>OY770128.1:5000000-10000000 GCA_963669345.1 Gortyna flavago | reverse complement strand
CACGATTTTTATATCATAGCTGAGTTTACCGAGAGTAATCTAATTATACTTGGGTACATAAAAGCCTATTTAATTCATTAGTCACGTTATCTTAACACTTTCGACTCCGCCCACTTTTCATAGAGCTCATACGCCATGCCGCCATACATTTTGCAAATGGACCCTCCAGGAGGGTCACCGGCATTACGTTTGCGCTAAAGTGAACCCTCGAAGAGGGTCGTCGGCATTAGGTTTGAAACCGTATTATAAAACACTATAAAAAGAAGTAAATTTGTGTTTTCAGAACGTCTTGTTGCTTTAATTAGTATCTCTGGGGGTATTTACATGTGCTAGTGGCGTGAAGACGTCAAATATAAAAAATAAAAAATGAAGAAAAAGTATAATCGCTCGCTTTGATCCCGTGACAGGGGTGTCCAACCTCTTCTGAAATTTTCATGCAATGTAATATTTTTTTAAACAGTATCATTATGCAATATTAATATTTTTTTAAGTAATAAAACGTTATTATTTTGTAACAGCTTATTAACTTACGACTTACGTATGTGTGCCTCGGCTTCGCCTCGGCCCACATTTACACGTTCGTGCATCAATGCCTAGTTGTGGCCAAGGCTTGTATAGTACTTTTCTCAAATAATGCGCGGAAATTAAAATACAATTACTTTCAAAATCAACGACGAACGACGCACAACAATAATTTTTCCCGCGTTAAAGTGATAATTTGTTTTTTTTTTTTACTTCCTTGGTTGCCATGTTTTGGAGTAAAAGATCGTTCCATTTTTAAATAACACGACATATATGAGTTTACCTACTATGTTTATTTGGCCGCTAAATCAGGACAGATATGGATTTTCATACAACTTTTGCCGGCCGCTGCTCGCATGTATGTGGCCAGGGGGCCTAAAACGGCCACTTTGGCAGAATCATACAACAATTCTTATCACGCACTATCTGTTTGACAGTTTCACACCTATATATCCCTGAAGGGTTAGGCAGAGGTGTACCTATAGCATTTTACGAATCTCCATACAAAACTGTCATACAGATGAAATTGCGTGATATGAATTATTTCATGATTCTGCCAAAGTAGCCTTTTAGGCCCCCTGTACAGCAATTTCGATTTATCTCAAAAAAGGTTTTCAAAATAATGCTCAAATTTCCAAGCATTTATGAGAAAAATCATTTTTTTTTAATTATGAAATTTGCCCACTGACCAGGTATTATAACAAGCTTGTTTATTAGAGGTCATGCCCATATTCACCGGTGATTGAGCTCAAGAAAATTAAATGTTATTTCAAAGCAATAAGACTATATTTTAAATGCATAAAATAGTGTTACGGTCAACACGATTTTCTTATTAATAATAGAAGTTAGCTTTAAAAAAAAATTTTTTTGTCATTGTATTATGCTTTCAACTCAATACCTACTCTAATTGGGGTGTATGAGGTCTTGCGTTAATTATGTTACACATTGTATACATGACCACAGATAATATAATACTCTAATGACAAAACCAAACGACTTGTATGTAGCGAAGTATGCTCCTGAAATGAGCAGCTGTACAAACGAACGGACTGACAGTCAAACGAAGTTGCACCATGGGTGTTCGTTTTTACCCTTTTGATACGGAACCCTGAAAAGCTTCTATTTATAAACTCATCCTCTTAATTTATAATCTATATCTATATCTATATCTATACATATAATAAATCTGTAGACGAGACGTTTCTGTACATTGAAAATATTTCCAAAAAAAATAGTTGGGGTGTTAAAGGATAACCAACAGATGCCATTTCATCAATTTTTGGAATTTTTGTCTGTTTGTCGGTTTGTCTGTTTGTCTGTTTGGATGTGACAGATTATTGATTTGAACAGGGTCAACGTAAAAAGTACCAAACTAATACGGTTACTTTTTATACTCAAATATGGTGTAGAACTCGGAGCAGTGATTAGTTTTTATTTCATCGCAATCGGTTCACTCTATCAAAAGATATAATCAATTTAAAGTATTCTAGAACAACTTTTTACGTTTTTTAGTAACACGTAACGACATCTATTGGCGCGATATAGTACCTACTAACGAAAACATATTGTTGTTGTGATGTGAATAATCACGTCCTATTAGTTTATGCTTACTTAAATGACGAAATAACACAGATACCTACTTATGTCTATGTTATTTTAAAAAGTAATGATAATGATTAGTATAATATTAAACAAAATCGCTTTCCATTGATGGTTTATTTAGTGGCGCCTGTGGCGCTAAAATAATTTTAAACAAAAAGTGAGGATAATGTAAGAAAATAATAATTAATGTGGTGTTCTGAGCGATAAAGAAGTTAGATAATTATTGATATAGAAAGTTGAGTAACGCAGAGCGTTTTTTAAAGAAGTTCTTATATGGAGCTTGCGGTAGGAGCTCTAAGGGAGAAATCGTCAAATAACGAAAAAGCGTTATGCCTCATTTTTCAAAGTAATAGGTAGATAGAGACACACACACACAGAGAGAGAGAGAGAGAGCTATTTTTCGTGGTTTCCGAGGATCCTGACCCCGGTAAGCGAGGTCAAAAAGAAAATCAAAGATGGCGGTTGCCTAAATTTTTAACTTTTTCGTCATGGGTGTCGTTTTCATGGTTTTCGAGGGTGCTGAAGTCGATAGTCAGGTCAAAATGAAAATCCAAGATGGTGGCTGCAATTTTTTTTTATCATGTTTGTCGTTTTCATGGTTTTTTGAGGGTGCTGAAGTCGATAGTCAGGTCAAAATGAAAACCCAAGATGGCGGCTCCATTTTTTTTAAATGTTTTGTCATGGCTGTCGTTTTGATAGTTTTCGAGGGTGCTGAAGCCGATAGTCAGGTCAAAATGAAAATCCAAGATGGCGGCTGCAATTTCGTTTTGATTTTTTGTCATGGATGTCGTTTTCATGGATTTCAAAGGTGCTGAAGCCGATAGGCAGGTCAAAACGAAAATCCAAGACGGAGGTTGCAATTTTTTTTTTATGGGTTTCGTTTTATTGGTTTTTGAGAGTGCTGAAGCCAATAGTGAGGTTAAAATGAAACTGTAACGGCTTACCTACCGTCGATTGGCCCATGAACCGTTGGTGAACATTATCTTTAAACCATTAACTTTTTTCCAAAGGACTTTTCACCCACGAACGTTTTGCCAACATAACTCTACGTCAGTGAATGCTTTACCCACAGAATGTTTTGACCAATAACTTTTCACCCAAAGAACAAGGCCAACAGACGCCAGGAAAGGTGAAAGTAAAATAATAATAAGACGTAGTCCTTTATTTCTGTGAAAAGGGTATAAAGTAACCTAACCAAGCCTAACCTCGGGGTGCCCTTCGCTCGCTTTGCTCGCTCACTTGAGTCGCCATCATCCCTTCGAACCCTACCTGTCCGAGTCGGGGTGCCCCAAGTCCCGAGCTCGCTTCGCTCGCCCTTGCATCCTTAGTTCTATTTGAAATGGGTCAAATGTTCTTTGGGTGAAAAGTTATTGGTCAAAACATTTTGTTGGTTAAGCATTCACTGACGTAGAGTTCTGTTATGGAAACGTTCGTGGGTCACAAGTCCTTTGGATGAAAAGTTAATGGTGTTGACCAACGGTTCATGGACCAATCGACTGTTGGTAAACCGTTTCAGTACTGGTTAAAATTAAAGTCCAAGATGGCGGTTGCAAATCGAAAAATTCGTAGTGTGTGTCGTTTTCATGGTTTTCGAGAGTGCTGAAGCCGATTGTGGCGTCAAAATGAAAATCGAAGATGGCGGCTGCAATTTTCTTTTTCTTTTTTTATCATGTGTGTCGTTTTCATGGTTTTCAATATAAACTTACACGACTTTGTCTGAAAT
Source organism: Gortyna flavago (assembly GCA_963669345.1). NCBI lineage: Eukaryota > Metazoa > Arthropoda > Insecta > Lepidoptera > Noctuidae > Gortyna > Gortyna flavago. The sequence goes on along the minus strand of OY770128.1, from coordinate 9,996,153 downwards.
AAAATAAAATACAACCGACTTAAAAACACACTTCAAAGTGCAATAGACCTTTGGTTTCAGAAGTCTGTAATTTCTTGCCAACGTCTTCCCAAACTAAAGTTCTTTTGCACTTTGTAGGGTTTTTATTTTTATTAACCGACTTGGTTATATTTTTTTGTAATTACCTTTACAATTTTTTTTCTGGTTTTCGGCAGTATAAGGTCTAAATCAAAATCATGTCTAAAGTTTTCATGGGTTTCATCTTCGTAGTTTAAATGGCGGCCGGTGTCAAATATAACCAAAGTTTAATGGGTTGCTTTTTACACGGGCAACTTTATGTAGAAGCTCTTACCATTCATGTATTCTTCCTTTTATCATCTAGATATCTCGATGCTTTATAAGGCATAATATTGGTAGGTATTATGATATCTTCAATACCAAGTTAATAAATTCTAAATTTACCACAGAGAAGAAACCAAGACTTAGAAAAACTAACTTCAAACTTCACCTACTAATCTCAGATATACTTTAGATAAAATGGTGATATGATTTTAAAAGTTGGTATTCTAAGACAGACACAAAATAAAATGGACATAATTATGGCTGTTTGGTTAGATAATCAGCCTCGAGCAGGCGCTTTTATTTTAATTTATTCTCAAAAATCAAAGTGACACTTCGTCGCATTGTCATTATGAACCATGAAGACGCAGTGATTGCAGTCGAAAGGGCCGTGGTAGCGAACCCTAGGTAAGGAAAGCGTTACCAGGCAAGATCTGATGATTCTTCCTTTTCAATGAAGGAGTGGCAATTACACCTTTACTAAGCGACACATTACCTGTTGTTTTCCGACATCCACGCGAACGAAGTCGCGGGCACAGCTAGTCTCAAAATAAATATGTTTATTTTTAGTGAATATTTGTACCTAAACGTAAAACGGTTTACCATCCCTGAAATATGGGCATCCTAGCGGCCAATTATTTTTGAAAATAAAAATGCTGGTATTTGAAAACCAACGATTATACTAATAAATCTTGTTAAAATATACGACTAATTTTATTTTCATAGTTTATAATGCTATATTCGCTAAGAAAAACCTACATTTAAAATGAGCCCTCCGCGAGGGCTCCAGGCATCCCATATGCGATTTGAGTGAACCCTCCATGAGGGCTCCCGGCACTGAACGTGTTAATGAACAACTTCTTAAGGTTTTTTTACCTAGTATGCCATTTGTAGCCCATAACAGATTCTCTTTAGTAGTAGCTTTTTAATCTACATCCATGCCCATGTTTGTCTGATTGATTTCTACATAACAAAATGTAATGCCGGAAAATACTTATAGGTCTCTCCAGCTAAAAGGTTAAAAGTGGGAACACAGATGAAGGCAGAGTTCCATACTTTGACTGTGCGCATCATAAAGGTGGAGGAGAAGCGCTGAGTACGACTCGTCGGAATATCAACCAAGTGTGGATTATAGATATGATATGATGATACGCTGCAGTAGCTGGTGCTGTACGTCTGGTTGTCCGGTGGTGCAGGCGATGATGGGATCAGGTCGTGAAGCTCCTGCTCACACTCTTCGAAATACAGTCTGTAGAAGACCAACAGGCAAGCAACATTACGCCGATGAAATAGGCTGTGAAGCGTAGCTACCAACGAGCAACGTCTCGTCGCCTATAAGCCTTTTAGCTGGTATTTTGCCAGCCCATAGCGCGTAGTGGCGTCGATTTAACTCACGACTGTTAAATGAGTAGCAGCCTAATAAGTTGGGGTTAATGTTCAAGTACTTTAGTATCAACTATCTTAAGTTTGGCATCATTTTCGTTGGGTGTAAACGTGTACTCATCCTTCTGTAAAATTTAATTAAAATCTGTGATAAACCGAAGAGACTCGGAGCATGTGATGTGCGGAGGATACGGCTAAATAATTATGCTATACCAGCTCTAGAAACATAAAACTGTCTTAGTGTTTCTCTAGTGTGCTTGAATTTAACGAAGGAACAAAGTAATCTTTAACTAGATCTAATTTATAATTTCTGCAGATCTACGCGCTTCTCCAACGCGGTCACTGTCGACGTTGGACAGGACGAAGCGACGCTTCAGCACAATGGTGTCAAGCGCAGCCGCCGCGGCAGTGTCTCGGCGGCTCTCGGCAACTATCGGGTGGTGCCTCGCCAGCCCCACACAAGTCAAGCCACAAATAGTCCGACAAGGTCGCGCCCTATGCCTACAATACATAAAGACTCAGATTAGAAGATCCACGTTATGTTCGAAAAAGGTAATACAACAATCAAATGACAGTCCTTCAAATTAATAGCAGGGTGTTTTTCATACCTGCTCATCTCTTAACAGTTGTTGTTGTTTGCAGCAAATAGTAATAAAACGTTTACAACGAATGGTGGAAACTGAATGTGGAGAGGAAGCTTTGAGCAACTCGGAGTCAGGAGTGCTGGCGGGGCTGCGTGCTTTGTGCGCGGCGCTGGAGAGGAAGCGGCCTGACGCCTTCCGCCAGGTGGCCCGGCAGGCGACGCGTGCGCCCTACGCCATGCTGCGCTCAGACACAGCACTAGCGGAACTGGCACTGGCACTAGCGAGGCGCATCACTAGAGAAAATATTACGTGGTCTAAGGTAACAGAAACTTACTAAGGCCTAAAATGACTTTTTGGAGTTTGTGACCTCGTCGTAGCTTTCGGTCATTGACTTTGAAAGTGTAATTAACGGTAACGCCTCCGTATAACCACAGCGTCAAATTGAAAGGTCCTTCGTAGTTTCCCTTGTTGTTAGTTGCTATAGATCCCGGCTGTTATGAGATATTGTTAGTAAAGTTTTAGGATATTAACAATTGAAACCTTTAATGACTCTTGAACTTCACATAGATAATGTCGAAATTTTCAACAGTTTAACGTAGATCTCGTATATGCAGAATCTCCTGGAATCGGTTTACTTCAATCAAGGCAAGGTTCAAACAGTATCTCAAAGCTTTGTTCATCTTCAAATAGCTCTGTAGGATACTATCCAGATATCTTAATTCTTAACTATAGCTACCACCCTTCAACCAAAATCGAGTGTGAGACTGAGTGTCATAACTATAATATAATGGGTAATAAATAATAATATACTGACGAATGCGTAGGAAGTCTGCGTAGGGTTTAGTTTGTCAGCTGTCTTCCTTCTTTCGAAGTAGACAAGCCGAACTACTTGATTTTTCCGACATTTCAACCAGATAAAGGTCTGTGTAAGTATGTGCCAAATGTGTTAAGGTTGTAAGCATTATGACTAACTAAAAAAAAAAAGAGAATTAATAGTAATTAAATAAAAAAATATTTATTATAAATAGTAATTAGCGTCTGTTTAACCATACGTTTTTGACGTCTAAACGTCTCTTAACATTTACAAATTAACACCTTAGCTATTCTGTGATCTTACCCCCATACCTAATAAATAAACGTATTATATCAAATTAACAGTTCCAAAGAAGAAGACAAAGCGTTGTGTAATTATACAGACGCTATAAAACGTTTATTAGTAAGGGGGTTAGTGTCCAAATATGTGTGTATTTCACTATGAGTTTGTTGCCGTAATGGCAAACCCGCTAAACATATCGGTACTTGCCCGTGGTCCCCCAGTCTAGTGCCCCTTGGGGTACCACGAACAAATATTTTTGCCCGTGGAACCCCCAAGGGCGACAAAGTGGTACCAAGGGAAAATTATTTGGCCCGTGGTACCCCCGATAATAGCCAGATAAATAAAATGCAAATACAATATCTTTGCTTAGGTAATGCAATAAGTGACGTATGACCTATGATAAAGAAAAATAAGTTTATGTCATATATAAGAAATGATGATTGCGTCCACTCCTTGCCCTTAATTATTATGTTTATTTTGATTTTCAATTCAATATGGATGTAAATGGAGAGATATCTTTTATTGAACGTAAAGGAGGAACAGTTCTTTTGGATAACAATTACCAATATTATAAACATAAAACTTTGAAGGATGCTTGGTCGAGATGGCGGTGTTCATTGTTCAAAAAATCAAAATGTTGTGGATCCATTAAGTTGAAAATACGTATATAGTTACGTTTTTGTAGATAGGTATATGATCATATTTTGAATTTTTTTATTTATTTAATAATTGACCACAAGACAAGACAAGTAGATAAGTTACATAAACAATATATTTGCTTTTTTACGATATGACATTTCATTTCTCAGGACACCCAAGTAATTCCTATGAAAAATTATTCTTGTGCATCAGATTCATCGCAAAACATCATAGCCAAGGAGGTAGCTAAATTAAGGGAAATAGTAAAAAATACCGATGAACCTGTCCCTAAATTATATCGAGATGCGGTAAAGCTTAACGAAAATATTGATATTGTGTCTCCTTTACCAGCATTGTCTAATATTCAGCATTGCCTGTATCAGAACAGATATAAAGCACAAGGCGTACCAAAAAGCATTTTCACACAAATGCATGAAGTTGTAGTGCCTGAAAATTTTAAGTGTTTTGGCGTACTATTCATCTGGAGGTCAACGAATATTCGTATTTTGTACACAGAGATCGAGGAAAACAATAGGTGAATTAAGTGATTTTTTTGCGGACGCTACATTTAAAAGCTGTCCGCCACCTTTGCGTATTTTCAATTCAATTCAATATTTTGCTACAAATGCTGCTTCCTCTTTGTTACTTTCTTCTTTTTCTGTAACATTCAAAAGTCGTAGTTAAAGATGCACTCACATTCGCGATAAACATTTTTTTTAAAGGACTCCAAACCCAATTTTTTTTTCTGTACTTGTGAGTAGTGATGCAACAGCACTTAATCTTTAGTACTACTGATGACGTAAAATTTTTAACCTACCTAAAACCTACCAACCCACCCACCCACCCTACCTACAGCACTTAATCTTTAGTACTACTGATGACGTAAAATTTTTAACCTACCTAAAACCTACCAACACACCCACCCACCCTACCTAACCTTCCACCCTTCCTACCTTTTTTTTTCCTTTTTTTTTATATTTAAATATAAAAAAAAAACTATTGAGCCAATCATCAAAATATTCAAATTAGTTTCTCAAAATACTCTAAATTTTCAAAAAATAAAATAGAATCTAATGGTTAGAAATTTTGGACAATCCCCATTAGACTGGGGGGACCACGGGAAACTAAAAATATATTTCATAAGAAGATTGTTATTCAGGGGGTACCACGGGCAAAAATATTTGTTCGTGGTACCCTGAGGGGGACTAGACTGGGGGACCACGGGCAAGTATTTAGGTATTACCTACCTACCCATAAGCCCATATTCCTGCCAGGATCACTTAAAGATTAGATGCTAAGCTAAAGTGTTACTAGGTAAGTGCTCTCAGTTAGCATTGCTCATGGCATGCAAAATAAGTTTATAGAAGTACATTGTGTTAAAAAGTTTTCAAAAGCGCTCAGAATAATGATGAAAAAGTGCACAATATCGATACTTACTTAGAGCTTATTGAAAACGTCGACAGAAAATGGAAAAAAACCGGCCAAGTGCGTTTCGGACCACGCACAATGAAGGGTTCCGTAGTTGGAATGAATTAATCCCAACAACAAACTTAACATTGTAGTTGAAAATCATGTTCTACCATACATTGCAACTGCAAATTTAAGTAGGTCGACTATTACTCGTAAACTTGTAAAGCCTCCTTAGCTGTGATAGTTCTCCTTTTAATTTCGTTATACTTAATAATTAATTTCGTGACTACCGCCGTGATTTTTTTCACACATCCATTAGCGACCATTTGGCTGCACTTGACTCTAACAAAAATTAGCACTTTAAAGCTTAAAATTTCACAAACGGATCCCTGAATCGATAAATTATTTCCACAAACCCAATATTTTTAAAAGACCTATCTAACGATAAATACCCCACACCATGGGGTACCTAGATAAGAAAAAAAAGACCATCCCCACTTTACATGCAGAAGAGCCAACACTGAAAAAATATTTTTATTTTTTTTTTAAACTATGTCAAACTGATTAATAAGTATATCCATGCCAAATTATAGCTTTCTAGTACTAAGAATCTCTAAACTAAGCTGCAGAGGGACGGACGGACGGACGGACAGCCAGACTTGGCAAAACTATAAGGGTTCCTTGTTGACTACGGAAACCTAAAAACATTTAAACATTCAAAAGGTACGCTGGTACCAAGTTTAAAAGCTAGTATTTTCTGTAGCTCAGCAGTTTTTAATTCGCTGAAGCTGAAGCCCGAGATGCAAGATAAAACGGGGCATTCCAGTCAAGCAATAATTACCCCAGGCGTTCGCAATTATTGCAATCTAGCCAAATAAACAAAAGTAAATATAAAATGAGATGGCTTCCAGATAACCGTTTTCAGTGTGCCGTGTGGCCTCACCTAGGAATAGACGCCATTTCTTCTTACGCTGACTAATTACACCAAACTTATATACCTAGAATAAGTCTACTAGAACTGTCAGACGTAAATTTTATTCTACGTTTAAAATATATCTGACTTTGCTAAAATCAGCCCTTATTCAAATAAGGGATCCCTTACATGGGTAGGTATATAGGGTGGCATGGGCCATCGACGCGCAAACTGTAACCATGAATTCAACACTTGATTCTAGAACCCATAGCGTAGAAAATTTTCGTCGGTTATCAAAAAAAAAACAATTATTTCAGAGAAAAGTGTACGCGGTCAAAATGTACTGAACAGCAGAATCACGTATTAACTGTTTCATATAAAAGTGCAATACCTACCTTACACACACACCGTTACACACACACATTCACTCAAATCACCTCGTATTAGTATAGTTTAATAGACACTTTTTGTTTATGAAAGAGCGGAGTCTCCTAATAGGTACTGTAGGCATGGAGGCTTCAATCTCATTGTACAAAAATGGTTATCAAATAAACAATTTTTTTTTTTTACCTTGTGAGCAGCAGAATCTTTTACAGAATCCATGGTAAAAGGTTCCGCGTCGATATCTCTACCACCCTGTATAAAACCTTACAACGCCTTAGAATATTGAAATGTACAGACGCCAGCACATCAAGCTACTACAATCTGTCAAATTTCTTTAAAAGATTTTCAACTATTATCGCTAAAATATAAGGTTCAAAGTAGATTAGGAAAATTTTTGTTTCGGGTAGCTTGAAGATGTTGATTAATTAACGAAGATACCGTTAACAAACGGCAAGTCTTTGTACAATCGGGGATAAGGTAAATAACGGATCGTTACCGTGATTCAATCCCCAGTCGCTATACCTAGAGACTTTTCTCGTCTAGAGAGGCCTTTTCTTTTCTGATAAACATCTATACAAATAAATATAATTAAAGTGTCTGTTTTTAACGTCAAAATAACTTTTTACTTTAATGAAAAAAATGCAATTTTTTAAATTTCGTCTCTCTGTCTGTTTGTTCCGAAACAGCTGGATTTGCCGATTTTGATGGGACTTTCAGTGGCAGATAGCTGAGGTTATAAGGAGTTACTTTTACTTTAGAAAAAGACGCAAAAAAACAAACTCATAAAATCGAATTTGTTTTCCAACATGCACGCGAACGAAATCGCGGGCAGAGGTAGTATGAAAATAAAATAAGTAGATAATTTATTGGTTTTAGATAGCAGCTATTTATTGCGTGTGTGGGGCGCTGGCGAGAGAAGCAGCAGAGGCGGCGGATGGCGAGCCAGCACTCGAACTAGTGTCAGCACCAGCCGCCGCCATCGCCGACTTACTACACGAAGAACCTGGCTCCTGGATCGCGACACACGGTGGATGGGTACGCTTAGATCTTCCTTACAGTGCTTCAAGGATTTTTAGGCACTAAGTATACTGAGGTTGACAGGGAGACGCTGTTGGCTAACCATTTGTGAAAAACAAGATGACGGCATTAGTTTAGATTTTAACGACGTGCCAAAAGATCCTTGTATAGCTACATTTCTCATTTCTCTTAAAGACAAAAATCTTTTGTTCCCAAAAAATGGCTGATCGATAATTCCAGAGCGTTCTACTTAGATAATTGGAATTTAAGTGCCGTCGCAGATAAAGCCACTGTAGGCCCGCGACTCGTCTGCCGTCTTAGATAGGCTCGAGAGTAGCGTACCGATATGACAGGCCTTAGTGCGTACAACTAAATTAATTGTTTAAAAAATATATAGGTACCTACTTCTTTTGGAAGTGGCTGCAAGAACGCAAAACTTAGGCCTTTAACGGGCACATGTAGCCGAACTGTGGCTGACATCTGTCGCCTGGTGAGCAGCGGTACTAACCTTTGATAGCATTGCCTACTTGGCACTTTTATATTGATTTTTGTTATTTTTCTCTGCCTCTCTTCGTAGGCTTAAGTTTGAATTTTATGTATTTTTTTACTTTTATACTTAATAGCCATTTTCAACGTTGCGTGAAGAGTCGCTTTCTATAAGCAGATTTGGCTAAAGGAACGTTTTCGACTGAAATAAAATAGCTTTATGGATTATTTGCTGTAGGTCCTAAGCCCTTTATGGCACTGATTGTACCTACTTATCTGTTTTACGGGCTACTTGCGACGATAATGAGCTAAAATTTGTAAGCGTATTTTAATGCCATAAATTAGTTCAAAAATATTCCCTAGAGGGTGATAATAGGGGATGAGTTGTATGGGAAACCCAACATTTCTTCAGTTAGGGAAATTAAAATTCAAAATGTATGCTTTTGGTAAGAAATAAAGAATTACGTGTTTCAGTGTTTTGTGAAATCATCCCCCAAGGGGGTAAAATAGACATAGAGGTAAATTAACATGTAGGTACCTAATATTGACTTTTTGTTTATTTGCGAGTGTCAAGATAAGCGGGCATAAATCAATGATTTACCTATTGTACGAATAAGTAGCCGTATTTTTTTATTTCGTTGACTTGAAAGTTTGAATTTTTTACAGCTCTAAGGGACCGTAGATCTAAGTTTTTGATTTCTATTTCTACTTGATAACTCCACGCGGTCCTGAGAAAAGGGTATTGACAGACAACGAAATCATATTTTTTCTTTTCTTTTGCATGTCTGTCTGTTACCTTTTCATGCCCATGCCGTACCTAACGGCTGAACAGACTTAGATGAAAGGTACCTATACTTACTGATAAGACTGAATAAACCGAATAAAAAACGACCGAATAAATGACGTGGGTTAGGACATAGGATACTGTTACGGCCCCGCCGCCGCCAGGTGGCGCATGGCAGGACTTTCCAACAACCATGCCTGCCGAGCCATACCGCCGAGCCGGCGTCTCTACTTTGCGCCGCCAGAGGCGCCAGTCGTCGAGTCGTAGTCGTCGTCTCACCATCGTTAATCAGAATAATAAAAATTCAGATTCAAACAAAACAGATTAATCATTTTACAGTCCATTATCGAAGCATAACACAGCGGCAACAGCCGAAACAGATACTATGAATAGTACGTTCCTTTGGAATAATTTCCGACCTTTACTAAAGGCTAGTCTTAATTATTTCTAAACTCTGATTGTTAATTTGCTAGCCCACAAAACCTACATAAATATCACCCGTACTAATCTTTAAACTTTTTCTATTTTCAGAACGGTTTAGTGGAGCGATTACGAGCCAGCGAAAGAGACCAGAGATCAGAAAAGAACCTTCGAGTATTGGTGTCCTTCTTTGTATTAGCGTGTCTGACTTTGTTGCTGTTCCGATGGGTCCTCCACGCACATCCTGCCTACAACGAGTAGACCTCCCAAACTAGCTATTCCAATAGTTTTAGTAGCAAGTTGTGACGTAGCTAATATTGGCAAGGTTAAAATATGTTTGCTTTTTAGATAGAGGCTAAAGGTGCAAAAAAAAAACGGACAGTACCTAGTATTCAGAAATTGCTGGTTACTGAAGTCCCATTTACACGACGCAAGTTTCTCGCCTGTGCAGATTTGGTGCAGATTGCGTCAACGAATGACAACTAAAGTGCCACAGACAATTAAAGTGCACCGTATAAATTAGGCATGGTTATAAATTTTTCGTCTTTCTATTCATTGACCGATTTAAAATTAAAAAATAGTTAAGCGTTCCTGAACCTCCGGCTGATGGTACAGAGGCCAGCACATCAACCTACCCCAATCTGTCAAAAATCTTTGATAGAATTTCAACTTTACTGCAAAGGAATAAGGTTCAATTGGGAAAATTTGACAGATTGGGGTAGGTTGATGTGCTGGCCTCTGTACTATTTACGCCCAGCCTTTAAGTAGGTAAACTTCGTTTTTTGATATCAGAGACTAATCTGACAGGTGTAATGTCAAACTTCTATAAAAAAAACGTAAACACGAAAGACTTAAATCTCAGATTAGTCTCTGAGATAAAAAAACGAATTATAGGTAGGTCATATTGCACAATATTTTAATTAAAACAATGAAAATAAAAGGTAGTAGGTAGGTACAATACTTTGATATGTTTTAAGAAAAGATTGTGTTTATCATTCTTATTGATCATATCTTCGATCAAATATTATGTAGGTAGATACATTGTTTAGTACAGACGCCAGCACATCAACCTACTACAATCTGTCAAATTTCTTTAATAGATTTTCAACTTTATCGCTAAAGCATAAGGTTCAAAGTTGATTAAGAAAATTTGACAGTTTCGGGTAGGTTGATGTGCTGGCGTCTGTACATAGGTAGGTTACCTACTGTTGATGATTTTTCTAAAGTTTTTTTTTTTATTTGTGTTTTGGCAACAGCCGATGTCGACTATTCTGCCAATGTCATGTGATAACGGCATGCAGTAGAGCGAGTGCCCGTTTAGTAAAAGTACTCTGTGGAGCGAGGTGAGCCGTCGAACTTTGCACTCCGTGGTGTTTACTAGTAATAAATATTAGTAGCTAAAAAGACGAAGAAAAAAGAAGAATATATTATTATATACATTTAAAACACCACAAATCTACATTATTATATATTTACAAAGTTATTATTACTACAGACTATTTCGGAGAAAAATTATTCAAGAGGGCATGGAAGTTAGTGGGAAGAGGGGTTTTAATTTTGGAAAGCTTATTATACAAGCTCAGAATACAGAACAAACATACAAGTCAAAAGATTGGGAATTTAAAGAACAAGAGAAAAAGATGTGGTCCAGGGTACCATCATCTAGACCGCATTCGCACAAGGAACTGTCACGAACACGGATCTCATTTAAAAATACTGGACTGCAGCAGTGACCAAGTCTCAGTCTACTCAAGGTTGCAACAATTCTTCTGGATAATTTTGGACATTTAAAAAAGCAAGGTTTCCGCTGGATGTCGGGTTGAATACTGGCGTAGTACGCACCCTTGCGCTTCGAATTAACCTAATTCAGGATATCAAAAATTATTTTACTTTGAATTTTAGATTTAAGTTGGTTTTGAGCTAAAGCTTGAATACTACTGCGCGAATCTGAGAAAATGACTGAAGTTTTTATGTTACGAGTTAGAATGAAATTGATGGCTTCTAGGATACCGATGCATTCCCCTGTAAATACTGAGGTCTCTGGTGGACATTGGAATAAAAGGGCTATTTTTGAGTTTTGAAAATACGCAGAAACACCTGTACATCCTGTTGAAGACAGTTTGGATGCGTCCGTATAAAACAAATTCCAACCCTCCCAGTATCTTTTAATGGCCCGATCGAAGTCGTCTTTTACGTCCTGGGAGTTTTTGGAGATACCAAGTCCCAAAACAACCTTTGGCCTGAAATGAATCACCTCATATGCGGCGGAAAAGACCGGAAGAGTGGGGTGTTGACAAACAGGTGAAGAGAGGTGTTTAAGCTTTCTGTATCTATTCATCAATGGAATTGATTTATTATTCCAGTAGGAAGACGCGTTAAGAGAGAGGTAGATTTGTTCTAAAATGGGGAGTAAAGGATGGAACGAAAGGGAGAAAACTTTTGACAAGAAACGGTCTGCTAAGAATTGTCTACGAAGGTTAAGAGGGGAGGCGCATTCTACCTGGAGTTGTTTATGGGGGAGGATTTCATGGCACCAGTCACGGTCCTCAGACATTTAGCCTGGACAGAATCCAGTCTACGCAGAGCATCTTTGTTACACGGCTCAATTAAGTAACTGCAGTAATCTAGCACGCTTCTAACCAGCGCATTATAGACCAGTTTTAAGGTGTATGGGTGAGCACCCCACCAGACACCTGCCAAAGCCTTAAGGACTGAGACCGAGCGCTCACATTTTTTAACCGTATTACTAATGTGGTCCACTCCCGACAATTTAGACTCCAGGGTAACCCCCAGGAACCTGGCCTTCTCCTGGATTGGAATTGCTTGGCCGTCAATATTAATGTCGACTTTGGGAATAAGGCGTTTACGAGTGAAGACAACTGCTGAACTTTTTGGAGCACTTAAAGATAACCCGTGATCTAAAAGCCATTGGTTTAACGAGGACAAAGATATATTAATGGACTGAGGTGCATCCTGGATGGAAGTGCCAGAGACCAATAACGCAATATCGTCCGCATACTGAAGACTATTACAGTTAAAATTTAAACAAGAAGGAAGATCAGAAGTATAAATGTTATATAAGGGGGGATTAAGCACGGATCCCTGAGGTAGACCTCTCCAAACAGACCTCGGCTCAGAGTTCTCCCCGGGAATCCTGAGTTTAACACGACGTTCTAAAAAAATGCTACATATGATTTGACGAATCCTAGCCGGGATTCTCAGTTTTTTCATCTTCTGTCTGAGAACTGGGAGGAGAACAGAATCATAGGCAGCTGAAATATCTAAGAAAAATGCAACCACAGACTCATTCCTGCTAAGGGCCAGTCGCATCTCTGATGTGAGGGTCCCCACACTATCAGCTGTGCCCAGACCTTTCCTGAAACCGAATTGAGTCGTTGGGAGCAGTTTCCTGCTTTCTACAAACCATTCAATCGGTTTTTTATCAAGTGTTCTAGTAGCTTAATAAGTATGGACGATAAAGCAATCGGCCTGTAAGAACAATGATCACTAGGATCTTTGCCATGTTTTAATATAGGAATTACCACTTGAACCTTCCTAACAGGAGGAATATAACCGGAAGAAAAACAATAATTGGCCAAGTCCAGATAATATTGATGGGTCTTATCACCCGCTTTTGTAATGAAGGAGTAAGGGAATCCATCCACTTCAGGAGCAGAATCCTTTACATGGGCGAGGACCGATCTAAGCTCATTCAGAGTAAATGGCTTATCCAGAGGGTCGTCTGATGCTAGCGAGGAGCCCGTAGCGACACACTCATCCAAATTAGGAACATAGACTGGGGCCAGCTTAGAGAGAAACTGGTTACCCAGTTCCTCAGATAGTATGGTCCCGGAAGGGGATCTCAAACTAATCCTGAACGACTTCAGCTTACGCCACACGGCCGACACCGGAGTGGATGGATTCAGCGAGCCACAATATTTCCGCCAACCTTCTCTCTTTTTATTCTTAAGTATTTTTTTGGACTTAGCCAAGATATGTTGAAAGGCAATGATGTTATCCAGGTTCATGTCAGAGTTGAATTTCATTTCGGCCTCATTCCTGGCCCTGATCACGGCAGAACATTTCCTAACCCACCATGGCGGGAATGGAATTTTGCCCGTTGGCGCTTTTTTTGAAGGGAAGCAATCATCTGCTGTAGAGGATATTGTGTGGGAAAATGACGAAAAGCATTCCTGCATGGACTCAGCGTTAATGGATGGAAGAGAAGAGACACGTAAGTCTAAAATTTAGGAGTAGAGGTCCCAATCTACTGAGTTCAGCTGGTATTTCAACAAAGGAGGGGAAATTTTGTCAGGGATAGTCTTGGAAGGGATTTCAACCATGATGGGATAGTGATCACTCCCATAAGTCATATTCAAGCGACTCCAATTAAAAAGGCTGGCTATACTAGACGAACAGAATGTTAAATCAACACAGCTGCTGTTCTGCCCTGGCGCAGACCTACGTGTGGAACTGCCATTATTAATAACACATACGTTTAGTTCATCTAATATATCCTCTAGGCCTATATCAAAGTTGTCGCAGTTTTCTGAACCCCATCTATAATGATGGCCATTAAAATCTCCCATAATAAGTAATGGACCTTGTATACCACTCAGCAAACTTTTAACTGTATTATATCTTCAATTTGTGGGTGTAGAATATAAAAACTAAAGATATTTAGATTCTCAGCCTTAACAGCAACAACATTGATTTTGTCACCAATGAAGGGTAGAGGAATTGGGGAGAATGGTACTTTGTTATTAATGAACAAAGCACATCGTCCATATCCATCTGGTCTGTCATGGCGAACACAACTGAAACACGGAATCCTGAAATTACTATCAGAACGAAGCCATGTCTCAGCAATGCTGCAGATCGATGGTTTGTATTTATTAATGACAAAGAGTAGGTCGGGTTTCCTGGGAGTAATACTCCTCACGTTCCATTGAAGGAATGTCAGCGGGCGGAACATTATTAATATAGTTAACAATGGATGACAGTTTGTTGGCAACGTGGTCAGGTAAAGATTGTGCAGGATAAACTAATACAGTTATTAGTATATTGGCTATAATATTAAGAATATTTTCAGACTTATCAGGATTACTAGTACCTTCCGTGGGGAAAGGACAGCCATTTTGGGAGGGAGAAAAGGAATAAACCTGAATAAGGGCTTGATGAGCCTGCTTGTCATAGCTAGGTGAAAGAGGGGCATGAGATTTGGGTTTTAGAAAGACCGTTTTACGGTATGATTTTGTTGTTTGGGGAGCAGAACTGGGACGCTGGGGTGACCTAGGTATTGGTTTTAATTTTGGGATGGTCTAGCCACTTCAGCATACAATCTTGAAACTGGAGGGAAAACCTGACTTGCTTCCACATAGGAGACAGATTTCTCAGCCATAAGAGCTTTAATGCCCTTCTGCCGACCAAGCTTAGGACAAGCCTTATCATTAGCATAATGATTGCCAGAACAAGATACACAAATGGCACAATCAGTGGGAACTTGGCATCCATCACCTGGGTGGTCTTGACCACATTTAAAGCAGCGGGGTTTTGAGCGACATACTGTACGTGTGTGACCGAAACGACAACAGTTGAAACATTGAATAGTTGGGTACATGTACCTCTCGACTGAAAGGGCAGAGTAAAAACAATAAACACGATTAGGTAAGACTTGCCCATCAAAAGTCAGAACAACGGTTTGAATGGGTTTCCACTCCGTAACACCCAGAGTAGTCACCTTTCGGCTCATTCTCCTTGCCTTTATAACGGGGCCGCATCCTACAGGAACCTTAATATTTTCAATAACCTCATCCTCTGTCCATTCTGATGGCACGTTTCTAACAAGACCCAAACGA
The DNA here is from genome assembly GCA_963669345.1 of Gortyna flavago. NCBI lineage: Eukaryota > Metazoa > Arthropoda > Insecta > Lepidoptera > Noctuidae > Gortyna > Gortyna flavago. Next base: position 9,980,861 of record OY770128.1, on the reverse strand, counting down.
GTAATATTGAACTGGGGAATTGTAGCAATGAAGTTGTTCTGAGCTAATGTATGACTTATCAAGAAGCTGTTTGCATCCTGGTGCGACTTAAACTCAACTGAAACTTTGTTTCTTCCTAGACGTTTGACACTACCCAGGAGAATATTGCTGTAGTTGTTTTGCGTCAAAAACATACCAAATTTAACCGGATGTAGAGCAGTACCAGGGGTGTCACCGTCTTTTAAAGAAACGTGTACAACATATGGCGGATTATCCCTTATTAATTCTTTTTTGGTTAATTTTGGGGGGTTCGCTACAGTAGTCGGAGAAGAAGAAGCCATTATTTTCCTACTTGCAGATTCGGTATCCATTGAATTATTTATCACATTGTCATCGGGGAGGGAAACTGTTAACATTGGAATGTAATCAAAGGGATCAGGAGGGTCAGGGGGTTTTATGGAATTCATAATGGATGCCGGGTAAAATCTTTAATAATAAACTAAATTAATGCTAAAACCTACCTTAGCTAAAACTGAGTCACACTATAAACAACACTAATACACTACACTACTAAACTACACTCATTCGACAGCATAAATAAAGAAGATGAATAAACCACGTAGGAGTTTCGAAAATGGCGCCAAAAGCTCCCTTTATTTATTGTTACTTTGTACATGGTTAATGAAGTTTCTGTCAGTGCGACAATTCTAGTAGCAAATAAAGATCAAATTCGCAAAACACTTATTTGTTTGTATGAAACTAACAGGCTGTGTCAACAACGCATTGTCTCGTCGACCGCACTGTAGGTTATTATTTTATTACAATCGTCACATTACCTATTAATAAATAAGTATAAGTATCTAATTACCTGACTCCGTTGTAATTAACCACCGGTGCCTTAGGTGTGCTACAAAAATAATTAATGTAAGATTTAATAATAACACTCCAAAGATGTAAACTTATAAATTATTAGACATGTTGACAGCCATAATGTCTAAATTATTTATTGCCTACCTTTAACCACAGCAAATTCTTATATTTTATTGATAAATAGTATTAAATAGTAGGCTGGAAGAAATAAAATTATTATTTTGTCGTTTCAACTGTGTATTATTTATTAGAAATGCGCAATTTTCCACGACTCCTGAGCGCGAGGTCCAGCAGTGGTAGAGTCACGGGTCTGAGTTCGATTCTCAGGTCGGGCAGTGTCACAGTCTCACAGATATTCTGTGGGCAGTGTTATTTGCTCAGGTTATTTGATTTCTCATCAGAAATATCACATTAGCAGCCGGATTCCTGGATCTATGCCCGGTAAATGGCAACAGACGCCTCCTTCCTATTACCTACATGAGACTTCAAATATCTGGCGAAAGAAGGTGTGCATAACTACTTATACTCAACAACTCTGCCTTATCATACAACAGTGCAAAGTGTAAAAGCATTCATCGCTAGGATACCTATTAGTGTTCTGTGATTCAGTGTTTCGAATAATTTTAGGCCTATCCACTTAGATAAAAAATTACTAATCGACTCGTTGCTTGGCCTAGGTACAGAGGCCAGCACATCAAGCTTCCCCAATCTGTCAAATTTTCCCAATGGAATATGAACCTTATTCCTTTGTAAAAAAGTTGAAAATCTATCAAAGAAATTTGACAGATTGGGGTAACTTGATGTGCTGGCCTCTGTACATAAACAGAGCCATGCCAGTAATTTTAAGATCGTTCACAGTCTCATGGCGGTTTCGCACTACGTCAGATCCAAATCCGATCCGTCAGAATTTAGAACATTCCCAATTCGGATTGAAGATATCTATAATTCTGATTCGGATCGGATGTAGTTCGAAACCGCTCTCAATCTGTCAAAAATACCTACCTCTAATTTCCGTACATTTTTGACATTGATTGTCGCTGAGATGAGATTGCGACTAGATTTTAAACGTTTGTAATTACGGGAATTGGCCTTCTGATCATGTTTGATGTCATGACAAACCTTGAACGATGCAGGAAAACTTGTAAAGAAAACCTGTTCATAAAATTCTAGCACCTAAATGTAGGTGTACAATTTTATTTGTTTTCATTAGACTACAAAACAGCGACAGGCAATGCCATCTATCTTAATTGAAGCTAACTTTTATAGGAGCATGCAAAGGTAAGCCATAGTAAAACACTCAGGTAAAATCACTGACCTTTAAAACCAATGATTTCAAAAGTAGTATATATTTCAATGGGTAAAACATAAATATTTATGGAAGTCTTGCTAAAGACTATTTATAATTAATTACAGCCGTGCTTATTGTAAGTTGTAATAAAACATCAATTCGAATTCCAAATTGGTTAGTTATTATTGAATAGGTACCTAATAATAAAGCATTGATATCGCATGCGGGCCGTGCTACTAAATGGACCGGAGTAGCACCACTATGGCACCACTGTAGGCTTTTAAAGTTGAGCAATTTATTCATACGACCCAAAACCCAAATAACATCAAATATCTACATCTAAAAAATGATTTTAAAATAAACTTTGTTCTAGGTATGACATGGAAAAAGCGAACTATTTTCAGACAGTCATGCTTTTTACCTACAATCAATACAAATAAAATATTTTTACCCATGTAAGCCAATCTACGCTTTTCACTGTTTCACGCTAAAAGCATAGACAAATCTTGACTCATCAAAACCAAAAATATAAGTGTTCAAACAATCAAATCAAAAAGTATTTAAAAGTAAAAACAGACTTGTTTATGGTCTCGCCAGAAAGCTGAAACCACAGAGTACTTTTTAATAGAGTGAGAGCTGAAACAATTGAAGAATATAGGCATGCTAAAGCAGAAAAATACATGTACTATAAATATTGCGATAGTGAAATACTTGTGACCAAACTAGCAGTGGATAATCTCATTACTTGTAAGTTATTACATCCTTGCGTATTGTGTTTGTACAAATCTGAATAATAGCCATTGCAGAGAAAAGGAAATCAAAAAAGAACGTCACACACAAAAAGTGAGGTGGCGCTATTGTATATGAGGATTCATACGAGAGCGAAAGAGATGAAAGCTATTTTTCCTGTCAATGTCATTACACTATTCACAAATTATGACTGAGTCTCAGAATTTATTATTTTTAATTGACACCTACTAGAACAAAATCCTAAATTGTATTGTTTAATGTAAATATTAGTTACTGCATTGATACCAAATCTTTGTAATAACTCAACAAAAACATGGTAGCGAAATAGTGAACAGCAGAATTGTTTGAGGCCAAATAACTTTTTTTATTCGTTGTGTTTACTAAAACTCTCTTTGCAGGTGTAAATGAGAGTAACGATGTGTTATCGCAATAACAAATGAACAGAGATCAAACCTTCTTTAATTGTGTAGTGTTTCGTTGGTACAAAATATCGTAGCCGCAATGATGAAGAGTACGTTACCTAAGGATAAACCTGGCAAGATGAGGATCCGAGCTTTCCCAGTAAGTATTACTCCGTCAATCATTTTGATAAACGGGCTTCAATATTAACCCTTGGCTCGAAGTGTAATATGTATTGCTCAGTGACTCAAAACCACTAACAAAGCATTTTTCCTGGTCTCCAAAATAAATGTGCAATTTGTTTTCGTAAAATGTATTTTTGTCAATGATCTTTATTTACATCAAGAACTTTTGTCTTTGAGCTATACAGCAATCTTATTCAGTATTGGTAATTAGTAATAAATCTCAGTCAACCCAGTCCTGTGCCTATTATTAGTTTTAACCTGTTACTCATATGGTTTGAGTCTTAAAAAAACTCACTAAATGTAATGAAGATAACTATGACTCATAGTAAATGTTACTTATTGTATATTGTACCGTAATTCAAAATTTACTATCAAAATAGTATTTTAGTAAGGTTGATCACAATTTTGCTAATAAATTAAGCTCCATGGCACAATACGGTAACATGGACTACTAACATTGCAATAAATTTGAAATACTTGTGAATAAAATAGATAACATTTAATTAATTATTTTATTATTAACATACCATCTCCTTTTCAATTACGGAAGGAATTGCAACACAATATGATTCGTGTCCAAAATTTTGTTGAGAAGTTTCTCTTATCAACAACTGACTTTTTGTTGTAATAGAAAAGAGGTTCATTTATAGAAATGGTAGAATGGTAACACTAGATAATATAAACATAACTGTCACTATGATTTAAAAATAGAAACCAATTTATATTCCTTTAGAACAAAATTTTTGTATTCAATATGTCATAATTTATATTTTTGATGACAGGAGTGAAAATCAATCAAAAGATAAACATTTGTATTTTTTCCTATTTTACATAGTCAATGTTTTTGAACTTCTATTTTAATTTTGAACAATGTTGGTTTAACACCCGAAGCTATTAATTTTCAAGATGACGAGAAAATTTCAAGTGTGGAACTATTCTGAACCGTATTACCAAATGTATCCAGACACTTGGGTCTGTATTGTTTGAAAAGAATACCAATATGATCTGAGAAACTGTTTTAAGTGTATTTGTCTTGTTTTGTTTGGATAATAGGCAATATACTGTGTAACATTCCAGATGACTATGGATGAGAAGTATGTGGAGAGCATATGGAGTTTACTAAAGAATGCGATACAGGAGATTCAAAAGAAGAACAATTCAGGACTTTCCTTTGAAGAACTTTATCGCAATGCTTACACCATGGTGCTCCACAAACATGGTGAAAGACTTTACACTGGATTGAAGGAAGTGGTCACTCAGCATCTTGAAACAAAGGTAGAAACATTAACATGTATTTATGAATGCAAATTTGTAATCAGTGCATATTTACAATCCTTTGGCAATTTGTCTAGGTGAGGGAAGATGTTCTCCACTCATTACACAATGGATTCCTCCAGACCCTCAACAATGCTTGGACAGACCATCAAACTAGTATGGTTATGATTCGAGACATACTTATGTACATGGACAGGGTATATGTACAACAAAATGAAGTGGACAATGTCTATAATCTGGGACTTATTATTTTTAGAGATCAGGTTAGTAAATAAACATGTTATCTTACAAAAGAAGTAAAATATATGAAGAATAGAACACAAGTTTCCAATGAATACTAACAATATTTTGGATGTAGATTAAAAAAAAATGTTTTCGTCATCTTGTGAGTTCTCGTGGTGAGGCCTGTGCTTAAAACTGTGGTGACAGTGAATTAGTTACTTATCTAGATAATATTTTCTGATGAATCTTTTAAAAACAAATTACAATGGAAAAGCAAGTTATAATGCACAAACATTGTGTATGCCTGTATGGTGTCTGGTTCAGCTATTGATTCTCAATATAAGCGAACGAAATAAGCAAACAAAAATAAGTGGCTTATAAAAACAAGTTTATCCAATCTATTGGACTCGTCAAAACAAATCATATGAGCCCAAACACTAATAGCCACTAAAGAATTCCACTATCGACCGCCTGGCTCTATAATCAGACCAGCTCCAAGATACCAAATTGTAGTTTTGCCATCTGAACTACATATCATACATACAAAGTTTCATTTAGATACAGCAAATTAGAAGTAGGTTAAAATTTACTTCTAAGATGTTACATTGTTTGTTAGTTATATGTGAAGCTAGTAAAAGCGTGTTAACAATAAAATGATGATAATACAATAGCAACATAATTGTATCCTAAGGTTGTTCGCTATGGCTGCATCCGTGACCACCTTCGTCAAACGCTGCTGGAACTAGTGGCCCGCGAGCGTCGCGGTGAGGTAGTGGACCGACTGGCGATACGCAACGCTTGCCAGATGCTCATGGTGCTCGGCATCAACTCACGCGCTGTCTACGAGGAAGACTTCGAGAAGCCATTCCTGCACCAGTCTTCAGAGTTTTATAGGGTATGTTACAGTCACTGGCCAAACAAAATTGGCAATCAGTGTAATAATGTTTGTGGGCATACTGCCTTATTCATTGACGATTATGTGTTTAGTTGACAGGTGATTCCCCAGCTCTTTGACTTTATAGTGTTATTTATTCATCTATCATCTACACAGTGATAATGCCTTTGATCAAATACAAACGGCATACCTTTTTACAGCAACAAAGACCATGTATGGTTGTACTAAATCCATGGTATGTTTGTATAGATGGAATCTCAGAAGTTCCTGGCGGAAAACAGCGCGGCGGTGTACATAAATCGTGTGGAGGCGCGCATCGCCGAAGAGGCGGAGAGAGCGCGGCACTACCTCGACGAGAGCACCGAGCCGCGCGTCGTCAGCGTGCTCGAGCACGAGCTCATCGAGCGACATATGAAGACCATTGTTGAGGTAACGCATCTACCACATAACAAACATAATCTCACGCATTTTTACTATGGGGGTAGGCAAGATCGCCACCTATTACGATCCTTACATACTCCTTTTACTTCGTTTACGTTCATACATCAGAATGCCAATTCTCTTAATTTAAAACGTTCAAAATCTAGTTGCAGTGTCATCTCGGCGACAAACAAAAATGTCAAAAACTTGTCAAAATGTAGGGAAATTTGAGGTACTTTTGACAGATTGAGACTGAGATTAGACTGTGAATGTTCTTATAATTATAGAACATCACCAATAAGCTCACTATGTCCTTCTAGTTCTTGGGTGTGGAAACATTACTTTTTATTTGTACTTTTATTTTAATGTTGATAAAAACTTGTAAGTTAGTATTCTACCAAATTATTTGGAATACTAACGCAATAATAAAAAATTAAAAAAACACAAAATCGAACATTTCTCCTCCTTTTTGGAAGTCGGTTAAAAAAGGCATGAAAAAGTTTCAATATTATTTTGAATACATACAAAATTACAAATACATTTCTAATCTATTTAGCTATCTCACTGCTGGGCAAAGAACTTCCCCTCCCTTACGTATGTATACCCAATACTTATATATCCTATACATACTCCAATAACTTCAAAATTAGAGTCAATCTGAACCACTAATTGACATAATGATTTTATTCTTAAATTGTGTGTTTATAAATTACAAAATCCGTCAAGAATACGGAAGGCAATATGATGATTTTTTTGTAAACCTGTTTTATTCTCATTGGCCTTCTGGTAGCAAGCACTTGAACATGAGGTCCTGGGTTTGATTCTCGATTGTTATTGGGTTTTCCTATCTCGAATTTCTCAGTAGCAGCCCAGAGTTTAGAATTATGCCCCTTTCTTGGAGCACCTGATACCATCAACCAGGCACCTCGACCCCCTGTTACATGAGACTGGCGAAATGTGGTTGTACTATAGGTGCATCTGTGCCTGTGCCTAACCCTTCAAGGAATACAGGGGTGAAAAGATGTTATGCTGTTGTATCATGTCCAGATGGAGAACTCAGGCGTGGTGCACATGCTGATGCACACGCGCACGCTGGAGCTGGCGTGCGTGTACAAGCTGCTGTCGCGCGTGGGCGAGGGGCTGCGCACCGTGGCCGACGCCGTGTCCGCGCACCTGCGCGAGCAGGGCCGCGCGCTCGTCACCGACACGCATCACAACACCAATGCTATCACCTTTGTGCAGGTATGTTACATTTTCATCCTCTCTTCTATATTAGTAAATGTTAGTATAGTGAAATCTGACCATAATTACATTTGTCCCAACATCCAGGTAAATTTTTACTTGCACCTTATAATTTTTCCGACTGCGTATTGCCTACCTGTTTTTGTTTGAAACTTGCTAAACATTTTTGCTCCTTGATTACAAATCGAACTCAAAAGAGCAAGAGGTCCGACTAGTTGACACACCCCCACCAACGACCTTATGTTTTTTTTTAAACATCTCTAAAAAATGTGTTTGGTGCCTAAGTATATTTAGGATCTTGAGGATGCAGCGAGGAAGTGTAAAGATTTCCTCCATTTTCTTTTTACACACTGTCTACATTTCTCATTCAACTCTCCTGTCTTAGTACTGCCGAAAGAAATTTCGAATAAAATAAGCAGTACTCTCCCTTTGCGCTCTTCTATCTTTAAGTTTTTGTTTTGTGTGTACATAACATAAATATAAAATAAATAAATTCTACATTTCTAGAATAAAAAATTTATAGTCATGGCATGTGACTACTGTCCAGTGTCCATAAACCTCCTTTGGGTCCATGTGGTGGACTACGATTTGTGCCTCTCAGAAGACGAAGGCACACACAGGGAAGAACCAAGGGTCACCATTGAGTACTTTATAGGCTGATTATTACAACAATATAAAGAAACCGGTCAAGAGCGAGACTGGCTCGCGCACCGAAGGTTCCGTACCATCATAATAATATTTTTTTTTTAATTTTCATCGGCCAGGCCGATCACGTCAGAGAATTTTAATACTGCGCGCTGCGGTGTAGAATATTGCAGTTTTAGGTCAGCGCCATCTCTTGACCGATAGTGGTACTAATGTAACTATTGTTGATGATTTCTGAAAAGTGTGCTACTTAGAGACATCATTTTATTTTGCCTGTAATCTTTACATAAACTTCTATCATATCGAATTATTTCAGATTTTTCTCTTTGCAAATTTCGGAGATAAATGTACGGGAATGGTATTTTTTTTTTTTTTTCATCATAAGTCGGAAAATATGCGGTCTAAAAAAAAAGAAAATATGTTTGAAAATGTGCTAACTGCACTCTTTCATATGATACCCCATATGCCCTAGTAGCCCCACTTCGAATTTTTCAGACCCCTTTCAGTCCCAGTTGCGCAAAAAAGAAATCTTTCTTATTTGCAAAATAGTTGGCAAACGTCATCTAAAATTATTCCAAATTTCATGTTGATAGCATTAGTAGTTCTTGAGATATCTAGCTGTGACAGACAGACAGTTAAGAGTCTCACCAGTCGGGTCCCTTTCACCATTTTGGTACGGAACCCTAAAAACAACTTCTGTAATTATAGTAATTTTAACAAAAATCAGCATAATTATGATTTAGATAAATAATACCAAAAAAATAATGAATACTTAGTATATAGAAGTGAAACTAGGCGTATCATAGTCCCCGAAACGAATTTTCAAGATGCATTATTTCCTGCACTATCCACTCGTAAGTAGAGATTGAATTGATCAGGTTTTAAATCCTTTTTACAGAATCTGCTCGACCTGAAAGACAGATTTGACCATTTCCTTCAAAACTCGTTCAACAACGACAAAATTTTCAAACACATGATTGCATCAGACTTCGAATATTTTCTCAACTTGAACAGCAAATCCCCAGAGTTTTTATCGCTGTTCATTGACGGAAAACTGAAGAAGGGTGAAAAAGGCGTAAGTATTCCTTCACCAGACTTATTTAGTTAATAGCTGTTTTGGTCCTAAAAACGTGATTTTTCTCAGATGAGTGAACAAGAAATCGAAGCCGTTTTGGACAAAACTATGGTACTATTCAGATTCTTACAAGAGAAAGATGTGTTCGAGCGTTACTACAAGCAGCACTTAGCTAAACGATTGTTGCTCAATAAGTCCGTCTCTGACGACAGTGAGAAGAATATGATCTCTAAACTGAAGGTTAGTTTTACCATCGTACATAATCATATCATAAAATTATTTATTTTTTATTAGCTGTCGAAAATTTAACGCTTTGTTTAAATATTTTGGTTTCTAACCTTTCCCAGAAAGAAGGTTTACTTAAGGATGTTGAACCGCGAGACTTTCATTGTATAATCGGAGATGTCTCGCAAATAGAGAATTCATTAAGTGACTAAATGAACAATCCATCCGACCTCCCCATCCTGTCCACATATTTCTGCAAAATTCTTTACCAATTATAGATGGACATTTTTCGTAAGTGTCCTATGTCTCATATACCCCTGGTTGTTATTTTTCTATTGTGAAAAGTCTGCTTAAAGTCTTTGGATTTCAGTATAAAAATCTATTGTTTCAAAATTGAGTTAAGATTTCTAAAACCAGTTTAGGTAAAGAATTTTGCAGAGAATTGAAGACTTTAAGCAGGATTACGTTCAGTAGTCTTATTTTTAGTTACACTGTATTGTCAGTAGTTTTGTGTAAGCATTAGTTATGAACTTTACAAACAAGAAAAGATATGTAGATTGTAGATACACAGACAACTAACGCATCTGCGTGTTAACGAACATTTTGGTGTGGAAGTTAAGCAGATTTGACATGGAATGGCAAAAGTGATAATGAAACCTTATCCTTGATAAGACAGGTTGTCTAAAGGCGAAAGCGCCAGGTTAGGCGAGTTTTTTTCCTTGTACGTTTTTTTTTTTCATTTTGCAGGTTATTATCAGGTTTTATCTTAATCAAAACGTAGTTTGCGATTGTAACAAATGATGTATTATTACTCGTTAAAATCATCGTTGTGTTGATGACTTTTTCATGAAATCACGACATCTGAGGCCAATTTTGAGAGAGCTGTTTAGAGAATTCTAATGATTATAATTCGGGAATACATACTTGTTCCGACCGCGTATCTTATTTTAATCAACATATAACCTGACCCTGACCTGCAAAATTAAATAATAATGTGGGCAACGACAAAACGACCACCAGGTCTTCCCCTCGCGCGCTTGAGCGTATCTTGCACCGTGACATTCTGGAATACAAATAAACACTTTTAGTTGCCTGTTTACTTACTTTTTTTGCTGGATATTTAATTGTATGTATCTAATATGAAAGTTCATATTCAATCATAACAAATTAATAATTTCAGACTGAATGCGGTTGTCAGTTCACATCAAAGCTGGAAGGAATGTTCAAAGACATGACCGTCTCAAACACCATAATGGAAGAATTCAAGGAACATGTGCTGTCATCTGGGGTGAATCTTTGTTATTTATTATCTTTATGTGGCTATTACTGCCGTCTTTCTATAGTGTAAAATGTGTAAATGGAGCTGACAATTTAAGCGTAAGTCGCGGCGTCACTCGAAAGTTCTTTATAACAGATATTGCTTTCTTTCAGTACCTTTCTAAAAAAAGAACTATTGTAATTTCAGATCAACCTTCACGGCGTAGATCTATCAGTGCGTGTGCTAACCACCGGCTTCTGGCCCACACAAAGCGCGACGCCCAAATGCAACATACCTACAGCGCCGCGAAGTGCATTCGAAGTGTTCAGAAGGTAAGCCAAATATTTAACAGATAGACTTAGCGTACCTGAGGGGTAATTCTCGTAATTTAAAGAACGTTCACAGTCTGATCTCAGTCGCAATCTGTCAAAAAATACCTCTAATTTCCCTGCATTTTGACAAGTTTTTGACATTTGTTTGTCGCCGAGATGAGACTTCGACGGTAGGTCCCATTTGTTCTATGGAACATGACGTAATAGAACAAATTGAGAAAATATTGTCCCTATTTGTACTATAGAACTACATACTAGCTTTTGCTCCTGTTTTTATTTGTCTGTGAATGCACAGAACTAAATGGGAATCGCTTTTCCCAAATTCTTCCATGATGAGATATTTATGACGTGAATGACATTAATCACTGACGTTAATACCAGGTACAGTTCACTATCAAAAAATTGAAACTACTCGCTACATAACATTTTTATTTTGAAAAATGAAAGCAAAACAGCAGTTTAACAATACGTGTTTCTGTAACTACAAACTAAAAACAATTCTTACCGCTAATATATTCTTATATTAAACAGTCCGCGATAAAAACAAACTAAACCATTCCTTCTTTTAACTAAAACATTCTTATATTAAATAGTCCCCGGAAAATACTTATTTTGTAGAAAGAGTTCTCCAGCACAAAATTTACAATATCAATCGATGGGTTCATAGTCATTATGCATCGGGTACCGAAGATGTAGGCAGTCCTGGCAACGGCCCGTGGATGACATACCCTCTCCACACAATTACACTGTAATCTTGCAGAGAGTAAAAAAATAAATCTATCAAGATTGTTTTTGGTAACTGCAACAAAACAGTAAAATGCGGTTGTCTCCATCGTTAAAATCGACGAGTAGCATATCGGTATTAGTTCGCTCAAAGAATGATCCAAAAGCAGGTGTAGAGTGCGTGAGCTGGAACCTAAGCAATTTCTTCAGAAATGTGTTCAGGATGCCCAGAGGGTAAACATACAAAAAATCCCCGCCTCTAGGGGGGGCGCCGGGGTGGGGGGAGGGGGTTAAAGTACCCAGTTTTGAGTTTTTCGCTAATATCTTTAAAACGTAATGAAAGCTAATAAAATTTACAACAACTTTTGTCCTAAACACTTCTTCGAATTTCTATTTTTGAAGTACACGTTCTGGAAAAGTGAAATTTTCGAAAAAAAAACTGACTTATCAAACATTACCTCTTGCCTGTTACTTCAATCGTGTTATTTCGGGATGAAAAATAGCCGGCATGTTAGTCCAGGACCTAATTTACCTACATACCAAATTTCATACAAATCTGTTCAGCCATACAGCTGCTGCTATCGAAACTTTTTTCCTTTTTTTAATTTCATTTTATTTTATATCTTAATCCGTTTACGCCGTGAAGGTCCTGACAAGGTTCTTTCTTCCAAAGCACCCTCATCTTCAGTGGATGGATCTTGCTGGAGGAACTCTTCACCATCTTCACCACTGTCTTCATCTTCACCATCGTCTTCGTCAAGAGCGGCAGTGTAGGCATGCCGCAGAACATTTGAGCATTGCTTTACAACATCCACATTTGCTACTACCACAACCCTTAGCGCATCGGCAAAATATTCACAGGATCTCTGGTGCGGACAAATCATCAGTTGTTATTGGCACCAGGCTGCCTCCTACATGTTTCCATCCCCACTCTTGCGGAGGAAGCTCATTCCCAAGCCACAGTTGCACTTGGTGGTAGGTGCGCCGTGAATGCTGTTTAGCTGCGTTCTTAGTTGGTGGGAGGATGCAGAGGTCAGGCTTAATCTTAATCAATGATCTCATGAATAACTGAAAGCGATACTGGTTGAGGGAAGTCAGTCTTGTTGGCGCCCCATACCATTGAAGAAAGCACATCTTCCCAGCCTCATCAACTTCATTGTGCGTGGAGGCGGGGTTATGAAAGATCGCTGCTGCTTCTTTGATGATATCAGACTTCAAGTACAGTTTTGAGAAACCCACTTTGCTTCTTCTGAAAGTTGCAGATGTTGTGTCGAACTTGGTAAATGAATGTAAGAAAAGGATGTGTTCATATCCATGTTGCTGCATCTCTTGGGTAGATAGTGCGATTGTTTTGGTTTTCCCTGGGCCAGGTTTCAGCAGCAGACCCGTCTTGGGTGGGAGGAGTGGAAGCTATCAAAAGCACAGCAAGGTCTACATCCTCACCAACGACAGTTACAGAACTATCAGTCGATTTTTCCACAGCAGTTTTCACGATAAGGACATCAGCATCTTCGGTGGCCTGGAGTGTTTGTGTCCCTTTTTCCTGAAGCTTTGTCTGCAGTAAGGAAATAAGTTGATTTTTATTGTAAGGCTTAGCTAAACAAGAAATCTTCTTGTTTCACTGGTATTGATGTGCTCCAAGACAAATTGATATCAGCCGATCTCTTCAGTTTGTATCGTCGCCTCTGTTTTTGTGACTTAGTACTGCCGGTCGATTCTGTTAGAATCTCACCGTGAGAAGTTAGGTGAAGTGAGCTGTCATTCCATCTGATGCTATAGGGATTTACACTAATGACAGCTCACTCCACGCTCACTTCACCTAAGTTTTCACGGTGAGATGGTTACAGAATCGCACTGCTGTTTGCTGAGTTTATGTACCCATCAAATACCACAGTACGACTTATTCCAGGATAGTGGCGGTTGATGTAGGCGATATAATGCAATGCTCAAATGTTCTGCGGCATGCCTACACTGCCAAGGGAAATGTCTCAACGGCGTGTCTCTTGACGAAGACGATGGTGAAGATGAAGATAATGGTGAAGATGGTGAAGAGTTCCTCCAGCAAGAACCATCCACTGAAGATGAGGGTGCTTTGGAAGAAGGAACCTTGTCAGGACCTTCACGACCTAAACGGATTAAGATAAAATAAATATTTACTCGTATATTTAAAAAAGGAAAAATGTTTCGATAGCTGTATGGCTGAACAGATTTGTATGAAATTTGGTATGTAGGTAAATTAGGTCCTGGATTAACATGCCGGCTATTTTTCATCCCGAAATAACACGTTCGAAGTAGCAGGCAAGAGACAACAAAACTAAACGAAACAGGTGTAATCCAGAAAACATTTTTATTACTTTTAACAACATATCCGTGAAAGGAGAAAAGGAAAACAAAGAAAAATAACTATAAATGTTGGAAGAGTCGGTTTTTTTTTTCGAAAATTTCACTTCTCTACTTGTGTGTAACGTGTACTTCAAAAATAGTTACGAATTCGAAAAAGTGTTTAGGACAAAAGTTGTAGTAAATTTTATTAACTTTCATTACGTAGAAGACACTTACGCGTTTTAAAGATATTAGCGAAAAACTCAAAACTGGGAACTTTAACCCCCTCCCCCCACCCCGGCGCCCCCCCTAGAGGCGGGGATTTTTAGTATGTTTACCCTCTGGGCATCCTGAACACATTTCTGAAGAAATTGCTTAGGTTCCAGCTCACGCACTCTACACCTGCTTTGTTAAGTGGACTATATACTGAGTGGGAATTTGTAACTCACATGCATCATTACAAGACAGCAAAGGAACTTGAAAGTGTTCATTTCTTTTACGATAAATCGTAGATTTGACTTGTTTATAAGAAGGTATGTTTTGTACAAAATTTATATCATTCTCGTGAAATGTTGACACCACTTTTTTGTACACATTCGGCACAGTATCTTGCCCTAGAGCCGCTTCTTCGACACACGTTGCTATCACGTTTTTTGTAATATCTTTTGTTTCCTCCTTCACACAATAATATTTATTATTAATTTCTCCGTCTAAAAATAAAATAAATATTAATATTATATATTATTATATTTATTATTTTTTTTTTTTTATTATTATTATATTTTATTATATTATTAAAAAAACTTTTTAAAGCTGAAAATTGAAAAAAAAAATATTTACATAATTCACTCACCATAGAAATTTTCATACTTCCGACACATTTCAGTTTCCGGTAATTTATACATCGCCATAATGACATTCCTCTAGTATAATTTGTCTGTAGGTAATATTCTTTATCACCATGCTGTAAAACTTTTCCACGACCCCGTTGCAGAAAATTCAAACTATCAAAATTTACGTTTATTTCCATTACGATTAGCAAAGATCCAATCCAATCATTGTAAACAAACAACAATAAAGAAGTGAGTACCCTGCAACTACAGCTCTCTCAAAATCCGTTAAAATTTCTGTCGGTGAGTAACCATCCAATGTCACTAAGACAAGTGGTAGCAAATCATTCTCGAGTGGCCAGTTTACATATCAACTTCAAGAAGTTTATATACTTAGTTTGTTCTATGGAACAATTTGAGACAAAAAGTACAAACTGTTCTATATTACAAATAGGGACAATATTTTCTCAATTTGTTCTATTACGTCATGTTCCATAGAACAAATGGGACCTACCGGACTTCGACTAGATTTTTAACGTTTAAGATTACGAGAATTGGCCTTCTGGTCTACAGAAATTATTTGAGCAGGACTAATAATAAACGACAGGCATACAAAACGCCAACGTTCGTGTTGTGTATAGTCGTGGTGTTAAAACGTGCAAAAGAGAACACTATAGTCTCGGTTAAATCGCATAAACCCGGTACTTACTAAATATTCACTGTCCTACTCGCACATTTTGCAACCGTGACTGCAATATTGGAGTTTAGTAAAGTGAGTAAATGTGAAGTTACGAGCTCGTTTGTGTCAGCTTCTACCTAGCGAAGCACTCGGGGCGCCAGCTGTCGCTGCAGCCGCAGCTGGGCAGCGCGGACCTGACGGCCACGTTCCGCGCCGCGTCGCCGCCGCGCAGCCCGCCCGCGCCGCGCAGCCCGCCCGCGCCCGCCGCGCCGCGCCGCCACATCATACAGGTGTCCACCTTCCAGATGTGCGTGCTGCTGCTCTTCAACAAACGCGAGCGACTCACCTACGAGGTATGATGCTTCTATTTATAGATCTGTTCTTTTTTTTATTCGAGTTAACTTATCTTTTTGTATGCACGTGTCTCTTAGACAAATAAACCAATTTTTCTTGAGGATTTGCATTCGACACGTTTTATTGAGGCTTTCAACATCGTTTTCTCTAAGAAATCTTCAACTTCCAAAGAAATTAACAATAACTACCACAGCTATCTTCACCGAAAAAAAATCCGTTTGCGCGCGCATACGCGTCCACTTTTATTTCTATTTCGTCATCATCATCGTCATCATTTCAGCCGAAAGACGTCCACAGCTGGACATAGGCCTCCCCTCAAGCACCTCCACTTCGACCGGTTCTGTGCTTCTCGCATCCAACGGGATCTCTTTCGTAGTGAACTTTCATTCACGACACTCTTATTCCTGCAGGAAATACTCAACGAGACTGATATTCCGGAGAAGGATCTTGTCCGGGCCCTACAGTCGTTAGCGATGGGAAAGCCCACCCAGAGGGTGCTGATCAAACAGCCGAAGACAAAAGAGATAGAGCCGTCTCATCAATTTTACGTCAACGACGCCTTTACATCTAAGTTACATAGGTATGTACACCCTCAGTCAGTAAGAAGCGATAAGGCCGCCTATTGTATATTTTGTAGTGTTTGATATATTTTTTTGTTATGTATTTTTGTTGTGTACCTACAATAAGAGCGGTTCTGCACTACGTTCGATCCGAATCCGAGAAATCCCGGCCGAAGTGACCATAGTCCTATTTGTATGAGGGGTTGCGCACTAGATCCGAACTCTATCCGTCCGAATTTAGAACATTCCCAATTCGGATTGAAATCGGATCTTAAATTCGGATTCGGATCGAATGTAGTGCGAAACCTCTCTAAAGCATATATAAATAAATAAGGTAAGAGTACCACCATTTTATGATGCAGGTTTTTTTTTTACTTTGTTATCCTGTATTTCAGAGTTAAGATCCAGACCGTTGCAGCTAAAGGCGAGTCTGAACCGGAGCGACGCGAAACACGTAACAAAGTTGATGAAGACCGTAAACACGAAATAGAAGCGGCCATCGTGCGTATCATGAAAGCCAGGAAGAAGATGGCAGTATGTCAAAATTTTGCTATTTCATTCAGAATCATTATGCATGACAAATGTTTCGCAAACATTGATATCTATCTATATCTACCTCTAACAGAATATGCAAGGTATATTATTGATGTAACATATTTCCTCCGCAGCATACGCTTTTGGTCGCCGAAGTGACGGAGCAACTGCGCGCACGGTTCCTACCGTCGCCAGTGGTTATCAAGAAACGCATCGAAGGGCTTATTGAACGAGAGTATCTCGCTCGCACGCCTGACGACCGCAAAGTATACACTTACGTCGCATAGGTTTGTAGCGACATCTCAGCCTTGCTCCGATCGATTTGTGTAAAAGCAGCTTCAGTTTATATTTACTGTCTTCTTTGCTTTTCAATATATTTTATTAGACTAAAAAGATTCTTTGAAGATTAATTATGTAAAAATATTGTAAATACCAATATAGCTCTAGTACCTTAACGTCATGTACTATGATAGTTTACCTCGTTTCCTTGATGCGGCTATATTAAAAACTTCCTTTATAACACAATGTTTTATTAAATTCTCTTTCGCCTCTTGAATTTCGCTAAATCTTAAAGAGTTCATTGGGTTGCCGTGGTCTAATTGAACCTAAAATGGGTTTTATTTTCAGGCCACCACAAACTCAAGATCGTTAAGTCCTTGAAGGGGATGCCAAGTTAGAAGTGAAAGAAGTAACAAAAGTATTTAAATTATTTCAAAATAAAAATTATTAGTTATTATTCAAGAGTTATTTTATTTGCAAAGAAATAATATGACAAAGCAATATATTGTTACAATACACATGTTAGACATGCTGAGACAGCCATTCTGGGGAAAGGGGAAGAAGAAATCTTTGGGTAAATGAATATTTATATGTGGACTTCCAGCATATTCAATTGTACTTTGCTTTGACAAATCCACGAAATTAACATCGATAGTGATGACGACTGAAATATCTTCAATGTTGAAACTAAAATTTTTAGTAGTTACTTCATATTCAGCTGACAGAATTTTGTTCTGCCCTGTATATGAATTTTCGTCGACATTAGCGAACATGAAAGTAACAGAAAGTCTGTTTATTAAATTATAACAGTAAAGTTTCAAAGTGTTTTCATTATAATCTCCATAAACGGGTTCTTGTTTATTTATGTCTACAAACAAGTTTATCCAATTACCATCAGCAATATCATGTGGATTCCCGAATGGAGAAATGGATATATTATTGTTTAACTTTAAAAGTTCATGAATATTATTTTGTATATTGTTGCACATGTTTTTCTTCGACAATGTTGTGAGTGGGTAAACATACCGGCATTTAGTTCTTTTGTTCATTCCAAATTTTACAATATTATTTGATGTATTCGATGAAACACACAGTCCATTTCTGTTTTCGGGAAATAACATGCGCCTCCTTATTTCTGAAGTGTTATTGAAAAAGTTGACTGTGTGATTGCTGTTAACATACGATACTATAACCGGTAGGCCGTTAATATATCCTGGGTTGCCACTTAATTCAATAACATTGTCAATAGATTTATTAGCCAGATAAAACTGTACACTGACTTCTTGCATCATAAAGGGCAAAATATGCGATATATTTTGTAGGTGTAATTTTATCGTCGCGTTTATAATTTTCATATCGTAAAAATAGAAGCCGTAATCAATTTTCAATGCTATGTTAGTACAAACATCTTCCGTGCATGAAGCTTCATTATAAGTCTTGTTGTAATTGAAACAAAACCCATTTTCACATGCTAGAATAGTCCAGTTGATACAGTGGAGATTTGAGCAATTCTATAAATAATAAAATTCAATTTAGAAATTATGAAGTGTTACTTTATAAAGTAATCAATGCAAATAAAATATATAATACTAACCAAAGCAGTACTGTTAAATGTATTGTTGGTAGCACTTATAACCATAGCTTCTTCAGAAGTTTTTAAAATATTAAACATTTCCAATTCCTTGAATTTCACATTACATGTGATTTTATCTTCCTTAAGAAATGCTATTGGTACACGATCGGTACAGTAATTGTTTATCATGGGAGCTGGAAAATCTAAAATAAAATAAAACGATTTAATCAACGACGTAGATAAAAGCGTTAAGTTTTCACAATCTTTGTTGAAAGGCAGCCATAATAAGTAGGTAAGTATAGTCAGTTGACCTGCATAACACGACCCTCTTCAACTTTTCTTTGTAAGAAGGCTCAGGTAATGCAGAGTACTGACTATACATAACTTAGAACCATCAACCACCTCAACCTCAATGCTTAGAACATAGAACTTCAAACCATTAAATGAACAACTTTTTCATCAGCAAGACAATTTTCTTGGTCTAGTAATATACTAACCTAAATAATAAATTATTCCGTTTTTTAAGAGCCAGATAGGATCGGCTTGTATAAACAAGGTCTTTTTAAATTCATATGAGTTTTGCTTCTGATAAACACTTCGCCACTTGTAATATATACGGTCTACAGGTGTCAGATAATGCTGAAAAAAAAACTGCTGATTTAGCGGAAGTTAATAATATTATAGGGTTTACTGGGGCAATTACGATAGTGGGTATATTCTCCATTGGATGATAATTTCTACCAAACCCAGTGACATTTTTATGTAAGTAAAAAAAGTGAAAAGGACGGCAGGCGATAAAATGGTGCCTAATGAATAGGTATGTTGCCAATGTAAAAAATGCCACTGCTTTTGAAATAAATTTATCATCTACCAGAATATACCCACTATCGTAACTGCCCCAATAAACTCTTACATGTTTTGGAATATTCCTGATTTCATACTAGTACCTTTTTAATACTGCGCTTACTGGGTAAATTAGTTTTAACAACACAAAACAGATTATCAAGCATACTGCCCCCATATCTCTGTTCATCAAGTAAGTGGCTAATACACCCGTCAACTGCTTTGTTCTCAGCCTTCCTAGGTTCTTGGCATTGGAATATTTTGTGTTCATAATCGGAACAATCTTGATCACAACAGCAATTTATATCACATACTTTGTACTGGAAAGAAATAATAATAACCTTTTTAGTATATGCATAACTAGCTTCCGCCCGCGGCTTCGCCCGCGAGGTATGTCGATAAAAACTATCCTATGTCCTTCCCCGGGATGCTATATATCTCTATGCCAAATTTGGTTGGAGTGGAGCAAGGACAAAATTTTTCGTGTTTTTTTTTTTTTTCGGAAATTTTCCAATTTTTTTGCAGTATCGGGTTTACCTTGTCTGTAGCAACCATTTAGATTCTGAGAAGTATGGCCCTACGACGCACCGTTTCCGAGTTATGAGCCTTTTACTTTTTTTAATTTTATATAAAACGATTTATATTTCCGAAAGCGAAGGGCACCCCGAGGTTAGGTTAGGTTAGGTTACTTTGAACCCTTTTCACAGAAATAGGGGCCCCGCGAAGCGGGGCTCCGTCGACTACGTCTTATTATTATTTTACTTTCACCTTCCCGGTGTCTGTTGGCAGCATTTCGGAAATATAAATCGTTTTATATAAAATTAAAAAAAGTAAAAGGCTTCTCAGACCATTAATGGTTTCTATGGACAAACTTAATCAGTTGCTGCAATAAAAATGGTCGAATTCCATAAAAAAAAAATCTTCGAAAAATTTACTGTCCCAAAATTTTTTTTTTATGTTTTTTTTGCTTCTCATAGTGCCCCTAAGCGTATACTCCAACTCCTACACTCCGCCCCTAAGACGACCCACTGACCCCAAATTTTATCGAAATCCGTTCAGTGGTTTAGGCGTGAAAAGCTAACATACAGACAGACAGACAGTTACTTTCGAATTTATAATATTAGTATGGATTATGAAAGTATATACGGTACTTATAGCGAAAACTCTATTTTTTTGGTCTTTCTGTTTGTTCCATTCCAGCTTACCTACGAAACAACTGGACCTGTTTTTATGGTACTTTCACTGGCGAGTAACTTAGGCTACTTTTATTTTAGAAAAGGAATTAGGGCTCCGCGCAAAAAAATTCGCGGGCACAGCTAGTTCTAAATAATATTCTAGGTAGGCTTACCAATAAGTTGCAATCACAATGCACATTAAAATTAATTTTTGATGTAGTGCTAGGAACACTTGACGATTTGTTTTTCGTTTCAAAGAATGTTATTTCTGTGAGATTATCAAATTCAGTGCTTGTATAATACAACATTTCGGTGGTTGTGGAAGTTGCTTCTGTGTTAGAAGTATTTTCATCATACATAACATCAAATATAGTGGTGGTTCCATCTGATGTTCCTAAAGAAACTTCTGACATGGAAGAGTTATTATAAATCTTTGATGGAGACGTATCTTTCAGCGATCTACTCATAACATGTGTCCTGTAGTAAAGAGCATGAGGTTTACTGCTTATATTCTTCAGCAAATCACTTAGGGTTTCTTTCTTTGTAGTAACATCGAGACTCACAGTATCTTCAGTCTGAATTTTCTCTTGAATGTAATCCATGACACAAAATTGAATGAGTATTGACAGGACAGTAAAAGCTAAATAAGTAATGACTTTCATGTTTTCACTTATACTCTACACCAAACTGATTAAAATTCCTCAGCAATAAATTCACTTGCAGCTGAATTGTCCCTTTTGATTGGGTCCTTAACTTAAATCTGTAAATAAAATTTATTTGCATTTGAATGATAACAAACTGTTTATCTTCAATACAAAAGCATATTACAGAAAAAATCTTACCGGTTTAATCCTAAATTAACTATATCACTTTGAATAAGTTGATGAGATCCACCAAGGAAATATTGTCGGATTCGATCAGTTATTGAAGTTGTGGATGGTACCCAGCAGTTCACATGGATGATGTGAGGCCCTGGCACTGCAGGCAAGGTACAGCAACCATATCCTACTATCCAAGAGCGCCCTATAGAATCGAGGCAGCTCACTTGTACTAATAATTTCGGCCAACCTGAATTGTTTAAATAAAAATTAAAATATTATCATAGGTGGTTACAAAATATAAAAACATTTGTAATATAGATGCATACCTTGGACACCTTTAGTTACGTAGTGAATATCAAGAGGGTGTGCCCAGACAACAGTCTTTTCGTAATCTAATTTACCTGAGACTGTCTGCCCCTCAGGGCAACCTGAGACAACTGTCCAGTTTGGGCCTGAAAATGAACTGCTAAGTAGTTAAATTATGTCAGTTGCTGTATATAACTAAAAACGTCATCATAAGCCGATAGTGTAGTCCACTGCTATACATTTCTAATCCAAATAAAAATAAAAACGAAAAGTAA
The DNA here is from genome assembly GCA_963669345.1 of Gortyna flavago. NCBI lineage: Eukaryota > Metazoa > Arthropoda > Insecta > Lepidoptera > Noctuidae > Gortyna > Gortyna flavago. The sequence goes on along the minus strand of OY770128.1, from coordinate 9,958,527 downwards.
CTCCTAAAATTACGTAATACAACAACATACCGGCTTGAAATGAATATCGACAAAATAGGGATGATTTATCTTGAAAGTTTGAAGCACACTGCAGTTGCCCTAATATGTGCAATTCTGCCATGAGATAACGTTAATTATTAAATTTAAAAGCATAATCAACAAAAATAAAACGAAGGCAATCACAATTTGTTGATAAACGTCGTTACCATGGAAACTGGTAGAGGTGTGACTAATATATTCGTAATAGGTACAGGTATCATAATACAAGCCACGTATATTCATATTAGGATATGCGAATATAGAAGAATAGGTTACCAGGTTTTAGTCAAATAATAGGGTCGCGTAATAGCGAGGCGACTGATCGCGGGGATTGATGATAGCGCCGATTCCGATTATTTCCGATCGCGCCTCGCGGCGACTCGCCTAGCTCCGCTCGCTCGCTATGCTATTATTTTGCCAAAACCGCGATCATCTCACTCTGTCTCGACGCGCGACGAGTGAGCGAGATGACTAGACTCGCCTAAGCCGACCCGAGGCGGGGGAGTGAGCGAGATGAATATTGTATTGTATGAATAGAACCTGGCTGCTTGCTTTTCGTTGGGCGTGCATAAAGTGTGTATTGCAAAGACATAGTTATACACGTTGGGCTTCGTATGAAAGCTGCATGTGTTGGTTACCAAGTAAGCAAGCAATGAAAACAGTTTTTCATACATTTGGTCACTTGTTTCTGTCTTGTCTAGTTAAAGCTAATATGGATAATAGTTTATAATATTTGTAGTGACCAGTGACCAAAGCTCACAGCGACTCCATATTATTGCTGCACGCAGTGATTGGTAACTAATAAATAGTAATAACTATTCATTATTTTGTTAGTGTTTAGCTTAGAGCAACGCGGCCTACCATACGGTAGGGAGTAGTCATACGCAGCATTCCCCTCTGCCAAAGTACAAGCCCAAATGGACATACGCAACGCATCTAACAAAACTAGTTGCGCTCGGATTTCTAGCTAGACCGAGTCGAGACGCGCGAGTGAATGCTGTAGTAGGTCGCAGTGCTTAAAATGCCGAATTGTTCAGTTTTCTGCTGTAAAAAGAGGTCTGGGACATCAAACTTGCAAAAAGATGGTGTTACATTTCACATGTAATTAAATTCTTATCTTAATATTTATATTTAATTACATTACACACACAAAATTCATATATTTTAATATAATGTAAACGTCAGATTTGTTTGCCAACATTGAGTCCGCTCGCCTTTACAAATACGGATCTGTCGAGCGATAAATCCGACTTCTCGCCGATGAATGCTGTAGTGATGTTACATTACTTCTTGTGTAGTAGTCGTGTATCGATAAATTTAAGTTACGGCGAATAACATGTTTATGACAAATTGTCATACTTTATGTCTAATAAATGATATTATTACTGATATTATTTATGTTGCATAGTTAAGGTGGTGTACAGGCCGTTTGTAAAAGTACTACTGTCTTTTAACCACGTTATATAATAAGGAAATATATTCAATAGCAAAAGAGAAATTATGGATGAAAAGTAAAAGTGAAAGGATGGATGTTTGTTTGTTTGTTCCGCTGTCACGCCTCAATGGAATATGATATTTTGCTTTGTGAAAACTTCGCTAATAAAGACGATATTTAATAGCATATAATGTTTCGATTTCTTATACCTTTACCGGTCTTCCTTCCTCCTTCCACATTGTGATGATGATAAATTCCTAAATTCATCGATATTGCGGTATCGACACGTTTTAGTCAAGCCCTATTGAAGTAGATAACATGTCAATGTGTGAGTCGTGACTTATTCGTACACAAAAATTTAACAAGGTGTGTAAGATTTGAGGGTGTATTGTTTCATTTTTTATGTGTTAGTGTCGTAGTTACAGTTTTGTTTTTTTGGGTATGTACGCCGAAACGCACTTGTGTGCACCTTCCCCTCCCGCAAATAATGCCAGAAAGATTTGAATAGTAACTTAGCGCTATGGCTACTCCCTACCGGTAGTACCGGTAGGCCGCGTTGCTCTAAGGTGTTTAGTGATTGGGTTGATATTTTATCGCCCGATATTTTTAGTCGCCCCTTCCAAAAGGTAGTTTTCGTATGGAGAAGAATGGGGAAGAAACTCCACCGTTACTCTTTTAAAATGTTTTACAATATTTTGCATACATTAATTATATAATAAATAATATGTGAAGACGATGCACCTAAAATAAAATTACTATACCACAATAGGTAAAAGAATTAAAAATGAAACCATGACATATAAATTAATAATCTGATAGATACATGGTGCTCACATATTTACAAAAATGGTAAAAGTAAACGATTTTCATTAAAAAAAAATATAAACAACAATTTTAACAAGTAATAAGTCAGGGTGTGAGTCAGAGTAATTAAAAGTAAAAAAAAGAATAAATTTACAATTAAATTAGCAACTGGTTTGATTTTGTCTAGAGTTCTAGACTCTAGATTGTCCTATGGAGCAGGACCAGCATGTTTCCAAGCGTTCTTATCCTGGATATAATCTTCTAATTTATAGTATGCTTGTTTACTAAGTGTATGTTTAATGCAAGTTATAAATTTTCTTTCAGTTAATTGCAATATATCACAAGGTATTTTATTGTAACATTTAACACCCCCATAAAAGATGTATGTACTTTGGCTAACCTGAAAAATGGTTGATGTATTTTATCTTTATTTCTAGCATTAAAATTATGTCTATCGCTTATTTTATTAAAAACTCAGATAAAGATTAAAAAGATGTAGATTTTTTCTTACATACATAATATTTTCATAAATGAATTGGCAAGGTACCGTCATAATATTGGCTATCCTACACGGTCTTTTTGTTCAACTTTTGTTCTAATCTTTAATAATAACCCTGAACTGTAATTCGTGACCATTAAGGGCCCGCCCGCCTTACACGATCGATTAATCCAATGGCATTCCTGAAGACAAAGAAAATCTAATTTCTGCCTGATAATAATCCATCAAGCTCCATTACGACGCCGTATAAGTACTTCGTGATAATTATGTTCAATACCATAGTTGAATACAAACCATGGTAGTTTCAAATTATGCGTCATTCATTTAGACATCGCCCAGTATTAGTGATAACGGGCATAATAGTTTGGTTAAACTGCATGAAAGGTTGCCCTAGCACACATCAGAGAACCAAAATAAAACTTGCAATAAAAAAATTAAAAAATATTATTTAATATTCATTTGTTCAAATTATTTAAGTAACATGCAAATTATAATCAAATCACAGTTAAAAAATTTTTCACATTCAAATCGAATCACAGTTAATCTTAAACATAAATTACAAATAGGGTTGCCAGCCGTTGAAAAGGCGGCACAAATATAAGGGGTTGGTGGCGATGTGCAACAGTCGCGCAACTTGGCCGGCCACTGCCACGCCACCAGCCACGCCGTCTTCTGTGCCGCTTAGCTTGCTCGTCACTACCAGCAGTGCACGCTTGGCCAGACCACTGGGAGTACCGGTATCACCTGGAGAAACAAAGAACATCATCATATCATACAAAAAATTGAACTAAAAGGTATATACAGTATTCTCGCGGGAAATAACGCCCTGAACGAACGAACAAAAGCTCTTAAGAAAACAGTACCTATTTGATTTTTTTGGTACAAAATGAGAAGAGATACGCAGAAATCCAGACTACATGAGACTTTACATACGCAGAAATTCCATATGAAAAACTCAATAACACTGCCCGACCTATAGATCGAATCTTTGTTCAGCAGTCGTGTTTGCGAGCACTTCAAGAACGAGGCTGCCATGATGATGAAATCTTTACTATTAATAATAAATAATCTCTGGAACGACCAGTTGGATTTCAAAAAATCTTTCTGCGTTTGATGGTCCATCTTTTGAAAAAGGCTCACGCTAGGACCATTAGGAGCCGAGCTAAAACAAAATAGTTCCAAAGAACGCTAAGCGAAAACGAAGTAATAGCGTGGGTAGGTGATGCGATGCGACGGGGTGGGTCGGGGTAACAAGAAAATACACGCGGACGAAGTCGCGGGCAGAAGCTAGTGTTACATAATATTTTAGTCACACGATTACTTACAGACTGCACTTGTGTTCCTGCCTGAAGTAGCTGCATTCTGTTGCGCAGTTTTCACTGACCATGAGTATAGAGGATCACACAGTAAAACTTCTAATATCGTCAACAATGTCTCTTGATTGTCACGCAGAAGCTGCATTGTCTTTTCGCAGCACCTGCAATTTTATGATACACTTTAAAGTAAGCCTATGTACACACGACGAAACATCAAGCTATACATTTCCAGTACAATCTGACCTGACCTGATCTGACCTGACCTCGCATTGTAAGGGTTTCCGTAGATATATAGAATACTCTTAATTTATATTGATTAAACAAGGCACACCAACAACATATTTGCAAGGATAGTCACAATTAAATAGGTAATCAAATCTTCAATACTGTGTAAATACATACAGGTATACACTACATTCCTATTAAAACATTATTTACACCATACACATTACAAATATAAATGATGAAATTTTACATAGGGTGACAATGGTCTTATCTCTAAAAGCGATCTTTTAAAGACAATCTTTGGATGGGTCTACCTTATGAGAGGTCGTCATCGTGCGTGCTCGTTGTATTAAAAAAAGTTATAAAAAAAGAAAATAGATAAATAAAGTGTATATGAAGTTATTTGCAGATAACGCAACACCTGACATTATTTCTCTAAATTAATTTGGTCGGCTTTAAGGAGTGTTAAATTACCCTCTAAATATTCCTTCGGTGCCACTGGACCCAAAGCCAGCAATGATGTCTCGCGTCAAACGGAACGGTACAGTTTCTGGAGTGGGCAATGTCTTTCCTTGATCAAAAGCAATACCTGCAGGATAATTATAATATTTAGTGAACAAGTGAGATGATTATGTAATTTATTTTAAAATATGTGCTTTTTTTACCTAAATCTATGTGAACTACTTCAGCTGTCCTCTTGTCGATTAAAATGTTGTATACGTGTCTATCGCCCAGTCCCAGTATGTAGCCAACCATGGACGAGGTAGCAACACTGAAGGAAGATAAAATAAGGAAAGCTAAAAACAAACCTTACATCTTGGTCAAAATGTATGGCTCGGCCGTTCAATGGAACTATTGCATGATCAATATTAAAGACCAGTGTTTTAATTTTTTCACCATAGGTGGTGGTCTTCGCAACTTCACGTCAATGCGCATATTTTGCGTACGGGATTTCTTACATAAACATAAGCCCATAAGTGTCTGTGCGACATCCGCGAAACGGCCAAGCCGTACATTTTGACCAACAAGTAAGGTTTGTAAAGTAAGGACTTGTAGAGTTAGGTGCTTGACTCTACATTAGGTTCGATAACTTTTTAACAGTGAAAGCATTATGTAAGTCTTGGCAACCCACTTTATTTATTTATTATGTTAATATTCATTAAATTAATCAATTATTAATAAGAAATCTAATCGGTTATGTTATTTTAAATTATTATGTTTTAAATTATATTCCTTATTTTACATTTTTATTTTAAACTAGCGGCCTGCCCCAGCTTCGCACGGGTGCAACTTTTTTTTTTCGATCAATTTTTTTTCTCTCCGTAGGAACCATCCTCGTACTTCAAGGAATATTATAAAAAAAGAATTAGAGAAATCGGTCCAGCCGTTCTCGAGATTTGCGCTTAGCAACACATTTAGCGATTCATTTTTATATATAAGAAGATTATTATGTTAATTGCTAAAGTGTGTATTTTGATTTTGTATAATAGGTTATCTAATATTTTTATGTTTTGTTGAATTTGTGTACTTGTGACTTTATGAATATTTTTGTCTGACTAAATAAATAAATTGAATTTACATTTACATTTGATTTTTAAATTCCCCTTTACGATTTCTGACTTTAGTACTCGAACCTCAGTTGGTCCAATAGTTTTTCAATCCATAAAAAGAAATAGGATCGATTCGCATCAAAAAAAGGTTTTGTGAAAATTTTCCCTTTTCTTGCTGACCATAGATTTTTATTTAAATCTGTGAGTATCAAAATTGCTCAAATAGTTAAGGACCGTCTTCTAAGACTTTTTTTTCTCTAGCTACAACGGTTAAGGTTAGTACTTGTCCTCAGTGGCGTGCATTGGTTTTCAGGATAGGTAGGCACTAGGCCGGATCTAGTCTAGGCAGACTAGTTCAGAGTCAGAAACATAAAACAAAAGTATCTATTACATAACAAAAAAAAAAAATTACAGCCGCCATCTTGGATTTTCATTTTGACTTTATTTACGGCTCCAACAACCTCGAAAACCATGAAAACGACACCAATGATGAAAACTATAAAAAAGTTACAGCCGCCATTTTGTTTTTTCATTTTGACCTCACTATCGGCGATCTCAATATCCATCCCTTTCTTTCTTCGCACAGCCAAATTACGAACGAATTACAAATTACGATTTTAACATTCATAGTTTCATACTCGGTTGGTTAAAGTAGGCATGCCTACTTTAGGGTGATAAATTGCGAAGGTCGAACGTCATGATATTACGCGTGAGACGTATGTATTTTTAATTTCGTCGTATTAACTTGAACGAGTAAAGACCAATGACAACGCGCGAATAGTATACGGGAGCCGAGTAGGCCGTCTGGCGAATGCCTACTGCCGCGCGTGTATAAAGGAAGATTTTGTTTCTTCTTAAGTATGATAATTTACTGTGGGGAAAAAATACAATTATGCTTAATTAATTAATTTATGATTACACTAAATATAATTGACAGGCTTATGGTGATTTATCGAGGTAGGCACTGCTTTTATGCCTATATGCAATGCACGCCACTGCTTGTCCTTACTGCCTTTTTTTGTAGGAAATCATCAATAAATTCTCCCGCTCTGGGCGGAGCGGGAGGACGTGTCAAGCTTTTACTGACTAAAACCCAGCCTGTATATGGGCAAGTACATAGGTCAGATTAATGAACTTATATTATCAAGGGTGTATTATTTCGTGACAGTGACGCTATTTATTTTGTATTTTTTTTGTGTGGTTTATTATTTTAACAGACAAGTGTTATTAGCCGCTGAACTATTTAATGTGATGATCTCAAAGCCAGTCTATATACTTAATTACTTACCTCTTTGTGTACGCCAGTCTCCTCTCATACCACGTAACCGGATCAAGGTAATGTTCAGTAAAGAAATAGTGGAACACGGGTTTGAATTCTTTCAGTATTTTGTTAAAGACCTTCAACTTTGCTCCATGGCCATCATTGCTGCATTCAATCATTTTCTTACGAGCGGCGATACATGAAATATCCTGTAAACAAAGTAATATTCTTGAGTTGCATCGACAATTTATTTTATAACACAAACGTGCAATTGTTTCAAACATAGGCATGAAAAGCTCTTGATCACTGCATGACTATTTTTAAACAATCTTGCAATCTATTCGTAGGAAAATAAAAAACAGTTATAAGGGGTATAAAAAGACGCTTAATGAAGCTGAGAGTCCATTGTCCATAATTGGGAACGTTCTGGTTACGAAAATATTGAAGGTCAAACTTCCTACTTTTTTGACGTTATTTTACGAAAATTTATGTTGTATAACTTTAAATACCCCTTCGAGCGCTGTATCGTTGCATAAGTACTATGTTTTACGCACTACCGTAAACAGGGCTTCTTCATCACAGCAATTATTTTTGTACAATGTAACTGAGTTTAATGTACAGGCTGCGTCGTTGGTAGCTTTTTTATAGATCTTTTTACACCCTGTATTTTACCTGAGGACGATAGCGGCCATGGGCACCGGTGTTGTCTTGTCCGACGAGATACAAGCCCATAGGAATAGTGCCCTCGCACCATTCCAACACTCCCGACAGCCGAGACATTGGGACGACCTTTAACGAAAAATAAATATAATGTACAGGTTTATAAACACTACAGAATTGTATCCCGAAAAAAATAAACTGTATTCGCGTACTTTCTAATACAATTATGCTGAACTGCAAAACGAGCTAAGCGAGAGGCCCTCAAACAGTATTGCGCCTTCATCTAATGCATCGCAAGCGTAAAATAATACAATATATACGAAATATACCTTATAAGTTCTAATGAGTAGTTTATTTTTATTGGTCACAGGATTATTCTCCAGCAAAGTATTCACAATATTGAATACTTGTTGCATAACAGCATCTTGTTTCAAATCATCTCCACCCTAGAAGAACAAGAAGATAATTCATAAGCATTCTTAAAATATGCTAAAGAACAGTTTAAAGTTTGAAATATTTACCTTTATTAACAACACGTTGACTTTTCCGGAAGAATCCCTGCAGTTTATCTTTTTTGGACAGTTTACTCCTCCAACTAGCTCGAAGTGAGAGTCAAAAGACTGTAAACCTAAAAATAAAATACTCATTAAATTTTTACTGAAAAACAAGAAGTTTAGTCCTTGCAATACGAGCGCGCGTCATGTGACTCTTATTTCATTGTTGTAAGGTATAAATTGCAATGATTGACACGCGTTCATTAAATGTTAATATTTTAGTTCAGATAAGTATTAAAACGATTCCTTACTGTGTATGTACGAATATTTGCAATCTTTTTTGATCGGCAAGGTAACTGTGGGCACAGGGACCGCCCTGAGATTTCTGATCTTGTGAATATTCTCTGCATCGGGTATCTTCTGCTTTTTAATATTTCTAGTCGCGACCGGCGGCTCGTAGTTAGCGAAACTAATGATGGCTGAAAAATATTTTCTCATTTGATATTTCGTATCTGACCTATTTTTATTAAAAAAATAACGCATTTTTACAGGCAGGCAGTGCAAATATCAATGAGTCCAACATGCGAATTAGGTTTTCAATTAAATCATTTTTCTATATTAAAACTAGAATAAACTTGAAAATGAATTTTGTTTTTTTTTTTATTTCAAATTATCTCGAATAATTACAGAAATCGATTCAGCAGTCAATTGTGTGCAAACTTTTGGTTTAGTACACTTTGTAGACACCGTGTATAACTGTAATTAACTGAACCTACCATCGCACATCTTCTCCATTTGGGTAATAATAGCCGTGATTTCGTCGTTGTATCCGCGCAGATCGTTCACGAGCGCTTGTGCAGCCACGACGCGCGGCTGTTGTTCACGTCCGAGAGCGATCGCTCCGCTACTACCACTCGCGTTCAGGATTACGTTGTCTTTGTCCGAATTCATCAGCCCAAACAGGATCGGCAGCGTGTGATGGGGATGGTCGATCGCACACCGTTCTTTATGGGAAATTGATAAATATTACAACTCATCATCTGCATCATCTCCCTAGCTTTTATCCAACTGCTTCCGGTCAAAACGGCTGCAGCTGAAAACCAGTATTTACATGGAGCGATTGCCTATCTAACCTCTACAACCCAGTTACTGGGTATTAATACGATACCCCTTGTTACGACTGGTTGCCAGACTTTCGAGCTTCAGACTACCCGTAACGACTGTCAAAGATCCGCGAATGACAGCCGGGACCAACGGCTTAGCGTGCTTTCCGAGGCACGAAGGGGTCTCGGTATGTTAAGATGGTCACCCATCTACAGACCAACCGCGTCAAGCGTAGCTTAACTTGATCGATTGACCTGTGCGGCTGCTATTATTTAGCCACGGGCCCCTGATAAATATTACAACTATGTCGTTAATATCTGTTTCTAGCGAAAGCTACTTTTGCTCCTGATATAGGTGTATCTACAACTATAGAGCAAGTTTTCAAGTAAGGCTGTAAAATTAAACGTAAAGACGGCAAAAACAAATATATCGATAATTATTTACTTATTATTTTCTTCAAGATTTTGATGTACGTCGTATCTTCATTGGTTAGTCGCGGTGCAAGCTGCGGCAACACTGTCACGAACTTCCAAGAAGGTATCATATTGAGCAGTTCTTCAAAAGATTCGTCGCCATCTTGGAACTCAAAGTCTTGGTTAGCTAGCCACAGCGATATCACTCGAAACACTGACAAGTTGTTCTCGTCGCACTGTTTTAATGACAGTAAATAATATCTGCGAATTAAAACAATAAACAATAATTACTAAAGTATTTAATTAATTCTAAGTAACAACATCAACTAATCAGTCATTCCAGTGGTCGTCAGTTTCAGTTGAACTGTAGTACGTGTTGTAACATCACCAGTTAGTATGTTAGTAGTATGGCCACTAGTGATTAACTACGGTTCATACACTTCCGTCCAACACTGCTATCTTGGGACTCGTCTGTGACACAACCGTCTGTATTAATATAATGTGTATCTAGCCAATAAACTAAGTATACCATAAAAGGTTTCTTTCATTAAGCCAACAAATTTAAACAGTACGGAGAAATCCGCTTTTTCAATCCTGATATTTATAATATGTCTCCTACCTCATAGCTAAGTGTAAAAAGTTGTCTTTCTCCACTTGTGAGTAAGCTATTTCAGCTTCATCAAGCTCTTTGAATTTTCTATTTGTAGACAAGGCCCTCCTCTCCTCTCTGAAATGGATAAGTTAAATGGATGAGTAATATTTTATTAACACGGGTGAAATAATAGTAGATTGTACAACTAGTGCAAAACAGGAAGCCATTTTACTACAAATGGCTCGTTATTGCCCGAGTTATACACTCTGCTTTTCACTTCGATTGCGAGAAAATGGCATAATAGTTATTTATGCTACTGTTGAATACCTAATTATGTACAGTTGCATACAAGACTTTATCTACACCCATGATATGAATCATCGTGAAAGGTTCTGAAACAGTTTTTTTTTGCAAATTAAATTAAATAACGACTTTAATCTGCGACGTTTTATTGTGCTGTTGAGCCTGGTTAACTTAGTCTTAGAAAAAAAAATACTTTATGCACTAGAGCATAAAAAGCTACTTTATATCGCCTACGTACAACATAAAGAAAAACTTTTAGAGCATGAGATGTGAAAAATGTTATTATAGTACCTACTTTTAATGATAACATAACATCACGCCTGTACGCCGAAGGGTTAGCCATGTTATGTTATAATTATACAGGGTGACATGGACATGGACATCGACGGCAACCTGTTACGGTCGATTCAGTGCATGATTCTGAACAAACTGTGTTGAAATTTTTCTTCCGTTAATAAATAATAAAATAGTTGTTCTATACATTTTGACCGCGTAGGTATTGCACTTTTCTATGAATCAGGGTATTGTTTACGAAAAATTTTTACGCTAGGGTGTCTAGAATCATGTGCTGAATGCCATTTCATGGTAACAGGGTGGCGCGTCGATTTCCCTGCCACTCTGTACTTTAATACTTTAATAATATTTTTCGTAATAATAAACTTACTTTGTTAGTAACTTGGTAGATTTGTTGCCTAGTGATGAGGCTGTGCCTTTCATATTTTCTAAGCATTTTACTCGGTTTTCGTATACTGATGAATTCATGTAAGTCACCACCTATAATACAATACTATGTTAGAATAAGTCCTACTAAATAGAAAACCCTAATTATCCTTGTAACTGTTGTCGTTTTACCTGTTTATACTCGGCATCGGCAAACTTCGCGATATCGTGGTAGATTTTTAGTCTAACATCCATATTCTCAGGTCCCAGTACATCAAGACTTTTTTGTAAATATTTGTGTATTATTTCACGGGGATTGTCGCGTTTCGAGTCTGCCATCCAAAGCGCGTATCGCCTATAAACAAATATTCAAACGTTGACACATTCATGACTTTTCAGATAATAACATAAATATGAAATTACTTCCGTTTCTTAGACCTCTAACATCGATAAATAATGTAATATATTTACCGTAATGAAATCGCAGCAAGTTTCGCGTCTAGCGTGTGATTGGTAACAATGTTACGTAAAAGGGACAGCGCTATTTCCTTATGTCCTTTAGCCCATGCTATCTCGCTCTCCACCAGGGTTATATCTTCCGACAGCTGAGATTTCTTCGCTACAGATAACAAGCGCTGTGCCATCTGGACACGGCGGTTATTTAAGGCCATTTCTGAAAAAAGAAAACATTAGATAAATAGTATAATGAAAATTGAACTGGAAATAATTAATTTGTGGCAATTTCTGTCAAAAGACCAATGGCTGTTGGAGCAGAGATGCTTGAGGATGGTGGACCGATAGCTGGGGTACACTGAATACGGTAGAACTGGATATTATGATACAACTTCGGACTCTGGGCATTTAATTGTTTAAATTTCTGGCAGACTAACAAAAATCCAAGACACACTCACTAGCATATTGTATCTGCAAAGCCACAATTTCATGCAACATATTGTTATGAGATTTTGCGGCATGTTCAAGTATCAACACCCGCTGAGACGACAACGCCTCAATGTGCTTGAAGTCAATGAAGTGTGGCAAATTTTCTATGTCCCATCGCTGAAGCAGCTCCGACACTTGAGAACGATTTGTTCTCACTGAGAAATAATCTTCTATGTCATTAAATATATGAAGTTTCTCTAAAACTTTGTATATATTTTGACAGTTTTCCATATTTAGATTCCTGCATAATCTTGATACTGCCAGCTTTGCCTTATTCAGAGGTACCAACAGCTTATCTTCGTACTCTGGCGTAGTTTGGATGTTTAAACAATTTTTTAGACATGAATATTGGAATGCTTTGACTACTGAATTTTGGTTGCAGTTTGTTAGTTTTTGCTTTTCTTCAAGTTGGCGTGTGTCCACGAAGTCGCCCCAGTCCCCTGAAAGAAGTGTAAAAAAGCTTGTTCAAGTTAAAGACAATTAATGGTAAAGTAATTGTAGTTCTTGGTGATCATAAAGTGACAAAGTAGTGTTTTCCTTAATACTGTATCAAAAACTCACCCAAGAACGCCAAACACTCATATTTGTAGTCATTTAGTTGGTCGTCCTCTGGCAATGACTTAATATACCGGAGTGCGAGATGATGCATGCCAGACTTGTGCAGAGACCTGACCACGCCGTAGTGGAGATCCTGGTCAGTCTGTCCACCGCAGGAGAGCGCTATGTCGTGCAGGAGTAGCGCGTCCGTGAACTGGCCAGTATTTATCAAGTGTTTCCGCTTTTCATTCTCCATCGTTAAGTGCTCCGTGCCACAGCCTTCGATAGCGTCTATTTCTCCAATCGACACGTAGGACTGATGAAAAAAGGAATTATTATTATTCTTCTCTAGTATCGGAACGGTAAAAACCATGGAGTAAAAATAATTTTACTCCGTGGTACAAACTATACCATAGGTTTATTCATTTATTTATATACGAGATTTCTGTACTATATCTAAAATAAATATGAATGTATTAATTGCACACATAATCCTGGAATAAGTACTCTAAATTATGGTGTAAGTGGTGGTGGAGTTTAGAAGATCTAAGTGGCACACACATACAAAAAGCTACTTTGTTTTATTGTATGTATAGATGCTGTAAGTATATAGATACCTTATTGTAAACCAAAAAAATAATTAAAAAACGAAATTTCAAACATAAAATGGGCGGCCTAATCGGATGCTGGGGGTCTACTCCCTAAGCACGAAGTCCGTCGTTTCGGCCTTCGTTACGGGCGTTTCCTACTCCCTATGCCCTACGGACGGATGATTCGTTCGGGGCCCGAGCGAAGAATGAATGACAACGCGATTTGATAGTTGTCCCTACTCCCGATGTGTTTTAGCCCATCCGAACAATTAAAGTTGACACTGGTTTTGACGGATATTTATGTCAGTTGATACGACATCAAAATAGTTCTCGTGCTGTCGACGAAAGTTACCAATTTAAAAGAATTCAAACTAAGTATGACTGCTTTTTTAAATATTAAAGAAGCTTTACAGGAATTTGAGCGTGCCTAAACCCGTACAGAATTAGCGTGCGCGATAACGATTAGATTTTCTAATTAAATCTGACTATTTTTAATCGCGACTAAAAAGGTGTGGAGTAAAATTAGTTGGCACACCAACAAAAACAGTACTGTATCTTTTTTCTTTTCTTTTGCTTATATCTCGAAAACGGTGTGTCCTATCGTAAAAATAATGAAAATTTCGACCCCCTTTATAAAATCCGTAAACCCCTAAAACTCAACACGTAGGTAATAATTTTTCATATTTTCCATACAAAAAGAGAAAAATTCCATATAAAAATTAAATATTTTCTAAAAACAAAATAAAATATTTTCCACGTGGTGTCGCGATTGTCAAATTCGATTTAGTTGTGTCAAAATTATTTTTAAATGTAGAGGTATTTTTTTTTTCTTCTGGCTGACAGTCGCCACCTAACTAAAGAAGAAGAACTGAAGAAGAAATGTGGTGTTTATACAAAGAAATACTGTAATAATATCGTTTTGACATTGAGTATCACTGTGAGCGCGTTCACGAGCGTTTCGAATTGTTGACAGTTCTTAGCTGTCATAATCGTAATAACTAAATCGGAACGCATGTGAGACGATGAGACAAACTAAATTCGGAATGCGGCCTTTGACATTTCATTATAAAATTTCCTTCAAAAAAGTAAACAGGCAAAGGTATAACAGGATGATGCCAGTTTCCAGTCAAAAATGGCAAAAATAATTCAATTCTATATTTATAGACATAATAAAAGGTATATTTTTTAAATGTGGTCATTTTCTAACGACAAAAGTATTAATTTTTGTTTAATAAGCTAGAAAACTACAAAATAAGTAAACCGGTAATCGACCGGTAAAATAGTGCAACTGTATCGCCATGCGTCGTTCGTTCACGAATATTGTCTATGATTCCGTTTGGAACTGATGAGTCCGAAATCGTTAGGGAGTAGGGTTCACACCGTCGTATCGGGCTACTGTCGGACGGGCCGACGGACGGACGGACGGAGTTAGGGAGTAGACCCCCTGGTTACAAACGTTTTAGCGAGTCATTAATGTTTCGAAAATACTAGTATTCAACTGCATCCGGTTATACTGGCAGCCGACCCCATCATACTTGGGAAAAGGCTAGGTAGATGATGATTTAAGTTTTGTAACTCATGGATGCTATTATTAAAAATATACGACCAGCAATGGACCAACCTTGGGCCATATGACATTCGATGGGAACAAGATAATAATGAGCTTTGGCGGTAGCCTGGGTACGTTTAAAAAACAGAAATCTCACACTCACAAACAGACCAGCATAGCTATTCACAACCGCTCGATTCGCTTCGTACCGTATCGACCATCAATCAATCATCGCGCTGTTTACAAGTGCAAAACCCGAATTCTTTTTCAGTTTAAAACAAATATACGACCTTTATTCTTTCGACAGCTGTTTGCTGTCGAGGGCAAGGCAAACCAAGTTATCGAAATGAGTCATTTTCGATACGATAGCCTGTCGGATGGTTGTGAATAGCTATGCAGCCACAATTATACGTGGGCCATAATTTTTTTCTGAGATATGTAGTATTAAAAAATCCTCTCTGGGTTTGTGTGAAAAACTTACCGTTCTAAAAATTCTTTGTAGGTTCTTTCCACCAGGTAAGCTCGAGGTGGCTTCTGGTGAATTTGGCGAGACGCCGCCATTCTGGAACATTGCCCATAGCTCCCCATAGTACACGGCTGCCCAGTTCTGGTCGACCGCAGCCGCTGCCCACGCCACCTTGTCGTACTCCAGCTCTAGATAATTCAATGTCTTCATCGCATTGCCAGGCCTAAAAAATAGATAGTTTGATATTTATACAGACGAATTTTATTTCAGAGTGGATTACAAAAAAAAAAAGCGAAAATATGTTAATACTTGCCTCATCTTATAATAGTTTCTTTGTATGCGAACAAAATCTACAATATTAAGCATATATTGAATGATCGTCTTGTAGCCATGTGTAACAGATCCACCTGTTCTAGAACCAAAGTTACTGTCTCCACTGTTCTCCAATTTGTCGTCGAAACTTTGTTCCCAAATGTTATTAAAGAATTTGTTTATATGTTGACTGACGGCTATGACATGTGTTTCTGTGAGACTCTGTAATAAGAGTCCAACAAGGGCTGGTAATATTTTGCGGCAAACTCGAGACTGAAAAAGTCAAAAGCTTATTTAAATATCAACCCACTGCATACCGCATTTAAAACAGCGGCTTTTTGGTAGAGAAGTGATTTTACACAGAAGCACGAATCATTCCAGTTTGAACCTTATGAAGGTATTCTTAAAACCGATTTAAAGTTACAAGGCACTTAGGCAGCTAATTCAATCTAATAAAAAAAGGTGATAAAAGTTATTCATAAAAACTACAAAGTCATCTTACCTTCAACGCGCATACTTTCCTCAAGTTAGTCACATAATTAGTTGATGAATGCACAAAGGTCAAAAGAGTACATGTGACTTCTTTCAGCCAATCAGCATTATCTATAGTAAGTAAAGCATTTAGGAATATTCCTTCAGGACACCTTGTGCAATATTCTTCAAACGTCATACTATCAGTAAGGGTATCAGTATTCATCAACGTTAAACAAGAAAAAGGTTTTAATATTTCTTTGTCAACTATCTCCAAATCTGAAAAAAAAATGTAACTAGGGTTCGGTATTCAATTTTTATTTTAACAAAAATTTTTTTTTCGTCGTAACAATAGTGCCACATACCTGGAATATCATCAACATCTAGGAACTTTAGCAGATCGTTCATAGTTTCAGCGATTTCGTCCGTGACATTGGGATTTTCATCAAAGAACACATCCAGTAGAGATTTCCCAACAACTTGCATGAAGTAGCGTTTCGGGTTCACGGTCCCTACATTTTTTGTGTCAGCAGGTGGCACTGTGACCAATGTCTTTAAATCGTAAGAGCTGATCTCCGACAAACAGTTGCATGCTTCAACTATGGTCTAAAAATAAAAATAATTCAATGTAATGATGATTGCTTATTCAGTTAATACATAATAATAATAGTCCATAAGACCGTATTTCGAGCATGGCGGCCATTCTCAACGGAGACTAAAGTTAGTCTTCGGCGCGGGAGATATTATTGTGCACAAGTGTGTGCGCAGATACAGGTGCACTCTCTCTTCTCTCACTTTCATAGTCAGATGAGACGGCAATACGACACGACCGGAGAGAGATCAGGCGCAATACTAACTTTCAATAACTTATTTTTCGAAATGAATAAACCGATTTTAATGAAACTTCATACGCATAAGCAGGATACAAAGGTCTAAAAAGTTACGAGAGTGCGTTTTTAGTTCGCGGAATGGGGGGGAGAAGATAACAATAGGTCAGTATCGGGATGGCCACATACTTCAGCCACTCAATATTAGTATAAATACCAGGTTTTATCTTAATTGGATCATTAGTCTTTGAACTATCGTCAAGCAAACAACTCAATTGGGAAGAAAGTGTGAATTATGGAAAAAATCGAGTACCGTGCCGTAATAAAGTTCCTTACCAAGCAAGGAAAGTCAGTTCAAAATATACTGGAAGAGATGGAATCCGTTTACGGGGACTCTTGCCCGGGTAAAACCATGGTTTACAAGTGGCACAGTCTCTTTAAACAAGGCAGGACCTCACTTGAAGACGACCCACGGCCTGGACGGTAGATCGAGGTGACTACTCCGGAAATCAATAAAAATGTCGAAAAAATATTGGAAGATGCCAGACTAAAGAAGAAACAGCTTGCAGAAATGGTTGGAGTAACGGATACGACAATTTTCAAAATTCTACACGATCATCTTGGCATGACAAAGGTCAGTGCAAGATGGGTGCCAAGAATGCTCACGCCGCCTCAAAAACAACACCGCGTGGAGTGTTCTCGCACGTTTTTGGACCTCTGTAACGAAAATAAGGATGGACTATTAAGTCGAATTGTTACTGAACTTGGGTTCATCATTATAAACCTTAGTCGAAACAGGACTCTATGCAGTGGCACAAAAAAGGCACACCACCACCCAAGAAGTTTAAAGTGTCACAATCGGCTGGAAAAATTATGGCAACAGTGTTTTGGGATTCAGAAGGGATCCTGTTGACCGATTATAAAGATAAAGGCGTTTCTATAACCGGAGAATACTATGCTTCTATCCTCGAGAGGTTGAAAGAAAGCATTAAAGAAAAAAGGAGTGGTAAATTGACCAAAGGTGTCCTTCTTCTTCACGACAACGCGCCTGTTCACAAGAGCCGTGTTGCGTTGGCTGCCCTGCATAAGGTGGGCTTCGATATTTTTGACCATCCACCCTACAGCCCAGACCTGGCTCCCAGTGATTATTACCTCTTCCCAAAACTGAAAAAAGAACTTCGTGGGAAGAAATTTTCAACTGATGAAGAAGTGAAGGACGCGGTTTCAGCTTATTTTTCGGACAAAGACAAAGCATTTTTTTATGAAGGTATACATAAGCTAATTGAAAGAGCTGAAAAATGTATAAGGGTAGCAGGTGAATATATTGAAAAAGAAAAATAATTTAGTATTTTTATTTTCACTTCTCACCCTCCATTCCGCGAAGTTAAAAACGCCCCCTCGTACTTAAGAACATTTTCAAAATGTCTTATTTAAAAAAGATAACTGGAAATCGCTTTTTCTAAGGAAACTTTTAAAAAGGTCTAATTTGGCTGTAACACTATTTTTCAAAAATGTTCTTAAGTAACTTTTTAGACCTTTGTATCCTGATTATGCAAAAAAATGCCGTACGGCGTAACGTGCTTTCTGTGCCACGGGGGTTGGAAGTAGACGGTTTAATCGCCTACTTCCAAAGTCGGAGCCGTTACTAAAACCCAATAACACTTTGCCCAACCTTGCAATCGAACCCACGCTTGGCAGTCGCGCTTGCAACCACAGGGCAGTTACAGCCTGTATTTAGTACCAAAATATTTCAAAGTACAAGTTACCTACCTTATCATCATACGTTGATTTTAGAATATTACAAAGCGCCTGCACGGTCTGATGAATGATACTTGTCTCGCAGTCCTCAGAAAATGTTTTAGAACCCAAATCGCAGTATAAATTGCGAATGTGATCTTTATTACTATTTAAAAATTGACGAATGTTTAACAAAGTTTCATGGCTAGAAAAAGTAATTTTGTAAGTACAAATAATTAACAAGCGTTCATTATTTTAGGAACGTTAGTTTTATTTTAATTAAGTACAGTATTTTTGTAATATAAATAAATGGACTAGGTATTCATTTTTTAATACTTTGTTTTGTAATACAAGATGAGATGGTTGTACATACCTAGGACGATTCAAACTTAATTTGTGAGTTTTTAATTTATCTTTAAACGCCGTCAAGTTGCAGCAGCGCATGTTATCACCACTTGGCGTCATAGAACTAAGAAAGTCCACAACATCTTCGCTTTCCTTCAAGCAATCCTTCATATTCTCAACTAAATCATTTAAAAACCCAGTACACACTTGTTCGAACCTCGATTCTTTCTTGATAATTAGGACAGGTAATAATTCTAGCAGTGACTTCCGCATAAGCGTCGCCGTTTCTGGTAATAAATGATTCAGAACTAGTTTCAAGCCCGCAATGTATGCTTTCAATTCCATTTTGTCGCAACAGTTTTTAATAACTTGAGTAAAACTGTTGCAAACAAAATTACACATGAATGCGTCAGAAGGATAGCCTAAAGGTATATTCCTTATAAAGGTAACATATGCATGAAGAGCCAGTAATTTCAGTTGTAATATATTTTCTTGAGTAACAGCCTTCCACAGTTCAAACAAAATTTTGAAAACCGTCACTGTTTGGTTTATACATAGATATTGAAGGACACTTCCATCCGTGAGGTCCTGAGAAAAAAGTATAAGGACGTTTAGGTTAAAATACATAGGTACAGCATACATAATTATACAAAATTGAAGCAATTTTTACATCACTACAATATTGTGTAAGTATTACGACTCCGCTTCTTCAAATACGTGATACTGTGGCCTCAATCATTCCAATTGGCAAAAAAAAAACATATATAAAAATAAGGTAAAGTATAATAAACTCACTTTAAAATAATCTAGAATGGCGCAAAAAATCTCCTTTGGATAATAAAACTCTTGATTCCGTTGCGGCAATTTAACTCCAAACAGTTGCTCCGCGTCTTTCCGGTCGCTCATGTGGGTACCCGCCAGTAACACCAACTCCCCAACATTCTCCACAAACAGATTACTCCAACTTTCATTTGCTAACATCTCAGTAGTCAGTTCAAATAACTTAGTTGCATTTTTCATTGACTTCTTAAATGCGTCTCGTTTAAAAACTTCATAATAGACAATATTGTATTTGGTGCTGACAATATAAGGCAAACATAAGGCCATGATATTAGAAAAACAAGTCTGAAATGTAAAAATAACCATTTAAATGTGCCGAACAAACAAGTAAAGCTACTACAGCTAAGAATACTTAGGTCGACTAATACTTAGGTTGTATTAGCTGGATCACACCGGAATATCCAGCGCGCTCCGACTGGACGCGACAGGAGCGCGATCCAAGTGTGTAATTGGTGTGGACGTGCTACGCGCGATTCGAGCACACGCGGACCGCGGTGCACGCCGCTCTCTGTGGAGCGGCCGATCGAAGTGCTGTCGGTTTTTTGACTATGCTCAAAGGCGTGTTGTGTTTGGATCGGGAGCTCGGACAATATGGATAATGCGCAAAGTTAACCTATGGTAACACGTGGATCAGCACTGAAATGAGGGGCAGGATCGCGGGTTTCCTAAAACGGATCGTGCGGAAGAATCTCTGATCCATGATTAGTGCACATGATGGTGAAAAGCCGATCCAAATTTGGATCGTCCGGTATGGACCCAGCTATTGAATGACTCAAATTATAATTACCTAGTCAACTTTGATAACATACCTCAAGCATATTTTCAATTGATTTCGTTTGTTTCTTTGCGACTAGCTTCAAGAGGTCGCTTTTATGCACATTTCCTTCCTGTCGCCAAAATATTTCTCCCGCAATTAACCACTTCATGTGTTTTTCTATAAAACTGTCTATGGTGTCAAATCCAAGTATGTTGAGCGGTAAATCAACCACTTCGTTATTTTTAGTAAACCAAAAATGTAATATTGATAAAATATTGTTATTCAAATATGTCTCGAGATCTTCTATGCCAACAGAATTGATAATCATGTTCAAAACTTTCAGAACTATACGGTTATCTAATGATTTCAGTTTCTGCAAATGAATTACTTGTAGTATGATGGTAAGTATAGAAGATTTTTTCGTTTGCGCCAGCGCAACGAAGGCATGTAGGACTGTGAACGTTCTGTTGGCAGATTCGTCCTTTAGTATCAATTCTTGACTGTTTGACACCTAAAACAACAATACAGTATAAGTCGCATACGATGTGATACCCTCAACTGATCCAGCCTTTGTTGATAGAAAGGGCTGTATCAGCCGAATGTCACAATTTAACATCACTACTGTAAAATAGAAAACACTCAGTTCCTTATATTTGAATATTTAATTAATAAGAAAATTACACAGAGGTGTACACTTCATAGACGTAGTAAATCACATGCGCACCGCTAAGGACTGCCCAACCAAAAACAAACCACCCGCATAGAGCGGGGATACAAGTTTTGATTCCCGCTCAGAGTAGTGTTGCACCATACACGACGTTTTCTTCCTATTACCTACTACTAAACAACTGGCCTCTGTGAATAAAAATCAAATCAGGACATATTGATATTATTTGCCCAATCACCGCATCATTCATGTTCCAGAGAGCTGCCAAAATAATTTTAGCCCTTCAAATTGAAATACCAAAAATAGGACTTACATCGATCAAAAAGACGTCCAGCAACTTCATCGAAAATGTATCAATGTCGTCTTCAGAGAAATCGTTAATCAACTTCATCAAATAACAGCAATGAAGTCGAATGCTATGAACATTGCCCTTCACTTTCTTCATAAATGCATCTTTAAAGGCTTCTTCAATATTCATGTTTTGGTTCCGATTCAATAAGATAATCTTAGTGACGCATTCATAAATCAAAGATGCTACTTTCGGTGGGTAATACATATCCTCACAGAGTTGCAAATAACTCTTAATCATTATAAAACAATTCTGTTTCATATCACCATCATCCATACAAAGAGGGTCCATTATTTTTAAAAGTATTTTTAGTATTTCAAAGGACACTTTGGAATTTCTATACAGTTTCTGGCAGATGGACTGCAACAGTGTGAAAATTAAACCTGCAAATAATTGTTTCATTTAGATAGATAGCTTGGTGAACACATGTTTAATTAAAATAAGTAATTATTATTACCTAGAGGAGGATCCTGGACGTTTGATTCTATCAGCAGCTCTATGCACTGAAAAACGCACTGAGTATCAGATGGAAAGCTGTAGATACCATAATCTAATATTAATTTCAGTATTTCTTCTCGGTACTCTGCTGGTTTCCTGCAGTATGCGGCAAGTACCAAGAAACAATTGTGCTTTAAAGTATCAATACTCGTGTCGTCCTCGTCTCCTTCGATGATTACTTCGAAATGTTCAGATTGAACTTCAGTGTTCAATATATTATTAACAGAATGAAAAAAATCAGCATCCATACTCGCCCGTGACATGTGCGAGAATAAAGGATGAAATTCAGTAACCAAAACTGCTCTAACTAGTTGAAGAGCATGAATTTTAACTGGTATTTCAGTGTTGCTCGCTAACAAACGAGTCAATGCTGTAAACATGCGTGCCAACATCGTCGTCAGCAAAATACATATCTGCATGTTCTCAATTTCTTCTTGAGATTTTATATGATATTTTAGGAGTTTTTCAAGGTATGACAAAACAACGTTAATCAACTTAATACACTCTAATATATCTGCAACATTTTGGAATCCTTTTGAATTACTAGTAACTAAATTAGTTTTGAAGTATTCTTGCACTCGACCTTCAACGTCAGAAACAGTTCCAGCATGTTCGTAAACAGTTTCTTGTTCTAGTGACTTAACTGAATTGTGTATTCCAAATTCACTGAATAAAATACACTTTTCTGTCGAGTTGTATAATATATCACGTAACTTTTCGAATTCCGATTCAGGAGCACTCATAGGATTGAAAGCAATATTTTCATTAGCGATTATTCTAAATAATAATTCGGATACTTCAGTCACATATAAACGTCCAATATCATTTGATGTAAGCCATGATAAGCATTTAAATCTAAAGTCATCCAAGGTACATTTGCTGTAGAATTTATGAAAGATATCGCTTAAAGTTTGAACACTATTTTTGGTGACTGGCATAACATTCTCGAGATACAGTTTTATGAGCTGTAGTGCATGTGAGTAGTCCAATATATCGGATTTTAATAACTTTTGAAGGATTGTATGTACTGCTTTGTGTGACGCATTTAAAGATGTGCAATTTCTGAAAAAAATAGTTAATTATTTTTTTCATTTCCTCCATAGCCTTTTCTTATTTTTTAAATTATAATAGTAGGTAATTTCATCGTAATCTTACCTAACACATAAATTCCATAATGACACTGATGTGTTTTTAAATTCGTCCTTCTTGTTCATTAAAATCCGCGAATTTTCCAACACCAAACAAACCAGCTGCTCAAAAACGGTCCATTCTATATTGGTGCTGTTATTTGTAAGTAGAATTTGAAGACTATTGAGCAATGATAGGTAATCGTCAGGGGATATGCTAGCGGCATACTTTCCGACATAAACGTGTACAATTCCCAACCTAAAATGGCATTTTGTTGGATTAATATAAAGAATATCATGCTGAGTATGATTTAAATGTTTTACGTAGATGTTTCAGAGCAGTATGACAAACTTAGAAAGTTAACAACGACGTGGAAGACTGAAATAATATTTGAAACCAAAAATTAGAGACAACATTATTAGTATAAAAATTTGCAGCATATTTAGTATAAAAAAAACATGATGGTCAGATTACCTACCATGGTATATGATTTTGCTGCAAGTCGTTGTTAAGGTCACCAAACGTGATGTTCTTGTTGATGCTCAATCTTAATCTTTTTGAAACATTCTCTGCACCAGTGTCGCTTCTTTCGGACAATTTAAATATCTGTAATTAGATAAAATTTTGGTCAAATAATATAACATCACGCATGTATTCTTATAGTTACATTATTAGGGCCGGCGTAAACCTAGCGAAGCGCAGTAAATTTTGGTATTCCTTGCCAAACAAATATCAACATTGCACTTCTTAAGATAAGAAGAGAAAGTCGAAAATAAGTTGATGCTCTTTAACGAAATAGTGGAAGTATATTTACATCCAACTTAAATTTAAACTAGTGCGTCGGCCCTTACTTAACTCCATTTACACGATGCAAGTTTATTGCTTGTGGCATACCATAAAATTGAAGCATTAATTGACTTGCACCGTCTAAAACGATACGGGCAAGTAAGTTGCCGTTCAAAACTTGTATAGGTGACAGCACGTACATTAAAATTGCATTCAATTCTGTCATGAAAATATTCTAATACGGGCAATACTTAAATCAATTGTACAAGTACGTGTTTAGACGAGGCGAAACTTGCATGCAATAACAGCCTTACAATAATTGTCATGGTGTAAACAGATGTCGCATGCAATTATTGAATGGCAATACTTGCATTTGACGGCGCTGCGTCATCGTACTATTGTAAACGGCACGTGCACCGGGTCGATCGGGCGATGTCGCCGTCCCCACCTCCCCCACTACTCAACTTGTTTGTGCTCGGGTATAAAAAGAGGCCAGGTGGTGCGATCGGGGCATCCAAGTGGCCACCGAAGGGCCGCAGGTGGTGGATCAGGAGGCCCAAAGCGCCACGCTAATGGCGGCGGCCAATGAGCCCACCGATAGAGGCCAAGCCGCCTCCTCGAAGCGGAGGAAGAAGGGGCGCGGGGGCAAAGGAAAGGGCAAGAAGAAGTCCCAACCCGGGGGGGTTGGGACTTCTTCTTGCCCTTTCCCCGGCGACCCAGGAAGGAAATCCCTAAGGCCGACGACCTTGCCTCAAGCAGGGCGCAGGTCGTGAATAAGGAAGCCACAACTAGCGCCGGTGTAGCGCCGCGGCAACCAGGGGTACTACAACAGTTCGCACAGAGTGCGAGCCGCGGCGCCACCGGCGCTACAAAACAAACAGCAGCCAAGACCGAGACCAAGAGTGAAATCACGACCTGCGCCATTCAACTATTGATGGACCTCATCAAGGCCATCAGGCAGGGTCATGACATCGAGACGGTCATCCTTGATGGCCTGGCCACGTTACTTACCCTGTACCATGGCTAGGCCATTAAGGGTGATTCACTGGAACGCCCGCGGCCTTAGAGGAAAGGTCGCCCCCCTCCGCCATCTCCTGAGGGAACAGGATATCGACGTGGCGCTTATAAGTGAGACCCTACTGGGACCCGAAGATAGGGTCAGGGTCCCGGGGTATC
Source organism: Gortyna flavago (assembly GCA_963669345.1). NCBI lineage: Eukaryota > Metazoa > Arthropoda > Insecta > Lepidoptera > Noctuidae > Gortyna > Gortyna flavago. The sequence continues at coordinate 9,933,195 of OY770128.1, read as the reverse complement.
ACTTATATAGGAAGGACGAAAGGTCGGCCAGCACAAGGTACCGTGGTCTGGCGGTACTAGTGAGGCGAAGAGTCGTCCATCAGGAACTCCCCTTGCCGTCGCTCAACAGCCTGTACGCGCTGGGTGTGCAGCTGCACGTAGCCGGCGAGGACATCAACATCTACGCCTGCTACAAGCCGCCCGCGGCTCGCTTGGACCTTACCGAGCTGCGGGCCTTGCTTGTAGACACCACACGCGCCACCATCCTCGCCGGTGACTTGAACTGCAAGCACCCAGCGTGGAACTCGTACAATACGAATACCGAGGGGAGACGGCTCTTCGCGGACGCGGAAGCCCTCGGCTATACGGTGTCCGGCCAGAGACGCCGACCCACTACCCGGACAACGCTCGGTGCATGCCGGACGTGCTGGACATCGTAGTCCACCGGGGGCTAAGCTGCCAGATCACCCAACAGGTGATAGACGACGAGTTACAGTCGGACCACCAACCTGTACTCGTCGTCCTAACGGGAATGCCGACCCGACTGAAGCCTATAGCGCCACGTCGATCCACGGACTGGGACAAGTTCGTGGAAAAAGTGGAGACCACCACGCCGACTCGGCCTATTAATACCTCCGCGGACGTTGACAAGACCGCGGACGATGTCACTGCTTGCATCCAGAGCGCCTTAGAAGCGGCGACAAGCACGCAGCCGCAGGGGAGAGGGCTACTGCCGCCCCTGCCGGCCCACATAAACGCGATGATCGCCGTGAAGAGGCGCATTCGCAAGCAGTGGCAACAACATAGATGCCCGACCATAAAAAGAGAGCTGAACCGTCTCGCGGAGAAGGTCAAGGCCGAGTTACAGTCGCTTACCACCGCGGGCTGGGAGGACAGGATAGACGCCACGGCGGACAGCTGGCCGTCGCTACACAAGCTTTGCGGCCAGCTAACAAATACCCCGGCCCCGGTGCGTCCGCTGCTCAACAGCGACGGGGCGCTCAAGTACGTAGCGGAGACTACTTCGCAACGCCAATAGCTCCCGATGAAGACCCTGTCTTCTTCTCGACTGGCGCAGTTAGACGCGCCATCCTAAAAACGAAGCCCAGGAAGGCCCCCGGGGCCGACGGTATCACCAACACAGTGCTGCGCCACCTGCCGTACCGTATGGTGGCAGCGTTGGCGCGCCTGTTTACGGGGATACTGCGCACGGGGGCCTTTCCCGCCTCGTGGAAGGAGGGGCGCGTCATAATGCTGCCCAAGGCGGGGAAAGACATTCTGAAGCCGGAGAGCTATCGGCCGATCACTCTGCTGCCGACAGTCTCCAAGGTGTTCGAAGCACTCCTGCTGCGACATCTCCAACCCAGCATAGCGCCGCGCCCGGAGCAGTTCGGGTTTCGGGCGGAGCACAGTACGACGCTCCAGCTGTCGAGGGTACTGCACCACCTCGCAGCCGCAATGAACAAAAAGGAATACTCGGTGGCAGTATTCCTCGACATGGAGAAGGCCTTCGACCGTGTGTCTTCGGCCTTGTTTACAAGTTGGCCACCTCCGACGCGCCCCGTCGCGTTGTAAAGGTGGTCTCCACTTTTCTCACAGACAGGACCTTCAGGGTGGTGGTCGACGGGGCGCTTTCCAGCGCCCGCCCGGTGCTCGCGGGTGTACCGCAGGGCAGCTGCGTGTCGCCGGCGTGTTACTCACGTTACACCGACGACATCCCCACTACCTCGGACGCCATGCTCGCGCTGTACGCAGATGACGCCGCGTACATCACTACATCGCTCAATGCGAAGTACGCGGCGGTCAAAATGCAGCGCGCGCTCGAGCTGCTGCCCCAATGGCTGTCCAGGTGGCGGCTGTCGGTTAACGTGGGTAAGACGCAGGCGATGGTCACCGGCTTCGCGCCTGTCCCACCACCCTTGAAGCTGCACGGAGCCGACATCGCGTGGTCGCCCCGGGTCAAGTACCTGGGGGTGACCATCGATCGTCGGCTCACGATGGGGCCACACGTCCGCTCGGTCGCCGCAAGGGGTAGGGTCGCCCGCAACCTCCTTAAACCGGTGCTCTCGTCCCGAATTCCGGCGCGCGTCAAGTTGGGCGTGTACAAACTGTACGTGCGCCCAATCTTGACGTACGCCGCCCCGGCATGGTTCGCCCTCACGAGCGAGTCGAGCCGAAAGCTGCTCCGCGCGCAGCAAAGTCTGGCGCTGCGGACTATCACTGACGCTCCTCGTTTCGTGAGGAACGACGTGCTCGAACGGGACCTCGGGATTGAGAGCCTGGACGAGTTTGTGCGGCGACTCGCGAAGGGAATGTTCGCGCGTGCCGACGCATCTGCCTGGCCTCACGTCCAGGACATTGCGCCCTGGCACGCGCGCCCCCCCGACGCGAGACCCTTGCCCCGCGACCTGGTAGCGGACGACGACCCCATCCCACCGGACAGACGCCTCGGGTGAGCCGCACCCAGGTTACACGCGGCTCACTCGAAACAACTGAACTCCACACTTAACACACACACACACGTTGCGTAGCGTGTGCTAGGTTAATATAGGCACGTTACGTAGCGAACTCAGCCACTCATCACTAAACGGACGCTAAACTCACACACGTATGCGCAGCGCGGGCCGCGATACGCGTAGACACTGGGCGGTGTTACACAATACAATACCGCCCATACACACATGACTGCTCCTTAGCCCGGAACGTGACCGGCTAGCTCTGGAAGCGGGACGGGCGGGAGCAAAACACCTATATTCTGTAGGAGCGTCGAGTCGGCACCTCCGCCGCTGGTCGTCCTCCGCCGGGAATCCCCCAGGCTACTGGGGGTCTCACCTGGCGGGGACAGACCGCCGAAGTGTCGTGAAGAAAGCGGCGCTGTGAATCAGCGTCGTGGCGCGCCTACAGAAAAACAACAAGCAACCACTCACATGGCCGCACGTTAAATTACGTGAGGCCAAAATTCCTGAAGGCCAATGTAGCCGAGCCAAGGAGGGGCCTGTATTGGCAGGCCACCGCATGGCCTCCGCGGCCGGGGGGCGAAGCCCCGGAACCGCTCGCTACGCCCCCTAACGGGGGCGTCGCGATCTCTCGCATTGTGATCGGGGCATTCTATTCTTGACTTTCGGTCCGATGCACATGCTGTCATAGCGCCTAGAGTTGCTAGTTACTGTATTAAAATCTTTTAATTAACAATTAAATATAATTAATTAAGGAGGCGTTTACGAATTGACGCGCTTCAATTTTAGGTATTGAGTCTTACTACTACACGTGCACGGCTCACACACACAGCGACATGCGCGAAGCGGCGAAATTATGAGTAAACTGACACGACTTGATACTTGAGCTTACTTTTATTTAATTTTTGCATGTATGTTTTTAAGGTTACTATGATTTGTTGTCAAAAAGTTTGTACCGTGAAATGTTCATAAAAGTAGGTACCATTTACTTAATTGATTGGTAAGCAAGTAGGCATGCCAAAGTACCTATGTATTTACAATTTGCGCGACAAGCTTTTTGAAAACATATAATTTAAAAAAAGCTTAATTTATTCGTTTTATTTAGTATTTTTAACCGACTTCAAAAAAGGAGGAGGTTCTCTATTCGGATGCTTATACATATTTTTTTTTTATGTAAGGGTGTTAGGTTAGATAACTCCGTCATAATAATATAGACGGACTAGCAAAAATCTTTTTTTGTTCGAAAGAGGTTTAACTTTATTCCGAAATGGTCTTGATGAAGAGTTTCGGAGACAGACAACGGAAGGCTTCAATAAATGCCAGCAAATCAACTGCGATTGCTGCTATCGCATATGTATGCATTGTTTACGCAATCACACAATATAACATCACGCCTGTACCCTCTAAAGGGGTACGCAGATGTGTTTAGTATACCACGCTACACCCTCATTTCTGTGAAAGTTGTTATTGGAGTACCTAGAGGTACTCCAATAACCTTGCAAGTAAATTCGGGCATAACTTTTTGTTTATGAATTGATTTAATAATTAACCGACTTCAAATAAGGAGTATTTTTTTTAATGTTTGTTCGGGCATAGCTCCGTCATATCTCTATAGACGGATTTGCAAATTCTCTCAAACAAAAGTTTATGAATTGATTTAATAATTAACCGACTTCAAAAAAGAAGGAGTAATTATTTTTTATGTATGTTCGGGCATAGCTCCGTCATATCTCTATAGACGGACTTGCAAATTCTCTCATTTTTGAATGAATAAGGTATGCCTCAGGATAAGGTATACCTTTATAAGGTATGGCTTTATGAATTTTGCTTAAAGTAATTTGAATTAGTGTGGGGCAGGTACAGAGGCCAGCACATCAACCTACCCCAATCTGTAAAAAAATCCCAATTGAATATGAACCTTATTCCTTTGTAGTAAAGTTGAAAATCTATCAAAGAAATTTGACAGATTGGGGTAGCTTGATGTGCTGGCCTCTGTACAAATAAAAATGAACAATAAAAACTGTTTTCCAAAAAAAACCGACTTCCAAAAAAAATAACACTACAAAGTGAAAAATAACTTTTTGGAAGGTGCACCATCAAATCCGGAGGTAAGGTCTCAACATAACTAACAAAACGAGCCCAAACTCAGCACACCTAGCTCTACTCGTCTATTAGTTCCAGTAGCAGCCTTCGAAGTACACCTTCAAAGTCCGGGTGTAAGGTCTCAACATAACTAAAAAAACGAGCCCAAACTCGGCACACCTAGATGAGCTCGTCTCTTAGTTCCAGTAGAAGTCTTCGAAGTACACCTGCAGGTCACTCCATCAAGTCCGGAGGTAAGGTCTCAACATCACTAACAAAACGAGCCCAAACTCGGCACACCTAGCTCAGCTCGTCTCTTAGTTCCAGTAGAAGTCTTCGAAGTACACCTGCAGGTCACTCCATCAAGTCCGGAGGTAAGGTCTCAACATCAGTAACAAAACGAGCCCAAACTCGGCACACCTAGCTCAGCACGTCTCTTAGTTCCAGTAGAAGTCTTCGAAGTACACCTGCAGGTCACTCCATCAAGTCCGGGTGTAAGGTCTCAACATAACTAACAAAACGAGCCCAAACTCGGCACACCTAGCTCAGCTCGTCTATTAGTTCCAGTAGCAGTCTTCGAAGCACACCTTCAGGTGACTCCATGATGACCGAAACGAAAAATGAATAATCCCTACTTACTTCTAAAAAAATAATATAAGACTGTGAATATAAAATCTTTCATACGATAGTCATACAGAATGCGTAAAGTATCAAGTTTGGTATGTCAAATATTTTCTATCCGTACAGCGATCTTTTTCAGCACAAGCTGCTGCTTACAACCGACACAGAGTCCACCCACGACGGCGGCTGAGCGCAGACTAATATTTCATTACAAATTTTTGTGTAATAAATCAAGACAGTGACCAGTAAAATAACCCTTAATACAGTGCATTAAGATTCACATGTTACAGCTAAATATGTGAAAAAATAGATTCGATTTTTATTTTTTTTCTGAGCCAGTTGGTAACATTTCGGTAGTTCTTTATACCATCATTTTGAGTTGAACATGTCTGCTTACATAAAATAATTTTAAATACATAAATTTATGTTATTAAATAGAAGAAAAATGTACCTAAAGTCATTACGATATCGTCAATTTTGCGTGAAGAGGCAACGGAAATTATTTTTTACAATATTATAAACCAAACTTTTTACTTCTTTTTTTTTTGAATAAAAATGTAAAAATATTTGAAGATGAAGGAGCAATCTATCTGTGGTCATTATTAGTTAGATTTGGTTTCGTATCATTTTCCCGCAAAATGTACCGAAAAACTGCTTATTTTTGTTAGATTCGTAAACGCGTCCTTAAGTAACAGTTATAATTAATTAACTTAGTGTGAGAAATCGAATAAAAGTGATCAATAAGTAAACTACCTACTTTCTTCTTTAACATGTCTGATCCTGACCTTACTCCTACACATTCAATTATGCCATTGTATGGGAATCGCATGCGTGTAAACACTTACATATATAATAACTAAGCGTGCTCTAAGCCACATTTACGCCGTGCAAGTTTCTGGAACGGTCAATAATAGCATACCATAAAGCACGTTCAAGAATTGCATGCAAGCACTGCATGCAAGTGTGTACAAGCGTGCGATTTCCACGCGTGCGATTTCCACGCGTGCGATGTGAATTTATTGTACGTGCTGTTTACACCTATACCAGTTTTGAACGGCAACTAACTTGCCTCTCTTTCAGCAATTGTACGTGTTGTGTGTGTTGTGTCTAAGACACTGGCAGTCAGTTGATGCTTCAATTTTATGGTGTGCCACAGGCAATAAACTCGCACCGTGTAAAAGAAGCTTAAGTCCCATGTTACTCATGAAAGGGTTAGTACCTAATGAGAGTTTTAAAGTGACGATTGAAAGAAATGTTATTGCTATTGAACATGTGTGGTTATTGTTTAGAACACTCATTATAATAATAATGACCCTACTTAAACCAATGTACCTATAATACAATATTTAGGGTAGAGGTGAGCCACACACACTAGACCTCCCTCTTCTTCTATAAAGTTATGAGTAATATAAATAAAACATGTTTTAAAAAATAAAACTTAATTGTGATTTTGCAGTCCTAACAAACATATTTATTTATTTAATATTAATATTGGGTTAGTAAACAAAATATTTATGGACTAATGTGTACTACTATTTACTAATAAAAAATAAAAAACAAGCGGTAGAAATGTTTATACCAAGTAGTGTCACAATTGCATAATATTTCAAAACCAGCTTCTGTTTGCAACCTTGTCCTGTGTGATAATGATAATTAGATTATAATGTATTTTATTCGTTAGTCTTTGACAAGTAAATAACAAAACTTTATTACAAAAAAAAAAACAACCGACTTCCAAAAAAGACACTGCAAAGTGAATGAAAAATAACTTTAATTTCCGATGTCGGTATCTTTGGGTTCGCATTTTTGTTATTGCCACCGACTTCCTAAATGAAAGCTATTTTTAACCGACTTTTAAAAAGGAGGAGATTATATGTTCGACTTTATGTATGTTCACCGATTTTTCCGTCAATTATGGACCGATTTGAAAAAAAACCATTTTTGTTTGAAAGGGTATTCTCTCGAGGCGGTCCCATTGTCGTCAAGCCGGAATCTGATGAGAGGATCCCATGGAAATCGAGAGAAGCCCTCAAATTTTATAGGCAAACCTATTGCGATTTGGGCACTTGAGCATTTGCTGTCGGAAATCATCATTTGGTAAAGTGGAGCTGATGATGAAGACCACAGATGGCCATCGAAACTACTAAAAGATAAATATTTCACGGGTTGCGATTCTATTGCTTTAATATGGTTGCAATATTATATTATAGTATGTATGTAAGCAATTTATGTTCGTCGCAATGCGTATGATGAAGTGGAGCTGATGGTGAAGTTCTCCTGGTTCTTACCAGAAGAACTCCACAACAATTAACGTCCCAGCATCGGGAAAAGCAATAATTTGTAAAAGGTGATTAGCAGTTGACATTAGGCTATTGTAACTTAGATACATTACAAACTCTCCCACTAAAAACTGAAAATAAAAACTTTTTATGAAAAAAACAACCGACTTGTAAAAAAACGCTAAAACGTGAAAAATAACTTTTTAATTTCGGAAATCGGTGTCAATAAACGAAAATGCAGCGTTTTTTTTTTTTTGGAATTCGGTAGTTTTTTTTTTTTGTAAAAAAGTTATTCATTTTGCAATGTCTTTTTTGGAAGTCGATTGTTTTTTTGTTTTGTAAAATTGTTTTTATTTTTTACTTTTATGTTTACGTCGAATTTGTGTGGGGGACCCACACTATATGTATACTACTTGCTATGTAAATATCAGTGACAGAAAGTTATTTTAACATCATCAATGTGGCAAAAATACGTAGGTATTATTGAAGCTAACTCAAAAACTACCCAAGCAAAGTTTATAAAAAATTATATGGGACCACCCCTGAGGCACACTCTACACAAAAATATTTTTTGAAATCGATTTACAATTACCGGAGATTTCGCGTAACATACGTACAGAAACAATTTCGTTTACTTGAATTTTTATCAGTAAAAAGTCAAACTACAAAACCGATTTTGATGAAATTTCTATGGGACCAATCTAAAAGCATATCCTTTCAAATAAAAAAAGAATTTTGCAAATCGACTTATAAATAACTGAGTTCTGAGGCAACAAACATTTAAAAAAAATATTCAACCGAATTGATAACCTCCTCCTTTTTTTGAAGTCTGTTAAAAATTGTTTTGATCTACGGAAAGTGTGTTTGCAGGCTGTTAAACTATGTATGTCGGTACTTGTACATTCTTTATTTCGTTTATGCATGCACAACAAATTTAGGTGTTGAAATCTGATCGAACAGTTCTTTGTAATAGATAAGAGCCAGTTAAGGTAATGTTATGAAATAACTTTAACAATGTGGCTGAAGGTTTTAGTATGATGTCATGTGTCACACTGTGGGAAAGATGATACCAAGATTTACAATCCGCAAGAGTAAGCGACCCCCGGCTCTCGCCATCGACGCTTCAGTATCGCGTGCTTGCGTCATACGAGCTAGCTATCGAGTCTTAACTTAACTCTTGCGGGTTGTAGGTATGATGAAATGGGGACTTTCGTGTACTGTGAATGGGATCTTTTGACACCTTTTAAAGTGTCATTATTTAAGAAAGAATGTATATTTCCTTACCTGGTAATGCGCTGATGCTGCTAAATTATGAAAATGTGAGCATTGTTGAAAAAGTTTATCATTATGCTTTCGATTCTTCTGTAAATAGCTCACTTCTGTACATATTATTTCCGTAATGCTGTTCAGGTATTTGCTCCAAAGCTCCCAGCTGCTTGCAAGACTCCCTTCTTCATTTCTGAGTCTACCAAGTGGGTGATGAAGTGCCACCGTTAGATTTAAAAAGTAAAACAATAAATTCTGTAAATGAAAAGGGAACTTTTTTAAAGGTGTTTGTCTAAAGAAAAAGATTAATGGATAACAAAAATTATGCGGGCCGCATTTCTGAAAGATTCCGCAAGTGTTCACAAATTAGATAAATTACTAGCCATTAAATTTTAATTTTCTAACTATGTTGGGCTACATAATTATATTAATAAATAGTACAAGTCGCGCTTAGTTGTCCTAAACTACACAATGGATTCTCATGCGCCTTCTCCACCATTTAGAGTTCATGCGTATAACTTCTAGTATAATAATTTTTCAAATATAATAATAAAAATGGTATGGGTCCCGCCTGCTTCCAACTTATATTTAATTTAAAATGGGCTTATTTTTAGCTTTCCAGATATTTTTTAACTTACCTAAGTGTTTACACCGCAGTGCGGTTTTTTTTTATTACTATTTTTTATTTCCAGCTTTTTAGTTTACAAATGTCAAAGATTTCGCAGACGATTTAGTTCTCAGTACGTTTTTTTTTACGATTTGTCACTTCGAATTATTTTTAACCATATAAGTTGTATATATTTGTAATCACCTTTTAAAACCCTCTATTTTGATACCCCACTCGATAGGCATTGAGGGAAAAAAATTTTTTTTATTGAAGACAAGATTGTGCCTAAAATCGGCCATTATATATATTTTTTTTATTTTGATATACCCAGGGTCACTCTCACAATTAAGACGAATCTAACGGCACCTCTCAAGCTGAAATCAACCAACCCGTTTAGGCTACAGAGCGTGCCAAAGAAATATACATACATACTAACATACATATTTACATACATACATACATACATACATACTTACATACATACTTACATACATACATACTTACATACTTACACTCGAAAACCATAACCCGCCTTCTGGCGCAGTCGGGTAAAAAAAACAACCAAATAGAGAACCTCCTCCTTTTTTTTTAAGTCGGTTAAAAAGGAGCTACTGCCAACAAAATGCTTTACAGTTTGGCAGAGGTTTTAATGTCTGTGATCAAACACATTTTTTTTTTATATTTTTGATAATTTAGTAGTTAGCTGCCGGGTTTCTTATCTCTTTTGTTGGCTGTACCTATCTATTAATGTTTAGAAAACAGAAACAGGGCTCAGAAGGCAGATCATGGTAGCATGAATGACAGGCAGTATAAAAAAGCAGATGTATTTCAATAAATTGTCTTAGTAAGTACTTCTTCTAAACTTGTATTGAAAAAAAAAACATTAATTAAGAACTGCTAAGTTAGCTACTTGTGTAACGATTATTGATATGATATTTTAAATACCAACCTTCTTCTTTTGATCCTTATTTTGGTCATAAAATTTTAATAATGTGGGCATAAATTTTTCGGTAAAATGACACATTGTTAAACGATACTCGCATGATAGCTAAAAATAATTCTGTGATTAGTTACTGAACAAATTACATCAAAATATATAAATCAATGTAAATCATTCACATACTTACCGTTTCAAGCAGCAAAATAATTATTTCTATAACAACATCATGTACTTTCTTATCACATGAAATGGTAGAAAAATATTGTTCTAATGAGGAAAGTGATTCCATAAGTGGGCCCACAAACTGACAATTGTCCTTTCCAGTTTTCATAACAAGCAGCACAAGCCTAAGTTTCGTGTAGTTGTCTATTTTGTAATCAATAGAAAAACATGCAGCAATGCAGACATCCAGCAGCTCTGGAACATTACCAACAAAAAATCAATTAAAATGAATTTCTTAAACTTACACCTCAGACCAAATAAAAAACCAAGACAGAGGGCTGTCGGGCCTGCGGACGGCGAGTAATGGGTAGCTCGCCGTCCGATCAGGACCAGGCCCGTGCCGGACGGCGCGTATGCGTTCCACGCGCGCCTCAAAGATATGTCAGCATCAAAGGAGGGGCCCGTTAGGGCCGAAGCCTGCCGGGGCAGCGGGATTGTCCGAAAGGGTTACCGCTACCCCGGAACATAAAGGGCTAAGGAAGGAACACGGATGGGTTTTAGTCAGTAAGAGTCTGACACTTCCTTCCGCTCCACCCAGAGCGGGAGGAGTCATTGGATGATTTCCCATCCTTAAAAAAAAAAAAAGACAGGGCTGACAACAGTAAAGTGAAGCCAGTTTCGTAAACATGTGTATACTTAGTGAGGTGTAGTTTGATTGTAAATGGTCGTAAATGTGTGCGTGTGAGCGCGTATGCACAGAGCGGAGGTGTAGTTTTGGCATACTTCACTGTATCGTTCTCAGTGCTCTGTCTTGGTTTTTTATTTGGTCTGAGACTTCACAAACGTACAATTATTGGCATGCAATTCTAACCAACAGAAAACTAAAACTGATGTAACAGTGGGTCCCAAACTAGGCACAGCCTGTATCTTGGTGACCCAAATTAAATTAAAAAAACCATTAACCCTACATCAAATGGAACTATCCGCTCACCTTTCCATGTGCATGGTTTAATGAGACCCAAGTAGTGTTCATAGGGTAGAAAATGTTTCAACAGTAAATTCAAATAACTGTCACCAATAGCTTTCACCATGCGATTGTCTTTTAGTACATATAAACACATCTCCGTTATTTTGTCAGATTTAATATAAGCTTTGCCTGAAAACATAAGCTTATTAATATAATTGAGTGGAATAGGAACTATTTACAGTGTTTTCACAGTCATTTTACCTGTGATTTTGTCACTCTCCAAATCACAGTGATCTTTATTCTCATTCCAATAAGGTTGCGGTTAGGTTGCTGCTGTCAGAGGTAAAATAACTGTGAATGGACTGCAAAGTTACAACTATATTAAGACAAATCCTAAAGAAATGTGGCTATACAAGCCTGAAGGCTAAATGCGACTTGGAAGAAAGCAGGTATATCATACTCCTCATTGTATAATTTATAAGATACCCCCTTAGTGTCCCGAAAAGTCAACTGAATCAGTACTGCTACTGCAACAAGGGGAAAATTACTGAAAGTGGGGAGTGCGAGTGCTTTGGTTTTTTTCCTGCTTGATTGAATTATAAATTATGAGATTGACAGGAGAATCAAGCTAACCCCAAAGCCCTAAAAACAGCTAAACCTAAGTGGTACACCACAATAGGGTGAGACACATAGCTTCTAGAAAGGATGTTCATGGGTCTGAAGAAGTGAGCTTGGCTGGCAACCTTGCACCTCGTGGTACAAGGCACTTAACTGGTATTTGCAGCGATTCTGTAGTGGAGGTTTATGTCCAGCAGTGGAATTTTTTGGGAAATGAAATAATGATAAAGTATAATTTCAACTTAAATTACCTTTATTGGAGCCAGCCATACATAAGTGTAATAAACTACTACAAAGTGGCCTGGTATTGTTTTCATAAGTTTTGGAAGTGTCAAACTTTTCTATTTCCTGTGAAATGCACAAACAATTTGTGTTAGAATTTTAGTTTACAATTTGGACCTTTTACTATTGATTAATGTAACCCCTATCGGTGGAGATTGTGTTTTCCGAGGCCAACTTGGGTGTAAGCTTTAATATTATGGTGCCAAGTCTGGGTAACAATAACTTCCTGTGCAAACCAATCAAATGCAATGAAGAGTCAATAGATGTTCATCAGTAGTTGCTTAAAGGTCCTTTTTTTTTTATTAGATTATACTGTCCCACTGCTGGGCAACGGCCTCCCCCAAGTCCTTCCAGGAACTCCTTTCCCGCGCCAAGTCAAACCAGCCCTCGCGGTACGCGTCCAGGTCATCTCGCCACTGCTTTCTGGGCCGACCTCGGCGGCGCCGTCCATCTTCAGGTACCCATTGTGTGGAAATTTTTGCCCAGCGGTCATCCTGAATGCGGCTGCTGTGACCCGCCCAATCCCACTTGAGCCTGGCAGCCTTCTTGCCTACATCAACTATACTCGTTGTGGAGCACAGCATGGTGTTCCGAATTTTGTCCTGTCTTTTTACACCCAGGATGCTATGTTCCATCGCTCTTTGGCAATCCCCAAGGCGGAACTTTTGCGACTCGGTAAGCGACCAGGTCTGAGCACTATAGGTTAGGACGGGCAGGATACACATGTTGATGAGTTTGCGCTTCAGGGAGATCGGCAGATCACCCTTCATTAGCGTCTTCATGGAACAGTAGCTTTTCCAGGCATTATAAATTCGGCGATCGATTTCCCTTTCCTGCCTGTTTTCAAAAGAAACTAACTGGCCCAAGTAGATATACTCATCGACATAATGTATTTCCTGACCATCTACCTTGACCCAAATTTTAGTGCTGTTAGTCATAAGCTGGGTTTTAGACCGATTCATTGCAAGTCCCACCTTAAAGCTAGCCGTGCTCAGCTCTTGGAGCATGATTTGAAGTTCTAGAGCTGTGGGGGCAAAAAAGACTATGTCGTCGGCAAAACGGAGGTCTTGAGGAACAAAGGAATAAAGGTCCTGGTAGATTATAATGACCATAAATATTGTAAAGTGTAAATATAATAAAATATTCCTGCTGTTATAGTTACCTTCAGGATATATTCATTTATGTCGTCAAATAGATCATTCCACGTATATCCAGTCTTTTTTAAAGTATTTTCAGATAAAAGTGAAGGCACTGCATTTCTTGTAAGGAATACTTTTAAACTTTCTGCATTTTTCTTGCGTTCTGTGACTCGTCTGTCTTTCATACCATTACAGGCTTCTTTAATTGAAATTTCTAATTCCATGACACAAAAACTTTTTGAATTAAATACTGTTTTTAAGTAGATGATAAGATGACCACAGAGTACTTTTTGATAGAGATGACTACTTAATCTGAAGATTCACAAACTTTGCCTGTACATTATTTGTTTTCAACTTAATTATTATTATAAATAGTGGTATTGTTTGTTTAATTGTTAATAATCAGTTAAACTAACAACCACTTTCCGCCGGCCGATTATTTTGCCGGCTTTCAAGCTAGTGAGCTCAAAATCCTTCACTTTTTGTTTGTAGCTTTTCTCGTAGAAAAACTATCCTTCTAATCTAGCCTGAAGTCACTCCATGCCTTACAATCTTACTCGTAGAAACCCTGCAACAGCATTGTGATAACCCAACTTATTACAGATGACATGTACAAAAGATATATTTCCAGCTGGTTATTAGCTTTACAATTTCGTAGTATAATAATCTGTTAGTTTAGTATTGTAAAATCAGAGGCGCTAGTGTGGCGTATAATATAGGAAAATAAAAGATATTCAAAATATAATACTACACTAAGGTTTACAATGTTCTCCCTAAATAAATGGTATAATATTAGCAGTACTGTTAAGAATGTGTTGCCATAATTAATTCATTATTTGCTACATAGAAGTTTGATTAGTTCTATTATTGGAGATAAGCAAAGAGTGTTTATTGTAAATATAGGGTTCGTTAGAATAAATTAAATATAAACATACGTGTCCATGATGTTAAGTCATTTTTGCTGAAAAAAATTTTGAAATAAAAAGATCTTACATACTTTGGTAAGAATTTAGAGATATTTAAATATATGCCCTGGCAGCACTGGCAAGTAATAAATGAAAATGGCTGTTGTTGTTTTGATGTCGTTCTGCTGTGAATGCTGTGATCGTTCGTTGTCTGCTGTGATCGTTCGTTGTACCTAAATCCCCCTTACTAATAAACATTGTGTATCGTCTGTATAGTTACACAACGCTTTGTCTTCTGTCGAAAATCAAATTACTGACGACTGAAAGAGAGAAATCGGTGTGTAACTATTCGTCTGATATAATACGTTTATTAGTAAGGGGGTGTGTAATTTAAATAATATCTAAATATGTTGTAGTAAACAGATTTTGAATACTTATATCGTTATAATTTTACTATCTCTGTTATAGTAAACAGTTGGACCATGAATGGATCTAGGTCGCGCGATTATAATACTGACACGGATGTAGTTTAGTATTTTAATCGCAGAGGGCGCTTTTTTAATGTTATCGTTCAAATCGCGCAAGATGGCTCTCTATTTCCGTATATACAAAGTACTCTTTGAGTCACTCTGCTATGATAAAGATAATGTTCTGGCCAATCTGGGTGCCAGTAGCACAGAACATAATACTCAGAGGAGCGCTAGACCTTATACATTTGGTAATATTATCTATGGCTAGACCGCTAGTCTGCTAGTCATAGAGGAAAAAAATTCCGCTAGTCTAGTGCACAGAACACTGCAGTGTTGCCAGACGCCGACGGCGTTTCCTCGTACAGAGGTCTGACTCTGAAATCTCGTATTTTGTCAACACAACCTCGTACACACGGCTACACATCAAGCTATAAATTTCCAGTTTTTGCTGACCTCGCATTGTATAGGTTTTTCGTACAATCAGAGGTCAGCTTATACTGGTTATGTATAGCTTGATGTGTAGCCGTGTGTACATACCAATCTTAATATCGATTGATATTCTAGTCACCTACCTATTTCGAGATTTGAAAAAAAAAGAAGCACTACAAAGCAGTTTCGTCAAAAAGTACTACAGGGCAGTTTGTATGTACAGAGGCCAGCACATCAAGCTACCCCAATCTGTCAAATTTTCCCAATTGAATATGAACCTTATCCCTTTGATATAAAGTTGAAAATCTATCAAAGAAATTTGACACATTGTTGTAGCTTGATGTGCTGGCCTCTGTACAAGTTTTAGGTGGCAGGTCAGACAACCGGAATTTTGCTTTGGATAATGTAGTATCTATAACTATAACTTAAAAACTTTAAAATGAGCAACGCGCATGCACATGCCTCGGCCTCGCGTAACCACAATTTCGGGGGAATCTCCAAGTGGCAGTCCGCAGTGTAGTATTGCAAGCACTGCACACATCGTTCATTAATTGTGTAAAGTTAGAGGCGAGTTCCAAAATATGATTTGTATAAAGGAATCTCGTACAAAATCGTTCGAGGATGTATGTAAGCTCGTACCTCGTACCGTGACCTCTGAATCTCGTACATGTACGAGAAACCTCGTACGGATGGTAACACTGGAACACTCTTTGGCCGCCTTCCGAATTGGCTAATATCGCTCACAGCACTCAAATCGTCTCACATGCATTCCGTTTTGGATATCACGATTATGACTGCTGATGAGTTGAGAGCTGTCAACAATTCGGAACACTCGTGAGCGCGCTCACAGTGCTTACTTGGTGTCAAAAAATTACAGCAGTATTTCTTCGTATAAACACCACACGTTTCTTCCTTTTCTTTGTTTAGGTGGCGACTGTCAGCCAGAAGCACAATTTCGAAAATGCCACGTTATTAAAAATATAATGATGCAGCTCAAAACAAAACACACACTAACACATCCTCATCCTCACACACACACACACACATACTGTCATTTTTGACAGCCCTCACGGTGATATTAGTACGAGGCATGGTCGGCGTTATCGCAAGATGGCGCATGTCATGACGTCATCTATGACGATTCACGGGCCATCGTTATCACGCTCACGCCAATTCGGTACGGGTTTAAGCACGCTCAAATCGATTACATCGATTATTTTCCCAATTCGGAACGCGCCCTTAAGCGGAAGTCAACAAAGTGACAGGTGACTGACAAACAAACACCCAACAGTGTCAAATCTCTAGAGATGAGATTGATTCTCGATTGATTAGTCGTTGGTGTCAAATGTCAATTTAACAGCTGTCAACAACTCACAACCATGGAATTAGTATGTACTATATAGTACAACTATCGTGGCTAAATGTTAGTCGCACGGGTCGATCGAAGGATAAGCTCCGCTTGCCGCAGTTGGTTCATGGATGATATTTTTTCCACACCTTGGGTTACATTATCAAAGTTTTCAAACGGATCCCTAACTTTTTTGAAAATATTCTACAGCCTATGTTCAACAGGGTTTTTTTTTTTTAAGGATGGGAAATCATGAAACGACCCCTCCCGCTCTGGGTGGAGCGGAAGGGAATGTCAGACTCTTACTGACAAAAACTCATCCGTGTTCCTTCCTTAGCTCTTTATGTTCCGGGGTAGCGGTAACCCTTTCGGACAATCCCGCTGATGTTCATCAGGGATAATGTAGAATTCTAATGGTGAAAGAATTTTTCAAATCGGTCCAGTAGTTTCGGAGCCTATTCAATTCAAACAAACAAACAATTAGTGTAGACTATGATATCTCCTAAGATATTCATCTTTCTCATAAGATATTAATGCATTAAATATAAAACAGTCAAAACGACAAGTATTAAACAAATACAGGAAATCACGAAAAAAAAATCTGCTGTTTTATACATTTTGGTCAAGTAGGTATTGAACTTTTGTATGAAACATCAGATTTTTTTTCGAGATTTCAGAGTTGGTCCCATAGTGAAAGATTTTCATAATCATGGGTAGAACACACTGTAAAAATTTGGATGGTGATTAAAAAATCTCCGTTTGTTTTATTTCAAGGACAATAAATATTTTCAATTTTCTACTTATTTTGGTCTATTACATAAGATAAAAGATTATAATTATGACATTGTACAAACATCGACATTAAATTATCGACATCTTGTCCTCATCCCTAGCTGAGTAGAAAAATAGAAAACAGGTGCATACGAATATGACATCTATCTCAATGAGAATAGCGTGCTAAATGTAATAAATTGGTTACAGCGCCCTCTAGCGTCGAGTAGCTGAACTCGTTGTTGATTACTCGAATTTGCTTGATAAATGGAGAAATGGTTTTATTTTGACATGTAAAATAAAAACAACATTCATGAGTTGTAATAAAGACTTCAATCAACTCTCCACTGCTGGACATAGGCCTCCCCCAAACTGCGCCACAACACCCTGTCCTCCGCCTTCCGCATCCAGTCAACCACAGATAAGATATTAGTAGCAAGCTACAGATGCGACAGTAACTTTCTGCTTAGTTTCATATTGTTCCGTTTTGGCGCTGCAGTCACTCAGTTTGACATGACAGTACATAGACTCATGTGAATAAATTTAGTGATGTGACAATTAGACAAAACTGATATCGATAACTAGTGATGTTCTATTTTATCGATTTTAGGGTGCTTGCCTGTATAATACTAACGGTTACGACTCCTTTCATTTAATGATGACGAAAACAATGTTTTTATATTTTTCATAGTTTTATTTATTGAGACAATTCTTTCTTGTACTAGAATTCTGTTAATCTAATAATTTAAATACCCTTAAAAAACTTTCAAGAATGGTGATCCAACTCTTCAGAGACGGCACTTTCACAAATCGAGGTCTTCCTTACTGTAAAGCATGGTTGCTACTTTTGTCAATAAAATATAAGGATTGAATTTTTTTATGGCGTCAATCCAAAATGCGTGATGAGGCGAGTCTTTTTTTATGGCTCGTCGTAATTTTCCTCTTTTTGCTCCATCAGGATAGCCATTGCCACTGCTCTTTGAAGTAATTATGTTCAAATAAATCAGCATATCCTGAAAAGACTTACTTTTGTTTGAGGTTTTAATATTGATGAACGAAAGGCAAGCTAGATACACACCAGTAGTTGTAGTCACCTGTGATGGTTCAGCGACATCTTCCTCATCTTGCTCCTTGAAATAATTATGTTCCTGTGTTGTTACACAGGAACATAATTACCATAATTCCCATCCTGGAAAAATAAATTGTACTATTAGTGTTGTAATATTTTTAATTTAAAGTTGAAACACTATCGTCGCCCTTCTGGGATGTAGGTAACAGCTACTCATCCACAAACTGTAGCATTGAAAGCAAACTAGTTCATGTTCCAATAAATTATGTCATTAAAAAAAACCCTGATGTATCTTAAAAACCTAATATTATCAAAGATTTCTAGTGTGTATAATTATTTAATAGTTGTTGTTAGTTAACAGTTGTAAATTATCTACGAGTACTTATCTGTTATTTATCTGTAAAATAACAAAGACTCAAATCATAACAAAACTCACCGGTTACTCTAAGCGGAACACCGTGAGCTATTTCTTTGCCAGTAAATACATAGACACGGGTATGAGTACCGCAGTCTTCGACCTTCACCTTCGTGTTCAAACTGATGTTTATCAAAATGTTTTTCACAGATACGTTTTCTTAATAATTGCTCTTTAGAGTCCAATGAGGAGGAAATTTGTGGGCACTAGGAAAGACAACCACAAATTTCTAAATTCATCGTTCTTGGGAAAACTAAAAAGCCGGTTCGTCTCACTTGTTGCATTGCAACCACCAACACAGCACTTTTGGGTCCCCATGACGAATATTTGCATAAATAACATGCACAATCAATATTGTCTCAAACAACAGAGGAAACTTTGTGTCCTAAGGATCTCAACTCAGCAAAATACAAGGAAATACACTTATGAAATATGCGTCCAATTCGGAAGTTTTTGACATGACATTTTCTATGTAATTATATAAAATTCACAATTTCACATGACACGAAGTCTCAAGATGGCGGCCACCGCGGCCACAGAACATAATTCTATGTATCAGCAATCTTCCGATGCCAGCGCCAAAACGGAACATTTGGAACTAAAGCTGTCACAGGCCTGCAGTCAACTCCAGCCGCCTTCTTTAGGTCGTCCGAGAGACTTAATTTTTAACAACAATAAATAAACTTTTGGCCAATTTTCTATTCCGTGATTAGGCCGTCGCTCTAATATTATGCTAGATGGAGTCACTGAGACATGGGATCACAGCTTTTTTTGTAGGACATATTTTCTTTGAATATCCTCTCTAGTCTACTGTACAATATTTGGTTTTAGCACAGATAATGTTGTAGATTGTAGCTCATTGTAGGCACTGGCCGCGGCCGGCGGCCTCTGTGTCTCTATCTATGAATATGCTTCCGGTCACTCGGTCTTGTCAACCACAGTTGTCAACTATTTTACATTATAAATGTCAGAGAATATTGTTTTTATTTTTATAGCCATATTCATCAGGATTTTATACACGATTTAAATTCCAGTAAATATACATAATATATTTTTATTATTTTTAAACCAATTTTACAAACGCTAGAAAATGGCATTACCGTGGCATATTCCTTTGGAAACAACAATCAGCCGAAACGGTAAAAAAAAAATGGGTGCTCCACAGCCATCTTTATTGAAACATTATTGCAATATGGACGTTCATCAATCTCCATGCGAAGAACTGCAAATGGGACTCATGTGCGATATTGGTATAAAAAATCGAGAGCCAGCTACCATTCAAAGATTAATCGCGTCGGGAATGACGGTAGCCCGGCTTGATATGCGAGACCTGGAGCCTGATGCTTGCGCACAATTGATTCAAAGTATAAGACAAGCTGTCTATAATTATAGCGCCGAATTAGAGTATGTATATCCACTGGCCATTATAGTAGACGTAAGAAGCCCTGAGATTGTAACGGGGGACCTGAAAGGCGGCCCCAAGTCAATCGTGGATATTATCCAATTCAACTCAATTCGTTTAACAACTGATGCAAGTTGGCGTGAGTGTGGAACCCCTGATTGTTTATTTGTTAGCTATGATCATTTGACAGATCTGCATCCTAAGGATATAATATATATCGATAGCCTGAGTCCTGGTAAGATTAAACTTGTAATAACTGACGTCGGTGATGACTGTGTAGATTGCTCAATCGCTATTGGCGGAACTATTGGTGCTAAAATGACCGTCCGTATCACTCAGATACCTGCAGATCTCAGTCAAATCGACCGCATGGCAAAACACGGAAGTGTTGAATCGATACCTTGTAGTGAAACATCGCACGAGCTGTTCGATAATATGGAAGATCAAATAGCTTGGGCTATCGGATCTGACGTAGATGCTGTACTAGTTCCAAATGCTCAATATGTACAAGATATTAATAGCGTAAGAGACCTTTTAGCGGAAAAAGGGAAACAAATTTTGATCATTGCTTGTATTGACACAGTATTAGGTCTCGATAACGTTGATGAAATATTAGCTGCAGCAGATGGTGTCTATGTTGATCGTTGCGTTTTAAGTACTGATTTGCCTGTAGAGAAAATATTCATTGCCCAGAAAATGTTATTAGCGAAGTGCAATGAAACTGGGAAGCCATGCATATTTAAAGCAGTAATAAATGAGCAGATTCCCACACTTTGCGTAACAGATATTGCAAATCTAGTAATTGATGGCGCGGATGTTATATCTTTAGAACTACATTATGATTCTCCTTTAAAGAAATTTTCACCTTCTTTCGATTCGGTGAAAATGGCTGAACATTGTCTCGCTGCAGCAGCTGTTATTTGTAGGCAAGCCGAACGAATTGTTTGGCAGCCATACATTTATGGAAATACTGATTTAATGCAAAGTCCTCTCGAAGAACCAACTAAAGCCATTAGTATAAATGCAGTTGAACTTGCCATGCGAGCTTTTGCTGTCGTAATTATATGCTTAACTAACTCTGGCCGAACAGCTAAACTAATTGCTCACGCAAAACCACATTGTCCTATAGTGGCGGTAACTAGAGCATGTCATACAGCACGTCAGTTACGATTTTGGCGAGGAGTTCGATCTATACATTACTTTGAAGTTGCAAAAGGTAATTGGACGGCAGAAGTAGAATCACGTGTTCGTGCTGCACTCGATTATTGCAAAACAAAGCGCCTTTTGCGAGCTGGTGATGCTTACGTTTTAGTAACGGGATCACGACGAGGTGTTGGATATTGCGATAGTGTAAGACTTTTGTATGCAAGTGGCCGTAACACTGTTGACGTTGACTAACCATTTAATTTCCAATCCTTATTACAATCGATTTGTTTGACCTAAGTTTATGTCAGACTTATAATTCTTGTTTAATAAAAAAAATATAAAACGCGGGGCGTTGCTTTTTGCTGTTACTATACCTAGTGCAAGATCTCTGATGTTTAGTTACAGAGTACTTTTATGAGTAAATTTATTACATCTTCGATGCTTGTGTACCAAAGGAATGTCAGTGTAAAACTACAAGTATATCAAACGTTGTTCACCAAAGACATAATTCAGGACGAAGAAGTAGCATACTGCTTGGAAGCGCACTAAAATGAATTGCAACAGCCCATAAAACGTTTTCAGATTTGAGAGCTAGTGGCACGTGCTTATGCAGCATCAAGCGGTCTACACACCAAAGCCGCTGACCCGGCGGCACGGATCGCCGGCCTTATTTTGTACAATCATGCCGCCGGCTTGCGCCCGCGCGGGCAAGCCGGCGGGGCAGCATGCCGATGCCGACGGCATCCCTCTCCACTCACTCAGTCAGTTGCCCGCCGGCTTTCATAGAGTAGTGACGTATCACTTATTCATTCTCTGTTGTTGTGAAGTGTCGGCACTTTTATTTTTTATCAACTTACCAATATGGAGTGGGACGATGCAACAGTTATAAAACTAATAGACCTCTATCATTTAAAAGAAATATTATGGAACCCAAAAAACCGTGACTACAAAAGCCGGCCAAAGCGTTACGACGCATTTAATGAAATTGCCAGTGAATTTGTTACTGATGTTCCGGAAATCGAGAGAAAGATAAAAAAAATTACTAGTCATTATTACCGAGAGAAAAAAAAAGAAGATAATTCAAATAAGTCTGGTGCGGGTACTGATGATATTTATCATAGTAAATGGTTTGCCTACAAATCACTAAATTTTCTGCAGAACAAAAATGTGCCTACTGGAACCACCGATACTGTAAGTAAAGAGGCAACTAGGGCCCCATAGACATATAATTATATTAGTTTATTTATTAGTGTATCTTTGTATTTACATTTTAACCCTTTCCCGGGCATTGGCAAAATAGTTGCCACTCAGGTAAAAAAAATGTGTTTGGAAAAAAAAAAAATTGAAATGTTGAAGACTTATTCAGTGCCTTTAATAAAATCCATAATAAAAAAAATCACAATAAATTTTGATTTTGACTAGATATACTTATTTATTTTTTATTAAATAAAAGTAAAACGGCTAAACGGGCAGTCTTTTTCGTCTTTTTTCGCAGGACACACCGTCGACGAGCCACGATTCACAACGAGATTCACAATCAAATCAAAATGATTTACCACAGATGTCGCCAGAAAATACAACTTGGCAACGAAATAAACGTCCTAAAATCAATCCTAATAAAGAGTTGATATCCGAAGCATTGAATATTATGAAGAATGTCTCCCAACGACCAAATGTGACAAAAGATGAGGATGGTTTATTAGGAGATTATATTGCGGGTCAGTTAAGACAAATGGATCGACAAATGAAAGCTATTGTGAGACATCGGATCAACAATATAATATTTGAAGCCGAAACTGGATATAGATCCGATACATTTACGGATTTTGCAAGACCAAGTAGTGTTTCTAGTTCACACAGTCATCCAGGATACTATACAGCATCTTCACTTCAACAGACGGTTGTAAGCCCTTCTACAAATAACTTAACTTCTTCTGAATACTCTGCCCAAACAAACCCAGATCCACAAACAATTCAACCTTCGTCACTAGAAACATTTGCTGAAGAATACCTAGCTCTAAATCCTTCTGATAGTGTTATAAAACTTATAAAGTAATCTTCAAAATCTAATATATAAAATTCTCGTGTCACAGTTTTCGTTGCCATACTCCTCCGAAACGGCTTGACCGATTTTGATGAAATTTTTTGCGCTTATCCGGTATCTATGAGAATCGGCCAACATCTATTTTTCATCCCCCTAAATCGAAACTTACGCGGGTGAAACCGCTGGGCGCAGCTAGTATGTTATAAATATTTAATTTTCTTTTTGGTATAATAAAGGTAGCTATAGGTAGCCCCATTAAAGTTAAATTTAAAATTAGTGTTGACTATTCCCTTCACACGAGTAGAGCTTGACATATGTGCGAAAGGAATAGCAAGGTTTTAATTTTAGTTTAGTGACACTTCTACTGTTACCAATAGTTAATATCATGTTATTGGTTTACAAAAACACATTTCTTATTTTGTTTAAAACTTTATTATACGAATCACGATAAAAGTGTATCTCACTATGTGTAATTTACGATTTTAGATTTAATGGATAATACATGGAACTACTTAATGATTAAAAATAATATTGATTATATGAGTTTTAATTTTATTCGACTAATGGGCGTTTATTGGTTATATTGCCATTCTAATCCTCCGACACTAGAAAGAAAATAATGAGTCAACTCCACTCTTGTATCCTCAGCGGTCACTGTACTATCCGAGGTTTGATTGTCTTCTGACATATTATCTAAGCAACTGTCGTTTTCAAGATGTCTACGCCATTCACCGGGAAAGACTTCTCCTTGATTATTTTCAGTATCGTATTCGTTTTGCTGAGTTGCAGCGGTTCGTTTGATATAATTAAATAAATGTATACACGCCAAAGTTACAGTAGTAGCTTTTTCTGGGATTAGCTGAATAGGTCTATGAAAAATCTTAAAGTGTGTTAACTGCCCAAACACGTTTTCAACTACTCTTCGCCCTCGACATACGCGATAGTTAAAAACCCTCTTAGATGATCCCATTGTGTGATTACCATCATAAGCCTTTATAATATGGGGTTGCAGAGGAAACGCGTCATCACCCAAAAAAAAATACGGTACTGGTAGATTCCTTCCGGGTAAAGGGGTTTTATGTGGTATATTCAATTCATTATCATTTAACAATCGACATAATGCTGAATTATTAAAAACCCCACCATCTGAAATCCGACCCTGACATCCCACATTAGCGTACAAAAAGTTGTAATCAGCATCTACTAAAGCAAAGAGCACAATACTGAAATATTTTTTATAGTTTATATAATCACTTCCACTTTTTGGGGGACATTGAAGTTTTATGTGTTTCCCATCCATTGACCCAAGACAATTGGGTATTTGCCATCTTTTTAAATATTCATTCTGCAATTTCTCTCCATCCTTCCTGACTCCTTGGAATTTTCACATAATCTGAAAGTCCTTCAACTAAAGCATCACATACTTCAGGAATAATGCTTGAAATTAGTTGAGGAGATACTTTAAAGACGTCGCACAGGCTACTAAAAGAATTTCCTGAGCTTAGGTATTTTAACGTTATTGACAATCTTTCCACTGGTGAAACTGCTTTTGTGTAATTTGTGTCTTGTTTAGCTATTTTGTGTCCAACAATATTCAGTAAATATTCAAAGTCGGTACTGGTTAATGACAGGAAAGTCTTAAAAGAAATGGATTTGTATAGAACCAAGTCGTCTTCCTTTAAATCACTTAATCTTTGACAAGTACTGTATTTATTGCGACTCATTAAACTTGGCCTAACCCAACACTTTCGTGTGTTGAGGGATCCACCGATAATAACTCCACAAACTGCTATTATTAAATCACTGTTATCGTCCTCCTTCATGTCAATTAGGTACTGAAAATACTATTTCTGAATTATTCGAAACACACACGTCCAATCTCTACGACTATTTGGCAATTACTAGAACACCACATGCCGCGGCTGTCGTGCCGCCGGCAAAGTCGTTCGGCTTGGACATTCTGAAGCCGCCGGCACTAAGCCGCCGGGCTATGCCGCCGGGTCAGGGGCTTTGGTGTGTAGACCGCTTCATATACCAATGATCGAAAATAATTTAAGAGCCCATCCGCAAAAGTTCGATGTCTTATAATTATGTACTTTCGACTTAGCGTTTGATAGGGTCAGACAGAAATGATATTCTACTTACAAAACTTTCTACGGCTACTTATGGTTCCTTGCTGACTATTTCCGCGATAGTCGGCAGTTTGTTAGCCTTTATGAATCCCAGCCCTATCATACGCATTTTGGAGTCAGTCAAAGACCAATCCTGGGACCGCTTTTTTTCTTGATAATGACCTTCCTTAAGTTATTCATCACGACAGAGAAGTCTATTGTATTGTATTGTATGCAGATGATAAAAACTCTTTTCCGAAATTCACTCTGAAGCCAATTGTCTCATTGTCTGGCACCGACATTGAGGCGATATAGGTTGGTGGTTGCCCGCGACTTCGTCTGCGATCCAGGATGAAAAGTAGCCCATGTCTTTTAGGTTGGCGGTTGCCCGCGACTTCGTCTGCGATCCAGGATAAAAACTAGCCTGTCTTTTTCCAGGTCATGGTCTACCCATGCTTGGAGTTTACTTAAGAAAATAACCTAGGTTAATTCACCTAGGTGCATTAAGTGCCAAATTTCATCCAAATCCGTTTAGGATTAAAATGGAATTTAATTCTTCCAATTTTTCTCATAATTCTGACAACAACCTAACGTGGTATCGGTAGCAGAAGATCAATTTAGGTGACAGCATGAAACGAGTTATGAAAAGTGACGTAGGTACACTGAGATAAAGTACTACGTATAGAGAAGCTATCCGAAACAAAAACAGTGTCACAACAGGATGACATCCGACGGGGGGGTGCAGGGCGAACGTGCCGTAGATTCACTCAGTATTTGCTGCAGCGCTTAAACATTAGCCCCCTTATTCCAAAACACGATCTAAATTTAGTACTAGGATTAAAACTAGGTTTAAACCATGACTAAACAAAACGTTATTACAAAATGAAGTTTATCACTAGTTCATGAACTATCTAAGGTCCTAAAGTTAGTCCGCTGAGACCCCTAGTTTAACTATGGATTTGACAACAGTACTAATTTATTTGAGGTTAGCGTTTATTATTATTGTGTCTTTTTATTTACAAATCGTAAAAAAATAATATTAATATGATTGATTTGGAAGATTTGGATATGCTGGAGACGTCTCGGCGATCTTACAGACATCGTCATCGTGTAAATCCTTTTAAATTGAGTGACGAAGATTTTAAATATAAGTAAAGGTTCACAAAACGTTTTGGGGAAAAATGTTTTACGTGAGGATTTATTCTACGACCCTATATTCTTCCACTCTTTAGTTTTCTGCATGTTTATTGACGTGTTCGTGGACTTATCTTCTATTATGTGCTGATTGAGCAATAAGCTCATGTAATATTTCATATAATAATAAGAACATCCGCGTTATGTAGTCGAAATAAGATGAAACGAAGCACTGTTTACCGAATAATAATTAAACTTTTATGTTTTACTAACTTTCACTTCGGAACTCCAGTTTTCACCCCTTTTTTTCTTTTGTAAGCCATTTTTTAGCTAGCTCACGATTCAATCGGACACAACCAACTCACGAACAAACCAAGTAACAGACTGTAGTGTTAATAACAGAAATACTAAGAACAATATTAAGAAGTGCGTTTGTTTATCCAAAAGGAAACAAACATTTGCTTCAAATAACGCGGCCTGTCGCCGAATGTAATTCACTCCATTTCAAGCTAGAGGTACTAAACAAATATGGCAACTTGATTATAAAAGGCGCGTCTAAAGTACAAGTTGTGCTTGTTCATTATATTGTAACCTAAACAAAGAACAATTTATGACATATTTTTGTATTCATAAATAATTATTTAATAATAGAGGTACTAAACAAATATGGCAACTTGATTATAAAAGGCGCGTCTAAAGTACAAGTTGTGCTTGTTCATTATATTGTAACCTAAACAAAGAACAATTTATGACATATTTTTGTATTCATAAATAATTATTTAATAATTTCAAGTGTTATTATAATATAAATATTTAGAGAAACAGAACGTTGCTTCAAATAAAGCCTGTAAGAACGAATGAAAGAATGCCTTTTTTGTTTCTTATCTGTGGATATTATTTGAACCATGGATCTTCTTTGGTACTAGCAGGTCCTCAGATAGTCTTCGTTTTGTAATCGGGACACATTTTGATCTTGGTATTATCATTAATACCGTCACAATCCTAGACCTTTTAGTCTTGGTTTAAACCAGTACTTTAGCATTTTTTTGTAATAAGACCGTAGGTGTCGCCTCACCAAACTATAAAACATGCAGCGCTAGAGCGCTTAAAACGTATAGTTTTCTCGCGACCAAAACGTCATAAGCACCGTGAATTTCATGGCGCTTACGCGTTTCATGCAACAAAGTGTAATAAAATGTCGTCCCTATAGATTTTACACCGCAGAAATGACGATGAAGGAAAATAATTAATGAAAATGTAAGAAAATAATATATAAAAACGGTTTTAGTGGATTCTCTGCTTACTTATCGATGATAAGTCTCTCCACTTTATTTTTTTTCGCAGTCGATTGATTTTTACACGTTTTAAACACGCAAGACGGCATTTTTATTTGGCAAAATTTTGGCAACCATCTGTCATGAGCGTAGGCGAGTGACTAAATAAATGAGTTGTTGCTGGCCAGCAGCAATGCATGGCGCAAAAAACTGGTTTGCGGCGTCGGTTCTATACGCTAGTAATAATAGTTCTATGCGCAGGTATTAGTGAATGTGACCTATTAGGGATAGCGAAGAAATATAGCTATGTTCATTAGGGGATTACTTTAGGTTTCATACCGCGCAATGCTAAAGATTTCAGCATTTCGCAACAAACTGCGAGTACAGTGCATGCGTCTGGAACCCACACGAAAAGAAGTACACTTTACTTTAGCTAAAAAGAAACAGAACGCTTTTTGACATGTGTGTCGATATGACAGATATTTGTTTATCTGTTATTTCTATAGTAGAATATGCCGTCTCCATGTTTCTCCTATCTCAATGGTATGTCCAGTCCATAGGTTTATTTAGTCATTGGTTCTTATGGAGAAGAATGGGCAAAAAGCTCCACCGTTACCTACTCTTTTAAAATGGTTTACAAGGTTTTGTATACATTCATTTATAATTACATGTGAAGACGATGCACCTTGAATAAAATTAGTCTACCACAAATGGTAAATAAAAAGAATTAATGGTAAAAAGAAGGTTCGTTTGTAAAGGTTAATCAAACAATAATAAACAAATAAAAACTATAAAATATAGTCTTTTTCTTCCTGGTAGATTCTAAAAATTTGTTAGTGGGTATCACTGACTTAATAAAAAAAATAAAGAGCTAACAGCGAGCTTGCTTGTGCTTGACTGCGTGTCACGTTTGTTCATGGGCATAATAATCTATCGCGTTTGATTTTTATTTTCCAAACACACAGGAACTCTGCATTGGAATGAGTCGTTTGTAAATAGTGACTTTTAAAGGAGCAGTGTTAAAAGAACCATGCCACTTATTAATGTTTAAAATAACATAATTTCTTTTACTACCATTTATACCTACTGTGCGACCGTGAAGGTTGAGAATGTTACGTCATTTTGCTTTTAATGTGTGATATAAACTTACATATTTTGTTTCTGTACTGAGACGTGTTTTTAACTCAAAAAGTGTTTGATGCTGTGAGTATTATAATCAAGTGTATACGTCTGAAATGAGTGAAAACGTACATACACCGGCTGCGACGAGATGCCGCCATGTTATTTAGGATTCGCAGTTTTGCTGTCAACTACGTATCGCGGCCCCTGATACAGTTGGAGGATTTATTTTTATTTTCAAAGATCTGTAAGTAAACATAAACAGTGTAACGCTTTCATTAATTTTCACAGCATCCTTACAACTACAAGAGGATAGTGTAAGTTTATATTGTTTACTGTGGTGTATTGACTGTCAATGCAATGACGTCATTATATGTAAGTACTAACTGATTGTTTAATTGCAAAAAGTAGACCATACAGACACATTTTAGACGATTTCGATGTCCAAAACAATTTTTATAACATTGTTTCTTCAAGTCGAGTCTTTCAAGGTCTCCTTTTAGCCTCGAACACAAGTTTTGTTAGGTTATTTTTTGTTCCCTTAGTTAGCAATCACCAGTTTATTCAATGACAGAAGCAATGTTTTACCCAGTTATTGTAGAGTATGCTAATAAGAAATTACAACTTCTAAAGATAATGTTGATGTTTAAGACATTTATCACATTTATTTCTTAATTTAAATTGATAAAGTAACCATATTTACAGTTTGGGCTATAGATGTTTCAAAATTCTTTTGTCTCTATCCTATTAATTAGCTAGCTCACATGTCATTTCCACCATCATTTAATGATAAAAAATAAAATAAATGTACTAGAATCTAGATGTTTGCTGTGATAGCCAGCCTAGCAGCAAGATATCTAGTTAATGAAGGCTATTGCATGTTTTACTTGTTTTTTTCTATTATTTCTCATTTCCCTTGCAAAAATTTAAATAGGAAGATAGCGTAATTTTTTTCATGGTTATATTGCTGCATTTGGAAATGATCTGCAATCATTAAGACTTCATTGGTGATTTCAAACCTATTATTTAATAAAGGTCTAGGCTGCCTCACATTGTTTTGTTTCACTGTAGTGTAGAGTATACTGCAATACTGATATAATATAACCTATCCCTAAGATGACCCTCTGACCAAAATAGTGCTGCAGTTGAACATTGAGTATTGAAAGTGGAACCCTGAGACTATGTAGGTCATAGATAATACAAGCTGGAGTCCGCAACTTCATGTCAAAGTATTTTACATAGAGTACCTATAAGTAATATCAGGTAAGATTTAGTGAAGGTTCAATTTGCTTTGTTTTGTTCTTCAGATAGAAAACAATAGAAATGATCATCCATTCATACTCATATAACATTATTATATGACATAATTATTTGGATTCCACAATACACTGATAAAAATGGTTTAACATAGGATTTAGGCCATTCTTAAGGCCCTCCAGAAGCAGTGCAGTGTGTCAAAACGAAAGTCTTTGACCAGTGCATGTTGCCAGTGATGATATATGGCACTGATGGGGGCCTCATTAGAAGGCTGAAAGTCACCCAAAGTACAATGGAGAGGGCTATGCTTGGAGTTTCTCTATGTGATTAAATCAGAATTGAAGAGATCCAAATAAGAGAACGAAAATAACCAACATAGCCTGATGAATTGCCAAGTGCCAGTGGGCAGGTCACATTGCTTGCAGAACAAATGGCCCATGGGACTGTAAGGTTCTGGAGTGGCGACCGCGTACCGAAAGTCGTTGTGCTGGAAGGCCTCCCATAAGGTGGACCGATGACCTGGTGAAGGCTGCAGGATTCCGCTGGATGCGAGAAGCACAGAACCGGTCGAAGTTCCGGTGCTTGGAGGGGGCCTATGCCTAGAAGTGGAAGTTTTTTGGCTGAAATGATAAATGATGAACAGGCACCCTTAACAGTTAAAGAGTATTTTGCCTACACTTAATACGCCGTCTTATAACGTATATAAAGTGCCCTAAAACTGGTAGCATACATTGATTGACATGACAATGTTGCCAAACATTTGGGCAATTTTTTATGACTTATTGAAATTTAGATAGGACATTGTCAGGGGTCACCTAGTAACAAAATACAGACATGTTAAAGGTAACCTTTTTTAAATTTGTAGTTTTAGATTCTGATAAAAATTGGGCTAATTTTGAGTTTGCACAGCGAGGAATGTGGGATGATTAGAGTTGATGGAGTTTTACGTAAAAATACCTTGTAACATGTATGTGCGGTCCCAAACAGTAAAAATTTACTTTGAAAATGGTAAATTATTTTTCCTTCCAAGGTACGGAACGCGCGCACTTAAAAGACTCTTCCTTTCCTATGACGAATGTAATCCTTTTCTGAACTCTCCTCATAGCTGTTTAGCCGGCGGTGGACGATCGGCTTTAAACTCTTCAATAAAACACTCGCATCTATTTTTATGACAGGCCAATCACAATTTTATCAAGATTAGGTTATGATATGGCACTTTCAGCTGGTCTCTTGTCCTTATCGTCTATTCAATAGCAGTAGCAATGTTTTGAAGTTGTGAAGGTGAGATTTCACTTTTGTGAGTCGATCGTCTGTCGCCTAGAAATAAATCAGTAAGGGCCAAACCTCACTGGGATGCCGTGGCGGAATACTATAACTACTATAAGCTTTGCGGGAACAGCTCTAAGGTTACATGCTCTGTGCTCTATGGTGGGCCAACCGTACATTATGCTAGCATCACGACCTGGGCTCGCCACCATGGCGAACCAGTAAGTATGGCCCTTATTCAAATCAAATGAAAATTTCTGTTAGTTCGATTCCCGCAAAGCTTGTAGAATTCCGATAGGTGTTAATTGATGCTAATGTAAATTTTGTAACAAACCTTTTCCATACTAATATTATAAATTCGAAAGTAACTCTGTCTGTCTGTCTGTATGTTATCTTTTCACACCTAAACCACTGAACGGATTTCGATAAAATTTGGCAGAGAGATAGATTGCATCCCGGAGAAGGACATAAGTAGGATAGTTATTATCAACATACCTCGCGGGCGAAGCCGCGGGCGGAAGCTAGTTATATTATATTATATAGCAAAAGAAAATTTTTAGACAACGTTTTTGAAATCAGTTATCACAAGTTTTAGAAACTTAGGCCTATTTTATCGCATTGCATGCGTTCATTCTGATGCAAAAATATTCAATAATGTTTTATCAGCCGCCTAGCCCAACTAGGTTAGGGTCGGCTTTCAGTCTAACCAGATGCAGCTGAATTGAGTATTTTACATAGACTTCCATCTGACCTCCATGGCCCAATTACTAAGCAACGCGCATTTCTAAGGTTGTCAGACTTTCGAACTTCAGGCTACTCTTAACAAATGACATGAACATTAATTTGTATAAGAACCACCACTTGCTTAAAGGAAAACCCAGGATTTCCCCAGTGGAGAAGCCTGGGGTTTTCTAGAAATATGTGGAGACTCTCCACATTTCTTGATAACATAGAGTGATAAGCTTGTTGAGCAAGCTTATATCGCTTCTTTCATTATAGCTAGTGAAACCTTTTTTCTTTTATAGCATTGAAGTTTTTTTTGTTACAGGTGATTCATTTTCTTGAGTAAGCTTCAACGTAACATCGCCACGGAGCGTCAGAACTCGGCGCTGACAGGCGCCAAACACTTCAATGAACCATATATGCCAGTACTGGCTATTGAAGATGCAAGGTAATATAATTAATTTAATGTATTTCTCTAGCCTTTTTTATCATAATACACATTTTTTTAAATTTTAATTCACTGTGTGTGCTAGTATCATTCTGTCTTCAAGGAAAATATAAATTAATGCTCATCTTCATTTACAGTCGCATGATCACATCACATAAATGAGTATTGAGTATCGATCAACATCTCGACTGAAACTTAAAAAAAATTGGTTAAATGATTAGGTATTTCGTCGAACAGTGGTGGTTGCCTATAAAAAATGACATACGTTAAATAGATTAACATAATACCCACTTTCTGCACCTTTTAACACTAAGTTTAATTTGTATTATTTTTTTGCACAATTGGTGTCCCCCCCACCATTTTACGCGTAGGGACGACATGACACCGCGTTTTCATGAAAATGTAATAATGAAATGTAGGGACTTGCACATTTTTAGGGTTCCGTACCAAAATGGTAAAAGGAACCCTTATGGTGCGACTCAGTCTGTCTGTCTGTCCGTCTGTCACAGCTGGATATCTCAAGAACTACTAATGCTATCAACGTTTGCCCAACTATTTTGCAAATAAGAAAGAAATAAAAATGAAGAAGTTGGGCTACTAGGGCATGTGGGGTATCATATTATGAAAAGAGCGCAGAAAATTCTCAAACACTTTTATTTTATTTTTAGGCCGCATAGTTTTCGATGAAAAATGTAAAAAAAAACCGCTACTTAGTCCTTTAATGAGTACAAACAAACCAATATAAAAACTTTATGGACACCCCAAAAAAGAATGAAAATATTAGTCACTTGCCAATTCCTTTAATTATGGTAGTTGCCGATAAAAAATCCTTTGAATATAGATTCTTATTGAAAAAAACTTTTTGCGCCGACCCCAAATAAATTGGGATAAGGGCAGGAGAATGATGATGAATTGATGATAGATTCTTATTGATTACTATTTAGGTAGTGTCTTTTTGTGTTGCTACTTTTGCCAACCTAAAATGCGTGTTTTTCAATTACGAATGAGTAGCGGCTCATTCGTAATTGAAAAACACGCATTTTCCACATATTTACTAAAACTATGAGCATGACTTATTAGTTTAGTAACATGAATATTTTCTCTACCTGTCTTAATCGGGCTAGTTTTGAAGTTAGTAGCTGGTGCAATTTAGCGACAATATTTCACCCATCTTTTCCATTGCTGGATATAGGCTTCTCACAAGAGTCACCACAACGACTTCTTCACTGCCCGCATCTAGCTTTATACTTTCAATCTTTTGATGAGTAATAAAAAAAACTTGTATTGACTAGCGCCAATTTTCTTCCATCTAGTCGCTTCTAGTTTTCTATAACAGATAATTTCTTGCAAAAATGAAGAATTCTTCTTCTGATTCTCTTATCATTTTCCCATTGTATTTTTATTGTAATTTATCTACATTGACACAGTAACATTGGCGTCGTTGTGTTCTAAATAAACACTAGATTATGTATTTGCTGAATATGAAAAATATTATGCAGCTATACCAAATTGCTGACGATGTGTAGCTAGGTATGTCCATGCAGTAAGCTATTGCAAAAAAAAAAAAATGTGACACTTATTAGCTAACAAATCATTGTGTTGCATTTGCAATTGTTGATCATCGTGCGATTATGGTCGCCCGGTTTCGAAAAGAGAAGGCAGTGTTGTTTACTTTTTATTTAAACTCTATCAACGCAGTTCCGGGTCAGGGCTTTCCGGGCACCGGGTCGCCGGGTTTTCTGTTATTTTACGCCAGAGATCCTCCCAACCAACCACTGCGAGCCCGGACGACCCGGGACCCCCGGACATGAGTGAACCAGTTTTTCATTTGATGGAACCAACTGCATAACTATGGAGAACTGAAATGGCATGAATTGATATCACTGACGAGATGATACTGTATTTTATATTTTCAGTAATTTTAAGTCGATTCGAACATAGAAAAGTATTT
The DNA here is from genome assembly GCA_963669345.1 of Gortyna flavago. NCBI lineage: Eukaryota > Metazoa > Arthropoda > Insecta > Lepidoptera > Noctuidae > Gortyna > Gortyna flavago. The sequence continues at coordinate 9,898,515 of OY770128.1, read as the reverse complement.
TGATTAATCAAAGTTTTTTTTAAATTCAGCTAAGATAAACATATAGCATGAAGAATGTGCATTCTATCAAACAAACGTAGTTTATAGCTTTGCATGTAAAAATTTGAGCTATTGAATCGGCACGGTTCTCATGGCGACGCTAGGACGGCGATTGAGGCAGACGGTCTCCATGACGACACCGGAGACTTCACACGCGGAGTAGGTACGGGTACGATCAATCCCGGGCGAAGGAAGCCTGCGCCCACCCCGCCGCCACCGCCGCCGCCGCCGCCGTCGCCACTGCGCGTCGCCGTCGTTGCTGCGGTCAACGCGTACTCTTCTCAAACATTCTTCCATTAATTTTCTTCTTGTACCTATAGGGAGAGTATACCATAGCAAATATGCATTTTTTTTTACATAAGATTGTTATTTTTGGAGAGTCCAGTCGAACAACTCCCAGCCCTACAGCTATTTTTTTGTTATCCGGGCCATTTATCTTAATTCCACCTGATTAATTAAAATAAGTGTATTTAAGAGGAAGAATACACGGGATCGTTTGTCTAAAGTCATCATTATCAATTCATCATCAGCCATTAAAAACCGGATCGCTGTCTTGGCTTCGTTGGACAATGCCGTAGCACTAGTTTGTATTCGTAGATTCCTTCTTAGTTAGACCTTGCGAATTTTTCTCGTTGCTACTTAAGATTTTATCGTCATGTCAGATTTTAAAATGTTTAAAAAATTTTTTTTTTTCGTCTTGAGCTCCTTTACGATAACATCGAGTCTTCGTAACTTGGCGACGTAACTTACACAATAAACGTAACGCAACATGTAGGTACTGGCAACGCTCCGTCGGTTTTTCCTGATCTTGGCATTGGTCCTGCTTTGTTTGTAACATGTTTAAAATACAAATTGAAGATGAAAAAGAATCGAAAACTTTCTATTTACTAACATTATTATTTAGGTATGTTACTGTAAAAGCTCGGCGCTGATTCGAACACCTTCAGATTTTTCAGTAAAACCAATTTATCATGTCATGCGCAGTAAAAATTCCATTTCGATTATTATTATTAGTAGTCTTATCGTACCTATATTATTTTTAAAACTTCTTATTTGAATGGGTTTACTAAAAAGTTCAGCATCTTCAAAATCTGATCTTCCTCAGCGCGCTGACGCAAGAGTAAACTGATTAAAAATGTCCTGACGTTAAGTTGAACTTCAAAAATCATAGTACGTGTCCGCGTAAATATGGAGAATGCATTTCAGCTCCCGACACTAGTCTGGACCATCTAACTGATAGGTTCTCAACCTTATTTTGCCCACGGCCCCCTTTGAAAATATTTTTTTTCTAGAGCCCTCCAATTTGTTTTACTTACAATCTGTCGCCCATCTGAAACAGCTGTTGCCACGTTTATATTTAAACGTGTAATATTATATATAGTCGTAAAATAGGATATATAATTCTCTCTAGGTCTTTTACTGCCCCCCAGAAAGTCACAAATGCCCACGAAGGTGCGTTATCGCCCACTTTGAGAACCTATGATCTAAAGGACTGGTCCACTGCAGGAAATGCCTCTCCTCATAAGGAAAAGAAACAGGCATTGATCAACCGGCTTTCTTACTGCAATTATTTCGCGTTATTTGTGCGCAATTAATATTAGATCGAATTTAATGAAATTAATTGTACCTGGTTTTGGATACTATAGGTAATATTTCAGTGGTGAGGCACGTGACCTTGACCCCAGAGCATAGGCCTAACCTGCCCCAAAAGCGTTCAGTTAAAAGTTGGCGATCGATAAATAAGATGGGGTTCGCGCAAGCGCCAACATTCCCGCTCACCCAATCGATCTGCCCGCCCACGTGACGCAACGCATTTGCGGGGATTCTTTGCGGATACCTCAGTCTTTATACTACAAGTTTACAAGAGCCTTAACATACCGAGTGACCAGAGAAGCAATGAACGAAAACGAAATTGCAGAAACTATTAGGTTTCTTCCTAAATAATTAATTAATTTCTTTAAATCATTATAATCCGTACATTTTTAAGAATTTGGAATAAAATACCATTGGATAATTTTTTTTTATTAAAAATACGGCCAATCCATACTAATATTATAAATGCGAAAGTGTGTCTGTCTGTTACCTCTTCACACTTAAAGCGTTAAACCGATTTAGATGAAATTTGGTATAGAGATAGTTTGAGTCCCGGGAAAAGGACATAGGATAGTTTTTATCCCGATATTAGAAACTACGGGGCGCTGCTAGTTCTACATAAATCTTATCTATTTCCAAGATTTTTAAATACTAGTCAAGTTATAACTTGATCTTACGAAATACTTGGGATAAAACTAAGGTAGATGACGATATAATCGTCACCCGTCTTCGAATTTTATAATTACGCAACATTATGAAATAATTTCTGACTAAGGTGGAATAAAAGGTTACGCACACAGCAGACACATACTCGTATACAGCAGAGTATTACTTGGCCGGTTTCATAACCACCAAGCTGCCGCCCTCGGATTGGCTATGTGTTAGTCCCCAGGATATTAAAGCTACAGAAATTGCTTCCAATGTAAATGATAATTTCTATGATTTTGAAATAATAATTCTTTGATCTTCATAATAGTAAATAAATAAATAGTAGGTAAATAATAAATAGTAAGGTTCGATTTATATGATAGAGTATGTGGGACGCGAGACTACAGTCCACACGGTCCCCAACCAATATATTACGCCATTTATATTCTCATTAGTTGTTTCATTTGATGAGATTATCTTCGCTCCCCCGAGGTTGAAGCTCATCATTTCTTGTAAACATAATATTGCTTGAGTTTCATATAAAGTTAACAGACTGTAAAGATATCTGAGTCTGATGAAGAAAGTTATGTGTCTCTAGATCAAACAGAATACTACCAACACTAAAAAGCCCCATAATAATTATAAGGTTCATGATAGACTTATTTATTTCTTTTCTTTACTTACCCTATCTATTAAGTTCCAAAAAATATATTAAGAAAATATCAGATAATATTTAATTATGAGTATTATTTGTTTTATAGCAGATTTAGAGAAAGATCTGACATTTATGTATGACAGGATACAGGTGTGAAGCCTCTTGTCACCCTAAACTGTCCCATTGCCCAAGGTCTCATTCATACCTTACTTCCCTTTGTGTGTATTGGTTTGCCTTTCTGACTAATCTGTCTAAACGCTTCTAAGTCATCACGCCAGTATTGCATGTAGTTACTAACCATGATAAATCATTGTGTATCTATTACCCAAACTATCATCATCTTCCTGTCCTTATCCCATGTTACTTGTGGTCGGCGCAACACGTTTTCTTCTTCCGTTCTCCCCTGTCAACCGTCACGCTATCATTCACTCCCTTCTCTTTCATATAATTCCTCACACAATCCATCCATCTTTTTTTCGGCCTTTCTCTCCCTCTCCATCCATCAACGTGTATATTCATAACTCTTTTAGTCACATGCGTTTCGTCCCTTCTTATCACATGCCCATACCAAGTCTAACGATTTCATTTCAACTTTTCTATCACTGGCGCCTCTTTCAAACTTCCTCTTATATACTCATTTCTTACTTTATCCATTCTCGTCACTCCACACATCCATCTCAACATTCTCATCTCCGCTGCATGCAATCTTTTTTCATCCGTCTTCTCCACGGCCCAGCATTCGGACCCATAAAGTACGACAGGCCTTATCACGGACTTATAAATTTTCCCCTTTAACTTGAGGGGCATCCGTGGGTCGCAAGTTGTTCCTGAGACCTGTCGCATTACCCAAACTATGACTAGTAGAAGATACCAATACATTTAGTTATGTAAGGCATTAAGTCTACGTCCCTGTACATTTGTGCTTGGTTTAGATTATGGAAATCCATCTAGATTTTCATAATGCACTAAATACTGAAAAGCTTTGTTTGGATAGAAATTAAAAGTTAAAATGATGGCACCAAAATAACAATGAAATAGTAATATAGATGATCTGCTGTTGTAATTTGGATTTTTTGTTAATCTTCAAATTCAATTTTAAGTCTAAAAATAATTTAATAAATCTACATTAGGCAATCTGAATAATTGGTTTGTCGAAGCTACCATAAATATCCTAGTTGAAAAAACGTTAGTGTATAACTGAACAGACTATCTAAAGCAGAAAAAAAAATTTGGAAAATCCAAGTGCACGACTCATAATGCTCATTTGATAAAAGTATATATATATAAGACTAGCGGCCAGCCCCAGCTTCGCACAGGTGCAATATTTTTTCGAACAGTTTTTTTTCTCTCCGTAAGAACCATCCTCGTACTTCAAGGAATATTCTAAAAAAAGAAATAAGGAAATCGGTCCAGCCGTTCTCGAGATTTGCGCTTAGCAACACATTTAGCGATTCATTTTTATATAAGTATATAATTGTATAAGAGAAGATATTATATTAGTTCGTTTTTTATTAATTATAATTAAACTACTTTGAATAAAAGAGCCATTTTCAATAGGGTTCCTCCTACGGGTGTAAAGAATCTATTTAAAAAAAAAACTCAATTAATTTTTCGTTTCTCCTGCATTAAATAAATTTTAAAAAAGTACAGAATTAATCTCCATTAAATTTATAAACAATGGTATATAATACTTAAGTAGGTTCAGTGTACTTGCAGGAGTATAATAATAGAAACAGTTGCAGAAAGAAGGAAAAAAAAAATCGATCGTAAAACTATCTAATGCTTCGCATTATGAGCCATGCAATATATCTGAAACTATCTATAATTTAGGTAGATTAAGAAGGTAAAAAATGTAAAGATCACTGTTTAAAAATCATTCAATACGAAAAAATATTTAAAAAAATATGCTTTCTGAATATCTTGACGAAACAAGAAAGTACAAGATCTAAAACCATCCGGTATGCATGTCCAGAGTATTTAAAGCAGAAACAAGATTATGATCTTCAAATCATCACTAATTTGATTAAGAAGTATGTTATTATTAATTCATTTATTTCAGATACTTAACTACAATCCATAATATAATACATTAAATTAAAATCAATTGGCATATGCACACTGACATTACACAAAATTTAATTAAAATCAATTCACAAAATACTAACATTACCTTAAATTAAATAATTTACAATGAAATCAAAATCATGTTAAATCAATCATGTTATTTATATTGTACAAAATTTTCATCTCAATAAATATGTTATCCCTAAAATAATAACATTAAATATATAAGCAGCCAAGCAAGGTAATTTGTAAACAGTAAATTTAATCAATTATTGGAAACAACAGTAGCTGCAATACCAGTCCCTGGATTTGGATAATTATCATTTCCTAATGACTATGTAGGGTTAACACCTGTAAATAATCCTTGCATTTTCTTCCTACATTATTTTGTACAGTACTGTGGTTAACCCTATATAGTCAAAATGGGGAATTTGGGGAAAATTCAACCCAATAAAGATTGTACAAGATCTTAGTAGGTAAAATTGATAAATTAATCAAAATAATAACTACTACTAAGTAAGGCCTTTAAATTCATTTAAATTGTTACAGGTTTTACATTTTATTAATTATTATTGATTGTGTGTCTTAGAGCAATTTGTAAATAGGAAAATCCCACCTCTAACCCGACTTGCGAATTAATCAACTCGTATTTCTCATTCTCACGTGAATCATTTCAGTCGGTCAATGTCAACCAACAGTAAGTAGACCTCCTGGTATTTGATACACAATTTTTGATTGGAATTGCAGGATTCCGACTGTATCTCGAATATAGATCTTAATATGAATTGAATGAATGCGTCAGATTAACGCACTTACACATATGTAAATAAATAAATAGCCCTCTAGTCAACATGAAGATACCGGTGAAGCGGAATTAGAATGAAGTGCGCGGCGCGAGTCGCGGCGGCCGTGTGCCACGTCATTGCCGTGACCCACTGACATAGATCCGCGGGGCCGCCTGCACCGATATCTGCACGCGCCGCGCTCTTCCTCTACTGCCCCTTTACTCTTTTACCTATAATTTGTATTTCAATGAATTTGCATCATAACATATTCATTGTTACGGCGAAAATTTGTGATTTCATTTAATTTGTTACCTAACTGGCAAACTTGCTCTTTAATTAATATCCTCAATATTTATTATCTAGTTAGATATCTTGGTTTAATGCTTTATTTGTTTTAGGATTGTGAAAGGGACTTATTATTGAGACTAATAATTACTGATCTTTTTAACATTTGAAGTTAATATTATGGATCACCTTTATGTACTTCTAAAAATTGTTAACATGTTTCCGATTTTATTTGACCTATCGAAGAGTGAAATAAAAATCTTGCGATTGAGTTATGCAATGGATGACCTTGTTATCTAAATTGTGCACTTGACACAAATACTGTTCCATTTCACTTTCATGTAGGTACGAGTGGCTACGTCACGGCTTACAACGTATCGCTGTATGTCGCGCGATTTAGTCATTTATTTCACGTTCAGCTATAAAAGAGTCTAAATTAAATTGCCAGCTTCACAATGAATTAGTTCAAACCAATTGTAAAAAACCAGATATTTGTGATGGATGATTAATTAATTTGAATAATTGAAAGACTCATTTCCCTTTAATTACTTTCGAAACAACAGGTAAATAAACCCTCTAATAATGTACATAATACTATCCATTTTATGAAAAAAATAATTTATAACTTCATTTAAAAAAATCATCGTAGAATAATATGTTGAATAGTTAATCGTAGTAGTAGATCATAGTCATTATTACAAGTTATTTTTATTTTATGTACCACTTTTCCCCATATGGCCACATAATCAAGTTGTAAAAACATTTTGCTTACTTATACCTTGACGTCGATTGTTTATTATATTTCGGTCGTGTTTCGCAACAAATAGATGGCTAATGAAATAGCAAACAATTTTTTGTTATGTATTTATACATCGTACTAAATCGTACATACTCGGCTTTATTCGGCAAGTTCAAACTAGTCGTGTCGGTGAGCGAGATCGCAGGAGACTTCGTTTAGTTAGGAGTGCCGTTGGTGTGACTAGCGACTAGCGATACTGTTTAGTTCCTCAGTCCACCTTCTCACGCTCTTGCTCTTAGCCATCGTCGTCACCGTCGTCGCTGTCGACGTTCTGCATCGTGTCGCGCCGCGCCGCCCGTCGTGTTGATAATTTGTAAAGCGGCGAACGAAAAGGATGTGTGTATATCTACGTCTCGCCTTTCAGTTGACTTTCATCGTCGTTTTGTAGCGAACGTTTCGCACGGATATCGATAGGAAATTGCACTATCACTACGTAATAAAGTTATTGCATGTTATAGACGGCCCATATTAAAATTTTAACGTAAAAGACGTAATACGAACTTAAGCAGCTTTCGGTTAATTGGTTTTGCAGTGGAATTAAGAGTGTGGATTTAGAATCCTTCACAGTATAAAAAAATTGCGTCGCGGCGGTCGTGGCGCAATGCAGTGTATGTTTGGATGCGGATACGTATTGTGCTGTTTAAAATTGATCCTGGGATACATACCTTTCTCAAACAGTGGCAGTGAACGCTTGAGTGTATCTTAGCCATGCTGCCTATGGTACAAACAGAACCCGTGCTTTTCAACTGCGGGGTCCACTCGGTCAATGTGGCCGCATCTCCTCCGGCCACATTGCCACCCTCGCTTACACCGGATTCAGATGTGGATGAGCTAGTCGACATCTTCTTCGACGTTGATGTTGCTGTTAACACCTTGCCGAGGTAATTTGTAAAACAATACCTTTTACAGACATTTCACATTATACTTACACAATGATTTTAATAACATGGAACTAGACATTATCAATATTGAATCTATTCATGATACACTGTTGTGTAAACATATTTATAGCCTAATAATTTTATTTATCGTATATTTTGCACTTACCAACCGGTGCCTATGTATGTATTTAAATACGGCGTGACAATATTGGATACATACACAACTCACAAGAACTTTAGTTTCAGTTTTGTTGATTTCATGCTGAAATGTTTGTTTCACGAAGTTTACCCTATGATTCAAAACGATAGGTATTGTAATCAGTCAAGTCACAACACCGGACCAATGACATACAATACCGAGACCTAGAATGATTGCGGGTCACATATTGAAGATAAAATTAATAATGACGAATGATAAGAAAATATTAAACCAACAATATAATGCTAATCCATTTAAGCTTGATCTTATGTTGAGAATTAATTAAAGGGGCTTGTGAAAATAGGTAAACTTAATATTACGTAACAATAAGAAACTAAAAAAAAATCTGTTAAACCAAGTGAAATTTCGTTATCGTCTGGTTATATAACTTAAATGAAATTATAATTTTTACGCTAGCTGCTAGAAGTGTGACTAACACTTAATTTAAGATTTCGTAATAAAGAACATACCCTTAGATCAGCGGTCAACCTTATAATAAATAGGGACAATCTAAGGCTTAGATTGTCCTTATTTTGTTCAAGGAAAGAAAATGAAGAAAATGAGAAAATAAGAAAAGAAAAGAAAAAGAGAAGAAAAGGTTGAGGGGGAGGTTTTATAAGAAAATGTTTGTAAAATCTTGAGTTACGAATTAACATTTTTGTGCAATGCAGAGTTTAATAATTGCTAACAAGCTTAATAATTGCATAATTAATCAATGCAACACAGGAATCTATGACTCATATGTATAGAGACAGCGATTCTACCATGTTTGGAAAACTAAACTTGACAATGTACATTTTTCCGCTTCATTTCTATACCTATTGATTCATCATTGGAAAGAGAAAACAAATCTGTCGATGGATAAAAAATATAAAGAGACTCCTGCTTTATACCAATCCACCGGGAACTCGGTCCAAGGTAGCCGATTGAATGAACTTTCCAAAGAAGAGTTAAAAAAAAACATATAGCTATGTGTGGTTCCCCATGGGATTTGAAACTTATCCCCACATGGTAGTCTCTTAACAACAACACACCTGCGTACAGTCACTCACAATAACAACTTTTTTCTTCATAAAAAATATTAGTTTTAAGAAACTAGCTCCACAAGGAGGATTATTTAAATGTTCTGCTTTCCCAGCTCTCGTAGATATTTTTTTCAAATAATATGCAATACGGGTAACCCTTTACTATTACTCCGGTTAAGCCCACAAGCTAAGCTATACGCTCGGGTGCGTTCAAATTAAAATTGTTATAACAAACAGCCTGAAGTGATTGTCATTGTCGTATTCACCTGTTACCAATTCTTATTGCCTTAAAATGTATACTCTGGAGCGAAATCATCAATTTAATAATTCCTTACAACTGCATCTCGTTTCGGTATTCACTCTTGCGATACAGCCGCTTTGCCTTCAGTTTTTTTGGCTCTCGCTTTGCTGTGAACAGAGTTGCTCAAATTAATTCTAACCTAACACTAATTCAACTAGCGGTAATTCAACTAACGATTAAGTATTGGTTGTATCACAATTTGCTGTTATCTGTGAAACTGAACACGTGTGTAGTACTTGTGTAACTTGTTTTGTATTCAAGGTTTTGAAAATGCAGACCTCCTTTAAAGACCAAAGTAATTTCCTTTCAGCAAGATTCAATAGTTTCAATTAAGTCCATAAAACTTACATTATCACTTAATACATAAAATAAAACTATCAGCACATTACTAAGGCACTGATATTCAGCTGCATCGTCTGCATCTATTTAGGCTTGAAACAGAAATGCCCGATTTCAGAAGTAGTTGCAGCATTTGAATGAAATCAATAATGTACAGAACATTAGTAATAATTGCATACTGGTTACTACAAAACACTTACTTTGTATAGATAGATCAGTATTATATATTCAAATCCTGGTCACATTACACTTGCAAAATTACGTGTGTATTTTACAGAAGAAACCCCGGTTGACGTAACCATGTATTCATCGTTGGTACGTACTGCACCCTCAACTTTCAAAAAGTGAAAGTCTTCAAATCGGCCAAGTAATTTTTGCGTGACGTTCTAAGTGATAGGCAAATAGGTGAAACATCCTAAGTAGCAGTGTTTCAATACTTGAATGTACTTTTAGGGGCCACCTGTCCCTAATTTGACCCCCGTTCCGGGGATTATTAAACAGTTGTCCTCGGCCTAATAATGCTTTGTGTAGCGCTTTGCCTACACATTGTATTTCGAATTATCGGTAAGTTATAGTAACACCCATTTACGGAATTACTGAAATAATACACAAACGCGTCGTGATAGTATGATTAATTTCATCATGCGTCGAAAATTACATAACATTTGTATGAAGTGGATACCTATGAATGACGTTAAATGAAAGAGAAAGAGGTACTACTTAAATAATTAAATTCCATTTATCTAGCTGCTTTTCTAAATATGTAACTATATCTATTATTTTGAGAATTTTTACTGCTTTATTTCTGTAGAAGATGTAGCTGTTACACTTAATACTTTTGTTAATCATTACAACATTGCTGAAATATCCTGATAGTAGTTTACTAGTAATAGTTTTAGCATTTGATTTTGCTTGGGCTTCGTCGCTTTTGTCACTTTAAATACGTCACTAACACGAAGACTGAAGTTATTCTTGCTTTACAGAAAAATAAAAACGTTAATGAGCTGTAGTTAAGGATCCGCAAGGCACCCAGGTTTATTTATTTCGGTGTCTGGTTTTAACATATGTCCATTTTTCTCTTGGTTAAGAATGCTTGCTTGAATCTATTAATTTCGGGGTCACAGTAATGAATATTTTGTTTCGTAATTAGAGGAGATTACCTGTTTGTTATAGCAGTCCCCCTGAAAATTAATATTGCTGATATTTAAGAACACTTTCTGTTAAATATGAAAACTGCGATAGAATACGATTAGCGCAGATTTTATATTTGTATCATACGTGTAGCAAATTAAAATTCTTAATCAATCTGGTGCAGAATAACGCTTGACTGGTCGATTATATCACTACCAAGCATTCTTGCGATCTTATAACTCAATGTTTTTCTACTCATGGCTTCACTCGGAGTAAAATCTCCTTGTGATAGCGCTAACATGCAACTTGCTTTTGTAGTTTCATTTTCATGTTCAGAGAATGGGCTAGATGAACCACAATTACGAAAAATACATTTGCCTACTCAATTGCGGACATTGGGAAAACGAAAAGGTGAAAAACAGTGTTAAACCGGAAAATAAAACTTGTTGTTAATTGTCTGTTTGTTAATTATATCTATAGAGATCACTAGGTTTTCAGACCTGTAATTACATAATTTTATAGCCAAAATTAATCTTGTGGGCATTTCTCAACTTACTACGTTTAATGAACATTAAGAGCGTTAAAAAAAACACGCTGGAAAAAATAAAGATTTGTTTTCGCTTTTCCTCCTTAAACTGCAATTTGTTTCTATAGTACCTACCTACTTATATACACATATTATGTCAGAACTAGTGTAGCCTAAGCAACACGACCTTACTCTATGTAATAAAATCAGACAAGAGCTTATAATTAAGTTGCTTATGTTGGTAGTCAAGTAGTTGTCTCGATGACGAATACCTGTTGAGTAACGAACGATTGAAAAAGCGAAACCTTCGGCTGCGGAGCGCTGACAATACTTACCAACTTTCACCTATTCGAATTTAAGTGTCAACTTAACTTAAACATAAAATAAATATTGAGTTAGGGCTAGTGCCATAGGGACAATACAATTCAATTATATCCATCAATATTTTAAAAGTGTAGTGCAAATAATACAGTTATGATATACACCTGGGTCTGTATCATCGCTGAATATCGTCTAAATTATGAACTAATCTCAAATACAGACAGGATATGAGTATGTACTAGGAACTAAATAGAGGCTTCAAACATTTTAGAGAATTATTATACTATTTCTGGTCACGCTTGTGGCGCGTTGTTGTTATTCCGAACATTATTATTTCAAGGTTGCGCGGCCGTCGCAGTGAGGTTGCGTAGTGGGGCTCCTCGGTAGGCGTCGTTCAACTGGTATCTCTGTCCCTCTTTTGCATTAAGGTTCAGCTTACTCTGTACTTGGCATTTGATATGAGCCGCGTCAATGTGAACATAACTATTCCTTGATAGTCAGTCCATTACGATAGTGTACATCCTCACCTGGTTAAAGTTTTGATAATACATAAATACCTATTTAAAAAACCTGAATAAATACAATACACTGCTCACTTAGTAGCAAATATGAGTCATACTCTTGCACTATTATAATTATAAATTGATTGGGGAATCGTTTACGTGTAGTCACAGAATAACTAATAGTACTTAGGTGTAGTTAAGAATTTTTCCTTTGCATTGTTGTTATTTGTTTTAGAAGTAGTATTTAAGTAGATTTCCACCACCACTGTTACACTATTTTAGATCACATACGTAGTATGTAAAATAAAACATTATTTTTCACGAAAACGAATGTCTACAAAATCACCATTCATCAGTCATTATCGTAACACATTTTTTTTTTTGTAATTGTTACAAATCATCATACTTTAATAATAGTTTATTTTGTTTGCTGCTTCTGTAGAATTGAATCCTGTGACCTCCAACTGGGAGACACATGGAGGGGGATGCAAGGCAAGATGAGCGTGACAGCGCCGGTTAAGAAGATAAGAAAAAAGTCAGACAATAAGCCACAATCTCAAATGTACGTATAATACGCTTGAAATGTGTATACATTGGTGGAAATGTCTGGGTTTTTAAAGGTGCAGTAAATTTAAATGAAAACCTCTTATTTTCCTTAACGTAATGTACTTGCATTTTTTCGTGTTCAAAGAAAACCTTCAGGAACGGAAGTAAGAGTTTATGTATCTACAAAAAAAAACTCAAAATGCATAGTTGCGTTGCAAATGCAATTCAATGGCTAAAAGAGAATACTCCATGTGCCACAATGGGCATGGTCTAAGCTCTAAGTACTGCTAAAATTATAATAAAAATAAATGGTAGTAGTTTCTTAAAAAAAAATACATTATAGCTAAGGAACATACAACAAAAATAAAACAGTAAAAGTTGAAATAGTGAACTAGGGTTCACTATTTCAACTTTAACTGTTTTATTTTACTGCTGCTACGTAGTATTACTATCTGCTGTGTATTCGATGCACTAAGTTTCCTAGGAATCCAAAACATGTGACTGTTCCTAAATTACCCTAGGCCGATAAAATTTTCGTTTTTCCTAATTACGTTGAATATTAGTGTTTAGGTCGGTTCCCCCTACGTCTTAAGAAGAGGGTCATCGAAGGTTACACTTACATCTATCGTTAACGGCAATATTTATTTATAGTTAAAATTATTGTCGATAGGCAATCAGTAGGTCAGCATGTCAAAGGAAACAAGTACCTAATATGTATAGAAAATATTGAAAAAAAAAAGTGTAAATATGAATTATGTTCACCTTTTGTCAACTAAACTAGTGTCAGGGACTATTTTGGTTAGCAGTTAAAAGTTTTCGATAGGGTTTCCAAAAACCATTAATACACTGATCCGTTTACCCTGTTAAACCACACAGTTATTGTATAAAGGGTATCCCTTATTCCATGAACGGGTTAGTAAAGCCCTCAAAAGGGTTTTAAAGGGTTAGCCGTTTAATCGGTTACCGTAATAATAAAGCTTACCTATTCAAAGTTTATCGTTTAAAGTGGGTTTGCGCTTCATAGTTATGATTGAGAAGAGTTAAACCATACAAGATGTCACGTGCTCTAAAAGGGTAACCAAATTAATGGATTTGAACGACTTAACTCTTAAGGCGGGGTTTATAGTCCCTGACAAGAATTACTTCATATTTTGTTTGTACAATGTAAATCCAAATATTTTAAGTTATCCTCGATAAAACAATAAAATAAGGACCTTCCATTATTTATCTGAGTATTAAATTATAATTTTATAAAAGTAATTGCATTTAAAATGTACAATGTTTTATTATCTGTATCGTCCATTAAAGTTGACAAGGGAAGACGAACGTTCGGAATGAGGCATACGACTCCGTGTAATCATAATAAAAATTGTTATGTTTCGCAACAATATTTTTTGTTTTTTTCTTTATTATTGTAATCCATTATAAATAATTACTCCCATAAAAAAATATATTTAACTTGTTCGGGTCGGGTCAATTACAGAAAAAAAAACTTGAATGTTTACAAATTATTTTTTTAAAGCATTAAAGTCTATAAGTAAAAACAAAGAACTCACGTCGATTAAATCAATTAAATGCATGCATATATATTATTATATATTGACAATATGCAAAGTACCTGGTTCAAGCGGCTATTAGCAATTGCTTTAAAAAAAACTAGCTTCTGCCCGCGGCTTCGCCCGCGTGGATGTCTGAAATTCATGGCTATAATTTTTTTACGCGGTAATAAAATACCTACGGTCATTACGTACACTATCAAATCGGCAAACTTATTATTTGCGGTTGGTACAGTAATCGGGTCTAGGGATCGAACCGTAAAATTAAGTTTGTTTTTTATTGTATGCCCCCGGCCCCCCGAACGTACCGCCGCCGCCGATGCAACCGCTATGTCCCTGCATTTTAAATCTGTAATATCTTCGAAAATATTCATTTAAATTACATGCTGTAAAGGGCCATACTAATCTATATTACATGCACAATTTATTTAAGGTACATAATTGTATAAGGATTAATGCTGTATTGCTTAAAATCGCTTTTTCGTAAATAAGTAATAAGTAAAGGTTAAAAAATGGTTATTGTGGGTTATCCATAAGAGATAGACATATACCATCGCGGACTTTTTTTTATAGACCTTTTTAAGGTGTACAATACTGTAGTACATTATTTTGATCTATCTCGTAGGGTTCAGTCATCGTTTGCAATGTAAGCGCAAAAAAATGTGTTTATTTACGACCTTACATTAAAAACCTCTAAAATTATCAGTGTTTCTCTACTATATTATGCATGTATATAAACCTTCCTCTTGAATCACTCTATCTATTAAAAAAAAACGCATCAAAATCCGTTCGGTAATTTTAAAGATACATAGGGACAGACAGACGCGGGAAGCGACTTTGCTTTATACTATGTAGTGATATATTAAAAATGCTAAAGATTATTTTTGGTAAGTATTCAAGATAAAATTAAAAAATATAAGTAATCAAAAACTATGTGCTTTATATTAATGTTACTCTACAAACTATAATAATTATTATTTGTTATTGTTGTAATTATGTTTACCTGCTATTACTTATCTATTCTACAACATTATTTTTAGTATACCTATGCGAAACCCGAATATAGTTTGTTCAGAATAAGTAACTGAGTCGATTTCAATAATTTTTACACCATGTTATATTTTGACCCAATAATATTTAATCACTAGTTAATTACAATAAAATCGCCGTACAGTTAGGTACCTACTGCCAAACTATTATCAATGAGCGTACGATGTTGGAGGAGCATAAAACATGGTCACCCCGCGCCGCGTAACGTGGTGAGCATGTTTTTGAACGGACAACCAGGTAACATAACAAGCTTATAACTTTGTGATATCTCATGATACAGTTTTGAAATTTTGTACATAGATTCTTTACATAAAAATACTAGACACGTGTTTCGGGTTTTGCATATACTAAAAATAATGTTGTATATAAATAATTAATCTGGAGACGAGACGTTTCTGTACATTGAAAATATAAAAAAAAAATGTTGGGGTGTTAAAGGATAACCAACAGATGCCATTTCATCAATTTTTGAATTTTTGTCTGTTTGTCCGTTTGTATGTGAGAGATTATCTGTTTGAACAGGTTCCACGTAAAAAGTACCAAACCAATATGGTTAATATTTATACTTAAATAAAGTGAAAAAAATTCCGTACGCAAAATACGCGCATTGACGTTGATTTTTCGACACCAGCACCTATAGTGTAGAACTCTGGAGTACTTCATGATTAGTTTTTGTTTCATCGCAATCGCTTCACTCTAAAGATGTAGTCAATTTAAAGTATTCTAGAACAACTTTTCATTAAGTAATATGGAAACAAGTAACGACATCTATTGGCGCAATATAGTACTAACGAAAACATAATTGAGTTAAAAATAACATTATTATGTGAATAATCACGTCATAAAGGCTTACTTATATGACGAAATTGATGTGTTATTTAAAAAAGTAATGATAATGATTATATTTTTTTTTAAATTGCTTTCTATGATGGTTGATTAGTGGCGCGAAAAGAATGTCAAATACAAAGTGAGGATAATGTAAGATAATAGGTAATAATTGATGTGGTGTTCTGAGTGATAAATAATGCAATGTTAGATAATTATTGATCTTAGAAAGTTGATTAACGAAGAGCGAGTTTCGAGTTAACCACTTTGTTCGATAGATGGCGTTGAGCAAATGTCGTCATATTCTGAATCGCGGTGTTATTGGAACAAAGTTCTTTAACGGAGCCTGCGGTAGGAGTAAAATGGGAGAAATCGTCACGTGAAAAAGCGTTATGCCCCCCTCCATGTGACTTTTCATTTATGTAATAGTAAGAGAGAGAGAGACAGATAGTTTACATGGTTTTCGAGGGTACTGAAGCCAAAAGTGGGGTCAAAAAGATCCAAGAAATTCAAAATAAAAATCCAAGATGGAGCTGCAAACAATTTAAAAATTTTCGTCATGGGTGTCGTTTTCATGGTTTCTGAGGATGCTGAAGCCAATAGTGAGGTCAAAATGAAAATCCGAGATGGCGGCTGCAAAAATGTACAAATTTCGTCATTTTGAAATTGTCGCAGTTGCCGTCTTGGATTTTTATTTTGAACTTCGTTCCTGCCGGGGGTCCTCCGGCCCCACGTTTTTTTTGGTGATGAGTTTTTCCGCAGAAGAGTGACCTCCATTCGTATAGTTATAGACAATTTTTAATTATTATAAAACTGAAATTGTTGACATAAAGTTGTTGGAAATTAAGTAGTTTCGTAGAGACGTAGATGCTGTTATGGTTCTGGACTGTGGACCTGGCTCTGAGAATATTTAGTTCTTGATTTCTCTCTAGAGGTCTCATCTCACTCAAGTTTTTCCTCAGTTCTCTTAAATTAGAAGAAAAACTGAAGGATTCTTTGAGGAAGAAGTCCCCAATTCGTCTTTTTTAGGGTTCCGTAGCACATAATATAATGGCCCAAGAAAATTAACTTTTATCATTTCGTATGTCACACTATTTTTTGTTTGAGAGTGTGAAGGTCTGACAATAGAACTCCTCAGTAACGAAAAGTACACGTATTGTACAGAGATCAAAATTGCTGAGTTTCAATATAAAGTAGTACTTACACGAATTTGTGTGAAATAAAATACAACCGACTTCAAAAACTTCAAAGTGCAAAAGACCTTTGGTTTCAGAAGTCTGTAATTTCTTACCAACGACTTCCCGAACTAAGGTTATTTTGCACTTTGTAGGGTTTTTATGGAAGTCGGTTATATTTTTATAATCAGATTTTTTCTAACGATGGGCACCTAAATACTGTACTTATTAATTCTAAAGCGAAGCGAAGTACAGGCATTAGGTTTTTTTTTCTGGTTTCCGTCAGTCTAAATCAAAATCTTCGTAGTTTTCGAGGGCAGTCGGTGTCGAATATAACCAGAGAAAATGGGTTGCTTTTCACACGGACAACTTTATGTAGGAGCTCTTTCGAGGGGCCTCAACATCGACAACAACAACCTCTAACATCGTTTACAGAGAAGCATTTTCTTAGTTACAGAAAGTGGCCACAACTTCAGCCACTCAATATTAGTATAAATACCAGGTTTTATCTTAATTGGATCATTAGTCTTTGAACTATCGTCAAGCAAACAACTCAATTGGGAAGAAAGTGTGAATTATGGAAAAAATCGAGTACCGTGCCGTAATAAAGTTCCTTACCAAGCAAGGAAAGTCAGTTCAAAATATACTGGAAGAGATGGAATCCGTTTACGGGGACTCTTGCCCGGGTAAAACCATGGTTTACAAGTGGCACAGTCTCTTTAAACAAGGCAGGACCTCACTTGAAGACGACCCACGGCCCGGACGGTCGATCGAGGTGACTACTCCGGAAATCATTAAAAAAGTCGAAAAAATAATATTGTAAGATGCCAGACTAAAGAAGAAACAGCTTGCAGAAATGGTTGGAGTATCGGATACGACAATTTTCAAAATTCTACACGATCATCTTGGCATGACAAAGGTCAGTGCAAGATGGGTGCCAAGAATGCTCACGCCGCCTCTGGAGTGTTCTCGCACGTTTTTGGACCTCTGTAACGAAGATAAGGATGGACTATTAAATCGAATTGTTACTGGAGATGAAACTTGGGTTCATCATTATGAACCTGAGTCGAAACAGGACTCTATGCAGTGGCACAAAAAAGGCACACCACCACCCAAGAAGTTTAAAGTGTCACAATCGGCTGGAAAAATGATGGCAACAGTGTTTTGGGATTCAGAAGGGATCCTGTTGACCGATTATAAAGATAAAGGCGTTTCTATAACCGGAGAATACTATGTTTCTATCCTCGAGAGGTTGAAAGAAAGCATTAAAGAAAAAAGGAGTGGTAAATTGACCAAAGGTGTCCTTCTTCTTCACGACAACGCGCCTGTTCACAAGAGCCGTGTTGCGTTGGCTGCCCTGCATAAGGTGGGCTTCGATATTTTAGACCATCCACCCTACAGCCCAGACCTGGCTCCCAGTGATTATTACCTCTTCCCAAAACTGAAAAAAGAACTTCGTGGGAAGAAATTTTCAACTGATGAAGAAGTGAAGGACGCGGTTTCAACTTATTTTTCGGACAAAGACAAAGCATTTTTTATGAAGGTATGCATACCTAAGCTAATTGAAAGATCTGAAAAATGTATAAGGGTAGCAGGTGAATATATTGAAAATGAAAAATAATTTAGTATTTTTATTTTCACTTCTCACCCTCCATTCCGCGAACTTAAAAACGCCCCCTCGTATCTACAATACAAAGTTAAGAATTCTAAATTTACCGCACAGAAGACAAGACTTATAGAAACTAACTTCAAACTTCACCTACTTATCTCAGATATACTTTAGATAAAATGGTGGTATGATTTTACAACTTAATACTTATTCTAAAACAGATGCAAAATAAAATGGTTCTCTAAGAATAAATACCTATTTTATAGTATTGTTTTGTCTAATCTTACAGATTAAATTCAAATGCACAATAGTTTATATCGAAACGGAACGTGATAGAAAATATGGTATTAGTAAGTCAGAGTTAGCAACAAATTAAGTGATTTGGCTTCATATAGATTTAAGTCTTTCTTCATTATTCAATTAATTATTAATAAATTCTTTGTTCAGAAAGAATATGCTTTATTAGCATTTATCATGGACATACATTACATACATACATTTTGGATTTAGTTTATACTAAATGGATTTAGAAATTTGAAAAAATAAACCTAGCAGCCCTGAAAACCTTATTATAAAAATTATTTTGAATTCTAGGACGAATTGAATTTATAAATACACTCTTTAGCAAAGTTTATCTTGGCCAAATTTTTTGTGATGCCACAAAGGAAGAAGTGACATTTTAAAAATTGGAATCAAGCTGTCAGAGGTGTATTGGTAGTCCTACCTTGCGTAAGTTGCCACACTTAATTTGTTTTTAAACGGTTTTATTTATATTAGAATTCTGTTACTTACCGCTTTTGTGTAACTAAATAATTGAATTTATTTAAATATATACAGTACTATTTTTTTTAAAATATCTATTGGCTTCAGGAAGCATTCCTTTAAAAACATTTTATCCGCAACCAGATTGTCTGAAAAGGATTGGGGTCACGTAGCTCAGAAACTGCAGGCTGATGTGCTAGTGGGCTGGCCATGTCTGTTAGTGGACCGATGGCCGTTGGAGCAGATAAATCCTTGCGTGCACAGTGCACACCTCAAATTCAACAAACTTAGTGCGGGACGTCCCTTCTGCCAGATGGACAAGCAACCTAAAAGGTAGAGGAAATGTATTGGGCGAGGTGCAAGTTTTTTAGCCCAGCTTAAGAGAGATCCTACTGTAAACACACGTGTATAAACGAACGTAAAGCACATTGAGTTGGTACATTCTTGAACACCGCATTGTAGAAATACTGCACTACAAAAGACTGACAGCTGACATCATACCTAACATTCTTAGCGTTTATATTTACCCTCCATAATAATACAGGTCCATTGTTTATGATTTTAGCGAATTATTGATTCACAAGAAAAACATGCATTTAGGTTGATTTTTGATAACTATTTTACTATTGGAGTCTTATTAACCAACTTTCAATAAAAATATCATAATTTTGGGAGATTTGTATTTTGGCCACGCTTAAATTTTATGTTTACGCGCGATTCGGCCTATCAAATGATATTACTTAATACAGTATTTCATTATTTTAAAACAAACCTTGTCATTGCACGAAGGATAGCAGCTGATAGCTGAAATAAAGCGCATCAGGTAGTTAGAAGATCTAGCTACCATCACAGCAATGAACTAACAGTAGGATAAGAATTCCAAAATATAGTTTTCTCATTAATACAGTAAAAGAAGCAATTAAAACAAAACAACTCAATATCTTAACAGCTTTATAACTTTATAGTTGCGCCTGCGGCTCTATCTGCGTAAAAGTCTGAAAACAGAAACACAACCTTACATAATTATTCTGCAAAACCCTTAACTATTCAGCAATAGCCTCGTAACATAGTCTGATGGCATTTTTCTTCAATTCATAAAGTAGTAACACACTACTTCTACCTATCATCTACTATTTACCAATTAATAATCAACTTAGTCACCCACAACCATTAAAATAAAACAATATAATTTTGCGGTAAGCATTCAGTCATCATGACTACACATGATAGAGAAGCTATAATATCTCAGGATCTACATGACTAAACAAGATAAAATGTACCTACCTACCTGAGTTTTTAAACTAGGCTAGTAGCTATTTATTAAAAAAGACAGACGTACAGTCACACAAACATAAGAAATAAAATTCTAATAAGGATCAAGGACTCGCTGTGCCCACGCCTCAGCATTCAATTTGGTAAACAACACCAATCGGCTCGTCACGCGCTTCACTCTGATATCATCTATCACCAATCACCACCTGCACT
This sequence comes from Gortyna flavago, assembly GCA_963669345.1. NCBI lineage: Eukaryota > Metazoa > Arthropoda > Insecta > Lepidoptera > Noctuidae > Gortyna > Gortyna flavago. The sequence continues at coordinate 9,877,413 of OY770128.1, read as the reverse complement.
TAAGACCTATTATCAAATAACTATTTATACTAATCATTTTATCAACCCTGTTACCTATCGGAGTTCGGTAAATACACAATTTTGCGTCTTCAAATCAATCAAAACCCCAGCTTTATTAATGCTGTTCCAGGCGAACAGCATTAATAAAGCTAAAGGACAAGTTGGATCACGTTGATCAATCAAAGTATATAAATAAACAATAATAATAAATTTGTTTATTGCAGGCCATATACCCATATACAATTTGACAGTGAAACTAATAAAAGTAAAATAAAATAAAAATTCAAAACGTAGAGGTATGTATGGGTACCCATAGTCTTCCATTAAAAAAATTCCTTCGTAATTTTTTGTTCCCGTTTAGGTGAACAGAGATCCATTGCATAAATATAGGGCTTGCTAGGTTGTCCCTGAAAACCCTCAAAATGTTGTTACTGGAGCGAGCGTCTCAAAGTTCGCCAAAAAGACGCGACCCTCGACCTCATGATGGCGTAAAAGTCCGGGACCCTCGCTTCGGCAAACATACTCCAGGCTCTACAGTATCTTGGCAGTTTCATTGAACGTAGATCTACGCGAGACAGAATGGCTTTTTAATTGTGTCTGTAATTACGACATTCAACCGGGTAATGAACTGTACACCTTTTTTGTGAAGTTGCACCAAAGTTGGCAGGAGTACATTGACAAGCAATAAGCTCTGAACAGAGGTTTTTACGTCTTTGGTGCACTTCACATATTTGCGCGCGAGCACATTACTCCTCACTGAGAGAGGGCCCTACGCTCTCTTTCAATGTCGCAGTCGTCCTGAAGTCTGTCCGTCAAAATGTGCCCTAAGTATTTAAACTGCTTTAAGACCTTAATGGCAGCGCCATTTAAAAAAAAAAATTATGTTCCCCGGACCTGTCCCAGACCTGAATACCATAGATTCGGTTTTGAGAACGTTATATTTCAGTCCATGAGCATCAGCATAATGCTCACAGACAGACAACAGTTTCCTTAAGCCTTTAATCGAGGGACTCAAAAGAACCATATCACCAGCATAACTCAAGCTATTCACACACATTGCATAGGTGACAGCCAACTTGGGTTCTTCTGAGTTCCTCGATCAGACCATTAATATACAGGTTAAAATAATACACCTAGATGTTTTAACAACAACAAAAGTTTCATATAAATTCTTTAATTCGTTAACACGTGATGAACTGACAAACAGACAGACATAATTATTTAATACAGTTATATTTGATTAGACAACAGCGATGGTTTTCAAAATAATGCTTTATTTCTTGAGTGTGGTTGGATAATTTAAATCTTTAGGTCGTTTGGAAAATGTTATTTTTAGACTATATTACGATATTGACTATAGGTAAAAGGTACATCAAGCTCAAATTTAAACTTGCTAGTATTTTTAACCGACTTCAAAAAAAGGAGGAGGATATCTATTCGTCGCGTATACAGGATGGCCAAAAAAGCGTGGATCAAACGAAATAGGGATTGAATGGATTGAATTATGATTGATTGAATTGAATTATGATTGATTGAATTGAATTATGATTGATTGAATTGAATTATGGCTATGCTGTAGAAAGATGTTTTGTTGGAAATTACCTCCTTTATCTTCCCATTTCGTTTGATCCACGACTTTATTGACCACCTGTATATTTATATTTTTTATGTATGTACACCGATTACTCCGTCAATTGTGGACTGATTTTGAATATTTTTTTTTCGCTTGAAAGGGTATGCTCTCGAGGTGGTCCCATTGTCACGAAGTTGGAATTTCCCATGGAAATTGAGGGAAGCCCTCAAATTTTATAGGCAAAGCTATAGCGATTTGGTTTTTTTTTTTAAAGTAACTTTAGCATTTGCTCTCGGAAATTATCATTTGGTAAAGTGGAGCTGATGATGAAGACTTACAGATGGCCATCGAAACTACTCAATGATAAATATTTCACGGGTTGCGATTCGATTACTTTAATATGGTTGCTAAGCAATTTATGCTCGTCACAATGCGTATGGTGAGTACGTTCCAGCAGCGGGAAAAGCAATATTTTGTACAAGGCGATGAGCAAGTTGACATTAGGCTATTGTAACTTAGATAAATTATAAGTAGACCCACTAAAAACCAAGAAATAAAAACTTTAAAACAAAAAAAAAACGACTTCTAAAAAACACAGCAAAGTGAAAATACCTAACTATAATTTCGGAAGTCGGTGGCAAAAAACTAAAATACAGATCCAAAGACACCGACTTCCGAAATTAGTTATTTTTCACTTTGCAGTGTTTTTTTGAAAGTCGGTTTGCAGTGTTTTTTGGAAGTCGGTTTTTTTTTGTTAAAAAGTTTTCATTTATTAGAACCGTTCTGTTTAACATTGTAACATGGCTGGGCTTATCTAGCAACGAAAGTGAATTGACATTTTGTAGGAGGGTTTACTGGGTCTTTTGAGTCTTTAATAAATTGCCAAATTGTGTATGTATCTATGTATGGTTTTCAATGTTTATTTAGTTCTATGTACTTTTCTTATATAGATACTTACAAATATTTTTTGGTAATTAAATGATTTGGTAATTAAATGTTTAATACTTGATCTTATTAAATTCTTTGTTATATTCTACGTTTTCTTTTCAGTTTTCTGACAAAAAAAGCGCAGTATAAACTAAAAACTAATTGGTTGAACTTAAACGAATTTCGCATTTGCACAATCATCAAATCATTCCTCAAGAATCGCACAAGCACTTCGCGTAGTAGTATGATATTCAAAAGCTCACAGACTTTCAAAATAATGTAATTGTCAAACACGTGCTTCATAGTAATTATGTGTTGTCCTTGTACCTATTTTACAATCTTTCAATCTGTGTATTTTTTTAAATTGTCAATATTTTTTTTAACTTCAGTCAATAATTGTGTTATTTTTTGGAATTTCAGAAATAAGTGTCACAACGAGAAGAAGCGACGGGAACTCGAAAACGAAACCATAAATCAACTTGAAGAACTTTTGGGTACCTGTCTTGCCGAGTTGAAACAGCCTGACAAAAACGGCATCGTCAAGATAGCCACCGATCAGATCCAGGACGTGCTGCGGCGCAGGCGGGAGTGCCCCGAGGAGTGTCCTCTTCGCGCCGCTCAGTGCCTCTCGCCCGTGCAAGGTGGCGAGGTCAGCTCCACCCAGCCATCCTGCGCTGGTTTACATTACTCGGAGCTCACCTCACTTATCGAGGTATTTCATTCATTTTAAGGGCCTATACTACCTCAAATTGCTTAGCATGATCCTCCGTTATGTCGAAAATACTGCAGCATTAATTTTGAAATAAATATATGGTAAAGTTGAGCATTAATGTAAGGTACTATGTGTGACAAAAATAAGATTCCATAAAATTTTCTCGATAGAAAAAAAATCCAAAGTTACCTCGAAACTGAACAATAAACCGCTGGTATTAAAAAAATACTTCAAATTTGATCAGGAAACTTTTTATAAAAACTAAACTAACTATAAAGCAGCGACTATGTGTTTTTTTTTAATTACTATTATTTTCGCCGTAAAAAGCAAAATCCTAAACTATTGGCGCTGCCTGCCGCTCAGCACCGCACTCTGTCTCGCTCACACTTAGTCCGCGAGCAGTATCGTGCGAGCGAGACAAAGAGTGAATTTTAGCTGAGGTAGTATGGGCTCTTAATAAGTTTTATCCTGTTTTTGACACGGCATTTATTTGTTGTAAAAGTTTACAAAGGAATCAATAAATTCAAATTGGATGTTGTTTTTAAATGTGCTTGTGGAGATAAGTACATTGCCCATGAATAATATGATGCATTTTTCATAAAAAGTACCGTTGTCTCTTAAGACAGCACTGATCTTTTAAATTACCTGCAATTTTTTAATTAATAATATGTAGGAAACTGTTCGAAGTATTTTAATCATAATTATCCAATTATGTTCTAGGCTCTCAAGCATTACACCGGCACCCTCGGATGGGTTTTATTGGAAATAAACTCAAAGGCTGAAATAGAGTGTATAACCGAAAATATTAAAGAGCTCACTCTGCAGGACAGAACTGAGCTGTACAAGAAATCGATATTCTCGCTTTTGCATGTCAAAGATCATGCAAAAATAAGGCCGTTGTTAAGAAATATACAAACCTTTAACTGGGGTTCAGGAGAAATCGACAAATTTCAAGCTATACAAGCTCGCCTTCTTGTCAAAAACGCCAATGGGACTGACAGTGCTGGGTAAGTTTAACATAACGTCATGAGTGCGCAGTTCAAAATATAATAAGTATTATAAAAAAACCCAAGGTGCTAAAGACATCGACTAATCGAGTTACACTATTGATATCAGAGCATGTTTTGCTATTTCATTGTGATAGTAGATGGTGACGGTCGAACGATAAGAGGCCGATTACTTGTAACTAATACGTATTAAAGTCGAGTAATGCAAAATTATTGTAGAAATCTATTTCACAAATAAGGGCAATACTGTGAGTAACTATCTAGAATATTAGGCAGTATCTAGAATATATCTGTATCTAGAATATTAGGCAGTAGGTACCGTTTTAAACATTTTCTTTATAAGCGCGTATAATATTAAACATAACTGTTTATCGTCGCTTGAAAGTAACTCTACACAATTGATATTGAGCTACGTAACAGTAGTATATGTTGTTAACACCGCGTGTAGTTTTGAGTTTGTTACGAATAGACCACCAACTTACATACATATAAAATAACTATATTAAAACAAGCAGTGTACCATCTTGTATCAGTTTTTTATTAATCCTGTAATCTGCAGGGCCTCTTTCATACTGATGGCAGTGTCATGAGATAATAAATCGATACAAAAGGGTCTTGCAAGTTTCGTTTATGATTGAGTTTATGAGTCAACAATTACAAAATATCCAAAATAGGTATCGTTCATGAATTCAAATTAATGGAAGTCTAACTACTGGATTTCAGTTATTGCGCATTACGGAATGTTAGTTTGCGAAATCTCTCGATATTTTTCTTCATATAATCGTGATTTTTCATATGTACTTTCTGAGATTATCTTGAACATTATGAGGTGAGGAAATCTGGACTAGTTGATATGAGTCTGAAATCGTCAACCCGTCTTAAGCAAGCGTGGTGATTAATGCTGGTGCCTTCTCTGTAGAAGTGGCCTTTGCTCTGCAGTGGGACAATATTAGGCTGGTATTATTATTATAATCTTGCCGTTTCGTCTGGATCGTCAAGGGCCTTTTCTAAAGGCACACTTTAATGTGATGAGTATTTAGAGCTGGGTAATACGAACATGAATGTATTTGGCTGGCAGGTTCGCGGATTGCGTGATCCACGCGGCGCCCGTGCGCGGCTCGTCGTCGGAGGAGGCCGGCTCCGTCATGTGCGTCATCCGGCGCTGCGAGGACGCGTCGGCCGCACTACTCCCCGGCGACGGCGGCCCGCCCGCCATCACCGCCAAACACTCTGATCACATCGTCTTCAGATTGGATTGCAACTTCATTATTTTATGTAAGTCACCATTACAATACATTTTTATGTCATAACAGTACTTGGAATGAGAACACAATTTGTATACGGCAGTTTTACTTATAGTGTAACTTTTTCTTATTACAGTTTGTGATTTAAGTGGAGTGGAAAACTTAATAAACACTTCTGTATCCTTAGTGGGTACTCGTTATTTGGAACTTGTTGAGAATAGTGATCGTATTCGCATAGCCGCGCACCTACAAGAGGCGGTGTGTCTTCCCGCGCCGCCGGCGATCAGTGAACCTTTTCGACTGCGCATCGCTCCTGATAGACCTTGCTTCAGAGTGGTCGCTCGGTCACGTCTTTTTAGAGCGAAACCGTCGTCGGGCGAGCCGGATTTTATAATGTCCACGCACACCGTACTTGACGACGAAGAAATGGATCTCCTCGAAAACGACGGCCCTCGACCTCCAGTCGGCGGACCACTCATGACATCCGTGGCAAACGGGGAGTCGTCCAATTGTGAACCTCGATATCGGTCTCCCATAAGTCCCAGTGAAGGTCCTTTCCTTAACGATTTTGACCTCGAACCTTGGGCATCTTCCTTGCTCGGCGAAATGCCCAGTGAAGATACAAAAGAGCGCAAAGAGAGTACCGCTGAGGGACCCTCGCAGCCCTTAACGCCGCGAGCACCGTCAACACCGGGCGAAGGACCACCATCGAATCAGCCCGTAGAGGAGCCCAACAGACTTCGTTTGCTCCTCAGTAAGAAGCCAATGCCGGGGAACGACGGTGCAGTAAACTCGAACAATCGAATCTTAAAAGATTTGCTGAAGCAAGAAGACGAGGAAGCTACGGGTAGTGAAACGTCAGCACCGCATACACCTCACACTCCGCACACTCCAATGACGCCGCACACGCCGAGCGCGGCGCTGTCGCCGCTGCACACGGCGCAGGCGCACGCGCGCCCCCCTCCGCACCCGCCGCACACGCAGCACGCGCCTCACGTATCGCACGCCTCGCACGTCTCGCACGTCTCGCACGGCTCCAACGCGACGCACACTATGCAGCAGGCCCATCACAACAACTCCGACGTCTTGTTGAGGGTAAGTTTTTGTAACGAACTCGCTCCTTTCTGGCCGCTCCTAATGTTTTCTCTGACTATAGTTATAAACCCTCTTAAATGTCTCAGATATTAAACGACAAGTCCGACGAGGATGCGGAGGAAAACAGAAGAAATTCTGCAGACGGAAATAGAGGTGTATCGCAACCTAGTGCTCTGCTTTCTCAATTACTTTCAAGTAGTAACGGACCGTCCGGCAACGGACGCCAGCAGGACAACAGCGAAAATTACCTTGAAAGAATCGCCGGAGTGAAACGCAAGTTCGAAGAAGGGAACAAGGGAGTGGCCAGTAACTCTAAAAGAGCTACGCCTGAAAACCAGCAGGTATGTATCACAGTTATTTCTTTATTTTCACTGTTCAAAATTCATCAAACTAGACTATTTGTACACTCAAAGCCCTGAATTCGATTCGGAAGTTGAATTACTCACTCAGGTATCAAAATTGTATTAATAAGGCCGCCCATTTGTATGTCTGTGCCGTTTCATTTATTTTTTGTAATGTATTTTGCTAGTCTGTTTACATCTTCAGAATTGTATTACATACCATGTCATTATGTCAGGTCACGTCAAGCGCTCTCCCCACGTCGTCAACTGCGTCCTCTACGGCAACAAGTCCGGCGACTAGCAGCAGTCCTGGCATGAGCCCACTGTGTCAGAAGAACCAGATCCTGGTGTCGCTATTGGCGCGACAGCAGACGACGCCCACCACGCCGCTGCCGCTACCTAACCCGAACTTGCGCGCCTACGGGCCCACCGCGCGGCCCCGGCCCCCGCCGCCGCCGCAGATGCCGCCGCAGCGACATCTGCACTCAACGCTGTCCAACATACTCACCGGCGCCAATCAGTGAGTATACCTCATTCATATGGCGTGAAGATACCGTCTGAGATTAAATTAGTGACTGTTATCGATGATTTTTGAGTGAGTCGAAACCATCGGAGTCTGTTCAAAGACAGATGGTTTTAAATTCTTGAACCATGATCGTGGAAATTGCACCTGTAAGTAATAGGCTGTAAGGGCCCAAACACATATGAGCGATGCAACGTCGTAACGCAATCGGTCAGCAAGACACCTGCTCATCAACATTCCGGCTATTTATTTATTTAGGATCTTCAAGAAAATATATACGTGCCCAAAACGACACAAAATAAAATGGGCAAAATCAGGTATTAAGTAGGTACTCCTTCCTTCACATCATAGCAGATCATAGCCTGATCAATAAGTTAACATCTAAGTAACAAAGTTAAAATATTAAAATTCTTTACAATAACAAAAAACAATTTTAGAAAAAAAATTCGTAAGATATGGAAAGTTGATAAAATTTAAAGGGCATACAAGAAACCACAAATTTAGATATACTTACTTATTAAATTAAATGTTTATTTCCTATATTTTCAAAGGCACGAGCCCGCTAGCTAGCTGGTCTAAATTCGTAGTTTTAGCTATATTGCTTACAAAGTGTTGGCTTTAACGCGTGTTCGTGTCCACAGCCGCGCCAACAGCATGAACGGCGGCGGCGTGTCGTGCGAGGCGCCGGGCGCGGGCGGCACGGCCAGCCACCTGCAGCTGGTGCTGCAGGGCGGCGCGCGCTACCCGGCGCCCGCGCCGCACGCGCTGCACTACCCGGCGCCTGCGCAGCACGCCTACAGCACGCAGCCGCCGTCAGTACCACATGCTTACTTACTTTAATAATAATAAATGAAAAATGTTTACTTCAGACTATTTAAAATCCATGGAATGTTAGTTCAGTAAAACTTTTGAATCTAGTGAACTTTACTAGCCGTATAAAGTTTAGGGAGAACGCAAAATAACAAAACAGATCAGTCAGTAAAGAGTCTGTAGGTCATAATAGTCAGAAATTCAATACTTCGCATTCGCTCCATAAGAGTCGGCCATACCTACAAGTAACGTACATCAAAAGTTAAATGATAATTTGTATTTATTTCTGTAAAGGGTTAACCCCTTTTATCTGTTAAAAAAACTCATAATATAATAAATTATGTTTCAAAGTTTCAAAACTAGATGAGCTTGGTGTTTTTTTTCCGAATACTCTGAGAATAAAAACACAAACTCATGAGTCGCTTGCATTTTCCTAGAAAACGGTTGCTTGCGTTTTCATTAAACATCATTTTACTTCTGTCTGGAGCATCTATTATAACGACACCAAAAGAAAAAAGCTATGCATTATTTACTACATGTTTTTACTGATCTCATTATAGAACTAGCAGCAATCGAGTACAAGGAGGGGGCGCCGGCGACAGTGAGGTGCCGAGTGACCAGACGCTGTCGGACATCCTGGACGAAGTCATCGACAACATGCCCGACGGCGACCGGCCGCAGCCCGACGTCAATGTGCGACAGCGACAGGTACACATCAAATAATTGAATGCTACTTTTTTGAAGGATTGGGTTCCTATATTTTGATAATTATGTAAATTGTTTCTTTGTTTAATCTTAGACACGCGCTCGTAAGAGATACTGAAGTTACGACTGGCCATAAATGACCTAAGTTTAATCTTCCGCAAAGCACCGTAGGTATAATCGAATTGAAATGTTGATATTGAGGTAGTTCTATCTCATGTTACCCCAACTAAATTCTTAGCCAACACATACTGGCAAAATCTTGACCGAGACTTCTTCGAATCCAGCTCGACACTGGCCTAAACAAAATTTATTGAATTTGTGTGTCATTTGTTTCAGGGAAAGAACGAGAAGAACGCGATGATTAACGCGATCAGACAAAGTTTGATGCAATACGAAGTGGTGGGCAAGAGTCCGGGGGGTTCGAGTCCCAGCCCCAGCGGCGCGAGCAGCAGCGCCGGGCCCGGCAGCGCGGGCGCCTACTCCGTGCAGTCGCCCGTGTCGCCCGGCTCGCCCGAGCCGCGCGAGCGCTGGCGCGCGCTGCAGGCGTGCGGCCTGGGCGCGGCCGGCGCGCTGTACGCCGACCCGGCGCGCGCGCGTGCGCTCGTGGAGCAGCAGCGCGCGCGCCTGCTGCAGATGCAGCGCTCGCAGCAGATGCTGGTGTCGCCCGAGGTACCGACGTGCAATCATTATTTTACTTTCATTCTTGATGTTCTTAAAAAATCATAAGGCTATTTACAAGTTTCCGCTGATAAACACTAAAATAGAAACGAAAAAGTGAACACAAAATACTTGTGGGAGTGATTTTTTTGTAAGTTATTTATAAGAAGTTACTTTAATTACATAATTGTCTATGGTCGGTTTTAAAAAAAAATGTAAGGTCGATGGACGACTTTGGGTTATCTATGGGTTACGGAGGAGAATATGTTTTAAGTTGCAAGAAGAAAATAAAACTCATGTTTTTCCTTTGAATCGTTTTAAATTTTGCGCCCTGTTGAGCACTAAAGAACTACATACTTATACTTAATTCCACAACCAAAATAATAATGTTACACGTAAACAGTAACTTTTCATGAAGAACCTTTTCTCCAATAAATGCCCAAGCCAAGATACTCAGATAAAGTAATGGATAATAGACAAAGCATTGACCGAGTGGTTCGTCAAAAAACCACTTGTCTGTGGTAACAGTTTAACTTCGCTTTTATTTCATAGCAGTAAGAGCGATTATCGTAGTTCAAGTTTTACTTATGATGAGCGGTTGGCAGCATCGACAGCTTGTAGTGGCAGTTTGAAATATATTTTGAATGTTGATGTTAACACCTCAAGTAAAAATTAAGTGCCAGTAAATGACATCCAACTAAGGCCTGAGTTCACCAACATTCTAACCATCGGTTAGGTATTTAAACAGTTGATTTATGTCAAATTTCCTAAGGAAATCAACTGTTTAAATACCTAACCGATGGTTAGAATGTTGGTGAACTCAGGCCTTATAGTCGAAGTAGTGGTTAATTAATGTAAACCACAATGTTTGTCCACAGGCTGCTGAGCAACCTCAAGCTGATCTAGGCTCCACCATTAACGCCCTAGTTTCGGCCACACCCCCTAATGTAGCTTTAACAAGAACGGACTATCACCGTCCCATGTATCACCAAAACAGTAAGTGTTAGTCCGTGATATAGTACATTACTGCAATGGCCTGCAAAAGAGGCTTTGATGGACGAATGTGAAAATGTGGGCCGAGGAATCCACACACACACACACACACACATAGGAATCCATCAATGCCTGGTTGCGGCCAAGGCTTTTAGAGTACTTTTATCAAATAATACTCATAAATTCAAACTAAGTAAATTAATTATAAATTCCAGAATCAATGATGAACAACAATAATTTTTCACACCACAATGTTCATTTGTTTCTTTTTTACTTTAAACAGCTCTATTTGCAAGTTAGTTCGAAATTTAATTAAAATCTTTTGATAAGTTAACTCCTTTTTTGCCATGTTTTGAAGTAAAGTTCGTTTCATTTTTAAATTACACGATAGCGAGTTTTTATAGTAATTTATTTGGTCGCTAAACACGACAGATATGGAATTTCATATTAACATTGCCGGTCACTGCTCGCATGTATTTGACCAGTCCAGCACTTTCGATTTATAAAACGCACGTAATGTCAAGACTGTGATTTATGTTGTATTTATTTGTTTACAGATCAAATGGGTCCAAATTACGGTACAAATAAAATAACTACGTCACAGCAGAATCCGATGCTAAGTCGACAATTAAGTGTGAGTGTATAGCTTTCTTTTTATTATTTCTATCGTGATTGAGCTGATAGGTTTTTACAGCAGAATACCAAATCAATATAGTAATTATGCGTGCTAGACTGGGCACAGACCAAGCTAATCTTCACAGACTGTATACTCCTCATCCTGTCGTAGGTAGCAGCTGCAGAAACTGGATATGTTTTTAATTTCAGTATAATTATTATAATTAAAACTTTTTGTTGTGTTATGCACATGAAGTGCGCTCTTCATTAGCAACGACTTACTTTGAGTGTTCTTTGTGAGACGACTGATTGGATATACAGTATCTAAAAAGACCCATCACATAACCTTTACATTACATCATTTTATGTAACAATGACCTAAAAATTATTGATACGAAAATACTTTTATTTTTGGTGTAAAAAATCGCCGTTTACGGCAGTGCGCAGTATAACGCACACAAAACATTACAGGAGTTGTGAGGTATTTAAAGTTAGCTTATAACATTTTAAACTGGTTTTCGTGAAAAAAGTTGAACTTAAACCTTCAATATCCAGGTATAGTGAGTACAAAAAAATATCACAATGACGGGGGATATAAGTGACTCGCAGCTTCGGTAGGCGTATTTTTAGACTGTATGTTGGATTGTTGGTGTTGCAGGTGGCAGGATCTAACGCGTACCCGCACAGCAGCGGCGTGTCGCCGGCCGCGCTGCACACGCCCTGCACGCCGCCGCAGCCCTACCAGCGCGCGCCGCGCCCGCACCTAGGTACCCTGCAGCCGACATACACTACAGCCTGAATCAACTATCGGCCGACCGGCAAAGAACAAACCAGGCCCTACTTAAGAGCGTCTACGACGTGCAGCATTACATACAAACTTTTAAGCCCTTGTTTTTCGAAATGAACGAACCGATTTTAATGAAACTTCATACGCATAATCAGGATACAAAGGTCTAAAAAATTTGTAAAGAACATTTTCGAAATGCCTTATTTAAAAAAATATAACTAGATATCTCTGTTTCTCTGGAAAATTTTAAATCGGACTAATTTGGCTGTAACACTATTTTTAGGGTTCCGCACCCAAATGGTAAAAACGAGACCCTATTACTAAGACTCCACTGTCCGTCTGTCACCAGGGTGTATCTCATGAACCGTGATAGCTAGACAGTTGAAATTTTCACAGAATGTGTATTTCTGTTGCCGCTATAACAACAAATACTAAAAATATAATGAAATAAATATTTAAGGGAGGCTCCCATAAAACAAACGCCATAATTTTTGCCGTTATTTTATATGTAGTGCTAAATATTGTGTGGTGGTCCGGAACCATTCGTGCGCGAGTTCAACTCGCACTTGGCCGGTTTTTCAAAAATGTTCTTAACTAACTTTTTAGACCTTTGTATCCTGCTTAAGCGTAAGAAGTTTCATTAAAACCGGTTCATTAATTTCGAGAAACAAGGGCTTAAAAGTTTGTATGAAATGCCGTACGTCGTAAACGCTCTTAATAAAAAATCCTTAATTCATTAATTCACTGTCTGACGACGCACAGAATAAACCGCTGGGTCTAGAAGCATGACTTGCACAAAAATTCCTTGTTGGAAAGGTTGATAAAAACAAATATTTGGTCAGTAACATTACGCTTACACGTGAATACTATCAGTAATAAGTCACTACCGTGACTTAGCGCTCCGATGTCCGATGCGGTAGTCGACCTGGGTCGCGTCCGGTAGTTACTTTCAGGCTCTCTGTTCTACAATCGTTTGCTCTAATAGCTCCCTAAAAGGCACGTGGTCTTTGGTCGAAGCGTGGCCTAAATCAGATCCGTACTTTTTATTGTGCTTACGAATGTAGAAATTGAGATACAAAACACGTGAAATGATAATTTACATAATAATTGTGTATTTCGATTATTATTTGTATATTTATGAGTACTATAAATTAAAATGTTGCCTCTAATGTCAATAACATTTTAATGTTATAGTATTGAAATTTGAAATGCAGTCTTGATTTACTTATTTTTATTGTTATTAACGTATTGAAGAGGAACTTAAATTTTCTTCAAAATACTTTTTAACAATAAATTGCGATACTAACGTGCGTATTAAAATTTTGAAACGGTATCATTTCCAAAATGTTAAAAATTAAGTTTAAGAGGGTGGTCTTGTGGTTATATTTTACTTATGTTTTGAAAGTAGTTTGCTTATCTCTTACATAATGAGGTGATCAGATATTTATATACTTAATTAAATAAATCTTTATGAATCGATACCATTACCCAAGGGTTTTTTTGTACGGCTTTTCAGTAAAACTAATGATGACAAATTACATTTTGTAAGGTAGATATAGATTAGAAATTTGCCAATCGATTTTATTTGAATTCAGAGCATGATATTTTCAACCAAGAAACGCATGTCCCGTAGAATTTTAGAAATAGCGTGTCCTGCCAGAACTGGACAATTTTTCCAGAAATCTTAGACAAAAACCTAATTGCATGTCTTTAAGGCTTCACTATCCGGTATCTTTTAAAATCTTATTAATGCAAGTCATTAGCTAGAGCTACAACGAGACAATATTTCGCGGTCTCAAACTCATACCGAGTTAGTTACCCGTGGAATGCGCGTGGGTGACCTACGCCCGTCAGGTACGGTCATCATGTCGTCGGCGACGCTCTTGCGCAGCGTTCGATCGACACGATATTCGCGCTTTCGACTTGACATCGTCGAGTCCCTTGACTCCCCGATACCGCCGTAGTGGCGGGCAGGCGCATCGAATTAGGTAGGTCGGGCGTTGTTCACGGCACCGTGCTCGTCGCCCGTAGTACTTAACGCGGCGTGTGTGGCAGTGGGAGGCTACTACGAGGAGAGCGGCGCGGGCGCGGCCGGCTACTGCGGCGAGTACGCGCGCTGCACGCCGCACCCGCACGCGCCGCACGCGCCGCACCCGGCCCTCGACCACCAGCACGCATGTGAGTATCTCACACACGACGCCGCTGAACGTGGCTTACGTGTCAAAGCGCAACAGAACGACTTAATCGGCCGGTACAAAAGAGATCCTTCTAGATTACTTCAGGGAGCGCTAAAATTCGTGCGGGGATTTGCGTTTCGTGAAATTTATACGTTCAACGATTGTACGCCAGTCGAACGAGGTAAGCCTTCGAGTAGTAGTCTAATCTCCTCAGACGTAACAGCAGTTCTTTCTTTCGATACCTATCGCTCTGCATGGTTAATAATAATCTTTTGCATTCTGCGCTTCAAAAACCTTCGCTTACCTGATATAACCATGGAACAAGTTAGTAACGGCCCCGCTGCGGGAAATCCTTCAACCTGAGCCTTCGAATATCTCTGAATGCATCGCGGTAGGGCCACACAAAGGTAGGAATAACCATAAAATGTTCCACCTTCTGTCGCCTGTAATAGATGTATCAAGGTGATTAGAGGTCACAGTCGAATAAAAGTGATTTTGTAGGTGCGGGCAACGGTGGCGGCGTGAGCGGCCCGGGTGGCCCTAGCGGCCCTGGCGGCCCTGGTGGCCCAGGCGGTCCAGGCGGTCCCGGCGGCCCTGTCGGCCCTGGTGGCCCCGTGGGCCCCGTGGGGCCGGGCGGGCAGGGCGCAGGCGGCACGTCGGAGTACGTGCGCAACGAGCTACGCGCCGTGGTGGGCGCGCGCTCGGCGCGGCCCGACCTGCACCCGTTGCAGCCGCCCGACATGGACTCGATCATGAGCTTCGATATGACCCCGCCCGGTTCGTACACACTTATTATCTAGATATAGACTATAGATGTAGCCTCGGTAGGTATGATTACTGTTTAGATAAAGAGTTCTTATCCTCTAACGGCGATTGTGAAATTATACAGTTTATTATTTTCCTTCATGGAAAATCCTTCCTCCCAGTCTTGAGTGTGAGTGGTTGCTACTTAATTAATGTTTTTTTTTTTTATTGTTTGCAACATGTTCAGGTACCTTAAAAGGTTATTCTAACTGTGAATATGTATTATACTTTTAATTTGTTTTCAATGTTGTAAACTGGAATATGTGTTACTAAATAATTATAACCTTTACAATCATGCCGGGCGTTTGCAATCAAAAATATTTATTATGTAGAACATTAAAAATATTGAGTTATAAAATAATTAATGACACTACTAATACCCGAGGTGAATACAAATTATCTGTAGTAGTCGTAGTAGACATATCATTTAACTTTTGTTTACACTGAAAAACTATGGTTTAACAAAAATAGACACTGAACACGCTGAAATCATCCAATTTACACCTTGACCTAACCCGGGATACAGGTGGTATAATTTATGGTGGTTATATTTTAAATAATTAATTTCCTTTTAAATCCCACTAATATGCTTGGGATAACCATTGCCTGCACTAAGCCCTTTGTTTTATATTTAGTTATGATTTATGTATAAACAGTAATATACATTTTTTTTTAGTGGAAATATTTAGGTTTAATGTTTGTTTCAAATTTTAAGTACTTACATAATCAATTCGGGCTAACATTGGACTTGATTGTGGCTGTAGATCATAGATGACAATGTTGTCCACAAATAGTTCACCCCTTCATGTCCAGAATATTTGGGGACAATAAAGGAATGTTGCTCTCGATAGCGCGCATTCTTAAAACATTGTCAGTGTAGGGGATATCCACTGCCAATGTATACGTGTGTACGTACGTAGGTGGCGGCAGTGTGGTGGGGGGCCGAGCGGCCTCGGCGTCGACTAATTCGTGGGAATCGCAGAGCACCCCGGTAAGCTTGGGACGCGTTCAGCGAGTACAAAATATCATCTAGTCACTTCACTATAGGTTTTCATTTTTCCGTAGACCTACCTATAATTATTACGTCTGCTCTGCTGCGTGTGTTGTCGATTCGATCATCTTGATACTAGAAGCTTAGAGAAATGTACCAACGTTCGCTTTCCACACTGGCAACGTATTTATTAATATATTTTTACGTATAAATTCAAAATACTAATTAATATAAAATTAATTTAATGTCGATTTTATGACGTGTGGAGTAGCTGTAAATTGGTACATTCCTGAATTTTGAATTAAGCTTTTGTGATGTGATGTAAAATAATGTTTCTTAACTAGTGAAAACTACTTTAATTCTAAAAATAATCATCTCAAATATTTTTTCTTAGAAATCTTGTTTTAAACGTATACCTTAATATAATTCACCGGCTTATAGGATTTAACTAATTAAAGGATAAGCTTATGATAAAATCGGGGAGGAAATCGCATGCGCAGACTATAAAGTGTGGTGAAGGTTTTGTGACGTTGCGCGTTGTAGTAATAAAACAACAGCATTATATTTTTGCAATAGTTTGCTTATTGTCTGCTTATAAAAATATGTTAGAACATTTTTCGTTGATTATGTTTCGTAGATATTCAGGAGACGATTGCATGGCGGTATTTGAGACTTGAATCGGTTTATACTATTAGAAATTGAATATGTACGAGTAGCGATCAAGATCATGCGAAACATAGTTGCTTTGTGGATTTTGATCTTTCAAGTTATATAAGTTACTGGAATTGAATGGTGATTTACACTGGTATGCAATTTTACATACTTAACAAAGAATCACATAAGTATTTATAATCTTGTAAATTGTTTTAAATGAACTACAGTGTTTCCAGTTTGATGCACAAGATGCTATCAAGATAACGTTTAAATGTAGTTTTATAATATGGCTTACTTGGACTTTTTAAGAAATACAAATAAAAAACCGAATTTATTAAAAAACATATTTTGATCGCTCCTCGTGTATAGCAAATATCACTTTTGCTTTCGAAAAAAAAAACGCTATCAAATTACTTACAAAATGCTATATTTACAATAATTATTAATCAATTTTCTTCTATTGAATCGATGGTACGTATTCAATCCAAATCGCCCAGTATTTTGCAATCGAATTATTGCAATTAAATGGGCAGTTATTCGAATAGGCATTTTTGCTAAAGATAACAGTATAATTATCAATAATATAATCAATGAATAATGTTTTGTATATTGATTTGAATTTCTACCTTCTGTTATGAAAATAGATACGATTAAAAAAAAACATTTAAATGAATAACATTTAATTTGTGTTAAATAAAAGATTAAAATTGCCGTCAACTAAGTTTGCTTCAGATACTGATTATGAACCTCATTAAATGATGAAGGTGTGGTAGCAAAACCCACCCAATTCCGAACTAATACACCAAAGATAGAAATTCAGTAAAAGTTAAAATATATCAAGTATCGGGTCAATAGTCTCCTAATATGGAAGTCGCACATACGTTTAGGACTTAGGAGCACTTAGGTGAATGTAAGGGAGACAGTTTATTGATTGGCTTCGTTTGGTTTCGTAGAGTACTACGGAGGCGGGCTCGGTGGGCCCGGCGCCGGGCGGTGATGAGGCGGCGGGGGCGGCGAGTAAGGCGTCGCTGCTGCAGAAGCTGCTGTCGCAGTGATGCCCGCGCCCCGCGCCTCCCGAGCGCGGACTGCGCGCTACGGGTCTCGCTGAAGTTTGCATTTATTAATTTCTCGCTTCATCGGATGGACGTTAACCGACGATCCTTAGATTCCAGCGTAACGAACGTCGTCGTTCCCAGTTACGGTCTACGTGGTACCTCTGCGGCTGTAAATCTCACTCTCGTGAGAATAATATAGTACATACGCGTATTTATAGACATCTTTAATGTAGTCTAGTAGTGCTAGTGATGTTTTCGAGTTGTATAAAATCGTTTCGTTGATGATATATTTACTTCTAAGTTCTTTGAGAAACTTTAGGTATGGTCTTTTATAAATATGTATGTATGTATCTTTAATTGTGCTCTAATTTTAAACGAAAAACGAATCGATGCGAAATTCGTAGCTTCCTGTGATGGAAAAAAAATAGTGATTTAAAAATATCTTATTGACTTGTACGCCCAGTACACATACACAATGTACAATAGAAATATACCGCGTGCAATATTGTATAGAAATATAAAATACATATTTTGGCGTTGTGAACGTT
This sequence comes from Gortyna flavago, assembly GCA_963669345.1. NCBI lineage: Eukaryota > Metazoa > Arthropoda > Insecta > Lepidoptera > Noctuidae > Gortyna > Gortyna flavago. The sequence goes on along the minus strand of OY770128.1, from coordinate 9,859,195 downwards.
ATGTATTATAGTATGAAAGTCAGATGTTACCTGTTATGACAAAGTAATTTGTATTATAGTATATGATGACGAGACGTCGAGTGAAATGGTTTCTCTTATGGAGAATATTATTTTTACGTGTAAATAATATGTTGTTAAATTATAGCTGTTGCTTTATTGTAAATATTTTGTTAAAATACCTATTTCTTTGTGTTTCGTGTATGGTAAAATATTCTTTTAATTTCAATCCATTTATGAAATTGATTAAATAATTACAAATTATTATTTTTTATGTTTTTCCAATTCCTGTTTTCTATTATTTTAACAAATGACTAAGTTTAATGTTATAATCACAGTAATTTTTTTCTTGGTTATGTGATTGAACTATTGACAATAGTTTTACAACTTAGTACTCGTATTAGTATGGCGACTACGGTAAATTGAATATTATATAAGCTTATGAAATAAAAAAATTAAAACACATGATTAAAAATTTTGTCTTGTTACATATGGTTTGGTTTGAAGATCTGTGATTATAACATTTCTCGTCTCCTTCCTGATAGTAGAGTAAAACCCCCTTGTTTGGTCCATAAAATTACCCTAATACAAAGGCGCGGAGTTGTTATAAATAGAAAATAAGAAAGAGTCATAATGAATTGATAAAATATATTGTTATTTTTTATCAATTTAATGTGTCTATTATTCTTTGCACACTGTGCAAATTTATATTGGATTTGATGAATAACAAAATGTTTGACGATGACCTAAACTTTTATACGTCTTAAATATGGTATGCGTGTACTTTGTGCATGTCATATACACGATATTGACTAAAAACATGTCTAACAATAATTCATGTTAGAGAGACTATTTGCGACGGTCCGACACACGTATATATATACGGGTAGGCCACCCGGCCTTTTTGCATTGCATTTTTTATTTTAAATTGTAACTATTTTAAAACTAAATAGGTCTTTTACTGTCGTCATCGATTTAAATTCAATTTACTTTTGGAATATAACTGTTACGAAAACCAAGATTTTTAATGTTTTTTTTGAATCAATTAAACTGTAAATATACAAAATAAGCGTCACTTTAACCGTTGCAAATAGTGCTAACGATGATTTGTTAAGGGCAATCGATATGACATAACCAGAAATGTATGTGCGCTTATAATATTTACAATCTTAACTTTGGTACATGCATAAACGTGTAATAACCACGACGTTATTCGCTGCTGATAAAGAAATCGACATAATTATGGTAAGGGCATTTCGTACATCACACAGTTTTAATTATAAACGTTGTTTACATTTGAAATCAATTTCCTTTTAGTAGTTTATGTCATTACGATACGATATTAAAGTTAGTAGTTTCGTAAAGATGATGTTTATAATTAAGTGCATAAAATGTTATAAACTGTGTGTGTATAATTCTAAGTTCTATGGTGAAAGGTCAATGTTGAATAACATCAATGTTGGGTGTCATTATTAGTAACTATAAATTAAATATTAGGCACGAAAATTAGCAGTATTTACTTACTTTGCCATTTCAGGCAGTACAAAATTAAAATGCGACATTACCTGGCTTGGAAATTGAAAAAATTACATAATGGCGTAAGATGTTGCACGTCGTGAACAGCATACTTCTGTGCTAGTATTTTCTTTTGGATCTGATATTTCGAAACATATTTAGACTTAAAAAGTGAATACTGCTTGAAGTGGCATGTACTTTTGACGTTAACAATTAAGCGTACTAGAATTGCACAATATTATCTAATAATTATTAATATACGTTAACTTTAAAGTGTAATAATAATAAAATATGACTAAGACCTTTAGGTGTGGTGTGTATCCTAATAGCGGTCTAATATGTGTAACTTAAATTTTAAAATAATCCACTGGTAATGTTTAGCAAAGTTGTTGACAGTATGTTGCTCCCTTATTTTATATACGGGACCACGACTTAGCCTGAACGTTATAAACAGTGCAAACCCGGATAATGAGAAACCTAAACGGTGTTCACATCGATCTCTGATACTAGGGTACATGCTACCGCCGACCTTGTTTTCTGATCAGGAATTGTTATACCTTACCGATTGATACCTGTTTGCACTTTCCTTATTTATTATTGGCGAGTGACAACAAGTTTATCGATATGAAGTACTTAAACGAGTACAGGGGGTTCACTCGACTTTGATCATAATATAAGTAAGTTCCCTATAATATGTATTAATTCCTTTCTAACAATTGAATTTTTCAAAACACCAACCATAACATTTAGGACGTAGATACATTAAAGAAGTAAATTGTGATGTGCTATAACTAAATAATGAACGTACAAAATATGTATAGATAATCCACAAATCAAGTTACAAGTAATCTGACTATGAAATATTATATAAAAACATATTTTTATACCATAAAAATAAATAGAGTGAAGGGTAGGCCACTGACCAATTTAATTTGTCATTGTTGTTGATAAAATTGGGAGAAGTTCGGCTCAGTCAGTCTATAGATAGTGTGATAAGCTTAACGCAATCTGATGACCATAATTCATTCCACACGATGGTTTCAGAGTGGCGAGTCCTGTCAGTGTTATTAAGTAAAATTCAAACCAACAAAGTACAAGTGATGGCCTTGTTACATGGAAATATAAGCAAATAGGCAAAGGAGTAGTCGTGTGTAATACATTCATAATACATAAATATATGGAAACAAAATTTATTTACTCGTAACTGGTCGCAAGATGAAACAGCATATAATGCCGTCACTTAGTTTACAACATCTCGACGAGGATAAATGTACACAAATGTTATATTTTTTGCAGATTTAGTGTAACATAACTATATTATAACGTTTGAAACACGTCCATTGCATGATTAAACCGTTTACTTTTCTGTTAAATGTGTATTATAATAATGTCATGCCGTATAAAGCATCGGTGCCTGAAAATTATAGATAAATAATATTTTTTAAAAACCACCTTTTAAAAAAAGTAATACGATTATAAATAATATTGAAATTGAAATAGAATTTAGTAATAATACACATAAATATGGAATAAATTCATAAGTCTGCAACCACATAGATTCCATAAAAAATATGACTATAGCTTACCTATACCTAAATCAAAAATCATTGTAAATAAACTACATCGAATTTAGAGCTGATGCATTCGGTTGAGATGTGTATAGTTGTATACCACATAACAAGTAGTGATAACTTATCATGAGATGATGACTTAGCCTACACAATATGCCTTTGACATAAAATTACCTTCATACGGGACTCACGTCTACATAATAATATTATGTAGTTACAGTGGAATTATTATTGGTGAATCTTAGTCTTCCAAAATTAAAAGTAGTCTGGTCTGCGTCGTATCTTGAACTTAACTTGGGGCTGTCGCATTAAGGTTCACATTAAGAAACTACAAACGCAAAGCTGTTTTCAAAAATAACCAGTAGGCAGTTGAGATAATAGATAAACTGACTAAAATCTTAACTTGATGCAAAATTCAATGTGGAGCTTTGTGACAATGCGGTTTATTAATATGGACATTATATGCGTTGTGGGCAGTCTCTAAAAGAAACACCAACGTTTTCGACCCCTAAGGACAATCTGCCTTCATCTATGTACTTGCTACATTAAACTATATCTGTGTAAATTGTGTGCCATTACATTTTGTAGTCGCTTATTAATGACATAACTGACCTGTTTCTAATTGTCTTTAAGTTCCTTTTATACTGGTTTAGTCAAATTGGACATGTTTTTAGTATGTAGTTTAAAATCAAGCACTATTGCATATTATAAGCCGTTTCTAAATATATAATTATGTATATCTTAATACTATATTTTAGTCTCCACTCCAGCTCCTAATATTATTTTATTCGTCATGTTTTCATTGCGCGGTGTTAGTCAATAACATAATGAGTATCTCTTATCCCGGTTATTGCTACTAATAAAAGGTAGAAATCGACATTACGATTTGTACAACGACTATAAAATGAAACTCACGTTCCAATTCACTATTATAAACGCTCAATAAGATACTAAATTACTTTTTCCTTTACTAAATTTAGAATACGTAATTAAATTTTCTAACTAAAAAAAGGACAGTCATTCAGTTGAACATTAACATAAAAAAATGTGCTGTATGTTTCGACAACATTGCAACACGTCTATCATCAACGAAAATAAGTATTCCTACAATATAAACAAATATTTTGATATCCGAACATTTAAATTTTAAAATGGGCTTTATAAATGGATATTTCATGTATGGAAATCGTCTAGATATAATCAAGTGTTAGGAAGATATTTGTCTTGGTGTAATGAACGAATACCTCAATGTAAGAATCAATTCGTACTTCTAGTTCATAACAAAATTGTACAAACTGCTACAATACTGTTTAAAACATAGATTGGTAACGAAAGATCATTTAAAAAAACGCTAGTGTGTGCTGATATACCTGTAAGTCTTTCTTTTTCTAATTATTTTTAGAATGTATATTATTTGATTTCCGAATTGGGATACCCGATTCAGATATTGTTTTAAAATCTATGAATTTTTCGGAGTAAATGATTATATCGAACATAAATTGTAAGAGCATGATAGATTTTACATTCTATAATTACAATTCTGGAGAAATTGGTATATATTGAAATGTTACATATAATTTGGAATTCTATTTAAGAAGATTGAAATAACGATTTCATTTTATATTTAAGAAATTACGACCCATTGTCTCAGAGTAAATTTAATAAATTAAAATATAATTAATTGGGTCCAAAATTCCATCCAATCTTGCAGAAAAAATACAATTGGACTGCATTAACAAATGTGATATATCGATGTGTAATAGAAATATTTTTTTATCATTCATAAAATTACTCTGCGGCAGGGGCCTAATAATCACTATCACTATGCATTATTGTAAAACGAGAAACATAGACGGGTACGGGAGTCTTTGATTCTGCAGGAAAACATAATTAGTTTAAAATAATTTGTTTTCAATCTTATGTTACACGATGAATCAATTTATTTTATAGTTATTGTTGTTTTTTTCCTGATATAATTAATAAACCAAGGGTTTTCAAAAAATTCCTCGACTTAGAGGTAAGATTGTGTGATAACATATTTATTATAGTAGGATGACAGTCGCTAACACAACAAGGCATTCCCGTACGCTGCTGATTTTATTTTTTGTATAAAATCATGCCTTTTGTCTTGGCCTGTCGTCTGCGTACAAGGGTATTTTTATATTGTGAATATTGCTTAGGTTTAATATTCTGTTATAGAGTTATAACTAAACTAATTATGTTTTTCTAAAACATTGCAAAGTGATTTTAGAACTGGTCGCTCACAGAATCGATATTTGTGGATGTGTGCTTTATTAGTTGTATGGTAGAGCTGTGTGTTTCTATTAATGTTGTAGGGATAAGCTCAACGGCAGGTTTCCCTCAGTCATGATTTCCAACTATCATATTTGAATAATTTAATACTTATGTCAAACAGATTAGAAATAAACACGAGTAAGAAACCTAGTCCTTGTTTCTACAATGATCCTTTTTGTGAGTGGCCGTTAAGTCTGTGTTATTTAGTTCTTCAGATGTTAGTTAAGGCCTTTTGTGTTGCTGTGCATTTCTACGCATTGTATGTATGTATGTTTATATATTGTAAATAGCTAAAATACATATATTTTTACGATTAGCATACACAACCAAAGTTGTTATGAAGTGATGGTTGATTAAATAAGAAATTTAACTATAGGTCGTTATGTTTATTTTAGAAGAGATACAAAGAAATCTGTACAGTTGCAATGTCAGTACATCCATTGTCTTGTCTTAGCATTTTAAACAACCGCCCTGGTATTAGGAATAATAATGAAATTGTTATTTTTGGCACAAAAATATTGACGAAAATTTAAAATTATAACTGAAGAAATCAACAATGAAAAGGAATCGAGAATGTTAAAGGCTCCTTTTGTTCCTAGTAGATTGCTCCGGGTCACTTACCATTTAGTAACTGTCAATTATTAAAACATACACGTCACGTACTAATAACCTTCAAAATGTTTGATTTGTAATATTTTATTCATTGATGAAATCAGGCGTTATGAGTACATAACATTTAAGTTGTATTTTTTTGTACATTTTAGATTCGAAAATATATTAATATCTAAATATGTGGTGTTTTTATTTTTATTTATCAAACTCCCAACCCCTAAGCTTATTCTTTGATGATGAAATGACACATACCTACAGTCACAGAGTACTTTTTGATAGAGTGAGACCTACAGTTGACATAGGAACGTTAACGACTAATACCGAAGTTACTTTTCGATAAACAAGTGGCTGTTATTTTTGTATCAATTTACTGATAATAACAAACAGGTTAAACATCAATTATAATAGGCTTTTTAATACTAGGTACATACAAGATACGCAAAATGAGACTTATATTACCTAATAATTTAACTTTGGTCCATTTCGTGTCCTTCACTATCACAAAACCCTCATTTGAAAACTTCATGAAAATCAATTTTGAGAACGCCAAAAAATAGTCATTTATATTCACAAAGGTCAAAAAAATTGTTACATTATGATTCCGAAGCTATAAGTTGGTGAGGATTGTGGTGAACGTCTCCACACAATCCTCACCTCTAGTGCAACCAAACGGCTGTGAGTATCGACTTGGTTTCAATTCCAAACAAAAAATAGTCAAGAATAATAGTCATAACGCTATGCCAAATCTCGAAAATAGTCACCAGAGATATAAAGGTGCCTTGGTGAGGATTACGTGGTGAGTCTTTTTCGCCACAATCCTCACCTGATTACCGAGGAACGCTTACGTTTTTGAATTTCAATTTGGTGTAAAAAAATAGTCAAGAAATTGTCTTCTCCAACCATGATAATTTCGACCTGGTTTACTTAAACTTCCATGTAAACTTCTATATACATTTTGTTTTGGTACAGTCGCGAACACTAAAATTACAAATCTATTACTATTAATACGGGAAGATTTTTTTTATCACCATCCAAATTTTTACAGGCTGTTCTACCCATGAATATGAACAACTATGAGACCAACTCTGATATCACGAAAAAAAATATGCTGTTTCATGCAAAAGTTCAATACGGCTCCGACGCAGAATGTCCACTTCTCAAAATGTCCACTGGTCGCAAAATGTCTCTTTCGCAGAATGTCCACTTCGCAAAATGTCTCTTTCGCAGAATGTCCACTTCGCAAAATGTCCCTTTCGCATATTGTCCTCTTTTTATTTCTGACTTACTTTAATCATAATTCATTTTAGCAATTAGCTTTCACACATCATGTTTGACGTGTGTTTATTTGTATCGATATAGGTAAGCAAAAAAAAATAATAAATATAGTACAAATCACATTTATTTCTTTGCATAATCGCTTGATTTAAAGTAATTATATTACCAACATAATTGTTATTAACTCGCAATAAAAAAAAAAGAAATTTGAACACTCTTTAATTACCTACGAACCGTTAACTGTGAAAATATTACTTTTTTTATAAATTGTGGCAATGTCAAATTATTTCGTTCTAATTGAACCAATAATGCCTTATATTTTTTATCAAAATAAATGTCAAGTTTTCTTCTATTGTGCTGCACATTTTTAAAAAGACTGTTCCTTATTTCCCTATCCCAGTATTTACTTTCCTTTTTCAACTTAAATACAAACATGTACAGACTTGGTTTTCTTGGTATACGTCCTGTATTAACGCGTCGGTGCCAGCCTTCCAAAGCATTCGTTGTTCGATGGCGTTGGAAAGCACGACTCAACAACGTGGTAGACATTTTGGGGTACCACTGTTTTTCGAAATACTTTCTAAAACGGTGCATTTCAGAACTATTCGGCGCCTGGTTTATAATATAACACCACGTAGCTGGTATTTTATCTGCCGGCACGAGCGGTATCATCGCAGCGATTCTTGCAACATTTCTACCTTCTTTTGATTTTAATAACCTACTTGACCAAAACGTATGAAACAGCAGATTTTTTTTTGTGATTTTTTGTATTTATTTTTTTGTCTAAGTTTAATAAATACTTCAGTGTCTATGTTTCCTGCTATTTCATTGCTAGACATTTCCTTCCGGTTGGCTTTATGAAAAAGCAACTGATAAAATATTTGACTAAATCTTTATTTCAGATTAATTTTATTGTAGTATGAGTAATAAAAGACTGCTTATCTATATTACTAAAATAGCTACTGTGCAGAACGACCAACCGAAATTAGTTTAATTTAGCGTAGTAATACCTACTTTTAGACTCCGTATTAATTTTACTTTGGGTGGTTGGGAAACCCAATATTATGCAATTTTGAAATAATGATCACGCAGATGTTAAAAGTCCCACGGTAGGTACTCGGAATGTTGGGCCACACAGGATATTTGTTTATTGGTTTTCCCAAAACTGAAATTCATTGTTTTGTTAAAAATACCTACCTAAAATAGCTAGGTACTACATCACTAACAATTTCCTGGAAGAGATCGCAGAAAGCGATAAGGCCGCCCTTTGTATGTTTTCTATTAATAATCGTATTTCTTTTTATATAATAAATAAATTATACTGTTTTTAATACAAAAAGAAATAAGATGACCACAAAAAATACGTACCTACCTACTTACTTAATAATTTTGTGCTCGATTGTACTCCACTCGAAGAATGTATGTAAAAGTTTACATGGAAGCTTAACATACCTACTTCTACATAGTAAACCAGGTCGAAATTATCATGGTTGGAACAGACTATTTCTTGACTATTTTTTGACACCAAATTCAAAAACGTAAGCGTTCCGCGGTACCTAATGGAGACGTTCATCACCACAATCCTGACCAACTTACAGATATAACTTCGGAATCATTTCAACCTTCTACCTATTCAAAACTTCCTAGCTGTGGACAAATAATTACGAACTATTACGAATTTATATAATGAAATTAACAACACTTATTAAATAGGCTTTACCAACGCTTAGAAAACTAAGCATTAATATTTTGTAGGATGATCCTTGCTTATAATAACTGCAGGACGGGGCATGGAATTTATTAAATTTGTATAGGTTTCAACAGAAATAGTGTTCCAAGAGAGAGTCACAGAGTACTTAGAGAGTAGAGCAGTGGTGGCCCAGTGGTAATGGACACGACTTACGAGTTGTAGGTTCGAACCCAGACAGGCACTTTACTTTTGTGTAAATTATTTCATCACCGACACCACTGCTCTCAAAACGGTGAAAGAAAACATCGTGAGAAAACCGGCATGAACTAAATAAACTTGCGTGATATTCACATCATGTGTTAAAATTGTTAAAGTAAAGAAAAACCTGCGGCTATACCGTTGATTATAATTTGATAATTTTTGAAGTATTAATAACGCGATACCCAGTAGATATTTGGTTTCAATTCACTCTGTATAAGTGTAACTCTATAATTTGATAACACTGTTTTTACAATGCTGTTATCCCTTCGTTGGTCTTGTAGTCGCTCAAGCGCGGAGTCTAGGTTCGATTCCCAGGTTGGTCAGTGTTATTTGGTGTTTCCCATGTGTTTCCATTAGGAATTTCGGGGTCTGTATTTGTGCCGGCTGGTTGTCTATAGACTCGCCTGGTACTATTATGGGACTTGTACAGTCAACGAAACAAACAGTAAAAAAAAAAATAAGTGGTAACATTTTGATATTGACAGCGCCCATAATATGTCGTAGCACTAAGGGTGATTTTTGAAGCGTAAGTGTTCATTCATCATTTCATTCATTTATTAATTCCATACAAATTTTACATTGTATCGAAAATGTTATACACTACAAATCCAAAAACAAATAGGTACTGATTACAGAATAACAATCAACACAATAATTCGCGCTAAACTACTACATTGATAATTAAATTCTCAATCATGCATTATTGATATGATGTTACCACTGATGTGGAGGTTCTGTATATACTGGTAAAATGTGGGTGTATCTAGTCATGTGTCATGCGCCTGTCTGTGGCAACTACAGTCGTGATGATACCTAATGTTTTTATTGAATTGCCTTGTCCCTGGTAAAATCCTGATCAATTCCATGGCCACCGCCTACCAATTTAATTTAATTCAGTGCAGGAAGAAAATTCACACGTACGTAATTTGTAGCAGGCAATTAACAACTAGTGAACGCGTTGTTCCGCGCGGTGTGCGCGCTGGCAAGTACTCATTATTCCTGAGAGATTCATAACGAACACAATTTTGTAACGAGTTTTCCACACCCACCACGGTTCTCCTTAGTATCGAATTCAAATGGAATTAAAACTCAAATAATTATGATAGAGCTGTTTTTAGATACTTCTACGTGGTTAATTGTGGGTTTATTAACAGTTTGTTTAGTATTTTTATGTAATATTTTCAGTGTTACAGCAATTATGAAATGGGTGCAATGGTTTCGAAATAGAGATAAGTCTCTAGTAACTTTTACAGGGGTAAGTTTTTTGTGTTTTTATTTTGATATTGTACCTACTTTTGTGCTTAGTTAATTATAGTACCTAAGTATTTACTCAGTTACACTTACTAGTAGGTACGCACGCTTCTGACGACTGGCACAGCCTTCTATAATTCATGGGGCACAATAGGACATACCTCTATAAACGAGGTGAATAGGGATGCAGACGTGAATCGAGACGAAACTTTAAAATGGAACTTTGAAATATTTAGTTTGTTGCCAACAAGGGCACTTTATCGTTAAATATAATACAGTAAACACGTAAGAGTTCTTTTTTGCTGCAAAATATATTATTTCAATGTTATAATCCCTTTTAAAGTTTCGTCCCGATTCACCCCTGCATCTCTATTCACCCTGTTTGTCGGTATGGAATGTTTTAGGTCTTAAATATTCCTGAAAATGTAGTTAGGTATCTTTACCATTTTCAGAAATATAGGAACCTACAAGACACAGAGGTTCAAGAAGGTAACGAGCCTCTAGATCTTTGTAAAGTCTCGTTACCAAGTAGATAGGTAAATGATAAAATTACACGAAGGGAATAACGAAGATACGTAAGTACTGTGTGTATTGTGCTTGTGTGTAGCCGCGTCGGGATTCCTGTATTCGTGGTTTCTGGCTGAAGTTTTACAGAAGGCGTTTATTAGGGATAGAAGGTGATTTTTGAGTTAGCGTTTTTTTTTGCTGAAGTTAAATTCAGTGAAGCAGTTGTATTCAGGATTGTGTTCTTTAGCAGTGATTTGCGATTTCGTTTTCGGGTAAATAAATAAAGAGTGTAGGTAAGTGTCATCATAATTATATTAGCTATTACGTACTGTAATAATATAATACAGGGTAGCAGGGACATCGACGTGCAACCTGTTATTATGGACTCAGTCCTACATGATTCTGAAACCCTCTTAGCTATAAAAAAAAAAAAATTGCAGTTCCATATATTTTGATTGAATTTTTGACCACGTAGGTAGGTAGGTAAGTATTGCACTTTGCTATGAAACAGCCGTTTTTTTTTATAACCTACGAAAACTTTTTCGCGTCGATGTCCCGCCACCACAGAAATCAGTATTTAGATTTCGGTGCCCGCCACCCTGTAAAATACTTACCTACCTTGGCATTATGTTTTTTATTAGGTAGGTACGCTTAAGGTTGAGTTAAGTTTCCCAAGAGCGTTTATTTTTATTGAACAGTGGCGAGCAACGAAAATGATTGGTAGAACCCGTCATTCAAAGCAAGAGTGAACAGGCATCTTCTGGGCACGCTCGTCTATCATAGACCTCATCAATCGATTTCCACCACTCGAGATCGAGGTCAAGAACAGGACCGTTATGCAATAAAAAAAATGGAAATCGCACCCTAATTGCGTAACACTATCAATCATAATCTGAATCATTTTGAAGAATATTGCTAATCCATTGCTTTATATGTTCGAAAGTTTGTCTGCTCAACAACGTAAATAACGCAATGCATACTGTTAAACTGTCAAAATGAAAGCCATCAGATTATGTTGATAACTAAAAAGTCCAAGAGCGGTTAACAACTATTCTTACCCTGGGCATAAAGAAATATGCTTCGATTAGATAGCACAATTGATACACTAGGAATAGGTCAAAACAACAAAATAATAATGACTGTGTTTATATCTTGCATTGCTCCTTATCAATGTATTTACGAGCAGTTACGATTAAAGATTCGTCTACCTATAGCAATGATGGCCTCAAAGGCTTACGTAAATGCTAATTTAGTATAATTAACGCATTCACCGTCGATAAAGTAAATTAATTGATGAGGTCACTCGAAATGGCACAAAACGTAAATTGCTCTGAATTTGTCGGATGAGCTCGGGATCGTATGATCTGCTATTATGGTGTGCTGTTGCGACTGTGGCGTTCTCCACAATTTTGTACTTTTAAGTATTTAAAACTTGTATTTTTGTACCTACACCACATATTATGTGTGCGATGCAAAGGCTGTTTTGAGAACAAAAGCTTATCATCTGTACCTATTTATAAGTATTTGTAACCACTTCAATCGAAGTTTAAAATATCTGTGGAACGCATGAAATTCTTCGCGGTATTTAGGTACCGCACCGCAGCGGCTCGCCCTTTCGTATTTCATTCCCGCAGTCCCGGCGGGGGGCGTGTGCCCGAATGTCGGGAGTGTTTGGGATAGTATCCTGGAGAGGCGAGCTGACTGAGCCCTGAGCGGTGAGCCGTAGTCAGGAGGCGCGCGCCCGCTCGTCCGCACGCATGCGTACGCTCCCGTATCCTGTTGCACGCATTACGTAGTCCTAGCACCTTCACTACCGCGAATATGTTTACGCTATGTTAGATAATGAAAGCTTATTCATCGACTTCAATGTCCTACAATAACTTCAAATAGCTAAAGTAAACATGAATGAACCAACTGTGTATGTCCTTTATAAACCAATTGTGGCGGTGAATTAATATCGTATTTAAAATGATGTGGTAAGGTCAGCAGTGCAAAAACGATTTTTAAGATCAGAAGCATGCCCTGGAGCTGTCCGTGGTCGCGAGACCGCCAGCAACCACTCGCGGTCAGTCCACCACTGCATTTGTTGTTGCAGGTTTGTTTGTCTTAAATTAAAGTATTCAACTAGGTACTTGTAACTTACTTACAAAACTCACTTTGAATAACCGAGGCATAGCCGATGGGCCTAACTTTGTAGGGATCAAATTATCGATAACTCAAAAAGCCGCTTTCCCATAGAAGTGGAATTAATACCTCTATATCGAGTTACTTAGCAATAGCATAAAGTGTCGCACGCTCTATATTTTTATTAGAAGAATTTGAAGATAGTGTAGTCAATGAACTCATTACGAAATTCATAAGTGACAGCTTGATGCCTGTTTAACCGATTGGAAAGTTATAGTAGGACAATCCTAGCGTGATAATGGTAGGAGCCAGGGAGACGTTATCCCGGGAATGTTTTAATGGATTTAAAGTGCTCTATGCGTGTTAATATCATGTCCATAAAAATGAAGAGATGGAGTCCAAGCATGACGGCCCTACTTAACTTTTCTGTGATGATAAAAGCATATTTTAATTTTCGGTTTATGTTGTTCTTGTCTCTCCCTAATTATGAAAGTAATCGCTATTACAGATTCTGTTTAAGAAATATTTAAAAGTAACGTTGGTCAATGTAAATTCAATACAAAGATAGTTTTTATACAAATATCTACCTACGTGAATACAATAATAGAAGCGTTACTAAACGAAGTCAGAATGACGGAAGTGCCAAAATGGTTAACTTTACCCAATAACAATAATGTATTCAGTACTGCTTACCTGTGTATTTCTACGTGATCAAGATAGTAATAATTGAATTAGCAACTTTTTTGAAGTCATGTTAGCGGACTTTGGTTTTATAAATATGCATGGGTACAAATTATAGACCTAAAATGTACATATCTTTCACATAGGTATGTAGAGACCTCAGATGTGAGAAGTATCCGTGATTGCCACTGAACTAGTGATGAGGTTCAGGAGTGCAATCAGCTGGGTCCGCGCCTCCGGCCTCAGTCACAAGTTGCTTGTGCCCGCGGTTGCTCGTATGTGCAGCCACCGGACAGCCACACCAACGTGGATTTATTTACTATTCATTTTTTGAAACCTTAGTGACTTATGCGAAAAAACTATAAAAAAGAAATAATTTTATACTTTCCTGAAAATTAGTGCAATGTGAAACGTGATGATAGTATAATTTGGAAATGATGACACTGAACATTTTTTGTTTTTAAAATGACTATGTAAAATGCCTTGGAACTGTCTGTGGGGATACCAGGCACCTGCACCAGCCTGCAGAGTTAGTGGACCGCTGCATTTACTGTTGCAGGTACTAGACTAATACCTACGTATTGTTATTCCGGTTTTTTTTTATTAAGTAGTTGAAGAAAAGAGGTTTTCTGTTTTCTTTACAAATTAAACGTATTTTTACGGTGTACCTACATAAATTATAATCTATGGTATGTACGTAATTGCATCTAATTGAGTATGATTAGGTATTTGCTCAGTACGTATGTATAATAGAACACGTAAATAAATAGGTAGCTACTACAATGCTTGCAATAATTACTATTACTATGGGAGTTTCGTATATACCCGGCTAATTAAACAATCATGATTCAACAGAAAAGACCAGCAGAACAATGTAGGTATAGCTGAAAAAAAATTTTGCATATACAACTTTTGAATAAACCTAAGTTTTCAAAAGGTTCTGAGGAAAAGTGCTATATTATTGTTTGTATTTACGTCTTCCCATTTCTATAATAGCCGTCGATTATAGTCGAGAACTTTGTGCAGCTTCATTTGTTTAAGTGACTTTTTTTTTTAAGTACTAACATTAGCTTGAGACTTTCTTTTAAATGAAGTCAGAAAAATGTTTCATGTTTAATTCAGTGAAGTTATTAACTATGTAACGAAGCTTTTAAGGATTTTATGGATCTAAATAAAGCCTAACTGCATTCGTTTTAATAATTTTCTTCTGGTTTTTTTTGTTTTGTAGTTTTCAGTTTTGACTATCATCTCAATTATGAATTGCCTGTTGGTAATTTTGATAACAATTTTGTAAAAAAATGTCATTATGTTATTCTTATGTAAATGAATCCTCAGAAGTTATAATTACTGGCATCTTATGCAACACATGGAGAAGATACCTAGGTATCTACGTAATTGTATAGACGATGCTAGATGCCTAGAAATTTTGCTAAAAAGTTTTGAGGAAGACGTAGAAAGTGCTACTTATCACAAGATATGTAAAATTAACTAGTTAAATGAAAGTCGCTTTATTTATTTTGTTACTGAACGTTCTAATCGTTCGAAAACCTTTGTTATAATACAAAGACAGTGTTCAATAAGTTTTTATTTTCTTCTACTTTCAGAATACAATAGGAATCGTTTGTTTGTCTGACCTTACTGTCTGATGTTACTTTCAAATGTACCTATGTTTAACTAATTGGAGCCCTACAACCTACCATAATAATTCCATTACGTTTTGCAAGATTTTTAATTTTGATACTACAGTGTCTACAGTTGTACGAACTATTGATATATCTAGATAGATTTCATTTAAGTTTTTAAAGTGTTTATCGATTAGATAAAAAATCCAGAAACTATCAACGGTAAACCAGTTAGTAATCATCCATCAAATATAAACTTATTCGAATAAAACTAAATTATTATAATTGTTGTCAGTCCACGCGACGTGGCTACACCAGCGCGATTTATTATCCTTCGTGATTAACATACGGCGCAGGTTACAAAGAATCGATATAGATGCAATAATAATTGTATTGTTGTGACATCGTTTCATTAGGTTACCTTGGCAGGTAGTAGAGTTAACGGTAGAATGCTAATGCGTTGAGGCGAGTTCGTAGCATTGTCGCATGAACTCGTGCGCTGGGCCTAGCTTCCCAAAGGTTGCGTAACCGTGGGTACACCGCCCACGGCCCGGCGCCGTGGACAGCGCCGTCACCGCCGGTCTCCGGTCTCTAAGCAAATATCTCCAGACAAGTTCATTGTCGACCAATTCGAATAAATTACGCTTAAAATATCTTACTACACTGAGCAAAGACACTCGAGAAAGTTAACCGAGGTATGATAATAATGTTACTTATAATAAATAGTAACCAATTTAAATGAAAATATTTATAACAATAACAATGTGCGAGTGCGATGTAGATATCATTTTAACGGTTGTATGGATTGATATAAAGAAGCTTAATAAATTGTATTACACATTGCGTGTTTCTTTCGTTTAAGGAATTATTATTTTTTAGGCAGCTGCAGGCCTGCAGTGCAACGGATAGACGAATGCATGGGTTTAAAACGAACCGCTTGTGTCGAATATATTCAATCGTCTATCTAACGTTTATAAGTTAATTAGGAACATGTGGGGCTGCGCTCGTGCATCCCGATGGACAATAAAGCCTTTCAGCGGGCGGTGCCTTTGAACTCTAAACGTTATTAGTTCGATTATGTACTTATCAGTTCCTATTGTATGGTGTGTGTATGGGCCTACCACGGAAGATGAGAAAGAAAAGTTTCCTCGCGTTCTGTGTGCCTATGCAACTAACTCTAGTGTCCTAACAAAGTAAATTAAATGTCCACTAAGAGTATTTTGTGTGAAGGTAGTTTTAAGATGAACCAAACCAATCCTTTCTTTGCTGCAGGTATTATAAGTTATTTTTCTTGTCAAGGTAGTATAAAGTATTTTTCTTACTGTCAACTAGCTTAGTCCATATATACAATGCTAGACACAGAAAGAAGAGTCTAGGATAATGTCGTAGCCTCGTAGGCGCGTCTACGAAAGCTCTACGCAATATTTTTTCGCAAAACTGTTGTAATTACTTCTACAAGTTCTACTAGGTATGCTACGTGGCGTAGCACTCGTAGCGCACGTCTACATCCCCTGGGAGAGTTTTTTTTTATAGATCATACTGCTATATTTTTTATTCTTCTATTTTTCGCAACACCGTATTTTATAAGATTCTTCTTGTTTTAATTATTTTATTTATGCCAAACATTTAATTAATGTCTAAAAGTTTAAGGGCTAAAACAAATACAAATCTCTTTCATTGGCCTTTAAACTTTGGCTAAATTGGTAACAAATATTCCACCCACATTAAAAGTACTTATTGTTCTCTTTGCTAAACGAACCAAGTACGCAAAAATTGCCGCCCTCTGTCTGTCTGGAGAATGAAAAACTTGTTAGTGTTGTAACGCATTTAGTTAAAAAAGCGTGGCGAGCATTCTGTCGGTGTCGTACTGTTGCCCTGTTGCTCGTGCTCGGTCATTGCTCGTTCACGCTTCCGTAATCTGTTTGACTTCGATGCTGTCACGGTATATTTTGCGATCGTTTTTTTATAAGAGTGACGCAGTTTTTCTACTGTATAGCTTAATTTTAACGCATTCCGGGGGATAGTTGACCGATTAACAGAAACAGTCTTGCGCCATTACAACATGAAATATTACTGAGAGGAAAATCACAATCAAAACAATTTAACTTCCTCACTTATTTTAAACATCAGAAAGAGAAATTATTAGTAAAGTATGTAATGTAGTTATCATTTGTAGCTAGAAGCAATAATTGTTTATTTAAATGGTAGCCCGTACATATCAGCTTATAAATTAACGCCACTGACAGCGGCAAGCCGTGTCAGAAGGCGAGTCCACCGCTAAGGGTATAAGTGCCTATAGGCTATGATTTACGACACATTCCTGCGCAGAGCGCGTCGAGGATTCGTCAGTGCGCCTGCGCAGACCGATGGGAACAAGATTACTTCTCACAGATTTGTCTGGTGACAGGCAAAGCTCTTTGTGCCATCATTGTTCGGAGCACTCAGGAGTCGTCTGGCTTAGCTGCGCGCGTTTAAACCGCAGATTAGTCATCGCCCGTATCGTATGAAACAAATTAATTTATCTTTAAGCAAACAGCCAATGAATAAATAAGTATAAGTAAAGAGTTCGATATTTATTCCGATCTCTC
Source organism: Gortyna flavago (assembly GCA_963669345.1). Classification (NCBI taxonomy): domain Eukaryota; kingdom Metazoa; phylum Arthropoda; class Insecta; order Lepidoptera; family Noctuidae; genus Gortyna; species Gortyna flavago. Next base: position 9,841,206 of record OY770128.1, on the reverse strand, counting down.
CTTTCGTTGTTACCAAGGTACCGTATCGTTTCACATCTGTGCAAACCTAAGCGAGGTCTCCTAAGTATGACAGTCTTGTGAGTAGTTATTGTGTGGTTACGATACTTAGCCTACGTTATTTTACGTGCATGCACTTATATAGAACTTCCCGGATCTCGCCGGTAGAAATTAAACAAACAATAGAAGCTTACTTATTAGGATGTAAGTAGGTGCTACGTTTTGGAGCGTCTGAAATATTTCATGAAAGTTATTCCTGGTTAAGAATTGTTGAAATGAGAGCGATTCATGGAACGAGCTTAAAATTTTTTTCATGTTTATATTCGTAATTCCGAGCGGATGTTACGCAAGTGCGTTGGGACTGCCCAACTATAGCGCTTGACCGGAAGTGCGCTCGGCGGGGCGCGGGACGCGGGCTCTCGTTCACAGGTACTAAATGATGCCTCTAATGAACGGCACAGGAGCGGCACACGGCACACGGGTCAAACCTTATTATTGGTAATGCGCAATACATTACCCACAATTAGTGTGGCAGTCGGCAGTAATTGCCGCATACTTCGGGCGTGTTTCGTAAAGCACGTAGTACCTACCTCTAGTATCTACTCTTACTTAGGAAACCTTACTTACCTATGATGTAGGTACTTCTATTAAAGTTATGGAATTTAAATGCGGGCCTCGATTTATTACGCACCTATTAATAATAAATTCTCTTAAATGTCTAAGGTCCCCCGCATTACGCGACACTCGAGAACGCTAGGAATTTCCTTCGTATATCGTAAAACACTTTGGACACCTTAGAAAATTATTGTACACGCTGCGAATGTTAACATAGGAAATATAATAGGTAATACATTGTGAAAGATTACAATGGCATGCGTAATTTTGAGTGAGTGTAAAGTTTCGTAGTTGTATCAAATGTCGTTGCTGAAATTCAAATACTCGTTCAGAGCAAGGTCTCTGCAAAAAACATCACGGTTCGCGAAGCATGCTCGCCAGCTGTCAGGCAGACGTGCTCAGTGCACACGTGTCGCGCTTCGCTCGGGGGAAACCATTCAGTGCTTCCATTACTACAGAAGTCCCGCACATCGGCACATGTACTCTTCAACACATGCTCCTAACGAACCCGATACTAAAAGCAATTGTAAATTCTTACCCATGAATCAAAAACCATAAGAAAGGAACTCATAAAATAAATTTTATTCCCTTATTGGTGCATAAACAGAGTTTAAAAATAGTTGGGACCACCTGGAGCACTCTGCTCCCAACTTTGAGTGCAGGGAACGTGATTTATGGCTCTTTAAGCCACACAATGCAACCGCAAATATAACCCTTGACTATTTTTCTAGAGAACAAATTGTCCCTGGGTAGATATTTCGAGTGGGTTGACTGTTACTCTAACCGGCACATATACATATTATTATTATACGCTTATCGATATTGACAATATGACAATATCGAGGGGTAATAAATTAATTCGTTTAGACAACTAACTCAACAAATTATTTGCTATTGTATTGCCTGGCCGCTTGATGCTTTTGATAGGTTTTGGGTATTGTATTGTAATTTACTTTTAAACACAAATTCCGATCTACATTCTGATACTAAGTCTAATTATTGTTCGTTTGTAAGTTATTCACGGCTGAACGGTGGCCAGTTATCCCAAATGACCGCATCGGTGCATTTGGTACTGAGGAGTAGGTTGATGTTGTGGACGGTGAGATCGTTCCGTGTACGACGTGGGAGGTCCGATTATTTCCCCGGAATTCAAATTGATCCAAAAAGATTTCACAAAAATATGAACAAAGTTATTTTGGTAAATAACCATCGAGGATATTTACCAAAATAACTAATATGGGAAGCAATTCATGAAATGCTTTTGATGCTCTTACACAAAAGTTCCCAAGACAATAATCGCTGCACCTCAAATACTTTCACGTCTCTCTATTTTTTTATTCTCGAGCCCAAAAATGTTAAGCTCAATAAATGATTAAAGGCAGGTAAAAAGAAAACGAATCTTAGATCCAGCCACACGGACACCATTGTAATGATCAATGTCGTAACCAATGAATTAGCTTTCAAAATCGAATTAAATAGAGATGAATACTAGTTTATTAAGTTGTAACTTGAAACCATCACAGTTTATTGCATGTGATTTTTAATCAAATGAAAGTAATTGATTATTCAAGCACAATCATTGTTTCTCACCGCACAATTCAACATGAACAGTTTATCAATATTCTAATGGTTACGTTGTTTAGTTCTGGTCGTGTCAGACGTCATCCCCTCGTCACGTCACTCCTTTCACTGTTGTCGTGCTGACACCTCCAGCAATTAACATGTCACTGCGCAACATTATCGTTAAGACTTTGAAGCGTTGAAGTAAATATTTTATTAGATGTCTCAAGTCGACCGTGGTCTGCGCTACAGTAGATACAGTTTACACTTACAAGGCATTTTTAATGGTGATAGGTATTATTTTGGTTTCGGTAGAGCGCGTTATGTCGACAAAGTACAAATAAGGTGACCCCTGTTATTTTCCTTTCTTAAAATGGTCAGATTGTTAAGAGAATAAGTTCGTACCGAAAACTAATTGGGTTGCGTTGCGTCACCCTGGCAAGGTTTTCGTCTAATGTAGTTAGCACCGTGTTAGCTTAATAGCATGCATGTTATCATCGTTCCTTTTGCGGGTACTAGAGTACTTCGACGCAGACATGTGAGCAAAAAAGTGATGTGAGAAATGCAAGTTTCCTGTAATCATGGCGTTGCGCAAGTTCGCCTGAGTGTGAACTGTATTACTAAACCTATATGACGTCATATCGGAGTTTCAACACAGTACAAACAAAGCCGCAAGCCTCTGGCACACATTATGTGCTCATTTCCAGGACAAACAATGAATTATTTGGGAAATAAATTTATATACAACTGACTGAGCGAGAGGTCTTCAATACAGATTTTGTTTATGACAGCATTCAATCTTGTGACGCGTTCTCTCAATGGTCACAGACTCACAGATCATCGAATGATGATCTCCAGTTAACTTTGCTTAGCCCGTATAAGTGAAGATTTAATTTAATTGAAGCCCCTTGTGATAAGTACTTTTCAATGAAGATAAATAGAATTTTTATTAACATTTTTAGGACTCGACTCTTAAATATGTGGTTGAAGAATCTATTGAATTAGTGTTCCAAGTGGCTAAATTAAAAAATAAAACTTTCAATTTAAGTAAGAATTGTTTCAAAACATCTTTACCGAAGTTTCTTACCGAACAGTAACAAATTGCCAGCTTATCTAACAAACACATGGTAGTCAAGGGTTGCTAGAGGCGTGTGGTCTACGTACTGTGTGGCAATTTCCGAGTCATACAGACACAAATATCACTCATAGTCGTAGTTCCTACACCGACCGCCATTACCCACGACTCGGGTGGTCTACCGGAATCCGACCAGTACTGAGGAATTATCAATTTCCTTTTGAGTTACGAATTGTTGGGCAGTAACATCATGAAATTCGGACCTTTTAGCAATTTTTTCGATTTAAATTGCCATTCCTAATCGATTTCATTGTAATTTTCTGCTTGCATCCACCTTACGATAAAAATTTTGTAGCAAATGAAACCGTAGCGTTTTTACAACTGTATCTGTTATACATTAGTGAATAGCAGAGTTATCCGTGGCTATAAATAAAGAAATTATGAGCCTTACGAAACGTTACTTGTCTGATATACGAGTGTAGTCCAGCGCACATTCCATCTGAAATCGTGCGGTGTAACTGCAGACCCGTATTGGTTCCTACTGCATAATCAAATTACTTTAATGGCCCGTTTGTGAACCCCTCTTAGGTCCAACTGGAACCCAGTCCCACGCAACTCACATCGAGTCAATAAGACAAGACGATTTGTTGGTAGAATTGTGGCAACGTTTAACTTCATAAGAACCACTTTCATGAGCATTAGCGTGATCTAGACTTTCTCTATCGCACTTTATATGGAAATGGTCGAGTGTGTTTGACAATCAATCATGAGAAAAAGCAATACTAAGATTTTTATCCAAGTAGAAACCGTTCATGTTGATCCTTTTTTTTAAACCATTTAGGTTTGTAGGTACTATTTTATACTGTAGAGTCGATTAATATTTGGAAAAATTTAGACATTAAAAAGTAATTTAACCGGTAGAATCATAAAGCGGAAAGAATTAATGAATTATAGCTCTATAAAAAGGTCCATATAACGTTAAGTATGCCCCAACTCTACTGCATTAAAAATATGAATGAAAATATAAAATACAGAATATAATTTATTGTTGAGATGAATGAACTGGTGGTATAGTATAAATGCCTAATGATGGCCCAGTTTCCATCTCCAACTGTTTAAATAAATACGATTATTCGGAATTGGCCGTTTAATATTTATGACAAAATAAACATTCACAAAGATACTGCTTTAGCCACCCAGAATCATTGCATGCATGATATTGCAGCTATATCGACAACTGTATTATTGGCTACGGAACGCGTGCAACGATAAAACGGGTTCAATAGTTTATCAATCATACGATTACAGCTATTGTTAAATTTCAAGTCATTCGAGAATGTTGAAAAGTTACGTAACAAACTTTACCTCCGTCGTGAGCCATTACTTAGCCACCCCTGTGATAGGTGAGGGTCCGTCCCTTATATTAACCGTAACACAAGGGAGTGGCCGGTCATCATCATCACTCACTGGGGTGAAGAAGACAATATTAGTTTATAACCGGTATGCTGCCTCATGCGATAATTTAAAATAGCGCGGCGCAGGGCGCTATCTATACCAGTCACGCGAGCATTTGCTTTAGTTAATTATTAGCTTTATAAGGACAATAAAGTCGGAAGAATTCAATATAAATAGTTATTGTTGATGTTATTATGTCATAAAAATACACAAAAAATACAAAAAGTGATTTTTAGCAGAGCGTGGTTTCGATCCACGGACCTCTGGGTTATGGGCCCAGCACGCTTCCACTGCGCCACTCTGCTCTTGTGCACTTTCGCGAAATTACTGACTACATGTTATAAGGCGTTACGTAGTAAAACGTAATAAATACGACAGTACCTACATGGATTATTTATAAATACTATTCTATTCTATTTTTCTTTATGGCAATGGTGCCGATGTCGACAATTCTGCCAATGTCAGATGTGATATGAGAAAACGTAGTGATTTTTAGAATTATAACAAAAAAAAAAAAAAACAATATTTTACATCCATGATTATATCCAAAGAATTTATAAATACTAATTAGGAGTATTGCTGACAATGATTTATATAACAATTCCAATTAATTGGCGATTGTTTGCCTAGAATTTATTAACAACGCGATTTTATACGAGCTTAGAATGCTAATTAATACCTACTTACATATTAACATATCTAGAAATCCAATTTCTGGTTAGCCGTGATTTATTCATAGAGACAAATCTGAGAAACGAGTATTTTTTAAAGTTAATTAATAAACATATTTGTACCACTACTCCTACATTGTAACAACAGAAAGGAATTTTTATTCGTATCTAACGCCATACAAATGTTTCAAAAGGGTCCGTCCTACTTTAATTGGTGTATTCGTAATTAATTAAAGTCAGTGACCGAGCTGCGGCCGACAGTTATATAAGTAGTACGGATTGTACTACGATCTGTCTCCTTGAAACACACTGGTTAATAGGTACTGGCTATGAAATTACCTCGGCTGTATGGAAACATGTAGTGTTGGTATTTATTACTTTTTTATCAGCATCGCAGAACACGCGCACCAATAACTATAGGTATACAATAAAGATAAGGCATACACTAGGTTATAAAAATATCGTCGGGCTAAGAAATTACCTACTAACCAAAACATTAAATTATTATTGTAAATCTTAAATCTCTTTGACTACTATGTATTTTATTCCACATTTTTCCTCTTCAATCAAATTTTTTGTCGTTGAAAAAACCCCGATAAAGTAACGATTTGTTGCAATATTACTATATTGCAACAAATCGTTACTTTATCGTTACTTTATCTAAAAATCTCGTTTAAATATTTTCTTCCTGCCTACTGGCAGGAAGAAAATATTTAAACGAGATTTTTGGTTGCTGTGATTAAAATCCTTTTAGAGATTTACAGGTACCTCCCTATGGATGTTGCTCCTATGTTAGAACAGTTTTTAAGAAAGATTGAATTCAGGGTTCAGTCGTTTATTTTGAATATTTCGCTCTAAAATGCAAAATTAACAAATCAAATTCAAAATATTTATGGATGGTTTTTAGCTCTTCCTAAAGCCATTTGAATTGCGTTCAGTATTGACTTTCGATGACGTACTGTAGTGATTTTAATGAGTTTCTAATCGATTAAGCGCATACAGTAGGTATTTTGTGCACGAACTTGGAATTAATGTACCTACATAAGTAAGTAACCAGAAACAGTATGTTAATGTGAGTGACAGTGGAGCCGATGCCAAGTGCCGTCTGTCGGGCACTGGCGGGCAATGGCGGGCAATGCCGGGTCGACGCGAGTTGTTCAACGCGTGAGACAATTTTGTATGGCTTATAACGCCTTGATATTAAACGGATGTCACGTACAAAGACCTTGAGAAAGCACCGCTCGTTGTAACAGATGGCAGATGGCTGCTTGCCCAAATATTATTGATATTCGACGAATATTTCAGGAAATTTGCAATGCTTCCGCTTAATTCATTCGCCTCAAAAATACGTCCACATAAATAGTCCAGTTTACTGGTATAATTTGACAAGACTGTTAGCACGTGCGCAGCTTACGAAAGTTTCGCCAGAGCAAACAGATAACCATGAAATTGGAACATCGTTGTACTTTATGCGGCAATAACTTTGTTATCAGCACTACCTTAACTTTTATCTACAAAATAAGTCTTCTTTAATCCATGCTTTTAGTTCCCTTACTTACCTAAAATACATGTTTATTGTACAATGAATAAATATACTTATTGTAAATTAGACAAATAGTCATGGCTCATCTAGTAGAACCGAATCTAAGCATTCCCTTGATGCAATACCTAATTCTTGTTTATAATCTTCAATGAACAGTTAAGTAATGCTTAATGAGGTATGCCGCATTTGTATCAAAGATAACAGTAACAAAACAAGTTCGTTTAACCTGTCTTTAATCAAGTAACATTCATATCTATGTGAATTCAAATCGAATGTAGTCATTTAGTTAGCTTTGGCGTTATCGGCGTACACGCAGTAGTAATTCATTACAAAACAATGGAGTTTAATATGAAAGGGCAGGGCGTTCAGTTGATTTATCATTCCGACACCGAGCCCTTTGTTTTCTTCCACGGAGCTCGGCGGCTTCAATCACGTGTCGCGGTCAAAAGTTCGCCGGCCGGCATCCAAAAGAATATTAATTTTTGTTTCATAGACATAAACCTACATCATTCATACCTAATCATGACCGAGTGTCACTGTTCAGTGAAAAGGACCTACTTACTTACTGATACTTTCCATTCGTTGTTATTTAGAAAGTATTATTTTTACAAAAGGTGTCCTTAGTTACTGAAGTGCCACAGTTCAGAGCGTACGGTACCTCAAGAGAAGCGTACTTACATTATAGATACTCCGAAACGTAAAAACTGCGTCGGATGTCTACATCGTCATCGTTGCGAGGATTATAATGGATCTACCCCAACCGCATTTTTTATTTATCTTTTTAATACAAAAGGCGTAGACTTAGATTGCTACAAATTCGTCGGAAGAAATAACTCAAACCCCAGAGAGGTCAAAAAAACGTTTGTTGTTACAAGTTTGGATCAGGATACAAAAACTGTCATGATGGCGTTACAGCGTTACTTCAATGTATCAGCATTGCGGCATTTTAATAGATTCTCTGGTTGTAAAAACAAATGGCATTAATGTTTTGTTTTGTTTGGCGTGGAGGGTGCTTGCTACCGCGTGCGGGGTCCGAGCGTGACACCGGAACGCCAGCGGGCCCCAGCAATTACCTCGGGGATATAGCGAATTACTCTCTGATGGAGACATTTCCGAGAATTGGGGTCCTCTTTACCACACCTTACCTATGTCGTAACTTCTCGTAACTCAACATTTACTAGTATAATCTAGTTGAAATGTAAGACCGCGCCGTATCGACTGAACTGCTGATACTTGCTTGTTGTTTACTGCAGACCATGCAGAGCTTACCTCTATCTTATTTTTGACTAGAGCAAGTTTCCATTCGAGATACGTTTCTGTTCGAAAGTCATCGTTAAATAGAGATATCATTTGTCTCGATAGTTGGGTCGCTCTTTGAATGTACAATGTTATGTCCAGCTGTTCAATGAAATTTGATTCAGTTAGTTAATAGGGCGCGTGTAATACGTGCATTGTGAGGTTCGTGTCAATCTGTTCAGTGACTGCCTGCACCTTTTGTGAGAAATGGTTTTTTTGATGGGTTTCGCTGGGCACGGGTGGCGCGGACGCCGAACAACGTGCGCCCGCGACGGCTGGGACGCAGTTGCTGCGATTTAAGCAGGTGCCTGCAGTCGCACGTGTCTGCCGATACAGTTTTAAATGCGTGGAAGAATCTTTATTTGCTAATGTGTGCGTAACGGTATAATAGGATGTATCTAACAGGAGATTTGTAAAAGCTCATTCAAGGCGAGCTTTTGTGGAATCTGAATGTGAAGTTTTGTGTACCATACAATAACATGCAGAGTTTAGATTTTACACAGTTAATATTGGACTGCATTAAATGATTACAATGAACACACTTAATCAAACTAGCCTACAAACACTACCGGTGTAGTAGCGCGTATTAAAAGCTCTCGAGAGTGGCCTGCTCGCGGCTCAGTCCGATAACATAAAGGAGTGATTTATTTCAAACACCGATTTCAAGTACATCGTCCATGTATCATGTGCGCTGCAAATGTGGCGCCTGGAGCGTCGGCGGCGGCGTCGGTCGGCGTCTGCGCAGGGACATGACGTCACCGACTCCAGAACACTCTGACCCCATATAAAGAACGTTGTTGAAGTAAAAGCGAACATAATCTGGCACATTGATTGAAAATAATTTTGCTTGTTCTTACCAATAAATCCTGGGATATAGCCCGTATAGCGTTTGTAAGAGGTTAAGACTCCTCATTAACTGCTCCCCAATGAGTAGGTAATAACTTGTTAGTATAAACTTAAAAATCAAGATTTTTTACTATTCTACTTATGGATATCAACGAGCATGATTCAACCAAAATAACCGATTTCCTTTCCTCGTAACAAGTATACCTACTAGACAGATCTGATTTACAGCTGTCAGTTACAATTTGCTAACGAGTGTAAGACATGTCAGGGCTTTAGATAAAGATCACGGCCCAGTCGTATTATTGAATGCAAATTGCAAACACAAACGACGAGTATCGTATTGGAGATAGATTGAATAGAAACTAATTATTTACTCACGTATTGTCCTGTCAGCGACAGCGGTCCGTGTTGGTTTGGTAAATAGAGAAAATCCCTTTAGTTTGGTTTGAATTGACTTGCCTAGAATCATAAATAAAACGGTAGGAAAGCTATGAAAGCGGAGTCTACAATCGAGCACAATCTACGTGGTCGTGTAGGTATATTAGGAGTTGAGGTTAGTTATCTGTAAGAGAATAATAGGGGCTTCATATTAACAAGGAACTAAAATATCCATCGCGTATCTGTATCGTTGAATGGGCTCGCGTTCCTCTCATCCATTGTCCGTGAGCTAACGAAGGGCGAGCTCCACTGGGCACCGGGCAGGTAAGGGCTGGCCGGCACGACTCGGTCCCGTCGTAAATATCCGCCGGCATGCGTCCTGGGAGCTCGCACTATCAACAATGGCCTGTCATTTCACGCGCTAGTGTTAAACGTTTTCTAGTCTCGTTGTTCGCCTGAAGCTATTTGTTCTTGTTAGTCTATGGGAAAATATCGCCTTGTCTAAACAACGACATGGTAGGACAAAGACATCTTAGTATCGGCGTATAATACTTATTACTTGTAGCGATATTAATATTTAAATTTATGTTGTTCACAGAAGGAAGGAGTGGGTCAGGCTCACGCGTTTCGTAGCAAGTCGTTCAGGAAGCCACGACCATGTCACTGGTGCCATCAACCGGTGCACAACACAGGATCCTGCTGCAGAGGTATTTATCTCTAATAACTATCTACTTTACTAGTAGAAGTCCTACATGACATGACTCATGAGTTGCACTTGAAATATTCGAAAGTTTTTATCTTGACCGGTTTGTCTATTCGCAGAAACTTGATATGCAATTCAAAAAATCGACAGGCTTGATATTCAAAGGTCATTGACGACCTGTTTGTTGACGACAGAATCAGTGCTTCAAGTCAATATTGGAGGCTAAAATGCCACGCTCAAAATTCAATTGCTTGTCGATGTATGAACTATAGGATTTGTGAAATGTTAAGTAGGTTTGTGTTTGTTATAGCTGCAAATATCAAGGGTACCTAACGTTCCCAGCGTAGTATTTTTGCGAAACGATTTCTGCGTACGGAATGTTTGTTCTGTACATGCTTGAAGCACAATCGACAATAAAGTACATACTGTAAATCTATAAAGGCTAACTTTTCATGCATGGATTGGCCATTTTAGCTTTCAATGTTTCATTTTTTCAAGCTATCTGTAATGAATAAGAGGTGACACAAATAATCTAAACCACCTTATGTGCATTGAGGTATCATTGAAGCTTCATTGTAAAAGATACTATTTAAGTAGGTAGGTACCTACTGTAATGTAAAGGTATAGGTACCGTATTATAAAATTCAGACCGCGGAAAGTACAGTTTAGCCAATTTCCATCCAATTTAGGTATACGAAACGTATCCGACTGAAAAGTTAGCCGCTGCAGCTGTTGCAGGAAAACTTACCATTGTTTTTAGGAACGTAGATGAAGAATAAATTATGTAATAAATTAGAGATCTATTAAAAATAAATTATTCCGTTACGTCAAAAGTCTGCGAGTAGACAACATTGAGACAAGACAATGTAAATGGTTTCTTAACCATGAATTTTAAATAATTTTTTATGTAAATGAATACCTAATATTTTATAAGTACCTAGGTACAAAAAGTAGGTATTACAATAGTAGATTGTTGCATCGAGCGCAAAGGGAGCACGAGTGTTATGCTGGTGCCCAAGCGCGGGCGAGGGGAAAGAATTTGCACGAGTACCTACATTAATTACTCAGTTTATCAAGGTGCGTAATCTACTTTTCTTTCAACTACCAATCTACCTACCGTGATAAAATATTTATCCCGCGACTTTTGCGACAAAAGGTTAATTTCATTTGCAGCTGTTTTTATACTTTCTGGAGTTGAATTCATATCGCTATCTATTTCCATTTTTTTAAACTTTTCTTGCTGAATATGAAGTATCAAAGTTTTAGAATGGTACAAAATGTGCGCCATTTGTTTTTTTTTTATCACCAAGTCGGTTTTATTCAGCCGATTTTTATTTTCAGCCAGTAGGTATCTTTTTGATCTAATGCATACATTTTTAAACCTCTAAGTCGGTTTTATTCCGACGATTTTTATTTTCAGCCAGTAGGTATCTTTTTGATCTAATGCATAAATTTTTAAACCCCTGTGGTAAATTTATATTTAAATGAAAATCAGTGCATTATAAATTAATGAAAAACTGTGCAACCATGAGATTTCAGATAAGCAAAAAAGTTCTAAGCAAAGTTAGCAAAGTCTAAGTTCTTAGTGATCGGTTTTGTAGTGATTAATGATAACATTATCACGTACTTACATAAAAGAAAAACTATATATTAATTGAGCCCTGTTTGTTTCAGTGTGCAAATATGTCTGCCACACGGCGTGCGAGACCAAGGTATGTACCTACCTAATATTATGTACCTATAGCGACATATGCGGTTGCTTAGCTGAAAATGGCGAATGTAACGTGCATGCAATTAGAATTATCTCTAGAACAAGTGTGATCGGTGCCAAGGCTCTTAAGAATAATAATCCACGTATAAATGCAGGCGAAGGGACTTTACATACTAAGTTTAGTAGAGTCCCGCCATATCCTTTATCCTTACCTAGTTACGTGCAGAAGAAAATGAGGTTTTAAATTTTCAGAACGTAATCCAAGATTTATTTATTTCAATTTGGTAGATTCAAATCAAATCAAAATATTTCACACGCAATCATTTCAAAGTTTTTATTGTTTAAAATGTATGGTGGCGCCCTCTAGTAACGTTGGGATGATCCATTATTATGAGCAATGCGCATAGTCGCATGCGCAGAGCGATAATGTTCATTCGAAGATGAAATTTTGTAGTGCTACCGAAAGGTGGCGCTCGGGTAGAATATTGCGCGTATTGATAAGATATTCTTCTAAATATTTTCAAATGATAATTGGCCTGATCTGTAAATGAATGCCTACAATGAAAAAAACTTGTAAAAATTATTGATATAAATCTCATGCAATGAGTCTATCGTATAATTTAAGAATTCGAGCAATCTCTATGCGCAAGCGCAGCTATTATCTTAGTGATATCATTGATGTTCGTGACCGGTCGGTAACTGGGCATTCCGTGGGCTTATCCAAGCTTACTTACTTATTCATATGCTAGATAATAGTCCGGTTTGTTTCTCTGCCTGTCCATGTTTAGCGAGCAATGAGCATTTGATGGCAATCAGCTGGTCGACGCCGGTCACGCTTCCATTGTTCCATGTCTCGCCGAAATTGGCCGCTCAGCAAACAATGTACCAACACCGTTATAATAACGTGATGTTGGAAACTGTCAATATGTAACGAGGAGCCGCAGGTACCTAATTGGTTAAGTAAATATTTTACCAAGCTTCCTACTATCGTTTATTGGATGTATTGTAGGTATGAGAGATTCTATGAAGTAATACGGTAATACTAATAGATTTGATTAGGTATTGGACCATTAAATAATAGATTTTTCTACATCTTTTGTTTTAGTTCTTTCAATGGCTGTAATGAATATGGTAGGTATATAAGGACTCCGTGTCCTTACATTACCAGGTCGTTTAATTGAAATATGTACCTATATTTAAAATTAAACCCGTAATTTAAAACGGTTGGACCGATATTTATGATCTTTGATTTGTTGGATGGTTGACCGATTTTATGATCTTTGATTCGTTGGATTTGTCTCCGCCCCGAATAGCAGAATTACCTACTATTAAAATAAGCGAAAAAAATCTGAGGCGGTGCGAAGTTATCATATTCAAATAATAATTATTTAAACAATCAATCAAATTTTATATCATGACGCGCACTGTCACTGGGTTGTGGAGGTCAGTAAAATACTGGTATTCAGCTGCATCCGGCTAGACTGGAAGCCGACCGATAGTTGGGAAAAAGGCTAGGCAGAATAGGCAGATGATGATGATGATGACGCGCACTGTTAGCTGAAGCTCTTGAAGCTGGCTCCCAATTACTTCCTTGTTTTCTAATCTTCTAAATACGAAACATATCGCTCCTACAACAGTCAATACTTTTATTCTTAGTAATCGATCCATAATTCAATAAATCAATTGTGTCCTTGCAGACAAGAAATCGTTTCTCGCAGTTTACAATGTGGCTTACGGTCAACTAAAACTTCCATAAGTTTTGTGAATGTAGAAATTGCTTTTGTCAGAAGCGCACTGCAAACCAACATTTAACGTCATGTTTTTGTTTCAAAACTCCCTTGTTGTTTGTTCTTGTCAGAAACTGGTACGCCATTGAACAAGACTGCATTGAGACGCCTAAAGAATAACAAACGGATACTAAGTATTCTTCGTATTTTCTTCATTTTATTTCCTTTTATTTCAATGTGCAGATACAATTTTTCGTTTATTCTTGCTCTCTGGGTCCCGAAACTTGTACCTACCTTAATTACATGCCAACCCTCGGCGTCTCTGCTAAAATTAAACATTAATTACAATATAATGTGCACATTTATTCGTTTCTTTAATTACGTTACATTTAGCAAGTCGTTTTCGGTTCGTTTCGACTCCTTCTGAAACAAACATGCTGAATGCTGAAAATAAAACGATGTAATGAAGGTACTTATTATATCTGGGATGTTTAATTGTCTGTATTTAAATAGTTGTTTGCTCTTTGTCACGTTATTACGTCTACGGTAGACTGTAATTAACAAAGTCCAGTATCTACATATAAGACCGACGTTGTTTTATCAACAGAACATCACGCCTGCCATGTTTTCCCAAGGGTTAGGCAGAGGTGTATGTAAAGAACACGCACATATTGCCATAAACTGGGTCAAAATCCAGACTTCAAACTGTTACTGACTTAAATTACTGATGGGGAACCCAATAAAACTTTACACGACCTAGAAATCGAACCCAGGACCTCAAGTTCAGCAGTAGCGCTGCACCCACTAAACTAACGAGGCAGTCTTGTTTTATCAATTTCAACAAAATCATCCTAATTTTAAGTAAAATAGGAAACCACCTACAATTTAACTTGTTTCGTGTTTTACTACGAGTAAAGTTAAACAGAATAGAAATGAGCTAATTTACAATTGTTTGGTGCAACGATACAAACTACGAACACGAACATGCTGAAAACTAACTTAAAACATATACAGCTAAACGGTTTCGACTTCTGGAAACTGAAATAGCATTATTTAGATCAGCAAAATTGATTGTGACTTTGCTGATTTTCTGGTAAAAAATAGTGTTATGTTAACTGCCGGTGTATCCTGTAAAAATCTTACCGTGAAAACTTAGGTGAAGTGAGTTGTTATCACCTAATGCTAGGGAATGACACTACATACCTATAGACAGTTTATTTCACCTAAGTTTTCACGGTGCCATTTTTACAGAATAGACCAGCTGTGCCTGTCTTACCTACTAATAAATACTGAAAATAGATAGATAAATATCACCCATCAGCATATTCGGTACGGCTCTTAAATCCTTTCTTATCCAAAGGGCACGTCTTCCCTTCAATTACAGCTAGTGCCCCCCAGTCTACTCCTTGATATGCAGTGGTCGCTGTAGCACCATGACACATGATTCTACAGGAGCTAGTGCGAATCTTGGGGTTCATTCGATTAATCGAGTCTGGTCAAACCACGCTGGGAACGGTGCATTTCATGCATTCATCATTTGGTTGACGAAATCGTCAAAGTCGCGGGAAACACCTGGAAACCGACGCACAGAACCGGGAAGCATTGCAGAAGAAACGGGAGGCCATTAGGTACACAGCAGTGGGTGATTCCGGGCTGAAATGATGATGAATATCCTATTCGGAAAACTTACTGTTAATTTATACGGTGTTCTTAAATAAAATGAAATTGCAGGCCATTCACAAGTTTCCACTGATACACACTAAAATAAAAACGAAAAAAAAAGGTAAGTACCACGGGCGCCGCGCCGGGAGCGAGGTGCAAGAGGGTGCACTTACACCTCCCTGGCTTCAAAATAAAATATAGGTGTAAAATCATTCAGAACTAAAAATATCCGAATACTTACGCCTAATAGAATAATAGAGAACTCAACCTATTTGAGGCGAGAACCAAAAATGTTAGATTGTATTCTGCAATCTCTCGATTCTAAATCTTTTGTGCATTAGTCAACAAAGTACCGAAGTCCTATTTCCGAAAATCTAATCGACAAGGTGACTTCTTGTATGTATGGTACACACGATAAATCTACATATCCACTACTGACTACATCATAGGCGAAGTGCAAAAATGATCGATCCTGCTTCGCTGAGCTAAAATAAAATAAAGATGCACCCCCTGAACATGAACTTGCCCATGGTCGGTACAAAATACCTGTACATAACGATTTTTTTGATTAGCAGCATCTTTTCAGTTCATAACTTTATAAGTAAGGTCTCTATCTAATAAAGCACCATAGTGTATAAACAAGGGACCTGGGAAGGTATGCCACGACACTGGGTGAAGCTGAGGCCCCGCGGCGTCTATGCTCCGTGAATAGGAGACCTGATTATATCTTTACTTTGTCTCGCACGGGACAGACAACCTTACCTAAAGGCTACAACGTCAGGCTGGGAAAGTCGACTCTTTATGATTGAAATATACTGTCTCGTTGGTTTAGTGAACTCTAGTGGTTGCGCATACAACGTGGGGATGGAGCCCCGGGTTGGCAATGTGTTTTTCGGTGTCTCAATTAGGAAATTCTCAGTAGCAGCCAGGATATCAGCTGTTATTTTATTTTATTTATTAAGGGATAATAAAAAACTACAACATTTATAATACATAAGGTTAACAAAAGTTTAGGTAGAAATGTTGCAGTCCACTGCATTATCCGCAGATAGGACATATTAAAAGATCAGATTTTGCCACTAGACGAGCATTACCAAAATTAACAAAATCAAATCAGATCAGAAATAATTTAATTTACTTATTTAAATTATGCAACAATATGCTATAAGCATGCGTGCCTGGTTATTAGGCTGGCCCCATATTAAAAGATTCAGGCGAAACGTTACAGCCCTGCAATGCATACCCTTTCGGGAAATACAGGGCTTTTATTAGTTAAATAAATATTATTCAAAAATATAATATTATCAAGTATATATTCAAAAAAATATTTGTACAGTTTGCGTTCCAAGGTGAATGGAAAATGAGAAAATGTAAAAGTAATTTCAACACAACGTTTTTTTTTTAATATACCTTGTTTATTCAGATTTGAAATATTTAGGTACTAATATAACAACTTATTCCTATTTAATTATTAAAATAAAAATATAATATCCTAACTTAACTAATACTATATTTTACCTACATTTTCTTCAAACGTTACTGAAAAAAGAAAAGTATTTACGTAACTATATTAAATTCTAATCGTACTGTGGTACATTCAAGTACAAGCTGTAGGAAGCAACTGTGGATAACTTGGTAAGATATCGTAGAGCGCTGGCACGCGCGCCATGCGATACTACTGTAATTTGTTCAGTTTTAATTACTACGTTACTTAGATTAAATAAAGGTTTGTTAGGGCTGTACCTACTGAGATAATACTTGGTATCTACTGTCGGCCGGGAGTGTTTACATATTATAGTAACTACATACAGGTTGTCCCTTAATTAATGGATAACGTCTTAAGGGGTCATTGTACCTACTTATCATTATGAACAACTTTTACTAAGGGACCAAACATGAAATCGCGAAAAAAAATCAGCTGTTTCCTACATTTTGACGATTTATGCGAACATAAATGTAAGGAATAGCTGATTGTTTTGTGTTTTTGACGTGATGACGTGAAATGCCTCTTAACCTCTTAGACGTTTTTTTTTTGAAATAAATAAATACTCTGAAATAATTTGTTAGTCACCTGACTAACAAACTGACTAACAAATTATTTCAGAATTTTTTTAAACTATCTACTTTGTGAAAACTGTACAATATGTTAACAGTTTCAGTAAGTATTATTGTGAAGCCGCAATCCCAATTTTATTTTCTCGTAGACCTTTTCTTCTCTACAAATTCTGTCTCCGACTGCATGGGTCCATTACAATCAAAAATTTTATTTAAAAACGTCTGTAAAATATCAGGGAACACAAAATAAAGTATCCAGTATTTTACAGAATTCTTATTTCTGAACGTGAGTAGGTACTTTGTGAAAACAGAACAATATGTATTTTCAGTGTTGTTATGTAGTCGGGTGTTTTCTCGTGGTATCGCAAATCTGCAATGCTAATGAATCGTGCCCGTGTACTGGTATCAATGGTTATTTATATACCTACCGGCACAATGTTCAGTTAATCCTTGAAATTGAATGAAGTTATCTTATACTATGAGGTTTTATTTAAAACTTGTTTCGTAGATCTTTATAGCATGTTGTTATGTGAAGGTCAAGATGTTAGACAAACTTTATGTCAAGTTTAACGTGGAATATTTAGTAGGATAAAATGATATTTATTTAACAAAGTATTAAGTATATTTTATTATATTTGGAACTGCTCACCTGGGATGGCGTATTGTGAGAACTTGGTATGAAGAAAAGGTAGGCTGGCTAGGAACCTGCATACAAATTCTTCGGTAGCCGGAATTGTGCTTGCCCCAGTTTTTTGTAGTTTCTTGTTTAACCATTTCTACTGTTGCCATAAAATATGGAATTATAACAGCCACCTATAAAAATAAATCTCTATAGCAATACAATCTGTATAATTCACTTATTATCCAACATAACCTGCTATTAATAATATCAATACGTAAAGAAATTGTCGAACATTCTGTACTGCTATTACCGAAACACAGATCACTTGAAAACCCGTTACTTGTGCTTTTTAAATGTAAATTGAATCGTAAAATGCTCGTAAATTTTACTGCACAACGTAGGAGTGTACACGCGAGCGGAATCTCGGACACAACACAAGATTCATACGTCCGAGTAAATTGTCTTGTGACAATAGGCACCACATAAAGTAAGATTTAATGTAACGTATTGTTGTAGGCAAATAAAAATATAATAAAATCCCCATCGGCGTTGAGTCTGGGTATAATATAAACTGAAAAGCTTGGATAATGACTGAAATAAGTTACAAAGACATGCCGAATGGTTGGTGCGGCGCGACTGTGCATCCGTATCTGGCACGATCAGCAATAACCGTTTCATTTTACACCCGTGTCGATGTCGACTGTTGTTTGAGGGTTTTCCACACTCACAGGAACACTGATTCCATGTGCGATACATTTTAATGTTCATGATACTCGAATGATTAAAGTACAGCTGTGGTATTCGTAGGTTTGGGCATTTCATTTTTGGAAACAGCGGGTTTTTAACTCGTTGATGTCTTTTATTAAAATATTTAAAAAAAATATGTATAAGTTTCAGTGCTTTTATTTAAGAGCAGTTGTGGCCCAGTAGTAACGGCCCCGACTTACGAGTTGTAGGTCGTAGGTTCCAACTGTTCCAACCCAGGCAGGCGCTTAACTTTGTGTCATCACCACACTGCTCCCAAAACGGTGAAGGAAAACATCGTGAGGAAACCGGCATGTCCTAGAATAAAAAATTCGAAGGTATGTGATTTCTACCAACCCGCACTTGGCCCGAGTGGTGGATTATAGCCCACACCCTCTCACAGAGAGGAGGCCTGTGTCCCAGCAGTGGGAACATACTCGTAATTGGCTGATTATAAGGTTTTTATTTACATGGAATCTTTCCTTTGCAGAATAAGTACGTTGTTATTGTATAAAAGCTCGGTCCTTTAATAATCCTTTAATTTACAGTTCAAATCATATAATTTATTACGGACTAGGTAAATACCGATTAGTGATATCGTAATTAAGAATATCGTTCACCCCTGTTTAAAATGTTTTAACATTTTAATTAAAGTGGGCCTGGCTCGGTTTTCTTCGAGATAATCAAGCTTTACAGCACGATCACGAAAGAGGCAGGAATATATATTTTTAATACGTTTGTTAATTAAGTGTATTTTTAGCACCATTGGGTGTGAATGAGCTGTAATTCCTGCGAATCCGGGCTTGATAAATGGACATTCGATAAAGATTTAAATATAAGTAGATACCCACTTTCCTCGATACGACCTCTCCTGGGGAGTTTTTATTTAGTACACACGGCTACACATCAAGCTATTCATTTCCAGTTTTAGCTGATCTCGCATTTTATAAGTTTTTCGTGAAATCAGAAGTCAGCTATACTGGTTATGTAAAGCTTGATGTGTAGCCGTGTGTACTAAATAAAAGTTAGGTACCTCACTCAAAACAAAGTGTTATTCATTAAGATAAGGATGACTGTTTCTTTCCTTCTGTTCCGTAATAGGTTTCTTTATGTTTAAGCACAAAGCTCTCACATTGTTCTTTCAAGATAGTGTCCTTATTATGTGATTATTTATTATGCCAAGTTCTTATAAACAAAATAATTATTTATCACATTGACTTTTGTGTCACAAACAACAAGGTGTTCATATTTCAGAAAGACGTTGGGGTACAACAAGGGTGTCATTGTGCGGTGCCGTTAACTCGGTGTCAACGTTCTGCGCACGCGTGATGTGTGACGTCCTCACGGCTGCGCTCATTGAGACACTTGTGCAAACAAACTTGTTTTGGCATTAGAGCTAATATTTCATGCTCCACAATCACCAGCAGACCATCGACTGCTGTTTGTGGAACGACATTCGATGAAAGATATGGGCACTTGATTGATTGAGTCTTTCCGGTAATAAACACGTTTTTGATTTGACATAATTATACTTGATTTAAATTAGTTATCATATTTTTTAACTAGTGGAGCACGTATAATGCGTGTAATGTAGACAATGAAGTATGGACACGTGTGACGCGAGCTTTTGCGTTGCGACGTGTACATGGCATGAGTGAAATGCGCGGGCGCAGCATGCAAATGAACAATGTTCACTGCTTGCTCACATTACTGGGAAAACTTGAGGTCAGACGCTTTAGTAAGAGTGTTGTTATCGTTACCTACATAACTACTTACATACAAGTATCTTGTACACATACCCCTTTGTATTAGTCATGTTTGATGCATACATACCTACGTGTTTAAATAAGCTTTCAGGAACTGCAAAAATGGCCAAACAGATTGGTCTACCCAAATTGTCTCTTTATATTGTTATACAATAAGTAATTTTCATATTTTAAAATCACAAGTAGTATTTCATAAATAACCTTAACTTAGGTCCGGCCATTTCTGTTATCAATTTAACTTAGAATTGCGACTGGAGCTTTGAAGCGCCTGAGCGCTCGTGTAAATCAAATTGCAAGTCACGATCGACAGCTGTTCATAATAGTAAAGAAAGCAGTGTGAATGACAGTGTGTTGGTGCGACATACAGGATATTATCTCCCGTAATAGGTAGGTGGAGGTGGCGTGGAAGCTGGTGGTTGCGGCGGCCGCGGGCGCGGGCGAGTCAGGTGCAACGCACGCGGCGCGCAAGCGACGCCACCAGTGCCACTGCGCGCGTCGACTGGCCCACGCGCACGCCAAATCTGCGTTTCGCGATACACATTCGCACAAATGCAAACAGCTTCCCATTTTCAAACAAAATCCTTTTATAGTCGCAAAGCTCGGTCGCTCTATAAATAACGCCAACCGGTGGGCCGATGTGCTCTAGCGTGTTCGCGAAATCTGTGCAAATGTTCCTATGTTTTATACTTGAAATATTGGACTATTTTAACAACTCTCAACCGACTAAGGAGAGTTGAACGCTAGGCGTGCGTCTTGGGTGATTATATTTCCATAAATATTGAATCAATATTGTATAACAGTATACTTTGTAAAGTGTGCGTAAGCAGAAGAGTAAACATTTCATCATTATGCTAAGATTTGTATTTACGTAGCTTTCATAATGAAATCTTTTAGTGAAAAAGCTTTTAATCCGTGTTTACGCAGCAATGAAAATAAAGCTTTCTAAAAAAGTAACCTTGAAATAGCTTGTTCTACTGAGATTGGTAACTTATCCTTGTACCGTAGATAATTATTATCAACCAAAATGTACACATTTGAAGTTATCTCTATGAGCAGTTAGCGCAGCGAAATTAATGTTATCTTCCGGATTCACGAAATCATTCAAAGCAGTTCATATTCAGAGAGTTACATTATAGCAACAAAGTCAATCTGACTGAAGAGTATCTCAAATTTTTCTAAATGGCAATAGACTGCTGAAACCAGAAACATAAACATGCAATCGGTGAATTCAATCGTTCAAGGTGAAAGTGATTGTTTTTTATTATCACCCTAAAATAGTGAATATTGCCGCGAATGACGATCGTATGCGGCGATAACACTGTTGTGTTTCAGTTTTATCGATAAAGTGACTCCTTGAGTCACGTAGCCATTACTCCACTGCCTTACACACAAGAAGTGTTGTGAGCGACTGTAGCTCTGTTAGCCGACTGATTAGCGTCCCAATTAGTAAATATATGACCTTATATAACCCGGCTGATTAAATATCATATTCTAATTTCCCAGTAATGTATCATATGTTCGCGGAGCAGTCGTGAAGTGCTCTACTTCGTCGCAAGAGCCGGTTTTAATTGTGTCAAGTGTTTATTAAGATGAAGTCGGCGATTTAATCGGTCACTTGGAACAATGTGTGTATCGTGGTAATTGTAGCTAACTGGGTAGTAAACAGAAGATTGTCAACTCCATAAAAATTAAGAACGGGACTGTGACTGTCTGACTCCAAGCGTGCAAAGAGTTTAGTGAATTTGACGAACTTTTGTGTTTAGTGGTAAATTGCATGAAAATTCAAAATGTATAATTATAACGGAAGATTGGACAGCAGATTGGACTTTAGTAGTACATCTACGTCATCGGGTAGTTCTGATCTACGGGTAAGTTTAAACATTGCGACATTCTTTTCTGCTCTCTGCTTTCCGGATAATTATATTTTTGATTTTGGTGTCACATTTGCAATTATCGTGCCGAATGGTGATGTCCATGCAACGTTATAGCAGGAGCATTGATTGTTCGTTGTAGCCGCGGTCTGCGGGTCAAAGATTGCATACAATGATAGGTTTGCGGGCACTGGGCAGGCGTACGTTACCGCCTCGCCGCCATGTCGCCCGCGCCGCCTGCGCAACTTGACGACCTCCGCTCAATGCACTAACCAACCCATTGAATAGCTAGTTCGAAGGAACAAACAAAGCCCTAAGAATTTCAGAAGGCTATTGCCCATTTTATTCGAAGGAACAAACCTGAGAATTTTAGAATCTTAGGGACCTTTAACCTTTTAAATCAGTCGTTACCTGACTGATTGAATTTAAATTAATCTGTCAGATTAATAATTTCATCACCAGCCGTTAATAACGAGTAACGACCTTAAGAATGCAATTCATCTTGTGTGTTTGACTTAAGACCTTCTTGCTTGCGCTATTCTGGTCTGCTGCCAGGTAGTACTGATCCTAACTGATCCTTTTTTATTTACCTCTTTCTGTTAGATTGCGATAAGTTTGTTACGTCTCAAGTCATAAGGTCCTGCATCATATCGGAGTTTCTTTATCCCATCGCTACCTCTCACCCACTTTAGAGCAACTTACGAGTACCTCAATCTCAACTATGTATTAAACGGTTCAATTATGCACAAAATGGAAAATTATGCTTGTGATAAACATTGCACACAGCGGGAATGCGCCGGCGCAGCCGTGGTGCGCGCCCGCGGCGGCGGCGGCGTCGACTCCACGGTGCAATACCAGCTAAACGCACATTATCTCTCTATTTACCGTTGCACTAATAATGGAGCTGAAGTAACAATTTCAAAATAATTAATTAATAGCTTTCAAAAGATCAAGCACGCAGATAAAGTTGTACTTGTGTCTACTTACCGTAGAGGTTGAATAATAACTGTCTCGTTATGGTAGAGTTCTTTAAACAGCCTATTTGCCATGCCCATAACCATAAGAGATTTTGTTGTTATTTCCTAATTTGGAGGGTAGGGTAATATTTATGAGACCGGTGTTTGTAATGTCTAATTAACTATATATTTTGAGGTGAATATAAATCTCCTGACCCCACCGGATGTACATCAGTTTCAAACGATTAATTCTTGCTTGCCAAATCGGTGCCCATCAATTGGCAGTAATCGAATTGTTTTGACTAAACTGCCATTTCCTTCTGCCTCTTTAGATTACGGGTCACAGAACTGACATTGGGTTTAATTTCCAGTTTGGGCCTTGTTATTAAATTTCTCTCGATTTGTTTTATTTTATTGCTCGTTTTCTTGTGTGAGGAAGGCTTGCAGAGACTTAGACTATTATAATAACATCCGTCAAATGTGAGTACACACCGTAACTTCTTTTATCGAACCTTGTTTGCATGACACGTACTTATTTATTTAATTTTATACAAGAAAGTGTAGTAGGTGTGTACTGTACCTACATAATGTAATGTTCAAGTACTTACTAGTTAGTAGGTAGGTACTTGCTGAGTCGTAGTGAGTGTTTCATATAACACCTTTTCCTATTTGCCTAGAATGTAGATTGACACCGCGTAGGAATGTCGTCGTGTGGCGGTTTTACGTAATCGATCCCGGGAAAATCAGCACGCGTTCCGACTTGTCGACGACTTTTCTCCGACTTAGCTCGAATCCACTTGTGATCGATAACGAACAACTACGAAAAGTAGGAACTAATTTTACATAAATTGACTTTTAGCTCTGCAGTTCTTAGTAAAGGATTGGCCAGAAATCTTCATCTGGGTTTGAAGTCGTGTTAAACTACGCAGGACTGCTTCAAGGGTAGCTGCGGTCATAATAAAACTTACCTACGATCAGTTTGTTTTTGATCGTTCATTGTCATTAATTAAGTGGCCTATTATTGTAGTAGTGGATGAATTCGGGTAAAATATTGAAACGTCAAAATATCAGCATGTAGGTAGATTCTACTTTTGGAGTAATTCTACTAAAAAGTAATCAGCTAAGTACCTACGTTTCATTATAATTCTACAATACAAATAGTATCTACTGTAATAGTATCTACCGGTCTGATGTTGGAAGCTGCATCCACTGCAACGTCTGCAACTGTATCCAGTGTGGATAGGCCATTACAAATTTCAACATTCTGCAAACGATACGCAAAAATTGCAAAAATGCTTCTCATGATTCCGTCTATATAATATAATAATCCCATCTAAATTCAACACCTCTTTCTTGACAGCTAAACCTTTAAGCACTACCTACGCTCTTAAAGTTAATACCTCTTTTAACTTTTCTTTACTCTGTAAAGGAAACATCCGTGACAATACATAAGTGGTACCCAAGTAAAGTATGTTAATTTTAAAAGGTCTTTGTTCAATAGGTCATCTTGAAGGCTGACCTCGGCTCGGGCACTTGACAAGTGTAGCGTCTCGGACAATCTGATTCCCAATATCGGACATATCTTCGGAACAAACTTATTAAAAGTTAAATGGAGGGTAGATATGTCATTCATTACAAAAAAAAAAAAACTTTGAAAACTAAAAAAGTCCTTTTTGTAATGAAAATTTATTCCAACCTTACATCATAGGAAATCATATTGGCTAAAAGTTTCAAGAATTGCACGAAACATTATCAATATGTAAAATTACTGTTTGGTTTATCTGTAGTTACTTCGAATTATCAAAGTATTCCGATTCATCTATAAAATGTGAATTTGTAAAGCTTTTATCCCATATGAAACAACTCTACTATTCAACTTTTCTTTTGAAGTTGGCGACGAAACCATCCCTCTTAAATCCGAGTGAGAATCTCGTCAGCCTACTTACGGCACAGTTATTAGGTCGTCGGCAGTTCGGCACGCGGCTGTGTTGGGGTGTGGTGGTTCCAATACCTACCTCTTCCGGTAGGTCGGTCGATACTTTAAATGTCATCCAGTTTCCGGGTACATTGCCTTCTACCCGGAGAAGATTAAATACGACGAGGACCGGTCTGAGCGACACGGAGCAATGCTAATGTTGTGAGCTCCAGTTTGCAGCTTGCGACTAGAAATATTTATATCCATTAATATTGTCAAGAAAGTGTGGGAATTCGTTGTATTACAGTTACGATTAATTTTCTTACCCGACTATTTAATATACATAATTTTCCTGCTAAAAGTTCGAAATAAAATTCCAACCATTACCATTAGTATTGGCCCCATTTCAACTAAACACTCAATTGTTTTACGTCTACTATCATCCCCCGATGTGCTAATTTCAAACTTGATGCGTATGTAAATGCCGTTGTGTGGAGTTCTATCTCCAGCACTAAGCATTCGATATTTACTTATTCAAATGAACACTATTATTATTTACTAGCAGCGCCCCGCGGTTTCATGCGCATACGCTTCGATTCCGTGGGAATATCGGGATAAAAAGTATCCTATGTGTTAATCCTGGTTATAAACTAAGTCTGTGTGCCAAATTTCATCTAAATCCGTTCAGTAGTTTTTGTGTGCCTCAATCCTCACAAACTTTAGCGTTTATAATATTACTAGCAGCGCCCCGCAGTTTCACCCGCATAAGTGTCGATTCCGTGGGAATATCAGGATTAAAAATGTCTAATGTGTTATTCTGATGTAAAGCTGTAAAGTTTCATCAAAATCCGTTCAGTAGTTTTTGCGTCAAAGAGTAACAAACCCATCCATCCTCACAAACTTTCGCGTTTATAATATTAGTAGGATATGTAGGAATTAATAAGAACTTAGTCAAGTAATTTCAAGGGCTCCTACTAAATTTTGATAGGTGCAATGCAATGCAAGATTGTCAGCGATTTCCTTAAGGCATTAATCTCTAGAAAGTTCTAACTGTGTGAGCTGTTAAACTAATCTGCTTTGTTTGTTCAGTTTATGCAAAGTAACTTTGTTTAGCTCCGTTAACCAACCGCAGCGCAACTAACATTTACCATAAAAACCGTTTCGGGTTGTTCTTAGGTCGCATCTCCGTTCAAACTCGTCAGTAAATCGTGTAATACATATGGACAATCTTTTATCAAGTCCATGTAATCATTCATGCCGAAAGAGTCTGGAACACGAACAATGCAAGGTCGTTTCGGTTATTTGCGGAATTTTGCGAGCCGCGTCGAGAGAGGCAACATGAGAATTTAATACAGAGGTGCATTTTTAAAAGTAATACCTTGCAAGATACATATTTAACTCAAAAGCTCCTTTAGCAAAGATGAAAGTCTGGAGAAAGAGATACGGGACATATTTCCGAGATAAGTTGGTAAGATCGGTGGGACAGGCGTACTTATTTATATCTGCCGCTATAGTTTACGGCCGTCTGTGGTATTCGTTGATTGTGTTAGTCTGTTTGCATGATTGCGGGACCGTGTTTATTTTATGTACGGTCGACCACACTAAATAGCGACATTGTTGGAGTTTTTGTGTGATGAATCTGTTTGTTATTGATGTTACCTTTAAATAACAAGCATTCCATCTTATAACTATTGGGTAATCAGTTATACATTAAAATAAGGTAAAGAATGATACATCCAACATCACTAGTGGAACTCTAGAAACGCGTTAGGTTAATAACGGCACAGTATATTGAAGTATTATTGTATTCTTTTTTGAAGAATACAATAGAATATTCTAGATAATATACTTACTCAATACTTTATGTATTTATAATGTGTACTTAGGTAACTTAAAATTATACGTGATCATTGTGGACCCTGTCGGGCACAGCAAGATAGTAGGTAAGCGGAAGCTTTAAAAAACTTAGCTTATCACTCTTCTGAAATAAATCTTATATTGTTATATTATGTTTTTTTTTATTACATGTAGTTAACTGTAGGTACTAATTCTTATTAAGATATATTAGCACTTACAAGTTGTCGTTTAAATATTCGTTTATACTACAATAGAATTTTGAAATTAAAAATTGTTTTTGTTTTTTTACTGTTAGTACTAATAACATAACGCGTGTATCATAGAATATCTGATACTTATTACATCTAGACTAAATTCAACTTGGCATTTCCTTAGATTGTGTTACATCCATTGAATCATTGCTTCGGCTACCAAAAGTGTCGAGTCATTGTACATAATATAATAAGACCGTTTTCCTGTTCCTGTTTTTTATAGTAAGTACTTAAGTAGATAGGTACCTACTTATTTTTACAAGTTAATCGACGAAACAAAGTCAAGATTAATGTCGTTTTAGAAAACATTAGGTTATAAGAAAGTTGGGCCATGTATAATGTATACAACTTTTATAATCTGTAATAATAGTAGGCAGTTTAATTAGATTAAGTTAAGTTTAAGTAAGGCATTGCTTTCTCCGATGGTCATTAAGTTTACCAACAGTTGTTACTCGTTCCTATTCTAATTAATGGTAAAAACTTGTAAATAGTTTGTAAGTGTACAGATAAATGTAAAGCTCTGTGTTGAGAAAACAAAAGCGGAGCGATTCTGGTAATTTTAAAAATGTTCACTTTACAATGGTTCATTTATACTGGTTAGTTACTTTACGTTAGTACTGACTTTTGATTGTTGATTTTCTATTATGATCCTATTTTTTAACCGACTTCCAAGGAGGAGGTTATAATATGTTTCTTATATGCTCCGTCAATTGTGGACCTATTTAATTTTTTTTTAATGGATATACTCTCGAGGTGGTCCCATTGTCATCAAGTTGGAATCTGATGAGAGGATCCCATGAAAATCGAGGGAAACTCAACTTTTATAGGCAAACCTACAGGGATTTGGGTATTTTTTAAAGTAACTTGAGCATTAGCTCTCGGAAATCATCAGTGGAGCTGATGATGAAGACCACAGATGGTCATCGGGACTACTCAATGATAAATATTTCACGGGTTGCGATTCGGTTACTTTAATGTGGTTGCTAAGCAATTTATGCTCTTCACAATGCGTATGGTGAGTGGTGGAACAATTAACGCCCCAGCATCGCAAAAAGCAATATTTTGTAAAAGGTAATGAGCAGTTGATATTAGGCTATTGTAACTTAGATAAATAATTACAAACTCTCCCACTAAAAAGTGAAAAATAGATACTCGCTAAGTCTGTGTGTTCTTGTTATTATACACGTGGTACTTACCTATGTGTATTATCTCTTATTCATTAAGTTGACTTTTTGCTAAAAGCTAGAAAGAAATGATTTCAACGTTTATAAATTAACAACTAGGTACCTTAATGTTGTAGATAGCTTATAGCCTTAATAGCGTCTCCAAGAAAGTTGATGGCATCTAAGGCACAAATATTACCTACTCTATATTTTCAAAATATAAAACAATAGGGGGTCAGCTTAAAGAGCTGACAGTGCGCGTCACACTTAAAATTGTGATACATTAACTTGATTTCATTTATTATTATGCAAATAGAAATTATACTATAACATGCGTTTTATTTCGTCCCAGTACTGTTATTCATTTATTAGAAAATACATATAATAGAATATTTTACTCTCTAGATTTCAGTTGTTCTTATAGATAACGAAAGTAAAATCCATTCAATCAATTTTATTGTCGATACTTATCACTTTTATCTTCTCTCTCTATCTTATCTCTGAAGTGTCCACGTCGCTTTATATTCTAGACTTCGTGTCGTAATAACAGTGGTACAAAAACATCAATGGGCCGCGCCGAATAACCCGGAACTACCAGTCAATCACACTGACCGTATGAATTCTGACCAAACCCGTGCGACATGAACATATTATACCTACATTAGTGGCCAGTGACAATTAAATCTTGACCGTTAGTGATGGCGCCACTTGCAAAGACATACGTCAATCATGTGTCAAATTCAGTACATTAAAATGTATAGTTCGTTTTTCCTCCGCGGGCCAAGTAATACTGGCCACTTTGTAGTGTACGTTCGAAATTAGAATAGTTTGAATTCACCATCACATCGCATGTCGTTTGCTAATCGTCTTATGACGAGCACGTTTTTGCTCGCTATTAGGTTTAAACCGTGATTCGAATAAAATGAAAAAATAAACTATAATCGATTTCTTGTTAGTAGTCATTGCGACATAACGACTGATCGTATTCTACGTTCTCTTTATCTATTACGAGTTGTATTTTCACAGAGCCTTGAAAAATTGTAGGAGCTTTTTCAGTGTTGGTGATTTAATTTTGCACTCATCAAGTATCTACATGTGAGTAGACTGCGTAGACATTATACTATACTACATAGGCATGCTCCCAATTAATATCATTTCCTTATTTATTTTTCACGAAAATCTGGATACTGGATAATCATTTTCTCGTTCGATTTTATGCTCTAATCATAGCTAGAAAATAACCAGTAATAGTATAAAGTATTAACCTAAATAAGTAAAAATCCCCTAAAAAAGGGGGGGGGGGGGGTTGGAAGTTGTAATCCTATCTCCTATAATAGTATTTAAGTATTATGTAGGAATTAATGTAACTATTTAAAGACCTAAAGATGTTATTAATTGTATTGACAATTAGGTACGCATACATATAAAATGCTTCATTGTATAGTTCGATATTGAGATAGACTCATGATAGCACAAGTCTAAACCTTAGTGGTTTTTGGTTGCTATTTAATATGCATATCCTGTATTCTTTTGTATAAGTGATAAATAAAAAAATAAAAAAACCTTTTCCGGAAAATATTCATGACATGATAATTTAACTTAATTTTAAGATCATGCTAATGCGAAAATAATTCTAACACAGTTATGTAATCAGTCAAAGATGGGAACAAGACTATGTAGATTATTACATGTAATCTACACATGTAGGTTACTCAGTTTGATGAGGTTCATGAAACATTAGGCGATGCACCAGAGCGGCACAAATTCGAGTAAATAGTGTAACAACGCAAATGACAATGGAATTACATACTATTTCGTAAATGTATAACAATTCCCATGAGTAAAGTTTACGGCGTTCTTAATGTAGAATTGCGTAGATTGTGGGCGTAATGACCCGATGAAAGCGATCAGAGGGGCAATTCTCGTAATTTTAAGAACGTTCACAGTCAGAAGGACAATACTCGTAATTTAAATCGTTCAAAATCTAGTCGCAGTCTCATCTCAAACTTGTCAAAATGTAGAGAAATTAGAAGTATTTTTTGACAGATTGAGACTGAGATCAGATGGGTAATTCCATGGAACAGATAAATTATCTGTTCCGTGGGTAATTCTCTTAATTTTAAGATCGTTGACAGTCTGATCTCAGTCTTAATCTGTCAAAAATACCTCTAATTTCTCTACATTTTGATAAGTGTTTGACATTTGTTTGTCGCCGAGATGAGACTGATAGATTTTGAACGTTTTAAATTACGAGAATTGGCCGTCTTCAATTCGGGTAGGACGATGTTTGTAGGTCAGATATTCTTTATTGTCTGTAGACTATTGAATCTCGAATGACAAAGTGGGATTCAGAGCGAGAATTTTTGTATTTTATTTTCACCCAAATATTTTGGTCGGTCCCTTCACAATTTATCGCGTATCAAGTGAACGTAAGAAAGTTGGCCTCCGACTGTATTCCGTTACAAGTTGCACCTTAATTTGCTGAGACAACCGATGTCATCTCTTCGAATTGAGACGTTCACGTCGGTCACTGCACGCAAACAACTTAAACACTTATTTAATCTCATGCATTTCTCTTTAAATTGTGCCTTAAATTATACTTAACGTCGCTGCTCACCTTATAAGGAAGACTTTAAAGTAATTTGAAGTGTCGCAACAGAAATGCAAAGCAATTGAAAACATATCATAAAAATGAGAAATTATGTAAACTGAGCGGTTACGAAATGGGAATACGAGTTTTATTCATATGGAAACATAATTTCAGCGTATAAGTGAATAATACAAAGAAAGAAATTAATTTGAATGGATTGCCAAGACGTAAGTTAATTATTTTCGTTCTCATGCCAAACCTGTTGATGAAGGTCCGAGATTCCTACAGCCAAAAACAATATTTTCAGGTAAATTCACAAGTGAGTCTGTAAACATGTTTCGAAATTGGTTTGTCAGAAGAGCGCGCGAGTGGCCGGCCGTACCCCTGAGACAGGACCACCGAGCCTCGTAATTAATAACAGCATGCTTACAAATTGCGGCTTCACACTGACACAAGCCGGTAATAGGACACCCTCGCACGTTGCCCACCGGTGAACACTCCAAATTATAGCCTGTTATTAATACCGATTGCGTGACTGATGTTATTTTGGTTTTGGTAATACATTTTCAAAAAACTTTTTCACTTTTTTGTAATGCACAAAATGTTCTTGATCTCTTAATATTTTTGCATACCGAAGTTATCTTATATCTTGAAAATATGCAGTTTTGCTGAACGGACTGATGTTCGAAGGTATACGCTACATAAAGTCACATCAAAGGTAACTCTGATCCCTTTCCCTTTACAAACCGCAGTCTTATTGATGGCAACTCTTTGATTAGTCATTCGTCGATAGGCGTCTAATTTTGAATGGCCGATGTGTAACCACAGAACATCTGAGAACTTCAAATGAAAATAAACTGTATTATAGCATTTATAGCTTCGCCATTTCCTGATCGACCTAATAAACATAGGTAAGTGAGGTTCTGGAGTCGATCAAGCAACACAAACCGGGTCGAACTACTCCTCCGGGACGGGAGTGCTTCTAAGGTTTATTTTTACAGCAATGCGGCATGTGAAGTGGTTAACATACGGCATAGGACTGCATCTTACACGCTGCCAGTTTATTATGTTCTTTGTCAGAACGGAGATGTTCAGCCAGATAACTTTCGCCTTTATTGACTGATAGTATACACACTTTCATAACAATCGTGTCCTAATTATATCGATATAGAACATCCTTTCTATAACATTTCATTCACACTAACTTTCCTAACGAATCGCTTCATATGGTTGGATAGTTTATTACCTATGTTACGGTACAACATGGGTTTGTTAATTTCACACGTAACAACGTAGAACAATGCCAGGTAACGAATACACACGTCCATTGTAAGAGAATCTCATTAAGTAGTTGTCTGAGTGAAAAATCTCCGAGAGTGGTGACCGATGGCCGGTTATAAGTAACGCAGACCTGTGTCCTCCTTCCTCGTTATTTACCGCATATGTGATGAATTTCCTAAGCTAATGGAAAGTAATGGCGATGGGCTCGTCGACCGACGCTGGCTCGAGGAAATTAACCTCATCGCAACTAGAGAAAGGGTCAAAAGCTATTTTATTTAAAGTCCGGAAGCGTTCATATCGAGAACAGAGTTGGCCGTTTACTTTAAATGCTGAGATTAAATTCAATTATGTTAGTAGCAAAGCTGTTGTTGTAATGGTAAATAATAAATATCTAGTTACGTAACGGTGATAAACATGTGAAATAAATGTAAATTTTAAGAATCGATTAACAATTGTCGTTATTCCTCATCATCTGCCTAGCCTTTTCCCATGTTGGGGTCGGCTTCCAGTCTAACCGGATGCAGCTGAATACCAGTTTTTTACATTATATTAATAGTAAATAGATTTTAGATACACCCGAATTTGTCTGACCTACTCAGGAAAAATATTCTGAAAAGCTAACAACATAACATTTATTTACAACTGAACGTTTTCTCACAAATAGCTTCAACAGTGCATTGTTCAAGTATTGGGGTCAAATTCATTTATTTCATGCAAATTACATTAATAATGAAGCAAACGACTTATCGGACATATATAGGAGCAATTATGAAAAACAACGTAAAATATTGGTGTTATTATCGCAGATATGGCGTCGGTGGCTTCTTTAAAGGTCTTCACACTTGTCACTTCTTCACTCTTTGGACAAAGAATGCGTCAACACTTTCGAAGATGAGTTTTATAATTGCGTCGGCGGCATGCAGCCGAGGAGATTGTGTTGTCAAGTTGGTGCAGCAACAGGGTGCCCCTGTAATTTAGTACGGTCGCGTGGATTTCTCTGTCTACTTTATGAATTATTAAGTGTTACATGAAATTTTCACCGTGACATCTATCATTATATCATTAGCATCGGGACTCTTAAACGTGGATGGGTTTTCACGGAAAACAATTACTGATTTATTATAAACCACTTTCTTCCTACGTTGTAGACGCAGAGTTGTAAAAGCATCGCTTCGGTTATAATGTGTTTTTTGTCGCTGTTAAGGTTTTCTTAGGTTTTGGATGGTTTAACCCTTAGTCGTTGGTT
Source organism: Gortyna flavago (assembly GCA_963669345.1). Taxonomy (NCBI): domain Eukaryota; kingdom Metazoa; phylum Arthropoda; class Insecta; order Lepidoptera; family Noctuidae; genus Gortyna; species Gortyna flavago. The sequence goes on along the minus strand of OY770128.1, from coordinate 9,807,650 downwards.
TAAGTTTAACAGCTGACATTATATTGAAAATAACGACGGTAGCGAGCTTATTGCCATTTCCAAGCACACAATTGGCCACTTGCAGATATTTAGTAACACCTCTCTCAAACCCTCACTCTCCAGTGTTCAGAAGCTCCGAATAACGTAATTTGTTCGTAATGTGCCCTAGGAAATATTACTAAAGCTTTTATGCGGTCAATTGAAATATTTTGATAGGCAGGCATGAAAACATACATTATGGGTCACTAGTCAATTCTAGACTAACAAACAGCACATCGAATCGTATTAGTAGGTGCGTGTGTACGTGTTGTGTATCGAGAAACTTTTCGTTATACCTAGGTACCTATCTCCACAATGCATGTGGCACAGTCCCGTGACCAATGCACTTTATTGCAGAGATATCGCCACACCAGACAATACTCTCAAATTACCCCCTCGGGGCAGCTTGATTCGCATACACCTTCACACGAATACACGTAAACCCACTTATACATCCATTTATGAACTATTTACCACTTTCACTTGAATTTACTACGTTTGAGTAATTGGTAAATAGGTAACAATTTCTCTGGTGTGTTCACTGAAGCGAAGTTTTCTTATCTCGTTCTGTTTAACGGTATTTTATTTGCTGTCCCAAGTTTTCGCACCCGAGTTATTTTTGTTCGTCAACCCATATCGCGTAAATTAAGTTGCAAAATTGGGTTCGATTCGAAAAGGGAAACATTTTAAATGGAGCAGAACTAATGTTAATAAAGGTTGTTTGTTCACTTTAGGAAGGGACCTTGTTGATAAGCATGTTGTTTCGTAAAAAAGGATGCCCTACTGGGTTCAACAGGATTGCCTGTACCGTGAGTGCAATATAAAGTAGTTTTTTGGAAGACTCTGCTTACAGGCAAAACCTATAATCAAAAACTTTAAGTATATTGTAATAAAACTGTAAGAGAATATGGGTTTCATAAATTTATTTATTACTTAAGAAAATCACGCGGAAACTAATAACAACAATAATTTGTTACACTATAAGTAAAAATAAACGCTGGGTGCAGGAATCGAACCCGGGAGTTATAATTTATTACACTGCAGTGGCACGTAACGTTTTGGCAAGGTGAGTCCGAGTCCGAGTCGCGAATACGTAGTGGAGTAGCACAAGGTCGATGCGCCCTGCCCTGCCTGCCTCAGGCGTCGGCAGCTCTTTCTATTGCTATAACTAAAACTACGTGATTCAGATGGAATGCAGATTTTATTCCTAAGCTCAGTTTCGGCCTCGCTACAATGTCATGGTTTTATTTCCGTGACTAACTTTCGGATACAAAAACAGGATATTTTTTTGCAAACCGAAATCACGTTCACGGAAGTAAAAGAAAGAAAAGAAAGAAAGAAAAAGTATTTATTGCGACTCGTACAGGAGGATCACAAACTATCAACTTCTAAGTACCTACTGGCATTTAATATTCTAAACTTGGCCATCTTTTTCTGAATTATTGTTCTCTTCCAATTCCAAGGCACAATACAAACAAATGAAGTACGAACATTCGTGATGGTCCGCGCGGAGTCTGTCCCTCGGGAACAATTGACCCACTTAATGTAGCTGAGAAATGTTTGTTTGTTTCAGGTGGCCGGAGCCGTGGAGCTCAGCGAGTCCGCCAATACCGCGCAGATATTGGCGCAAGTACAAAACTCTGTAAGTACCCTGTAACAAGTATTTTTTTGATTTACCGCACCTCCTTAATGAACTGCGCATCTCCTTATCTGTAAACAGATTCCATTTTTTTAACAGCGCCATTAACATAAAAATATCTTATCCACCCTATTGAAATTTTATAACTGTAATAATATAAAAATCATATCGCGTGTGACGTTAAATGTACCCGAGTATGGTACGTTTAACCGATAATTGCTGGAAACATGAAGTATAAATGAATTCGCTATAATTATTTCGGGAGGCGTCTTCAAAGAGTTCGATCATTAACTTTCGCATATTCAGCTCTGAATGGATATGAGCTGCGAGATATGGTTGATATAAGGGCCTCTTTGGAGCAGAAATTGCTGATATTACTTCCCATTATGATTATGGGACGTGAACAAGAAAGTGGCACGACCGACGACGGGTCAGAACGTGGCGCACGCTGCCATCGACTTCATTTTCACGCCATTTGGCAAATTTTCGGTATTGAGGATGTGTGGAGCTGCTTGTATTATTATTGTGTGTTGCTTTGTTAGTGGAATATTGAGTCATTACTACACGAACAAGAATACCAGCTAATAACAAATGTTTTAATTACTAGGAATAGTAATAGTTCCGTTTACGAAGGCCAGGAAAAACAATAATTATTATTTATGTGTTTACTATCGAATGCTCTTGCTGACTGTAGCTGTGGTTATGAATAGAACACAAAATAGTTTCTCATGGCTCCAGCTAAGTCCAGCAAGGATTTAGAAAGCTCTAACGACAGATCAAACATTGGCAGGTTCACGTTAACGCAACATTCCGGGCTCTACATTCCTCTTCCTGTTTGATTTATGTACAAACACCAACGGACAGTAAAGCTACATATTTTAGGATTAAGCACACAAGAGGTCATGAGAACAGTTATGTTTTAAGTTAGGTATAAATTTAAAAAATATATAAAACCGTTTCTGGTTTAAAAACGTAGAATCTTATTCTACTCTATGTCGTAGAGCGATAGGAAATCCATAGAGCGAACAATATGCTAATTTATTTACGTATTTTATGTATGAGATAACCAACCTTGCATACTAATATGTGGATAGAAGAATAAATGACGCAATATGTGGTGCTAATTATACATACATCTAGTTTAATTATACAAATGGTGAAGATTTGTATGATATGCAGTAGGAAGGAAGGTTTAATCTATAATTATAACCAAAGCAGGAAAATAATTTGCTCTAGGTATTTTAGTTTCATGATATCAAGGAAATATACATTTTGTTTTGTAAACGAGAATATTTTACTATCGATGTGCTCATCTGACAAAAAACATTTATCAAAATAAACAGCGTTCAAATTTTTTTTATCATTGTGTAGGGAGCAAGGGCAAAGTGCTTTCGATATTTCAAAGTTAAACAAATTTTACACCGAGGAATCCAATTTGAAATCGTTTTAGCTGTTATTGCAGCAGTTAAATATAAAGTGAAATAAATTGCCAACTCGCTCCAGGCCTCAGCTCTTGAAATCAATTAAGTATTATTTGCCGTTCATAATGAAATATCTGCAGCATCGCTAAATGTCAATTAGACGCGTACCTTTTCCTAAATTATAGCTTGTAAACGTATCTATTGAACTTGGAATACCTACAACGTTACGTGTCTAGCATGCTAACGTTTCTGGGGCATTGGATTGAGATTTTCGCAACGAAATTAAGAGTGCTTTGATACTCTCCCGGACTTCTAAATCAAGATATCATATAAACGACATCAACATTATGATGAGCGAAGAAAAAGTATTTATGCAGTTTTGATGACATACTGGCCATCATTTTGGTGCCGTCTGTTCTGAATTTGAATTCAAGACCATTTCAAAAAACTATAGACTTCTACAAAAAATTCAAGGGGGCTGGATTGATTTGCTTGGTAATAGACATGGTATCAACAATTCAACAGAAACCTTAAGGTATTGTTACCAAATAATCACAAATTAAGTTTAATGTTGTTAAATACTCAAACGAATTAGGAGCCCGGGAGTGCATTATAATGAGCTTAGAAAGCATCCGAATAGAAATTTTCTATAAGGTCAACCTGTCTTTAAAATTAAAAGTTCAGTTTCCACACTACGATCAGAACCGTGAAATGGTATTGTTTGACTTCTACAACCTTTACATCCCATACTTCTAATAACGCAACGTAGGTACGGTGCCGGCGCCGCAGCAAAAGATTTGATGTCAAACGTGTGTGTTTGCCTCGCTACATTCACCCAAGTAAGACGTTACGTATTTTCTTTGAAACTATTTTAATGACTTGTCATATTTAGCATGTTTTATGTTAATTAATTGTTTACTATTATTAAACACAAGTGTCAAAAGTGGAGCATTAGCAAAACATAGGTTTTTAGAGAGGTCTGACAAATTAAACCACAAGTACTTACATTATAACATCATATACTAACTACAAGTATTTACATGTACAATATTTTAAATTTTTGATAGAAAACAAGCTATGTCTGTGAACATACCTAAATGATAACTTTCATTATATCGTTCACCCTTCTCAAAAATATAATTTATTACCTACAGTACCCGGGAATCCAGTACGTTTCATATAATTGACATCTGTCAAACATAGCAAGCTGAGCCGTTCCTATTTTAGTATTGTTTATGGCAACAACGGATGCTGCTCCTCCATTTCATACGCAAGACATTTCCATCGTGTTTCCATAGTGTTGAAATTGAAATTTGATATGAGTAGGTAGTATATGGTCTGTAGGTATCATCATTACATTATCTTACGAGTTTGAAGGTCAGTTTACGATATCACCATTATCTACAGTGCACAGTGCTATTTGCCTAGTTGCTATCTTTGCATAAGATTTAGTGGGTTTTTTGGGACATTTGAATACGGGTGGGCAAGGTGGTATTATGATCTTTGATTTATGAAACGTTGGTGATGAAGATAAATGTGTAAACATTGGGGGGCGGGTTCACACGTGTGTCACGGTGAGAAGGTGACGGCGGCGGCGGGCGCGCCCGCGCGCCGTTCCGGCGGAGCGCGGACAGTGCGCCACGCGCCCGCGACCTGGCCGCACCGCATACCACGGACATGCGCCGCTGACGCGATCACGACCACTTCACCCATCCACGCGCGACTAGATGGCGCGAAAATAGGCAGTTTACGCGGTTTTGTACAAAAATCGCGGCTAACTTGCCCAAGTGTTGCAGTGATGACTATTTTCTTTGGACACTCAAAGAGAATTTGTTAGAATATCTGTTAGTGTTTCGTGAAAAAAAAAACAAGTCTTAAGTTACGGTCACGTAGCTGACTCGTAATGAGTTAGTAACGCATCGGACACGCGCAGTGACTAACAGCACGACAGCGTCCACTGCGCTAAGATGAAGTTGTTCAAGAGGAGGCTGTCGTTCAGCGCAGATAAACAGAAACAGGTTCCCCGTACAGACGATCCTTTTGAACACGAGGTACTTCTCTCGTCTCATGACTCTACATCTTGTAGATATCACTAAGTATTCACGCACAAATACATACATAGGTACTTCACTAACAGCTGACGTCATTACTAACTGGCAGCATCCTTGTATAGTAATTTAATAGATGGCACACAACTTCGTTAATACTAATGTAAACATTTTACCTTCACAATAAATAGCGTCGTTCTTTACTGATAACGATATTAAGCCGGAACTTTTGTTGAGAACACATCGTGTTTCTCTTATTACATAAATTAAGATGGTTTCAAATAACATGAGTGTAATTGAGTAGGTACGCTTTAGCTAACCAAATTGAAAGGCAAGGTTATCTTATCAGACGGAGGCCGCGGCGTAGCGTAGTGCTCCGCCGCGTTTAGCGACTTGCGCGATTCAATTCTGCGAATCGAAAATATTGGCTTCTAGCATCCGCTCCCCACTTTAAACTGACCGATACGTGATCCTAAAACTAAATAATAGAAATCTAACACACATTTTATCGAACCTAGCTCAACTTAAAGGCCTCTTTTATCTAATAATATTTACGTTAGCATCTTCGATCAAGTCCTGAACACAACATCAATCACCATCAGACACAGACTATTAAGTCACGGTTGAGAATTCCACAATGATACCTACATCTTTGTTAATTATATAGTTATCAAAGACATCGAATTTTTTGCGAACTACTAAGCGCAGCGCAGTCAGCGGTTGGATAACAAATTATGTTCGCAACCTTCCTTGAATTTATACCATAAACTGACGAATGTTTTTCGTTTTGCGTTATCTCAGATTTTTGTAATGCTAATGTTGAACCTAATAGGCATTTATGATCTCAGAACGACCATAGATGCCTACGTACACTGGAAGTTATTTATACAGATGTTTAAATTTGCTCGTCAATGCCAAACGTTAATAAAATACAAGTCATGAGCAGTTATAAACATTATGCTGTAGACTGAATACTAACTATTGTGCACGATTGACACGGGCCACGAGCAGTAAGACCCTAATGAGGTTTTGTCTGACCTGAAGTAGTTAAACTTAAGGCCGTAGATGGCATGACGGGATAAAGGAAGCGGCTAGTGGAGAAACGCGGCGAGGTGGAGTGTTTGTAAGTCACAATCAGCGCGCGCAATCGCGCTGCTAATGTGCTGCGGCCATTTGTCCTTGGCCTCTGTGTGTTACGTGATCAACTTGCATTGGTATCGCACTAATCACGAGTTTGTAGTTTGTATTCCTATTTAAATGTAATGGTTTTGCGAGGGAACGGAAAAGCGGGGCTGAAATAGAGCGCTGGAAATTATGCATTTTAATGTCGCTTTACCATTTTGCTTCTTTTAAACACGAATAAATGTTATTTTCAGGCTCATTTGAAGAGAGCATGATACAATTTGTATACATAGATGGCCGTCGTACCTACCCATGTTAAAATTATTTTACTTTTTGTTGGTTCGGTACTGTTTTTCCGCAAACATGACTCGTTTTTTTTTAATTTATTCCCATTTAGCCTAATTTGAATTTCAAATTTGATAAAACGCGAATTTTTAAGGTAATATCAAGTTTATGGTTGTCTGGGTTTATCATGAAATTACTAACTAAATATATGAGCTACTGCAACGAGTCAAAATGCTTTATATCTAGTACCACCGTGTCTGTAAGATAGGTAATTAACACGTACCTAATAGGTATCTACAATTTATTACCAAGTTTCAAGAGTTGACTATTACTGTAAATAAATGTGGTCATTATTATTCCACTATTGTCTATTATACACTTGTAATAATAAATTATTGTCCTGTAAGTCTTACAAAATATTATAGTCTACTTTAGTCCCGTCTCGTAAAATAAACTGACACAACTATGACTAATTAATAATTCACGTTGATTGATTAACAACTCTTGTTTGTTCCAGTTTGGAATTCCTGCGGTTCTATTTGTGACCCTGGATAGTAGACCGCTATAGGTATAATGTGAATGAAACAAACTATAACTTAATGACTTCATGAATCAGTTGCTTCTAGTGAATGTTTTTGTTTTCAATAATATCTATCGGTACACTTTTTCGGAAATCAATCTCGTTGAGAATTTAATCAACGCTGAACGCGATGAATAAGTGCCTACGTAATTTGGAATTTTCAAAATGAGGCTGGAAATCTTTTGGAAAATTTTACGCAATAAAATCGAGTTTTTATTTACAAATTCAAGCGTGCTTACAAAGAAAGAATGTTACTTTTTAGTTGTTTACCACAATCAATCAATGCAACATAAGTAACTCCTATGTACAGAGGCGTGGGCGCAGCGACATTTAGAATTTTTAACCATTTCTAATACCCACGTAGTACGTAACTACTCATGATTTCTCCGAAGAAAGAAGTCGAGTCAACATTTGTACATTTGTGTGTAGTAGTGTACCAAATACCAATACTTGGTAATGCAAATGCAGTAGAATACTTTTTTCAAACAGCTGTTAATTCCTATTAATACCAAAAGTACAAAATCAAATTATTTAATCTATTAATAAATTTGTAATTTGGCTTACAGCCAATCATATTTGACGCCTTTGAACTTCCTTATTCCATATAATATTTACGTCATTATCTGTGAATTTATTATAATAATGTAATTATATCTACAGAATGTTATTATGATATACAATGCACGATATGATATACAAATATGGATATTTACGGTAGATAGCCACATCCACTTTACCTACATATACCAAAAGTAAAGATTGACCTACAGAATGAAAATAACTAAGTTAGATCATAGAACTATTATTACTAGCGTTGAAAAATATACCTAATTGTATTAAGGATTCATTGAGAGGTTAACTGGCGTGGATAACTTTATTAATTCCTCTAGTTGGCTTATCTAGTCGAAACATGTTGAAAGTAGTAACGAAGTTAAGTGCATGCACCCACGCCTGCCCGGGAACATGGGCCAGTATCGCAGCCACTAGGCCAGTATCGTGGCGCTGCATGCTGACAACACTCGCATCACCTCACGTGGGATGCTTCCTATCTTATCTCTCTGCTAGTTAATCCGATGTGCTATTTTCACACAATGTAGAGCAAAGATGTTGAAATTCTAGAAATTTATAGCTCCTTATAAATTACACATTGTTTGTGGGTCTTACAAAACAGCGCCATTCCAGTATGTTGTCGCTGGTTTTTTTTTGGATTCAGTTTACAAATGCACATAAACGCGCGATGCACGACTGGTTACAGACATATTATTTAACACTCAGTTCACGTGATAAAAAAATACTCATTCCTTTTAACATCGCCTTCCTAAAATATTGTTTCTTGATTAATGTTATTTTCAAGTTTTTAAAAGGGATTTTAAATACTACCTAGAAGCAATTTATCAATATTCCGGGTAATTTCGCTCGTGGAATGAAAGGCGCGTTGGGAGTTTTCAACCAATCATTATTCAATTTCTCCAAAATTAACTGGATAGGGTCTCGGAACGTTTGGTACATAAATCAATCGCTCTGAAACCATAGCATTAAACCAACACGTGTGTAGTGATTAACTATGTACGTTTACTATCCGATTCTGCCCCATTGATTCGGTCTAACGTATGAAAATGGTCATAAGCAAAATGAACCGGACAGTTAAAGGTTAATTTGTAAGTTTCAGTAGTGTGTCAGGAGGTTACCAAGGGATGTGCCTAGCGCCTTTTTAGTTTGTTATAGCCAATATCCTGTTCTACTGCGGTTTGTATTACAAAGATGTCCAGCTGAGAAACCTCGGACGTGACCAGAATACGCAGTACTTATAGTAGCTCCGGAACCAATCAGTAAATATAATAAAACCAATCCTATTATGCACCGGCCTTTGCTGACGAAGTTACGACTTAAACAGTGGCTGACGCAATGTAACAATCTCTGTGATTAGCTTCTTGGCTTATAATTCTATGGTATTTTCATACACTGTAATTTTATGTCAGACGTACATTTAAGATATTCGTGTTCATTTATTTCAATGAGAATTTAGAGTCTTGCTGGTTTGACCCTTGAGTTCCTGCACCAACTTAAACAGAAACCAACGTAAAAACATTTAAATTGTCTAATATTCTGTGTAATAACAGAAATAGATTCTACAAATAGTCGCGTAGTAGTTTCATAACGGTTCCAGCCTTTTATAATTGGCTTTTCTAACTGAATATGTAGCGGCTAAATAAAATTAAGCATAACTAAAGGTTGAATAGAATTGCAACAGTAGCTTTTATGGTTTGGTCTTCAACCCGGATTCGAAAGCTATTGTTAGCGGACATGGCTTTGCAAGACTGTGACAATATCGCGACTTTGCGTGCTAGCGTGTCTAAACTCTTATTTCGACTCTTACAAGAAAGGCTTCGTATTGGGCTTGGTCTTCAAGTTGCTAAGCGGTGTCTACGCTGCTATGCGTTTTATTATCTGCTATGGGGTGACTACGCTAGTACGCGTCGCATTATCTGCTACGTGCCGTCTACGCTGCTACGCGTCTTATTAACTGCTACGTGGCGTCTACGCTGCTACGCGTCCTAATATCTGCTACGTGGCGTCTACGCTGCTACGCGTCTTATTATCTGCTACGTGGCGTCTACGCTGCTACGCGTCTTATTATCTGCTAGGCTGCGTCTACCTCACGTCGTCTGTGCCGGACAATATCGTAATGAGAAGGCACTCTAACTCACTCGAAAGACCGATCACATTCAATACTTTTTTCGCGTTTCCATGACTTTATTAGTAAAATACTTGTGCTGTGCAAATGCGGGCTTGTTACCACAACAAGGAAAAATCCCGAAAATTAATCCTTTCCTTCTTTCTTGAAAGGTTACGCAAATATTGAAAATATAAAACATTTTCTTTTCCACTCAGTTTTTAGAAAAGCTGTTTCTTTGAAAACTGAACAAAGCGCCACGTACAAACATCCCTACATCTACCGAACATTCGCGACTTCGTAGAATTCTGAAATTATTTTCCATTTACATTTTCCTGACACTTTTATGAACCGCCTAACTGATTCCATCAATTTCTCAAACAGGACAGAGCACGTTTTTCGGACACAAGCTGGCAGATTCATCACACGTGGATGCGCAATGGCGACCCCCTGCCTCTGTCGCCGACGCCGTCGCGCTCGCTTCCCGCTCCGCTTGTGGGCCCGCCGCCCGCTTCCTCCGCCACCGCGACCGTCACCTTACGCTCCGAACAGAACGGCATCTATGACACCATTTCGGTAAGCGAAGTTATTGGTTATTGCTCATCAATATTTAAAGTGCGAGAGCAATTAGAAATAGACGTTGGAATTGTAAGATTGTCGGACGTGGAATGAGGTACGACTGTAATTTATTTCACATGTATACCAAGTCGTCAAATGCTTGTTCAACTGAAAACAGTTGCAACTAGTCCGTGAGTACGTAGCTATGTATGAAACTCCGTCAGGATGAAAAGTTTTTAGTTTTTTAGGGGCGAAAATTCAGGATGGCATACTTTCATGCAAATTAGTAACGAACAAAAAACAACACACTCATCATATTTTGTGTATCTTTTCCTTGCGCAGTAAAATTAATTTTCAGCGAAGATTTTTTGGGAGATTCCAGGAAAATTCTATTTCAACTAAGTTTTACCCGGTTTAGTAAGAAGATGGACATGAAGTGAGTTAGCAACTCTATCTGAGATGGGTCAAGAAGACTGAAAGACTTAAAAATTCTTCAGTAACAGCACCAGAGTTGAACGACTAGTATTCTTTGAATTAAGTTATCTCTTTACATTTGTTTCGTATGCTCAACGTCAAATTATTATCAAAAATAGTTTATAATAATCATCACGACGATAAGAGATCAGAATTCAACTTAACCAAACATATATCCTTTCATTAGTTGTCGGAACTCAAAACTCACAAAGTGTTATTACGAGGCCATCAGTATATTCATGCTTATTATCTGTCTAATGTTTGCTTATCTGTCTCGAGTAAAGAGCCGCGTGTCATGTATTACATATTTATCTGCAATTATCTCGAGAGGTTGGTAATTGAGGAAACTTCTAACCATCTAACAAAAGTTCGCGGGTTAACGTGTGTTTATTCTATTTTGGCATTATATTCTAGTAATTAACTAATCATGAGACGGCCGTGACGAATGAATGGGTGGGCAATTTTATTAAGATAGAAAATTGAATCGAATAAGCGAGTATGCGGACGTGGTATTAACCCGTCAAACAGCACCGCAGAACCACGGCGCGCACGCACGCCCGTACACGACGCGACATAGAAACTGAACCTCGGCTTTCGAACTATAGATTTGCATTAACTGGTCATAAATCATAATCTGCCGGCCTAGGGCTCCGGCGGCTTAGAGGCGTACTCACGAGCCAAGAGTTCCTGTTGTTTCGCTAATGTACCTTTGTGCTCGCACGCTCGTAAAATAAGGGTTAGTGGCCGGAGACCGCCGCCTGCTGTCACTAAACCCCACTGTTATAACTTACCAACATTTTATATTCAGTTAGACGGGCATTCAGTAGACCTTTATGTACTGTGTAACACCCAATACTCATGTGTCCATTACAGGAATGTATTGCCTATGACCACACAAAGCAAGTACCTAATAACAAACTTCAAGCTAAAAGCTATAAGGAAGTAACGATCGCATGCCGAATAGCTTGTCAATGAAAAGCATCAGTATTTCACAAACTCGTCATCATCGTTAGAAGTTATAGGAATTGTAATTGTTAGTGAAGTAACAAATGTTGTGAACAAAGGGTCGACATTGGCGGCAGAACTGGGCCGGATGTAGACACCATTAATATTACGAGTGCTTAGGGACACCATGGAGCATGGCTATTTGTTTCCTCTCGGCGGCCTGCGCCCACGCGGCTCCAGTTCCGCACTAAACTATTTTCACTTACTCTTTAGTATTCAAGTAAGTAAGTAGTTGTTATTGTTATGTGTTTGGCGAAAATTAGAGTTGACAAATTGTATTTTACTGTTATAGACGTTCGTCTTTGACTAAATTGTAATGACTCGGAAGGATAACGCTCTTTTTGAATGAATCCATGTTGCAATTCATTATATTTATAGTCTTACGTCAATATTGGCTATGTATTATATTTATAACAATGCCGGTACAATCGTACAACCAATAATGTTTAGCAGTCAGTGAGTCACATTTCAGGAATATCTCGCGAGTGTGTTTCGTGCCTTAGCGGCTAGATCTCCATCAATCCTTGCAGCTTATCATATTGAAGTAATCTTATAAATCATGAGCTAACCTTGCAATTATTGTGCGAACTAGTTATTATTGTAAATGCGCTAGATATTTTAATTAAGCTGTAAATCGATACAGTTTATTAGTTTTAATGTGATTGCTACATCGCTGCATGTAATGGCTGACACAGTTATTATAATGAGCTTATGTTATAACAAAGGGCAAATGCTATAAAAAGTCCTAGATTAGCTTCTACCCGCGACTTCGGCCGCGTGAATTGTCTTGTTCCCCCGACCCATCCCGACTTTACATTACTTCGTTTTTGCTTAACGTGCTTTCTGACTAATTTTGTTTTTACTCGGCTCCAAAGGGTTTTAGCATGGTGTTAAGTAGCCTATAGGGTCGAAGCCAGCCGGGTCAGCTGGATTGTCCGAAAGGGTTACCGCTACCCCGGAACATAAAGGGCTAAGGAAGGAACATGAATGGGTTTTAGTCAGTAAGAGTCTGAAAATCCCTTCCGCTCCACCCATAGCGGCAGAAGTCATTTGGTGAAATCCCACCTTCAAAAAAAAGCCTTCAAGAATTGGGTTGTCAAATGCAAAAAGATTTTTTTACTCCGACTTGTAGTTCCTGAGATTAGCGCGTTCAAACAAACTCTTCAGCTTTATTATTTGTATCAGTATAGTATACTTAGATAATTAAAAACAAACTATCTGTTATTTTTTACTTTGTGTAAAAAATAACAGATAGTTTGGTTCTTCGTCCTCCCTTCCAGCTAAAATGTTTTGTAGTAAACATTTGTCATAGTTCAAGGGTTGCGCTGTCGCGAGCTGTCTATAGAAATAGTCCCCTAAGGTCGTTTATGACAATTTCCTGCGCAGTAAGTGCTGGCCTCGGGGTAGTCTCCACTAATGGGGTAATTGTGCTCCCAATAATTGATGAACTAATCGCTGCCACCTTCCGACTCGTTAATGGTCGTGTTCCTTTACCAGTAACATGTAAATGCGAACATTGGCGCATTCATTATCTTGTATTGTTCTTTTTAAATATGCTATAGAGACATATTACATAAGTAGATAGCTTTGCCTTTTAGGTAAAAATGGTTATAGAATCCGTTTATCTTATCTATCGAAGATAGTTATTAAGATAACAAAAGGTATCATCCGAAAGAACTTCATGTAAAACACTTTGTAGGTATCGAAAAATGCGGGTATCAATACCTACCCTTCTCAAATAGGTACCTATATGTAAAGGACGTCCCCTTTTAGAATAAAGTATTCTCATTATATGTATGGCGTACAAAAGGGCGACACAGTATTTCATAAGCTTACCATTTTACGGTCGCGTACTAAAAAATCCTGTAAGTTTGTCTCAAAGCTACGTACCTTATATTCTGGAGGAATGAAGTTCGTTATTACCTGAATACATGTTATATCGGATATCCTAGGAACATTTCACAGAATACAAGGCTGAGCATTTGGTTCATTGTCAAGCATATTAAATTTAGCAGACGTGTTCCTGTATTCTCACAAAATTGCGAAGCAGGTTGAATTTGTTATGAAATTACGTTTTTATTTCGTGTACGTTTATTGGAATTGCTTTGACATTTAAGTATTATACAGATCTTTTTAGGGTTCCGTACGCAAAGGATTGGCCCACAATCGCAGTAGACCGAGAAAAGTGGAAGGAGGGAAGGGAGGCCTTTGCCCTGCAGTGGGACAACACAGGCTTATAATAATAATAATAATAATACGCAAAGGGTAAAAAGTAATAGGGCGGGAACCTTGGTGTGCAAGTCTAATTCGCACTTGGCCGGTTTTTTTTCATTTATATGAGATGAATCTTCAATATAATAAAGTTTTTACGAGCAAATCTTGGTTTAATGAGGTAAATACTTCAAACCTTAGAAAGCTGCGTTCAGTTAGATACGCTTACACTTTTACTAATATATAATAACATAATCAGCCTATAATGATTCCACTGCTGGGACACAGGCCTCCTCTCTGTGAGAGGGAGTGGGCCGTAAAAAACTTAATTAACGCCATAGAAGGCATTAAAAGTGGATGCTCTAAAGTGAGAAAAGTCATCAAATGACATTTCAGTTGCTAATAATCTATTAAAACACAGTTTAAAAATGAATGTTTAATTCACTATAATACAATGATATTATGCACTAAAATCATAAGAAGGAGAGACGACTAACTAAGATAAACTTATGAATTAAGCATTTAGAATTTTTGCAGTATAAAAACATATCCATTCATAAAGCTTTCAAAGATGTTTGAAAGTCATAAAATAAATCTATCTAGACAAACATACTAAAAAGATTTTACTACCCAGTAAGGCCAGGCTTCTCAGACTTTTTCACCTAGGGTATTGTAACATATTCAAGGCTTTGCACAATTAACTTTCAAACTAGTGCATAGGTAAAGTACTTACTTGAATAATACAGTTTTAGAATAAGTATTAACTAGTGAAATTTTCGGTCGGAATAAGTTTCTGGCGAAGAATTTACTTGCGAAGAAAATCACATCGCTGTCCCCATGAATAATTTATACGTTCAAAGAAAGGGATACGCAGATGAGGCCGTATTTTAGCTGCTGAAGCCAGTGGTGAATAATTGAGCCTGCTGAGAAACTGTCTTAGATTGTGTACAGAGATATTATAGAATTCTCGGGCTTTTAAAAGAATATATCTATAAGTAAGACTTTCCAAGAGTTAATTTTTAATATGAAAGTTTTGTAGAATTTCGTACCGCTTCGTCGCCTCTCCGTTTAAATAATTTAGTGCATGTTGTCGCCGTATTACTTATAGTGAATTAAACATATTTTTTTTATAAACTGTGTTGGTAAATTATTAGCAACCGAAATATTTTTCTTTTGTGGGTGATCAATCCTATGATTCCTTTGCTCTCTTTATAAGCATCCAAATTCTTAAGACCTCCGGAGTTAATGATCTCCGATGGCGTAAAATTACTTTTACCAACTGCGTAAAACAACAAGTTAGCATTATCCATGCATAGTAGATGTTCTGGTAGAAGTGTAAGCGTATCTAACTAAACGCAGCTTTCTGAGGTTCAATTTAACAATAGTGTTGAACTGCTGGTTACATAACGTATTATATTTATATATTTAGCGAGAGGACAGCAGTGGCGGCGGGAAGACTTTATGGAATTCTAATGCCTTTTGTGCCAGTAAAGTTGAGTGTCGAGCATTTAGCATTGCAAATACAGTGATCTAATCTTAGTTCTGACTGACAATACAATGCTAAACAGTTTTCTAGGCGTAGAACAGCGAGAAAACTGTTACGCAATATGTTTTAGCGTGGGCCTGACACGTACTGTTATTTGCATTGTACGGATATTAAAGCGATTAATGTAGATTTTGGGGTACTCATGCCTTTAAGCAAAGGAGTATCTTATCCCGATGTACGCAACGTAATGTTAAACTACTGCAAAAAACACTTATTTGTAATGGTATTCTATCAGACATTTTGAAACAATTATAATACCAGACTATTATTGTCCCACTGCAGTGCAAAGGCCTCTTCTCATGCAGAGAAGGCACGAGCATTGATCACCACGCTTGCTAAGACGGGTTGGCGGGTTAGAATATCGTTTATATTTATTTATATACCTACTGATTTATGATGTCATTTTTATGCGGACTCAAAAATATGAAAAAAGAAACAGTTGTTCCCTACATTTTGTCCAGTTATGCGAACATATGTAAATGTATAGAGCGATTGGTTTTATTTTCTCGATTTCAGTGTTGGTCTCTTAGTAAAAGTTGTTCATTTTCATGGGTACCTACTCCACTTCCTTAAAGTATGTCCCTCGTTTAACCTGACACACTGTATAAACACATATAGACACACCTATATAAAATTCAAAGTCCTGACTGACTGATATATCAACGCACAGCCTAAACCGCTGGTCCTAGAGACATTAAATTTTTAGGATGTGTTCTTTGTGAAGAGTAGGTATCCACTAAGAAAGGGTTTTTCGAAATTCCACCTCTAAGAGGGTGAATGGGGGGAGGGTGAAATTTCTCGCGAATGAAGTTGCGAGCAGAAGCTAGTCATAAATAATATTCAAACTTCATTCTTTCGCAATCATTCACCAATGTTTACCTGCGCAAAATAACGTATGCTTATCTCAAGCAATTACCAGAGATATCTATCAAAGAAAACATTCTAGTGTGTGTAAACAAGTATCTATTGAATGGAAATAGTAATATTTGTGGTGCGAAATTAATAAAATAGTAATACGAATTAGGACAACTCGTTGTAAACTACCATGTATGAGCTTAGATAATTGAGAGAGGACCACCCGGCGACCAGGGAGATATTGATCACGGCATCAGGTGTCGGCGCACAGGCCGTCGGGCCTCTCCAACGTCGCCATAAATAAAATTCGACACTTAAACAATAGACCGGCCCGACCCGACCCACAGACCCGGAGATCGAGCGATACCACGGTACAATACCACCCGCTCCTCCGCACTCCGCAATCACAACACTACCTTAACCTGTTCTGGCTGCCGTACGGTCAGCTCTACCGTCAAGTACCGTCACACCTCACCACTCAACATTACATACATCACTATCTTCTACATCGTGGCTCACGTTGCGTTTAATAATGTAAAGATAACCACATAGGTATATTTCAATGTATGAAATTGAGCAAAACTAAAATAAATAGCCATAGATATAGGTTGGCGTGGTGTAATTAATACAAATTGCTTTCGGCCATAAGTGGCTGTCAAAGAGGCCGCGGCTGGGATTAATGTTAGATAAGTGATTGGGCGGCGGATCGCGAAACTTTCTCACGATAGCCATTGCGATAGCAGCGCGCCCGCGGCCACGTATCTTCCTGGCTTACGGGAATACCGACAAAATATTGTAGTTCCTTTTACAGGGAGAGATAATGTTGTTTACTCTGACCGTTGCACACTGCACTTTGCTTATTTAGTAGTTCTGGTTCATTGCCTTCAGCAATACGCCCGCAGGGAATAATTTTCCTTTTAAATGGGACTATACAAATGGTTTATTGAGCGTAAAGTTACTCGCCAGCATTTGCGTAATACCAATTACCAAGCCGTTAAGGAAATTGTACGAAGTTAAAGTTTTTCAGATAAATAGTATAATTTACTATGTTCATAGTTGCAAGCCTCTGTAATTACCAGCAGTGTTAAAGAAGCAAACGGTAGAAATAGAAAGTTTATTCCATAGAAATGAAATGTTATGTAAATATTAAGTCTTTGAGTAAATATTTGGGCTCCGAGTCATCGGTGGACGTTACGCTTACATTAGTTGCTTTTTAAAGTAATATTTACTTTGGTGGACCAGTTTCAAAGGCTTGTTAGTGATCACTGCACTTGTATTTTCACGCAGCAGAAACTCAATTTAAATGGAGTCACTATTTATATTTATTTTCTAAGGAAGGTGCAGCCCGTGCATCGATGCAACGAGGGAGAATTGGGCTAACTAGCAGGCACGTCGTCACCTTAACTTTAAACGAACATTCCACCTTCATATAGATATCAAAATACTCGGTTAAATTCGGAAGTGTTAAAAAGAGGATAATTAAGCATTTAGAGTTGAAAACCGGTTAGACGAGAATGTTTAACGTATAAACAACTTTAACTTAAACGTCTATACTTCCTATTTACGAAGATGTGTAAACAAATTGCTTATAGTTTAATAAATGTTTTAAAGCGCCATGTGATCGATCGAATATGATAAAAAACTAAGTAATTTATTTAACTTACCTACTTCAACTTCTCATCCACGTTCAACCCTTAATGGACAAAAAACACAAAAAAAAATCTTGACGATATGCACTGATTACTTATTAGTGGGCTAATTAGTGCGTATCGAAACAAAATTACACTCGAAGAATTAACAAGCGATTAGGAGGAAGAGTGGGGCGCGTCTTCGTGGATGGCACTATCTGTACAATTTGAGCGCCAATTTACCTGCCATCCTGTATAAATTAAATATATGGATGTCTTGAGTTTTACCAATATTAATATTGGTGTAGGTATGGAAAAAGCACGGCGGGGGCTTTTATACTTAGTTCCGCTTCACTGTTGCCGAAACGATTGTCAACGCGTCCTGAAATACTAATATAAATGGACTTCATTCGTCGGCGAAGTTAATGGTTCCGGAAATGGAGAATCGAGGTCAACCCCGATAAGAGTCAGGCGGTCATCTTCTCGAAACCGCGCAAACTACCCCCCCCCCCCCTCCCGCGCCCGATCTCTATGTATGGCAAGCCGATCCCCTGGGGAAAGCGAGCCAAATACTTAGGTGTCATCCTAGACCACAACCTCACCTTCAACGAGCACATAAAGACGGCGCGTTCGCGCGCCTCTTTCGCTCTCGGTAGGCTCCACTCTATGATAACTGCCCGCAGCAAATTGTCACTCAAGTGCAAATTGCGCCTCTACACCGCGGTCATCCGTCCCATCATGACCTATGCTTGCGTAGTCTTCGCACACGCCAAGCCGCGATTTCTGCATAAAATGCAAACCCTCCAGAACCGTTTCCTCCGAAAGGTCACGGGAGCCCCCTTCTATGTCCGAAATGTGAATCTGCATCTAGATCTCAGACTCCCCACCATCCAGCAGTTCATGAAACGCCTTTCCAAGCGCTTCTTCGACTCTGCCATAAAGCACCCCAATCCCCTGATTGCGGCGGCCTCCCGATACACTCCCTCCCGCATAAGTAGGATTCGCCGACCAAGGCATACCCTCACCATCCCCGACGACGCCACTACCCTCCTCCAGGAGAGCAGTAAGGCCACGAGTACTCTCAGTCGACAACACAAAAACAAGCTCAGACATCCGTCCTTCCGTGCCCCCCCCGACCCTTGCTCGAGCCAGCCCGCGCAGCTGAGCCTGTAGTTTTAAATTCGCCCCTAAACACCAATAATAATACCGATCCAGCCTGTCCCTTGCTGTCCTCTTCCAGCGACGCCCTGAGCCGAGGTCCGAACCCCGCAGGGGGTTACCCTTAGCGCTGTCGCTTAGTTTTTAAGTTATTGTATGCCCTGGCTGGAGGCCTTAATTCGAGGCATCCACAGGAAAGTCCGGTTAAGCAGTAGCCATCCTCATAAAGGATGAACTGCGAGATGCCATTTAAAAAAAAAAAAAAGGCGAAGTTAATATCAGCGTCGAAATGATAGTACGTGTTTGGTATTTACGAATTGCCCTTAACGAGTGCAGACCATGCCCGTGAGAATTTCGCATTGTCGATCAGAGTTTAGGACACATTATAGGCTTCGGGTAGGTACATCCGGTGATGTCGTCCTAAGTACCTTGTCACTTGTCAGTAAATTTTTGAAAGATATTTGTTATTACTGGTTGCTAAATGTTTCCTTATAATGGCAAAAGTACGTAGAATCATAATTTGTTAGAGTATCAATAAAAAAACTGCAATCTCAACTTTAAAGTAAAGTACACACATAAATTTAATGCCATTGCCAAACAAAATACTAGATCTATTACACATAAACATATATGTATAGCCTCACGCATTCTTCCCCTGGGGGTAGGCAGAAACTACAGAACGCCACATGCTACGATCCTCACATACTCGACGATCGTTTCGATTCGTTTCGTGGATCTCTTAATTAGATTCGATTAAAATTAAATCGTAACTACATCATCAAGACATCACACACTATGAAGGTACCTAATATGAACCCGAAAATTGACGGCATACACGTAAATATACGAAATAGGAAGATATCTTTCAACCGGGGTTAGTTATAAAGTTATCAAGCGTGGTGCGGGCGCAATGCACGCGCGTTTGTTTACGGAAGCGATCCGCCCGCCCCAGCCCGCCCGCCCAGCGCATAAACACATGAATGTAACGGTAGCCATTGCGTCATACGCCGCAATACTACTACTTTTACATCAAAACGAATCACGAAGACAGAACACACAGACATTTACTGTATATCTATATGAATATGTAGATGAAACTTTTACTTTTGTGTACTTTGACAGTTAATTATCAAACGGTATGGACCATTTCAATTAATTATACAGTTGTCTCTAAAGTTCGCAAGCCAATTATCTTCAGGCTAGTTTAATGACGATCAATATACCGTCATTATATCCCACTAAACGAGGCAGTTCATATAGTTCTATATAGCAAGAAAATGAATTTACTGCGGTTTTCATTAGAAGTTTATGCCGTGATTTTAATTGAAACATTAGAAAGTGTGATTTAATGTGCGCTTGCGGCTTCAATGACACATCCATTTATTAGTGAGCTGAGAGCTTAATGTAAATATTAAAATAAAATCATTTTTACAACAACCGACTTCCAAAAAAGACACTGCAAAATGAAAAATAACTTTAATTTCGAAAGTCGGTGTCGTTGGGTTGGTGTCTTTTTCGGAAGCTGGTTGTTTTTTTTTGTAAAAAGTTTTTATTTTTCACTTTTAAGTTGTACTTAACCCACACTTTGCTACTACTACTTGCTATGTAAATATCAGTGACAGGAAGTTAAATATATAGTAACTCAAAAAGTACGCAAGCAAAGTTAATAAAAATTTATATGGGACCACCTTTGAGGCATTTTTGAAATCGGTTTACAATTGCCGGAGATATCGCGTAACATAAATACAAAAACAATTTTGTTTACTTGAATTTTTACTGTAATTATTTAATTTTTACGGTAATTTTAGTTTAAAAACCAAACTATTGAACCGATTTTGATGAAATTTCTATGGGATCAATCTGAAAGTATATCCTTTCAAATAAAAAAAAATTTGGCAAATCGGCTTAGTTATTAACAACAGAGTTATGACTTTATGAGGTATCTAACAAACATAAAAAACTAATTGCTAAAATCTCCTTTTTTGAAGTCGGTTAACAAAGGAGCAGCGATATATCGACGACTAGGTATATAGTTTTTGCCTCAACTTAAGATTTTGTAAATTATCAAAATAATTAAATTAGTAGTACCTAATAGTCTTTACCATTTAAGATTTTCTTTGCTTCGTTTCGTTTATTTTGAGTTTTTTGAACGAAACAATAATGAATCGTCCTAGTCTAGACATGTAATTCGACTGCATTTGATCTAAAACCTGTGCCAGCTCAGTTATATATTCTAGAAATGGCTGGGATTATAGTACATACTAAGAAATATCCTTCTTAGTACTAAAATCTCTAGGTCCGAATGTCATGTAACGCATGTGTACTGTCTGCACTTAAAGTTCTATAGAATAACGGCGAAGTGTGTAGTGTACGGTTGTCTAGCGCGTCGGTTGCCTAGCAACGCTCTGACGCCAGAGTGCCGCCAGAGGAGCGCCGGGACGCTGCAGAGCGCCGCCAGTCCGCTCCCGACGTCGCCTCATGCGTGTCCGACCCGAAACGATACACTAAATAAATCTTTCTAACATGTAGTATGGACTTCTTGTGCAACTTGGCTCAAAGACTTTAGACCAGTGCCAAAAAAAAAAAACGCCGACCGGGTTCCATTTTTGAAATTTAAAAAGTTTACGTTTTGACAAAAGTGCAGTGAATAGTTGATCAGTGAAAAAGTATAATTTAATTTCTTTTAGTGAATTTTATGGATTTTTCAAACAATAACTTCAGGTTGATGGTAAAAAGAGTAGGAAAGTTAGTTTTAAACTTAGAAACACTTCATTCTAAAGGATTTCATTAAATTGTTTTCGTATCTCGTTTCGTATTCAGATGTTTAAACATTCCTTGAATCTTATCTAAAGGAGCACAATACAAGGATTACATTGCCTTGATAACCGCTTTGCTAATTAATGATAAAGAAGACAAGAACGCTGGATAATTAATTATGCAAAATACCAGACTGCTTTGTCGAGAAGCATCAAGAAGCATTTATATTTTATATCCGCATTATAAAGAAACTTCTTACTTGCAGAATATTCAAAGAAACGTTTCAATCGGCCATACCGTTTGTAATCACGACTATAGAGAGAGTAAAAAAGCTAGCGCAATGAAAAGAGTCGTCGGCGGCCCGGCGTCTCGGTGACCGCTGATTCCCGTCATATGACGGTCTTTTATTTAGATGAGGCACACCCCCGAGGTCGTTCACCCCCGCGGTAGCACGCGCTTTATGAGAAAGGTCAGGGTTATTGCGGTGACGTGACGGTGCAACCACTCCCGACTCCATGCCGTTACATTTATTGCATTGATTACAAAGACAGACTTTAACAGAGAGAACTCTATCTCAAAGTAACGAAGAGACACAAAGCGATATTTTAATAAGGCTGAAAGAAATTGTGACTGAAACAGCATTGTATTCTGATTAGCATGTGTCATCCCAAAGAATCAAAACATAGAGTACAGTGACGTAGCACGCTGTGTGCGCGGTTGTCGCAGTGCAGGGTACGGGGCGCATGCCCCCGGGCGCCGGCCGCTGCCGCCACTCCATGTGTGCTACAAACCACACGCTCCTTTCACTACATCCTTTGTTTTTGTCCACACACATACCATTAATTCAGAATTCTTTTTTCAAGCATTCTTTTCCTTTTATTTTAGCTTCAAATGCATAGTAAGGCATGCAGGGATTTTTACCAGGAACTTAATTAACAAAGTAGTCAGTATTCCCCATACAGGCGTGATGACATGAAATGTTCAGAAAGACGTTATTAAAATGTGATGAACTAATTTTAACAGAGTGAGGACATAGTGGAAATAATTAAATGTCATCGAAAAACTGTAACGAATTGATGGACTGGGCGAAGTGTGTGCAAGTGGGCGAAGATGCGTGGTCGCTGCAGCAGGGGCGCGGATGCTGCGCGCACGCTGCACCGGCTAGCATTCGCGCTGTGGCGAGCAGTGTTCTACCTGCAGCGTGCGCCTGCTCGGACCGCGCGAAGCTCGCGCAGCCTCGCAGCGCACACACGCGCTCCCTCTGCGGTCTGTCCTCCTAATTCCTACTGATACCACGAACACTCGTAAAACGATGTGACCTATTTTTACACTTTTAAATATCCGTTTTAAAGCCGGATAAAATATGGCATATACGTACGCGCATCAAACAACAGCACCGACGTCTACTCTGCCTAACATCAGATATTGGCGCAGGCAGTCGTGACATAAAAACTGCAGTTTTTTGAAAAACTGAGCATCTTAAGATGGGAAAACGTTTAATAAAAATGTGCTACATTTTTTGAATGGTTCAACAAATTTTTCAGAAGTCACGTAGTAGACTGTAATGAGGTTTTTATAGTACCTAGATGCAAGAAAATAATAAGTCTCTAATATTTTTTGCACCATTTTTTCTACAAACCATGTTATCCTGCTTGTTATTTGGGTTTTTTTAATAAAATCTAAAATTAATCTTGGTACGTAACTATTAAAATACTGATGGTCTGAAATTACCTACCCATAACAATTTGGGTTAAAGCTTTACAGGTACTTAGTCACGTTAAATAATAACAATGTAGTCCACTATTAATCAGCTGTAATATGAAGCGATATAAGCTGCAGTAATCACTTAAGCCGCGCCCAGAGGGGCTCATTTGTCAGCTTTATTGACGGGATCCGTCCATCTGATCGCGATACACCCGCCAGGGACTGACGGATGGTTAACTTTGACCAGCACACGTTTCACGTCTTAAGGTGACAACAAAACTTTAGCATTATTACAAGGAAAACGTAGTAAGTTACGCGTAGGTACTTGCTACGATTTCCTCGGGTCTGGTGCTAATCTTTGGTTAACGCTGCAAGAAATCTATCAATACAAAATCTATCAAACTACCTTGTTAAAATAACCTTTATAAATTGTTAATCGAAGATAAAACGATTTTTTTGGTATTTCGTGAAAACTGCTACGATAAGGGCTACGAATTTCGTTGCAGATTATCGTAGTCTACCTACAATACGACATGATTTCAGTCACACCTATTTTGTTCATTTTTTTTAATTTATTATCATTACTACCTTGGATTATTTTGCCCTGTTTTAAAGAAAATGTCTGATGTTGTGTTTTTATTTCGACTTGTACGTAGGACGACATATCCACCCAAGTAACACAAAATCGATATAATGGAAAGAGTGATGACCAGAATTTTTCTTCTAGCTGCATTAGAGAATTTGAAGGGTTTTAGCAATATCTTGCTTCTGTATAGCAGCATGTTATTAACTTTGTAGTTCCTAAAGCTAAATAATACTCTTTTTCAATCTTTTGTGTAGCTAAAGGTTTTATTTTAGATATAATATATGCCCCTGTACAGCTTCTAATACAGCTGTAAGCATTTTACAAAAGTGTAAGCCGAATGTAAGCATTAATTACGGCTTAGGCTATTAAAAAGCATTTAAAATTCTTTAAAACTGCTCCATAGTTTATAACGACCTTTCGCATAGGTCAAAACTGTTTAACGGTGTACATTGCTGTTGTTTTAATGCCAGCTGTTTAAAAGTATTTCATAGTAATATTTTATAGCCTTTATCTATACAAACGTATAATAAAAAGAATTTTAACAAGCAATAAGTCTTTTACCGGCATCAAATCCAGCCAATAACCAGCTTTTAACAGTTCGTGTACTCTTGTATTTTTTTATATAGGGCAGCATAGCTTAGGAGTCAGTAGGTAGGTATATATACGCGCTTGGTTATGTAAAACTCGCGTTGCCCATACTTGCCTACATTGTCAAGTGGGTAGGAATTTAAGTAATATGTAATTATATACCTACTTACCTATAAATAGTTCGTAAAAATAAATACGATACTGTATCAAGTCACACTAAAGCGGGAATTGATTTAGCGAAATTAGACCGTGTAACTTCTATGTTTTGTCGTTCTCTACTTACCTATGTTGGTACAGGTTTTACCAAATCTTAAAACGTTTATAACGAACCCTAAAATGTGTACATTAAAAAATCTATAAACGCTGCTCTAAAATCAAGCTCTGCTACAGCCTGAACATATTTTTAAATCCTTTTTAATGCTTTGACCAAGCCAAAAGAATTACAAGGAATGTAGAAAATGCCTAAAGTTTTTAATTATGCTTACGCCATTTTGCTTTCTATTTCGATAATATATACAATTTAATTTTATGGTAAACAATGCTTAGAAAGGATTTCAACCTATGGTATTGATCGGCCGGTACAAGACAGGATCATAATGACTAAAACTAAAGATTTCTTCGGAAGAGCATATTTTTTTTTTGAATTCCGCATTTTTTTGTAGTGTTTTTGTAATAAATAGCTCTTTAATTCGAAGGCGCATGAAATATTTGATGCAAATATATACATACTTTCACAGTAAACTGATACTCGCAACCTTAATTCACTCATACAGAACAAAAAACAAGAGTTTAAGTACTCTCGTAGCACTTATATTTTTTTTTGAAAGTATCACACGCCATATTCTTTTTTACACACAAGATTTATTAATCCTACTTACCAGAAATTTAAAATAACATTTGAAAATGTTTTTATGTTGCTTTTGTAATGGAATAAGCTGTATAAGAGCCGCATTTAAGATATGCGCAGTGCTTTAACCTGTTTTCACAGCCCATTATAATGCGTTTATCATTCCAGTAGACAACCAATATAATGCTGCTAAAATGCCATTCTAATACTTAAGTCTGTATAATTTGGGGCCCAAATTAGCATTACAAGAGCTGTATAGCGGTTTATAATGCCCAATTTTAGACTTCTTATAAAGCTTTAATAATATGCTAATTCTGTTATCCATCAATTATAAAGCTACTTTGTGCTACTTGGGCAGCTATACATTTACAGCATAAACTGACTTCTCCTTCTACGAGAAGCCTATACAATGCAAGCTCAGCTAAAACTGGAAATGTATAGCTTGATATTTCGTCGTGTGTACAACTCAACCACACATTCAAAACAACATTATCTAAACAAGATTTCAGCTGACAAAGAAACGTTCATCAACTGTTGTCAATTGAACTGTCACGCACGACAACTAAACCACAAACTACACATGACATACACTGTGCCTTACTGCCTTCTTTTAAACTGAAATCATGTACCGACTGTACCGTACAAAGCTCGCCTTAGTCAACGACATTAGATAGTGAAATGAAATGCATTCCTCAATGCCACCTCGGCGTACTATACATGAATAATATATTATTTCTGTGAAACGAAATCCCATCAACTTGAAGCCGACATTGAGAAAAAATGACAAGGATTAAATTACTACTTTTGATTTCATTTTAATGACAGCTCGACCTCGCGGGGCTTTTCATATCAAAGATTTATTTTGCAATAGTCACTGTAATAACTTGGCAGTAATCTGTGATGTTTTAATAACTTTAGGTTGTTTTTTTGTTGTAGAGTCGAGCCGTGAGTGCGCCTGCCACCCCGGCTTCAACAACATTTTCGAGAGAACAGGTAAAAATACTTTACCATTATTTTTTATCAAGAGAAAGTCTATAAGCGAAAATGTGTTTCAAAATGATTTTTGTTTGTTTTAAAAAGAGAAGACTGTTTGTTTTACAAAACTTGTAAAATAATATTATGATTTGCAACCAGTGTAACATGTAACCTCAACCTAAGTTATTAGCTGTATCTGATCAGAAAATTAATTAACCATTTTATTAAACAACATTATGTGATTGATAGCGATCATGTTTGTGTAGAAACAGGAAACTAATTGATTACGTATTTCTCATAGAAATACCTATCTGTTTTCTTATTTTTCTTTCTTTCTTTCTCAGCGAATATGAAATGAGGATATTATTTTACGTAATGCAATCATAATATTCGTATCATGTATTTTATTGGCACGATACCAAACCACTTGAACGCACGATGTTTTCTCAATGGCGACCATAAAATATAGATTTGAGTTGCTTCTTTATGGTTTGTAAGTTTTTCTTTTAATGTTTATCATTTAAAGAAAAACTAACAAAGACCAAACTAACTAACTAACAAAGAGAATGAGAATGGAGATTACAAAGTCTATGCAACTTTTATGACTCTTTGCTAGTCCACCTGGCTCTTTTATCAGGTTTGATTGTGAGAACTTGTGAAACTACAGTGTACGAGAGAGTGTGTGTGTGTATGTACGTCTATGTATATTATATGGCATTTTAGTTCCCATACATAGATCTTGAAGAAACTGTCTCCCACAAAAGTTAAGACCTTCCGTTGGCAATAGTTTCTCTAAGGGCACACATTTTACATTGGAAAAGGAAATTAAGCTTAATGCTTAGCCATTTTCGCAATTATCTTTAATCAACCATAATAAGCAATTTAATGGGCCATCGATACAAATAAACGTCTTGTGCTCAAATAGCCTTAATTTACATCACATAGAAGCGGGGCTTACGCATCGACTACTCTAATCGGATTAAATGCATTGAAGTCGAAGCTCACAGAGTACGCAGCTTCGCGTCGCCCGCGCGGCTGCGCCTACGCAGCGCTTGAGACACTTTCACAGAATTATGGCGCGCCTACGACCTTATGTTGGCTGACATAAACACTTAAAAGCAAGACAAATCAGGGCTTTTCTCTTCGCTGTAACCTTTCTATTCTAGTTTATTGTAACAACAGTATAATATAGTTTTCCACACGTTGGGTTTTATTTCATAAAGCGGAAATTATGATTGGATTAGTTGTATAGAATTTGTTCTTAAGATTCGATAAAATAATGTTTACGAGTCCTTCACACAGCACACCCGGCGATTAACACGTGTTATAGCCGTAGATACAAGAGGGGTCCTAAAATAACTCCTTGTGAACGCTTGTGATTGCTGTGTAGTTTATTTCCTGCGTGTTGACCTTGTGATTTTTGTGACTGATAATGGGATATTGGATTTTACACCTACACTTGAAGTTAATGTTACTGCACAAATCACTAGTTCATTGAATAGAATCGGCAATAATTTTCGAGTTAACATTTTTTTGTAAGCTTACGTTGAATAGAAGCTTATGGTAGTCTGGTCTTTATGTTTCATAATGATTCATTTTGTTTTGTTATCATTATCTCATAACAATGTGATTATTGAAGCATTGAATTTCTGTTTTTAATGTGCATCGAGTGGAAATTCGATATTCTGACCGACCATTGACTCCAATAAGGCATAAGGGTGATTAACTTTACTAATGAACAATGTAGCAGTAATCCGACACCGTACCTATATAAAGGCAGAAGGTCATTGTTTTCAAATGAAGAACAACTTCATTCAAACTATTATAATAAATAACAAAGCAATGACATATTTTTGCTTTCTTCATCTTTTCCCAGACATGTTTAAATTGGCTTATTGTTGATCTGCTCAGATGCACGTAAATAACAGCATTCCTTGATCTTCCATCACCTGACATCCGTAGTTCAATTAGTGTCCTTGTTTACTTCCCTTCAGACTAGAACTAAAGGTAGGAAGAACTCAATTTATGTCCATTTACACGTGTGTATTCAAGATCTTGATGAATTACGCCTTCGGAAAAAATGTCACCTATAAATTATAGTTACCTATAAATTCAGCTATAAATTATCCCCTGTACGTACGATAATATAACAAATTGCACAATTGAGATTGTGCACAATACGATCTTTAACTAAACAATTGGTTTAACCATCCCTTCTTGCTGTCATATTCGTAGTTCACTAGGTCGCAGTAAGCAGCAGGGTCCTGGATCTACTCCGGTTGATAGCAAATAGGTTTACTCGATTACATATAACATGCAAAGTACGCAGACAAGATGTGAATCATAGTTAGGTCCTTAACAGTAACATAAATTGGTGAATTTGTTACAACATGCTACATTAATTTCATGTTACGTTTCATCAATCCGTATCTGGCATTAGAGGAATGCATACTCTGCTCATCATCATAACTATTTTTGTATCTTGTAATAATTCTTGTATTTTCTATTAACCAGGGTGGTTCCCGGTCGGCGAGTTACCCCGGTGGTCCAGGCAGCAGGCTGGACCTATGCTATGTGGCGGAGCGCATGCTGGCACTACACCTGCCCGAGCGAGATGCGCATGCGGAGGCCCAGGCCGCGCATATGCTCACCAATAAACATGGAGAACATTTCATGGTGAGCATTTACACTATTTCATCGTATGTAAAATAAAAATAAAAATATTTAACATAATTTGCGTAATTGACACATAAAGACAACACGACTGTGTTATCTTTTAAAAAAATCTTTGGAAATAAAATCAGCTGTTTCATACATTTTGGTCTAGTTGGTATTGAACTTTTGTATTAACAGAGTTGGTCCCATAGTGAAAGTTGTTCATATTCATGGGTAGAACAGCCTGTAAAAATTTCGAGACGGTAAAAAAAAGTCATCAGGTATATAAGTAGGTATCTATATATATACAGGAATATTTTTTATTCAGTGCGCAAACTTTGACAAAATAAACTTAGATAAGTTTTATTAAACACCTATTTTTTATTTTGATATGTCTTAGTACAAAAAAATAAAGTTATCGATTACGAAAGATGTTTACTTTGAAACTGATTTTATGGCTACTAGCCGGCGCGTGGGGAAGCGTAACGCGCTTATGTACAGAAGCCAGCACATTCAACTTTGAACCTTATGCTTTAGCAATAAAGTTGAAAATCTATTAAAGAAAGACAGATTGTAGTAGCTTGATGGTCTGTACCTACCTATCAGCTGTGCGCTCGTTCGATTTTCGTTCACAGGCTTAGGTAGGTATTTACGTGGATTACAATTTAGTTACAGATCGCTCATTTTATCAGGTTCGAACTAGTCTTTATAAGATTAGGCCGGGATCTGAAGTTATTTGAAGAGTAATTCCAATTTTTCCTTCATACTTTCATGGGCTTAGGACCATCAAAATGCAGAAAATAAAGAATTTTTCAATTAAATTAAGGCACTTTTAAAAACTTAATGAAAATTATTGACATTACATAATGCATACTTGCATTAGGGCGTATTAAAAAAATTGGAATCAACTAAGTATTTACAACAATGTTCAATCAAAAATAACCTATTCGCTAAAATTGTTAATTAAAAATAATTGCTTACCCTACATGTCACTAATCACTGTATTTTAATAATTGTTCAAAATGAAGTCCTCCTCTTTCTAGGCATAGACTTGCACGTTTAAATAAATTGTCATTTAGTTTGTTGAGAACACTAATTTCACTTTTCACTTCCTCAAAAGCGTTAATTATCCTAAACTTTAAGTCATCTAGGTTTTGGGCCTCCTCTACATACACCCGGCGTTTCACTTCACCCCAAAGAAAAAAATCGCAGGGAGTAAGATCCGGGGACCTAGCAGGCCACGGTATGGGGCCACCACGACCGATCCAATTTTGCCCGTATTTTTCATTCAATTAATTACGTACCCGTATAGCGTAATGAGGTGGAGCGCCATCGTGCTGATAGTATAAATTACTATGGTAGCACATCGGAACTTCGTCCATAATGTCTTCTATCGTCGTTTCCAACATTTCTAAATACCTTGGTCCGGTCAAGGTGCCGTCAATAAAAACGGGCCCTATTATTTTATTTTTAATAACCCCAGCCCATACATTGGCGCTAAAACGCACTTGGTGATGTGTCTCTCGCACCGAATGGGGATTGTTGAATGACCACCAATGTTCATTATGTACATTGTACAGTCCCACGCGTGTGAACAATGCCTCATCCGTCCACAAGATGTTGACTTCGCGATGATTTAGAAGCCACTCGCATAAGGCTCGACGTGATGCTGGGTCTGGGTCATGGAGCTGCTGTACTGGCTGAAAGTGGTATGGATTTAGTCCGGCTGTATTTAGCAGCTTCCATACCGCGTACTGGCTCACACCAAAGCGACCTGCCGCATCGTTGGTACTAGCTCTTGGATCTCGCTCGAAGAAATCGAAAATGGTTTCTTCGATTTCGACCGCCAGTCGAGGTCTGCCAGATCCTTGTGCGTGATTCGGGGTCCTGAACTGACCGTGATCTAGCAGCCTTTGAGTGGCTGCTAAAATGGTCCTTTCATTAGGGACCGCGGGGTTAAGGATACCATGGGCTCGCATTCGAGGTACGCTCTCCGTCGCATACATTCTGCGAGCAGCTCGTAAACTTTCACCACTTAGTAAATACACTCGGACCATCTCATAAAACTCGCGGTTACTGAAGTCCGACATCGTGACCTTTAGGTAAGTACGAGTTCGACACACTTGCTGCGCGGGGGTTGCACGGGAAAGCGATTGGACGCGAGGTCACGTTAGCGCATGCGATGATTGCGATGAGCAGACTGTCGAGTATCGAGGTCGGGAGTTCGGAACCCGGGCGCCCGCCGTGCCTGGCACAACTCTGCCGCCCGGGACTCCCCCGCTGCAACACCGCCACGTGCGCCGCCCGGCGCCCGCGCCCATTGTTATTATCTTGAATAGATAGTGTCCATATTTTGCTGATTTAGAGTCGGATAAAAAAGTGAAAAAAAGTTTTGAAAAAATAATGGAAATATGTTCTATTACTGATACTGAACCACCAAAATTTTTTTGCGCACTCCTTAAAAAATATTCCTGTATAAGTATATATAATTTTGACTAAATTACCAAACAGCGTGATTTGAAAATTGGTGAAGGGTAAATGATTTTGAGGTTCTGCTATTTATGAGCTCCGCCATTTTGTTGTATGTTGGCCTAAAAGAGTGTTTTTTAAATAACAATAATACTTAGCATTAAAATAAATATCCACATGACTCAACTACTTCTTCTTCTTCTACCCCTTGCTCCCTGTGGACTTGTTTAAATCAAGAGTGGGATGAAACTAAGTCATAGATCACGCAGCAAATTATTTCTATGAGTTTTTTCACTTTGAAATTAGTGTAGATAAGAGCCGATTTTTATGTTAAACATTTTAATTAGAGGAAGTGCTGCCCACATGGTGGGCGCGTCGCCGTCTCATAAGAGCGGCGCTTTGAAGAATATTTTATTTGAAAAGTAATTTTATAAGACGGGCGTTTAATTGGTACTAATTTTATAAAAAACAATTTAGATTAATTGTCAACAGTGGGCTATGGTAAAAATATGTGTTTTGAAACATCTTTCACATCTATCCACAAAATAACTGCAGTTTGGGTGTTTGAAGATGCTATTTAATACAAAGAGTCGTTTCTCTAATCACAATTATAGGTAAAAATAGGTAGGTACTATTTCAACTAGCCTCTTATTGTAACCACTATCGAAGTCCATGTGTACAAACATTGGAACTACAAAGTCTGATGTAAATTTGTCCCTGCACGCTTATATGGAACGCGTTTGGTAACTCTAATGCTGCAAATAAGAGCCAGACCCGCCTTAAAAGTCTCCTAGGTGGATATCAGTTGGGAGAGACCTTTAGGTAGGTATTGTTACCTACTTTTAAAAC
The DNA here is from genome assembly GCA_963669345.1 of Gortyna flavago. Classification (NCBI taxonomy): domain Eukaryota; kingdom Metazoa; phylum Arthropoda; class Insecta; order Lepidoptera; family Noctuidae; genus Gortyna; species Gortyna flavago. The sequence goes on along the minus strand of OY770128.1, from coordinate 9,774,977 downwards.
CACCGTCAGTTAATGTGCTTATTTAGCGAAGTGGCATAGATTGTCGCTTCTTCAGTACGTCCATATAGTTAATCATGTGTCGATGTAACGTTTCTTTGTGTCCTAACAAAATTCTACCTAGGTTTTTGTCCTTGGAAATGCTCCTTAGTTTAAACTACTGCATTTTCCTAAAAAATAAGCTTTAGGAATACTTGCATCATGCAGAGATTGCCGCTGTCTAAAGAGTAATATAACCAAAAATAGTAATTTTCGACTGCAACTCGACCCCAAAAGATAGGCAAACCAAAAGTTACAGATGAAAATGATTTTACCCAACCCGATGATCGTAGCCTAGAGCTTTCATGTACCATGATGTAGCTGCTACGGTCTAAAGAGTCAACATTACTCTCTAATCTACACTGGACTCATCTATCTTTCTCTTCGAAATTGATCGGTCCTTGTTGGAATCATTATTGCATGTTTTCATGCATCTATCCACTTCGATTTAAGTCGCCCTCGGGATCTTGCAAGCTAGGTACAGACAGTTCGTAATTTTCATCATTTGTTTTTGCATCTTTTCCAGGTATTCGAGGTGAGCGGCAGCGACAGCGCAGGCGGTGTCGGGGCAGCTCGGGGCGTGTTCGGACGGGCTCGCTCGCTCGGCTGGGCTGGCGACCTGGCACCGCCGCTCGAGCGCCTCTGCGCTGCCTGCAAGCATATCGAGAGCTGGCTTGCAGCACATCCAAAGAACGTTGCCATACTGCTTGCATGGTAAATATCTGATTTAAATAAGTTATTCGATGAAGAAACTATGCCGTCTCACTCCTAGAGAAAAAATATTGTTTGGATAATAAGATAAATTCAGCAAGAGCAGGTACATATACATACCTAATGCAAAGCAAGCTGTCATCTAGCTTGTATAGTCTGGGCTATAGATAAGGCTTTACATCATCACAGTTTAATATAGTCAGACGAATCTATTCCTATCAGGACCTTATATGGCAACATCCACTCGTTTTCCAACGACATTTTGTCACAAGCAAGACTACTGCCAAATTGTCGCGGGAAAACGGATAAAAAATATTACCTATACATTTTCCGGGTGTTGATTATGCCAAAAATCCTAGATAGATTGTTACATGTGTAGGTAAATACTTAGATAATATTGTTAACGACTGTCATAAATAAATAACAAAGCGTAATTGTTATATCCGGTATTCTTATGTAATTGTAGTCGATTTGACCCTGTCGTCCTCTTTATTGATAGTTTTGCTACCAAAAATAAAACCCTCATAATTTTATTTTTTATTTTCTTTGTTGACAGAATATTTAATTTTACTTTTTATTTGTTTCCAGGGGCAACCGTGAGCGGTTAGGCGTGTTGGTCGCGGCATACATGCACTATTCGGCGATATGTGGTGCGCCTGAGCATGCCCTTGATCGATACGCTATGAGGCGATACCTGGACGACAGGGTGCCCGTCTTCCAATTACCAAGCAATAAACGGTAAATACGAGAAATAATTACTAAGCTTTATATTTTTTTTAAGCAATGTATTTTATATACCTAACTACTGACATAATAAATAATTCGACTTGAATAAAATAATGTTCATGAACCATAAAATTAATACGTAGGCCATTTTATTTTCCTCTTTTTGTCAAGTGAAACCGTAAAATAGAATACATTCAAAAAATTGGTAGCATTTAAGACAGTTAACGGGAAAAGCACCTATCTATCTAATGGCGAAGCTTATTTTCTGTTCTTCTGCGATAGTAGTAAAGTAGAGTACCTACATTACATTTTCTTCTTGTGAACAGCTATATTGACACATTCGCGGGCCTGCTGGCTGGTCAGATACGAGTGAACGCAGCGCCCCTGCATCTGACACACGTCAGCGTAGCGGGCTCCCTCGCTTCTCCCGCCACGCCGACCATCGCCTTCCTCAAGATATACGAGAACTTCGTCTGCGTTTACACGTCAGGCAAGTAACATTAACATGAGAATAGTACCCGGCCGTAAAAATGGCACATCGAGTAGAATGTATTCGGCTTTATAAATTGTCGTCTCTGTCTCTCCTACATGTGCGAGGGTCTCTTTCTAATTCTCGATGTCTACTATCGAAATTCTAAACTATGTGATGCGGTGTTCACCTTCATGTAGTGGTGTGTAGAACATTCTTCACATTCCAGAATGTGTAGAACAAATTAATATTAAACTTAATAATAGAGAAACCTTGATTTTTGTCAAGTCGTAAAAACCGTGCGAAGCAGGGGCGGGTCGCTAGTCAGCAATAGTCTTTAGGACTTTGAAAAGATGCGCTCGATTAGATTCGCAAGGATATTTTATGTCTTGCACATTCCCCTGTACAAAAAGCAAATTTGAACGCGGTCACCAAACCCGTTGCTTTTAGTACACATTGCAAATATTGAGAGACACGGTGATAATCAAACAATGATCTTTAAATATTGACATACCTTAATGACAAAACCTATATTACGCATTGACATTTATATATTACTCTTTTGAAATCATTGACATTGGGTAACCGGTTGGTTTTGTCTCAGAATGCACATTAGCACTTGTAGCTCTGTAGACACTATATAGACAATAAGCGAATCGGTTTGTAGTTTTCCGTTTTGAGAAATATTTTGGAAAGTTAATAAATTTTAACATGTTATTTCTTTTTTTATTGAGTATCGCCCTCAGTATTGTTTGTAACATAAAGCAGCGCTTTCACGATCAAAGAATGTCGTAAAATCATTAGTAAGATTGTAATGTATAACTCTTTTCTCATTGTTCTAAAGTATAAAGAATGATTACCACTAGTTTGATGAAACTCTCGACAGTCATTAATTTTATACGTAACCTTACCGAGCTATTTAGATATTTACAATGCAATAACTTACTAATGGTTCCTATACGTCGATCGTGAATGTAGCGCCTAAGCAATAATTTATAATGTAACGTTATGTTGTGCAGGTCTATACATGGTAAACGGCGGCGGCTGGACTGTCGGCGTGGGGCGGCTTGCACTACGCGGCGACGTAGTGGTGCGCGCGTACCGCCGAACAGCACAAGCACGTCCTGGCGCGGGCCCCGGCGGCCCCGGCGGCCCCGGCGGCCCCGGCGGCTCCGGCGGCCCCAGCGGCCCCGCGGGCCCCTGCCAGCGCCGCCTGGTGTTCGCGTGTCAGTTCCACACATGCGCGGTGGCCGACCACACGCTCTCCTTCACCAAGCAGCAGCTCGATCATGCCGTGCACGGTAACCACCACCTTTCTGGCTTTCTTTCAGGCAAATGTAAGATGGCGGTTACACCATCAATTTGTTATCTAATTGATGAGATACTTTAGTTCAATATGACGACGACGAAATGCCTATACAATGCGAGGTCAGTTAAAACTGGAAATGTATAGCTTGATATGTCGTCGTGTGTACATAATAACTACATAGATTTATACATGGATTATACAATTTGATAGTGTAATCTAAGACAGCTCGTTACGTTTGTCTGAACACATCTTTTAACTACGACGATGTTTCTTACAACACTACAACAAGTAGATACTTTCATAGAAAATGAAATGAAACGTATAGAAGCAAAGTTTGACGTATCATGTGTCCAACAGTGTGAAATAATCTTCGATCAATAATTTATTGATCGAAGGAAATAATATCATGAATTTAAACGAGTTGAGATCTATTGTTGGGCATTCTATACGAAGGTTTATTTATTTTCCTATGGTCCTGCTAGCATTGAATGATTTTCTTTACTGCATACTTACCTCTCATATAATAATGCCATCATCCTTAATATCTCAGAATGAAACAATTCGTTTTATTTAACACCTTAAAATACTAATGTGTATGTTGCTTCTAAATCTGCCTGCGCCACAAATGTACATATATATATTTATATATAAAATATATAGGTGCGAGTACATAAATGCTACCTACATACCAGACAAAGATATTTATTTCAATAAGTCTTGTCTACAATTGAGTGCAATTACGCCAAAGTGATTTTGTTATCAGGAAAATTGCTTGAACCGTTAAGTGCGAGGTCAGAGTAATAAATTCAGCACTAAGGAAAACGCAAATTAAATGCATTTAATAAAGCCAAATTACATTATTTGTTCTCGAATACGAATAATTTATGAGTTAACAACCAGGCTACCATTATTATAAGGAATAGGTATACCTACAGCAATTTGCACCAATTTGCTCCAATATGATGAGGATTCATGGGGAGTTTTAAACGTTCTTTGAAAATGCTAATAAGAAAGTTTTAAGTGTAAATATTTAAAAATTTAATTGGAGTATAGGTAGGTACTCCAATTAAATTTTATGTAGGCCTAAGGTTGTAAGATACTGGTCCGTCTAAAACTACTCTTTAGACGGATTGACTGCCTCTTCAGTCGCGGCTGCTGAGGCAAGGTCTCGGGTTCGATGCCCAGGTGGACCAAGTGTTATTGAGATTTTCCATTACGAATTTTGTCAGTGGCATTCCCGAATCTGAGTGTTTGTGGCCGATTGGCGACAATAGGATCGCCCCCTATTACACGGGACTTGAATTGAACTGACAAAAGACAATGGGCAAATCTGGTCCAAATGTCCACCACTAACGAAACCTATGTCATTGAGTAGTTCATTAAATAAGCAGTAACATTTACTAAGACACCATAAAAAAAACTGTCAGGGAAATGTTATGTTTTTCAGTAATTTTAGCCTAAACTACTTGACAAGTGAGGTATTATTAAACTTCCCGTCCCCACGGCTGACACTGGCAATAAGAATTTTGAAGAAAAAAAAACAACTTGTAGGATTTTAGCAACCATTCATCATCTGCCTAGCCTTTTCCCAACTATGTTGCGGTCGGCTTCCAGTCTAACCGGATGCAGCTGAATACCAGTTTTTTACATGGAGCGACTGACTATCTGACCTCTACAACCCAGTTACTGGGTAATACGATACCACGATGATGCAACTATTGATATTGAGTAAAGTCGTTAACACCTTTGCCTACTTTTGCATATCCTTTACTTTTATTTGTTTGTGTAGATCCGTCATTCCCGAGCGATGGTGCCGTAGAGCTGGTGTTCCTGCGCGGCGAGGGGGGCGGGGGTGCTGCGCCGGCGCCGACGCCCGCCGCCCCACTGCGCGCCGCGCCCGACGCGCTCGCTCGCGCCGACTCGCTCGAGCATCTGCGACCGCTGTCCACGCTCACCGATGATGATCCTGGTAAACATCGATATAATCAACATCGCAGTACACGGGCGTTAATGTGGCACCTCGAGTTTTAGAAAGAAAGAAAGAAACGCTCAAACAGGTATTATGAATGACAGAGAAGGAGCTCTGCAAAGTTAATAATTTTCTTAAATTGGATGCCATCTTAACGGCCGCATATTGTACCTTATTTATGTCTAAGGGTTCTAGATAATATAGAAATCTTAATTAATGAATTAATGTATACATACTGGCAATACTTTTTGTTTAGTAAACCCCGTCTAGCACTAGTCTATAGTGAAGAAGCGCTTCAAATATGTTTTCTAACGGCCTATCGCAAAACACGCATACATAAACTCACATCTTATTCCCATAGGGGTATATAGATACTACAAAACGCCACTTGCTACAATCCTTACATACTCCTTTTGTCTGCAAAACAGTGCTACCTAAGTAGAATTATTTTATGAACCCTTAAAATTGTACGTAGACCCCTGTAAAACCCTCGTAGACCATCGTAGACCCTCGTAGACCCTCGTAGACCCTCGTAGACCCTCGTAGACGCCTCGTTCGACCCTTGTATATGGGTACTGTAAACGAGGGTTATGCATTTATTTCATCATAAAATGTCAAGTCCTACATATTTTAAAAACGAACGAAATCTTCTAATTTTATTTTTGCTACTTTTGTAATCGTGTTTCGGTGTTCGAAGATTTCAGTAAAGTTAATAATAAGTTGCCATACTGCATAATTTTTTGGCCTTGTTCATATTTTACTCCGAAATTTCGTTGATCCTGTTCAAATTATGAAAAATAACAAAGAGAATACCTATCAAACTTTAACCTTATACTTAAGTGTAGCTGGAAGGTACGAGTACCTAATGATTGTATCCTGCAGAACCTGCAGTACCTGCCGAATAACTAACTATATATAAGTATTGCAATGGGTATGGTAATACACATATTGCAATTTTTCGTGTCTGTCTGCGTGACCGCGTTCTTCTAAAGTCTAAAGTTTAGAGTCTAAACTATGCAACAGATTTTGATGCGGTTTTCACCATCTATTTAAATATATATAAAATTCAAAGTCCTGACTGACTGATATATCACACACACAGTATAAACCGCTGGTCCTAGAGACATGAAGTTTGAAGGGTGTGTTCTTTGTGAAGAGTAGACCGTATCCAATAAGAAAGTGTTTCTCGAAATTCCACCCCTAAATGGGTGAATGGGGAAGGATGAAACTTTGCGCGAACGAAGTCGCGGGCAGAAGCTAGTAATTTAGATAATTTATATGTGTATTAGCTACATATTATAATATCTAATATATAAAATTCTCGTGTCACAGTTTTCGTTGCCATACTCCTCCGAAACGGCTTAACCGATTTTGATGAAATTTTTTGTGCTTATCCGGTATCTATGAGAATCGGCCAACATCTATTTTTCATACCCCTAAATCGAAACTTACGCGGGTGAAACCGCGGGGCGCAGCTAGTAATAAATAAATATCTATGTTTTGTCAAGTCGATAAAACCATGCGAGGCAGGTTCGAGTCGCTAGTATAGTTATAAAGTTCCGCTCGTGCTCGAGGTAAAGGGCGTGGTGCCGAAACAATTTGGCGGATGGGAACCATAAATTAATAACTCGAGTGCTCATCCAGTAAAATGCGCTCAACCTTGACTGAGTGACTTGACCAGTTTGTCGGTCAAAGTCGGTTAACGAGTAGTTTGGTGTTCAAGTTGTCTGTTAGTATAGTAAAGTGTTGTTTTATTGTTTTGTTCTGAATTAAACAAACAATTAAAAATAATAAAGGTACTTATACGGTATAAGTGTATCATCGTACTTCCTACTAATATTATAAATGTGAAAGTTTGTATGTTTAGATCTTTGTTACTCAATCACGCAAAAACGGCTTATCGGATGTGGGTGAAATTTGGCACACAGATAATCTATAACCTGAATTAACACAAAGGTTACTTTTTATCCCGGTGGTCTATTCCCATGGGATAATTTTCAACATCGACGCGGGCAAAGCCGCTGGCAAAAGCTAGTGTCAAATATTTTTTAAAGCTAGATTAGTTCGTCGTTCCATACCAGTCTGACAGTCGACCACTGAGAATAAGAAACACCGATACACTCAGACTTCAAGGTCTCTTTTAAAGTCCCAACAATTTATTTTGATTAAATGATAAATGATTTATTTTCTGTAAGTTGGTTTGTACTTTGATTTAATCCGGTCTGATCCCCTGAACTCCCCGGATCCCCTGCTAGTTCTTCTGCTGTTTTAATCTCTGTCCACTTTATCTAGGTTACTTTTTTGACAGGTAAGTACAGTCAAGAGAAAATAAAGTGGGCAGTTCATAATAATGAGACCCACGTAGATTAATGTTGGTTGTTTTGACGGTAGCAGTATACAACAATATAACTTAGTTTACAAATCGCACTTACTCGAAACAAGGAAATCTACAAGATTCGCTTAAATGCGTTTTATTAGTCCAACATCCGCAAGTTCTAATCTATTCTCGTAAGTATTAAAAGCTTGTCTAACGATTTGTATAAGGGGTTCCCACATGTGGCCAACCCGAGTCAAGCAGAACATCCGTCTGCCATTACAGACAACAATGTGACTGACTTACTTCAACTAACTTGCGTAATAGCCCTTTTGACAGGAACTGGCCGAAAAGGGGCCGTTCCGTACATCCTGTGTATATTCATTGATATAGATAGAGTAAGATTCAGTCAAGGTGTATTAAAGATTGCGGTTGATCAAATAGTAACTGCTATTATCTAGCAGTTAAAAGTCACAAATAAATGATAGCAAAACTTAGTTAAAAGCAGTTAGTTAAATCTCAAGTTACTAATTAGATAACTAGGTTACTTTTGTAGTGAAACTGAAAGTCCCGTTACTGAAATGTGTCATGTGTGTTGACAAAGCGACCTAACTACACCGGTTAGCGAGAGGTCGCCGCGCGGCGCAGGTGTCGGCCGGTCGGCTATTTTAGTGATGTGTGTCCGCCGGCGCCGCCCGCCCAGTCCGTCCGCCTAGCGGGCCGCCACGCACGCGCACGTCCCTAGCGTTCACTACCGATACAAACTTTTAACATCAATCAAAAAATTCATAAACTCAACCAAAAAATTAAAATATACCCTAAATTCGTTACAAGTTTTACAAATATTAATGTTTTCAAGAAAAGTTTGAAGAAAAGTTCATAACAATTTCTTTCGGATATTTCGAGGCTCGCTAACAAAATCACAATCGAGGTGAGTGTGACATTAATTTCGCTGCTAGTGAAGCCGTTTTATGATTCAAAATTAGGGAACGTAATTCCATTGAATCAGTGTTCCGATGCATATATGGAGGCAATGATTGATTGTGCGTGTCAAAATCTTTACAAAGAGTGTGTTCGAATAAATTGAAAGTGCCTACAGAGCTGGCTTTTCTCATTTAACAATAGCAGGTCTCGAGCAAAGATAACAATAGGCGGTGTTAGTGCTAACGATAAATGAGATTGGAGTCGCTTCGTCCGGCGCCTGCCCGCTAATTGACCGGCGTGGAGAATCGCTGATGTATGTCCACCTCTCTGGAGCGACAGCTTGCCTTTAGGGCCAGCATTCGACACACATCAATTTAATTCGATACGAGAATCAAGATTGCCCATATGGGTCTACAAGCAATAAATAACCATGAGCGCTGTCTGTGTCAGTACCTAAGCAGCGTGTTTGTCTTATCTTGATTTTGATTCTCAATAAACGTTGAAGTCTTTATAATTAAACGGCGAAACAAAAAAAAATATCTCCTTGCGAGGCAATAGTACCTGCCTACTTACTATGTTCATAAATTGAACAAAAAGTTACGCTAATAGGATTACGAGTGTCCAGTACAACACGTAGTGAGGTCAAACATTCGTACCTATTTGTACTTAATGTCAGTCATGTTAGCCCATACCTAATGAATTTTATATTCACAAGCAAGGCTATGTTTACCCTGACGTCACGTCCAAGCCGTGCAAAAAATATAGGTTGCGATCCTGTCGAACGCATGTCGAATTAATCAATCTGCAATGTCGGTACATGGTATAACTCGATGTGATTGTGAACTGTAGAGTATTTGTTTAAGGCACTTGTGTATTTTTACCAACAGATTTGTTTAAGTTTTGCATGGTTCATTTAAAGATCTGATTCATTGAGCATTTGTTTGTTTAAATTGTCCATCCATTAGCCGATCCACTCTGCGGCCGTCAGATCATTGTGTACACTAAAGATTGTACGTAAGTATATAGTAGCGCGTATCGATCAGATGGGAGTTTATCCTCGCTTGCTTACCCTGACATTACGCACACATGTCCTGCCGAGATAGCTATCAGATTATTTTATCGCCCGACTGAGCTTTCAGTTTTGATGAACAGTCAATACTACCCGCGTACATACGACGGTTGTGTGCTTGCGGACAGTGTTTTACGAAGCTAATTACAGCACATTCTCATAAATTAAAAGAAGTAAAGTGTTACTAAGTGTGCGATACTTCTGTGCTCTCAAAAACTTGTTGATAGCTTCTAATCACGCGATAAGCTTCAACACTGTAAAAAATTGCGAAGCTAAATTCATTCTAAGATCAAAATAAGAGCATTAATATGCAAATGTAGTTGAAAATAAACCACATTCCTTACTTAGAAAAAAGGTAAAAGAGCGAAACTGTTTAAAATTCGGAGCTAACGTCGGATAACGAACGTAGATAGCCCAACGGTCAGTGTCGAGCGCATTATTATGCGGTAGAGCTTAGAGTTTCGCAGAAACAAGGTGTTGCCTGTACCTGATGACATCACTGCGTCTGCGCGCTCACCAACACACGCTCACCTTCATAGGTAACGATGACGGTTATCGCAACATTGTTAAAACACCACTGAGCAAACACTGTAGTTCTCCCTGCCAGCACATTTCTGATATACGAGCGCTGGGTGTGAGTCGACATGTCCGAAGCTCCACCACATCGCGGTCACGCTCATTTTCAATTGTTAACGAACTAAAATCTCGTTGGACACGAGTTAGTTTGATGTTCCGATGACTTTAATAGATGTAGAAGTCGTAAACTTTGTATCGTATGGCTTTACTGTAGCAAAACATTACCGTGAAGTGAAGTTTATTTTCGATCTTATAAATACTTTGGTCAAAATTATTAAAGATTTTCTCATTTTTGTTCCCGTAAATCTCGTTATGGGTAGCAAAGACCAATCAATCTTTATTTTTTAGTATGCTATTCCTGTTGATAGATACCAGTGTGAGTTAATATCACAACTCTGCGTAATCTTTTATCAAACTAACAGGGATTGCGATCAGTGCCATGTGTGTCTGTTTAATTAATGAAAACTGATTTCTTTATCTCCACGTGTGTAAGATATATCGTGGGACACAGCCGGCGCAAGCGACGCTAGGGCGCACATCCTCTTCCTGCGCATTTCGTAACACTAGCCCTCGCTCCCGCACGTTATTTTCGTTGACAACACAGAAATAACCGCATCTTCCTTAACAGCGGCCGACTGCGACGGTCACCAGACGCTGACGTTGATATCTTTACACTAATTGCGTTATTGACAACCACGCATTTAGTTCAGTTTCGAAATCGAACATAAACGCGACGCCGCCGCCGGCGCACCGGACAGTTCGCAGTTTACAGTTCAGTAGAAGAAAAATCACAAAAGTGACACAAATCGTTAGCTACGCGCACAAGACACGCTCGTTATGTAAATTAGGCGAGTAATAGTGTCATTCCTCCTTATTTGCATTCAGTATTATACACACTTTGACACTTTAACGCCTCAAACCAACTCGTAAATGGTTGTTGGTCAAAATATTGTGTGGGTTGGTTCGATCTTCTTATTTATAATCAAGTTCGGTGTAGCGGCGTAGCAGACACTTAAGCAACAACTGGTCAGTTTTTTCCAACTATCAATTTTATATTATGTATCAACAATGTATCATTAACCTATATGGTATCAACCTCGAGTCTTAAATCTACCTATCGATGTAAATTGAACTGGTGTTACTAGATGTTGTTGAGGTCGTTTCCTCGTTTGGCAATGCCGCCTTGAACGGTCAAGTAAGTAGAGGTAAAGTAGGACCATCTTAGAATAATTTTCAAGACATTTTGATATGACAGGGTGATATCAAGGTAGGTAATTATTGAGTTTTATTTTTCTGTCTCTACAATACATCTCTTATGTATGAGTGATATACAGGCACTATTTTATCTCAATGAAAATATCAGATGCGGATATCAATAATGACAAAGACAGCTAAAACGTTTATTTTTAGCTACATAAATGAACCGCGTCGTCATTACCTTATTACTCCTATGTAATACCGTTCTATGGCTGGCTCGGGCAACAAGAGTTTTTATATGATTTCCGTATAAGAGTATCTACACTTATCTACAAATGGGACGTGGTACCGGCACTTCATCAAACAACACTTAACGGTTTCATCCCGCTGCTGGACTAACGGGAAGCAAACTTAGTCCTTTTTAGGATGTGCTGGCTGTCGGGGCGACAGTAACTGCACCCGCTACTGTACCAGGTGGCACTCGGCTTATTAAACACTCGGGACTTGCTCTCTAGCGATATTATTACGTGTAAATATGATAATAAAACAGAACTAGTCGTGTAACTTACCTACATGTTAATTAATTCTGCACTCCTAGTGCAAAATGCAGTAGAAAATTATACACGTGCCAGCCAAATAGATACACACTACATCGTTGCGAAGAGGCCCCGCCGGTTTATTGGAGCGAATCGAATCCAATTTAAAAGCTATTCGTAATTAAACCGTCGCTAAACACATCGCCCCGCGGCAGACCTAATCACATCGAAGTTATGTGAGAACATTCAACATTTCGTAGTGTAACAAGCGAATGTATAGTGTTCGTTCTGAGGTGTTGAATTCGGTGCAGGTGAGAACAACGGCAGCGCAGAAGGTTCCGGGTCTGGAGGCGAGGCCGGCGACGGGGCAGAGGCGGCGCACACGTTTGGTCCCCTTGACGGGTCCATCTACGCGACGGTAGTACGCGCGGGCGGCGGGCCCTCCTCGCCGCTCAGCGCGTCCATGGACTCGGGCATCTCGTCAGCGGGGCGGCGCGCGGCGCCCAGCCCGCCCGACGAGCTCGACGCGCTGCTAGGCGACATGCTGCGAACCGTGAGCGCGCTGCCCGATCCGCCGCAGTCGCACGCCGACCGACCGCCCGACATACCGTACCACGCGCGCGCAGATTCCGCGCCCTTCACCTACGGAGCGCCCGGTCTCCGCCCCGGCATGCTGCGCGCGCCCAACCGCCTCGCCAGCCCCGAGCTGGTGCGGCGCGCCCTCGGCGGCGACCGCAACTACCGCCCCATAGAGGACGACGACGACGAGCGCACCGTGACCCCCGAGCCTGCCTCGCCGCGCACGCCGCTGTCACCGCGCACGCTCAAGAAACTGACGCACGAAGATGTCACCACCACCACCGTTGCAGCACCGCCGCCCGCTTCTCCCGTAAGGAATGGCAGGTTAGTCCCTTAATTCCAAGCAATCAATATTTTTGTTTTTCGAAATAAATATTTAAATGTATGTAAACAAATGTCAAGACGGGTTAATTAAACGTATAAATATTTGTATAACTACTACATAAATAAAGACAACCTTCCAAACCAGTTCCCCCTTCGCTTTAACTGTAGGTCTTAAGGAAATCCTCTGCTTTCAATTATAAATTATAAGTTTAAATCGTTGATGTACTTAAAGCTTGAAAAAACCGGCCAAGTGCGTGGCGGACCACGCACAATGAAGGGTTCCCTGGTTGGAATGAATTTATCCCAAGAACAAACTTAACATTGTAGTTAAAAACATGTTCTCCCATACATTCCAACTAAAAATGTAAGTTTGTACGCTTATTATTAAGAGATTTACCGTGTTGTTTCAAGATCATAGACTTCTTATTAATTTTCCTGTAATCTATAGGTATAGAACTATTTTCTGTATTTTTTTTCAAAATTTTTGGCTCAGTAGTTTCGGAGATAAGGAGGGGAATTGGTAAATTTCCGTGTATTGTCTTAAATAACTTTAATACAATTTACTTTAAAATCATGAAAAATAAATATTTGAGATCCTCACGGTAAGCCCTTTCATTTGATATGTCACACAGTACAGATTGCGAAACTTTTTTTTTAATTATACAATTTAAAAAAAAAGTTTCGCAATCTGTACTGTGTGTTTTGAAAATGGGAGTCATTTTTGAGGGGTAAATGTATATTTACGTTACACGTCTGTGTTTGGGTCACAGAGATTCATATGTTTCCAAATTTCAACTTAATCGGTCCATAAGATTCGGAGCAAATTGGCTGTGACAGACGGACAGACAGACAGACACACGAGTGATCCTATAAGGGTTCCGTTTTTTCCTTTTGAGGTACGGAACCCTAAAAAGAATAACGGGTAGTATGATCTAAACTAAACATCCGTATTTTGTATGTATTGTTTGTATTTCTTGCTGGGGTCAAAGGCAAAGATTAAATTTTATATGAGTGTAATTAAAAGAAGGGATCTGGTGGCAGATGTAAACATGTGTTCCTGTGCTGTAGGCGTGGAGGTCGCCGCCGCCTACATCGTAAAGCGTGGACACTGTTTACATTCACAACCACATCGATCTGATTATTTATAGCAAAACCTAGTTTTTTTAAATATTCATACCCAAATACAGTAAAGGTTAAACAAATAACTAGAGCCAAATGTCGGACATCAGTAACATTCGTGGGAACACCGTGTATCAGTCAACTTAATCAGTAACAAATTGTTTGTAACCGAACTGTATCAGAGTGCGTCGCCTCTTAATTTATTTAGCCGCGTTCCGCTCGACCCACTTCACTGTCAATGAAGAAGAGCAATAAAATATAGCATTACCAATCACGACCATTACACCATACGAGCATAGGCTAATAATATATTTATATTGCTCTGATTAATTGAGTAAACGAGGGTGTCTGCATCAAAGACATATCTGCCGATAAATATAAATGAAAGAACTTCGTGGACACTCCGTCATTCTGGCAATTAAACTATCTTTTTAATAGAAATAAAATCGCAGTTAAAAGTGTATTTTTCTTTGTGTCGAATGGACATTATGGATTTGAGAAAATTATCGTTTACAAAATGGTTCATTCGAAGCATTTTTTGATGTAACGCATATTGATATGATACCGCATGTGTTTCGCACAATAATAGTCATAAACTTAAGTTATTATTTTGGTACCCTGTTTATTTACCAGATAAGACAAGTCAAGGAAAATATACTGTAGGTATAAGTATAATGAAAGTAAGTAAGTACTCATTTTCCTAATGTCCATTCCGCGCCAGTCGTTAAACTCAACTTGGGGAATGCTGTACTATAAAATACTTGCACTGAATAGAGACCTACTGAGTACTTATTATAGCAGCGTAATAATTTTTTTACCTTATTTCGAACTTCGAATTTCCATAGCAAAGCAATTACTAAATCACTCATCGTTACAAGTTCGAAACAAAGACTTATTCGTAAGGTACTCGTTCTACAAGATTCCTGCTATTTAATATTATAGGAAAAGTGCTCTGTATTTTTATAGATAGCGAACTGTTTTATAAATACTACACATCGTTCAATTAACTCGTGGAAAACATTGACATTGTCGATGTTATGTAAGACTGCACACGCTCGTGAAAGCAACTTCTTTGTCTTAGCCACGAGATCCCTTGACTAAGGCTTTGTTCGATGACCATTTAAATAATACATATAAAGAAACTAAAATATGGTGTCGACAAATTCCCAAGAGACTGGCGGCATTGCCACTTTGTTTGGCTAAACCCTTGGGTCACGGGACGAAAGCCAAAGTTAGATAACTAAGTGAAATCGCTAAGAACTTATTAAGAGAACAAAGTACCAAATAATACGTCAGCAAACTATTAAATTGATACGTTTGGTAAGACACAAAATAACATTTTAAAAACACTTTAGTTCAAACAAAAGAAGTAATTGAACATTAAATTATAGATTGAAGCGTAGGAGCCGGCTGTGTGGGCGTGGTGTAAATATACAATGATTACAGCAAAAACTTGCATAAACTGCTCGAATGTTTTTTGTATGCAATGTTAACATTTTTAATTCAATACAAACGAAATTCTTTGATGTTGAGTAAGATTATCGCTATTATTATATGACAATTACCTATATTAAATTATTGCAGTACCTAATCAAACTCATACGAAATAAACAATCAAGAACCTCATCAAAACTGAGTAGCTGTATTTAAGCATAATACACTCAAAGTTGTTTAAATCTTCACAAAATGGTTTAATAACAATATTCCAGCCATGACACGCGTTAACAATAAATAATGATGCGACGTGACAACAGAAACAAGAAGTAAATTACGGTTATTATCATAAGCAGTGCGTGTGCGGCGCACTATAGCATAATGCCCTTCTTTATACAGCAGATATTCTCGCTAGTTAGGCTTGGTATCTTTATCGCAACAAGATTCTCCATCTGAAGTTATGCAACTTTCATTGAATCATCACAGACATTCTAGAATACTGAATCTATTATCCAATTTATTCTTAGAATGTCTCGTTTTCCGAAAGAGAACATTTAAGTATTAAATTCAATTAAGTCCCATGCTTCGTGTCGCTGGCACGACAGCATTTCAAATCTTGTTGGCCCAAAACTTCGCCACTTCCACGGCGTCGTCGGTGGCAGCGCAGAGGTCACTTTGACTGCATGTTTTAATACATTTAATGTCAGAAAAAATCTTAAAGACATGCTTTGAAGTTCTCGGAAAGTAGGTATTACACGGATACCACACTCTTAGACCAAACCCCACAAAACCACAGGAATGTGGTTCAACAATCCAAGAGACCAATTTCATTTTATTTATGAAAAGTATTTCCCTATGTAAATCATACCTGTTTCTGGCAAACAATGGCTCACGTCAGTGTTAAGGCTGACATCAAAATGATCGACATTCGATCAACGAGACAAAATACGGATGTTTAGTTTAGATCATACTAACCGTTATTCTTTTTAGGGTTTCGTACCTCAAAAGAAAAAACGGAACCCTTATAGGATCACTCGTGTGTCTGTCCGTCTGTCACAGCCAATTTGCTCCGAATCTTATGGACCGATTAAGTTGAAATTTGGTACACATATGAATCTCTGTGACCCAAACACAGATGTGTAACGTAAATAAATGAGTTTTGAAAATGAGAGTCATTTTTGAGGGGTAAATATACAATTAAAAAAAAAAGTTTCGCAATCTATACCGTGTGACATATCAAATGAAAGGGCTTATCGTGAGGATCTCAAATATATTTTGTTTATAATTTTAAAGTAAATTGTATTAAAGTTATTTAAGACAATAGACGGAAATTTACCATTCCCCCCTCCCTTATCTCCGAAACTACTGAGCCTAAAATTTTGAAAAAAATACAGAAAATAGTTCTATACCTATAGATTACAGGAAAATTAATAAGAAGTCTATGATCTTGAAACAACATGGTAAATCTCTCAATATTGTGCGTACAAACTTACATTTTCAGTTGGAATGTATGGGAGAACATGTTTTTCAACTACAATGTTAAGTTTGTTCTTGGGATAAATTCATTCCAACTACGGAACCCTTCATTGTGCGTGGTCCGACACGTACTTGGCCGGTTTTTTTAAGTGACACGATACCGATATCTGTGTTGTCAATCATATCGTCGTTATGCATTGTAATCACAGCACTTAATGTGAATACTTTTGTTATGGTAAGCGAATAAAGCTCTGCTCACACTTTGAGGTAGTGGTCGTGTTCGGTTACATTTTATGTCGCTTTGCATACTGGCGGAGGCTCCTATCGCCACTAAAGTAGCTAACCTAGAAATACGTAGCCATGAACTTATGAAGATAGGTTTAGTTAGGAAATATTACTACGGTTTGTTTAGGTACTTACTTATGGATCTTGATTAAACTTGGAACACTACACAACCAAAATAAACGTTGCTGATCGTTACTTAATCGAATTCAATCTAAAATAACAATAGAGATGAAACTATACAGGGTGAAAACCAGAAATCGTGAAAAAAAATCAGCTGTTCCCTACATTTATGTTCGCATAACTCGTCAAAATGTAGTGAACAGCAAATTTTTTTTTCATGATTTCATGTTTGGTCCCATAGTAAAAGTTGTTCATAATGATGAGTAACAATGACCCCTTAAGAGGAAAACAGTGATTAAAATTTCAGCCTGTATATCTAAAAACGTTTATTTTATATTGAGTGTACTTACCTGTCATAAAGAGTAACCTAGCATAAAATTGGATAAGAAAGATTTTAAAACAGAAGAAGAACTAGCAGGGGATCGAGGAGGGGGGTGGAGGAGGGGGGGGGGGCTCAGAGGATCAGACCGGAATAAATCCTACATATATGTAAAGCATCAGGACATAGATTTCGCACAGTTTCCTAACTTAACTATATTCAACGCAACTTTATTTTTTTTTTTTTTGTTTTTGGCATATAGCTCTGACCCATGAGTTTAAAGTGCCATAAAGCTTTTGCGGTTGTGCGTATTTAGACCTCGACCGCAAACGAAGTAAACAATATTAACAAATTAATTTTTCAATTAGTTTCGAATAGCATTCAACAGTAGTCCTAGAACCATTTGCAGTACATTAAGAAACGGAAGCGTTCGTCACATTAATTGAGTCGGCGATAGGCGTGGGCTGAAACCGAGTCGATTATCCTTCCACTCGTTCCGCAACATTGCCTGCGCCTGAGCACGAGCGATCGAGCTCAGCCTCAGCTGACAGCTCGCCGGCTGCCTACTGTGAATTATTTATGCGGCGCCCGCTCAATGAATGGCTTCTTAGGTTCCCAGTCAAATTACTGACACGGCATAACCATTCTTGGAGCCGACTTGAGCTAACAAACCAATAATTTATAGCTTACAAACGGCATTCAAAAAGTCCTTTCTAACCTTACCATACTTGGTATTAGATTACCCGCGTTAATTTTAATAACATCTCGTCAACTTGTAAATTGATCGCGTCAGTTGTATGTAATAATCAACAAATGTAATCGAGTAGTTAAACATGTCGCCGTAGATAGACGCACGTCGGAAGGCGATGTCACAGCGATGTCGACTGTCGAGTCGCAATTCTCGATTTGATTTGGAGCGATGGTGTGTGATTGCGTCGCGCCATGACCCAAACAAGTTACTATTTCGAGATAAACGTGGCCATAAACGGGCGGGTGTCGACCGGGCCACGACACTGCGACGCCTCACCGCCACACCGCCTCACGCAGCACGCTACACTATTTACTTTCTATTAAAGACCGCTTTGTTAGGCCCTTTTACTTCCCTGTTCATTAGAACAGTTAACTTTCTGTTAAAACATGTGGTTTCACTGTTAATCTGCTCTGTCTGTATACTTATCTCAATCCGGGATCACCACTGTTTAATGAATGCTGAGATGAAAAAACATGCATAATGAAAACATTCCATTCTGAACGGAAGACGATTAATATTCAAATAAAATTCAATTAGTATATTATTAGTTATCCATACCTACTCAACAGACACCCACTTGTTAAAGATTCTTAGCACGCGGATACAAGGTTTCCCATTGCCATAATAAGATCACTTGGACCTTCAAGTCCTACACGCAAATATAAACAATACTTACAAAGATAACAACCGGACCACGGCCATGACAAGATATTTTGTTGTTCATTTACGTCGTTTAAAACTATTATGAATTTCAAAACAGTCACATCCGCATCCGTTGTTTTATGCTAAACTTACATGAAGTTCTGCCCGTCCCAAATTATTCGAATTCAAATGAAAACAAAAAGGAAAGTCACGTCTTTGTTTGACCTTACCTAAGTCTTAACATCTATTGCGGAATGTTCCATATTTCATTTCGGAATATAGATTTCTGACCATTGTTATTTACTTACCAAACAGCCAACAACAAAGCAAGCAAGCAACCAGCAGATGGTTGAACGGCGAAGTTGAATGGGCGGAGCGACCTGCGAGCGCGAGCGCCACTACACGGAAAACACCAGCCGAGAATGGAACATGGCGGTCAGCAAGTACCCTCGGCTGGCACGAGAGTTCTCGAGCCCGAGAGCCTCGTCGTTCCGAGAGCAGTGTGGAAGGAAGCTCGGGGCTCACGTGGCTACAGAGACAGCAGCAGAAACTGCGCGAGAGGAAAGAAGCCAGGGAAAGAGTCGCTCGACTACCGCTCGAGTGGGATACTGCTTCCTCCCGACATGTGCGCCGATCCGCCAGCCATCGGTGAGAACATACCTTCACTTTCAACGTTTTTTTTTAATATACCTAGATAACATCAATGGTAGTGATTGCCGGAGCCATTTTAGATGCGCTGTTCCGGACATTTAATTTGTTTTCCATAAATAGGTATGGCACCGAAATTCCCAAATCTTTTTTTTTTCTACCTTCAACTACTGCCTCATAATATCTAACCAACACGAGATGCTTTACACCAGTGACTTTTATTGCCAAACAAACATATTTACGTTATTCACGACTGCAGAGTGGATGGCTACACGAGTGACACGACGGCGTTCGCTGACGATGACGAAGACTTCAGCGTTCCTCTCCACGTGAACACGCGCACCCCTCTCCGGACAGAACACACCAGTCCGCAGGCTCCAGACAGGTATAATACTAGCCCATATTATATTAAAGAATTTCACAAAGAAATAGGGCTTTTAACTTCGGAGTCTCTTTTTAAAGTACAGAGGCCAGCACATAACCTACCCCAATCTGTCAAATTTTCCCAATTGAATATGAACCTTATGCTTTTGTAGTAAAGTTGAAAATCTATCAAAGAAATTTGACAGATTGGGGTAGCTTGGTGTGCTGGCCTCTGTACATGCTTTCAGGGGATCCAATTAGCCTGAGCTTCTGGAAACTGTTTTATCTACAATATTTTGTAATTTACTGCAGTTTCCTGAAACTTTAACATCATCTGCCTAAAGATGTGACATCTGCATGTATTAGATTTTTTTTGCTTATTGTGCTTCTCCAATTTTGGAAGTTGGCAGCTTTGCAATAATTTTCTTTTTGAAGAATGGTTATTGTTATCTTTACAGAACCTCATCTAGAAAGTTCATGTACGAAAAGATGACGATGCGCGAGTGGAGTACGACCAGTACAGCGAACAGTACTCCCGCGCCTGGATTACTGTCGCTAGCGGAGCCTCCCAACACTGATACCGTCGTAAGTCTTCATTTTCGTTTAGCCTTCAGCTTATTTTATTTTTAAAGTGACATTAGATCACGCCTGTAATCCGAAGAGCTGGGCAGAGGTGTAGGTATCTATGGTACACCCACAATTCGCCAATTTTTTTTGTAAGTAGTTTTATTATTGTGTCCTAAAAATAAAACTTCAAAGTCATGTGGCCAACCAGTACAAGAGGATGCTTCTGAGTCCCACAAGTTATGTTACTACTAGCTCATGCAATGACTGGGGAATAAGAGTTCTTGTAAATTGGTTCAAGAAAAGTTTTAATAAAGCTTATAATTCCAGGATCGTGCAGAGAGCTGGTCCCGCGCGGAGTCCCGCACGGAGTCCCGCGCGGGCACGCCGGCCTTCCCCACGCACCCGCGCACGCCCTACCCGCCCACGCCCACCCCCTCGCTGTCGGCGCGCCCGCCGCGCTCGCCCTCCGTCACCAGATACAATATGTTTGACCTGGAGGACACGAGGTAACACAACAACTGGTGCATTCATGGCCTCGAATACCAAAAATAAGGAGGATTTTTTTAGCGTTCAAATCTTTTTTTTGGCCATGACTGCATCAACACTATGATATCACAATCCATGTATCATTGTTAGAGACCTTAAATATTATAGATCCATACCTTCTTCAAACAAATTAGATCACCGTTACAAACCTCGCCTCGACTATAGATCGGTCAGACGCTATTGACCCTGACCTGAAACCGACACAGAACATTTTCCCATTAACTTATTTCTTCAATCTACTCCACTCTAATTAGCGTTATGTTTCTCCAACTACAGAAAAGAACGTGAAGTGAGTCCTGAGTCGGAATATCGAACGTATAATGGAAGTAGTGGTTCTCGTCGTTCGAGCGTCAGTGGCACAGCTGAGCCCCAGCACGTGGCTCCGGACCGCGTGCGGTTCGCCAGAGATACCAGCCACTATTGGTACAAACCCAACATCTCCAGGGACGATGGTAAGTACAAAAGTAGCCCATAAAACTGTTGGTGACAATATTAGTCTTGTAAACAATCGCCATATTAAGTGAACTGCTTTGAGTATTTTTGCAGATATTAAATTGATATTAACCAGCAACAATGTTCTGCCCACCAGTTATCAATTTGACTGTGACCATTTTTGCTATTTTCATTGGTGTGTGCGCTTTCTTGTCTTGAAAGTAGTCTGCATTCCGCAATACTGATACAGGAATACAATAATATGGAATCTTCCTTCATGATGTTTTTGTCACACAACATGACATTTAGTGGTTCCCAACAGCCGTATCAGCACTTCTACAACTAGAAGAGGGCGCGTTCATCGTGCGCGACTCCAACTCGTTCCCGGGCGCGTTCGGGCTCGCCGTGCGCGCGGGCGGCGCGGGCAGCGTGCGGCACTTCCTCGTCGAGCCCACCGCGCGCGGCGTGCGCCTGCGCGGCTGCCCCGACGAGCCCGTGTTCAGCTCGCTGTCCGCGCTCGTCTACCAGCACACTGTGACGCCTTTAGCGCTGCCGGTGCCACTCAGATTACCTGACAGGTGAGTGCACTTTTAGTCAGGTCTGAGTTTTCCATCCCCAGATAACTTTTATTCGAGGAATAAAATTGAGGTTTGACAGGTTTTGAATGAAATAACTGTCAAAATTTCAAAAATATTCCTCGAATAAAGTTATCAGATGATTGAAAATCTGAACGTCAGAATAGAATTGATTCTAGTTGGGTCATTTTAAACTGATTTTAAAGGAAGTTTCGTTTTCGAAACTCCATAGTTACTCTTTTAAATTGGTTTTACAATATTTTGGATGCATTAATTTTATATTTACCTAATTATATTATTATGATAGACGACTATATATTATATTGTGTAGACGATGTACCTGAAATAAAATGAATGACCAAAAAAATAAGTACAAACTATTAAAAAATAAGCAACGTTGTTGATATAATACATTTTACTTATATTCACAAATATTGCAACCGAGGACGATTCCTATTTGTGACATTTTAGCAAATAATGAATTAGTATATGGTGAGGAGATCTGTGTCCCAGCAGTGGGAACATTATAGGCTGATTATGTACCTATGATTATGTAACCATACAATACCCCAGTTTGCGGATCTGGTTAGGTCCCAATTCAGGCTTGGGTGAAAGAAGAAATGCATAAGAGCACAGTTTGACTCCAATTCTACTTACCCCCATGGCTATTTACAACTTTTAGTCTAGATAAAATATCATCCAGTGTAAGCTCACCAGAGAGTAAGCATTTTCGCAACAGGAAAAATCTTCCTAGAACCAATTGTAAAGTGCAAAAACATTTTCTCGTATCCCCACAGAGATCCATGGGCGGGTGGAAGTGCGAACGCAGCCGCTCGAGCACTTCTAGCAACGGGAGCAGCGTGTCACGTGCTACTGCTCGGATCTGAAAACACTGAAGCGTTGACCGGACCAGCGGCCGTCAAGAGGGCCGTCACCAACATACTAACTAAGAAGGTAAGAGAAAACTGCTGCTGGATAATATGCTACTTAGTTAACGAAGTTTTTAGACCAGCGGGGTAACTGCGAAACACACTAACAGTAGCAATGGCCTTCGTTTTGACAGTTCTACAACATTCATTGCGTTATTTAGGTTGTTGAGCAGACAAATGTTTCGATCATATGAAGCAATACATAAATATTATGTCTTATCTGGGATACATTTTATTTTCTTTCTTATAATGTGTAATCTGTTATCCAGGGCGCTGCACATGTAGTCCACTTCAAGGTGTTCGGCGGCGGCATCACGCTGACGGACGCGGCCCGCAAGCTGTTCTTCCGGCGCCACTACCCCGCCGCCGCCGTGTCCTACGCGGGGCTCGACCCGGACGAGAGGAGATACACGCACACCGACAACAATACGCAGCTGGAAAAGTTAGTGACAACACAACAAATTAAAACAACATCCAATTAAATAGTAGCCTGTATTCTTCGAAGAGGTGTAGGTACAAGTGCATGGCATATTTCGACAGTATATTTTTTTTAAATAAGGATTTTCTGAAATGACGTTCACTAGGTAGCAGCACTGCAGGTCCGGGCACCTGTCAAAAATGTCAAAGCGCCCATATTTTCTTTAATCGCGACTGAATGATGAACGAATATGAACGTATTCATGGTCAAAATGCACTGCTGTACTTGTTTAATAGAGGTCAGTGTCAAAATGGAAGACCTTTTGTCAATGTGGCGCCAACTGGTTGCGTGAATTTTCCTGTGTTGGGGAAACCTCATTCCCATGAAGGGGACGAGCTTATTGCCATCAACTGGTCAAAAACCCAGAGTCCGGTCCGTTAGCTACTGAGAAATTCGCAATAGAAAGCTCAATAGCATTCAGCCCGATCTCGAAAGCAAATCCCGGATCCATAAGAACTTGCATACCAAAGAGGATTCCGGCCCCTACTTTCTGCACGTTAAGTCAATAAAATTCAGTCTTATGTTCGCCTTCGAGTAAGACCTTCTTAGACTTCCTGTAAACAAGAAACATGTCTTTTTAAGTAGGTAGTAACTCCTTTTATGGTCAGTATCTTCAGCCTTCAGACATCCTGTTAATTTTCTTGTTATAACAGTCAATCTTTCGACAGGCTTCGATTAATTTTCGTGTCTTATGAGATTCCAAGTCAACCATACAATGAAATAAACTCGACTACAACAAACGACTTTTTCTTTTGCAGACGAATATTCGCGTTCGTGGCTCGTGCGTCTTCAGGTGCCGACAACCAATGTCATGTGTTTGCAGAGCTGGAGCCTGAACAACCTGCCACAGCTATCGTTAATTTCGTCAATAAGGTAAATTAATAAGCTTTTGATTTAATAAGCTTCTGATTCGAGATTTCCTTATTTTTTGATAGTGTAGATGACGCCGTGACTAAAATTGTTCTCTCTTTTTGCAGGCCCTGCTAGGCAGCTCACAGAAAAAGGATATCATCTAAGTGAAATGACGACAGTTAAGAATATTGGCATTAATGAAATACTCACAAACTGATAAGTGTAAAACACAAAAAAACTAAGAATGAAGTATGAAATGTGTCGTCATTGTTGTAACATACGATTATAAAATAAACATGTTTTATTTATCTATCGCATTCTATGTATTGTACAATTGGTTAAGGAACTTGGTTAAAGTGACCTTTTGATTTTAAATAAACATTATTTCCGAAGATTGTTCTCCAGGATACGCATTATTTTCACCAAGTACAATTAACCATAAACTGTGTGTTAGGATGAACTACATACATAATATAAATTATAACTTAGCTTAGGGAAGGAACTAACTAGTCTCATATTATTTAATATAGAGTAGTGATATTACGTGTGCCTAATGAATATTAGATTATTAAAACTAAATCCAGTGCATGCTATGATGAGGTCCCACCATGAGTTAATAAAAAAGTCAATTAACAAGGACAAGTAAACAGCAATGTTATACTTACGATCGAATGCATTGTAACCAGTACAACGAAATGAAATCGTGTAATATAGTATAAGGCTTGCATGAATTCTAAATACATAATGTTTCACCAGCAACCTACTTTCATATGGACAGACGCCAGCACATCAACCTACTACAATCTGTCAAATTTCTTTGATAGATTTTCAACTTTATCGCTAAAGTATAAGGTTCAAAGTTGATTAGGAAAATTTGACAGTTTCGGGTAGGTTGATGTGCTGGCGTCTGTACAAAGAAAATCGAATGCAGCTTTAATACATCTTGATGAGTTTTATCATTCATGCATACAACTAGCTTTTATTACTTATAAGGAAAACAAATCATTGCCTTAATATTTAATGCCGAGATTTTAAAATTGTTGGCTTTTCGGTTAGTATTTAAACCATTTCCATTTATTAGATGTGACAACATCTATTTTAAGCTGAAGTTGAAGAAATGCCTTAACAGTGAACTTCAAGTAAAGCTTACAGAGGGTACTTTAATGTTCGTCATCGTGCGCAGTTCGTGACGCTATTAAACATTGTAACACATTTTATTATAATAATAACTGTTGTAAAATGTATTTATTGGGTAATAATATACTCATGGAAATAATCTCAAGTGTTTTATTTTTACTTAAATATGCTAACTAATCATGATAGGTACAATTATTTAATATTTAGATCATAAATTCAAGAGAAACAAGTTATGTTTTACAAAAAATATCTTAATTAAATATTTTTTACAAGTATTTCAGTGTGAAATATTTAACCAGCCCTTAATATTTCACAAATCTAAAATAAATTTTACGTCAAAAATTAAAAATAAGAAAAAAAAATAACAGTAGAAAATAAAAAAATTACTTCGTAATAACCTATTTGGAATCGAAAACAAACATTTTACATAATAAGTTTCAGCGATATTCATAATTTTACAGATAACTTCTGAAAATATACTATCTACATTCTCTAATTATTATTTTTAAGGAAGGAAGCAGTATCCGCTAATAGAGTAAGGAGTTAAGTACACGATTTTTCTGGCTGTCGTTCTCTATGCTTGAGCGTGGGCAAGTGTCTTTTGTGAGCGGCGCGCTTGCGTCAGTCATCAGACCGACCGAACCGCAGGTGTCCGTAGTCGTCGAAGGCATCGTCAGCGCGGACGGCCCTTCGAATCAAACTATAGTCCCTGTACAAAGGCCGGTGCCTGAATTCCTCATCTTCTTCAGGCAATGCGAAGTGATGAAGGTTGGCACCCTCGCAGCAACGCACCAGCATCGCCAACGCCACCGTTATCGCCATCGCCACAATTGTTACTAGTCGCATTTTGTAGGATGTAAGACTCTGAAAGAACTGAATACTGTAAGAACAATAATAATTCTAGCTTAGTGAAACACCATTGATAAATTGAATCCCAAGTACCTAACTGTCAAGTTAAGGTAGCCGGGTATACACGTATAAGTGTAAACAGTTAGGATATATCGCTTCCTTAATCGTTTCAGATAAACTCTTACCTACTACAGGCACTTTTGAATTGTCAAGGGGTCGGTCAGTCAGAATGTTGAAGACGAAGCTAGTTGCCCATTCCAAAGCGTAGTAGGTACCTACCAATTACGCTTTGGAATGGGCAACTACCCATGGAGAAGAACGAGCAAGAAACTCCACGGAAACTCTTTTAAATCAAAATAAAACTGAACTAAAGAATACCTAGGTGCCTAACTATAAAAAAATACTTCAAATTACTTCAGCCCCTCAATGTGGTTGTCATAAGGAGTTCATTCCTTCTTAAGTACGGTTTATCTGTTATAAATCGCACCCTACTATCTAACTGTAGTCTATCCTTTACTATGGAGGCAGAAGAACAAGAGCCAATACGGACATCCCAACAAAAAAATCTGGCAACAACTGTACACGACAAAACTTTCGGGGATAGATACAATAACTAACCTACTGAAAAACAACCTCTTTTTTAACCTACTGCCCTAGAACGAGGGTAATGTTATAATTACGTTCACTTCAATCTGTCTAAACACTAGGCCGAAGGTACGCGGCCGAAGTTCGGCATGATTATTTATGCAATGCTATTTAAGGCAACGTAATTTTGGCATAATGTGTCGTCAGTAATTCAAATAGTATTTGCTTCTGTAAATAACTTCGGTCGCGTACCTTCGGCATAATGTGTTTAGACACTAAGTAATCTATCATAACATAAATTTATGGAAAAATAAAATAAAAGAACTCGATGAATTTTCACTTACCAGATGGAGCTCGCCAAGTCTTAATAGCAGAATGAACGGATGGAACTGTAACCACCTTTTTTATACCAAGTGCTCCCGTTGGAAAACATCACGCCCCCTTCTTTAATATTCCCCTCAGAGCCTGTCTACCCTTATAAAATACTAAGGATAGTAATTGACAGATTTCAATTATTATAACCGCATAAATTGATCCTATTACTGCCATGGTAATATTTTCACAATTTTCCTTCAGATAATCATACCACAGAAGAAACTTTTTTTTTCAATATTTTAAAAATCCTTCGTTTCTATAGTAGATTGATGGTAGGTTCTGTACAAAAAAAACATCCTCCCATAAAAAATATAGAAAATAACCCGCATTGGGTCCGCGTGGTAGATTACGGCCAATGTCCCTTTCACAGAGAGGAGGCTTGTGCCCCAACAGTGGGAACATTATAGGCTGATTATGATGATTATGACGGTGCATACTCATTTATCTATAATATCTTCTATACTATACTACTTACTAATAATAAAGATGAAGAGTTTGCTTGAACGCACTTATCTCTGGAACTACCAGTAGGAAGTGAAAATTTATATATGTATTTGATAGCCCAAGTTTTGAGAGAGGCTATAGGCTATTTAACATCACGCCAGGACCCTTAGGAGCCGAGAAAATATAAAGAAGTCATAAAGAACGCTAAGCGAATACGAAGTAAAAATGCGGGCAGGTTTTGCGATGACGGTGCGAAAAATTTCACGCGGATGATGTCGAGGGCAGAAGCTAGTTTATTTATATTATAAAGAAAACACAAAAAGAGAGAAATAAAAAAAACAAGTTATATTGCAATTAATAAACCAGACATAGCTACACGGCAGAACTTTAAAATAAGAACGTTTTGGCTGAGCTGTCTATGATGAGAATGTACTTAATAGTTTTTCTTTTTTTTTTAAGTATCTATTTTTTGACATTGCCTGGTACTACTTAGTAGGAACTTACTAATTCACGTTCCTCTTAAAAAAAACATCGAAGTAATTTTCCCGCGCTTTATAAAAATTGAACGAAAATTAATCTGCAACTGCATTGCTGCATTATTATTGAAGTTAATAAAATTCACGATGGGCGTTACGACTGAGTTTGAAACGCTGGAGCAACAATTTTTGGAACTTATTGGCGAATTTCGGACTCTCACCGTAAGTACCTAATTACCCATACTAAATCATGAATCCGCTAAAAAAGAGAAATAATTTACGTACTAGTGAATACTGGAGAAAGAGAGAATATACTTAGACATTTCACGTGCTTACGAGGACCATGTTTAACAGTGGACGAATGTGTGGGGGTGATAATATTTGAGATGACAATTCGAATGATTTTAATATTAAAAACCTACACATAGCGCACATAATTATAATATTTACTTTTAGGACTAATTCCACAGAGCATGTAACCTTTTAACTAATTCATGGGGTGATAGGTTCGCACGACTACACATCCAGCTATACATAACCAGTATAACCTGACTTCTGATTGTATGAAAAAACAATGCGAGGTCAGCTAAAACTGGAAATGTACAGCTTGATGTGTAGGTAGCCGTGTGTACCTACTCCTTGTGCTAGTTGCAAAAAATTTAAACCAAAATGCTATAGGTCCTTGTACTTGTTGCTGCACCCTAATTCCGTAACACACTATCAATCATAATCTGAATCATTTTTAATGGATATTGGTAATCCATTGCTTCATAATCTTCAAAAAAATGTCTGCTCACCCACTAAATAACGCAATGAAAGTTGTTGAAGTGTCAAAATGAAAGCTATTCCTACAGTTAGTGTGTTACCCCGCAGACCTGTGAGTTTTTGTTTTCTTGCACCATCACGAAACTAGTGGAATAACCAGGAATAACCACTTAGTGATGTTCGCAGAAATCTGATGAAAACGGGACCTTAATAGGATCAGTCGTTGTGGCAATTCTTGGGAAACCTGTCTTTGCCTATGCCTATGCCTAGATGTTTTTCGCATGAATGATGGTGGAGAACTTGTTTATACTAAAAAGCAGATTTATTGTCTCTCGAATTCGTATTTAGATTTCCGAGAATCGTCTGCGTGGGTCGCTGCGCACCGAGTCGACACGCGCTGAGGCTGCGGAGGCAGCGCGGGCGGCGGCCGAGCGGGCGGCGGCGGAGGCCCGCAACGGCGCCGCCGCCGCCACCGCCGCCGTCACCAAGGCCACCACCGCACTGGCTACCACACAGGAACACCTCACCGGACTGAAGATACATCTGGATCTAACGGTATGCTAACCCAGCCTATAAAAACCTTTGAAATATCGATACCTGTTTCGTAATTATTGGCAAACTAAAATCTGAACTTTAACTTAGGTAGTTCGGTGTCTCTTGATTGTTCAAAATAGATACTTTACCATATTTTTTGGGTTATTATAACCATTAGAATGATCTATGAAAGTTGACAGTAACAGTTTGCCAGGGGGCCTAAAAAGGCCGCTTTAGCAGAATCATAAAACAATTCATATCACACAATTTCATCTGTATGATAGTTTTGTATGGAGATTCGTAAAATGCTACAGGTACACCTCTGCCTAACCTTTCAGGGATATATAGGTGTGAAACTGACAAACAGATTAATTGCGTGATATGAATTGTTTAATGATTCTGCCAAAGTGGCCTTTTTAGGCCCCCAGTTCATTGACGGGACAGCATTTAACACTTTCTTCTTTTGTGACGTGGGAAAATTCCCACTCGTAACTAAGTACGTACTAGTTAGATACACTCATACGTACTGTAGGTACTATGTTGATTAATAAACTATTAGAGCTAACTCTTTGGACTTTAAAATATAAGCCTTACGTTTACGTTTAGAGAAGACCAACAACAACAACAACAAAGCCCAGCTATGATATTGAGGCTATATTCTTTGTCGTCATAGTCCATTTTCCGTGTCGTGGCCATACATTGGCGATTAACGCATTACTAGGTGGCTAGTAACAATATTAACCAGGTCGTTACGTGTAGTAAGCGATTACCTAAAGACAAATAAGTAGGTACAACCAGACATACTATCCCTCCCTATGTTCCACGAGTCACTACGTTGAGACTGAAGATGTCAACGATGATGCAATACGATCAAAAAACATCGGTATTACGTCATATTGATGTTGATAGAGTCAAATCAGTCTGCACAATATCTTATAGGAGAGACAGCGAAAGCTGTTAGAAGACCGATGCAGCGAAATGACAGCCCAGATCGGTTCTTTGGAAAGGCAAGTGCAGCAACTGAAGCCGGTGCAGTCAGCTCACTGCACCCTACAACGTCAATACACAGACCTGCAGGAACGCATCTGTAGAGCTACTGAAGAAGCACGCAGGTAGGTGAATAAGTTTTTTTTTTTTAGTTTTATGTAACGTCCTCCTAAGTAATACCTTTATAATGCAATACACACAGCACAAAAACTTTAAGTAAACAATTAAATTATTAAAGTGAAGCTAAGTACCTCGGATGTCGGTACCGATAGGAATAATAAAAATAAATCAATTCGTTGTCAATAAAACAGAGAATCTTCTCGTCTTGAGAGTGAGCTTCGAAGAGTAGAAAAATGCGCATCCGCTGGTTCAGAAATACGTGAGCGCGCGCGTTTAGCTGCTGCGGCGCATGCAAGAGAGAGACGCCTTGCATCCGCAGAACTGCAACACACGAACAAGGAAATACTAGCTGCTAATGGTAAGCAGAAACAATAAGGCAACTTAGTAGGTAAGTACCTAAGTACCTACTCTTAGGCATATTTACTTAAATTTCTCTTTTTTGTTGTAGCGGAAATATGCAAACTTAAAGCAACTGTTACCGAACTCCAACTCTATTTATCTGAACTAAATAATAGTTCATCGTCAAAGAAAACCACTGATCCTGATGTTGAGGCTCTCGTTGAGACGCGAGCTGCTTTAGAAGCTGAAAGAGCTGGAGCAGCGAAGCTTGAACGAGCCTTAGCAGCAGCTTTAGCAGACAATGCGACTCTAGCTGCACGCTTGAATACTGCAGATAATAGTGACGTAATAATTAAAACTTCAACACCGCCAGAATCTTCTTCCACTAACATTTGTCCCATTGATTCATTCCTAGCTGAATAATTTTACCTTTTATGTATGTACACATTAAATTATTCGTACTTAACAAAGACTTCAATGATTTATGTAACTCCGCCAAGCCTAGTTGAACTGCCTTGAAGTAGGTAGTAGATTACGTAATAAGAATATGTCATCATTGCTCCGATACGCAAGGATGATCAATTTATTAGTCAGACAGTACAAAAACTTGCAAGGATACCTGAATATGATATTACTATATAAATAGATACAGGTATACCAGCCAGACTTCATTGGAAAACAATGATGTAGGAGAAGCTCTGGGGCACCATTTATATTACGAACAGGTTTTATAATCGCGACTCGCATGTCCAAAACTTAGAGGTCAGTTTGATGTCCTTTCCACGAATGTTATGCTTTCGGTCGAACCTGTTTAGCATTTCTAGCAATTTTAATAAACTTATGTAACAGAATATACTTTGGATAGATACTTTCCTCATGTTATGTAACTTGAAGGATTATTTTAGAAGTAGTTTATAGGACAGATCATGTGATACTCGTCAGCGACGCCACCTTAATCCATCGCGATATATTTTAGTGGAATATATTATACGTTGAACGAACATAACAAATATATATACAAAAACATGTAATTGCGATAGTTGAATACCTAAGATGGGTCCTAAAATAAAAACGCGTTGAGGTCTTTAATTAGAAGAACATTCGTAATATTCGGAAAATTATTAGGTCAAAATTCGATTGTAGATAAACTACTGTAATAAATATTTTCAACTGAGTAATTTCTGGATAAAAATAATTGTAACAATTAAGCAGTACGTAGAAACTATTCTGGATCTGATGCAAAAATGTGCACATTTTTATTATCCGTTCATGCGCATTGGGCGACTCACGGTATTGTGTGCAGTCGCAAACAATAAAAGCATTAATATTCCTGAATACTATTTCTAACTCTGTCTGTCTAAGCGATTATTATGGAGTGTTGCACTAAAACTGGTTCCTAGGAATGCACTGCCTCAACTCGCATCGGGCTTCTCTAACATATCATCGACCATCTGAGATGTACGCGTCCTGTACGTGATAAACAACCTGTTGTTATGTTATAAGAAGAAAAGAAACGAATTTACTGAACGCAACTAACCGTAGAAGCTTATGCAATGTTTGCCTTCAAGAAATACGGTCTTTGAGTTAAATATATATCTAGATATCTAGCATATTTAGCATTAGCCTAATTGAGGTTGCTCTTTCGAATTTGAGACCTTGTTAACAAAAGGACCTTTCGCATTGGCATTTGTTATACCTACTCATTGGCTTAAAACTTAATTTGTATATCGAGTCCATTTCTAGGTATAATATCTGACTAGTCAATGAAAATAAAAAAAAACCTCCCAGTATCATCATCGTCTAGGTATAGATCGATGTCGTTGCCCCAACGTTTTGGCATCACTAATGAAACTACGCTGCACAGTGCGAGTAGGTGCAGTGCACAGGTACTGCGGCGGTGAATTTTCGCAAGGCTTCGCGGCGCCCCACCCGCGTGCGTAGGCGCAGGCGCCGCTGCCTCACTCCGCAACACTTATTGTTAGTTGTACAGTGCACCCCGCGCCGACTGTGTCGCGCCGTAACGCTACACAAAATATGAGCACCCGAATAAAACGATCTGTGATATAGTGATAAGTTATATTTAATTAAGTGATACAAGAACAGTAACTTTAGAACCCAAAAGGTGAGCTTCAAGTTCGTTTAGTCAGTTGCATTTAATTTGGTGTGTACGTAATCTCTATTTATTTATACAGGTTGAATGTCGAGATTTTAAATGACATCAAGTTGAAACATTTTTGTGTTTACTAATATTAATGGTAACTAAAAATATAGTGTCATGAAATAAAGTTTATGGTGGCTATATATAGTAAGTAGGTGGACACGATGTAGAATCACGCACTACTCTAATAGCGCTCTTGCAGCGATTGTTTTGTTGCCCGAGGAGGTAAACACTGCACAACTCAAGCGAAGTCGTGGGCCCAGAGAAAGTTTCTTACCGCAATACACTCATTTGTCATGTTGTGTCTTTGTAGAGATTGAGTACCTACCGTATCTAAACATAAAACGACAGTTTACCATTTTTAACGTGACGAAATTTTAACAAATATCTCTGATTGTTTTGGCGGTAAATTCTTCTAAGAAATAAGCTGTGGTACCATATAGGATGAAAAGGCAGTTCCGCCCACGCGAATGTTGACATAGTGAGTCAGAAACGACGCAAGGACACAGGTGTACATATGTATGACAAGTATGTGAATTCTATACATTCATGATTCAGAACAAACAGCTCACCCACGACTCGTACACTTCTTGTCACATGTATTAATGAGTTGCAAGACACTATACCTGTCGTGTGTATATCTATATTATTATGCACAGCATCAATAAGCAGAGTAAACGAGACATACAACAATCTCTAATTTTTTATACCAATATATAGCTATAAAGACAAACAATTTAATAACGAATCATTAAGAATCATTAAAATTAAGATAAATATTATGTTGAACGTTACATGAATAAGGTCCAGTTTAATGTTAACCATATATAGAGCGTGACTATTCAGAAGGCTGCGGCTGTCAAGATTCCCTTCATGGAAACGTAAACAAGTGTAGGAAGTTAAGAGCGTTTACGCCGTACGGCATTTGATACAAACTTTCAAGCCGTTGTTTTTCGAAATGAATGAACCGATTTTAATGAAACTTCATACGCATAAGCAGGATACAAAGGTCTAAAAAGTTAGCAGAGAACATTTTCGAAAAATTGTTTTACAGCCAAATTAGACCGATTTTAAAGTTTCCATAGAAACAGAAATTTCCAGTTATCTTTTTTTAATAAGACATTTCGAAAATGTTTGATGACCTTTGTATCCTGCTTATGCGTATGAAGTTTCATTAAAATCGGTTCATTCATTTCGAAAAACAACGGCTTGAAAGTTTGTATGAAATGCCGTACGCCGTAAACGCTCTTAATAAGTAACTTACGTGATTTGAAAATCTATATGTAAAGATGTTGTGTTTATTCAAAACAGAATAGCTATGTCATGAAAGTTACGGGGCAATTTAGTTTCTCTTTGGGAACCGTATAGGTACACACGCACCTATCCTAAAGACTCAAAGCTTAAGTGAAATGCAAGAATAAGATTATAATGAAGAAAACGCACAAAAGGAAAGGAAAGCTGAATCAATCGATTCTTGTTGTCTTTATGTAAGTAGGTAGATGTATTCATTACATAAAAATGTTTTAACTTTAGTTAATATCGCCAGCTACCACCAGTTTTAATAGCGAACCTTTTTTTTATTGGTCCAAGTTACGAACACGCCGAAAAACAAAAGCAAGTTTCAAGAAACATAATTAATACTTGATTTGTCCTTCATTATGTTAATTATTTTATTTCAGAAAGATGACTCATAAATTAATTCTATACTACTTCGTAGTAGCATTGACTGCGCCGCTTCTCGTACAATGGTAAGTTTTACAATGAAATCTTCTACATGTTAATTTAATTCCAAATACGTGACTAAAATCGTTACGTGACGACATCTATTTATCTATAGGGTGACCAATTCGAATATATACAACTTTTTTTGGCCTCAATTTAAATTTATTTTGCGTTAAAGAGGTACTGTTCGTTGAAATCTACCATTTACTTAAGGATGTGGTATATTACAAAAATACTCCATTTATAAAACCATAACTGCTGCAATAATTTCAGTAATTTTGTCCTATATGTCCTAAATGGATTGAAAAACGACCCAATGTTTTTCAACAAAATGCTACGAGTAACTAATTCCATATTGATCACAGAAGATTGGATGAGATGAATTAGGATTTATAAATAAACCACATTTTCACTAATGTAGAGAAGAGCAACCTTTTTGACCCAGGCAGGATCCCTCATTTTTTTTGCCTGACTGGTAGAGTGGAGTAATTGCACCATTCTTCCTGTCAACTGCCATCGCAATGGTGTCAAAAGTTTAAAAATTATTTGATCAAATCAATCAGACCTAGAAAACATATGATTCCAATAAATTTTTCCTCTATGAGATGGTGCATCGAACCATGCAGCACGAAACATAATCGAAAATTTGAAAGGAATATTTCAGAAAAAAAATTATTCCAAGACATGTTTACATTCCCAATTCAATAGATTCAACAGGTCCTTTTTTCTGGCGCGTTATCTTAAGGAACGTGTCAATTTTGAACACAAAGCAGAATATTTGTGCCTTTGATAGAATAGGTAGCTACATAACAAAGTAGTTATGCGAAAATTTGTTGAAAAACACGGTGAAAAACGATCGCATTTTAAACCAGCATGAGGATTTGGCGGATGTTATTTTTCATACAAACCAATTGTATTTATTATACAGTGTGTCAGGTTAAACGAGGGACATACTTTAAGGGAGTGTACGAGTAGTACCCATGAAATGAACAACTTTTACTAAGAGACCAACACCGAAATCGAGAAAATTAAAATATCTGGTAATTTTCGTTTGTAATGAAAATTATCTTAATTTAAAGTTGTATTTCGTTCGTATTGGCCACCTACTTACTTTTGATAGTAATATCATAATTAATCATAAATGTCCTACGTGGTGCTCATGCGATAAAAAATTATATTCTTACGAAAATATCTTTTCCGCGTAAGTTTTCCTTCGAGTAAATCTGGATTGCCTACTTTTCAATGTTTAATATTCGTTAAAGTTTTGTTAATACGTAATATGCAATTGTGCCAAACAGCTATAATTTCAGAACTTAGAAAAAAATTTTTGGTTGAACATGTATTGATAACCCAGTTTGAATTAAAACTCCATTCAATTATATTGTTTTACTATTTTGATTTGTTTAATAAGAACTTCAGCCGCTGATATAATGGCCATCTTACGATGTAGGTATGTAGGGAGGAATGTTGAACAACTGTCTGTAATTTCTACGACCCCTAAAGGAACTAAATAGTTTTGCAGTACATACGGCGAGAAGTTCCGTTAATCGCATCTACTTTTCTAGCAAAATGCAATATGACACACAAGCTCCTAGTTCTTTATATGACTTATGGGCAGAATATAATTGTGAAAAGTACATGATGCTGTAATAAATAATTGTAACCCGGCCCTTGAGCAGTTTACAGGAACTAATAAGAAACAAGATGTTGATGGTTTCTATTGGTATTACACTACTCACCACCGTGCTAAAGTAAATTTATAAGGTATAATCTGTTAGGGAAAGATTCAATTAAACAAGTACCTTCTTAAACAATTAAAGTTTATTTATAATACATAGAAATAGGTAGGTACACAAACAAATAATGTGGCGAGCCACTACACTATATACCTTTCCCAAACACTTGGGCATCCACCCATACAAATAGTCTCCGTTCCTACTTGTACTGGTGAAAGCCTGCAATGAGACTTATTACAATTTCTCAGAGTCGCTATATCGAGTCCGTGAGATGAACCACTTAATAACTTCTAGCTCAACCGTTCAAGTATTGACCTTTTAGGATTGTGCTCATAAAGGGAAAATAACGATTATGCAAAGCAATACCCGAGACACAATACTCTATAACAACTGGCTTAACACCTAGTTCCTACAAAGGCCTAACTCTCTCATATGATAAATTATGACACTATAGATTAACTCAGCGTTCTCTCAGTATAACAAATTACCTCTCAGTTAACAATCGAAATACCGTCAGTTGACGATTGAGTTACCCTCAGTTGGCGGAATTAAGTCCCTTGGCTTCGTTCACAGGTTAAACCTGTGAACACACGAATAACGTGGCCTACGGGCATAGAAGGTGACGCTGTCGTTACCTCGAGTGGCGAACTTCCCTCTTCACCTGCATTCGGCTAGGTAAGGCCTTCCTTACTGCGGATGACCACACCACAGGGGGTAGACTAGAGTCGCCTGCACCCGGATCGATTTCCTATCACCCGATCACAGGGCCGCACCGAGACATCACGAATCGCTCGCGCGTAGCTTCGTGCAATAAAGAAAAGGCTAGCATATAGCCAGACCTGTAACAACGACCTTGTGTCAGAACAGAAATGTAAGACCCAAAGGTTGACCCACAGTAACAAGGAAAATGATTGAATACTCACAGGGTTCAGCTTCTGCCGTGCTTATAAATACCCCAGAGGGTTATTAGGGCA
This sequence comes from Gortyna flavago, assembly GCA_963669345.1. Lineage (NCBI taxonomy): Eukaryota > Metazoa > Arthropoda > Insecta > Lepidoptera > Noctuidae > Gortyna > Gortyna flavago. The sequence continues at coordinate 9,737,501 of OY770128.1, read as the reverse complement.
CATCCCGATCCTCCCAGGAATACGTCCCTTCAAGTCAACCTCTTGGCTCGTGTCCTCGATCGTAAAGGCCGGAAACACTCTTGTCTTTTTCAAACCGATCTGACAGTTTCGGGAATGTTCTGTCACAGACTAAAGAATATCATATCGATTTCATAAACCTAGCGCCATCTAGTGACGCGTAAGCTACACTAAACGAGCCTGTACAGACCCACGATAGACGTCGCTACCTGTTGCGACAAATGTCTATTTTGCAACGTCACATAATTGATCTAGATATTTATAAAACATCGTACTTTTTGTTTACCATCCACAGTATATCAGTGCTAGGTCCGCGACTGCTGCGTCCTTACACTTCATACACGGTGGCAATAGCAGGCGGCTCCCGGGCATACACCCTGTATGTAGCCGTAGAGGGCCGTCGCGCCAATGGAGAGCAGTTCACCAAGGGACGAGAGGTTCAGGTCCCAGCTGCTGCAACAAGGCTCGTAGAACTTGAAGTGAGTATGTCAGCTATAGTTACATCAATAGATCGGAATCAATGATCTATCTGTCTAAATTGGACATTATTCCAGTACACGTACCAATTGCTTCTTACAATGAAAATTGATGCACCATGTCGAAAGTCAAAATTGATGTTACCTACAGGCTACAAAAAAGATTTGAACTCATTTCAGACCTCTGTAGTGCAGTAGGCCAACCGAAATCTCTAATGTATTTCACATAGTTTTACTAATCCAATATCTGACCACATTAGCTATTCCCGTTGTAAGATTCTCCCACAAGAAAACGTGACCAAATCTGATGCACCTGATGTAGATCGGTGACCCTGGACCGGGACAGTACTCGCTGGTGGCGCGGTCAACCTCAGGCCCGCTATTCTCGTCGTCATCACCGTTGCTCTACCAACCGCGCAGTTTTGCAATCTTCGTGCAGACCGACAAACGTGTCTACCAGCCCGGAGACACTATTAACTTTAGGGTCATCGCTTTAGACAAGTAAGAAAATTGTATCTCTATAGCTGTATCATATCCTCTTCAACGTTTCTTTAAGATTCTTTTTACTGACACCGAGAAACACTGAACCGATTTCTAATGGGCGATCGATGTTATCAGCGGGTTAACTGTTATCCATAAAGCTAATTCAAAGCTACACAACAACAACGCACTGTCCGATGTCCTAAAGTGAATGTAAGTCTGCATCCTCTACCCACTCTATTTAAAGCATACAAGGGTCTAATTTATTTTCACATAAACCTGTCATTCATGTTTAGATATAATGATGACACGACGTTAGAAATATTGAAACTGAAAAATTGAAATATTTCTGACTAACATTTAAACTAGATTTATTTAATTTCGCAATGTAACTGCCAAGTATGTAACTAGATGCTGGCCGTTAGACATTGATGTTCACATTAAATAGACTCTTCAAGCTTGATTGACTCCATAAAACATATCTACCTATACTACCTTTAAGGTCACGAGTCTAATTATCTTCATAGTTAAACAAAACATTAACGCAATTGTTAATGCGTAACACAATCGATTGTTTGACTACCTTCCTATCACTGTGCACCTATGTCCTTGTTCCATTTAACGAGGAAAATGCGATTCACAAAGTATTAACGAAGAATTTGATAGTACTCATAACTGCAAGACGCTTTCGTTTTCTGTTCCATCGTGCGAGAGCTCGCGCGTAAGATTACGTATGATTATGAGGCGGTCGTTGACCTGTGCGCTTGCGCAGGTACCTGCTACCATTGTCGACGACTGTGGATGTCAGTGTGCTGGACACCGGGGGCTCGCCTATCAGGCAATGGGCAGGCGCTGAACTGGACCGGGGAGTGCTCACTGAGGAGTTGCTACTCGCTGACGAACCTGCACTTGGAGAATGGACTATACAGGTAATAACTCACTACCGTAATGAGTATCTACAAACTAACAGCAGTAGACAGAAACACAAGAAGTAATAATTTGGAAATATAACTTATTGCCACGAAACTTTAACTAAACCGCTATATAAAAAACTGATGAAAGGACGAGATGACTTCAAATGTCTCCTCACTACATAAAAAGACATTCCTACACAAAGTTTAAAAAAATTATGCACTAACGAAATAAAACGCGTATAAAATAAATATCGGATACGCAACTGAAACTTTCATTTTTAACATTTTTGCTGAGGGTGGACGGCTGCATAATGTGTTGAAGCTGAGCAAACAGTATGTACTACGTACAGAGTAAATAAACGTTGATTTTTCATCACCCATGCGAAGACATGGGTAAAGCAATGAATATTGAATTGCTCTAGCTGAGAAGGAAAACAACGATTACGCAGTCACTTCCGTATTTTGTCTCAGCGCCTATCAATTAAAATATTAACATAAATTTGATAGTATTTAGATATTTGTACGAATTTATTTCTAGCTATTCGATCGCCCTTATGCTTATTAGTGACTGACGGAAACAGAGGGGTGTTATACGTTTAACGTCTGAATGTCTGTCTGTGCCATCATAGCTCCCAAACGGCTGAACCGATTTTGTTTTTTTATTGTTTTGTTGTATATTGCACTATTTGTATAGCCTTTAGAGTGGCGGTCGTGATATTTTCTCCAGATGTTTCCCACTCTCGTATATTTTTCCAGATTTTCCTAACCTCTCTTCACTATCAGTTGTTTTAATAAGTTCTGATTTTTCATCGAGAAATAACAGCGGCACAATCATAATTGTGGCGCTTAATTGTTAATTAACAATTAAGAAACTAAACTGACTTAAATTGATTTAAATGGAATAACTCCGGAAATTGCGATTAGCCTCGAAATCATAACTCTAAAAACAGACCGCCCACTCGAAGATGACCTTACAGATAGGTGTTACGTTTGCATAACTTTAACTTGTGCAGGTGGAGGCTCGTGGGCAAAAGTACTCGCGAAAAGTGCTGGTCGCAGACTATGTGCAGCCAAGGTTCAACATGGAGATGCACATGCCCAAGGAGGTTCTCTTCACGGATGGCAGATTCGACATCAACGTCACCGCTAAGTAAATATTGTCTTTAATATTCTGAACCATGTCCACGCATTGAAAAACGACAATAGGTTCTATTCACAAATTCTCAGATCAAATTCGGGATGTTTTTGGGCATTTATTATGTCAAATTTTTTATTAATTCAAAAGTCAATTTGATGAGATTTAAGTATGTCCGAGTCCGAACTTTTACGAAAACAAGTTGCCTATTATAGAATCCGGTATCGGTCGTGTCGTATATCAAAGTCATGTAATATGTTCCAAAATACTTCTTTTTTTTTTTATTATGCAAACTGGATATTTAAGAATTCTTTGTGAGTAATAATAATTGGTTTTGCTGCGGAAAACAACACAGTAGGTTTTCTTTAATCAACTAGAATGAACTTTTCTCATCATTCCTCTAAACAAAGGAATTTCCACAGCGAAAGCTGCCTTTTCTCATTACCCTGCAGAAAAACTCATCACTCGAATTCAATAGAATAATCATTGCGTAAATAAGCAAAAACCGTGTTTGTAGACGCAACGTTGTCAGTTTTTATCAATACAATCCAATCAAGCAGCAATAATTTCATAAAAACCTTATTGAACAACATTTATTGAATAAGCATCGAATGTATAGCTATTTTTAGATCTCATTGAAGTATATTAGCGTTTTTAAAAGACTTCTGAAAGGAGGAGGTTCTCACTTCGACTGTATTTTTTTTTTTTGTATGTATTTGACGAGATATCTCCGGCAATTGTGAAAAGATTAAAAATAAAAAAATGGATAGGATATGCCTCAGGGGTGATCCCATATAAATTTTATTAACTTTGCTTGGGTAGAAGCTTCAATAACACGTTTTTTTTTTATTGATGTTGTATTTATTTATTACACTAATTTTTACATAGCAAGCAGTGTTACGAATTTATGTGGAGTAGACGTACGCCTAAAAAGTAAAAAAACTGGAAGGCCTTTTTTTTTTTGTAAAAACGTTTTATTTATTTACACTGACATAAAACAATACTTATGTATTTATATTTACAGACCGTACTTGTTTGTAGTGAATTAGAATGTTACCTTCGTTAGTCGCTTCGTAGAGTCTAATTAGCATCCGCGACCTCTGCATATAAAAGTGTTATATTATCGTTTAATCATTTAAAGTTAATTAAATTATAGGCTTGCCGTCTATTTTGTGGTACCGAAAAATAACTGGCGAAATGTGGGTGTATAGTGCTATTCGACATCTCTGCCTTAACATTTAGGGAAAATAAACATAAATTACAACTTAATTAAGTAACATAACTTTCAGGCATTTCAACGGTCTACCAGTTCGTGGTGAACTGACCATATCTTCCTACCCGGTGTTCTTCTCGAATGTGTTACAACCGGTTGTCGCATCGCCGACAAGGAAAGTAATCGACATCAACGGTCAAGCGCAAGTAACGTTCGACCTCAAAACTGACCTAGACCTGGCTGAGGACGCTGCGAGGCCGCTCGTCGTGGAAGCTGTGATTGAGGAGAAGGATACTCTGATAAAGCAGAATGTTACATCGAGAATACTGCTGTTGAGAACACCGTACAGGCTGAAAGTGTCAGCGCCTGATTACTTTAAGCCAACCTTGCCTTATATCGTACAGGTATTATGTTTAGAATGAACTATGTACAGTACATTATTTTCGTTTCTGTAATTTGCTATTTAGGAGACATTTCTGTCCACAGTTCTGTGGGCCTAAAAAGGCCACTTTGGCAGAATCATAAAACAATTCATATCACGCAATTCATCTGTTTGACAGTTTCACACCTATATATCCCTGAAGGATTAGGCAGAGGTGTACCTATAGCATTTTACGAATCTCCATACAAAACTGTCATACAGGTGAAATTGCGTGATGATTTTATGATTCTGCCAAAGTGGTCTTTTTAGGTCCCCTGTAATTTGCTGATACCACAGTGATAGTGGCGATTCTTCTAGAAGCCTATGCACGATAGTGGACGTAGGCTTAACGTAAACTTAAATAGAGAACCAGTATTTCTAATGTCATGATGAGTTCCCTGGTTCGCCTAGGCAACAAATATTGATTTATGCGATTAATCTTCAGAATGTTTGTTCCGAGTCGAGTGTTTGATTATGTAAAAGCAAACAAATGGCGGACTCAGGGGACAGAAAATCCTAGTGACTGATGACGTCTAAACGTCTTCCATTTTCTTATATTCGGACAAAAACATCAAATGTTAAATTGTTGACAGATTGAAGTAGTGGATCCCTCAGGGCAAGTGATGTCCTCGGATGGGGACGTGACAGTGGAGCGGTTGTGGGACGACGGAGCTCCGGTCAACGTCACCACCGTGGCGCTGCACAAGGGCATCGCCACATATTCCCTGGTGCCCGATAACGCACACGTCAACTCGACGCTCAACTTAGTGGTAAGATTACGTTATTTTCTATTAAGAACTCTGTTTTTATAATATTGTAGCACCACCTTTATTATTTCGCTATCCAGTAGAAGCACCGCTTTGTAACTTCTTTAACATATCTCGCAGTTTTATACCAGGGGGCTTAAAAAGGCCACTTTGTCAGAATCATAAAACAATTCATATCACGCAATTCATCTTTTTGACAATTTCACACCTATATATCCCTGAAGGATTAGGCAGAGGTGTACCTATAGCATTTTACGAATCTCCATACAAAACTGTCATACAGATGAATTGCGTGATATGAATTGTTTTATGATTCTGCCAAAGTGGCCTTTTTAGGCCCCCAGTTCAGTTACCTAATAAGTAATATAATTTTGTCAGATTGATTAACTGAGTGCTGTTCACTGAAGATCCTGTACCATTTCATCAGTAAACTTGGGGATAATCATTTAATTGTAAACTAGAACAAACTACTGCACGGTGCGTTATGTCAACGTGAACAGCAATATGAAAACTCGTGCAAGCTCACAAACACTTACACCTGTCTCTCTTCTCTCCTAGCACCTACAGACAGATAGCATTTAAATTGTGGAATTTGCTCTAGGTACAGACGCCAGCACATCAACCTACTACAATCTGTCAAATTCCTTTGATAGATTTTCAACTTTATCGCTACACCGTAAGGTTCAAGGTTGATTAGGAAAATTTGACAGTTTGGGGTAGCTTGATGTGCTGACGTCTGTACATCGAATTTCAAGTACCTAATTATTTTGTCATTGTTAAATTTCCACCACCAGGTAAAATACAAAGAAGTATCAGAACGCGTGGTAAACGTACAAAGGAGCGAGTATTCGTTCGGGCAGTTCCTGACGGCGGAGATTCTGACGCGCGGCACGGGAGTGGGCGGCGAGATGCGTGCGCGCATCACCGCGACTGAGCCCATGGACATGGTGCACTATGCTGTCATAGGACGAGGCGATATCATTGTCGCTAAAACCGTGGAGGTCAGTGTTTAGTTTATTTAAGGATTACAATCAAGAATATGATCATGCTTGTCGATAGGATAGCAGTGGATAAGATTTGAACTCAGATGTCACGCGAATTGAGTACCTCCCTACCTATTAATTTTAGAAGCACTGATTTATGTGACAGCCCTATAGCATATTTGTTTATTTGGTCCATAGGTCTTGAAAAGCTATATCCTTGAGAATTTAAGAAACTATACCATAACGAATAAAGAAAAACTCTTCAATAATCAAAACTTACAAAAATTAGTGACGACGAAATATTTTTATCTTGCTGCATTTATCTTGCATGACTTGCATTATACTCTCCACCCTTCACAGTTGAGTCCAGCTCGTCGCAGCGTGGACGTGACAATATCGGTGACGTCACGCATGTCTCCGGGCTGCGTATTCGTAGCGTGGTACCCGCGCCTCGACGTCAACAACCTGCTCTCTGCTGCTGTATATGCTCCACAAGCCAATCTGCTGCAGAACGATGTATGTACCTGCCTAATATGTAAACTATCCTTCATTTCACTTTCCACCAGAGGAAGTGGAGCGGTGAGCAATAAAAAATCACCAGTAGAATTGATAACTTTTCATTATGAAGCAGTTCTATTGGGGTTAATTGTCTCGCTTCCTTGCACAGCTCGGCCGGTATAAAGATAGCCTAAAGGCGTATTTTGGAAAACTAACTTTTAACAATTTCCCATGTTATTTGAAGATTTGTACTTAAATTTTATATTTTTCTTAAATTTTATATTTTTCTGCACATAATAATGTGAACATAAGCGATCTACCTGACACGATTACCATTCTTAGACGTCTTTGATTTCGGGCAGACCCATTATCTTTAATAGCTTACCTTCTTCACAGATCTCCATATCTCCTGTGTCAAGCAGCGGCGCGGGCACCAAGCCCAACACGTTGGTAGAGCTGCGCGTATCGGGCGACGCGGGCGCATACGTCGCGTTGTTAGCAGAAGACATGAACGCCATACAAGCTGGACTTGCCAGCCAAAACGGACTCGGAAATGGACTTGATATGCACACTGTGAGTTGTTTATTTAATAGGTACTAGCACAAGTAAGATCCGGACCCTAATTGCATTACACACTACCAATCACAATCTGAATCATTATGAAGGACATTGCTAATCCATTGCTTCCTATGTTCGAAAAATGTGTTTGCTCAACAACGTAAATAACGTAATGAATTTTGTTGAACTGTCAAAATGCAACCCATTCGTACTGTTAGTGTGTTACGCAGTTACCTACCCCGCTGTACAAAGCTGGAGTTAAAGTCTGCATTTTCTGTCAGTCTAAATTAATACTTATAGGGCGTTGCATAGTGGCCAGGATGATGGTGATCATGATGAAGATAATAAGATAGTTTTTTGAAGTGAAAATTTCTTTAGGTGCGTTGGGCATTTTTTTAAATGGGATGAAACCATTGAACTCGCGACACTGTTACCGACACCGCGCTACATTTGGATGTGTTCGGCTGCCTTCGGAATGTACTCGGTTTTAATGTATATCCTATAATTATGTTAGTGAGTCATGGCAAAGTATTCTGTTTGTGTTTTGTTTTCACTTCTGTCGGCATTCCCGGAGTGCCACTGTTTTTTTTTTTACAAACTGTATTTTACTACTTATGTATTTTTTGTTCCAGATTGAGCGCGAAGTAGAAAGCTTCAGCGGTTTATCGCATTCAGTATTCAAGAACGAAGACCATCTTCCCGGAATGGGCTTGGATTTGGGAGGATACACTGCTTCAGATGTTTTCAAAGTAATTATCTCACTTGCTCCCGGATATTTTCGCAGTTCCATAAAATTAACTTACTTTACGATTAACAACAAAATTCTTATTTTTAGAATGCTGGAGTTGTTATTCTAACAGACGGCTTGGTCGTAAAAGGTAGCCCTGATGGTGAGTTTTTGTTCGTTTTGTTTATACTGACCCAATGATGTGTAATATTATCATCTGCCTAGCCTTTCCCAACTATGTTGGGGTCAGCTACCAGTCTAACCGGATGCGGCTGAATTAATTGAAATTTCAGTTTTCAATGATGTATATTAATCATAACTTTATACTGACCTATTTCTTTTCACTTTTTTCTCCTGAATGACCTATTCATAATCAATTTCATTAATATTTGTCTTTTTTACATATTTTTAGTTGAATCTTGAATTAACTACAATTTATTAGTTATCTTCACCGTTCCCTTTTTGTTATCCGTGGAATGTACAGACATGCTTCTTTAGCTTTTCATGTTTTACTGTCATATCTAGGTACTGGTAATATTTTTTGTTTTCCCTAATATTTTTTACTAAGCAATGCCGATCATCCCAGGCTCCCCGGCCCCCCCGGCCCCCCCAGAGACGGGCACGCGGGCCCCGCTGGCGGGTCCCTACGCCTTCAGTAGGCTTCCACCGCCGCCCTCACCGCGGTACTACCTCACTGTGTCTCCGCAGCCTACTTGGTTGCTTGCTAATCTTACTATCGGGTAAGTCTGATCTTTATTTGTGACTGTCGACTGTTTTTTTTTCGTATGATTTTAATGAAAGAACTCCAATTTTGAGTGCCGAAATGTAGGTACTTATGTGTCTTCATTTTCGGGACCTTGTACCAATGCTGCTAGCCATCCTTTGAATTCCTCTTAACTCTGCAATGATAGGAAAATATCTGTCCAGATTGAACCCTCACCATCATTAGCAGCAAATTTTTCACTTTTAGCTATAATAACACTTATTTTCACTTTTCGTTCTATCATGTGTATTTTACCTGCAGCAACGACGGAAAAGGAGCTAAGGAACGTTGGACATCTGTGACTCCTGGCGAGTTCTCCATCGGCGCGTTTTCCGTGCACCCGACCCTAGGTCTCGGACTAGCTTCGCCTCAGAAGTTCACTACCTCCGTCCCGCTGTCTATGGCTGCCGAACTACCTGCCACGTTACAGAAGGGAGAAACTGTGGCCGCAGTGATTATCTTAAAGAGTACGCTAGCAGTCGACACGTCTGTCGAGGTCACTTTCTACAACAGCGATCAATTTTTCGAATTCGAACCTCTCGATAACGAACTCGATTCAGCGAAAAGTAAGTGGAGAAATTGACCACATTACGTAACTAGTAACTGCTATTTTTTCGATTACACTCCATATTTAAAAATGACATCACATTATAAGGGACACGTTTAGTTATTTTGACTGCCTCGTAGGGCTAGTAGTCGTATACGCGATCATGGGGTTACAGGGTCGAATCCCAGGTCTGGCAAAGTTTTATTTGGTTTTCCATCAAGAATTTCTCTTTAGCAGCCCGCAGAGTCTATTCCATTGATGGCAATAGGCTTGCCCTATATAATGTGGGTGAGCCAGGGTGAGCTATGCCGAACACAGGTGTGAAGATATGTTATGTTACAGTTTCTGTACCTATTTATATTGACGATTCTCCAAAATATAACCAAACAGCAACCTTCCACAGAGATCGAGTTATTCCGTCGCGTCCGTGTGACAGTCCCGGCGCGCGGCTCCGCCAGCACCGCGTTCCTAGTGAGCGCGGCGCGCAGCGGACACGCGCCCGTCATCGTCGAGGCCAGCGGGAGCGGCGTGGCCGACTCGCTCTTCCGAACCATTCAAGTCAAGGTATGAGGAAACAGGATGCTTTCACAAAATCACACTAATATGAAGTACACTTAATGCGGCATACCTACTCGGAATAATCAGACTACAATGAGGTCTAACAAGGTGTATAGTAACAAAATAACTAAAAAACATACCACCCTCGCTCATCTTAACACCTCTGCTTCTATTTCTAATCTACGATTATATTATTGAGGGATCTTCAAATGTCATATAGTCCTATACTACAGGTCTTTTCCATAAAGACCCGTAAGTCCGATTGACGGTTGATGACTTTAGAATTAGTATTTTTACATGATGCACTTTTTGCAAGAATGACCTGACTTTATTAACGTTTTAAGTAATCAATCTTTAACACAGGACGGTTACGAAGAAGATCTATTCTCATGGAGTCTCCTAGACGCTCGCCGCGGAGTGGGTCGAGCCAACGTAACGCTGGACGTGCCTGCGGGTATCAAGGCGGGCCCTACCTCCCTGCAGGCGACAGGCGACCTGCTGGCCGGAGCCCTGCAGGCCGCGAGGGAGCCCCCGGCCCCTGCCGCGGACCCCGCGCATGCAGTGCGGCCCCTTGCACTAGCGTGTGTGCTGCTTGACTATTTGCAGGTTTGTGTTGAAGTTATTATTTAAGTTTTTTTTTTAATGAATTCACACCATCAAATCACGTCTGTATTCCCTGAGGTGTTGGCGGAGGTGCAGTAAACCCACATTTTTCCAGTTACGATAAAAGTCCCATGCAACATTGTTACCGGGCACAAATCCAGAATCTAGGCTGTTTTTTTTTCTCTAACATAAAATGGCTTTCCGCCAAATTAGACAAGTTCATACACTCGTCTCACAGAACTCCATGATCATATTACATTCATTCTTTCATTTCTAGTGAAAACCCCTAATAATAATATTGCTTGACCTGTCGAACGTCGAACGTTCGATCCCCAGATCGAGCAATTTTTTTAGGGTTTTTACATCATGTTTAGCAGTTCAAAATGAAAAAAAAAATACTTTGATCACATATAATATAATAATAATATCCTTGGACATTTTCACACAACGCCATTTAGTCCCAAGCTAAGCAACCTAATGCTTGTGTTATGGCAACGAGATGGCTGATAAACTACTTATATTTTTTTTTTTTTGTAAATACATACACATTATATTTAGATAAAACACCCAGACCCGGAACAAATACTTGTAGGTCGTACAAATATTTGTTCCGTGCGGGAATCGGACCCGCGACATGCTGCGCAGCAGTCAATCGCTCAACCACTGCGCCAACTGTGTCGTCGAACGCCAACTGTGTCGTCAAAAATATGCAATGACGTTGTTTAGAATATAACATTTTTTCTCAAATCCAGGCTTCTGGCCAAGAAGAAGTAGCGACAACGAAGGAAGCAAGAGAACTGGCAGCGTCCGGCTATCAAAGACTGATGGCGTACCGACGTCCTGATGGATCGTTTGCTACTGAATTGGACGCCGACGCCGAGGGAGATGTCTGGTGAGTTGCACTCCTGACTATCAATGAAGATACAGTAGGTTTTATAAAATTATAACAATAGTCTTCCAGACCAAATTTTAGCCATCGCGGCTATCTTAGCCGGGGTTATCGTGCACAAGTGCGCTCACTCTTCCCACACTGTCATAATAGTATATAAGTACTAGGTAGGTAATTAGGTATTGTAAGACACGAAATGTCAAATAATTTGTTGTTGCAACGGTGTGTTTTCGAAGACGTTTTATGGGCTGATCATTCTAATAGCTTACCAGATATTATTCTTCGTGTTAGGAGAATTTCAGCTAATCTATTATGTCGTCTCTAAGCTTAGGGTGAATTTTCGCATTTACGTTTCCGTGTGTAGGTGTATTCAAGTTGCATTTTATTGCGAGCAAGTTCATAACCCAGTTGTGTGTCACAGGATGACAGCCGTCGCGACTCGCTGGCTGTCGCGCTGCTCGCGCTACATCTCCGTGGAGCCCGTCGCCGGCCGGCGCGCGGCGGCCTGGCTGGCGCATGCGCAGCAGGCGGACGGCGCCTGGCGCGCGCCCGCGCCGGCCGCGCGCGCCAGCCCGCGCGCGCAGGCGCCGCTGCCGCTGGCGGCGTATGCGCTTGTGGCGCTGCACCAGACTAAGGTACGTACACAACACAGAGAAAAACTCTGTACTTATGATTGACAACATTGATGACATTGCGACAGTCTTCTCATCGTGTTACCCAGTAACTGGGTTGTGGAGTTCAGATAGGCAGTGACTCCATGTAAAACCAGCAACATCCGGTTAGACTGGAATATGACGCCACCATAGTTGGGAGAGGCTAAGCAGACAATGACATTATGACAGACAGACAAACGTGTTACTAGGGACTTTGTTGCGCCATTTCATCTTCCCAGTTAAAACATTAAGAAGTGATGGAAGGCAAGGCAAGCGTTTTGAGGGCTATATTTTGTAACTTCTAATTTCAATTAACTTTCAGGGCAGCGACGTTCTATACAAGAACAACATCAACAAAGCAGTGGACTACATAGCGCGAGGCTTGGCTCCAGAACTGGACGCGTACTCGCTAGCCCTCGCCGGAGGAGCATTAGCGGTCACGAGACATCCACAACTCACGCAGACCTTGGAAATGATGGACAAATACGCTAACACTACAGGCAAGTCTATCTACTCACTTAACTAAAGCATTCCTTCAAGGGTTTCAAATTGCCGAAAGTTCGTAACATCACTGCATTTTGAATATTGGGCAGCTTAGAAAACTGTATAATACAGGATGGCATATCGACGGCCAAACAACGAATTTAAAAAAAAACGGCTGTTTCCTAAAAAAGTGCAATAATACCTACGGTCATAAAGTCATAATGTATGAGTAACTAATTTATTTTTTTATAACTGACGAAAAATTTCAAGGCATGTTCAGAATCATGTGGGGAGTTCAGTCATCCATGTGGTGTAGCGCGCTCAGACCAAATAAATTTATTTGGTCTGAGGTTGCGCCTGATGTCCGCAATCCAGTATATTTTTCTAATAGTTGATTCACCAACGTTTAACGCATAGATACCTATTATGCTGAGAATTTTGGATAACAGCATAGCATAGGAATATAGCATGATTGTGGCCTTTTCAAATAGTAAGTTTATCCACAGGTTCCACTCTCTTCTGGTCCCGAACTTTATCAGGCAACGAGTGGCGCAACCCTTGGCTCAAAGGCAACAGCGTAGAGGCCACCACGGCCGCGTGGGGCGTGCGCGCCTTGCTGGCGGCGCGCCTGCTGGAGGAAGCCACGCCCGTCGTGCGCTACCTGCTGCAGGCCTACCTGCCGCACGACCCTGACCCGGAGGTGGTGAGTACTGCTGCAGACATAGCAACGTGTAGCTGTAGCTCGACTGGGGAGGCAACCTACTTCTGTAGCCAAGACGCCAAACAGCTTTGCAGTTTGCTGTGATATGGTTGTACCTACCTACTTATTTTTAAATCCATAATTTAAACTTTTCAGATGGACTCGTTAGCACAGTACGCGGAAACAGTGAAAACTTCGTCGAAGCTCCGCGTGTCGGTGAACGTCACCGGTTCTGATGAGGCGAGACAGTTCCAAATTGGAGAGAACAACGCCCTCGTCATTCAAACGAAATCGGTAAGTCACTTTTTACACCACACTGTCTTTTAACCGGTTCAATGCCGTAACTACAGAAACAATTAAAAAGCCATCCACGTTCATGATACGATGGGTTAATAAACAAATTGTAAAGATCTAAATACATTGCCATTATAAGGTTTTCTCAGCATGTAGGTCATAGATCTTGGGTATTTGCCATAATGCAATCCACTTGCTAAAGACCTGACAGCAAATTATGATAGAAACACAGTTATAGAAATAATTAAACGTGCCGGAGCATACTTAGTGGTATAGGATCCATGTTATTATTTCAGAAAATGAAAACATGAGTTTTGCTTTACTCTGTAAACTAAACTACCTCATTATTTCTCCTACCAGATCCGCAGCAGCCGATCAGTAAGCGCAGTCACAGAGGGCCGAGGCCTAGGGCTCGTGGGTCTATCGGCCCGGGGCGCCACCAACGTTACGGCTCCCTGGCCGAGATACACGCTCGACCCTAGAGTAGACCAGGTCTCCACCAAGGATAGACTGCAACTATCTGTCTGTTTTGGGTGAGTAATAGAAGCTTTTCTTAACAGTAGAATCCAAAGGAACTGGTAATAAAAGTAAACGTAAGTCAAAATATCAAGAAGACGTAGCATAAAGATGCCAAGCCTGGTGGAGGAGCAACTAGAAGTGTCAGTGAACGGGGCTCTCCATCAAGCTGTAAACAAAGATTCACTATTCAGAAAGTAACCGATAATAAAGACCGTCAGCATAAAATACGACAGAGCAAAAACTTTAGTCAGTTTTGCATGGTTGTAATTGGAAAGTTGTTCAGATTCAGGAATTTACCTAGGTTTAGATCAGTCTATGAGCCGATGATGTAAGAAATAAAAATACTAACTTATTTACAGATTCGTGGCGCAAGGAAATGAGACGGAAAGTGGGCTGACGTTACTTACAGTTCAGCTCCCGTCAGGATATTTAGCTGACATAAACACACTCACAGAACTGACGGTAAGTACGAAACTATACCTACACAACAAACAAAGCATTTTACCAGAGCACTGTGAGTATGCAGAGCGGTGAGCAAGGAAAATATCTTGCTTTAAATTCATAGGCTATTGCTGGATTTTTACTCGCACGCGCTCTCTGCTCCGCTTTTTCGTACTTTGGTGGAAAACTAGCCTAAAAGCAGTGATATAAGACGTGCGGGATGGGATCACCCACAGAACTCTCATGGGAAAATGGAGAAATTAAATACAAAAAAATCCCAATTTAACTTCTATAAGGAATTCCTTTTCGAAACTCCTTCCTTTGTGCTCACCTTTACAAAAGGCACTCTTAGTTAATTGCATGCTTCTAAGCCCTGCGGTTTAGGCTGTGCGTGTCTGTTAGTGAATTAATGAATTTAAGATTTTTATGAAATAGGTTGGTAACTTTTTTACTTGTTCATGCTTTCTGCTCCGCTTCTTCGCACAGCTTTGGTAGAAAACCAGCATACCAGTATAAAAGCTCCGAAGTCATTTTTCCCTATTAGGTTCTAAGTGATGTATGTACAAGTTAGCTATTCCTTGTCCCCAGGCGGTGCGGCACGTGGTGTGGGCGCGCGTGTCGGCGGGCGGCTCGCGCGTGCGCGCGGGCGTGCGCGCGGCGCGCTCGGAGCGCTGCGCCACGCTGGCCGCGCCGCGCGCGCTGCCCGTGGCGCGGCAGCGACCTGGCTGGGCCACCATGCAGGACCTCTATGACTCCAGTCAGTATACGGCATTTGTTCTCTACTATTAATCTATCTGGCGACCGGAGTAAGAGAAATTCAATTTCTTGTAGGTTTGTCATTCCTAACACCTAACCTAACTGGGGAACCTATCTGCAAATTTCCTTCACCCCGCAGGTCACCGCGCCCGCGTGTTCTTCTCCCCGCTCCCCGCGAGCGCGTGCGACGTGTGCCGCGCGTGGGAGTCGTGCGCACGCGCATGCGGCAGCACCGCGCAGCAAGTGGCCGACAGCGGCACCGACGCGCGCGTCACGCCCGACGCCGCGCACTCGCACGTGCTCGCGCCTGTCGTCGCACTACTCGCCACTGCACTGCTCCTGCTATAGCGTTACTGAACATGCACGGCGACGCTGTTTCTACGACTAACATTGAGATAGTGCGCTGTTAATTGTGTGCATTGCATCTTACGAATAGTTTATTTGGACGACAAAGACGCCTGTTCTAGGCTGCTCATCTCCGCCGACTAGTTACATTGAATTGCTTAGTAGATTGAAAACGTCACAGCAATGTCGCAATGTACCATTCGGCCGACGAATCATGTCCGGTCTAAACAGGAGGCTACGCCACAAAATTTTTATGTCGAGACTAGTGTGAGTGATAGGTAGAACATGCGCGATAATTCGGAGAGCCTATGTTCAGACCGGCCATGATTCATCGCCCGTTTTCTATCTTGTAATCTAAGCAATGGGTCCTCAATGTTATGTGATTGCACGATATTTGGCTTCTTCGATCGGTTTTTAGTCTCATTTCCCGATATACCTACTTACCTAAGCTAAAACCACTTTTGTTATTAGTATCTACTTAGATAAATATTTTTCGTAATGAAAAGCCGGAGGAATTTGTATGTTACGTGGTTGCAGTAAAAGACTATTAAAATATTAACATACCTAACATAACATCCCTGTAAATCATCATAAAACACATATTATTTTGATTCATCATTCTCCTGCCCTTATCCCAATTTATTTGGGGTCGGCGCAACATGTATTTTTCTTCCATACTTCTCTATTAGTCGACATCTCGGTAGTCACCCCCTTTCTAGCCATATCATCGTTCACACAGTCCATCCATCGTTTCTTTGGTCTTCCCCTACTCTTATAGCCATCGACATTCATACTCAAAACTCTCCTCACGACATTTTCCTCATTTCTCCGTAGCACATGCCCATACCATGACAACCGATTCCCACACAACTTTTCGGTCACCGGTACCACTTTCAAACTTCCTCTTATGTACTCATTTCTTATTCTATCCATTCGTGTAACACCACACATCCCTCTTAGCATTCTCATCTCAGCTGCATGCAATTGCCTTTCGTTCATCCCTTTTGTGGCCCAACATTCTGATCCATACAAGACAGCAGGTCTAATCATGGTTTTATATATCTTCCCCTTAAGTTTAAGGGGAATGCGGGAGTCGCAGATTGTTCCCGTGACCTGCCGCCATTTCATCCATCCAGTGTTAATTCTGTGCTTAACCGTCCGATCTACTTCGCCATCGCTTTGCACGAGTGAACCGAGATACCGAAAGTCGGAGCAGACTGGGAGAAGTGCACTATCAAGCGCTATGGCTCCAGAACTGGAGAGACCGAGAGACATATTATTTTGAATATTGTTTAAAATAACATGGTAGCAGGCAGAAGAGATTACATTGTATTATTATAAGAACATTATATTGTATTTTGGCAATTATTTTATTTAAGTATATCAATTATAACAGATGAATCCATTAAAAATCTTTATGAAGTCAGGGTACACATCAAAATGCATTTTAATACGTTAAAATAAGGTTTTTTAAAAACAATGAATTAATTTATGAATACTTCACAAATGTAAACAGGAAGTTATTATTTGTACCTACATATTAGGTATAGGTACTATACCTAATATTAACTTTGTGTTC
The DNA here is from genome assembly GCA_963669345.1 of Gortyna flavago. NCBI lineage: Eukaryota > Metazoa > Arthropoda > Insecta > Lepidoptera > Noctuidae > Gortyna > Gortyna flavago. Next base: position 9,720,181 of record OY770128.1, on the reverse strand, counting down.
TAAAAATAAATCAAAAGATAAAAAACAGAGGTGCCATTGATCATTTTATTCCCAATGTTCGCTCCATAGGTAACAATTTAGAACATTATTAAAAGTGTCGATAGGCAAAACAGAAAAACAGCACACATCATTATTTAAGATTTGGCATTTATTAAATATTTTATTTATTAAATATTTCGTGTAATGTTGCTTAAATTTCCATTTTCCTCATCATCCATTGAAAGAAGCCGAGTATTGAGAAAGACATGGTCAGTGGAACAGCAGACGCTTTGATCCATGCCCACAGACTGAAAATAAGACAATGCTTGTTTTAATAAAATAGGTAATCACAATCTACACACAGTTCTATCCTCACAATTCCTAGTCAGGGCCTTAGACCGTCAGCGTCAGGGTTGTTTGTGCACGTCAGTCCATGTTCTGGAACACAGAGATTGTACGGCCCCTGATGATTATGTAAACTATTACGTACAATAAGAGTGCATGCTTGTAAAACTTAATTGGAAAATATTTTAATCGAGACCATAGTATTGTCGTAAGATTTATCAATTTTAATATCCATATTACAATTTTTGACGATTTATTAAATACTCTTTAAGGATGGATCTAAAACAGGTAGTGGCACAGGTGCTGGAATCTTCTCGGAGGACTTCAACATACATATTGCCACACCTTTGGGGGCCCATAACACAGTGTTCCAGGCCGAATGCATGGGCATTTCACTAGCCGCTGCAGCTATTATGGCCAGGAAAGTAATGGACCACTCGATTCTCATACTCTCAGACAGCATGGCGGTTCTGCAAGCGCTGAACAGTTATACTGTTGACTCTGGGCTAATATACGAGTGTCACCAGCGCCTCAACCAGGTCGGTAACCTCAATAAAATAACCATTCAATGGATCAAAGGACACAGCGGTTCGCTGGGTAACGACGCAGCCGACGAGCTTGCCAGAAGGGGGTCTAGCATGGCACCAGTGGGACCGGAGCCCATCGCCCCACTCCCCTTCGGGTATATACGCACTCTGGTAAGGAAACGCACCAGAGACCAACATTGTAAACTTTGGACGGACCAAAGCGAGTGTAGGCAGGCTAGGGAAGCACTTCCCACATTGGACGGCCGCCTCACTAAACAGGTTCTCCGTCTAACTAAACAAAAGCTGCGTATAGTAACTGCAGCTTTAACCGGCCATGGGTCATTTAATAAACACCTCTTTGTCATAGGAGTAACAGACAGTCCGCTGTGCAGAGCCTGCATGGAGGACGACGAGACAGCGGCACACGTGCTTCTAAACTGCCCGGTGGTCGCCACGTACAGGGCAAAGTACTTCGGTAACCCAGGTACCCTACGTGAGACAGTCAGTAACATCAAGGCGTTGCTGGCCTTCCTTGAGGAGCTGGGGTGGATCGAATAATCGAAATTCCCACCCGCACGCAAAATACGCGCATTGACGTGGAGTTGCGGACAACAGCCCGTATTACCTATTACCTAATACTCTTTAAGATTTAAATCTATAGACACAAAAATAAATGACATAATTTTTCCAATAAAGTACACTTACTCGTAAGGGTCATCGGAAATATAGAAGGCTTGCGGGGTAGGCACCAGTCCGCAGTCAGCGATATACACATGCAGTAGGGGCCTATCATCCACATCCGTCGGGGTGTGCTCCAACATATGCACCACGTTCTGGCCTTCCACAACCTTCGACAGAGCATTAGCACATAATAAAGTAAATTATAAAGGAATACTTAGGAGTGTTGAAGAGTGTTGTGTGGAGAGTTGATACATAGCAAAAGAGGCCAGTCAGAAGCGAATTAAGAACATCGTCACACCCCCGTCTACTTTTCGGGGATTACAGGCGGGACAAATATGATTTTAGGCATAAATTTTAAGCCCTCGCCTCGCTAAAATCAATGATCCGGTCCAGCCTGTCCCTTGCTATCCTAGCGACGCCCTAAGCCGAGTTCCGTACCCCGCAGGGGATACCCTTAATGTCCTTCGCTTAATTTAAAGTTTTTCAAGCCCTGGCTGGCGGCCACCATTTATAGCCCAGTTAAGCAGTCGACAACCTTCTAGGTTGACCCGCGAGATGCCAATTATAAAAAAAAAAACACTAAAATCAGAGCAGTAGGAATGCGGTAGTAGCGCAATTGTATGGTGAGATAGTTCCTAACAATGCGAAATTGCACAAAATGCGCGGCACCAACTATATGTGCCATGTCATGATCTATCCGTGTGGCAATGCATGAAGATAATGATTATAATATAACTACCTACTACTAACTTTAATAAAATTACCTTTCCAACTACAGTATGCAAATTATCCAACCAGGGTGTCCCAGTAGTTGTTATAATAAATTGACAGCCATTTGTGTTGGGACCTGGAAAGTAATTTAAGCATTACAGACACATTAATTAAATATTAATCAAAGTCAAAGTCAAAATCACAAATGACATCTCATCACAAACGACAGATACCTTTATTAGCCATAGACACAAAGCCGGCGCCACTATGCTGCGTCTCCAAGTTCTCGTCACTGAATGTATCTCCATAAATGCTGGTGGAGCCTGTACCATTGTCTGCTACAACATCACCACCTGAAAATTATTTTAATTTTTATTGATTTACTTATTAATGACAATTAAAGGGCAGTTGTTTTTCTATTTACAACTATCACTACAATGCCCCATAGAATACAAGGGGAACATTAAAAAAAATGTGCTATGTCAAATAATGATCTAATATTAAGCTCACCTTGGACCATAAACCTTTTAATTATGCGGTTAAATGAGGTGCCCTTATAAGACTTCCCCTTGATGCCTTTTGTGGCTAGAACTTTAAAGTTTTTAACAGCATTCGGAGCTAAGTCGCCAAACAAACCTATTACTACACGGCCGAGAAGTTTGTTTTCACTTTTAATATCTATATACACCTGATCAGTAACACGGAACTGCCGAGCCTGAAAAAGAAGGACATGTTGGAATCAAAACACAATTAATTAAGTTTTCTGTTTAGAAATGTATACTCTTATGAGTAGTTTTGAGTAGTATTATTTGTTTTTACAAAATACAATCACTTACATGAGAAAAAACAAGATGAGTTGATACAACAACAAGAAACAACAATAAATTGTGGATATCCATTTCAATTTGTTACTCTTGTCACTTTTACTTATGTGTCCAGTACATAGCAGCCCAACTGCTCCACTGACTTACTGGTTAATTAGATATAGCTAGCTGTCTGTGAAAGAAGCCCTTCATGTGCATAGCATGGCTTAGTAGACTCTTTTATTTCATCACATTTGGAACAGTAGTATTGATTCCTTGTAAAGACATAAAACTGTTCTTCATTTTACAATATAAAAGATATTCTGGTACATTCATATAACAGCGTCATTATTTTCTTAAGACCTCAGTGGATCTTTTTAAAACTATATCAGATTGATCTAATTGATAATCGTAATTCCAAATAATTGAAGATATTTTTTAACATAAATCAATCTTTCCATAATTAAAACCTTCACTCCCATCACTCATTGATGGATTTTGTATTTAATGGGGCTGTGCAATTCTCTACAGGAACTTTTTTTGGCGAATCTTTAGCTACAGCACTTGTTTGTTGAGCCATTCGTTTTGTGTGGGACTTTATATGGGCTTTTAGTTTGTCAGAGCGACTAAACTCTTTCTTACAGTTCAAAGCATCTTTAAAAGGACACTTTAACATCTTCTTGGTCTGATGTAACTTCATGTGCCTATGAAGCAAATCTGGTCTTTTGAATGTATATTTGCAAACAGAGCATTTGAACTGCCTATTTCCATGTTTCAGCATATGTGTTGCCAAATATTTCTTCATGTGGAAACTACTGCTACAAATATTGCACTGAAATGGTTTCAAGGTCCTGTGAATCTGTAAGTGCAAACGTAATCTCTTATCACTAGCAAACGTCTTGTTACAATGGATACACATTTTATTGTGACTCTCTGTTTGCATGTGAAGAGATAGTTTTTCAGATTTACGAAATCTAGCATCACATTGTGAACATTTATATACATTCATGTTTTTTTGTTTGTCTTTAGAGACATCAATGTGTATCTGCAGGTGTGTTGCAATGTCTTCTAAGCTTCTAAATGATTCACTGCATATATGGCAAGTATAAAGGGGGCAGTCGTGCAAAACAGACACATGCTGAAGTAAACTATCAACTGTATCAAAATACTCCATACAGTCTCCTTGAATGCACTTGTATTTTTTTAGAGACAAATGCTTTTTCTGATGTGCTCTGTATTGACTGTAATTAACCAAAATCAAATTGCAATATGGACATGTGTAGCTTAAAAGTTCTTCTTCAAGAGTTCTTGCTGTAGTTTCCTTGAGACCATCTGGCCACATTCGATGAGATGTAATATGTCTCTGCAGGTGGGAATTCTGCACGAAACATCGACCGCATATAGGACACTGGTACGGTTTGTCACTGTGAGTTTTCAAATGGGCTAGCAAGGTTTTTATCTTTTTGAACTTTTTCTTGCATGTAGAACAAATTAGATCTTTAGGCCATATCTGTTTCGTCACAGAATCAGGGAGCTCACCGCCTTGATGTAATGTTGCAATGTTTTCAGAAAAGGGTTCACTACTAACTGTTGTCGGCACCAAATTAGCATTCGTAAACCTTTCTTCCGAAACGATGTTATTACATTTTAACCTTTTATGATCCAGGAATACTTGCAAGTTGTTAAACACAGCTTTACATGTTCCGCATACAAAAATATCTTCATCAATTGAATCCAATACCATAACGTGAGCCATTCTTGGAAAGTATTTGATAGAAGCCACTGAAACTATTTACAGTGGGTATCAGAATTTTTGAATTTTATTGAATAAATCGAACTTTAAACTATCAAAAATGCACAGCAAAAATACTAAATGAGTTTTAAACCATGTAAATTAACTTAGAAACAGTTCAACACAGAGTACTTTTTCTATTCTATTCTATTTTTCTTTATGGCAATGGTGCCGATGTCGACAATTCTGCCAATGTCAGATGTGATATGAGAAAACAGGAGAAAACGTAGTGATTTTTAGAGTACTTTTTAATAGTGCAATTCAATATGTTGTCTTTAAATCTCATCATCTCACTCTATTAAAAAGTACTCTGTGGTCGTATAAAACTTGAAAGCATAGAGGAAAAAAATTTAGTATAAAAGTACTCTGTTGTCATGTCATGTTAGTGCAAATCAATTAAAGAAACCCATGGACTGGGCATACCTACAAAATTAGCGTGTATACCGACACTATTCGGGCACTTACAATGGCCGCCTTTCATAGGGTTGTTTTTGTTTTTTCTCGCCCCAGACTGTTTTATACAACACGAGGGCATGATTTTCCCTATTAATAGTCACCAAAATACCTAGTTTCTAGACGTATCAACAAAAATATTTTAAGCAATCCAATGACTAAATAAACTTATGGACTGGGCATACCTACAAAATTAGCGTGTGTACCTACACAAGTAGGGCACTGAAGATGGCCGCCTTTCGTAGGGTTCTTTTTGTTTTTTCTCGCACCACACTGTTTTATACAACACGAGGGCTTGATTTTCCTATTAATGGACACCAAAACGCCTAGTTTCTAGACATATTTCTACCGAAAAAAGTGTTGCCTTTAGTACTTGATAAACATTTAGATGTCTCTCTTTTCATATGCAGCTCTTGATTAGTTAAAAAGAAACAGAACGCTTTTTGACATGTGTGTGTCCATATGATAGATATTTGTATAACTATTATTTCTGTAGTAGAATAGGGCGTCTCCATGCTTCTCCTATCTCAATGTGGCGACCGGTCACGCATAGAGACATGATTTTGACGTCACACAAAAGTGTTTCCTTTCGTATTTGACAAACATTTAGATGTCTCTCTTTTCTTCATAAGCAGCTCTTGATTAGTTATAAAAAGAAACAGGACGCTTTTTGACATGTGTGTGTAGATTTGATAGATATTTGTATAACTATCATTCGTGTAGTAGACTATGCCGTCTCCATGCTTTTACTATCTCAATGGTACTAGTCTATTAAAAATTAAAAAGTACTCTGTGGTCCTACTGTCACTGTCATTTTTCTCAATTAAACAAAGCCAATTCGAATTTATCTCAAACCTCAAACTCTACTCTGTCCAACTCTGTCTGAGTCTGTGATTGTTGGTAATTCTGTTTGATTGTTGAATCTGCGAAATAGTTAATATTTCTTCAATTATTACGATACACAGTAAAACCTATTAGGTGTGTCTTTCATAATACTATAAAAGTTGCCATTTTCCATTTTCATACGACGCCATAGCTAACACACAATGTAAATAATAATTATCTCTGAATTAACTTCTATTTCAGGTTAACATGACTGTAAACAACACCATAGCACATCAGCGTTTGGTTTTAACTGGAGACCGGGAAAGGTACCGACATAAAGTTGACCATAATAACTTACATTTTCTCAAAACCCATTCTAGAGTACTTACCTACTACTTACTGGTAGTTTTGCATGTTCAGGGTGACCTGAACATGCTAAGATATACGACTAGATCTAAGACCCTTATTACACTACACGATATTTAGGGGTCTCTCTGATTACACCATCCCGATTTAGGGAAAGGGTCCCTGAATACCTGAATATTGCATAGTGTAGGCTTTTAGTTTAAACTGCTAAATCCTCTCTTACTATGGATTCAATGAGATAAGACTAAGGGGGGTAACCTGGGGATATCATAACAAAAATGTTGAGCAAATCAATAATGTGAAGCAACTATTTGAGATTTCTTTAAAGTGTTTTGTTACAGGTTCAAAGAACTTTTAAGGCGGCGGCTAATAGAATGTGGTTGGAGAGATCAAGTCCGAATGCTTTGCAGAGATGTTGTCAAAGAAAATGAAAGCAATAACATCACATTTGATATGTTAGCTACAAAGGTTACTCCTCGTGCCCGGGCACTGGTCCCAGACACGGTAAAGAAAGAACTGCTTCAAAAAATCAAAACACATTTACTTACTCAAAAAGATCAATAGGATGATCCTTAGATTACTAATCATTTAATTTTAAGTTGCTCTTCTCAATATTATCAACACATAAATATTAAGCTCATGTTATGAATTGCTTACTTGATTCTTAAGGTTCTATAATTTATTTTATCATTGTTTGTCACAATATAGACTTACAAATGCATATTGATAATGTTGCTACTTCTAAATATGTGTATTTTGTGTTTCAAACAGAAGTAAAAAACTTTGATTTACAACCAACAGTATATTTTATTTTATAAACATTTATTATACATTCAGGTTAAACAAATATTTAAATATATATATATTGCTTATACATAATACTGCCTTAAGATTCCATTTAATAAAGAAAATATTGCCTTGAAAATGTTGTCATTGACATATTTTTTTTACAACAGTGATGTGGGTACAAGATATTGTATTTTTTTTAAAAAGTGACCATACACACCCTAAACTTAATTAATTATGAAGCTGCCCAGATATACTTTATTTGCAGATACGAAATGCTTATAAATAAATATCAATGTTTTATTCTCAATATTATTAATAAAAAAGTTTTCCACAAATGTCTTACATACACTCAGGGGCACATTAAACCGGCCACCCACATTTTGTCGATTTCTTCAAAATTCTATGGTAATTTAATTAATTTTGTTATAATATTACATTGGGTGAACCTTTACGAAAACAAATGAAACATGTGTATGTTGTGAAATGGTTTAATTGAGACAAAATTAATCAAAAATTTGAATATGCAGTTTTCTTACAAAAAATAAAAATTAGCAAAATCTTACATTAAAAAAAAGTGTGCTCTAAATTGTCGGAATAATAATGTGTATTTCCTCCTCTGGCCCTAATGACCTCTTGCAACCGATTATAAAGCCCGTCCATTATGTCTTGGATGTCGCTTTGGGGAATGTTCTCCCACTCCTCAATAGCTGCAGTTTTTAGCTCACTGATGGTCGTAGGAGCTGGTATACGACTCCGAATCCGTCTTTTTAGGTTGTCCCATACATGCTCTATTGGGTTCAGGTCAGGACTGCGAGCTGGCCACGGTAATCGCTGAATATTGACAGCGTCCAAGTAATCGGTGACAATTCTCGTGGTGTATGCACGAGCGTTGTCGTGCATTAAAATAAAATTATCGCTAATGAATGGCGCAAACGGAATCACATGTGGTTCTAGGATTTCTGTCACCTACCTGTGAGCATTAACGCTGCCTCTATCGAAGATGACCAACTCTGTACGGGCGTCGTAACAAATGCCACCCCACACCATTATCGAGCCTCCCTCGTAGCCCACTGTTCCAACCACAGCACATTCAGCAAACCTTTCACCGCGGCGTCTATACACGCGCTGACGTCCATCAGGACCTCGTAAAGCGATTCTTGATTCATCAGAGAAGAGAACTGCCTTCCATTGTTCCGAAGTCCAATTTAAATGTTCTCGAGCAAATGAAAGTCTCGCTCTTCTGTGAGTTGCGGTCAGCGCTGGGACTCGAACTGGTTGAAATGCTCTCAGATCCCTCTCAGCTAACCTTCTTCTTATTGTTCTTAGGCTCACGCTTACATTTCGTACCTCAAACAAGCGGTTACGAGCTTCAGAAGCCGTTATAAACCGATTTCGAAGAACGTTCGAGACGATGTAACGATCATCTCTCTCTGACGTACACCTTCTACGACCTTGCCCTGGCCTTCTTGTGTAGGAAGCAGTCTCTCTATAACGCCGGATAGCATCTTGAATAGTGGTTCGTGGATATCCAAGCATCCGTCCAATTCGACGTTGGCTAAACCCAGCGTTTGCAAGTGCTACAGCCCTGGCTACTCCAGCTGCGTCCAGTGGCATTTTTTTTGGTGTAAATGAAATCACGGCACTCCAACACCTCGGTTTTATTCAAAGAAATGGTAGCACAACGTTTTAAATCAAATGTATCCGTCACACAAAACGAAGGGCGGGACTGTAAAATTTCGACTAAACTGATTATTGTTAAATAAAAACCACAAAGGTAAACAAAACGCGGGTATGATTGTTTTATTTATTTCAAATATACCCACTTATGAAGTTACGCCTAGTATTCAAAGCGTAAGTTAACATAAACAAACGATATGCAATTCGAGATGGGTGGACGGTTAAATGTGCCCCTGAGTGTATAATACAGGACATAATTATATGAATGGGCATCTTTTTAAATAGCTTGTTTCTAATAAACTCTTAAAATAATATCACACCTGAAGAAAAGCAAGGATGGCTTTAACTTAGCTAAATATGTTCATCAGTAAGGGAGACCAAGAAAGAATTGATACAATATCAATGTATGAACAAAGGATGTACAAATATAAAAATGCATTACAGAGCTGTCATAGTTCAATATAAAAATATTTTGAGCAAATAAAATTATGCTTATTTTTCTAAGGTAAACCCAATACCTATAATAAAATTCAATAAGGAATAGAAACTACAAACTTTATAAATAGAAATGGACAACACTGTAACTGTGAGAGCAATTATATCACTAAGAAGAAAGTGCTAAATGTACTATACTCGTATTACAGCATTTGTAATGAAAATGCTGTTTGTCATCTTGGCAATCCATATAATAATATATTAGGATATAATTTCAATAGGTTTTATACCGTTGAGCATAAAGTAGGACGAAATTAGGTAATACATAATGTATTCATCTATTGAAATAGATGCCTGAGTTCAGCTAGCCTTGCTAGCATTGTATAACATTCGAATTAATACTACCAATCTAATAGCATAGACAATCATTATAATTTTACTGCATTATTTCCATCACCATTTCAATATGCCACTGATGCATTCAAAATACACAAACATCATTCAACCACAACTTAGGTGTAAACTACAGACATTATAAAGAAATCCCTCTTCAGTTCTAAATAAAAATGTAAACAGCTAGAAAAGGAAATAATATATAAATGCATTTAAATGTATAATATCAAGAAAGATCTAATCGAAGATTATGAGCAATAAATTTTCTTAGTATATAAATATCCTTAAAGCTCTTTGATACCTGATCTAAAATTTGGTAATACACAATTATTACACATTATTTTATGTACAAAGTTATACAAATGGAATGTATTTTGGACTCAGTTTATACCTTTGATCAAGTACAATTCATTTGATTATGTATAACTTAATAATGTAGCCATAACAATATTCAGTACTCTCTTACTATTTTAAAGTTAAAACTAATTATTTTATATAATTCTACTTACACATCAAATAATTGATCAATCCATTTACACAATACTGCTGATTACTAATGAGCAATTTAATAATCAAAATTAATTGCTTCAATGCCTGTATGTACCTACACAGGACACCACATCAAGCTAAACATTTCCAGTTTTAGCTGACCTCGCATTGCATCGCTTTTCGTACAATGAGAAGTCAGCTTATACTAGCAATGTATAGCTTGATATGTCGTTGTGCGTACAAGCATTTTAAAATTGGAGCTATACCTACACAAAATAATTACAGCACACACCATGATTGTGTTAATAAAATATCGAAAACGAGGCGACTGTTCTAATTTTTTTTTTAATAGCGGCAAAAAGTTTTTTTTATTATTACGTTATAACTTGACCACATAAATACCGACGCTACGCCGTAATAAACATTAACAATAGACTATCTGCCATCAGATTAAGTTTGCTGGTGCTGTACTGGTTTAATTTAACTTCTACCGACGGATTTAGACATCGACGAAGCTAAGGTATTTACGTTAAATACGTATTTAAGAATATAATTACTACGTATCTTTATTTTTTTTGACGTGTCTCTTTGGTCGGCCGGTCATAAAATGATAACAGGGTGTAAAACGTAGACAGAAAAAGACCCATCACGAAACCGTCATCTACGCATCAAACTAGATAACTTTGTGCAAAAATATTTCTGGGAAACGACTTTTATTTTTGGTGAGATTTGTTGTTTACGGTAGTGCGCAGAATGTAAGGCACACAAAACATTGTGCCTATGGCGCACGCGACGGTACAGAGATCGTAGGAGTATTTAAAGTTAAGTTACGATATTTTTGACCTTTTATATCTCTGTAACTAGAAGATTCATAGGTATGGTCCAGTACAAAAAAAATATCATAATAACGGGAAAAACAAGTGACTCTCGGCTTCATTAGGGCATTTTTACACCCGTTATTGTATTTTCTCAATTCAGGTGCTCTGAGCATACAAATATTACTAATAGATTTGCAATTATATTAGACATGACCAGCGTTTACGTAAATCATTGCGTTTGTAACATTATATACAATACCTATTGGCTTTTTAATTGAGAGGTACTTACGCACTTAAAATAATCTCAGTTATTTATATTTACGGTAGTACTATTTGGCAAGTTAAAATTCAGTAACACAAGAAATAGCAAATGCAAGCCAACATAACAAGTAATTATGAAGTATACAGGGTGAAATTGAATACATGCGACAAATCGAAATGTGAGATTGTACTCATCATTATGAACAACTTTTACTATGGGACCAAACCTAAAATCGCGAAAAAAAAAAACAGCTGTTCCCTACATTTTGACGAATTATGCGAACATAAATGTAGGAAACAGCAGATTTTTTTTTTCGCGATTTCAGATTTGGTCCCATAGTAAAAGTTGTTCATAATGATGAGTACAATCTCCCATTTCGATTTGTCGCATGTTTTCAATTTCACCCTGTATTGTGCAATTTCAGCTTCAAGAAAGACATCAAGCTACTTTTTACATAAATATTTAATCAATTTAGAAAATCACTGCCGTAGATCATGTAATTTAAATAACTAATAATATCTTTTATCATAAGAGATTCATCTATCCGTAGGAACATAGTTTTCTAATGTACCTTAGAAATACTCAGCTGCATTATTTTACTCATCTACTAAAAACTTGTAAATAAAGATCTGAAGCTAACTCATAAACTAGACATTCAATAACATTCCATTAACAAAATGTGGCCTCAACATTACGTAATAAAATTTCGAGATAAACAACACAACAGATCAGCGAATATCTGCTATTCACAACCCGCGCATGACATGCGCTCAATTTTGATACCTTTGGCTCCTCGCTCGCATCGAGACGGCAGTCACGAGATTCAATGAGTAGCGATGATAAATAGCAGCAACCCTCGACACAATTGTGTAAGTGGAGACCAATCTCACCACTCACCGATCGATATATACATATTGTAGTAATCTATAGATAACACCTGCCCTAAATAGGTTGAAAATTAACTTACATCGATGCGGCCGTCGATGACATACATCACTCGCAGCCGGGTGGATACGTACGTTTTACACGAAAACAACGTTAGAGCGTCTGTTTGCACCTGTAGCCCGCGTTCTTTCGGAGTCGGCCAGAGAAGCGAGCGTGTGAACACGGGTGCCATCACCATCAGTCGCGGTGAGTCAGCAGGGCGGCTACGTGTGCGCGGCTACGTGTGCGCGGCTACGTGTGCGCGGCTACGTGTGCGCGGCTACGTGTGCGCGGCTACGTGTGCGCGGCCAGGCGCGCCAGCGGCGGCGCGCGGCGCGAGCGGGCGGCCGGCGCGCGCGCCACCAGCACCAGCGACGACGCCAGCGCCAGCCGCACGGGCACGCGGGACCCGCCCGGCAGTCTACGCAATATAACATGCTTATAAAAAATTCCTTAAACGTTAGGGTCAATTCACACCGCAACGCGACGTGGCGCGCAGTTTTCAAGATAGCAATACATTTATAGACCTTAACTACTACACAAAAAGGCACACAATTCAGTGAGTTAGGCCGCGCGACGCCGCGCGGCGTAGCTCGATGTAGTAGACACCACCTCACTGAATTGTGTACTTTTTTAAGTAGTAAATACGGTCTATAATTGCTATCTTGAAAACTGCACGCCGCGCCGCGTCGCGTCGCGGTGTGAACTGACCCTTAAACTACATCGCGCATGGGATGATCTCTTGAGTCTACTTTGCAGTCTAGAGTAAAAAAAAAACAAAAATTCGCATAAATCTACATGGGCACAGGGCACTTGTGAAAATTCTAGGTACACGGTACCAATTGGAGTCGCATAAATAAAGGCGTGACAGAAATGGGAGAGAAAACTGCTAAATTTCACCACTAGTGGCGCTGGTGGCACAAACATTATATAAACAGATATTGTTTTCTCACAGCATTGTCAACTATATTGTACAGACACATCATTTCGCGTACGGTCTAACACCGTTATTATGGATTAAATTTTAATGTGATGTACGTTAGACTTACTTGACGAATACAGTGGTGACGGCGGCGCGCGTGTCGGCGGTGGGCTCGATGGCGACGGGCCGCATGTCGCGCGCGCGGCGCCGGCGCAGGCCCGCTGACGTCACGCCCGACGGCACGCCGCCCGACAGCATCACCGTCACCGCCGCGAACGGCCGCTTCGCCATGTGCAACATCTGTGATACAGTTTATTATTAATAACCTTGCTAATTTATAACACGTCAATATTTGTAAGAAATAATTAGTAGAATCCGTCTACACTTAAATTACGCGAAATTTAACTGAAAGACCAATGTTGGCGGACCCATTTGTTAGTACATAAATTGCGTCTATAGAATCGAGGAGCGCACAATTTCAGCTTTTAGAAGATCTATATAATATACTCTAATTTATATAAATAAATTAATCATTTATTTGGTCAATACAGGAGAAGACACACAACAGACAAAAAGACTAAGGCCCACTTAGTGTTTCAGTTAATTGAGTTTTGTTCAATTTATATTTATGTACTTACATACTCGTATAAAAATTAGACTGTTATAGTATTCATAGGCACTTTTTACCAAAAATAAAGTGTTTAACGCCTTACCTCAACAACATGTCTCCGTCGGGCGCGGCGCACGTCGGCGGCTTGTTTCGCCTTCCACGCGACCACACACGCCGCCAGGAACAAGAAAAAGCACGAGAAGAACACGGAGAAAAACACGAACAGATCGATGTGCAGCTGATCTTGTCTGAAGAATATAACGCCGAAGCTTGCAGCGCCATCTTCTGTATGACGCGCGCGAATCACGATATAGAACTTAGTGTGGGTTAGATCATGAACGTTTTGAGGCAAAGTGAGGACTAATCGGTTGCGAAGATTCCTCACTCGAAGCAGTATATTCCTCCTATCCACAGTCACGTATGTAGCTAAATCCTTCGCAGTATAATCAGCGAGTGTGTACTCAATCTTGTCATAGTACCACGTTACTCGTGGTTCCTCCGGTACATGCTCATCGAATGATGGCATCCTTCTACTCGGCTCATGCTTATGATACGTAGGGTCGAGTTCTACCGCATGGTCGCCATTACTTGAGTTTACTGACACTACGAATGAACTGTCGTTCGGACTGAGGTATAAGTCGACAGCCCCCTGAGTCACGTCCACTATCACTCTTATGTCCACGTTCATGTATCTTGGGTTTACTGCTACGAATACTGTCTGACCAGGGTACAATGGTCGTGGCTTGATTTTGCACTCATCTGAGAATAATGAAAAGCATTTTAATAAAAAAAAGTGTGATTGTTGGTTTGCTCTTCTTTCATGCAGCAATAGAGCACCGGATCTACGTGATTTTTTGCATGACGATAGTTTAAGGGCCGAAGAGTGATAAACGCTATAGTTGTTTTCTTTCGGAAAGTCTCAAATCTCTTTGAGATGAGAAACAAAAGAATCAAGACAGTTCAGCACCGGGTAAAGGCTGGTATGTAACAGAGATCGTATAAAAAAGCATACCTATAGATTTTCCATCAAAGCACAGTTTGTTTTCAATATTAATCGTCTTATAACACTGGTGTCCATTCCTGGGGTCGCCCATATACAGGTCCTTGCATTTGACGCACTGATACCGCCAGCACTCCTGCGCAGAGTTCTTACTGGAGGAGGTCGTCTGACATGAGATGTCACTCTCGGTGTTGTTGCCACAGTTACACTTCTCTCCTGTGACTGGGTCACAAGTGTCACCGTGTCCGTGACACTCGCATCTGAAACAGGCAAACAATGTTAATGTGAAAGGTCAAAACTGTCACAAGCTATACTAAAATAAAAGTCAACATCATCTGCCTAGCCTTTTCCCAACTATGTTGGGGTCGGCTTCCGGTCTAACCGGATGCAGCTGAATACCAGTATTTTACATGGAGCGACTGCCTATCTGACCTCCACAACCCAGTTACTGGGTAATACGATACCCCTTGGTAAGACTAGTTGTCAGACTTTCGGGCTTCTGACTACCCGTAACGACTGTCAAAGATCCACGAATGGCAGCCGAGACCAACGGCTTAACGTGCTTTCCGAGGCACGGAGGGGTCTCGATATGTAAAGATGGTCACCCATCCACAGACCAACCGCGGCAAGCGTAGCTTAACCTGATCGATCGACCTGTGCGGCTGTTATTATTTAGCCACGGGCCCCTCTAAAATAAAAGTATCAAAATTAATTTGAAATAAAATGTTAAGGCTGGGTTTAGAGCTGACCGTGCGCGCTGAATATCAGTCGTGACCGAGCGTTTAGTGCTAACGGCAAACTGAGTACTCATAAGAGAGGTCACAAGAGATATTGCTTATGCGCGTATGGACGGTCGCCGTCGCTCGGTCAGCGTCGTACTAAATGTCAGTGGTGCGATGTAGTAGTCCATAAGTTTTCATAGATATAGCTTTCGTTCGACCGTTGTCAGCGCTGACCGTCGGTCGAGCACTAAATTCAGCCTAAAGGATTTTGGAAGGCATCTTTTTAAAATCGTCATCAGAGTTTTTCTGGCTGCTGAGCAGGATACATGCACCTTTGACTGTTTAAAGTTACATGGAAGTTCTGTATTTTAATACAATACAGGTATAATCTCTGTACAATCTGTGGAACAGGCCGATACAATTATAGGCTAACTCCGTTTTTTTATTATTTTTCCTTTAAATATTGCTGTTTCAATAATTTAATTACACTTACGGTCTACAAGGGTCTCTAAAATCATCCGATCCTCTGAAATATCCTTCAATGCATCGCTCGCAACGGGGTCCGTCGGTATTGTTAGCACATCGCACACAGCGGGCTTTAGCGGCCCCGTCCCGGTAGTCGTCAGGGTCTGCGGGGCCCCCAACGTCGCGCGACGTAGGGGCCGCGTCCACCTCGCTGGTACAGATGGATGTGTGGCCGTGGCAGTATGTAGAGCATGGCACGCACTGCACGTTGTTCACAGGATCGCCCACGAAGTTTGGTTTACACTTTTCGCACTGGTCACCCTGTACAAACGGAATGCATTGCTCAGTAAAGCCTTGTATTAATGAACAACAAAATTAGCGCAACATTCTTTTAGCACACAGTTTTTTGTGTTGCGGAAAACATGTTACTGGCAATATGTGATGTTAGTGTTGCTGGCACCACGATAAGGTTGCGTATTGATAGTAAACAAAAGTTGCGAAACATTGCGTGCAGCAAAATTTTGGAAAAATGTAATTTTTTTTTTTTTGACTATACGGTTTCAAGACACGTCGTAAAAAAGATCACAATTTTAGAAAAGCACCTCTTACCATGGTATTATTATGGCACTCGATACACTTATCAAGCTTATCAGGCCCCTCGCAGTCGGAGTGACCGTTGCACTGGCACTGGATGGTGCAGTTGGCGCCGACGTAGCCGAACTCACAGCGGCACACGTCGGGCTGCACGCAGGCGCCGCGCACGCAGCCCTGCGCGCACACCGCCACGCAGCCCGCGCCGCCCGCGCGCTTGTGGCCCGCGCCGCATGCGCACTCGTAGCCTTCGGGTAGGTCACGGCATACCTGATGGAAAACAGATACACAATGAAAGGCATAAGCATAGTAAGCCTATAACGTTCCCACGGGTGGCATACAGTAGGCCTCCACTTTGTGGAAAGGAGTGGGTCGAAATCCACAAAGAGAAAGTATTATTATATTGGAAAACTTGCGGTCAATTTAGTTAGTTCTTATTTAAATGATAGACAGCAGCAAGTTCAAATAAATGGTGTCAATTCACATGGTTTAACAGTAATAATGGGTGTGCCACAAGGCTCGATATTGGGTCCTTTCCTCTTTTTAGTGTATATTAATGATCTACTCCATTTATTAAGAAATCAACCTCAAATGGTGTTATTTGCTGATGACACTTCCTTAATTTTTAAGGTAAATAGACGGGCTACAAACTTTGACGACGTAAATAACGCCCTAATGCAGGTTCAAAATTGGTTCACTGCTAATAATTTAGTATTAAATGGAAAAAAAACTAAGTGCATAAGATTTTCTTTACCAAATGTCAAAGGTAGTGATTGTGAGATAATATTGAATCAAGAGAAACTAGAATTCGTCGATAAAACTGTTTTCCTGGGGATCACGCTCGACTCAAGGCTACAATGGGGTCCTCATTTAACATCTCTTTCAGGACGGCTAAGTTCAGCAGCTTATGCTGTCAGAAAAATCCGTCAATTTACTGATGTACTTAGATACCGCGAGACTAGTTTATTTTAGTTACTTTCATAGTATCATGTCTTACGGTATTTTACTTTGGGGACGGGCTGCAGACATCGAGTCTATTTTTATTCTGCAGAAAAGAGCCATTAGAGCCATATATAATCTTCGCAAGCGCGATTCTCTAAGGGAACTGTTTAAGGAAATTAACATCTTGACGGTGCCTTGTCAATATATCTACGAAAACATCATGTATGTAAGGAAAAATTTACATCTTTTTAGTAAAAGAGGTGAAAGACATAATTATAGTACTAGAAATAGGGACCTATTAGTTCAACCAGGTTTCAGTCTGGCTAAAGTAGACTCATCTTTTATGGGGTACTGTTTAAAATGTTATAATAAAATACCTCCCAACATTCTTCAACTGAATGAGACAAAATTCAAGTCTTGTATAAAACACACACTATGCAGGCAGGCTTTTTTTTTTTTTTTTTTTTTTTTTTTAAGGATGGGAAATCATCCAATGACCCCTCCCGCTCTGGGTGGAGCGGAAGGGAGTGTCAGACTCTTACTGACTAAAACCCATCCGTGTTCCTTCCTTAGCCCTTTATGTTCCGGGGCAGCGGTAACCCTTTCGGACAATCCCGCTGCCCCGGCAGGCTTCGGCCCTAACGGGCCCCTCCATGTCTGCTGACATCTCTTTGAGGCGCGCGTGGAACACATACGCGCCGTCCGGCACGGGCCTGGTCCTGATCGGACGGCGAGCTACCCATTACTCGCCGTCCGCAGGCCCGCGCCTACGGTGGCCGGGAGTCGTCACGCGGCTCCCGACGCCCGGAGCGTCTACCGCGGCGGCTGGGACGGGCGGCCCTCTCGGCTCTCTCCCTCTCCCATCCCGCCACCTCCTTCGCTAGCATGACTGCTTCGCAGAAGGAGGTGACTGCCTCCCACTCCCTCTCGCCCCGGACCATGGCTTGGACCAGGGCCGGGCGCGAGAGGTCGCCGCCGCTGCCGATCGCCTCTACGAGGACACGGCGGTGCTCTGCCCAAGCGGGACAGACCTCCACCGTGTGCATCACCGTGTCCTCTGGGCGATCCTCGCAGTGGTGACACCCGGGCGTTTCCTCCCGCCTGATTATGTGCAGGAACCTCCCGAAACATCCGTGTCCGGTGAGGACCTGCGTCAGGCGGTAGGTGAGGGCGCCGTGACGCCTCTCTAGCCACTCCTCAAAGAGGGGCCTTACCGCCGCTATCGCGGCGTGCCCTGCGCTGGGTTGCGACAGTCGCGCTTTCCATGCCGCCATGAGATCGCGCCGGAGGTCCGTCCGCTCCGCAGCAATTTGCCGCGGAAGCGGGTTTTCCCCCCGGCGTAGTGCCTCCGCGCGCCACTCAAAGAGGCGCGCGAGGACTATCGCCTCCAGATCCCATGGCGGCAGTCCGGCAAGGAGGCTTGCCGCCTCGCGCGAGATCGTGCGGTACCCCCGTATCAGCCGTATGGCTACCACCTTTTGGGGCGCGTTCAAGTAGTGGGCGGCTCGAAGCCGCAGTGAACGCGCCCACACCGGGGCGCCATACACGGCCATGGACCGCACGACCCCCGCGTAAAGCCTCCGGCAGGAGGCGTTTGGCCCCCTCAGGTTGGGCAGGAGCCGCTTGAAAGCGGCCCCAGCCCGTTCCAGTTTGGGGGCCAAACGTCGGAAGTGCTCCACGAAGTTCCACCGGCTGTCGAGGACGAGACCCAGGTATTTCATCGTCGTCTCGACGCCGATGTGAACCCCTCCTACCGTAAGTTGGGATCCCGATGGTGGCCCGTTCCGAAGCCCATGAAATGTCATGGCTTCGGACTTGTGCAGAGCCACCTCGAGACCCAACTGCCGGATCCTCTCCACGACTATCGCAACCCCGCGTGTCATTACGATGCAGGCAGGCTTATTATAAGTTAGGGGATTACATCGTTGATAAAGATGCCTGGCTCAATGCTGGTCCTGCTCCACGACCTCAACTAATTGATTAACTCTTGAAAATACTGTTGGAGCTGTTGAAGATTGTAAGACTATCTTTGCATTGTATAAACTCAATTTCCTTTATATTGTATAATTGCATAGCACAAATGTGAGTTCTATGTACTGTAATGCTACCATTTACCGGGTAATGATAATAATGTCTTTCATTGACTTGAATGTGCCCTGGCGGGTGATTGTATGTCATGCTCACTAAAATGTCTCGCTAACGGTGGCGTGTGTGTTGGATCATTTAGCTCCCTTCAAAATGGTTGAGCTGAATGGTGCTGATCTATGCTTCATGTTCGTGAACGGGCGCCGTCAGTTGGGACTGGTCATCACTTGGCTGCCTCGGCTTATTTTTAATTATTTTACTTTTGGATTATTGTTTTGTTAAGTACTATTTGCTGTACTCTGGACACTTTAACGCGTACGTATATTTTTTTTACATCGTTCTCACATATAATTATAAATTCAACATTAATGATGTAACTAATATTTTTGTAAAATATAATTTAAAAGAGTGTCCATGGAGTTTCTTGCCCGTTCTTCTCCATAGGTACCTACGCTTTGGAATTGGCAACTAGCTTCATATTTTCTGACTGACCTATTGACAATTCAAAAGTGCCTGTAAATGGTTTAATTGAAATAAATGCTTTGAGTTTGAGTTTGAGTTTATTATTATTGGGGTATTTGTCAAAATTTAGTTACAACTGGATGTGATTTCGGAAAAGTAACTTTAACGCCAACACAATAAAGTTTAGTTTCTCCTACAACTTCATTTATATTTAAATCATTTTCAAAATTACTAGTTATCCTAAAATCAACTTTATTGACCAACCCATAAATTTTATATCTGTTTGAACAGCAATTATATGAATTGGAAACAATAATTTGAATAGACTTTATGTTACAAAATTATACAAAACTCACCTCAGACTCAGCTTTACACTGATGATGGTTATTTTCACACTCGTTTTCAGGCGGACAGCGCGTGTAGTGCCAAGAGAAAGTATCGTTAGAATAGTCGTCGTGGTTCGCGGCCGTGTATACCGCGGCGCACGTGGTGCGGGTGGAGTAGTCCAGAGGCGCGTCGATGGAGCCCTCGGAACACACGCCCTGGCCGTTGGCGCCCGACAGCGCGCACCAGCCGCAGTGCGAGTGGTGGAGGCACTCCGAGCACTGAAATCAAATTATTTGTTATGCCAGCAATCAAAATCACTGTTGCGTGTCATCTATTGCAAGCTGAAAAAAACTTAGGTGTCGACACACTATTAACTGCTCAATAACTATGCTTATCTAAAACGAATGTGAATAGATTTTCGTTGCTGACTGAACCATTTTATAATAATTTCTTACCTGCTCAAACGTGTCGCACGGCGCAGGACACTTGGTCTTATCTGCCTTAGTAAGCACGAGACCGCAAACGCCACCTGCGCAATACACCGGTTGATACGCAGGCGAGATACACTTGCCCAGGTATGTAGCCCAGCGGCACTCCGCAAACCCTCCCTCACCCCCGTCAGTACTCAAACACGACTGACAATCGTCCAACATCGTGCATCTGTTCGGACACTCTTCGCTCTTCGTCGCGCGAAGGCTTGTTCGGCCTGGCTCTTCTATCAACGCACACGTCCAATTGAAAAGCTCGACAGATTCTTCTGCTATACGTGTTAGTTGACCTAAAAATAATATGATTTTAGTATAACTACGTATTTGAATTCAGACTCGATGTCATATGTGACAAAGTTCAAATTCCATTGCAGCAAAAATTTAAGATGTTTTTATTACAAACTTCAATCAAAAATCAACCTAGACTACTTAACACTAAAGTAGATAGTCGATTAAGTGATAATATATGGAAATTATCTAGGATTGGGTATTCAAGTTTAAAATAAGCAGGTTTTACACTAATTTTACCTTCTCTGACAGCATGTCTCGTCCATGTGCACTCTTTAGCACCCACACATTTCTCGCAGTCCGATGACGCGCATCTAAGTTCGGGACAGTTATCCACATTACTGATGTAGGTAGTGCCTGCGTTGCATTTCATGCTGGTACAGGACTCATCCGTAGGTACGCATTCACCTAAAATTAATTAGGTATTTTTTTTATCTGAGTATATTTAGATAAACTGCGTTCTCAATATTGTTCTTCAGGAAAAGAAACTTCAATGCCTACCTACACATAAAGTTAACTTTCCGCAACAACTTCAATATTTTATGACCTTTTCAATAGTACTAGTTATTCTGAAATCAACTTAATTTATGCACATGTATAGTTGATATTTGTTTAAGTTAAGTGTAAATCAACTTTGTGTGTATATTTTAACATACTTTATAGTAAACCATGAATGAATTTCACATACCGACAGCCGCAGCGCAGGATTCGCACCATCTACAGGCAGGCTTGTCTTCGGGGTACATAGGCCACGCGGCCAAGCAGGACGTGCACGTCGTGAAGTTCTCACAAGCACGGGTCGACACCAGCTCAGCGTCACAAGCAGCTCCAGGATTCACCGACACACTGTCACTCCCTTCACACCCCGGCTTATCCACAGAAAAACACTTTGTATAATTCCCAGTATTACAGAAACTACACCCCATGTGGCTTCGACATTCAAACTTATTCGAACTCCATAGTGAGCACAGGTCTTCGGGGAGTGATATCCGAGTGACCTGACAGTGGGCGCTGCCTGTCCAACCTCCTATTATGTAGATGTATCCTTCGTTTTCCGTGTCAATGTCGATTGCCATTGCGTGAGCTATTGTAGGCGGTGGTGGATGACCCACGATACTAACACCTGAAAACATGTGTTACATTAGATGTAAATAGCGCGATTTCGAAAGTAGTCCATTGGTTCAATGTCAATAATTTGCTTCTAAACGAGAAAAAAACCAAATGCATTAAGTTTACGCTACCTCACGTTAGGCAGGTGAAAACTAATGTGTTGATAAAGGGCGAGGAATTGAATCCTGTAGACAGCACAGTATTCTTGGGCATAACTTTGGATGCTAAGCTTCAGTGGGGACCACATGTAGATAAATTGTCAAAAAAGCTAAGTTCCGCAGCATACGCGGTTAGAAAAATTCGTAATTTAACTGATATAGAGACTGCCCGTTTAGTGTACTTTAGCTATTTTCATAGTGTAATGTCGTACGGTATTTTATTGTGGGGAAATGCCGCCGATATTCAGACCATCTTTGTTTTGCAGAAGCGAGCTGTTCGATCAATTTATAAATTAAGTCCGAGACACTCTCTCAGAGACAAATTTAAAGAGATTAATGTAATGACTGTGCCTTCTCAGTATATTTATGAAAATCTTTTATATGCCCATAAAAATATAAAATTGTTTAAAAAATACAGTGATGTCCATAATATAAATACTAGGAACAAACACAAATTTGTTATACCTACAACAAGGCTCAAGAAAATAGGTAGCTCGTTCAGATGCCAATGTATACGCTTTTATAATAAACTACCAAGCCACGTTCAAGATCTAAGCCTTAATAAATTCAAATCATTCATTAAACGTAAGTTGTGCCAGAAAGCTTTTTATACCGTTAAAGATTATATTGAGGACAAAAAGGCTTGGGATTGAGCTGCTTCCAATTCTTTTTTTACATTTTGAATGTTTTAATTTTTTTTTTCTATGTACACATTGACATTAATGAATTTTATTTAAACAATGACATTTGCTTACTTTGTAAAGTATTATATTATTTTAATTATTGTGCATGTGAAGACAATGTGGGTCACTTTTTTTTAATTTTTTATTATTCTCTCTGTTGTGTTTGTTTTTGTCTAGGTCTGGCAGTTTGAGTAATTTATGTGGCCTACCCAAATGTCCTTTCTTTGGTATTGTTCGTCGAATCGTTGAGCTCCTTAAGTTTTGAGTTGAGCTACACGATTTCTGACAAATGCGTGCACTGACTGGACAGGTCCTCTCAATCTGTGTGGTTCTTTCCTCAAAAGACCATCTCAGACATCGATCTACATGGTCTTCATATAACCTGACCAAGATTATGATGTCTGGACTTTAAAAGAGACTGTGACCTCTGAGTTTGTTTCGGCCTTTCTTCTCAGAGTAGTCAGATAGGAAACGCCGACCTCATCTAGTTTTATAAAAAATATGATTGACGTGTAAAAGTGTTTGTACAAACCTACTTACAAAATAAAATCATTTATCATTTATCATTCAAGAACAATAATAATATTTAAAACGGAATTCAGCTTCATAAAATAATAGTTATACAAACCTTTGACGAGTCGCACCCATTGGTTGCAGCTGTAGATGTAAGCTATAAGAGAGTCAGATCTATTCTCAGGATCGGTTCTTCCACCGAATATGATCATGTAATCATTCGTCGTCACTGCAGAATGTAAGTAAGTGGCTTGTGGTAAATTGTCGTAATAGTTGTTTAAAATAGGGAATGTAGGCAGTTCACTCCATTGTTTGGTGGGATAGTGAAACGAAAAGAGTTTGTTAGAAAGGACAGTGCCGTTGTATGCATATAGAACCCCTCCATACACATACAGACTCTGGGAAGGCGCGTGGTACACAGTGCTGTGACCAATTATTCCAGATGGCTTTGCTCCTTCATCTTTCAATTTGATCCATTTCTCATTGTCAAGATCGAACTCCCACACATCAAACATAAAACCTTCTTCTAATGAAAATCCTCCAATCAAAACCAAACTTTCGTAATCCAAATATTTTTGTAAAGTCAATGTATGTCCGGCGAGGGATGGGGGCTGACCATCTTTATCTTTGTTGCGAATATTGCTCCACCTCTGGTCTTTCAAGCTGAACTGCCAAAAGTCTCCAAGCGTTTTGTTGTGTCCACTCTTCTCTTGTAAACTTAAACCTCCATAAATATAAATATTTTGTTTAGAGTGATAGATCTCAGCAGCATGGAAATATCGACCTTCTGGCATCTTAGCGTCCGGCGTCGCTTCTAAAGTTACTTGCATCCAAGTGTTATTCTTTGTGTCAAAAAATCTTATGTCATTTAATGGACCGTGAGAAAGAGAATATCCGCCGAACATCCAGAGCCCGCGTCTATCGGCCACCAGACTATGGCCAAATCTGGGGAGAGTTTTCCTCAAGTGATCTAAGCCATCAGATAAATATTCTGAGTTGAAAAGCTCTGTGAATACCAGTTGTGTTTTGTCTAGTCTGATTGAACAGTCATCTCCACCGAAACCCTCGTTACATAAACATCTTCCGTAGCTGGCGTCACATATACCGGCGCTGGCCGCCATGCTGCAGTTATTGCGGCAGATCTCAACTTCACAGTTCGGGCCGCCGTAACCTTCGCGGCACACACAGTGCCTTTTGTTGCATACTCTGGGCCAGGTACAGTACCCATCACACGCTAGCACCTTGTAGCTTCCCTCGAACCCTTGCTCCGGCTGCCCCTGCTTGTAATGGACTGTCAGGTTACCACTGCGAGCCTCGATGACACCCGAAGAGGCTCCGTTACAGAATACACCCAGTAACTGACTTTGCTGGTTGTTACTCAGATCAGGCACCCCACCGAGACCGTCATAAACGTAAACTGCATTCTCGTCACAAGGAACGTCGAAGGTGGAGGAATTAATGGTAAACTGAATGATAGCATCCTTTATATCTTCTGCAGAAATAATCCATAAGCATTCTTTAGAAGGTCCAATCGTTTTGATATCAGGGTCTGTTTTATAAGAACCAATTCCTTCGGTTTGTGTCGCATTTAACATTCCTCTGGGTTCACACTGATAGTAACATCGTCCGCCGTGTCTTGGATCACCATAAAACTTTGGTTTACATCGTTCACAGTTCAAGCCTTCCGTGTTATCTTTGCAAATACATTCTCCGGTGGCGACATCACACACGCCGCGCGCGTCGTCGCCGTGATCGTTACAGTCACACCGGCGGCACCCCTGCCCGGTGGTTGCGTTGCCGT
This sequence comes from Gortyna flavago, assembly GCA_963669345.1. Lineage (NCBI taxonomy): Eukaryota > Metazoa > Arthropoda > Insecta > Lepidoptera > Noctuidae > Gortyna > Gortyna flavago. The sequence goes on along the minus strand of OY770128.1, from coordinate 9,694,745 downwards.
GGCTGCCGGGCTTGCACGACTCGCAGAACTCTCCCTCTGTCCAGTCCTGACACTCATCACACCGACCCACGCCGGTCCTACACGTCGAGTGATTGTGACAACCGCAGTTTATGGAACAGTCCGCACCCGTCCAGCCCAGATCACAGTGGCACTTATATTGAGGAGCTCCTAGACAATAACCGTGAATGCAGTTATTGTAGCAGGTTCGCATGCAGCTTTTCTTACCATCTCCGATGTATCCCTGTTTACATTTACACGTGTATGAGCCGTGAGTGTTGTTGCAGATAGCGTGTTCATTACAGTCGTGCAGGCCGAGCCCGCACTCGTCGACGTCGGGGCACTGCGCATAGGCCCAGCCCGCGTCCACAGACGTCACGTTGAGCACGGCGGCGCAGTCGGCGTGCGAGCGCGTGAAGTCGCCCTCCGTGCACGCGCCGTTGATGGGGTTCTCGTGCGAGTAGCACCAGCCGCAGCCCATGCTGCGCAGGCACGCGGAGCACTGCACGTGGCGGCGGCACGACTTGCACTGGCCGGACTTGCGCGCCGTGTCGTCGGGCGGCGAGGAGGCGCGGTCCAGCCACTCGCGGCAGAGCCCGAACTGGTACTCGCTGGTGTAGACGCTGAAGCTGAAGCACTGGCGCGTGGCCTCGCACCACACGCAGCGGCCGCGCTCGTCCAGGCAGTGCTCGCAGCCGGCGCGCAGGCGGCAGGGCGCGGGACACTGCGCGGGCGCAGTGACCGCGCCGCCCGCGCGCCCGCGCCGCGCACAGCGCGCCTCGTCCGCCCACCACTCGCAGTAGTTGCCGCCCACGCAGCGCTCGCAGCTGATGTAGTTGGAGCAGTTCGGACAAGCGGCCGGCTGCAGCGTCAGGTAGCGCCACTCGCCGTCGGCCATGCACGAGATGGTCTCGTCGATGTTCCGAGGTTCGCACTTGTTCGTCAGCTCGCACCAGCCGCACGCGGCGTCCGAGAGACATAGCAGACAGTTGTCGTATTTGCACTGGCCGTCTGAATATGGCTCCAGAAATTCGAATGTAAACACCTAAAACAATATTTTCTATTTAGTTCGTATCGGCAGTATAAAAAATACGACGTTCTGACTATACAAAGTAGGTATATATGTATATCATACTTTTATCTCTACAAAAAGGGAATATAAATAAGGTATTTATTTCATCAAAAAGAAAAGTTTAAAAAACTGTTGTAGTTGAAGACGCTTTGCCGTAGTCGGGTAAAAACAAAAGAAAAATGGAAATAGCCGTAAACAAGCATTACCTTTGCGCTTTCCTGAGACTTGTTGTGAAGCAGTTCCATTTTGGCGTGATGATGTGATGGATATAACCCCGTATGTAATGAGTCGTTAGCGTGCATGTCGACGGCCAGACGCCCAGGGAACAATGCAGGCCAATCCACGAGGGAGCAGGCAGATGGCTGCGCGGTCAGGTTGGCTACTGGGCCAGCAGCGTCCCCCAAAGCCAGAGAAATGTTTGAGTATCCCGCGCAAATGTGCAACGTTTCACCTGTCCCATTCCAGTACTGTGGTATATGCAACCAACCCCTCAACCGCGCCTCACTCGGCCCACTAAAAATATGGTTACTCCCCCCTCCCGTAACCCAATCAACCGTTGTCGCATTAACCACAGAAACCCCATCTGGGTGGTTCCAATCTGCTGGTTGCTGATATCGAAGAAAAGTGAGACCGGGTCGTTTGTCTAGTATTTTACATTCGTCAGGAGTCGTTACTTCTGTACCGGTGCTGCCCCACCAGCCGGGATTTTCTGAGGGTGTGTCTTCTCCGCAAACGCCATAATTGTCTAGAAAAAAAGTTTCACGTAACTTATTGCTTTTATAACTTTGAATTATTATTATTTTATTAAGTATTGAATATGATTGAATGTTACGATGCGATTCACTGCGAACATTCGAAGTGAACATTCACGTTGTTGTGACACTTTAATTACTTGTCAATATTTTTTATAGCAAGAGCAAATTATAGTGATTCGAAAGGGTTGTGCTCATTGGAATTTCGACATGCGAATGGAGATGCGGCTACACCAAGGTTTCTTTAGTGAGTAAAGAAACCGTGGTGTAGACCCACCATTAGCTACAGACCACTTACCATCTTTATGATGACACCGTGCGTTCTGCACGCACCAGTTACACTGATCCAAGCCGAGCTTCGTGCTGACAGATGGCAATGGCGTGCGGCTACTGTTGCGCCTCCCGGGCGGCGGACCGTGTATGAGGCAGGAGTGGCAGTCGCCTAGCGCTGGGCATATACCCCCACATCGAATTGATTGGAGGTTCGTTGTGCAGTTGGCTCCTATCCTTCTACCGTAGCAAGTCTGCAAAAAGTTTAACTATGTATAGTTTATCTTTTAAAATTAAAATAATAATAATCGCCAACCAAAATTATTTAGCATATTATCCTATATCGGGACCGCGTATTTCAAAGTGTTAGAGCCAACAACACAATCACAATCACGGCTTTTAACGCTTTGAAATATTGCCTAAATCTACTGTAACATATGATTAATGATAATAACGTACATCGTCAGCAGAGCACCAGCCACACTCGGGGTCGGCAAGGCACTCAGGTTGAGAGCGATGTCGCCGACACGCCGACTCCGGGTCGTCGTTAGTGATACCAGCCTGCCAACTAGGTACCGTATAGGCTAACAGATCACCTATAAATTAATGAATATTTCAGAAAAGATTGCCGTGTTGGTAGTGGCTGGAGCGCATGGGTCGTGGGTATAATCCCTGTGTAGGGCAAAGTTTTACTCTAAGAAATTCACCAGCTCGAAGTCAGGATTTCGGCACGATTTATGACGTACCTCGCAAAATGTTGACCAAATGTTGACTGGTAGGAAATGCCTAAATTCCTAAAACATGAAGTCTGCCTGTGCATTTTTGTACTTGAAGTAAGTGTTAAATAAATTTCTAAGTGTAGGTATACCATTTCCAGGTATTAAATTAAAATAATGTGTGTTCTCAGACGATTTTTAACTTACAAATAAGATGACATAAGATAAACTCACCATTGACATTTCCATGATACCCTCCAGCAATTAACAAAGTAGACGGAGGCCGCAAGGCAGCCGCATGCGCAAACACTCCTTGCTTCTTCGGATAAAACCGCCGCACTTTCCCCAGCACGTCGAGAGGGATCCAAGAATGGCAGCCCAGGTGATAGATGTACATCTGGCCATCGTAACAGATTTCCTCCCTGTTATGGCGATGAGAATATCCGCCAAATACGACCAGATAGTTTCCTGAAATTGTTTGGTGAATTTTAATTCCAACGGTATAACAGACTTTTAGGATATAGTGTCCATTTACCAGACTAGCAATGCTTAGTCTCTGAATAGTACTAATGAAAAACTACAAAAAAATCGTTAACATGTATACTGTATGCTACATAGCTTAAAGTCCGTTTTTCAATACTCTATTGTAAAGCAAGGTGCAGGTACTGGTCTGGTAAATGAATTACTTCCTTTTCAGCTTTAATTAAATAACAAGATAGTAGCATACCAATAACAGTTGATGTGTGAAACGCCCTCTCCCGCGGAACGTATGTTTCACGTAAATGTGCTCTAGGATAGAGTATTTCGGTCCAGTGTTTGTAGTCTATGTCGAAGGCAAACATTCTATCCGAGAGCTTAGAAAATCTGAGAATAAATTAAAGAATTTTGTTTACTTAAAATATCGCGTGAATACGTGCTAAAATATCTATACTATTCCATTCAATATTGTAGTCAATAAATTGAGCAGAGGGACAATTCTCATAATTTTAAGGGTGTTCTCAGACTCAATCTGTCAAAAATACCTCTTATTTTCCTACATTTTTGACATTGATTGTCGCTGAGACGAGATTGCGACTAGATTTTGAACGTTTTTAATTACGGGAATTAGCCTTCCGATAAAACAAAATCGGAGTAACAAAAAGTTAAAATAATGACAATGAATTTGGATTACCTACCTTGCTACACTGGCGACTACGCCTCCATACACCAAAATAGAATTCGAATGCGTATGATACACCGCCGTGTGCGCAACCACCCGCACATCCAGTTCTTTGCCGCCTCTCACTTGCACTCTTTCCCAAGCCTCTGTGTTTACATCCCCCAGTTTTATTTTGTACATACTGCAAACAATAGAAGGAAGGAAACAAATTGTTACTAATTATTCATTCAAATGTAATAAGAATCAAGTCCATTGCATGATTATTTACCTTGAGGAAAACTCCCCGTCTACTGTACTTCCGCCAAACAGATACAATTCATCTCTGACGGCGGTCAATGTATGCCGAGTTAGGCCAGGAGGGAAGAAAGTGGAGCTCATAGCCCTCAGTGTCCAAATATCTAACACAACGTCATACATCCATAGTTCAGAAGATAAGGTGCCATCAGAGAGTTTTCCGCCATACAACACGAACCCACTACCAAATGCACACGCTGAGTGACCATACCTCGGCTCTGGCTTTGTCGTGTTTGGTTTCATGACATTACTTACTACCTCTGGTTGCTCAGTGAAATGCAAGTAGCTTTCTGAATATGGAGTAGGTGCATGAGAATACATGAGAGGTAGTGTGGTCTTGTCTTGATTTGTAAATGATGATAATAGTAAATTAAATAATGAACTCCTGTTGCCTATTTGCCAGCTGCCATCAACATTTCCCTAAAAACATTAAAATATTAAGTAATTTTTGCAGATAATACAATACTGTATGGATGGTATTGAACATCGACGCGCAAACTGTAACCATGAACGCAGCACATGACACTTGACTCCGTAGTGTAATCTGCGATCGTGATTTATTTGCAGATAATACAATACTGTATGGTGGCAGGGGACATCCACGCGCAAACTGTAACCATGAACGCAGCACATGATACTTGACCCCGTAGTGTAATCTACGATCGCGATTTATTTGCAGATAATACAATACTGTATGGTGGCAGGGGACATCCACGCGCAAACTGTAACCATGAACGCAGCACATGATACCTACTTGACCCCGTAGTGTAATCTGCGATCGCGATTTATTTGCAGATAATACAATACTGTATGGTGGCAGGGGACATCCACGCGCAAACTGTAACCATGAACGCAGCACATGATACTTGACCCCGTAGTGTAATCTACGATCGCGATTTATTTGCAGATAATACAATACTGTATGGTGGCAGGGGACATCCACGCGCAAACTGTAACCATGAACGCAGCACATGATACCTACTTGACCCCGTAGTGTAATCTGCGATCGCGATTTATTTGCAGATAATACAATACTGTATGGTGGCAGGGGACATCCACGCGCAAACTGTAACCATGAACGCAGCACATGATACTTGACCCCGTAGTGTAATCTGCGATCGCGATTTATTTGCTGATAATACAATACTGTATGGTGGCAGGGGACATCCACGCGCATACTGTAACCATGAACGCAGCACATGATACTGGACCCCGTAGTATAATCTGCGTTCGCGATTTATTTGCCAAAAATGTAAACAAATATGAATTAATGGAAAAATTACTTTAATTCCTACACAATAAAGTTCAGTTTACGCTACACCTTCAAACATTTTTATAACTTTTTCAATAGTGCTAGTCACTCGGAAATCAACTTAATAGTCATTGAAATAAAGTTGATATTTGTTTAACTTGAAATACGATGGGGGTGTGCAGCACTGCGCACTTTTACTATAGAACATTATCGTAGGTTATCAAAATAAAATTGGTGATTCATAGAAAAATGCAATCCCTACGCGGTCAAAACGTATGGAACAGCAATTTTTTATTAATAACTGATGAAAAATTTCTACACATAGGAATTAAAGAAAAAAAATTTAGTAAAAGTTCAGAATCATGTATTGAATCCATTGGAACAGGTTGCGCGTCCCTACCATCCTGTATATTGGATTTTCGAGGTTTGCTTACCTTAGTAAATAAAGTTAACAGAGATTTGTCAATCTCTTCATTGGTAGGGTACCTACGTAAAACTTTTCCATTTTCATCATACCACTGACTAGTCGAAAACCTATAAATTAATATTATATAATGTTTAATTAATCAAGCAATGATAGTTAGCAGATAAAATGCGATAATGAAGTGTAAATAAAAAAATCATTTTATATGGCACAAAACTTTAGAACAGTAGTAATAAAAATTAATCGTGGACCATTTACTTGTCAACTAGTAAAGCAAATAATACATTTACAATACAATGTTGTAAAAAATAACTGTTTACTACTGTAGTTGTTCTTTTTAGTTTTTTTTTTTAATTGTAAATAATGATAATGAGTGTACTCAGACTCACATTATGAGGACTATTATATATCACTACTGATACCGGTATGTCAGTCCATTTATTCGGTTTTTTAACCAATACAAACTACACCTTATTTCAATTACATAAAGTTTATTTTGTAACAGCGAATCATTTCTTTTTAAATACTCCAAGTGTTTGCAGGCCTTTAGGGTGGCGTACAATTGGTAGTGTTCGCTGTCGAAAATATCAACCTTGTTGTGTTGCTGCGCAAGGTGTGGGTAACCCATTCACATTATTTATTTATTTTATGGCATATTCGACCTTGACATTTCAGAAATTTATTCAAAGGTCATTTCAACTTACTTGTATACCTCCAATAAGCCCAATACTTTGTTCAGATCATATCCTCCAAATACATAAAGTGAATCTGTATGGTTTACATATACAGCTGTATGAGCTGCTCTTTTGGTCATCCCACTCTCTGTATGAGACAGCCAGTGCCAGCTATTGCCTTCCTTGTCATTTTTCTTTAAAGAACATGATTCACCAGAGTACCTGTGTTAATGAGATAAAACTGCATCAATTGGTAGATATGGTGTTATTGGGCTATCAGATTATTGCTGTGCAAAATCCATCTCAAGTTGCATTTAGATATATAGAAAACTGTTTATTATATACACCATAAAACTTAGATATAAATGTAGACATTTTACAAGGGGTGATTCAATGGGCGGTCATATCACTAAAAGCGATCTTTAAAGGACAACCACGAAACACATATTGAAACACATTGTTGAACAATTGTCCTGTACAAAAGAAATCTAATTTGAGAACATTTAACTAAAGAAGGAAGGAAATATCTTGAGGAAAATATGTTGTAAGAAATTCTTAGCAATTTCTTGGCTAATGTGGCAGATAAAACAGATTTATCTGTGCATTGCATTGTCTTTGAGCAGCTAATAAAAGACAAAAGTAATTATTTAACAAAATAATTATATTATTGTTCCAACTTTTACCCAAGCTAATGGCAAAATAGAGTACACAGTTTTGGGTACTGACTTTTATGCAGCCTGACAATGGCATTTGCAAAAACAAGACAACATATTATAATATGTATAGAGGTCAATATTGATTTTAATTACCATATTATCATAAAAATATGCACTTGTGCAAATGCAATATGCACTAGAGTTATGTTAATACATTCAAACAAACAATATTTGTATTATATTCTTCATAATCTAGGTATTAACAATTCTTACCCTTTTTTGCATGCACATCTATCTCCTTTGCAGTGTCCATTATTAGAGCAGGAATTTGGGCACAGTTCTACACTGCAGTCCGGGCCGCCCCAGTTGCCAACACAGAAGCATTTGTTGGACACACAGAGCCCCCGCCCAGTGCAGTTGTTAGGACAGTTGTGAATGGCATATGTAGCTCGGAATCCATCCAAAACATAATTTGTATCACTGTACAGTAATATTAACATCTATAACAACAAAGTAATTAGTCAATGGTAATTGAAATGCAACATTTCCTTAATTACTGAAATCCAACATTTTATAAGCAATCCAGAATTTCCATACTAAAAAGACCAAGATATTGAGATTAATTTCAATTGAGACTTAATTGACTTCATACTTACAAATCCACTAGAAGCAGTTACATTCTGGGGTTCAGTTTTTCCACTAAAGCTTCCAAGCAAAGGTGCATCAAATGAGTCACCATCATACACAAAAACATAGTCATAGGAACATTCTGTGCCCATACGAATAAAACTTAATGTAATGTACTGGCTTTTATTTGCTGCCTTGATGAGCCACTCACAATGGGAGTCCTAAAACAAGATCTTTCATTAGCACTTCACTCAATACTATGTCTAACATCTGTAGAATATGAAACTGACTTGTGTGTAGTTAGAGTTAGTTGGTCCATCGGTGATGATGCCGCTCTGGTCCGTGAACACCCTGCGAGTCTTGTCACAAGGCGCTGTGGATGCGGCGCACAGAACAGCCAGGCAAATCCAGCTGATTACAACTAAACCAGCACCTTTCTCCCGTACACTTAGATAAAACATGCCTCTTCCGGATCGTCGTAAGACATAAGTCAAATATCAAAGCCATATAATCGTGAATTTGCGACTAATATAGCTAAAATGTAGAATAAACAACACTCATATAAGTTAATAGGTGACATCTACTTCAAGGCTAACCACTTAGATGAATAATGCCACAAAGGCATGCAAAACTTTTGATAAGGATTAATAAAGATATCGCTGTTGAGTGATATTTGCATTTAATCCAGGTTTTTAGTGGCTGGGAAATACTTTCTAACGAGTTTTTCTTACAAACAAACAATTCAGAGACCCATCACAGTATTTTGACATTTGACAATTTGACGTAGAGAAGCAGAGTTGCCAAGTTTAATCTTAAAAAAATTCAAATTTATTGAGTTGTATGTACAGACGCCAGCACATCATACAATCTGTCAAATTTCTTTGATAGATTTTCAACTTTATCGCTAAAGCTTATGGTTGAAAGTTGATTGGGAAAATTTGACAGTTTCGGGTAGGCGTCTGTATGTACAACATTCAAGGTGTAATGCAGACACAAATAATTGTAAAATAACTTTAATTTTGGATGTTGGTGGCCAAACTACTGCCAAAGACACCGACTTTTCTATAAAAAAAAAATTATATAACGCAACAGCCTAAAAAGGCCACTTTGGCAGAATCATGAAACAATTCATATCACGCAATTTTATCTGTATGACAGTTTTGTATGGAGATTCGTAAAATGCTATAGGTACTATGTGAAACTGTCAAACAGATGAATTGCGTGATAAGAATTGTTTCATGATTCTGCCAAAGTGGCCTTTTTAGGCCCACTGAACCGTGCAGTGTAATGTGCTTGATAAAGATAAGAAAGTGGCTATTTACAATACGTTAAATAATACCCGTAATTCACTCATTATAGCACAAAGACTACTATAGTAGTGTAGCATGTAAAGCCGTCGACACTAGTAAGAAAAGTCTATACCTACTATCCTATTACTTAACCCAAAAACCTGATTTTACAGTCAGTCCGTTTAAAGAGAATTTACATGTCTTGCCTAGAATTTCAAATGTATATAAATTCCTGAAAAGTTCAAGAACTCATTGTGTAAGTACAAATATAAAAAAATCGTATCTCGCGAGTTTCTTCGAAAAATTATCAGATTCGTAGAATTTCCGAGTTAACATATTGTTTAAACTGGCTACACCGTGTCAAAGAGAGAGGAGTGACCAATAATAACAAAAAATCTTTGAATCGATTACTAAAAAAATATTATATATAGTAGACAGGTAAATATCAAAAACATTATTTGTTTATTAAAATGTGTGACATGCAATTTTCTGTAGACATAGGTTTATTATTCATTTAAGTACTCAACTTTCTTATTCTTTCCTTTTTTTTTTTAAATATTTATTTCATTAACCATAATTATGTTCTAAAATATATTTATACTATATACAAGTGTTTAAAAAAAAGGGGAAAAGAAAAAGGCAGGAGCTCATTGGGCATCAAAAAATTCGTCCGCATCGCTGTCAATGGGATAAGTGCCCAAAAGGCTGGCAGCATTGCCACGTTGAATGGCAATGCTTATTCTTTGGGCTAAAAATAGGCCAGCCCTCTGGTCACGCGTAGAGTCAACCAACCGCTTGGCGATTTCCCGAAATATTCGGTGAGCACCCGGACCCCAAGGCCCTAGTGTTTCAACCCCAAACGGCTCAAACATATAGCACCCAATAAGGTTGTTAGGTATATTTGCGCCGTTTGAGGTATTCTGCTCCTGCAGCAGCCGCCCCAGCACAGCCCACCGTGCTAGGAAGATGGGATGGCGCGAGGGTGTTGACACAGGTTGCATCCCACACCAAAGGCCTACCCAACTTCCAAGGCATTATGGTCATTCCATCTGGCCTCTTCCCATCGTCGCGTGCCAAGCCATTAGGTTCTAAAACAGCTGGCACCCCGGCGGTGACAAGAGCCCGACGGATGATATCGTTAATGCTCGCATGCCGTGCCATCCGACCAGCGCTCTTGCTGCAGGAAAGACCATGGTGTCCGAGGCAGTCGACTGATACACCGCAATGACAGCGATGTGGAGCTCCGCAAGGAGCGCCCAGACGCAAACATGTAGCGAGCCGGAATGTGGTGTCACCCAGCATAGTGCCTATGTTGGGTGACGGTAGCGGCTGAAGCCAAAGGCCCGACTCCCATTCACCCACAGCCAGCAAGCGGGCACACTCAGCAGTATTGGTGGACGTATTAGTAAGTTTATTTCGTACCAACCTGCAGAGTGGCTCATCCCACTGTCTCTGGGAAGACGGGTTCTCGGGCTGAACCGTGTCCGGGCAAGCCAATTTCCAGGCGTTCACCGCATCGGTCAAACACGGCACTTCAGAGTCAACCTGAGCAGGAATTAAGATTTGTGTGGTTAACTTTTCTATGCTGTGGACCGAGGACAGGAACGCCGGTAAGCTTACACTAGAAATTTTGCGGACGCCGAGCCCACCAAAACGAATAGGTAGTGTGGCTTGCAGCCACGCGCGGTCGTCCAAAGCCATATTTAAAATGGATGTAAGGGTACTGCGAATAATATGATCGATTTTGTCCAAAAGGTGTGGCTGCTTCCATAAAGAGGAAGAGCGGACAAAATACATAAAATTTGGACCGAAACAACAATATCTGATAAGGGTGAAAGCCGAATGTAAACTAATTTTAGAAAGTCTATCAGAAATATCGTTAAAATGTTGAATTTTTTCGTCGATGAATGGTGAAAAAGTGTCTTCTAAAATTGGGGAACCTAGGAGGTGCAATGAACTTTTTTCCAAAACTTTGATGTCTGGGGCTATTATGTTAAATTTTTGTATAGTCGATTGTCTGTCAGTATTGTCACAAATGTAAATTTCACATTTTGAGTCGTTGAGGTCAAGGCCGATGGATTGGAACTGCTGCTTTAGGAATTGAAGATCTTTTAGAACTGTGTCTATGTTACCTCCTAGAGTTCCATCATCTAAATACCACACATTGAATTTTGAATTTAGTTGTTGTGTTATGGGATGGATTTTATTATTTTCTTTTTAATTTAGGCTTTCAGCCTACCACATAATATTAGGTCCTTACATATGAAATTGGCGTTTTGTACGGGAGGAATATAAAGTTTTTTTTTTTGTAAAGTATTTTTCATTAATCAAAGTATGCACCGTTGTTATCTATGCACTTTTGCCATCTCATAGGTAGTTCATTGATCCCGTTACTAAAAAAACCATGGGGGCGAGATTCAATGAACTCTTTGAAGGCGGTTTGGACTGCCGCATCTGAGTTGAATTTTTTACCTTGTAAGAAGTGGTCCAAAATCCGGAAAAAATGGTAATCTGTTGGAGCAAGGTCCGGGGAGTACGGTGGATGTCGCAGACATTCCAATTGTAGCTCATCTAACTTAGTAATTGTTTGTTGTGCAGTGTGTGGTCTTGCGTTGTCGTGAAGCAGCAGTGGCCTAGAGCGATTGAACAATCTCGGTTGTTAAGCAGCTAGTTCTTCCTTCATGGTTTGCAGTTGCTGACAATAGATATCTGCCGTAATCGTTTGGCCAGATTTTAGAAAGCTGTAGTGAACGACACCGGCGCTAGTCCACTAAACACTCACAAGTAACTTTTTCTTTAGGGCAGGATTTGGCTGGTTCTCCAGGGTTCAGCCATTGCGACGAGCGCTTCCGATTATCGTACAGTATCCACTTTTCATCACAAGTAATGATTCGATTTAAAATCCCTTCAATATTGTGTCGGTTGAGCAAAGTAACACAGCAGTCGACGCGTGTTTGCAAGTTCGATTCACTCAATTCATGAGGTAGGTACTCATCTTTCAAGTTTGTTTACTTTCCCGATTTGCTTCAAGTGGATTAATACAGTTTTATCACTTACCCCGAAGCCTGCAGTTATCTCTGAAGTGCTTTGTGATGGATCCGCTTCCACAATAGCCTTAATTCTTCATTTTCCACTTTGGTCTCCGGCCGTCCACGGGGTTGGTTCTGAAGGTCGAAATTTCCAGAACGAAAACGTTGAAACCAAAACGTACCGTGCTTTCTTTTGCGACACCAGCGCCGTACACATCATTAATCCTGCGAGCTGTTTCTGCAGCACTGGTGCCACGGTAGAACTCGTTCTCGTAAATATAGCGATATTTCTTGTTTTCCATTGTGCGGTAATAAGCGACGCCAAAGAAAAAAATAATAAGGAAAAACAAATGAATGACTGTTTTCAAAACTCAAATGTACCAGCTAAATGAATTTATAAATTTGAATTTGGAATTCTTAACCAAAGAGGAGATATTTCAGATCAAACTGGTCAGTACGACAAAACGCTAATTTCATATGTAAGGACCTAATATATAAGTAGGTACATACATGATTCAAATCTTGTGGTCGCTGGTTGATGATTCCCCGACAATAATTAGTATTTTGTATTGTTGGATTGTCCGAAAGGGTTACCGCTACCCCGGAACATAAAGGGCTAAGAAAGGAACATGGATGGGTTTTAGTCAATATAAGAGTCTGACACTCCCTCCGCTCCACCCAGAGCGGGAGGAGTCATTTGATGATACCCAGCCCACAAAAAAAAATAGGTGGGTAGATACCTACCCTAAATACACACTGAGTTTGACTGAGCTTTCTGACAGTCAGCAGAGTAAGTGGGTACCTACCTACCTAATGGATTCATGAAAAGCTTTCCATTAATTATGGACAGAATAGAACTTTCCGCGAACTTTCTACCTACATAACAGCACGGCGGGCGTTGGTAAAACATTCAATCACCAAGAAATACCAGCACCCTAATTGCGTAACACTCTTTAACAATCACAATCTGAATCATTTTGAAATATATTGCTAATCCATTAAGTATCTACTTCAATGTTCGAAAAATTATCGGCTCAACAACGTAAATAACGCAATAAACGTTGTTGAACTGTCAAAATTAAAGCCATTGGTACTGGCTGCTGTTAGTGTAGTAGGTACACAATTACCATTACCATTGGCATAGGTAGGCAGGTAGGGTAGGTACCTACATCTAACTTCTAAACGGGTGGAAGTTAGGCATATATGTAGGTACATGTAAGTCCTGTCTTACCAATGTCGACTGGCTGCATCTGAAACATAGTAAAACGTGAACATGCTGCAATTACCAATCAGCTTTAGATATAAATATGGTGTTATTCGTTATTGGAACTTTAGCTAACGCCAACCACAATTTAGAATACATACCTAGGTACTAGTTTGTTTACGTATCACGGTGGAGCACTGGCTGAATTTTAATGGGCCAGCATAGTTACATATTTACCTACCTTCTTGTGTCACCTATCCTGCAAATGATTATAGGCAGGAAGTAGCAAAGCTAGGTTTAGTAATACTTATAAACACATCAACCTAGAACAACAATGATGGACCCTGGAGCCGTCGTGACTGAACCAGTTATGGGATGTCTCAGCAAAATACCAGCTTGCTGCACTTGACTTGGTGGAACGCAGAGCAAAAGGCTTATAGTCGACGAGACGTTGGTGGCTATAGGCTTCATAGCCTGGCTCATAGGCGTAATGGTGCATGCCTGTCGGTCTTCCACAGATTGTACTTCGGAGAGTATGAGCAGGAGCTTCACGACCTGATCCCACCATTTGTTTTATGTTTCTGATTAGGACCGCGTCTGCCTAGACTAGACCCAGCCTATTGCCTACCTATTCTAAAAACCAATGCACGCCACTGCCTGTAGGAGGGTCGTGGTATCGTCGGGGATGGTCTCTGCCTCCGTCTGTGTTCGCTTCCTTATATAACCCGTTTGCCTTATATAAACCGTTTGCCAAAGCAAGAGTGAACAGGCATCATCTGGGCATACTCGTTCCATCGTAGACCTCATCCATCGGTTTCCATCAGGAGAGATGCATTAAAAAATAACTTTTTAAACTTTTTTTAGCTACTTGGGTAGGTACCTGCATTCTCTTTTGGACTTACCAACTGAATTTCGACAAACCGTAATACGACAAGATTTTATTTCGACAAAACGGAACTTCGACACGTCTTCCGTATTGTCGAAATACAAACTTGTCGTATTACACGGTTTGTCGAAATTCAGTTGGTTACTCGTGAATGAATTACTCGTATTCAACTCGGTACTAAAATATGCAGAAAATAGCTAAAGTGTTAGATATCATTTAAGCATTTTTTTTTAATTATCGAGATCGATAACTTAAAAAAAAATGGAATCAGAAGTAAAAAAAAAACCTGTCCGATTACTACTTATAGGAAAGAATCAAAAGCATAACAATATTTATCAAGAGTAAGTCAATGTGAATTGGTAGGTACCCTGATACAAACCCAAACAATAACTTCCATCACAGATGAAAAGCTGCTAGAACAAGAAGCTACTCGATAGGCAGGGCAGGCGGAGATGCGTGCCTATCGATCGCGCGAGCTGCTGACTCCGCAATCCTCTCGTGCCAGCGTACTGTAGCTACATATCTATACTCTGTGCATACTCTGCTGCCTGCCTGTTAAAATAATTATATTTTTTATAAAATATTTGAGGTAGAGAGCTTTGACTGTGGGTGTAGATTCTGTTGATAGGCTACCTATTGAAATCGCCTCTTTAAAAGTACCTATTAATTGTTTTGAAAAATGAAAAAAATATTACTTACTTATTTAGAAAGAGGGGCTTGTGGCTAAGTTATAACAGCCGCACTTGTCGATCGATCAGGTTAAGTCACTCTTGCCGCGGTTAGTCCGTGGATGGGTGACCAGCTCTACATACCAAGACCCAGAATGTGCCCCGGAAAGCACGTAACCCGCTGGTCCCGGCTGTAAGTCATTCGTGGATCTTTGACAGTCGTTACGGGTCGTCAGAAGCCCGAAAGTCTGACATCCGGTCTTACCAAGGGGTATCGTATTGCACAGTAACTTAGCTGTGGAGGTCAGATAGGCAGTACTCCATGTAAAATACTAGTATTGAGTAGAATTCAGCTGCATCCGGTTAGACCGAAGGCCGACACCGACATAGGCTAGGCAGATGATGATTTAGAAAGAAAGATAAATAGGTAATATGCATTTAGAAAAACGGTTCTCGATACTTCTGGAATGTCTTATAGACGGCTGACTTCTATTTTAATTTAAAAATATATTGAGGAAGTTCAATAAGAATGGTTTGTTTTCTTAGTGCTCTTCATTGATACGCAAATAGATGCCGTTGACCTATTCATGATTTGACCGCAGAAACGTGACTAAACTTTAGATATTTATTTTCGTTTCGATCAACAAACACAAAAACAAATCGTGAAAGTCAACAGCCTGTTAGCACTTTCGAACTATTCATACGATCCTCTTTGCTACCTAACCTGCATGCCTGCTGATTTCAGGGACTTTCCGAGTTTATTCCAACACACTTATAGCAGCTCATCTGCCCTGAAAATGATAATGGTAAACCCCCTGAAGGTGGGTATATATATATACCTTGAAATCCCACTCAAACAATGTTCCTATTTCCGTATCATTCTAACTAGGTCCCACAATACTTATATTGCTGTAAATAATTTGCAAGTATCCTGTCGACTCATTATGCAGGCTTGCACCATATTTATGAAGGTGAAAATTAATAAATCATAAGCGCACGTGAGAGGAGCCGAGGGCTGTTGAAGTTTTTTCATCCGGAATGAAGTGATAACCGCTAATGACGCACTCTTACCGCCGACTCATCCGCTACACCATCAAGGCTAAATTAAATTATCGGCATCCGACATCATTATGGGCCGTAGAGACTGATGATCAGTTATGAGCATTAAATTATATACAAACGAGATGCATTCTTGCCTCTACGTATAAAACGCGAACACGGAGTCATGAGCTAAAATTACCTACCTAGCTGTTTGTTTACTTAGGTTACGTAAATGCGTTAATGTCATTGATGTTTACTCGCATATGGCAGACGTACCTAATACCTATTTGAGTACCACCAACAGCCTACTTCTATAGCACCACCACGAGTTTCGCATAAAAAGTGAGCGAGTGAATGTTTGTACAGTTTCTATATTTATGTCTGTAATTTATATGGTGTAATGATATAATGTAAAAAAAAAAACCTTTCACCACCCGCTTCGATTCCACAAGTCTTTTAGCTAAGTCCCACATGCAGTGCACAATCCGGGGACACCGCTGCGCTGTCTGCTTAGATTTTCCGGAATTTTCCAACACTGCAAAAAGGCCTCGGAGGAACACAAAGATTCTCAAAAACGTGTTTTGTTTACATGTAAAATGCGAGTGCAAGTGTGTCCTTTCACGTAAACGACAAGATTTTATTTTAATAAAATCTTGTCGTTTACGTGAAAATTTTGGATTTTACAGAAACACTTTTAAGTGTTTCTGTAAAATCCAAAATTTTATGGTTGTAAATTAATAGCGGCGCGGTTTACCGTCCTGTCCTTGATAGCCGGTCTTGTGAGCGACTGACCGCGCGTGACGGTCCATTCTAAGCGCACGTTTACCATGTAAATTAACTGACCTCCGCCGGTCATTTTTTTAGCAGAAAAAGCAAATATTGTCTGTGGTGTTTACTCTAGCGCCCGGTTTTAGCTACACGTTCACATAGCTTTAGTAGGTACGTAGCGTTTTAAAGGTTACCCCTTTCCTTGACTTTTGTTTTACGACAACTTGTAGGTATGTATTCAAGAAATGATTAATAATTGGATTATTTAGGTTGTAGAAGTTACTAACTATACTATGACACTTTTCGGTACAAGTTAGCTTAATAAATGGATCAGTATATTTTTTAAATTTATTATTGTCTTTTCCTTGAATGTGTTGGTTGGTTATTAACATAATACTCATTATTAAACGAGCAGGCATAATGCAATGGACATCAATGGACACAATTAGGTGTTTTACGTTACAAATTCAATATATGACTATACCTGTATACCAAATAGTGTATCGACTGAGCGATGTCAGCGAGGTGTATGGCGTTGCGGCGGCCGAATACTAAAACCACAACTAATCTTTGAGCCTAACATTTTTGAAAGATATTATGACTTCTTCTTCGTCATATCGATGATTCCCTATTATTATTTTTTTGTCGGAATTCAGCCACTGACATCGTCCTACAGTGCAATTCCCAGTAGGTACGTTCCTAAGTGTTACAACGTTATGTACTGCGGTGTGGTAAGCTAATAGCAGGTACTTACGATAGTCATAAAGCTGCAAGTCCTACTTTACCACCATTACTTACGAGCAGCTATTGCGGCAAGCGACGTCACTTTCACGCCACGAAATATCGAGGATACCGTAGGGAACGACTCTCGGTCGCGGCCCGGCATCATCATACAAATGGCACATTAGCGGACCGTGTCCGAGCCGGCCGCACGCCGGACGCACCTTATCTGCCTCTCAACTATATTTGTTCTACACCGGATTACCAGAGATTTACCACGGTTACTGACCGTTAACAAGCGATTAAACGTCCTCTACAAATACAAGTAAAATTTAATGTCACGCGTGACCGCTTGAATTTTAAAACATTGGGAAAAGTTTCGTAAATGTTTTTGGGTTTTGTTGCGATAACGTGCAGCTGCTATTTAAATTCTCATTATAATAAATTAGCATGTTTCTTAGATAAAAAAATAAATAAAATCTTATTTGCAATATTTTATTAATAAACTAAATTAAATAATTTTAATATATTTTTTTTTTTTATGAATGAAATTTTATCAATGAATTAATGCTCTTGTGATTTCAAACAAACGTCTTCAGTACAATAATTGTAATATATAAATTGTTAAGGGGGCCTGGTGACCTGACTTACAGGTTTTGTTTAAACTTAGTTTAGGCACCAGTCTTCCACAAATTAAGTACAAAATTGTACCTGTAGACTAATTTAATTTTAAGCTGTAATTTGTGGCAAGAAAATAAAATCTATCTATCTATCTAGAAACATATTGTTTCACAAGTTAGTTTTCCTTCAATTAAGCAAGTAGGTACTTAACCCCGATTTGAGGTCGCTTCTTATGCACAATAAAAAATTTATTATAGGAAAATGGCATCAAAGATTTTTGCAAAACAGTGCGGTGAAGTTTCTTGCCCATTCTTCTCCATACGAAACTACCTTTTGCAAGGGGCGACTAGAATCAATTCTATTTTTTGTAATCTGTGATATTCAAAAGTGCCTCTTATGTGCCTATTTCTGCACACACACATAATGAACATACCTCGTTGCGTCAGCAGCGTAGCAATCGCGTAGCTCGGCGTAGCATGGTGTAGCGTGGCGTAGCACACTGTAGAGCGGAGTAGCACACAGTAGCGTGGCGTAGCCCACTGTAGCGTGGCGTAGCACACTGTAGAGCGGCGTAGTACACAGTAGCGCGGCGTAGCCCACTGAAGCGCGGCGTATCTCGATAGTAGGAGAGACGCGGGTGCGATAACGCGGCTCCGCGCTATAAATCAGCGCTGTCGATGCGGAGCCGCCCCATTGCAGCTCGCGGCTTGATTTGTCACGTCCATCCCACGCGAATATATGACCACTAGTGTTGTAGTAAAATCGATATATCGATAAAAATAGGTTAATTACAAAAACATTTTTATTAAATGATTTTTTTAAGTAGAATATCCATCTCATCAGTAGTTTTTAAGTAATATGCGTAAGTATTAGGTACGTTTTGTGACGAATTTTAAAATTGTTAATATAATTTAATTAATTGTTAGTATACTTACTATTAATTAGGAACTAACATGAAAATGGATAGATATCTTAGTATCCGTTACTGCTTCCCTTTTTATGAAAGCGTATTTTGTATGAATGTTAAATAATAACAAATGAAGAAATGAACTGAAATATTAATTCCATTCAATCCAGATGATATCGACAAGTTTACTAATACCAATACCGACAAATCAGCACTAGCCCATTGATATGGAACCAATAAAGCGCTCAGTAAAATAAAATCGCCCCCAACCGCGGTCAAACACATCTCCACTACCATTGTGACCCGCTTGCATAATCACTATTGTGATTTGTGCTATACAAAGACGACGATATAGGAATTACATAACATACAGAATTTATCGCTCACAGTCATAACTAAATAGTTTATTTATCCATTTACTTACATAACTTTTACAACATTAAAACTACATACTAAATTAAATTACTAATTATACAAATAAATACAAAAACAAAAGGACACTTAGGCGTCGAAATACTCGTCCGCATCGCTGTCAGCAGGAAACGTGCCCAGAAAACTGGCAGCATTGCCACGGTGAATGGCAATGCTAATTATTTGGCCAAATAACGACCCAGCCCTCTAGTCACGTGAAGTGTGAACCTAAAAAAAATCCCTAAAAATCAGACAATCATACAGAATCACTTGACACTAAGGCCTGAGTTCACCAACATTCTAACCATCGGTTAGGTATTTAAACAGTTGATTTATGTCAAATTTCCTAAGGAAATCAGGCCTAAAACGTTAATTTTAATAGCTAAAAACAGCACAAATTGCTCTTTAACTATTTCAATATTTTCTCCGTAAATTCTTTCTATCTCTTTAATTCCGAAAGTTAAAAAATCAATAAAATAATAACAACTTCCACTGAGAAACTGCCTTATAAATTACCTTTCATTCATTCAAGAGCTAAACAATTTAGTCATACCATTTTGTTCTACAGAATATATTAGTACGAGGGAACACTGACCCTTAAATACTTAACATGACGGTGTTAACTGCGACCTAATTTCAGATTAATACGCTTAAGCGGAAACCTCACTAAGCAGGTTCAAATGGCACGCGGCTCCGGCCCGTCACGGGTGAACTGTGAACATGAACGACTAAACTAACCAGCTTAAACACTTTATTATGTTTACTTTACTTCCCGATTCTTCTCTATTACGCAAGTTTAGCAGATTTATAGTTTCCGCCCCGTTCATTATCTGTATTGAACAACTAGCTATGGACGGCGCGTGGCATAAATCTGAATGAAACGCAGTAAATAGCCTCCCGCCCTAACAAGTTTCCGACTTCTGTCAACTTTGAGAAGTTTGTCCCGCTAAGTTTTCTTACGAGCCTCTGATACGTTAACTAATCTGTATTAGATAAGTGCACTCATTACTTCGATTGTGATGAATTGGATACGTTTTAGTAACGATCTCTATTATTCTAATTTTATTTACCCTAAAATAGATCGAAAATATTTTAGCTAACTCGATCACCGCCACAAGGAGACTACTCCAAATAAAAGAAATATACCAGAAGTTATAACCCGTCCTATTACCAATTCCCTCTGTCCTGTTTCCTAAATATTCAGTTTTTCCTTTGTTGGCATTTTTTCATGTAGTTAAGAAAACAAGAGCGCCATAACTCTCGTGCCGGTTGATCAGATAGCATGATAATGGCTGTAATGGATCCTGGTCAGCGGCCCGCATGCAAATAAATCTGCGGCCCGATGCAATGATGTGTGGAAAATGGGAGTCACCCCTTGCCGCGGCCTGCTCAGGCCTGCTCGCGGCCTTGTCCGAGCTACCGGCGCGCGGCGGTCACCCATCGTAATAAAACAAATTACCGTAAACATTTGTAAGTGATTTTTATTGTTATGATATTTTTACTACCCATATTATATTATGCGTTTCCTGAAAATATTTAAACAAATCTGCAATATCTTATTCCTATTTAAGGTTTGTTGTTTTTCTAGCAAGGAAATAATTGTGACTATTAAAATATCTAATTATGAGGAGTTGCTATAAAAATAATAATACTCAACATCAAAATAAATGAGAAACAGTTAGAATTATTTTAAAACGAAATCGTTTTAGTAAAATAATAACCCCTACAATAACCACATTATGCCCCTTTGTAAAAAAAGGCTGTTAGCACTATAATGGCAATGCAATCGAGTCGAGCAAATGCGAACAGTTTTTATTACAATTGGCCGGAGTAAAGTTATCATGATTACTGCGACGACCCGTATCACGGAGGCAGTTACTGCTGGACAATCTTTACCTGCTGCTGTTGTTTTATCCGGGAAGTGGGCAGCGATAAAAGTCAGGGCAAATGGCAGTCAATAAAATAAATAGCGTCGGCAGGGTGTTCTGTAAATAAGTCCGTGCCCGGGCTCGGGGCGACGATCGCCTTTTTTATTGGCGCCTCGATTGCTCTCGAAACAACGAGTGTGAAGCGGCAGCGGGGCGCGGGGGGCGTGGGCGACGCATATTGCAGTGTCGCGCTGACGCTGCAGATTATACTCACAGATTAGAAATAGAATTCCCCGCGATGTTGCGGCATTGTCTGCTACAACACTCTTATCCTCAATTGTTCCATCTTCCTATTAGATTTTTTAGTCTGAGACCCATCTGTCACTTGCTCCATGCCTTGTTCAATGTTATCTTGATCTTTTCTCAAGCGATAAGTAGCATGTTTCTATTCTTGATGAACATACACTGAAGCTAGTTGATGTTAGGTTTCGTATTCAGGAATTACCTTCTGAGAATGTTATCCCATCATCTGATTAAGTAAACATGCTGCATTTTTTCACTAGTATGCGAAGCTGTCACTTATGTGTCCACCAACACTTACTTATCCTTAATACCCTGTCTCTAGAGAATAGCGTTCAGATGGGATAATACAGTATTCCACACGTATCGCGGTCGGTCGCGAGGCGGCTCCCAGATAGATGTATTAATTTGTAAGAATTTGTCGTCGGACCCTCGCCCTTCTCCGCAAGCATTCCAATCACGCACAACAAGCTGCGTAATTGCACCTAATAATTTCCTTAAATAGCTACAATACTACTGGCCATCCTACT
Organism: Gortyna flavago; assembly: GCA_963669345.1. Lineage (NCBI taxonomy): Eukaryota > Metazoa > Arthropoda > Insecta > Lepidoptera > Noctuidae > Gortyna > Gortyna flavago. Next base: position 9,672,610 of record OY770128.1, on the reverse strand, counting down.
ATCCCGGCAGTGCTTCACGACTTTTTTTCTTTGATACGGTACTAAAACCCAAGCGAGTATGTGTGCGTGCTTTATGACATCATCTGTAAAGAATAATAAAAAACGTCAATTTCGTTAAGTTTATGAGACACGAGTGAATGACCTTCACTAGTGGGTTCTATTTGTATTGAGCTGGACATTGGATGGTATTAGGAGCGTGACGGAGGTGTCAGTGCATCGCCTTCGGCCATGGGTCGTGAGCGCCGGTCCCGCGGGGCTCGTCAACACACCACGGACCTAATCCAATCACAACTGCACACGCCTACGTCCACTTACACATGTTCAGCACAAATAACTCTGTAGAATATTGATGACAAGTTCGGGTTTGTGTGATCAACATTACAACCGAAACTCAAACCATTACAAACTAAATCATAGAAATTAAAGTTTGTAAATTACCACCACTTTAAATAATATGTATTTAAAGTGGTGGTAATTTACAAACTTACAAACTAGGCAAATAACATTACTCAAATAATGCACCTTAATTGAGTGAAAATTATATTTAACTGGCACGTCAATAAAGCTGATAAAGCTCGAGACTGCGAGCGCGGACTACGCGCTACGGCGTAGCGGAGTCGTAGACGCGCTTAGTTAATTTACCTAAGCACCTTACCGCTATCTGTTTTGCGCCCGCGCCGGATTATGCTAATGATGACTTGTAATTCTCTTATCGCGCTTTGTCTACCTACAGGTTTGCTACAATATAATAATTGAATTTTACACCAAGTCTATTACTGGGGTAGTTAATATTGCGTTGATTATAGGAATGTGAACCCACGTTTCCGTAGCAAGTTGATAAAGTATCGTCAATAAACTGAAATCTACAACGCCTACGCTCAATTAGTCACAAAACGAATAGTGTGACGTTAAGGAAAGATGAGGTGTAATATAGGTGCAGTTATTAGAGGAGTTGATTCGTCCACGGAGGCCGGTCTCGGAGGTAATGGGCGCGAGACGCAAGGGGACCCACAATAAGTCACCGCGACCATCCGATAGCAGCAAATCAATGACCACCCTGCTATGATACATGGGATTAACTGACGTTTATAGTTTTAGCTACGGGCGACGAATTAATACCGTGGAGGTGCGTGCTATCAGCCACATTAATTTTTATGGTTGTTGATAGGAATCAATATATTTTATAGGTGTTTTAATTGATAGCTCACAATCTCATAGCTTGTCTGAGAGCATCATTATATCAGATTTTTTTACGAACACTTATTTTGTGTGGTCAACAAATAATTTTATTGTGTTACAAGGATAGAATAAAAGCGTGAGTGTCCACCTGTCACGAGCACTGGCTGTCAAATAGCGTCGTGCAGTTTAGGGATGGTGCTAAGGGTGTCTGTCACCGTGTTTTAAGGCACGAGGGTCGCTTGTTAGCGCGAACGTGCTCGTCGCCGGTAAACACGCGGGTAGATAACAATCTATTTGGATTGCCTCTATATTTCATTTTTCCCCGTGTGCACCGCTCTAACTAGATAGAGGTGCCGCGTCACATGAACGAATAAGGGAAATACGGGTCGGTTTCTTCTGTAACAAGGTTTGTACATTTCTATTTCCTGTTCGTGCCTTTTAAATCAGGTGTCTTTACTGGAGTTGTAGAAGGGTTTGTTCGAGAAAAGGAGCTGTGTGACGAAATGTTAGCATTTTGTAGTTTATATCAGTTATGGGATGCAGGGTGTAATATCTAAGTTTTTTTTTAAGTACACCTCTTGGTGTACAGTCATGTAGAAATTAAACCACTCCACCCAATCCAAATGTTTAACCAAATCCAAATCACGTTAAAATTTATACGGAGGTGTGAAGCTACGGTTAGTTAGGCAGTGTTTACACTTGCGACCTCCTTGGTCAGTTGATCGCTTGTGCACACATCTGGCGACCGTGTGTAACCACTGTAATACAATCACAGATGCCAGACAACATTGGGTACCGGACAATGTGCATGAGATTTTGCTGAGTAGATAACTAATCTTAATAATCGTATTTTTTGTTATTTATTTTCTGGTGTACAATAAAGTATATATAAATAAATAAATAACTATTCGATCAAAAAATCTTTAAAACAGGAAGTTCCCATCAAAATTCCTTACCCCAAAACGTAGGTAGTAAAGGTACATGTACTCTGAAAGAACTCTAGTATCGCCATTGATATTGAAGGGGTTTTATTATTTTTAAAGTGCGCGCTCGTTTGCACGCGAATGGGCCACTTAACCACGGAGACAGGCTCCCGCTTGTGCGCGTAGATTTCCTATACTAACTGCATTAGCTATCTTTATGTGAGGGATAACTGTTTCGCCACGCTTTTTACATGTTTTTTTTTCTTCAGAATGATAGTAAAATTCGCCCCGACGCGATGGGTAAATAAACAAATGCGCAACAATAAAGCCTTCATAGGTTCGGAACTTGCGACAATATAGCTGTGTAGTTCAAATCTTAATAAAAACAATCGTAATTTTACGAGGGTGAATGATAGTCGGTAGGCAATAGGCTCGTTATCAGAGCTCTCTGCAATAGACATAGTGTCAGTCGGAGGATCGGACGTAATGTCGGACGTGACCGGATTTACGAGATGTTAGTTCCGCGAAACGAGAACACAGCTCCATTAACATACGAGAGACGTCACGGAAAATAATGCTCTATCTATATCCATCACATAAAAAAATATTTAGAATTGCCATATAATAAACGACCACTTTTAAAACCGGCTAAGCACTTTTTTTGTTTCATCGACTTAAGTCTTTTCATTAGAAATGTCTACAGCTTGTAGCTTAACAATGAAAACGCTCGCCCACAGTGATACCTTTTGAATATCTTCGCTTGTCAAATTTAATGCGCCCTCCATCTGCACTATCAGTCGAACCCCTGTCGCTATCACTCAAGGTAGTGTTCTCTATATGTTAAGAAGAAAATTGGCGAAATAGTGAAGCGTTACATTTTATCAAGCAAGGAAAAATCGATGTTAACATCAAGCAAAATAGTGCAGTAAAAAATGGTTATAAAACTTAACATTGACTCCCTAAAACTATAACAATAAGTATTATGGTTTAATTTGTATTTATCAACCGTTAAAATGTGCATTGGCAAAGCGTAATCACTAATTTGCAACCCCTCAGTGCGGTCGGCGCGGTGTGTGAACCGCTCACGCATTTGATTCTTATTCATGGCGCGGGGGACGCGTCGACCGCCTAACAATTTGATAATGTATTCACTTGATAAAGCGGAAGGTGGTACTTCGCGAGTGCCGCATTAAAAAACCAATTACAGCATGGCTAAATCGCGGCGTCGGTGCTCTCGCCTATTTGTCAGACTCCGGAGGGATAAAGAGTATATTCTAAATTTAATTTCACGCAATTTAAAAAATTGGGGGACTGTCAGAAACGTTATTTTTTATTGAGCGCCAGTTATGAAGTTTAAAACGATTTTAAGGGAGTCAACCACGGAGTAGAGTCAACTGGTTAAAGGGGAAGCCAGAGCAAATCAAAAGAGATGTGTATTTATTAGATAAATACACCTACCGCTTATACGTTACTAACTATTGTACCTACTATTCGTTATTACGTGCTATTGTATGAAACTAAAGAAGAGTGAATGATAGGATGTGTAACATGGAGAAATTCTGTTTTTATCTATATGTAAGCCACCCTTGAACTCAGAAATTAACACCTATTCACTCAATTAAATGCAATTCTTTTGATGTTTTAACATCTGAAGAAAATTTAATCAGATTTTCTTTGATCAGTAACAACTTAGAAAAGTAACAATTCCTTAAATGGTTGACCTCGGCTCTCGTTAAAACCAATCACAAACCTCCACAGCCTTTAACCTGCTCTCACCACCTAAACTTTTCAAAGAAAACAATTAAAGAGTTTAAAAGAAAACGTCACAGTACATGACAAGGGGCGAGGGCAAAGCAGGGCAAAGGCGATGTAACAAACAGCCGCCCTAATACAATAACGGCCGGAACAAACTGCGCTATAAAATATCACCAGTGCATAAATCAGTTTTGCCGTGATGCGCCGAGCCAGGACCCTCCACCTACCGTTACTATCAACGATTTATGGTCATACGATATTGTATAACAGATAAAATAATAATTGTCCGGATCTAAAAACAAAGCCTGGCTTCTGGAGCAATTGATTGGTTTGCAATAATTTTTGGTTTCAAACAACTGTTATTATTTCTGCAGTTTTTTTCCTTTATTTCAACTAAATTACTAACGTAATGTTTATGTTTAGTCTTTTTATTTTAGAATGTAGATGATTAGAAAATAAAACCAAAACACAATGGGTATTATGGTATTATCCACCTAATGCCAGCTTATCCGTATACATCGTAAATTCCTACATTCCTGATAAAGTAAAGTAGTGAGTGGTGACCCAGTGATAACGGCCCCGACATACAAGGTGTAGGTCGTGGGTTCGAACTCAGGCATGCTGCAGGCACTTTACTTTGTGTAAATAGGTAATTTCATCAAAAACGGTGAAGGAAAAGAATGTGTAGAAACTGGCATGTCCTAGAACAAAAAAATCGAAGACTTTGACATCCACCAACCCGCCTGGGCCCGCGTGGTGGGTTACGGCCCACTCCCTCTTACATAAATAAGGCCTGTGTCCCAACAGTGGGAACATTATAGTTGGTAAAAAGAATCATTTTCATGAAATCTCGATCAGCATTATTATGTTATAGGACAGTGCCCAATTAGTGTAGGAAACCAATCCCAAACGCATTACCTACTAACAGTTCGCTAAACTCTTTGTGTTTTCAGAAATGGCGAAATCGTAGTTGGTCACGGTCTCTGCACACACAAAAGCGTGACGCCGCGTACGCGTGAGGCGTGAGGCGTGAGCTGAACGCAATCTCAGCATCACTATGCGAGGCAGCAAGCGTGAAACAGAGGCGCGGCGCGGCACGGTGTCGCACGGCACGGCACGCGGCGCGCACTGATTGAGCCGCGACAAGTTAAACGATTTGAAACAATTTAATAGAGATCAAAAATTCAGGACCCCACAAGCCCGCACAAACTTTTGAAGTTTTTTCCCTCGCTAAAGGGATTATCGGTGAGCGGAAGCTTAGGGGGATATTTTATGGTTTTTGTGGACTTCCTTATATATTTTTTTCCTAATTCGGGCACTAGTATCGAGAAAATTCCTAGCATACGTTTCTAAACATGTTGTCAAGTCCGAAATGAAATCCAAAAACTATTTAAATTATAATATATTTTAACAAGTTATATTAGTGGTACGACAAGTTTTGCAAGTTGTTGATGTGACGGAAATATACGAAACTTTACCTCCTACAGAGTAGGCATCTATTTTGTAGTCTAACTAATTACTTACTATTAATAAGACTACAATACTGGACGGCAGGATCCAATCGATGCGCAACCTGTCCCATGAACTAAGCGCATGCTTCTGAACTGCGTTGAAAATTTTCGTCGGTTATTAAAAAACAAACTAGCAGTTCCACACATTCTGACCGCGTGGGTATTTTACTTTTCTATGAAACAGCAGATATTTTTTTTTATAACCGACGCGCGTAAAATTTCTACGTCGGTCTAGAATCATTGCTGAATTCATGGTTACAGTTTCGATGTCCCTGCCACCGTGTATACTTACGTAGTCTGTTTAGAAAATTTTGAGTCTAAGTCTATGAGTTAGAGTATTTATATAATAATAGTATAATACAAATGTAAATATCTCCCCATCTAAGAACGCTCCTCATTTCTGCTGACAAAAATCCTAACAGCTCCATGCATATCCCAAAATCTAATAACTCATGAAAATATTGTTTTCAATCTGCGGATACATACGTTACATTTATCGAAGGAATAACGTGAGCTTTAGGTTATTATGGTCCCTGATCGAGTTCACGTATCTACTCCACTTCTTTGCTGGAAGGCTATCAACGTAAATATCTGCACATTTTTACTGCCTCTTCGACAAGGTACTACGTTGTTCTAGTTGTGGAGTTTCAATCTAATGCGTACTGCATAAGGTTGAGATTTCATGTGTGGTGTAGAGATGGAACTTTGTCGTATTAGGAAGGTGGGCGATATGCGATTGCGTTATGATAGGATCAGGGTTCAGCGGAGCGCGGCTCGTGAGAGAGGCGCTCCGAGGAACTCCCAGAACACGTTACTGTATGATGTTAATGTCATTTTAAATGTGGAAGACTCTTTGTGCGCCTTTATACCTTTAAGAAAGTGGTGTAAATCGTGCGATGTCCCATTAGAAGTTTGCCAAAATAATATAGCACCTAAGCCGTGACACACCCGCGCTGAGCAAGCGTCGTGAGCTGCGGACAATGGCCGGGTAGATACTTAGATAGAATAGAACTGTACTTACATATTTTTTTCCAATATGCGAGTTGATTCAGTGCCTAATTAAAAATTATGCTTATATCTCAGCCTACAAATGAAGCCAGAAACAAAACCAAAATAAAAATCCTTTGACAGAACTTTCACAATCAAAATCATTCCACTAAAGCTTCGTTTCATCTAGGTATATTTCATTATCTTTATATCCGATCTCAAGTAAAGCCGGCAGTACAAGTCTACAAGCCAATGTGCATTGCTCTGAGGATTATTCCGAGGTATAATGGAGCAGAACGGCATCTCCCCAATCGGCTCATCCGATATACACAGCCGACCGGAACGGAGTCCCCTGCACGCATCAATCGCACTATCGCACTATTGATTGTCGCTGAAAAGTTATAGTACGCATTTCAATCAGGAATAAGAAGTATTTTTGTAATCCTTTCTTGCATTTTGTTATATGCTTCCCTACCTAATCTTATTCTCGATATATTGATGAAATGAAATGTTTATTTCTATAAGTAGGTCTTCAAAGACGTGTAGCTAACTGATCCCTCAGAAGAAATGCCGAAACGAACTCAGAGGTCATGGTCTTGTGTGAATCACACAATGCAGGGCCATGTCTGGAAGGGTCATGGCTGGCAGGTCGTCTGGTTGCTGCATATCAGCGTAGTCTAAGATAGAACTTTGCTGCACGTGATAAGCATTACATATTAATTGGGCTTATCTTTTACCCGTAGGTAGGTACTTAGGTACACAAATAAAGATTTCGTTACGACATTAATATGATTGAATGCTTTGCCTTCTTCGTCAAGTAGTTTCAAGCACAACAGCTGATCATCGTGATCTATCCGGGTTCGATCGCCAGCTTGGTCATATAATGTCAGTATTTTTTTTTTATAATTTTTTAAAATTTATTTTTCTTCGGGAAATACAGCCGTGATATTATGTATAACAAAGTGATAGGTACCTACTCAGACCAAATAAAAAACCAAGACAGAGGGTTGTCAACAGTGAAGTGAAGCCGGTAACATGTAAATGTGTGCGTCTGAGAGTGTATGCACAGAGCGGAGGTGTAATTTTGGCATGCTTCACTTGCACTGTACCTATCGTTCTCAGCGCTCTGTCTTGGTTTTTTATTTGGTCTGAGGGTGGGTACCTATCACAAATTCTTATTGTAATTCTTAAATGTGTACAAGTAGGTAGACAAGTTACATTGCAACAAAACAATACCATGACTTGCATTGTTTATTACCGTCCAAGTACTCAGTAGCGTCATATAGCATTACCCACTTTAGCAAAATCAGCACTTTGCGTATGACTCCAGTTGCACTCATACCTACGTTATGTGGACATATCTACCTATATAGGTACCTACTAAAGTACCTTAGAACAAAAGCAAAAGTATTTTCTGTCCATTGTGTGGTATGCCGCAATGTGAAGGATTTTCCATCTTCTACTTTCTACAACTATGTATTTAGTCTAAAACAGCACTAACCAAGCGTTACTCAAATAAATGTAACTCGCTAAATCTCAATGCATTTCCACATTTTCCACATGTGTACATTAGTTCAAGAATCCTATTTTGATTTCCTCCCTCATGGTTTATAATAGGTTAACTTACGGATGTCTATCGAAACTGCCTTTTTACGTTTTTTCAGACATCCAATATTCCGAGTTTGCCTTCCATGTGATTCATAGCCATCGAAGTAAAATAATCCCTTAGATTAATTTTCAAGAACTACCAAACAGTCCGATATAATTCATGGAAAATCCATCAGAATCTATAAGACGTTTATAATGACTTCCTTTGATGAAATTCAATCCTTTTCAACGTCTTCGAATCTCATCAATTTCCGCTCGAGTAGCGCATATTAAAGTCCAGAAGGGATTATATTTTTATAGCAGGTACTGGTACAACACAAACACAATCATGATTAATCGGATCTGGACAAATGGCTGGTCATTTGTGCGAACGATTGGAGACCGTGAATGTCCCGGTGACTATCTAAAGTATCGAGATAATAGGTGCAGGGGCTGAGCGGTCACCCGGCGGCACTGCGACGGACCGGCCGCCGTACGCCGGCCGCCAGGGCCACTAAGGAATAATGTAAGTGTCCGGGGCGACATTTGCACCGAACTGCCGACGACCTCCGCCTCTTACTTATGCGGTTTTTAATATTTTTATTGTAATGGCTACGGTCAATTCGGAACAAAAAAGACATAGATTCGACTTCTCGTGTGTAAAAGTGGCGCCTACTTGTATATTTAGAGTAAAAACAGTTGTGAATAAAGCAGAATACACGATTTTCAGTCACATAAAATCCCAATTGCCCCGGCCGCATTAAAACATTCTAGAACCTATAAATTGAGAACTCAGTTTTGAAAAGCAGGTTAAAATGTCCATGCAACGCTAAATTGGCACTATGTACAGACGCCAGCACATCAACCTACTACAATCTGCCAAATTTCTTTGATAGATTTTCAACTTTATCGCTAAAGTATAAGGTTCCAAGATGATTGGAAAAATGTGACAGTTTTGGGTAGGTCGATGTCTGTACCAATCACACATATCAACTACCAACTCAAGGAAAAATATTTACAAAAAAGTCTCCAATGATTTCCCCAGTTCCTGCATTGTGAGGTACCTAAAGGTTGTATAAGAACGTGTAAAAAACAGCTGTGCCCCCCGACACCCTCGCGGTCACCGTTATTGTTGGCGACGGCCAGCGCACTAAAACTGCCCATAAAACACCACCGCCACCGCCGCCACCGATACATATCTACACTTATTGAAACTTTCCATTTCCGATATTAATAATTTTAGACTTTACCGTGTGACTTATGACGAGTTTCCGCAATTTCTGTTATTTTTTGGTCTCATAGTTTTGCGCGGAGTCATATTACAGACAGCACTACAGTGGATGACGGGAAAGGGAACCTAAAGAAGTAAGTACCTACTAAAATGAAAACTTGAGAATTACTTATTTATTTTTTTATTACAAATGATTACCTAATACATGCATGAAATAGAAATGCTAACTACTGTGTTGTATACCTGCAATACATTTGAAACTTGGAATTCAGTTAGCCGCAGATAGTAGGTACCCACATAGTAGGTATAGTATAGTATGAAATTGATGGGTATTGTGGAGATTAAACAAGCTTTTCATCAGACTTTTAGTTTCTTATTTAAACTAGCTATTTAAACTAACTAATGATTTTAATTTTTTTGCGCAAACCCTAAGAGCGGTTTCGCTCTACATCCGATCCGAATCCGAATTAAAGATCCGACTTCAATCCAAATTGGGATTGTTCTAAATTCTGACGGATAGAGTTCGGATCTAGTGCGCAACCCCTCATACAAATAGGACTACGATCACTTCTGACCCGGCATTTCTCGGATTTCTCGGATTCTGATTTCGGAAACCAACCTAATTCTTTTTCTAAAATATAAGTACTTAGCCTAAATTCCTCCTTATAACATCAGTTATTTGCCAGTGAAACCGTCAAGATCGGTCCAGCCGTTTCGAAGATTAACAAACAGATAGACAGACAGAATTGAAAAAAAAATATGTTTTGTTATAGGTATGTACTGCACAGTATTACTTTCATTATGCATTTAGTAAAAGCTATTATTTTGACATTACAAACAGACACTTCAATTATATTTATTTGTATAGATAGATTATATAGATTTGTTCATATAAAACTATTAAATAAATACCTGCTAGACTTTTTACTTATAAGTGTAGGTACATAAGTACTCAATAACTCACCTGTAAAGGTAGAGAGGACCTTACAGAACAAATATTAATAAAAAAGAAGTCTGCACGACTTGGCAGATAATATACGAGTTGAAATAAAATCTGTCAGTGACCATTTATGGCGGAGTCCTGTTATTAAAATGTAGCGGGGCTCGGGGCGTCAGGTCCGCCGGATGACAGCGCAGGGCGGCGTCTCCGCGCCGGCTGCGACCACGACACGATCTGATTTATGTCTCGACCAGCAGTATTTTATTCGGCGGGCGCCTCAAGAAAACTATAAGTTTCCGTTCGGCAGGACCAGGGGAGTAGCCCAGTAAATATTGTCTCCGCTCACTGCATCAATACAGACAGATATCTATATTTATTACGCTACTTTGTAAGATAATTTTGGTAATGGATTGGGATCATTACATTTTTATTCTGTAAATATGTTTTAGCTAACAAGGAGATTTATTGTTAGTGTAAGCAGTTTAGTGCGGTTTATTTTTTATACTTATATTTGTTGAATTAATATTTTAAGTCGTGAGTGGGTATCTAAGATTGATTCTCTGGCCGTAGTGATACGTCATGACTTATTTATTCTCAAAACAAAGCTACTAAACTGTACTATTTTTAACTAAACACACCTACAACCTATTTCATTCTAGCTTTCACCTTTGAACTGAGTAAGTTGTTCCCAAGCTTAATTCCAAAAATAAATCAGATACATGTATGCACATTATAACCGCGTGTCAAGTGTGACAGCGAGTCCAAACGAAGCCAATTGGTCTGTCAGTGCACTCTGCTGAGGTAGGGCGCACTATGATGGGCGGATGGATCACCCTTTACTAACAATATTCTGTAACACATTACATCCTTATGCTAAATATTGTGGTGATGAGGTCGATAGGGACAGCATTAGGTACCTATCTAATCAAATATTAGTCTTATGTTTTCCTAACCCAAAATATTCAAAATTAGCAACGAATAAGAACGTACGTAAAGCAAATGGTAAACTGAAAATAACTACTATAAAATTTCTACAAAACAAAAAAAAAAATATTTGTTTTCAGTTTCAGAGAATATATTGTAGCAGACACTAGACAATTTAATTAGGTATTTATTTGTAAGTGTTACTTTTCTAAATTCTGAATAAATTAGGTGTTATGAAAAGGGTATCCCACTTAGTAGTTACGCCAGCTGTGGAAGTTTTTCTTTATTAGGCACAGTATCAACATAAACGGTTAAGAATACAGCCTGCTATGAACTGTAATTTTTTCCGTAGTTGAATACCTATATTCCATGGACCAAAAGTCCTTTCTTTTCGTTGTACTTACCCCGATAATGACTCTGTTGGAACTCGGCAAAGAGTTCGATAAGTCGGCACGGTTGTCAAACTGGACTGATGAGTGATGTGCCCCCGGCACACGATCCACTGTTAATGAGTCGTCAGTGTCACTGTGGGACCCGCCCCAAGAGCGGTGATCAACGCGCCTCCTGCCGCTGACTGACGGAACAACTAATTCCTTTAATTTATCTAATATTGTTTGTTATCGCCCTTTTTGCATTTTAATAGTCATTTTTCAGTTGTGTGAAAAATATTGAAAATGATGAGGAAGTTCATTGTCAACTGTCCTATGTCTAGGGACTCATAGAATGATAGATACACAATGTAACTTACAAAATAACAAAAGAAGCGGCTCTATAAAGCACACGTTAAACACACATCAAGGCTAGCTTGACGTGTAATTTATTTTCAAGTCGATGTATTGATCATTATGGACCCTGATTTAAAGGATAAAATCAGAACAACTCCTGCTCAAAAGAAGTTCTAACTAGCTTTTCTTTTTCTGGTCATACCATTATAAGTCCTAATTTCCTAGAGTTTGTTCAAGATTAATTTAGTAAGAGTATCTACTTAGGTATATGAAATTCAAATAGTCACAATGGATCTTACCTGTTTTTGAACCACATGGCCTGTCTATTATCTTGGGCGAAGCGCTGTCCGACGGAAGAGCGATGTTCATCAGACTTTTGTAATCGATCACAACATTTATAAATATAGCAGTAGGATAAAGTTAATATCCCATAGAAGCCAGTCGTAGTACTTACTCATTACCCGGTCATTGAATAAAGCTAAGTCCAATTACGTGATTGGATTAGCCAACGGTCGCGGCTCAACGCCTGTCACCTAACTCAAGTACTTAGCTAGCACACGTAACAATCAATTATCTAGCTATTGTTGCATAGCCATAGCATGGGCTAGGAGAAACTGGAATAACATTAACGTTTAATGTAGCTCTATTCCGTAGCTGTTTGAACTTGATTGGGTAAATCTAGATACTTACCAATAATAATGCTCAAGAATGACTGTGTTTGTTTTTTGTTTGAGCACTAATCTCTGGAACTGCCATACCTGTATTTTTTTTTGCTTTATATTACCCAACTCTTGAGGAAGGCTATATAGACTATTAACATCACGCTAAGACCCTTAGGAGTCGACCAAAAGGAATAAAAAGTTACAATGGACGCTATGTGAAAACGAAGTATTAGCGCGGGCAGGCGATACGATGCGAAGGGTTCATGTCGCAGGCAGAAGCTAATAAGTTGTATAAGTTCGTTTAATGATGGTTTAAGCCACATTCAGCGTCGTGGACATTCAGTTATTGTTGTATAAAAACCAATGATTCTGGACATCGTTAATTCGTTATCGACTTGTTGTAAGTTCTAGTGAGGCTAGTAATGTGACTATTTATTTTGTTTAAGGATTCATGACCAACATAATCAGTCTATAATGTTCCCACTGCTGGGACACAGGCCTCTTCTCTGCGAGAGGGAGAAGGCCGTAATCAACCACGTTGGTAGATGTCATATGTCTTCAAATATTTGGTTTTAGGACATGCCGGTTTCCTCACGATGTTTTCCTTCACCGTTTTCAGAGCAGTGGTGATGAAATAGTTTACACAATGTAAAGCGCCTGTCTAGGTTCGAACCTACAACTCGTAAGTCAAGGCCGTTACCACTGGGCCACTAGGTACTGCTCCAAGCAAATAGTAATTTCATGACCAAACGATACATTAAATTATATTTGTCTGCATATTGTCCATGCATTAAAAAAAAAACATTTTAACAAAAAAAAACCGACTTCCAAAAAAAAACACTACAAAGTGAAAAATAACTTTAATTTCGAAAATCTTTATCGTTGAATCCGCATTTTCGTTTTTTGACAGCGACTTCCGAAATTAAAGTTATTTTTCACTTTGTAATGTTTTTTTTTTTGAACCTTTTTTTTTATTTCTCGCTTTTTAGTGGGTCTGTTTATCTAAGTTACAATAGCCTAATGTCAACTTGCTGATCGCCTTTTACAAAATACTGCTTTACTCGAATCGCAACCCGTGAAATACTTAAAATTATTTAGAAGTTCCGGTGGGTATCTGTGGTCTTCATCATCAGTTCCACTTCACCAAATGGTGGTTTCCGAGATCAAATGCACGAGTTACTATAATAAAACATAACCTAATCGCTATAGGTTTGCCTATAAAATTTGAGGGTTTCCTTCGACTTCCATGGGATCCCCACATCAGATTCCAACTTGATGACAATGGGACCCTTTCAAACAAAAAAATAAAATAGGTCCACAATTGACGTAGAAATCGGTGAACACATAAAAAAATATATAAAAACATACATAAAGTTTATTATAACCTCCTCCATTTTGGAAGTCGGTAAAAAAATATTTAAATAGCGTTATGCATCATTACAAAATAACTTTTACCCCCTTACTAATAAACGTTGTATAGAGTCTGTATACAAATACAATACAAAATCTGCTATAATACGTTAAATTAGTAAGAGGGTTAAAGATTTGTATTTGTAAACTCCTGGTAACTATGTTAGCCTTTGTAATTTATTTTGTGTATTATTCAATCCAGCGACCCGCCCGTATCGTACAGAATCGAAAAGATTTCCAGTGAATATTTCATAATTACAGTATTTAATTTAAGTTTAACAATGTACCATATTAACCGAGGTGAACGCCCTCGAGGCACACTTACCTAATTTAGAAATTAATATTTTGCAACTACAGATACATCACTTGAAATAAAAAATGTCGATGTTAACATTTCACTTCAACTGTAGGTGTTTATATTTTTTTTGCATAATTAATTATTTCAATAACTGAAATTGTTTACGTGTGATTTTTTTGAGGTCTCATGTTTAGGTTTGTTTATGTAGGTACTAGCTTCTGCCCGCGACTTCGTCCGCGTGAAATGTCTTTTCCCTCGATCCACCCCGTCGCATCGCATCGCCTGTCCGCGCTATTACTTCGTTTTCGTTCGGCATTCTTTCTGACTTTTTTTGTTTTTGCTCGACTCCTAAGAGTCCTAACGTAATGTTTAGTAACCTATAGCCTTCCTCAAGAATTAAGAATTGGGCTATCAAATGCAAAAATATTTTTTCCAATCCGACCGGTAGTTCCAGAGATTAACGCGTTCAAACACACAAAAAACAAACAACCTCTTTAGCTTTATTATTAGTATAGATTTGCCTGCTTGTAATATTGAAATATCTTACCATAGATAAGTAGTTCTCCTACTTCTACATAAGTACCATACCATACCTGAAGTAATCTTTCAAGTCTGCACTCTGGAAATAGTGCTCCGAGCCCCAAAATACAGACTATCTAATTTATTGGCACATGGGGCTCACTGCATGAAAAATAATAGGTACTATAGTGTAACCTAACTATAAGTAATATTTTAAGCTAAGTATCTACTCATGTCGTCGCAAGTTGGTGATTAGGTACCTGAACAATAAAATATTATCTATTTCTATTTTCTACTAAAAAGCATCCTTTTTGCTATAAAATACTTGTAACACTGCCTCTCTTTCCGTGGGTGTGCAAAGTGTGCATAAGTGGTGCCACCAGTGGTGGTGCTTCGGGCATAAATAATTATTGTTCACCCATAATGTTTGCAGAACGGTTGTGATCGGTAACTTTGGTACAAGTACGACTTTTAGTCTGCATGAGTAAAAGGACCGTGTGCACATTATCTAAGCATTAACAGACAATCAAATTACCTTTTAGCCGGTAAAGTTAATTTGATCGTTACGCATAGTTTTGTCGACGCTGTTTCACGGAGGGTCATTAGGGCCCAATTGTTTTCTGCCACCGTTTGGGCCCAATGGCCCAATGAGCCCGGGCGCTATTACCGCGCGGTAGGTGTGCCCTCCGCCCTAGCCCTGCCGCCTGACCGCACGCTGATTGAACACTTGTTTCGCGATCATTTATCACTCAGCCATTCCGATTTGTTTAACCATTTCACTGAGTACGCTGTTTTCTGTAATACAGGTATTGTGCAGATAATTGATATGGCTGTACTATTTGCATATTGTAAGGATAAATTAGTATACTTACAGTGGTTTTGCTAAGAGTACCTATAATATTAACCCACCAAACACATTTCATGTAAAGTAGGTTAGCAAGACTCACAAAGCGCTTTCACTGTTAAAAGTTATCTTATGCAGGGAAAAGCTCAAAACTCTACAACGCCTAATCTACAAACCTTATAATACATGACATCTTAGTCAAAACGTGGCTTGGCCGTTTCGCGGCCTTCGGTCGCACAGACTCTCCTATGGGCTTATGGTAAGACATTAATTCACTAGTCTTTAATACGTTGTGCATGGAATAGTTCAATAGAACGGCAGAGCCCTAAATTTTATGCATAAGTGCCCTAGAGGTTTTGATGAGTGAGTGAGTGAATCAGCGACGAAATCGACGTTTGATATAAAAGCTATACAAATGATACTTCGTGTGTTTTATAAGTCTTCTACTAACAGCATCTTATCCTAAGAATTTGAGCTCTCTAGCATTATCCATGCCGAAGCTATGAAGGTTTGAAAATATGACGAAACGCTTCGAAGACCAATTGAATAAATAAATAAAAAAGGTAGGTATTACGAGTACCGGGGCCCCTGCCCCTGTTTTTGGTTCGTCTTGGCGGGGGTACTACCAGATAGTTGAAGTTTTAGTCTAGTAAGAATATTTAAGGTTGAGATAGCCTCGTCTATGCTCACAAAAGTATTGCAGAAATCAATAAGTAGAAACTTTCCTATTTTTTGTTTTGTTTTCCTTGAGATATTTTACAAAATTACGGAGCGCGTGGGAAA
This sequence comes from Gortyna flavago, assembly GCA_963669345.1. NCBI lineage: Eukaryota > Metazoa > Arthropoda > Insecta > Lepidoptera > Noctuidae > Gortyna > Gortyna flavago. The sequence continues at coordinate 9,656,332 of OY770128.1, read as the reverse complement.
TACCCAACATAACATACATTATAAGTATATGCTATTCAACGCAGGTGAGCATTCTTACTGTAGTCACATAGGTAGGTACCTATCTACCTAGAGTACCTACTATAAACTCAACAGTTCCTCTTTCATTCCATAGGAACAGTGTACCTCACGAACTACCATCTAAAAATATTTACACTTGCGGCGTAGCACTCACTCCGGATACGTATTGATAAAGCGCGATTAGTATTACACATTACATTGTAAGACTGGTACCTACTTACAGTCTGTTCCAATATTATCTGATGAAAATGTAAACAAATGGATCAGAAACGTACCTGTGGTTGCCAGTTAGTAGTTCCACTTACAAAATGAGAGCTTTGATTTGATTATTAACCGACTTCAAAAAAAGGAGGAGGTTCTCAATTCGGATGTTTGTATTTTTTTTTTGTTTGTTCGTGCTTAACTCCGTCGCTTGCCAACCGATTTGAAAAATTCTTTTTTTGTTGGAAAGGTTATACTTTCCAAATGGTCCCATGAAAAGTTTTTCGAAATCTGACAAGCGGTTTTTGAAAAATCAACAAAAATCTAAAAAATCAAAAGCAATATTTTGAAAAGGTGATGAGCAGTTGACATTAGGCTATTGTAACTTAGATAAATTACAAACTCTCCCACTAAAAAGTAAAAATTAAAAACTTTTTTACAAAAAGAACAACCAACTTCCAAAAAAAAAACACTACAAAGTGCTAAATAACTTTAATTTCGGAAGTCGGTGTCGTTGGTTCTGCATTTTCGTTTATTGACACCGACTTCCTCCGTGACTTGACTTTTTTTCAATTCTAATTTTAAATCATCATGAAGTTTTTTTTATTTTATCATTGACTAGCTTCTGCCCGCGACTTCGCCCTCGTGGAACTTCTTTTTCCTCGACCCACCCCGTCGCTTAGCATTTTTGCTTGGCTTCTAAGTTGAGTTGTTCCCTACATTTTATGCTCGCATAACTCGTTACAATGTAGGTACTAAACAGCAGTTTTTTTTTTGCGATTTCAAATTTGGTCCCGTAATAAAAGTTGTTCATAATGATAAGTATAATGACTTTGCGCATTTAACGTTACACGTTGTAGATTAATAACTTCTATTTTCGTGGAGGATTTTTCTATTTCTATTTTATAACGTTACTTATACAATAATTGTCGGAAAAAGTGGCGAGCTATAAAGTTGAAACCTTCTAAAAACAGATGAGTATGTTACTAATTCCCTTTAGTGAGTGATTACGTTAGAAATCACTGAACAATGAAAATGAAATCTGAACAGGGTTTGTTTACACTTTCATGCGATACTTTTGGAACAGACTATAGGTGCAGGGATTCCAGTGGTGTCACTGTATCGTTGTTTTATATATTAGGTATGTTATGAAACCATCACCTTGAGCCTGTGCAACTTGATCGCGCCGACACCATGTTTTCGCGAACCCGACACCGCCCCGGCCGACCGGCCGGCGGTCTTATCTATACACCGTGTGACGATCCTTGCGATTTACTTTGTTATGTTACACGTTATTACAAAACAAAGAATACCTAATCCTACTAATATTATAAATGTTAAAGTTTGTATGTTTGGATGTTTATTAGTTGTATTGTTACTCAATCACGCAAAAACGGTTGAACGGATTTGGATGAAATTTTACAGCCCACATAGAGAGGAGTCCCATGTCCCGTCCCAACAGTGGAAACATTCAGCGGGTGTAATTTACACTGCTACCCCTTCGGGCAATATAGGCGTGTTGTCACGCTATGTTAAAAGTATAACAGTACGTGTTTACAACAAAAAAATAAATAAACTGGTGGCTGCGAGTGTTGCCACACTTACGCAATGCTCTGAGGCCGCACTTCCGGAGTTCGGGCCGAAGAAATTGTCACGTCAGGCGAAATCACAATGAGCATTGGGCACATGTCGGTAGACACACTTACAAGGAGGGTACACGTGCAATGGCCATGATATTGTTTAGATTAGGAAATTACAAGTTTAAAAGTAGTCTTCAGTAAGACTGGTTCGTTTGTCTAGGGGTCGCAAGTACGACTGTTAAGCAAAGGATCCCGGGTTACATTCCCAGGTCAGGCTATGGTGGGGTTTCCTTATGATTTTTTTTATTTGAAATAGGTTGACTCTAGTCTAGGTCAGAGGTGACAGAGACATTTATGAATTTTATGACTAACAGCCTTTCATTTATAAATAGCAACACTTCGCTGCAGTGTCTTTGTCTTGGCAAAGTAGACAGCCCTCTTCTCACTCTTTCTGTTATGTAGTCTTCTTGATACTTATCTAACTTTTTAAAGCTCCCATACAACCTTCCCACAATCAATAATTTCATAGAAAAGTTGTGTAGGTATGTGTTATTTCGAAACTTAGTCACGCTTCTCGGTATAGATTTTCAGGTAGTACCGCGAACAGGATGTCGCCTGCAATTTGATCTGGTCGTGCCGGCCAATATGTAAACACGTTATACCTACATTGTTTCACATAGATATTGAGTTCTTTGTTTAATATTTTAACTTTTATTTTATAAAGATAATTTACTTAATCAAAATATAAGGTACCTACCTAGGTACCAGCTTTAGTAAAAATAATAAATATGAGATTTCATTATCCTTGCTACGCGATGTGCTACATCGCGCGTTGTGCTACTAAAAATGGCTACGCAGTTTTTGAAAATTGCCTACATAATCCTTATTTTTGATTCTGTTATAAAATACTACTTATGAAATACTGTTACTAATTTTCCCCTCCGGAGCTTCCTTCATAATTATTTAATATTTGTTTAACCGAATTTTAACTAAAGGGATTGCAGTGATTAATTATGTAAAAGAGATGAAGGCTCTTAATAGGTTTTTCAAATTATTATAATTTTACCGACAAACATTTCTTTATTCTGGATAGAATTATTTCTACGCCAACATATTCACAACAATAGCGGAAAATAGCAGTCTTTTGTTTGAGAGAGAGTGAAATCCAAAACACTTCATTCGTATCTCCTGCAGAGATGTCAGCGATTGTACTTGAATTGTTATCTGAACAGTTGTGAACATATTTGCATAGATCAAGAGCTTCAGGCGTCTACTCTTGACATAGAAAGTCTCTTAGGAGAAACTTCAAATACGTAAACTGAGGCTCACACTCATACAAAACGCGTGCTCATTCGAATTAGAGAGAGACGCAACGGGGAGTCCTACTTTTTCTGCACAGAAATGAATATAAATTTGATTTGTGAGTGTGTGCGTGTGACAAGCGAGGAGTTTCGTCAGTCAAACATCAGTACAGCAAGTAATGTATGGAAATAGTCGGCAGGTGTGCGGCAGGCGCGGTCTGCCGGTTCGTTTGACGACAATCGTGTTTGCGGCGCTTCCCTGCGGCGCCGACGGCGTGAGCCCATCACGCGCCCGACATTACCCAGCACTGTATGTGGAGACAGACCTTTTATTTACATTGTGGTGGGGACAGACATATTATGGACATTGGACACCAAATTAGTCTTCCAAGCCCGAAATTGAGTGACAGTGGAGCCGATTCCCTTGTTCACAAACTAAACTACATTACATAACTATATACATAAGAAAAGGACAGAAGATAAATTTTAGTTTAGTCCTGTCAAAGATACGGTTGGCGCAGTGGTTGAGCGATTGACTGCTGCGCAGCATGTCGCGGGTTCGATTCCCGCATGGAACAAATATTTGTACGACCTACAAGCATTTGTTCCGGGTCTGGGTGTTTTATCTATAATATGTATGTATTTACAAATTAAAAAAAAGTATATAAGTAGTTTATCAGCCATCTCGTTACCATAACACAAGCATTAGGTTGCTTAGCTTGGGACTAAATGGCGTTGTGTGAAATGTCCAAGGATATTATAATTACCTAATCAGCGCCTGACGTAAATTGACGTACCTACTTAATTTTAGTATAACTTGTATGTAGTAGTGTCAGGCGCTGATTAATTTGACAGGACTAAACTAAAATTTATCTTCTGTCCTTTCATTAATGAAATAGAAAGAAAAAGATGAACTGAACTTAAATTTAGTTTAGTTCATGAACAACAGAATCGGCACCAGTATTGTTAACAATAGTAAATCGCAAATTCTCGAATATTATATCCATCGAACCACCTCACCTTACCTTATTTTAGCCACCGATACCTAAATCAAGAATGTCTAGTCAAACCAGAATTCCTTCTTTATATTTGATTTACTTACACAAAAAATGGAATATAAGAAAATTGCTTACTTAATCAAAGTTCCTTCCACACTATTTGACATGATGGAAGGCAGTGTCTTTGATGCGGCTCCCGCGATGCGTTAAACAGGACTCGAAAGAGTGCAGGGCTCCGCCGCGACATAATTCACTTAAATCATGCTTAAATCACGTACGGACTCAAAAGAGCTTCACTTGCGGCTTTGACGTCACACCTCGCACATTTAATACCTTCTGTTGACGCTTGACATAATGTGGCGGGTATTATTCCTGTGTTTTTGAAGTTTGCGTTTTTTTTTATTGGTTTTCTGTTAGCTTTTGAACCTACTTTTAAATCACATCTATAGGTCACATGTACAATTTCAGCTTTTTTATAGAAAGTCCACAAGAAATCTTCAAAATCTTTCGTAGTTAAAAATCAATCTATCAGGTAGGTAGGTGCACACATAAAAACCATAACAATACACTCACATTGTGCTGGCGACTTTATTATGAAAGAAATTGAAAGGACGAGGGCATGATCCAAAAATCCCGCAAATAAAATTCCAATTACGCACAAATGAAATGACATATTCGGTTTGCTCAAATCCTTAAAACGTCATCCAGATATCCATTACATGTCTATTAAATCTTACGACATATATTTGTGGGGCTCAGTCAGCAGAGTTCCCCTCGCAAACACGCCGGCGATTACGAGCTCGACCGACCGAAGTAAACGAATATAAAACACATGCGGGAAGACGAATGCAAAATGTACTCGTCAAGATTTTGCATAAGTAAACATAAGCATCACCCTTTTCGCGGTACCGCCCCGACTCTTGTCAAATATTTGTCATCTACGGAAATAAATGTACTTTTCAAAATAATGTCGAACAATGCAGTGTTTAGTTTTAAAGGAACATCCATTGGATCCGTTCGAGTTACCGACTAGGTAGTTAGTATAAAAAGATAAGCTGTTTTACTAAAAATCTCATAATAAAATCGCACCAGCCAGCTGCTGTGCAAAAGCCACCTGGCTCCTTTTCAAGGAAATAGGTACAAAATGTTATCAGAATAAAAGTACAGATGAAAAGAACCTGTGGCTATCAAATTACTTTCAAACATCCGGTTCATTGGCTCCCATCATCATATTGACACAATTACTTGCACGCTCGAGCTTAGACAAGTGAAAGTCTGCCGAGTTTGCAGTCTCCTACTTATTTACGTCTAGCAGGTCATTTCCATGAACCCATGAGTTGATAAGATTATAGAGTTAGCGAATAAGTAGTTCGGTAGGTATAGACTATAGACTTGTAAACAAAGAATTTTGCTGAATGGACATGGCATGGCCAGCTGGTAACGACATGGCTACAAGTTTGTCTGCAAATGTGCAAGTCATTTGGAAGTTTTTTCACTGTATAAGCTTTTACGTTATATTACTGAGATTGTTGTTATAATTAAAGGTATTCGTAACAATAATTGTAAAATAATGGCACCTCATGTGTATAACGTGACCATAACTGTGACCATGTCAACAACACCACGTGGAGTTCAACCAACGAAAACCTGACCTACAAAGCTAATTTGAAGGACATCGAGAAAAGGAGAGTGACCTGACGTAGCAGCATCTAAAGTGATGAGTCGCGCGTGGCCGGCGGGCGGCGGCGGCGCGGCTGCCAGCTCAAGTAACGACCTATCGATTGGAAATAGTGCCCAGTTAGCAATCCGTGCCCCGACCCGCGCGCCCCTCCCCACACACTTCATCTAGATCTCTCTATGTTCAATACACTGGCTTTTCTAATTTATTCATGAAGAACCGTCTTTATTTGAGACTGTAAGAATAGAAATGAATGCGTTCGATAGATAGTTACACAAATACCGTTGTCTAGATGTTTACAAAGGACTCGCTACTTTCTAGACGTAGGTACCTACTGAAAATCAATTAAAATTTCAGCATTATATCCTTTTTTAAGAGTTCATTCAAAACGTAAAGTATACTTGATATACTTGACAATGTTATACCACAATATCTGATGTATATTGTGGTATAACATTGTCAAGTGTGTGTAGTACGTAGTAGGTCGTGTCTCCGAGGTGACGACCCTGCTTCGAACGCGCCGCGCCGTCAGCCGTCGTCAGCACGCGTCAGCTCTCGTCAGCAGTTGCCGTGTTCACTCGAACAGCTGTTCTACGGTTCTACTGTGTCATACGACACAGGCAGCTAACCTCTTTTATGGAAAGTTAACTTCAGTGTTCCCTATACAGTCAGCTGCGTTAGTTAGTTCTACACTATTTTTATTATTTTTGTATGAGTAAGGGTTTTATTCAGATTTTTTAAGTGACAGCCAAAGATGCTGTTCAGCTTTGGCTGTCACTTAAAAAATCTGAATCTAAGTAATAGGTACTAAACTAATGTAAAAGCCACATGGTTTTTACTCATAGCACTCAGTTGATACTTGATTGTATCACAACAAAACAAGTCAGGATACCGACCACGAGCTCTTAACGCGATCCACTTTAGGACCTAAACTGAACTGTTCTTCTAATTCGTACCATGACGTCAGTTTAACGATTCAATTTAGGCCGTGCCATCTGGATACCTACCACGAGCTCTTAACGCTTATTCACTTTCAACGATCCAAATGCCGCTGAGCGTACTGGACGTCGATGCAGTTTAAGAACCTAAACTGAAATGTCTTGCTTTTGAATCGTTTTTAAATAGATCATGGTAGGCCTCCTGATCTTGTGAACATTTTGTTTATCATTTTTTTAAAGTCATGATTAAAATTAAGTACAGACGCCAGCACATCAAGCTACTACAATCTGTCAAATTTCTTTAATAGATTTCAACTTTATCGCTACAACATAAGGTTCAAAGTTGATTGGGAAAATTTTACAGTTTCGGGTAGGTTAATGTGCTGGCGTCTGTACATGATCGCATTTCACATTATCATATTTTTATTTTATTCGCATTTGACTTTATTCAATTTTAATGTAAGTATATTTTTAGATTGTAACTTGGTGTCTTAATTTATTATTATCATTTTATACCAGCCTGTGAAGAGAGGCTCTCGCTCGCATGTATATTTTTATATTGGGACATTGGTGTCTGGTCACGTTCAGCTCCATACAACCTGTGTTCACGACAGCCACCTTCTCCATCCTCCTCCAACTCCTGAAAATCGTATAATCGTTCATGAAGAAATCATATAAATAATATAATATTGAAAAAGAACAGTTAGAAAGTTTAATTTTCATTTAGTAAAATACCAGTAAATCAAAATATTTTATTCCAATTGGTCGTTTCCTACAAAGAAAATGTAAACACTAGCGTTTCCTACGGAGAAGAGCCGGCAAGAAACTCTACGGTTACTCTTTTAAAAATAATTAAAAAGAGCATTAGAACCTTTTCAACAATGATATCAACTTTTCAATGTTATTTAAAAAACGCTGGCCGTTTGTGTTGAAAATAATTAAATAAAGCCATTAGAAATTGTTTTTTTTTTTGCTTTTTCTTTTAACAAATGGTTTTATAATATATTTTTTCAGTGATATCGGCCAGAGATTTATTTTAAAATGAAGTAGTTATTAGTTTTTCATATAAATTGTGCAGTACAAAAAATCGCAAATTCCACCCTAACATAAAGAAAGCGGTGTACTAATTTCAAAATATAGTATGAATAAAATAAAAAAATATTTAAAATTGGAATAAAAAATACCCAAATGAGGTTCTCCGCAAAAAAAATGTACAAGAGAGGTTTAGTTACTTTTTTTTATTGACCTTTAAATGTAATAATGACAGATGCTAAAGAAAAGTCATGGAATTAGTAAGTACCTACCATAGGAAAAGTACCTATGCGTGTTTTTAATTAGGGATGTTTAGCAAAGTAGATTGGCTTGGTCAATAATTTATTAAATATATTCAAATGGTATAATGTTCTATTGATAACTTTTACATTGTGCTTCTTATCTACGAAACTATATTAACCTGATAATATTGTCTTACGAATACAAAGAATATCTTCGTTACTGAACAGCAGGCATCAGTAGGAGCCGACCGACCTAGTGCGGGAGTATCGACCGCGGGCGACCCTGCCCAGAGTGCTGGCTCAGCTCCGCGTAAGCGTTCCTCTTTCCCCCATACTACCGCTTGCTCGTACACTCTATCAGCGCTTTCATATACATTCCCCGTAGTAATCTCCTACAGGTGTCTTCTTGTAATATACTTACATATAAACTTGTGAACTGTGGAACATCGATGAATCATAAAATTTTATTTTATTTAAAATTATCATTTCGTCCGAAAAAAGTCCACTAGATCAGATATCTAAGCTGCCCCCTAATTGTCTTCCTTTTTAACTTTACCAGGCTGTCTGATTATATTATCAAAGGTTGAATTCTGGCTTGTATTATGTGATGTAAAAATAGAACTTCTGCTATGAAAATGAAACACAGACACTCTCTCTATCTCTTTCGTTGCTGTAAAAACAGCAGACAAATACTATTTTTTTTTCTAGTTTTCCTATACTGCCCCACTGCTGGGCAAAGGCCTCTCCCAAATCCTTCCAGGAACTCTTCCAGGAACTCTGGAACCAGCCGTCGCGGTATTTAGCCAATGAAAATTAATCAGTCTTCGAAAATACTAATACAGTTTTAATAAAATAATTAGAAACAGTACTGGTTCTGCTAAAGAAAAGCATAGAGGAATGTTAGATGTCTTATGTGAAAAGATGTAAAAAGGAAGAGTTTCGATATCGCCCACACACACCACTTCCAAGTCAAGGTATGGGCCATCATCTCTGACTGTCTGACTGGTCAGAAATGATGTGATTTTTTGGAAAACGCTTACTTGTTCACATTTAAAAAAAAATTAAGCATCTCATACATGATCAATTCAAAACTTCACATTAAAACCACTACCAAAATGATTATATTTTAGTTTAGTTTGAAAACGGAAAGTATGGAATGGTGACGTCACCGCTAGCAGTCGACCTTGCCACTAGAAAAATGTGCCGCGTCGGTCGCCGAGGATGCTGGCTCATCACTACGAGCGCTCGGCGCCCGGACATCGCACCCGCTCTAGAGACAAAACAGAGGGTTTAAAACATCATCATCAGAGTTTGCCTTTGTTTCAGTTTTCATCCCAGAACAGTCATATAGGGAATACTGACCTCATCTAGGTTTTACCCGACTATGGCAAAGCCAAAAGAAAGGAATATGTTTAAAAATGTTTGACGTGTAAAAGTCTGTACAAAACTACAGTTTACAGAAATTAATATCAAAATTTATCATCATCAGATATAGTTCTACCCTGGTCTTGGAATTACTGTTTTTTATTGGTACTGGTACTTATTAACTTGATATAATGTTTTTTTTTTAATAGGATTCAAAGACCAACACTTCATCAGACAATACGCTGCGAGCTACACTGCTGAAAGCCCCCCATCTTTATATTACATTTTCACAATTAACTTGTATTGTATCAGTATTGTTCTGAAAATATCGTTCAAACAGCCTTAGACATAGTAATGTCTACCGGGCCTTGTAGTCATATTTATTTTCAACAAATTGGGCTGGAAAATTCGACTTATAAAAAACATTCATCGATGTTGCATTTCACATGTTTTTAGAATTCAAAGCGGCTGTCTACTAACTAATTTATATTGCTTCAATACGAATAATTTAGTATTAAAGTTTCTTCTGCTGTTTTGTGTAAAAAAATTAATGTAAAGAGGGTTAGAGTTAAGAGTGAAAGTATTAAGAACGCGAAATCAGGAAGTTAATTAAGAAAATAATCACACTGGAACTAAAGAGGTGTAGAATTGGAGTACCTATCTATGGATTTCAAAAATTGATACTTCGTTGGTTTAAAGTACCTAATAGGTACGGTGTTCTACACCGATTCATGGAACTGGATAATACGTGGTTCACGAACGAAATTAAAAGCCTTGGTTTCCTAAGAAAGCGGTGAACAGTCACACAATAACAGCTGTCCGTGTTTTGACACCTTAATGTCAATAATGGTGAAAATGACAGAATTTAATAACGGCAATTCTAATATGACGGACCCGCTTTCCCAGGAAACCAAAGCTTTAGTACTATAACAATTTTAATAATATGAAAAGTAGTTTTTGTTACTTTTTGGGTACATATTTGCAATTCACTGCAATAACACAAATAAACCTAACTCCTTTATTCCCCAGAATATAAGTAAGTGAATTTGCTAGATAATATTTTACGGTCTACGTACTGCCATGTTATAAACTATAAGTATATGGTATTTATTAACGAAAGACCAAATAAATAGCTGTCACCAAAAAGCCTTGGTCAGAAATGCAGTCCAATGGCATCGTAGAAATAATTGTCCCATATATTATTATGATGTACGCCTACCAAATGGGCCATTACAATGGCCGGGGCCGCAGTAACAATGCCCATAATTCTCCTCGACTTCATTAACAGGCCTCCATTTGCATGACAGCCTCTACTTACGTACCGCTATAGTCCGTAATAAGCGGCTGATGGTACGAGAGCGGAGGTGGTTGTACCCTCGGAACATACCAATATACGTGGGTAGATACACTAACGTTTTCTATCACAGAATAATTTCCCATTCAAATCTGAGCCTTATTTCTAAGAAATAGGTAAATCTGGGATGTTCAGCAGATGAAAATGCATCGTGGTTGAGTTCGTGGCTAGTAGGCGGCGCGCAGGCTGTCTCGCTCTGGCGGGGCGTGGCGCTACGAGGCACGCCCCACCGTCCCTCTACGCCGCGTCTCGTAGCCCGTAGGCCCCGTAGCTCTGCTACGAGATATGGACAGACTATGTTGACTTCAGACGTCGCTTGATAAATGTACAACTAAAATAATGGATTCATGTTTGAGCTAAGTATGTACATAATTGCATATTATAAATTTTATATTGGAATATAAAATGTGATTATTGAGTTAGTACAGTGACCTACAATGCATTATACGAGTAGAGTTCGTTACCGCCTAGATTCTTTAGCGGCTTAGATTTGGCGTTGTCTTTCAATAACGCCGTGCGTGCGTAGTAGGTACTCACGATCAGCTCGCGTATTTGCACGTGAACGAAGAAAAAGGAGTACCTACCTAGATGTATGTTCGAATTGTACCATAAGGCGTTCTGTAGTTTATTGCTACCCCCTTGGGTGGGTAATATGGGATAGGTGTCAGTACAAGTATGGACATGACTGTGTCTCTACACATAGCTGCTTAATATCGCGAACGACATTTCGCGCACCGGCGGCTAGCCGGCACCCTGAGTGTGTGAAAATAACCTTCCGACTGAGGCCTGCACTCTAAGACGATGCTGAAAGTAGTGAAAGTAAAGATATAGAGAAAAGCTAAACGTATAGATTTAGGCTTATATCTCACTGGGACTCCAAGGTGGCGCAACCATGGTCGCGCTGCCAGCAAAATATTATGGTGGGTATCTCACCAGGCGTCCAATCGGATGAGCAACCAACCATATATTTTTTGGCTGCAACCACGGTTGCGACGCCATCGCCACTGGTGTTCTAGTGAGATAGGGTTAAGGTATATTAACTTATCGTAAAAGGAGGCAACCAAAAAAAGCTGTTATTTATGTTATTATAGCAACAAATATAGGTAAGAGTGTTAACTGTTGGGGTAAGTACCTAAATCTACAGTACATGTACGATTGTCTTACTGGGAACCTTACGTTACGATGTTTATCTGTTTTCCTTGAAACAATTACTTACTAGCCTATGTAGACCATACAAACATTATAACTTGTATCTGAGGATAAATTGGTGAAAAAGAGCACACATGAACAGCAGTAAAATATTACTATTATTGTTGTTATAACATTACTTTCACTGTTTATTTTGTTATTTGTATTTAAGGTTCACGAAATGTGTCCAGATTACCTTTATTATTTCTTTCTTTCAGTAGGTGTACTACAAGCTAGCCTTTCTTTCAGTGCATTGTTAATACTCAAACTTGTTTATCTAATGCGAGATTGCTATATCCGAGTATGCCTCATCATCTGCTTAGCCTTTTCCCAACTATGTTGGAGTCGGCTTCCAGTCTAACAGGATGCAGCTGAATACCAGTATTTTTCATGGAGCGACTGCCTATCTGACCTCCACAACCCAGTTACTAGGTAATACGATACCCCTTGGTCCGAGTATACCTATAATGTGTAAAAACCCATCACGAAACTCTCATCTACGCATTCTGTACATCACACTAAGTAATTTTGTTCAAAAATAATTTCTTCCAAACGTTTTTTTAATTTGGATTGAAAATCGCTTTTAATAAATACACGCCCGTTCACATATAGTCTCCGTATTTACGGTACTGGTACAGCTCCGTATTTACGGTAATACTGTGTCATATGTGAAGTCGCTCATACAACTTTATACGCCATCAATGAAAAAAATCATATCCGATAAAACGGACCAGTAAAACGAAGACTGTGTGAACGGGCTGTCACATTGTGCTGTTGGGTGCATGGAACATTAAGTATAGAGATCATTGAAGTAGGTATACTAATTGTCTTCGTAAAAAACGTTGAAAAGACTAGGAAGTGTGACCTTCAGTACCTACCTCTCTCGTATATCTTTGTACTTAGTTAACTAATCCTACTACAAATTGACTGGACAGATTAAATATCTCCAAGCTATTTGATGCACACGCATCAGCTAATTAGCTGCTAGTGAGTCTAACCAAATAATAATACAACGACTGGTATCATCCCGAAACAACTATTTATTAGTTTAAATGCAATCAATATTTCCAAATATACATACCTTACACTACAGAAAGTAGCTATATTAAACACATATCGCATAGGTCTGAAATTCCTACAATTAGATTTAGACAATGCAGTACAAAACACCTAATCTAATAAAACTTAATATCTCAACTTGGATTACACCCGTGAGATTTAAAAAAAAACCAGATTCTAAGAACCTGAGAAAATAAATATTTTTTATTTTCTCAGGTTCCTAGAATCTGGTTTTTTTTTAAATCTCACGGGTCGATAGCGGAGCGGGAGGGGTCATTTGATGATTTCCCATCCTAAAAAAAAACCCTTTATAGGAGTTTAGGAACGCTACATACGGATAGGTCATACGTAAATTGCGGGATACTACTATTAAAAATATTATTTTCTCCTAGTCCTATTTCAGCAAAATAATGTAAAAAACAAACTTGATAACGCACAAAAATGACAAGCCCAAATGAAGTCTTTTATTTCAAACGGCTTTGCGACTTAAATCCAACTCTATTTAATTAACAATAATATTTGTTCATTCGTACAAATAAACGGACATTATATCCGTCTCAGTTATTGGTATTTCGCCTCGTTATCAAAGAATACGACGCCTTCATTTCTAATAACACTTCAGTGTCGAGTTACCAACACCGCCGTGCCGTGTGACGGTATTGTACAATAAGTACCTAAGTAATAAGTAGGTAGGTACCTAAGTTTTGCAACTAAGTTGTTATCGCGTAACAAGCGCCGGAACTCTTACAATGTTTTTGTCTTGGTCTAATTCTCGTAACTGATTTAAACTTGACTCTAAAATTGGTCCATTAGTTCTCCTTCTTTTTCGACCTCACTTTTAGGTACTTACTATCTAATTATTCATGAGCAATTGGGAATAATTTGGCTCCACCTAAATCTCCAATCTAAATGTGATGCAGATCTGGTCCCATGAGTCGCTGAATATCGTAATCTTTGATCAAGTCAAAGATCGTATACTTGTTTTTCAACACACTGTGCTTATTATCGGATTATAACTATTATGACTGGTTAATAATACGGCTTACTCGCTTACATTCGTGTAACTAAGTGCTAACAACTATTTAACGTAAATAATATGGCAATTATCGACCTTAATTATTAATGTTAAAGTAAATTATAAATTCCACTATCCCTCAAGAGAAGACTCATCTACATGTGTATTCTTCCCATCCTCACGTATGGTTCTCAGAGATGGCCTTTGAAAATTCAGCAGAGGTATGTTTCTCGAGGTATGCCAGAGAGCTATGGAACGGAATATTCTGGGTATTAAACTTATTGAGCGGATTGAGAATACAACAATAAAACAAAGAAAAGAGCCAAACAGAAATACTAAAAAATTATAAGTTATAACATAATAAATTAACCAACCATGTTTATACTATTCTTACTTGTGTTAAATATTGCTAAGATATCAGTTGTCCAATAGTAATATTGTAAGACCTCATGCCACTTGCGATTCAGGTTTATCCTAGTACAAGTACCTACCGACATCATCCTTTGTAATAAGATTTATACTGTACTAGCGGCTTCGCCCGCGAGGTATGTCGATAAAAACTATCCTATGTCCTTCCCCGGGATGCAATCTATCTCTCTACCAAATTTTATCGAAATCCGTTCAGTGGCTTAGGCGTGAAAAGGTAACATACAGACAGACAGACAGAGTAACTTTCGAATTTATTATATTATTACAGTAAGGATTTTACCAATTTTTATTTTGAACAAATATTTATTTATTTTAATTTATAGAATTAAGTCCTAACTATAATCTAAATACAATATAAAGTACCTATGTATGCCTATAACACCAACGTAGGTAGTACCTACTCTATTTTCTCAAATGGAGTATCGGGCATCGGCAAAAATTAGGCTACCCTGTCTGCACCTGTAGATGTTGTCAAAGACTTTCTAGTAAGTAAAGTATTACCATTGACATGTGGTCGACTGTACGTACCTACCTAAATAAAAGTAAAAAAGTAGCTACATCGTTAAGTGTTTGTATTTTATAGTTCTTTAAGATGATAATCAACGGACCATTGTTTAAGATGTATGCATGTTGTAACAAATAAGATAATTAAATTAATCCCATAATAGCGAAATAATTTGAGTGAAATACCTAAATATTCACATAGAGTAAGCGATTCGCCAGTAGAGAGAATCTCAAAAATTAAAACTAAACCGACGACTTTACATGTTTACATGCTCTACTCTGATTCTGAGGCACAGGTATATCTCACCGCCCTGCACATCTGTACTCTGAGCTGCTGCGAATCTCCTGAATAAAACCTCAATAAACTTTACCCAACCTGGAAATTTAAGCTAGGACCATTTAATAGCCGACCAACGATTCGAGGAAGACAAAATCATAACAGAATCAATAATGCACGAGTTAGATACGAACCTGCAACAATGTCTCTTGTTTATAGTATGATCAACATTGATTTACGTAAGAGTATCATTAATTTTCATCAATAAAATAACGATAACAGTCATTGTAAATGGTTAAAATGTATTGATAACAGATGTATCTATATACTTTACAACATTGTTGTTTACTCGTTGTTTACACGGCACGTGGAAAATAGACCCACGATTAAGGAAACTACGGAAAATCACTTTAAAGATGAACATTATGCTGACAAACATTTCCGAACGGTTTTTTTAACGTAAATGGAGCAAAAATTGTAAGTATCGTAGCAAGTGCTGTTCTTTAGTTTCTGCCTAAGTACCCAATGAGAGGAAGGCGTGAGTTTATGTGTATGTAAAGAAACATTTCTGCTTATAATCCGGATTTAGATCGCCAACTATGAGTTTTGTTCCAAAATATGCAAGTTCAAAGATCCCACACACTGAAACAGGTAGGTATGCTAGAACTCTCTGGTTTATCATGATCAGCTTGTATAGGGCAGAAATATTCAAATGACCAAATTTATCGATCAAATTGTAATCATACTTTAGAAATTATTTGAAGAGCATACTGTCTGAGATACAGAATAAATAATTTTGTGTCGGTAACTAATACAATATGTAATAAGTACCTATATATTTTTTATATAAACAATACATACTTACTTACCTACCGATGTCGACCTCAATTTCCTGCAACTCTTGAGCAATCGATGTTCGCGATGGATGTCGTCGCAAACCTAATGTTGCACAATTGCCACCTACAAGAGTCATTGGACTCATACTTACGATTTAAGTTGAATCGACACAAAATATTAATTTGCTTCCAATTAGGTAACGTTTAAACGATTTTATCAAAGAACGTACAGTAATTTTCCTTTTCATTTAGCTTCATTTAGTAAAGATATCATTAACTGTCATATAATATGAATCTGCAGTCAACTAAAACTCACTGTATAGGTCAATCTGCCTAGCCTTTTCCCAACAATGTTGGGGTCGGCTTCCAGTCTCACCGGATGCAGCAGTATACCAGTATTTTACATAGATCGACTGCCTGTCTGACCTCCACAACCCAGTTACTGGGTAACAAGTTGCCCCTTGTAGGTAGAACTCACTGTGGGTAACTAACCTAATTCAACATAAAGACCAGCAAGTTTATGCAAAACTAATTGGAAAATCAGTTAATCAAAAATCCTACTAAGTACTTATAAGTTGTTGGTACTTTCTACTTACCAAAAGAAATATAAACACAACACAATCTTTTGCTAAGCTTTCACAATGCTACAAAAATCATGCTAAGATTTTGCCTCGCTAAGGTTTTTCTTGAATCATAGTGTGTAGTTAACAATCAGGCGTTCTAGGTCAAGATGCATTTGAAAATAAAACTTCATAAAATATAGTAATATTAATATCGTATATTCGGAGCCAATTTCCTTCCTACTTTTATTCAGTAGATTGAGTATACACCTGTACCCACATTATAATAGCTATTAGGTTCTCAATCGATTTATTTATTAGGTATCTCGACTAACGTTTAAAGTACTTTTTAACCGAAATGACCAAAGCACAGTTACTAAAACTCAAATGGAAGTTAGTTTCAGAAATATTTTACAAAAACATTAAAAAGGCTTTTTACATTTTTTACAGTGACTCTTATGACCAGAGCTTTAGGTCTTTAATTTCCTTTAGAGAAAGATAACCAGAAAAATAGGCACCTGCATAGCACTTGCAAACCTGTGACTTGTTTGGTATTAGGTGCATGACGTGTCAACAATATTTGGAGTTATTTAGACAGTATTTGGCATGTTTATATGTTCTAGTTTTTATTGAGACAAATAGTCACTTTTATGTGTATAAAGTCATTAAATTACAAATTCAATTAATATTATACGATACAATCATGATTGAGTAAGCGCCAACATTGTATGCTCCTTTAACTGGACAAT
This sequence comes from Gortyna flavago, assembly GCA_963669345.1. Classification (NCBI taxonomy): domain Eukaryota; kingdom Metazoa; phylum Arthropoda; class Insecta; order Lepidoptera; family Noctuidae; genus Gortyna; species Gortyna flavago. The sequence goes on along the minus strand of OY770128.1, from coordinate 9,638,987 downwards.
ATTTACGGTTCTGTACAATGTTTCAATCTCATTAGTTACATTATGTTAATAGATAAATAAAAGAATATTTTCAGAAATATTTTATTAGGAAAACACAAATCCTCCTATATTTAATATTCGTCATTTATGTATCTATTTACAATTATTCGATTAATCAGTTTTCATGACTCATTTAACTTATGCATAAATTTTAATTTTAATAATACATGTAGATTAACGAAGCTATGCATATCTTACGACACAACCATAATTATATTTAACACGGTGCTTGTGAGCCGCACCCGACGACGGGTCAGCGGCTACATTGTTCCACCTTAATAAAAAGAAACTATAGAACTGGAACTTATGATAATTACATTTCAAACTTAACAAAAGCACGAGTGTCGGCCCTGTGAGTACACCACCAGCGGTCCGGGGACCGGCGGCGGCGGCTCAGTAGCGCTGCCAGGCGCAGGACGAGGCGGCGGCGGAGGCGCCGGGCCGCGGCGCCGCGCCCTGCCGTCACAGCTCCGAGAAGAACTCGGGGGAGGAGTGCGGCGTGGGCGGCGCGTGCGGCACGGCATGCTCGCGCGCCGCCATTGCCAGCCGCTGCTTCAGCACGTCGCGCTCGTGTGTCACGCGCGCCACCTGCAGCTGCAGCACGTGCAGCTCATCCTGCAGCGACCGGTTCGTCAGCTCCAGCTCTTGTCTTTGTTGCAATCGTTTACTGCGACAGTTTTGCGCGTAGCCGCGGTTTTTTAGTGTTCGTCGTTTCTGCTTGAGTCGTGTCACGTCTTCTCGGGGGAAACCATGGAGCCGTTTGTTAAGTTCTCGTACGCTTAACGTCATAAGCAAGTCATCACCGATAAGATCATCCCCACCACAGGAGGAAGGCTGATAGGACGGATGTGGTCCGGTTCGAGGGGACATCGCTGAGCAGGAGCTGGCAGGGCGCATCCCGACCTGTTGCATGTGGTGATCCTGCTCGCGCCACTCGCGTCGATCCCATTCTTCAAAACTGCCGCAAGGAACTGTACGCATGTCGAGCGGCTCTCGCATGTGTGGTAGCCAAAGAACGTCGTCAACCAATGCAGCACGACAAGGACTTCGTCCGACAGGAGCTGGCGGGGTCTCCGGGGGCGTACTGGGGTCTACAGCGATAGCTACGTGAGGCTGAGGGTACGGACCCGCATCAGGCCACGGACGGCACGCACGAGCACACGCAGGCGGAGGTTCTACCATCTCTTGCCAACCGGTACGCAGGGGTTCGCGTTTCACAATATTGTGGTCCTCGAGATGGTCGAGTTCAAAGTTTTGCACGTACTCGTCGGCGAGCTGGTCCTCGTCACCATCGCGGTGCGGCTGCGGGGGCAGGGTCTGCATGGCGCTCGCCTGGGAGCAGTCGACGAGCGCGTGTTCCACCATGGGGCCGTGCGGGGCGCACGCCGGCCTGGAGCGGACTGCCGCCGCGGCACAGGGCGGCGCGAAACTCCGCCCTCCGACCCAATACCGTTGCGCGACGCGCGCATACACATACAGCCTTTATTTTCACTGACATAAGTTCGCTAATACTAGGATAATATCATAACATAATATAATAATAACATGACATACATTACGAAATATACGTGTACTTGAGTAGGTTCGGTATAGTAGCGAATTGGATGGATATCACGTACGTGTATTTATAGGCATGTATTTAGGTATATTTGCGTACTGTTTATTATGCTTTCAATAACATAGATTTTAAAAAGGATGCTGTGAGTCTGTGATGTACATAAATAGGTACCTAATATATCTGGTTAACATAATTTCGACAAAAAGGTTACAAAATTGGTCGTTCGAGTCTACGAAAATTTCGTAGCACCTGTGCTACACCGTACATTTTTACGTAGCGGTGCTACGGCGATTGTGTAACACAGTGCAAATGCTTACTGCACTTCGTCCGGTCCTATCGTACTATCTTGAAATTGATTACATTTGCGCGTCTGTTTTTATTTAGCATTAGTTTAATTAAATGTACATACATTGCATTTTCTAAACTTACTTTTCAATTTCAAAAATAACATCTAAAACGAAAACTGATTAAGATGTCTTCTTGTTTTATATGAATTAACATATCCAATTAATTAATACGAAGCAGGCAAGCAGGGCAGCGAGGAGGCTAACTGTAGAACAAAGTGATTTCACGCGTGGCAGACCGCGAGACTAGGGGTGAGGTCGAATCGAGCATAATCGCGAATTACATGTAATCACCGGGTAAGCGTGACCTGCTACTCTAAACATTCAACCCTTCCTTATTATCCCTTAGTAATTGAAACGATGCGCTTGTTATTACAAGACAATGGGTTATGATTTGTATTCAAATTACAAGGTTAAATGCTTACAGGAATTTTGTTGCGATTCTTTGGAGTTAATTTTAGTTGTGAGTGAGTATTGAAATCTGTGATGCAAGTCATTAACAAATTAATAAGAGGAGCGACAGTGAATTTTGATGAACGTTAAATAAAAGCTGTACAATTTTATAGTATCAACACGACGAAGAAGAATTTAATACTTCCATACTTATAATATTATACATTCTAAAGTAACTCTGTCTGTCTGTCTGTATGTATGTTACCTTTTCACGCCTAAACAACTAAACGGATTTCGGTAAAATTTGGCAGAGAGATAGATTGCATCCCAGACATAGGATAGTTTTTATCAACATACCTCGTGGGCGAAACCGCGGGCGAAAGCTATAGTATTTTATATACTACCTACTCAATCATGTATCTCGGTTTATAAGATTTGATCTAATACCTATGGCTGCGTCTATAAAATCTTCAATAATAATAAAAACTTACGTTTTAATGCTAAAATAGATTTATCTGACTGGCACTTTTTATTGCGAGAAAAACCAAATTCGATCGGTTCCTAGCGTTCCTGATCTAGATAAACTATTTATTTATATTCAGACATTTTATATTTGAAGTCGCTTTTCGTGTCTGTCTGTGTTTGAGTGTGCCTTATTTCCTTCTAGTCTACGTATTTTGATGCCGTTTTCACCATAATTAGGAATATAATATTCCGGACAGTTTGTGTGTAATACATTAATATATTAAACTTACAATATAATTAAGAAATCTCGAAGTGTTATCACAAAAACCGTGCAAAACAATGGCGTATCGCTACTTAGTATCTACATATTTTTCGAGTCTGTGTGACCGCATTGTTCTTCAAAACTACGTAACATGTTTTGATGCGGTTTTCCTTAGGAAAAAATATTTCTATCTACCTACATGAATATTTACATACTGGTACATTAATATTCATTTGACATAATATATTAAAGAAATCTCGATAGATGTTACGTCAAGTCGTAAAAACCGTGCGAAGAACCGAGTCGCTAGTATTAAAATACTTAGAGGGATAGGGTTGCGGCACCGGCAGTCGGCAGTGCGGAGCGGGTGCGGAGCGGGTGCGGCGGCCCGTGAGCTGACGTTGCCGCCGCTGTTTGCTCTGAACGGTCAACATTGTTAGTCGCTCTCGCAACCCGCCCGCCTCTCCCGCAAATGTTATTACATGATTAACCCGAAGCTAACACGTATCCCACTTCTGTTTGGCCTAGCTTTGTTAATTGCCCACTTTGAAACTGCGTACATCAATTATTTCATCAAATCAAACAATGTGGAAACTGTATAGCTACATGATTCTGCTGAATTTTGTTCAATTGTATTTTGGATCGGATATTAACATGTTGGCTGTCCGGGCTATGTTTTTGGCAGATATCCTGGTACGTGAAAAAGTTAACAATGCACACGTCTAGCCGAGTCCAATGCACACCGGGGGTCGCTTCTGTAAGTTGTGAAGGAGTATGACTGTAGAGTAGGGCAAGTCATCTACTCGTAATTCTGTACACACAACTTTGAGAAAGGAACCGACAAAAGGATCCGGTTGGATTGGGCAGCATTTAGAAAACTTCGTCAAGTCTTCTCGTCTCCTATCCCGCAATGTTCGAAGACTAAGTTCTTTAGCCGGAGCATCCTGTCCGTTATGACATACGGTTGCGAAACGTGGACGCTAACGCTAACAGTCGGACTGGTCGACAATTTAAGGTCGCTCAGCGCGCTATGAAGCGAGCTATGCTCGGAGTTTCTTTGAAGGATAAACTCAGGAATCAATTTTTTCGGAAAAGAACCGGAGTTATCGACAAAGCTTGCAGAGGAAGCAAGCTGACAATGTGTTTGTCGAAATACCGATGGCCGGTGGAGCAGTCGAATCTTGGAATGGAAACAGCGTATCGGAAAGCGTAGTGTGGGACGAACCCCAGCTAGATGGATCGACGAGCTTAAAAAGGTGACTGGGACATACTGGATGCGGAATGCGGAGGGCAGAGTGTTGTGGCGCAACCTGGGAGAGGCCTATCCAGCCGTGGACTGCGAAAGGCCGCGCGAGTTGATTGATTGAGTTGATATTGCTGAATAAACTGTACAGTGCAAGCCTAAATTTTCAACGTCCATTAATAAATTATACCTAATACTGGCTAATACCTAATGTCGATATCATGGAATATGGACTCTCTCATCATTTCTGCATAGCACTAGTACAGCAATTAGGTGTACCTACCTGCCTAATTACAATCCAACATCTCTTGTAGGTGTATGTGTTGTTTTTTACTTAACATTGACACACAGTTATTTTTAAAACTTTGGGAACATTTCTTTCTTTCTTTAATGGTAAATGTTTGGTCTTCTTGGCTAATGTTATACATGTTAAAGATTTTAGTAGGCGCAGTTTACACGCCACACATTCTTTCGTCTCGTTGGTCCAGTTTGATTCCCGGGTTTTGCAACGTGTTATTGGGTTTTTCCATATGGAATTTCTAAGTAGCAGTAAAGAGTCAGGATTCCTGCCCGGTTGACGGCAATAGGCTCGCCCCCTACTACATGGGAGTGAAACGTAACTGGCGAAATGTGGGTGTTCTATAGGTAGGTACCTACACCTGCAATACAGGAGTGATGTTATGTCATGTGTACATTGAATACATTAACTACTAAACACACTGAACGAAGAAGAATAAACAGTCAAAGACTTATTCTATTGGACTCTCTCCAATAGAATAAGTTGCTACCTGCCTACATAATTACTATAACTCACCACGGTTCGGTGCGGTTTGATGCTCGGCTCGGTTCTGTGCATCCTGGACAGTCACACCCAACGCTCTAATTTGACTGCCCAATTCTTCCCTTGCGGTGGCTAACGCCCGCCTGGTTTGCGACCACCCTCCCACCGGAGTACGGCGTCAAGCAGCCTGCTGTGTTTCATCGATACGTGGGAGTTCCAGTACCTTAGGCACCTTCTGTGCAAGCTCGTTCCATCATAGACCTCGTCCATCGTTTTCTATCAGGCGTGATCGAGGTCAAGAGCGAGCCCATTCAGCAATAAAAATAAAAAAAAACTGTCAAAAAGTCAATTAACTAAATCAATATTCAAGTGTAGGCACCCCGCTTTAAAATTGTGAGTACCACCTAGCATTGTTATCATCGTGCAACAGGAACTGTGATAAGAATGGCTGGCGTGAGGCGAGTTCGCCCGTAAGAGGATAGCTCCCAGAGGCGGGACACGTTCGTGGCCGTTATCACAACCTCTTCATCAATTGATTCCGCGCCCTCGGCGACTCAATAGGACGACGATCCGCTTTCCACTAAACTACAAACGTCCTAAAAAGAAATGTGGAAAAGCTTGCTGAATAATAAGTTTGTTTTTTAATTTATATTGTTATTGTATGTTAGTTTAAATAACTTAAAATACATAAATAACTTAATATTGTTATTGTATGTTAGTTTAAAATTGGTAAATTCAGTTTTAGAAATAGGTATTAAAACACTTCGTTTTGCGAGTAGGTACCTAAACCATCAAGTACTAGATAATTGGACCATCTGATCATCACTGTTCTTTTAGATCTTCCATGGATCTACCGACTTAAGTATTACCTATATATGTAAAGTTTGATCAAAACTTTCGAATAAACTTCGAGAATCCGATCATCCAACTGATAAAACAGGCTGTTACAGAACAAATGATTAACTTTTTCTTCACACTTATTTGATCGGGAAAAACCACGACGGATCCCAACCCACAGGGTCGCTGTGTTTTACACGTCTCTACGCTATCAATCGAGTAAAAGAGCTACCATCTTAACATTCATAACAACATAAGTCGAGAGAGAGAGAGAGTGTATCGTCTTGACTTTTTACCCGACTGCAGCGAAACCCGAAAGAGAAGAAAGGAATGTAAATAGATAGAAAAGTAGGCTATTTTTCACAGAAACACAAAGAAGAAAGAAGAGAAGAAAAAAAAAGATAAGTTAATGAGTATTTCGTATTTTTTAATGTAAGTATACCTACCCCTAATTTTTTTTAATACTTACTAATTTGTTTTTTATTAACTTCGTGGCCTATGGCACATCTATACAGCTATTTAGGTACCTATACAACATTATTTTTAGTATATGCGAAACCCGAAACACGTGTCTAGTATTTTTATGTAAAGACTCTGTGTACAAAATTTCAAAACTGTATCATAAGAAATCACAAAGTTATAAGCTTGTTATGTTATCTGGTTGTCCGTTCAAAAACATGCTCACCACGCGGCGCGGCGCGGGGTGACCTTGTTTTATGCTCCTCCAGCATCGTACGCTCATTGATAATAGTTTGGCAGTAGGTACCTAACTGTACGGCAATTTTATTGTAATTAACTAGTGATTAAATATTTTTGGGACAAAATATAACATGGTGTAAAAATTATTGAAATCGATTCAGTTACTTATTCTGAACGGTTTCGCATATACTAAAAATAATGTTGTTTAAGTACACAGTAGGTAGGTACCTACACTTTTTTGTTCCACTGTATACCTATACCTAGATAGCTTGATTTAGTTCATTCTTCTTGGTCGCGTACTTCTTTACTGAAGGTCGTGACCCTGAAAGGCCTTCGCGGCTTCATGCACGATGTTCTTCCACTTCGTTCGGTTCTCAGCTTCTCTCAGGGCGGTCGCAACAGAGAGTGAGAGCGGTTACTCGGTCTGACCAGCGGTTTGGTGACCGTCTGCGAGGTCTTTTCTCATCTATCTTGCCCATCACCATTACTTAATGTACTTGTAATTTTCATGGAAAATATGTACCTATGTATAATCCACCATCAACAACTCTGACCTGAACCTCTGCATAAACAACCCTTCTTCGGCGGTCTAAAGGCGTGATATTGTTTTTTTATGCTTGCTTTCATGGAAAAGCAGACCCTAGACAAAAATGCCTGCTCTTATAATCCAGAGCGGAAGACCGTTCATGCTCTCTTGGATACCTGATACATTTGATATCGTAATCGTGAAACACCCTCATAAAACAAAATTTTTAACCAATCTGAATTTTTACAACCTTAACTTGCGACTGCAGTGACACCTACCCACGAAATAAAAAAACATTTTATAGTTAGTACAGTACAGCGCCTCTAAGACAAGTCGACCAAAGACCAAAGCGAGGGCGGTCGCCGCGCCATTTTTATTGTCGTAGCAATGGCGCTTGATTATAGTTCAATCCCAACACAACAGGTGGCTCTGCACGTATTAATTTGTGTTATCTCTGATGATTCAGATTGCTCCTTTCATCTAACGAAAATGTAGATTCGATTATGTAGATTCTATCTACCTTTACTTAGAACCAGGAAGTTAAGTTGACGTTTATATAGTATGTTTTACTGTATTTCTATCTATGCTAGACAAAGTAGCGTCGTCATGAAAATGTGTCGTGTTTTGATCATTCTAATACGTATTGCCGTTCAAGGCAATCTGATAACGGTTCATCGGCTTCTGCACATGCATACACACGTCGCGTCAAAGGTTGAAGTGTGAACGTACATCGCACTCGGAGTTATCTATAAATTATAATCACCGTACCGCTGCCCGAACATAATCAAGGTCAAATCACAAATATTTCTATTTCTTGGGGAGCGTGTAAATAGTGCTGCTCACGAGCTTATGATGCACATGTTAGCTATTTTAAGAATCATCACGTTTTTCGCAGCAGTATTTTTGTAACTGTTACTACTAGCGTCTAGGCGAGAATATGTGCCAAATGCTGTTTCAACAAATGTTTCGGCGCTTGAGTCTCTACAACCCGGTAATCGTTTCTAATAAAATCCAGTTGTAACATTCAAAATGCTTTATTTTTATAAAAATAAAAAACATATAAAATATGAGTATAGTAATACTAAATATCGTATTATATAAATCCAATCATAACAAATTCATTTAAATGCTTTTTATTTCATAAATGTGTTTTTTATAACTACGCACAGGTATCGCTGCAAAATAACAGAAATAAATTATTTATAAAACATTCTCTCAAAATTATTTTAAAACTACCCACACGAATATTAATTTGTACCAAAAAGAGGTTCTTGTTTTTAAATTGTTCTGTGTAAACACCACATCAACACCCAAAATCAACAGAGTATACAAATATAAAAAAAAACTAATATAGGAATCAAATACGAAAAATAAAATTGGTAGGTATATTATTTCGAGACATGGCAATTCATATCACAATGTAACGTGTGGCACCGATGAGGCACACTCAGTCTTCATTCAAATGCTATAAATTCATTGAAAAGATGCAGGTAGATCTATCTGACATGGTCGTCCTAAAACATATACATAATAATAGCCCCATTTTCTATTTCCTAAACACTAATAATGCACTGACCACCTACACCACAAATAAGAAAATTATTAATTTTCAACTTAATTCGGTAATACATAAACATACCACATGATTTTAAATAAAAAGATTTCATGCTTAATAAAATATATAAAAAAAATCTTAATGGCTAAGTTTGTATTTTCATAATTTGGTAAATTCAGAGTAATTAAACCAATTAATTATTTATTCCTATCACACTATTTTATAAATTCTAAAATACCCAAATGTACACGTAACGTAAAAAGTCTTGTGACACTTTTAAATATGGCTCAATTTAAATAATATAATGGCATGTTGATATATTTTAGTAGCGCGATTCGAAGGTAGCTTGTTTGATGCTTTAGACACTATAATCTGTTAGTGTATTCCATTTATATTAAATAAATTAGAGCACTGTCTGCACTGGTTTAAAATGCAGCATGGCGTAGTCATGGTAGTACATCATGATGGCAAGTGGCTGGCCAAGGATCAGGGAGCTCCACACCATAATGTTGCCCCAACGTGGCCCAAGCCTGACCTCGGCGTGACGAGAAATGATCGCGAGCGGAGGTTGAGCCATCATACCCAAGAACGCCCAAATTCTGAACATTTGCAGCGGCACACTCACCTGTAACAGTTTTAAATTATCATTAGTTAATATGGCGACAAAAAATGGAAAGATTGGGACGTTCAATTACACCGATATCAAAGAGTTGAAAGTGTGTGAGTACTGTGATTAGACGCACCTGGCGCACGTGATAGGCAACATTCTATCAACATGGTCTGATATTCTGTGGTTTTACCACCAGTAGAAAAACGTGTGAAAATTTTACAAAACACTTGTTGAGTAAGTTCCCAAGACAGCTATATTTTCAAGCAACGATTGCCGGTCTACTGTCTCTCCGCTTTACGTGCTTTATTGTCGTGGGTATCTAAGTCACGGGGAGGAGCACGCCAGCTCAGCGTTTTTTTGCAACGCTGCAAAAGGCTGTAGGGCTTTGCCATAAAAAATCTAGGCATTCTTCCTATGACCTTTGGTTAATAAGTTGTAGATGATGAATTATTAACACTCACCAAATACTCATGAAACAGCGCAGATATAGCAAACACAACGATTCCAGCGTTAAATTTGCTGAATCCTTTTTCGGTGATGGGTTTGTACACGTGTCTGACGGCCCACATGTGCACTGGCATGTTCCAAGTGCTCCAGAATACGGATATATTGTTGGAGTTCCACCAATCAGAGTAGAACTTGCGGTCTGCGAACTGCAGCAGCTCACCCATCAGGTTCAGGAACGAGTGGAAGGTTAAATAGAAGAAGCACAGCCATATGAGATGGTTCGGCACCTGGAAATGTAAAGCTGTTTTAGGTATCAACCACAGAGTCCGTTAGGGCGGCGAAAATTGGAAGAAGATCGAAGCGTCAATATGAGCCGATCGAGCTAGTGATCGAAGTGGTCACGAGCCATTTATTAATTTGTGTGAAGTAGATACTTGTAATTACTAAACAGCGCCAAAAGATCATATTCTAACCCGTCATTCTCTTTTGTCGACTTGCCAGATTGTCTATCAGCAAATCTCGTGCAGTGTGTGCGACCAAGGTTAGGCGGCAGTTTGGGACTGGACTACATCCAGAAGCGAGCGGTTGCCAGATGGATCACTATCATCATCAGAATACGAAATTCTAGAGCTTCTGCTCTCGTGTCGGCAAGAGCTAGTCAGCAGCATAATTGACCGAACGAATGTTTAGTACATTTACTAATCTATGGACTTTAGTAAAATTCCACTTCGCATTTCTACATTCCACAGCTTTGTGTAAGTACAAATTGGGATGAGTGAGATCCAAAAGCCACCTTTCAGATGGAGGGCATTAACAATTTCTGAAGAAATAATACCTAAGTCGCCATAGAAGCAAACGGGGAAAAAATTTCATCATCATCATCTGCCTAGCCTTTTTCCAGCTACATATGTTGGAGTCAGCTTCCAGTCTAACCGGAGGCACCTGAATACCAGTAACGGGTAAAAATATTTATTCAATTATGCTGCACTCACAGCTAACTTGAGTAATCTTTCTGTGATCCTTATGGGGTCCATCGTTGAGAAAGTCTCCACGGAATTGGTGACGGTGGGTATCATCCATTGTTGGAATAGCGCGAGGCAAAGGTTTATACCAAAGAACAGCTCCAACACCCTTTTAATTACAAACCTCTTCCGGATTCTGAAACGCATACCATATAGTAATTAGTTATAAATATTTATTTTAAAAGTTAGGAAGGGAAAAAAGGGTACTATTCGAACCTAACATAATAACTACAAGCATGCGCACAACATGAACATACAAAATATTGACTAAATTATCGTCCGTCAACCTTTGGTCTAGAATGTGTAATTGCGCGTGGTCTTGGCCTAATCATTTTATTTATTACCTATGTTCTTTTACAACATCTCTCGCGAGGCTAATAAAAGCTGTGGCCAATCAGCTTAACCTATACCAGAGACATGACTATGACTTCAAAGATATTAAATCCCAAATTATTTACAGCGATAAGTAAAATTTTGTCATGCGCAAACTAAAAAGCACACGTGATAATAAAATATCAAGACAAAACAGTGATATTCGTCGAGATAAAAAGATTAGAGTACACGTGAATCCGCACGTTTTCTTCGAAGAAAACGTGAGTTTGTTGCCCTTGTTTCACACCTGCCAATTAATATTTTACGTACTAACAGGACAAAAGTCGATTGACACCGTTATTTTTATAAAATTATTTAATAAAATGGTTTTTAATATATCATGTAATAGCCGGCTTCGGCTTGATAATTTAAAGCAAGATAAACCGTTTTTTTTATTTAATTATGGTGTTCAGCGATGATGAAAAAAGTGAAGTGATTTTCGTTGTCGACATTGTACTTAAAATAGTAGGTACGCTTATTTACAAAAAGATGGTAATTAAAATTACAGACAAAAAAAACAGATGCAATCAAAACTAACCGTGCAGTGCGGGGGTAATTCAACTCATAACAAAGAGTAGGGGCCAACATAAAGTAGGACAAATCTTTTAGATTCAGATTGTCTGGATATTTCGTCAGCCTCGCTGCAGCCGGGGTATCATTTATAAGGTCTTCTTTACTCTCTGTAGGAAAAGGATCGTTGGTAATTGGTCGGTTTAATATCTACATTTATTTACAATGCGATTAGTTTATTAGCAGATAAACGAATATAGATAAAACAAGGATGCGATAAACATAAGCGTACAAATCGATAACGTTACGTAATGCTACGATAATTATGAAAAATAGAACGCAACACTACAAGAAGTAGAAACTCTTTACAAACTCAGGCGAGACTAACTCATACAAAGAAAAACCATAAACTCCTGGATTCTATGATACTGCAACCAAAGCATTTCTAAAGTATTGCAAAAGCTAGAAAAAAAAACTTTGAACACACAAATTATAAAAGAATCACTCTAAAAGCAAGAAAACAAACAGATGTAAGGAAGGCACGCAGTAACTTGTATTAAACTTACGCTCATGTTCGGCCGTCATTAGTTTATCTGTAATAATTTAACAGTCACCTTTAAACTCTGTATTCCCTCAAATATCTCTGTCTTTTTTCAATTAGGTCAAATATATAAGGCCGATAAGACAGTTATTGGTTAACTAACAAAGTTGATCTTTCTCACTAACTGACTTTGTAGAAATGGAGGAATTGATTACCGCGATCCCGAGATACCGGTACAGGTGTTTTAAATCTCGGACGGTATCAATGTAACCCTCCGCGTTCATCAAAGATGAACAGACAAAATAGGATTACAATGATGACATTGAATAATATACTTTATGATTAGTGTCATAAAGTCCACTATTCTACAAATACCGAACGCAAAAGTAAATCTTGGTCTGCCGATTAAGGGGCTATGTTGAAAAAAATGTGTTTTTTCTATTTCGTGTAACTTGTTAAGTAAGTAGGTATGTGGAATAGGGATTTAACATTTTGGTAGGTATATGTTTTTTGACTCTTTGGTCTAGTATCGTTTAAAAGGAATACACGATTCAATGATTTTTTTCTCGATATAAAAAAATAGCAAATTTATATCTAGAAAGCAAATTTATATCTAGAGAATTATCATATCAAAGTTTACTCAAAGTAGTATTAATTTTTTTGTTAAAAAGGAGTAAAGTGTTTTCCCACATACGTTGTTTTATTCCAAGCGCACGCACATTATAGCTGTCTCTCTTCTGTTGCGTTTCAAAATTGCATCACTTTCGCTAGCTTAGTAGGTTTTCGAGGATTTTCGATTTTCGAGGTAGCCCTTTAACATCAACACAACGGTGCATGCACCGCTGCCTAAGACGGTCGTAATCGAAAGCAAATATATTTATCACATAGATATAGATATAGATACTTAGACATAGATAACATAACATAGATCCTGTTTTCATGGTGTGACATCGGCCACTATTTTTTAAGTTATCATCCAAATTAATGTAAGACTTACTCCAATTAGGTGCTGATAAACTCTGTCTCCTAAGTTTATTATCTCCTAACTTTCTCTTCAAACCAAGGCGACACCAATAGTTGGTTTGTACATAACTCCAAAGTTTTAAGAAAATAATTAGATAGAGCATACAGACTGTTGTTATTCCAACTGCAAAAAAAGCATATTATTTAGCGAACTTGGTGGCTGTTTCCTACAAGGTCGTATTAAATTAACAAGGCGAAAATTCACAAACGTGATGGATACGACGACAGCTCTAGACTCATAATTTCAAGCAAGTACAGACGCCAGCACATCAATGTACCACAATCTGTCAAATTTCTTTAATTTTCAACTTTATTGCTAAAGCATAAGGTTCAAAGTTGATTGGGATAATTTGACGATTTCGGGTAGCTTGATGTGCTGGCGTCTGTACATCTGGTGTCATCATAATCATCATCAGCCTACAGTAGTTCTCTGCTGGGCATAGGTCTCTCCTATTGCATGCTATTCAGCTCGATTCTCGGTAACGCTCACCCAGCTGCTACCAGCCACCCTGCGAAGATCTGACTGAGAGACTGATGACTGAGGGCTACCTTACATTAACCGATTCGCCGTCTCCACTCAAGAACAAGTCTATCCCAACGGTCATTGGTAGTGTAGTTACTTAAAATTATGAGCCTAGAAAATGTCATTCCTTGCTTGTATCATTAGATATCCATCAAGTAGTGAAGTTTCAAAGATATACGTAATTACCGAAACTAAAATCGTTGCCCTTAAAATGCAGAACTGCAATAGGCAACAAGACCATAAAAAACATGTTACACAGCTGTAATATGACGCCAAACTTCTCTGGTAATAAATTCTAAAAACAAAACAGACATCATTATTATCATTATTGAGAGCTAATCAAAAACTGGGCAATAATTATTGAGTTCCAACTTACAACGGCTATTCCCTTTTCCACTAGTAGGCTGACAACAATAGGAACAATGCTGACTGAAAATACAAAAATATTAAATAAACGCGAGAAAAGAATTCCTGTCAGAATTTGAGGGAGGCCTTTGCCCAGCAGCAGTTGGACAGTACAGGCTAAACAATAAAAAAACATAAGACATTTTTACGAGGCCTAAATTATATAGGTAGTGAAAGGCATTAGACAGCTATCAAAATAATGAAATACTCACAAATTATCAGAATAACTGATGGATATTGACTTCTGTCACCTTCATTGTAACCTGTCAACACTATGATCCATTCAAAGGGGTTAACGCGTAAACCATATCTGTAAACGAAGTTTATAAGAGTAAAACAAAAAGTTCGGCATTGCCATGGCCACAGTTTCCAGACAGAGTTTATGACAGAATTCCAGGTTTTCACAAAGGGAAATAAATTGCTGTTACATACCAATTAAGCCATATGATTATACTTACTTGTAAGCCTACAATAAAATGTACATTAGAATACCCTTTATTATTACCCATATTTATTAGGTATTAATATAAATATATCGGTATTAATTAATGTAGAAATTATTAAAAGGGCTGACACAATGGGCCATCTTAACGCTGAAAGCAACCTTTTAAAGCCAACCTTTGGATGAATTAAGGGAGATAGGGGAGGAGAGACAATACTACATGTAGTATGTGGTGTACCATATATACAATAAATACTTACATAAAACAAATATTTATAAGAACATCTTTTTCTTTCCTGTTCAGTGTTTGAATATAAAATTTATATAAATAAAAGCCTTGAAATTGGCCTCTGTCACAATACATTCTTGTCTTTCCTCATTTCGTCAGAAAGTTTATTAACATTTTGATAGCCTTGCCTAATGTACAATAATTACTATTGGACTTTGGTCAGTTCTAACATAAACGCAATAGATACAAAGTCCATTTCTTAGAGGTATTTATATAAAAAATTTAGCAAATAAAAGCCATAACATGAATCACCATTGTATGTTGGTATGTAATGACTAAGTTATTAAATGAGCCAATAAAATGACACAAAGAATTATAAAACTAAATGATATTGCTATACATACCTGGTTTGTGATTCTAAGCAACAGAAAAAAAAAAATAAGTAAACAACTATTTGCAGTACAAAATGTAATTTGTCTAATTCCATATGTAATATGTTACAAGCATACTCACTTCAAGAAATTCTCAAGACCTAAGCGGACGCCACCAATAGACAGCATCAAGAAGCCCCAGTTCACCAGCCCAGTAAAGTTGTTGAACTCTGAGCTCCATGAGAACAGTGAATCTCTTGGTGTGTGAACACTGCAACAAAATTTGTATAGGATCAAAGAATTTATAGAATCAAAGTGGACAAATCTGTTGTTTAATAATAAAACTATGATAAGTAAGCACTTAGTAATCCAGAAGACTGTGAGATCATTTATCGGGATGTTCAGATTATCAGTCATAGATGGACCTTACTCAGATCTTCAATAGAAGACCACAATGTTATGACAATTAATGTGACACTTACGGCTTATCCAATTGCAATTTTCTAACTTTCTTCTCCGTTTCTGTTATTTCCTCAGCTTTTGAAACACTTTGCGCTCGCCTGTAGCGAAGAGCTTTTTCTTCAGATTCTGTAGTCATTTTCCTTCTTTCTAGTTCTGCAGTCTGTGTTTTGACAAAGTCCAAATATACGAATATTTTTGTTAAGTTGTGGGTAGTTGGTACTTTCGAAAGAAGACAAAGCGTTGTGTAACTATAAAGATAGACGCTATACAACGTTTGAAACAATAAGAGCAATTACCAGTAGGAGTACAGGTTTTAATTACAATGTATATGGTTAAGATTAGTAGAAGTTTTTTTTTTACAGAAGCGGTATGTCATCTGGTACCTATGTCATCATTCTAAAATAACAACAGTAAAGAATTAACCTTAAGGTTGCTTAGTCAGCACTCGAGCAGCAGCATAACCAGCTTCTCAACTAAAGGACAACAGTTCTTCGACTTTACTTACTTTTAGGCAATCTTAAACCCACCAAACTAAACACTTTCGAAATCAACTTATTAACTCATACGGCTGTCAAACTCCTAACATGTAACATCATCCAAATGAGCTGTCAATGTCAACCTCAACAATAAAACGTCAACCGGTCAACCTTCAAATGAACTTAGAGCCGGGTCTACATTTACCTACTTTCCCATAAGATGCCAGAAAGTCATGATTTTTTGTCAGGTGAAACAATTTCAACATAAAATTTTATTTTATATGAACCTTTTTTCATTGCAGAATACCCCCTAAGTGCCCCTAGGAAAATCATTTAGAAATTCTCCATGTATGAGTTCAGTCTTTCTGCTCTTTCCTCATTACGAAAGGTTACATGTTCTGTCTGTGTCATTACGTATGTACATACAGACGCCAGCACATCAAGCTACCCGAAACTGTAAAATTTTCCCAATCAACTTTTGACCTTATGAGATAGCGATAAAGTTGAAAATCAATTAAAGAAATTTGACAGATTGTAGTAGCTTGATGTGCTGGCGTCTGTACATACGTCGTCGCGTCGGTCGTCGCTGTCAGTATACAATACTTGCCATACTTGAAAACTATAATATTTCAGTAGTTTTTGAAACACTCCTTGGGAGCAGGTGGCAACAATCGCTTTCCCTTTCTGCAACCCGGAGAGCATTCCACGGTCTCCATAAATATGGTATGTACGTATGGCCTGTAGGCGACGGACTCAGGAGTTTTAGTCTCAAACTGAAAGCTCGGGGCCTAAAAAGGCCACTTTGGCAGAATCATAAAAAAATGCATATCACGCAATTCATCTGTTTGACAGTTTCACATCTATATATCCCTGAAGGGTTAGGCAGAGGTGTACCTATAGCATTTTACGAATCTCATATAACTGTCATACAAATGAATTGCATTTAAGAATTGTTATAAGATTCTGCCAAAGTGCCTTTTTAGGCCCCGGTCACAGGTGGCTATTGTCTGTCCATAAACTGCCATTGTTGCGTATGTGTTTATTGTTGTGTCAATAACAAAACGAAAACTAGATGAAAATGATGCGGGAAGCGTCTACCACTGGTAAAAAAACAGTTTTAATGGAAAAGTCAATTTACATAATATCACACCACATTTATAGCCAGCATTCGTTTTATTTTAAGTCACGAAAGAGGACCTTTGGTTCATGAATTCTGTGAAAATTTTCGATAATTCAACTGGCTACATATCACGGTTAAAAAGTTACAGCCGTGTGGCAAAAAGACGGCGCAAGCAGCGGCGCGGTGTAAGCTAGGACCGTATAATTATTAAGTACTCTGTGTATTAACGGTGCGTTACGAATTGGGAATGTAATCGATTTGAGATTAAAATTCACCGTGAGCCACAGACTACTTAGAGAAAGCGCTGTCAAAAATGACAATGTGAGTGTGTAAGGATGAGGATGTTTCAGTGTGTGTTTTGTTTTGAGTTGTATCATATCTTCAAATTAAACTAACGTGGCATTTTCAAAATTGTGCTTCTGGCTGACAGATGCCACCTAACCAAAGAAGAAGAACTGAAGACGAAATGTGGTGTTTATACAAAGAAATACTGCTGTAATATCAATGACTTAATAAACCAATGGACTGAGCATACCTACAAAATTAGCGTGTGGTATACACGCTAATTTCGCACACAAATCGGGCACTAAAGATGGCCGCCTTTCGTAAGGTTCTTTTTGTTTTTTCTCGCACCACACTGTTTTATACAACACGAGAGCATGACTTTCCTATTAATGGACACCAAAACACCTAGTTTCTAGACGTATTTATTTCGAAAACAACAAAAATATTTTGAGCAATCAACCGTTTGACAGCACATCTACCGCAAAACCATTCATAAAACTCGGCACTCAATATGGCGGTCCGTCACGCATAGACATGATATTGACGTCACACAAAAGTGTTGCCAAATATAGTACTTGACAAACATTTAGATGTCTCTCTTTTCATATGCAGCTCTTGATTAGTTAAAAAGAAACAGAACGCTTTTTGACATGTGTGTGTCGATATGATTGATATTTGTATAACTATTATTTCTGTAGTAAAATAGGGCATCTCCATGTTTCTCCTATCTCAATGTGTAATATCGTTTTGACATGAACGTACACTATGAGCGCGTTCACAAGCATTCCGAATTGTTAACTGGGGGCCTAAAAAGGCCACTTTGGCAGAATCATAAAGCAATTCATATCACGCAATTCATCTGTTTGACAGTTTCACACCTATATATCCATGAAAGGTTAGGCAGAGGTGTACATGTAGCATTTTACGAATCTCCATACAAAACTGTCATACAGATGAAATGCGTGATATGAATTGTTTTATGATTCTGCCAAAGTGGCCTTTTTAGGCTCCCAGCTCTCAGCTGTCATAATCGTAATATCTATAAAGGAACGCATGTGAGACGATTTGAGTGCTGTGAGCGAATAAAGCCAATTCGGAATGTGCGGCCTAATTGTTGGGGTTGGGACTGGGACCCACTTACACTTTACACCTTTGGAGTACTCTTTGACCTTTGGGTACGGAATAACGGAAGTCGGAACCTAAAAAAGAATGGTTATGAAAAATGACCTTGTTTTTAAAAGGTACACGATATTTTTTCAGTCTACAGTAGTTTTTTAGCTTTGCTTTATTCGTTTGGTAGAATCGCCAATAAGAAAATGGTCACTTCAATCCTCCAGTGAGAGGATAAAGGTCGTCTGTGTGTGAATGTGACTACTATGTAACGGAATTTCAAGGAAAAAAAACCAGGCTTCTAATGAGATAATTTTAGTATTATCTCAAAATAATTGATTTATTTCGTAGATATTTATAGTATAAAATGAAGATTTGGACCTCAGAACACACTTTCAAGTAAGTAATGACGATTGATATTATGACGCAACCTTGAATTTAACACAACATGGGTCAATTTTGTTAATCATTGTCTTTGTTCGTCAATTTACAGCCATCCGTGGGAGACGGTTGCTCAAGCAGCATGGCGAAAATATCCCAATCCTATGAATCCAGCAGTTATCGGAACAGATGTCATCGAAAGGCAGGTAGTCGATGGAGTTCTAATCACACACAGACTTGTCAGTTCCAAGTGGTTTTTTCCGAGATGGGCTCAAGCAGTAAGTTTCTTAATTTCATTTCTTGATTAAGTAATTTATAGTTATCCAAACTATTTTCACAAAATTGTAAAAAAAAGTACATACCTACCTACATTGATCAAAAAATATTTATTTACTTACAGCTTATTGGTACGGCGAAAATTTGCTATGCAAGTGAAAAGTCACTGGTAAACCCGAATGAACGAATGATGACTTTGAAAACCTCAAACTTGACATTTTGCCGTTACATAGCTGTTGATGAGACTGTTCGGTATAATCCACACCCCTCTGACCCTTCTAAAACTCTGCTGACACAAGAAGCTGTAGTCACAGTACAGGTAAGTAGAATCATTATCTGTCTTATTATTATAATTATTGTTTTTGTTTTGTAATTTCCATGCATATAATATAATGCAGCATATTTTGATCAGCACATAGATATACCTTCCTATGTGCATACCTTTTAGTTACTACCCTTACAACATACTAGTTGTTTTAATCAGTTGAATGCCATATTTACAGAAACAAAAAGCCATTGTCTTGCATGGTCACACAAAGGGACATATTAAAATCTTATTAGTCTCTCAAGGCTTCCAAATTACAAAATCTAATAACAAAAAAAAATACCTTAAAGCTGTATCATTGAAATGCTGTATTATCATCACCTACAACCACCCATTGTTAGGGCTGGAGGTTGGACATATGCCTCTCTTTGTTTTTGTCAATCTCCACTCAGCCAAGCTGGCACAAGGCAGTTTATTATAAATGAAATATGATTAGCATTAAATTAATATTTTCAGGGTGTTCCACTCAGTAGCTATATGGAGGATTTATTAGCCAACAAAATATCTTTGAATGCTGGTAAAGGTCGTCAAGCTATTGAATGGGTCATTGGAAAAATAGACTCAGAAATAAAAGAACTTGCAAGCACTGCATGTAAAAGTACTGATGAGCTATTATCACAGACAAAGAAATCTCTTGATGACATAACTTCCACGGCACGAAGATCAATGGATGATATATCAACAAAGGCTAAGAGATCATTTGATGACATAGAAAAATTCACAAAAGCTAATGCTAATCAAAGAAGCTGAAAAGAGGAGTGATTGAATTGTTGTGCCACACAACTCATGACCTGCAGTTAATATCTAATTATAACTATTAGAAATTTATGTATTGTTGTAATATTGTAAATTATTTATTTTCTAATAGTCTTAATAACAGATTTATTAGCAAAACTTTGCTTGATACCATGCTTACTAAAGTGAAAAAGGCACAGTTATCTAAAGTCAGTTTTTGCATGTAAAAAAAACTGATTATGTTATCAGCTGTAGTGAAAATTGATAACATAACAGACACCAGTGGAATTTGCTAAAACTTGCTTTATGTAAGTGCTGCGTGACCTGCATTGAGTATTTGATTTTCGGGAAGGACATCTTGTTTTTGTAAAGGAACAAATTACCTCATATGACAAATTTATCATTACATCTCAAAGCATGACTGTCTTTGTTTTGTGGTTCAAGTTCAAGAGTTGAGGGTGAATGTAGATAAAAGTGTGATGATTTGAAGTATTGTAGATTAACAGATGTATAAATCTAGCTTTATTTGATGGTTTATCAGGGGTGCAGAATTCTTTCTGACGTTTTACATATTATTAGAATTGTATAAAGCCTCGAAAGTAAATAGGAAAACTCTTTGTGGTAAAAGGCAATTTATGCAAAAGTCAAATCAATATGCCAAGGTTATTTTACTTTCGATTTCAAATCAACGCCAAGATTTACCAGCACAGTGAAGACTGAACACTATAAGTTTACTGGCCAACCGCCCTGGCGCTCGAACGATTGAATATCATTATACAATAGTTTTAAAGCATTCTCGAAAAATGATCTGATTCATGGTGAAAATCTTACCAATCAGAGCTGTATCCGAATACACAGACGGTTGCTGCTGGGCGACTTCATACAGATATTGATGTAATTAAACATTGTACTCAGCTATGAACAACCGTTCCCTATTGGCTGTCATTATGTTAATGACAAAAGCATTCCATGTTAAAGTCATTTTTTGTGATGAGCTGATTCTTGCCCACACTTTGGTGACCAAAAGGAATAAAAGCTGAATGTATTATTGTATTTTAAAATAATTATATTTTTCCTGAAATCCTAATTTTTTATATTTCCATATTTTATGAGTGGCACTGACATTGCAAATACCTGCTCGATTCCAAGGGATTTGAACTAGTACTTCTCAATGGGTTAATTTGTAAAGAAATCCCATTTAAAATTAGCTTTAAGTAATTAAAAAATCACATAGTTACCTTTGTATTCCAGACATGACTCCAGGAACTCTTGGTATTGAATTAATTAAACATTTTTTTCAGCATTCAGTGTATTTTGAACTCCATATTATTTGCAATAAATTTTTCATGAAGTATCAGCAATTTTATTCTTATTTATCAACTAGCCACGCCCCGCGGTTTCACCCGCATAAGTGTCGATCCCGTGGGAAAATCGGGATAAAAAGTAGCCTATGAGTTAATCCAGGGTGTCGGCTACCTCTATACAAAATTTTATCAAAATTAGTTCAGCCGTTTCAGCGTGAAGAAGTAACAAACTAACACAGACAAACTCGCATTTATAATATTAGTGTGCTTTACCTACCCATTATTATAGGGTTCTGTACCAAAAAGGTAAAAAGGAATCCTTTTGGTGCGACTCAGTCTGTCTGTATGTCACAGCTGGTTATTTCAAGAACCAATAATGCTGTCAACTTGAAAACAATCGTTTTAAACACGTTTGCCATCAATTTCGCAATTAAAAAGAAATATTTTTTTTTTTTATATCAACAGGGACTCAAAGGGGTCTGAATAAATTCGAATTGGGGCTACCAGGGAATGTGGCCGTGGGGTATCATATGCACAGAGTACTTTTTGATAGAAAGACCGCAGTTTGCACATTCTTTTTTTTTTTGCCGATGAAATTTTTAAAACATGATGGTACGGAACCCTCGGTGCGCGAGTCCGACTCGCTCTTGCCCGGTTTTTTTTTTCTGTTTCTTTTAGCAGAGCTACTTTAGGTACTATACCACAGAATAGTTTTTGATAGACTTACCATACTAAACTCGTGTCGAAGGCATCGCTTTAATTCAAGGGAGATGCGCCGAAATAGCATACGAAACGAAATTCAATTATTAGTTGTATGATATTTAAAAAAAAATTACAGTCATCTCATTAAAGTCATTAAGGGTCAGGACACATTGATCGACGGCGTTCGACGGTTTGTCCATACGAAAAGAGAGCAAAGTATGAAACGACGCGCGACGTAAGTACGCATCCATTCGCAACGACACGCACGCCGACGACGCGACGAACGCGCTCCGGCGCGGGCGTTGTGCCGCAAAACGATGCGAACGCCTCCATATGGCTGCGTTTCCACCAGAGATGAGCGAGGATGCGTAGCGAGGAATGTGTGTAAAACTAACCAATAACAACGCTAACTTAGTTTAAGCCTATGGTTTAAGCTATGAAAATGAAGCGATGTTATTGGTTTGTTTCACACACATCCCTCGCTACGCATCCTCGCACATCTCTGGTGGAAACACAGCCTAAGCGGTTGGATCGGCATAATGCGTACCTACTTGTGTGCTCCTTATCAATCGACAAAGTGCGAAAGGCCGCACAGTGGAACGAATGTATGGGAGCGGTTGGACGTAGACATGTCCGAAAAATAAGAGTAAAATTATGACAAACTAATGATGCCATCTTATTCGATTACTTAATGCCTTCATAAATTGTGGTGATGAATTTCTTCATAACTCCCATATTTCGGGAGTAATTTGAGAAAATGTGAAATTTTACTATGAAAATGAGTGTATCGAGCTCTCTCCCTCCTGATTCCGGGCTTGTTTCAAGTAGCGGTCTCTAATATCGTAATGCTATTACTAAGAGCTATATTTAATACTAAGACACATAGTGCGCCAAATGTGCACTTTCTGGGATAAAAGGAAATGAAAATTTAAAAAAAAAAACGTTTTTTCCCCATTTGTATTTACTTTAAACCGCAGACAGACTTATTAAGAGGTCTATAAATATATTATATATATACAGAAATATATATTAACAAAAATATTCACAAGAACTGATGAGAGTATGACTTTTAAGTAAGTTGATAATAAATTACCTAGTTTCATTAAAAGTACAATAAATAATTAAGATGTAAGCTCTAATTTACTAAGTTACACATTTTAAAACAATAACATCATTTAATTATCTACGTCATCATCATCATCATCAATTAATTCAAATTCAGAATCGATGTCCGCTAAATCATTTATGTTAACAAATTCGATATCACTTTTCTCAGAATCCGTAAGCTCATAAAATTCCTTAAAAGAAGATTTTTTTACAAACTTATTTCCTTTTGGACGGATACTTGTAACAAGTGGATCAGAAGACAGTAAAAGATTGTGCATAATATCTTCATTGCATGAGATACTGCTATGCTTTCGAGAATGCCCCTCTCTATATTTTCTAAAATCTTTATTTCTAGCCTCAGATGCCTCTTCGGATAGAAAACCAATGGGCACAATTGACATGTTCTGAACTATGTCTGGCCCATGCATTAAAATTTTATGAAGTGAAGAAGGCATATAATACCATGGGTATAACTCCACGTAAAGCTTAGCAGTATCAAAGCAGAACTCTCGGAATTTAGTTACGTTGATCTTCTCTCCTGATGAAATACACTGCAAGATCACACAGATTTTTCTTAAAAGCATAGCATCTATTCCGGTCAGTTCAGCAGATTTAGTGTAGTTTTCAAAAAATCTCCTTGCCGAGTTGCCATTGTTGGTGGATCCACTGCCTTGTTTCACAACATCGAGAAGTAAGCCCGTTTCTCTTCTTACAGCCTCTTGAACTCTTTTCTTCCTGTCATCAACTTGCCTTTTTGCTATATCACCCCTTACTTGCCATGATTTTATGTCTAATTTGTAGGAAATGTGTAATAAGCATTCCATTGAGCGAATCCAAGCGTGAAGGGTGCTTAAGCTATATTTATACATGTCCTCGTTTGCGTGTTTATCTTTGATTAACTCTAAATTATTCATTTCTTTAGGACAATCCTTGCATATGTCACACACTGAAGCTGCTGTATTGGATATAATGGAATGAATTTTACCATCAATCATTGTCAACAGCAGTTGGTGTTTGACACTAATTCCATCAGTGATGGTGGATGGAGTTAAGGCTTCAATCTCTGCTTCGATTTCAGCCATCTCTCTCTGCACATTTTCTTTGGTTTCCTTTATAAAGTTAAACAATATTGGCCGGCAAAATGAAGTGGAAGATGGTCGCTCGTTTTCCCAAATTGTTACACCTTTTGAGACGAGCCGCAGTGGTACAAGACTAATCATAAAATTACTAGCAAGATCGATTTGCTCATCTTCACTCGTCCTTTGATGATAAATGCTTTGGCTAGATGATCCGTCAAAACCCCATTTGCTGGTCAATACGAGCTGTTGATTGGGATCAACAGGGGTTTCTAACGACCTAATAAGTCTTCTTGAGGTTAAATCCATCAAGGCTTGTAATTTGATTTTTGCAGAGCTCTCTGTAACTGTGAGATCTTCTTTGGCCGGATAGTACTTAATTTTTTCTTTAACCAACATGTAGTAACTCGGGTATTGAAGAGCTCCTTCTTGAGTGTTGAAATCCCGAAGAGTGTTATAGCGCCATTTCGATAAGTTCATCGATACATAAAGAGCCAATGCCTTCAAAGGGGATATTTCCCGTACCTGAATTGATTTACCTTCAATGAAGGCTTTGATTTTTGAGGCCTCTTCTGGATTCTCCGTCAAGTATTTCATAACATAAGCTGTATCGCTTTGTCCTGCCTTTTGAAGCGCCCTTTCGGCCGAAAACATAATTTCAGCGCTGCTACTGCTGCATGAAAGACTATCTTCAGTGCGTCTTCTTTTTTGCCGGTTACTAAGGTCCTCAAAAGATTTACGAGGACTAGGATGTGTACAAGTTGAAGCATCAGATTTAGCAGGAGAAATTATGGGCTCGATGACGTCACTTATATTTTCTGTAGAAGGTTCCATATTTTCATTCTGTAATTCCGGCCATTGAATTGCAGCCTGTAGCCAAATCTCATGTTTCTTCCGAAACTTATCTGTGCTTCTTCCAGACTGTGTCCATTTTGCATAAATGCGGTAGCAAAATCGACGACACCAGTCTTTTAAACTTGTTTCAGCACTTTCACATAACTGAACACAACTGTTATCTTTTAAAACACTGAACAAATAGTTAAAGTCGCGTAAATCTTTATGTGCGCGTGCGCATAAAGCAACGTGAATATCAAGATTTGTATTAAAATTTGGAAAATACATTGCGAGATTAGCTTGGATACAACGAGGTGTAAATCAACACTGATTTTAAAGTTACTAATAGTGACCTATTTATATAAAATCCAGGTATCCCAGGTATCCTTTGTTAAATATTGCAAGGTAATTAGTTATTGTGATAATTAGTAAATGATGCATGCTAAATTAGTGTATTAAGAGCCATTTAGTAATTAAATAATAGCAATGTTCTTA
The DNA here is from genome assembly GCA_963669345.1 of Gortyna flavago. Classification (NCBI taxonomy): domain Eukaryota; kingdom Metazoa; phylum Arthropoda; class Insecta; order Lepidoptera; family Noctuidae; genus Gortyna; species Gortyna flavago. Next base: position 9,613,102 of record OY770128.1, on the reverse strand, counting down.
TCAGTAATCATTAGTGCATCAGTTTTATATGTAAACCTTAAGTCCCTAATTATATATCCTAATTAGCTTATATCTTCTCTAATTGGCTGCTCAGAAATGTTATTGTAATAAGGTAAACCTTTAGAAAAACGGTTTTAATCAACAAAATAAACAAAAAATTAAAAAATTGTGTTATAAAATAAACATCACTCTTTATCCCAGAAAGTGCACATTTGGCGCACTATGTGTCTTAGTATTAAATATAGCTCTTAGTATTAGCATTATGATATTAGAGACCGCTACTTGAAACAAGCCCGGAATCAGGAGGGAGAGAGCTCGATACACTCATTTTCATAGTAAAATTTCACATTTTCTCAAATTACTCCCGAAATATGGGAGTTATGAAGAAATTCATCACCACAAGTTATGAAGGCATTAAGTAATCGAATAAGATGGCATCATTAGTTTGGCATAATTTTACTCTTTTTTTTCGGACATGTCTACGTCCAACCGCTCCCATACATTCGTTCCACTGTGGGCCGTCTCAATGTGTCCTGACCCTAACTAAACTGCCACGTTGGTCTGGTGGTCGCAAGTGCTACTACTGAGCATGAAGTCGATTCCCAGGTCGGTCAGTGTTATTGGGATTTTCTATCAGGAACTTTTCAGTAGTAGTCCAGAGTCAGGATTTGTGACCGTTATATGTTAAACATAACTGGCGAAATGCGGATATACCTCTGCCAGGGCCGTAGCTAAGAGCTGGCAAGGCGGACGGCTGCTCGGGACGCACTTTCCAGACCCACAGCCTGTCCCCATGTGTTCCCTTTCACTGGCTTCCTAAGGTACATAGCTCATTTGTTGGGCTTGGTTTAACCTTTTATAACAAGCTACCCTCTTCTTTACTAAAATTGCCTTTTAAAGCGTTTTAAGCTAAAGGCTCAAGTAAAATCCAACCTTTGTTCAAAGGCATACTATTCCATCAACAACTACTTAAACATAGATAGTTGGTCGTCCTGATTAGCTCAAATTTATGTGCTTTGTCCAGAATTAGTTTAATGACAGGTTATATGAGTTCAGTTTATTTTATTTGACTGTATAAATCATTTCAGTTTAATTTATTATTGACATAATCTACTCATTTCAATGTTTTTTATTCAATCCTTTAATCTATCAAAGAATTGAATGTAAGACAAAAAAATATTAAAAACTTTTTGTACCTAAGTAAAAAAACAAAGAGTTTCTGTGCCATAGGCTTCTATCCCATTCACCTTTTATACCCTGTTTTTGACCAGACAGAAAAACAATCAGCTGGTATAGCCTGTAACAAGCGTAACAACATAACACTTCCAACAATATCTCTGTCAAAATATGACAAGAAGTTTTGGAGTTAAGAGGGAACAGATGAACATACATACATAGCCTGTTAAAATCATAACCCTCCCTTGGCATTGCCATAGCTGGGTATCAGAGTACTTAATAACAATGATATAGTTATAGTCTAGTTGTTTTTATTATTAGTAAAATGTTTACTCTCTACAATTCTATAGCTGTATTATACGCGCCACGAAAGATGAGGCTTGACGAGCTCAGTATTGGAGAGCTTGCGCAGGTAAGTCGTATACGAAATAGTTATCCATAATGTGTATTATCGATGACATTTAGATTCAATATTGTAATACTAGCTTCCGCCCGCCGAGGCTATGTCGGTAAAAACTATCCTATGTCCTTCCCCGGGAAGTAATCATCTCTCTGCCAAATGTCATCGAAATCTGTTCAGTGTTTTAGGCATACAGACAGAGTTACTTTCGAATTTATAATATTAAGTATGGATTTATTATGAAATAATAAAGTTCAAGATAAAAGTCAAGTCACATCTTTCGTGGCGCATTTGTACTTATTAACATGTCACTCAGGCTGGCTGGACAAATCTTCAAAATAACTCGCATTTAACTAGGTCAATATGGCATTCTATGTGACGGCTAAACATCCTTATTTCAGAATTTGTGACGCAACAGAATCTTAGATAATCGATCGACAACGTGTCCAGCCATCTTGAAAAACCACTTTTCGCCAGTCTCTCAATCTCGGTAACGGAAGTGATTTTGACGACTTTTTGCATATCAACGGGCGTCACATAAATTTGTGACAGGCATCGAGCTAAAAGTTTTGTGATACGTACAGCGGTTTAGTAGAAAAATGCAAAAATCTGTGTCCAGCCATCTTGAATTTACGTATAAAACTTTTGGCTGGCACTTCCGAATCTCAATAACGGGAGCGTTTTCGAATATGGTTCCTTTACTAACATTTAGTGACGCAATTTGTGACAGTAATAACGTTTGATTTATGGCGTCACATGTAAGGGTTTACGAGAAATAAATAAAAACTTAATGTCCAGCCAGCCTGAGCTCAAGCTGGCTGGACACATGTATCTCCGCTGCGTGATGATCTACGGCCTTCGAAATATGTTCAATTTTTTGTGATGGGGACGATAATGATTTACTGAATTTGTGACGGAGAAACTTTGAGTAGTTTCAAAGATATTGATCATTTAAGTTTTCCCATACAAACATCCATTAATATTGTGAGGTGACCATAATTTTTACATAAATAAAGGATTTTTTTTTATCGACTAATCGGCCGGTTGCAGCCACGCCTGCTTTGTATTTGATTTTCATAGATGGCGCTGAGAAAACATCGTTCTTAAGAACAATGTTTCATCGATGTTACCAGTTTCAACATCGATGCGGCCATTTATTTATTTTCAACTACAGATAACTTATTAGATAACTTATCTTTCAATTTAATCTTCTGATCATAAAATTAAGGCCTAAGATTTGGAGGCAAATTGCATAGCAACTTATGTAAAAAAAGCAGATGGAGAGTCGAGTATGACACCTGAACACCAATTGGAAGAGCCAATCCAGATGAACCATCTCAACACATAGGTACAGAATTATTAGCTGAACTTACCTATTTACATGCTAACTTATGAGAGCCTAGGTGAATCACCAAATCACAGAAATGATTAATTACTAACACTCTTTACTTTTTTAACCAATACATAAGCCATTCAGATGATACCACATCAAATAAATTCTATTATCTCATTAAGTAGTTGACATAGGTAATATGGGCTGGTGTCTGCACCTCCATGCACATATTTTGCAAAATTAGGTGAGATAATTATGAAGTTATTTTAAATATTATACCCATACTTACAAAAAAATGTATCAATATCTTATTAAAATAATGGAACCTCACATTTTACACTACATCTAATTGAATTGGAGTGATTGTCCACTACTATTATGTGGCCTTTGTTGACATGATAAACCAAACACCATCTTGCAGCTACAATTTTACAGGATAACTTCACATGAGTGTACATTACAAATAGTTTTTTGATAAGAATGCAATATGTTTACTATAACACTAAAAAGTCTTTCAAACATGAACACATGAACTACATTAAAGTTAGTATCAAGTGCTGGTGCCTGAAGATGTCATGCTGCCATTCTGAACATTTGCTCCTGCCACTGATCTTGTAGCAGACAGGTGAGAAGCTTTCAGACGGTCCAACTCATTCACCCAGGAACGGACATGCTCTAATCGGTGCCATGCCATCTGCAATACTTTCTGTGACGCATAACCAGATCCTTCATGCGGTTGGCCAGTAGATACTTGAGTCAGGTAGTTAATCTGATCACTGAGTTTTGATTCCACTTGACTTAATGTTCTCAGAAATTGCGATGTGTTTGTTTCTGCTTGTTTCTGACCAGACTTTTCTTTACTTAATTCCAGGAGTGCTTGAGCTGAAATCAAGTATTTTTAGATTGTATTATTAAAATCTCTGGATTTAAAGTAAACTGTTTCTGATTTAAAACAAGTTTACACAAAATGTTGGTATAAGTTGGATGTGACATAGGGAAATATAACATGATTTTTGCTTGTAGGCTTTCAGTTTCTATTTCTTAAATAAATAAACGTTGATTCTGTACTCGTGACTTCTATGGAATATTCATAATGTAAGAGAGTGCCGACGAAAGATGAAGAGAAAAAATATTTCTACAGTACCTGCACATTGGAGACATGTTATAATATCTTTTTCAATATCATCAAGAATTTGTATTCTCTCCATAGGAGCAGTCATTTCTTATAGTTAATGTTTATGTGTTCGAGCTGATTCACAAATAAATCGGAATTTATTTATTGATTTTAAATTTTCGATTTCGATGTGGAATTAATTGTCACATTTGACATTTCTTTGCAAACTTGACCACAGATTTTTTTTTTTTGTTCCTTGTGGAACAGGCTAGGGTCAGGGACCAAGCTGCCCAGTCATCAGTGACCACAGATAACAGAAAACAGATTACTAAGGCCGCATTCCGAATTTACTATAATCGCTCACAGTAACTCTCACAGCACTCAAATCGTCTCACATGCGCATGCGTTCCGTACAATGACTAAATAGACCTATGTACTTCTCATACCTACAAAATTAGCGTGTATACCTACAAATATTGAGCACTTAAGATGGCCGCCTTTCGTAGGGTTGTTTTTGTTTTTTCTTGAACCACACTGTTTTATACAACACGAGGGCATGATTTTCCTATTAATGGACACCAAAATACCTATACTCCGACTTTTAATTAGCTGCAGTAAAATGACACTTCTTAATAACTCATTTCGGACTGTATTTAGAGATATGTATGTCAAATAAGTTTCGGTTGTTACATTCTGTACTAGAAAAACAAGGGGCGCGCGCGTTCCGAATTGAGGAAATAATCGATTTGAGCGTGCTAAAACCCGTACTGAATTGGCGTGAGCGCGATAACGATGTCCCGTGAATCGTCATAGATGACGTCATGGCATGCGCCATCTTGCGATAACGCCGACCATGCCTCGTACTAATATCACCGTGAGCGCTGTCAAAAATGACAGTGTGTGTGTGTGTGAGGATGAGGATGTGTCACTATGTGTTTTGTTTTGAGCTGCATCATATCTTTTTAAAAACGTAGCATTTTCGAAATTGTGCTTCTGGCTGACAGTCGCCACCTAAACAAAGAAGAGGAAGAAACGTGTGGTGTTTTTATGAAGAAATACTGCTGTAATATCTTTTTGACACCGAGTAAGCACTGTGAGCGCGCTAACGAGTGTTCCGAATTGTTGACAGCTCTCACCTGTCATAATCGTGATATCCATTGTGGAACGCATGTGAGACGATTTGAGTGCTGTGAGCGATATTAGCCAATTCGGAAGGCGGCCAAGGTTTGGTTGATGGTCGCCAAAAAACAAAAAGACGCCAATTACACATTTACTGCGGCTAATTAAAAGTCGGACTATATTTTCTAGACGGATTTCTCTCGAAAACAACAAAAATATTTTGAACAAACAACCGTTTGACGGCACGTCTACCACAAAACCATTCTTAAAACTCGGCACTCAATATGGCGACCGGTCACGCATATACATGATTTTGGCGTCACACGAAAGTGTTGCCAAATTTAGTACTTGACAAATATTTATGCTCATCACGTAGAACAATTTTTGGTACAGTACCATTTTTGTATCTCTTATAGTTTAGATGGTCTGTTGCGGTTCTGCATCAGGTGTTCAAGTTTCCAAGAAAAATTATAGCCTATATGTTGCCCAGACATAATAATACCTATACAACAACAAAAAAATCATTCACATCCGTCCAGTAGTTCCGAAGATTAGCGTGTACAAACAAACAGACAAACAGACAGCATTTATTTTTTGGATTCGTGCTCTATAACTGTTTCTAAACCCCCCCTCAATATTTTTTTTTTTATTTATTCAATGTACAGACACATTTTTTTTACTGTTTTATTATACTTATGTATATATAGATTATTTTCCTTTATTTTTTCGATATATACATATTAATTATATTTTTAAATATTAGAATATAAAAAACATAAAAACATTTGAAAATATAAAAAACAGTAGCCCACCGGTATCGGGAACAGGGTCCAAGTTACCGGTGGTCAGGGTTCCAGAGAGAGGAACCTCCTAACAATGCGGGCCGTGTCCAGAAGTACTGCTTTCTGAATCAAGCCCTTTATCCAGCTGCCTAACGCAAGCCTCTTCAGGTGTTGCTCTTGGCAATCAGCCCATTGGCTGTCACGACTATCGGCACAATGATTGCTGAGTCAACATCCCACATGTCGACAACCTCGCGAGCCAAGTCAAGATACTTGATTTGTCTTTCCCGGCTTTCACGAGGTTCTCATCATGCGGGACGGTTATGTCAACACACGGCAGTTCCACATTGTTTAGTTGTATTATACAACTAAACAATGTGGAACTGCCGTATATAATGATATTAACGTATAATCTTGTGGAGCATAACTTAACGTTCTTATTTTCTGCATTTTCATTCTGAAATAAAAGAAATAACCTAAAAAACGATGAGGGCGCTACTGCACGGTCGGCGACGTTTGGTCGACGCCGTCTTAAAACTTTAGTCGTTCTAACTTACTTGGAGTCGAGATTTTTAATCTGTGGAAATCAGTGTTACCAGTTTTTAACTGCCTAGTTTGCGGGAACGGACAATGCTTTTTAGATGAAATATTGATTTACAAAAATAGAAATATACAAACATGTTTCATAATAGTTTGAGACGAAATTAAAAATAATATTAACTATATTGCTTCTGCTGGAGCTAGAAAGAGTTAAAATTTCTAATTAAAGTGTTTTGTTTTTAATCTTTCTGGTTCTAGAAAATACATTAATGTATCCTCAGACGGTCAGACCAAATAAAAAACCAAGACAGCGTGCTGAAAACGTCTGAAACTGTATCTCATAAAATAAGTAGACTGCAACCAATAATAAAACTAAACAATGTAAAACTCCCGTTTATAATTTATCGTAACTAAACTAAAATAAAAGAAATAACTGAACAAACAGAAATATTAATGACATTTACGTGCTCTTTTTTATTTTCTTGAAAACACCCGATATTAAAACTTGGCTACGGCTGTGCCCTTGCACTACGTCACAAACGACATAATTATTAATTATAAACTTTCACAGCTTTGAATGACGAAGATGATTAGATGACAGAATTTGTGCACTCAACGCACTTTCAGCACCATGAATTTTGTCAATTATAGACGCTGCGTTTTCGAGTTAGTGATCTGCGTGCGATAATATGCAATTAGATAAAATAAGACAAGGTATGACATAAATGACATTACAATACAAAGTTTCCATAGAAACATATCACTAAAGAGTTTGGTTGTCATACTACACTGCGCGAAGTACTACAAACCTCATAGGGTCGAAGAATATATAATTTTGTGGGTGTTTTGAATTATGGTGTTAGCAACCCTAACTGATGACAGCTCAGCTGGCTCAGCAAGAGAGTCATTTTCAATCGGCCATTTTTGTCGCGACTGTCTTCGAACATGGTTAGTATTACGTTACTTCTAATCCGAGAATACTTCTTGAATCTCTTTTTTTTGTGGTATTGAATACACTGATTATTATTGATGGTGATATTGGTTTATTATTCTTGTAAATATTATCTGAAACTGTAAATATCTACGTGTGATAGCTTGTGTCGCGGTTCAGGGTTAACATACAAATGATGATATCCTATCTATTTATATTATACGGTTAGAACCTGAGTTCTATGTGAAGATTTTTCTAGGGCGGACTGATGTTTATATCTAAATATCTTGGAAGTGTCCCCTAATCAAACAGAGTAAGTAACTTTGAGTTTGTTTTCAGTCGCATAGAAAGTTTTCGGCGCCCCGCCATGGGTCGATGGGATTCTACCCCAAGAAGAGGTCCCGCCGTCATCGTGGAAAGGTGAAGGCGTTCCCCAGAGATGACCCTAGCAAGCCTGTGCACCTTACCGCCTTCATTGGTTACAAGGCGGGTATGAGCCACGTGGTTCGTGAACCCGACCGTCCTGGATCAAGTAAGTTCTCATATTCTATAATGTTAAATAATACAAAATGGTCAAAAAGTTTATTAATTCGTACTTAATGTTTCAATGTTTAACTTATTGTTGTTGAAACTCTCCAGAGATCAACAAGAAGGAGATCGTGGAGGCTGTGACCATCATCGAGACGCCTCCCATGGTGGCCGTCGGCGTGGTTGGTTACATCGAAACCCCACATGGTCTCCGCGCTCTGCTCACCGTCTGGGCCGAGCACATGTCCGAGGACTGCCGCCGTCGCTTCTACAAGAACTGGTAAGCATTGTATTCTGTCCATTTACAATTTTTGAAAGCCATTATTTCCTCGTTTTGGTTCTTTAGTAATTTACAAGTTGTGTCAAGTATTTGTATTATTCCATGTTACTAATCACTCCAATAGCTCTCCTCTTAATAATGAGAGTTTGAAGTCAAATGTGCCTGGTGCATATTGCTACCAATTGGTCTCCGCTCAACGATGAGGCTGTTTGGTTTTTCTTACAGCGGGCACTTATGATTTGATCAATTAGGTACAAATGCAAGAAGAAGGCATTCACTAAGTCCAGCAAGAAATGGCAGGATGAGCTTGGGCGCAAGTCGATTGAGAAGGACTTCAAGAAAATGATCCGCTACTGCAGTGTAGTAAGGGTTATTGCCCACACTCAGATGAAGCTGCTGAAACAGCGTCAAAAGAAAGCTCACATTATGGAAATCCAACTCAATGGTGGTACCATTGAAGACAAAGTTAAATGGGCAAGGGAACATCTGGAAAAGCCCATTCCTATTGACTCTGTGTTTGCTCAAGATGAGATGATTGACTGCATTGGAGTTACCAAGGGTAAAGGATACAAGGGTACGTAGCTACATTCTATTTTGTTTAAACATTATACACTTGTGGAAAATCATAATTATCTAACTGTATTTATAATTTTCAGGTGTGACCTCACGTTGGCACACTAAGAAGCTTCCTCGCAAGACGCACAAGGGTCTGCGTAAGGTTGCTTGTATTGGAGCGTGGCATCCTTCAAGAGTTTCATTCACTGTTGCCCGTGCTGGTCAAAAGGGCTACCACCATCGTACAGAGATGAACAAGAAGATCTACCGTCTAGGACAAGGTCAGTTTCTGCTATTATTACTTGGTATATTTCTTTTGTTATGGAGATTGTTTTTGCAATTTTTGTCCAATGTTCAGTGTAATATAATTATTTGTAGTGTTGAGTGTAATATAATTATTTGTGTTTGCTTACAGGAATCCACACCAAGGATGGCAAGGTCATTAAGAACAATGCTTCTACAGAATATGACTTGTCTGAGAAATCTATCACCCCCATGGGTGGTTTCCCTCACTATGGAGAAGTCAACAATGACTTTGTGATGATCAAGGGATGTTGCATGGGACCCAAAAAGCGTGTCATTACTCTGAGAAAGGTATGTAAATCAATATCTTACAATTTAGAATCCAAAGTCAATGACTTGTCTTCTTTTGAGTTAATTTTAATGATTTTATTTTTTCTTCCAGTCCCTGCGCACGCACACCAAGAGGGCTGCTCTTGAGAAGATCAACCTTAAGTTCATTGATACATCCTCCAAGTTTGGTCATGGTCGCTTCCAGACGCCGGCTGACAAGGCTGCGTTCATGGGAACACTCAAGAAGGATCGTATCCGTGAAGAGGCTGCGGCTACTACAGCACCTGCGGCTCCTGCCCAGTCCTAAACATCTTTATGGACTAATAAAAATAAGAGAAATGTTACCATGTATTTTTATTTACCCAACTGCGGCAGAGATGGCGACTGATTCCCATTGTTCAGAAGTAACGTAACGTGAATTGAAAACTCTCCCGCCTGACGAGCACTAACTTAATTTTTGCTTGTACTCGAAAAATTTAAGCGCGCCAAGGTAAATCCGTAAAATTCACAAAAGGATACACGTGATGCGTCGTCATTAGGCTGCGCAGAGTGCAAGTAATTGCGTTCTCTCTTTCCTAATAGGCGAGGGAGCGTGTCTTGGCGCCACCGCAGGATTTAGAGGCGATTAGGCGGAAAAGGCCGCGATGGTACACTGATGGACGCGATGTACATTGAATTGCCACCACAGAAATAGTAATAAGGCAATAGAAATGCTATCTACTGACTTAATACTCTATCTACATGTACGTTTGCCTGGCACGGCCCTACAAAATATGGGTTTTAGGTGTGCACCAATCGAATGTACTCGTCTCTAGGAGTGTATGTACCGGTTTCTTTTTCAATGTACCTCTGTACTTTTGAAGAAATATGCAAAAAAGAAGGGGGGCGTGCCAGCCAAACGTTTTCAGCACGGCCCCCGTGTAACTTGAAAAATACATTCTATTAACACGTTTTATGCACCGCAACAGATATTGTAAATTCGTAATAACATATAATATATAGACGTGGATAGGGGGCCGTGCTGAAAAAAACATAAGAAAATATGTAAAAAATACAAAACAACCTGAGACAAAAACTATTAAAAAATAATTGTTGTATGGCAAGTAACATATGTAGGTACCGCATTGGTTTCTCTTAAAACTTGCTAAAATTGAAAATTAAACCAATTTTAGTTCATTCAGCACGGCCCTCTATAGTTGCCTATATCTTTTTTTATAATATAATACATTGAATGTAATTGTAAATAATAAATGTAATGATAACAATTTTTTTCGTATTTAACAGAATAAATGTACTTCATCAAAATATTAATGGTTTACTACACAAAGCTGATGAATTGACCGTAAATTTAAATAACAATAACAATGACATAATTGATGTGGTGTGTGTTACCGAGCATAACATGATATCAGAAGATACTAAACTTCTTCAAATTCCCAATTATACTATGGCTGCAAATTTCTCAAGAGCAAATAGAAATGGTGGTTCATGCATCCTAGTACGAAAAAATCATAAATTTAAGTTTCTACACGAAGCAAAGCATGTAAGCGTATCCAATCTCATAGAATGTTCTGCTATTGAATTGTTAGAGCATAAGTTAATTATCATATGTATATATAGGCCTCCAAAGACTAAAAAATATTTCTATACAATCCCTTTGTATAGAAATATTTTTTAACCGTTTAACGGCTATGCTTGAAAAATTATCTTCCAAATGTAAGAAACTTGTTATTTGTGGTGATTATAATATTGATCGACTAAAAGTTACTCCTGTTTCGAGAGAGTTTGAAGACTTATTACGGAGCTTTAATTTAAAACTTGCAATAAATGAACCAACTCGTTTGCAAAGCAAAACGTGCATTGATAACATTGCTTAAATAATATAAGAGGCTGTAAACAAAGTGTCTTAGAACTAGCATTATCTGATCATACAGCACAAATACTATCATGTCCTGTTAGGAAAACGTACTCAATAACCCACTGGTACAAATTTAGAAGAGACTATAGCAACGAAAATGTTGAAAAATTTATTAAATATCTAAAAGCCCTTACCTTTAGTGATTGCTACGGGAAAGATGACCCAAATGCTGCTTTTGAAGAATTCCATAAGCTATTTAAACTTTTTTATGACCTCTGCTTTCCGAACATAAAAATTAAAGTTCCAATTATACGAAATACTAAATGGCTCCGTAAAGGATTAAAAATATGTTCCCTCCGTAAAAGAATGCTACTTAAAACATACCGACTATCAGGTAATAATAGAGATAGGAATGATTTTAAGAAATATGCAAGTATAAAACAATCATAAAACTCACTCAACGGTCGCAAAACAACTATCATATCCAAACAGCCACCAATAAATCTAAAGCAGTGTGGCAAATAATCAATAAATACAAAAACAACAACCCCCCTGAAAAAATCAATAGAATAAAATATAATAACCAACTTATAACTGCTCCCGATACTATAGCACAAACATTCAATAACTTTTTTATTGATGACATTTCAAAACTAACGAATAATACAATAAACTACGCTAATATTCTAACCTATAACAAACCAAACTCCTGTTTCTTAGCACCAGTTACCCATTACGATGTTGTCAAAATTATCATGACATTAAAAAACACTAACAGTACAGGTTGTGATGGGATCTCCACAAAAATAATAAAACGTGTAGTATACGAAATTACTCCTATCATCACCTACATAATAAATCAGTGTCTTGAAAAAGGAATTTTCCCGACATATTTGAAAACTACTGTACTTACACCAATATTCAAAAAAGAAAACATGGAAGATGTACGATGTTATAGACCTATCGCTCTCATTCCAATAATGGCTAAAATATTTGAAAGGGTACTATATAATAATGTTAGTGACTATTTTGAAAAAAAAAAAAAAAAATAATAGATAATCAAGTTGGATTCAGAAAAGGGAAATCGGTTAATACAGCAATGCATCAGTTTTTACAAAAAATTATAACGGAACTAGATAAAAAAAATCAGGTCACAGCCCTATACATGGACATGACCAAAGCTTTTGATTATGTTGACCATGGACTACTACTACATAAACTAGAAATATACGGAGTTAGAGGTAAAGCACTAGAAGTAATCAAATCGTATCTCAGTAATAGAATACAGTTCACTGAAATAACACAATTATGTCCAATCACAAAAACTGAAATTAAATATACATCGAGCCCAAGATTGATAAAATATGGTGTACCTCAAGGGTCGATACTAGGTCCACTACTATTTCTCATATATATTAATGATTTACCTAACGCTATTCGGCACCCTATGATTTTATTTGCAGATGACAGTACGGCTCTTTTCACATAACAATAACGTTATAGAATATCATTTTCGTAGAACAATATTAAAAGTAACGTTATAGGTATCAGTAACATTAAGCTTATCCGCTTGTAATAACGTTACAGGTAAAACGTTACCAGAGTCATTTATACCGTTATTCTTCATACTTGTTCGTCATCCTAAAAGTCATGAAGCTGGCAAAGTTGAGTATCGAAATGAATAACGTTATTATATCGTTATACTAATAACGATATATTGATAATATTGTTAGTGAACAGTTTAAGATTTCTTTCCTTTTGTCAGTATCGTTATAGCCAAGGAATTAATTTTGTTACGATCTTGGTGGAACGGTACAAATTATCGGTAACGCATACCGGAACTACTAGTAGTTTTTAGAGCAAGAAAACATAGAATTATTAGACCATCCGCCGTACAGCCCCTACCTAAGCCCTAATGATTTCTATACTTTCCCTAAAATCTATACTTATAATAAATCTGTAGAGAGGTCAATTCTGTACATGACATATATTTTCAAAATACTATCAGGGGGTAATAAGTGATCGATACTGATGCCAAAAATGCAATTAGTAAATTTTTTGTTTGTCTGTCTGTCTCTATGTTCCTTATAGAAACAAAAACTACTCGACGGATTTTAACGAAACTTGGTACAATTATTCTTCATACTCCTGGGGAGGTTATAGAATACTTTTCATCACGCTACAATGAATAGGAGCAGAGCAGTGAAAGGAAATGTTGGGAAAACGGGAGAAGTTGCTCCATTTTTTAAGCTTCCGTCGCGTGTGCAGCCTTAATGGTTAAAGCTACATAGAAATCATTTATGACGGAAATGTTCTACATAATATTATCTAAAAAATATCCCACAACAGCATATGTCTATCTTTTATGGTTGACTCACAATAACACGTGTAACTCCCGATAGCTTAGCAGTTCGGAGCTTTCTGATTATATTTGTTTACTCTTACGTTTATAATACTCTCACTCATCCCTAATTAAAAGAAGTTAATATTATTACCTATTCAATAAAAAAAGAATCATAGTAATCGGTATAGAAACACCAAACTTATACATGAAATACGCTAATAAGCCATCGCGCAGTCGCGCGTGAATACTGAATCATGCCATAAGGATTATTTTTGTGTAACGGTTGCCGCGCTCGACGCGGGTCGTGGCGGTAGGGTATAAAAAGGCGGGAGGTCCGATGGGCAACCTTAGCGAGTTGCAAATGCGAGTGGTCATGTCAAAAAAAAAAAGCGCGAGCTTCATTCAATATTTGGCTGTTGATGCGTTCAGAGCGTTCGACCTTATTGACAGACAATAATTGATATTAACAACCATGCTTATCAGCGCGACTTTTAGTCTTTGAATATTTTATTTGAATTTCTTTTGTTGTTTATACTTATAATAAATCTGTAGAAGTGAAAATTCTCTACATTGAAAATATCAAAAAAATAAATGGCAGGGGGTATATAATAAAAAACAAACTTAATTTTGCGGTTCGATCCCTAGACCCGATTACTGGACCAACCGCAAATAATAAGTTTGTCGTAGGTTATGTCACCCGCACTGTAAATGTAGTGCTGAAGGTTGAATTTGGCTTGCACCGGAGTCTGAGCGCACGCATCATACATTTTTTGAACGGACGTGTCGAGTGGCGAGCGTTCGTTCTTATTAGCATTCTATGAATTGTATGTTTTAATGCTACTTGCAATTGTAAACCGTGCTTTTCTGTGCGACCTTTTTAATCCTCTTAGTTTTTACTAAGTACACTTTAAGGTAGAGTTATTTAGGTTTATTTTTATAAGTCGTAGGTATAGATTTTAATTTTAAAGTATGGGTAGTATATTTGATAGTGTACGTAGTGACCGTAGGTTAATTTAAAAAACTGTTAGGTAGGATTAGTCATTCGTATAGATATTAGTTTTTAGGGATTTTGCTTATTTATTGAGTTTAGATTAGTTTTCATCAGAAATAGGTTTATTTAGGTAGGTAGGTATTTTATTTTCTGTTATTGAGGTTTTTTTTTTACTTAGGTTTACTTTTATAATCTAATATAAAATTCAAAGTCCTGTGATCCTGTCTGACTGATTATATCAAGGCACAGCCTAAACCGCTAGTCATAGAGAGGAGAGTGTGTTCTTTGTGAAGTGTGTATAGATATCCACTAAGAAAGGGTTTTTCGAAATTCCACTCCTAAGGGTCAACTCACACCGAAAGAGCGGCGAAGGGCAGCGAAGCGCGGAGTCACGGAGTCCCGCGACTTCTCGAGCATTCCAGCGACTTCTCAAGCAGTCGCGGGAATCCGCGCGCCTTCCCGACCCACCCGCGATGAATTCATGGGTCGCTCTCCTATGCGCAGTTCATTTTCAACAAAACTCGAGGAAACTTGTGTTTAAGCAGTGAAAATGGGTATTTTGGATTTAATTATTATTGCACATATAATTGAAGAAGAAGAAGAGAAGAAGAAGAAGAAGAGGAAGGGCGCGAGGGGCGGGATATTGCCAGCGGCCGCTCGCGACTGCTCGAACATTCTCGGGACTTCCCGCAACTTCTCACGCAGTCGCACGGCTCCGTTTATGGAATTCCCCGGAATTCCTGCGGCGCCGCGGGCATCCGCGCGACTCGTTCGAGTTTCTCATGCGATAATAAGTATTATGGTAATGATAATAAAGTTAAAATTCATATGAAACTGAAACTGCGCTCCGCTTCGCTGCCCTTCGCCGCTCTTTCGGTGTGAGTTGACCCTAAGAGGGTGAATGGGGGAGGGTGAAATTTCACGCGGACGAAGTCGCGGGCAGAAGCTAGTAAAGAATAAATTGCGTGGACAGAGATTTTCATCACCTGAAGAAGCTGTGGACGCCTATAAAACGGCCATTTTGGAGACCCCAACTTCCAAATGGAATGGTTGCTTCAATGATTGGTTCCATCGTATGGAAAAATACTTATAAAGAATACTTCGAAAAGCAATAAATACATTTTTAAATAGTAATGTTTTGTCACATCCTTGATTCCCGAATCAGTGCCGCCCTCGTAAACATTATAAACAATCTTTAGTAGCAATGGTTATCGAATTGAGAAATATTTCGTTTTTCTGCGACAATCGTAGAAGAGGTGGTGAAAACATTTGATTTGACAATATTTATTAAAAACGACATTATTTAAAAATTAAGTACTTTCATATGAAATGTTATCCCTTGTCAAGTTACAATTTTTTGAAGAATTTCCACAGTTGGATATGCTGCAAAACACCATGTTTACCTCTCCGCGTCTCAAACAACACAAGTGACCGCTACAAACGCTCCACGCGCACTTGTGTCCTACGAGACACATGCGCGGCGACAAGGTTGCGACTTCTATTGCCTTATTATTAAGATTTCTATGATTGCCACTAGTTTTATGAGCCAGGCCCCAATGGATGGAAACAGCGGACGCAATAATAAAATTTGTACCCTGAAGCTCAGACCAAATAAAAAACCAAGACATTATCCTATAATAAAATGTACTGTGTGCAAGACATAAGGGCTGCAGTAAAGTGAAGCCGGTTTCGTAAACATTGTGTTTAGTAAACAGGTGTAGTTTGATTGTAAATGTGAGCGTATATGCACAAAGCGGAGGTGTAGTTTTATGTCACTTAGGCTGGCTGGACAAATCTTCAAAATAGCTCGCATTTAACAAGGTCAATAGAGCATTTTATGTGACGGCTAAACACCCTTATTTCAGAATTTGTGACGCTACAGAATCTTAGATAATCGATCGAAAACGTGTCCAGCCATCTTGAAAAACCACTTTTCGCTGGTCTCTCAATCTCGGTAACGGAAGTGATTTTGACGACTTTTTGCATATCAACGGGCGTCACATAAATTTGTGACAGGCATCGAGCTAAAAGTTTTGTGAAAAGTACAGCGGTTTAGTAGAAAAATACAAAAATCTGTGTCCAGCAAGCTTGAATTTACGTATAAAATTTTGGCTGGCACTTCCGAATCTCAATAACGGGAGCGTTTTCGTTTAGGGTTCCTTTACTAACATTTAGTGACGCAATTTGTGACAGTAATAACGTTTGATTTATGTCGTCACATGTAAGGGTTTACGAGAAATAAAGAAAACCTTAATGTCCAGCCAACCTGAGTTCAAGCTGGCTGGACACATGTATCTCCGCTGCGTGATGATCTACGGCCTTCGAAATATGTTCAAATTTTTATGACGGGGACGATAATGATCAACGTCAACATCACAACTTAACGTGCCTATTTTCTGCATTTTCATTCTAAAATAAAAGAAATAACCAAACAAACGACGAGGGCGCCACTGCGCGGTCGGCGTTTGGTCGATGCCGTCTTAACACACTGAACGGAGTCCAGGGTTCAGACCTTAGACCACCACTATCAGTAGTGAAATTGAAAAGTTATTATTTAGTTTCCATAATTCAATAGCAAAATGTTTTTTTTATGTATAGGCAGATAGGTACTTACTTTAAATATTCTTTTTTAAACGCATTTCTAAAATGTTATTCATACAATTGCTTATGCAGTTTTATTGTATGTGCTGTTTACACCAAACACCAGTTTTGAACAGTAGGTAACTTGCCTGTATTGAGTAACAATTTTATTGTATGTGTTGTTTAGACAGTGCCAGTCAATTTGTTGCTTCCGATTTTATATGGTATGCCACATGCAATAAACTTACACTGTGTAAATGAGGCTTTAGATTCGGGGCTATGTACCTTTAGCCTGACCTGATGCATAGTGTACCACAAGTACAAGGTAAAATAAAATGATTTCAGTAAGAAACATCATTTTATTGGTGGGGTCTCTCAAAATAATTGCATTTTTTGATATACCTGATACATTGTAGTACTATATTACGTTCTTTTCTAATTTCTTGATGCAATAGTTTTTGGAGTAGTGTTGATGGTATTTTCCGTTTAAATTTATTATTTAATCTTTCTGGAATTCTTTCTGGCATTGCTCTTTTTACAGGCTTTTCTTTAGTTTTTGTGACTGCTTCAGGAGCAGTTTCATGTTCTACATTAGTTTTCACAATTTTCACTTCTTCTGGACCTTCATCCTCACTTTCATTGTTTTCTACTATTTTAGGTTTATCATCAAGTGAAGTGTCTTTCTTAATGTTATCACTTCTTTGAAGTTGATCTGAGTTTTGATTATTTGTTTCTGATAAATTATTGAGCACTTCATTTTCTTTTTCCTCTGTTTCTTCATCTGATGTTCCATAATCACACATTAGAGATGTTAAGGCTCCGCAGAGCACTGGCTTATGTGCATCTGTTATTTCTTTAGGATTTACTAGTGATTCTTCATCATCCTCAAATAAACCATTACTACATTCTAATGGTTCAGCAGTATCTTCTGCATTTTGATCCATCTCTATATTTACTATACCAGTAAATGGTTTTAGCTTATTCTTTTCAGCAGTAGTAGGTGCATTAGGTATAATTCTTGGTATTTTCTTAGCTGGTTGGCTATTTGTTGAAACTGAAGAATTGCTTTTGAAGTTCTGTCTGGTCATCCTCTGATTCTGCATCCTTTTATCAAAACTATGTTTTCTCTTTAAATTGGGTCTTTGAGCTGTGAATGAGAAATTTAAAATATAAATTTCTATTGTACACACGGCTACACATCAAGTTATACATAACCAGTATAAGCTGACTTCTGATTTTACGAAAAACCTATACAATGCGAGGTCAGCTGAAACTGGAATTGTATAGCTTGATGTGTAGCCGTGTGTACATATAAAATCGTAAGTATTAAGTATACATAAAACAATAATTAAAAAAAAAAAATTCACTACCTATTGATCCATGTTTGTCATTTCTATAATCACGCTTCAAGGCCATTTTTTCACCCCTTTCAATTTTTTCCTTACTTTCAGCAGCTTTCTTCTCAATGTTAGATTTGGTAGGGTATTTCTTTTTCCTTTCATCTCGCCATTTCTGTATGTCTTCAGGATTGTTTAGGTTTGCAATTTTTTTATACAAGCCAGTTGAGTGCTGCATTTGAATGTGCTTTGTAATTACTTTTGGATGTGCAATAAACTGACAACCATCTATATTACATTTCTGAAACAATAAGACAATTTAAGTTTTTTCATACATACTGTAATAGTTGCTTTAGTGACCATTTCATGTACAGACGCCAGCACATCAACCTACTACAATCTGTCAAATTTCTTTGATAGATTTTCAACTTTATCGCTAAAGTATAAGGTTCAAAGTTGATTGGGAAATTTTGACAGTTTCGGGTAGGTTGATGTGCTGGCGTCCGTACCTACAAAAATGACTTTGTTTATATTAAAATGCGAAGGATAGTTTCAATTTAAAAGTTCAAGGACTTGCTTGCAAATGTTGAATTAACTGGGAAATGTTCGATAAACCTCAGGTATTAGAAAAAGAATATATTATACAGTCATGTCTCCAGCACAAGTAGCTAAAAGTACATGAGCAAACAAGGCTTTTTCATCAAGAAAGTAATATTGTTATTTCATCTCATTGATATAGGTTTACCTGGTGCTGTTGCTTATGTTTATGTAGAAGATCTGCTGTAGGGAATCCTCTATCACAGGTCTCACACCAGTACTCCTCACTATTTTCATTTCTCGTATCAGGTGCGCCAAAATGCGGATTGTTCCATAAAAATCCAGGCGGTGGTTCTTGGTTTGGTCGCCATTGATGATTGTTGGGTATTGGACTGCGATAAAAGTTGTTCATCATACGTGGCCGTGGATGTCTATTCATTTTGAGTTCAGTAGGTAGGTACGTCCTAGGCTTAAAAATATCTCGCAGAAAACTTGAAGAACTTGTGTTTTACTTTGTAAGTATGAAAACGGATACGTAGAAAAAGATTAGGGCGCTATAGTATCTAGATTGTTCGATTTGATGTATGCTGATTAACATTTGGAAACAACATCTATGGCACACATGAGTTTCCTAATGAGATTAGAATAGTATACTGTATAAACTACTTTTACAATTTTTGTTAACCTCAACGACAAACCTAGCTCTATCACGACAAAAACATGTCAAAAATCAATAACAATACCCCGCAGACTAAAAGAAGGCCGCCTTCCGAATTGGCTAATATCACTCACAGCACTCAAATCGTCTCCAATGCGTTCCATAATGGATATCACGATTATGACAGCTGAGAGCTGTCAACAATTCGGAACACTCGTTAGCGCGCTCACAGTGCTTACTCGGTGTCAAAAAGATATTACAGCAGTATTTCTTCTTAAAAAAACCACACGTTTCTTCCTTTTCTTTGTTTAGGTGGCGACTGTCAGCCAGAAGCACAATTTCGAAAATGCCACGTTATTAAAAAGATATGGTGCAACTCAAAACAAAACACACACTGACACATCCTCATCCTCACACACACACACACTGTCATTTTTGACAGCGCTCACGGTGATATTTGTACGAGGCATGGTCGGCGTTATCGCAAGATGGCGCATGCCATGACGTCATCTATGACGATTCACGGGTACGGGTACGGGTTTTAGCACGCTCAAATCGATTACATCGATTATTTCCTCAATTCGGAACGCGCCGTTTGATCTCAGTTTTTAGTCTGAGGTTTTGATTCCCATTCCCAAGTATCTCTAAGTAGTATGTGCATTCCCATGTTTACTGCCACAGAGCATGTAACCTTTTATTTACTGCATGGAAAGTCTGTTTACAAATAAAAAATTATAATATCAGAGGGACAATTCTCGTAATTTAAAAACATTCACAGTCCTGTCTAGGGTTGCCAACTTTTTTTGAGAAAAATAACGTATCAAATTCTTTGAATAGAAAAAAACAAAGTATTTGGAAAAAAAAAGTATTTTTCAAATTTAAGTATGTTAGTATCCCTTAAAACACATATTTTTGGGAGGTTTTAGCAAGTGCTAACATTTTTTTTGTTGTCTTTGAAAATTTCAAAGCTCGTTTTACAATCGAATTTATTTCAGATGTATTTTTACGTATAATTTCTATTTGTCCTCCCTCACAACTGGTTTGTCTTAAGCATAACTATATTTTTCTCTGAAAAATCTTTATCTTTATTAATAGATTTTCTTTTTTGGCTTTTAAGTAAGTACAGACGCCAGCACATCAACCTACTACAATCTGTCAAATTTCTTTGATAGATTTTCAACTTTATCGCTAAAGTATAAGGTTCAAAGTTGATTGGTAAAATTTGACAGTTTCGGGTAGGTTGATAAAAAGTTCAGTAATTACCTCACTGACCTCTACTTGTATAATAAAGGTCAGTGAATTACCCATATGAGTCTTTCGTTTTACGCATCACAAAAGATTAGAAATAAAGTATTATCGCATACTTTATTTTTATGCAAAAGTATAAAGTATATTTATCGAAAATAAAGCAGGATATGTTATTATAAAGTATGGTTGGCAACCCTAGTCCTATCTCAATCTGTCAAAAAGTACTTCTAATTTCCCTACATTTTGACAAGTTTTTGACATTTATTTGTCGCCGAGATGAGACTGATCCAGTCTCACTCTATTAAAAAGTACTCTGTGGACTGATCTGATCACAGAGTACTTTTTGATAGAGTGTGACTGATACTAGATTTTGAATTACGAGAATTGGCCTTCTGATTTTCGTTTTAAATTACGAGAATTGACCTTCTGATCTTGCGTTAGTCACAGTAAGACTTAAATTCATAACATAAAACGATGAATAATTCTGCAGCAAATTCAGCAGCGAAGGTAAACAGCGATTTTAAACTTTTTAACATCAGTGGAATTATTAATACTTAAATTCATTTTTCATTAATTAACAAAACGACTATTCTTAGACATACAAAATGATTCCAGGTCGGAGAAATATTTACTGAGGCCGGAGCTGCGTTTAATAAGTTAGCAGATTTAGCTATGACATTACATCCAATGGGAGAGCCAACACTTGGGTAAGTTAAAAAACCTGATGCTTATTTGGGAACTAAATCGTCTAGAAGTTGGTTTAGCTCTAGATATTTTGGTTGCGCTCAGTATATTAAATGGCAGTTTGGATTGTTTAGCACTGGTGAATTAATTTCCTATGAATGTTATTCAAATAAATTTGTATGTTTATAAATCAACATTCTCAGCTTATATTTTCTATTTGTAAATTTTAATATAGCTTCATGCCCAAACGCCTGTCAGCGAGTCTGTTGCCATTATCACTGCACACATCCAGACTGGACTGCTAACAAAACCTAGTAACATTGCCTTTTCGTAGTAATTATGATTAATATGGTTAATCTTACACTATTTCAGCCATCAGCCCAAAACTCCTGTAAAGAAGAAATTGACAGAAGAAAGGACTTTAGCAAGCAGTATACCAGCCCACACCCAGCATAATATCCACACGGCACCTTTATCTCAACAGGTCTGGTTTCGTAGAACACTACCTTTATATTATGCAATAGGCCATCCTCTATAACCTAGGACTTATCTGAAGAAATGTAGGTGTACTACACACCTCTCCCTGCAGGAATACAGGCATGAATTTTATTTCTAACTTTACAGAAGGTCTTTTTGTTCACCCTTACCATTTACCACCCTTAAAAACAGTGTTCTCTAAGACCTTGTTTAAATAAGACTGGGGAAATGTAATAAAATACATCACACCTGTATTCCCCAAAGGGTTCAGCAGAAGTGTACCTAAATTATATTACATGCACATTTCGCCAGTTATGTTTGAGTCCCATGTAATATGGGGCGAGCCTATTACTATCAACTGGGCACAAATCCAGACCCCAGGCTGCTACTGAAAATATTAGTTAATTAAGTTACTGCATATTATGATAGTGTGTCATAAAACAAATCCGGATTGAATACTTTTATGTCCTAAGTAAATCCAGCCATTTCGTTTTTATTTCCAGGTGACACTCAACATGTTAAATGCTCAAGAAACAGAGATGGACACAGATGGACTGGGTGGAGATGTAAAGCTGGAGTTTGAGTCAAGCACAGAGGAAGTCACTACTTAGAATAAAACAAAAATTTTAAATAGGTACTTTTATTTTTAGAAGATTTCAGCAATTTTGGAAACTTTTTAATAATGATTGAGGCATAGCACATTTTCTGAAAGTGAAAGACAATATTATTGTACATATTTTTCATTTAAGTAGTTGTAAAAACATTACAGCATAGGTAAGGTATCAAGGATGTAACTAAGCATATACATAACATGAGAATACATAATATACTTAACTATTTAATTAGTACTGGTAACTAGATATTTAAATAGTTACTATTATAATGTTTAATGAAGTACTGACATACTAATGAATGTTGCATTAGTATCCGGCCCTCTCATAGATGTAGGTACAGTATGTAGTAATTTGTAAACCTTATCGTTGTGGTGATATTATTATCTTCTTAATATCTTGTATTGTTGTGGATATTACTTAGGTACTAATTAATTATAGTGTTGTTAAACTTACCTTATCACCTCAAGTAAGATGTCATAATTAATTGATACTTAAAAATTTTTGTTGTATACCTATTATTTGTAAATTTATATTAAAGAACTGCGTTCTTTGGGGGCGGAATGTTTAATGAAGTACTGACATACTAATGAATGTTGCCTTAGTATCTATAGCTAGCTATCGATATGTAGATGATCACACATACAGTCCACTCAAACGATTTGTCAAGTTAGTTGATAATAAATCCTTGCGACAAACACACATCTATTTTTTCAAAAAGTCCTATTAAACCAAATACAACCTTATTGCTATAAACAATAATAAGGATTAGAAAAATACTGTTTTATGTGCCTACACTATAGAATTAAATAAAATGATATTGTTGCTCAAGTTATTATTGTTCTTTTAAATATTGCTAAGTAAGCTGTATTTTTCTCTAAGAATTATAAAACTTATGTTCAAACAGATGGGTTCAAAGAATGGAAGCTTTGTACCCTCCTGTTCCAAGAAGAATTTTGAGATTCATAAGTTTTGATGTGGGAGCCTTCTGATAATTTTTTTTCAATAACAGAGTCTACATTATTTTTAATTTTCAAAGATTCATATAGATCAAAAGAATTTCCAGATTTCTTGACCCTTCTTTGGGCATTTCTATAGCATTTCCATGGTTGTGGCTCAATTATGATTGTTCTAGAGATAGATTTTATAAGTTCTAAAAAATCTAGTAATCCTTCATCTCCATTGTTCAGATGAATCCACATAGTTACTGAAAAACAAAATGTCAAATCAAAAGCTATGTGTTTACAAGAGTCTAAATAATTGTGGATATGAAGTCGGTCATTTAGATCCATAATGTTGCAAGTAATAAACTTAATATTAGGGTATTCGTTGGTTTCATTGGCCCTTTCTATTAATGTAGAATCAATGTCCACGGCTAACATATGGATATCACAGTTTGGGTAAACAGTTTTTAAGTACACATATATAGCCTTGGACAGTTCTCCTGTGTTGCAACCGACGTCTAGGCACACAAACTGGTTGTCTACTGGTGCTGGAAACATTTGTGGATGAAGATTGTTAATCCTTGCGCTCACATCGTGGAATGAGTAATAGTTTATAAAGGAGATGTTTCAAA
Source organism: Gortyna flavago (assembly GCA_963669345.1). NCBI lineage: Eukaryota > Metazoa > Arthropoda > Insecta > Lepidoptera > Noctuidae > Gortyna > Gortyna flavago. The sequence goes on along the minus strand of OY770128.1, from coordinate 9,588,870 downwards.
ATGGGCCAGGTCTATGTACAGTAACTCAAAAAAAAGAGAAAAATCCATAGAATTCAGGAAAAATACAGATAATTCAATTAAATGTATACTGTTCTGGTAGTGAATTGATACTTATCAATTATTTTTATCGACTTTCAACATGGCGTCTCACCGATTTAGTTACTCTGTGCTTAAAAACAAGGACAATTAAGCATTGATCATAGAAATAGAACTGTTAGCTGTCACAAAAGTGTCACTTCAGTCACTTTCGTCTTGTCGTCGGTCGTGATTGTGTTCGTTTTGTTTTGAGTTTCTGGAGTTCTTTTTAACAACCTCGCTTTCGTTTTTTGGATTTAATACCGTTTCTTTCCCATCTGTTTACCTAGCTTTCGTTTTTGGACTGTTACCCGGCTTGTGTTGTAAGGACTTCGACTTTCTTGTGTGGTTTCCTCCACAGAAATAAACATGTCAAACGTCATTAATCAATCAAAATGACAGTTTACCGCCATGACGGGTTTTTGTTGTGTGTTGCAATTTCAAGTGTAATTTCTTGTGTTTACCAGCAAAACAAGCCATCTTAAAGTAATTGGACAGTTGAGAACTGTTTTAAATGAATTTTCCTATTTTTTTGTATAGTGTACAAGGACCTGGCCCAGGCTCCATACATTTTGAAACATCTCCTTTCCAAATTTTACAGCGCCTGGGTCACTTCCGTAAAATTTGAGATCATTAGGGTGTATTTCACTTTCACCTTTCATTTTATATTATGCAAGACACGAATAAAGTTGTTCTGAAGTTTTAAAACGTGGTGTTTTCACGGTGTTTTGGTTACACATCTGACCATGACCAACACAGAGTACTTTTTAATAGAGTGAGAATGACCAATCTGACTGAACTATTGACAATGACGGCTCTCAAAACGTCAATGATAGTGACAGTACGTTTTGTTCAGTTCGAGTTTTGATTTCATGTGTTTAGTTATGATTTCATGTGTATAATTATGATTATTGTTATGTTTTTTTATCCTACTACGGCGAAGTTTAAACGAGAGGTAAACGTGTTTTACAGGTGTAGAGCAAGCAAGGTGGAGCAAAGACGATCCGTGGAGGGAAAGTCCAGTAAACCTCATGTCTGTGGTAACACTTGAACTATACTCCGACTTTTAATTACCTGCAGTAAAATGACACTTCATATCAACTCATTTCGGGCTACGTTTAAAGATACGCATGTCAAATAAGTTTCGTCTGTTACACTATTTTGTACAGAGGCCAGCTGCACATCAAGCTACCCCAATCTGTCCAATTTTCCCAATTGAATATGAACCTTATTCCTTTGAGGTAAAGTTGAAATTCTATCAAATAAATTTGACAGATTGGGGTAGGTTGATGTGCTGGCGTCTGTACTTTATCTCAGTGGGAACATGATGTCTATAGTGAACTTATCAAACATATGAAGTTGCAATTGCATAGCTCTTATACTTTAGATTTTATTGATATGTATCTAAAAACCGCTGATTTCGTCACTGACTGATGATCATCAAAACTCTTAGGGTACTTTCTGAAGTTCTACAAAGTTGAAATTTGGTATGTATGCTAGTATTCGTTTAAAAAAAAACAACAAAAAAAAAACTAAAACTTGTGAACTTTTACCCCCCAATCCCTTAAACTAGGAAATGGAAGTTTGTATCAGACTTCCGCAAATGTTGATGCTACAGGTCTGAAAATTGAAATAGGGACTCCTTGTTATAAATAATAAAATACATATTCACCTACAAAAAAAAAGAGAAAAAACATTTTTTTTTCATATGCAACTTACAAAAACACACTGACCTGTAATATACACTTTTTTAATAGAGGTCAGTGCAAAAACATGTAAAATCCCATATCATATGTTTCATGTAAAATGTTGCAAAGACGAGACCACATATGGCTCGCACTGTCAAAAAGATGTAGAGCCAAGCTTCTAACTCTACTAACTTCGCAAACTCTACACCTTAGTCAAAATATGCGACTTGGCCCCATAAGAGGTTATCCATTAATTACCGGACATCCTGTATATATTTTTATGTAGGTATGTTCGGGCATAACTCCGTCATATATAGACGGATTTACAAAATTATATTTTAATGGATAAGGTAATAAGGCCTCAGGGCTGGTCCCATATAAAAATTACTTTGCTTGGGTAGTTTTTGAGTTAGCTTCTTAAACGATTTTTTCCATTTATATTGATGATGTTTTAATAACTTCCGGTCACTGATATTTATATAGCACGTAGCATACTCGCACGTTTTTGTATGAAATAACTGTCAAATTTCAAAATATTATTCCTCACATATCATTATCAGATGATTGAAAAATCAGCTCTAAGTTGTAAAATCATACCACCATTTTATCTAAAGTGATAATTTTTATCTGAGATTAAGTAGGTGAAGTTTGAAGTAATTTTTTATGAGCCTTGTCTTCTTTGCGGTAAATTTATTTACATAGGTACCAATATTATGCCTTTATTATAGCGTCGGGAAAAGATAAATAAATAAATTTATCTGAAAAGTAGTTTGAAGTCTTTCTTAACGTATTCTGTACCTAAACCTGTGCCCACTTTTGCTTAACTCTCTCCTGGGGGATAGCTTTAAGATATATTGGGGGTCGATATGGTTTTAACCAAGACAATGGCCAAGAATTTAGTTATTGTCTCGAAGACATAATCTACAATATCTTTTTTAGGGTTCCGTACCAAAATGGTAAAAAGGAACCCTTATGGTGTGACTCAGTCTGTCCGTCTGTCTGTCACAGCTGGATGTCTCAAGAACTACTAATGCTATCAACTTGAAATTTGCCCAACTATTTTGCAAATAAGAAATAAAAAAAAAATTTTTTGCAACAGGGACTGTAAGGGGGTCTGAAAAATTCGAAGTAGGGCTGCTAGGGCATGTGGGGTAAGTATCATATCAAAGAGCGCAGTTTGCACATTCTCAAACACTTTTCTTTTTTTTAGGCCGCTTAGTTTTCGACTTTAAGATGAAAAAAAAAATACCGTTCCCCTTATCTCCGAAGTTTGCACAGAGAAAAATCTGAAATTATTTTATGTGATAGAACTTTATGTAAAGACCATCTTTACATACCGAGACCCTTCCGTGCCTCGGAAAGCACGTTAGCCGTTGGTCCCGGCTGTCGTTCGTGGATCTTTGACAGTCGTTACGGGTAGTCAGAAGCCCGAAAGTCTGACAAACCAGTCTTACCAAGGGGTATCGTATTACCTAATAACTGGGTTCTGGAGATCAGATAGGCAGTCGCTCCATGTAAAATACTGGTAGATATTCAGCTGCATCGGGTTAGACTGGAAGTCGACCCCAACATAGTTGGGAAAAGGCTAGGTAGATGATGATGAGAAGTAAAGATTAGGTACAGGAAAAATAAAACGATGTCTATACCTAATAGCATACTTTTTCAGAAATACTTTTGCTCAATAAATCAACTGCCCGTCTGGCGGATGTGATGATGCGTTATCTTGTAAGAAAGCTAAAAGATTTCAAGAAACAATGCAAAAACTATGAAATTATCATGATCTTAAAACCTTATGTAATTAAGAAAATGATTCTCTGTAAACGATGTTAGAGAGGTTGCTTGCCCCTCGAAAGAGCTCCTACATAAAGTTGCCCGTGTGAAAAGCAACCCATTTACTCTGGTTATATTCGGCACGGGCCTCCCTTGAACACTACGAAGATGACACCCATGAAGAAAATGATGGCGTCGACCAAACGCCGACCGCGCAATGGCGCCCTCTTCGTTTGTTTGGTTATTTCATAGAATGAAAATGCAGAAAATAAACACGTTAAGTTGTGCAGAGTGTTGGGTTAATAGCCGGATGCTTTGAGTTATTATCGATTATAATCCATAAGTATCCATTAATAGCCTTGCAATGGCTAATAACCCTGCTATTAATATATTGTTAAAAAAATAAATGTTTTATTTTATTTTATTGTAAAATCTGTGGGTGTGAACATAAATTAGGTGCGTGTACGCAGTGTGATTCAATGTATTGTTATTCTTTTTATTTATTTTCACTTTTTATAATATGTGAAAAAGTGTTAATTCTTCTTCTTCTTAGCGTGTCGATAGCAATCTAAATGAACTCGGCCCAGAATTCGGCTACTTGTTTGGCGCCGTCACCAGCGTCCATCAGTTCCTGTAACGTGCAGCTGACAGGACACGAAGGACACGATGTTATGTGTCCCATCGTTTGTGGAACAGCACCACATTTACACTCCAAGGCAGAGTCGTCTATGAATCTCCACCTGAACAGGTTTTCCTTGCTTCGGCCAACCTGTGTCCGAAGTCTGTTTAAAGACTTCCAGGTCGCCCAAGGTAACTCATGTCCAGGTGGGAGGTCTTCAGCGGGTGGAACGAACGGGTTGGGTAAAGAAGCACTGTCTCGCCACAGCTTCAGTCTTTGTTGTGACGGTTCGTCAGTGAGTGGGACGACACACTTTAAAAAACTGTTTCGGCTTTTCAGCCTTTGTGGCACAAGGATGTTGTCGTGCAAAGGGTGTCGTGTGTCGGAGACCATTTTGGATTTTTCGCTGGAGCTTGCCACTGCTCTGCGAACCACTGGTGGCGCTATTCCTGCTAGTGGATACAGCATTTGTACCGGTGTCGGTTTAAGGCAACCGGTGATGATTCGGCACGTTTCATTCAAAGCTGTATCCACCAGCTTAGCATGGGCAGAACGACTCCACACGGGGCATGCGAATTCTCCCGCAGAAAAAGATAGCGCCAGTCCAGTAGTCCGCATAACGTCAGGTGAAGCACCCCACTTCGATGAGACCAGTCGACGAAGCAGACTGTTGCAGTGTTAATAATAAAATAAATACAAATTTTTCAGGAAATTTAGTTTTGTTAATTTAGAGACCCAGTACTATAGAAACCATAATTACTATTACTAAAACAGAGCGTCAAGTATAGTTATGGAAAGTGATTTCCACATGGATTATTATTCGGAACCTTCTATGTTTTATGTTATGAGTTTGGTTTCCGCACTTAGTCTTTCAGTGGACCATTGTGCGTGGGCCATGGCGGTCGGTGGTTATTCCAACCAGCCCACCTCCCTCCAGAAGCTGATTAGGTCTCCTAGTCTTTTGAGAACATCTGTGTACGATTTCGGTGTCCCGAGGGTTTGTGACCTAATCTGGGTGACGCCTGTGCACTCGAAGAGCACATGCGCAATGGTTTCATCAGCCTCCATGCAAGCTCTGCACAGGGGGCTGTGCGTTATGCCTATTAAGTGGAAGTGTTTGTTTAGCGAGCAGTGTCCCGTGATGGTCCCCGTCACTAGGCGCAGGACTTTCCTGTCCAATCGCAGTAAGCGACTGGTTAGCTTGCCATCCATTGATGACATAGCTTCCTTGGACTGCCTGCAGCCTGGTGACGACGTCCACCAGCTTTCTGCTTGTGTGTGGGTGTGCTCCTGTAGCCACTTGCGTAGTTCGTTGAAGGGGATGGGCACGATAGGTTCCGGTCCACAGACTGACATACTCGATGCCCCTATGGCCAGCTCGTCAGCTGCGTCGTTGCCTAGCGACTCCACTCTGTCCTCCACTGTGTCCTTTTATCCATTGTAGTGTCACTATATGGCGGTTCAATACAGTTGCCTGTTCAAGCGCATTGTGACATTCTAGTATTAGGTTCCGCAGTCGGTCTTTGAACCGTCAGTGTAAATTCTCAGTTTTTTCGAGCCTGAGTAGTCGCACTGCTCCTCTTTAAGCACTATGTTGTAGTGCTTTTGGGAGCCGTAATGTTTCGGGGCTTTGTCGCAGGGTGATGCCATCGTTGGCTGCCGTTTGATCGCATTTTCATTTAAACGTATTTGTTTGACCCTAGAGTCTTTGCTCAGGGTTCCTGATGTAGAGAGCCTAAAGGCAGCCAAGGCCGCTTCTTCCCGCACTACGAGGTGTAGAGGCGGTAGTCCAAGCATGGCCTGTAGGGCAGCAGTGGGTGTAGTTCTCATGCAGCCGGTGATTGCCACATACACGAACCGCTGCAGCTTTTCAAGGTCTTTTTGAGCTGTGCTCAGGTCTGTTCTGGGCCACCAGACTAGTGAGTCGTATGTGATGATTGGTCGGATAACTGTGGTGTATAGCCAGTGAAGTGACCCTGGGGCTAATCCCCCAATTTTTTCCAAGCATTCGCTTGCATTGCCTCAGTGATATTGCTGGCTTTCGTAGTAATGTGGAGTAATGTGGATGTGTGTGGATGTGTGGGGTGTGTGTGTGGGTGGGTGTGTGGTGTTTGTACTCCGTGGTTTTGCCCAATTGAGCTGTTTGTCCAAAAAGATGGCCAGGTATTTGGTTTCAGTTGATATGCTTAGGGTTGTACCAAAGAAACGTGGTAGGTGTAGTATCGTCAGTTTCCTCTTTTTTGTGAAGAGAACCAATTCGGTTTTTGTGGGGTTCACTGATAGTTGGTGTTTACCACACCAATTCTCTATTATTTTCAAGACCTGGCACATTAGGTTGCACAGTGTGTTTTCGTGGGTACCATTTATTATTATGGATATGTCGTCGGCGTATCCTACGGTGAAGTAAACTTTGTCATTGAGATCTTTTATTAGACTGTCCACGACCAGGTTCCTTATAAGCGGAGAAAGAACGCCCCCTTGCGGGCAGCCCTTCGCCACGATGGCTCTTGTGGTGTCGTTTACAGTCACTTGTACTGCCCTCTGTTTGAGCATGTTGGTGATCCAGCCGCTCAGGGACGGGTCTGTGTTGTGTCTGTCTAGAGCCGTGCTGATGCTTTTGAAGGTGGTTTTGTCAAAGGCGCCCTCGATGTCAATGAAGGCAGCCAGTGCAGAGCATTTGTGGTCCACTGCGCATTTAATTTTGGATACCACGTTATGCAGTGCGGATTCTATTGATTTGCCTGTGGAGTACGCATGCTGTTGTTTGTGGAGTGGGCTTTGCCCGAAGAGGCCCGTCTCGGATGTTTCGGAACCTTTCTCTCCAACATCAGAAATCGATGAAATATCGTGTGACAGTAATGAACCTGTACTTGTTAATAATATACCAGAAATAGATCCATTAGCGTCCAATCCAATCGATGTACCAAACTTAGGAGATTTTGAAGAATCCAGTGTTTCTAGCAGTAATTAGGCTGAAAATTATTATTAAGTAACAAACAAAAAAAATAAAAAAACAACTAAAAACGAAAACAAAAAAAGAAAAATTCCCAAAAATCGTTGTAAATGACTGATTAAGAATTAAAAAGTAAAACTAAGTACGTAAAAATCGAATTACCAAAAATCAATGTAAATAGCTGATTGAAAATTTTTAAATGGGCCAGATTAGTTTTAAATTGCACATAAATTTACTACAAAGAAAGATGATGAAAATTAAGTCTAATCTGACAGTCTTAAGCCTGAAAACCATAAAGGGAAATTTTCAATCACTATAATAACATTAACAGCAGGGTTATCATCCATAATTGGCTATTAATGGCTATTAACTGCTTTTAATCGATTATTATCCAAATGATATTAACCGGATTATTAGCATTACCCAACACTATATGTGCTCCACAAGATTATGCGTTAATATTATTATAAGTTAGGTACGCTTTGATTTTCTGTTATGAGTTTAGGACTAATAATAATAGATCGAAAAAACTTACCAGGGATAATCCCGTTGATACCAGGTAGGTACCGTACCCCGGTCTACCTTTCCTGTACTTAATATTCATTAAAGTCATAGCTAATACCTATAATTCTTGTTAGCGTTATCAATCATAATTGTCTTCACCTACGTAAAAAAAAAACAAACCGAAAAAAAAACACCACAAGTAAGTACTGCCTACAATCGCAATCAAGCACATAACATTGGAAGTACCGATGAAACAGTTTGTTTTGCCTCTATTCGTGTCAAATACAAACTGCGTGCAACTGCACACGCTAGAGCTTTCTTTTGCCTATTAATGTAACAACGGAAGTACTGGTCCTACGAAATTTATATCAATTGCGGATCGTAACTTTAAGGAAATTATAAATATAGGCAACAGTCCAGCAATTACCTAATATGTAGTCCAGTACATACCGGTCTGTATTGTTCATGTTTCCGGCTTAGACGATTTGTCTTAATTAATACTGCATTAATTAAGTACTTATTTTTCCTATCAAGATAATCGATTGTATTATTACATAATTATTACACCGAGCTGAAAAAACAATAAGCAATAGGTAGATATTGATTTATTTATATCAGTTAATATCAGTAAGTTATTTTTATAAATTAATTAGGTACCTACCTATTAGTTATTATTTGCTTACTTATTATTTTAATTTAACTACAGAGAAGAGATTATATTTGACGTCATTTTGACGACAATTAGTATAATTAGGTAATTCAATTAGTATCTATAATAAACATGCCGGTGCAATAATGTCTGAAGTAGGTAGGTACCTAGGCTACCTACTTATTGCATTTGTTACCAAAAAGAGACAACTTGGCACTTCGGAGTTCGGAAATCATGTAATAAAATAAATAATAATATTTACGTAAATCATTTATTTTGGACCAAAAACTTGTACACATTTTGTAAACTGCGTGACAGTTTGTCGGCAGGATTAGGGATTGATAATGGCGATGAGAATCCAAGTGCAGTGTCCTAAATATCTGCAATGGCTTGGATGATTTATAATGAACTAGCTGCGCCCCGCAGTTGCACCCGCGTAAATGTCGATACCGTAGGAATATCGGGATAAAAAGTAGCCTTTAATATATGTTGACCCAGGGTGTCAGCTACCTCCATAGAAAATTTTATCAAAATTGATCCAGCCGTTTCAGCGTGAACAAGTAACAAACATATAAACACACTCACAAACTTTCGCCTTTATAATATTAGTGTGATGTACAATTTACATGATTCTGATTTCTCTAGAGTTGATTTTTTTTTGTCAGTTACTTTTATAAAATTTTAGAATGTTTATTTGTATGTATGTAAGTATATTCTCATAATATTTGTCTAGTTTATTAAGTGAATTGTTTATAAATTTTATATGTTTTTTTTTGTCTCCTATCTCTTTCACACGCTGTCTACATCTCTCTATTTATTATCCTATCGCAGGTATGCTGGAAGAGATTTCTTATGAAATAAGCATCACCTTTGTACCTATTTTTCTGTTCTGTTTTTTTCTTGTCTGTTTATATATGTGTGTAAATAAATGGTAAATAAAAAAAAAAAAATGCTGTCCCATGCATTTTGAACGCGTAGGTATTGCACTTTTCAGCTGTTATTCTATTTCGATATCCCTGTGTAGATATTTAGGACACTGCACTTGGATTCACATATAATAATATGTACTACTAGCTGCGCCCCGCGGTTTCACCCGCATAAGTGTCAATCCCGTGGGAATATTGGGATAAAAGTATCCTATGTGTTAATCCTGATTATAAACTAGGTATCTGTGTGAGAAATTTCACCCAAATCCGTTCAGCTGTTTGTGCGTGAAGAAGTAACAAACAAACAAACACAGTCACAAACTTTTGCCTTTATGATATTAGTGATACTTTTCTTTTCTGTATTTATATGTGGTATTTTTCGTACCTACCTAGAAGTTGAAAATACCAGCCAGTTTTTGACTCGTAAAATACTTAGGTACAAAATTCAGCCGCATCCGAGTTAGGTAGGAAAACTAGTTTCAGGAATGGAAAACAAACCCACCGACTTCTTAAGAAGAATTTGATGTAGTATAATTTGAAATGTGAAGCAGTCTTTTACAATAGATAATCTCAGTTTTTTGTTGTTAGGCCTCCCAAAATCCTGCTACGAACTCTTTCCTGGCGCCAGCCCTCGCTGTACGTGTTCAGGACATCTTGCCATCTCTTCCTAGGCCGACCTCGGCGGCGCCGACCATCTTGAGGCACCTCAGGTAGGGTTTCTAAATTTTTTGGAATACTCTGCAACCTACTTAGAGAACCGAGTTCTCCATCTCTGCTCAAGAAAGCGTAAGATAGGGAAGATATACGGTATAAGAGCACTATTAGCATAGCGAGCTGGTCGCTAACCATTGTGGATAACTTTTATGGGTCATAAGTATCTTCTATATGATAAGTGTATTACTTATCATCCTTTGGACATGCAACACCTTTCATCAATATGTCTTTGAATAAGAGGTCATTCACTTTCAGATTGAATAACTGTTAATTTTATATATTTATATTATGAAAACTATAAATCACACCTTCGCCGACACGGCTCGGCACAGTCGGCACCGCTTTTACTTTCCTGTAAATCGAATAAAGTCGTGGTTCCTTATATCTGTAGCGACTTCAACGTTAGTTTACAATACCTCGGCGCCTGAGTGCAAGGCCGATACAGTTCAACTGACGCTAGCACGGTGCCACCTTGCACCCTGCGCACGCTTTCATAAAGACTGAAATATTTTCCTCCGGCTTAGATTCAACGGCAACTAATCAACTGAAATCGGTCTCTTGCGAATGAAATGTGGGACTGAATGGTGTTCACAACGCACGCAAGTGCCTCGTAATTACGCTTTTTCACACACGTGGACGTAAATTAGGTACAGCACTCGTTGCAATTGGTAACAGATATGTGTCTTGCTTTTTACCGTGCATTTTATCGGAGAAATTGGCTTGGAAAATGGTTCTCGATCATTTTCAAGTTCAGTTACGTAAGTGCGCGTGCGGAGAATTAGTGCGGAATAGCGGATGTTTGGTGGTGCTCGACGGCCAAGTGGCGCACGGTTATAAGCTCTTACCCGCGGCTCCGCCAGGCAGTCGCTGCTGGACCACCCTCATACACGTTCAGTTATAGTTTTAGTGCTGTGTGTGACAAAAACGAACATGTGTACCGCTTTCCGGATATACGTTGTATCAGTTATCTGTGTGGTCGTCGCTGCGGGCAATGTGCACGGGCCTCGAAGATCCCGAAGGATGGAGGTCGACGATTCGGCACAGAACGAAATTTACAGTGGAAGAGCTGAAGACGGCTCGTGGTGGTGGACAGGCGAGCTCAATGTTTTACAGAAACTTTACGACGATTGCAGTGCGCAAAAGCACATGTCAATGTGTTTGAAGGGCAAGGCCTTAGTGGCACTCACAAGAGCATTGGAACAGGTGATACAGTCGTGTGTCTAGTGTTCGTTCTGCCAAATGTTTTGAGTGATTTCAATAGTGTAATGATGTTTTTGTTTGTGCTGTACAGGAGAGCGTTCAGCTCGCCGATGGGCTGACGTTGGTGAAGCAAGCTGACGCACCCTCCGCGGTTGCGGAGCCACGCTTCTTCTCTGGTATGTCCACAGAAGACAAGCTGGATACCCTGTTGCGCACAAGGTTCGAGCAATTGATGAGTACACATACAATTTCAATGGATTTGGCCACGGAAGGCAGGGGTAGAGGTAAATATTTTGTATCTTAGCATTATTTGTATATTGTAAGATCATCTGAGTGCCTCCTAACATGTATCAAATATTATGATTTTAGGTAAGAAGGTTTTACCTTACCTGTTACTCGGTATTTTTACTACCGTAACGATTGTGGGAGGAATGGCTCTCAAAACTCTAGCAGCGATTGCCGGCAAAGCACTCATCGCCAGTAAGGTTGCCCTGACTATTGCTGGTATCATCGCCCTGAAGAAATTGTTCAGTCACGATGGAGCTCCCGCCGAAACTACTTTCCAAGTGCATGCAGATGGACACCATAGGTGAGGAGGAATATAATGCAGGGTTGTTGATGAGGTCAATGTTGTTATAAATAAACCTTTTAAAGAAGGTAATTAGCTTTCCTAGCTTTGCCCCATTTATTAAATACTAGTTTCCGCCCGCGGCTTCGCCCACGAGGCATGCCGATAAAACTATCCTATGTCATTTCCCGGTATGCAATCTATCTCTCTGCCAAATTTTATCGAAATCCGTTCAGTGGTTTAGGCGTGAAAAGGTAACATACAGACAGACAGACAGAGTTACTTTAGAATTTATAATATTAGTATGGATAGTAAAACAATTTGTTGAAATTCCAAAATTATGAGATGTTTATGTTTACATGTTTTTCATTCTATAGGCTTCTGGCTTTTGCTTCATATTTTAATTCAAAATATTTTAATTCTAGTATTTAATTCGAAGGCGGAACCTGTATGTGGTGAGGCCAGCGAAAGCAGGCGTGGTGGATCCGTACTCCTACGGCGAGCAGACGACGGCGAGCGTATAGCCTTCGTCTCCACGTCGGGAGCCCGGCGCCGCGGGCCCTGCTGGCCCCCCAGCCCCGCTGGCCCCACCAGCCCGCCGGCTCCAGCTTACCACGCCGGCGACTCCACCGCGCCAACACACAAAATAACCTCAAACCAAAGTACCGTCCTCTGAGGACATCCTTCTGAGACCAAACGGTCGTCCATCTCGATTTCAAATCTATGTCAGTAAATTATTTAATGTAATTTATTTATTTGTGACCACAGTTGTATGTTTAATGTTAAATAATTTATTAAAGTGATGTAAGAGGTAATAATAAAAAATGTTACACTCAGTTTGGTTTCATTTTTTACATACCTATTAATATGTAAATACTTATTCAAAGTTCATATTTAACTAATCATTAGTAACCTGACAGCACATTATGTAAAAATTAAATTGATCTGAAATGTAGGTTGTGGATTGTTGGATGTAGGTTGTTAACCGAATACGAAAATATTTACATAATATTTCGGTCAGACGAGAATTGTTTTTACAAAATAATACATTCTGAAGTCTACGGTATGCTACTAATGTACAAGCTGCATGTTGGATCTAATAAACGATGTTGATATGGTGTGCACAAATTAACTTGCTTATAAATCACTTTTTTCATACATATATGGTGTTCTAATGATTGCTAAAGGCCGCTTTCTTTACACGCTCTAGTGGAGAGGAGTCCGAGAAATGTGTCTAGATTTTCCGTTAATGTGGGCGCTACGGCTATGAACGTGGAAAGTAGAAAGTTTTAATCGATTCACTGCACATGCACGAATACTGTTACAGTGCATAGCTATTTTATTATCATCTCTGTATCGTAGCATGTATTTATTGGGCTTACGAGCGCTACTTACACGATCGATTAGTTCATTAGTGTCGAATAAATAATGTGTTAATGAATGACGAAGCCGTGTGTGCATGGAACTAACTAGCTAGATTGTGGAACATTTTACAGGCAGAGGAACAGCGGAGTGTGGTGTAGCGTTTGTTCGGCTGCGGAAGGTCAGCTCGTTGATTAGCCGTGCGCCGGTAAAGGCCGACCACAGCGCACGTTTGTGAGCCCGGACGCTGTTTATAATGCAGATATGTGTTTGCCCAATCGCTGCACGCTACGCTGGCTATATGGCATCGTTAATGGGGCTGGCGTCTCTTTGCATACGCAAATATAGGGCGGGCGGACCAACGCTGATTAAGCGGTGCAGCGGCGGTAGCGCTTGCTTCCTTTCTGTATCAGGAATTGTGAGCCTCACTTGATTAGTTTTTAGCTTGTATGTTTATTTGACAAACTGAGCTGGTTGTGCGATAACTTTGATTTGAGCTTAGCTGTCATACGTTTTCGTACGTATCACATATGTGTATTTTAAAGTGGATGTACAAAAATGCCAATGGTACTAATAACTTTGGTTTTCTACTAATTTTATCAAAACAATGGGGCATATGTTTCAATATGCACATGTATGATCAATGTAACAGCTGTCAGGTGCGCTGATCCTCCGGGGACGTCACTCCGCCAGCAGTCGCTGTCTGAGCTAAATATTACCGGCTTACTTACCTTAGCAGCCGGGTCAGGTGTCGCTGTCCACCACCTATCTGCCCACCCCTCAATACTTGATGGCTGCCGGCATCTCGAATTAGGCTAACAATTCAAGCGATGTCTCTATAGATTACTGATTTAGGTGCTAATGCAAATTGTGTGCTAAATGGAATCTGGCTAATGCACACATATACATACAAACATACTGGCTTCTATGTTAAATGTATAAACAGAATTATTAATTGAATATTGTAGCTAAAGTTGTAACATTTCGGAGCATATAACAATCTCATGAGTACCTACTGCATTTTGTCAATGTTCATAGGTTTGTGTAAATAAATACAGGACGCGAGGCTGCGGGCGTCACTCGTACAGCGAAGTTACTTTACGGGCGAATGGTCAAAGTATTCGACATAAACCTATTTTGTTCTCTTCTTATATTGGATGTGCGCTCCCTTCTTCGCCTTCACCCGCTGCCGCTGTCCGCTGCTCTAGGGTTGTCCTGCAATGGAAAATGTTGAATACACGACTTTTCTTAAAAACGGGATTATAAGAAGGTGAAAAAATTTGGAACAATCAATAATCTGCTTTTGGGCGTGTACCTACTTATGAATTACAAAAGGAGTGAGGTGTTTTACTTCAAAAGATGCTCATATTTCAAGAATGTTCATTTTCAAAAATTGAAAACCTATTAAGTAGTAGGTACCTACCTACTCGTGTTACTTGGTTTTAATTATTTTTTCAATAAAATAATGTTATTTTGCTATTATACACATATAAATTATATTTTTAAATATTATGATATAAAAAATATAAAAACATTTAAAAGTATAAAAAATAGTAGCCCACCGGTTTCGGGAATAGGGTCCAAGTTACTGGCGGTCAGGGCTCCAGAGAGAGGAACCTCCTAACAATGCGAGCCGTGTCCATTATTATTATTACTATTTGATACTGTACTCACATCTCAAAGTTAAAAAAGACGAAGAAATCATGCAGAAGTATTTTACATATTTTACAGAATGGAAAACCGGGTTTTTCACTAAAAGTGGAAATCTGAATATTAGGAATCGCAGCATAAGTTACTATGACCAGCAAAACTGTGTAGTTGTGACGTGAGCCAGGGACGTTCCCGTTAACGAGCTGGTCTAATCCGAGCACATTACAGACGACACTTTCACTCTGTTACGGTTTGCTCGCCTCGTGTTACTCCTGATACTATGTGCTGATATCGGCTTACCACTTCGTACACCTTACTTTCGTTAGTTTTCTATCTTTAATCGGCACATAAATGAAATTTTCCTGCGATTGGTTTCTATAGAAATCCTGATTGAATTTCTATTGAAGGTGGTTTGATTAGACGTGTGTTGAACAGCCCTGGCGGTGGGTGGGCGTTATGTGAGGAAGTTTTGCCGGGAATTATGTTGGTACGTGCCAAAGCCATTATTGCTGCGAGAAAAGTTCATCAATTTCATTTCTGGCCCCATGCACGTACGGAGCGCGATCCGAGCCTGTACCTCATACCTAACTGATATCGATGTTCTTTTTTATTAAGTACATAATGTATTTAAGTTTTATGTTCTTAACTGCGAGTTCCTTACAAATTACAACTAGCTTCCGCCCGCGGCTTCGCCCACGTGGTATGTCGATAAAAACTATCCTATGTCTTTCAAAATTTTATCGAAATCCGTTCAGTGGTTTAGGCGTGAAAAGGTAACATACAGACAGACAGAGTTACTTTCGAATTTATAATATTAGCATCCATAATATTAGTATGGATATAGTTCGACATTAGCTTAGTCTTATTATAACGCATCATTGAAATTTCTTACGACACAAAATCGTAGTAGAAGTATTTTTCCGAACTGAAAGAAAAATCTATTGAATAATCATGAAATGTTGCAAAATATTAAATAATTGCTGAGTTAGGACATTCATTATTTTGGTTGTAACACGATAGGAGAGCGAAATTTATGTGTTGTGGAAAATCTACCGAAGTGAAAGTAAGTGCTCGCGCACGCGTCCAATTGTTAATGGAATTATTGAAATCTAAGTGCATTTAAAATTGCTCAGTAAACTGTAACTTCCTAATTTTCCAGCAAATATGAGTTTATTGATGTGCAGATTGTGATAGTAATACGATTATGAGCAAGTTAAAAACGTATTAATGCACTAATTAATTATATTACACACATAATTATCTATAGTGCGCTACGCATTCGTGCCAATAAATTGTGTAATTAAAATAATTCAACTGGTATTTGATCACGTACTAAAACATGGTATGACGTTTAGATAATTATAATTATTCTTTTACAACCTATGTCCTAGTGCACGCTTTAAGGAATATTTCAAAAAGACGAAAGTCTATAGAATAAAGCAGGTGCAATAGTTCTGTCTGGAAGTTAATTAAGTCCAAGTTACGAGCACTGTCATACATTAGTGATGCAGCGACCGATGGTAGTAAGTCTAGTTCTATTCCACGTAGATGTAAGTGGTAGCTGTAACGGGTGGCAGAATAAGCTGCAATTATGTGTTATTTTCTGCGTACGTGCGCCTGCACATGTATAATTCTGAATGTAATCGGTGCAGTGGGTCCACTATGCAGTAGGTAAACTGGGTTTGTGCTTCCACAGACCGTTTGTGTTTACGTTACGTCAGTGCATCTCGGCCTTAATTAAAGAAATTGATTAAATATTGATTTTAAAGTGGATCTTTTGTAAATCTATAAAATGTGTTTTCCAAAGAATTGATTTCGTTCTTTAAAATTGTTAGTAAATGAAAGACGTTATAGTCTTACCCGTACCACAGACAAACTAATCGTTGAAACCACACTCTCAATGACGGTAGTTTAATTATTCCTAAAACTGTAATCTGTAGCGCAGCAGTGGCCATTCGTCTTTGTGTACCTAGTTTAAAATATCAAAATGATGAGAGCGCGGTTGGTAGACGACCCCAATTAGCTGCGGCTGGGGTGGTCAGGTGGTCATCGACGGTCGCGAGTGCAGGGACGACAAGACCTCCCGGGGAGACAACTAACAGACCTTGACTGCGTCGGGGACAGTCGCCGAGGCTTTCTACCTCCTGCATTACGGGCTACAATGGTCCGACGTGGTGGCAGCGTCGAGTTGCCGGCCCGCCACCCCAGGCTCACCACGGCCGCCGTCATTATGTGTCATTAGTTTTGCGACACTGACCAAATGACTGGTCTGCGATATCGGATGACTCATTCCGTTCGTGATTAGCCTATTTAGTTTTATAAATGTCTGTTGAAAGGTAATTCCAGTTCTAGTTACAGTTTACCTGTTGTTCTATTATAGTTAAAAGCGTAAAATAAGTATGACTTTCTCACAAGACTGGTCAGCAAAAGTTTCTACCTACTCCGTATCGCAGAAGTTACTTTCAGAATAAATTTTCTCTATTACATGATAGTCAAGATTACAAATTCATCACCCTATGATTATTGTCAGTACACGCTGTGCATGATCAGCGAGTGTTAAATTAGTTTGTATCTGATAAGGTAAATTGTAATTAACGACAGCGCTTGCTGAGATTGCCTCGCGATCAGACGCCCGAATACCATAAATTAAAATTAGCGGCAATAGCAACAACAGATCGATGTTTTCCATTAACTGCTTTCTTGTGTTATAAGATTTGAAAACCACAGGGGAACTGTAAATGCTGCAAATGCTGCTCATAAACTAGGTGGAGATAATTTTCTAAGCTTTTCAATCTCTTTTCTGAATCTTACAGAAATAACTTCAGTCGATCTCAAGGTAAATACGGAAAGCGACACAGAACCCATTTGTGTACAGTAATAAGTCTAATCAAAGTAGTTCCTAAAAACAGTAGGTAATTACACGCACGGCTAACGAGAGCGGGCGGTGGGCAGCCGTGAATTTATTCGGAGAGGCTTCCCGGCGCGCAATGTAAAGTGTATATCTGAAGGAAAACGTTTCATTCCCGCCGGAATATAATCGTCCGGTCGTAATTTATATTGTCTGCTGCAGAGGCGAGTCCCGCTGCACATTCATTTATTTTATGTGCCATTTACAATTGTCGGTCGATGGTCAAGGGAGCGAGTGAGGGGCGCGGGGCGGAGGGCGCGGTGCGGGGGGCAGGACGACGGTGCCTTCGCATTATAAAACCGTGCGGTCATCTGCGAACTCGGTAATGGTATTTGTAATAGGAGCGGTCCGCATGAGCTGTGATGACCGCCTCAACACATGGGTCTGATGCTTTATTTATAAGATTAATGTGCTCCGAGTCCGATGCTTGCGGTACGGTCTCGCTCTTAGGTGAATGAATATGTAAACCACTCGAGAAGATGATTTGTAATTGAATTTTTCGAGCGGTGAATGATTGGCTGTTAAAATACGTAAGGTCATGTTTCATCAACAAAAAGGTACTTACTTATAGCATTCCACACCAAGAGTACCTACCTGAAAACCTTGTCATCAACTTCAGATTATGGTACCAACTAAGTAGATACTTCACTCCAACTTTTTAATTGAGATTTTATAGCATTTTATGGTCTTTCTTTTAAATATGTTAACGAGTGCATTCAATTTGTGTGCCACTTAAAACAAAGTCTCCAGGAATTCATAAAACCCAATTACAGTTGAAGTGTCTCCGATAAAGAAAGTTCTTAATTTTGTAGAATTCTCCATTCTTCTTTAGTATTTAATTGTCAGTCGTTGCATTTTTCGCATGAAAGTCGAACGAGCAGCGTCGGCGGGCAAGAGGCTGAGTGGCTCTGTATTCTTTTGTTTTTTAATTATAACGCCAGCGTCCGTGGGGTGATGCCCCCCTGCCAAGTTTCTGGTGGAGGTGCTTTCTTGTTAAGCGCCGCGGCAGGCGCTCGCCTCCTACGTGCCTCGGCCATTCATTTCGTAGAAACTTATAACCTGACCCGCGTACTTATGAGCGTCGCCAATAAATATAGCGATGACCGGAGGCGAGGTCCCTGTCGTGCGAGCGCGCGCGGCCGGCGCCGGAGCGGGACGGCGCGCGCCGGAGGTGGCCGTCGCTCGCGGCGAGGCATTGTTAGCTAAATATCTAGGTGGTCAGTTGGGCGGGCGGGGGCTGGGGTGCCTGAAGACGAGGCCGGGGGGAGGGGGGACGGGCGGCGGACGTGCCGGCCCGGCGCCGGCCGATGTATTGAGCGCGTATTGCAGACGCGGTCACGCGCTGCAATATTGCGTTCGCTCTGCGATATTGCCCCTCGGTAACTCAATTTGATAAATTGTACAAAGTTCGCTAGCTCTGTGTTGCCATCAACTAGATCGACATATTGCCGCGCACGTAATGTAACATGCGTGATATCTAATACGAGTTTAGAAACGTTAGGTACGTAGGCTTGTAAACTTTTATTGAATTGTATGTTTAGCATTTTAGCTGAAATATTAATTCATAGAAATAATTTAAGTTGTAAAAGGTATCTACAACGTACGTTCATTCTCTACATAGAATTTCATGTAGGCACCTTACTTTGAAGTTCCTGCCTGTAATTTTTTGTATATAAAAAACAGGCCAGCAGTATATAGGAGGCCGACAATACGGGCCGGGCGATACCGGGCGCAAGTTATGTGTGTAGCGTCCACCACAAAATTGTGTCTTTACGAGCACGCGGCACTACAACAAGCTTTTATGTTTTTGTTTAATCTGGTAATTTTTTTGTGCCCAACTTGAACAGAAAAGTTGTTATCGATTAGACGTGAATCTAAAATCTCTTTTAATGAAGATCAAGGATGCTGTGAATGTGACACTTATAGCTGTCGTAAGAAAGTTCGAAAACATAAGTAGTGTGGCTAAAATTTTGAGAGCCTTAAATGACAACACCTTTTGAGGTAGCAGCATCCATCTCTACCTATACATACCGATTACCGACGTTTACTTTAGTTTTCCTGAGACTTTTAAAGGAGACAAACTACAGGCTCCGACAAACTATCACCCATCTATTTGCACATAACGTCACTAAACTAGATACCTATAATATTGCACATCAGTAGTTCAAAGAAAATCACTCGAAGCTACTTAATGGTGTTGGAAAGTGATGGCTGAACCACCTGTTACCATTCACGAACTGTTACAAACTTTAAGCCGCTGCTGCTCCATGTTAAAAAGTGCCACCATAAAGAAGTTTTTGTATTTTGTATTGCAAGACATTCACTTGTGCATGTAAACAGATCTAACTTTAAATTGATTCATGTATCCTTGGGACCCATTTTTTTATGGATCAAAGTATTTTTCTTGACAAAAGGCTTTAAAAAATGAAAAAATAAATGCGTTCGACTATTGCAGCTATGCCTATAAAACTAAAAAAAGTCTCTTTTCCTTGATAGAACGACAAATTGATTAATTAAGGTTTATTAGGTACTTATTTGTTTTGATTATAGCCTTAAATTAATAGAGTTTTAGGGACTATGACGAAAGACCATGAAGATCTTACAAATTAATATATTTTTGATGTTATTACTCATAGTAACGAAGTCAGTACTGTTGGCAGAAAAGGAAAAACAAATGTGTATTGTAGCGGGAAGTGTTCAGCGGGCGTGCGGCCGGAGCGGCGGCCGGAGCGGGCCGGATGCGGGTTGCGTGTGGCCGCGGCTTCAGCTCAGAAAATGATTTATATTGTTTGTTTAGCGGCGGCGCGGGTGGGGCGGGCAGGGGGACGCTTTCTCAAGCAGATCCAGTCCACTGCAGATATGGGCGAGTATTATTATTGATCCGGCTCGGGCGGTCGGCGGTCGGCATTTCCTACCGCTCATACTCGGCGGGCGGGGGAGTCCGCCGCCCGGCATATTTATTGAGGCGCGCGGGACGACACACGACGTAAAACTTATTATAACGACGCAGACCATCTACTACGGTGCACTAACCTTTAATGAGAGGCGTAGGGCGCCGCGAGGGCGGAGGGGCGAGCGCCGCTGCTCCTCACCCAATCCTAACGCGTTATGATATTATATCAACTCATATCGGCCAATCCCTGCTCGTTATGATATTGTAGGCGGGAAGGGAAGTGCAGCCGACAGTTTTCCTGGTAGGGCGGGCGGTTTTATGATGTACAGTTATGAATATAATGGGGTGCGCATCTGGTTTGTACCTATCAGGTATGAGGCGCTTTTTATATAGGTACTTATTTATGTGGAAGACACATAACTTTATATCATTTTTGAGAAGATATTTGTTTTCTTGGATGATGATGATTACTTTAATTAAGGAGGTGCAGTAGGTACTTAAGGTAACAACTTAAAAGAAAGTTACTTACATAGTTCGTACAGGTTGCAATTAGGTATTGTCTAAACTAAGCTAGTTTTAATAGAGTTTTTGCTAAATAGGCAGTACCTAATTACTTAATAAGTTGATATTAAAAACTTTCAGGTTCCTACACAGAATGATGTTCATTGAGGCGAATAGTTTTCTTATATTTTAACAAAGTTACGATGAGTCACCAGACCTCTTAACTAATAACATTCATATTATGTATCAAACCAACCATTTATTATCAGAAAATGTTTGGTTAAAAGATTTTCCGTAAACAAACAACTTTGTATGATTGAAAAGTAACCTCTATAACAGAGTCAGGGAGTAGCTAGGTATTATACCCAGGGGTACAAAGTTCATGCTTCGGTGTTTGTTTTACTTCGAGATCAATCTTACAGATTTTCCTGAAGTACCTACACAAGAAAAGTGTGTTTCATAATATTTCACTCTTCCATATTGAATGAAGAGTTAAAATCTACCTACTTACATAAAATATGAACTGTTTTTTTATAAAGTTTAATTAAAATTGAGACATTTGACCAATAACTAATGTTTTGTGTAACACACAATAAGTTAATCAAGATAGCTTCTTCTAAGGTTACCTAGTCAAAGTTTACATTCGACTTCAAGTCCTTTATCAGCACTGATTGGATTTCTTGTTTACTGATAATAATACTTCGAGTTTCATAATACTAAAATAAAGCTGAGTCTACACAACGAGGCAGCCCCGCAGCGCTGGTCGTCAGCCTCAGTCTTATGATGACATTTCAGCGACGCTCTCTATCCAATATCACATTCTCCATTTCGACTGTGAGCGGAGGAACGTTTGATTTTATTTTCGTCGATTTTGCAGAATCGTGACCTGAAACGTAGATAAGGATTTGTTGCGCAACTTTCATCTGCGACTTTGTCGAGCCTAGCGATAATTCTGATTTAATACCGTTCAACCTTCTTAGTACAATCTTAGTCGAGAAGTCTGGCTCAGAATTTTCCCTTTTATTGTTTACTCCCTAATTACTGAACCGTTGCACAACAGATAACAAATCTAGTTCTCTATAAAATCATACTGTTTATAATAAACTGAGTCTTACTTACTAATTGTTTAGAATTCGTTGTAATAAAAGCGTATTGAATTAAACGGCGTCCTTGTTCAGCAAATGAGTTGATAATAAAACGATAATAAACAAGCGCCTTTGTAACAAACTATAACAGATCGGTAATTGCTTCCACGATACCTCCTCGCGTTATTACGCCTTTTACGACGCCGTATGGGGTGAATAAAACATTTTTACGAGCGACCATGGCTGCTATAATACATACACGCGCACACATGGCTAGGTACATACAGGTAATAAAGTATAAACTCAATATACACATTTGTACCTGTCCCTTATGTGTCGAGATCCTAGCGCCGATATAAGACTTCATTATAATAAGACAGTGGTTGACTCGACAGTACCTTCATACGTATTGTGAACTCATTCTTTACTTGGGGTGTTTGTGTTTTGTGCCAGAGTTCCATTTTGAAATCAGAGTTTTGAAAAGTTTTGGAAAACTCTAATTTTATAGAATAAAATAGAATTCTCTTTATTACTGGTGTATCTAACCATTATGTATTGTAGATATAATGTAGGTGTCATGCATGTAAAATGTGTTTCTTTCTAATATCGATTATAGACTACAATTTCAATTATCTATTAGTCTTACAAAGTACTTTTTATTAGATAAAGTACGGGCGGTAGAGTTAGTTTGAAAAGTAGATATTTCTATACCGCCTGAAAATCATATCAATAATAGTTTTCCCTTAGTGCATAAGAGATTTCGGAGCGCCTGCTGCTCCAATAGTGGGGGAGTTCAAAGTAAGAGTAAAATTATCGGCAGTCGAAGTTGTAAAACGACGTTTAAAAAATGTAATTTCAGTTGTAAAAAAAAATTGTCAGTTGCATTGAAGTGGGGAAAATTTACGCCACTGTCGTACGTATATTTCCCCTCTTCCATGCACCTGACAATTTTTTTTTTGGGTTGAAGATGATCCCAAAAACCATCCCATAGATTTTTGCGCGTTAGGAAATTACTTTTATTATTTTATTTTTTACCTCTTCGACTTGCTGTAACTTTGGATTTCCCCATGGACGCAGGGACTGGCTCTCACATTCATGATTATTGAATGTTATACAACTACTAGAAATGATTTGGTATAAAATTGGTCGCAAATATCGATCAGTTCCGCCTCTACTAATAGTAACTGTAACTGTTAGTCTGCATCATCCCACTGCTGGGCTAAGGCCTCTCCCCATGTCTTCCAGCTGCTTCTATCCAGGGCTAAAGTGGTCCACTGGTCCTTTGTTTTCTCCAGCCCGCAGCTAGGTACTATAGTAAGTGATATAAAATACTAACTGCGGTTAATTGTGGCGTTGGTATCGTGTTACTAGCTACCTAATGCAACTTTCTGTAATAGGACAGTTAGTAAAAACGTAATTAGTTGATCAAGTTATTTTATTTGGAAAGCACTTTTTTTTGTATTTCGTGAAAAATAAATGCAATAACTTACCGGAAATATGGTGTAGACTTTTTATTGTAATAGTTAAGGAATCCTCTGATTAATTTAGTACCTACTACTCTCAGTTATAGAAATTGGAACCACTTTTAATGACAATATTTAGCATCCACCACCGGGAAGTCCACTGCTAACCGCGCCAAGGATCTCTCCATCGATCGATTACATGAATGGACGTAAGGGAATAGCAGTCTGTTACTAGCCCTATAATAAACTGTTCAAATTATAATAGAAGTCGGAAGCTTGGGATGGGTGCACACTGCACGGAGCATGCACGGGGCATGACCCACGGGTCGCGAGTGGACACATGGCGCGACTCACTCAAATAGATGGCGTCATAGCGTAATGTCGTCCCCGAGCGCAAAACAATTATAGACACGAAATGAATAAAGTATCGCGTCCACCTCCACAGCTTGCTCTCGTTTCATCTCCAACGACGTTTTCTTTGTAATTTGCCGTATACGGGTAATGTAACATTTGTTGAACGAAGATACAATATATATTTTTTATTTTTTTACTCTGGGGACACTTTTTCGACCCTCGTCCGAGCGGTCTCTTTGAAAAGTGGACATCGGAACGCGAGGGAAGGAGCCCCCGAGGACACTGGACAGAAAATGCGTTGTAAACATTGCGACTACATTCAATTTCCCGTCATTTTTCAAACTGATAAATAATTCTGTCATCGAACGTTCGGACAGGGGTCGCTATGAAGTGATTGTCGATGGAAGGACGCCGGCGCCGTAAAAAATAGCGGCCGATGAGACTCAGCCTCTGCTTCTCGTATGTGTGCGATAAATTTCTTTTTTATTATCAGATATCGAGGGACTCGGGAATCGAATAAAGCGCTCATATTTAATTCATAGGATACCGGCCATACAACACTACTCCGGACTATTTTATTTAAGATGTTGAAAGATTACGGATTCGGATGCGTGCTTATTCTAAGCAGTACCCTCGACCAACTTCTGACTCGATCAATCATGCATTCGTGGAAGTTTGGCGTAATATTCAATATGTATTAAAGAAATCATACTCATACATTGATATCTCACTTTTCAGTTTTCAGACACTACATGCTTAGATATATAGGTAGGTAATTGACACGAACTTAAATACATTAAAAAAACATATCGGCTATTCCTTACCATAAACAAAACAGGATGGTATTATTTAACCGGATAGCAAACTTTAAAAAAAATATGTAAATCAATTTATGTTAATATATGCCAAACTTTTGTGGAAATAAGTATGGAGCTCGCTGTTTAAATACGTAATAATGTAAAATTTTATAGTCAGAATGTAGCCAATAACAGAACATAACAACATGAAAACGTAATGGGAGTAAATAAATTCAAATTATTTAATTTATCTTGGCGGCACTGCGTCTTGTGTCCGGCAGATGTGTTCAATACATTTAGAGTCCAGGCGAGAACGGGCGGGGGTCACTAGCGGTATTAAATAACTCTCCGACAGCTAAATGAGTAGGGGACGCGAATAACCTCCACGCAGGATTATTCTGAACGTTTTCGATATATTTTTGCACTTCAGTTTAAGTGTGGATCGTTAATGTGTTTAATTTTATGTATTCATGAGTCTAAAAGTTTAATGATGTGTGCATCTGCTAAGTATCAATATTTTGCATGACACCTTCTATTCTAAACTTGAACAAAACTGAAATGGGTCAATAGCTTATGCTCGAGATACTTACCCTGGAGCGATATTTAGTACAGGTAGTTAAAACATTACAGGAAGATTACGTTTTAACCCAGAAAAAACCATACAGCAAACAGTAAAGATCATGACCAGATGATGTTACTTATATGCTGTTATTGCAAAAACATTACAGGAAGATTACGTTTTAACCCAGAAAAAACCATACAGCAAACAGTAAAGATCATGACCAGATGATGTTACTTATATGCTGTTATTGCAAACAGAAGGATCCAAAGTAGGATACATAATAAGCGTCATAATGTTTATATGTGGACTTATCTAATATCACGCAAACCTAGCCACGGGCATGGCTAGTATGTTACTGTTAGCCTGTTCCATCCCACTGCTGGGCAAAGGCCTTTCCCCATGACTCCAGCACTTTCGATCCAGGGCTATAGTTGACCACTAGTCGTTTGTTTTCTCCAGGTCGTCCCGCCATTTTTCGTGCCGCGACGGCAGTGTGTACCTGCCTGAAAATCACACGAATATTATAAAGGTGAAAGTTTGTGAGTGTGTGTGTGTGTGTTTATATGTTTGTTACTTCTTCATGCTCAAACGGCTGGACCAATTTTAATAAAATTTTGTATGGAGCTGACACTATTTATCTCGATATTCCCACGGTATCGAACGAAACCGCGGGCCGCAGCTAGTACTTAATAAAGATTTCATTAAATGATTACATTAAATTGATAGATTACATTAAAGCATGTTTTTCGACAGTATCACACTTGTCATTAAGTGAAGTGGCCCAAGAATAGTCTCTGAACTCAGAATAACCCTCTAGATTTGTTACTACCCGTCGTGGTAAGGAACAATAAAGAAAATTACGATACCGACCTACCTACACCACCTTTATTAGTACGTCGTATCTTTATTAAAGTTATTTTTAGTGTACGTACTTGTGCAGTTTAATATATTGACAAATTTATGTTTATTAGGTAGGTAGTGATCCGTGTTTTAGATTGAAAATACGCAACGTCCAGCTCTTAAATGTAGGTACACAATAATTATGTTACTAAACACACACTGTTACTGTAACATATCAACAAAATTTATACACAATTATTTACATAACATACACATACACAATACATCACAAACATACACAATACACTTCAGCATTTTATGTCAAAGACAATTAGGTATTTTTCGTTGAAAAATTCGTTGTTTCGTTTTTTGTTGTTGTTTAATAGAATAGAATACTCTTTCTTTTTTTTTTCCATTGACTTTTGTTGCTGACCGTACGTCAAAGTATAGCGCCATCTGTGGTGCTTTTCTTGAAACATAGAACGTCCTCGTGAAAGATTCATCAAAATACTGTTTCAACAACAACAAGTATTTTTAACTCACATGTCGCAAAAACATGCCAGTAAACTCTTCTGAAAGCTTCAGTTTTTTTTTTCCATTTAGGTATTTGTATATTTATCATACTTCGCTCTTTATTAAATAATAATGTCTTTGGCGAGAAATTATAATTGTATTTTAGCTAGTGTTATGTCATTCTCTATAAATTCGTAATGCAGAATTCAGGTCGTTCGCAAAGAAGGGATGGGAGACAAAAATAATACACAACATAGGTATCTACAGTTCGTCTTCAATCTCGATGGGCAAACAATGTCATTGTTTAGTACACGAACCGAACATTCCTCTCAAAGTCTATCCAACAAAACCGATAGATATTCTGTCTAGTAATATTATTTGTCTGGATAAAAAACAACCTGAACCTGTTTATGTAAATGTATTAATTATTAACAAACACTGTGTTATTTAAATCTCCTGTGTTGTTTACGGCAAATGATGTAGAGATTTCTTCAAAATCCATACAGCGATCGCTACGAACACGCCTGATAGGAACTCAGTTTATATTTTATTCATACATTGTATTGTTGGAATATCAATTGCCTCGCCCGGCGGTAGGTAAAGGGTACATTTCCAATCCGCACGGGATTCACTTAGATTTGAAGGAAAATAGATTTCGATTTCCAAAGCTGCGACAAAGCAATCCGATATATTTTTCAGACAGATATTGCTAGCGATTTCTTTTGAGCTTTGAAATATAAGGGAGCGAATTTAAAAAGATTCCATGTATTTTCTTTTCTATACAGAAATAAAAAGTTATAGAGTTGAGTATTTGTTAGTTAGGGGTACCTAGTAGTTTAGTATTAGTGGATGTGGAAACTTTTTAAACGGTTTAGTGTGAGTACCGATGCGTTTTGTTTACCCATATTAGATGTGATGGTTTTGTATGATACATTACAGGAATTTCTTAGATATACCAGTAGATAACTTTGTGATAATTAATCGGAATTTTTAATTTAGTGCTTCATTCTTCACGGCATTGCTCTGTCTTTATATTTGTGAAACGTTTAATTTCTGTCTTTAATGCATAATGAGGATATTAATTGTTGCAATTCAATTGTTGTAGGTACAGATGTCACGGGAACAATAAGTTAAAAAAGTCAGACTAATAGAGAAAGGTCACCGTCGTCGTTTAAATACAGCGACGGTTGTTTCCTCTTTTTTAATTTTGGCAGGCAGACAATGCACCAAAGGAAAACAGTCAAGGGGAGAACTCCAACCCCTTTCCGAAGTGATTAATTTATTATGTTCTTTGTTTCTGTTTTGATTTCGGTAACATGAAACAATAAGACAATGTTAAAGTGGCATGACGTTGATTTGATATGTTTTGATTAAGTAATTATGTTAGTTAGACATGTATAATTCAATTCATAAAGTTATGATTAGGTACCTACGTTTAAAATTCATTTGTCCCGCTGCGAGGTTTCTTCAAAAGTAAAAAAAAAAGGTTTGCATATTGTAATAAAATGTTATGCAAATCTAAGTAGGTACTATATTTTTTTAAGGCAATTCTTATATATCGACATAGGTATGTAATGTATAGGTACTGCTAAAAGCTCCGTTATAAGTTATGTATCAAACCCGTAAAAGTATCACTCGTGCAATATAAAAGTTAACGACACAAGAAAACGCGTTTTCCACAACATTAAAGATAACAACAATACGGGGGCGAGCGAGTGTAGAGCCTCCCGCGAGGGTGGCGGGCGGGGGTCGAGAAAAATTCAATATTAATATGAAGGAGGTGCGAGCGAGAGGCACACTTTGTTCCCCCTCACGCGGCCAATGGCGAGCGCCGCCGCCGCTGCGATATGATGAATTTATGGATGTAATAAAAGCGAGGTGCGCGATTGGAGGAACGGTCAGGGAGAGCTTATTTTCTTTTTATTTTCATATTTGGAATGTCGGTCTCAAGTCGCTTGCAGTCCGTCGTGCACGTCTGACGTTTCTTCTCTGGACTCTTGGAGTGGGTATACACCACCACTTGATGATTTATATTATGTCGACTCATATAAATATGTGTAATACATATTTCATATTTACACTGAAACATGAAGGCTTTGTTCCCTTTATTGACTAGGCAGGTCTTAATTACTTTTGTTGAGTTAGTTGACGACTTATTTTAACTTACATCAATTAAAATGAAACATTGTGCTAAATCGTCTTATCACATTGAATGTTTTGGAGACGCTGAAGTTTGTGTGGTAAGGTTGAGGGGCACTCGTTGTACAAAGGCTCGTAACTGGCAGTTGATTGAGGCGTGAACGACGCTCGACCGCCGGTCGGGGTTTCTTTCTTGATTTGCTACTCGAGTGGCCGAAACGACACTTCTATTTGCATGAGCTGATTTTGGGTATTTCGTTTTAAATCAAGGAGATGACGCTAAGACCGAGAATACGTAATGCGACGTCTTTCAGGTGTCTTTGTATTGGGTCGTGTTGTTTGGAAAATATAAATACTTATTTGCAGTTCCAGATTTTTCCGTGGTTTTTAAAACTACTGAAAGCTACGGGAAACAATATATTTAAGCTTCAGTATTAATTAAGTGGTACTATTCCATTGATTAGTCAGCTCCCTAATAAGTAATTAAAGCAATCCATGTAAAACTGTACCTAGCTTAATGATTGTAAGTACCTACCAAAATGTTCGTAGAGAGATTGATTGTTTATAAAATGTATGGCCTATCGTCATTCGTAAAGAGTGCTATTTACGTTTTTACTAAACAATATAGGCGTGCGGTCACTGACCTGAGGTCAAGAGGTTTGTTTATCCAGCTTTTCTGTACAATGTACTTACCTGGGGGCCTACTAACAAAATTGATGATAACAGAAAGATTTTCACCTGATCATTATTACTCATTTAGTTATCGAAAATGCGAAATTGTCACTAGTCCTGAAAACGATACAATAAAAAAGTAACGTGAACTACTAAGATCATTACAGAGCACTGAATCCAATAGAAATAAACGAAACCTCTCACAAAGCACCTATACCTCGGTGACTGATCAGTACATTATGTGAAGGGAATTGATACCGTCAATATAATGCGTCGGATTGAAAACCGTTCAAAAGGCAGAGCCGTGACAGCGCCAAAGACAACGCAGACAAAATAAATAGGAGGGTAGGGATCCAGCCAGGCGGAAGTATTGGGGATCTGCCACGCCGAGTTTTGAAGTCCAATTATATCGGAGGCAGGTGGCAGCCTCAGGCATGTTCTGCCGACGGCACTCAACCCTTGCTGAAGAATCACTGCAGACATGATGCTCTTTGAACGCGTACAATTAGTCAGTAGTCACCTGGATTCGGCAGCTTCTGACTGCTTCTGTTCTGCTTCTGCCCTTAATAATCGGTTAGTGTGTCTCTTTGGGTTTTATTGATGAATAACAAATGGTGCTCCTTGTTAAAAAAAAAGTATAGTTAAGGTGAATGCGCAGTTGTACCCCCGAAATTCATTTTTTCTTACGAATTTGCAATTTTCAGGTCAGTGTCAGGATGTATTTTGATCAAAATATGATTTGAGACTATAACATGTACGTATTTACAGAATTATAATCATTGCACTCATTAATACATCTTTCCAAGTCAGATTTGTACCATAACAAATATCTTATGCAAAAGTGAGTACAAATCTAACTTAAAGAGATATTTTAATAACTATAATTCTGTAAATACATATCTATTATAGTCGCGGATCATATTATGATCAAGATAAAACCTGACTCTGACCTGCAAATTGCAAAAAACGCAAGAAAATTTGAATTTCGCTGTCTACTACTCACCACCACCACCGCGTCACCTTAAAGTAAGTTGAAGACATTATAAGCCATAGAGTTTTTAGTTTATGCACAAATATACTCTCCAAGTGTCCATTTGTCATTCTGTTTTACCTTTCGTATTTTACTTGCCTTGGATTAACCAATTATTTTATTTTAGTCAGTCTATTACTTTAACGAAATAAGTAGTAAACAACACATGGTGTAAATGAAATTTTTTGTACACAGAGGATTATTTACTTTAAAGTAGCATCTACTGTAAACATACGTTTATAATGGCATTCTAACAATAGATGGCATGGATAGCACACAGATACCCACATATTTTACCTATAAAGCGAGCACTTCGCCGTAACAGTGTAGTGGAGTACAAAGCCGAAGTTTTCCCCGCAGCGAGATTCCTTTTTCTTTGTTTGGTGTATTTATTGTAAATCTACTCATAGCAGCCCGCCCGTTAGAAGTATTCCGACATAACTTTTGGCTCGAGCACCTTATGTACCTACTGCTGGTAACGTTCGGTTTTAATGCTTTTATTTTTCCGTTTTGGTGTACACGGTTTACGTGTTTCAGAGTCAACTTTTTGTGATGTTTTGTTACTTTTGGGTAGTGAAGGTCCACCTATATCTGTGTTAATATTTTTTTCGTCAGCTTCGCTTAACATTTAGTTAGACTATGATTTATAAAACTTTATTTAAACTGTCATTTGTCGTCTTTAACGATGTCCTTACGTCGGAAATTGTTCTAAACGATGACATCTATAAATCATTATTTTGATCGTCCAGAAAAGTGTAAAAGTTTAAAGCAACGTTCCTAATCAAAATGGAAATGTTACAATATGTGCGTCCAGGTTAGCGACGGAATAGTGAAGTGCAGGCGAGGGCCGCAGCGCAGCCAGTGCCAGTTAATATGATTTGCTCCTACGCCGCTCCCCGGCGCTCGCACGCTCTTGCTGACATTTTAAGCAACTTAATAAACTAGTGCTCGTACTCGTGCATACTGCTTATTTTCTCTCGACTATGGCACAAATTTTAAAGTCGGTTTACTGCTTTTAGTACGAGTGAGGTGGGATTGTATTTAGTATTTAACATTTTAGTTTAGTTACCTATCTAAAATTTATGAATTGTTCTCCTATCCTACTTCCTACTAATACGAGTATTATAAACGCGACAGTTTGTGAGGATGGATGAATGTTTGTTACTCTTTCACGCAAAAACTACCGAACCCATTTGAATGACTCACAGATAGTTTAAGACCAGGATTAAGACATAGAATACTTTATATCCCGTTATTTCTACGGGATCGAGACTTATGCGGGTGAAACTGCGGGGCGCAGCTCAATTTTTTTTCTTTTTTAAGTTGAACTTCATGCAGAAGATTTCTGTCATGCACAATGCTAGCTGCTAATGATGAATCTTTTTTATACTTTAAGCATTGACGGTCGAATGATAAATATACAAACAATTTCGTTGTTTGTTAATAAGAGAAACTGACATTCTTTCTATCAACTCAAACGTCTGCGTCACAAGCGATGACTTAAGCGTGTAAGGGCGGAGAGGGAGCAGAGAATTTCAGCAGACTGAAATTCGCTGAAATTCGCTGCTGGTAACACTATCAAGTTGTATAACTTCATAGTATTAGCTCTTGATTATCATTCACCAAAGTGGATTTTTTCGTGCTTTATATCTTAGGGTTTATGAAATGTAAAAATAAGTTATAGATCCTACATAAAAAATCGTAATGACAAAGTGATAGTTAGAAATAATGACCATCAATATATTATAACAAAAGTAAGTTTACAACATAACATAAATGCCCATTAGAGTCCGATGTGGCTACGGGAAGTGCTACAGAAGACGTGTAGTGGGCTGGGGGTGGTGGACGTCCAGTCTTCAAGATACTTAAGGGGGCGTCGGTCCCTCCCCCCTCGGCGCCGGACGACTTGCTTATTCTATCAAGCGTGGACGCACACACGCTGCTCCTGCACACACACGCCGCACACACACAACAGGCATTATACGGCCGGCCACCACTCCACTGTGTCAATACAATACGCTCTCTTCGACTGGACTTAGATTATTTAGAAAGCACTTGTAACGCTCATATAAGAAGCGCCGCGGAAGACGTATTCCGCGTCACAATGGCCGGTACGTGTCGGCAAGGGCTGAGACGGGATACGCGGAAAAGATTACGGTCCTAAAAAAACAGCCCCCACTTGCGAATATACCTAATATTCTTTTCACAATTGACTTAGGGTGTCAGGATAGCTGTTTAGTGTTTCTTGCTCTCATTGTTTGAACTGTTAATCACGTTCCACTTTTGAGTTGTTAAGTCAATATTGCACGATATAACTAATTGCATCCCTATAATATTGCTAAACAGTAACCCATTTGTTGCTTTGAAGTGAAATGTATTGTGTCCAAAAAGGGCAGGGTGTAAAGCTGATTATTGTTAAATATGTATGCAGATCTGACAGATGCATTAAGCATGACAGGGAAAGCACCGAGTAGACATCAATATGTCTAGAGGGGAAAGACCACTAGAGTCATATCAGCGGCTACGAGAGGCGTGAGACTACGCCGCTGGTCGCGGATTATCTGCTACGCGGCTACGACGTAGCGCGCACTGCTACGAGCGTAGCATTAGTCGCCCACCGAAGATTGCCATTATATTTTTTTTAAAGCCGAGTTATTTCAGAAGCTGAAATTATTATTGACTTTAAATGAAACCCTACAAGCTATTATTATAAAACTACCGTGTAAACTAAATAGTTTTCGATCATAACTTTGGTTTAGTTTAGCTTCATATCACTATACTTGGTACCCTCCAGAATTAACGATCCTTTAAATTAATAAGTGTCAAAGTTTCACGGTGTCGGTGCGAGTGTGTTTGTGGAGTTACGTTACTTCTCGGTGGTGTGACGCGTGTGCGCCCAAGAGACATCGGCTCATGTGTGGGTACTTTCATAAATCTGTTGGGAGATATATGAGAGCGCAATTTCCGGTATCCGGCCATTAGCGCCGAGCTTTTATAAGCTTAAAGCTTAGGTTAAAGATTTTCTGGGTAGTTTAATGCGAATCTTGTAATAGGTACGATAAATTTTGTATAAAGTATGTGATTGCATATTAGGTGTCGATTCGGGAACTTTTAATGTGTGTAACTTGGCCTAATGTCTGTTGGTGGCTTGTGTCTACGATGCTGCTTCGACATCTTAGATAAATAAATGTGTATTGTTGTGGGTTCAGAAATAAAACGACTGTTTGAATATGTGTTCACTTCGGTTCTTGGAGACAAATGAAAAGTGCTACGAACAAAAAATGAGCGGTGTCCGAATGTGGGCGGAGCGGGTCCGTACGTCTGTGTCCGGAGGGGGCGCGGGTAGGTAGGGGGCGGGGGTAGCGGGAGCACCGACTTATTATTTTTATCGACCGTAAAAAGGTGCCGGACCTTGTGTGGACCCTTCCACGGCGACTCCTCTGGAGAGATTCCAATTATTTACGGATATTTTGTTCCAAATCCCGAAAAATACTGTCCAGTAAAAGGGATGTGCTTACTTTATGCTTGAGTAGGGCCAATATGTTTTGAGACCCGTTCGTTGATCTACTTGAAGTTAAATTGAGCACAAACATAAAACATGCGATGAACTCTACATAAAAATTAAAACATCGTCATAAAATATTCACGAAACGCAATAAAAAATGAAGTATAAAGTCATTGATATTTAATAAAGGTAATGAACAAAATGGTGTACATTTGTTCCGCTTGTCGAGTGCTAGTGGCATGACAGTGTAATGACAGTGCAGCTGCAGCCCTCAACCGCGGCTGGCCTCGGCCCTGCTACGAACTGTCACGATCTACTCAATAATGCAACAATGCACACCCATTGTTCTACTGAAACACTCGGCTACATATACACATGCTACCGACTACTATACTATACTACCAACAAGGGCACACCATAAAGAAAACTTGAGAAATATGGGGAGACCTTTGCCCAGTAGTGTAACAATATGGATATACACGATTACTGACAAATGCTTGCACTGACTGGACTGGTCCACTCAAATCTGTCTGGTACTTTCCTTAAAAGACCATTTCAGACATCTTCATTATGATCTGACCAAGATTATGTCTGGACTTTAAAAGAGACTGTGACCTCTGAGTTTGTTTCGGCCTTTCTTCTCAGAAAAGTCAGATAGGAAACGCCGACCTCATTTAGTTTTTATTTTTTTATAATTTGACGTGTAAAAGTCTTTCCGATATCCTATGTACAGAATAATCAATTTCATTTCATTTCATAGGTTAACGGAAAAAAGGGATAAATACCAACATGGATCTACATTTAAAAATTGCTTATTGTTAATTTGTCTCCTAAATTTATTTAAATATTAAGAATTAATTGTATACTTTTTGCTGGGCACAGCAAAAAGTATAAGTTAGCCTTATACTTTTACAAGGTACAATTACAGACCCTGTGGGGCACTACAGGGTCCATAATTGTACCTTAGCTTTAAGCCATTGTAACACCTCTACAACATTACGGAATGCAAATAAATATGAATATGAATATACCTACCGAATCTATACACATTCACTGATTTATTCAACTCCCAAAATATTTCACAGATTACAATCGAGACTAAAAAATCTTTCTACAATTAAGGCGACAATCTTCATAAATCAATTTCCCCCGAATTGAATGTCAATAAGGGACGGCTGTTAAACGACGCGCCGTAAAATAAAACTTTCCGGAGGGCGGGAAGTTCCAAGCAAAAAGAATATTTACATTAATTCTCTTCATTATGTTTTGAAGAATAATCATGGTACCGCTTCCCGTTCCACTCTCTCGATTGAGTTTTTATTTGAATATTTTTTCTCGTCGCTCCCCGAGTTCGTCTCTGTGTTACAAAAGGAAGTTTTTATTAGCATCTTAATGATTTTACGGCGAGTCCCCGGTTACACCAGCCTTTATGTCGTCAGATTTTCTTAAGTATTTTTTGTCGAGTTTTTTGCATCTTACATTATTAAAGTTTTCATTCCGTCGTTTAATGAAGCTCATTTCTTCTGTTCGCCCGGGCCTTGATTGCCTTTGTTTTGCATAAATGTAAGATTTCTATAGATTTCTTCCTAGCAAATCGAGTCAGTTCGAAAGACTTGGAATTCGTTCTTGGAAGGGGCAATTAATTGTTATTTTAACTTCTTTTTATGCGTTTTAATTGTTTGAAGGTATAAAATGTACAAAGATTTAAAGATCCTTATAATACAACGAGCAAGGAAATTGTTACAAACCACACAATCAGTAACGTCTTACATTTTCATAAATAGCTACGAGCGGCTTGAGTATGATCCGCCTAGTCCCGCCACGCGTGTGTGAGCGGCGCTAGGCGGCAAACGAGGCTCGCTCGCAGATCCGATTTGTCCCGTCCGGCACGGTAATTACATTCATCTCTGCTCCAGACTGATTTATGCTGCGACTGTGCGCCTTCGCCCTCTGTTCTGTCATTAACTACTTTTCCGGCCAAGTCTTACGCACCACAAAATAATAATTGTCCGGAAAATCGACGGAGGCTGTATGTAATGTTATGAGAGGAAGGCCGCTCGTTTTTCTCGGGTCGCAATCGAGTCCGAGATCTTGCTTTCTTTTTAATTTCCCTGCGGCCTCCTAATGAGGTCCCTGCGGCGGCTCCGCGCCGTTATCTATGATATTCTTGAGGTTGATGCTTATTGTGCGTGTCACTGATGGCTTCCCTTTTTATTATCCTCTCGAACACAATTCAGTGGCCGCCCAAATGAGTTCTTCTCATTTGCTTTGCTCTCTTTATTTCTCTAGGCGGCAGTTTGTCTTGTGTCGCGACTTAACTTCTTTTAATTTTAATGAAATGGCCACCGACCGAGGACCGCCTTCACTTTATTTTTTCATGTTATTTTACTTTGAAACTCTACTGATAACATCTTTTGTATGTAAAAACAATTTATGTGTCATCCATTATGCTTTAAATATTTTAGGGAGGGTTAAATAAACGCAAGTAAAGCCGAAGGTATTATGAGAGTATAGTCAGTAACAAATCACATGACTCCGCCTCCACTTATCTATTAAAATGAGAGATTATTGTCGGCTCACGCGATACAATATACGCTATACAATATTCGGGTGTTATTTTCACTGGATTGTCCAATATTGTCACAATCTCTATAGTAGGGCAATTAGAGACGTGTGACGCGTGGCGCGCACGTGTCGCCGGCTCCTGCGCGCGCGCTGGATCCCGCGCACACTCCGCCACACCGCACCGCCTCATTATGAACCAATGTTTATACTGTACACGACAAGAGGTGATACCAGGGTGTCGTGTCAAAAGATAACACTAAATAGTTATTTTTTTCTTAAATCTTCAACGCATTGTATAATCCGAACCGTTTAAAAATTGCTATAACATAAAATATAAAATAAAATGACAGATGTTTTCCTGTTACCCCAACGCCATTACACCCAATCTCACTGAATTAACAAATGAAATTGCAACTGAAAAATTCGGGTATTAAGGAAATCCCCTTCGAGGAATTCACTTCATTTAAATATCGCATTTTTCTTGAAGATTATACCTTACGACAGCCATAAAAGAAAACAGGAGACCCGCCCCTCGATAATGCGACGAGCTTGAGGAATTTTTATTCCGCTCAAATCTCTCCTGACATAGGTATATTTTTGTGAGATCGCCTGGAGATTTTAATACCCGATTTTATTTAAATTCGTTTAAGCGGTGCGGGTGACTGCGCCCCTAGACATTTATCGCAAGGGCGTGATTGTACTTACAAGCGAACAGTATTCCGGAACAAACAATGTAGCTGAACGAAAGTTTTTACATGATATTCTAAATAATGTACGTAGAAAAACATACATTTTATAAAATATTTGAGAAAATCGAAACTCCGTTATATTAATAGAAAATGTTCTTCTAATCAATAATAAAAAAGTATCTATTACGTGCTAAACTATAGGTAAAAAACTAAAAATGTATGTGGGTACCTTGAGACAGGGTGATCAGTCACTTAGCGCGACGTGTCATAGCGGCTGCACCGCCCCTCGGTGCAACTGCTCATCATTCTTCATTTGCCCAGCCTCCCGGCACCATCATCCTCTTGACCACACATCCCATTATTATTTAATAGATTATCTTACGACTCTACCTAGTAATCTTTCGTGAGGGTGCTTTTCTACCAATACAAACTTTTCTTGTAGTTTTTCAGTGTTATAGAAGGTGTCAATCTAAATACAATGATTTGCCAGTCTTCATCTCCCACTTAGTTTGCGAACAAACACTATTCAGATCAGTCAGAAAAATTACAGTAATTTTTCCTCCTGTTTTTGCTGCTACCATCTCACTGAATGAAATTCATTTCAGCCAAATTTTTCCTTACCATTTGTTTCCATCGCGTAAGATCTTTTCGTATGAGGCGAGTTCTGTGTTAATATATGTGCCCGGAATACCGTGGCCATATATTACGCCGACCTCTGGCGGACCGGACATAACAATCCTCGATTTGCTATAATATCGGTCGTGCGTCCCTGTCTGTTGCTGGGGCAGGTGGCGCGAGCGAGCAAGCCAGGCGGGGGTGGCGGCCTACGTGCCGCGTATAATAAGCATTTCATGCACGGGGAGCGGGCGCGGGCTCGGGGTTACATACATACCTACTTCCCGTAAGTCGTGTACCTAACCGGACCGTACATTATGAGCTGAGGGTCAGCGAGTCTCGTGCGCCGTCTCTGTCCCGCTCGCCGTAGGAACGCAGCCCAAGCATAATTTCGTGTGATATATCGCACACGCTTGGGTCGTCGTGATGGACCTCTATGAAAATCCTCCCCCGTCCGTGGAAACTACTGGGCATTTAGACGAAAATAAAGGCTCTGTTCAAACAGCTCGCCTTCAATATGGGCAGTGTCGCATAAATAAACTAACCTGGATAGTTACTTTACGTCTGACTGTTTGTATTTATACGAGGACGTAAGGTATCGCCCAAATATATTATATGGTATGTAACGTCGGTAGCGGTCGCTTTAGCGCGGAATTCATCTTCTATCTGTACGATTTATACACGAGGAGGCCGTAAAACGGAACAATAAAAACCCAAAACAGCAATAAATTTCAAGCAATAGACGCAAAGGTTCGAGCGCGCCTTATCAATTCCTTCCACGCATGGGATTCGAATCGCACAATAAACTTATGACGCAAGCTTCTGATTCTTGTTATCTAAAAAAGCATGTAGTTCATGATAACACGAAGATTAGAATGACATTACTGTAAGATTTTGTTAAAAGAAAATAGTTCCATGCT
Source organism: Gortyna flavago (assembly GCA_963669345.1). Lineage (NCBI taxonomy): Eukaryota > Metazoa > Arthropoda > Insecta > Lepidoptera > Noctuidae > Gortyna > Gortyna flavago. The sequence goes on along the minus strand of OY770128.1, from coordinate 9,550,141 downwards.
TACAAACGCTGTTTACAAGCAATCAACACTTAGTGGACAGTTGTACGAGGGTCGCAGGTAGGTAAAACAAATAGAGGACAAGCCCGCTGCCTCCACAAGGGGAGGGTCATCTTAAAGGACAAGGAAATGCGGCCGGTGTGAACACAGGACATGTTCTTTATGCATTAGTAATGTCAGGTAATTGAAACCGCTTACAACATTGACCATGCCTTAATCTTAAATTTAAATCCTGCCCAAGGATTGAATCTGTTTGTGAACTCAGTTAATAATGACAAGCACGTGGTGGCTATTCACCTCCGACTGCACTACACTGGTCTACACCGGTCTGGTCTACACTGGTCTGGTCTACACCGGTCTGGTCTACACCGGTCTGGTCTACACCGGTCTGGTCTACACTGAAGGCATAAGGTGGTATTTAGTAATAAGAGTAACATTGTGGTGCGCGTACATAGCTATTAATAATTCGTGAGTGCGGTCCGGGGCTCTTACAGTGCCGATTCATTATCGTTACGGTCTCGGCCCGACGGAGATCTACGATATAGCTCCCTGATTGACCCCGCATTAAAAATTACATACAAACAGATAGAGGAATCGGACGCTAATAACGGACCTGTGTACTTTCTTTGTTTCGATTCGTTTCCGAGACCGATCAAAAATTTATAAGCGCACGTACCCGATCGATCGAGGTTGCGGCGAGCATTCATAACGTAATTGGCGCAGATTGTACGTAAGAATGGTTCAGGTACTATTTAATGGCCGCTTTGATTCGTTAGGTTAATTTCAGAGGGGCCCGGGAGGGTAAGCTCCGCAGTGGTCGCCGGAGGGTCGAATAAATATGTCCCAAAGAGTTAAGTGGGAGAGAAGTGCGGAGCGGAGACCGCGTCCGACGTTTGCTCTTCCACTCGTGTTGTTGCACCACTTATTACACACAAAGTTCTGTTAAAGTTTTCTCCGACACTCGAGCGCGAGTTTAATTTACTCGATAGTGTAAATAAAGCGGGCGGAGTGGGAAGTTTCGCGGCGAGCCCCTGGCGACGCCGACGCCGGCGACACCCGGCTGCGGTCCGCTGATAATAACGTCCCGCCGCCTGGGACTTCCTTATTAATCGAGAACGACAAATTTTAACGACAAGAATTAATGAATCTCGTTACACGGGTTAATCCCCCGCTCGTAAAGTGTGCGCTCCGAGGCAGTAACATGCGCCGCGCGCGGGCGGCACCTCCCGGCCACCTCGCACTACCTGCACACGTGCTTACCTCTGACTTATTAATGGTCACACCATTCATAATTCATTATTTATATTCTAATAACACTTCCCTGTTATTAATTGCTTTAAATCTCAAGCTATTTTAATTTACACTTGCAACTTTTTGCTGTCAAAGCAGTTGAAGATTTGTTCAAGATACAATACTTAAAGAACAATTAAAAATTAAAATTGTCACGTGAGGTCGTGTGTCAAGGCGGTAAGATGAAACGAGTGCGAAAGCCGACTTGACTGAGGGAATCCAAGATATATCGTCCAGTTAACGACCATGTGCGAATGGAACTTTATTGTAATTGCCTTTTGTAAGATCGGACAGGGTCATTACGGACCGTCCTCACAAACCAACCTCCCGTTTGCTTCAAAACTTTTCTTGTAGTAGTTAACTATAGACATTTGGTTGCTAACTTGAGACAGGTTGAGGTTTAAATAAACGTAACGTTCGGAATACATTTTAGAAGCAGATTATTATTAATCCGTCGCAGTCGCTGTCATAAACAAAATACTTAGTAGGGAGCTTTAATTACAATGTTGATATTGAATTCAATCAGTCGTGAGACGTATGTGTAGAGCGTATTCATCAGTAGGAGAGGTGTGTTCCACATTAGGGGGCCGGGGCGGCCTCAAAGCCAGAAGACTGATTATGTCTATCCGCAATTTCTCTCCGGCCCTATTCTCGCGAGCGAAAACTAGCGAGTTTTCCACCGCGCTATTAAGCGGTCGCTTTTACATTTGTCCTTATAATGGAAAATGTGCTACTAATTAATTTAAAGCGAAACTCATTTATGTCGAAATGCGTGTCTATTAAGCGATGATGGGATGAACGCCTTTCGGGTTAGCTCTTACGTTCCGCCGTGAATCGTTTTATTGTTTCTAAATAAGTGGTTTTGAGCTTTTGTCTTCCTCGCGCAGTGTTAACGCGGAGTAGTGAAAATTACACGTGGTCCGGTTACAAGCCCTCACCCCATTAAGTAGAGGCGAGCTCATTCTCGGTAAGACTAATCAAATAACAGTCTCCCCATCGGCGCTCGCCCCGCGCCTCCTCGCGCTCAGCGGTCATCTCTCTTATCGATTGTGGTGGAATTCGTGCACAGAATGTGATATTTCCCAACAATCTATACATATAGTAACACAATACACAACAGGAAATATGTTTCTTTTCGTCTTAAGTTGTCGAATCAAATCAAGAAAACTGTTACAGCGCTAAACGCAAGTTTATTTCACGCACATTGCAACTACACAAATATTCACATTGTTGTAAACTGCAATTAATCAGCCGATGTCAGGTGTTTCTTGTAAAGCGTAAAGATTTGCTACATTCTTATCTAATTTCATAAAATTATTGAAAAACGCCTAAATTATAATAACCTACAAAAAAATGTAAAGCAAGAATTAATTTTAAGCACCAGATGAGCCTTCTACTAGCAGATTTTCATGGAAACTCTTATTAGTTTAAATAACGTTTATAATATTTTTTGTTGAATTGATCAACAGTAAAAAAAAAGTAGTTTCGACTATAAGTCTGATCTTCATGGGTTAGGATATTTCTTAAAAATGTAGGAAATGGGGATATCTCAAAAGAGAAAAAAAATGGGCAAACTCTCTCGAGAAGAAAACGGGCAAATTTAGAGAAGTCTTATTTTTTTCAAGTTCAGAAACGTGCCCAATGTACTCACAGTTTTCTGGTACAAGTGCATCTGTGGGTATGCATATACCTACTTTAATATCTTCAAAAGTGTAAGTACTTATTTTACTAAAATGTTTTTTCTCTGAAACTTGGTAGTTACAATAAAATTAATTATTACAGCTACACGTTGAGTATCCACACGTGAGGCATTTGGTGAGACAAATGTAAATGATGGTGCGTCAGTGTGGGTGCACGGTTCGGACACGGCGAGCGCACGGCACGGCCACCCGCCGGCCGGCCCGGACCGCCGGGCCGTTCCGCCATGTAATTCTAATGAGTATTAGTGTCGTCCGTCTGCCTCGTCCTACCGTCCACTCTCAGGCTACATTCTATAAAGCAACCTCCTATTTCGGCGTTGGTAGATAATACGATTGTGCATAATACCTAAGTGCGGGTCAAACTGTAGTTGTATTCAAGTACCCATTTATGTAAAGGGTGTAGCAATGCGGATCCCTTTGTAACTAACGTGACTATGTTATGACAATGTGAAGTTTGTTTAACTGCTAGTCATTCAACTTTTTAAGAGTTTTCTTACAATATTGGTTGGTTGTTATTTGATATTTAACACAGCTTGTACCTGGACATGTTCATTACTGTCTCATGGGTCACAAGGACTATTGTCAAAATTAGTTCATCACCGTTAGTTCCCGTTCGTCGTCGTTGTCATTTAACTTTGGAAAAGTAATAATGAGAAGTTTTACTTTGGAAAAGTAAAAAAAAAAAATAGAGCAACAATTATTTTTCAAAGATATAAGAAAGTTGATTAAATTCAATAGTGTAATAGCAACGCGGTATAATTAAATATTGGTACAAGTGTGCAACAGAATCAACTGTGTGAACGTAAAGTACGTTGCCGACCGTACCTACGGTGCTTCACTGGACTGTGAAAATGATTTTGATTTGACCCTTTGAAGGGTGCCTCCACCGCAAAATTACATTTCCATATGTGAATTTGTGTATATACCTGACACCCCATAGTACTATGTAGCCATATTGAATTAGGAAATTAATTACATAGTAAAATACAAAGAAGTGTATTGGCTTGAGCTCCAAATCTACGCGTTTTACGACAACTTTCCAGAACTTTATACAGGTTTGGAAATGATCTCATTTATTGCAGACACACCAATGTCAGGTAGGTCCATATTCGCGTAGCTCGAAAAACAGTCCTCTGTATCAAAAGCGTCAAAACGTGGCGGCTCTTTATCTCCAAATGTGGCATCGTGGAAGATAATTTTATTCTGAGAGTATCTCTCCTTACTGCTGATGTATTCAACAGAATATTCCCATATGTGCGTAATTCTGCGGAATGGCAAAAAAGGTCTGTTTGAGGGGTGAAATATGTAAATTTATTGTCTTGGGCGGCACCGACGCGGCGCGGCGCGGCGCGGTGCCCCCGTCATACGCCGACACGTAGGATAAAGGAAATGTTAATGCGCACCAATTTATGTGCTTTTCTATGATTTCGCTGAATCGGGCGCGTCGTTTTCCCCTTTATAGCTCAGCAGCCGAGCATTTTGTTTATAAATTGAAGTGTTTCCAATATCACTATCAACTCTCTTCAAATGATCGACGTGGGGAGTTTGCTGCTGTTTTATTGTTGAGACATTGAATAAGTTTAATTTGATGTGAATACTTACTCGGAGAGTGGTACTATGTATAATGTAATTAGTTTCTTGATCATTTGAGTGTTATCAGCATTAGGGATATTAATTGATCTATTTATGCAGATAGGCACATGTACCGACTTTGACTTTAAACTGTTAACTTTTTAATGAAAGTTCTTTATCTGTTTTGCCACTTTCCGTCAATAGATATGATGATTTCGATACAAATGTAATAAATCCATACACTGGCACGGTCGGTTAACATCGGCGACAAACATCCAATCGACTCCCCTACTGATATGCAGTGACTAATTCACAAAGGCCAAATGCGACATAATACCGGCATAATTCAATGTTTTGCTCACCATATTGTATTTTATTTATGAGTTATGCCCCGATGAGTATGCGATGATCTCTTTCTTTCTTTAATTTTTCTATATTTTTGTCTCTTTCGAATCGTAGGGCTGCGAGGGTGTTGTTTCATCGCGGCTGTATGAACGGATGGTTAAATAGTACGAGTTAACTTACACCGCATCCGCTACGCGTCATTTAGGGGTGCTGTGGACCGCTTTATGTCCTAATGCTAACTGCTAAATAGTAATAATATATTTTAGGGAAATAGTTGTGTTTATATTCTCTCTATGATAGTACTCATTTTGCATGATGTTTGTGTACGTTACACAAATTATTGGAAATTCTAGACGTGCTACGAAATCTGCTACGAGTGCTACGACCTACGCCTACGCAACAATTTATTAAAACTTTTTTTTGCGGTTAAACCTTGCGTGGTTAAATCCCACGTACAGAACTTATTGTATTTCCATTTTTCTTATAGAACTAGAATTATTCATCAGTATTAAAAAAAAATTGTGTTGGGAGATTTTAAATGATCAAATGGTCGAACTATTAGTAGACATACTTATCTATACTTCGACTTTTAATTAGCTGCAGAAAAATGACACTTCTTAATAACTCATTTCGGACTGCGTTTAGAGACATGCATGTCAAATATGTTTCGTTTGTTACACTATTCTATACTAGAAAAACAAGATTTCATTTAAGTAACACATAAGCTGTCATTTTACTGCAGTAAAAATCCGACTATAATGTTTTTGTTTAAAATGATTTATTCGTTCAAGTGTTGGGAGATTTTAAATGATCAAATAGTCGAACTTGGTAGACATATCTAATAATGTTTTTGTATGAAGTTATTTATTCCTTCAAGATTGTTTTTTTTTTGTGTTACTTACAGAATGAAACATCCTCACAGATGCTGTCTCACAACCAAAACGTCCTAAATGAAGGAAAAAGTACGGAAAAATTGCGTTTTAGAGCCGAGCCCAGTGGAGCATTTTTCAGATGTGCGTTCATTTAATTTAGGAGGGGTCCGCTGTCGATATTTAAATTTTTAAACGTCGCCCAGACAGGAACACGGGAGGCGCTGTACAACCAATTTGTGTACACAAATTTGTCAGCCCAGTAATGTATTTCTGTTATTATGATTGTTTTTATGTAGATATAATTTATTTGTCTACATTTTTCATACTTTCTTTTGGTTATTTCTATGTGTTATAGTTTTTGTTTGAATTGTTTAAGAAATTATAATAGTAATTTAGAATGGTAGTTATTTATAGAAACCTATTTAATAATTCCTATAAAAGTATATATCTTTTAGCAACAAAGTGAAACCATCCATAAAAACGTCTCATAAAAAAAACTGCTTTATAACCCTAACAAGCTTGGTTAATAAACACGACAGATGATATAAACAAGCAAAATGTCTGACACGGTAGCCACATGTCCACGATGAAATTAATAAATCTGACTAAATGGCTTGTTTAGCGGCGCGTGCGCACAGCAGGGGGCCTCGCACTGAACACGGATGTTTGATTATTATAAGTTACTGCATAAATAAATTTTACGCGTGACAATTTTGTTTCTGGTAGTTTACGTATGTTCAAATAAATGAGTTATTTGATTTTTGTTTGTTTGGGTTTTTTAATTCGAATGATAAATTCTCGATATACTTTCGTTTTCTCTTTTAATATTGTAGGTTTGTTTTCTTACCTATTTTTTATTCTTCAAGGCGTGTAAGTTATGTCTTATCATCATATAAATCTTGTATCGCAAAATCGCCACTATTGTCGACACATCGTGAGAGTGTGCGCATTGGGGTGTTAATGCAAATTGCGGATTTTGCGTTATGGCGATTGCTATCTGCCGGCGCGTCGCAACCGGGATTTACTGTTCATGATTTATTACCATCGATGTCAAAGACTAAACTGTACAATAAAGCTAATTTCTTCAAACTCGATAGCAAGCTTTCAAAATATTTAATTTCAGCGAGCCATTACGAGTTTCATGAACTTATGCATTTAACAAATATCAACAACGTTTCCGCATAAATAAATAATTAAGGAAGTTGGTAAATAAGCGTGCGGCCTCATTTATTATTCTTTATAAGGAAACAAAGGCGAGGGTTAGCCGTAATAAGGCTCCGGCACCTCGCCGGCTTATCTTTATTGCCTCCAACCCACGTAGAATAATAAATCGTTTTCATCAAAAACAAATACTCGACAGTTTTTGCCGGAGTCGAGCGAGCGGGCGGGAGGGTGGCAATTTTCCACCCCCATAATACAATATTTTCCGACATTTTCCACGGGAATACAGCTTCGAATCGCTCGCTCGCAACCGGCAGGTTCCTTTAATGTGTATTTTTCGTCCAATCAGAGACCGGCGAGAGTCTCGATATTACCTCAACTGTCACACATAAAGTGGAAAATATGGTCGGCAGATGTGGGGGGTGCTCGCGGGCGAGGCGGCGGGTGGCGGGGGCGCTGCTTGCCAGTCGGCGCGCGTACGCGACGCTCCGGCGCGTCGGAAGAAACGCTTCGAACAGGTTTATAGCTTTTCTTTCAGCTCCTTCAGGTACGGGCCGTATCATAACAGCGAATAGCGGCGCGTGATGTGAACCCGTGATAAAATAAATGTCGAGATAGGCTTATGTATTGTACTGTTTATCTTAATAATGGCTGCCCGGAGAAAAGTTTAGATTAAACTTTGGCTTTTTGCAAAGCTTTTTTTCCCCTGGGTTTTTAACGTAGATTATATAACAGTTATACATAAAATAAACAGTTAATGAAACATTTCATTTCCAAAATGCATCTATAGTTTAAATTATTATCCTTTTCCCTTAGATGTACCTAATCAAAGGTTTAATATAAGTTTCATATTTGATCCTAAAAAAAACCTAGTCAAGTTCCCCACTCGAAACAAGTGTTCTATGTTTAGCAGTTTTAGAGATTAAAGAGTTAATTAATTAAGCATCATAAAGAAAAAAATATTTAAAATGAACCATCGTAATTTAAAGAATATAAGTTTTACATAGAAACTTAAAACTGTAAAACCACTGAAAGGGATAGTAGCGGCCACAGAGAGGCGCGCGGGCGCTACTGCGAGCGTCGCGCGCGGCGGATATAAATCGCGATTCATTTCTCATCGTAACTTTTTGTAGGTTCTTATCTGTTACACTTCACTTTTCATCATCCAAGGGGATTTATGTAATGCCTAGTCATTTCTCGGCGTCGAGGCGAGGCTTATCGGCGAAGCGCGAGCTGGCTTGATTGATGAGCGCGCAAAAATAAATGTTCAGTTAAATTATTCGATAAGTTGGAAACGGAAGTTAAACGGGAATTATCTTTGTCTTGCCCCTGAAGATTTCACGGTTGTAACTGTTATGCTGGGAGTGATTGATCGATTGAAACTCCTAGCGTCGGGTAGGAGGTACTCAGGCCTACTTAGTGGTACAGTTTGGGGGTAAAAAAATGATACCGTGTACCTTTATTGTATGTGATAAGGAGCGGTCGTTATTGAGTGGTTAGTTGTTGAGGTTGTTACGAGTATATCAAATATGATTGGATGCACTTTTTCTTTATTTTTGGAGTTTTTTATTACAAAGTGTAGAAAAGGATAATTTTGATTGATTGTTAGGTATTACCTTGGTTATGTTTTACAAAATAACACAAAATAGAAGAAAATGGAGAATACTTTGAAAATCCTGGCAAGACTTTTTCTAACCTTTTTTATGAATTATTTTGCATGAATATTTCAAACAACAGTACCTATAAAGAATTGAAAGAGTATGTATGTACGCACCCAGAAAGAATAAAAAGGCGGCTTACATGAAGAATACACCAAAGTAGCCAGTGGTTACAATATACTTACAATAAACATTTTGTACAGATATGTAGTGTACATAAGTGGGTACTTTGAAGAAGAATCATCACTTCTATGGGTGAAACACTCATAAATACAAAACCATAAATCTACAAATTAGTTCAACGATATTGCCTGTTTGAAATGAGTGGGTGACTCAATAAATAGCGTAATACTTGACCGCATCGAGGGAGCGAGGTAATAACTAGCAAAGTAGCAATTTAGAATTAGGCATGAAAGTTAATGCCATAATTGAAGGCAATCAGCGCCCCTCCCGATGATTTATGTGCCGCCGCGCCGCCACCGCGCTGCGCTCGCATTTACATCTTTCGAACATTTGCCGCGATTGCTACATGTACTCTGTTGCGGTGGTGGAGAAGACCGTTATTAATAGCAACCAGTATTCTTCACTCAATGACTATTACACCAACGTAACTGCGAAAACAAACCGTACAGTTTAGGCGTCTAATTGCCGAAATTGTGTTCTAGATTCTTAAATTGCATGCGGGACTGCAGCTGGTCCACTTAAAAAGAGCATTGCGGCTAATCTCGAGCGACACATGTACAAACAAAGTTTAATTGTGAGCGGTGGTGGAGCGCTGGCGGCCCCGGGCAAAACCGATTACAGTCTTAGCGGCGCTCACCTTCGATTCCTGCACCACCCGGGCCCCGGGCCCCCACCCACACATATTCAATTCCAATCAATCCTGCCACACATATTTATATGTAGAAGTCGAGCGCGTGTTTTTATTGCGCACTGCATCGAATGACGGCCGCAAACATTGCATCCGCCTCCCTCGCCGCGTCGAAAAAACCTTTTATTTTTAATTTCGATTTTGATTTTTTCCGAGCGTGCCGTGTCGTTCCACTTTTATTTTGTTTCATTTCATAGCGCAGGGTGGGTGTGCGACAGATCGGAATTTCAGATATGTACAATTTAAAATCGTGTAAGTACGGTCAGCGTGCGGTGCGGCGAGGGCGGGCGGCGCGCTCCCGCTAGACTGACGCCTGTCGGTTTGTTTTCTTTGCTTTTTTACGAATTCTATTTTCATTTGATTGCATTTGAATTTCCACCGCCAATATCCGCTAACTAAACACGATTAATGCGGAGCGGAGATGGACAGGCGGGACCGTGACGCTCTGTCGGGGTTTTGTCGTTTTATATTAGAAGCCAGCTAATTTATTGCAAACTGCGCTACGGGAATCCTCTTACAACATTGAAGGCGAGTCGGTATTAGTAACATTATTTACACAGCTCCAATTGAGAGTGCACGCCAAAGAATACATTAAATTCTTTTGTACCGCGCACCCTTGAACTCGATCGAACTCTCCAGATCGGCTCTAGGTTATTACTTATATTATAATGTATTTTTACGTGGAGAGTAAAACTAAATTATGAATCTGTAAACATTCAGAAATACCTATAGACAGCGGTGCTTAAAATAAAAACATATTTAATAATCATACCTACCAATACAATTTCATATAATTTTTTAATAATTAAGACGTTTTTATCTCGTTTCCAAACACACATTTGTCTCAACGTTACGTAATGAAGGGCATTATAAATGCAAAAACGATGCCTCGACTGGGCATCGAATCGATCACGACGTTCCGTTATTGGGAAACTTCTCCACAACACGAGCCTTGATTAAAAGTATGCAAATTTTATTACACGGAGTGGGGAGGGTCACCTCTACGCGCCGGGGAGCTATCACTCGCATGACAATCATTTTACATGTCTTGAGGAAGCTTCCATATCAATTTAATAAGTATTTAGATTCAATAATGAAATTAAATGTGCAGAACGATTATGTGTTATTCCTGAGGAGCAATTCTCAAAATGTTATCGATCACAGTCTGATCCGTGGTCTGATCTCAGTCTCAAACTGTCAAAAATATCTTTTCCCTAGATTTTTGACAAGACATTGATTGTTGCTGAGATAAGATTGCGACTAGATTTTCGACGGGTGTAACGGGACTTGGTCTTATTTCATGTAAGATTGAGATAGTTAAATACTACTACTATAACCAACGCAGACCATCGACGAATACAACATAGTTACCTAGGTATTTCTTGTTTATATTAATCGGCCAGAGCGGTTGATCGTCGTGTATATCTAATAAATAATTCGCGGCAACGTGCAGCAGTGGGGTTTTGTTTGTGTCAAATTGTAATTTATTGGTTACCCGGATCGACTTGGATATTACACCAGGAGGTCCGCCCTCCTCCCCCCCACCTGCCTCATCCCTCCCGTCTTCCGTTCGATGAAAATTTTATATCACCGTGTCGTCGTTACGTTACGTCATCCCGTTTTTTCTTGTCCATGACCAGCTAAAGCGATCTTTTGATTAAATTAAGGGGATCAACAGGGAATTTTTACACTGATGGATAGGTTGACACAGCGTTTCAAGGAACATTGCCGGAATTTATATTGGGTATAAGTGATTGAGCGTAAATTTGTCTTTTGTATAATTTATACAGTTAATAAACATTAGCTGAGACCTCCTCCGATCGAATCGATCAGGATATCGCTTCTATTTTACATTTATTATAAAAGGGGATAGTTTATTTAGTTGTGATGCTTAGTAATACTTAGATCATTATATACCACCTTTTATGACGACGGATACTTGAATTCAGTACCAAATATTTTTTACAGGACTATATTGATTTATTATTTATAATATTTTTTTAAAACGAGGAATCTTTGAAGATGGTCTACCTACGTCATTAAAATGTTATTGAAGAACAGAATCAGTGTGAAAGATTAATACGCCAATCAACGCCTTACCACAAATAAGAAAAAAAATACTATTCATGTGCAGATTCGGATTAAAACTATTTATTAAATTTTCCCGCGCCACCTCGCCTTGACCAGCAGTGGCAGTAAAGTCTAATAAAAAAAAACATCTATGTGCGTCAACTCGTATCTAATTTAAAGAAAACTCCAAAAATAATTAATTTTCCCGTTCCTAATAAATGCATAAAACATAAAAAGGGATACATTAAAAAACTACTTACTTTTACGATACTACGATAAATGATAAATGATTTTATTTTTGTAAGTAGGTAAGTAGGTTTGCACGAACACTTTTACACGTCAATCATATTTTTTAAACACTAGATGAGGAACGTTACGTTTCCTATCTGAATAGTCTGAGAAGAAAGGCCGAAACCAACTCAGACGTTACAGTCTCTTTTAAAGTCTAGACATAATATTTATGTACTCAATGTTTATTTTTTTATTATTATTTTATTATCATAAATGTAATATTTTCAACAAAAATGTATTTTGTTATGAAATAAATGACATATGACTTAAAAAACAGAAATCAAAAAAAAAAAAAACAATGTGTAGCAAGCAAATGAAAATCTGATAAACTCCCACGAATATGATGTGTGCTAACACAGTCCATCTATTATAATAACAGGATGACTGTCCCATTGATAGCCAAATATTTGTCCGGGTCACGACCCGCCACCATGCCACCCCACCCTTAAGTAAAAATAGATTCGCCCCAACTAATCATTGCAAATTTTTGACGCACCGTTACAATACACCATTGTATTGTATGGAAAAGGGACCGTTTGAACTATTGTCGAACAGACATTAACAGATATTACTATTTACTTATTATTAATGTGTGGATTTATTTGAAACAAAAGTTTTTATTTGTTGGTTTTGTGATGTCTTGTCGACAACTGGCTGTATTTTTAAGTGTTGTGCATTTTGGAAATGAAATACCTACATATTTTCTAAATTTTGTTGCATTTTGTAATTGGTGTTTCAAATGCGTTTCTTTCGAAATACGAGTAAGTCTCAATAAAATTCAAACAGACAATACTTTCAGGACTTTAGTCACGTCAGGAAATATTAAGTATATATAATTTGTTTTAAATATCTAAGTAAAAGTAGTTACCAACCTACTAGTAGCAGTAAGTTCAGGGATATGTAGTAGAGAGGAGCCTCAATTACCAGTCTTTGGGTCCATTTTATTAGTTTAAGCCGAGGGTTGAGCCGAAGAGTATTCTTTAGCCTTTCTACTAGGCTGATTATAAGGAAAAGAGTAATGCTCTTTATGCAGACAAACTACCTTGCCAAACCACGCTGATGCACAAAAGCATAATCTGGGAGGCTCCACATATTTATATATATAAAACAAAGTCGGGTTAGTAACACCATTTATTAATCAAGGACGGCTCGACCGATTTTTATGATCTTTTATTTGTTGGATTTGTCTTCGCCCCAAAAAGCAGAAATATTATTAAAACATGGAAAAAAAAATACAAATATCAATCTGAGGTGGTACGAAGTTCGCCGAGTCAGCTAAATTATGATAAGCTACCAGTCAAAGTAAGATCATCAATCTAAAAAAATCTTATGTTTAAAAGACAGCTGCGAATTTGACTATTACAGAAATGTTATTATTAAACTAATTAACGTTTTGAAGACTCACTACCTAGACTTTTACTCACATTCTTTTTTACAACATCCTAACTTACACGATACCTGTATTATACTCGTACTTAGAATAGTTTTTTGTATATAGTTTAGTTTTCTGTTTGTGCTTTTCATGTTAGAATAATCATTTTGTTTATTTCCTTGTTATTGAATAGTAAGGGTGTAAAGAGTCCTATTAACATCTCAGAAAAGACTCAAGCCAACCTCACCTGCCCGTGGTGCATCTTGCTGAACAACGAACGAGGCTCTGACGCAACTTCCACCAACCCGCACTGGAATAACGTGGTGGACTATTGTCCAAATCGCCCTTTATAAACTTTCAAACCATATCGCATAAGACAGGGAGGTTTAGAAGAAACAAGGGGAGACTTTTGCCCAGCAGTGGGACACAAAGTAGGTTAAAAAAAAAGTTTTATACCTTAAATTCTAGGGTGGTTAACTTTATTTGTTAACCACATGCAGTAACAATAAACGATATTCTATTCTATTCTATCAAAATTATTTCGATAAAGGTAAATAATATAGTTGTGTACCTAAGTTTGTTACCGATGTACACACATAGTATGTCTCGGACCCAGGGAGAAGTTACTTGCGAGTCGCGTCGTTAAGCTGCGAGAGGAATTTGTCGACTTAAGCTAATTTTACTTTAACTCGTCCAACAACTTATAATAGAGTAACTTTGAGATTAATCTATTTTTCATCTGAGTAACAGTATAACAATTTGGGTAGGTACGGGGTAGTAAGGCTACAACTTATGTTTACTAAATAAAAATCTAAATTCTCTGACAACAACCTGAGTCGACCTACGGTCCAGACGCATAAATTTTTGTCTAGATTTCCATATATTCCGAAAGTGAGAGCAGGCACACTCGCCGTCGAAATGGGTTAAATAGTGAATGAGAGTTTGTTGGAAGCTCTTCATTTTATCGATGGGAAACAATATCGGACACCTGTATCGAACACTCATGACTCAGCTTGTTTGCATAGTATGTACCTATATCATTATTGTGTGTCAGTGAAACAGGAATTTCGTTGGGAGCATCCGTGAGTAAGTACCTAGTTGTCATGTCTCAGTCGCGACATTAGGTAGGTACTTTTTTATCCGAGTGACCCGTGGGTCGCTACTCCCGCTGATAAGCAGTAAATTGCTTTTCTTTCCATTTCTTAAATAACCGGCCCACCCCCTCGCTCGCCGGAACCAGCGCCCCTGCTAAAAGATACGCTCGCATCTCGCAATATTCTTTTACAACTCCTAAGAAAAGTTTAATTACAAACCTGCTTAAAAAGGGCGAAGTCGCGTTATGTTCTAATTATTGTACCAACAATAAAAATACGCAAACGAGTGTATTATACAATTAGACACTTCTCCCCGATCGTTAAAAGGGAAATTTAAATGGAATTTTTATGTCCAGCAATTAAGGATAACGTCGGCGTACTACACATTTTTGTAATTAACAAAAATAAGATTCTTGAAATGTAGCGTGAAAAAAGAATTAGGGCGAACTTCGCGGAAAATACTTGGAAGCTACAAGCTGACAGATGGGATAAGTGAGAAATGTTAAAAACTTGTTTGCTATTTAAATTAATGTCGCAGGGCCATTTAAAACAAGAATATCCTTGTCTACTTGACGCTATGTAGGTTTTTTACTAATGTTTATAATTGGGTTAATTCATCATTTAAGTATATAAAAGTTCAGTTATTAAAGTTGATAGCCGAAATCCAGTGATATAAAATCGCACTGTGCACGTTGCATAAAAAAATTGTACTTAGGTATTAGGTCTTCACTCGGGGCATACGGGGCGTCGGTGTTGGTGTGTACATGAAGATGGAGAACGGTTAAGAAGCCCGAGGGAGTGTCGGATTTATCGCCGCAGTGGGCTGACGAGCGCCCGCGCCTCGCCGCGCCGCGCCGCTCCGTCCGCTCTAGCGCTGATTTATACCGCGCAATCTCGCAAAACTTACTTCACATTTAAATTTTCAAACTGTCTAAGCTGCTCTTAACGTCGACCATATTATCTCATTCGATCGCCTATAAATTTTATGAGCTGACTCGCCTTTGTCGCATTTTAGCTTTGACTTGAATTAATAGTCTGAAGGGACCGTATGCTCTTTGTTTTTATAGCTCCGTTTCAATTCAACTCAAAAATATATGACCGGTCAGTAAAAATGTACTACCGCTGACCTCTGTGAGGTCGACATCGGACAAATCATTCAATGTAGCCAGCCTACTTGTTACTTATACCTAACTGTTTCGCGTGCCAGTATTAAGTAACTGTTATTGTGCTGGGATTTACGAAATGAACAAATCTTGGCGCCTGTTATGAATTTCTAATATAAATTTGTAATTCTCTGAGTGTGACACCGATGTTTGTTGCCACAGCCGTCGAGCAAACACTCGTTCCGGTACCACGATACTGCACCCTCGTACTCTCGTGAGGGCGCGACAAGTTTTCGCCCAACCAGTTCACATTCTTGACGATAACACCCCTTTGATTAAATCTCGTGGACAATCTTGGTACGGAGTCCATCGGCGCAACCCCTCTCATAATTTAGTTTGAAACTTTTTAATTAGCTTTATATTTGTGTTTGCAGATTGAGACTTCGTCTCTCAGTTAGTCATTCGGGTGACTGCGGTTTAGAAGTTACATTATTAATAATACTGTCGAAGATGTATTTACTTGATGTTATATTCTGTAACCACGACGTTTTAAATGTTTTAATTTTACGATCAAATGGTTGGTTGCCAACTTGTCGGACAGAATAGCATTAACGAGTATAGTAACTTTAAAATATACTTAGTAATAGTTGACTGAGTTAAGTAAACAACTGCTGCATGACAAAAAGCAGGATCTCCTCATTTCACACACTATACACAATAGACACTTGAAAGAATGTAAGTACATAATTTACTAACCGATTAGTGTCTTTTTTTCTGAATGTTTTTATTTTTGTAAACTCTACTTATTCGCATACAACGTCCCAATGCGGACAATTTTTTTGAGTTACGATGGTAATTTAACGTAGGAAGAATAATAAACTTGAGAATTGAATTCCTACCTAAATAATTTTCCGTATAATTCTCTAGCCAGGGCATTATCAATTGACATTACGTATTATTGGATCGAGGACCGTAGAAAAAAATCTCAGTAAGCTCAGTGTTGTGACGTAATATGCAAAAGGATGTGTTACATTTGTATGTGGAGCGGCTGAGTATCGTGTGTGGTTACCGTTGTCGGCGAGTGCATGACTTGAATCCGATGAGACCAAACTACATTTTATCCGTCAACAAACATACCTGGCCTCTTGTCTTGTTTCTTGCCGTAAATGTGATTTAAGACGTTCAACACAAATATTGGAATACGTCTTGTTGGTTTGTACCGCACTAGTTAGATAGGCCTGGACTATATTCAAACTGAATATTAATGAACCAATACCAATTAGACGTTGTTGGTGAACTCTAGAGACACTACAATATTTGTCTAAGGATTAAGTTTTGAACACATCTACTTACATAATAAAAATCTTAAATTTATCCACTGACTGAAAACGCAGTGTCTAAACTGCTGGGTCTAGAAACACGAAATTTTGCAGAAGGTTGAATGGAAGTTTGTCATTTTTTCTAATGGGAAATACCATCGGTCACACTGCTTGTTATTGACAAAATATTTTAGTTATTAGATATTTATTTAACCCTTTCTCAGTTCAATTTCAGTTTATGTGGTCATCGAAGAAAGTCGAAAGAAATTAGAGAGTATTCCCGTTTGAGCACCTATTTTTAGAGCACATTATATGCATGGAGCACCAATCAATATTTTACCGTGGTGCTAAAAGGGGAACAATAAAAAATATTCAACTTTAGTCCCTTTTGAGCACCTACGGTGTGGTAGCTTCTAGTGATGGGGTGTATAATAAAACATATCGATAAAAATTGGCAGTACTTTTAATATCATATTAATTTTAGTCTAACAGGAATGATGTCATATGATCAATAATGTCCAATAGGTATATCTAGAACACATTTACAAAGAATGACGTCACGCGATTTGTTAACCTAAAAACTAAATAGAACCCCAGTTGACGAGAGCATATCAGTATCAGATGTATGTACTTACCTAATTCAATGTTTGCTCTTTTTGGGGCGAGTTTTGATGGCAACTGTCGTAGCACGTGTTTGACATACTAATTGAAAATACACGTTAGTTAGTTATTTATAAGTAGGCCAACGATATTTAAACCGTTTACTGCATTTTTCATTATCATTAAATGGAGAGATGTAGGAGTAAAAAAAATATTTTATTCCTATTAAAGGAATGAAATAATTTGATAAAGGAAAATTTGCCTGAAATGAAAATTCTTTTCCATTACAAATATTAGGAAAGGGTTTAGGGGGTTACGGTAGGTCGTAGTTAAAGGTAAGCCTTTGCCTTGCAGTGGGAAAATCCAGGCAAATAATAATAATTCATATTTTATTTGTCGATATTTGAAATAGCTCCGTTAAGCTTTGTAATAAGATGTATGAGTCAAGATGATTCCAGATCTTATTGGTATAATTTGGTGGAAAATAAGTCTCCTATTATGTTCATACTTTTCTGTTTTAGAGGAGAGCTATGTTAGCGAACGATTTAGCTGCCGTCGCTTACGCATGATTGAAGACGCTATTCGTTTTTCTTCTCCGTAAATCATAACATAAATGTCTATGGTTAACTAAGAAATGACCCACATTTGTGAGTAATTGAAAAGTAGTAAGTGAAATTCAAAACGGTGAACCAATCTTGGTACCAAATATTCCAAACAACAAGCACATGTCCACGATTTGTTAAACTCACCAAGGGTGCAGGGGTATCATTGCGGCGTCATTTCATGCACGGTTGGCAGTGTTTGTAGAACGCGTAACGCACTCTACTGCTACATTGATTTCTCTGTATGAGCTGAGCTTTGCTATACAAAATAATGTGATGCTGCTAGTGATTTGTACAGATTTGAACTTAACTAAGTATCAAATAACTTTGAAGGTTATGGAAATGGAAAACTAACTTCTTTTGAGGAAAACTTTAAAAAACATGAAGGTCATTCCGAAATTCATAACCAGATTTTTATACTATGAAAATGCACACCTAACTTGTATGTGATTTCAAACGTCCTGACTACTTCTGAAAATGAATGCATAATCAGAAATCAGAACGTCAATAAGACGACACAGGAGAAGGGCAAATAAAATATTAGGTTACTACGCATTTCTTAAAATTATACGGGTATTGATATTTATCAAAGATCGTAGCGTCATCGATCGACAGCGCGCAGCGGTATCACTGATCGCCAGCGCCTAGTCATTCACTCGCAGCAAACTCTCGTCATCGCAACTTTGTTCTGAAGGCCAATTTCCAAACGTTCAAAATCTAGTCGCAATCTCATTTCAGCGATCAATGTCAAAAACTTATAAAAAATAAATGTAAAATAAACGTATTTTGGACAGATTGACACTGATATTAGAATGCGACCGTTCTTCAAATACGAGAATTGACCCTCAGGTATTTCACTGAGATAAATGAAGGTATCAAAAAGTGTGAATGAACCTACACATTCTACACGATGATACCTTAAAGAAGTTTTAAATTCACCTGTCTACTTTATATGAGCACATATACATAAATAAATGTATAAACACCTTATTTTCCATGATTTCCTCAATTCCACCCACGAAGTATCAATTGTTGATACTACATAAAATAGTCCTTTAGAACGAGATCAAAAAGGTGCGACATGCTTCAAGATCAGCAACACGTTCAAGCGTGTCATCCCAAATGAAGCACAAACTTGAATCTTTTTTTCAGATTGTAAGTACATTATACCTACATAAATAACAATTTACAGTACGAACAATTAAGCATTCCCTGACTAAGTATTGGATGAAATTAATCGAAGTTCGGATTACGGCCACCGGGGCTTTAATCTGCTCAGACGGTATCAGGGCGCGGACTTGTTATCTGTTTAATGTCTGGTAAACAACGGGATCAAGGGATAAGGAACGTCCTTTCATACGGTACTGGCCCTCTGGCGTCTGGATTAGTGCGCCTTCCACTGACGAAGATTGCCGCTCACGTATTACATTTTACGCGAATGTGACTCTGTATGTCTCTGTGTAACATATAACAAGTTCACCAAAGTTGAAACTATTCTGCTTTAGTTACACAGAATATTTCGTGAACGAAGACAAGGTGCCTGGACATGCTGAATGCCCTCTGAACTCCGAAATCACGTTCGTATCGAAGTGCTGGTAGGTCTACCTAAACAATTAGAGAGCAGGGCTCAACAGGCTTCGGTGCGTAATCGCGTCGTACCCTAACACTTGGAGAACTCGTAATTGTCCACCGGATGAGGCAGCGCCTCAATCGGTGTCGACTTAAGACTCCATGCAAATTCAATTTCGTGCCCAAGCCAACCTACACGTAAGGCCAACCGAACATATTATTGCTGGATTTATCTTTATTGCAGCCGTAGAACACTCCAACTAACTTCGACTGTCGAACTTGCGCCATTAGTGAAGACACCGAGATACAGGATTGTTTTGGTAGGGGCGGAGTTGTAAGTCTTATAGCTTTTAGTGCTGGCGTAGGGCCCGATTGTTTAATCTAAGGTGTTGTTTTGGGGTTGGATCTTGGATGGGTTAGTGTTTTTTTTAAGGATGAACTTCTGACATATCTAAATCTAGATAAGAAGCGTAGAAATTTAAAAAAAATCTTAGATTAGTGCTTGCAAGGTTTTTTTTTAATATTTCTCTACATGATTAACTTAAATTTCAAAATATCACGGTACCTGCTGTCCCCGTCCTATCTCTATCTTCGAGTGCGTATACTTCATCGGGTTTTATCCGCAATCGTCCGTATTATTAATATTGTACAAAAGGACAGGATGTTTACAGTGTTATTGTCAACTGAGATTCAATTTATAATAAAATAGAGCGACAAAAAGTATGAGCGAGTGCGTCGAGTACCTCACTGTTATGACATAATACGCGCAATACCAAACCATAATACGGGAGACGCACAAAAAGACATCGCTGCCGGCCTCGACAAAAGTAGATGTCACGAACTAATCCACCCGTAAAATGTCCCAAATCGGTACAAAAAGCGGCCGACAAAAGTGTTGTTGTATAAACGTAAAATGAAATTTAATAAACATCGAACAATGGGACCGGTTGTAGATATTTTGTGAAGATAGTGAATGGGAGATAAGCTGGCAAAAGGTTTGCAGGCACCGCGTATGTTTGATGTCGCCTCTCGTCGCCGGAGCGTGAACGGTTTAAGAGCAAAATTGCACGAACGCTAGTGGCATCTGTTAACTGAGCACTCCGCACAAATAGATACTTTTAATTTTGCAGATGGAATGTCATTTATAGACTACTATTAAATAAAAAATGTTTTGAACGAGTACCCACTGTTCTAGATGAAAATATTTTAATTTCCTATTCATTCAAAATAAAACGAATAAATAATAATTATTTTTATTCTATAATTTACTGTCATAATCAGCCTATAATGTTCCCACTGCTGGGGCACCTGGGGCACAGGCAGGCCTCCTCTTTTGGAGAGGGAGTGGGCTGTAATCTACCACGCGGGCTCGGTGCGGATTGGTAAATGTCACATGTCTTTGATTTTTGGTTCTCACGATGCTTTCCTTCACTTTGAGATCATGATTTTCGGAGAATATGATGTTTTGAGAAAATGATGTTTTGATAATGTGATGATTTGCGATGATTTGAGATTATGATATACCTATTGAAAATATGATACCTGTTCTGAGACGTAGCGGTTTTTAGTTTTCGTTTATTTTACTGTCTTAAACCACCAGACATTATTTTCTGTTAAAATTGTAATCATTGAGGGCGCGGGAAAAGAAATTCTGGAAGAATTTGGGGGAGGCTTTTGCCCAGCAGTGGGACATTACAGGAGAACAAAAAAAAAAAGCAATCATTGACAGCTTTGTTTTGCCTGCTGCTCAGTATATAACGGTGTCCTAACTGTTGTGCAAAGCTTTGGTTAACTGAACATAATGTGCCTGAAAGCACGAGTAGGTAGGGAAAGCCAAGGATAAAAGCGAACTAAACTATGTAGTTCAGATAATTTTGCTTGTTATACTGAATATAATTCGCGAAGCAGTGGGCAGAAGCGTTATCATACACCCACAATTATTACCCATTGACCGTATTAAGTTAGTTTGATAGGTAACTTTATTGGTAGTAGTTTATCAAGACTTAGTTTCACCTTCAACTGACTGATTTCTAAGAATAGTCATGGTTTTTTTATAGTTTGGCACAAAGCCAAACTATAAAAAAACCATGACTATTACACACACTATTACATACACATGACTATTACATACACCATGACGGTACAGCTATCAACTAGGTACTCACTTGTCTAACAATAAATAAAGTTTTATTCTTTTAACGTATGACAAGTTAGCCTGTCTGTACTTTTATTGTTTCTGCCTACTCAAAGATCGGAGAGAAAGACGAAATAAATACTAGCTGAGTTCCTGAATATACCTACAAGACGGAAAACGGAAATTTTATTGAATTACGAGTTCAACAAGACATTTAACAGATACCTATAATGATAGCTGTAATCATTCTCTTTAGCAAATAAAATAATTAATTTCGTTCAAATCGCGCAATCATCCCAGAAGTGTATTAGGAGATAAGTATCAAACGTTTCTATTTAACTTCTCTCCCGGGCGGAAATTCCCCGAGCGCCATATTGAAATGTTTATAATTAAATTACATAAAGACGAAGAAAATTAATTTCACAGTGCGAAGTGGCGAGCGCGCCGCGCCTCGCTCGCACAAAAGCGGAAGCTGGGCTCAAAGGAGTCTGGCAGCCTCCGCTCGCGAATTTAATTTTCTAGATGTTTTTGGAAATTGCCAAGGAGTTGAATAATCACGTTATAACTTAACGGTATTAAATTTTATACGTTAAAGTGTTAATATTTCATTTTCAAGTTTAATTTAATTAATTCCAAAGTTAGGATTCGTTGGAATGGCGGCAGCGTGGATGGCTTTCGGTGATGTTTCTGAAGATATAATTGACATATTTATGCTGATGAAGTCATTGACTAACTATTGATTTAAGTAAAGTTAGCTAGGTTCATTCTTAAGTCATTTTTAGATAGAAGTAGTTCCCATGGCGAGTATTTATTCTTTGAAGAAAGTAGTTTACATCGCGAGTATTTATTATTCTTTCAAATTGGGAATGGACCAAAAGAAGAGAAGAGAGGAGAGGGGGGGAGGGAGCGAGGGAGGTGGAGTTGGGATGGATGGTGGTTGGTTGGAATTTTATCAAGTCTCTCCAACTAGACGAGCTAATATTATCAGAATCAGACTTTAGTGCTATACAAGTTACTTGCTTATTTATACTTAGTGTGTTTTAAAACAAAACTGGATTGAATATTTTTTCTTTTAATTTAGGATATTAAAACAGAGTTTTGTGATTTTCATGCCACAGATACTTACATTCCTACCTACTTGTGTTTAAAAAAATAATATTTTCCTAAACTGATCACAAAATATCTCAAGACGCGTCTCAACAGTGTTAGCTGTGTGTAGCGACTTCCGTGAGGCAGCAGTAGAGCGGCGCCTCGCGCGACGAAACAAATTGATGTACCTAAATAATTATTAATGCCTCACGAAATTTAATTGGAAAAGTTGAATTTGTAACGCGCTCACGGCGTAGGTGAGCGATTTGAGTCGCGACGCGCCTGCGACTGTTTACGAGATAATTAATCTCAAAGTATTTACTGCTTTAATCGAGGCACTCGCGCCTGATGGGGAGCGAATAACTCGCGTATGTAATAACGTTGCCTCCTATGTCGATACGTCTATCTACAATACTACATTGTGTATTTGCTGGTACTGTTTTAAGTTGTTGTTTAATGATTGTGTGATTTTTTCAGTGTTCTTGTCCCTAACCTAAGTAGACAAGTTATAATATACCTAACACCTACCTACCATCCGAAGTTTAGCAAAAATAATCAGATGCAGTGACATAGGTTCCTACTTATTATTTGTTTTACGCCCAAAGTACACAAGCACATATAGTTCCTCCGTTTGCCACCAAAGTC
Source organism: Gortyna flavago (assembly GCA_963669345.1). Lineage (NCBI taxonomy): Eukaryota > Metazoa > Arthropoda > Insecta > Lepidoptera > Noctuidae > Gortyna > Gortyna flavago. The sequence continues at coordinate 9,526,787 of OY770128.1, read as the reverse complement.
GGCAAAGAAAACGCGCTTTTCATAACATTTTTAAAGATTTATTACCTATCATTGCTACGCAAACGTACAGACTACTGTTAAGCAAAATGTAAACTAAAATCATATTCTGAATCATCACAAAATATTTTAATCTTAAACTATAATTAAATACTAGAAAACTAATAAAAAACGCGATTTCGTTTCTCTTCAGCCATTTTCATTAAACTATTCGACAACAGGTGGCGCTAGGTGTATAGTCTACGGCGGAATGCTACGAAGTTTTAGTTCTGCGACGTGCCGTAGCTCAGTGGCGCCACTATCTAACTCTGAGATTATGAATTATTTATTGTTATAGTTAGGTATTATTTCCTTGGAATTATTATGATATAAAATGTAATTAAGTAACTGTTAATGAGATATGAATTACATGAGTTAAAGTGAGAAATTAGTGTTGTGTAGCGGTGGTATCACGATCTGGCGTGGTACTGGCATTCGACAGGTTTTGTTTGGCATGGCACAGCGCATGGGCCGTTTAAGCTAATTAACAATAGATCGAAACCGACTGCAGCAACAATGAAAAACGAAGAATAAATGTCAATTTCACAAACGACGAGGAGGGTTCGGCTTTAAATCGAATTCCGTTTAATAATAGTACTGCGTTAGAGTTGAATGCACTCTTGATAGTGCGATAGTTTATTGTATTTTAAATGTTTTGATATTAGAATTTTTTGAACACAACATTTAATGAACAATTTTATGGTTATGAGAGATTGGAGAAAAACGGTGTTAGAACAGATAGAAATGGGGTTATTAGGTAGGTTGGTAGGTACTTATATTTGTTAAGTATGAAAACAAGCTTTTTTTTTAGTTTGACGTTTTCAATGAGCATATTTTTCACTTTGGGAAAAATTAAGTAAACCAATTTAAGGGAAAAATAGTATAGAAATTGAGGAGAATTAATATTTCCTGACATTGGACCGACTTATTAGAAGATTCCATAGAATATCTACCTTCAGTTATACATTTTCTGAACAAAAAGTATTTGTAATCAATCATAATTAATTACAAAAAATGTTGTCCAATCAAGTCAGGTCAAAGCTGTCTTTAAATAAAATAATTCAGGAAGGATAACCTTTTTTATTTATTATTAATGTTGTTTACAAAACAAATTCAATAGCGATGGTATACGGAATTAGAAAAAGTTCTTTTTTTGGTCCTTTTAACCAGGTTGCTGGGAAGTAGGACAAAAAATATAGGCGACCTAACTTTTTCTTGTTCCTTTTGTTCTTTTACCTACTCTAGCCTTAATAAAATAATAATTTTGCGAGCTTACTAATTCATTTAAAAAACAAAAAGTAGGTATCTAAAGAGAGATAGTTCTCAAGTCATAAGCACTCCATCGGACAGACAAACAGACGATGTGTTTTATAATATTTAGAAGAAGTAGAAGGCTAAGGATTATTTATGACTAACTGTTGCCCGTGAATTCGTCTGCAATCCAGGATGAAAAGTAACCTTTGTCTTGCTCCAGGTCCCAGGTCCCTACTTATTTGTAAAATTTTATAACGATCGGTTCAGTGGTTTAGGCGTGAAAACAGAACGGAAGTTACTTTCACATTTATAATATTATTTAAGTATATTTATGGAAGTATGGATTATTTAGTAAATAGTACCTAATAGTGTTACAATAAGAAAAGTTTAAACGGGAATTAAAGTTCCAAATGCTCAAATCGAGAAAATGTCGCAGAGAATCGGATGGCATTTTTAAAAAGCTCGCCACCTCAAAATAAACCATGGGCTATTTAGTGTCGGAATAGAATCGGATGAGTCCCCTTGACCGTGGAGCCCGATAAGGATCTGCTCAGTGAATTCGTTCATTTAAAGCATAAATGAGTCGGAATTGGTGAAAAATCTCGTTGAGAAAGCGAGTGCTGGGCTACTCGCATGTACTTATACGTGGCACAAATAGAGTTGGAGTGTAACTGCATATGCATTTGATTACCTACAATAATTGGTCGTTTATTTAATCTAAGTTAGATATGAAGTTAAAGATATGACCACTGGTATGATTTTTCAGACTGAACTTGCGGAACATTTAAAGTGTGACCATTGTACATTAAACCATAAATTTAACAACTGGTAACTCCTTTATTTTCTGCAAATTATTGATTCTTATTTCTTATTGCACACGATGTATTTGGAAAATAAATTATCTGAGGGTATCAGGTTCCGGCCCATCGTGCTGCTCGACGAGGTCGGCAAGCTCTTTGAAAGAGTGATTGCGGGCCGCCTCGTCGGGCACCTGGTGAGGACGGGGCCGGATCTTGCGGATAGCCAGTTTGGCTTCCGCAAGGGGCGCTCTACGGTGGACGCCATCATGCGCGTGAGAGCCCTCACGACGGGGGACGCGGTGTCCCGGGGTGGGGTGGTCGTGGCGGTGTCATTAGACATCGCTAACGCGTTTAACACCCTGCCCTGGAGCTGCATTGGGGAGGCACTCCGGTATCACCGAGTGCCGACCTACCTCCGTCGAGTAGTCGGGGCGTATTTGACGGACAGAGCCGTCATCTACCCCGGTCGCGATGGGGAATGGAACCGGCGAGAGATGTCGTGCGGTGTCCCACAGGGATCGGTCTTGGGGCCGCTCCTGTGGGACATCGGTTACGACTGGGTGCTGCGGGCAGACCTCCCTGATGGCGTCAGCGTAGTTTGCTACGCTGACGACACGCTGGTCCTGGCGCAGGGGAGGTCGCATCAGGCGGCGGCCGACGTAATGACACGCGGGGTTGCGATAGTCGTGGAGAGGATCCGGCAGTTGGGTCTCGAGGTGGCTCTGCACAAGTCCGAGGCCATGACATTTCATGGGCTTCGGAACGGGCCACCATCGGGATCCCAACTGACGGTAGGAGGGGTTCACATCGACGATGAAATACCTGGGTCTCGTCCTCGACAGCCGGTGGAACTTCGTGGAGCACTTCCGACGTTTGGCCCCCAAACTGGAACGGGCTGGGGCCGCTTTCAAGCGGCTCCTGCCCAACCTGAGGGGGCCAAACGCCTCCTGCCGGAGGCTTTACGCGGGGGTCGTGCGGTCCATGGCCGTGTATGGCGCCCCGGTGTGGGCGCGTTCACTGCGGCTTCGAGCCGCCCACTACTTGAACGCGCCCCAAAAGGTGGTAGCCATACGGCTCATACGGGGGTACCGCACGATCTCGCGCGAGGCGGCAAGCCTCCTTGCCGGACTGCCGCCATGGGATCTGGAGGCGATAGTCCTCGCGCGTCTCTTTGAGTGGCGCGCGGAGGCACTACGCCGGGGGGAAAACCCGCTGCCGCGGCAAATTGCTGCGGAGCGGACGGACCTCCGGCGCGATCTCATGGCGGCATGGAAAGCGCGACTGTCGCAACCCAGCGCAGGGCACGCCGCGATAGCGGCGGTAAGGCCCCTCTTTGAGGAGTGGCTAGAGAGGCGTCACGGCGCCCTCACCTACCGCCTGACGCAGGTCCTCACCGGACACGGATGTTTCGGGAGGTTCCTGCACATAATCAGGCGGGAGGAAACGCCCGGGTGTCACCACTGCGAGGATCGCCCAGAGGACACGGTGGTGCACACGGTGGAGGTCTGTCCCGCTTGGGCAGAGCACCGCCGTGTCCTCGTAGAGGCGATCGGCAGCGGCGGCGACCTCTCGCGCCCGGCCCTGGTCCAAGCCATGGTCCGGGGCGAGAGGGAGTGGGAGGCAGTCACCTCCTTCTGCGAAGCAGTCATGCTAGCGAAGGAGGTGGCGGGATGGGAGAGGGAGAGAGCCGAGAGGGCCGCCCGTCCCAGCCGCCGCGGTAGACGCTCCGGGCGTCGGGAGCCGCGTGACGACTCCCGGCCACCGTAGGCGCGGGCCTGCGGACGGCGAGTAATGGGTAGCTCGCCGTCCGATCAGGACCAGGCCCGTGCCGGACGGCGCGTACGTGTTCCACGCGCGCCTCAAAGAGATGTCAGCAGACATGGAGGGGCCCGTTAGGGCCGAAGCCTGCCGGGGCAGCGGGATTGTCCGAAAGGGTTACCGCTACCCCGGAACATAAAGGGCTAAGGAAGGAACACGGATGGGTTTTAGTCAGTAAGAGTCTGACACTCCCTTCCGCTCCACCCAGAGCGGGAGGGGTCATTGGATGATTTCCCATCCTTAAAAAAAAAAAAAAAAAAAAAAAAAAAAAGGGTATCAGGTTAAGTTCTTGTTTTACCCGCGTTAATTGTTTTTTTTATTCTCGAAAACCTTTTTCTGCTAGGTAAGTAAGTACCTTCAATGTCTTGTTGTTGAGCGTATTCCCCTTTATTTATAAAAAACCGTCGCTTAAAGTTAAGTACTGATTAGAGACCGTTTAACCCCGTTAAGGCGCTACCTCGAAAATCTAAAATCCTTGAAAACCTACTAAGCGAGCGAAAGTGATGCAATTACTTTTGAAACGCAAAAGAAGAGTGATGGCTACAATGTCTGTGCGCTCGAAATGAATCGACATATGTGCCAAAACGAATTTACTCCTTTTTTAACACAGTAAATAATTGAGTAAACTTTGATATGCTAATTCTCTATGTTTTAAAGTAAATTCCATTGAATAACTCTTGAGCGTTATGCCGGGATGTCGAAAAAAGTAAAAAAATAGATACCTATAGGTAACTTTGCAATTTTTTTGTATCGAGAAAAATTCATTGAATCGTGTATTCCTTTTACATGATAGATACTAGACCAAAGAGTCAAAAAACATATACCAAAATGTTGAATCCTTATACTTAACAAGATACACGAAATAGAAAAACAACATGTTTTTCAACATATCCCAATAAGTAGGTATAAAGTTTTGGTACTTAATTTCTTTTTTGTACTGAGTGCGTTTGTTTGTTGTAAGCTAAAATTATGAAACCTCTGCTCTCTAATATCATTATTTTGCTGAAAGTATTAAGTTTCTCACTAAGTGATATTTTTTGTATTTTTTTTTGAGTGATAAATATTCTTTAACCTCCTAAATGATATTTATGTAATCCATGTTCGTGTATACGGTTTGTAAAATACTTCAACGAAAATTGTCAGCTGTTTGGTGTTTTTTAAAGTAAGAATTTATCTTATCTCACACCCAGTTTCATCAAAGCTTTAATACTCAAATACTTCAACTATGATTTAAAATTATGCTTATTGATTAAAAGACGAGGAGAAGGTTTTAGTGACAGTACACTAGGCAGGTAGATGCTTTATCAAATTCAAAAAGTCCCTACATTAATAATATGTATAACTTGACTGAAGATTTATATCATTCCCAATTACATTTAATATGAAATACTCTAGCTCACAGTAAAAAAGCAAGAACCACTAATTAAGCAGGTATAATGAACAATAAAACTTTAGTGCTTATCAAGTTCTGCGAAACTAAACATAATTAAAGTGGACAGATGTATGTAAAGTGTTGTGAAGCAGCTGAAACATGTAAAGTTACATTAAAGTTAACACGGTCTAGTATGAGGAGAATAATTGCCGGCCGGGGGTGCTCGCACCAATGATTCGAGTATGAGGAACCGAGCCCTCCCTGGCTGACCACTGCCACCCCGTTGCTAGGCAACCACCCGCCGCCTAATCATCATAAACAGATAACCCGCCATCTTTGTTAAAGCTCAACAATATGATTTTCTTGTGATGTCGATGATCTTTGTTCTTAAAAGTAATTTTATAGCGCATGGTGCTTGAAAGTATAGATGTAAATAAATTAAATGGATCTAGTAATGTATCCGTTTTCACGTTTTCTTCAATAAAACATCATTATGCCACTCGGAAATAGTGTAGTTTTCTCTCAGTGAAATAATTTTTGTAATTGGAGCAGTACTTCCCAAGATTACCTTTTGCAAACATTTTTACATACATTTTTCCTCCTAAGGTATTCGTTTAGATGATGACATTGATTATCATACTGAAACTAAATCACAATTTCTGAAATTTCAAGGTTTTACAAGATTAAACATCATACTTGGTGATTGAAATACAGCTTGGGGTAAAGTTATCAAGATATATTTTAACACAAATTAACTATAATGTTTTACTCTAAACGACAGTGTGACAGTTATGATTCCCAGAGGTGCACTTTATAGTATATCAAGGAAGTTAAACAATAGTACTTTTTTTGTTTTGTGTGTTTTTGTTGTTTGTGCTAAGAAAAACTCAAACATTCTCTTAAGCCAGCCAAAGTCAACGACATTTATAACGTAATGTAATCCTTTCAGTTGATCGTTTAACCCCCCATTTAAAGTTTAAGCCGTCTGAATATTTTACAAATTTCAAAGAGATGTCAATCGAGTGTTTTATTTTGCATAGGGTTTAGCGCAGAGTCGCAGGGGTGCGCGCCTCGCGAGTACATTTCGATGTATGTCGTTTGTTTGTAGTGCCAGCGTCGGCGTCGCTCGTACCGCAGCCATTGCATTCAAATATTGCACTTATTGTTGACAGAATATCAAATTACTTTTTGATTATGTACAATATTGTGTGCTGTTAGAAAATTTAATGTTGGGAAAATCTTTTTTTACATCAATTTAGTACCTACCTTTTTTGAAACAAATAAAGTTATTGGTCGAACTGTAATAAAAATATTATTGCATCCGGTTTTTAAAGGAGTTCTATTGTGGGGTCAAAGATATTCTTTGAGTGAACAATGAAAGAAATTCCATTTCAAAGAAAAAGTGGTGGATGTTGAATCTAATGCCATGAATTTTAATCCATTGATATCGAGCATGTTTGAAAGAGCAAACACCATGTCACAAAACGGTTTAAAAGCGGTAATGGATGCATGTCTTGTCGGCCATTGTCTTAGCTAGGGTAATCGCTTCCGTGAGAGTAAGGACGGCGCGGGCGGTGGTGGTACGGCGGCCGCCGATCGGCCGATCCGACAGTTTCAATTTGTATGCCGACCACCACCGGGCCCGAGTCGCCCACCCCGCACGTTCTCACGCCACTTCTTCATTTAAACTAATTATTATTTTAGTTTTTAACAACTGACACATGTTCCGCTGCTAACAATTTATTGTAAATCGTCCGCCGTGACTATCCTACAAAGAGATTTAATCATGTGAGCATGTTGGTAATAATGTAATTGATATTTCATTAGTGTGATAAAATGTATGTAACAGGTTGGACACTTTCTTGTAACGGTGCCATAATACGTAACTCCAAAGAAGTTCTTAAACTGAAGGCGGTTGTTTATCGAAGCCGTATTAAAAAGCAAAGTGGTTGGATTAGTCGTATAAGGTGATGCCATTACAGCCCATTATCATCTATTCTAGGGAAGTTTTCACGTTCAGTGACGTGTATTTTGTGCCTCATCTGTGCTTAGTCTTGGCTTGTCCTGGCGTTGAAATAAGAGCGGCTACCTTTTGAACGCGACCGAAAAAAATTATAAAGTGAGTTAAGTCAGAAGATGAATGAACAAAAATTGCGCATAGCGGGTGAGAGACGTGCCACAGCAGGCACACTTCACCACCTACCTATTCAGGATGTGTCGGTTATGGTATCGATCTAATGATCCTATCCCGATTTGGCGGTACTTCGAAATACGACTTTTTGTCGTTTTTCTTGCATCCGATGTGGCTGTCCGCGAACGGGACGTCATATAACGGCGATAACAAGTATTCAATGTTAAAATCATATTCATTTTCTATTTTTTTAGGATGATGTTTATAAGTCGACGCTACCGGATATAATGAGCTTTGGCTATTTAGTTACGGTGTGCCGTTATGTACATACCTAATTAAAATAGCAACAACATTGTTTTTACAAACAAAAAACATTGGAAGTCTTGCAATATGCCTGTCTAAGCAGTAATTTTTTTAATATTTGTTATAGAAACCTAAGGGCCGAATATAGACCCTTGGGGCACACCACATCTCTTTGGCAAAAGCATTCGACTCCCTATGACATTTTGGTTTGAATATTGTTTCATTTTTACCTGAGTAATAAAGAAATGACATGAAAACTACATGCTTTTACTCATCTTTATGAATTAAGATTAATCAAAACATTTCATAATAATATTTCATAGTAAAATGTAAAAATCTACTCTACTTAAACATAGTCTAGCAGCAAAGTAAGTATTAAAATAAACGAGTTGTTTATGCAAGCATTATAAGCGGTACATAAGTGTATATTGCGAGAATCACATTAGAAGCATTAAAATCCTCCTTGCATTCGTTAACCGCGGCTGTGTATGGCAAAATATGTGCACCGACTCGCTCTTGCTATTCGCTCCGTATGATTTTCAGAAATGGCCACAGCTTATAGGCAGTAAGGATACAATATTTTTATGCGGTGCGTTTTTCCTTAGTGGTTGTTTTTACGACCATTACCGTATCTAAAGTAGGAAAATCGCTCGGGATGCTACATTCTAATGATGGCTCGCAAGTGAGCGCGTGCGCCGGTACTCTCCACGTCGTCATAGGGTTGTCCAATTGATGTGATTAGTCTTTACTTTCAAAAAAAAATATACTAGCAATAAAATATTTAAAACGAGCTTTTAACTGTTGCATACAATGAAATTGTTTTTGTTCAATAGTTTGTAATCGAGGCACATTTGAAGTTATAAATATTACAAAGTATTCTAATGTGCTTCATTTACGGATTTAAGACTTTCGAATAAATTAAGACACAATTGACCAGTAAAACGATTGATATTATTCACGTCTGTTGATAATACTGAATGACGTAAGTACAGTCAACCACACGTCATGCTCATATTTATTTATTGCGATCATGAAAACAAAGTCATGTCGTAGCAAAATGAGCGGTTTTCGAAATTTTATAGTTACCATTGAATCACGGATGACTGTCTAAAAACAGCGTTTATAATTCAACCCCGAATAAAGAGGTTAAATATGGTATAAATCATTAGTGCTTTACACTAAGGATTCACGTTAACCCTAGGCAACTCGCCACACCTTACAGATATAACACATACTACAAATGACTCTAGGTATCGAGAATGGAGAGGTATAAATCAATATTAATGCAACTATGTTTGTAGTCTGCGTCTACAGTAAGTAATTACTCTACTGAAATTTTGCAAATGATAATGTTTTTTAATCTTTATTTTTTACTAGCTTCTGCCCGCGACTTCGTCCGCGTGAAATTTCACCCTCTTAGGAGTGGAATTTCAAAAAACCCTTTCTTAATGGATACCTATATACACTTCACAAAGAACACACTCCAAAGTTTATGTCTCTATGACCAGCGGTTTAGGCTGTGCATTGATATAATCAGTCAGACAGGATCACAGGACTTTGAATTTTATATTAGATTATAAAAGTAAACCTAAGTACCTACCTAATAAAAAAAAAACTCAATAACAGAAAATAAAATACCTACCTACCTAAAGAAACCTATTTCTGATGATACGTGGCTAAATAATAACAGCAGCACAGGTCGATCGATCAGGTTAAGCTACGCTTGCCGCGGTTGGTCTGTGGATGGGTGACCATCTTTACATATGGAGACCCCTCCGTGCCTCGGAAAGCACGTTAAGCCGTTAGTCCCGGCTGTCATTCGTGGATCTTTGACAGTCGTTACGGGTAGTCAGAAGCCCGAAAGTCTGACAACCAGTCTTACCAAGGGGTATCGTATTACCCAGTAACTGGGTTGTGGAGGTCAGATAGGCAGTCGCTCCATGTAAAATACTGGTATTCAGCTGCATCCGGTTAGACTGGAAGCCAACCCCAACATAGTTGGGAAAAGGCTAGGCAGATGAGGCAGATGATGAACTAATCTAAACTCAATAAATAAGCAAAATCCCTAAAAACTAATATCTATACGAATGACTAATCCTACCTAACAGTTTTATAAAATAACCTACGGTCACTACGTACACTATCAAATATACTACCCATACTTTAAAATTAAAATCTATACTTACTTATAAAAACGACTTATAAAAATAAACCTAAATAAGTCTACCTTAAACTGTACTTAGTAAAAACTAAAAGGAATAAAAAGGTCGCACTGAAAAGCACGTTTTGGAATTGCAAGTAGCAGTTAAAACATACAATTTATAGAATGCTAATATGAACGAACGCTCGCCTATTATTATTATCTTCGTCGTGTACTACGACAAACTTATTATTTGCGGTTGGTACAGTAATCGGGTCTAGGGATCGAACCGCAAAATTAAGTTTGTTTATTATTGTATATTTTTTTCCGGGACAAAAAGTACCCAGTGTGGTGCCCAGGATATTAAAGAATAATTATACCAAGTGTCATCGTAATCGAACCGGTAGTTTTTGCGTGATGCCTGAACAAACAGACAGACAGACAGATTTTTTTTTTAATCACATTTTTGGGTTCTGTGTCGGTCTAATAACACAACAACTAATACCTATTTTATAAAAAACAACAAAATAAATTCAAATAAACTATTTAAAGACTAAAAGTCGCGCTGATAAGCACGGTTTGTTAATATCAATTATCGTCTGTCAATAAGGTCGAACGCTCTGAACGCATCAACAGCCAAATATTGAATGAAGCTCGCGCTCGGACCTCCCTTACCCTACCGCCGCGACCCGCGTCGAGCGCGGCAACCGTTACACAAAAATAATCCTTATGGCATGATTCAGTATTCACGCGCGACGGCGCGATGGCTTATTAGCGTATTTCATGTATAAGTTTGGTGTTTCTATACCGATTACTATGATTCTTTTTTTATTGAATAGGTAATAATATTAACTTCTTTTAATTAGGGATGAGTGAGAGTATTATAAACGTAAGAGTAAACAAATATAATCAGAAAGCTCCGAACTGCTAAGGTATCGGGAGTTACACGTGTTATTGTGAGTCAACCATAAAAGATAGACATATGCTGTAGTAGGATATTTTTTAGATAATTTTATGTAGAACATTTCACATTTATTTGCATAAAACATTTTGCGTCTACGTATAAAATAGAATTAGCTGATGTTAAAAAAACTGAACATTAAAATAAACGAGTTGTTTATGCAAGCATTATAAGCGGTACATAAGTGTATATTGCGAGAATCACATTAGAAGCATTAAAATCCTCCTTGCATTCGTTAACCGCGGCTGTGTATGGCAAAATATGTGCACCGACTCGCTCTTGCTATTCGCTCCGTATGATTTTCAGAAATGGCCACAGCTTATAGGCAGTAAGGATACAATATTTTTATGCGGTGCGTTTTTCCTTAGTGGTTGTTTTTACGACCATTACCGTATCTAAAGTAGGAAAATCGCTCGGGATGCTACATTCTAATGATGGCTCGCAAGTGAGCGCGTGCGCCGGTACTCTCCACGTCGTCATAGGGTTGTCCAATTGATGTGATTAGTCTTTACTTTCAAAAAAAAATATACTAGCAATAAAATATTTAAAACGAGCTTTTAACTGTTGCATACAATGAAATTGTTTTTGTTCAATAGTTTGTAATCGAGGCACATTTGAAGTTATAAATATTACAAAGTATTCTAATGTGCTTCATTTACGGATTTAAGACTTTCGAATAAATTAAGACACAATTGACCAGTAAAACGATTGATATTATTCACGTCTGTTGATAATACTGAATGACGTAAGTACAGTCAACCACACGTCATGCTCATATTTATTTATTGCGATCATGAAAACAAAGTCATGTCGTAGCAAAATGAGCGGTTTTCGAAATTTTATAGTTACCATTGAATCACGGATGACTGTCTAAAAACAGCGTTTATAATTCAACCCCGAATAAAGAGGTTAAATATGGTATAAATCATTAGTGCTTTACACTAAGGATTCACGTTAACCCTAGGCAACTCGCCACACCTTACAGATATAACACATACTACAAATGACTCTAGGTATCGAGAATGGAGAGGTATAAATCAATATTAATGCAACTATGTTTGTAGTCTGCGTCTACAGTAAGTAATTACTCTACTGAAATTTTGCAAATGATAATGTTTTTTAATCTTTATTTTTTACTAGCTTCTGCCCGCGACTTCGTCCGCGTGAAATTTCACCCTCTTAGGAGTGGAATTTCAAAAAACCCTTTCTTAATGGATACCTATATACACTTCACAAAGAACACACTCCAAAGTTTATGTCTCTATGACCAGCGGTTTAGGCTGTGCATTGATATAATCAGTCAGACAGGATCACAGGACTTTGAATTTTATATTAGATTATAAAAGTAAACCTAAGTACCTACCTAATAAAAAAAAAACTCAATAACAGAAAATAAAATACCTACCTACCTAAAGAAACCTATTTCTGATGATACGTGGCTAAATAATAACAGCAGCACAGGTCGATCGATCAGGTTAAGCTACGCTTGCCGCGGTTGGTCTGTGGATGGGTGACCATCTTTACATATGGAGACCCCTCCGTGCCTCGGAAAGCACGTTAAGCCGTTAGTCCCGGCTGTCATTCGTGGATCTTTGACAGTCGTTACGGGTAGTCAGAAGCCCGAAAGTCTGACAACCAGTCTTACCAAGGGGTATCGTATTACCCAGTAACTGGGTTGTGGAGGTCAGATAGGCAGTCGCTCCATGTAAAATACTGGTATTCAGCTGCATCCGGTTAGACTGGAAGCCAACCCCAACATAGTTGGGAAAAGGCTAGGCAGATGAGGCAGATGATGAACTAATCTAAACTCAATAAATAAGCAAAATCCCTAAAAACTAATATCTATACGAATGACTAATCCTACCTAACAGTTTTATAAAATAACCTACGGTCACTACGTACACTATCAAATATACTACCCATACTTTAAAATTAAAATCTATACTTACTTATAAAAACGACTTATAAAAATAAACCTAAATAAGTCTACCTTAAACTGTACTTAGTAAAAACTAAAAGGAATAAAAAGGTCGCACTGAAAAGCACGTTTTGGAATTGCAAGTAGCAGTTAAAACATACAATTTATAGAATGCTAATATGAACGAACGCTCGCCTATTATTATTATCTTCGTCGTGTACTACGACAAACTTATTATTTGCGGTTGGTACAGTAATCGGGTCTAGGGATCGAACCGCAAAATTAAGTTTGTTTTTTATTGTATATTTTTTTCCGGGATAAAAAGTACCCAGTGTGGTGCCCAGGATATTAAAGAATAATTATACCAAGTGTCATCGTAATCGAACCGGTAGTTTTTGCGTGATGCCTGAACAAACAGACAGACAGACAGATTTTTTTTTTAATCACATTTTTGGGTTCTGTGTCGGTCTAATAACACAACAACTAATACCTATTTTATAAAAAACAACAAAATAAATTCAAATAAACTATTTAAAGACTAAAAGTCGCGCTGATAAGCACGGTTTGTTAATATCAATTATCGTCTGTCAATAAGGTCGAACGCTCTGAACGCATCAACAGCCAAATATTGAATGAAGCTCGCGCTCGGACCTCCCTTACCCTACCGCCGCGACCCGCGTCGAGCGCGGCAACCGTTACATAAAAATAATCCTTATGGCATGATTCAGTATTCACGCGCGACGGCGCGATGGCTTATTAGCGTATTTCATGTATAAGTTTGGTGTTTCTATACCGATTACTATGATTCTTTTTTTATTGAATAGGTAATAATATTAACTTCTTTTAATTAGGGATGAGTGAGAGTATTATAAACGTAAGAGTAAACAAATATAATCAGAAAGCTCCGAACTGCTAAGGTATCGGGAGTTACACGTGTTATTGTGAGTCAACCATAAAAGATAGACATATGCTGTAGTAGGATATTTTTTAGATAATTTTATGTAGAACATTTCCGCCATAAATGATTTCTATGTAGCTTTAACCATGAAGGCTGCACACGCGACGGAAGCTTAAAAAATGGAGCAACTTCTCCCGTTTTCCCAACATTTCCTTTCACTGCTCTGCTCCTATTCATTGTAGCGTGATGAAAAGTATACTATAACCTCCCCAGGAGTATGAAGAATAATTGTACCAAGTTTCGTTAAAATCCGTCGAGTAGTTTTTGTTTCTATAAGGAACATACAGACAGACAGACAGACAGACAAAAATTTTACTGATTGCATTTTTGGCATCAGTATCGATCACTTATTACCCCCTGATAGTTATTTTGAAAATATATATCATGTACAGAATTGACCTCTCTACAGATTTATTATAAGTATAGATGACACCTGTGAACGCTGTTCACAAATTATTTTCTGACATGTTTAGCTTCTGTATTTCAGGTCATACCAACCATCATCATCTGCTTAGCCTTTTTCCATCTATGTTGGGGTCGGCTTCCAGTCTAACCGGATGGAAGACCAGTATTTTACATGGAGCGACTGTCTATCTGACCTCCACAACTCAGTTACTGGGTAACTTGTCACTTGTAACTAAGTCACTTGATGATTTGATGGTTGTCAGACTTTATTGGGCTTCTGACTATCTGTGACGACTGTCAAAGATCTAAGAATGACAGCCGGGACCATCAGCTTGACGTAGTTTCCGAGAAACGGAGGGATCTCGTAATGGATGGTCACCCATCGACAAACCGACCGCGGCAAGCGTAGCTTAACCTTCGATCGACCCATGCGGCTGTTATCATTAGCCATACATGTTTTTTTAACACGAATGATACTTATGACTTACTGCAACCTTTTATGAGGGGCTAGGAATTGGAGATCGCGGTGTGGGCTTGGAAAACCTGTTAGAGGAATATTCGTGGGAGGATCGGGGTCACGAGTGCTGCTGCGCTGTTTCACCTTGCAAAGGACTGGAATAAATATTCGGAAGTTATGGTCAACCTTCTTCAACTTACCTATAGGTAAGTGTGCATACACACGAGCGTCACGCGTCTACGACAGAGGCAACTACGCAGCCGTCGACGCGTAGTCGAATACACTAGCGACACGTTGTTGACGGCAGTAACCGACGCGTCAACGGCGGCCTTCGACGGGTGTCGACGGATGTAGTTGCCACTGTCGTCGACGCCTGTCGCTCATGTGTATGAGCAATAAATGAGGCACCAGAAGACGAAGAATCGTTGAATCGATATGTCGCTTGTTTAACCATTCACAATAGAGTCTAGTAAAATACATTTAATTTTAATATTTTTAGAAAATAAAAAGATGTAATAACAAACTTAACTTTAAATATAATAGATAAGACTGACTCCAGATATAGTTTCCACAGATTACCATAAGAAGAAAATGTTAAGTTAGTGTAAAAATAAATCAGTACACATTTTAATGAAAAGCTAGAAGTAACAGTAGCTAACTTTAAAATGACACTATGAAACATAGTGCTCTGAGTGGAATACCCCTTAATTTATTGTTTATATACTCTTGGGTAATGTTATGACAGTTGTGCATATTTGGTGTTTCAATCTCTATGCTAAGAGTCGTGCAACTCTGACGAGATGCCCATCCGGTGAAACTTAGTAGAATAGTTAATGTTGTGAGGAAGTAGTTATGCAAGTAGCCTGGTTAGTACAAGTAGTACGTTTGCGTCAAGAATATACCGAGATGTGAATTGATTAAAAAATGAAACGCACTTCGAGGCTGTCAACATCCACACATCACGACCTGTCACTACCATATTAAAGAAAATAACCAGACTGACCACTATTCACAGTTTATGATTTGCGTCACTCACTGAGTTTATTAGATTAATCTAAAAGGCAGCTGTGACTTGTCAATGTATTTTATTAGGACATGAATTGGCCATGTTCGCATAAATGTAATTATTTACAATCGTGGTTGGATTTTGATATGCGTCTCTCGCCATTTTGAAAGCCAACTTAAGGAATTCCTATGTAAATCAACTCTATGTAGATGTTGATTTCTAAATATTACACATAGATCTCTATAATTACATGGGCAAAATATTTGCATAAAACATTTTGCGTCTACGTATAAAATAGAATTAGCTGATGTTAAAAAAACTGAACATAACAAAATAAAGTAAGTGGAAGCGTTTAGCGAGCTAATTTGAAGGAGTCGGCGGGAGTGTCGCAAGCGATGGCATCTTCACGGCTTACAATAGTAAACAAATGTGTCGCGCGGGCGCAATTACACCGGCGGCGGAGCTGCGCGGGCGCTGCGCCTGCGCCGCGTCACGCCGAACGATGGCGAATCGCGCACATCACGCTTTGCTCTGGACTTATGCTAATGGCCACCGGACCGCGTAAATTGGAATGAGTTTGTTGCAAAACAAAATGGGTCCGCATTTTTATCTTATTACTGCAGCATTTGCCGTGACCGAGCCTCCTCACTATCTTCGGAAATGAGTTCTATGCTATTCACCGATAGCATATTTTCATACGTGTGAAAGGCGAGGAGTCCGGTCGGACAGTAAACCCGCAGATTGGCGAAGTGAAACTCGAATACAAAAACAAACGCGGGAAGGAACGTGAAACCGATTAAAAGGCTACATCACGATTTTGTATGCACTTTGCACTCATTCTATCCTGTGAGGAAAGTACCGGCTACTCTACCGATACATTGATTTTCTGTTTTGTATAGATTAGTCAAAGGCGCCTTGTAATTAAGGTGCTTTCGTTCTGTGATTATTCTTTAAGTTTCTTTTCTTTTGTTTTAGTGAGTACAATCTCATTGTATTCTTTTGTTTATAGAGAGCTATTGCTAGGCAACGGTCAACATCGTTACTGCCGATGAACAGACTATGTGGGTCATTGTTTCAGTTTTAATCATGGTCTGGCAGTTTGAGTAGTTTATGCGGCCTACCCAAATGTCCTGTTTTTGGTATTGTTCGTCGAATCGTTGTGCTCCTTAAGTTCTGAGTTGAGCTGCACGGTTCTGACAAATGCGTGCACTGACTGGACAGGTCCTCTCAATCTGTGTGGTTATTTCCTCAAAATACCATTTCAGACACCAATCTACATGGCCCTCAAAGATTATGCCCAAATTTTTATATACACTTTGACATTGATGATTTTTATATATACAATGACATGAATATTTACTTTGTAAAGTATTTTTTATTTTTTTTATTTAATTGTTGTGAATGTGGGGACTATGTGGGTCATTTCTTCTTTTTTTACTGTTTTCCTTCTTAGTTAGTTTTAATCATGATCTGGCAGTTTGAGTACATTACGCGGCCTACCCAAATGTCCTTTCTTTGGTATTGTTCGTCGAATCGTTGAGCTCCTCAACTTCTGAGTTGAGCTGCACGATTTTTGACAAATGCGTGCACTGACTGGACAGGTCCGCTCAATCTGTGTGGTTCTTTCCTCAAAAGACCATTTCAGACACCAATCTACATGGTCTTCACATGATCTGACCAAGATTATGTCTGGACTTTAAAAGAGACTGTGACCTCTGAGTTTGTTTCGGCCTTTCTTCTCAGAATAGTCAGATAGGAAACGCCGACCTCATCTAGTTTTAAAAAATATGATTGACGTGTAAAAGTGTTTGTACAAACCTACTTACAGAAAATAAATCATTTATCATTTATCATTTATCAGACACAAATAAATTCTGCCATGTTACCGATGTTTGTAGGATCCAATTTCAAAAATGTTATAAGCGCTAAATAGTGTAACTAATGCTGTGTTTTTTATAACCACACAAAATCCATCAAGTGGAAGTGAAGTAGCGTGATGATTGAATATTCATCCGTGGATCAACAATAATAGATCCCATCAGTGGCTGGTATGTGGCATCACATTTAATATAATAAGAGTTCAATACATCTCACCGTGAAATGTGTCGATACAAAAACTTAACTAACTATAACTGCTAACGTGTGAATCGTATTAAAAAGCTGTTTAGTCATTCGACTTCATAAATAGGTGGCATTCGATTTGTCGTGATTAAATTTCGTCCATTAGGACACCGTTATATTGATCAGAGAATGTATTCGGATAATGTATCTAATAATCCGGCAAATAGAATTTGGACAGTGATATCACTCGTCCGCACTGTTATCTGTTATAATTTAATGTTGTCCGACCGCAGGTTGTCGTTATGTAGCCCGGCAACTTCATGAATGTACCTAACAGTGTGTCTGCAAAACTCAGCGGTTCCGATCGCTATTCACATGGATTGTTCAATGTTCTTTCTAAATTATGTATATCAAATAGTGGCACTTTGTCACCTTAAAATACGACTTCTGTTGAAATGAAGATTACAAATATCAATATCCGTACCTTTTTGTATGTGTATATTTTATGTCTTTTTTAATTTGTAATGTGCGTTTTGTTTGTGCAGAATAAATAATTTTTCTTTCTTTCTTTCTTTTTCATCCATGACTCGCTTTTTATATAAGTATGTAGTTTACTAAAGAAAGTATAATACATAAATTGAGCAACAAACTAAACAAATGCTCTAACAGTATGTTTACATTCTATTGTTGCAAAATGGAGTCACTCCACTAACAATCGTTCATATTGAATGGCCGGATATGTCCGCCTTGAAATTAGCGTGGAAACAAGAGAAAACCTTTAGAAGCAACTCCTTTATTATATTTAAAACGTTTTAAATTGAAGAAAGGTACTGGACTAATGTGTTTAACTTGTTCGACATAGCTTTACACAAAAGCTTTCGCATTTTTATGAAGTTATAGCTAATGTGGTCCAGGACAATGTTTTAAAAGGAAATAATTAGACAAAAAATATTCAATAAATGATTTATTTAATAAAGTTTAAATACTTACTTAATGAGCATTATTAAAGGGCATGCCTGATAACTTGATTAATCCACCTAAAATTAGCATAAGCATAATCAGCCCATAATGTTCCCACTGCTGGGACATATACCTCCTCTCTTCAAGAGGGAGTGGGCTATAATGTACCACGCGGGCCCCAGTGCGGGTTGGTAGATGTCTTGTTTTCGGACCTACAAAGAAACACTATTATTTTTCTATGGTCTGTCTGATCATATTTGAATATTGAAGCGAATATCACCTACCAGTGGATCCACCGCGAACAAGAAATAAAAGTCGTCCGAGAATCCTATTACAAAACGCATTCCACATACAAATGCCTAATTTCGGGGTAAAGTACGCACATTATACAGGCGGGTCCGCATTTAAATTATTCCAGCGGATCGTTTATAGGCCATAACCGAATTTGGGAATTAGCTATAAAACAACATTTGATACGGGCGGGCGCGGGCGGTTTGCAATTTGAATGTTTCACCCGTTTCAGATCTCATTTGGTTGCGTGTCGCGTCCACAACGTTATCTATCCTCGCCGTGTTGTGAGACCTGCACTGCCACCCTCTACCATCTGCCTAGCACCCGGACCCTCATTTATGACCACTGTTAATATGAAAAATAGTTGCTAACCACCTAAATGTCACAGTACCAACCCAATAATTGAGAGACTGAGAATTTTCTAACAGGAAAACTGAATATTATTAGGTAGCTTGATACAGAAAGCAAACTACAAGACCTCTCGAGTATAGCTACCGCATTTCTGACAACAACACCGACGAGGAAACAAATATTATTATCGAACCAAGTAACTTAGTTTCAGAGCTTATCAGTCACATGATAGATTAAATCTTCACACCTAATATTAATGTGTTTCCTATTACAGTTGCGCATAGAAAACATACGATTTATATAATTCACGATTGACTGAACAATTACGTACCTACGTACATTAGAAGTGGTGCTTGTCACGTCAAAGAGTCGTCGTTAAGTAGATAGACGCCAATGGCTGCGGAGCCGTGTGAATAGCGAACCCCGGCATTAAGTGGAGCAAGCAATTTTGCAAATAAAACAATAATGATAGTGCCTGTAATGATGTTTCCTCTAATTTTATCTGCGTCGTGACCCAGCCGCTGCAGCTTTGGGTAGATCTATCGTCTGATGTAATCTAAGTGGGAAATTCGCATCACATGCATTTGAATTTTCTACATACGGCCCACGGTTTTTGAGAGGCAGTAAGATTATCCGAATTATGCTGTCAGGTGGTCAGGAGTCAGGATTCACAAATTTCATTTCAAATCATGCACTATCAGTATAATTGTAGGAGATGTTTTTATTATCAATCTCATCACAGAAGAGATTGCGTAGGTTTTAATAGTTATAAGTTCAGTTAAAAATTGCTGTTATTTTGCGTCAAGCCCTCGGGCGCCGTCAGTCGGACGCGCTGTCCGAGTGCCGTGTCCGTCAGTCCGTCGCGTCAGTTCTGCTCATTGCATTGCATAATTGTGTTCCTGTACCTGTTTTAAACTATTTGGAAAATTGGAACATTAACTATTAATTTTCTTCAAGTGATTTTTTTGTACTCTCTAGCCAAGGAAGACTAGTCAAACTTACTAAAGGTACCCTTGTTTCTTATGCAGTGCGTTTAAAGCAAAGTAGATATGAGTTAGGTACTTGATCTCATCAATGAAATTGTAAATTGTATCAATAGGTTATCGTTAAAAGCGTATCGTTTTACAAAATAACAGTTAAGAACCTTCAAAATAAATCAACACGAAAATAAATTAATTTTGTTAACACGCGATGAAACAAACAATTTGGTTTTGAAATTGCTTTCTTGATAATTTCCAACGAGAACGTTCCTGCGGTTTTTATGTCAGTTACAATTATTAGATCCGTTATCAGTCATTGTTCCGATGGTTATCGTCAAATTGGATCAACCCAAAATAAGTGGAAGAAGTTGGTTAACTTCGGTAGGTAGGAAGTGTCACTCATAGCTATCTTACTTACTCATAACTTACATTTTTGATCTGCTACATGATATGTCCTACGAAAATGAGTCATCTAATTTTGCTTTCGCATGTCTCAAAAAAAGGTATTGAGAAATGATGACGTACTATTCCCAACTTAGGCAATGGTGAAAAACCAGAAAAATTCTGAAGAGTGAAGCTCCTCGAGTCACGAGGAAACGATTTAATCATCATGATTTTATATAGGTAGGTACCTACTACATCTAACAGGCTGTAGGTACCTAGTTCTGTTCTGAGACAAGACCTGTCTCGTGTTTGAATTTTATTGGTTAAAATAAGACGCAAAGTGACGTTAACATCTGGAATACAGTGTCAAAAATTTATTGAAAGTCGACTTCGACTGAAAATTACAATATATTGTATTATTATATGACATAACCGGGGGCAATATTATCGCGCCCCGCTGGGATAAGTGAAGGCAACACGCACCGGAAGTGGGTACGTCCGGCGCCATGCATCGTTTCCTCTCGCCGACTGTCACTACTTCCGCTTCCGCTCCATCATGTCTTCTACTCATGGAGGAACTGCGGCCCGCCCTCCTCCCAACATTTTCTACGTAGCGAGCTTTGATCACACAATTTATCTGCTTGTCAATACCAGGAAAAGGTCACGTGACTCTTATGGCTGTAGGCTCGATTGGTTTCATGCGAATGAAGTTAATGTTATCATTTTGCTGGACTAACAGATTATTATCTGTAGTGAAAACATTACTTCGTCATGTTTACATGGAAACAAAGACATTTTCTCCACGATTTTCTTCAGAGAGAAGATCCGAGATTGCCGATAGACAACGTGATGACGATGGAAAATCAGAGTGATACATTGAGTGCGTTAGTGAAATGACAGGCGCGAAGATTAAATAATTTGATGAGCTACAGATAAGCTGATCGGGAGCGATGCTGGCCTCATCTCGCCGTGGGGTCCCGCCGAACATGTGGACAATCCTTCACGCTCATGTGTACTCACCCTTTTTATGGCGAGGGGTAAATTGTGAGAATCGTGTGGATGTATTCATTGAATTTTCTTCGTTCTTACTGTGTTGATACAGGTTTGATTAGTACAAAAAAAGATTTTGTTGGAAAAGTCTTCAGAATTTTCGTTGTCGATTTTGAAAGCATTTATTAGTCTTATTTTGGGTAGACAATTGATTAGTTTACCAAAAATGATGACTGAATGCTTCAACCATTAAGCATGAGTGTAGGTACTTAATTTAAAAAAAAATGATGTCCCTACTATTTAGGTAGGTTATCTCTTACAATGCTTACAGTTCTTAGTCGTATCTACATTAGGATCAATGCGTCGTTGATTAGAGTCCACATGTATGGGGTGCGGGGAAGAGACCGTGAAATTGTCTGCTCACTTTTGTAAATATAATTTCGGCGACAAAAGGTCTATAAATGATATACTCAGGGTCACAGTGCAAGTGTGTCGCGCATCTTGTTACACGATTTAAAAATATCTCCCCTTATGCAGTTTGGGGTGATAAGACCATAATGAAAAGGCAAGTACTTACTTGCGTATATCCCTATGTTAATACGAGTACTATGTGATGCCTACACAATATATACAAATTTCAACATTCACACGAACTTATAGAGGTGAGTTACTAACGGTAAAGGAATATTGAAAACGTCGAAATAACCAAAACAACAGCCATTATCTAACAGGATAAACGATTTACCTACCTACTTCTACTTAAAGTGTAAGTACTCGTACAAGAAAAACTAGACGTTATCAATATTAAAACACGGATTATCAATATTGAAAGCCAAGGCATAAATATTGCAAAGCTTTAAGCTCAAGTCCATTTGATTAATTGCAGTTTATATTGCACGTTGCTTCGAATGCACGCAATCGTTATATTAAAGGAAGTTTTATTGAATAAACACATTAAGTCGTGACTAATGAAATCACAGAACAAATAAAATTAAAATGTAAATACTGTGACGTAGAAATGCTAATAATAAATTTCTCCATTTTAATAACTGTAACTGTGTGCGAGGGGAACTTCTGGCCTGTTAAGTCAATATAACACTTCCATTACTCCAAATTAAATTCCTCGGGGAGAGAGATGAAATTTTTATTCCGCGCAGACAAAGGCCCGGAAGACAACTGGCCATGCAATAATATTGCAATATATTTGCTACTGAATATCTACTTCATGAAATCATGACATTAGGTAAAAATCACGATATAAGGTCAAACTTAATATAAAGTCGATTTTCGATACACCCATAGATAAACGTTTAGTTTTTTTTGTTGTGCATAAGGTGTTTCAGGGCTTAGTAACAAAAAACCAATATCCTCAAAACACTTTTCTGCCTTTTAGTAACATCATGCAAGCCAATACTACTTACTAACAAATAGCCGTGAACAGAAGCGCACTTGTGTTTTACTTAATTTCAATAAGCCGTTTATAAAGTGCTATAGTGTGCAGCGCGGGTGTGATGTGTATTAATATTTTACGGAATTAATCATTATAATCCTTCTGGCAAACAAGTCGCCCTCGGGAGCGCGAACAATATAATGAAGTTGTCATTTTTTAGACGACACGGGGGAGGCTGGAGGAAATCCAAATTGAATCATGCGGCGAGGGAATTGTGCTATTATGTTATTAAACAGACGAGGGCAGGACCCCGAGCACGATATTTTTTGCGAGGAGGGCGTCTCAAAGCCAGTTGTCTCGAAACAGTTTTCACAATAGAGTTATGATATAATTTGACAACACTGGTGCCAACAGCCGTGCAGTGAAGTGAATTTTGTAATTTAGAATTTTGGCAGATTTTGAAGTAGGTATCTACTGATTTAAAATTATTTCATTTTAATTGTTTTTTTTTACATTTTGATTATTATAATAATTGTTGTGTATCTAATACACGCTTTAAACTGGACCAATTTTCTACAATAAATATCCATGGGCAAATATAAATAAAATTAAAATATAGGCAAGTTCGAGATGACAATTAGATACTTACCTTGGGCAAATTTTACAGTTCGGTAAAAATATCTTCAAGAGGAAAGGCTTATAGAATAATTCAGCAAGGCTGGATGCGTGCTTGGGATACGTGCGTCTTTCAAACACCAAGTCAAGGCATTTATTTCAATTAAACCATTTACAGGCACTTTTGAATTGTCGAAAGAGTCAGCCAGTCAGTAAGATAAAGCAAGTTGCCTATTCCAAAGCGTAGTAAGTTTGTATGGAGAAATTTTGGCTCCCTATTTCACAGAGCCCAAAAACTAAGGTCTTCAATCAGTGTCTCCTACCTGTTACATCTTACGGAGCCGACACTTGGGCACTTGCGTTACGGTTGATCCTCAAATTCAAAGTAAGTCATTGAGCTAGACTAGTCGACATAGCCCACAAATAGATCAGCTGAAGTTGCAAGCTGGTCATATCAACCGTAAACCCATGACCGTTGGGGTAGTTGTGTTCTTGACTGGAGACCGTGAACCGGAAAGTGTAGGGTAAGAAGCCCTCAGGATAGGAGGAGTGACGATCTTTGCTGAGTGGCTGGTGACTGGTAACAGCTAGATGAGGTCGATGTCTACTACTTTTGCATAGGCTGATGACGCTACAATTATTTTCAGGTTTTGCTTTATTTTCAATCAATCATATTCTTAATTGTGGATAGGTAGATGCAGATGATTTTATGACAGAGTGATCAGCTGTGTTCCGCCTTTTAGTCATATAATAACAACTATTAAGTTATGAAAAAATTAAATAACATTAGGTAGGTCAAAACATTTTATGTTCGCATAAATCGACAAAATGTAGGGAAAAGCTGATTTTTTTCGCGATTTCAGGATTCGTCCCGAAGTAAAAGTTGTTCATAATGATGCCCGTAATTACTTCAGAGTGTATTTTGAGTAAATTACAGTTTTGTCTGAGTGTGTTTTGTAACACTGTCGAAGGACCTCACTTGATTTAATTCTTATGATAATTCGTTAAAAATATTATATAGTTTTTAAAAATACCAAGACTTATTTACTTATTGAATAAACTATTTTTTGAAACTTGATTTTTCCTTTCATTTTAGTAAAAAAAAAAAATTTGCGATCCCTAAATAAGTAGAAAAAATAAAAACTCGTAGTCGTGGCTTTTCATTTTACAGTATTGTAAATAACGCCTTTTCATGCAAGGTTTTTTTTTTCCTATGGGCATCTCGTAGTTGACCTTTAGAGGTCGTGACTACTTAACCGGACTATCCCGTGGCTGCCTTAAGTGAAACTCAAAGCCTCCAGCCACGGGTTTCATGCTAGAATGGAAGCTTTTATTTAATTATTATTATACACAGTAAGGCTTTAATTGAAATATTACGCCTTTAGACGATAGGAAAGTGTTTTCATAAGACATAAATCATATGATGGAAGATATTTTTTTGAAAACATTACACTTAATGTAAATTCGAAAATGTCCTGCGCTGTTATATATGTTACGGCTTTTCATCTTTGTATTAAGTCATTGCGGGGTAATGACATAGGTACATATGTACAATGATGAAAATCCGTAACAACTATTACAGCTTTTGATTGTAGGATATCGAAATCACGATCGATAATGTGGTAATATGAAAAGGCCTAAAACTAAAGTTACGGCTTTTCAAATATGCAAACTGGCTTTATTAATAAGAAAGGGCTTAACGTGGAAGTTATGGCTTTTCATTTTAGAGTGCAATGTCTTCGGGACAACGTAATGCCTTTTTAACTACTTGTAACTTTGGCTACAAACGAATTATAGATATATCACCTACATAGAAAGGTAGAGAATGGCTGGGCAAATCCGAACCTATATTTAAGTAATTTCTGATAAAAATATTAGTTACGGATTTTCACTGTATGACGGCAGGATAGGTCGTAAGTTATTTCGATTACACTAATTGTAACAAAGTAAAATATTTTCCGCATTTACCTAATAAATACCTACAACAAATAGGAATTCTCATACCTCTATAAAACGTACATATCTCCGTATATCACAGTCCAAAGCGCTGAGACTGAAATGAAAGCTTTTATCCATATGTCAGAAGAGTACTTACAGCGGCTTATTGTCACCCCCGCTAGAGAATTTGATAAAGCGTGTGCGAATATTAACAAAAGGAATATCTTGTTAAATTGATATTGCACGTTTTGCCAAGTGAAATTAAACCTTAAATCGTTATTTTTGTTCCGACAAAGATGTAGAATAGACTGCACGAAGTTGAACAGTTACACCGTTTCGTTGTAAGGGGCGTGAAATTGTCTCCGTTGGAAAGCGTATAATTCAAAGGGGAAGATTAAAATATTATCCATGTTAAGTAAATATTCAAATGAATATTTTCCGTGTTAGACAACAATGGGCGCCTGCAAGGGGGAAGGTGGCGTAATTTGATAGATACCTATCTACAAAACGGTCTCTTCGTTAAGGGACCTCCCTGTTATTATAAATTATAAGCGCGATTTGGGAATTCTCTGGAATTAAACGGTTTTTGGAAAAGTAGGCGGGGTGATTCAAAACATTTGTTGTTTAATGCCTAATAATAGGTTAATTATGTTATTATTCATTTTGATAATAAGCAAAGGAGGCTAAGGTATTCAAGTTTTTACGTAATGATCATATTTAATGAAGGTATTATGTGAAAAGTCAATAAATTGCAAGTATTAAATGCAGCTTTACGTTGAGAAAATTATTTAACTAATGGCCTGCATAGACGATATTGAAATGATGGTGACAAAATGAATTCACGATGGCCCTAACTAAAGAAGAACGGCTGTATTGGCTTGATTACGGGTAACGAGTCGCGTTTACAACCATTGTATAGTAATGTGGTCCCAAAATAATTAAAATATAATAAAATATTTACTTTCAAGGTACGGAACTCTCGGTGTGCGAGTCCGACTGGCACTTTAATGATAGATCGCCCGGCGTCCTGCCAGTAGGACTTTAAGTAGGTATAGAGGCCAGCACATCAAGCTACCCCAATCTGTAAAATTGGATAAGAACCTTATGCCTTTGTAATAAAGTTGAACATCTATCAAATAAATTTGACAGATTGGGGTAACTTGATGTGCTGGCCTCTGTACTTCCGGAAGGTCGCAACTTTTTTGGTCAGAGTAGCGTAATAGTATATAGTGCAAAGTTCAAATTTTCACGAAAAAGTAGAATATTTTTCTCTCTTTCACATGGTATAAAAACACTTGCTTAACACAACTGACCTGCCTTCGATATAGCGAAGGCGTTCGACAAGGTCTGGCACAATGGCTTATTATATAAGCTGTACCTGCTAGGTGTGCCAGACCGTCTCGTGCTCATCTTACGAGATTTTCTGTCGGACCGCACTTTCCGCTACCGTATCGAGGGCGCTCTCTCTCCCCCTCACCCCATCCGCGCCGGAGTCCCCCAGGGTTCCGTTCTGTCTCCCCTCATTTTCACCCTGTTCACTAGTGACATCCCGAACAGTAAAAAGGCACAGTTGGCGCTCTTCGCCGACGACACTGCCATATACTGTTCGGGTGTCAACCAGTCATCCATAGCTCGAAACCTCCAAACCTCCGCAAGCGCCTTGAGCGATTGGTTCCGGAAATGGAGAATCGAGGTCAACCCCGATAAGAGTCAGGCGGTCATCTTCTCGAAACCGCGCAAACTACCCCCCCCCCTCCCGCGCCCGATCTCTATGTATGGCAAGCCGATCCCCTGGGGAAAGCGAGCCAAATACTTAGGTGTCATCCTAGACCACAACCTCACCTTCAACGAGCACATAAAGACGGCGCGTTCGCGCGCCTCTTTCGCTCTCGGTAGGCTCCACTCCATGATAACTGCCCGCAGCAAATTGTCACTCAAGTGCAAATTGCGCCTCTACACCGCGGTCATCCGTCCCATCATGACCTATGCTTGCGTAGTCTTCGCACACGCCAAGCCGCGATTTCTGCATAAAATGCAAACCCTCCAGAACCGTTTCCTCCGAAAGGTCACGGGAGCCCCCTTCTATGTCCGAAATGTGAATCTGCATCTAGATCTCAGACTCCCCACCATCCAGCAGTTCATGAAACGCCTCTCCAAGCGCTTCTTTGACTCTGCCATAAAGCACCCCAACCCCCTGATTGCGGCGGCCTCCCGATACACTCCCTCCCGCATAAGTAGGATTCGCCGACCAAGGCATACCCTCACTATCCCCGACGACGCCACTACCCTCCTCCAGGAGAGCAGTAAGGCCACGAGTACTCTCAGTCGACAACACAAACACAAGCTCAGACATCCGTCCTTCCGTCCTCGCCGCCGAGGCCCGTCGCGACGTCCCGCACCATCACCGTGCCCGCCCCGACCCTTGCTCGAGCCAGCCCGCGCAGCTGAGCCTGTAGTTTTAAATTCGCCCCTAAACACTAATAATAATACCGATCCAGCCTGTCCCTTGCTGTCCTCTTCCAGCGACGCCCTGAGCCGAGGTCCGAACCCCGCAGGGGGTTACCCTTAGCGCTGTCGCTTAGTTTTTAAGTTATCGTATGCCCTGGCTGGAGGCCTTAATTCGAGGCATCCACAGGAAAGCCCGGTTAAGCAGTAGCCATCCTCATAAAGGATGAACTGCGAGATGCCATAGTTAAAAAAAAAAAAAAAAAAACAACTGACCTGCAGACGGCACGCGATGGCGCATGAGCATACACGAGGGCAGCGCGTACGCGCTCGTGCGACTTTTGCCGACGTCTGGGGACCGAAAACGCATGGAGTCGTCAACATTTCCGTATTCCAGCGTAATCAAGTTACTTTTTACTTTCCTGTTCCTTTTTTATGAGTACCGCATCACTTGCTCTGTTTTTATATACAGGCACATTTTTAAGTGCTTAGTTAACCTAAAGTGACATTTATATTTCTTATAAAAGGTTATTTCCTTTAAGTAATATCGCTCCGTATCAGAATATCATAATCTCAAATCACCATAATCGCAAATCATCAACAGAAATTCCTCATTACATCAAGTACGAATACATCTATTATTATTATTCTTTATTTCATTAAATAAATATTATAAATTATATTTGTAATATTAGAATATAAAAACATTAAAAAATATATAAAAAAAAAAAATAGCCTACCGGTATCGGGAACAGGGCCCAAGCTACCGGCCGCCGGTCAGGGCTCCAGAGAGAGGAACCTCCTGAATTAAGCCCTTGATCCAGCTGCTCAACGAGAGCCTCCTCAGGTGTTGGTCAGGGCTCTTGGCTATTAACCCATTGGCTGTCACGACTATCGGCACAATGATTGCTGAGTCCACATCCCACATCTCATTATTATGAAAATTATTTGTAAATTAAAACAAATGAGTTTTATTTTAATACGCACTGACATATGTTTTAAACTTCTGACGAGCATAAGTTCAAAATCAAAGTCACCGTACTGCTGGAAGGACCAGACGAAATTTCATACAAACTGCGTACTGCCGGCAGGACTCGCGTCTGTCTTTCGACAGGACACAAACGCGTCTTTTCGGAAGAGCTTCCTTCCAGCAGGACAAGGCATCGGGCGATCTATCATTAATGAATGATTAATTGGAACCAAAAAAAATATCAAGGTATATAGGTGTAGAAAAAATATCAAGGTATATGTGGATGTATAGGTGGATGATGATGGGACTCCCATTCGGTCCGTTGTGCGTGGGAGGCAAATAGCGCATGCTTAATGGAATACCGACTTAACTCAAAACAGACGATTTTTGGGAAAGCGCAAAGAAGATCTCGCTATGACGACTTATCCTACTTGTTGAAGCATAAAATTAAAACTGATTAGATTAATTAATCATAAATTCTTGAATTTTGAACGTATGATTAACTATTGAGGAGATCTGAGTAAAAAAAAATCCGGAAATAATTCTGACCTATCTACTAATGGGTCAATGTTCCATTAAGCATGCGATAGGTACGTGGTTATTTTCGTTTATTGCCCGTGGTCCACCCGGCTAGTCCACCTAGGTGGACCATGGGCAATTATTTTTCCCGTGGTCTACCAGAATGGTCCTATTATGCTTTTCTTTCCGAAAGAAATTATAATCAAAGAAATTTCGAAAATAACGACGTATTAAACCCAGCATATCCTTAGTATCATATTTTCCGTTTTCTGCAATGGCGTATTTTATTTAGGTACTTACGCAGCGCCTTAATTAATCTAACTTTATTTGAACAAGCAGAGTTGCGAGATAATTGATGTAGTGAATGAAAGTGAGTGTATTTGGCGACAATGTGTCATCTAAATTATACACTTGCACCCTAGATAGGGTGCTCCGTTCCGTAGGGACCTCGGGAGCTGCAGAATCTATTGTTATTATAAAATGCCATCTCACTGTGTAACAGTACCGAAGCGAAGGCCCATTTGACTTAAAAATAATAAATATTAAGGGCTATAAACTTCAGATACGAATTGGGCATTTTACAAATACCTATGCGTTAAAAAAATATTGAAAATGCTACACTTAAACCGTTCTTACTGCTTCGACATAAAGGCGCAGACAATGTCAGTTGATACCACTGATGTGCGGTTGAGTGTACATATACTAGAGAGACGCCCCGGGCGTCGGGAGCCGCGTGACGACTCCCGGCCACCGAAGGCGCCTGCGGATGGCGAGTAATGGGTAGCTCGCCGTCCGATCAGAACGAGGCCCGTGCCGGACGGCGCGTATGTGTTCCACGCGCGCCTCAAAGAGATGTCAGCATCGAAGGAGGGGCCCGTCAGGGACGAAGCCTGCCGGGGCAGCGGGATTGTCCGAAAGAGTTACCGCTACACCGGAATATAAAGGGCTAAGGAAGGAACACGGATGGGTTTTAGTCAGTAAGACTCTGACACTCCCTTCCGCTCCACCCAGAGCGGGAGGTGTCATTTGATGATTTCCCATCTTTAAAAAAAAAAAGTTTACATATACTGATGTACGCCCGATGTACTGTGTCGCTTTGGTATCCTGGGTCTGTAGCATGAGCTGTTTGCAATATCTGCTTACAGACCGAAAAAAAGGCTTTGTTTTTCATAATGATGAAACGTTATTAAGTTATTTTTACAGAGAGCAGTGAAAATACAAGAGATTTGGAAATCCTATTGAAATATAGGTAGGTATTGTTGATGATTATATTTATGAATGTGCCCGCGACTTGGTTCGCATGCATGTCGGAAAACAAATTAGCTTTCATGGGTTTTAATTCTTTTTCTAAAATACAGACAGACAGACAAACATTTTAAAAGTAATTTTTTGGTATACCGTATAAACTAATATAACTATGCATGTAAAAAGCTGTTTTGACATTACAAACACTTCAATTTTATTTATTTGTATAGATGATGAAATACTATATTAAGTGTCATAATTATTTAATTATGGTCTATTTTTTTCAAGTGATAATATTGAAGTAGCTTAGCTACCTTTTGTCATTTGCTGGTGAGCACACATTGCGAGGGTGTCGTTAATATGTTTATTTTAATACGCGTGTCATGTGTATAATACGGAATTTATTATGGCCCCGACCCTCGCTCGGATTAATGCGATACGGAAGATTTGAACGAGGAGCATTCACTTAGATTGGTATGTTCAGCGAGATTTTAGGGTTCCGTAGCGAAATGTTAAAAAAGGAAACTGTCTGTCTGTCACAGCTGCTTAGGTATTTCAGCAACTGTTAATAATATCCACATGAAAGTGCTTGCCTTTATGTATACATATTTTTATAATTTTATTTCATTAGATAGGTACAGCAGGAATTGGAGGTTGAAATAAAGTAGGACTAATCTAGTAGTAAAAAAAGAAAAGAAAAGTAAAAAAAAAAAGAAAAAAAAGAAAGGAAAAAGGGGGGTTTGGAAAGTTTATCTATAAACTTTACAAAATTTCAGATCCTATAAACATAGCAATAGTCATTATATTACATTAAATGTAATAAATTCACGTAATAATTTAATACAATAAATATTTCACAATATTTTTTTTTTCGTAAATAAAATCATGTCAAGCTCATCATCATCATCTGTCCAGCAATTTCCCAACTATATTGGGGTTGACTTCGAGTCTAACCGGATGCAGCTGAATACCAGTATTTTACATAGAGCGTCTGCTTATCTAACCTCCACAACCTTAGTTACTGAGTAATACGATATGCCATTTAGACTAAACCATGCTATCAGCAATAAAAATGACAATACTCAAATTAGAACTATCAAATAAATAATGAAAAAAGAATGGAAAAATTAGGTACATTTTAAAAGTTGTCCCAAAAATTATAATTTTTATTCCAATCATTCGTAAAAATTGTAGAACGATTGCTTGACCAACCAACTTCCAGGCGAGTCTTGAAACTCACAACCACATGAAAAGGGTGGGTCAAATACCTCAGCTTTTTCAAAACAATCGGCATTTGTAGTATTCTTCACTTTAGATCTTATTTAAAGGATCAGTCGCTACGGATGTACCATGATTTATAGCTACTAATAACGGGAAAAACTGGCTATAATCTATTTTGATTTGTAAACAAATCGGTTGAACAAAAAACCATAAAACACCCCACACAAAGCATTTTTGTGTAAACATAATAAACATAAAAAAACGTTATATCTGTTGTTTTAACTCATTTCGAAAGTCATTCATTGTGCATTGTATTGGTCCGATTGTATTGTTACTATTAAAAGATTTTACTACTCTCCGTCTCTAGGAACCCTTACGCAACCCAGTGCTTCTCAATATTCGAAATCCAAATACTTTTTACTAATGATAAGCATAAAATATATTGTCATAATTTTCCATTTTTTTTGCCTTTTATACACCGTTACATTTTAATCGTTTTAATCCTTAAAAGGGGTCATTGTACTCATCATTATGAACAACTTTTACTATGGGACCAAAACTGAAATCGTGAAAAAAAAATCTGTTGTTCCCTACATTTTGGCGAGTTATACGAACATAAATGTAGGGACCAGCTACAATGACCCCTTAACGATCAAAATGTAACGGTGTATTTATAGACGAATAATTATAATGCCTTAATAGTATGCAACTCCAAATTATGCCAAAACAAATTAGACCAAATGATAGTTATGCTAAACTTTGCATTATGCCAAAGTATTATTATGCCACAGTATTATTATGCTAATAAAAGTTATGCGAAAACATTACCTATGCCAAATAATATTATGCCTTAAAATTTTATGCCAAGAGGGGGATTCCTATTACGAAGCGCCCCTTGGGCCTGCCGTAGAAAGTTTTCCAATGCACTTATGCATTAGAAAATTTTCCAGAAAGAATAACTATGAGGATGAAAGCTATGTGATAGAATTCAATGTATGACCTAAATCTCTAGGATTTATAGTCTTACTTATCGAAACATCTGTGTTTCGGGGGCGCCCGCTACAGAACGCGTCAGCTTCTATAAAGCTTGGATTTCCTGGAAAAGCGGTGTACGTATTATAATGGCCGTCATGAAAATCAATAATTTTCACCTTTATTTGACATTAAGGTGTCAAAAAACGCTATGTATTTCGACAGCCGTAATTGTATGACCGTTGTCCGCTTTCTTAGGAAACGAAAGCTTAAGTGAAGGTTATATATCCCCGGATGTATTTGTGATGACAAAAATCAAGATATAATATTAAATATCCTGTATTATATACAATTAAAAATATAACTTTTATTACTTATGTTACGTGAGGCAGCGAAACGAAAAAACAAATAATTAAAAAGCTGTTCAGACTTAGTTTCGCACAAACAAATTTAATTAACATTCGTTTATTTTCCCGCTTGATCCGAGGGAGACAAACGCTAAGTAAAATTTATGTATCGGAATCAAATTCAATTTCGTCTTTACATTTTGTTCACTTTTTTGGAACTGCCTTACTTTACCGTGCGAAGTGAAAGTTTAAAGAGGATACGCGTTCTATTTGGCATCTGCGTAAAAAAACAGAAAACCACCTCTATCACACAACATTATTTTAATGTATAACTACCTTAGGGCCCGATCACACGTACCACAACCCCACCACAACCAAACCACAGCGAAAATTTTAACGCAACGGCAAGAAGCTGCAGCGACCCTATTCACACGTAACCACTGCTTGCCCGCATTTTGTCGCTGCGATGTGGTTTAGTTGTGATACGTGATCCCGACCACGTACCACAACTAATCGTAGAAGTGACGCACAGGCTTACAATAGTAACCATACATGGAAAGATCAATCACAACTGAGGAACGCACTAGAACGTTCTGACGGGCTGGTCGATGATTGATGATTGGTCTCACTTATTTTGGCAACCCTTCGGTTTAATAAGAACCGCTTCCTTTTTCTGAAGTCTGTCTAAGATAAGTTGGTTAGTAGAAAGGTTCTTAGGAGAAAGCTGTGCAAATATGCATTTTTGTTTTGATAAATAAATGATGTTGATGACTTTGCTCGTCATCTCCTCAGGTTCATTTTCTGCTAACCGTTTAACTGAAATAAGTATCTACATTTGGTAACCCTGAAATAATTAGCATAGCATAGCACCAACATTGTGAGGAATAATTACTAAAACAATAAAAAAAAAAAGAATGTAGTTAACAATTTCAAATATTCCAAATAAAATCTGTTGAAACGTGTATTTTTTAAGATGGATCGCTTTTTTGTCAAACTAAGTCAACCTGTTTCTTTTAAGTATTTATGCAAGTACCATCTTTCTAAATAAGTATAAATAACAATTGTTCTTATCCTTAACTTATTCTTCCTTCCTGACACTTCCAATAAATCAGCTGAAACTGTAAAACAATAAAGGCCCACAATACTCGTCACATTTTTTTTTTCTCAAATTTTTTTCTTATGCTGAGATAATACACTTTTTTCAGCTTGTGATTTTGTTAATAAGTACGCACTTTTTTATTTAGATTCTGAGATCGCTAATGACTAACACTCGCAGCTTGTGTTTTGACTACAGAGTACGGAATCGTCGGGATCCGGCAGTCGCGCAAAACAAAATGATATTCGTGCCCGCGTACCTAATTAGCGCTGAACGCAAGTTCAGTTATCACAGAACGTCAGAACTGTCGCGGGTCATCAGTGTCTTTGTGTAAACGGTGACGTTCAGTTACACCCTTGATTTGTATGGAAGGTGTTGTCACGATCTCTAGTCTGTTTAGAGCGGCCGGGGCCGCCGAGGCGTCTCCTTGCTCTGTGGTTTTGACAATTGACCTTTTGCTAGCAAACAAATCTGAAATAAGAATGCAGGTTTGACTTTTCAACCTATCGATGTAATAGATTGAATTTTATAGGGCTGGTATAAATAGGAACGTAACTCTTTTTCCCTTGCTATTTATCTATCTAGAATGAAATCCAAGTTTGAGATAACTTTTAGAGTAATGAGACATTGTAATAATACCTAAACCTTTGAATGGTGTGAAATAATACTTAGCTCATGCGCACATACGTACATATCAATAGACTACCTACCTAATAGAATAAACGAACCATCAAGGTTTGTAGGTACTAGGTACCGTACATTGTTGGTAGAGTTATTATAAATAAGTGGAATGTATTAGTACTAAAACAATGAAAATGGGTATGAATGTTGACACACAAGGTAAGACATCAAAAGGAAGTTACAGACAAGCTGAAATAAAAAATTTTGACCGTTGCAATTCCACGTGTCTTTACGATCCCGTGAAATTTGTTTTCTTACAGGATTTTTCTAATCTTCTTTAGCATCGTTTATATTGATTATGGAGCTCCTCCTGCCTAATTTATATTCAGCTAGTGTTTTTTCATCACGCCTTGTGCTTAATATCGCAATTTGTACCGTAGTTGGCGTAAGCCGAGGGGACCTGTCACCTTTACTCTCCGATGCCCGTCTTTTTCTGTTCAATGCCTATTTTATTGCTCGCTTACACATAAACAACTAAAGTTTACGATCGTTTTTACATTAAGAAATCGGCCAAGGGAAGAAATCAACCAATAAGTAATTATTATTAAATGAAAGACTGTATTACCATTTATAATAATACCTATGATGACGATGAGGAAAATCAAAATTTCATTATCAGAAGATTTTATAAGTAGTAGAAATTTCAGTGCTCTGTCAAGTCTTAAAAACCATGCGCAGCAACTAGTAATAAAAATAGCTAAACCAGCCAAAGATATACAATAAAAAATAATAATATTTACTGATCTCAAGAAACAGTTAAGTATACGTATTGGTTACATACAAATAACACTGAATCCCAATCCTAATCCCAAACTTATATATATATTAAGGTTATCGCGCCAGGCTGTAGTTTTGTCACCAGATGCTGATACCTAACTAGATTATAGAATCTACATTTATTCAGTTGGAGCAGTTGTTTCTCCCTCATCAGCTGGTAGTGTTGTTGCATCTGATCCATCTGATGCAGTACCAGATTCTGCTTCCTCATTTACAGCGACAGTTGTTGCACCAGCAGATTCTCCACCATCTGTTGCATTGCCAGATACTCCATCATCAACAGTTGTTGCATTACCAGCCGTATCATCAAGCGCTGTACTATTAGATGCAGTCGAATTATCAGTTGGTGGTCCATAACTGCATGTTATTGTTGTAGCATTGGTTGTGGTTTCTATTATTTCGGTGTTGTCAGTATCATTGAAAGACCTTGCAGGTGACAAAGTGCCGGCGATGTGATATAATTGTGGACTTTGAGTAATAGGCAAGGTCTTTGTAGTACCGTTAGTCCGCCACTTAAAGAATGGTAATATTGTTGTAGTCTTTAACTCATGACAACTACATTTACAACGAAAATCCATTCTAAATACTTGAAAACCAATGCTTTTGCATGTAGTCATACAAGTAAAACTTTTAACGTAATCTATGCATTTGGAATGATAACTTAAGCCATAATGTTTCCGAGCTTTTTTATTGGCACCTGTAAAAAAAAATAAGATCTTAGGTAAAAATAATTAGACGTTACTTGGCACATGCTAAGCAGTAGATAGGTATGATAAGGAATGAAATACTACAAACTATTAAAAACTCCTAAACGTGCATAAGTTCCTAATAATCCAATCGTTTTTAAGGTTTTATATATTTTTTCCTATCACTTATTTACTATAAGTACCTTCTATGAAATGGCATCATTTCTTGAAACAATTTTAAAATTAGTTTAGGGTAACATTCCTACTGTATCGTCATAGTATTCGTACCAGTGAAACTCATGAACAGTTGAACAAGCTATTTGGTATACAGGCAACAATATTCATCTTTCCACTACACTGCCAATATTTAGTTTTATTTTGTGCGTTATAAATTTTTTAACTTATGGCATCCTTAATAGAGTGGTGTAAAATAATTGACTACTCAGCACACTCACACCATTGTTTAAAAGTAGTTGCAAGTTAGCTGCCTGTTTACCAAATAGCTTGTTCGACCGTACCTGCTGTACACGAGTCAGTTTTCTTAATACGTAATCATTCTTAGTGTTGTAGTGTAGGTCTAGTTTACAGGTAGTGGTGACAACATTTTAATCAGGTATGAGGTAGGTCACTGATCTATTAAGTCGAAATAATATCACTATGAACAAATAAAAATCGAGTGGGTACCTTTTTAACGCATTATGGGTTTTCATTTGTTGACTAATCTATTGTTATTGATGAATGCCCCTTCAATCGAGCTGACGAAAATAGCTACGGCTGAAGGAAGCAGTTGTTGTATTTTGAAATTTGAAATCTAACACGAAGTAACCAGTCTACCTACTAAAAAGTTTCGTCTTGGCTGACTTGTGGCAGATCCTCATTGAAATGGCGGATTAAGATGGCTTTAAAATCCTTATTTTCGGGATCAGGTCGAGCTATAGATCGTGGAAGTTTTTGACTTTCGAAAGGATCTCCGGCTTCAACGTCAACTTCGTCAGGTGGCTTCTCGCAAGTGATTAGACGAACACTTTCGACCAACGATTGAATATTGAAGCGTCGGAGGTCGCGTCGTACCAATGTTTTAATATTTTTGTTGAGTGCTCGTTATTCTGATGAACTGATATATGGGTTTTCACGTCGTTCCGTCACGAACTCCCGAGTCGTTGTCCTGGTCAACGTCTTTTGTGGATTTCACGGCAGCAAATCGGTTCTCCTGGTGTGACTGGAACGCTTCAGATCATATCAATATACAATATATCAATACAATATATTGGAGCACATTTGGACGGAGCCTAGACTTCATCAAAAGAGTTCGTTAAACTTGAAGTTAACATTAGCTATTATTTGCCATGTTTTGTCTCTGCATCACCCTAAGGTTAACTGGTAGAAAATGCCTCAGGCATTAAATGTCCGCCTTTGTAAAGTATTTCTCTTAGTGCATAAAGTTTCATTACATAAATATTCAGAGAGCCTCGAACAAGTCTGTGATCACTGTGGTATTGAACCTGTTAGTCACCGAGACTTCTCTGAATATATTCATAATGACGAAGTCTATCACATTTGTCTTCATAATGATGGGACTTCGCCACGTCCACTTCCTTTGGGGCTATTTTTAAAAGAAGGGATTCATCAAGAAAAGCGTCCTTCTGCAAGTTGACCAGCGTTTGCCCCCTGCCAAACCTGTAGAGTCCGAGTACCGATTCGTTACCATTCCTTACTTCCACTTTATCATTAAAATCCCCCATGAAAACGTTGTAGTGGGCCTTAGTGGTGGAAAGCAAGGCCTTGGAGATGTCCTCGAACTTTCCTCCACTTCCTCATCTGAGTGTACCGAGGTGGGTGCGTAAACCTGAACAACTTCTCGGTTATCTTCACTACGAGGTAAACTACCCTGTTCAAGACACCGAAGAATTCCACAGCGTTTTCACAAAGGGATTTGTTTACCAGGAACCCAATTCCACCTTGGGATAGCTGGTCCTCCTCTCGAAAATATATAAGGTGGCCCGATTCAAGGGTTTTTGTGCCCTCTCTTTGGACATCACTCAACTTAAGAATGTGCCACCTAATTTCGAGTTCTTCTAGCTGCACTAGGTGTTCGTCGAGCCATAACGTGCGTCCATTATACGTCGCCGAGGTCAATTGAGTTTGGCGGCCATTCGTAACCCTTGGATTCTTCACAACCCCTACCTTGCCGTTACCATGACTATCGCCAAAATCAAGAGTAGCTAGGCGGCCGGGAACTCGAGGCCTTGGTTGGTTCTGGCTTGCCCATGCGGGTTGGCGATCACAGATCGCAGCATCTCTCACTAGTGATGCTGCTGCTCGTCACTAGTCTGCGCCATTTAGCTGCGAAGTTAAATGGTTATTCCGCCGTATTTTGTCGGTTGTCAGGACTTCGTTTGTTTACAATGCAGGATGCACTACGAGCAGGTGAAGTTGGCTTGTGGCACTGAGGTGGTAAGTGCACCCCTTTAAGTAATATTATAAAAAATATAATGATATAATATCTAAGGCATCCTATCCTATAGAACTTGTTCTGATCGGCACAGTCGGGAGGTAAAGAAACAACTTCAAAGTGCCAGGCCTGCAAAGGTGGATACTGGATGGAATTTTGCCGATCGACACCACCCGAATGAAAACCGAATACTTATATGTAGTAATTGCTGCCGAATCGAATGTGTTGACACAAAAAAGTGTGTCCTAAAACCTCTACCTACTAGGATAAATGAATATCCGGTAGAAAGCATTGAATAAATTATATCTAGGTACCTATTCATGATAGTTTCGGGTAGCTTGATGTGCTGGCGGCACATCAAGCTACCCGAAACTATCAAATTTTTTACCAGTAATCTTTGAACCTTATGCTTTAGCGATTAAGTTGAAAATCTATTAATGAAATTTGACAGATTGTAGTAGCTTTATGTGTAGCAATGTAGCAATGTTTTACAGTTTAAGCTTTTACTTTTACCTAGCGGCCTGACATAAAAGCAAGAATCGCCGTGGCGCTTAGAACGAATTCTTATGTTGAGTATGTTGTTGTTTCATGAAACCTTTGATCAACAGTCTTTTTACAACATTTGACCTTAACATTTCAAGAAATTTTGGGGGAATTCTGAAGAACGCTCTTTAGTAACCTGTCATCTTACTAACCTCTCACTCTGAAAAACTATTCCTATCTCCGTCATGTAAGTACTACATTGACTTTTTGCTGTGAAACACTAAAAAAGGAAACTGTGAAAATTACACAATTGTTGGCTCTTAATCTCAAAACATAGGCATTTGAATACTAACCGTCGTCATCATGTGATGAAAGTACAGAAGCAGCCAGTAACAAAGCAATTGAGATCTGGACATTCATTTTAAACGTCCACCCATTAAAATCATTAATATGGTATATTTTTCCTGATTTTCGATCAATATAAAACAAATATCAGCTCACGAATGATGACAAAGCGTGTGCTAGGGTAATAAAAATAAACGAATAAAATAATAGCTAGGTAGGTACTTAAATAATCAAATTGAGTTTACTTGAATATCGCTAATTTCTTATAAGTATTTAAGCGTAGTAAATTGTTTTTTTATCAGACATCTTATGTAAAAACAGCCTTCGTAAAATATCTTGAAATGTTAAGGCTTCCGGTGAATAATGTTCTTTGAATGTAACAAAACGTATTGATAGTTGTCGTTCTATTTGCAATCAGTTGTAATTACAGAGACTCACTGAGTTACTTTTTTCCCTATTTAGCTAAACCATTTGATCTCCAGGCAATATCCATCCATTGATCTCCGTGGTTTTTACTATGAATAGTTTGGCAACAAAACTATATATGTATACATAAACGAATTAGTATCACTTCACTTGGCATTCAGGGTCTAATTAATAAATCAGGAATGTGATAATGACATCGGAGACTTTGGACTGAGACGAATTTCTGAGAACTAACTTCTCTATGGCCACCCAAATGATGATTTAATTATCAGTATGATTTTGATTGATGTGGCAGAAGAAATTTGGCGGCAGCCGAATTCTTTTCATAACGAACGTATTTGCTTTGTTTATTACTTGGAACTAATTGATCTGCGGCGCCACATTTTTTGGCTATGTCCCCGTATCTGATTGAGGTTTAAGATAAAAATAAAAATTAAGACGTAGAAAGTAGGGCTATTATAGGTGGGTAGATAACTAGGTGTAACTTTATTTTCTAAAGGGAAATAATAATGGTTCCGAAAACAAATTAATCTAAAGCGATCTGTAGCCGACAAAAAAAAATGGATTTTTGAATAACAAAACTAATCTTCCGAATAAAATACTGAACCTCCGACAAAATTGCTAAGTTACCGACAACAGAGGTTTTGTCAAAATAATCATATTAAATATACCTATACGCGGGGGAAGGGGGCTGTACGTCGACATAGGATGCAAGAGCGAGCGAATGAGAATACAAATACCTTAACCTAGACATATAATATTAAAACGTAAATTAAGCTGGTAGAAAAGTATTATAGTCGTTTGTAATTTCATTTTGAATGTGTAGTTCCTTCAATGGTGCTAGGTCGAATTCCAGGTTTTTCCATTATAAGAATTTCTGTGTCAATTTGTACTGATACCCCCTATAATACTGAGACTTGGGGAATGTGTAGATACTATAGGTACGCTTCTGACTACCACTTTGTGCAGCTGTGATCTTTTGTTGATTCCTTTTTTTTTATTTGCCAATTTAAGGGTTAATGCAATGTTGTATTTGCCAACAGTAGTGTTGCAGGCATATTGACCGGTTCCTTCGACAAGTGATCCAGTGATGTTTCACAGCGGAGGCCAGGCACAAGAGGTTAGTACCTACCTACTTGTGCTGATAAGGTATCACCCGCTGCAATAAAGCATTAATTAAAAAAAAAACAAATAATTTTACAGTACATTAATTCTGTAATTAAGTACATAGTGTACATAAAGATTACTCAAATAATTCATTTACATAAGTATGGGGGGAGTCCTACTTTCGCTATATTTTTTATTATTAAAATGGTTCGTAATAATAATAAAAGCAGAGCAAGCCAACAGTAAGTAACCAGAAAATATATTTAATAGGGTTTTATTATATTATTAGATACGTAGAGTGTACAACCGCATGAAAAAAAATTAGATAGGTATTTGAAAAGCTAGCTAAGAAGGCTACTTCAAACCTAAAATAAGATTTAATGACTCAGTGTAAATTTAATAAATAATTTAAAAATCGATTTTTTCCCCTTTTTTATATTAATAGCATAATAATTAGCCTATAATGTTCCCCACTGCTGGGAAAACTACATTTAGGTAGGTATTACTTCTAGCATCATGACTGTAGTTTAGAATGTTTGGAGCCCACATAGTACATAATTCAAACAACTTTACAGTAGGTACTCATATGTAGGACTAGCATCCACCCGCGGCTTAACTCGCGTGGTCGATAAAAAGTAGCTATGTAAGGTCCCCAGGGTTCAATGTATCCCGGACCAAATTTCATCACAATCGGTCCACCCGTTTCGGAGATAAGGCGAAACAGACAGAGTACAGACAGACAAAAGTTATAAAAATTGTTTTTTGTTATTATCGTATGTACAGTCAACAAAAGAGATAAGTATGCATAATCGTCGGATATAGTTGAAGTTTAGTAAGAAACCAATAATTGTTGTTGACTGAAATTTAATTTGTTAAAAGAGCTGTTTGTTTTAAATTAGTAAAATTTAAGTTTATTCGAGAACATCTATCGGTTTCTTAGTAAACTTCAACTATATCCGACGATCCTGCATACTTTTGTTGACTGTACTTTCGCATATGAATTTAGTAAAAAGCTGTTATTTTGACATTACAAACAGACGCTTAAATTTTATTTATTTGCATGTAGTTAAATATATGTATGTAGTATGTCAGTATGTACCTATAGGTAGATATAGATTATTTGTAAAGATTCGACTCATAGTATCTTTTTATTTTTCAGTTACGTTTCCATTTTTTTTAAATGCGACTCATATGAAAAGTAAGTATGCCATTTTATAATGTCTAGGTGCAATATACGTTTTTCCTATTATCGGGTTGGGCAAAGTGTTATTGAGTTTTCCATTTGGAATTTCTTAGTAACAGCCCGGAGTTTAGAAGTTGGCGGTGTGATACCCCCTTGTCTCAGAAAGCACTTTAAGCCGTTGCTCCTGCGCCTGATCTCTCTCCGGTCGTGTCGGATTGCCGTCCCGTTGGACTATGAGAGTAAAGGAAGAGGGAGTGCACCTGTGTCTGCGCGCACACTTGTGCACTATAATATCTCCCGCGCCGAAGGCTAGTCTCCGTTAAGATTGGCCGGTGGCCGAAATACGGTCTGGAAGACATTATTTATTTTATTTTATTTTCCTATCATCAACACCACCATAATCATATTCCTATCGAAGTAACAGGAAGGTTACCGCATATAGTTAATACCTACAATGTGTAACTGCAATATCTCAAGACCTGAAACTACAGACATTAACCCCCTTACTAATAAACGTATTATATCATATGAATAGTTACACACCGATTTCTTTCTTTCAGTCGTCAGTAATTTGACTTTCGAAAGAAGAAGACAAAACATTGTGTAACTATACAGACGCTATACGAGTACAACGTGTATTAGTAAGGGGGGAAAAGTATCTAGGGATTGATTTAAATTTCATAATTTAAACAAGAAAAACGTATTAAATTTCATTAAGGGGCAAGAGCTAAGGTAGCCTGCGAAATTCATATTTCCTTAAGTTTTTTTGCAATTTGCTGGTCAGTGTCAGGTTGTTTGTTGATTTAAATATGATTCGCGAGCGTAACAAATACACACTTGTTCGGGTGGTGTGGCTTGCTACACACTTGTTCGGGTTGGCATGATTTGGCACATGCAGCCGGGTGGAAAAATCGAATATATCATCCCCGTAGAGCGAAAAGTCATTAAGTCGAAAAATCATGTTTTGAGATAATAAGAGTTAAAGTAGGTATTTGAAATTTCAAAAACTTTAACTGTGGACGATATGTTCATATATATTCGTGAAAATACCGCTCGGATTAGCTCGAATTGAGCCGAGCCGGCCCGATCTTGATACAGCGAGGGATGTACCGATGTGTCGGTCGAATATGATTGTGTACCTAGTAAATACTTTGTTGTTCGACAACTACTGCCGTATCGAATTTGCCGACCCAAACAAGTGAGTAGCACTTCTTTTCATTATTTTTAGTGCAAACTTATTATGGTGAATTTATTGCAGTTCAATCATTACAGACTTCAACAAAACCTCAATTCTACGTTACGGCTTTCACAGAACCCATAAGTGCTTGGACTTCCTAAAAACTTACGTATGTATAAATATATGTCTGACAGAAGGTTATGACATTGCTTCTGCTGATAAAGATTGCAAGTGTAGTTGTTCTTATGATAATTTGAAATGGAAGTATTTCGGTGTAAACTCT
Source organism: Gortyna flavago (assembly GCA_963669345.1). Taxonomy (NCBI): domain Eukaryota; kingdom Metazoa; phylum Arthropoda; class Insecta; order Lepidoptera; family Noctuidae; genus Gortyna; species Gortyna flavago. Next base: position 9,482,853 of record OY770128.1, on the reverse strand, counting down.
GCTTGGAAAATACCGACTACCAAAATACCAGCCTGGGTTGGGAGTTACCTTGATCCGTCTGAAGGAAAATTTGCCCTCGTGCACACTCATGAAAAAGAAAAACTTAAACATCAAATAAACGAGTCTCTATTGGAAATTAACGAAACGGCACAGTATGGAAACAATACCAGCGAAGAACATCACAATGAAACACACTTTGATGGAGAAATTGAGGACAATGTTACTGAAGATGCAGAGCCAGGGAGCGGAGATGACGAAATCGGAAGTGGAGAAGAGCATCACAATGAAACACACTCTGATGGAGAGGCTAAAGGTGAAAGCGGAGAGGCTGAAGGCGAAAGCGGAGAGGCTGAAGGCGAAAGCGGAGAGGCTGAAGGCGAAAGCGGAGAGGCTGAAGGCGAAGGGACTGAAGATGGAGAGGATGACCACACAGAAGCCGAGGATGCAGGTACTGAAGACGGAGAACATGAGAACGACGAAAAATAAATAAATAAAATAAATAAATTCTTTATTACTAGAAGAATGGGTACAGTAAATCTCCTTAAAAACAGATTTGGTCTTGTGTTATGTGCACTTAGATATCAAAGGAGTGCTTTGGCGCTCGTACTAGGATTACCCTGTATCATGAATGTCATCACCTTCCTCTGGACTAAATCGGATAGTTCTTGAAACAATTGAATGTTAAATAAATTCTGAACAAAATAACAATTAACTTATGTTTTACAAAACAAAGATATAAACAAAAGGAATATGTGTGTGTGCATGAGTGTTGTGGTGTGTGTTTGTGTATGTTTTAGAACAGCATTGAGTTTACTATGAACCCGCGAACCCAGTATGCTATAACGCCGCTGAGCAAGTGCAGTTCTATGTCTCTCCGTGCTATACAGTCTCGTTATTTTGAGCTTGCCTTTTCGTAGCCGTAGGGAGTGTGGTAAAGTGGCATGTTTGCGCAATATTATTTGGAACACAGAGTTGTCTAACAGTTAAGACCTCACACTCTAATAGAGAAGTGCGGTAGGATACCTGAAGGGCTTCCTGCACATGGCTTTAAGGGCCGATCTTTGTGCTCATTCACGACGTAACATACTGACTGCAAAGGTGCCACCCCAGACAGAGATACAGTAGCCCAGCAAAGATTGGGCAAGCGCATAATAACTGTTTTTAGTGTTTTAAGATCTGCCACTGATCTGAGTTTCTTGAACACAAAAATGAATTTACGAATACGTGGGACAAGTTCATCAAGGTGCGAATGTACCAATTTAGCAAACAATCGACCTGGACTCCAAGGTATTTTATTTTTGAGGTCCTCTTAATACGGAGGTAGTCACAATAGGCGTTATCAGAGTCGCAGCCAGTCGCAGCAATATGAATGAATCGTATACGTCTCTGGTTTAGGTTGGTTTTTTTGCGAAAGGGAGAAAGTTTCGAATGATGTTTTGTCTAGGATAAGTGTTAAGAGATTGCCAGATAGCTAATTCATAACAATTCAAAAGGTGTCTTCCGCATAAACTTTAGCCTGTTTCCGGTTCGGACCATCAATGAGCAGTATCATCATTAGCATATGACAAGATTTTAGTATGAGGCAGGACTAACGTGCATAAATTGTTATTGTAAAGTGAACACCGTAACTGACAAACTGCTCATTGCCGAAAAGAGAAAGTACGCCTTTTTTTTCAAGTGTAAACAAGTAATTTTAGTGGTATGGAAACTGTCATCACCTTAGTCCATCATAACGTCAAAGATGTCAAAGATTCAACTGACATAACATTTATGGGCTTATAATAATTTAGATCTTTCATAAATCCTAGTTTAATCTCAGTTGATGGCCTACGCAGAAGTATTCATGTCGATCAAACACAAGTCATTAAAAGCCGAATTGTTACTGAGGCTACACATGTGTTCGAGTCGGCAGTATTTGTTGAACAGCAAAGCCGACCCAAGAATTCGATTTTGTCGCCCGGCTGTGCCGAATCATTTCGACCCGAACATGTGAGTAGTTCCCCTAAGAATTAGGGGCAGTAGGTATCAGTGGTGACACCGAGTGTAAAGGGGCAGTAGGTATCAGTGGTGACACCGAGTGTAAAGGGGCAGTAGGTATCAGTGGTGACACCGAGTGTAAAGGGGCAGCAGGTATCAGTGGTGACACCGAGTGTAAAGGTTCATAGTTGCATTAAAAATTAAATGTTATATAATTTATTTGATTGTATTAACATACCTACCTACTTGACAAGAAGTATAGAATCTGTCAGCTTTAAAATGTTTGAATTGCGGAAAACCTTCCGGATACCGGTTGTTAGTCTTTAATAATTATTAGGCATTATTAGGGGGGGTAATTATTTGGGTACCTACACTGTCTGGGTAGGGAAGTGAATTGCAAACATAATAAGAATATCATCCGTTTTTATACATTGTATAGTAACGTTTTTACGAAACATTTTACTCCGGTGTAACTACAATAACAAGGGTGAGTAGCAAACTTTTTATGGAATACCCGAGAGGCAATGCTTGTGTGACGGCTATGACGTATCACTAAGATTTTTTACCAATACATTGAGAACATACATATTTTTGCTTTTATATCGATGTATCAATTTCTTTTATACGGATTGACACTTTCAGAATAATATTCACAGGCACTTTTGCGACAAGGGTAAAAGTGCCGCTAAGAAATGTATTCACTTTTACACAAGGTGAGTTTTTCGAGATAAGACTTCAAGGTATTATGAGATATAGAATTTTAATTAGGAAGGTAGGTACATCATTTTATTTCCTTGCAGAATAAATATGGTTCTTATCGGTAGCACTATTGCTGGGTATAAATGAATTCTACCTATGTATATTTATCTACAACCATGCTATAAATCCATACTAATATTATAAATTCGAAAGTAACTCTGTTTGTCTGTCTGTCTGTCTGTCTGTATGTTACCTTTTCGCGCCTAAACCATTGGACGGATTTCGAAAAAATTTGGCAGAGAGATAGATTGCATCTCGGGGAATGTACAAACCTACTTACAGAAAAATAAATCATTTATCATTTATCGACAAACTTCCAGACAAACAACCAGTGTCATAGTAACCATAATATCATCCAAACGAGTGTTATAATGTTGTACTAAATTTCATTATGCAATTCCTTTTCATAAAAAGAACGTTGTCATGCACGCGCGTTCCACTACCACAGTGCCGTAATTAAAAAAAAGAACTTATAGGTTATTCGAATTCATGTCTTATCCCGCCGGCCGCCATTTTTTTTCGATATTAATACCTAATTATGTACAATTGCATACAAGTATACAACTGTACATAATTAGGTATTAAAACACTCATGTGATAAATCCACATTTGTGTTTTAATACCCCATAATATACAACAGTTGCATAAATAACTATTATTACATCTGGCAAACATTTTTTAAAGTTGTGTTTTAACTCTCTCTAAAATCAAGATCTTGTTTATTTTAAACCTCTTTGCTGTAAGTAGGTATCACAGATTCGGCTTATACCCTCAGTCTCGGTCCAATCTTAGGTACATTGCAAAAGTGCATTAGTGACATGATCTTATGTTCCAGAGTTGGCACTTATTTAAAATGCAATGTTGTATCAAAAAGCATACCTATAGTAAGTAAGGTATCTAACTGAGATAAAACATGCTTTGGAAACCACTTTTAAGTAACATTGAGAAATTGCTTTTAAGTAATTGAATTTATTATTTAATTTAATTCAGGGAGCATCTCCGTCTTCATCATTTCAGCCAACAGACTCCCTCAAATGTCGCCACATCGACCGGTCCTGTGCTTCTGGCATCCAGCGGGGACTCACTTAGTGGTACTGTGTAATTATTGATTGACTCTACGGACCTACGTATGTTATACCAACTAACTCCGTACTGACTGACTGAGCTACCTACCGCTTCGACAAAAGTTTAAATTAGGTACAGACTTATTTCCAACAAATGCAGTGGATATTATAGGTAAGAGCCCATTTTACCCGTGAAGGTGAATTAAAACCATATTTTGTCCGACATTCTTCTAATACCTACCTTTTGTATTAATTTGCTCATCATAGAACAAGAATTTACCATTGTGGCTTGTTTATTGATAAACTTCCACAAATGGAAAGAAAAACAGACAAGTGCTTACAAACAAACACACTTCATGTATCAACTAACGCCGCCGTCGGATCAGTTAGTAGAATAAAATACCTAATTGCATAAAGTAAACAAAGAGAAGGTTATTAATGGAGATAAGTCAGCTAAGCCGGACAAGAATACTTTGATTGAAGATTGATTTATTTGTAGTAAAACGCTTCTGGTCTCTCTTTTATCTGTGTGCGCACAACCGAGGGCGCAACAAGAGAGGAAGGGAAACAATAAAGAGAGGAAGGCAAACAATAAATCCACCTACATAAAAATTGCAACAACTTTGTTCATAATGCCGATAAAGGCATCATCAGAAGTTGGTTCGCTTCGCACCCTCGCGCCCATTCGTGCAGAGATTACCAATAAATCCAATACGGGATAATTGGCCGACTTAATTCTGTTCTATCTTTCTACTTAGTTCAGTCGTCAGAATGTGCCAGCTCAGGCCCCTTGGGACAGTCCAGCCGAGAGCACAAACATCGCTTGCTTGCTGAACAAAAATAGCATCTTGTGTACTTTGATAGGAACGAGTTTCATTTGCAAATGCGAAACGAATCAGAATAAACTACAAATAAAGAAAATAGCTCTGTTAATGAGGTATTTTTAGTTTTCTGTTGTCCAAAATACGTGATTTTTTTCCTTCATTTTCGAACATTATCTTTGACCTTTGGTTCTTTTACTGGATTTTCCGGTAAGTTTGATTGACTCAGGACATAGTATCTCTTTTCTTTGTCGTCTAATGGATGAAAATGATGAAATCAAGGGGTGGCACCGAGTTGGTATTCGCATCAGTCAGGGGGCCTCTGGGACCGCTGCCGAGCTGCGACGTGATTCAATAGTGATGTAGAGTCAATATCGATCGGCATAATTATTATACACATAGGTAGGTATAAAATACTGCCAAATATACCTATGATATATTTACTATTACAGTGCTTGAAGTATAGTAGGTAACATTACTAACTACTTATGGTTTATTTTTTATTTTATCACTGCTGGAAAGCTAGTGCTATCGGTACCTATTGCCGGGTATCGGTCGTAACAGTATTTTATTATCAGTAGGTAGTATTCTTAAGTCACGAAGTTTTTGATAAAAAAAGTGACGCATTCAGAGGTGTTACGTAAAAAAAAAAACAATCATTAAGTGTATTTGACGTATTAGAACGCTAAACTATTTGTTAGAACGCTGTCAGACGAAAATATGATGAATTGAAAACTTTTCATTTTTTGTTATTCTTTAATTGTTACATAATATGTTACCTCTGATAGCAATCTTATACCGAAAAGCATAAAGATCACTGTATTGCAAAATCACAGGTAAAATAACTATGAAAGGACAATTTTATACTTATAGGTAGGTTTGGTCTCTAACGCAGTGAGTCCCTCATTAGCTAGTCTCTATATTCATCAACCTGACCTTTTTTCCGCCTCAAATTGAAAGAACAAATCAACGCGTCCAAGACACAATACTTACGTCATAAGTATTAATCAACTCGTAAATGTCCTCTTGTCAATATGATCACTCACAAAATTTATGTTCGTTGGAATGGTACCTACCTACTCGTACATACCTATAGCATATTTAATCTTCTCCCCATGACGAGTTAGAATTAAAACGTCAGGCAAAGCGGGAAAATCTCGTTCCAAAAAATTAGCCAGCAAAATTCCAACAAATAATTAATCTGGAATAATCATACAAAACGATGCGAACGGGATGCTCGGCCATTATTACCATTCATTTCAAATCAGGCGTGCGGAGGGTTGGGGAGGGCGCAGGCCGCGCTCGACCTGAATAAGCATACATTTTCCAATCAGGACACGTATCATTTAACTTGCTATTAAATTCGACTTCTTCCCTCTGAATTATTATCATGTCAAAGAGGATCTGAGTAAGCAAATACGAGTTTTATAATTTCAAGAGGAATACAAAACAAAAAGTAATTGCGAAATGGAAAGAAATTCATAGACCTTTTCGCCCTAAAATTTATTGTGTGGTGAGCATTCAAAATCTCAAAAGGCAGGTGGTTCGTTATGCTAGGAGTGAAATACTTTTCATAAGCGCCGTCATAACATTCATGCTTAAGACCTTTTACGGTAATTACTCGCTCCGTAAGAGCTTTTTCCGCGAATTAGAATTTTGGTCTTAGTTGTTTTCTTACATGTTTGGGCATGAGGTTGCGCGGGGTTTTCGATGCTAAATATAGTAATCTGTTTCGTCATATTGTGCGTGCGTGTGAGACAGCAGAGCAGACGGCCACCTGACACGGCCGACACCGAGTCACCGTCACCCGACCTCCCCTTATTAATTTAATAACTTGAACACCGTCATTATCCAACTAATTGGAGGGGTGATGGGCTCCTTTTAACACATTACCTAAGCGTTTAACGTTACTTTTATGAACTGTGTAATTAATATTCCCTGCGTTCAGAACATGACGTGTGTATAGGACAGTAGGTAATAGGGATCCACTTATTACGGCATGTACGGCGGTGGTTAAATCAGAGTATGGTTACATGATTTAAATCAAATTCACCCAAATGAAACAAAAGGAATTTTGAGCAAGTTTTGTAAAACAATAAATACGTTTTTTAAGAATCCTTACTTAGTCTGATCAAGGCGTGAAATGTATTGTTCATAAAACATTCTACAATATACCTAAGTATAAAAGTGGAATCACTAGTGTTTATAGCGGCCATACAGATAATATACTGGCAGACTGTTATCACAAAGTATTAATTAACGCCTAACGGTAAAATTTCGCTGTTTACAAACATATCATTTTGCTGTCCTACCCACGCTCTAGGCTAAATTTTACTTAGAAATTTAAGAGATATAATTAAGAATTTTGCAGAGCGCAATAATTTAGGGTTCGTCATTAAAATAAGAGTGATATCAGGTTTCGCGTAATTAACGCCAAGGGCGCATTGTTATTTTTGTTATCAAATATAAATGTTTATCGTGATCGTTGAATAGCTCTGTTTTATTGAATCGCAGAACTGAAGTGAAAGAACTTTGTAGTACATATTGTTGTAAACTTGATACATCATAATACATTAAGTGGATGGCGAAGACCTTGACGAGCGGTGTACGTTTCCCTGTGTGTACGACTCGTCGAGGCCCTACAATCGCGAGCGTGATACAAATATACACATAATTTTAATGCCGGGGTGAAGCATTAAAAGTCAGGGATCAAATGCCTTTAATTCTACACGTGAAAACTATGGAGTTGTTTTTATTTTGAAATATTAATTACAATAATGATATTAAATTGGTAGATTTCCGGCAGTAACAAAATGCACTGATAGCGTGTAGCGATGAGGGCAAGGATTGGCGGTATTCTTTCTGTTGCAATAGGTACTCTAAATTGCACCTACAGTTTAAGTAGTCAAAAATTGCCTATAGTTCAGGTTTTCTTTGATTGCTCCTTTACCTACCTATCATCATTTCAGCCGAAAGACGTCCACTGCTGGACATAGGCCACAGCACCTCCACTTCGACCGGTTCTGTGCTTCTCGCATCCAATGGGTTCCTGCGGCCTTCACAAAGTCGTCGGTTCACCTTATGGGAGGCTTTCCAACGCTACGTCTTCCAGTATGCGGTCGCCAGAACCTTTCGGCCCCATCGGCCATCTGTTCTGCGAGAAATGTGTCCTGCCCACTGCCACTTAAATTTGGCAATTCGTCGGGCTATATCGGTTACCTTGATTCTCCTGCTTTACCCACATATAGTGGAACGAAATTAAAAACCGTCTACCAACCAAAACCAAGTCAGAGTGGGTTGGTGTTGGTGGAGTATTGAACCTAAGAACAATGGCAGATACTGCTGATTAAGGAAGTACATCAGGGCAGTGGTAACACTTTGGCCTCAAGCTGGCCTAGCGTAGTACGGACTTTCTATAGAATAAAAGGTCAGCAAAAGCTGTATCTAGTACAAGAATACTGGTTTTGTTACCTTTGACGTGTGACCAACGGTACCTAGTTCTAAAGGAGTGCAAACTGCAAGTAATCAAGTTTACCGTGTCTTATCTGCTATTCTCTCGCCTTCTTTCTATACCTATTCTTTTACGAAAGATTGAAGGTGGACAAATGTGATAATCTCCAAAGTTTTCGTAGGCTAGTCGTTTAAAGCAGTGGGAGGCACGCGACGCGGCGGCGCTCGTATTACTTGTGCTACTTACTTTAATCTTCACTCATATTTACTAATTACATATGTACATGGATGACTTATCGAACCCTTCAATGGTACACATCGACATAAACTGAAGGCGTTTTTAGCAACAATGATGACGTCAAAACCAAAACGCACAGATAAATCATGACATATGGGTGTGAGGAAATCATCACTTAATAAAATACAAAGAGACTAGTGAGTCCAAGGGATCACTCGGTGCTCTTCGAAGATGATCACAATGAAGGCAGGTACAGTCACGGAAAATTGTTCATAAAATTGACAAACTACTCAACGTTTTGTCTACCTAAATCAATCAATAAACTAAACATACGCCTAATTTAAACATACGCCTCTTCCTCCCTTAGTGTCTAGGTATCGGTTAGCGAACAAGTTTCTAGTTTGTATTGTTTTTTGTTTATTGCTGCACAATGTTATTACGGTATCGGAGGATATATTTGGGCAAAACCTGCCGAAATTCATTCAAATGGCACATATTTAGTTGCGGGAGGTCCGATAATGTTAGACGTTGTAATTTTTATAATAATTCTTATATCAGTAAGTAGGTATATCTATCATTCACATTGTAAGTATTGTGGCTTATAACATCGCCTTGAATGAGTCTGTGAAGGTGTTATAATTGTAATTTAAATAAATAATTGAATGAATAAATAAATTGCTGAGTACGATAGTTAAAAAATACTCTTTATTTCTCACCGAATAAAGGAAACGAAAAATATAAACTAGAATAAGACGATGCACTCTTTGTCTATATAAGTATCTATCACCGAAATCTGTTAGTCCCTAATTATAATGTTACCTACCTAATACCTACCAACGGTTACTGATCATCGACATCATCGGTCTACGGCATGCTAAGAGCGAAATCCGCGACAACGCAATAAAGTGGTAGTAACTTGACGCATCGCTATTATCTATCATCAAATATTCAACTAACTTCGCGCACATATAACGCATCCGTCAATAGCGTTTGAGCCGTCACCCTTTTAATTTAGACTGGGACTGAGGGGTCATTAAACAATAAAGTGTTGATTAAAAGCCCCCATGCGCGGGGTCGTTGCGAATAACTGCGCTTCCTGCACCGGACCCATTATATTATCACCGATGATTGGCACGGGCTGTCCCGACACTCGGCTCGAGTGTCAGCACTCCTTCAACAAACTATACCGAAGGTCAGTCGTTATAAAACGCATCATCGATATAGGTATGTACAGGTAGTTGACGAAAGAAGAAACGCGTTTAGAAATGTAGACTACTCTAATAATAGTCAGTGAAGGTTTCTAATTGGCCTGCCTTTATCTGTATCCTAGCTGTAAAATGTCTACAGAAATAAAATTTAAATAATAAGGAAAAAAGTTCAAGAGCGAGTCGGACTCGCGCAAAAATTCCTGTACAAATTTGTAGGTATGTAACTATAAATTTACGGTTTTCGGATTTTTTCCTTTACTTGTGCTTGCCAAATTTCATGATTCTAGGTCAACGGGAAGTACCCTATAAGTAGGTTTTGATTCCCTTGCGAGTCTCAAAATATGCGGCATAAACGCCCGTATCTTTTGATTGCGTTGACTTAGAAGTTTCAGCCTTGAGTATTTGATATTAATTTCAACTTGATAACTCCACGCGTTCCTGAGAAAAAGGGTCTTGATAGACGGACGGACAGACGGACAATGAAGTGATCTTATGAGGGTTCCGTTTTTCCTTTTGAGGTACGGAACCCTAAAAATACGACAACCTAGATGCATACCGCAAGGGTTGGATCGAGGTGGCTTTTGAAAAGGATGGATTACTTGCTTGTCGTCAGACACGCAAATGGTCAAATACGCATTTCGTCATCTCTCAGGGTGGACTCGCAACTTGTCAGAAACGCAACACGACAGATAAGCAGTTCGTCAGATATTTCAAACCATTTACGCGGATGCCTTGAAGGATTGGGGGGCTTTGCTCAATAGTGGAACAATTTAGGCTAAATATTAAAAAAATTAAACACTTGTTTCTCTGGGTATCGTCAAATATGTAATAAAGTAATTTAGCGCTTGGTACGTATGTAGGTATTCATAAAAAACAAAGTACCATAGAACAACCTTTCAATGAAATAGCACATTTATTGACGGTATTTTAATAATTTAAAAAAATAGTTCGCAAAATCTGCTTAGGTAACAGTAGTCTTGATAAATTAATAGCACTTTTAAGTTTGTTTGTTAATTGAACCTAATGCGTTTATTCTGAAAGTCTCATTCGTGATATTTTGAATGATTGTTTGCAGTTTTCCTTCAGTTGAATCGAGGACGTTGATCCTTAAAAAAAATATCTCTTACTCTAATAGTTTCATATTTTTTTATACAGAACAGACATATTTTAATATTTTTTTTATTGTTTTCTTTTTGCTATGCATGATATAAATTTAATTTATACCACTCAGGAATACTGTAGCTTTCTACCAGTTAAAAATAAAATTGGATCATTAGTTCCTAAGATTACCTCCTATAATACAAACTGACAAATAAACAAATTTTACCTCTTTATAGTATTATAAGTATAGTATACGAGTAGATTTTCGTTAAAGACTAATCCCCTTACTAATAAACGTTGTACAGCGATCTTCTTCTTTCGAAAGTCAAATTACTTACTGATGACTGAAAAATAGAAATCGGCGTGTAACTATTCATCTGATATAATACGTTTATTAGTAAGAGGGTTATTGTCATAGAAATATTTATATCTATGGTTATTGTCAATCATATTTATTCGCGAATCGCGTTGTAGCGATACCTGGGGGATGATGATATTCTGCCACACAGGACTCTCATAGATGTGACTCCTGTGACACCGATGTTTGATTTCCACGCAGATGGAGTCGCCAGCACTTGCAGGCACATCGCTTTTCAGATATAATTTTTCGCACTCGGGCCACGTTTCAATTACATTACAACTAGCTAAGGGAACCACAGTCATTTGAACATAGTGACGTAACGTGTTATGCCTTATTATGTGAAATGTATTTCGAACACAGAGATAATCTGGAAAACCTTTTATGGAAATTGTATACCAATCGTTAAAAAGAGAACCGTCCTGTTAACAGATTTTAAATCATTGCCGTCAGTGGTCGCCATTGTAACGTCAAGTTAGTTCAAAAGCGGTCGTTCCAGTCGAACAAAATGATCGTCGTCGGAGCGGATTGCGGGTTCCACACCTCGCGGATCAATAGATCTCATTCAAATAATAATAAGGAGTTATAGATCAGTCGGGTGCGGTGGTTGCGCCCGCAGCGCCCGCGCCCTCTCTGCACTCTGCCTATATTTGAGTATGGAAATGGATATTTATTTCACGTCTCGGCTGCCCACCGCAGCCGTCTGCGGTGATCGCCGAAGATGATAACGCTTCGATTTATATATTTCACTCGATGATCGGTAGCTGCTACTATGTTCACCATACAACTGCCAGAACGGATCGTATTCGTGTACACAGGATGTCATCTGGTTAACTTAGATCATATACATATGTAACAAAATCGAAAATGGAAATACCGAAGGTAAAACATGAGAAAGGACGAAAGGCCAATTTAATTATCCGAATTATACCCTGATACATACTAAAAAAATGAATAAAACATATGAACTATATCAAAGTGAGATAGGTAATCTCTTTAATTAATATTCGATCAATAAAAGAGATTCAGGCGTAGAGTAGAGAAATCTACTTTTTACGGAAATTAACAATTTTTTGGGGCGCTAACTAAACTGCTACCGTGCAGTGTCAGGAGTACCCTCCTGACACTGCACGGTAGCAGTTTACTGAGTTATTAAAATAAATGAGAAAAACATGAATATAAAACAACAACCTGTAGCCAAAAACTTGAAATTGCATGCAAAATCTACTACCTACTTATTCGCCATAAAGTGGATTCCTCGCTTATGGCTGAGAGATGGACGACAGAAACGAAATGCGTCCGTTGTCACATTTTACAGGGCAGATAGTTGATAGATTACTATCTAATAATTGAATCGTAGATATTAGGTACCTATGAAACTTTAAACTTTTGTGCACAGTCCGTTGACAGTTATTAGGATTCTTCGTTCGTTCTGAAGTTTTGTCATACATTCCAAAAAATCCTGGGTCGTCCCAAACAATATGCTTCCTCCGTCCCAAAATTTAATTTTAATTATTTGACCTCTGGTAGCAGCAACCAAACAGCAACCTTATTGCAACGAGAATAAAGATCACAATAACTTTGACAGATCTGTATGTGCAGCAACCAAACAGCAACCTTATTGCAACGAGAATAAAGATCTCAATAATTTTGACAGATCTGTAAGTGCAGCAACCCAACTGCAAGCTTATTGTGACGAGAGTAAAGATCACAATAATTTTGACAGACCTGTAAATGCAGCAACCCAACTGCAACCTTATTGTGACGAGAGTAAAGATCTCAATAATTTTGACAGACCTGTAAGTGCAGCAACCCAACTGCAACCTTATTGTGACGAGAGTAAAGATCTCAATCATTTTGACAGACTTGTAAGTGCAGCAACCCAACTGCAATCTTATTGTGACGAGAGTAAAGATCACAATAATTTTGACAGATCTGTAAGTGCAGCAACCAAACTGCAACCTTATTAGAATGACAATAAATATTACTGTGATTTGGACAGTGATGCAAAATCAGAGCTATAATAACTTTGAAATGAGTTATGTGAAAAAATCGCTTCTAGTCTTATAATATTTCAAATTTTTTTATATTGTGTCACATAGGTCATATTCTTTAAAGAGCACCTAAGTACCTGTCTACCTGAATTATTTGTACTGTGCTTCACAGACATGTAATTATTTTCTTGGAGGATTCGAGCAGATTTAAAATTTATATCTCGGACTTGTCACGTCCCGGGTTAATTAGGTGTATGCTCCAGTAGCGAACGATGCGCTCGCGTCTATTATTTACACCATTGCACACGTATGCCGCTCAGAATAATTATGGACCTCCTCGCCACCTTTACATACATTTTGCATACTTACTTGCCAGATAAAAGTATATTTTATTGAAGTGTTTGTAATGCTGCGAATAAGCCGCTAATTAAATAGTACAACAACTTAAAAGTGGTTGGGTGATTCGAAAACGTTATTGAGGTTTGAGGATTGAGATATCTTTATTTCCCATTAGAATTGTAATTCACTTAGATACATGAGAAAAATGAAACTTAAAAAAAAAATTGATCGATGGCCTGTAAGAAGTACGTATTACAGTGTTAATCATAACACTTTACTCCTCAACTCATTAGCAGGCTGGGAGGGCTAAGTAAAATACCAAACAGACCTACAATGTAACATAATCAGCCTATAATGTTCCCACTGCTGGAACACAGGCCTCCTCTCGGTGGGAGTGAGTGGGACGTGGGCTCGGTGCGGGTTGGTAGATGTCACATGTCTTCGAAATTTTTACACACAGTAAAGTGCCTGCTTGGGTTCGAACTCACGACCGTTATCACTTGCCCACCATTGCTATATAATGTAAGCGATTAATGAAACTTAAAAAATAATACTTTACAAAAGTGTAACACTTGGAAGCGATTTAATATAAGCGATAAAGGGCGTAGTATGAAAGGTTAATAAAACACGGCTCGCGAGGAGCTGCCGCATATTTCCAACATTAATTGGAATATAAGGCGATAAGTGGCGAAGAGGTGGTTCTTCATCATTAAGATAATATGCTAATATCTGAAGGAGAAGACGCTATAAATTTTCTCGGTAAGACACTACGGATCAGACTTGATTGATTCGCAGATGATAGCAGGGATAAAATGCGAGTAGGCAATTATTATAGTGGTGCTAGCCACAGTGGTGTCTATTTATATGTCGTTAGGCTAATCTACGTCTGTGTACTCATGAATCTCGTAAAGCAGCGCACAGAATATAAACTTAGATTCTCGATTTAGATTTTCATTCAAGTTTATCAATTTTCCCAATCGGATAAGACCGCCTCCCGTGCCATGTGCCTGTAAACGATTATATTTGAGTACTAAACCAGTGAGTAGGAGACTTAATGAGTCTATCTACGACTAAAATATTGCCGTACAAATAACTAATTGACAGTGAAACATCTAAGATAATACTTGTTTCTGATCACTGACGTTGTAATCACTTTATTATGTCGACTAGTCCGTATTGATTAGGTCCTATCACTCCTAATGAAGATTACTCATGCAACTGCAATGGAAGGTTTGATGTGAATATAGTTACCAGTTATAACCGTCCTTTATGATAAAAGAACCCAAGAACGTTAAATTCCAGAAAGTTTTGCTAGTTGCTTGCTGGCACGTTTCCCGCCACAATGCAGGATAGTCAATGTGTGACCCTCAAGCGCTTGCGCATATTTACATCTCACTTTACGGCTAACTAGCAGTACCACGCCTCGGCCAATCTATTGTACGGAAATGTCGGGCGATGCACGAAACAATCCAACTTTACCGTAATATCTGCATACAAATGTTTGGGAACTCCATGTATGTGATCGAAAATGCCAGCATGCTTTGATTTTGCTCAGGGCTTCGGTTTTATCATTAGGTAAGTATATCAACGAACATATTAAAAATATATTTAGTATATTCTCTTTTAAGATGACACACCATATACTTAGACTCACCGTTCATATGTCATGTGCGGGGGTGCCATAGTATACCTACTTTGTAGAAGTATAAAAATAGGAAATATTTAAAGTAGGATATTCATAATTGCATGTTTTCGAATGTACTGAAACAGTACTTATTCCATTAGATTTGTCATAAAAAGAGGGCATTTACAATGGGGTGGGTGTCTATTATTGTAGATATAATAATACATATGTATTTTAAGTCAATGCTGCTCCTGACAAAGACAGACGTAGAACGTAATGTAAATTCTATTATTACGCCCTTTTATTTTTCAATTACGAACCCCCAAGCCGCCCGCGCTTTGGCCTCGGGGTTAACTCTGCGAGACCCGCAGATATTTTATTATTTTATTACTTAGACAGCGTTTGTTTATTTCTAAGATTATTTTGCTTTTTTGGTAT
The DNA here is from genome assembly GCA_963669345.1 of Gortyna flavago. Classification (NCBI taxonomy): domain Eukaryota; kingdom Metazoa; phylum Arthropoda; class Insecta; order Lepidoptera; family Noctuidae; genus Gortyna; species Gortyna flavago. The sequence goes on along the minus strand of OY770128.1, from coordinate 9,467,482 downwards.
TCGAATAAGCTATATAAGTACCTAGGTATATTGTATTTGATCATTAACATCATTTATATTTTTATACACATGAAGCTGATGTAGCTATTTGTATTTCTCAAACATCATCATCTGCAAAGCGTTACCTAACTATGTTTGCGTAGTTGCAAAATGTATATCCTTGTTTTACATGGATTGACTATAAATTATTTATAATACCAACATAGCCAACTGAAGTCATAACAACCCAAGGAATACAATATAATTATATGTGTACTATGTGAAACAATTTGAAGTTAAGCATGCAAACGACCCTCATAATATTAAAGTGTTTCGTGTTTGTCTAACAATCACAGGACCGTAATTATAAATCATGTAAGTCATAACAAGGCGTGTTTTAAATTTGTTCACGAGCACTCCATTAAGTCAACACTGGGGAGTCAGGTCACGCAATGCAGCGCCAACGTGCAGATATTACACAATAGTTCTGAACTAACTTTTACACTTCATTTAGAGAATATTTGTGCAAGTTCTAAGCGGTGTCAGCATCGCGTCCTCAGACATTCAACGATGACATCGAGGGTAATGCTGATACCCGTCACAAACTTGAGTTTCCTCTTCTCACACCGATGATGTTCACGCATTTCTGTTCTACTAACTGCTCCTTGTTCACGCATTCCTGTTCCACTATGCTGCGTTGCTGCAAGCTCGCGGATTCCTCTGTTACTATCTACTGCTAGCTCACGCATTGCTCTGCCACTATAAGTTCGGGCATCCCTTTGCTATTATTTGCTTCTAACTCGGGGATCCTCTGCTCTATCTACTGCTGCCTCGCGCATTCCTCTACTACTACGTATTTGCTGTTAATTCGGGCACCCTTTTGCTATTATTTGCTTCTAGCTCGGGGGTTCTTCTGCTACTATCTGCTGCTAGGTCGGGAATGACTTCAATTTCCTAATTTTATGTTATATAGTTGGTACACACTTTTGAATAAAATGTTTATATATCAACAGGTACATGTTATTGGCATATCATGATGTACCTGGTGCTTAATTTTAATAAAATTAAAATATTAATTTATTTCTTTTCACTTCTATACGATCTACTACTTGGTTTGAACTCAATATTCTGTTTATTGCTTGTATTTTGTCTTCGAAATAGCTATAAATGATAGCTGGCACGGGTCTATAACCGCGACTACTCGACTCCCTCGGAGCCACTCCACGAACAAATTAAATCATTTCTAGTTCGTCTGCGATTGTACGCACGCGATATCCTCCGTTATCATTGTGAGGACATATACCGTTGATACTGCAAACTTATTGTTTTACACAAATCCGTGTTTAACTACAGAGTTGTAGTACCCAACTCAGGCATATTATCTGTTTTTGTGTGTTTATGTTATATCGGAGCTGTTTGAGAGATCAAATAGGTTAACAACGAGTCCTATTAGCCGAAAACCTTCATATGCCTGCCCAAACAACACCACAACGAATGCAGGTCCTTTGATTCTGCAACTAGCAGCTTCCGATGACCTTCGTCGGGGTCTCGAAGCATTACATCGAAGTCTGGTTACCCTGACCCTACGTGGCCTGATATGGTCCTCCTACCATACCCCCAGAGTGTAAAATTTTTGTACAACATGGAACCTGGAAGCTTGCTTAAGGAGGAGAGAAGCAGCTAAGGGTGTAGTCTACTATCAAACGCCTTCGGTGACTAAACTTTACACAGCATTTTTTAAGCACCAATGAGTGTTTCAAGATTTCCGTAGCAACCTTCTAGACTGACGCTGCTTAGTGCAATAGCTATCCATGCTATAATTGCACCTGACTTTGTGGTGACTTTGCGGTCGTATAGAAATCTTGTGCCATAGCTAAACTCAAGGATTAAATGGCATTCTCGTGTCTATGAACACCTTTACTTAAATTTAAACGTTGATATTATGATCCACGCTTATTCGTACATTTATAACCACGTTTCGACTAATTCGTGGGTCGTAACAGCATGTCATGCTCATTCGCTATAAAGTTATAATAGGTATTTCAGTACTAAAATAATATTGGCAGGCGTTGAGTTCAGCGGTTTGTCGTTTGAACACCTACATCGCCGCGTCGCCGCGTCGCAGCGGCGCGTGTGCCGCAGTGCCGTAATGCACCGCATATCGAGAGATCCATCGCGTATCTGTTATAAATCTAAACACAACAAGAACATAAAATTTTATTCGAAACGACCACTTGTTAACGTATGTTATCCGTGTGTCGTGCAATTTCACAACGAGCCGCCGCGCCGGATCACGTACTCTGAAATCCACGTTCAGAACATAAACTATTTACCAACTATTCAATATTCAATACGCGATTGCAAAATACGCCAAATTATTGCATTAGTAGCGAACAGGGATTCCCGATATTGTGGTTCAGCGATCGGTAGTCGGCGCACCGCGATATGCGGCATAAATAATTTAATAATTCGCAATACGGAATTTACCATACGAAGTGTCGTACCGTTTGTCTGCTTCGTATTCAATATGAGTATTTGATTCTCATACTACTGTCGCATTGGGCAACGTTCAAGCGGCGAGTTTTCACCGAACGAAACGATGACTTCCGCGCGGTATATAAGGTTTATTTTAATGAAGAGATGAGTGCTTGGCTGGGATCTTTTCAAGTTGCATGTGTTCATATGTAGGTGAATAAAGCACGTCTGTACATTTCAATATCGGGAACATCCGTGTTATACGCGTGACCTTGCAAATCACAGCCTGCTTTCCAAACGACTTCACAGAATCGTCGTTCGGCGTCTGTATTGCGCGGCCGTCACAATGTTTATAGAATATTTTATTAGTTCGTACCTATTGTCAAGTTATTTAAGCAATGATAAGTCAACCGCTATGAGAATTATTAACGACTATATTTTTATTCGTGAGGCGTATTTTCAATCATTGTCTCGAAGCATATTTTATTGTCATAAGAGTGTTTTTATTATGAGAGAATTTAAGCTCATAATTATTCAAGTTCTGAATTCCAACTACGTGAATCTTTTTGGACCTTAGGATAGCGACCTAAAAGTTAGGACAATCAGCAACGAAAGGGGACCTAAGGCTTGAATTTTTTTAAACTATAATTGTATTCTTTGAATTGGATTTGATCATAAACTCTTGACTAAATCTTTAAAATGTGCTTCAAATCAGTGTATCGAGTTTTGTGTCAATTTAGATGATACATAATGTAAAAGCAACCGCCCCCTATTCGCTGCTGACAGTACATTTTGGAGATCGTTATATTAAACTTTTAGCATTTAATCACCTACATAATAATGCTGTAGCACAGAGATTGAGTCAACAGAACAAGTAAACAGGTCAAGAAATAACTGGCCAATAATGTGGTACCTACTGTTTGTTGACTGTCCTACCTAGGAGAGTCTGAAGTCAGAATAAGTACATGAGTGAATACCGTTATCTCATTTCTATGTAACTATCACTGGGTCCTCACGGTCAGGTTCGCGCCTAGCCGTTCCCAAGGTCGTAAACTGAACCGTGTCAATATGGTATGGTAACTAACCGCGATTCAGATTTATAATGCCTACTGTCGATAATATCATCCTTTGCATGCTGATAAGATTGCTCGGCTGTTTACTGTCACGAATTTGGTTGTGACATGTTTGCGACACTGAGAAGGGATCCGCTGACCGTCGTAATGAGTTGTACTCAGCTCGACCAACTATGTGAAAATTGGAATAACTTTTGAATTTCCAGTGCTTTATTTGTCACGTTCGTTTACCTACTATAAGCACCAACAATCGATTCTGCTTTTTTTTTTAAGCTCTTTGGCTTCGCGGGCGCGCACTTTAATCAAATATGCACATCGTATTCATTTAACTCAAGCAATAAATTCATCAAGCGAGTCATTAAATTCGTAGATAGAAGTCAAATGACCAGGACAGAAAAGTTATGAACATAAAAAATATACAGCTCGGATAAATCTCGCTCTCGTTAAAAGCCCTAATATAACTTCATATCTTAATTACTGCAATAAAAGTATACCTCTCTTAAAACCTCATAACTTTGTCTGCAGTGAAAAATAGGATGACAAAAAATCTTCATAAAAGATAAGGGCGGGCGGTGAACAAATTGACCGATGCTTATTATACCAGCGCTGATAGCGGCGCTGTGCTGCCCACGGACCCTCTGCCCGGGCCCACGGACACTCCGCTCGTGATTGTGTGAGCCCAAAATAAATTATACACTTTAATAGAATCTTAGAGCTTCGTCCTTCACCACTTAACTCTAACTAAAATATTAAACCAAAAGTTATAAGTTGATAAAGAAACCCACAGAAAAAACGTAAAATGGTTTAACGAATTCATTCCGTCTTGCATCTGATTTCTCAGTGCATCTTGCTAAGTATCGAATCGTGCTAACCCTTCTAACCCTAAGGAAAAGAATGAATAAAATAATCAGAGTCGCCTGAGCAATTATGTGGAAATTTCCTGACAAATACACGTTATTGGTGAGGAGTGGGACACGGTAACGGCGCGGCGCGCACGGCAGCGACGCGGCACGGTGCGGTGCGGAGCGGCGTGCTGTCGCCTAATGAGGCCGCATGCTTCTTTTATTTATGTGACAAATGTAAATTGTTGGGTGAATCTTTCACGAATATTTAGTGCGAGAACGGTCGAATACACGCCGTGTGAATATTCAATTACGCACTTTTCTATACGCGGATAAGTACATTGTTGCGAATACGCTATATACATAGGTATATAGCGTATTCGCAACAATGTACTTATGTACTACATGCAATGTGGATTAGTAAAGTCTAAATTTAGGGAATACCTAAATATGTGATTCGCGACAATAGGTTCCGCGATCGTGAGATATAATTTGTGTGAGTTATCAGTAACATTGGAGTGCGGTTACCTGCTGGTAGTATAATAAATTTATCTTTTACGGGCCTCGTACATGTAGATATCTAGACGTGCATAGAGTTTACAAGTTTAGAGCGTGTACACTAAAATTTATGTTTGAAAGATTTGTTCGCCACAAATAAGGTTGTCAGCGTGTGTTATCTAAGGGATCGTTAATTAATTAGAGAAATTGAACGACCGCCGCGGCGTACGGGGACCAATAACTCGCAACCCGGCTCGTATCATAGCTTCACTCGCCTTTATTTATTTTTACCACTCACGTAAGCAAAATTGAATTCGAATAGGTCGTGGACATGTTCATGCAAAGTGCAACACTTATTATGTACGTTTTGACATTTAAATGTAGTATAATGATGACAACCTAGAGTTGTTGTTCATTTATTCAGAGCGGGTGAACGTCTCTACATGTTTATGATGGACTGATAAGGTAAATATTTATAGATTTGCAATTTTGAGAAACCTAATTGACACCTTTTGGAAAATTAGAAACTAATCATCATCATCATCATTCTGCCGCAAGACGTCGTCAGCTAGACATGCGTCTCTTCATGCTTCCCGCATCCATCGAATTGCCTTGACCTTCACCTGGTCGTCGATCAGCCTATAATGTTTTCACTGTTGGGATACAGGTCTCCTCTCTTCGAGAGGGAGTGGGCTGTAATCTGCTACGTGGGTCCAGTGCAGGTTGGTGGTTGTCACATGTCTTCGAATTTTTGGTTCTCGGACTTACCGGCTTTCTCACAATGTTTTTCTTCAAGGATTTACCTATAAAGCATAAAGAAATCCAAATAATTATAACGGGAACTAAAAACTGGTCACTTACTGTTGACCGCGGTCCCCCTCGTCGGTGTCCACATTGACGAGGTGTGACAGTGGTTACATGCCCTTATCACTATACAATTAGCCACAATGAAAATGCTAATTGAGTTGTTTTGAACGACGAAACATACCATATTGTCAGCAGTCTTCCAGCTAAAATATTATTCCTCTGGGGCATTAGAATTACGATCTAAATTATGTAAATGATGGGAAGGCCACCTACGGAATTGATTTTTATAAAATCTTAAAATTTTGTTACATAATACATGATTGTAGGTAATATTTCTTTTATGCCTGGACAGTGCACTTTCTAAAAGAATCACCTTTACAAGTGAAGCTCTTAAAAAGTCCGCAAAAATACGTTCGATTACTGTTGTCATCAAAAATCGTCGTTCTTGTCAGAAACTGTTAATTAAATTAAGAAGCTTTCAAATAACTACAATACACCTACTAAAAAGTTGCCTAGGTTTACTTACATAACCGACTTAGGATCGAACTTAAGAATAAGAAAAATAAGGAAACTTGTAATCATTTTTAAGAGGGAGAGAGAGGTTTAAGGTTTTGCAGGTTTTTCATAAAGATTTCTAAATTATACAGATTAAATGCAAAAGATACACACCTAATTCACATTTTAACTGCAATAAATTCATTGCCGTCAAATGAAATTTACCTATATTCTAATAACTGTACTTCGTACTTGGTGACCGCAAAGTGGGGCGAGAGAACGCTGTGTTTTATGAGCGGATTGTTCTTTAATGGCTGAAGATTCTCGAACATATTAGCTAGGAAAAATCTTTAGCAAACTAGATTTCAAAACAATTTGACGATGAACCACACGTTAGGAAACTGCTACTCACAAAACATGCACAAAATCAGACATAATTTATTTTGTCAGGATTTATTTTAGAAATCTCACATATCCTTGCATTTACGTTCATCGGCTCATCGTATTGTACCTAGTTTTTAACATATAACAGAGATGAAACGGCCACTATGACTAAAACATAAACAGTGATGCATGTGCGTTTAGAATTTCAGCAGAGAAACAACAAAATGGCCCAATAAAATGGCGGAGCATAGACAAAACGCTACAATAACATCAGAACGGGAACGAATCGCCAGTTTACGACATGAGCGCAACGACCGACTGCTCTACAAATGAATAAGCCATCTGTTCTAATAGCTGCAATTAAACATGGTTGCCAGAGCCGCCCAGGTCCTTACTACACATTTGGACATAAGAATCGATAAAAACTAGAAGACAAAATGTACCTAATGTATGCAACGCCTTGCGACATCGCGACGCACAGACTAATGTGTAAACTTATCGCTTAAACGACATGAATGTCCTTATTCAGGCCGATTTCTACGCGGACGCATCTTTATGCAAAAAATGCTGCATTATCTTACATTGTTATCAAAAGTCGTTGACATCGCTGTGTCTAAGATAATGTAGGTACTATAAAGCCTTTTTATAAGCTGTCAAGTTGCTCTATATAGGAGAACTGTTATGGGACGAATGCCTGTTTTTTGAGTCCGTTGGTCGCAGACACGATCAAGTAAACCATTCATATATGGCGAACTGTCATAATTAAACTTAATAATGATGCTCCATCGATATGTTTTTGTCGATACCGAGAATCATCATAACTTAACGTCAGTTTGATGAGCGCCATCATGACTGAAATTTAATGATTATCATTATGTTGAGATTTCCATACAATGGTCTTATTGAAAATAACAAGGAAATAGTTGACGGGTATTTTTTAAACGTGTCGATGTGTACTTGATTTTATGCGAAAAGGATTGGCTAGCACAATTGTTATTTATTATAATATCCTCAATTTCCGTAATTAAAGACAAGTGTTAAAAATTTTTTGTTTGCTATAAATGAGTGATTTATGTACAAGTTTCTTAAAAACAAAGGCTCACATAGTAAGTATAGGGTATAGTTGGAACTAGACAAATGTTATTCTGTGACAAAGCTCACACAAATGTATTTTATTGGGCATAAAGCACGTAACACAACTCTTCTCTTTATCCCGAGATGAGCATGCAAGTATCTGCGGCTGGTTGTCGTATATTTTTGTAAGTGAACATTCAAAATCACAATGGCGGATCTGGCGGAGTGGCGCGGCGAGTAAACCCGGTGTCGGTTGGCGTGTGCGGCAGGCCGCGGCAAGCACTGAGCCTCTGCTTGCTGACCCGTAATTGCCAAGTATTTTATTGCACTATCTCAGAAGTTTTATGTCATTCAATCCACGACTCTTAATTGAATAAGCGACATGAAATTTACAACCGTCATACGTTTAACTCGTCCTAGTTAAGAATCTTTGACGTTTTGCGCACTCTCCTCTCTGTGCCATTAACTTCGGGGTTCCGTCTTAGTGCGTGAGGAATTAAATGCCATTATGCGCATCATAATTAAAGTTTCACTTATGAGAAAGTTATTTTCGTAATCGCAACTTTTTGTAACATAGATAGGTACCTAGGTATGTTATCATGTTTTAATTAATTTTGAGCTCATCTTCAAAGCAGCTCTTTACCTGCTTATAATACGTAACAGTACCATCATAGTAATATCGTTTAGATAAAAACTAGTACAAGTGATCTATGGCCCATTGCGTACACTTTTAGCTTCTCAGCTTGATCACCGGTCGTTACTAGATTTGGTATCAATTAATTTTTCAAGGAATATTTTCCATGTAACGATAAATAACTTGATGCTTTAATAGTAACTTTACAAAGCTAAACTTGTTAGAATACTCAGACTACAGCATACTTGTCGTAACCATAGAGGTTTGTAACTATAATTTAATATTCCATGCTGATCGAAGGACGTACTTGTAGTGTACGGGCCCATGATTGGAACTTTTTAAGTAAGTACTTACTCAAGTAATAAATCAGCTGGTATTATTCAAAAGTAAATGAGTGGGTAAGTACATTATGTAGGTACCTACTTAGTTATTGCAGACCCATGGCAAAATTCGTGGAACCTCAATTCTAGCTAAACACTGATTATCTATTAGTATGGCTTTTGGGCTATAAGATGCCAACTTTATTAACTCATTTAACTCCGCTAATGAGACACAATTGATTTTCTATTGTATCGTAACACATAGGTTATGCGCGGAGCTTGACCGCTTTAAAGCCTATACTTAGGTACAGCTTCAACACTGACACTAAGGACAGAGTCGCGGGCAGTTATGGTACAAGGGCAACTAACTTTAATCACTTATGGAATCTTAAAATCCCAATAACGTGGTTTCCATTCAAGGTATACGTCGAGTATATTGACATTAGCCATCACATAACTTGCCATGATTTATTTGAAGAGAGGCAGCGACCATCATGTTGAAAAATGTCAGCTTCTTATTTATGTGTTCTAATAAGGCTATAAATATTGATTTTAATTGAGCGTCACGACTCACCGATGACAGTGGCTTAATGGACGTCGCTTGACGTGACCACGCTTGTGACCATGCCTTGTGTGAATATGTGTAATTATTAACTATCTTAACAGGCAGGTGAGGTAAGATAAATAGTGTTTTGAACTTTCACGGTTCTAAACTAAATTCAAAGCAATTATCATTTTGGAAAATCTTCTGTGGTTTTTTCGCTAAGAGGTAAGTATAAGATAAAACGATAAACGATATAAACGATATATTATTATTATTATTATTTTTTATGCTTTAACATATCTCGGGACCATGGGGTCCCGGTCCTTTGAAAGGCGTACGAGGGGCCGAAGCCAACTCGCAGAAGCCCGTTGAACGTTTTTACTGAAATGAGGCACCAACCGACGATTATCCCTGTTGGCACTATGCAAGTGCACCCAAGGACAACCCCCGGTTGGTGTAGGACTATTGCAGGATATGGAAAATATAAAGTTGGACTATGGGTTTGGGTGGCTAAAGTGGACTGGTTACCAAGAACTATGGAAGAACTATGACCCCTGCCTGATCAATGTTTTATATATACACGAATAAAATGGCAGGGGGTGACTTGCACACTCAATAGTGCAATGGGCCCCCGGAAACGGTCGCTAGCACATAGTGACGTAGTGCCAAGGGGGCAACATCTCCTGAGGTGCTTATGAGGAGTGGAGAGGTATTCCACGGCTATCAGGACAATCCCGGAAGTACGGTCAAGATCCCTACCAGCATCTTACTGGAATACTTCCTTCCTCCGAGCACATTTGCTCTTGCGAATCTCCACTCAAGCCGGCCAATAAAGGCAAGAATGAGGTGGGAGCTCTGTTCCTCGTCATTGTTCACTCCAGCCGGCCAATAAAGGCAAGTCAGAGGTGAGGAACAAACTTCTCCCGGGAGATAGGGTCCGTGGGGTCGCTACTGCCCAACAGCTCGCCACATGCTGCCCTGCGGGTTTCTGTATCTCTCTTGGTCTGGCTCCTCACCTTAGACCTGTTCCGGCAAAGTAAACTCTTCCGGCACAGGCCTAGAGTTTGGAGCGCGCAAGCCCCACCACGACGTCAACGTAGAGATACGGCGATGGGGTTATTATTATTATTATTATAAGGGGTGTAATAGTGGCTATTGATTCTCAGCAAATCTTATAAGAAATCTGTCAGTCGACCTGGGCGTTTGTAGCTAAGAATTAAGTGTAGGTAAGTGTGACAACATTTAGTCACATACACATTTTTTTCCGAGGCACGAGGTGATCACACCGCTAACTTCCAAGCACGCTCAGCTGTTGGTCCTGCGTCTGATCTCTCTCCGGTCGTGTCGGATTGCCGTCCATTCATGTCGAAAAGAGAGTAACACCTGTGTCTGTGCACTATGATGTCGATGGCTAGTCTCCGCTGAAATTGGCCGCTATGTCGAAGTTCGGTCTGGACATTTTTTTTAAATCATTGATCTCGAATACAGTCTCCTGGAGATAGACCTCTCCTGACATAGTAGAACCTAAAAAAGTCTAAACATGTAGGAACTGCTTCTATATTTACCTTGTTAGGTATCATCTTTATATTTAGAAGTGTGTAAATTCGACTCTTGTATAAATAAATGGCAACATTGGTTTGCACACACATCCTCACCCCAAACGCATATACCATCTCCGTACAGTCGTGGGTAAAAACAAATGAATTAACCCCGAATTCACAAACGACTCTCAACTTTAACACCCTCTTAAAATAATTTTCGCTACGATACTCCTTAAAGTGACAGACACAGCATGAAACTTAACGGTAACTTAAAATTCAGTTGCGTTTGCAAATTCAAATTCAAATTCCCAACAACTCTATCATTTATTAATAAAAATACCTACTGTTTTTGTTACAATGTTAATTGAAATACCAAACTCAAACGCGTTTTGCGCTAAAAATACATACTAATATGTTTCGATCTTAAAGAATAACCTGCCTCACGAAGGTTCGTACAGGTAGGTATGACATTGTCCCAGGCAGGCTTCTAATAAAGGTCCACAATGTAAAGGAGCAGAATGGCCCGGTTCACCCAATTAAAGATGAATCTCCCCGCGGATCATGTGACAACAAGTCCTGATGAAATATAACCAACTTGTCTCCAACAGACCGAAGTGTCTTGATACTTGAAATAAGAATTTTAGGGATTCGCATTTTCTGTAAGGGTAAAATTATGAATTATTTGCTTTCAACATAAGTACCTAGGTATCGGCGATTTAAAAAAGTGTAATTCTAAATCTAATGGAAAAACATTCTAAATGGTTGATTTGATCTGACTTTTGTTAATTTAATTATTTAACACGTTGATTTATTCCCTGCTTTCTTTCTCAATTTGGTATTTCATGCATCCAAAAATAACATAATATATCATGAAGTAACTTAAGAGCAGTATCAAAACGGTTCAATCCACAAAGAAGGATTTGCTAACTTCCAAAATGGGACTGACATACCAACGTAGGCAACATGTACGTTATATATTTAAGTATGAACTATCGTATTTTTATTATAATGAGCATTAAGAGTCGCTCCCGCGTCCCAAAAAGGCTGAATATTTGATGGGTCGGCTCATATTTTACTCTCATCTCGAGAGCCGAAAGCAGACATATAAATCAAAGACATGTTTGCAAAGAAGGCGACCGCTCCGCACGTCTTTGTAATTGCCGCAAAAACACACGTTGTGTGATTTTCGAAGACGTTGGCAAATTTCCGAATAATTTTAAAACCGAAAGGCGTAGTGTGACAATGTCGTCCACGCCGATACCACTTGAAGCATTATGGGTGGCTATGATTTCGAAAATTTACATATATTATTCCAAAATTCAAATACCCATGGGTTTATACGTGAAGCTGCCTAATTAGTTTAAAGATGTCTTCGTTTGAGACCATTTGTAGCAGGATAAAGATGCGGCGCAAGCAACAGGTAGGTTATAGTTTGTTGGTCGAAAGCTGATTAGCAAGGCCTGCGCCGATCTCTCAATGGCACGGAGCTCGCTCCCCGGTGCGTCATAAATTTCCATTGATTGGATTAATCTGATTTGGATGTCAATTTTGTAAGGCAAGTACTGGCTCTTTATAAGAGAATACAATCATTAGACCTCTGAGAGTATTCAGATCGCGATACATAACAAATATATTGTATCAGCAAAGTAAATATACATCTTGTCGTATGCATGCACGCTTCCAAGTTCATTTGTTTCTTATTTTCTACAAATGCAATCGTTAAAAGAAATGCAAATGTTCCTAGATTTGATGTTGTGGTAGTCTGTCTACATTTTAATCAAATAAAGTGAGAACCCTTTCTTAGAATAAAAATAGTAACCAACTTAGTTGTTTCGTAGATAATTTTGGCTTCATTCGTGTTTTACCAAGTCAGCTCGGAGAATCAGCCCGCGTTCTTTCGCTGACACTGGTACTGGTACTGCTATGACAAGTTATGTACAGACATTTGATCTATTCAACTAAATTAATGCAGGTGAGTGTAGTGTATAAAAAGTGGGTATTAAAACAGGAAGGTGGCGGTGATCGAGCGCTCGCATCCCGCATGCGCACCCAGACACTGCATACTGTGAGCTACCTGTTTGATTGCTTTAGCTTTTCCAGTTATTATGACATGTACAAACCACTTTTTACTTCACATATTCATTTACTAGTATCGAGCCATAATGTATTATCGCCGCTCACCATATTCACAATGTTTAAAGACATTCGCTCATAATCTGTGCATACCGGCGCAGTAAGGGCAGCGGCGCATACTTTGACAGCATTATGATTGAATTATGCAACGTCGGTATCTAACAGACCGATTGATATAATTTATTTTACAATTTATAGATATCAGCTGCGTGCTCTCAGTCACAAACGAGCATATTTCCCACGTCAATTTTGATTGCGATATCATAGTGAACGATGACATTTGAGTACGTACTAATTTAAGCCCACAAGAGCGGCTGCGAGGCGGTGCGCTATCTGCACATAGATACAGAGTCGTGTTTGTAATACAGCGAATTTCTCCTTATATTTCTGCGCAGGAAAGTCTATTTTTCAAGCAGTCGCGCCGAGGAGGTAATCACGCAATGCTGGCCTCTTAGCGCTGAGTAAACAAATCTTCGACATTGTATCTGTTCCCCTTAACTCTCTTTATTCAAAGGAACGTTGTCAAGAGAAATGTACGATTATTGTAGTGTTTCTTATGGATTGCGTTACGAAAATATATAACTCGTGCTCTACGCTAAGGAGGGTTCGCTATCTTTGATTTCATGTTGTTTATCAATTCGAACAGGCCAATAGACATATTCACTCTTGCGCACCTAATCTATGTCTGCGCTCTTTACAAGATCCACGATAACCATGTAAAGTTAATATAAAACCTATGTTTAGTCTAAGTGGGATATTGTAAAGTCTATATTTCATGAACTTAGTGGAACGTCGTCTGTGAATATCAACCCATACAAATATGAATGAAATAAGTATTCTTGGCGGCTGGAATATCAAAAATGGAGCAATGGCTCCCAAGACTCCATAGTTCGCACAATCAGCGGCTGACATCTCTTGCTGAGGATGGCTATAAATTTCAACAATCATATAGTCGGTCATCTTTCTTTGTTATCATATTAAAGGGACGGCATTCCATCGACGTAATTATGCAAAAAGCTGGACCGTGGTCGCGGCGGCTGTCCTTTGACAACCGCATCATTACAGTTGACATAAACTAAGATTTATGCGATTGATTTGTTAATAAATAGGTATGAATTTATTATCTTCATCGAAATATTTTTGTTTGAAACATAATCGCATAAAGTGAGTAGCTTCATCTATCGTGAAGGTGGATACAAAAAACGCAAATGTATAGCAGCTTCATTTGATGTCAAACGTAACACGAGTAAAGCAGGGAGACTTCCGTCCCTCGAACAAGAGCAAACGAATGCGTAATTCGGTGAACAGTGGTTAAAATTAGCTGGCGATGCGGGCGTCTTTATAGTCCTTAAATTGGCAAAAAATCGAGACAAGCTTCGACTGACACCGATCGCGGAGGCATCAGCGAAACAGGTGTTATCATAAACATACATTTTGCGATAAAAACAAAATAATTTTCATGAGTGGCCGGTAAGCGCGAACTGCCGTTCGTGTCGCCGACACAATGGCGATATCATAGTTTCTTTTTTGGTTCGTCGTCGGCGTAAAAGCCGACGATATTAAATTTAGTAAGCGGAGAGGTGTCCGAAATCTCACGCAGACGTGCGATCCGCCACACATATTTCCATCTGCACAAAAAGCGGAACTATAGCCATAAATATGTCCAAATAAACATTAGTCGACGACCGACTGAATAAGGTTTTGAAGGGTTCCGTTTATTTTGCAATTAAATAGTAGCTAGATAACATTTATAAGCACTTCTTTTGTAGGTAGTTAAATAATGTTTAATCTCCAAACTATACAGGCAATATCTGCACCTATATCACTCGGAAGGGCAGGACAGGAATATTATTTAACCATTACTGCTGAACTGATAGGTACTTACTGTATTGTTCACTACCACTTATCAGCGATTTCCGACTTTCCCATAGGTTCAACAAACAACAAACCTTTATCACCTACTTTACCCCCATAATTTCATCTCCCATTTTACTCCTTTAGGGGAAGAATTTTCACAAATCCTGACAGATATGTTTCATATTTTTTTACCAAAGCCATATTCATTGACATTCCTCCAGATTTTCATAAAAACTTTCATCTTATATTGAACTCTATTTTTTTTCAGGGATAGAACTATAAAAAATCCTAAAATAAGTGTGCAACAGTTATTCATCCGAAAGTTTAAATATCAATTTCCAAAGAAACTAAAAATACCGGATTTTCATACACCTTTTCATCCCCAATTTCATTTTTAGGGGTAAAATTTCCATGAAAATCCTCTCTTATCCAAAATTATCTCTGGATGACCATGACACCAAAATATCCACAAATATCACAAAAATATAATCCTGGTCTACTAGTTTATGCTCTGTGTTGGTGAATCGGTCATACTTGCATAACTGTAACATAATGCAAATATCTAAATACATTGCAGCTCTACATTTCAAACCTACAAGATACGCACCCAAAAAAGGAAAGTAGATTCTTAACGAAGGTGAAAAATCAAAACAGTAGGTAATGATGAAGGATCTGTGAGCTTGGCATTGTCCGCGCTAACAACGCTCGGCGTGTGCGCAGTGTCGACGAGCGGTGCGCGAGCGCATCGGGCCTGTTGACAGCCGCGCCGCGCACCCGATAATATGTGTACATATGTAACATTAAACTGCACAAATAAACGAGACTTTCACACTACATGGGTTCAAGAACAAGTTTTTCCATAACACAAAAGACGACACTGAATAGTTATAGCTGCTTCGCGGCCTCGCCGCATAATCCAATAAAACAATCCGCGGAATGTACCGTCAGAACAATATGTGTCATTGCCTATTACAATGTTCAGCGAGCTCTCAGCTGGACATTAAACTTTATGCACGTATAAGTTGTTTATAATTTGTACTTGTTTAATGCAGTTTTTATAAGGTATTCATAGAAATAAGAAACATTATGTCATTTTAAATATCCAGTCCTGATCTTTAGTTTTTCTAAGTTTTCCTCAACCTTATAGATGTTTTGTAAACAACCGAGGTTTTAGTAAACAACAGGTACTTGTTAAAAACAAATACCTTACTTATCACCAGTGTTTTATTGAAAACTTTTTTCCTATCGGTACAAATGAAATTGGCGACTGAATCTCAAAATATATGAATTTGATTCAATGGAAAGGCAAGCGGCTTCTTTCTGTTATGCCAAGGGCTACCTCCGTGCACCGGGCATTCGATGGACGCATTTTTTATTATTTTTAATATTATGGCCGCATATTCGAGACTTCACCAAAATATTTTTTCATATTTTTGTGTCCTCAAATATCTTGAGACTATTATTAATGATATGATAAGCAGGTCGTGACTATGCTTACAATTACAACGTGATAGTAGAACGGAGGTAACATTAGTACATTTACGTATTCAAATGAATATTATTGGCACTTGGCACAGTCAGTGATTATTTAATTATTTACTACATGCTTTCTACTTATGTACATTAAATTTACATAAGTAGAAAGAATTATATACAGTTAGGGAAAATAATTGTTAAGCAGATTGACACTACCTACGTCAATTTGCTGACTTAAGCATAGTCAGTTCAAACGACGGTAAAAGAATGACACACGTGGTTTGACATTCCGTTTGCTACGCAATAATTTTTCCTGACGTTAATCAACATCCTACCATATCATAATATCATCATCGCGCCTTCAACTAATATTAGGCGAGGTATTAGGTTATGTAATTATTTCCCTAACACGGGATCGCAATGATTGCAGACTTTTACGTCATCAAAATGTCTAGATTTAATTTTAGAGGCCTGTTTTGTCTTGCCCTACTTCGGCTCTCCCTTCATCGAGAATAGCTTCAGATTTTCTAAAACAGTTCTATGTTGCAATAAGGGTTATTTGGGGTTAACTCAAGAGGTAAACGGTATGGCTAGAATATATTTAAGTCAGTGAGTTGCGCCGCACGGATAGCCCTGGGGCATCCATTATGCAAGCCGGTAACACATGTAGTAGTCGGTCCGCACCACGGCGACACCTTTACCAGACTTTACCATAATTGTCTATACGTACCTACTTATTGTTCAAAAAGCGATAATAATAAACTCTAATAAATACAATTTAACATTGTATTCATTCCATTTTTGATATTGTGTTTTTTTTTCATTGTTATGTCACTTCTTGTTGTTAATTAGGAGTGTTTTCCGAATAAAACTATGGAGTTATTTATCTTTATAGTTTAGGTTTATTTTAATAATTCTACATAGAGTCAGTCTGCCTAGCCTTTTCCTAACTATGTTGGGGTCGGCTTACAGTCTAACCTCATGCAGTTGAGTATCAAATATTTTACATGGAGCGACTGCCTATCTGACCTGCACAATTCCAGACGATACAGTTCTACGTAGAGTAAAAATTGCCAAAAAAAATTTTAAAAATGCCAGGACCAAATTAGTTTATTTTTTGTGGATGATAAAGTTCTGTGTCCTTATTTGAGGACACAGAACTTTACGTTTTTTAACTTACTATCCTGCAGCCTGTACGAGTAAGTTCATGTCAATGAATTAGAAATACTAGGTTCGCTGTAACTAAGTTGGTCGCCGTGATTTGTCTCCATTATTTTCTCTTTTATTTTCATTCACACGCTCCGTCGATGTTCGCCTTTTCCTTTTGTCAAACATAAGTTTCTATTGTAAGAACTGTCATTGTTATGCTACCACCCGAATAGCAAGGAACTGGAAGAACACTTTTAAGGCTCGTCTTTTGGTTCACAAGGAAAATGTCAGATTGCGTTTCAGATCACGCAATGGTGTTGGAATTTCGTATGAGTAGGTGCTCGACAGTACATATTTGCATGATTGTGATGTTGTACGTTTACCTAGATTTACTATACAACCTGTGTCATCTATAGATAGGTGCACAGTAGGTGGTGTATGACTGTACGGTACGACCTACCCAAAAAAATGTAAACACGTTGAGGTTGAGAGGATGTCCGTCCGATACTTTATTACGTTAAAAAACCTTCAAATGAAATACTTACAAGATGTTGTTCCAAAAAAGGACAATTAACGAGATCAATTAACGATTTCTGTGTCGAAGTATTTTCACGGTAGTTCCTTGAATAAAGACGAGCCTCCTCAGAAACAACTCTCGAGCTGCGAGGAGATTCCGCCCGACTGGTGGATTCGAGTGAGATGACTGGTTAATTGCCTTGTACGCAGTGCACGTACCGCCGCTGACATGTCACAAGACGTCTGCCACCGGCAGCGGCGATCCCTCAACGAATTCCAATCGGGAAGAGCGAAAAAGACACGAGCCGAGCATGCGCGGATAAAAAGTAGCGGTGCAGGCGCAGCGCCGCGGGAGGCACCGAGCAGCCGCGCGCCCCCGCCGCGCCTCCCCGCCCCGCCCCGCCGTGCTCCTAATGTGCAACTGAATCACGCGATTAAAACGTTCACTACTATGCGATACATCTCATCTTGCCAGGAGTCATTCATGTTTAGCAGAAGTCCTTTTTATATGACACCGATTGGCGGAAACGTTCAGTCGGCCGTTCACATCATTCTATGTCTCGCTGTAGCGTTGCACAGTTAAACACTGGTACAGTTTACATTAACGTGAATTTTCAAACAAAAGCAGGCGTGTACGAACATACGTCATCTTCAAAGTAGGCAGGTATGTGTTTGATGCGAAATGTCCTAGTTCCCAGTATTGTTTCGGTCGATTTAAAGAATCGGCGGCGAAAGGCCGGCCGGCAGGCGCGCGTCGCGACTCACAAAAACAAAGCCGTCTGGTGCGGGGCCGTAGCGCAGCTCCCGCCATCAAACATTCACAAAGTTCGCGACTGAGCACCGCGGAGTCACGCCGCCACAGCCACGTCACTGCCAAAACTGCCTGATAATGACGCACGGGTTTTCTAGATCATTGCGTCCCTATAACAATAAGTTGAAGATAGGAAGCAGTGAGCAATTGGGCATTAAGTGCTAACAAAGCCAAAGGTATTTCTGGAAATAAATTAGCTGTACTACGATGGCAGGTAGGTACGTTCCTAGCTGTCTGCGTATAAGTTTTGAGGAATAAAGTAATCATGTGATCGCAGGAGTCGTATGCGCAGCGGCCAGCATAGCAATGGGCAGCGTCTGCCGACGCCAGCGTCATACGAATGATGCGATATAACGGATCGACCCGATTATTTCTGTCCATTTCACGACTGTTTAATGGCAATGTTAAACTCGGCGAAAGCAAACATACACGCCCTGTTTATCGAATATTTTACGATCTTCACCGGATTCATTTTAAAATGCTAAGCTTTGTGGAAGCGGCTGAAAGATTGTTTGATTCGAACGTATGTTACTAGTTTTACTATTTCAGATATTTATATTACAGTTAGTCATTTACCATTCTGATTTACCTGCATGTATGTTTATTCAGACGCAGGTGTTTATAATACACGGATACTTTATTTCAAATAAGATTTACTGTTCAAGAAATAATTTGGCGTTGAAACATCTGGACGAGTTTATCTAGCTCTTTCGTTACCCGTCCAATAATATGTTGGGGTTTAATATCGACCTCTGAGAATTCTTATAACGCACTGAATTTTAATTATTTTATTTTTTTAATAGTCTCACTATTCAAAAAATAAAATACCTAATTGAAATATTAATAAATAAGAAGTAACCTCAAATGACGCCTGCCCTACGAACGGTTCTGTTTTAACTCAACAAATTGTGATCACTAAGAGATAGTCCCCTTGTTTGTAAACTTTGATAGATCAACGTGCATAAATAACAATGTAATTATAATTGGGGAACTAATGTGGTTTTTGTGTTAGTGACACCGTCTCGCTTCCGTTCAGGTGACGCCGCCGATAACATCTACTTACACATGACATAACCCTGCCTACACCGTTTGTTACTCTGTTCATGTTATATTTTAATATATTACTTAATATAATAGATCTACAGTCGGTGTATTGCGTTATCAGACCCTAAAATTAATAGCTGTTTGCTACACAGATAATGTTTATCGCTTTTGTCGCTACAATGTGTAATTGTCTCTTGTGTACAGTCAGAGAAACAGACAGTTTAGCAGATTGACTGCAGTATCAGCATGAATTGTCCGTAAATTTAAAATTATACCTATGTGTTATTCTAAATCAGTGACATGTTGATCTACCTAATGGGTATAACAAAGAAAATATACGTAGTTTTTCAATGTGTTTAACAATACTTATATTACGCTGACTGTACCTACCTACCAGCGGAGGAATTGCGTAACACACTAACAGTGGCATTAGCTTTCATTTTGACAGTTCAACAACATTAAGGTGAAAGCGCCAGGGTAGCCCGCGAAATTCATTTTTTTTACGTTTTTTGCAATTTGCTGGCCAGTACTAAGTTTTACGTTGATTAAAATATGATTCGCGGTCGTAACAAATATGTATTTACAGAATTATAATCATTAAAGTCATCAACACAACTCTCTAAGACCAAGTAATCCTACCGAATGACTATTTCATGAAATCTTGACATTTTAGGATTACACTAACATATCAAGTTGTATTACTAATTGTAATAATTATAATTCTGTAAATACATATTTGTTATGGCCGCGAATCAAATTTTAATCAACGCACAACTTATTACTTACCAGCAAATTGCAAAAAACGTAAGAAAATTTGAATTTCGCGGGTTACCTTAGCGCTTCCCCCTTAATTGCGTTATTTACGTTGTTGAGCAGATATTAACCTCAAACCATTTATTTCAATTAAACCATTTACAGGTACTTTTGAATTGTCAATACGTCGGTCAGTCAGAAAATATGAAGCTAGTTGCCCATTCCAAAGCATAGGTACCTATGGAGAAGAACGGGCAAGAAACTCCATGGACACATCATAAATGTTCATCATCATTTATCATTCATTCATCATTTATGTGAGAACGATGTAAAAAAAAAGTACGTTACAGCAAATAGTACTTTACAAAACAATAATCCAAAAATTAAATAATTAAAAATAAGCCGTGGCAGCGCCCGTTCATATTCGATATATTTTTCGAATATATGAAGCAATAGATTAGCAATATCCTTTACGCATTTAGGGTGCTGGTTTAGTGGCTATTATCTTATTCAATTTCACTATCGTAGTCTTTTTTCTAGGTAAGGTCTAATACTTGAATTTTTCTAGGTAAGTTTTTATAGTAGCTATAAGTATTCAGTCATCATCATCGTCCCCAAATTTAACCTTTGCTTTTTTCCGGGTGCATAGCAAGAGTTGTCATTATCGGATAAAGATTCCATATTTTATAGTGTGGCGCCGGGTCGATCGATCAATTCTCGTAATTTTAAGAACGTTCACAGTCTGATCTCAGTCTAAATCTGTCAAAAATACCTCTAATTTCCCTACATTTTGACTTTTGTTTGTCGCCGAGATGAGATTGCGACTAGATTTTGAACGTTTTATATTACGAGAATTGGCCGTTTTGTCAAGCTACGCTTGCCGCAATTGTTTCGTGGATGGGTGACCATCTTTACATACGAAGACCCCCTCCGTGTCTCGGAAAGCACGTAAAGTCGTTGGTCCCGGCTGTAATTCCTCGATCTTTGACAGTCGTTACGCGTCGTCAGAAGCCCGAAATTCTGTCAACCAGTCTTACCAAGACCTATCGTATTAACCAGTAACTGGATTGTGGAGGTCAGATAGGCAGTCGCCGTGTAAAATACTGGTATCCATTTGCATCCGGTTAGACTAGAAGCCGACCCCAACATAGTTGGGAAAAGGCTAGGCAGATAGATTTTGTAAGTGTGACAACCGTGACCAATGATGTCTTACAATCACAATAAGTTACTTATCTACTAGGTAGATACTTACTTAATTGGCTTTGTTTAAACAATTTCAGATCCTCATCTCCGGCGGTGGCTGGGACAGACTGCATGCAGAAGGTGGAGAAGCAAGTGCTGCGGTGGAACTTTGGAGAAGCCATGTTCAGCAGTTGATGTTCAGTTTAGGTTAATGTGCCTCTTTTTTTCACGTTTTCAGCTGAAAATACAAAATTATAAAGGTTAAATAAAACTGTTATCCTGTCCTTCATTTCGTTTATAACATCTGCCTTGTAGTATCATCAGAAAAAAACTGTTTCCATAGTCAAATATTTACCTATTAGAGTGGATACTAGGTAGGTACTTAGGTACAGACGCCAGCACATCAAGCTACCCGAAACTGTCAAATTTGCCCAATCAACTTTGAACCTTATGCTTTAGCGAAATAGCGATAAAGTTGAAAATCTATTAAAGAAATTTGACAGATTGTATAAATTTTTCGTCTCGAACATAATGGTGATAGTTTAAAAAAAAAAATAGATACGTGTAATGAATTTTTACCTAAAAGTAGGTACTTAGTTAATTTAAAAGTATTTAAACATACAATCAGTTTTTAAGACTTAGTGAAATTTCTTGAGTCAGGTTAGGTACAAACATTTATGCACAAGATTAACTTTTTTTTTGTTTTCCGGTTTAGCGAAAGAGTCGCGAGATATAAATAGGTACATCTGGCTTCAACCGTAAGTATTGAACATTAGGTTCTGCACACGGCATCGCCCGCGTAGATGTCAATAATTTCATGAACTAAGTTACTCCTTATAACATCAGCTATCTGCCAGTGAAATTCCCGGAAAAATGGCTCCAGCCGTTTTGGAGATTAGCCGGGACAAAAACAAGACATAAATTTAAAAAAAGTGTTTTTTGTTATAAGTATCTACCGTAAATAAACTTATTTTACATTACAAACGGACACTACAATTTTATTTATGTGTAAAGATTTGTTTAGACATAGAAGATGTCATTGTCATGCTTCGGTAATCAATAGGTAGGTGGGTACCTACCAAAATTAAAACCCTGACAAACACTCCTAGGCAAAGAGTGTACCTAATTATCATTAAATTAAGGAGGAGCTTGTCGTTTCGAAACAATTAAAAGAAATTGCTACTTAGTAGAGTCCTACCTACATAAAAGACAAGGAGATATAATGAATTTCTGGAGGAAGGTGGGCTGGTTGGAATAACCACCGAAGGCCGCCATGGCAAACGCACAATGGTCCACCTGGAGGACTACGTTCGGAAATCAAACCCTCTAACATAGAACATAGATTGGTACCAGTTCAATGAAAGTTATAAAAGGTTCAGAAGAAAAACCTGCATCCCAATTATGTGTATATTAGGTGCAAAGAATGGTAATCCACTTTGACAAATATTCAGAAAAATCCATCGCTTCATTTAAGTAGGTACAGTCAGTTACTGCAATTAGCTGACCCACCTTTGCATAAATGATTGAGATTTTTTTGAATACGAATCAATAGAATTTTATCATTCTTTCATATTTTATTAATTTGAGCAAATTAAATAAAATATAAAAGAATTACAAAATTCTAACGATTCGTGTTAATGTTTCAAAGGTGGGTCAGCTAATTGCAGTAACTGACTGTACTAGGTACTATTTAAATGGGTAGAGTCACGAGCATAAATATGTTAGGTACTATGGACAGCTCGGCAATAATATCTGACTTCATGATTCATCTATTTATATCTGTCGTCAAGATGACGGCAATTATATTATGTGACCATTTCTGGAAGCCATACAAGTGGCAGCACAAATATGTGACATCACAGGAACGCCAAAACTATCTGACGAGCCAAAATATGTAGGTATAGGATACTGCATCAGCCTTAAAAAGCCATGTCCAAATGCATAGTACCTACTATATTTATGCTCGTGACTATAGGCTATTATTTCAAATTCCCAGATTCACGAAAAATAACGCAATAAGTAAGCGTGCTTAGATGTCAAAATAACAGGGACCGTCAGGCCTAGTGTGCTACTCAATTATTGTGAAGGTGTATCCTCCGGTGACAGTAAATAACAGGACTCAGGAAGATTATGTTTGACATTATCCACTGGTATGTCAAGGGCAATGATTATAGCTATAATCCCGGACAACAGAAACAGTTTAACATCAATACATCCAATTAGAATAATAAATGATTACTCAGAGCTCACATACCTTACATGGGAAAAGACAAGACATGTCATCCATGCAGCATGCACACCTTCATGCATATTCAGATCCTGATTTCAATAGTAGCCACTAATCGGCACAATTCAGGTACTTTAGAGTACTTACTATAATTGCTTAACAATGATGTTGGGAAACTTGCCCATAAAGATGGCTATCACGTGACGCATATAATAAAGGCTGACACCGCCATAAATTCATTGTATTCATAATAATACATAATTATCATCACGATAGATTATGAGACCGTCCTGATTAAATTTTATGAATAATTTACTTTTGCTCCGGAAATCCTAACAATTGACTGTCGCCCGTTTCACAAAGGCCGCTTTTGTTATTTTTTCCTGATATTATTAAAAAATATGCAAATCGATCGCCGCGACAGGATGTTCATTTTTGTAATAATGTCGATGTATTTGCATGTAAATTACGCCGGTATCCGCGGATGTTACAATTACTAATTGTAAATATGCATCGTCATAGTTGTAAACAAACTGCATACCTGCACATTTAAACATAAATATTGCTTACTTCCGTTGTCAGAAACCTACCATTATAATAAACCAGTAGGTACCTAAAATAAAAGAAAACAGTGTGGAAATAAAATTTAATAGACATTCTATTGATTTGATAATCCCAAAAACAGATTAAGTAACCTTAAAATAAAGTTATATGACGTTCGTATAAAACTAAATTATTGTTATTATATTAATTTGCATAATTAAAACGTTCAATGTAGTCGTAACGTAACACTCAGAGCTTGTTAAAGTTGTTAACTGAGCGACTTATAGTTCTGCTACCAGCCGACAGATGGCGTTACCGGTGTCTTACTGTAACCGCTTGCCATTATTTCGGCTACAGTTCTTTCAGGACTGAAGTGGAGAGTTTCATTGGAAAAAATATTATATTTACAATTATACTCTGGAAGTGCAAGTTTTGAAAATTGCTGATATTTAACTGACTGATAATTTCTATCAAACTGACATTTTACTTGAATGGTTATCATAATCGTGTTTCGTCTTAGAATTTTCTTTTGACTTGTAGGTAGTTGCGGGTTGACTGTTGTGACGAGGTACAAGTAGTGCAATGTTGCAGAGTGCATCGTTCAAGGCGTGGGGTCAGCGCAGCAGGCTGCACCGCACGCCCCCGGCCCGCCCCACGCCCCCCCTCCACCCCCTCCCCGCGGACCCCGCGGACCCCGCGGACCCCGCGGACCCCGCGCCCCCGCATGCTCAAGACCTCACTTGTTTTGATGTAAGGTGTCCACTGGCCACTATGCAAAACTCATGGCTTGCGAGAGAGGTGGCAAGTTCGCCGTCCTTGTCGTTATAGTAAGGTGAGATAAACTTTTGAATTCGCACGCTTCAACTGCATCTTTTTATTGAGTTCGAAGTCCGTTAGTTTGGGTAAGTTGTTTTGTTTTTGGGCGCGATTGTTAGAAGATTGATACCGATTAACTTTTGAACATTTGCATTGATTGATATTTAAATCTGATGTAGACTTAGTTTTCATGTTTTTGTTTAGGTACATGCTATTAAATTACAGTCACCAGAATAGATAAGAAACCAGGCAGGCAGGATGTTTGCGAATGGAATTTAATTTGATAAATTAACTTTTATTCTTATTTATTTTATTAAAAAACATCCATCGGTTCTTACTAAATTTCAACTTAGTATATCCGACGACCCTGGTACTTATCTCCTTTGGTGAGTTCCTACCTGTATTTTTTCAAAATTATGATACTTAATAATTACTTAAGTTATAATAGTTATTTTTCGAGACATCGCCAAGCGACATGGTCGACTTTTCACGTGACCAGAGGGCTGGCCTATTTTTTGGCCAAAGAATCAGCATTGCCATATTACAAAGTGGCAATGCTGCCAGCCTTTTGAGCACGTTTCCTGTTGACAGCGATGCGGACGAATTTTTTGATGCCCTTTGATTATTTCCCCTCCCCTTTTTATATACCTACTTGTACATATTATTATTTTAAGACTGTTAGCTTTTTAAATTATGTAAATAGTTATAATTACTTACTTAAGTTGGTACGCGTCTACCTTGTTGTACCTAATCATTTACTTATGTAGGTACCTATGGGTTATATTTTATTAACTCTTGGTTTAATTTAGAATTTTAGAATGCTAAAGTAAGCATAAATGGTTCCATACAATCGATGCATCTAGACTATAGGCCCTAAATCTTGGAGAACCTGAGTTGAAAGCAGAAACTTACCATCATCAGATAATAATGAATCTTTGAAAGAAACTTTAAAAACAAGCTTTTCTTCATACTTAGATGCCTTGGAATGTCCAAAAGAACGTTTAGCTCTTACAGGGTTTTTAGTACCTATAACTACCTATGCTCTTCCATAATCTATTCTACTTTTTTTCTATGCTAGCGATGAGGGACAAGAGTAATTGGTTTGTGGAGTCTACAAAAATCAATTTCTTCCCATCCACGTTAGAAAAATTCGCTTGATAAAAATGTATTTTACTTTAGAGATGTGTCAGTTAATTTAAACGAATGTTCCATATACCTACCTAAATCTTATGTTTTTTTTTTTTATAAAAGCTTGAATTCTTGCTTTTTCTAATAATTTTCTCTCAGCAGTCATTTTATGCATTTTTTTTTATTTAATTCTGTAATTTTTTTTATTGATATGTTATGGATTTACTTACTTAGCACAAAATCTGCAGGCAACTGTTTGTTGTTATGATTTTCTCAAGTTTTCTTGCTGCATAGTCACAAAATATAGGGACCTACTTGGAATCTGAAATAAGGAAGTAGTTACCTGCATAGTAGCAGATCCAACAGAGGATCTGATCTTCTGAAATCCAATAACTCAGTATAAATACGTAGGTAGGTACTGTGAAACTCTAGATGAGAGCTTCACAATATAATTAAACAGCGATAAGCTTTGACTCGAATATAAATTATATTCATAGGAAGACTTTACAAGTTTACATTATCATGTTAATACAAGCACTCACTCTGCTAAACAAAAATACATAATAAAAATATTTGACATCTGCTTGAACGTTCGAATGGAACACGCCTTCAATTATAACCAGCCTGGGGGCCTATATCCCTAAAAAGGCCACTTTGGCAGAATCATAAAACATTTCATATCACGCAAATCATCTGTATGACAGTTTTGTATGGAGATTCGTAAAATGCTATAGGTACACCTCTGCCTAACGCTTCAGGGATATAATAAGGTGTGAAACTGTCAAACAGATGAATTGCGTGATATAAATTGTACGCAAATAATATTATGAATTGTCAATTTGTGACCATTTTATGACTTTTATTATGATTCATAATGTTATCCTTTTATAATTCTGCCAAAGTAGCCTTTTTAGGCCCCCTGATGTAAGTATATTAGCTTTAAGAAATAATGCTTGCCTATGAATTGTATTTCTTTCGAAAGATAAAACAGTTATAAGACCAAATACCAGTAAACATTAGCAGCATGGTGGTTAAAGAAAAAGAACTAATGCGCGTGATGTTTGTACAGAAGTCAGGAGCGACCCGGCACGCGTACCTTTTTGCTATTGCTACGGTTTCTAAATTTCCAAATTTTATCCAGAAGCAGAATAACTGTAATATCAAAACCGTTACTAGTGACGTGATCTGCCTTTGTATTTAGAAATTTATCGTTTTATCTGCCTATACGGTCAGCAACAAGCCATTCCATCACGTTTGTTTTGATTCTACGTTACTACTTCGAAGCCGGATTCTAATGTAGGTATCGCTTATGCCTATTTATTGATCACCTCGAAAACATATTGCCATTTTCTTTTTTTTACAGCTCTATACTCGCTTTGAAACTTTTGTTAACGTTAGGTATAGGTAAACCTAAGGCAACTCTTTTAGACATAATTTAGGTATTAATTATGCTTGTGTTATGTTCACAGTCTGAACTCAGTCTCAGTCTGTCAAAAATACCGCTTATTTTTTATTTGCAAATTTTTGACCAGCTTTTGACATTGATTGTTGTTGATGAGATTGCGACTTGATTTTGAACGTTTTCAATTACGGGAATTGGCCTTCTAGGGGCCTAAAAAGCCACTTTGGCAGAATCATAAAATTATGAATCATTATGGCGAAGACAGTCCGTGTTTTTCTTTTTTTCGCTTCACTACGTAGGTTTTATCAAAGAGATTGGGATTCGATTTGGATTGGATTGATTGGTATTTTACCAGAGACAAAAAAAAAAAACTGAAAAATCCTTCACCAATGGGATTTGATACGATTAACTTAAGTAACAGTTAACGGTCCCTCAAAGTCTTGTTATTTATTATTTTAGATTGTATAAACCTTCATGATTGGCAAAAACAAGATAACTATAATAAAACATATTGTTTAGGTACACTTTGTGCAATCAGTTTTTATTCATTTATTTTCTTTGACATTTTGTGCAATCAAATATTATTAATCTATTTTGTTATGTAGATTTAGCTGAACTGAAAATTTTAGTAAATGACAAATGTAGGTGGACTTTCCGTCTACTGACATCATAGTAACAACGAAGAGAATTACTGTAAGGGGAGGCCCAGACTGCACCGCATCACGCAGCGGGGCGCAGATAACGCACCCACGCGCGTGATTTTTTATAACATAAAAATTCAGCAAAAACGCACTCACGCGCGTGGAATTTGGATCCGTATCTCGCACACCGCTGCGTAAAACGCAGGAGTGTCCCAATCGCCTTATTTTCATGCTATGATAATACCCGCATACAGGTATTTTTCAAAAAAATTACATAGTTATATACCTCTTTTGCCCGACCTTTCTTCCTCCAAAAGAATCAGTGCCGTAAAATGCCGCAAAGAATTCGTTCAAAGAACACCATACATGTAGTATGTCCAACCCTTAAATACACATGTAAGTATGTTTAAGTATTGTAATGACATTTAAAGAATGAATTAAATATTTACACGACACGACTTTGTATTGTTTTATCACTGACAGCGGAACTTGATTGTCACCGCGAAATCCTGGAACGGCTTTGAACAAAACGAGTTTTGATACAAAAAAATGAGTTAATTGATTTCGTTAGTTTAGTCATACTAATTTGCTGATTAATATTAAACAACCGCCATATAGGTACGTGCCGACGTTGCAGATGGCTCGTAACTACTTGTTTTACATCGAGGAAATTTTATGGTTTTGGCTGCGTTTTGTTAAGTCCTGACTGTATCGAAATGTCTTCCTATCGTTTTACTTCTACTGATGTATTTAAGTAAGTGTTTGGTTTTCTGTTTCAGAGACGATGGGAGTTGTGCCTTCTAACATATCATTAGTAAGCTATGCTTGTCAATAATTTAGTCGAATGCGCGCCAACAAACAACGAGGAAAGTACAAAAGGCTCAACACGGTTAAAATATCTAAATATCTAGGGTAGATTAGTTTTTAAAAGTTTTAAAATTAACTTCCTGTGGTCTAGATCAATAAAATTACTGTCTCAAGAACCTTCAATAATTCTTATTTTGATGTACTTTAGATAAGTTCTGATAACTCACTCACACTGTACACTTAGCAATTCTTAGATGGTGCTAGCAGTTCACTTCATTCTGTATGTTTGTTTCTGTTGCATGTATTGGATAGTTATTAAATTGTTAATCCGTAATTGGCTGTAAGACTAGCATAAAATGTCAAAATGATATGTCAATGATAAAATGTCAAAGAGCTGTTTATTTTGTGAATAATAAATAAATAAATAACAGCTGCACGGGTCGATAGAAGATTAAGCTACATTTGCCGCAGTCGGTTCGTGGATGGAAACCATCCCATTACATAACGAGACCTCTCCGTACCTCGGAAAGCACGTTAAGCCGTCCCAGCTGTCATTCGTAGACCTTTGACAGACGTTACGAGTTGTCGGAAGCCCAAAAGTCTGACAACCAGTCTAAGCGGTATCGTGTTACCCAGTAACTGAGTTATGGAGGTCAGATAGGCAGTCGCTTCCTATAAAATATTGGTATCCAGCAGCATACGGTTAGGCTAGAATCTGACCCCCAACTTAGTTACCAGTCAAATTTGAAGATTACTTACTATGGACAAAATTACATCAATTCGCCTATCTCATTACTATTGTGTAATTTTATCCACACTGTGGACAAAATGGTTTTGTTTGATCTCTTTTTAAGTTTTAATATTTTCTGACTTGGTAGAGTACCTTATTAAAGTATGCTTAGGTATAACATAGAACCTGTATCGTGAATGTTAAATGGTAAGTGCATCAATCATGTTCAATCTATAAACTTATGGTATCTATATGGTATTGTGCTCAGTGTTCCACCATATTCATTAGACTATTCACAATTAATAAAGGGTGTAATTATAATCACCGTTATCCTCTTGAGGGGTCATTGTACTTATTATTATGAACAACGTTTACTATTGGACGAAACCTGAAATCAAGGAAAAAAATCAGCAGTCTCCTACATTTTGACCAGTTTTGCGAACAGTAAATGTAGGGAACAGATGATTTTTTTTTACGATTTCAGGTTTGGTTCCATAGTAAAAGTTGTTCATAATAATGAGTACAATGACCCCTTAAGAGGATAAAGGTCATTTAAATTTCACCCTGTATAAGTAATTCTGCCTAGAATAAACTTTCAAGTTACACACAACTTTTAGATAGGAAACGCCGACCTCATCTAGTTTTTAAAATAGGCTACTATTAATACCTACTTAAATAAATAAAATAATTTATCATCTTAATGAGGATTCATCTAAAACATGAAGTAGGTACACATTCCAGGAAGATTTCTCACTCAATTGAATACAACCCAAATACGGGATATCGGAAACGGAAGTAAGGTAGGTACAAAATTCATAACATACTATTATTTTTATCATTCTAGTTAGAACAGTTGACAAGGAACTAGCTTTTAATTTATAAATCACCATACCGACAGGTACGTATGGTGACTCGAAACATCAAGTACCTACCTCCAAGTGAAGAGATCAGAGTGTGAGTGTGTGTTAAGTGTTTTAATGAGTCTCAAATTAGAAAATAATTGATTCCTAAAAACATCTTACAACTTAGGTATAAGTAGACATAAAACATTGCGTGTGAAGCTCAGTATAGTAAAAAAAGTCGGTATTTAAAACTCCTACGCAGTACAGTTTTTACACGAGATTTTAATATTTAATTCAAGTATAAAGTCGATTTATGATCGTGGTGGGAATATCTATAGAGTATGTACCTACAACTGTAATTTAATAAACAAGAAAAGCCAGTGGAGAATTGTTAGTTTTTACTAAAGTGGAGACCGGCGCGCGCAGGCGAGCCCCGCGGGTGGCGCAAAGCGCAGGCGCGGCCATGTTTCATAATTAGCTCTGTTATGAATTTTATAAATGTTTCATGCGCTACATGGGTAGCCGACAATTAATTAACTCCTGCGCAGTGCTTACATTAATTAGCAAGAGACATGTCATGTTCGTTCGTCATACATTATACATACAAGCCTGCGTTCTCTTGGAAAATTTATTAATATTACGTTACCTTTCAATAATTCAAACTGAATTGTACTCATACTACATTTTATGTCTAAATATAATTGCTAATTGGACCACCCCTGCTGAATTTCGACGGTAAGTAGATAATCAATTTCCTACCTAATTAATGTGTATGATTATTTTATTATGGTGTTTTTGTGTATGTTTAAATTAGACTGTCCACGAAATTCATTAATACGTCCTCTATTATATGTTTATGATACTTAATTTGAGATTCGAGTCTAAGTTACGGGTAGGCAGTAGAAACCTGCTCATAAAAATACATATCTACATATGTATAAAATAATATAACCAGTTATTAATAAATAAAACGTTAGGAGCCCATGAAGCACATAGACATGAATCTTCTCTTGATTACTGCCTTTCAGTTCACCCGGTAATGAACAATAAATATCTAATCCTAATTTAGAGTGCAGTTGCCATTTCACCCTCTCCCCTTCGGATAGAGTAAATGAGTTTCCTTATAACAATGATATCACTCCTATATCTAAGTATTTAAGCCATACAAGCAGTATTTTCTCATTTGGCTTTAAAAAGGGTCTGATTTTCATTCTATTTTATTTCGAAATCGATATTAATTACCTGTAGCAGGAATTTGATATCGTTCGTAATAAAAAATGATGCCTTAGCATAATATTTATTTTATCCGATTTATATTGCACTCCAATAAATGGCCGACATTAATAATCAAAGTGGAATATTTCATTAAGACAGTAGAGACCACTAAGTTTTACAACTTAATTGGTTTCGCAAACTATAACAGGATCAGTTTTTATGATACTCCCACAAAGGCGTCCCGAGAATCTCGGCTGTAATCATTGATATTATTTATTTTTTGTGTCATAATTCCTCGCGATGAGGAATGGGCGCCGATCATCTCGATAGTTTTATTCATTTTATAACGACAAAGTTATGAGCCGGCAATATTGCTGATCTTTCTACGAAATGATCTCTGTATACATCAGGGAACAACGTCGGTACGAGACGAATGAATATTGTCGGTAGTACTAAACATTCTTATCATCCTGCTGTAATCTAGAGAGTATTTGTCGAACGGCATGGAATATTGCGAATGTCAGGAATAAGCCGCACCGCACAATGGGCCGCAGAGTGATAAGGCGAGCGGCGCGGCCGCGGCGCGGCGGCCTGCCCGCTCTGCGCGACCCGACCGACCGATTGTCCGGCCATCGGTAATTTTCCCATGATCGAGAATGTAGCGAAACGATACCCCAACATTGTCTACACTCGAAAAGCTATCGTTCAATGTATCATTTTCAACGTCAAAATACTTCAACAATTATTATAATGCGCATCCTGTCCGCATTCATCTCCCCTTGTATTGAGAGGCAAGTAATTAAAGAGGCATTGTATAAAGGATAAAAGCTTTTCAAATACAGTCTAGATGAATTAGGGATACGAATTCCTAAAAACAATTGAAGCAGTCGATAAAGTTAGCCGCCTACTTAGCAATTAAAAAGTAAAAGAAGAATGTTTTGTTTCCAGATAATAAAGCTTCAGACAAAGAGTATAAAGTTCAAAATGGTATTACGATTTACATCCTTCGAGAAAAATAACCTTGCTGGAAGTGAGAAAGCTTTCCACCTATTCACTGAAAATAAAAAGTAAAAAAGTGGATGTTTTAAAGAAAATTAAAAACAAGGAAGTTTTGCCGATTGCGCCTGGTACCTAATCTACTCCGTGTAAAGAAGAAATTAACACAACTTTCTTGGATATTTATTACGCTACTTTTATTACATTACTTTTACTTCACCGTTTTGAAATTTAAAACAGTAAAACACTCATTTTCCCTACTAATGTTTCGAAATTCATGATTAGGAATTCCATGGGTGGAATTCCTAATCATGAATCCTAATCATGAATGGTATGTACTTTCCTTGCTTTTCAGTGCGGTTTGTTCACACATACGAGTAAGTACGTCCGTCATCAATCAACTCATCCTATCTCAATTTCTGGACATAGGCCTCCATATTACGTTCCCTAGAGGTCAATATGGCGTGACCTGGAAGCAAAAATTTTATCATGCTTTATATGTCATAAATTATAAAAGTCATGAAGATTCGTTATAATATTTTGGACGGATACATAATCACAAAGAAAATAAATTGATTTTGTAATAAACAGAAAATGACGAATCCTTCATGTGAGAATGCGCTGTTATCCTAGTTAGGATTACCTACCTGCGTATTTGCATAACACACTATCAGTAGAAACGGTTTTCATTTTGACAGTTTGACAACATTCATTGCGTCATTTACGTTGTTGACCAGACACATTTTTCGAGCATATGAAGTAATGGATTAGCAATATCCTTCAAAATGATTAAGATAGTAATATAAAGTACGATACGTAATTAGAGTGCATAGGTTGCCTTACAACATTGAATAGATATCATATCAGTAACTACCTTATAGGTATAATTATAATTTCGAGCCTATCGTTAAATTGTTAATGATCATTAAAAGTCGGAAACTGAATTAAAAATCGCCTTAATGTGACTGGATGAATTCAAAGTTAATTAATTGTATTTTTTATCATGCCTCATTGAAAATTGAATTGAACTGAATTGCTAATTAAACGATAAATAATGAAAGTATAGAAAAGACTCGTAATATTTTGTAACCGATAGCTGTTTTATGGGATTTAACACCCATACTGGTAGGTGGCGATGCTTTCCCGCATTACCGCATCGTTTCCTGATAAATATGGATTAATTAAATACTATGCAGATAACAGCTCCAAGCAAACAGGTTTTTCCGGTAGTAAAGTTCAATACTTTTAATCAACTTAAATCAAGCTCTAGCACATTTCCCAAACTCGTGAACATAACCACACAACTTGTAAAACGATGTAAATACGTTAAAGTTGTATTAAATCAATGTGATTGTGGCCGGTTCATAAAATACAGACCTGAGGACCCCCCACAAAGTATTTATCGGTAGGCAAGAACGAAGATGTTCTAGAGCTCGCGAAACCTTGACGCCGCTCGACGGTGTCGATGATAACTGTGCCTAAACTCTCCATAATGACTTATTTACATTTTTATAACGTTGATATCGAGTCGTAAACGGGTGTTAAGCGTCCCCAGCTTATTGCCAACTTCCGCTACCTATAGGTTCGCGCCGCGTCACCGCTCGGCTCTACAGTCACGAATGCTCCGCCACGGAAACTTGATTTGTGTTACAACTTCAAAACTTATTCAACACTTCAGCCGTGATAATAAACAGATCTAAATTGCTGCGCTAAGTTTAGAACAGTCGAACATAAACATCTGCTCGTGATTGTATTGTATCGAATCTACGACCTTTTCCTTTCCAGATATAAAGTATAGATGGTTATCGATAAAGTTATTTCAATATACTGCACATTTAAAAAGGATTTTCGTTATGGAACCGTGTCGACATTTCTGATTATTTATCAATGTACGAGAGCCATAAAACTTAAAATGCCTTTAAAAATCAGATTATAAAACAAGTTCTTTGTTTCTGTGTTAAAATTCGTGATGACGGTCCTTTGAAAGGCTATAATGAGTATTGATTTAAATTACGAGGATTAAAAAATCTGGGAAAAATTATAACGAGAGAACGCCGCCATCTGTTTGCCTACGATGACAATAACGTGGACCTGGTTTGTGAAATAAGTAAACGTTACACTATTCTTAATTCGGTTTGGGTTGGATCCTTACCTTTGGACATGTTGTCATTACATTAATCTTATGGATAAGCGAGTTTTGCCCTTATAAGGATAATATGTCATTTTGTATATTGTCTTATTACCACCGTGATAATTATAAAGTAATTCGTATGGATTTATTCCGGTTTGTTCCCCTGAGCACCCCCCCCCCCCCTCACCACGATCCCCTGCTAGTTCTTATTCTGAGCTTTTTGATCTACATTTTATTCTTATATTATGTATTATTAAAAAAAACACTCACTACAATAACATTTCGAAATATTTATAACACAATTAAAATAAGTACCTATTGTGTCCATTCCACATTAATCCTCGCGTTAATTTTTTTAAGAATAATGAAGCAGACATTTTTATAACAAAAGGTCCTTGGCCGTGCATCTTGATCTTAATGTTATCTCTAATAGGTCAATAAATAAGAAGCAACGTGCGAGCTTCGGCGGAGCGGACGCGGGCGCGGGCGCAGGGCGGTGAGCGGCGACATAAACACGCCAACGGCTTATTAAAATAAAAAATAATCAATACGATCGCTGTTCACAATATTACCGTGTGTTTATTATTCATATTTTAATTTCTACCTGTAGGTATAAGGACAAGAAAACTACGACAACTTTGTCATGCAAATTTAATATTTTTTATTGTTTCCTGTAAAATACGATGAATATTTCTTGAATGTAAATTCAAGAAATATTCCTGATAAACACTTCTCTTATAATTCGTACTTTTCTTATTTCAAAGGTAGGTAAAATGTATGCAAACAACCTTCAAAGGAATTATAATAAAACGCAATATAAAGTTAGGTTTTATGATAGGACAATCTGGCTTATGAATGAAATGTAAACAGCCGCAATGAAATGATATAAATGATGCGCGGTGGTACGCCGGGTACAATCAGACGGCGGCATCTAGCGGCCGGGCCGACCCGCCAGCCGGACCGGCCCGGCCCGTTCGCTTTATGATGTTACACTCTTTTATTTAGATATTTGTACATATCTCCCTCATTTTTATTCACCCGAAAACATTATTATGCATAAATAAGTACTCTTTTATTTTATTCCCATCGTTATTTTAATACGTTGAGTTTCAAAGTTGACTTCGTCACCTCTTGTGCGTGCGCCCGCGCCGCCCGAGATGTGGCGACAATATTTAACAGATAACGAGATAAGCCTCTTTTTAAAGCGGTTTGATGTAACTTGATACTCTACTATATCTATTATTTTATGCTTTATGGATAGGATGTGTCTGTAAAAAAGGAAATTTACCTAGGTACGTTTATTGTCGTTTTTTTTGGTTTATTAATTTTATGAAATTAATACAAAACCGAATTTTATATAGTTTGTCGTACTATTTCAGTAAATGTAGATAGTTACAGTTTGCAGATTAAATCGGGGGCTGTTACTTATACATAGTGATTTCAGGATAAATTTTTTTGTAGTAGGGAGTGACAGCGTGAGTTAGGAGGCATTAGCAAACATTTATCATACTGCTGTAAGGTGTCAGGCAGTAGCGGGGGTCGAGCATAACAATTAGTTGGCACCGATGAGACACGGTGCGCGAGCGGCGAGCGAGCGAGCGCGGACGGTAGCGCGCCCCGCTGGGCCCCAGCGGCCCCCTGCCGAGCCACGCGCCAGCCGCCCGGGCCTTGACAAGACAATACGTCTAATATTTAATATCTTAATAACCGATTAGGGTGTGTTTAATATGCACTTTGAATAATTACACACTTCATTTTAACAAATCGATCTCTGATTATGTAATTTACAAACTAAATCTGACGCTGCCCGCTCGCTGTGGGACGCCACGTTACAAGCTGCTACATGTTGCGCAACTTCACTTGCATGCTAAGAGGTCATGCATTGCACACTTCATTCTAAACTTTAATAGTTGTCAAGTGTTTTATTCCCAACCTGTGATCGACATTGATTAAGAAAATAATCGATTGTTTGATTTAGTATCGCGATGGAATAATCCGGATTGGTATTTGTAAATTACCATAATCAAATTTTATTAAAAGCGGTTCAAGATTGAAGCAATGACGTGACCTCCGTCTAATGATAAATGTTGTTCGTAAGGGGTCGTTAATGGCTGGAAAGTTCAGTATTGGCGGTGACGGGGACGCGAGGCTGCGTGGCGGCGGCGGCGCGGGCGGCGCGCGTACATCGGTTATTGAGAGCGATTTGGGCAAGCAGTCTCAATACGAGTACATGCGACTGATTTACGAGACGAGCGTGTGCCCTTTGTGCTCCAGCTGACTAATGGACGGACGCTCACGGACATTTATGTAGATTGATTGTATGAATTTTATTCACAATGTTAATACAGTAACAGATTTAGATGTCATTTAGAAATGGCGCTCTAAAGTTGTGCAATTTAGGCCGTGAATAATGGATGACGAATGGTTAGTTTCTATACCAGGCTCGTGCCGCACGCCGCGAGGTGGGGCTCTTATTGTGAAGGTTGCCCTAAACGCACAAACACGATATGTGGACCGCTCTTAACTACCTACCTATTCATATTATGCTACATCACTCGGATTCCGCTGCAGTAATTTGGATACATATTAACGCCTGATAAGAATCTACAGGAACTGCCCAAGTTGTCGACAGCGAATGTTCATGCGGTTAAATACTATGTAATTTAATACCTATATTTAGTAGGGAATTATACAAATATGAACCTTTAAACTTGTATGTTTACAGCCTGTGTATTTCTTCATAGTTTTAAAGTTTTCTTAAAGGAACGATTAAAGGCGACATACCTAGGCCTATATCTACTTAGTAGGTAGGAAAAAAAATATAATACCTACGTACAGGATGTAAAAAGACTACGCATTCTGAACATCAAACTAAGTAACATTGAGCAAAAATTGTTGCTGGAAAACGACTTTTGTTTTATCTGTGAAAAATTTTTGTTTACGACAGCCCGCAATGTAACGCACGCAAAACATTGTGCCTATGGGTGCATCATACAACGGTAAAGGAGTTGTTTATATTATATAAAACTTATTTTTGTGAAAACAAAGTTGCAATTTTGACCCTCAATAACTCCGTAACCAGAAGGTATGGTCCAGTACAAAAAAGTATCACAATGATGGGGAGTATGTGTAACTTTCAGTTTCGTTAAGCATCTATTTAGGTACACCCCATTTGTTTCCAAAATACCTACAGTCATCTGGCCCGGTGACAACGTTGCGCTGTCGGTGAACTAAACTAAAATGACAGACCTTGTCACTTTTCATAGAAGTGCTGTTAGTTCCACTTTCCGTCATCCGGTCAGATACCAAATAAGTTTGTGACACTACAGTCTTATCCCGTATTTTGCATACGCATCACATGACTTGAGTGTCTTTGAGAAAACTTTTAAAACACTAGCACCTCAATCAGGCTCATGCTGACCGCTCTAACCTATAGGTACAAACGAACAAAAAAAGATTAGTTTAATACAGTTTCCGTATGGACAAAATGTCACAATAGTAAGATAGAGTATAATGGTTTTTGATAGAGTTTCGTTTAAAGTTTAATACCTACCAACATATTTTCTAACTATGTACTTACTTATATTTTTTGGAACCACTATTGTTAATTTCACTTTTACACACTACTTATGTACTTAGGTAATTTTAATAAAATATGCACTTAATTATTCATAATTTTTTGTTGATTTTGTATAGGTGTGTCGATTTTATAGATAAAGTTGATTGTTGATGATTTCTACTCTTCTAGAGCATTAAAAATATACAAAGGTACGGTACCTACTACACAAAAATATATGTAATTTTACGACGTACCAACATTTAGTACCAACCTTATTAAATCTTATTGCCTAATCGGTTACATCTACTACCATATCTTGCACCTGCATCATAAAAAATATGTTTCCAAAAATTCGTCCATCACACAAAAAGTATAATTTAAAAAGTTATTAAAGTGAGTGAAATAAAAGAAGTGTCGATGCATTCCTGATATTTAAGGGCATAATATTTTAATATCTACCTATACGGGATAAAAAATGTATAAACATTTAGTTACGGCTCGAAGAAAAGGGACAATATGAGAAGGACTTGCAGCGTCATCTTATCGACACGGATCAAACGTTGTTAATCAGAAATTTTAATGACCATAGTTCAGAAAATAATAACTTTTCTTTGGCTACCAATACACAAACCGTGATCGAGTGAAATTGATACTTGCCTAATTGTAGAATGAAATTTTTAATTGTTTGGTTAGAGGTGAATAAATCGATTTACAGTTTAAAATGTCATTCAAACTAAACATGTTGTAATGTAATCTGTCATAGACACAAGTTTATTTATTTAGTTAATACCTTAAGCACAGAAATGTAGAGGCGGGCTTAACGCCATAGGCATTTTCTATCAATCAACCTTTGGGTAATACAGAGACAAACAGTGGTTGGTGCAATTACGAACTGAAGAATAAATGTTAAGTTTCTCAGTCTCTTTCATCGACATTGTACAGAGTGCATCCCAATTGCATAACACACTTTACAATCCCAATCCGAAGGATTTTGTAGAAAATTCATAATACATTGCTTCATGTTTGAAAAAATCGTGTGCTCGACCATTTTAATAAAGACATTAAAATGTTTTACGCAATTAAGCTGCGGGACATTTTACTTAATCACACAAAACATCTTGACTTCACCGTAGTTATGATGAATAATTTTACAAAAAAAAAAAAACATCCCCATGTAGTTATCGAAAACCAATTTAAAAAAAGACTTATTTTCTCCGAAACTATTTAATATACTGATTTTCCTTATTGGAACAAGGTATATTGTGCACCAAGGGCAGAATAGAATACAAAAAGCATCGCCATCACAAAGCCATAATGTAAACCAAATCTTCCTATTCGAATGCTCAAAGCATCAAGATTGTTCAGGAGGTGCACTAATGGTCACGCGTAGTGGCGACGCGAGACAGTTCGGCATTTAGGCTCATTGTGCTCAAGTTATTGACTGTATTCGATCCGTCCGTCAAATTGTCGCCTATCGGGGTACGTGCTACTGTGCCGCGGCTCCTGAAGATCGTCAGCTATTCTCGGAAAACACAACAGCCATACCCTCAGATAAAGAAAAAATCTGGGGCGATTCATATTGGCAACGCAACCAACTGTGATACACAAAAACAAAGCATCCTCTTTATTGCTGTGAAGTATGGCATGTAGAATTAAACATCTGATAAAAAATCGCAATGAACGACTAGGCTTATTCATTAACAGCCACCATAAACGATGCTATGTGGTACAGTCACAATGAAACTTTAAAATGCTTACTTGATATAAAAGGTCAGGTTAATGATAATTTTTCGATTTGCACTCATCTGGCGTTATAACAACATAAAACGATTTGTTCAACACGATTTATATCCTACTTTTAATTGTAAATTATCGGGTATCGATAGCTTAAGAGCAAAATTATAATTGCTCGTTCACTATGGATAATATAATTCAGAAAGTTGATAGATGAAAGAGGTTCTTATGGTGTTAAGTTAAAGTTAGTTATTGTTTGTGAAGGTTTTTAAGAATGGTTTATGAGTGAAGCGCGGGCTGCCCAGTAGCGCGGTGTAATCGATTAGTCACGGATGAGTATCGCCTGCGGTTCGATTATATGTCGACGGTTAAATTAAAGATTAAACTTGTCTGAGACAATAACTCCGACATCTCTTTTATTTTATTACGTTTGTGCAGTTAACTAGGTAGATCGTAGATTCCTTTGTGGTAGTTTACCTATTCTAATGTTGTATTAGATATCTAAAAGTTTAGTGTGGTAGATCGCATTGTATGAGGTGTACACTAACTACCATTAAGTACGTGACGATGATGACCAAAATCGATCTCAAATAGTCAACCTGTTTGAACGGAATATCATCACGCAGCGGGATCGTTGCGCTATCGCACTATCTATACAATAAAAAAAATGATGGTCACGTACCCCACGAATTATATGGACGAAACCAATCGACCACTTCAAAAATTATAAAAACTTACCCATCTAAGCTAAAACGAAAATCTAAATTGATACGATGGTGAGATGCTTTTTTTGTTTTCAAAACTTATCTGCCTATTATCCAATCACTGAGTGTTCGAATTAAGCACGCTTTACGCAGTTAGTAAAGTTTGGATGGCATGACGGAGCAATAACTAATGGAAGTGAAGAAGACATAATGTTTTATGTACCTAGTGTCCGGTGCGCGGTACTACAGCGGTGTTGCCTGGATGTGGCCCACGCGGACTGATTTTGATGTAGTTATCCGCAAATAATTTTGGGTGCGGCAGCGGGCGGCGCGCTTCGCTGCCGCTCGCATTGTGCTCTCTATAATAAATGGCAACAACAGGTGAATAACTAATTTCACTCATAAAATTAGATCTTCATGGGTGGAACTGTCGACAGTATCCGCTTGTTTATATGGGATCGCCGTGACACAACCATAGGTACTCATTCTGATGGAAAAACGTGGATACACAAGCCGTGCTTTCTACCTTTTACTGCAGAGAAAACAGTGTAACAAATAGTACTGTAACGATTTACTTAAAAGCTTTCCGATTAAAATAATTGATTTATTATGGAAAACAAATGACATTTGCAAAGGAAACGAGCGGTTCGTATATCCTGTAAAATATCCCCGGACATTGTTTTTGTCACTATTAAATATGCAAAACTCAGAATGAAATATTTGATGCGGTCGATGCCATTATATAAATGGAATTATTCATGGAGCCAGACGCCGGAAAAAGCCAGTGAAAATCGACAATTCATTTGTTTGTGCGAGTGTTGCGGCTTCATTGCCGTTTGATGCAACGCCCGCGCCACCTATTAAATATTCCCAATTATTTTCACCTTCGATAATTGGGTTAACGATATCTCGTGACATTTGAGTGGGTTCATAATTCAACCGTAATCAAAGAATTAATCAAGTGAATTAAATAATTTGTTATTATTAACGTTGAACTGTTAAATTGATATCTGTAGTAGGTAGTTACTTCAGGACATTTCCTCGTATGCAAAATAGGTAGGTAGGCTCGTAACCCGGCGCGGCTTCCCCACGAGTGTTCAAAGCGGGTGAAACGACTAGTCAACCCTTTGCCGCTCACTCGCACGTGAAATCACTCAAATACTGAATATTTTAATCTGAGCAGATAACGAGCTCGCAATTCTATTAGATGGAACATAGCTATGTGAGGTTAAACATTGGCGGCTCAGCCCCTGCACTGGCGGCCCGTGGTGCACACACTCGCATATATACATATTATATAATACATTATGTTATACTGCTGCAATAAAACGGCCATCTATTAATCCTTTCATGATCACCAAGGCGAATAATTTGATTCTATAGGCGAATTACTGTAAACTACAAGGAAATTCTATATAAAGACGACACTGAACAGTCTCTTGTGAAAAGACAACATACGACTTCTTTTTTTAAATTTTCTATAAAGAAACTAGGTACATACCTATTTCTATGCACCAATAAAATTACCTACACTAAAACAATATCAAACACAAATCATTTCATTCATAACTGCAAAAATTCTGCTTTGCACATAACGATAAACTGCTATAGGACTCACAAATAAACAGTTCTAAGCCAACTTTATTTTAAAAGCATATATAAATATATCAGGTCGAGCAATAAAGCTATCAAATATTTACTAATCTGAAACGGTGAGAGCGTCGCGCGAACCCCTTCTGGGTTCGGGACTCATAAAATAAATTGAAATAGTCGCACCGCCCCCCAAATTAAAATATTCAAATGGGACGCACGCGCAAGAAAATTGAAAATTGTCGTCTATCGCCCGCAAATGAAACCTATAACTCCTCACATACACTTGGAGCCAAAAAGGTGGGTAAACATTTCGATAGGATTTTGCACTGCGAATTTACGATTTGGAGCGCAAAAATTTTACGTCGCCTAATGGATATGATGAACGTACGGAATTTTTATGCAAATGTGTTATAGGTTTTTGACTTTGTAGATTACTGGTGAAATATCTGTACTTTTGCAGAAAATCAAAGCGGTGTAGATTTTTTATTTTTATTTACCTGAAACATTCCCTAATAAACGTGGAATACTACAAACTGTTGCTAGTTGCTAAAAACGATTTCTTTAGTACTAATTTACAATACCCCTCTCGTGGGTCAATTTCAGTACACTACAGTGTAACTCGGTATAGAAAGCACGGTTTCGATATGCCGTCGAATAATGCTATAAATGGTTTTCACTTTTATGACTGCAATTTGGCTCAGATACTGAATTAGTGTTTGTTTTATGCAAGAATGGATTTAATTTATAAACTGCAATAAAATATAAATATCTGTAAGTCAGTTTGACAGGAGGGGTGAATAATGGATGCCTAAAAGTGTTTTGTAATAGAAACTTGAGTAGTTTATGGCCTGTCAGATTGTAGACGTAGTGATTTCTGAGTGTATGTTAATAAGTCACAGGTACGTGAGAGAGGGCCCCTCGGTGAGGGCTTCCGTTGTTTTGCGGCCGCCGCTGATTTTGTGGTTACATTTCGCGTAACTTGATAGAGACGTATACTTCACTTGCACATCCTTATAGTTCACCGCGATGAGCCAGTGAAGGGCGATATCGATATTTTTTAATCGAATGTTCGATTACATAATATGGATAGGTATCGCCTTTTCAGTTGACAGTAACAAAGATTTCTAAATGCTAAGTAGTAGTAAATGTTCCTAGCAGATCTATCTATTTTTGGTAATCGTTTAAAATATTTACCTATATGAAACGAACAATTTTAACATTAAATGTAGGTAATTCAGTCAAATTCATCGGCTTACAAATTTTTCATGAAGTATTATTTTATTGTAAAATCGATAAATAAGATATCGAATGAAACTGTGTAGAGGTACGTCCTAGTGTGCAGACAGCGTCCGGTGTTCGTGCAAGTGATACCCTGGGAACCAACCGCCTTCCGTCGCCCGCGTCCCGGCGCGCGTCGTACGTTACCCCTTTACATCACCCCCGACACCATAACCTCTCACTGTATAACAACGCAGTAGGAATATACCCGAGCTCCTTATTACTTTTTAACACCTTTAATTTACAAGGAGACGACCTCCATCGCCCCGTCGGAAATGCTTTTTATTCATTTCATCGCATTTAAAGATTTAA
This sequence comes from Gortyna flavago, assembly GCA_963669345.1. Taxonomy (NCBI): domain Eukaryota; kingdom Metazoa; phylum Arthropoda; class Insecta; order Lepidoptera; family Noctuidae; genus Gortyna; species Gortyna flavago. Next base: position 9,423,237 of record OY770128.1, on the reverse strand, counting down.
ACCGTTTGCTTCCATTCATAAAATTATTAATGTGATCGTAAAATTGGGCAAATTTTATTGTCTCGAAGACATAATGGGAAACTAATGTAGCGTGTTATTATTCAGTTCGGTTGTAGCCGTAAAATACGAGTATTTGTGAGAGTCCGCGGACGTCGCTGTGAGCGGCCGCTCAGCCGATGCGTTCCCAGCGGAAGCTCCCTCGCCTATTTGAATATCAAACATATTTCGGTGATATTTCATTGAAACAGTTATGATATTCTTCCTTTACGTTTCGTGTACGTGCGTTTAATGCTCACAGACATATGTAAATACGTATGGTCAAAGTTTTATTAAATTTCCATATTGTATGACGCTCTATCATCGCCTGTCGATTGAATTAATGAATATTTCTTATTGTTTTGTATGATCAAAATATTTATTTGTAAATCGATCGATAATTAAATCATCTATTACCTTTTGAATGATATGATTAAATAAATTACGCACAAAGTATGTATTGTATGTAAATATTCTATTAACAATAAAAACGGATTACGTAATTCGGCCCCTGTGGAGTCAATGTTTGAAAGTAGTAATATGGAATTATTTAGTGTGTTATGAGTAAATAAGGCGTGTTGGTAGTGGTCGGCTCGGCACAAATGGAAAGGTTCACAGAAGTGCACAGAGGGCCATTTGTACCGCGCATTACGGTCACTGCGCGCCCGCTCCGCAACGATATGAAATTATTATTAGGAACATATGACTTCGCAGAATTACTGCGCTCTTAGCTCATAAAAAACACTACAATATTTTAAAAACACATTCTGCTAATAAATAAACTTTATAACTTTTCAAACTACTATGTAGGTACTCGACACTTGTGGAAAATAATCTGCGGTTAGATACTATAGGAAAACAGACTTTAAGGACGAATTAACAAAGTGAAACTTTACCAGATAAGTCAGGTATGTTCAGACTCCAGCGTATTGACAGAGTTTATCGCCGCAGACACCCTGAGCAGCCATGGAAATCCCGTTAATAAATTGGCACTAAATACTCGAGGTGGTATTCGAGTGGCTGAAGTATTTTGGACACGACGAATAAATATTAATAAAACAGCACCAATGTCATTCTTTTTCGAAAGAAAATATGCACGGGAAGAGAAGACAATATGCTTTTGTTTTTCTTTATTGTTATTGCCGTAAAACATTTAGCGAGCGGCGTTGGGCGATAAAACACGTTATTTTGTGTGACAAAACGTCGAGCTTCATGAGAAAATATTGACCCGCAGATAGTGGAATAAGCAAATTATTGGTATCAACCCGCCACGGGACGGAACCAGCCACTCCAACTTACCCGCTGCCAACATAACGTATTATTTTTATTTGACGATCAACACTGATAATAATTAGGTCGAGCACTCGAAGCTTTCAGGTCACCCTATTTAAATGAAAATTACAAGGTGCAGTCGCTAAGTACACAGGTACTGATATACTTTATCGTATTCTGTTTATTATTAAGTATCAGATTGTATCAACATAACTGATATGAAACTGAAATAATGTATGGTTAAATAAAGCCCTCTAAAGCATTTTATAAAAACGAGTACACAAAATATATATTCAAAGCTCTATTATGGTGGAGTTGTATTGACGGAATATTTTTTCTATTGTAAGCTGGTGCCCTCTAACATGTCTCATCCATATGTTAATGTGACGAACGATAAATTGGCCACTAATAAGATAATTGGCCGCGCTCTATACCCACGTAAATCAACATCTTAACAGCTGCGCCGGCGCAGGCAACTCCCGGACACAACAGAGTGTCCAAATACACGAGAGTCACAACAAATATTAGTAGTTTACTTTATTTAGTGACCTTTGTTATACCTTTGTGATAATATACAATTATAATTTACTTTTGTTGTTGTGTTTTCATAGTTGACGTTGATCCGAACTTACGAGTATTATAATTATTTGTCAATGAAGAAATTAGAGGTGACACCCACTATCGCGGTCGTCATGGACAGTCTGACACAGTGTCGTATGCCTGTTGGCAACATTAGTGTCTACTAGAATATATTAAGCGTTAATGGTTTCAGTCATCGCCTCTGATATCGGGCATATTGTGCATTGTAATAAATTACTGAAGAAAATTTAGCACAACCACAGAGTGTTTTAACAAATCTATTGTGTTGCTACATAATATATGAGTCGTTTGCTCTTAATAATACATTTATTTCACGAGCGTTTTTTAATTCGCTAAACATTTCATAGGTTATTCTTTTGCTTAATGACCTCATTATAGATTACTGCAGGCGTGAAGTAAATTACAGATTCAAGATATAAAATTAAAAGGCCAATACGTTTATTACGTTTATATTTATTCCTGAAGATTCGTGTTTAGAGCACCCTGTGCATGGTATGATTCACTTCATTGTTTTGGAGCTATTTGAAGTAAACAATCAATTAGATTCGAATTACAGTACGACCAATAATAGTGGATATTTATTGTCATTGGAACATTTTATAACCATTTTATTAATTTAATTGATATTGATGAGGTTCACTGGGCTTCGCGTGGGCAGATAAATTCAATGCTCCTTTTGTGGATAGCCTCATTGTTTTAAAACAAGTTGGATATGACACAAACACTGGTGTATGTGCTATTTTAGGTAATCTAATGTAAAATAGCCTAATTTAATGAATTTTATTAATTAATTTTAATCTGATTGTTTACAATTTACTCTAACCTACTAATTCAATGAATTGTACCTAATAGTTTAAATTATAATTTTATAGGGCATTTGACGTTTTGCGTATTGTATTCAATATCATCGACATAGATTTCGTCATCACTATTTTTAAAGGCAGTTTGTACATAATCTGTAAACCATTTTAGAAATAAGTGTCAATATTACGCATGTGCGTGCCCTCTGTATGACAATTCGCGGCGCGGGCGCATCGATGCCGTCTACATAATTTGTCAACGCTTGACTGCGTTACACAAATGCTTTTTAGGTCAACAGTTGATTAGGAAACGATCTGTCCATGTAGTAAAATATAAATAATTTGTTTGAAACGAAATGAGGGCCATTTAGAAACATGAGGGTAATAAAACTAGTGCGTGTCATGTAAACTCGGTCGCAGGCCTACGTACGGAGCATCCATATAGCGAGGAGCCGCAGAGGTTCCTTGATTGTATGCTATGGTGGGTTCGGTGCAGTGTGCGAGAGGGGGGGAGGGAGGTCTCGTTACATTGTCACGGAGTCAATTTGATCGTGAATGTGTTCAGACGAATGGTAACGTGATTAGCATTCTAGACGTAGATGGAGCTACGTGCGCTGCGGGCAGCGGGCACTGCTCCATCTACAACAATATCCTTGTTTGCGTCATAACGTATTGATATTGCACATAATTTGTCTACATCGAAGCTATGAGAACATTTATTCATGCCGAACATATGCGTGTGAATACTTTGTCTCGAACTGTTATCGAGAGCCTCTACCTGTAAAAATTTGTCTGTCAGTCTGTTTGTTCCGGCTAAATTTGGTATGAGGATACTTTGAACCCTGGGGAAGTACACCGGCGTACTTACTTTTTGTGGACCTAATTCGTCGACATCTAATCTAGCTTAGACATTTTGTCGAATAATTCTTATCTACGAGTAGGTATGTTGATCGTGTCAGGCGGCGTTCTGTACTTTCTGCCTACCTCAAATGGAAAAAGGCATGAGTTTATACGTATAATGTATGTATGTATGACGTAAGTATGTAAAACATGCCCTACAATAAACTGTGTGACCTCCTAAAGATAGTTGACATTTTTCCACTTCTGCTGGACAAACCACATTTTGATTTAAAAATCTACTTTATGTTTGAACTGAACAAATAACCAAATAATCCCTCAGGATAACATGATTATTTTAAATCCTAATGTGGTATCACAACTCAATTGGAAAAATGTCAACTCTAACTTTGGAAGTCACAAGTCACTGTAAGTACGTACACCATGCTATATTTTGATAAATTTACAGCATGACTCATGACGTCACTGATCACCTATTGGGTCCTCGTTGAAGGTAATCATCTAGATGGAGTCATGGATATTTGAATATCTAAAGCTTTACGTAAAAATCGCCATCGTGCCTTGTTTTGTATTCAGCACAAGTATTACAACGAATAACAATCGTTTGGTGATGGGTCTGCTCCCAAAAATAGATTGCTAACTGTACCTTTCTCGAGTGTTCAACGAATCGGAGTCCACTGCACTACAGGTCAAAAAAAGAAAACTTAGAAAGCCTTTTCTTGATAACACCATTGAGTTAGTGATTAGAATTTTTGATTGACGAATAACATAACATCAAGTCTGTTATCACTGATAGGTTAGGTAGAGATGTACCTATAGTATACCCACATTTCTCAAGTAATGTTTAAGTCCCATGTAATATGGAGCAAGCCTATTTATTGCCTTCAACCGGGCACAAATCCAAACTCCAGGCAGCTACTAAGAAATTCTTGACATAAAAACCCAATAACAATTTTCCAAACCAGGGAATCGAACTCAGGATTTCATGCTCGGCTGTAGCGATTTTTGAAGTATTTTAGTGCAAATTGTCCAAATCAGGAAACAAAAAAACTCAAATCTTGTGATTCAACTTTTATGCAGATTTTACTCCACACCATTGTTAACAATTGCTTCATCCGCAGACTAGAGGCGACTTTAGATTAACAATGTAAGTACCTACATCGTAACAACTTTCCCTTACTCAATTTCTATGAATTGCGTGAACACTTGCAGGTGACATAATATTCAGATTTTCCACCAATACAGAATTTGCTTAGAAACAACGGCTGTGTATGTAATATGCATGATGTACCTACCTACCAAACTCAATAGATGTCGCGAATGCATTAATTGAGAACATTCACAGATTGTTAAACAGAATTTAATATTTAACTGCGCTGGAAATATAAATGGAAATATCCAATGATGTGTGATTTTAAAATGACATTTTGATTAAAGCTCACGTGTAGCGCTGCGAATGAAATTAACAAATTCAGTCCGCAGGTATGCTAGAATAGAACTGTGTCGACTTTATCAACATTTTGTTAGTAAATAATTTTATAGGTCACTGAAATTGTTAATTGATATACAGACTATAAGCATAGCAGGTCTGTTTAAATATGTATAACTCACTTGCTTCTGCCCGCGGCTCCGCCCGCGTGGATGCCGGAAATTATCCCACGGGAACGTGCTACCGGGACAAAAAGTAGCTTATATTCTTCCCCAGGATGCCACTCTCACTCCTTGCTAAATTTAATCGAAATCCGTTCAGTGGTTAGGCGTGAAAAGATAACATACAGACAGTTACTTTCGAATTTATATATTAGATAATATGGATACGAAAAGAAGTAAAATATTTTTAATAAACTTTATCACATTTTGCAACCAAAAGGCTGTAAATTTCGTTGAGGACGATCAGATGATAATATTATTACAAGCATAACGAGGTCAGTTTATGTTTTTATAAAAATAAATTTGTAGCGTGTTTCAATGAAAACTCTTATCTTAAATCACGTCGAAATAAATACTCGGGGGCTAGGTTCGGCGAGGTATACTTAAACAAATATTTGTAGAAACCATCTTGAATTGGCTAGTGAAATGGTGACTAATGAAATTGTAATAAGTTTTATTGAATACTAGCTGTGCCCGCGAATTCGTTAGCGTGCATGTAGGAAAAAAATAATAATTTCATAGGTTTTTAAATCTTATTTGCACAGAACTCTAATTCATTTTCTAAAATAAAAGTAAGGCCTCGAGTTACTCCTTATAACATCCGATCTGTCAGTGAAAATCCTGTCAAAATCGATTCAGCCGTTTCGGATATTAGCCGGAACAAACAGAAAGACAGCCAAAAATGTTAAAAAATGTTTTCTAGTTATAGGTACCTTAAATACTTTCATATGTATTTAGTAAAAAGCTGTTGTTTTGACATTCAAACGGACACTTCAATTTTATTTATTTGTACTTATAGATCTAACGGCTTGCCACCTCGTTGTGGTCCACGTGACATTTTGAAAATCATGTTACGACATTACTTTACAAATGCATGAACATCATTTTATTATGAATCTGAACCGAACTCAGGTAGAGGCATTACCATAAAGATTTTTATTTTACTCACATGGCAAGGTCTTTCTGGTCTAAATTCAAAACTGAATGTATTAGAAACTATTTGAATTTGATTGAGTGTTTGGACAGACACTGTGACTATTAGCTTCTGCCCGCGACTTCCTTCGAGTGGAAGTCGTAAGACACCAACTAAAATAACAGCCGCATTTTTATAAAACTTTCCAGTATACCACGTTTGGAGTTTCGCTCTCAACGGCCAAAATAGGGAGAGAGTCAAGACTGGTGACGAGGGAGCAAGCGACATACAGTTGTCCGTGTGAAAAGCAGCTCGTCCTGAGGTCGACACCCGCAGCTTTCAGTAGTAATTTCCCATTGCAGGCGAAGTTTTTCGTTTTTAGTAAATTAATAAACTCCTGCGGTCCTGTATACATATACTACATAATGGCACAACACTGTGACACTGATTGAACTTACAGATTATTCCTGACGAACAGCTAGGTGTCACAAAAATAATATACCAGTAGATTGTTAACACACAAAATTGCTCATTAACAGTCACTTAACCATAGATAATTATATTTATTGTAACCAAAGATGACAGAAAAGGCCTAAACTTTATGTTTTTTCTGTTCGTTATAGGAACTATCATAGTGTAACAAAATGTAAAAAGAGAAAGCTCAAAAAATATCAATTGTTAGGAATCGAACTTAGGTTTGCAAAGCAGTCGTCCAACCGCGAAGCTATCTGCTTTACTGAAAGTTGACTAAAAAAGCCTTTCTCAAAAATGATGTCATTGACTGCTTAGCTCCGTAAAGTTAAAGCGGGATGATAATCATTTAAAAAGTTAAATCTTTAATTATCCGCAATTTGCAGAAAACTATAAGAATACGAACAAGCCTGATCATTTATAGCCTTAAAGACTGACCAGACGTAGGGAATATATATGCAGAACAAAGCCTATCCGGTAGTTTTGGCATGATGCTGGAACATAGTTACATTCAAAAAATCAAACAAACAGACAAAAAGTCCAAAAAAAAAACGGATTCCCAGATATCGCAAAAAAAAAATACAGTTTTGACATCGCTACGATTTTATTGTAGGTGTGTATAGATTTCATGATATGCATCAGGCATCAAAACCGGATTTACACACTGATATCATTTTATAGATCGATCACAAGTTTTTCTTGTTATGGACTCCTTACTCCTTAATATTATGGGAAACTAAGTATTCATGTAGTAAGCGTATTCCGGTTCAGTTTGTTTTATTGACAGGTTGATAAAACTACAATTTGTTTATCATTCATATTTCCATATATTATGTCCCTTTTATTTATTTTCCAGATATGAAAACGTTAGCGTGTATAACACACGAAACACGAATACAATAATAATGAATTACAAAGCTTTAGAGTCAGTGTTTCATATAAATCTTCCAGTGGTCGTAGATCATTGTGCAGGCATGCTGCCGCTAATTAATTTAACGCTTTCTTTTTCATAGCAAACGAGGGGGAGTGAATGAAATTCCAAAAAGCGTAAATGAACGTGTTGTGTATAAGTTAGTGCAGTGCTCATTAAACGCATTCCGCCGCGACTTCATAACCGCTGTCATAGAGCTGCGTGCGCGCACTCGACGCCCGCACACGGTACAGGCTGATCTATGACGTATTGTATGCTAACTGAAGCGATACTTATCATTCAAGCTTTTATCAGTAATAGTCGGAGAACAGTACATTATGAAGCGTGAGGGAAAAAATAAAGATTGCATCGATAGTGATGGATTGTGATGCGTTTCGTCAGTCACGCGTACTTTTATCTTTCTTGCAGGTAGAACTATCAACAATGTAACGCCACATGTAACTGAGAAAAACAATAACTAGGTATTTAAAACCTTATATTTAAGAATTATTTTCACTAGCAACAGTAGGCTTTTCGGCTTTTAGTTTATGTCAGTCCCATACATTTCTGAACTTTCCATCATTGTAATGACTGTGCCAACATAACTGGACCTCTGCTGATGTACTTCATGACGGCGTCTTAGTGTCTGTTGAACCTGCCCAGGTACTTCTCATCGCCGAGTAGAATGTAGGCCTTGAGGCAGTATTCGTACACGTGTCAATCAGTAGCCCATTATAATTTCAGCAGATTTTAAATATTATGAGTAATACTTATGCTAATGTTTTAAAATATATCAGATGCATCAGCAATTGTTGGCAGCATAAACCAAATAACATATTTCAGCCTCAGGAATCTTGTAGGTGGCTGAAGCAATTTTAAACGAATTCCTATGTTTGAAAATGGCGAAATGCGGAATACGGTTATAAATTTCAGCTGTTGTAATTACGCAGGAGCATTGTAATAGTAGCTGAAAATATTACAAGCGGTTGTGGAAATAACAAGGGTTGGTTCCTATTGCCTGATTTGTGTTAGGGGATGTAAACATGTGTTAGGGAATGTACGTACGCCAGTACATCAAGCTACTACAATCTGTCAAATTTCTTTAATATATATTTTCAACTTCTCGCTACAGCATAAGGTTCAAGGTTGATTGGGTGAATTTGACAGTTTCGGGTAGCTTGATGTGCTGGCGTCTGTACATAAATCTGCGATGACTGTTATTGTTAATGTCTATCAACTAATTTCCTCTTTAGTACCTTTTCTGAAAATCATCAAACTTACTAAGGTCATATTTAATTTCTTTATCTGGTCGTCTGTTAAATCTCTAGCTCGTCCAGCCATCTTCTAACGGGGTTTGCCGCGACGCCTTCTGGCTGTGTCAGGGCTCCACTTTAACCCTGGAACAAAAGAGCTGGAAGTCATGAGGAGAGACCTTTGCCCAGCTGTAGAATGGTGCAGGCTAACAGTTATCTTTATCTAAATGTTAACTTTATTAATCTGCAACTAATTACTGCACGTGCCTACTGCGACTAAAACTCCTAGCAATTACACTTTTCTTTTTTATAATTTTTGTTTACCTGTGGGTTATATTAATACTAAAATTGCTTTTGTTAAATTAGTTGTAAGTTCTTATAACGTAACTGGTTGCTTTTCCTTTCAATAAAAAATAAAAATAAAATTTCAGTCGAAGAAGTCCACTGCTGGACTATTAATGACTACTTGTAGTATTATTGCACTATTACCTTAGATTACGTTTTTAATCTGAGATTATTCATCAAAACCGTAAGTTATACGCCGTTTTAATAATATAAACAGGTATGTGAAACGTAACATGAATTGTAACATAAGTTGAAACAAAAATGTCGTCTAAATAAATGCAATACAACATAAAATGAAACAAAACCCAGTAATACACCTGTAGGTGCCATAATGACTGCTCAAATCTGTCATGTCAAACTACTCTTCCATATCATGAAACATCCTGTGAACAGTACAGCATACTTGTGTATGACGGATGGTTAGTTCTCAACTCGCAGCATGCCCCACAGACGTCATCTCATGATATACTCGACACATTGTGTGGTAATTGTGCTCGACAGTTTAATTGCCGTTTCAGTGTGGTGTGACAGAAGTAAGATTAATTTATTAGGACACCTTGAATAGCCATGTTTTAAACTATAATTTATCATCATTAGAGACACACCAGTCATGTAGGTATTTGATGCGCCCTTCATTAATTCTGGTGACGCTAAAACGTTTCTTTTGTAACTTAATTAGGAGATGTTAATTATTGCGAATAGTTTGGTGTTGATCAGATGAGACGGTAAAAAATTTAATGACATAATAAATAGGTGGGTACGCCTGTAGTGGTAACTTGGCTCTTCCCAGAAAAGGGCATAGGTGGACATAATATCACGCCTGTATGCCCCGAACGAAAGGGTAGGTAGAGGGGATTACTATACGGCTATATTACGCCAAATAAGTTTCGGTCGTATGTATTAAGGGGCTATCCCATATTGCCATGAACCGGGCACTCATCATTTTTAAGCTCCCACTTAAAAAATCCTTATGAATCTCAATCTAAAAACATTTGAACATTGATGAGAAAAGTATTTACTACCATAAACTTTAATATTTTAATGAAACACCTTTAGTTACAAATGTTACCAGGCGATAAAATAAAGATTTACAACCACGGGGATTATGCAATAACTGAAATAAAGTAACCTTCTTGCCTTCGTCTCGAAAAAAAAACGCATACCCGTTATTACATTCTACACGGTGGAAATGTGACACAAACGCCAACTTATGATCAACATTGTTAAAACGGTAAATAAAATGTAAAGATACTTGTGTAATTAAGTACCTAAGTCCAATTATTTGAACAAATTGCGTTGCAGGTATGATGAGCTGTTGTTTCTGCGACTTTTTATAGTCGTATATGGCAACACTTATCACTCTATGACAATGACTGACTCGTTTGCTTGTTTGTATATCTAAGGGTAGTTTAAAGTTAGTATATACACCATACGATGTGATATTCACGGTCCTATCCTAGTGGCTATAGGCATTTCAGACACTGCTAGTGATTAAAAGTTTATTTTAATTGACAATTATAATGTAATCAATCCTGTATATTTAGGTAGGGTCCTACTTACTTCGTGAAGAAATTCCTTATATCAGCAGCGCAGCAGCAGCAGCCCAAAGGCGAGTTTTGCCGTGTTATGGCAATATTCTTACCCCTTAGTAACAGTCAGGGTAATTAATTGTTAACAAATTCACACAGTTACATGAAATGGCTATAACATATGCGATGTTATAGCCATTTCATATAACTGTCAAAGAATGACAGTTGTGATTTGAATTTAGAAACGATTTAATTAATATTCCTCAATTTTCATTGGACTTGAACATAACTAACGAAATGCGGGTTGGGGTTACTAAAGATTCCTGAAATTCATAAAGATTTTTACATGTTTTTCGTTTTCGGTGATGTTTTGCCCTAGTTGTAAAGCGCCTGAACACCCATAATAAGAAATGAAGACTGTTATCATATCAAAATGGTGCATGGACATCATCTCTAACAACATGTTAATAGTATAAAGAGTTAAAATTGTTTGTTTTTTTGTAAGAAGTCATCTCTGGGAGTAGGTAGTAATCACTGATAGAAAGTTACACAATTGCCGAGAGCCGTAATAGGGTATGTTTCTTCAATGCGGACGAAGTCGCGGGCATCAGCTAGTTATCAATAAGAAAGCGTCAACGTTACTTCAAGAATTACTATCAAATAGAATTTCTAATTCATACTTACAAATGAGAGTCACTTCGATTGTAAATATTAATGGTGGTCGCCTTTATACATTTTTAATGCATCTCACGTCAACTCAACATTGTAATATTTTCTATTTAGTTTTAAATGTCATGTTGTCACTTGTTTGTTACCAGCGCTAATACAAATTCATAGTTATTGATAAGTACAAAGGTACTTTTATAAATATTTTATTGAGTATCCATTGAATTTCTTCGTTAATATGTATTTGGAAATACGTCAAATATTGCTGGCTGCCTATCTATGAGTATTTCAATGGATAAAGTGCGTCATAGATACCGATTAATACCTGCATATTGTTAGCTGTGGCTGCTGTGTTTATTATGATGTGCTGTAGTCTAGAATTAATAATTAGGTATAATTTCTACAATATAAATGAATTAATAGATCGTATAACTATGAAAGAAATCTCATTAAATCCCAAAATATCATTTAAAACAATAGGCTTAAAAAGTACTATTAATCCTGGCACTCGAATACATGTTCTAAGTCTGTACGTTAAGCTGCTCTATAAATTATGTGATAAAATTAAGTGCCTAAGACAACAGCAGTCGCCTCAAATATGAAATGTGTTAAATCGGAGCTAATAGCATAATGCGAGCTTTTAGATTTTTTGTTGACACGACTCCACTACGGTATTTCCTGCTACCGCATATGACACGGTCGCCCGTCCACGAAACAATACCTTATCGCTCTCATCTTACAGTCCACACTTCAACACTACAGCATAAAATATTCAGCTTCCACTAAGTGGTGATTAATTGTGATATAAAGACTTTTATATTTCTGTTGTTACACTGTCGCGTCATTTTAAAAACGCGACAATAGTTTCCATAAACATATCTTCGTGTTTATATTTAGCGTTTTATATTTTTCCTGTTCAATAAAATGTTGGTGAGTAAATTAAAATCCTATATCGAAGGCATACAAGGAAATGTCCAATTAGGCAAAGGCAATGCTGCGATAATTCTGCGAGCTGAATTGATTCCACGTCTGCAGATAAAGCGACTGGATGTTGTCTAGAAGGATGTTATCAGATCGGTGTGCGCTCGGCACACGCCGCCCGCGCCGCCCACCACGTGGGAATCTTTGCCGCTTCCAGGAAAACATTGTATGACGAGTATTGACGAGTAGATGACGATACGAAGTCACGAACTCAATCGATGTTATCTTCGCACAGATAAGCTCACTTGCGACAAATATCTGCTATCAGAAATGTTAACAGCTGATGACATACGCTCTTTACAATTCTTTTTTGTGCTCTAGAAATGAATGTAACTTGTGAACGAGTTTTATACTGCAAATTATTGGCATAAAAAGCTTAATTGTGCCCGTAAAAAAAATTATAAATGTCTATTAACTTTGGCAGTAATACCTATAGGTATGTAGGCTATATAGGTACTTTACTGCGCTACGAATATCTCCATGTTGTCTAATTTAATACCTACTCGAGAGTCTCTTGTCATTTAACTATAAATTGACCAACATAAACAAAGAAGTCTTTTAACTAAACATCCAAATAATTTGTATTTACAACGAGAAACATTCAATTATGCTAATGTTTATGACTATTTACGGAGTGTATCGACCTAAAGAGTCGAACAAACGTAGCGCTCTAGCTTCATATTTTACAATCATAAAAAACGTATATGGAGCAATATGTGCATAAATGTCAATATTTGTGTAGCGAGTGAGCGCGCTGGGAGCGGGGGCTCGATTTATAATCAACATTTAGTTCCTAAGCAGCGTCGGCGGGCAGCGCGCACAGCGGTATACCTCGCGTTATAACGTCCAGCATCGTAATTGTCGATTAATTATCTCGATTTCAATAAAACATACGCCATACAGATGAAATTGTATAATTTTAAACGATAAAACGTCACTAATAAGGTATAAGTGCGGCTCCGCCCGTCGAGAATTTTTACGCCATGCACATAAAAATGTAACAGTTGTAAACGAATTATGGTTTCGAAATAATTCGGCTGAATGCGAATACGTGATGGCGAGCTGGTTCACGGATCCGCTCGTACGTTAGACAGTACCGGGTATGTAGGTATGTGAAAGTATAATATTTATGTGTTCATTAATGCAGGCTTGTGTTAATAACGATGCCTCACGTCGTCGGTTCACAAGGCGCAGGCGCAGGCCTCACATTTATATTCCGTCAGCTAAGCTGTGGCGTTTAGATTTGGATTATATTTGGTCATTGTTATTCAGTTAACGGTCCCTAAAGTTTGTTTCATTTGGGAAACAATAATAAAACGATTTGAACCAAGCTAATAACAATATATCAGTCGTTGTTTTTTATTGCTTAAGGATACCTTTATCATAATAATATTACTTTATTAAAGGATGTGAGGTCAGTTCTTTTTTTATTTTGTCATGTCGCGTAACGTCATTGGAACGCGGTAAATTTTGTTTATTTAAGTTTAATATTTAAGCTTTCCTTTTTTCCATTAAGTTGATTTTAATTTGCAGATAGAGCAAACCTTCATGAAAAAGCTCTCTGAAGCAAAAGCTACATTCAGAAAACTGCAGACTCTCAAATTTTCCTTAAATAATGGAAATTACTGTTGCATGTTTATTACATAAAATAATTAATAGTATAATTTATTACATGAATTACTGTTATTTGATATTTTGTATACAGAAGCTGTTGGTGTAGAGCCTATATAAATAATAAAAAAAAAAAATATCGTTGCATGAACTTGGCCGTCGTTAACCTAACACAGATTCAAAAACTCTATTAGTAGCAAAACGTTCCACCATGTTCCATAGCTCTGGCAATAAATTAGATTAAAAATACAGTCGTGCCAGTCACACCAAGAAGAAGAACCCTGGCAATAAACTCAGGTCCTCAGAAGTGCTATCGGACCTAAGCCATACATGTAAACTGCAGACCAATGAGGTGATTAAACATAAGATAGAAGGGATGCCTATACACATACCAATAAAACGCCATATTTAGGTTTCCAATTATAATTATCAATTTTACAAAGTTCATCAGTGATGTGCTATAAACTACTCTTAATTGACACATTTGCCAACGCAATGTTCATTACAGAATGGTAAGGCCGTGATAATTATACCGAGACACCTCAAATTAGTCATCAAAATGGTAGAAAAAACAGCACACAATGTTAATAAGCGCGCTATGGAACAAAATGACAAAAGGACGTTAAGAGAACAAATGACAAATTATAATAATAGGGCACACCTGCTATTCTTTTGATCCGACATTTCTCTCATTTATGACGTTAATCGAGCGGAATGCTCGTGTGTTAACATAGTTCTGTCCCCAACAAAGCACCGCACTCAGACAATGCTCGATACTTTAGTGATATTTTTTGTATCAAATATAAATTCTCTTTCATCTCACTTAATTTTAGATCATACTACCTATAGTTCTTACATGTAGATCACGTCATTATTGTCTCTGCGGGTCGCGTCGACAAATTAAATAACGTCTCAATGGCCGGTAAAGTTAAAGAGATAGAGACTCTAAGTGGATCAACAAAAGGTCTAATATTCCGTTTATTTGGCTCCTAAGTTGCGTCTGTCAATTTAAGTTTGGTTGACAGATAAATAATAAGCGGCATTGCTTACAAGCGCAGTATGGATGTAGTATGAGCGCTTATGTTGCAGTCGCGGGTCGAATTAGTGAAATGTTGGTTGCGTACGCGCAGGCGGCAGGTTTTGTCTAGCGCGCTCGGCCTCTCTCGCACATTAATCTCCGGGTCCGAGATGAAACGATATGCATTTGTCATCGTGTCTGTGATTAACTGGGAGAAACTCTTTCCATTGTATTGAATCAATTCGATTATTACTTGAATGGTTTTATGAAGCAATAGTTGGTGTTCAGGAAAATAATAAACGTTGTGTGTCCACGTCGATTAGTGTGCGTTCAGTATATTTGCAGGTGTTCGCCGCTGCATTGTGTAGGTGCCTGAAGCATCCAGCTCATCTTTATGGATAAAGATAAAAATAGTTATGCGTAAATAAATTAGTCAGTCGTTAGGCGGTCGGCAAATATCTCAGAAATATTATGTGCATGAATAGCGCTCCGTATGACGGACAGCAGAAAGGGCTGCCCTTAAACTTACCTTGTATTATTTTGTCATTATTAAATTCCCCTGTCACCGGCTTGTTCTCATTTCGCCCTAAGAAAATATTGTATGCAAAATTATATGACATTTGAATGAACACAAAAAGGTCGTATTGGGATTGGGATTTGTTTACATGTTGGTCCCAAAGAATATTTGTATTTGAAAGATTGCATTCGCATAACTTAAACAAATACAAAGTAGCGAAGTACTTATCTCACAATTTATGGAAGCCCAATACGATAAGTATGCATCCAAAGTAAGCACTCCACTTAATATTCATTTGAGTTGAAATCGCATAAAACATTCACCATCGCACCGCATGAAATCCTCGAATGACCGATCGCTCGTGGTTAATAGCACAAAATGGATGAAATGAAGTGTAACATAAGAGCAACAACACAAAGATACTCGAGAAGGCAATCAGGTTTGACAGTGGAAACGTCGAATCTTCAGAGAGGCCCTCAACAAGCCGCAAAATGAAATTTCTCGACGCCGTCAATCATTTTCCCCTCGCCGCGGTCGCCCCTCTAGTCAGCTGATAAAGTTCTGGCGCAAGTCACAAGCGAATAGCGTAGTAGAGCTTTTATGGCTTGCAATGACTTACCTATTTATTCAACATATCTATTTAGTAGTAGGTTCTCGAGCCAAATTTTGGTTGAGTGGAAAGTGAATGATTCATACGAATCACTATTGAAGTTTCACTTTCATGAAAAAAAAAATTATATTCTCGTCAGAAATTGGAAACTATGGTCCATATTACAGGATTAACTCTAAACTCGATTTAACCAATCAAATGGCTTTAATTCTATGCTCAAAGCGAGATCTATGTATGAGTATCGTTCTGGTAATAATACCGGCCTATGTGGTCCGACGTAAAAAATAACTTTTTGCAGAAATGTAACCTTTGTGCCAGCAAAGACCATCGCTGGTCGCTGATTGCTTGCGGCGCAGTGGGAGAGTAATCGAGACATTATTCCGGTGCGTAAGCCCCGACCATCCGTCTCGAAGATGTTACGTGGAAACTACTCACATGACGGCCTGCCCCATCCTGCATCTAAGTGGGTAATAATCACACAACCTATCGATCTAGAAAACTATTATTATATTGCTGGCTTGCTGGAAAACTTGTTACTGTGTTTGGTTGTTTAACCGGTTGAATGTCGTAATTACAGTACAGTACAATTAAAAAGCCATTGTGTCTCGCGTAGATCTACGTTATATGAAGGGTTAAGATGTAAACAGCTTGCACTAACAATGATGTAGGTATCTATGGTACGTACGGTCGACAAAAACCTGAACCATGCTTAGAACCTTACAACGAGTTTAATGTGTCATAGATCAACGTTTTAGTAAAGCGATTAATACACAATATCGCTTCTATCCTATTATGGAATCAATTAACCAGAGACAATGTTTGATTCTAAACAAGACAGGTTCACAAGGCACAAGTAGCCAAAACGATATCAGAATCCCAAAAAGTCAAAATACTTCATTAAAACTTTTAATACATTTTGCAAAAAAGACTTATAATTAAAAACTGCCTTTTGTAACACTGCTTTATAAGGAAATTACGAAAAATTTACATATCACACGACACTTGCGACAAATGCGACGCGGGCGCGCCTCATTGCGCCGCAGACGGAAAAATATTTCGGAATTGAGATTGATGTCGCACGCATGTGCAGACGGCTTGTCTGTATGCAAAACAACGTGCCACTAAATATAGAACTAATTTATGGTCATACTCGGCGATTATGTGCCTGTAAAAATAACTCCTGGAGCTCCCCGTTTCCATAACTTATTCAGTCTTCACTAGAATAACTAAACGTACTTAAAAGTCATGGAACTAAACGGAGTTTATCTGGATGGTTGAATTTGAAAAAAAAACTGCATATACAGTGACTTTTTATTCCGATGTTAACTACTTCCTACTGATACTTACATAATTACCTTTTATCATAACTCTTTTTCATAATATTATCTCAGCAATGATCTCATAATGGTCCGACTAAGATTTCAAAGGACACAGAATGTTTTCAATGAGCATTACCGATAAATATAATTAAAATAAATCCCATTTAAGGGTAGGCTCCCACGCGATAAGAGGTGTTATTTATACACCCTCATCTCACAAAGGAACCGCTGCCGAATATCACCCATAAATATTGGGCTGAGGTGTAATTTTTCACATACCACGTCTTCTCGAGCGTCGCACCTTTAAAATAAATGCAAACAAAATTTAATAGGGAGAGATGCGCGGGATCGCGAGCTTCAGGTAAAAATAAACGATAGTCAACTCGACCAATCGCTGCAGATATTTTATTATAAGGCTTTAGTCATCCTATTCTCCAGCAATATAAATATTACTTGCTAAGTCGCTATTACTAACATTCCATTGGACCGTCCGCCGAAGGCAATTCTGTGTTTACAAAAAGAAAATACTGAGAATCTATCGTCGAGCGTCGTTCCCCGGGGTTCACAAACTTTTGCAGCAATCCTTGTGCGATTTTCGTTATAATTTCTGTGAGTTACATGGAGGAATAGGAAAGCGCGGATCGAGCTGCGTTTATTTACGATTATTGGTTATGGACAGAGTTGATCGGCGGCCGGCGGGTCCCGGGAGCCTCGTAACGCCTCGGACTTCGGCCGCGCTCACTGAGGGTGCCGCGTCTGACGGATATATCCGTCTCTTGAGAATACTCCGTCGTTTGCAAAATTATGAATCGCAAAAGGGTGTTGTCTCGACACCTTTACAAAGAATAGACTCTAAATAAACAGCTCGAACATTCTTGTCTCACATCAAACAGATTTTATTACGACGAGAGCAAGAAGAATAAAAAGCGCTGTCAATAATAAAACGCAAAGGCGAAAAGCAATAACCGAGTTCTTATCCGATACACATATCACAAAAGATAGCCAATAAATAGTCCTATCTGTATTTGTCACAAAATAAGAATTCCATCAAATAATTCGGCGGCAATAAAAAACGGATAGAGACATTGCACGCATTTGTAATAAAAGTCTCACCATAAATAACGATCATGAAATATAATACACCTGCAATCTTCAGAAAATGGGAAAATCATTTTCCGAGGGCGGGCGCGGTCCGGCGTAATATTGTTATAAATGTACTTTTCCGAGGGTATAAATAATAATGGTGATCGCGCGCCGGACGCTCGAGGAAGTGTCCGCACGACGCTCACACTCCACACCAGCATTAGTGAACTATCTCTAGCTTACACTCCAAACAAAACTGACCTGTTGAATTTAGTACTGCAGGAACTACTAATCTTCAAGATTTTAATAGTGGGGTCCCAATGTTTTAAAATATTGCCATGTGTGTGTGCGTAGGCCATGCGTAGACGTCGTGCACAGCTGCGTAGACGTAGTTTCGAGCTTTGTAGACAATTTTTTGAGCTACGTAGATGTCTCGAAGAGCTTCGTAGACGTCATGTTGAGCTGCGCAGATGTCTCGTAGACGTCGCGTTGACTCCTATACGCTATCTGAAGTCGTGCAGACAAAACGTCAAGGGCATGAAATCTCAATACATTTTTAACAAAATAACGGTTTATTCTTATTTATGTGCAATTATTTAAATAAAAAATCAAACGTCTAGTTCTACAAAGTATAATACCCACACTAACCACCCACCTACAAAACAAAGATTTCAGTTACAGCATGTTTCCCGTGCGCTATAGTTCCGTGGCGTACTGCCGGCCGCGCCGCTGGGAGTCATTTCGCTCCGACAGCCTGTAAATTCTCCATTACGCGATATGAAATATGCTTTGCCACCCTGTACGCCGTTTACGAGCGTCTGCTATGATTTCTTATCCATCAGACGTCCATTCTTTGTTTTGAGGGAGTGTACTGCTTTCGAACTAATTAAATAGTGTGAAGTTTTTGTTCAGCGGGTTTTTTTTTTAATAAGTTGCAATAATTACTATAAGTTAATGCAGACGTATAACAAGATTGGTTGAGTTACGACGGCTGAGTTTGAATAGCACGAGACGGACTGGCAGTTGTATGGGGTAGCATTACTTTTGAAAAGAACGCTATTATTGTCGCGTAATGTGAAGCGGAAGACTTTACGGTAGGGTTATACCTACTTAAACCTTTATTTAAATTATACAGAAGCAATTTTGTTTTGCATAATGTGCATATTAGTCGATCTCTTAAAAGATTTACCACTTTTGACACCAATTCCTAGTGGGTAATATGTTTAAGTTTAATGTTAAGGGGGGGCATAAAGCCAGAAAAAAATCAAATTTCACCCGCGCTTCCTTGCCTACCCCTCTCATCAAACACGACAAAAACAAAACACAATCCCTTCCCGCCAGCAGAAACTTTTCGCCCGGCCAAGTAAGCCAGAGATTAAAACAGAAGAAGAACTAGCAGGGGATCGAGGGGAAGGGGGGGGGGTCTCAGGGGATTAGACCGGCCGGTATAAATCATATATTTGTGTTTGAATTTCCATCATCTGTAATAAGTATACGCAAAATAATCAGATGAAACGGCTCTATTCAATGTAGGTACCTAAGTATGATAGCAGGCTGTGCAAGTAGATATCTTGATACGGCAATATTATTGTATGTCCCTGAATCTGTTCCGATGCTGGGAACAGATTCACGGACATACAAGTAATACAGCCTATCTATGAATTTCCAATTCTGGATTGAAGGACTAACTTTACTATACTGTAAAAAAAATCTTTTATTAGAGAGCAAACCGAGTTGAATGCCTATACATTTTCGATTCCGAATGAAATTAAATATGAACGATTTTCGGATATTTTCCTGTACCTATTTATGCTGTGAGACCTTGCTTCTTGCCAATTTTCATTATTCTAGGTCAACGGGAATAATTAAAACCTATAAGGTACACCCAAGGATTTAAATTTCAAAACACGCGACATGCATGGCAATTTATTCCAGCTTCTAAGTCAGCGTATTAGAGGCTTGATATTTTTACAGCTATAAGAAACCGTAGATTATTTGATAACAATTTCAACTTGATACGTATTCCTGAGAAAAAGGGACAGACGGATGGACAACGAAGTAATCCTGTATCTAAGGATTTAGATTTTTCCTTTTGAGGTACGGAACCCTAAAAAGCAAAAGCACTTTCATCAAAGTATTATATTACATACTCCTAATCATAAATCATGATGAAAACAAACTCAACAAATTTGTTTTTTTAACGATATATAGGCCAATATAATCACATCGCTTGTCCTTATGATTTTTTAATTTGAGCTATTTTAATCAAGCCTTTTTAGAATGACGACGTTATAATGGTCATATTAAGGACAAAGATGATTGAAAATATCTATCAAAAATCTTAGAAAATTTGTTGCGCAGTGATGAGCAACCCTATTTAATTTTCTCGTAATGGTTTCTCAAATTAAAATATTTAAACGAAATATGATCATTGTTCATTCCCTTTATTTTCAATGCAATTCTTTAATAAAATAAAATTCGTAAGTAAAAACATCTGTTTATTTTGCATATACTTACTATACGCTAAGTTCGAATTCAGAATCTAAGAATTATGTCTTAGTATTTTTTTTTTTAACTAGAAACTCAATGTTGACGTGACAAAGTTCAAATTTCAATGTAATCAAATTTTGTTTAGGACCTACAAGTTGGACGTCACCACATCTTGATGAAAAACAGTGTTGACCAAGAAAAGTTTTTTATTTGTATATCGTGGATTTTTCTTTGCAGGATCGTGCAAAGTCACTGACCTGTATTATACAAGATAGAGGTCAGTGTGCAAAGTCAATAAATTAGCAACAGTGATACCCAAGTAAAAAATAATATTCGTATGGTGGATTTTGCACTGTATTATGCAACGTCAAACGGCATGTGTCATAAAAGCCTAGGAAAAAATCTAATCTAGTAGGAAAAAATCCCCGCCGAAAACATTTGTGGAAAACGAGCCCAAGTTTGGTACAAAAGAAGTACATGTTTGTCGGATTTACCGATATGACATCTATGTAAATGGGTTCCAAAGTCTAACGTTCATTAGGTTCCTCTTTTGTAACTATTGAAACTTTAGCATTAAAAACTTGCCAAGTTATAATATGAACTTTAGACTTTCTCTCAACTCTATAGAACTTAGCACACATTTAGAGCTTAACTCTTTTATCGGCGAAGCCGACAACCCCAAACATGTTGATCCGTCACTTGACAACCTTTACTCATCCTCACCATAAAAAGAAGGCTAGTGATGAGAACACTATCTGTATGAAATATTGCATGTGCACACCGTTTCGTACTTTTGTCCACAATAAACTCATTACGCATTTAATTTCCGATATTTCTTTTGTATGCTCCAATAATAATATACCCTTTACGCTGAATTTCGAGTTTCAAGTTGATTTAGGGAATAGTACCTACTAAAACCTTATACGGAGTTTGTCAAGAAAAGTGGAAGAAAACGAATTTGGATTCTGAGTTAATCGCCGTAAGGTCTAAAATCTCCAGCACGAACTTTCAAATGAACGCTAGTTGGCTATGTTGCAAATTTTCTCCGCAAGAAAATGAACCGAAATGCAGAACAATGGCGCTAGTGGTACTATACCAGTCAAAAATCTGTCAAATAAAATGTATGTCATGTTGACTTTTCAAATATCAACATTGAATTATTTCAATATTTTTATTTTATAGTTTTGCCTCGGTATTTGTTTAGTTTATCAAGTCTTATTGTTTTTAATAATCGTTTCGGGAGTGGTTTTAGTTATTTTGCCATATTTTCTATTTCACAGTGTCTTTCCTACAAAGTGATAAATTACGAAAATATTGTTTACGTAAATTAAATATATAGCAGCGCAGCCGAAAATTCGAGCGCAGTCCTCTCGTCTCAACAGAGCGGGGGCGACTGATTTGTGAAACATATATATGTTTGAAGTTCCCGCAACGTGCGACGGAAGATGATTTCTTCCACGAACTAAGAACGTCGTAAGTGCTATAAGCTTATCGTCGTAATAAAACCACAAATAAAAGTAATAAAAAAAAATGCTTCCACAATCTAAGTCGCTTTATATTAATTAATTAATCATCAAATTTTCATACTAGTAGTCATAAGCATATTAAGTACAAATCGAAAAGTCGTGAAAATTGGAGGTAACTTCGTGATGTTTTTTATTAAAGAAAATTTTACTATTTTGTCTTTCTGTGCCACAATAAGTTTGGAAATATCATGTAGTTATTCGTGTTATTTTTATTTTATAACTAAGTCTCATCAATTTCATGAAAAATCATATTGAAGTTAGGCTATTTTGGTTGATACCTGCTCTTAAGTTATTTCTGTTTATTTTTAATATACTTCTGTTTGTTTCCCATAATAAATAAAAAAAAAAAATCTTGATACTACCTGTCTGGACAAATAGACCTTGTCGTTTTATGACGTTGAAGTGTCATTCAACATTATGGTGGTCAAGCAATTACGAGGTTGATTATACCTGTTTTTACCAATACACAGAAAGTAATCCCAGGTACTTATAACATTTGGTACATCGTCCTCCTTTCAACAAAGTGACTCAACTATGTAATTATCCGTTTATATCTCACATTACAATATTTTGTGATTTCAACACAAAATTCTGCTTTTGTTCTCGACGCGCTGTAATGTCTTTATGTGGCCACTAAGGTGATATTATTTCAATTAAGTGCCTGATTTAGCTTCGCCGGAAAAACTCAAAACAATGAGGTGTCGACGATTGTGTCGAGAAAATAATGCGCAATGAACCGTCTGATTTGTGAGCGAACCCACATAAAAAAGTTTCACAGAATAACAGCGGAATGAAAGTGCACTCGTTCATTAAACGAGCCGCATACGTTACAACCGTTCACAACTTTGAACGGTAAGTTATAAAGTATCGTTCACAGACAGTTATGACTAAGAATAGGCAAGGGGTATTAAGAGACACGTCTCAACAATTATACACGTCGTCGCTTGTCTTGTAAGACATCAAAATAAAATCACTACTATTTATGTATCTGAGAGCGTATTAACGGCACGCACCGCCACTCTTATAATGTAATAAATCGTCTGGAAAATATAACCGTCAGCGCTGTGTCATACGCATGTTGGAGATGCGCGCGCGCATCGCCCGCACCGCGCGCGCTCCCCCTTTGCCCGCACCCGCGCCCTCGACCACGTCACGCATCCATACGCCATAAATTCAAAGACGTAAATAAAATCTGGCGTTCCATATTTTAAAACTTTATTTTAATAGGCCACTACTCAACGAGAAATTAAGACGTGTTTATTAGCTGAGCGCTCGTAATACAAACAAGTCCTTCCTTCATGAGTTACTTTGCTCGTCGTGTCATAAATCTGTATTCACATCAAGTCACTACATAAACCTATTAAGTTGCTACATCCATGCTATCTATAATATCACAAACAGATTATTTTATAATATTATTAAAAACAGGCTATGTTCTATGCTATGCTCTTAGGATACTTTTTCTACTGTCACAGTAATTTTTCTAGAGAAAAGAGAAATGATTCCGTCCTAAACAAATTGGCCAGACGAAGAAAATGATACCTACTTACATAAAAATATTTCTAGTTCAATGCTATCTCAAAAGAGATCAATAAGAGCGACAAAATATAGTTGCGGAGCAAACATTCAATAAGCATTGTTTTTTTTTTCATCATCGTAGTCTGAAATATTGTCTTTTCCCATAAAACAATTCGATGGAAATTGTATATTATCATGTAAGTAGCAATCTGGGTTCGAATTTATGAATTGGAAGAAGAGTATGGAAAAAGTTTTTTGCTGAAAGAGTAATCAAAACATTCGCCATACGTGCGCCCCTTACAATGTTTGTAAGTTTTTTTTTGTTCAGGGATTATAATAGCGCAGGTATACTATTATTGTAGAACAATGTTAAGTGGTCGCATACGCAGCAAACCCACAACAGCTGTCCTACTAATCAATTATGCGTCCTCATAATATGACTCTTGTCTTGACGACTATAAAATTGCCACACATAAAATTTTTTTCTGTGCCAAAAATCAAAATCATCACGGACGGAATGTTAACAACATAATATTTTTCAGCGCGATCTTAATCTCAACAAATTGTTTAAAATGAAAATTTTTAATCGCGTTCCTTCAAAATGGAGAATGTGACAATTCACAATTAACAGAACATAGGAGATCTTGACGATCATCTTAAAACAATAGTTGAAATTTCAGAATGAAGCTATAATTTAATTTACCACACTTTGACTCGCTGCCAGAATGACTAATTCTCGCCGACATGTCGTGACTCTCGTATTATTGCAATATTTTCTGTTCAATTGTTAAAATTCAAATATAAGTTGAGTAAATATTAAATATTGTATCGCTAAAACGTGTCTAAAACACACATATTTTAGTGAAAATTAAGTGTAGATAACCATTAATGTCAGTGTTTTTATTTCAATGACTTGCCCTTACACTTTTGAACATCCCTGTGATTATTTTTATTTGCTATTCTCACATGACCTGCCTCCTATCATAAACATTTAAATCAGACTACCGAAAATTGCCTACTAATCTAAATTATAGAGCTTTTATAGTGTTACGCGACTTCAAGATCTGAGTTGCGATTTTATTTGCGAGCACAACTGGATTAATTTCCTACATTTTTTACATACTGGTGACAAGAGGCTTTACACAGCTTAGGGCAGCTTAAAAGTAATTTAGAATGGCATAAATGACATTGACACGAAAAATGCATCGACGAAATAAAATTGGAGTGTATGATAGCCGATATTACAGTCACCAGCCCACCTGTTATCGAGACCGCAGACGGATTTGGTGCAAGCGTCGCGCGACACGACGCGACTACGTGACGACAACGCGACAGCGACACAGACATGCAGCAAACGCGAAATTCCTCCAACACGTAATAAAATTTTATAAAATCGCGGTTATCGTAAACAGAACAAATAGCAAACTTTATGAGCCATTCGTCGCGCTTTTCCATTTGCATGATACGAGAATGTCATAGGAAATACGTATCGTACGCGGCTACGGGTTATGGCGACGTCCCAGGTCATCGCACTAAATTATTCGTCTCGTATAAATTTGTTTATGTTAAAGTTATGGACAGTTGTCAGACATCGTCAAATTTCCAATTCCACTCTGGTACAAAAGTTGCTGCGATTATTTCGCGTCTATTTTCTTTACGGCTTTACTTACACGATGCTTGTTTATAGTGAAATAAATATCGTGTTACAAATGATAAATACAATATTGGCTATCAGGCGGCTAGTAACAATGCGGGTAATATATAATTCGAGCCTGGTTTCTATTCACCCGATCTCATCCCGTTCCGCCATCTCGGCATCCATAAACAATGTGTGAACATTCATAAAGAGAAAAAATAAGAATAGACAATAAAACGTCAACGTACCATGCGGCGTATTTACAAAAATTCTTGAGGCACGCATTTAGAGTTGTTAGCGCTTCTTTATAATAAAATGGTTTTAACAAAGGCCTATTAAAAACTGAAGTCATAACAGGAAACGTGATACAGTGGCCGGTGGGTAGCGGGTAGCGGGTAGCGGGATCACCTCTTTCATCATAAAGGCGCGGTGAGCGGCAGCTGGCGCTTCATTTTATGTGGTTTCTCAAGAGCTTCTCTTTAATAATCTTGTTTATTTTTGAATTGGAACACCCGTAACTTGAATGACTATGAACATGTGTCATTGACTTGAGTGGACGCTTCGTTTCATGTCACACTCATTTTCTTGTCAGCGAAGCTTTTGTTGTTAATGTATGAAAAACGAGAAGTATCCGTTAGTAATTATTCCGTATTCGTCAGAGTATTCCAGTTAACAAAACTTACAAGCCAGGTATTATAAATAATAATTTCTTAATGACATCTCTAATGATGTCACCGTTCTATGGATTTGACGATTTTCGTAGCAGTTTGCTACGAAGTGTCTACGAAAAATGAGTCCTCAACTGGAACCTAAAATAATGACTAGAATCGAGTACAATTACTTTGTTGCCGAAGATATTACGGAAAATGTACGGATTACCTCTAGGTGGGTTACAAGAACAATATTAAACAGGAGGTAGAGCCTCAATAAAGACATGTACCGGAACAGTTGGTAAGCAATAAGCCTCCGTCTGCTAATAACAACAGCGGGATCGACGACGATATCTCAATATCGTAGGTGCGAGCAGTTAATTAACACATGACGCTTGTCGTGGAAATAGAATTCCTGTAAGCGAGTGGTGCGCGCGCGCCCCGGGCATGCCGCTCCCTGCGCTGTTTGTTTACAAGCAACGAGACTTCATTACGCCGCCGGCTAATGTATTCAGCTTCAGCCTCCACGTTAACAGCGACACTTCTCGGAATCAATATGCTCCTTGTATGTTTTGATTGGCTGTCGCCTCGCCCCGCAACACAATCCCGCCCTAACCCGCCAACGCATAAAACACACTTTTCCACACCACCGCCACATAACTTTAATGACACCGAATACAACGAACGGATTTCAGTGTTAATACTTGCCAGGGATAAATTTCCTATAGTGGTAACGACCTCTGCATTGAACTTGTCCAATTTTAGGGTTAACGCACATTAATTTGTTTTATTAACGGCTTTAAACGTTTAACCGTTTCCTGTCGTCACTGCTCTGGTTCGTATCATTCGACTGTGTTTTGTTAGTTACTAATTCGACGCAAAATAGGCCAACAATATAAGAGCGAATGAAACAATGATTTGTTCCTACTTAATGCTAACATTACGAATACCTTTAAACAAACTACAGATGTGTGGGGTGCAATCAAAGCCACAAAACAGAGTTGGCTGACACAGCGTAGGAACATTGCCAAATCCATCGAAGCGACTTCTGATCCCTGCGCGCCCCCAAAAATAATAATGTTTCATCTTATAAAAATATTTCCCTTACGACTGCCGCGCGGTATATCACGGTATTTGTCACAGAGGATCACCCTTTATGTTCGTTTCCAGTCAAACCCCTTAGATAAGCGAGCCTTTTATATGCCAAATATAATATATTATGGTTTACAATTCTCGTTCAATCTTAATGTGGATAAGGTTTTGCTATAATTTTAAAATAATTCAAATTGTTCGTAGCCATAACATCGGGGAGTTGGTAAGGCATCATAACGTAACATTTTGCAACTGCTATTATTTTGTTTTATTTTTAATTTAATAATTTTATTGTGGGTAGGTACTTCGGTACCGAGGTTTGCATTTTGAGTAGTCCTTATACAACAAAAAAACCATAAACAGAAAAATGTGTATTGGGCATAGGCATTAGAAAACACTTATCTGAGTAGAAATTTCGTATGTTACGGTATTATATTATCTGTGGTTACGGTGTGATACCAACGTGACGGTATAAAATATATATTCTTCGAAAAAATATGAGCAAGAAAGTGGGAAGCTGTGCCGCGTATCCACAGCCAGCTAACAGGCACGAGCCATTACTTCCAACATATGAGCAAAGCAAAAATATCAGCGTATTATGGGTTATCAGAGGCAGCCGCGTCTCCGAGACTCCGGCCGCCATTCATGCCGCTCCGACTTAATGGATTGCTCGCTTTCATATTCCGAACGTACACTATGTTTGCGCTCCTATGATCACGTATAGTGATTTAACGCTTTATGCTTCCTCTACATCATGTTTGTGCCATCCCCACTGCCGAAAATTTTAACTAATGTCGCAAAATAAACTTCAAATAAAATTTACATTTCAACTTTCAAACTAATAGCATTTCCCGGTACAAAAGCTTGAAGAGTGCGCGTGACACCCATCTGTTTGCACGTCTATAGCTCCCCTTTCATATGAGAGACGAAAACAAACAGAGAATGTGCCAAATAGCAAACAATATTATACGGAATGCACAATAATATCAGTTCCGCCGGTGTGGGTGCGCGCTGTTTGCTTCCGCGAATAAATATGAAATTCGAAGAGTCTCGCCTCACACCCAAAGAGCAAATATTATGGGAGTTTGCTTTGGTAAAATGATAACTGTCAAGATTGAAAATTTGGGTTTAGCCGCCGGCGGGGAGGCTGTTATTGAATATATGACATGTTCCTAGACGACTGGCTTTTTATGACAAAGTTCGGCTAGCTACGAAGGTACCTTTAAAGGTGTGTGTCGTAAATTACCTACTAAGTGTAAAATTTTAAATGCATTCTCAAATGATTCCTTCATTTACACATCTACTAAATACCTTCATTTATGTGGCATATCTTATGTAAATCTTTTGTTGGAGGTCCTTATCAAATAAATAAATCAAAACTTATGGGTCGTGAGCACTAATTAATCAAAATGGTCTAATGAAACCTCAGCATATAGTAAATCCTCTGCTGAAAACCTGTCCACATCCCAGGTGACGTCATATCAGTTACCCACCTGTCAAAATACCCGCCACGGGCATCGTCGTCAGATTCACCACCCCATTCTTGAATATTTTACACTAGATTGACTCAATGAAAGTTTCGTTCTGTTGACAAACCCCGGCTGCCCCTGGGAGTGTGTGATTTTATCTATAAATGAATATCATATTTCTAGATATGATAAGAGTTTTTTACACAATTTGATAAAAGTCAGATCTTATTAAGTCGAGTAAACCATACTGATAAACTTCAACTTTCTCATTCGTCTTTATTACCTATCTAACAAAATCATTTGCCTTTAGCGGATGATTATGTCTTACATTAAGCACTCTATTACAGTAGAATGGAAAGTCAACTACTAATGTCCTATCAAAACTCAAACCTACTATCATCCAACCATTCATTGCCAAATCAACACCCGACACTATATTGATCACCCCTCATATAAAGATATCAAACATTATTTGACACCATCAATAAAATATTACTTATCATTTGCAACAGCGAGCTCTACAAGTTAGTGCGGGCCTGTGCGGGTCCCTGCCCGTCACAATCCCGCGATCCCGGCGATCCCGCGGTCCCCACCTTATCATCCCGTGAGAATAACTTTCAGATTTATGTGCCACGTAAAAGTTTATGTCGTGCTTTGTTTCGTGCATGCCATTTTATTGTTATCAACTATTTTCGACAACTGAGTGGGAAAAGGGAGAGGTCTATGATATTTATAATTGAGTTTATCTACTCTGTTTTCTTGTAATAGTACCTATAACTACTATACTATTAAAGTTCAAGGTGGAGCAAAAGTAATGTCATAATTTAATAAGCTGCCATTTTTATAGGTGTTAAATTTTGTTTTCATTAATATTTTTAGTTATTTTTGTTTTCCTGAGTATAGTTTATATTCTATTTATTGGTATATTGGCGTGGCTAGCTGACATAATTATGGCAAATAGGTACTCGTAGTTTAATTTAATGTTCTGTGTCTCGTAATATTAACTACTTTGCATACCTACTATTGTGTAGAAGCAATTGTTTCTTACTGAACAGACAGCTGTGCTGCTGGGGAGATTGTTGCACCACTTTTTCTTCCCAGCGAAAGCACTAGGAAGTGGTGAAGGGCGGATGTTTTGGGGACTGTCTTATGTAATTTTGACGTTCAAAAAGTGCTGTTTCTCAGCCTAATTTGAATAAATGACTTTTGATTTTGATTTTCTTGGAAATAAAAAAAAATGATCTCTGTTTTCACGGAAAGTTTATTTAAAGGTGTAAAATTTATGACATTAAGTCGAAAAAATAATATCGGTCCAACGATCACCTGAGTTGATGCATATTTGCCCTCGTTTTACGGCATTTTGAATTGTTGCTCGCAAACCATCCTCAAAATTGGTGATTTCTTCAATGTTAATTTTCAAGACTTGCAAGGTTTGTAGTTTGTTATGGTAAACGCAAAATTTTAAAAAGCCCCAAAGAAAGAAGTCTGGCGTCGTCAGATTTGGCAATCTGGCCGACCGTTGAAATCTACAAAACGGGAGATCACAACGCCCTCGAAATTGGTGTTTCAAAGTCTCCATTGTTGGATGAGCTGTGTGACTGTGTGTATCGCTCCATTGCGTTGTCAACTAATTCCCCATCTGTCTACAACATATAAAATTATGGCACATTCACATTATAACATTACTTTTGCCTCACCTTGTATTTTCATCGAGTTTGGTAAATTTTCACAAGGCCCTAATAGAAAAGCCGTGTAACCATTTAAAATTACATGTAAAATGCCCCACAAAAAGATTTTTAAAGGAAATATGATTTTAGTAGTTTTCGTTGAATATAATGTAATGGTTTAATAGCCCTTTCGAAGAGAAGAGGCTTGTGTCCCAGCAGTGGGAATATTATAGGTTGATTATGTGTGGTTTAATAGTAAAGTGACGATCAGCCATCAAACTAAACATGTAACCTTTTGAAAATAGGTGGTTCTACAATAGTTATTTAGTACACACGGCAACATATCAAGCTATACCTACATTTCCAGTTTTAGCTGACCTCGCATTGTAAGTATAGGCTTTTCGTACAGTCAGAAATCAGCCTATACTGGTTATGTATAGCTTGATGTGTAACCGTGCGTGCCTATGTTCTAAAGCTACAGATTCTAATGCAATGTCAGATGAAAGCCACAGCGGAGCTTTGACGACCGGCGACTGCCCTGCCTGATAAAATTCTATCCAGCCTTTAGACCAAAGCCACTAAAATATATTGACAGCATTACACACCTAAGCCTATTTTGTTATTACGATATTCGGATTTTCATAAAAATTGCGGTTCTTGTACAGCAGCCTAAAACAGTACCAGCAATTACGGTCCGATCGAATTTCGTTTTAGGTTTTCGGCACTTTTCGGCTCAAATATACGTCATAGGTTTTCTGACGATGTTTTCCACCGTTTTGAGAGCAGTGGTGATGAAATTCAATACAGAAAGTGCCTGTCTGGGTTTAAACTCACGACCTACAACTCGTAAGTCGGGGCCGAACCACTGGGCCACCGCTGCTCGTGTTTAAGTTTTAACTTAAAAGTATAAGGTAATATGTATTAGATCGTTACAATTATACCTTTGAGAAAAGTATAAAGTTCATTTTCGTGCGAGTCTTTAATTCAATTACTAAAATGATTTTACTTTTACCAAACAACAACCTATCGACAAACAAGAATTATTCGTTTCATTTTCGTAAAAAAAAAAAATCGTCGTAGGTATACGTCTACCAGATCCCATGGCACACAAAAAAGGGATTTTCAAATGGCAATGTCAACCCATAAATTTTTTTTTTATGCCATGAGCTTCCGGTAGACCTATAATTTAAAAAAAAATACTGCCCAGCAAAGGGTTACAACAATAAATACTGTATTACAGACTGTCATAGATATTCGCATGACGATATAAAAATACATAAGATAATTTTAGAAACCCGACATGTGTCCCATCCCATCATAGACACAAACACAGACAACAGAGAGAGCTTCTAAACTTCTCGATTGAACTGACGCATCGATATTTACAATACGAGATTTGATGGCCATCTAATCGTATATCGTTTGACGACACATTGAAATGATCTGGACCCTAAGGTAAGGGCTGCGGAGTTGAGTGGACGATAATAGAGAAACGTCTTTACGAGTTCGACACCCGCTTAACACATCAACACCATACAGACATTGTGCGCTCGTGGGTGAAAAGAGCTGTGGTCGAGTGTGACAGTGAAGCCGGTAGTGTGATAAACCTGTCTTTTTTAATCACAGCAATTTAAATAGACGCATATTCAATAGAGAAAAAAACAGATTGGCTTCAAAAGTATTTTAGGAATACTTCTGAGACTTATTATTATTAAAATAATAAAGCGGTAAAGTTGTTCATGCATTCGTGATTGCCCTGCTATAAGTTAATAAACTCGGGCCTGCCAATCATTAAAATATATCCTAAGGGTATTATCATCTCTGATGTATAGTCGAGACAGCCGCCACTTTCTGCAATGTCATCGGTGCATATAAAAAGTTATGACCGCTGGCAATATTTCCGAGAGGCGGCCGGCGACGCTCGTAGGAAACGATATGCAGTAAACGGTCGGGCGTGCGGTCCCGCGGGGCCACTGAGCCCCCGCTGACCCGCCCGATTTTATGCCAATTTTCATAAAAATAAATCTGACTCGCGTTGATTGAACCAGTCGCCGGGCCGCGTTTCGTGATCGACTTTCTATTTTATTGTTATTAGCTCGGTCGCGCAAGGGTACGAATTATTGTTTTGCCATTTGTCCCCAAAAATAGAAAAGGCTATCCTTACACGAAGGTATAACTTGTATGACAATCAATTTATTCGAAACTGGCTTACGTTTTCTTGTGTTCTTCGTTGGCGCAGATTTTATCAGAACAAGATCGTAAGTATGGCAAATAGGCAATTCTGCAATTCTGATTATAAGAATGCGACTGAACGACAAAAAGCTCGTGTTCGAAGTGTTCATTACATACAAAAACAATGCAGGGACAACTTGAAAAACGGTTGCACTATAAAGGACGAGACATGAATGGATCATTGGTTGAGTTAATAACCGCCCGCTAAAGCGCGCTGGCTGCGACCGAGCGGCCGCTATCGCTGTTAACATCAGATGGAACAAGTGTTATGGCATCGTACGCTGCCTTATACGATTGAAAGCATTCCCGGAGAGATATTTCGATGCTATCGGCGGCCACACACGGCAGCTCAACAGCCAGCAAGTATAACTAGCTGACGCCAGACGCCAATTTGCGACACTTTTACGCTCATAACAGCTTCTGATACCATTTATGTTACACTATGGCCATTTTAAGACGTTTTTTACTTCAATTCAACTTCATTTCAACGGTAATAAACGCCACACTACATAAAATCCCTTTTATGTATCTAAGAAATAATTTAAAAAAATAATTAAGTACATATGTACAGATAAAAGGGAATACAAAATGATACGTCTGAACAAAAGTGCAGGGTGTAGTCAAAGAAGCATGGCGGGCGATCGTGATTTATCGTCGGCCGCTTTTGAATATTAAATAATCTTTAATGGGAGCGCATGATCGGCCCATTAGCCGACGTCGCTCCTTTCACGTTTAATAAAGAGTCATTTATAAGCCAGCGACGCTTTTCCCTTATCTGGCCGAAGTATGTCGCGCGACTGAGAGGTGCCGCCCTATCAGGATTAATTCATAATTTTATCCGTGTATGTTGATGTATTCAATGTTTTTGGAATCGGAATGTACACAATTAAATACTTCAATCTTAATTACCATACAAACACAATTATCTGGCTAATGTCTCCGGGCTCTATTATAATGGAGGGTTGCAGCTTCGGGCGCCACTATCCTTTAACTTAACCTCACAAGTATAGGTTTGATTCCCACGATGGGTAAGTATCACCTCATTGAATCATTAGGAAATTACCCCGTTTCCTCGCGCCGACAACGACTGATCACGTCTAATGTCGTTCCTTTGAACCTCGGACACAAAATTGTTTCACAAGTATTATTAATCACGAGAACAAGATTGCGTGGCTACATTGTATAGAGATGTTAATTAAATAGTGCTCATTTACAGTATTTCATAGTTAGAAATGTAAACTAGCAAGAAAATAGTTTTCATTTAAATTTAAGTATTAATTACGCAAGTGGCACATCGGAGGGTCTTGATTTGATGGAGATTTTAGACTACCTTCCATTACTTAAGAAGAACTGACACACTGAAAAAGTCAAACGTCAGCAAAGCACATTATGTTAATTAGAATTCACAAAGTTAAACATAATTCTTCAAACGCCAATTAACAGCACCCACGACAAAAGAAACTCATTTTGACCATTACCCGTCCCAATACGTGTTGCAAAAACAAATGAGTTATAACTAACACTCTCCATACTGAGCCACTGAATGCGTGTAATTATGAAGATTAATCTGCTCGGTGCTCGAAGCTTAACATAACTTGAGGGCGCACATCGTCGGTTACGACTTCCTAATGACACTTCGATCGCGGCCGCCGCTCATTATCGCGAAACATTCGATCGGCTCACTCGAGTTATTCCTCTTAATATCGCGCCGACGGTGGCTGAGCGGTCAGGATATTGTCACGTATGCGCCGCGCACTGCCGTAATTATATCGGCGCAATTAAAGACCAACTAATATATTATAATCGTTCTGTTAGCATCAGTAGTTTTTACAAGAGCACCGGGAGCCGACAGCGTACCTCCGTTCACACACTCATCCCCGTAACACCCTACTACGATTGACCTGGAATGTTCTAGGAATAGCTATGTATAGCAACGAATGCTATAGTAAACTAGAATGAAGAATTCGGACAAAGCATTCATGATGAGATTAGTATTATTGAAATCAAATTCATGAACGTGTTTCCACCATTTCCGCGTTGTAGGTAAAGTACAGAAGTTCTGTTACGTACCATGGAATACAAAGCCATGTAAAAGGAAACCTCCGTAACGCTTACATAAGAGCAATAAATTACATGGTGGAGTCGTAGTGATGTACATTAGGCAGTCTCGTCAATGTGACTGCCTAATAAACGGGTAGGCTCCGGGGCAGTTTGATTTCCTCGCGAATCATGAGAAAATTATTCTGCAGACGAGCCAGCCGCTTTGAGAACATCCGACGGATAAGAATAATTACTTACATTGATTGAACCCTTATAATCTGAGTTTATTTAATAGTCGACAGATGTTAATCGGTGCGCCGACTATAATTACGCTTCGATTCCTGACGAGAAAAACGCTGAAGCGTACCTCTATCAAATACAGCACAGATTTATATTTATTTATTTAGATATAGTTACCTAAAGCATCTAGGTAGAGGTACCTACTTGTTTATTATTTGTTCACGTTATTTGCCTGTAAGGGCAATTACCTACAATACACAATAGGAGCTATGTGGAGTGTAGTTATAATATTTTCCGAGATCATAAATTAGCTACCTACAGAGTGATGGTGATGAATAACTTAACATTTTTTCTCAGTTGGTTTTATATTGTAGGTAAAATACATATTATACTCGATTGGTTATCTTCTGTTCCAACTTAAGTAAGAATATCAACGTTGGCAAAATGTGAAAACAAGATGTCAGTAGAAAACAGAAAATAAACCTACCTACTTTGCACACATATATTACCTTGAGTGATACGTATACGAGTCGCAGTAACAGCAAAAAGCGCCAATAAAACTGAATAACTATTAAAATTTACACGGTCGGTTCACAAGGTCATAAATATCACTAAAATGTTTCACAATACATCGAGAAATGGGAAGTTGTAGTCGTAACAAAACAGCATAAACTGGCATAGCTGTTTTAATTAGAGTTCATAGTAACGTGTTGGGTGTGGGGTTTATTTTACCATTTTTCCATTGTATGTAAAGCAGCTTGGGAGTTCATCCATCACTTCATATTCGCGGCTTGCTGTCGGCGCGGGATTGCTCCGTGCCGCCCTACTGACCATACACACGCTAATTGGATCAACATTGAAAGAATACCTCTGTTTAATTATCGTACGAGTCCGAATTAGGAACTGAATTTTGTTCTTCGTCATCTTCGACTTTGGCATTTGTGTTGCTTTTCATGCAGAAATGTCATCAACCTGGAGGTGATGCATACCTGTTTACAATGTCAGTAATTGTGATTATATTAATGATTAACAACTCAAATAAAACAAAAAAAATCTGAAGACCAATTCACGTAATTAAAAACATTCAAAATCTAGTCGCAGTCTCACCTCAGCGACAATCATTGTCAAAAATGTAGAGAAAAAAAGGTATTTTTGACAGATTGAGACTGAGATCAGAGGGGCAATTCTCGTTATTTTAAGAACGTTCACAGTCTGATTTCAGTCTCAATCTGTCAAAAATACCTCTAATTTTCCTACATTTTGACAAGTTTTTGACATTTGTTTCTTTTAAATTACGAGAAATGGCCTTTTGACTGTGAACGTTCTTAAAATTACAAGAATTGCCCCTCTGTCCGCGTGCTTATGAATATGAGCATATATCTAAGATTAGTCTATTTTACGTTTTCTCTAAACCCGAGAAATTTAACGGCAATTAATCTTTGTGATACTGAATGTAATATCAAAAGATAATTTCTGAAGGTTTGTTCAAACTGTCTTTTACTTCTAAGGCTATCTGTTACGTTGGGATCTAGACGATCGAGGCCTTTATCTATTGTTCCTGTAAAGTTGTAAATCATTATCGTCGGATCTAATTCTTCGGTCGAGATCTGAAGATAACAAGCAGCAATTGCAATAGGACACATGTTCGTGATGCAGGCCAGCCGATATCCTGTTCCATGCAGCATATCCATGTATTTAAATAACAAAGTCATAAATGCCATACGCGTGCTTGTTAACGCGCTCATGTAAATTCTAATCCTTGTTGCATTTAGAACGGGGCGGCCTAGTAATTATGTGCTTTCATTTGTCTGTTTCTCGGAACAAACGAGCGCGCCCCGGCGTGTAAGCCCGCTCCATGTAAAGCAGTTAGCAGTACTCTAATCTCGCACTGCCATTAATTTAAAGAATAACGTCTGCGTAACCGACTTTACCAACAACGTCGAAACACAATTCTCCTTCACATTTTGTTATTTGCATATTAAAATAATTTCGAGTAAACGCAATACGTAAGTCGCCTTCCACCCGCATTCGACTGTTTCTGAAACGCCATGCATGGTCATTTGTTGCCATAGGAAAATAAACCTTGTTCTAGTAACCTTTAATATGATATCTGTTGGAGATTATTTAACAATTACGCTTGTCTTATACTGAAAATGTGGAGAACGATGACAGATAAAGGCGGGTTGTGCGCCCAAATAGATAAACTAGTGTGGAAATTAATGTCTACATTTACTGGTGCATGAAGTTTGTAGTTAATTATAGGTTTATAGTTATTCGCTTTTTTTAAATGCGTATAACTACCACAAAAGTTAACCATTATCGTTTTAAAAGGAAGTGTATAAATTATCCATAGTTAGTGGCTTATCGGTGGACAGACAAATATTTATCAACTAAAGTACCTAGTATTCTCTCTGAACCGTGAAATTGTAATGTACAGGTGAGCTTTGAGTGTTATTATGACACCCGTATTTTATTAGCGTGACTTCGTATGGTTTAGTCATTAATTCGTTGATACTAAATATTATCTAAACTTTATAATAATATGTAACATATAATATTTTACAATAAAGTGAAAAGTTTTGTATGTTTGTTTGTTACGCTTTCACGGATTCGGATGAAATTTGGCACATGGGTAGACCACGGCCTGGATTAGGGCATAGGATACCCGATTTATCCCGATATTATAACGGGATCCAGAGTTATGCGGGTGAAACCGCGGGGCGCAGCTAGTTCGCTGATATGAAACTGCGGGGAAATTGCGTAACACATTATCAATCGGAATCGGTTTCATTTTGAATGTTCAACAACATTCATTGCGTTATTTACCAGTTGAGCAGACAATTTTTTTTAATTATGAAGCAATAAATTAATGCTTCTAAATGATTCAGATTCCGACTGATAGTGTGTTACGCAATCAGGTTGCTGGTTGGTGGGGAAGAAACGCAAGATATTTTTTTTTTCTCTTATCGCATTTATTTCATGGCCTTTTCAAGAAAGGAGCATACAGTATTAGAGTGCTTTGTGCACATCGACGTCCATTGCCTAGTCTCTAAGCAAATGGCGACGATGTGCTTTATGCTCTATAGCATTCAGATAATTTATACTTATTTTTTAACCAACTTCTAAAAAAGGAGGAGGTTCTCAATTCGGAAGTTTGTATTTTTTTTAATGTTTGTTCGCGAATAACTCCGACGCTTGAAAACCGATGTGAAAAATTCTTTTTTCGTTGGAAAGCGTATACTTCCCAAATGGTCTCATGAAAATTTTATCAAAATCAGAAAAGCGGTTTTTAAAAAATCAACAAAAATCTAAAAATTTAAAAGCAATATTTTGTAAAAGGTGATGAGCAGTTGACATTAGGCTATTGTAATTTAGATAAATTACAAATTCTCCCACTTAAAAGTGAAAAATAAAGACATTTTTACAAAAAAAAATAACCGACTTCAAAAAAAACACGACGAAGTGATAAATAACTTTAATTTCAGAAGTCGGTGTCAATAAACGAAAATGCAGAACCAACGACACCGACTTCCGAAATTAAAGTTTTTTCATATTTCAGCCGCAGCGCCTGTTCGGTCAACACTTGAAAAGCTGAGTAGGTACCTACTATTAGGTAAGTTTTCCGCAAAAACAAAATTTATAAACGTTTCAAAATAAACAAATGTATTTCAACTTATTAGCTAAACCTAGATAGCATCACAGATACAAATCCTAAACATATGTTCAGAAAACTATGCGTCAAAGCATTCCCGTAGTGAGGGTTCCCATCGTGCTCACTCACCGTGCTTGCCTCGTTTAATAAACATATTAATATTATCAAGCCAGCACTCCGCGTCCGATACACCATCTAAAAACAACACTGTTATGAATTACTAATTTTACGACGTCCATTATGTAATGTAATTATATGCGTTATAATTTTATGATACGTTAATTTAACAACTTAACACATTTCACTTAACGCCTTTTAAACGCTACAGTAATCGTAAGTCAATTTATGCATGTTTCTTTACATTTTACAAGTGTAAGTACTTGTGCTACCTACGTACTCATTGTTGAATACATTCTTCACATGAATGAATGAAAACATTTTTAATTAATTTTTAATTTTTTCGTCGGTTTAATATTCAGGAATGTATTAAACATTGTATGATAACGAAATGTCAGAGTTCAAGATTAAAATAACACTTGGTTACATCACAATATGTCATACCTACGTTATGGGTAACGTAGGGTTGACCGGTGGACGCGACCCTAACATATTTTAACACTTCACCAATTTTTAATGTTTGTAGAGACAATTAATTACAGGGTAACAGAGGGCTACTATCGCGGCTACTAATAAATGCAGTCGATATCGGCGTTAAATTTGTTGCATCGACTCGTCCGCCGATGAATTGTATTCAGTTATTATCTATGGTGCTGATAGTAATTTTTTTCACACATTCCAGGGAGGCGACGTTCCGTGGCGGGGGGTGGGGGGTGTTCTGCTGGCACCCGCCGGGAGGCGCTCGCGCGTGAAATTATTATCATATAATACCCCGCTTTGAACACACCGCGATTATTCAAATGCTCATCGCAATACTCGCGCCTCACGCCGAGCGCTACGTTCTCCCGCAGCCGGCTTTCGCGCACACATTCATGGATTCCTATTCCACGCCGTCCTTTGCTAAAACTTGTCAAATAATTCATGTATAATGCACGAGAATTGTCATGTGAGCGATAAGCAAATGACAGAAAATGTTATGTAAATTCAAAGTATCCATAATCCTTAGTAAACACCTTCATAATGTGAGCCTGCGGGAGATACCGGCGGGAACGTGACTTATTCCCGCTGATAAAATAATGCTTTGTCTACACTAAGTATTATGGCGTTTTATAAATGAAATATGTTGCTATGACACAAATGCAAAAGATACTTTAATCTTTTATGTACAATACAATCATCTAAGCATAGCATTTTGATCTGAATATCTAATACAATGTCCGACTGGGCACAATTAGGCGAGTAATTGACGGTTTGCAGACGACTGTGTATATTTTTATTAGGTTGTTATTAGTAACGAAAGGTCACAGCTAAATCTGATAAAAAGCTATTTTATAAGCATTTGTTCTACGTATACGACCGACGCAATTCCATCAATCTGTCCAAATGTGAGCTAGACAAGTGTGTTTTCCACTATGCACGACTCGCTACAAGTTCTTTTTGTCACATGTTTACTTACCTCACGTCAAATTACAATGAACATTTAGTTTAGGTATTTGGAGAACAGACTTAACTTATCCAATTTAAGAGTTTAATGTTAGTTTGTAAAAAAAAAATATCTATGAATAAAAATAATAGTATTATATGAATGGATTTATGATTGAAAAATTATATTCACACTGAGTCGATGTCGTCATGGAAAACATGAACTGAACGGATTTCCTTGACTAACACTGAAAGGTATCGTAACTCGTTCACTGACTCGATTATAAAGTGGAAATTTAATTATAAAATAGTACTGAACTTAAATAAACTTGTGAGTTTACCCTCCGGCCGACTTGACGTAAACTTGGCAAGTGGAAAAGGGCCCGAGACGTAAAGTAAGCGTTATCTACGAGTATATTTTGCTTTGGACTCTTTATGAGTTTCAAACGAGATCCGTCACGCGACGTTAACTCGGAATAGATGTGATAAAGTGGCCGCTAATCTGTCCTATTGGGGCCGCACTTAGTACACTTTATTAATCACAAAGCTTACAAATTACACTATACTTCCTGCGGCGTGACACCTCGCCGAAGCGTATGTTAATTTTATTGTCGACTCTATTGGACGATTTGGACACCGTGACAACTTTTGTTGGGGTGGAAAGTGCTTGAATAATGTAAATATAAATCGCCCTTTTTATTTTTAACTTTCAGACGTACAAGACTTATTTTAATTCATCGTTTGTCATGCATCATGTGTATAAATAAAAGATAGAAGATTTCTAAAATAGCAGACGGGGCTCTCGCAGTTCTCTTCAGAATTTAGAATCTTCAGTACTGTTTGCTAACCCAACAGAAGTGCATTAACTATGCATTAGACATTCGATCTCGATGTTCGGTACAAATATATTCACAATACCAATTTGTCATCTTGTCTATAGGTATGTATAGTAGCTGTAGATAACTACCAGTGAGTATTTAAAAATGTGTAGGTCTCTAAGTACTTCGCTGAAATAGTTTCGGCATTAAAATAAGGTCACCTTGAATCGACCTTCTGTAACATAAATTGCCATCGTATATTTATTATTCTTATCGAGACGCATTTTGTTCAAAGTGTTTATGCACAATTTTATACTTTAATCGCAAAATTTACACTTAAAACGTGGGGTTCTCGACATGACGCCTTATGCAAAGCAGGTGCTACCTGATACGTGAGTTCACGAGCAGGGTTACAAACGGTGTAAGCCTCGCAGGGAGGCTCACGAAAATTTGTTCAATGCTCGCAGTACACAAGGAACAAATTCGTTTCCATAACCTTTCGGCCGCTCCATCTGTTCGGAATATTCAAAGCACTAAAAATGTAATACAATAATGGTAATTCTATTTTAAGCGCTTGTAAGTCACATTTTCGTTAAGTTTTCCGCACACTTACCGCGGTTTACAACCCATCGGCGCTTATCGGGTGTCGATCGCGTATCGCCATCATAAAACGCTCATATCGGGTGGAAATGAACTGAATGCTAAAAAATAAAATCGTAATAAAGGCGAGTCGGCCGCGTAACCGCGTACGTAGGTAGTACGAGTACTTATTAGTATTTGGAGATAAAATGAAGTTGGCCCGCTTTGGGCAATTTATTGGGGTAAGTTATGGGCGGCGCGCGGGCTCGGGCGGCTAATTTATTCGCCGTGCACATAAATTACTTGATTATGAATTCAAGTTAGCTCCACTGAATTGTTTGTCTGTTGTTGTAAGCAGCGCTTTTGTGTAACAAACAAGGATATTAGAATTTACCAGATTCTTGTCTTATAGTACCGCGCATAAATTACGGTTTGTATGTAGAAGCTAGCAGGAGAAATGGTGAGAAGTTCTAAGAGAGCCTCCTTATTGTCGCTTCTTTGCTCAGAAAAACTTCGCTGACAAAACGGAGGGCTTAATGGGAACATTGTCATTAAATCCAATGCTTGGTAAAAAAAGAAGATAAATGAAGAGTGAAAATAGGGACAATCTAATAAAAAGCAATAGTAGGGATTATGTAGAACACCAATGGTAATGCCGAGTTGTTTTCCAGGCGGTACTAACGCGCCGCAAGTCACTGCAGCGCGGAATAATCGCGGATACCCATAAAAGATGTAATTTCAGATAAGCTGAAACAGACGAGCCCCGCCCCCTTCCTCCCGCCCCCCACCCCTCTCCCTAGCTGCCTACTTTCTAATGACTAATTATTATGCTGTGCGTTCCGAGCTTTAACGTCAGCGACTGAAGCCTACTTGCTATACTTGACTACGTTTTGCGCCGCGACTATGTTTATGTGTACGAGCGTACCGTTACTTGGAGCTTTTCTTTTACTTTTCTCAAGTTTTCTGCTGACAGTTAAGTTTCACAATCTTCTATTTAACATAATAAAATACGTTAATGGAGTACGAAAGTAAAATTATCAAGTTATTGTTAATATTAATATTAATTGTTTCCTACGAACAAGAATTCCTTCCGCTAAAACAACGCTAATGTGGTTTTAATTGAAAAATTATTATGCTCGGCGCCTAGGCTTCGCATAAGAGGCATCTATCGAATGGTAAGTTCCGATCACCGATATGGGCATGAATAATTTGTAATTGATAATGAAGTTTAGCTGCTTATGACAGTAGCGTAGTGGTGTGGAGGGGCGCCAGCGCCTGCGCGATGACGCCGATAGAGGGCGCCGGCGGCGGCTGCGCCGATGTGTGATACGACATTACCATAACGCTCGCACACTGCTTTTCTGCTCTATCTGTGATTACAGGAGCTAATGCATTGTTGGGTCTTCGCTAATAATTTGTTAGATACGTGAAGATCATGGTAATATGCGTTTGTTTAGGAAAATTGTGATACAATTCATAGGTGATTAATATTTATTGCGATTTGCGAATTTACCGTGTGACTGAACAGGACATAGCGTAGTCTATTTATTAACGCATTTATACATTTATATTTATTAAGTAAGAATTTTCTACAGAACCTGTAAAATGTGAAAATTCGGTTTCTTAGTAGGCGTCATCAGTGCACGAAAAAATCTGGAATTTTACATAAATCTCTCTAAATACTTGGGTACACCAAATAGTTATACCTAAAGTCTGAATGGATGGATTAACTAATGTTCTGAGAATTTCGTGCGTGCTGAAAATTTTGTAGCGCGTTGATATATTGATACCTCTAACATCTTTTGTCTATTAATCTTCTAAATCACCTACTACTACAGTTTTAAAAGAGAATCTGATAAAACAAGGCGACTAAACGGCTTTATTATTCATACTAATGTTAATATTATTCCGACTCGCATACGATGTAACTTTCTGTATTTCCTTTTCAATTAGAGGGAAGAAATCCGAAAATGACGTGAACACATGGCGGTGTGCGTGGCCCAAGATGGCGCTCTGCAAGTAAATCGTCCGAATTATACAAATAGCGTTTGCCTAACTGCACCAACGTATTGGCATATGTTCGTGACTAGTTTACGAGTGCTACGACATTGCATATTAATTGGTGTCGCTATCGAGCCGCGCATCGACTGCGACCCAGCTACCTCCACTATCTGTACGGACGGTAACCATATGTTGTGTAGATACGTGTTGTATCCAAACATAAGCGGCTAATAGACGTTGTTCTGATTTGATAGCAAAAAAAATTACCTGCCCGACAAAATGGACGTGTGAATAGCGTAGAAATGCGACAGAGTCGTAATGTGTCATAGTGTTGTTTGTCTCTGCATCACCCAAAGGTTGACTGGTAGAAAATGCCTATGGCATTAAGTCCGCCTCTGTACATTTTTGTGCTTGAAGTATTAAATAAATAAATAAATAATGAACGGGTTTTAGACAACCTTAGGTAATCATGCAACAGCGAGTTGTTGCATGATTAGTACTAAGGTAAGTTATAATTAGGTTCATCATTAAACATTTTAATTGCCATACATAACAAAGTTAATTTATTGCCTGCCTTTCAAAACTTGAAAGTTTCCACTTTCCTCAAGCTGAAGGGTCGGGAAATGTCAGCAATATAAGTATGCAAACGTCTCTCAAACTAGCAACTGTATAATTAATAGAACGCGATACAGTCGAACAAGCACATCATTAAATGCTCGATTTATCTTATTTAAATTATAATTAAATGACTTCTTCATACTTATTTATGTCTCATCACGTAAACTTAATTTATTTTATTTTATTCCTGCTGATTCATTATTTCATTTCTGTAAATTGATTTTTGTTATCATTTACGTCATTCCAGCTCACTTGCTTACGAAAATGAATGCGTATATGTTTAATTTAACAAATAAATTAATACTCATATTAAAATAGTGTTTTTGAAAACTATTTCCATTACCTATAGTAAAATAGATCAAAGGTCAAGTGCGTCACGCCTACACGTGGGCACATATAAAAGAAAATATTTGTGTACTGTTTATGAAAACACAATGCTATATTTGTACTTTGTACCTTATCGTTGAATGGTAACTAAAGTTGTCAGTCGGATGGTCAGCGCACGTTAGTCCGAAGCATAGCTAGCTCTGTGATAGAGCGAACGCAGTCTAATATGCAAATGTATTTAAATGCTAAGCCCTCTTCATTACGCCGGTATCGATCTTAGATATACAATTTGTAACTCGATAGGTGCATAAGTCTAACGAATCTCTAGCTAATACTC
Source organism: Gortyna flavago (assembly GCA_963669345.1). Taxonomy (NCBI): domain Eukaryota; kingdom Metazoa; phylum Arthropoda; class Insecta; order Lepidoptera; family Noctuidae; genus Gortyna; species Gortyna flavago. Next base: position 9,378,364 of record OY770128.1, on the reverse strand, counting down.
CTTGTTGAATACGTTCAGTATTTACGTAGCACGAAATTTGGTGAGAGGTAGATTAGTCGATACAATGTATTTAGAATAAAACGTTGTGTGAATTGTTACAATAATCGGATGATTGTAAAACCGTTTAGGTAATCATGATAACTTGGGATGGGATATATATTACGTTATGCTGATCAGAAGGACTGATTAAAGAAACAGTTATTGGCAAACCTGGGCACTGCTTTAATCACCACGATTGGCAGGTGGGTTGGTGATCCACGACTGTCTCATTTTTTTCGTTATCCTTTTGTCGCATATTCATTGGAGGACACACGGAATTGCATGAAATGCTCTCCGATAACATTAGGAATTATCTTTGAGGAAAAAGTCGCAAACTGTATGCTTAACCCCCATTCTAGCCCATAGAATTTAGTTCACACATCTTCTTAATCGTGTGACATTAGCAGGTTATTCACGTCCATGCTAATTATACTAATTAACCCGCAACTAAAATCTATACACAGCGAATTAAAAGAGAAATTCCAACACAATTAGACATTGCTTTATACTGGCAACATTAGTATTCTAACATGTAGTGGCGGCCCAATCAGATTAATCTTAAATATTTATTGAACACAGTGTATTGCCAGGTTTGTTAAATTAGTATGACGATGGTATACCGATGGTGGTGGAAATGGTAAGCGTTGTGCAGACGTGGGTGGGCTGCCAGCTCCTGATTAAGACATGATGAATATTAATCTGCGCCTGCGCAGCGGTGGTTGACGACGTTCTATGTGAACTACAACACTTCTGTCACCTTCGGTTATGCTGATTATAAGGAAACTTCAGTTGGGAATGTGAGGACATAGTTAAGTGAGAAATTGGCGCGTTTGTGAGTTGTTGAGTGGCCAATATGGCCAAATAGCTAATAGATATTTATAAATACTATACACCACACTGATTGGAAAATATGTATATTCAACTGATTTTAGGATATCACACTTTATGTCGATGAAAGTATGAGCTAAGATGTTGCACAATTATCAATGTATATTCTGCGAACCTTTCCCCACGTTTGAATGCAATCCAAAAACGTCACATCTATAACTGTGACAGTGTCCGTAGCAGACTATACTAAAATGTAGCTAATTATTTGTTAGTTTAGAAACATTTTGACAACATGCACTAAATTAAAATATCAAAAGCCGTAAAACTTTTGAAATGCTCCTAAAAGGAAAACTGTTTGATGATACATAATTACCACGGATAATTAACATTCAAAAGATCAAAGGAAGAATTAAAATGTTCGTGAACGTTCTAAATATTAATGGTGGAATAAGGAATTGCATCATCTAGTCGTAGATCATGTAACTAATAGAAGACTTCCCCTTCCGTATCGGGAACCGATTAGTTACTAGCTAATCCTGAACCTACAGCGAAGTCAAAAAGAACAAGAGCCAGGCTGCCTCCACCTGTCGAATCTGATAAAAGTGTTTTATTTAAATTTCTTTGGTTGGCGATTCAAAAACGAGCACAAAGTTGTATTTGTGTCTTATTAAATGAAATTTATAGTTTGGATATAGCTGCTGATTGACCTCGGTCACTGGAAGGATAACAGGTTCGCATGAATGCTAAAAATGAGCTTTTCTACATAATATTTACACATGTACATAAATAAAGCAGCCCAGCTTCGCACATGTGCTGAGACGACATTGTTTATTTAAATAACATTGTCAACTTTGATTCGACAAAATAAAGACCGTGAAATAAAGAGTTGTTCAGTGTAATACTTTCGTAATTGTACACCGTATACAATGCGAAGACGTGTTTCAAGATCAGAGGTGCGAAAAAGGTGTTTACTTAAGTAAATAGGGCATTAAGAAGATGCCAACAAGTTCCCAGACCCATGATATCACTTTAAATACCATGCAACAATGCACTATAAATAAAATACTACTTAATTTTATGTCTAAAGGCCGAATGTTGTGCAAGGTGCGCGTACGCACGTGCCCGTCGCCCGCGGCTCCACTACAATATCTGTTCCGAATTCAAATTCGTGTCATACATCTTATGCTTAGGTTACAATAACAACAACACAAAATTATGTAAACTGAACTCTAGAACCACCGCTTAAGGATGATTTGAATAATAATGTAAAAGGAAATGGATATTCAAAATAATATCACCTCGGGGTTAACGATTACCGGTGCGCGCATGCGCCACAGATGGCGGGATAAACCGACGTTTGTTTCCGCAGTGATATCTGAATTAATGGCGATACGAAATGCTCGAAAGGTGCTCATTAACATGATTTATGCAAGATAATATGTTTCTTATGCAGGCCCTATTGTACTGATTAAAGTTTCCAAACGAACCCGGCTGAAGGCTCCACTCAACAAATTAATAAGTTTTTTCGGTGATATCTTTTTGAACGATAATATTAATTTATTTTACATACACTGTATTTAAATTAGATATTCAAAATATTCCAGCACGACAATTTGTTTTTTATGATTTTTTTAAGTTCGTTGCGTTCACCTTCAAAGCTTGGTTTTTTTTTTGTTATCCTGTGCAACTAAATGATTATTCACTTACCTACTGTTTTTTTTTTCATTTACTTGATAGACATACAGCCAATTCAGCCTGCGGCTTGTAGACTTCATGCCTTCAGGAAATCAGAAGGAGAGATGATAAAACAGAAAATAGAACTTCGACGTGTTAGACAAGATTTTCATTGTTGCACAAGGGCTGGAAAGGGAAGGCAAGGGAAGATTGGTCAAGTCTCTGATGTCAGCTGACAACTTCTTTAATCGGCTTTTATAATTACTAAAATATAAAGGCCAATTAAAGAAGCCTAAATAAAAATAATAATAAAATAATAATTTTAGATGACATAAAATTTAACAACATATAGGTTGTTGAACTTGGGTAGGCGTAGGCATCTTTAGGCGCCAGATGAGTTGATAAATAACCTCAATTTTTTTTTTAAGTATTCAGATAAATGTTACAAAGATTTGGTCATCATCATAAAGTACTGAAGAAAGCAAAACAAAAACTTGGATACATGACACGAATACCCCATCGTTTGTACTTCTGAATTAACAGAAAGACATGAATAGCCCACAATCGCAAGGTTGCTGTAATATTCCGCTGATACAGATAAAGCGTTTTCATAAAATAGGTAAGTGCGTAGCTAAAGGTTGGTGGTCGGATAATATTTCGCGGTATTAGGCGGCGGGTACATGAATGTGTAGCGAGTCCTGCCGGCGCCGTCCATCTCGCGCCTCGTCCGCTCACTGAGTACATTCCCGTGTAAGTTTTTACACCTATTATTTTATGTGTCGGCGAGTAAAGTTCGGTACGTGAGTTATAAACTCGCTCGCGCCTCTCTCGCCCCTACTTTATAGGTATTAACGACTTGTCCGAGAGTTTTCTTATAAATAAATTTGAAGGGTAACAAGGCTCGCTTTTGTCGGATTAGTAGAGTGGATCTTGTTTCACTTTGTTGCGGAGCCTCTCTATCTTTTTTAATGGAAAGTTTATGAGGAATTTCTATAGGCTTTGAGTGAATATAGACTGCGTTCTTATACAGACTTTACGTGTATGCGCAGATATTATGGCTGTACTAAAACAATTAGAATAAATGCCCAAGTCCTTGACCGTAAATGAGTAATTTGCTGAGCTTCGTAATTCTAGTGCATCATTTGATATGAGACAATAAACTCGTCAAATTAAAAGTCATGTCTTTTTCTGGCAATTAAATTAAGTACTTAATTAAAATGATCCATTTGCGCAATAATATTCCTTTTAGTCAAGAAATGGGTACATTTCAGAAGTGGCGAGCGGAATCAGTGAATCACGTGACATTAGACCATAAGGCGTAGTGCGCACTATAAAACCGGGACGTACGAGTATGTTAAGAGCACTACCTGTAAAATATCAGAGCAGTAAAGTAAATGCAGTGCTAGAGACGGAGGACGTGCTTCGTACTCTTAGCGACTGTTTAAGACAATATAGCCTCATATTCATCGTGACATATACTTTTACATTTTCTTTTAGTGAAGAAAATATACTTTTTTATGAGTCACAGTCTCAAGGTAGGTACCTAAGCGTGCACACACACGAGCGACACGCGTCCACGGCAAAGGCAACTGCAGCCGTCGACGAGTGCGGATGACAGCCTACGATACCCATCGACACCGGCCGTCGACGCGTCGGCAGCTGCAGTTGCCTGTCGTTGACGCGTGTCACTCATGTGTATGTGCACTAAGGTAACAATCGATACGCAGTATGACAGTGTTCTTGTCTCTCTGCATACTCAAGCTATTGCGCAGAGCAATTTTATTCTAAAACAACTCTTGGATGAAACCGCTATTACTTCTGTAGAACTCATTATCGTCAGCAATAGGCAGCAGCTGATCAGTAGTTGTTGCTATCGCGGGCGTTCAATCGATACGCAGTATGACAGTGTTCTTGTCTCTCTGCATACTCAAGCTATTGCGCAGAGCAATTTTATTCTAAAACAACTCTTGGATGAAACCGCTATTACTTCTGTAGAACTCATTATCGTCAGCAATAGGCAGCAGCTGATCAGTAGTTGTTGCTATCGCGGGCGTTTTACCGCTGGGGAGTTTCTTGCCCATTCTTCTCCCGAAAATACCTTTTGGAAGGGGCGACTAGAATCAATTCTATTCAAAAGTGCCTTTTATGTGCCTATTTGAAATAAATGCTTTGACTTTGGCAAAATAAAAGAGAGACTTATACCAATCCACACTGGACCCGATGTCCCTCTCACGGAGAGGAGCTGTGGCTTTGGCAAAATAAAAGAGAGACCTATACCAATCTACACTGGACCCGATGTCCCTCTCACGGAGAGGAGCTGTGGGAACGTTATAGGCTGATTGACTATGCCAGCAGTGGATGAATTTGAATTGTGGATGATAATGATCGGTGTTTTGGAGATTGAATAGTATGATGGTTACATCGTCATCTGTTCGTAGGTACATAGGTGAAAAGAAGCAATGTGGGTAGATAAAGTTGATGCTTTAAGAGCGGGCCCAAACCGAACTTGCCACTGGTTCTAAAGTGCCATTAGATTAGCTGGTCTAAACAGATTGTTTTATTCCATGAAAATGTAAAAAAAACTTTGTAGAATGAAAAGGTGATCAAGTGATATACATATTTTCTTTTGATATAGGCTCATTTTACGTATGCCCATTTTTTAAATTTATTTAATTAGATTTTAGAGAGCAGTGTTGGCCCAGTGGTGACGGCCGCGACTTACGAGTTGTGGGTCCGCTCTCAAGACGGTGGAAAAAAACATAGTGAGGAAACCGGCATGTCCTAAAACTAAAAATTGTAAGGCATGTGACATCCGCCAACCCGCACTGGGCCCGCTTGGTGGAGTACGGCCCACTCCCTCTCACTGAGAGAAAGCCTGTGTCCCAACAGTGGGAACATTATAGGCTGATTATGCTATACTTTAAAGATAAGAGGGCCTTTTGGCTAAATAATAACAGCCGCAAGGGTCGATCTTCAAAGTTAAGCAACGCTGGCCGTGGATGGATAACCATCCTTTAAATATAAATAAGCACGTTAAGCCGTTGGTTCCAGATGTCATTCGTAGATCTTTGACAGTCGTTAAGGGAAGTCAGAAATCCGAAAGTCTGACAACCAGTCTTACCAAGAGATGTCGTGTTACCCAGTAACTGGGTTGGGGGGGTCCTATAGGAAGTCGCTTCATGTAAAATACTAGTCATGAGCTGCATCCGTTAAAACTGGAAGCCGACCCAACAATAGTTGGAAAAAGGCTAGGCAGATTGATTCGCCTTTACAGATAACTATATACAGTCAATAAAAGAGATAAGTATGCAGGATCATCGGATATAGTTGAAGTTTAGTATGAAACCGATTAATGTTCTCAAATAAATTTTAATTATAATGGTGCAATTCATTCATTCACTCATTCATAGAAAACAAACAGCTTATTAATCAAATTAAATTTCAGTCGACAACATCCATCGGTTTCTTACTAAACTTCAACTATATCCGACGATCCTGCATACTTATCTCTTTTGTTGACTGTACATATATTTGAAATGTCATTAAATACCTACTGAACATCAAAATGTAACGGTATTTGTGATTAGCTATGCCGACAATTATACGTTTTAGTAACTTGACACTTTCCTTAGTTACTCAACTTCCTGAAACTTCGTCCGATTGAAACATGCAGCTTTCTCAGATTTGGATTTTATTCAGAATAACTACTATTCTTTTTTTTATATTTGTGTACTATACTTAGCCAACGGTCTAAATTCAATATTTTCTGGGAAAATCGTTAGTGCCTGTAACAAAATTTCAATCTAGATCAGACACATTTATTGTATCCGTTTAAAATTGAAATTCATGAAAAGTAACAAATTATTATTTTCTCGTTTACCATTCACGTGTTCACGTTCATAGAAATGAAACTTCTTAAAAAATAAAGAATAAGAGAGCTTTAGTCTCACTAAGGGACAGACAAATGAGACAAAGTTAGGTATATCTTTCTTCTCTTTCATGTAACGAAATATGCCGAAATGTGACGCGTCTTTCAAAAATTCTCAATACTCGACCATTTATCAAATCGCCACCTAAGAAGTCACTTCAAAAATATTTTAATTGAATAAAACTCAATGACTATGTATAAGTAATAAGAGTCTACGCACTGGACGAAGGTATATCCAGCGTAGAGGTAGACGGACATGTTCATCGTGGCTGCCTGAGAGCTGCGGAAAGACCACCGCATAGCTACGCGTAGCAGCAGTGGAGCCGCTACGGTAAAGTTACGTAGCAGCGGGGCAGCCGATTCTCAAACGTTGCATTGTCGCGCGTAGCAGCAGTGGAGTCGCTACGCATGGGTCGCGTAGCCGCTACACTAAAGTGGCGTAGCAGCAGTGGAAATGCTACGGTAAAGTTAGGTAGTCACGCGTAGCAGCAGCGCAGCCGCTACGCTACCATCGCGTAGACGCCGCTTGAACTCTCGATAAAAAACCCAATGAGAAATCACTGCTGTCAGCTTTGTTACCATTTTTGCTCAGTAAAATATTACAAAACGGTTTTTTTTTATTTCATTTCCCAGGATAATATTTACATAATTAAAAAACTAACTCTTAAAATAATAATAATCAATGGTTGTCCTTGGGTGCACTTGCATACCTAGTTCATATAGGGATAATCATCGGGTGGTGCCGCGTTTCATTAAAAGTTCCTAAGGGGCCTCTGCGAGTTGGCTTCGGGCCCTCGTACACCTTCCAAAGGACCCCATGGTCAAGAGATATGTAAATACATAAAAATAATAATCATATGTACAAGTATCTATATAGAAAAGGAAAGAGGGCTGGCCTAGTTTTTGACCAAAGAATCAGCATATTGCTATGCACCGAGGCAATACTGCTTTTGGGCACTATTTCTGTTGACAGCGATGCGAACTAATTATTTTTCGTAGCGCTATGATTCTTTCCTCTCGTTTTTCTAACACAGTATACACAGTATAGTAATTTTTACTTGCTTACATAGCTTATTAGTGGTAACTTATTGGTAAAAATAAAAAAGTGGTAAAAATTCAGTGAGCATATGCAGCGATGAAGTAGCGTTGCAATGCTCTTTCGCGGCGTCTGTGCTGCGCTTGAGTTTGTCCAACGTCCTTTTTTTTTTTTTTGACAATGGCATCTCGCAGTTCATCCTTTATGAGGATGGCTACTGCTTAACCGGACTTTCCTGTGGATACCTCGAATTAAGGCCTCCAGCAGGGCAAACAATAACTTAAAAACTAAGCGACAGCGCTAAGGGTAACCCCCTGCGGGGTTCGGACCTCGGCTCAGGGCGTCGCTGGAAGAGGACAGCAAGGGACAGGCTGAATCGGTATTATTATTAGTGTTTAGGGGCGAATTTAAAACTACAGGCTCAGCTGCGCGGTCTGGCTCGAGCAAGGGTCGGGGCGGGCACGCTGCTGATGGTGCGGGACGTCGCGACGGGCCTCGGCGGCGAGGACGGAAGGACGGATGTCTGAGCTTGTGATTGTGTTGTCGTCTGAGAGTACTAGTGGCCTCACTGCTCTCCTGGAGGAGGGTAGTGGCGTCGTCGGGGATAGTTGTCCAACGTCCATGCTGGACTAACGTATAATACAAAGGCGCCGAAAGTTCGGGACAACACAGCAGCTACATTGATGTTAATAAAGAACTACCTATACGTGCCTTTATGATTTCAGAGGAAGACGATAGTGTCTGTTAAGCAGTCATACACGACTAATAAAATTAACGCGGTACAGTTAAAGTAAATTGTAATAAATATACGAGTAAGACACGTCGACGCACTTCAGCTGATTCGTATAATAAAACTATTTTTATCTTATGAGACGAGGCGACGCGACATATTTAGTCAGTTAAGTAAAGTAAAATATAATAACAATAGATTCTATTCTTAGTACCCGGGTTATTACCAACAAAAGCGAATTTATGAGTGCACTCTCAAAGTTTCAAATATCCCTAATGGAGCAAGAGTGAGCCGTTTTACATCTTCCCCCACAAACTGCATTATAATGTCTGTACCAAAAATAACCGCACATAAATATAAAACAATGTGAAACCACTTAAAGCGAATAAAATACACGTCGACTTCAACTCAGTAAAATGAATTTATTAATAACGGAGACAATGAACGTCTGAAACAAACGTTTCACTTTTTGTATTTTTAATTGTCCTCCGGACGACAGCGAAGACGCATTAGAAGAACGAAAATAAACCGGGGATCATATTGGACAGGCCCGACCGGGCCGGAGCCGGCGGCGCTCCGGCTGCGCACCGGCCGCGCCTGCGCCGCCGCCGCCGCGCGCTGCGCACGTGCGACGCACGTTACTCAATGTCCGATATTTTCGTGTTAACGTGTAGTAAAGCTGTCACTAAATAAAAATACTTCTTGAACCTCTGCCGGAGATATAATTATTGAATAGTAATTTCGCGATGTCTCTTGTATAGTATGGGACGCCGTTCTTAGATGATATCTTCTACGTAATTAAAAATCTTGTCGTGACATTCAGAGCCGGGCTCGCCCCCGCACTCTTCGACTCCTTCAATATTGTTGGCGATTGAATCGCAATTAAATGTAACGAATCAAACTACACTTTATTATAAGGGCTGATAGCTCAAAATGGAGAGTATATCGCGAGGCAGAATCGAACGTGCTCCCGTCGAAATGCCAACCGTTTTATTTATTCGCCTTAATTATGTATCTTGTCTTAATTTACGATTGGATCATACGATAATCTGAAACGTAATTTATAACAGATGCCTAGGTATTCGAGTCGTGTCCATAACGAGATTTAGGATTACGTAGATGACGTCGCGTTCAGTGCTCGGTGTCGCGATTAAAATATATTATCGACATTCATTGGCATTTTGCAATTAAGTGCGCGCGCGGATAGCGGCGAAGAACGAGCAGCGAACGCTCGATGCGCGCGCTTCGATAGCGTCATCGCGTTTAATTTCGTTATGTGTCGATGGCATGACGGCCGGCCGACATCTCGATACGGCGACTGTCCACAGATATCCCTTAATGAAAGTAATGGAGGTTTATTAACGATCTTCGACTACTCTTCTCGCAATACATACTTATAGTAATAGATACGAAACGAAGGCGAAACGTGCGAGCGAGAACAAAGAAAGCCACATTTGCTAATTGCGGTTTTGCTCGTGTCGTGCGCACGGAGGCTGGATCGTGAGCTCCGGAGATATGACGATAACACATTCATAAATAATTAGAGCGAAATTTTCTCATTTGTAAGACGACAGTCATGATATTTGGTAGCAGACTCTCTGTTCTCGGAACACTCAGATCTCGATAACAGTTGCGGCGACACGCTTGCGAGCCGCTCATTTTACTACAACGATGACTGCATTGACAAGCTCTACTATATGTATATTAGAACACGAAGATGCGATGTTGTTATGAATGCTTGAAGACATTGTTGGAAAACATTGAAAAGAAACAAAAAACCATAATGAACAATTCGTTTTCTTATAAACAAGAGCCAGCCAAGTCAACTGCTAGGTCAGCTATTGAACCAGAGAACAATATAAAAAGCAAATGTGAGGTGAAACGCTGTAGGCTCAGTCACGGTTGTCGGAGCCTCGCCATGACAAGGTTCAAATTTCCACTTCCGCTCGATCCATGAACAATCGATATTGTTATCGCCGACTCTTCATTATAAACCAAACAAAAATAATTATACGAAACGTTGGAATAACAAAAAATATTCGGCTACCTACGCATTCACGTTTTAATAACGACATCGATAACAAATTAAGCATGTTTCATTTCCCTAAACCGAATGTTATCGAAGGCATCGTAAATCATCCGGAAGATAAAAGGCTTTAATTGAAAGAAAAAAGTCTGCAATACAGTGCTTGGATTCTGCTCAGTCACTCCGCGCAGATTAGAATTCACGGCGTAGCCAATTATTGCAGTATGAAATTTATTGGTTTCGGGTATCAGTTGAGTGACGTTTTTCAAATCACTGGTGATCCACTTTTAATATAGATTATGAAGTAACATCCAGCGACTGTTGAAAAAGATTCTCGAGTCTTTGTATCCGCGGTTATCTATCACACTTTTTCTATTATTTAGTCAAAAGTAAATTTTTCGTAACTTCCTTGATCGATTGAAGTGATGTTTTTGCTGCAAAAACCAGCGATGACATAAAAACAAACAGTCTCTCTAGCGCATAAATTAAAATTTCCGCTTGCCGATAGTAATGGCCAATCAAGCATAAATATTGTTGGGGGATTTGGCTGGTCGATATTGTGTTATTGCTAGCATTGTTGAGAATATTATGGGGCCTTGTTTATGGGATCAAATTTTGTTTTTGATTATGTAAACTGTTTTTCTTTTCTGCCGATAAAAAACGTGAATCTTAAAGTAGTTTTCATTAGAAGTGTACTACTCCTATTAAACCACCTCGGTAAGTCGATCCGGTGAATAACTCTCAATTAGTTTTACTGCACATCATATTCATTTGAGAGTGCACTTCCCTTGATTAGTGGAATGCTCTTTAAAGGCCGAAGTGCCATTAAAATAAATAAACAACTATCCGAAACAATTCCAAGTGTTAAGTGTGTGGTGGCTATCAAAAATTACCAGATAAGCGTCGACAATGCTCGGCTGGTGACTTATGAAGTGATTAAAAACTTGTGTACAGTCAGCAACACTAGTGACTCGAGGAATATTTTGTGTCGGCTAAATGACAGTTCATATTTTTTACCTCTTTGCTGAAAAATGAAGATATAAAATATCGTTCATTGTTGCCCGTTAGGTCAAAAAAAAACTAGGAATCGTAAGATTCTTATTCGATTAAATTTTTCTTGTTTTTGTAGTTTTCATCGATGCATTTTTATTAATGGAATCCGTTTAGTTTTTAGCAGATAAATAGAGAAACAAAAGCACTAGATTGTATTAAGATTGGCGTTTGAAAACGACATTAATAAAATCATTTCCATTACCCATTTTCTACAAAAATCTAGAATTTAAACGGTAGGTACTTAACTCACTTACAAACGCTACGTACGCGCTATCATCAAAAAAATGAAACCAAATATTTTTTTGTTTCATTTTTTGCTGATGATGCAGAATTATCAGGTTAACCAGCGAACAAATTGTTGAAATATTGTACAAGGAGACCTGACAAGCTGGATTTATCAATTATTTTTTATTACTTCCAAACTCGTTCAGGCGTGCATTAACTGAGCGACGGCCATAACGGCTGATATTTACGGGTAAAACGCACATAAAAATCGCTAAAACTGATTAAGAGAGAAATATGGAACGGAGTTTGCATTTTTATAAGTAAAGTATCTACTAGCTTGTTGCTCGTGACTTTGTTCGTGGTGTTTTTTTTTCTAAATCTTTCGTGTGCGTACACACGGCTACACATCAATCTATACCTACATACCCAGTATAAGCTGACTTCTGATTCTACGGAAAACCTATACAATGTGAGGTCAGCTAAAACTGGAAATGTATAGCTTGATGTGTAGCCGTGTGTACGAAACTTACCAAACTATAATCGCAATCGGGTGAATGATTTAGGATAGCGTACGGGACAAACAAACATTCATTTTAATATACAGGAAAAATAAATACCAGTGCGCAAACTGCAACCATGAATTCAGCATAATACCTATATGACTCTAGACACCTTAGCTTATAATTTTTTTGTCAGTAATAAAAAAAAATGCTGTTGTGTATTGCACTTTTCTATGAAACAGAAGATTTTTTTTTATAACCGACAAATATGCCTACGCTAGAATGATATGCTGAATACATGGTTACAGATTGCATACTGGTTTAAAAAAATCTTGTATGGAATATAGATTGTTTAATTATTTGTCTGCTTATTCCAAGTGTGAGTCCATTGTAAAGATTCCTTAAGCCCCGCGTCCACGGTATCTGGCGGCTAACTTTACGCGCGCCCTATTACGCCCAGCGATAGTACAATCAGGTAACAGCCACCATGACATCTTTATGATGTTTCAAAAACCATTACTAACGACACCTTTTTAGTTACTTGCGATAGGAGCCCACCAAAGGCTTGAAGACAAAACGATTTGGTGTCAACGGCACCTGTGCGACCGGACTTATGACCGGCTAGAGTAATGCCAGTAATGTAATCCATACTAATATTAAACTAATACTAATTTAAAATCTATACTATCATCATCTGCCTAGCCTTTTCCCAACTATGTTGGGGTCGACTTCCAGTCTAACCGGATGCAGCTGAATACCAGTATTTTACATGGAGCGACTGCCTATCTGACCTCCACAACCCAGTTACTGGGTAATACGATACCCCTTGGTAAGACTGGTTGTCAGACTTTCGGGCTGCTGACTACCCGTAACGACTGTCAAAGATCCACGAATGACAGCCGGGACCAACGGCTTAACGTGCTTTCCGAGGCACGGAGGGGACACGGTATGTAAAGATGGTCACCCATCCACAGACCAACCGCGGCAAGCGTAGCTTAACCTGATCGATCGACCTTTGCGGCTGTTATTATTTAGCCACGGGCCCCTCCACGTTACTATATATATTATTATAAATAAGAAAGTAGGTCTATCTCTCTGTTTGATTGTTACCTTTCGGCAGAACAAATTTAGATGAAGTTTGCACTTGTTGGCACATACTCGTAAGTAAACCATGACCTTCTTTAGGACAAGGAATACTTTTTAATCCTAGTAGTCACGGTTCCGTAGAATAATTTCCGACCACCACGCGGACGAAGCCGCAGTCAAAAGCTAGTAGTTCAATTAATAGAATAACTTAGCATAATCAACCTATAACGCTCCCACTCCTGGCACACAGGCCTCCTCTCAGTGAGAGGGAGTGGGCCGTAATCCACCAGGCGCGCCCAGTGCGGATTGGTAGATGTCACATGTCTTCGAATTTTTGGTTCTAGAACATGCTGGTTTCTTCACCGTTTTTTGAGTATAAGTAAGATTATCTTTTTATCTCGTATCTGCACAAACTATGTGAGAACTGCTCGTGCTGTACTAAAAATATTAACCAATCAGCAAGGTAGTACCTGGGCTACCTGCCCAGGGTAGGCCAGTTAGATCCAAGGCCCTATATCCAACCCTTTTCTTGTCTGCTTTACGGTGGCGACTATACCTACCACATGCACAGATATAACTTATTTTTAACCGACATGAAAAAGGAGGAGATTGTCAATTCAACTGTATTTTTTTTAATGTATTTTATACGATATCTCCGGCAATTGTCAATCGATTTTGTTTTTTTTTTATGGATAGTGGGGTAGTCCCATATAAATTTTATCAACTTTGTTTGATTATATACCATATAAATCTTTGTTTGTTGAGTTAGCATTACGAATTTGTGTGGGCTAAGTACAACTAAAATTTGAAAAATAAAAAACCTTTTGAAATCGGTTTTTTTTTTTATATCACAAGCTTTTTTCTTGATCTAATATCGTAAATGACCTATTAACAGAATACATATTAGGCCACTATATTTAGTGAAATAAGAAACCCATAAACCAGCCACATAGTAACGTCCCTTTTACAGCAACATATAACTACCTAATTAATTCTTCTATTAATTAAAAATACATCGTTATATTTGTTTAAATAATTCATATTATTTTTTATCTGTTATTAGCATTTGAGCTACATCTCTTATCTCGCAGCCGCATTCCGAGAAGAATATGTGAACGAATAATTTTTGTTTTATTGCCCACTTTATATTTATTTAATACTAGCTGTGCCCGCGACTTCGTTCGCGTGGATGTCGGAAAACAATAGGTAATATGTCGCTTAGGAAAGGTGTAATTGCCACTCCTTCATTGAAAAGGAAGAATCATCAGATCTTGCCTGGTAACGCTTTCCTTACCTAGGGTTCTCTACCACGGCCCTTTCGACTGCAATCACTGCGTCTTCATGGTTCATAATGACAATGCGACGAAGTGTCACTTTGATTTTAGAGAACAAATTAAAATAAAAGCGCCTGCTCGAGGCTGATTATCTAACCAAACAGCCATAATTATGTCCATTTTATTTTGCGTCTGTCTTAGAATACCAACTTGTAACATCATATCACCATTTTATCTAAAGTATATCTGAGATTAGTAGGTGAAGTTTGAAGTTAGTTTTTCTAAGTCTTGTGTTCTTCTCTGTGGTAAATTTAGAATTTCTTAACTTGGTATTGAAGATATCATATATACCTACCAATATTATGCCTTATAAAGCATCGAGATATATATATGATAAAAGGAAAAATACATTAATTGTAAGAGCTTCTACATAAAGTTGCCCGTGTAAAAAGCAACCCATTAAACTTTGGTTATATTTGACACCGGCCGCCATTTAAACTACGAAGATGAAACCCATGAAAACTTTAGACATGATTTTGATTTAGACCTTATACTGCCGAAAACCAGAAAAAAAATTGTAAAGATAATTACAAAAAAATATAACCGACTTCCATAAAAAACCCTACAAAGTGCAAAATTACCTTAGTTTGGGAAGACGTTGCGCGTTGGCAAGAAATTACAGACTTCTGTAACCAAAGGTCTATTGCACTTTGAAGTGTGTTTTTAAGTCAGTTGTATTTTATTTTATTTCACACAAAGTCGTGTAAGTTTATATTGAAAACCATGAAAACGACACACATGATAAAAAAATAAAAAGAAAATTGCAGCCGCCATCTTCGATTTTCATTTTGACGTCACAATCGGCTTCAGCACTCTCGAAAACCATGAAAACGACACACACTACGAATTTTTCGATTTGCAGCCGCCATCTTGGACTTTCATTTTAACCAGTACTAAAACGGTTTACCAACAGTCGATTGGTCCATGAGCCGTTGGTCAACACCATTAACTTTTCATCCAAAGGACTTGTGACCCACGAACGTTTCCCCAACAGAACTCTACGTCAGTGAATGCTTAACGAACAGAATGTTTTGACCAATAACTTTTCACCCAAAGAACATTTGACCCATGTCAAATAGAACTAAGGATGCAAGGGCGAGCGAAGCGAGCTCGGGACTCGGGGCACCCCGACTCGGACAGGTAGGGTTCGAGGGATGATGGCGGCTCAAGTGAGCGAGCAAAGCGAGCGAAGGGCACCCCGAGGTTAGGCTTGGTTAGGTTACTTTATACCCTTTTCACAGAAATAAAGGACTACGTCTTATTGTTATTTTACTTTCACCTTTCCCGGCGTCTGTTGGCCTTGTTCTTTGGGTGAAAAGTTATTGGTCAAAACATTCTGTTGGTAAAGCATTCACTGACCTAGAGTTATGTTGGCAAAACGATCGTGGTTGAAAAGTCTTTTGGAAAAAAGTTAATGGTTTAAAGATAATGTTCACCAACGGTTCATGGGCTAATCGACGGTGGGGAAGCCGTTACAGTTTCATTTTAACCTCACTATTGGCTTCAGCACTCTCAAAAACCAATAAAACGAAACCCATAAAAAAAAATGCAACCTCCATCTTGGATTTTCGTTTTGACCTGCCTATCGGCTTCAGCACCTTTGAAATCTATGAAAACGTCATCCATGACAAAAAATCAAAACAAAATTGCAGCCGCCATCTTGGATTTTCATTTTGACCTGACTATCGGCTTCAGCACCCTCGAAAACTATCAAAACGACACCCATGACAAAACATTTAAAAAAAATGGAGCCGCCATCTTGGGTTTTCATTTTGACCTGACTATCGACTTCAGCACCCTCAAAAACCATGAAAACGACACACATGACAAAAAAAATTGCAGCCACCATCTTGGATTTTCATTTTGACCTGACTATCGAATTCAGCACCCTCGAAAACCATGAAAACGACACCCATGACGAAAAAATTAAAAATTTAGGGAACCGCCATCTTTGATTTTCTTTTTGACCTCACTTACCGGGGTCAGGATCCATGAAAAATAGCTCTCTTTCTCTCTGTGTGTGTGTGTGTGTCTATCTATCTATTACTATGAAAAATGAGGCATAACGCTTTTTCGTAATTTGACGATTTCTCCCTTAGAACTCCTACCGCAAGCTCCATATAAGAACTTCGTTAAAAAACGAAAAAAAGCGATTTTTTTAATATCACTATCATTACTTTTTAAAATAACATAGACATAAGTAGGTATCTGTGTTATTTCGTCATTTAAGTAAGCATAAAATAATAGGACGTGATTACTCACATCACAACAACAATATGTTTTCGTTAGTAGGTACTATATCGCGCCAATAGATGTCGTTACGTGTTACTAAAAAACGTAAAAAGTTGTTCCTAGAATACTTTAAATTGATTATATCTTTTGATAGAGTGAACCGATTGCGATGAAACAAAAACTAATCACTGCTCCGAGTTCTACACCATATTTGAGTATAAAAAGTAACCGTATTGGTTTGGTACTTTTTACGTTTACCCTGTTCAAATCAATAATCTGTCACATCCAAACAGACAAACAGACAAACCGACAAACAGACAAAAATTCCAAAAATTGATGAAATGGCATCTGTTGGTTATCCTTTAACACCCCAACTATTTTTTTTGGAAATATTTTCAATGTACAGAAACGTCTCGTCTACAGATTTATTATATGTATAGATTATTTATTGCCTTGATGTCGCTTCAATTTTGTGTTTTTAGTACCTATTAAGCATCAACATAAGTATTATTTCATTCTATTAAGTTGTGACATAAATTATTTTTAGTGCGACTTGCGTTGTTGATTGTATCTCGCTCCATAGCGAATTCTGTGTTTGAGTGTATTTGAGGTGAGCAAACATAACTTGTAGAGGTGCTTGGTGGCGTTTAAAGAGCAGAACTATTTAAAAATGAATGTTGGAAATGAAATCAATACGTTTGAACGTTTGGTTGGCGAGGAACGGCGCGTTATGAGAACATAAATCTCTGACCTTACGCCGAGTATCTGAGCCCCCCCCCCTCCATGTCCCCCTCCTCTTCCCTACTACCCCTACGATAGAGTGGTGCACATCTGATGTTGTGAGAGATACCACTCAGCCCACTGAATTGAGTCTTATTCATTACGAGATAGTGTTGTGCAAGCCTTCCTGTGAGCGAGGGTAAGCATTCTACGATACAGTCTGTTTATTCACATCTACTAGATCAAACTAATTAGCTGCATCAGTTAACTGGAGATATAATAGGAAAATGGTGTTTCTACATGATACACTTGACATAAGAGTAAGACTAGGTACCTTTACTTAATTAAACAAACTAGTAGTACAAAAGATAACTAATAGATAGGTACAAACACTGTAAGAAGCCTCGAACATTATAGATTACCTATCCTTACAGTGTCCTATAGAATCATAATAATCAATCAATCTGGCGCCATATCTATCAAAATTCAAATAAGAAAATTTTAAATTTTTGCTCAATAATCCATACTAATATTATAAATTCGAAAGTAACTCTGTCTGTCTGTCTGTATGTAACCTTTTCATACCTAAACCACTGAACAGATTTCGATAAAATTTGGCAGAGAGATAAATTGCATCCCGGGTAAGGACATAGGATAGTTTTTATCGACATACCTTGCGGGCGAAGCCGCGGGCGGAAGCTAGTTGGAAATAGAGCATTGCCCAGGAGTGGGACAATACAGATTAAACAAAAAAAAATACTAATGTAACTACTAGAGCTCCACGTACCTTTTTTTAGCTTTGTGGGTATCATACACACATTGATGTAAGTAAAACAAATGAGTGTCCACCACAGTAGGTCAACACACATTTCGATCAGGGGATCGAACGGGTAACCCATATCATACGCTCTACCCCTGAGCTATGTAGGTCATGTCGTACAATGTAAACAGCTGATCCAACAATATGAAACATTCACAAACATTCCGAAGTTGATACTTATATCTATTATAAAATCCATTCATTGATAAAAGTGTCGCAACCAAAAGATACCTATATTCGGTTCCCATGAAGATGACATGTTTGTTTAATGGATTTAAACGACGCACGTGGACATATTTTTCTAATTTGAATAACGTCAACTTTCACCTCATAACGTAACGTCGCATTTCAGTAAAAACAAATTTTCCCTTATCTTATCTTTTCAAATAAATCACACACGGCCAAACCTGTTGTGTTATAACACTTATAACTATTAAACTTGTTAAGCTGTTTGACGTGTTATTGATTATCTAATAAGCTAAAATGATGGTTGTTTCGGACGTGAGCACACTAGGAAACGCTACGAGGTTCGTCCGACAGATATGAGCAGGCGGGCAGGTTATATTTTATCGGAAGTAACGGCATCTAACGTACGGCCAATTTCATAATGCCTCGACCGCCCCCGCACTCCCGCGCCGCCCCCCGCCGGCACCCGCTGCGAATGTGCCTCACTTATCAATTTGATATCTCGATGTGGAAACATAATGCGCCACAGATGAATCGAAAGCGGGATATATGGAAACCAATATCAGATAACTTATTAACACCACAACACTGACAATGTTTTTCATGAACTGCAAACTTAGCATCGCTAGAGAAGTCAATTAATTAGCGTTGACTACTTAGCTGTCAACAACCTGATTTAATCAAATCACATTTTTTTAATTATCGCTCATTGATGCATGATAAAAACCGATCAACTCAATTTCACAGTTTAATAGTGAGCACCTAATTAAAACCCCAGTCTATAAACCGTTGCGCACAAATAATAAACACATAGCTAATCCCCCGTAGATTATAATAACACACAACGGTAAAACAGACGACTCACTCTGTCAAATAAGTCATCAGTGCTTCAGTTAACTCAATTACACCGAGATCAACACACGGCTACCGTGCATGATTAACAAGCTCACTTCACAAACAACTTCAAACTCAATATCTATACTAATAACCCCTAAAATTGTTTAACTAACCAAACTCCCGGTAATCCTGCTTCATAAATCATTTAATAACACAAATGCACAGCCACACACTGAGCTATTCCTTCCGTTGTTGGAGTTATGATATGGATATGCAAACAAAAAACTACTCTAAACGTAACGAACGAAGTCGCGATTCAGAGTAACAAACTATATTTTTAAGCTTTTTGAAAAGTGTCAGTGAAATTATCCGCTACTAGAAAAGCAATATGTGTGATTTGTATGTTAGAACCAAAGCGAGCTCTATGTGGTCGTCAGAGAATTTATTTTGCGTTTAACGTTAGAGTTGCCCTATATTGTGATGGTTTATCCGTCGTCCGGAGCGGATGCCACGAACTGCTGTCAACCCTTGACATTTGGGATAAGTTTGACGGATCATGCACGAAAATGATTTAGGACATGTGTTTAATATTGTCAAACAAATATGTTAACTAATCGTTCCATCTCATATTACTAAAAATATGACCAATTTATTAATAGTGTTATGAGTATGACAGCTTTTAAATTAATATTAGTCTAAAAAATTGAATATATTATAAAATATCATATTTCACACACATTATACATAATAACTATGAATATTAATAACAAAAACTCGCATCGTCCGCCATCGAAACGTAACACGAGATGATTTTGTAACTTTATCTCGCCCCGAACTAATAGAGCTTGTTAAAGCAATACCGTTGACAAAACCGTTGACCTTTCAATCAACGCTAAGCAAATATTAACATTTCAAAATATCATCTGTATATTAAGAGAACCGGAAAGTGGTCGTTAAAATGTGGACAGAGGTGGCCATAAAAATAAAATATCAATAATTAGCGGCTTGAGGTTAATAGTCCATTAGTAGTGTGTTCGTGGTCGTCACTCAGTAGATACATCGGGGCGGCGCCGTATACTGAAGTGTTAAAGCCATCATCGTTTCAATGCAAGAAAGAGATGGAGTTATACAGGTTGAATATTGCCATATCTTTTTCGCAACGGACAATCAACTAACTCTTCATCATGCAGTCCCAGTGCTGCATCGTCTACATGTCGACAGATACCTTGCAGTCATTATGACTTACTGTCAAATAGGTTTAATTAATAAATTATTGCCTATAATATGGCTATTAACCATTCAACAGGGGAACTATAGAGTTCCTCTAACACAGGATGTGAAAGAGAATGAGGTATTAGTACGAATAGCTTACATTAAAAACGATGATTAAAATATTCTCGGATTCAATTAAAAATATCTATAAAATCTAAAAATTATGTGAGTGTCGACCGCGTCTCTACAACATCCATCTCACATTCCAATTTTTATTATAATAAATAACAGAATGATAAATGATATGCATTAAGCAACCGTCTTTAAACCGCTTCATCACAGTATAAAACAGTTAAAACAACCTGATTACATAATCCTATTGTACCTGCCCAGCAAACTAAAACCCAGGTTTCATAATTATGTTTATGAAATACTTTCATATCCATGAAGATTGAGCATAAATGACGAATGGAAAAACGAAACGCTCCACTAGGTACTGTTTAAAAACTATAGCAAAAAGATTTTCGTAATCAACGAGGTGATCTACTTCCCTAGTCGCAATATTAAATCGTAGATACAAAAACAAGATAATAATTAAACCACCGGTGCTTTCATTGGAGTAGCGGACAGGTGCGCCTGCGCCGGCCGCCGTGCTCCGAGCTCCAACAAGACGACGACCACGCTCAGCGATAAGGAAAAACTATACCGTCACGTTGAATGTAAAAACAAATTATCAAAGAAGAAATAAAAATCTATCGAGGAAGCGGTCACAGTTGAGTGTATCCACAGATTATCCACAGCTCTATGAGTTGATTTCTTTCTTTTTAATATCTTAGTAGAACGACGGAAACTAGCAGTCCTTGATTGTTTGATCAGTTTTCCAATAATTATTCCCTATAAAAACACCGGAAATGGAATGCTTAATCGATTCCGGACCGCGCCTCGTAGTGACGTGGCGTTTGATTACTGAAATTATATGGCGAGACGAATCGCTCCAACTTTGTTTTGTGTATTGTTGGACATGGCCTTCGACACAGGCGAAAAATAAAAACTAATACAACTATTGTTTTAGTCTTGTCATTATTATCGCCGGCTATGAGGAAGTTAATTGACGCTTTCAAGGTGAGCGGTTTCTACCTACATCTTGTTTGATGGTTACAGCCAACGTATTAGACTCACTATCGGTTGTTTTGCCTTCTACCAATTCGCTCTCTCAGCTACCCTTGGTTCACGCTTATTAAAATCCAATATGATTTTAGCGTGGACCGATGGACTTCAGTATGTCGGCTCTCAAAGTAAAAGCTTCATACTTTGTACACAAATAGTATTAGACACGCCACGTATAGAGTGTACCCCGTGTTCACATTAAAGATTGATGTCAGACGAAAAGATGGGGCCACTCTGCAAAATTTATCTCACATCTCCACTCCACCAATGACAAGAAAACTGTTACGGTTTGCAACGGTCTGAGTGTAACATTAAAAATTCAAGTCGTCTTACCCACTTGTGTGAGGGATTGCCGCATATTCGCCTTTGGACAGCATTTATATTTCCTTTGGCTACGGTTATACTCAGCATTCCGTCAAAAGGGAATTTCGTATTTGAGATTTATTTTTGTAGTGGTGTGCCGTATCGGTATTATTTATTTATAAGAAGGTACTTTTATGCGTTATAGGTATGTGGGACAACTAGGAATTTAGTTTGTTCATAGAGCTAGACAATGTGTTTGATGTTGCTTCTCTTATCGAGTGTCGTGCACTCAGGTGTGACAAGCTGGTGTCACGTCATTTCTGATATTGCTCCTTTTTCGTATTTGTTGCCAACACTGAAATTAGTCACAATGATTAGTTACCTACATCTATAGATGAGTAAGTCACTGTACACTTAATTGTCTTCTTTTAGCACATACTGCCGTGGACATTAAAATTCTACGTTTGATTCTTATCCATTCGGTGAGGAGGCGAAAGTAATTGAATTTTTCTGTTAAAAAAATCTCAGATACAGCAGGGATCGGAATTGCGGACGCTAAAGGGCAATTGGCTCGCCCTCTATCACTTGGGACCTGATACCCTCATCGTCGACAGTGCGTGTTAAACAACTCTGCCTAACCTTATGGAATTCACAGACATTGGATTATATTTGAATATAATTTTAGTTAAAACATTACTTATACAACTAAATAACAAAACCCCCTAACGTTACTTCATTGGTTAAAATAAACGATGTGACATTGTGACCTTTTTATTACGAATATAATGGCGGCGACGAACCCGATATTTCCGTTTGATATTGTGCTTGTTTATTATTCGTTAAGTACAATCGATTACAACGTGCTTATGAAGTCATTTGATACGACACCGTGCCGAATAATAAATGTGAGAACTTCATACGTACGCGAGTGATTGTACTTGCTCATAAACTCTCATAAGACAAAAAAATATTCTCTTAATGCTACGATAATATACGGGAACAGGTTGACAAATTCCATAACAACGTTCCAATAAGATGTTACGAGTCACCCAAAAAATGGTGGGCACAAACAATTTATCATAATGTGAACTTGTAACAACATTGTGTCAGTTTTTGTCGGGAGTGTACAATGAGTGTACAAGGTGTCGCTGCTACCACAATGTCCGGTGGCACTGCGCTGCGTCACGAACCACTGCACACCACCTCACAATACACGATTGGATTAAGGTGCTTTATCATATTTTAGAATAAAGAAATCAACTGACAGAACAGATTACTCATAGCTGCGGCTTCTTGGTGGATCCGATTGTGAAGATGAAAGTCGAATGATGAAACGACCTCATTTATGTTATGAATAGAAGGGAATTAGAGCGTTATATTATGCAAACAGTAACTCTATAATTCTATGTATAAGTAAGTAGATGTACATTTAATTAGATATCAAACACTTTACATTTCAGGTACAGTCAGTTACAAAAGTGTAAACATGGAGAGGTAAAGTTGTAAGCTATTAGTCGAACGGACCAAATTTGGAATTAAATGCGAGATAAATAACTATTTAGTGACGGATCTACGTAGTACGGGAGGTGTGCGCACGCGCTGGTTCTGACAGATCGGAGAGCGAGTGGCCGCACATGCGCCGGGTGACGGCTTCCGTTTCATAAAGTTTAATGGCGCGGTTGACCCAGCTTTGTTTGTTTTACACGACTCCACAACTGAACCATTCATAGCCGTTCTGGTAAACTATTAATTGCTTGTGAAGCGTCAACATGTGAAGCTAAACAAAACCCTTACACGTCATAAATGTGCGTCAGCTGTATTACAATTTACATAGAAGATAAGGACATAGAAAGGTCCGCAGTCTTTGCTAGTAACTAAACGTTTGGCCTTACTTTTTACCAAAATAACCGTGCTGCATATTATTAACAACGAATATTATAATGAAATCGGAATGTCATTAGTCACTCTTCTTTTTTTATTTACAATTAATTATACACAGCAACTAATTCATTGACATTTGCTAATAACACCGCTAGATTTTAAATATGCAACATTTAAATATGTATTTTTAGCATTAATTAAAAATAAAAATAACATCTATGACGTAATGAACTCATGTTATAGCTATGTTTCCTTAATTAACAGAAAATCCTAACACACTGGCGTTCACAAATATCAGGGTGACTTAATCAGAGGATCACATCTCTTAATATACGGGCCGCCGACGAGTGAGATCTGACACAAAATTCCCTAAAAATAATATTTAAAATGGTAATGGGCCCTCGGCTTCATAAATTGGTGCGCCATATGTCCCGTGCGTTGCACCTACAGTGTACATAAATATGTCAAGTATTGAGAAGCTGCTATATTATAACGCGATTGGGGTTCTTGATATTTGATGAGCCTTGCTGCTATTAATGGAAGAGCTCGTGGCTAAGTAATAAGAGCCACACGGGACGATCGTTCAGGTTAAGCTATAACGCTTGCCACGGTCGGTTCGTAGATCGGTGATCATCTATACATACCGTGCCCCGAAAAGCACGTTAAGCCGTTGGTCCTGGCTGTCATTCTTGGATCCTTGACAGTTGTTACGGGCCATCATAAGTCCGAAATTCTGAAAATCAAGAGGTATCTTGTTACCCAGTAACTGGGTTGTGGAGGTCAGACAGGTAGTCACTCGATGTAAAATACTGGTATTCAGCTGCATCTGGTAAGACTGGAAGCCGATCGTTCGGAAAAGGCTAGGCAAATTGATTGATGCTGCTATTCATGAACATTCATCATCATCATAATACTATGTATGATGATACCACCCATACCTTACTACCATATGATGTTATGATATTTACATTTGGGGTTTTTTATATAAAGTCCGCGCACAGCTTTTCTTAGAATGGAATACCAACATGTGTTCATCTGATTCTTATTATATCTCTATTGAGTCATTGGTTATCTTTCTAGTGAAAATCTAATAAATAACTAAAAATGTAAACCAACTGTACGTGTAAGTTTTACCTAAACCTTTTTCTTTACAAAATATTTTAAAATCAATGCGTTAAAAAGTATCAAGATCACACGTCAGTGGTACAAGTCAGTGCACTGAGGTGCAGACACAGTGGCACGAGTCAAATAGAATTTTTGACACCAACAATTTTGCGTTTCCGGGGCTTTGTTTGTGGAAAGATAAAAATAGTGCGCACTAAATAATAGACATTTGGCCCCTGCCTGCAGCCATAACTGCACGTGAAATATTTGTACAGATATTGGTACGTTTGTGTGTGTAAACGAGCGCTCGGTGTGTTTTTTGAGAAATATGTTATCATCCTGTCTTGCCTGGACTGGAAGGAGACTAACTGACCTAAGTAAAAGTATTCATGGACATATATGGCATTAGTCTCTTATGGCAGACAAGCCAAGATGATCCGTGGCAATGGGATGATGCAACAGAAACAGTAAGTTATCATCTCAGTAAGTCCACGGCTGGTCATTTAGCATGGCACCAACCGCAACAACCGGCTTTTGCCTTCTGCTTACAGTCTACCCTAGACCATTGGCCAACTTACTTTTTTTTTCAGTTAATACTTTGAAGGACGCTGAACGAGACACAATAGAAGTTTTATTGTCATTACGTCGAGGGGCGTTAAGTGTCCCGCAATGGGTTAACCTATTTTGTCCCACTTCTGGGCGACCATAATTTTCCACTTTTCTTTGACTTGTCTTCTCCGTCCAATCGATTAGGAATGACTGCAAATCATCACGTCAGCGTTTCTTAGGCCTGCCTCGGTGACGGCGCTACATATTTTATTTTTTGGAAAAATATTAGAAATATATCAAAATTGTTCAAGTATATGAGAAGAATTGTCAAGCATTAGTCCACCTAAAAAAATGGGACCAATCTGGAAGTATGTCCTTTCTAAAAAAAAAAAAATTCCAAATCGGTTCATAAATGACGGCGTACTGAAGTAACAAACACAACCGAATTGAGAACCTCCTCCTTTTTTTGAAGTCCATTTAAAATAAGCATTAATTAAACTAACATTTCTCTGCTCGAATAATAATACCGTCAACATTTATATATCCTAATTTAGTTACTGAGCTGGATCGAATTCTCATATCTAACACCTGCAAAAGTTCAGCAAAGCAAAGGTCGGCCGCGATGAATCGGCGCACGCGCGCCTTCTTTTATTCGACACCAGATGTCGCACTAAGGCTGTGCGATCTGTTACAGCATAAACCTTCACACATTATAGATAAATAATATTGTTATTACTTAGTCGCACCCTCTCCTATTACAACAATGAATAATCCCATGAATATTTTGACTATCGAGCCCACATGCGCGAACTTCAAAAATAGACGACACTCAAGCAGTAAGCTTATAAAAACAAAATATTGGTGAAATATTGCGCCCAAAAATAGAACCGTACAGGTGACACGTATATTTAAACAGAAACCAGTCTCTGATACCTATCGATTTTATTTTATTATCACACGTACCTACGCAAACAGCGCATAGTTTACAAGAACAGCAAATATAGATCCAATTAAACCACAGCTGTTTACTTTACTCGCATAGAACAACTTTTATGAAAAACGCGGTAACGCGACAGGAAAACAATAAATTTTGAAGCTTGTATAATACACTCGTGGGGGACCTTAGCCAGTTTTTGGTCAACAATAAGTAATCTTAAAATCCGTCTAAGGACTCTTGTAGGAAAGACCCCAAACTATGACCAAAGAAAACAATAAATCGTAATGACGGCGCACCCCCAGGGCACCCTCGGATGCTCGCTATTTTGGACTATAAATAAATGTGTAGATGGATTGATAAATATAAATATTAGGGGCGAAACGAAGAAAAACAATGTTTATGAAACTGGTGTCGTTCGCATCATAACTGTGAGTTACGACTTCCGACGGCTGCTGGCATATGGGTCCGCAATTTTTTGTATCGCAACTTAACTTAATCTAAAAATAGATAATTGTTTATTAGGACTACCCGATCTTTGATTTAATAAGACATTAATTTAGTCCAATAGCACGATCTATTTTACTTGACGACAGGAGCAGATATACAAACTTTTGTCGAACTGTGCGCCAGTTCCACCACCCTTCCACATTTTATAAGAGGTTCACTAAGTATTTGTATCAGAAAACAGGTGGAAACGCTTATTAACTCGATTGGATCCTAAAGTCACGTCGTACAACACCTAAAGAGCCATAGAACCCTATTCTTATCCCCCAGAAACTATTTTCCTAAACCTACACAAATAGACACTGAAATGAAACGTTAGGTGTCAAACAAATTCCATGGCATACCAAATTAATTCTGTTGCCATAATAAGATTAACAGAGTTGAGCATGCGTGTACCGCTCGGTTGACGGGACGTTAGTCACGGCGGCTATACTTAGCCGATTGCATTGTCTTCTGAAATATCTATTAACGATTATTGACAAGGCATCGGCACGCGAATTCTCCCTGTGGTAGGTGCGACGAACTGCTATAAATATATTTTATGTGCGATGCAGCGACGCCGATGCAGGTATGTGAGGGATAGTTGCACGACACTAGCGATCTGCACGACCAGCTTATTTGTGTAACTTAATCGATGCTACAGCTTTTACAAGCGGTTAAAGATGAGCGAGTGAAAATATTGATGAGATGAGCAACACATTGTTGTGATCTTGGTAGTCTGAAGGTTTACCTGCATATCCTGACATAAGTCAGTATAATTCACAATATACCCAGCGCGACTTAAGTAATGGACGACATCAATTTATATCATGTCAAACATTTCCGTATACTAAAACCAAAATATACCTACATATCAACATAACCTGAACAATCTATTATTATATTCCGTTGACAAATTAATGAAATTCGCGTCAAAATTGCAAATTGCGAATTCAAATTAATACAATTCGACAATTGATTACAATATGCACACAAAGCAGTATCGTCCACAAACACAGGCGAGCAGTCAGTGAGCCTATAGGTACATCGATTCATATCCAACGAGAGCTTTTCATTTTGTATGTTAAATTAAATTTCCATGAAACAAGATTGAATTTTTCGCAATCAACGCGTGCAAAGCTTGCTCCAAACGAATTTGTGTGTGTTATGGATACCTACATAGATTTGTTTATAGTGTTAAATACATTTATTGATGCCGAAGAGTTATAATTGTCGTATTTGCTGGTTTAAGGTAATAACATGAAAAGTATCAATAAACGTCAAACCACGAGTGTGGATTAGGCGCGCGGTGTCGACCGCAGCGCCGCCGGCAGCACGGCGGTGAGCTAGCATCGGCTTAGCTAATTTACAATTTAATTATCAGTCGGGATGATGCATCGTTAGCGCGCGCCAAACCGAGTTTATGCGACTAATCAATTGTTTGACGCGACCACTGCAATCACGCGCCGGCCGCCCGCCCTCCGCTGCCCGCCCGCCCCACGCCGCTAGTTACGCGCCGGCACCGCTAGGCTCACAATGTAGAACATGAATATCGCACATAGCCCTTCACTTCTCGCAACCATCATGCATAGTCGCGCGTTCGTGCCGCTTAACATTCATCGAATGTTTCAATAATTATTTTATTGCGTTAGCTATAATGAATCTCCGTCGGCACCTCATAAAATAAGTATCGATAGACGCTTCAGCAATCCAATCGAGAGAACAATGCGGCGGCGTGTCGCGCCCGCGTTGATTAAATATAGCTCAGAATCCATCAAGCGAACGGCGCGATCGAACCGTTGCTATGGATTTATGCGCTAAATATTCGACAGGTGCCAAGTGTGTCAATCGTAGAGTTCGATCGCCGATGACTAACTACGCCCTAAATTTTATTTCAAATGTCAAATAATTTGAGCACCTGCCCTGCGCCCAGGCCGGCCTAGCGCTCCCGCCGACACACCACTAATAACTGCGCATCAATCACCGCGCACCTCTGTCTCATTGAGAACATGAAGGTACCCCATACTTGTGAAAACTATCAACTTTATGCAGTACTACTCAACATGTACGCGCGGTCAGTAAATAATGATTTCGCTACTGTTATCCGATAACGGTAAACAATTGCAAATATACGTCATTAGAAAGTCACGCGGAGTTTTCATTAATTTATTAAGGACGGTTAAAATTAACCGCTCACGAATGAAAATCGTGCGACACAATCGTAATGTGAACGTTCACAATTCGCTAATCCCGCGTCGCTACCGTTACATAAGACAGCTGAGTTGAATATAAATGTAAAACACAATAAATTTCATGCCCCGTAGGAAATGAATATTCATCACGAAATCGCCATGCATATTCTCTTTTGCTACAGAATTTCATGTTCCGTAGAGTTGCGGGCGAAACAATATCAAAGTAAACCTTACCGGCTCGACCATCAGTTAGTATTCGCATGCAGGCAGGCGCGCGGTACGGTCGGGGTCGGCGGTTCAGCGAACGAGCTCTCGTAAATTTCAACATATAGTAAAGTGATTTACGAATAATTGTTGTGTTGGCGTATAACTAGAGAAATCTTTCCGCTGTTTGCCGCTGCTTAATTTATATATGAGGCTTAGGTAATTCGCGAGCCGCGAGTAATTGGTGTGGAGAACAATAGCTTTTGTCATACCCTTATCTCGTGCGCCACGTTTGTCTCTTCAAAATGCCCTCGTAAGCACAATAACGTTCACATCAACCTTATCTAAATTGTCTACATATTTTTACTTCTTGGACTTATATGTATTGTTCCTGAAAGCTTCAAAATTAGTCAGAGTGAAGAAAAAAAAAACGATTTTACCTACCTTTTATTTCCGTTTAGTTTTACTTTCGTTTTTAAGTGGAAAGGGGTGGGTTGTCAGGTGGGTAGGCGCATGATAACGACAGAAGTGTAACGCAATTGGTTTGGGGGCGCAAGAGTCGAGTAGGTAATAAGCACGAGACATTAGCGTAACACTTAATCGAAACATGTGTTTATCGTAACATGCGAATCGGCCTAAGGCGAATTAGTTCTCGCACAATGCAATTTGAATGCACATTACACAACGGACGAGGTACGAACGCTTTTTATTGCGGCATCGTGAGATCTTATCTCGGAACTGCCACTTCCAGCAGGCAAATTTCAGATTCCCGGTAAGTCGTCGCCGGTTTTGCACTCTACTGCGTTTAGCCCAAAGCAACTTACCGCTTAACGTAACGCGCCACACACTGGTGTGGGTATGAACACGTACGCACGCACCCTAACCTACATGTTTAAAGAATTCAACATAAAATCAGCAATAAAATTGAAAACATTTTGTTACCTTTTAAATAAGTTTCGTGATGTCGACTGCTGCGCCGCGCGACTTTGATCCTTGAGCACACACACAATGTGTACAATTTCGTATGGAGCCTTTAACTTTGAAATCATTTCTCGATCGATAAGAAGCGTTAATTTTACGAGCCAGTGATAATTTGCTAACTTCCGACAGAACATCGCCCTAGTTGAATCGTTCCGAGCACTTGCCGCATAAAATTACAAATTCGAAACCGAGTAACATAATTAAACAAACTCATCGAAAACATGCGTAGCTCGTTCCTTAGTTACTGTATCTATTTCTTGACTTATATATAATGAGTACAATAAGGTGTTGGTCCACATGCCACGTCGTATGACCGGCGCGGGAAACAAAAACAATTTGCAGCTGTTACATTACATTAATTAATTTAACGACATTTTTGTTGCGTTGAATTAAATTCCTTGTTCATCTGAAAATTATTGAGTATCAGCTGTTAATCTGCACAAGATGTAGCAGATGACTAAGGCTAATAGGATGATAGGTAAGTAGATACCTACTTGTAACTGATCTATTATCAGACCAATACAATTTGTACCCTATCGAAAGAAATTCCTGTCCACTATTGTTCTTTAGAGGAAGCTATTTTTATATTAATTACATTTAACTATGAGCGGTTGCGTATTCCTCGTAAAGAAGCGAGCCCGATGATTACGGTAAAATTAATTACATTGCATTAAACGACTGTCGGTCACATGAAAACATTCATTACGCCCGGCAATGGCTCAACAGAGATACAACAACAACATGTATTATTATCTAATCGCATCTATTTAAGCCTACTTTGTATAATTATCCCTATTTTGTTTTGCATGCTAAAATTATTCGCTTTTAAAAGGACTTTCAACATGCAAACGGCTCTAAAATTTTAATGAGTAGTGAGCTTGTAGCATTGGAAACTTTGTAACTAAACATTATGACTAATTCAAAATTGATGTCAGTTGAATTCAACCTTCAGGTATTCACTTATTTATAATTATATGTACCCTGAATACAATATTAAATTCATGCATGACGCAACGGAAAAACAAAATTTTATTAAATAAAACAATACTCCATTAAACCGGATTATTTGTATGGAGCAATAAAAATAATATACATAATTACTTCTTGGAAAGATTACAAGTACTCGGTTAATTAATAGCTTGCCAAACTGAGAGCGTGCTCCCGCGCCGGCCCGGGCTGGGCTCAGCGGGTCCAACAATGGATAATTATTTTCACCGCAATGCTTTTTATTAATTACACTCCTCAATGACGCCTTTGTATTGTAATTTGACAAATTCACAGGTTTCACATGAAAGTAGCCAGCTAGCTAGCCAACCACAGAATAGATAGACAAATTAATTCCAACAAGAAAAATAAATTATTTTTATGTTCCATAGGTGTGCACACACACCTACTTCGTTTATATGCCCCTAATGAATGACCACAGCTTGGCTTCGTAGTAAATAACAGAGTTAAGTACCTGCGCCCGTAGATAGTGTTTATCGAATCAAAATTTGTTACGTGCCATGTAATTTGTTCGTCATGGTGGATGCCCATAGGCACTGAGATTCATTAAAGTATTCACTTGTAACTTAGTCACCTATATGCAGTCTAGTTAAAGCTTGTCAACTTTACTGAGAAACTATTCCAACGCAATTAATATACTCATTAATGTTGGATGTTACGAGAAATCTAATTAGAATGAAAACTTCCTGTTGGGATAGGAATGACGATAGCTTTGATGTGTCCAATATTGGACTTGCTAATGATTGTGGTGTCTTAAGTGTACGATCTGGTTCGTGGATATCTAGCAAATGAAAACATGCACAGTCGGTGCGGTATTGTAGTATTTGTATCTGTATAATGTTAAGGAAAACATCGCATGGAAATATTGGCAGAATATATTAGGTTAGGTTAGAGTAGATACATCAGGTGCCAAGCATTCATCATAGTGATTGACACATAGGTGACTCTGCTTGACCCACAAACTAGTGCAAACGGAAAACGTTACAATAAAAATCCTACCTGACACTAATAAGACTCATTGTATAAAAATCATCGTACGTAACAGAAAATTTTTAAGTTCCCGCAACCGTTTTACAAACAATCTGTGATTTATTGGTAGCGAAATTAGGACACTCACACGCTGACTAATGTATTAGAAGCGAACAAGCACACAGCAATCCAATAAACACGCTTCTTAATTCCAGCGTGTGGCGCACCGGTGGCGGGGACACGGGGACACGGGTGGCGACCAGCCGCGGGGCTGATTGGCCCCAAGCCAACAAGGTGAATGCCACGAGCCACGCATCGGGTCGAGCAACCCACTTTACCCAACACACGGAAATATATCCTGCCCTCGATACCATAATGTCCGCTTATCTAGTCATACCGCGCCAGCGCCATTCGCATCTTAGAGCGCTGTTGTCCGTAGAAACACTTGCTGCGGGAGGTTTTAGCGCTGTTCGAGTATTTTCACACAGCACGATAACGTTACGATATCGATACCGACGAAATATGGGAAAACATGGCGCGGTTTACACCAACTAGAGGAACTAGCTAGATGTCTCTACCTAAATATCGTGGAAATTATCTCAAACATTTGCTTGCCTTGACTATTCTACTTCGGTTTGCGTACCATAAATTCAATTTCTGATTCAAATTCTGCATTTGAATGCAATCTTGCAATGGCTTATACAATTAGAATTTAGTTCTTGTTAGAAATATTAGAAGGTAATGGTTATTTTTATTTGGGAAGCGCGACATTATTTACAAAATGGTGCTCATCCTACTTACAGCGTTGTTACGTGTTTCGATCGTCCATTTGGCAATGACATTGACGAAATAAATAGCGTTTGATTTTATTTCGGCGGCGTTTATTTGTACAAACTTGCAATCGTCGTGTTCACAGTTTCACACGTCCGCTTTTACTGTTTGCAGATTCTTTGTAATGAATGATTATCACGTCATCTGTCTATATTCATGAATGTTAGTTGTTTATAGCCTGTCAGAGCTGAAAAAAGATTTCAGATCAGCAATAAACTATGTAGCGTTGGAAAAACATATTCATATGACTGAGGTACATTTTTGTTTCATGAAATACCTACATATATGTTTTAAAGCTTGGATTTTTAAGTAAATAATATTTTAAGGACATAGAGGCACAGGGTATATGCCAACCTGTTGGAAAAAGTACAATTAAAGGAATTCCATAAACTGTACATAGGTATTTTCCAGTGATGTTTCAGTGTTCCTTCCGTGGTCCACTTGGAAGTCTCTGAACCCTCTCCGAACACAAGTGGGAAGATGTAAGTCCAACCTGGTAAAGTGGGGCTACCTTGACGGAACGGCAGTAGAGTGTGATTTTGGAGCTATGTCACAAACCATGCTCCACCTCCTATCCTGTCCTCTGTGTCCCAAAACATGCAGGCAAAGTGACCTCTGCGCTGCCACCGACAACGCCGTGAAAGTGGCAAAGTTTTGGGAAACAAGATTTAAAAGCCAGCGACACGAAGAAGAAGAAGAAGTGATGTTCCAGGAAACCAGACAACGGGATAATTACTAATAACCTTATTATCGTATGGTTTATTTATTAGTCCATTCCTGGATTGCCTTTCGAGAAAAATATGTACTTACAGTTGGAATTCTTGCAAAAACTAAGTCGTATTAGATAAGTTTGAAACATAGAAGCTAATAGAAAGATTATTAGATAATTCCAACACTAAGTAAGATAGCAATCCAAGATTGCAATTTGGCACAATACATCAGCCAGTGCGTACCGCGGTACATTTTGGAAGTTTGCCGGCAACTGTGCAATTCCTGAGTAACCGGATCAACGCGATCACACGTTGGCACTGAATTTTAGAGTTCATTGTACTACTACGTAACGTTTTCTAGGGTAAATTTATTTTTATGTTGTATCGCGGAAATATTTTATTAAAATATCGTTGATATTTTTTTTATTTTCTGCAACAATTCGAGAATTTAATGATGTCCTTCTGAAAGTTCACATATGTAGTAATTATATAGGCAGTCATAATGCAAGATGAAAAAAGCCCGATACTTCACACAATAGGTACCTATAATATTCTTTTATGTGTATTATTGATAGAGTCGTATCTGCAACTCAACTGAACTTGCCTGAAAAATGTCAAACGCTGGCTCAGCGTATCTAATTCGTTGTAGTTAGATGTTGAGTAGACAGAATTTATTTATGCACACAACTTAAAAGAATCTCTTCAAAACTAGGAGTATGGAGATAGGGCAGTGTTTCATGTAGGATATTAATTTTTAAAGCCATTTGCCAAAATCAGGTAGTGGTTTGTTGTAAGTTAGTACCTATCATAAAAAAATACAAAATTATATTTATAAGATATAATTTCAGTGCTTGAAGCAGCGCCTAACAGTTGAGATATGTATCCAGACATTGTGAAACAAGTAAATGAACACGTTGCTGCCAATATGATAACAAACGTCATGTCTATATATTCCATCCGTGTAGGTATTGCAGCTGAAATGCAAATTGATATAATGCAGGAAACGTCTGAGTGGGCCTCATAGCGGGAGCCTATACCGCATGAGTAGCATAAGTTCGTTTACATACGACAGTCGACGTATTTGCATCCCAAATGTTCGGGCGGACCGCTCGTTCGCTCGACTTATCTCTGTACCAGGCAAAATATTACAGTTTGTGCATCGCCACTCGCAATGTGCATAACTGAATGTCAATACAGGAATAAAAAAGGCCACCAGAGGCGTTCCCTCGCTTTCGAGGCGGATATGCTGTAAACCAATGGGCGAGCAGAGCTCAGCATATTCATAACGATATTACCGCCGTCGGAGCCGCGGCGTCATCATAATTCATACATAATAACCCTTCCGACGACGCAGCGCCGCGCCGCGCCGCCCTGCGTCTCGTTCACGCGAACGCGCGCCTCCGAAGACGAACAGAGACGCTCGATGCTCCAAATATCATAATTCATAATTTTATTTTTTACGACCGACGTCTTCCACATACACATACGTATCTACGTGTAGTTGAATTTTCCGTTTCACTCTCTCGCAGCGCGGGAATCGCCCACACATGAAATGAAAACAATGTTTACAGGGTTTCATTTTAATCTGAAACGTGAAATTGAAAGATATAGTTACTCGGAATACAAGAAACAGAACATCTTGGGCATGTACAGACGATGACAGCTATTTGTAATTGGAATATGACGAGACGCGTGCGCGTGCGCTCGGCGCGTCTCATTCGTCAGTTTATAAATAGAGCTCGGCGTCTGCGCCGTGACGACTCGCGCCATTAATTTATATGAAATAACTGTCGGCAGACGGAAAAATAAGTTCGATCGGGAACGGCCTTCTCCACGATAATATTTATGTTTTACGAAGTGGCGGACGGACCCGAAGCGTGTTGATGTACGCGTGTCAGAACTGTATGTATGGGAGGTATAACAGGTATTAATGTTAGATTCATACCGACTCCCACTTGCAGCTATAAATAAATAAACTGTTCGGCTCCTTTCATTTCTAACGTATGAACAAACAGTAAACTGATTTATTGTAATTTACATACGAATGTGCAGATGTTTGTTCATAAATATAGGTAAAGTAAATACTTGTAGAACCCTACCGACTTCTAATATATCCGCATGTTTCATTTAAATTTAAAAGGCATATATTTTGCAATGGAAGTCAACCAAATCGTGTATACAGCCCATCCGGTGACACGTTGACGCTCGGAATGAAAATGCAAAGCTATAATAACCCGCTTCGAGAATGTTTCTTTCCTCATTACTACTTTATAAACATCACCAAATCCTCTTTCACAGTTCTTTTGAAATTCAATAAACAACCGAAAATACTGATTTCCGACGATAATAATGTTCGCAAAGTACGCAAAGACAAGATGAGACATAAATTCGTTAGCACGTGTGTAATCGTCACGAACATACGACAATAATTTACGTTCGTAAATTTTAAAGTTGACATCAGAAAGAACATCTTATAAAGCGATAATTCAAGCACATTCTAATGACTCATGCTCTTATTCAACGCTGTGGAGTAAACCACGGCTAGTGTGCACATTTCACTGTTTGTTATGTTTCAGCAAGTGCCTAGAGGCGCCTAGCATGTCTTTCAGCTGAATCGCCAATTTGTGAGTTACTTTCAGGAATATCTAAATGGAAAAGTGCGTCCTAATTGCCTAGCATAGCATAATCAGCCTATTATGTCCCCACTGCTGAGGCACAGGCTTTCTCTCGGTGAGAGGTTTTACATGAATCCACCACGCGGGCCCAGTGCGGGTTGGTAGATGTCACATGTCTTCGAATTTTTGGTTCTAAGACATGCCGGTTTCCTCAGGATGTTTTGCTTAACCGTTTTGTAGTGGTGAAATAATTTAAACAAAATAAAGCGCTTGTCTGGGTTCGAATCTACGACCTACAATTCGTATGTCGTGGCCGTTATTATAACTCTGGGCCACCAGTGTGCACTGCCCCAATTGCCTAAATACGGGTAAAACTTATGAAAATTATAAAAAATACTGATTTGGAAAATAAACGTTTCGCTAGCCTGCAGCCGCGTTGTGGATTATGTCCCAGTCCCTCTCACAGAGAGGAGGCTTGCGTCCCAGCAGTGGGGTTACGCCGTAGTCGGTTATGCAACCATAAAATATATATTGGAATTACTGTTGGTGAGTGAATTTTTTTTACGTAAAAAATGTCATAGGTCTCCGTACCACCATTACCATTCGTTAAACTTATTTACTATCTGGATTCCAGCACGTAAAGTCAATAACCCTCAAAAACTCCCACCCGCAGTAATATTTTCACATTTTTCTTTTGAATTATGAATTTAATGCCCGTTAATTTGTGTCAACAAGTTTTGTTTACTACAGAAGCTAAATACCTGTTTAAATAAAAAAAATAAAATGAAATAGGCCGAACGTTCAATAACATTTCATCACTGGACTAATGGTCGCTCAGTTCTGCCACACAACATGAACTAATAAATGCCCTCGTCAAATATCTTCTCTACCACGCAGTTTAATTCACGAAAACCCTCTATTTATAGATAATCAAAAAAGTATTATTTTTCCTTACTTATTACCTACCTACTAATTAGTCAAGCAATATATCATCCTCTAATCACTATATATTTCCTTGCATTAGGTAGGTATCACGGATTAAAGAAAATATCTTCCATAAAAAAATGAACTCCGGCCAAGTTTCACTTTCAAAGAATTTCAATTCGTTAAAGCTGCTTCACAAAGATATAAATTCGACAAATTAATTTCACTCACTAACGAATTCAAAGACTAATCTATACAAAAGATAACAGATATTAACCTAATGGATTCCTGAGTTACTCCAACTGAACTCGTATTTAAAATCTACAGATATTTAAACACATCGCCCTCGCGCGCAGCTCGCCATAAATAAAATAAATACAAATATTCTCACGTAAACGAGTACTTCGGAAGCGTTCATTTACATTTGTGAATGTAATAAATGGGGCATCTTCTCCTAAACTCCTTCTCTTACAGCATGTTGTTAGGGTTTTCATGCACAGATTACTTGAATTTGAAAAGATGTTATTATGCAGACATTATTTACAAACACATGGTTTATATTTACACTTTTAATACACGTATTCATAGACACAATTCGGTGATAATGTCGAATATGACTTTTAACTTATTATTTGCAAAGGCTTTTAGTATACAACTATTTTTTACACTGGCTAATATACAATTTATATTTACAATTAATTACTTTAAACTTTTATTTACGATCGCTTATATAAATCTTATATTTTTAATTTTTAATATTTACAACTGTTTTTTTATTCTTGCATTTTTTGCCTCTATTTATGGTTATTGTTATGAAATTCAATTCTTTGTTATTTGCAACACTTATTTACAATGTCTTCATAGAATTGTACATTACAATTTTATTTTGTCTCCCTTGACATATGCGAAAATATCAACACTTTACATCTGCGACAGTGCTTCTCTGTTTTGTTGTGTATTTCATTACAATAAATATGCTTGAAAAATACCTTAAAGTTGGTTTGTTAAACGTAGGCTCCCTTGGCACTAACCACGATGATTTTGTAGCAGCAGTGGAAAAGCATTCCTTCGATGTATTGGCAGTTAACGAGACTTGGTTACGACCGGGCGAAGAGGGGCGAGCGCCCGCTGTACCAGGTTACCGCCTACGCCACTCACCACGCCCGCTGTCTGTGCATGGGGGACGGGGTGGTGGTGTGGGTTTTTATCTTAAACGCGGCCTGACCG
This sequence comes from Gortyna flavago, assembly GCA_963669345.1. NCBI lineage: Eukaryota > Metazoa > Arthropoda > Insecta > Lepidoptera > Noctuidae > Gortyna > Gortyna flavago. The sequence goes on along the minus strand of OY770128.1, from coordinate 9,339,816 downwards.
CTCGTACCTGGTCCATCCCAATTGACCCTAGATACGACACTATTGAACAAATGTGGATTACCCTTACATTAAATGGAAATAAAATTGCTATAGGCACAGCGTATCGTCCCCCACGCTTCGATTTGGACCTCTTTCTCGACGCCATAACTGACTCCATTAGCTCCCTAGTAAAATGTGATCACTACATACTGCTCGGCGATTTCAATGTCAACATACTGAATGCTTACGGGCAATCTAAGAAAGTATATGAGTTTTTGAATAGCCAGAGCCTAAAACAGCTAGTAAGTTCGCCCACTCATTTCACAGACCATAGCGAAACATTGATTGACCTTGTCTGTACGAATCTGAACCACAAAAGGATATCAGTTGAACCCTACGGCTCAATAAATGGTCACTCACTAATTGTGTGCGAATTTAATATTAAGCGTAGTAAATATAAACCACATACAGTTACATATAGACCCATTAAGGAAATAAATAGAGAAGCACTAGATAGTGATTTAATGCACATACACTGGGACAGCATTTGCGGCTTGCATAATGTGAATGACATGGTTGAGGAATTAAATAGAAACATTTTAACAATTTACGACGCACACGCTCCGGTCAAGAAATGTTTAATTAAGGAACCGTCATATCCGTGGATAACAGATACAATTAAATTGATGATGCACCTGCGGAATGACGCTCTGACCAAGTATCGTAAAACGAAATCGGGGTGCAAAAAGGCATACTACAAGCAGCTGAAATCATTGGTGTTAACTTCCTTATTCAGAGAAAAGGTTGCATATTTCAAGTTCAATATTAATAACCAAATTAAGGATCCGAAAACATTATGGAAAAATTTAAAAAGCACTGTATTACCAAAGAAACAAATCGATGACCTTCCTGCTCATTTCAGAGATCCAAATGAAATAAATAATCACTTTTTGAGTGTTCCGGGTAACCCTGTCTGCAATATATCACAACGTACTTTCTTTGAGTCTCATCGTTATGGTGATGATAGCTTTGCATTTGCATTACAACCAATAACTGCAGATCAGATTCTGCAATACTTCCGCCAACTAAAATCTAACGCTGAAGGATGTGATAGGGTGACCCTGGATATGCTTTTGCTTACACTCCCGCATACACTGAAAGTCATCACTGACATTGTGAACAGCTCAATTGTCTCAGCAACCTTCCCTGACGTCTGGAAAATTGCTATAGTTAGGCCATTGCCTAAAAAATCAAATCCAACTGAATTAAAAGACCTTAGGCCTATTAGTATCCTGCCTTGCCTTTCTAAAATTGCTGAAAAGGCAGTATGCCAGCAGCTCTCAAAGTATCTAGAAGATAAACACATTCTCCCAGAGCTACAGTCAGGCTTTCGCAAACAGCGTGGTACTTCAACGGCTCTTTTGGACGTGACAGATAACATTCTGTCAGCCCAGGATAAGGGCCTATGCACACTTCTTGTATTACTTGATTTTTCGCGAGCTTTTGACTGCATAAATATAGATTTGTTTCTATCAAAGCTTAGCTACTATGGATTTGACCAAAATACGATACACTGGTTCCAAAGCTATCTCACCAACCGTCGGCAGCGTGTGGAGATACGACTGAGCAATGGCTCATCTCTTGTTTCACAACTCGCTTCTGTTCACAGAGGAGTCCCGCAAGGCTCAATACTGGGCCCCATCATATTTATATTGTATTGCGCGGATGTCATAACTTCCCTGAAGCGATGTAGGTACCATATTTATGCTGATGACTTACAAGTCTATATCTCCTTTAGGCCTAGTGACTATGACATCGCGATTAGGGATCTAAACGATGATCTTGGCAGGATAGCATGTTGGGTTGAAAATAACGGTTTGGTACTTAACCCTACTAAAACCAAATACATGTTGTTTGGAACCAAGAACCAAATTAGTGCTGTGCCGGCAACACTTAACGTTACCCTGCTGGGTGAGCCGGTCAGTCGAGTCACTGAGGCACGTAATCTGGGTCTCAACATGGACACTGGCTTGAGATACGAAGTGCACGTGGCAGAGTCAGTGCGCATTTGTTTTTACCGGCTTAAGGTCCTCTATAAAATAAGACCTTATCTGTCAGAGGAACTGCGGATCCAGCTGGCTGAGTCTCTCGTGCTATCTAATCTAAACTATGCGGACGTAGTTATTGGCCCTCAACTACTGGCAAGAACTGATCGACTGATCCAGAGGGTGCAGAACGCCTGTGCTCGATTCTGCTTCTCAATCCCGCCAAGAAGTCATGTAACGCCATTTTTAAATAACCACTCAATCCTCAAGATGAAATCGCGTCGTAAGTATCACTTGGCATGCCTACTTTTTGGAGTAATAAAGTACAAGCAGCCGTCCTACCTGTACAATAAACTGAGCTGGATCACTAGTAGAAGAGAATGCGCAAGTAGACAGTGCTCGCAGCAACTCTTCACTCATTCACACAAGACAGCTGCTTTCAGGGGAAGCTTTAGGTATGCTGCATCTAAATGCTGGAACAATATTCCCCCGCCGATAAGGAATCTTAAATCTCTTGGTGCCTTCAGAGTTCGACTACGGCAGTTTCTTATCGCCTCGCAGAAAAATCTAGGGATGACTGCTTCGAACACGTCCATTATATAACTGGCTGTCGTGTCCTTCCCGAGCCAATCTGTTTATGTGCGTATCATGTGGTTACAACCTGTGAACAAGGTTATAGAACATAATTGGGTAGTTTGTGGATCTTTTGTTGGATTATAGTTGTAATACGTACATGTAATATAATACATACACACATGTTATTTACCTATATTTATTTATTTTAAACGCTTTTACTTTTAATTTACTCTAGCCAATTTGTGTTTATTTTTATTCGCGCCTACGCCACTATAATTATAACATTATTCATTTACACATATACTGCATATAATTTTATAAATAATATAAGAGTCAAGTAATCAAAACACAATACTAACACACCTACGAATAAGAATGTTTCCCAATGCAAAACTTACTGTAGAACACACAGTTAAAGTGTCGGGTATACTTACAAAACTTCACTCTGCACTTAACACCTGTCACTACACCAATTTATCTCGTCTGCTCAACGCCCGTGTGTCACTGCAGGGATCCAGCAGAATATCAGCGTCAGGTACATTTGCCTGACACATGCTGAGCTGGACTCCCATTTGGTGCAACCTTGAGACGCACACCGCACTGTGTATGTTTCGTTATTAATTTTATGTTGTTATTGTGTTCGTGATGACGTCATCTTTGTTTCGGTAGCTATATGTATATAGGCTCAGGATGGCCTGATGGCGAATGTCATGTGTCACTCCATGTTGCTCCGACATGTATGTTTTTCCTTTTTTTTATTTTGCTTTGTATCGGCATCATGTTTTTATATTATGTTCATGTGGGTAATCTTAGAATATTGTACTTTTGTGTGTTGTGCTGTCTTTTGTGTGCGCCAAATAAATGGTTTATCTATCTATCTATCTATCTAAATACAAAAGTAAACTGACGAACATAGTCTATTTTTGAAATAGCCTCTGCCTATGATTAGAAACTGTCTACCAAGAAATATATGGCGAATCCGCGTTCCTCACATATTTATGTAACGTAATAATAGGCAGGACTGTAAAATGTATATAATAGTCTCGTAAAATATGTGTGTGATAAACTGTTGTGTTTTGACTTGACTTTATTAGTTATTGTCGAACGAATTCCGGCGAGCACACCATTGTGATTTGTATCTTCATATATATATACATAATACTGTATTGTATAAGTATGGCAAAAGGGTTGGCACACCTGCATATTCATTCTCATACTTGCCCACAGATTTACGACCTGGTATTGGACCAACAAATCAGATCATCCAAAAAGTGCCTCCAAAAAATTCAATAAGAGCATCACAAAAATCTCAGCAAGACATGTCAACGTCAGCGGCGCACCATTGGTCGGGCGAACAAAGAAATATTACCGAGCGTTTATTTGTTCCCTTCCACGCCATATTTGCTATTAAAGTATTTTGTTTTGTTAATTTTTGGTTTGGGGAAGTTCTTCTTATAATAAACTTTGTTCTACTAAATATGTTTGGGAAAGAAATCATAAAGTATCCTTAATAAAACAGCCCCACAGGGCCATGCCTAGAGAACTTTACACAAATATCATCATAGTAATTATACGTTAGTTTATTTAGATTATACTTATCTAGTTTATAACATATTTTAGTGCACCATAAACAAACATAGCAAGATTTTACAGCTCCTGACGGTCTCGGCTCACATTCGAGGCATTGTGCCTCTTATAATTTTTATTAGGGGCAATCCGTCCGCCTTGATTTACTTCTTCCCGAACTGACGGATCTTTCATTTAATTTACGGTTCTACCCCAGTCTTCCAAACGTAATAAAATGTTACAAAAACAAGCAAAAATTACGTCGTCCCAGTGGGCGCTGTAGACTTTTTATTTATTAAATAAACAAGAACACAGACCTGCATTAAATTATTATTTAAAACTTTATAGTGGGTGATACCGTTATGAAAAGTAATGAGATGTTAGTATAATAATAAAAGGTTTTTTTTAGAGTTCTAACTAGGTAGGTATTTAGTTAGTTAACTTATAAAACTTTTCAACTTTTAAAAAGTTCAATCACAGACTGCTGCTGAACTGAAAGAAAATATGTCCGAATTGTAGGTACCTTCACATTTTTCAGCTCGTAGAAATACATGAAGTGCTTTAAAAATGTATGATTTATGTATCACACAACAGTAACAAAATTTTATTGTTTGTATTTTTGGTACAGATGGTCGCCGGACAGCCCACTTCCATCGGCTCGTATCCGACAAGCATTTGGCAACGATTCAGAGATTGTTATTATTATAATGACTCTTCTACTCATAACACTACCTATTGCTTCGGGAAATGTCTTCGTATCCTCAATAAGCCATAACTCGCCAATACATTAAAGTCACACTAAATTTAATTTCAAATGAATTCTTTGATTCATAAGATGCTCTGTTTCGAAATATCTTTCACAATAAAAGGTATCTTAAATAAAGCAAAAACTTATGCGCAACAAAGCAAAATATCTCAAAAGATTCCCATGAAGTTGGTTTGAATTAAATGAAAAACTGCATTAAGAAATTTTAATTATTCGTAGCTACATCATGAGCGAGCCAACACTAACATGTTCGGTCTGTGTCTCATTTGCAAGTAACAGGATGCGTATTATAGACCCACGAAGGCAATAAGATAAAAAGACGCTCAATAAGGCGCGATCAGAGGCAAAAATGAAATAAATTGCCGGTGAATAAGAGTGCTGTGTGCAATTGAGGCGAACACGCTTGCTCATTAGACGGGCACGGCGACGCTACCGCCCGCCGCCGACCTGCGCCCGCGCCCGCCCGCCGCACACCACCCACCCCATCGCCCATCGCTAGCGTCATAAACCCAATCATATAATCTGCATATACAAATACCATCCTTCTACTCTCCTTAAAATGAAAACAAAAGTATTCAACATTCTGAGAACGTTTAGCATATTATATGAAACTGGCCAAAAGTGGTGACAATGACTTCACTTGCAGCCCTTTTGCCGAAACGCTGTAAAATCGCCGAACATTAGCATAACAAAGACGGTGATTTAGAATGACAGAGCGTTCGGGTCCGCACACGACGTCACTTTCACTTATTTCGAGATTTAACGCAAAAAATTATTTCCTACTATTATTATGAAGTATTTAGCTGGTGTGTTACATCGATATGGAAATTGTTTAAAACCGCAGGCTCCCGGGAACAATGTAACGATAGCACAACCGCTGGAGCGTGTCGGATGACACAAAAACTTATTTCACTCGAATATGGAATCGAAACGCCAAGAATAATGACAGGCATGTCTCGGTTTGCATAATGCGGCAAATTAAATAAATTTTTGGTTCTGCTAAACGAATGAAAAACAAGTCGATGGAGTTGCTACTACTCACATTCTGTAGCATGCAACACATATTTTTTGAGTGAAAATATCTTGTCGGCATAATATTTACATAGTAAACCTGTGCGTGCTTTTGGGAATACGAAAATACATTGAAAAATATATGACAAGGAATGTTAATTACAAGTTTGGATCTGTGTGTTAATACGAAATCGGTGTGAAGTTAAGCGCGACTCTACACATGTCTGTATGAGCTGGTAAGCATGATGTGGTAACGAGGGTGTAAGGCGCATCGAGTCTACGTCACACATCTCCACGCACCATTTGCATGCACCCGGGCGCATCGCGGTGCATCCCGCGAGGGGCGCACTCTCCTACAGGAATAGTATAATATCGTATCAAATATCTTTGAACGCGTGCCGTGACTGCCGTGTCACTAACATACACCGATCGTCACCGACACGACATCCCAGCTACAAACTAGAGCACTTGTTTTACGTGTTATGTTTTTACAGTCGCTCTCGTAGGTAAGGATTGAAGTTCAAGCTTCCAGTAAAAACATAGAGTCAAGTCGTGTACCTGGCTCTACTCAAATATTTAAATAGGTAGAGTTGATATTGTGTAGGTATCCTTCCGCAGAATTTAAGATAATAAAAACGTCCATCCAAAGTGTTAAACTTTTATTAACATTTTAAACAATAGCCAAAAAAATGCTTATGGCCATCGGTCGTGCCATAAATTTTGTAAACGTGTCATTTTTTTGGATCTAATTTTGAATATATTCAAGTTTTTTGTGCCCATGACTAATTGGTTGGCTGCTACAGCAAGTATCGACGGGGAGCACGACACAATTGTTTCCTCGGGTTTTGCAAATATAATAATAAAATTTTATTACCCCGTTTCTGAAAGGGTTTGTTTCGAGCCGCACTGAAAGGGTAGGTGTAAAACCTCATTCCGTGCCATCATAAGTCAAAACGGGACGATTGTTCGGTTGCATATCGTCATAAATCAGTTTTAGAAAATATTCAGTGAATGGCAGTCGTCGTTACTCAATACAAGATCGTTATACAAATATAGATTTTTGGCATTTGTGCACACTCCGCTGTGGGAGGTATACACGCTTTGCAAAAATGTTAACTGTGTTAACGTTTCTGCGAAAAGAAAGCTGTTGTTCGTTGGGATTATTTGTGTTGCCACCTGCTACGGCTGTGTGAGAACATAATTGACATATCTATTTTTAATTTTAAAATTATTTATAAATTGATGTACGTAGATGGTTTCAGGAGAGGAAAAGTTATTACATAATAGAGTCAACAGAAGAAAAAAACTTCAGTAGGAAGGTACTACTTCTGTCTTCATACTGTACTATCTAATTGAGTCATGCAATCTAGTACTAACAGTTTTACCTATTTACTGTCGTAAATCATTGGGGTGGTGTTTGCCACATTTAGACCGACAACACTAAAAACACCATAAAGTATCTATACATGAATTCAGCACCCATATACCTACAAACAGCACTCATTAAGGCTTCCGCAGACAGGCGCAATGCGACGGTGTGACGCGTGTCTGGTAGAACCATTTCCATGAAGTTTTCATAGAAATTGTTCCACAAGAGTCGCGTCGTGTCTTTCTGCGGGAGCCTAATTTAAGCTGTTAAATATTACACATGTCATGCGATTTTGTACCATATGCGCTTTAGCTATCAACTGCCACCTTGATCTAGCATAAGACCTGCTCTGCAAATGATCATAGTTGGACCCTTTGTCGGAGTTGACGATTTCCAGCAGTGGACACTGGTAGATTTGCAGTCAGCTACAGGTAAGATATTACCTATTTCAAAGTGTGAAGTCGATGCCCATCCAAGCTTAACCACGCCTACCAGTCAATTTGCCACCTGGCCGTAAATACACCCCAATAATTACCAATTCCTATTCAAATCTCAAAATACACATCAAAGCTGCCACAAGCAGCAAGTCAGTGTCGTCATCAGAACCTCAGCGTTGATGGAAGACTGATGGAGCGGGTCACAGGCAGGGTCAGCGCTGCCATGCGTCATTGCTAACGACGACAAATGACGTGACGTGACGCGACTCAACAATATCGACGTAGCTTTACACGTACGTAGTACGTGTATACCACGTACTACGTTCGTTCGTAAGGGTTGTATGGGAATGTTTATGAAAACATCTTCAGTTGATTTTGGTAGAAATGCGATGTGGATGAGAGAAGATAGCAGATAGAAAGTAAGGAGAGAGTTTGTTTTTTTTTTATATGGGTATCGATTCTTACTTCACTAGGCTTCGTAGAAAGAATAGCGAAAGGTCTACATCATCTCATCACTCCCTTTCTTTATCTAAATTCTCACCTCGGATGCTTGTACGAAGATAGCTTCTTTTGGCCTTGGGATGGATACACCTTAGTAGATTTCACAAATAAAATTGTTATGACTAATGACAAGTTTAGAAGTATTCTTCGGTCCTTTATCTTAATACAGGCCTAAATTCTTGAGATTTTTGCAAGAATGAAGTTGCGACTAAATACATTATTAAGTTAGAGTGTCATCAGCGTCATAGAGGCAGTTGCGCTTGCGCTGATTTTACGCATGAATCTGCTTTTGTTTTAGAGCGTGACGTAGTATTGCTACAGATTTAAGCCATTCAGTGAATCTTTTGTAATTAAATATTTATTATACTAACTTTACATTGGGTAAATTGCTGAATAGATAAAACTCGAGTTAACATTAAAAATTGGCGAGAAATCAGACCCGTGAATTGGTTTAGCTCATTTGCTTTATTATTTGAAATCCAACTTCATTTAAAAAGATATCAAAAATAACAGTAATTTTTTAACAAGTTTAATGTTTCCAGTGATGACAGAATGCCACTTAAGTGCACGTTCTGAAAGAATCGAACTTATTTTTTAACAAACAAAAGGAAAGTGTCAGTCGTCGCCACTATCCGTCACGGCATTCGTTTCCTGCTGGATGCACATTAATAACGTTTTAAAACTCTGCTGATCCCGGCTTTATTATCTATGCTCATCATTTAACGTTTTTACGAGAACATTAAATATTCAAAAAAATCTGAGCATGCAATCTATGATTTGTGATATAACATCCCACTCATCGCCAGACGTAAAGACGTGAAGACGTAAATATTTATTTTTTGTTGTTGTAATACGCATAGGTATATAGGAATGAATGTTATACAAGTTTCCCACAGAGATTTAACATGGAGACCACGCGCCGGCTGCACGCGTCACAGAAATAGCACACAGTGGTCGAAAAATAAAATTTTCCCCAAACAGACAGAAATATACAAAAATGTGAGGCAAAGAGCGAGGGGCGAGCGTGATGGCGTGCCGTAATGTGCGCCCCTAATTAAAACGTTAAAAACCGACCGCTTCTGAAAAACGTCAATTTTGAAGAGAAATGTGCCGTCCAAAAGATCCCCTTTCATACTTTTGTTCCATTTATTTTTATCATTTGAGCTTTAAAAGAAACAAATTGCAAAGAATATATGTAGCATCACAAAGTTGGGCGGGTATTTTTAACTTAGGTCACAGAGTCGCTCTGGGATGTACTTAGGTTGTTATTCGAAGTTGATACCAGTATGTTTAGGGAGTTTTTGTACATTTAGGTAAGTACTAGAATGTACAAACCGGAAATTAAAAGCATGATTGGTAAATCGTGTCTTATTAAAACCAGATAGAAAATACTCATTACAATTAACCGGTTGAATGTCGTACTTACAGACACAATTAAAAAGCCATTGGGTCTCGCGTAGATCTACGTTCCGGAATATGAAGGGTTGAGAATCAGTGGAATTAGTTGATTTATTTTCATTCATTCCTATCTATGCGTATTAAAACAACTTGTCTTTTTGTATTCACAAAAAAAAAAAAATTCTTCACTTCTTTACGTCTGACGTAGGATATCTAGGCTTCATCCTTACCAATCCGCTCACATTAGAATTTAATATAATGTATTATTATATCTAAAAATAAAGTGACACCTTTGGCAACAGTTATTTTGAGGGTAGTGACTTGGAACTTATTGTACCTACCAATAACAGATGGTAAGTGGATCTTTAGGTACTGAACCTCCAAAGATTTTGCAGCTACGGGGTTTAGCAGATACCTAAAGTTCAAGGGTCACAAGTGATACGAATACAAACTAGGTATCTGATAAAAATGGGTTCATTTTATTCGGCATTATTACCAAGCAATATAAATAAAGGAATTTCATTCTGTCCGCGTACTCTGCAGCAAACAATAAATTTATCCATCTATTTGTACAAATCGTTAAATTATTGGGGTTTTAGTTAGAGTTTGAAACACGGACATGGAACCAATGGATAAATCTAGCCGTTAAATCGATATGCAGATCTGCATCGACATTCATTACCTAATTAAAATCGCAAGCCCCTTCCGCTTGCTACATTTCTCCAACGCGCTGCCAATAAATTTCATCCGCCAGTCGCCCCATAACGATAACCAGTTCCTCGGGAACTATCGTTCAATCTGGCGTCGATGCCGTATGTTGATCCGGTCGTGTACCCGCCGCTCTTCGCAGACGGTGCTGTCGATACCTATGTATTATTTAGTGGCAGCACTAGGGCTCCACACGCACCAGTGTGCGCCACACACCGCCACGCACACAGCCGCCGCCGCGAATGTCTCGGGCCACGTCAGCCCACAGATAACGAGCTCACATATTCATAAAGAATAAAGAATTATCCAACAGCCTCTTCACTCTCCTCGCCCGCCGCCTCCCTTTTTGATCGTAATGCTCTCATTCACACTCTCTGGCCGATCTCGATCTATCCGTTCCCCTCTAAGGACTCGATAAGAACAGTCTTACGGCGACTCGGCGGAACTGGATTATGGACTTTAATTTATTCTGAAGAAGAAATATTTCATTTATCGCCGGCACACGCTCATGAAACCCTTTAACTCCTGGCGAGGCGCGGTCGAGTCGTTTCAAAACGATCATTCTAGTCTGAGACGTAACGACCGGTTTTAATTCTTACATCCATGATACGAGAGACCATTTCATCGTCGAGTCGCATCGGACAAAAGATCATTGTAGAATTAACAGGTTTGGGAGTCCAACCCTCGGAGTCAGCATCTTTATGGGCGACATATTTGATTCGAAAACTTGTTATGCTTCGTCCTAAATAAATTATAACGAGAAATTGTAATCATTAAATGGATATATTTAATGTGTGTAGATGTCAGCGCGGCTCGCGGAGCGGCGCGCGGCGGAGCGGCCGCGCGGCCGGGCGGCGCGTATCGGCCTACACGAATGCGCGCTCGCTGGAGATAGCTCGCACAAATCTTCGCGACCTTTGTTGCTGCTGCTTTTATGTGTCTCACTCACTTAACACGATATTGAAATGATTTATTGACCACGCGATATTAGGTACCGCTTACGCAGACTTAGTTGTTTTGAAAACAACACATCATCGCTTTTTATGCATGCATTACAAGTCTATGTTTGATAGTCACCCTTAGTCCCAGAGTAGCGCCTTTAACTTCCTCTAAAACTTCTGACAGCTAAGAGGAAAACTGTGCCAAAATCTACAAAATAAGCCACACAGATCATCTAAACGCTCACACCTAATAAAGCGTTACCTTTCTATCTTTTCAAAAAACTGAACGTTAGCATTCATCGTCCCACGCAGCCGAATGTTTACTCGGCTCCCAATATTAATTTAAGACATTAAAACAATTTATATGAATATGGAAGCAAGCAACTATTTCATTAATTAAAATGGAAATTGTTTATTGGCGTGGGCGGCAGATCCAGTTTAAACGAACGCAGTATTAAATACGATCGATTGTAGAATAATTGTTTATCTGTTTCAGAAACGTGCTTGGCTTTTAAATCAAATTAATTTATACTGTTATAAATCTGGACATGGCTCGCGTAGATACTTAAGATACCTATTTTTGATAAATAATTTCAATCAAATTGATACTAAAGTCAAAAGGATTAGTCGATAATTTTCTGATACTGACTTGTCGGCCATGTTTTGATAGGGCTTCTAAGTAATTGTTAAGACCTGAACCTTGTACTATACAGCTAAATATTATAACCTCCTACGTAACTTTTTGCTCAGTTACCTATAGGTAGGTATAGTAATGAAATGGAATTCAATGTTTATTTCTTTCTTTCTCTGTAAGAACCTCTTATACAATGAACAACCGGGCACAACTCAAGAGTCCGGGCTACCGGGAATTCCTGACGGGAAAACCCAATAACACTTCGACCGGAATTGAACCCAAGACCCCCTTGCGACCGCTAGACCAACGAGGCAGCTATCTTTTCATGACAGACCACCAAGTGCTTCTTAATATTCATAGAGTGCTAAAACACGTGGAGTGAAATATCACCACTCACATTGCCAAACAGCGAGCAGGCAATTATGTAACACCAGTAACAATGACAGTGTGTTAAATATTGAAATTCAAAAACATTCATTGCGTGATTTACATTGTCGAGCAGACGAATTTTTCAAACATAGGAAGCAATGGATTAGCTATAGGTAAGTATTCTTCAAAATTCGACGGATTGTGCTAGAAAGTGTATTACGCAATTGGGATGCTGGTTGCTGATCACCAACCAACATTCACACAGAGTGCGACCGCACTTTGTTGTTATTAAAACAACAAAGAAGAAGAAGAAGAATCCACCTCTATCTAAACTTCGACCGTATTTAACTCCGGTTTTGACACCCCTGGGAAGAGCTGGGGTGATATATTCTTTGGACCCACCATACAGCCTAGCAAACAGAAACTGGAAGCATATAGACATATCCATAACCACAATAAAAAAAAAACACAACTTTCCTTACTAAATCAGAGCAAAGGCTACCTAAACTACAATTATCCTCAAAAAAATCATAACATTACTTTTTATTCCCGATATCTATGTTTATAATCAGGCAATTTAATTCAACAACGGACACATTATTCCCAAACAACACGTAAGTATACGCTGTTACTCAGGAGTGATTAATAAAAAGTAAAATCAACGATGTGTTGAATACACAAAAAGCAAGGCGAGATGCGTTGAAATAAAATTTTATATAGTGATCGTTAACACTGTCCCCGTCCAATATTAAATGGACAGCGGCGCAGGAGTAAAAATTAAAGACAAACATAAATATCGGAGAAAAAAATCTTTGATTCAAACTTGTAGCGTCGAACATTTTGACGATTGGAAAGAAATCTGATATTTTCCATCGGCCCATACTGTTCCATTGTTACGTTACAAACTGTATATTTATCTTTTATAAGACTTTATGAATGGATAGTTGGACAAGCGTTGTTTACGCTAAGGGCCTTTACACTATTTTATGTACATGTTTATGTACAGGTGTAAAGTTATAGTGCATGCTACGGGGAATAGCAGATAGCTGTTTGTTCGAGACGTGTCTATTTAGGTCTCTTTTTGGCATGGAGGATCTGAAATAGGAGGCACATTTTTCTGTAATATTGACATTACTAGGTAGAATTACGACTGTACATTTTACTGAAAATATATTTATTGCGAACATTTGGGAAGTCAACAACGTCTAATTAGTGAACTAGCCATTACTTATTTAGGCTATAACCTGTCCATATGAGACTAAAGATATCTTAATTTATGAACAAAATGGAGTTTTAATAAAAGTCATAGTAAAAATCAAGGTGCTACGAAGAAGGTTGCACCAAAACTGGATTGTAAGCGGAGACGAATAAATTAGGAGTTAAGTTATGAGCGGTCGGATCTAACAACATGAATGAACCGCGCCCCGCGCCCGGCCCGCGCCCCCCGCCCTGGCACTGCGCGACCGCGTGTGGCCTTCTACCATTGCCACTACAGGTGTGGACTTAGGTGTCACTGTACATAAGGAAATAAACCTGCACATAAATTTTTATGAATAAAATTCAACAATAATTCTAGGGTGGTGAAAATTCCCTTTCACTTTTTCCTATCTTAGAAACCATGATATCGGATTAGTAGGTATTTGAGGTTTGTTACAAAAAATTTGAGTAAACTATAATATTTATCAGAATTGCAGATTAGGTAGGCTTTTATAACTCACATTGGGAGAAGGAAGACTTCAGAAATCAGAAAGTTGAAACGTATCAATGGATCAAACAACCAATTAGCAAGAAAATCAAAAATCCATAATGAATCGAAATACCCCCAAGTCTGACCCTGGCGAGAGGTGAGATGACGCCTTATCAGCATCGGTAATCTGAACCGAAATTATTACGATTCAAAACTTGGTCAGGACCTTGCCTCGACGTCGACACCGGCCCGAATAAACTAACTGTGGGCACCATTAAAGGGAAAACTGAACATTTATAACTTAGGCCCTGAATATTTTATTTGAACAGTCATAATAAAAACGATGTCAATTAAACTCAGTAGAAAATTAATGTGCCGTCTCTTTTAATATAATTAATAAGCAACAGCCTGTATATTGGAAAAAGTTACGCGGTTAGAAGACCCGGTAATTAATAAGATAGCTCTGCGTAGCCGCAAGCTAGGTGGTACAGAGGCCAGCACATCAAGCTACCCCAATCTCTCAAACTTTCCCAATTGAATATGAACCTTATTCCTTTGCAGTAAAGTTGAAAATCTATCAAAGAAATGTGACAGATTGGGGTAGCTTGATGTGCTGGCCTCTGTACATAAATTGTTTACATCACCCAATCTAAAAATACAGCCGCAAATCCGATAGTATTTCAAACTAGTATAAACTCTTTATTTTTCCATTCTTTGCATAATAAAGTTTAAAAGATCGCATTAATTAATCTTGATTAAAACACGATAGCACTTTCACAGCTTTATCTCTGGATCATAAAATTTTAAAATGCATTTTGTTCTATTTGTATAAAGTCACATGTGACATGGACAAACGAGTTCTCAGATTCTGAGTGAATATTGCCTTATTCTGAGACAAAACGCTGGCCATATATTAAGCGTGTGTGTAAAAATTCCGCTCCTCTTTATGTGTCGCAATTTAATTGAGATCTTATATTAATTAGGGTGGCGATGTGATGCACGAAGTCGAATGTGCCCGCCGCACGCAGCCTGTGCACGCAACTAACCATCTCACCTACCTACATAAATATCGATTTTTTCGTCATTTTTAGCATTCTGCAATACAGATGCAAGGAACCATTTTATTGCGCTTGCTGCGGCTTGTTAGCACGAGTTTCATCGTAGGTACCTATAATGGTCTAATTATATCAATTAATCTAGGTATACCTTTATAAAAAGGCTCACTTGAAGATAAGAACTGACTGCGAGAATAAATGTAGCAAAACTATTAACGGTCGCGGTTTGAAATGGTTCTATCTATTTGAGGAACATTTATCTTAGTAGGCTAAAGGCGGGTATGTATCATGTGTATATCATGTCAAAACACAACTTATTATTAAAATAAAATTACTTAACAAGCCTAAAATTGAAGAGCGGGAACAAGAGTATGGGGCTGTTGAAGATTTACTCACCTGGATCTGTTCATTCTATTACATAGTACATAGTTCCCCCCCCCCCCCACTTAGCACTCATTACACGCCTCGACACCTCACACACACACACAACATACATAGGTAATACATGCCCCACCACACTTACAAAACACACTAACATACACATACTTTATTCACACAACGTTTTTCTTCTCACTGGTACAAAACCTTACCTATCTTTGACATTTCTTCAATTAAAACAAGTAATTTAAAATTAACTTGTAGGTAATTGCTGTACCTATGTCTTACCAGTGTAGGAATAAATAAATAAATAATAACATGTATGTTCACAACAATCGCTCGACCTTAATGTAATGTGAAGTCACATGCCTCCCAAGACACAGGATTTTCCTAGTTTGAGGGCAGGGTACTTAATTCTTATAGGACTTTTGACCCCACTACCTACCTTTTGTATCCAACCTCTGTAAAACCTATTTATGTTTGCATACCTATCTGTAAACGTTTATGTTTTGTGAATAAATATTATTAGGTAGGTACCTATATTTTATTATATTTTTTATAACTTTATGCAGGCAGTTGGTCCATTAGGTAGGTATATTGGCTAAGTATTATTGTAAATGAGCTAAGATACCTAGTAGGTATCTTAACAATACGGAACTAATGTACCTACCTACCTGTAACCCCTGCACAAAGATTTCCCTTCCTTGTGTTAACAAGTTAAAATACTCTGTTTTACTATGCACATGACGTTTTAACTTTCCAGCCATAAAAACAAATATTCATTTGAGGCTTTCCTGAACATGCAATAACGACATCTCTCCTCGGCCATGGCTCGCAAATCCTCCGATTTCGCGTGATTTACTGACAAATAAACAAACACGACCAGTTTCGCATTTATAATTGTATTATAGAGATGAGGAGTGATCGCGCAGCGTGTTCGCGTGCCTGATGACGTGATACCGCCGTCACGCGTGTTTACACCAGCCTTATAACAAGTTGTAAGGAGCCAAACTAACAAGCCAGTGCAATATCTCGCCCTATACCATTAGCGATCGAAGCATGCGAGAATTTTCATGTAGCACACGCTTATTATAACGTCAGTTCACACTAAGAATAGTTGGGACTCTTGAATGTATAGCTTACTGTATCTACCTTAGAATCAAAGTCAGCCAAAAGGGAAAATAGAGAGAGATACCGCGAAAGAACGAAGTGTTTTTAGAATTAGTCTGCACAAAAGAGCCTGAAAAGATGCAGAGATACCGCGAGACTCAACACAAGGAAAGACATAAGACCGGAATGGATTGTTATATGTTTCAAAAACAAGAATCTAGTTAAATCATAAAGGCTGCTAAAACGCTTTTCCAGTACCAGATGAACGTCTTCTGAAAATTCTAAAATAAAATCAATAAGTAAGTTAGATAATGGGTTTACAATTTTACATATCGACCTACGAAAAAATATTTGCCGTTTTAAAAGTTGCTAAAAGTAAAAAACACCTTACAAGAGCTTAATCTATGTTTAAAAAATAAAATCACTCCTAGATCTCCGAAGCTTGTTCTTACATAACTATTGATTAATCCGACTTCAAAAGATTAAACGTCTATTGTACATTTGTATAATTAATTAAACCGTCCCAAAATAGAAGGTTGTATTGTCCGTTTTGTTTGAGGCTCACATGAAAGCTATACAAAAAATATGTCGCTATTGTCAACCGCACTAATGCTTCATAATTGTCGAGATATTTCCTTTTCATTGAAGCCAAGCCCTCTTTACCAATAATTTCTCTTGTCATATTACGTACAAGTACCTGCTTACAAACAAACGCTTTACACACAGCACGACTATTGTGTTTATATTTTAAAGGGATCAACTTTTTACTATAAATTATGTAATACACTTTTAACGAGTAAAAAATTACGTAAATGTATAAGAATATCTTTTCAAAAACGCAAATCGAATCCAACTTACAGATATATCGAACCATAAGAAACTCGATCCCTGATTTAATCTTAAAATAAAACTTGTAAATTAACTGAAAAAATAATTTCACGTAGTGTGCACCGACTCACTTGGTGACATAAAACATGGAAAGGAACCACAAACAAAAGGCGGAATAATGTCCCTTAAATAATATAATATTACGTGTCACGAAACCAAAGCTTTATGAAATCGGATATTTTTGTCATATCTTGTTTTATTGCGTCTCAATAGAGAATTACTGCCATCGGGACTCACCGGAGCTATTCAATTTGGTAAATGTACGAGGGTGGAAACGTCTTAGCTCGGAGGATAAACAAAAAATGAAAATCCATAATTTTATTGGCTTTGTTATCAATTTTATTGCGCCGTTAACTTTTATGTTTGCCACGTTAATGTTAATGACATCTCAATAAGTAAGAAATGAAAATTAACATTACTTACCTCTAATTTAAAAGCCGGTGCGTTTTTGCTTTATAAAACGTTAAACAGATATCTATTTAACGTTATTAAATAATAGTTACCCGCTTTCAATACAATAAAGCCTACGACAATAATTCCCGGCAGTCGGTCGAGACATGGACATATTAATCCAATCGTGTAATACAAAATCACTGTGCGTAACAATTTCAAATTTTGCACAAATCTAGTCGTATTTAAAGTATTGTGTTACTTGATGTATTAAATAGCCGGTTGACAATGTCGTGCGGATATTATCCCACAAAAAGTGTCCTCAAATGTCCCGAGGATTTTCCGCTTCACGCAGTGGTGCACTCTCCGCGGCCCGCAGTCGGCAGTTGACAAAATATTGCATTGTTCCTATTATCTACGCAGTATTTATTTAAAAACGTTATTTAAATGGATGATTTTAAGCTCATACAGTTGATGGAGCTATTGTACTCCTCTTAATGTAGTTACACTTTGTTACGACAGCACACCGAATGTCTTTTGACGACGAGGCACATACCTAACGCTGTAACACCGACTGTGTATCCAAGTTATTAGCTAAGTAATATATATTATTTGGGGTTTATACCTAAAGGTTCTTAATGGCGTGTAGCTAAATAATAGTGGACGATACGTAGAGCCTCGTGAAACCAATTTATTACCTTTATTACTTCGTTCACTTTGTTATAGTCATTCAGCTATCACCCATATCGCTGACCATAAATTCAAATTCACTCAGTGACTTCCAATAAAGGTAATGAAGGCAATCATCGGCGACCAAACCAATAAAATAATAGAAATAAATTTGATATGACCGACATATGGTGGCTCTAATGCGCGACGAACCCTGTTATTGGTGTCAAACATGCGACAAATAGCTCAGACTGAATTCCATTTCATTTTATCCAACCGTTGATTATACAGTATTGGTCCGTTAGTCGACAATGAAAACAATCTACAACGAGCAATATGTTCACACCCCTTTCTGTTTTTGATTCAGTACGATGACCAAAAAGTAAATTCCAGTTTATTATTATTCCATTAACCGTCACCCCATTTTAAAAAATATGTCAGCAGATGACGAGTGAGGAAGATGGGGGATCCGAGTAATCTGCGAGCGTAGCGGCGAGCGGGGAGCGTCGGGAATACTCAATGTGTTTATATAAAATAATTTTCATGTTCGACAAGTCACAACACAATGCCGTATATTTTTTGCTCTGCCGATAAATTGGCAGGATTATCATTTAATGGAGGGCTCATGTTTGCTTGTCCCGATTGCCTATGACTGACATGATTTTATTAACACCATATCGATGTTTCAATGTGGGCTGGAAAATTTCACAGTGACAGGAGCGTGGCATAAATAATTTACATGGTTTCATTCCAAAAGGTAATGTGCCAGTTTAAGTTGCGAATAGGAGAGTTCAGATATTAGTTCAATTTAGGAGTTAGATAGACGGAGTGATAAATTATTCATAATATTTGGAGGCTTTCTATCGCTGACACATGAGTAAAATATAAATGACAATCAAATATTTATATTTGCTTGAAACTTGTTTCTGCGTACTGATGTGGAGAGCCTTTGTTATATTGAATTGCGTGAGCCAGGGTCTCATTCAATAATTAAGTAAAGCATCTGATTAACAACGTAAACTCAGAGCTTCGAGACAGAAGCAGAATATAATAATATCTTGATTGTTAAGACATGAACAAAAATACATTTATATATCTTATAATTCTGTATGTTTGTAATATTACTTCACAATTTGTTATTTCGCGATGTATTCAATGAAATCAAATAAAATAACAAAAAAGTTATCCTATCCCATCGGATAAAATTGGTAAAGAAATGTTGTCAAAACCGATGAAAGCATTCGCATTGTCGTGTGACCCAATTTTAACGTATTTATGGTAACGGGACTTAATCTCTTTTATATTATCGCAAATAATCGCGTACAAATCCCTTATTAGCAAGGCAGAAATATTTTTTCTTGTGACATAAAAATGTGTTTTTATTGTGTGATACGCGCTGTGCATCGGAACTATGAGATGTTATCTTGTTCGCCGGGGCTCGGGAGTCGCCCCGCGTGTTTACACTAAATATTGTGCGACACAATGAAATTACATGACATCTGTACTACAAATAACGGAATATCTTTATTCATACCGCGGCGGGCAAACAAACTCCCCTCGCGTTCGTATTGTCACCGCTCCGAACGTCTGCTTACTGTCGCGTCCTTGATACTCTAATAAACTATATTCACACTATCAAACAGGATTGCAAATCTCAGATTTTTTAGAATAATTTGTTTGAAGGCTGATTTTTCAATAGTCAGATAACTTTTATCTGAGGAATAAATATTGCGGTTTGACAGTTCTTGTAATATAGAAAATATTTCAAACCGCCAATTTGATTTTTGAAAAAATCGGCTTGGTCAAAATAATTATATGCGTTCTTTATTTATTTTTAGCACTTTTATAACATGCAAATCATCTGTTGCTTTGAATATTTTTATGTTTTCCAACGACATTTTATTGAAAATTATTGATAGATCGGTCGATACTTCCATATTTTATTTTCTGCAAACCACACAGTTTTGCCAAGTAAACCGCATGCTTCAGTGCTGTTTGTACGAGCTACGAAAACAGTGATATTGCTCGCAAGGAGGCAAAGGAAGCGATTTACAATAAATAAGTTTAATATTAGAGTTACTCCCCCATATTGATACCGATAGTAAGACGACCCCACGCGCCTCCGGCAGTCGCAGACGTCGCAAACATTTTTGGATTTCCTATCACAAATAAAATTAAAAAAAAGTTTAAGTTATTATTTCATGAATGTTCTACATAGTCAGTTATACTGAAAAAAAAATCTTTGTTTTCAAAGATACTATAGATTAGCAACAAAATCATCTATAATAAAAGAAATAAAAACCAAAGCAAATTGTTCTAATAGTGCACTTCGAGATGTTAAATTGCAAACAAAAAAGCATTCAGAAAGCAATCACGGAAGTAAAGCTACAGGTAATAAAAACTCGAAGTGTCGGAGTAGACCAACGGTTCGTGAGCCCTGATTTAACGTAAAAACGGTAAAATAGTCGTAACGTAGCAAAGGAGCCACTATTAGTTTTCTTTACAACTTTTATTGACAATGAACACTAATATCTATTTGCAGTTATTCATACGTGACATGAAATGTTGCCATTTCCTGATTTGAATTCTCTACATGGAAGTCGTGTCGTAGATAATTTATATCCGTCGCGTCGTAATAAAGACTGTAGTTTAGCATAATGTGTCATATATAATTATGTCATATAATATTTGGGAAGAACAAATAAAATGGAACACAATGTTGATTTTTTATTATGATTATTATTTACATATTGTGCATTTGTGTTCATTATTTTAGGGCATGCAGTGTTTTTTTTTTTTAAGTTCACGTAGTGTAAGTTATATTGAATTGCAAGTTTTGTGAACCAATAATAATTAAAAAAATTACATGGGACTTAACAATAACTGGCGAAATATAATAACATAATAGGTATAATAAGTTTTTTTTTTTTTCAAAATGGTTTGTAGCACTTAAGTAACAGTTTTTAATGAAATGTGAGTGTACCTAATAATTAAGTATAGGATAGGTACACTTCTGCCCAACCCTTCTTCTCGCCTGTAGGGATACAGAAGTGATGTTATGCTAGGTACTCGTATGTTTCTAGCTGTCATAATCAAAAAACGGTTTTCATGAAAATGTGGTAAAATGACGGTGGGTGTTTGATTTAACGATGACAAAAACGCTCTGTATTTGGACGGCCGTCATGTTGCAGTGAGGAAGAATAGCACCTACCTATTTGGGAAAACCAAGCTTAAGTCCTGAACTCTGCGTAACTCACTATCAGTCACAATCTCAATCATTAGATTTTGAAGGATATTGCTTCCTTTGTTCGAAAAAATTGTGTGCTCAGAAACGAAAACAACGCAATGAATGTTGTTCAACTGTCAAAATTAAAGCTACAGCTACCGATAGTGGGTTACGCAATTACCCCGCTGTTAGATAATCAGCAGACGATTATTTCGTCTGTCGATAATAACGTCGAACTGGGACCAACCAAAACCCCATTCCAAAATAATATCATAAAAAACCAAAACCCACGATGACACAAACCCCATAAAGGTTAAATCGATGTAACTTTTTATTGTGCCTAATGTATCCTTTACGACAGGAAATACTTATCTAGAATATTATGACCTCTAATATATTAGCGATATACCAATAAGATACCAGGTGAATCGATGTCCAACAAAACTGAATTATCGAATGAAATTTCAAAGAATTATGAGCATAATATAAAACCGCCTTCAACGGAATGTCGGTATTGAGTACAATTAAGAGATAAATCATCGAGAGAGCGTCATTGTACGTCGAGGACGTTATGACTGCACGGGTTCGATTCCGGGTCGAATCACTCATAGTCCAGCGGCCATTAGAAATGGTCACCAATTTATCATTAAAGCAATTTTTGCAATAATTGTTTGCTTTTGTCTGATGCGACGTCGGCACAGAATATGCTCTACTTAGTTATGACAATTTCATGTCAATGATGTGTACGTGTATTTGTGTAATTTTTAATCCGTATTGTAGATTTAAATTTATGTCATTATGGTACGAGTCTCTTTGCGAAACCGCGGCTATTATTGATTCACATTTGAATTTAAATGCGAATGTAGTCGTAAGCTGCATGCAATTTAACACAACTGAGTACCTACAAATGTTGTAAATTTCAGACGTTTAGATAGCATTTGAAGTGACAATAGCATGCTGTTTATATTAACGCAAATCAATAATATAAATAATGTTCTAGGCAGTAAGATGCAATTACCCAGATACAATTAGGTATAGATACGGACTAAAGTGTGCATTTATTCGTACTAATTTGACTGTAGTCAACACATTACAGGAATTCGTATTTATAAGCCGTGCTCGAACTAAAGGTCACGCAACACGAAACAAAAGAAAAACAAAACTAGAATAAAACTGAAAAAAACAAAGTAGAGCCACTTTTCGATCGTGCACGCACCGGTCATCGGTCCACCCACGCTCACAAAAGACGCGTGGGTGCAAAGATTATTCTCATTCAATTGAACCGCATTGTGCGCCGGCGCATGCCACTTCCAGCCACCTCTTAATTACCGCGCAGCTGCTGACCCGCGTCCATCTGGATCATCACCACCTACACCACTGACAGACTACAGGCTGATCGGGTATTGACCATTTAAAAACAATTTACCTTATTACTGAGATTTTTTTTCAACTTGAAAAATAGGAAGTTATAAGTTACTTATAAACCAATGGTAAAAATATAGAGCATAGAATATAAAATTTATTTAGAAAAAAAAAAACTTAAAGGTTTTCATTCCTTTGTATGAAAATACATAAAAAAACATTCATGGGAAATCTGGCTTGAGAAAAGTCGTTAGGCGCAGTTTATTGTAAAGTACCTAATGATCCATGCGCTGATGCAAGCATACTGACAGACAAATGCAAGATAGGTATCTAAGTACTAGGATCATTATACTTGCATGTTATCCCACAAAGCATTTATATGGTACAGCAGGCAAGATAAGGCAGAACAAGTTGACTTATTCGTAGCCTGTCTATCCAATGGCGCTTAGCTATTTTATTTATTTATTATTATTATTTAGGCTATATGTCATGTTCTTTATCCTTTTTACAAAATAAATAACTCGAAATTATAACTTCTATGTATATACAAAGTTCAGAAAAACAATAAGTACTTGCATCAAAATCCAAGACAATATATTTATGCTAAGGTAAGCATTAAAAAAATGAATAGGTAATTCCAATTCCCGTATTAACATTGTAAAATTATGAAAACAATCTAAATCGATGAAATATAAACATCATCAATAATTCAAAATCAACCTGTTTTGTTACTGCAGGAAAATGAAAAATTCGCAGCATAAAGTAAATTAAACGAGCTTCAATAGGCAACACCCTGTGTACTTGAATGAATACGCCATATTTAGTTGATCTGTGTAATATAAGGTGAGAGTGTCCAGTGACAAAATCGCGACAGTTTTGAGTGGCCAGACGTCCGGCAAATCTCATTTGTGGATTTATCATTAACCGTATTTCATCCACCCTTCCCTCCATAGCCTATTAAGGGTTATAAATTTTATATCCGTCCGACATGTCCAAAGCTTTCCGTTGTTTATTTATCGTAATTTTATTTGTACACATTTATATTAGATAGAGACGAAGGAATACTTCCATTAGACTTTATAAATTTCATAAGTACGACTTTGCTCGCTACACGAACAAAGCAATCTCGTATAGAAGTCGTAAAAGTGGAAAAATATTGGCTGTATCAGCGCCGCATTCGTCAGAACAATGAGGCGTGCCCTAATCGCGCGCCTTATCGGCACTAGCTTTTGTCTTAATTCGATGAAGGGTAATTTATGGCACACCACACTTGCCATAAATAATAGTATTTAAGTGTGAGCCTGCTGCCCTTAGAGTGCTGTTCTGTCAAAATTCACATAAATAATGACGACCCGGCGAGACAGATCTTATCTCGGAATAGCGACAAGTCTACGACGCGGTTATAAACAAAAGACGTACTCTAATGACTGAATGAGCCGTCGTAAACCCTTAATATTTACGCACGAATCTTTCAGTTCACCTTTTGAGAGGTTTTATAACTCGGCGGAGATCTCCCCGCGCCTCTCCGAGCAGGCGCCTACGCCAGTCTCGCTATATCTGATTTATTCATACCACCCGAAACACATGATCGGTTTTTCGGATATCCAGTTATTCTTTTTTTACTGCTGAGCTTTTAGTTAGGTCAGGTATATCTAACTATTGTCAAGTTGAAGAATTTATTTGAAATTGATTGACATCTAAGATTTGTTTTTCACATAAGTCAGTGTGAATGACTCACATTGAACAATACTTTCTCATTAGTCTCGCGAATGTTCGCTGTAATGGCAAATCTTTCCACTGTTTGCAGCAATGACATAAAAGTGCAGATATCGGGTTGCAATTAAAACTATTGGACGACGCTCGTTAACTGCAGCGAGCGAGTGGGTGGACAAACACGGCAGATGTGCGCGACCCTCACTGACCTCTGCACTCACCCCAACACTTGCAATTAGCCACCTAATGTCATCACCCAATTTCGATATTTCTACGCTTGTTACATACAATGCTGAAACCTGAAAGTGCCTGTAATAGTCATTCAAATAAAGCCATGGGATCCAACCATTTGGGAGGTCTATTTTAGGATTTAAACCCAAGTGACGCAACTTCGGATAGGTGAGCGATAACGATTCAATATTTATTGTCACCCGACGTCCGTCATTAAGATAGTGTCAAAACTGACTAGCACGCACACAGGCATTACTGGCCGGCCGGAGCACTCATAATTATTACTAATGCCTTAAATATGTCAAAACAGGAATCCAGGTAAAAAGGCGTAATTTACGCGCGTCCGATAGAGATTTGGCAGTTGGCGCCGTGGAGCGCACGCGCAGCCGGGCTGCTTCGCGAGGAGGCGCCCACTTTTTGTTAACCATTGTCTTTTAATATAAATTTTAAATAGGAAATGTCCCTTTTTATGGAGATCTAGTTTACGGCTCTGACAATGAAGGCATAAATCTAACGAGTGCGTCACTCTGCCTCGGCGATGATCGATCGATAAACATTATTTATGTACTTCCGTTGGGTAACACACGATTGGACTCATGGACGTGAACAAATTCGTAGAAATACGCCTCGAATATGTTAGTATAGTCATTTTGTAGGAACACAACTGCACCCTCTGATTTAAGTTTCTAAATTATTTATAAACACAACAATCGTTTCCTATTTAATTGTTTGTTTCAGATCCCTTGGAAAATAATTAAATTATAATTCACGAATAAAATCACACTACTACGCTTTAACTTTTTACTTGTAGGCAACTTAGTCTAGAAGCTTACTGGGTCCAATTCAAACCTTAACACTTGCGTATCAAGATCCAGACTTGAAGTGATATCTCTAAGGAATAAAAGATGCAAAGCGGCAAGTAAATACAAAGAATGCCTCTATATGATCGGTATAATTAAGCCAAATGTTAATAAAGAGAACAATGCCGCTCATCCATACGAGCGAGCTGGCCTCCAATCAACATGCCTTCAGAAGAGGGGCTGATTAACGACAATAACTCAGCGACAACACCAACTTGACCACGTTTATTTTTATTTTAGGCCCTTTCCAGTCGATCTCTAATGAATACGGTTTATCTTCAAGTTTATATAAAAAATAAATCGGTTTTAACTGAAGAATCACGCCTTAAAAAAGAAACGCTTATTAAAATTTATTTCTTTCTCTCTTCGCGGCACTGTCGTGTACTTCACCTCGAATAAAATTAAAAAGTCAAGAATTCTTATTTATTTTAATACAATAAACCGCAATCGCTGAATAAAGATAAATAAAAAGCAATAAAAAATAAAATCGCATTAGCAATAAACAAAATACTTCAGCGGATGTGGGCAGAGCGGAGAGCACGCACGCGGAGATGCGTAGAGAGGATGCTGCGCGGTTACTGACGTCTTAACTAGGTGATAGTGGAAGTTTGGGGCGGAATAAATATGCAAAATATTTACTAAATATCTGACAACATGTTTCGCGTTCAAAACTGAACAATCGTCAGAAATTAAGCACCGAATTTTTGTAAGTCAAGAACACCTAACTAGCACTCAACAAGTATCTTAAAAAGCCAAGACAATACTAGAAATTCAATTATTTTTTCGACCAAGTGTCACGATCAAATAAATCGAGACATAATGGAAGCTCCACGGCACGCTGTTAGCCGATTGTCACGAGTGCTACCCTCGTCGGCGTTTTCTTAATTGTGCCGAAATATTTATTTGATTGCGAACTTTGCAGCACAAGCGTGCAACCGAAATGGTCATCGGCATCCTGACCGCCGCCACAATAGCACCGCCACCTCACCTCGCCACATTAAGACTATGTTACCAATTCAAATCTATTTTTGCCAGGTTTACCAGCAAAGAGCCGAACCTTCATTTGAAACCAAAATATCAAAACCAAAAGTGCGAGGACATGTAACCAGCATGATATCGTTGTTGGTCCTTATTTATC
This sequence comes from Gortyna flavago, assembly GCA_963669345.1. Classification (NCBI taxonomy): domain Eukaryota; kingdom Metazoa; phylum Arthropoda; class Insecta; order Lepidoptera; family Noctuidae; genus Gortyna; species Gortyna flavago. The sequence goes on along the minus strand of OY770128.1, from coordinate 9,312,809 downwards.
TCGCTAATATATGAATTTAAAATCACTGAATAATGGAGCAATTTGTTCACTGAAATTGGAATAATTTCTTTGCTAGTACAAAATAGATGTTTAATGTAATTTCCATTTGTTTACACTCGGACATTGGGATTTCAGGTTTCCGGTGTCCAATTTAGATAAATAAAAGCACATCAAAGCAAAAAGTAGGTAAGATACAGCTATCAGTCAAAAAACACAGTTTCCAAAGTTGGGCGAGCGTGATAGAATTGAATAATGTCGGAACACAATCAATTTAGGACAATCAGCTGAGCGATCACGTTCAGTGCTCAAGACATTCCTGCCTTCAAGTCAGAGCGGGTAACGCGCGAGTCCTGTCCGTCAGCAAATTGCAGTATCGCAGATCTAAACGGGCCACCGAGTCGATGTTGGATACATTCGTAACAGTGCAGCCACGCATCGTGCACTGATCATGCGCCGTGAACAAGAGATGAAATAAAGTATGAAACTGGTCGCGCGTTCCGAACGCTACGAACACAACTGTATGGTCCCAGAGCCAACAATCGAGATCTGAAGCAGCGATAACGATGTCAACTAGTGCAGCCTGTCCTCGCCGTTCCCATGATTTGCGATGCCGTTCTAATCGTAATAATTACGGCCTATCCATCAAATGGACGTATGATAAACATGCGTCTCGGGAATCTGACCAAGAAATGGTAATAGTTATCAATCTCCGCGTGCCGACTGTGTTCACAGTTTGAGAAATAGCAGAGATCATTTTTTGCGCGGGTGACGTGTTTATGAACGCTCCGTTATAAATTCTCTTTGATCTCATCTTCCATGTCACATTGGTGTCTCGACGTAGTTTTCCTCATACATTGGAACCGCAGATGGCGCTCGTATACATATTTTTATTGCTCTAATTTCTCTACGTAGCGTTGGGATCGGACATAACATTCGTCAACGGTCCTAACAAAGCTGACTAATTATCATGGCGCGGCATGTCGTAAAACAGTGCATATTGACGGAATATAGAGAGGCCGGCACACAGTGCTTAATGACATTAATCACATTGATTTATTGTGGTTCCGAGTTATTACAGGCCGGCCGGCGCGGCTAGTGTGCGTGCATGCGTTAGTACGGACACGCAGCGCGCCTGTGTGCGGCCGCTTCTTGTGTAAATGTAATACGCAATGCATACAGGGTGATACAATACACCTGTGCTTGCTGCTTCATCGTTGTAGGTTTCGAAACAAATCTAAGCCTGCCATACGAAGTCGAGACGAAATAGGTCATTCCCATAGCAGTTATTGCACATAAAACTCTTTTTAAAGTCTATCCTGGTGAACAGTTAACCTAATCTCTGACGAACATAGATCTAAATTCAGAAACCACAAACTGAACCTTACGCTGAAATAGTAAAAGTATTTTCCGAGCGCGCTGCGAAGAGAGCACCCTGGCTAGTGTAGGCGCTAGTTCACGGACGGCGCGGCGGCTGTGTGCGTGTATGGCATTAGGCAACAATTTACGCTGTTTGCGGCGTGTTAATATTGATTGGCTCGCTTTATTTCGACTCGCGCGAATCTATCCACGAAACTACGTCAATGTATGTGTAAGTAGATCATACGCTTCTTCGTAATACTCTAAATATACTTTATAATCGGAACTTTTCATCCGTTTGTTGTGACTTTTCGACCTCATTATTCGACAGAGTGATACAATTCGTGAGCATTTCAACTGTTCATTTTTTTCATTACTTTTAAGTAGGTTAATATATTAGATTACGTTTTTCTATTGATCAGTGTGAGTGCAGGTGTAAAAATATGCGGGTGTTTAGTAATCTGTCAGTACGCGGATGCACTTGTTATGTTTGATGTATGACGTAGTTTCTATTCACAGGAATATAAAGTTGGTGTCTATTTTAAGTGTAAATATGGCCATAAAGCAGTGGTATTTAGAGCAAAGGAGCAATAAAGTTGGCAGTGATCTGAGCCCCGGCGCTAGTGTCCATCGCTCAAGTATTTAGTACAATAAGGTACGTGCGGACAGCGGCTCACACGTCCCACTGTCGCGGCCGGGCGCGCACCCGCATATCAATCACGACATTATAATTTCATAATGCACGTTTGTCAACGTAAATAATACGCAAAATTTATGTTACGAGGTTCTCACCGTTCTACAGAGGCGCAGCGAATGCTTAATACGCCATCATTAAGTACAGAAAACATTGCGAGTGTACTACTCATATTCATTTGACGACGTGCCTATAAATTCAATTAAGTCGTATGTAGATATACGTAAGTACGTAGGGCGCACGATGTAAACCGTGTTATGAACGCGAATATAAATTAATTTGGTTATTTGCATAAATTCCTATTTAAACTGTTTTATAGTTTGTTTGTTTCGTACATGAGTTATGAAAGTCACACATTGGAGTAAGCGTGGGCTAGTAGCATAATTATATTCAGCCTATGGACAAGGAACCATAGAGTTATAAAAAGTATAAAGAAATGCGTAGGTCCTATAAAGGGATAAATAAAATATAAGGTATTAGATACCAATAAAAGTCGACAACGAAACTGAAATGTAGGTAAATTGGACAGATTGCAGCAACTAGGTATGGTACAAAATCTTTATATTTACAAAAGAGCAATCGATACCAAAACTAGGTATAATACGGGATAACAGCTGCAAATAACTCTGCCATTCTTTAATTACCTATCGCATACCTGTTAGGAAGTGTAGGTACTAGGTTAAACGAGTGACATACTTTATGAGAGTTTGGTAGTTACCTACTGATGAAAATTAACAACTTTTACTATAGGACCAACTATGAAATACCTACTAACATGCTCCACGGAAAAGTGCAATACTTGTACGATCTATTTAGATCTATTCATCTATATATTATGCAATTGTTTTTTTTAGTCAGAAAAAAAAAACTACCTACATACCTACGGTTAAGTCAAAAAGTGTTTTTTTGCAAAAAGTGGACATCGGAACAAATGGCTTTGATGTCGAGATATGTTTTTTTTGTTTCATATTTCCGAGCTGGTCCTATAACTATGTACTAGTAAAAGTTATTCATTTTCTGGAAAACTAGACTCCCTTAGGGTACTTATGTCCCTCGTTTAACCTACCATTATTATAACATACAGTATAAGTTTTATGATTACATAATTGAATTAATCTTAGAAACACTACCATAGCTTTTATGCCTCTGTTCTGAGTTTGTAACAATCACTTGACAAAATCTATCTTGAAATGTGAAATGTTATTTGAGTCAAACTGGTTTGTTAGGTAGTAAACGACGGGCACGCCACCTATCTTTATGTTTGTGTTACAATTTGTTAACTGTCTTCGTCATTGCTTTATATACACTTAGGTGGGTAGGTACACAATATATGAATACAAATTAAGCTATAAAAAAATCCTGTTCGTGAAAACAAGTTTCGTTTATGCCATGAAAAGCAGATCGCAATAATTGATTAGGTATAGGTAAAATTTTGGTTCGCGAATGATATTGAGAATCCTAATGGAACTAACTAAAGTCCTAGGTAATTTAGGGATGGTAGGCAGAAACCTACCTAGGTAAATATACAATTTTAAAAAAATCGTATTGTTGGATTCTGGAGCCTGTCAGCTGTCGCCTGTCGGTTTTATTACATAGGCCCCGAGTTAGAATAAAAAGATAAAGATTTAAAAAAAACTATTTGGCATTTAAAGATCCTCATCCCTGCATGACCATCGAACTGTAAACCCCATGATGAAAAGGTGTCAAGAATAATACTCGATGGCCTAATCTCCCTTTTCGTAAATCTCTGTCAGACTTTTATCCGCATTCATTCACGATATAATGTTGTCATGTTAAATAGGGAGACTCCATAATCAAGCAACCATTAGCCGTGTCCATCATCATTAGCCGTGCTATCCGGCTATTTTTGCGCACTCGTGTGTATGCCCACCAAAATAACTCGCAACACTAATGAATTATACTTTATTCGATTGTTTATGCTCAAAATATCTAGCCGTACACTCCAGTCAGTTAAACAGATAAAAATATCTCACCAGACTTTCTTAAACCACTTAGTATTAAAGAAATACTCCATTTGAATTCCACGACGTACTCGTCGCTGAAAAATCCGTTAGTAAAACAGGCAAATATATCTTGTAGCACATTGAAATTAATGTTGATAAATATACAAAAGGAACGGCGGAAGTGCGGACGTCGCGGCCGGAAGTAGGTCCATCCATCATCCGCCCGCCCTGGATAAAAACGGTCGTTAGTGCCGCCCCCCGGCTCTACCTGCCTCTCTATTAATGTTACACTCAAGCGCCTCTATTACTCCTGTCATTTGTTATATCCATTTTGGCAAATTGGCTGATCTCGCATAACGATATCCACTAGACGTAATTAAGGGGCTTTTTGCAGCCCTAATATCGCTAATACGACAAATGATAGTTGGGTTATGTAAGTGATTATTTATTATTTCTCCAACTAATAGATAGACAGGTTACAAGGAGTTTTTATTTCCAATCCTGTCAATGTTTTTCATCAGGAAAATGCTATAAATTTAAATAAAACAAGTACTGCAAGTATCCCCTAAAAGAAATAAAAATTACACTAACTGTCACAAGAGAAATCTAATAAAGAGCACCTATTTAACAAATTAAATCTGTCTATACAAACAACGTAAACAAGCCAAAAACGTGGCAATAAACGTCAAAAGAAAAGTAAAAAATTCCCGCGGGTGTATTCAGCGGCAACTCACCGAGTGAGATTGAAGGCATGCACGCGAGGGTGACACCCGGCCTCTTCGGGGAACCAAAACCGCTTATAAAAGTATGCGCCGGAAATCCGCGGGTTGCCGCCCGGAGTATTAAAATTATTATGAAACCGCCGCGCCGCGATAAGGCGGGATGATACCGGCTTAACACCACCCCCTCCGTGCCCCCCACTGGCGCCCGGTCCTCCCACCCCCGGCGCACTATCGCACCATGCTCGAATGCCTTTTCACCGTACATCTATGCGAAAACTTATACGACACTCTAGTTATACACAAATGTTTATGCGAAGTTAACCAGCCAACACCTACCTACTTGACACCACGCAACTATGTAGGTAACTCTTGTTGAATTATAATTCGACTTCATTTAAAAACTTTTTTAAACGTGGACAACTATTCCACATGCTTTGATTTCACAAACATGAAAGTGAAATTAGAATGCTACACCAATAAACTAATAACGCTCCAATAAGCATCATTAATCTAGCTGAGAGTTCCGAATAAATCAAAGTGAGTAAACTTAAAACATTAACCAGATAAAGTTATTTCAACAATGTAAACGTCCCTGAGCAACTTTATGCAGAAGCTGCACTGGTATGTCGAACTACAATTATAACTTTGGCCCCGGACGCGACAGAACGTTGTGTTGCAACAAATAAAATATGTCCACGAAAACGCGCGAGGGGGACAGCACAGCGAAATTTCGTACACGAGACAAAGATAAGCTTAACCAGCACGAAATTATGAGCGTTTAACTGTTTCTAGCTGTAGAATCTGGCACGGGTGCTTCGCCGGCTCGCCAGCGCGCGTTATTTACGAGGGGGTGGCCTCCCCGCTGCACCCGAGATAGTGCCTTCCCCGGAAGAGCGACGCCGCCGCCGCGCAGCGCCGCGCCGTGCCGCGCCGAACGCGCCCTTGCGGCGGCAGCGCAGGGTGCACTATGCCGCGGCCGCTCGAGCCACCACAGCACCTCGCTTACACCTCGCTTCTGCTTGTGCAGATTGCTGCCAACCCGCACTTGCTAGCACGCCGCACGACCCACGAATATCACCTCTACGACAAACGCCATACGGTCACCTCTCGACGCTTGCCCGCTTTCAGTTCACACGGCGCCCACCGTTTTCCTACATTACATTATAGTGAAGATGTCTGTATTTCTTGTTTATGATAGCATAAAACTATGGTAGGTAAATTGACGGCGCTATGTCGGTGTAGCACGTCTACGGCACAGCCGCGGCACACTACGGCACAGCCGCGGCACACTACCACACTACCGCTCGATACACTTTGTTAACATTAATGTGTGCTTATACACTAATAAATCAGGCCGTGCTTTGTACTTTAACATTGTATTTTTGAGACATTACCTTACCTTAAGAATGAACGCTATGTAAGTGAAGATAATTAAATGGAATTATTTATACAACGAAGCTTGTACCTTTGTAGGTAGGATATCCTAAGGTGTTACCTTTGTACTTAAGTGATTATCGTTCATGATCCTTTACGTGATGGGGAAGCAATAGCAGTGTTAATTCCAAGGGGGTAAGTTTTACAAATGGATCTGATACCTACCTATCAAGTCCCATGCAGTTGTTACCTGTTTATAGCATCTAAAGTAAACGTATTTAATAAAAGTAATTAAGTATCTGCACGCCATTCCTGAAACGCCATTAATATATCAGTTTCCTGCCCCCATTAACTGAAATAAGAATTGTTTCCTAATGAGCAATTGCTACTAAATAATGTAATTTTATTAAGCTCCCCATACATTAGGGTCGTTACATAAAGCACGATACAAACGAACAGCGGCGACGGTCACGTACCTACGTCATTTAAGTGAAAATATACGACACACAGAAAAAAGAAAAATGCGCAAAACCATCTAGAGCATTATGGCTCGCGGCGAACCATTACTTTTAATATAAATAAAATAACAAAATATGAGCGTCCGGCCGTTGAGTGCCCCCGAACACTTTTATATTTCAGCTGAGACACCACCCGCGCCACACACCCCACACGCAAGATTTATATTTTGACTTGTACACTACTTATCCCTTTAAATCTCGGACACATCCGACGTTATGACTTCAAATGACTTATCTTGTGTTATGAACGTGTTGATCTTTTTTTTTATATAATATCCAGCTAAAATAATACTTATCTACTGCTTTCTTATAATTTGATTTAATATTGGTTGTTTTGTAATATTTTAATCATTTATAATTAATGAATAACTTGTAATCTGGTGTGAATCTGAAATAAAAATGATTTCATTTGATTTGTTGAGAGTGATGAAGAAGGGAGAAGTATTTTACAATCTACTGCTAATCAAGCACACCTATAACTTAAGTGGCGCTACTATCAATCAGCAAAGATTAACATGACATTATGTATGTACCGCGTGTACATATTTACATAACCAAACAATAAAGATTAATAGTACCAATGCGAGATCAATATCAGGACGATTGCTACTTCTCATTAGAATATCATTAATTTGTGGCATGTCTGGCTACAACTTTATATAAAAAGAACAAAGTGTACTATCATTGACACCATAATTCAAACATAACAAATGGCCGTGTAATCGTTCAAAACCGGTTCTCTGAATGCATATTTACTCACCGTAGATACTTACATATCTACATAAATATAAACTAGTTACTATACTTAAATTCGTAGTTTCAAAGTTAATCATGAATATTCGCATATTTGAAGGCCAACAAGTCTATTAAAAAACTGATAAAGATGAAACTCGCATTTAGTTAACAAACCATAATTATGGTGTTCAGTAAAATATGCCAAAGCGCATTTGAGCCAGCGAAGTGTTCTCATACAGCCATCATTTCGACAAGTTAAGTGTTGTTTGTAAACGAGCTGCGTCGACAATATTTTTCTGTATAATTTACGGTATTAAAATTTCATCTCAATGTCTGAGGTAGGACATAATAATGACTTAACACGCATGGCTTACTACTGCTCATACTTGTGCAGGCAACTAAGTATGGAACTTGGCCTCGTCTACTTCAGAAATATTATATCTTATCGCTATTAAAATGTTTTTTTTTTGGTTAACACAGGCAATATTATTTCTTGAAATTGTAAAAAAAAAATCATTGGAAAATCTTTAGGTGAAAATCTGTTTTTTTTTTTTGTTGTCTATACTGTCCCACTGCTGGACAAAGGAGTCCCTCAAATCCTCATGAAAAAAAATCTGATAAAAAAAGTAACAAAATGAAAATAAGAATATGAAAATCTTAATGCCTGAAATAAAAAAAGCGATAAAAAAAACAGATCAACTTAATCTAATTCCTAATCGTGACATTAAGACATGCCTAAAGCAATTAACCAAATCAGCAGTATGTTCAAGTACTGAATCAAAAGCGAGGGGCACTTAAAAGCTCTCAAAGTTCATGCGTTTAGATGATTGTCTGTACAAAAGGAAATATGAGTTACGCTTCACTGGAGTGTAAACAAGTGAATGAACAAACTCAAGTGTTTCGACACAAGAGTTGCGTGCGTTTCCGCGATGCGTGCCCTTTGCGCAAGCTCCAATCAATCAATGTCCACTTTTAATGACTTAATACTGACATACTCCACTCGGTATTCCTTCAGAAATTCGCTTCATAAACGAGGAAATTTACATGATTACAGTACACTCTTATTATCGCCTCAATGAGCGTTCCGGTCGGCGCTAATTACACTCGATGCTCCATCGAAACCTTACGAGGCTTCATCGACCGATATTGTCCATCGCATTCGATCGTAAAGCGGGCCTAACAAAACAAAGAACATAACACGACTATAGAGTTCGCAATAAAACCGCGTGAAAATGGCAATAGCTATTCAGAGGGAGATATTAAAATGCATGGAAATAAATTCGGCGTCGCATTCGGGCGTACGGCTCGGGGGGTGCAGTAAAAATAAACAGCGACACCATTAGAACTCACTTCCATATTCAAATTTATGAACGCGTCCGAGCCACATCCCTCGCTGGCGTGGCTCGTCTAAAGTCACACCACCGCTACGCAACAGCTACGCGGCGCTAACCCAGCGCTACACCATTGCTACAACAATGCTACGCCACACTACACCAGTGCTACGCCACTGCTACGGCACCGCTACGCCACGCTACACAATTGCTACGCAACCGCTACGCCACTTCCATACCTACACCGCCACGTACACCCACCGCTCATCTAAACCGCCTTCATTTTGACGGTAAATTTAAAAATTTCACCCCTGTTTTACCTAACATAAACCTTTATTATACCGCTCTAACTAACTCCACTTTTTCCGCAAACTCGACACCTGTTAGCGGTTAAAAGTAGCTCAACGATAATGAACAGGTAGTAGGTATTTAAAAGGTTATTTTTATGAATTTATAGTAATTGGTAACATGTTGTAACACTAACAAATAAAATAAATGTAAGACAAGAGCGTGCGGGAGGCGGGCCGTCGAGCGACGCGTGCTTTAGCTTAAATAAACAGACGTTTTCAAAAATTTGTGTATTTAAATCGTATGTGACTTGTGTTACTGGTGCTATTTTTGTTTAACTGCCGCACTGATGGATCTGAAATAACAAATCCATAGTGCCGTTCAGGGAACTCACATTAAATTCATAAGGGATTAGGTGTCATCATAAACAGGAATTATTTAGTCGACTGAGGTTAAAAACAACAACATAGCTCCCGGCTAATTATTTTTAATGGCAATTATAGTGCGGTTAATGTGCTCCTGAAATATCTAATAGGTAGTTCCTTTTAGGTACCTATTATAATGTGGGATTTCGTAAGTCAAAAGGATACCAAGTCGCTAATTTAATGTGGTTTAGAACAAACGTAGATTAACAGAGGGTTATAGTTGTGAGATAAATATTTATCTTCTTCGGGCACATTCTAACATTGTGCTGAAAATGTTTTTACTAAGTATATTGTTTTGTTTGATGATGAAAACAAAGTAAAACCCTCTACCATCATATAAACAGAACAACGTTTGTGGAAGAAAAGGATTTAAGAAACCTGTGTTAGGTTTCTTAATACTATAATATGCCATCAGTAGGTACCTGGTCAATTATACAGAACCCTTAAGTGGGTCAACTCTGAAAGGTTAAGGAAAATCACGCTGCAGTTAGAGACACAACTTTGAATTGGTAGATAGCAAATCTTTCAAAACCAAAACACCTTTTTATTCACTTACAGCTACCAACTATTAATTCAGCACAATTAAAGAACAAATCAAATCAACGTTGCCTACAAAAAGCCAGTAGCATACCGCCAATAAAATAATCCCAGCCCCGCTAGTTTCGTTAATTAAAAAAAAATATCCACCCTAGCATCCAAGGCAAATGACATGAAGGAAATGTATTGAGTATCGGGCTTAGTCGAGGTCCAATGACTGGCAGAATCGACTAAATTGCTTCTATCACATTAATATCGGACGGCCGAGTTACACCAGTCACACGTATTCGTTATATTTAATTTAAAGCACACAAAGCGATTGATATGGCTCCCGCCATTCGCTTTTTCATAACGACTCCTCGTAAATTTGTTTCAGAAATTAAAATCGGTCAGTGAATGGATCTAGTTACGGATGTCGGTAGCAAGGATTTTATACGCTTACTCACAATATTGTGAGAGAATGAGTGTGTAGCTCGAAGCTCCTGCTGTGATGCTTTTTAATTATTCTTCATCATTTTTTATGATCTTGTTTTTTGAAGGAAGTAGGTTGAGAGGATTTCATATACCTAAATGAGATGCTGACATAACAATGACTTGTGATTGATGATGCCTCAGTCTGATACTGAAATGACGTAAGAAACACACATATTTATGTTGTAAGCCTAGTTATCTCAAAATATCCCTAAACTAAGTAAACACCCTATACCTACTTACAATTTCATTAGGGGCAAGTACCCACCCACACATTTACCTACATTTCCTCAACAATCATGTAAAAACAGAAAGCGAAAAACAGAAGCCCGTTTCATTTAAGAGTTATTAATTAGATATTATTAATTAGATGCATTACTAACACGTGTAGGTAACCTAACAAGTCAAAGGTTATTTATTTTATTATTCATATACCTACTCACTGTAAATTATTCTGAAAACCTTTAATGAGTAATTGTGCATGTAGAAATGTTAAGCAAAAAATACAAAATTGCAAAGTTCATTAAAATAACAATAACAAAAATAAATATTTTATAAATGCAAATCGATTAGTAAGTTATTAACAAAGTTACACAAGTTTTCGTGCTCGTAAATTACCAAGAACTTATCTCTGAGCAATTAAAAAAGCCATTTAATAATTATTGAATACAAACAAAAAGTTATGACGTGCAAGTTCAATTAGTGTGTATGGTGTGGGAGGCTTCGCGGGGCGACGGCGGCCGCCATCTAGCGGGCGTCAGCGCCGCCCACCGCCGCCTCGCGCGCCGCCAACGGCCTCGCGACCACATGTCGCTTATGAATATGAGGCGTTATGATTATGAAAATATGCCCCGCCCCGAATATGGAATATGGAGGAGGGGGGCCCGTGTAGCTCGTGCGAATGGGCGAAGTTTGATTTATGAGCCGGGCGCGGCCCCGCCTCCCTGTCATAACCGTGTACCTGGTGCGCGCGCGCGCCGCCGCCCGCCGCCCGCCGCCGCCTCGCGCTCAGTCCCGCTTCAGATGGCGAGTGGTGCGCTCGGTCACACGCCGCGTCCGCTCCGCACAGTGTACTTCGTCCGAGCCGAGTAGCCGGCGCCGCGCGAGTGTCCCGTGGTGTGCAGCCCCAGTGCGAGCAGGCCGCCTGCCATGCGCCGGCCCTGAGCCGCCAGCGCGACAACATGCCGCGCGTCAAGCCCTCCTGCGTACGCCGCGTCTCCATCGGTACTTAACCCTCCACTACGACATCTCACCACATCACACACGACGTCTCCGCCACATCTCACCCTGCCGACCTGTGACCCTAATCTGAGGAGGAATTACATGTGTTTTTGTCGATACGTTATTGTTGAATCCACGATTGGATATTCGTACCGATACAATGATTCAGTTAGCGACGATAAAATTTGGCATACATGAGAAAGTGAGCACTAAAATTCGTCACCAGCGGGGTGAGTAAACAGTGCAGTGAATTTTCACACTTGACAATAATATTGTAGATAGTTGAAAGGAAACATAAGTTATTAGGGAGGTATGTAGAGCCTTACTATTTAGTACAACAGAAATGCTTAATAAAAACTTAGAAAGCTTACATAAAAGTGTTCCATTAGCAAAAAAGTGTTCCATTAGTAAAAAAAAAGTGTTCCATTAGTAAAAAGTGCATTATTAAAATCAGTTCAAGTAAAAAAATAATGTCATAACATAAGTGACATATTTCAAAGCTATTTTTTTAATATTAACGTACTTATGAACCTGGGCTGAAATTATATTTTCTTTTGAGTTCAGAAATTTTCCAGAAAGAACTGTTTAATTGCCGGAAATTTCTTAACAGACCGGAACAGTTTACATTTTCCAGGAAGAGAAAGATGTAACAATAAAAAGTTTAAGATCATAAGGTCGGTTGTACCGTTCACATTGTAGCGAACTTGGCTATCACACTACCGCGCGCTAAATATCTTAAATGGTCCAATTAAAAAACGGTTACGACCAACCAATAGGTCGAATTTCAAAATGTTTATTACCACGGGTATAAATAGAAAGCTTATTGGGGCTTAGCATTTATTTGTAGGCTATTCTGTTGCATTAAAACTATTAGCCACCGTGTCCACTTTTATGACTACTACTATTAATAATCAGGACAGATATCATTGAAACACTATTATAATCTAATTTATGATGTCATTTTTACTATATCTCTAACCAATATTTTAGTGATATTTATTGTAGGACGATTTTATTGCAGTTAAATTGTAGTTTTTATTATAAAATTTTGTGAAAATTATGGAAATGTTACTGAGTAACTTCAGAGTTTGATGGATTAGACAGATAGTTAGTTAAAAATCAAAGTTTTATGAAAGTAAATCACTTCAGAGGAACACGAATAGGTATTTATCACAAAAATAAGGACATCATGTGTGTGTGCTTTTGCGACGGCCCGGACGGCACCTGTATCAAGAACTTTTCTGTTTACACATCCCAATTTTTTTAACGAGCTTAATATTTATTCTTACATATTTTAAATAACATAAAATTATAATAATATTTTAAAATTCGCCATATAAAATCCATTGACGGAGATACATTTTATATTCATGTATAACGGCTATCAGTGGTATATTATAAAATTAGAAAAAACATCTAATTTAATGGTTACATTTTTAGGACCCATAATTTTTTTACAAAAGCTCATTAAATTATTATTTGTCTATCTAGCAAGATTGGATTTTTGAGATAGCGTTCATGACAGAATTTGGGGGAATCCTAGCAACTGCAACGTAGTCGTCTATGTTATGGGTTTGGTTTCCGCACTTAGTCCTTCAAGTAGACCATTGTGCGTGACGTCGTAGACTTTGATTGATAAGTAGTACCTGTAAGTTCAAGTTTTTATTTTAATTTTGTAACTTAGAAAGTTTTCTTACAATAGTTTACAAAGACTTTAATGATACAACTTAATAATTTGTCCATCATAGGTTAATGTCTAATATTTGTCTAATAAAGACACAACACATATTTGCATGTCTAATAATATTTTTATAGCACATTACCGTGGCGCCCCGCGGCGCTGTCCATCGTTCTAATATTTCACACTTCATCATTCACTTTACCATAACGTTCTTAAGGTAATAACCTTGTAAACACACTATTTATAGACCAGATTATTATTTTTAACTATTTATAATACCAAACTAAGCGAAGGGTCAATATAACAATAATTTGAAATTTTTATTAGGTGTATGATTTTCAGTCAATATATTCTGGTAACGATAAATTCAAAATAACTTCACGTTCTTACAAAGCGAGTGAATAGCAATGTTGTTATTATCTACCTATCTAGCCTAACATAATTCAATTTAGCCTTTTCTTAAGGCGTAAGAATTTTAATATTAAGCAATCGTTTTCCGATTTCCCCCTTCCTCTCTTACTTCCGCTCCGACTTCCTGTTTTTACTGAACTTTTGTAAATGGGGCATTTTGGTTTTACAGTACCTAATATTCTAGTCAATTAGGTAGATGTTTAGGATTTCTTAATTAGAACCTTGTCTTTGTTTTTTTTTTCTCTGAGCACCATGTATCTATCAGATTATTAATTTATATGTCATGGTTTCATTTCTAATTCTTTTACCTATTGTGGTATAGTAATTTTATTTTAGGTGCATCGTCTTCACATATTATTTTATTATATAATGAATGTATGCAAAATATTGTAAAACATTTTAAAAGAGTAACGGTGGAGTTTCTTGCCCATTCTTCTCCATACGAAAACTACCTTTTGGAAGGGGCGACTAGAATCAATTCTATTTCATTGTAATTTTTGACGTTCAAAAGTGCCTTTTATGTGCCTATTTGAAATAAATGCTTTGACTTTGACTTTGACTTTGACTCTAAAATCATTTGGGTACCTATCTATTAGTGTTTTATTAATATAAATACAATAATGTTCATATTGGAACCTAATCAATTAAGTAGGTATATCTACTTAAAGCTAACTTTGCTGAAAGTTAGAGAATTGCTTATTAAAAAGCTTTTATTGTGCTTTTGGAATTTAAGGGTAGATAGATCAATGATAAGCTGCATTTAGGTAGGTACTTCATTTCAATTGTTTCTGTTTTTTCATTTGATGAGTTTAACTCTCTGATGAAACATTGGTAACTTTTACAGATTTCCTTAAAAAGCGTTACCTATTAATATTCTGATATAATATAAATCGCCCATTAGTGATTAAAAAGAAATGTCTTCATAGAACAGAATGACACGTTGTCAAATTTTATGATAGCGGCCGCTCGCCATTCGCTGTGGTCGGCTTATCTCATTGCTGGTTTTACGAGTGCTCTATAAAATATTTATTACAGACATTCTATCTGCTAACGATTGAAATAACCTATTCATATTCTTATGAAATACTTATATTCACTATTTGTTTGATCGACTAATAAATTAAAAACAAAACTCGTTAAATATTTAAGCCGGTTCTAATTCGGACTAAAATGAAAGATCACTATGCATATCGCCGTTCATTTACCTTGAATGATGAATAATAATTACTGTTGATGTATAAATTATAGACTTTCTGTAAGTTGATTAATTAGCTTCGATGTATTTAGGTAATGGCGATTGTAATAACATTAACAACACCTACTTGTTCATAAACACGTCACAACGAATCTGATGCTGCGGCGGGATGTTTGGCGGTCCAACGCTCTCACAATCATTGTAAACATGTTTCTTCAACATGAAAAGGGAAGCTCAATATTGATAAGTTTGCTTTGTGGAAAAGTTGGACAATGTCGGGCAATGAATATCCGCAACGGCACACTAAAGCCTTTTTATATTTGTGCGTAACGCGGCGGCGGCGCGCGACACAGCCTCTTTGAGTCGTCACGAGCTCCGCTCACCGGAGTACTGTCAAATACCAACAAACAGATACCACTAATCCTTCTCCTTACAACTAAGTATTAAACGCACCGGCATCTCGCTACAAATGAGTTATTTAATCCCCGCCGCAACATTATCCCGGATTATATCATGTTTTGTGTCGGTGCTCACTTATCCGTCCGCTTTTCAAAACACCACAAACGTCCACCAAAAAAATGTGTATTATGAAACGAATATTCAAAACTGTGCACCAGCCACCGGCCGAGTGACATTGGCAGGTAATATCTACAGTCATATAAAAAAGATACATTTATAATATTAAAACGGTGAAAGTATAACATTGCTGATAAGCAAATTATACTTACCCAAAATATATTTGTGTAGCGGTATCTACAACGCCACATACGAACAACGCGTCATACTGACGTCACGCAAAATCCTGCATCTCGCAAGCAGAGTTTACCGCGCAACTAGCATATATACAACGGCCCGAAATGAATCATTGGGCAGTTGCCCGCCAGACACAACACCCGTCTGGTCGGAGGATCCTCCCTTTTCTATAGAGGATGAGTGAACTTTACACCCTGTTCACCATACCTCTATACTGGTGACCCCGAGTATGAACGTCAGCGCAGCCTTCGTGCAAATACTTCAGCGTGACGTCATCATCATCACTCCCGCAAGCTTTAGCGGCGAGTCACCCAGCCAGCCAGCACCCACGGCTTCAACGGGTATCCTGACCACCAGCATGCAGCGACCGCGCATACCTGGTCATCACCCTTAGCCTCATCAGCAACCTTGGCACAGCACACTGCACTTTCGGCCGGTCAACAAGAAGAGCTCTCAATACCTCTCCTGGTCGACGCCAGCAGTCAGCCTCAACCCGGCGCTGTACCACATCCGACGCACTGGAGCATAACGCAGCGCCACTCCGACTCACTGGGGACATCTTCGCAGACAGTTCCGACTCACCGTGAACTATGCGGCAACCGGTTCCGACTCACTGGAACCTCAGCTGGCCTGGCAAGCATCGCAAGATACAAGACTCCGCCCACTATCGACCTCCGGTCTCCGGAGGGGAGTGATGTAGCGGTATCTACAACGCCACATACGAACAACGCGTCATACTGACGTCACGCAAAATCCTGCATCTCGCAAGCAGAGTTTACCGCGCAACTAGCATATATACAACGGCCCGAAATGAATCATTGGGCAGTTGCCCGCCAGACACAACACCCGTCTGGTCGGAGGATCCTCCCTTTTCTATAGAGGATGAGTGAACTTTACACCCTGTTCACCATACCTCTATATTTGAATATCTTTAATTTCCCAATAAACATAGTAGGGCCGGTAAGTGGAGGATCGGCTCGAGTTTTGGAATCTCGTTAAATTAATACGAGGTATATACGTAGGTACTTATGTACACACTTTATTTTGTGTATTGGTATATTTTGTAAATGACACACCTGTGTGGCTAATTAAGCAAGTCTTGAACTGGATTGTGCTTCCGTATATATTATCGATGAGTCGTGAATGTCGTGATATAGTTAAGAGTCGGCGTGTTGTTAATAAGCTGCTAATTATTATTAGGTGCGTTAACGCATACGTAAACCGTTTATGCGCGATAAGCGCTGTTAACGCCGAACGCACCTTGAAGTTCCTTCTGGTATCCTCGACCCGGAGCTGTGGTATAATCGTATTAATTCAATGATAAAGGAATCTGTTTTGTTGACTTTACTGTTTAGCTCTCAAGGGTCAATTGGAACCGAATTCTTTAAATACTGACTTTCAAGATATTTTCATTTAGACTTTATCTTTTCTAAACCAGAACAGTTTGCGAGTTTCGATTGGAATATTCTCGGAAGTAATTTTCCAAAGTTTTATTTCACCGTATTAATTTATTAACTTTTTAGTTTTATGTTATTTTAAAGTTTGTTTTTAAGAAAGCAATATTGCGATTTAAGATTAAGGGATTCTAAAAAACTCAAAAATCATCGAAGATATTAGCTAGAAATATATGTCGTAGATTTGCAGACACCGATATAACAGCGCACAAATCATCATCTGCCTAGCCTTTTAACAACTATGTTGGGGTCGGCTTCCAGTCTAACCGGATGCAGCTGAATACCAGTACTATGGAGCGACTGCCTATCTGACTTCCACAACCCAGTAACTGGGTAATACGATACCCCTTGGTAAGACTGGTTGTCAGACTTTCGGGCTTCTGACTACCCGTAACGATGTCAAAGATCCGCGAATGACAGCCGGGACCAACGGCTTAACGTGCTTTCCGAGGCACGGAGAGGTCTCGTTATGTAAAGATGGTCACCCATCCACAGACCAACCGCGGCAAGCGTAGCTTAACCTGATCGATCGACCTTTGCGGCTGTTATTATTTAGCCACGGGCCCCTCAGCGGAACAATATATAATCTATTCTTTTTTTAATGTCACATGTTTAAGAGTAGGTAAACTAACTAAAAATCTATTAAAGAAAAGTTTTATATAAATCGACTGTTCCATCGCTTAAAATCACCTAATAATTCATAAATTCTTAATAATAAATCAGCGAACAGTAATTTTTATGTTAGAATTAATTAAATCAGAATGTTGTTAATGTAAAATACAGCTCTAGGTACCTACTTTTACCAAAGTGGGAATTCTTTGAAAAGTTTCAAAAGTTAGTTAATGCAATGATTATAATCAATCAATATTCCTATTTTAGACATCTAAGTTACCTACACAATATCCCACGGACTTTTTATCGGTTAAGTATCCCTACTCTATCTTGTTGATAAATCTGTGGCTATTTCAGGTTATTCCGTTAAAATAGCAAAATCTATTAACAAAGAAAGATAGGTAATTAAAAACAATTGAAGCCAAAACAAATAAAAACAATTGAAGCCAAAACAGATAAAAACATTTGAAGCCAAATCAAAAATCTACTTTTCAAATTAAATGTTAGCCACCCAAAATAACTTCAAAATACCTAACAATGTGCTTAATCCATTCATACCTAGTCTATTGTATTCAGTGCTATTTACATATTAATAATTATGTAAACAGGGATACCTATATATATTAGAATATATTAATATCCTAAGTATGAAAGTGTAACTGTAATTTTCTGTTTCCGGGGCTAAAGTACAAAAATACTGAAAATACGTCTCCAATTAATATAAGAATACCTAACAATACAATTTATTAATTTTTATATTATTAATTATCAATAAGCTGATGAATTCCTAAAAGTATTTGTAACTTATATCTACTTATAACTTATCGAATTGATCTTCAAAATAGGCAGTTATTTGTTGGCTCTTTCATAGACGAAAGTTATGATGTTCGTAGCATTAAAACTTCTGTTACAATAATATTATCACACTGTCATGCTTTTATTTTTATTTCTTGAAGTAACTTTTTGATCACTAGTTTATAATATGCAAACAATATGCATAATATGTGTTTGTAATATGCATACCTATGTTTGGTTATAATTATGCTGTGCTTAGGCATTATTTGCTTAAAACGAGGCTCCAAACACTAAACTCCTACTAACTGTGGAGTAAAGCACAAATAATCTTTATTATTATTATCAAAATATTAGTAGGTATCTACTTAGGTACAAAAAAAATTAAAACAATCTTAATGTCGGCACACCATATTCTACAAAGTAGTGGAATATTATATATAATAAAGTAATTACATGTCAAAGAGGAATGGAACGCAGTATGACGAATGTAAAAAGAATACAGAAGATAAGACATACGAAAATACGAGCTAGGACAAAAACGATAGATGCTCTAAACCACGCTTTAAAATTAAAATTTAAATGGGCTGGTCACGTGGCCCGTCTCAAAGACCAGAGATGGACCAAAACGGTGACAACATGGAAAGGATCACAGGGCAATCGCTACAAAGGAAGACCTTACACGCGATGGGATGACGACATAAAGAAAATAGCTGGTCAAAAATGGCCACTTATAGCTAAAGACCAGGAAAAACGGCAATCATTGGAAGAGGCCTTCACTATGAGGGGGGTTCCTGTTAAAAAAAAAACTAATTAAGATTATTTAAATTTAGGTATCTACTTAAAACTTGTAACTAATAGGGAAATAAAAGGCTTTTTTATTTATTTATTATTTAATGTCGGCACACCATATTCTACAAAGTAGTGGAATATTATCATTATTTTTCATAATATAAACCGAAATTCGTTGTACACTAGACTCAAACATTGATATAAGTATGTAGCTCAAAACTAATAGAGACAACTCTTTTTGCTTTTAGTCTTCGGTCACACGAAATCTTTTTAGTCCTAAACTTCCTGACCTATTAATATTTCTCAGTAAAAAGAGCTTGTTATAAGACAATGTCACTCATCATAGCTGTATCTATCGGATACAAGTAATAGAAAAAATTTATGTCTCGCCGAGTTTTGTTGGTAATAAAGACAATAATAGTGAGGAAGGTTTAGAAAATATTTTTCGTTCATCGTAGGACCTAAGTAACGTCTATTTGTTTTGCAACAGAATTAACCAAATTAAGTCTACTATTTAAAATATGGTAACAGACGATAGTTAAAACTATGCTAATAACTTTATTCATCATCATCTTTATTGTAGTACCTAGATACTATTAACAAAATAAGAATTAATAAGGTAGGTACTTTCAATTCAAACAAAATTATCAAACGCACGCATATTCACAAAGCGAAACTTCTAAATAAAAGTTTCATGTCGATGCGAATGTTCTATCGTGATATTTTTAGCTTTCTACCCTTCTCGTGTCTATTGTCACAAAGTTCGTACTAAACACGGCTTTCGGGGCACCGTGACAAGCAACAACTAGCGACATCTATTGTTGAGTAGCCGGCAACTAGAGACGTACGCACGAAAATAAACTGACAATTAGGTGTTCATCGCGCTGATTATTGTTTAATTATTTATAAGAATATTTATAAAATATAATAAAGTAATTTTCTTGATTGACGTCTTGAATAATAAGTATTGTGACTATTTCTTAGTATCGGTATCGACTTTACCCTAGCTACATGTAAATGCTTTTTATTATAACTTTGTTTGAAATATTTCGTCCGTATGAAATAATATTATACCCATATCATGTCATCTCGTGTATAAAGAAAATACTCCGCTTCCTCCGCGTCGCAACTTGACTATCCCGAATTTTATATTCTCGTGGGAATTCAGCAAAATCTTGTGACAGCAGTTTTCTACCTCGAAAAGGGACGTAGGTACACATCAAACAAAACCACCGTTTGGGAATCTCCCCTGATAGTAGTAGTAGTATCAGTCATCTTTTCCTTTTGCATTTATAAAATAAGCAAAATTTTACTAGAATGCTACAAATACATTTGAATCCTAATAACTTACTGGGTTGTTACGCCAGTACAAAAAATTCTAAATATTCATTTTTATAAAAGACATAGTTTAGATATAATGTAGGGGCAGGTGACTTAGGCCTAAACTGAAACCTACATCTACAACTCAATCATCGGCAAGATAAATCGTCTAATTAATAAATACCTAGATAAGAAATATCTCTGAAGGGTTTGAGCGTTTCGCTCTGTCAAATTCGAGATCATTTTATCATCATCAACTCATATTCATAAACACACATCTTCTATGACAGTATAGTTTACACAAAATTCTTACCTTTCTACTTACACTTACAATAATTTCCCTCAATAGGTAAAACTTATCATTTAATAAAGATCCCAAACATCAACAAATTTGCTTAACATTAAAATTATCAAGATTTTTTAGATTTTCCTGCACTCGCAAAGCCTGCCCACTCATTTACATTAATTGATTGTGTGCTTCAAGGATATGGGATTAACGTATTATTCTTTTGTTCTAGGCGAAAGTTCGGGATCGTGTTCCGAAGAAGACATCAACCATGTGTCTGACGAGACGAGAGACCGGCCTGAAGCGCATATGTGTCCGCGCTGTCAGGAACAGTTCGAGAACCTGCACGAGTTCCTGTACCACAAGCGACTGTGCGATGAGAAAGCGTTGCAAATGGGCGAGGAGAGAATGCACTCCGATCCAGAGGAAATGGTCGTTTCAGGCGACGAAGAAATGGATGGACCTAATAAACGATTAGAACAAGTCCGACGGCATCGACAAGATGCGGAGAATAATAACAGCCTCGAAGATGGCGAGGCAGAAGTGCCTGAAGCCGACGTACCGCCGGTCGGCCTGCCCTTCCCGGTGGCCGGCCACGTCACGCTCGAAGCTTTACAAAATACTAAAGTCGCCGTAGCGCAATTCGCCGCGACTACAATGGCGAACAACGCAGATAATGAAGCGGCGTTACATGAACTAGCCGTGCTACAAAGCACGTTGTTTACGCTACAACACCAACAAGTGTTTCAGCTACAATTAATACGCCAATTACAAAACCAGTTGTCATTAACGCGACGGAAAGATGACCAGCTCCCGAGCCCACCGCCGAGTGAACCAGAGCCGGTGTCGGTACCTCCCGCTCGATCGCCGTCGCCGCCTCGTCCGCCACGGGAGCCTACTCCTGTCGCACCCCCTCCTCCCACTAGTCAAAGCTTACCGTCAACCCATTCGCATCTCACACCTAAGACGGAACCTATCTCCGTTCCTAAACTCCCGACCTCATCTCCACCGGTGATGTCCCATCCACCGTACAGCTCCATTTCCTCATCGCTAGCGTCTACAATAATCACAAACAACGACCCGCCACCGTCTCTCAACGAACCTAACACGCTTGAAATGCTACAAAGGAGAGCACAAGAAGTGCTCGACAATGCGTCACAAGGCCTACTAGCCAATAATCTTGCCGATGAACTTGCTTTCCGTAAATCGGGAAAAATGTCACCCTATGATGGAAAATCAGGAGGAAGAAACGAACCATTTTTCAAGCATCGCTGCCGTTACTGTGGAAAAGTGTTTGGAAGTGATTCTGCGCTGCAAATCCACATTCGATCGCACACAGGTGAAAGACCTTTTAAATGTAATGTATGTGGATCACGATTTACAACCAAAGGGAATCTCAAAGTACATTTCCAAAGACACACAGCAAAATTTCCGCATGTCAAGATGAATCCCAATCCAGTACCAGAGCATTTGGATAAATACCACCCCCCGTTGTTAGCACAGTTGTCGCCGGGGCCAATTCCTGGCATGCCACCACATCCACTTCAATTCCCTCCGGGTGCACCAGCTCCTTTTCCGCCAAGCTTGCCGTTGTACAGACCCCCACACCACGACTTACTACCGCCTCGTCCGCTCGCAGACAAACCTCTACCGCCTCACCCACTGTTTGCAATGCGAGAGGAACAAGATGCTCCGGCTGATCTCAGTAAACCATCCGCGCCGAGCCCTTCTCGATCAGCACCCGAGGTTAAGTCTGAACCACAAGACGATGATTGCCATCGAGATTCCAGTTTTGAAGACGTTGACCGCGTATCTCCTAAGCGAGAACTTGATGAAAATGATGCCACGCAGGATCCAGAACAAGACAGATATCCTTCAACTTCGCCCTACGATGATTGCAGCATGGACTCAAAATATAGCAATGAAGAACAAATTGGCAGAGAGAGTCCTCATGTGAAGCCTGATCCAGACCAACCGGAAAATCTTTCAAGTAAGAATTCACCGATATCCGGGCCAATTTCAATAGCAACGGGACTGCGTACTTTTCCTTCGTTTCCTCTGTTCCCTCAGTCTCCCAGCAGTATGTCCTCTGGTAGTATAACTCCTTTTCCGAACTCTGTTCAACACGTCGCTGATGCAGATCTGGCACGTGATCCAATGTTTTATAATTCACTTCTGCCCCGCCCAGGCAGCAATGACAACTCCTGGGAAAGTTTAATAGAAATTACCAAAACTTCTGAAACATCAAAGCTTCAACAGTTAGTTGATAATATTGACAATAAAGTGTCCGATCCCAACGAATGTATAGTATGCCACCGTGTTCTCTCTTGCAAGAGCGCGTTACAAATGCACTATCGTACGCACACGGGCGAGAGACCTTTCCGATGTAAATTGTGTGGCCGCTCTTTTACGACTAAAGGCAATTTGAAAACCCATATGGGCGTTCATCGCATTAAACCTCCAGTTCAAATGTTACATCAGTGTCCAGTTTGCCATAAGAAATTTTCGGATCCT
This sequence comes from Gortyna flavago, assembly GCA_963669345.1. Taxonomy (NCBI): domain Eukaryota; kingdom Metazoa; phylum Arthropoda; class Insecta; order Lepidoptera; family Noctuidae; genus Gortyna; species Gortyna flavago. The sequence continues at coordinate 9,289,363 of OY770128.1, read as the reverse complement.
ACCATATTACACCAACATATACGACTTCACACGGGCGAGCGCGCCCACATCCCTTACGATCAAATGAGAAGTATCGATATTGAGGGTTTTCCATCACTGAGTAACGGGTCAGACGTCAGCGACTATCAAGCTCAGCGCCCCTTCCCGCGCCCGCTGTTTCCCACTCCGACCACTCCCGGCGACCGACGGGCGGACTCCCGCGGGACCGACGATGAGAGCGGCCGGGACGAGCGCGAGCCCGCTATTCGGGAGTTCGACGACGACTTAGATATGAAGGATCGTCGAACTTCGCCGCTCTCCGTCTGCGCCTCGGCGTCCGAAAGCGAAATAAAAACCATCACCACAACGGCTTCCCTCCCATCGGCGACAGGTTCGGACAGCGGGCGCAGCGCGCGGGCGTCCCCTCCGTCACCCACCATGTCGTCGCTGTCGACGCCGCCGCGGCTGCCGCTGCACTCGCCGCTGCCGTCACCGCCCACGCCTATCGCCGCGCTGGGCGCGCTCGGAGGATCGCCCTTCAGCCCGCTCGGACTCGCGTTCCCTCCCGCAGGTATGCGATAGCGGGATCTTATATTTTCGTCCGCCCCGGTCGCCCGCATTTCCATTTCCTTGTTTAGATCCTCGCCCACCACTAATAAACCACCGGGCGCTCGAATACACGTCAAAGTCACCGACCAAAACTATATGTGGAAGAAGTAACTCTCATTGATAATAATACAGTGTAATCGTGCGTTCCGACTGTTGTACAATTAGTGACAACGAAACCGCATTGAACGATGGGTTTATTTGTGTGCAGTGCGCGGCAACACGACCTGTAACCTCTGCTACAAGACGTTCGCCTGCAACTCCGCTCTGGAGATACATTACCGGAGCCACACCAAGGAGCGACCGTTTAAGTGCACCGTCTGCGACCGCGGATTCTCCACAAAGGTTTGCCTCAACCACTTCTTATTATACCTTAGATTCATCCCTTTGTTATTTATATCTCTGTTTTGAAGTTAAACAAACTGAATAAACTTAGGTACCAACAGTATACTTGATCCTACCTATCCACTAATGTATCTGTGTCTAACAATGCCGTGTATGACTATCATGTAATAGTCACTACATACTCGTAGCTCAAATTGAGTGACTTTGGCTTTTTGCCAGTTCATACTTTATTGTTACACAAATAGCAAGACGTATGTGTTTACGACATTTCCACAAATTTTCACTAGGTACATCTAAAGAAATTCATTGATAATAAAAATCTTTTAAAATATAAAATAGGTACTAGCCCCAGTCAGCGGCTCTATCTATGTACAAGTAGGTTAACAATTTCTTTAATTTTCTGCTTTCCGACAGCGTATTAACAAGATAAAACATCTTGATTTCTTTGCTAGATCATAAATGACACTTAAATATATACCTACTTTAAATGAATTTCATATATTACTTGAATCGTCTAAAACAAACGACCTTAAACACTAAAAACGATAAAGTTTTAAATTACTCGGGATTTAAAATACTTAACACAGTCCTTTGAACTCGTTTGTGTTAATAACTTAAAATATTGTGCATGTTTTTTCCTTTGCTGTTTCATTGTTGAAGTGTATGCACTCCCTAACCTCCATTTGCATACAAGCAGTAGGTAGTTAGATGAGGTATAGGAGGGGTATACCGTATGCCGGCGACAGGGCGTACCTATATAGTTCGCGTTTGAAAAATAACACGCTGCAAGCATCGTATTCCAAGTTGAAGGCGAGACATCGACAAGCGACGTTGTGCGCGACTAACTTCATGCGCCGGTTTCATTTCATCCAAGTTTCAGTGCATTAATTTTGCAAGCAGTAATTACAAGTCGCTAGTCGGCGCCGCTAGTTCGCATTAGTTTTAGCTGTTGTCTTCCTCCGTCGCCTCGCATCCGAGCCGTTGCCGGCTCGTCGAGTAATTGACGACTAACTGCGCAAACTTGTAGGCTCGTTTGTTCTGATTTAATCAAAACTATGTACTGCCTTATTGATCACATTCAATGGTTTATAATTAAAAACCCTACCTTTGTATTAATGTCAGAGTCTGTAAGGTAATGCGTCTCATATCGGCACAAATGCAACCACTTGTTACCCGTGTGCCGCAGTGCCGTGTGCCGGCCACATTTAACATCGTTTCCATCTACAGATAATTATACTTTGTTTATTATCCAACTTCGCTGCCTTATAGATAATCGCAAATTGAACTGTACGTCATGTCATTAATTTATTACTTTGAGATAAAACTTATTTTGCATATCATACGGGCACCAAGTACATTAATCGATGTAAAATGTATTCCTGCGCACATTTTTCCTGGAGTTACGTGCCTTTTCCTGTGTGTTGTCTTTTCTTTTTATAGTTAAACCACAGTTAACATCTCAATTAGTAAGATTAAAGCGAAGAGCAGCTCAAGTAACTCACTGTATTAAAGAAAGAGGCTCAGACCGCAAGATGCACGCAAACCGCAGATTTCTAAATAGGCTTCCGTTAAAATGCACATAAATGAAAATATAGGTACCTAGTCCTACATATATGTCTTTTTCCGCGTCTAAAAACTAGATGGCTTGATTACTGAGCCGTAGGTACTTATATGCTACCACTGAGATACAAGATGTCTTCCGTATTTCTAACCAGTAGGTATCCAATATGGATATGTAGGATAAAACAGGATAAATACAATATAACTCGATTATGCCCTTTATAATATTTATGCAATGCCTATAAGCCCTATATAAGCCCTATATTTATGCAATGGATCTCTGTTCACCTAAACGGGAACAAAAAATGACGAAACAATTTTTAATGTATTTTTGAAGACTATGGGTACCTATACATACCTCTACGTTTTGAACTTTAATTTTATTTTTCTTTTATTTGTTTCACTGTCAAATTGTGTATGGGTATATTGCCTGCAATAAAACAAATTTATTTATTTATTATTTAAATGTATGAATATAAAATATATTTCGTTATCTCCATTAACACTAATTTAGCTACTTACTTAAATACGTCCAGCATTACAAAAAAAAAAAAAAATATAAATGCAAACGTTCAGCTCCTCATTTTATTATAACATGTCATCTTATCGTTTTAACATATTGTTGTAACTTTTTAATTGCACATGACTAATCTGAATGTTCGCACTTAAAACTTAGTAATGAACATCTGAGAAAAACAGTTTTATAGATATTATACTTATACAAACAACGAAATAATAATGTGAAACATTTATTAGCAGGTAGATCCGGACAAAATGAATTAATTCAATATTTTAGACAATAAATAAAGGTTGTTAAAAGCATTTTTATGATGATACAAGTTTTATACTCGGTTCGGCCAATATTTCAAGCGTGTAGTGTAAGCTGCGCTTGCGACGCTCCATCGTGTCGCCCCACAAAAATGATAAGTCATAAAAACAACGTCACGGAAAACGATCGGAATATTAATTCATGTCGTAAAATATTTATTGCTTATAAATCCTTGAGACTTTACCTACGCTTCTCGTCATAAAAAGATTATTTATGCTTGACAAAGTAACATTTTTCGTATGTTACCGAAAGTGACCAGGGGTCTCATCAATAAAATATAGGTTATTTACGATGGCGCCGAGGTTAAAAGTTTAAAAACCCACAAAGGCACCTTGCGTACTCCGGTTGGCTTAATTAAGTTCTTCTGATAAAAATAGCAGGGCTTAAGTACCAACGTAGGTATCTATGATTTATATTTGTAGTGACCCAGAAGCCCAGATAACTTCCATCGAAACGTAATAAATATACGTGATAGGTACACGTATGTAACTTTTCACACAGATAAATTCTCATCCACTTGTTATTTTTATCATGAACGTTCTCGAATGGATCAGAGGAAAGCTCCGGTTTAACTAAAACAGCTGTTAATTACCTACGTTAAACAAGTAACTTATATTTCCTTTTTAAAACTATGCAAGAAGCCTTAGCAAAGATAAACAAATGTAAATTGAATTCTTTTAAACCTACCCTTAAACTAAACGCGCGTTTTTTGTTCCTCCTACTCAGAGTCGAATTTCCAGCTGAGGCTTTTAAACTGTACACAATTTTCCGAGTAAAATTATAAAATATGACAATATGAACCATTAAATACCTAACAATTCCTATTGGTCACAAAATTACTGATGTTACTCCCATTATGACCACTCCTTACTGTGACTCATAATACTTTATATTTACCGATGACAGGTTCACATTAGGTATTAGAGTGCAATACGATAAATTATCATTATACTTAATTGACAATTTAGCAAAACTAGATTCCTATTGAGCTACATTTTGATAAGCAGTCCTAATGATTGTCTTGTGATTGTCTTCAAATATAAGATGTTATTTTAATTTTATGTTTAGTAGGTTGGACATTTTCCATCTGTTAGGGAATCAGTTTTGTAAAACGGCATTTTCATTTGATAGATATACTTAGAATACCTATAGGTACTGGAACCGGTGAAGGAAAACATCGTGAGGAAACCGGCATATCCTAGAACCAAAAATTCGAAGACATGTGATATCTAAAAACCCAAACTGGGCCCGCGTGGTGGATTAAGTACAGCCCACTCTCTCTCGCTGAGAGGAGGCCTGTGTCCCTGCAGTGGGAACACTGTAGGCTGATTATGCTATACTTAGAATAAAAATCCTTACTATTCAATAGTCTATACTAGATAAAGTCCTGAATTTCATCGTTTTCAAGACTCGGTTTTATTTGCATACAAAACAAAATCCTGAAACACCGATTGTGTAAAAAGTGAAAAATAGATCATTTACCTATTTTCTATATATATCTTTGTCAATTCCATCTAAGTACTCTCCGTAATGAAACAATAGGTAGGTACTTGCTCGGTTTACAAGATTACTTATTGGCTAAAAGTTTTCTGCTCATTTCATTATTCTTTTTTTGAAATTGATTTACATTCTGTAATTGCTCTGACTCACACCCTGACTTATTACTTGTTAATTTTTGTATACATTTTTTTAATGAAAATCGTTTACTTTTACCACATTTATAGGTATCTATCAGATAATTAATTTATATGTCATGGTTTAATTTTTTATTCTTTTACCTATTGTGGTATAGTAGTTTTATTTTAGGTGCATCGTCTTCACATATTAATTATTATATAATGTATGCAAATTATTGTAAAACATTTCTAAAGAGTAACGGTGGAATTTCTTGCCCATTCTTCGCCATACGAAAACTACCTTTTGGAAGGGGCGACTAGAATCAATTCTATTTCATAATATTTTTTGACGTTCAAAAGTGCCTTTTATGTGCCTATTTGAATAAATGCTTTGACTTTGACTTCACTTTGACTTTCAGTATATAATAATCGACATATAGATAGCTATATTATACCTACGTTTTGCTAGTCGAAAATTAAAAACACTAACCACCTGTTTACTCCACTTTGGTAAGAAAACAAAAACAAGTGATCCACATTTTGGCGCCGGGTGTCTTGCAAATTACTGAGGTTTAAAAAACAAACAACATTTTAAATATTAAAATATTAACGCCAAACCATCAGTAGTTGTCAGCAAGCTAACTGACGGTGAGGACCGGGACGGTCTACTTAACATTTATATATACTTTTAAAGGAAAATTAGGCTCCCAAATTGAATTTTTAATCATTAGAACGAACGTTTAGGAATAAACGAGAAAGAAATGCGTTTCCGTTTAAACGCATTTCTTTCTCGTTTATTCCTAAAGAGTTCGTATGTTGGTATGTCGTAACATTGAGGTGGAGGAAACTGGTTAGTGATGCTAGTGAGAGACAAGCCAGCAACCTGTCACGTCCTACGCATAGTTGCGAATGCGTCGGTTACTGCAGTGTGTCGCTCTCCTCGGGGGCCCGAGTGGACCGACGCGACGCAATTGTTCCTAAGTACCTACACCAAGTTAAACAACTGACAATATGCTAACAAATCTAAGCATGCATTTGTAGTCGGTTTCCCATTCTTTAACACTTGGGAAGCTATAAAAGCTACAAAAGAAACATTAACCTCTTTGGTTTAGGTATATCTACCTACTTAAAAGTGAGCCTACCCTGTTACCAAAACATGAAGTTATAAATATAGCCATTTCCCTAAAATGTTTGTAAGCCCCAAAAAGAGGTGCTTGCACTTTTATTCTAAAACGATAGATCCCAATTCTGTCCAAACCTTGACCGATTTTTATATTCAGACCTTATATCGACCGTGGGCGAGTTATTCTGGGGTTGCACTCAATGACCGGTACGGATCCGGGGGGCGAAGCTTTTTGTTATGAATACGGCTTGGTAATAAAAAACGTGTCAATCATCCAAACAATACCCAGGAAAACAAGCTTTTACGAAAATAGAGACGGTAGAACTCATTTTAGAAAATACCAAATTGCCTTTTTCGTTGCAGTGAGATTTCATGGATATCTATGATATTAATATTCCTTTGAAAACTCTTGAAGTCATGAAAACGTTCAACGAAATGAAAAATTCATTTAAATTAAACGTTAAGTTTTCAATTTAAATCCAGGGTACAGATCTCATTCATTGTCCTGGGTTAGTGATTTTAAAGATGGCGGCCCTAGGCGTAAACCGCTAGTGCCTGAACCAACTGCTTACGAACACATTTAAAATTACAATAAGTGTCGGGGACACTGCACCGACAAAAGTTCACGCGCCAAACTATTTATCGATTATTCCAATCTTCTTGTACTACATGTAGGTACCTACAGGCGTACTCAGTTTATTGACTCGAATAACGTCACTAAAAGAGCTAATGTTTGTAGGTTATAAATAAAAACACCCATATTTCATACCCCATTGTATTTATGCATATAAAACTGAATTTATAACCGATGCCCATTGTAGACCTCATGTATTTGACAATATTTAAAGTTATGTCCTATAAATGCGGCAATTGAAAAACCGCTGTCAAGGTTTCTTTTAAAACCGTTTATAGGTATCAGCTAAGTAGGTAGGTATATGTTGAATGAGAAACACTCGACATTGTTATTCCTATATGAAAATAAATATCGCATAGGAATCGTTACATTTATTTATTTGATATAGGCACACCAACAACTTATTTACAAATAAGACATGTCCAGACATTTACGATGGGATTCTGTGTAAATAAGTTACTTAAAGACATGCACATCATTCACAAAAAAGGGACGAATCTGAATTACAATTGAAATAATTATCGAGAACATAAGGAAAAGTTAAATTAAAATATAAACATACATTCAATTAGTATTAAATTAAGTACTAATAACTAAGAAAGAAATAACATTACTATTATTATAAAAGTCAACAATTAAACAATAGTTACATTATAATGGGATATGATTATTCTGAATTATATTGATAAAAAATAATTATATTCAAAACAAAATTATAGTTACATATTAAAATAATAATGCAATGTTTCTTTATCCAAAGACACGATCTATTGCTAGATACACGCAACCCGTAGCGGTTATATGCTCTTTGGAACTCAGATCAGCAATTAAATAAATCCATATTCCCAAGCTTATACGCAGTCGAACAGCTTAATAAATTCAGTAGCAATTTAGCGATTTATAACCGCTAAACTAATGTAGGTACAGGCAATGTTATTAACCGCCATAGCACAGAAATAATGACCCAGATGCTAAGAATACGAAGTCATATATTGTAGAGTTATTGCATTTAGGTAGGTACCCGATTACGCTTAATTTAAAGGAAATTATAGTAATAACGATATGTACTAAATACTGCAATACCGGTTTATCGATGAGTTAGGTTCTCATTGTTCACAGTTTCTCGTTTAGGTAGTTAAGCTAAAAATATCAGTGATCAAGAATAGCTTGATGATCAATACGAAATGAAACGGAGTGCTTTTTTCGCGGAGAGCGCGAGATGTTTTGCGGCATTGTAAAAATAATTAACTTCTGCTCGCGTTCGGTAAAATCGTTAAAAAATTTAACTAAAATTCGATAGACTATCCTCGAATGGTCAACTACGTGACTGGATGAATAACTAACAAGCGAAGTTAAATTGAAGCTTTTAAAATTATGTAGGTAAATAGGGTTTTTTTTTATATTAACTCCTGTAGAACCGTTGTACAAGTATTCCTTATGTGTTTTAAGTAGGTACCTTAATATTAAGAAAAAATTGCAATTTAAACATGGAGCAGGTTTGAATCGTTTCTTCTCAATTCATAATGTTAAAATTAAGGTTTTAGAAATAAACGTGCGAAATAATTCAATCAATCATCGGTTATTTACATCAATTATCTGAACAAAATATAAAACGATAAAACAGAATAATTTTGTATGTATCTACGAAGCAGAAGTCAATTAAAATTTTCTTAAAACTTTAAAAATACAACATAAAAAATAGAATATTTAAGTAAAATGTCATTTTATTAAAGTATCAAAGTAAAATAAAAAATCATCGGTGAATACGAATTAGCTATTTAAATAATATTCAATGGATTTAGTGGCCTCATATTTTAATATAAATCACCATTTTTTGTAGATAATAATACAACCGTTCTTAATTAATTTATGTCGATACTTACTTAATATTATATTCATTATTTTAACTGATTTAAAAGTATCTCTTCTTAGATTATTCTAAGGTGATGTTCATAACAATTATTAAAAACTATAAGTCAACTTTTACCTACTGATAACGTAGAAAAGTCGGAAAAGGTGGAAGTCGGAAAACATGGAAATCCCATTATCATTTAAGATGAAACAAACCGCTATTTTAAGCGCAAATTGTTATTTTTTTAACTTAAAACATGACTTTTCGAGAGGTTCGAGACCCACACGAACTCTACGGTTTACTAACAGCTAGTAAATTGTTTTCAATCGATTTTACTACCGTTGTAGGCAGTTATTTAGTTGGTAAAATGTTGTCTGTAATATTTTTCATCATAAAGAACAGTTCACGAAACACCTACCTAAGTACCTTCTAAGTTTGTGAACTCTTCTTTAGTTTACTCTTTTATTCTTTATCCGGTAGGTAGTCCCCTTTTAGAGTAACTCCTCTCTGTAGTTTGATTTTTGAATTATGACTGTTGGTATCTTTGTGTGATGTTAATGCCCTACACTTTTTTTTTCACAATTTCCAATTATATAAACAAGTCTGAAACGAATTATTTCAAAATTTAATTCTTTACTATACTACTGTTTTGAAATTGACTGTAGCTTCAATTCAAAGCGAAGAAGCGTTTCAAAGTTTGTTTATAATTTATATGATTGGAAACTGTGAAAAAAGCATAGTGTGTACCTATAACTGTGTGTATTTGTCCCACGGTGCTGTGTGCGTGTGGTGCGTGTGTAACGCCTGTGTATTTGTGGTTCCAGAGCAGTGGCGGCGGTTGCCGGTGCGGTAGGCGCGCGCGCGCACCCCGCCCCCCGCACGCCACTGCTTTGGACCTGTGGAACGCCTTCGTTTACCCGGTATGCGAGAGTGACGCCTGGCCGAGGAGCGACCATATCACGAGCGTATTTTATTTTGCTTACATAGTTTTGCATGACCTTTTTTAATTCGTAATAAAGTTTATTTACCCCCAAAGTCAAAGTTTAAGCGCTCCTGATATACAGTCCGTTCTTTTGTTCAGTTATCATAAGACTAACTTTTAACGCGTGTACCTACCTTCCTATCTTTGTGACGCATTTGACATTGAGATTTGTTTCTACTTAATTCATAATAAAAAAACAGTTTTAAAAATAGGTATATTAGTTACGCAACGCTTAAACTAGAGTAATTACATAATTAACCCATTAAATAAATTTTCTGTTGCGCTTAACGTTGTTAGGTACACTTATTGCTAATAATAGACCTATAAAAATTTGATTTGTTTTAGAGACCATGCTTACACACTTTAGTTGTTAGTACCTATAACAGTTAATTATAATAACATGTTTGTATCGTCCTCAGGGCAACATGAAGCAGCACATGCTAACGCACAAGATCCGTGACGTGCCACCCGGGTTCGACAAGAGCTCGAGTGGAGCCGATGATGGCCGAGACCCAAGCCCCGACCGTCGCTCGTCGCCCGACAAACTCGACCTCAAGCGCTCGCCGCCTGCGCATCCCCCGCCACAAATGACGCACCCCTCACCTATCGATATGCCGCCAATGCCCAAACGGCCCAGTGGTAAGTTGCAAAGCCAAGAATTTTCAAATTTTAGACAGCAATATTTTTTAACATCTAACAACTTGTGTTAGAACCAAATAACATTGTTCATTTGTTCATCAGTACCCAGTGGGCCGACACACCCCCCCCCGCCGACGTCCTCCAAGCATTTGTGCGGAGTATGCCGCAAGAACTTCTCCTCGTCGTCTGCGCTTCAGATCCACATGCGCACGCACACCGGGGACAAACCCTTCCGATGCGCTGTCTGCCAGAAGGCCTTCACTACGAAGGGTAACCTCAAGGTAAGTTTAGTAAGAATCCTGTTTAATGTTTATGTTTCTAAGGTGTGCAAGTTCCATCCAAGCTGTTCGATAAGAGCGTACCCTACCTACTTAGTTAGGACGCCTCCAGTTTCGTATAAGGCAACATTCGAAACGGGTTCAGATGCTGAGAGTACGAAAGATTTTGGAATGTCCCATTCTGAGATATTATACTAGGTACTGACTTGGGCTAACATAGTAGCCTCCTTTCCCGTCTACGGTAGTATTTGGTCCTGCAACATCGATTTAGAAAATCTAATTGAATTCGTGTTGTCCTCAGGTGCACATGGGCACTCACATGTGGAGCGGCGGCGCGTCCCGGCGCGGCCGACGCATGTCGCTGGAGCTGCCCCCCCGGCCGCTGCACGAGCCTCACGACCTGCTGCGCCGCCCCGACCTCTTCTACCCCTACCTGCCCGCGCCCTTCCTTAACGGCATGCAGCAGAAGGTAAGACATAAACTCGATATAGAAAGAGACAGCCATATTTTCAACCATTGTATTTTTCGAAGTTCTGCAACGATTACTTTTGTTTGTCAACAGCTGAATGAAATATCAGTGATACAGCAGAGCGCGGGCCAGAACGGTGTAGCTGGAAAATTCCCAGGACTTCTCGGCTTTGGAGCTTTCGGGGGAGCGAGACCAGGCGCTGCATCTCCACTGGAGCGACCGCCTTCACTAGAGGGCGGTGATGAGAGGCAAGCAGCCATGCGCGAGCTGGCCGAGCGCGGGCGTGAGCTGGCCGAGCGCAGCCGACAGATGCGCGAGGACAACGAGTACCGGTCGCAGCCACCGCACGGTGCGCACGCGCCACCGGCGGCGCAGGCCTCGCCGCCCGCGCCGCACCACGCGCACCCGCTGGCGCCACTGCCGCCGCCTGCACGCACCGAGGGGCTCACCGTGTAGGTAACCGGGGACCCAGCCCAGTACATTCCAGAGGTCCGGCCGGTGGCTTGACCGGCCGCGGCGGCCACGCGACGTCGTGTCTATATTGTACAAAGAGTTAGAGTCTAGTGAGAGAGTGCGGACCGTTCGTTCGACGAGGAGAGCTGATGTAGCGTAATTATGTGCGAGGTGTAGCGCTATGTACCGTTGTTATTCCACGTGTTATTACGCCTAGTATTACTGTAAGTAACTTATTATGCACGAGTACGGGCCTGGGGCAATCGGGGGGCTCGTCGCGAGCTCCACGTTAATGTCATTACTCTGTGATAGTGCACATTTGGAGGCTGTGTTGACGCACCGGGAGCGTTCGACGGATGCGATGTCGTCTCATTGATGCAGCCGAATGTGCTATGACATCAAAAAATAAATATAAATTATCCCAAAAATTAAATAATTTTCATAAAACTATATCTTTTTAAATTAATTGTACATAATTTGTATAATAGTATTGTAATGAAGGAGTAGTTATAAACTTGAATTTAATAAAATATATATTATATTGTGCGACTACAACTGGAGTGCAATATGCATGATTTTGTCTTTTGTCACATTCCAAATGATCGATGTTACTGAGAAAACAGATTTGTAACGAATAATAGTTTCCTTTGATAACAATAGCATTATTCTGTCTGTCAGTGGATATTTTATAAACTTATTCCGTATGATTATACATATTGCACATTGTATGAAACTACCGAAAATTTAATTCTTCGAAATTCTATTACCTATGCACCTATTGTCTTTAGGTGTTCAATATTGTATTACAATACATTTAATTGTAACAGAGGTTAATCATTAATGACATATTCATATCATGTAAATTAAAAGTATTTGCATTTGAGGTCTATAGTTATAAGTATTTAGAGTCATAGCTATTATATTGCTTTAGAATACTTCAACATATCTTTGTAAAAATGTGAGCGACTGGTGTTTTGACGAGATGTTGACTAGGTACTTAACGGTTATATACTATGTAGTATCACCGGCACTGTACGCAGACTGACCACGACTATGTACACACATTTGTATTACATTTTTTTCCAAATATGCATTTTCTCAATGCCTGTTAGTAGACGCCGTAGTCCAGTTGCTATAAATTTAATTATTTTTTAAAGAATTATATATGTATTTTATACTTTGGAGACTAGTTATCTGTGTATAAATGTCCTACTAAATTATTTATAAATTATAAATCATGCATACACTCGTAGTATTAAATGAATGCTTGCGAGGCGATAGGTCTCGTGCGCCAGTTTATTTGTCTAGAATAAATTCTCATAGCACCTACGAGCTAATTATTATATCAAGTTGCAAATAGATCTTAGAGAGTAGTATTAGTCATGAAGATGATGGTGTCATGTCATGTCAGTATAAATAATCATTGTAAATTATTAAATGTTTATGTAAATGTCCAAAAAGTATTCAAATTATTTAAAAAAAAAACAATTATTATACTAATATTTTCTTTCTTTTTTGTTATTCCTTTACCTTCACCTACCTACCTTTTTTAGTTTTTACTTATTTTCAAGCAAGTTAATTACTGTTTTTGTTAATGAAGACAAAAAGTTTGATTGCCTAATTATTCGAAACTACGTTAAAGTCTAAAAACAGCAAACAAGGCTGATTGGAACCTAAGTAAAGTTAGGCCAAAATGTTTTCTTACGTGAAAACATAGTATCAGCAGGGTAATTGCGAAGTTGATTTTTATTTCGACAGTTGAACAACATTCATTGGGTTATTTAGGTTGCTAAGCAGAAAAAAATTTCAAACATATGAAGCAAGGGATAAGCAATATCTTTCAAAATGGATAGTGCAATTAGACGCAATTAGGGTGCTGCTTTGTATAGATTGCCTTGAGTTCAAAATGAGGTCAAAATAAACAGATTTTTAAGATTCCAAAAAAAACGAACGTACTTGGGGCGGCGAACGCGTCTCTTCATGATTTTTAGTTACTTCATAATTATGAGTTCAATCATACTTTTGGGTTAGAGATATTTTAATTACACCTTGTTTGCTTGTAAGTATTAAAAATTAATAGTAAATAAAATTTTAATAGTACTTTTTTTTAATTTAAACTTTAACGCAAGAAATTTAAATAATCTAAAGGTAGAAAATAGGTACTAAATATGCTGACTTCGAAAAACATAAAAAAAACTATCCATTACCATGCCTGACCAAATTATTGAATCATCAAAATGGAGGGACCAACATTTATGGTCGATATTTCTCAAACGATTCATGGTAGAGATAAATAAATTACATATTTGTAAAGTAGAATTAAGGTATTAAAATACTATATAGGTAGAATACTCCTCCGACCAGCCTATCCTATCTAACTACGTATTCATTGGGTAGCTAAAATTATTTTATATTTTTTTATTTCTGTCTAGCATAGGGTCGCAGCATAATGCTGAGCGTTAGCCGTTTTGCGTGAATGTGACGCATGATTCCCCCCTACCTTTTATTATTTTTTGTGTTTGTTCTTTTTTTTTGCGTCATGTTCACCGCAAATAAACGTTTTTTCTTTCTTCTTTCTTTCTTTCTTTTCAAAGGTAGCAAATAGTAGATTTATAGGAGGTACTAAAGTTTTATGTAGGCTGATTTGAAATCCAAGACTTGGTCCCTCCATCTTGACGGTAACGATTTTTAGTAGTATTTGCTATGAAGCTATTCAAATCTGTCTTATAAAATACCAATTGATTAGAAAACATTTAAAATAAGAAGTGCAGTGGCAACTATTTCAACCATCGGTATCTATCACGTAATTGTTATAAGCGCCATCTATATAAATAAAAGGAACGCCTTTTATTCATATAGATGGCGCTTATAACAATTACGATGAACATAACGATGTTAACCAAGACACCGTTATGGCGCAGATATACGACTTCTAATGATTTTAAATTCAACATCACGTCTAATCGACCGGACTGATTTCTTTGAAAAAAATAAATGTTATACTAGACCATTTGCTTCGTAATTTGATATGTGAATATTTGCAATTACATTTTTTTAACATAGTGTAATTAATTTGTAAAGTAATGTCTACCGCGGACATAAAAACGATAATCACGCAAACACTATCGGGTGTATTTTCATAAAACTTTCACCATATAAAAGACAATTTAATTCCCCGAATTTTAGTATACGGTTTTTTGTTTGTTTGGTGTTTGATAAATCAACAATAGATGATTGTTTCATATTTTGCAATAAATTACCAGCATTGTGTCATCGCGCTTCTCTTTCTTTTCTATGCAGTCCGATAGTGACCGCGTTTTAGGTCATGTAGTCGCCTTAAGGGATCTCTTCGCGTTCATTCTTAGTTCGCTAAATTCAATCGAAGGAATTTCAATGATGGGCTCCAAATTATCAATTTGGTGTTGTAATGTCGTAAACGTTATTTTATGAATTGAATGTCATAAATGATAAATGATTTATTTTCTGTAAGTAGGTTTGTACAAACACTTTTTACAAACCTGTTTGTACAACACATCAATAATATTTTTAGGGTTCCGTAGTCAACAAGGAACCCTTATAGTTTCGCCATGTCCGTCTGTCTGTCTGTCTGTCTGTCTGTCCGCGGTTTAGCTCAAAAACTATTGGTACTAGAAAGTTGTACTTTGGCATGAGTATACACGTTAATGACGCTGAAAAAGTGGTAAAATAAAATAAAAAAAATAACAATGAATTAATTAAATATTTTATTATTATTATCCCCTACATGTAAAGTGGGGATCATATTTATTTTTTCTTCTTCCCATAGTGTGGGATATCGTTGGATAGGTCTTTCAAAAATATTAGGGGTTTGGGAAGACCGTTTTTTGATTAAGTACACCGTTCGTTACTTATCAAGCTTTAAAGTACCAATTTTCGTTAGAGTCAAGTGTGTCCCCCCCCCCCCTCTACCAACTAAACGGTTGTAGTTTGAAATTCAAATGTCACGGCACTAGTACCTATATATAACGAAGTTTAAAGGAAAACTATCACACTTAAGTGGGCTTTACAAGTTTACGAGTGATAGTCGACCAATTGTATTTGAATCGAAAATTTCTAACAACTCCATAGAAATGTCGATAGATGGCGCTAAGCGTCAGTGGTATCGCACTATTGTTTCATTCTTATATAGGTTTTATAAAAAAAAACAGTTGCTGTCGAATAAAATTATTGAATAATTAAATTTGTTGAGGATTGTGTCAAACCAGATCGCTTAGAAGTTATTCATTTTCAGTTTTGTGTAACAATTAGTACTTCTTTTCTAACTAGATGGCGTTGTCGTCGAATTAGATCTCAATGGTTTCGTTACCGGCAAAACCTTAAATAGGTAAAATTCTTGAGATTGTGTATTGAGGTGAAATTGTTGAATTGTGAACTTCTTCGGCCGATGACAGTTGAGTGGATATCAAGTCTCGTTGAGTGTAGGAATTTGCAGATTGAAATAGTTTAGTTAATAATTGGAAAATAAATTGGGTTATAAGTTAATCGTATGCAATTTTATTTTGTTTTTTCTCTTTTGTTTTGTTCTTTGTCGCTTCGCTCTTGGTAGATCGGTCGTGGTCAAGTTGAGGCGTCCGTGTTGGTGTTACAGGCGGACACAGCGATCTCTCGCCTTCTCTGTTTGCAGTCTGACACACGGTTCTTTTTGCGTTTGTGGTTCTTTGAGGGCAGTTTATTTTGCTGCTTTTATTTTGTTTTTTTTTTTGCTATTAATATATCAAAATGTACCCATATATTTTGAATAACAATAACCACAGCGAATACGACCCGCACTTGGCTGTTATAAAAACTACGGACCCTACACTGCGCGTGGCCCGACATGCACTTGACCGGTTTTTTAAACTAGATGAGGTCGGCGTTTCCTATCTGACTATCGATTGAAAATGGTATCTACCTATAATGCCAAATTCCATCCAAATCCGTTCAGCCGTTTTAAAGTGAAAGCGTAACAAACAAACTTACAAAAAATCTAATCTTTTCTCTTTATAATATTTAGTTTCGATTAACCTATTGACCGCTTGGTTTTATATCAATAGTCGTGCCCCCAGCACCTAGCTCATAAATCGACAAATAAATACCTACGACGAATTGGGTCGTGCAAAGAAAAATAAAAAACAAAAATATGACTGAGGCGGCACGGGCACGAACACATTTGTTGTACTAATCCGATTGGGGCGCTAACTATTTATTATTTACTACAAAACAACTATAAAGGTACCTACCCTCTTCGATATG
The DNA here is from genome assembly GCA_963669345.1 of Gortyna flavago. Taxonomy (NCBI): domain Eukaryota; kingdom Metazoa; phylum Arthropoda; class Insecta; order Lepidoptera; family Noctuidae; genus Gortyna; species Gortyna flavago. Next base: position 9,272,727 of record OY770128.1, on the reverse strand, counting down.
AACATTATTGTTTTGTTATTTCAAAAAGATACAATAATAAGGTTTTTTCTTCTTAGCGTATCGATGGCAAAAAGTTCAAACATCTAAATGAAGCTGCGCGAACCCCGCTCACTGACGCAGTCAAATGATCAACAAGTGCACAGGTGACAGTAGTAGTGGTTTACCAAAAGTACAAATGACGTACAGACGCCAGCACATCAACCTACTACAATCTGTCAAATTTCTTTAATAGATTTTCAACTTTATCGCTAAAGCGTAAGGTACAAAGTTGATTGGGAAAATTTTACAGATTGTAGTAGGTTGATGTGCTGACGTCTGTACATAATGTAATAACAATAATTATCCATAAACTTAAACAAATTCAACTTTACCTGGTAAAGCAATTCTAAGGTCGACCATACATTTAACTATCTCCATTCTTGGAGGCTATCTTGACCCAAGCAGAATCATTAAAAGTTTCAAAATAAAGCTTTTCTCAAAGTTGCGTACTTAGGAAAATACAGGTAACGACAGTTTAAAAAATAAACTACAATATAATTACTTATAAGGTTATATTATAATAATGTTACCAAGCACACGTGAGAGTTAGAAGTTGATGACACTGGCTAGTTTCTTGACGCGGTTGAGAAGCAAGTCTCCTTCACGTATGGTAGCCTGGTACAACTGGGAGCGGTCAGCGTCGGCCCCACGACCCGCGCCTGTTACTACGCAGCCGGCGACCGCGTCGATACGGCATTGCAAACGACCCGCAGCGGTGAAGCTAGAAATGAGGTAACCGAAATATATTATAAGATATAAAGAAAATAAGCTGAAGCTACAGTGTAGCGTATCTGAGGGGGGAGGGCTATACTTATTCGTAGGGGGAAGGAGAGACTTTGTTTGTAGTCAACAAACCTCTTTCCATATTGATAGAGATTGATATTAATATAATTATTTCCTTTTTAGGCCCCTACTTTAATTCAGAATCTGAGATAATTACGGAATTTGGACTTTGTCATAATTTATAGTGTACTTTCTCATATACTAACATAGTCAAAAAGCCATTGCAATCAAAACGTTTTTAGGACCTTTTTAATAGAAATGATCACTCAAAATACCCCAACTAAACAAACTCCCGAGATACACCGAAGGCGTCAGCAATATTGTCGAGTGGTACTACTGCGTCAACAATATTGCGTAGAAGCTAAACGAACAAGGTCTTGATACGAACCTCCAACAGGATCTACCTAGATTGCATTAGAACTAGCACTTACTTGGAGATCTCCTCCTCAACGAACTCCCGGGAAACGCCGAAGGTGTCAGCAATGTTATCGAGGCTAAGCGAGCGGTACGCGCGCAGAAGCTGAACATACGCCTTGATACGCGCCTCGCGCACATAATGCTGGTAATGAGGCCTGAATACTGGGTCTACACAGATCTGAGTCTCCACCTAGAGAAAGAATACGAAAACGTGAGAAATATGCTGTCAACACCAGATCGTTAAATTTTTTTGAAGATTAATATAGGTCTGCCCAAGTGTTTTTAGAAATAATATGCTTTGATCAAGTTGTAAAGTTAAAATTAGAATAAAGATGCAACAAGATTGCGCTCAATCATCATCATCATCTAGTCAATTTTAATTGCATCAAAACTCCTTATCTGGTCTCAAAATAAGCACAATGTCATTGACTGAATGCAGTCTAGTTGCACCATTATGGATTTTAAAGATAATTATTAAAATACTATACCCAAGCAAGACTTTTCAAGAAGTCAGCGTAGCGGCACTCATGTAGTGACTCAACAAGTTCCCTGAGCTCTGGGAAGCGTGAGCGTAGGGCCTGTACTGCTGCCCCCTGACGTCTTAGGGCTGACTGCAGAGCATGGCGCTCTAAAGCCAGTGCACAGGCGAGCACGCAGTATTGGATGATGGTACCTATAACATGGAAAATAGAGTTAGGTTACAGTCATAGACTTATAAAAAAAGAAAATTCTATTTATCATTCACTTCATAAACAACAACTTTAAATGTACACCTCATAATATACTAATTACTACATGATTGATGTTTGTTGCACTACTGCATTATTATGTACTATTCATATTGTCTCATCTTGTGTTTGTATGACCTGTACAATAAACTATTTCTACAACAATGTGGCTATGAAATGACCAGACATACACAAGCATTTTTATGCATATTGATATTTGTTTAATTGCAAGTTCAAGCCAAAATTGACTAAGCAACATAGGGCTAACTTTACACGAGATCAGTTTAAATTTTAACTTTTCAGAAAAAAATCATATAAATTCTTGTAATCATCCTACGGGTGTAATTGTTACTGTTTTGAAAATCATATTTTATCATCTGAATCAGACTTTTTATGATTTATTTCTGAAAAGGTAAACTGTTCTCCTGTAAATTTAGCCCTATGTCACAAGTTTGTTCACACTTTTGCCAATTAGGACAACAATAATAGATTGTTTTATTAAAATGCCTCACCAAAATCAACCAGCTCATAAGATTCAAATGTGGAAACACAGTCAATGAACAAGTCTGCTGCCTTGCTGTAATCTCTGACTGCCAGACAGTATATAGCTTCATATGCCTTTAGCTTGTTCCTGGAGCGCCAGTCTCCACCCTTGTCGACGAGCTCATGAGCCTAAAAAAGTTACAAAATTTATAAGTTTAACAGATCAAATTAAGTGTGTAAAATCATTAAAATAATGGAATAGAATTAGAAGAGATAAGGAAGAAATGATTTGCAGTTGATCGCTAAAACAAAATGTTAGAGATCTAATTTCTTGTAATAACATCTTAGTACTACATATGTACTATTGATTGTTTGTCTGTATTGGCATAGTATTTCCTAACATAACGATTACCAATCACCAATTTAAACATTTAAAAAAAAAAGAACCATAAATAATCGACTTTAAAATTTCTTTTCCTGACCAAAAGCTTAAAAAGATTAATTTTGGTTTGGCACATATTGTTGTATAAAGTAAGTAATAATTATGTGCAAAATCATTCTACAAGAATACTATAAACTAGCAGCACCCTGCAGTTTCACCCACATAAGTCTCGATCCCGTGGGAATATCGGGATACAAACTATCCTATTTCCTTTCTCGAGACTCAAACTATCTCTATACTAAATTTCATCTAAATCGGTTCAGCGGTTTAAGCATGAAGAGGTAACAGACAGACACATTTTCATATTTATTATATTAAGTATGGATAATCTAATAATGATACCTTGTTTATGTTCTTCCCCATTTCTTTGACATTGCAGCCATGGAAATAGGCAATTCTAAACAAAGCAAACACAGCATCCAGACGTCTGTTTGTTGTCAATGTGGAATCTTCATATTTTGTAGTGGCCAGCACTGTGGCGGCTTCCTTGTCCCCAACAGAACAGAGGTAGTCCAATCTGTAACATTAATGTTTTATTTTATTTCAACTGAAGAATGGAACAAACTAGCTAACAACTTATTGAGTAAGTTGAAGATAGTAGATTGAAATGTATGACTTGTCTTTCTTGGTGGTTCAAATTGGAATGTGTATCTGAATAAAAACTTGGCAATAGTGAAGTTAAAGAAATGTAATTTTTAGCTTACCGATCTTGCCAAACGGGTGTTTCTGAATCGTCTTCTTGGAACTTGGCTAACCTGTCTTGGTTTTCTTTTGCCATATCATCAAATAACTTCTGGTCGAATTTCCATCCAAGGTCGGTACAAACCTCTTTGTAATAAGGAGCCATGTTTCCATTCTTGATTCCTTGAAAGAGCTGTTCTTTCAGCTGCGGGTCATCTTTTAGTTGGGGCAAACTAAGCTTGAACTTGATTCCAGCCAATTCCATGTACTCAGGAGTTTTACCTTCTGCAGAAAGCTCCATTTTCTTAGTAGATTGAAACAAAATAATCAACTAATTAGTTCGTGTTTAAATATGAATAAATGATGTGATAATCAACACGATTCACACAATAATTTCTTGTATCAACCAACTTCTACAACTTCCAAAAACAAAAGTCACTGTATGCCATTCGAGTATTGGTGAACGTTATTTCTTCAGCATTACAGTTTCCTCTATCCTTTTCTTACTTATAGGAAATCGCTGCATGACGTCTCTATAATACTTAATAAATACTTCAAGTATAAATAGACGTTTGATTGGAACGCAGAAAACAGATAATAAATTTGTTCTGTAATTCCTGTCAAAAATTGACAAACCATTATGACGGTCTAATGGTCTACATACACTAGTACACAACGATTGATTGATTGGAGAGTTGATTATTGTGGTTGATTTCTATGGTTACTAATTAAAAAATAAGAGCGCAGTGACAAAGAGATTTTATTTTTATTTTGACAGTGATGCAACCGGATGCAACTGTGAAAGAACTGAGTTAATGATGTTGTTCAAACTGAGACCATTATGTTGTATATAACTTTTTCTTTAACACTCTGACTGTGGCCACTATTTTCCGTTTTAATTATTATAATAAAACTAAACAATGTAAAACCACCGTTTATAATAATATTAACGTATAATGTTGTGCAGCACAACTTGACGTGCTTATTTTCTGCATTTTCATTCTAAATTATAAGAAATAACCATTAAACAAACGATGAGGGCGCCAATGCGCTGTCGGCGTCGCCTTAAGAAGATTTAAAGTCGTCTAAAATATCTTTATTTTGAGTAAAGTATAGGATTTGATTAAAACGTTTTATAATGCTGCCGCGCAAAATCTTGTGAAGATTACAAAAAGATAAAAATAACTATGCAAGTTAGACATTTGAACAAAAAGTAAATGAAAAAAATACTACAATGTTTTTACAGGAACCCGAGTATTTTAAAAAGAGTAACTTTCACAAGGTACCATTTAAAATCATCATCATCACTCATAAAAGCGTCTAAATACGAGGAGTACGTTTACAACATGTTCCGGTCCTCATTCTTCCGTATGAAGAAATAAAATTGTGATGTGTTGTGTGTGGTTGACCAGCATAGCTATTCACAAAGCTACGACACGGTTTGGTACCGTATCGAATGTCAATGTTATCGACGAAATCCTATAATCGCTATTCACAAATCCGAAACCGTACAATTTTGACAGTTCATATACGGTATGAAGACATAAATTCTTCCGACAGGTATTTGCTGTCGGAAGTACGTTATCGAATAACAAAATATTGAATAAAAAAGAGTAATCTAAGCAATAAGTGTCAAAACACGGCTCCGGGCAAGGTCCTCATGCCCTTGCATGAATGCAAAGAGCATCTGCCGCTGCTCCAATGACACTCTTTTCTGAAAATATGCATTTTTAATATTAGGTACCACGTTTTATAAAACGAAAATGAGCAAATAGTAATTTGTTTAAATACTGATAAAATACATACAACCATTTTTCTGTAAAAAAAAAACGAATTTTTCACTTCTCCATTTTTTTTTAATTCGCCCAAAGGGGAGGCTATATTCTTTCGACCATACCGCCTTGTCTTCCGTGTAGTTACTTTCTCAATTATCTTTATAGCTCATAACACGATTTAAAAAAATTATTATTCCAGATTTCCAAGTTTGACAGAAAGTTGAAGTTTACAAAGCAAGTTTAACCTTTTAACCGCTTACGTCGGATTAATCCGACAAATATTTTCGGGTCCATTTCGCCAGGGTCGTATATTTACGACAAAAAACCACAGCTCGTTTAATCTGCTTTTTTATTTAGGTAATTACGCTGTTTTCTATCAGGTATTTTTTTTTAGTTTTTTTTTTTTAACTTCTTGCGCTGGGGGCACGACAAATGATATGAAGTCGGGCGGTTAATAGGTTAATAGAAATCAGGTAAATTTTATTTATTAATAAAACCATTGTTTACTGTTTTTTATTTGTTAATAGTTACTGAATGCATAATCTATAGTTGCCCATAATGAAATACTCAATAAAAATCATTTATGTACCACTTAAAATTTTCTACCACAAATATCTATTTACTACCACTTTGTAGCGTTCCCCGTATACACACCTAAAAAACAAACCCTTCCACACGGATCTGTGAATAGCGTTTTACCGGTCCTTTGGTTCAGAAATCAGGTTATCGAACAAGTGTCATTGTCGATACGATAGTGAATCGTATGTTTGTGAATAGCTATGCTGGTGCCACCTGGCTGGGCCACATAATGTAAAAAAAATACACGAAATGATGAGAAGTCCGACGACACATCGACGGAGACGCGGCGACTCGCGTCAAGTCGCTTATTTGTGGGTGAGCCATAATGTGGGTACTTTGTATTCATATTCCAAACATAGCAACCCTAAAGATTGAAAGGATTGGAACATTTGGAAATTGGAATGACACATAATAGTTGTCAAATTGACAGAACACTATTATAAAATACAAAATAGAGAGAATTAGATATTTCGACGATTAACTTAAGTTCCAGTAAACTGCAATATTATATAGTTAGGTTATTGTGCTACCAATCGTGTTCAATAGTTTAAGACACAAACAAGATTTCAAATTATGTCGGATTGCTGATCCAACTTAATAAACTGTTAAAAGAGAAGGATAAGTTCAAGACATTTATTACAATGGATATTAATAAACTAGTCAGTGAGAACCAATCCATTAAAATAGTACCATCGATCGAAGAATCATTACGGACTATAGGTCTAAATGTAGATCTTGATGAAAATTCCAAAATGTGGTTAGAGCAACTAAAAGTAACTTGGAAAACATGGAAGAGAAGTCCTGCAATAGGGACTCACATCGAATCATTTCTTCAGAGTACAGAAGAACGATATAGATTAGCTTTAGTTTTTGTTATTAAATGTGATGATTACAAAGATTGCAAGCCAAAAACATTACCCTATTTCATTGTAGAAACTTTACTGAAGTGGTCTGAGAAAAGTGAGATTCTACCAGATGATGATTTGAAACTACCTGCATTCCATGTAGCTACACAACAAAGGAATCAACATTTTCTGTGTCTGATTGTCAAAACATACAGAATATCTACAATTAAAGACAAAATTCTACCTATAGTGAAAGATATGGTCAGTAAGGACAATTGTAAGCAAGCATCTCAAATTGTAATATCAATGGAATTGTTTGATGAAATACCAGTTGAAGACCTAGTGTTTCCATTGATTCTACAAGACAAATCCAATTTAATTGATGAGTATTTAAATGAATGCCCTAGCCAGGTAAAGCCACTGTTAATTTTTCTGGATAAATTACTTGACAAAACAATTAGTATTCGAGAATTTGTACAACAATACATCCATGATAATAAGATTTCTCATGTCAGATATGATAAACTACACTATAAGCCACTAGGAAAATTAGTGGCTCGTTTATGCAATAAGTTTAACATTCCTATAGAGACCTGTAAGAATCTCAGTAAAAATCGCACAACTGGTGGACTGAGATATTTAATACATCAAAAGTATCAAGAACATAATGTTAGCTCATCTGTATGGGAAGACCTGGTGAAAGATTCACTGAAGCAAAATGCTGGCTCAGGCCAAGAATTTATTGATATGTTAGTTGAATATGACCGCAATGAAGCTCTCAAGTGGGCTTCATACTTAAATATGGCTGAGAATGACTTACCTAAAGCACTCAAAGACATCTCTATGAATGATGACCCTGTAGAAGAGAACTGGGATACAAGTGATACTTCTCCACAAAGTCCTCATAAGTATTACAAGTTTTGTTTACTTGAAGATCAGATAACACTTGTAGACACAGGAGCAAAATTTGATGATCTAATGATATCAGAAGTTATTAAAAATAGTGTTGTAAGCATTGATTGTGAATGGAAGCCTTCATTTGGAGCTACACAGTCTCAAGTAGCATTAATACAAATAGCCACTAACAGTAGAGTTTATCTAATAGACACTCTAATATTGAACAAACCAGAATATTCAAGCTCTTGGTGCACTTTCCATAAATCATTTCTGGATAATGCAGAGATTATAAAAGTAGGTTTTGGACTTGAGCAAGACTTGAAAGAAATGAAATCATGTGTGGTGGGATTGGGGAACATTAAAGTACAAGGTGAAGGGTTACTAGATCTTGGCACCCTGTGGAAAAGTCTTCTCAACAACGGACTTACCTTGCCTGGTAACAGTGACAACATGGGAAACAGCCTCAGCTGTCTAGTACAATCATGTTTTGGGTTTCCTCTTGAAAAATCTGAACAATGTTCTAATTGGGAATTGAGGCCATTGAGAAATACACAAATACTGTATGCTGCTTTAGATGCTCATGTGCTTATACAAGTATATGAATACCTTCAGAAACTATGTTTAGAGCAGCAAATTAATTTTGAGGAAATATGCAATGATGTTATGTTAGAAAGCAAGAAGAAATGCACAAAGAAACCTAAAGTTGTAGACAGGTTTCTGAATTGTGTACCTGTGGTGCAATCAAGGTCAGTTCATGAGGTGAAATTTATAGTGGAGTCTGTCTTATCTAATTTGATGCCTTATTTAAGATACTGTGGAATCGACACAATTGTGATACCATCAACAATGTTATGGCATGATGTGATAAATCTAGCAATATCCCAAGATCGTCTGGTTCTATTATGTAAACTTAAACATACACCAACAACAAACTTTCCACAAAGTTCTATATTAGAAGTTGGTAAAGACACTGTTATACAACAGTTACGAAAAATATTTAATAATTTTAACATAAAAGTGGAACAAGACAATCTTTTCAGCTTTTGTATTAATTGTAATAGTAAAGATTTCAGAAAACTAAATTCAGATGAAGTTGTGAAAATGTGTATTGAATACCAAAGAATGCTGAAACCTGACAATGTTGATCAAGCTGACAGGTATGGTGTTGAGTATGATGATGATGAAACTGCATATTGTGACAATTTTCTGAGTGATTCAGATTGTGATGAAGATTTATATCAACCAGATGTGTACACGAAAACTAAATTAACAACAAATAAAGGAGTCACCATTGACATACATAATGCTTGTAAACTATCTGCCCTAAGTAAATCAGCAACTTTATGTGAAACATGTGGAAAATTATTTTGGGATGAAGACATATTGTTAAAACCTGTTGCTGAAGTTGTGTACAACTTTAAAAAGCTTAAAATCTGGTAAGTTATCTGGAGAGGTACAAATTATCAAGGCACTTATTATTTCATAATAATTTATTTCCATTAAATAAATTTCAACATGATAAATCTATGTAATATAAATAAATAAAAATGTTTTATTACTGAAATTAAAGCCTTTGCCCTGCCGTTATTTGGAAGTGTCACAGCATTTGCATCTCCCTTCTAATTTATTCATAAACTTAAATTCTTTGTGTCTATTACAAAACAAGTTCTAACTTTAGACCGCTGCATATTAAACTTTATTCCGATTCACATAGAATTCTTAATGCAATATTGACGAATTAAGACTCGGATTTAACGTCAGTTTTTTGTAATAAGAACTTTAACTTTGTCGGAATAAAGTTCGAAATTAAAAAATTGTTTGATGGTTTGAAGCTGGGTCTAAAGATAAACCTTGTTTTATAATAAGGCCGTTTGGGATGTCACTCAGGCTGGCTGGACAAATCTTCAAAATAACTCGCAATTAACTAGGTCAATAGGGCATTTTATGTGACGGCTAAACACCCTTATATCAGAATTTGTGACGCAACAGAATCTTAGATAATCGATCTAAAACGTGTCCAGCCATCTTGATAAACCACTTTTCGCTGGTCTCTCAATCTCGGTAACGGAAGTGATTTTGACGACATTTTGCTTATCAACGGGCGTCACATAAATTTGTGACAGGCATCGAGCTAAAAGTTTTGTGATACGTACAGCGGTTTAGTGGAAAAATGCAAACATCTGTGTCCAGCCATCTTGATTTTACGTATAAAACTTTTGGCTGGCACTTCCGAATTTCAATAACGGGAGCGTTTTCGAATATGGTTCCTTTACTAACATTTAGTGACGCAATTTGTGACAGTAATAACGTTTGATTTATGGCGTCACATGTAAGGGTTTACGAGAAATCAATAAAAACTTAATGTCCAGCCAACCTGAGCTCAAGCTGGCTGGACACATGTATCTCCGCTGCGTGATGATCTACGGCCTTCGAAATATGTTCAAATTTTTGTGACGGGGACGATAATGATTTACTGAATTTGTGACGGAGAAACTTTGAGTAGTTTCAAAGATATTGATCATTTAAATCTTCCCATACAAACACTGCAGTAGGGTTACCAATAATGTAGGTTTTATGTAGGACTAAGTATGTTTTAAGGTGTTTTCTTTAATGGATGAAAATCCGTGTTTTGGTGATATTAATACGAACAACTGTAGGTATTTAAGGAGGAAGCGCTAAAGTAGCCCGCGAAATTCAAATTTTCTTACGTTTTTTGCAATTTGCTGGTCAGTATTAAGTGGTACGTTGATTAAAATATGATTCGCGGTCGTAACAAATATGTATTTACAGAATCATAATCATTACAATCAGTAATACAACTTGTTAACTTAGTATAATCCCCAAATGTGAAGATTTCATGAAATAGTCATTCTTGCGGATTACTTGGTCTTAGAGAGTTGTGTTGATGAATGATAGATTATAATTCTGTAAATACATTTTGTTACGGCCGCGAATCGTATTTTAATCATCGTACAACTTAATACTGACCAGCAAATTGCAAAAAACGTGAGAAAATTTGAATTTCGCGGGCTACTTTAGCGCTTCCTCCTTAAATCGATAGAAGACAAAAGTGTAGAAGTGAGGAAGGGGGGGAGGGGTAATTTTTTGATGTTATTGCTTATTTACATGCAGATACCTACTCTTTTTAGTAGGTAGGTATTGGTGTTTTTCATGGTAAGTACATAGGTAGATATTGTGTCAGGATAACTAATGCTCCAAGGTATTTAAATGAAAAAATAATGTTTGCTGTAAATAAAATCACATTTATTGATTTGTACTTTTTATTGAGCGTTTCAAATGACGACAATCAACTCCATTTGCGCTTCAGTAACCCCCGCCTTGTACCACAACGTTGTTTTTACCGCCGCCCTAAGTGTTTGAAGCGCAAATGAAGTCGGTGGTCGTCATTTTAATCAAATATATAAACGGTGACAGCGAGCGCGATACGGTCTGCACAATTTTATTTTTAGTAATTTTGTCTATGGGAGTATCGCTGTCATTCTATTTTCTTTAGTAGAGTAATTGGCTGTGGTATTTTTATGCCAAAAAACCAATAAGAATCCACGATTCTAATAAGTTATCTGTAGTTGAAATTAAATAAATGGCCGCATCGATGTATCGTTCATAAACATCGATGTTGAAACTGGTAACATCGATGAAACATTGTTCTTAAGAACGATGTTTTCTCAGCGCCATCTATGAAAATCAAATACAAAGCAGGCGTGGCTGCTACCGGCCGATTAGTCGATTAAAAAAAATCCTTTATTTATGTAAAAATGATGGTCACCTCACAATATTAATGGATGTTTGTATGGGAAAACTTAAATGATCAATATCTTTGAAACTACTCAAAGTTTCTCCGTCACAAATTCAGTAAATCATTATCGTCCCCGTCACAAAAATTTGAACATATTTCGAAGGCCGTAGATCATCACGCAGCGGAGATACATGTGTCCAGCCAGCTTGAGCTCAGGTTGGCTGGACATTAAGTTTTTATTGATTTCTCGTAAACCCTTACATGTGACGCCATAAATCAAACGTTATTACTGTCACAAATTGCGTCACTAAATGTTAGTAAAGGAACCATATTCGAAAACGCTCCCGTTATTGAGATTCGGAAGTGCCAGCCAAAAGTTTTATACGTAAAATCAAGATGGCTGGACACAGATTTTTGCATTTTTCTACTAAACCGCTGTACGTATCACAAAACTTTTAGCTCGATGCCTGTCACAAATTTATGTGACGCCCGTTGATAAGCAAAATGTCGTCAAAATCACTTCCGTTACCGAGATTGAGAGACCAGCGAAAAGTGGTTTTTCAAGATGGCTGGACACGTTTTCGATCGATTATCTAAGATTCTGTTGCGTCACAAATTCTGAAATAAGGGTGTTTAGCCGTCACATAAAATGCCCTATTAACCTAGTTAAATGCGAGTTATTTTGAAGATTTGTCCAGCCAGCCTGAGTGACATCGTTTGGGACTATTTGTAATTGTAAACAGGCGCGCGCTTGTTCTAACGCAAGGCTTGCTTGCTTTATAAACTGCATAATGTAATTTTGGTGTTAGATGATACCAGCTGAAACATACCTACACCCACAGAAGCATTGCGCTATCTGTTTGGATTTATCGTTTTTTTTTAGCTTTGCGCAAGTTTACCATGATGTAGATCGTGTAGCGAACAATGCGACGCGGGCAAACTCCAACGATCAAAACAGACCAGCATAGCTATTCACAACCGTTCGATACGCTTCCGTACCGAATCGAACATCAATCAATTTTATCAAAAGAGTCCTAGCTGTTCACAAATAAAAAAACACAAAATTTTGCCAGTTTCAAAAAGACAACCGCCTTTCTTTCAACACCTATATGCTGTCGGGGGCAAGGCAAATTAGTCATTGAAAATTAATCATTTTCGATTCGACAACCTATCGAATGTTTGTGAATCACTGCTGGTCATACGCGCGCCCATTGCTTGTTACAAAAGACCCTTATATTTTACTTCTTATTTATATGTATTATAGGACAAGAGTGTTTAAGGTTTGTTATAAGGACGTGTGCAACAATACAAAATACTTGTTACTAAACCATAATAGATATATTTTTCTAAACATAATAAAATTTCTAGATAGTGTAGAGAGTACCTATAGTTAAAAAAAAAAAAAAATTAAAAAACATTTTGAGACAAGTTTAAGGCCTCTAACATATTAGAAGTAGTTCTTTAATTTACTAGAAAAAAGCATCCAAGTATACAACGCACAAGAGTCGGTACATATCTGACGGAAAATACGTCGGGCGTAACTTCGATTGCGTCTATTTATTCGCTCGCGACCGATAATACGCGACGCATTTTCCGTCAGATATGTACCGACCCTTAACTTAAGACTTCGGTTCGGTCGGATGACGTAAGCGCGCGATAGTGAGGCGTCGAAGGCGAGACCTGTAACAGCGCCAGTGGAGGGGCCGCTGAGGTCTCAAGTTAAGTCTTACCGGATATAAGTTCTAAACAAACTTGACAAAAGCTTATTGTAAGGCAGGCTAGACTCCGGTGGAATGCAGCTAAAAATTAAGGGGTGTTACTGAAGACAAAATAATATTATTGCAGTAACTTTACTTTTAAAATAATTATTAATAGAAATAAGTAATTACTTTCACCATTAGTTTGTAAGTAATTGAAAGCAAATATATTGTTCTTTTTAGTTACAACAGTCGCGAAATATCATGTACTTATAGAAAACAATAAATTTAGAAAGTGATAGATCGTAACAATTATAGTACTTACAGCTTCAAATATTAAATCAATAACCATTACATATATTTACATCGTGAATGAAGCTGCAAGCATGGTGCTTTGAAATAAGTTTGTTAAATACTGCTTTATAAAATGATGATATTTAAAAACTAATATTTGTTTTGTTGTGTGTAAAACACGTTTTATTTTTTTCCAATAATGTAAAAAGATTTTGGGGTTCCGTACGTCCGAATAAAAAAACGGAACTCAATCTCTTGTGTGTCGGTCTGTCCAATCTCCCACAGACAATTTGCTCTGCATCTACAGGGTGCTAACTCACGAATATAATTCCGATAGATCGACATTGGTCAAACGTCAGTTGGTTGAGTTAAACGTCAGGGATTGGCTAGACTCAGTGAGTCCAGCCAATCAATGACGTTTGACTGACAATTCCAATGTCGATCTATCGGAATTATATTCTAGAGTAAACACCCAGGCCCGATTAAGTTAAATTTTGGTACACACATGAATTTCTTTGACCCAAACACAGACTAATTTTGAATAAGAGGGTCATTATTGGGGGGGCAAATTAGAAAACTTCAAAACAAACTGTACCCTGTGTGACATATCAATTGAACATGCCTGGTCTCGAATCATTTTTATAAAAAAAAATGGTTTTAACGCTAAATAATAAATATTGGAATCTCGTTTACATTGCTGGAAGAAATAAAATGGTAGGCACTTTTTTGTTCTGTTTAAGTTACTATTAACTATGAATATAACTTGGACCATTCGCTGTGTTATCAATAGTGATGCACAGTAACACCTTCACTAACGCAGATAGAGAGTGGTAGAAGTACTAGGATCAACCACTTCATATTGAAAAGTGGGCGCCAAACGGCAAGACGAAATGCAGTTTAATTCTAATCTGTGGGATTTCAGTACAAAACACGATAAAATACAGCAATCAAGCATTGTCGGTCATTGCGCAACAGTGTGAGTCCGAAGCTTCTGCTTTCTACCTGCGTTCAGTGTAGCGAAGGCTAAGGTGATCTGATTATTGTACCATTGTAATAATTAAGTTTAAGGTTTTAATTATTAAAATATATTTTAAATATCTTTACCACCAATAGGTGTCAATATATTCTTCAGAAATTCACTGAATATTTGCATCTTTTCTTAAATAACTCCACTTCTTCTTCAACTAAATCATTGTTCCCCATTAAATTTAACACCTCCAGGTTTAAATCAGGGAAAATCCTTAATGTCGTCAGTTGATTGTTCTCTAAAGATAATTTCTGTAAAGACAAAAAAAAATGTTATATAAATAGCTTTCTTGTCTACAAACTGGCACAAAATGGAAACAGAAACTACACTACTGGAACTTTAAAAAAAACCGAATAAAGCTTACCTTACAGTTTTGAAGCAATCCTAAGGAAGGCAAAACGTTTGATGTTAAATTCTGATTAGATAAATCAACATTTTCGCAATGACTGTAGTACTGCAAATGTGGTAAATTGATAATTCTAGCATCAAACATGATTTTGAAGTCTAGACAATTTGTTTTATAATCCCGTGTAAGTTGATCTTCTATACTCCATTTAGTAATTAAATCGTCATAGTAACCAGCTCGTAAATCATCTATACTTTTCAATGTATGTAAATTTTCTATTATCTCCTTGTGATACTGTTTCGGATCAATACAATGAAGAAAAACTGTGGTGGTAAGAAGGGTCCCTGAAAAAAATGTTTTAATTATAAAGTATGAAATCGTAATTTAAATTATTTGACGAGTCCGTATCTGTTTGTGTAGGTAGTCTGTTATTTTACCTCTGATTCACTCTGATTTTGCATAACAGTGATCTTTATTCTCGTTGCAATAAGGTTGATGTTAGAGGTAAAATAACTGTGAAAGGTCTGTAGTACAAAAAGATGTAAATAGCTAGAAAGATATAAGAAATACTGCCGATCAGAGTTAAAAAACATCTTTCTCAAAAACGTTTGGAATTTTGAGCATTATTTTGACTGGTACCTACTGTTCAAATACATGCGAGCAACTGTCGGCAAAGTTAGTATGAAAATCCATATCGGTCATGTTTAGCGGCCGAATAAATTACTTACTATAAAAACTTAATACCCCGTTTTCCACGGCAATTTGCAAGGAAATGGAAAAAAAATGGGCAACGCGAATGTGTTAACAGGTCGCTTCTCTTGCCGCTTGCCTTGCCCAGTTTGGCGGACATCAAAGGGCCAGCAACGCGAACGGGAATGAGTGTTTACATACTGCCCTCTCGCTCACTTGCTATCGAATGCGCGGAGGTGACTGTAGCTGTGAGTAGTTGAGTACGTTCTATAGGTAAGCTCGCTCATCAGACTGAACCAATGAATCAATCAGTCGTGTCACTGTGGCATTGAAATGTGAGCTTTATGTCGTGTTACTTACACCCGGTTTCTAATTTGAATAAAGTAGCAAATCTCAACTAATTATTCTCAAATACAGTCATACTTCATACTTAAGTCATACTTAAGTACAGATTAAGATGTTCTCAACTTCAAATTCTCAATTCAGAAACTGGGTGTTAGAATGGATATTTCAACATTAAGAGGGCGCATAAACCCAGAAAAAAACAAGTTTCACCTGCGCCTCCTTGCCTACTCCTCTAATTTTTTTTTAAACATTCATTTAATTATACGAAACTTAAAATGCTCCAACAATTTCCACGTTCTCCATTGCCAAGAGTCGAATTGGAAAGACGTGCAGCGGCAATGTAAACACTCATTTCCACGTTGCCACAGCAATATTTAGAGAAATATTTCCGGCAGCGCGAATGGCTTAATGTAAACGAGGTATAACTATTGTGTCATTTAAAAGTGGAACAAAGTTTTTACTCCAAACATGGCAAGACCAAGGAGGTAACTTATTAAAGATGTGCTGTACAAAGTAAAAAAAGAAACAAATGATCATGCGCGTGAAAAATTATCGTTGTTCGTAAGTAATTTATTCAGGAATTCACAATTAATATGCATTATTTGAGAAAAGTACTATACAATCCTTATCTGCAACCAGGCATTGATGAACTTACGTATGTGTGCCAGGGCTTCGCCTCGGCCCACATTTTCGCGTTCGTTCATTAATGACTCTTTTGCCGGCCGCTGCAGTAATGTACTCTACTAGGCTGGAATATAACCACATTCCAGCTCGAAAACTTTAGGCTTTAAATGAGACCTCAAATGTTCAATATGTAAGCAGACTCAAACATGACCAAACTAAGACAAATGCTAAATAATATTTCTAGTGATAATAATTACATTTATTGTCAGGTTCCATAGCCAGCAACTGACGACAGGAATCCAGCTGATTATTCAGTTCCTCAACAACTGGTTTTGAATATTTTTTCTCGAAACTGATTTCACCTTTACCAATATAAGTATTTAAATTATGTTTAACACTAGGAATTATTTGCATCTTTCCATCTTCACTGTCATACTCCATCTGGAATATTTAAAATAACAATAAATTTATTCATTTTTCTATATCCATGTTTTTATAATTTATCTCCTGTTGGAACAGCGGTTTAATTTTGAAAATTCAACCACATTCATTGCATCATTTACGTTGTCAAGCAGACGAATTATTCAAACAGATGAAGCAATGGACTATCAGTTCCCTTTAAAATCCTTCGGATTAGGAAGTGTGTTACGCAATTAGGGGGCAGGCCATTCTAATTCCAATAATGAGTTTCAAACTTTTGGTAAGCAAAACAAAATAAGGAGTAAGAAATGTAAAATGTAAATACCTATATTAATAAAATTAATTATAAAATAAATGTACTTAAATTACCTTTACATTCAAACTCTCAGTGATATCTGCAGTATGTCTGAAAATCCATAGAACGTCGTATTGGTTTCCTGAAAGAGGCTGCCACTCTCCATTTACTAATTCATTGTCGAAGAATAGGCGCGTCCTTGAAGCTAGTATAGACAGGTTGACAGGTTTACTAAATGCTACTGTCGTTTTTAATGGCGATACTACGTAAACTGCAACTTCTATATCCGTTCTTACAGCTCCTGTAAATTTGTTTTTTTGTTAATTATTATTAAGAATTTTTATTATTATTCTTTTGTTTCATTTAGAAGTTCAATAACATAAGCAGAAAAATGTCTTGGCCTAAATATTAAGCAACCCCTCGCTATACAAGTACATACAAAGTTGAGGGATTTCTTAGTTAATTTTGTTGTACAGAGGCCAGCACATCAAGTTACCGCAATCTGTCAACTTTTTTTGATAGATTTTCGGCAAACTTTTGTTTTAATAACCAACGAAAATCTTCAATGCAGACTAGTCTAGAATCATGTAAATACCTACTAAATCCATAGTTTCAGGTTGCACGTCGATTAGGCCACACTGTATAATTATAACAAAACCATGGAATTCTGATATGATATAGTTTTACCTAGCAGCCATCTTTGATAAAACCAAGCACTGGTGTCATCTGGGTCAGTGAATGCTGCACTCTGTACCATTTTCAACTCATTTTTATGATGACTATCTTCTATTGGGCGCCCACCTGATAGAAAAAAGGATTCCATGAAAATACATGAAATGTTGTACATGTAACTATTAGAAGTTTGAAGAGGCCTATGACCAGTGGTGGACGTATTTCGGCTGAAATGGTGATGTTTAATCCTTTGTATGCCCCAGAAAGTGAATACACACGAGACACAATGGCTTTTTTAATTGTTTCTGTAATTAAGTCATTCCACTGGTTAAAAGTTTGACCTGTACCCTAGCACAGTTAAAAACATAATTAACTTATATGGATATTGAAAGAAATCTAAATTTTTTTTTTTTTACCAACCCTCTAAGTCAGGATAGAGCTCCACAAGCAATTTACTCCTGAGGTGCCATGCAGAATAATTAGAAAAATTGTCCATCAGTTTTTCAGTAGTGTAGTCAAATTCATCTTTCAATGATGGCTTAGATTGACTGACAACAAATCTTCTGTAATCCCAGGTGTGAACTGAAACATATTGTTAAAAACTTATATCAGTATCTGTATCTGCTATTGTTGCAAATACTGGTATTCAGCTGCATCTGATTAGACTGGAAAGATTGATTGATTGATCCAAATAATATTTAATGTCAATTATCTCCAGTTCAGTAAAACTGGCTTTATTAATGAATGGTACTTATTAACCGATTTCCAAAAAGAAGGAGGTTATTATAACCTCCTTCTTTTCGGAAATCGGTTAATATGTTCGATTTTATGTATGTTTTTATTTATTTTTTCAATTTTATTATCGACATTTTTTTGAGTTGAAAACTATGTGAATTTTTTTGTTACTTGTAGGAACTATAGGAACTTTTAAAAAAAATTTTTGTTACTTTTTCATCTTTTTATTATCTGTAGAACATACACTGACAAGAAATAGGGCCAGTCTGGTTTCTTATTCCTACAAGTACATAGTATTTATCCTTTGATTGCTTATCTATTGAAGCATTGGAGAATTAACCATAAATACTTACAATTTCTTTCATCCAACTTCAGATACATATTGCATAGAGCCAGCTCCTTTTCCCAATTGGGGTCTGCCCTGGTAGAAAGCACCCATTCCCTCTGGTGCCAGGCACAGTAGGATTTTGGGTTTATTTTCAAACAATACTCAGTTAAATGCAGTTCTGCATCATACAACTGCGACATCTCTTCATTGTCATCATTTTTCCTGGAAATTATTGTAATAACATAGTATCCGATATGCTAGTACTTCCTCAAATGGTTCTTACAAAGTTTGTTTCTGAGGTACTTATCTCATTTTGTAGTGTAAGAGAAGAACATAGAATACATTTATTTAGCACAGACTAAAAGACACAATATAATAAACATCAGATAAAAAATAATAAAAAGAAAATCAAATGTTAAAGTGCAATGTAAGAAATTAGCAGGAAAATGTGCCTCAACGCTTTTAAAGCACCTATTCAGCAAAAATGCCAGATAACTAGTTCCTGACGCTAGTGATCACTGTTACAGAGTTTTCAGCTCAGCTGGTCATTGTCTATAGATTGTTTTCTTTCAGTGTATGGTATTAAGCAGCAAAAAAAACTGTAAGGCTACAACATGTATTAATTTCAATAAAATAACAAAACATTTTTGTGACATAACCCTTGATAGTTGTCACCATCACCATAATATTTATTTATTCCCCCTCAGAGTCTTCTCTGTGCCCCTTTTGGCCTGTCCTAGCAGTAAAAACATTATAGGCTGATTAAGCTAATAATATTGATTAGCTTTTATAAAATAACAAAATTCGCACATTGATAAGAAGAGTGACAATAACCAAAAAAACAAATTTTTTTAGTAGAAGCATTTAAAGTTTTACCAAATAGTAAATACGAGTTTAAAAAATAAAAGACCTACCTATAAAAAATTGATATGTTAATAACATGATATATCTATTTTTTATACTTTCTGGTGAAAAACTCGTAATTACTGTTTCGTAAAACTTTAAATGCTTTACTGAAAAAATAGCTTTTTTGGTTAGTGTCACTCTTCATATCAATGTGCGAAATGACTAATGGATTAAGTTACTTGAAAATGATGAGTATTTCTCTTCTGATGTTCCATAGTGTATAAATATCAGGGTTGGATGACAACACCTTTCCCGTCAGCTCCAATAGATCTTTGTCTAGTTCACCTTCTTTCCTCTGAGAAAAAGATTTGTAATTACCATCCATTTCTATGCTGTAGGCCTAGGAACATTTAATATCCCTATACAAACCTTTTCAAAAATCTTTTGCATAGCATGTTTGTAAATCTTAAGTTTCTCTTGACGTTCTTTCTCTTTTCTCACCCGTTCTTCTTCCGTAGTACGAACCTTTACACGGCCGTGCTTTAAATTAAAATAAAATCATTTATTTGTACTGCTGATACCATTGTAACCTCAACCATTTTACAACACTGATCGTAATATTATTTAACTTACCATTTTATTTAAACTAGATTTGGTTTAATTTTATTAGACTTACTGAGAACTTATTTATAACTAATTATATGAGTTATAAGTCGACTTAACTTTAATATCTAACTGTGATGTGATCAGTGATCTAGCTGCTGTGATTTAGCTCGAAACACTCATCAAAAAATACTCTGTGAAACACTCGAAATGCTCGAATCAATTTTGAAGAGATTTTGAAGTTGTCAATGAATGAATGACAGAATGATGTCATTGCATTGTCAATGTCAAACTGTTGCCAAAAAAAAATGTGTGGTAATCATTGAGATAGGAGAAACATGGAGATGCCCTATTCTACTTTAGAAATAATAGTTATACAAATATCTGTCATATCGACACACACGTCAAAAAGCGTTCTCTTTCTTTTTATCTAATCAAGAGCTGCATATGAAAAGAGAGACATCTAAATGTTTGTCAAGTACTTTTGTCAACACTTTTGTGAGCACGCACAATGGTCCACTGAAGGACTAAGTGCGGAAACCAAACCCATAACATAGAACATAAAACACTTTTGTGAGACGACAATATCATGTCTATGCGTGACGGGCCGCCATGTTCAGTGCCGAGTTATAAGAATGGTCTTGTGGTAGAGTCTGACCAACGAAAGCTGACCAAGAAAAAAGGCAGCAATTTAAAAAAATCAAGAGCTGTTACCCTGGCTATACACTGCGTAAACGCAATTGATACTATTTATTATTCATTGCGAATTTATTGATTTATTGACATTGACAATTAGGATTGACAGTCCTAAAATGTCTCCATTCTAAAAGTTTAGAAAAAAGTTTAGAAAATAATTCGTGGTCAGCTTTCGTTGGCCAAATTCTAGATGTGCTGTCAAACGGTTGATTGTTCAAAATATTTTTGTTGTTTTTGAGAGAAATACGTCTAGAAACTAGGTGATTTGGTGTCCATTAATAGGAAAATCATGTCCTCGTGTTAAATAAAACCCTACGAAAGGCGGCCATCTTTAGTGCCCGATTTGTGTAGGTATACACGCTAATTTTGTAGGTATGCTCAGTCCATAGGTTTATTTAATCATTGGTGGTAATTGATATCTTAAGGTGAACGCAGACTTGGCCGCACCGCAGTCTCCGCAGTCCTTTCAGGATCTGCGGCGACTGCGACGCGGGTGGGTGTGCGAGG
This sequence comes from Gortyna flavago, assembly GCA_963669345.1. Classification (NCBI taxonomy): domain Eukaryota; kingdom Metazoa; phylum Arthropoda; class Insecta; order Lepidoptera; family Noctuidae; genus Gortyna; species Gortyna flavago. The sequence continues at coordinate 9,251,176 of OY770128.1, read as the reverse complement.
TTGCATAGAACTTCATATAAAGCATTCGAAATGCGAAGACTGCGGCGCGTGCGGTGCGGCCAAGTCTTTTTTTTTTTTTTTTTTTTAGGATGGGTAGTCATCAAATGACCCCTCCCGCTCTGGGTGGAGCGGAAGGGAGTGTCAGACTCTTACTGACTAAAACCCATCCGTGTTCCTTCCTTAGCCCTTTATGTTCCGGGGCAGCGGTAACCTTTTCGGACAATCCCGCTGCCCCGGCATGCGGCCAAGTCTGCGTTCACCTTTAATAATGGATTCAATAAAATTATCTGTGAGCAATCTGCGAGTGGAATGATGCTTGGAGTGCGTCTACACTAAAATACTATATTGTTTGATAATCTATTCCCCAATTTTAGAATACAGCTTTCCCCGTATTCATCGATGATAAAATTAATAAAAATTCCATCAACATTTAGGACAGACTCTCCAAAATTAATTTACGTTCGGCATTCACATTGAAGAAAGTTAAATTATTGATTAAATTCAGTCGAAGTGGAGGTGCTTGGTGGCCTATATCACTAGAGTATTATATTATCTGTGCTGATATGCAGGATTTTGCGTGACGTAAGCATGATGCGTAGTTCGCATGTGGCGGTGTAGATGGCACTTCAACATCATCGATCATCCGTCATGCTCTTGTCACCGCTCTGTTTTAGAACCCAATGCTCCCGTAATATTATTATACTCTTTGACCCAATGGCTCGGCACGCGATGATGGGAAGAGACCAGCCGGTCGATTCTGTTAGAATCTCACCGTGAGGAGTAAAGTGAAGTGAACTGTCAGTCCATCTGATGCTATAGGGATGGACACTGATGACAGCTCACTTCACCTGAGTTATCACCTACAGAATAGTAGTAAAGAAGGCCAATTCTCGTAATTTAAAACGTTCAAAATCTAGTCGCAGTCTCATCTCAGCAATGACTAAATAAACCAAAGGACTGGGCATACCTACAAAATTAGCGTGTATACCTACACAAATCAGGCACTAAGGATGGCCGCCTTTAGTAGGGTTCTTTTTGTTTTTTCTCGCACCACACTGTTTTATACAACACGAGGGCATGATTTTTCTATTAATGGACATAAACACCTAGTTTCTAGATGTATTTCTCTCGAAAACAACAGAAATATTTTGAGCAATCAACCGTTTGACAGCACATCTACCACAAAACCACTCATATAACTCGGCACTCAACATGGCGGCCCGTCACGCATAGACATGATGACGTCACACAAAAGTGTTGCCAAATTTAGTACTTGACAAACATTTAAATGTCTCTATTTTCATAAGCGGCTCTTGATTAGTTAAAAAGAAACAGAAAGCTTTTTGACATGTGTGTGTCGATTTGATAGATATTTGTATAACTATTATTTCTGTAGTAGAATATGGCGTCTCCATGCTTCTCCTATCTCAATGCATCTCAGCGACAAACAATTATATCAAAAACTTGTCAAAATGTAGGAAAATTATGGGTATTTTTGACAGATTGAAACAGATCAGACTGTGAACGAGAATTGCCCCTCTGGTTTTTTCCCTTTGACTGTGATAGAAGTTTGTCGAGATGATGAATTTATCAGCAATATGATACCAAAGCTATTAGATTTTTTTAAATACTGCATTCTGCCAGAAATCATATTGAGACGTGTTCAAAAAAATGCTAAATGTATAGATTTGAATGGTATGTATACACGGCTAGATATCAAGTTATACATTTCCAGTATAAGCTGACCTTTCATTGTACGGAAATCCAATGCGAGATCAGCTTATACTGGAAATGTATAACTGGATATTTGTTCCAGTGTAAGGCAATTTTTTTTTACTTCATAAATTGTATCAATTTCAATGTCTAAAATAATGTTATTATGTTATTCCAGTGAAAAATCGTCCATCAACATCAGTTGGGAATTCGAGCAACTAGTAAAGATTCATTTTAGAGCAGCTTTGGAGATTGATGGTAAATGACATTTTGAAATGATTGGGAAATAATATTCGTCCGAAGTAACATATTTACTAAGTAAAGTTATTTTTCTTTGCAGCAGCCTTGTAGCAGTGGACAAGAAGACTCACGGCAGATGGTGAAATCAACGAGTCAAACGATTTTTGTTATAATTGTATTTTTGTAGTAGTTTTCTTAGAATGGACATTATATATTACTTTTTATTTATATTTACTATAAAATCACAAGGCGTATTTTTTAGTAATTTGTTTAGAATCAACATTATCATTGTATATTATTACTTTTTATTTGTAAGTATTTACTATAAAATGAAAAAGTGAAATAATACTTTATTATGTAAGTATAACCACCTGGTGAACTCAATAAGCTGGTCTTTAAATTTTTATTTTTCTAAAAACTTTGTTATGAGTGCTTTGACATTATAAAATATTTTTCACATACCTGGTTATAATCGCATACTAAATTGTATTTTTTTCATTTGTTATCTTTTGTTTTTTTCTTGTGTCTGTTATGTGTAATGTCTGTAATTATTGTAATAATTGGTTATGTCACTTCAAATACTTTTATTTGATAATTAATTAGTGTAAGGTAATAAAATAAAACTCTATAAACTGTATAGACTCAAGTTTTTGTAACTGAACAGACAGCTGTGCTGCTGGGGAGTTTGTTGCGCCACTTCTTCTCTCCAGCTAGAGCACTAGGAAGTGGTGAAGGGCGGGCGTTTTGGGGGACTGTCTTATTGTAATTTTGACATTCGAAAAGTGCTGATTCTCAGCCTAGTTTGAGTAAATGACATTATTTTATATAAATATAACTTTTATTAACCTATCATCATACTCATGCCTTCTTCCCATGGGGGTAGGCAGAAACTATAGAACGTCACAAGCTACGATCCTTACATACTCCTATTGTCTCGCTTACGTTCATAAATCTGGTCATACACGCACGCCGGTTGCGAGTACTACGCACGCAGAGTATTCACACCACACATGCTTGAAAGGAACGCATTTCATTTTTCATTTTTTTCCTATTATAATCTAACCGTAGCAGGTTGCGCATTTTTTTTAAAACACGCCACCTAGTGGTCCATTATTGTAACGTACTAGCTTAAGTCTGTGTGTGTAAACAACCCGTATTCAATGGCAGATTTTATTTTCGGATTATGTGTCGAATCGGGTGGGTTTTGAGGCAATGTTATGACCAAATTCAATAAAGTGTAATGTCCGATAACCGCGTCTACTACTTCTACGACTTATTAATGTGGTAATTACACATAAAATCAAATAAACTAAAAATATGGACTTCAGCGCCATCTAGCAGGAAAATGGCCAAGAGCAGATCGCATGATCCGCCTTAAAACGAAATGACAGATTGACTGCATTCCGAATTATGCCATAATCAGTCACAGCTCACAGCGCTTACATCAATAATTTGCATTCCGATTTAGATATCACGACTATGACAGCTGAGAATTTGTCAACAATTCGTAACGCTCGTGAACGCGTTACAATGCTCACTCAACGTCAAAACGACATTACAGTATTTCTTTGTCTATACACTACGAATTTCTTTCTTCTTCGGCTAGGTGGCTACTATAGCCAGAAGCACAATTTCGAAAATGCCACGTCATGATGCGATTCAAAACAAAACAGCACAACTGTAATTTTTACAGCGCTCACAGTGATATTATTATACGGCATGGTCACTGTGAGCGTAGTGCCATCTTGGGATGACGCCGACCAATGGTCGGGGTCGGTCGTTGCCTGTATTGTCATGACGTCATCTATGACGAGACGATTCACGTCTTTACGAATCGCGGGATATCGTTCTTGCGCTCATGCATGGCTTATGCTAATTCGGAACGGCTCGGGCTATAAGCACGCTCAAATCGATTACAGCGCATTCGGAACGCACCTATTATAAACCTAAACATATTGACATTTGTATTGACAACCAATTTTTGTGTAAATGAAAGAGAAACTCGGATTCTTTTTACTCGAAACATCGAAAAAATAACCTGACCTTTATCAAATCTGGTCGATTATCTCAACAAAGTGATAAACTCTTTGGTAGATTAAGTGTTTTCGCAGTGGTTTTGTGGAATACCAGTTGTAGAATGAATAATGCACCGCAGTTCTCTTTACGCTGGAATAATTACGTATCTCACGTAACAGAAGCGTTTAATGTTCTCCGTTTTGAAAACGATCTCGTGGATGTCACGCTGTGCTGCGATGGAGGCAAAATCAAGGCACACAAAATGTTGTTATCTGCTTGTAGTAGTTACTTCAAGCAAATATTCAAAGAGAACCCATGTCAACATCCTGTGATTATATTCAGAAACTTCAAGTTCGAGGACCTCAATGCAATCATCAACTTTATGTACCATGGTGAGGTGAACATATTCCAAGAGCAATTGGAATCATTCCTTATAACTGCTGAGCTCCTAGAGGTTAAGGGTTTGACTGATAACATGGAGGATGAATCATCTAAAAGTCAGTTGAGAATCACAGATAACACCTCTTTAGATTTAAGTTCTAAATCAAGTAGAATGACTGAGGATATTGTGCCTGTATTGTCTGATGAACCAATTAACTTAGCCACAATGCAAAGTTCTAGAGAAGAGTACATTCCACAACCAATCACAATGGCCAACATCCCAAACAAAAGTATTCCAGAACAAGAAAATGGTATTGTTGAAATGCAGCCTGAAACTTCAAAGTCTGATGATAATGTAAAACTGAGAACAGCACCATCTACCAGTAGTGAAGAAATGCAGGTTGATGCACAGACAACTTCAGTTGAAGATTTGTCAGAAAAAAGTAATTCCGGTATGTACCAACATGATACAGGGAAAATTTATATTATTAGTAAATTATGCAATTAAAGTAACTGGCAGGGGCCTGCGATTTCACCCGCATAAGTGTTGATCCCATGGGAATATCGGGATAAATACTATCCTCTGCCCTTTCCCGGAACTCAAAAGCTATATACCATATTTAATCTAAATCGGTTCAGCAGTTTAGAGTGAAGAGGTAACAGACAAACACACTCGCATTTATAATACTACCGGTTGATTCTGTTAGAATCTCACCGTGAGAAGTTAGGTGAAGTGAACTGTCATTCCATCTGATGCTATAGCAATTTACACTAATGACAGCTCACTCCACGCTCACTTCACCTAAGTTTTAATGGTGAGATGGTTACAGAATCGCACTGCTGGCATCAAATGTAATGTGATAAAATTATTACTGTCTTATCATTTTAACCTGAGCCTAAAACTTTGTGCCAGTTTTTATATTTCAAACCTTATTCTGACTTTGGTAAAGTTCTTAACACAAAACTGACAACTTAGAAGCAGGCTAAGTTGTGAGTTTTGTCAGAGTCCTTTAATTTAAAAAAACTGTCTTGTTGGAAACTATGTCTAAAGAAAAACCTTGTTTTGTAATAAGACCATTTGTGGTTTTTTCTGTAATACCATATCATGTTTAACAATTATGAGTCTTCCTCCAAGATGTAGTTATGTAAACATAAGCAAAATGCAAATAGAATACTCTACTAGATTGACAAAATTAGGATTTTATTGCTTGTAAACAAAATACTGTTATTTTGTCAATTTATTTTAAACTAGCCATTGTCTGCGACTTCGTCTATGATCCAGGATGTAAAGTAGCCTATGTCCTTCTCCAGGTCATGGTCTACCCATGTGTCAAATTTCACCCAAATCCGTTTAGCCGTTTTAGCATTAGAGCTTAACAAACAAACAAATTCAAAATCTAATCTTTTTCTTTATAATACCTATTAGTTTAGATTTAATTCTTTACTTAATGTAAATTTTTGTTACAGAATCAGAACTGGCTAAGTTCCGCTGCCAACTCTGCCCAAAAGGTTTCAAGCATCCCACTTCATTGACATTGCACAAGGATTCACACGCAGGAAAAACACAATGTCCTGTGTGTCATCGGTCTTTCTCGCGGTCTTACGATATGAGGAGTCATCTGCAAAGAATACACCAAGGGAAGCAACTGACCATCAAAGAGATCAGATACAAGAATACAAATGATAGCGTCGCCCCCAAGCAGTTTACCCATCACATTTAGTTATAGCTTCTTGGTAACTAAGTTACCATAATTTAAGCACACAGTGCAAATGCCTAGACCTGTCTTATATTATAGAGTTTATGTATAACAGCTATTATTATTACTTATATTGATATGAAAAAAATATTTTTATTTACTATTTTTATTAAAAGTCACAAATGATATTGCTCAGTGCTAGCTTTGGCTATTTTTATACTAGTCTGTAAAATTACTGTTTTAATATAATAATTGTTTCCATTTTTTTTTTGTTTTATTTTGTATTAACACATTTGAATGAAGGACACTGAACGAGACACAATTTGTTATTACGTAGAGGGGCGTTTAGTGTCCCGCAGTTAGGGTTGTCAACCGTCCGGATTTGTTTGGACATGTCTGGACTTCTAGACTACTGTCCGGACTTATTTTTTTTGGCTTAGATGGAATACGAGTAATAAAACTAATTTAAGTAATACCAAATAAGCCTTTAATATTTATTAACTTCTCATTCATCTAAAAACAAAATATAGGTAAGTACTTACTTTAGTTCAAACAAAATGTTTTGTTCAAAATAAAAATAGTTTTACGTAAGATAAAGTTTCTGGTATAGGTATTAATTTTTATATTTTTAAGCGTCCTTTTTAGGGTTCCGTACCTCAAAAGGAAAAAACGGAACCCTTATACGATCACTCGTATGTCTCTGTCTGTCCGTCTGTCACAGCCAATTTGCTCCGAATCTTATGGACCGATTAAGTTGAAATTTGGTACACATATGAATCTCTGTGACCCAAATACAGACGTGTAACGTAAATAAATGAGTTTTGAAAATGGGAGTCATTTTTGAGGGGTAAATAGACAATTTAAAAAAAAAGTTTCGCAATCTGTACCGTGTGACATATCAAATGAAAGGGCTTACCGTGAGGATCTCAAATATTTTTTTTTCATAATTTGAAAGTAAATTGTATTAAAGTTATTTAAGACAATATACGGAAATTTACCATTCCCCCCTTATCTCCTAACTACTGAGCCTTAAATTTTGAAAAAAATACAGAAAATAAGTGGGTATAATAAAGTACCTACCCTGTTATAGAACAAGCGCAGCAGCACGATTTCTTCATCTCCTTGGTTTGCGTTCTGGGTCGTCGAGTCGTTCACTTGGGCTTGCCATGCTTCAGGTCGTTGTTGACTACAGATATCCTCGGGTCTACCTCGCTTCTTGTAACATAATTCATGTAGGTACTTACAGGGCTTGCTTAGTCATGTGTTCTTCGGGCGTTCTCATTACATGATGGCCATACCACCATGGGAAAAGAAGCGCCCGCGATGTTCTAATTACACGACTTACCTTATGAAGTTATGATTGACCACATGCGCAGTCTGCCTGTCTTCTTCTTAGCGTGTCGATAGCAATGTAAATGGACTCGGCGCAGAATTCGGCTACTTCTTTGGCGCCATCACCAGCGTCCATCAGTTCCTGTAACATGCAGCTGACAGGACATGCAGGAGACGACATTAAGTGTGTCTGTATACCTACTCTGTATAATATTACAACTCTATTTTTAACCGACTTCAAAAAGGAGGAGGTTCTCAATTCGACTGTATATAGGTATGTATATATATTTTTTATGTTTGTTAAGCGATATCTCCGGCAATTGTAAATCGATTACAAAAAGTATTTTTTAATGGATAGGGTAGGTACCTATGCCTCAGGGGTGGTCCTTTAAATGTAAATAGTATTAACTTTGCTTGGGTACCTACTTTCTGAGTTAGCTTCAATAATAGGTATTTTTGCCACTTAGTTTATATTGATCATGTTAATATAATGACTTTCTGTCACTGATATTTAATTTACATAGCAAGTAGTGTTATACGAATTTGTGTGGGGTAGGTAAGTACAACTTAAAAGTGAAAAATAAAAACTATTTTACAAAAAAAATCGACTTCCAAAAAAGACACTACAAAGTGAAAAATAACTTTAATTGCGGAAGTCGGTGGCAAACTTAACTTCCGAAATTAAAGTAATTTTTCACTCTGTAGTGTCTTTTGGAAGTCGGTTTTTTTAATAGTTTATTAATTTAAGGATGGCCGATGCTACGCAAACCCGGGGTCGGCATTATGTCGGTATCGAAATTCACCGCTTAGGCTCTACTCAAGGTGGACCGACGACTTAGTGAAGGTCCACTAGATGCGGTTAGCGCAAGACCCGCGGTCGTAATGATGCTTAAGGGGAGATCTACAACATTTGACGTATTTTATAAAAACTTCTGAAAGTCACAAAATTATTTAAACGTCCGAAATATAAGACAGTAGGTAAGTATTATGTAAACGTGATTCAAACTGTAGAGTATGTTGGAGTTGATTAACATTGTATTCTGCGCCATTTTGTTTGGCCCCGATTTCAACGTATTGCCAAGTTACCGGAGAATTCGATAGGTACGTACTACGGCGTGTTATTCTGGCGTGGAACTTACCCCAACATACCTTAATCGTAAGAATCGTAACCAACCACAAGACGCTTAGTCTAGCGTCTAGAGTCGTCTAGTGGTCGCTAGCGCTGTTGCTAAACGGTTTTGAGTTCGATTCCCATAGATCGGCAAGGGCCTAGTATTTTTCTGTAGGTAACTAGCAGCACGAAGTCTGGGCTTCTGCCCAGACAATGGCAATAGAGTTGGCCTCTCCTATCCTATGGCACTTGACTTGAACGAAATGTGACCGTACGGTACCTAACAGTACCTACTATAGCTATAAGATACACTTCTGCGTATCCATTTCGGGAATGGCGTGATGTTATTTTATGAATTTGCTTTTGCACGAATAAAGATAGCCTCAAAGCGCGATGTTTTAATTAATGGTTAAAATATCATTAAATCTACTTACCTACCTGCATGGAAAATTGCTAATAAAATCACTAATACTATTATTATTATTGATAATAATAATATGAAATTCGATTATGTCTGCCTCTCAAAATGGATGTAGGAATGGGTCCCGCGGTACTAAGGAGCTACTCCTCATAGACATGGCCATTAGCCAACAGGTTCGTCGATCCCACAAGGATCTGTCGACATGTTGGATAGATTACAAGAAGGCATATGACTCGGTGCCACATACATGGCTCATGAGGGTGCTAGAGTTGTACAAGATAGATACAACTCTGCGCACCTTTCTTGAGTCGTGTATGGGACAATGGAAGACAGTCCTTTGTTATCCAGGGTGACGAGAAATCCAGGGGAATGATGAACATGTATGGATTAAACGGGGAATATTTCAGGGCGACAGTTTGAGTCCACTTTGGTTCTGCTTAGCCCTGAATCCTCTAAGCACACTACTGGAGGATTCAGGTCTAGGCTATCGGTTGAAGAGAGGTGGTCAGGTCATATCTCACCTCCTCTACATGGATGATTTGAAACTCTTTGCCCCCAACAAATTGCGTCTGATGGAGCTACTAAAGGTAACTGAAACTTTCAGTAGCGCCATCAGGATGGAATTTGGTGTGGACAAATGTGCAGTCATGCATGTAAAGAGAGGGGAGATTGTGGAATCTGAGGGAATTCAACTCTTGGATTCCATAAACCTCAGATCCCTCTCTTCATCCGAAAGCTATAGGTAAGTATTTGGGTATGTCCGAAGCGTTAGGCATCAACGATGCTGACATGAAGCAATCGTTGAAGGAGCGCTTCTTTTGTCGCCTGAAGAAGGTATTAATTAGTCTTCTTTCGGGCGGAAATAAGGTGCGCGCCTTCAACGGTTGGGTCATGCCGGTTTTGATGTACTCTTTCGGCATACTTAAATGGACTCAGATCGAACTTGACGCCCTGGATAGAAGGGTCCGTACACTGTTGACCGCAAACCGGATGCATCACCCACGATCATCGATGATGAGACTGTATATCCCGCGGAAGTGCAGGGGTCGAGGCTTTTTAAGTGCCTATTTGGGGAAACTGAAGGTTTCGTCTGTGCAATTATGGACGAAGTTATCTTGACGAATAACTATCGGAGACATATTATGAAGGACGGGACGGTTGACGTGTGTCGGGCATGCCACCGTCCGGGTGAGTCTATCAGATATATTATCTCTGGTTGTTCTCGTCTGGCTAACGGCGAGTACTTGCACAGGCATAACCAAGTAGCCAGGATTATTCACCAGCAACTTGCTTTGAAATATAAACTTGTGGATTCTGAGGTACCGTATTACAAGTATGTGCCCGACCCAGTTCTTGAAAATGACCATGTCGCGTTGTACTGGGATCGGTCTATCATTACTGACAGGACTATTGTCGCCAATAAGCCTGATATTGTGGTGATAGATCGATTAGTGCGCCGTACAATGATTGTCGATGTTACCATTCCACATGACGGGAACCTCGTGAAAGCTGAGAAAGAGAAACAAATTAAATATCTTGACTTAGCACACGAGGTTGTTGACATGTGGAATGTGAGCTCGGCTGTAATTGTGCCGATTGTCGTATCGGCCAATGGCCTGATGGCCGAAAGCCTCGATCAACATCTATCGAGGCTCTCGTTAGGCGGTTGGATCAAGGGCCTGATTCAGAAGGCAGTACTCCTCGATACGGCTCGCATTGTGAGGAGGTTCCTGTCTCTGGCTGGAGCCCTAACCACCGGTACCTTGGACCCTGCTCCCGATACCGGTGGGCTACTGTTTTTTATATTTTTAAATGTTTTTATGTTTTTTATATTCTAATATTTAAAAATATAATTAATATGTATATATCAATAAAATAAAGGAAAATATTACTGAATAATATAATTGGGATCAACGTAAAGGGAATCCTATCATGCTATCCTGTGAGGCTATCAATAACAATTCCGAAGTTATTCGTTTCTTTCATTAGATACAATTGCAAATCGGTAACGTTTGAGTTAGGTACTAATATTAAACTGCTAATACAGAATTCATAAAGAGAAATTAACCGCGCTAGTGCATGCAGTAATGCCCGTAATAGCGAGGCACGCAGAGCAGAGCTACGGAGGGGTAAAAGCTAAGAACCAAAAAGCTTCCAGTAGCCGGGCGGGACAATCAGGGGTTGTGGAAGCGAGGGTGGCGGGGGTCGGGCGGAGGGCGCTCGATACGCGCGCGCGCCGCGCTCCGCCTCCAGCCAGTCGCATTTCGACGTCGTTGCGCCCGGTCTGTGTCTCGTTCATCGGCGCGCATCTGTCAAACGCTACGATATCGATATAAAATTCTTGCGTTTTTCACAAAGTACGTATTTTGTTTATTGAAATTACTCAAAATCATTAATTAATATTAGCTTTATTGTGAATCGGGAGTGATATAATTGAATTTGTTGGTATTTTATTAAATTGTTTACATTCAGATCACATGTTTACGCATTAGGTACGTTAGGTTTGTTTCTGAAGAAATTCACAATGCATTAATTAATAGCCAACTACCTAATTAAAGTGCAGTGCCTCCTGTAATCAAAGAAAATGCGATTGAAATAATTATAATGCCACCTATAGTTGCTCATAAATCGTCTGAAATCTGAATAGTGCATTGATGTGGTGTTTTCAGCGGTTCTTTTCATAAATCGTTTGGAGATTTGTGAAGTTTCGTGGAAATAGCGGGTGCTTTTATTCAGTAAAATGAGTGTGTGAATTTTTGATGGTGTGTCGTGAACGGGAGCGCGTGTAGAGTTGAGATTCGCTCGGTGAGCGTCGCGCGGCGGCGCAGCGAGGGTATTGATCGGCGGCGGCGACGGGTCGCGAGACGACGGCGTTCGCCTGCCGCCTAAATAAAGCTCCGCATGTGTGCGCCCCGCCTCGCCGCCCTACGTCGATGCCGCCCGTCGACGGCGACGGCGACGTCTTCGTACAAGTCGCGTACAACATACCTACGCTAGCTAGACTAACTATAAACACACTATCACATGATTCAGGCATTCATTTCATTGATGATCAACAAAAATCTGCACAATTTGTGCAGCTAGTGTACAAAGACGAGCGATTGTTTCATTCATGAATGCTCGCGTAGTAAGGTATTCTTGAGAATCTCATTGAACCCTAAAGCACCTTGCTTGCTTTATATCGATCAAACTACTGATGAGATGAGACTAGAAATTGACAAAACAAAACCGTCTAGTTAATTAGGTAGGTACCAGTGATTCAGTCTGAAGGTTCATGGCGACTATAGGATGCACCCTTGCACAGCTCATGCTGCAGTTAGTCAAAAGGGTTGACATGATAAAATAATTTTATTATCATTCCAACTTTACATTTATACCTATACCTTGTTTTGTTATCCTTAGAGTACGGTATACAATCTGTTTTTGAGATAGAAACTCTTACCGCCAAGAAACCAAAGCGACGCTATGTGAAATACCTAGGTACTTACATAGCTTACTACTTTTCAGAGAACACTAAATCCGCAATGTAATTTTTAACATCGGACCCGATTTTTAATTAAAAAAATATCACCCCTTATATTGCATGCAACGATCGATAACGCTGCTGTTAGGGATCAAAATCTGCAGTTTCTGATTTGTAGCATGGCCCGGCCGTGTGTTAAATAAAAAAAAAAACTATAGTAAAATCAACGTCTACGATTAGTAAAGTTAAGTACACAAAATCAGTAGCAAATGAATGTAATGTTTGTTGTAGGTGTGAAATGTCGGGATAGTTCGACGACATCCCCGTAAGAGCTATGGCGCGCACAGTGCTGGCAGGCGGCGCGCTGCTCTGCGCGCTAAGCGTCGTGCTGCAAACGCGCGCGCTCACCCTGCTGCCGCACGACGTGCGCCCCGGGCACGCCGTCAGACACTTCATAGGCAACCATTCAAGATACACGCTCCTAGATCCAGAGTTCGCGCCCTACTTCACTCTCCTCGATGATGGCCTACTCATGACCACCGCCGATCTAACACCCTTACTCAATCAACCCGTCAATCTAGCTATACTAGAGCAGACTCCTTACAGCAGTGCAGCTCATGCCATTCATCTCCTTGTAATGGATCGACGACAGATGCTACATTTCACCGCGACCGACGGATTGATAGGAGCAATTTCAGAAAATGCTCCACCGGGCACTGTCGTGGATCTTCTACCCATTAGAGCTACGGCCCTAGTCGATGTGGGTCCACTAGCTTATAAAATCATTAAAGGAAACGAAGACTCTATATTTTCACTACGGCAGAAAGGGAAAGCCGAAACTAATTCGGAAGTTAAGTCAGTTGTTACAGATGGTGACGTTGAAATGATCGCTACTAAACCTTTAGACGCTGAGAAGAAGAATTTATACGAAATACTAATCCAAGCAACAGACATCCATGGAGCGAATAAAGCTAACCTCGCAGTTCGGGTAGATGTGGCTAACGAAAATGATCATGAGCCACTTTTTGACCAGGACAGCTATTACTTTGCTGTAAATGGAACTACTGATCAAAATGGTCCAAATGGCACCGCACACTGGCAGAGATTCTCTAACATTGGACAAGTTCAAGCTGAGGATGCTGATGGAGATCGGGTGTACTATTCTCTAGAATCACCCAGTAATTTGGCGGTCATAGTACCACAGACTGGGGAACTTATATTAGCTGGTGAACCTGATGGCCATGAAGCTGAATTAAGAGTGCTTGCTCATGATACTGGGTTTCCACAACGTAAAAGTCGACCAGCACGAGTCTTTCTCGATTTTGTAGTTCGTGACCAAAGAGTTTTACCAGTTCTTCATCGTGAGAAGCGTCGCGTAACACGGGCTGTTAGACCAACGAAAAGAATTGAGTTTACTGAGGCAGACGGTGAAGTGGAGGGACGTGCTGTTTTCACGTTAGAAAAAGAGACTGATCGGGAGACATTTAAAATTCGGGACGAAAATCCGTGGGTTACCGTTGAACCAAGTGGTGTAGTGAAAGTTAAAAAGAAGTGGGACTATGAGGAATTGGGACCTGAGAAGACCATCGACTTTTGGGTGACTATCACCAATGCGGGAAATGGAGGTAAGTCATTGAAATTAAACATAAATTTCGAGAAATAATGTTCTTGACATAAGCACAAACGTATACTAAATTGATAATGTCGCTATGTTAGCTAATATAATAATATAGATATTCTACGACACCATAAATTTTTTCGAAGGACATAACAATTTGCTGCATTTATTTGCTGTCAGATGTGATTTAGCTTTGATTAAGTCTTTGAACTTACAAGTACTGCAAAATACAATAAACTATAAAAGAATGAAAGATGACTTCGTGAGTAATAGACAAAAACCTATTTATAAGTTGTATTGAACAATTCTCAACGCAATCTAATCATCCCCAAAAGAAAAGGTGTAACGCAATTTAATATTTTTTCGTAGGAGTCGTTCCATTTTTTATCCATCCATCCATCTCTTGAATGTCTCTATCAAGGGCAAATTGAGATAATGATAGGGAAAGAATAGGGTGGGAAGGGTACAGGATGTGTGTTATACTGTCCACAGCGACGGCTTTAAAATTCTGTTAATGTTCGCTTTCATTAACTAATGACGCTGTTTAATTACGTGTTACTCATCTTGTTACTGTGACAAAGCTTTTGTTTCGGTTCATGTTGCCTCTCTGATTAATTGTAGTACACTTATCATGACACAGGATAAGTTAGCATAGAAGCACTTTATAACTGGATGAAGTAAACTTATTTGATGAGAGAACCATCTCAAAAGCTCGAACATAAGCTAATATATATTGAGCAGTAAATCATGATGACACACTGCATTTTTGCTTTGATGACAGCATTACGAGACAAGTTTGACGCGATCGATTTTTGTATTAAAAATAAAGCGTTAATGTAGTAAATATGGTATACGTGCCGCATGCACCTGTCGGATCGAATGGCGCAGTGGAGCATGACGCCGTGGTCAGGTCCGCGGTCCACCCCGGTCACGAGCACTCACGAGCTACCGACAGCCTCCGACGCTCCCATCACGACAAGCTAATTGTTTACTCTGTCGAAACGTGTCTAGCCTTAGGAAAAGGCCCTTTTACCTAATTATTGTACATAATAACGTGATTTGTATTCAGTTGCCGCCTCGCAAACATTTTTGTATTAGAATTTTTCAATATTATCTTCAATATTTTACTTTGTGACGTTTGATTGAATTGAGCAACGCTCTACATCGTTACCGAATTTAATGTTAAAAATTCTGCCGAATTCCATGAAACAATGATCATTTTGTTCTCTCATTGTTTGTTTTTAAAGAAATACCTACATAGCAGTGATTTTGTTGCTGAGCACATGTTAACTGGGAACTGAAATAAAACTCTCTTGTCAATATCTGGTTACTTTATTATGCAGATTCGTTTCCGAACAGATACCCAAATTGACAATGCTTCAAAAGAATATTTTAAGCATCAATTTGGTATTGTCTTTGCCAAAAATTTTAGAGTCGCTCGATTGGTAAAATTATACTTAGCTGAAGATAATCCTGCATTCGCGTCAAACAGAAGGAACTCAACAGGAGTAGTGGCGTTCGTTACTCTCGAAGCAACACTAGTCCCCCAGGTATTCTAGACAGATTAGATTCTATAAATAAAGTACGCGCCTCATCTGTCGTAAATTAGCGATGGCACGAGTGTCCGGCGCGTGTGGAATGCCCATTAGGTACAATGGCTGTCAGGTGGAATGGTAGCAGGTTGCATTGTGACCACGGCTGCCACCGTGCTGAATGCGTGGATAATCGGGGACCTGTCGCACGGCCCGGCCGCACTGCTCCGCTTCGCTTCCGATTCTACGCATCGTAGTTCGTGACAATTACCGTAGATGTGGAATCTTCACTATTAATGTTTTGTTTTTTTTTTATCTGGAGCACATTAGTTTGTCTGTTATAACCATAGCAGATTAATATTTTTTTTAAAAACATCAAATGTTTGGAACGAATAATTCACACAGATTGTTACTGTTCGAAGAACTGAGACTAAAAACAATTTCATAACTTACAATCGAAACTTCTAAACATAAAAATCAAAGTAGAGCATTCGTTTATACGCTGTGGTCCAGTCGAGTTTTATCTCGGGAAGGGTTTTGTTTAATTACATCGTCGGGGCAGGCGCATCCGAGGTGGGTGGGCGATACAAGCCGCGGGCGCCTGAGCACCCCGTGTCCCGGACCTCGCCAGGAATCTAATCATTATCATTATTGTGTGGATAGTTGTTTCAATTATATAATAGTGAACATGCAAGATTTCTTTACTTACCTTTGAGAATACCCCTTGAATATTTAAAACCAATTTTAGAACTTTCGTACCTTTTGTAACGTGTGTAGTTTAAGTTGATGGATCTATTATATTTAAGCACCACATTAAACTAAGTTAAGGCGTTATTGAAACAATTTCGTGCCCACACCACAAGTCATTTCGTGACGAAGTACTCGAGGGAGCCTCGTCAAAGCACCTTTGTCTACTGAAAAGCGTGCTCTATTGACAAATTAATTCTCTACTCTCCTACAGAAACGCTTCTCTTTGAACTAATCGACAAACACTTTGAAGTGTTTTCAGAACCCTCATTCACTTTTACCTGGGAGAGGACTGCATTGATTTTGCTAAAATCATTGAAGTGAAAAATGGTCGGTGTCCCGTTATTCGAAGAATGTTTTCCAATATGTAAAAGAGTAATTTTTATATGGGTGTTCGATATGATGGTATATTTTTCAAGCAATAAAGCGGCTGGTCCGCACAGGTGTGCCGTGAGCCGGGGTGGCATTTTAATCCTGCAAGAGGGATGGCGCAATGCAATGAAGAAGGAACGTTCAGTCCCAAGAGTTATCAATTATCAGGATACAGCGGTACAACTAAGTCGCATTATATATATTTACTAGCTGCGCCCCGCGGTTTCACACGCGTAAGTTTCGATTTTGGGGGTATGAAAAATAGATAGTTGCCGATCCTCAGACCTACTGAATATGCATATAAAATTTCATAAAAATCGGTCAAGCCGTTTCGGAGGAGTATGGTAACTAACATTGTGACACGAGAATTTTATATAAGTATTAGAAGATTAGATGATTTTATGAGTTACGTAATAATTTATATCTGGAATATAATATAGTCCGGAGATATTTTTCACATTTGCACAAAATCGTCCTAAAAAGCGTCACGCGAACATTTTCTCGCATTTTGGTATGGTTGTTTTTGCTGCGATTGTTGTATCAAACGGTCTGCGGTGCTACAGTCAAGTCAGTGCGGTCGGTCACTCACTTTATAATTTGTAGATTTTGTAGTTCATTTCGAATTGATGATAGCGTTATTTCTAAATTACATTGTAACAATTTCTGTCGTTCACAGAAATGTATTTATTGAATTCTGTCTATCGAATCAGTCTTTTTATTTCAACAAGTTCGTGAGAAATAATATTATATTCAATCAAACTCAAAGCCTTCAATGATGAATGACATTAGTACGAAAATGCAATCAGTAATAAGTGATAGCACAATTGAAATTTATTTGCTTCAATAATCTCTTTAGTAAAACCATTTTCAGGTGCCGCTTTCAAACTTAGGTTTCCGAGAATCGGTGTAGTATCTATCGGTTTTACTTGTATCGGATATCGAATTCAAGCTGGAGGTTTGCGCTGCACAATAGTGTGTCAAGTCGAATCGATAATTGAATACGATAGCTGGTGTGACGTACGTCAAGCGCGCCGTCGCCGTCGTCGTCGGTTAGGAATTGGCACATCCGGACAGGGGTCTGGGCGTCGCGTCGGGAGACGATTTAGAGACCGGCCTAGTCTGTTTTAGATTAGACGTCCCATATGTTCCGTCAGAGGAAAAGATTAGGCAAAGGAATTTCCCCCGCGCTAACTACACTCTAAAGTCTTCGATGTTTTATAAGTTTTCTAGGTAGCCCATTATCCCGGAGCCCTGTGTATATCTTTCTATAGAGCAAGCGCAACAGTATTGAATCGCGAATAATATTTCGGGGCACTGTAATGAACGAATGGCAATAGCAATATAGTTGAACGTCGCGGAACGGTTACGGGCCGTTTGTGGTACTTTGTTTGTTAAATTCAGTCGTCATTCAATCAATGGGGATGGGTGCGGGCGTCGCTTGCACAACAATCGCACTGGCCATTACTGGCCAATTCCCTTCATTGTGACCACTCGCCGCAATTACGTATGCGCACTTCCTATGGTCGACCCCAAAGCCATGATCACCACGCACTACATGAACTACATCTGCTCTCGTATCTTTTTTGCTTTTCACGGTCCCTTTATGAGGATGCATCTTGACTGTTAATAAGTGCTAATAGCCTTAATTAGAACAGTGCAAACGTTGGTTGAGGTCATGTGAAAGTTGTTTCTTTTATTTGTTTGCAATCATAGTCTGTTTGTTCCAGAGAATTTATATAAGTGGTTTTCAGTACTTGTTTGACAAATATTCGTCTTTGCAAACATACAATATCCCAATCAAATAATGTTGGCGTGTTCCATTCGTAATTTTCTTTTCTTCTGAAGGGTCTAGGGCCAGCGTGTGAGCCGTTAATAAAATTTGCTCGCCCCCTCATTTATTTTAATAAAAAAATACGTCTCAGTTGTGTATTGTGAACGCTGTGGTCGACCCTGATTATTTCTGGGGTTCCATATTTTATTGTTGTTAGAACTAGAGCCATTCGGCTGAGAGGGTATTTTAACAAACGCCTGGGCTGGCCGCAATTTTTCAAAATATTTTTTTTTTGCATTCTAAGGCCCTTAACTATTTGTATAGCTTTCTTTTTAACCGACTTCAAAAACAGGAGGAGGTTCTCAATTCGTCGGAATCTTTTTTTTATGTATGTTCCCCGATTTCTCGAAGACGCCTGGACCGATTTGGAAAAATTTTCTTATGTTTGAAAGGGTATACTTCCCAAGTGGTCCCATGAAAATGGCTCTCACTAAAAATGAAAAATAAAAACTTTTTTACAAAAAACACAACCGACTTCCAAAAAAAACTATAAAGTGATAAATAACTTTAAATTCGGAAGTCGGTGTCAATAAACGAAAATGCAGAACCAACGGCACCGACTTCCGAAATTAAAGTTATTTATCACTTTGTAGTTTTTTTTGGAAGTCGGTTGTTTTTTTTTTGTAAAAAAGTTTTTGTAAAATTGGTTCGAAACAATAGCTGCGGCACATTGGGCGACCATCAATGGTTTTAGATGTAGTTATGTGTACTTATTGGTACAGCGTGTACGTGGTCGGCGAGTCGTGATCGTGAGTGATGCGCACACATTTCTCCTATAATTACATCTAACGCATTGGTAAACAGCAGAGGCGTCGGTGCGGGAGTGCTGCGATCTCGACCTGCCCATTTTTTTGGCTTTCACTCTGATTGTGATTTGATTGCAGTCATTTGCTCGTCTACCTAAACGGCGACCGCGATGCGTTTACACGCTCAACCAACGTTAGATTATCACAATTTGTTAGCCGAGTAATAAATTGCTGGTCCGCATTTGAGTTTAAAACGATAACAATCACGTTTGCGTGACGTCTCTTTTACATAAAGATACGAGCCTGATCTCAAAGGATATCCATCTGTCCTGTCTGTGAGAATGAAACAGTGCGACCTATAGTCCTTTCTAATCTTATCACTAAGCGACCCCTAATTTGTCCTTCAGCTGAAGCGCCGTGAAAGTCTCGTGATATCGATTTAACGTAACCGTGTCCGTAAATCAGAGGTTACTAACACATAGAATTTTGGTGTTCGATGCTCTCTCAACTAACGATTATAGTTGATTAATGTCGCAATTGATCTCCGTCAATCGGATCGCGGTGTGTGATGATGGGCTATCAATTGTAGGAGTACGTCGTGGTACATCCGAACGGCCAGCACGCAAGCATGAAGGCATTAACAGGCGTGTCATTTTACAACACTGTACGATGGTTGTGCTTATTACTATGACTGTTCACATGACCTCGGCACCGCCAAATGTCATACTTGGAATGTATGTTTATTCTGCTTATTTGGCTGAGATGGATTTCTTGATAAGTTCTTTTGTTTATGTGATTAAAGATTTGAATAAACTCAGTTCAAGCTCAATACTTGTTTTAGTTACGATGCACTATTTTGTATCCAGTCCAGTGCATATTTTGAATAGTTTATCAAGTATATTCTTTACTTTATCAGTCAGTTCATTTCCTGTTCTTCAGTCTTAACCGGGTTAAAAATTTCGAACTCGTTTTCACTGCCTTTATAAATTTAACTATGAAGTTATGTAACTATGAAGCTGTGTGCTATCGGGGTGTGGCAGGAGGTGCGACGCGAGTATCGCACTGCGAACCGTGTGCAATGCGGTCGTGTATGCACTTCATTCAGCATTGTTCGGTTTCGCAATGGCCGCTCTCGAGACCTCTCCAAACACATCCACGATTGACATTCACAGTTTGTTATACCAGACGGCTTAACGTTCACCCCCCTACCAAGAATGGGGTGGCCCTGCAAGACGCTCTTAAGTTGAACGTTCCAATCCTTTGTTACATACCTACGAGCAAGTTTATGTGCGAACATGCATGGGGGTTGTACAACTGCTAGTCTTGCAATATAAAAGTTCGATTCATATTGTACATTTACTTGTTTATCAGAACAATGGACACGGTACTCGACACAGCACTGTATAGAGAAGTTTTTACTCACACAGTGAAAGTGTTTTGAGAACAAATATGAAACCATATCAAAATTCAAAACATATCAACAATTTCTAAACTAATATGACGTGTCCAATAGACAGTAATTTATCAAAACATACAGTCGAGTGGGTACTTACATGAATGTTTGTCAAGCACACGCCAAGGCGGCTGTGGTTTTTAATGCGCTTGACATAAAACTTATCCGTAATGTCGCATCAGCATGTGGTATCGAGTGTGCGTCAAGTGAGACACCTCTAGTATAGAGGTGTGGCAGGTTCACGCACTGGGTTCAGCGTCTGACTCGAAACGACCGATACACAGTGCAGTTGCTTCTAATAATAGCCAACACTGGCCATATGGGGATCTTTATTATATCACGCCAGGCGCTTTGTTTCTGCCACATAATTAGGCCGCTTTCTTAATTTCACTTAAAAAAATACAGTTGAAATGTTTACGTGTCAATAACAATATAAAAGAGCTAAAAATTTGAAACTTTATCCAAATATCCGTACTTACCTACTTCTTCATACGGTCTACACACATTAGCTGGCGATTTGTAGTTTCGAGAACATAAAGTGGGTTAAAGTAATTCATAGATTCCATAGTTTAACGATGAATGCTGTGTTATCCTACAGTGCGGGAAGATATATGCGAGCGCGTGTTTAATTTATTAAGGATGGACGGTAGATTGGGGTCTACGTTCGGTGGCTTTATTAAGATTTACAGCACCTTTGGGATCTGGGTGCAATTATCAGCAGACTCCTTAACACCCATGGGAAATATCGTAAGGGGCCTAACACCGTACTGACCCTCGCCGACATCACCATCGATCCATAAAATACAGCTTAAAAATGGATTGGGTTAAATTACGCTGGTTTGTCTACCCGGTTTAAAAACTTGTATGTGTGAAAAATACTCACGGAAATTGTCGTGAGAAAGTTCCTATACCGGCTACTCGTTTCTTGCACAACTCCGGGTAAAAAATAATAACTGCTATCCGTTCTTATAAATGTCCACGTCTAATTACTAACAATTTAATCTTTAGATGTTAGTAACGCCGCTACACGCTTTTTAATTGTGCTTACCAAATTTCTAGAGATTTTTGTATCAAAGATTATGTTTTGCACTTATAAGTAAAGTAACAAGAAGATCTATTTTAAGCCCTGCATTGAATGTCTTGGATTCCAAGCTCTTAAAAAAACTTTTTTGAGTTTAATTGTGTGTTAGCTAGAAAATTCCATGAAAAGAAGCGGGGAACAACAAAAACCAAGATTTCAATCTTATCATGCTTAATTCCACGAACGGCCATATGGTAGAAACGGTCCATTCATCATCTTGAATGATAATGGAACACGTTTCCCCTTTTAATTTGCATGTCTGTACGACGTAAACCTCTTGATTAATTGTGTAGAGTGCGAGCAGTAGTGTTAACATGTCAGCTCACGCTATTTTTGGGATTAATGCCCGCTTAATTGGCGCAATCATAGTTTCACCAAATGTCGACTTTGTTAAACAGTTCGTTATCTCGCTTGACGTTTGTTCTGGTTTGCGACTCGCAGATGATGCTGAAAATTAACGGGGAAACCGCTGTCGTGCATATACAATTTGGCTGATTCCTACCCGATTATAATAAACCTCAATTGCTAACTTGGTGTGAGGTTCTAGTTTCGACACGGGCAGCGGTCGTCTCGAAACATTACGATCTACGAACATTCTAAAATTTGTTTTGGTTATGTAGATACGCTCGATGCCATGCACCGCCCAAGTCTTTCCAATCAAATTCAAATGCAAGTTATCGATCTGAAGACATTTGATTTATTAATATTATGTTAAGCTTTACTATTTCATCTGTTAAAATGCATTCCGAAACATTACTCTAACACGCGATCGAAATTCAGAATCTGCAGGGGTCCTGACACCTACTGTTACGGGCATGGTTAGCTGCATGGTTCGTTTTATTTTTAGTATTGGTTTATGATATCGACTATTTGAATCGGTAAATGTTTATTGCTTATTATATTACTTCTTTATCTTTATGCTCTCATAGGTTCTGGGTGCGTTATCTTCGGATCGCGATTGTGAATAAGCTAAGCCCATCGCGTCGCATCGTCGCATACAATATAACCAACCTCCAAATCCTAGGCTTACAAAACCTATTACACAAAAACATATTATTATGTTTATTGTTTACAATTCCGCAAAGCGTAAGGTGGAACAGGGTGAACCGTTTTTCTCTAGGCTTCGTTGGAAATATTCGAGAACGGCGCTAAGTGGCACCACTAGAAGACAAGAGCGTTAACTACTGGTCAAGTGAATTGGTTCCCACAGCAATCCGAACAAGTGCACTCACTATACTTACAGTACATGACAAATAAGGATTGTAGTTTTCTCATTTTGGACGTAACTGCAGTTATATCTATCAACATTTTGCAATATCGTATCTCAAATACTTATTCTATAATTATTTCGTTTTTATACCGACATAAAATTGTTAGTAAGTAGTCCAATGATAGGAAAGGAATAATAAATGTAGCTTTGGCGACCTTTAACCCGCCACGTTACGGAGATATTCTCGACCGATGGTGCTCTCGAAGATAATGCACGCAATGGTTTCAATATTTAAATTGCAACGTAACGCTTTCTAATCCGAGTTTACAGTAAAACATTGAATCGCAAGCAGTGAAAATCTTCCTCCTATTTCCTTTTATTGCAGCTGCAGCGTTGATTAATTGCGTTAAATTGAAACAGCATCAAGTTTAACTAGAGAAAACTTCTGGCAATTGTTCAACAGTGTAGGAGCGTACATTGTCTTAGATGAAACTAAGCAGCTTTCCCGCGGTCTATCTGTTCAAGTCAGCATTACTTTGGAGTGTATCTGAGGGCGCAATAGAGCACCTAATGAAATCATCTGCAACAATGCAATTCGTGACCGGAGCTCCTCAAAGTCATCGCCAGCCGGGCCACTCGGCGCTGGCGAGCATCTCAGCCGCAATCCCTCCGGCGAAATTGCACTTCATTTGCGTGCACGCGGCTTACGATCCCGAGCGACGTTCTCACGCCCTTCACTGAACCGAACCTTTGAAGATACTGTAGACGCATCATCACGTGCATTCCGAACGTTACCGAGCCTGCTAATAGAGCGCTGACACACTCGTGTATATTATTTAGAAATTCTATTTATAGAAGTTTAATTACATATCTTTCAGATTGATATCGAAACTTCCAAAGATGTTTTGCCGCATCATCCTATCCAACTCTCACGGCTCATGATAGCGTCGAGTTGTAATGCAGGCGAGCTCGTTTAGTGCTCTGTTGTTCTCTGAGGATCTGTTATTCTATGGCCGTTACATAAAAATACGAGACCGCGCATAGAAACGTGTTTAATCGTCAATGCTGGCGATGCAATGAGGGCCGGGCTCATCCTGCGTTTGGAGCGAGTGGGAGATACGTCTCTTGCACGAGATAGACAAAGCTGACGATGCAACTTTTGATATCATAATTAAGCCGGGACGACCGGCGGCGGGTAAATAAAAAATGTTTATCTTGTATGCTTAAATGAAGGTGATTTTTAATAACTCGACACGTTTGGCCATTAAATCAAAGCTCGTCGTTTAGTCATGCTTCTACTAAGTCACACGTGGGTCGGAGCCGTCGAACTGTTGATTAACACTATGAGAGAAAATGAATGAAAATGAATTGAAAAAGTACTTACGTAATTAGTAAAATTGTTGACTATATTTAAACAATGTTGTTTTTAGATAAGTTGACGAATCTTCACAGACACGATGGATACAGAAAACTTAATGTTTCATTATTGATTGCCTTACTCAGCGTAGCTGCAAAGCTAAGCATTAGATAAAGTCAGGAAAGAGAATACAGCTAAGTATGATAATGTGTTCTTCATCACGTTTTTAATTTCCTTCCATGTTGAAGTCGTACTTAGAAAGAAATTATCGTTAGTAATGAATCTCGCGAATACTTATTATCCGCAAATTTTTCAAAGTAAAAAATTATTACACAGTGTAAATGAAATTAAAAGTCGAAATTATTGACTTCATATGATTGACTATAGTCTATTTAGTTACTTAAATTGTTAATAAACGGCGTACCGTTCGTCGTTTACATTTCAAGTAGGTACTTAACTACATTCAACGTTGTCGTACGAAATGACCTAAAAATACAGAAGCTTAAAATCACATACCCTAAAGCTTTCCAAGTTGATGCTAAATCCCCAAGACATCGTATGCCGAAGGTCGTAGTTCGGTGCAGTATTATAAATAACTTCGCACAGTGGTGAGCGGATGCACGTGTGAGACGCCCTCGACGACTTTTTGTTGCGTTGCGTTTTGTCGCACAAGCGCGGCAGCGTGCAGTGGGCCGGCCGCCCCTGCTGCGTCATTGCACCCGCAGATTTCTGTAAGTAATGAACAAACACGACTTTGGTTCCTCTGTGTTGTCTTTGTTTTACTGTTTGTTATATCTAAGTGTAGGACGTAGGTACTTACTAAGTATATTGCTTTATTTATTTTCTTTGGATGGTAACATTTTATTATGTAGGTATTTAAATTTTCTTCTTTTTCTTTAATTTTACTTAATTAATAAAATCATTAACGACGCTATTACGCATTGAAGTGGATTGTTGACTCAACAGCATCAATTTGCTCTTGTATCGTTCTCAACGGAATAACGGATATCGGTTCTTGTTCTTTATTAGGCGCTCCCGTTTTAGGGATTTGTCGAAATATTTACGCCCCATATTGTATGAAATTCCAAACAATGCGATCGGCCGCGCGCGTCGTACTCTCGGAGCACACGTGCGCGCTTACGTTCATAGATTAGTCAGCCCGTTGAATAAACAGAACCGACACGTAGGCACTATTGGGCGCTACATTTTTACACGGTTATAAGAATATTTTATGACTTTGTATTATCTTACTAGGTAATGTCATAAATTATCCGTATTTACTCCGACTACTGCGACCGTATTTTACGTTTATTATTATAGAGAAATAACTGTCAACCAGAAAATATGTTTTAAAAATAAGTAAAACTTGTATATTTTTAATAAAAGCTGTTCCACTTGTGCTACAAATAAATAGCCTTTTAGCATTAATATGGAGCACTCAATAATGAACCGAAATAATGTTGAGTTGCTGTCAAGAATTTTTAATCAAAACTACAAAATAATTTATTACCCATGCATCGCATGCCTGGGACAGATACTTACTCCCATATTGGCTTTATCCCTTGGAACATTATCCTCTCGAACAATACCGTGAGAGCACAAGCCTATTACGTATTCATGGAGCAATGAGCTTTCGTTTATTTTTTTTTTAGAAGACTTGGTGTAGATGGATGAGCGGCTGTGTTAGTGGGCGAGAAGCGGAAATGGAACTTGTATAAGTAAATTGAATTGTGTGACTATGATTGCTTCAATATGGAAATGTACACAGTGCTAAGATGTTTTATTCCAATCGATTCTGTAACATCCAGATCGGGTAACAAATCAGATTATAAAACTTTTGAATTGAAAACTGTCATGTTCGTTCAAATTGATTTCGTTTACTGAATTGTAAAGTTAACAATCCTAAAGCCCCAAGTTAATATTTGATAAAATTTTCGTGAACTGTTTGCTAAAGAAAAGCAATTCCTTTGATTTACGAGTGCTAGTAAGGAATGAGTGAAGAATCCTGTGACCCGTCAAAAGAGGCGGTGCTAGAGGCGAGAACGACACAGCACGGGGTCAGACATCGATCGAGGCGGGCGGCGGCACATGTAGACACGAGAGAACAATTGCTACAACCCGACACCACTTTTCTACAAGCGATATAATGTATAATACTATCTATAGACACGTTTTTTTTTTTTTTTTTAAGGATGGGAAATCATCCAATGACCCTCCCGCTCTGGGTGGAGCGGAAGGGAGTGTCAGACTCTTACTGACTAAAACCCATCCGTGTTCCTTCCTTAGCCCTTTATGTTCCGGGGCAGCGGTAACCCTTTCGGACAATCCCGCTGCCCCGGCAGGCTTCGGCCCTAACGGGCCCCTCCATGTCTGCTGACATCTCTTTGAGGCGCGCGTGGAACACATACGCGCCGTCCGGCACGGGCCTGGTCCTGATCGGACGGCGAGCTACCCATTACTCGCCGTCCGCAGGCCCGCGCCTACGGTGGCCGGGAGTCGTCACGCGGCTCCCGACGCCCGGAGCGTCTACCGCGGCGGCTGGGAAGACACGTTTAATAAGCATAGTCCATAACAAATTAATATTGTCGATGGTATGCAAAACGGCGTAGAGCAACGCGAACAGAGTAATTGGACGTGGTTATTATGCATTTATAGGCTACTAAGGTTGTCTAACTTGATTGTAGCAATTATTCATTTAAAACTCTCAGTACTTCAAAACTATTGTCTAAGAAAATAACTTTTATAGCCTCCCCCAAGTCAACCACGATTTAGCGGGTCTACAGATTCCATTATTCAATAATAATCTTTAAATTACTTTCATTAAAATGTAGCGCGTTTCATGTAAATGCAAATCAGATAAGTAAGTATAGTGTTTAAGCTGATAAATATAGAAACTGTCTCAGCAGACTAAACTGAGGCATGAATTGATTGAGACAGACAAAGACACGCAGAAACACCTTAACATGGTTTGTATAAGCTGGGCGAGACTGCGATACTATCTAACTGTTATTATTTTGATCGTCTCGACTAAGCTGTTGAGAAACGAACATGCCTGTGC
Organism: Gortyna flavago; assembly: GCA_963669345.1. Lineage (NCBI taxonomy): Eukaryota > Metazoa > Arthropoda > Insecta > Lepidoptera > Noctuidae > Gortyna > Gortyna flavago. The sequence continues at coordinate 9,223,797 of OY770128.1, read as the reverse complement.
TGAATACAGGTATACATTTACCTACCCCTAAAATATATTCAATCTTGTACTAATTCGGTCCTCAAACATGATCAACGCCCTATAATGTGATTAATTCTGTTGGTAATACTCTGTATACAATTACACCCTAACTAATTTACTACTAAATCGTTCGAACTACGACTTTCGAGGTGGACATAATACAATCGGTTGTAGGTGTTTTAGAAAAGGCCGTTTCTAATGTATTCTGGAATTTGGGATCTTTCTGAGACTTATAGGTGGTCGTATATTCGTAGTTTTAGTTTAGTGTTCCGTTTGCGAACCCATGCCTCGTCGCGGGAGTTAGTTCCTTTGGGTGCCCTTTATCTTCTGCTAGTTGAGACGCGGAGGTAGGATGGTGAGATACTTCTTGTGAAATGTTGATATTCAGTTCGGCATCAGGTGGAACTGTGGACCAACTTCAACGTTTGATGTGTAAAATAATAAAAAACTGTAAACGAAACACGAAAACACCATTTCATAACCATACATTGCAAAGTACCTACAAAAAATGTTTGTTTATAAATTCCCGTTTTGTGCGTATCAATGGTCATCAGAGCGGGCAGGTCTCCGGAAGGAAGTGAGCGGCTCAATTACCATGCGCGGCCGGGCGTGTGTAACGGTGTGGTCACATGGAAACTCACAGCGATCGATATTAACTGTTGTGGTGATTTACACGGCGCAAATTCAGTGTTAAACGCACAAGGGAAGGGACATTTCTGATGAGTGAGGTTCGAGATTGCTACAGTTTCCATTAAACCGACGTTAGAAGTCAACGATAGTAGATAGTATGAAATTGATATAGTACTAGCGTAGCAGCATGTGATTATCATAGAAAGTGCCTTTGGTAACATTTGTTTGACAAAGAAACAACGTCAGATTTAGAAAAGGTAAAAATCCCTTTTTCGTTCTACGGGTCTTTCACTGTTTCCCAGTAAAAGAAACGTATTTTCGTGACGTATTAGTCCCGATGTTGTTTAGTTCCCACAATAGTAAAATCGTGACCGCCTAGGCGATCAGGAGCTGTGATAACTCGCCACTCCGCTTTGTTCAGAATTAAGACTTACATCGTGAGGGCATTTAATTGTAAATTGTAGCTGAGATGATCTATCTGTGAATCTTAAAACATTGCTCCTATTTTATGTGACACACTTTGGACTACATACATAATAATGCACATTATGTATCTAGTATCTTTCAATCTCCGGTTACATTATAATTTTGATGTTGAAAGTTGTAGCAGTGTAAAACTTTTAAGATTATCTGTATAATAGATGTGCTTCGTACGTATAAGTTAGATAGTTCACACCTCGAGTAATCCATGGTTTATGTACCTACATAACTACTACGAAGAAGTTATATTGCACCTGTGTCTACTGGCTATTCATATTCATGAATGGGATGAATTATCCATGCAATGCCTTTTGATGAGGGTGGTATGGGAAACCGAAACTGTTTCTCTAATTACTTTGGTTTAACCTTCTTATAACTACACGTAATTAACAAATACGTAATTAAAGGAATGACACCCTTACTTCTAAATTTGTGCCGTATAAAAATAGAATTTGGTACTTACAGTAAAAGAAACTATGGATTAAAATTTCACAAATGAAAACAAAGCAAGTCGTCGACAACAGAACTTTACAAAAGAACTTGAAATTAAAAAAAAATAAAATCAACGGCGTCCTTTTAAATCTACGTCTTATTTATTAACTGAGTACTTACCTACACATTCAATGAAAAGGATTCCATACTCTGGTGTAAAGACAAAGTTTTAGCTCCAATATAATTTTCTCTTCTGTGCTGTGCAGAAAGGATATACGTGTACATTGTACAGTGTACAACTACGTTAAAGATAATTAAACATGAATGACACTCTAGGAAGGGTGGCGGTTGGAAACTTACAAGTTCTGTATCAAGTTGCGAACAATAGCACAAGATGCGTGGGCAAAGTGTACTACGTAACATGGGTGGGTACTTACCCTATTCAGAGGCTTTCATGGATGCCTTAACAAATAAACAGTTGCCTGTTTATACTATATACTAAGGTATTATTCATTTGATTGGGACTACTTGGGACATCGTAATTGTGGCTATAAATAGAGTAAATGCAGTGATGAACTGATGACTGATGTTAAATTTTAATAGGCCGGGCGCCGCTTTGCTGTCCATACTGCAAATACGCAGAGTTCAATTGTTTAATTCTTACAAATTAATTATGGGGACCACGAACCCTTTTGTTTAAGTGACCCTTAAATGGTGTTTATTTCATAATTTTTTTTTTTACGATGAGAACTGTTTTTGCTGGAATGTCTGTACTTAAATTACTTTATTCTATGACGAACATAATTTGACTATTTTCACTTGTATTTTTAATTATTGAAAAACCGCAAAGTATTGTGAAAGTTAATATTCTGTCATTTCTGTGGGGTAGTAGCAATGACTTTAATTTTGAGAGTTCAACAACCATTCATTGCGTTATTTACGTTGTGCAGACAATTTTTTCGAAGATATTATTATGAAGCAATGAATTAGCAATATCCTTCAAAATGATTCAGATTGTGATTGAAAGTATCTTATGCAATTATTGTACGCTTTATTCATTGATATAGGGTTTTTATATCAATGGCTTTATTCTACAAAATTTATAAATACTTAACTGAAAATAACACGTTATAACTGTGGATATAAAAGAATTCAACCATGTCAATTTGAGAGTCGCATGCGATTTTTGTACACGAGTCCGACACCCACGTTGACCGAAAAGAATTAGGCTAGTAATTTTTAGTTGCCCTAGATTTCCAGCGAGATTGGATTGTTACGGTCCATTCGTCCGAACACTGAAAGAATCAACGTATGTGTAGGTACTACCTGAGTTTCATAACACCTGTCACGCTTTTTGGGAATACCTAATAATTCATTGCATAAAAATTACTGAACTGTCAACAAAGGTAAACAAAAGTTGAGTTCATGATCAGACAATAGCAATGGCTTCCATTTTGACAGTTCACCAAAATTCATTGCGGTATTTACGTTTTTGAGCAAACAATTTTTTCAAACGTATAAACTAATTGATTAGCAATTTCCTTCAAAAATTTTCAGATTGATTACTTACAACATATTTAAATTAAACATATTATTATATTTTATATATTTATTGGGCTTTATTAACTTATTGGAAAGTTTTTTTTATTTAATTATTTTACTGTTAATAAGCCTGTTTGGAGAGTGACCATGACTTTTGATTAGGTCTTATAATCACAATAGTTATGACACTTGAACATGTTTATATAATTTAGTGATAAAATGAACGATATCTCTCAATTCTTAGTAGCGTATCCGTATGTTTATTAAATAGCGAGTGAGGCATTTATTGCGAGTTTAAAAATAAACAACGTCTGATGACGATGCCGACGCTTTGCTGACTGACGTCGGCCGTCGCGTCGCCGGCCGCGTCGGGAGACTCACCACTCAATCTCAACGCGTTTGATGTTATTAACTTATCATAATAATGATCCCAGTGAACAGGGACTCAAACTGTAGCGCTAAGGTAGCACGCGAAATTAAAATTTTGGTCAGTTCGTTGATTAAAATATGATTCGCGGCCGTAACAAATACCGAATTTATTTACAGAATTTTAATCATTAGAATCAGTAATACAACTTTTTAAGTTAGTAAAATCCTAAAATGTCAAGATTTCATAAAATAGTCATTAGTAGGATTCCTTGGTCTTAGAGAGTTGTGCAGTAAACATTTGTTTGTACAAACCAATGTTGCCATTTATCTCCAAAAATAGGTATGTTAGGTACATACCTCGTCCAATTTTGATACAGTTTTCAGTGATGGGTTTGGTTTTGATGGGGGCGCTTTTTTTTTCCAATTACTTTTAACCGTCGCGACGGTCTGGACTGACTACTGCAGTAACTTTAGTACTTAATTAGGTTTTTTTTAAATGATGTATTTTGACATACTGCCCGCCGATTGAGCCAATAAAATTAAATCTTATTTCAAGGCAATAAGGCTCAATTTTAAATGCATAAAGTAATGCAAGGGTCGACACGATTTTCTTAAAAAATAGTTAGCTATAAAAAAAAACCGGCCAAGTGCGTGTCGGACCACGCACAATGAAGGGTTCCGTAGTTGGAATGAATTTATCCCAAGAACAAACTTAACATTGTAGTTGAAAAACATGTTTGTCCCAAACATTCCAACTGAAAATGTAAATTTATACGCAAAATATTGAGAGATTTACCATGTTGTAAGACCACAAATTTCTTATAAGTTTTCCTGTAATTTATACTTAGTTAAAGAACTATTTTCTGGATTTTTGTTTTCAAAATTTTAGGCTCAGTACTTTCGGAAGTAAGGGGGGAATGGTGCCGGGGCAGCGGGATTGGACCGGGGCAGCGGGATTGTCCGAAAGGGTTACCGCTGCCCCGGAATACAAAGGGCTAAGGAAGGAACACGGATGGGTTTTAGTCAGTAAGAGTCTGACACTCCCTTCCGCTCCACCCAGAGCGGGAGGGGTCATTGGATGATTTCCCATCCTTAAAAAAAAAAAAAAAAAGGGGGGAATGGTCAATTTTCATCTATTTTCTTAAATAACTATAATACAATTTACTTTAAAATTATGACAAAAATATATTTGAGATCCATATATTAATCGGTCCAATAGATTCGGAGCAAATTAGCTGTGACAGACGGACGGACAGACAGACACACGTCACACGAGTGATCCTATAAGGGTTCCGTTTTTTCCTTATGAGGTACGGAACCCTAAAAATAACTTTTGGTCATTGTATTATGCTTTGAACTCAATACTCTAATCGTGTAGGGGAGCGGGGGGCACGTTGTTACAATTTTTAGATAGTTGTTAATATGACAAAAGCTATCAAATAAATTATACATTTGATGACTTGTAATGTTAGTATGTCTATTTAGCTATTAAAATATGACTGATAAATAATTAAAATTTATGTAATTTTTTCACAATGGAGAATTTAACTAAACAAGTAGATTGTAACATCTTACCCCGGAATTGGGGCTAGTTGTTACAACATCGGGGCACGATGTTACGGTAGATAAATAAACAAAATCATCAGTGATACAATTTTTTTTATTAGTATTTCAAAACGATATAAACAATAGAGATTACTTTATATAGTCTTCTAACATTTATGAGTAATTATAATATCTATTATGGTAATTATTTAAGTTTTTTTTTTGTAGAAAATCACTTTGGCAGGAACATTTTTAAATCTTATATAAAAACACAGACTTAGTCTGCATATAACAACTTGTAGTAATTAAATGATTCACTTTCATTTCATACTTAGTTATTTTAATAAACTTTTGGCAAACTAAAATACTTTGGATTGTTGTTACATGTAACAACTTACCCCAAACAATTGTAACTACTTCCCCCAGGGCACGTTTTTTAATATAAATTGAAGTCATTATTAATGGATATCGATAGTAGAATAAAACAATATTGTAAATTAAAGGTAGATACATTATGAACGTTTAAGGTTAAAAAATTTGCAAAATAAAAAATATAGTCATCAGGAATCAAAAATTTCGTAAAGGATTTTTTACTTACTTGGTTGAAATCGGGACACACGCACATAACCTAGCAGCTCAGCGCTTGGCGGGTCACTGATTGTTTTTATCTAATGCACGATTTTATAAGAAAACGAATGAGTCAAATTATGTCTATCAAAGAGTTTAAAATCCCGGTAAAAAACGGGTGTAACTTCTTACCCCTGTAACAACGTGCCCCCCGCTCCCCTACATGACATAATTATGTATTTGTCATCTCTAAGTTACACGCTCATTTGCTCTTAGCATATTTACGCATCAATTACCCATGACCGACGTGCTTGCATTTGTAACCAACTTCCAAAAAGGAGGAGGTTATATGTCCGACTTTGTTTTTTTTTAAATGTATGTTTACCGATTTCTCCGTCAATTTTTTACCTATTTTATTTTATTTTTGTTTGAAAGGGTAGGTATACTCTCGAGGTGATCCCATTGTCATCAAGTTAGAATCTGATGAGAGAATCCCATGAAAATCGAGGGAGACCTTAAAATTTTATAGGCAAACGTATAGCGATTTGGGTATTTTTTATAGTAACTCGTGCATTTGCTCTCGGAAAACACCATTTTTTGAAGTGGAACTGATGATGAAGACCACAGATGGCCACCGGAACTACTCAATAATAAATATTTCACGGGTTGCGATTCGATTACTTTAATATGGTTGCTAAGAAATTTATGCTCGTCATAATGCGAATGGTGAAATGGAGCTGATAGTGAAATACCAGGAGAACTCCTCAACACTTAATGTCGAAAAAACTACGACGAAAAGCAATATTTTGTAAAAGGCGACGACCAAGTTGACATTAGGCTTTGTAACAAGTGTAAAAAAGTAGTAAAAAGTAGTACTGTAACGTAATAATGAATGATTTATGTTTATTTAATTTTAATAGAGCGTTTTATAACGTCTTTTCTTTATCGAAGGGAATAATACCTTTTTTATTAATGATATAAGTAGGTACCCATTCATTCCCGAATTCTAAAACCACATAAAAAGTAACTATACAAATTATTCAAACACTGCTGCATCCAATTCGATAGGTTTGTTTGTGTTCAAATTCAAAAACTAAACTGTCCATTCGTGAGCAGCCGTTCACGGTAAACGCGTAGGGAAAAAATCCAATGGGATACATAAACATACTGCGGGAGATTCGTGTCAACGGCCGCGGCATTGTACCCCTGTCCCGCTCCCGAGCCCCCTCCCCTTAGCCGTCCACGCGACGGGGAAGCGATTTCAAGGGTGGCTTGGCTAGCTACAATATTTCCTCCCGTTTATCGACAGAGTATCGAAGACCTCTGAGACACATCAACTCCAGTATCTTTATCTTTTATCACGTCCTGTTTTCATTATATCTTACGCGACGGCTTTATTAAGTTGATTGCTTTTGTACAAACGCCAGCATACCAAGCTACTCAAAACTGTAAAATTTTCCCAATCAATTTTGAACCTTATGCTGTAATGATAAAGTTGAAAATCTATTAAAGATATTTGACAGAGTTTAGTGAGTGAGTAGAGTGATTAAGTTGAGTGAGTGAGTAAGTTTCTCAAACAGTTTTCATTTAATGAGATTCAGTTTTCTCTTTAACCGAAGAAAACTATAAAGCACATACGGCGGCCATTGAAAACATCCTTTCAGGCGAACCATAACTTGGACGTAAATAGAGCCATCAAAACGTAATGTACGAAGATAGTAACTCCCAATATAAGTTTTATCTCGAATCGCGAATGTAGCGCACCGCTCGTGACGCGAAAACGCGAAGCGAATAACTCGAATAAGGCATAACATCTCGGTTTTGGGGTGTTTCCACATCAAAGCGGGAACGAATTGAGAGGCGCTGGATAAACATCCACCAATGAAACAGCTTTATGTTTACATTTTTATAAGATTAGCGGCTTATTGGTTGATTGATTCCGTTCCTTTTTGCTTCGCGGCGTCTTCTGCAAGTGGGGACTTGGAGAGGCGCCCTCAGTTCAATCGGACTCAAGGACTCGAGGCGATCGATCTTGCAGTTGCGATACCAAGTCTATTAACTTATTGGTTAGTTCCTTACACTCTTTTGCTCCTATTTCTACGTCTTATCTTAGTGAAGAAAACCTCGTTTTTTAAAACTTCAGGGCCAATGGAATTTTTTGCTCAAATATCCATTAAAATTAATTTCAAAGAATATTATCGTACATTTTAGATTCTCTCAATCCTTAGAAGGATTAATGGTACTATTTTTAGAGTCACTGTCTATTCATCCCCCTAAGATGGATCTGATCGCAAACAACCCCTTTGGAAGGGGGCTAAATTGTGTACCGAAAATTACTTTTGCAGTTGTTATTGATTATGTTCATCTCATTTAAGGGATAAGTGACATACATATTATACATATAAGGGTTTTAGCCTTTATATAGCTCATGCCTCACGCAAAATACGCGCATTGACGTGGAGTTGCGGACAACAGCCCGTATTACCTATATAGCTCATGTCATCAATCAAAATGCACTTGTTATATTTGATGAAAAAACAAGGATTTGTTTTCATTATTTTTTATTTATTTTATCATCAATGACATTATCACACTTCTTCTTCTTCTTCTTAGCGTGTCGATAGCAATCTAAATGAACTCGGCCCAGAATTCGGCTACTTGTTTGGCGCCGTCACCAGCGTCCATCAGTTCCTGTAACGTGCAGCTGACAGGACACGAAGGACACGATGTTATGTGTCCCATCGTTTGTGGAACAGCACCACATTTACACTCCAAGGCAGAGTCGTCTATGAATCTCCACCTGAACAGGTTTTCCTTGCTTCGGCCAACCTGTGTCCGAAGTCTGTTTAAAGACTTCCAGGTCGCCCAAGGTAACTCATGTCCAGGTGGGAGGTCTTCAGCGGGTGGAACGAACGGGTTGGGTAAAGAAGCACTGTCTCGCCACAGCTTCAGTCTTTGTTGTGACGGTTCGTCAGTGAGTGGGACGACACACTTTAAAAAACTGTTTCGGCTTTTCAGCCTTTGTGGCACAAGGATGTTGTCGTGCAAAGGGTGTCGTGTGTCGGAGACCATTTTGGATTTTTCGCTGGAGCTTGCCACTGCTCTGCGAACCACTGGTGGCGCTATTCCTGCTAGTGGATACAGCATTTGTACCGGTGTCGGTTTAAGGCAACCGGTGATGATTCGGCACGTTTCATTCAAAGCTGTATCCACCAGCTTAGCATGGGCAGAACGACTCCACACGGGGCATGCGAATTCTCCCGCAGAAAAAGATAGCGCCAGTCCAGTAGTCCGCATAACGTCAGGTGAAGCACCCCACTTCGATGAGACCAGTCGACGAAGCAGACTGTTGCGAGTGTGCACCTTCTGCTTGATATTCTTGCAGTTTTTGCTGAATGTTAAAGACCTGTCCAGGGTAACACCAAGATATTTAGGGGAGTTGCTGTGCTCAATGGACACCCCACCCCAAACGATGTTAAGTTTGCGTGCCGCCTCTCTATTGCGGAGATGAAATACGCAAGACTGGGTTTTGCTCGGATTGGGCTTGAGTGAGTTAGCGATGTAATATGTGGCTAAGTCACCAAGAGCGTCTGATAAGTGGGCCTCTACCTCCTCAAAGGTGGTGGCTTGAGACGTGAGGGCAAGGTCGTCTGCATAGAGGAAACGGGACGTGTTAGGGCTGGACGGTTGGTCGTTGGTGTAAATATTAAAAAGAAGCGGTGCTAGGACACTTCCTTGAGGAAGGCCGTTTTTCTGCGCTCTCCAACGACTTCTTTCCGAGAGAAGGTGGACCTGAAACCGACGATTGTGGAGAAGTTCTCGGAGTATTCGGACAAAGTTCTGATCGCTTATCAATGTCTCCACCTTCCACAGCAGCCGCTTGAGGTTGACTGTATCATAAGCAGCTGACAGATCCACAAAAACCGCGCCCGTGACCATTCCTATCTCGAAACCATCCTCAATGTGTTGAACAAGTTTGAGGGTTTGGTTGCAGCAAGACTTGATGGGTCTAAAACCAGCTTGCTCTGGGATTAATTTCGGGTCAATAATACTCGTTAGTCGGTTCAGCAGCATTCTCTCAAACAGTTTGTACGTGTGGCAGAGCAGAGATATTGGACGAAAGTTTTTTGGATCGTCCGTTGTTTTACCTGGCTTTGGAATTGCTATGACCTTTGATTTTCTCCAGAGACGGGGTATTGAAGCTGATTTCAGACAGTTGTTGTATAGATGCAGCAGCCACGACACAGCAACTGGGCCAAGCCGTTTGATTTGCTCAACTGAGATGTCGTCCACTCCTGAGGCTTTACCACACTTAAGACCCCTAATCGCTGCGACGATATCAGAAAGGTTGAACGGTTTGCTAATATCGTCGCAAGCGCCATCGGGTTCTTGTGGCTTAGGGACTTTGCTAGAACGACGTGTTGGTTTGCCGTTAACAAGAAGTTGGTGGGCTATCTGGTTAGCGGTGACTTGGCTTGGCGGAGTTGGTTGAGGGGACTCGCTGGTCAGCTTTCTTATAGTGCTCCATGCCTTTTTACTGTTATGGGTCATGTCGATGTTAGCAACAGTGTTGATCCACCTCTCCCGTCTGATTTCACCTAATTTTGATAGCAGCATTTCTCCGGCCTGCGTGGTTTCCTCCGAAAAGGGGTCGGTGCTATACAGTGTTTTGTATCGGTTCAGTAAATCACTGGTTTCTGTCGTCAGCCCTGGGATATAGGAAGTCCTGCAGCCCCTTGGGATGTGTCTTCGTGAAGTAGTTGATACAATCTCAACAAATTGGTCGTAGTTTTGCGGAGTTGGCAAGACATTCAAGAGGGCGTCATCAATCGACCGCGTGAACGACTCCCAGTGGGCCTTAGCGTAGTTAAATCGGCGCTTAAAGGGGACGTTTATAGGTCGGACCACCGGTTCGATGCAGCACATAATAGGTCTGTGCTGGGTGCGAGGTATAGGCGAACATACGCTTTTGGTGCACTGTGAGCTGATAGACGAACTGACAAAGGTTAGGTCGGGGTTGTATCCGCGTTTCCAGCGCCCACTATTAAATGACGCCGGTTGTTTGGCATCATGTATTAGCATCAAATCATTCGTCTCCGCCCATATCTCGACTGCTTCTCCGCTAATGTCCGTGTCGTTGTAGCCCCAGTTGGAGCTACGGCTGTTGAAGTCACCGATTATAACTTTAATTGGTTGGCTGTTGAAATTCTCTGGCGGAACGAAATTAAATGTGGTGCCAGGTGGTTTGTAAACGGAAGTGATGGTACACTTACCAACATCAACGGAGATGATTTCTATGCCGTTCTCGTTTGAGCACTTGGTGGATAGTATGCTTACGCCGGGAGCAGCAAACACTGCGTTACCGTGCTTCGGGTGACAGATCTCGGCGATAAGCGTAAGTCCAGGGATGTGTGGCCTGCTTTGGGTTTCATCTCGATGGGTCTCTTGAATGCAAAGAATGTCGCAGTGAGTTTTGCGGTAGACGTCAGAAAGAATTTCAGATTTGTCTCGTGAGAACCCTTCGATGTTAATCGAGACTACGCACAAAGCCGGTTTTATAAGTGGACTTTGGATTGCCATCGTGGTGAAAGGATTAGCCAATCAGCGTGGATAACTCGCTGATTGCCCAGGGTGCGCCGGACGTATAGTGGTTCTGTAGTTACGTCGCTCGGGGAGGCTCCTTTCATGCACCCCATTATCACACTAATAAAGGCGAAAGTTATGTATATATATATAAATTTGTTACTTCTTCACGCTCAAACGGCTGGACCAATTTTGATAAAATTTTGTATGGAGGCAGCTGACACCCTGACTTAGGTAACATATAGGCAAATTTTTATCTCGATATTGCCACGGAATCGACACTTACGCGGGTGAAACCGCGGGGCGCAGCTAGTACAAAATAATCTATTAAGAGGAGAGGTAGAAATAGAGTCTAAATAGGATGTATTCATTCGAATAGTCAGGCCAGCTAGATAGTGCCGAATCACATGCACAGTGGTAGTTAATTAAGTACGAGGATTTGCAGAATGTTCCCCTTACACGGAACTCTGTCCTTTTAAATGGTACTTGATTTGGGCAGGATAACTTAGGATGTCCTATCGGGTGATCTAGACGGGTTCCCCAGATATATTACCTAAAGCTTTTTGTAAGCTTCCTACTTACTTTCTTTCAACTTAGATTGAACTTATTTTGAAACATTAATGAAATAAGTTTGAATATTCATAAATTCTCAAACTGTTTTTCACTGGATTTGCAATTGCTCAAGTTTGGACGTTAAAAATTTGCAATTTTTTCAGGAAATGAGAGATATTTTTTTGCTCCTTCCACCAAGTTGTTGAGGCACGATTGAGAAATGGGGGGAAGGTTATGATATGTACAGGATGGTTTTAAAAAAGACATTTTAAAATTTTCCCCTACGCAAATATGAAACATTTAGAATGTGACAAAACTTTTACAAACTACTAAAAGATTATGACGATGCACGGGCGGGGTGACTCCGTGGTGACTCGCATCAATTGGGGTTTGGGGTGTGATTTACCGACAGGGAGAGCTTTCTGATCACACACAGAGGCCACAAGCGCATCCTATCATTGTTTACTTATTTTTAAGTTTTTTTTTGTGATGTCGTTGCAATTTCAATATATTATGCTCATTTGCTTAATTGCACTGAGTAAGTATAAATGAATTTACCTTGATAAAATCGCAACGTGTCACATCTTAACAGAATTGGGTACACTGGTACATAATTACACTATAGTTATGTACAAAAACAATGTATTATTTACTAGTTGTCGTAAATCCGTCAGGCGTATTGCCAAAACGAAGTTATTCTAATCGAATGTTCTGAGATGTTAACCCCTGTTTCGTCCATTCAGCGGAAAGTAGGAGGCACGTTATCGAGGGGCGGCCCGTGGTGATATATCGACGCATTCCTCAAGAAATATTGTCGAACGCACGCGATGTAAGTAGCGTATCTCGTATGCGAATGGTGGTGAGGCCGCGAAGGGCGGACTTTTATATTCTGAAAGCCTTTGCGGAACTCATCCGTATGTGAAATAATACCATAAAAGAACAGTAATAATACGTATCGCGATTACTTGTATCCCCACATGTGGTAATGTGTGTAGTAAAGCAATTTGGAGAGACCAGACTATTTTATTGTCTGGGAGTACAATACAATATAGTAAACACTACGCACAATTGAATGGAGATAGAAACATTTTGATGTGTTTGGGTTTCGGACGCACCCTTTATTTAATCTCTTAGGGAAAATATTTACCTCCCTTCATCTTTTTAAAAGCGATTGTTTTAATAATCTCACCGGTTGTGTCACCAAACCGCTTTATAATCCGTCATTTTGTTTAAGCAAAATTGGTTTATATACGACATCCCGCTTCGTTAAGCTTGTCATAAAATACTATTTTAACAATAGGAACGATTTAATGCGACTGTTTCGCGTTCTAAAAATGAAATATAGTTTTGGTTACGCATTGCAGTCCTTGCATGGGGTAGCAGTAGCCCGCAGCAGTCCTGGTCGCTGCCACGGTGGGGAGGCGACACAATGACATGGAAATAGTTCCACTGGAAAGGAGAGCGTACATAGTTGTCCCCTTTTAGAATAAATATATTTGCAAAAATCTGTTATATAAATAAATAACATGTTTGTCTGATAACATACTCAGTATGCTCTGTATGCAATTACACGTAGACAAAAAATACAAGGAAATAGCGCCAGTGTAGCTTTTAATTAATGTTGGCTCAGGAGTTTTAGGATTATCGTCACTGTACAGGCTTGTCTCTTTTTTTTTGTCAGATAGTCCGGGGAGCAGGGCGGATACCGTCGATTTAGCCGTGACGGCGGCACGGCTTACGAATTGATTGTTCTCGACAGTAAAATCAATAATAAAGATTTTATTATTGGCGGTCGCGACCCTCGTTTTGTTGTAGTTAGCTTGCGCTTGTGGCAGGTTGTATGGGAGGGGAATAGGGTCATCAAATGGTAGTGTCCCGTTAACAATATAGCACTGAATTAGAACGCTAGAACACCCATTGAGAGCTTTTTTATATCGACAAATACGCTATGGAAATTAATCCTGAAAACTTAATTTTGGTATGAAACAGTCGGAGCCTTTCACTTGACGCGTAGCTATAGCGGTTGCAACTTTGCTAGAAGCGTTGAAATAATAGCCATGGCATCTTTATTAAATTGTGTTTATTTCGTGGCTCCTTGTTGATTGAATCCGGACAAATTGAATATTTCGTACATTCTTGTCAAAGGATTTCATTCTTGTTAAAGAAACAAAAACTGATACATTATGGATATCATTATAACTGGTCCACCCACACCATTTTTAGAAAGGACATAATTTTATTTCTGCCTTTGTTAGGTCAAAGATGGCTTTCAATGGATTATGTTTTTCGTGAAAAGTCTGTGTAATATTATTATGTAGTTTCAGACATATAATATTTGAGCAAGTGCTTAAAGAAAGCCTTTAAACAGTCGTTAAAAGGTTTATCTTACTCTTGTTACATTGTTAGCTGTCGTAACAGTCACTTGTTATTTTGCTCACTTGTGGAACTTCGTAGTTAGCGTAGCAGCGGTGAGTTAAAATTTCGTTAGCGGTTTACAAGTAACAGAATTTTGATTGGCGACAATTGTTATCTTGGTAAATTAGTTTATTTGGGACTCGCGTAGCTCGGTGACCATTTCGTGAGCTTTTCCCAATTTCTTACCAGTTTCAAACATTTGATACTATTTGTCTATGTATGGCGCTGTTATGTATTTTGATTTGAAGTTTGTATTACATCTACAGGCAGACATTTGGTTGCTTACTTTTGTTGATAAGTACAAATGTCCTAAACAGCAAGAAAAATCCTAGAACTGATCATAATAATCACGAAGGACATATTGTCACATGATATGTAAGTCGATAGGTCCATTCTAAAAACAATAGATTTTAATAATCACAAACCATTATGAACTAAAACTTTATTAGATAGGTTTGCTTGTTCTTCATTACCTTTAATAACTATATTAAAACAAAGTACTATAATATGAAAATACATGGTATTCTTCAGAAATTGTACACAGCTTTCAAAATGACCGCGTAATAAAAGTTCAGCTATAATACTTTGAAACTGGGTTTTCGCAATAAAGTTTGGTAGCCGTGATAAGAGCTATAGTAAACTTAATACGATACTTTGTGGTACAGTCCCTGGCGAATCTAGCTGCAATTTGTATCTCATACAATTCTCCTGCAATACTTACCTAGCTTAAATATAATTTGATATTCTTTTGTGCGAAAAGCACCTTTCATTTTAGGTCCTCGTAAAAATGAATGTTTGAGTTCTTTGTATGTTAGACGCTAAAGTGAAAATCACTATCACATTTTTTCTAACGTTCTTTTATGGTTCTTTCATGGCAATCTTTTTAGTTTTAGATCGTACCTATAGCATCGTCCTGTTTACTCGACTTCAGGAACATTGATTTTGAGTGTCGATGTAACTAAGTCGTTTTTCAATACATGTTACATTTATAACCTCTGTTGAACACTCACTTTGTACGCGTGTCTGTTGAAACTGAAACAATTACATAAGTAAACCTTTGTTTATATTTTCGTTCCGTTGAAACAAGGTTTATGACTTCCGCTTTGTCCTCGGCTGTGCTTTGCGTCCATGTAAAATCCTTTCCAAGTAAATTGCCTCCATCTCACCGGCAAAGTGGGTGAAAATGCACCTTTATTTTGCCGTCCTCATTTTTCGCTGTTATTAACAAATTATGTTGATAACGTCTTATAATATTAAGGCCACGAGGTTCTAAAGACCGAAAATGTGAAATGTTGCTTCTACCTATTTCTTTGTTGGTTACATATTCATGTTAATATTTTGAAGAGGTGTGAGTTGGTACCTGAAGGGGTACGGTAGGTATATGAGAATGGGGAGTGATTTTGTAGTGTAAGTGAGGTCGGTATCCCTCGGCGTCAGTGCACGCATTCTTTTAAAACACCCTTTTGAGACGTCTCGTCTGTGAGGGACGGGAACTCGACACAAGTACCGCGATGTATGGGGCTTGTGCAAGATACACATTTATTTAGGAACGTCTGTTTGCGTTTTATATTTTACATATTTGTCGAGTTTTGTCGAGTTATCGTTTTGGCTTAGCGTAAGGCGTTTAACTTTTGGAGCGGAATAATTAAAGCATTAGTGGTTTTGGAATGAGTAAAAAGCTGTTCCTAGTGCAAATACATGTTAGCAAGCTGCTCCAAACTCTGGCTATGATAGGTACCGGCAAGTTGGTGCAATATAAGAAACTTTTCTCACAAGTAAAGCTAGCGCGCGTGCTCGGGTGCCCATCTGATGAGTTTACTAAGTTTCTCGTTGGTCGTGTGTTTTGTTACCCGTTGCGGGCGTGTTCCGAACGCTAAATGGTACGTGTGACGGTGCACAGACGTCCGCCGATTTATGACACCGCCATCGCCAGTAAATTAGTGGGTACCTACCTTGCGCCAAAATAGTCTAGAACTCCATGCTTTGGAAAAATGTTGGAGAAAACGTTTCACGGGCGCTGAAAACTGAAACAAAGAAATAGTTGTTTCAACTATCAATATTTCAATGGCTGTTTGTGCTTCAGTAGGTATGCTAATTTTAATGATTGTATTGTAAACTCAAATACTCGTATACATGTAAAACTTTTGATGAATTACGTATTGCTATTATTAATTAGGTATACCTTTCTGGAAATAATTTTTTTGCGCTTAATGAGATGGGACCACGGAGTAAAAACAAACTCCGTGGATGGGACCGAGTTCTGAAAAAGAGATAGTGTTCCAGAAACATTTACTGGGAAGATTACGTCTTCAAATGAAAATATCCAGGTAATGTCGGAGACATTGCATAAAGAAAACCGTGTAAGAGAATATAAAAATGTCTGAAAAGGTCATTGCGGGTTTTTCCACAATGAAATTTTTACAAAGTTTTTATTTAAGAAAATCGTATTACTTAAGTACCTACATAATTTAAACATTAACCTAACTGTTGTCAACTTTCGAGGTAAATACGTAATGTATTGAAATGTCGCTTGCTTGAACACGGCAATGGGAAATTGATCTGAGCGTAAATAAAGTAACGGTTGTAGTTTTTTGACACAATTGTCGATTGTCGCCTATCAAAATTGAACAAAAAATGTCCAACTATTCTCAGTCGACATTGCTTAATACCTACACAAGGTATTATGACCGATAAAAGCAATTCTGTGAACTACTTTTCGAATAACTTAGTTTAATAAATTATTTAGATTTTCTGGATGTCTTGTTTTCATTTTTAATCATCATGATTAAATAATGAAAAAGTCGCGGTCTGAAAATAAACACATGAATTTAATAAATTCATCAGATAGGTACTTGTTATAAAACTGTTTAGTTATTCATTAAATTCGATTTCGAAGAAAAACTGAAGAATGGACGGTGGGAGCGAAGCCGAGGGCGCGGAGACGAAATTATTGATTTCAGCGAGGCGCGAGCGGGGGCGAACTTTTGCATTCGCTTCCCTTACTAGACAAATTGCTTATCTTACACTATTATTTACGCTCTTATAATTTCTTCTTACTCCTACGTCCTTAAATTAAATTGTGGAAATGTGGAATACATGAATAATAAATTCGCTGTGGAATACCTACGTGATTGTTTTTCGAGTTTTGATTGTTCTGTATCTTTAATTAATTTACTTTACGGTAAAAATGATACCGAATATAAAAATTAATAGCAATTTTGAAGGATAAGGTAAGCAGATTGGTGATCACAGTATGATGTTATCATCCCACTGGTAAACGCTGCCCTCCTGGCATACCTAATCCTTTGGCCGCCTCTTATGACACGAGGCAAATGGCGCTAAATAATTAATTTACACCTTATAATTATACTGTAATGTATCAGGATTAAGGGATCCTGGAAGTACACAATGGGTTGTTAGTTCATCCCCTGTGCGTTACATCATTTAAATTGGTGGAAAATTCAGTTGCTAAGTTGCTATTGCCACCTACAGCATCATAATTGCGTAACACACTATTATTCTTAATCTGAATTATTTTGAAATAGGATATTGCTAATCCATTGCTTCATATTTTCGGAAAAATTGTCTGTCCAACAACGTAAATAACGCAATGAATGTTGTTGAACTGTCAAAATGAAATCTATTGCTACTGATAGTGTGTTACGCAATTACCCCATTGAAAAGCTGTCTTCTAAATATTTTTTTTTATTTTATAATGACTATAAAAGAATTTAAGTAACTCGTTCTACCGCTGCGCTTTCCTCCTGCAAGGCTGCCGTAACTTCTATGTAGAAGGGAATAGAAAACTTTAAGACGCATTTGGTACATTTTTCTTAAGAGGACAGTGCAGGCTACAGGGTGTAGCAAGCTTCTCGCTAATGACTTGAATGGCTTCATTAACAGAGTTACTCCGATACGTGACTGCAAATGCTAATTAGTTTAGTCAGTGGAGGGGATCGTGTGAACCTTGTTTTTTCTCGTAAATGTTTTATTCAGATTGTAACGAGTTTTTTTTACTGGTTCGTCGGTTTAGTGGTCGCAAGCGCTACTGCCGAGCATAAGGTCCTGGGTTCGATTCCCGGGTCGGGCAAAGTGATATTGGTTTTTCCACCTGGACTTTCTCAGTAGCAGCTTAGAGTCTGGATTTGTGCCCGGTTGATGGCAATAGGCTCGCCCCCTATCAAAAGGGGCTTAAACATAACTGGCGAAATGTGGGTGTACTATACTCTGCCTAACCCGGGGATTACAGGCGTGATGTTTATGTTAACGAGATTTTCTTCTCGCGAAAGGTAAAATTTTAGTATCGGTATGAGCGCATTGTTCGTACATACACATGTGCAGTGTAGTGTACCGTCCAGCTAGGGTGTGTTAAAAATAGAGTGGACCGGACATTGAACCGGTGGCCCCGGACATCGCAGTAATGAAAGTGTCCCATCGTGAACGGCGCGAGTTTTCGCGAGTAAACCAATTTCCCGCAGTTCGAAATAATTCACGTTCTGCTATCCTAGCTATTTACCAATACTGAATGGGTTTCGAATTTTCGTGTTACGGTTCGCTTGGTTTGTTTTTATAAAGGTTCTTTTCAATATTTATGATTAAGATAAAGTTACGGAGTCTAGACTAGACACATGATCATCTACCTAGCCTTTTCCCAACTATGTTGGGGTCGGCTTTCAGTCTAAACAGATGCAGCTGAATACCAGAATTTATAATGGAGCGACTGCTTATCTGACCTCCACAACACAGTTACTGGGTAATACGATATCCCTAGGTAAGACTGGTTGTACAATAATATAATATATGTATAATATACCCGTAACGACTGTCAAAGATCTACGAATGATAGCCGGGACCAACGGCTGAACGTGCTTTCCGAGGCACTAGTAGTCTTAGTATGTAAAGATGGTTACCCATCCACGGATCAACCGCGGCAAGCTTAGTTTAAAACGTGATCGATCGACCCATGCGGCTGTTATTACTTAGAGCCCCCTAGTCTAGACTAGATACAATTGAATTTAATTTTGGCTGGGTTCATAACTGAAGGTGTCTATTTCTTGCCCGAAAATTTAGCAGAGCAGACTATAAACTATTTTTTAATTGGTACAACATGCTGATATACCTACTCATTTTAATAAACTGGATGAGTACCTAAGTATACGCACTACAATTTAATCTACCACATCAAAAATGTCAACATCAAACGCAATCCCGTATTCATAACACAATAATTTAAAACTATAAGTTTGAAGTAGCGGAGGAAGTTCCCAGAAGACCGTTATTACAGGCATATCGTAGGTACAGGTAATAGGGGATAATAAACGGCTGCTGGTATTAGCAAACCGGAGTGTATCATTAGTCGCGCGCTGTCGGCACGTGCTGTCACGCGGTATGCGGCCGCGTCGCACGGTTCTGTGCAGTGTGTGCACATTCCGACCCGATATATCGGATGAAAATACTCTTTACCTATACAACATAACTGTTTAGATGGAGATTCATAGACGACTCTGCCTTGGACTGCAAATGCGGTGTTCCACAAACGATGGGAGACCTAATATCGTTCGCTGCGTGTCCTAATGTCTGCACATTACAGGAACAGATAGATGCTAGTGATGGCTCTAACTAAACAAGTAGCCGAATTCTGGGCCGAGTTCATTTAGATTGCCATCGACACGCTAGGAAGAAGAAGAATAAATGCTATGAAAGTGAGAACGTAAGTACTGCTTAAAACCTTGGTCTTCGTCAAACCCATAATTATGGTGACCATAGATATCCGTGATGGTGACGAACGAGGTCAGCTTTACTCGTTTTGCCCTTTGATTTCTGATTTTCAATTCGCTTTCGGCAACTTTCCACTTTAGAGGTCTTTCTTGGCTTAGAAGACTTACGTTCCCTAAATTAACATTGCAAAGGCCTCCTAAAGTTAGGCGCACAATCGTGGTTGAAAGTTTTTCTTCCGGATTACTGCGGATTACTTGAGACACCCATGATATCTTAACTACTCACCAATAGAAATATCTGCAGCGTGTACACTATATTACTCAGCGCTCCGTAAGTGTCAATTCACTCTGTACTGCTGATATTGCTCTCTCGATACGTTCTTGCTCCCATACAATTGTAACTGAAATATTGAATTGCATCGGCACCTATCGCTACGCTATCGATAGTGTGGATCTGAATGTTTCTCTTCCATTGTCTCTTGAGGACATATCGAATCGATGGCGACGTAATAGAGTGGCTGAAGCCCTATCGTATGTGCTCATCGCCACAAAGTTTGTCAACACTAAGTGGTGGCAAATGGAAAGCGTTCGTTTGCTCTGCCGCATAGGTACTGGCGTAATTTTCCCCTTATTACGTTATATTACCTAGACAGTGTTAGTAGATTCGCTCCTGCGGTTATAATATTTTAGGGTTTATTTTAGCATGCATTTAATCTAGCTAATGTGGTAAATTGAGGGAAAGAAGTTTTTGGCGTGTTACAAAAAAAAAATACGGTTTTGGAGAAAAGTTTGTCTTACTAGATGTTCGAGTACCCTTTGGAGGGTTTAGTGTTAGTTTAGGCGAATGCGTAGTTCAAATATTGTTATGATAGGTTACACCCACACCAATATAATTAGTCTTTTTTTGACTTTTCCACTGGTCTGGGACGCTAGACTAACCAGTTACGATAAATGGACTAGACGGCAAGGTGTCGGTGTATTAATACCTACTCACTGTACTCATTACTCAGCTACATAGGTTTTTACGATAGCTCATCTCGAACTAATGTGCTCTTTGTTACATCGGCACAGACAATGTGTAACTCTTCTGTAAATATTTTCTACGGGAACCTTTTTGTTTGATGTGACGTGCGTGGGCCTGCCCATTGTCCGGAATCGCTGTTTTGTGCCCTTTCACATAATGGCGTGTGCTTCAGTCGTAACTGAGGTTTCTTGCCTAAATTTTTCCATTATCACACCGTTTATTTGTTATACCTGCCTGTCGCAATACCTGAGAAGATACGGTGACGATGATGTAGTGCTATGCTTACATAACAAAGGTATCAAACGAAATGAACTCAGCGCCTGTCCTCTCTTCGTCCGCGCTCGTTATTACAAAGCTCTCTACGATACGAAGGGTACGACGACATCTCTTGTAAATCAATATAATAAGATCTGCATGCACGATACCCTTGGCGCGCTCTCACAATGTTACGCTGTACTAGAAAACATTATTTTTTGTGGCTTGTGTAAGTTGTAAAGTTCGTTCGCCCCGCTAAAAGTGAGTCAGGTTGGTTCAATTTTAGTTACATTTAGGAATATAGAAACAAAGTTATACCAGCACATTAAAGTTTCTCTATGACTAAAGCGATGTTGCTCCCTCGTGGCTCCGATATGATTGTGTTTAGAGGCCGTCTTTGGTTGGGATGGGATCGACTTGTCAATTACGTGTCGTTTAGCGAATAAATAAGATTTCGCTTCTCGATCTTTCATTTAGGGGATGTGTACTGACTTATTCCCTCTTCTAACTCCGCTTTTCACAAAATTGGGTGGTGCGCCCTTCTCGACTAGCTCGTAGCCTTTGGCAACAATCTCAGCCATGTTGTCGTTTATTCTCAATAAGGCTTTAATTTCAGGGACGGTTTCAACGGAGATTCCATGAAGATTTAGTCAGCTGGTATTTATAAGTTCGGTGTTTTATTAAATTTCAAATTACAACTAAGTCTCGTTGGTCGGCAGACTCGGCAGCCTTAATAAAGGATTCGTGCGTTAAAGTTGAGGTTATGAGCAGTGAACAGTGAGCTAAGCTTTATTGCTTTAATGCAATGTGAATCTTCCGGATCTCGAATAGCACTTGAAATAACACAGTGCTGCCCATTTTCGTTTAATATTGGAAGTGAAGGCTTTTCATTCCGGACCAATGATTTCTTATTTTATTTCGAATACCGTAGACTAATATCAATATTACATTTATTTGGGATAACAGCATGAAAGAGGCTCTTCAGGTACCTAATGAGTAGCAGTAGCTCTGCTAGCTCAGGATCAGGGAAGCTCATACGGTAATGTGGAGCTATTCAGATCAGCCAAAATAATAAAATTAAGTATGTTAATTCCGCACCAGCATATTAATGTGTATATTCAGCCCCTACATTCAGCGGTTGCAGACTGCTAAATATAGGCCTCCCTCGTCGATTGCTTGATATTGTTATAGTCTGATAGCCATGCAGTGAAATACTTTCTAGATATTCTTACGATAATTATGTCTAGACGTAGAGTTACAATGAGTCAACATCAACATTCTAATGACCGACCCTTTATGAGTAGCTTTTGTGATCAAATAACCACAGCAGAAGATTAATTTTATTTCTCTTTATAAGCCCACGTTCAAGGTCAAAATCGATTGTTATAATCGTAGTTTATCGTCCACTTGAGAAGTTCGGAGCGATTAGTAAATATTTATGACCATAATTGATTACGAAGATCGATTACTGATTTTATTGTTTATGTAAGTAAGTACGTATTCGAATTAGAGCGACAAAGCACTCAGCCGTTATTTATTTACAATATAAATTAGAGTACTTTTAGTACAACAAAAAAAGTAACTACTAATTATCGATTAGAAATAAGCGCATAAATTTTTGTCGAAAGTGTAGCACGAAAATAATAATCGTCAGTTTTGAAGGATCGTAACGTGGGTTAATGAAGCCCTACAAAGCAGTTTTAATTGCCCTTATAGGTAGCCCGTATTCCACAGTAGCGCCCTCAAATGACCCAACAAATTGACCGCCTCACGCAATGCTTAACTTATATTATAGGCATTTCCAATAATGACTGTATAAATTAGGAATTTTATTCGTAAATCAATAGAAAAGTTACACAAATATTGTTTCATGGCTGATTTGTTTCATGACACGAAACATAAAGAGTTATAAAGAGTTTTTTATTATGTATTTGATTTGCTACCGATTCGTGTTTTTCGTATCCTGATTTTCAATAGATTACGAGGTTAAATAGTGACATGAGAAAATAAACTAACACTAAAGGTATTTTCTCGAATTTATTCAAGCCAAACACTATATCCCAAATAGGTAGATACCTACGTTTGTTTTAAAAGATGCATAATTCCCAGCTGTTGTCGACTAAATACTGTCCATCTATACACGCAAGTCTAGAATTACGCGAGCCATCGCAAGTACCTAGTCTTTCCGATCATTCACTCGCACGCTTGCAATAAGCACTGTCGACGACGGTGCCAATTTTAGCGAGGATTCCGTTCTATCGCTCCAGCATGGCATGTGCCACATTCATAATTGTGGATGGAACGACCACTCGGTCGTACAATGTTTTAGTTCAGTGACCGTGCAATGTGCAATTTAACAGCGG
This sequence comes from Gortyna flavago, assembly GCA_963669345.1. Taxonomy (NCBI): domain Eukaryota; kingdom Metazoa; phylum Arthropoda; class Insecta; order Lepidoptera; family Noctuidae; genus Gortyna; species Gortyna flavago. Next base: position 9,200,302 of record OY770128.1, on the reverse strand, counting down.
TTGCGACACACACCATAATTTTTAACCTATTAGCACAATTGCAGTGTCGTAGCATCGGTTATACATAATCTACACTACATCTGCGAAAAATGTGTCTGTTTACTGACATTCAAATTCAACATCCATTTTGTCATCTTAACTCGCAGAACCTTTCACACCTTACATTTCATCAGACCGGAAAGTTATAGGTAGAGTGAGGGTTCCCTTTACCAGGATATTACAACAGACAGCCGGTTATGAGGCCCGGCTGCTGGCAGACACAATAAAAGGCGAATATCTTTGAATATTCATCACCCAGGAAGGACATTGAATGCAATATGCTGTCTTGCTTCTCTTTGACATATGAATTTTCGAGAACATAGGACGATAGAAAGGTAGGCGGAATTTTAAACAGCGCCCCGGCATTATTTTGGCTGTCTATTAATAATGAATGAACACTCTAGGGTCGACAAATTGACGGAGGGACATTACAATCTCGTGAAACTCAACAAAACAGTGTCACCTCTATATTAGTTAAATGAGATGTGTAGCGCAATTATGACAATATGGCACAACTGTGCGTGTTGGCCGGACATAGTTATAAATAATTTTATCGCTTTCAAAGTGTGGAAAACCGACAAATCCATGAGATTTTAGAACGATAAGATAATTTAACATTTCACATGGCTTTAATGATACGATGATTGTTTAGAAACTGTTCATCAGCAAGTTTTTATTACCTTAGTTAAAAGTACATATAGCTTTAATTTCTGTCCTAGAAATTACGCAGGTAGCGACCCACCCGTAGCGTAGCCAAGTTGATACGAAGACGCTGATTTGAATATTATGCTAACGTAGCGACTTATTACGCTAATGTACTGAAAATGTTTATACAGTCCTTTTGAAAACAGGAAAATATCCAACGGAACGTTACTTTAACTGATTACTAATGCTTTCAATTTTTCTTCTTTCAGGTAAACATCGAATTGGTTTCTTCTATTGGTTAATGAATGGGAACTATGACAGGTAGAGAAATCGCCACTTCCACATCGAAATTTTATAAAACTGATTTCAAATGCATTGCTTTTCTAACATGAAACATGGATGTGACATGTTAGGTATAGGTTACAATAGATACCTGCATACAAATATGCAGGAATTTAATATTTAAAACTTTCATGTGAATTGTATAAAAATACACGACAAAGTATAACGACATGCGACGTTGAACTAGTTTCTGAAAATGTTCAACAGAATTTCAGGAAATATTGAGTTATGTGCATTTACCGCTTCACATTTTTGAAACATGATGTTTTATTGAGTCGTCGGGTGTTCGTAGTTTGGTAAAAAAATCGAGTTAATTTACCTCAATGTGAAATTGTGGAAGTATGAAACAATGAGTATCCCTGTCCATTAAGTCATTACGTGCCTAAATTATCGTAATATCCACCTTATCACCAGTTATAAATCGCCTCATAAATATTGTTGGAAAACATTGTGATATTCTACACTTGAAATCTAATTTTCAACAATTGGAGGGTTGTTTACTGTGATTGTTAGCTTGACACATCCCACTGCTGAACAAAGGCCTTTCAACTTCATTTTGTGGTTTCAAGCTAAAGTTGACACAGAGCGACCCTTAATTATACGAGGTGCCTTGCAAAATAGAAATGATGACGGCTTCCAACTTCCAGGCTATTTTAGGCTAATCTGGGAGATAAAACAAAAGTGGGTGGGAAGGAATTTAAAAGGTGAGTTTGGTCTAGCTAATATCGTCTAAAAGTGTACCGTAATAAGGTTAAAGTTGCCCATCAAACTGCAAACTGCAATTCATCAACTCTTAATCTTTACATTTATAATTCTAATCGTGGTTTTGAGAAATGTTCTGGCTTTCGTTGAACCTTGGCTAACCCGACAGAGATTATAAGCTTGATTTTGCCTTTTTGATCTTAGTTTTCATGAAAAGATTTAAGATTTATTGTCATCACAATTTGACGAGCGCACGCCTCTTTTCAGCTTCAGTGCTTCGAAAGCGTTTAACAAAAGCTGTTTGAGGCTTTGCGTTTTCATCGTCTACAATGAAAATGTTATTTTCGTGCATATTTTAAAATGTTGTCCCGCGTTGGAAAGTTTTGGCGTAATGGTAATTTTATTTATATTCTGTCAATATAACTCTTGTATATACGAGTATATGTCTGTGCCATCTGTCTTTTCTATTTTAACGTCTTTATATCTGTTATATTGTTTTTTTTTTGTGCCTATTACTCTTTTTGAGATGGTTAGAAAAGTTCTTTTAAATAGAAAATGTTCTCTGCATAAATATTCTTTATGACCACATTTACTGCCAAAAGACGACAATGTATACCATCTAATACTTGTGGCTTGTTTCTCTCAATTGAGTGAGTATCGTACTTTCAATTGTCTTGATTTAGTATTGAAGCTTTAAACTCAATAGAGGCGTTGCTCTAAGTGGTATGAATGTGTCTCGACCTGGTATTGCTATCCGAGGACCCTGTACAGCTGCAGTTAATGGTACGACAACTTAGCCAGCATATTAAAATCGTAGGATTAGAGATCAACTTAGATAAGACCAAAGTAATGACAAATTAAGAAACTAAGTACCACAATAAACTTCGATTCCACAACCTTACAATATGTAGAAGACTACACATACCTAGGTCACATTATCTTATTTAAGGCTTGCACAGAAAAGGAATTAAACAGGAGAATACAAAATACGGAATAAGTTCTGGGATATGTAAGAGATTTTCCTCTCCGGAGCTAAAAAAGAAAGCCATGAACATTTGCTTATTGCCATGTCTAACATTCCCACTGAAAAACTTGGATAAAGTCAGAGTCTCTTAGAAAGGTAGGTATAGAACGCAGTTTCATGAGTATCAAACGCAAAGACCGAGTGAAACACTCTCTAATAAGGAAAGAAACCAAGGCATACGACATTATTAAACAGATACTTAGACAAAAATGGCAATGGGCCGGTCACCTTCAGAGACTGGAGACACAAAGGTGGGCACAGATCACCACAAACTGGATCCCGATCAATGAGATATGCAAAAGAGGAAGACCAATGAAAAGGTGGAACGACGAAATAATAAAAACAGCTGGCAAAACTTGGTGCAGATTGGCGAAAGAAGAAGTTCATGGAAGCATTTGAAGGTGGATTTTATATTTTATTTAAATTTTTCATCTGTTTAGTAAGAAATCAACGAAAGCTATTTTTTTTTTATTTACTTACAGAATATAGACATGTTTTCATAAACGATGGAATAAATTATTTATTTGTATATCTCACGTACGGGCACAATTTGTGTGTATTGTATTTCAATTATTTATAACACACATTACAATATTTAATCCCAATACATAAATCCGGGTTTAAGCTTCGCTGACACGTATTTTGTTGGTAGCGCAAAAACACGTAATTGTTTTAAAATAGACAACATGGAGTGACATATCCATTTTGCGTATCAATTTAAAAAAAGTGTCGACCGGAGTAAACTGTGGTGAAAAAAGTTCATTTCGAGATGCAGGGCCTCGGCGGGCTAACGAGCCGGTAGACAATGAGTTAATGAAATAGACTTAATGCACGTTGATCAAGGTTGTCATTATTACGTAGCTCTCACACCTCGTTCAACTTATTAAAGTTTCAGCGGTTCATTGTCTGCTCGTGAAGTCGTGCAGCATTGCGCTCACATTGAGCGCTTTACAAGTAATACCCACTTTGCATGCGCATTTCTGCTCAGACTGAATAAATTTTGTTTGTAGTGCACACTGATTCGACTGGTTTGATAAAAGTGTACTTAGTATATTAAATCGATCCGCACTTTCGTTATGAACCTTCCATTTCCATTAAAGTCTGTAATACCGTTATGGATTGCCGTATCGTGTAATGTTTTAAAAATTATTTGCTTGCTTGGTCGCTATGGAAACGTAAAACGTATAATTATGTTAGTGAGGTCCGACTCTGTTCTGATTCTGATGCTTGATTTACGTTATAGTAGCAGTTGCAGGCTATTGTTATGAAAGAAGTTCGCCGTTGCAAAGTAGTGTAGACTGAGAGTTGAGTTGTAGCCGAGTTGTGCATGGTCACGAGGAAAACACGCTGGCGTAGTGTACGCATGCGCCGTGCGTGGCTGGCGGGCCCGGGGTGTGGGCCCGGGCCGTCTCCCCGGCCGCCACCTGCTCGCCTGCGCCTGCCCTGCCTCACACCTGCACTCCGCCGTGTTAAAACCTGCTATATTTCACGGTTTCCGACGAGTGTCATTTATGCCTCTGTTCTCCCAACAATCAAGGAATGAAAATTGAATGTTCGATATTATTTCAGGCGTGCAATTGAAAGCTTTATTGACTCTGTCTGTCGGTTGTCTTCAAGCTCTGAATTGTACTGTTTTCGCAGTTTAGCAAATTGCTTCCAAGTTGACAAAACTGTCTTTTGAAAAGCGGTTTTTATCTTGGCATGGACTTTTATTATCAGCGATTGGCGAGATGCCAGTCTCTAAGGGCAGGGGTTGGGTCAACGGAGTTTGATTCCGAGTCTCAGGCACTTAGTGTCAAGTCGTCTTCGATAACATAGGATTTGTAATTCCTGAATGGTTATAGGACATACTATCAAGCAAAGGCCGAAATATTTTATTGTTCCAGTTTCTTACTAAATTAACAATTGCCTTGTTTATTCAGTGAACGTAAACGTAGCGGGTGAACAAACGGAACAAACCACAGTATTTGGTCTGTCCGTTCGGAGCGCACGTTTGGAGAGTAAATAAAAAGCGAATAGATTTGAGGTGGCACACATTCAAAACAAATACCACCTAGCTATATATCAATAGTCTCGTATACAACATATGCTTCAGATATTTGGCATTGCTCCAGGGTTTGTGGGGAGCTCCACAAACGTTCCTTAGTTGGTTATACCCTCCTGTTGTCAAGAGTTACTTAAATTATGTGATAGTGTTTTGTTTATGCTGCGCTATTAAAGGAATGGCATTATAACGGTGAAGGAAAACATCCTGAGAAAACCGGCATCTCCTAGAACCAAAATTTGAAGACATATGTCATCTACCAACTCGCACTGGGCCCGCGTGGTGGATTACGGCCCACTCCCTCTAACAGAGAGGAGGCCTGTGTCCCAGCAGTGGGAACATTATAGGCTGATTATGTTACGTTATGTTATTATAAAAATGCCTTTGATTAATCTGCACCCTAATTGCGTAATCACACTATCACTCACAATCTGAATTATTTTAAAGGATATTGCTAATCCATTGCTTCATAGTTCGAAAAATATGTCGACAACGTAAATAACGCAATGAATGTTGTCGAACTGTCAAAATGAAAACCATTGCTACTGATAGTGTGTTACGCAACTACCTCACTGATCTTGCTTCAAAGGGCTTTGTTGATTTTCGTAAGTTTCTGAATATCCCGGTTGTTGTGCGAGGGCGATGCTCCTACACGCTCTAGTACCTAATGTTGAATAGTGTAGTGCTAGATATCACCTGCCTTGGATTGAATTGGCCTTTTGTTTTTGACACAGGTAAAAGAAATATGTCGAAAAAAGTTCCTAGTCAAATTATATGGTCCCTAGGGGCCTATCAGATAGTGATTTTGTCGATGTCGGATTCTACACTTGAGGGATGACGACTAGCCCGCCCATATTATAAATGGTGTGGATTATTAAATTTATTATTTTCTAAAACCCCTTTACGCTAAAATAAATATTATACACTAGCTTCCGCGCGCGGCTTCGCCCTCGAGGTATGTCGATAAAAACTATCCTATGTCCTTCCCCGGGTTGCAATTTATCTCTCTGCCAAATTTTATCGAAATCCTATATATCCTATCCTATATATCGTTCAGTGGTTTAGGCGTGATAAAGTAACATACAGACAGACAGACAGACAGAGTTACTTTCGAATTTATAATATTAGTATGGATATACAGGGTGTAGGGACATCGACGCACAATCTATCATGGATTTAGATTTTTAATCGGTGGTTTTTAAAAAAATCTGCTATTTTATACAAAATTGCACTACCTACGAGCTACGTGGTTAAAATGTGTATAGCATTTTTTTTGATAGCCGACGAATAATTTCTACGCTAGTCTAGGATCATGTGCTGAATGCTCGCAAACTGTAACTTGATTACAGATTTAGGTAGGTAAAAGATATTCAAAGTAACATTACAATAAATATACTTAAATATACGCTAGGTACCTGATGTAATTATTTTGACGAGTTTGGTAGGTATCGAGTTCGTTTCCCTAAACTCTCATAAAATATACAGCCACCTACTCAATATTGAAATGTCAACGAGTAGGTGGAAGGTTGGTTAAAATAAATAAGTGCCTACTTTTGTAAAACATTAATTCCTTTATTATCTACTAGCTTCTGACCGCGGCTTCGCCCGCGTGTATGTTATGTTATATGATAAGGGTTTGGTTTCCGCACTTAGTCCTTCAGTGGACCATTGTGCTCGCCCGCGTGTATGTCGGCAATCATTCCTAAGAAGCTGCTACCGCGACAATAAGTAGCCATGGCATCCCCAGGATGTCATCTATATATCCTTGCCAAATTTTATCGAAATTCGTTCAGTGGTTTAAGTAGTTGAAAAGGTAACATATATACAGAGTTACTTTCGCTATGAATACATAATGTAGGTATATATAAGGTTGTTATCGTAACGATAAAATCTTAATAAGACAACGCATAAGGTCAATGTATTGTAATGTTCAGTTGTGTGTGAAACTAGACCCTAAATGGGCCGCAGAATGGGATTACAGCTAACTGCGGATTTATACCGAGGCTTTAGCAGAATCCCATCGGGCAAAAAGGATACCGAATGGCTACAGTAGTATTAGAGGCAATGTTTGATAATACACGCTATTTGTATTCTGATGTTGGTAGCTTTTCTTTATGACCCTACTCTTATGTTTTATTAGACAGCTGACAAGACAATTGGCGCCCTCCAGTGGCAGATTTACACATTTTCCAAATACAGGCTGTTAAATGCATGCCGCGCTTGTCAGTTCCTAGATTATTTTATCAATCCAAAATTTTGGTTGAAATTGCTCAAGAAATAGTTTTTGGATATATTTCTCAGCTAAGCAAAGATCTGAGTGCAGTTATGGCCCGAGTGCACTGGTGGCCCCGACTTACGAGTTGTAGGTCGTGGGTTCGAACCCAGACAGGTGCTTTACTTTGTGTAAATAATTTCATCACCACTGCTTTCAAAACGGTGAATGAAAACATCGTGAGAAAACAAAAATGTCCTAGAAACAAAAATTCGAAGACAATTTTTTACGGCATCTACCAACCAGCACTGGGCCCGCGTGGTAGATTATAGCCCACTCCCTCTCAAAGAGAGGAGGCCTGTGACTCAGCAGTGGGAACATGTTAGGCTGATTATGTAATCAAAGCTCAATACATGATTGACGACTGATAAGCAGTCATCACTGCTGCCCCGGCCCCCGATATTCTTAGTCCACCGACTAAGAATATCGGGGGCCGGGGCGGCAAAACAAAATGAGGCCGCAGCCTGATCTTCTGAGTTTATGTATTTATATCTAATAACATTTGCAGAAATTGAATGATGAAAAAAAAAATTCACTTTCAAGAACATTTTCACGGCAAGGTCGAAAATTTTTACAGCCTGTCTCGTTTAATTTAGGTTTCTTTTAAACATTCATACTGTATAAAGGAGTTACTTTGTCGACTTATGAAGGAACCATGAGAATGAAGGGAATGTAGGATGCCAGAGCGAGCGAAGCGTGCTCGGAAATTTTAGCACACCAGCTTGTGTAGGTTAGGTTTTCTTTTGACTATACAGAACCAGGAGTTACTTTTCGACTGAGGTATGCAGAAAAGCCTGACAATTAACAGAATGTTAACAAGAGCGAGCTCGAAAATGTTAGCACCCTGCATTTAAATTTTGCATATTATGCTATTATGTAAAGGGCCGCCAATTTCTTCTTATTGAACATATTTTGGCGTTAAAAAAAAATTGGTAAAGTGTGAATGAAGGGGGTAGGATTATGGGAAGAGTGTGAAATATATTTTCTGCAATTTTGCTCTGTTCTCAAAGAACAGAGAAAGGGAGAAACTCAACGGAAATATGTCTGATTTCTTCCTGCCAGACATCAGAGACATCAACTCCTTACCAACTTACCTACTTACATCATAGTTTTGTGAACTACCCTCGAACTTCATAATTTGGATTAATATTTAACAATGTGCGAAGTGGCGATTCTCAATTTAGTATTTATTGCTTACCTACTTGATGAAGGTATTGATACAATATTTAATTTTTGTCTTCGTAGTAACCACGGAGTACAGACGTGGTACTAACTGAATGGCGCAGGTTATTAATGTAATATTTTATTTATTTTTCATGCTCACTAAACAGTTGCGCTCAAATGTAAGTATAGCCTATTATAATATCGGTGTAGTTTACTTTGTGTGTTTAGTAGTTTATTTATTTATTTATGTAATTATTTGCGCATTTAGAAATGCATTTTCTTGTTTCTAGATCTCCTATATTTACTGAACCAGACGCTCCACTGCACTGTAGAATTTAAACATGCTGGTGCATACCATAAAATATGTATCAGCTTCCATATCCCAGTCTATGCAGCTATAAAATCTCAACGTAAAACTCGCTCCAAATCGCATGAAACTGCTCCTACGACGTGATAAGCTGATTCTCTGCCGTGTTGTCCGTGTAATCTAGTGAATCGTCCCGCACACAAGAGAAAAAGTGTACAAAAGCCGCTACAGCAAACTGGCCACAGCACCCCCTGCTACCGTTTATCAAGCGGTTTTTGCGGGAGACTCAACAATACTTTTAACCACGCAACTTTTTTCTCAAAATAAAACCCTCGTGTTGATATTCATGCATTTCAAATTATGTATGCTCATGTTTTAACAGGATTAACCAAGATACGACTGTATTTTACATGAAAATTTATGTTGTTTTTCTCGAAAGAGAGTTAAAAATTCGACTAGAAACTAACACCCATTTCACATTAGCGTGCAAAATTAATTCCTGCGGTCTAATACCCCTCAAGTACGATTCCGATAGCTTAATAATTTGATAGTTTTGTTAAGAGGCCTTCAGACAAGCACTACTTGAATTGCTAATGCGTATTTGGAGTCTCTTTGATATTGAAATTGTGGTTTTTCAGATACGGACAATCAGCGAGTGATAATTCACGTAAAGGATGTTAATGATGAGCCTCCTTACTTCATCAACCGACCGCTGCCGATGCAGACGGTGGTGCAGCTCAACGCAGCTCCGAACACGCCAGTCTTCACTCTTCAGGCTAGGGACCCTGACACAGACCACAACATCCATTACTTCATCGTTAGAGACAGAACCGGGGGAAGATTCGAGGTCGATGAGCGGTCAGGCGTGGTGCGAACGAGAGGAACCGATCCCTTCCAGCTCGATATGGAATACGTGCTGTACGTCAAGGCTGAGGATCAGGTCAGTGCTCACATATTCCGTATAGATAGTTAATTAAGGATTGCGAACAACCTATTAATTATAACATATTGGCGAAACATCCGTGATATTAAATCCAATTAATATTCGCAGTCATGCTGTGGACTCATTCAAATTGAAATGGTGTGATGATTTTTTTGTTTATTAGTTGGAAATTGCTTCCAATTGCGTAGGTACAGCTTTAGTATAATGTCGGTAGGTACAACAGCTACGTAAACTCTGATTTTTAATTTGCTAGTCCAGAATGACAGCTGCGTGCGTTTTTTGTCATGTTGACATTAAAAATGCATAAAAAAATGCTGTTATTTTAGTAATAAAAAATGCTAGCTAATAAAAAATGAGTTTAGGTCTGTTTCTGATAACTGTACCTACCTACCAATTAATTAATTTTAATATGTCCATTACATTTAACTTGTTCAAGTCTTCTACAAAGGATGTGTTTTTTTTTCGGCCAAACTTGTACCGAGGTACAAATTACAAATGAAATTCCTTGCAATAAATTGTGATAGTAGCAGTATTTAAAATCCTCCAATATTCGATTGATTAAGAAATAAGAGAATGTAAAAAATCACTACCTCACATCGTAACTGCGTTCAACGAAACGTTCATAACAGCAGTGACAGCTGTCAAGTGTCAAACTATTCCAATTGTCAAAATAAATATTATGATTCCGGTTGTTTTAGACTACAATATTGAATATTGTATATTATAGATGCATTTTATATTAATTAGTCTGTGGTCACATCAGTCCTCACTCCCCAGCGAATACATTTCATCATCGATATACCGATGGTGCCATTAATATAAAAATGGAATGGAATTGTACCATAAAGGAGGCATGGACCTCCTATCAGTGACGGTCATCGGTCTATAAAATGTTGTATGACAGTCCAAGGGACCTAAAATGTGTATTTGTTCGTTCTACATACCCATTCCATCTACTCTTTGATTCTACGATAAATACACGTTAAGTATCTGGTATTCAAGGGCTCTGCTCATCAACATTCAAACCGCCGTTTAGGTATTAAACAGTTGGTTTATAAATGTCAAACTCCTTAAGGAAAGAATAGCCAAATCAAAAATTATGAAATCACACACGAAATAGCACTCCAAGAGATGGGAAACCAACGAACGAGCCGAGGAACCGAAACGGAATTATGATAAGATGTTATTTATTGGTAAACAAAACAACTAATTAAAAGAAATAGATAATTATCGGCCTTGGAGCACAGTCTTTTGGCCTTTCAGAAAGCTAACCAAACGCATACAATATCTGAATCAATTAATGTCTTCTTTAATTCTTATTCGCTAAATGTTTCACAAAAATAATGTTTTATATAACCTATAATAAGATAATATTCAATATACTTTTAGGATAATTTCTTTATGTTACTTTTATAACATGAAGTAACGAAACGCATCTTCGGAAAAATATAAAATGAGATTGCCAAATTAATTCATGGGTTGCAAGTTATTAATATCTTTGAACGACAATTTCATGTGGTACAAATGTATAAATAAATCCAATATATTTTTTTTCAGAATCTGCAATTTTTTCCCTGTATTTCAGTACTTTTGTTCTTAAGGTACATTGTTTGGCCACAGTTGTATGAAAAAAGAAACACCTCCTTTAAATAAGGTTCCTCTTCTTTACCGTAGTTTTCCACGTATCCATATCTACTAATATTATAAATTCGAAAGTAACTCTGTCTGTCTGTCTGTATGTCTGTATGTTACCTTTTCACGACTAAACCACTGAATGGATTTCGGTAAAATTTGGCAGAGAGATAGATTGCATCCCAGGGAAGGACATACCCCGCGGGCGAAGTCGCGGGCGGAAGCTAGTCTAAATATAATGCAGCGAAGTTCAGGCAGACGTTACTGCCGCTTCTTCGCAGAAAGAAACCACGCTTTGACCTAATTAAGTAACTTAATATTTTATGCACATGACACAACATTTTATGAGTCATGCACTTACCATACTACTTTATGGTTAAAAGTTTCACTCGAACGGGCAGTCCTTTGAGTTGGGTACCTACAGTATGTTAAGTGAACCAAGTCGTTTCCTCTTTTTATTCATCGGTAAAATAAATGTTAACAGCAATATAATTGCGTAACACACTACAGTACCTAGGTATGGCTTTCGTTATTACATTGTTGATCAAACAAATTTTACAAGCAATAGATTAGCAATATTCTTCAAAATGATTCAGATTGAGATTGATAGTGAGTTACGCAATTAGGATGCAGTTTTCTACTGTTAGAAACTTTATTGAAAAATAAACTGTCATATCCGTTTTTAAAATATCTACCTGAAACTATTTTTTATCGTCACTGAAAGACAAAGTGAATATAAAATTGGAAACATTATACCTATCAATAACGTTGAGAGGTTCTTGAGGGGCGTAGCAAGTCGGTTTTCATTATTATAGGTTTCGTATAATACGATGTGGATACCTACAGTCACGAGCCTAAATACCTTACATTTAGGTACTTACACAAGATAGTTATGGAACCCCAGCCCTCACAGATATTGTGTGTCTATGCACTTTTGCCCAGCACGATCTGTGTGGCCGCTGAGCTTGCACATTTTAAAGATAATGTTTGTTTAGTCTAAGTCTTAGCTAGTAGGCCAGTTCGTGACTTGCATCCGAATATGTAACACGTCTCAATTAAATATAATTAATTTTGTAATTATTTTTACCAACGGTTTACTTTCGCGTTCTTAATTACCTTCGTTAATGCCACTGTGGATTGTGGAGCAACCATACCTTGTTAATTAAGTACGTCTTGTAGCTAAAATTGTGTTACAAATCGTTCCCTCTCACTTCTTTCACACGAAAATGAAAAGGCCGCGAACGGTTTTCAAAAAAGTGACATCTATACCAACCCGCACTGGGCCCGCGTGGTGGATTGCGGCCCACTCCCTCTCACAGAGAGGAGGCCTGTGTGACCTGTGTCCCGGCAGTGGGAATGTTATAGGCTGATTATGTAAACACTCTAACCTTTTTTATAAAAAAAAGGATAGGTATTGTATTCCATGTGTCTTTTATTGGACTACCCTAGGATTTCGAAGGATTTCTTTGTTTAACATTTGTCACTAATCCATTGCTATTTTCTGCGATTTTCAGAACGGCCGTGTTGATGAGAGAAGGTTTCAGTCTACGCCTGAGGAGCGGCTCAGCATTGTCGGCGGCAAGCGAGCTCCTCAATTCTACCTGCCTAGCTACGAAGCTGAAATAGCTGAGAACCAGAAGAAGGATTCAGAGTAAGATCATAATTATAACAATTCATTTTATGAATACCGTTTTACCATAGTGTGTTTTCCGCCGACTTCAAATGTTCTGCTGAATAAACAGGGAGAACCGAGCATTGATGCCGCCGTAGCGCTGAAAAATGGCGTATTTTTTTAATGTGGCCAAACTAAGGTACTTGCATCGATTCGCAAACAGACCGCGATACAGTCGCGATGCCTTCGCTGGTCATAGGTATACGTTCGCGATGCAACATCGGTACACTCGCGATTCAGCATCGATACAGTCGCGATGTAGCATCGATCAGTCGTGCGCTGTAGTGACTAGGTACCTACCTGTAAATGCCTGTGGACGCTACAGTTGAGTTAAGATGGATTCGGTCATGACAACGGGATTCGGTCATGACAACGTTGGTCGCGTTGCCGTTGTCTTTTTTGCTGCTTTTACGGAAGCAGTCACAGCGTAGGCGTGGGCAACGTAAATATTGAGTGCACCCATATAACCATACTAGCTTCTGCCCGCGGCTTCGCCCGCGTGGATATCGGAAATTATCCCACGGGACAGTACCGATGAAGTAGCCCATGTCCTTCCCTAGGATGCTATCTATCTCCTTGCCAAATTTTGTCGAAATCCGTCTAGTGGTTTAGGTGTGAAAAGGTATCACATACAGGAAGAGGTACTTTCGATATGGCTCACTATTTTGGGCTTCCACATAAAAGGTAGATAATTATGCTGTCGCGGACATTTATTTAGAACTGTTCCCACGATACATTATATTAGTGTAACAACAGCGCATCTGCGGGATTCAGCCCTAGTAAAGGTTTCTGTGGCTCTATGGGACGCCATGTAAGTCGCCTGCTGCTGACGTCGAGCTTGTGACTGTTCTGGTGTCTCCGCAGCCCGTTGTGACACCACTATACTCAGCATGCTGTTGACGCCGATCTTGGGGCTGTTCCGGTGTTTCTGAAGCCCGTTGAGACACCAGATACTAAGTCTGCTGTTGACGCTGATCTTGGGACTATTCCGGTGTCTCCGCAGCCCTTTGAGACACCAGATACTCAGCATGCTATTGATGCCGATCTTGGAACTGTTCCTGTGTTTATGCAGCCTGTTGAGCCACCAGATACTCAGCATGCTATTGATGCCGATCTTGGGACTGTTCTGGTGTTTCTGCAGCCCGTTGAGACACCAGATACTCAGCATGCCGTTGACGTCTAAGTTGACACTGTTCTGAAGTTTCAGCAGCTCGTTGAAATGCCAGATATTCAGCGTGTTGTTGACGATAATCTTGGAACTGTTTTGGTGTCTGTCTCAGTAGCTCTGTGTGCGCCTCACGCACCGCCTGCTCTAACCTTCGCAGCTCAGTTTGTTGAGACGTCTCGTTAAGTCTAGCTATTTTTATAGTTCGAGCTTTATTAGAGCTTTATGAAATATATATTAGACTTACGCTTTTGAGTCATTATTGTAAGTACTATTTAAAAAATCACAAAATCCGTAGTAATTTTCAAACTAACTAAAACAATTCCATTAGCAAATTATGAGGAAAACGAATCTATGTTTTTCCTACTTACAACACAACCTAAACCTAAAACTATACGTTAATCTTAAAATAACAAAAAAAAAAAACAATTGTAATAATCTAAGTAATGAAATGTGATTTGATATTTCTTTTTAAAATATCATCTGCCTAGCCTTTTCCCAACTATGTTGGGGTCGGCTTCCAATCTAATCGGATGCAGCTGATTACCAGTATTTTATGTAGGACGACTGCCTATCTGACCTCCACAATCCAGTTACTGGGTAATACGATACCCCTTGGTGAGACTGGTTGTCAGACTTTTAGGGGTTCCGACGACCCGTAGCGACTGTAGAAGAAAATATCCACGAATGGCAGCTGCGTGCTTTCCGAGGCACGGAGGGGTCTCGGTATGTAAAGATGGTCATCCATCCACAGACCAACCGTGGCAAGCGTAGCTTAACCTGACCGATCGACCTGTGCGGCTGTTATTAATTAGCTACGGGCCCCTCGGGCCCTTCTTAAAATATACTACCTAAAAATTATAATTATGCCTACTCATTCATTTCATTTTGGCAGTTCAACAACATTCATTGCGTTATTTATTTACGTTGTTGAGCAGACAAATTTTTCGAACATATACAGGTAAAGTGATGGATTAGCGATATCCTTCAAAATGATTCAGATTGAGATTGATACTGTGATAGGTACGCAATACGTATTATAAAAGTGCTCTGTGCCTCACGCGTCTGCCTGCCCGCGTTCGGGACCGCCGCGCCGCCGCGCCGCCGCGCCGCCAATTCCTATGGCTCTCTACCTCAGGTCAATCTTATCGTGATACCTTTTAAAGAATTTGTCCAAATTGCTTGGTGTTAAAGACAAAGTTTATCTACATTAAATACCGAAAGTGATAAATGTATTAATTTTCATAAGAATTAACTAAGTACTCTAAAATGTGCATTGTAAAAAAAGTATCCGATTTAAATGTATTTTTGGATCACTATTTTGGATATAATGGCTTCCACATAAAAGGTAGATATATGCTGTCGCGGACTTTTATTTAGAACTATTTAAGACAAACAGTCCCACGATACATTATCTTCGTGTAGCTGTAACGGTTTAGGCAGCGCACGCCAAGATAGCTCTCAGAGGGCAGGAATTTTTCCGACTTAAGTACTTGATACTTATATTATGTAAAAAAAAAAATTACACAAAATCTTTATAAATTGTAGTCTATGTGTTATTCTGATGTATAAGCTATATTACTGTGAAGTTTCATCGAAATCCGTTCAGTAGTTTTTGCGTGAAAGAGTAACAAACATCCATCCTCACAAACTTTCGCATTTATAATATTAGTAGGATTTATGCAAATGCAACAAGCGGCTAAACGTAGCGCAACCGTTGCAGACGTGCGTTGAAGAAAAGCAAAAAGTACTCCTTAAAGTAAAATCTAAATGTGTAATTCAAATAATATCTTAGCGAGAAAAAGAGATAATGATAAACTCTTTGTCTTTAGTACAAACGGCTACACATCAAGTTGTACATAACCAGTATAAGCTGACTTCTGATTGTACGAAAAACCTATACAATCCGAGGTCAGCTAAAACGAGAAATGTACAGCTATATGTGTAGCCGTGTGTACATAGAAACCGTGCAAAAGAAAAATAGGAAAAGAAATTATATTTATAGAAATTGGGTACTTAATCAAAATAGAAAAACAGAAAACACTAGTTTTCTCCTAGGGGTTTTAATAAAGTTTATCAGTTTTGCTGTCGAAGAATCAGAGAGGATAAAATAAGAGTATTAAGAACAGGATTTATAGGTTTCCGCCAGTGCCATACTAGAGCGAGCGAAACAAATGACTTCTATTTGTTTATTTTTCCGGCAAGTTATGAAGTGTAATAGATTACTCGGCCTTGTAGTGGATGGGTTACAGTTTGTCCCTTCTTCTTATTTGTTAGTTTTGTATAAACAGATTTAGTATCTGTCAACAACCTGTTTTTTGGGATGATTTATTTTAGAAAAGATAGTGTTTGTTTCAGCTTTTATCCCTACTAGTATCGCATATCATCTGCCTAGCTTTTTCCCAACTATGTTGGTCGGCTTCCAGTCTAACCGGCAAATCAATGCTGCTCAATACCAGTATTTTACATGGTGCAGTCGTTCCATGTAACTATCGATAGGCAGTCGCCTATCTGACCTCCACAATCCAGTTACTGGGTAATACGATACCCCTTGGTACTGGTTGTCAGACTTTCGGGCTTCCGACTACCCGTACCGACTGTCAAAGATTCACGAATGACAGCCGGGACCCACGGAGGGGTCTCGGGTATGTAAAGATGGTTACCCATCCATAGATAGAAGCGTAGCTTAACCTGATCGATGGACCTGTGCGGCTGTTATTATTTAGCCACGGGCTCCTCAGTATCGCACCTAAATTTGAATGGTCCTATCCTATCGATATACCTACCTATCTACTATCCTCATAAAATTACTTTTTCTGAGGACAGCAGGTACCTATTTGGTTAGGATCTTTTTTTGAAGACGTCGTTCTTTCTTGTTTTCTTCAAGAGACGGAAGAAAGGGCCAACCTTTTAATAATTATTTGAAGTCGTATATCAATCACGCAGAAGTCTCACGGGTGGCTCTGGAGACTGGACGCAACATGTTGATCTTTGATTCGTCTCAAATTAATACTGTGAATGTGTTGACATATCCAATTGTTGAAATTTCACTAACGGCCACATGTCCGTTTCAAAACAGAAACTAGGTCAGTCTGATGTTCATCTCGCGACATGAATATAAACAAACTTCGTGTTTTATTAGTTAATTGTTCGGTAATTTTATGTTAATAGCAAGTTTAATTACTATACTGTTATGGAGGCTCAGGATGAGCTATTGAATTCGATATCAGGCTATCCGGTAGTGAAGTTAATCAATCGTGTTTAATGACTTTATTTATTACGGATTGTAGGTAGTCTGCCTGTTATTAACAGAAAGAAAGAAAATACGTTTATTTGCGGCAAACATGACGCATCAAAAGAAAAAACATAAACAAAATAACAATTTGAGAGAAAACATGCGTCACATCTACGCAAAACGGCCATCGCTCAGCATAATGCTAAGACCCTATACAAGACAGCTCCAGCGCTGGTTTTCAGCAACAGCACTAGGGGTTTTAAAAGAGGAGGTTCAGTTGTTTTATGCGGAGAGTTTTTTCACGTCATTTATCAGATTGATTAGGGACCCTAGGTACTTAATAAGGAGTAGGTACGTACTCAATAACAGAACTAATAAGATCACTCTTGTATCCGTTTCTATTTAAATTTACTTATGGTTAGAATAATTTATATCCCTCACGTAAGATAGGTAATCAATAATTATTATAGAATACTGGCTTCTGCCCGCGGCTACACCCGCGTGGAGATCATTAGTATGGATGTTTATCTTACTAACATACCGAATTTCTCCTATTCCAGCATAATATCAGTGAAAGCCAAGTCGTTCGCTGACCGCGAGATCCGCTACACTCTAAAGGCTCAGGGTCAAGGAGCAGGCACCTTTAACATTGGGCCGACGTCAGGCATCGTGAAGCTGGCCAAGGAACTGGACTTCGAAGACTTGAGGCAACCCCACGTGTACTCCCTCGTGGTGACGGCTACTGAAGATTCTGGAGGATTCTCTACATCTGTTGAGGTACCTACAAGCAGAATCTTTTTGTTTTCTCCACCATTTACTCCTGTCTGAGACTTCTGAAATTTGGAGTTTCAATGATCACAACGGCTACCTATTGGATGAGAGTTGAATGAAAATCAATCCCAAGGTATTACTTAATACTTTCGCTGACACTAAGATGAAGTTGAAATTCTGAAAATGACACTAAAAATGTTCATATTCTTAAAATAATACCACGCCTATAGCCGTAAAAAATATAAATACCTAAGTATACGCTTATTTTTGCCTTGACACTAGAAAAGTTTAAGCGAGTGATGCAAAACGACACTGGACCACGTGGCTTCTTAGTAATGTACGCAAATTTACACGGGTATAGGCGGTTTGTCGGTTTTGACTAGGTAAAATTAACCGCCTGTAGGCGTAGCGTCATATCCAACAAGAAAAAAAAAATCGCCTCTGGCCGTGACGTCAGCGAAAGTGTTAATGACTCCTGAAAAATCCATATAAAAGACTTACGATATACCTACATGGAAACACAGTGTAGTCATTTTATTTGTAACTTTCCACAGCTAACAATTCGCGTGACGGACGTAAACGACAACGCGCCGAAGTTTGAGCTGCCCGATTACCAGGCGCACAACGTTGACGAAGACATTCCACTAGGGACCAGCATACTTAAGGTCAAAGCCATGGACGCTGACTCCGGGAAGAAC
Source organism: Gortyna flavago (assembly GCA_963669345.1). Taxonomy (NCBI): domain Eukaryota; kingdom Metazoa; phylum Arthropoda; class Insecta; order Lepidoptera; family Noctuidae; genus Gortyna; species Gortyna flavago. The sequence goes on along the minus strand of OY770128.1, from coordinate 9,181,647 downwards.
GCCGAAATTGAATACTTAGTTTCAGGTAAATGTGTAGCTCTAAAAATTCCCCTTCGAAAGTTCATGCGATGCGACTACTATCGCCATCTAGTGCGTTTTAGTAAAACCGCATGAGACGTTAACAGGTCGTCGATAGATGGCGTTGTTAGCACAGATGAACTGGAGGTCGTTGACCTTTGTAAATTTCGCACAGGTGTGATTGTGTGAATGAATGATTAATCTATAGAGTTATGTAGAAATGCGAATACATGTTATTTGTACATATTACAGATATTTTTCACTGTTATGCATCTCCAGTTACGCATTACGAAAATTTTATGTTTCCCAATATTCCTAGAACATCAACATACTACTGTTTACAATTCTTTTATCCCGGTTTTCATTGCGTTTGTTTTAGTCAGTGTTTAGTTAAGGCAGTAAACAGTTTACATTAATCATTTTAAATTAAGTATAAAGTTAACGGATACAAACCTATGCAGGTATTTGCATACTTAATATAGTTACTTACCTAAGTGAAACTATCTGCCATATTATTTTTGTTATTTATAAACGATTTGATTTGCACCTCGTTTCAGACGACCACTTCAGCGTGGATTCGAACGGTATCATCACAAACAACAAGCAACTGGATGCTGATAATAACAACGCCTATTATGAGTTTGTAGTCACAGCCAAGGACAAGGGAGAACCAGCGAAAACTGGAACAGCTACCGTCAGAGTTTATACTAAGAACAAAAATGACGAGGAACCTAAGTTCTCACAACAAGTGTATACTCCTAATGTTGATGAAAATGCTGGGCCTAACACTCTCGTTACGACAGTTGTCGCTTCTGACAAAGACGGCGACAACGTACGCTTCGGTTTTGTCGGCGGCGGCACGAGCTCCGGCCAATTCGTAATTGAAGAAATCACTGGTGTCATCCGACTACACAACAAGGCGATATCACTCGACAGAGACAAATACGAACTCAATGTCACGGCTATGGACGACGGCGCCTGCTGCGTCAACGGAGATGCAACAATCCATACGTCCACAGCCGTCGTCGTCGTGTTTATCACAGACGTAAACGACAATAAACCCATATTCAAAGACTGTCCTACTTACTTCCCAAAAGTTGAAGAAGGTGCTCCAAACGGTAGTCCTGTTATAAAAGTCCACGCTACGGACGAAGACAAAGGCGTCAATGGTCAAGTTAAATACTCAATAGTACAACAACCAAATCAAAAAGGCACTAAATTCACTGTTGACGAAGAAACTGGTGAGGTATCGACTAACAAAGTGTTCGACAGAGAAGGTGACGACGGAAAATTTGTATCAGTGACGGTAAAGGCAACAGATCAAGGAGAACCTTCTCTTGAAGGTGTCTGCTCGTTCACTGTTGAGATCACCGATGTAAACGACAACCCCCCATTATTCGACAGACAAGTAAGCGCATAGTGTACATAACAGTAGAATTAAGCACAAAATTGCATGATATCACAAATAGATTTTTATTTGCATGAATTTCAGCGATCCATCGTGATTGTTGACTGTCATTGTAATGTGTCTTGCAGAAATATGTGGAGAACGTAAAACAAGACGCCAGTATAGGCACGAATATATTGAGAGTATCCGCATCCGACGAGGATGCCGATAATAACGGGGCCATTGTTTATACTTTGAGCGCACCCTATAATCCTGCTGATATTGAGTATTTCGAGATCCAGCCCGAATCGGGCTGGATCGTTCTAAAGAAGCCACTCGACGTAAGTATGCCTTTACATTTATAACTTCACACTGATCACGTGGTGAGAGCATTTGACAAGATTGATGAATGAAAGGGATCAACTTTACTACAAAGTTTGGTGGATGAGTGCTACCTACAGGCCTTAGGATTCAATTGGCACTTACTTTAAGTTCATTTAACTGTAAATAGTTCTAAATTATTAACCGCTGCTGTAAATTGCTGTGGAGAGGGGTTAATCCTGGCTGTGAGGAGTAGTTGTCCATTGAACGGCAGTGCGGGCGCCTGCGGGCCCCGTAGCCGTCGGGGGCTTGTTCTTCTTGCAGCACAATTAGTTTGAGTTGCCGCCAACGTCGGCTCCGCACTAAATCTTCGTTAAGATTTATTTCCGCAGCACCGTCTTGCATTAACTATCTTACAGATGAATACGACTTGTGTATAATAATTTCCTTGTACCAGAAATTATATTGCTGTAAATATTTCACCGTTGAACCTATGTTTAGTTCTAAAACATGTACAGTTTCTGTAACAGCACTTCTGTATATTTCGCACAAACTAGTTTCAAAGTTTTTTTTATTGTAATTAATCGATTAATTGATTTGAGAAGCTTACGCTTTTAACATACCTATCAGTATTATATGTATTATGTACATGTTTTGTTACTAATCTGATTTTATTTTGCGGAGCGATAGTTCCCACTGCGGCCGGTTCGACCCCAGCCGTGTTCATCGCTGTGCTGTAGACGACTACTCATGCAATATAACATCATATGCAATAGTGATATCATGATAATTGTGATTTTTTCCAGGGCAGCAGTGCTATTAACATAATTTGTATAATATTACCTAGTTTAATATTTGAGATGGTCAGATTGCCCACAAGGCAGTTTGGCCATCGGGCCAGTTGTGACATATTCCTTCTGTGAAAGGGGCAACGTTCGCGATTCCAAATTGTACAGTTTAACGTAACGTCCATCGTTTGTAATATATTCATTTCAATGAGTGTCGTTTCGTTGTAGAACTAAGAGGTCACCAAACCATTCATATGACAACCTGACCTTTCCGCCATGTCTTGTATGCAGAGCTGCATGCATTTGCCTGCTTTACGTTACGTTTTTTTTTAATTTTTAAGACTAGTTTAGTTTGATTACTGTAAAAAGTACCTAATACCTATAATGTACAGTTTGTCTTTCTCCTTATTGTACAGACGAAACTTGTAAAATATGAAACATTTTTATTTCCAATTTATTTCTTGCACCATCTAATATTGGCTACAACAGTAAGGAATGTTCTCTACTGTAAGTACGACAGTGCCTGTGCTGTGAGTGGGAGCAGACGACGTGAGCGAACGTAATGTTACAAGTTTATTCTCTATAGAACCTAATTCCTCTGTTTTATTTTGGCTTACTGAATGTGAGAAGATGAGTGTAAGCTTTTACTTTTTTAGCACATTATACTGTGAAAAAAAACATTTGCAAACAGCCAATAATGTGGAAGTGAACCGTACTTCAGTTTATTTTTTAATTATTTTAATTGTTTATTAGCGATGAGTACTTATGTGTTTATATTTTAGTTGTGTTATGTTTTATTTCTCCCCGCTGACCTCTGACCCGTGTATCTGTAGCGGGACAGGTACCGACTGCGCGTGCGCGCCTCCGACAGAGGCGACCCGCCCTCCTCCGCAGACGTGGACGTTGAATTAGACGTGGTAGACAGGAACAATAAGCCCCCCATCTGGGACATGACCACGTATGGCCCCGTTCACATCAAAGAGAATGTCACAGTGGGTACCGTAGTGACCAGTGTGAAAGCCAGGTTGGTATAAGGCGCAGCGGGCCCGCGGGCCCGCCGCACCTCCACTACTTAACACTACTAACGACGTGGTTTTGTCTGTTTCCATCGACTCTTTCCCCGATAGCGAGAAACGTACAAGTTGGAGGCTATGGCTCAAGACAAGGGTTTCCCGCCCTTGTCCAGAACCGTGGAGGTCCAGATAGACGTAGTGGATCGCGCGAACAATCCCCCCGTGTGGGACCACACGGTGTACGGCCCGATCTACATTCGAGAGAATTTGCCCGTGGGTGCCAAAGTGGTGTCCGTGAAAGCAAGGTGCGTGGGTAACTGTTCGGCACGGGCACCGCACGCAGCCCCGTCACCTGCACGCAGTGTGCGACGCCGCGTGCACACCCGCGCATGACTGCACTGTCGTGCCCTCTGCTTGCCACGCTTTGCTTTCTAATGCTGGTACTAAAGCCCGATAAAATATTCGAGCTCCTGTATCGGTAGTGACAAGCTAAGTCGTCAGGTGATCTGTAGGGTGCGACACTGTTTTATCGTAGAAGGTGATGTCCGTGGGCGCCGACGCTTTTGATTTCAAACACGAACTCAGCTTTTATGTTTGAAACAGAAGAGAACGCGTTGATGAACGTTACTTTCTTACGGTGAAGTTTCTGAATTGACGCATGAGTTTAAACCTTGTTAACTGTTGTTCGTTGTGGTTATTTGTGCGGACAAGGAGGTTTATTCTGATACTGCAAGGTTAGAGGGTTCACTTCGTGCAGTAAGCAGGTGCGCCGCGCGCGTCTCAGTATCGTTTGCCTCTCACTTGGTGATCTGACTACGATTTTACTGACATGGTCCGTGAACATCAAATGCATCGTTATGGCACACGCGGTCTGTCGTGATTCACCAGCGTGCAATTAGTACGGCTCACTGCTTACGTGGAACGGGGAACACTGTGTTGTATTGTTCAAGAACATCTATTAGCCTAATAGCACATCGATTAAAGAACGCTTTATATCTTCTTTTTGGGCTTCGCCGCACTCGGGTAAAAAAACATTACGTATGGATTCTTTTCTGCCTCTAATATCTTCGACGTAGTAGGTAAGACGCGCTATTGAAGACTGTTTATTTTAAATAGATTAATTTTATGTCATATACTTAAATAGATGTTTTTGGACAATATTGTGCGAGGTATCGAATGGGTACTTATCTAATTATTGAAGTCTGTGTATCGTATTGCATGTAGGCTGAGGCATCAGTGCATTATGAGTTATATCAAAGTTTTAGCTAAAAATACGAAATTTTAATGTACGGGTCGAAGTAGCATGTTCAAAAATACTTTAAAATGTTTTTGTTCGTAGATTGACTGTAGGCAGTTGTTCATTCATTTACTTATTATTTTTCTAAAAGTTCATTTCAATGGATTGAAATAGTGCTTGAAGATTTTAATTTGTTGGTGTTGTTGGTTTTACTTCACTAGTTACCAGTTTATTTAAATATTTAAACTTCATTTTCAACTGTTAGCAATGCCAAAGGAATATAATCTTAAAAAACTTGAAAAAAAATATTTTAAGTTTTTCATTCTTAAATGAACAAAAAACACAATATTCAGAGAGAGGTCAATGGTTCAATTGATAAAATGAACTACACAAAAATCTTTTGAATGGAAAATTAGATGTTTTGAGCGATTAAAACTTAATACCTACTGACTGGCATAGGAAATCAACCTACTTATTGATTATTTTTCTATTTCTGAAATTCGTTGCAATCATCAAAAACTCATAATTATTGTTTCCATTATAGTAGTTCTACAAAAAAATAATCGTGTTAGGTAACACTACTTAAAAAAGTAGGTCATATTGAAACCTATTTGCGTTTCAAGTAAGTATTTCAGGTAGAAAACTTTTTTGTTTTAAATAAATAAATGTATATCTATGTGCATCACTTATGTGCCACGGGCTATTAATTATATAATGTAACTGTTATGCAATCTTAGTTCAATTTCATATTGCATCAATCACTGAGTGCTGGTCGATGGCGAGTTTGGTTCACATCTCTATGGTCTATCTGTTCGTCCTAAACAACACACATTTCAAACTCACAATATTATAATACACAAAGACGAAACCATTACTAACTCACCTTACTAATTTATTTTAAAAGCCGCCTCAAGTCGAGGTTGCCTCGACCGGGCGCCTTGAATTGAGTGCGCAAAACTTCAAATTGCACCTCACATTGAGGCATGAATGGGAGCCATTCAAAATTTTATATTTTTTTGAATTTGGGACTGTCACTTAAACTGTGACAGTCTCAAACAGTGCAGAAGCTAAGGTAATTCATTTACAGTTTGGTAATGTTGACTAATCAAACAGTTGATAAAGTTAACTATCAATTTCATTCGATAGTGAATTCAACAAAGCTCAATTGTGCCTCGACTTAATAAACTAGATATGTGCATGAAAATCAGGTTTCAATTTTTTTGGAAATAATATGTGTCGTTGTTATTTTACCAACAGTTTAGTTCGAATATTGTACAGGTTTCATCATGCTTTTGATCAATTAGTGTCTCAATGAATACCCGACGGGAACTGAATTAAATTATACTAAGTTTGTGGTTAATGTGAACTTTTAGTAGCTATATAAGGGGCAGGGACGTCGACACGCAAATTGTGACTCTAGCGACCCTCTTGCGTAGTAAAATATCGATATTTTCAATCAATTACATTTATTTAATTGACATAGTCTGTCGTCTGGCAACATTAAGGTTAAGGCCTATTCAAACCTAAGTGGCATTAGCTACCGTCTGCGGTAGAGAAAACCGAGTGGGTACACACTAAAGCGGATTTCACGCTCTAGCCGCGGAACGATACTAAACACCTGAGCGAAACCCGCGCGGTGTGTACCTCTACCCACAGCGGCAGCGAATACCGCTTAGGTTTGAATAGACCTTTAAGTTTTAATGGCGGAACTGATATTTTCAATATAATAAATATTAATTATGTTTTCCAAAGGTAAAAGAAACGTTGATAAAAAAGAACTTGGAGATGTAAAAATACGACTTAATTTTTGAGAAGTAAATAGTCTTGACACGGTACCAAAACTAAGGGGCCCATTGGTACTCGTAGTCATGCCCCCTTGACGTCGGTTATTACAAAAAAAATCGTTATCCATACGTTTACAGAGTACAATAATATACAGGGTGATTGGAAGATGGGTGTACCTACAGACAATTTAGAACCATTTAAGCCATGGTTGTCTTAGACGACCAATTTTTTTACATAATTATTATGTTTTTTACTAATGACACAGAGGCCTTTAACATGTTTTGCTAGATTGCTTACACATTACTTTAATAAAATAAAATTAAAAAGAATTCATTTATTATTTAATTTGGCCATAAATAAGTGGGTATTTGTAAGACTATTAAAAACAATTGTTAACACTTCGTCTAAGACAACCATGGCTTAAATTGTTCTAAATTGTTTGTACTATCTTCGCCTTAAAGCTTTGCACCCATCTTCCAATCATTCTGTATATCGTTTTTACCGCGTAGCCATTGACATTTACTACGAAAGACCTATGAAACAGCAGTTTTTTTAACGATTAATGACGTTATTTCTGTAAGGGCGCATTCCTTAAAACTAGAAGTCTTACCATGAGAATAATTTTTGAATTTTTGACAGTTTTTCCATCAGTTTTTTTTATATTATCAAGTACCATAGGAAACGACCAATTAGAACCGTGCACCTAGCTTCTGACGTTTCATAAGTGCCCATGTAGGTTTATGTGAAATAAAATATTTTGATTTTTTGATTTTGAGTCGTCAATTTTATTCCAAGAATAAAAGTTATCTGACTTTGGTAAAATCAGGCCTAAGTGGGTTTGTACAAACATTTTTATACGTCAATCATATTTTAAAAACTAGATGAGGTCGGCGTTTCCTATCTGACTACTATGAGAAGAAACGCCGAAACGAATTCGGAGACTTTTGACAACTTGAACATAATTTTTTTAACGTAGGGGTTCAAAATCATGTACATATTGCATCAATGGTACCTAACAAGTTTCGCGTCGGTTTCCCTGCCACCATTTATATGCACATCGGCTGTATTCCCCGTAGCCCTCCAAAAGGTAAATCAGGCTGTTTTTGTTTATTCTCACAATCAAACAAAGGAACATCAAATCAGGCAAGTGAGCTATTGCAATGTAGGTAAAGAAAAATATCCTCTACCTACGCAAATATTGCACCGAAATATTTCAGCAATCTTTTATTTTATGGTATCCAAACAATATGGTAGAAAGCCGGGCTTTTCAACTATTTACCAACTCATCGAATGAAAGTTCACGAAGTTTATATTATATATTCTACCGTTATTTGAATATCCCTCTGAGATTTACTTAAAAAAATTCAGATTTACCAAACTGTAAAGGAGTTACCAGACATTATCAGCTGTTTATTTAATTTTTTGTGTTCTCTAGTTCAGTAAAATCTAGTCTTTAATTGTTTGTCCCTAAGCATTCATTGTTTAGTTTTTATTTCGAATCAATAATTTAATAACATTTGCAATATTTGTTGTCATGTGCATAAAGTAGTTGTTTTTGTTCCGTGATTATTGAATGTTGTTAGATATAAAAAACGGTTACTAAAACGTGTTGTGTATTTTCAGTTCGGGTATTGAGAACAACCCGACCGTGTTTTACCGGCTGATGCCCGGCTCCACGGCCCAGACTAACAAATTTCACACGTTTTATTTACAACAAAGGGCCGACAACGGATTTACTTGGGCCGATATTAAAGTTAATCATCCACTCGACTATGAAAGTATTAAGGAATATAATCTAACGATCCGAGTTGAGGTGAGCTTTTAATGTTTATGTTTACGTTATGGTATTTAAACCATACCTTTGTGTCCTGAAATTGGGTCATGGTATTTTGTCTAATTTCATTTAATTTTCCATTTTGAAGAATTTAAGAACAATTTAGGTATCGCTGTAACGTTCTATTTAACGTTCCTATCTAGATATGTATTATTCGGTTGCAACATAATTCTATGGTCGGAAGTAGTACTAGGTATTTAAGTAATTTCATTAACATTAAATTCAATTAATTTTGCTAACGCAAATTCTTAGTTGGGAACGATTCTGTGAAATTGGAACTCAATTATGAAAGTGATGAAAAATTTCACTGCTTCAATTATGAAAAACTCGCCAGTCTGCCGAGCAAAAGGTTCTAAAGTTCGTTTAAAGATCGAGTGGGTAAATTGTTACTTATTTAATTTTCTAAAATAATGTTCAGCAAGCATTTCGATTAACGTTTTTTTTCCAAAACCTATTCTTACCGTCTTTTTATCATACGCATTGCTCATAAGCATTCTTCCTACCATCTGAAATCAGCATATCATCTGCAGAAAACCCTTCTCGGAAAACACTATTTTACATCTTTCAATTCTATGTCCAGAATAACGGCGCCCAGCAACTGGCTTCAGAAGCGACGGTGTACATCATGCTTGAAGACGTAAACGATGAGATCCCTCTCTTCACGGAGAGGGAACAAGAAACGGTGCTGGAGGGAGAACCCATCGGGACCAAGGTGACGCAGGTCAACGCTATCGATAAGGATGGAACCTTCCCGAATAATCAAGTAAGATTGGTTTAAATTAACAATATCAACTTAAAACTGTCCCACTGTAAAGGCCTCTTCGAACACAAACAGAACTAGCATTTAGCACCGGGATTGCCCAATTCGTGTTCACAATTAAGCACTGTCTAACGTCTAGGCGAACAGAGGTGGCCCAGTGATAATGGTCGCAACCTACGAGTTGTAGGTTGTAGGTTCGAACTCCGACAGGCGCTTTGATTTGTGTAAATTATTTCATCACTACTGCTCTCAAAACGATCGTGAAGGAACCGGCTTGTCTTAGAACCAAAAATTCGAAGACTCGTGACATCTACCAACCCACACTGGGCCCGCGTGGCGGCTCACTCCCTCTCACCAAGAGGCCTAAGTCCCAGCACTGGAAACATTTGATTATGTTAACGTCTAGGTTTCCGCAAGACAATTTTCATGTCACCCGTCAACCCGTCTAATGTCGGATACAGATTGGTGAAACGTAACATGCATTTCATGTTTCGAACACAATAAAATTAATGGACTGTCCTAATTTATATAACGCTACATGTAACACAACAACGAATTGTTTCAACTTGCGTTACATTTCATGTTTCACCAATCTGTACATAAGATAAAACAGAAAAACTCACATTGATACCTACTTGCCAGGGGTCGAACCCGCAACTTCGTTTTTGAGGCAAACGTGGGACACTACGACACAAAATAGTAGATTTGTTATACTCGTACAAGAGGCTATAATGGGTTTTTAGCGCCGTGTGTTACTCTTACTTTTCACTACGATTGCGAGAAAATGAAATAATCCAATATAATATTAAATACCTACTTTATTTTATTAAAAATTAAATGTACAATTTGTACAATTCTGGATATTTAACGAGATGTTTTTTCCTGGCAACTTAATTTCAGTTCTCTGTGAAGATGAATGTTGAGTTGTCTGTGGGGTAAACGTGGGGGATACACGTAGTTCTAGGTTTAAGGGTCGCTCGTTCGAATGTTCTGAATAGAGAATCAGCTGAGTTGACTCATCCCTTGATGTCGAATATTGATGCGTTCTGAGATACGTTGGGTGATATCAAATTTGTTTCTTTTCTCTTTCATTTGCAAATTAGGGTCTCCATTCTCACTAGACGATGACATTTTCACTGTTGTAAAATTAATTACGGTCACCAATACAATTTGCAATTATAGAAACACTCTAAAGATTTCGCTCCAATGTCTTTATTTAATTTCTTCTAGAGCCGCAATGCAATGCACGCATTCTACCGAAGAGATCGCCGGTATTACTCCATTAAAAAAAAAGATCTTTTTTTATGAAACTCTAATAAGTCGAGTCTTTATTCATGATTATTCTACTTATGAATAAAGACTTTTTTGTTTTTGTAGGCTCGTTCGTTGGTAACAGACAAAAATAAAAAAATATTTTTCCCCTAGAGGAAGAAATGCTATTTTTTCCTCGCTCTGGTACGCTACAATGACGGTCTTTTTGAGCAAGAGGAGTGAAAAAAATTGTACCTATTTCGTTTTTAGTATCAGCAAAATATTTCGGCTGGCAACTGTCGACTAGCTTTTGTTTTCACTTCTGGTTACCATGCCTTCGGATTTCTAACAATTAAATAAGAAACACAAAAACACATCAAATATGCCACGCCGCTGACGTCATGCACCAAGCCAAATGTGCCAGAACCTACATAAAAAGAAAAACATTTTAAATTTCACTTTAAATATTTAAACAACCCTGTGGATAGTCCAACCGTGGGTCTGATAAAAGGTGACTAAAGGTTATGATGTCCAATAAACTTAAAACATTGGTCAACGTATCATTGCCAGTTTCGTATTTGCGACATGCGCGTAGCGAGTAACACATTTCATTCAAGGTTAGGTTAGGTAGTTACACACGAAAATTCTGTGACTTTGTTACCACTATTATCAAACAGATTTTATTGTATTGCCATTTGCCAGAGTCGTGCCATGTAAAATATGACTTCAGCTTCATTCAGTCAGACTGGAAGCCGACCTCAACATAGTTGAAAAGGCTAGGCAGATTAATCGATTTGCCAGTTTTAAGCTATTTCAAAAAAGATTTGCTAATTGCCTTCCTTTCTTACTGTTGTCAAATGATGCATGTTTTGTACTTGAAACTCAGCTGGCCATTTTATGTACTAGATTAACTGGTAACTACGACTATGTAGGTATAATGCTCAGACCAAACCAAGACAGAGCGCTGAGAACGATACAGTGAAGCATGCCAATATTACACCTCCGGTCTGTGCATACACGCTCACACGCACACATTTACAACCATTTACAATCAAACTACACCTCACTAAGTGCACACATGTTTAAGAAATCGGCTTCACTCTTGGTTTTTTATTTGGTCTGAGGTATAATGTTCTCGAATAGGTATCTACTATACGTAAGTGCTTCAAAAAAGGGTAGAAAGAGGAATAACGCGGTTATTTTCCCATGGTTAAAATTAACTAAAAACCATTTGGCTGTTAGTTTATTATTCATTAAACTCCTTTTTATTACCCAAATAACCCAACATTTAGCGCTCTTACGCACTAGCGGTTAAACCGCTGGGGAGGCTAGCCGCTTTTCCAGTTTACTATGCAATTTTGTGGCGGTTAAGTGCGTACAATCATAAGCGGTTGCATATTAAAATGGAAAAGCGGCTAGCCGAGCGGTTATCCGCCCCCGCAGTTAACCGCTAGTGAGTAAGAGCGCTTAAGGTTAGTCTTGTACACAAAGGTACGCTTTGGTTCTTTTTAAATTGGGAGTTTAAAAAATAATATGCCGACAAAAAATTTTTGATCAAAGAGGTGTTTTATTAGCATTACATTTCTCAATTACTCACTCAGCATTTGAGCAAGCTTGTTGGTGGATGTTTGATCCTTCTGTTTTTAAGAAGACATCTTCTCCCTGCAGTGGGATGGTTGCAGCTATAGTAGCGTAATCGTGGTTTAGGCATACATATGAAATTATATGTAGAATATACTCCGTGTAGCTATAGATCTTTCTTACCCCGCCAGTGAGGTTCGAAAAGGGCATCGTCTGAGGGATTACGTCGCGGACATTGGCAGCAGGGTGTCCTGTCTGCTAATAACAATATTGACTGTGTCCACTTAATCCGTCTATGTACTTTAATTCCTTATCTGCTTCGATCAAAAATTCTCTGTATACATATAATACTGTATAATTGTTTATGGGTCCTGCTAGTTAGTTATCGTAGGACAGGACAAAACAGAACTGACCATGTTATAAGATAATTACTAAACAATGTATGGTACTCACCCCTTTTATAAAACTTACATCCCTGCCCGCGCCTCCCGAGATTAATTTTGTAAGTCTTGAAGATTGAAATATGATGTCTTCTAAAAACTAATCTATGGTTTAGAAATAATTAAATATCTCTCACATTTAAAATATTAATGAGAAATGAGATTACATGATGTCTAATTTACTCGTATGTGGTTTATTTTAGCCTTTTAGGTCACTGTAAATCAAAGTATTGCGTATAATCATATTGCTATACTATGTATTGGAATGACTGGAGTGTAATCAATTTGATTGTTTAATCGGTTTAGGAAGAGCTTCTCCTTTAGCGTTAGCAGTAACCAGAAGCATCTAATATATTATTTATAGGGTAGTTTAGCTTTCATAGACGCTACTCGGAATTAATCCTGAACGAAAATCACTTTTAATATAGTTCGAGTGTTGGCGTTGTTTACACCTACAAGCTTTCAACTTCCCACAAGTAATTTTGTTGTCTTTGCACGAAGTTTTGATTGTGATGTTGATATAATATTCGAGCAATAATTGGTATAATATTAGAGATATTAGGTTGTTTCTTTGAAGAAACTTAGCCATTAGTTGGCTTACCTTAGGTGTAAAACAAAATAATAAAATAAAAGTCAGAGAAGTTTTCAATATTCAACGCGTTGCTAAAACGAACATGAAAGGCAAATTTTCGACACGCGTAATAGAAGCGGCTCGCTACAGAATACACGAAAGGGCTATTTATGTGCTTGTTATACATACTTACTGATGCGTCACTTGTTGTTATGTATCATAAAATCCGCGTTGACCTTTCGTCCTCACAGTGTCGATAAGGCCGGGTCGGTACTTGTAACTTTAATGTCAAATGTACTATGTAAACTAAAGCGGTTTTGATATCAGCATTCAAGCTCCATGATACTTACTTTCATACGTTTTATATTTTATAGCCTTTTGTGTTTCGTCTCCTACATAAATCCTTTAAATCCCTTCACGTTATACAATTATGCGATGATAAAACGTCTTGTTGTTGGCTGCCGCCCTCTGCTATAAACAGTCCAGTCCCTCACGAGTCACGATGGTTACGATGGATGCTCTTTATAATAACATCGGTTGTTCTTTGTTCATCGTTATACGTTCTCTACTGGTGTACATTCGTTGCGTATTTCTGTATATTTAAACCTACAATTTTAATTAATACACTATAACATGCAGAGACACGGCGAGCCGCTCAGCGCGTTATATTGTATAAATACGCAACTGCTACAATTTACTGTGCCTATAATTTTCGAGAGCGCCAGGGAATAAAAATGCAATTTTCACCCGTTGTGATTGCGCTTTGGATTGGTGCGCAATCGTGAATAATTAAATACATTGCCTTCGTTTAGTATATGTGTGTACTTTGTAACTCGCCGCTGCACTGCGCTGTCATATGAAAATATGTGAATTGCGTTTCGTAGGCATTGAGTCACGAAACTAGGCACAAAGGCAAAATTAAATTGGATAGTCTTTGCATTATTTAATGTTTTTATATAAAAACTCCATATGTATGTACGCCAAAAGTCACTTCATTTTATGATGTTTCTCCGATTGTAAAGTTCAAGGCACTAAGTAGGTACCTACTGCTATAAATATTTGTTACGAGTATCTGGCATAGAATTCCACTGCTCATTATTAAATGCCATTTAAAATACCTCCGCAAATATTCACCAATTTCGTGAATCTTCAATTAATTTCAGCGGAAGTGGTGGTAATAACAGGAAAATGAAAATTGCTTGTTATTGTCATAATATTCGCTCTGCTGTAAATAGTAATTACTTTCTTAATGGGTGTTAACGGTTAACCTGTTTGTTCCTCCATAAATCAGGATGTTTTTACGAGCCCTCCTAGTCCTAAATACTTTAATTACTTACAAAATAATTCTTGTTCTTAACTAAAGTTTTGCTGAAGACCTTAAAGTTATCGTCAGTAAGAAGTCTGGGTTGTCGGTGAGCGGTAGTATATTTGAAGCGATTTATTTTCTTCGTTTTCCGTCCGTCCAGTATCATTGAAAGTCGAACGTTATTAGAAGTACCAATACTGACCTGCCCACGCCCTTCACCGTTGTTGGATCTGCTTTCAATATTCGCTGTCTCCTGATATATCTGCTTTTGTTTTAGACATTGATTGTCAATACTGTCATGGACATCATTTTTAGTGTTCCGTACCCAAAGGGTGCCAACGGGACCCTATTATTAAGCCTCCGGCCAGTGTCCGTTAATCCGCCCATGCGTCCGCCCGTCCGTCCCTACGTGCGTACGTCCGTCCGTCCGACCGTCCGTCCGGCCTTCCGTATATCTGTCCGTCCGTCTGTCCGTCTGTCTGTCAGCGGGCTGTATCTCATGACCCGTAATATGTAGACAGCTGAAATTTTCATAGTGTGTATTTCTATTGCCGCTACAGCAACAAATAATAAAAATTAAAGGGGGTCTCCACACAAGAAAGGTTTTTCCGGCGTTTTTGCCTTGTGGTACGAAACCCTTCTCTTTTGGAACTTGGCCGCTTTTATACACGTGGCCCCAGAGCTGGCTATTTTTGGCCATGTTTGAATATAAATCTTAAAAGTAATTCTATTGGTACAAATTATTAAGCAGTAAGAGCAATTTATGGTAAGCCTTGTTCAAACTTAGGCTATTTTACTTACATCACAGTAAGTAAAATAGCATAGCTGAAGATATATTTACGTACCTATCATCATTACCCTACAGCATTCTACTGCTGGACATAGGCATCTCCTTAGTTCGTTTCGTTTGTCTCGTTCGTCTCTCGTACGTCTGGTCGTATTAACGTATCATAATCATCATTTCAGCCGAAATACGTCCTCTGCTGGACATAGGCCTCTCCCAAGCACCTCCACTTCGACTGGTTCTGTGGTTCCTGCGGCCTTCGCAAGGTTGTCGGTCTACCTTGTGGGAGGCCTTCCAACGCTACGTCTTTCGGTACGCGGTCGCCACTCCAGAACCTTTCGGCCCCATCGGCCATCTGTTCTGCGAGCAATGTGCCCTGCCCACTGCCACTTATATTTGGCAATTCTTCGGCCTGTGTCGGTTACCTTGGTTCTCTTGCGGCTTTAACGTATTTCTGCATTGAAAAAAAACCATAATTTTAAGAGAATAACACTCGCCCTTGGTAAGATGTTTTTAACCCACAATGAGGGTACGTTTGAAACTTGCCAAGTATTCTGTTATTTGATTCACTAATTGGGTCGGAGTTGTTTTTCCCAAGTTTGAGGTGCAGCAGGGTTAAAAAGATTTACTTAACTTACAACTTTACCATGCTAGGTTCAGATTCTAGAATGCCTTATTCAGTACCTTAAATTTCGATAGGAAACTCTAAGGGGAAGCGCCAGGGAAGCCTGCAAAATTCAAATTTTCTTACGTTCTTTGTAATTTGCAGATCTGTTTGCAGAATTGTTTGTTGAACAAAATATCATTCGCGACCGTATCGAGTATGTATTTACAGAATTATAATCATTAAAACCACCAATACAACCCTCTAAGTTAATATAACCTTACTGATTGATATTTCAGGAAATAGTCATTCAGTATTTTAAAAGTTTGTGCGGTCTTTAATATGCCAGAATTATCTTTGAGAGATGCTTAAATGGGAATAATATCACTTGGATAATATATGCACCAACGTTATAGTACGATTAGTTGAATAGGACCGATCAGGAATTCTAAGACGTTCTGGACTCAAAAGCTGTATGTACTAATTCATCTGTCTTTTACATTACATTTCACGTATTAGGAACCGTGTTAGGAACACACATTTGCTCGAAATGCGGTATTCAAAGTCTAATAACCTGTTTCGTTATAGTTCCGAGTTGCATGCATGTATTACAGCCGTCATTAGGGTGGTAGGTACCTAAAGTCTGCGTTTAACATCTACTCCAGTGCACAATGTAGCTAGGTGGTATGTATGTATCTATACATAATGGCTTGTTCGGCAGTTAGTTCACTTGCACCAAGCTGAACTGAAACCTATCTATTATTGAAATTGATGCATTTAGTGAAGCACAGCTCGGTTCATAAGACATCTTTATTGATACATTCAGTCGTATTCGGTATTGAAAACAGTGAAGCACCTAATTACTAATCAAACAAATACGCGACGCAAATTAAAATGATCAAAACATTTTCATTTTATTTTCCTTAATTAACAAAAACTTCTCCTGTTAGAGTTGTTCAAACAATGTTTTATATTTTAAATCATTTTGGAATCAACGCTTTTCCGCGTTATTTTTAAATTTTCACCTGTTTTTTCCGTGAATAAAAAGTTAGAGAATCTAATTGGACACGTGTCAAATATAACGGTGGCAGGCTTCGCTTTCAGCGAAATCCATAGATGAGTGATACTTTGAATACCGAGGTCTATGATATTCGGAGAATCCGGAAATATGACATAGACATAGATTTTTTTTACAATATTTTTTGTTTGACTAGATGTATCTACATGACAGCGAGATCTGTAAAATCGCTTGAGGGCAGTTATATAACATTTGCGGATATTGAAATGCCACATTACACATAGTTAACTGTAATTTCGTGAATGGGTTTCGTCATAACCCCGTGTGTGTAATATTACTACTTATAATTTGAGTTTGTGACATGCCAGCGGTACGTTTTATTACGGACGCGTATATAGAAAGGATTTTCGAATTTTCCTGTCCGTACGTGTTTTTATGAAGGGTTCGCTACTTCTGTTTGTGGAAGTAAACAAAGGACCCGGCAGTCTTAAGATATGCGGAACATGTATCGGCCTTTATGAATAAATCACTTTTTCTTTTTTAGGTGTACTACTACATAGTAGACTCGCCGCGAAACGAGGGGAAGGACTTCTTCGAGATCAGCATGCAGACGGGCGAGATCTTCACGAAGGTGGTGTTCGACAGAGAAAAGCAGGGGGCGTACGCCCTGGAGGTGGAGGCCCGAGACGGAGCACCCTCGGCGCGGCCCAACTCTGACAACCAACCCAACTCAGGTATGATTTGTCACTATTAAATAACGACTCATTACTTAGAGCGTACGTAATATCGTAGCCTATATTAAATTGAAGTTAATAAGAGCGTAATTGGGTAGAATTAGGGAACTTACGACAGGAACCTCAAATGTGGTTTGTGAAATTATAGAGAAGAGTGATATCCGAACATCTATGTAATTAGATAATACTGATACTTGAGTTACGTAAGGATAAATTATTATATAAATCTCTAGCAGAAAACGAATATAAAAAAAAAATGTTATCCGAAATATCCGAAAATGAAATTTTATAATCAAGCCGATTTGATACTAGCCAAGCTTAAATAAAGCTTCTTCCCTGTTAAAACCATGATTTGCATGTGGCACGATGTTTTCAATCGTAGCCGGGGGTTGAGGGATGATCACTCGCGGGACGACGATAGATATACTGTAATGTTGCATTTAAATTAATTCGAAAATGGACGTCCGATAAATAACCTTTGCTATTCGAATTCGAATCGACATAACGGCTTACATACGCTTTGTTTTGCAGCGGTTTTGTCTGTCAAGTATGTACCTTCTCACATTGGACGGGTTTTTGAGAATTGTAAGTAATTATTACTATTCTCAAAAACCCGTTGTAGTATTTTACAGCGTAGCTCCTAGCAAAGACCCTTTCTAAACTCTGCTAGCCATAAGAAAACCATCCAGACGAAACTTAAAGGACTCTAAAAACACGCACAAATATAGCCTCTGGTTTTTCTCCAGATTTACCTAAACGATTTTTATTTATTTTGACAAACCGAGAGGGGAAAATGTTTAAGGATTATAATGAGACGGAGGAAGCTATCTCGATTTGTTTGAAACGCTTAGAGAAAGACTACTTTTTTATGGTTCCGAAAAAGGAAAATAATTTGTTGATCTGAAGCTGCGGTCAACGATCTTAAGGCAATTTATTTACCGGAGGAAAACATTTTATAAATTACATTTATTATGTTTGTCTTTAACTATTGGGTACTTTCCAAATAAGTAAGAAACGCTTGATAATTTCAACGCTATGATTTCAAATCTCATCTTTAAGTACCTATGTACGTTACTCGTGTGTAAATGTTTGATGTCTGTAATTAACCACAGTCTCAAACTTAGAGTGGTTGATACTGTCCTTAAACTACGTTGTATGTGGAGATTGTCTCTTTGTCCCGTAACCTCAAAGGGTTACACAGACATGACTTACAAATGAAGCATAAATATTCTACCTTCTATGAACTTGAGATGAAAGGCTGACAGGATATTAGGAACAGTATAAAAAATATGTGAACGCGAGTCAACGTCATAAAAATATATATTCGGCCATGGCAGATATTAATGGCGTTGACTTAACAACGCATATGCGATAAATGCGTAAGCGTTTATGGCTCGAAACGTATCATGAATATACCTGTCAGCCGACCATGTAGCATAAAGCATTATGTAGATTTGAAATGGATCCCCAGCCTATATCGAGGTGAGGGCCCTCGGAAGTTACCTATTTTATTATCCTAAACGACTTAAAAAAGGCACATATACTGTGAAAACGTCGGCAGCTGAAGGAATCGTTCAATTCACGTGCGCAGATGTAGGGTCGTCGGGTGGCAGGCGATCCGCTCCTTGGGCTAATCACAGCCGCGCCACGCATTTAAATGTCTTTTTCTCTTTTGTAAATATACGTAATGTGGAAACTTCGTTGACTGCCGGACGTGCGTACTGGCGTAGTGTTGTGTCCGTAGTGGAGGTCAAACCCTTCTCGACACTGACACGTGGGTCTCATATTTTACAATGTTTCCCTGTCCCTGTCGCCGGGATTCGTTGGAAATTGATTGTATAGACACGTGGCGACTATTATTTGTCCATTTTCAGTGTACTCCGTCTATTAGGTAAGGAGTTCGTTGGCGTCGTGTTCCTGCATCACGTCATCGTAAATCAAGAAGTAGAATAATCAGGCGGCGCCGGCGCCGTAATCCGTTTAAGCTACTCATCCTTATCGCCGTCTCGCGGAGACAATAGCTCGCCTTAGGTTCTAGTATTACCTCTATAATCCGTAATAGAATTCATGCGATGCAATAAATGTTAAAGTAAACGGCTTCCAATCCCGGCGTTGTGTTAGTTCACACGCTCGGAATACTAATTCTCGGTATTTATGTTCGATGAAATAGTGCGTGTTGTAACTGCTGAAATGTGAGATGGATTATATTATCAGTAATGATAAAACGTGAGGTCGATATTTAGGTACGAGCTAGAATATTGTGTCTCCGGGCCACGTACCAATTTCAGCATATTGCAGCTGGTGGTAGTGAGACGTGGCGCGGTACTTACACGCGTGACAAGCGTACTGATCAGCGTGCGACCACGTGGTGTTCAGATAAGGATTTTCTCATCTCACTGTAATAGGTACAACCAATTAATCATGAACAACTTGGAACACCGACTTTTGCGCCGCAATAATTTTATTTTCTGCTGTATGAATTCATGTCGATTTTTATATTCTGCTTTCAGAAATATAAAAAAAATGTCGCTCTTTCATTTCTCTAAATCATTTTGATACCAGAATAACGATTGATGGGTTCGCGTGAAACTTTTGAATGTGTCAAACGTAGTTCGTATTTTTTTGTGCAAAATATTTTTTTTACGATTTGTACCTTTATATTTCATTCCTAAGAGCAGAACCTTGAATTACGTATAAAAATTCGTTAGTAAAAAATACAATGGTACACTCAGCAAGTTTATGAGTATCATACATTTATTTTATTCAAAGTTCGATACATTTTTGCTGCGGCTTTATCTGTCCACCTTATTTACAGCCTAAAGATTCTGTAATAACTTTTATATTAGAACATAATAGTAGGTACATACGTAGGTAGGCATGTACTTACTTACTATCGAATTTTGATTAAAGTTACTATGTATATTAAACTTGAAGCTGCCTGTATTATTTTCTGGGACACTGCTAAAATTTTACCTCCATAGCCAGACAGAATTAAAATCTGCGTATACTTAGTTCGTTTAAACTCGGCTACGAAATATAAAACACAAAAAGCTTTTGCATATTTTTTTCCTGAAATTGAATTCACAAATCGTGTTACATAAGTATACAGGATATAAGTATGCAAATCTAAATGGAGACGATTCTAATTTTGTTGAACGACGCACTCGTGTTCAAAAGTCATGATCAATTTGGTCACGCATAATGGGCTTTGTCGTAGTCGAAAATGTCGATACTGCTGTAAACGTGTATTTCCATATTATCCTCCATTGCGGGTAGTCAGAATAGCAATTTTCAGCGGGCCTGTCGGGGTGCATTTAGCTAAAACGTGTTCGGTGTTTGGAATAACAATGTCCTACTAAATTTTCGTCACTTTGCCGTTTATTATCATCAAAAATATGTTAAAATCTTGATTAAACTTATGAGCGATATAGAGGCTTATGCGCCTTTTAACAGAGATTTTGGTGTGCCTTAGCTGTAATCCTGTAGCGCCGGTAATGGCTTCAGTTGCTTACATCTTAAGCACTGTACCGAGTACGTAATATGTAGCTGCTTTAACAAACGAGAGCTGAGCATTAAACATATAACCGACGCCACTATTGCATTAATATTGATTCCCGAGCCCTAACGCTCGAAAGCCTGGAGTTAATCTAGAATAGTCTATTATCTACTGCGGCTTTGGTATAGTGGCAGCCGAATGTGAGGTCCTAGGTTCGTTTGTCAGGCCGGGGAAATAGATATTATGGATATTTTCAGTATGACGTAGTCCTAGGCTTGTTTTGGGATTGCGACCAGGCAAATAATGGCAAGAGCCTTTTGCCTTTTGTTACACAATGCAGTTGAGGCACACTTATTACAGAATGCCCTTATGTACTGTTGGTCCAGTAGAGAGGCGACTGGCGAAGTCTAGCCTAACTAGAAAATATCTAGCTTTTCCCAATAAATCAATTAGCCGAAACCTGTGTTCATAGATAGTGAAATATAACGTAAGTACGCGTCGAAATGTAATTAGGTAGTCGGGTAGGTACTCGGTTTCAGCTCATGCTTAATTGATTGGCTGCGGCGTAAGCCTGGTATCAATCAACACCAGACACTTGATGTTATGATCCTAATCTCATTAGTATGCAATACATGGTAATCATCGGATAATGTTATTAACATATCTCTTTGGATAAACCGATTCTCAAAGCTGACATAATACGCACCTTTACATACCTATGTCGACAGCATGCCATCTTTTTCTTTCATGAAAAATTTGATTTAACAATAACTACAATATTGGAATCTGCCCGCCCGCCTTTGGGCTGTTTTCCCATTGAGATCGTTGCGGACGAATATTTTGATGCCCAATGAGCCTTTCCCCTTTTTTATTCTACACTTATACATAATATTATACATAGATTTTAGTGTTTTGTATAATGTATTTAAGCACATTTCACTGAGTAAATAAAGACTACGTAGTTCATCATCAGCCTACATCAGTCCACAGCTGGACATCGCGTCTCGAATTGCACGCCATGTAATCATGGGAGTGTAATGTTTCGTTTTATGGTACAGACGTGCTTTGAATGGTTAGGCTATCTTTGATAGTAGAGCTTGGCTACTCTCGTTTGTAATATTCTGTATCTTGTTGCGTTGAGTTGATTCTATTATCTCAGCATTTATGAACAACATTTTACATTTTTCTTTCACTGAGAACTAAACATAACTACATAGATGAGCTTGGTTAGTTCTTAGGACATTGTAAAAAGTAGATAACTTGCCCAAGACTGTCTTCCAGTACATTCAATTTTATTTTACAGAATTTTATATGGAAGTATTTTATGATTTACCAATTCGATTCGACACATTTTTAAACCTTTACCTTATTCAGAAATGCTGCTACTTTACGATCTATATAAAATTTTATTTTTTATACGAACAAACCAACCACCATCAAATTTTATTTTTTAACCCGGTGGGGTCTCCTTGGGTCCGTGTTTTGCGGTATTTTCATTCGACCCCTAGTTCCCTAGGTGACTGTTATCGTTTATTTATGCGACCGTTTTAATTAGACTTCCTGATTGTTTGTTTACTGTTAT
Source organism: Gortyna flavago (assembly GCA_963669345.1). Lineage (NCBI taxonomy): Eukaryota > Metazoa > Arthropoda > Insecta > Lepidoptera > Noctuidae > Gortyna > Gortyna flavago. Next base: position 9,159,137 of record OY770128.1, on the reverse strand, counting down.
ATATTTGGAATTAGAAGTCTTAATTAAATAAAGCCGGTGTTTTTGCTGGGAAAGTTTTTTCGTGGAACATAGTGCGCTCTTTAGTTTGGGCGTAACATCAAGGAGACATAAATTGCCTCCGAGAATTTAGTTAGTGGCGACAATGCCAGTCCGGACTGAGATGTTCGAGGCAGCGCCGGGGCTGGGCGGAGCTTTGTAGCTATAAGTCGTCTATTTCAACTATTTCCAATTACTTGGGCTTAGAGAAGCTGTGCGATGTCGCCAAGTGACAAAGCAATATTCCGCTTGGCGGGCGGCGGGAACCTGGTGGCCTACATTTAACGTTGCGCCCTCGGGAATTCGTGATGAGGACTCGCCCGAGTGCACTGCCTGCCGAGGATTACTGTCAGCTTGTATTAAATATTGCCCTTTACTAAACAATCTGTGCCGACTGCTACGCTCTGATTGCATTTGAGTTGTAATTAGCTGGAAATATGCTGCAAACTAGTTGTTACTGGTACAAACGTTGTTGACATCGTTTCTTCTGAGGTTTTTTGCTTGTTGTAGGTTATTTGAGCTGCTATCTGGATGCACAAATATAAAGGCTCTATTACGATTAATTAACCGAATTCACCATGACAGGAAACGATTTACAATTTTAATTGAATCAACTGTTATAAATTTTGATTCTATAAATTGAACCGATGGTGAATTGTGTAAAACGCCAGTTTTCGCTGCCTCGTTATATCATTCTATATTTTGTAATATCACAACGTTCTTACAATTTTCTCTGTCGTTTACAGCCATTCACGAGACGAATTCGGGTAATTTGAAAGATTTCTACAGACGATGCGGCGACGCGGGGCGAGAAGCGAAATTTTTGCTAAATCGTCAAGTCGACACGAGCGGGTTTATGGGCGCCATAAGTTCCAGGAATCACTCGCCTCGGCCGTCATAAAAATCACTTCACCCCATCTCGTTTGTGTATATTAAGCTCGTCTGCTCTTAACGTAACTCGTGTGGTGACGTTCATTACTCGCTTGATTACGTTCTAATGATTTTTTGATTGTGCAGAAATATTCGAGTTGAAATTGTAGGCTATAAAAGGGAGATACAGAAAGCTATCGCCGGCCGGGCGTAAGTTTAATTAAAGCAAAGCATCGCTCGTCGGCCGAGCGCTCCAATACTGTGCCTACCGAGACACGCTCTAAGCGATCTAATTAAAAACACTATAATAATTAATTCGAAACATTTGCATTTACGGTGAAATTGCCTTGTTAAATGTTATGTCGTCACCTTTCACTGCTAACGTTTACAAGTGGCAAGATATCTAGCGCAACGATATTATGTCTTTGAGGGGAATAAATAATATCTTGAACTACTGCCAAACGAACCATCTATAATAGTTGTTTCGAATTTAGTGCAAATCCTTTAGAAGTTAAAAGGTTTAACTTTTCCGCAGTTATCGGGCACTTGTTTCAAGGAACTTGTGCGAACTGATCGCATCGTTTTATACAGATAGGTGAGTTTAAACTTGAATAAGCAAAAGATCTACAAAAAGGTGGTTGTGCGGTACCGACGGAGTTGAAAATTAGAAGCGTTAAAGTTTGCCCTCTCTAGGCACCATTAGTTATTTTAATTGGTGTTTTAAATGCCTATTCAAGACGAGGCAGACAGGTGATAAATTAAGAATTATAAAGTCACTTTTGGTATTTAAATCACCATTTATTCAGTAAAATAAAAATACACTAACTAACTGTAACTTGATTCAGCTGAGTGATTGAATTAGATATTCGTTCTCAAAACTATCACATTCGAACCGCCCGATGTTTCTTTGTCTGAGCCCGCACTAAGTAACGGTTTCACTGGTTATTGTCAGACTGGTTGGGGCTGGAGGAGAGCGTATCAGTATTGGGCGTGGCGCCATGAGTAATGGAACTTTGAGCTCGCATGAGGAGGGTCCACTTATGTCACGAGAAATGCTATGATTGATAATACTACCTTCAGTAAAAACACAGCTCTTTTGTAGCGTAGCGATGCCGATGCCATTCATATATTTTATAGATAAATATTTGTACAGTAACGAGCCCCGCTTCGATCTCTGCGTGACGTATTTGGCCGGGAAATAATAAATAGTAAGTTCGAAATATATTCCAATAATTGAGAGAGAGATTGTAATTTTCCGATATACTGTACCGACACGAGGTATACCCCATATTCGTTTTTAATGCGGGTAAAGGTTGTATTTGTGAAGCCAATAAGGAGGGCTGCGGTCCCGTCGGGTAAATTAGCTAATGTTGAAAGTTTTCAAGGCTCAGTTAATGAGAGAGGTTGTAAGGGGGCCAGCATTGCGCGCCGATGAGCAGGCGGCGACGTAATGGCTTGTGAAGGAGGGTGTAAGATGCCGTTACACACAAGTTGCCGGCAGTAAATACGACTTTTGAACAAATGCAGCGTTTCGTCAAGTTGAGAGGCGAAAGTTATTGTTGTACCATTTGGGGCGAACTTTTCCGTGTTGTGTTCGTCGCGAAAATAAACTCGGCGGAAGTACTTTTATTGTTCCAAAATCGAGTTTGTCAAAACGACCGCGCTGCAAATTCTTGGAGTTTATTGCGTTGAGTTCATCAATAATTTGCCGCTTTAACTTAGATTTAACAGTTTTACCTATGTTTAACTTTTGGGAAACTTTAAAATCAAAAGTTTTGTAAAGTGAGAAAAGTATATTGGAATCTAGATTTTGTGTTGGAAATAATTAATTTACCAATATAAAGCATTGAATCATTTAACACCTTTGTGTTAAATATAGCGTTAATTCACAAAATAAGATAGGTAAATAAAATCTAATAGGTATACCTATACCGTAAAGGTTGTTTCCCCTTCTAAACATATGTATTTATTATTCAAATTATACCGTATACAAATATATTCTCCGTGGCATTACCGCGTGCGCAGTGTGTACCGCCAAAATATGAATCTCGTTTCATTTAAAGGTATTAGGTAAATAGCAGTGAGGCTACCTACATTTTAGGATGTGATAGAAATATATTTTTAATAAAGTTTTACGACCAGTCCCAAGTAGCATTTCCTTCTTTATTATTTTAAATTATTCATTTTGTTTGTCGGATACTGTCCGTTTTAGCAAATACACTTTACTCTGTAATATATTTATAAATTAACGTCCCAACTTGTTCGCGAGTTGGCTTGTGAGATTTCCAGAAGTGAAATTAGGAGAATGTTTAAATTCTTCAACGTAAACGCAAAGCTGAAGTGGTTGAAGCTTTGCTAATTAATGAAGGAACACCGCAGCGCTGCGTCGGCGGCGCGGGCGGCGGCGAGGTGTGCATACTAATAACAAGGATATTATTGTTCAACCGCGACCATTACACCTCTGTCTTGAGTGTGAACGTCAACACCCAAGATGGTAATAGAAATATAATCATAATTCATATAAACATTGCATCTTTACAAAGCCAAAGGAAAAAACCCAAATTGTCATTTAATAAGACAAGATTAATTTAAAAGCCCTGGTCCGAGTTTTTCAATTCATTCATAAAGCGGCACACTACGCCAGCGGCAGACCCTTGCAAAGGACATCTCGTAGATTCATTATTAAAACCTGTGGATGAAATAAAAACAGACCAGCTGCTGAATCAGTGTGGCTATTCAGAGAATCTCCAAAACCAGCTGAAATTAAATTTAAAAGTAATGTTTGTGCCGGCGAAATTGTTCGTTAATTTATTTATTTATTATTATTTACTAGCTGACCCCGGCTTTTTTCGTATCACCTCAGAATCAATAAATACAAAATGTATGAGAAAATGAATTATCTTATTTTTTTTTCTTAGTGAATTTTTTCATGTTTTAGTTATTCTGCTATTCTAGGCGGAGACATATCCATCAATTCAAAGATCATACGAATCGGTCCAGCCGTTCGGTTAGTTACACCGTTTATAACTCAATTATAAACGGTGTAACTAACCGGACTTTGTTTTATTTATATAGATTTATCAAAATCTCCCTCTCTTATTTATTTATCGTGAATTGAATTTTATGCCTTACAATTTCTCGAAGATTTCAGTTAATTTTGTTGAAATTCGCAGTTTTCTCGCCACCACAGCAGATGTTAAAATATAGAACACAACTGGAGTGTTTTCAATTTCCCACTTTTCCACTAGCATTTTCAACTCACGTGCAATTGTAATGTACTACGTAACTGATATGGCGGAAGTTAAACAGATTCCGCGCTGTATATTGAAACAAAGGACGAAACTAAAACGAAACCATAACAACATGGAATATTTTTGATACGATAAAATACTTTGTTTAGGCGCCCCAACTCGTATAGTAAACACTTCTAAAGAAATCTTTTCGGCTATCCAACTGGCCACAAATACCAATGGACAATTATTATTGTAATTCCCAATAGAATAACTCTTGGAATGAAAGAAAAACATACGTTGTTTATTGTAGCACAAAACATTGAATGAGGGGAAAGAGTTATTGTGGTGCTTGGAGGTTATGATTTAATATTCCTATTATGGGATACTGTTTTTCAATTTTAAATACAGTTGTAATAAATCGTACACCGCTGCGACGGGTCGTGGTGCAAATGAAAAAACGTAAGACATGTGTAATATAGGTAGGAATGCGAATGCCGTTCATTATTTTACTTTAATGCTGTTTATCATATTCATACACACAATGAGTACTGCGTGCTAAAAGTAAATACCCCTTTTTTGTTGAGAAAATGCTTTTTGAATTTAATTTCAAAGATGTAATATTTTAGTACGAAAACTATTCTCTTTGTGTTGAACTATATACAACTGTTCCTAGAATACAAAGTACTGTTAAATTAGAACTTAAACACAGTTAGAACAATATAGCCAACCAGCACTATTTTAGCTAGGTATCATATTAAACGCCTACCTACGTGAATATAAAATGGTCGACTTTTATTAGATTTTCCAATGTTCACTTGACTGAACAATAAAATCGGAATGCCCTCGACGGCCAGTCTCTGTTTGTGACATATGTTTGACCGATGCGAAGCAAAAATCTATGAAGAATTCACATTACGTTTTACCGATTAATGTTTTTTCGCTGAAATACTAACGAAGAGAGATGAAAAGTCGACTGTGTGTCGACTGTCTTGACTGTATAAAGTCTATGTATGTAATGTCTATGTGCTGGCGTTTTATTTTTATTCTATGTTGAATTTGACTAGTCTAGTGCACATGGCCGGGTAGCGGAACTACTCGCTTCTCGCTTCTGACAACCTTTTTAAAACACTTGGTCGAAACATTCGCCGTAAGCAGGTGTACCAATAAACGCTGTCTTCGCAAGCCTTTCAGCTCACGTTTCTGGCAACTCGTAACACCAAGGCACTTCGCTTGTATGAAATACCGTCTTTATGGTTACTTATTGCTACGAATATGATCGCCATACTGAACATTTATGTATTTTTTTCTACGTTTTTCTGTTGCCAAGACGGGTTTTATTGTGTTGTAACCATAAAATACATTGTAACTACGCATGTTATGTCGCATGTAGTAAATATGTAATAGCATTGGTTTCGTGGTCATCTTGTTACATTCGCTACTTTTAATAGTGATTTCGATTTCTGTTTGTAAAGAGGCTTTTTGTAATTCGGTCAGGTTCTTTGATGTGTACATGAAGGTCGATTTTCAACTGAAACGTTTCCCCTTTACGGGACACGTACTTTCTTCTTGTCTACTGGTAGATAATATAGAATTAGGGAGTAAAGTCGGTAACGAAAGTGGATGGGTTGCTGTAATGTGGTTGTTAGGATCGGGTGGATCGGGGATACGTTAGATTAATTGAAATCTTTAAAACGTGCTCTCTGTTTAGAAAATAAGTGGAAGTTTGCTTTCTGAATACGTAAATAGTATTGAGTAGTATCTATGTAGTGACTTACATACGTCGGGCGTGACTCCATGGAGCGGCTGATATAATTCTAAGCTCCTCACCGACTCAGAGCGCTTAACCATGTAAAATATGAGCGGTTTGTGTATGAATCGCGCAACTAAATTGTTGAATTTTCTGCTTTGCCTTTACAATTGTCTATGCGAGTAAACTTTGTAGGTACTTGTATGATTCTTAAATATGTTTAATCCTATATAGTAGTTACAAAAGTGTCCCCTATACGGATTTTATGCACCATACATAAAACGTATCTATCTGTTCAGAGAGTATTAAATTTTACAGAATTTATGTGCAAACACATATACCTGTTACCTATTGTATAATATTTGATTAACTTATTTAGGTAAGTACCTACTGTTCGACCCTAGGCTTTAAAGAGTCTACGGTATGGTTTCATATTATGAAGTATGTACATTTTCTGCTTCTTCAGACTGCATTTTATATACCTAAATCAATACTACTTCATAAAATACTCATTACAGCTGTGCACACACATTCTGCCGTAAAAGCATCCGGTGACGTGTTTTGTTCTTTACTCCATTCTTAGGACGTGTACATGTCTGAAACTCTTCCGTCCAAGTTTAATGTTGCGCGAGAAAACATCATAAACAACTGTAAAGAATACTTATTAAAACATATGAAAATAGTTGTTGTCGTATCCAAAGGAAAGTCAAGTTAAAGGTGATTTATACGTAGGCGTCCAGATGATACATAGGTATACAATGTAAGTTGTAATTTATAGATATGTGATAAATCAAAGAGTGAGTCTCTGGGGCACAAGCACACGAAGGTGAACGAATCAATGATGATAAATTATGCTGTGTACTGGCGTCGAACGTTCATACGGGGACGAATTCACCGTTTTAACATAAAAATAAAAAATAAAAATAGTCTCCCACAAAAATATCTTTGATGTTTAACAAAAATCAATGTAACTTTTTATGAAGCATGACACGAATGTGTTAATACATAAAAAATATTTTGTGTGTTTTTTTAATTCGCAGCTTAGTTTTTAATCATTGTGCAAATATAAATTTCTTATAAGTAAGCAGTTGCAGATAGACGAGATTCGTTTTGCTCTATTGGTGCCCGGGGAAGAATAAAATAAAGTAGTTGTGGGGAGAAATACAAAGAAATAGTTAGTAGTGAGGTCCCCCGCGACAAATGCCACCGACAGGTGAGCAGCGCGGTTAATGTGCGCGTGACTACCCAACAATGACTTGGGGGAAATGATATAACTTTATTTCATGCTGTTTTTCTGTTATTTTGTTCAATTTATAAAATGATTTTACTTTTTTTTTGAAAGTGAAAGTACCTACTATTCTTTGATCAGGGAAATTTAATTCTGAGGAAATTGCTTGTCCTTAGATTCAAATCACAATTGTCAATATTTGACTGTCGATTCAAATACCTTATTGTAAATACCTACATTTTGAGCAAATAAATGAATATTCTATTATATTATATTCTATTCTATTACACACAAAGTTTACGTAGTGAGTGTGTACTTTCTCTGACTACATTTCAGAGGTAATCTGGTTATTCAGTGAGTTAACTCGACTTTCACAGAAAATGTCTCGCAATATGTGGCAGTTTATACACAGATGCACTCTTTAATCTGGTTACTTTGACGGTGCACCTCGAAGGGAGCTCACGGTGGGATCATTTCCAGGTGTGCTGCGATCTCAGACCTCTTTCCGCTCAAAATGAAAACTCACGCGAACGAAACACGTACATATTGTTTATAGGAGACACGTAGCTTATTTGGTGCCAAGCGTTCACCATGACTAGTAGAATGTTGTTAGGTCTTACAGACTTGATAGTAATCTACTTAAACAAATCTAGCAGAATTTATGCACTTCATTCGAGCAGCTGTAAGTTTTGTGGGTGGTATTTTGTTAGTACTCCGTTTCCGTTACTTTAGACGTAAACAAAGTTTAGGGAACGTCTTCCTTATTGTCTTAACACGGCCATCACATCATGAGCAAATATCTGTTTAATTTTCCTCAGGTGAAAGAAAGTAGGTTTCCATATTGATACCACAATAAAAAAAGATGCAGTGTTTGTATTTACGTCCCTTTCTGTCATTTTTAAAAGGTTAAACGCAAATACCATACTACTGCTACTGAACTTATATACATACAACTTGATATATTCCTTAAATACATTTCTCGTGAATATCAACAAAGGGGAACTGGCATTACTGAACGTTTCAGTGAAACAGGCGGTGTGATTGACGGCGCTTGACGTAAAGTGTTGTACCCTGAGATTGCTACAAATCGCTTCCTCTTATATTGACATTGCTCTTGTGTCAATGTTTTTTGTTCACATACTAGAATACCTTCATATGAATCTAAAACCAATATTGGAAACGTTTGTGTGACGTGTGGGTAGGTGGCGATGTTTCGTTTATTAAAGATTTTTTCTTCTCGTTCCTAATGTCGCATAGTAAAAGCTTCGGGTAAAGTGGAGTGATATTTATCGTTATTGTACCGCATGTGAGTGATTAATGTTTTATTTGTTCTTGTTTTGCGCCGCATTATTCTGCTCTGTGGCCAGGGTGGACTAATTACAAAGAAGCGTTGTTCCATATAAACGAACCAACTTTTGTACACAACCGCGCTTTGCAAGTTTTTAGCAACATTTTATTTTTATATAGGTATGTTTAGTTACTTGTGCTTTATAGCTTGTATCGTCAAGCAAATAGCGAAGTGAATGTCCGAAATGATGCGTAACTATTGAAAAATTGACAGGCCATCTTTGAACAAAATCGTATCCTTTTTATACGTTGCCTTTTTTGGATATTGCGCGATGCTCAGCGGATGGAACTTTCTTTTGTTCCATTTCCAACATGACATAGAAATCAAAACAATCATGTTCCATTCTATCTTTTTCCACTCATCTTTCACTTTTTGTGGACACGGTTGCTTCTGTTTTTGTTCAGTTTTGTTGCTGTATTTTGCGACATTACATTTGGTTCTTTTGCGTAACCATATGAGTAACAGCCGAGGCTTAGATTTACTTTCCTTGTGGTTTGTGTAGGAGTGATTTACACGCAAGTTTTTACCAGAATTCTACACCCAGGTGGCTTACTCGCAATTACGCAGGGATTTTCGCTTAAACCCGTAGGTACTACAATTTCGTTCATGGTCATGAATAATTACCTACTTGTAGATGTGCGTAGATGGCTTCACCGACGGAAAAAAACGCTTAGGAGCTTTTGTCGCATCGCTGAACCTAAGCTACATCGAAGCTGCGCTGGAAAACGATTAGTTGAACGGATAAAAAAATCGATTGCGGGATTGCATTTATATAGAGTTCGTTGCAATTGCGTCGCTACGGTTATTTTCTTAGGCAATTCCTATTATCTTTGCACGGCGAATCATTAGGGGTCATCCGGGGCTTAGCGCGACATTGCGGATCATACTTCCATCTAGCACAAGAAGATAGTTTTTAGCTCCGTCTCTCTGTAGATTATCTCCTTTATTAAGTCCGTGTTGTTCAAAGTCAAAGTCAAAGTCAAAGTCAAAGCATTTATTTCAAATAGGCACATAAAAGGCACTTATGAACGTCAAAAATTACAATGAAATAGAATTGATTCTAGTCGCCCCTTCCAAAAGGTAGTTTTCGTATGGAAAAGATTGGGCAAGAAACTCCACCGTTACTCTTTTAAAATGTTTTACAATATTTTGCATACATCCTACTAATATTATAAACGCGAATGTTTGTAAGGATGTTTGTTACTCTTTCACGCAAAAACTACTGAACGGATTTCGATGAAACTTCACAGTAATATAGCTTATACATCAGAATAACACATAGGCTACAATTTATAAAGATTTTGTGTAATTTGTTTTTGCCCATACGATAAGTATCAAGTAAGTCGGAAAAATTCCTGCCCTCTGAGAGCTATCTTGGCGTGCGCTGCCTAAACCGTTACAGCTACACGAAGATAATGTATCGTGGGACTGTTTGTCTTAAATAGTTCTAAATAAAAGTCCGCGACAGCATATATCTACCTTTTATGTGGAAGCCATTATATCCAAAATAGTGATCCATAAATACATTTAAATCGGATACTTTTTTACAATGCACGTTTTAGAGTACTTAGTTAATTCTTATGAAAATTAATACATTTATCGCTTTCGGTATTTAATGTAGATAAACTTTGTCTTTTACACCAAGCAATTTGGACAAATTCTTTAAAAGTTATCACGATAAGATTGACCTGAGGTAGAGCGCCATAGGAATTGGCGGCGCGGCGGCGCACAGAGCGGTGAAGGGGGGGGGGGGGGGGGGGACCCGAAGTCCCGAACGCGGGCAGGCAGACGCGTGAGGCACAGAGCACTTTTACAAATTACAATACCTACGCTCAATCTGAATCATTTTGAAGGATATCGCTAATCCATCGCTTTACCTGTATATGTTCGAAAAATTTGTCTGCTCAACAACGTAAATAAATAACGCAATGAATGTTGTTGAACTGCCAAAATGAAATGAATGAGTAGGCATAATTATAATTTTTAGGTAGTATATTTTAAGAAGAGCCCGAGGGGCCCGTAGCTAAATAATAAAAGCCGCACAGGTCGATCGGTCAGGTTAAGCTACGCTTGCCGCGGTTGGTCTGTGGATGGATGACCATCTTTACATACCGAGACCCCTCCGTGCCTCGGAAAGCAAGGTTAAGTGTAAGCCGACCCCAACATAGTTGGGAAAAGGCTATGCAGATGATATTTTAAAAAGAAATATCAAATCAAATCATATCACATTTCATTACTTAGATTATTACAATTGTTTTTTTTTTGTTAGTTTAAGATTAACGTATAGGTTTAGGTTGTGTTGTAAGTAGGAAGAACATAGATTAGTTTTCCTCATAATTGGCTATTGGAATTGTTTTAGTTAGTTTGAAAATTACTACGGATTTTGTGATTTTTTAAATAGTACTTACAATAATGACTCGAAAGCTCTAATAAAGCTCGAGCTATAAAAAAAGCTAGACTTAACGAGACGTCTCAACAAACTGAGCTGCGAAGGTTTGAGCAGGCGGTGCGTCAGGCGCACACAGAGCTACTGAGACAGACACCAGAACCGTTCCAAGATCGTCGTCAACAACATGCTGAGTATCTGGCATTTCAACGAGCTGCTGAAACTTCAGAACAGTGTCAATCTAGACGTCAACGGCATGCTGAGTATCTGGTGTCTCAACGGGCTGCAGAACACCAGAACAGTCCCAAGATCGGCATCAATAGCATGCTGAGCATCTGGTATCTCAACAGGCTGCATAAACACCGGAACAGTCCCAAGATCGGCATCAATAGCATGCTGAGTATCTGATGTCTCAAAGGGCAGCGGAGTCACCGGAATAGTTCCAAGATCAGCGTCAACAGCGTGCTTAGTATCTGGTGTCTCAACGGGCCGCAGAAACACCGGAACAGCCCCAAGATCGGCGTCAACAGCATGCTGAGTATAGTGGTGTCTCAAAGAGCAGCGGAGTCACCGGAATAGTCCCAAGATCAGCGTCAACAGCATGTTTAGAATCTTTGGCAAGGAGATAGATAGCATCCCAGGGAAGGACATGGGCTACTTCACCGGTACTGTCCCGTGGATAATTTCCGATATCCACGCGGGCGAAGCCGCGGGCAGAAGCTAGTCATCTATACATATAGGTAATAAAATCGTAGGAAAGTCAAAACTACTGTACATTGAATATTTTTTAAAAGAATACTTGGGGCGTGATCTACAATCGACATCGAAGCCAAAAATATAGTTTTTAGAATTTTTGTCTGTTTGTGTGTTTGTCTGTATGTATGTCCGGGCTAAACTCAAAAAGTACTGCATGGATTTACTTCAAATTTTGCATGAATATTACTAAGAGGTCGGGTCCACATATAGGCTACATATTATCACCTACGGGGGAGGAGCTGTGAGTTTTTATTTTTCTTACGCATTCTGTGACAGCGTGTAATCTAACGACGCATATTTAATTGTTGTTTTTTAGTAAGCCATGCTATTATCTAGCTTTACACTATAAAAACTGCGCCATTTATGTAACTTGGGCAGAGAAACAAAGTTTATTGAATGTTAGTAGTTTAAAGACAATTTTGAAACAGCGCCATCTATGAGATTTCATAAAAATCAAATCAAGGGAAATTAATAATTTGATCATGTTGGTGAGGTTAGTAGTTAGTTATTCTTAAAATTCATAGATGGTAATGTGCATTTTCTTCATAAAAATGAACGTATAGTTCGTTTTGACAACTTCAAGTTCCAACAAAACCCTCAAAATCTTGAGCAGAATCTAGGAAGACAATTTAAAAAAATGCGGTGTTAAGTATTACAAAAAAGTTATGTTCATTGATGATAATCATTTCTTCATCAATTTCATGTTAGTACAGAGGCCAGCACATCAAGCTACCCCAATCTGTCAAATTTTCCCAATTGAATATGAACCTTATTCTCTTGTAGTAAAGTTGGAATTGTATCAAAGAAATTTGACAGATTGGGGTAGGTTGATGTGCTGGCCTCTGTACAAAGTAAACATTGACTGTTAATACTTTTGTTCGGTATTTATCTGTGTGATTATTGCTTGGTAATTAATATATTTTCATGTCGTATACCTAAATAGAAACAAACGCCTGTTTGTGGTGTGTCACGTAACAGCGATAAGGGACACGTGCTCAAGGATTGCTCTCTGATTGTATGGGATGAGTGTACGATGGCCAATAGGAAGGCAGTTGAGGCCGTGGACAGAACCCTGCAGGACATCCGAAGGAACGAACATTTGATGGGTTGTGTCACAGTTCTGTTCAGTGGCGATTTCCGGCAAACGCTTCCCGTGGCGACGCGGGGATCGAGGGCTGACGAGGTGAATGCTTCGTTGAAACGATCTTCGTTGTGGTCACGACTTCGTACGCTGCGCTTGACCATTAATATGAGAGCTCGGCTCGGCGGCAATGCACGTGCTCAAGAATTCTCCGATGTCCTTCTAAGTATTGGCGAAAGCACTCTACCAGAAGAGAGAGTTGTACAGGTTGTGCTTCCAGAGTCTCTCGGTAGAGTGGTATCCAGCTTAGAAGAACTTATTCGCTGTGTGTACGGGGACATCAGTCGTATACCGCACCTGCAGAATTCATGGGTGTGTGAGCGGGCCATTTTGACGCCCAAAAATGATCAGGCTGCAGCAATTAACGAATGCATTCCCTCGAAAATTGAGGGGAATGAAGTGGTCTACACCTCGATAAACACTGTTGTCGAGCAAGATGACGCCACACATTATCCCGTGGAATTTCTGAACTCCCTGTCAGCAAGTGGACTTCCAGCGCATACCATTAAGCTGAAGGTCGGTGTCCCGATTATGCTTCTTCGGAACCTATCTCCTCCGAAGTTGTGTAACAGGCCCGCCTTAAAGTTATCACGCTCCACAGACACACCATTGAGGCGGAAATTCTTACGGGTTGTGGCGTCGGCGAGGCAGTATTTATACCACGCATTCCCCTCATACCTCATAACTTCCCGTTCCAGTTCAAGCGCGTACAGTTCCCCGTGAGTGTTTGCTTCGCGGTGACTATCAATAAGTCGCAGGGCAGCTACTAGACACTGAGGGCAGCGGGTGTCAACCTCAGGATGAGTTGCTTCTCACACGGGCAACTGTACGTCGCTTGCTCCCGCGTCACCAGTCCTGACTCTCTTTACATTTTGACTCCTGGCAGCATAACTACCAACGTAGTTTATAGGGAAGTGTTGTAAGCGTATCATACCTTTGTACGTATGTTTACTCTTTTGTGGGAATGTATTCCTGCATTATTTTCACTATTTCCTTCAGTCACATCTTATGACTGAACTCAGCAGGATTCCCATATAACTCTCTTCACTTGCTTCGCTTGCAAAAAAAACTTATATTTTAATGCTATTTTAAAAGTTGTTTACTTATAATACTATAGCGTCACTGGCATCTTAGGTATTTTTGGTGGTGTAGAGCCTTCACGCAGACGACGTCGCGGGCAGCAGCTAGTTCATTATATAATAAAATAATATGTGAAGACGATGCACCTAAAATAAAATTACTATACCACAATAGGTAAAAGAATTAGAAATGAAACCATGACATATAAATTAATAATCTGATAGATACATGGTGCTCACATATTTACAAAAATGGAAAAAGTAAACGATTTTGATAAAAAAAAAATATATATATGTATATATATATAAAAACTATTTTAACAAGTAATAAGTCAGGGTGTGAGTTAAGAGTAATTACAGAATGTAAACAAAGTAAAAAAGAATAAATTTACAATTAAATTAGCAACCAGTTTGATTTTGTCTAGACTCTAGATTGTCCTATGGAGCAGGACCAGCATGTTTCCAAGCGTTCTTATCCTGGATATAATCTTCTAATTTATAGTATGCTTGTTTACTAAGTGTACGTTTAATGCAAGTTTTAAATTTTCTTTCATTTAATTGCAATATATCCCAAGGTATTTTATTGTAACATTTAACACAGTACCCCATAAAAGATGTATGTACTTTGGCTAACCTGAAAAATGGTTGATGTATTTTATCTTTATTTCTAGTATTAAAATTATGTCTATCGCTTATTTTATTAAAAAGATGTAGATTTTTTCTTACATACATAATATTTTCATAAATGAATTGGCAAGGTACCGTCATAACCGTTCATTGGCTATGTTTTATTATTTCCAAACAGACAGCAATAAAGTTGACTGTCCCGCGGAGATATTGTTTGGCATTGAACTCTGATCTATTTGTGATGGAATGAGGGTTTTCGTACTTGTTTCCGTTTTCCTTTTTATTCCCGGTCTCTGTTTTGGTTATATAGGCGCGATTCTATCGGGAATTTATTTTATATAATTTTTCAAGGACGCTGGAGGCTTGCAACGCTACCATATGATTTAGATAAAAGACTGGAACAGCTGTAGTAACAGTATTTTATCGGAGCTGCATTTTTCAGTTATGGGAATAAAATCTGTCATATTTTCAACGCGATACCATTTTTTTTAAATAATACTCGAATAAAAAACAGTTAACTAATTACAACTTGCATTTAATAGTGTAATTAACGGTTTCCCAGTACAAACGTCCGTGTTTCCGCAGAATATATGAAGCTCATTTACAATCGACTAATTACGACTGACAGAATAAAAGCTATTGAAGTACGAAATGGTTTCAAATATATCGAGTGTTTTATGTTAGTAACAATGGAAGTTATATTGTGCGTAAAATACATTATTTGAAGCTAGGTATTTGGTGACGATGATTCAAAAGCTTTCACCGCATATAATTTATTATCATGTTTTGCTCGGCTAACAAGCTCTATAAATAAAGAGTAAGCACTTAAAAGCTACGGAGAGTGTTTGAATAATACTATTACGAAAGAGAAGTAGGTATTAAAACAACCTTTTACTTTGAGAGCCTCTATAATTACGCGAATATTATTTGGAAATCGATGTTTCAACTTTAGCTCTAGTTGAGAATTTTGATAAAACTTATTAAAAATGTTATTCAGGTGAGTGCTTAAGAGCGTTTACGCCGTACGGCATTTCATACATACTTTCAAGCCCTTGTTTTTCGAAATGAATAGACCGATTTTAATAAAACTTCATACGCATAAGTATGTATGTATGTATTAATATTTATTCTTGTATTTTATAGTAATTTCCTAAATATTTAT
This sequence comes from Gortyna flavago, assembly GCA_963669345.1. Classification (NCBI taxonomy): domain Eukaryota; kingdom Metazoa; phylum Arthropoda; class Insecta; order Lepidoptera; family Noctuidae; genus Gortyna; species Gortyna flavago. Next base: position 9,143,524 of record OY770128.1, on the reverse strand, counting down.
CACGTATGTTGCACCTGCCATGTTTTGTCTCTGCATCACCCTAAGGTTGACTGGTAGAAAATGCCTCAGGCATTAAGTCCGCCTTTGTACAGTATTTCTTTTACTTGTGCATAAAGTTTTAATAAATAAATAAATAAATAAAATAAATAAGCAGGATACAAAGGTCCAAAAATTACTAAAGAATATTTTCGAAAAATAGAGCTACAGCCAAATAAGACCGATTTAAAAGTTTTCATAGAAACAGAGGTTTCCAGTTTTTTTTTATAAGACATTTCGAAAATGTTCTCAAGTAACTTTTTAGACCTTTGTATCCTGCTTATGTGTATGAAGTTTCATTAAATGTATGCATTAAAAAGTACATTAATTTCGAAAAATAAGGGCTTGAAAGTTTGTATGAAATGCCGTACGGCGTAAACGCTCTTAAGCTCACATTTATCTTGATTCAATTTTTTTTAACAAGAACTGGTCCTCAGCAACTTTATACAGAGAAAGGTGGAAAGAGAGTAGAGAGGCCTTTGCCCTGCAGTGGGACATCACAGGCTTTTAATTTTTTTTTCAAATTATTAATCAATATAAGATTTTTACTAAATCTATCAAGATATCTATTACTTTTACGGATAATATCTGGCCTTATTTACGATACATAACTTTTATGACATATTATTACGTTGAAAACGACACAGTATTCGAAATCCCGATACTTGATCATCTATTCTAGACAAGAAAGTCTATTGCCCCAAATATGTCCATTTTACTAACTCTTATATTTATTCTAAGAGTTATGAATACAGCCGTTCTTTAGATCTTTTTTTGTCCATAAAAGTGTATTATTGAAGGCGCGTCTTTGTATTAGCGGTCACGAGGGCCAATCTACTCGTACTAAGGTATTCGTAAACTGAGATTTCATACTACATACATATGTGTTATACTCCTGTATACAGTTCCCAAGTTCCCGGATAATATTGCACTTGCATAGTACGTATAGGTAAACGTACTATATTGTGGTCGTATACTCTCATATAACTATTGTATATATATATATATATAAGTAGGAAGGTTTATGTTAGGGTTTATAGCTGTTCTCGAGAGGCTTCAGGATTCAACAACCAAATCCTTTCGTTGGTTGAAATTTTTTGTATAATATCAGAATATACTGTGTACCCTAAGAGACTCGTTTCTCTAAAACCCTTTTTAAGCCCCCGAAGCACTTATGTAGTCTGCTCTTAAACTTATTTACATTGAATAATGCCTATTAGCGTATGAACGAAATTACAAGTATTTTGGAGAAGAGAGCATCTTTGAGTTAGGACATCTTTGAGTAAGAACTTTTATCTAAAGCGTAGAAAGATGACCCCAGTCAATGAGGCTGCTTCTAAAGGAGATACGGGCTGTCTACATATCTTAGGCGGGCTTGAAATTGTGAAGGTTTTTACTTATACAGTTTCTATCTAGATCTGTAACTACATTTGGGCGAAATTATGCGTAGGTCTGCGTATTACAAATACTTACTTTATTAGAGCTGTGTCTACGACTAGACCCGCTTGTAAATTTCTTAGTTTTACGGCATGTAAGTTCTAATTCAGAATCCATTCTGAGTTTGTGCGAAATTGTACCCACAACCGTTCAGCCGTTATGGCGTGATTAAAACACAAACAGCATTTTAAAGTTAAATGTTGCTAATCTCTTTATAAATCGGCTGTTATTTATTGTTTGATATTTTGTACGAGATAGGATCACGTTTAAGCATATTGTTGTTCATTGTGTTTTCTCACTTTTCAGGTAAGCTTGTATTCAATCGTGCCTCAGCCTGCGTGAGTACGACCTTTTTTTTGTACATTATTTGCAGAAAATAGAGCAGTGTTAACAAAGTATGATGTGTTCGTGTTTTAAACAAAAACTTTTACGTTTTTGTGTTGAAGATAGACATTATTCTCGGAATCGATCGTCTAGCTCTCTTTACCGAGAATATTTTTTTTATCATGAAGATATATTTACACAGAACATGAATATAACGTAGCACTAGACTAATTTAATCTTTACTCCAACCGCAACAAATCACTGAAATAGTCTTATCTGAACGTCGCCGTCCCACAAAAAATAGCTTTGACATCCGACATATTAACTCGCTTAGGACGTGAGGTCTTTATTACATTTTCGCACTAAATATCGTGGCAGAATACTGATCTTGTTTGTCTTACACGACGACGGAGCTACTAACGCAATTAAACGTGGTAGCTGGTAAGCTATATAAAATGAATAATTCTGCCTTTGAGACATCACAGGTCGTATATTTAGTATAGCCGTGAGATTGCGACGATCGATTGCCTGCCGCTGCCCGCGTCGCCTGGCCGAACAGAATTCCGCCTAGTAAGCAGTAAAAATAAATTACGGCAAACAGGGTTGGGTACGTACTAGTATGTACGACGAAACGTTAACAGGTCGATTATACGAGACCATCGAGCGCGTAGGTACTTGAGCGATCCCGGACCACTCCGGTCGCGTGCCTAATGACGGGTCACGCATTTAAATAGGCGGTCTGTTCCCAACAATCGGCTATTCCAATACAATAGGTACGCGCATACGAAATTCATTCGTTTGAGGAGTGATGTTTGCGCGTGCAGGAGCTAGCGCGCATGCAGTACGCCGCTACCTCATCGTGTGTGCACAGCTTATTCATGCTAACGCGCTACATTATAGCAGAGTAGCTAGTGCTGATTTATTCTGGACATGAATAACACTATTCGTGGATGTAATGCAGCTATAGGTACGTAGGCTACATAGTATTTTATGTCAGTACGCCTTACCTATTCCCGTTTCCAATTGTGCCCAGCTAGGTGATGTGAATAAGTAAGTGTGTTGCTTACATTTGCGGCCATAAAGTCAGCACTTTGATACATTGTGTTTTATTGTACCCCACCAACGCCATGTTATGAGATGCCATTTGTTAATGTCGAATAGAGATGTTTAATATGTTTTGCAAATAGCTTAGGCGTGTTGCCAAAATGTTAACAGAATAGGAAACTTATCCGAAGCATGCAGACGCACAACTTCTAACTACTTACCGTAAATAAGTGCACGTACTTTTATTCTATTTTGTTTAGTCGGAAAATGGTCTGGTTCCATTCGGTTATTGCATTTTTTTCCTTACAAAAAACCTCATCTTAAAATGTAGATTAACTTCCTCATTTCAAGAATGTCGCTATACAAACGACTAAATAACAAGGCTGGTATCTTTTCAAGATCAGCTGAAAATCAAAATTTATAAAAAAAAATGTCGATTCATTTCAAGATAATGAATGGAGTTCAGCAATTCATTGTCCGTGGGAAATAATTAACTGGCTGACTCGACAGAAATGGAAGCATCCCAGACTGAACGTCCAAAGATTACGCAAAGTTATAATCCCCCTGTTGAGGTACACTTTTGTGTCAACGGAATTAATAGTAAATCTTATACCATTTAGAGCTCTTGAAGAGGTTTGGTTTCAAGTTATAATTTTAATTAAAAAAAAAGCGAGCACTTCTCTTGATTTGTTGTAGTCTCTTAGAGATAATTTATATAAAGCTAACAATCCTTTTAGCGTGTACATTATAATTTGGGCGGTGCAAGCGGGCAGCGCGAGTTTAGCGCGGTCGTCATTGTTTTCAGGCGGTAATTTATATTGTGCTTTAGGAAATTAGCGAGGCGGCCACCACAGGCTCAGGTGCCACCGCGCGCCATTACCGACCAGATTTACTCGCAGATCTCGCTCTGCTAAGACGAGTAATTTGTTGTGTAATTATTACAGCTCATTAAAAATGTATTAACTACGGTCCCTTTATTTAATTACACAAACAGATGAATTTGTCGAGTTTTATAGCGCAGATTTAGCTGTCTTTTGTTCTAAGGCCGAACAAAGTTTTATTTGCGAGTGAAAAATATTAATTTATTTGGTCAGATGAATAATTACTCATTAATTAGTTAACTGTGGCGTGGCCATGTTCTCTGTTAACCTGTTAAATTTTGATATCAATAAACCGATTAAAAACTACCTGCGAACCGCTCATTGTTGGATTGAACAAAATATATTTATATTGCCGTATTGTGTTCACTGTGAATGGTATGGCATGTAATTATTTGCGCAATTTCAGTAAATCACGAAGAAATCATGGAGCGTCATTCAATATAATTAGGTGCTATTGAAAGCTGTAAGGGAAAATTAGTCTCCGGTACTTGTGATTTTCACAATTTAATTCGACAGATTATTACGTAAACATCCCCAGATACGGAACAAAACAACTACGAATACAACATTTGTAAGTCTGAAAGGGCAAATTGCGATTACAAAGACTCGCGGTTCGTAAACGAGGTATAAAAACATCATAAAATAATATGTCCGCCGGTTGTTTTCGTCGTGTATGGCCGGCTGGCGTTTTGCAAAATTTCAGCGCGTTTTAATGCGGATCTCTTTTTCCTCTTTTAGCGGTAATGGTGACAGCCTCCGAGTTCTCCCCGGCTACCATTTATAACGAGTTTTAATCGCGAAACGGAAATTAGTTATATTACCCGTCTATCCGGCCCGCCGCCTATATTATATGGTTATTAACTCAGACGCGAGTCACGAGCCTGAGGGTGCGCCTTAAATGAAACACGATAATTATGCCACTTTGATAAAAACGATGCTTAACTTCTGAAGCGGGCTATCCAATTAATAAATTCATACCTGAATATACGTTTATTACTTCACGATAAAACTGAACTGCAGTATTATTTTCCTGAAAGCAATAATGCAGATAAATGGCAACGATTTTTCTATCAAATATTCTAGACGTCCCCAGCGTACGCAAGTAGGTCTCTTCATAGTGGCACTGGTGCAAGGAATATAATTTTTAGTGGAGTTATTTTCCTTTAACACGTACGTTTGTGTACGTGTAATTTTAAAATAATAAAACATTTAGGTACTGTAAAACGTAGGCATTTAATTGTTAAGCAGGTTTTTTGACGTCTAGCATGGCGAACACACAGAAGAAGTTGTTTACCTTGTTATATGACATGGTCTTGAATACGTAGTCGCCATAAAAAAAACTCGTCCCCAAAAACATCTTAGCTTTCGCTACAAAGTCGAGATGTATCTCGTAGCGACCCTGTATATAAAATCACGTTTAATTTTATGTTTACGACGGTTCTCTGAAATTAGTTGATACTTAAGTACTAAGTTTTGAGTTGAGCTGCACGATTTCTGACAAATGCGTGCACTGACTGGACAGGTCCTCTCAATCTGTGTGGTTCTTTCCTCAAAAGACCATCTCAGACATCGATCTACATGGTCTTCATATAACCTGACCAAGATTATGTCTGGACTTTAAAAGAGACTGTGACCTCTGAGTTTGTTTCGGCCTTTCTTCTCAGAGTAGTCAGATAGGAAACGCCGACCTCATCTAGTTTTATAAAAAATATGAAAATACTTATCTGAAAATCTTACCTTGTTAACTTTGCAATTCTTAGTCAAATTCAACGAATCAACAAGAATGGGCCCCAAAACAAAATGTTCGCAGGGTTTGTTCAGCGCATAGTTCCACAACTTTTTTGTTACGTTGTTGCTTCTAGTACTAACCACAATTTTAGCCTGTTTAGAACGGAAATTAGTTACTAAAATATGCAGTCAGATAGTTAATTTTTTGTAAAATTTTAATTAAAATATCTACCGAGGTAGCAGGGCAATCCCTGGGAAAGTCCAGCAGGAATACTACGTCCGACATATTTTGTGAATTTTTGATTTCAAACTTGCCGCACTCGGTCTGTTTGGGACCTTTACATTCTTCAAACTTTACCCATTCCATTATGTATGGACCCTGGAATAATAACACAAGGGTATAATTAAACTTATCTGTTAACACTCTACTTGTATTATCTTGGAGAGTATAGAAGATTACCAAAGTAAATTGGGAATTCTGAATGTATTCCAAATTGAGTTCGATTTACTTTCTTCAATCGCCCTCGCCCTCCAAGTTTATAATGAAAATTGCATGTTATTCGAGCCCCAAATTCTTTGGATAAACAAAAATTCGACAGAACATCGAATTTGACGATGTAATCAGGTGAATAGATTTCTGTGAATGACGGATCATTGAGGTGAGCAAATGTCTGGGAAATCGGATATTCCTTTGTCCAAATCTGTAGACGTTACGCTTGACTTAATTGAAGGTAACTACTCGTATTTAGGTGCTGTAGAACAAATTGATAACGTACCTATTAATTGAAATAACTATTAGGGCAACATTGACGGTGGTGATTGTAAGGGTTATGCTTCTAAACTCTCATTTTAAAATAATAAGGCTCAAACGAAGCTTTAAGGTCATAAGAACTAAGAATCCAACCACCCAAAACGTAGAGACTACTAACTACAATACTACCGACGTAAAAGTATACTATGTGTTATAAACGAACTGCATGCCAAATTTCATCTAAATCCGTTCAGCCGTTTTTGCGTGATTGATTAACAAACATACAAACTTTCACATTTATTATAGTAGCTAGCAGTAACTAAATTCTCGTACAATATTGCTCTTGATCGAAATACACTTGTTTATTGGTATGGAATTTTCTCGATTGCTTTATACGCAGTTTACGCACCGTCGGCTTAACGCGCTCATGTGCTGTCAAGAAAAATAAAATATAGGTGTGCGGGAACAGCGCGGTTAGCTCGGGGACTCCAGCCGGGGCGCCACGATACCGCGCCTACAAGTATACGTACCGATGTGCTAATGGTAAACCGTTCCCCAATACAGTACAGATAAATATATATGTCCCGAGATTTAGCAGTTAGATAGATGTTCGACACATATGCAGGTACTTACATAGTTCTTGGGGTCCGTTTGGCCAATTCCTTTTATAATTAAAGAGAAAAATATAAGAATATACACCAGATACTGCATCGCCTCTCGCCGCACAGACGGTGCCGACGTACGACACGTTTTAAACATGTCGTTTTTTTGAATATTTTGTAACAGCATATCTGCACGAGTTATTTACTTTAAGTGCTTATTGTAATTCTTTTTTGTCATTAAAAATGTAATTTCCGGAGATATGACCGTTTGTCAATAATTGCTTATACCGCGGATATTGAATAATGAAGGAGAGATGTAATCTGATAACGTTAAATAATTATTCGGCTCACATTTTCTGTGTCCCACAAGATATGCTGTTTACTTAAATTATAGTGTCTGGTTATGTTAATGTATAATGCGCAAAGGAATCGTATAACAGCATTAATCGCGAGGGGTCGTCACGGGGCGGGCGGAGCGTGGCTCCGGCAATCATTAGTGCATTTTATTTCACGAGCCGCGCAGCCTCGCTCAACTTCGTACTGTGGCTTAATGCGTTTCCCCATTACCTGTCACCTCTACCATACACAATCCTTTTAAGCTTAACCCGTTATTGTTTTCATATCGGAGTGTTTCATTATTCTACTACATACGTGTCAGTACGCTAACTTGTATTATATTTCGTGCACAGATTACATTAATACAATATGTAATTTGTATTGAATTTCAGTATTCAGCATTAACTAATGAAATGATTTCGCATCTGTGTCTGATTTGATTGAATTTCTAATGTGAAACATTTATGTTGTGAAAAAATCGTATTTAAATTTTTGACTGATGTTTGTCTATGCTATCGAACAACTTAATTTAATTACTTCGAATAATGCTTGGAATAATGCAATCAAAGTGTTGTACGTTTAAAGTATCGGTACTGGTGGTCGACATTGTCGAACTGTTCTTGTGCAGCGAGCAAGTGCTTAGTTGAGTGGTTTGCTCCGCCATTTGTTATACGAAACTAGATACCAGTGAGTGCACTCGGTTCGGCGGCTATATCTGAGTCTTCCCGCAGACTCTCGACGTGTTTGCCAGCTTATGTGGCGATCGCTGGGCTTAGTCTAAATTGCAATTAAACGAACTTGCGCTTCTGCCCGTTCGCCGCTACGTTTTTGAACTATTTGTATCTTGGGGGCGTGAGAAAATAATTTTTCCACTTCGTGAAATCTATAAAACCTCGTCGCTCTGTCAGCAGTTTGAGAGATATTATGTTTTCATGGACACTTTCGTCGCTCAATCTTTAGAAATGGCTCGCACGATAAAGTGTTGGAGAACGTCCTTCTGACCTATTCGCCAGTTCGTAAAGAAATAGTATCGTCATCTTTCTTACTAAGTATCTATGACGATGAGGTGGACGTATGGAGTGTGTGCGGACTCTATGTTCCTGAGGTAATTGACTCAAATCGATTCACCGTCTTACGTATTCTACCGGAGGCAGGTTTAATAACGTCTTTGATAAAGACGTGTATTCGGGACGGGTTGGATGAATGTGAGGCCTTAATATGCCTCGCCTGCGTCGCGCCGCCGTCGTCAACCGCTGTCGGCTGCGAATGTGGGTTCCACCGTCATATTCGTTGCCGCAGCTCACGCCCATTCATATGGATAGTGCGGCATAGTTTACATATTTTGATGCGCGGCCGCTTTAATAAAGCCATTAATTTTAATAATGCTCCGCTCACACGTTAAACATTCGTGGTCGCATTTAATAGTTTCTCCTTTACGTACACCATGTTACGAGGGAGTTATTAGATGGCTATTTAATTAATGTCGTGTTAATATTTACGTTATATCAGACGTTCATTTGAGACTAGCTGAAGAAAGCTGAGCTCTCTATGTAGCTGTCCAAATAATATTTTTAATTTGAAACTAATTAGTTTTTTGCTGAATTGAAATTAGATGTATATGTTTAAAAAAATACTTACGGAGGTACTTTAAAAATAAATACGTCCGTAAATAAATACGTACCTACGTACTTTTATGAGATAGGTACTTGCTGAAGAAAAAACAATAAAATGTCGTAAAAAGTAGGTGGAGGTCGTTAGGTTTCAGGTGCGTCGGGGTCGTGTAAATGTATGTCAATCACATATGCTTTGTCGAACGAAGTGCGATCACTTACATTCCCGGGCTCTTCGTCTAACACTTACTAACGATCTCGCCAGTCGAACTCCTTATCTAATCTTTATAAGCATGACGAATGAGATTTTCTTTGTTCTATCCTGCATGATTATGGATAAGAGTTTTAACGACCGTCAGTTCGGGTCGTAACGAAAAATGTTTATGATCATAAAAATTCATGTGTTTGACTTTGGCAGCGGATATTTTCCACACCGCAGCTTTATTATTGTAATATAATTTCACATTTTAATTTGAATATAAATTAAGTTATCTTATTAATATTTATCCACTTCATATAGACTTCGATCAAAATAAACACGGTTTTAAAAAGATACTATTTGAATGATTTAGTCATATTCAAACCTTTTTCGTTCTATGCTAAATTTATATTATCGGAGAGAAGGCTTTAGAATGGTGAAAAATAACAGAGAATTTATCGAAATGTAAAATGCAGAAGTTTTCGTAAGATCGATACTGAAATGTGATACTAGAGAAGATGGGATCATCAATCATCACAATTTGCAGTAGCTCTCATATAGCTAATTATGATGATGCGGAGTGTACTTAACAAAATGCCGATATAAGGAGTTGATTATAGTGCACTAAAGCACTTAAGAGAGCTCGAAGTGTGATGAATGATCGTCTCCGGGCGTCGGCAGCAGTGGCAGCGGTGTGGAACACTGCGCGCGCCGCCGCTCACAATATGATTGATAGTGCTTTATGTTACATCAAATTACTTCAACCATATTCTATAAATTGATATTAAATTCTAATACCCTAATATACCTAACCTAGATCGAACGATATTGAAACAGGTTCAAAAGGTTCAGCTTCAAATTAAAATTATTTAATCACCTTACAGTATTTTCAAAAAATGTACCTTGGAAGACTAAATGCCCGCTGCCATAACTTGTCTCGTACTTGACCTGACTTCAGTGTATAACTCGATTGTCTTGTTAAAGTCAACGTGAGTTTCGTTAGTACTTTATTCCCAGGCGATAACACAAGACCTCTGCCATTTTCGTGAGAAAATACGTTTATTAGCTCATACACTTACGGAAAATATATCATCGCTTTAGTGAACGATAGTTGTAGCTTGTTCTGGGCGTGTCGTGCCGGTGTACGTGGCTAACTTATCTCGACGGCGGCACTTGAGCAAGCAAACAAACAAACGATGCGTAAAATGGACTCGATGCGTTGAATCGCACCTATTTGTCTTACTTTATTTTCTTCGCATAGACCTCGTTCTATTTTGATTAACTCATTTATTTTCGAAGTGGAAGTGTGCGAGGAGTGGACCCTCTTGTGACTTTCCCGTTGAGCGAAATTACCCAAGTCGGCGATGTTTGCAGTGCGAACGTGTTGAGTGTTTGGCTCCCTCACGACTATTAACTTTTTGTTGCTACTCGCTACCAACCGTTTACTGTCACTCAATACCATTAAATGAAAAAAAAAAAAAAAAAAAACTTCGGAACACTATAATATCGTGAATTTTTTCGCGGAATCGTGTTTTCTGCCTCGATTATTTAATAAAATCTTTCGTATAGGCAGGTACTTAGTAGGTGACACGTGAAATACTTTCGGAATTCCGAATTAGATATGCGATCGTGTTAAGAGCAGAAAATTGGTTCGGAGAATAAAAGACAAGTCAAGATTAGCCATCGGCAGAAAATATTTTTAGCCTCGTATCTGTACGAGGCACGACACATGTACGTGTAGAAATTCAACTAACGCTGAGGGATATAGTAATACTGTTATAGAAGATAGCTTAATTCTATTGACCATTAATACGGGGTCGTCAAAGACGTGCGCAGGGCCACGGGTGGCCACTTTGCCGGTAGTTGTAACGTATCTCGTTAATTCAGTTGGCCACATAGCATACTACATCACATCTAAGCGCCAGCTGATTGGTCACTATTTAGAATCCCACATTCCGGTGTTAACCTCGAGAATATCGGAATAGCTCCCATTCCTATATTGAATATAGACCCTTAGACATTGATATGTACGTATACCTACCCACGTGTAGTAGAGGTAGGGTTGTGCTCATGTCTGTGGTATATACGTATATAATATATGCGAGCTATACCTACTGTTGTCTTATGTACACGTACGATTAGGTACTATACTAATCCATGCGTAAAACCTGATCAAGCAACTTAATTATCTAAGATAAGCTCTTGGTATACAATTTCAAATGGGTAACAGAGAAATGTTGTTATAATATCATTTCTTATTAAGCATACATTGTTCTTCGATAAAAATCACTTCATAGAAAATAATAACTTTAATTTGTCACTTTAGTAGTGGTAGCGAGAATATTGTTAATTGGGTTCACGTTATTGTCGGACAAATTCACAACGAGACATTCATTGTGAATAAAATAATCATGAAATTCCGTGATTAGTAACTTGAATGACGGCGACGTGAACGGAATATTAAAACAAATCTTTAAAATATTCTTAAAATCTCATATACCTAATGCCTTAAGTATTAAGTAAAGAGAATATATCATATTAGGTACTATATTAGTACCAACGTATAATATCTGATCTGATATATCAGATATACGTACTAATGGGTATTATATGATATTTTCTTTGCTCCACGAATAATTTTAATAATTTCACATTATGCTGAAGAATCTCGTATAAGAGCTTAGAGCTCATTTTCACTGAATCGCAAGAAAGACGCGCGAAAATCCTTTTATGATTGTCAACCATATAAACAAACGTATCTTATATCCCACATGACGTCCTTTTAGCGGCTTTACGGTATGACACATGTAATACTTATCATGAAAAACAGGTACCTAGTTAGAAAGAATACCGGCCAAGAGCGAGTAGGACTCGCGCACAATGGGTTCTGTGTCACGTCATGAAATGAAAACGTTGGGGCTTCTTGCTTGGTAGCCATGGGTTTGGAACTTTTTAATTTTAATTTTTGTTATTATTTGGCTTAATTGCAGCTACAGTTATACGTATTCTGTGTTTTAAACTGGTTAGTCATTATGATTCTTAAGATACAGCCTTGTGGCAAACAAATAGACGGCGTGGGCTTAGTAAAAGCGTCCCATTTCCACCCTTGGATACCGAATCCTACAAAGATTGTTATTCTCGTATTTGGCCAAAAGTGGGTGCAACGTTGCCGTCCTGTTTATTTTCGGTCTGTTATTCTAGCCGACAGGCATCCTTTGTTATCTATGCACACTAAGGCTGTTTGGACTAACTATTCCCGAGAATCTTGTGAGCCATGCCAAAGCTGTAGAATGTAGAACAGACAATTGGATTGTGACTATTAAATTATTAAACTTACTATTTATATAAATAAAGTATTGTAAACTAGAGCCTTGTGACATTTTTTTATTAAGCCAAAAATCAAATATCTGGGTGTCAAAAAGGTGCTCTGTAATCGTTAAATGTGTTTTTTTTTATAAACCCATTTTTGATTTGTTTTAGATAAAACTACCGCAAACTTTGTAGAAGCTAAGGTTCCTCAAAGATAACGTCCAAAATCTTCTTCCAACCTACCCATAATCTACCTAATAATGAAGTTTTAAAACCATTAAATTATACTAATGTTACAGTAGTTAATGAATTATCATGCCTTCTGCACATTTAAAAAGATCTCGTTTTAATAATATGTTTGTTGACAAAAATATTAATTATAATGTTTTAAATAAGGGTTTATAAAAGTCCTTCATATATATCCTATTCCTCCTATCCTAGTCCTAAATATTGTGTAATATAAAAGAGAGATTTAAACAGGACATTATTTTTATGTACGTGTCTATATGCTGAATAAAGTTTTAGATTTAAATAAATTATCGAATGTAAAAATTAAATCATATAACTCATTAGACATAATAAATTGTATGTTTTGTGTGTTTTTGTTTAGGAGTAAGTTGTTATTTGTAAAAGCACGATGCAATTGACATCGTAGTATATGTGTACAAAAATCCCTTAAATAAATAAAGATTAAAAAATAAATCGGATTAAATGTTGTTTGCAGGACCATTTTAATGTTTTGCTTTATCGTCTAAGGCATGTGTGCTAAAAATAAACACCCTATGAGTCAGTAATTTCAGCTCCTGAAGGGACTGTATGAGGATACAGTCCCTTCAGGAGCTGAAATTACTTCATCCACTTTAAAAAGTTGTTTTATAACTAACTTTTAATGATAGGTATTCTGTTTACTTTAGATCAGTACCTAAAACTGAAAAATGTCCTTAAAAATATTCTGGAGTTTTTTTCCTATCGGTGTTCATCCATCTTGATCTATCCCGATACGTCGTACGCAGAGTTCTCTTGAGTTAACTTCATCTTAAAACTGCCGGACTGACTTCTGTACAATAAGTCTGGCAAAAGATCGACGCTCTCGAATTTTGTACAAAGAAGATATGGGCGTCGACACGACTTACAATGATCCCTGTTTCCTGCCAACTTAATATAGTGCAATCTAAAACAAATTCGACAACCAAAATGAAATCGTTTTACTAAAATTGTGACGAAGCCATTCTTTATTGGGATTATTATGAAAATAACATCGAGAGTTTGGTCAAAATTTACAAATTTCCAAAGAGTTTTCGTAGTTTACTAAGCTGGCGTTCTATTTGAAATTTTAATGAAGAGCTCTGGCAGTCTAGCTGGATTTTGTCAATGGACAAAAAATTGCGGCAGCTTACTTGACGTCGTAACCTGTTTTTCAGACCTAGAAATTCATAGTTACTTCACGTATTTAAATAGTAAAGTTGGTTTAGTTTTTTTTGACGAATAACTCCCAGTTTATCTCGAAAATGAACAGAATAAGAAAGTGTTTTAGTAAAGTGTACTACAGGTAGGTAAAAAACATATTTTTGTAAGGCGAAAAGCAAAAACTGTGTCTTAAAACAGGGATATAACTCGCACCAGGCGCACCAGAGATGTGATATTTTCAAGATCCCTTTGTACACGTTAAAGAAAATAGGTAACATTTTTCTTTTTATGTCATGCGTATTATTTTTCTGTTTCTCGTCACTCCTGTCTTAGACATACGGAATTTCATGCACCCAATATACTTCTGTTGGGGTAACTCAATGTAAAATCGAACTCGTACGGAAGCTTGGCGAAATATTCGTCGGGTGTACGGAAAGCTGCGTACAGTATATTCAGTTACATGTATATTTTAGTCTAATTTCAACCATTGCTCGGTTCCGTTTCATCTTTATCCGGATTTGCGGCTCCTTCTTGAGCCAAGTTGATCCATTGCGCAAATTGTGTGAATCATGCCGGCAGATAATGGGCCTCGGATTGATCGTGGGGCTATTGAAGGCGAAACGAAGTTTTGAGAGTGCTACTAATTTGCGATGTGGCGGCGGGTGGTACGTTTTGTAAGAGAGAACCTTTCTCTATCGGCATCTGCAACCCAAACTTCATTTACATAATTAATCTGCGTCCGACGAGCGTGTCCACCGGCCTCCATTAAATAACGATATCACGGAAGGCGTTTGTTCACATGTTAATCAACATACCATTTTATTTAAATTAGGTACATAAGTAAAAATTAAATTGTATAGGTTTAGGCGAAATTACAAAACCGAGTTAACATTCACAATGCACAGTTGTTAGTTTTAATAAATATTCAAAAATTACATTCCAGTAAATTTCCGGCTATAGCGAAAAATTACATAGAAATGAAATCATTTCAAAGGTAAAAAATACAAACTGGATAAACATTTGTTTTAAAGTATATTATTTGCTTTTAGCTAACCTTGTCTACAAAAGCTTCTAGATAAAGTCTTTTATGAATCTATAAGCGCATTAGAGAACTGAATTTAATTTAGGTAATGGAAAACACAAGACGCCTTATACATACGAGAACAAGTTTATTTTAGGGAATAGAAGGTAGTAAGCGTAGCTATAGAGTGTAGTGTTGTGCTCGTAACCGCTCACATAGAGCAGAAATGCTGGCATGCCGGCCGGCCCGGTCCATGACGAGGGCGCTTCAATTAAAACTGTTCAAGTTTGTTTAAATGTTTGTGTCAGTCCATTGCCGTCAAGAGTTACAACGCTACAGATTTCCCTGTAATTTAACAACCAAATACTTCCTCCATTCTTGGGTAATACAATTTTGGGGTAACCACCTTAAACCAATTTAGTTTGCTTCAACAAAAACTTATACAATTGTAAGGAGCACGAACACGGATAGTTTAAAACGTATCCGTGTAAACATTTGACGGTAAACTTTGAACTGGATGAGAGTTTATTTTCGATAGAGCGTTTCACATCACCGAATACGGTGAATAACGCGATTGTCGATACTTTAATAGTATTAGGTTTTGGTTGCGGAGAGATTTTGATTTTACCTTGGTCGGGTAAAGTTGGGAGCTCAGAGTCGAGCTGACTTCACCGTTTCATTCGAGCTAGAACTCAACTCGGATTAACCCTTCATGCCAACCACCCTGACTTTGTTGTCAAACTAATTAGCTGTGCCCGTCCATTTAATTATATATATTCGCTATTGTAATTCCTTTACATAGGTAAATTTTCCCCTCTACAAAAAGATTTTGGGTCGCGATGAACTAAGAGATCTTGTCGCTCCCGTGAAGATTGCTCCGATAGGACTTACTCAAATTAAGCCTACTGCTCGTAGAATTAAAACCTTTTTCTTATTCGCAAGTATCTACATTTTCTTTGAATATTTATTTCTTCCTTTTCGAGAGGATTTGCAATTTGAAAGTTCAGCGTACCAAACAAAATCTCTTTTAGGAATTAGTCATAATCCAAATATGGTTAGGTAGTCAGCGGGACGTCGTCTGTGATATTTATGTAATTCTCAAGTAAGCCGTTTAATCGTCCATCGCGTACTTACTGTTTGAGCTTCTAAGAAACGTCGGGGGCGGGTGAGACGGGCATGAGCTGGGGGGTGAGGGATCCCAAGGGTTGGCCTCGTTCTGCTAACAAATCGCTCGCCGCACCACGCACAGGTAGTGTCACGCCTCATTACTCCAACTTTATGTTCGCCAAATCATTCTAACATCATGAATAAACAAGATTTTGGCTTATGACCTTCAACAGCACCCTTACACTATTCAGTACAGGTTGCCATAGGTGACTAAGAGAATTTTTGAAATGGTATTGGTTCGAGTAACGATCTCGTTTATGTTGATCTGAGAGAGAAGCCGGTGCTAACGTTAAAAGCTGAAATGAATTATGTAGGTATTTCAGCGTGGCGTAATAGAAATGGCACAGCATAAATATTAATTAACTAGCATAATACAGTACTTACCTGGGTGCTTTTATTACTAACATTATCTATTTAAGTGTTTGTTGGTTTGCCACGATGAGTTCACGGATTACGCAGTGTATGTACTCTGGGAAACAATATCAGGATTTCGTGGATAAGAAAATAGGTCTGTCCAAGAATTTATATTTTTTACATCGCACGATGCATAAAATGTAGGTAGGTAGCTTTTCTTTGAAGAGAAGCAACTCAACCCCCATTAAAATGTTCGCGATAAAAAGGTTATTGTTTTCCTTTTGAGGTCCCGGAACCCTGAAAAGAACTTAACTGGATTAATATATTCTCGGCAGCTAAAGTTTTCATAAAACAAGCGATCTTGGTTCTTCACTTCTTGTTTTTAAAATTCTTTGCAGTTCTCAGCTTCTATTCCCGGTGTCTTCAGGAATTTAAAATTAAAAGCGTGTCATGCTATGCAAAAAATAGAATTTATAAATTAAAAGCATTGTTTTCGTCTCATTTTCTCAGTAGCTGTGTTATGCTAGTTCAGTCGGTTTCTAAATAAAAATGAAATATTCTGTGAATAGGCGACACGTTGCATTTTAATGAATCATTATGCGTCATTGTAATTAAATTAAACCTAATTCAATGTATATAATTGCTTATGTGTACTAAAACAATGATTAGTAAAATGACCCATGTCGGGCGCGCCACGTGCATCAGCGACAATAATTATGTAAATGGATGCCCCGATATCGAGGCTGGGCCAATAGAATATGTCGTCTAATTTAATAGGCCAAATCGATCTGACAGTTTTAGCACAAAGCAAGCAAACCCACACTAAAATAAAGCGTAATAAACAATACATGTTTAACTAAATGAAGCACATAATACAGTTTACGAAGGTGATAATACGTAACAAGAACGGAACTGTCCTTTTACAGTTCTACGATCTAATTATGCGGAATACTCGACAAAAATTTCTAATGGTCATAAACTTCCACATGTTGGTGTTGTTCATATTCGCATACTCAAAATATTAACAAACTCCAAATTAATTTGACCGCAGCTGTGTCCCCAGCATTTTTTTTAAGGGCAAGTCAAAATTGTGACAAACATTCGGACATTTACAGCGAATATATTTAACAGCACAGTTTTTTATAGCTTAAAAGTAATAATTTAAATTGCACTTCATTAATGAAAGCAGAATGAGCATGCAGCGTATTTTATTTTTGTTAACTAGCTATTATATCGATGAAAGCATCCAGAACAGAAGTAAAGTAGCGATTGCAAAATGTAAAAGGGAAAAGCAAAAAAACGTGAGCTTCATAAAAAGAATATTCGTGGGCTAGCTATTTGAATAAAATATCAAGAGAGGGAACCATTTTTCAAAGCGTTGGTGATAATAATGACGCTATTTATCAACGACTCGAAAGGGTGGTAATTATTATCGTAATATTTCGGTTTCGTTTGTTTACTTCCATACATTTTGTGCGATATTTTTCACAGTTAGCGACATAACAGTAAGGTCATTTCGTTTGGCTGTGAGAGGATGGCTCCCAATGATTTATTGTTGCGTTGAATATGCATGTCGAGATGAAAAATGATGACGAACGTGCGAGTGGTTAGTGTGTGAGGATCGAGCGGCGGCGGCGCGGCGGGCACGCTGCGTGCCCCACGCCGCCAGCCGTCGCGTACGCCGCCAATCGCGTCACTTTGCGGAAGTCGTTAAGAAGATAAATCGCGAACCACACAAGAGCCCATAATCCTTTTAAAATATCTAAGTGAAACCTTTTTTTCACTATTTGGCTTAGGAAATGCTGAATATTTCCGCCACTATTCCACTTTTATAAGATTAATTTTGGTGTGTTCTTTTTCGTAGATAGTAGTTTAAACGAGTGGTGTATTTCTTTAATATAAATGTCTTTATTTTCATTCCACCGCGGAAAATCTGAGAGTTTCGATACAAGTTAATTTACAAGAAAATTTTGTCTGCTGGAGACAAAATTTTCAAAGTGTGAGACATTCGCAAAGTGCATCCAAGAGCGAACTTAGAGGTATGGGTACCAGTTTTAATTGTTGCCGAAACAATAGCGGAGAACTTTTACTTGCCGCTCGCTCCGGTTTCGTACCCGTCCCCGTTCATTAATACGGCTCGGAACGGCACTACTCGTTCAATTTCGCAAAAACTGCACCATGTTTTTTTTCTAAAATAACATCCATCAGGATCGAGAATAGGTTGGCTTTAATTTCCGCCACGATAACATATCGCTCCGAATTAAGAAGATAAAATAACGTTGTGGTCTTAAAAAGCGAAAATTTATTTTATGGGCACTTTCTTCAATAGTTTATTGCTTTCGGTTACTATTTCAGTTGAGCTTTCCATTTACATTCTCTTAGACTTTTATATTGTTAGAGCGAAAGTGGTAAACTTGAAAAAGAAAAAAAAAAACACTTGCTCATCAGTTGACTTATAGTCTGCCCTTGTGAATATTGCTTACATAAAACTCCGAATAAAAGTGAAATACTTGGTTTATTATCTTTGTACATGTTTATTTAGGTTAGTGGAAATGTAGTAACCATTGAACACCATGGAAAACATGAATCGACCGGTTCTGTAAGCGCTTCGTTTCTCATGTCAGAACCAACCGGCAGCGTCGTTCCTTTCAATGCTGGCTGCGCAAACAAACTATCGAACAAACAATTTTACTCCAATTAATGACGTCTTCCCGAAACATTTGTCAGACAATATTTGTAAGTCGGACCGGCACAACAATAAAATCTGTTTTTATATCTGCATCTCATCGAATAATAAATAAACGTACGCCAGATTTGTTACATAGAATTTTCGCTTGTTAAACTAGAAATGCGGTTTCCTTTTATATTTTTGCGGTTTTTGGTGTAGGTTTGATTGTTGCGTGATTTTTTTTTAAATTAAATCTAGGAAATTCTCGCATACTTTTGTAACAAAAATGTATGTATCTTCCTCCCTAATATTTTAGATGTTTTATTTTGAAGGAGCTTACTATTCAGGCACAGAACTTTTTTATTCATGTTGTGCACCCAAAACAGACGTTAAGCGCAATAGTAGAAAATAGGACACTTCCCCCTGCAGACAAGGGAGCCGAAATGTTTCACGTCACCTTCGAGTGCGGAGTATCTGAACGGAGACTTTGTTGAAACGCAATTCGATTGTCTCCTTTTACGCGACATAAATTGCTGCCATAAAATATAATATTATCTTTTTCAAATATAAGCATGTGGCTGAATAGGTTTGGCCGCTCTTTTATTATTTAACTTACTACTTAACTTAAAACCCATAATCAAACATTTCCGAGAACAAATTATAACTACAAACCATAATTTTTTGTCTCGATTCCTACTTAGGTCCCGAGCCCTAAAAGCGGAGATTTTGCAGCTACATTTGGGTCATCAACATCGTCGTCATTCATTTCGCAACTGGCTGCTGGTTGGTTAAAAGCCATAATTAGTGGTGAACATTATGCAGAAAAATATTTTCTTTCACTCTTCCATTTGATTTTTGCTCTGTTTTTTAGTTTTGTATTTTAAGTCGCCAATCTGCAAAAGGGGAAAACGGCAAAAAGCTTTGTAATTATTAGCGACAGGAGCTTAATAACACTCAGTCCCAGCTGGAAGCCTTTCTGAAATGGATTCTAAACTACAACTAGTATGACTTCGGGATATTTTGCTTGGAATGGGATGAAGTATTTTAAATATTTCTATTACGGAAGGTTCGTATGATAGCTGTGTGTGTGAGAGAAGCTCAAAATATATCCAATCGACTATGTTGTGAGTTCACGTCTCGCGCGCTATTTTCATTTGATAGTTTCGGTATAGGGTCTTGAATTTCTCCTCCAATTCCTTTTTGGTTTATTTAGTTAAACCCAAACCAGCCAAGCTAGAAATTCCGAACAACTATCCGGCAGCGAACAGTTATTCCCGCTAGTTAACTTTTTCTTAAAGATATTACAGAAATACCGTGAACAAAAGTATCAAGATATTGTCAAACTTGGAAACCTCACGAATTCTATCTTCCAATATCTATTTTTGATACGTGAGAACTTTAAACTTTTCAAACTCACCGATATAGTACTTTGCTCTTTATTGAGATTCCTTCAATGGTGAGCGAAAGCAAAGTGTAGTTTACAAATAATAAATAATGTAAGTAGATAAACAAGCAGGGTAAAGTGGAAATCTTTCTAGAATGTAAGCGATTTAACAAGCTTAAAAACAAATTTAGATAATCCGTTTATGGATGAAACATAGTTCCAAGTAGTTGTAGTTAGCTATAAGTTCAATCAAACAGCCCTCAATAAACGGCGGTATTGTTTTGCCGGTTATTGCGATTCCGTTGCCGAGACACGTCCGGAATAAATTAAACTGCAATTTGGGGCCTTTAATATGGAGTGTTGTTCGCGCTATTGGGCCATAGTGGCGTGTGGCAGCGTGGCGATATGAGCGGCATTCGAATGAGTACACAAAGGGGTTCGGCGCCATGCTGCCCATCGGTAATGCAGCCAGGCACATGATTGCAGCGCAACTCTCGAGGGACACCACTTTGTTACCTACCTGCGTACTTACGCATGATCGATTTACTGTCAAATTTTCGTTGCACATTTAGAATTTAGCAGAAAGCCCCGTCGTGGAATAGCTGTGAGCGCTGAATGCAATAGTCGTAGTAATTGCGCTGAAATGGCTACGTTTAGCGATTCTCAGTTGCAGACATAATTTACGTTGCAACAAATCCGATTATATTTAATGCAGCGTTAAACTGTAGACTGCTAATGTAGACTTAGGCTGAGAAGATTTCATACTTTAGAAGCAGCAACAGTATCTTGTGATTCAACACTCCTATGGGTCTATCACCTTCTTACAAGTTCTAATCAAAGAATTTCCGTCAATATAGTAGACGATGCAGCAGCAAACTAAATATTACTTATCTGGCGCACGTGCATGTAAGCCATGCAACTAAACTTTACTCATCTAAGTTGTATCTGACCAATGGCCACTAAACTCCCGGTATCGTAATGAAATTAAGGTCAATAGCAGCCAGTCAAGGTATGGTGTGTAGTAATAATCATTGGCGCATAAGCAGAAGCACCACGGCATCGTGTTTATTGCGTTCGCAGAGAATTCTATGGCACCATTAATGCACGTAGCGAGGCGTAAGGTCTAGTTGCTCGCTCAATTTGCGGTATTGCTCTGAGCTACCGTCACATAAACAGAGTCAGGAGCTCCTACAGATCCACAATCGTCCCGTTGTTTGTCCGCCCACATTCCTGAACAGAACACGTAACGGCTCGCAGAACGCATTAGTACTTCCATAAACACCACATCCATTGTGTGCGCACGTTAGACGTTACAGCCATTTTCAATAGCATTTATACATGCACTTGAGCGAGGTACCTGCAGTTCGGTACGTAGTACATGGCAGTCGTTCAGCTAATAGCTCCAGTCATTGCTTTGAGGTGTGTAAGCGTATAGCATTTATAAAGTCGCTCCCCCGGCGACACTACACTTCAGAGGAGCTCTGTTTTTGTTCCCGAGGGGGATCAAGATCAGAATTAACGAGACCTACCTTCATTCTCACAGTTTGGTATTTAACGCAGAGGTAGGCAATCTCTGCTTTTGTACAAATCTGGTTAAACAATGAAGTTTGTGATGTAGATAAAGAATACCTTACTACTTTTATTTTTTGTATTTAGATTAGACGCCTTAAGTAACGAAGTCCTTCTGTTCAAATGTTTATTTAAATTAGATAGGGCTCTTAATTTCAAGGTCCTAGAATTACAATTAATCGTATTACCCATTTGGCTTAATGCTTTGATCTACGACAGTTCGCTTTTTGTTTGGAACTGATCCAAATATATATCTATCAGCGGCACTTTTATTATCTTTAATGCGTTCGACGTGCATTTGTATGCTCAACCTCGTTCCTATGAATGGATTTTATTGCATATTAAAAAGGAGAACAGTCTAGTAAAAACCAGTTTTGTTGACAAAGTCCATTAATAGTTTATCTTGTATAAACAAGCTTGGTGATTATGGAGCTTTCGTCAAATACCAAATGGAGCATTTGATGTTTTGATCATTAATAAAGTTTCTTCGGTACGTCCTGCTTTAAATGATTAATAACAGAGTACACAGAACGTGCTACCTATCAAATGCGGACCATCGCCAGACGTCGCTAGTTTAGTGTGTAGTCATCTAACTATGTCCGCGCACTGTGTTCCTCCCTAATGAGATTCTATCTTAATTATTTTTCAGTGTTCGTCGTAAATTTCCCTCCCGAGAGTTGCTGAGCCATTCCGTGGCGGAAACATCCTTTTCGAGCTTAATTATTTCCTTTTTTTTACTGTGTTCAATATTCATTCTGATTTTCGTCGAGCAGACGTTAAAATTCATAACTCAGCTATTACACTCGTCAACATCTGGCGCCACTTGAACGTTATTATCTTTAACTCTTAGAAAAGCATTAATTAAGAAGTTACTTTTTATGTCACTTTGAAATATAATAATTTTTATGCGAGTTTATCGGGCAGGCAGCCGGTAGGTGGGTGTAGGTGGCCAGGGGGATTGTTTCAATATACCGTACCTATACATCTTTACTTATATGCAGCGCCCAAAGTTGTCCCTCGATTAAGAGTGGTCATTTTACGAGTTTCGCCCCATAACACTTGAGAGCTAGTAGCTATTGTTCTATTCATCGAAGAGGCATTTTATGACGCGGACACACTCTTAACGGGTCGTCGTCTCGAGTTCCGTGTCTGGGCGTACGAGATAAATTTACGTCTGCGGTTCACGCCCACAAGCGTCGCCAACTCGTAAAGCAGTTGATGTCGGGGTAACCTCATAAATAAGGTCCAGCGGCCCGCCCCGGGCACCCACGCACGCTTGCATACCCCTGGCTTGCACAAGTGCACATGCGCTCATGCACCTACTTATCTGTTCCTGCAAAGTGACAAGGATATGAATGGCCAGCAGCTATGACTACGACAGAATGGCGCTTGCCTTTCCAGTTTATTATTTTAAAACGATTTTTAAATAAATATAAATATGTTCTTATTTAGTTGTGAATGAACAATTTTATTCGCGATTTAAAATGTTAGCATATTTTAAGTGAACTTTGGACGAATGAAGCCAAATAAAGTCTTTTGGTAGACTGGTAAACAGTGACTGAGAGTTAATTGAATATGTTGCTGTGCCTTTTTCAGTTACCTCGGATTGGCGATAACCGAGGTAATCAGCGAATTGCACGAAGTGTATTGTTCGGTGCGACTGTAAATTTTAATTATTTACCGTGTTGATAAATCAGAGCTGCGTTGTGAAAGGAACTGCCGGCGATAATTATCAATTATCGAAATTCTGCAGGAGGATTCTGTGTACTTACATTTAATTTTAAAATTGTTATAATATTTAAAGAAATATTCCCGTATGTAGGAGGTATACTAGAGGTATATTTTGCCGTCATAAGGAAAAAGGACACAACTAAAATTTTCTTCCGAAATTGAGTTATATACTTATTCGGAATCAGAAAATAGGCCCGATTCCGAATAAGTATATAAATAAGTATATAAATAACTAAACGGAAAAAAAAATGTTACGAGTTGTTGTGCCCTTTTTTCTTACGACGGCAGTTATATTAGCCAGCGCAGCAGTACTCGTAGAGCGGTGAGTTTCCCAGAGACGTCAGCGGAACACTCGATACTAAATTTCATTTTGCGAAGCGACCGATCCTCAATAGCATCGCGTCACTTTACGGAAATTCTCTCTTCTCTACAATCCTCACCTGTTTTCTAGTGTTCTTCGAAATGATAAAACGAAATTCCATTATACTGGTTCATCGCAGCCAATTACACACTGACCTTGTTAGGAAAAAAAAACCAAGTAGATATATAAACAATATTATAGCCAATATTTTATTATTCAACATGAAATAAAACCCGATAACAGATAGGGGTGCAGTGTCGGAATAACAATGATAAAAAGGGAAATGCTCAAGATACCGCAAAAGATGTTATTTTTATATGAAATTGTATTATACGGAACACTAATCGGGAGCTGCTTCTGACTGGAAGCCGGTTTTTTCGCGTTCCCCCACTCGGAGCCGTTTTACATTTTTATGTTACTCCTTTCAGTCTAATTTAATATGCGGCCTCGTAGAAGAAATTGCGAGGATATATTTTTGCATTTGTTAACTCCACCTTGAATAAAATCAGATTTTACCGGCGAATTTATGTCGAATTGTATGAGACAGGTAGAGAAAGCATTTTGGCTCCACATGCGTATTTAAATCACGTACTGAGTTTATGTATTATTTGTGTTGCAATATCGAGCTTATATTGTGAGAGCGTGTGCCGCACGGTTCTGACGACTGCTGCTTTCAAATAATTTTCTCATACAATAATAACGAATGGAGTTGCTAAACTTAAAAAAATGCGCGAAAATTGTGTCGGCGCGGGCTACCTAAATTCAATAGGATTTCATTAAAGCCTTCTTTTGCAAAAAGAAAAAATCTCACCGTTGCTTGGAATTTAGACAACCGTCTATTGCAAGATTTTTAATTAAATCGACTTTGATCACAGGACTGGAATGTCTCTGGTAAAATGATTAAAACCGGTATAAAACAGTTGCTATGTAATCTTTCCGCGTAACATCCCCACGTAACGATTTAATCAAATGCTTTTAATCATTTTTTTTTTTCTGAACAGATTCTATAATGTTTTGTTTCTCTCCAAGTTTGTACCGGATTCATACATTGCCAGCTTAGATAGGTACACAAAGTAGAACAAAGTGAAACAAAGTAAAACTCTGTAGCCTCAATCCGCAGCTGTTAGTTTTCACCGGCTATTCTTCTTTTATGTGACGTCGTCGTCGGCTGGAATATAGAATTTGTAACGATGAGTACGTCTTCGTTAGAGCAAATATCAATTAAGGGCGGCTACGTGTCGGCGATAGACGGTGGAAGCGTGACCGAGCGTGCGACCGGCCGCCGGCGTAGCTCCATCGACCTACGCGTCGGAGCGCGTAGCTCGTCGTAACGCATCGTAGATGCTCGTAGCTACGCGTAGCACTACATAGCATAAGTGCTACGAAGTGTTACGTAGCATAGGTGCTACGTAGTGCTACGAGCTACGAACATCTTACTACGAACATGCATACTAACTTCACCTTCAAAATTTGAAACGTGCTATTGCTTAAACAGCCACTTACTTAAACTAAGTCCTACTCTGTAAGTCGACCTGTTGTTTACTTATTTATTAATTAAGATTAGGGAGGTGGGTGCCATTAGAAATGTACCCAACGAGACCCCTTTCAGCCCCTATGTTTTGCACATCGTATTTGTGGCTGAAATAATAACATGGTAACCGTGACGTTGCTCTCTTGGAACAAATAATTTCGTGTAATGCACGTTGCGTAACTTCGCCGTTTGTTCCCATAATTATTTTAATAAGGCCGTCGATATGAAATGAGGGACTAAATTACAAAGTTTTGTCCGTAAATACGTCACGACTTTAATTAAATTGTAGTAAGTGCCACCCACGGTTCTTCTATCAGTCCTTGTAATTTAAAATATTATAGAAACTTTAGAGAATTATCTTGTTCTACATTCATTTTTAAGCCCTTCGCCCATGGCGACTTTTTGCAAAAGCGACTAACGCGCGACAGCATCGCTACTTTGCAACGCGCTACAGAAGCGAAGCCAACGCGCTACTAACGCGCTACAGCATCGCGACTGTATCGATGCAAACGCGCGACCGCGTGACTAATGTTGCCTCAACGGAGTCCATCTTGCAATTGTGGCATTTTTGTGCCGTTACTGAATCGCGTTTGCATCGCGACAGAAGCGCGACTGTATCACGTTTGCATCGCGACTGAGAATCGTGGTGTGGGTGAGGGCAAACAGCTAGCGACCGCATCGCGACTGTATCAATGCAAACGCGTGACAGCATCGCAACAAAAAGTTGCCGTGGGCGAGGGGCCTTAACATTACGATTTTAATTCCAAATAAAATATAATAATTTTGTTTCGTAAATTGTTCTGAGGTCCAAGAGTATGCTAATTTGTCAAGGCAAAATAAAATAAAGACAAAGGATTCAAGCCACCGACGTTGAACTAAAACGTTACAAAACACAAAAGCCAACAATTCATTTCGAAAGAATAACCCTAATTATAACAATATTATAAATGAACCTTTTTTGCTACTTAATATTCTGTATTACAAGTCAAAGTAACTTTCAAGGCTTCAAAATTGTTTGAACTGTAATTTCAGAAAATTATATCAAGATCTTTGATAACAAAAGCGTCTCGCAGGACGTGTCCCGACAATCTACCAACTACCTGGGTACCCTGAGGACCAATTAAAGACTTTAATTAATCTAAGCAAAGGCTGGTTGTTGTAAACTCTTAAATGACAGGAGCGCATGTTCCTGCAACCGTTTTGAAACTTGACTAATGGACGAAAACTCCTGAAGGGCGAAAACTAATTTTATTTCCAATATTAAGTTTTGACTAACAGTCCCGCAAGTTCTTTGAAAGATATACGATTTTGTTTAAATCTTCAATGTCATCCGAGAAAAGTGGGGATTATAATGACATACAAAATGGTTAGGTAGTACTCGTAGGATACCTTACTCAACACCTTTTGGGGTTTGGGGTTTATTTAAAGTGTTAGTTTTATTGAGGTTCTATTTTATTCATTACTAACTTCTGCCCGCGACTTTGTCCGCGTGAAATTTCACCCTCCCCCAATTCACCCTTTTAGGGGTGGAATTGCACAGTTTTTTTTTTACTTGTGCTTAAAGTTTTAATAAATACATAAAATACAACTTTCCGTTTAAATAGTACTTTTTCGCCGCATCCAATTGATGTGATTTTGATTTTAACGTTACCCCGGGCCCGATTGTTGTCAATGGCGGTGCTCTTAAGAGAGTTTACGCCGTACGGCATTTCATACAAACTTTCAAGCCGTTGTTTTTCGAAATGAATGAACCGATTTTAATGAAACTTCATACGCATAAGCAGGATACAAAGGTCTAAAAAGTTAGCACAGAACATTTTCGAAAAATTGTGTTACAGCCAAATTAGACCGATTTTAAAGTTTCCATAGAAACAGAGATTTCCAGTTATCTTTTAATAAATAACACATTTCGAAAATATTCTCTTAAAGAAAAAAAATAAAGTTTTTATGAAATGCCGTACGGCGTAAACGCTCTTAAAGTTGTTCAAGAATACGCTCGGGCAAACTCTGCAGTTTGGTAAGAACAACTTTGAAAGGGAGGCTAACAGAAGAATTCAGCTGGGCTGGGCAGCGTTTGGGAAGCTTCGTCGAGTCTTCTCGTGGCGTATTCCACAGTGCCTAAATACTAAGGTATTCAATCAGTGCGTCCTGCCAGGTACGACTTACGGAGCCGAAACGTGGAGACTCCAGGTACGGCTGGTCTATAAATTCAAGGTCGCTCAGTGAGCTATGGAAAGGGCTATGCTTGGAGTCTCTCTGAGTCTTCGAATCCGCAACGAGGTGATCTGGCAGAGAACCAAAGTTGACGATATAGTCCACAGAAGATATGCAAGCTGAAATGGTAATGGGCCGGCCAGGAGTAGACGTGGAACCGATTACCGTTGTGGTAGACGTGTTCTTGACGAAGGTGGGACGCCCTCAGGTTAGGTGGATCTTCGCAGGATGGCTGGTAACAGCTAAAAATCGAGTTGAATGGCGTGCAATAGGAGAGGCCTATGTCCAGCAGTGGACTGCTATAGGCTGATGATGATGATTTTAACGCACTCTTTATTTATTTTTTATGTTCTTGAGCTAGGTTTTAGGATTATCCTGGATTAACGCATACTGTAACTTCCGTTAATACGTTCCCGTAGGATATTTTCCGACATCCACGCGGGCGAAGCCACGAGCAAAACCTAGTTTCTTTATAAACTCACGCGGCGGTGGAGGCACAGCTATTTCTGTGTACTTAGTAACTTAACTATAGTGGAAAGAGATTAAACACTCAAATTGAATAATAGTCTACATTGAGAGTGGAGTCGCATAAATCTAGCCTTTTAAATTGTTTTTATTTCATGTCCGTACACTTTCGTATCGCGAAATGTGCGGCACCGTTTTACTTTATTAGTTTCATACTATTTTGCTACTTCGTTTTACGAGGATTTTTTTATTCATTTTTTATGGAACTATTTCCCAACGAGGTCGCGTATGATTGTTTTTATACGCTGTAATCGTTTTTGCTTGAAACTTTTTCTTAAAATGTCTCGCAGCGTTCATAATTTATATTTTCTTCAGGATTTGTTTTGAAGTTGTAGTATTTGTTAAAAATCCTCTTCTGTAAACAACATGATTATAGTTTCAAAGCTTGTTAATGTTATAGTAAAATATCGAATATAGATATTGCTAGTTTTACATACTCGAACTAAGAGACAGAAATTTGCATTGCATACATATTTAATTTTGCAGCACATTTCCATGGCCCTGAAAGTTAAATCCCTATGGTTTTCTTTAAATATTTATGAAGGCCCCGAACGTCCAACGACTTTTAATACTTTGAAAATATTATCATATCCTTGTCATAAGCTTTTCCAGATAAATATTTTCTCTGAACATCTGTTTCTTGAGTAAAGTTAGGTTTTTTATTGTGATATAAAATAATATTGAGAGCAATTTATCTTTCATAAAATCAGGCATGTACCTACAGTATGGGACGAAAATTACAATGATAACAAAGTAATACTACGTTTCGATGCGAGATAAATTCATTTGAAGCTGTTCGATGATTTATCAGAGCCGGCGGGAGGTCGCGTGCGACGTCATCGTCGCAGCTTCCTCGCACTGACATATCGTTTTGATAAATTGCGAAGAATCTCTGTACGAGGTGAAATTTAAAAATAAAATCGTATTATTTCAGAAAAGAATATTGTTTTATATCCGTCTACGTATGTGTTATGTTTCACACGTTAAAGTTTACGGAGGAAAGTTGGAGGTAGCTAGGAGAGAAAATTGTAAGTAGTTTCAACTCTAATGTTGTTTTGCATAGGTGAGCAGTCGGAACGTGCTTTCGGAGGTGCTTCGGCGGTTAGATGGGGCCGTTGAAGATATTTTTATCGAATATGAGGAGTCGTGCGCTCGTGTCAGGAGTCGGGCGCCAGCTGCCGATGACGTGGCTGAAGCGCCTATTATGCCGCTCGCCTTTTATTTATGATCGGGTTGAGCGGTGCTTATTACGACTGCGGGTCCGGGACATGTTTCATATGCCAGCTTTGTTTCTGCGATAACTTCCTCCTTGACGCTTATTGAGCCGTTCGCTTGCAATCATCCTGTTCCTCTATGTCTGTTACAAATTTCTGATGCGGTGTATCTCGAGGGTAGTAACGATTTTTAATTTCTAATTCATATCTACAGGTACGGAGCGCTTCGACTAATTACTTTAACCCCTACAACTTGGACTAATTTGTATAATTCCAAAGTTTATCTATATACATAAATCACATGTCAAGTTTTGATGATATCTGCCGCCGGGGGTTGCACAAGTTGAGGCATACTTATTGTTATTCACGGCGTATCTCGAAACTCTGCAGTGATATGTGTTTCACTAAGCCCCGACATATATTTCGTCGTTTTTGTCCATCACTTGGCAGGAACTTCTCGAATGTTTTCTCATTCGCCCGCAGTCTTCCCAAAAGTTAGCTCATTCCTGTCTCGGTGGGTGCCTCAACGAATTACAAACTCGGCACTCAGCCGCCGATGCGTGTAAAATGTCTTTACGACCTCGGTAAATCCCGTGATGTGTGTGTCACAGGCCGTGTCGCCTGCGCACTCTCACCATTTATTTAATCAATTAGTTGTTAATCGAAAAACTTTTGAGAGCTCAGAATGTACCCTACTTAAATCAGGTTACCTGCTTGACTTTTTCAGTTACTCCACAAAAAAAGTCGTAACGAAAAAGGTAGGTAGGTAGGATAAGTTGTGGCGATATTATCATAACGAATTAATCAAACTCAATTTCAGTTTAAACTGAACTAGGTTTCGATACACATAATATTCCCTTTATCGCAAACGGAAATCTGTAAACTTGCAGAAACTATGATAACCAGAATTCTATATTATACAATACGCGTGTATAAAAACGGATAGGTACCTGCAACTATGTTGTTTCCTTTAAGAATCGGTTACTCTGTACCCGTTTGGTGGAAAAACTTAACCAAAATGCTTTTTTGCTCGGATTTCAATTGTGCATCAGAATAGAAGAAACGAAAGAAACATGTTGAATGAAACACGCCTGACTCCGACTATTGGATGCATTTTTTTGTTCGTTGTATTTCATTTCCATCCGAACTTGATATATACGAAATAATCCCGGTTTTGCGCGTCACATTTAAAAATTATATTACATGTTTTGAAAAGTCCATTTTCCGAAAAAAAAAATCCTATTGTTAAAAAAATGTTACCTGAAATATGTTCGGAAGTTTGTTTGCTTTCGTATAACTTCCCTTTTGAAAAATATTTTACCGATTCCAACAAGTGAACAGCATGTTATCCTGCTCCATTTGCAAGTACAAATCTCTTTGATGGTTTTGAGCAGTTAGAACATCTATCTATTGTTTGACAGACCCTTTATCTATGTTAATAATAACGCTGAAGAGTTTGTTTGAACGCGCTAATCTCTGGAACTCTCAGATGGATTTGAAAAAAAAAAAAACAAAATTTTTGCATTTGAAAGCCTAATTCTTGAGGAAGCCTATTTAACATCACTCTAGGATGATGCGACATGGCGATGTGACGGGGTGGTCGGTGGAAAAAAAAATTCACGCGGACAAAGTCGCTGGCAGAAGATAGTAATATATAACATGTATGTTGTCGCGGTGTTCCGAGTGCGTGTTAAGACGTGACTTTGTCTTAGTCACTACAACGGAAAACATACATAAATGTGCAGACTCGTCTGAGTCTGCACATTTATGTATGTTTTCAGTTCTGGTGTGTCTACACTTACAATTAGGTGTGGTGGCAATGCTAATGGATATAATAATAATAAATTTATTTAAATAATTTTGTACGATGGTTTTGTATATTTTGCAAATGAATTGAAACGTCTGTAGCCGAAGGCAAAACTCTGTATTTCGGCTATCAGGGCCAATCGATGAAGTCCATCTTAATATAAAGTATATTTATTTAAGAACTAAGCGGTTAGTGTGATGGCTACTAAAATTAATGGGTGATAAAATGTCCTTTTCCAGGATTCAAAATATTTGTCGAAACAAACAGAAAGAAAAAAATTGTTTGTTAAGCGTTACTTTCATATGCATTTAGGGCGGGTTGTTTCACGTCCACTTGACGCCCGCGTATACGTCAAAAATGGCGCTAACTATAGTTAAACAAAAAAAGCGTTGTTTCAAGTTACAATTACAAAATTATAGCCTTGACCTACGTCAAATAATTACGATTACGTAATCGTTATTATTATGCTATCTAACTTGCCAGGAAGTAGCGCAGCCAAAATAAATAGTAGGTAGTAATGAGTAGGTATTCCCTGCAGAGTCTTTACCCCATTAGACATCATTCTGCCAGTGACTGGCGACAGGAAACGGCCGTCGTCGGCATAACAAGGTTAACATCTTGCAATTCTATCAAAGTCCTAAGTAATAACGTTATCAAGCGACTTTCGCAGCCTGCCTGCCTGCCAGCCTGCTACCAACAATGTGGCATATTCAACTCTACATGTAAATGTCGCAGCCAACTGGTTAAATTAGCCGTTCAGTTAACCGCCTAGCCTTTCAACTAAACGGCGGCCGTTCAACTAACGGCCTGAATGATATTCAATTACAGTTTAGGTTGTAAGTCTGTAACCAATCACGCGCGAGCCGAATTGGTCGCAGTAATTAAGGCATTGCACCCCGACCAAGTGGGTTAGGTTAGGTTAGAACTGTGATCAACCGCGTGCGAGCGAGGGAGGAAGCGAGGCGAGCACTACTTCTAAAGGCCAGGCAGTTAACTGAACGGCTAATTTAACCAGTTGGCTGCGACATAAACACTAATTAAAGTTTTTGGTACATAAGTGATACCGCTAGTAAGTTCACAGAAAAACTTGGGAACTGTCTCACTTGCAAGATAATGTGGAAACAAATCTGAAAACGTAATTAGATTTTATTTGTTCGAGGCCACAAAGAGAGATTCACCATAATTAGTGCGAGAACGAATAATATAATTGAGAGTTTCCTGTTCTACTTTGAGATGTCCTTATATTAGGTCCTTACATATGAAATTGGCGTTTTGTACGGGAGGAATATAATTTTTTATTTTTTTTATTAATCAGAGTATGCACCGTTGTTATCTATGCACTTTTGCCATCTCATAGGTAGTTCATTGATCCCTTTACTAAAAAAACCATTGGGGCGAGAATCAATGTACTCTTTGAAGGCGGTTTGGACTGCCGCATCGGAGTTGAATTTTTTTTCCTTCTAAGAAGTTGTCCAAATTCCGGAAAAAATGGTAATCTGTTGGAGCAAGGTCCGGGGAGTACGGTGGATGTCGCAGACATTCCAATGGCAGCTCATCGAACTTAGTGGTTGTTTGTTGTGCAGTGTGTGGTCTTGCGTTGTCGTGAAGCAGCAGTGGCCTAGAGCGATTGACCAATCTCGGTTGTTTAGCAGCTAGTTCTTCCTTCATGGTTTGCAGTTGCTGACAATAGATGTCTGCCGTAATCGTTTGGCCAGATTTTAGAAAGTTGTAGTGATCGACACCGGGGCGCTAGCCCACCAAACACTCACAACTAACTTTTTCCGAGTCAATTTTCGTTTAAGGCAGGATTTGGCTGGTTCTCCAGGGTTCAGCCATTGCGACGAGCGCTTCCGATTATCGTACAGTATCCACTTTTCATCACAAGTAATGATTCAATTTAAAATTCCTTCATTATTGTGTCGGTTGAGCAAAGTAACACAGCAGTCGACTCGTGTTTGCAAGTTCGATTCACTCAATTCATGAGATACCCATCGTTCAAGTTTTTTTACTTTCGCGATTTGCTTCAAGTGGATTAATACAGTTTTATCACTTACCCCGAAGCCTGCAGCTATCTCTGAAGTGCTTTGTGATGGATCCGATTCCACAATGGCCTTTAATTCTTCATTTTCCACTTTGGTCTCCGGCCGTCTACGGGGTTGGTTCTGAAGGTCGAAATTTCCAGAACGAAAACGTTGAAACCAAAAACTTACCGTGCTTTCTTTTGCGACACCAGCGCCGTACACATCATTAATCCTTCGAGCTGTTTCTGCAGCATTGGTGCCAGGGTAGAACTCGTACTCGTAAATATACCGATATTTCATGTTTTCCATTGTGCGGTAATAAGCGACGCCAAAGAAAAAAATAATGAGGAAAAAACAAATGAATGACTATTTTCTAAACTCAAATGTACCAGCTAAATGAATTTATAAATTTGAATTTGGAATTCTTAACCAAAGAGGAGATATTTCAGATCAAAGTGGTCAGTACGAAAAAACGCTAATTTCATATGTAAGGACCTAATATTTAGTGCAAAAACTTTTTAAGACTTTCGTATACTATTTTGTGATTTCCATGAGACGAAAAAGTGGGTCTAGCGACGCATTTCTATCAGCACATACAAACGAAATGCTATTTATTATTTTATTTCCTGTTTCGTGTTCATGCTAGATCAAATACGCTATATTTGATTTTCTTTGAAGGGAACCTGCGAAAATAAATCATTTTTTACACAAACAATTCTTTAAAAATAGTAGGTACGTTCTTAAAAAATCTTTGTTGTTAACCTCTTAATAACTAATTTGTACTTTTTTGTAGCTTTGATACCATTATCAACGTATATTTAAACATAGACAAAAATAGCATTATTTTAAGCAGTCTTACATTCAATTTTTGAGATTTATATAACTTACCTCGATTTGCATATGTTTGCAAGAGGAATCTTGTTCATTCATCTTACGAACCGTCTAGACGGTTCGTAAGATGAATGAACAAGTGTATCTAGATACACTGTAATGCTTGCTTCAGTTCCACATCCTTATTCACGGTTGACAAAATTAGTATCTCAGTGGCTTATTGATTGAATAGCACTACTAGATGCTATCTACCAAATTTGCAAACCGTGTACGTTAATTTAAAAAGGGGTTAAGATGTATCAGCTGAAATATAACGGGATGATGTGTCAGTGGTTCCGGCGCGCGTCGAGCGGGCATCGAGCCACGGATCCGGCAGCGTTTCTTTCGAGCTCGTTAACGAAACAATAAATAATGATTTGGACGTCTCCACCACTGCAGGCTATTGTGCGGCCATCATATTTTCCGTCAGGCCGTCGGCATCAGGTCGTTGACGTGACGTCACGGCTTCCTAACCGTCGATTTGTCCATGCTATATCCGAGCTGCTGTGTGTTTCCGCTGCCATTGTTATATTTAATCATGTTTTCTAAGTTAAACACAAAGTCATTGGTGAAAGTTTAATTTCCTTTTGTTTGTTACAGGTAAGCTGAATATTTTTAGAACTTGGAATTTATTGTCGCCGTCTCGTAAGGTAAGTGGATCTAAGATATTATTAGCCTAATCGAATTTAAATCTGGCCCCTAAAATACTAATAATGGCGGTTTGTTTGTATAAATAAGTGATATAAAATTACGCTTAATTTAGCAAAATAAATGAGGTCTCCTATAAAATGACTAACGGGAAAGTTGTCAACTGAAGAGCTTTAAAATTCATTTTAAATAACACGTTTTAGCATTACTGTCACTGGACGCAAATTAACTTACACTCCTTGAAAATCTAGTTTCATATTTTGGTAAATTAATGTAGTGTTTCTCCTTTTCTTGGAAAGTAGATACCATTAGATAACAAAGTAATGTATTTTCATGATACCTTGTCCTCTTCGTTAGAACAGTCTTGTTACAGTAGCAAGTCGTAAAAAATGATGAATGGATCAAAATAACCATAAAAATTCAATAAACGTGTAAATATTGGGTGCGACACGACCGGAAGATTGCTGCCAATTTATTTCTCACAATAGATGGATAGTTAGATTTCCCGCAAACCCGTCAACGTAAACGAGACGAGTGACTGAATATCAAACATAACTTGTTGTTTACCGACTTGTTCACTGCACAAATTTCCTTATTATGTTATATTACATAACTGGCAAAATGTGGGTGTAGTATAGGCGCACCTCTGCCTTACCTTTGGGGATTACAGGCGTCATGATATGTTATATTGTTTAGGTACCCATAGGTTAACTAGCTCTGGTTCGTGACTTCGTCTATGCAGATGTTTGACTTAGGCATGTTCCTCTGCAGCGGGATTGTCCGAGCAGCGGGATTGTCCGAAAGGCCCGGAACATAAAGGGCTAAGGAAGGAACACGGATGGGTTTTAGACAGTAAGAGTTTGACAATCCCTTCCGCTCCACCCAGAGCGGGAGAAGTCATTTAATGATTTCCCATCCTTAAGGCGCAGATATACGACTTCTAATGATTTTAAATTCAACATCACGTCTAATCGACCGGACTGATTTCTTTGAAAAAAATAAATGTTATACTAGACCATTTGCTTCGTAATTTGATATGCGAATATTTGCAATTATATTTTTTTAACCTAGTGTAATTAATTTGTAAAGTAATGTCTACCGCGGACATAAAAACGATAATCACGCAAACACTATCAGATGTATTTTCATAAAACTTTGACCATATAAAAGACAATTTAATTCCCCAAATTTTAGTATACGGTTTTTATTTGTCTGGTGTTTGATAAATCAACAATAGATGATTGTTTCATATTTTGCAATAAATTACCAGCGTTGTGTCATCGCGCATCTCTTTGTTTTCTATGCAGTCCGATAGTGACAGCGCTTTAGGTCATGTAGTCGCCTTAAAAAAAAAGGCATGTTCCTCTAGTTGTCTTTTCCGTACTATCTTAAATACTGTTGCTTTCGTTATGAGTAATGGTTCTTTAGAACAAAAGACATCATTCAACTGTCGAACATTTTATACCCAAAAATTAAAGTACTTAGAACTGAAAACGCAGCGAATCAACAACTGTTTGCGTCTTTAAACGAATGTATAAAATTGTTGGCAAAAATATTATTTAGTACTTTCAAATCAAATACCAGCCAGGGGTTAATAATTTTACATCAATGTTGTAATAGTTAAAACATGTTCAGGACGTTATAATAAATTAAAAGTTGGTATTTTTTAAATGTTATGCTTAAAACACTTGTTATAAAAATATGATTTTTGACATTTTAAACCTCAAATAACAGCCGGGGGTTAATTTTAGACTATCGTTGTAGGTAATTAAATTGTAAAAAATCCTCAAGATGTTATATAACATAAGGAAATAGTACTTTTTTTTCTGGCTACTTAAATTTTTGGGTACGATATGAATGATGTCCTTTAAAATTTGGTAGAATTTAGTTTTGTTTTGATCCTATCTTCTGTCTGTCAGTTACAAAACTGTTGTACATGTTTACATATAGATAGGAGATTCATCCCCCACATGACCACACACGTGTCACACACGACAAGGCCCGTAACTTGTCAAATGAAATTACACACCCCAACTAAAATTAATGTGGCAGTAGTAGGAAAACTCCATTCTTCGCAAACTTTATGTATTAACCGATAAATACCTAATACCTGTATCTACCTATCTCAGTTCATAAGAATTTTCCGAGAAGCGTTATAAATGTTCCAAAGTTGGGGAAATTCTCCAATACGTGCGAGGATTTTAGCTTCAAGAAATAATCTAATTAAAAACTCTGTGAAATGTGATGAAATGTTTGTAATTTTTTTCTGAAAGTTGAGGCATTAAAGCTTTACTAGTTCCGTTCAACGTTTATTTATCAAAGGCCAGTATAAAATAAAGAGATTTCGGAATGGTAGGAACAACAATTGTTTTTGTTTCGAGTTTGTGTAGGCTTCGGATTGGATATCGCATTGTGCGCCATACAAACGAGAGACACCTGAGGCAACGGATGGAGCATATCGGAGCGTATCATTCTACGTTTCAAAGCACTGCAAGGAGCGTCCGGCGCTGCAAAAAGCGTAAAGCGCATTGTTTTCGTTGGTGGAGGAAACGTCCAGCGCTGTCAAGCGACGGCCGGGTCTAATGGACCGCTATTTACTTTGACTGAAGGCTTTTACGATGAAAACAATACAGCATTTGGAGTACACACGCTCTCTAGCGATTACTAATTTTAGCTGCAAGAAATACTAACTGAAACAGCGAGTATTCACTTATATCTTTCATTTAGAATACTAAATGAAAGATATAAGTGAATACTCGCTGTTTCAGTTAGTATTTCAGAATAAAATCAATACCTACGTAATCAGAATACCTACGTATATTCTCATACAATAGTATGAGAATATACGTAGGTATTCTGATTTATCTCACCCAAACAATGATTACGTCATAATTATATTATGTAGGTACTTTTGGTTTCCTATTGTTGGGTTCACTGTTAGATTATTATGGCGTACTTACAGAGATTATCGTGGCTCATCCGTGTCCGTTGTTTTCGTCATATCAATAAGTAAAATTGGCGTAAGACTTCCCTTTTCAACGTTTGTAATCAAAGACTGACATCGAGGGTACCTAACAAAGCTCAGAAAATAAAATTACCATGATGGTAGAAGCATATTATTATTTTATCTGCGAACGTTTAACGGTGCTTTCTTTGTAGATGTCTAAAGCTTGGAGAAGTATTTACCGTTTTACATTTAATACTTACACGTTATCCAAGTAGCGATGTAGTTAGTTCTGTTTACGTAGCATTCTGTATACAATAGCGTGGATTTAAATCATAATATTGCATGGAATAACACGCTCGCATTTTGCTTATTCAGAACTTAGTCCCATCA
This sequence comes from Gortyna flavago, assembly GCA_963669345.1. Lineage (NCBI taxonomy): Eukaryota > Metazoa > Arthropoda > Insecta > Lepidoptera > Noctuidae > Gortyna > Gortyna flavago. The sequence goes on along the minus strand of OY770128.1, from coordinate 9,105,438 downwards.
AGATGCATAGGATATATGCCAGGAAGCTGGCGGTAAAACTTGATATACTAGATATACGAAACTAGATAGACCATGCCTAGGTTTTCCTTGGCAGGACGTATGTTTTCTTTGTCGACAAGCGAAGAAAATTGTCTACTCCAGCCTTACAGTAATATCTCTTAACCTGATTGTTAATAAAGATTAGCTTTGTATGTTTTATGTAGGTATTTTCTCAAAGGAACATGTCTAGGTTTATCGAGTATATAACGTTAGATACTCGTGTCAAGTTATTGCTAAGCATAAAGTTTGAGTAACAAAATTTTTATCATTATAACGTTTTCATAGTCTTGTACCAAGAGCTAGTTAGCTTGAAGTAATTGGTCGAGCGCTATCGGTTAGTTCTTTCATGTTATGCATAGTTCATAATTTTATGCAAAGTTACACCCCTCTGACTTCTTCAACTATTATAAAAAACTTAGTTTTCTTACTGTGTAGAGTTAGTTTTACGTAAAAGTAATTTCTGGGGGCAACTTGGAATAATAATCCTGTTTAGAACTGGGGATTATAATGATTATCATATGAAGCATCTTACGGCCGCCTACGCGTCGGAAGGAGGCCTCTTCTAAGCTCCCACACACGGATAAAGTCACAAACTTACTTACTCAACATAAATAACTTACGCAGGTTTAAGTCACTACTATGGCCTAATAACTACCGACACCCGTTTGCATATATATTAGTAACACCTGGAACTCACTTACCCCCGAACTTTACATATAAAAAGGAAAGTTGTAGTTTTTATTTTATTCATATGTTGGTAAATTGACTTACATAGTCCCGAACGTGAGGTCGACTTCTTTAAAAAACTTAGTACCTACGTGGGTTCATAGGGTTGGGACGCAATCCGGTGGCCGCAGCTGACTTAATCCGGGTTGCGGGCAATCCATCCTTGGTATAAGCGAAACGTGACGTATGTAGTAAATACGTTGCAATCACGGCTGCCGACGGTATAATTAAACCCTAAATAATAGCGACCTGTCGGTAAATCTGACGCTTTTAGACTACCAACCATTAATTTAACATTTTATTTTCGTAACGCATTCAATGGTACTTAAAAAGTGAAATATTGCGTCTCGCTGCGGTTCTCGAATTTCCATTAAAAATATAACTGGTTTATAGACACACCTACAATTTTATAAAAGTTCGTTAATTTTGAGGCGCATAATTTTTACGTAAGCTATGATGGAAATGAACAAAGTTTAGGGTAGGAATGCAATTAGGCTTGTAACTAAGTGTCAGAAAATAAAGATTATAATAAAATGTGGAAGCTAGTTTACCGCTGCGAGTGCTGGCATGATCATTTGTTGTAAGCGTAATTTAAATATTAAGTATATACTCAAATTTTTTAATTAAAAACGTGAGTTTAGTGCTTAGGATAGCGCGTGTGGCGTTTTATGCGCGTGTCGGTGGCGTGGCGGGAGTGCGCGCGGAGCGGCGGGTGGCTGCGGCCAGTGGCACGCCAGCCCGCGCCGCGACCACGCGTCTTGTCGGTCCGCGCCGCTTTGCCCCCAACTTTCAGCCGCCCGCCTATAATACCGCGTGTTTCAATTCCGAAACACATGAAAACTGGATTAATGAGGATCGTTCAGTGAAATATCGCAGTGACACTTGTGATTTTTGTGTGTGATTTTTAATTAACAAAGTAGGTAAATAATTAAAATCATTTCGGTTTATTGATGCGATACACTTAATTTTGTATTTAAAAGCCACAAATCATCGTAACCAAAATAATTGGATCAAATGGATATACCTAAATCATAATTGTCTCTATTGTACTTTACTTGTTTTGAACTCCAAGTAAGTATGGATATTATTGTTGTTATGTATAGGATTCCATAAAATCACAGCTCCTAATAAAAAAGAACAAAGACATTTCCGAACTATTATTTTTAGGTATAAAAATAAAAAACAGATATTAGCGGCGGCAGAAAACCACGGAAGTGGAAACCCAATAAATCCGCTGTTACATAGTTTTCAGCTGTAGGTATCTACAAATTTTCTTTGAAGTAGCAGGGACATAAGTCCTGCAAAAACCCGTGCTCCAGTGCGGTGGCGTGGCGATCCGTGTGTCATGTACAGTCAACAAAAGAGATAAGTATGCAGGATCATTGGATATAGTTGAAGTTTAGTAAGAAACCGATGGATCTTGTCGATAGAAAATTTAATTTGATAAATGAGCTGTTTGTTTTCTATTAATAAAATAAAATTTTATTCGAGAACATCCATCGGTTTCTTACTAAACTTCAACTATATCCGACGATCCTGCATACTTATCTCATTTGCTGACCTACCTATGACATTAGCCAGTGCTACATGTGTTGTGGCAATTTGGACGCTGTACTAGCCATGCATATCTGTTAGCTAAACCTGAGCTTAAGATATTCGCTGCCGGGACAGGTGATTGGCACGCCCGCCTCACTTACCACAATCCGTCTTGTTTATTGTTCCCGACCTAGATAGTGAACACTCTGATTAAGAACATGCCGAAACTATAATTTTGTCAAGGAAACTGGGTCGTGCAAAACACAAGTGTATGTATCACACGAAATATATGATTCTCGTAAAAGATGGCTTGTGGCCACTTAATAGTTGCCAAAACAAAGAGAGCCTTTCGGTGAACTAGAGGAAAAACTTAGCAATGAGCTTACAGGTCTATGTAATGCATTTGGAAAGAACGTCGGCCATTTCATGAGGAAATTCTAAGAAGTATTATGTGCATGACACTTACTGGAAAATAATCCCGGGTTTACGTATCATGTTCAGTAATCCATATGATTATATCTCTAAACTTGTATAACAGTAGGTACGAAATACATAATTAACTTTTAAAACATTTGCAAAACTATTGTTCTTCTGAAAGAAAATGTTCAGACTACAATTTTCAACGTTGAAATTGTTATTTAATAAAGAAATCCCAAATAAGTTAGTAATTTGAATAAAGTGCCAAAGAACAAGAAATTACCATTTCAACTTTAATTCTTAGAGGAAATGCCACGAAACGCCTGCAAATGACTGTCTGAAGTTATACAAGTTCTGCGTTCTTTGTTATAGCTTCCAAATAGTAAACCTGCATTTTCTTTATCTGATAGGAAATACTTTTCAAGAGTAATTAATTAAAAAATGTAGAACAGTATTTTCCTGCGAATGTCGTCGCCGTAAAATTCTTTCGCTTCTAAACATTCCTTTTTTTTTTAACAATGGCATCTCGCAGTTCATCCTTTATGAGGATGGCTACTGCTTAACCGGACTTTCCTGTGGATGCCTCGAATTAAGGCCTCCAGCCAGGGCATACAATAACTTAAAAACTAAGCGACAGCGCTAAGGGTAACCCCCTGCGGGGTTCGGACCTCGGCTCAGGGCGTCGCTGGAAGAGGACAGCAAGGGACAGGCTGGATCGGTATTATTATTGGTGTTTAGGGGCGAATTTAAAACTACAGGCTCAGCTGCGCGGGCTGGCTCGAGCAAGGGTCGGGGGGGGCACGGTGATGGTGCGGGGCGTCGCGACGGGCCTCGGCGGCGAGGACGGAAGGACGGATGTCTGAGCTTGTTTTTGTGTTGTCGACTGAGAGTACTCGTGGCCTTACTGCTCTCCTGGAGGAGGGTAGTGGCGTCGTCGGGGATGGTGAGGGTATGCCTTGGTCGGCGAATCCTACTTATGCGGGAGGGAGTGTATCGGGAGGCCGCCGCAATCAGGGGATTGGGGTGCTTTATGGCAGAGTCAAAGAAGCGCTTGGAAAGGCGTTTCATGAACTGCTGGATGGTGGGGAGTCTGAGATCTAGATGCAGATTCACATTTCGGACATAGAAGGGGGCTCCCGTGACCTTTCGGAGGAAACGGTTCTGGAGGGTTTGCATTTTATGCAGAAATCGCGGCTTGGCGTGTGCGAAGACTACGCAAGCATAGGTCATGATGGGACGGATGACCGCGGTGTAGAGGCGCAATTTGCACTTGAGTGACAATTTGCTGCGGGCAGTTATCATAGAGTGGAGCCTACCGAGAGCGAAAGAGGCGCGCGAACGCGCCGTCTTTATGTGCTCGTTGAAGGTGAGGTTGTGGTCTAGGATGACACCTAAGTATTTGGCTCGCTTTCCCCAGGGGATCGGCTTGCCATACATAGAGATCGGGCGCGGGAGGGGGGGGGGTAGTTTGCGCGGTTTCGAGAAGATGACCGCCTGACTCTTATCGGGGTTGACCTCGATTCTCCATTTCCGGAACCAATCGCTCAAGGCGCTTGCGGAGGTTTGGAGGTTTCGAGCTATGGATGACTGGTTGACACCCGAACAGTATATGGCAGTGTCGTCGGCGAAGAGCGCCAACTGTGCCTTTTTACTGTTCGGGATGTCACTAGTGAACAGGGTGAAAATGAGGGGAGACAGAACGGAACCCTGGGGGACTCCGGCGCGGATGGGGTGAGGGGGAGAGAGAGCGCCCTCGATACGGTAGCGGAAAGTGCGGTCCGACAGAAAATCTCGTAAGATGAGCACGAGACGGTCTGGCACACCTAGCAGGTACAGCTTATATAATAAGCCATTGTGCCAGACCTTGTCGAACGCCTTCGCTATATCGAAGAACAGGACGCCTGTCGAAGCACCTCGCTGAAAAGCAGCGCTAATGTGCTCGACTATGCGGTGGAGCTGGTGGATGCACGAATGCTTCGTGCGAAAACCGAACTGTTCGGGGGGGATGAGGCTCTTTGCTTCGGCATAGTCTTTGAGGCGCTTATAAATAAGCCTCTCGTAGACTTTACCGAAAACATTGAGCAGACTGATGGGGCGGTAGCTGGAGGGCTCAGACTTGGGCTTGCCTGGCTTTGGGATGCCTATGACTGTGGCTTCTTTCCACATTTGGGGGAAGATGTTGTTGCTCAGGGCGCCATTGAAGATGGCGGTCATGAGCAGTATGAGGGGGGCGGGGAGGAGTTTGTACACCCTATTGGTGATACCGTCCGAACCGGGGGCTTTGCGGGTTGCGAGCCCTTTTATGATGTCTTGCACTTCGTCGGGAGTGACGGGAGGCAGAGGATCATCAGGGTCTTCGACTGGCGGGAGGGAGGCTCTCCGTTCGACTTCAGCGTTCACCTCGTCGAGGTGCGCTCTGTCTACTGGTTGAGAGCTGGGAGTGCATTGAGCCTCTAGGCTGTCGGCTAGGCATTCGGCCTTTTCGAGATTTTCGAAAGCGACCGTTTTGTCGGGGCGTGTGAGGGGAGGAACTGTGGCCTCTTCAGAGGAGCGGAGCTTCCTCTGGAGCTGCCAGAAGGCGTGGTGGGTGGGCTCGAGTTCGCCGATCATCTTATCCCATCCCTCGGAGCGCCATTCCCCTATGCGTTTCTTTACAGCACGCTGTAAATGGCGCATGTGGGATTTGTTCGCGTCGCAGGGAAAAGAGTCATAGGCACGAATGGCAGCGTTCTTCTCGGTCACCAGTTCACGTACGTCATCGGGCAGTTTCCAGCGATGGTCTTCCATCACTGGAACTTCCCGTGAGCAATCCGTCAGTACGGATTGAACGTGCTCTGTGAACGAGTCGATCGCCCCAGTCGTGTCTGCGACTGAGATAATTTGCTCGGGGATGGAGTCTAAGTGGGGAGACGTGGTGGATTTCAGTCTTTCGCTTACTTTCCTCCAGTCGGTGACTATTTTGGTCTGGGGGGGCTGGTTGGGGTCGTGCGGGAGGCCCGAATAGGGGGCCAGGTGCAAGATGACCGGGCGATGGTCAGAGTCGAGCTCTTGTACCGTCTCGATAGACTGCAAACGGAGGTTTACATTCTTGAGAAGCGCTACATCGAGAACGTCAGGACGTTGGGCGGGGTCGCCCGGGAAATGAGTGGGATACATCGGAGCGATGATATCGAAATTGAGGGAGTCGCCTAGTTTGAACACGATCCTACCTCTGGTAGAGGTCGTGCTGCTATTCCAAGCGGGATGTTTGGCATTGAGATCCCCCGCCATGATGACGGAGTCACTCATACCGAAGAGGGTAGTGAAATCGGTAGAGAGAGAGATGGGATCCTCCGCACCATTGGTGGGCGGGATGTAAGCGGAGATGATGGTGATTGAGGGGTGACCGGTCATGCCGAGCCGACAGATAGAGATCTCTAGCTGAGAGAGGAGGGCAGGCGGGTCTATCGGGATGCAATGGAGGGACTTCCTATAGTAGATGAGGGTACCGCCCTTGTGGCAGCGAGACCTGTCATTGCGAACTATCTTGTAGTTGGCAATGCTCGGGTTCCGCAGATGGGGCTTCAGGAAGGTTTCCTGGACTAAGAGGACATCGAGCTGGTGATCGCGGAGGAACGCGGCGATCTCTTCGCGTTGTTTTTTAATGCCGTTTGCATTGAAAAACCCTAGTCTAAGGGATCGGGGTTTGGTAACGCTCATTCTTTGTAAAGCCATTGGAGCTTTTAGAAGTTGAGGGTTTGCATGACTTGCGTAATCTGAGGATACGCATTGAAAATCTCGGCGATGCGCCGAGGATTGCCGTTACAGGCTTGGATTTCCGCTGCCATGGCATTTGCGGGGGCAATAAAAGCTGCGTAAGCACCGATTATTACCTCCATGCTGCTAGGCTGGGGGCGGGAGGCGGGGGTCGGGGGGGACCTACTGGGACCAGCGGGAGCCCTGGGCGCGGCGGCGGGAAGGGCTACCGGTGGGGCTACTGGGACCGAGGGGCCTACTGATGGCGCGGGGATGACAGTTGCCATCAGCGCTGGGATAGTCGGGGGTGGGGGGGGCACCGAAGCTGCGGGAGCTTTGAGGTGGTTGAGGTTCGCCCATGGGGAGGGCCTTTGGGGACTGAGCCTATCGGGCATCTGGGAGGAAGGGATCGGGATCCTCACAGAGGGGCTTTCCCTTTGCTGACGGTCGCTCGCGCGCTTCGTCAGTTTGGGAGAAGAAGACTTGGGAGCCTTGGGGCAGCCACGGTAGTTAGCCGGGTGCCCGGATTGGCCGCAAAGAACGCAGCTCGGTGGCTCTGTGCACTGAGAGCGGTCTTTAGGGCGGGGACAGTCTGACGTGCCGTGGGCACCTAGACACTTGACGCATCTAGGTGTCGCGTAGCAGTGGGATTGGGAATGGCCATACAGTTGACACCTGTGGCATTGTCCGATGAGGTTGGACTTCCTGGGTTTCTCGATAGAGATACCCGAGAGGGAGCAGACTGACTTCACCTTGAAGATGGGGTGATGTCCTTCAGTAGGGTCGCAGATGACCAGGACCATGTCGTAGACTAGGCCCTTCCATGCTTTGTGCAAGCGATGGACTGCTGAGACGGGGATGCCTTGTGAAGCAAGGTCTTCTTTGATCTCCTCGGTGGGGATTTCTTTGGGGACGCGCCTGATGATTACGCGGGTGGGGACTTCCTCCGGAAGGGAGTACGTATGGAAGGAGTAAGCCCTTGTCTGGAGGAGACGGGTAAGGTCCCTGTAGTCCGAGGACGAGGCGACCGTTACCTTAATACCCTGTTGGGTTGAGCGGGCGTTCGTGTAGTTGATCTTTTGATCAACACACGCTTTGGAGATTTCTGTCCATTTGGACTTATCCTGGACATAGATGGGGGGCGGGGGTCGTGGCTTCTTTGCGTTCGAAGCGGGAGGGGTAGCCGAGAGGCTAGACGCGGGATTGGCCTGCGGTGCGGCGGGGGTTGGGGTGGGGGGGCGGGGGTTAGAAGGGATTACCGCGACCGACTTTTTGGCCTTGTTGGCGTGAGAGGAGGCGTTCTTCTTTCTCTTGCCACCCTTTCCGACGACTATATAGTCGTCTTCCGAGGAGGACGAAGAGTCAGAGAGGGCTTCCTCTGAGTCGGATTGAGATTGGGGTACGGACGTGTCCATACTCTCTGGAGTATCTGCTGCGGTAGCGGCTGGCACGGAAGGTGCGGGATCGGGGACTGGCACGGACGGTGCGGGTTTCGGGGCGGACACGGAGGGAGCGGGTGATGGGGCTGGCACAGAGGGTGCGGGTTTTGGGGCGGGCACAGAGGGTGCGGGTTTAGGGGCTGGCACGGATGGTGCGGGTTTTGGGGCTGGCACGGAGGGTGCGGGTTTTGGGGCTGACGCGGGGGGTGCGGGTTTGGGGGCTGGCACGGAGGGTGCGGGTTTGGGGGCTGGCACGGAAGGTGCTGGTTTGGGGGCGGCGGCTGGCACAGAAGGTGCAGGCGAGGGGGCTTGCACGGAGGGTGCGGGAGGGGAGGCGGCGGCGGCCTCGGGGATTTCGCCTGAGTTTGGCGGAAAGAGGGGGCTGACTAGCGCGTCGCTAAAGTCAATGACCGAACCGGGAGGGCGTCTAAAATTTATAAGACGTTGGGCATACTGGTTAACGAAAGAGGGGTCCTTGAAGAGGACCTCTTTAACGAACGCCAATATGACCGCGTCTGCCATGATCGGGATGGGGGCGGGGAGAGGGAAGAACCATAGGGGGCGTGAATCCCTAACAACCTAGCACCCCGGGTGGATGGGCCCGGGGGTGTGAGAACCTACCCTCCCTGTCGGGTGTGAGACAGGGAGGTGAGTACCTGAAGTGAGCCCTAAGCTTGTGACCCGTCGCCGATCTTATTGTGCGAACGGGGCCCTAACCAGTCTGTGCGATGGGTGTAGAGACACCCTAGACCGGCTTCTAGTACGAAGGGGTTGACACACCCAACCGTACTAGACGCGAGCTGTGGACAAGGGATTAGTTACGAAGCTAGAGCTGACTAGGAGCCACCCCCAAGGCCAAGCTTCTAGCTCCCGATTCCAATTGACAGCCTCGCCCTGATGGGGCTCGGCGGGTGAGATTGGGGCACCACCCCCTTGGCTTCGTTGGCACCGTGAGGTATCCACCAAGGACCACGAAACTGTGGTTTTTACCCGGAAGGGGCCAAAAACCTCGACGACACGTGTGATGACGATTCTCTCTTAAAGAAACAACTTCTATCAACCACGCCTTGAAAAAGGCGGCTATTGACAGGGTGCGGGCGTAGTCCGGAGACTACTGAGCTCGTTACGGCTAGCGTAGCGAGAGCGGGCGGTGGCGGGGCGGCGAGGCGGTGGGGGCGTGCAGCGAGCGAGAGCGGGCAGCACGACCGTCCACGGCGAGCGTCGAACGGAGTATGTCTAAACATTCCTTAGGTATAAAAGATTATATTCCGCGTGAATGAATAGCTATTGGGAGTAGAATTTTAACAGTCTCTCGGTTTCTCGCGAAACGTGCCCATGGATAAAACCAAATCAGCTTCGTTCAAGTGTATCGGCATAAAGTCGTCAGCGCAGCAGAACAATGCCACATCTTGTTACGTTGGTTTGTATCGCTGTACAATCTGGCTGTTTAATTTATTTAAACTCAGAATTGGATTTCGGCTTCGACGTTGTAGCATTTGTACTTCCAAGTCCGGGAACACACACTGCGATACATAGTTCAACAAAAGCGTTCAATTCAACAAACACGCTTCACAAAAGCAATACATGTTGACTTATTCTACCAGCTTCTCCAGTCGCAGCTACCGAGCTCGTGAAATAACATGTTTGACCTGACTCCAATTAGGGACACCTACCCCGTATTCAAGACCCTGCTGTCTGTAGTCGTTTATCGTGTACATACTGTTCGGTAAAGCCTATTAGTATTCTGTCTTCGTTCTACACGGATAAACTTGTCCCTAAATGTCAAATATAGAGGTAAAACACAATTTTAGAGGAATTACGTACTATCCAGGACTGGTTACCTGTCTCCGCTCAAAGGTTTTTTGCTGTCAGCATACATTTGGTGGTTTGGACTGGGCGGGGCAGTGGGCACATATTATTGTTTGGGTATGTTGTGCGTGAAATACTAATGTTGCCAACTAGATAAGTAAAAGTTTATATAATACGTATATATTTTGTACATGCTGTGCTACTAAACTAAGCACGTCTTAAATGGAATTATGTCATACTAACTTATGTAGTAGTTAGTTACTTTAGTTCGAAATAGTTTTATATAACAATTGGGTGCTTCTCAATTTCATGTCATTTATATCTAGTATTATTGTTGTGTTAGTAGTTTGGTTTTAAATACCTAGTTCTAAATTGAATTGAAAAGCCCTAGGTATATGATACCTTGCTAAAATGAGCCACCTTAATAAGCATACATAGAATCTCCTGTAGGTATCTATATAATTATTAACACGGATTTAATTTCAATTACTCAAACACAATGTTAATAAATACAAGCACCGAAAATATCATGTTCTATCATTTTATGAAATCAGACTCCTGGCAATTTTATGATACAATTTTCCTTCATTCTTCTACGACTTAATGATGTAAATAAAACGGATGTGTAAACATCATACAAGTAAGTAAATAGCCGCTATCCTAAACATATATGAACACAGTATGTATTGTATTTTGTATCAAAATTTGTACTAAAACTTTATGATATAGCTACATTTTGTGTATTTCATTTCATGCATCATTTATATTCGTATTAATAACGCCGTAAAATATGTAGAATTTGTTTTAATACCCGTAATAAAAACATTCAAAATCTAGTCGCAATCTCATCTCAGCGACAATCAATGTCAAAAATGTAGGGAAATTAGAGCTTTTTTTTTACAGATGACACCTAGATGAGACTGTGAACGTTCTTATAATTACGAGAATTGCCCCTCTAAAGGCCAATTCTCGTAAATTAAAACGTTCAAAATCTAGTCGCAGTCTCATCTCGACGACAAACGTCTAAAACTTGTCAAAATGTAGAGAAATTACAGGTATTTTTGACAGATTGAGACTGAGATCAGACTGTGAACGTTCTTAAAATTGCGAGAATTGTCCCTCAGACGAGATTCAAGTTCAAATATTACTTTATAATGAAATCCAGGGAACAATTTCGTTAGTTCCAAGTCCTTTGACAGTCTTCTATAATACACACAATAATTTCTATTAAACTAAGCTTTTGTAAATGACAAAGTTTTAATAGTTCTGAAGTCTGTGAAATTGGGTCATTTATTATTAAATATTGTAAGAGGAAAAACGAGTTAATGTAAATAATTAATAAAAGGAAGGGCGGTTTGAAAGCTAAGGTTGGCAATGTGTTTATAGGTAATACTAGAATAAACATGTTCGTGTGGCAGACACCTTAATAACTCGTTTATAATTCACAAGAAACACGTATAAACATTAGCTAAGAAAGCTCTTTTCCTGCCGGTTAATTACAAGGATCAGTGTTCAGTTGATTGGTAGTTTGTTTGACTCGGAAACTGATTGATTGGTTCGCTAATAAAGCTATTGAGAGTACATTTATGCAGTGCACTCGTACCCGGCGCGGCAGCTAATAGGATTCGCTGGCGACATTAATGGCTATATGTCATCCGTCATACGACACACACGTGATCACTTAATTACGTATTAATTAATTACATTCTCGATACTGATCCAATATCGATTGACACAGGTTTTATTTAATAAAAGTTGGTCACCTGTAAAAGAGAGGCGGGAATTTTACTTTGGCGTTGGATTATTTGGGAAGTGATATTTTTAGGTATTTTTCGATGGTGTGTGCCTCTATGAAATCACGATCTGCCTGTCGCTGTGCAGCAGATAGCTACAAAGAGCGGTCAAGCGAAGCTGCGTAGGTTCGCTACAATGAGCTCGCCGGTTAAAACAACGCTCATTTTAGTATCCTGTTTTGTAACGTTTTTGTTATCAATACTGTTTCAACGTAGACGAAGTTTGTATGCAAATGAATAAATACAGTATTTTTACGAAATACCCTCTCCAGTTTGTCTATTATCTTCATTTTTGAACATGGCCTCTGTGACATCTCTTTTACCTTTCCTGTTTTTGTACGAGATTTCGTTAGATCGATTCTAAGGCTGTTTAGTATGTGATATTTATCATATTGATAGCTAAAAATAACCCAACCTCAAGTAAAACATTTCACAATATACCTACGCGTGGTTACGATTTACGAACACAATTATAAATTGTAACTAGCTTCCGCCCGCGGCTTCGCCCGCGAGGTATGAAGATAAAAACTATCATATGTCCTTCCCCGGGATGCAATCTATCTATCTGCCAAATTTTATCGAAATCCGTTCAGTGGTTTAGGCGTGAAAAGGTAACATACAGACAGACAGAGTTACTTTCGAATTTATAATATTAGTTAGGATTTGGGTCATGAACTTGGTAAAAAAAAAAAGTTATTTTGTGAAAGTGTCATTTCCAGTCACCATAAATTTTAATCCATGCTCAACAAATAAAAATTATAATATTTTATGAAATTGTCTCCCATGTCCGTGGGTTTTTTTTTGAAACTGACGTTGGATTAGCGGCTCCGTTGAACTGCCAGTCAATCACGAAAAATGCAAAATGTCCGCGGCAGGTCAGCTGACGCCGGATAGTTTATGTGCTTTAAATGCAATCACCTGTAAATCCTGGAAACAACGACAGGTAGGTACATTACCCTACCCTTGGAGGCCATGCCAGTTAAAATATACCTATCTAGAATAAATCCGGCGATCAGTTCCTCGTCTAATGCAAATGGACTGGAAATATCAAGTGTGAATTGCAATAAGAACTATAATAGAGATTTTCTACGTACGCTCAAGATTTTTATCTACTTACGATCTCTTGGCTAAAGTTTCGCATTTGAGCAGAGTTTTAAAGTAGACAATAAGCTTTAGGGCAATGAAGTCTTGGAGAAATTATCGAGAGTTTTTCTGTAGTGGTGAAATAACAAGGAGAAAGCTCGGGAAAATATTTACTTAAGAGTCTTGTTCGATAGCTTTAAAACGTGTTATTAAAAGTAACATTGCATTAATTTCACACGAGGGGTTAATAATAACTAACATTATGGTTATTAATTTTATTCAGTTAAAGTTTCTAAGAGATTATCATGTGTTTGATTACAAGCAAATCTTTTTTAATTACAAGATGAAATCAGAAAATCCCTTTAAATAAAAAGTATCAATCTCTCTTATCAGATTTATTTTACCATGAATGTTCTTAATTCTGAAAATGACGTTTATATAAAGAGAGTTCCATTTAGGTATATTCTCCCAAGGGAATGTTGGATATAAATGGATTACGGTTCTTCCAAATTACGGTGTTGTGTGCTACGTGGATGAATCTGGCCCCACGATAATACTCCATACCTATTTTTTTGTCTATTTTCGTTTCTCGCTTTTAATACGAATGTTTTTTGTGTCTATATTATTTTATCTTTGAATATATAGGTCAGATAGGCAGTAAAAAATAATGTAAAATACTGGGACCTACTTAGCTGCATCCGGTTAGACTGGAAGCCGACCCCAACATAATTGGCAAGGCGAAGCAGATGATGATGATGGAAATTATGTTATTTTTAGATTGTTTACTGACCTATATTGTACATTGAACCTTAGTAGGTAAAGATATTGAATCTTTATTAAAACTAACAGATTTCTTACTAATCTCAATTTTAATGAAATCTGAGTCTGTCCTAAAAACTAAAGTGCCTTCTTTATTTAGGTTTCATTCTTCAAAATAAAATGAAGGAACCGTAATTATGTAAGCTGGGTTCTACCGATATTATTAGAAGTACTTCTATTTACATAAAACCTACCACCAACCATTAAACTTTCCTTCGTAGGTCGTCTGAATAAAACTAATTGTGTATTTTTAGCAAATGTAGTTTGTAACTGAAGGTTTTAAGATTTGTTCAAGAAACCGTTCATAAAAATATTTTTTATTGCAATCTTATCTAGGAGTTTCGGTGACCAAGTTATAACTACCAGCAGCCATTCATAACCAAAGACTCAGAAACTTTAAATCACCCTACGACATAGCGTTCACCAAACTAAGGAGAAATAAAATTAAAATAAATAACCCGAATGGAGAATTACTCTGAAACAATTTGCTTAATGAATGGTAACCTTGTAGTTTTTGTCTGGTTTGAAATATCTGTCACTGACAGAATTTTCTCTAATGCCTATAAATTCTTGATGTATTTTACATAATATTCATAACTGTGGGCACAATAGTGAGACAGAATTACTGGTCACAAGAAACAAAGGGTATTGTTATCTCAAATAAATGAGGAATTGTGTCCCAGAATAAAATACACTTTGACATAAACGAGATTTTTTTGTACTTTAAAGCGGTGGATAAAAGTAGATTAATCGCGGTTTAATCTATTTTAAATGTTTGTACGTGCCATGTAGTTATTTTCACGTTTCAATAAATCCTTTGATATATTTCCGTTGTTCCATTTTCATATAAATTCAATGTTTTTAGGGTTCCGTACCTCAAAAGGAAAAAACGGAACCCTTATAGGATCACTCGTGTGTCTGTCTGTCTGTCTGTCTGTCCGTCTGTCACAGCCAATTTGCTCCGAATCTTAAGGACCGATTAAGTTGAAATTTGGTACACATATGAATCTCTGTGACCCAAACACAGACGTGTAACGTAAATAAATGAGTTTTGAAAATGGAAGTCATTTTTGAGGGGTAAATAGACATAAAAAAAAAAGTTTCGCAATCTGTACCGTGTGACATATGAAAGGGCTTACCGTGAGGATCTCAAATATATTTTTTCATAATTTTAAAGTAAATTGTATTAAAGTTATTTAAGACACGTACAAACTTACATTTTCAGTTGGAATGTATGGGAGAACGTGTTTTTAACTACAATGTTAAGTTTGTTCTTGGGATAAGTTCATGCCAACTACGGAACCCTTCATTGTGCGTGGTCCGACACGTACTTGGCCGGTTTTTTTTGTGTAAAAACTGTACCCAGTTTTAGTAGTCCGCGTGTAACATAGTAAAGCGTCTTACATAGTATAAAACAAAGTCGCCGAAATGTCTGTACGCGCATAACTTCCGAATGACTGCACCAAATAGGATAAACTATTTTTTTTGTTGCGTTCGGTATTGCCAGGACAAGGTTTGTATGAAAGAAAATCTCGGAAATTAGAAAAAAAATTGCACCCGTGCGAAGCTGGGACGGGCCGCTAGTATAAATATTATTTGTATGCGGTATGTTCTTAGAAGAAACAGAACGGCGAGTGCAGTCAAAGTGGGGTTTACGTTTGATCCGGTGCAAATTGGAAAAATAAGAGTAGGTACGTTTTCCTGCGGTGCTCTTTAATATAAATTCTCGTACTTAATGTTGAAGAATTTAGAAAAATAACAATTTAAAGTAGATATGTGGCCGTCTTCGAAATTGAGATAGTAAAAAATCCAAACGACGTACGTGCTTACAGCCGTAATTGAAGGTCGTTGGCAAAGTTTACAATGATGCTAGGAACATAATAATACAAGTTCGCTCGTAAAGTGTAACAGCTGCATGGGATGTAATGGTACTTACACTCGAACCGCGCCCGAATGGGATTTTGAAGAGGCCATGGATACGAAAAATGGTAAGAAACCGAAGGAATAATAGAGAAGACCCCTACACCACGTTCAATGATTAGACGAGAACTTAGTACGAGGTTCCTCAAAAGGGTCTCAGTGGACTGACAAAGCGTTATTATCCATTTAATACACAGTAAATAAAACGACTTTCTCGCTATAATTCTGTAATCACCTTTTGTGTCGTTATACTAACTAAGCGCTTTCAGTCAAGGAACTACTAAATGTTTGTGTTGATTAAAACGACCGTTTGCTATCAGCCTTCAAAGAGTCAGATAAATAGACTTGTGCTTTGACGACTCCTCATTAGGCATCTACTGTCCTTTATAACATAGTCAGTAGTCACTTCAGAATAACGAGAAACAGTTGTTTGCGTTGGTTTAATTATGTGTAGAACTATTCTGTCGCAAATACATTAGTACGTACGTGTGTATCTATGAAATATTTGCTGTTTAACTGCAAAGTTTGTCTTGTTACCATGAGAACAATAGGTGGGACATTTTCATCGTTTTAATTACTCCTGTGTGTATAACAATTGGCACGGGGCCGGAGGGCCCGGAGGGCGGTGTGTGTGACAGGCAGGTGCCATGGAGATGACGTTAGAGCGACCCCTGGGGCGAACGAGTGCGCCTCCTCTTGTATCTGTCATTAGGGGAAGGCAATTCACCGCCTATTGACCAATATATTAGAGACAACCAGTTGAGTGTGAAATATCATGAAAATTCCCAAAATGAATCGCAATTAAGCTTACGATTACTTTATCTGAATTTAACTCGTTTATATCGTAAACTTCTAGCTTACGATTATTTTATCTGAATTTAACTTGTTTATATCTTATTTAATCGGCACTTGAAACTGTAGAGTTTAAGAGCGTTTACGCCGTACGGCATTTCATACAAACTTTCAAGCCCTTGTTTTTCGAAACGAATGAACCGATTTTAATGAAACTTCATACTCATAAGCAGGATACAACAGTCTAAAAAGTTACTTAAGAACATTTTAGAAAAATAGTGATACAACCAAATTAGACCGATTTTAAAGTTTCCATAGAAACAGAGATTTCCAGTTATCATTTTTTAAATAAGACATTTCGAAAGTGTTCATAAGTAACTTTTTAGATCTTTGTATCCTGCTTATGCGTATGAAGTTCCATTAAAATCGGTACATTCAATTCGAAAAAACAAGGGCTCGAAAGTTTGTATAAAATGCCGTACAGCGCGGCGGTGTAAACGCTCTTAAAAGGGAATATTAATTTGTTTCCAAATTAACCATAATAACCGCTTCTTTATGTTTAGTTTAGTTGTTGCTTCTAACAACGGCCATAATGTAATTCACAGTACAGACATTCTGCAGAACGTTTTATTGGTCTTCTGAGGAGGATCACGAAACTTGTAGATTTCTTATAGTCCAGTTCGGTCAATAGTCACATAAAAAGCGAGTTATTGCATAGGGTACAGCAGTTTATGTACGCGCACACACATTCGTAGATACATTCAATTACTTCTTTTTATTTGTTCTGCAATTTCATTAATCTAGTTAGTTTACGGTTACTTTAGGGGATGAGACATTCAAATATAGTATATGGAGTCTAGTCAGAATTTAACTTAGTAGATTTGTCGACACCCGGTCCGGGCGCGTCTGTTTGCTAGACTCGCAGCGGGACATGCTTCACTGAACAAATTTGTGAAAATCGCGTTTGAACACGTCATACATTTGTGTTTGTGTATTTTATTTTATCATGAGCCCGTTCCGAACCGGTGACATTTTTACGGCTTTTTGAGCCATGCACACAGGTATAACGAAAGGGTTAGTATGTGAACAGAGGTCATTTCGTATGTTTGACCGACTTTAGGATGTTATTTAATTATAGGATAACTTGTTAAGCGGATGTCGTTGACGGTGAACTTGAACGTTAAGAGGCTTCTGGTTAATTAGCATGCGAGCCTCGGAGGAGCCGTAATGACCACAGCTGTGCCCACTGTGGTACTTCTAGGAAATGAGAAGTTCCCTTACATATACTGTGTACACTTCGTACGGTAAACTTTATACTCAAATTAATCTTATATAAATAAAACAAAGTCGGGTTAGTTACACCATTTTTAACCCAAGAACGGCTAGACCGATTTCATTTGTTGTATTTGTCTCCGTCCCGAATAGCAGAATATTATTAAAACATAGGAAAATTTCACGAAAGTAAAAATAAGAAAATTCATTTTCTCATACATTGATTCTGAGACGGTACGAAATTCGCCGGGTCAGCTAGTTAAATAATAAATTTATATTGGTAGAATGAAAAAATCAAAACTCCTTAGGTATTTAATCCTACCAATGTGAGAGAAATAAACATCAAATATACTACTTGTGAGGGAGACAGTCGTAAATGGTTTGTTGTACCGACTTGAAGCCTCTTTTATTGTCACAAAATGTATTACAATTCCCTTAATTTGTTGATTGCTCGCGATACTTTAATACACTTCCATTTTATACGACCTCTACTATAGATAAGTCTTATGCAACTCCTGTTTAGCTTGAATTAAATTTTAATATTTTCTCACGCAAGTCGCAATGGTATTTCCTCTCCACTGGGATTTCTCGTCTAATAAAATCTAGTTTCTCCCGCCTTATGTAGTTTATGCACGTACTGCAATTAGGTATCTATACGGAGTTAAGATTACCTTTTGTGTCGAGTGTGTGTTACGAGGCTGTGTGCTGTGTACTTTCCGTATGCGTTTGAGTATTCCCCCTTGGAACGCGCTCGCCCAATCTAATTAGGCTGCAACTGCGGAGATAGCAGCGATCGAAACTTGCGGCTTATGAGGACGGCCAACACGACTGACAAGATTACCAAATCTTGTCAGTCAGTGTCAGTGTTGTCAGTGTGTGGTCAGTCTTGTCAGTCTTGTCAGTTGTGTGTTGTTGTCTTGTCAGTGTTGTTGTCTTGTTGTCTTGTCTTGTCGTCCTAGAGGATAGGTTCGGTTGTGGCTTAAAGTTTGGTAACTTTAAGCCACAACCGAACCTATCCTCTGAGCCGTGAGGAACTCCCTATCTGCAGCCATCTCGGTTGCTACTTACCAGCCACTTCTCAAAGCTTTTTTGTAAATTACTTATTTAAGAATCTGCGCGACTCATGACATAATCACTGAGGAACCTCAAGATAAAATCTTTTGTGGTGAATACTGCACAAAAGACTGAAATTGCTTTACAATTGCGGTGGATGGCTTATCAAGTTATCTTAGAACGTCCTCCGAAAAAGTATTGAATCAAAATAATGATCGCTGAGCAAAACGTAAATTGCATTAGTATTCTGAAAAAGTATTCATCGTAAAAAGTTATTTGTGATATAAAATGGTGGAGCGGGGGTCCGATTAAGTGCGTACATAAATTTAATTATATTACCATAGGCCGTTAAATGTTGTTTTAATAGCAATTTTTAATTGATGAAGCGATGTAACAATTCGTACATTTCAGCACACGACGTACCTACGTACCGTGTAGCAGTTACCGTTGTCCGGCCGCTAAAGATAAATTAGGAAAATTCATTGAAACGCAAACTGGCTGATACGACTGGTACTGTGGAGTGTACCTGTACGTACCTACACCAACATATTATGTACGTAGATAGCTAATATTATACGAGTCGACTGCTTGTAAAATTTGTTACCATCACGTAATCGGGATAAAGTAAAATGATTATTACAAATGGGAATAGTACCAATATTGTTGGAAAATAGATTAGATTCACATTAAATATAGCTTTTAATAACGCAGCTTCCCACTAAAGCCGTCGCGTTCTCTGTTTTTATTATGACGCATTTCCTCGTTTAAACATAGTATCCGTGTGAACGTTGCAATATGATTTTGGTACCTCTTTGCGTAGTGGAAAAAATATAGAAAACGCTTGGAATCACTACTGATTGAGTTTTCCGATACGCAAAACATAAACCTGAACGTTGTCAGTCAACATTAATTTAATGTCTTTTGTCAACATACAGGGTGTCCCGTAAGTCGACGTCAAGCCGGAATCGGGTAATAGGCCAAGTCATAATAGTTATCAGAAAAATATAAAAAAACTAATATAATTTTTTTTTTAATTATTGGCATTTAAATGTCACTTTTTGCACAACCAAATATTCAAAATTAATACTTTGAAAAAACTTAGGCAAGTAACATTAAAAGTTGGCGCATTTAATAAGCATTCCAAATTTTTTTTATTTCAAAGATTTTTTAAATATTTTTCTGATAACTATTGACTTGGCCTATTACCCGATTCCGGCTTGACGTCGACTTACGGAACAAACAAAACAAAGTACTGTCAACCACTACGGGTTCTCTTTCAAAAGAAATAACATTGCTTTTATCCAGGTGTCTATCTATCACATTGCCGGTACAAAAATTGTTTTGTCTTTTTAATATTGTATGTGTTTTTATTTTGATTTATTTTGAAATTTTGTATATGATCCACTGTTGGTCGAAATAAAAGATTATTATTATTATAAAATGGCTTTTTTAAATAACCTGATAACATGAGCTGTTATTTACGTAAATTAATCAGCCTATAATGTTCCCACTGCTAGGACAGAGGCCTCTTCTCTGTGAGATATTATTTACTTATTCTCGGCAATTATTATCGGGCTCTTTGTGATGCTGTGTGCGTACCAACTAGGATACACTCGCACCAGTTTGCATTAAGTTGTTACTCGCTCACTTATAACAAATGACATGAATTTGTTCAACTGGAGCAGAGAGCAAGTATGGCGGTGTGTGGAGGCCCCGTTTCTCTGCTCCGCTGCTCTCTGTTCCCTAACTACATATACACACATCAAAAGTGTCTAGGGATCAAGCATTTTTATGCGGATTTCTTGAGATTGAGATGTGGCTTTGTAATAAATTTATGATTTTATAAATTTATATGGATCCTTTTTGGTGCATTTCATAATTTGAATCAGGAACTGTGAATCAAATTCGAGTAAAAGATGAAAATCAGCTGTCAATATTTTCCCTATAAAAACATACAACGCATTGAAGACATTATTAGTGCTACTGTTTCCCTACTACTGATTAAAACCAACGTTATTATGGAGCGGCGACGTCATTTAAGCAGGGAAGAAATGCTCAGAGCCGTGGGAATGATAGAAGCTGGTTCCCGGCAACGTACTGTGGCTTTAGCTCTGAATACAAGTCAGAGTGTTATCAGTCGACTTTGGACACGTTACCGAAGCACTGGTACCGTGGCTGAGCGCCATGGAGGACGGTATCGCTGCACCACACGGAGACAAGACCGATACATTCAAATCTTAACTCGAAGAGCTCCAACAATAACCGCCATGATGTTAGCCGTGAGGCTTCATCACTCTTCAGGGAACTTAATTAGCGACCAAACAGTCAGAAACCGCTTGCATGAAGTGAACCTTCATTCCCGAAGACCGCTACGGGTACCACCTATAGCAATGCACAATCGTAGGATTCGATATCAATGGGCTCTTGAACACAGAAATTGGGCAGAAGAACAATGGCGTTTCGTGTGCTTTTCTGATGAGTCTCGTTTTGGTATGAGACCGGATACAAGACGTATACGACACTGGAGAACCCCTGGACGCCAACAGCGATTAAAATCCTGCCAGGAAGTCCATCCTTATAGTGGTGGAACCATCATGGTATGGGCGGGTATTTGGATCGGCGGAAGAACTGAGTTGATTTGGATCAGAGGCAACCTCAACGCTCAAATTTATGCTGAGACGATTGTATCAGACGTCATCGTTCCTCTACAAGTGCAAATCGGTCCCTTATTTCAGTTAATGCATGATAATGCACGACCGCACACCGCAAGAGTTGTAAGACAGACTCTCGCCGCAGCTAACATCAATGTCCTGCCCTGGCCTGCTCAGTCGCCAGACTTGAACCCGATTGAGCATGCATGGGATATGCTACAGAGAAGAGCTCTGCCGAATATGGAGGGTATCCAGTCGCAAGAAGACCTTTTTTTGTTGTTGCAACGAACATGGGCGGCCATTCCACAGCGTGATTTGGATGAACTCATTTTGAGTATGCCAAACCGATGTTCTTGTGTTGTTAGTGTTCGCGGTAGAAACACGGATTATTAATTGTTTAAGTTACCCAATAAAATTTTAAAGAAAACTGTTATTTAGGTCTTTTTTTCGAACTTTTGTGTTAGTGGTTCAAATGTCAAAAATCCCTTTATTAGGAAAATGGCAAATTTCTTTATTAATGCAAAGGTGACTTGGTTTATCGTTACTGTGACAAACGAAAACACTTTATTTGATGAATCCTTAAAGAAAATTTTAATTAATATCAATCAGGAGAAAAGTTATTGCAAAAATATATGTTGATCCCTAGACACTTTTGATGTGTGTATGTTTATCGCAGTTCGAGTTACAAATCGAACTTGTGTATTGTGTGAACGTAGAATTATTACGACGTATTTATGAGTTGACGACGCCTTGCTCACTCGAGCTGCCCTGAATTGCATACATTTCAATCTAAAGCCTACTCTGAATTTCGTTCGACATACTCGTGCAGAAACAACGTCTATCTAGTAAAGTTTCCATTTGCTATTCTGTTGTTTCAGAATTGTAAAAGCAATTTCAGGAATAAGTTGAAACAAAAGCCGAAGTAGTTAAATCAAGGTTTGGGCGGATTAATAATTGAATAGTAATGAAATTTTAATAAAAGCCGGGCAAAAAAGTGTGAACGTATTAAAAAAATCTTTACTCTGCGGGTGCGCGGTACATTTTACCTAATACCTTAGCTAACAGGGGCGATACCAAACATCTTATTTTGGAGATCCCTTATAATATTATAGATGTTTATAAACCGGGGTTCCAATTTATCGGTCTCGAAAATTCAAATAAGTTAAGTACCTTTGATCGGTTAAATTAGCAGTATTCTTCAGAGAATGGGTTACATTCAGAGCCTTTTGATGAGAGAAATAATCCCCTAATAAAAATAATTAGAATTTGTTATCATTTGCCTCGCTCGAGCTTTGATCTATTAATTACCTAAATTGTTTTATTAATAGTTGTGTATTTTATCTACCAAATGAATGGGTAAATATAATTATGTAAATTGACTTTACGCTACTGATGTTGTGTACCTATGTCCCTGCGTAGTTATAGAATTATAGAAACTAAGAGTTCTTGTTTGGACAAAGAGTCTTTTTTCTAAAATTTGGAAACACGACGCCACAATACTCATAAAACCTATACTGACCAAATTGTGATTTATCAGCCGTTAAACGAAGTTTCTGAGTGTGAGCAAACGTATCGTAACAAAGCAAATATTTTCATACCAATTTTTTTTCGTATTATACAAGAATTAGGAAGCTGTTTATTTTGTTTCCAACCAAAGTATGTTCTTTAAAACGTTCAACGTATCTACTGCGTATTTGTTTTTCATTTCGTTAGAGCTAATTTGCTTTCTTGGAGGTCGTCGGGGCGTGGGCGACGCGGTGGCGGAGCGGGCGCGGGTGCGACCGGATGTTTTCCCCGACCGATGTTTCCGACATTATAATATCAATCCTGTTCTTGACGCACTTGCCATTTTTCCTAACTCGTTCCCAAAGAGACAAGGAATTGTTTATGTCGTGTCTGTTTTAAAAACAATGCTATCGACACGGTTTCGCGAACCTCTCGTGACTACGTTGAAAATAAATGACAGTGCCGATAGAGGCGTACTTTTATTGTGTCGGATTTATACGAGTGGTAGGTAACTTAGTTTCCATGTTTTCATCGGTCTTTTTCGATTTGTATCTTTCTGCGCTCTAGGCGTTCAAAGCTACCTACTGTGCTATTCGGACATTGAAAATCAAAGCGATTTAGATTTTTAGCTCGGAACTTAGATTTATATTTATCGGCGCTGAACGTTATACTGCGTTTACTGAACCTGGTTTAAAAATATTGGTTTAGTGGATATGGAATATTTACTCGTATACACATACGTCGGAACATGAAAGTAAATAAGGCAGAGGTTATGAATATTGAGAATTTAGTCGTCATTCGTGATTTATTTGTTACCGCTACCATCAATTAATTAACCTACAGCGAATTAGTCAAAGGTTATTTTGAAAACAGCTATTTTGTTAAGCTATGAGGTACTCGAAGCAGTGTTCAGCGAAGCGGCCATATTTCATTCTCAAAGTCTTCGTCGATGTCACGGCTGAGATGCGATGCTCCGGAACAGATTAAGCTCAAGAATTATGCGAGAAATTGCATTGCTAAGCGCTCGCAGATTGTTTGAGCACAATGCATAAAATGATTTCGTCTCGGCACTTGTCTCTTCTCGAACACACTCGGAACTATGATTGCCGTCCCACTTGTTACTCTCATATACCGACTCGAAAGTTTTCTACGACTTCTTCAAGTGACGTTACATAAAAAAGAACTCATGAATCCGACTCGGATGTCGACTTTCCATATTATGACTACTTCGTTAGATCTCCGTTACTGAATATTAAATTGATATCCCTTTACGTCGTCGGAATTTCATTTTCATTGATTTATATTGTACGAAATTGGTTTATCGTACTACACGATGATTGGATCGAACAATTCAGTTTATTGAACTGTTCAAAATTGAAAAGTTTGTAGCCATTTGCAATATTTCCCCGCGTATGGATGTTAGTGATCTGTGTTCAACAATGTATGTAGTACCTACCCTACGATAGAGGTAAACATAATCAAATACGTGTATTCATCTGTCTTGAGCCTCACATTGTTTTTTTTTAGATTGCAATTTAAAATGTTGATGTCTGTCGGCCGTATAACCTGACAGTATTAATCCTGCTCAAATAGGTAGCGAGCGGCAATTTACGCAGCTCTATATTTTTCAAGCCCGCCAGATATTTTTCAGCTAGAATTTGCGCGTTCCACCTCGGCCCAGTTTAATGGGCAGACGAGAGCCGTACAACATCCGCTGTTTTCCATCTCCTTGCTTACTCTGCTTCTTTCATTTGTTCACTACCGACCACTAAAATGCCGCCATAAATTTTGTAGTTATTTGTTAACTGTGGTCATCGTTTTTTTTTTTTTTTGCATAAAATGTTAGTTTCCGTTTTGTGTGCTATCATTTACCTTAGAACTTCTGTTTAAAGTGTTTATTTCGTAAAACAAACTTATGAAGCAGATGAAATTCAACATATCGCGTAAATATGGGCACGTCGAATTACCTGAAAACTAAAGTTTTCCGTTCGTTTAGCTTTGTAAGCACCGTTTGGTTTATTACCATACGTACGTGTACGTGGTGAGTGTAATTTGTCGAAGTTGTGAGTTAAGGCCGGCTGCACACGAGTACTAGGTGCTAGTCGGTCTATGCGCGGAAGTTTCGCGCACCGGCACGCGTCGCGCGTTTCGCTAACGACTCTCCGGCACCTGAACGCGCATCATACTTGACAAATTAAATTCCTCACTAATGCTTTGCTCGAGGACGAACAGAACGCTGAATACAGTGGCAGATTTCCACAACATTTCCAATTCGATTTAGGACAATTGCACACTTTCAGGGAATGCGATGTTTCAAAAGGGAGTAACGAACAATTCGATTGAACGTGGAGTTCTTTTATTGCATCTTTATTTTATTGCGTTATTGACGGTGTCGGTACTTGCTGGTATGTTCGTATAACTGAATTGAATGTTGCACGCTACATGACAGATGTTCGCTGTCGAGGCCGCTCGTTGTTTGCTCTCAGTCACTGTGTCAGGGAAATGCATTTGATCCGTGTGCGGACGTGACGCCTCCCACCATTGACTGTTTACGTTTCACCGAAAAACTAGCTTTACTCGATACAAAACTACAGTAGGTAGGTATGTATCATGTGCGCAATAGATATTCAAATGTGTCAATATATTTTCTTGAATTTGCCATTTTCATGGAATCAGAGGGGCAATTCTCGTAATTTTAAGAACGTTCACAGTCTGATCTCAGTCTCAATCTGTCAAAAACTGCCTCTATTTTCCCTACATTTTGACAAGTTTTTGACATTTGTTTGTCGCTGAGATGAGACTGCGACTAGATTTTGAACGTTTTAAATTACGAGAATTGGCCTTCTGATTACCTACCTAATTACCTGTTGATGTTACTATCGGAAAATTTCTGTTTAAAGTTTTTTTCAGTTAATATTCTTCTCGTTATTGTTTCCTTTACCGAAGAACCATGTTGAATTGTTTGTTGTAGATTCTTTTGAGTGCAAGTTCTTGGTAACATAAGATTTTCCTACTGGAAAAATATATAATTTTATCACAAGTTCATGGTTGGCCTCATAAACTAGGATGTCGCAGTTCCTCACGTTAGGTCAAGGAGTGAAAATGCGGAGCGATTTTCAAATAAATTCCTTTCCCACGTAGCCGGCACATATTATCATCTTTTCGAACTGACGCTTTCATTCAAAACGTAGTCAGAAAAATAATAAGGTGCATGCTAAAATTAACCATAAGGTGCTTGACATTTACATTCCGTGACTATGCAACTACAGTATCGTCGTCAACAAACTCGAGTGGAGCAACATTTCTCATAAACCCTTCGAAGATGTCAATCTTGACAGTTCAGCGCACATGCATCAAATTAAGGCAGTTATGTTCCGTCCATTAATAGTTCATATTTCGTATGAATAGACATCGAATGTCGGATATACTGGATATACATAGTAAATGTATACAATATTTAGTGCTTTGAAATCCGGTGGCATTCAGGGCTGGCCACGAGCGACTATTAATAACGTGGACGTGTGTGGCTGTATCCTCAGAAACGGCCGACCTCTCGACCCTCCGGCCTTCTATTGATCACACTCTTGTCATAAACACATTTCCTCTAATGGACCCCGGCTCTGTCTTGAGACACTATTGTTTTTGTCCACAATCAAGGGTACGCTCCGGCAGACATTCACCATGTATCATCCCTATTTCCTGCTATGAATCATTGGTAACATTACGGGAATTTATTAATGATTGTAACAATACTGGAAGGCTGAGTATATGCCTACATGTACTCAGTCTTCCAGTATTAATAGTTAGGACCTTTGAACGCTTTAGTGTTATGTAAAGATATTTGCCAGAAAAGCTGGTTGACTGATTTGATACCTACTTGTTGTATCCCAAGTATATAAATACCTAAACAATATAAAATAGTATCTTTTGTAGGCTCACATTAATATTAATGGGATACTAGGTTCAGAAATCAGATAAATTGGCTACTTTTGTTGCCAGAATTCCATCGTCTAGTTTCGTAAATTGGTTTGACTTCCCTTTCATCGGTAAACAGAGCGGCTTTTATCGCCGACAAAGATTACTTTATCCCAACGGAAGCGACGAGATTGAACTCCTTACACGTTGAAACCAATATCCTGGGGTATTTCCTCGACGTGGAGAGCGCTAGTCCGGCAACCTTGAGGCGCCACCTCTCGCCTCAATCTTAAGCAAGGTAATTATGATAAGACGTAGTACAAGACTTGCTACGATGTATCAAAATAAATAAAGAACTGAATTCACCCTAATTTTGTTTGTAATATATGGACACTATTTTAAATGAAACAGCGAACCGTTTATTCTTAATTCGTACTGGAACAGGGAGTGCTTATTACGGACCAAGTAAGTTCAATCTCTTTTATCGCGGCATTATAGCGGGGAGAATTGAACGGCGCCTCGTATCCCAACAGTTCCTATAGCGAGCGCCCACTCTCCCGTAAAATTATGTTAAACTTGTTCTTTGTTTTTTATATCGCTATCATTCTTCTTATAAAATTCTAGTTGATAGTCCTTTCTATGAGGGTGCGTTGATAACATGACGAGAAAATGAAGCCTGGAAGACCGCGTCTCACCCTGATCGATTGCACGCAAAATATTCCTGTCGGAATACGTACAATCTGTTGTGAGTCAGGCCGGTGCCAGATCACTCGTTTATCATTTTATGTCGGGCACAGGTTTCTGCGGGGAGCATCCGTATCCGCTAGGTGGATGTTTCTAATATTATGGGTATATTTTTTCTTTATGACACCGAATTTCTGAGATGTCAGGCACATGCGCTTGATTTCCGCAGTTATTATGGGTATCGCGTGTATCCGAACGGCCGAATTTAAAAAATTGCTTGACGATTATGCGGCGAGCCGCGCGGCGCGGTGTCGTAATTACGGCGTCACTCGGCTAAAACGACGAAATAAATTGAAAAGCGAGCTCCGGTGAAAATGCGAGCCGGAAAAATATATCTCCACGGCACTTGGGCATCCACTGACACGGACGCAGATACTGTATTTGTTTTTGCTAAAATCTCATTGTTATGCGGGAATAATAAATTATTCCTCCGTGACAATAATTGCATTGTACTTTTACTGAATAATTGCTTCATTAATGTTAATGAAGCGAAGTACAGTCCGCAGCGAGTTGTCTGTTAGATTATTCATTAATCTTTATTTTGAAAAGTGTCCTTGTCACTAGGAAGTGACCTATAAAAGCGTCATTAATTTATATAATTAAAAGTATTTTTCTGTGTTCATCGAACAACGAACCGTCCTACTTAATAATGAAAAAGGTTCTGTGATTTAATGTGCTTCTAGATTAATTACATTTCTCTACATTGACCCGAAACTCTTTTTGTGATTGCCAAATGTCGTTACATTACGAAAATCCAGTTAAAACAATTATTAGGAGTGGATTGAAAACATCAATCGCCGCTGTAACCGGTGCTAGATAAATGGATGGAAATCTCGTCACATGTTGAGACTGATAGACTTTTATCGCTTTTTCATACTTATTTCGCCCCATACCTTCGTTGGGTGTTCCTTGAGTACCTATCTATGCCACAAGATTATAAATGGATTTATAATGAGCTCAGAATTTTGGAAGGAACCCCTGTCAACGTAAAAAACTTCGAAATCTGTGTATAATGCCCATTTATAAATAATAACTAATGCTATCGGGCCTTCATAAATTTAAATTCCTTTACCCACCAAATGAGGGCCGACTTAAACATAGGGTTACGATGCTAGCACAAGGAAACCCACAATACTTACCGACCTATAATAGAAAAAATATAATGCAATTTCGATATGGGCTATAGGAAATAAACCTCCTAAATGATTTGTTTTGTACAGTAAACAAGTTCATTAATATTTCGTTCATTTCATCTTCCGATGATGGAATTTTTTTTAACTTTTTCTTTAATAACTTTTCTACATGTTATATTTAAGTTTAAAAATTATCCGTGGGTCGAAATATATTTTCGTTAATGTTAGAATAATATAAGTGATTTTTGCCTTATATAATCTGCTAACGTTGCCGGGAGTTTGAACGTGACTGAAATACATTTATTTTCTCTCAAGACTATAAAAAAACGGAATTCACTTGCAGCCAAAGTTATCTGCGATTCTTCCCGCGGATGCCTTTCAAGGCTGGCATTGAGCTCTATAATCGGAGATGATACAGACGAATCGGTATGCTATGACCAACCGAGGCTGTAATTATTGGCATCCCTTCTGTTAGTTCAATCCGGTATATAGTCCGAATAAGCTATAGTACTGTTTATGACAGCTTTATATCTCCTTTAATACTAGTTAACGATCAAACTTCGTGACTAAGGACGTGCGAATTTATGGCGCATATATTTGTGTTACAGAAGCCCCAACTGTACAGTTCCGTGCGTGTCACGGTTGCGGATGCAGCCATTGTTGTGTCGAATTATAATTTTGTTGAACACAATGAATTTTAGAAGAGGCTTTAATGTTGGTACACAATCATAAAGCGGTCAAAAGCGACATGGTTGGTGTTATCGGGGAAATGAATACACCCACGTAAAATATTAGGTTTTAACACGGAATGATTTAAATGTATTGTGATTTTTCTTTTCACGAATAATTATGTTAACTTCTTAGGAAATATGTTTGTGGGTAGATACATAAAAGTAGGTATGCTGTTACAAATGAGGGTCAAACTGCATCATTAGGTCATCATCACTCACAAGCAAGGCCTTTCAGTAGGTAAATGTGCGACAAATTCGAAGGACTGATCTCGACGCCATTAAAGCAATGAGTGACATCCTTTATCCCATAAGACAAAGGTGTGTTTGAACGAAAACCGTCATTGTCTTAATTCCTGACAATCCGAATTTCTATCATCATAAGCTATATAAGATAAAGACAATTATAAGGAGCGACCGGCCCTAATTTAGACACGAAATAAATTTCGTGGTAATTTCCTTATTGGTTCGAATTTCAGGCATTTCAGTGCTATATAGTGAGTTAGTCTTCCTCATTTGTGATAATTAGCACACGAATATTTAGCTATATTTATTTGCTGGTTTATAAAGATAAAAATACACCATATCACATCAGCAATTAAAGTTAATTTTATTTTCTTAAGAACTGTTTAATTTCGTTGGCCAGCGCTTTTTCATCACGATTAATGAAACAAAATAAATTTACTTAAGCGTCATAAAAACAGATCGGTTTCGTGGAAACAAAATATTCAATAGAAACCGGAGAAAAATTGATGATATTAAGTCTCCACTGATTCATTCAGAGTTAATATCTCTTAGAAGAGTTTCGTTTTATTTATACAACTTGAAAAAGACGAAATAAACATAAAATGTGACTTTCCGGGGCAAAAGACAGCTTGAGAATTGTGTAAAGAAGTGAGTGCTAATTTAGCAAAACGAATTGTAAAAGAGAATGATGAATCCGCCTGGAAATTAAGCCTAGCGTGCAGAAACCTTTACGATACGGAATCCACTTAGTGTAATTGCTGGTTTCATTTGAATAGCTCGACATAAAATTAATTTTAGTTAAATGTTTTGATTGATGGTAATGTTTTCCTAATGTTACCGTTGTTAAAAAGTTCTCGGTAAACAAACCCGCTCGTTGTTGTACTTAATCATTTTCCTCTTAACGTTATTGCCGTACATCTCGAAGTAAAATTGCAAACTGGCTCATATCCTCATGGAATGAGAGTAGTTATGGCCCCCTGAAGATAGATACCCACGTTTTTATTTTACGCAGAACGGCGTGCCTGAGCCGACCACGATAAATTATCTATTGTTGGGCTCTGAATTCAACAAGAGCCGTTTTTGTTCAATTCTTCGTCTCGTCGTCAATGGGAAATTTATTACCTCCTCTCCCGCATTTAAATAAGGCCGATTATATCAGCAAAGAACTTAAAATGTTGTGAGCACTCAAGTGAAGATGGCAATTTTCCCATTTTATTTCTCACCTTTATTGGAGGTGCGAATTATTTTACGCCATTAACTGCAGCATCAGATTTTTTGTTTACTTACCTTTCTAGTAATAACCTCAGCAGTTCACCGAAATGTCATCGTTTCCTTAGCTTTGTTTTATAAAATGTAACACTTCAGTTACTTTTTAGTGTTGTTTTCACATTTCTAGAAATGTTTATTAGTTTCGGAGATAGGGAGATGTTCGGAATGAGTTCTTAATTCTAATAAATTGCACTTGTTAGCTTCTTACTGTTCTCAATAGCGTTGTAATAATAATTTACGACAGGTTACTTATATCTTTGTAAGAGTGTCGAAATTCACAAACTTTTCGGTTACTATAGAGTAACTGAGAAATACCTATAGAGGTATTTACATACTTGGTAGTTTGACACCAAAAATGTTATAGACCTTTTAATTAAAACATCTACCAAGGTACTCTCTTTACCGTGAAGATTAAAGAAACTTCTCAGTTACGTCGAAGTGCTCTTATAATGGCACGCGGATCCAGGACCGCAATCGTCCACGGCACATTTGAAATCAAAGCAGCGTTTTTATTGATCTTCTGAATGGGGCGGGCGCAGGTTGAATAAAGTTGTAAGCGGTGACCGTAATCTATTTTGTGCTCGATCCCAACAACGTGTGACCGACGTCAGTCGGTTGACCTCACATATTTCTTCTATTTGCCGGTGTTCGTTACTTTCGTGAACACTGGGATTCCATCTATCATTTTCCTCTCGCACCGATGACCTTTAACTTGACGTCTGGGAGATTTCCTCCGTTCATATTTTTTATTATAAAAGACTGTTCAACAGACTGTTGCTGATTCCAATATGTCAGACAGCTGCCGAGAGAATCCACCATGATAATAGAAAATTATCGAAAAATTGATGGTTATAGGATATATATATAAGAGGCGGTGTCCATGCCGGCCTTCCAACTTAGTAGAGACTAATTTTTCACTCCTACGCAGTCTGCTGTTGGCTCTGAATCGTTTATCATTACTGTTTTCATTCCTCGCAGAGTTTGTGCCGATATATTCTTATTACGTATTGTTACATAGACCTCGACACGATACGAGTAGTTTCATTAATAAAATGAATAAGTAAGATGGCAGTTCTACTGACACCGACACCGATATTTCATAATAAATTAACTGTTTCATCCTAGTTTCAGTACGCTTGCAACTTTGTCCGCGAAATCTCTTAATTTTGCCTTGATCCCGAAACACGTTTGAACAATTAAATCGATCCGTTGTTTCGAAGCTTACAGTTGTGCAGAATCCCTTAATGTCATTCTAACCGTTTCGCAGTTAAATGGACGCCGTTTCATTAGCTGTCTCGCTGATAAAACTGGACAGTTAAATAATTTTCTTAGCTGCCTTTTTTATACATATTATTGCAGAATAACCACTCCAGAAAGATAGTGAGCATTGGATTCTTAATGAGTTTAGTCAAATTAAATTATTCAATAAATTAAGATTTCCTGATTGCTATTTTGTACAGTCGTCGGGAAATATTTTAACAATGAAGCTCGGGAAAATAACTTTGTTTGCAAATTTAAGACAATAGCCTTCACTGGCTAAGGTATTAATAATAAATATAAGTAAACATAGTAGAAACATGAAAGACACTTAGTTTGTCCCACTTTCTCTGGTTGACTGGCTCGCTTTGCATAGATATGGCCGGTGTCATAGAAATGAACGCAGGACACTTTGATCTTGGCAGATCAAGTTCGCTATAGATGTTCCAAAAGCTTATTTTATGCGGATGAAGCTACGAAAAGCAGATATGGTTCGTATTCTGAGCCAGTTCCAGCCTTTACTGCTAGCAAGTCGAAGTAATTTTACCTCCTTATCTTGTAGAAAAGAAACCAGTAACTTTGAATAAAAGTATCAGACGAGATATAAGCAAGAACAACTTTACATTATTGATTGCTTGCTAACGTTCTTGTGATTGATCAATTAACGTACAATTTGTCATAAAATATATCTTTCCACTCTTGCCCTTCAGTAACAGGTAATAAACGTGATGAAAATAAATTATCTTTTTAATTGAAATACTCATAGAATTTGCTTACTGCTCGACCTTTAACGATGATTGTTTTATCCTCTAACCTTTTAAAAACGTATGAAGTATCAGACAGCAAACAGTAGAATTTTCTAAATTGTGTCTTATTACATTTTAATTAATCGGTATTTTTCTTCTGTTCTCCAATTCAATCGGATGTAATTAACTTACTATATTCCAAAAACTCAAACTAAACTAAATATCCGAACAATCGGTGTTATATCAATTAGCTGATGTTGATTTTAATTTAGCCCTAGCAGCTGACCTATTTGGAATATTCCATCCGTTCGCGCCTCTGTTCGAAAACCAATCGATGATTTTCGAAGCTGGTATTTAACTATCCGCAATTCGGAAAACTGTTTACCAAGTTCCTTTGAGTTAAATTACTACTTTTTATTTGAGTATTTACGCGAACCATCGGTAAATCCTAGTCCTTATATTTTATTACTTTAATCACAGTCTCGGTGAATTCTTTATCCCCCGAAAACAGTTCTTTCAATTGGTACGTTGGAATTCCTTTGTCAAATAGAGGGATCCTCGCAGACATCAATTTGCTGAATACCTATTAATAACATTCTTTCGTTTGTTTGAAAGTTATGTTGTACTTGCACTAGTCTTTGTCCTGGTTAGTTTTGAGTACCTACAAACGAATGCACAAGAGAAAATCGGGGACCTCTGTGATTGGCACAAATCTAGCCGAAAATGTCCGACCTTTCCAAGGGTTCGCCTATCATTGAACTTATCCTCAGTTTCTATGTCCAAAAGGGGATCGTCCAACAGTCCTTTGAAAATTCTAAAGACAATTTTATCAAGAAACGGAACTTAAGGATGAAAGTGTCTCCTAGCCTAAATTATAGAAAACTTCTCCTCGATATTGGCGAAGATACGAAAGTGTTCGTTTAACCAATAACGACTTGTAAGATAGGAATCGGGAATCAGCCTGTTGCAGTCTTCTGCTGAATAAAGGCTCTTTCTTTCTCACAGGGAGGCATTTACATAATTCATGTATGTATAACTTCCTGTTTATCGTACCAAACCCCTACCTACCTACTTACTCTTTCTATTTCTACAAGTTAATGTATTCTGAGTTAGTTCTCCCTGTTTTTTCATCTGAACAGAACCTTTTGATCTACGTACTAATAGTGTAATATCGATGGTAATCGGAAACGGTCTGGTTCAACGTTTTTAGTTACAAATAAAAGCGATTTCGGATAGCGTCGGACATGATTAGGTTGTGCCCACATCCTAGCTCACTGATTATTGCTGCCTCTGAATTATTTCTTAGTAAGTACGAGTAACTTTGGTAATTGCTCCAATATTCGGTTATCTCGATGACTTGAAATACATATTTTAGTAGGTACCTATCTTAACATGTATTATATGATTGTTAGTATAAAAATTTATTCAAATTTGAATTCCTCTATGTAGTTGACTTTTTGGGTAAGTATCTACTGTTTCATGTCAACATCTCCACTAAGTTTTTTGGCAAAAACTTTATATTAATTAGTAGTACGCGTAGTACAAAAGTTTATTCGATTTTAAGTTTCCCGAGCAACCGTTAAAACGTGATTACTCTTAGTGGGTACAATCATGAATATAAACGTAAGTAGCTCTTTTATTTCAATTGGAGATTCCCCTCCGCATCACTCCACTCACCTACAAAGTATCTTCCTCGATTAGGCAGCGCTTTTAAACTGCGATCAGTATTCTGTGAATGGCACCAATCAGACAAGGGCAACCTCACGCTGCGTAATGGAAGTAAAACGATAATTTTACGATCCTTATAAAACTCTTACAGGATTATTGCTATCGTGCGTGTAATATTCATGATCTGAATTTATGCGTGGTAGTCCCTTTACGTTATATTTAGATTTTGCTGTTCAATTCACCCAACAAATATTTATATTCGGAATATCGTGTGAGTAAAAGCATGTTTTCAATAAGCATATTTCCCGTGTGCTGTCGTCTGCTATGAGTAAAATGCGTGCTGCATTCCTTTGATATTTTAAACATTATTAGAATTCCGGCTGTAAATACCGCGTTCCGAAATACCACGAGTATTAGATTGAATTTTTTGGGATTTAATATTCTTCTACTTAGAACTCTAGGTTCTTTATTAGTTCTGGTGATATTTTGGACTTTACACGTTGATATAACATGTAGGTGCATATAGTAAATATAATTAACATTTCCGTCAGTACGAGTAGATGATTGCCCAAGTAAATATACATTTGTATCCACTCGTTACCCGAATTAGGTGCGTAAATTACCGAAGCCACATGCACTGTGTGACCAATTTGTGAATTATGCGTAATACAAATCGTAAACATAATCTATGAACCTTAACTGACATTATTAATTCAGAACTGATATGGAGCGTCGATTTAGCTATAATATGTAGTAAATTTATTCGTTATATAATCCCAATATCCTTAACCCGGCTGCATCCGCTACTGGGTAAAAATACCGCAGAGTATGCCATGCAAGCCATGGTCCGGGGCGAGAGGGCACCTCCTTCTGCGAAGCAGTCATGCTAGCGAAGGAGGTGGCGGGATGGTTGAGGGACAGATTCTCACGTCCCAGCCGCCTCGGGAGACGCTCCGGGTGTCGGGAGCCGCGTGACGACTCCCGCCCACCGTAGGCGCGGGCCTTCGGACGGAGAGTAATGGGTAGCTCACCGTCCGATCAGGACCAGGCCCGTGCCGGACGGCGCGTATGTGATCCACGCGCGCCTCAAAGAGATGTCAGCATCAGTGAAGGGGCCCGTCAGGACCGAAGCCTGTGCCGGGGCAGCGGGATTGTCCGAAAGGGTTACCGCTACCCTGGAACATAAAAGGGCTAAGGAAGGAACACGGATGGGTTTTAGTCAGTAAGAGTCTGACACTCCCTTCCGCTCCACCCAGAGTGTGACGTCATTTGATGATTTAAAATCCTTAAAAAAAAGAGTATCCATATACGGTAATATGCGGTAATATGCTCTGGTAACACGGGACCTTAGGTACCTTTTAGGCGATTTTTATAGAAGTTTTGAGGATTTTTTTTCTATTTTTGTTATGTCTATGACAAGCTCACATTTTTAATAAATAAACATTAGAACTTGAATTTGATATTTTATTTATTGTAAATAATATCAATTAAACTATAGTACCTACATCTTAATAATAAATAAAAAAACTGTATATTCTTAGATAATGCTATTTAAATTCTGTGGTATTTTGTAAATACCTAGCGAGTGCTGCCGGGTTAAGGCGAGTTTAGATGACAGTCGCTTCGCGAGGAACCTTAATTTCGGCATATCAAGATTGAAGAAACTTGTCTTACGATTGCTAATGAGGGCACGACACTTCCTTAATCAAAGCGGAGGCTGGCAATAGGTAACCGTTAAAATGAAGAAGAAGGGTCGGGGAAGTAATCTGGTATTCATTGAAGCCGCATTGTACACTCAAGTTAGCAAGCCGTTTTGTCTGTATAAGAGAATAATGAGATTTACTGAAATATACCTATGTATATACAGGCGTCTATTTTATCAAGAGACCAAAACTACATACTTGGAGTGAAGTTGTCGTGATCCTCCTTGAACATTCGTAGTGACAGGTTGCTGGCTGGTCGCACACGATCTCCATACCAGACCGTTTCCCACGATTGACCCTCATAACTTACGCGGTTTGATAAGCGAGATGCTTATATATACCTACCTAAACATATGTTACTTATGTATATTCTCGGCTTTCTATAAAAATATGGAAACATATATTTATCGTATCATATACATACGAGTTTGATTAATACAGAAACGAGGGGTAGCCTAATGAAACCCACAAGTAGATGATATAATACTCGCCGGAATGTGCCAAAAGAAAAAATAAATCAGACGTAGCTGAGATAGACTTTGGCAGCCCGAGGAGTAATTAATCTGCTCCTTCATGCCCGGCCTTACCGCGGCCTTAGCATTTAGCGCCTCGACTAACGACGAGTGGGCCTCACAAGTGTGATTGGCATATTTCACATGCAAAGACGCGTGATTGTGACCCCCCCCCCCCCCCCCCCGGACACCGATCCGCACGTCTTCCGAGATGACAACCTTTAACTTTTCCGACTAATAGCCGATATAAACAAGCCCCAAACTTTATATTAGTACCCGTTATTCTGTTAGTTTAGTGTGTAACATCTAATTAATACTAATTTCCCGTCGACGCGCCTTTGTGTGAGTACGGAGCTGAAACGTGCTCCATTTTGAATCACTAACTGCAAATATTATCCCTTTTAAGTAAGGATAAAATGTAAGTATTGTGACCGACCTCGGAGAGGATTACTAACGTGAGTTTATCCTTTATCCATGTCTCTATACTCGTAGCTGTGTTTCTATTAAATGAAAGTCAAACGTTGACTCGCTCTTACTGATATAACTATATCGCTTTTCACTGGTTTTCTTTTCATGAAAGATGTTCTTAACATTAATTCCTTATGATCTCCTCTTAACACCGAACTCGAGTGTATTTCGTTTATTTTTTATACAAAGATAACATCTAATGAAGGACGAAATATTATTTATGAGTGGGATTAAGTTTGTAGACAAGAGCTTAGTTAACGGCGACTATCTGATAGTAGGTTTTCTTTTGCACTGAACTTTGTAATGGCCCTAATATTTAATTGATGTCTGTCAGTAATTAAATTATCTCTTTATTTGTTGTCTAATTAAAGAGGACAAATAGAGCCTTTTACTTTGAATAAATTATGTAATACTACGCGATATTTTATTTTACTTCACTCTAAAAAGGAACCAGTTTCCTATGCCTCTAAATAATTATTCACGCCGAACTAAAATTCTATTGAGACCAAAATAATGGCAATACAATGTGAATTGACCCAAAATAGCTTGACAGTTCCATGAATATTAAGGTTCATGTGACCTATAACTATAATGTGCTAATATCAGTGTAAATGTCTCCGTGATGACTGTGAAGCACTCAATGTAATTGTTATGTAGCGGCATTCTCCGTCCCGAATGTTAACTGTTACTGAACACTTAATAGACTCATGAGAATTACTGCTAATTTACCTAAACAAACTACAGATTCTCCGGAAAATATCGTTAGCTTGCAAAAAATCACTATAGCATCCAACGCGAAAAACTATTAGGTAGTTAGCATTTATTGCTTGTAACATCCTGGCCGTCCGGCAGCATACGGTCGGGCCATTGAAACCAGCTGGAAATTTCGTAAACATGCCCAAAACAACCCTTAAAGACAAAGAACACTTGGCAGTATAATTTTATAAGTACTCGTAGGAGTATTTAAAGTTCCGTAATATTCTTCGAGGTATAAAAGTACGACGTCACGTTTTTAAATTCGCCCAGCGTTAAATCGCCACGTCCGCGTAGACCACATTCAAAGCGCAAAGCTTTGTTGTTTTTGTAAAAAAGAGGCAGAAAGTCGACGTACCATATTTCTAGCTAGTGTATGCGGTCCCCACGAACACTTTATTACAGACATAGCATGATAAATATATGGCTGGGTTCGTTAAAACACTGCATGAATACCAACAGTCTCTATAGAGCTAATAGCTATGTTACGCCGCAGCTTCCTCGAGTCTCGCGGAATCTTGAGCTTTCTCACTCTTTTGTAAATGTTCAAAATTCTTTGCCTAGAACATCAAATTTCTTTGCGTGTTTCGAATTATTGCATTGTTTACTACTACTGGCGTAGCTACCAGTTAAATACTCGAACATGTAAATAACCCGACTACAATGTTCCTAAACAATTCGAGTTTTTACATAGAGATTTGTTTCTTAAATTGATTGGTCTTTTATGTAGTACTTACCCGAAAAACAGATTGGTTTAGACTACAGGCTTATACTGAACTCAATAGATCACAATAAAAAGCTTACGGAAAATATCATTTCAGTATTTGGATGTCGAAGCAACGAGGTCAATATTTGTAAATAATTTGATTACGATTATGGAAATATGTACGTGCGTCCCTTTCAACCAAATCCTATATTATGTAGGCGTACGCGGTGAAGTGTATACCTGACCTGTTTCTATTTAATGGTTTCGTCCTCTCATTTGGTAAGCATTACCGCTGTAATTTTCTCTTTTAGGTGCAAACATTTTAATGTGATTGTTGAGCAATATTATATTGTTTAACGTGTTAAGTGGGTAGGTGTCATGTCTTCGTGACGGGTTTGGGGCTTTAGAACTCTGCCAGGGCAGCATGTTTTTATCTTGGCGGTGCAGGCGTGGCGCAGGGGGCGGCGGTGGCCCCGGCGGTCCTGCCTGCGATTGTGTACTGTAGCTACACTCCACAGTCCTGCCCGCCGGGCTGCGTCACGACTCACCACACAAATCACTACGACGCACCCCTTTTAAACACTTTTTAAACCGTGATTTATTTTGCGACAGCATTATCCACACTGCTAATCCTCCTGTGAATTATTATTCTGAAACTTTGTTGTGGATGCGGTTCAAGTAATCTAAAAGCTTCTAGTTTTTATGTCGTTTAGGGGAGACTTTGTAATCAAGTTTAATCTCGATTATTTACATTACGCCGTTTTCCCGTAGCGATCGCTGTTAAAAGGTTATGGAAGCGCTTCATCGAATAATAACATGAATTTATTTTATATAGCATTTGAATACTGCTCGAACCGGCCATTGTTTCGGGGAAATTGTTTTAATTACGTTCATTTTCATTTGGAGTTGGTAATCCCATTTTCAGTCTATGTAATAGAGGTCGAAATTAATAGAGGTTGTGTGTAATGGTTGAAGTAAAATCAAAAGTAGGTCCTCGGTAATAATGTAAGGTTCGCATGAGGTGCCTTCGGTTCTTTGTTTGGGTCCTTTCATGCTGTGGCAGTAGCACTCCAGCCGACCCGCGCCTGTTTGTATTCCGTTCACGAACGCTCCGAATATATTATTTTGTAGGGTAAGTACAGACGTGAAGGAAACTGATTTAAGAGTTCCCATTCAATAGGGCTCTAAAAGTGCTCGGATAAATTGTCTCGGCCTACATGCGTGTCCTTCCAATCGTCCAAGAGTGCGGTTACTATTGTGCGATGGTTTAACAAATACTGCTTATTGTTGTTCTTTTATATCGTAATAAATACATCAGACCCATCTTTTTTCATATTCCCTAAAGTTTTCAGTGATAAAAACAAAATGAAAAAGTGTATTGAATTGCTAGCAAATTAATTCAGTTATAAAATACATAGTTATGTTTATCATAATAATAACATGAATGAAATAAATAGCAGTAGGTTTAGCGTCCTACAAATATCGAAATACATATCTTGCGTGCCGCACAAAGTTTTGATAATCCGAAGCTATCCCATCTAAAATTGGAAAGTCCTGACATTGGCTTATTTTGCCGTGTTTCCGCAACTTTTATTTTTATTTCATTGAACTTGGTCGCTCGGTAGATACCAAATATCTATGCAACGAGCTTTCACAGTTCCTACTGCAGATAAATATATACAAAGAAGAAAAATATGAAAGCAAAACGAAATAGAACAATGTAGTAATGTTACAAGTTTATTCAGTTTCAGGTAGGTTTGTTTTTCGTAGATTTTGTAGATGAAACTGAAACTGTACATCTGCAGTGGAGTGTTCGTTTATACTGGAGTGAAAGCAGTGTCCCTGAATAGTTTCTTTTGAAATTCAGTTAAAACGATGAAAGGGGATATGTCTGCGTCGCCTATAAATGAGTGTTTAGCATTTTTGCCATGTTTTTGTTTAGCGCCGGCGCAGCGAGCGCTCTGTCGATCGACTCAACTGCCAAACAAAAGAGAACAATTTGCATTTTAACCAACTGATAACTGGACCAGCTCGCCGTGGCGCTCTCTAATTTCCTCTGGACCCACCGGAGACAACGTAATTTTCTTTTTTGCACAGACTTAAAGATAAAGAAATAATATTATCTTTTCCCATGACGCCGAGATAAAACTTCCCCCGTTTCTAACTTATTCTGTAGGCACGATTCATTATAGTCGTTTCATTAAAATCACCTGTAAAACGTTCGTTATTGTTCCAATGACCGTTCCTCATTCGCCAGCGGCATATTCATGAGCGGAGAACACATGGCACAATAGCAGCGATACAATTCAAACGGCTACGGGGCGTAACATAATATCGTAAAATATTGATTGATCTAGATTCAAAGGCCGAGTTCAACTTAGTTAAAGTCAAGCTCTCTACAATAACTTAAGTTCGGAGAATAAAACTATCTAAATCTCGCCTTAACATGTGCTGATAACTTTGACAATAGTAGCTTTCGCTGCTCGTGAGACTTATGATAGTATCTACAGGGGCGGGAAGGCCGCGGGAGGGGGGGGGGAGACTAGCTTCAGGAGTTTTGTAGGATTAGTTTGGATTTCGTAGATCCAAGTCTTTTTGAGTAATCTGATGTAAAGGCCTGCTTTGTTATTTTGTGGTTGC
Organism: Gortyna flavago; assembly: GCA_963669345.1. Classification (NCBI taxonomy): domain Eukaryota; kingdom Metazoa; phylum Arthropoda; class Insecta; order Lepidoptera; family Noctuidae; genus Gortyna; species Gortyna flavago. Next base: position 9,064,360 of record OY770128.1, on the reverse strand, counting down.
ATATTTCATTGTTTAATTTACATTCGAAATATTTTTCGTCCCAGCGGATATGAAAAGCAGTGGCTTTATGAGAACAATACCTTTTATTCTGATATCAGTAAATATATCTTGGACAAAAGATACGTACCTATTCAATGAATGTTAAATGCAGTACGGTATTTTGTTTAAACGTGTTACTTTGGTGAAGTAATATATTTTCGGAGTAATTCTAAAGTATTTACACTTAGGTAGAAAGACAACGTTAGGACGATAACGTCCTCTTACTTTTTTTGATTAAAAGATTAAAATATTACAAACAGTGTCCCGCAATAAATCACGGAGGAGCGTGCATTTATTCTGAACCGTAAATTAAAAAAGTTACCTTCACCAATTTTGAATGAGTTATTGTGCAATATTCAGTTCTGTTTTCTAGTACAAGTGGCACTGACGCCCCTCATGTTCTGTGTATCGAGAGATAATTAAACGTCCACTATAATAACCAAAAATAACCACAAAAACTATCATTTTATTACTTACTGACTTAAATATTCGTTCACTCTAAAAGTAAATGGACCTCAATAAATGTATTGGACACATTGAGCATTTCGTTTCATAGTTATTAATATAAAACTTCATTGTTTGTATGTTAACTAAAACCGACGTTATGTACATAAGGACAAAATATTTGCCGAACGGTTTTGTTATTAACATTGCTGATAAACCACAGTTAAATTATGTGTGACATAGAAAATGTATTAGTGTCATAGATATTTGTTCAATTCTAAAATAAAATATCAAATACATTTGAGTGGGTATAAATGTACTGTGGCAGCTCGCTTGCCGGTGTTAAACTGCGTTTAATTTCAGACTACAATACAAATGGGTACACAAGTGTACGAAACTTGTGTCGCCGCCATTTGTTTCGCGCTGCTCACAGAAGAAATGAAAGATACCGCGATAGTAGAAATAAATGTGACACTCATACTTTAGTAGCTATAATCTTGTGGGGGTAAATAAGGCTTTCATCTTCCATTAGGTAAAGTCTGGAGATTACAAGCTTTGATTTAAAAATAAACTTTGAGTATTTGAGCTGTGTTTATTTTAAAATTAACTACAGACGATGCTGCGACGTAGGTGCCTAGTTACCATTAGATATCATCTAATCATTATTAGAGTTAATGTTACGGCAGTAATACCTAGGGCACGGGTTATTATACATACAACATTGTAGGCTTCAGGCAGTGGTTTACCCCAAATTTTAACTTTCGATTTTCTGGAAATTGAGACAGCGTCCAGAATTAAAAAATTCTAGCGGAAGGGAGTCAAATCCATCGGAAATAAAGTATATTGAATATTGACAAGCAATGAAACATTTTCCAAGACTTTTGATGTGAAATGTGGATACTTGAATGGACAAATGTGAAGATAGACTGTGATATTTGGTTTGGTGTGATGGCTCGGATTCGTGTCGGTAGTGCGTGTGCCAGAGAGACCCATGGCTAACTCTCCGGACCTGGGCCTGTTCGCCGCCAGCCTGCTCCGGCTTATCATAGGTAAGTCACTGATGAACATCATGCCATCCCTGTCTCACTCTCATATTTGTAGGAGCCATTGAGATGCTTTCTGGCCGGCCTCCGGAGATATTATCCCAGTTGTAGGTACTAAGTAGTTAACTAGCCATATATTAAGTTTTCCATTAGGAAATTCTCAGTAGCAGCCTGAAGTTTCTATTTTTGCCTGGTTGAAGGCAATGGGCTCGTGTGACACATATTAGTTGGGACTTAAACATAATCCGTGAATTGCGAGTGTACCACATACCTCTGCTTACTCTGTTGGAGAAAAAAAGTGTGACGTTATGTTATGTTCACACCAACTGTTATAATTTTGTTCTGTTACAGAAGTACGTAGTCACGTTTAGAGATAATAATGGAAGATTTTCGAATTCAATTTATGAGGCTTGCACAGTCATGTAGCATTATGTGAGAAATGTTTCTTATCTTAGACCTAAAAGGTACGACATGAGAAACAACTTAGACCCGAAAAAGAATAAGATAAATAAACTACTTACCCTTTTTTTCATTATTCGCCTTGATACTATTTCTAGACAATAAATGTGCTTTATCTTCATTGATCTTTATTAAACTGTCTTGGATCTCATTACTTTAATGTATCATCCGAGATAAATAAAATACCTACCTTATTTTTGCCATGTAACATTTTGTACGGTGTACCAGAAAATCTATATTCAAATCACGGACTAATTTTCGGTAGCATCCGGAAAAAATGGTGCTTTCTTGGAATAAGTTTCATCAGAACATGATCTTAATATTTCCAAGAAGTTTGCCTCAAGTATAGATCCTCATCGCACACGATGTCACAAAATGAGTTTTCGCTTCATTTTACGTTATGTGCGGATGCTGTGTGATAGAGGCGGATATTACAGGATATGTCACGGATTCTAAGCAGGAACATAAGAAAACGTATCTGGTTAAATTCGTTACGTCATACGCTAAGAAATGACGCGAAAAACTAATGCGGCGCATATTGATGACGGCTATAAATATGCAAAAGTTCAAACAAACTGGGAAATATGGCGGCTTCAATCAATAGTCCGACCAAATTCCATTCTACATTATACACGAGCGTGTGTCATGTTTCTATGCATCCGAATGAATGTTGGGGATTGATAGCGCCACCGCACATAATACTCATTACCACATACTAGTATTAACTGCTGTATACAAAACCAACTGAATAACGACAAAACTTCTACTGTAAACTATATAAATCAATTTCAAATAGAATACATATATTAAAGTATTTCAGAAAATAAACAATGGTATCCCCTAATGTACCTACTCGTGTTTTTCTGCGAAGGTACTGAAGTATTATGTCTTTTGTATCCTCAAAATGTGAGAGGAAATTGGTACCGACGAGCATAAATCTTGCCCATAGCGATGTCTCTGTCACATTTGTGATAATAAACGAGACAAAAGTATCAACATTTAAAATAGTAGTTTTTCTCTCTTTTTGTGCTACTTATAGTTGGGTACGTGCCTGTTGCCATGTGTCCTAACAAAGCTTTATACAACGGTCATTATGAAGTTCTTCCCTACCCGCTTTTGTTTTCACATTTACATGATGGAAAGAAATGAACATGGAGGAAAGATTGCTTTCTGTCTTTATTTATATACACGTAGGAAGGAGTATTTAGTGAAGAATTAAGTTATTTTTCAATTTAAATCTTCATTCGGTTGAAGCATTGCAAAGTTTACTTTATAGTTAACTAGCTGCGCTCCGCGGTTTCACCCGCGTAAGTTTCGATTTAGGGGTATGAAAAATAGATGTTGGCCGATTCTCATAGATACCGGATAAGCACAAAAAATTTCATCAGAATCGGTCAAGCCGTTTCGGAGGAGTATGGCAACGAAAACTGTGACACGAGAATTTTATATATTAGATTAACAAATACCTAGCTTATATCATGCTTGGAGAAACGACTTAAACTGGTATTTGGGAATTAAATCCGGAAGAAAGTGGTCTAATTCCATTAAAATTAAAAATTAAAATAATAATTTGACTGTTATAAATTGATGAAAAAACATTCCACTCAGTAACTAGTGCAACTAACCAATACATTGAACCTTTTGTTTAGTTACTGTTAAATTGATTGCCTTATTCGATAAACCTACGTGAATAATTGTGAGCATAGGCATGTAGAGCGTGTTCTTATTTGCGAAGCGTGTGTAGTGGATGACAGTGCAGAGACAGTTGCTTCGCTTCTTTGCTTTTACAAGTTTTAATCTTCCTAATGCGTTCGTCTGGTGCGCACACTTCACAAAACGCTCGCCTCCGCTTATGATAACCAGCTCTGCTTATGTTTAATATTTGTTTGAGAATAACGCTTGTTGGGTTCTCTAACTAATAATTGTCTATTTAGAAACGAAACTATTAGGAAAGTATATGAATATGTTGGGGAGTAATATGACGATGAGTTCATAATTATTTATTTTAAAGATTAAAATACGTCTTCAGTGGAGACTTATATTGAAAAAGTCAAACAAAATCTTATTTTGAAAAAAAAAAACAGTAACAGATCGTGATAATCCCTTATCAAAATAATTTTTATTTTGAAATGCAAGTTAACGCATGAAGTGTTGTTCACTCTCGCTATGACTAAACTGAGTGCAGCCCCGCGGCGCTTGAGCAGCTGTTACCAGCGTGACTAATTCCCCTGCATCTACTGCCATTGTTGTCGCCGTCTAGGTGACAAAAACAACTGTTTCGCCTCATATCGCGGCTTGCAATTTGACGTGGAACGTTTTATTCAGCCAACGGCATTTGTTCACGTTTTTCAACCTGCCAACGTTATTTTATTCATGTTCTTTTCAAGTTTACCTCCGCCCCGCAGTGACACCTTTTTTTTGTGCTTTTTATCGTTACTTTTCTAAGGATTGGATTATAGGTAGGTATATCTATAATTTACGCGTTGCGATACTGTAGGGATTTACAAATTCTGCTCAAATGCGACGTACCCGATAAATCCATTCGGTTTTGGTGCGAGCGATGCTTACAGAGCTGCGCTACGCCCACTTCCGCGCAGAACATTGACTACTTACGACTTTGCATGTTGGAAACACTTGTAGCTTTAATTAGTCTATGTTTAGTTCGAACTCGCTGTGTCGACGTCACACAAACTATGTGATAAGTACAAAACGAAGTATGTGTGTTTACTGAAATAATTAATTTCCCCATAACATTTCCCCATTTCCCCTTTGTGTAACGTTGGAATGAGAATTTAGTTGTCATTTCGCAAATCAGTGGAATAGAACTAATAATTTGCGATTAAAACAATGTTGACATTTCTGCGATATTTGTGTGTTTTTCTATTCGTTGTTAAACAGTTAGGTTCAATAGAAACAGTGTAAGTATAGGGCTAATAATTATCGTGTTCTAGTTTAATAACATGATACATTCATGTTTTAATAATAAGTTTGCCAGCAACATTTTAGATACATAATTGCAACGGTAAAATTACTTTATACAACGTCGAGTGAAGTGCCAAACTCAGCGCTCGAGGAACTTTAAAGTTAATTATTAACTTCTGAAGATAATTAATATCTGTGTTGTTTGTTGTGACAGTTTCACATGTCGGGGATACAGAGAAATAAACTAACACTGGACTGCGGAATGGACAGAAGTTTCATTCAAAAACATCATGCATGTATATTCTAACTTAAATAGCAGTTTATTCTCAAAACGTATCTAATGTGAGATTGTGTTTACCGTAACATTATTCGTCATATTATTCAGTAACAGTAAATAGTAGTATAAAGGATAAACGTGATCGCAATAAAAGTGATGTATTTGTGGTTTTATTACCTTTTGTATTAAATTGACAAAATGGCGCGGCGTCGATCAGGAGTCAAATGATTGAATGCCGATTATGTATGAGGCTGTCTGCGGTTCTCGCTAACGGACTTCGGATGTTGGTCACACTCTGGCTACCATTGATGGATTACGGGCAACCACAATAAGCTTATGCTAGAACGGTAACGTGACGGCAGCATGTAAGTACTGCTTGCGGAATGGCACACCTCAGCAAAGGCTTCTTCGCGTACTGAGATGGAACGATCTATTAAAGCCAAGGATTTTAACATTTGAAATCCAGATTTCCTAAAGTAGTATTTCTTTCTTGACCGTGTGCAAGGTTTTAAAAGTGCTACCTGGAGATTTAAGTACTCATTAAGTATATAAATCTCCAGTGTTCCACAGTTAGCTCCCTATAATCTATTAGGCTACTCCTACCAGCGGGTCTCTTTGTAGCCCATTTTTTCCCAGGCATGTTTTCAGCCAGTATGACGGCCAAACTTTCAGATTTAAGAACGCCTTCGGTCTTGCTTTGAAATGTGAATTTCGACTACCCTCAATAGATTTTTCCAATTTTTAAAACATTCATTTGGCAAGGGACGAGTTGGCGCAACTACTTTATTCTCTTTAATTGAAACTTGGCAATATCTAAGCAGGGATTTTATTCTTTTCTGCATTATTAGTTTCTTAATACCTAACAGCGTATTATTATTCTTTTGTAAGAGCTGTAATTATTCAGGCTGATGTTATCAATGGAGCGGAGGAGTTTATTGTTGTTTGTCGGCGAGCGGTTGCTTTGATAATTAAGCTCTTTTATTATAAAGTATTATTGCTTTAAGATTTTAGCGACTATTGTTTTTTATGAAGTTCAATAAACCTTATGCGGCGTTGTCGCCTCGTACTATACGATGCAACCCCATAATAATGTACGATGCACACGTTGCGGAATTGAAAACACGCTCAGTTTTCCACGATTAAAAACGCTTTACTATACACTTTATTAGAATCATTTTAATTTAAATCCCAAACATACACTTTAACTTATATCGCCCAAAATCTGCGCTGCATGTATATTTCCCACAATGAAGCAAGTTACAAATTTATTTTCATTTGTCTTCTCTAAGCCATCATCAGACTCTGATGACCATCTATCTACCTATAACCTATTTATTAAGACCATTCCAATGAGCCCAAACATGATTCGTCTTCTGTAAGTTGGTGAGGGAGTTGAGTATCAGCAGGCAATGCTTCAGCATGAGTGCAAGGTTCTATGTTCTAATATCATTGAAGTAACAGAATACCAAATTTCGACTCCCATCAGACCTGTGGAAGATGCTCACATCCATTCATCAAATAGAAAAAAGCTGATAATCTTCAAAGGGCTGAACTGATTTTCTGGAATCATAGCGAAGAACATTACACAACTAAATAGGTTTACACATACTCTCGTTAAACATATAACATCCCTCTTTTCCGTTGGGGTTTAAAAAATGACACACGATCATCAAAACATTCGTTCTTAATTTCGCGTCCGTAGTAAAGAAATTACCACAAACTCAGAAATAAAAGACAAAACTCAAAATAATTGAAATATTCAGACAGGGAACGAGGCGCGGGCGCGTCTCGCGTCATGGCCGCCGGGTCAAGAGGCTATGACGTGCACTCGACCTGCACCACCTCAACACGGCTTTTAAACTTTTTCGAAACCCTACAGAGGCTTTCATTAAGCCACAAATACTGCCACTAGTCTAGGCTACGGTTTTCTTAATGTTCACATGTATTTAATTCTGGAAAATAAAACTAAAACAGTTTTTGCGGTTTGTTAATTACATAGAATTTATACCTACAGTGAAAATTGATTATGATTGTATGCATATTCAAAACTTAAAATTAATGTCTTAAACTTAAATTTAATAGGTACCTTATTAGGCTCAGAATTAGCACTTTTTGAACTTCAAAGTTACAACCCCTAAACTCTTTACCATTCAAGTGTTCAAGCTGGGAAGATGTGGACTGTTCAGATTATAGATAAAGTTAGCTTTGCCGATTGAAAATCATTTATAAAATCTATCTTCATAAAAAATGCTGCTTAAGGAACTAAAAAAGTTTAAAACAAGGTCTAAGTTTAATCCAAGCCCAAAGCTTCGAGCCAGGTATTGTATTTTGAACCCTATTCGAAGCATCGTAAAGTTTTTAAAACAAAATTGACAAGTTTAACGTCGGTTTTTGTCATTAGAACATTAACTTGCTCAGAATAAAGTTCGATATTAAAAAACGGCTCGTTGGTTTAAACCCGGGTCAAAAAGTCTAAAGAAGCACCTTGTTTTTTAATAATACCGTTTGAGTTTTCCCTGTGACGATATATTGGAGTATATCAATTGTAACCTACCTAGCCTTTTCCCAACCATGTTTGTGTCAGTTTCCAGTCTAACGAATACGACTGTATCAATATTCACTCGGAGCGTCTCCGATTTGACATCCGCTCCCCAAATACTGGAACATACCGATACCCTTGGGCTAGAACTGCTGTCAGGTGCTTTTAAAGTGGTTACTGACTATCTATCTACCAACAAAGACTACAGGGTGGTTGGGATATCGACGTGCAACTCGTTATCATGGATTCAGTATATGATTCTGAAAGATTCTAAGGAAGAGCAAACTGTTTTTTTAAGTAACAACGAACAATTTCGACTTACGGTTACGCGATGTTATTTTAAAGTTTGCTGTTCCTTACATTTTAACCGCGTAGACAATGCACTTTTCTATGAAACAGCTGTTTTTTTTTTATAACCGACTATTAAATTCTCCACTAGGGGTTTTATAATCATGTGCTAAATTTATTAAAAACCCATAAAAAGGGAACTATGGGACCAGCGCTGCAAAAAAAAAATCTCCTGTTTCCTATAAAGAGCAATACCAACGCGATCAAAATGTAGGGAACAGCAGATATTTTTTCTGACCCTGTGACCCTCATTAAATTCATTGGTAAACTTTCAGGGAGTTGTACGATAGGATTATCTCTGAAAGAACAAAAAAATATCAGCTGTGTGTGATTGTAATGTCCAAAGAAAATGTAGGATGCCGTTTACGGCTTCTTACTTTGTCCCTTGGTATAAGTTTGTATAAAATATTTTACTTAGTAACCTTATAAATTATTGGACCGTATATGTAATTTGAGGTTTAACAATTTGTATCTGTTTTGTTGCGGAAAATGAATACAATATTAATAAATACACATGTAACATATGCCAATCTGACTTGCCATGTCAATCGTCACAGCAACCTGATAAGATCAATTGATATGACGTCACAGGTCACAAAGTCATCTATTTATTGCCTATTGATGACCACTCAATAGGGCTCAGATTTGTATAACCTTGCCGATAAAGGGACCTCGTGGATGGTTGCTGAAATAGAACCTATTTACCTTTTGTTTAGGCAAATAGTCAAGAGAGTTATTCCTGTTCTTCTAGTAAACTTGTGTGTTAAAATATCTTTGCATTGAAGGATGGAAAAATTCTGAAATTCTTGTCTTGTTGTAGCTATTTGTAGGGAATTTACATATTTAAAATTCTTATGCTTTCCATGACGTCTTAATGTTTTTATTCTCACCAAGTTTGTAGGTCTCAACAGCCAAAAATGCTCTTAAAAAACTTCTCGGAAGGATGGAACCCACCAATATAAATTTCCATATTTTCCCATAATAGCCAAGGGCAAGGCCTCTATTATGTGAAACCCAATACTGTCATCACAATGTCAAATATGTAAGCACCATAATAAACACCTAAACCGTCGGGATCAAACGATAAACGGTTATGGAATTAAATTTAATATAAAACACACTCGTGGTTTTTATGAATTCGTTTAAAAGAATACATGAAACGTTAGTTTTGTTATATTGCATTAAGCATAAGCAGCCCATAATGTTCTCTTCGAGAAGAAGTGGACTGTATTCTACCACGCGGGGCCAGTGCGGGTTGGTAGATGTCACATGTCTTCGAGTTTTATATTATGTTCTCTGAATATTTACAAATAATGCCTCACATAAATTTTGCGCCACTTAATGTACTCCACATCAATACTTAATTTCAGGCTTCAAGATTGTGCTATCCTTATCCACAAACAAACTGAGTATGTATTTGTAGAATTATACGGCTCTAAGAACAGTAGAGACGAAATAATCCGCTAAGGTATTTATTTCCACAAACGAAGTATTTTAATTTGCTGTTCAGCACGCCAGCGGTTTGTACAATCTCATTTGTTCTTTGTTCTTTTTCAAAATAGGTCAGAATAGAAATATCTTAGCTATATTGATTTTGTTTTATAAATGCTGGCTGGTTGAACGAGGGTCATATTGAAAAATAGGACTTTTATATTAACCTTATTTATCAATAAATTGAACATCAACCATGAAGGACAAAATGATCATTTAACTCTCTGCCATCACAGTTATTTTAATAATGATTTTCTTAAGGATTTATAAATATGTTTGTGCGTTACACGTGAGCTTAACTATTTTATGTATGCCTAATAAGTCTTAATAAATTATCGTGTATTAATTATCCTGTGTTAATATCCTTAAATATGTCCCTCGTTAAACAAATTTCTATTTAAGTATCTATCTTTGATCGAATACCAATTTGCCTCACTATGATATATATTAATAAATAGCGGCCCGCCCCAGCTTCGCAGGGGTGCAATTTTTTTTTCTCTCCGAACCATCCTCGTATTTCAAGGAATATTATAAAAAAAGAATTAGGGAAATCGGTCCAGCCGTTCTCGAGATTTGCGCTTAGCAACACATTTAGCGATTCATTTTTATATATAAAAAAGATTTTTATATATAGGATATGTAAGTAAATACATCACACTTGTCTTACGAATTCTCTCTTATCTTTCTATCCGTATCAAGGATTTTGTGCGACATGCTCATGAATAAATACGTGATCTATTGTAGCACACATGTCTGTATGTCATTGACGCTAATTAGCGTTAGTATTAACGCTCATTAGGTGAAGCTCACGCTGTCCCTTGTGGCCAAAGACGGATTGGACATTTGTGTACCAACAAAGCTCTTCTCACATGGATCTGCTCAAACTAAATGATTAATCAGACGATAGTCGGTCGGTTAATCATTACTTTCAAAAAATAGGTGTGGTTTTGACCGTTTCACATGAGTTCATTTTAAAAGTAAAAAGTTTTAAAAACAACAACCGCTAAAGTAATATTCGCTTTCTATTGTAAACTAATTACATTCAATGACTCTTTTGGAAACAACACTAAGCACTGCAGCTTACTGTTGCCTCTTTGCAGTGCTCGGGAAAACTATAATTGAGTTTTTCTATCACAAATATTCTTAGTTATTTTCTGCGGTAGGAGCCGCGAAAGCTCCAACCTTCATTGCATTATGTTTTAACACTTTCAGAATTCAGAATATTTTTATGTATAAGTACCTAATTGTGCCCTCTCAAATAATAGGAATAAATTATATAGTACATTCACAGTTTGAGGAAAAAACATTTTTACCTCGAAGGTAATTCTAAATAGAATATGTTTTTTGTAAAAGTAAATGCTCATTGTTGATGAACGGGTTCGTGAACAGCAATGTGTTACATCATATCATTAAACAGTATGTATTTTCACTTAGGATAATTGTAGAGTGGAGTAATTGTAGAGGCAATCCGAGACAACAGAGTTGATCAGCACAATACTGCCGCGTACACAAAGGGCACGGGCACGGACTAACCGAGTGGCTGTAATTTGGACCCTTTGTGCGACGAGGAGAGCGTCTACGAGTGTGTGTGGCAATCGTCATCGAGCCCAAGATGTGAGGCCTCTCTATTGCCTACATAATGCGAGATTTAATAAGTGCTGGCCGCACGCCTCCTCAGCCTCTCGCGTACAGAATGTTGATGCCCTTTGTACCGCCACTCTGAAACTTCATTCCCAGATATTATTCTCCCATGAAGTATAGTCGGCATGACTTATTTTCATAGAATTATTTATTACCCCTAGGGAGGTATCCTAGTTATCTCGAGGTATACAAACAAGTCTCTTTGGATTGCTCTATTTCTATATTTTATAACTTCATACATTTCCCTGTCGCGTTTTATAGAGTACAGGTAATTTATTCCCCCGGCTCCATTGAATCGGCAACGTGCATGAAAACATTTTATAGTTGTCTGTTAATCTGTTCTGAATGTATAAATCATCCAATCTCGTGACCATTAACATACAAAAATATTTCCTTGACTTCGTGCATAATATAATGTACCTAAACATCCTGTTTTTCTGCCATGTACAGTAAACATTTCCCATAAATATATCACCAACTCCGTGTGTCAGATTGTTTCAAGAGTGTATTTACTTAAGATTAATATACACGTATATAAGAGATCCCTCTCCAATTTACGGTAATGTTCAGGTCATGTAGGCAAATTGGGGTATCAAGCGCGCTGGGCCGGAGGCGCGCGTGCCGCTGCCGAAGAGCAGTGTGTAGCATTTAAGTGGCGCCTAAAGCCGGTATACGTTTGGAATTAATTAGCAAATCTGGGCGCGAGATGCGACCGCAGCCGGCCGTCCGGCGCACTGCGGTCGGGCTGCGCGCGCCCGTCCACCTGTCCGGCCCAAGCTTTCGCGTTCCACTGTTAATCCGATTATCATTTCTCTGTTTCTGACACAGAAAATAACGCTAATTGGCGTTTCGTAATGTACACTGCTGCTGAGGGATGCAACTTGCTTGTTACTCAGAACTGCACAATAGTAGAGCAGCATCAAAGCCTGCGCCGGCGGCTTTATGAACAGAATGGACGCGCCACGGTTCGCGGAGGATAATGTAATAATATACAGACTCTGTTGTCTCTATTCTATTCTATTTTTCTTTAGGGCAATGGTGACGATTTCGACAATTCTGCCAATGTCAGATGTGATAGTCGTTGGGATTCTATTTTTCTGCAAGGCTGACATTAAAATATACACGTTGGCTGTCTGTCATTTTGTTATAATTGTGGTAGAACCTTTTTTTCTCGGGCGGAGTTATGTTGCACTTGTTGCAATTAACATTTGAATATGACAAAATTTTTGAACAGAATGTGGTCAAAACGTAATTCTCTTGCATTTTTAAAATTTGGGATCCAACGGAAATACAAAATAATGTTTTGTGGGATCCAACGCCAAAAATATTAAACTGGGATTCAAAAGTGGGATCCAACGAAAATAAATCCCCTATTTTGGTTTGCATGTGGCAGACCAGAAATGGTGCTGAAATCCTGTTTGATGGGTGCAGTATGAATACTAAACTAGTAAATGCTGACTCTCAGCTAGCGGTTTGTATTTTATTTCATGTGGTGCCTTCAAACAATATATTTGGCAGCATGACTTTCTGCAGATGTGACCTGCTCCGTCCTTCTTCATTTCGCAGTAATATCATGTTTGTTGATTTAAATACGTGACCAATTTTGTCAATATAATCGCGCTTCATAGATTTTTCGACAAATTCTTTCGAACACGTAAAACTTTGTATTACTACTATCACCAATCTAGCAATCTAAATCGTGGTTTGTTTGTGAAAAAGTGGTTACATTTGTATTCAGAAATAAATTGTAAACATTTAGACGCTGAAGTGCTGACAATGATTTCCTTCTTCTTAAAACTATGTCAGCAGCTCAGCATCATTTGTGTCGAGACTTTGATGGTAGGCAATGAAGGTTAAAAATTATTTATTCCACGATCGTGATCCACGTCAACTTAACTAAAGGGTCCAATTTCAGTAGAAGCCAAGTTACGAATTATGAGTATTATTAAGTGGGTTAATGTCTTATTCATAATTAGTTCTAGAATTATCTTCAGACGCTTTTCAAAATGACGCAAAATTATAATATACATCGCCTAGTTAAATTACAAACTTGACTCTGTTTACAAGATATCTTTTCGGAAAATAATATACTCTGGCTGCACTTTTCGTAACTTGTAAGTTCACTGCACAAAAAGTTCTTGTCTTATAGATAGATTTACGAGGTTAAAGTAAATTGCCAAATTGACTAATGTTCCCTGAACAAGTTCTGCCTGATTGCATTCATTTGTTTTTAAGTTTTCTTTTCTATTTTGTCTATGCGCTGTGATTTACAATTAGCTAATTGGAAAGCCTTTGTCAATAACCCCTTCTACTCTAACTGGGAATCTGTAAATGGCCAGTGTTGAACATAGGGAAAAACACACAGAAATATGAACAGTTACGAGAAACTTTAGCAAAAAATAACTGAGTCAGCATTTCAGCAATAAGATTGATGACAGATTGATTGTTAATAGAATATGGAAGATCTGACTGCTCGACCTATTCGAACATTATTATTGAGCTTTTTGTAAAGTTAAATGACAAGTGTTATTTATTTCATCAGTCGATAGATAACAAGCATAATGAAAGGTAAATTAAGGTTACCCTTAGCGACACCCACGTTATTCTTTTTCGGGAACCATCGACCCAAAAATTTTACCCAAACTGTTAAAAGCCAGAAATTTTAAATAATCTGTGACAATACTGTGAAAGTCTATAATTTTAACGATACGGCGTAATGTTAGAGCGGCGGGACTAGGCGCATGTAATTTATAGCCTATGATAACATGAAAAGTGCACCATTCCAATGCGATTTATTTCACACCTATTCATATTATTTCTTTCTGTGACTGCAGGATTTAATAATGCTATGAAAGCTACAAAACTTCAGCTGTTTCTTTCTACTGTTAGATGAAATGTTATTTATACGGCAACATTCTTTATACTTACGTTCTAAGCATGAAAGCAATAAAAGTTTCGTTTATTTCCCGTTCCCTCTAATAGCTATTTATAAACGTTTCACGTAAGTATTTACTTGCTCGTTATCAAGGTTGTCAACCTTTGTCAACACATCAATCATTCATGTAAGGCGTAGGAAGTGAAAATAAATAATAATATGATTTCGTCTTACAGAAAATTCTTCTCACGTTTCTAGTGGCGACATCTGTTTAAGATGTGCTGAAACTGAAAGAATTTTCCGCCCCTCTGCAGCGCCATCTGTAGCACATTTTCCAAACTATTTATTTCATAATTCCACAACCACCCGCTAGATGGCTCTGCCTGTATTCGTTTCAGAAAGCTACCTTCCCGCCGTAGCGCGCTACTTGACTGAAGTATCTTCCTATAGATGGCGCGGTGCCTGAAGACTTGAAGAGTTTTATTGCAAATAGTAAAGATATTGCTGCCGATCTCCACTGGTTACAACATAGATGGCGGTAGATTTCATGTTGGAACATTGAATGAGGAAGGTAAAGTCAGATACTAATAAAAATATTTAAAACTCTCGTTTAACAACTGTAAATTTATACATTGTGCTATGCCATAAGAGTTACACACTCTCTTTTACTAATAATGGGTGTGTAACACTAACCTGTATTATACAAGTGTTTATTAGAGGTCAGTGGTGTGTAAGCATTGTATACCTACTTAGTTAGAAATTCCAATATTCTTCGGAAACGTTTTGAAACTAGATTATCAAATTGGACATTTAGAAAACCTTGTAAATAGCATAATAAATGTTTATTTTTAATAAATAATACAAATTGTGTCCAAAATATTATATTAAAATGTATTTAAAAATAATTGTATGTTTTTTTTTGCGGTAAAACGAAAGAAGGAATGAAGCTTGCTTTATAAGTTCGTTGTTAAGTTTAAGAATGCACCTTTCCAATGTCATTCTAGTGTCCCAACGATTAAATAAGTCTGCTGCGTCATCTTGAACTTCTTGCCTATCGCACGTCCTGAGAGCAGAACAAATTTGAAATTCTACAGCCAGCCCGCTACCACGAGCTTGCAGTTCGATATAACTTCTAACTCATCTATTTTCCGTACATATATTTGACTGAATCTATATTTCATTCGAAAGTCTGTGTCTTATAAAGTAAAAGGATCGAAACGATATTTGTAACATTTTTTTCGTCTTGGTTCTTCTTCACGGTCCATTCCATCAAAAACATCGACATGATGCAAATAATCCATCATTGAGACAGAGATTTGATTGAGAACGTTCCTAAAAAATAATAAAATTACCCGCCAGCTCTCCTGTTACGCCAGTATTATAAAAGTTCTCTGTGGGTTACGCTCTCACTATACAAGGGTTGAGAGGACTGACTAACGGTTGCGTAATTTCTCATACAATAAAAACTCTTGCTATAACAGATGTGTACAACTGAACTGTCAAATATCTTTTATTGGTAGAGTATGATGGATTATTGGTAGGAAAATAAGAATATAATAAGATGTGAACAGATTTAATTCTCTCAGAGCAGACACAGACAGATATTAGTTTTTCAAGGAATGACAAGCAAGTATGACAGGTGTGTTCTATGACACATACACACAGAGACGTTGTTGTTTAGTTTACAACCTTCAACACTTGCCCATAAACTAAAAACGATGTTCGCCAGACAACTGACTGACCCTTAAATTACACATTATATACTTTCATTAAAAATGTTATTCAAATAACAAAACATAAATGTTTACAACTAACATTATTTAAACAAACCTAAATAAACCCTTCAAGAACAAATCGTGTTTTTCCCTTGTTAAGGGAATTATATTAGGATATTGGCTATCATTACATCAGTTGACAAATAATAGGTATTAATCATGTGTTTGTTAAAATCAAAATCAAAATATTTTATTTCACATAAACCTACATGGGCACTTTGAAACGCCAGAAGCTAGGTGCACGGTTCCAATTGGTCGTTTCCTATGGAGAAGAACCGGCAAGAAACTCCACGGTTACTCTTTTAAAAATATTTGCGTTTTTACAATGTTTTCAAGTTACAATAGGTATGGGAGGACTGCATAAGCCTGTCAACAAGTACCAGGTACTTGATAATATAAAAAACCATATACAGATCTAAAGTCTAAAAGGCCTACAAAGTCCTCACATTTACAAAATTAGAATCCATGAAAAGGATAAAGTAAATTAAAATTAAATAACAATTTCTCTTATGAAATGATGCCTTACATATGTGTTTTTTCTAATATTATATGTATAATTAGAACGTAATCTTTGAGCAGATTGGTTGACATTATAAATCAATATTTTATAAATCAATATTTTGCTATACTTTCCAAGTAGTTCATGCAAGAAATTTCTAACGAACAAAACCTCTTTACAGGCATCTGATAAGGCCATAATAATATATTCAGCCTCCGTGATAGAGAGAGCCACTGTTTTTTGCTCTTTACTCTCCCATGATATTGTGCTACTACCAAGCTTGAAAACAAAACCAGTGTAAGATTTATGATCGTTTTCTTCACCTGCCCAATCTGCATCTACTCGTACATATGCAGTGACATTCAGCTCACTCTTATGAAAAGTTAAACAATAATCTTTAGTAGCTTTGAGATAGCGCAACACACAATTAGCTGCTTTCCAATGAGATTCATTGAACTGGCTCAGCACGCTCTCAGCTTGAAAAATATCAGTTGTGCTACAATCTGCAATATGCATAAGACAGCCTATTAAATTCCTATATCATTACTTACTTTTTTCTTGACTTGCAGTTAACTTTGATCCTTTTTCTCATACACTGCATAAATCAATTATAGATAAAGTTTATTGAACTCTTCGATAATTTTGCTTTGTCGGTACCGACTTTGTTTTGAAGATTTTACAATTCTTTTTTTACTAATTTACACTCAAAGTTACGTTAAAATTCGCAAGAAAAAGGAATCTTTCTTGGTTCATAACATTTTAATGGTTTTTTTTTAATTTACTATTCTGTTTCCGTACAGACAAAATTATTAATAAGACAAAACGATATCATGTTTAACTTTGGATGCACAATGTCAAACAGTGGAGTAATACACTCCCGAAAATTGTATGGAAAAAATATCGACTAGTGGCACCTTAATGAATCAGGCTCTATCGGCCTGTATCCTTTCGTATCTTCGCAATAGCCTACAAATATGTATCGTTTGCACTTGGAATCCAGTTTCTTTCGATTATGAGAAACAGCATATGCAATGCAGCCAAATATATGCAAATAATTAAGATTCACCTTTTTATTGGTCCACTTGGCTCCTCTGGAACTAACTTAGTGACAGATTTGGTTGGAATTCTGTTTTTCAGGTAGACTGCAGTGTTGACCGCTTCTGCCCAATTGTCAAGCTTAGTATCTCGCTGCATGCATCTCGCTTTCTCCAGAATGGTCCTGTCTGCACGCTCAGCCACTCCATTTTGCTATAACAAATTCACCACCATTTTCACTACGGAGAACTTTTATTTTCTGGTTGGTTTAATTTTCAACCATAGCCTTAAAATGTTTGAAATGCTCAAACACTTCATCTTTTGATCGAAGAAAATACACAAATGTTTTCCTACTATAGTCATTGATGAAACAAAGAAAATACTTGGCACCACTAAAAGACGCAACAGGTAAAGGACCACCCATACAGGTCCGTATGTATCAAACCTAAAACTTCAGAACCTCTTGTGTACGACTTCCTGGGAAACGGTAATCTACTTTGCTTGCCCTCAATACACGCAATACATGGCTGAAAAACTGTGAAGTCATAATTGATACCTTTGACCATACCTTTTTACAAAGCGCCATACTTCTGGCGTTTAAGTGTCCGAGACGACGATGCCAGGTTTCTTGCGATGCTACCGAAACCTTTTCCTTCTATTGAGGCGAACAAGGGGCTCCTTGTTATGGCTATAACGAGTGTTTTTGGAGCTGATGTCACTAACGTTGCTGATGTTTTAATAGTACCCCTCTCTGAGCACGGAATCTGACGTATGTCTAACTTGTAGACCCTGCATCTAAAGTTCCTAAAGCTAAAACATCATTTCCATCATAAACTTGACATTTCTGAGCAGTAAAAACTACTTTGTACCCTTTACTAACTAAGGTACTGACAGACAAATAATAAACTAATTATCCTAAGACAGCCTTTGAGCTGAACCCTGACATTGCCACATCCTGCAGACTCAAATTTTTCACCATTGGAGTAGCCAATGGTGAAAAGTGTTACACTCATCAGGCTTTTAATACACGTTTATCATTGCACATGGGAGCCGTTGCTCCACCTTGACTTGATGCTGACAGACAGCGCTGTCAACAGCAATTTTGAACTTTCCTTGTTGATTTCTTACTCTGTTTCGGACAACCCTTAATAAAATGTCCAGTCTTCTTACATCTATAGCATTTTGGAGATTTTCTTGATGCTGATAGTACAGTTGCTCGTTGAGATTCTTGTAACAACTTTGCCTTTACTACATTATTGGATAGCTTGACATTAGAGCTATCCGGAGCCATTTTAGAGGATCATAGTCAGCCGTCAGTCCATTTAACATAATTAACGCCACAAAATCATCATCAAGAGGAGAGTTTATATCCTGTAATTGTTGTAATAATGCAACTATCTTACTGAGGTAACTGTCCATAACTTCACCGCCGAGTTTATTAGAGACTAAACAGCATTCGTAGTAATGATAATCTTCTTCTTTTGATATCCTCGAAAGCCTTTTCAAGGTTAGACCACGCTTCTTGCGCGTTTTTACAATAGCGAATTTGCGGAAATATAGCATAGCATTTTCGCGCATTACCAGAGGTCTTAATATCTTCTCCGCACAGAAATCAAATCTGAAATTATTGCTATTTAATTGAAATTAATTAAATCGCCGTGATAATTGGCAATTCATTAAAACTCTTTAGGTTACTGGTGAAGGAAAAGCTACAGCCAATAATTCTCTGTTTGATAAATTGGGAGGGCATCTTTTATAGAGATTATTTCAGTGGGGTACGCAGTAGTATTTCCTGGACGCTATCAGATGAATTTTGTAATATAGTAAGTTCTGTAATTTATGAAATAAAAGTATTCTGCGATTAACTTCTTTTGCACGGCGTAGTGATAATGATTATAGGCTAGATTCCCTCAAGACTTTTTATTGAAGCAATCGAATAAGTAGGCCTATATACAATAGCGAACGTTAACGACTTGTTCAAAGAATTACGGACCCAAGGGAAACATGAAATTGCAGAAATGCGTAGCTCTATAAATAGTCAAATGGTTCTGTTCCACGACTAAAGAATGTTAGTATTAAATTTCCTCAACATTTATTAATATTCCCATATAAAACAAAAACAGGGTGGCCGGGACATCGACGCGCAAACTAACCATGAATTCAGCGCAGGATTCTAGTTAGGCCAAAAAAACTGTTGTTTCATTGAATATTGCAATACCTATGCGGTCAACACGTATGGAAGATCAGTTTTTTTTTTGTGATAACCGACGAAAAATTTAAACGCAGGAGGCTTCTTCAGAATCATGAACTCAATCCATGGACAGCTAAGTTGCGCGTCGATGTACGTGCCTAAATGCTAATTTTAATTAATTTATGAATATTCTTGAGCTTAGAGGTAGAACGTTAATATTAATTTTCTAGTTATCCATTTTACCGAATGGTAATAAATAGATATTAATTAGTTTACTTTATGATTTTCTAACATCTAGATTGAATTCCTTATCCCGAACAAATATTGCATAACTACATCAAAGGTTTAGACTTCAAAAAGTGTTCAAACACTCTGACCAACATTTAATATTTACGAGTATAAGGCTTTACTTCTTTACAAAAGCTATTCAGAGGAAGGAAAACTGTAGCGCTATATTTATCGAGTTATTCATGAGAGCAAGTAATCAATTATTGTTCTTTGTTTTCAGGTAACCTTTCAGCGGAAACCGAACGCCGCCAATCCGATAAGTATAAGATATATGTTCTTACTGTTACTTACTGCTAACTAGAATAACGAGGAATACCCGACACGAATCATAAATCATAAATATCATCTACCTATCCTTTTCCCAACTATGTTGGGGTCGGCCTCCAGTCTAACCGGATGCAGCAGACTGCTTATCTGGCCTTCACAACCCAGTTACTGGGTAATATGATACCCCTTGGTAAGACTGGTTATCAGACTTTCAGACTTGACGACCGACTGCCAAAGATCCACGGAGATCGCCGGGACCAACGGCTTAACGGGTTTTCCGGGGCACGGACGGGTCTCGATATGTAAAGATGGTCACCCATCCACGGACCAACCACGACAAGCGTAACTTAACCTGATCGAGATCGATCGACCCGCGCGACTGTTATTACTTAGCTACAAGCCCCTCATATTCTCGCTTTAAATCAAATTAAAAAGAAATCTATAGGGCCCGAAGCCAATTTAAATTTGTGAAGCTTCTTTCCGATTAAAAGCCTTTCATTCGTAATATTCGGTGCAAAGTTATGTAGCCTGTACCTAGTATCAATCAATGACTCTCGGTAAGTTTGGGGAACCCATTATAAGTATGTTATTAGGAAGCTGTCGAGCAAAATAGAAAAAATACACAATACACCAACACATAAGCACACAATTTCACGCTACACCATAAAATAGACAGTTTCGTATCGCAACAACCAAAATGGCGGGTCCAATAAATACATAATTTATATAGCCGTATGGCGACTATTTGCTATAAAGGAAGTGCCCTACATGCTCCTGTACAAATATTCGAAGAGGCTGAGGCGATAACAAACGTCGTGACCGATTTCAATAAAACAATGTAGGTCGGTAGACAGCTAACTACGGACCGACCAAAATCTAGCCTAAACGAATTTTACGATCTCGTGGGCATTATTGTTATCATTCTATGTAAATGTAACAGTATCGTAAAATATTTCTTTAAGTCCCTGAAACAAATGGCATAAAAAAAAGTTAAATTAAATTCTGTAACCGAAGCAAAGTACGATTTTAAAAGTATTAATATTAGTCACATAAATCAAGTAATATTATACGTAGAAGAAGATTACACAGTCATTATTCACTCCTATTTTGATAAATGCGAGCAATTTCCAAATAAGTACAGACTGACTGTTAGACATCGCAGCGCGAAAGTTTTAGTACCTATCATTCGTTTATATTGTTAAATAGAAGATTAATGTCAATGAAGGCTCAAGGCATTGTTTGTTTTTATTAATGGAAGTGACGACTACTAAATGCACCTTTTTTATGTATTATAGAATGAATATACATTGAATTTTAGGCAGTTGATGGACTATGGAATATATAGTTACTTATAAATGTAATTGAAATGTCGAAATCAGAAGTGTTAAATTGTTTTGTTAATAATTAGGGTCTACAGTCAGTAAACTGTCACCCTTTATTGTCATGCAAATCCCCATTGTAAAGCTGGGAGTTAATTTGCAGTAAATACCTCTATAAAGTTTGCGATTACATTAATGGAACAAATTGTTAAGCTGCACATCCCGTCCATTATGGAGCGGCCATTTTGTTTTTAGAATGTGATTTACTTAATCAAGTCTTAACTCTTTGATGAGCATATAGCGTCATCAACAACTACGATTGCGTGTTCGTTGCTGCCATCATACATTTTATCTTGTGCAAATAAAATTCTCTTTTTGTAACATATCACATGTTGTAGTGTAACGTCACATTCGGTTTTACTATCAAACAATTCTATCCCAACAGATGTAAAGTTTTTTTTGGATATTGTGTCTAGCCCCAACGACAGTTTTAGTTCTTTTATAACAAACTTTGATTTTTGTACATACGTAGCGAAATACGTCAAAGCGAATATAGATTGTGGCAGAACATATTCGTGCATGAAATATAATATCTTACATACGGACCTGGTCGTTGTCGTTGACTAGATACTAACTGGGTCACGTAAACATGTATTTTGCGTAAAAACTAAAAAATATTCATAACATTGATCAAACAAACAAGAATTTATTAGCGATGCCATTTATTAGCGTTCAATTCTGAAAATAAATCCCTTTATTTGAAGTTATACAAAGCGCTTAGAAATTGTTTGGGGATTTGTTTAAATCTTTCTTAACACGCGCGTTTATAGGTAAAAATAAAAACATGTTCCAAAAACACGTCTGGATTTTAACCTAAATATGTAAGGTTTACGAAAAGCCTCGGGTTGTTCTAGAATCTGACATGTTTTATAGCATTTTTATCGTTAATATTTTGCATGGCTCAACGAAAAAAAGTGTCACTTTTCAACATCGCGTGACCTTTACATTTTCCTGCTTAATTTCCAAAGTACACAAACCGCGCGCCGCAATCGTGTTTACGGCATAATATTAAAACATTATTCTCCTTTAAAAGTATTTTCTAAATCGGGTGCCGCGGCCCATTTGGCAAAAGTTGCATTTAAGATTGAATTTTCCATTACATGTGCTTCCTCTGTACATGGCAATAAAAATCACGTATTTGTAATTCATCTTATACGTGGTAGCGAACTGAAACAGTTTCTGGAATAACTCGTTGCATTTTCTATTTTGGTGTGTAGCTGGAGTTTTTGTTGGATATATCGACATGTACGGTAATAAAGGCTGTAGCCCTAGCGTGTAGTGCTTACACAGCGCGCGGTTGACGGACGGGAACGCCGATTGTTGCGGCCGGATGCTGCTACCATTTCCGTGTCCAATGCCCACCATTCACCTGCCGAACGTTTAACGTTGAACGCGACTCGTTATCGACCAGCTACCTCGGTAAGTACCGTACGTAGGACATCATTATTTTCAGCACCTTTCAGTGTTGTTGTTACAGCCATTAGCGTTAATGCTACAACCAAAAAAGTACCTATTTCTTGAAAATAAGAAGACTTTTTTTATTTCTCGTTTAATTTTCCTTATTTATTACAAAGACAATATTATGGTAATTAATAACGTTATTCGTTTCTTTGGCCGAGCTGAAACGTAACATTATCATTTTACGCTACCAAGAATCTCAGTTCCCCGCAAATATTATTTCTGCGAAGCGCCTCTGATATTTTGACGTGCGACGTTAGTTAAAAATGAGTTTTGGCTTTGTGTGAGGATTGCGGGCGGAATAATTATTTTTTACGAAGCTCGAGGGCGCCGTCCGCGTCCGTGTTCCCATTTATCTAGAGCTAAATGCTTGCATTCAAGCGTCCGTTTCGGCGTGTTTGGTTATAGGCTGCGGTACCCAGTCCACAACTCCACAGCGCTGACTACGTAGGTACTTGAATTATTTGTAATGACGTAAAGCGTCGACGAGTTAATTAGCAGACAAAGCCGATTGTTAGAAACATGATTTGAAACATTCGAAATGTCTTTGAACATAAAATATTCAAAGCTTTAAGTTCTCTGTTAGACCTACCCTCGTAGTTTCAAACATTTAATATTCATGGTATTAAAATTAACAAAAGTCTGAAAGTTATAATAAGTGCTGTGTAAAACTCAATTAAAAAAACGAAACACTAAGAACTGAACGTCAGCATCTAATCACTCCTAATGTTCCACTTTCCCGTTCGTTTTGTTTTCGTTCGTGTATGTTACCTTTACACAATGCTTTGTAGTGCATTTTTAGCTTGCCCTATACTGATGATGTAACTCCTGGTGAACTCGCCGTGCCTGTGTTTCAGCACTGGCAGCCTTTCTCGCATAATTACCGGAATGCATTGTGCGCGCGCGGCCGCAGTACGTGGCCCGTTTAGCGCTGGAAATTGCTCAAAACTAGAGAACTATAAAGGCGGAGAATATAAAGCTTAAGCTCGAAATTGGCCTGCTTTTATATGCAGTTACTATTCATCACGTGTCACCAATCACCACCGTTATAACCCCTGACGAGAAAGCGTAAACAAATTGCGTTTTTACTGTGTTATAACCTTTGGTGTATTATTTACTTACCTGTCTATACTACTTTCCGTGACTGAGTTGAATGTTAACTGTTCTTCTTCAAAGATTTTCTGCGGCAATTGGTTTTCACAGTAAAAACTGAAACGTGTGTTCTACCTCAGCATGCATGCATTCAGTTCTCGTAAATTTTGCAATGTTCATATTAACACTTTCACTGCCAAGAACATAGAGTACACAAAATTGGGATGCCATAAAAAGCGTTTCGCAATTATATAAAAACCCGGGTTTTCCCGGACTCGCTAGTCGGGTTCTGGGCATGAATACAAGTCATCTATAGCTAATTATAACGACGACTCGGATACGGGTTGTGGGCACACGAACGAATTATTGTTCGACCCATATGCTGAGTGCTGGGCAGCGATCGTGTTAAGCTAGTGTTGCTACGTAGATACAAATTGATTCCGGAAAGTGGTGCAAGCCTCGACCTCGAGCTTGTCTCAACGTAAAACGGGAACAAAAATAAATAAAAGTCTTGAGTTGACATTAAAACGACGTGTACCTATTATAAAGACGACAGCCGTCTCTGCCACCCGTAATTGTTAGAATGTAACAATTATTGTACACAAACGCATCCTGTGTTGCGTGATGTAAAATTAGCGATGCGTAGATATGTTTTATTAACTGAACAAAACATTACACGAATCCGTCTACCATTACTTATCCTAGTGAATGTTATTCGAAAACGTAGCGGTAGTACCTAATTGTAGTAACGTCAGACGGACGCGGTTTTGGCAATACCTGAGGGGCAATTCTGGTAATTTTAAGAACGTTCACAGTCTGATCTCAGTCTCAATCTGTCAAAAATACCTTAAATTTCAGTACATTTTGACAAGTTTTTGACATTTGTTTGTCGCTGAGATGAGACTGCGACTAGATTTTGAACGTTTTAAATTACGAGAATTGGCCTGCTGGTATAAGTTCGGCGCAGCGTCGGCGTGCAGTGAACAGGCTCGGTTTGTGAGATGCGCTGAATAGTACCGACCGCAAGCGTAATTTCGCTCGTCGAAATAGCATTATTTCGCAGCATCATAAACCGTCACACGATTTCGGATAGATTTGCAGCGGGCGCGTATCGATCGAGTCATCCGCGAGTTATGAGCGCGGCTGGCTTGTCTCAGATAACACTTGTCAACAGTTTATGACGCACCATAACTGTCTCATCATAATAGTGCGCGTATTTGCATGCGAATTATAATATTTATATTATAATTTTATAACTAAGGAGACCGAGTTGCGTCAGTTTGTTTACACGCTCAATCATAATAAGCTGAACTTATTTTTCTCTCGAGTGTTATGCCTCGCGTTGATACGGGTGTTTCGAACACGCCTGTCACATAATACATGTTAATACCCTTTCTGTGCTCTCCTCGCGGGTATTTAACTTTTATATTGTGGTAACATTTTCTGGTTAAACTTTATAATAGGTCTGAGCCTGCCTGCGAAACCTTTACCTTCATTTATGTTGGTGCTAGATTGTAGGTACACAATTAGGTTCTGTTAGCTCTAAAGTTAGGAGCGTAGGAAGAAGTAAGATTGGGAACAGTTAGAAAGTCTGTTGACATGGTTCCTCTTCAGCTAGTTGTATAACGCAAACCTACCTCGTTCATTTATGCAACTCAAATAAAACTAAGTTTCGTTGACGCTCCTGTACGCGACTTTATCTGCATATTTTAGACTACGGTGGTGCATGTCCAAGTTCTACGGACAAATTGAACTAGGTACGCGTCTGAAGATTTATTTTAAAGTTATTTTCTGAATTCTGTTCAGTTTTTTTGATAAGAATTTATTTCATCATTACTTCAGAAATATAAAAATTGTTTTTGCTTTAATCAAAAGTAAAATGCTCATTTTGGGATTTCATAATCAGGCATTCTTATTCGAGGATCCTGTGAGTCTGAAAATCACGTGGCGGCGGGTGGGTGAAACATTTGCATGCTAAATCGAGTGTATCATTTTTAAGTACCCTACTTAAGACTAATTGCTAACGGGGGTTAAATACATAAACTATAAATACTGGTAGAATCCGAGTGGTCGTAACGGTGGACAGTTTACAAGTACGAGCGTGGGAGCGGTGGGAGCGTCGGGAGCTGTAGGCTCAAACCATTATTATGAGTTAGTGTGCTTATCAGTGACAGTTTTAAATTCCGTCTCAGTCAGCCGACTATCTGACAACACGGCTGTTTCGTTAGTAGTATGCTATAAAAACTTTTTGACAAAAAAAAAAGTCAAGAAACGAAAATGCAGAACCAACGACACCGACTTCCGAAATTAAAGTTATTTATCACTTTGTAGTTTTTTTGGAAGTCGGTTGTTTTTTTTTGTAAAAAAGTTTTTATTTTTCTCTTTTTAGTGAGAGAGTTTGTAATTTATCTAAGTTACAATAGCCTAACGTCAACTGACCATCACCTTTTACAAAATATTGCTTTTCCCTATGCTGGAATGTTAATTTTTGAGGAGTTCTCCTGGTAAGAACCAGGAGAACTCCTCAACAACCACTCACCATAAGCATTGTGACGAGCATAAATTGCTTAGCAAACATATTAAAGTAATCGAATCGCAACCCGTGAAATATTTATCATTGAGTAGTTCCGATGGCCGTCTGTGGTCTTCATCATCAGCTCCACTTTACCAAATGATGTTTTCCGAGAGCAAATGCTCAAGTTACTCAAAAAAATATCCAAATCGCTATAGGTTTGCCAATAAAATTTGAGGGTTTCCCTTGATTTCCATGGGATCCTCTCATCAGATTTCAACTTGCTGACAGTGGGACCAACTTGGGAGTATACCCTTTCAAACAAAAAAATAATTTTCCAAATCGGTCCAGGCGTTTTCGAGAAATCGGGGAACATACATTAAAAAAAAAACCGACGAATTGAGAACCTCCTCCTTTTTTTGAAGTCGGTTAAAAATAGGTGAGTACAATACTGTGGAAAGAGCTTGCTAGAGTTAGGTTGTTGATGATAACATTATTATTTGTGTACTTAACTAAATATTATGCACTGATTAAAGAACTAAGAAATAAGGCTATAAGTCTAAAAATTAATAGACATAGCTACGAATTATAAATCTGATGAAAAGACCATTGTATTAATGATATCGCTTCATCGTAATAATTCTATTAAAACTATCCTCGATAAAGAACACAAACTGTAATACCTACCCAACTAAAAGTTGGAAACAGAATCGACCTAGGTATTTCTGCGATTCTCGCCAGAACAATTCTTACTGTACTCCGTAGTTTCAATCCCTTTCTTTCCATTCTCCACAGTGTTGTTTTGTATTCAGCGGTTTTTATGAGTTATAGGTTAAAATGTAGTTAAAGTCAGCTCTCGTCGGCTATTTTGTGAAACGTCGGAATGTTTTGCCAGATTTATTTAGACTAAGTACTGGTATGTTTTTCAAAAAATATTTGAAACGCCCTGCCGAATTTGAACTTTATGCAAATTCCTGGATTTATAGAGGGGTACTGGTTTTATGGTTCGAAATTTCTTGAATATTAAATTATATTTAAATGCTTTAATTTTTGGGACTCGTTTGCATTTTTATTAGTGCAAATGGGTAGACAGAAAATTTTCTGAATTGGAGCATAAAGACAGTAAACCATCATCATACGCACACTTTCAGTTTTCTTATCGTTTGCAGTTATCATGCTCTGTTCTCATCATCATCCCACCAAACAGAGGTAATTGATTCAGTTTTTGTTAAGATTGCCAATCACTTTCCGAAAAGGAAGTGTAAATTGTATTATTTTGTCTCATACAATTGCAATATTGTTCGACTGATGCTGTTAACGTGGTACTTGCTCCGCAATTTCAGCGTCTCGGGAAAACGCTGCAATTTCCCTCTCGGAACATTTTATCCTTATATTGTATATGTCGTGTTGTCCTGTCGGATTAATCACGTTACAGCTTGCTAGACATTTGTTTCACTACGTTTTAAGATAAGTGCGGGGATTATATGTGAGTGTTACATTAAGTGCTCCCTCACATTAATTGTGGCTTCATAAATATTTATGATTGAAAGCTGTCTAATAGCGAGCATAATAAAGTCGTTGACGTCAACATCGAGTGCGAGTCAAAGTCGAACCAGCAGCGTCGAATGCAGGTTCATACAGAAAGGAATGAAAGGGTCCATTCTGTCAAGTCAAGATGTCTGCATCTGGAAAACTGAAAAACTTATTCAAGAATGTCTGATCTGCCTTGTGATTGCATTTAAAATATAGGGATTCGATTTTACGAGAAGCGTCTCAATTTCCCGGCAGAAGAGAGCAATTTCCTTGCGTTTGTCGGTGTGTGCGGGTGCGACCCGTCGCGCCGTCGTCGATTACCGAGTACGTACGCTACGTAGCCCGGTTTCCCAGTTCCCCAGTTTCTCTAGTCCCGCGGATCCCTCGATGGACATGTTGGCTCACTCGAAGCTTACGTCCTTTATATGTTCTATACAATTTGTAGAGCACACGCGAGTTTGAGTACTTCTTGTTATCCAACATTTTATTTGTATGAAGTAGGTATTATCGTAAAAGCGTAGTCGCGTTGCACGTTGTTTTCGTCGAGCAATATTGCTTTAGCTCTCTTCAAAGTTTTTTTGGAAATAGGAAACGTATTATTAGAAAACATACTTACATCCAGATTTATTTAATAATCTGCTTGAGGAAGTGATGAGGTCTGGCGGCGGCGTGGAGATAAACCGCACATTTTAATAAATAACGCTCGACTTTTTGCGGCTGTCATCTTATGTCTATTTATCCATTTTGAAATGCAAGCTGGTATAAACGTGGCTGTATTTTGAGCACAGCTGCTCTGATGTCGGCACATAGTTCTCAACTGTCTCCGTAAGTTGTGTGATGATACCAGCAGGGTGGGAAGTCGGTCACTCGAGCACGTCCTATGCTACTAAACTAGAATTCTAAGCATAGTTTGTATGCACGTTTCCGGTATTCGTTACGTTTGAAATATCTTCGGTCTTTCCGATTTAAGCGGCTGCGATAGATATGGAATTTAAAAACTATGTGTTCGTGCCATTCAAGCTTTTGATACAGCGAGGAAGTTGAGCTTTTAGCAAGAAATAAACTTTCCTCGGTTAGTTTCGTGCAAAGAATGGCCTTTTGTTTTCCTGTGGGTGTTGTTAAAGGTTACTTTGGGATAAGGTCAACAGAATGGACAGCAGGATCTCGTACGTGCTAATAACAATATACTGCTAATACGGGTCTGTTTGCTAAGCATATATGTGGTGATTATGACGATATCAACGCGACCCGTTATTGTAGCTGTAGCTGGTTACATTAGTAAACCATGTTACTGTACATTTCTTTAATATTTTCATCAAAGATAGTAGTATGATGAAGTAGATCTTCCTATATCCCATTAAAGAGCTCTCCCTTTCGCTCAAAAGGATTAGTCGCATGAAAGCGGTCATTAGCAAGCGCAACTACCTACTGAGTTTAACCGTGACATAGTGGCGACTCGCCCTTAAAGAAACCCGCTTTATGCTCCGATGTTATCCTTTACTACTGCTCACTCATCAACCTGATATAATCTCTATGATCATTCGTTATCATAGTCTTAAATAACCGCTCCATCTCGCAAAATCATTTAACTGTCCCCATCTGTATTTATTGACTATTTTTACAAGGTTCTCAAGTTCTCTCAAGAGAGAAGCGAATATTACTAGTTAATAAAGTAGGAAAGCAGTTGCTCAGCAGATTTCAGCTCATGTAGCAAGTCTGGTGTGCTTAGATCATAAACAAGGCGTCGGCGCACACGACGTTACTTTTATGGAGATTGCTCTTCAGAATAGAAATTCCGGAGATATACAGTGTGAGTATGTTATGTTACATTCATTTTAATATTGAAGTACATTGTTAAACATACGTGTCAAGGCTAAATCTCTGCAAATAACAGCATCATAAATACCAACGCAGACAGGTTACTACCGTATTTGTGTAAGTACTAACTTACTAGAATCATTCGATAAATAAAAAATATTTTCGTTTCAGTCCCGATTTACTTTTAGTTTCAGTAATACCCCAAATTAGCCATAAAGCACAAATAACCCAGATAACAGCTATAAAAAACATATGAACCGTAATCTTGTTTTATTGTGCACTGAGGGTCTGTAGAGGAACACAAACAAACAAAATAAAATATTTCAAGCAAACTGATTTATCAAAGTTTTTTCTCGTCAGGTCTTACCCAGAAATGCTTTTAGCTACGCGCTAAGAATTTTGAATGCCCACATTTAAATAAAAATAAGAGAAAGGAAACATACCAGAAAAGAAAAATTAAACGGAACTTGGCGACACGGAACCTCGTTTAAAATGTGTGTCGGTAGTTCTCATTACAATTTATAAAACATTCATGTGATGTTTGAATGGGTATGAATTTTATAAAATACAAGTGCGCATCAGGCAGACATTTTCAGCTGAAGCTTTGTTTCAGCTGTTGACGTTCTTTCAGTTTCAACGTAAACCGAAAAGGGTGGGAATGGCGGCAGAAGTGCGTTGCTGCGGGCTACACGCCGTAGTCGCCAGCGTTAATGTGTCGGAAATACTAGCTTTGGACAATGCGCTAAATTGAAAAATCGCACCATACGCCAAGCATTTTTATTTTATTTGCGACGTAGCATCGCACATAGTGATAGGAAACGTTCTAATGGAGGTTTTTTAATCATTCGTATTTTTTACTGATACTGCACAAATAAGCTTCCTACTGCCTGTTTCTAAAAAATCTTTCGGATAAACAAGCAATGTTCATCAGAAAGACAAAGTATAAACAATTCCAATGAAAAACTATGTATTTTTCTAGCAATAAGTATTATTATGACATCGAACTTCCAATTAATGGAATCGAATCTGGAGTTACAAAGAGAAACTATATAAATACTTGTTCGCGGAAACTCATATGTGGTACAATTTCCAATAATTAGCAATTAAAATAAATACCCTCACAGTAAAAAAAACTGAAAGCTTTTAAAAATATTGCAACACATTTTGCGGTTTCCTTTGCACAAATTTAATTCTTTTAAACCTCCTGTATCAAATATCTTTTAACGGTCGAAATTTTGTAATTTATGAAAATTGTTAACCAGTAAGTAACACGAGCATCACGCTCATAAAAAATACTGACAAAATGTAAAAGAAAATTGTTTAAAACAACGACAGCTGGGACTGGGGACGTAATTTCACGAACTTAGGTCACAAAAACAACTTTGGAGATAGAAATTAATGTATGATGCGAGCCGGACTGTCCTCGTTGAATTTAGATGTCATTATGATTTCATTTCATCTATTCAGTCTCCTCAAATAAATACCGAATTATAACTGGCACGATAATTGATAGTTAACACATCAACGAGCTGTGTGTAATTGGTTATACGTAGTATCTTCTGTAATTAAATAATTACCGTGAATTTATCTGACATGACGATTTCAACTTTTGTCTTTAATTGACGGTGAATTGCGTGTTCCTTGCTTGTCGAATAATATATCCTACTTACATTCAGTCAAAAGAGTGTATCGGGAATGGTTGATTTGTTTATATGGTTGCAAATTTTTTAATTTTTTTTTTTTGTTAGATTGGCACAATTGATTTCATTTTGGCGCGAAGTTTGAGTTGCATATGTCATTTAGATTAAAATACAGTGCTGTTTTTAGTGAGATCATAATTATTATCTAGTGTGTATTGCCAATTTCATTATGGACAAAAACATCGAACAAAAAGTTTGTCTTAAATTTTGCATCGCCAATGGAATTTCGTGTTCGAAGTCCCTGAAAATGTTACAGAAGGCTTACGGTGAATCGACTTTATCAAAAACACGTGCTTATGAGTGGTAGAAAGCGTTCAGAAGCGGTCGAGATATTCCGGAAGATTTGCCTCGCCCTGGTACGCCATTAACGTCTGCAACTGAAGTTAACATCGCAAAAGTGAAGGAAATAGTGACTGAAAATCCTTATTCAAGTTTGAGAGAGATAGCCGCTGAACTTTCTGTGTCTCACGAGTCGATCCGTATCATTTTACAAATAATCACGGGTGTGAAACATGCTGCCGCTCGGCTAGTCCCAAAAAACCTGAATTTTCTCCAAAAACTCAATCGCATAAGAGTCGCTGAAGACATGTTAGAACGAGTCAATTCCGACCCAACATTCATGAAACGCATTGTTACAGGTGACGAGACGTGGGTTTACGAGTTTGACATGCAAACTAGTCAACAAGCTTCAGAGTGGCGCCTTCCAACTGAACCCAAACCGAAAAAACTACGCCAAAGTCGATCAAAAGTCAAAGTCATGTTAACTGTTTTCCTTGACTATCGCAGAGTTGTGTCTTACCGAAAGGTCAAACGGTAAATAAAGTTGGTACATTATTTAAGCGTTAAGCGAGCAAATTTGAAGAGAGGCCAGATTTGTAGAAAGAAAATTGTTGGATTTTGCACCACGATAGTGCGCCTTCGCACAAGGCCGTCCATCATTGTGAACGAATTTTTGACCAAAAACTCAACAAATACCATCGAGCAGCCACCTTATTCACCAGATATGGCTCAAGCCGACTTTCTTTTTCCTAAACCCAAATTAACACTTCGTGGTACCCGTTTTCATTCGGTAGAAGACAAAGGAGAATTCGCGGCGAGAACTAAACTCAATTCCGGAAAAAGCATTTAAAAAATGTTTTGATGATTGGATTATTCGTTGGCGTAAGTGTATCGTTTTTGAAGGAGCTTACTTTGAAAGCGATAAAATGAATTTGGATGAATAACTAACATTTTGTGTATTATTCATCTTTTCCCGGTACTTTTTGACAGAGTAGTATATATACAGGTGGCTGATTGCTATGGAACACCGTATTATTCACGGTTTGTGGTTTTTATGGCACGTCGGCATCGGCCGTTTCTCCTTTATGATATCCTGGTACCTAATTTTTATAGACGTCCTGAGTGATGCCTTTACTGGAAATTGAAACGGTAACACGGTCTTATATGATCGACGCATAAAATAAAGAGCTTTAAACGCAGATCCCTGCGAAAAAATGCAAAGTAAGCTAATACTTAATTACTTATACTTTTTTTTTTATAAAACAAAGTCCCCCTACTTTTCATAACAAAAACAAGTATAGGAGGTACTACCTAGCATTTTTTTACAAACAACTATTACAAGTCTAACAAGAACCACAATAGCTACAGGAAAGTATAAATAGTTCAACAAATTTCTAATAAATTACTCCGGTAGGTTTAACTTATTAGAAACTAGAAGTTGCCATGTTTATCTGGAGATGAAAGACTGGCCGTCTCGCTAGTTTGTAAGAGTTATACCAGGGAAGTAGGTCGTGCAGGCGTTCGAAGGTGGAAGCAACCTGTCAGTAACTAGTTCACCGTTGTGATCCTTAACCTACTTCATCCAGTTGAACTTCTGCAAGTTTGAAGCATGTAAACATGTCATACCTACCTACCGAAAAAGCTGATGATTTTGCTGATCTTTTATCTACGACAATTTATATCTTAGTAAGCGAAAATTTTAATTTTTCCGTTCGGCAAACGGATTGGTGGAGGATATCTTTATTTATTTAAAGTTTTCGCACACAAATTCCGTACAAAGGCTTATGCATTAAGGTTAATGCATTAGGCATATAGCTTTTGTTAGATACCTACATAGACTGTCGAAATAATTATTTTAATCGCTATTTACGACTACTTGAAAAATAGGCGGTTCATTTCTTGTCTGAAACCTTATAGAAAAATACTTTTAGAGATTTAAATAAATGGGCCTAAGACACTATTTAGCTCAAGGTCCCAGGTCTGCAGATCGATTCCAGAAACGTGAAGCTCATTATTACTTTCATCAACATAGATTAATGTCTCCCTCTTAACGGTAATGAGGCACAGCCTGCGCCATTTGCCTCCCAGCTTCCTCAGTTTCAATCGCTACAGATACCTGTATAATGTGCCGTATACATCACACGTGTATACGTACTGGTAAAACAACGCTGCTATGGAAACATGTATAGGTAAGCGATTCTGCGCTAATGATATTCTATAATTGCTCCACAAGTATTCAGCCATTGAATTGTAAATAATGAATATATTTTAAGCTTTATTTTATCGTTTAAATGTGTACGTAACATACATTGTTCGCTATGGCAGTTCCGAAATTGCCCGGCATGTCGCATTGCTGCTCGTCAAAGCATACGTGATTGACGGACATACCCCGGTTCAAATTAGGGCAAAGTCAGCAAGCTACGTACGTTCTGTTCGCTGTTCCAAATAATATCGAAGCTTTTCCTAAGAAAGCAGCTTTGATATTTTTTTACTAGGACATCAATGAGGTTATTATTAGTTGCTGTTCTACGTCATATTATAGAACATTGACGACAAACATCAGTTATGTTTAATATCAATATTTAAAGAGTCATTTAAAAAAATGGAATTTGTAGTAATAAAACTTTATTATGATCATCCACCAAAGTGAAACCAGGTTAGGAACAGGGCCGGGGCCTTTCCCCCGTCCCCAACATAGGCAATAGATTCAATGCTCGAGCTTTTCAGACCGGAATAAATCTACTTAATCCACTCTATTTTCTAATTATGAATTAGATTGGTTACCGATGAAACCGCTTTTAAGTAAAGTAGCGCAAACAATTTCGTTTCTGTTTTTTAACGTTCCAATGAAGACATAACAATATCCCACTCTTCTTTGCCAGCCCCTGAAATTACGGCCGTAAAACCTAATGTAAATTAGTTCCTTTTTACATGATTGACCTACAAAAGGAAAATACGAAAACCCCTTTTAATTTTTTTTCTACAGTTTAGATACTAACAGTCTCTTGAATTAATTTGAAAATTGTAATCTATGGCGTTCTCCCCTTTTAATTATTTGTACATAGATATGGGCTTATTACTCAGTATAATCCGCACGCAAGTACGGTGAAATGGCCTGCTCTTGGCCGCGAGCCTATTTGGTTAACTAATTTGCGGTATTATAAATTACAAATTGTAACTTACTAAACCTTGCAAAAGCGTCCTAATATAAAGTTTAATGTTTCGAAAATTAAGAAAAAGGGGATCTTGTATTCCTTACCTACTCTACGGACGGTATATTCAGAAGTCTTTCCCTTTGTCGTGTCACGCAGAAAACTAAGAGCGTGTGATGTTATATAGGTACTGCCCAGGTATGTAGGTATGCATGCCTTGCTTGTATTACGAACACGTCGAGATGAGATGGTACTTGAAAAATTTCTGCTTTGCCTAGACTTTAGACGTCGATCAAAGAAGAAAATATAATATTTCCAGTAGAAGAATGTAAAAGATTAATGACGTTCCGTTTTACTGGTCGCCGCCCTCCTGCTCTGTGATAATTATACATATCACTATTTGCGTTACAGTTGGTAAAAAAGCTTATGATACTTATGATCTATTTCTTATTATTTTGTTCAGTGCCATGTTTGTAGGTCGAGTTAGGCCACACTTATGCCGCTGCGGTATAATGTGTAAAAGGCCTTATCGTTTTAACAGTAGGTTCAGGTACGTTTCTTTGGTTCCTGTTGCTAGTTGCTAACGCCAATATTTTAAACAAAAAAATACCTAATAGATTAACGGCTGTATAAACAAAAGCAAATGGAACAATTCGTGTAGGTACCTACTCGATAAGTTGATAAAATCATTAAAATGTCGTTCTAGAGATAAAACAATTAATCTCCCTAATTTTCATGTTCACTGAGGCATGCTCTGGTGACCTCAATACGTCTAGACTTTAAACTTACAAGAGAGGTAATAGACCACGTCGCGTACATTTTTCAGACAAAAGTGCCGATGCGTGCGTGACGTAATATCCTCACATTAGGGGTGCTCGCGGCCTATCGCGCCACTTTCTTCCGTCATATTAAATTATCGCCAAATGTTGCGTCCCTGATTTATTCCCAGTATGTACTATGTACGCACGTAGGTACCGCACCGTCCCAATATTGTCGTTCAAACTACTGATCGTTTAAAGTTGAGGCTCACATACCCTAAACTAATATGTCCGGCATTATCAAACGAGTTGTCGAGTTCAAGAATGTTTTGTTGATTTATCTGAGAGATACATAAATAAACATCTTCCGTTTCTGTAATGTTTATTCAGATTCAGACCCATTTTATGCACACTACTTTTGTATCGTGCATTGATATGGAATACACGACACTGTGGATTTGATACAATAAGTACTTCCGTTTGGGACGTTTACACAGCGTAATCTGCACAGTTGATATAATTTGTCGGAGCTTTTACTTAGATAATTAATGAGAGAGTTTTCGACGCTAGCACTGTTTGATCTTGTCTAACGAGTGCGGTTTTGAGTGTACCTATGTAACACAAGCCACTCGGTGTCATGTAAACCCTCCTAGTTTATTTGTTATTATCACAAAAGCAAACTTATTTAAGCTTACAAATATATTAATTAACCAATTCCTGGAACAACAAATTGGTGGTTGTTTTGTAAGTCTAGCTGCAAATGGCTTTTAATTTTCTTCATTATGTTTCTGTGTTGTTGTTTTCGAATATTAAGGCAGCAATGTAACATTATGAATGCTTTGAATACAGTACAGAGGTATTTTACAATTTCCTGGTTTTAATGCTAATATTCTTCTCAACATTGAGTGCCTATACATTAAAACTAGGTAGGAAATAGCGGTTTTGAACTACTTACGTAAAGTGCGTAGAAATTATACATTACACAACCTAATGAAACTAACAAGATACGTCGTGAACACAGTTGTGGAACTGCGTGCATTATTAAGTAGTAAACGCGTATGAAAATTCATTGCCATAGTTTGTCCGTGGATGGGTGACCATCTTTACATACCGAGATCTCTCTGTGCCTTGGAAAGCACGCTAAGCCTTGGTCCCGACTGTCATTAGTGGATGTTTGACAGTCGTTACGGGACGGGACGTCAGTAGCCCGCAAGTCTGACAACCAATCTTACCAAGGGGTGTCCCAGTAACTGGGTTGTGGAGTTCAGATAGGCAGTCGCTCCATGTAAAATACTGGTATTCAGCTGCATCCGGTTAGACTGGAAGCCGACCCCAATATAGTTGGGAAAAGGCTAGGCAGATGATGATACCTACTATTATTCTGGTGCCTGGAGAAAACATATCGAAGATTTTATATTTTGAAATAGCTATTAGGTACCTATATAAAAAATATCACGAGGTTACACAGTATCGTATTAAAGGCCATACCTTATACACTCAGCAACATTGAAGCAATATAAACATATTTTCCGATAAAAAATTGCTGATGCTCATGAAAATATAATTTACATGTTCAGAATTTATGGCCATAGAATCTGTAAAGGAAATTATGTAATAAGATTTTGATGATATCAAAGAAAAACATACAATATTGATGAGATTATATTATCGCATTTCCGAGAAAGTGTAGGTGAGGTAGAAAGGTCTGCAAAGTTACAGAAACGTGCAAATCCAACGGCTGTGCCCTTATCTACTAGATATTTATTACCTTATAATTTCTTTGGAAAGTGTTCCTTTTGAAAGGTATTTCAATTTGTTGTGATTTTGTTTTGCCTTATTGTGTTTCATTCCGGGGAAATACCTATCTGCCATTATTCCTTTTGACGAGTTTTCTTAAACTTGGACATCTTCGAAGTTGTACCTACATACCTATAATTTTCAAATCAGATATTATTCTTAACCTCAGAAAATGTACGTAGTATAATTTCCATTTATATTCTAGATTTTCAATGCATATGCAAATTCTGTCTTTGTTTTAATATTTTCATGCATATTTCTATCACTTCTGATAAAATCACGGAGTTTGATATACTCGAACATAAAAGTAAAGGGAAATTCCAATAAAAAGCTAGCAAGGTAGGTAATATTTTTTCACATAGGGTCCCCCCACAACTCTTAATAAATACCTATTTTATTGGATATCTATGTTACAAACGGCGTACTGTTGAAAGTATTTATAGTAACTAAGTAGGTAAGTACTTAGTTACTAAAAATACTTATCTATATTTAAAAAGTCTAATCAATACTATTCAGTTCCATCGATACATTAAAATAGGTAACTTCAAACTTCATGAAAAGGATTAAAAAAGATTGAACAATTTTTAGATCATTTTATCTCGGTTGAGTCGTTCAATTTCTGGATAAAGTAAAGAAATTAATGGCAAGCGATTATTCTACGGGAACACGAGTATTTCATTTAAGTTTGGCTGTGCTCTGGACCACTGACACAATTAAGTACTTAGCGACGATGCGGGGAATGTCTGGCAAACGAAGTCCACAGAGGGCCTGTGCCTGCACGCGACTAAGTGCTCCCCTATACTATACACAAAACGTTTACAATTCTGTGGCGACTGGCGCGACGGCGATGCACGCGCAAACAAACAGTTCTATTAACGAGTAGCTTGTGGCCCCACAATGTCGCTCCCTGAAACTTTTTAGTTTTAATTAAAGGCATAAGCAGACGAAAGCTTTTTGCTCATTAATCAAAAAGTTTTCACCTCCAACATTCAAGGAGGGCACGAGGAGTACTTTGGAATTTCACAATTCCTAACCCTTAGTCGGTGTCACCGGGTCGTTGTCGTTTACAGTTTAGTGAAACGAGCCGTATCACATTATCGATGTTCTGTTAATCTGGAAGACGTCTTAGTTTAGATCGATAATATATTGTTCGAAGTTCCAACATACGGAATGTCGTCGAAGCAGAATCACATTGTTTGTAACATACGATAAATGTTGCCGCAGAATATCGAAACACGAAGTCCATAAGTCGTCTAGAATAAGTTTCCACGCCAAAGTCCTGGCAGTGTTTCACCGCGACCGATACGAGCCAATCCAATTTTCTATCCCCAACCGAAAATCCCGGGTGCGCTGCACAAGGACCATTTTGCCCGTCGACGCCCGACTGACACTGGCAACATAGCCGACATGCATTGTACCCTCCATTCCCGCCTGACATTATACTGACAACACTACCGCCGCGTACCGCTATAGACTTGTTGCTCTGTTATTTGACTTGTTCGCACACGTCCAATACATGCCATGTTTAGGTACTTAATATACGTAGTGGCTAATAAAGTAATCCACCCTTTTGATGCTGAATAAATTGTTACAGTTCAGCTATATGTAACACGCAACAATGTCTCTAACCCTAACATCTTTTTATGACGTTAAAGTGTAAGCTAAAGTACGGATCCATTACCATGGATTCATACATAAACGTATCGTATCTTTATTCAGAGAACGGATACCTTAAAGAAGGGTACAAATCTTATTATCATGTCACACGTTAAAAATCCTTTCACGTTAGTCCGGTCGTCGGTCGCCGATCGACGGTCGCTGGGCGGGATGTATCGGCGCGACGGTTCCATAGATCACGTTTTATGTGTGACAAATAGTCTCGAGTTAGGCGAAATTGCTTTCCGATCCACTCTGACAAATAATGTCAGCCCACTGACGCGTGACCTTAGTCGTGCTCGTGACGATCACAATTTGCCTATACTCCGATTCCGGATTCGAGAAGGGCTCGCATTTGTGTATGCGAATAAAGGATGTGTCCGGTCTTTTATTTGCTATAGGACCTCAACAACTTATAAAGTAGAACTCGGAAATATATTTTTTCTCCCAAAGCGTTGAAGTTTACCAACTTGTAAATAGCAAAAAGTTTCCTTATAGACTTAACTTTTTCTTTGATATTGTTCTGTCACAACTTAAATTAAAATATCGATGTTTTTTGACACTTTGTTTATATTTACCCTCCTGAAAATTGAGTTTTCCAACGATGCCGTTCTAGTATCGCAGGTAAGTACAACTTGGCGCCGGTACCTTGGGCGTGCGGTTTACATTTGGAATTCATTGTGTTCAGATGTTTTGAGTGTGCAATACCGAACATTGTTGTGGCGAATGTCGTCTGTGCTCACCTTTAAATAAGATTGTCGGTAGCGATCCAGCTATATAATAATACAATGCGGTCGCTAGGCCGCTCACTGAATTACAGTGGGTGCGTTGTCGCTGTCCTATTGTACCGCCGCCGAGCCCGGGATAATATACGAATCTTTTATTCAAGTGCCCTGGCCCCCGAACGCAACAAGAAAATAACACAAAGATGAAGTCAACATTCATTGTGCTGCTCTCAATAGGATTTTGACGGATTTGAAGAGGTCCAGAAACATTTAACGACTACAATAGGATAGCTTTATTGCTCTTTCTATTAAGAATTATAAACAATGTTTCAACTTGCTCTTTTCTGAAAAATATTACCTTGAAATTTTCCTGCTTGTTGTCATAGCGTCTCTCGTTTCTATGATAACGGTCCTTTACAAAACGAATTCAAGATTCGATTTGTTTTCTTTCACAAAAGTTTAATCAATACGGCAGGTCTGCGCCGCCGCCGGTGGCTACACCTTGTAGTTGTGTTCACTAACAGCAATATAGCTGATAATAGATTTCGGTCAATTGTTTTTGTTGTCCTGATCAACATTTATTGCCTTATTCGTATGCGGGACCAAATCTAAAAAGGTTCGGTAACGTACAATAAAATTTTATTTCGTTTTAAGAAGAACGAGCCGATATACAGATTTCTAAGCTTTTTACTATCAATGAAATTAAGGATTGTGTGAGTCTGGTACAATGTAAACAAATTCATGGTCGTATTTCGAGGTTACTTGTGTAACTAGTAATCTTAGTTTAATTACAATAGTTAGGATGGCTGTGGCGGAATGTTACAGTTGGTCTCCTATTGGTACTAGTAACTTCAAGTTTATAGCGTTTCATAAACATGAACCGCCTTCGCCTTTTGACGGGGTTATGACCACCGGAGACAGGGGCTTGAGCCTTTGTCACGTAATTTACATTTAAATCGAGATTAAGCCACGAAAGCTTCACGTTTTATTATTTCTTATAATGAAGCAAGGCATGTCATTAATATTACTTTCTCGCTTTATAAATTAAAATACCATTTAGTGTGATAACTGCATTTCAAAGTTCGAGTTGGTGTCATGAGAATGTCATGGCTGCTATTAGACTAGGATCTGTAATAATATCTGTATTTTTTTAAAATATGGAATTACCAATCTTAGATTAAGAAATAGTACACATTATACAGTTATCTTTGTGCTTGTACACTAGCTCGTATATAAAGTAGTAATAGTAAAATGTAGGCAACAGTATTATGGTTGTCCTTTTTCTTGTACGTCTCCTGTCGGAAGTGGGTTGAGTACCTACGACTTAAAAGGTCGGCGATAAAACGAACAAGTGTCATTGCGTTCGTCGAGAACCTTCTGGATCCAGACGTAAGCAAATGTGGATAGCTGAAGTTTAATGAGCCGTGTGCTTACCCCGCATCTAACTTCCTACAAACTCCTATTTAGCCATCGATTTTTCCTTTACTTTAGAATTAAATAAGTGAAGCACCATTTAAACTTCGTAAATGCTCAATCTTTATACGAGGTATTATATTCCGGGTTCTGTGTGGCGCCCAGAGCGAGTCCCCTTACTCGGAGTCGGCTAGAACAATTACAAATGCAACTGTGTGTTTTAATTATCTATTTGTGAGGGAAGGTTGGTCTCCTTTAGTGGAAAGGGATAAGAGGATTCCTTTATCTTTCAGAACCGGCACTGTAGTCACTCCAGTATTCAGAAACACTAGTGCTCTCTCAGACTCAGTACCGAGAAACATAGAGAAGAAAATGTTTAAATTGATTTTCTATTCTGTTTGCAAAGTTTTTACTGGAAAAGAAAGTCTCTATCTAGTTTCTTTTAGTTACGTATCCATTAATAATACAATTGAGCTTCTACTTTGAACGTCCTTTAAAGGTACTAAAAAGATCACGCAGTCTACAGACCACAACGGTATTTGCACCTTTTTAAATATAAGTTTCTGAACATTGCTTTGGCCTTTGTGGCAAAACTTTGGTGGGGTTTTATTTCGCATTTGGCACGCCTGTGCTGCTAATTTGAGATCTATACTAGAATTGAATACGTGCCCGCATAGCCGGGTTCATATAGTTGGTTAGAGATTTTCCAAGTTTATATATTATAAGAATGATATGAATACTGGGAAGGGTTTCTCGCCCGCATCTTCGAAGGTAATTTGCATGTAGTGAGTGAGATCACATTTTCCAGTAGAAACTTATTCTTATATCCGCGAGTAGGTATTAGTAAGTTCACGTGGTTACTATTAATCATACATCGGCGCTATCTATCAATGACGTGCTGTGTGACTGTGTGACTAGCGGGCACGCCTACTGAGTACGCAATCAGCCCGCATACAGATTTAGCAAACTCATGTATACCATCATTTGCATTCGCCGTATTGAATAATTTACTTATGATATAGTACTACAAAATTACGTGAACATTGATAATTCTATGTAGGAATACGCGTGTGGTTTTATTACCGTACGTAATTTCTGAATAACTGATGTGTTAATTAATTTGGCCCCCATTTGTAACAATGTTGTGCTGTGTACTCCGACGTGCGTATTAATTGTTTATTCACGTATTACGCCTCCTTATTTAGACATTTATGAGTAGATTTTCATGCAGCATCAATATTTTCTGTGCATTGTCACTACCGAAAGCCTTTTTATCAGTAGGTGCAGGCAAAGATCAAAACCGAGCACACACAGAGTGCGAACTGGCTTAACTCCTCTTGGTACGATAACAGCACCTTTTCCACTCCTCACACTATTAATTATCGTTACTCCGTAAAGAGTAGACTCAAATAAATTTGCTCGTTAACTATATTATACATAGCGTGGTGAGCGGAGAAAGTGCCGCGCCTACTACCACGTCTTGCGGAGATAAAATGTATGGCCGGAGATATTACATTGATACCGCATAGTGCCGACACACGATCGTGTACACTACATACGCTGCATAGGCACTACGCTGCCCTCAACTACCCGCACAGAATATATTCTTATCAGCACAACTGCAATATCTATGTCAGTTTATACTCGTATGTCCGCGTCCCTCACTGGCAATATTAATAACTGACATATGTGTCCTATTACTTGTTACTTGCACTGATTTACTAGCTTTGTAAATTTCACAGTGTACACTGATTACTCGGTTGCTGAAAACTGCGAACTAACAAGGTTTTTTTAGTTTTAATTCAGGTCACAGAGCCTGTAGGTTAATCTTCAGTTTCGGTTCAACTACTGTTATTTCTAACGCTCGGAGTAGATTTGCACGATATTCAGAGTGCCGCTTACCAGATGATGCTATC
This sequence comes from Gortyna flavago, assembly GCA_963669345.1. Lineage (NCBI taxonomy): Eukaryota > Metazoa > Arthropoda > Insecta > Lepidoptera > Noctuidae > Gortyna > Gortyna flavago. The sequence continues at coordinate 9,021,039 of OY770128.1, read as the reverse complement.
ACTCACAAAAGTACACAGAATGTATATCATTTACGCTTACTTCACCCTTTCACGGTAGCAAAAAATATACTTCCTCTAGTTGATGGGGCCAATGATGTTTTTGCTCATATCATGACTAGAGAATTCTGCATAACGAGCACTTACATAACAGGCAGCGACACATAGTACCCACTTCCAAAAACGCACGAATTAATTAAAAAGCAGGTTTTGATTTATTTAATTAATTACTTCCATATCTCTCGATTCACGAACTTTTTCACAAGATGAAAGTTTCGGGTTAAGATATTATTCTTGGTAACTAACAGAGTCCATGAATACTTTACACTGAGTAGGTACCTGCAGCTTAAAAAAATACAAAAGAATGTTGTATTTCTTAAAATTTAAAGTACCATTTACTTAAATCTTTGGTACCTTAAGGACTTGGTTTTGTTTTTCGTTTTAACGGGTTACAAAGAGTAAGGTATTTGAAAAGTTAATTTTAAAACTTAATTTAATGCCGTTGGATCCCATTAGGCAGTCTGTTTGCCGAGCATTGCGGCGGCGGGCTCGGTCCGGCTCGGGCGCTCTCAGCGGCTCCCCGCGAGCTCTTGCCTCTGCGACCAAGCTTATTATCCAGTAATGAAATTACTATTCATAGCACGTCTCAACAATTATCTCGTACTTGTCAACGTCATCAATATTTCATAAAGGCCGCGGACTTATCCCGTTGTTAGTGTTGTGAGCTATCAAAATGTTGTTATCCTGGTACACAATGACGTATTGTAATAACATTTCCGTCCGCGTGTGGTTATTATGTTGGTAAACGAGCATCTAAATTAAACTAGGACTCACAGTGAAGTATAGGCATTGTGTGCGGATTTTAGTTTATGATTGATTATACAGGCGCATTAGAATCTATAATTACGTTTGTTCTAATTAATCCTGCGCATTTTCGTTGACTTAGAAAACTCGGTTAGTAACATTCGACTATAATGTGCTTTTTCTTCCATTCTTATATGAAACGTTAAATCTGAACAGAATCGAAGAGGAAAGCTTTGTAAAGATACGTCTATTACGAAAATATAAAACCTATATAATTCGTATCACTTGTTACGATCGACAAGCTCATTTTATGCGGGGTCTATGGAAAGTAACTTTTATGAGGTTATTTATTTATTGTTTTTAGCCGTTAATGTCCCACTGCTAGGCAAAAGCCTCATAAGAGGTTACTGACACGTAATATTATAACTGTCGGAAACACAGTAACAAATAATAATAATCTGTACTAGCTATATTAATTTCACGTTTATAATAAAAACCGCAACCGCTACGCGGCTACGCCGTAGCCAAATTTCGTAGCAATACTTTACTACTTGTATCTAATTGTCGATACCTAACAATACTACATAATATACATAATGCCTATTCAATAATGTGGCCGTATAATACCAATTCATTTTGTGGTATGGAAACTTTACTTATAAGATATATACGGACATTTAAAAGTGTTCATTTTGGATTAAAATTAATATTAAATAGTAAACACTGTAATACTTCCATTTAATTAACATCCTCTAAAGACATAAAACCAAATATGTTTTTTTTTTCTATTCGAACAGATCCTATACGTTATTGTTTTAAATTAAAAACGTGCTATTCTGTTTTGCATCAAATCAGTTAGTAGAAAATTGCTCGAACTCTTATTTCACTTGCATTTCGGAGAACACTATAAAACTGGAACTGTGACAGGAAAGTAGGAAATACTTTATTCATTTCGATCAAGATATTTCAGCTACTCCATATTACGACGTAATGTTCCAAAAACATTGCTGAAATAGTGCAAAGATAATGGGCCGAGTAAATTAATGACTTATGCTTAATGGGGGATCTAGGTTTGTGCATCTAGGTTGAATCTGCAGCCTACATAATGCGCGGCTGTAGACGGCACGTAGCACAATATTCCGTTCAGGTCCGACATCGCCGCCTCACAGCGTCCAAACTACTTTGAGGTCATCCTCACAAAATAGTTATCAGCTCGGACCGGCCAAAGCGGTATGCGGTGCCATAGAAATTTATATACTAGCATAATAGTGGCAGTCCCGTGTGAGAGAATCTATTCCGATGTCCGCACGCTGGCGATCGTATCTTTGTGTTCAATCGTGATTGAGGCAATGGTCGGTTCAGCGAAGTGTCGCTTAACAATTAAGGCACATCTCTAACAAAGGCGAACAATACACGCAGCGGTACCTACTTATGTTGCATTAACACGCTGGACTTTGAACGATATTTGAAGGTATTATTACTAGTGTGAAAATTCCACACAAACGAACTCAATATTCCTTCTACGTACGCCTGTCCTATTCGCTTCGGAGATTATAGACGGGGATATAGAAAATAATTAATGATTATTTAGCACTGATATTTTTGTACAGACCTATAATTCGATACTAGCTACGCAATGCCTAGGCAATAATTACATTAATGTGTTCTACGCACAACTTTATGGTATACAAAGCGAGTGAGGTATTATGTAAGCCAAGTATCGGCCGTCGGCCAGGTCCTCGTATTAACGACCTGCTTCGCTACTTCCCCACTTGGCTCTCGCCCTATACCGCAAGCCTTGCGTGATTTCTCTTTGTTTTCTCAAGAATAATCGCAGCAGCCCAGGGGACGAGGGAAACGAGTCACTGCTAAATTAGCTGCAAACTTTTTATTTATACAATATACAAGCCGTCCCCAGAAAATATTCTTTAAGATTTTCATTATATAGGGTATTTGGTGGCGCACACAAATTCTCGATATTATGATGGTATAAGCCGAAACACATTTGTGTGGTTAAGTTGAACATATAATATTACTTTGTGCGGCCACAGTTTTGGCTACAGCTAATATACTCGTCGAGTGCGAAAGTCGAGCAATTGTGTGAGTTGAGTCATTAGTGAAAAACCCACTGGTATCCTGCAATGTTATACGAGTATATGAAAGTAAAAAGACAGTAGAGTGTAACTCGTAACGTCGCCACACAAAGGCGCCAGCTTGAGTCAATATAAAAGCTTCTTTATTTGCACAACACGGAAAAAGGCTTGTACAAATATGGGAAAATTTTCAGCAAATATATTTACCATCGCAAGTTAGGCACACTAAAGAAAATATAAAAGAGTTGCTAAAAGGCTATTGTTGCCACGGCTTATTTAATATTGCGAAGCATGACTTATTTTATATTTTCGTACACGGGAATGGGAACAAAATAATGACTTGTTAGTGGCAAGTTCCTTTACTTTATGTACCTACGTATTTATTCTATGTATTTATTTAAATGATGCAACAATTGTAGGTTAAGCTGACTGGTAGAGAATGCCTGAGGCTTGTCAGAAGCCTTTTAATTAAATGCCATTGTCGATACAATATTCCGTCATTGTTTCAAAGATTAATTTCCTCTGCCTAAACCTAAACCTTTTAATTTACATCAAAAGTTTAAACTTTATCTTAAATTTTCTGATTACCTTGCAAATATTATCATTGATTCATCGTTCCTGTCCGTATGAAGCGCCTTAAATTCTCGCGATCACATCATTAAGTGAATCTACAGCGATCAATCACTGAGCTCTGTCAATTCTGCCGAAAATTATGTTACAAATATGATAAAAATACGGCATGGTACGAATATTATGGTAAAAATAAGTATCATATATGATCTCGTATTTATTGAAGCGGCCCTACATGAGACCCTCGTCAGTGTTATGGTACCCATGAATTAGTTACATCCATTTTGTCCCACTAAGCTCTCGACGCTTTCACTTTCCACGTCAAAAACCACCTGCTACCAACAAAAATAAAAAAAGAACATTATTAATATTTTGCTGTGTTCATTTCACTCAAGAATCAAAACCGAGATACATACTTATTTACAATTTCATTGACACGACGAGCTTCGATCATTGAGGTAGATATTGCGAACTTTCTACACCAAGGGGAATAGGGAGTAGAGTGAAGTGAAACTTAGAAAAAGATCTGTAGTATGAGAGTTGTGAAAGTGCTTAGATTTATTTGTTATCCTATGCGTGTTCAGCTCGGAACAGTCTCATTTAAAAGTGACTTTGGTAACTTTTCAATTTACTCTGAGATACTTTATCCCTGTGTTGTTGCGGTAATGTTCCAACGATTTTACTTGTAATTAATACTGATTTATGGCGTGTATACAGATTACTTTCGCAAGTATATTGCACTGCAGCATTTTGTTGTAACAAGTTACATGCACTTAATCTTCCTTCCCAAAGTTAATGTTCTTGGCAACTTCGTTGTGAATTAAAAGAATATTCAACTAAATTGTCGCAATTTTCTTACTCTTCCCCCCAAGTCCCTTAATAAAATAAATTAGCACATTTCCTTAAACAGACTACGTATCTCTAAATCCGCGAAATAACTAACTCGTTCACAAGTATCATAAATACGTATGCGAAAAGTTTTGTGATTACTTAGGTTTGTAATCTAGGCGTGGCTGAATGTTTTCATTATATCTACGAAACCCGAAATACAAGTTGTACAAGCGAGTTTGAGGGTCCCAAGTATTATATTATATGTATAATATTAAATTTTAACCACAATAATGAACACGGTTCCATTTTGGACCTAGCAATGTTATCTTTCTGTTTATACTCTTGGAGTTTGTTGTTTGTAGTCTCTGCTTTCATGAAAATTTGTTGACCTTGTTAATTAATCGTTTTGTATGCAGACGGCACGAGGCGTCCTTAAGGCGATTGTTATTTGAGGATCCTCACTGGATCGTATCAGAAAGAGTCTCTCAGTATCGGACTTCGGGCAATTGATCATGTGTTATGTGCGCGCGTGGATGTGTCGTGACTCGCGATATAAACTAGGAAAGGCTATCGTAAGTACGTCCGGCGCGGGTCGGCGAGATGTTTGACATGTCTGTTTATACACGTACGGCGGCGACTCACTTCCTGACTAATGGATCGTCGCACTCGGCGGAACCTGGGCGGAACTGGCTCCGTGATTAATGGCAATCTTATCAGATTCTAACACTATACATTTAACGGGCCGATCGCAACGGACTTAATCGCCAGACCTGCCGTCCAAAAGGTGCAAATTAATTACACAGATAGCTTTAACTCTCCGATACATTAATCTGTACCTAATTGATTATTTGTAGGGATCGCTTTGATTAAAATCTCCTATAAAACATAATTAATTTCGTGATCGGAATTTATACGCAAACAGCTGAGTCGGCTGTAAGCAAATACCACTAATCTTATTCTATGCTATATTTTGCATATTCAAAACGGCAGGTATAAAAGAATACATATTTGAAGTGTTAGGATAAGGAGTAATGTTCATGTTACTGCAAAAAATCATAAAGTTAAGAAGTTTGGTAGTTGTTACTTGGCAACTAGTTATTTTTATAGATATCGTGTCATCGTTAACGAAGATTTCGTGTCCATTAGTATTATCGGGGGCTGTTTTTATCATTGAAAAATATGTTGGTTGAGGTCGCGTCGGCCAGGCGGGGTGCACGCCGGGCTCGGCGGGCTCGCGTCAGTTGGGATCGGGCTACTCGCCGACCGCCCGCCTCGCGCGACGCTGCCTCTCGAACCCACACTTCAATGATAATTAATTCCGTTCACTCGGAGTCGGGAATAAGACCGCATGTGCTTAGTGATTTAATATTATGAATAATAGTTGTTTACTTGTGCCAGCTACTGTGTTTGTGTGTGATCATAATCAACGTTGACAGTTAAAGTGCGCCATGCGGTGAAGCGCCGTCGGTGCTATATGCACGCGCGGATATGGTGGACCCGCTGAAAATATTTTGGGTTTTAACAAATAGCACTTACTTAGGTATGACAGTATTTTTCTTCCAGCTATTTGCACGAAGCAAATAAAATCACGACGGACCACATCACCTCTTTAGTTTATTGCCAAAATTACTACTCATATAAAACCAGTGGCACGATTTTTCCAATAATCTTATTTATTTTCTCATCCGTAGAGTAGGTGGGTCATTTATGTGTTTTTTATGGTCCATTTGGCATTCGGCACGAAGGCGAGTTTTCGCACGTCGCCTCATGAATGCTACAATTTGAAATTGTACCTGTATACTAACAGGAAACCCTTCTTACATACGAAACGAACGTATAGTCTGATAATACTATTACACTTTTATGGAAGATTCTTGACGGATTTTTTTGCTTCTCCATGCCGTATTCAATTAAATGAAGAGTATTGAATTTTGCGTCTCAGCGAATAGAACCATAATTCTTTGCTCCATTACGTCTTTGTACTACGATGGGTGACATCTAAGACATTTACGGGATGCTATAATTATGTGGGTGCGGGATGTGTTTACTTTTGAAAATTCTTTCTGTTTTATGTGTCCTCTGATAAAGCAAAAGATAAATCACAATTTTTTCCCATAATGCTAGGCAGGTGATGATGGTGCGTAGCCCTATTGTTTTAAAAGTCACTCGGTCATTAAGCCCGTTGTCGGCGTTATACTTTGCATCTATACCCGCCCCTCATTACGCCTAAATTGACTAACGTCAAATTCCCCCGACCTTGCTGTTTAAAATAACTACCTAATAAGGAAAAAAAAATACTCCAGATTCATTACGCAAATTTTAAGTATTTAATTTTTTTCTCTACGAAATCTCACATCTTAATATTTTGACAAAAGTAATTTCCATGTTTGCGACAATATCAAAGTAGACAGTTTTAAACAGATAGGTTCATATTTGCAAGTAAGGTTGCCGACTTGCCGTGACAAGAGCTCTGGAAACTAACAACTTAATGAAATTTTAAAGTTTCTGTTTGTCGCTCACTGTACCTACAGACATAAAATGATAATAAATTATACGCGGGCTGCACTGCACTGTACTGCTCTCTTGGTTAATTTGTAAGTTTGTACAAAAGTACCTGTAAGTTCGATAACAATGTTCCGCTAGAGTTCACAGGATGAAAATATTCGAAATTTCATTTAACACAATGTCTGAAGAGAACTCGTAGCAAGTTGTCACGATGTTACTAAAGCTGCGTTACATACTTGTTGCCATTGAAACTTCACGTATGTAATATTGCGCTAAGTATATGAAATAAACTCATAACATGGGTGTACATATGAGAATAGAGCTTGAGAGTGAGTGTATACGCGCTAAATTACATGTTTCTTCCCGTACACTGTAAACGCAACATCTGGGACATGTTTTAACTAAATAAGGAATAAGAAACGGACATAATATTAAATTAAGAAATATGGCGGTTAACAGGAAAGGTAGCAAATTAGTACGTAGTTCAATTAATTATTGATGTAGTCGATTTCTTAGCAATTAACAAGGCGTGTTCCTAATTCGGTCTTTGCTTACTTAGGCGAAGTTAATCAGCCGATACTAACACTCTGTTTTTGTTCGATTCGAACGTTACAAATTAATTGGCTGGTTTCATTTATTACGTGTCCTCATTTATTTAGCCAATTCGTTAATCCAATCCGGTGGGTACCTAATCTTTACAGTTTAATAACTATTGGTTTACTTATATAATCATTGCAAACTATAATGATAACGTTCGTGTGTCGTGTGTACCTGGTAGGTACCTACTAGGTACCTACTGCGGAATTGAAAGGGGTAACACAAAACTGCTATCAAAACAAGCTATTCGCTGATAGACAAGAGTTTATTCTACCGGCTATCTCTGGATAGATTTAAACAAAGTTGTTTATCTGTATACTAGCTGTGCCCCGCGTTAATTTGAGGAAAAAACCTTCTAAAATAATAGGTAATATATTCCATGAGTATTACTTATACCCTCATGACCGGCCGCCTTGCGGAATTATTTTAAAACTTTGATATCTCCTAAGACATTAATTGAAATCAAATGATTTCAAGGGCAATTTTGTTCAAAATTACTTGTGATGAATAACGTATTTATTTGGACGAGGATTAATATCATGTTTATAAAAACACCTTCGCAAATAATGCATTATTTTAAAACAAATTTGATTATCATAAAAAAGGTGAGTCAACCTTAAAATATAGACATATGTTGTCCCGGACATTTTTTTAGAACTTTTAAAGGCGAAAAATTTCGTCTTACATGAATTTTTCGTAACTTTAACCGTTTACGCAACGTACTCAACGGAAGCTCTCAAAAGGAATATTTTTCCCGTTTTTGCAAAATTTTTCCTTGATTCTCCGCTCTTATTGATCGTAGCGTGATGTTATATAGCCTATAGCCTTCCTCGATAAATGGACTTTCCAACACAAAAATATTTTTTAAATTCGAACCAGTAAATCTAAACTATGTGCCAGTTCTAAACTATGTGCCGAAATGCATGAATGAATGGATTTTAATGCGATTACCGCCATTTCTTTATACAATTCCTTGAAACTTTTTTTTGTATACGGTAGGTAGTATTTTTAGACACTTGTGTCGCTGGGAAAAGTTCCTACTATCACCCATTTATTGTATTGTACCTGTATTGATTGGTGTCGGGCAGCAACAATACTAATAAACGCGGGGTTCGACCGGATTTTGGAGATTAATATGCGCCTGCCGCGGTTACTCTGTGTTTGAGTTGCTATGACTCACACCTCCTTACTTTGAAGATGGTTAAACTTTAGATCCCAGTTGCCATCTGCCGGGGTCGCGGAATTGTTCGAAAGAGCTACCGTGGCCCCGGAACGCAAAGGGCAAAGAAGGAACATGGATGGGTTTTAGTCAGTAAAAGTCTGACACTCCCTCTCACTCAACCCACAGCGGGAGGGGTCATCAGATTGATGATTTCCCACCCTTAAAAAAAAATATATCCCAGTTGCCATATCACACCTACAACAGAGGCATACATAACGTCAAAAAGTCTAAGAATAGTTCTGTCACGCGTACAGTCTGTTAATCTGTTTAATAAATTACCAGCAGAATTAAAGAGTATTCAGAATGTGAACATATTTAAAACTAAACTCATAGCTTTGCTAATCAATAAAGCCTATTACAGCATTGACGAATATTGTAATGACAGAAAATCTTAAAACCTAGTATTAAATTAAACTTAAATTAAATTATGTGCACCCATTGCCCTTTGACTTTGTTTATAATTGTTACTTCATTTTATTTATTTTTATTAACTTCATATTTTGACATTAAATGTATTTGTATTTTTGTAGCTTTTTAATAAGAATGGTAATATTTGTAGGGTTGGTATTTTTAATTTGGATAGACTTACATTATAATTATTTGTGTGCTTATTCGTGTGTACGTGCTGTGCAAATATTTCGACACAAATGTATTTTTGTTATGAAATAAATAAATAACTTGAATAACTTAACTTGAATAACTTGTCCTCTAAAAATGAAAATTGCTTTGTAACAAGATAGCGTTGATCGGTGGGAAATCGTTCAGTGTAAAATACTGACTTTCAACCGCTCTTAACAATACTGGAGCCCGACCCCGACATAATTGGGTAAGATATATGCTGTAAATGACTGGCATCAAATATGCCACTGGAATTAGACGGCCTATTCAATGGTCAACCAACTACTGAACAATTCATCCTCTTATTGACATGAACTATAAGTCCGGCAATGGATTGCGATAGGCTGTTGACTAGGTATGTACAATCAGCATAGCAATTGTTTATCAAATTGACACGCTACGTCAGTTTGCCCTATTGTAGCCATTTCATAGGTAGATACAACTGTGAAAAAATGGCAGTCTTAATTTGAATATAGGGACAGTTAATTAATTACATTGTTAATTCTATAAACAATTGTTTATAGAAGTCGTTTCTTTTTTTTCTCAGATCTTGTTGTATTGTTGTTAGTATTCTAAATGTAAATCAATGCATCAACGTAATTTTTTTTGCGTCGGCATCGTTTATGGGCCGTAGCGTGACATAGGATACTTTTGTTCCCGGAATTAAGCACAGGAGCGAAGCCGCGAGTAAAATCTAGCTCAATCATATTACTAATCCTAAAATTAACAAATATAACTCAAGCATACACACCGCATTATAATGTGTACCCTTATCAACCACCAGAACCTTAAGGATTAGGTGTACCTGACATAAAAATCCACGCGTATCCCTTTTACTTGATATTTGTAGGTACAGGAAAATCTTCATAAAACCTGGCTCCGTTTATAAAAATATTCTAGTTGCTATCTGGAGGGTTGAATAAAGAAACCGTCTTTATAATTATAATAAAGAAAATCATAATAAAGATCTTTACTGCAGACGAAATTACTCATTTTTGGCAATGTAGATAAGTACGCACGACGACATATCAAGCTATACATTTCCAGGATAAGCTGACTCCTCATCGCATGAAAAGCCTATACGATGCGAGATCAGCTGAAACTGGAAATGTGTAGCTTGATATGTCGTCGTGTGTACAATAACCATTAGATACCTACCTACAGACAGAAAGACAACTGAACATTTTGGAAACTCATTTCATTGCCGGATTCCTGTACATCATCCATAAAAAATTATTAAAAGACACATTCTCGTATCATTACCAATATCGAAGCGTAGCTCTCATAAATGACTTTTCCTCATTTAAAATCAAAATCAAAAGTCATTTATTCAAACTAGGCTGAGAATCAGCACTTTTCTAACGTCAAAATTACAAAAGACAGTTCCTCAAAACGCCGGCCCTTCACCACTTCCTAGTGCTTTCGCTGGAGAGAAGAAGTGGCGCAACAAACTCCCCAGCAGCACAGCTGTCTGTTTAGATAAAAAATACTTGATTGTATACAATACTGGGTATGCAAAGTAATGACATTACAGGACACAGAACATTAAATTATTTGCTATACCTATGTTAGCTAGCCACGCCAATATACCAACAAATACAATAAAATCTATACGTACACAAGCAAAAAAAAAAAAAAAATCAAAATTTAGGTTTAAAGAATCTTTATTTCTCATAAGAACATGATACAGTTCACTTATATGAGATTTAATTTTTAACATAAATAATCGTCGTCTAATGACGAAGCATGCAGATGTAGATTAAGTAAAACAATAACAACAACGTACGAGATCAACAGTAAACAAAATAAAATAAAAAAAAATTTAAACAAGAACTCTTACTACCTAAATAAAAGCCTCCAGGTATAAAGGGCGTGACAACTTACATATTTATGCAATGTAGCTGTCACTTGAAGTCACAAATGATAAACTAGGACCATCGAAGTAAAATAAATAAACAAGTTATTACTAATAACAACAATAAAAGCATGGTCAGCAAGACGACCAGTCACCACAAGCAGCACCCGTTCACAAGCATAACGCAAAGATCAGCTATTATTTAGAAGCATTTATAATGTTTTATAGTGGTGGCCCAGTGGTAATGGGGTAGTAAAATTGGTAGCAACTAGGGCAACAAAGGATGGCCGCGACTTAAGAGTTGTAGGCCGTGAGCTGGAACCCAGACTGGCATTTTACTTTGTGTTAATTATTTTATCACCACTGCTCTCAAAAGGGAAACATCGTGAGGAAACCGGTATGTCCTAAAACCAAAAATTCGAAGACATCTACCAACTCGCACTGAACCGGCGTGGTGGATTACGGCCTACTCTCCTCCGTCTCTTCCTTGAAAAACCAAAAAAATCTTTGAAAACTCAAAGCATTTTACAGGCACTTTTGAATTTTCAAGGAGTCGTTCAGTCAGAAATATGTGTTTTGCCCATTTCAAACCGTAGTAGGCACCTATGGAGAAAAACGGGCAAGATGAAAAAGCACAGAAACCAATGATAACGTTTTAGGTGCAGTACCTACCTACATAACATAAAAATATGTAAGTAATTTAACTTTAAAATGTTAAAAACCACCTTACATGTTTCGTCTTCCACAAGATTCTGCATCTGCAACTGACGCGAGCACCCTGTAGACGACGCGTATTGATTACACATCAAACTAAAACTCTCCGATCATATCCAGTATAGGAACTAAGTTGTGCAGCTCATAATCTATATGTCGCAGCCAACTGGTTAAATTAGCCGTTCAGTTAACTGCCTGGCCTTTAGAAGTAGTGTTCGCCTCGCTTCCTCCCTCGGCTCGAACGCGGTTGATCACAGTTCTAACCTAACCTAACCCACTTGGTCGGGGTGCAATGCCTTAATTACTGCAACCAATTCGGCTCGCGCGTGATTGGTTACAGACTTCCAACCTAAACTGTAATTGAATATCATTCAGGCCGTTAGTTGAACGGCCGCCGTTTAGTTGAAAGGCTAGGCAGTTAACTGAACGGCTAATTTAACCAGTTGGCTGCGACATATACATATAATAAAATCGTAGGAAAGTCAAAACTGTACATTGAACTGTACAGTGATCTACAATCGATATCGAAGCCAAATATAGTTAATATAATAAAAATATAGTTTTTAGAATTTTTGTCTGTTTGTCTGTATGTATGTCCGGGCTAAACTCAAAAAGTACTGCATGGGTTTACTTCAAATTTTGCATGAATATTACTAAGAGGTCGGGTCAACATATAGGCTACATATTATCACGCTATCACCTACGGGGGAGGAGCTGTGAATCTTTATTTTTCTTACGCATTCTGTAACAGCGTGTAATCTAACGACGCATATTTAAATGTTGTTTTTGAGTAAGGCATGCTATTATCTAGCTTTACACTATATAAACTACGCCATTTATGTAACATGGGCAGAAAAACATAGTTTATTGAATGTTAGTATAAAGACAATTTTGAAAGCAGCGCCATCTATGAGATTTTATAAAAATCAAATCAAGTTACATGTTAACACTTTTTGGAAATTAATAATTTAAATTTGATCATGTTGGCGAGGTTAGTAGTTAGTTATTCTTAAAATTCATAGATGGTAATGTGCATTTTCTTCATAAAAGTTGTATTGTATGAACTATACGATACAACTATATCATTGTAAGTAGCTATGTTTTAACGTAGCCAGAAAAGCGTTTAATCGGGCGCCTCAACTTTTCTCATACGAATCACCTACTACTCATCTAATTGAATAATATATGTAATATGTATTAAGAGTAAACAAAGCAATAAAACTGCGATAAACAGGTTAGCACAAAAATAGCAACACGTCTCCATGCAAATAGGATAATTTTAAAAAAAAACGGCATTAGTGATGCACCTGCGCTCAGACTGGGCGTCGGCGGGCGTCGGCAGGCGCCGGGAAGGCCAGCCGGCGCCTTCGCAGAGACAATAACTCAATCCGCGGGGACCGGTGTGTGCACGAATGTAATCGACACAATCCAGCACAATAGCCAATCCACAACCATCCGAACCCACTTATACTAATGCGTCCTATTGAAAACCACTGTACACCAGCTAACGAGAAGGATCCGAACTGCGTGCGAGTTAGTTTATTCTGATTTATCTCCCTCTTTATTATGAAAGGTGGTCGATGTAATAGACATCCAATATTTAATGGAAATTCTCCTTGAATAATAATATCGTTTCATTTTGCCTTACGGCGTAATATTCATCTTCGGTGTGGGTATAGAAGCATAATGAATTACTGGCGAATTTTATGAAGCATTGATTTTAAATTTAAATTTAAAATCTTTGTTCTGCATTGAGATATTACTCATTACTTTTTTACAATATCGAATTTAAACGATGGATAAATATTAAAATAGTTTGGGATTATGTCCAATTATGGGTGGTCAGTAGACGACCTTTTAGATAACTACAACCTACGTCCTTGCCTATTCGTAGAAATAGATCTATTAAGCTATAATCAAAAAACTATACACTGTAGTTTAGCCTTGGGGCCAAGAACCACGGTAATCACAACATTAAGTACGTGTAAACATCTGGTTTACTCTGGGCTCCTCTGGGTTCCTCTGGGTCGCCACTAGTTCAATATGACGTCTTGTTCACCTCTCAAACAAAGGAATTGTATGTGAACTACGCGGGTAGCCATATGTTCACCCAGATTAGTCGCATATATAAACTATAAAACGGGCAGTACGCGTTTGCACATACATATTGTTTGTTTGTGACAAAAAATGTCGGCTCGTTGTGCATCGCTACAAGAATCTATGAAAAATCAATTAAAATTCAAACACATAGCCTGCCATTGTTAACTTGTTTTGTTACTGGGAGCCACTTCGTTTCTTTTAATTGCCGAAAACAACCGATAGTGGAATACTTCGGTTTTCTCGTACAATCCTTTTATTAAAACAAAATCAGCCCAGTACATACGCGTGTGTTTATACCGAATTTGGGGTGATTGATAAAAATATACTTGTAATAACGAGAGGTATGATTATAGCTGCGTAAGACATATCGATATATCACAAACACATAAACGCAGTATCCGAGCGATCCGCACATTTCTTAGGAACGCCGCTGCCGCGCCCTCCGCTAAGCAAACACGCGAAATTAGTTTTCTTACAGTTATAGTGATTCGAAAATATGCCTTTGGGGAAGTTACAGCTTGTAACAACTCAAACTCTAAGCTTTTATTTCAATTAAACCATTTACAGGTACTTTTCAATTGTCAAGAAGTCGGTCAGTCAGACAATATGAAGGTAGTTGCCCATTCCAAAGCGTAGTAGGTACGAACGTAACACCGTCAAAAATACGTGAAATATTTCCGATAACCCTCGCGTCACACCTTGCCGCCTGTCCTTTGACGTATTAAAGTAATTGAATATTCTGAGCGCGGTTGTAAATAAAAACCGTTAACAACATTACGCGGCGTAATGGTTTATGACAATGCACGTTTTCGCAATTAATTCGTTTAAATGCGCTAATAAACGCAATCTAGTGAATCATCATTATGAAAACGTGTCAAGAGGCCGCCAGTGGCACGCGCCTCGATATGCTAGATTTTTATGCGGTCCAGTCCCGCTCGCGGCAGTACTGGAGTGCTGCACTTACAACGCGTTGTTTATTTGATTCGCCCACGCGTACACTTTGTTTACCATTGCCGCCTACTACATGCCTTCCGAACGTCACGTAATTCAATATCCTTACGTCACAACGTCAAATTATATTTGTACAAAACTTACTTTCGGTTTCAGCAGTAGGTATCTACAAGTAGGTAATTGGATATATCGGTTTCCTTGAACTTAGGATGTTTGTCTTAAACTTGAACGTCTTGATGGCTATTCTGCGGCGCGAATTGTTGCAGCTCAGTAAACTTCCTCACACATTAATATCATGCCAGTGAGTGGATTGATATTTTGGCCCAATAACTAATATTTGCAGGAAGTTTCTAATATTCGAAAAGTTGTAGGGGTAATTTTAGCAAGGGTAAATTGCGATAACCCAATTTACTTGTATCTATGAAAACCTGTGTTTATGTTCGTTTGTTAACAGTTTTTAGTGCTAAACACCATATTAGGTGCGCCCACTACGGAAATTAATATTTCTTATTAACCCTATGACAATATTTGCACTAGCTACCCGTGTATACCTAGTGTATGTAGTTAATATTTTTGTATGTGTAGAAGGTTCACAAAACAAGATTAGCTTATTTTAGAAAAATGTCGCTACGATTTTTCCACTCGTCAACAGTAAATCGACGATACCTACGTCTAATATCCAGGTTTGGAACATGTATTCCAAACATAAACAGCCCAAGGGACAAGTTAGAGCTTTTTCAGACAACTTACGAAACCTCAATTTATACGGAAAGCTAAGACTAGTTTCGGAACATGTCCAAAGTAAACACTTATATACGCTCAATCCGAAAGCCGTTGCGTTGGTTTTGTTTATGAAGCTCATAAGGATTTGTACCTCTAGCGGTAAATATTTTGAGAACAAATTCAAAGTACTAAGTTTTATATTCCAACTTATACATTGTCAACCACTTGTCAACTAATAATTAGTTAGTACATAGGTACGTAAATATTGTGTATTTCTACCATGGCTGTCGGCGTACCTCTATTCAGATTTTGTGCATAATTAATTCCTGGGTTTAGCTTATTAAATTTTCATCCATTGACAGGTTCAACAAACAAAGCGCAACTTCTTCGTAGCACTATACAAGGTGTTTTTTTTATATCTCATAACTAGGGTATGAATGAGACCATATATCAAAGAATCAACTGGCATATGAATTATTTTTTAATCAAGTGTCTTTTTTTTGTTTTCATTTTACACTCAAAATAATTCGAGAAAGTCACGATTATTAATGTAAAACACCCTTAAAACGTCGCATTTTCTTAGCTCTAAATATGAATGATTGTTTTGAATGAAAGTTAATTATTCGTATTTATCAAAGAAACTTGCATACCTACATGATAATTATCTTCGCAGCTATGCATTTTTGGACCACATATTCTAGGACTTGTTGTATTAGTTTTACTTATAGAATAAAACCCTAAAGTTATTGGATATAAAAAAACACGTATAATAATAGTTCGGAATGTTAGTGTCAAACACAGATGTATTACAATCCTTTGCAGGGGTGCCCACGGCGCTGCTTTGGAAAGAAATCTATAACATTTTTCATATCCTTCGCTATTCATCTGAATATTATTAGATTGCTTTCCGCCCGTCAGGTATATTCCTTTAAGAAATATTTTTTTCTCTCCTTACCAAAAATATTGAATAGATCTTAACTTTCCAACAACAACTTTGATATTTTAAGACGTTTTAAAATCATTCGGTTCATCGTAACGGCACGTGGGGAAGTTTATTCTCAAAGTTTGCCGTTTTGTTTGAATTTATATCGACCTGAATCGAATATGGCGTAGTCGGAGCAGTTTGGGTTTATCGCGTACCTTCGTCGTGAAAATGCGAGAATACGGACCCTCGTAAATGTGTCTTGTTTTTCCATTTACCTTTGTATCGCCAATCTACAGATACAGACCTGCGTCAGGCTTCTGCCGGGACTCCTCGAACGATCCTGTGGCATATCGACATACGACCGGCAGCGTTCCTTGGGGAAATCAAAACCCGATTTGTGATATTCATCTGTGTTTTTTGTTATTAAGACATACCTATATACTTTTGGTTTGATTCTATCGAAAGGGAAAGAAATAAGTACCTGACAGTTTTTATTAGGACATAGGCAATTAAAGTTCGAAAAGGGAATTCATGGCTTCCATTTCAAGTTGTAAACTAATATATCTTGAAGGCTGTCTCAACTCTTAGCTTTTACCCAGTTTGTCTACTTGGGGAGTTCGGTTAACCGGTAGTTTAGCTCAAAGGCAATGACAAACTGTCGCGGCACACCTCGTCAATGAATCCAATTAAGGAATTTTACACTCGTCCATTAAACTTGACTGACCCGTTTTGAGAGTTGTAAAACGTTAAATGTTGCGGTGGGTCGATGAACGTAGACAGCGTGGCGGTGGTAGGCCGTGGTGGTAGCGTCCCAATGAAACGAAATAATAAAACCTACATGTGGACGAACTAGCCTTAATGGTTTGTTTGCGTCGAGCCACCAATTACTTTAGCCAAAGATTGATTTATATCTCGATATTTTGCCAATTATGTAATCGCGAACGTGTTATACGTATGTTCGCATGGACACAACTTTATGTCATGTGCAAAATTGCAAAGCTATACCGTTCGTAGTTTATTGTTTCCGAGACCATTACGATACACACCGTTTAACGCAAAAAGCGAACCGCTGAAACGATCGAAAGCTTCGCAAAAATCCCGTTCCTGGTAATAATTGAAACGGGAATCGGAGTAATGAACGCTATGCATGTGTACCGGGGCTTATACAAGAAGAAAAAAAACGATCTACCTGTTTTTTATTTCAGAAGTGTGAGTTAGTATTGCTTTTCTATTCTGAACTGTACAAAATATTAAAATATATGTTGCTATATCTATCTACCTCCGTAGTACCTATTTAAATATTGGAATTATAACAAGCTTTTTTAAAAATATTCAATCTGAATTTATTTAGAAGCTTATTCCAAGTGCACTTTTCTTTCAAAACAAATCTCTATAAAATACAAGACTATCTAAAAAGCTGTTCTCTTTTTGAGGATCTCAAAAATACTCATTATTTATCGCACCGGAGAATAGATTTTAAAATTTAGCTCTGGTTTTCAATCGGTTTCACTGAAAGAGAACAATCCCCATTTATCTTCCAAAGTAGTTCGGGCAGATCAGATAAGACGATTGCATTTTTACGGATTCGAGGCGCGAAGTCGGAACCCCGTTGTTTTTGTCCGTAATCGGACAAGATGGACGGGCGCGGTCCGAAATCGCGCTTGTTAGCATCCTAAATAAATGCGTTTAAGCCTTTAATTCCCTTATTAGAAAGAGAACTCTGAATTTCTTTATTAGAAAGAGAACGCTACTTTCAAAAGTAGTCAAAGAACTGTTTCTTGTTGTTCGCATACACACTTCCATGCGGATCAAAACGCTATTAACCCTCACTTGGTCGGTAAGTGGACCCGCAGCGTTCTCGCCCCTTAGAGCTAAATATCATGAACGAAATGGTTTAATAAGGCATTCGTTGTAACGGGTTGGTAGTCCACTGCTCACAGCGTATTAAACCTTTTCCTTAGTCCATTTTCGTAACCGTAGAAGCGAGCTTTATGCCCTTGAAGGGATTTCGGTGGTCCTACATGACCGAAAATTGGAGAGTAACCGATACGGTACAGATTGTTGTATCTACTTTGTTTCCATAATCCGGCACTCGACCTTCCGCCAGCCCCAGCGACGTAGAGGCACGTCCCGCCACTCTGTGCACCTCTTGATAAAGAATTTCATTATCAGCACACCGCTGTATGAATGTGTCCTGCAGATAAGCTCCTCGGACTACCGTGCCCGGCTATTTTTTAATGAACAGGCTTGCTTCATAGGATATTTATATAATCGTTATCTTAAGATCGGTGAAATAATAAAATCTCTTTAACCTAAATGCACACACCTACAAACCGCTGGTTTAATTAGGAAAGTGGTTTCAGTAGATTTTATCCTTTGAAGTTTAGTTAGTTATTATATTATTAGAAGTATTACTAAAGGCCGCCCATTGTATGTTTTGTATTAATAATCGTATTTTTTGTTATGTATTTTCTGGTGTACAATAAAGTATATATAAATAAATTAAGGCTATAAACCTATAAAAATACTTAACTTTATTTGTTACAGAGTCGCCTATGTTTTGCGCGAACGTTTGAGATTATGCAAATGTATTTGCAGCTTAGTTTTAGTTAATACAGTTTGATGTATATCCGTTTTGGGCACTAAAACTTTGAGATTGTAATTGTGAAACTCCTAACTACTATTAACCAGTAATATTTAAATGATTCGCGAACAGCCACAAGTTGTAAATACCCTTGTTTTTGTTTGTGCAGAAACAGTGTTCCACAAATATCTGTACCTACACGGACCACTGCTCATTTGTAATGATTATTGTTAACAGCACAATACGTGTTACTTCGGTGTGGCATTAAGTGGTTATTGCTTATTGCCTTAAGTTATGTTTAGATGGGTAACATTTGTAGCTCGTTTCAGCAGACCCACCGCTCACTCATCGCGTCGAAACTGGCTCGCGGCTGTTTGTTTTACATGGAATGGAGATGAAAACAGCTTCAAAACACTCACTAGTGTACACTACTCAAAACTTAACGCGTACAACACGCGCTTAGCGCCAGCGCTTGTGTGAATGTGCCCTTAGGGCGCGTTGTATGAATAGGTCCACTGAAGCCGCCGCGCGCCGTGCTGACCTGCTCGTAGGTAACAGGATATAGTTTGTAGGAAGCTCGTTACGCCGCTGTACCGCTGCGTTTGATTGCTGTGCAAGGGGAATACTAATGTTGAAACCTATGCGATTGATCAAACGGATTCAGTGGGTACCAATGTAGACACGAAGCCTATTCCCAGTCCACTATTTTAAGATTTCTAAACTTGTTGTTTGTATTGTGAGCTCCACAATCAAGATAATTTAATAATTTTTGCTTCACTGTTACCGAGTATAATCGATTCCATAATTTTCATGTTTATTTGGGAACGAAAGAAAAACATGGGAGTACCCACGGATGTTGTAAATCAACATGGGGAAGCAGGATAATGTGATTCCTACAAGAGATCGGTACCGCTCTACATTATTCACGTTGGTAGAACCTCGGCATTACAACTGTGTTAAGTCAATATTAGTCCCTATTTGATTTAGCATCATTTTCCTACACAGTGTACCTAAGCATATTGCAACTTTAATTTCCTGATCAAGTAGCGACCTCACGCAAACACAAACAAGTCTATAAAAGTCAATTTCCAATAAAAACGTACACTGAAGAGTAAAAAGTATATTGATTTTATCGACTTGGGGTTATTTAATTATAACTGGGTGATGCCGGTTTCGTTTTATGCGACCGTTGACAGAAAAGTTTGCTAACAAAATTGTGCCGTCAAAGTTCGGGACAGACCGCCCCTCGCGTGTTTGACAAAAAGTCGCTATCGGCATCGTTAGACCGCTCTTAGCGTCCCTGATTAGTTTTTATAGCAGTCTAATTCAACTCAGCTTTGCAGGAAGGGGAAAGCGGTGCGGTGTTTCATGGTCATCCTCTAAGCGGTAATAAGGGACTAAGCCTGGTGCACACCGCCACTTTAACGTAACGACTCTTCTACAAACTTCCCGAACATTCTAATTTAGTGTTCAATTCAAAATTCAACGTTATGGTCTTTTAAACTACAGCACACAGACTTTCCAGATTTATGATAATAAAAACAGATGTTCGAAACGACATATATTATTTGAGCGCTTTTATTAGTGACTGAATACTATTCTACCTATGTAAATAATTATTTATGAAACAGCTAACTTTAACACATTCAAACAATACTCTAAAATACCTAGAAATGTACATGAACATAATCTCATGAAATTAATTCAAGTTATGAGTTAAGCCAATATTTGTAGTTACATTATATAATTTGATTTGTAAGTTTGCATTAGTTGGGTTTCCTGGAGGCTTTGTCACCAATTCGTAACAGATGAAGTCTGGCTAAGCGGAGGCAGGTCGGTAGAACCTTCATTGTTTTCCATGTCGCCAGCGGCTTTACGTCAATGAAGATAAGGGCTAGATTACTGAAGCTGGGCTTAAAAGCCTCCGTATGTTTGCTAATAAAGCCGCCGGACATTTTGCCCAGAGGGGTTCTAATTTATCATTGTTAGAGTACCTACGCCTCAAACGAAAGCAATTTCCGTCTAGAATTCGTTTTTTTAGTTACGATTCCTCCCGAGACCTCAGCTAAGAGTTCATTTGATGTCGTCCAATTAGGATTCTGTTACAAAGCTTTAACAAAGAACAAGATCAAATTCATTTACACAAATGTGTATCTAAATGCATAGTAGGTTCCTGCTATCTTTAGATTTTGCGCTTTATAGAGATACTTATAGAAATAAATATTTGCTATAAAACTACACAAATAATATAGCAAGACTGTCTGTCAAAACGGAAATGAACGTAGCGGAGAGCTGTTGAAAAATACACCCATACCATCTCAGGGCTGGGAAACGTGGACATTAAAAGATTCTATTGTTCAGCTCTGTTCAGTCGTTCTCTCTTATGACTACTTGTCTCCATTACGAAGATAAGATAATACCTTGTAAATAAAATAATAAAGTGTGCTAATTCGATCGCAATACGCTTTAGTTCCGTTTACAAGCACTAGACTCACATTTTATGTATCTTTTATAAATAATTCGCTGTAAACGCACGTCAAGTGGCTGTCTGAACTGAACTTGTGTAATATTCACAAAATGCCAACATTGAAAGCAGCTTCAGATGTGAGTCTATCGAGTATATAAACACGTTCAATGCGAGTAGGCTCACAAATTCATAGAACTGTGCATAATTCACGTTGACGTACAGTTTCTCGCAAAGGTTTTTACTTTTTACTTATCTATTGGAGCGAGAGACCTCAGATGATAACCAGTGATTCGTGAACAAGTTCTTGTCCGCTGGTGGTCATTTCTTTAGCTATTACTGAATTATTTCGGCGTAATAATGGTAAATTTTTGGACAAATTGCTTTTACGGAGAAAGTAACGCAATAAAGTCCATTGAAAATAAACTCTGATTGACTACTTTTCGATGTTGAAAATACTTTATAAAATGATTCAATAGTTTTGTATTCAGAGCACACCCGCCCTATACGTAATGCCAGTTTCGCACTGAAAGCTTTCTTCTGTTCTCGCGCAATACATCATTTTATTTTATAGCCAAACAAGCGAGAACTATATTTCCACGTACGCATATATATTTTCTCAATATTATTGTCACGATATTTATATCTAGCTTTGTCCTTTATAGTAAAGTCGGTTTCTTTTTCCAGTGACTAAATTCATCCGCATCGGCATCGCTGACAAGAATGATAACCCGCCGTACTTCGACAAGGAGCTGTACGAGGCGGAGGTCGATGAGAATGAGGACATCCAACACACCGTACTCACCGTCACCGCCAAGGACCACGATGAATGTGAGTACATAGCTTTATCATATACACAAGCTTATAAACTCGTCAATAGCATACGACTATTTTTATAAAACTTGTGCCAATTCTTTCACGAAAACAAACATAGCAAGTGGCGTGTTTATAGAATAAATACACAAGTCGACTCTAATACGAGGCAACACTGCAACAAGGAAAGAACATCTAAAACAAAACAAAAAGTCCCGCATATGGCCGCTATATTTTATGCCATCGGATCAAGTTCCGCTTAACTTTATACAAAGAAAATCACTCGCTGTGTCACGAAGATATTCCGCCTTACACACGGATTGTAATCGAATGGTATTAGCTTCGAGAAGAATACGTAATATATAACGCAGTAAAGAAGATAATATTACGTACGTACGAACGTCTTCATAATATACCTCACCTGAGCGCTGTATGGGTTTCAATCTTGTGCCATTTATTGAAATTGATTCGAGACGTTGATTGTCCCTGACTACCTAATACGAGATTCTCATCAATGTAACAAAGCCTTGCTACATATCCGATATACTTATTAAATTCTGTAAAAATTATGTTGTGAACGTGCATCAATAAAACAATAAAAATGACACTTCAATCATGCCAATAGTTCACAACTTGCTCCCAAAAATTGACAACATTTCCGCACAATGGACAACAAGGGCTGGCTTTTACCTTGGCCAAAGGTTAAGCATTGCCATACAACGTGGTAATGCTGCCAGTCTCTTGGGTACATTACCAGTCGACAGCGATGCGGATGAATTTTTCGACGCATTATTTTAGTTTTTGTATAGTTTTAGTTAAGTTAGGATTTCAATTTGTTATTTTTATATGCAAAGTAATTTTAATAAAACATACTGTTATAAGGGCAAATATAACTAAATAAACATGGTCAACCGCACTCTATTATTGACCTGATGAATCTTAAACAAAATGAAAAGGTTTCGTAATTCAGGCTTGCTTATAAAACGTGTTAAGTAATTTTGCAAGTGGCTAACGATCGATAACAAATCTTTAACATAATTGAAATCGGCGTCAATCTTTTTGAATGAATTTCGCTAAAAGCTTGGATTGACAAAGCATTTAGTACTTAGTATGTATTTTTCTTTAGCTATTGTTCACACGCTTTGTTCCGCTGACGCTTTGTCCATTTTCTTTTAAGTCGATCTAAGAAATTGTTGACGTAGTTATTATTGTAATAAAAAAGTGAGCATTGTTATAGTTTCCGTTCTTAAATTATTTCTTTATTAACCGAATTCATTATAAAAAGTACTTTTACATTATATTAAGTACTTTTTAGGGCATTCGCCTATTCGTTGGGAACGCTTAGAAATATAATTTTATGTTCAAAGAGATTAACTGGGAAATAAAAATCGCAGCTACACATACACCTACAACATTCAACATACCGATCTGTGTATTTTATATCTTATGACGACATTTTCAATATATTAAAGACATAAATTTTACATTGGGTTAAGCCGCATAAGCATTTTCTTTTACAAATAAAGCCGAGAAGGACATTCGTTTGAAAATATGATATTTCGTGTATTCAGTAAGCTTTACGTATTAATTATTATGTATTTAAGGATAAATGGTACACACCCTGTTTACGTGTTACTTTTGCTCACTTTCTTTTTTACGAGACTAGCTGAAAGAAATAAAAAAGCCCTATAAAAAAAATAAAAATTTAATAAAAAAAGGTATAAGTAATAAGAGCCCTTGGTGCAATTTTAAAAGTAAAACGTATTTAAATATCCATTACCTACGTCACCGGATCGAGATCCAATGCTCCATATTTTTTCCATTAACCTGTTTGTTCTCAATTATTCTCTTTGTACAACTATTCGAAAGAGAGTCATCATCATCTGCCTAGCCTTTTCCCAACTATGTTGGGGTCGGCTTCCAACTATTCGAAAGAGAGTATAATGAGAAA
Source organism: Gortyna flavago (assembly GCA_963669345.1). NCBI lineage: Eukaryota > Metazoa > Arthropoda > Insecta > Lepidoptera > Noctuidae > Gortyna > Gortyna flavago. The sequence continues at coordinate 8,996,722 of OY770128.1, read as the reverse complement.
ATATGATATAACTCTAGAGTGCAGCGTACATAATATCCCTTATCCAAACATTGACGCTGAATCGGTGGCGTTATTATTTTGTAGTGCCAAGTAGATTCAACGTTATGAATACTGCTGGCATCGACAGTGCCATCGAGCGGCGCGAGCGGCGGAGCCAGTTCCGAGCACCGAACACGAAAGTTTCACACGAGAAGCGGGAAGTGCGCCTACGTACGACGTCACAGCCTAACAACTGTAGCGCTTTCGTTTGATCGATGAGTTCGCACAGTTGCTGCTATACATTATATCGGAGAATTCCGCCTTCGCTCAGCGCTGCTTCACGTCGCCGTCGCCGTTTCACCCCTCTAATACGGCCCCCTTATTAAACGCACAACGTTTTTGTACCTTTTCATAATGACATTACTGACGCAAATTGTCTGACTTGATTATATAATTAACTTAAGATGGGCAATGCTTTAAATTACTGGCAATCTGGTCATGATGAAAATTCTCTCGGCGAGTACAGGTAGTCGGGACCAGCTATTTTATATCACACGGTAGACAATTTTTGGAGGTGGGTACGAATTGAAAGTATAATAAAATTTTCTCTTACTGCATCGTAAATCTATTGGGGTCGCTGATGTCCAACCGTTTGTTTTCACCGAGTGCTACTCAGTAATGAAATTGAATTTATTTTTTGTGCCGCGACGTACAGAAAACCAGTTTTTAAGTTATTTTTTATCTCTTCGGGCATTTTATAAATTAAAAAGGAATTTCCATATTCAGTTGCGAAACTATCCATCCTTGATGATATACAGTTAATTAAAAGACAAATAGCAAAAGAATAGTTGAATATTTTGAAATCTGAAACTACAGTTAGTAGGTATAATAAATGATAGAGCAAGATCTCTTTTTGTAGAAGTTACAAATTCTTTTCGTCGTTGGAAAACTTACGTAACCGTAGGTCCTACAAACGTTTAAGAGCTCTCTAACATTCTGTCGAAAAGTGCTTTCAAGCTTTTATTACTTTCGTCTGCTATTAAAGTATTTTTTCCTTCTCTCATGTCCATTGTACATGACTATCCATCATCATCAACTGAATAATTTGCTTCCTAAGGGCAAATTCCACCAAACTTTTATACCTAGATTAAATCTTATTTAGAATTTTGTCAGTTTTCCAAACTAGAACTGTCAGATGTCAATTTCATTTAACGGATAAAAGACTTAAAAGAAAAAAGACCTGTCTAATATCGACATAGATTGACATATATCTACATGATTTTGACAAAAATAAAAAGGTTCGGCTTGGACCTAACAACAAGTAGCAATAGGTACCTATTTTTTATCCTGAACAAATGAACCAAACAGGATAATATTGATACCTTCTACGTTTCGAAATTATCTTCATGTACGCACAAACGTAACAAAGAACTTATATTCTTACTTTCAGCCCAAACGTCTGAATACATATTTGATTTCCAGAAATAAAAGAAAAAATCTTATTGTTACTTTCTTTCCGAAATTAACTTTGATGTTAAGGCAGATAAACGTATGAGCTCAAACATATATGTAACTAAGCGTGTCTTTGGTATACAAACTCGCGAGTAGTTGTATTGTGTTGTGTACATTTACTGCTGTGGCGCAACTCTGCCACAATTTAAGTTATTACTAAGAACAAATGACACCCGCTAAGCTCTCGTTGCCATTGGACTATAAACAAGCATCCGGTGTATCAACTTCACGAGAAAGGTAACTATTTAGAAATGGAATCGTCTTGCAACCACGCGCGTCTGTAGTGTGTCATATCGTAAACATCGTAACCGTTCTGACGCAAAGACAAAGAGAATGTCACATAACATCCCATCTCACTGGCTTACTTGTTAATGCTACGAGTATCTAAAAAACATCGTGCAGCTCTCAATTTCACAAATACCAATTCATCCAAATTAATTTTCTGAAATTGCTCGAGTTAGTAGTGTCAAAGTTGAAGTAACGACCTCGGTCGCACTTGGATAGAATTTCAATGTTTTAAAGGTCAGCTTTAGTGGAAATGCTTCATAAAAGTAAAATTTAAAATACGTATTTTCAAGATGTATTTTACGAAATTTTTACCTTTTAAGAGGAAATGCGGGTGGTCTTTTCTTCATAGAAACGCTCTCGCCTGTATTCTTTCTGGTAAATGACCATAAAGCACTGATTTTTTTACAGAATAGTAAATATTAACTACCTGTATGTCCCTATGTTTTCCTTTTTGATAATACATTATTTTTATAAGCACTAAAACCCTCAAAAAATCCCGCTTTAAACCGCTTTCAACAGAGGCCTAGTATACCAATTTGACAACTATTAATGAAAAAAGAAAAACACAGGGACACAGTGTATATCCATTTTATTCAGTTTATGAAATATATTTTAAATTGATCCAATATCGGGGGAGAAAATAGGCGAGAGCCAATCCTCGAATTATGACTACTTACTTAGGCTTTTTCAAAAGTCTCTCCGACCGCATTTCCTCTTAATCTATTGGGATTGCCGTCGTAGCAATGCGCTACGCCGCGTAGCAGCGCGCGTAGCGGCGTAGCATTGCCACGGGAGCTTGCTGCTGCATTATTTCGAATTAAAATCTCCGTCCCCAACAGATGTCGCCGAGACATACTGATTCAATCTTGCTTTTAAACTGCCTTCTCTCTTTTCTCGAGAAAATTAAGCGTGAGAAAGCACGTACAACTAGCGCCCTCACCGCACGCTCATGACAAATTAGAATTTTATCTGGCGTTGCAACTGGACCATGTAATCGTTCTACGTATTTTCCGGGTTGAAATATAGTCTCATCGTAAATAATGACTATATTTGCGCCAGAGAACTGTAAATATTTTTAAAGATAACGCGCCAGGTTTGTACGTGCTATAGCAACTTGGTCGCCCCAGTGGTAGCTAGCGTGTAAAAATATTTTTGTTTACGAGACGGTCTGTTTGCCGTCTTTTAATATAGCAGGAACTCGTAGCGAGGAACAGCTAGGTACCAAGGGACTTGTTTCTTTAAGTTTCTTTGTTACAAGAATTAATAGGTAATAACGTAGATCTAGATTTAGATTGATTAAAGTGGCAGACAACCTAAAAGAATAACTTTGTCTCCCTCTCCCGTTAGTCAAATGAACAATTTTAAGAGAACCGTACCTATCTGAGAATGCTTTTCAAACAGTAACTTATTCTTAGCAAACGTGGTTTACATTTCTCACATAGTTTTAGTGAACAAAGGTATGGTATAACAGCATGTAATTTGATACATTTCATGTGACTTCAGACTGTAAATGAGAATTTAGAAAAGGTCCGATAAAAAAAAATAAAGCGACTGTTTTTTTATTCTTGAGTTAATCGAAAATTCGGCGGTAAATAAGTAAAATGTCAAGAACAAAGCTGCCATCGGGCGTTTACAATAAAAGTTGCTTAAACGATATTTTTGTTTGCGACAGGTTGAGCAACAGATGCCGTTGAATAATCAGTTAATATCTGTCCCACGGAGGATCAATTAGCCGCGCCATTACACCGTGGGTCTGGGAATAAGTGCCGTTGTCTATTACGAAACAGGTCCTGCGTCGCACACCCAGCCCATTACGCTAAAGAATGAAGATTACTTTCGCTATCCAATTGATTGACCACATTTACTATAAATTGAGCGAATCGAACGTAAAACCCGGCTTGTATTGACAAATTCATTCGATTGTCGCGGTATGTGTGCTTCCGATATGCATTTTTGATTTGTATGAACGCGAGAGGCTTCCTCCTCTCAAACACACACAGATACACCCACAGTGCTTGTATGGTGCACAAAAACGAAACTTTAATCTATCATGTTTCAACCAAAACGGTTTTTTTATAAAAAAATATATAAATAGTAAGTTGTTGTGAGTGGTTACGCATTAATAAATAACTAAATTCTAATAATACTCTAGGTAGCTTATTAGTTATTTATGCAACTATTGTATAAGATAGTATCACATAAGTGTTTTAATACCTAATTATGTACAGTTGCATACAAGACTTTATCTACACCCATGATATGAATCCTCTATTAAAGGTTCTGAAACAGTTTTTTACAATATTAATATCGAACAAAAATGGCGGCCGGCGGGATACGACGTGAATTCGAATAACCTGTAAGTTCTTTTTTTAAATTACGGCGCTGTGGTAGTGAAACGCGCGTGAATGATAATGTTCTTTTTTTAAAAACGATTTGCATAATGAAATTTAGTACAACATTATAACACTCGTTTGGATGGATTATGGTTACTATGACACTGGTTGTTTTAATGTTGGCAATAAACTGTTTCAGAAAATTTATAGAGGATTTATAGCATGGGTGAAGATAAATATTATAAACAATCTGATAACATATTTAAATTTAACCAGCATCAACAGTTTCATATTAACAAATTATTAATTGTTACACTCCCTGAAAGAAAGTCAAAAATATTTAATCAGTAAGCCCAAATTAATCAACCTCATTTGAGAGATCTTTCATTAGTTTTCATTTTATAACTCTCGAGAAACAGAAATAGTTGACCACTTTCCACAACAATTTTCAGTAAATTGAACCTTCACTAAGGTTGAAACAATCTAACTGTCACAAGGACAAAAAGACCTTGTCGTTTTATGACGTGCAAGTGTCATTCACTTGGTCGACTATACCTATCTGCCACTAACCAGTCACCGCATGCTCATTAGTTACAATTTAACATTGTGAGCATCTTGATGTCGTACCAGAAAGCGCAAGCAATTCTCGTAATTTTGAGAACGTTCAGAAGGCCAATTCTCGTAATTTAAAACGTTCAAAATCTAATCGCAGTCTCATCTCGGCGACAAAAAAATGTCAAAAACTTGTCAAAATGTAGGGAAATTAAAGGTATTTTTGACAGATTGAGACTGAGATCATCATCATCTGCCTAGCCTTTTCCCAACTATGTTGGGGTCGGCTTCCAGTCTAACCGGATGCAGCTGAATACCAGTATTTTACATGAAGCGACTGCCTATCTGACCTCCACAACCCAGTTACTGGGTAATACGATACCCCTTGGAAAGACTGGTTGTCAGACTTTCGGGCTTCTGACTACCCGTAACGACTGTCAAAGATCCACGAATGACAGCCGGGACCAACGGCTTAACGTGCTTTCCGAGGCACGGAGGGGTCTCGATATGTAAAGATGGTCACCCATCCACAGACCAACCGCGGCAAGCGTAGCTTAACCTGATCGATCGACCTGTGCGGCTGTTATTATTTAGCCACGGTCCCCTCAGATTGAGACTGAGATCAGACTGTGAATGTTTTTAAAATTACGAGAATTGTCCCTCTGATCTCAGTCTCAATCTGTCAAAAAAACCTGTAACGTCCCTACATTTTTGACATGTTTTTGATTTTGATTATCGCTGTAATGAGTTTGCGACTAGATTTTGAACATTTTTAATTACGGGAATTGGCTTACTGACGCGCGATTGACCGTATTTATAAGCTGTACAAAGATTTTTCGGCGCGTAACCCAAATCGTAACTAACGTCGCCATCTTGTTTTTTCAATAAGTTTCAAACAACAATTGCACAAATGTTTACCAACAGCGCTCCCCTGTCAACGTCATTCGAGCGCCAAAAAAACTTTTTATAACTTACAGTACCTGTACAATTTTACGAAATGTCCAGGTAATGTAAACGTTAACATTTTGAGAGCTCGTACTTTGTGATTCTATTCTCGGGCGTCATATTGATTCATCATAATAAATGTCGAAGCTTTACTATGAAGCCGGTAACTCAAACCAAGTTGACTGATGACCCTAGTTATCGCCCCTCTCAGAACATTACCTACACACAGATTTATATGAACACATTAGGTTCCTCATGCTTCCATTAATCTTTTAATTGTTCAACTATTTGAAATGGTTTGATTCTTTTAAATTAGTTTTGAACCTGAATTTTATGCCTAGATAGTACCTAAACATTGTAGTGTTACAAAATAACTCTAAACTTAATTTACCTAATGTTCAATCAGTAGTTCATCAAGAAGCTAGAGCAACTGTCGTAAAAGGATTATCATTTTACTGCGTGGGACTTTAACTACGCGGAATTTACCGCATAAACTCCCAGCTCTAATACCTATAAGGTTTATAGCACCAACCGTCATGTTTTATTTTTATTACTGGAAGCCATTCGGCATTAGATAGGTAAGACGATCGATAGACTATAAGTAAAATTGTTTGGCGTGTCTGTCTGTGTAACCGCGTTGTTCTAAGTAAACTACGCAACGGATGTAGATTCGGTTTTCACTATATTTAGTAAAAATAAATTACAAATAATAAAGAAACTTCAATGTTTTGTCAAGGCGTGCAAACCATGGGAAGCAGGGTTACAAGTATTATTAAAAGGAATAGAACAAATTCAAGGTCGATGAATACTCTCATTTCTTAAACGAATCAGCGCCAGTAATAAAGCAATCACGGCGAGGCGTCGAGAGAGCACAATGCCCAAACACATATTACTACACACGTTATTATTCGCGAACACAGACGGTAATGAGAAGCTCGCCGTCTGAGCTCTCTCTCGTCCACCAAGTACAAGTATTTATTAATATAAATGTCAGGAAATACGTTGCGCTCCTCGTGGTGGCGGGGTGCGCACGCGAGCTGCGTGTCACAGGTAATGAGTTATGAGACATACAGACACTATTCGTGCCTGCCCCCAGATTCAGCTATGTTCAGGTAATTACGCAAACAAATAACACAAATTACACCACATCACGTAGGTGGTCATTTGTTTCGTCTGTGCTCGTGATTCTATTAAATAAGTTATGATGTCGACTAAATTAAAATCTAGGCTCCAAACCACAACGTTGTAAATAACGATGCGATCGTTAATTCGTCGTTTATTATCACAGTGCGTACTCTGGGGTACATCTATAAATTACGTATTTTACGAGCTAAGCTAACCTCTATTACGTCATTTTAATTTAAATTATAGATTTGTTGTATTACCCAAATCTCATGTTTAATTTATGAAGGTTTATAAATCAAACTAGAATATTCATTGTTAATAATTAATACAGACAATGGACATGCATATTGTAGTTACCTTGATCTCCTTGTTTCTCATCTTGCAAGTGCCAGTGGATGGGATTAACTATTGGAAACGTCATATTTTAGATAAAGTAACGGTTCGCGTGTTTGTTAACAAACGTCCAACCGGTAACAACTGTTGACAGGTAACACAGTAACTCATTCAGCTGTACCGTACAACTATTTTTATCCTCTACTTCGAGAGTGAGTTCTTTGTATTCGCTTTAGAAAATATTATAAATCACATTATAATTTTGAGCGCCGCGTAAATCATAAGGTTACTTTATATCTAGAGTTAACTCGATCCTTGGATCTGGTAGTATCTTTGCGAATAGACGTTATAAATCATCCGACAGTTTGCACTATCGGGCTTGCGCGTTGCTCTAATTAATTCTGCAGCCGACGCATTAATAACATGCTTTAATTGTAGACGTCTTTTGCTTCTCTCATCTTTAACTTGCGCGATTACATTCACAGAGAGCTCCGACCGCCGCCGCTAATGGATGATAAAACCAACGTCAACCCGGCTAACAACGGAATAAATTAAGGAACCCTCTGAAATGCTTGATAAATTACAACGTGCCTCTAACCACTCGTATGTTTAAATAGTCGCTCGTTAAAAGCCCTACATATACCTTTTTGATATAGTTAATATGCTAAAGTTCTTAATTCCTTTTCGTGGCGAAGTACATGTATTATGGAGGGACCCAAATTTCAATAAATGGGGGCCTCAATGTTCTGGATCACTTTAATGAGCATACAGCGCCTTGCGAGAACTGAACAAATAGTAGTCTGTCGAGTGTCGACTTAGTTAATTGTTGAGCAGTAATTGCTGGGCCAGATATCGCTAACTGGTAGCGTTTGCCAGATGACCCAGGCGTCGTCGGTCAGGACACATTTGGGTCAACCTTAGCTGGAGGGTCACTCGTCTGGAGTAGAGTCCTCCATTTGCGTCCGCAGGGCCGCTCGAGCCACAGCGTCACGTTGAGTGATTGTCTCGCTAATTCGCCGTGACGTAAACGATCAGAGTCCGACACACCGACGCCCCGCTCACCCCCGCTCACCCCCGCTTGCCCTGCATGCTTATTGCTCGAGACCGGTCAACGTCGCTCAACAATAATGGAAAATCACTATCTATGTCGACAAAATCACAGATTATGGAAATATGTAAACCTTACTCAACTTGTTAACGGGCATCATAATTTAATTACCAAGTTACCGTACCACCGCAGCAGAAGACACAACTTTTCATCCGTGCAAAACTTATTTAACATCAGGTTAACTAGATCTAACAAATTATAATTACCCTCGACTAAGTACAAAGCAAATATTTAAATTGTGAAAAGTCATCTTATATCATAAACAGCTAACAAATCTCCATAAGGCTGTTGTTTATATTTAAATTACGTATGAATATTTAAAAATTCCAAAGTCTCTCATCTCAGTCTCAAGAGACATTTGCAAGTTAAGATGGGAAAGTATTATATTTTTAGTAAAAACTAATTGGTCTCTTTTGCTATATAGATTGTTCTTTAAGAATATTAAGTCCTTAAAATGTTTAGCAACGACTTAAAACATATTTATAGACGATTATTTTAAAAGGTACACCGTGTCCTGAATACAAATTAGATTAAATCTAATAAGAAAATGAAGGTAAATTGTGTTAGCTGAATCAGGGCAATGTCGCCGTACCGATGTCATCAATATGAGCATGAAACATGGTCATAATGCTTGAATAGTATTCCCTGGCGAGGTGTGTACGCACTCCCGTGACAATTGACAAATTACATTATGATTTTGTTACGGAGTCAGCTCAACCCAGTTCCAACTTAATTTTCAAGTTGCGCGCGTTGTTGGTAAACGGGGAACTTATTTTTTTCGTATCAACGTGAGTGAGCGGTGGGTACTTTGGGTAATGCGGTGAACTCGGGATAAGTTGTGCTACTGGCGAGAGTGACTCGCTCGCACCGCCGCGCTCGCAAGCACTGGCGATGTCAAGCTGTCTCAACTTGCCTACCTACTCTATTTCTCACGCCTCCTATGCTCCCCACTGATTAAGTGTCCCACTACTCCCGCGACATTGTTAGTTTTCTCAACTTTAACTTCTGAACCGGATGCGTGTTTATGAGTGCTAAACTGATAGAATAAATTTGTTCCCATAATTTGGAATACGACGCCGAATAATAAAAGAGCCATTTAAATAAAATTAATGTTACTCACTATGCTATTAAAAACATATTTCAATTGTCGTTTATATTTATCATCGCTTCGAAATCGGCATTATGTTCGTTTCCGAATATTAAGGCATAGAAGAGATGCATTTAAATAACTTAAAAGCCGTTACGAATGATTGAAAAAAAGTGCTTTTAAAATGAAATGGCTACTCAACTCTCGGTTACGTAAAACTTTTCTACTTTCTTGAGACACACTGGTCCGAATATCGTTTACGGTTTTATTCGCAGGTTTGTTTTGGAACTGTCCAGTTATTGCGGATCCGAAGGAAACCTTTATTCATGAGCTCATAACAACACAACAACTACACACGAGCAACGTTGGCCCAAGCATAATTTTACCATTCTCTTCTCGTAGCGCAGAACTAGCAATCGCGTAGACAGACGAACGCGTAGCTGTTTCGCAGCACTCTTGCAACGTGCTACGAATATACTACGCGGCTACAAAGCATGCAAGCAAGCATTGCTACGAAGCGTAGCGAGTCCTAGTTAATGAACCGCTAGAATACCAATTAACTTTTTGCAAACAAAATAGGGCCAATATTTATATTTTATGATGAGGAAATATTTGTTACAATATTTTTTGTCTGAAAAACTTTTAATTATTATATTTCTGAAAATTCCACAGTATTCGAAAAAATATTTAACGTAAACCCTTTTCAAGCATCATTGAAATGTTTTTAATGTTGGCACATTCTTCTTCGTCACTCATTGTGCACATGAAATTTTTTGAGCACGTTATCCGAGCCCGCGGTGTGTACTCGCATGCTCATTGAGGACTAAGCTTAAACGCCTCTTTGACAATGTGTGCTGATAACAATGTACATCACGTAAATGGCTCTACGAGCTTTTCATCGCAAAAAACATAATGAAAAGGGTTCCTAACCGGTACTTTATATAGCGATATGAAAAGTTATATTCTTCTAAAATTACTCCGCGAATTAAAACGATAGGGAATATTATGTTATTTAAGTAAATTGGTTCCACGTAATCGGCTTACTACCAAGTCTTTCTTATTGTTCCGGAGTTTCCTTCTGTTCGAAAGCACGGAAGCGTTGATGTGAGCGTAACTCCGTAATTCATATGTCTTTTATTATAGCTTACATTTACATTATATTAGGTACAATAGAGCCTGTTTTACTTACACAAAATTTTCTAACTGTTGTATAATAATACATATGTATTTCTTTACATTTCATCGAGGGACAGGTTTGCAGTCAATTTTCAATAGTAATCTAGAAAGTGGATTAAGAATAAGCGATGTGGATATTACGTAACCGCAGATAGGTAACTGAAATCCGGAGGGTGACTGGGATCAACGATAGTGACACCACAAAAATCCAGTAGGTAACTAACCGTATCACAGATGGTGGAATAAGTAGATATGTTCCACCGTTTGAGGATTGCCAAACCATGTTGTGTTATAGGCTAATTAGTCCTTGATAATTATGGCTGACTTTAGACACGATAGGGCCGAATGGTAATAATACTCGAGCGAAATTATGTGCTAGCTTTAATATTCCATTCAGCTGCGTTCGGATTCGAGTTTCGCATAAGTCACTCCCCACTACAACAAACTAATTCAGTTACACTAAAAATATAATCTGTTTTTTATCAAAAACATAAATTTATGAGAACTGTATGTATGTTTTACAAAATCGTTAATATTTCGGTGGTTTTATGTTGAAAGCGGGTAGCTGAATGTTGTTTCTCGGTGGTTTCTATCAGGACGGCCATTAATCTCGCCCACCAGAAAAATGGCGGCAAATACGAACCCTCTGAATCCGCAGACGCCCACGAAATTCGAAGAAAAACCATCACAAAAATAATATGATACTCCAGTGTTTTTCTCGCAATTTCCTCGTGACTTGCTTCACCCTTCTCTGAGAATTAAAAACGACACAAACTATTAATCATTCCGGTGCAGTTTGTTATAATCAACTGAAGTAAACAAATTGCTTAAGTACCTCGCGTTGATGGACTAGCAACCTACTTCACTATTTATACAACTCTACCGGACTCGGAGGTAAATAAAAAGAAACCGTTTTTGGACATGCAATACTTTTGGGGTGAAGTAGACTACCTCGATAGGTATAGGTCCATACATAGGATTCACACAATACAAGTAATATGATTTACTAAATAAAAACTTTAGAGACTTAGTAGGTGGAGAGTTGTTCATAAAATACAAACAACTGTATTAACAAATCACTTAATTAAAATTAGAATCCCTACTAGATATCCCATCGTATTTATAGAACATTATTTACAGCTTGAAACATAAAACCGTTCATTCGCCTCCCGTCTTCGGGACAAATAGTGAAACGGAGCACGTTCAATCATTTTTCTTGTAATGACATCCCTCTGATTTTTAACCTCCAGGGAGGAATCCTATTAATCTGTAATCTGGATTATCTTGAACACAATCATGCTCGAGATAAATACGTCATTAAAGGCGTCTTACGCTTATTTCAGTTTGGGGTAGAATAATCCTCTTAGCGTCGTATGTAAACATGGTACGTAATTCAATACTATAGTAAAAATCCAAGGGAGGTACGAATCGTTACTTAGTCTCGATTTCTTATGCTGCCAAGCTACTGAATAATAATAGCACCTGCGTTACATTCCCGCTTTTATCATTCATGAATACATCCGATTGATTTATCCGATAAGCTTGTATCACATGAATCAATTAGGTAGGTAACTGTTTCAGTTGTAATTTAAAGTTTGCTGTTTTTATTCAATATCACGATAGTTGTATCGTAATTGGACGAACATCGTGAGGTGACATGAGGTTTTAACCAAATAATGGGTTGAATTGATGCTTTGCGAAACTGAGAATACGCAAGCGTGGACAAAGATAGCTCGTGACTTTGTCCACGTAAATCTTGTTCATAACCATCATTTGTGATTCGCCTTGCAAAATGAGCAATTTTTCGCGACAAAAGTATTTCATGTTTTTATCATTTAGAAGCTCTGTGCCAAACGTTAAAATCAAATCCAGAATTCTCAAATTCCACGAAGCTTCTAATTGCGGTAACAGCTACAGTCTGACTCTCACTTTCGGAAAAAGAAAAAAAAACTTTACTTCAGTCCTTGATCCACATCATGTTAGTAATACACACTTACTTACAACTATGTTAGTAAGTAACAAATGTAGGTAATACAATATATTGTAAAGAGCTCTATGGTGAGAATCAAAGTCACTCACCCACTAATTTCCTTTCGCATTTCTGAGAAAGAACCAATATGAAATGCTTAAATGTAATTAATACAATACACTCAAACCAAAACTAACCCTATTACGGTTAGGTCCCAAAATTTAATTTCGTATATTCTGAACATAAAATAAACATGTCTGGAAAACTGAACAATATCCTCTGAATTAAACTTTCACATCCTAGTGGTCCTTACTCAAGGATACAGTGAAGTGTTTAGTATGTATTTATTATCGAGATGCTGAAACCTCGGAACCATTATCTCGGTAATTAGACTCACGGAACAGTCGATTAATTCAGGACCCAAGATTTAAGAACCCCCAGTCCGTCGAAAACTAATCTAGTGACTTGTTGGAATTCTTTGCCGAAAGGAAATATACAAATGTACTTTCAATGTTCATTAGATGGGTGATAGGCGCAGCAGCAAACCGTTATCGAGGGCTATACGTTCGTAAAAAGTTTATGACAGCTTACGGGGATGAAATATTTTTACAAAGATGGTTGGATATGGATGACTGGTTATAATTTTTTTATAAAAATACAACTATTTCATGGGGCCTGTGCGGCGAGCGCGTCGACTGTAGCACAGACCGCGGCCGCTAGGCGATCTTCGTAGCGCGATAATTAGCCGCGTCAATATGCGCTGTGCGCTCGCTGCTCTCTCAGTCTAAATTTGAACAATTCCCCGCGGGCGAAGTTTGTGGCTTGCTCGTTAGAACCGCCGCGCCGGATAGATTTTTATTAATATCGGACTTGATAACGACATGTTGTGGTTGCGCTCACCCGCACCTCACACGGCAGCTGAATGAATAACGCGCTTATTCCAAAACGGACGTCATAATATGGTATTTCAATTCCAATTTTAATGTTTCAAGGCCTGAACCGCGCTTTGGTTCAAAAGTTTCGTAATTTTAATAGCCATTGTTTGACAAAGTTTGGACAGTCGTTCATAGTTAGATGCTAACCTGTTTTGCAAAGCCCTCTCGTGAAATATAAACATTATTTTCTAATTTAAACGGTACATGTCTACACTACACGAATACAAAGGGAATAAGAATATTTACGATACGAGGAATGTTAATGTAGAAATTATTAATACATGCGATTGTAATTTGAGGGTCGGGAGGCAAGAGCGGACGCAAAAACCACATTGTCGCGCGATTACGCGACCATGTCACTTCCATCCCTCGTTGGCCCGAAGATTTATGTCGTTGCAATAAAATCTCCTCGTTTGAATAAACATCTCCACGGTTGTGGGCTGTGACAAATTGCTCGCCGGGCCCGCCAACAGTCGAGACGAACATTAGCCGAAATAATTCTTTTTAACGGCGGCTAGTGGGCCCGACTTGCCGCCTAATTATTCATGTGCGACCGGTCCAATACGCCTTGCCAACTTGCCGCCGCCATGTGACGTCCACTCGTGACGTCACCTTATTAATTAACTTATCGATTTATTTCTAGGCAATTTGTTTTACCTAAGTACTGGGAACCATTTTCTATTACGCATTTATTTTTTCTCAAACTAATGACTCTTCAGCTCAGTCACAATATTTTTTTATTTGTTTATCTTTAATTAACACGGTTAAAAACCAATTACAATAATATTTACCCAAAAAAGCTATTTCACGCGAAGCGATTTGCTATAAAATACTTTCAGTAACATGATAACATAATAAAACACTTGATTACCAATCGCCAAATGCAATTTCAGCAGTTGGGTTTCCGTGAAATTTTATTACATCCGTGTTAAACAATAAATCATTGTGTTTGAGCGCGACGCGCGGCGCCATGTTTGTTTTCTATGCACATCTCATCCGTTTTACATATTTTTTCTCCCACGAATTCGCATTACTTCTTCTATTTTTCGTAATAAAAATAAAAGTTTTATACATGCTATATTTTTTTTTTATACTTTGTATACTTTATTGAAAAGTTAAAGTCAGTTCGGAAAATGCCTTTTTCTTCTTAAGGCCGATTTTTAATCGTCAAATACCTAACTTTTATTCGTGGAATAAAATTGACGTTTGACAGTTTTTGTATTAAATAACTGTCAAAATTACTCCTCGAATAAAGTTATCAGATGATTGAAAAATCAGCCCTTAATCAATATTGGGGAACAATAACTTCAAAGAATTCATAAAGTTTAAATAAGAAATCGGTTGATTAGCTTTTGCCAAAGTTAGTGACTACTAAATTTACAAAATTTCCCGTTGCTTTATAGGCGGGTAGGTCGTTGATTGTCGAACAAAAAGTAATTAAACCGAACATCGGCATGTGTAAAGTCGAAGAGTAATGAATACTGATGCAGATAGACCTCACCTCCGGCGCTACGCTCTCTGAAAAAAGAACTTTAATTGAAGCAGTGCGCTTTTACTACGAATTAATTGAAATCTTATAGCTAACTACGTCATCTCCCCTTTTAAATAGACTTACTTATTCAAATGAATAAAGTCTAGAACTAATTCTAAAGTTGATAGTATTCTTCTATGTAAGTATTGTCCTTATGATAGTGCGTAGTTAAATTAGTTAAGTTCGACCAGTAGGGTTGGCGGCAGGTGTTAGAGATAAATAAGCGATGCGAGTCGATCGGTATATGACTAATTCTACCAGTGTCGGTAATTGAGTCGGCGTCGTGAAATCGTTCATTTCCGCCGTCGGCCACGCCATCCCGACGGACTAATCATACAGCTCACCGTCCTGCGATCGAGTTAATTGAAATATGAAACTTTTACCTGTTATGAACTCCGATTGGTCAACTTTATTACTGTCACCAACACATTTTTTTATACAATCTAAAACCATTTAAACAACCCAACATTATTAACATATAAAAGTTTACATTCAGCCGACACAAGAGATTGTGGATAGTTGTTTATTCTGGCACTTCCTGCACACCGTTCGTTTACCCAACTTAATTGTACATTCAGCAGACATTACGCAGACGAGCACGAAAATAATAAAACAGAGCTGCAGCGTTAACCGCAGTGTTGTTTTAAAAACCATTCACAGTACACCGTCACTTGTAATGAATGGTGTAACCTGCTATAAACTACAACACCTGTTCCTGTGAGGTGGCGAACAGTCGCGCCGGAATGCCGAGCAAATCGTGACGGGGCAGAATGCTAGCGACGCACTCACACGACGTGATAACAGCCGTAATGGCATATTCGCTGACGCCACGCGCGCGTCAAGGGGCCCACGCCGCCACACTTTGCCAGTTTCGCGGAGTCAGCTCACGATGCTCTTACATCTCCACCACAATTAACTCTCTACGCTCCAAACTTCTTCACTTGTTATTTTCATGAATTTTAATAACGTCTCAGAAAATAAGCTTTATTTTTTTGGCACGCCGTACTTTTCCCTAAATTGTTATTACTTACAATTGTACCACACAGCAATATTTAGGTAAACTGGAAAGATGCCAACTTTCAATAATAAGTACTCTTTTACGAGTATCTAGGTCTGAATGCGTTTGAGCTGCTCTAAACTGAATGCTGAAAATCCCGAAAGCAGGAAGTTGTCTTCTTTTACGAGCGTTATTGCTACTGCCTGCCGTCTTACGACAGACATTCACGTACATTTCGTGGAAATAAATTTTTCGATATCAGTAATTTATTATAATTTTAGCTTGGAAGTGCAGATATAGCTTAGTACGGTTATTGTGTTAGTAAATATTATGTGGACTTTGTGGAGACCACAAATATTACCGTATTAACATAAGCTCACGCTTCTATTTCCATAACGCAGTACCGTATTACTTGATTTATATAGGCTGTTGGGTGCTCGACCTGTGTGGGACAAAGGATATTAATAGATACTAATGATATCGCTGCTATAGCGCAGAGTAATACCGTATCGCAGTGCGGTGATACGCTGATCCTTAGTATTAACATCGCTTTTGTAATTTGATGGTGTTCGGATAATCTACACGAGCGTGCCGCGCGTGGCGGGGCGGCGCCGCCGCCGCCGGCCCGCACGGCGCGTCGGTGCGGGCGTCGGACCCTGTCCGGGCCACTCGGATATTATTCCGGAACGAGCGGACCATCCATGCATATTCATGTGCTCGATCCAGAGGCGCGTATTAATTTGCATCCAGATCCGACACCGGCCTCGTTACATTGTCCATTTTCGTTTCTTTGCCATAAACCCTAGAACGTCGGACAGTCTCGACGGTGCCTCAATGGATCGTGAAATCGGAACGGTCATACCGTCCGCTTCGTGTAATTTGTAAAACTCAATTTTAAATTCATTGCCCACAAAACGGTTCGCGTTTATTCACGGAATTACTATTATGAATGCTTTTAAACAGATTGAATTTTCTTAAATAAATTACTTTCCCACTGATTTGCGCGTGTTAGGATAAAACAGCGGAAGGTACCTAGAGTGCCGAGGTTCCGTACGACTCCATTCGTATAAAAAGTAGACACCTACACTACAGTCCTACACAGATCATGGGATATCGAGTATTTATAAATCTGATAACTTGTTTGTTCGCTTCGTTTTAAAACACTTGAGTTGTACGAGAGACATTGGTTTAAGTATGCAATAAATCAGCAAACGTTGTGGCTTATGTGATTCAGGAGATCGTGATTCGTGCGCTTTCGGAATTAAAACCGATGCGGTTGCGTTGAAAACAACGAGATCATTTACTTATTTGTTTTAATTGCGGACAGGAATGTTATATTGTGGAATGTTATATGTAATGTTGGTTAATTAAAATTGCAGATGGTTTAAACAAATAGTGGGTAGGTACTGGATAACCGCCCACAATTTGTTGTTGACTATTTTTTACGTAAATTCAATACAATTCTAACATAACACACACTACATTAAAACATTTTTCGAGGCTTGTCCATATGTACACGTTACGTTACATACACGTAGTCAAATAGAGAAAAAAAAACAACTCTCGACACTTCACTTACTCTTCTTTTCTACGAAAATAAAATGACATGTAGCGTATGAATACAAATGTGAACATTTGAAACTTTAGAAGAGTCATGTTCTAATATTTATTTAGTGTTCGCACACATCGTTCATACTTTAGTATGTAAATTCCTGAGTATCCCTTTGCGGATAAAATTATATAATTTAGATACTCTATAAAGTACCGGCGCCGGAACAGTTTTAAATAATGTATTTTACTGGACAACTTTATTATCGTAATTATGGTTTTAGAATTTAAACGCAAACAACTGACACCTCGTTTTATGGCAAAATTCGCACAAAAGTTGCGTGTATTTTTGGATTATTTGTGAAATAACGAGATTTATCCTCGCGGGTAGGTGTGCGCGCGTGGAGCACGTGGCGCAAATTGTCCACTGCTACTGCTTATTGTTGTAACTGTAATACAGTCGGCGGCCATATTGTGCTGCACATTCATAACGCAGCCAGCCTGCATACAATATTTTCTACGCAAAAATATCTTCAAAGCCCTTACCTATTTCGCCATTTACCGTTATGAACCGGCACAATCTTGAGTTTTACGGTTTTGGACGGCAGGAGTGTCCAATTAATCTCTTTTTATGCTCCCGTTCCAAATTATCATAGTAATGAGTTGCTTTGGAACGTATTCGTGGTCGGTCATAAACTAGTGTAATAATTGCGGCATTTAGTGTTATGATAGTTTTGATGTCGGTCGCGCAACGCTCCGGCCGCTATATATCGCAGCGTCCCACACACGAGATAATGTGACTACGACAACCGCGACTGATGTAATCAAGATCACGCTCTGGGACATCGGTAACATGTAGCGTGAAATTTTTATACTGGCATATTGCTTTGTACATGCTTCATAATAAATTGGCTTGAATTACATACATTTCTTCCCGCGCTAAATTTTAACTTTAGTTTTGTCTTTGTTGAGCTAAATTCAACTTTTATATTTTAGAAATGTAAAATTTTGTAAATGTTTCCTATTCAACTCATCCTGTGAATATTATTTTTATGAGCTGGTAGTCCCTTAAATAGAGTACAAGCTGTTGCCCGCGACTTCGTCTGCGATCCAGGATTAAAAGTAGCCTATGTCCTTCTCCAGGTTATGGTCTATCCATGTGCCAAATTTGATGTGCGGAAGTAAGTTTGTTTGTTTGTTACGCTTTCACGCTAAATCGGCTGAACGGATTTGAATTAGAATTTTTGCATATAGGTAGTCAGGTGTACAGAATTTTTGCAAATACGTTGTCTGATCATTCAGTGGTTTAGGCGTGAAAAGGTGGAAAAAAGTCCTGTTCCGAGGAAAACAACAATAACGTTGTATCATAATAACGCTATTGTTGTTTTCCTAGGAACAGCACTTTTTTTCGGGATGAAAGGCACCCTATGTCTGTTTTTGTACTCCTGACAACGTATATGCAAAATTTCAGGATGATCGGTTCAATGGTTAAAAAGTAACAAACAAGTAAACTTACTTTCGTATTTATAATATTAGTTAGATGGACGGTGGGCTGCATCAATTGGGTACCCTACCCCAATTGCTAAATGCTTTCAAGGGGGGTACCCAATTGATGCAGCCCACTGTACATTGTACCTACATGTACAAGCAATATAACGTTATCTTTCGTAATAAAAATGTTATCTGTTATTATAACATTTTCAGATGGATTTTCAGAAAAAATTGATTACTTTCAATAAACGATAACCGTAAAACGGACACTTTTTTGGCAAGTATAAGTCACGGTATATCTCTAACATTATTTGTTTGAATGGGTATCGTTGCTTTGAGCCTTTCTGCCGTGTCAGCCAGACTCGCATTCCGGCGTTAATCCAATTTCTGGTGATTTGTTCCACAAAAATGCTTAGATATTTTCCATTTCACGGGCGCAAAGATCAGCAGACGTAATCTAATATAGAACCTCTACGTGTTGAAAATTAGTTTTACTTTGTTGGGCACTTGTGATAATAAAATCACGTAATTGGTAAATGCAACCAAACCTGTTTGTTTTTGTTACTAATTGCTTTGTTTGAGCAAGAGCAGGTACCATAATCGAGTTCCACGATGTTGTTTGAATGCCTCGCGACGAAAACTTGTAAGTAGGCAACGATAGGTACTTGACTACTCAGTTTTTCTTCTTTGTGAGCTATTTTTCCTAGTGAGGCTCAATAGTCTGCTCCGATGCTCGGTAATTTCTTTGAGAGGCGCTGCGCTGGCATCGAATAGCCTTCGACAGAAACTAATTAAAAGCGAACATCGCGCAATCTGGCGAACTCGCACAGACACTAATACGATTTTCGATACCAGTTCGCGGAATGAATAAATATTTAAGAACAAGAGTCTTTAATAATGTGTATGCAGACCATGATCTGAATGTAATGTTATCACAGAATGTCTACTTAATGAATAGATGTGCAATTCTAGATAAAAGCAGCGTAGCAACTCAGAAATTTATTTGACCACTTATCATTCTGTAATTTGGAACGGTACCAGTTATCGATTACAAAGAATTCTGTGTGATATCAGCCACGTCATGTATCACCTGCAATACATGGTCCATTTGATTGGACTGAATTTATTTAACAGAAGCGCTGCCTTTCATAAATACATATTTTTGTTTAACGTTTCAGTCCAACTCTAACAGTTATTGCCTGAAATACGTGAAAAAATACCGGTGTGAAGTGTATGCAATGCATGCGAATTTACGCACATCCTTTGTGTAAATTAGAACATCCCGGACAAATCAAATTCTCTATTGGTACTGAATTTTAGACACAATGAATTTAGGTATATAGAATATTCTCCGTGCGGAAATAATAGTGAGTCGTTTATACGTTGTAATACATAAATCTTATTCCAATGTTTTATGAATGTAGGGATTGATTGTTATAATATTTTTGCATACGTTTAATTTATATCTATTCGCATTCAGTCGGTGCATCGATCAAAACAATATTTTTTGTGGCCATTTTGTTTTAAAAGTTGCGGTACGATGAGTATTGTTGTGTTCACTATTATATTTTTAGTTTTTTATATTGAGCATGTTGAATACCCATCAGTTATAAAGAAATATTTGACGTGAATACGTCTTTAAAATTGCTTCCTTAGTGGGGGGCAAGTCAAAAAAACCAATGATAATAAAATCGGTGTATACAGTTTTTTTTTTCTGCAGTTTCGAACAAAACTAGTTTATGATTTATGCGGAAACAAGTATGAAATTAATGTCCTAAACACAATCAATTGTTTAACTCGTAAAATATGAAGTGCTGATAGATTGTTAACTGCGGAGTTGCTATTGTTTACTTATTAAACGTAGTCTGTTGAAGTTTCAACAGAGTTTCATGTTTCACTTCTTATTAAAATTACGAATTAAAATATTTGAGGGATTTGAAATATACGTCGTTTTAATTTGCGAAGTATCGGATCTGATGAGCTGGCAACAGACAAAGTACGTAACGATACGTTAGTGCGGTCGCACGGGACTTGCTCTCGGCACATAAGATTACCGTGCTCTCGGTAACAACTTAAGACCGACGTTCATCACGGTGCCGAGCTACCCAACTGCCTACACGTTGCCACCGACTACCTACGTCTGCATTTTCAATGTATGTAAAGAAACATTAAAGTTGCCGGATACACATACAATATTATTCCTCGCAATTTTCAAAAGAAAAGTAACGAATGGTCACCCAATCTTTAAAAATATTCAACGGCGAAGCTCTTTTCATGCATTTCATGTTACTTTGCGTATCATTCGAAATGTAAAACTACTCCGATACATGTAATTTTCGAATCTTGTTTGCTTATAAATTCATATCTATCCACTTACAAGAAACACGTTGCTATGAACTCGCTACGACTGTTCCTGCCTTGAATTTCAAGTTTCTATCCTTGCGTGCCTAAAATGCGGAGTTTTCATGGGAAAATCATAGTGGGAACAGTACCCGTGTGATAAATCAGGAGAAATACGTAGCTCTGGCTAAATGAATATACAAAGTAGGCAAGGGACAGTGCAACCTACGAGGGTGCGTTTTTTAGTTCGCGGAATGGGGGGGAGGGGATAACAATAGGTCATTATCGGGATGGTCACAACTTCAGCCACTCAATATTAGTATAAATACCAGGTTTTATCTTAATTGGATCATTAGTCTTTGAACTATCGTCAAGCAAGCAACTCAATTGGGAAGAAAAAGTGTGAATTATGGAAAAAATCGAGTACCGTGCCGTAATAAAGTTCCTTACCAAGCAAGGAAAGTCAGTTCAAAATATACTGGAAGAGATGGAATCCGTTTACGGGGACTCTTGCCCGGGTAAAAACATGGTTTACAAGTGGCACAGTCTCTTTAAACAAGGCAGGACCTCACTTGAAGATGACCCACGGCCCGGACGGTCAATCGAGGTGACTACTCCGGAAGTCATTAAAAAAGTGGAAAAAATAATATGGGAAGATGCCAGACTAAAGAAGAAACAGCTTGCAGAAATGGTTGAAGTATCGGATACGACAATTTTCAAAATTCTACACGATCATCTTGGCATGACAAAGGTCAGTGCAAGATGGGTGCCAATAATGCTCACGCCGCCTCAAAAACAACACGACGAACAACGAAGCTAAGGACGAACGAACGAACGAACGAAGATAAGGATGGACTATTAAGTCGAATTGTTATTGGAGATGAAACTTGGGTTCATCATTATGAACCTGAGTCGAAACAGGACTCTATGCAGTGGCACAAAAAAGGCACACCACCACCCAAGAAGTTTAAAGTGTCACAATCGGCTGAAAAAATCATGGCGACAGTGTTTTGGGATTCAGAAGGGATCCTGTTGACCTGATGAAGAAGTGAAGGACGCGGTTTCAGCTTATTTTTCGGACAAAGACAAAGCATTTTTTTATGAAGGTATACATAAGCTAATTGAAAGATCTGAAAAATGTATAAGGGTAGCAGGTGGGTGAATATATTGAAAAAAAAAAAATATTTAGTATTTTTATTTTCACTTCTCACCCTCCATTCCGCGAACTTAAAAACGCCCCCTCGTACCTTCACAATGCACGTATATTTTTACACAAAAAGTGGGAACAACAAAGTTGTTAGATCTGTCTGAATTGTTTCTGCGTGGCGCAATCAAGCTCGCGAGGGGCTTGCTTAGTCACATTGTTTTAGAAGACCTTTGCTCTGCCCTCTTACAAATTCACCGCTGTTTTTATCGTTTTATTAGCTTTGTTTTGGAAGTTTTCTTTTCACATTCTCTTTAGATTTTTGTTGTGTTTGATGTGCAGCTGTTTGCTTCGCCTTTATGCAACCACCTTTGTGCATAAAGCAATGGTAGAATTTATTAGCTGTTTTTATAAAAAGATTTCTGTTTCGTTCGTACTAAGATTTCTTAACGAATAGGTTTAGACAAACAAAAAACTTGTTTATTGAATCTATTCTAAGGTAGAAATAAAATACATACAATCTTTTATCTTAAGATAATTTATTTCTTCATTGTAAACAGTTTTATTTATAGTGTAGGTTGGCATTTGATCTCAAAGAGCTGTATTTTTTACTTTAATTCATCAATCTATATTCTTAAATTTTTACAAATAAAAAATTCACTGGTCTTGACGTGGGCATTTTATAATAACGTTTGCATCTATAATATTAGAGCGAAGCGCTAAATTCATCAGTCGATGAGGACACCTGTCCGAACAGATTACATTGATGGATGAAACTGAGCGCTGACGACAGTATTAATACCGATAACATACATTATATGCATATTTAATAGCGCTTTCATGCTTTGGGAATTCGGTATCGGTCACCGAGATAATTCGTATGAGGCCGAACGATTGCATCCGCAGTCAGATTCCAGGCCGATAGGCGTAATGCGCGGCTCACAACGCTCTCACATTGTTTCATGCCAACAATTTATAACCGCATAAATTCGGACAGGCCTGAGCAAGATATTTTGTAAGTCCCGCGCATAATCCCGGTGTGCTCACCGTGCCCACCGTGCCACCGCGTCGCGACAAAAAGTGTGACGACATTTCCCCGCTACACTTGTTTTGAATAGAATAATGCTGTATAATTTAGGATGAGAGGGGTAGATAAATGGGCAGCTTTATGAAGTTTCTCATTCATCCTTTACATTTAACCACGTTTGTTTAGGTGCGCGTTATCTATTTGTGTCTCAAGGTTTTTATCACCAGGCAGATTTACAAACACAAAATTGTTACAAGTGCAGGAACTAACTAAAACACAGACCCGAATAGGGCGACACACATGGCAGAGTACAGAGATAGTGACTGGCTTTGCATGTTTCCCTTTGTTGTTTGCCAGTGAAGCGGCCGCAGCCCAACGCTCTGGATTAAATACACGATCAGAAAGTCATTACATCTAACTTCGTAACTATTGTGGTTAATACAGTTCTAGCACGAACACATTCAGCTAAATTGGACAGAGTCGATAGCAATGTTATTAGGGACTTATGCATAAAATATAGAATAGATATCTAATGAAATGACAAAATAATAACCAGCAAATAAAAAAACACCAATATGCTTTTTATTTTGTTTTCAAATTGGATTCTAGTGAACAGATTT
Organism: Gortyna flavago; assembly: GCA_963669345.1. Classification (NCBI taxonomy): domain Eukaryota; kingdom Metazoa; phylum Arthropoda; class Insecta; order Lepidoptera; family Noctuidae; genus Gortyna; species Gortyna flavago. The sequence continues at coordinate 8,972,682 of OY770128.1, read as the reverse complement.
CGAGAAAAAACGTATTAAGAATTTTAAAACATAATACAAAGGGTTTTATTAGCTTAGAACCAACTAAACCGATTCGCATAGAAGTTTCGCAATACAGAAATATAAGGTGAATTTTTATCTGCTTACCTACTTATTTATACATGTGTTAGCTTACAGAAATGGAGCGTTATTTTATTGTAATCAGCGTTTGTTTACGGGCGAGCAACGCAATATTTCTTTTTACCGCAGGATTATGTTTACGAGTGCGACAATAATATTAATGTATGATGAATATTACGTTGTTTGCGCATACGCCTACACACTTCAATAGTCTTGAATTATTCAGTGGCGATGTGGCACTCGCGCCTAGCGGCGACCACCACTGCCTCGCCTCTCTAATGTGGGCTCAGCAAAGCCAATTGTTTATTCCACTGTGGATATTACCCTGAATTGAATTCTATGTGGCCCTAAGCGATTCATGTATAAAACATATTATATAAGAAACATCTAATAAAGGGTCGGGCCCAGCATCTTTAACACAAGTTGCCTTGGCAACTTAGCAAGGGTGCTGGTGTCGCCACACTATTGCATAATTTACTTTATGTGTTTAATGTAAAATGTAAAATTTGATGCAAATAAATTATTATTATTATTATATTTATAAAATATTTGTTCATTAGTGTTGCAACATCCACTTTATACATAATGACCGAATCATGGAAAATGTTTTAAAAGATTTTCATTGAACATTTTCATATCGTATTGCTCGTATTGTGATACTCAGGGTTGTTGAATATTGCAACGGGTTTAGTTTTGGCGTGTTAGTTTTAGATGAATAGTTAATTCGGCACATAGGGCCGGGTGTCGCATATGTGGGAGCGGATTAATATCGTGTCAGATGGTTCCAAAGTTAAATGGAGTCACGTCGGCGCCGGCGTCGGGCGCCGTGCGTCAGTGTGCTCCTGATAACGCGGCCGTCAGGGCCAGCAGTCGCTGTTGGCCCGCACATGTTTAAACTTTTACAATGGCTCAGCCCCAAAGCCTACATAAATCACGCAAGCCTTCCTTCACACATCTCGTCTGAATTTAAATAGCTCCCTACACACATCTTTCGTGATTTAGGTTCTATAATACGCTGCACGCTGGCACCACTGGCTTTCATGTTGTATCTGATTTATCAAAATTCCTTTTTTGCTGACCCGCTGCTGGCACGTTGTTAAGTATATCGTAAAAACTTACGAGAGAATTAATGAAGCGGCACCACTTGCTTGTAAACTTGGATAAATATTATGTAAATATTTTTTCATCGGTCTCCAGTAAGAAGTAACGGCACCCTTCAGTTTTTCTTTGTGTTCACATTTTCTATCCTTTCATTACTTAATGTTTCAACGTTAACATTAACGTAGAGGAGCGTGACATAAAAACATCAGCGCCCCTTCTGGCCTATTCCGCAACTCTGCGATCCGACGAATAGGGAGAAAGCGAGTACTAATGATTCGGCTTACACACATTATTTTAGAATGTAAACGTACGGTTATTTGAAGTAGGCATATTTTCCGAAGTGGAGCTAGCAAGCAAATTACAAGACTGTTCCGAGCGCCTACCTTGGCTCCGAGCTATTTAGAGGACTATTAAAACTCCGCCGGGAGTCCTTCTGAGATTTACATGGCGAACGTGAATTATACGCACACGAAGTTCAGTTCCAGCCTTATTAGTATTTCAGGTAATTACTCGTTAAGGGTAATTCAAATATTCTGTAACAAAAACCGGCTATGTATTTAAATCTTTTCCTTAAACTCGTACTCGCATAGACTCAGTTTTATTACATCAAGCTAACGTTCTTTATTTTCTGTACTGTGAATATAAAGTTTCCCACAAACAAAAAACAAGTATTTGCTATCTCCATAAAGTTTATGATCTATTGTTTTATTCTATCTTTTTCGTCGGGTCTTGATCCCTGAAAACGGCAAGTTTTAACAGAATATGCCTTTTGTATCGGATAGCGAAGACAATACTCATGAATAATGTATGAACGGTCCCGTCAGCGAACCATCTGATCATCCGATAACATTGCCCTTGTTTACATGGGACTGGCTAATCCTGTCTTCCGAATTTTAACAGGATTTGAGTGATGTTTCGAACAGCCGCCAAATTTGCGGGAGCCTCCCAAAGCTTTCCGATATTAAGAAGATATATTGGCTCAATCTTTCTGCGGAATCAACAAACGCGTGGCTGCGATACTTTGTGAGATAAAGTCATCCAGTTAATCAACGTCGACTGTATTTCAGATATAGGACAAGACAGTAGCTCACGAGAAGTTAATTGAGTGAGCTCAAAACTTAACTTATTTATAACTAGCGTCTGTTTCGATTGAATACAATCTATCTGTTTCAAGTAAACCGTTCGCAAAGTTGCAAAACCTTTGCCTTATCTCAACTTTCATGGAAGCTGTTTAAACTGCAGAAAACTCTTCAACGTTTCTCGAATATTAAGCTATGTATACGTAGGAACATGTAAACGTGTATTCTTATGTAAAAGGTTTTTTTTATTATCATGGTCGGGTACTAAGACAGATTGGACAACACGCGCTGAACGTGTCGGTATAACTGTGCCTCCCACAGGCACAGTTACTGAGTGTACCTAAGGTACCTCTACGTCATACCTGTCGCGATAACAGCATCCAGAGGTGATAACAATGCGGACCGCTCCTGTATATACAACCTTCATATTACACGCACAAATAAAAGTTGTTATTATCGTTTTATTGTTATTGTGATGTGATGTATGAAAAATGTAATTCTCCCTTTTTCACACGGAATTGTACCTATGAGAAAATGAAGGAATTTTTATTGTATGTTCTTCTAACGACATTATTTCTTTTTGCTTTGTTTTTTTTTTTCTTTGTACTATGTAGGTACGTATTAAATATGAAAAATAATATTGTGGAGCCAAGAATTCGGAGTTTTCAAATAACCTTGTTTATGCAGAACCTATTTTTTAGTTACGTAGGTAGGATTGCAGTGCGGATCTGTAAACTTTGGTACGGCTTTTTCACCGGTAGGTACCGGCTGGCTGTCTTCCAACGAATTATGTTGAATACACAAGGTACTTTAAACCTTAATTAAAAACCGTTCTGTTAGTGAGCTGTCAATACTTTACTACCTTTAACCATAGACCCGCGTTTGATAACACATCGCTCCCAAAGGAATTGAAATGTTGTTGAATACGCACTTTATGAATTGGATATAGTAAGTAATCTGATTTGCCTATAAATCGACCACAAATTAGGTCGATATGTACGCCGGATGCAGTTACGCTTAAAAACACCCAAAAAGTTTGGAACTGCTGTGCGGAGTAATTGGCTTTGAAAAAAAGTTTACACATTGAAATCGGCAAAAAAAAATTCAAACAAAAATTCAATCCGGAAACCGGAGCTGAGTGCGTACCTGTAGCTACTTGTGTAACGGCGAGATAACAAACCATGGTCGTGTCCGCCACCCCCTCAGACGGCGCAGATACTCTATAATGAGCCCGAGACAATCTTTTATTGTCTGTTTGGACTGGGATAAATTGTGATAGATGATCTTCTGCGTCTCCCAGATTTGGAGCTAGATCTATCCGTCTTTCAATTTATATCGAGGGGTTTGTTGTGAGCGCTTATCCCCCGCATACATTGAGCGTTTATTACACATGGCAGACTCGTTTTATACTGCAGAAAAATGTCGTCGTTTTCCGCATTCATTTCTCGCCTAATGAAATGCGAGCATCAGGCTCGAATGCTGAAACTTTTTATTGTAAACCCCGGCCGACAGGCTTTTTCTTCTGTCCTCACGTCGCGCTTATGAAAAATAGTGCGCATTACCGCGCTATTTTGTAAAGAAGCCAGATAACCATGTGCGCTAAATGGAAGCTCGTACACTATATATAAATATATAAATTAGAAATATGTAAACATTACACAGCTTAAATGTTTAATATGTGCACAGCTGTGGTTTTCACTGACACTTCAAATACATAATAATTTCAAACTCAAATCTTTATTGTTATTTAAGTCAGTTATAATTGCTTCACTTGTAATATATCTGAGTCATATAAACGAGAGCAGTATGTGTGTTGTGCGGTGATAAAGGTCGTAAAACTGTAACTACCTAACTAATTCGCTTACAGTATTACACATGTAAACACATCAGCTCTGTTATTAGACATTAGTAATCACATTACTCACGTACTTAATAATGGAGCTAGTTGCGGAACATTAGTAATTTCCAAAGCCATGCGGCCTATTTACGTTCGTTTCAGCGAGGGCCATAACTCAGAATAAAATAGCTAGCATATTGTTATTAGCTGGAAGACGTGTGACAAAAGCACCGACACGAATACTTTCATACTCTGTCCTCGTCTGAGTGAATGATGGTCGGAGGCGAGCGCCTGAGCGTATGCGTGTGCAGTAAAGCTGATCATGAAACTGTTCCAGCGTCTTCTTTATACAAATGAGTAGGCCCGGGGGACGCGGCGAGGTCACGTTGCTCATTGCCGGTGACATTTGACCGAAGCCTCACTTCCACTAAAACACCTCACGCCGGCCATCTCCCTGCAATTTCCGCCCTCCAAATGACACCCCCGGCCCCTGAGCCCCGTTCGTGAAAACATGCCGAGAAATCCCGACGTTTTACTTTTTTATATCCCTGCTTATCTCGCTACATAACAATGTAGTCGGGCGCATGGCGGTTTTGATACGACCGACACTCAATCTTACTTTTATGGTGGCGAAGAAATTATTCTTGTATACCTATTCGTACCTGCAGTTGCTTTTGCTCATGTAAATAAGAAATAGGAAATCTTGCAACAAACTTATCAGGATTTATATGCTTTTGAAGTTTGCAACAATTCAACGTTTTAGAAAATTAAATTCCTTAAAAGTTCTATTAATTAAACTTAAATAAATAGACACAATTTCTTTACGGAGAATTTATAATAATGAAACATAAGTGAAATAATATTCCGTGGGCGCCGAACGTTCCCATAATCACTTCAGCATCACATACCAGAGCCATTATTAGAAAATCCAAACATACTTTCCTCCATCCCATATTTTAACGTAACACCTTACGTTAGAAATTTATGCTAAAATACTTGATTATTAAGTTACCATGGTAATCGTGACCCCGAGAGAGATTTGCCAACTCGCATCAACTTGATAATGCTATAACTCACAGTCGCTTTAGGATTTATTATCAATTGTAAACCGCATAATGTCTTCGATGTATAATTTACGACTGTTGTAATAGTAATTATGCAAATGATACGACCCTGACCATGTCTACGGTATATTAAGAGGAATCAATAAATATTAGTTCTTATATGAGCCCCATTTCGAATACTTACCTTGCGGGGATGACAAATGTTTTTTTATTCTCTAGCGAATGTGTAGGTACTCTATAGGAACTGAAGAAAAAGACGGTAACCCAAGAAGTGGCTTTACCAACCCATATTCGTATAAGGACGTCCGTGGCGGGGGTGATTTACCGAGGCGACCGTCGTACTCGCCTTATTGAATACTATGTCCTATGAAAGAAAATCGTATATTTTGACATGCCACGAGCCAAATTTACGACTTTCATTTATTCGCCATGACAAACGACAATTAAAAGTGGCTGGTCTTCGGACCGTTTGGCGAACCATGACGTTTTTATGTCCAACTGTAATCTGTTCCCATTGGAAAAGTTACGCTCGAACAATGCTACATCTTTCAATTTGTGGTCGTAATACGATGGAAAAGGCCGTCCCTATGAAGTGTTTCAGTCCATTTGCGTTTCATGGAAAAGATTTGCAGAAATATTCGTGTTAATATGTCTTTAAAAAACCATAAAATATTAAACAGCCAATTTAATAGTGATTGATTTTAGGAATAAGTAATTCCATATTATAGTATTACTCATTCAAGATTGAAATATCGTAAGTGATTTTGATTCCATCAGAATTGACTTTGAATAGCTATCTGTTTACTTAAGCAAAAAATGCTGAACAGCTAGGTTGGATAATAAGTTTTCTTTTGCCTCTGGTTTCTCTGCTGAAATGAAATAAAACCACAGAGAAAAATCGCAACGTTTTTTTGGGAATTTTGCAACTTTGTAACATTATTTCCTGCCTTTGGTGGGATGAGAATCTATAATATTTACAATCTCGAGGAGAGTTATTCATAATAATCTTAATAAAAACAAATGTAAGTACTTTTCATTCCGCGGTTTGAGGCAATCTGCAGTGAAATAAACAACATAGTTATTCAAAAATAGAAACCGCTCATTAATAGGCTTAATGCTGTTGTAAGTAAAATGAAATTCTGGCACAAAAGGAGACAAAGGGTGCTACTTTATAGGCCAATTAGTCTGAGAATACGGTATGCGTTCATTACTCGGTGTAGACCGAGGTTTAGGAGCGAGTACGACATAATGTGTAGGTACCGCAGGAATGGCGCACGCGCTGCCGGCTCTGTCGCCACCCCACCCTAATACCATAACGCGCACATAATTATATTAACTCTATTACACACATTATGGCCTGTGTTGTGTCGTGATATGACTTTATCATTAACAAATAATACTGTTAACATTCACAGACGAAGCCTATTTGAGCAAAATGATCCAAAAATATACTATTATCGTTAAGCTTCATTTATTAAAGCCGGCTTACATGCTGCAAGGGATCACGAATTGCATAACGAATGCGTGGATACATATTTACTTTGAGTTCGTATACAGTTATTATGAATACTTAAGTTGCTATCTTATACTTCGAAATGTATACTGAGATAGCATTAAATATATAATTAATACCCTTAAGAAGGAGGAGAAGGTTCATTTACAACTTGTTCAACAGCTTATATGCACTTACATTTACGAATTAAAACCAAACGAACGCCAAAGTTGTGTGATTTATACGAGTTTTTATTTATTTAGTATGCATTTCAGTACCTACTCAGTTCGTTTCAAAACTTTTTGCCATATAACCATAACTTTACCTAGTTTTAGCGTAATTTTGGCAAACATTAATCATGTCATAATATTAATTTGAAAACATTTGGTAATGGATACTAATTTTGAGTAAAAGCGATATCTAAAAGAGTTTCAGTTGAAGAAGGCTTCAAATGTTTGAGTACTTAGGAAACTGCTACTTACATAACATGCTTTTAAAATTATTATTTCAATACAAGTAACTGTTTAGCTTACATTACACCTCGAATGTAGTCATCACGATTTATTTAATATTGAAAAGTTAAAACATCTATATTTGATGTGCTGTATCAGATGAAACTTTATAGAAACCTGATGTTTTATACATTAAAAAAATAACGGACTACAAATAAACTTTTTCTTGTAATAAGAAATGTTGAAAACACTTTTTCGTCCCAAAACGGTGCCAAAACATTCGATATCATTTATAAAGAAAATGTAATTGCCTTCTCAATTAAGTAAAAGGAAAGATCGTGTATCCCTGAAACGGTGAAATTTCCTCAGGAGAGATATATTGATGTCGTCTAGTCAATTCTCTGGGCCATTAATCCGAGAAAACCTGACATAATCCTGCTTTACTTCCCTATGTTACTTTTGTTAAAATGCACCGAGGGTGATACATACCTGGGTAGAGACAAAGTACCTGTCTATAAAACCAACAATATAAAGGCAAGTAGGTTTACATTCAAACGAAACTACATATTTCTGTATGTACAGACACCAGCACATCAAGCTGCTTATAACCTGTCAAATTTATTTAATAGATTTTCAACTTTATCGCTGAAGCATAAGGTTCAAAGTTGATTGGGAAAATTTTATAGTTTCGGGTAGCTTGATGTGCTGGCGTCTGTCCCAAAACCTTTTCACATAAAATAACTGTGTAAGTAAACTTTGTTTTTGCAAGCTAACATACGTGTTCAGTATAAATATACGATGATGAAGGATCTCTCCGACTCCCGGGAACTTTGTGGCAGGCTTTCACTGAGTTACAGCAGTTCGACCAATGGCAACGTTACTTACGCACACTACTTACATCCTTTGAGACGTAATGAGATAATACGCATCATCCGACCGACTGACTACCAACCCAACTTGCCGTACAAAAATACTCCCAAATTACGGCCAGAGCCGAAATGAAAGCAATCTTCTAACAATCATGACCCGGCCAGACCTTTCCTAGTTCCAAAACCGCTTATCTACTAACCCTGACCATTACTAGTAATGGAAATCGAACTACTATTTAAGCAAGATGAACGGAAAACGTGCGGTTTGAGCGGTCATCGTTCTAACTTACAAAGTTACACACGAAAGCCTCAACTTTACGGGCGATGAACAAAGTGAAATGTTACGATGCGAACACCGGAGGCCTGAGGTAGACCTTTAAACGGTCTAATTCTTTAATGACAAATGCCACTTCCCCCCAACATGGTTATGCGCTGACATTAAAATCTCTGTTCCATAACAACATTACGAGGCTGTCGATCTTGATTGAAGGTAATCGCACCCCTGTGAATACCCTTGATGTACAGCGCAAATATCTAACATTTTCTACGCAATCGCGTAATATTAATGTAAATCTCGGAAACTCCCACCACCACCACCAATAATGAGCAGTTGTTGATATCGAGAAATGAATAACTAACCACATCTTATAAAACCGCCCGAGAGAAACAACGTCAAATCAAGGGGCAAACTCGTAAATCTGTTAAGATTTTCAAATATTCTTTTTTATTTTATTTCTACCCAATTTATGGAGTACCTACGCGTTCTCAAGAAAGGCTATACGATATTTCATGTTGTCAGTGTGACCAACCGTGAAGTTTAAGCTTTATTAAAAGTTAACTTTCAACTTGCCACTTGACATTTAAACATATCTCTGTACATGAATGTTATCCAGCGAAATGATAAGCCTTTACTAGTATAGCCTAGACTAGAATACAAAATAACCAAACATAACGTAGCTAAGTATACGTGTTACGTTGTCTACAGCACTAGAAATTGTTTGAAATTGGTGTTCTAACTTGGAAGTGTCTGTAGAGATAAGTTTCCTTGTGTTTTAGTATTTATTCGCTTTGCAACAGAATTTCGCGCAAGCTTATTATATCGCCTCTACTTGACTGACATATATATTTTCCTTAACATCTCTGACAATAAAAAGGGACAATTCAGGCTAAAGAATTATTGAACGTTGTGATCTGTAAATACGTGCCCACGCGTACATAATCCTGTGAAGGGGTAAGGCGAGTGCATAAATATATAATGGTGTTTATTTTGTTGCAGCGTCGCGTATTCGATACGAGATCACGAGCGGGAACATAGGCGGCGCCTTTGCCGTCAAGAACATGACCGGCGCCATCTACGTGGCAGGCGCGCTCGACTACGAAACTAGGAAACGGGTAAGCCTTCATCTACGTTCTGCATTTTAAAATACAATATCAATCCCCCCACGTACATGATATAAAGTCAAGCCCAATAAGTAAAAATCCCTTTTCAACTTCACGTTTTCACAGAATGGCATTAACAACGGTTCAATGGAACTTGTTTAAAAAACCGTGAATCATACATTTAAATGGGCTACCTTTTAATAAAAAATAAATATTGAAAACTTTATACATGTCTACATACTAGAGGTAGTTATTCTATTTTGAAATTGAAATGAATTACTGTTCGTAGTTGATTCTGATTAAATTGAAGTCGACTCGTATGTTGATGTTGATGGACGCTTATAAAATAAATAACGTTTATCACATTTGAATGTTAATTTGTTCACCTCGGATTACGGATGCGTGTCAAGATAGATACAAAATATATTTTAATTTGTGAAAAATAACCGAGATTAATATTCATAAAGGGTGATAATAAAGCTTTGGAATGTGGGTGTTTTAAAACAATTGCGCGGTTTTATAGTGACGGATGGCTCCCGAGAGGGGCTGTAACCACGATAAAGTGGATAATAAATAAATCGATATCAGAACGGTTTTGTTGAGTCGTGATGTGGGGAATTTATTTTATGTATCGCCGAGTAATAGTGTGGCGGAGAACACTTATGCGAGCGATGCGTTATTTGATGTGTTGAATTAAGCGAGCAAACGAGCTAGAGAGATATACTTTGCACCAGAATGTTCGGCTTATGTGGGTTATTTAAATCTCCTTTTCTAAAGAGCACTTGCTTGTTTCGTGTTTGTTCTTTGAACCTCGTAATGCTTTTAAAAGGCTTAGATTACATAAAGACAAAACGAACCCAGTTGTACCACTTGGACATACTAAACATGTGTGCATGTTGTCGCTACCTCGTGTCCAATAAACTTACTAAGTAGACTATTTAGCACTTATTAATCTTTAAACTTCGACTGATTTCATTCGTTCTAATCCAGTGCTTGAGTAAGAACCATAGTTTGAATAATCTACATAAGTTTCGGTAAGACTTCTGGGGCACTAATAATATAAAGCAGATCCAGTTGAGTAATTAGTTGTGCGACAAGTAGGCGACCTTAGTTCGTCATCAACAATTATGTCACGTGTCAACACAATTCCAAATTAAACAAGTGAGGGATAACTGAGTAAGCCAGCATAATTAAAGATAAACCACTCGTACAAACACGCTGGTGTAAAGTACATTAGGTAATAGGTAATACGGACTGTTGTCCGCAACTCCACGACAATGCGCGTATTTTGCGTGTAAAGTACATTATAGTAATATAGCTATGTTGGCTATGTGCATAAACACTACGCCCGGGGCCATGCACTCAGAAACCGAAATAAAGGGGTAACGGTTTTTTTGTGTTCGAAAATGTATTTCTTGTTTCACAACAGAGAATCCACTGTTTTCAAAGGGCCAAATATCTATAACCTTAAAATGTTTTGTAGTAGGTAATTAAAATAGACGTGAGCTGGATCAAAAGAGAATTAATCGCCCTTTGAACATAATTTTGTACTATAATAAACGGGCGGCGCTAAACGGTAACAGTGTTTCGCTTACTTTTTGCCCCTTGGCGAGTTTCAATTTTAAAACATCGCGCCATGGAGGCGGACGCTGCTCGCCTATCAGAATACCCTCTTTGTTACAGCCTCGAGAAAGTTTCCACCAACTTTTCACGAGATAAATAATTTAATCTTTAATACCCATTTAAGCGAGCCGGCGTAGTTGGTACTAAAGACTGTATTGCTATCAAACCGCAGATTCTCACGGAGCTTTTATGGATGTAAACCAGTTTACTCTCAACACTCCTTTTGCTTTTAAAGGTTCCAGCTTCACTTAAATGTTCAGGAAGTAAATTTTATTGTTATATTATATTTAGAAGGAAATAACGCTTCTCTTTTGAATAAAAGCAATGGGCAAAGCTTGTGGGAAAATTGAATTTACTTGTCATGTTCCGCCCTTAACGCGTTGTGTGACTTTGTTTCCGCTGTCGACGCGAGTTATTTATTGAGCACCTGGAAAGTCTGACCTGCATGGTGTATAGGTATACCTAGTAGCAACTAGAAAATAAAACGAGTAAATCCATAGCTCGGGGAACATATACATAAGCTGGATCCGGCGCTGCCGTGGCATCTGTGAAATACGGAATACCAGGATTTTACTGGAAGCATTAGTCGAACTGAGCGTAGTGCTCATCTGTGCCTAGATTATTGCAGTTGTTAATAGACACGAAATCATAACGCCTACCCTGCACATAAAATCAAATTAGGCATCCACAAATTGATGTATAATGGAATTTTCCGCTTTCACAAATCAAAATTAATATGATCAAATGAATGCAGTGCTCCAACTTATATAAAGTGTGTGAGATGACTTTGGAAACAAACATTTCCCTCCCGAGTGAGGAAATTACTGAACGACACTGACAGATGACACCAATAACTCCCTCGGGTGGCAAACACGCTCACTGTATTTTCGAAGCCAAGTGTGGACTTGGTAAATTTTTGGTAAAAATTTATGTACCTACGCGAACGTGTTCGTTAACAGTTTATTCGTTATAATTTTTTTTTCAAGAATCGGCTGATTCTTACGCTAGTTTGTCACTCTAACTAAACACATCATTTCAGACTTAATCATTATTATCATTAAGAAAATGTTTCCTTCATTCCGTTATTACAAAGCTCCAAATGAAGTTAATTATCCCTGGTATTAAATTACTTTTTCTAACTTTTAAAATTACCTTGTTAAATTGTAATTACAGAAGTCAAAAGAGTTTTCTTAAATCAGCGAATAGAAAATACCCTGACTGTCTGAAAGTAGTTACGTATCGCTGACAGATTATAATTAGACAAAATCGTTTTTTTATTTTTATTTAAATAGGCACATCACTAGGTTTGGAATATATAGTATAACAATGGGAAGTACCTACCTACTTAATGTGTTAATATTAATGGTAATAGTACGAGCTGAAGCTGGCTGCATCCGACAATCTGAAGGAGAACTACACTACCGTGGTGATCCACGTGAAGGACGTGAACGACAACCCGCCCGTGTTCGAGCGGCCCACGTATCGCACGCAGATCACGGAGGAAGACGACCGCAATCTGCCGAAACGAGTGCTGCAGGTCCGACTCGACATCACTAGCGCTGAATTCGATTCTTTATTGAACGGATTCAACAACCTGCAAGCGATTGTTTCAAAAAAGAATCGAATGAAGTTTCGCGTTCCCTCGATTGACCCTCATAGATATCATTAGCTTGCATGGCATGGGGATTTCGTTTGCGACACAATTTTGTTACTTCGTAGTTTTGTTTTTTTTTTTTTTGCTAGTGTCCTTGTTGTTTTGTTTTTGCATCCGACTTGTTTATTGCGGCAGGCAGCAGTTCCAGAACAAAGTGGTGAATACTCGTTGCGTAATAGAACGTTTCTTTCAGGTTTTCATGATTTGTCTATTGTTCTAGTACCTATTATTAGACTTGCAATATATTTTACTGTAGTCGTATTGATTTTGGATTTAACATAAAATGTTTTAGTAAGCGATAAAATGGGCGAAAGTACGTTTTAAGAAATAGAACGTATTTTTTTTTTTCGAATTTAGGACTCGAGCAGTTCAATATAGTGGATAGGTTAAATAAGCTTGCTACGGTGAAATAACAGCACTAGCGACTTATTCACGTCACTAGCAGTTTCCCTAATCCGTTCCACGACAGATATTGAAATCAACGATCGAACATCACTCGAAGTGAAGCTTTGCACTGAAACGACTAAAACTCAGTGAGTCGCGTAATACCTCGTCCAGCGCACCAACGGTTCCTAAAACAACCACTTTGCGGTTATTAGTATTTATTTACTCGGCTCCATCGGAAACTAAGCATTTTTAAAATATAATTTTATAGTCAAAGTCGACTTTTCCCATTTTTATAACGATAATGACGAGAAGTTCGGCAGCGGGCGCGAGTTTCCGAGAGAGCGTTTGAAATTTGTACTTTTCAATTATTGCACGAAGCCCGAAAGCAAAGTTCTTCGCGCGGCATAAATTAACTTCTTCATTGCGATTAATTCGCGGTGGCTTTTGGTGAAACATTTTCTCTGATGACTTTATTTACTCAAACAAAAATATTTATATAGCACAAGGTCTAATAAAAGCAGTGCGCAATACATATAAATCATGCTGTATCGATATGATATATTACACGTAGTCGCGGCATCCGTTAAAACTGCGGCTGTGGAATTGTAGGTACCGTGGCTTATCTGCAACAAAATGGACTTTTATGAAAGGGATCAAAAGTAATAAATCATAAACAACCACATATTTACATGTGTGCTCGAAAGTTTCGTGAATAATTGACTTTCGTTGACTTCTATGTTGGAGGACACATATTTCTCTATTAGGTAGTTTTTTTATTGAAAACTTTGCCGACAAAAATAAAGCCATTGTTAGGCTGGAGACGTACCTACGTCGTAGCGGCGTGGAGTTTGGTGCATGAGCATGGAGAGTGTATGTGTGCGTGTCGCAGTACGAGCTGACGCTGGTGGCGTCGGACGGGCGCAACGAGAACTCAACGCGCGTCGTGGTGCGCGTGCTCGACGTGAACGACCTGCCGCCCAAGTTCACGCGCAGCGCATACGTCACGCAGGCACTTGAGGAGACCGGCCCCTTCCCACACCCCCTTATACAGGTTTTTTAAGTTGTTTTTTTTTGTTCGTTTATTTTTCCTTATTTTTCTTCCAAGCGTTGTCCAGGCTCAGTGCCCAGGTCCGCTTCCTCTGTCCGTAAAAATACTCTAATTACTCATTTACGCAACTAACCTTCTTCAGCAGCCCCAGAAATATCTGCAAATAACCCAAATTGCACTCAACATAAACATTCCATTCCCTTTTCATAAAATTAAATTCTTTACTCGGATATTAAAACTCTTCCCGCCGGCAGCTGCAAACACAATTCAAATATTGACATGCAAATTTAAAGGGATCCTAGCTAGAAATAGCAAACGGTACTTATTTTTGAGCTTAACTCAGTATCAAGGTTACGCTCATAAGCATAAAAAAGTCCATTTCATAGATAAAACCTGCCGTCGCAGCACGTTAATACTGTGCGTGTAATTTGTGCGAGCCACCTCTCTTCACTTCGAAAACCATTAGGAAAGGTCGTTTCGATTGTAATGAAGCGATAAAAATGCCAGCTTTACATACTAACGTATACAAGCAGTCACAATTTGTTATTCCCACATAAGTATACTTTCCGTTTTTTAAATTATTATATGTTCTTTTCATTTAACGATTTTTTTTATTTTGCAAGGGTGCAAGGGCTCCTATCGACTAACACCAACCGTCATATACGCCTTCATAAAATACTTTAGTGTTAACCCAAATCTGAATCCACAGGTTTCACAGGTAAGTAATAAAGTACGTAGATTTATCAGAGAGCTTTTAGTGGAAGCTCACGTATCAGTACGGTCACAGGTACGGTGTACCCGCGGTAGTATAGTTTCACGGCATGGATGGTATCTGTATGATCAAGGCGCTTTTATTAGTTCGCAACTTCTTCGAGTCCTATCAATAACACGAGAACATGAACAACGGGAAAATATTTTACAAAATATATGAAATTGCTTTTGCTCTACTTTGTCTCTGTGTTGTGTCTGCGGTGATGTTTCAAAGAATATTTATTATACAGTCTATTTTATTATTCTGATGAAAGATTAGTTTTAGTAATTGCTTGGCCAACAAGATATTGAGGGATTTTGTTAAAGTTTAATTTATTGGTCTTGATAAAAATGGGTAAATATAGGTGGCTATAGGGGGTTTACTTCAATTTACCTATATTATAAAGACAGATCCCTTGTTAGGGTAATTTAGAACAATTATCGTCTAAAAAAATTAATTTGTGCTGTGAAACAGTTTCAAAGGCAGGCCTGCCTTGACTTTTATACTCAATCATGAAAATTCACCTTTCTCTAAGAGTGGAGCCCTCGTCCCAAGTCGCTTGTAGTGACAAGCTTTTTTTTTATAATTGGAGAGAGATTCGCAAATGATCCGAGTAATTACGCAAACGTCGACCCTCTTCATTTCAGACGCTCCACCCAGTCTGACGTAATTGGACATTCCAGTTGCCATAAGTTTACGTATCCCAATTTTAAAGGGATCAATTTCTCTGTTGAACACTCGATAAACACATCTCTCAATGATTTACGTGAATGTTTATTTGCCATTTCCGTTTTATATGAAACGTTTATCGCTGATATTTCCTCTCTAAAATTCACTTCAACAACTCCAACTCCTCAAATAGTGATAAAATTCCTTCGGCTTTCTCGTCGGTGTCCTTAAAAAGAACAAAGTTTGCGATGCTTCCGCTGCTGGGGGGTGATGCAAACAATCCAGGGTTCATAAACTTTGGAGAACTTCCGTGGTAGCTTCGCCACTATAAAATACATAGTAATTCACATTCAGCCTGAGATTAAAGTTGTTTGGACGTTTTATGATGGCATCATAAGGAAAACTGAGAAGAAACGAGTCAACATAATATACTTCGCAGTAATGGAAAAGCTCTGGGGATACGGAATCATTGAAAACTATAATAGAGACAGTTATTAGTTTATGTAAGTAGCTTATTATAACTTTCCACGAAGTATTAGTAGGTACCTTACTGGAAACGATCTTTTTCTGACGACGTCGATCGGTGGTCGTTCGTCGTCCTAAATTAGATCAAAAATATATTTTCTTCCTTTTGAAAGGGATAATTGTTTGAGTACAATAGGCCTGGGACAGAGGGGTGAGACTCACCATAAAAAGCCAGCTTTTTCGCTAGTTTCTAGTGATTCATCTTTGTGATACTTTAATTATTTCCAGGTTTTCATGCCTATATTAATGGATTGGGTAGGTACAAATATTAATTTATGCAAATATATTAATTTTGCAAGGCTACCCGTGATAATTTTGAGTAGTTTACAAATGAGCCTATTAGACACCGGATTGAAGAGTCATACTATAGACTTCATTAAAGTATATGCAAATTTCAATTTGATTTTTTATTTAATTTCGACTGGAATGCGACCCCAACGTAGTTGGGAAAAGGCTAGGCAGATGATGATATTTTCATCAAATGACCCAAAACTTCCCAACTACTGCAGCTATAATTATGATTCAATAATCAAACACAACACAGAGCCAGAGGCAATTTCGTATTGAACGTACTAACATCACTAACTAGTATGGATTTATGTATGCTACTTGCTTGCTTTCCTTTGTGTTTTGGTTAAACTAATCCCAACCGCATGAGGTAAGTTGAATTCAAAACTATATGTTCCTGAAATATCTACCAACAATGGCGATGCTGATATATAAACCTATTGTCACCTAAGACTAAGATATTTACACTTTCTCTCTTTCAAACAGGTCACAGCCACGGATGGCGACAAAGATAGACAACAGAACATTGTTTATTTTCTCACCGGTCAAGGCATCGATCCAGATAATCCTGCGAATAGCAAATTTGACATCAATCGTACCACGGGAGAAATATTCGTCCTCAAAGTAAGTATTACACTTATATAAAAATACCGTCCTTTGTAATGTAGTCTCGTCTAATAATAGGGTGCAGGTACACTCGTACACTCGAACACCTGATGCCGATGCCATCGGAATGACAGTAGCGAACTCGTGAACATGGATGGCCGGCCAATAGGACGCGCGCTTTGCATGCACAATGCAATCACACATTTATTGCGTTCCATTTGCTCCGTAAGTTGGACACAGATATTCCTGTAATGAGAAAAACCGAATGTCCTCTGAATGTTAATTACCGACTCTTTAGAAAATTGGAATACTTTTTAGGTCGCCTCGCTACTGACAAGCGAAGCATACTTGCGACTTTAACTTTGCTGTGAGTTTAGGATCAGTTTGTTTGCAGGTGACCAAGTAAACACTATCTCTATATTTACTAAACCCTTTTAACAGCCTTTATATAGGTATTGCAAATTTATGCTGTAATAGCTGCAATAAATAGGACAATGTAATCACAATTAAAAAAGGCACTGCTGTAACAGTATTTATATAATTAGTCCAATTAACACATGCAAATTAAATCTCAAAATTAACTCAGTAACTTAGAAAATAATAGTGGTAATACTTGACTGTAGATCTAGGGGCCTAAAAAGGCCACTTTGGGAGAATCATAAAACAATTTATATCACGCAATTTCATCTGTATGACACTTTTGTATGGAGATTCGTAAAATGCTATAAGTACACTGCCTAACCCTTCAGGGATACATAGGTGTGAAACTGTCAAACAGATAAATTGCGTGATATGAATTGTTTTATGATTCTGCCAAAGTGGCCTTTTTAGGCCCCCTGTACAAAATTAGGTATAAAAGGCGAAAGCCGATATTTCGTGTTTAAGTCGGCATAATTTTGTAATTGCAAGTAGGGTTATGACATGTTATTTGTCCACAGCCATTGGATCGAGATCAGCCTAATGGGCGACCGCAATGGAGGTTCACAGTGTTTGCACAAGACGAAGGAGGCGAAGGTCTCGTGGGATACGCAGATGTTCAAGTCAATCTTAAAGACATTAATGATAATGCTCCTATTTTCCCTCAAGGCGTGTATTTCGGTAATGTCACTGAGAATGGCACAGCTGGTATGGTCGTTATGACTATGACAGCCATCGACTATGACGATCCCGCAGAAAGTAATAACGCCAAACTGTGGTATTCTATTGAGAAAAACGTAATTGAAGAAGAAACAGGCTCTCCTATATTTGAAATAGAACCTGAAACTGGTGTTATAAAAACTGCAGTATGCTGTCTTGATCGCGAAAGGACGCCAGATTATTCGATACAGATAGTAGCATCCGATGGAGGGGGGTTAAAGGGAACTGGTACGGCATCGATTAGAGTAAAGGACATAAACGATATGCCACCGCAATTCACTAAAGACGAATGGTTTACTGAGGTAGATGAAACAGACGGAACTAATTTGCCTGAAATGCCTATCTTGACAGTAACTGTCCATGATGAGGATGAAACGAATAAATTCCAGTATAAAGTTATTGAAAATAGCGGATATGGTGCTGATAAGTTTACTATGGTTAGAAATAATGACGGCACTGGTTCGTTAAAAATTGTACAGCCTTTAGATTATGAAGACCAATTACAAAGTAATGGCTTCAGATTTAGGATACAAGTTAATGATAAAGGAGAAGACAATGACAACGATAAATATCACGTAGCTTATTCATGGGTAGTTGTTAAGCTTAGAGATATCAATGACAATAAACCTCAATTTGAAAGAGCTAACATAGAAGTTTCAGTTTATGAGAATGCTGAAGTTGGTAAAAGCCTTGAAACATTTAAAGCAACTGATCCTGATCAAGGAGGGAAGAGTAAAGTTTCATACGCTATCGACAGGTCATCCGACAGAAAGCGTCAATTTTCGATTAATCAAGAAGGAACTGTAAGCATACAACGCTCATTAGACAGAGAAGATACTCCCAGACATCAAGTTAAGATTTTAGCTATTGATGATGGAGTACCACCGAGGACTGCGACAGCCACCCTGACGGTAATAGTTCAAGATATAAATGACAATGCTCCAACATTCCTAAAAGATTATAGGCCCGTTCTGACTGAACACATAACACCCAAAAAAGTGGCTGAAATCTTAGCTACAGATGATGACGACCGATCAAAAAGTAACGGTCCGCCATTCCAGTTCAGACTTGATCCTGGTGCAGATGATATTATTCGAGCTTCATTCAAAGTGGAACAAGATCAAAAAGGAGCCAACGGTGACGGAATGGCTATAGTGTCATCACTACGATCATTTGACAGAGAGCAACAGAAGGAATATCTTATTCCTATCATTATCAAAGATCATGGAAATCCTGCTATGACTGGAACTAGTACTCTAACTGTTGTAATTGGTGATGTAAACGATAATAAAATGCAACCTGGTTCTAAAGAAATACTTGTGTATAGTTACCAAGGTCAAGCACCAGATACTGAAATTGGTCGAGTTTACGTATACGATCTTGATGATTGGGATCTACCAGATAAAAAATTCTTCTGGGAAAGTTCAGAACATCCAAACTTCACTTTGAATGAAGAAACTGGAATGATACAAATGAGACACAAGACCAGAGAAGGCAGATATCACTTAAAGTTCAAAGTTTACGATCGAAAACATACACAAACAGACGTACCTGCTAATGTCACAGTGTATGTTAAAGAAATATCACACGACGCTATAATCAATTCGGGATCCATCCGAATATCAGGAATATCTGATGAGGACTTTATTAGAGTCTGGAATTATAAAACTCTCAGTGTTTCAAGGAGCAAATTAGACATTTTCAAAGACAAATTGGCTGACTTACTTAACACCGAGCGTGAAAATATTGATATCTTCAGTGTTCAGCTCAGGAAGAAGCACCCTCCAGTGACTGATATTCGTTTTTCTGCTCACGGAGCTCATTATTATAAGCCTATCCGATTAAACGGCATTGTATTGATGCACCGAGAAGAAATAGAGCGAGCCGTAGGAATTAACATCACGATGGTTGGCATTGACGAATGTTTATATGAAAATCAAATGTGTGAAGGATCCTGCACGAACGTCTTGGATATTAGTAACTTGCCCTACATGGTTAATTCCAATAAAACTGCTCTTGTTGGCGTCCGAGTGGATGTGATCGCTGAGTGCACGTGCGGTGCCCGAAACTTCACTCAAGCAGAAACGTGCCGCAATTCTCCTTGCTACAACGGAGGCAGGTGTATCGAAGGCAAATATGGCTTGACGTGTTCTTGTCCTCCTGGATATACAGGGCCAAGATGTCAGCAAACATCAAGGAGCTTTAGAGGCACAGGGTGGGCTTGGTATCCTGCTTTGGAAATGTGTGACAGTTCTCATTTAAGTTTTGAATTTATCACAAGAAAGTCAGAAGGTGTTTTGCTATACAATGGTCCGATTGTACCTCCTGAACCCGAAGAAATCATGGTATCAGATTTCATATCTGTGGAATTAGAAAGGGGTAATCCCCGGCTTCTTATCGATTTTGGTTCTGGCACTTTAGAACTAAGAGTTAAGACAAAGAAATCCTTAGATGATGGTGAATGGCATAGAATAGATATTTTCTGGGACACAGAAAATGTCAGAATGATTGTAGACTTCTGTAAATCAGCTGACATTCAAGAAATGGAAGATGGAACTCCACCAGAATTCGATGACTCCACCTGTCAAGCCACTGGAACAATACCTCCTTTCAATGAATATCTTAACGTTAATGCACCACTACAAATTGGTGGCTTGTACATAGAACACTTTGATCCAACTCACTATCACTGGCAATACATGCCCATTGGCAAAGGATTTGACGGATGCATACGAAACTTGATTCACAACAGCAAGCTATACGATTTAGCACATCCAGGCCTATCCAGAAATTCCGTGGCAGGTTGTCCTCAAACTGACGAGATATGTAATCAAGCGGACACTACTTCACGGTGTTGGGAGCACGGCACCTGTGTCGGAAGTTTCTCTGAAGCCCGCTGTCAGTGCCAGCCTGGTTGGACAGGACCTTCGTGTAACTTACCAACCACGCCTACCAGTTTCCGGCCTCAGAGCTACGTCAAATTCGCTCTAAGTTTTGAACCAGACAGGTTTAGTACACAAATTCAACTTCGGTTTAGAACACGCGAACCGCACGGCGAACTTTTTAGAGTGAGTGATCAACACAACCGAGAGTACGGCATACTAGAAGTGAAAGAGTCCCGATTACACTTCCGATATAATCTAAATTCGCTTCGAACTGAGGAACGTGATGTATGGCTGAACTCAGTCGCTGTCGACGATGGCCAATGGCATATAGCTCGTGTCAGCCGCTACGGTAGTGCTGCGATGCTTGAAATAGATGGCGGCGAAGGAAGAAGATACAACGAAACATTTTATTTCGACGGCCACCAATGGCTGCTAGTTGATAAGCAAGAAGGTGTCTATGCAGGTGGCAAAGCTGAATATACAGGTGTCAGGACCTTTGAAGTGTATGCTGACTTCCAGAAGGGTTGTCTGGATGACATCAGGTTGGAAGGGAAGCACCTGCCGCTGCCGCCAGCGATGAACGGCACGCAATGGGGGCAGGCGACGATGGCCAGGAACCTCGACCGAAACTGCCCCTCGAACAGTCCGTGCATCAACGTGCACTGCACTGAACCCTTTGTTTGCGTCGATCTCTGGAATGAATATGAGTGCACGTGAGTTTTTGATACTCTAATAATTATTTTATTAATTACCGATATTGATCTTGTAGTTGCAAATGCAGCTCTGTGATCCTAGGTTCAATCCCTAGGTCATGGAAATTGTAAATGGATTCAAAATTAACATAACTGTTGTAGCTGTTTTTACAAATTGAATTGAGCCCGATAAATTCTATCAACTGGCTCATTTAAATAATTTCACAGAATTTTTAATGATTTCAAGATAGCTAGAGTAATTCATTTGAATCGACTATAAATATGATAACACTGATTAATCCCATGATTATAATGTTTT
The DNA here is from genome assembly GCA_963669345.1 of Gortyna flavago. Classification (NCBI taxonomy): domain Eukaryota; kingdom Metazoa; phylum Arthropoda; class Insecta; order Lepidoptera; family Noctuidae; genus Gortyna; species Gortyna flavago. The sequence goes on along the minus strand of OY770128.1, from coordinate 8,950,725 downwards.
ATTTTTGTACCATTTATTTTGAAGCGCGCACTGAGTTTCTACATATAATTTTTATTTAAGTTTATTTACATATAATGTACCCACGTATATATAACCTTTGATTGTTTTAAACACTTTTTTATCATTTAATATGTTGGACAATAACTTTATTTATTTATTTATATCCAAATACATTACCCTTAATTCTATTAATAATTTATTTCTGTTTCATATTTATTCTTGTCCACCTAACATGTAATAATAATAATGCTTATAAATTAAAATATTATATTGGAATGGTGTTCAGTTGCGGTGAGGGTTTGGTATTATCTCCGGACGGCAAAGGATGTGTAGACAAGAACGAATGTCTATACTTCCCGTGCCGCAATGGCGGTTCGTGCGTGAACCGCGAGCCTGGCTACCGCTGCCACTGCCCCGAAGGGTTCTGGGGCGAGAACTGCGAGCTGGTACAAGAAGGCCGCACGCTCAAGCTCAGCATGGGCGCGCTCGCAGCGATCCTCGTCTGCCTCCTCATTATCATGAGTGAGCACTACCGTAGTCACGCTTGCGCGTGTCCCACTAGACGATCATCCCGACGCACTATCACGAACGCACTCACATCATCTCATAAACCTATATGTGTATATGTAGCCGTGTTTTAGCTCGATGTTATACAGTAGTGCATGCTCTATGGGGTGGGGGCTCAGTGCGCGCGCGACGATGTGTCGCGCGGAGGTGAGGTACAGTACGCACGTGTGTAGGTGCCCCGGGGGTTCGGTGCGCGCGGGCGGCACGTGCGTGAACGTGGACGAGTGTGCGGGCTTGCCGTGCCGGCACGGCGGCACGTGTGTGGACCGTGAGCCGGCGCGGCGCTACGACTGCGTGTGCGCGCTCGGCTACACCGGACACGACTGCGAGCTCGAGCTGCTCGCCTCCGGCGTCATCATGCCCTCCAGAGATTTCATTATAGCTATCATTGTTTGTTTGTTCATGCTTTTAGGTGAGCACCACATTCTGTTTACTTGCATGCAATTACCGCTCCTGTGTACATTTGTGCTATTAATCAACGTTTTACATAACAAATGTTCACAATATCTTTTTATCACGTTTCATTAAATCCATGTGTGTTCAATGTTGTACGATTATAATTGATTTCACAATTTTATATATATATTATTCACATTCACTTAAGTTGATGGGATTGCAAGTTCAATGTATTTATACAAAACGTTTATTTTTTATATGTTAAAATGTTTTGATGACCCAAATATAATGAGTAGATACGCTTACAATTTCCATTAATCAATATTTACAAAATATTACTGAAGCGGTACGGATTAAACCATAATAGTACATTATGATACATGTGTGCTATTTTGATCATCGCACCCGAGGCGGTATTAAGCCCGAGTGTGTAATGATTAATGCACACGCGTTTGAAACGACGACAGACTAAACTTGTATTGTTACTAATTTTTATGATTTTTTATGGAAAATGACGCGTTGGTTTTTTTGTGTAAATAAAGGCACTGGCAATACCGCTAAACAACATATATGTATAAAAAAATATAATAAACACAAAATTAATAAAGTTTATCTACACCCATACTATAAGTCCTTTATAAAAGTTTCTGAAACAGTTAGCTTATTGCCAACATTAAAACAACCAGTGTCATAGATATAATAACCATAATATCATCCAAACGAGTGTTATAATGTTGTATTAAATTTCATTATGCAACTCCTTTGCTTTTCGATCCCTTCCTTACTCATCAAACAGCCACATTCTCACTACTCAATTCGTGGTACCTTTATGAATTTCAAAAAAAGAACATTGTCATGCACGCGAGTTTCACTACCAAAGTGCCGTAATTAAAAAAAAACTTATTGGTTATTCGAATTCACATCGTATCCCGCTATTTTTGTTCGATAATAGTATCGCAAAAAATTATTACTTTGTTGTTTACAAAAATGAGTGATACCTACAAGCTTTGATACTCAGCAAGTAAACATTCCATGAATTTACATAAGAGTTCTTACAACACTGTACCCAGATAAATCCCCTATAGTTTCCGAACCTTTTATAGAGGATTTATGTTATGGGTGTAGATAGTCTTGTATGCAACTGTACATAATTAGGTTTTAATACCTCTTAATAAACAACAGTTGCATAAATAACTATTAGACTGATTGTAGTGTTGTTGAAGTCAAATTGTAGTTTACTAAGTATGGAATTAGAAAGTACTATTGGCATAGAGAAATATACATTAGTTCAGTGAGAATCCGCAATAATAGAACGCCAGTCAGGGATGTTTCCGTTTGGTTCAGGGAGGGACCACGGACAATTTAAGGTAAATCCATTTTTGTTCATTTTGGGACCAAGAACAATTCAGACTATTTAAAAAAAAAGTTTGGCATGAAGTCTCTTTGATGAGATTAAAAAAGCGCACATCTCCAACTAGTAAATAGTTATCTGTGGCGTTACTATACTAGTGCTTTAACATAAAGTAAAAAGCACTCGTTTTTAATACACTGCATTATGGACCTAAACGCGGTTCATTAAGAACCACTTTTTGAGCAAGTGTGTTGAAAACCAATTTAATATTTTCACGCTGAATAGAGTAGTTCCGAATAGCATTCAATTATAAAATTAATTTAATACTTTTACTACAATTCAACCATAATTAAAATTGGTATTTTTAAACGATGTCCAGTGAATAAGATGAAGAATAATTGCGTTAATATAAGAAGGTAGGTGTCTAACTGTCTACTCTATTCTAAAAGCATCGTCCCGGTCCCTTCCTTTATTAAATACCTATCTTACGGAAATTGAAATAACTGAAACAGTCCCAAACGTTAGGGCCCCATTATGATCAATTTCCGAGTAACAAATCGTTGCGCACCCTGCGGACATTAATATAGAAATTGTCGTTATAATTAATAGATTAGGACTAAAAATATAATATTTTTTAAAAGATTTTTAAAATGGATTTTTATTTAATAACAGAGATTAAAAGATCACACGAAACATGATAACATTGTGGTGCTTTTATTATGACAAAGCATTAAATAGGTACACAGGCCTAACTTTTGTAATTATCCAACACTGTTTTTCATAAAATATACCTATTATATCCTATTCAATTAAGGATGATTAATGACAACGTAATAACGACAACTATTCACTCCTAAATTTTATGAAAACATTTCTTAGACTCTCAACAGTCTCAACCTCAGTAATTTGACTTGCTCAGAACATACTTAAAACTTTCTTGTAAAGAAAATAACTTCATATCAAAGAATATTGCATTCTGGAGAGTAATTTATTTCGAAAACGTTTTAATGTCTGCTGACATCATCTCTAATCATGCAGCCCTTATATAAATTCAATTTTGTTTTGATTTGTATAATGAAAAAGTTTCCTGAACTCAAAATTGTTTTGTGAATACGAAGCTTCAATTTTGCAAATCACAAACACGGCTCTTTTATATAATTTGGAGAATTGTGATAATAAAATAATCTGGATGTAAGTAGAGCTTAAATAATTTAGATTTAACGTTTTGATTTAAAGCTAAAAAAGGATATCGAAAAGTAAGGTAAATGCTAGAATTTATTCATCTAGAAAGAGCAGGTACATTCGTAACAAGAAGCAAAGGGAATAACACGTTTACAAAAGGAATAGGAGCGACTCGAGCGATCCGAGCGACCGTGGCGGAGCGGCCACGGCGTCGGGTCACTCCACTCCACCCCAAACTAACTTTACTAGAGAAATGCACTGTGTAATTGTTTTTTTTTTTTCAAATCATACTTATTCATATCGTTGCGATTCATAACTCTAACTTGCTTTTGCAAATTGTTCCGAACATTCTATACTACCTACGACATATTAACATAGCAGCTCTGAACTTTTGATTGACCATAAAGCTGTATTCTCTCTTCACCAGTCCTGGTGTTAGTATTCGTGGTGTACAACCGTCGCCGGGAGGCCCACATCAAGTACCCTGGACCTGATGACGATGTCCGCGAGAACATCATCAACTATGACGACGAAGGAGGCGGTGAAGACGACATGACAGCCTTCGACATCACGCCGCTACAGATACCCATCGGTGGACCACTGCCTGATCATGCACCTACCAAGTTACCATGTAAGTCAATGTCATGATTTTAAAGGGTAGATCAGTTGTGAATTTTGTTTTGGCTCAGAAATTCAAACGACCACTAGTGCCTTGAATATGCAACTTTATCTCGAAGATTAACCATTGTCCCAACACTACCTTTCATCACATTTGCATAATATGCTGTGCAATGGTTACAAATAAACGCCCTGTCATTTCGCCGGGGCGGCTAAGAGGCGATAAAGGGATTATAGCGTGACATCCGGGACCATATTTTGTTCCGAATGTATGTGGGGAGATGAGTGTTATATACTAGACGTTTGCAACGCTGACGAAAATAGATTATTCGGATGTTATAACGAATTAGTTCCGGAACTTTATCAAATAACAATTTTATGGGAATGGTGTTTGCCCGAAAGTCCTAATGCCCAAAATATTTGATTATTTGCAATTTCAAAGAGTGTCCTTTTCTCAACTAGATCCTGTAATGGGCCTGGGCCTGGGAGTGGGTCCGATGGGCGTGGGCGTTGGCGTACCCGCGGGTGTGGGCGTAGGTGTGCCTCTACCTGGCGAGACCAACGTGGGCATGTTCATCGAGGAGCACAAGCGGCGCGCCGACAGCGACCCCAACGCGCCGCCATTCGACGACCTGCGCAACTACGCGTACGAGGGCGGCGGCAGCACCGCCGGATCACTCTCCTCGCTCGCTTCCGGTGAGTTTTCCAATCCCATGCATCACCACCCCTCGTAGAATTAGTTCCTCCAATCCCACTTTAAAATTTATGACGGCGCCTTGCGGCGATTCATTCACAATGTATAAAGCGAAAAATTGAGGCACCTCCAGTCTTCGTGTTCGAATAAATTATTCATAGGAAATCCTAATGCGGCGCGCTTGTGTGCTAGGTACCGACGACGAGACGCACGAGTACGACTACCTGGGCGCGTGGGGGCCGCGCTTCAACAAGCTGGCCGACTTGTACGGGCCCGACCTGGACGAGCAGCTGTAGGCGCCCACACCCGCCGCCGCCGCCGCTCATTTAGTCAATTGTCTCCCACTATCGTACCACTAAGCCACTGTAACCCTGCTATCTCGGGGGCGACACTCGCTCACTCGCCCACTTTCATTTTGTACATAAACAAGCGCGGCGAACTGCCGTCACGCGCCGTTACCGCGGTGTGACACGCCCGTGACGCGCACGCCTACCGCCTCACTTGTACTCTTTATCAATTTTATACGACTTTATTTATTGTGGTAGACATGTTAAGCTTAAGTAATCGTTTAAGATACCTATTTAATTGCGTAATTTTTATAAAGTTTAAACTACATCTTCACCAAATATTTGATATAAGTTTTTATTCGAATTAGCCATATTATGAGTCAGTATTTTATTGGAAGTTACGGAGATAAACAGATCTCTGCGGCAGGGCCGGACGTGTATCTGAACAGTGGGTGTTTGTAGATAGTGTGCTATAAATGTGAATAATTTATACGAGTATTTTGTAAGTCCACAGCTTTACGTGATATCACTTAATATGGCGGCCCTCCCGTAGAAATCGTTATAGAATAAAAGAATATGTTATATTTTAATAATGGTAGATAACATAATACTTGAAATGGTCCACTCGGACGTCGAGTTACATAATGCTCATTCGATATTATGTGAAGTTTAAACAATGGGGTTGTAAATACAATAACACTCTAGAAACAACTACCCCCGAATTTTAATTAAACGTGAAACTATTAATTTAACTTTAACGTGTAAGCGAACTGTACAGTAACCGGTGTTCCTCTCCTAATGTCTCCGTGTAGTGCTAGTTAAATAGTATTTGGAAACGACTACGGTCTACTCGTAACATTAGGCAACTAATAGTAGTCATGGTCGCGGGAGTTTTCGTTTGCGTGTAAGCGTGAGAGAGTGTATTTATGAGCGTGTGAGAGCAGTAGGTATGCGTGTGAGTGCGTGCAAGCGACATTCGTCGAGCATGAGTGAGTGCGTGGGTCGCGTGCGTGCCGCGCGCATGCGTCGTGCACGTCGGCAGCCGGCGCGCGCTGGTGTGAATGGGACTGTGCCAATTTCTTAGCATTATCGATGCAGCTAATGACGGTAGAGTTAAGTGTTTGCACTTTATATATTCGTATGATTACATATAAATTTAGTCGCACCTAGGAAAATATCAATAACTTATTAAGAGTGTTGTGCTAGAATACTATTTCCATCGATCTTGATGTGAGATAGTTGTTGAAACCTGTAGAAGTCATTAATTAATAAATTAATTTTTAAGAATTTATAGTAAAATATAATAATAATAAAATGGTTTTAGAAACTGTCTCACTTCGACATCGAGTTATAATCAGTGTAAATTTTAGAATAATACTGAATTATGTTAAAATGACTGATTTTATTATGTGTTTGGAGCCTAAGATTTTGTAGACTCGGTTTAAATAGACTTCTAATAACTTACCTAATGTAAGTTCACCCTCTAGTTTGCACTAAAGACAAATAATTAATATTCAAGTACCTACATCAATATTAAAGCAATTCTCGTTAATTACTATTCATGTAAGTAGGATGTCATAGTTATGATTGTTTCATTGATATCATTACACTGCCAGTATCATACATATAGACGAATTACGATAGCGATTTGGGTCCGATTTTATATTTCTGTCTTATACAACGGTAATATTGTAAGTTTTTTAAATATTTTATAAAGCAACGTTTAGTTTCCGCCAGTGTTGCGCACGCGCACGTCGCACACTCTATGGTTCTGTTCTCCTCGTCCAAGCTCTGCGCCGTCTCTAAGCGTGTACTTCACTTGTTTATTGTTCTTTGCATTGAGCATTTATTATTGTAAGCCACTACGTTGGCAGGTTGTCATGTCGTCGTGTTGTTACAGCATTTGAAAACATACGGAACCATTTGAAAATGTAGATAGAGCGACGTTCATAGATACAAACATTACAACCTACCCATGTAGTATGAATTGCGATGCCGATAGTCAACTTTAAACTTTAAAAGGTTAGTTTTCGCAAAGTTGGCTGTCGGTACAGATCTAAATTCAATTTGTAATGCTACGTCACTCTCGATCTTAATAATTTGGTGAGAGTGGGTAGTGTTTCGCGCAGGTGTGACGTCACCGCCGCACGGCACATGGCACACGACACACAATGCTCGTCTCGTGTACACTTACAGCAGACAGCAGAGCACACAACCCCAGTACAAAATACTAAAATGCGATATCTCGCTAACGAACACCGATTTGTGTTTTATTTTAGACGTTAATTATATAATACCTACATATATAGTTATGTTTTGTTTCAACTGTGATTAATTAGTTGTACAACTCTGACAATTATAAAAGAATGAATAAAATAATATGAAAAGTATTGCCGTTTTTTATTTTAATCCTTTCAGCCTATCTTTAGGTAGGCTTGGATACCATGAGGGAACTTTAGCCCATGAGGGAATTAAAATAAACTGTATAGAACTAAAGAAGACTAAGAAAAATATAGAATAAGAGCAGTAGTGGCCCACTGATAACGGCTCCGACTTACGAGTTGTAAGTCGTAGGTTCGTACCCAGGCAGGTGGTTTACTTTGTTTAAATATTAATAATTTCATCACCACTGCTCTCAAAACGGTGAAGGGAAACATCGTGACGAAACCGGCATGTCCAAGAACCAAAAATTCAAAGACATGTGACACCAACCCGCACTGGACCCGCGTGGTGGATAAAAGCCCACTCCCTCTCGAAGAGAGGAGGCCTGTGTCCCAGCAGTGGGAACATTAAAGGCTGATTATTTATAGAATATTGAATATAATTGAATAGAAATAGGTACCTATATATTTCTGAATATTTGTAATATCATTTTTTTCAGCTAAAACACTGGCCTGGAATTGATAATGGTTTGAAAAAAAAATCTTTTTTAATTTTAGAACTAAACCCTGTTTACTTTCCCATTTAAAAATACTGAAATTCGGACTTACTCACTTTGAAAGTTACGATAAACACACAAAAAAAAATCCTACGGTTTTACTTTGAAAGAAGAAGCGGCGCAACAAATTTCCCAGCGGAACTCATGATTTACATAAACAATGTAAGTACCTATCTAGTTATTTCTAAAACAAATGACAGAGATCTCACCAGAATGTTTTATGTACCTACAAAACTTATCAATGTAATAACTGACAACTTAATCTTTAATTAAGTAGGTAATAGATTTAAAGCAATTAGAGATCCATTTACAGCTGCAAATTGAATATTAGCGACGCCAGACAATTCAATCAAACAACATACATAATTGTGTAACTGGTCTACGTGTATAGCACAAACACAATAATCTAACCGAACCCCATCGCAACCTGAACTAATACCTAACTAGTAATCTAAATTAAACAGAGTCTGTGAAGGGACTGTGGAATTGTGCATACACAGTAGGCACATGTACCAATACATGACCAATACTAACACTGAAGACACACACAACATAAACACATACATGTGTTCATTACAATACCTTGCAGGTACTTTGAATTGTCAATCCGATTTTTCCATTTTCCTGAAATGAAGTGTAAAAGTAGTTTTACATTACCATAAGACTGTATTAGCATTAAATAACTAGTGGTAGGTACACTTAGAAGGTTCACTTTGAGCATCAAACTTAGCCGCATCTTGACGGTCGCCCGCCACGGATCTGTGGCGCTACAGGCCGCGCAACCACAAAACTATCGCTTTGTTGAACTTGCTGACAGGACGAAATTAATTGGAACGACTTTTCCATGAATTCAAGTTAATTAATATCGACACAATACCTAACGTTTGTTTACCACGTTAATTTGGTTAGAATTCTGAATTACCGTAGAATGTTACCTAATAAATACACACATGGTTAATAGCACACAGCGGGATTTAAATTTAATCAAAACACATTCGTAACTCGCCGAGGCTAGTTTCTAAAATTATGCAAACGTACATTATTATAACGAGATTTACAGAATTATGTAAATACACACCTACTTTTATGCGAGGGTTGAACGTAACAGCCATAAACTTAGAAATATCAAACCTAACCCCGATATAAACAAGCAGAGCTCTACTTTTATGATCTCCGGGATTACGATCATGCCTAACCGATTAACCCGACCTTACAACCTAAGCAATTATCATGTGCGGCCTCCGGGCATAGTAGGTGTCAATAGGCGAACACGGGCCTGGATAATGTACTTGTGTTGTATGGACACATACGCTGCTGTAGGTAGCTACGCATGCCCGGCTGTGATGTAGTTATTGTTGGCCGAGACAATTGGGCCGCAGGGCGTCAGAGCAGCACGTTTATGTCCTGCCCATTGTTGTGTCTGGGTAGATTTACCGGCCACTTCCAAAGGCTTACTGATGGTTTCTGAAACTTCCTTCCTAAGTCACATATGTTATACACGTAAGCTGCTTAGGATAGTAGGAATATTAAGGTACGACTAAGTACAATCTAGTATTGTTAGGTAATGCTTGTTTATAAGTACCTTTTTTTATATAATAGGTCCTTCCTTATATGATCCTTAGTATGATCGTAGGTACCTACGTAATCAAAATAAATTTTCCTACGAAGAAAACTGCCGCTATTAGGTGCAAGTAGGTACCTAAGTGCCTGTCTGTGTCTCGCCTCTAGCGAACCTAAAACGTTGTAAATGGCAGACAGTCAAACTGGTCAAATCTCATCGTACAATACAATTCTTAAATCTCAGCTTGTTTTTGGCAAACGGAAATTCAAAAGGTTTGGCACTGGCTCCATCCTGCTTCCTTTCTACAATAACGATACACATTATATGCAACGATTCGTTGTACAGAACAGATACCTACCTATCTTCCGCGTAATAAAGCCAAACTCAACGACTAATCCGGAACTTTGAAAAATTACCTTGCGAACTACCGCTCTTGCAAAATGTTCGTTCATTACGCAAGAAGTAGGTATCTTTACTATGTATCATATAGACAGTTTGACGCAAAGATGCATCTTTTATTAACCGATGCATAACAATATGCAAGCGGCAGTCGGTAGGGAGGCAGGTACGACGGCCCTTGGCTCATCACTCATTCGGGTCAGGCGCTACGACATTAAGTAATCGAAGTTTACGGTAAACGGGACGTCAGTAAGGCAATTAAGATAAACGGGTTACTATTGTGCTCTCAGGCGATGGACTAACCACGACTCCGCGGCTAAACTATCAATTACTGCCTGCACTATCACAAACTTTGAACAATAGCTCGTTCATAAGATCTTCAAATACAAAAACGAAGCATTTTCTCTTCAAGAATAGAAACAGTTTAACGAAGAAAATAGAATTTATTTAGTAAGAGAAGGTTTGTAAATGGGATTAATCTTTAAATGTTTTTCTTTTAAACAAAGGGGAATGGCAGTATCGAGGTACGTAATTACTACCTACTTCAGTGATGTGAAATTTCAGTATTGTGATATGAATTTTTATTGTTTATCTGTTTCGAAAGCAGTCATGCTCTACATTAGTAAAATATTTAGTATATATATAGTTTTAGAAACGAAGTTCTTTAACTTGGCTTGGCTTGTGGTATGGGTAAACGTAGAAAAAGCATTATAGCCCCTCCATGCGACATTCTCTCTCGCTAGAGTTTTCGAGAGTGCTGAAGCCAATAGTGAACTCAAAATAACCGCTCGCCTCGCCTCGCCTTTTTTTGCGGAGGTGGCTGCAGTTGCATGGCATGCCAGCGCCTGCGATTATTATATTATGTAATATGTGTATGTATGTTTAATGTAATGTGTGTTTAATTTATTTTATTTATTTGCATTAATTTTAATTTTTAGGCAAAGTTTGGAAGGTGGGTAGGCCTTTAGTGTGGGACGCAACGTGCGTCGATACTCTTGCGCCATCCCATCTTCCTGGCGCGGCATGCTCTGCTGGCGCTGCTGCTGCGGCTGCGGAAAACCTCAATAATATAATAATAACCTTATAATATAATAATATAATAACCTTATCGGAAATTTTATTTTCGAGCCGTTTGGGGTTGAAACCCTCGGGCCGTGGGGTCCGAGGAAATTTCAAAACGGCTGGTTGACACTTCCCGTGACCCAAGGGCTGGCTGTTAACCTTGGCCAAAGGTTAAGCATTGCCATGCAAGGCAATGCCGACTGACAAGTCAAGAGAGACTGGCAAGTCTCTTGGGTACATTACCAGTCAACAGCGATGCGGATGAATTTTTCGACGCTATATTTTAGTTTTTGTATAGTTTTAGTTAAGTTTGATTTAAATATGTTATTTTTATTAATTACCCATACTAGCAAATAAAACTGCTGTATCAGTAGGAAAATTACATGTAGATAAAATATAAATCAACCGTTGTTTCGAGTGACGTCTGGACTTGTGGACCAGAAGATGGACAAACGACGAACGACCGATACATCCTCCAGTTACGAATCCCTAGAAATGCGAATCTGTCGACTACCGCGCCATTGTTGAAGTTATTTATAGAATAAACGTCAAAGAGAGAGCACAGGAAGCCAATTTAAATGAAGACGGAATTGAAGTCACGATCAAGCCATCTTCAACATTTTGATGTGTTCAACAAAAATACCTAAACCTTTATTTTATTATGGTTATAAATCCAAGTATCTATCTCGTCTGAAAATTTTCGCCTACTAATATAATAATATAAGGTTCTCAACGTGGGCCATAAATGCCCCCTCGTGGGTGTTTGAGGGGGGCAGTAGAAGACCCAGAGAAAATTATCTAGCCTATCTTACGACTACATAATATTACACGTTTAGGTAAATATAATCGGGGCAAAAGCTGTTTCAGATTCGCGACAGATGGTAAGTAAAAAAAAGTTTATTACAAAAAAAACAACCGACTTCCTAAAAAAACTACAAAGTTATAAATAACTTTAATTTCGGTAGTCGGTGTCGTTGGTTCTGCATTTTTGTTTATTGACACCGACTTCTGAAATTAAAGTTGTTTATCACTTTGTAGTTTTTTTTGGAAGTCGGTTGTTTTTTTTTTGTAAAAAAAATTTTATTTTTCACTTTTTAGTGAGAGAGTTTGTAATTTATTTAAGTTACAATTCAAATGACCCCTCCCGCTCTGGGTGAAGCGGAAGGGAGTGTAAGACTCTTACTGACTAAAACCCATCCGTGTTCCCTCCTTAGCCCTTTATGTTCCGGGGTAGCGGTAACCCTTTTGATTTGACGATCTCCTCCTTCGATGCTGACATCTCTTTGAGGCGCGTGTGGAACACATACGCGCCGTCCGGCACGGGCCTGGTCCTGATCGGACGGCGGGCTACCCATTACTCGCCGTCCGCAGGCCCGCGCCTACGGTGGCCGGGAGTCGTCACGCGACTCCCGACGCCCGGGGCGTCTCCCGCGGCGGCTGAGACGGGCGGCTCTCTCGGCTCTCTCCCTCACCCATCCCGCCACCTCCATCGCTAGCATGACTGCTTCGCAGAAGGAGGTGACTGCCTCCCACTCCCTCTCGCTCCGGACCATGGTTTGAACCAGGGCCGGGCATGTTGTTCCCGATGCTGGGACGTTAATTGTTGAGGAGTTCTCCTGGTACTCACCATAAGCATTGTGACGAGCATAAATTGCTTAGCAATCTTAATAAAGTAATCGAATCGCAACCAGTGAAGTATTTATCATTGAGTAGTTCCGATGGCCGTCTGCGGTCTTCATCATCAGCTCCACTTTACCAAATGATGATTTCCGAGAGCAAATGCTCAAGTTACTCAAAAAAATATCCAAATCGCTATAGGTTTGCCAATAAAATTTGAGGACTTCCCTCGATTTCCATGGGATCCTCTTATCAGATTCCAACTTGCTGACAATGGGACCACCTTGCGAGTATACCCTTTCTAAATCCAGTAGGTAAAATCCAGTAGGTACGCGGAAAATGGGGCATAATAAATATAACGAAGAAAGTGGTCTATAGGTAAGTACCAACTTAGGGATGTCATAACCAGCCTGGGTCTAACTAATATTCAAACAAAATATAGGTAAGGTTCTGGGTTCGAGCCCCAAACAAACCCAAGATACAGACAATACGAAATGTATTGTGTTGACTCATTGAATCAAAATGACAAAAAGACAAGAATTTATTAGCGATTATTGAACGACCTTAAAGTTTGTGATATCGATGATTGTAAATTACCAATTTTAATGGAAATAACACTATTAGTACTTGAACAATAAATTAGTGGAACTATAACGTTCAGGTCGGTCTGACAGCGTCGGAGAATACCTACTCAACCACGAACTCATTACAATACGATGTTTTGAACAAAGGCGACAAACGCCGAGTATATAATTGTTAACAAATTCTTGTTAGACGATTGATTGCTCGGAGTAATCACCTCTGCCGCCGAGACAAAAAGTTTTATTGACAAAGCTTCATTATAATACCTACCTGCCTACATCTAACTATATAAGTAAACGCTCTTGAGTCAAAATTGAAAGTCAAAGTGTAACAATGACTATCTACTTATAAGATTATTTCAAAACTACGAGACTTCGGCAACTTTAGTACGAAGCTTAAGTTACTAAGCTCATGTTTATAGGGCTCAAATACGTTTTACGAAGTAGTTATATGGATTCCTTTTTTTTGTCGATAATGTAGAGATGAGTTTTTTCGGAAACAAAAATACCTACTCTTATAGGTAGACGTTTCTAAAGAAAATAGAATTTTCTTTATTAGAGTAACCAAGACTCAAACAAGATTGATAGTAAAACTTACGACTACGTTAATAGGTACGGACACTAAAAAAACACAAGACATATCGGTTGGTCACCGTTGCGACATCCCATGAGAGACGGCACAACAGTGACCCACGTACACACAGTCTAGGCGACTCGCAACCATGCTTAAGACACTGTTGCGGACACATCATACGTTGTAAAAACATAATGTTCTTTTTCTAAAATAGTCTTCATAATATACATTCTTTTGTTAGCAATCATGTGTAGAATATTTAGTACTACCCTCATTTGGTAAATATTAGATAGTTTATGTGTAGGTAGGTACTGGCGCAGATCAATATTCGTGCACGTTGCCAGAATGACGATCCAGACATAATCTCGTTACCAGCCAATACTCAGGTGTATCGACTTTTCCTTAAACATTACAATAAATATATAAGTTTTGTATGCCTTACCTTTGATGTTACAAGTATTAAAAATACTTCGTTTCAGATCAGCCAAGTGACGTGACCTACCTATAAATTAGGTATAAATACCTCTTTATGTAATTAGAGATAGCCAAGCTACCGTAACCGATTGTTTAATAAATACTTATCTTCAAAGTCGAGGTTATACCCACCTGGTAAGTATAATCTCGACTTTGAATATTGGATTTCAACATAATTTCTTAGAACAGCAAGCTAACCTTTAGTTTTGCTTACAATAAGTTGAATAGGTAATGCCATAACCCCATCAAGATGAAAGAAAATTCCATTAACTATGCCTTTTGCAAGTTTTCATTCCTGCTTTTCATCAAATTGTTTCCTCAATTTCAGATAATATTTTACTAGCGACCCGCACCCCTTGGTTGGCGCGGTTTAATGACATGACAAAAGATCGGGATGTCTTTATTATAAGTAGGTAGATATTTAAGATTAATATGAATGTATTACACATTTATTACACATATAAACCTTCCAGAATAAATTCTCTACCTAAATTATGATGAAAACCGCATCAAAATACGTTGCGTAGTTGAGACGAACAACGCGGCCTCACAAACATGGGTTTAAAGTTTTATTATGTGAGCATGTGAAAAAGCACTAAAAAGGAATAAGGAGGAGGATATGAATGGTGTAAAGTTCTTGGCAGCTTCTGAAGAAACTTGCAAGTTACATTTGGAAAATGATTAAAATGGCTCGATAGATACCTAGATACCTTGCTCAAGCAATGAAACAAATTATGTACATAAATAAGATAATATCGCGACTGTATTCCCCGAGGGAAAGGATACCTATAATACACCCACATTTCGAGAGGTGTGTTGTTCCATGTAGGTACCTAACAGTAGGCGAGTCTATTGCCATCAACCGGTTGCAAAACAGGTTGCAGGCTGCTACTGAGAAATTGCCAAACCTGAGGCTCGAATCTACGACCCCAGCTCAGCAGTCGTACCTACTTTGCAACCAACGAACAAACAAACACAGTGCGAACAAATGACAATGTTATATTTACCAATAAAACCAGGTGTTCTTAATGTCCATTAGGAATAGCGATAATTTAGAAATCATTTACAGAAAATGTTCATCGATGAATATAGTAGATAGGTATCAATGTATGTAGGTATCCACGTCGCCTGAAATGTACCCAATTAATTAGTAGGTGAATTGAATTCGATAAACCTTTGGAAACCTGTTATATAAAACGTTAACGCTATTAAAGTATGGAAAGTTACGTTGTGGCGGTATCGAACCTGAATTAAGAAATAAAGTACCTGAAGAGTTGAAGGCGAATGATAAAACTACCAATTTATGTTTAGAGACAAAACAGTCTTCTGAAACACACGGACCACTTTACGAAGGTATATTGTATCGTAGATATGTATTAGAGGTGTTATCGATTAAAAGTAACAGAGTCAAGTTTAAGGCCGGGAATCCTACAATTGATTCGTTACTTATTTGATAATCAACTAAAACTTTAATAATAAGAAGGAATTTCTGACACCGGATTGCTGACAATAAGATGCTTAATCAGCTTAAACGTTTCAATAATCACTTGACGATAAAAAATCTTGTTACGAACCTACGTAAGTACTTAGCTCATTTTAATAGGAAAGATCTCGGCTCTCTTGACATCTGCTGAATTCACTGAACAAGAAAAAGTTAAAAACAGTTTGCGAAGCTGCGCAGGTAATCTTAATGTACAGACAAAAGAAAGCGATTTAGACTCACTTCTGTCGACGTAATAGAAAGAGGCATTTAATCGCAATAACATTATGAGAACACAATGCATATAAACTTTACAAGTAAATACCTATTCGTAAATAAAACATTCATGTAGATCGATTCCACGCACGCATGCCGAAACCGTGTGGAAACCGTGCGCTGTCAAAATTGCATTTTTTTCATTGAATAATGTAATCTCAGTTACCCGCGGTAAAACGGATTGAAAAGGCTACATACATACATAAATTACACTACAGCATGAAAACAATAGAGTCGGAACAGTGTGCACTGTGCGCAGTGTGCGGCGCGCCAAAATGGCCAACAGTGGCCGGCCGAGGATACTTGTGATTTGACTTTTATTACATTCATAAATAAAAAAAAATATCTATAGGAAACACTTTTCGGGTGAAGACTTGATAAATATTTACCCCCTTACTAATAAACGTATTGTATCAGATGAATAGTTACACAGTGATTTCTCTCTCTCAGTAGTCAGTAACTTGACTTTCGAAAAGAAGAAGACAAAGCGTTGTGTAACTATACAGACGCTATACAACGTTTATTAGTAAGGATGTTATTGTCAAGCCGAACCATTTGCATTGACATGATGTAGGTAGACGATTGTATATTTTACCACAATAACTTGTACTCGTAGTATTACATAATATTTTCGGAGAATTTTCATTTTGATCGAACAAAAAGGTACGAGTACTTACTCAATAGCTTTGCAATAAACCGAATAATAGCTCGAATTTTATTATAAGTAAATAATACTACCACGGTTCTTGGAAATGAAACAAGCGTCATGATTTTACTACCTTTGGTTTGACGGCTTGCTGGTATTTGCTACCACAAAATTTAATTGTACCTATAATGTTTTCAGGATCCTGTTTGAACTAGATACCTATACTGAGGTACATTGCGTTGTTATTGTTCTTAGGTATACCTACCTACCTTCATTCATTTAGGTAGGTATATAGGTAACTTCTTTTATTTCCATTTTGGTACCCCAAGTAAATGAATGGCATTGTTGGATTCTTACCTTGAATAAGTTTAGAATTGAGTTCTTTTAAGTTTCAACAATTCCGATGAATTATTTTGAGTCTAAAAGAAATTCGTCAGAACTGTAACTTTCAATGAAAGCCTGAATGAAAATTGTTGTGAAATTTTTACTTTGAGACATCCTTAAATAAAATAGGATAACTGTTTAGCATTTTTTTAAATGAAGGTAGGTACCTAGGTATAGTAGAATTATGCAAACTTGGCGTGTGTGTAGCTTTGCAAGTGAGATGACGTGCACAGTGCACAAACAGCTCTGGAGAACGTGAGACGGCAACGCCGCCGCGCGCCGCCCGCACCGATACGCCACGAATCTGCACTTACGCCAATATTTATCTTGAATTTATTAATCAAATTCTAAATTCAGGTCCACAAAAACCTTTTAAATATAAAGTACAGAGCTATTTAATTCAGTGTATCGGGATCCAAAGCTTTGTACTGTACCAAAAAAGGATCTTGTGAACATGACGCGGGCAGCGGGTTGGTGACCGCAGAGCGCTCTCGCACCGGTGACGTTGAACGGCAGTACCAGTCAAAGCACTAACTCACTACGACCGACTACGACGTACATTTTGATGGCTTTAAAGTTTGCAACATTGATTGGAATACAGGTAAAACGTCCTTACTCGAGTTGATTGGCATTTGCAGTACCAAAATAAAGTAATTAATCAACTACTGCAGTACACAGTTGCTTAATAAATAAAGAATTTTCTTTATCCAAGAACTAGCTTCTCCCCGCGACTTCTTCGCGTGAAATTTCTTGTACCCCCGAACCACCGCGTCGCATCGCATCGCCTGCCCGCGCTATATCTTCATTTTCGCTCAGCGTTCTTTTTGACATTTGATTTTTTGCTCGGCTCCTAACAGTCTTAGATTGACGTTAATTTGCCTACCTATAGCCTTCCTCAAGAATTGGACTATCGAATGCAAATAATTTTCCATATCTGACGGGTAATTGCAGACATTAGCGCGTTCAAACAAACAAACTCTTCAGCTTTATTATTAGTACATAGATAAGAAGGAAGCTAAGGTCGATTGCCCAATTGGCTTGTGGTCACGGTCTGTTCCCGCTCGGAACAAATATTTGTAAGGCCAACAGAACAGCTATCTGTTCTGTTATATGTTCCGAGCTGTGTTTGTGAATGGAAGATTTATTTCCTTTTAAGCACCCTACAATACCGGAAACGTCCTATGACGGGCAGCATTTGAGCTTTAGAATAAACAGGCTTAGTTGTTGCTGAATATTTATATTTCCGTCTATTCTATTCTGGTAAAAATTGTGATTAATAAACAAATTTAAAATTTTAATTTAGCCAGTGTTGGTAGTGACTACAACAAGTGTATATTACAGGTCAGTGTATCAACAAGCAATAACGTTGTTTTGATACTTTATAAAATGTGCGCCAGAAGAATTCCTTCCTGTAATATAATACTTTCCAACTGTTAAAATGTCGCGTCTGATATTGTGGTCCGATAGTTCGCGTTATCACGTCGTTTGATATCATGCTCCACAGATGAAACGGAACGCTTGAAGCGCAATTTATCTGTTTTTATCCTCTGAAATAGTTACATACCTATGCGAATACAAACACAAAAAATCATTTTCTCTCTTTACTTTCTACTTTCGCCTAGATTAGAACGGGAGGAATCTCTACAAATCCCATGTACGAACGAGCGCTTACTGCGAGCGCCTCGCGATGAAAAGTACAGACACACATGCCTACAATACTACATAGATAGATACTACACATGTGAGTATACGGAGGCACCGACTCTCCGAAAAGAACCTTCAATGCAATTTATAAATATAACTGCAGATTCAGGGAGACGGAAGAAACGAAAGCCGAGCGAAATGGACTGTAGGATTTCGCTAAATATAGCTAGTCTCATCAAAACGATGTGGAAGTTATGGTTCGGTGAGCTGATACATTTAATATAATGGACCTTTGTTCTGAAGTAAGCTTTTATGATTTTATTATAATAGTAACCTAGTATAAATTGGGAAGTATTTACAACAAGCCCTTAAAATATGAAGAAAATCTACGAGAATTGTCCCTTAATTCTTCCATAAACAAGCCAAAATAGCTGCTGTGCATCCCCCGAGGCTAGCCGAAGTTTCGAGAATCTTATTGATATGTTTCCATCAATAAGTCCTCGCCGTGTATTTATAGTTATTATAGAGTCAATAGCGGCCGTAGCTCCGAGCAATACCACCAAGACTTGTAGTAGTTTACTTACGATACCGACCTCGCTACCTGTAGTTAATATACAGAGCCACTTAAGTACCTACATATTTGTTCATGGAAACCACAGATTACAATGTTAAACAGTAGCGAGACCAAAATGAAATCAAATGAATGGTTATCATTGGCATGCAATTACGTCATACGGGGTGCAGTCGGTGATCAGTTTCAGTTTAATCGAGTGACAGTGAATGTCATACCGTTGTGTAGTCAGCGAGCCAGTTACCCCTTAGTTTTATGTTTTAGGAGTTACGGACATGTCACGGCACAGTTTCAATTCAACAAAGGAATTCTCGATACCGTATATTTGCGTCACATATACCTACGTACTGTTGTACACAATAGGTATCTTCAATGGATGCCCACTTCATACCTGTGTAGTGTGTAGCTCATGATCCTTTCATATTATTATGTACCTACCGATACGGCGAAATTGCTATGTAGGTACGATCTGAGTTCACTTGGACTCAAAGATGATATGATATAAGTACCGTAACCTATCTGTCTTGTTGAAAATCAACATATCCTGTAGATTTATTCCCAGAATACTCCAGCCTGCATTGCATTAGTTGTAGGTAAACATAATATTATAATAATTAATATTATATTATTAATATTAATATTATTCAGCCGAGTCACTCCTTGTATGCGGCACTATTTTCACACCAAACCTTTTTACACTCTCCGTTACCCGCGACTTCATTTCTATACTTTGACCTCCCGTTTGACCCCTCAGAGGATAAATATCTAAAACTCCTAGACGGATGCCTAAGTTGTTTATCAAGCCTATATGCTAAATTTTAGGCTTTGCACATAGTTTACAGATTTTGTGTTAAGTGTTTGGGTTTTATTTATTCTTGGTAGAGGGGCTCGTGGCTGAATAATAACAGCCGCACGGGTCGATCGAAGGTCACAGGTCATGCTGGCCGCGGTCGGTTAATCCATGGGTGACCATCCATTACCTTAAGAGCCGCCTTTGTTCCCGGCTGTCATTCATAGATCATTGACAGTCGTCAGGGATAGTCGGAAGCCCAAAAGTCTGACAACCAGCCTTACCAAGAGGTATCGTATTACCTACCATTTAAAACTAGGTTGTGGAGGTCAGACAGGCGGTCGCTCCATGTAAAATACCGGTAAACAGCTGCATCCGGTTAGACTGGAAGCTGACAGGCTAGGCAGATTGGGTATTACAGTATCGTATCCATACATAGTTTAAGTACATTACAGGATACGTCATTTATATCAATTGCAAGTCAAGTTAGGATTTAATTGGAGGTTGTTAAACGCATTAATGTATCCTTGCAGTCAGTTTGTAGTAATTGACGATCGACAATTAAGCTAATGAATGGCAATATATCTGTGCAATTTGTCGAGCAACGTTCACGGATAGATAGGTCTCAATAAGACTACGCTGTGAAACGGTAGCCGTGTTTATACTAGTATAGGAATAGCTTTTAATTGCTAGTTTTTGAATGTATGCTACCCGGACTCGGAACTACTTTGCTTTATTTTAATCGCTGTTGAAATTTAAAATTTACTGTGAACGTTTTTCGGTTCATTAAAATGAGATGTCATAAAGGTCAAACGATGTGTTTTTAGATCAAGTCGTTTTGCTCATAATTATTTTAAACACATACGTAGGTACACTAGGTACTGTCGAAAGTTAAAGGCACGATGTCTCTGATAATTAAGTAATTATTTATTTATTTATTTAATACTTCAAGCACAAAAATGTACAGAGGCGGACTTAATGCCAATTAGTAATTAAATATAGATACATAAACACACTTACTGGGTCGACTGTTTACGAGTTAATATTTGAAAACATGTGTAAACATTTACACTGCCATAAACTGAAAGAATAAAGCTTATTTTTTCACGAGCGCCAAAGTAGGTGTAAGGTGAAAAAATATTTATAAGTGCTTTCGTCAACTAAAATATTGTCTCCGAAACTCTCGCGTCAAAAATGCGTTAATACGTGCTCAGGGATTTTATTGTATCTGTTCCCGGACCCGAATTGATACCGACGCCATCAAATAGGTTTTAGATACCTGCAGTGCCTTAGATACCTTTCCCGTCCTACTCGTTACACACAAATCATCTGTTACCGACTTTTGGTACAACAATGCACTTTCAGCTGAATGTTCGTTCCCGTTGAGTGAACTAATGCGGCGTCACACGCAGTTATTGCACTAAATCGGGATATCGGCGCGCAACAAATCAGACAAATGTTCACTCTACATGGCACAGTTTTGAGAACTAAGTTTGTGTTATTCCAGGAAAGGAGATGCGAAGTTTAACGGTAAATCATACTTAGTTTAGACAACAAGCATCCGAGGAGGTTGCGAGTGCCGGCGCGCCGCCCTCCCGCGTCCACACCACATCAACACTCAGCTAGGCATTGAACTGAAGTATGCACATGAAAAGTTTGCACCTACTTCCTTTACTGTTCAGAATATTCTAAGTCATACATAAAAGGCGACTTGGAAAGCTGGATTTAGTTAGGTACTCTTTGTTCGCTCAAACTCGAATAAACTCAACTCATGGTCTGTAAATATAGCGAGGTTTTAGATATATGAGGACGAAACTTACTTGAATACGAAGCTGTTTCGAAACATTTAATAGTTACAATTTGTCATAATAGAAATAATGAGGTATCGTTATTTAACTAATATTATGTGACAATCCTCAAGCTTCGATCTATTTTCACACTCGTAACTTTGGTAAGTAATTCGAGTGGGTTTTACTATAAAGCGTTTTTCGTGGAAGGTGAAACTTTCCACATAAACAGCTGTTAGAGCGCTACTTGGCGGCTTCGCACGTGTACGTTACTATGTTAAGTTTTCAATTCCTGTTATCGCTGATTAGGCAAGTGGGTATATACCCTGTGTGGTATTTGTAATATACATTGATTTATAAGTAACATGTATTTAGGTTAGGTTACTCGTAGGAGTTGTAACGTTGTAAGTCGTAAGTTCCAACCCAGACAGACGCTTAACTTTTTGGAAATTATTTTATCACCACCGCTCTCTAAACGGTGAAGGAAAAAATCGTGATGAAACCACCAAAAATCCAAACCAAAAAATTCGAAGACATGTGACATCTACTAACCCGTAGGTAACCGCATAGTGGGCAGCGGGATTGTCCGAAAGGGTTACCGCTGCCCCGGAACATAAAGGGCTAAGGAAGGAACACGGATGGGTTTTAGTCAGTAAGAGTCTGACACTCCCTTCCGCTCCACCCAGAGCGGGAGGGGTCATTGGATGATTTCCCATCCTTAAAAAAAAAAAAAAAAAAGGTAACCGCATAGTGGTTTACTCTCACTGAAAGGAGGCCTGCGAACCAGCAGAGGAACGTTATAAGCTGATTATGCTAATGTATTTAGGTTACCTACTTACTTATAAAACAATTAGTCAACCCTATCACATAACGGCTCGATCGACCTTTCCGGCTATGTAAGTACTTACCTACCGTTAAAACTTTTGAATATTTCCCCAAACCACCTTCATTATTCCGTCTTGCAAAGTGTCCTCTATAAGTCATGCCTGATTTGTTTACGAAACTCGTTTAATCTCTTAAGACATTAAGTCATAGCCACTGTTAACTCGGGTTTATTTATCAGTCTTAACTCTTACCTAACCGACGATAAAGGGTTAACCGCAGATTACAAAACAGATAAAAACATAAGCTCTCTGAGTGAGATACTACTGAGACATAGATGTCCAATATCTAGATGCGACTGTGGCGCTAAACAAAATAACCACTCCAGCATTGTTGGGAAATACCCAGACACTCCCGCGCCACAATTTACCGAGCGGCAGCGGTGCAGCGGCGAAGTCATTGAAGAGGTACAGTGAATTAAATGCGCCACAGAAATAAGATACATGCCTGTACCACACAGCCCACAGGTACGTGTTCTGTTTATCGAGTTCGGTACAACGTAGGTAGGTACGACCGTATTTACCGTAAACTTTGCATGTATGTTACCACTTTAAATCATTAGGAATTTTAGACTCAACTGCTCCACGAAAGATAATTTGCTCGTAGTTTTATCAGTTTGTGTACTAAAATACTGCCAAGGAAAATTAGATCTACCAAAGATACTTGATGAGGAATATGGATATAAATACTTGATGGTTTTATAAGATGTTTAGAGGATGTTCTTCCAAGAATTTTGAGATCAAGCCAATTTATCTCATCTTGCGGCTCAACAGGCTTTGCAATTTGGCTCACCGAGTTAACGATGACCGTAGAGGCCTAATTTGATAATCCTCTAATTACACACGAGTAGGTACATTATAATTATAACATCAATCGGATTTTATTTTAGTGGTTCAGGGGAACGCCTACAAGATAAAAAAATGTACATGTACATAGCTGTCGATATTGCATGGGTCAGTTAGACATGCTAGTGTGAAAGTTTGTGAAGATATTTGTTATTGAATGGATTTGGATTGATTGGGACATAGACAGCCCGTCTCTTGGACTTACATATAAACATTTCCCAAAATTAATTCGACCCTTTAAAAAGGTCATTGCCAACGGGCCACGTGATTTACCATAAATAATAATAAAGGTCATTGCCTACGGGCCACGTGATTTACCATAAATAATAATATGCGTCCCAAGAAAAAAGGTTGAAAATCGCTGCCCCGGACGCGTTTATCATGAAAATTCACATGAATCATATGAAACTACTGGACAGATTTTAATCACATTTTCGCTGATGTATGGTGGAGTGCCCCGTCTGTCTCGTGGGTTTTATTAGAGGGTCGCATCTCTTTGTTCTAACATTTAACAGCTTTCGGAGAAATAACATGAATTGTTCTGCTCTATAACGGTGGTGCTCTATGACGAAACTGCTTGAAAGTTGATCAGCAGAGGCCAGTTATTACCTACTTAATAGAACCATAGTGTGAATATGAATAAGAGTAGAGGAAGACCAAGGAAACGATGGATGGAATGTGTGAAAGATGATCCATCATCTGCCTAGCTCTTTCCCAACTATGTTGGGATCGGCTTCCAGTCTAACCGGATGCAGCTGAATACCATTATTTTACATGGAGCGACTGCGTATCTGACCTCCACCACCCAGTTACTGGGTAATACGATACCCCTTGGAAAGACTGGTTGTCAGACATTCGGGCTTCTGACTACCCGTAACGACTGCCAAAGTTCCGCGAATGACAGCCGGGACCAACGGCTTAACGTGCTTTCCGAGGCACGGAGGAGTCTCGGTATGTAAACGTGGTCACCCATCCACAGACCAACCGCGGCAAGAGTAGCTTAACCAGATCAATCGACCTGCACGGCTGTTATTATTTAGCCACGGACCCCTCACGGGACTGTGTGAAAGATGATATGGCTAGAAAAGGGTTGACTACCGAGGTGACGACTAATAGAGAAGTATGGAACAAAAAGACATGTTGCGCCGACCACAAATAAATTGGGAGAAGGGCTGGAGAACGATGATGACGATAAATTCACCCGTCCGACCTTTTTTCCAACGTATCGTGAGTAGCACGTCACGTCATGACGTAGCAAGTAAGACTGAATG
This sequence comes from Gortyna flavago, assembly GCA_963669345.1. Classification (NCBI taxonomy): domain Eukaryota; kingdom Metazoa; phylum Arthropoda; class Insecta; order Lepidoptera; family Noctuidae; genus Gortyna; species Gortyna flavago. Next base: position 8,925,848 of record OY770128.1, on the reverse strand, counting down.
AGAACCAGAAGTAAACATCAAAATAAAGAGGCCTTTGAAATAAGTATTATAAATCCAGCGTAATCTGACAACCTATCCACAAGATAATAATGCCGCTGCCCTTAGAGATTGAGGGGTAAGTTTACAAGTACAACACCCACGGGATCAAATTCCATGCCCTATTTTTACCACCGAAACAACCGACGGACAGAAACTAGTTAAAACTTAATTCGAAACATGTAGAGATGCTGTTAATAATTTCGGGAAACAACAAATAAAGTTCCTTTATAAATATGGGAGCGCAAAACAATCAGGAACACCTATTACGGCTTGTGTACTAATAGATTAACGTTAACAACATTATGAGAACAATTTCAATCAACTACTTATAACTTTAACTCAGGTATTAGTTATTATTTGTTTTGGTTTTTGGTTTTGTTTTGTTTATTGTTATTTGGTTTAGGGTCATGGCATTATGCATTATGCGATGGCCGTTTTGCGTGGATGTGACGCATGTTTTCTCCCAAATTGTTTTTTTTTTCTATGTTTTTTCTTTTGATGCGTCATGTTTGCCGCAAATAAACGTATTTTCTTTCTTTCTCACATTTTAGTTCAGTTATTAATTATCATCAGTTCGTTAACGTTTATTGTTCAACATGGACTTCGTACAGACTTCTACATATATAGATAATATGATTACCTACACAGGTTATTGCCCGTTAACAGACCACCTCATTACGTAAACAGATTAGTGATTGCAAATATCTGCTCCCACTTCTGACAATATTACTTCCAAGTAAATATGCCTATAATTTGTTAAGTTCCCACTGAAAATGCGTATTAAAAATGATAAACATACTTGTAAATGACGCTTCCATTGTATAATAAACGGTCGCAAAGTAAGTAAAAAGCGTTTATCAAGCAGTTGCGACCACTCGGTAGTTTAATTAAATTTTTAATTTATTGTGAAGGAGGCCGCGTGTGGCGCGCCCGCCGCTCGCAATTTGCTCCCCATCTTTATCTAATGTAAGTACATCCTATCTGTGTACTTAGAAATGAAATATGTACTTTAAGAAAACTTATTTTAAGTGTGTCTTAAAATGATGTTACACTGATTGCGAGAAAGTATTGCAGTACCTAGCTACTTACGTTTCTACTCTCAAACATTATGAGCGTTTACACCGTACGGCAGAGAACATTTTCGAAATGTCTTATTTAAAAAAAGATAACTGGAAATCTCTGTTTCTATGGAAACTTTAAAATCGGTCTAATTTGGCTGTAACACAATTTTTCGAAAAAATTTCCTCTACTTTCATGGGATCCCTTCATCAGACTCTGACTTGGTGACAATGGGACCACCTCGAGAGCATACCGTTTCAAACCCTAATGTCAACTGCTCATCACCTGTTACAAAATATTGCTTTTCCCAATGCTGGGACGTTAATTGTTGAGGAGTTCTCCTGGTAAGAGCCAGAACTGGAGCTGATGGTGAAGTCACCATCAGCTCCACTCCACCATGCGCATTGTGACGAACATAAATTGGTTAGGAACCATATTAAAGCAATCAATCGCTACCCGTTTTTTTATATTTGTTCGCGCATAACTCCGTCGCTTGCCAACCGATTTGAAAAAATCTTTTTTTGTTGAAAGAGTATACTTCCCAAATGGTCCCATGAAAATTTTATCGAAATCGGAAAAGCGGTTTCTGAAAAATCAACAAAAATCTAAAAATTTATTAGCAATATTTTGTAAAAGGTGATGAGCAGTTGACATTAGGCTATTGTAACTTAGATAAATTACAAACTCTCCCACTAAAAAGTGAAAAATAAAAACTTTTTTACAAAAAAAATAACCGACTTCCAAAAAAAAACACTACAAAGTGATAAATAACTTTAATTTCGGAAGTCGGTGTCAATAAACGAAAATGCAGAACCAACAACACCGACTTCCGAAATTAAAGTTATTACAAAAATGGGACCAATCTGGAAGTATGTCCTTTCAAATAAAAAAATTATTTTCCAAATCGGTTCATAAATGACGGCGTACTGAGGTAACAAACATAAAAAAAAAATACAACCGAATTGAGAACCTCCTCCTTTTTTTGAAGTCGGTTAAAAAGTACTTTCTTACTTCAACCTCTATTAAACAAGTACTTTCACTCTATCAAAAATTACTCTGTGACAAGTACTATAAAATACAGGTCAGTGGTCTAGACATTATTGTGTTTATTATACTTTTTATATAGGCTGTTTAGCAGTTTTGCCAGTGCCTTTATTTACACCAGCGCGTGTAATATATTACATTATCCTAATAATTATAGGTATATTTATAATTTTACTGTTAAAACTTGATAAAATAGTAATGTTTTACATAACCTAAAACATGTCTGTAAAAGAAGTTAACATATAATAATGTAGCAAAACATGGAATATATTCTAAACGGATAACCACCTTTTATGTCGTTGATATTTTGAATGACGGTAGACAGAAACGTCAAAGTTCGTACGTAGTACGTTCACGACTATAAAAGGAGGAGCCCCGAAAGGGGGTCAGTCGCCTCGAGGGTAGCCAGTACTCGCCAAGCTGGGCTAATTTGGCGTTCATTCAGATGTATTTCACCCGTATGGGGGGTAAACTGGTAACGTGAAACAAATATTACAGTAGAGTCAAAAGTCGCGCCTGTAAACAGGACACACACTACCTATGAGGAGGATTAATAAAATGCCGGAGGCCATTCTTGTTCGAGACATCGACCAGAACGGAGCTCTGGACTAGTGATGTTCAGTTGATTAGTACTAGTGACGTTATTATGTGGAATTGATCGACCAGATGTCACGTAAGTTAATTGATATTTTATCTTGATTATTGCTGATAACTATGGTGTTCTGTAGGTATATGTTATAATATGTTCAATATTGCTAATGCTTTAAGTTGATAATGGAATAATCCTAGCTGTTGTTATTATGTTGCTATTATTCTGGGTTCTCTTGGACCATTGTCCAAAAGATATCATTGTTTTTAAAATTACGATATTGTATGGCAATTTAAGAAGTTTGTTGATAGGATACTTTAATACTGTTTCCATGGAGTTTCTTGTCCTTCTTCTCCATGATGACCTAGATAATTGACAAACCTAAATTGAAATAAATGTCTAGCTTGTCTTTATGTGCTTTATTTCATAAAATCCTTTCTCTACACATATTAAATAACGGGTAACCATTCTTTATATATTCTTCATAGCTTTATATTTGGGTAATATACATATATACTTATGGATATCCATACTTATACATAGATTATACTTAATTTTTCTAACGCGCATCGCTAGCGCGGCGCGCGGAAAAACAAAACCAGCGCGCCATTTTCATGTGTTGAAAAATGTATTAAACATGTGTGCATTGATCATCACAGACTTTCTAATCTTAAACTAACCTAATGTTTGTCTCGTATTTCATGCCAATAACTTTTAACTGACTCGCGGAGGTTTCATATAAGCAACAAATAAGCTCAACAGTACCTAACTTGTTACCTACAAGAGATAGTCCATTCGCTCTACAGTTAGGACGAAATTACGTGACCTGTAGGTACGTAACTAACCTTTCGTTAATTTAGGTAGCGAAATTAATGCACGTAGGTACTGTCCTACATTAATTTGGTCGGCAAAAAAAAAAAATAAGGCTTCATAATAATGGCTTTCAAGGAAAGCTCTAAGGTTGTTTATTATTACGAAAAACGATAGACAGGTACATAATACCCCTAGTTAATCAGAATTAATGTTAAGGATACCTATACTTCCTTAATTTCGCGTTTAGGTATTTAATTATCTTGCGTTCGCAACTTAGTTGCTAACAGCTAAGCATATGCATGTAAGCATAATCACCCTATAATGTTCCCACTACTGGGACACAGACACACACACAAGCATCCTCTCTGTGAGAGGGAGTGGGACGTAATTCACCAGGCGGCGCGGGCCCAGTGCGGGTTAGTGAATTTTGTTTCCAACTAGTAGGTAAACAAATAGGACTTTTTGTAAAAATAAGTACAACTCACACATACCTAAAGGCAACTCACACATACATAAAGGACAGTTTGCGCTACAAATCCAAAACATTTATGACTATACTGTGAAGTAGGTTAACTTATTCATTTTATTAAAACTTTATGCACAAGTAAAATAAGGCATTTTCTGCCAGTCAACCTTAGAGTAATGCAGAGACAAAACATGGCAAGTGCAACATAAGAAATAGATAACTCGAAAAAAAAAATACTAATACACACACATAATAAACTTTGTCAGGAAAAATAACGATAGGTATAGGAGAAAACGAATCCAGTAAATCAGCGCTGGGATGAACCTACGAATATGTTCACATGCCTTTGCTTTGAACGATAACCGACTAGTTGCCATCCTGATGTTCAGAGGGAGCGCACTCCAAAGAAATACCGTCTGGACAAAGAAAGAAGAGTGACTAGAACCAGAGCGGTGATAAGGACGTCGTAGAAGACTATTGTTGGTGGAGCGAAGATTTTTACTGTGGGCAGAGCATAAGTATTGAACATGGGATGTCAGGTGAATAGGAGAAATGAGTTTGTCGAGTATAGAATACAATATAGACTTAGACAGAGCCCTCAACTCTCTGCACTGACGTATACTATGGGTAACCATTTTAAAAGCAATCGCAAAAATACAAAGTCCTGACTGACTAATATACCTATCAACTCACAGCCTAAACCGCTGGTCCTAGAAACATGAAATTTGGAGAGTGTGTCCTTTGTGAAGAGTAGGTATCCACTAAGGACGGGTTTTTCGAAATGCCACCCCTAAGAGGGTGAATGGGGGGAGGGTGAAATTTCACGCGGACAAAGTCGTGGGCAGCAAGTGCAGTCTTACTGGAAAATATTGTTTTTTGCGCGGGCGATTCAACTTGAGGTTAATCCTTATTTATAAGTATGTTGATTATTATCTGTTTTCACAAACCTAAAGTAACATTAAAATGAAAGGTATTGGTTAGACTCGACACAAACCCACGTAACTCGGTACTATATTATTCTTTCTTACATCCAAAGGTACGTGCCTACAAGTTAGCTCTCAAGTTTTGATTTAAACATAAAGTTTCTATCTGTTCGATGTTGAGACCATAATTCGGCGTTTCGAGAATTTCTCGAAGAATATGTTCTGTACTTAATGTTTTATTAATAATTTATTAAGGTATTTTAACCACAAAATAATAGGGTAGCAGGGCCATCGATGCGCAAACTGTAACCATGAAGTTATTAAATTATTCTGGACCTTGCGGAGAAATTATTGGTCGGTTATCAAAAAAAATTATGTACGTTTGCCTGCCACGGCCCTACAGAATTTGCTTCATAGAAAAGTTTAATACCTACGTGGTTAAATGTATGGAACAGCCTTTTTTTTTGTAACTGACTTGGCCGGTGGTGTATTTCATGTCTATTCAAACATAAGTTCCAAATTAATATTACTTCAAGTTAAACAAATATCAACTTTATTTTAATGTTAATACAGGGAGGGCCATAAGGGTGTTGGCGGTTTCAATATTCAATTAAAAAGGAACTACGAAACATAACAAAAATATATTTGAATTTTTAAAAAGTAGAAACATAGGAATTTTTAAGACCTAAAAATAATGTTGTCCAAATGACTTCCCTCGGCTGCTTGGCACTCTTGGAACCGAAGTCGCAAATTTTAGAAAACTCGTTGAAAAGTTGTTCTCGGTATTTTGTTACTTTCCTGAATATTATTCCTCTTCAGCTGCTCTAAATTGGTCGGATTATTCTCTTAGACTACCGATTTGAGGCAGCCCCATAGAAAATAATCGCATGGAGAGAGATCGGGGCTACGTGGTGGCCATTCAGTTTTCCGGGAAAAACATTTTTCAGCAGCTCTACGGATACCCCAGCCGTATGATATGTGGCCCCATCCTGTTGAAACCACATCCTCGAGGTATTGCCTTGAAGTTCATGCAAAGCTGGCACCAAAAAGTCTGTTATCATGTTGCAATAATTGTTAGCTCTAACCGTCATCGCTTGCCCTTTTTCGTCCTCAAAAAAGTATGGCCCAATAATACCGGTTGACGTTATCCCAGCCCACCTTAGGGCTGTGAAGTGGTCGTTCATACAATCGTTGGGGATTAGTCTCGGACCAGAACCGACAATTTTGCTTGTTCACATTTGTTCATGTCGATACAAACGTTGTGCAGTAATCACTGGTTTGTTGTTTTCGTAATACGCTCGGACACAAAATGCACGCTGCGCTCCCGTGTACGGCTCCATGGCGACTAAATTTCCAGGAAGCGGCGCAGCTTAACAATCTATCCCCCCGCCACCCCGCGCCACGCGTTTCCGAGAAATTGAAGAATTAAATCGCCAACACTCATATGGCCCACCCTGTACATTGATTTCAAAGCACTACTCTAGCACTATAAATATGTTTGAAGTTGTAGCGTAAAATTAACTTCTTTGTGTAGGATTTAGAGTTATTTTTCCATTATCTCATAGTTGTTTACATTTTTGGCTATTAAATCGCGAAGGCAGATTAGGCGAATAACGTGTAGGATAGGAATATAATAATGAGTACTTTCATAATACTTACTAATTGTAGTACTCATTCCTATTGCACTCCGCGAAGTTATCGTAAATTTTTCGGGTAAAAGGCATTAAATGTTCCTGTCGTGTCAAGTCTGTACGAAAATCTCGCATTTTTTAAATATTAAAGAGAGAATAGACATTAAACCATTTTGTAGGAAATGCCCGCACTTTTAGTGTATAAAACGCCCGTTACGGCAAACAAAGTACCAGGTACTCTCACCCAAGTGTAATTCCCGAGTTACTAACACTTTCTACTAAGTACTACTTTACAATCTGTAATAATTTTTAAGTGCACGTTAAATGTTACTCTAGAAATGAATGGAAACGACTTTTTTTCATGAAACCCCGAAATGTTTTTCCAATTCCGATTAAATCACAGCGAGATAGCTTCTCAATTTGATGTAAGCAGGACCAAGACTATGAATAAGGTCAAGATCGTAGCTAGTAAATATGTTTAATAGAGAGCGGGTTTGTGGCTTCGAAACTTGGCTCGTCCTCGTTGTAAAATATTTTATGGTAAAACTTGGATGAAATCATGTCTATTCTTATTATTATTCTTTTTTTTTTACGTTTTGCAAATTCCCATATCAAAATGATGGCCCCAAATAAAGTTCATTTATTTCCCACAAACCCAAATTAAATACATCCATCTTTAAAAAAAAACATCAGTTAAAGCCCATTACATTATTTAATTTCACGACCCATGTTACAGTTTATCAATGTACCTACGGAATAGAAAAGAGCAAGAGGCATGTTTCGTAGCCATGAGCCCGAGCGCCAACAACATAATGTAATTTTACAAGGCGTAGCAGTTGCCACATAATGATTCGTAGAAAATAATACGAATAGCACGCAGTAATTTTAAAAATTCGTAGCAAATTGCTACGGCGTATTGCGATCCATTTGCGTCGAAGCCCGCTTGCAATTATGTCAATTTCTAATGAAATAACAAAAAAAGGCATGCATCTTTCTCGTAGTATAGAGCGCCAACTACACAAGGTAACATAATAAACCCTGACAAATGCATGAATAGTTGAAAATCTGTTCGTAAAAAATAATACGAAAAACACGCAGTAGTTTGAAAAGCTCCGTAGCAATCGCTGCTAAATAGCTACGGCGTAGCCGCGTAGATCGGTCCATTTGCAATGTAGCCCGCTTGCTACGCTACGCTTGCATTGATAATGTGTTTTTGACCACATTGAACTTTGTTAGGTTAGGTTAGGTTAGTCACGTCTCTTATTAATCCCGAAATAGCTACTACGGGGTTTAAACTTTGGGTATCGGTACTATTAGCCAATAATTGGGGGAAATAAAGTCAGGTGGCACTGTGACAGTCGATAGTCTCTTTGTGAAATGCCGACAGTCCGTTGGTTAGACCGCCACACGCCTGTGTGGTAGATTACGGCCCGCACCCTCTCAATGAGTGAGGGCATGAGTCCTACCTAGCTGTGGAAAAAATATAAGGTAGGTAATTAATAGCAAGAAAAATAAAAACTCGCCTAAGAACTCCTTTCCTGTGAAAGTGGGATAAGCTGCTCTGCAGGTACCTACGAGCGAGCAACCGCTACTGCTGCTAACCTGCGAATAAAGTAACTACCTACTTAAATCCTATTATAATGCTATGTAGGTACTTATTTTTAAGGCCCCTCTACTGCCCTCTAGTCGTGGTTAAGTAGGAATCGGGTCTTTCGATTCAGTGCCTACCTTTATTTCACTGTTGTTTTCCATGGGTTGCAACCACGGTTGCAACGCGCGAATCGAGTAATTGATCAACTCGTCCTACGTGCCTACGGCCCATTTAAGAGAACTTGCGGAAAAAAAAAAGTTCCATACAAAAAAACGTGGAACGACTTGCAGAATGAAAATATAATTAATTTTGAAAATGATAAGTAGGCATGTAAGACGAGATGATGAATTACTCCGCGAATCATTTTGTGAGTAGGTATATCCTGCGTACCCGACTCAAGGAAGAAGAGGATTATATAACTACCGTGTGGCTTTAGTTGGCAGGAGTCAGGACTCATAACCCTGTCTTTTCACCAGACGGCGGGTATTTTCCTACGAATGGAATTCACCTCTGGATATTTTTAATAAAGCCCATTAGAGGTCTAGAATAATTCCTATTTTAACCTTTTACTAAATGAAATACATCTGTGTATAGCGCCATCTATCATATTACGCTTGGACTACAACAGAGGCAGGAAAACATAGTTGTTTTTAGTAATTTGCATATCCTTAGATATGCAACACCGGTAGCGCTGCTCGTTGACAAAACCCGGACATCCCAAACAAAATGTTGATTTCTTATACTGCCATTTCACAAGCAAGTCAGCGGTGGAAACCACAAAAAATTCGCTTTCCGGCGTGTCGTTTTATATGAGATGGCGAGATGGAATACGTCGTAATTTCATCCTTCCACCTACTACTTATTTAATTTATGTAAATATTCCGTTTTAAAAATACTTATGTAAAAAGGCAAGCTAGGGCTGCTCAGCAAAAGCTATGGCGGACTATATCTAGCTTTTGCCGAGCAGTGTGCAGTGGGACAAAACAGGTAAAATTTAAAAAAAAAATTAAAGAAACTCAAGAATTGATAAGAGCTGACAGAAAAATTTGCAGTTTGCATCTAGAATTCTACAAATCCTATTGAACATACCTACGCTAACTAGGAACTGGGATAATGACTATGATTGAAGCAAGCTAGTTCACGGTATACTTACCCGTGACGTGATAACTAATTAATCGCAATTAATGAGACTGATACAGATTAGATCGATAGAGCTAATCTGTCGTCAATTCGTCATAATACCTATGAGTAATGTGTAATAAAAATAATACTAATACTCGGGGCTAAATAAAATTTATAAAAATACACATAATTTATATCATTAAATTATAATGTGTATTATTTATTTATTTTCACCACAATTAACATTAATTCCAGGGCCCGCTTCAACTTTGCAGCCTGTATAAAATGTTAAATTAAAATAAAAAGAATTTCCGCCGTATTATATTATGTGCTTTTAGGTATGGCGTAGACCCTTTTTTTAGACTCCTGAATTGCGTTTGATTGAAGACAGAAGTAATACATACTTACCTATGACAATTTTCAAAAAGAAGCAGAGATAAGTTATTTTAGGTTTTCTCCTACGTAGACCATTCCGTCACACAGGATATCCTAGAATGGAAGTCTCTCACAAATTCATCGTGCCTCTCGCATTTTTGCCAAAACGCAAATTCTTGTCTATATAAGCATATAGCAAGAATATAAACATACGTAACCGAACCTTTGTGAAGATTTATTAATGTTACTATACTCAGTAATATTCGCTATACTATGTAGATTAGAAATAAACACACACACACTGTTTTGCTAGATGTAGGTAATTATTCAATTAAATTTAGGTAATTTTAAGAAATTTGATTAAATAACAATAAAAAAACGGAACTGTAGATTTTGGTTGTTTATTTCTCAGGAAGCAAATGATTCACAGCATTGGTGGGATACAGAGGTCTGACAATACCGGGCCGAAACATTAAATTTCGTGAAGTTTGATTTTACTAGCAATAGGTACAACAGCTTAGAATTTATAAGTACCCAAAAGTACCCAAATATAAAAACGTGGGAGAACAACGTTACATAGCTGTAGAATAGTATATTTTATTTAGTAAAGCGAGTTTTTTTCATATTTTTTTTATAAACTACACACCTTACTAAATCACAATTTCTAATTATGTCAAATTATTGTATCACATTTATAACATTCTGTACAAAGTAAAAAAATATTTTCATACTCCACTAGTACAAAGTTAAGCTGCATAGACATTTCCAACCATTATAATAATATTGTTGCCTATGTAGAAAACGAACTTTTTGTTACACATTAACCAATATTCACTGAAAATGTACTTTGTTGAAAACAATTGAGCAGACGCAAACGGTAAGATAATCCACTTTAATATCGCAATTCAAGATTCTAACATGATATGCAGTAAGTAATGCTATCATGTTATTGCATCAACGGTACCACACTGGGGCTAGGCTACAGGGATACTTATAAAGTTACAAATATTAAGTTAATCTTTCTATGTTTAATCTATACTTCAACTTGTTTTAAATATCATAATAAAATTGTTAAGATATAAATAACACAAAAGTTACGTTATGTGGACTTACAACCTTCATAAGGAGTGACAAATCATGTATCTTACAAAATAATAGTCCCTTACGGTTCTGATAACAGTTACACTATTAAATTAATCACTTATAGCACACAAATATATTCTCTTTGTATTTCATCGGCTGTGCGTTGAAGGCACAAAACAGCAAACATATTGGATGTGTAAATACAAGAGAATACAGTCGTCCAAGTGATAAATGAACAACATCAACAAACGTGTCGGCAAGCTGCGTATCACTCGGCCACAGCGACAACACCCAGCACCCACCCATGCGCGTCACTCATCTGACTTGATTAAAAAACATTGCTTTTTTTTATAATTATGCAAAAACAATTATACAACCCTCCTAATTTGAACTTTTCTTCAAAAAACTGGGACTTTTAAAATGCAAATTGTGATTTGTGACAGTGATCATAGAGAAACAATCGAATATACTCTATAGGGACACTCAAATTATTACAACGTAATTTACAAATATAGTCAATCTCTAAATACTAACTAATTTATATAAACTGAATTATTTACAAAATATGAGCACATCGGATGCGACGTGCTACCTCTCTTACATATTTGTAACTATTTACAATGACTATTATATTATAAACATTAATTAAGAGCATTGCATTTTCGTGAGCTTGATCAAAATAATCCCTTGTTCAACTCATAAGTATAAAATGGTTTATCATTACTAGGTACATTCACACCAACGTGTGGCCAGTCACAATATAACTTTAGCTGCTTCCAACCATTGAACAAACAGTCCTGTATTCTGAAAGTGGCCGACGCTCGGCTTACAGCGAACATCGAACATCGATTTTGTATTAGCTTTTAGAATTTGCTAGTATTAGAGATCAGTCTTGGGACAAAGGAAACAAATTCAGTACTTTTGTATATAATTCGTCACATATCGACTTTGAACTGTATATTAAATAGTTTAGAAGTTAGAATCATATTTACAAGTTCTGATGATTTGGATAAAAAAATGTATTACATGAAAGTTGTAGGAGAAATTGAAGGCAGAGCAAAGAATTTTAGGGAATTCCATAGCATCTCAAGCAGATGTATGAGATGCAATAAGCAACACAGCAATTATGTTCCGAATGATTGATGATAGATACGGTTTATCCTAACATTATTCACACTTGCTTTTGATTATATTATTAACAATTAAAACAAACACTAGAGTACCTCTACTATTATGTTATTAGACTAGCTTATAAACCATGTCACTTAATGAAATCTCTTAACTAATTGTCTAAATCCAATTTTTCAACTCATAAAAATTTCAATTTGTACTAATGTAGATGTACTAAATTGTCATGTGCATTATTGTATAACTTAGAAAGTCAGTTTCATGCTGATCTCCTACTTAAAATACTTTTTTTTGCTTCTGATCTGATCACAATTACAAATCATTAGAATCATGAACAAAGAAATTTTTTGTATTTTTTTTTTTTTTCATTAATTCATATTGAAATTTACAAAGTATGGAAGGTTGCTTTATGATGCCAAATACCTTGCTAACACCAAATAGAGACTCTTGAAAAAATTGGTTAAAAAAAAAACTACAGATAACATTGATGGGACTTATTCACTGTATCATTCTACCACCTAAATAAAATTTAACACTTCATACTGACTAAACATGAAAATTATATTCTACACCAATATTATGGCACTCATCTTGAAATGACATGTTAATAAACTATTTGTAATTGTAAGATAGTAAAATTGATCAACTGAAATTATTGTTTGTACCAATTTTTTTTCTTTGATTTTAACTTTATGATAATAAAGCCCTTAAAAGTTTTTGAAGCTGCCAATTAAAACATAACTATGACAGATGCTGCTGTGTTATGTGGAATTCCCTTAAAATTCTCCACAAGAACTGTATGCATAGTAGATGTTTACAAATAATTGCACTTTCAATTTTAGATTCAGATTCGAAAAATTTAAAATATGTTAAAAATCGTTTAATTTTTCTCATCCAGACATTGAACGAATTGGTTCTAAATTAATCTATAATATAAAAATGAATCGCTAAATGTGTTGCTAAGCGCAAATCTCGAGAGCAGCTGAACCGATTTCGCTAATTCTTTTTTTGTTGTGTTCGGTATTGTCAGGACAAGGTTTGTAAGAAAGAAAAAAAATAGCATCCGTGCGAAGCTGGGGCGGGCCGCTAGTAGTTATATAAAATAGTCAATTAAATCAAATATTAAATTGTCATTACAAAAGATTTTTTTGTAATAAAATAACAAGCACATCATTATTTTACAATGGTTCAATTAACAATTAATTAAAAAAAATAAACCACCTTATAATAATAATTAAATTATAAACCTTTTTTCACGTAATTTTCTTACACTTGATCATTTACGATTATGTTGTTGTAGTTTATTGTTTTACGGTAAGCGCAGACAACGGAGCAAAATGCTCGAACAGTTTTTCATTGATAATCAACCAATTCACAACAAAATAACGAGTCCAGAATAACGTAACGATTCCATGTGGCGTGTGTTCGCATAGCGCGCATGTGTTTCTACTAGACTGCAAAAGATTTTGCTGCTGTCTGTGCTGACCCTTACAGCGTTTGCGCACCTCAATCGATCTGATGCCGAATTCAATCATAATTGGGAATTATCTAAATTCGGACGGACAGAATTTGGATCTATTCGGACAATTTGTCCGCGAAGATAGATTGTATGGAAATCTACGCAACACACACGTAACATAAACAGACTACCAGAAATTTATTTCACGGATAAAAGATATCATATAGACTTTGGTAAAATCAGTGGTTTTGTAATTATGCAGAATGTAGAACAATTTCTTGCTTAGTACATTCATGTAAATTTTACCAGATATTCTAATGCAAACAATCAAATAAAGTCATTGGAATGTCATCAAATCCTACTAAAATACATCGAAAGTGCAATTACTCTTAAACATTACAGACAGTTCATCCCGCTAATAAATTAATCCGATAAGCGCTCGTAATATTAACGTCATAGATCTACCTAATATCTGATCTAGGTACATCAAAAGAAATCCTTCAGGTTTCACGTTCCAAGGGCTCACATGACGCCGGGTACCGACAGCAGCCGAACCGAAAATATTTACAATTTTTGACCTCACACTTTGGTACTAATCTGGACAGATCACACAAGGACGTCGCGAAGAGTTCCTCCGGCTACCTACTTGTCTGCGGGCTCGGGCGGCGCGCCGCCGAAGTCCAGCTGGTAGCCGCCCGCGCGCGTCATCTCCTCCATGCTGGGCTCCTTGCACTCGTGGCCCGCGTGGCCGGCCGCGCCGCAGTTCCAGCACGACAGCTTGGGCGGCGCATACAGTACGGACACGAAGCCGGCGTAGGGCGCGGGCGCCGGGTAGGGCGGCGGCTCGCCGTTAGCGAAGGGCGGTGGCGGCTGGCGGTAGGTCGGCGGCGGCGCGGGGTAGGCGAATGGGCGCGGGTACTGCAGGAAGGGCCCGGGAGGGGGCGGCGCGGCCGGCGCGGCGCGGCGCGGCTGCGCGGGCGTGTCGGGCGGCGAGGAGGCGGCGCTGGAGCCGCTGTCGGACGACGAGCGCGCGCCGCAGTACGGGCCCGTCAGCCGCCGCACGCCGTTCAGCTTCTCCAGCGATCTGTATTGCTGCTGATGGACCACGCTCAGTTCACGTAACCGCTCGTCGCCCATATTATGTCGCATCTGAAAAGGTTTAAATACTATTATAAGCATATCGTATAAGAGATGCACCTTTCCCGAGTCTCGCGTTTGCACGAATTTATATCCATTTCAATTTGCATTGTGTGTAACAAATTGAAAGTGCTTACAAAAGATCATGTAGATACTTGTGCAAACGTTTGACTGGCGCTAATAGGTTGGAGGGGCGCGATTTAGCAAGTGTCTAACCAGGCTGTTTTCATGCAACTCTATTCGATGTTTGATTAGGTTAGTGGAAGTCAATGAGAACGCGAACCTTGTCCCTCTGGAAAGCAGCCTGCGTGCCCACAAGCTAATTTTACAGTAACGCATGATTTCGCACATAAATAAACAGGTTAACAAAAACTAACACACACATAAAATTATCAAAAGGATAGGCGATACAAAATTAATAAAAGTATATGCGACATCTCGCGTTGCTGTTCTAAAGAAACACTACATAGTGGGAACGGTTCTTTGTGAATAAAGATCGCGCGACACTGTGCGGCTAGACTCGCCTCATGTGAAAACAGCATTAATGCAGGAGGCTGTTTGTGGCGAAGTAGTTCTGCTGCAAACACGGCGAAGGGGCCGCGTTGGTGCGGAGAGTGACCCACCTCGGCGACTGACAGGCTCTCGAAGTTGGCGGCAAGTTGGTGCGGCTGAGGCAGGTCGGGCGCGCCGGGCGGCGGCGAGCGCTCGCGCGATACGCGGCGGCGCGAGCGCGGCGACGCGGCGCGACTGTCGCCCGGCGACGACACTAGCGGCGACGTCGGCGCGCCACTAACCGCCGTGTAATTTATTACCTGCAACGAGTTTAACTACACTTTCATCCAGTCAACAAAGATTTCAACGAAATAATACATTGTTATAGCAACTATTCATAAAATTTTAAGTATGGTATAATACAGTCAAAATTACCCCAGCTCATATGAGCGCATATAATGTGTAAGTAGATAGACATTATAATCGACGCAATACTGCACACAATGCAACAATAGCGAATATTGTCCAATTTAGCTCCGATTTGCCTCTTGGTTAGGATTACGACCATGAAGTACATTATCAAATGGAGTGACAATGACATTGTATGAGCAAAAAATCTGCATAAATTCTGTCAAAATTATCATATTATGTAGGGTCGGAAATTGCCAATTGGAATAACAGCCAGTGTTGGTGCCACAGCATTTTTTTTACTTCATCTATCTATATATATTCTCAGACCAAATAAAAACCAAGACAGAGGGCTGTCAACAGTAAAGTGAAGCCGGTTTCGTAAACGTGTGCACTTAGTGAGGTGTAGTTTGATTGTAAATGTGTGCGTGTGAGCGTGTATGCATAGACAGGAAGTGTAGTTTTGGCATACTTCACTGTATCGTTCTCAGCGCTCTATCTTGGTTTTTTATTTGGTTTGAGTATATATTATATAAAATTCAAAGACCTGACTGACTGATTTATCAAAGCACATCCTAAACTGCTGGTCTTAGAGACATAAATTTGGAGGGTGTGTTCTTTATGAAGAGTAGGTACTAATAAGAAAGGGATTTCGAAATTCCACCCCTAAGAGGGTGAATGGGGGGAGAGGGAAATTTCACGCGGGCAGAAGCTATTGCACCTATGAAATTGAGTACCCCTACCCAATGTTTGGATTTAAAAGGGGAAGGAAACTGTGCCCAAGAAGGCGACAACTAAATTAAAAGCTTATTTCCTATTCACTACAATTATTAACACAGAGTGGATGAGACTATTTCAGGACGAGGTCATAAGGGCTTTTGTGTGTTCATGAATGAGAAGAAAAATAATGGCTATAACCTATGAGTTCACTTAAAGAAAACTATTAAAATGTAATCATAAAAAATACATTCTTTGTTTTATAATGTCAAAATCATAAGTCATAAAATATTTGACACATTCATTCTGTTTCATAATAGCAAGTTAATGAAATATCTATTAGGAATTTATTTATTTGGTTAGACACACTAGCAGCTAATTAGC
This sequence comes from Gortyna flavago, assembly GCA_963669345.1. Classification (NCBI taxonomy): domain Eukaryota; kingdom Metazoa; phylum Arthropoda; class Insecta; order Lepidoptera; family Noctuidae; genus Gortyna; species Gortyna flavago. The sequence goes on along the minus strand of OY770128.1, from coordinate 8,909,388 downwards.
TGTTGCTGATGAATGTTTTACCTCCAGTGGTGGATTTATAGGTGATACTATGATATTTGCAGGCCAAGCGTTGTGTCCCATGTATTCTCCCATATTGTACTGTGGAAGTGGTAGGCCCGGCGGCGGGTGTGGGACTTCACTCAACATGGGCACTACTCCCCCGGCTCCCGTCAGGACTGGCGGAGAACTAAGTTCAGGCACTGTGTCTGTATTTTGAGGCTGAAATAAAATGGACTTTATTTAAACATAGATAACATAAAACTAATCACAATGCATATTCATTTACTATTTTGTGATGTTAAGTTTTCATTCTACAAGCATGCTAAAATATTAAAATGCAATGTTTCCCATTCAAATTAAGGTATTAATGTTATGTTCTTTTTTATTACTTATTTGATTAAGTTAATGTTGACATAATATGATGATAAATGATAAAACATGAACTGAAAGATAATAAGATAACATGAAATAAAAGTTGGAGGCAGGCGGGACCCATACCATTATTATATTTCCAAACTCAAATGGGTCCTGCCTGCTTCCAACTTTTATTTAATTTATAAAATAGGCTGCAATTCATTAATTTTAATGGCAATGAAAACATTTATTTATGAGTGAATATACTTCTTATGATGAAACAGCCTCAGTTCCATGAGTGTTAATATAAGAAAATATAAATTAGTTCGTCTATTCAAAATGAAAATTGTTTATTCTGTATATAGGATATAGGAATCACTTTTACATGTAATTTAATAAAGTAAAATAAAAAATAAGCTAGATGAAGACGGTGTTTTCCTATCTGACTACTCTGTAAGGAAAGGCCGAAACAAACTCAGAGGTCACAGTCTCTTTTAAAGTCCAGACATAATCTTGGTCAGATCATCTGAAATGATCATGTGATCATGTAAATTGATGTCTAAAATGGTCTTTTGAAGAAAGAACCAGACAGATTTGAGTGGACCAGTCCAGTCAGTGCAAGCATTGGTCAGTAATTGTGTAGCTCAACTCAAAACTTGAGGAGCTCAATGACTTGACGAATACCAAAGAAAGGACATTTGGGTTGGCCGCATAAAGTACTCAAAACTGCCAGACCAATATTAAAACTAACAGAGAAAAAGAAAAAAGAAAAGAATGACCCACATAGTCATCACATTCACAATAATTAAAGTAAAATAACACTGTACAAAGTAATTATTCATGTCATTTTTTATATAATATTCATCAATGTCATTGTAGCATTCCATAGTAGCATTGAAAGATGGGTACTTTTCTATTGTTAAACTTGTGCATAGAATCAATAGTTTGTTTATGAGCACAACACACATCTATAAGTTTTTGTAATCACTGTGTATGATAAACTATAAATGATGATGATGATAAATGATATTTATTTCTATACAATGTGATACAAACTGAAATCGCGAAAAAAGTCAGCTGTTCCCTACATTTATGTTCGTATAACTCGTCAAAATGTACAGAACACCTTTTTTTTTTCGCAATTTTTGTATTAGTCCCATAGTAAAAGTTGTTCATAATGATGAGTACAATGACCCCCTAGAGTTATGGGATATAAAAAAAACAGTTGTATATTGGTTCAAAAACACTTATATACATCAAAAATAAACTATGTACTTTTTGGGAAGACCATAACAAACTCAGTCTCTCATAAAGTCCAGAAATAATATTGGTCAGGCCCCTTATGAGGACCTACATATGAGGATGTTTTGAGGAAAGAACCACACAGATTTGAATTGACCATTCCAGTCAGTGCATGAATTTGTCAGGTGTTATAAAATGTAACACCTACCTACCTACATACTCAATTCTATATAATGAGATTATTTTAGTCTACTATGGTTTTTGAGTTAAATGTGCAAATCTGATCAACAAAGAATAACTTCCAATTTTAGACACTGAATAAATGCCAAAGTTGACATTATCATACATAAATTCTTATTCAAACAATAACCTTGACTAGAAGAGTGTTATTTAGATTCCCATTTTGTATATTTTATATAAATCAAACTATGAATAACGCAAATAAGAGTGAAATTCTAATTTAAAATAAAGTCCCACTACAAACATTACAACAAAATGTTACGAGTAGAATCATTTTGGTCATGAATAACTAAGGCAGCTTTGTTCTTCTAGCAATACTATGGTGGTGTAAGAATATGACAACACTAACCTGCACCCCAGGTGTTTTGACAAACACAATACCAGGCGGTGGCCCCAAGCTAGACAAGTTAGGCGGTGGGATTGACATGTTGACTGTGATATTTGACTGTGTATGGCATGCACTCACTGGGACTACATTTATATGCTCTTGTGGTTCAGGAAATTGTATCCTCTGATCTTCCATTTTTAATTTGTCTAATATTTCACCAAAATGTGACTTTTGATCAAATGTAAACGCTGGATGATGTAACGCCATCGTATACAGAAGTAGAATTTCTTCCAGGAGATCGCCGTACAAGCCTTTCAACAAGCCACTCTGCTCCAAACTGACCATGGCATTGTACAATGTGGTAGCACACGCGAAATTACACGAGCGTAACAACGACACATACAAGGCCATTTTCCGTCGCGTCCTGGGATCTGTGTTAGCGCCTCCGATGTCCGCAGCCAGGTCTGTGGGGTTGTTGGCTCTTAGTTCGGCACCACGCAACTCCTGAAAGTCCCGCTTACCTAGCTCCTCTAGGTATGTGCCAATGAAACGCAGTTCAAATGGCAAACACATATTTAATAACGTACACATCGCGTCTATGCGTTTATAGCTTTCCAATTCTTTAAACCATGATACCACGTCCTCTTTGCAAACCATTTCCAGAACACATTGAAATTTTATGTAAAGAATCAACCGGTCCCCTGCAGCCGAAGCGCGTCCGTTGCTTATAATTTTTGGCACACGCAATTATCGTGACAATGCGATGGTTGTAATCCAAGAATATTCGATTGTAACATTAGTAATTATAAGCTTTTTGTCCGTATTTTACAAGTACAGTATATTGGTTAAGCAACTACAGGCAATGCTAGTAGTTTAGTCTCGTCTATAGTTTATGGAATAGGCAAGCCAAAGACAAAAGCATGCTTATAGACAAAGGTGCTACGTACAGAAGTCAAAGTAAAGAATGAAAAAATCAACTTTACGACGCTCTAATAAAGTTTAAAGTCTATCTCAAACAAATTTTATTCATTATGACAGTTGCGAAGATAGCTATGCCTTTCCGTGTAAGGAAAAAATTGTTTCTGAAAAGAACAAACATTGCCCCATCAAAAAAATATGTTTCAATGCGCTTAAAACATGGTTTCATTGCATTTTCAGGAATTTTGTATCCCAGCATAAATTAAGACTTAGTATTCTGTTTATGATTACATTTGAAGGTTCTTCTAAAGCTGCTCAATCCCCTTTCATTTAAAACTGCATGAATTTGCCATAAAGAAAAATAGAATAGAATAGAATCTCAATAGAATAGACTTTTCCGCCGATGTGACTGCTGCCATGCTGTGCCGACACTGACCTCTATTTGTATAATACAGGTCAGTGATTTGAGTGCTGTGAGCGATTATAGCCAATTCGGAATGCGGCCTTAATTAGCTGCAGTAATGACAGCTTTAAAATGTAAAGCTTTAGGTTTAAATCGGCATCAAACGCAAGGTTCTAGTCACTGACCTCTCTTGTTTAATACAGGTTCTAGTTGTAGATAGAGAGTGCTATTCTCTGTCTACGGTTCTAGTGCTTATAAAAATAATGTATCTTCAAACAGGTCAAAGTCAAAGCATTTATTTCAAATAGGCACAGAAAAGGCACTTTTGAACGTCAACAATTATTATGAAATAGATTTGATTCTAGTCGCCTAGTCGCACAGGAAAACATAGGGGCATAATATTAGTATTAGTAGTTAATATTTATTTAATCATTGCTATAAGGTCATTAACTAGAAAGAAAACAGGCGAGAGCGTTTCTATGGAGAAACGACTACCCTCATATTCTCTTAATATTTCCCTGAAATATTCATGTTTTGAGCTAAATAAAACACGAGAAACCATTGACCCTTAAGTAGGTATTTTACAATTTTTTGAGCTAACTAAAACACAAGAAACCATTGACCTCTATGTAGGTAGGTTGTATGTACAGAGGCCAGCACATCAAGTTACCCCAATCTGTTAAATTTCTTTGATAGATTTTCAACTTTACCGCAAAGGTGTAAGGTTCATATTCAATTAGGAAAATTTGACAGATTGGGGTAGGTTGATGTGCTGGCCTCTGTACTAACATTAATAATAGGTTTTTCAAAATCCTTCAACTGGCCTAATGAAAACTTTGCTTGGTTTTCCTTTCTCTGAAATAGAGCATAAAACTTCTTGCGTTATATATATACTTAATACACTCAAGTCTTTTTACAAAAAGTAACTGCATTTTAGAATTTAGATACAGTCCCTCATTACCTCATAATTTTTTCGTAAATGTATCCGAGCAGCTTTTTACTTCTTTTAAAAACAGTTCCATCCATCGTTATTCATGATATTAAACAAGATTGTGTTCAGTGTTGCTACATTAAATAAAATAAGAAAAAGAGGAGAACCAGGGATACGTACGGGAAAGAGATAGCATTAATTTATTATTTCAAAATACTAAAGATGTTGTTTTATTTTGCTTTAGAACGCTTTATAGTTACTCGGCATTTTTTGACAAAAGGGTCGAAAAATATTACAATCACTAATTTTGTAAAGACTTTTGTGTTTATTGGGAAAATTATTACAGAGCTTATAAAATGGCTCCTGCGGAAGATGTTGAAATGAAAAATGTGGAAAGTCCTGCAGCAGCTAGTGATGCAGAAACGCCCGAAGTAAAGAAAGATGCAGATGTGCTTGCTGTTCAAGATTTGAGGGAGCATGTAAGGCAAATAGATAAAGCTGTTACTTCCAAGGAGCCGAGGTTTGCTATGCGAGTTTTAAGATCTCTTCCCAGTACCAGAAGGAAGTTAAATGGCAACGTCTTACGTGCTATTTTTAATCAACTTTATCCGTCAAGTGCTGACAAAGAAGTATTGATTGCGTTTGTGGAGAACCCGCTGCCTGGCGCTGTCGAAATTGAACCACCTCGCTCTCGCAGTGCGCCCAAGCAACCTGTTCCAGAAGTCGACGTATACTTGCACCTGTTGGTGCTGCTGCGCCTGCTGGACACCAACAGGCTGGAAGAAGCTACCGAGTGCTCACAGCAGCTGATGAATAAGGTCTTATCTCAAAACAGAAGAACTCTTGATTTGATTGCTGCTAAATGCTACTTTTACCATTCAAGAGTATTTGAACTAACTAATAAATTAGACCTTATTAGAGGATTACTGCATGCAAGACTTCGTACTTCTACACTGCGTAATGACTATGAAGGCCAAGCAGTACTCATAAACTGTCTTCTGCGTAACTACTTGCATTATTCTTTGTATGATCAAGCCGATAAACTTGTCAGCAAGTCAGTTTTCCCTGAAAATGCTAGTAATAATGAGTGGGCAAGATTCTTGTATTACCTTGGAAGAATAAAAGCTGCTCGTCTGGAATACAGTGATGCTCACAAACACTTGGTGCAAGCCTTGAGGAAGGCTCCTCAGACTGCTGCTGTTGGTTTCCGTCAAACTGTCCAGAAGTTGGCTATTGTGGTTGAGTTACTGTTGGGAGACATCCCTGAAAGAGCTATATTTAGACAAGCTCCTCTACGCAAAGCTTTAGCACCTTATTTCCAACTCACCCAAGCAGTGAGACTTGGAAACTTGCAGAGATTTGGGGAAGTCCTTGAGAACTTTGGCCCCCAGTTCCGTAGTGATCACACTTTCACATTGATTCTTCGCCTCAGACAGAATGTAATTAAAACTGCCATCCGCTCTATTGGACTTTCATACTCACGTATCTCTCCTAAAGATATAGCTAGGAAACTAGGCCTAGACTCGGCTGAAGATGCAGAATTTATTGTGGCTAAAGCTATCCGAGATGGAGTTATAGAGGCTACCCTTGATCCAGAAAAGGGATACATGAGCAACAAGGAGAGTTCTGATCTCTATTGCACAAGGGAGCCACAGCTGGCCTTCCACCAACGCATATCATTTTGTTTAGACTTGCACAACCAGAGTGTCAAGGCTATGAGGTACCCACCAAAATCATATGGGAAGGAACTAGAGAGTGCTGAAGAGAGACGTGAGAGAGAACAACAGGATTTGGAGCTGGCCAAGGAGATGGCAGAAGAAGATGATGATGGCTTCCCTTAAGTCTCTTTCATGATTTATTTGCTAATTTTGATGCATTACATGTATAATTGTGCATTAACCCTAATAATTATAATAAAATACAACTAAATGTTTGTGTTACTATTATTTTAATCATACTTTAGCATGATTTTAAATGAATTAGCCCTAGTTTGTAGTAGGTAGGTCAAATTAATAAAACAAAGATACAATGAAATGAAATTGTTTATTCTGTAAACTGGATATCTGAATTACTTTTATACATCATAGAAAAAAAAAGGAGTTAACAATTCCTATTGGTCTATGTGACACAAACCTAGGGCTCAGGTGAAGAGTGTTGAAAATGGTCTTTTGACGAAAGAATCAGATTTGACTGGAAGCCCTTCCAGTCAACGCAAGCATTTGTCAGTTATCATGAAGCTCAACTCCAAATTTAAGGAGTTCAATGACTACGAACAATACAAAAAAAGGACATTGGCTGGTTGCAATCAAATGGTTTTCTCAACATGTTATAATGGATTGATTATGAATATTATTATTTTTTCCTTAGATTAATGAAATTGTTTTTCATCTGTACTAGGAACAATAAACAAAAGTTATGTCAGTTCTGTTATGTGATACAAAAACTACATAAATGCGTGCCTATTTTTTTTTTACTTCTCTGTTAAACGTTGTCACCTCCCGTATTATTAATTAATATACTCTTTGTCTGTCATTGACCTGGGGCCTAAAAACCCGTTAGGGTAATAATGTTCTGTGCCTAAAAAGGCCACTTTGGCAGAATCATAGACTAATATATATAAAATGAGAGGCAGAATCATAAAACAATTTGTTTGACAGTATCTGTTTGACAGTTTCACACCTTTAAATCCCTGAAGGGTCAGGCAGAGGTGTACTTAAAGCATTTTACGAATCTCCATACAAAACTGCCATACAGATGAAATTGCGTGATATGAATTGTTTTAAGATTCTGCCGAAGTGGAGCATTTTACGAATCTCCATACAAAACTGTCATACAGATGAAATTGCGTGATATGAATTGTTTTAAGATTCTGCCGAAGTGGCCTTTTGGCCCCTGTATATTGAAGTCTATGCTTCTCTGTATCAATCTCAGACTAAGTTATTAGTATGTTGATCTATGGACTAGTATCCCTATTTTCTGATCCCAACAAAGCTAACGTTCCGAATCGTATTGATAGATGGCGCTGGTTACAGTAATCGCTGTACTGAATGGACTGATGACAACGGTGCACGGTGTAACAAACAACACCACACCAAACAGCAACGGCATAATTATATTTTGGCCTTGCAGTCTATTTATCTTCTTGTAGTTTATTCGGATACTGAGCACCTCGTAGCAGTCCTAGCTAGCTGATCTACCTAGGCGAGGTAGGCACTAAAATAAAAGTGCTGCGATACGTAATTGCCATGATTAGTAGCTGATGATTAGCTAAGCACAGTTGCGCTGAGTGTAGGGTTCGATTCCTAGGTTGGACGATTTGTACATAGATAAAAATACCTAACTACTTACTTTATGTATGCCCACGAAGAATACTACCTATTTAGATAGGTACATAGATATCCGTGGGTAGGTACCTATAGTTACAATCTCCACCAAATCGTTTCTGGTGTATATACGCACACACACAGCATAGTTATTCACAACCACTCGATACGCTTTCGTACCGTATCGAACATCAATCAATGTTATCATAGGATTCCTCTAAACGCTGTTCAGAAGTCCAAAACACAAAAAAATTTTCAGTTTAAATAAAATAGACGACCGCTATTCTCCCGACAGCTGTTTGGTGTCGGGGGCAAGGGAAATCAGGTTATCGAAATGTGTCATTTTGGATACGATAGCCTGTCGGATGGTTGTGAATAGCTATGCTGAAGAATTGGTATCCTAGCAACGTAAGACGTTGGTAACTGCATTGATTATACAAACGAAACCATTGACATTAAAATATTAATTACCTATCATTTTGCATTGTGTATAGCAGTTGTTCAAATTGTTTACTGGTGTAGGTCACTTGCGAACAGTAGGAAGGCATCAAGATGGAGTTCACACCGGCACATATGGAAAATCTCGTGAGTCTGTTGAGACCACCTGAACCAGAAATTCTTCAAGGAGACGATTTGCCGGCTTCAGGTAGGTACCTATTTTAATATAATATTTTAATATATTTAAGAAGGGCCTACTAAAAAGACAGTCTACGAAGACGACTAGTGGCCAAGCTGATCATTATTGCTATCGGTGGAGTACGAGTGTACACATGCACGGCTACACATCAAGCTATGCATTTCCAGTTTGAGTTGACCTCGCATTGTATAGGTTTCTCGTACAATCAGAAGTCAACTTATACTGGATATTTATAGCTTGATGTGTAGCCGTGTGTACCTACAAAAACGAATTACATTTTTGAAAATTCAAATTCAAATTCTTTATTGCGAACTAACGAAACTGTGATTTTAAAATAAATAATACAGTCCTACTGTAAGTATTATTAATTTTACTTACCTGCCTACCGGTTTATACGTATATTTATAAACAATCCAACATTCTTGTAGCTACTTATATTTTTATTTCTTAGTGTTTGACATAAGTTCAACGAGAGGCAAGATTCCACCTTCAGAAAATGCAAAGACTCCAAAAACGATTGAAGAATATGAGGAGCAGGAGGCAAAAGAAATGGAGAACTTAGGAAAGGCTGGTACGGGCTTAGGAGGACTCAAGTCTCCTGAGTATACCATGAACTATCAACAGTCTGTCTCCGCCGAAGACGTGTATCTTCAGGTAGGAATTACCTACTTTCTACCAATGTCCAATATCCAAGTACCTACCTACTATCGCTAGTCATGCGCCTGATCTCCGGTCGTGTCGGATTGCCGTCCCATCGGACTATGTGAGTGAGGGAAGAGGGAGTGCACCCCGTGTCTCCCGCGCCGTAGGCTAGTCTCCGTTGAGATTGGCCGCCGTAGCCGAAATAGGTACGTACGGTCTGGAGGACTTTACTATCGCAAAGTAAGACCGCCCCTAAGACGACACACTGACCAGGCTGCATTTAGAATTATAGACAAATTTTCGTGCCTTAGCTTACTGAAGAACCGCTTTTAAGTATCTACCTATACTTATCGCTAGTAGGTACTGGTAGGTACCCCTAGGTACCTATTCAAAAATAAATAATTCGGTTTAAAATGGCATCGTGTCTACGTTTGAGGCAAAAACAGGCAATTAAATACTTAAAAAACGGACTAGCAAAAATTTTATGAATTTACTTAGGTCTCAGCACGGTAAATACATAAATCGTATCTAAGTAGTTAGGTAGGTACATGAATTGTGTTTTTTGGTTGTTACAGATTGGCCCAAAAACACCAGGGTCAGCTAGCTGCGAGAATCTTATCATCAGAATAAAAATGCCAGGAGATAAGAAAGAAAATGTGGACTTGGTCGTAGATACTAGCACTATCACGGTGATATCTTCTCAGTATTCGTTGAAGCTGCCTCTTCCACACGAGGTCAACCCTGATCGATCTAAGGCTAACTGGGATGGGGACTCTGAGACATTAGTTCTTACCCTTAAGTTGGAAAGGGAGTTGGATTTTGTTAATTTTTGAAGTAGGTAACCTAGCTATTATTTTTTACATTTTGTTGATGATGATGGTTGCCGTGCCCAATCAGTTTCGATCTAGCGGCGAGTGTTTTTCATCAGTACCATATCTACTTCATCCATCAACTTCATATTAAAAGTGTGCATACCTACATACGAGCGGTACGCGTCTACTGCAGAGGCAACTGCAGCAGAGTACTTACGGTGTTTAAATATACGAGCGGCACGTTGTCGACAGCAGCTGTAGACGTGTCCACGGCGGCTGTCGACGAGTTTCAACGTCTGCGGTCGCCTCTGCTGTTGACGAGTGCCGCTCGTGTGTATGTGTATGCACACTAATTACCTACCAGTATATTAATTTGTAATCACATACCTCTAGCGCCACGTTGGTTGTAAAAATATTGAATAAAAATATGAAACATCATGATGCTTTTGATTGTAACCACCTATTCATATTGTTGGTGCCCTAAGTAACAACTGAATTGTAATAGGTAAGTAAGCTATTTCAATTGATTCGTTTATATGCCTTAACGTCAACAAGTCTTTAAAGAAGGCCCCGCATTTAATAACTAACTGACTGTTATTAAATAACCAACAATGTAACGTGTGATTGTCTCGTTTCATGAAAGTTATCACAATGGGAATGCGATTCAATGTGCTAAATTAGTAACACTAGATAACGATGCGTTAATCAATGCCGATTTTATAAAATTAAAATGTAGGTAGGTACTGTACATGTTTTATTTTTCTTTGGGTTAGGGTTGCCAACTTTTTGTTAACTAAGAGAAATAAAGTGAATTGTGGTGAAAGTGGGGAAATAAACAGTAGGTATGTCAGGTAAAAAAACAAGTATCTCGAGAAAATAAACAGTATTTTAATAATGTTTTGAATAGATAGATACATTATTCATTAGTGCTAGTCGCGCATTTCATCAACTAACTTCATCAAGTAAGCCTCACCAAATAGACGAGAAGCTATTTTTTGATCAGCACCCTAATATTATTGGAAATCCATTGCTTCATATGTTTGAAAAAATTGTCTGCTGAACAACGTAAATAACGCAATGAATGTGGTAGAACCCCAAAATGAAAGCAATTGCTACTGTTAGTGTGTTGCTCTATTTCTGTCGCCCCACCACTTAGCATTAATCACACTCATTCTGTGAATACTGAGATGGCAGAACTAACTATACCTAATACTAAATATTATTCTGATAACAGATATTTAAATAATTACTATATCCCAAAAATTTCGATACATCAACAGATTCATTCAGAAATTAAGGCTAGCTGCTGAACCATCGCGCCCATGCCCAGGCGCAAGCATGATGCTCTACCTAGTAGGTACTTATATGAAACTTTTTGTTTGGGTAAAGCTCTGGAAAACAGTATATTTATATACCTACCTACCTATTTACTTTATTTAAGTTGAACAGTAAAGAGAATTTATGAGTGCAAAACAGTGTAAGTAATACTGTTTTTAACAGTATGGTAGGCAACCCTATTTGTGAGACACTTTAAATGACCTTGCAGCCAAGGGCCATTCAAAGTGTCGGTAGAGACCAGATTGTGTGGGATTCTTACCTCACTGAAAGTACCCCGGTGTTCAACATTAGCACATGCAGGGGGCTTTGTTTTAAGGCACGTTACTTAAGCTCTTAGCTAGCATACCTAATACTTAGGCCTCTATCCGAAATAGAGCAGGCACGCTCAGCAATCACTTTTTCATTGCTGTTATATGTTACCTATGCTTTGGGATTCTAGCTACCGACATTTCATGATTTGAGAAGAAACAAAAGGAGATCGTGTGTAGCCTATCTAAGCAAAAAACCGGCCAAGTGCGTGTGGGATCGCGCACAATGAAGGGTTCCGTAGTTCGGATGAATTAATCCCAAGAAAACATATCATATCACACATATCTATACGTCACGGTATATTCTCCAACTGCAACTGTAAGGTTGTAATCGCAAATAATATTTTATCATGTGATAAAACCACAAATTTACAATTTTCGGACTTTTTCCTTTACTTGTGTTGTGAGACCTTGCTTCTTGCCAAATTTCATGATTGTAGATCAACGGAAAGTAGGTACCTACACTACCTATAGGTTTTTGATAAATTTATGACCGTATTTTTCATTGCGTATACTTAGAAGCTTGATTTTTTAAGAGCTCCAAGGAACAGTAGACTACATATTTCATATTAATTCCAACTAGATACCTCCACGAGTTCTTGAGAAGGGTGTTGACAGACTGACAGACGGACGGACAACTAAGTGATCCTATAAGGGTTCCGTTTTTTTCTTTTCGAGGTACGGCACCCTCAAAAACGTACTTGTTATATTTTTACAGTTATACTGTAGTATAGGTACTGATGTTATAGTGGTTCACGTTAATAAAAAACAGGACTCGGACAGAATTGTGTGGAACCTTGACCTCTGGCCAATCAACACAAATAATTAAAAATATACCTTGGCAAACACTTCCGATTCAAGAATTATAATATTATTCACCAATCCATCATAGGTCACTGTTACCCACGATATCTATGCTGTTACCTAATAATAATAGCTTTTTTATCTACCTACCTACTTAAAAAAAAACTTAAATTAAATATATGAAATATCGACATAACAGTTCCTTGCATAACGTAGGTAGGTAAGTGAGCACTAATGAAGGAATTTAGAACATAAATCTCCTAAAGTGGTTAAATAGGATGAAGGTTTTATGGAAGTTCGGCATTCTGCTGATGGGATTTCCCATCGGACACATAGCTTGTAAAGTTTGAAAGCATACCTAGATATGTCGCATTACGGATAGTCGAATCCGCTGTTTTATTTACAAAACAGGCTCCGTTCTGTAACACAATAATTGAACAACGTTCAGCTGGACTGCGCTACGTTTTACAAAACTGCTACCGACGATCAGACGGTGGACGATGATTAGTAGCACCATCTTGCCTACTGCATATCTGAAACATTACCAAGAGTAAACACATCGCTGCTCAGATATAAACTCGTGCAATAAATATAGCAAAGTTATGCAATGCAATTCCAATTGTGGCCATTAATAATATCCTTGGACATTTCACACAACGCCTTATAGTCCCAAGCTAAGCAACCTAATGTTTCTGTTATGGTAACGAGATGGCTGATAAACTACTTATATACTTTTTTTTTGTTGTTGTAAATACATACATATTATAGATAAAACACCCAGACCCGGAACAAATACTTGTAGGTCGTACAAATATTTGTTCCGTGCAGGAATCGAACCCGCGACATGCAGACATGCTGCGTTAATTCGAACTACGTAATACTAATATCTGGAAGTTCCGGTTGTACTTGTAAACGGAAAATAGGCGTAGATGGTCACATCTACGCCTATTTTCAAAAATGTGCAGCAACAGTCATGGTACTGTACATTTTTTACGATGCTAAAGGCGCTAAGATTTTCAGCTGTACCTAACTATTAGCCACTGAAAAACAAGAAAAATGCCTTAGATTACTCGACTACAGAGAACTGTCCATAGGAGTTGATCAACACAGCAAACTAAAAAACTGGTTTCTCCAATCAAGGGTACAAATTAGGGTTTCAGGTCCCGACTTAGATACTTGAATGTTTATGTACATAATGTTTTATGAATCGACACTGTGCTGAAAACTCCCAAGTCTTATAGTACCTAGAGTATTAATTATCTGTGTTAGTACCTAGCAGTTTAATATCTGCTAAAAACCATGCACCTACACACCTGTGTACCTGTAAATGTATCTATGCATACTGCATAGGTATTTATTTTATTTCGGTTACAGACTCAACGTAAGTCTGAATCGTGTACACATTTTAATAGTATGCATAATCTTGGTTACTTATGTCCGTTACATTTTACATTATATAGAAATAGGTAGGTATCTAGATTTGTTCAAGATTCGTTTCGTTTTCTGCCTCATCGACTCTTGCTCATGCATCGTTAAACAGCCGTACAGCGACTTATTATTTTTAAATGAGATAAGTTACACTGTCACACATAACTAGCTAAATATCACTGCTTTACTTGCATCTACTTAAACACCAGCTATTTTTGTATAGGTAAATAAGGTTTGAAACTTTTCTCAGAAAAGGCAATGCCTTATTTACGAATTTATGTGTATTTATTTAAAAAGTCAAAGAAATATACCACCATTTCAGAACACGAGACTGTAAAATTATTTCAGTTCTGTGGTTCAACCATCGAAAAAGATCTACGTGGTCGAAGGTTGTCGGTATAAAGGTCAATGTCTCTGCTTATTCCCAAAGGTACACACCGGAAGAGTACACAAATATACATTGAATACAAATAAATGATGATAACAGCTGTAAGGTCATAAGCACTAGTACTAAATTCTCAGCTACCGTGAGTTCCGCACTTCCGTAGTCACAAGAATGGAATGGATTTGGTAGGAGACATGTTAATAATATAATACGAATTGAAAATACTAATAATAAGTAGGTAAAGTACTGGTTGCATAATTGGATAAAGTAAATTTAGAGTTCCATCATAATTCTTGCAATGTTAGATGGCCAATAGTACCTATACCTATTATGCAGGGTGTCATACATCGACGCACAAACTGTAATAATTAATTCGGCACATTGATTAGAGACGTAGTAAAAAAAAAAAAATCTTCTGTATCATACAAAAGTGCAATACGATGTATATGGAACAGCAATTTTTTATATATAACCAACGAAAACTTTCAACGCGGTTCAGAATCATGTATCTATCTACTAAAGCCATGGCAACTGGTTGCACATCGATTTCCTTGCCACCCAGTATAGGTATATTTATGCTCCTGCGACATATCGCCATACAACCAAAAGAGTTGTATGGTAAGGCGGGTCAAATGACTGGCAGGTAAGTAGAGCCAAAGCTAAATTGGGTGCTTACAAAAGCATAATTCGTGTTCCAACAATATTAACGTAATGAATAGTATATATGTATACTTGTTATATATGTTAGCAGACAATTAACTCCATCTAACGCTATGTGCAGATCAAATTTGAAACGCTCTCAACCGTACTCGGTTTCCTCAATTAGTCCTTCCGAAACTGGTATTAAATTGCCTGTACGTAATTAGTGTTTAAACTTGATAACATGTCAACATTTAATCAAAAGAACCCTGTTTAACACATTCTGCAATCGTGCATGCCTTGTCAGTCATTTTTTTTGTATTAGGTAGCTGCGAAACGTTTATCAAGGATCATTTTTATTTTGTAGTTGCGGCGTGGTCAGTATGGAACTGTAGACTTGTGCTTATTTCAATTGAAGCGTTCGCGACGCGCGGCTGTGATTGCCACACATTTATTAAACCATCAAAATTCTCAAGAGATTGTAATCAAATAAACATATTCGTCGTGCGAATGTTTTCAATCGCCTTTATTAAGAGGAGCAGTCTCGTGTGATCAACCATCGGAGTGTGATGTAGACAAATCTATATTACAAAAATCTTATTATTAATAACAGTGTCATTATTAACTTCGGAAAGTAAGTACTAAACTAGTCAATTCTTGCCATAACGCTGTGGTTTATTTAAAAAACAGAGCCGTTAATTTGTCATGCATCGTAACTTTTATTAAATTGAAATTAATGCCGTTGTTAACTCAAACGCAGTAATGAAAATGGCGTTTTCTTATTCGATAATATTCTTTCTTACAGCATAATATATATCTAGAAGTTATAAAGTGACATAGTTGGTTAATAATTTTGATTAGTTCGGCACAATGAATCGGTCGTTGGTGCTCTACTTAGCAAAATCGAATTAAATTGGCAATGATTTATAAGTGTAATAGTTCATTGCCTTTGAAACTGTTTAAGTAATTAAGACCATTTTGAACTGATTAAAATTAATGTGCGAAGAAGTGAAACGTTTTGAGTACCTAGTATTAGTAGTTAAAATGAAATTCACGGTTTGATTGATTTTGAAAAAATGCGGCGTGATGGATTGTTGTTGTGATTTACCTTTATTGAAACAATAACCATAACTTATTTAATTCTATAGCATGTACATACGAGGCGCACTGTTCATCCAAGTTTTACTCTTATTGAATATAGCTGTTGAGTTGGAAACTTTCAAACCATGGAGTAACAAACGTAAGAGTCTTTCTTTGTAACATGATTTTTATTAATTGATGGTTGTAACGATTTAAAAAAAAAATCTAATCTCTTATTTTTAACTCATCTACTAGAATAAACTGACAGCTGCGATCGACGTTTTTTGTCAACAAGACAAAAAGGTCGATCGCAGCTGTCATTTTGGTCTTGCAAATTAAAAATCTATACTTAGCTTAATATATTTTAGCAAGTCCTATAGAATATCTACGTTTATTACGTATCTATCATGAATGAATATGAAGTCAAATTTATAATTCCCAGGCAATGTTTTCGTATCGGTATACAAAGGTTGTTTTGCTGAATTTCAGAAGTGTTCCCACCACATTTAATACCTGAAAATGCCTTACACCCGCGGCGGTCGGTAGTGCGAAGAAAAATAGTATTGTATCATAACTTCTTTCGCACCAAAGTACGACCAAGTGCTGCAAATATGCTGTTAATGGTATGTACTCATTTATGATTATATTATAATGCTTCATAGGTAAACTTATGTGTACATGTGCAACGATCGCGTAAACTTGCATTGGAGGTGTTGAGCAGAATGGAAAAATTGCTAAAGGTAGGTGTATAAATAGCTACCTCCAGTCAGCCTCAAAAAGTTGATACATCGACAAGAATTCATTGAACAATCAACAATCTTTGTTTCATATTGTATATATGTGTAGCCACAAAATATATTACACACAGTAGGTAATTTCCAAAAGTACCTACTTAGTTCTAGCCACACAATACAATATTATGGGACATAAAATTGTAGGCAATCAAATTAATTATTGTCTACCTACATAAGCATAAATCTTTTTGAGGCTGACTCTACCTCTCCCTATATGTACCTAACTGTAATGACAGAATGTTCAGGAAAAAGAAGGATCAGTACCTATTGAAAGAAAGATCGATAAACTTAATTAAGGGCTGATTTTTCAATAGTCAGATACTTAACTTTTATTTGAAGAATGAAAATATGACAGTTTTACATATTTTCTACAAAAGCTTTCAAACGACAATATTTACTCTTCAGTTAAGAGATAACTGATTCTTCAAAAATCAGCTCTAAGTATACTATAGCATAGAATCCATAGATACGACGTTATCTTTTCAGCCCTTAGCACCAACAGAATGTTGATAACTTCTTTTTTAGGAACCCAAACTGTTTTAGGTACTCATTTTAGAGTAACTTATCAACCACATCGTACATTACAATTGTAGACAATGTGATGCGTTCTTCGATGTCTTGGGATAGCCGTTAGGTACAGCATACTACATCTCGTCACAGTTTCCCATAGGATTCGCCCTACTATCTTAATCATCCATGATTGTGTATCAAAAGAAAACCACATAGGTGTAGATCTAGATCTTCAAGTCGTACAGGTTTCTCGACCTGAAAACATTAGATCGCGAGAGAATTGTCAAAGCAAAAAGTTTTAATTGAGTTTATACATCCTAGCGCAGCAAGCCGGTCTGGTCTATCCCCTTAAAAGTTAACTTTCCTGAAAAGGATAACCACACAATTTTATAGAGAAACGCAATTTTCTACCTTCATGTGGCGATCCAATATGACTTTTTTTAACTCCTTCAGGACTCACGCAAATATAAGATGCTTCGTACGGGTTCTAGTTATGAGTTAAAAGGGTCATCAGATACCTATTTATCTGCGCTTTTTAGTGCACAAATTGGAAATGTTACATAATATTTCAGAGTACCTACTACTAATGTATAAGTGTACCTGCCTATCAAATACCATTTAAGAGGTCTTCTCTCAAGTAGATTCATTTAACCCTGTACTCGGCTCGGTTGGCAAACAAATTGGCGCGGGCGCCATGCTAGGTATTGAAACACTCATATCACTTATGCCTATCCTATCTGCTTACTAGATACCGTTTGTAGTTACTTCAAGAATAGTTTCTGTTATTAGCACTATCATTGTGAATAAAAATTTAATTCGTCAAGGCTCCCACAGACAGGCGCGACGCGACAGCGCGACACGATTTCTATGAAATCTTCGATCAACAATTGTTGATCGAAGTATGAAATCTACATGGAAATTCAAAAAACAATCTCTGGTTCATTTGACATTTATCGGGTAATAACCAAAGGTTCGTAACTCCTATTTTACTTAGTTAGGTATCCAATTGCACCTAACAGATCGATTATTATGTGACGTCTTATCACAATATTTGTGATGTCATACCACGTGCAATACCACGCTATCATGGTTTAACGCACTTTTAACATAAAAAATAAGGGGAAGGGAAGGCGGAATGGACCACTAAGCAAGAATTAGTTCTTGCTTAGTGGTCCGTTCCGCCGTAGAATAAATAAAATTGTTTTATTCAACATTTTCGATAGTTAAACTGATCAACAATTTTTACTCTTCGTACTTATTAATTAGACTTAAATATATTCATAGATACCTAATTAAGAAACTAGAGGATTTCTATATTCCCAAATTGGTCCGTTTTACCTTCATAAGCGAGGCAGAAGCAGGCCAAACAGAAAGGCAAAAATAGACTTTAAAAAAAGCTGTGACAACATTTTGTTCACAGAGAAACACTACCTCATCATTACCTTCGTCACAACCACCGCAAGGACAATGTACCCGTAAAGGAAAATCTGGATATTACCCCTATTCCCGAATTGATACTGAAAACAAACTTTCATCAACGGATAAACTATGACTTTTCTTTTTTAAGATCGTTTTTATCACTCTCCTTTTTGTTTTCTTTCCCTTTCTAAGAAGTTTCATTAAGTCCTCTGATTTGTCCTAATGACAATTATTTTTCTTGTTAAATCGGTTCTTATTTGTACTGTCCGTTTTGCCAGGGTCCGTTTTGCCTGGGTCCGATTTGCCTGGGGCCGTTTTGCCTTTTGGCATAAACAACATCAACATTTATGTACTGGTTTATGCATAGGTATATATTTCCTCTACTAGATTCGACGTAACTTTTTGTAGTGATATCATTTTGTCGTATGGTTTTCAGACATGGCACGCAGGCGCAGCGCGGCAGGCGCAAGACTACGCAGAGAAGTGTATGTTCCTCAGACATAATGACGTCAGAGAAAATACAGTGCCACATCTCGGGACGTGCGGCCAGAATTTGTTTGTAGCCGCACAGAAAACTCCATGGTACCGACGTTATTCATAGTCTCTCTATTATATTTTTTTTTGGCCTCCAGAATGATTATAAAAACTTAAGCCGGTTTCCTAAGTTTTAATCTTTTATAAAAACTTACAAAACAATCGTCATTTACATTCTTTGGAAGACGTTGACGAGAGTCTTTGTTGTATTTTTTTTTTATCAAATTAGTTGTCTATTATTTAATTTTAAATGTAGTCAGTTTATTCAACTTTTCATTTTCGTAATATTTTATAAAAATACTATCCCATCTCGCTGGTTTAATTTTCTAGCGTTGAAACGGAGAGCAGCTATATGTTTACCATATAGGCCGAATAACAAGTTCTATCTTATTTACTATTGATATAATAGAGTAAACAGTATATAGAATAGAGAGCGGCTTGTGACTAAGCTACGCTTGCCGCTATTAGTCCGTGGATGGGTATATATAACCATCTTCATATACCAAAACCTCTCCGTGCCTCGGAATGCACGTTAAGCCGTTTGCCACGGCTGTCATTCGTGGATCTTTGACGGTCGTTACGGATCTTCAGAAGTCCGAAAGTTTTACAACCTGTCTCACCAAGGGGTAGGTATTGTGTTACCCAGTAACTGGGTTGTGGACGTCAGATAGGCAGTCGTTCCATGTAAAATACCTACTGGTATTCAGCTGTATCCAGTTAGACTGGAAGCCAACCCCAACATCGTTGGGAAAAGGCTAGACAGATGATACAGTAAACAATATAACCATGTAAACAAAGCCATTTTAATTGCACTGCTATTTACCAAAACAATAACTCTATCCATACTTACTTAATTATTATAAATACGAAAGTAACTCTGTCTGTCTGTTACCTTTGAACGGAGTTCGATGTAATTTGGTACACAGGTAGACGAGTTAAGGTACCTTTTATACCGGTGGTAGGTGCCTACGTTCCCGTCGGGAACTTCTGATAAGCACGCAGGCGAAGGCGCGAGAAAAACATTGTATTTTATAAAAACAATAGGTAAAGAAATCAATACACGTGCTGGTAAATATCTAAGCAGTAGCTGTAGGTATGTAAACACAGATTAGCCGTTGCCAAGCTTTGATTTAATTAGTTTCAGTCACATTCAGAACTAATTTTACTTCAGAGATTGTAAATAACGTTAAATTAATTAGCTATAAACACGTAGGAAAAAGATGTGTGAAACCCAGAGCAGTGGTGGCCGAGTGGTAATGGCCCCGGCTTACGAGTGGTTGTGGGTTCCAACTTCCAACCCAGTCATGCGCTTTACTTTGTGTAAAATAATCTCATCACCAATGCTCCCTAAACGGTGAAGGTGTAGCGGTACCTACAACGCCATATGCGAACAACATGCAAAATCCTGCATCTCGCAAGCAGAGTTTACCGCGCAACTAGCATAAATACAACGGCCCGAAATGAATCATCGGGCAGTCGCCCGCCAGACACAACACCCGTCTGGTCGGAGAATCCTCCCTTTCCTATAGAGGATGAGTGAATTTCACACCCTGTTCCTCATTCCTCTATAAAGGAAAACATCATGAGGAAATTCGAAGACATGTGACATCTACCAACCCGCACTGGGCCCGCGTGGTAGGTATATTTCGTAATACACTATTAGCAATGGCTTTCAGTTTGACAGTTCAACAATATTTATTGTGTTATCTAGGTACGTTGTTGAGTAGACACATAATATGACGCAATGGATTAGCAATATTCTTCAAAATGATTCAGATTGTGATTGATAGTGTGTTACGCAATTAGAGTGCCGTTCATAAGTTTGAAGTTTTCAAGGATTTAATTTAATCGCACACGTCGAATAAGGAATGAAAAAGATTAATTATAAATGTGTTTTTTTTTTTCACTATAAAAACATCTCAATTTCCTAGTCCCGACGGTCACAGCCTACTCACGATTGTCTTTATACTTCTGTTTTATAATAGTTGATTCGTGAATGGATGATTACACATAATAGTTGTAGGATGATTGCTCTATAGAGCGGTACAACCATCCACGAGTTAATTATTGTGACTTAGTATAGGCACGATGTAATTTGATCTGTCTTACTTGATGGGAAAATTAGCTGAGTTTGAGTTAGCGTAGCGTGAGATACGCATCGCTTTGCAGACGTGATTTCGTGCTATTCATGTCTAGTCGTATAATACAGTTTTATGAGGAGATTCTTATGCAAATAATGGATACTACTAGACCGAGTTATTTGTAGACGACGTGATTCAAATTAACAAGCAACTACCTAGTAATTTATAAAAAAAGAAACTAAAAATTGTATGTTATGTTAGTATGTTTTGTTAATAAAACCTCAATGCAAATATTTTGATAAGACTAAACAGAGTCTGCCGCCTTACCTAAATAAATAAACATATTTTACTGAGCCTTCAAAATTATTTTAGTTACAACAAAAATGCAATTCAAAGAAAATTAACTAAAAAAAACTGCAGTTATGATGAAACTTGGTGACAGCAGGAAAAAGAGATTTTTATTTCACACTAGCTACTGCCCGCGACTTCGTCCGCGTGAAATTTCACCCTCCCCCGTTCACCCTCTTAGGAGTGGAATTTCGAAAAACCCTTTCTTAGTGGATACCTACATACACTTCACAAAGACCTCACTGCGGGTGACGTAACCTACGACAAACTTATTATTTGCGGTTGGTACAGTAATCCGGTCTAGGGATCGAACCGCAAAATTAAGTTTTTTTGTTTTTGTATATACTTTTCCGGGATAAAAAGTACCCAGTGTGGTGCCCAGGATATTAAAGAATAATTATACCAAGTTTCATCGTAATCGAACTGGCAGTTTTTGCGTGATGCCTGAACAAACAAACAGACAGACAGACAAAAGTTTTTATAATCACCTTTTTGGGTTCGGTGTCGGTCTAGTAATACCCCCTGCCATTTATTTTTTTGATATTTTCAATGTACAGAATTTTCACTTCTACAGATTTATTATAAGTATAGATTCACAATGACTCGAGTGTAATGTAATGTACCTATCGTGTAATGTAACGCGAATTCTGCTTATGGACGGCACTACAATCATTAGATACATGCAGCGCTCGGTCTGGCACTCACGCTTTTCCACCGGTTGTCAGTTTTAGCGCGAACACAAAGGCTCTCGCAGTCGCCGTCGCAGTTCGCGTTGAGTTTGTATGCCGTCCACACTATTCGCATTACATTACACGATGCATTACATTACACACTGCACACGTCTGGATCGGGCTTTAAATCCTTGAATACTTAGCTAAGTTTTTCCATACAGAATTTTAGGATGTCCAAAAATTCATAATACTCATTTTACAGGTTCTTCGCAATTAAGACGTGGTTTCTCGAGTACCAAAACTTCACGTATGGCAACCCCACTTATAACTTGAAGACGATTGGCCACTACACTCAGATGGTGTGGGCCACCAGTCATAAGGTGGGCTGCGGGGTAGCTCATTGCAAAGGGGGCCCGTGGGGCCACTTCTATAACTACGTGTGCCATTACTGTCCAGGGTAAGTACAGCTTTTGTATGGGAATTGGAATACATTGTCAGATTGAAGGTTAATTCTACAACTTCTTTGAGTAAAGGCATTTAATTATTGCCTTTTTGGAAAAACCACGTTAATTTCCGTATAAACTTAATATGTTTTAGCTACATGGTACGAGTATTTTGTGTCAAAGTCCATTACAGTTTCTTTGTCCTCTCTTCCAAGTTCATCTTTATCAAACAGCTGTTGGCCGCGACTTCGTCCGTATGAAATTTCTTGTACTTAGGTACTAGGTACGCTTTACACGATACGGAGATGCGATGCGACGTCGCATCGCATCGCTCTAAGAGTCGTAGCGTGATGTAAATAGCCCATAGCCTTCCTCGAAAATTGGGCTATCAAATGCAAAAATATTTTTTCAAATCCGGTCGGTAGTTGCAGAGGCTAGTGCTTTCAAACGAACAAACAAAAAATCAAACAAACTCTTTAGCTTTATTATTAGTAGGTATTGATATAGAAGATAGATGACATCAGTCAATTATAAATATAATTAGCACTATCGAATACAATTTCTAACTTAAAATTTTGATTCCAGTGGCAACTTCCACAGCATAACACAGTACCCTTACAAAATCGGGGAGCCGTGCGAAGAGTGCCCTAACCACTGCTTGTCCAAGTCCTTATGCACCAACGCCTGCCATAAGATGGACTTCTACTCCAACTGTCCAGAGCTGGTCACCATCTCCAAAGACGTTTGCCGCCAAGGTGTATGTAACGCTACCTGTAACTGTGCCGGAGATAAAATACACAGGAACTATCCCTGGAGATAATACACCTATTTAAGACTGTACCAAGCCGTGAATATAGCATATCTTTATACCTATCTAAACCCTTGTTACAAAACAAGGTTGTTCTTTAGATCAGAAGGCTATTTTCCTTAATCTAATCACAATCTCATCTCAGCAACAATCAATGTCAAAAACTTGTCAAACATGTAGGAAAATTAGGATTTATTTAGAGGTATTTTTGACAGATTGAGACTGTGAACGTTCCTAAAATTTAAGAGAATTGCTCCTCTGGTTTAAGCCACCGAGCCAGTTTTTGAACTACGAATATTATAGAAATGACAAAACTGACAATGTAGTCCGGTTTCATGCTAAGTTGTTGTTTTTGCATTATGCTCAGATATCTGTTTACCAGCTATCTGTTTACCGGATGACAATATTTTTTTAATAAGATATGTAATTATATTAAATGCTTTTGCTTACAGTATTTTGATTTACGAGTTGTATGTCGGAGATTCGAATCCAGAGGCGCTTTCCTTTAAGTAAATTATTTCATCACCACTGTTCTCGAAACGGTGAAGGAAAGCATTGTAAGAAAACTGGCATGTCCTAGAATCAAAAATTCGACATCTACCAACCCGCACTGGGCCCGCGTGGTGTATTAAGGCCCACTCCCACTCGCCGAGAGTAGGCCTGTGTCCCAGCAGTGGTTACATTATAGGCTGATTAAATAATTTTCATCCGGTAAACGGATCGGTGAAAGTTGATCTTACTTCGGATCTTTTACTAATTTATTTATTTAACATAAAACGGCCAAGGCCAATTACATTAGTTAAAGACAAACACACAAACACATTTTAAAAGTACAGTAAACAAAAGTATACAACTACTCGCCAGTCATACGCTCATCTCACAATACCCCAGACATACTGACAAGATCTTCTTCCATCCATCCGCAAACACATCACAGTCAGGCTTAGCGTCCAAGAGAGGTTTTAGGCCAGAACTAAAGTTAGATCTCGTTTTGTAATAAGACGGTAGAGTTTAAGAAAAAGTCGGGCTTATCAGGACTACGTCTTTATCACTCATACCTGTATAACCTTCTCTTTCTAAAGCTCGATTTGTTATAAGCTCGGCTACTGTGGGTACATCTACTGCCAGTGTTGACACTAAAGTTACTTAAGTATTCACTTTTCTAGTTAAGCCTTTATTATAATCGTTTGTAAATAAATTTTATAATATGGTTTGTTTTTGTATTTCTCCTTGTTAGAAGAAAATTACCGGGTGGTGTTAACTTATAAATAATACCGTTTAGTCCACTCTCGACCCATCGACCCTATGCAGCTAAAACTAAGAGAGAGAGAGTATAGTAACGTGATAACTTGCTTGCTCTGCAGCGCAAGTGTGATGAATTATTTATTACCCATGCGTAAAAATTTCGGTAATCTTCAAGCAATAATATGTCTGAGAGAAATCTATTGCTCTAAGTATTTAACCACAGTAATTAAGTCCAACAAATATGTTTCCCACCTTTGACTAGCCTGGACTTGAGAATTTCCTTTGGCTTCTGCGCTATCTGAGTCATTATTCTCTATGCCCGGGATATTCCAACCACCAAAACTTTTTCATTCACATATTAATTTAAATGATTTGAATTGATTCGTATTTTCCGGTATTTTTGTTTGCTGTGAAGGGTTCAACTTGAACTGTTCAAGGGTTCACAACTCTTGCGCAGCAGGTGAGTCAACAGGTGGGGTGGTTGCCGGTGCGGAACCAACCTCGATGTTCTAACGTCCCTTTCTTTTGAATACTGAGTGTTTTTAAGATTATCTAATAACGGTGCATAGAAAGTTCGTAATGTTGCTCTTTGTTTGATGTGATTTTGGTATTGGTAAAATTTTGCAGGATCAGATAAAAACTCGTCTAATCTCCTGTAATACAGGGAAACTGGTGAAGGAACCAGGGAATAACGTCAAATAAAACAGACTAAGTATGTACGTGCTTATCTGTATTATGTAAATAAAAATATCTAATTGTAGATGAGTACTTATCGTGAATTATATTGGCATCAATTTGTATTCAGTCATGTTCCCGACTGACCGAGCAACATGTTTCCCACCCCCACCACGAGTCCGACCCAATTGTAATGCAGCGGCGGGCGCGGGTCCGGCGCGCACGCATTGTGAGCGCGCGCCCGCTCCCGCCACCACCTGCCGCCGCGCGACATGGTCGCCAGCCGGTCGCTGCACGCCTCATCGCCTCCCGCGCCGCGCAAGTCGCTACGCCGCCTCGCCTCCACGCGAGGCTTCAAACCCCGCGCCGCTAATGAATATGGCTGGATACGAGTCTTCGAAGGCCTGGAACCGTTCGCTATCGATGCACCCAGCAAACTCATCAAGGTCACTCTCAATACCACCGTAGAAGAAGTAAACAAAAATCTCGGCTTTAATGATGAGCTATCGCTCTGGCTGCAAATCGGTGGAGCGAACGCACGGCGATTGGAACAGGACGAATTTCCTCTGCGGATCCAGGAGCAGTATTTAGCAACATGTGGCTGGAGGTCGCAGGCTCGAAGATTGCGGCTGGCAGTAGATCCAGAGCTCCGACACTCCTTGCGATGGTGTGCAGGACCTGCTCCGCGCATTGGGGGAGTACTGCGGTCTGGTACAGTTTATGTACTGAAAGGACACGTATTTCCGCAGTGGAAGCCGAGACCTGCTTACGTAATAGGATCGAGGCTGCATTCTTATGGTTTGTGGCACTTTGATAATTTATCTACTTACCGGTTGGCTTACTTTGCGAGCTCTTGAATAATCTTATGAAAAACTTTTCAGGTACAACGTGGGAAATGTTGGAACTAAGTGGCGGCAGTATTGAGTTATGCCAACCCAAGGCTCAAAGACTGGTGCTCTGCGTGAAGCCGCGTTGTCAAGGCAACATTGTATCCGGAGACAACAGTATGAATCATCTCTTCCTCGGATTCAGTACTATTTGGGAGCGGAACATGTGGTTCTGCTGGTTAAAAGAGGTACGTACTGCTAACACACCATGTATAATAATATGACATGGAGGGCGCGTGTAGAAAACTAATCAGTTCATAAAGGCAAATTGATTTACCACAGTAGGTAAGCAGTAGTTTAAGCAGTGTAATTGGAGCAAGTCTTATGTAGTTTAATGCTTAGTTCCGTCGCGCGCTCCACAGCGTGTAGATATGAGCTCTTAGCAGATCATTGAGGATTTGATTCCGGTACACTTCTCAAACTAACGAACCATCAAGTTAACAGCGGTAAATTGTTATAGAAATCTAAAGCTTATCAAGTTTTGACGTTTCAATGTGCAATTTGACGTCAATCACATTAGGGTTGTGTAACTGCGAATTATGTTCTACATGGTGCTGTGATATAACATACAATTATTTCTACAGAAAGTCTTTTCATAATTATGGTTTTTGTAGGTAAGTATACCTTCATACGGTTACTTACTTGGTTGCTATCGGTTAAATAATAAACTTGTTCTATTCAACAACTTACAAGAAAATCTTGTTTATTGCAAATTACTTCGTAAAGTAGCAATTATTGCTTGTGTGAAATTATTCATGAACCTGTGGATAATTTACAAACTTGGTGCGAAGTCAGGTACCGACATTAAAAAAATATTAGGTATCATCTGATTAATTCTAAAGATAAGGTTCGTAGACGAAAGAGATTGTTTTAGTCCTCGTGATGGAAGGTATGAAAAGTGAGTTACTAAAAAAAATGCACCCTGAAAGAAATGTCACGGTCGAGATGTGCAGAGTGTGGCTGCGTCTGCGCCACCGTGTTGGTGATAGTAGTCTGCGCGCACGCGCACGCTTCACAAGTAAAAAGTCACTCGCAGCGGTCGCACTAAGCACACCCTCAGTGCACAATTCCGCTTTCAGTACTTGTTACTGCTACGTAACTTGTTTATAAACAATTCCGCTTCTTTTAATAAATAGTAGTTCAACCTCAAGTGAACTAATATCAGTGAAATAACTAAAACCATATTTAGCAGTTCTGGCAAATAATTCAATGATCATGGTTTCTAGAAATCAGTATTGATCAAGGACAAAACGCCATTTATGCAAGCAACAGCGACGTGAATGGAATAATGAACTGTACAGGAGTTATTCTGTAAGTAGTCTTTGGGAATAACAATGCTCGAAGGAGTTCGTCGGCCCCATCGTGGTTACACACCGAGACAGACGAACACTGTCTTACTGCAGTTGCTTTTAAAATGTCATTTGATGTAGCGACAACGATACGTTTACCACAAAACTCTTCAGTTCTATTGTTTGTGTAGTGCGCGAGTGTTAGTTGACTGTAATGGTAGAAAGAAAAACAATGGAGTGTGAAGAAGAGGAGGTCGACAGTTTGGATGTGTTCACACAAGCGAGCCCTGAAGACGTATTCCTGGACAGCTTGGAACCTAACACGTTGAGGGAAAAATTTGAACTCTCGGTTGGTTAATGTTCATGCTTCGTAAACATAAACTTTCTCACAATTAGTTACTCTGTAATGTAGACAGACAATCACTCTCATATATCGTAATTGTGCTCATTATTTTTATTATCTTTATCACTACTTTTTTTCGCTAACCTTACCATAACGTATCTACAAGCGTAGTCACTTCACCAGTTGCAAGCTGAAATCCCAAAAAGATTGAATGAGTAAATGTATTCTGTAAACAAATTGTTGTTTAGTATCAAATCTCTAAGCAATACATTTATCAAATCTTATGTTGTTCAAGGGTACACAAAGCACGCAGCCTCCAAATGTCCTGGACCTCAGTGGGGGTGGTCGAGCGTCCCTCGGCGCGGCACTTACACAGCATGCTGCCGGTGCGTTCACGGTGCGCGTGCTGCGGCTGCGCAGCAACGCTCTTGCGGCCTTGCCAGCCCAAACCTGGACGTTGCAAGCTCTCACACACCTCGACATCAGCGACAATAGGATCACAGAACTACCCCCGGAAATATGCCAACTTACACAGTGAGTTTTTTTTATTGGCACAACAGTCTGTTCAGCTGTCTTGATTTGCTAGTAGGCCATAAAAAGTATGACAGGAATACTGAGCAAAGGGTCCTGGGTTCAATCTCCAGGTCGAGCAAAGGACTCCTGAGCATGGGGTCCTAGTTCGATTCCCAGGTCGAGAAAAGTGTTCGTATTTCAGAAGCAACTCAGAGATTATGTGTTTGTTAAGTAGTGTAGACATAACATTGTAGCGGTATCTACAACGCCACATGCGAACAACGCGTCATAATGACGTCACGCAAAATCCTGCATCTCGAAAGCAGAGTTTACCGCGCAACTAGCATATATACAACGGCCCGAAATGAATCATTGGGCAGTTGCCCGCCAGACACAACAACCGTCTGGTCGGGGGATCCTCCCTTTTCTATAGAGGATGAGTGAACTTTACACCCTGTTCCTCATACCTCTATAACAGTAATAAAAAATATTTTAGAGCTGCATTGCAGAAATATGGTTGCTTATGGCCGTAAGAAATCCAGTCCAGCTATGCATTGGCCCGCCAAATTTTTCTACAAAGATCAGATGCATGAAAGCAATCATTACCATAGATATTACAGTTACCATTGGCCTCAGAGCAGTAAAACTTTCAACATAATTATTTTTGCTGAAATGGCTGGCAAATCAATTTAAGATTACCATTTAAAAATATATTTTAATGAATTCCATATTTGTAAACCTGACACACTCAATCAATAATTAAAAAATAAATACACCTGCCAGAAGGCACTTATCGATAAAAAACTGTCAAGGCGTTAATGTCTACAGATTTGTTAAATTCCGTATGTGGAATTTAGACAAATTAGTAAGTACATTTAGAAGATTGCATATCATAATAAAGTGCTTTTGCTTATGTTTTTTTTTTTCACAACAACAAACATTGTCTAAATCCAAATATTCTTTGCTATTGGAATTAATTAGAGCACTAACGTTTGAAGAATCGGCAGTCTTCCTAGACTGCTGATTCTTCAAACGTTGGTTTTAAACAGTTATATACGGTCTTAAAAACATTACATAACCTCACGCTGTATTTCCCAAAGGGTTAGGCAGAAGTCTACCGTAACACCTACATTTCACCAGTTATGGTTACGGTCCTAAAATTATCTTTAAATCCAAAGATCTTACCAAAATCTTTTGTTCCTGAATCCTAATCTTCCTGAATCCCAAAACAAACCTTGAACTACTTGAACATGACTTCAGCATCTTTAGAAAGCGAACACAATTGATATTCTACATCAATCCTGCGTCAGTTATATACAAAAACAATACGCGAGACATCACGCTAAACGCAATCATTTTAGATGTTGGTCGACTGGAGCATAATAATATAGTGTTCACATTTGCTATGCGATCATTATTACTAGTCCCATTCAGTAACGCTCGGCTGGCGGAGCGTGGCATTCGCGGCACCTCTCGCATCAATCTTAGCCTTCGGCCTTTTGTTTCGATATCTGTGTACTTAAGTTCCAAAGGGAACAAGATTCACTTGTTAAAATTGTTCCAATATGTTCCTTATAATCTGAGCTAAGAAAATTCTGCCCATCGATAGGGAAAATGGTTTATATCTGGCCTGAGATGTTTGTTGAAGAAAAGAGTTTTAGTAGTCATATTATAATGTCCAGTTGTAATCAAATAAAAAAAAAACTTTCATAATTCTTCCAATTTAAGGCTTTGATACCTCCATGTCTAAAAAGCTTTGAAGCTTAGAATCTATCTATGCATTTGCATAGAATAAAATTTATACCAGATAATTTTTAATAATTTTTGTACCGTATTTTTTGCATATACTATGCTGTCATACTTTACGAAATATCTGTTTATAATGTCTTGGCCATGTTGTTAATCTGATTCCATCCCAAGTAGATAGATGTTTGTCGATCATCGGAAACAATAACCACGTTTCTTGTATTTGTGCTGTCCAAGTAAGCTGTAATCATATGTTAGTGTAAGACACTGAGTTTCCGTTGTGTGCTAATTTTTTTAAGCGAGTGCTTGCGTACGCGCCGCGGGGCGGGGCTATCTACATCTGTTCGCCGGACCGTGCGCGTTACGTTCACTTTGCTTCGCCGTACTGCAACCCCTGTTAGCTAATCTATATGGCACACTCGTTCTAACTACTTATCGATTTTCATTGTTTAGAAGCTTCATCTATTATTTTATCTACCCTTTATTTATGTTCTTCCATGATCATTTTCAGGCAGTTCCAGTTCTATCTGTTGTATAGGTATGGCATGTGAAGCACGTGCCTACCCATGTAGTATTACTGACCCGGCTATTCTGAGAAGAGAGAGTTACCAGGGTCATCTGCCCAGAGTGGTTCACTTTTTTTTGTTAGCATTATCTTTTTGTAAGGCTCTCCAAGAAGTATTTTGGTCTTCTATGTGTGTCTACATTCAATTAACTTTAGAAACAGCTGACGCTCTGTTCTTGAAATCCAATCCATCTCCCCAAGATTTAGCTGTACACCTTAGGTGTAAATCGTCATTCTTATAAATAGTAATCCCATCAATTAGCAGAAATAACATCTAAACAGGGAATGACGAGGTAAAGCTAATAAAAACAGATACTTAATAACAATTATTTGATCGTATCAACCAGCGTTTGTGAGTCATTTGAAGTATTTATTCGTCCTTTGCCATTTCCGTACATTCTATCTATTGTACCTAATAAAGATTCCGTATATTTATGTTTTGTTGTATTCGCAATTAACGTTCTTTGGAGAACTACAATAGTACCAATTAGGTAGTTAACGTAGTGATAAATTATGAACGTTGAACATATTTATTTTTAAAGTTTTTGTAGCCAATTGTAAATTGATTGGGTGCTCGTGGTTTGACTAAATTGTTGTATGCTCATAACAAGTATAAGGTAGTATTACTAAAATAATATTGCATGCTTTTTTGTTTTTGTGGAGTGTTTTATTTCTGTTTTTGAGGTCGTGTACTCGTACTTCTCTATCTTTATATTTTGTTATAATTATGTCGCGACCGCAACCACTTCTATATATTTAGCCAGAAATTCTTGAAGGTCATTAAAAAAAACAATATGTCGAACTATCTACCAAAGTTCATCTCAATTTCTCAACCTAGACATTATAATTTGCAAAATAAAATCCGATGAAAGGAAATCTGTATGAAGAAACATGATAAATGTTTGGTAGTACTGCATAGATTCATTGATAGATAGAGGCACAACAATGCTCGCATGTAACATCAATGGTGGTCGGAGTCGGTTGGAGTCGAGTCTAGTTGCTTCAGCTCCGTGGTCAGCGGGGCGACGCCGGCGCAACCGCGGTCAGTCTGCGCACACACTCACCTTACGTTAGCAGCATTATTTGTTTTTATTATTTTAAAGAATAATTAGATAATTTCGATTGCAACACGAATATTTTAACGGTGCAACGCTCATACTTTATGATGTATTGGTGGAACAGTGAATGTGTTTTAACTTGGTTCTGTAGTTTGTTCTACAGTTACGATACGTCTTTATAACTTGATTTGACCTAATACTGGTAAGTCATTATTACTGCTAAGTAATTGAATATAGAAGGCAGGAGGTGGAATAAACTTAATTCTCTTGGAGAAAGGAAAAAATAAAAAAATTCACTTCATTTTCAGTCAACTCTACCATAATGTTTTATGAAGGTATGGGACACCTTTTTCTAATGCCCATATTATAAATATTACAACAAGTGAAACCCCATATAGTACTTATATTTTCTTAGCACTTGTGCATTGAAATTGAAGCAGAAAAGGTGAAATAAGACCAAAATAGTACCTACCTACCTTTCTATCCCTGAAGAAAATTCGGAATACCATGAAATTTTCATCACCATAAAAATTTCAAGTTACTGCAAAGTCAGACTACCGTAAAGTCCTTTTTATGTCGGTCAACAGTTATGAACTTGTACATAATAATTGTTTACCCAGTAATTAGCACGTGTCGCTCTCGTTGCTCCATAAGTCCACATTGTCATCTCGAGATGACAATCACAGCGTGGTTAACATTTAATAAGAAATGTGTTTAAAAAGTTAAAAGGCATGTAACTAACTAAGACGGGGTTTTAATGATGGCTTATGAAAGAATAGGATTTTGTTTTGATATGTGGACCGAATTTGTTTAGCTTACGAAATTGTATAGAAAATCCTGAAAGGAATGGATTTGACAAAAATAATGTTGATAGTTTCAGCTCAATCTAAAGAACTGTATAACGAAATGCTTCGATTTTATAACTCTTTTACGAAGTAGTTAATAAGTAATCATCCATAAATAAATCATAGCACAAGATTAAAAAGTCAGTAAAAATGCGTTGATGTCTTTTATTGGTCACGTTTTGGTCAACGTACTTTTTGAAAATCTGTGCTGTTCATCGACACGAAGAACAAACGGGTGACTCCATTTAACATTTATATTTCGGTACTGGTACTGTTTATTACATCATAAGTTGTTTAGAAATAAGGTGTAATTTACAGAGATGGGATTTTATAGCTGAAAGAAGCGCTACAACAGTTACAGGACCAAACCTACGAGTAGGTAACTATTATTGAACACCATTTTATGTATATTATATTATTAAAAAAGTAAGTAGAATCAACCAAGCTTCAATTCAAGATTAGATAAAGAACTCTTTATAATTAAGGCATTGTTTAGAATACTTTATAGCCTACATAAAGAAGAATGTTCCAGTGTTTCTTTATTGAATATGAACATATTTCAATAGGATACGAATTTAATCAGATTTCCTGGTAAACATAAGTACTTAATTCTAATTTATATTTAAGTAAAGTGTTGTGTAAATTATTGAGAAATCAATCGTTCGATAGTTTTGTAAGAGGAAATCGTGGAAGTCATTTTGTTAAGTTAATAACTAATTAAACACACGAAACAATACTTTCCTTCCAAGTATAGCACTACTTAAATATATTTATAAGACTTATTAGTAAAAAAAGCTTCTAATTGCATCGGTCACGGTGTCCGAACTAGTGGGCCACACATTAACATGCGCGGTCTCAGTAAAAGAGCTGCGAAATAGTGAAAATCTATTGTTGAATCTAAATGATGCAACGATATTTATTGTTTTAATAAGAATATAGTGCATTTAATGATAAGAAATTACTATCATAAGATTCATAGTTTTCTTTCTGCTGTCATTCAACTCATAACCATTTTATTTTGTTCGGTGAAGTGATCGCAATATGTTGTGGTACCAGGTTTTTAGTATTTGACCTCTTTGACCCCTAAAACAGAGGAAAGACAATCCAGTGTTACTCGTATAAAAAAAAAAACAAGAATTACAAAATATAATTTATCCAAAATGGCTTTTCACAGCATATACCTAAAACCATTTTAAAGATGACACTTCTAAACTAACTCTCTCTTCTCTTTTATTAATTAATTTCTTTCTATCTACAAGTAAACATAGTAATTAACAACATTACCTTCTACTTAGCAGTTGTTATAATGTTCTTGTTAGACTCTCTTAGACTTATCCACAGTCCGTCCATCACGTCTCGATACAATCTCTGTTACGTTGTTGGGTAACAAATAGACTTGTTGTGTCGGGAATCTATCATTCATTTACATAATAAACTAATTTACAGGTACATTCAACTCTGTGTCCACCTAAATGCATTTTTGCACAATTTACATACTCTTTTGCATTATTAAATACGTTTGTTCTGTTTGGACTCAGATAACTTTTATAAGTATGAATTATTTTTTTATTATTAGAAAACTAAAGGATTTTTTCAGAGGCGATGATCTTGTTCTGACACATACCGTTTGAGAATTTGTTCACCGCTCAATTCTCCAAAATTTTGTTTTCGTGATTGTTTTAATGAGTTATAAATTCCCATTTATTTTATCCTATCTTCAGATTAGAAGAACTTCAAGTAAGCGATAACGAACTGCGATCTATCGACTGCGTCCTGCGACTGCCCCGATTAAGGACACTGGTAGCTACCCAGAACCTTATTACCAGTTTTGGGGTAAGTCTAACTAACCTGTAATACTTACATCACGCATATCTTCTCCACATTTCGTACGATTAATCATGTTATGATGATATATGACACACAGATAGCTCCATCTACGAAGACGCCCCCCACTCTTCTTCCTAATACCTTACAGTACAAGTGTGCAACATTCCGCTAGTGGTTTAGTTTTGTCGATACACAGTAATTACTTATTAGTGGATAATAAGTGTGTATAAAAAAACTAAAACACTAGCGGAATTAACTAGCGATTAGTAAGAAGAGTGGGGCGCGTCTTCGTGGACGGCACTGTCTATAGGTTGGTCCTAGTACTTTGCAGGTAAAACCTCCTTTATAGTTATAAATTGGCCTTGGGTGTTTTACCATGGTATCAAAAGACTTCGCAAATGTTTCGAAATGGGATTTCTTTGATTATCTACTTTAATAATTAATAACATGATGCGGCTCTATAACTTATTGTGTATATTTTCACGTTTCAGTCCAGTAACAAATCACAAATGGCGCCAGACGACGAAAATAAGTCAGAATACCGCGCCCCCCTCACCACCGTAGACCTGCGACACAACAAGCTCAAAGGAAGCATCATACTTGGCAATTATGAGGTACGTTATTATACCTCTGTTTTGTAAACATTGTAGGTTACTGAGTCAGTTCGGATGTCCGTTTCAAGCGGAGGCCATGGTCAGCCTCAGCATGCCGTAGAATCATATCAGCACTTATAATTTTTACATTTAGGCAATTTATCGGGAAGCATCTAAC
The DNA here is from genome assembly GCA_963669345.1 of Gortyna flavago. NCBI lineage: Eukaryota > Metazoa > Arthropoda > Insecta > Lepidoptera > Noctuidae > Gortyna > Gortyna flavago. The sequence continues at coordinate 8,874,204 of OY770128.1, read as the reverse complement.
CTAGAAAAAAATATCTCGTGTAAAATTTTGCGAAGTTCTCACACGCTAAAACGTTTTCTACTCATGAATTATCCAATTGAGCGCAATCATTGTAATTCGATAATTATAATCGTCATATGAGCTACGTTTTCAGATTATGAAATCGTAGCAATCTTTTCTGTATACAATATCATATTATAGCAGAGTTTCTACCAGTTTCTGAAATCCAATTACTTACGTATAATTACCTGTCATGAATCCAGATCATAAATTATGACACTGATTGTTTGACGTTGTGATCTAAGCCCTTTATTGTCGGGTAGTTGCACGCATGTCCTGTTCTTAATCCAAATTTATATGTCCTGTTCCAGCACCTAGTATCTCTGGACCTGTCTTACAACAGCGTGGAAGTGCTGGTGGTGGCAGCGTTGCGCGGACTTCGCGAGTTGTACGCCGCACACAACACGTTGCAGCATCTTGCGTTGCACGGCGCTATGTTGAGAACATTGCGAGCTCCACATAACCGTAAGTTATTTAAAATTCAAGTAGCAACTAAGTAAAACGTGCTTCATCTGATTAACTTATGACCAGCTGCTCCCAGAGAGTACATTCTCCTAAAGGATACCATCATACCACATACATACAATGTTGTGTTCAAAATAATAATCCAATCGTTACTTGCCTTTTCAGAACTAGAAACCCTAACAACAACCGTACCACCGATCAACCTAGTCGAAATCGACGTGTCACATAACAAGCTGACGTCACTACCGCAGTGGCTCAGCGGCTGCTCTGACCTCACCACGCTGCACGCCAGCAACAACCAACTCACCTCCTTACCAGAACACCTATTCTGCAGTGAACTCTCCAGTCTCAGCAGCCTTCATCTTGCACATAACAAAATATCCTGCATACCTTCCATGCCAAGACTGAGATCTCCTTTACGAGAATTACTCCTCCACGACAACTGCATACAGTCTTTACCTGAAAACTTCTTCTCTGCCTGTGATAGAATGTGCGTCTTAAATCTCACAAATAACAGGCTAAGCCGCCTACCCCACACAAGAGGACCATCCTCACATTGTTTAGAACGACTCTACCTCACAGCGAACTGTCTCACTGATGAAGTAGCAGATGTTATAATAGCCTTCAGAGGATTAAAGGTATTGCACATTGCGTACAACTGTTTGACGAACCTACCAGAAACATGCATCAACTTTTGGCCAGATATTGAAGAACTCGTCCTATCTGGGAACTGCCTTTCGAGACTTCCTGAAAATTTATCACAGCTTAACAATATTAAAGTAGTTAGAGCACATTCGAACAGATTACGTTCAGTTCCAATGTTTGCGTGCAGTGCATCTGTGAAAATATTAGATTTCGCTCACAACGAACTAGATAGTATAGATTTACGACTTCTTGCCCCAAAGCAGTTAAAGTTTTTAGATATATCATGTAACAAAAAGTTACAAGTGGATCCTTCGCAGTTTAGTGCCTACAGGTGTCAACGACCTCTTAGTTTAGTTGATGTCAGCGGACGACATTCTTTACCTTGGACACAAAAAAGTGGTTTCCACGAAGAGTTAAATGGTTCTACACCTTGGACCACAGGATTTTCCGAATGCCCGAATAAATCATTACAATTATGTTGTGCTCAAATTCGTCTTCCGGCCTTCTGCAACAGGGAAGGTTTATTTGCGATAATTGACGGTGAAACCGATATAGAAGTGCCAAAAATTTTACAAACGTGCATACCCGGGCTCGTGCTTGAGGAGAAATCTATAAAGGAAACAGTAAACGAGTACATGAAATATGTTGTCTTATCCGCACATAGGGAATTAAAAGAAAAAGGGCAGAGGAAAGGTGCTTGTCTAATTATGTGTCACTTATCGCCCATAACTGCGCAAGAAAACGGATTTGGTCACACAGCCCGGAAGTATAGCTTGAGACTTGCCAATGTAGGGGATACTAAAGCAGTTCTAAGCAGACGAAACGGACCCCTAAGTTTGGGTATTGAAAATAATAAACGACTAGGATATTCAACGAGGTATCCTAATACCGTGCCTGATCCCGACGTCATACAAACTGTCATAAAGGAAGACGATGAGTTTTTAATATTAGGGAATGGTAAATTTTGGAATGCCGTCAGTATGGAAACCGCTGTCTCTGAAGTTCGAGCCGAACGTAATCCTGTGCTCGCGGCAAAAAGATTACAAGATCTGGCACAAAGCTACGGCGTAGAGGACTGTTTATCCGTGTTAATTATTCGCTTTGATGCGGCTCGCTCGGACGTCGACTTGCTAATGCGAGAGCTACGGCAGACTATAAACAGTAATAAGTCAGTGTGTCGATCGGATTGTTGCTGCTCTCGTTTGGAACCATGTTGCCACTCGGTGACGCCGCCAAAACCGAGCAGTGACCGATCATCTCCAAGTGGCCAGAGTGACCGCCCGCCCAGTGAAGCGGTCAGTCACCAACACTACGCCAGCGTACGATCACAAGCCAAAGCGTCCGAACGTAGGAGTTGTCGCGGAGGAGTCGCTCGCGCCATACGTGTGCGAGTCGAAGAAGATAAGGAGGAAGACCACAGACACGAGGATGTATCCAACCCCGAGGAGCAATTCAAATGTTGGGAGTACATGCTCGAGCAAAACACGCAGATGTTATTCGACAAGGAATTGGATAACCTGTCAAAAGGGATCAAGTCGAATGTCAGTAGTCTTAGAAACTTGAAAGGTTTATCAGGAAGTAGTCCGCAGTTACATTTAACTGGAAAGCAATCAAAAGGTGTGCCGTTCTTGTCAAAACATTTTGGTAGCGCGAGATCGTTCGGCACTGCACTGAAGCCAGATTTTCGTTTCGGTTCCGGAAGGTTACCGAATGGGGGTCCAAATGCAGCATATTTCGGGTCACTACAGCGGTTGATGCCTTATCACCTGGAATACGACTTTGCTGTGATACAGGAGAAATCAACACAGGGCTCTTTAGACCTCGATGGTCGCATGCAACAGTACTGGGGAGTGGCCACCACGGAACTATAAATATTTAGTAGACCAGAGGTACTAATAGTTTATAAGTTGTAAATAAAACTTTATTATAATTACATGTACAATTATTTATATAGATACCATTTATCTGTCGACTAGATTTTTTGCACAAAGTATTATAATCACTATGGACTTGCCTATATCAGCTATTATTACTTATATTACATTAATTCTATGTACAATATTGTGATAATTTCTCGAATATTAAATAAATATTGCGTTACATCTACGTAAATCATATTTCCTTTGTATCATTATTATAATAATGTACATATAATATAATTGGTACTCTTACATCTGAACATTTATCAATGACTATAATCATATTTTATTTACAACAATGTACCTTGCTTATAAGGCGTTAATAATTAGATATCTTGTGCTCGTACTTTATATACACATATTTATATTTATTTTTTTACAATTCCAAACGAACGGCACAATCACAAAGATACACTGAACAAAACATCAATGTAGGAATTTCACCTACTTATATATGTGTAGGTAAATACAGCAGTAACTTCAAGATCAGTGACAAACAAATTCGAGGGTTTATTGTATGCAGTGTCAATGTAAGTTACATATCTTCTTATATTGTATGCAGTGTCAATGTAAGTTACATATCTTGTTATATACAAATAATTGCAAGTCTTGTGGAACATCGAACAACGACACACACTCACATCAATGTGCAGCCACCACCACCACCACATCGAAGTCATTGAAGATCAGTGTATTTCAGTGTATCCTGCTAAAGCGACGTCGCATTAGCAGTCTTTAAATTGACTGGCAATGAGAGTCCAAAGAACTGTGGTGATCTATGCTAGAGTTGCAGCACATCAAACTTTCACTAACTTTCATAAACGTCCTGTGCGTGGAAATGTTCAGTGCGGTGCAGTCACAGCTCGCGCTTGACGACCAGCTCGAGTGGTTGCTGCGCGAGCATGTGCGGGTAGGGGGCTCGCGGGACGGGGAGTGGCGGCGGGGGCGCGGGCGGGGTGGGGTGCGCGTGCGCCGGCGGCGGCCGCCGCTAGGGGAAGGCGCGCGGTGAGTAGTGATGCGCCTCTCCCAGCCACGAGTCCGGCGACGGCGGAAAGTCCGGGTACCCACCCGCCGCTGGGGACGATGAACTGCTGAGGTCTGACGCACCGCCCGCGCCTCCTGCCCCACCTATTCCAGCACCGCTCATCGCTTGACCTGTTAAATACAAAACTTTTAATCAGTTCAATGTCAGGAGAGCTCTGAAAGCAGAGTTTCAACTGTATGAGAAAACTACAACAAGTAACATGATCGCCTGTTCAACGAGCTCGAGGCGAGTAGCACCTGTTACTAGCATTTGCTACGCCCGCGTGGCAGTGACCCGCCATCCTACATAGTCCGACACGAGACACATCCCTCATCTTTTTGTATAATAGTTACTGTTTCATGTCAATAACTTACCTATGTTGGTGTATACGAGATGATCTGGTGGATAATGGTAGTGTGGGTGAGGGGGCGAGTGCGCGCGTAGGTACGGCGGCGTTGCGGCGTAGCGAGCCCCCCCTGCCGCCGCCCCCCCACCAGCAGGGGAGCCCTCTTCGCCTCCCAGCGCCACGGTACTGTAGCTGTCGTTGCTTAGCTCTGAAATAACATTATGACCGATGTAGTCCAGAACATAGGTGAAAATGTGAATTTATTTAGCATTGTTCTTAAAACTGCGTATTAGAGTTTGTAGATACTGCTGAAGCCGGCTACCCATAAATTTAATAGCATTCATTAGAAGAAAATACATTTAGAGGAGTCACACAGTCACTTTGTAAACATCTCTCATCTTAAATTTGCATTTTCATAACTATGACGTAGCCGTGTAAATTTGTTACAAATTTCAAGCTGCCGAGATAATTTCCACACAAAATGGCTCAAAAATCAGAAGGAAAGCAATATTTACCGTGATGACTAAACGAGTCCAAGTCGATCTTGAGCTCATCCTTATCTAGTAGCCTGTCATGTCGAGGAGACCCGCTTCCACTCTTCATAGACCTGAAGTATTGAGACCAACGCGTGCGCCCCGCGTCTTTCTTTAGCCGCTTTTCTTTTGCTCGTCTGTTGGGTAAAACTTGTACTTAATGTTGATAAAAATAAATCTACATCATAATTATTGTAAGCTGCAGCACTACTTATAGTGGCCTACTAAAGAAAAAAGAAAGATAAGAATGTTTATTATGTCACAGAAACATGGAACTCAGAACTTGTCTTTTTTATATGTACTTATGTAGCTATATAATAAAAAAGACAAGTTCTGAGTTCTAAGTTCTGGTTCTGAGTACTACTAGTAGGCTAGTTACTGTAAGAACTTTATGATTTGAAATCAGTAAATGGCACTACCAGAATCGACCCACTAAACATTGGATCATAACTGTATAGCGACTAAAGCATTTTCTATGTAGCATAAGTAAATCTATTATTTTGGCAAAAGTATAAAGGTGAGTAAAAGCTTCCAAGGGATCCCTAAAAATATTCTATTTCTATACCTACCTAACAGAAAAAAACCCGCTTTATGACGATTGTTGTAACACTACATAACCCTGTTTATTTTAAACGATGGGCACGTTGAATAATAATTACCAAAAATAATGCAAATAAAACTGCCAAGGAAATATGTTTTGGAAAACCTCTTTGTTCCTCACAAAAAGATAGTACCTGGCCGAATTCGTAAAAAAAATTCGCAAATAGCCATTTGTCCAATAAAAAAGCACAACAAATAAAAAAAAACTTAATGGATCCGCAGCCTTTTTTGCAAGAAAATTGCCAGTACTATCAATAGGCCTAATGAAAACCTCTAAATTATTAACTTTTTAATTCATCAGTTCTAGATCTATCAGACTTAAAAAAAACATAATTTTAATTAGACAGTTATTTACTCAAAATAATTAATAACAACTTAAAATATAATTAATTATAGCTGATAATCAACGCATTCAGACGGCGGGCATGATGGTTTTCAAGCTATGGTTATACTTGTTTATTGGATAAGGACAAAAGGAAGCAAAAATCAAAGGAGATGTGTAACAGTCTCCTATTTGAATAGACACAAATGTAAATAATGCTCTTTTCCTTGTAAAACCAAGGGAAAAAGAGGTAGGTGTGTATAAATAGGTAAATAGTTACACAAATTATAACCCAATCGGAAATAAGTAAGTATGTTAACTCTGAAACAAATGTCTCAAATTATGATATTAGGTACACCGATGCAAAAGCGACAGAAGCATATGCCTTCGTAAAAAATGTTCCGCAAACAATAGTTCAGCGGAAACATTACTACAACCCTATTTTCAACGATGGGCACTTTGAATAATGACTGGACTTTGATTTAATAACGCAAACTCGTTATAACGCTTCGATTACTTTCGATTTAAACAAATAATCGTATATTCGATGTATAAACAAAACTCCCCGTCGCATGTTTTGCGTGTGTTGTTATTAGCGCACGGCGGGGCGCCGGCTTTCAACAAAGAGCTTGATTAATTAAAGTACCTCCGCCCAGTCCGCTGGGAGGGAAGCGCGTGCTGCGATATACCTCATGCGGATTATTGATACATTGTCCCGAATTGCCTCCTTCGTAGTTTGTATAAGTTAATGGTCCAATCTGAATAAGTCCCCTATTGAAAATTCTTTAAATAAATAGTTGCTGAATTTAGCTACTAGGCTAGTATAATAATTATTGATTAAATTTTTTTTTATTGGGGAAAACACAGATTTAATAATGAATTTGCTCAGTAGTGGAACAGTAGACTGTTCTAACAAAAATATCCTTACAAGCCTAAAAATATAATTATCATGAATAATTATTTATTTTATAAAACTGACAAAGAAAACCTTTTTGAAAAACCTCGTTTATACGTCACTAATAAAATATAACCATAATATAACTGGCTTAGGATATGAAAAATAATCCGTAGACAGCCATTTGCCAAAAGAAAACAACAAAATAAAAAAAAACACTTAATGGCATCCAGTATTTTTTTTAAGAAAATCGCCAGCATAACCAATAAACTGATATAAAACCTCAAAACTACAAACTTTTTAATTCTTTTTTGTTTTGAGATAAATCATGGAATTAGTATGTACCTACTATAAACTACAACTAAGGTCCTTGTACATAGGTACTCTATGGGTAGGTACTGATGAGAAATTTCGAACTATGAAATAATATATTTTATTGACAGTTAAAAAAAATATTAATTATTTGATGAAATTATACCTGTGAAATAAACGCATCAGGCGGCCATATTAATTTAGAAGTAACATTTCTGTTTATAGTTAATTGGCAAAAAAATGTTAATAGCTTTATACAACAAGGGCATTAACGATCAGAGTCTCTTGATAAGCTTACAGAAAACTCATGAAAATTACGAACATTATTAGGTAGCCGGTAGGTAGTAGGTTATATTACACAACTCCAAGTACCTAAATGAAGTTTTTAAAAGGCATGCCAATATAATGCGAAACGCTAACATGTTTACCATGAGCACGTATTGTAGTTATGTTGAGCACATAAAGTAAAGAAGTCGAGCATTGTGATATCGCGTTCACGTTTACGAGGCGAGGCCGATGTGCAGGGCGTGACCACCGGCGTGACCGCTGCCGTGACTGTGGCCAGTCGCGCGCGACACAACATAGTTCCGCGACTATGCTCCCAAACACACCAACAAACATTGCCGTAGATACACAATACGCAAATATCCGAAGGACATGCATGCTTTTGTAAGGAGACATCTATTATGAGACACGTCAGAATCGTCGGATAAGTCCGTATAGATTATCACGAGAATGTTCGCGGAAATGGTACATTCATGTAGTTAGAATCATGAAAAATCGCTGAAGGCTTTCCTTACAATATTGTACTACCTACTGTAGTAGTATTTAGGAGGTACTGTAGTATTTAGGAGTTTCAGATGTTAACCACTGTGTTAGCTGTATCTACAGTCGATGGTGACACTTTAACCTTGAGCTGGCCTAGCGTAGTACGGAGTTTTAAAAGAGTAAGAGGTCAGCTTAAACTGGTTTCTTCACCACAGACGCGGACGACTGTAGTATATTTATATAAAAAGATTGACAAAAAACATCGAGGTGAATAAGTAATGGTGATAGTTAACAAATACTTACTAATCAACTCCTTTGTGTACCTACCACTAATCTAGCAACTTTTTATTACTTAAAATAAATATCCACAATCCAGTTGGAACTTTCGAATTTGTAGGTCAACAAGAATATTATAGGCGCAAGCCTGAGTTCAAAGCAAAACACGCGTCAGGATTTCTCTTGATCAATTGCATGGGTGTAACCTACTGCCTACATCGGCTCATGGCCACGAAATCTTATAAATGCATAGCATTTTACTTCCTTAGAAGACTCAAATTAATCTCCTTAACCCATCGACTTTTTAAACCATAATATTGATTTGGATCTACCAAATGAATATAATGGTTGAAGAAGAATCATATGCCATTATTAAGGGTTTTTATTTCAGTAGGTAAGTAGGTTTGTACAAACACTTTTACACGTCAATCATATTTTAAAACCTAGATGAGTTCGGCGTTTCCTATTTGACTACTATGAGAAGACAAACAGACCATAAGAGGCCACAGTCTTTTTTAAAGTTCAGACATAAACTTCGTCAGATCATGTGAAGACCAAGTAGATTGGTGTCTGAAATGGTCTTTTGAGAAAAGAACCACACAGATTGAGTGGACCTGTCCAGTCAGTCGCATTTGTCATTGTCAGTAATCATGCTAGAAAAACAGTCGTCGCCGTGCTTCCTCTACCGTTGCAGTTGTTTTAATGCTCTATAGTGCTAAACAACGGACGCATTTGCTCGTTACCTATAATATTTTTAATGAACATTTTAATGTTTAGCTCTGCAAGCCCATAAAAGCTCTAATCTCTCTTTACGTCTTGTTAATTCTCTTGACCATTTCAAAATCATTTCGCTAACTCGAACAGCTCGGAAGGTGCCCCTGCGCAACTAACATTGATTACAGATATCGAATGTTTCGGTATTCGGTACGGTTAAAGAGGCGTTACTTAGGTTTGCATGTCTAATTTTTCAACGTCATAAAAGGAAAAAATGTCAGTTACGGCGAATTTAACCCGGTTTATAGTGCCACAAAGTCGTTTTAATGTTATCAGAATAGCTTTATTATAGAAAACAGCAATTTTCGCAAAAGAGTTCATCATTATGGTTAAATATACATGTAATAAGTACGGGAAGGACGCGGTGCCACTAAAGACTTGAATACAATTTTAACATCCCACCATTCTGATAACATATATGTATATAGACTTACCCAACCTATTTTGATTCTTATTGGAAAACTACATTTTATAGGCCTAGGTTATGCGTTATGCTTCACTGATATACGAGTACCAGTGAAGCTGTTCTTACACGATACTCAGCTCTACATAATCATCCTTCCTCCTTCTCCACACACAACAAACAGAAACAAAGGCAAACCAACTGACCTGTTCTGAAACCACACTTGCACCACCCTCATATCCAGCCCCGTATCATGAGCCAGCTGCTCCCTCACATGCCGCGCCGGCTTCGGACTACTGCTGTAGGCGTTCTTCAGGGTCTCTAGCTGCTTCGCTGTGATCGTGGTCCGCGGCCTCTTGCTCGCAGCGTCGCCGTCTAATGAACCCTCGCCGCCTGGACATTGCACATTAGAAGTGATTTTGATGTAGATTTTGCCATTTTCTTTTCCTAAGGAGCGAATAATTGTTTATAGAAGAGGGAAAACATAGTAAGTAGTGGTTTGTTTTATCTACTCAATGATATTTAAAATTAGAGAAACAGAACCGTGTTTTAATAATTCAACACTACACTAACACGCTGTTGTCCTCCACAACTATGAAAATACTGGTTAGGGAATTTATAAGACAAATTGACAAAATAAAACCAAAAAGATAGACAGTACTTATACCTAGTAGAGTTCAATAGACTATACATGAATGCATACCTTTCGCTCTCGCCGCTTCATAGTCAGGTTTACACACAAGTTTCCCATCTTCCATGAGATAGAATTCGTCGCCAGTATTGAGCGTCCTTGCGCAGGCGGCGCAAGCGAAGCACCGGAGATGGTAGACGTGCGACTGCGCGCGCCGCACCACTTGCGTGGGGGGGATGCCTTGCCCGCAGCCAGCGCACTTGGTGCCAAACCGCCTAGGACAACAGCCGCAATCACAACAACATTATCAACGTGTCAGACGCTATTACATAAAGCAAACTACTAAAGGCCATCAAAATATATTGCAATTTACAAAAAAAAATGGTTCAATGTTCCTTGTTTACTGGGACGCTTAACATCGATGGTATGCGTCCCAGTCCTGACCTTGAATTTTGCTTAGTAGAAGCACCCTTGGGCCAACTATAACCACGACCACGACTTGCCAGATGCAAATAAGTAACTTCAAAGCCCTTGGGTCCACTTATAACGCCGTAATATGCAAAGCATAGCTGCTACTAGAGCGAATGAATACAGCAACTTAAGTATTTAACTTGTGTTTCTCCTTCTTAAGTTTGTGAGAGAAGTCACAAGAACATACCTACAAGTTCACGGGAAAACAACACTTATAAAACATTCAGTAAAAGAGGCTTACTTGAAGAAGTCATCGGTGCAGTAAAGTTGGTTGTTCCTTGCGAAGCATTTACCCGAGAGCATAGCGCGGCACTCCACGCACCGCAGACAGCCGGCGTGCCAGGTGCGGTCCGACACCTTCAGCACGTAGCGGTCCACGATCATCTCGTGACAGCCGCCGCATTTCGGGATACTGGCTGCAACACATATAGAGTTGTTAAACACTGACGGTGTAAGGTTACTAGCGCTTTTTCTGCAACGACCACGTGGATTTCGAAAACTCCGAAACAAACTTCAACACAATAGCATTTCACCTATTTATGGGTTGATATAAAAAGTGAAACTTCTTCAAATATAATAAGAAAGAGAGACAGAGAGAGTCATATCTTTCTTCTCTCTCATGTAATGAAATGTGCCTAAGCGTGACAAGTCCTTGAAATTTCGCTCTCAATTTAGGTCAAATTATCGAATTGCCGCCTAAGAAGTTTCACTTCAAAAAGTATACAGACCTATTAATCCTTCCTCGGCGTTCAAGATATCAATAACTTTTATCACAATTGATTCAGAGCTGTAGTGCGATTCTGTAACCATCTCACCGTGAAAACTTAGGTGAAGTGAGCGTGGAGTGAGCTGTCATTAGTGTCAATCCCTATAGCATCAAATGAAATGACAGCTCACTCCACGCAAGTTTTCACGGTGAGATTTTTACAGAATCGACATGCAGTATAGTCGTGGAAACGTAACATACCTATATAAACAATTAGAGATTGTATGAAATATTAGTTTGGATAACTGTAACGCGAGAACGACAAAAGTATGAGTATTAAGTTTTGGCCTGCATGAGTACCATGCTATGATGCCAGATAATCAATAACTCGGTAGGTGCAGTGGACCATCAAGTTAATGAACGAAAGATGGCAGTAGATACAGTGTTAACTTAAATTAAATTTTTAGCAGTGTTCACTTCTGGCTGAACGCGAGAACCACAGGGCCGGTCGATGAGGCGATGTTTGAGTGAGGCCTATGTCAAGCAGTACACGATGAAAGATAGGACTAGAGCATTATTTATTATCATTGCATTTACAATAACAAATCATTTAATAAAGGTCTAGAAGATTCAAACGGACCAACTCCACAGATTGCTTTAACACATTGCTTTTGTGTGATAAAGCTTTTTTTGCCGTAGAAGACATATGCACCTACGGAAATGATTTTGGGCATGAGCCTAACAACAAAGGAAAGTCAAAAAGAAGCTTCAAGAATTTTTTTTTATTTCCCCACTACTGGGACACAGGCCTCCTCTCAGTGAGACGGAGTGGACCACAATCCACCTCGCGGGCCCAGTGCGGGTTAGCAGTGTGTAGTTCCAATTTCTGGTTCTGGACTAGGTTTCGTCCTTAGCCGTTTTGACAGCAGTGGTGATGAAATAATTTACAAGAAGTAAAGCGCCTGGGTTCGAACCTATGACCTACAACTCGTAAGTCGCAGCCGTGACCACTGGGCCACCACAGCTCTACGCTATTTTATTATTACTCGTCTGCAATTAATACAGACCACGTGCCTTTTTAATTATATCAACTTGAACAACGGTTTGTACCTAACTATTACCTACGCAGTTTGTAGGCCTAAACGATTCTAAGCGAAAGATCAAAGATTATGTTATTATGTACCAATTTATAGGCCTAAACGGTTCTTAGTGAAAGATGTAAATACAGATTATTTAAATAATGTACGTAGGTACCTACCTACTAATTTATAATCCATTTTGCTTATTTTACGCCAAGTGTTCATAATATAACTATATACCTAAGTACTTATAGTTAGAGTTAATAACTAGTTATAGTTTATAACATCCCCTTTATTTATTTTTTTAATCCTGAAGGGGCCCATTCGCTCTTGACATTGATCACACCTGTTCGAAAGCTATGCATGAGGTGTATGATGGAACGAGCGTGCCTAGAAGATGCCTGTTCACTCTTGCTTTGAAGGCAGACGGGACTTACTATACTATTATCGTTGGTAACTTAAATAACTTAACAGGACGAAACGTCTTGCCTAGAATCAATCAGATGAGCAAAGCGTCCACTGCAACGGAACACTATCTACTTAGCAAACAGCCAAACGAACTAATAACAATGTTGCAACGGATGGCAGTTAGTTTAACGGGCTCCCCAAATTGGCATAGAAATATGCTGCTTCCCGTGTTACTTTTATTTCATGACATCCGTATGTCAAGACGTGTCATAATCGGGCCTAGATCAACTCATTTTTTTAAGCTTTTGTTCTTCTTGGTGACTGTTACAAATTAGTGTTGTAGTAATCCTTTCGCCTGTGCTTTCGCTAATGAAAAATACCATAATATTGTGTTACGTCTCTGCATACCCAGTACATCGCATCACATACCTACTTACCTACACGAGTTTTATTTACAATGCATATTATTCTGGTACATTTTCCACGCTTGTTTTTTATGCTTTAATGATTTCAAATAATTCGTTACAGATTTGCAGTTTCCCGATAAAATTATATTAACCGCAACTATCTGATATGTGAGTATCTACTTTCTGCAGCAGCTACTTCTAGTTCAGGTATTTTAATGCCTAGTATTGCTTTTAGGAAAACGCGTTAGCCTTGTCAAAATGCGGTGGTTAATAGAAAGCGAGACAGGCAGAGCAGTTTAGTAGCATTCAGCAGTAGTTCATTAATAGCACATTATTATGTACTGCGTGTCTGCGTGTCCTGTAAGCTGCACGTTACAGGAACTGATGGACGCTAGTGAAGACACGCGAAAAAGAAGTAGCGCTATATCTAAAACCAAAACTGGTTTTAATGAGAGACACGAGATGAGGCACTAATAATCTGTCAAAACAAAATCTTGATAGGACACAACATTTGGCTAGGATGACTCACGCAACAATTTTTATTTTGTAATAATTAAAGCGGTGATCGCACTAATATCGCACGGTTTCCACGACGCAATATTATAGTCATATATGTTTTTGTCTGACTATGTATTTTAAAAGTTACATACATTAGCACGAAAACGCGGAGCCGCCACAGCGCGGGGCCAGAGCATTTGCTACACCTGGTACGTGGCTAATCCGGCACTGTCTATTAGTTAGGTTTTCTAATCTTTTTGTCTTAAATATTTTTTGTATCTTATAAAAATGAAAACAAATGGATCAGAAAACCTGTGGATGCCAATGAGGTTAACAACTGAAAGCTCGTCATAGGTACCTAGTGTTAGTATAGAAACCGCCATTGTTGAGTATTATTAGTGTTAACACAAATTAAACGAAGACTAGATAAAAATTAATACGACTTCGAGTGTGAGAGTGAGAGTGCTCAATTAAAAGACGGGAAGGGAAGCGTCTACTATGAGTAAAAAAACAGCTTTGATGGAAAGGTAAATATATAAGAAGTTCTTTATTTGGTAATAGTGGAGGCTTATGAGTATGACAGAAATAATCTGGTTGGAGTTACACCTAACTCGAGGATGATCTTAATAACATTCCTGTACTGGAAAACTTGAGAGATGTTAGTTCTGGCACTGATTTATATGATAAGTTTAACACACACATACCCTTAATATAATGTAAAAAAAAACCTAATGGAAGCAGACATGGTTCTCTGTTTTACGAAAAGGAGAATCACTTGTTTACGAATTTTTCCCATAAAAGTCTTCAGGTTTAAAATAGATAGAACTTAATAGCATGTAGTCTCGACGAATTATCGGCTTGCATTTTTTCTTCGTAGAGTTATCCTCCACGGTTTGCGTCTTTTTAGAGTTTTTGGGAAATATAAGGTCCCAGTAATTTTGCAGTCAAGAACTGAGCAACGGAGCCAATGATTTCAATAGTAATAATATGTCAATGAACGGAGCAAATTATTTAACGCGTAAAAGAAGTTGCTTGTTTACATAGAATGTATGCATACCTAGTGAGTGACAGCTAGCTGTCAAATTCTTGGACTAGTGATAGTAGCGACATCTGAAGTGAACAAGTGACAGTTTTTATCGCAATTTGTGCCACTTACAAATTGAGTGAATTCTAATTTTAAAATGTTTTTCATTTGATAATTGAGGTTATTTTATGACATGGGTATAATATTAGCTACCCAGTAACTGGGTTGTGGAGGTCAGATTTGTAGTCGCTCTACTTAAAATACTGGTATTCAGCTGCATCCGGTTAGACTGGAAGCCGACCCCAACATGGTTGTGAAAAGGCTAGGCAGATGATGATGATAGGTATGCATTTCAGTGTTACATTATAATTGTTATAATAATCTCCACTATGCTAAGATACACACTAGGTAAATCCTACCTACTGTTGTTTAATCGCAGCTTACAAGACATAAGCGAAAGTACTGCGAAGTATATTTGCAAAACCTTAGATACTTTTGATTTTCGATATATTTAGGTGCATGAAGGGTAGGTACGTACGGAGGCAATGTAGAGTGCTTTATAAAGCTGGTACAATCACGGAGCGAAATACGGGCTGATTTTTCCAACGCCAGGTAATTTTATCCTTGGAATAATTTTGAATTTTTGACAGTTCTTCCATACAAAGTCTGTCAGACGTCAATTTAATTCCACGAATAAAAATTATCTGTCGATTGAAAAATCAGCCCTACGTTTACTTTGAATTGCATGAACGTACAGTTTTTCGTGGTTTTCACATACCAACGTATTGTTAAACGTCACAATTGCTACTAAAATGAGCGCACGTTCAACGTTTACAAACGCAGCACAGAAAATAGCACAGCACACGGAACACTCACACAACAGAACACAACATTACGTACATAGGAATACTTCGGGCAAGTGCTCGAGCTGTATCGGCGGCACTCGCATGTCCTCGAGCTCGGCTTCCTCAGCGCCCGGATACATCATGGCCCCCAGCATGGTGACGCGGCCGACCCGGGCCGCTCCGTCCGGCGCACTGCCGCTACCCCGCCGCGCAACCCCCAACCCTCTTATCACCGACCTACTCCCATTGGTCGCCGATAACAGCCACTACGCCCACCGACCAATCCACACGTACACGGCTACACCCACCGATCGATTGTGAAAAGAATTTTCGCAGCATTTCCCACCGATACTGAACACTTTATATCGCTCAAGTGTTTACAGATGAGCGCCGCTACACCGCTTTACTTTTTATGCACCATTCTTTTGCATCAATAGAGGATTAAAGGTAAATCGGAATGTAGCTATAAGTACCTATTCGTAAATCGGATGTTTATTTTACGTGCATACTTATATAAAAATGTTAGTGAAAGCTCAGTCAACCGGCTACGTTGCTCGCTACGTGCTACGTGCTACGTGCTACGGTGTAGGTGAGATATTGTGTTTACTGGGCGGCGCGGCGCGTAGCGTCTTCGTAGCATCTCACGAACGTCTACTTAGTCAATATTTTTTTTCAGTTTTTCATTTTTATATAATTTTATTTCTAGTGCTTAAGAGTATTTTATTTGTGTCATGAATTTAAGAAATAAATGTCCCTGAAGTTGACACTTTTAAAGCAAAAATCTTAAAAATCCTGAAACATAATAATATCTTAGACGTTTCTATTTAGATATATATTTATAGGTATATATAACTAATTACATATCTATATAGATATGAATTTATTGCAAAATATGAAACAACAATCTATTTACAAACGGGTAATTCATAAAAATAACAAATTTAAATCTTAACTTAACTAAAACTATACAAAAACTAAAATATAGCGTCAAAAAATTCATCCGCATCGCTGTCGACTGGTAATGTACCCAAGAGACTGGCAGCATTACCACGCTGTATGGCAATGCTTAACCTTTGGCCAAGGTAAAAGCCAGCTCTTGGGTCACGGAATGTGTCAACCAGCCGTTTTGAAATTTCCTTAAAAAGGCCATGAGCTCTCGGACCCCACGACCCGAGGGTTTCAACCCCAAACGGCTCGAAAATATAATTTCCGATAAGGTTATTATATTTACGCCGCTTGAGGTTTTCCGCAGCCGCAGCAGCAGCACCAGCACAGCATGCCGAGCCAGGAAGATGGGATGGCGCAAGAGTATCGACGCACGTTGCGTCCCACACTAAAGGCCTACCCACCTTCCATGGACATAAAGACATACCGTCCGGTCTCTTGCCATCGTCGCGTGCCAAGCCATTGGGTTCCAATACAGCTGGAACGCCGACGGTAACAAGAGCTCGTCGGATGATGTCATTAATGTTCGCGTGTCGCGCTAAGCGACCCGCACTTCGGCTGCAAGACAGGCCGTGGTGTCCGAGGCTGTTGACATCTTCGGCACAGTGACAGCGATGAGGAGAACAGCAAGGAGTGCCTAGTCGCAGGGAAGCTGCGAGGCGAACAGTAGTATCGTCGAACAAAGTGCCTATGTTCGACGAAGGTAGTGCATGAAGCCAAAGACCCGACTCCCACCTACCCACAGCCAGCAGGCGCGCACGTTCCGCAGTAGTAACAGACGAGTCAAGTAAATTGTTCTGTACTACTCTGCAGAGCGGCTCATCCCACCGTCTCTGGGAAGATGGATTGTCGGGTGGATCTGTATTCGGGCAAGCGAGTCTCCAGGCATCTATAGCCTCGGTGAAACACGGCACATCAGAATTAATCAGTGTGGAAAGCTAGGATTCTCCTGATTAATTTATCAGTGCCGGACCGAGGATATGAACGTACTAGAAATTTTGCGGACGCCGAGGCCTCCCATATGAATGGGAAGAGTAGCTTGTGCCCAAGCTCTGTCGTCCATGATATAGATATAGATACAATATATTGAAACGTTTCATAGCATGGCAGCAAGTCATTTTATAAATAGGTAAGCATTTTATTGATTTGACGTTCAATAAGTGCTGATTCTCAGCCTAGTTTGAATAAATGACTTTTGATTTTAATTTGTTATAAAAGGACCTTATTGGTGATGTTCTTTAGAAAGGTCAGGTGCGTTGTACCTACTCGCAACCGGCGCCGGCGCAGCGTGCGTGTATGACGATGTAAGAACGTAAACGAAGCAAAAGGAAAAACTATCAGTAGGAGTATCAGTGGTCCGCCTAACCCTATGGGAAGATGGCGTGAGTTTATGAATGTTTATTGTTTTTTGTAGTGAAGCATTAAGATTATTCTAATTAGTAATTAGTTACCGAAGAAGATATTCGATAGTAAATAAACAATGTAGTAAATAATTTACTACATTATTCATAAGCATAATATTGTGAACTTTTTGATATGATGTCTTTGGCTAAGGTAAAATCTTTTTAATTGAAATATTTCACTCTTTAGATGTTTATTTAAAAAAGTACAACCACATCTCTACATTAAATGTATACTAGAAATAATCTTAATAACTAAAGGACTAATCTACATGACAATTACGGCGTAGGTACCTATACCTACATAGCATTGTTTACAATATCCTGCTGCTTTGAAAAATATAGTACCTACACTAAATTAAAACAAACTAACGTAAATAACACGGGTAACAACAAAAAGTTAAGAAATGAAAACAATAATTGAAATTAATAATTGAAAATTAAATTAAAAACAACGTGGCAAGGATAGCGTGCTATTTTTCTAAATTACGGTAACTTGTCGCTGCTCATTATCATATCTGGAGACTGTAAGCCTAAATTGGTTTTTACAAAAGGTTTATCAAATATCTTTTTATTTTTTTGGCCCTTGGGTAAATTATTGGAACTGCGAAGGAAACGCTTTGCAAAAGGGAACTGCACTGTATTTTTCATAAATGATTTTATGGAGGAAACATAAATCTAGTAGACGTCTGCGATCGCGAAGGGTATAATACCTAATAATTTAATTTTTGTTTAAACGCTCCATGTGTGGATATATGTATATGTATATTCAGATGAACTGTTCGAATGTTTATGTTATATTATCAGCATAGCTACAAGTGTGTACTAGACATGCACTCGTACTCAAGCAGATGATGGGTAAGTACTTACTTAGTGAGTAAAACTCGACGGGTGTGGAACTGAAGAGTACCATCTTAATATATCACAGTAGTCAGTACCTACCCGTTATTCATCGAAAGAGAAGTAATTCACTCATACATTGCCATTAGCAAGTCATAAGTACCATTTAATAGGGAACAAGGGTAAAAACTCTGTACAAATCCAGACTTTAAGTACCTAGGTATACAATGAAAATAGGGGTTAGCAAGTATTAAGTCATTCTTATTGGTGATTGAAGTGGCATATTAATTTGTAATGATTTCTATCTGGGATTTGCTTCAACTGACAAGTGCTTTACAAAGAAACTTTTTATTTAGGTAACATAATGTACCATCTTATGGAGAAAATCAAACGGCAACTGAAAACAAAGTCGGTTAAAAATGAGGAAGTTCACTTGGCTTACCGAACACTGGAAGAGAAACATACATACCTAAGCATGGTCCATCGTGTATCTTAGCAGAACTTTGGGAGTATATCACGATGACAAGTCGCCGAGTCTGCAGCTTAACTTATGGCAAGTTTGGCCGGATTGGGAAGTTCTATTAGCTGTCTGTTTTTGTACAAAATTATATAAGTACTGCTAGATAGGATGTTGTAAGTTTATTTATGTACCTAGACACAGCTCTCAATAGAAAAAATAAGTAAAGATAGAAGAGCAAAGAGATTAAATCGGGCTATAAACTGCGTGTAAGTTTAGTGTTTGACATAATGAAATGTGTTATCAAATTGACACGCTCCTAACATACCTACAGGTTTTTACCTAGTTTGGGACTACAAGAGTTAACAAGAGGCTTCGTATTATTTTCTAACCTCATATTACATAACACACATAGGTACTTACATAAACCTTACATAAACTCACACCTTCCATGGGGTAGACAGAAACTACAGAACGTCACCAGCTACGATTCTTACATCCTCCTTTTGCTCCGTTTTAACGTTTATACACGCACGCCGATTGCGAGTAGGTACTGAGTACTGAGTAACCTGACCTTTCTGAAGAACATCACCAATAAGGTCACTAAATGACAGTAAAAATGAAATAAATTTGTACTCGAAAAATCGACGGTGATCATTTTCGCTCTGGGTGGTAATTGTGAAAACCATTGAATTCCATAGAAATTATCGTTACAATTTGGAGTGGCTTGAACGTAACTAAGTCAAAAACAAAAAGTCTATGGTATTTGGTTGTATCAACTAATGCAAAGGAAGTGTGAAGTGTGTGTGTGTGTGTGTGTGTGTGTGTGTGTGTGTGTGTGTGTGGTGGGTGTGTGGCATGGCCTTTAATTTTCGCCATTGTGTAGGTACCTACATATACCTATAATAAAAATGGCTTATGGATGGAGCAGCTTGGACTTACTTCACTATCCACTTGACTTGTCAAACATAAATGAACAACCTCATCCAAAACTTGTAATCTTTTGAGGCAAAACGTAACAATACATAGCAACGTGAACACAGTTATCTCAAGTCTCTAACAAGACTGTGCATAACGAGCTCTCCCTCCGTCAAATCAAAATGAGCACGTTACCAACTTAACTACGCACTCATACCTAGCTACCACGACCCATACGGCTATTTTATGGTGGAGCGACACTATAAATACTCAATATGAATCGTCGGCTCAATCCGGCTAGTCCGTGGTCAACCGTGGCCGCGTGGTTGCTACGATAAATTATCCAAGTGAACGCGAGACCGGCCGTGTGCAAGTTTACGACGGCATAAATCACGGCTTAGCGTCGCTGGAACCACCCTAAACGCGTGCGCAGACCAGGTTACAAGGTTATACATTATGAAACGTGAGCGAGCCTTGATTCGATGTGAGCCGCGGATGTTACGGACTGCGGCCAGTGGGTCAACACGATGTTTTATTAATAGTCTGCCTGAAAGTCCCGTTGGTAAAGAACGTTAGCTTGTGACACATGCTGCTGTTCTACATAGTGGAACATAGGTAGGTAACCTAAACCCGTGGAAAAATAAATCGTGTAGATTTCCAGAATTAATTATTTTGTAGAGGAAACACCGCACAGGGAGGAAGGAGTACAATCGACGTAGGTATTGGTAGGTAGCTAAATTATTATCAATTTCCTCGTCGTCAGGTAGGTACTCTAGGTCAACCACCAGCACCGTAGCATAATGTCGCTGATAAGCTGCCTATTGCGATAAGAGAAATCTTCGGAAATAAAACTGAAAATTATGACCTCTACATTTTACTTTTTGGTAATGAAAACTTTTTGAAAATCCTAAATATTTTTTTTTATTGGCTGGGTAGGAACTTTACTCCATGCAAAAAACACTGGTGCATCATAAAATTATGATTCATAAAAGAAGCGTATTCGAAAAATGTTTTTTTTTTAATTTAAACCCACAACCGGGGCGTAGTGATGTATGTACTTTGTTCCATAAATTGTGTGGGGCGGTCGTGTGCCACCGGTCCCTGGGGCATCGGCGCGTGCGCGGCCCAACGTAATTGACGGTTACCGAGCACTCCTGGAGCTTCTTTCCCTTCAATCTGCACATCGGATGCGACAGCAACCAACTCGCTTGGAAACACTAGGGAAGCATTAGTGCTTCTTCAAAAGATCCCCTTGCTAAATCATGTGTGTGTTATAAGTGAAACAATAGCCACACTAAACCTTTTTGGTGTGAACTAACTTTTGAGAAAGGTTTATTACCCGTATTCACAAACATTACTATGAGGTCTCACAGTGCGCGCGGGCGCACAGGGTTCCAAAAACCTAGATTCACACGGTATTCATAGAAAATACATGAGTGGCGATCGGCACTGTGTGTGCCTTAATGTTTATGAATTTAAAGGCTTGTCATATGGAACGCAATGAGAATTGTCTTTCTTCGCATAGTAGATACCTATTGCTACTTTGCTTAGAGAAGTATAGTTTGTGAATACAGGTGTTAGTACCTACATCATAGGGGAATTGGCTACTTCTGTGATAAGATGGAAAAAACCTTTAGGTTTGTAACTTGGCAGCACCAACAAGCAATATTTGGTGCTAGCCTAGCCATGTTTTAGAGTCAACTAAAACTTTATATTTGCTCCTTACTAAAAATAAAGCACAGTTTTATACAAAAAACAGCACTCACTCACATTGAATACTTATTCGTCGGAATGTTCTCCTCTCACACACTAAACGATCGACAAACTGATGAGATACGAGTACCACGATAGATAAAAATTTGTCCCTATTTGTGCGCGACGTATCCGAAATATTCCGAGCGCGTGCCGTGCGCCGCGGTGTCCAGTTTCTGTGGGAAACCGCTCCGCAATGGACCTTGACAAGTTCCCATGATCAGCTAACAAATATTGACTACTGATGTTATGTAACTTGTAGCTGTAAGTCCTTATTGTGTTTCGTTATATATACAGGCTTTTAGTCAAGGCCAAATGTTAACAGTTTAGAATTACCCCCTGACTAATAAACGTATTATATCAGATGAATTACACAAAGATTTCTCTCTTTCAGTCGTCAGTAATTTGACTTTCGAAAGAAGAAGACAAAGCGTTATGTAACTATAGAGACGCTATACAACGTTTATTAGTAAGGGGGTTAGTATCCGACCAAAGATTCTGTTTCAGTCTGGGTAGCTTCAGCAAAAAGTAAGGTTCCGACCGAAACTAAAACATGATCCAAATATACGATTACAATTTCGGTTTCGGCTGAAAATTGTGTTTCGGTCGGACATTTAGAATAACCAAGTGAAATGCAGCGGCGTTGTCACTATAGTCCGACATCTGGGTATCCTATTTGATATCTATCCTTATTGGTAAGTGATCCCTACAAATCAGTTCTTAGTTTATCTATTATAAGAGTTCCCATAAAAAGTAACAATTATAAGATAATTTTAAACTTAAATAAAATCCATATTTTATTTAAGTTTAAAATTATCTTATAATTGTTACTTTATATGCCCATGCATATAACAGAATTACTATAAATTATAACATGCGACAGCGAGGCCGCGATCCCGCCCGCTGTAAAGCGCTTTAATTTAATAATGTCTGCTTGATCTGATTATAACGGAACCGAAAAATTATATCGTTCCCTAATTAGGTTAAAATGCAATTTAGAGATGCGCCGCGGGCGGCACGCGCTCGCCTCCGAACACTTTTATGGTACTTTAGCAGCTGGGGGTTGTGGAGCAACCCTACCCTGACGTGCGGATCATACGATGATAACTAGAGATGCGAGTGATAGCTTATTGTTCTTTTGAGCGGGACACTAGCCGTTTTTATAGTTTAATTATTTATGAGATTCGTGGTGTCTCCTTGCGAAATGTTGTTTTGTGGAAAGTAACGTTGATCGCCGTCGTAGTAACAGATTGTTTGCAGGCGCTAAAGATGTTCATTTCTATCTATTGAATACAATGTGTTAATTTATTTTAGAAATATAGCCGATACAGTACATTACTGAAATAATAACTTTCACAGTAAATTAGAACTTAATTTCTTAAGCTTACCTACCAGCAGATACAAACCAGATAATAATTATTATTTGAGGCAGTAGGTAATCTCTCTCAAATAATCAAACTATCTTACAATTTAAGTCTAATATCATCAAATAGCTTAATTATTTGACTATAATCATAAACCACAAGCTAAAGGCACTAACAAAGACCATAAAATCAAACCTAACAAAATAAACCTAGAGCGGGCTGTCGTCGCCCCTTCAAAACGCGACGAACCCCACTTATTAAAATTAATAAGTGGGCCCTTGCCTGCATTAATGATCGGCTTGAGTCAATATAGATATAATATATTTGACAATCAACGTTAACCAGATCGTGGCTAACATTCGACGGCTGGATAGTTTGTTGTTCCGTGGCGACCACTAACTAGAGGACTGAGTCGTAGGTTACAACAAACATTCTTATGGTTATGTTTTATTACATCAACAAAATAGGGCTTATTTGTAATAGCTTAGGTGTGATTAAAATTAAAATTCAGCGTGGAACAGCATAATAGGTACCTAAACGATAATACTTATTTAGTTATCTTCTCTACATTATGAATTATCTTCAGCCTAATATTCACGGCAGGAACGAGTTACCAAACTTTAAAACATTTTAAGCGGTAGGTAATGAAATTTCAAGGATTAAAACACCAGAAACCCATAAATATTCTAAATACCACAGCGTCAGTAAGTCTTCAACGGCTAGATAACTATTGAGATACTGATGAAAATTTAATACAGGGAGCCTAAAACGCAAAATTTTCGTAAAATGGTGACACATATTAGCTGATCCATACAAAACTGTCAAACAGATGAATTGCGTGCTATGAATTGTACGCAGATAATATTATAAATTATCAGTTTGTGACCATTTTACGATTTCTATTAAGATTCATAATAAGTACTCTCCTATTATGATTCTGCAAAAGCGGCTTTCTAGGCCCCCTGGTATGACATCCTCGTTAGCCTATTTTCCAAAGAAAGGAGTACACTAAATATGTCCGCAATAATGACTCTTCACTTTGAATTGAAGTGCATACTCTGAGTCTTTGATCCTTGTTTGCTCAACCACTGCAAACTCCACCAAGGGTAACAGGGTAACCAAAGGAAGGGGCACAATGTTTGCTAAATAAATATTTTTCATAAACGCACTTGTATTATTTGCCTAATACTTAATTATGACAGGGTATGTTTGTGAATTCACCATAAATTAATTATTTATTTAATGGCATACGATTTACAAAAGGTACCTCCCCCCCCCCCTATTGTAACTATGCTGTTGCGCTAAACTTCAAGCAATTTTTATGGATAACAAAAACATTATGAAATCAAAAGTAACTATGCAACTATACCGCATTCTTTTGGTTTGTTGGAACTTAAATGCCTAGCTAATATAAAATTGTAACTTTATTTGGTTCACAGCGCTGAAACATAAGTGCCTATTCTATTAAGCACGAGCGTCGGATTGCAAGTAAGAACACGACGCGATGTTATTGTTTACGCGGTTTTGTCGGTTAATGAGGTCGGATTAAAAAAGAAAGCATTATTTTTAACGCTACCTCATTAACCCACAATGCGAGTCGCCGCGGCCCGGGGCTCCGGTGGCAGAAATTGAATCTCGAGCGCATGCCTGCTGCGACGGTTCGCGTTTAGTTCTGCTTGCCTCCCAACATTATAACTACTACGATTCATTTTTACTGCAGTTTGTTTATTATGAAAATAAATAGTCCACAGTAAAGTAGGCGAGGTCAGTAGTGACGTGATCCTGTTAAAACAATGCGAATACCCAACGGACAATTAAAATAATACAACTTGTTAGAGACATGCTCTAATTTTTTTCCCTGTTAATAGTAAGATTGAACTGTTTTTCACTTTGTCTGTCCATGTTAAACAGGATAATAGACTAGTTATAAGCTTATCCGAGACAGATTGATTGTAATTAGTTTCAGTGTAAAATCGTTTGGCATTGAACGTTGGACAGCTGCTGCTGAAATTAATGATTTAGTTCTTTCACCAGAAATAATCATGGTACAGAGTCCAGCACATCAAGCTACCCCAACCTGTCAAATTTCTTTGATAGATTTTCAACTTTACCACAAAGGTATAAGGTTAATATTCAATTGGGAAAATTTGACAGATTGAGGTAGGTTGATGTGCTGGCCTCTGTACTTGTCTACAAAAACAACAAGCTGGAAGGGACTTTCTAAACCAACGAAATTAAAAAAAAAACACTACTTATCGTAGTCATAATCTCTCATAATGTAGGAGGATCGGGAAGATTTTTCTTATCTTTTTTGACAAAAATAAAAAAACTAAAAACGGTGCAGTATTTTTTTGAGAAAATAGCGCCTATTTTCACTCATAGACCAACAGAAGACCTCCCTTTTTAAATCTTATAAAAACGGGGACAACCCTCGGTGACGTCTGGCCGATGCGCTGCATTAGTTTCAATAACTAGGCAATGAATTAAAGAGCTAGTACTACAAATTAACTTTTGATCTGTTGCTTCCTCGTTTTTTGTGAGAGAACTTAACAAAAAAGTGACCGTAACTCATCGTCCAGTTTGAGTAAAAAACGTAGTAATTTTTTGTTAGACCAGTAACTAGTGCGTTCAGTACCGGGCACCGACAAACAAAAAATGTAAACAAACTTCTATAGAACTATCGACTTGAACGAGTTGTGGCTAACAATTTTATTTTCAAAGTTCGAATAGTAGATCCAGTTTATTAATTTTTTTGTAAACTGACTCTTTCAGAGATGTAGTGGGGTAATTGCGGTTACGCAACTGCACTGCATCTCTGAAAGAGATTGCCATAGCCATTGCTACTGGTAGTGTGTTAACAGTACCAGTAGCAATGGCTTTCATTTTGACAGTTCAACAACATTCATTGCGTTATTTACGTTGTTGAGCAGACAAATTTTTCGAACATATAATTATGAAGCAATGGATTAGCAATATCCTTTAAAATGATTGTGACAGATATTGTGTTACGGAATTACGAGGTCGTGAAATCCTTTTTAAATTTATAAGCGCATATTTCCATCCAAATTATATAAAAAAATTAACGGAGGACCTTTTTTGAGGCAGGAAATTCTGTGTATTAAGTCTGCAATTCTGATAATATCTTGGACATTGTTTGCTTATTAATTGTATTCTTTAAAGGCCAGCGTTAAATACAAAATATAAATACGAACATTCGTTTCAAATATATTTTTTGCAAAATAATTCATATGAACTAAGAACGTACCTGAAAGTTAATTTTCATTATTATCTTCCGTAACTGAACAGCTTCCGTACCTACGCAAGAAATCTATTAATCGTGTACTACCTGGTACCGATTTGGTTAAATACATCCGTCTTTGTCCAATCGTGGTAACGTTTGAAAACCTCCTTTGATAGCTTATTTACCCCCTTACTAATAAACGTTGTATAGCGTCTGTATAGTTACACAATGCTTTGTCTTCTTTCGAATGTCAAATTACTGACGATTGAAAGAGAGAAATCGGTGTGTAACTATTCATCTGATATAATACGTTTATTAGTAAGGGGGTTAGAATATTTAGATTACTCGATGAGTTGAACTATAAATCTGTAACGCTTAAAGATTCTGCCTGATCTTTACAACGTATTGATATTAATTCTCTTGGTCAATCTGAAAAGCAATTACCTACTCTCAAATCTGAACGATCCTGAATTAAAAAGGGGAAGGCTAAATCTTTCAACTAACGTTTTCTTTCGATTGGCACCGCATGAGAAGAGACTCGAATCTGAATCGAATAGTTTTTTGAAGAGAACACAGGACGAGCAAGCCGATCAAACTGACTCACACACTGTCGTCATTTGTTTGACCGACTATAAGACACACATCTAATATAATATAGTAAACATGACCTAGTGGACACCATGTCCTCGATAGGTTCGTCACAATTACTGTGATCGTCCTGCCCTTGTGCCTGTTGCGAGCGTCGCGTGTTACCACCAGAGCGGTCCATTACAGCTAAGGTTAACGCTTCAGATACATGCCCTAAGATAACGACGTGTAGGAATAACGATAATGTAATCATGCAGTAATCACGTCCTTTGTATCGTCTGACCCTAATTTACCGTGTCTGTCTGAAAATAAGCGACGATCGAGATGTTCGCATTTGCGCTCTATTAGGTATATTCAGTCGAAATCGCGGGCTGCGTTTACGCCGTACGGCATTTCATACAAACTTTCAAGCCCTTGTTTTTCGAAATGAATGAACCGATTTTAATGAAATTTCATACGCAAAAGCAGGATACAAAGGTCTAAAAAGTTACTTAAGAACATTTTCGAAATGTCTTATTTAAAAAAAGATAACTGGAAATCTCTGTTTCTATAGAAACTTTAAAATCGCTCTAATTTGGCTGTATCAATATTTTTTGAAAATGTTCTTAAGTAACTTTTTAGACCTTTGTATCCTTTACTCATGCGTATGAAGTTTCATTAAAATCGGTTCATTCATTTCGAAAAACAAAGGCTTGAAAGTTTGTATGAAATGCCGTACGGCGTAAACGCTCTTAAATTAAATTAAATTACTCTGTTAAATTACTTCCCGAAACACTACACTACGTGTAGATACTTCCTATACATCGCTAACAATTAGTTTCGTGCTGAGAAGAGCAGCTTTACTTCGATGAAATTTTTTCAATAAAACTGCCGGTAATCTGGTCACGCAAACTACGACCGCCAAATATGTCAAAGATCGCGCTGAAAAATTTGCAAGGTCAAATTAAATTAGCTAGCGGTTCGCGATAGATGTGATGGGTATCGATATCTAAACAACACTACCTTCGGTCGTTCAAATAAAAATATTTCATCGAATATAATATTTTTATTTGGGGTCAACGACCGAAGGTAGTGTGGTTACTTGAGATATCAGTTTGTTTTATGTAAACTTCGCTACCGTGTTCATTATCCATAACAAAACACGATAAAAAAAACATATATACTTATAACTCATACTTCAGGTACCTAACTAAATTACCAGCGGTCGCTGATAAAAAGATATGATAACATCACTGTTTTTTTTATTTTATCTTGTCAGATATAATTTGAATGACTTTCTTCATGGCATTTTTTATCACTAGTTAAAAAACCACTAACGATTATATCACTATGGTTTTATTGTCCTGCCGATGGGCGAAGAAGAATTTTACCCAATTATAAAGGTACCTATTCAATGTTTTCCTGTAGGAGTTATCTTTTCAGACCTTCAGGTGCAATTAATATTGTAGTCCCGATTGCAATTGGTAAATTACTGTCGATTAGATAAAGATCGAACGGTAAATAAATCGATTGTCTCAGGCAAGGCTTGATTCAGTTAAACGGTTTGGCAGTGGTTTTGTTGCTAACGGTAAAACTAGTAAACATTGATTGATGACCTTAAACTATGTAAAACGATTGTTTGTTTTGATAAGTGATCGATAATACCTAACTATCAATATTCAGTAAGTAAGAGGCATTTGAGTATTTTTTATCGTGTGATATATATTTAGAGCTAGGCCAACTGTTCTAAGTTAGAAAAAGTTGCTGAATCCATAATTGTTTCTAATCCAATCAAAATGAAATTAGAAGTCGCCCTTGCTTAAAGAGAGCGAAGCTTATAATAGAGTGTAAGAGAATTCTACTTAATTCTAAATAATAATTGGTATTACAATGTACCTACAACAACACAAAAATATATCTAGTTTCACTCACATAGGTACTTTTACCTTATCCCTGAATGTAAGATAACGTTAATCAATTCCTGATTAATAATGATGGCTACTACGCGCCGCTACCGACAGGAACAGTGGAAGTCAGTAAATCAGTATGGGTCAGCTGTTGCGGGGAGATGTGGCGCGTGCTATCGAAGCCCTTCCACCCTGCGGCGCGAGCGCAGGGCTTCGCGTGACGTCAGCGCATCTGCCCGCCAGATGGCGCACCCTCGCTCACCAGATAATATCGCACACCGCACGCACCTACACTTTCCACGAAATCAAAATCAGGTAAGGATGAACTGGAGTTGTGCGTCATAAAACTTTATGTCCCTTTGGTCTTTGGACACACATCCAAAATTGTCATGATAACTAACGTTATTTTTATTCTCGTGGGAGATGGTCTTTAAACCCTCAAGGGATTTTATTACCACCACCTAATCATGTAGCATTGCAGTCACCTACATTGAAATCTCTTATTAAGAAGTTTTTCTAAGGTTGATAATGAGATTTGTGATAAATATGTAAATTGTCTAAATATTACGAATGTTTGAATTACCTAAGCAGATAGGTTTGTAAAGACATAGAAACCTAACTGGTCAATTTCTAATGCTCATCGTTTTATTAAACTATGCTGACAAAGGAATACCTACCCACTTCATAGAAACCTCTATGGACTTCACTATTAAAAATATAGACTGGCCGAAGCTGTCAAAAATTTCCGCAGTCGCCATTTGTCAGAAAAAAAAACCACGAGAAGAAAAAAACTTAACGGCATCAACAATTTATTTTACTAACAAATTGCCAGCGCTCCCATTTCTACCCCTAATCTTACAAATTCTCAAAGTTGAAACCTTTTTACTAAAAATACTTAAAACTACAGAATATTTTTAATAAATCCGCTAAGTAGGGTTTGATAAAAATGGCTTTACAAAACTGAGCGCATCAATTAGGATCAGTAATATTTAATTATAACGTACCTACGTTAAGTCATTATTAGTTTGCAAAGTGGGTAATTTTTTATTTGTTTTTAAAGATGAGTACAAAAGTACCCAATATCCAAATGCCTTATAATATAATATTAACATCACACGTGCAAGCACCACATATCTACTTGCGTGTACCACACAACCCTATTGTTTTTATGGCTGAGTAAAACGGTAATTACCGTGGCATCATTACCTATATAGTAAGTGATTTGACGTTATGTAGGGTCGCCGTACGCCATATGCCAGATCCATTACTTTAGTTATGTAACTTGCTAATTAAGTGCTTGCTCATTTGATCATGAATTTATTAATAATACATTATGTCTGCGGCCACGTAACTTATGATATTAATATGCAGATTATGGCAATAAATATGAATGTTCTGAAGGCAGTTTATGTCCCATTCCAAATTGATGAATTCTGCCAATTACTACTTTCAGCTAGATTGAAAAAAAAAAAAACTAATTCTGAAACTAAGCGAAGCAAGGATACTACTATGAATATCCGACCCAAACAAAAGTTTGTTTTTCATTCTTATTCTACCTACTCTATTTTATAATAACTGAGTATTTGCATAAAGGTAAGTAGGTCTCTCACTCGATCTCTATAATAGCAAATTCCAGTAAAAAAAAAAGCATCCGTCTCTCACACGAAGGATTTCGTACCTCAAGGCAAAAAACGCCGAAAATACACTTTTCTTGTATAATTTGTAATTATAGCGGCAATAGAAATACCACTGTGTGAAAATTTCAACTGTCTACCTATTGGTATTACGGTTCATGAGATACAGACCGCTGACAGACAGACGAACGGACACACGAGCAGCGGAGGCTTAGTAATAGGGTTTCGTTGGCATCCTTTTAGTACGGAACCCTAAAAAAGTATATTAAGTATTTTTTCAAATTGCCCTGAATTTATTAAAATCAAAAGTATTTTATGCCAGAGGTAGCTAAGTTTCCAAGTACTCATGAAGCCTTTTAAATTACCCTAGCAAACTGCACCAGCAATTTAGTAGATCTGTTGTCCTCGACCAGCACTATTATACCAATTTTTTTTATTCAAACAATAAATCCAATAATTGCACCGCTTTTGTTATTGCAACCAGTTTTATAATGAAAAATGTCGGATGATAAATGGGTCTGTCGCTGAATATATTTACCTGTAGGTACCTAGCTTTATAAGGTCAAATTAAATTAGCTGTCGAAACTATGCAGATGTGATGGGTATCGATATATAAACACGATAAAATAAAAATAAAAAAGATTTTATGCTTTTTCTTAGGGGTCAACGACCGCTGGTAGTGTTGTGACTTGAGGTATCAGTTGACAAAATGTGTTTTATCGTTTTTAGATATCGATAACAATCACGACAGGGAAGTTTAAAAAAAAAGCCTCCACCAAAAAGAGGAGTGTTATAAGTTTGACGTCTGTCTGTCTGTCTGTGCCATCGTAGCTCCCAAACGGCTGAACCGATTTAGAATTTTTTTTTTTTTTGTTTGATTGGTGACTTGATCGAGAGTGTTCTTAGCTATGATTCAAAAAAATCGGTTCAGCCGTTTGAAGATTATCAGCTCTTTTCTATTTGATGAAATAATGTGAGCATCTTTCACAGGTCTGATTGAGTCGAAATTTGGCATTTCGTTACTTCAATGATAGTAGAAGAACATAGTAACCGTCAACTGCTGTTGCAGCATCACCTGGAATTTGCAGGATACCCAACTCCCTTAACTTACAGCAGAGGTATCGTGTTTGGGCTCCTTGGAATGGTATTAATAAAAGTAGGTTATAGATAGATGGTGACTAGGGGCTGATGATGGGTTAGGAGAGAGAAATAAAGGAGGACCGGACAAAATGTTCCCACGGCCAATAACAACCAAACATATGTCATTAGACAGGCATTTTAATAAAGAGCAATAACTACTATGGCGGGTCCTATCAAATTTTTGTGTGAAAAAAAAAGTTAGGGCTATATTCCGTTGGACGGTAGATGACGGAATACTTGAACGACCACTTTACTGTGGTAAAAATATCTACAACAGCAGCGCAGATTTCGGCGAGTCACATGACGATCGTAGCATGTTTACTAGTAATATAATATTATAAAGTTTAAAAGCAAGAAATAAAAGATAAAGTAAAAAAAAACCCCGACTCAAACAAAAACCTCTAAAAACTAAAATAATAATATATGTTAGCCCTTTAATATTTTGATCCAAGCGTCCTCGCGTCGGGGGACGGGACGGCTAATGAAAACGCCAAATAGATGAAGTTTATACCCAGCAATAATGAATGTATGCTATTGTAGAAAACATAGCCAGCCGTCAGCCGACGCGAGGACGCTTGGATCAAAATATTAAAGGGCCAACATATATTATTATTTTAGTTTTTAGAGGTTTTTGTTTTTTAAACAATTTTTCTTTAATATGCAAACAATATAGGTTTTACAGAAGTTGGATGCAAAAGGTAGTTAGTGGGGTCAACAGTCCTATAAGAATTAAGTACCCTGCCCCCCAAACTAGGAAAATCCTGTATCTTGGGAGGCAAGTAACTACACTAACAGCGGTTGATGACAACACAAAAAAATCTTCAATTTAATTTATGTTTTGTTTTATTAAACGGCTACTAATTTCTGAACGTACTTTACCTGTAATAAAAATAACATAAAATGTATCAACCGGCTACAGTTAGGGACTTTTTCTTATTGACATTGAATGCATTTGTTAATATCCGCGTTCAATGCCAATTTTTTTGTATTTTTCCTTATTCCTATTTTAATTAATTAATAATAATATAGTAAGTAATAGTAAAAATAAGTTATTTTTTTACAAACACAATTGACCTTGCTTTATTTGCAATTAATAAACACGTACTTTATTAAACATTATGGAACGCTACCAATGAAGTGGAATAGTGGATGCTCGGTCTTCAAGCACATTTTCAGCAAAGAATACCTACGTTACAAATACAGTATCAAACTATAACAAAAAGTAGGTAGGTACCTATATATTAATTTTCATATCGTTCCTTTATTTTACTTGACATGCTACGTTCAAATAAGACTGATTCTTGGTAATGTCCGCCACAAGCTGGATGTGTTTCGGGCGAAAACATACCTAGGTACACAGAGTTTAACTCAAATGATCAAAAAGAAAATGATGGGATGAATGACTATCAAATGGTAGAGACAAGTAGAAGAAGAGAAATCCATGCCATGTGAACCTATAGTTAATACGTAATATAATAAATAAGTAAATATATTTCTGACCACTAACCACGCCTAACACACAATCTACGTTGAGTGATGCACCTCGATCTCGACATAGATTGATAAATGATGCAGTAAACAAACTTTTCCACGTTATTCTACAAAATGCCATTAGGTTATTTTCCTACCGCATGCAGCCAATTCCTTACACTATCATTACGTTCTGCCGCTTTAGAGTTATTACTATAGTAACGTTTTGTATTGGTTGTTATTTTTTTTTTTACAGAGTTTAAGCAAGACATGTTAGGCTAATAAGGAAATCGTAACGGTTGGTCAATGAGCACGTATCTAATTAAGACAGTTTTTGTAAATATTTCCTAGATTGATTCATTCTGTGCTAAAAATAGAACCTATGCGAGTAACGATACCTAATACTTAAGATAAAGTTTTTATTGAATATATAACGCTCTAATCTAAGGTAATTTTTCACTGAAGTAAGTTCCTGATAATAAGATTCAAATTCAAAAAACGAGGAGTCTGTTTTTTTAATTCAGTATAATTTCTTTTCGTAAGTATCTACTTATTAATACGTACATATTATACAGTGCCCGCCAAAAGTTAGTCGACATTTTTCCACTTTACCTGTAATGACACATTATGATTTTAAATTCCACTGAAGGACACTGTACACATAAGTCAGTATAGCGACTGTCTGTCGGAGACGGTACCTACTAAGCAGGTATGATTGGCACTTGGCATAATAGAGGCAAATAGAGCGCCTCCCTTCGCTACCAGTGCGCTACTACTAGTCATGTGTCATGGTGTGACATGTAAATACGGCTCATTATTTTTTTCTGGAAGGGGAGTTTCATTATAAGTACCATCAAAATAATAAATAATGTAAATCTTAAAATAATGAGTGTCATACAAAGAAAGTTTATCATTATTGATCACTAGAAGTATCACTTGAAGATGTTATTTTAAGTGGGTTTTGAAACAGCTTTGATTTATTATTTCACAAAACAAACTTAGTTTTTTGTCACTTTATTATTCTGCTCCACAAAAGGGTCATAAATCCGATATTAATAATTACAGGCCCATTAGTTTAATATCACATATCTACTAAATATTCATAAAAATAATTGAAAACCGCATATCTGGAGAACTAGATAAACACCAACCCCCTGAGCAAGCAGGCTTCCGGCCTGGCCTTTCTACGACAGATCATCTGCATACAGTCAATCAACTCATAGAAAAACACCAGGAATATAAAATCCCGTTATAGTTACCTCGCTTTTGTTGATTATTCCAAAGCTTTCGACAGCATTTCACACACATCCATATTTGACGTATTAAGCAACCAAAACATTGATCCCACCTATATAAATCTGTTATTATACGCAATATTTACAGAAATAGTACAGCCGCAATAAAACTTGAAACCACCGATCCAAACTTTAAAATAGAGAATGGAGTCAAATAGGGCGACCCGCTATCTCCTAAACTGTTCACAAGTACCCTCGAAGAAATCTTCAGGAAGTTGGCAGCCGAATGGAGGGAAAGAAGCATTGTCCTTGGCGAAGCGAGACTGACAAATCTACGTTTCGCCGACGACGTTGCTCTCTTTTCATCCTCAGCCACTGAACTTGAACGGATGCTCCAAGACCTTAGCAATGCAAGCCTTGAGGTTGGACTGAAGATGAATATGTCGAAGACCAAAGTTATGTGCAACGAAACACCTAGAAGCATAAAAGTAGACGGGGAGATACCTAATACAACATGTCCAGAAATACCGCTACTTGGGTCAAGTAGTCTCTTTCCAGGCGAGGCAAAATAAAGAAATCTCAAGACGAACGAAAAACGCCTGGAAGAGCTACTGGTCCTTGAAGGAAATATTTAAGGGTGAGTTGCCTATGGCACTGAAACGCAGGCTCATGGACATGTGTATTCTTCCCGTCTTAACCTATGGTGCACAAACTTGGTCTTTGACTAACATCCAGAAGTTCAAACTCAAGGTCTGCCTACGAGCAATGGAGCGCAGTATACTAGGCGTTAAATTAACGGATCGTGTTTGGAACACAATACTGCGCTCCAAAACACAAATAGTTGACGTGGCTCAAAAGGCTGCTCAACTTAAATGGGACTGGGCAGGACATGTCTGCCGCATGCCGGACAAACTGTGGGCCCAAATAGCGCAGAATTGGTGCCCTGAGACAGTGAGGCGGGGTCGCGGCAGACCACGTAGGAGATGGTGGGACGAGCTGGATAGGTTCCTTCAAAACTGGAAGGAGGACGTGCGGGCTCGCGAAAGATGGAAGTAGTGGGGGGGACAGCGCAGGCTAGAAAAAAAAACGGACTACTGAAATTCTTGTGAAGATCTGATGCTCTCATTTAACAGCCCTTAATTGATGACCAAGGTCTTCGTAGCATAATGAAAAATTACGCGTTTTGCACTGGTCCTTATATCCGCGAAAGATGTCAAACAAAAAAAGCTCATTGTGCTTATTTAATTTAAAGTAATTGCATCTAAAATATAATTATTCGACGTGTAGTAGGTAACAAATATTGTGAGCATCTTTCACAGGTCTGATTGAGTCGAAATTTGGCATTTCGTTACTTCAATGATAGTAGAAGAACATAGTAACCGTCAACTGCTGTTGCAGCATCACCTGGAATTTGCAGGATACCCAACTCCCTTAACTTACAGCAGAGGTATCGTGTTTGGGCTCCTTGGAATGGTATTAATAAAAGTAGGTTATAGATAGATGGTGACTAGGGGCTGATGATGGGTTAGGAGAGAGAAATAAAGGAGGACCGGACAAAATGTTCCCACGGCCAATAACAACCAAACATATGTCATTAGACAGGCATTTTAATAAAGAGCAATAACTACTATGGCGGGTCCTATCAAATTTTTGTGTGAAAAAAAAAGTTAGGGCTATATTCCGTTGGACGGTAGATGACGGAATACTTGAACGACCACTTTACTGTGGTAAAAATATCTACAACAGCAGCGCAGATTTCGGCGAGTCACATGACGATCGTAGCATGTTTACTAGTAATATAATATTATAAAGTTTAAAAGCAAGAAATAAAAGATAAAGTAAAAAAAAACCCCGACTCAAACAAAAACCTCTAAAAACTAAAATAATAATATATGTTAGCCCTTTAATATTTTGATCCAAGCGTCCTCGCGTCGGGGGACGGGACGGCTAATGAAAACGCCAAATAGATGAAGTTTATACCCAGCAATAATGAATGTATGCTATTGTAGAAAACATAGCCAGCCGTCAGCCGACGCGAGGACGCTTGGATCAAAATATTAAAGGGCCAACATATATTATTATTTTAGTTTTTAGAGGTTTTTGTTTTTTAAACAATTTTTCTTTAATATGCAAACAATATAGGTTTTACAGAAGTTGGATGCAAAAGGTAGTTAGTGGGGTCAACAGTCCTATAAGAATTAAGTACCCTGCCCCCCAAACTAGGAAAATCCTGTATCTTGGGAGGCAAGTAACTACACTAACAGCGGTTGATGACAACACAAAAAAATCTTCAATTTAATTTATGTTTTGTTTTATTAAACGGCTACTAATTTCTGAACGTACTTTACCTGTAATAAAAATAACATAAAATGTATCAACCGGCTACAGTTAGGGACTTTTTCTTATTGACATTGAATGCATTTGTTAATATCCGCGTTCAATGCCAATTTTTTTGTATTTTTCCTTATTCCTATTTTAATTAATTAATAATAATATAGTAAGTAATAGTAAAAATAAGTTATTTTTTTACAAACACAATTGACCTTGCTTTATTTGCAATTAATAAACACGTACTTTATTAAACATTATGGAACGCTACCAATGAAGTGGAATAGTGGATGCTCGGTCTTCAAGCACATTTTCAGCAAAGAATACCTACGTTACAAATACAGTATCAAACTATAACAAAAAGTAGGTAGGTACCTATATATTAATTTTCATATCGTTCCTTTATTTTACTTGACATGCTACGTTCAAATAAGACTGATTCTTGGTAATGTCCGCCACAAGCTGGATGTGTTTCGGGCGAAAACATACCTAGGTACACAGAGTTTAACTCAAATGATCAAAAAGAAAATGATGGGATGAATGACTATCAAATGGTAGAGACAAGTAGAAGAAGAGAAATCCATGCCATGTGAACCTATAGTTAATACGTAATATAATAAATAAGTAAATATATTTCTGACCACTAACCACGCCTAACACACAATCTACGTTGAGTGATGCACCTCGATCTCGACATAGATTGATAAATGATGCAGTAAACAAACTTTTCCACGTTATTCTACAAAATGCCATTAGGTTATTTTCCTACCGCATGCAGCCAATTCCTTACACTATCATTACGTTCTGCCGCTTTAGAGTTATTACTATAGTAACGTTTTGTATTGGTTGTTATTTTTTTTTTTACAGAGTTTAAGCAAGACATGTTAGGCTAATAAGGAAATCGTAACGGTTGGTCAATGAGCACGTATCTAATTAAGACAGTTTTTGTAAATATTTCCTAGATTGATTCATTCTGTGCTAAAAATAGAACCTATGCGAGTAACGATACCTAATACTTAAGATAAAGTTTTTATTGAATATATAACGCTCTAATCTAAGGTAATTTTTCACTGAAGTAAGTTCCTGATAATAAGATTCAAATTCAAAAAACGAGGAGTCTGTTTTTTTAATTCAGTATAATTTCTTTTCGTAAGTATCTACTTATTAATACGTACATATTATACAGTGCCCGCCAAAAGTTAGTCGACATTTTTCCACTTTACCTGTAATGACACATTATGATTTTAAATTCCACTGAAGGACACTGTACACATAAGTCAGTATAGCGACTGTCTGTCGGAGACGGTACCTACTAAGCAGGTATGATTGGCACTTGGCATAATAGAGGCAAATAGAGCGCCTCCCTTCGCTACCAGTGCGCTACTACTAGTCATGTGTCATGGTGTGACATGTAAATACGGCTCATTATTTTTTTCTGGAAGGGGAGTTTCATTATAAGTACCATCAAAATAATAAATAATGTAAATCTTAAAATAATGAGTGTCATACAAAGAAAGTTTATCATTATTGATCACTAGAAGTATCACTTGAAGATGTTATTTTAAGTGGGTTTTGAAACAGCTTTGATTTATTATTTCACAAAACAAACTTAGTTTTTTGTCACTTTATTATTCTGCTCCACAAAAGGGTCATAAATCCGATATTAATAATTACAGGCCCATTAGTTTAATATCACATATCTACTAAATATTCATAAAAATAATTGAAAACCGCATATCTGGAGAACTAGATAAACACCAACCCCCTGAGCAAGCAGGCTTCCGGCCTGGCCTTTCTACGACAGATCATCTGCATACAGTCAATCAACTCATAGAAAAACACCAGGAATATAAAATCCCGTTATAGTTACCTCGCTTTTGTTGATTATTCCAAAGCTTTCGACAGCATTTCACACACATCCATATTTGACGTATTAAGCAACCAAAACATTGATCCCACCTATATAAATCTGTTATTATACGCAATATTT
The DNA here is from genome assembly GCA_963669345.1 of Gortyna flavago. Classification (NCBI taxonomy): domain Eukaryota; kingdom Metazoa; phylum Arthropoda; class Insecta; order Lepidoptera; family Noctuidae; genus Gortyna; species Gortyna flavago. The sequence continues at coordinate 8,835,626 of OY770128.1, read as the reverse complement.
ACAGAAATAGTACAGCCGCAATAAAACTTGAAACCACCGATCCAAACTTTAAAATAGAGAATGGAGTCAAATAGGGCGACCCGCTATCTCCTAAACTGTTCACAAGTACCCTCGAAGAAATCTTCAGGAAGTTGGCAGCCGAATGGAGGGAAAGAAGCATTGTCCTTGGCGAAGCGAGACTGACAAATCTACGTTTCGCCGACGACGTTGCTCTCTTTTCATCCTCAGCCACTGAACTTGAACGGATGCTCCAAGACCTTAGCAATGCAAGCCTTGAGGTTGGACTGAAGATGAATATGTCGAAGACCAAAGTTATGTGCAACGAAACACCTAGAAGCATAAAAGTAGACGGGGAGATACCTAATACAACATGTCCAGAAATACCGCTACTTGGGTCAAGTAGTCTCTTTCCAGGCGAGGCAAAATAAAGAAATCTCAAGACGAACGAAAAACGCCTGGAAGAGCTACTGGTCCTTGAAGGAAATATTTAAGGGTGAGTTGCCTATGGCACTGAAACGCAGGCTCATGGACATGTGTATTCTTCCCGTCTTAACCTATGGTGCACAAACTTGGTCTTTGACTAACATCCAGAAGTTCAAACTCAAGGTCTGCCTACGAGCAATGGAGCGCAGTATACTAGGCGTTAAATTAACGGATCGTGTTTGGAACACAATACTGCGCTCCAAAACACAAATAGTTGACGTGGCTCAAAAGGCTGCTCAACTTAAATGGGACTGGGCAGGACATGTCTGCCGCATGCCGGACAAACTGTGGGCCCAAATAGCGCAGAATTGGTGCCCTGAGACAGTGAGGCGGGGTCGCGGCAGACCACGTAGGAGATGGTGGGACGAGCTGGATAGGTTCCTTCAAAACTGGAAGGAGGACGTGCGGGCTCGCGAAAGATGGAAGTAGTGGGGGGGACAGCGCAGGCTAGAAAAAAAAACGGACTACTGAAATTCTTGTGAAGATCTGATGCTCTCATTTAACAGCCCTTAATTGATGACCAAGGTCTTCGTAGCATAATGAAAAATTACGCGTTTTGCACTGGTCCTTATATCCGCGAAAGATGTCAAACAAAAAAAGCTCATTGTGCTTATTTAATTTAAAGTAATTGCATCTAAAATATAATTATTCGACGTGTAGTAGGTAACAAATATTTAAAAAATCATCAGAGTCCAATCGATAATATTATGGGTTTTCAGATAATATTATCATTTGCCCGCGGGTTCGCATGCGTGGAGGTCGGAAAATAAACACCTTTATACCTAAAAACTTTCTCGATGAAAAAATACATTTATATGTGCTAACTGTCATAGTGATCGGTCAAACAGTGTTGGAGTTTATCGACCTTATTACAATATAACAACATCCGTTTTTATACCTGTACAGTGTGGCAAAGACATCTACACGCAACCTGTTACCATGAATCAGTACCTACATGATTCAAAAAGCCCTAGCGCTAAAACCATACGTCGCTTATAAAAAAATATACATTTTGACCGCGTAGGTATTGCACATTTCTATGAAACAGCACATTTATTTTTTTGATAACCGATTTTTGATAAAAAAAAATTGCGCTAGGAGATCTAGAATCAAGTGCTGAATTTATGGTTACAATTTGCGCGTCGATCCCTGCCACCTTGTATAAGGAGAAGGTATATATATGTAGGTAGAATGTAGATACTTATAAATCTCTACACATCTGGGTACATACAAATATTTCAACAACAACGGGTCCACAAGGCCCTCGCGTGTTTAATTCGTGTCGCTTCGTTTTCCATCGATCGTCGCAACAGACGCCGTCCATTACTTAATTGCCGAAAGTCATTGAGCCGCTTTAACTGCGCTTGGATAAAAATAAAACTTCTATCACTTTTCCTTGTTTCCACTCTAGAGGTTTGCATCTTTCCACTTTTAAAGCAAATGAATACCGCCTTTGCATTTACGGAGACTGAAAAATATGACAAAATGTTAGCAGCAGTGCTATTCTGTAAAAATAATACGCAGTTTTGCACAATCAGGATGAATGTAGAAGTAAAGATGTATGACAATTGATAACTGCAGTCGAATTATTCCATTACTTCACTGGGTTGAATAGGGAACCAATATACCAGATAGTTAAAGATTCTTTTAAATGATTATCATACCGCTATAACTTTACGGAGCAAAGGAGTCAATCATGACATAATAAGAACGGCTATTTTAGTCAACTTTCAACAGAGCAAATAGGTTAGCGGTTTGACGACTGCTTTGCAAACCTACTCGTATGTTCGATTCACAACAGTAGATGATGAAGTTAGATAAATAGTTTTATTACAGAATGGCCCGCCAGGATTTCAGATCTTGGATAAACCTTTCAGGTGCCGTGTTTTTTGATGACGATGAATGAAAATTGGTCTAGGCCCAGTCAAATAGGATGTTCATGATCATCTTAAAAGTGGTAGAAGAACTTAGCTAGGTACCTAACTTTTCAATGGCAGAAGTGACACTATATTTAATTGTCAACTATGTTTATGGAACGTTTTTGATGAGTCTACTAAATATTCAGACTAAATACGTACCTCTCCTTTTGTCTATAAGACCTATGGGGCAAAAAAATCCATGAGTACAATTTTGCAAGTCAAACCTAACTAATTAGGTACTTAGGTATCCTAATTACAGTGATAATTTGGTACTTGGCATTGAAAAAATGCTGATTGGTGTTTGTGCACTTTTAGTTCTATACTAATAGTTTCGCCATACAACGTGGCAATGCTGCCAGCCTATTGGGCACTGTTCCTGTTGACAGCGATGCGGACGAATTTTTTGATGCCCTATGACGAAGTATAGGGAAGTGTACATATTATTATTTTAAATGTTAGCTTATATTATGTAAATATTTTTTAATGAAGAATAAATATTATAGTTTAATGTTGCTGGCAAAGTTATTTTGTACCTAAAGTAGAAAAAAAGAAGTTACTGTGTTAAGGGCACTAGATAGTAAATTGATGGGTATCAATTTACATAACTTTTAATTATTATTCATAGATCAATTAACATTAAGTAGGTAACTCAAGATAGGTACTATGAGGTAATAGCGTTACAATTTTCCTTGTTCCTTACAACAACGGGTCCATGACCTATTGGTGTCTAATTGAGCGACCTACAAGATAGGTACCTACTGATACCGACAATAATCGAAGCCTTTGATGTTCCTGAAATCCTGACACATCTTGTCCTGCCCCTCTGTACCCAGGTATATCTGACGACGTCGACATCTGTAATACCTAACTAAAATAATTCTTCTTCTTCTTCGTGTCGCTGGAACGACAGTTATTAAAATTTTGCTGGCCCAGATCCAGGGCGTCATTGGTGGCAGCGAGGTCACTACGGCTGCAAGTTTTGGGGCATAGAGGCCAGAATAGGAGGTGGAACATGCGTTTGTGACACAGCTCCACGTCCACACCCTGCTGCCGTTTGGTCGAGGTAGCCCCACTTTACGTGGTTCGACTTAAACCTTCCCACTTGGGTTCGGAGACGGTTCGGGGACTTCCATTTGGACCACGGAAGGATTACAGCTTGCAGGAAGATGCTGGTTTGGTGGTAAATAGTGAGTAGGTGGGGAAAAGTAACCTGCCATAGTTTGGAACGGGCGTCGACAGGTTACCTGGTAGAGACGCTATCGATTTTACGAAACTGTGTCTGCTTTTTAGCCGTGGCGTTGGTAGTTGAGCGTCAAATTTACTATAATAGTTCATTATTTAAGTCCAGGATCAGCGAGTAATAGTAGATTATTCACTAAGGGGCTAAAGTAGTGTCTTAAAGTCGCTATTTTGAACGCAACGATGGATTCTAGGGCTCCCGACGAAGCGAATCCTGAGTGCAGTGAGGGATTCAAGCTCGCCCAAGACGAAGACACCTTTATCCCCGCGGAGAATACTCTACTTTTCGCACCTACTGCGAGGTAATAAAACCCAATTCGATTATCGAATTAGTAGTTTATGAAACTGTTAAATAACCGGGAAATACCATAAATAGTTATGGCAATGTCATACACTATTTACCCGACTACGTGACAGGACAGGGTTATGTTTTTATACGTATTTAACTATGTAACTTTGGTGGAATTCCTTATACCCTCGAAGCATCCTAAAGGCCGGATGGATTTAAATACATGAAGTGTCGGTAGCGACTCGATTGGATCGCGAGAACATTATAGACTAGGTTTTGTTTTTATAAAATCAAAATGGCGGATTTTAAACGACAGCAAAGTAAGATCTTGAAAAAAAATTTTTGTAAGTACCATTAGTATGTGGGGTATCAAAATAAAGGGCTTGAGGCGACCATTCCAGAAATATAACACACTAAAAGGATTAAAATATAATGACAGAATCAAAACCCGACTGCAACTAAGATTCTAGCTCACTTTCAAGCAGTCTGATGCAGTTGGTGGCATCAAATCTGAGATTGAACCAAAACGACATACCTACTGCCTCTACGATTTTTTTTTATTTTTTCAATATAATCTCATGCATTTTCATCAAAAACACACAAAATAATATCGCCAATAGAGCGTCAGCCCAAATCCAATACGATTTTGACGTTCCGAATTCAAATCACATTAATAACCAGCAGGTCATAATGAAATTCAGTACAATATTAATGCCCGGGTAGAGCCTAGGGCTTAAATGACATATAGGTTAAGTTTGCATGACATACAATTATACGTTACCGAGCAGGGGGTGTAAAAGTCTGGTACCTACTTATGCGTACGGATTAGTCTATTCACCAACATACATCGAACGATCAAAGTTGCTATTCAATAAACCGAGAGCAAAATTGGTCTTAGCGTACTGGCACTATGCGTCAGGAGTCTAACATGAAAACAAAATATAGTGATGTAGAGAAACATTTCTCACCACAATGTTCCTCCATATTAAGACAAAAAGAAATATGTGCGTGGTTTTACGTAAAAACAATGAACTTTCACACACGTAGGATCCGCGTTGATTTAGTGTATTTTACTGCGAAATCAAAGCCGAGAAGTCGGCTTGCGGTGGAGTTGTAATTGAATTTGGAGAACAATCAGTTTCCCGCGCCGCGTTCGGATACATTCACAACACGCACACCAAGCACGCACCTGCTCACTATTTTATTAGATAAAAGAAACCCAAATATATTTATGGTCCCGGGTAAACATATAATGAACTCCCCCTTTCCACTTCTTTTGGGTCCCAAATAAGGATTAGAGTGAGAAAGTGTTCCACGATAACTTATTGCAAGCAATTACGATTTGATTGCTTTTCTCTTAATTTAATTAGTTGTTTATTACCGTTCAGTATAACGTTCTTCGAAAAAAAAGTCCAAAGTCAAGCATCGTCCTTGTCAAAATGGAGGCACGTGGCGATGCTTTTTAATCACGAGAAAAAACAATAAAGCAATCTCTCACAAGTATCGTTTTCACCCGACAATAGAATGTAAGCCCCGCGTGATAATTGAATCGAGAGGGTCTGACCGACCCCGCGGCTCACATTAGTGTTACATTTGATTCGTATGTGACCCACACTACAAAGCCAGTGACTCTTTATTACTGTAAGATTTTTCTTGCAATTATTATTGCTTTTTTCGAAAGTGAGATCATTTTGTCTAAAACAAATGCGTGTATTTTTTTTTTCATTTTGAAGCAAAGTGAAGACAAGTGGGACTGTGTTTTTTATCTTATGTAGGTACTACTATAATACATATATGGTAAAGTTTCTCAATTTGTTTTAATAATTGTGTGCAAGTAACATCTAGCAACGTAATCATTGGATATTTTAAAAGTTAACCCTATAAGACGACAGTAACGCTTGAAAGACAGTTTAATCGGCCTCAAACTGCGCTAGGTACGCGGCAAATTGAATGCCGATTGGAAAGTGCCTATTGACATAAAACAAGTAGCAACAACAGCAGCATCTCTCAGCGGGCTCCAGTTTGTTTGTTCTCCTGTGGGAGGGGGTCATTACTAAACTCCATTACACTTTTTGTGCCAAGTGTTTTGGTGGTATAACAAGGGTGAAAACGACCCTACAAAACGAATGACATGCTCTCACTGTTTTTATCGTTTGTGAGAAAGGAAAATATTTTGTAGTGACTTTTTGTTAAGTAGACTTTGTGTGTTTGGTTGGGTAGATGTTGAAAGTGTCCAAATACAAACAAACACACACAGACATTTGACATTATAAATTGCCGATAGTGGTTGACAACTCTTATAATTGATAGGTAGATCTATCAAAACTGTGCTGTGATGCGAACTTACTGGCTAAAATATCATTAATCATATATATTTTTTTTATTTAATTACAATAACTTTATTAAATTAGGTAGGTATGTGAATATATTATTTATCAACAACCATACGTATATCCTCTGAGATTTATATCTCGGCCAATTGTAGCGGTTTGTAGAAATCATAGATTTCTATGGTAAAAATAGATAAAAATATCTGAATAGTTAGTCATTTAGATATTTTATTCTCTATGATACTTAGCTAGTTTAAATAACCTACTTAACCCGCTAACGATCAGAATCCTCTCTTACATTTATTCTACGAACCGAGTAAAAAATATCAGAAACGCTTACTTTTAATATTTTATTGGCGAGCAAGAAAAGTTGCGCAGTGAGAGTAAGCTAATGAAGTGAAGTGAAAACCGAATGGGGGTTCAATGACCTGATAATGATCTCCACCTTTGTGATTAAGTCTGTGAGAATAATTTAATGAGCCTTTGTGGACCGAACGGACGAAGATGCGATGTTTTTCGTAAAATGTATTTGTTTGTGGTCCTACATTTTTTATTGGATTTATTTTAAGATTAACAGGGTCAGCAGGACAGTTTTCTGATAGTAGGTATCACCGATAAACTTCGTAGCAACTTGGAACTTGTAGCAAGACTCAGTAAAAAAAGAATACTTTTTTTTCTCTAGGTAGGTAAACAAAGTTTCTATAGTAGAAATTTACACATAATCCGTACTTACGGTATTAACATTTCAAACGAATTTCGCAAGCTATTACACTAAGTGATCGCATAACATTTACATGCCCTACTATGTTTGAATGCAGTAAAGAGAGAATTGTCATCAATCTTGAAGGGGTGTGGAGCGCCATAATGCGCGCCACATATGGCGTCATCGCGTTAGTCGTTCCGCTCCGGCTGGCCCATCGGACCCACATCGGGCCCAAGTGACCCGCAGCGACCTTAGTCATATCACAGCAGATCTCACTGTACAAGTGGACACTAGCCTTTAAAGCACCTATTGTAGCCACCCCTTTGTGAAGTACACGTCAATGACAAATGTTACATTGACGACGAATTGAATGGATGTTAAACGTTCATTTGCAAATTACCCGCATTTAATCTGTGTAATCTTTGTGTACGATATTCTAAACAACAACAAACAAAATGTCTTTTTTTTTACTGTAGGTACCAGGAAAAAAAAAGGCATTTTGCTTGGTGCTTCTATGTGAAGACCTTTGTTAACATAGGTACTTATCGCAAGATGAGCTCTACTTTTCTGAAGAGGCGGATCATAAGTCGAGAATGCTTAGAGCTACGCCAGTACCCCAACTCTAATTGAATATGAAACTAAATATCTATCAAATCCGATCTCTATTTCTCCATCATTTTATTTACCGTTATACCGAGAAAAGAATAAAGAACTTGTTAACGTGTGGTGCATATAAAAATTATGTCTTCGATTAACTTTACGTAATGGTTGCAATAAATATTTATGGGTTCGGATTTAGTGCGCACTGTATCACAGCCATAGGTGTAGCGCGGGCACGCGGGGTGGGGGGACGGGGGTGCTAAGTGCCGGGAGGCCACATGTCACTCTCGTCGTGCTAATCTCCAGGATTTGCCATCCAATGTCCCTCAACATTCCCATCTCACTCGCACCATCAACAAAACCATACATCTATTTCACGAAGCTCATTGAATATTATTGCTCCATGGGGATTTTGAAAATATGGAGCCGTTTAGCGAAAGCCGTACATTGTATCCATCCAGTGGAATTATTCATACGCGACCCGTTGCATTTATCACTTAATGGTATTAGCTATTAGATCGTTTAATCGCTCGATTTGCGACTTTATGGACGAATTCAAATTTTACAATTCATAAGTATTAATGGAATTTATTACCTATGTTAGTAATCCACTGGAAAGGTTATATATGTACATTATATGTATCTAATGTAACAAGAAAAGATAAACGGTTACAGTAACTCAAACATAAACGTTTTATCCTTATGATCTAAGTAATTATAATTTTCCACAGAAATTGAAATAGGTACCTATCGACACTTGTAATTAAAAATAATTGACAGGTGTGCTATTGTTTAATGTCACTTCACTTTATTAATTAAAGCCCTGTCACGGCACTTGGCAGACATTAAAGTTTATTGGAATAATTCAGTAAGTCAATGTCTGTGAGCATAATGATCGCATGGTGCTGTCAGCGCGCCATGCGGCACGGGAAGCACATGGCGGGTTTTGTTCAAACAAGGCGAAAACTGCACGAAAAAATTGCAAATCGCCCTTCTGACGATATAATAAAGTCGTATTTCCCCTGTAATTTTAATCGCTATGTGCAGTGACGGGCTGGTTTTATTGAGTGCATTGCGGGCCCCGGCTTGTCATTGCTTCTTTCCAACCCTAAAATGATTCCATTCTACCGCCGGACGAGCCGACAGGTTAACTTTTGTTATTCTACAAAAGCCGCGCATTACAGTCCGATTGTTGGCACAAATGTCGGATATTATAAAGCATTTCGTGTTCCCTAACGATTATTTCAAGTGTAAGTGAATACGCGAATCATTCTACAATTTAGGGTAACCTTTAATCAATAGGAAGGTAAACGATTTCACTTTTTGGCTTTGCAGAATTATTTTAACGTTTTTCGTTTTAATAATTTATATCAAAAGAAATATAAAATTGTAATATAGACTCCTACGACCGAAAAAGTGAATTTTTCGACAGGACCCAAGAACTAATGATCAGGGCATTTAATTTATTATAGGTACGTTGGTTTAGCGGTCGCAAGTGCTGAGCATGAGGTCCTGGGTCCGGTTACCCGGTCGGGCAGTGTTATTGGGTTTTTCCGTAGTTCAGTAGCAGCCCAAAGTCTGTATTTGGGTCCGGTTGATGGAAATAGGCTCGCCTCCTATTATTTGAGACTTAAAAAAACATAAATGGCGAAATGTGGGTGTGCTATTGGTACATGTCTGCCTGACCCTGTGGGAATTACAAGCGTGATGTTATGTATGTACCATCGCGGCCTTTTCCGCCTGATCACTTAAAAAAATATTCGCTTAAATCCTGCGGTGGCGGCGGCGGCGCCAAGCCACGTCACCTTAAAGTATTCGCCTAAGTATTAGGAAAGCGACAACTCAATTAGTTGCAACCTGCACTATCACATGTACTCCTTTTGTAAATTTTACGGTCGAACTATTTGACCTTGGCGAGCTTTCTAGAGAGTGCTTTCATTTTTTTAATTACAAGCAAAAATGAACTTAGTGGAGGTCAGGCGGGAGTGTCCGCGATAGTAGGTACCTATGTATACTTAAGAACCAGTTTGGGCAATTTGACTCACGTGCTTTTACTTTGTTGCAGTTATTGGAGAATGATGCCCCTTCCTTGACAAGATACGAACACACAAATTAGAAACTCAAGGTAGAGAATTCACACTACATAAAATCCAGAGTACAAGTGGTCGAGGTTTCGTAAAAGACGCAGGATAGGAAAGGCAGAAACTATCATGTTTCTGCCTTTCCTGTCCTGCGTCATTTACGAACCCTCGACAAGAAATAGAGAGGTATTTTAACAAGAACGATAACCAAAACCACACAGCAACATTCTATATATAAAAGTAAAGTAACAAGATGCATAAAATACATCAAACCTCACTGGATATATTTTTCCCTCTTTTATAAAACTTCTCTGTCTGGGGGTATTGACTTTTCATATCGACAAAGAAAACGTAAAAATATTTCTTTACCAAACGGTAAGTCAATAGAGGTTTGAGGCATTGCCCTCGAGGTGGTTAGAGAGACGCGAGACGGGCGGGGTGCGAAGCGGGGCGGGGAAGGGTAGTACGGTGCGCAGCCTGCGCCAGGGGACGGGGGTACTCTTCTTGATTACAGCGCTCCCTACAGCCCCCCCCCCCCTTCCTCCAACCCCCACAGTACTCCCCCGCCTCGCTGCAATACACATAAGCCTACACAATGACAGTCGTGTATAACTTTCATTGTTCAGGTTACAGAATATATTTAATTTTAACTTACATGCGACTCGCTAGAAGTTGTATATCAATAACTTATGTATTTTACTGGAATTAAGTTTTTTGTATTAGAACGAACATGACTTTGTGAATAGTGACTACACTGGGTTGGCAACGTAAAACATTATCACCACTATAAGCACAGCTTACTCGTGGTACCCCCATATCTGCCTATAATCAGCCTGTAATCAGAATCCACCAAAAGATTTCCCCGAACTCAAGAACTGAAACAAATCTAGTGAGATACGTGAAGATTCAGCCAGGGTCGCAGGTGAGCGCCGAGATTGTCCACATCAAACATGCACGAGCATTCGCCCCGCTCGCTCGTAAAAATGCATATTCAAGCGGAAGGGCGGATGCTTTTAATACAGCGCTTTAATGAGCAGCCGAGGTCGGCAGACTCCTTAATTTTCTCTTTACCGGCCTATTCAGGTAAATTGTTTGCCCTTATTAATTGCTTTACAACGGGAAGGCGGGCCCACATAAAAGTTTATCGTGGGGGTGTTACAGACGACGTGTCTACCCGGTAAGTTTGTTAAATTGGCGATTAAAAGTTAACGTGGTTAAGGTGCTAATGCTACCCAATATTCGTGAACTGTTGTTTATTCACACAACATATATCACATAGGGTTATTATAGTTACCTACAACATCCTGATTGCACGAGTTAAAATATTAATACATTGTTAAACCGTATATCACATATACAGCGTCAAATTAAATGAGCTAGCGAAACTCCGCAGATGTCATGGCTATCGATATCTCAACATGATAAAACAAAAATATAATTTTTTGTGGGGTCATTTACCGCAGTTTGTGTAGTCACTTGAAATCTCAAAATATCTGTTTATTTTTCGCGTAAATTTCACAGATGTGATGGGTTTCGATATCTGAACCCCTACCCCCCTACCTACTCTACCTTTTATAATTTTTTGTGTTTATGTTCTTTTTTTTGCGTCATGTTCACCGCAAATAAACGTTTTTTCTTTCTTTCTTTACCTATAATATGGTGTATGTCTGATATGACTTCATATAGCTACATCTAATGAATGATGCTGAATGATCACCTCTTCTATACACGGTGTGACCGCGGGGTTTTCAAAACCCAAGTTACAAGTTGTAACTTGGGTTTTGAAAACCCCGCTGGTTGGTTGGTTGGTTGGGTTTTGAAAGCTCACGAAAGGAAATAAAATTAGTCCGGGTCGCTGTCGCCAGATACGGTACAGAGGATTAAATGTCTGATATATAGGTACTTTAACATAATTATGTCAAAATTATCGACCAATCATACCAAAATTATCCCAAAAATGATAAAAATATGATGCATCATATATAATACTTACACAATTTACTTTTTATCGGCTTACTTCCAATTTACGGTAATAGGAATCAAAAAGCCGGCTACCTCATAATTAGCCACGCGAGCCATAAGCCCCCTTCGCCGGTATGTTACGTAAGCGGATGGGCCACATGCTGCGCCCATTTTGTTTTCATTATTACGAATAGTAGGGAAAATATTTGTTTAGATAGAGATCATTCATAGCTAATATTGTAATGATGCTCTAAAATAAGTTTAATATTAATTATGCCAGATGAACGTTTAATAAGCATTCTAAGGGCAAAATTCCGTACTTTCATATTAGGAACTTTGCTAAGTAAAGTTAGCGTCGCCTATTAACGTGAACCCAATTCATAGAGTTAATATCGGTACAGGTACCTACATACCGCGCGGGTTTCGCTCAGGTATTTAGTATCAAGTTCCGCGATTAGAGCGGAACAGTTGGTGCCATAGTACGGCATAGGTATTGTTTCGCTTGTTGGGCGAAACCTCCAACTCTGTATTCTACCCACAAGGATAGCGAAATCTGCTTTGGTGTGAACAGTAATATTACCGCATACCCACTCGGTTTTCTCTACCACTGACGGTCGCGCATACCGCTTAGGTTTGAATAGGCCTTTATTTCAAGCAGGGCAGGTGATGTTCTCGTCGTGATGGCCGAGTAGTAAAGCCTCGCCTGTTATGCAGGGGTTAAAAACCTGGCAAGTATCTACCAAAGTAATTTTTTCAATTTATATTTATGTAAGTGAGTACTCTATGAGTTTATTTGGATATTCTTTTCATTACCTATATTTTGTTACCAAATTAATTTTCAATACCTAGTCGAAAACTAAAATCCCAACATCATTTTCCGTCACCGTTGTGAGAGCAGTGGTGATGAAATAATTTACACAAAGTAAACCGCCTGTCTGGGTTCGAACTTATGACCTACAACTCGGAAGTCGCGGCCGTTACCACTGGGCCACCACTGCTCTCAAAACCCAATGTATTATACCCAAAAAGTAAAAGCATAATTTGATCGTCACAACCGATATCGAATATGCACTAAGCCCTCGGCTCTGAGAGGCGTACCATTTCTCTGATTGATTAAAACGCTAACAAAGGGATAACGCTGATCACTGCGAGCTTTGTACCGAAGCCCTTTATGTACCTACAGCCTCAGAGTAATCAAACCAGCCCTCTATAAAAATCACCCACGGAAATTATAACTTTCCACCGCTCTCCCTTTTGTGAGCAAAGTATTGTGGGATGGAAATGTATTGAGGCTTTCGTCTCAACAAAAATAATTATTCTTTGATGTTTGACAGTTGTTTAATTTCGAATGTATGAAAGAACTTTCAGTCTGAATTTTTGTTTGTGCTTTTGTTGTCTCTGTGAATAATCTTAATATATATAAATTACGTGTCACGATGTTTGTCCGCGATGGACTCCTAAACTACTTAACCGATTTTAATCAAATTTGTACACCGTGTGCAGTTTGATCCGACTTGAAAGATAGGATAGAAAAAAAAATACAAAACGTTAGCCACAGCGACCCGTGGCCGGGTCAGCTAGTAAATGATAAATGATTTATTTTATAAATACGTGTATGTTTTTAATTAACTCTACTTTTACGTTTAAAAGATGTTAGTACCAAGTCATCTACATAATATACCAACTTAGATATAATATATCTATAAATCTTAGATAATACTATGGAGATATAAAATTGGTAAAAGATATTCAAAATAAGGTATTTTTTGTTCCTTGCAAATTGAACTATACAATAAAACCCAAAACAGTAGAACTTATTAAACATTTTAATTTTTATAAAAATACTCTAGTCTAGTAGAAAAATTGAACAGGTCTTAAGACCATCCACTTGGACAATTTTTTTATCGAGCTTCTTTAAAAAGTAACGATTCTACGAAAATCGTATCCCAATTCCCAAGCGTAGCCGCGTAGACCCGTAGCCCGTAGCCACCCGTAGGCCCGTAGCAAAGTAATCATAGCTGATCTAAATCAGGTGAACTAAGGTGGGCAGAGATCGAGGGGTCGCCGCCCGACAGTGCCCGATGCTCAATGCCCGATGCCCGACAGATGTCGACCCCCGCAGCGCGGATGATGATCGGCCCCCAACTAAAGTATGCCTCATAAACTTTGTTGTTATGAATTATTTGATATTTCAGATGCCAATTACGTATCTGATATATTATGGTATCTCTGTTTCCTTGTTGTAGGTTAGGTGTTATTATTTCCTTCGTTTTCAGTAAAAAAAAAACTAAAACATTTTATTATAGGTATGGATTGCCGCTGTTTGTATGACGAGAAAAAGCGCGAGGAAAGGAATGTGCGGATTTTTTTGTTGTAAATATTCCGAGAAATAATTATTTCTTTTGCATCATATTATAGAAAAAACGGCATGACACATTGTCTCGTCGCATAATACTCGTTTTAAATATGATTAAAAGATTAAAAAAAACACCGTTTCGTAATCACACACACACACACACACACAATTCACACAGACACATTATTAAACGTAATATGACATTGGATGTTCCGTCTGTCTGAAATAAAGTTATTATTATTATTATATCAAAATTAAGTGCAGGTTACATTTGACCAGAAATATACCACCGAACAATAGCTAGGTGTAGTGGAAACCGGAAGGAGGCGATTCGCCGCACACGCGCCGCCACGTGCTCACTTCCGGTTCTAATGCGATAATATAATAGGAGACATCTCCTTCTCGTTTAGTCAAAATACTTTGTAAATATTTGCCACGATATTTTCTCACACTTTTTAATAAAAGTGTTGATTCATCGTGAAAAAATAGGTGACGATTCACACGGCTTTGTAACGTGGGTGGGTTTTATGCTACAGTAACTTTTGTATTGCTTTAAAATTATTATGAATTTATATGTAAATGAAATGACGTAAATAAAATAATAACAAGATAATTTTTACACATATTAAACTATTTAATTATTATAACCCAAACATATGAATCCATAAATAAACCTACAATGATTAGATATTTGGTTCTCACGCAAGGGTACCAGCTGATGTGCACAATATTTTCTTAGAGTGCGTATAATAACAGAGCTACATTTGTAATAGTCGGAGATTAGTAAAGTTATAATAACCGCGGACGCCTGCGCCGGTTGCCGTCCCCGGCGGGGCCAACGGCACGGCAGCCGGCCAGACTCCCTATAGCCACGTAATCACAGGCTTCGATACAAGGGTTTAGTACAATACCAGTCATTCGTAAACCATTTTATCGTAGATTAATCTTTAATACGTCTATTATACCGTTCAAAATGACTATTAAAAAGAAACTAAAAAAATATATTTCAGCCATCAAAACGGTTGCTACGGAACTCAGGTCTATCGAAAAATATGTTTTATTTTTTCAACGACAATCACTTATTCTAAAAATAAAATATCGTGCTCTAAATAAAAAATCACTGTGCAATTTAGAAGGACAAGGAAATATCCTCAGTTGAAACAAATAAATGAGAATTCTGAGCGATTCTTATGTGCTCTAAATTAGCTACTGTATCCTACTAGCCATAGAATACGGTTCGTTAATTTATTGATAAGCTTAAAACTACTTAATAAAAATAGCTAGGTAATACCCCTAAAAGAAAACTTATCATGTAGGTATTTGTTGAAAGTAGGGAATGAGCACAGCCGTCTTTCTCAAAAAAGCTGTAAAACAGGATGGTGAGAACCTGCTCTTAGTTATTACAGGTAAATATAACATCTTAGCCTTTTCGAATTTATACTGACTATGGCCATTTGTTCTGAAACAAAATCTAAGTACTCAAGAAATACACGGAAAAAAATAAGGTTGGATCCAAACTGTTTGGATCCAACCTTATTTTTTTTCCGTGTTCTTTTTTTTAACTTTTTTGTACCTTTTGTTTGGACCAAACTAAAGGTTCCGTTTAAAAGCATAGGCAGTACTCGTCAATTTACTAATAGGTGCGTTATCGGCACAATAGTACCAGTGTAAGCTCTTGTCTGTTGTTAAAATCAAAAAAAGCCCATCGCCACTCCTGTGTGGAGCACTTAACTTGATTATTCGAAGCCGTATGGCGTGCGTGGGTGAAACCCGTAGGAAACAAGGCCGCCCCTGCGCGTGGCGCGTCCTTCACTAAACCCCTAGCACGTGCCCATAGGCCTGTAATTGTAGGCTGTATGCATGTCGTCAGATATTCACTGGGTCCATTTTTTAACAATAGGTATCTAAAATAGGCGGAGATTTCTTGAAAACGGTCAAAAAGTTGTTTTTTTAAAGCAGTGTATCTCTTAAACAGTAAATAATTTTGACAAAAAAGAAAATATTTTTTCAAGTCTTATTTTAATACAGTACCTAATGGAACTGAAATCATAATTAAACATACATTCATGCATCAAAAAATCTTTAAATACACCTCTTAATTGTCTTTAAAAGCAGTTTATCCCTTCATAATCAATTTTAATTATAATTAAAAAGGGTGGTATTTAACTACAAATCAATATTCCTTGAATTTTAATACAAATGAAATCCATATGACAATCAGAAATACTAATATGCACAGCAAAATAGTTACCTCAAAATATTCTAATTTTGGCAGCAATTTTAAGTTCGTGGCGCATTGCTATTTATTTAAAACTAAATATTTTATATGAACGCATATCTAATTATAACTAGTGTCCAACAAACCTATTTTTTTTTAAACATACTTCTATTTTTTTATTGCATACTGCAGTTTATCTAAATAAAACACCAATCACAAAAACGCATAGTTTTCAGTTGTAAGATTTTTTTTTTTATAAAATTCTATTCGTTTCTGGGTAGGAGGTCACAGTTCTAACCTAACCTAACCCAACCATTTCCTTAACTAGTTCGGTTCCGGGTAGTCTAACGAAAAACGTTGCAAGAGTAGTTATTTTGGTACGAGTGTGAGTATTGTGTATAAACGCCCGGGTAAATTTGCTGTACTATCAGTATTATTGATATGAAAATAATATATTTGTACAATAAAAAAAAAATTGACGCGCATTTGATGATACACAGTTGATGTATATTTTCGAATTATCTGAAGTAGGTACAAGTTTTGTTAAACAGTTGGTTTATTTTTAATCAGATAATTTATTTGATTAAAAAACTATTAAAATTGATGAAAATAAATTGATGTGTGAAAAGTTTTTTGATCTGAATTTAAAAATAACCCAATTAAAAATATACCATTAAATTTCAAACTGCATTCAGTGATGGATTATTTATTATTAAGTAGTTTTTGTAAATAGATAATTGCTTCATATTTTGCAATAAATTAGGTACCAGCGTTGTGTCATGGCGCTTCTGTTTCTTTTCTATGCAGTCCGACAGTTACCGCGCTTTAGAATAACTGGCAAAATGTGAGTGTACCTACTATAGGTAAGTACACCTCTATCTAATCTCTGGAAAAGATAGCGTAATGTTATGTTGTCTAAAATTACGTGGATGGGTGGTACTGGAACTGGTCTGAGGCTAACTCATCCATCATCATACGCAGGTATGTATAATTATAATATCTACTGACCATTACTTATGTATGCAAAAAAACAGTTAAAGTACGCAAATTTATTTTTATCATTTTTCAAATGTAATAAATAAATGACTATTGAGGGTCATTAGGTATGTATGTACTACATGTCATTTTACGTTTTTTAATCGAAGTAATTATCATTTTACAATATAAATATGAAATATTTGCAAAATATCTAAGTACATTTTAGTTTTGTAAGCTCTGTTTCTCTGCAATATTGGGTTTAGGTTTATTGCTAGTTGTTCAATCAAAGATACTAAGGACAATTAAATGCGATTAAATAAGGAAATAATACCTATTACAGCGCCTTATTTCCGTATTGCAATAATTTACGACTGCCAGATAAATAAAGAATTACATCATAAATCTTTCAATCTTGTTCAGTGATTAGGTACTGCTGACTGTAAATAAGCAAGAGAAGAAACAAAACACATCACAACAAACAAACAATTAGCACGCTACAAAGATACATGACATGTTTAATTACGGTCCGCTTCAGGCTCTGCTTTGCCACTTGCTGATCACTTACCCTAAGCTCACTTCATAGCTCATCAGTGACCATTCAACGAGACCCATAGTGGTGACTTGTCATAGCGTTACCACATGCCACACCACGGTTACCCTTAGCACAACTCCAAAAATTTGAAAAAAATGCTAGAGTCATATCGATCGGCAAGTAGCAAAACTAGCCTTCAGCAGTAAAGGTTCAGCTGGCGTATCTACCTTCGAGGGCTTTGTTTCTGGCGAGCAGTGCCAGCAGCACGTCTGGCGGCGGCGGGTCCAGCGGGTGCATGGGGTCCAGGGTGGCGTCCATAGGACCGTCGCGCCGTGTTTCACAGCCCGCCACCGCCTCGCCGTACGCAGCCTCCATCGACCCGTCACTACGTCCCATAAACACACTGTAAACATCCAGCGCCACGTTCACGATTTACCATCCCGCACGAGTAACGTAAACAACGCAGATGAACACCTGTGCCTAGTTCCCTCGCGACGTGCAGGGAGCGGCTGCAGCGGGCGTCGCGACGCAGCCGAGAGCCGGAGCCACGTGGCGGCGCCGCCCACGCCCGCCCCTCGCCGCCGCCGCGCCGCCCTCCTGCCTCCCATTGAGAAGTCATTTTTTACCCCCTGAATCTGATAAACCCTGGGGCGAACGGGGAGTCGCGGCGGTGAGCGCGGCTCCCCCGCCCCGAACTAATTTGCTGGAGTCGTACGACACACCCCGGGTACTTACATCCATCTACAATATTACTCTAGCACGTTATCCCGTTCGCGGGGGCACTTCGTTTCTAGACATCTAGTCATTGTGATGAAAGAAATTCTGAAATCGTAACCATATTTTTCGTCTTTTTTATGCTTAGGATTTAGACTAGATTCAAAATCACGTAGCGTCACCCCTTTCTGCCTGCGGCTTTTCCTTTGCCTACATCAGTTGCCTCATTTTTTCCCAACACGTCTATGTTAGGGTCAGTTAGACTCACCGGAAATGCAGCTAAATTGCACCAAACTTCTACGAATCTAGTAGGTAGGTATGTTCTAGATACGATCTGAACCCGCAACAAATCAAGAAAAGAAAATCAGCCTCCTTCTTCTTTTCGAGTCGATCGATGGCACAGGTAAAAATATTGAATTATTATTGTATTGTTAGATGAGTTGGGTCAGTAGGTGGCAATGCCAATCGCGGCATCAGTAGAGTTTTTTAGGTCCTCAGAAGTGCAGGTATACTTTAGGCATTATAGCATATGGGAAATGGTGTAGTCCGGAGCACCGCATTTGCACTGAGTGTCATTTGGGTCAATAATCCCCAATTTTGCTAGGTTGTGCTTGCAGCGGCCTACTTCGGTCACTGCAGGTTACATTCGGGTGGCAGGTGCTCCTGAGGCTGGACTTGTTGGGTGGTGACGTGGCGGGTTATGTATTTCCCATAACTGTACTGTTCTCACCTTTGGCGGTTGGTCTTGGATGACCTGACTACAACGAAGAAGGCTCTTTAGTCTACCCGGGGTTGTCCAATGTTCGTAAAGGGGATGTCTGCCTTCTACAGCCTTGTATGGAAACTTATTCATTCTCCCTGAAACGTTGACACTCTGAAAAATCTATACCGCTTCAAGATTATTGTGGCACGTGACCAAAATTAGAAGTAAAGCCGCCATCTTGTTTTTTTAATTACATTTCATTTGATATTTTACAAAACAATTACACAGATATTGTAATTTAGCTGATCAGTAAATACAACTACAATTAAGTACAGTAAATAGGTACAACAAAAAAATTACATAATGTTTACCAGCAGGGGGCTGTCAACGTCATTCGAGTGTCAAAAATTATCCTTGTAGCAGTGACGTGAAAAGTAGAATAGTGCGTCATTTTGACAACAATTGACATAAACATTTGTTATTTTCT
Organism: Gortyna flavago; assembly: GCA_963669345.1. NCBI lineage: Eukaryota > Metazoa > Arthropoda > Insecta > Lepidoptera > Noctuidae > Gortyna > Gortyna flavago. The sequence continues at coordinate 8,816,032 of OY770128.1, read as the reverse complement.
GGTTTTCATAATTAGATTTTTTATTAATAATTTTACAAGCTATAGTTGAATAATGTCGAAATGTAATAATTATAACCCAGACAATGTTTTTAAACGATTCAAGGTTGTTGAGTTTCCAACATCTTTCGTTGGACTGTCGACTACACAAATTCTCGATGTGGACGTTGATCTCAGCAGATCGGCATATCTTAAGACAATGTGCGAAGGGCGCCTAATGGTACTTTGTGAGACTAGATAATCTTTCGTAACCTTTTTGTGCAAACCGTGGAGTCAGGAAATCCAAGGGATGTTTTGGTTAAAAGCCTACGCTAGTAATACCTATATATGTCAATGCTCGGCGATAAGAAGCAGACGAAGCTACGTGCAGTGCTCTGGAATGTAAATAAAATAAATTATCGATATTTCAATTAAATTGTCTATCTTATTTCAGAATTTTGATGAAGCACGCCTCATTACTGCGTCACATAGAGCTTTCACCATAGAAATCAAAGATGAACATACCGTGGAAGTAACATTTCAGCCTAGAAATGATTGTGTATCTAAAGCAAAACGCAGCAAGCAGTTTGATAAAAGATTTGTTTTTGACTTACGATTAATACAGGTGGATGAAGTAAGGTGTTGTGACCTCGAACTTCATGCAGAAATTGGCCGATATTATATAAGTGGGCAATATGAATATTGTAAAGTTTCTCATCACCCAAAAATTCTAGACTTTGGCGACGTGGCAATTAATAGTAAAGTAACAAAATATATTCGTGTAAGGAACGAGTCAAGTTTAATTGCTGCCAAATTATGGCTTGATAGAGTGACGTGTTTTGATTTTTCACCTATGAAGTTTACGATAGCTCCCAACTCTTCAATACGTTTATCAATTTCCGTCAAACCAACGGGTTTAAAAGTTGCAAGGACTTTCTGTTTAAAAATAAGAAATCCGCATGACTTATTGTTTGATACCCAAGGCGGGGCACCTCCCGAAGACGAAAATTATATTACTTATGTAATTGCTAACAAAATTAATATATCATATGATAAAATAGCTAAGGTGCAAGTGATTGAATCTTTACATAAATTGACTGAACAACTTCCATGCTATACATATCTAAATGAAGAAGTGGAAATACAGAAGGATCGTAAATCTCAAGGTAAAAAGTACTTAGAACTTTGCAAATCGGTAATTCCAAAAAAGACGGTGAAAGAAAAATTTACTACCGGGAGAGATAGCTGCTGCACAGACCTATTGAACAAAATTCAAAAACTAGACAATAACTTTTGTAAAAAAAAAAAGCATAAAATAACAACATATGAGTTGTTTGATGTGTTGATGTTTCCGTATTCTTTGGATTTTGGACGAGTTGCTGTATCGACATACGGAGAAAGTGAATTGACAATTAAGAATAAAACAAAGTATGACATTACCATAAAAATGATTCCCGAAAACTATATTTTTTATACGGAAACTATGCTACCACACATAGCGATTAAATTAAAATCATTGCAGGAAACTAAATTAGTTGTATTTTGCCAAGGTTTCGTAGAAGGATTTTATAAAGGTACTTTCAATTATATCATTGATGATATATACCGAGGCAAGCACTCATATTCTCTGGAAGTGGGAAATCCGTTGCTAATGATACAAGAGAAAAGCTTAAAATTTGGTATGGTTACATCAGACTGTTTTATCACTTCGGTCCCCGTACGAATACACAATCATTTTAACATTACAGTTGACTTCAAGTGGGAAGAACTACTCCCAGACACTCCATTTAAAATATTACCAATTTCTGGCTCCATACCAAGTCACGGTTGTAAGATATGCAATGTTATGTATGTTTCTAAACCAACCAAAACAAAAGTCCATGAGGTTAACCTAATCTCTAAAAGTAATACTCCTAGAGCCTTACCGATTGAACTAAGCGTCATTACACGAAAGCTTTCCATAAAGTTCTTACAACAAGCTGTCACATTAAAAGATATTCCTTTAAACTTGGAGACTGTAGAAAAAGTAAAATTAGAGAATTCTTCAAGAGAGATTGCTTTTTTTCACGTTGTGGAGCCTCTAATTCCAGGTTTAAGAATGGAACCAATGAGTGGCACAATTCGACCAAAAATGATAATGACCTTCGATATAATAATAAAAATATCATGCGTTATAGAATTCGTATTTGATATTTGTGTTAAGATTAATAATAAAGAAAACGTAATGTTGCCAATAACTGGAAACGTTGTGGAGCCAAAAATTTTTATACACCCCAAAAACGTTTATATGGCACGTATACCATGCCACATGGTGAGTTACGTCCCCGTCACTTTCCAAAACCTCGGTCCTGTGCGATCTCATGTCGAGGTCGTAGATACTAACGATGAAAACATATTTGATGTTTATGTTGCAAATGGAAATGAAAAACAAAGAGTATACGAATTTTTCATCGAAGTTGGGCAATCTAAGCTGGTTTATATAAAAGTATGCGATATATTTCGTAGAGAGTACGAAATGTATATTCCATTTAAAATCAACGGATTATTAGGGCCTCCTGATGGAAATGCTTTATCTACAGAACTTAACTATTATATTGGCAACTATGAGCAGTAAGAACTTCTCTTTTAATATGCATACTCATAGATATATTTCATCGCACCACATACCATATAATCATATTTGAAAGCGCGCCCCTCCACTGCTTGCTACGTACACAGTTGAAGTATTTGTAAAGAAAATTTTGTAAAGGGGCGCTCAATCTAATCTTATACTACCCTATAACTAAATGGACACTCCACCTGTATTTCAGGACGTCGTATTCTTATGAGCACATTGTTTCTTTATTTTGTTGCAAAAACGTTAACTCAAATCACTGTTCCCGTAAAAACGCTATCCGAAATAAACTATTCAGTCGAAAACTGCGTCGGTATGTTATTCTAAATGCTTGATTAAAGGCATCTTATTGTATTCGTTCTGAAGTTTGCCGAAGCCCTCAATTTCTGTATAAAAAAACATTTTTCGAACTTCTAGCACTCTTTGGGATGCTCTCCTTCTGTAGTACTGGCACGAACTTAATTAAAATACCATATAGACAGTTAGTATTTTATTTTAAAGCTCTACCAAAATTCATAATTACGGGCTGGTTATTTGGGGATAGCGTTCATTAGGTATCATGATTTGAAGACATGTCATATTATAAGCATACTAAACGACGATTCATTTTAGGTGTTATGAAAATAATCCAAAAGTTAAATTGAGATCTGTGAACAAAGACATTAGCTACTGTCGTATCACTGGTGTGATAACTGTATCCTGGATTGATTTTTCTGTTGAAAAATTTGAATTTGATTATGTTATGGGCGGAAAAAACACGATAGAATTTGAAATGACTAATATATCTAAGTATTACTTATATGTAGCCATTGTTACATCAAAATTAGCGCCTCACTTCAGTTTAGAACTGCTACCCAATCAAGACGGAAACGAAGCCATAGTTGTAACTGAAACTACCATAAAATTAGAACTAGATCGCAAAATGAAAGCACAGTTCTCTTTAAAATTCCATCCCAAGGGTCATGGCAGATTTGTAAATACAGCTATCTTGTTTTTGGATAAGCATATGACTACACCTTATTATAATTTGACATTTATCGGGAGGAGAGAGACACCTCTAATGACGCCCAGTACTTACAGAATAATATTCCCGCCTTGTCATGTTGGAACGGAAATCGCAAGAACAATAACTATTGATATGGAAGCAATGTCTGACTTGGATTCATTTAAATGTATTTTCAAAGAAGATGTTAATCTTACAGTTGAATTTATTGACCATGAAGTAATGGAAAAAGATGAAGTAATACATACGATTGTAACTGTTACATTGAAAATGTTGACTACGGCTCCTTGTACAGGATTTGTAATGCTTCATTTTAATCACGATAGTGGATCTGCCTGTGATGTAGAAGTACATTTTTGCATCACTTATTGTTTAATAACTTTACATGCCAATCATCTAGTTAAACCTGAAGACAATCCTTACCCCTACTTTCCTTTAAGCAGCCAAAGAGATCTTCGTCAATACATGGAGAGGTGTTCTAAATTTTTAGAAAAGTGGATGTTTCAGCAAGGATTTCGTAGAGATTTATATCCAGTTATTCCTGATACATTTCATGCATTATCTTCTGCATTATCAACGCAAATTGGGACAAAAACAAAAGGAATTAATGTTTCTTACTTGAATTTCGTCAGAAGGATCGCAGGACCACTTATGAAACACGTTCGAAAAGTTTCGTAAGTATAATAATGAGTATCCATTAAGATATTACATTCGTAAACTCTTCATTTACTAATTTAGAAATTAATTTCAGAGCTCATGATATCAACGATACATTTAGGTTTGTAAAAGAAATCCATGATACCTATAGAGAGATACTAAATTTATTGAGATCTCGTGGTGCGAATGTATTGGCCTTACAAGCGAGATACCTACTAAGTCATGACCAGTTTGTCTTATATTCTGAAAACGTCACCCCGAAATGCAATGCGGATATTGTACTCACACAAAAATTAGTGTCGGATATCAATTTATTCCAGAGATTAAATAAACAAAGTTGGCTCGACTTCATTTTACAAAGTTATAAAGTTTTCGTCATGGACAGCTGCTTCTTTGAATGTGTTTGCGTCAGTTCTCAACCCAGAGACATAATCAAAGTGTTAATGGATTGGTTCAATGAACAGATACGGAAACAACATGGCAAGCTCCTTGGAAAACACAAACCAGTAAAACTAATTACCAACATAACGACAGATTTAACTGATGGCATCGCACTAGCATCAGCAATGATGACTTATTGTCCATTCCTAATAGAACACTTTTCGTTGTTCTGTGAGGTAGGAGAGAAAAGCAGAGAAGGTGACGTCATTAACAACGCTTGCCTTATTATTGAAGCAATGAATCTTCTGAGAATCTTTTTTCCAATATCAACTAAAGACTTCTTTCAGCCTAACAATTTGCAAATGCTATTTTTATCCATACACTTATATGTTATACTGCCGATGTTTGAAATAAAAGATACAATAAAATTTCACCCACCACTTTTAAGAAGTTCTTCGCGGTTAGTTTCCATTTGTCCGACCAGTCAAGAATCACTTATATTTTCTTTTTTTATCCTTAGTAACGGTACGCGAAATAACTTTCTCGTTGAAAAAGCTCCTGCGGCGGACAACGGGAAGAAAATGTTTTTGAGTGTCAAATATACGGCCAATTTTGTAACCGACGAAAGTTGTGTTCTTCTAGTACACGGATACAACAAAACACGAATTTTTGACACGTACATTGTATTTTTGCTCCATGGACAAGTCGGCGTATTAAATCCACTGAGAAAATGCAAAGTGACTGGGCCATTATATAGACCGAATAAGGTTGACGTGCAGGTGTCGTCACCATTTATAAATTCAGCTACATTTCAAATTTATATCACAGATGTGGAACCATCGATTCCGGTTCAGTTCGAAGAAATGCCTAAACCGAGGTTTTTCTTGAGCCGACTGAACTTAATTGAAAAAGAAATTAATTTGGTTGGTATCCCAAAGGACCCAAAGGAGCAACAAGATGTCCCAGATCATAAAGTATATTTACAAATGATTTGTCTAAGCACTCAAGTAGGAAATACATGGATTTGGTTTATGAGCGACGTTGGTCAATTTTTCATAAGGATAACGACTCAACCTCGCTGGGACTTACCAATAGACAGCCTGCATGCGAAGGTACAGTCGTGGCCAATGGACCCCTGCAGCTGCGGAGAGTCTTGCGAGTGCTACAGAACTACTATCCTCATGATACCGCATCAAAATGATCTTATGATTAAAGCATTGCGATATGCTTTATATGAACACGCGTCCAGCACCATGCTGCAAATATTTGATCGATTAATCGGTATGGTACAATTCAAATGATTTGTTTTCGAACAGTATAATACCGTACTAAAGGTACTAAATAATCAAATTATTACTAAGTACTCATATATTTTTTGTAAAACTTGCAGAATCGAGGACTGGTAAAATAATTCTAACGATGTTGTTGGAGGAAGGAGGTACCACCATGTCAGAAGTGATGCATATTCTTCGCAACAGTAACACATACAGGATCACGTCGCGCGCTCTACTGCCGCGCATCGATCGTGTGAAGTTGTTCCATCACACCAAGGCCATATTGCCATTGCCCGTCACTATACCGTCTAAACAAAAGTTTGAGAAATATTCCGTTACATTAACTTCAGAATGTGGCATGGATGTTCGCAATTATAGAATATTTTTCATTCAGTTAAGTGGGACTGCCACTGGCGAATCATGTAGTAGTGAAAAATCCGATAAATCTTAAACTATGTTACATGTGATGTGATTATAATGCAGATCCACCCATCTCATTATATTTACTGTAGAATAATTGTTGAATATTAGTTTCACTAATGAAGTCTATTATTTTAAAATAAAATCCATTCAAAAATGTGACACTAGTGAGTTAGTGCACGTTATCCAATCACGACAATTTTGTAGTAGGTAGGTACGTAATTAAAAGAGAATTCAATAATCACGATACTCGTTCAGACTTTTTGTCAGTGAGCTATAAAAATATATGTTGCGGTGTATTTTATTACTTGCATGAAACCAGGGGGCCTAAAAAGGCCACTTTGGCAGAATCATAAAACAATTCATATCACGCAATTCATCTGTATGACAGTTTTGTATGGAGATTCGTAAAATGCTATAGGTACACCTCTGTCTAACCCTTCAGGAATTTAAAGGTGTGAAACTGTCAAACAGATGAATTTCGTGATATGAATTGTTTTGTGATTCTGCCAAAGTAGCCTTTTCAGGCCCCCAGTACAACGGGACAGCAAAGGGATAATCTGTCGAATGTCTGTAGTTAAATTTGTAGTTATGAACAAAGTATAATTTTGGTCAAGATACTATTATCACACTATTTGGCAAGAGCGTGTCCGGCAAAATGTATTCAAAAACTTGATTTTTATATAAAGAAAGTAAATTATATAAGAGCGGTTCAGGGTTTATACCTACTTGAATGCTTTATCATCAAAACAGTTTGTAGACTCTTTATCTCAGTGGTAGACTCCTCCGTTTAATTTTTAATAATAATAGGCTGTAGGTAGGTAACATAGCAGCAAATTAAATATATAATACATATAGTGTGCCTAGGTAGGTACAACTTATATATATACATATATTATACTATAATTAATGAAGCAAATTCAAAACGACAGTCAAACTTTTACCTAGGTAGGTACAGGTGCCAACACATCAAGCTACTATAATCTGTCAAATTTCTTTAATAGATTTTCAACTTTACTCCTAAAGCATAAGGTTCAAAGTTGATTGGGAAAATTTGACAGTTTCGGGTAGCTTGACGTGCTGGCGTCTATACATGATTGGATCAACAACAATCCCTTTATTCTCATAATAACGTTGACACAAACAAAGTAACTTCATTCCATCATCATCCACAGCTCGATCTTACCCACCGCTGGGCATAGGCCTCTAATTTCAAGTGCCAATCCCGATGCCCCAGTGGAAAAAAGTAACTTAGTCAACCTCAATAAAACTATTTACCACTACGTGGTAGATTACAGCCCATTCCCTCTCGAAGAGAGGATACCTGTGTCACCAGCAGTGGGAACATTATAGTATAGGCTGATTATGTATGATTATGAAACCATCTACGGAGGTATTAATTTAGCCTTATAACTAAGCTATACCTCTACTTACTTATTATGTATTTACCAATTACATATCTACAGGTTAGATTACCTTCACTTTTTTATCCAGATTTATTAACATTTATTCTGATTGTTTCCCATGTGTTATCCCAATACGGGTTTTTTAAAGTATTTCATTTTATGAATACATTATGACTTATTTAATACCATTTTATTTAATACCTATTATATAATTTAGAGCATTATTTATTTTGAAACAGCGGAAGTTACGCTATCAATAAATAATAATCTATTAAGTAGGTATACCGGTAGGCATACCGGAAGTCGTACCGTTGGAAGGCCTCCCACAAGGTGGACCGACGACCTTGTGAAGGCCGCAGGAACCCGTTGGATGCGAGAAGCACAGAACCGCATCCTAATTGCTTAACACACTACAGGTACTCTCAATTTGAATCATTTTAAAGCATATTTCTAATCCATTGCTCCATATGTTCGAAAAATGTGTCTGCTCAACAACGCAAATAACGCAATGAATGTTGTTGAACTGTCAAAATGAAACCCATTGCTACTGATATTGTGTTACGCAATTACCCTGCCGGTCGAAGTGAAGGTGCTTGGGGGAGGCCTACATAATATATGTCCAGCAACGTCTTTCGGCTGAAATGATGATGATGATGAAGTAGGTATATATGATGTATGGTAGTAGGTAGTAATTTTATAGTGGACTTTCGATATTTCATGAAAATTATACAATTTCTTGAAGATTGACACTCATTTATTTTCTAATAGGTATAATTATAATGTTTTGAAATAAATTTGATTCTTCGTAATCAAGTATTTTAATTTTAATCTATGTGTCCTAGAAAAATAGGCTTACTTTTTGGTGTTCTGGAAAGTCCTTTGGAAAAATATTTTTGTGTTATTTTTCAAACAGTGATGCTCAATGTAACCGAATAAAAATGAATATGTACACAGTTGTTCACTCATCAGCGGACCCACGACCTTCCCCGAAGGGGTAGGGAAACGAGATTACACTACGTTAAAAAAAAAATCCAAAGTCATTTATTCAAATTTGGCTGAGAATCAGCACTTTTCGAACGTGAAAATTACAACAGTCCCCCACAAAACGCCCACCCTTCACGATTTCCGAGTGCTTTCGCTAGGAAGAAGAAGTGGTGCAACAAACTCCCCAGCAGCACAGCTGTCTGTTCAGTTAAAAAAAACTTGATTCTATGCAATACTTAGTAAGTATACGAGACAAGAGCATAAATAAAATTATTTGTCATTATGTCAGCTAGCCACGCCAATATACCAACAAATACAATGAAAACTATACTCAAGCTAAAAATAATACCTAACTAAAACTTTAAACAAAACGTAATAATTTGACTCCTACGCATAATTATCTCAAATCAACTCTCAACACTCTTTCCTGCAATTTAATCGCGACCTGAAAAGGCGTGAAAGATTGGTAAATAAAAAATGAACTAATCTTTCACGGTCGAAAGTATACTTACCCGCCATTTATCTTACAATTTATTTCACCGAAGCATCCGCATTTGTCGGGAACCGTAGGCGATGGCGCGGGCGCTGGCTCGGTCAATGATGCGCAAACGCATCGGAAGCGTGCAGCAGCGATGCGCCCGCGCCGCGCCGCCTCGCCTGCCGCCTTGACCGCGCCACGGCGCAGCTCATCCGGCACGCTGACTGTTGACCGGTCATGGCAGACGCCACATAACACACGGAAACCTTTACCTTACGGAAAAATAGGTCACATCAAACGTGTTGCACTGACCCCAAGTAACATGGGTCGGAAAGATGTTGATTCGTTTGTTACCTTGCTTTACGTTGAAATTTAACGTACAAGTCTCACTCTATCAAAAAGTACTCTGTGCGTACAAGGACATTCAAAACCGTACCATTCATCATAACGATTGATTTCCCATGGCAACCACGCCATCAAACCTACGTAAGAGACCTAACTAGTACCAAATAAAAAAAAAAACTATATATTCCTACAATTTAGATTTTATTTACTGCCGTTACTTATTCCCCATTTTAAAATTAGTTTTTCCTGTTGGCTATAAATTGGAGATTTTCGTATTGTAGCTACCTATGAAAACCAATTTAGGTAGTCATAATAGGTCATATTAAGGATCACAATATGGATCCTTCATAATTCAATAATCACCATGGACCCAGAACTGGTATATCTGTAGGTATTTATTTCTGTGTTTTTTTTTAAGTTACCATAGAAATTGTTGAATTTTAATGGTTTGAATCACAGTTAGTCTCAACTTTTGTCAAATTCGATACGATCGGTCTAATACGATCGGTTAGTTCGAGTAGGTAATCTGTAACACTGAATTTTAAAGATTCGTCAGATCGTATCAATAAAATCAGTCTGCATGAAAATAAAGTTTATCTTTGAACTTGAACGAATATAATTATTATCTAACTAGTCTGTTGAAATATCCAAGTGCAGTAAAACGCGTGCATAGTGTCCTTCACCTTTTACAATAATGCGCGCATAGGTCTATAAGGAAGAAAAAATACGACAAATACATTCACTGTTTTGCTTTATAAATCAAGTTGTGGTAGTTAAGTGGTTAATACCCATTTATTTTTAAATAACTATAAAACCGGCCGGCTGAGACGTTACTGGACACTGCGTAAGTGGTACCTACCTACGCGAAATATTTTTAAAATAAAAAAATATATATCTACGTAGGTATTCACTTAAACCTGAACTCCCAGAAGTTATTAATTAAGAAAATGTGAAGCTAAACTGGAAGATCCTTATAATTGATAACAACAATTAATGCAGGTTTTGATATAAATCTGTAATTACTTAGGTAGGAACGTTCCCGTGGGATAAAAGCTAGTTAGTCTATATTTACAGGCTCTGACAGTGATGGCCCAGTAAGCAGTGGTGGCCCAGTGGTCACGGCCGTGACGTAGGTCGTAGGTTCGAACCCAGTCAGGCGCTTTACTTTGTGTAAATTATATCATCACCACTGCTCTCAAAACGGTGAAGGAAAACATCGTGAGGAAACCGGTATGTCCTAGAACCAAAAATTCGAAGACATGTGACATCTACCAACCCGCACTGGGCCCACGTGGTAGATTACGGCCCACCCCCTCTCACAGAGAGAAGGCCTGTGTGTGTATGTATGATAAAATCCATTACATAGCATCATGCATGTTCATATAATGTGCAACAGGCCCTTCTATGTTCTCACACTCTACATAAAAAGGCCCTTGTTATTAATTACTATATAATATATTCGAGGGGCTTGTGGCTAAGTAATAACAGCGGTACGGGTCGATCGATCGGGTTAAGCTACGCTTGCCGCGGTTGGTCCTTGGACGGCTGACCATCTTTACATACCAAGACCCCTCCGTGCCTCGGAAAGCACATTAAGCCGTTGGTCCCGGTTGTCATTCGTGGATCTTTGACAGTCGTTACGGGTCGTCAGAAGCCCGAAAATCTGTCAACCAGTCTTACCAAGGGGTATCGTATTACCTACCCAGTAACTGGGTTGTGGAGATCAGATAGGCAGTCGCTCCATGCAAAATACTGGTATTCAGTTGCATCCGGTTAGACTGGAAGCCGGCCCCAACAAAGTTGGGAAAAGGCTAGGCAGATGATGATATATCTACTTAGTTATTCATTCTCTTAATAATTCACACTTTCCGACTTAATGCATAATTTAAGTAAAACAAATATCATTAAACCACTGCTTCCCATCTTGCAAGTTGTAGGTACCTACCTATGAGACGCTGAGAAAACAAGTTATTGTCGTCTTCATATTACGCAAAATTGTCGTGAAACTGTCGCTCTCTACTGCTGGGAAAGATCTTTGGTATTTACAAAAAAGGAAAATAATGCTGTGTGCATCCTAGAAAAACCGGCAATGTGTGTGTCGGACCACGCACAATGAAGTGTTCCGTAGTTGGAATGAATTGACCCCAAGAACAAGCTTAACTTTGTAGTTGAAAATCATGTTCTCCCATACATTGCAACTGCAAATGTCGACTCTTACTCGTGAACTTTTAAAGCCTACTTAGCTGTGATAGTTTTCCTTTTAACTTCGCTATAGGTAATATACTACTACCGTGATTTTTTTCACATATCCAAAAACAACCATTTAGTTGGCAGGGGGGGGACACTTGACTCTAACAAAAATTAGCAGTTTAAAGCTTAATAGGTATTTCACAAACGGATACCCGAACCGAAAAACTGGTTTTACAAACCCGCAATATTTTTGAAAAACCTATCCAACGATACCCCACACCATGGGGTAGATGAGAAAAAGAAAAACATCCCCACTTTACGTGTACAGGAGGTAGATAAACTAAAAAAAAAATTGTTTTCATGATTTTATTTTTATCCATGCCAAATTATAGCTTTCTAGTACTAAGAGTCTCTGAGCTAAGCTGCGGACGGACGGACAGACGAACATGGCGTAACTATAAGGGTTCCTTGTTGACTACGGAACCCTAAAAATCAGAGAAGATGCACACTTATCCAAGTTTTCTTGAAGTTTGATAGATTCACCAATCGTTTTTTTTTTTCATGTAACCTTTATTCACTCTTCGAGAAATGCACGTAGCAACAAACCATGTAATTATATTGGCTTCGATCACAAGAATAAACCTACTCTTAAAATTTTCGCCCATCTCAGTCTCAGCCGCAACGCTTCACCCCGTCTGATACCTATGTACTACAGAGTGCGCGAGCGCCTCGGCACTCGGCAGCTGTAGAAAGCTGATCTGCGCCTATAAATCCACCTGACGCCAGCCGCTACCACCATTGTCTCGTTGATCGTCCTCTTAACTTCAAGTGTCATTTTATCTTTCAACCTGACCATTGTTATTACTAATTGTTTTAGAATCAAGTTCAAAAATACCTTTCTTGTATATTTTCAACTTTTAGTTCGTAAATTTTATGAATTAGAACAAAGTGTGCCTGTGGTGTAAAATGGACGCGCAGCAGTTTCGGGAATTTGGCAAGGCAGCCATCGATCTGTTGGCCGATTATGTTGAAAACATCAGAGATAAGTAAGTACCGTTTTTATTATTTTTTTATTTGCAAATAAGAAACTCCCACGTTAGTTAAATAAAAACTTATGATAGTAGATTTTATGAGGGATCCGATAAGCAGTTTCTATAAACAGCTAAATTATTACAACTCTAAGTTCTCTAAAAAACAACAAATTTTCAATAAATAGCATAGAATAAACAACTTAAAGGTTCAGTTTATTAATGAAAGATTTTGTACGAATATTAAAAATGCAACGAATTAATTTGTCATAATTAGATACCTATTATGCAAAAACAAACAACTAAATAAAAAAATAAAAATAAATATTGTTGTCCATTTGCTGTGCATATTTACGTCATTTTATGTTTAGATTAAGTTACTTCTCGGAAATAATGAAACCATTACACTATTGCAATATTGTAGTACCTAAGAATCTTTGCATAAAGCGATAAAACGACTTACCTACGTCTTTGTAAAGAGCTGATGCGGGTTCGATTCCCGGTGTAGTGGAAAGCAACTGCCGGTCTACTATTCTGTAAATATCTTACGGATGAATTATATTAAATTTTTCTTTTGTAGTAGTGCACTAATTAATGTGCTGTGTGTGTGTGTGTTTAGTTGGTAAGCCTTTATCATTATAATAATAATAATAAACTTTATTTTCTCACCACAATATACATGTTATTTTACATCGGTCAGATTCGACAATGACATATAATTCAGTTGTGTATATATTGTGGGAGACTGGTGCCTAAGTTAGGCTCATGGCCTGTGTTTCAGGACACCAGTATCCCACCCCTTTACATTTTCATTTTACAAATTATGTACTAAGCGCACTGACAGAATGTAATTAAATAAAACTTAGGTGAAGTGAGTTGTTGTTCCACCTAATAACTGTTCTACTAGTAGTCCAGTCATTTAAAACATCTTAATACGCAAAAATTGCACTGTACTGATTTTTGGGATGTTTTTAGGATAGTTATCAATAGTGCAAAAACCAGTTTGCAGCTTCGAATGACCTAGGCTGTGCTAACTGCGTGCTGCTCGAAAAACCTCGAAAGTTTCGGACTTCTTGCAGTTTATGGCTTTTAAGTTATAACTTCATATGTTAAAATCATCATTAGGTACACTTTTAAAACAGGTAAGTAGTACCTACCTATACAAAATTTGATACAATTTGAGCGCGGCCGAAGCTCTGTAGGGCCAATAGAACCCAAGACTTCAAACATTGGCTATTTTTCACAAACAGTTCAAAATTATAGTTTAAGCTGTATATGGTACCATATACCATGGCCTGTATATGGCACCATGGTATATGGTACCATTACCATTCTATAGGAATGTTGGGCTGCAGCCTCTTCGGTTGGGGCAGACGAGCGAGGTGGACTGCGTTGGCAGCAGATTGAACATAACAGATGATGACGTGCTCGTACATACTCCTTGCTCTTCTCCAATGCTGTCCTCACAATGAGACAGTATTGGTACAGGGTTCCGCTTGTGCTTAAATTAAAGATAAATAACTAGGTACTTTACAACTTTCTGTCATTACTGTCGTTGTAGAATGAGTATTTTAACCATTATACAATTTTGAACTTTTTTGGAAAAATGGCCAATATGCTGTAGGTATATCGGGTTCTTCTGGGCCTAAAGTGCTAGGGTTGCGCTTAAATTGTAGAAAATTTTGTATACGTAGGTACTATAGAAATGTAACGATGACTTTTTCCGTAGGATGCACCTTTTTAACCAACTTCAAAAAGGGGAGGTTCTCAATTCGGTTTTGTTTTTTTTTTTTGTATGTTTTTATGCGATATCTCCGGGAATTTTAAATCGATTTTAAAATTAATTTTTTGAATCCTCAGGGGTGGTCCCATAATTATTAATTTTATTAACTTTCCTTGGGTAGACCCACGTATTTTTGCCACTTAGTTTATATCATGGACTTATAATACTATTGATGATGTTATATGACCTCCTGTGACTGATATTTACATAGCAAATAGTTTTATACGAATTTGAGTAGGGTACAAAAACTTTTTTATAACCGACTTCCAAAAAAAAACACTACAAAGCGAAAAATAACTAAAATTTCGGAAGTCGGTAGCAAACAACGAAAAAACTTAAAAAAAAAACAACCGACTTCCAAAACAAAACTACAAAGTGATAAATAACTTTGATTTCGGAAGTCGGTGTCGTTGGTTCTGCATTTTTGTTTATTGACACCGACTTCCGAAATTAAAGTTATTTATCACTTTGTAGTTTTTAGAATAGGCCGGCGAACCTCTGTAGGTACGTAGTGACAGTATTTTCTACCCAGTCTTGATGTGTTTCATTTACAATAATATACTAAAATAACGGATTTGGTCTTTGGTACGTGGGTAAAAACAGTTTAAACCATCAGTTATTGTAGAATAACCGATGGGTAAACTGTTTCTGTAACATTCATGTAAAACACTAGTGCCACAATAACTAACTTGGTAGATGTTCCATTGTGTACATAAATACATGGTGAAATTGAAAACATGCGACAAATCGAAATGGGAGATTGTACCTACTCATCATTATGAACAACTTTTACTATGGGACCAAACTTGAAATCGCGAAAAAAAACCCCTGTTTCCTACCTTTATGTTCGCATAACTCGTCAAAATGTAGGGAACAGGTGTTTTTTTTTTTTTCGCGATTTCAGCTTTGGTCCCATAGTATAAGTTGTTCATAATGATGAGTACAATCTCCCATTTCGATTTGTCGCATGTATTCAATTTCAACCAGTATAGTTTGCTGCACTAGTGGACTGTTAGTTGCCGATTTTGAAACAGACCCTTACTTGAAATCAGCTGGTAGAATTGTTAATATCTTACCAAACCTTATTAAACTTACCTCTATGTTGTTAACCAAGTGCCCACTTAGTATTTCGAGACATCGCCAAGCGGTTGTCCGACTCTTCACGTGACCAGAGGGCTGGCCTATTTTTTGGCCAAAGAATTTGAATTACCATATTACAACGTGGCAATGCTGCCAGCTTTTTGGGCACGTTATTTCCTGTTGACAGCGATGCGGACTAATTTTTTGATGCCCTTTAATTATTTCCCCTCCCCTTTTTATATACTTGTACATATAATTATTTTAAGACTGTTGTTAACCTAAAAACATGAAAGCTCAATCACATCTTTAATCTTTGTAAGTATTCATTCGAAAACCAATACTTAATCAAATTTTAAGTATCTTGCTACAGTAAAGTAGGTACATTCACCATAAATACCTAGGTAGGTAGTATTAACCTGTACCTACATTAAACCAATTCAAAATACGTAAGTAGGTAGACACCGAGTACCTAGGTACCTACCGACCTACTAAAAGTACCTAGTCTGGTTTAACCATCTAAACTTAAAATTGCAGTACTCTGCAAAACAATTATGCAAATTAATATAATTTTCCTTTCAGTTTTATTGTAATACCAATTAATTTGCTAATTAATACAATGCGCACTGCCGCAATGACTAGTCATCGGTAGATTCTAGAAGATAATCGCGTAAAAAATACTACAGACACGAAACATTCCATCAATTATACAATTAAAGCACAGGTTATGACATAAAACGAACCAATGAGAGTAGGAACGTCTCCACAAAGGCAATTTTCCTTCCATTGTTCGATCAAGTAGGTACCTACATCTTCTTTGAATATTATAAACAGGTGCACGAAAGAAAAACTAAACGATCTTTTAGCGTGATAGCTAGCTAGTCATTGACTGAAAGTTATTAGTATTCTTTTATACCTTTAAATTATGGTAAGTATCTAGATATAAATCTTAAGGAAAATATTGTTGATGAAAACAACAAGTAGATACCTACTTAGATATTATTGTTACATAAATTCAAGAAGTATTATAAGGTATATCTGAAACATTGAAACTATACTGAAACGTTCTAAATTGGAATTAAGAAGGTTACACAGATTTGGTTTTGGATGATGTAGGTATTTCATGATTCATGGTTCTCCTTAGCTTCTTCTCATGCTTTTATTACCGCTTAATTTTTTGTCTGTGTATGTTTTAGTGAGTAAGTCGTTGAAGTTGAAATATTTACCATATTAATAAATAAATAATTGTCATAGTCTACGACCACTGGTTTAAGATTCATAGGGATAGCACTTTGACTGTTAACCCCTAGATATTTTAATAACAATAATATTTCTATACTTCCAGAGACGTCCTACCTTCGGTGGAACCAGGCTACTTATTAAATACGCTCCCTGAAGATGCTCCAGAGCAGCCGGAAAATTGGCAAGAGATTCTGAAAGACTTCAACCAATCGATAATGCCGGGGGTGAGTGCACGGACCAAGGTTTTATTTCTTCGTCGCATTTATTTAAACATAAATGTACTATTTAGGCACTTAGGTTCATCACTAGACATTAGTAAAAATGCGACATTGATCTAGAACTCGACCATATTTCCTAGTGCAAATACTTTTTCTTACCTACCAAATTCCGCCGACTTTTAGTTTTCTCTCAAACCACATAAGTGTCAGATTCTTGTAATAATACACCATACCAACATTAGGTAGGCACTTTGTGTATCTACATGGTAGGTACTTATGTGTAACATGTGCCCAAATAATTACTCTAGGCAATATGTACAGACGCCAGCACATCAAGCTACTACAATCTGTCAATTGATACTGACAATTTGATAGATTTTCAACCTTATCGCTAAAGCATAAGGTTCAAAGTTGACTGGGAAAATTTGACAGTTTCGGGTAGGTTGATTTGCTGGCGTCTGTACCTAACGTGCATTAACGTTACATAATACTTTTATAGATTACGCACTGGCATTCTCCACGTTTCCACGCGTTTTACCCGACCGGCACATCTTATGCAAGCATCGTAGGAAACATGCTGAGCGATGGCCTGTCTGTCATCGGATTTAGCTGGGTAAGTTCTATTGACTACATTAAAAGTTTTTTTTTTTTAAGAAGAAAGAAGCTCTATAATATCCAAAGTTAAGTCGCGTATTGGAAACATTCTTATCCCAATCACTACCTAAATAACTTGAATGAAATAATGTGAATTATTTTCTGTAATAAGTAGTTATCGAGTCCTGCATGCACAGAACTGGAGGTTCTAACTATGAACTGGCTGGGCAAGCTGCTTGGAATCCCTGAAGAATTTCTGCATTGTTCCAGTGGACCCGGAGGAGGTGTCATTCAGGTAAATACTTAAGTTGTTGTCAAGATCTTGCCCGTGATAAATAGTAGACGTGTAATCAGTGGTAAGATTATTATTTTCTAAATATTTCAGGGTTCTGCAAGTGAAGCGACACTGGTGGGACTCTTAGCAGCCAAAGACAAAACGGTTCGTAAACTTCTAAGGAACGACCCAAGCCTGGATGAGGACGAAATAAAACCTAAACTTATCGCTTACACCTCTGATCAATGTAACTCGTCAGTGGAGAAAGCTGGCTTGCTAGGATCTATGAAAATGCGATTACTAAAGGCAGATAGTGACGGCAGGCTTCGTGGAGAGACACTCAAAAACGCCTTCGAAGAAGACAGGGCTCAAGGTCTAATACCGTGCTATGTCATCGCAAATGTAGGCACCACTGGAACCTGCGCGTTTGACCCCTTGTACGAACTTGGTCCTGTATGCAATGAAGCTGATGTGTGGCTGCATGTTGACGCCGCGTATGCAGGCGCAGCGTTCATGTGTCCCGAGTATAGACACCTGATGAGAGGCATCGAATTATCTGATTCTATCGATGTGAACGCACACAAATGGATGCCTGTCAGTTTTGATTGTTCTGCTATGTGGGTGAAAGATGGATATGACCTTGTTAGGGCATTCGATGTTCAGAGGATTTATTTGGATGATGTCAAAACAGAAAACAAGATTCCTGATTATCGCCACTGGCAGATACCACTCGGCCGCAGATTCAGAGCTCTAAAACTGTGGACTGTTATGAGGATTTATGGAGCGGAAGGTCTAAGGAAACACGTGAGGGATCAAATATCCTTAGCTCAGTATTTTGCTAAATTGGTTCGTGCTGATGAAAGATTTATAGTTGAGCCCGAGCCGTCTATGGGATTAGTGTGCTTTAGACTAGAGGGAGGAGATATTATAACGAAAAAGTTACTAGAAAAATTAACTGAGAAGAAAAAGGTGTTCATGGTAGCTGGTACTTACAGGGACAGATACATTATTAGGTTCGTTATTTGTTCGCGTCTAACGGTGAAGGAAGATGTAGACTACAGCTGGAAACAAATAAAAGACGAAGCCGATTTACTTTGCCCAGGAAAAATACACACTAAAGCGCAAATACCAGCTATCGATCAAATAGTGGCGAGAGAGATTTGTGAGAAATCTAAATAACACGTTAATAGATTAAGAACACTTCAAGATATTGTGGGAGATACTTGTATACGAATAGATACCTGCTTAGTTGTTTTAAATTCGTTTTACTTGTTTGGTGCATAGAACAAGGAATGAATAGAGAATTGGGGTTCACAAAAAATCAAGTCGTAATTTAAGGAATTAATTAAGTTTAGAATATTGTTATTGTTAAAGAAGCGCTTGTGATCAGACCGATGATATGGCAATGGCCTCCAGGTTCTGTTAGCCTTAATAAAATAAAAAAACTGAGATGACTACATGTTTTATTTCGAACATAAAATGATCATTGGTGTCATGCTTATTTACCTATATATTGCTACTTACTACCTCTATTTATATACAACTACAGGTATGACTAACGCAGATACCGTAAGTATAGCCTTTCGGTAGACAATGCTCCTGACACACCGCGTCCTCGTTGGCTTCTTCGAAATCGCACGAGACCCGACCAGGGATCTTTGATTCTGAAATATTAAATGCAAACTAATTAGCATAAATACTGGAATCTTCTTTAATAGGAACCTATTAGAAGTAGGTACCTACTAAGTACCTAGCATTGCATATTACTTATAGTCGGACTTTTAATTAGCTGCAGTAAAATGACAGCTTATGTGTTACATAAATGATTAAAATTGGCATCGTTTTGTTTTTTCGCGCGTCAACCAAATTTTTTTTTGTAGTACAAAATAGTGGAACAAACGAAACTTATTTGACATGCGTATCTCTAAACGCAGTCCGAAATGAAGAGTCATTTTACTGCAGCTAATTAAAAGTCGGAGTATAGTGCAAGTCATTGTCTGACCTACCTCCTACCTACAAAAAGTCAAATAAGAAAACGTACTTATTTGAATACAATTAGCTCTAGGTAGGTACCTACATAGGGATTGATGACTATATCTATTAGGTATTATAATACCTAAGAGAAAATATAGGTACTGAATTGGCACAACCACAGGGTAGGTATTTTGTAATCCAGGAAAACCAGGAATAACTTTTTGAACACGGACGAAACCACGGTCACAGTCGCAGTAGTTAGGTAAATAGAAATAAGTAGATAAGTACATAAATAACAAACACTGATAGTTTCAGTAAGGTAGGTTTTAAAATCAATTTCGCAACTATAAAACATAACTCGTTGACAATTCAAAAGTGCCTGTAAATGATTTAATTGAAATAAATGCTTTGAGTTTGAGCTGTAGGTACCTAAAACAATATTTAGATGCCTAGATCATAATTTAGAATTGGTAAATACATACCTGCAGTGGTGGGAGCCTCTGATTTCGGCGTAACATCCTCCTTGTCCTTCGGTGACAAGTCCTCGTTATGAATGGGCACAACACTCTGGTCCTCCACCACGGAACTGTCCCTCGGCTTGCCAAGCGCAGTTTGTATCAAACAAGCCGATAACGCAATTAGTAGAAACACATTTACTGCCTTTAAACCCATTATTTCTTCGTTCGCTTATTATTGCAACAAGGAAATAAACGTCGTTATTGTTGTACGGCTAATTAACAAATAACCGACGTATTACAGCACAAAAATAGACGAACACAATGCGATGAAAGGTCAACAGAAGCGGCCTTATATATTGTGCATTCAAATTGACAGTGGACAAGTCAATATGTACGTACTCACACAAACGACCCACTCACTCAATGAGTAATGCATTGATTGCTTCTGTGCTGTGGTAAGACTGCTTCAAGGAAAGATGAATCACGCGACTTTGTTTGAACAATAGAATTAATAGGTCTCCTATTCGTCGCAGCTAAGTATGAAATGGATTAGGCGTACGTGGTTTGGCACCTTGAACTAGCGTTCTTTACCTAGTTATTACCTACACACTAGTACCTATTCGTCACACTTCTGAGATTTAGGTAATTGATCATTTACGTACCTACCTACTGACGTCGTGACCTTTACCAATAAACTACTTACTTAAATACTTTTTCTAAGTACTATAAGTGCAAAGGTACTGCACACAATGCACATACCTACCTCGTTAGCACACTTAATTTATCTTCTTCTTCCGTCCTTGGTAAAGGGCGGGCGTTTTGGGGTCTGTCTTATGTAATTTTGTCGTTCGAAAAGGGCTGATTCTCAGCCAAATTTCAATAAAAGACTTTTGATTTTGTCCCTGGTCCTGTTATTTGGGGTCCGAATCTCCTCACTTTTCAGCGCCAAGTTATCCCTCTTGGGTTGTGAAGTCTCTTTTTATATTCGACCACCAGCATAATTAATGTTTTGTCTATTTGATTCACACTTGGGAGTTAGCTGCCCTTCCTTGGTTTTCCTACTGAGTTGTAGATAGTAGGTAGGTAATTATTGTGTTGCGTTTTCAATATTAACTACTCTGTGGCACCAGTAAGTACCTACTCACTGCTGCAACCATATATGTACTTACGTCGCATAATGCCAAAGAATTGCATGCAATTTAATATTTCAATTCCTGCACCATTATTCAATTACCAACTATAGGAGAGGTATAGCTTGAAATGCAATCAGAGGCAGTTACATAAATACATAACTTTTTTGCGTGTGGAAATCCTCCTGGATGTCCTACTCCCTGGGTCAGGCGGAAGTGTCTATCAGACTCTTACTGACTGAAACCACACGGTGTTCTTCAACTTCCTTTGGCCGACGTGTTGGAAGTCTTGTGCAGTTCGTCACGCTCCCCCGGCCAGGTATGTACAAGCATGACTTCCATGCGGACCCCGTCTCCGTACCCATGTCCAGAGAGCACCTGTGCCGCCTCTCCAGCCACTCCTTCATGACTTTAATTGTACTTAATGTGTTTGTCAATGTAATGTTTCAAATATTTGTATCAATTTAACTAGCATGTATAATTGTAGATATATGGACGGGTTCCGAAATAAAATTAATTATATTATATATATATTATTATAACGGTGCCATGTCATATAGTTATCCCTGATAACCCCTGCCTTATATCGTCACTGGCATGACTAAAAGTCCTATCTCATTTTTTAGCTGATTTGACTTAGGACAACTACATTTTTCTATTCGTGATTCTTTTCATTTTGTTGCCTTTCAAAATGGTTATATTTTGAGATCCAAATAACATAAGAGTTACGACGGTTAGTGAAAAATGTAAAGAATCACGAATAGAAAAATGTACTTAGTTGTCCTAACTCAAAGCAGCTAAAAAATTAGATAGGACTTTTAGTCATGCGAGCGACGACATTATGTTCTCTATGTTGGGTGTTCACAAAAAGAAGTCAAAAATGAGCGCGCGCGCCATTTACCTATGCTTTTTTAAATTTTTCATTGGATTGTTTTGCTACTTTGCGTTTGAATATTGTGCATGCTTGTTGGAAGAGTTGAATGACCTCCGCGTTCTTGTCTATGAATAGGTAGGTTAGGTACAGTTATAAATTTCGTCCTAGACACTGACCTCTATTAAACTTGTATAATACAGGTCAGTGGTCCTAGAGAACTAGGCATGAACTAAGACGTTTTAAAAGTTTAGTGGAGACGGGGCGGGCTTTAGTTCCCTACTAGTGAAAATGTGATATACAAAAATAGCTAAGTATTTTAAAAGGGTAAAAACTAAATTCAATTAATTCAAACAATCAGTCAGACCTAGAGAACCGATTCGCTGCCGTGGAAACCACAAATGACGTCGACCGGCGCTCGATCAAATGGTGGGAATGGGAATCCTCAGGGAGGAAGGTACGCGATTTTGCAAAATGCGGCGTACGGGCAAGAATTCCAAACGTTCGGAAAAGACTCTGGAACTTATGACGGACCGACGCGACGTGAAAACCCACCTATCACTTCGTCAGAACAACCGGCAATCAACAAACTTAGAACATTGGTACGACGCGAACTCCGACACTCCAGTAAGGGCTCTCTCTCTAAGTATAAAGAAAGCGATTAAGAAAAATCGGGGGACGAAAGTGTTTCCAATCAGTTGGGAGGAGCTACCAACAAAACTGACCACACCTAGTGGGGATATCGTCATTGCGAAGCCGGAAATCCTTTCGGAAGTCGAAAACTTCTACGGTCAATTCTACGCATCGCATGTATCTCGACCTGATCCCGAAAATGAAGATTCCAGAGTCACCTTAACCCGCCATTTCACGGAAGACCTGCCAGAAGTCAGCCAAGACGTAATAGAGGCGGATCGACGAAATTAGGACGGGAGTACGACCGAGCTCCTGAAAGCGGAAGGAAGTCCAGTACTGAACGAGCTTCGGGAGCTCTTCAAGTGTCCTGTTCTCTAAGAGAACTCCAGACCCGCGGCGAAGGATCGTGGTCATTCTCTTCTTTAAAAATAAGACGAGGTGATAAGACCCTTTTAAAGAATTACAGACCCATTTCGCTTCTAAGCCACGTGTATAAGTTGGTTTTCAAGAGAAGATTCGACGAGTTTCTGCCACCAGAGCAGGCAAGGTTTCTAGGAGGATACAGCACCATAGACCACAAAAACACAGAGCGGCAAATTATACAGGAGTCCGAAGAGTATAACCGGCCCCTGTGTCTTGTGTTTGTGGACTATGAGAAGGCTTTTGACTCTATTGGGACCATGGTCTGTTTTGGAGTCTCTGCAGCGATGCCAAGTTGACTGGCGGTACATCCAAGTGCTCAATGTCTTTATGAAAATGACCGTCCAAACTCAGAACCAGCGAACTGAACATATCCCCTGCGTCGAGGGGTGAAAAAAAGGGACGTAATTTCTCCGAAATTGTTCTGTACCGCATTGGAGGATGTGTAAAAGACGCTGAACTGGGAAAGACAAGGAGGTATTAACATCAACGGCGAGTACATCTCTCATTTGAGATTTGCAGATGACATACCGGCTGAATCGCTGCATGACTTGCAGCAGATGCTGGACGGCCTAGTTGATTCTTCTGTACCACAGAGTACTTTTGTTCTGTACGCATTGGTCTCCGGATAAACTTGCACAAAAGCAAGGTTATGTTCAACTAACACTTTACTTCGGGACCGATTGCTGTCAATGGCTATGCTCTCGAGGTTGTTCGAGAATACTTTACCCTCGGGCAAACTCTGCAGTTTGGTAAGAACAACTTTGAGTAAGAATAATTCAGCTGGGTTGGGCAGTGTTTGAAAAGCTTCGTCGAGTCTTCTCGTCGCGTATTCTGCAGAGCCAAAGACTAAAGTCTTCAATCAGTGCGCCCTGCCTGTTACGGCGTACGGAGCCGAAACGTGGACACTCACGGTACGGCTGGTCCATAAATTCAACATCGCTCAGCGAGCTATGGAATGAGCTTTTCTTGGAGTCTCTCTAGGGGATAGAATCCGGAATGAGGTGATCCGGCAGATAACCAAAGTTGTCAATATAGCTCACAGAATAAGCAAGCTGAAGTGACAATGGGCCGGCCATATTAGCAGTAGAACCGAAAACCGTTGGAGAAGACGTGTTCTTGGGTGGAGACCGCGAATCGGCAAACGTAAGATAAGATAGGGCACCCTAAGGCTAGGTGAAGCAACAATCTTTGCAGGGTGGCTGGTAGCAGCTAGATGAGAGTTGCCGAGAATCGATCTAAATGGCGTGCAATTGGAGAGGCTTATAATGTCCAGCAGTAGACTGCTGCAGGCTGATGGATGACAATGACGAAACTAAATTAGCTGGCGAAACTTCACAATGGGTATCGATATAAAATGAAGATAATACAATTTTATGAGCTAATAAAAACATTTTTACAAAAAAAAACAACCTACTTCTAAAAAAAACACTACAAAGTGAAAAATTACTTTAATTTTTGGAAGTCTGTTGAAATTTTTTTTTTTTTTTGTAAAAATGTTTTACTTTTCACTCTTTAGTTGTACCTACCCCACACAAATTCATTTATCACTACTTGCTATGTGAATCTCAGTGACAGGAAGCTATTAAAACGTCATCAATATAAACTAAGTGGAAAAAAATCGTATTATTGAAGCTGAGGCTAATTAAACACAACAACACCACCCAAGACACCCAAAACTACCCAAGCAAAGTTCATAAAATTTATATGGGACCACTCCTGAAGCATACCTAATCCATTAAAAAATGAGAGAATTTTTGAATTTTTAGATTAGAAGTACCCCAATAACAACTTTGACAGAAATGAGAGTGTACCGTGGTATACTGAACACATCTGCACCCCTTTAGAGGGTACAGGCGTGATGTTATGTGATTGCTTAAACAATGCATACATATGCGATAGCAGCAATCGCGGTTGAGTTGCTGGCATTTATTGAAGAGTTCCGTTGTCTGTCTCCGGAACTCATCATCAGATCTTTACGAAATTTAAATGGGACCATTTCGGAATAAACTTCTTTCAAAAAAAATTTTGCAAATCCGTCTACATTATTTTTAGTATATGCGAAACCTGAATATAATTTGTTCAGAATAAGTAACTGAATCGATTTCAATCATTTTTACACCATGTTATATTTTGTCCCAAAAATATTTAATCACTAGTTAATTATAATAAAATCGGCGTACAGTTAGGTAACTACTGCCAAACTATTAGATATCAATGAGCGTACGATGCTGGAGGAGCATAAAACATGGTCACCCCGCGCCGCGCCGCGTCGTGAGCATGTTTTTGAACGGACAACGTAACATAACAAGCTTATAACTTTGTGATTTCTCATGATACAGTTTTGAAATTTTTTACATAAAAACACTAGACACCTGTTTCGGGTTTCGCATATACTAAAAATAATGTTGTATATGACGAAGTTATGCTCGCCCCGAACATAAAAAAAAAACATCAGTTTTGAGACAGTTGATAAGGGTCATCGGCCACTGGTAGTTTATTTATACACCAACCACGTCTGTGTTTTGTTAGCTAATTTAATTTGACCCAGTATAGGTAGGTTAAAGTTTAATAGGTATGTCATTAATACCTAGGTAACTAGCTAACTAGGTAAAATCAACACCTATATAGCCTTAATTAATTAACAAACCGCAATTAAAATTATTAGTAATGTT
Source organism: Gortyna flavago (assembly GCA_963669345.1). Taxonomy (NCBI): domain Eukaryota; kingdom Metazoa; phylum Arthropoda; class Insecta; order Lepidoptera; family Noctuidae; genus Gortyna; species Gortyna flavago. The sequence goes on along the minus strand of OY770128.1, from coordinate 8,789,927 downwards.
GCAATTTATTTATATTCAAGTCTATTATTATTGTTCATAAAGCCATTGTTGAAAGCATACCTAGGTAGGTACTTATTCTTGCTTGTACCTATTAAATAAGAATATAAATTGTATGCTTATCAATATTCCCAGGTGGACTGACAGACAGTTTCAAAACGTTGCCTAAGACCTGATTCTCAGTCTATCAACTCCCCTGCAACTCAGACGTCATTAATAGGATAAAAATCTGAAAAAAAGTAGGCAATATGTACGGCGCGGGCGAATATTATACCGTACTGCTTTGGGCTCGACCTCCCGTGCGCATACAAGATCGCGTATCCAATTCTTATAATAATTATTCAGGTATTGTTATCAATACAAATATTTTTACGTCTGTGTGTACCACAGTAATTATCGATTCGATGTCCAAGTATTTGTGACACGTCAGACAAACGGAGTGTCGGCACAAAGATTTTTTTTTATCGACCTCAAAAAAATTGAGGTTCTTAAGTCGACCTGCAGGTATGTATATTCGCGATTTGATCAAAACTATGGAACCAATTTTGAAGATATTTATACAGTTAAGTACAGTAGTTAGTTGACAATTTGGCAGGTTGGGTGATCGTATGTATGTATGAATAAAATTAGAGTTTTAAGATTTAGCAATACATTTTGATTGATACAGCTGACTCATATTATTATGATCGATCACCAATCATACATCATCTGCCTAGCCTTTTCCCAACTATGTTGGGGTCGGCTTCCAGTCTAACCGGATGCAGATGAATACCAGTATTTTACATGGAGCGACTGACTATCTGACCTCCACATAATACAAAGAAAGTGAATTGCTTACAAATTAGATGCATCGCTTCGATGACTGGTGAATTATAGAGAGAGAGATCTGAAGCATATGCAAAAAAAAAAAAACACTTCTGCTGTTTTATTCTACCCAATATATTCTTCACTTACATAATTATTCTGTTCATTTAATCCGTTAATTTGATAATTTAATCAAATATATCGTCATAAGTCAGTAGAGTGCGCTTGGCGTCTTTAGGCGGCGGTGCATTGCGCGGCGAGGGGGAGGGGGTCCAGCCCGGCGCTTGAGTCGGAGGCCTGCCGCGAGCGACTGAGATACGCCACCCGTCCTCCAAGCCATCCAATGATGTGAGGGCTTGAGCAGCTATCTCTGGCGTGTCAAAAGACAGGAATGCTCTAGAATAAATAAAAAGGTGTGTTATGAGAAACACTCTTCCTACATAGTGTATGATCTGCGTACTACTAAACATACAACTCAAACTCAAATCTTTTAGGGCACTCATTTCGTATGTAGATATTACATTCAGCATCTAACATGAACCCTGACAATGCATAATTATACCATATCAACTTTAACATCTAGGTACCTACAAGTTTACAAAAAAAAAGTAATTAAAAAAAACAAAAAAACCCAACTGCGGTAAAAGCTTGACCTTTCCAAAGACTTTGACCTGAGGGGCAATTCTCGTAATTTTAAGAACGTTCACAGTCTGATCTCAGTCTCAATCTGTCAAAAATACCTCAAATTTCCCTACATTTTAACAAGTTTTTGACATTTCTTTGTCGCTGAGATGAGACTGCGACTAGATTTTGAACGTTTTAAATTACGAGAATTGGCCTTCAGGTCTCATACGACATCTTGTGGAATAAGATGAGATCATCCCAGATACCGTATGAACTTAATAACATCTTTAAGTATTGGTACGGGAACCAGGTGAACTACGTGAAGTGGGCGGGCACGTTGTCGGACCCATATGGGTTGGAATGTGGGGTGAGGCAGGGGGGGGTTGAGCTCTCCCTCCATTTTTAACCTGTATGTGAATGGACTGATCGAGGCGCTCAGCGAACAACATATCGGTTGTCACATAGATGGCGTCTGTTTTAATAACGTCAGCTACGCGGACGATATGGTGCTGCTGAGCGCCTCGGTCTGTGGACTCAGGAGGCTGATGAGTATATGTGAGAACTATGCAGCTGATCACGGACTGCGATATAATGTAAAGAAAAGTCAGTGTATGGTTTTTCAGGGTGGGACTAGGAAAGTGCTGGAAATGCCACCTATAAAGCTGAATGGCTCACCATTGGAAAGGGTGAACATTTTTAAGTACTTAGGACATTTTGTGACTCCTAAATTGAAGGATGATGCGGAAATTGAGCGGGAGCGAAGGGCGCTGTCGGTCAGAGCGAACATGGTTATCCGCAGGTTTGCACGGTGCTCTAAAGATGTCAAAATAACGCTTTTTAGAGCCTACTGCACTACACTGTACACGTGCAGCTTGTGGACTATACGCAAAAGTCGTACGGCGCCCTTCGTGTCCAGTTCAACAACGCGTTCAGGATGATGTTTGCGCTCCCCCGCTATTGCAGCGCATCGGCTATGTTTGCGGAAGCGCGCGTGGATTGCTTCCACGCCACTATGCGCAAGAGAGGCACGTCGCTGGTGCGGCGGTTGCGGGGGAGCGCTAACAGCATGCTGGCCGCGCTCGCGGTAAGGCTTGATTGCTCCATCATCTCCCACTGTTGTAAACGACATGTGGCAGGCTGATGTGACTAACAAACCTCATTTATTTATTTATGTGTTATGTAAATTGTTAATTTGATTGTGATTATTTTTTATTATTGTTTTATTTAGGAATTAATTTGAATTTGTAGTGTCGTATTATGTAATGTGACTGTATGAGTGTATTATTTCCATTATGAGTCAGTGATACTTGAATTAAATGATTTTATATATTTATTTTATGAAAAACTTAAGTTAAAAAAAAACTGAAAAGCTAAAAACAAGCCCATTTTAAATTAAATAAAAGTTGATAGCAGGCGGGTCCCATTTGAATTTGAAAATATAATAAAAATGGTGTTGCTTGCTTGGCTTGTTTTTAGCTTTCAGTTTTTTTTTTAACTTAATTTTTTTACCGCAGTCGGGTTTTTTAGTTTTTTTAAATACTTTTTTTTATTTCCAGCTTTTTAGTTAACAAATGTGAAAGATTTCGCAGACGATTTAGTTCTTTTTTACGATTTGTCACTTCGAATAATTTTTAACCATATTATGTTGTTTAAATTTTTGTAATCACCTTATAGAACCCTTTATTTTGATAAGTACCCCCCCAATCGAAAGGTATTGAGAAAAAAAAAATTTTTTTGAAGACAATATGGCGGCAAAAATCGGCCGTTTTTTTTGTTATTTTATATACCCGGTGTCACTCTCACAATAAAGACGAATCTAAAGGCACTTCTCAAGCTGAAATCGATCAAGCCATTTAGGCTACAGAGCGTGCCAAAGAAACGTACATACATACACTCGAAAAACATAACCCTCCTGGCGCAATCGGGTAATAAAAATCAAGTTCACTATTTTATGTTTTCCTACCCTAATTTAACTTGAACTGCTGTTCTTTGCTTTGTTATTAATAACTAAAACATTTTGCTTTTAAAATAATTATTTTGTTCCACCGAAAAAAGGTAGGTAGGTACTAATGAACCAAATACTTTTGAGTAACTCTTACTTTTCATCATCAGGCTCATGTGTGAATGAGAAAGGTTCATATGTTGCCAACCGTCTTCTGATAGTTTCCTCTGAGATGCGGGCACCAGCTACAAGCAGTACTGAGCTCCTGCTTACACCTGTTGCTGGTGGAACAGGGGTTTCTGCGCCAGCTGGGAGAGGGGTACGTGGGGATTTCTCATCCCTTGGACTGTAACAAAAATTACAGATTGGATGTACATTTATGAATAAATGCTATTATGCTATAAGTAATTGTTGGACCTGTGCCTCTTTCTAACACTCTGTATTAATTAGATGATTAATAATGCCAAAGATGCTTAGAAAGCACATTTGTAATCAGCAAGGCTGGGTAGCATTGATCCGATAATCTTTAATTAACAAAGTTAACATTTCAAGTAAAGGATTAACTATAATAATTGTTAATAGACTCATTAACTTCTCCAATTCTCCAATTTTACTCCTCCCCGTAAAAGAACTTCGTTCCAATACTTCGCTCCAATAACACCGCGATTCAGAACATGACGTGAAAGTAGTTAACTCGAAACTCGCTCTGCATTAATCAACTTTCATAAATCAATAATTATCTAACACTGCATGCTTTATCACTGAACACAACATCAATTATTATTAGATCTTACATTATCTTCACTTTATATTTGAAATTCTTTTAGTGCCACTAATCAACCATCAATGGAAAGGGATTTTTATAACATTTTATAATCATTACATTTTTAAATAACACAGACATGTGTCCGTGTTATTTCGAGGTTAACAAAATAATAAAAGATGATTCCGACGACAGCAACAGCAACTCTGTATTTAATTTATTTTTATTTATTATTGCCTTACTTTCATATTTTTCTCTTTGTAATATATTTTAAGTAATATATAATTATGTCAATGATTTTAAACAATTATTTTCGTTCTTCAAATAAAAATAAATAATTAAATCCACATTAGGTTTTTATTGCTAATGCTACTGTCACTAGGTACTACAAATGAAGCTGAGCGGACTTCGTGAGATTAGATAATCTGTGCTGCTGGGGAGTTTGTTGCGCCACTTCTTCCCAGTGAAAAGCACTAGGAAGTGGTGAAGGGAGACTGTCTTTTGTAATTTAGACATTCAAAAAGTGCTGATTCTCAGCCTAATTTGAATAAATGACTTTTGATTTTAATTTTGTAACTTCCATTAAATCTTTCAAAATGTAATGCTTTAACATTTAACAAAATTGACTTTTTAGTAACAGATTAGCGATTAATTAAGTTAACTATTTGATTATAGCGCCCAACTATGGTAATCAGTTTGTAATAATTGACATAAAACCTGGAGTGATCTGTCCACTTTACATAGTCAAGTAAGTGTTAATAAAACCCTCAGGAAACAAGTGTTTTCTAAATGAGCAAGGTCCCACTTGAACATAAATACTAACTTCTCCCTTGCAGTGACAAATGAGTCATAGAGATACTTGACTCGAGGACTCTGCTTTTCATCAGGAGGAGGGGGCTCTTGAGAGGCACTAAATGGTTGATAAGAGGCAACACCACCTGCAGCACTCGCTGACCCACTGAGTTTTCTTTCCCTACCTGAAATATAAAAATATGATTAAAATACAATGTTGTTTCCAAATCAAATCGTAATAATTATATTTTTCCTTTTTTTTTCAGCAGACAACGAGGATGAAAATTTGATCTGGCATAAATAACCTCTCCTTACTTTATGGAGAGGTTATTTATGCCAGATCATTTCTTCATCATACTTTAACACATTGTGTGTATCCCAAAATACTTAACCATATCAAAATATATAATAATACCTGCTCTTGGTCGCTTAAATGTAGCATTTTGAGGCTGAGGCGGGGGACTTTTTATTGCTTGAATAGCACCGCTCTTTATCAACTTGCGAGCAATTTCACGAGCATCGCGTGCTTCCGTTGGACGCTTCGGTAATATCGGCTTTTCGGGCTCTTGTTTGGGAGCCTTCAACGCTTGTAAAGCCTTCTTTTTCTTTTTCAACTTCTGGTATTTTGCTTGTAACATTAACTCTTCTTCAGTTAAATTGGATGGAAAATGTAAGTAAACCATTTTTGTAACGATCCAAAATACTTTTATTTTTAAATCAATTCATCAAATTTTTTTCCTCTATGATCAACACTCACTGCAACAACAAAGGTGAACTTCCCTATTAAATTTTTTCCTCTATGAGGTGAACAAAGCAACAAATGCAATTTCAGTCTATCAAAAAGTACTCTTTGAACACTGACCTCTGCGTACTTGTTTATTACAGGTCAGTGTCTTTGAAGGTGAAGTGCAACAAGCAACAACACATTTTTTTTAAGTAAAAAATTTTACGTCAACATCACAGAGTACTTTTTAATAGAGTGTCAACCAAAGTACTCTGTGGTGTCAACATTGTCAGCTCTGTTGAGGCCACAGAACATTGGTTGAGGCTCTGTTTGACAAAAAGCTGCACAGAGTCCTTTTCGATAGAGTGAAAAGCTGTCTGCAGCTGTCTGCTGTCATCTAAAAATGTGGTTCCGAATCCCCGAATTTGGGGAGAGCAAAACAGACTCCTTTTTTTTTAAATCAACAATATTTTTTATTAGCAAAATAAATATACATACAAACGATTCACTATCGTATCGACAATGACACTTGTTCGATAACCTGCATAGCTATTCACAAAGCTACGACACGGTTTGGTACCGTATGGAATGTCAATGTTATCGACGAAATCCTATAATCGCTATTCACAAATCCGAAACCGTAAAATTTTGACAGTTCATATACGGTATAAAGAATCAATTCTTCCGACAGGTATTTGCTGTCGGAAGTGTTATCGAATAACAAAATATTGTTTAAAAAAGAATAATTAAGCAATAAGTGTCAAAACACGGCTCCGGGCAAGGTCCTCATGCTCTTGCATGAATGCAAAGAGCATCTGCCGCTGCTCCAATGACACTCTTTTCTGAAAATATGCATTTTCAATATTAGATACCACGTTTTATAAAATGAAAATGAGGAAATTGTAATTTGTTTAAATAGCGATAAAATACATACAACGATTTTTCTGTTAAAAAAAAACTAATTTTTCACTCCTCAATTATTATTTTTTTTATTTTTTTTTATTCGCCCAAAGGGCAGGCTACAGTCTTTCGACCATACCGCCTTGTCTTCCGCGTAGTTCTCAATTATCTCTATAGCTCAAAACAAGATTCAGAAAAAAAAAAAAAACGGTTTTCCAGGTTTGACAGTAAGTTGAAGTTTACAAAGCAAGTTTAATAGAAATCAGTACATTTTATTTATTAATAAAATCATTGCTTACTGTTTTTTATTTGTTAATAGTTACTGAATGCATAATCTATAGTTGCCCATAGTGAAATACTCAATAAAAATCATTTATGTACCACTTAAAATTTTCTACCACGAATATCTATTTACTACCATTTTGTAGCGTTCCCCGTAAACACACCTAAAAAAAACCCTTCCATACGGATCTGTGAATAGCGTTTTGCCGGTCCTTCGGTTCAGAAATCAGGTTATCGAACAAGTGTCATTGTCGATACGATAGTGAATCGTATGTTTGTGAATACAGGTGCTGCATAGCTATTCACAGTCACAAATCCGAAACCGTACAATTTTGACAGTTCATATACGGTTTGAAGACATCAATTCTTCCGACAGGTATTTGCTGTCGGAAGTGTTATCGAATAACAAAATATTGTTTTAAAAAGAATAATCTAAGCAATAAGTGTCAAAACACGGCTCCGGGCAAGGTCCTCATGCCCTTGCATGAATGCAAAGAGCATCTGCCGCTGCTCCAATGACACTCTTTTCTGAAAATATGCATTTTCAATATTAGGTACCACGTTTTATAAAATGAAAATGAGGAAATAGTAATTTGTTTAAATACCGATAAAATACATACAACCATTTTTCTGTTTAAAAAAAAAACTAATTTTTCACTCCTCAATTATTATTATTATTATTTTTTTAATTCGCCCTAAGGGCAGGCTATAGTCTTTCGACCATACCGCCTTGTCTTCCGAGTAGTTCTCAATTATCTCTATAGCTCAAAACAAGATTCAGAAAAATAATTATTCCAGATTTCCAGGTTTGACAGAAAGTTGAAGTTTACAAAGCAAGTTTAATAGAAATCAGTAAATTTTATTTATTAATAAAATCATTGCTTACTGTTTTTTATTTGTTAATAGTTACTGAATGCATAATGTATAGTTGCCCATAGTGAAATACTCAATAAAAGTCATTTATGTACCACTTAAAATTTTCTACCACGAATATCTATTTACTACCATTTTGTAGCGTTCCCCGTATACACACCTAAAAAAAAACCCTTCCATACGGATCTGTGAATAGCGTTTTGCCGGTCCTTCGGTTCAGAAATCAGGTTATCGAACAAGTGTCACTGTCGATACGATAGTGAATCGTATGTTTGTGAATACGGGTGCTGTACAAAAGTACTCTGTGTGGTGCAGTCACACTGGGCGCGTTCCGAATTGAGGACATAATCGATGTAATCGATTTGAGCGTGCTAAAACCCGTACCGAATTGGCGTGAGCGCGATAACGATGTCCCGTGAATCGTCATAGATGACGTCACGGCATGCGCCATCTTGCGATAACGCCGACCATGCCTCGTACGAATATCACCGTGAGCGCTGTCAAAAATGACAGTGTGTGTGTGTGTGAGGATGAGGATGTGTCAGTGTGTGTTTTGTTTTGAGTTGCACCATATCTTTTTAATAACGTGGCATTTTCGAAATTGTGCTTCTGGCTGACAGTCGCCACCTAAACAAAGAAAAGGAAGAAACGTGTGGTGTTTTTATGAAGAAATACTGCTGTAATATCTTTTTGACACCGAGTAAGCACTGTGAGCGCGCTAACGAGTGTTCCGAATTGTTGACAGCTCTCAGCTGTCATAGGCCGCCTTCCGAATTGGCCAATATCGCTCACAGCACTCAAATCGTCTCACATGCGTTCCATAATGGATATCACGATTATGACAGCTGAGAGCTGTCAACAATTCGGAACACTCGTTAGCGCGCTCACAGTGCTTACTCGGTGTCAAAAAGATATTACAGCAGTATTTCTTCATAAAAACACCACACGTTTTTTCCTTTTCTTTGTTTAGGTGGCGACTGTCAGCCAGAAGCACAATTTCGAAAATGCCACGTTATTAAAAAGATATGGTGCAATTCAAAACAAAACACACACTGACACATCCTCATCCTCACACACACACACACTGTAATTTTTGACAGCGCTCACGGTGATATTTGTACGAGGCATGGTCGGCGTTATCGCAAGATGGCGCATGCCATGACGTCATCTATGACGATTCACGGGACATCGTTATCGCGCTCACGCCAATTCGGTACGGGTTTTAGCACGCTCAAATCGATTACATCGATTATTTCCTCAATTCGGAACGCGCCCATAATCGTGATATCCATATTATCCATTATGGAACGCATGTGAGACGATTTGAGTGCTGTGAGCGATATTATCCAATTCGGAAGGCGGCCACTGTCACAGTGAGCCAGTGACAGAAAAATTACAAAATCGATCAAAAAAATTGCAAAATGATTCGTATAACAAAAAATTTTATACCTGCGTTTACGAAAACGTTGTTGAAAAGGACTAACCAAAGCCAAAGCCCCAGTATTTTGATATTCTTGCATGGACAAAGGTTATTTTCAGATTCTGGTAGGTAAACAAAACAATAAGTTTTCCGATGTTAGATTTTTATCCGGCACATATCCATAGATTTCTTAGTACTGACCCTAAATTGATTTTTCTATTATTATTCATTTTATTTTATAGAGTACAAGTTTACATCACAGTGTTACATTTCCCTTCCATGTTAATTAAGTCGGCATGTCGTAATTATTATTGCAAATTGCAATATTTAACACCATCCGTACGTACGTAATAAAAGTACGAAGAAAGACCTTTTAGGAAACGTTATGTTTACGATAAGTTTAAACTTGGTAATATACTTCAAGTATTCTTATTACTTACAGTATTGTAACCAGATGGTAACCTCAAATGGGTTGATTGTTTTTTCAGCTGCTTCTGGTAAATTCTCTGTAAAACATGAAGAACTTGGCCGACCATTATATTTTGACGCACAAGCCACAACACCTATTGTAAGTAATTTCTCCTAAGTTCTTAAAAGAAAATTCTATTTACCCATCATTTTACGTTATTGTACTGTTCTAGGATCCAAGAGTACTGGATGCCATGTTACCATATTTTGTAAGTTACCATGGTAACCCACACTCCCGTACTCATGCCTATGGATGGGAGAGTGAGGCAGCAGTTGAAAAGGGCAGAGAACAAGTAGCAAATCTGATAGGAGCTGATCCTAAAGAAATAATATTCACATCTGGAGCAACAGAGTCAAATAACATATCTGTAAAGGGAGTGGCACGGTTTTATGCACCAAGGAAGAACCATGTTGTTACTACTCAAATTGTAAGTGACCTTAAATGGTAAATTAACAACAGTAACAAGTTATAGAATATTAAAACCTCAATAAACAGTTATTTAACACACATGCCCTGTTGGCCATGTGCGTGTCGGATCACGCACAATGAAGGGTTCCATAGTTGGGAATTAATTTATCCCAAGAACAAACTTAACATTGTAGTTGAAAAACATGTTCTCCCATACATTCCAACTGAAAATGTAAGTTTGTACACACAATATTGAGAGATTTACCATGTTGTTTTAAGACCACAGACTTCTTGTAATGTATAGGTATAGAACTATTTTCTGTATGTTTCGGAGATAAGGGATTGGACAATTTTCGTCTATTTTCTTAAAAAACTAAAACAATTTACTTTAAAATTATGAATGTAATATTTAAGATCCTCCTAGTAAGCCCTTTCATTTGATATGTCACACGATGGATTACGAAACTTTTTTTTTTATATTTTTGTTTTTCCCCCATATTCAAAATTCATTTATTTACGTTAGACTTCTATGTTTGGGTCACAGAGATTCATATGTGTACCATATTTCAACTTAATTGGTCCATTAGATTCAGAGCAAATTGTCTGTGACAGACACACAAGTGATCCTATAGGGGTTCTGTTTTTTTTCCTTTTTGAGATATGGAACCCTAAAAAGGTGATGATAGTAATCAAACTGGATTGTATACTTTCCAGGAACACAAATGTGTGTTGGACTCTTGCAGAGCCTTGGAAGGAGAAGGATTCAAGATTACTTACTTGCCTGTGAAAGAAAATGGAATCATAGACATGAAAGAATTGGAAAAGGCACTGACACCAGAAACTAGCTTGGTATCCATTATGACTGTGAACAATGAAATAGGTAATGTAGTATTTTACTTTTACTATAGTTGGCAAGATCCTGATATTTTACTACAAAATTAGAATTGCTCTTGGCATAAGCTCAAAACTTTAAATATTCAGAAAATTCAAAATATACTTGAGTAGGTAAATACAGCTTAGGCTTTGTACGCACTGACAGGGTGCTTGCTTAGTGCCTAGCTAGAGCATAGTGACTCACCATTGACATATTACTTTGAGAGGACATTCTAGAATTTTCGCAACATGCTGCAGGCACTGCGCACTTGGCGCTTTCGCTAGTCACTTGGCGTGTATCGAAGTAAACAAACCCTCTAGATACTGCATTGCAGGCAGTTTTCATCCGCCACTGATAAGTTTATTTGCACTTAATCAAAGACTAGACAAGACAGGACGCTATGTTCCCAACGAGTCACACTGTAACATGTCACAGTGTGACTCGTTGGGAATAATCGGTTAGGTTAGGTTAAAACTGCGATCCCTACGCACGAGCCGAGCGAGCGTAGCGAGCAGTGCCGCGGCAGCGGCCGGTGAGTGCCAGAAACGACTTGCGCAAATAGAAAAAAACTGGCCAAGTGCAAGTCGGAATCGTACACGAAGGGTTCTGTACCATAAGGCATAAAACGCCGGTAAAAACGTTTCTTTTATACTCCTTTAAATTTTCATTTATTTTATTTTTTGTTGTTATAGTGGCAACAGAAATACATCATCTGTGAAAATTTCAACTGTCTAGCTATCACGGTTCATCAGATACAGCCTGGTGACAGACAGACAGACGGACAGTGAATTCTTAGTAATAGGGTCCCATTCTTACCCCTTTGGGTACGGAATCCTAAAAAAGAGAAAATTGCGATTGCTCCCAACGAGTCACTCATGTTACAGTGTGACTCATTGGGAACAATCGGACAGGACACAAGACATTCATACATTCATGAATTTAGATTTCATCATGTATTCAAATGACCAAGGCTCCTACACGCAAACCACCTCCCAATGTGGCCACCATGTATCCTAGCAAGTAACCAGATGTTAAGTCACTAGGCTCTAGGCGCTAAGCAAGCCACATGTTTGTGCATATATGTATGTAGCCTTTGACTTGCCTGATAGCAACTTTATAAGGCCATTTGTGTAAATTAAATGTCAATCAAAATAATAAATTTATAATCATTTTTTACAGTATTAAGAGTGCCCTCAATTATTATGCTAACTACTATAAAATAAGAACAAGGATCATACAATTTCAATAATATTTTCAGGTGTTATGCAACCCATTGCTGAAATAGGTGCATTGTGCAAGAGCAAGAAAGTATATTTCCACACTGATGCAGCCCAAGCAATGGGCAAAGTACCCTTAAATGTCAATGAAATGAATATTGACTTGATGTCAATATCTGGGCACAAGGTATATGGGCCAAAGGGTGTGGGTGCCTTGTACATAAGGCGCAGACCTAGAGTGAGAGTGGAGCCCATCCAAAGTGGAGGTGGGCAGGAGAGAGGCATGCGCAGTGGGACAGTTCCAACCCCACTAGTTGTAGGACTAGGTAATACTAAAAATCTACTTTTATATGCTGTAAAACTCATAAGTCCACGTCTCATTAATGTGTATTGTTTGTATCCAGGTGAAGCATGTGAAATAGCACAACGTGAGATGGCTTATGACCATGCATGGATGGAAAAATTGTCACAGAGATTTTTAGACAAAATATATTCAAAATTAACTCATGTCATAAGAAATGGAGATGCAGAAAAAACATACTCTGGCTGTATTAATTTGTCTTTCGCGTATGTTGAAGGTATTATAGATAGGATTATTTTTATAGATTCTGTTGTGACAATTAAACAGCAATAAATATAAATTCTGATATCAATGCTGTTTACAGTGCCCTGTTGGTGAGGTCATTTAAAACAAAATATAACCATTTTTATTCATATATTTTTCAGGGGAATCTTTATTGATGGCTTTAAAAGACATTGCATTATCAAGTGGGTCTGCCTGTACTTCAGCATCATTAGAACCATCTTATGTATTGAGAGCTATTGGAACAGACGAAGATTTGGCACACAGTTCTATCAGGTAAAATATACCTACAGTTAATCCCTACTTGAACTTTACCTTTAAAAGTTTCAATCGTGAAAAAGACAAAGTCAAGATGATGTTAAGGTCATCTTAAAAAGTCCTGTGTTTATTTCAGCATACCTACCACGAGCTCTTAACGCGATCCACTTTAGGACCTAAACTGAATTGTTCTTCTAATTCGTACCAAGACGTCAGTTTAACGATTCAATTTAGGCCGTGCCATCTGACAGCGATTATCCCAAACTGAGTCGCAAGTTTTGGTTTCATTCATTTCATTTTGTACTGTATTTGGTACCATGACGTCTTTAAAGCAGCTCAACTGAAACGCTAACTGTCAAAATAAGCGATTCAATAAAAGTTACTATTTCTCTAACATAAACTGAAACATTTGGTGAATTATTGACGAAAATAAAGTTTTTTAGTGGAATTTTACAAAAAACCAATGTAACAAAAAAAGCACTTGCAAATTATTGTCATAATCTCGAGGCAAGTTGTACATTTATTCACTTTCATAATAGATTTATCTATAGAATTCTCGAAAGAATTATTTAGTTTCAGTACATATACAAATTATACAATGTTTAATACTTTCGACATTCCTTGAAATCAAAACTACACTCTGGTACGTTCGAAACAGAAACATTGTTTTATTAGGTCGAAATAAAAATATTGTTTTCGTATGATAAATAGCAAAAGGTAAATAAATATCTACTTTGACTAAGAATTATTTTAACAATAGTTACCGTATTAATCGTTGAGTGTCTGTTTTACTATAAAGTAATGATATTGAGTTATGAACAAATAAAATATTACTTGCTTCTGAACGTGTCTAACACTAAAATGTGCGCGAAACAAACTTATTTGATAATAATAGCGTTGTCTCTTTTTCACCAGAAACGTTTCAAACGCGGTTCAGCAACGAATTGCGATCTTTCATTCACTTTCAACGATCCAAATGCCGCTGAGCGTATTGGACGTCATGGTACGACTGTGAACGATGCAGTTTAAGAACCTAAACTGAAATGTCTTGCTTTTGAATCGTTTTTAAATAGTTCATGGTAGGCCTCCAGTTCCCTAATCTTGACAGTGAATATTAGTTTTTTATTGACTACTAGCTGTACCTGCGACTGTGTTCGCGTGCATGTGGAAAAACAAATTGGATTTCATGGGTTTTAATTTTTTGCGCAGAACCTTAATTCTTTTCTAAAATAAAAGTAGCCTGAGTTACTCCTTATAAACAACAATACATAACTACATACTTATAACATCAGCTATCTGCCAGTGAAAGTCCCGCCAAAATCGGTCCAGCCGGAACTAACAGACAGACAGACAAATCTTTAAAAAATAGTTTTTTTGTTTTTACTACTAATCACACTAATCCTACTAATATTATAAATGCGAAAGTTTGTGAGGATGGATGGATGGATGTTTGTTTGTTACTCTTTCACGCAAAAACTACTGAACGGATTTGGATGAAATTTGGTACACAGATAGTTTATAACCCGGATTAACACATAGGATCTTTATGGACTTAATCATAGGGACTTTTTATCCCGATATTCTTACGGGATCGAAACTTATGCGGGTGAAACCGCGGGGCGCAGCTAGTATATAAATTATAAAGGCGAAAGTTTGTGTGATTTTTGTTACTTTTTTCACGCTCAAACGGCTGGACTAATTTTGATAAAATTTGGTATGAAGTTAGCCGACACCCTGAATTAACACACAGGCTATTTTTATCCCGATATTCCCACGGGATCGACACTTATGCTTGTGAAACCACGGCGCGCGGCTAGTATGCATACAAAAGCAAAAAGCTGTTATATTGACATCACAAACAGACACTTAAATTTTATTTGTTTGTATAGATGTTCTACTCAGAAAATTATGTGTCATAATGAATGTTCAAATGATTCATTACAGATTTGGATTTGGGAGATTCACAACAATTGAAGAAGTAGATTACACAGCTGAAAAGACAATCAAACACGTAGAGCGCCTGAGGGAAATGAGCCCACTTTGGGAAATGGTCCAAGAGGGGGTGGACATCAAAACGATTCAGTGGTCGCAACATTAAAATGGCATGTATTTTTTTTTTTGTGAAGTTATTCCAAGATTAGATTTAGGTGATATATTGTGACAAGGAAAAGATCTGGTGATTTCATTGAAATGTTGGTTAATTTATGTGTGGTTGACCATTGAAGTGTAAATTTGTAAATGCTTGACTTAGAAATACTGAATTGAATTCAAGGAATGTCTTTGTAACAAAATATCAAACAATGTGACTACTACTATTTGTATAATTCGTAGCCTGTCTTAGGTATCAAATGCTTATTCAAAGAGTGATTATACCAGAAACAAATGTTTTGATTGTTCTGTGACCTCAATTAAGAGCAGTAAAAAATTAGATATTGCGTTATCATTTATTTTTAAATAGAATATTAAATTATATGAATTTATCGACATAATTGTGCAACTTTAATACTTGCCTACAACCTCGCTTCTATTTTGAAGGTCTTGAAATATATATTATTACCCAATCCACCATAATGCATAATAGTAGAATGATTACACATTTAGTTCGGTAAGAAATATTTTAACATAAAGATGTTAAATTATATAATTACTGGCGTTATAAAAGTCTGTTTAAGATTGCTAATTGTCCGCATCAATAAAATTATCAATGTTTAATCATAGATTTATTTTGGTCTACAGACGCATATTCAATATATTATAGACAAGCATCGAATTGGTAGTTAGAATACAAATCAATGTTTGATTATTCAATATCAACATACTGTAATATTGTAACAGGACACTGCTTGATTATTTTTTGTCAACGTTAATAAAGTACAATTTATTGAAAATTGATGTTTTTCATTGTCAGACAGCAGAATGTTTAATATTTAATAAGTGTCAAAGGGAGTGTGATTAAATAAGACACCTGTAGCAGTAACACAAATAAAATTTACTACAATATTTTAAAGTAAAGAACAAAGTCGATCAACCATTGATGTATAAAATTATTAAGATAGGTCACTCAAAACATTAAATGGACTAGAAACACGTGAACACACCCACACAACTAAATTTCCCGATGTCGTGCGTCATGTGCTCAACAGCCGAAATAGAGAGACATAATTACGCGGGCTGTAGCAGGAACGAGATAGCAATAATTATCACTGTTACGTATCCGTGCCACTTGCGCTGACATAGACAAGGACAGAGATAGGAGCCGGCGCTGTTGTGCAAGGGAAATCGCGTTAGCCGCCGAATGTTCACGATTATGAATTATGACGCGAAGCAAACATAAAATATTATTATAATTTTCAACAAATTAACATTTTTGCCTGTATTTACGAGTGAAAAGTAATCCCGTGGAACTTATTGTTTTTTGAACTATTTGTGCACATTTTAAAAACACAGGAAGGCATTGTTGCTGCTTATTTATTTAGACGAGTACTGTAAATTTACTTAACATTATATGCAAACGCCAGTTCGATTGTGTCCATACACCTAATTTATGCGGTCCACGTCAAGGAGCGCATACCATATCTTTTCTTATTTTATACATCAATGCGATCAACATAGTAAACATACATGAATAATATAACTACATTTTAGAGCAGCCAATCAAGACACACACACACACACATTATAAAATACAATACATACATACATTGAGTATCCAAAATTATATACTTGGCTCGGAATGATCAACCTAATGATTAAACTATTTAATACTGTTAGGCCACTGCTTTAAATACATTTAAAAGACTGTACATGCAAAAATGTTATTTCTAACTTCATTAAAAGTCAACAACAATTATTAAACAAGTTGTTAGTGCAACTTCTATTTTATAATAATAGAAGATTTTAAATACATAAATCTGATTCTAAGGCTCGCTTGCACCAGGAATCACTAAATGCAGTTATTATATTAAAAATATCATTGTCTTTGTCATCTTCAAACAATTGACAGAAAAAGAGCAACAATTTAAATTAATTAAGTGCTAAATCGTGATCTATGGTGCAAGCATACCTCAGATTAGTGATTACTATTTAGAGATTCTTAAATACATAAACTTAGTGACTTAGCAAGGATATGCACATAAATGAATGAATCAACTTATTCTAGTGCTCTTTTTCGCTTACAGTAATCAACTATACTTTAAAGCATATTTCCAAATTCTATTATGCATACTTATAGCTTTACAATGCTTAAAAAATTTACAGATTATGTTAATTAAAGCAACAAATAATTATATTGAATCAACAACTACATGGTGGCTCCTCTATTGGTTCAGGATTTGATATCTTGAAACTGTTGTGGTCTAAAGTTTGCAACTCAATTCTTGATCTGTTTGACTCCACCAGTTGCATTGCAATATCAGTAAACATTTCTTCAATACCTTTTCCAGTTTTACATGAAGTTTTATATGTAGTGCTGATAAGATTGTGACACTGTTCACTGAAACAAATAAGATATCATTTAAAACTATACAACACAGCATACAAGCAAAGGAAGCAGCAAGCAAGAGAATCAAATCAAATAATTACCAAAAAGTTTCAATATCAGCATCAGTAACTTGGGGTGAAGAACCTTCCAAATCAGATTTATTTCCACATAGAAATATTTTAGCATTCTCTGCATATGTAACAATATCTAACAAATGCTGGCTCAGAACATGAAATGAAGATGCATTGTCGAGTGAAAACACAAGGATTGCTGCCTCAGCAAACTTGTAGTAGCTTGAGGTGACCGAAGCAATCCGTTCCATGCCTCCAGTGTCCCATAGTTGTAACTAAAATCGAAATATATTTATTAACTTTACAAGTCATTGAATAGTTACACTATCCAAACCTGAATTAAGCAACGTCTTTTTTAACACAGATCCTGTTTTAGTTGTTGGCATATTAAGTAACAGAATTACCTTGACGGTCTTGTCTGTAAGTTGATATGGCTTTTCAAAATGATCCAGTCCTAAAGTTGACCTTCTATCTGCATTAGGAACAAATGTATTGTTGATAAATCGACGAAAAATTGAACTTTTTCCAACACCATATTCTCCACACAATATCACTTTCAAAACTGGGGTTTTAACCATAGCCATTTTTAATTACTGATCACTAACGCTTCAAGGTCAGAGATAATTAAATACTAAATCTCAAAATATCAAAGCACACACCAAAGAGTATAATAATAATACGGGAGGCACACCTGGCACACCCTTCAATATATTGTACTCTTTGCACCAAAGAGTATATTAATAATACGGGAGCTTTGCACCCTTCTGGTTGATTTGACATTAATTAATAGAGATGTACCGTCATAGACTAGTAGTGTCTAACTAAAGCACTTATTACACTATCCAATTTTAAGGAAAGCTAACCAGAAAATCGGCGAATGTAATCGCAGTTAGAACAGATTGGATCCGATTTAGTGTAAATTAGAGGTCCAACGGTCCAACCGCTCTACTTCCTAAATTGTAAACGATCTAGGACAGTGTAATCACGGCGCTACGATTTAGAACGTACACACGGCTACACATCAAGCTATACATAACCAGTATAAGCTGACTTCAGATTGTACGAAAAACCTATATAATGCGAGGTCAGCGAAAACTGGAAATGTATAGCTTGATGTGTAGCCGTGTGTACGAGTCGCGTTTTTTGCATGGTTTTTTGTCATAATTTTAATTTTTGTCATAGTTTTCGTCTTTGAAGTAACGTCTTTAGAGTCGCGTTTTTGTCATAATTTTTGTAAACCAATGAAACCTTATAACCTACATCGCGTTGAATTATTTTTGTCGTTTTTATTATAAGGATAGGGCATTTGCCCATACATCTACACTAATATTTTATAGAGGAAAGATTTGTTTGTTTGTTTGAATTAAAGCTCCGAAACTACTGGACCGATTTGAAAAATTCTTTCACCATTAGAATCCTACGTTATCCCTGATGAACATAGGAGATAGAATATTTTCAAAAAAGTTAGGTTAAAACTTTGATAATGTAACGCGAGGTGTGATAAAAATATTTAATAAAATCCTTATATCTCGTACGCTGCGGAAACTATTGACAATAGAGCAAAGTGATGTACTACAGTTTTATAGAGGACATTTGACTCACTATAACCTTTTAACGGACTTCAAAAAAAGGAGGAGGTTCTCAATTCGGTTGTTTTTTTTATTTTTTTATGTTTGTTACCTCAGTACACCGTCATTTATGAACCGATTTGGAAAATTCTTTTTTTATTTGAAAGGACATACTTCCAGATTGGTCCCATTTTTGTCAAAATCCAGTTCTGATGATGGGATCCATGAGGAATTGAGGGAACTCCTCAAATATTATAGGCATACTTATAGCAATTTTGGTATTTTCATAACAACTCAAGCATTTGCATTCAGAAAGTATAATTTGGTGAAGTGGAACTGATGATGAAGAGCACAGATGGCCATCGGAACTACTCAATGACAAATATTTCACGGGTAGAGATTCGATTCCTTTAATATGGTTGCTAAGCAATTTATGTTCGTCACAATGCGTATGGTGACTTCACCATCAGCTCCAGTTCTCCTGGTTCTTACCAGGAGAACTCCTCAACAATTAACGTCCCAGCACCGGGAAAAGCAATATTTTGCAACAGGTGATGAGCAGTTGACATTAGGGTTTGAAACAGTATGCTCTCGAGGTGGTCCCATTGTCACCAAGTCAGAGTCTGATGAAGGGATCCCATGAAAGTCGAGGAAAATCCTCTTTGGTAGGCATGTACAGTGTGTTAGTTGAACTCTCTCAAATCAAATGAAACCTATTGATGATTCAAGTGTTTGAGTCTGAGAGTCATCACTTACCTATACTCCGACTTTTAGCTGCAGTAAAATGACACTTCTTAATAACTCATTTCGGACTGCATTTAGAGATATGCATGTCAAATAAGTTTCGTTTGTTACACTATTCTGTACTAGAAAAACATGGTTTGGTTAATGGCCGCGAAAAAACAAAAAAGACGCTAATTTTAGTTATTTAAGTTACACATAAGCTGTCGTTTTACTGCAGCTAATTGAAAGTCCGACTATAATGCTACCGAGCAGTCGATGGTAGCCACAGCAGTCGTTAACTGTTAGGAGTTAGGAGATACGGCAATATGTTGACAGAAACTACTTAGCAGTTCTTGGATAGACGTGGACTTGAAAACAATCGTCTTCATCATTCCATTTCTCGTAATGATGTAACGGGACGAACAGGTCCCGCATCTGATGGTGTTATGGGCTTGTAATTGTCGAAAGAGCTTGTAATAGGCCTAATTGAATAAAAATATTTGACTTTCACTTATCATCAGCTCAGCAGCACGTAGTGATGACTCTCAGACACCTATCGGTCCATTAAATTCGAGGAAAATTTGATGTGACAGACGGACAGACAGACAGACACTCGAGTGATCCTATATCAGTTCCGATTTTTCCTTTTGAGGTAAGGAACCCTAAAAAGTGAAAAATAAAATCTTTTTTACAAAAAAAACAACTGACTACATGAGAACACATTTTAACATAAATAGTATAAAAACTAATCATGGTCTTTCGGCACTCGGACTTACAAAATCGGCAGATGTAATGGCAGTTGGAACATATTGGATCCGATTTAGTGTATATTGGAGGTCCATTCACTCTACTTCCTAAATTGTATACAATCTAGGATAGTGTAATCACGGCGCTACGATTTAGAACGACTAGTCGGGATAGAAACTAGCACTGCCCCGCGGTTTCACCCGCGTTAACGTGAGGAAAAAACCTACTAAAATATATTCCTTTACTTAGTTCATTACTATATGAAGCTATTTTAGGTATGTACACATACATCACGCTATGATCAGTAAGAGTGGAACCGTGCCGGCGGTCGTGCGGATTTATTTTAAAACTATGATATCTAATAGGATAGGCAATTTTGTTCAAAATTAAATACTTAGGTATAGTGAATAACGTATTTATTTGGATATGGATATATGGATATCTTGTTTATAAAAACACCTTCGCAAATAATCACTGACCTCTATTATATGTATGTTACAGGTCAGTGCAAATAATGCATTATTTTAGAACAAAGATGCCATAAAAATACATTTAAAAAAAATTGCAAGACAACTGTAAACTAAAGTTGCATATTACTGACTGGTCACAGAGTACTTTTTAATAGAGTTGACTGGTGTATCCTTAGACTAAGTATACTTAGTCTGAGGGTGTATCTGCATTGTGACAGCGGGACCGCACTCTTTATCTCACAGAGTACTTTTTGATAGAGTCTTTATCTCAAGGCAGGGTAGTTACGCATAGCATCACGGTATTAGATTTTTGGGAGTACCCACGAACCTTAATAATTATATAGTTAGCTTTCCTAAAAATTTGATAATGTAATAAGCTCACGGAATCAGCTCTTAGCTAACTCGGAATGCGGCCATAGTGATTTTTTTTCCTTTTGTTCCTTGTGGAACAGGCTAGGGTCAGGGACCATGCTGCCTAGTCACAGGCGGCCATAGTGATATATTTATTAGTAGCTTTGGCAATTGGCATTTGGCAACACCATTGAGATCGTTTTTCTATGTCAATGGGCAACACTGTGTCAACTGTCAGTACGTCATGTAAACGACTTGTATATAGTTATCTGTGATGTAAACGCATCCTCTCTATTGTTGTATTTGTTGTTAATTCTAAAAAAGTTGCAAATTACGGCATAATAAAAACCCGAATACTAAAATGAACGTATAGTGTAAATGTATGTAAAGCCTACACAGTATAAAATAAGAAGTGTTCATTTTCTAGTCCATCATGGATCTTCAAACTTCGCATTTGGCCGCAGCGTTGATGTCCGGTCCAACATTACCCATGTATAATAACACGTCTGCTGAGGCCACAGCGATGGTAACTGCACCACCTAATATTCCAAATGAAGAAGTTAAAAGTGAGAAACCTATCGAACCACCAAAAGAACCGCCTGAAGAGGAAAAAGAAGAAATAGCAAGTGGAGAGGATTTCACTGATGAAGTAAGACTACCTATCATAGTTTTTTTTTCTATTTACAATGAATACCATGCTCATTTCAATGCCTCGGAACCATTACATTAGTCCAAAAAAAAAGATACTGTGGAATTTAAATATGATTAATTCAAAAGGAAGGACCTTTTTGGCTTGTTGCAGTACATGTAATTGCTTCATTCTGTACGAATCCCTTCTTTTTTGTAAAATTTTCTAATTAATAACATTTTTATCTAATTTTGTAAGGTATGAGCTGTTGCCAAAGTCCTTTTGGAAAAGCAGAAGTCATGACTTTTTATTCCAAGTTTCATGGACCTAAAAACCTCTTTACTAATATGTTTGGAACTGGATGCATACTATCTTTTGCAGGAGATGGAAACCCAATCAGGCAGTAAGTCCATGCCGGGTAGAGGAGTTACCTTACAGATGCTTTTAGAAGAAAAAATGCTGGAGCCGGGGAATGCAGCTATGACAATTGAGTATCTAGTTAGTATCGTATTATTTTTGCCTTTCTGAATAAATATATTATAATTTTTTTCTTAATGCATGTTCACGATATCTCATGTGTTAGAAACATTTGATTTTGCCATCTTATAATTGAAAATGTTTCTTTTATAAACAATTTTGAGAAATTAACTCACATTTAAAAAAATATTAATGTGAAAACTTCTATGCGCTTGGGCATATTTTGAGATGGGAAAAAACAATTGAACTCGCGACACTGTTACCGACACCGCGCTACATTCAGATGTGTTCGGCTGTCCTCGGGATGTACCCGGTTTTAATGTATATCCAATATGTCAGTGAGTGATGGCAAAGTATTCTGTTTGTGTTTTGTTTTCACTTCTGTCGGCATTCCCAGAGTGCCATTGGTTTTTTTTATAGTTAAAATTCTGAAGGATAAGCAATAGATTCCGTATGCATAAGCAAATTATTATTATTGTAGGACCCATAGGATACAATACACAAACAAGAGTTTTGTTATTTTTAGTTTCTTTTGTTAATTTAATTGATTTTGCCCTGGCCCCTGTTACATTTGCCAACAGTTTGTAAATATCTAAAATTGTAATTTGTAAAAAATCTAGTGTTAGTATATTGATAAGTTAAATGTTAATTTATCTCCAATTTTTTACAACTACTTTTTTTTTGTTTTACCTTATAAAATAAAATATAATTATATACCTTATTTTCTAATGAATTTTATGAGGCCTCTAGCAAAGCCTTTTTCACTGAAATGTCACATTATATCTAAATCTGTATTGCTTATTCTAGGGACAAAAGTTTGTTGGAGATTTGCAAGCAGATGGGAAAATAAAGTCTCATGAGACTGAGACAATATTTTGTTCCCCATCAGCATGGGCAATACACTGCAAGCGCATCATAAACCCAGACAAGAGATCTGGGTGTGGCTGGGCCTCTGTCAAATACAGAGGGAAGAAACTAGATACTATTAAAGCTACATATCTTCGAAAAAAGCAACTACAAAGAGAAAATATGCATTCTGATGGTAAGGATATTTCATTACAGTAAGAACATTTTTTTTTTTTTTAACTAGTATTTATTATTTTAAGACTGATAGCTTTTAAAAAAGTAAATCGAAAGAATGAATGAAGAGAGTATAAATTATAATAAGAACAAAAAAAGTAAGTAGTTGATAAAGTATTGAACACTCTAGATGTAATGCAATT
This sequence comes from Gortyna flavago, assembly GCA_963669345.1. NCBI lineage: Eukaryota > Metazoa > Arthropoda > Insecta > Lepidoptera > Noctuidae > Gortyna > Gortyna flavago. The sequence goes on along the minus strand of OY770128.1, from coordinate 8,766,259 downwards.
TTTCATCTAAAATTACAGAAGAGGAGATAGAAATGGAAGTAGAAAACCCTCCAGAGCCACCACCACAAAGGATTGTAATGAAACACAACACAGTGCCTAACAGAATGATGCAGCAGTCAGTATTAAAACATATTCGCGTTTAGTCTCAATAAACTTGGAACAAAGACATTGAGTATTTTGTTAAAATAATTTTATTTTATAACTAGCTTCTGTCTGTGACTTCGCCTGTGTTGATGTCGGAAATTACCTCACAGGAACGTGCTACCGGGACAAAAAGTATAAGCCTATGTTACTCATTACATCAGCTATCTGCTAGTTAAGTGTCGTCGAAATTGCTCCAGCCATTTCGGAGATTAGACGGAACAAACAGACAGACTGTGCAAAATTTCAAAAATATGTTTTTTGTTATACAGAGTAGATACTTTCAGATTTTCACTTTCGTTTAGTAAAACGCTGTTTTTTTTTATTTTGACAACACAAACAGACATTTCAATTTTATTAATTTCTATAGATAGATAAGTACCTACTCAATTGCTTGAGTACCATATTGGGTTACTGGTCGCAAGCATGACTGCTAAGCATGGGGTCCTGGGTTCAATGCAATAAAAGATGTACCCCTAGAACACTTGGCTGACCTGTGTGACCGCGTTGTTATTCTAAACTACGCAACGGATTTTGATGCGGTCTTCATTATCATTTAGATAATTTATTCCGGAAGGAGAAAATATTCCGGAGAAATATTGGGTGTATAAAACATTGAAATTAAACTTATATATAATGTTTGTCAAGTCGTAAAAACCGTAGAAGCAGAGCCTGGTCGCTAGTAAAATATAACTGGAGAAATGTGGGTAGGTCATACCATTCACCTTTGACTACCCCTTCAGGTAATGCAGGTGTGATGTTGTTACTGATACAACAGACTGGCTCCTTGTTTATTGTTTCTAATGCACCGTCATTACCTTTTAAGGATTTCTATAAAAAAAAAATAAAGGAACTCCTTTTCTTATTTCAGTGATGCCAACATGTTGATAGAAGCTGTATCATTTTCATCCGCTGGGAAAGTGCAACCGTTTCTCGTGTCAGTCAGTTCCAATGCTAGTCTTGTGCTGGATATTCACTGCCATTTGAAAAAAGAAGAGGTTTATGGATATTTAGCTGGCACTTGGGATTTGAACAGTCACAGTATGTGCCATTTTATATTAATCTAATAATCTTATTATAATTTAAATAATTATCATTATCAAGATCACAGCCAAAAGATTTCCACTGCTGGACTTAGGCCTGCTGAAATTCGGCGAGAGAATTAATGCTAACATCATCAACTGCCTAGCCTTTCCTCAACTATGTTGGGGTCGGCTTCCAGTCTAACCGGATGCAGCTCAATACCAGTATTTTACATGGAGCGACTGCCTATCTGACCTCCACAACCCAGTTACTGGGTAATACGATATATAATTGGTAAGACTGGTTGTCAGATATTCGGGCTTCTGACGACCCGTAAAGACTGTCAAAGATCCACGAATGATATCCGGGACCAACGGCTTAACTTGCTTTCCGAGGCACGTATCGGTCTTGGTGTATGAAGATGGTCGCCCACAGACAAACTGAGGCTAGCGTAGCTTAACCTGATTGATTGACCCGTGCTGCTGTTATTACTTAGCCGCCAGCCTCTTCTCTCTTCCAATTAATGTTAACAAAGGAAGTTTATTTATTTTCGAGTTTATTTCAAAGTGGGCAATGTTGATATTTAGTTGGCAGTGAAAAGTGAACTTCGCTACGTTTGCGCGGGCCCCAAGAGAAGCTTCAATTCCCCTTCACATTTCATTAAAACAATTATTTTGTGGAATGTAAATAAATATGGATGTATGATTTTTTGGTTGATGTTTATTTTATTATCCCTTGTGTGTTTCAGATGTCATGATAACTCACACATTCCCATGTCTAATCAGTAAGAATGATAACAGACCGCGAGTTCTAGTGGAGCTAGAGATACAAATGGAAATAGAGAAACTGGGACTTACACTTCTTGGCTGGTATCACTCTCATCCAACAAATCCTGCCATGCCAAGTCTTAGGGATTGTGACAATCAGCTGGAATATCAAATTAAAATGCGTGGACCCAGTGAAATATCTTATATACCTTGTATTGGAGTCATTTGCTGTAAGTCAAACTTTATAGATTATGATTTTATTGTTCATTTTGCACTAGTTTTCAAATATGTTTTAATTTTTAATAATTTTCAGCCCCCTACAACCCAGAGAGTCCAGTTTTAGAATCATCACTTACATTCTTCTGGGTGATGCCTCCACCAGAGCAGAGGCCTACAGAATACCCTCGACCATTGCTTCTACAATACAACATGGTACATGACAGCCACCTATCAACACACGCCATGGAGCAAATAAGGAAAAGCATCAAGTACTACTTTTCATTCTCTGATGACACATTCGTCGATTTTAAAGACAATTTTAAGCCTGATATCACGTACTTGGACAAATTAAAGTGCACCTTGACTGCTAAATTTCCGAGGGAACAGAGTGACGGCTTGCTGTGGCATTTTATAAGGGACGAGTTAGGTTGTTCTTCTGAACAAGATGATAAAATGGATCTCGATGCTCTATTAGCAGTTCCTCAACCAATACCTGTGTCGAAGTCAAGTCAGGTGACATCTGTCCCCAACTTTCCTTCAGTCAGTACGCTGCAACAGATGGTGAGCCGGCCAGCAGGCGTGCCTCCTATAAATGTATCGTCAAGCATTGGATCAGGCTCGCCTCATAAATTCGAAACACCTCAACTGAACATTCCAGTGTTACCAACATCTTCTAAATCGTCATCAAAGTCAGCTACCCCTACTCTGCCGTCGTCATATCCTACAGGATTAGATATGCTGACGAGCATGGCTCTCGGATTAGGTTCTCCCAACATGCCGCTACCTATGGGTGCTTCTAGTTTGGAAAGTTTAGCTGCTGCAAACAGCATGCTGACTGGACTCACTCCAGGAATGTCTTCGAGTCTAGCGGCTAGTTTATCAGGTAGCAAACTTCCCGATCCGCCATCTTACGCTGCATCTTTGCAGAATTTGACCAGCAGTATTGGAAGCTACGACAAGACGCCGAGCAGTACCGCTACTAGCACCAGCACCGCTACGGGCACGATCCCCGCCAGTCTCGCCTCCAACCTCATGATGAGTTCTGCAGACATTGCCAATGCATTGTTCTCAGCTAGTAAATACTCCAGTGCAGGCATATTGGGAATACCAGATCCTATGTCTAAATCGACGTTGGCTGCAAATAATATGTTCTTATCTCCATCATTAATGAAAATGCAGGAAACCTTATTGAAACCTCTTTCAAGTAGTAGTCCAATATCTACTAAAGCTGGATTAGATCAGAGCATGCTGATGAAATCTCCGCATGACTTATTAAAAGGCAACAAAGATTATTTGCCGCCAGATTTTGGTAGCATTGGAAAAGGAAAATCGGATTCTCTTGATGGTATGAAGTTAAATGAAACAAGTACTTCTGCGAAAATAGAAACGGCCAAATCTGATAGCATGGATGCGCAAGCGACTGACTTTAGTATGCCTTCGCGAGTTGGTGGGGAGTCATTTTTGAATCAGATGTTAGAGTTGACTAAAAAGACAACAATGCCTGACTATTTATCGGATTACAATCAACCTCTAAAGCTAACAAAGGCGGAAGATTTATCAACGTCTGTGCCCCCCTCGAGCCATCCTTACATGAGTTCGTCAAGTATTGTGGATACTATAGCACAAGTGGCGATGGGAAACTTTTCAAAACATGACGAACCTAAAGATTATGTGAAGGAGACAGATTATAGCACGAGTAAAGTTGGTTCTTTACCTGGTAATGATAACGAGAACTGATAAATTTTCTAATGTATTCAATTTTATTCAAAGTAACACTAATAAGAGCAATCGAAGTAGCTAGAACGTATCACGTAATACTACCAGTTCGAAATAACCCATTGACTGTGTTAGATCTGCATCAGACAAAAGATTGTTACTTTTTCTACATTATTTAATATCAACTGGGCCTGTGATATTTCATCATGGTGACTATCTTGAAGAAATTGCGTGGTAGGTACCTTTGTTTGGATACAGTTTAGTTAGCCAGATTACTTTTTATTAATTCATTGAGCTCCCCTAATGAGACACAATTGATTTTCTATTGTATCGTACTACATAGGTGACGCGCGGAGCTTAACCGGCTAAATAGTATTTCTCGTTACAATATTTTGATGTCTGATGGTAACTTTAAGAGAAATAAGATTGTCGCTTTGTGGTGATATTGCATTTGTATGCTAACAGGCTGGTTCTGTAATAACTATGCATTCATTTATTAGCAGTAAATGTGTGCTCATATAAACTGTGTTGCAAAACGTTCGAGCGCTCATGAAAAGGTTTTATTGATTGGTTGGCTTTGCATGTAAACAAAAACATCGCGAACACGACCATTTGGTTCAAATTATGGATGTTGCTCGACGTTCGTTAGTGGAATGCATATACGAATAAAATTTTTGTGTATCATGGAACGTAACTAGTTGTTCGTGTTTGAACCCGTCATAAGAGCGTTCATCCCGGGCGGGCTGGCAACGTCGCATTTCCAGTGGTTTTTCTTGATTATTTTAATTAAATTTGAACCAAAATATATTTTTTACAACGAAATAAGAAAACAGACCACATGATCTATAAAAAAAAAAACAATAAAATAACATATGTAAATAAAAATTAAACAATAAAATACCTGTCTTCTCTTGCACATTAATACAAACATTTACGCTGCTATTTCCAACCACCACTTGTAGGTCTTGGTAGCAAACACCCTATCAGCAAGGTCCTTCACTGTACTGTTTATACACTTACTATCAGCGGTCGTTGTGCATGACCCTTTGCAAAAGTTTTTCGGATGCACGTTGAAATCTGAGTTGTCAACGCCTTTTTTTTGTTTGACCAATGAATGAAGGATGAGTTTTTTTTTAAAGTTAATGGTTATTGATTGACCAATGAATACTGTTACTTAGCAGTATTCTATAATTTTATAAGACTTGTTACTTAGCAGGAACCTATACATTCATTACCTACTGTATAAGCAATATTTGTACGCCTTGCAAGGCAGCACATAGTGACACAAGATATATTTTTATATTATCCATCATGTACATTACACCTATGTGTACAAATAAATAAATTTGAATTTGAACATTCTAATTTATTTTTCTTAAATTGTTTAGAACCACTTTTTTTAAATGTGCGCCGAAGTGCTATTGGTGGACGAAGACAATGCAGGCGGGGCTAGCCACTGGCCCGTGCATACGAAAACCGCCCTAGGGTTATGCACAAAAGTCGTTGATATTACTAACCCTGCACATGAATGAGTCAATTCTGCTTTCTAAAATTACTTTCTCTTTATCAAAATGTTGTAATAGAACACACGGTGCGTGAGTCCGACTCGCACATGGCTGGTTTTTTTTACATGTATAGTGTTAAAAACCTGTTCATACATGCAAAGTTTTTCCAAAAACAAGGACTCGAATATTTTGCAACACACTCCCCTTTATTCATAAACTTTGCTTAAAGTAGTGATTAGCGACTGTTTAACCATACAACCATTTAATCATCGTTTATAAATAAACCTCTTTGTATTAAATTTTACTAAGATTATTAAATAAGAGTAGTGTTGTGATTAATCGTCATACTCAAATTTTGTGTCGTCTGTATTTAAGAGTATAAATGCTAATGTGTTAATAGAGTTACGTTCTCTTCATTTTGAATATTTTGTACCTCTTATTTACAATATTTATTTAATATTTAGATAATAAACTTTTGATTGTGCCGCGTCTGATGTCGTTTGCTTTGGACCTAGTAAAAGTACATAGATTATTTTAATCAATGATTTCGTAATCATTTCTGAAGCCGTGCAATTTGCTCGATTGTGAACTATAATACACTATTAAATGTACTTGTTGTAAATGTTAAGTGTCAGCTCTTGATGCGGACTGTAACTGTGTCGATAGATCATCCACGCATGTACCTACTTAAGTACTTATGCCATGCAGGAAAAGGACAACATTTTTCAGTTTCCCATCATGTTTTAAGTATATAACTGTGTACGTTTTTGTGCAGGCACTCACAACTATTGTGTAAAAACATATCAATCAATGACTTCATATTGGAGTCATTGGTTAGTAATGTAAAGGATGATCGTATAACTTGATAATAATTTAAATCAAAGCGCGATAGATCTACGGTTTTCGATAATGTACCTAATCAGCCGCGATATCGTAATGACGGCCGTTTGATATGAGGATTATTTTTGAACGGGCCAGTTCGACAGTGTATTTACCATATCCTCATTTACTTTGGCAAGTTTCCGGTGATAATACAAATATTCTGTTATTGTTTATGAGAAAGAATTAGTTGTGGTATAGCTTTGATAGTGACAAATTGTGTTAGTGAATATGTGTTTCTAGAAATTATTGTTTGAGGTAAGATTATTTTCCTTAATTTTTTGTTTGAGAAAAATACTTCTAGTGCTGCTACACTAGGTGTCAATACATGATGGTACCTCGGCACTAAATGTTCAACCCTTAACCTGCCACCCTGGGAAGATCGCCGCTCTACCCTACCTTAAGCCAGGTTGCGTTTGCCGATTTGCGTTCTCCACTTAAGAACACGTCTACCGAAGTCCCCAACAGTGATCGGTTCTACGGCAAATTTGTATTCTGCTGCTTAAGTATAAAAAAAATTGGCAATTTTCTACCTATCTGAATCTATACATAATCATAACATAATTATTCCAGATAAATATCGAATGGCGACGAAGCCCAAGACTCCTGGATTCGCGGATTTGGGAGACGACAGTGAAGATGAGTCGGAGTATACTCCGCTGTATGATGACTTCGACGATTTAGGGTAAAAACTCTTTTTATTGCGTAGTTGAGTTTTGGCAGTATGCATACTATGATTGCTTAGATACACTTGGAATACAAACGGTCGAATGCTCATACAACTCAATATTAAGTCGCCGTTAAGAAAAATGCTGTCTCTGTCACTTAGGACCAAAGCACACGCGCTACTGTTAGCATCGGCGATCTGCGATTTTACGACTGTTATACTGCGTCGCGTTTCGGTGATTATGCGTTCCATCGCAGTATTAAAATTGCGCGTTTTAGAGATTCTATCGATTCTGCATCGCGATTTCGCGACTTCCTGCGTTTGGACGCGGTATCGGAATCGCGCGTTTTAGCGACTGCTCCGATGCTGCACCGGGTCGGCTCTAGTGTTGCCGATCTATAGTCGACTATCGATAGTTTGCCGATTTGCAATGTTATTGTTTACAAGTGATAAATTTCAAAATGATTTCATTCTTTATTCTTTTAAAACTGTAGCAGTAACACAGGTCGGTAGCAATATAAAAAAAATATGCTGGTCTAACTGAATGGTCTTCGTTTAATTACATTGCTGTTAAAACATGCCATATTTTCGCTTTATCAATAAAGCAAGCAGCAGTGCAGCTTCATTAGAATCCATGGTAAGGGTGTAGCTTCGTCAAAATCTACTGTAGCGCATTTTTCAAGTTGACAGTTGCAGTTCGGACTCTTAGCGTGGACTCTGCGCAGGCGTCACGATCACCCAATCCTCTACATTTCACCACATATTGTAGTTACATTACATGTTCAGTAAAGTACCATAAAATAATGACAATCATGATGACATTATACCAACATTGACGTCGTGAGAACAGTCATTTTAGATTTAATCAAGTGGTTTTGAGTGCAAGTTGCACTCGATAATGCTAGTAACAACAAGCAAAAAATTCGCATTCCGAATAGCCCACCGCCCACCATCACCGCCCACCATCGTACCTTCAGATTTATAAATTAGCTGTAGGTGTAGAAATGTCTTTTTTAAATACCTATTAGTCTCAAATGCAAAAACAACAGTAGTAACTTGTAAACAACTTCTTCAGACAAAGAACAGCTCAAGAGGCGAAAGGATGGAATCTATTTCGGGAGCTTCCCGTGAAGAAGGAGAGCGGGTCTATGGAATCCACTGCCTGCATAGACACCTGTGTGAAGATCCTTAAAATTCTATCGTATATCTTCATATTTGGCGTTGTGCTTGGATCCGCTGTAATATCTAAGGGGACTCTGCTTTTCATCACATCACAACTGAAAAAGGGCAAAGAAATTACTCATTGTAACAAAGCTTTAGGTAAGTGTGGACACCCTTTAACTAGCTGTTCATCTGAATGATCTTTGGAGTGTTTACGTAACTAATTCTTTGGTATTTCGTATGAGCAGAGCCCGATCAGCAGTTCACAACTGTCCACTCGCTGGACGAACGAGTAACATGGCTGTGGGCAGCTTTCATCGCATTCAGCATACCAGAGCTGGGCATATTTTTAAGATCACTCAGAATATGCTTCTTCAAGACCGCTGGGAAGCTTACGTTTGTACAGTTTTTGTTGGTAAGGCAAAAAGTCGTAAATACACATTATTATTTACTTATTATTGTTAGTAATTACTTGGACAAGAATTCGAATCTGATGACGTCTTAATTGACGATGTGGCTGCGAGAGTAGGTACTTAAGTCTATTTTAGTAAAAATACCAAAACAGAGGTTCAGCAGGACTATTGTGAGCACCATAGTGAGATATCGATTAACGATCACAGAATGAGGTGATTCCCCGAACTCAACTCTATTAATTTATCAACACGATTAGTAGGAATCCCTTAGATAAATTGCAAATCCGTAATCCCTAAAACAGAATTTCACTAATGTACCTATTCAATAAAACAAAACCGTATTGACATTATTTTAAATATTTATTAGCAGATAAGATAATTTACGCCAACAGTTATATCAATTTTATTTCTGTTTCAAAACACAAAGCATCAATGTTATCTAAAATAATAAAGTGAATGACATGTAACTAATTATCATTACCATCTCTTTTGTGCTATGGTTCCCTGGGCCACGTGCGGCGCTTATACTTGGGTTTTCCGAGCTGTCCGACGCTGTACGATGAGCTAAGGGTTTATTCGACAAATACATCTTGTCGGGATGACAACCCACTGCTTTTCGCGTTTTGAAGAATTTGTATAATACTTCTAGTATATAATCGTCTGCCTAATCCAACTTAACCGCATGTTTTAATCAATAAGTAGGTACCTAACTGCAGATGAAAAAATGACACTCCATGCGCGGTTGTGTAAAATAATGATTTAGAACCTTTATATGGGATACATTATTAACATCAATTAATTGTTTCAGTCCTTAATAATCGAAACACTGCACACAATTGGAGTTGCGTTACTAGTGCTGATAATTCTGCCGGAGATAGATGTCGTGAAAGGAACAATGCTAATGAACGCGATGTGCTTCGTGCCAGGGGTTCTGAATGCCCTATCTCGGGATAGCACTGAGCCTCGATACATATTCAAAATAATCTTAGATGTACTTGCTGTTTCTGCTCAAGCTACTGCATTCGTTGTTTGGCCTCTCATAGAAGGCGATAATGTTTTGTGGGCCATTCCGGTAGCATGCGTGTTGATTTCACTCGGCTGGTGGGAAAACTTCGTGGGCTGCTCAGGAAAACAATGGTCAGGTAAACAATGCGTCTTAAATTTATATTGATCTATTATAATTATGTGAGCATGGATATTGGATACTGTCATTTTCATTACCGGATTATAAATCTATTCTTGTAATTACGATAGATTTGATATTTCTCAAAATGCTAATTCGAAAACCTTTCATATCTTAATCTCATTTGATGCAGACATTTAAGGTGGAACTAGTCGCAAGCTCGAGCTCACTGGTGGTGATGGCCAAAAGCACGCTGTCTCACCTGGCTTGGTGTCCGACAGAGATAGTATCAGTGATGAGCAGTTAGATGCTAGTCTACACGCACAACGTCTAGTTCTCTAGACGTGGAGTAATACTCTCCCGAAATTTGTATGGAAAAAATATCGACTAGTGGCTAGTGGCACCTTATCCATATCACTCAATACTTATTTCGAAACAGCTTCACACCACTTGCAAGAACGGTTATAGAGGATCCTTGTACTCTTCAAACTATTATACTTTCTCATATCAAAAAAAATCGTTTCTATAGTTTCTTTACCACTTGTAGGTGTAGGTATCTCTAAAAATATTTTGTGCATTTATAGATACACTTTATATTTTTAATATAATACCAACACTTATTTATTGCAGTCCTTCGACCTTTGCAAGTTCTCCGCGACGGTTTGAAAAGAGGTCGTTATCACTCGCAGAGAGTGTTGTCAATATGGAAGATCTTCATATTCATGTGCTGTATATTGATATCTTTATACATCCAGGACGACGACCCATTCGCTTTCTTCACGAAAGTAAGCAGTGGTTTTGGCGATCGACTTTACACCGTTAGTGAGGTAACGAGTTATGTCAGTTTTCGCTAATTAAAAGTGACCAGGAAATGGATGGGACGATGTTTAAAGTTGAGACCAATTTGCTACCTTTCTCCCATTCTGTTTTTTTTAAACAGGTTCAAGCAATTCGGGATGAATTCCAAGGTTTTATGGGTTATGCAGTGATGGGAGAAAAACACGAAATACCAGCGGCATGGGCTACCCCACTATGGGTGGTACTCATCCAGGTCGGGGCCGCGTACGTCTGCTTTGCCGCTAGTAAAACCGCCTGCAAAATCCTCATACAAAACTTCAGCTTTACATTTGCATTAAGTCTTGTTGGACCAGTCACTGTTAACCTGCTAATTGTTTTATGCGGAATGAGGAATACGGATCCATGTGCATTTCATCGGACTATACCCGATTATTTGTTCTTCGAGATTCCACAGGGTAAGTTGAGCAGTTCAATCACATTTCTTTATTAAGTTGAATAGTTATAGACAGGGTGTTAAGGTAAACCAAGGGTTTACTTTAAGGATGTGAAAATTGTTAATTTTCATTACTACTATTATACACTCATATAAAGCATGTTTCTTGTTAAACGTAACACCCTGTGTAGTATACCTTGGCGAGTGTGCACAGAACATCGTATTTTTATAAAGTTGTCGTGGTTCCGTTGACCGATGTATAATTCTATATTTTTTCCGCAGTTTACTTTCTGAACGAGTTTATAGTGCAGCAGATGTCGTGGATATGGTTGCTGTGGCTGGTCTCCCAAGCGTGGGTCACTGCTCATGCGTGGAAGCCGCGCTGTGAGCGACTGGCGGCGACAGAAAAACTGTTCTCCAAGCCGTGGTACTGCAGCCCCGTTATCGACCAGTCCATGCTCCTGAATAGAACTAAGGATGATGATAATGATATATCACTAGAGGTGATGGTTTTACTTTTGATGATGATACAATAAGTTTAGTTACAGAAAGATGACTGAATTTAAAAGCTCCATTTCTTACTTGTATTTTAGGATCTCAAAGATGAAGATGATGCGTCTACGCTTAACGGAGATAAAGCGTCAAAACAAGACGTTAAGCCATCTGACCACATCACAAGGTACAAGTTACATGTTTGTGAAGGTCCGGAGAATTATATCGAGCCTTTGCTGAAATTGCACCTAACCTTTTTTTTTTTTTGCAACTAGGATCTACGTGTGTGCAACAATGTGGCATGAAACAAAAGAAGAAATGGTTGAGTTCTTGAAATCTATTTTCCGTATGGACGAAGATCAGAGCGCGCGTCGCGTTGCGCAGAAGTATTTGGGAGTTGTTGATCCTGACTACTATGAACTGGAAGGTATGTGTCAACACAATTGAAAATGACATAAACAATACTTTAAATGACATTATAAATTGGTTAACATGTAATAATCTCACAATTAGTTTAGATAAAACAAAAATAGTTAGTTATTCCCAAAGAAAAAGAAGGAAAGAGCTCATGAAAAGAAATGTGCCTTTGATACTAAAGCGAAAAATTATGAACATGTGCATCCTTCCCATTCTGACCTACCGATCCCAGACTTGGTCTTTGACAAACATTCAACAGTCCAAACTCAAGGTTTGCCAACGTGCAATGGAGCGCCCTATTCTAGGCGTCACATTGACAGACCATATTCGCAACATCACACTGCGTTCCAAAACACATATTAGGTACTGACGTTGCTCAAAAGCCGCTAAGCTGAAGTGGGACTGGGCTGGCCACGTCTGCCGTATGCCCAAAAAGCTGTGGGCCAAAATAACCACCACATGGACCCCTGACACAGGGAGAAGACGTCGCGGCAGATCCCATAGAAAATGGCGGGACGAGCTGGACAAAACAACGACCAGTGGTCCACTTTAGCCCTGGATCGAAAGAGCTGGAAGTCATTGGGAGAGACCTTTGCCCAGCAGTGGGATGATGCAGGCTAACAGTATTCCCAAAGAAAAACCCCTTTGACATTAAATGTAAAAAATTATGTTTGTAGCATACGTGCCCCAGATAGCTGTAAGCCATATTTTAAAAAGCTTAAGATTTTAACCTTTCCTGCCCTCTACATCTATGAGGTCGCTACATTTGTAAAAACCAACAAGGAAAAGTTTGGTAACCTGCACTCCCGTCGAAATGCCGACAAAATAGCAAATATGCTCTAAAAGTTTCATCGGAATATCTTCACGAATTTATAATAAGCTTCCTAAACAAATAAGAGAAATTGAAAACATAAAAAAAAATAAGAAGAAATTAAATAACTTCTTGCAAATAGACCATAATAAAGAGTACATGAATTTTTGTCCGACAGATTCGTGATGAGTTAGTGCCAAACTATTTTTTATGTTTTGATGCAAAATAAAGCTCTATTTCAATTAAAATGTCTATTTGAATTAATATAGGTAATCACATAAACTTATATCTAAGGTAAAAAATTGTTCAAACTTTTTTATGCCTAACATGGTGGAGCAGTGCAAACGCACACCAAAATAACTCAATAACAACTTTGTAACCACTGTCTCACAATAAAGATATTTGACTTTTGTGAAGCCAAGTATCAATATTCCAACAGTATCAATGTACAGACGCCAGCACATCAATCTACTACAATCTGTCAAATTTCTTTAATAGATTTTCAACTTTATCGCTAGAGCATAAAGTTCAAAGTTGATTGAGAAAATTTGACAGTTTCGGGCAGCTTGATGTGCTGGCGTCTGTACCTACTCCAAAATAACATCATCGTTTTACTTGATCTTTTTTTTAATTCGGAAGTTAGCTAAAAATACTCCACAGTTCTTGTATATAAATTGATGCATACTTTGCTCTACCATACTCCAACCGTTACAGTGCACATTTTTATGGATGATGCGTTTGAAGTATCGGACCACAGCTCAGAAGATTCGCAGGTGAATCGTTTCGTGACGTGCCTCGTAGAGACCATCGACGAGGCTGCCTCAGAGGTCCATCTCACAAACGTAAGACTAAGACCACCCAAGAAATACCCCGCTCCATACGGAGGCCGCCTAGTTTGGACACTACCAGGAAAAAACAAAATGATATGCCACCTCAAAGACAAGTCCAAAATAAGACACAGGAAAAGATGGTCTCAGGTAAGCTACTGAATTTAGCATTTTATTGTTCTTGAAATTTTTTAATGACTCATAAATTATTAGGATACGATAAGCTATCGTGATAATGGAATGTCTCGACTTCAGATATTTTTTTGTTATTTATTTCCTCTGTTGAGCATGAGTATTTATAAAATTATCGATCATCTTAGATCCGGGCAGATTACGAATGAAACAGTTTGGAAATTAATGGAAGCAAAAATTTTTTTGAAACAACCTTCACATAATTAATAAATATAATAAAAAACCGGTCAAGTGCGAGTCGGACTCGCGCACTGAGGGTTCCGTACAAAGTAGGTATGTAATTACAAATTTATTTATTTTTCAACGGGAAGCCTATAGGTTTTGAATCCCTTGCGAGTGTCAAAATAATGGGCATAAACGGAACATAAACGCCCGTATCTTTTGATTGCCTTGACTTAGAAGTTTGATGATTTTTTCACTGCTTCAATGGATTGCAGCCCTGAGTATTTGATATTAATTTCAACTTGATAACTCCACGCGTTCCATAAAAAGGGTCTTGACAGACGGACTGTCAGATGGACAACCAAGTGATCTTATAAGGGTTCCGTTTTTTCTTCTCAGGTACGGAACCCTAAAAATAAAATTTAACTTTTTTACGAAGAACTGAAATGATTGCAGATCTTTTGCACACCTTCGTATTGGTTAAATCTTCACATTTAACTATAGATATGATTTATACAACGTCACTTTGAATTAGTTTGTGAACTTCACTGATTTATTGACATCTTTTTATTGACTTTATGGGTATCGTATGTAATCATTGCCAGTTGATGGATGTAAACATTCGGCTTTGATTGATTGTCTAGCTAGTACAAGGAATCGATAGACCAGCACAAGGTTCATTATCCTCAGTTCGTACACTTCTCGAACGGCGGCGTGATCAAAGCATCAATGCATTGTAGAAAGTGTAGGAGTGATATCAACCTTTCTAGTTAGTCACACAGCCTACATAGTGTTTGACTGATTTTATATGAGATTTTAAAACCTAAAAAAAGCCACAGTAAATAAAAAATAGATTAAATTTATCGAAAAATTTCGAAGTTGTATGCGTTTTAAAGTCTATGTTAGATAGAGACAGCACTGCTACGATCTGACGTCACAACTCAGGAACGCCATAGTAACTTCGCGCCATTCGGTAAAATATGATCGTTTTGCGCGACAGGGATAGAAGAATAATTTCAAGAACATAAATTCTCTATTTTTGAATCGATTTTATTTTTTCACAAATTGTCTATTTCAGTAACATCTTTGAAATGCTTCCTCCTATACAGGTGATGTACATGTACTACTTCCTGGGTCACCGTCTGATGGATCTGCCAATCTCCGTGGACCGCAAAGAGGTGATCGCCGAGAACACATACTTGTTGGCTCTGGACGGCGACATCGACTTCAAGCCGATAGCGGTCACGTTACTAATCGATCTGATGAAGAAGGATAAGAACTTGGGGGCGGCGTGCGGACGTATCCATCCTGTGGGCTCTGGTAGGTGTTCCTAGTATTCGTGTTTTGAAGTATTTTTAAGAAACATTAGCAAAATCGTCATCGATTTTCATGAGATTCTGTTCGACATAAACGGGGTTTATTCATAATTATAAACGATGAAGTTAAGTGACGTTTAAACGTCAAAATCACTACTTAACTTTAAGCAATGTTTATAAATAAATATAACTCAACTTTAACTCTACCTAACGCATTTTTAATTCTTGAGTCTCTATTCAAGAATTAAAAATGCGTTAGGTTAGATCGAGATCTAGTTCAATCACAAAGTACGAAAAATTAGTGCTGTGAAGATCAAATCACAGCACATTTTTTTCGCACTTTGTGATTCTAAACAAATTGAAAAGATAAAACTACTTTTAAAGTTCGACTTCCTGATCTTCTCCCCTGCTTGCTCATAGAAATCCGAATGTTCCAGGTTTCATGGCATGGTATCAAATGTTCGAGTACGCTATCGGCCATTGGCTGCAAAAGGCGACTGAACACATGATTGGCTGCGTACTCTGTAGTCCCGGATGCTTCTCTCTCTTCAGAGGAAAGGCTTTGATGGACGACAACGTCATGAAGAAATACACACTGACTTCGCACGAAGCTCGGCATTATGTGCAGTATGATCAAGGTATGATGTAGTCTCACTTTGGTTACTTTCCCTAGATTTATCTAACTCATCGAAGTCCGCAATAATTTTATCGATTTAGTACTAATAGAAAACGTGAAAGCGGTTTTGGTAAGGTTAGGGAGTCAGGGCAAATGTACGGGTTTGTATGTAATTACGTTTATTATTTTTATATTATGTTTGTATGAAAGAGTTGTCTTCGTCGCGTCTATTCATGCGTGCACTTTCATAAATACCCGTAGACTTGATGTGAGAGACAAATTAGTTGCTGAGATTAAAAGTTGCTCCTGGGGGCCCTCCCTTTTAGCACAGAGTTACTTTTTTAATACATGATTTTGTTATGTACCTACTTTTAGACCTATATTATTTTGATCAACAATCTGCGGTGATGACTTGATTAATGCTAAACATTATTTACATTCTGGCTGCTTCTCTTCTAATACTTTTTGATAAGGACCTCAAGTAATGTTACAAAAATCCACAATGTAATGAACTTAGAAACCTACATAGTAATTTACCCACACACAGGTGAGGATCGTTGGCTATGCACCCTGCTGCTGCAGCGAGGCTACCGCGTAGAATACTCCGCCGCTTCTGATGCGTACACGCACTGTCCAGAACATTTCGACGAGTTCTTTAACCAGCGCAGACGATGGGTTCCCTCTACTATGGCCAATATCTTGGACTTATTATCAGACTCGAAAAGGACTGTTAGCGTTAATGATAATATTTCTACACTGTATATTTGGTATCAGGTGTGTATTTAAAAAAAAATGTTTAAATATTAACTTATGTCTAAATAGCATAAAACAAAATGGTTTGTTCGTGTTTTGCTCGATGGATTTTGATGTAGTTTTCACACACGCAATAATTTAGAGATTTCTTGAGAAACATAATTATTATATTTTCAGGGTCTGTTGATGTTCGGTTCGGTGCTCGGTCCGGGCACTATTTTCTTGATGATGGTGGGCGCTTTGAACGCAATCACTGGCATGAGCAACATGAATGCTATGCTTCTCAACTTGACGCCTATACTCATTTTCGTCATCGTCTGTATGACTTGCAAATCAGAAACTCAGGTAAGAGTGGTTTATTGTATTCAAATAATGTAACATAACATGACGCCTCTTCTTCCCAGGTTAGGCAGAGACAAATACCTATACCTACTACAACTACATATCGCTGGTTTTCCAGTTAAAATAATGTGTTTATGATATTTATATTGGACTTCTGTTTTTTTAAGTTTTCGGTTTGAACTGCTCGGAAAAAAATGGCCTACCGATAGTTGTACCGGTTTTGTGCGTGTGAGATATTAAAACGCACAGACAATACCCGAGAAATCCCGAGTGTGGACATAGTGATAGTTAAATTATAAAAAAAAACTAGCTGTTGCCCGCGACTTCGTCTGCGATCCAGCATGAAAAGTAGCGTAGGTCCTTACCCAGGTCTTGGTCTATTTGGGTGTCAAATTTCATCCAAATCCGTTCAGCCATTTTAGCGTGAAAGCGTAACGAACAAACTTACTTTCGCATTTATAATATTAGTTAGCATTAACACATTTTAATTTTCAGCTGCTACTCGCCAACCTGATAACATGCTTATACACCATGGTGATGATGTTCGTGGTAGTGGGGATCGCGCTCCAGATCGTAGAAGACAGCTGGATGGCACCATCCAGCATGTTCACGATTCTAATATTTGGCTCGTTCTTCATCACGGCCGCGCTACATCCCCAAGAATGTATATGCTTAATGTACTTACCTATATACTATATAACTATCCCCAGTATGTACATGTTGTTGATTATATACTCGGTGTGTAACTTGAACAATGTGTCGTGGGGAACTAGGGAAGTAGCGCAAAAGAAAACGCGTGCGGTAAGTCGGTTTCTGTTTTTATAACTTTAAAACAACAACTAACGACGTGTTTGCAATAATACGTATAATACCGGTTGGTGCTAATATTGAATGCGTACTTTTATTAATATGTACATTTCTTCACTTACCTTTGTTATTTTACAATTTGACAAGAAAATATAGGAAATCTAATCACATAATCAGCCTATAAGGTTCCCACTGCTGGGACACAGGCCTCCTCTCTGCGAGAGGGAGTGGGCCGTAATCCACCACGCGGGCCCAGTGCGGGTTGGTAGATGTCACATGTCTTCGAATTTTTGGTTCTAGGACATGCCGGTTTCCTCACGATGTTTTCCTTCACCGTTTGGAGAGCAATGGTGATGATATAATTTACTCAAAGTAAAGTGCCTGTCTGGGTTCGAACCTACGACCTACAACTCGTAAGTCGCGGCCGTCACCACTGGGCCACCTCTGCTCTCAAATTCCCTAATCTAATCAATAATCATTAATAGGAACTTGCAATGGAAAAACAAGAAGCTGAAGAGGCTAAGAAGAAGATGGACGAGCAAAGTATAAAGAAGTGGTTCGGTAAGGGCGAGGAGACGAGTGGCTCGGCGGAGTGCAGCGTGGCCGGCCTGTTCCGCTGCATGTGCTGCACCAACCCCAAGGACCACAAGGAAGACCTGCATCTGCTACAGATCGCCAACGCTATCGAGAAGATTGAGAAGAGGTTGGATACGCTGTAAGTATAATTATATGTATGTATGTACTAGCTGACCCGAAATACGATGTCCTGTCCAAATTTCAATCATTCACTACAAAGTCTACAAAAAAGTAGACTGAGTAAAGTATGGTATTTTTTACTGTTTTTCATAAGTATTGAAGTGAAATAGACCCATTGTTGTATGCCAAGCTGGTTAATTGATTTTTAAAGAAATTTGAAGGAGAATTTTACTAGACATCTAAGTAAGTCGGCTAGTAGCTCGTGCTGGAATCTATGCTTGTTTTATGTTGAATTAACTACTGCTGTCCTTAGTGGTGCACCTGAAGAAGCAGAGCCATTGAATCGTCGTCGCTCATCAGCCGCGGTGCTGCGACGCCGGTCCTCCATGGATCCTCTCGCCAGGGTGCCCGAGTACGAAGAAAGCGAGGTTTCAACCGATGTACCCAGGGTAAATAAAAAATATTTCTACCCAAGGATCCTATTATTATAAACCGTAGGTACTATCTAGTGAAGTTACCAGATAAATAAATATGTTTTTGATTAACTTAGTTCCTGAACAATATTAACACTTTTTTTTAAACCGTTTTTTTTTTCTTTTCTAATTTTATGTAGGGGTTTTAAACTGTTGAATTTTTCATCTATTAGTCTAGATCTATTAATCCTTTCATAATAATGTCACCCATTAAAATAAAATTTGTCTATAACAGGAAGAGCGTGACGACTTAATCAACCCGTACTGGATAGAAGACATGAACCTTCAGAAAGGAGAGGTGGACTTCCTCACCACAGCGGAGACCGATTTCTGGAAGGACCTCATTGACACCTACTTGTTTCCCATTGATGAGAACCCAGAAGAATTGGTAAGTATTCATTATTAACTATCAGGCAGACATGCCTAAGGCATCAAGTACGTTTTTGTGTAGTTTTTTTATTTAAGAATAAAAAATTGCGGAAACAATAAAATAAGAAACGATTATGTGACTTACGGCTGGTTGATAGGTATTTTTACACCCGTAATTCTGTAGTAAGCTGACTTTATCACCCTTTTCTCAGAATCGTATCAAAACTGACTTGAAGAACCTACGTGACAAGACGGTGTTTGCTTTCTTGATGGTGAACACGCTGTTCGTGCTGGTCATCTTCTTGCTGCAATTGAGCCAGGACCAGCTGCACTTCAAATGGCCTTTCGGACAGGAGTCCAGCATCCAGTATGATGATGACCTCAATCTGGTATGTTTCTTTGTTATTATTTTAATATTCACATCTCAAAACATTAATAATAATACGTTTTCATAGTCCTAAATAACCAGTTCACTTTCGTTCACAGCCACCCAAACCCATAATCTTTGTTTCCATATCCTGTAATAGTCCTTCACCAACCGGGGGCTGTCCTTGGGTGCACTTGCATTACCGGGAGGACACGGCGCGGCATACACTGGCAGAGAGTGCTCGGGAGGAGCCGCGCCGTGCCCTCGTGTCAGCAGTAGGCAGGGACTTGTCGCTGCCGGCCGTAGTCGACTCGATGGTCGGCAGCGAAGGTGCCGTGCGGTGGTTTCCTTCTGTGAAACAGTCGTCTCGCAGAAGGAGGCTGCGGAACGGGGGAGGGAGATCTCGTCCACTCACCCGGCCCGCAGCAGGCCAAACTAAACGAGTAAAACATACTTACAATTCGCAATTTCGGCGTTCAATGTTACAAAACGCGTGCTACCTGCAGTAAAGTAAGACTCGTTATAGATAACAATCTCCAAACCAATCAGTTCACCTGCTCACGGTTACGAAAGCATTAAATGTTCAATTATTACCGGCGGCACGCAAGGGCTTAGTTTACAAAATTATCGAAAATCTTACAACACCCTGTGTTTGCTGTTACTCTGTGTAGTATATTCTATAACTAGCATAAATAGAGTAGACGGTAAGCCTTTGTATCTTTCAATAAAATTGCACAAAAAATACAAATAGCACAATAGATTTATCGCGGACAGCAATTGATGATCGTGTTGTAGTATAATAATATGTCATTCATCAGCATTGCTATGCACAACCATCCGACAGGCTAACGTATTGAAAATTACACATTTCGATAACCTGATATGCCTTGCCCCCGACAGCAAACAGCTGTCGGAAGAGTAGCGGTCGTCTATTGGATTTAAACTGACAAAACTATCGGGTTTTGGACTTGTGAACAGCGTTTAGAGGACTTCTACGATAACATTGTTCTTCGATACGGCACGGAAGCGTATCGAGTGGTTGTGAATAGCTATGCTGCTCCATTTAAATATCGAAACTACGACACTCTGAAGAGGGCGACGACCCGTCGTCCCGACACAGTTGAAGATCGGTCTAACTTGAACTTTATTTTCCACGTCAGTTCACCGTAACTCAAGACTACCTGACGCTGGAACCGATCGGGTCGGTGTTCCTCATATTCTTCGGGACCATCATGATCGTCCAGTTCACCGCGATGCTGTTCCATCGACTTGGCACGCTCTCCCATGTGCTTTCTACCACACAACTCAACTGGTATCTTACTAAAAAGGTAAGTGGAAAAATAAAACTTGATCTCTGTTATTGGGTTTTGGAGACCTTTTACGAAAACGAAAGTAAAGTGAACTATGAAAGTCTTGTCTTTGACAACATTGTTCTACCTCATCATCTGCCTAGCCTTTTCCCAACTATGTTGGGGTCTGCTTCCAGTCTAACCGGATGTAGCTAAATACCAGTATTAACATATATGTATTAGTAGTAACATTGTTCTACCTGATTGATCGAAATGGCAGTTTAGCCTTTTGGTTCTCAGCTTTCAAAGCAATTCCTTCACCAATCTATTTGTTTTGCCAATATCAATAATACATTATACTTTTAACAGCCGGGCGACATGACAGACAACGCCCTGATAGAGTCTAACGCGTTAATAATAGCCAAAGACCTGCAACGTCTGAACACTGACGACTTGGACAAACGTGACAACAACCAGCACGTATCCAGGAGAAAGACCATACATAACCTGGAGAAAGGGAAGGACACCAAGCAAACCGTTATCAATCTCGATGCGAACTTTAAGAGGAGGTTGACTATCCTGCAGAATGGTGATTCGGGTAAGTCCTTTAATACTGTCGTGTCGATCTTTTGCATTATTTTAATTGAAGGTAGTAATAATAAATAAATCATTTGATTCGGGCAACAAAGACCCATAACATCGTTACCACATAGACTCCATCAATCTGCCTAGCCGTTTCCCAACTATGTTGGGGTCGGTTTCCATTCTAACCGGATGCAGCTGAATACCAGTAATTTACATAGGTCTGCCTGTCTGACCTCCACAACCAAGGTACTGGGCAATACCACTGGTAGGTGGTGTGGTGGGTGGTTGTCAGGCTTTGGGACTTCTGACTACACGTAAAGACTGTCAAAGATCTACGAATGACAGCAGGGACCATCGATTAAACGTGCGAAGTTCCGAAGTAGGGAGGGCTCTCGATATGTAATGGATGGCAAGCACAGAATATTTTTTTTAAAACGTGCCAATCCCCTAAAAGTACACTGTCCTTCAAGATACAGGATTTTCCTAGTTTGAAGGGCAGAGGTCTTCTTAAATGTAATAGCCATACCCATCCCTTATTGAATTAACACTGATGTTATCTAGGCTGAGTCTTATAGTAAAATAAATAATTACTTACAGCTTAACATTCGTTCGACCCGTGCGGCTGTTATTATTTAGCCACGAATAGACTAGCATAAAATAATTAATAATTTCCTGTAATGGTAGCAGTGTTTGTGATGAATAAATAAATAAATAATTATAAAAACCACAAAAAACGTAACACACTACACTTGGGAGCTTGGTTTTGGTCGCTGGCTTGCCTGAACTAAGGAATACAGCCTTATGTATCGCGGGAGCTGTCGCGGTTAGAGTCAACCAGGACTACAAAGGAGAATCGGCGAAAATGTATGGTAGCTGGTCCGGGCACCAATAACAACTACACATATGTCATTAGATAGGTATTTTATTATTATAAAATAACTACTGCTATGGCGGCTCATTTCAAATCACTGTATGAAAAACGTTATGGCAATATTTCGTACTTAATCACTTCTAGTGGTCTAAGTTTCAATACAAACTAAGATCACTAGAACATTCATTAACTATTCAAACATTCCTTTACCCACCGTCCAGGTATGCCCTATGAAACATCGCCATATCTTTTTTCACACTGCGATTTGAAATGGACCGCCATAGTAGTTATTGCTCTATACAGATTTTAATATAGAGCAATATTTTTAGATAGGCATTTGCTCTTCTAATGACATATGTTTGATTGTTATTGGTTGTGGGGACCATTTTGTCCGGTCTTCCTTTTATTTCTTACATCCTCCAGGTCCCCGCGATGCAGAAGGCTCTTCTTAATGTTTGGGGTAGTGTTGCCCACTTCCGTAAGTTTGAACGTTGTAGGTTTTCTTATAAAGTCACCTCCCCCAGGCCTGATGTCCCGCCTGCCGTCCCTGGGCGGCAGCGCGGCCGCGCGCCGCACCACGCTGCGCGCGCTGGTGTCGCGGCGCGACTCCGTGCTGGCCGAGCGCCGCCGCTCGCAGCTGCAGGCCGCGCGGGACTCCACTAACGACTTCATGTTCAACACGCCCGGCTCAGTAAGAGTAAGAATACCATTTCACTTTTAAAATGTAAACTTTACTCAGATATCATCATCATTCCGGCCCGGAATCACCCACTAATGGCAAAAGGGCTCCCCTTTCTTCTGATAGACACACGAACAATTTTTATTTTCTTTTATTATACGTTTTTACAATTTGTTCATATACACCTACGTCCTACACCATGTTAAAATAAATCAAAACCTACACAAAACATTCATTAATTTCTAGTTGGGATATATTGAAAGCATGGGCAACGTAGATGACAGAATGTATGCGTTCGAGTCTGCGGCGTGACCAAGTCTGCAGCGCAGAAAAAGAGTTTTTGGGCGTAGAGTATGTTACCTCATTTAATTGTGTGTGTGGTTGTTTCATTTGACGTACAGTTTTCGGGGCAGGCTGTCATCTGCGTGCTGCTAATATTGTGTTTAAATTGGTTTTACAAATGCTTATACAAGGTGTAATTGACATAACTCAAAACCTCAACCCGCAACACCCTTAAATAAACCTGAAGAAAATGTCGGATGTTTTGAGTTATTTTAATAGAAGCTTGAGTTTGCATACGTTGAGTGATACTAAGGTCACGGTCGACGTAAAACCATTATTAAGTCTGCAATGTAGCTCTTATCTTGGTCAAGTTAGGTATAAAATAGAATGATCGCGTGTCGATTGCGATGAGTTTTATCAAACTCACGGCAATCATTTTAATGTATGCTTTATTTAAATGAGATAAGAGTTACATTGCAATGACTTACTAATGGTTTTACGTCATTCAAATTCGATCGTGAAAACCTTAGAAAACCAGCATTATCTTCAAATTCCAAACGGTTTATTATGTTTTTGTTAGTTGGATGACATGAACGGGCGTCCCTCGACGGCGGGCGCGTACGTGAACCGCGGCTACGAGCCCGCGTACGACAGCGACGCCGACGACACGCCGCCGCCGCTGAGACGCTCCACCGTGCGCTTCAACGACCACTACGCGTGATGCAGCTCATGAATGTACAGTGGCGGCAAATTTTAATAAACATCCATAAACAACCAAAAAATGATCTTCATGTGTACAAAAACAGTGCAATTATATCGAACGCAGTGCGTTTTTCCTAGACCGAATACTTGCAGTGTGCAGTTCTGAATGGGTTTAGAAAAGTTCAAAGTTAGAATGACTAACAATTTTTTTTGAAAATATATGTTTAAATCTGAATCCGCCACTGCTTTGATCATTCATTAGTGATTGCTGTGCGAAACTTTATTCTTGCATTTATTTATTTGTATTTTTATAGAAGTAAAACATTTATAAAACAAATTACGAATTTAATTGAACTTATTTTTATTACTTATAATCTATTTTTCAACTTTGTCTCACCAACACAAAATGTGATTCCCTTACAGCCATTTCCGGTATTTTTAATGACATCGTATTTAACATAAACATTATTTTTGGGATCGAATCCGCGACCCTACAAGCGCTTCCGCTTAGCAAGAGCGTGGACCTTATCCATGACAACAAGAGCTGTTTTCTTTAGCTCCAAAGCTCCAAATCTCTCACCAGACGCTTTTTCATGTATTTATTTATACCATTAACCTGGCGAAATCACCTTTTTTCTATTAATAATTTAGGAAATTCTTAAAAAACTGTAAGTTGTCTGTGTCTCAGGTGAGTCAGCAGAGACTCAGCCTCTTTGGTGTGAAGTAAGGGGTCGTTAGCAGGCAGTCCGCCAGTGAGCGCGCGGCCTGCCGACCGAACGCACGCGCGAACCATGCGCAGCGACGCCGTCCCGCGAGTGCACTCCACGCTTTACCTCAACATTGTGAAGTGATACACAGTACACATACGGATTACGACAACGCTAATCTTCTCAGGATACATTCAACGGTAATTTCAGTTCACAACTTCCATATCTAAGCCTTATTCTGACGTGAATATGACCTTTCAGTCCTCGAGGCTGTTGAGCACGATCAGCTGCAAAAGTGTGTGAGGGTGACTGTAAGGTTCCTCGTATACTTAATGTCCACACATGACTGTATCTTATAAATCTACCAATTACTGAAACTTCTCTTGTATATACCTGCTGTCAAGTCCTAACATACGCGAGACTACACTGGTTTCTCTTTCGAAAGTTTCGTAACAACATTTATGTAAAGAGAGACTGAGCGTTCAAAGAACGTGTCTAATATGATTCACAATGTGTTATTTATTCAAAAACTTGGCGAAGCTGTGGACCGTATGGTACCCGTACCAAGCTTGTCTCGTAAACAAAAGTGAATGTAGGCGGCATGGGATAGAGAATGGGAAACAAAGACCGCGGTATTTCCTTAGCCAGTCGATATACGACCTCTAAATACCAACTGTAATAGATATACTGAAGTGATACATAATTAAATTACATAAAAAGGTTTAATACATTGTGTAACTCATACCTTATGTACATTATATAAAGTGAGGTATCATATCTTCACGTAACAATGTTCTGTAAATTGATATAAAAGTTTGGTAACTAATTGGTCGACTAACTGACTATTATCGGTAGACAAACAGTTATAACAATTATGGCATAATTTGATCTCATTTTGGTTGGATGTGGAGCAGATTTTTTAAAATTCTCTTTACATGCGTGCAACAAATTCCTGATGGATTTTCCTTATAGACTGTCCAATCTTCAAAAAAATTTCACGTTCACATCAAAGTTTTCTTCTCTCGATTTCAACGCCTTAATAGGCTATAGGTAATGCCCAGTAGTGAAATTTCGATGAAACGACTCGATTGATTGATATTGTCATACTCAAGTAATTACAGCTTCATAAAACGACCAGTAAGTATATAAACACTAAAGCCGATCGTTCAGGCCTCGCTCACATCCGCAGCCAGAGGGTCGTTCTCACTAGAACAAGAATAATTTTGATGGTTTCCGCAATAGTACCCACTGTTACGTTAGCCAAGTGCAATTAACTAATTAATAATATCTTTGCGTTGCGCAGGCACGCTTGCAATACAAAGCGTAATTAAAGGTTTGTTCAAGGAATTTTCGTTTTTGCTCCTACTTATTTACCTATGAGAAATGTGTGACGGGAGTTTGGCAAACGTCTGGATATTGTTTGATTTTATCGGTAAGAGTTGCATGCGAAAGTGTAGGTACATAACGGATGCACATAAGGATCTTGTCAAGGGGCCACCCGGTGTTGAGAAACTGAACTCATGCCGTGGTAAAATATCTTTCATAGTCAGCCGAAATGAGACTGTTAACCACATTAAAAAAAAAAATAGGCTATATTTTTTAAAATGTGGTTAACAGTACCATCGTATCAGTGTGTGAGGAAGCTTGGAAAAATGTCGAAGCATCGAACATTTTGGTTGTTTGTTTTTCCAGTTGATATAGTACAATGACTGGCAACGCTTTCAAACACCTTGTATTCAATAATAACACAGAGCTTTACCAAGTTCTAAATAAAAACGTGCGTGATGCAACTTTTAAGAAACCACATTGTACAGTCCATTGCGCTTTAGCTGCTACAGTTGTCAACGCACTACTGTAGAAATAACGCAATGCAACCTACAACGGAATTGAGCCACTTTCGTGCACAATCCTTGAGCTGCTTTCCGTATTTGTAGTTTCGTTTAATATTTATATCCGACTTATTATTTCCTGATCGTAGCTAACAGTACATAAAGGCCCATTACATCTATACTTACGTATCTTTATATTTGCTAAGCATTTCATGGTCGTTAATAATGCTTAATTGCTTACTTTCATTATCCATTAATAAATTGTCAAACGCAAATGGCTTGCGAGCAGACCTTGACTGCTTTGACCGGAAGAAAGTGGGGTGCGATTAGCATGTCGCTTACGTACCAGAACGGTTTATACCTATGTACGTATGTAACGGTAGATCAGTACGTGAATCTAATGTAGATATCTTTTATAATTGAGTTACTTTGAATGTAGAAGATATACCTACTTTTGTTGCTCACAAACTAAAAACAAGACAGCTGACAGCGTTTTCAAAATTAATTTTGAAGTTTAAATTTCTACGATTCCGTTTCCGCCCTAGAGGACACTCGTAAAAAATCATTCTGTATATTAATTGTAATCTAAGTGTAATACAACTGTAATGTAAATTAAACAACGCATGCACTAAGCTGTCATATAACCACAGTAATAATACAAGCATTCTACAAAGCATGCAATTATTGCAAAGTTGCTCTACAAAAGACATCAACGCACGCCCACAGCGACGAGGCGTGGAAATGTCAGTATCGTAACAAGTACAGATAGCATTTAAAGGATTTATTTAAATAAACACAACTTTGTTACTTATATAGTTTTAAATTAGTGATTATGTATTAAAAATAAAAACGATTTTTTTAAACAAAATTGCTTTAATTTTAATTCTTAAAATATATTTAAATAATGTTTTCAAGTTTTACAATAAAAGTACTGCGTCATCGTTTTCAGTGTTAAATAGTTAGTGACGTCATGTAAGTATACTGTAGTTTTAGCCAAGCTGTAAGTAGTATTGCTCTATCAGAAAAGAATGTAGCGGCATAACTAGCTGGTTAATATCAACCACATTTTTATAACATAGGAACTTCATAAGTATGTATATTCCTATAATTATGGTAGCAGGTAAGGCTATAATTATTAAATAATTGAGAGTTAGGTAATTCATTTGAAATAAATAATGCATTCGATTACTAAATATGGTAAGCTGAATCACTTTACCATCATTTTATGATGTCGATCGTGAGTTGACTCGTCAGCATTCAGAAAGTAGGTAAAAATAGGTAAAAAATGTATCTTAAACAATCGGCTTGTTCTAAGGAAGAGAGATTATAAGAATATTATCTCTACACTAGCTGTGCCCGCGACTTCGTTCGCGTGTATATTGAATTTCATGGGTTTTAATTTTTCTGCGCGGAACCCTCTAATCAGTCCAGTCGTTTCGGAGATTAACTGGAACAAACAGACAGACAAAAATAAAAAAATAAAAGTTTTTTTGTTGTATGTTCCTACCGTTATATACGAAATTCATATTATTTTGACATTACAAATAGACACTTCAATTTTATTTAAGTATTTGTATAGATAGGTTTTCTTTATTATAATAACCTTGGGATTATTAAACAATCACATAAAACCATCAGTAATGAGTTGACCGCGTGTTCTCGAGACATGAAGGTTCTTCATCAATCCAAAGACTGACTGGAGTGACGTTGTTTATGTTATACAGCAATCATTAGCCGTGAGAAAACGACCTCAAATATGCAGACAGGTACCTGTGTGATGGACTGAATAACCTTCTGAGATAAGTATCATTTACGAATTCACATGTTCAGTTTACCAAGATACGCGTACTTTTCTTAAATCCCAAATTATCATAAATCTCACATCAAAGAGAAAAAACAAAGAAATCTCTCACAAATATTTACATTGAGTTAACCTCTATTTGGAACAAGTTGCGCTAGCGCAGACGACTGAAACAGAAAGACAAGTTGCACGGCCTACTACTACTTACTACATAATAACAATTGCGCTAATTAAGCCCACTTTCTCTTTTTTGTGGAGATTTCTCGCGTCTGCATCGTTTATTAATACGTGAGTACGTAACGATCGCTTATTGTGTATTATAGAACTCATGTGATTCAATAACATTATGTATTGTTAGCTTCGGGTTTCTTCTACTAATCAATATTCCGTCTCCAACTCTCCAGTCCCCACTGTTTGAATGTGGCCCTCCCAGCAAGTAGGCTGCTTCCGACAATCTATAGGTACACACGGCTACACATCAAGCTATACATTTCCAGTTTCAGCTGACCTCGCATTGTATAGGTTTTTCGTATAATCAGAACTCAGCTTACACTGGTTATGTATAGCTTGATGTGTAGCCGTGTGTACTAATAACTAGCTTACCCGGCAAACGTTGTTTTGCCATAATAAATTATTTGTAGCGAATTGCTATTGTAGAAAAAAAAAATCTAAAATGACGTATTCAAATTGGGGGTTGGTGATAGAAGGGTGAAAATTTTGGGTTGCATGTATTTTTTAATGCCACATTTAAAAAAAATGTTAGGGTGGACAACCCTTATCACTTAGGGGTATGAAAAATAGATAGTAGCCGATTCTCAGACCTACTGAATATACAGGATGAAATTGAAAACATGCGACAAATCGAAATGGGTGATTCTACTCATCATTATGAACAACTTTTACTATGGGACCAAACCTGAAATCGCGAAAAAAAAATCTGCTGTTTCCTACATTTATGTTCGCATAACTCGTCAAAATGTAGGGAACAGCTGTTTTCGATTTGTCGCATGTATTCAATTTCATCCTGTACATATAAAATTTCTTAAAAATCGGTCAAGCCGTTTCGGAGGAGTATGGTAACTAACATTGTGACACGAGAATTTTATATATTAGAAGAAGAAGATAAAGCTGAAGAGTTTGTTAGCTTGAATGCGATAATATCTGGAACAACCAGTCGGATTTGAATCTCTATTAGCATTTGATAGCCGAATTGAGGAAGGCTATAGGCTATATAACATCACGCTAGCACCCTTAGGACGCAGTCAGAACGAAGTTTTACCGCGGGCAGGCGATGCGACGGGGTGGGTCGGGGGAAAAAGAAATTTCACGCGGACGAAGTCGCGGGCAGACGCTAGTATTATCATATTTGCCACGGTAAGTAATTGATTGACTGATTGTAAGAAGCTCGGTTGAGGTCGCCAGACTATTGTTAAAAGCCCTCTTCTCTGTGAGAGGGAGAGCAACACCACGCGGGCCCAGCACGGGTTGGTGGATGTTACATGTCTACGAAATTTTTGGTTCTAGGACATACCAGTTTCCGCACGGTGTTTTCCTTCACTATTTTGAGGTCAGAGCAATGGTGATGAAATGAAATACACAAAGTTAAGTGCCTGCCTGGGCTCGAACTCACGACCTACTACTACTCGTAATGCGGGACACTAAACGCCCCCAGACGTAGGTACACACGGCTACACATCAAGCTGTACATTTCCAGTTTTAGCTGATCTCGCATTGTATAAGTTTCTCGTGCAATCAGAAGGCAGCTTAACTGGTCATGTATAGCTTGGTGTGTAGCCGTGTGTACTAAAAAGAAAATGTCTATTGTGTCTCGTTCAGTGTCCTCTAACTCTGTTGAGATTACCAGTCTATTGACATTTTCTCTTACGCCCGGTTTCTCGAACGAAAATCATAACAAAAATTATCAAAAAAACTATCAAGTGCGCGTAACCTGCTGTGATTGGTTGAATGACTTATCAATAGCCAATCATCATCATTATCAGTTAAATTACGTTTAATTTTGCCGCAGTCAATAATTTTCGTTCTAGAAGCCAGGCGTTATTCAGTTGTCTCCTTCTTAATTAGTATAGTAGCACAGAAAAACTAATAGTACTTAATAGTAGATAACTATTTTGTAAATTAAGGTTGCATGAAATTGCTTTCTTAATTAAATAATTTGATTGACATGGTTTTTTGAATAAAATCGAGCATTCTTCACTTCGAACTGGAATTTATGATTATGGACAAAAACTTATCTGGTACAATTAAATTGTTTCATTGATTCGTGATTGAGTAACAAACGAACACAAATCTAATACCCAATAGGCATCAGATAGGATATATTCTTGTCTAGCTAGCTTGTCTGCTAGCTGCACTAAAGTAGGACAGAAATAAGTTTAGATAGATCCATAATGCAACGGTCGAGCGCTTGTTGTTTGATTTCGTAACAGTTCTGCGAGACTCCGACTATTTTTATTTGCATGTCTAGAAATTTCGTTCCTCGGGCATACTTTTAGACAGAAAATAAATGAGTCTTGAATACGTGACCTTATTTTGCTTTTATGCTTACAAAATTACAGGTTCTTTGCACCTGAGCCAGTTCTTGAATCGCATCCGGGTTTGTTGGAACTGCAAAAATGTTTCTAGGAATATAGCTCCTTGTGTCAGTAGATGACAGTCAGTCGGGTGTAGATTGGCTCCGTCGCTGGCTCGAGGTCGCTACGCCCCACTCCTCCACGCTTCGGTGATCCAGCGTGATACTTACTTACATTAAGATCGTTACGACTTGTTTATTGACTCAGCTATAAGAACTATTAAATGATAATTTTATGTCCCAAAATAATTTGGATCATAAAGCTTTTCCGACAACTTAAATTGACTGAGGTTCCCCACTTCCTGTTGATTCAAATTGTTGGTCATTTTGTAGTTGAATAAAATCAATTGTCGTTTTAAAGCCAGTACCCATTAATAACATATTTTTATGACCAACAAATTAGCACACATCCATTTAAGACTTTTTACAAAAGAAGAGCATATTAAAAATTGATAGAGTTGAGGCATAAGGTATGAATGAGCTTAGCTATACCAATTTCAAACCTCATGGAATGTTTACTGCTGTTGTTGTAGCTAATGTTAACGCCAAAATACAAGAAAATCTTAAAATTCATAGCTCACTCGCATCCAATCATTTTAGAAACTGGTTTCACCACTCACTCTTATAATTAACATCAATCGGCACTCCTTAAAAGCTGAAGATTACCTAGTCCCCCATTCGGCTTGAGAATTAGGCTCGCGTTAGGCAAAGCATTCCTGATCGTTAACTCGTCATCTTGTGCAAGGCATGTGCTTGATAGCGACACTATGTAAAGCTACGAAAGTACGAATATAAGGCAGTGTTGCGCAGCAGTGAGGAGGACGGAGGAGCGCTGCGGGGCGGACGCGGGGGGAGGGCTGCCAGCTGACGGCCTCTAGCAGTGAAAGTAAACCTGCGGCCCTCGCCACCAATCCGACCACATTGGTGCTTGTAATACGATTTAAATTATGATTTACTATTGCTTTGATGTCATTTACAATGAATGTATGAATGTGCATTGTATTGTAACAATCAATCTATTGATTGTTTTTCTCGTTACAGAGATAATCGTGGTCGTTTTTAGATTCGTATTCCGATTCTCAGCCAACCCATACACTGCTCTATCTCACACATTCAGAAAAAAAAAAAAAACATTTAAAAGACGTTAGTTTCTACTGATATTAAATTTTTTAACCAAATCTCAAACTTTATTAATTTATTACCTTTCGTGTACGAAGTCTGGTTATTAACCTTATTCTGGCAGGTAGAATACTACCTACATTAGCCCGTACATAATATTTGATCGTTTCCGCTTATTACGAATTACGTCAGACTTATTAAAACTTAAATTAAGTAAAGCGTAGAATGTTAAGACATCGGTTTAAGCGCATTCTTTGTGAAATATGAACCGTTCGTTTAGTTTTGTAAAAATATTTGAGTTATGGCTCGCAAAAGAAAAACAGAATAAGAACTAACATTTTTGTGTTTTCGCTTGCATATAGACAATAATCTAGTAGTCAGTACTCACTTCAACCCATCAAATTGTTATAAGTAGTGAAAATCTGATTAGATAGGCAGTCGCTCCATGTAAAATACTGGTATTCAGTTGCATCCGGTTAGATTGGAAGCCGACCCCAACATAGTTGGGAAAAGGCCAGGCAGATGATGATGCTGATGAAGTAGCGAAAATCTGATTTTCAATAGTTAATGACCAGTTAATCGCTATTTATGTATGTATGGCTCTCTATAGCCTACTAAAGTTATTAATTTTCAATTGCATTCCAATACCTACCTAGTCAGATATTGTAGACAGTTTGTCTGTTCCACTTCCAACGCGACGAAAACAAATAATAACAAAATTGATATTCTCAAGACAGATCGTATCGGTTGCGTGCAATATCTTTATTGAGTCCAATAAGTCTTGAGCTACATAGGATTGCTATTTGCTCTAAATTGCTTGTAAGGGTGGGGTCCATTGTCCAGCCGAGGCCGAAGTCGCTGACCTCGCGGGCGTCGGCGCGGGCGCAGCCTGCTGCCCACAGTGCCCACTAGCGCCGTGATCTGATACGATGGACATTGCCTGCTCAATGCAATAAGGCAGCCTAACAATGTTTGACTTCTTTGTGTTGGCACCTTGAAAGTGTTACATACGCGATGCGTGCCAGATTCTGCCTATTGTTATGTTATATAATCATATATATCATATATTAGTGTTGCGATATTAAATGAAGAACAAGTAGCTAAGACTTAAATAATTACGAATTGTAACAAAAACTGAGAGGCGTAATCGATACTTATGTTGTAACACTTTCCTGAGTAACATGTTGTTTCCTTGTGAAAAGGTTGTTGTACCATACCTTCATCTTCCATACGGAAACGTGAATTGATTGTAAGTATACCTAACAGGAAAACTTGAACTCCATAATGTTGACGAGGTTGCTACCTACTTCATCGTGATTCTGAAAGAAACAAAATCAATAATGTCTTTCTTTAGAAACGCACTGTAGGTATACAAAATATGTGGTTAGGTGCATATGAATGAGCAATAAATCACTGGCGAAGGTCCGTAACTCTGCGAGGGATGAATGACCGGCAAGGTCGAGGGCTCTCCGTGGAATGCGCGAGAGTTTGCTGGACTTACTGTTGTGATTCACGCACTCGATACATTCTTATTCTCCGAACAGCTTTGATAATACCTTCAGGGTGTTGAGACAGTCGTAGTCGTCGGTGTAGAGACCAAGAATTATCTAGTGATACTGCACTAGATAATTCTTTGTCTCAAGGATACGACTGTATTTTGATGCAACGTCAGTTTTATGATCAAACTCAAACGTTGGCCGCTAAACAGTTAATTTATTACAACTAAGAAGGTGAAAACCTGCAGCCTCGATTGTTATCAGCGTGCAATGTTGATTGTTTTACAAGGATTTCCTACATATTTACAAAGAATCTTAAATTATAAACACTTTGTAGGTAAGACTAGGCATATTAGCATGTGATATGAAATAAATAGGACCTGCGAAAATACTTAACCTTTAACTGAAAGGTCAACTGTGCGCTCACTCGAGAGGGCGCCATAAATTAGAATCAGTTTATAGACCGTTTGAAAGGTTAGCCTTTGAAGTATCTTCGTGCCTTTGTTATGCTCTACCTTCGTAGCAGGCTAGTTTATCTGCGCTACGAAGGTGCTACGAAACATTCTTGCATACTCAGATATTTAACAATATTTAGAGTGGTATACATAAGAGTTAATATGGATCCTTCAGTTTTTGGGAGTACCTACTGACGGGCAATTCTCGTAATTTTAAGAACGTTCACAGTCTGATCTGTCTCAATCTGTCAAAAATACCTACCTCTTATTTCCCTACATTTTAGACATTGATTTTCGCTGAGATGGGATTGCGACTAGATTTTTAAAGTTTTTAATAACGTCAATTGGCCTTCTGGGGGCCTAAAAAGGCCAATTTGGCAGAATCATAAAACAATTCATATCACGCAATTTATCTGTTTGACAGTTTCAAACCTATACATCCCTGAAGGGTTAGGCAGAGGTGTACATATAGCATTTTACGAATCTCCATACAAAACTGTCGTAAAGATGAAATTGCGTGATATGAATTGTTTTATGATTCTGCCAAAGTGGCCTTTTTAGGCCCCCTGATACTAATCATGAAGAATGAAGAAGATGTACTTAAAATACTTAGTTACTTACTAAATTCTAAATATTGGGTAATTTATATGTTTTGTTTTGTAAAACTCGAGTCACAACCGATCAAACCAACCTAAGTATGTACCTACCTATTGCACCGCAGCCACCATCTAGACAAAATTCAATCTGATTCATAATTTCATACTAAACTTGAAG
This sequence comes from Gortyna flavago, assembly GCA_963669345.1. NCBI lineage: Eukaryota > Metazoa > Arthropoda > Insecta > Lepidoptera > Noctuidae > Gortyna > Gortyna flavago. Next base: position 8,731,595 of record OY770128.1, on the reverse strand, counting down.
CTTGTTGATATTCACAGCATCGCACAGTCAGATTCACGAGTCCGCAAAAGCGTGACAGTGGACACAGTTGGAGCCGTCCAAAATGGAAAGTCATGATGTCGACAATTTCTTTGATAACGGTTCTAATAAGTACCTACGCGAAGACATCTGCTAATTAGGTTTTCTTGGCCGAATTATGAAAGTCATTTAATAATATTGGTAAAACTATAGACGCTTTGATTATTCAATAAAATGATGACCGTGTCAAGGAACTTGGTCGTAGTTTAATAGTAGGTACCTATCTAATAACTTACTCACATTTAGCGATCACATCACTTTTTATCTTGTGAAAATAAGGCTATAAGGTGTTCCAAAGATTTAGCCTCAGTTTCTTCATCTAGAAATTTTCTTATTATTTTCGTATTGTTTCCAGAAAAATAGTAAAAAATGGCGCCGTCGGGAGGGAAACCGCGGCGCGAGGAGGCCAGCGACAACTCCGACGATGAGCTTACACCGCTCGCTAACGAGATCTACGGTGGAAGGTTCGTACCAAATATACTTATTTCATTATTCAATCAATTTGTTTTACTATAATGTATATTATAACGGAAAATATTTAAATTGTCTATGACCATCGTGCATGTTGCATCTACGGTAAAATGTCTGTGCTTAAGGATGTTAAGCAATAGCTAGAGATTTCGATTCGAATCCTTGTCCTGGATATTAAGATGAATCATTTCCTAGAAATTTTAGCCGAACATTAATGAGATTAGCTCATCACGAAGGGGTTAAAAGCCAAAGACGAAATTCGCAGCACACATTGGTAGCATCGATAAAAAAAATGTGGAACCATTATAGGCAGAAATCTTAAAATACAGACACATAAGTATAAAATGATTTTAACAGTATTTTTATCTAAATCTATAACTTCAACTCTAACACAAAAGCTCGCCTGAGAGTTACGTTACAACCGGAACAGCCTCCGTAACGTATGATATCACTCGTCCCAATCAAAGCGACACGTCATCGGCAAGCAATCATTCGGTGGTAGTTCTCATGTATGTGCTACGTACATGACATACACTTTCACCGATAACAAGTAGGTAACCGAGTAAATAAAGAAATAATAATACTGTTTGATTTGCTTTTCAATAAAACTTTTTAGTTTAAAAAGCATTTTAACCTAGTTATTGTTAAAAGTTCTTACAAAAGTGTTAATTTTACATCATGTGTTTTTTTTCATAAAAGAAACTCATGATGTTAACATTATTGTTGTAATGTTTCAAGCTGTGTACTTATTCACACAAAGATTGTAATTCATGACACCAATTTCTTGTGAAGGCTATTTAACGAATTGACATCTAACATCACATTTGTAAGGTCAAATGTGATCATCATAACGTTAATATGAGACCGTATTTGAATGTGACTACAAGCAGCCGCCAATAAAAAAATCGAATTTTATAATAACATGATTCAATTGGTATTACAGAACATTCGCGATTACAGATGAATTGATTTGATCGCTTGTAATGATATTAAGCAAGTAACTAGAACAGAAAAACAAAATCAATTAGAGAAGAATGCCATTAAAGGTCGCATTAGTGGTAACAACGATATTAATATGGTGTTCAACGCATAATTACCTATGTGGTAAGGCATGTCCAAGCGCAGTCTTTAAACATTATTTTCCCATCATAACTGAGTAACTGACTGACTGTTTTGTAATTCAAAAGCAAATCAGATGAGTCAGATTTGCAATAGTGATAATTCTTATATTGTAATTTTCCCACCAAGAGATTTAACCTTTAGATTCCAGGTATTTAAAGCTTCTTTTGCTCAACTTCAACAATTGGAAATACTCGTGACTATTGATGACGTGGATGAAATGATTAGATTTAAAATCTAGTCAGAAGTTTGAGGTTGTAGATTCGTGGAAATATTTTTATCGAAAGTTTTAAATGCCAATATTATTAAAGAATAAGTAGACTTGTCAATGGTCGTTAAAAATGGAAGCTATGGACTTTTTATTAACACACGAAAAAATACCTGTAGTCCACATGATAAACAGAAATAATAATGTAAGTAAAAGATCATTGTTTAGTTATAGTATAAAGTTTTATTTAGCCAGAGGTCGAGTCGCTCGCGCCGATCGGTCACCGCGGCCCGGAACCCGTTCAAATGCCAAGGTTGACAACTCTGACGACACAACTTTCGATCGATCGACTGCGCCACATTTTTGCGCCCCACTTCGCTCTAAGAAGCCTCTACGCACCATATTATAGGGACTATAATGAGCACTTGTGATAGTTTATTTACATGCCCAAGTCTAGATGAGAAATTAAGGTCTAACCTTGAGACAATCTGTAGTTCTTACATCCTGTTTCAACTTCGTAAGGCTCTACATTCTTTGTAGCAGGTATCTGCTCGCCAACAAAAGAATAATGCTGTGCTAGTTTTTTTTATTCTGTCTGTTCTAGATCTTTCAATGCTTCGATACGTTAGGTCACATTTACTTTATAATCTGTATATAAGACTTTAACTGTTAGCTTAAAACTGAATTTGATGGAAATTAATCTTGGAATACTTAGAATCGAGTAAATACACACATCAAAAGTGTCTAGGGATCAACATATATTTTTGCAATAACTTTTCTCCTGATTGATATTAATTTAAATTTTCTTTAAGGATTCATCAAATAAAGTGTTTTCGTTTGTCACAGTAACGATAAACCAAGTCACCTTTGCATTAATAAAGAAATTTGCCATTTTCCTAATAAAGGGATTTTTGACATTTGAACCACTAACACAAAAGTTCGAAAAAAAGACTGAAATAACAGTTTTCTTTAAAATTTTATTGGGTAACTTAAACAATTAATAATCCGTGTTTCTACCGCGAACACTAACAACACAAGAACATCGGTTTGGCATACTCAAAATGAGTTCATCCAAATCACGCTGTGGAATGGCCGCCCATGTTCGTTGCAACAACAAAAAAAGGTCTTCTTGCTACTGGATACCCTCCATATTCGGCAGAGCTCTTCTCTGTAGCATATCCCATGCATGCTCAATCGGGTTCAAGTCTGGCGACTGAGCAGGCCAGGGCAGGACATTGATGTTAGCTGCGGCGAGAGTCTGTCTTACAACTCTTGCGGTGTGCGGTCGTGCATTATCATGCATTAACTGAAATAAGGGACCGATTTGCACTTGTAGAGGAACGATGACGTCTGATACAATCGTCTCAGCATAAATTTGAGCGTTGAGGTTGCCTCTGATCCAAATCAACTCAGTTCTTCCGCCGATCCAAATACCCGCCCATACCATGATGGTTCCACCACTATAAGGATGGACGTCCTGGCAGGATTTTAATCGCTGTTGGCGTCCAGGGGTTCTCCAGTGTCGTATACGTCTTGTATCCGGTCTCATACCAAAACGAGACTCATCAGAAAAGCACACGAAACGCCATTGTTCTTCTGCCCAATTTCTGTGTTCAAGAGCCCATTGATATCGAATCCTACGATTGTGCATTGCTATAGGTGGTACCCGTAGCGGTCTTCGGGAATGAAGGTTCACTTCATGCAAGCGGTTTCTGACTGTTTGGTCGCTAATTAAGTTCCCTGAAGAGTGATGAAGCCTCACGGCTAACATCATGGCGGTTATTGTTGGAGCTCTTCGAGTTAAGATTTGAATGTATCGGTCTTGTCTCCGTGTGGTGCAGCGATACCGTCCTCCATGGCGCTCAGCCACGGTACCAGTGCTTCGGTAACGTGTCCAAAGTCGACTGATAACACTCTGACTTGTATTCAGAGCTAAAGCCACAGTACGTTGCCGGGAACCAGCTTCTATCATTCCCACGGCTCTGAGCATTTCTTCCCTGCTTAAATGACGTCGCCGCTCCATAATAACGTTGGTTTTAATCAGTAGTAGGGAAACAGTAGCACTAATAATGTCTTCAATGCGTTGTATGTTTTTATAGGGAAAATATTGACAGCTGATTTTCATCTTTTACTCGAATTTGATTCACAGTTCCTGATTCAAATTATGAAATGCACCAAAAAGGATCCATATAAATTTATAATATCATAAATTTATTACAAAGCCACATCTCAATCTCAAGAAATCCGCATAAAAATGCTTGATCCCTAGACACTTTTGATGTGTGTATGTCTATTTATGCGTTTTAGATTGAATGGTGTCTAGCAGTAAACGCTTTCGTAGGAGGTGGCTGAGACGAGCGGGGTTGGGCGTGATCGGAATACTGGATGGTCCACTGACCAATGTGATACTTACCGGTTATATTAGACTCAAAACATCAGTGAAGCGAATTCTACAAAATTCACATATACTCAAAAAAACACTCTTAACGAAATCAGTGAAATGATCATAATTGTTAATTCTGTACTGCTTGTATGCGATTGATTAAATTATGCTAACATATTTTTTCGCAACTCGCAATAGCGAAGGTGACTCTATTTTAAGTATATCATGAACATAATTATGGTTTACGTGTACTGTGAAAATACAGGATACTTTGGTCTCCTTTTCGAGAAAAAAAGATAATAAGTATCGTCATATTCTGCCTAAAAATATCCAGTGACAGTTAGATTTTGACCATATACATATTATTTTTAACGAGATGTTATCAGTTTTATATCTACTATAAAGTCCTAATGACGTAAGTTCTGCGACAAAGCTCCAGGTAGGTTTATGACAAACATGGAAGTTAGCAGACGTGTGCACAACATAATGCTCCCGTCCACACCATGGTCGATGACCTCCGACTTGCGGTGGACATTGGGCATGCCGGGAGTAGCGGCGCGCATATCAAACAAAACATTGCCTTATGATGGCTACAAGTAAATTGGAAAGTTTGATGTACTTCCATTAAATGACGAAGAAATATTTTTATTTATTAATTGGTAAAACTATGACTTGTTACTAGCTACCTGAGCATTTTTATAAATGTTGCTGGTTTGCTGCCTAAGAGTTTTTGTTAGACTTGGAAAATAGATTTAAGACAGAATATTCATTGATTTGCGACATTGAGACATCGGTTTTATTGTAACAATAAATATTAATTACCTATTCTTGCTACATACATACAGAAACACAGAATTTTACGCAAAATTAATACAGAATTTTGGTAAGTCTGTTAAACTGTTTCTTAACAGATTATAACAATCCGCTTTATCTAACTACTTGGAACAAGCAGCTATTACTTTGTGAAACACAATAATCGCGGCCAAAGAAATAGTTGTTTTATTGTTATGATATTACGGGTTACTGTTGTGTTACAACACCGCGGCACCGGTGCACGTGCACGCGAGGCGGGCGAAGGCTTTCGTAAGTTTTCGTGAGGTGTAGCGACATTGAGCGATCTATTGTTCTGACTAGCAAGCTTCGTAGGCTGCGCTCGCGTCGGCAAATACCTAATCCATCTAGACGCGGCCAATATGACTGTCTGCAGTCTGGATCGTGTGTGGAGGAAGGCCACTACTCATGTACATTTGATTTGAATTCCGACCTCGCGTACAAATGTTAGCGACGGTGACTACTAGCTCAGGGTGAAGATAAAACTTGCAATAGGTTACATAGGTAATACAATTTTGCATGTCGCAATTTTACACACGAATCTATTGATATTATCTATAATAAAATAGTAACGAGGTCTTCACATCGAATAACTTCGAAAGAAAAAAAGAAAAAGTAATTGTTGCGAGGTGTGTGAACGATATTGATGCTGAAAATATAATTTTGAGTATTTTTGTCCGTTTGTCTGGAATACGTCCAGATTGGGGTAAAAAAATATTACTGAATAGATTCTGTTGAACTTTTGCACAAATATTCCTTATTGGTCTGGTCATCTATCGCATAGGCAATGTATTATCACGCTATTTGCTAGATTATATGGGGATTAGTAATTTTTAACCGACTTCCAAAAAGGAGGAGGTAATATGTTCGACTTTTTTTTTATACTCTGATTTCTCCGTCAATTGTGGACCGATTTCAAAATTATTTTTTTTGGTTGAAAAGTTATACTCTCGAGGTCCCATTGTCATCAAGTTGGAATCTGATGAGAGGAACCCATGGAAATCGAGGGAAACCCTCAAATTTTATAGGCAAAGTTATAGCGATTTGGGTATTTTTTCAAGTAACTTCAGCATTTGCTTTCGGAAATCATCATTTGGTAAAGTGGAGCTGATGATGAAGAGCACAGATGGCCATCCGAACTACTCAATGATAAATATTTAACGGGTTGCGACTCGATTACTTTATTATGGTTGCTAAGCAATTTATGCTCATCACAATGCGTATGGTGTGTGGTTGTTGAGTTCTCCTGGATCTTACCAGGAGAACTTCTCAACAATTAACGTCACAGCAACGGGAAAAGCCATATTTTGTAAAAGGTGATGAGCAGTTGACATTAGGATACTGTAACTTAGATAAATTACAAACTCTCACTAAAAAGTAAAAATAAAAATAAAAAATACAAAAAAAAAATCAACCGACTTCCAAAAAAAAATACTACAAAGTGAAAAATAACTTTAATTTCGGAAGTCATTGTCAATAAACGAAAATGCGAAACCAACGACACCTACTTCCGAAATTAAAGTTATTTTTCACTTTGTTATTTTTTTTGTAAAAAAGTTTTTTGTGATTGTGTTTTTAATATTTTTTTAAACATTTCTTCATATTTTGGCTGCTGAGACCAAATGTAGCATACAGGGATCTTTATAAAAATGAGGTTGTTATTTTAATATTTTTCGCGTGGTGTCCTATGACTTCCACGCGAACGTAGACGCAGGCAGAAGCTAGTATAATAATAAAATAACATAAGCTTCGTAAATAGAAACCAATGTATACCTACTTAGTTCTATGTAGAGGGTGCGACGAAAACTTCTAGTGATTTTTCAGTTTTCCAAAAATACCTTTTTATCAACGCAGAGGTATCGCGGTAACATTCGTTCTGGCGTTTTCTGTCAGCTTGATAAAAGATTCCGAAACAAGCACTTTGTGCGTAACTTAGATCTCAATACGCAGTTGGTGCACAAATATTGGAACTAAATAACTGGTTTTATAGAGCTAAACCTTGTATATTGTTATTTGGATGTATAATGAAGCGTATAAATATGCAAACTTTTTCACTTCCTCATGTAGAAACTTTACATGCATATGAGGACCTGTTTATCTATTAGAATTCGACAGGTTTGAATAGTCAGTTGTCGATCAAACGAACCATTTATGTTAAAAAAAACTTAAATGAAATATCCTTCGTGACCAAAATTTCAGTACACCACTTCACTGGGGTACTCTCCCTCTGGAGCTGTAGTTATTTTTAAAACAAACTCAGACACGGTTAGTCCAACTTCGCACTGCCACTCCCATATCTCCCACAGTTCCCACTCTTTAAATAGTAGCACTAAAGCAGCTTTCTTAGATGTACTAATAAGACGCCAATCATAATCCCCATGTTTATAAACATTGCTTTAAGTTATGATTAGCGTCTGCTTAACCATACATTTTTTGACGTTTAACGTACGTTTCTCTTACTTCAAGCATCGTTTTTAATTATGAATAGGTATAGGTACTTAATAGATTTGGAAACAAGTTGTAGTGTTGTGGTTAACTGATTGGAAAGTGTTGAAACAAAGAGGCGTCACTCAAATGCGGTGCGGTGCCGATGCGATCATATCAATTAGTGAGCAGACGATATAATTTCGCGTGCTCACCACTGCTGAACGAAGAACTCTCCGCACAGTGGGTAAAACTTAGAGCAAGCTAGACACAATGTTTTTTGATGGATTTTTAAGTAAATAATCAGGACAACATTGTGGTTGTCATCAGGTTTTTAGCGATCTCGGATTTACCAAATGATATGGAACGCCACACATTTTAGGTTTTTAAATATGACGTGTATCAAAACGAAAATGTGTTTTTAAAACTCTAGTCATATTCAAACCAAACACCCGTGGAGTTTCATGCCCGTTCTTCTCCATAAGTACCTACTACGTTTTGGAATGGGCAACTAGCTTCAACTTTCTGACTGACCGACCCCTTGACAATTCAAAAGTACCTGTAATTGGTTTATTTCAAATAAATGCTTTGAGTTTTGAGACGTTTTACTGGGAAATACTAGAGGTGCAAATAATTTTAAGCAGCTATACCGTTATAGTGTCTTGGTAATCAAGATTGATTGGTCGTGCTCAACGTTTGCTTTTGCTATACCTACACACAATGATACAGGCTAAGGCTAGGTGGCATAATCATGAATATCGATTAAAACAAAATGAATGCATGCATGTACAGGTCGTAAACTCTAATTTCGAATCATAATCATTGCTTAGATAAATAAATAACCTAATGGTGCATTAGGTGCCTTATGCCTATTTTGACCTTACTCCAAACTTTAAATAAATATTATTCAAGCCCCTTCACCGCTGAAAGTTCATGCATTAAATCCGTCACTTTGAATAGTTTTTCTAATTTTATTCCACTTTCTATCACTACATAATTATTTATAGTGATTTGTATACTTTTGTGCCGTATCATGGCAAACATAAAGCATTATCAGTGTATAGGAATTTGGGAGACATTAATTGAGCGAGAGCCTTTCTAACTGTTACGTCCAAACATTACTTCTTCAATATAGTTATGCCGAGTTGAGTTTTAGTGTATAATTTGTCTTACTGACGAATCCTTTGACACAGTACAGAGTTCAAAATAATTCCTATATAATTAAGATCCCTCTAATCTCAAGTTTGCTGATCACATAATTACGTCACATTACCTGCCTATCTATTACCAGCTACGACCAAAGTATCTTTGACTAAAATTGTCATGCTGCCTACTAATTTTTAAACGAAACCACGATACGGCAGTTTTGTGTAAATAACGTACCTATCCCATATATTGAGGAAATTAATATTCATACTTTGTCCAGTATGAGACAATAGCGTATCACTGGGCGACGCGGTGCCCAAGCAGTCGTTATTGCGATCGCACCGTTCGCTGTCCTCATAACAATCGATGAGTTCTACTATACTATTCGCACTGACTGGACATTCCGTTGATAATTTTCATCTAATTTCCGAAAATAATTTTCATACATTTTCTATGGTGATGTGATTTTTTCATTAAAAATGTTAACCCAGTGACGTGTGCAAATATGAGTGACCACGATCGAAAAAGTCATTACGAAAGGGACGATGCTGAGGAACCGCTTTACGCCGCGAATAACAATAACTCAATTTATAGCAATGGGACTTTGCATTATTGTAGCATATACAGGTAAATGTTGAAGTAAAACTATATTTTTAGTCTGTGTAACTATGGCTTGTTTGAACTTAACGTTTGAATTTGAATACCTCTCTTCGTGTCGTTTCTTGCGGTATCATCTGAAAGAACTGAGTGATAAAACAAGAGACGACTCGACGTCGTCGTCTCGACGTCTATGGGATTACATCAAGGATGTGAAACAGATGCATACAGCAGTACCCATATGCAGAAATCATCGTAGTGAGGAAACCTGTGTTTTCTTCAAGTTGCAGAGGTCAGAGGTAAATAGAAACTGCTCGTATTGCGGAAGACCCCATCCATGTACTTTATTTATGATCTCAAGCAAAAGTTTATACTTCTTGCCAACTTACTCTGTTTAGGAGCAAAGGGCGATGAAAGCGTTTAAAAAAAAATTAAAATATCATTTATGTGTTTAGGTACTGTACAGGTTTCGTTATAACAATTCAAATTGTACAAATGCGGCTGTCTCGTAAATCTACTTCTTATGTATTCCTTAGATTGTGTGCGTAATGGCGGCGTTACGCATAATTAAACAGTGTTCAATCAACAACTTTCTAATGCCTTACATGGATCACAGATCCGTTCAATTAAGACTAATTGTCATCGAAAGCAAGTTTACCGATGAATGTTTTTTTTTTTTGTCATGTATGAAATTTGACGTAGAAAATTTGCATTGCTTTTAATTTTATTGAGGGAAAACTAAAAGAAATATCAGCGCTCTTCAAACGTATGATATTCAAACTTATTCGCAAAGTTCAATAACGTTTATCTCTTTCTGATCTGCTATAGGTAGTGGCCAGGCAACAGCGTCAAGTTCTGCCAACTCGCCAAGCTAGACGGCCGCAACAGTTAATTGGGTCACCTACCACCTTCGTTGGTTGCCTTACGTAAACCCCACTGTCACAACCAGTACAAGTACTACGTGCAAGTGTTGCAATAATAAACGTTGTAATGTAACGGTTTTCTATCCGCGTTAATATGTTGCACACGCGAAGGTCATCTTCGCGAAATATTGCCGATCGGAAGGAAGCTGCGTCTGCGCCGGTCGGAACGCAACATTGCTCGAGATTTCTCTCTTAACTGAATAGCGTGTGAAAGTTGTTTTTCTCGCTGCAATGTTGACTCTAGTTTGCGTTATCGAGCAGGCGTAGGATTCTGCACACTCTGCACTAGCTAAAAACTCACATAAATAAGAAATTAGGATATGCCAAAAATATGTTTGATGTTTTAGTGTGTTAACCCACTGAAAAACATATTGAACTATTTGATGTTAAGATCGTCATAGCGAATGAGAATGCAGTGATAACATTTTAAACACTAGGAATGTAACACTAATTACTTACTTTATCTATTTCAGCCAAAGGACAGTACAAGAAACGAAAGGATGGGACGTGTTTCGGGAATTCCCGCCGAAGCAAGACAGTGGGTCTATGGAGACCCAGAAATGTTTGGACTTCACGGTGCGGTTATTCAAGGTGGCGGCGTATCTAGTCGTCTTCATCGCGGTCCTCGGCTCCGGAGTCGTCGCAAAGGGCACCACGCTTTTCATGACTTCACAGCTAAAGAAGGACAGGCGGATTGCGTATTGTAATAGGAATTTAGGTACGTTAGACGTAACTTTAGTACGTATTTTCGGATTAAAGCCAAACATGAGACGACTATCAAATACCAAACCTTTAAGGAGGTTTGCACATTAAACAAGATCCGGTGTGGCGCAGCCGCGCGCGTTCCAGATTAATTTTGGACTTAACAATCTAGTTGCTGTACAGACGTGGCTTGTTTGCCAATAATATTATTGGATTATTTCATTCCAAACTACAAATATGTAAATGTGTATATGTGAAACGCAATTGAAGTCATTTCGTTTTAACACTAAATTCGACCATTTATTAAGTTATTCGAGGCCAAACTTTTACGTCCGTTATTAATCTTTCGAAATTATTGTGTTGTATGGACCAAGAATTTGACTAATATAAATCTCTTTCATTTTTCCAGGTAGAGATAAACAATTTATAGTAAGTCTTCCAGACGAGGAGCGAGTGGCGTGGATGTGGGCTATCCTAGCAGCGTTTGCCATCCCAGAAATAGGAACACTCATACGTTCAGTGAGGATATGTTTCTTCAAAACTTCCAGGAGACCAACTAGCACACAATTTGCTGTGGTAAGTAATTTCAATGAAACGCTACATAGTATCGCTTCTCTACTCTAATCCGACATCGCCCGTTTTTACAACCGATCTGGTGACTTGGACAAATTACAAGTTTACACTATATCTGCCATGTTTACCGTCACACATTACATACTTTCTTTGCATTGGCATGAGATTTATAATTTGTAAGACAACTCAACTCACGACTTTTACGCATAAATATTGAATATTGCGTGCAAAACCGCGCGGTGTTTGGTTATCCGAGAGCAATGAAAGCTCTTTTAATAACGAAAGTTTAAATTCTTTCAAACCGACAAAACAATTTTTTTTATATTGGCTTATAGAAAAAATCTCAATAACATTTTCTATTATTCTGTTTCAGGTATTTATAGCAGAATCGCTACACACGATAGGGATGGGTCTGCTCTTCTTCATGATTCTACCAGAACTAGACGTGGTCAAAGGAGCCATGATCACGAACTGCTTGTGCATTATTCCTGCGATACTCAGCTTTCTCTCGCGAAACTCTCGAGACTCGAAGCGATTCGTGAAAGTGATCGTGGACATTGCTGCGATAGTAGCACAAGTCACGGGCTTCATAGTGTGGCCACTGTTGGAGAACAAGCCTGTCCTGTGGTTGATACCAGTTTCATCGTTATGCATATCTCTGGGGTGGTGGGAGAACTATGTCACACGACAGAGCCCTATAGGTAAGAATAAGAAGTACCAAAGATGCACGGCTAATGCATTACTATTGACTTTGAAATTTTGCTCACTGTTATACTTTAAATGGCTGCACCCCAAAAATTATGACCAAACGGAAGACCTTTTGCACATACAGACATAATATCTGACCTATAAAATCACATACACCCCCTCACACACCACATACACCCCCCACATAACACACACACACACCACAATACACGCACACTCACACCTTGTCAAAGCACCTATACCTCTGTCATTAAACCGTCTTTCTACAACATAATAATTGTAGATAGTTTTTTTTTTTCTGATTAAATATTTCACTTAATTCATAAATTAAAATGTTTGCCTTATTTGGGAAGAGACTGGACCCCACGACACCTAGCACCTAAGGCTTCTTGTAAACTGCTACTAGTCTTTGTGTTTATATTGTACTGTGTTTTTTCTGAACTGAATAAAGTTTTTATTATTATTGTTCTTTTTTCTTTCCAGGTATAATCAAAAGTCTGGCCAGATTAAAAGACGAACTGAATTTCACGCGGTACTACACATACCGTTTCATATCTTTATGGAAAATCACGGTGTTCTTCTTGTGCATCCTCTTTAGCATATGGCTTGATGGTGATGAGCCTGCCATGTTCTTCCAACTGTTCAACACCGGGTTTGGACCACACAGTATTGTCGTTGAAGAGGTTTGTTAAATAAATTGATTCAAGTACAGATTGGAATTTAGATGTATCCCAATAAATTGTTTTCGGTTAAATTCCCTTCTACTTTCTTATTTCAGGTACAAATCCAACTAGGTGGAACAGTAATTCCTGACTTAGCTAACGTTACTCTAACTGGAGATTCAGTAGAAGTGGCAGCTGCTTACAAATCCGCATTCTACGTGATGCTTATCCAAATATTTGCGGCGTACATCTGCTACATATTCGGGAAGTTCGCGTGCAAGATCCTCATCCAAGGCTTCAGTTATGCGTTCCCTATCAACCTCGTCATTCCGTTGGTGGTCAATTTATTGATAGCTGCGTGTGGTATTAGAAATGGTGATAATTGTTACTTCCATGGAACGGTGCCTGATTATCTTTACTTCGAGAGTCCAGCGGGTAAGGTTTCAGAAAGTCTTATTTGATGCGACTTTTAATGATTGATACGTCTATAATATTAGTAATCTTGTATTATTGTTTTCAGCGTTCACACTTAGCGATTTCATATCACGCCAAATGGCATGGATATGGTTACTCTGGTTGCTGTCACAAACGTGGATCACCATACACATCTGGACGCCTAAAGCAGAACGTTTGGCGTCTACGGAGAAGTTGTTCATAATGCCGATGTACAACGGTTTACTAATAGATCAAAGTATGGCTCTCAATAGAAAGAGGAACGACCAGAGAGATGTAAAAACTGAGGTAAGCCACATAAAAAACCTCGCATAACGTGATAGTGATCACACAAAGCTAACTTAGTAATGCATTTAACCGAATAAATAAGAAATAACAAACTAAGTTATTGACAGTTTTCTAATTTATGAATTCCAGGACCTAGCAGAAATAGAAAAAGAAAAAGGCGACGAGTACTACGAAACCATATCAGTTCATACGGATAACACCGGTTCTTCTCCAAAGGCTATCAAATCATCAGACCAGATCACCAGGATATACGCATGCTGTACTATGTGGCACGAAACTAAAGATGAGATGATGGAGTTCTTGAAGTCTATCCTACGGTTGGATGAGGATCAGTGCGCTCGGCGAGTCGCTCAGAAGTATTTACGAGTGGTTGACCCTGATTACTACGAATTCGAAAGTGAGATTTCAAAGCACAACACACTGTTTTAAACACACAACACGAGACTGACATTCTAGAGTTAAAGTTAACACATATATGCAATAAACGATACTTAATTTTATTTCTATTCCAGCGCACATTTTCTTAGACGACGCCTTCGAAATATCAGATCACAGTGACGATGATTCCCAAGTGAATCGATTCGTGAAACTCCTGGTAGACACTATCGACGAAGCGGCTTCCGAAGTACATCAGACTATCATCCGCGTTCGGCCACCGAAGAGGTTACCAGCACCATATGGAGGACGTCTGACGTGGGTGCTGCCAGGAAAGACAAAGATGATCTGTCACTTGAAAGACAAGGCGAAGATACGTCACAGGAAACGTTGGTCTCAGGTAGAAATATTATCTACAAAATATTAAGTAAACAGATTTTATGTAAAACAAGGCAATATGTTCAGCCGCGTGACGACTCCCGGCCACCGTAGGCGCGGGCCTGCGGACGGCGAGTAATGGGTAGCTCGCCGCCCGATCAGGACCAGGCCCGTGCCGGACGGCGCGTATGTGTTCCACGCGCGCCTCAAAGAGCTGTCAGCAGACACGGAGGGGCCCGTTAGGGCCGAAGTCTGCCGGGGCAGCGGGATTGTCCGAAAGGGTTACCGCTGCCCCGGAACATAAAGGGCTAAGGAAGGAACACGGATGGGTTTTAGTCAGTAAGAGTCTGACACTCCCTTCCGCTCCACCCAGAGCGGGAGGGGTCATTGGATGATTTCCCATCCTTAAAAAAAAAAAAAAAAAAAAGGCAATATGTTCTAGGATCATATCATCACAACTTATGTCTTGATTATTCCCCAGGTGATGTACATGTACTACCTTCTCGGTCACCGCCTTATGGAGCTGCCTATATCCGTGGATCGTAAAGAAGTTATGGCTGAGAATACCTATCTGCTGACCTTGGATGGAGACATTGATTTCCAACCTCATGCTGTACGATTGCTTATCGATTTGATGAAGAAGAACAAAAATCTAGGAGCTGCCTGTGGCCGTATTCACCCTGTTGGATCTGGTAAGAAAAGATAAGATTGATACGAATTATACTGCTATTTATTTTTTCGACTTGAAAACAATGCCTATAAAAATGGTCTTAAATACAATTTGCTCATATTTCCAGGACCCATGGTGTGGTATCAAATGTTCGAGTACGCTATCGGCCATTGGCTGCAAAAGGCGACTGAACACATGATTGGCTGCGTACTCTGTAGTCCCGGATGCTTCTCTCTCTTCAGAGGAAAGGCTTTAATGGACGACAACGTCATGAAGAAATACACATTGCGATCTGATGAAGCTCGGCATTACGTGCAGTACGATCAAGGTGAGAAAACATCCAAGCTAGGAAGAACATAGCGGCAATTTTTTTAATACACTGGGCCGGTAACAAAACCTTAATAACTTCCAAAATATTGAAGTTAGGTTTATGAAATAAAGACTGTATATTATAGACAATTTTAGTGCCTAAATCAATGTCATGAAGTTTAAGATTATGAAGTTTATTTTGAATAAGAGTAAGTTAAGTAAAAACGACAATTTTCACTAGATTTCGAAAAATGTGCTACGATATCAAATATGCTATTTTTACACATTTTAGTATTTTATATTGCCACCACGAGCTGTTCATATAGCGGTTTGGCATGATTTCCACCAGATTTCTGAGCCGATGCTGAGGAATATTCTCCTATTCCTCTATCAGTGCTTCTTTCAGTTCACGAAGCGTGTTTGGAGAGGAATTTCGCTGGCGTACACGTTGTCCCAGTCCGCCCCAGGCGTGCTCGATGCATCGAACTCCAGTTCATGTCTGGGCTGCGTGTTGGCCACTCCATGCGTGTGTTAGCGATGTTCAAGGTAGACAAACACTATCAGAGTTATATGGGGACGAGCGTTATCTTGTATAAAGATGGCGTTATCGCCCATGTTTACTAAAAATGGGCCAACATACTTATTTAAGATATAATTCACGTATCTTTTTGCAGTTAAAGTGCCATTTTCTATTACCTCTAGTACGGAGCGGCTTTTGGAAGAAAGTCCAGCCCACGCGTGTATGATGGAGTCTCCGCCGAATAGCATTTTCTCTTCAATGCAAGCTTGGTTTTAGCGCTCTCCAGGTCTTTTGTAGACTCTTTGCCTCCCATCGTGCGTGTATAGCATGAACCTCGACTCGTCCGATAACATTAACATGTTCGTCTTGACTGTCATCCAGAGTCCAATTCATGTGTTCTCTAGCGTAACTCAGTCTTGAATTTCAATGCTGCCTTTTAAGTTTTGGACCATTTGCAGGTCTAAATGGCTTCAAGTTTGCTTCAGTAACATGATATCTCATTGTACACGTGCTCGGATTGCTCCCTCCAGCACGTAGGTGATTTTTGACTTCAACAGCCCTTTGAAATCGATTTCTCAACATTGTTGAGACCATATATCGATCGTCCCGCGCTGTCGTGCACATTGTTCGGCCTGTTCCTTCGAATATTAGATCCAGTCCCTTCAAATCGCTGGAGTACTCTTTGAACGGTTGATAAAGACACACCAACAGTTCTCGTTGTATAACGCTGACTGCGTCTTCAAGCATTGTCAGAATTCTGGTAGGTACACTCTTCAGGGGTTAGTGGCATGTTTTTAATTGAATTTGATCAGAATAATGAATTTCTGCACAAGAATGCCATATTTATAAAAACAGAAACAAAAGTAAAATAAATCGTTTCAAAGTTGTTAAAATTTTGAAAATCTTTTTTATTTATGGTTTTTTCAATCACCAAAAAGAAATAGAAAGGTTTTACTTCTTCCTTTATTTCTAATGAAATAACCTTTAATCTAGTTTTTATTATAAAAGGATTAGTCAAATATTTTAAAAGTTATCGCATTTTTTATAACCGACCCGCTTTCTTTGCGGCCCAGTGTAGAATCTAATTTTATTGTTTTTTTCTTGTAATTGTAACAGGAGAGGATCGTTGGTTATGTACGCTGTTACTTCAACGTGGCTATCGAGTAGAGTACTCAGCTGCCTCCGACGCCTACACGCATTGTCCCGAAGGTTTCAACGAGTTCTACAATCAACGTCGTCGCTGGGTGCCTTCGACCATCGCCAATATTATGGACTTGCTCACCGATTATAAACACACTATCAAGATTAACGATAACATATCCAGTCCTTACATCGCTTACCAGGTAAGCTTTTTTATCCACGGTACTTAAAAGGCTTTTTAAAAAGATAATTAGATTGCAAACAGTCTTTTTTATGTCCAATCTATATTATATATTTTTTACTTTTTAGTGTTTTCTGGGTAGGTACATAAATAATTAAAATATTATTTTCTTAACAGATGATGTTGATTGGTGGAACTATCTTGGGTCCCGGAACTATATTCCTTATGTTGGTGGGTGCCTTCGTGGCCGCTTTCCGAATCGACAACTGGACTTCCTTCGAGTATAACTTGTATCCCATCATGATCTTCATGTTTGTCTGCTTCACGATGAAATCCGAAATTCAAGTGAGTAGTATCTCTTTAAATCGGGCACGTATTGACATGTCGTGTATTGAAGACATCACTGTTAAAGTGAGAGTGTGAGAGAGAGCTGAATTGATTAGCGTCATCCTTATTTCGAAATGCAACAAAAAAAGAAATGAAAAAGTGTTTATTCACAGAAATAATTTTGCGCAGCAGTGGTTGCTTTTTTAAGCCGGATTCATTACTGTGTTGTGTCGTGTCATGACGCCTTTTGAAGCAGTGTTAGCCAATCATAACTCGTAGTGATTTGACGTAGTCCTGAACAGATTCGTTTGATTGGTGTATCCCGAGTCACGACACAACACGACACAGTAATGTGTTTGTGGCTTTAATGATGACCCTGTTATCAATATTTCTAAAACTTGCACTATCTCGTTTCAGTTACTGGTGGCTCAGATATTATCGACGGCATACGCCATGATAATGATGGCTGTGATCGTCGGTACGGCGCTCCAGTTAGGCGAGGACGGCATAGGATCTCCATCGGCTATCTTCTTGATATCACTCTCAAGCTCATTCTTCATAGCCGCTTGCTTGCATCCGCAGGAGTTTTGGTGTATCGTACCCGGCATCATTTACCTCTTATCTATACCCTCTATGTACTTGCTTTTGATTTTATATTCTATTATAAATCTGAACGTAGTATCTTGGGGTACTCGAGAAGTGGCGGTCAAGAAAACGAAGAAGGTTAGTAAACAAATGGTTAATTTACCTTTATTTCGTCAATAGAACATTACTAACACTTTTTTACCGTTTTAGGAAATCGAGCAAGAAAAGAAAGATGCCCAAGAGGCGAAGAAATCAGCAAAACAGAAGTCGCTGCTAGGTTTCCTTCAAGGAGCGAATAGCAATGAAGACGAGGGCTCTATAGAATTTTCGTTCGCTGGCTTATTCAAATGTCTGTTATGTACGCATCCTAAAGGGAATGAAGAAAAAGTGCAACTCTTGCACATTGCATCTACTCTTGAGAAATTAGAGAAGAAGTTAGAAACTGTGGAGAGGTTAGTAACTTTCACTGGCAACTTTTTTTGACCCGCCCATGCTTCTCAGGGTTTTAACGACTTAATAAGATCTCAACATTTATTTGTTATGTTTGGGTAAGTTCAAGACGATAAACTGAGCAAAAAAATATGTTGCTCGGTTAAGGAGAAGAACTACGCGGTCACACAGACAGACACGAGAAGCGACTTTATAATATTTATAGAGATATAACGAACTGAACATGTCTCAATAACAATTGAATGTTTTAGGGCTGTAGATCCACATGGCATGAGTAGAGGACGTAAACTATCGGTGGGGCCCAGAGGTAGTACCAGTGGAGACCATGGGTTGGACGCTCTTGCCGAAGGACCAGAGGAAGACAATGACTCCGATTCTGAAACCGATACCCTTTCCACTTCACCCAGGGTAAGATACTAAGATAAGACATTTTGTTGGAATTAAGAACAGACATATAAATGGATGTTAATCTATTTTTAATATTATAAATGCGATAGTAACTCTGTTACCTTCTCACCACAATAACGGATTTGAATGCAATTTCAAAAAGTATAGGCAAAGACATGTGACATAGGATGCTTTTTATACCGTTAGTACGTGCCTGTGGGGTAATTTCCGACACCAACGCGGGCGAAGCCGCGGGTAAATGCTAGTATAACATAAAAATACTATAATAATATTTTGTGATTTCAGGAAAAGAGAGATGATCTAATTAATCCGTATTGGATAGAGGACCCTGAATTGAAAAAGGGTGAAGTAGACTTTTTGAGTCCCGCCGAGTTATCGTTCTGGAAAGATCTCATTGACAAATATTTGTACCCCATTGATGCTAACAAGGAGGAGGAGGTAAAAACAATTGATGGCACGGTGTCAGAAAATAAATATAACTCTGTTTATTCCTGACACCGGACTACTCGTATCACTTATCAAGTTATAAAAAATCATGGCTTACATTGGCTTTTGTTTTTTTTAAGTATGGGTAATACCATACGTTTTTCTAGTGTAAAATTGATTGTAGTATATCGCGTTATTCTTATGAATAATGAAGAATTAAGAGGCTTTCAGAATATGAAAGAACTTGTGTTTGTGTGTTTTGTATGAAATATGATGATGATTCTATCCATACCACACTGCAAGAATTTACAGTCCTATTTTAAACTATATGCATTTTTAATAAACTTTTATTTCAGATACTTAATTTGATCTCACAATCATATCTATCATAATGTCATACTACATATTCTTGATGATAATCTTCCCCTAATTTTAGGCCCGTATCTCGAAGGATCTGAAAGAATTGAGAGATTCGTCTGTTTTTTCTTTCTTTATGGTCAATGCCCTCTTTGTATTGATTGTATTCTTGCTACAACTGAACAAGGACAACCTTCACTTTAAGTGGCCCTTCGGAGTTAAAACTAACATAACATACGATGAGGTTACTCAAGAGGTAACGTGAGAGTCCACTACACAGCGATCAGCATTCAACGATGACTCGGGCCTGCGCGCTACAACCGTGACTTGAAAGTACCCAACCTTGGCCATGACCCCAGTCACCCTTGAAAGTTGATTCGAATTATTTAAACATATTTGTTTTATAAAATTTTACAGGCTCGCATTGCAGGAGACTTGATTGAACTTCGCAATAAGTCGGTTTTCGCATTTGTTATGTTCAATGCTTTATTCATATTGATAGTATTTTTATTACAACTGAACAAAGATCAACTCCACGTGATTTGGCCTTTGGGAGTTAAGACAAATATTACGTACATCGAGGATACAGGCGAGGTATAGCCAAATATTACCACTCAAATGTGTCACTACACAATCCTAACGACCTTCTTCTAACCAGTCTGTCTGGGAGGGCACACCAGCATGGCGTCCCGGTGACACTGAAGACTTAACAACTCTGATGGTGACACGTCTAATCAATATCCAAACCCGGTGTCCTTATGTTTTGGTTTTATGGAACCCCGTGTTTTATCCACAATATCACACGAAAATTCGACTACGGTGTTACACCAATAGAGCTGAATACCTACAAACTATGGTGTTGAATTCCTAAATCCAGAATAGGATAACCATTCCCGAATAGCCTTTAAACTGGACACAAAGACCAATCCAGCAACCTCCTATTCTCCAATCCAGTTCCGAAAATATGAATCGTTTTAAGTAACGTTAAATACAAATAAAAGCATTTCTTTTTCATTCGCCGTAGTCGAATCTGAACCCAAACCATGGAGTTTTTAGATGTGATGACCATTCACTTCCCCAATATGTGCACACTTTCCAATCCAATTCACCGAACAGTAACTTAATGTGTCTATTCTGTCTATTAAGGTGGCGGAGTTTCTTTTAATAAACACTAGTAACAGGGACTCGGGTTTCCTTTGTACATACGTAATTGTACACCTTAAAGGGTGTGGTGATTTGCTTAACACGTTTTGTAGTTCTCAGGATAATACGGGAAACACACCTACTGCGAGACAAAATTTTGCATCGAACTGTTTGTCTGATTGATGTGTAAACCCTGTGTTTCACTATTTCAATGTTCATGTGGATCGGAAGCATCCCAAAAATACATTTAAATGTTTCACATAACGTCAACACTTAAAAATAATGCACTTGTATATAACAAAACGAAAATTCTTCGTAATTAATTATCACAAATTACATTTGTTGTTAATGATTCGTTATCAGAGGTGTGCTTTTAAGACTTACGTTTTTGTTAATTTACAAACCATTTTGGTAGGTACATAATCTCAATCAAATTGAAAACAGTCTGAAAGCACATGTTTGACTTATTATCATTTAATTTTGTTATTATAACTAATTAATTACCTACTTTTGAATTTGATCTTATTACACCAAGAGGGCAAATTTAAAGCAAACTTAACATTTTCAGGTTTTAATTTCAAAAGAATATCTTCAACTAGAGCCAATCGGTCTAGTTTTCGTATTCTTCTTCGCCTTGATTTTGGTGATACAGTTCTCTGCTATGTTGTTCCATCGATTTGGAACCCTCGCGCACATATTAGCGTCTACAGAACTGAATTGGTTCCGTTCCAAGAAGGTAAACATCTATCTCGGAGACACAAATTAGTCGTAAAACGATTGTATAAAATGTTTATAAATCTCGTTTTTTATCTGTTTTCAGTCCGACGACTTATCTCAAGACGCGCTGCTAGATAAGAATGCAATAGCAATAGTGAAAGACTTGCAGAAGTTGAATGGTTTGGACGATGATTATGACAATGATTCGGGCTCAGGTCCGCATAATGTCGGCAGAAGAAAGACCATTCACAATTTGGAGAAAGCGAGACAAAAGAAGAGGAATATAGGCACTTTAGATGTGGCCTTCAAGAAGAGATTCTTCAACATGAACGCGAATGATGGACCAGGTATATTATGAACTAAGAATTCGTGTTCACCATTAAAAATAAGCAAAGTGAGCGCGAATGAAAAAATTATTTGTTTTCTAGGTACACCAGTACTTAACCGTAAGATGACGTTGCGACGAGAAACTTTGAAGGCCTTGGAGACGAGAAGAAACTCAGTAATGGCGGAAAGAAGGAAATCACAGATGCAGACACTTGGTGCCCATAACGAATATGGAGTGACTGGAATGGTAATGTTACAAAAATCTTCCTAAAATGAAGTGCACTATATATGCTTATACGCAGGTGCCTTTCGGATATCAGACAGAGCGTCTTTGCTGGAAGCTTGGGGGTTTTAATTGGATGAAATGTGGAAGCCTTTACAATTTTAATTAGACCTAATTTATTTGCTCTATTACAGCTCAATAATAACCTAGGTGTCGTGCCTCGGCACAGAACATCGACTGCCAACATATCAGTGAAAGATGTCTTCGGCGAACCGAACGGAGGTCAAGTCAACCGAGGCTACGAGACCACGCTGGGCGATGAAGACGACAACAACTCAATCAGATTACAGCCTAGACAAAATCAAGTTTCCTTCCAGGGTAGATTTTAATTGAGTTGTCAAAAATAAAAAAAGTGCCTAGGTTTAAACAAATGTAGATATTAGAAATATAGACTGTAGTATTTTTACAATGAAAACTCAACAAATGTTTGTGTGAGTAATGTATTGCTTGTGATATATACTTTTTTTAAGATAGTGACAGTAGAAAGTACTGTCATTAAATACCAATATTGGACAATTTACAGCTTTATTGTAAGATAAAACATACGAATTTACACTGCCACTCAACTTTACATTTATTGATCTTTTTATACCTATTTTTTTAATTAAAATAATATCTTTGTATTAAAGATTTTTATTTTAGTTCTTATGAATATAGACTTTGAATTAGTGATAAATGTAATAAATGAGATTAAATTAATATGTGTATTTAACTTTCTTTTCCTGGTTTCAGTTTTTCAAGTTAGGTACAAAAGGCTTTAAAAAACATTGCATAATTTAGGAAGAAACAATGAAAGAAAAACAATTTGTACAAATAGTACTAAAGACATAAATAAGACTTACTTAATTTTCTAAGAAAGAAACAAATTCAGTGAGCTTGAAAAGTTGATCTTCACTAGATGTGTGCAGTGGTGCAGGTTGGGTGGGTGGTGACGGGCTGACGGTGACACCATCTTCATTCAGTGTCCACTTGCGGTCTCGGCAGACATGCAACACTGCGTCTTTGCTCAAGCCAGTCATTGCGACTACTGTATCCAGTGATATTGAGCTATATGAACGACCCACCAGGTTGAATGTGCGCTCCCTTACTTTATCTGGAATAGCATAGCAAAAATAACAAAATCAGAATATTTGAGAAAGTAATAGGGAACAAGTTGAAAAAGTAATGGTCCTTGTTTCACATAATACATCCAACTAAAGTGTTGTATGATGTGTATGGTGGATGTTATTTGGGTAAGAATAAAAGCTTTCACATGTTGCCAGCACATCAAGCTACTACAATATGTCAAATTTCGAATAATCGATTTTCAACTGTATTGCTAAAATATAAGGTTCAAAGTTGATTGGGAAAATTTTAGTTTCGGGTAGCTTGACGTGCTGGCATCTGTACATAAAAAAATTACCCTGTTTACCCATATGCCAGGGCAGCGGGATTGTCCGAAAGGGTTAGCGCTACCCCGGAACATAAAGGGCTAAGGAAGGAACACGGATGGTTTTAGTCAGTAAGAGTCTGACACTCCCTTCCGCTCCACCCAGAGCGGGAGGGGTCATATGATGATTTCCCATCTTTGAAAAAAAAAACCATTTAGTTTGCTCTCTTCTCACTATCTCTTCTTGTCATGCAAACCATCATGAAATTAATAAAATTTGTTAGAAATTATTTATTTTGACATTAAAGTTCTAATCTTTTACATTACCTTCTAAAGCCCGGATGATATTAGCCACAGGCTCAGTCCAATTGAAAGCAGCTAACGCATGGTAAGTTCCTGGGAGGTCTTTCTTCCACAACTTCTGGCCTACGGCCCAAATTGCAGCAATTTCTGGATTACTACTTGTTATGTTCTGAGGGATTCTCTTCCATAAGAATTTTGCATTACACCTGAACAACATTATAAGATTGAGGTTATTATTTGTGAGATTAACTAATTAAAAAAAAGTAAATAAAAAATTTCAGTGGAAGTAATTATTTACTAAGTACTTAACTAATAAGCACAGGCATGATCCCATAAAAATGTGCTAATTCATGGTTTAGCTATTAAGTAATTATTTTATAGTTGTAATGATGAGAGGATTTAAGGCACCTGATTTATAACCATAAACTAAAGTAATTATTGAAATTTTTCCATTTCAGCTGTGATGCCACCTAATGATTTAAAATAAAAAAATAATCAGGTAGGTACTAAAAGTATCATACCACTGCTGGGTAAAGGCCTCTCCTCATGACTTCCAGCACTAATGTGTACCACTGGTTGTTTTATTTTGTCTAGTTCATCTAATTATTCACTGGGAAAGGCAGCAATTAAAAATTAAATTCTTCACATTGAGATATCAAATTTAAATCCTATGGAAACTGTTGGTTTTGAACTGCATTGTGTTGATACTCGATCAAAAACAACTCAAATAAATCAAAGCCCCTCTTGGTGAAACAATTTGTATATATAATTTAAGTCATACTTACAAATCATTTTGATATAAATATATTGCTAACAGTTGAGCATATGTAGATGGAGATGCTACACCAGTCGGGGCCTGCAATGCAAGATTTTTAATAATTTTTATAGATAACCTATAATTTAAATTTTTAACATAATTGATAGAAATAGGTACCTCTAGTTCTTGTTTTTCTAGTTCACCGCATAGTTTATCAAAGTTAGTAATCATTTTGCAAATCCTAAGTTTTACAAATTATGAAAAATGTTCGTAAACAATTTCAGCGATTCGCAAAGCTTACTTTGACAGCAAAACAATCCGATCCGATCCGATTCGACAATTGACAATGACAGTAACTAACAGTGCCACAATGACAAACCATTATGGTTATTACCAGTTAGAAAAATATTAATAAAGAGTATATAATATTGTAGATGTGAGATAATCACTTGTGAGTTTGTGACTGTGTGGAATTGTGGACTGAATTTTAGCCGCATCTGGTGAGTTTGGAATAAGTTTGTAAGTAGGCCAACTTTAATTAGATAAGTAAAGAAAGAAAGAAAATACGTTTATTTGCGGCAAACATGACGCATCAAAAGAAAAAACATGAACAGAGAAAACATGCCTAAATGCAGCAGCACCTCCTACTTTATTTTGTAGTACCCCCTGCCTACCTGTATTATAACTTTATACTTTGGCTTCTTTTGCTTTCTTCCCAGTAGTTAATAATATTTCAACTTCTCGTTGTTGCCGCCGTAACTGCTGAAGCCTGAAACACTAGTAGAGTACACCTACATACAAAGTGCAACAACAATTTGGTTTCCGCGTTCTTCTTTTTCATCAGTCGTGTTTACGGTTTGCAGTTTGCAGTTACCTAATTAGGTACTTATGTATAGGCATAGACTTATAAAAAAAGATGGACTCCGCGCCACGCATATCGAAAGTGAAGCCGGACCGTTTGTATGTACAAACACGCCTCACGCTCACATTTACATCAAAATATGCCGACCCGCCGCCATTACGTGACACGACAGCGTCAATCGTCAATCACGCACACATAGATCGGTACGGTGGTTCACTTTCGGTATGCGTAGCGCGGAGTCCATCTTTTTTTATAAGTCTATGGGTATAGGATAGGTTGATACAGACGTAACTTTAATGCTTAGATCTTAATCCAAGAACCTAATTACCTCGTCTTCTTCCGAATAAATAAAGACTAACTCAATGATAAGCATAATAATATCATTTGCATGGCATTTTCTGCTGCTATAATTATTTTATGACTATGTTAGAGGTTGAAATTGAAACAACGTCTGTTAACGACAATGTTGTCATTACCTACTTATGGGTCTTTAAATGTGAATAGCTGTATAAGCTGTTCAATAAAGACAAAAAGGCGTCAATGGTTTTCTAATAGAGCCATTCAGAAATTGTTGGTGGGTAGTAAAACTACATACAAAATAGTCCTTAGATTCGCAATATTTTTTTTAGAGGTTTTTCCCAAGTCGTAATCAAAGCTGACTTATCCAGTGGCGGATTTACACATGTCTTAAGTCGTCATATGCCTAGCCTTTTCTAAACTACTACCTACTACCTACTATTTTACGTTATGTCAGTATTCGGAATGGCAACTTTTGAACTAATTTTGTCGTTTACGGGTCGATAACCTGTCGGCTTCGCGCACGGAGTACCTTTCTGTACTCCGTGGCTTCGTGGCTGGTTGTCAGTCTTTTATGATCCACGAATGCTGAAGTGCTTTCTGAGGCACGGAGGGGTCTTGGTATATAAAGATGGTCACCCATCCACGGACCAACAGTGGTAAGTGTATCTTAACCTGATCGGTCGACCCATGGAATTATTCCCAATAGTCCCCTCTAGCCCTGTCCTCCGGGGTGACAGCTGGGAATTGTCGTCCCAGTTGTCACCGGGGGTGACAATTCGTGCCGACTGTTCCCTTTGAAAACTGACTAGAGGGGACAAATGGGAAGTCTGCTTCTCAGTTGTCACGGGGGGGGGGGGGGGGGCGTTGACATTTGCTACGATTCCTTCCTTCCTTAAAAACTTAATGTTTAAGTGTTTCCAATAAATGTCCAACAGACATATTCCCATGCAGAAATTCCATCTGCATTTCTTGGATGAATTCGTCTTTGAGTACGTATTTCTACTGCCTTTCTTAAAAAAAAAAAATGTTTTTTATCATCGTGTGTCGGACTGTGACCAATGATGCATCCTTTTGTATGATATTAAGAAAATGTACGATATTGGGCTTCTTTTTCCCTACTTCCCGATTCAATTTGTTGTGCCAGCCCTCCAAACAGTTTGTGGTGCGATGCTGACTTCCGAATACATTCCAAGTTTGTATAAAATCTTCTTTTAACCATTGCTTTGTCATATAGGCTCGAAACTTTATCATGTTCTCGTCTTCTGTTTGCTTCCGTGTGATATATGACCAACCGTTCATAACTTCGGATGGTGGTACTAAAGGGAGTACAGCGCTCAATGCCACTTCCCGGATTTTTGCTGGATTGTTCGATTTCGTGATTTCGAGCTCGCGCCCTTTCCGCCAAATAGCCTTGTTAAAATGATAGTAACACCCGCTCACTATTACAGATGGAAAAACTTTAGCGATGGCGCTCATAGCTGGTTTTTCATAATCAGTTTTGAATTTTGTGGCATTCCATCCAGGTACTTGGGATCTAATTAAAGAAAGTAAAGCCACGTTGGACGTTTGTTGTCTATCACTCATTAGAGCGTACACAAGTGGCACGATGTTTGTACTGTTCACAGTACTTCCAATATCACCATGTATGGTGTATAGTTGATCAAACGGTCTTGGACAAATTTTAAAGGTTCCATCGCGTATAGTATTTTAATTAATATTTTTCTAATATTGTAAACGTGTTGACATTGTGTTATTTTTTTTATTTAATTCTATGTAGCATAAAAAATAAAAAAAACTGAAATCTATGGTAATTAAATCATTTTTCTGAGAAGGAAGGAATCGTAGCAAATGTCAGCCCCCCCCCCCCCCCCCCCCGTGACAACTGAGAAGCAGACTTCCCATTTGTCCCCTCTACTCAGTTTTCAAAGTACTTTCTAGTTTGGCCAACGAAAGCTGACCATGAATTATTTTCTAAACTTTTACCATGGAGACATTTTAGGACTGTCAATCCTAATTTTCAATGTCAATAAATCAATAAATTCGCAATGAATAATAAATAATATCAACTGCGTTTATGCAGTGTATAGCCATGGTAACAGCTCTTGTTTTTTTTTTAAATTGCAACCTTTTTTCTTGGACAGCTTTCGTTGGTCAGAGTCTATCGCGATCCAGATTCGACACAGACGTGATGCAGAATTCATACAGAGGCGATGCAGTATCTATACATTCGTATGTTGTAGTGACTATCCACTTGTGAATACCTGTGCACGCTACAGTTACTCGGTTAAGTCAACATTGATAGAAGTCGCGTAAGTAGCCACAGATTAACATACTAAAGAAGCGATGCTAAATCAACGTGGTCGCATGTTTGAATCGATGCAGAAGCGATGCTGAATCGTTACTATGCGATTATACTGCCACTCCAGTAGTAGCTCAATTGTCACTAATGAGACACAATTATAATTTTTCTATTGTTACCGATCTTTAGGAGATTTCGCGACATCGGAGCGGCTATCGAGCGTTGCAAATGCGACAAACGGCCAAAAATAACGATACAGACAGAGTAAACGCAACGCGCTACTGAATCGCTGCTATAAGTCGTCGTGGGCGAATGCCCTTACGTACAGCTTATTTAAATCTTTCGTACTAACTAATGACGGTACCTACATATACTTCGAATTACTTATGAAATGTAGGTACTTGCCACCAGCGTGGGTAGTTGAATTTTCTTACTGTCACCTTAATTTAATAAGCTTCATGGCCTCGATTTTTATAATCGAATTTCACGGCTATTGATCGAGGACTTGGGCGGGCTTGCCAGTCGACTTGTCTACTCGCCTTGCTGTTACATTGCATCACAATAGCTCGGTGAGCACAACCGGAGCTGATGGGCTGACACGCTGACTCACTCTTCAATATTGTCGCTCATAATGCTAATTTTCTCGTTATGCGTGTATCAATTTGCATCCTAATGCTTTTTGTTGTACATAGACGGTCTTATTTGTTTATAATAATACCTCAAGGAAATTAGGTTTGTTCTTCAAAAGTAGGTGCCGTCGTTCATTGACATTTGTATAAAGTGTATGCAAATATTATTTAGTTGCTTATCGTAGTTCGGGCTTGAGATTATGTAAATAAAACACGGACCACTGAGTTGGGGTCGGCTTATACGGGCACTTGACTTGTAACCCTAGAAGTTAAAGTTATACAATTTATTAAATTGTTCAATATGAGTACAAAGTTGTAAGTTGCAGGATCCTAGAGGAAATGCCATTTTTTAAGAAAACTTTAACACCAACCGAGTTTTTCACTAGGTACTTCATTTTAAGTAGCGTTCTGCGAATAATAATAATCTCCCCTGACCGATTTCGGTCACAGTGGCCAATCTCAACGAAGATTTTCCAGGTACGCATAGTGCACAAGTGCACTCAGGTGCACTCTCTGTTCCTTTACTCTCATAGTCCGATGGGACGGCAATCCGACACGATCGTAGACAGATCAGACTTCCAAACTCCGGGCTGTTATCAACACTTTGCCCGACCCGGGAATCGAACTCAGGACCCCACGCTCAGCAGTCGCGCTTGCGACCACGAGACCAACGGGGCAACAACCATAAACCTAAAATTGAGTAAGGAAATTATCAGAGATTTTCCTCTATAATGTTTAAAACGTAGACCTAAGTATTATAATTATAGTTAATGTTGGATTAGGGTTAAATAGTGGCCTAATTGTTGTAGTTAATTTTGCCCAAGGTGCTTCGTGCAAGGAGCGTTTCGTCACTTTCACTGTTGGTTGGATTGTCCAATGAAACTTGTCACGCTCTGGCGACGGTAACCAATGGGTATGCTCACCGCCCCGCCTCGGAACAGAGGCGTGTGCTGCGGCCGCGGCCCAGATGCCCACAACAATGCCTTTGTCCCACGATGCTAGACCCACCAGAAACGGCGCGTAACTACTACCTACTATGAGTCGTCGGGTAACCAATGTCCTCGCAATATTCAAATCTGCGATGAAAGTACTAAAATACGTTTGAAGTTGCAGCTCCTCTGCTCTCCGGTGACCTGACTACAGTCCTGACCATAAATATTGGTGTTATGTGTGTGCAATGAAGTTGTTTTATATTTATGCACTAGGTCGATTGGTAGTGCCCTCTCCCACGTTTAGTATACCTAGGGTTGTCACGAATACGAAATGGTGATACATTTTTAAATGCCGTAAGATTATTTGGACAGTAGATACCTACCTATTTGTTGATGAAAATTTCATAGATTTGTTTAATATTGTCCCTGAAAAAAAGTGTACAGATAAAGGTTATTGTGAATGAAAGTAGGTACATAGTCCAACCCTAACATGCTCTCTACGGTTCAGAATTAGCATAGAAAACTTATGACGGACGCAGTGGCGTAGCTACGTGACTAGGGGTCCCGGTGCGAAAAAAAGTTGGGGCTCTATCTAAACTGGTTAGGTTTTATTTTATCAAGTAAAAAATATAAATACTTAGATACATATGAAATGGTTTAGGGTGTAGGAGTAGTGTAACAATATTTTGTAGAAGATGTCAAGGATATGGAATTTTGTCAAAAAAGGGAGTGCAGTTCATTACTAATATTTCAGTAGAGTAGGTAAGCTAGTATACATAAATCGGTCGCATAACAGCCGCTTGGTTGAAGTGGCTAAACACAAGAACTTACACCACACAACAGAAAGAATTTAATAAGTATATTTATGTTCTGAAGGTGGAAGAAATTTTTTGCTAGGTCTGTTCAAGATTTGCTGGTCAGGGGCCGAGGGCCCCCCTGAGCTTGGGGGCCCCGGACGCTTTTATTACAAGACATTACAACGTTTATTGCGTCGTTTATGCTGATGAATTCTTTTGATCGTTTTTATTTCTCGATCAATTTTATTTTCTAATATCTACAGGTGCTTCTGGACGAGATATAGGTAGGTAAACGGGTGTATAAAGACGCTTATATCGAAGCCAAGTGTCACTAATGCGTAGGTACTAAACGTAAAATATCACAATGACGTGATTGTGATATTTTATGAACCATACCTGGGAACCTTTTGGTTACGAACATATTGAAGGACAAGAGTTCCAATTTTTTTTTTCAAAGAAACAATTTTTAAAGTACCGTTGCATGCACTATAAGCACACTCTTTTGTATGTGTTCCATTGCGTAATGCGGTAAACAGTGATTTTTCACACCAAAATTATTCGTTTCCCAACAGTAATATTTGCTCAATGTAACTTAGATTACGGCTATATGATGGCTCTCTTTACATCCTGTTTAGTTACTTACAACGTAATCACGTAAGTAGATATTATGTAAAGTTTCACTCCAGTAACGCTGCAAGTGGTGCAACCCGGCCGGTTGGGCCTGCGGCCCGTGTGACCCGGGCGCGGGGTCACCGGGCCCATCGCCGCCGCTGCGCCCGCGCCGACAGCGCTGTGCAAAATCGCTAATTACATTCAAGACCGGTGCCTTCACGCTGGTGAGCATACACGTGTTTACATTGCTCTACAATTTACACTTTTAATTAAATCTAAGATTTCTGGATCATAAATTGATTAACTGAAATTTTACATAACTACACACATCAAAAGTGTCTAGGGATCAACATATATTTTTGCAATAACTTTTCTCCTGATTGATATTAATTAAAATTTTCTTTAAGGATTCATCAAATAAAGTGTTTTCGTTTGTCACAGTAACGATAAACCAAGTCACCTTTGCATTAATAAAGAAATTTGCCATTTTCCTAATAAAGGGATTTTTGACATTTGAACCACTAACACAAAAGTTCGAAAAAAAGACTGAAATAACAGTTTTCTTTAAAATTTTATTGGGTAACTTAAACAATTAATAATCCGTGTTTCTACCGCGAACACTAACAACACAAGAACATCGGTTTGGCATACTCAAAATGAGTTCATCCAAATCACGCTGTGGAATGGCCGCCCATGTTCGTTGCAACAACAAAAAAAGGTCTTCTTGCGACTGGATACCCTCCATATTCGGCAGAGCTCTTCTCTGTAGCATATCCCATGCATGCTCAATCGGGTTCAAGTCTGGCGACTGAGCAGGCCAGGGCAGGACATTGATGTTAGCTGCGGCGAGAGTCTGTCTTACAACTCTTGCGGTGTGCGGTCGTGCATTATCATGCATTAACTGAAATAAGGGACCGATTTGCACTTGTAGAGGAACGATGACGTCTGATACAATCGTCTCAGCATAAATTTGAGCGTTGAGGTTGCCTCTGATCCAAATCAACTCAGTTCTTCCGCCGATCCAAATACCCGCCCATACCATGATGGTTCCACCACTATAAGGATGGACTTCCTGGCAGGATTTTAATCGCTGTTGGCGTCCAGGGGTTCTCCAGTGTCGTATACGTCTTATATCCGGTCTCATACCAAAACGAGACTCATCAGAAAAGCACACGAAACGCCATTGTTCTTCTGCCCAATTTCTGTGTTCAAGAGCCCATTGATATCGAATCCTACGATTGTGCATTGCTATAGGTGGTACCCGTAGCGGTCTTCGGGAATGAAGGTTCACTTCATGCAAGCGGTTTCTGACTGTTTGGTCGCTAATTAAGTTCCCTGAAGAGTGATGAAGCCTCACGGCTAACATCATAGCGGTTATTGTTGGAGCTCTTCGAGTTAAGATTTGAATGTATCGGTCTTGTCTCCGTGTGGTGCAGCGATACCGTCCTCCATGGCGCTCAGCCACGGTACCAGTGCTTCGGTAACGTGTCCAAAGTCGACTGATAACACTCTGACTTGTATTCAGAGCTAAAGCCACAGTACGTTGCCGGGAACCAGCTTCTATCATTCCCACGGCTCTGAGCATTTCTTCCCTGCTTAAATGACGTCGCCGCTCCATAATAACGTTGGTTTTAATCAGTAGTAGGGAAACAGTAGCACTAATAATGTCTTCAATGCGTTGTATGTTTTTATAGGGAAAATATTGACAGCTGATTTTCATCTTTTACTCGAATTTGATTCACAGTTCCTGATTCAAATTATGAAATGCACCAAAAAGGATCCATATAAATTTATAAAATCATAAATTTATTACAAAGCCACATCTCAATCTCAAGAAATCCGCATAAAAATGCTTGATCCCTAGACACTTTTGATGTGTGTATTTCGATAACAGCGGTCACCAGTATTTCTAGAATTGATTACCTAATTCACCTATTCGGGTATTACGTGCAACATTGTCTGGGTAATCTGGGTATGAACATACATTAAATAATGTAGCCTGAATCTAACTACTTGGTTATTATACTAACTTATCCTGAATGTTTGTGCAGGGTTGCCACTGCGGTGTCCCAACTATAGCCCCGCTTTTTTTTTTTTTGTCGCTGAGAAATGCTTTATGCATCTCCGCTCGTCGGGGGACGAGACGGAGTATGTGGGACTCCCTGCCAGAGTGGCAGTATACCCACTAAAACTCAGCGGTGTTCCCTCGTCGCCGTGATGGGAGGGTCATGGGAAACCGGCTCAGCCTTTACTTCCACGACCCTCCCGGCGCATGCCCGCCTAGCTGGCGGGCCCCGCGTGCCCCCCGAGCGGGAGCTGGGGGGCGACGGGAATGGCCGGGAGCACCTGGACATTCAGTCAGTGGTCAGTTAAAAAAAAAAAACCCAGCTGTTTTAGACATAGGAAAGTGGTTAAATTTGTTGCATTTTGGACCGCCCATCAGCTCCTGACGGATATAGGTCGAATTACGAGTAACCCTGTATAACTATAGCTAAAATGAACTAAGTAGTTGGGACTTCATGTTACCGCTCACAAAATGAGTCCGCCTTATGAAGCACCTTTGTGAGGGTAATATTAAATGATTGCTGTCCAAAAAGTTCTTCGGACTTGACTGGTTTACTGTCAGAAATAGAAACATTCTGGACATCTACCGTCTAGGATATTCGATGTACCTATACCTAGCAGAAAGTTGAACTGCAACCCAGGTCCCGAAGGAAGACAACTGAACAACGTGGTCAAATATTAGGTAGGTATAGAGGCTTATTCTTAGGTACTTACCTGTGGTATCTACTCACCTAATGATAATTACTTCATTTGGTTCCACAATTTTGTTTAATTGCTGTAGGTAACCGAGGTATGGAACTGTTACAACTTTCAGAATATCACAAATTACAATAGGTGTCTACCTACCTACCTACCTACCTTACATTACTTACATTAGAAGCTTATGAAATATCTAATATTTTGTAAAAAATTAAGTAAATTGTCAAGATTAACTTGATAGCAAGATGAGTTCTACAAATTAACTTGGCTATTGTTAAATAAAATAAACTAAGATTAGTTAAGCAATGATAAAACTTTAAGCTTAGGGCCAATGAATGTTTATGGCAAATTTAATAAGCTGTAAAACAAATAGGTACTTGGTTAATGTATGTTTTTCACATACCTATATTTGTCTGAATGCAAGCGGCACGAGGTCAAAATTAATAAAAAGAAACAAAATGACAACAGCTTTAACGCATCCAAACTTAATGGACATTAATTAATACAATTAGCCCACGGCAAATTACACCTAAAGACTGAAATAATGAGCGTAAATTGAGGCAACTTTACACTTCTGATTTATTGTCCTGCACTTGCACGATTTCGTCGAAAGAGAAAACGGACCAGTTCCGACGTATATTACGAACAGTATATAAAATTGATAATGAATATTTATAAAAACTTAATCACCGCTTACTGCGTTTTCCAGAGGGGTCAGCAGGAGAAACCATTAATCAGAACATTTCCACTTAATCATGTAAGTGCACTTGTTTTCTCTCTACTTACTCTGACGACTCTGATGTAGGTAGACATTATTAATTTCTGCTTGTAATCTCTTGTTTCTGTAATGCACCAGCGAAATCGTTGCATAATTTTAAAACTAGGGTAACAGCGACTCTTCGAACATAAGCTCAGATTACACAATCAACTATTCATAAAATGCATGTCATAGTGTGACTGTGTAACCAAATATGCATAGATGTATAACATTGAAGAACAGGTTGAACATCTCTGGTTATTAATTATATATTTATTCGATATTAAAATAATGGTAGTGCGACTGCAATTTTTGCATGTTTTTATTCACGTGCAAAATTCAAATGTGATAGTGCGAAGGAGAGCTCCGCGCTTTAGCTGCAGTGTATTTAGTAAACGCTTGTAGATTCAAGGCCTGCGACATCTCGTTTACCGAAAGTCGTTTAGCTTACATTGTAAAATACCCGTTTGCTCGCTGTTTGAATATTGTAACTCTAATTTGGGAATAATTTTATAATTTTGTAATGAATAAGCTAATGAGAATGAATTGTCTGCAGCTATCATGCTTATCTATTTTATGTTCATTGCAGCTTTATACACGAGTACCTACCTTGCCACAAGTAGGTACACCTAATGTAGATATACGCG
The DNA here is from genome assembly GCA_963669345.1 of Gortyna flavago. Taxonomy (NCBI): domain Eukaryota; kingdom Metazoa; phylum Arthropoda; class Insecta; order Lepidoptera; family Noctuidae; genus Gortyna; species Gortyna flavago. The sequence continues at coordinate 8,696,427 of OY770128.1, read as the reverse complement.
AATATCCGATTGCAGTTTGCAAAGATAGTTTATAATTGGAATAGGTATCCAATTACGAATTAATAATCACACAAATCTAAAGTTTATGTTATTTCTCAACAACAATGAGCTCTACCTGTTTGAAAGTGGCATCGTGCCTGAAGTTGAACATTTATTAGTTAGGCGTGTTATGAGCCCTTAACATAAATAAGTACATATTAAAAAGCTTATTAAGTTTAATGATATTGAAGACCTACTTAGTTACATGAACAAGGTTAGTGTTTTAGGCTTGAAACATCAACATTAATGTAGCGACGTAGCGACATAAATAGTGTCATTACCTCCGGGCAAACTAGCTGGAAAGTGCGAATAATAAAATTGATAGACTTGTGTGGATCATAATAGTAATTTTTAAGTATATTCCTCTCAGTTACTCGCAGGATGACTTATTAGAACATTTATTTCATTATTCACACCAATAAGTACAACATCTTACAATATTCCAAGACGATGCATTATCAGGTTCTTAAATTTTAACGCCTTGCGTCTTAGAAAATAAGTTATTATTGTTTTATTTAAATATCTTTTCCCTTTAAGTATGTGTGACAGTCATGTGCAGAATAGTTAGGTATTCTATAGAGGGCCAATCCAAGTCTTGCGGCTAAATTAATTGAACTCCTTCTTCAGTTATTTTACACGTTGACCCAACACACACAAAAAAACGTTAGATGTTGAATATGATTGGTGTGTGTAATAACACTTATCAATTTATGATACTGGGATCGAATATGAGGCTATAAAATACAGCACGTTTAATGTTATTAGGCTTGGTGTCTGTAATGCGACAATCCGCGTGATGTATGGTCTACACGGCGCGGCTGCACAATCAGCGGCTTATGAGAATCATTTTTCTATTGCTATCGGTGTAACGTAACTGATTGATCGCACCCGAAGCTCGTTTAACACAATCGATGTTAGTGACAGTGAAAAAGCTAATACAGAAGCGCGTGTTTTAGAGTTAACTAGTGTCGCAATGGTGGGCCGTCGCGGCTATCGGCGAACATTTAATGAAATGAGTGTCGATGATGGAGTGCCTTCAGTAAACGTGCCAAGGGTCCGGCCATTACCACCTGACAGGCGGTGAGCGATCGCCGCCGCGGCTTCCTTAACACCGCGCCGCCATTGTCACAAAACAATGGACACGGAGCTATCTTTAATCACAACAAAATGGATTCTAATTGGATCCGCAAACCGCGGTACGTTTTTTATTGCTTTTTTTATTTTGTCATTGTACCGTATCCGTTTTGAACGTTTAATTGAATTTGGCTATGGACGTAACGGAGAAGTAAGTACACAACATTCTGTTGAAGCAATGCGTACAGGCATGTGTCGCAATAGTTAGGTTCATGCATGACGTAGTATACCTGCATTACTAACATTTAAAATATCAAGATTTTCGGGTATTTTACGCTGCCAATGCATCTGGGGTAATATTTAAGTACTTCTTGCTTAATTAAAATATACGATGTCTCAAATAACAACTAGCTATGTAGGTTGATACACTGTACGCCATGATTTTGCCTCATTAACTTTATTTATGTGCATTCGGGTCAATTTATCGATAAATGTTCCGGGACAGAAGAAAAAATGCGAATTAAGAATTTCACATTGATTACATCGCTGTACTCGTAAACTCGTAACTACCTATGGGTTCGTTCGCGTGAATTTAATGTTATACTTAAATGTAATTTTGTATCGACTTCAATGTGTTGTACACCATCAGTTACCTACAGCAACCAATTTTAGTTATCGTTGAAGTAACATGATTGTGTCTCTACATTTTTAGTTACATGTATGTAACATGGCATTTCATGAAATTAATAAAATAAAAACCCGAACAGATTCAATATCTGACTAGCTTCAGCTTCCAGTGGGGTGAAGCGATTTGTACTTGTTCGAGAGTATGTACAGCCGAGACGAACGCAAGAACAAAGAACTGACCATCAGCTCGATGGACAAAGAACATCAAGCATTGGTCGAAGTTGGCACAACACTGGAGATGATGCCCTGACTGAGAGCAGTGTAGATCTAGCAACAAGATAGGTTACTAGATACAGACTTTGCAAGCTAGCTATGAAATATCGACACGAACAAAATACGGTTCAGTATAAGTAAAGGAGCAGTGGTGGCCCAGATGGTATCGGCCCCGACTTTCGAGTTGTAGGTTGTAAGTTCGAACCCAGTCAGGCACTTTACTTTGAGTAATTATTTAATTTCATCAACACCGTGAGGAAACCGGCATGTCCCAGAACCAAAAATTCGAAGACATGTGACATCCGCCAACCGGCATAGGGCACGCGTGGCGATTTACGGCCCACTCCCTCTCACAGAGAGGAGGTGTGTGTCCCAGCAGTGGGAACGTTATAGGCTGATTTTGATATGATGAAAGAACAGGGCAGCAGCCGTTTCCCAGTACGCTTCTCTAAACTTCAATACCTCGCGTATATAAAACTTATTTATTGCGTGTGTATGACATCGGCCGATTCAAAGCATGATCGATCGATGCTCGTGCGCACTTTCGCACATCGATACGTAAGTACCTGTGGTGAAATATTTTAATCCGTAATTTAAGTGTAAAGTTGTTGTAACAACTTGGAAGTATATTCATAAATAAAATATATATAAACATTAATTGGACGTGACGGCGTAAGCTTGGGTGTTCTGCAGATTTACTGACTCTACTCACTACCCAGTTGGATACAAGTAAACTACGTTACAGAGTCCATTAGTAGCTCACAGAGTTAAAGGCTTCTGGATGATCAATGTTTTTTTGAACTGATTTTGTGCTACCAGAATATATATTTGTACACATTCTTACGTTCAGTTTCCGGCTTTGTAAACTGCATTTTGTCTAGACAGTTTTTCCTGCGTTTTTCACATTTCCCACCACATCGCATAAGTAGATGGCGTGTGTGGACAGTCATGTCATCTTTTGCCTGATGAGGCAAAAGATAACATGACATGACCATCTTCTTTGCGATGGCATGACGCATAATGTGTATCTGTGTGATTCATTGAGTAATAGAATTCACAACTAACAGTCTTAATTGCCTACTATTTATTTGCTCTACCTGACTAAACTATTTCAAGAACTTAGGATGCGATTTGTAGAAACTGTTTGTAGATGCTTATCTTGTATTAATGGTAAGTGCAGTACGCTTGTAATATAGGATTTGTAGGGACATATTAGATACAAACAATATTTTCATAGAGATAGTTGCAGCAAACGCAGCGTGAAACGGCCAGTTAGTGAGTAATATCATGTTATTTGGAGGCGACGAGGCGAGGGCGGTCGTGACGGTACGTCGGCGGCGCGCGGGCCTCGGTCACGAGTCGCTCTGCTGACCCCACAGCTTGCCTCTCCTATTGAGCCAAAACATACTTTATTTACATAAATAGCTGATTCGTATATGTAATGCCCGTTTAGCCGCTGTTTTATGTTGTTCATACGATACTAAAACTAGTTAATTCAGTCGGACAGTTTTTCATGAAAATATTTACTTAGTTTTAGGTATCAGCGACAGCCCTGCATAGGTATCACGTTTATAAACAGGTGTCGCCAAAGGTAATGAAGACTCGGATGTCTTAATATTAGCCAGTTATAAAATAAACGAAACACGAATGTATTAGACGAAACTCTGGCTTCACCAACTCTAACTGGGCGCATTAGCTATAATGTCCGTTGCATTCGACGGTAATTTTATTAACATTTTAGTGAGGGCAGCCATGCCTGCGCCCGCGCTGCGAGGCTACACAATCAGCAATCAGCCAGCAAGTAAATTGTATACCTGTAATGTGTTTAAATTACTGAAGTACCAAAAATGTTATTCAAAATTTCTGATAGAAGGAGCATTATCTTGATTTTGATAATTTGTTTTACTCTTAACTTACATGTTTTGCTTGAAGTCGTGTTTCTGTAGATAAGCGCAGCTCGACTGTATACAATCGTTTATTTCAGGTAGTTTACTGCAGGGCTGCGGTTAGACATTAGGCGATACTACCGTTAATCTCGGCGAGTAATCGGATGCAACAGAGGCGTTCTTGATGTATGGATCACTTAATAGGGGCAGGCTGCGCGCACGCTTTCTTTAGTCTCTATAATAAATTATCACGAAGATCATGTTCCAGTGTTATAGTCTAGTGCCGGAGTGTAAGTAGCATGGGAACTTAGCGCCCGATAAGTAAAGCTTCTACTGACTGTAGCCGTTATTGTGAATCTTATACGAATACATATAGAGACCAAATCTGAATCCAGTATCCTTATTTATCTGCCTAATAACTGATATAGCGCTCCTACGATTTTATATAATGACACGGACGTTATGCTTTGCTCTAGTAATCTTAATGGTTTTTTTATGTTATAATTAATAGCTATTAAATCGGTGTATATAGGTACATATGAATTCGTGTCGTATTATATTCCTAAACATATTAGAAAATGAATCTGAGCATAACGTACCTAGTAGGTATAAACTATATCTAACATGAACTCATCACTTCACATCTCTTTAAAATTCAATTTTGGAGGTCGACTTCTACTTAAACGATGTAGTTATGTAAAAATATTGAAAGAAGCGCAATAAATAATATGTTGCTGTATAATTTCCGAAATAAAATTGTATGTCATTCTAGGGCGTGGTAGAGACATGCGTAATTATAATTTGGTGATTTATTATTTGATATTGCCGCAATAAACTCCAGTTTATGCGCTTTCCTTGTCGAAAATCGGTGCATATTGCGCAACGAACATGAATTGAATGTGTCGTGCGGCTCGTAGCACCGTCACGCGCGCAATCTTTTACTACTTGCAAATCTTAAAAAGCTTTTAAGGGGCTTGTATTATTTGGGAGCTTTGTAATGCATTTTTGCAAGCGGCGGCGGCCCGCGCTCTGCGGCGTTACGCAAGGATGCTCGGAGAACTGGTTCGACCGGCTCCAGATCTGGGCCAGACCCATCTCTCTGCTAAGATATTACCGCTAATAGATATTGAACATCCAGCCACTAGACCCGCCGCCTTCTCATCCACCGACTCGAACGATGACGGTTTCATTTTACTTTTGTTTAATGGCTCCAGGCCCTTAAAAGGAGTTTCATTTCAATTAAGATCCACGCCGATGCGCAAATGTAACATTAGCTGAATTTATTGTACATACTGTCAGTTCATCGCGAACTTAGGCTGCGTTTCCACCACAGATGAGCGAGGATGCATAGCGAGGGGTGTGTGTTTCGGAACATTTTCTTTTCTCGCATTCGTATCAACCGCCGATTTATGTATTGCCAAATTCAATTGCAAGTGCATCCATTCCCATTGTTTTGTTTATTTCGTAAACAGATTAATTTTGGAGGGCAGGACGAGAACTCGGCTCAAATTACAAAATACAGATTTCACTAAGTGCTGACATTTCATTAAAATATATTGAAATCGTGAAATGGGGCTTGCATCCCATTGATTGGAAGCGGTGCGGCAGGCGGCGCGTGCGTCGGTCAATACCCGATATTGATTTGCTCCGTGTTTCGAAACAGATTATTATGTTTAATGGTTGTACGTGGTGCTATTGTGAGGAGTCAGGTTAGCAAGCACTGGAATTATGGTTTACTACGAAAATCGCAAATGTGTTTCAGTCACTATACTTTGTGTTTGGATAGATTAGTGATGAAATACCTTATAGCCAGGTGAATGATGCAACTGCAAATATCGGTTCACCGAATGCTTTTTTTATGTTTGTTTGCCTAAATTACTAAAATAACTAATTTACTTACTATAATAAAATAATCTGTCAGCTTTGACATAAATATCTTAAAAACTATTTCAAAGAAAATAAGTATCTACGTAGGGTAGCTGATAAATCTAATTTATTGGCAGCTCGTGCAATCATGCGCATGTACCCAGTAAACACAGAGTTTATCTCGGTAAATAACTAGACACCGGGGAGATTCATTAGGCGTCGATCCTTGTCGGGCTGTGCTGTAATCGAGCAATTGTTCTCAGGGGGAAATTCAATTATTAGCTCGTAGAAGCCGCGAGCACGAAATATCGGCCAACCTGCTGCGTCGTTAGGAGTTAGAAATAATTGCTCGCGATTTATCTTGGTGGTACTGACTATAATTAAATGTTTAATAATTGAAGGAGTGCGTCGGCTGGTCCGGCCAATAAATCGCGAGCTTGGGCATCGTCGCGGCTCAGGCGGCGCGGGCGCAGCTCGGTGCTCTGGTGCGATACTGCCGCGGTCGTGCTTCGTGCTCGTTGTAATTTCGATTAGAATGCTCTGTCGAGGGTAGTTTGCTCTCACGCTTCCAATGACTAGTGTAATCGTTTTATGCGACGTGTTGTTGAATTAGTTTAACCGTCTAATACAGTTAAATAGTCGTAAACGTGTAATTACGTATAAGTTAAATACTAAACTATTAACCTATTGATATTTTAATTAATCTTAGATTATACGTGCAAATACGGCAAAACTCGTTTGTAAAGGACTGTTAATTTTTAACCCAAAGAAAGAATTAACATTCAAGTTCAATTTGTTTGGTTTGATATTTTGTACACTTGGCTGAACTCTGTTAATGAAAAGTGAACTAATAAAATGCGCGAGTAAGTATTACGTAGTTGTCCCAAAAGGATGCACCGTCCCTCAAGAGCTTGGTGGTTGGTAACGTAAAATCATCCAAAAAGTAGACCTGATTGTTGAGCATGCAAATGATGCTGCATTATACTCACCATATATTCAGGTTTCAGTTATTAAGTAGATCATTCTTATGAATGTATTTTTTTGGAAAAAAAGAATGCTTGAATTGTTAAAATTGCACGTAGACATCAACTTCCTTCATGTTGTTATATTATGATGTTGCCCCTGTCTGTCTGCAAAATATAAAAGTAAAAAACCTATTAGTCTATAACAGGTTTAAAATAACGACTAGGGTAACATTTAAAGGGGTTCTTTTCAAACAATATTAACGGTCAGGTTGTTGGGGTGAAAAACAATTGAGGTTTTCATACTTTTTACCCTTTGCAATTTCGTATCGGCAGCAACTTGAATAAATAGTCTGGGGCTACTAAACAATATTACCTAATCATCAAGGTCGAAGATATCCGATGGCTCCGCTGTAGACGCAGTGCGTAAAACCAGAAAAACCACGCGTTTGAATAAAAAACCTGATAGATGATAAACGACCATTTATTTTTAAACAGTTATGACCCTAAGATGCAAAGAAAGATAAGCACCGCGTTAATGTAATCAGAATAAACTAAATGATTATGTATAAGTAATAGGTAATACGGGCTGTTGTCCGCAACTCCACGTTAATGCGCGTATTTTGCGAACAGTATGTACCTATAAGTATAGGGCCAAAGAAGCAAAGACTCTCTATAAACATTCCTGTCTTCCCATTTTGGGCCTAAGATAGTACAAATCGATGCATTCTTATCGACATTATGCACGAACCTATTACAATAAACTGTTAGTATGCAGGTGTCATCTTGAGAACCACCACTATTGGTTCCATCCTCGAACTCGGTTAACAACTACAATTGCATGAATTTTCTCGTTGAATTATGCGCTCTGCAAGCGTATAATTTCTTATATGGGCACACTATTTTGCTTATGCCGAGCATCCTACACCTTATTCCCCAATAAAGATCCTCTCGTGGAATACAAAAGAGCCCTAGACGACAGTCTTATTGTAAACAGCCAACAATATGGTAAACGTGATGCTAACTGTAAAATTTATTTGTAACATGCAGAGTTAAACGGTGCGCCTTATAAATAAATTTCAATTGTCTGTTGTCATTAAATATTCGACGTTATAAATCAAAGCTTTATCGGAGCTGGTCGTCGTAACGGTTACATCGCACACGCTCCGGGAATATAATTTAATGATATCGATAGGGGTGTCTGCGCAAGCTGTAGGAACACGCTCGGCCTGCCGACGTACGTTAATGAAGTGTCGCTACACAAATCTTCTAGCCCGTTATTTATTACACTAGGCTTTTTTAGTTTGTTAGTTTACTACGTCTGATAAACATAAGATACAACAAAAGATTCGGCTGCCATTTTACCACTGATAATAATTACGATGTGCGAATATTGAGGCTCCTTAGATTATGCTTTGACAAATCACGACTTTGCAATTCCAATGCAGCAGATTTAATGTATGGGCGGCAGTTTGCATTCTAACCGCGACCCGGCAGGCCACCTCTTTCCTAATGCACGCTTATTTGAGCTTTTTAACCTTTCATCTGTTGTTGGGTTTAAGCATTGAGGGACAATAAACACGATGCAGATACTTAGTGTAGTTATTGTCCGCCATAAGCGTAGAACAGTGAGCATTGGGAACAAACGAAGCGGTGGACACATTGTTGATGGTCGGAAGGATAATTATCATGCAAATTAAGATTCAATGAAATGTTTATCATTAAGTTATTATCACAATAAATGAAATAGAGTAGACGTAGCACAGTCTGCACAAATCATTTATGACAATTAAACCTTTAGTTTATGTGTATGTTTTCTAAAAAGAAGTAGGTACCGTAGGTTAATAATATAAATAATGCTGTAACGTAAAAAAAGTAACAAAATTGTATAGGAATCAGACGAGCAGAGAGAATGAAAAATGTTTTGGCAGTTTAATTATTTAGATCTAGATAATAATTAACATTTTCTGAGATTTTAGCCTTAGAATGGTCTGAAAACTAAATTGATACCTATTTAAAATTAATGAATTTAGTATTTGTAATACTTATTAATCTTTTAGTACATCAGTTATTTTACGAGCCATTATAACATTTAATTAAACGATAAATTTCTTCTCATAGATTTGAATACTTTCAATTAGGTAAGTGATGCCATCAAGCGACTCACAGCTGATTATTGATAAATTCCGTCTTACTATATAATTACAGACAAATAAGACGCCATTCAATTTAATTACATCGATTTGCAGGCAATCATGAAACCTTAGTCGCTTCGCTAATGCAGCATAAAGTTTAGTTAGGGTTGAAATCGAAAGGTATGGAGTTAGCGATCAGTTGTTTTGTAAGCGTCGTTTTCATTATGAGCACGATGGGGCAAGGCCCGAGGCGAGGCTCTATTCTAGGAACAGCGTGATGTGGTTGTGAAATATTGAACGGTGTGGTACCCTCATCCGAGGGTAGGACGGAAGGTTGGCGAGGCGGGGCGCCGCGGGCGGGCGGCGGTGAAAGGGCTGGGCGGGGCGGCGTGCCGGGCGCCGCCCACCGCGCATTTCACCACCGCTGCACCGCCGCGGCGACGCTCGGCGGCCTACTTCTCTCGACAGGTTCGCTCTTGGTGTTCCATTGTGTGCCAACACTGCTAACCTCTGCGAACAATACTATTGTGAAACGTTTAGATAACATCCCCGCGGCACGTAATTTAGACTATTAATTCAATTCTGAGTAGAGATTAGGAAAACCCATTTTGGTGTCGGTATAAATATTGTAACATAATTTGCGAAAGTATTTGAGATTGAGTTGCACTAAGAACGTATCCATTTCTTCTAAATGGGGCAATTGCCAGAAAAGTTGTCACAATTCAAGTGGTTAAAAAAGGAACTGAATACTGACTGCATAGAAAAGAAAGAGAAGCGCGATGACACAACGCTGGTAATTTATTGCAAAATATGAAACAATCATCTATTGTTGATTTATCACACACCAAACAAATAAAAACCGTATACTAAAATTCGGGGAATTTAATTGTCTTTTATATGGTGAAAGTTTTATGAAAATACACCCGATAGTGTTTGCGTGATTATCGTTTTTATGTCCGCGGTAGACATTACTTTACAAATTAATTACACTATGTTAAAAAAATATAATTGCAAATATTCACATATCAAATTACGAAGCAAATGGTCTAGTATAACATTTATTTTTTTCAAAGAAATCAGTCTGGTCGATTAGACGTGATGTTGAATTTAAAATCATTAGAAGTCGTATATCTGCGCCTTAAAACGGCCACTAAACCATTATTAGGTATAAGTACCTACTTCACCCTGATAACATGTAATGCTCTGCTAACAAGGTCGGTGGCAACTTGGTGTGCTTTCGTAGCACTTCTCTTTTTTAATAAATAGGCGTGCCACTTACTGAAGCATTTCATTTGTTTAATGATGGCAGCTAATGAGGCTTTTTACACCAATAAAAAAAATATTAAAGAATACACTGAAACAAAACCAATATAAATCATCTTCCATTAAAAAGTCCGAGTGCTCAACAAACGATAGATCTGTTCTAGAAAAAATGAGCGAGAATGTGCCTACTACGGAAGCAGATTAATCAGCCTATACCTAATGTTCCCACTGCTGGGACACAGCCCTTCTCTCTGTAACGGGGAGTTGGCCATAATCCACCACGCGGGCCCAGGCGGGTTGGTAGGTGTAAAATTCTTCGAATTTTTGGTTCTAGGACGTGCCGGTTTCATCGCGATGTTTTCCTTCACCGTTTTGAGAGCAGTGGTAATTAAATAAATTGCTCAAAGTAAAGTGCCTGCTTGGGTTCGAACCCACGACCTACAACTCGTAAGTCGCGGGCTCTTACCATTGCTCTCTCACTATGGAAGAGACAAATAAAACAATCATCGACTAAATTCGTACATAATGAGGCTGTGATTTGTGTAAACGGTACATTCGACGGCCATCAAGCAGCTTGTAGGTGCTATGTTAATGTGAGTAACTTACAGGTTTGTGCGAAAGGCAGTCCATACTTGATTTGATAGTCGGCTGCTAAACGCGCCGTTGCTTGCGGAGGTAATTGCGCTGAAAGGCTTCAATTTGAGCCGCGTTTGTGCCGCGTTTGGCTCTAAATAAGACGTCTCTGTACGGAGTGGTAAAGAGGCCGCATTACTCTTATTGAGGCCTGGAGCCTGCATTATCTGCTCGCCGAGGGGGCCGCGCGTCGGGCTGCAGTGTCCGCACGACGCACAACTCGTAAAACTAAAACCCACTTAACTCCGCAGTGTCTATGCAATGCTATCTATGTGCCTGTGCCTGTGTACATGCACAACACAAAATCTGTAATGAACTATTGATGTAAAATGAAATGATAAATTGCCACGCGTTAGTAGAATGCAAAGATGACCTCTGAAAACCTACAAAGGTGAGACCTCACCGTACTGATGTACATTTAAATTTATTTAGACAAACGTTATGAATGTAAACCCTGTTATATACCTGAGAATTTATTTAAGGGGCTTACATAAATGTTTCAGTTTGTAGGGTACCTATAATTAAAATCACTCAGGTAATTTAGCTTTTTGATGAGGTACCTAACGGTTTTTAACGTGTAGTAGGTATGTTCTACGATAATATTGTAAGTTGTAAGCTTAGCTATTGTCGATGACTAACATATAACGTCATTTCAATTTCACAAGTTGTTACTCTCATTAGAAATTCAACACTATTGCCCATTAATCTAAAGGGGCGTAGCATGGCACGAGCGGCGCGCCGGCCGCGTCATCAGCTGCGCGCGCGCCGCTCCGCGTTGCGCCGAGTACGCAATGTGCAAGCTGTGCTGTGCTGTGCCCATATTTTCGCGGCGATGTCACAGATCCCAAAAGGTCGGTGAACCGAAACCCCATTGTTTTGAGTTGCGTCAACGTATCGTCTGCCTCGAGCTACGATGAATTGAAGTTGTACCGTATTATTGTTCAGCAATATGTTGCCAGACTCATAATACTCACCATTATATTGAAGGTGTTATTTTAGTTTTGTAAAACTAATACGAACTCAAGCTTAGTTCGATTTCTAAAGGCACATTAACATAATGTCTATACGTTTTTACTCTCAGTCGTAAATGCCTTAAGGCGCTGAATAATTAGTTTTCATAAACCTTTCAGTCTAGACAAAGCACACAAACAATAAAAAGTTTATAGTGACCTGAGTTCCAATACGAATGCTTCTGGTGTCTTAGTAGCTACCTACTAAATTTATTTCTGTAAATAATACCTACGTATTATTTACAGAAATAAATTTTCATCACGTTATGTTCTTTTAATATTCCTGCAATTAAACCTGAACATAAGGCGTGAAATCTGGCTATTACGTTTCGCAAGCTGAGCGATTATTATTTTAGTATCTGCACTGTAGGTAGACGAAACGACTCTTGCAATCAGTTAATATAACTACAATTTCTCAGTAATTTTATTGAATTCTCTTAAAATAATCTCTTGCCAAACAATGACAGGTATATAATCTTACACAGACTTATGCTTGTGTTTTTCTTGAGTAATATCTATCAAGCTATCTAACAGAAAGTCTAATGTTCTGAAAAACAAAATTATCGTGACGCATCTTGGGAAAACGAAATTCTAAAAATAGACAGAGTGTTGACCTGACCCCTCATACCTCAGTTAAACTGTAAATCATTAAAATCAAAACATAGAGCTTATTGTTGGGTACAGAATTTAATGAGCCTTTCACTAATACAATCCTAAAGACCTCGGTGACCGGATTGCATATGGATGTAGTGCATCATATTGTAGATAATGAAGAACATTTTAATTTAACCCCAAAGGGCAAACCGCAGATGAACGCAAGGATACAAGCAAATTAAATTAAAATCGTCATATTATGTGATGTTGGTACACGTAATAAGATCCGGCAAAGTTAATTTACATCAATCTGTACGTCGAAATTAAAGTAATGTAGTATGTGGGTACTACGTGTCGGTAACATACGAGCGCATGATGATATAAAAATTCTGAGAAACGCCGACCCGTAATCGGTTGGCGCTGCAACCATTGGTCCATGATGATTGGCGCCGCACTTTTACTAAAATCACTTATTACGGCGCAAGTTGTACTACACCGCAGAAAATTCTGCAACAAGCAATGGAAACACATTATCTGAAATCTCAAGTGACAGTTAACATTATTTATTTCATAATTATAGGTACTTACTTCGAAATTATTTATTTGTTTATGTTTTACGCGAGCCAAGAATCTGTCGATTCACAGGAGACTAGACAAAACAATATGATAAAACAAGCCGGATAGCATTGTTTCCTTGTCTCGTATTTCTCGAAGGCATCGTCCCGGCGACAATCACCCTTCGAACAAAGACGTTTATCTCTCGGAGACTTCTTAAATGGGTATAATGTTTTGGAGCGCGACGCACCGGTGAGCACGAATTGACAATAAGAGCAAAGTTCAGCGCGGTTCAGGACTCGAGAGGAATGTGGGGGCGCGGAGGAGCGGGGCGAACGCTTGCGAAGGTGCTACGGTACTAACCTCTCTACAAAATCACGATTAGGCACTATTTATATCGACATTTCTAAAATACCTATACCTGTATCAGACAATATTAAGCACCTAGTATTAGGTACAGAATTAAGCAACTTTGTAAGCTTAGCTGCTTGTAAGAAACACCTGTATTACAGTTCCTCACACGAACTTTAATAATACCCTACATTGCGCTAATACTTAAATAACGGTGTTTTGGTAAATATAGTTACTCCTTTATGCATGTGGTTTCAAAATAACCTACACTTAAAAACGTCACAAAAAACGTGTACTGCTGAATCCATTCAATCATGTTCGAATCTAATTCATCAGTTGGAGAAACCGTTTTATAAACTACTGCGCATTTTGAAATAGATGTAATGAACAAAATGAGTGTCTGGCTCTCTGTTTTGACGTAATTGACAATAAATAAGGGACTCGTTGCCGGGTTAGTGGGTCAGCACAGTACACTAAACGAGATCGTCTTCTAAGAGGCGCAGTGTTGGCGAAAGTAACGGCGGAATGCTACAAACTATGTTCACGCATGACCCGCGGGTCAGCCGCACACATTCTGACACATGTCAATTAAGGGGCTCACCGCCTTGAGGCGCCGATTGAGTGCTTGGACATGTTTGCGGAAAACCTTCGTCAGCCAGATTGATTCATTACTACGTCTATTGAACAAAATTTACTGCTGGCCAAACATTGAGCATCCATAGATATCGTGTTGCTTGTTCATTTTCTAATGAAGATTCATCGACTTTGGGAGCCGTTTGATTGCAAACGTGTAAATAAATAACCGAAGTACAAAACTGGCGACAAGTACATGGAATAAAAACAGACAACGCGGAGTGGTAATTTGCATTGACAAACTGACAATTACATACAGTGTTTGTTGTACAAGTACGCGTGTTAGTAGTGAGTATACAATGATATACAGCTGCTTCGTTATTTCCCGAGTGTGTCTGCAGTTGGCAATTTACCGCTCCGCAGATCGATCAGCTCCTATTATTGGAAGAGGTCGGACGTGTACAAACATCGATTTCGAGTCGTTAATGTGAGTCTGCGTCCCCGGCGAGGTGAGAGCCGACACTGAGGCTCACCTCACGTACCGCACTCAAGATAACGACATGTAATCATAATGATACACTCTAATCTGCAAAGATATAAACACGGACTGGTGCTTGTTGCATCTTGCCCTAATTGTTCACCATTATGTCGTTAAAGTATAGATCTCACGTCGAATTAAAGTTCGGAGTGTACAGTGTTATTTTTATGTCTTACTTTTCAAAACAATTTAAGATGTCTATCATGCACGTATAGTTGATGCGATATACTTCCGTGCCCATATTTTAATTAATCTTAAATCAAAATGTCCAATTTTTAATTAGCCAGAGATAAAAAGCTGTCACCATTGCTCTATCTATAAAATAAGAATAATTGTATATTTCCGACAACTGAAATGTTGGACACAAATATAGGGATAAATTGTTTATATATTTATTTATAGGTATACATATATTATTATAAAAACAACATGTTTTACACTATTTATTATTTGTTAGGTGCTTATGACTGCAATAATGTTCGTTTGAGTGAATATTAAAATCGGCCACAGTTTGCCATAAAATCTTTAGTACCTATAATTATCTAGGGTTTATTTTCTTATCGGGAAATTTAATCTAGACACTTGATAGCAAAAAATTATCATATTTGTGTTTGCGATTATTTTTCAATTATTTATTATTAATGTAATTGGAAAAATTAAAATGTTGTTTATCTGCTGTACCAGAGAGATTACTAATAAAATGGGTACGAAGTACCTATAATATTTTGGTATTAACTAAATAAGGAGTTTCTCCAGTGTATGAAAAAACAATCTGCCTAGTCTCTTCGTTTGGGTCGGCTTTCAGTCTAACCGGATGCAGCTGAATACCAGTATTTTACAGGGAGTGACTGCCTATCTGACCTCGACAACTCAGTTACTGGGTAACACGATAGCTCTTGGTAAGACTGGTTGTCAGAATTTCGGGCTTCGGATGACCCGTAACGACTGTAAAAGATCCAAGAAAGACAGCCGGGACCAACAGCTTAACGAGGCACGGAGGGGTCTCGAAATGTAACGGATGGTTACCCATCCACGAACCAATTGCGGCAAACGTAACTTAGCCTTCCATTGAACCTTGCGGTTGTTATTATTTGACCACGAATGTAACATAATACTAATAAAAAAGAAAAAAAAATGATAGCAATTTGTGAAAACGAGGCACAATACTATAAATGACTTGTTAACTAAGTTGGAGCTTAGAAGTAGGTATTACAGTAACAGAATATAAGTTTATTTTTCTATTTCAAGTTTAACAATACCTACATACAATTACATAAGTAGATGCTTGGTTAGCGAAAATCATTATCCAAACGCCAAGGGCTCCAGAGTCCCGGCACAGCTTCCGCCGAGAGGTCGGCTGTAGCTGCTATAGAGTGGTGCCCGCTCCGGCACGTTCGCTCATAGCGCGTGATTGCGGCCAATTATTTTCTGTTTATCTCTAATTACGCATGCGCTGCCAACGTCGGCGGCTTATCGCAGATCTGCCCTACGGCCCGAGATCCGATCGTTTTCTAATCAGCTCCCCATCCGCAATACGTGGAACATCACTATAGTGGAGATAAATCGGGTCAAATCTGTCTTTGCAACCACCAAACTGTCGACTTTCACGAAAATATGAGTGATTCGTTCCGTTCGTCATTTTGATTTAATCGAAGATAACGTGGCCTGAGTTAAGTGAATTCCTGGTAGTAAGTTTTTGTCGAGAGCATGAAAGATTGCCGCTTTGCATCTGTCGCTCGGCAGTCGGCAGTCGACGACATGCGCGCGACTGGATGACTTGCGCGAGGACCATGCGTGTCTTACTCGCGGGAGCACTTGGACAGTATTAATTTATCGGCAAGTCGTGCAAACAGAATGACGTGCCAGTTTTTCGGTGCGCACTCACGGCGGGCTTCTGGTGAAATTAGGGTGCATTAACGCAACAAGGTCAGGTCGCAGCGGCCGTTGTGTCCTGTCCCTGCGGTCAGCCCGACTTTTTAAAAGCCCGTGAGCATTGTGGTTGATCATTTCCGCATACAATTTAACAACAATGCACCGCGCATGTTGTTTACGTCATAATAAGCATAATATCAATAATTACGTAGTTAGAAAATTAAATAATACAACAGATAGACTTTAATTAAGTACACATTACGATTCATGTTGTAACAATTGTATCTCGTTAGTCATCGTCGCGTAGTTATCTGAAGCATTTATCTATTAGCCGTGTGAGAAAAAGCCAATCAAGTGAGCACCGCTGAGAGGCTAAGTGCGCAGTCATAATCCTTCAATGAACACTCGAAGGTGACTAACAGCGCAGTTATGAGCGACTGTTTAGCCAGACGAGCGTAGTGATCCGAATACTTATCTGAGAGGCATCGATTGCCTATCGTTACCTTGTGCAATTTTAAACAGGGTTGAAATTTGTACATGATCTGTTATTTTAGTGTACAAAAGTAAGTAATTTTTTATGACAGTATCTAGTAAGTACCATTTATTATTTATAGCTATTAAAATAGCTAATAAATATTTTATTCATTTTGGGTATAACACAGATTATAAAGAAAACAGATTGAAATGAAAACAAAACACATTATTATTTAGAAACAAAACAAACATTGGTTTTTAATTTAATTTATTACAATGTTATATTTGGTAATCTCCAGTAGAGCAAGTGATTCTACAATCAATAAAAAACATAATCATTAAAATTAAAAATTATCGAACCTTTTTTTAATTTGCTGCGTATTGCTACGAAACGCTACGGCGTAGCGGCGTAGCAGCGTAGTACGCACCGAACGTGTTAGCTATGGATGGTAGATAATTTAGAGCCACGATTTTTTTTTTTTGTAAAATATCTAGAATTTATTATGCCGGTCACGATGATAATGATAAACCTTTTCTGAAGCTTCTATAGTCTAAACTAAAAAACTTGCCCTGACATCGACAATGTTACGAATGTTGGAGAAAGACCTAGATTTGAGTTTACCCTTTACTACGGTTGTGTATACAGTAAACTATTTTTTTTTGGATCCAAACGATTATTAATTATTTCATTATATGTATAATCACTTCTGTGATACAAAATTTAATTACGAATGGATTAGATTTTTTGAACTATAACATTTAAAAACGATAGTAAAATCGAGTTTGGACATCTTCTGTTGAAATTCAGTAATAAAATGTGCATTGGCGTTTTAATTTGATTAACGTTGAAAGTCGAATATAATCCTTAATTTGATGAAAACTTATAAATTATTTACGAGAATAATTTTCATCATTTTTATTAGTTTGTAAGTTGTTAAATTGTAATTAACTCGCTGTTTTAGGACGTACTTAATTGGAACAATAATGACTTTTACTTTATTTAGTTAAAGTCATTAATTACGTATGACAACATAAATATAAAGCCAGATCTTAGAGGGATTTGTGGCTAAGTAATACTAGCCACGCGGTTCCATCGATCAGTTTAAGCTACGCTTGCCGTGGTTGGTCCGTGGATGGGTGACCATCTTTACAAACCGAGACCCCTCCGTGTCTCGGAAAGCACGTTAAGCCGTTGGTCACGGCTGTCATTCGTGGATCTTTGATAGTCGTCACGGGTTAACAGATATCCGAAAGTTTAACAACCAGTCTTAACAAGGGCTATCGTATTACCCAGTAACTGGGTTGTGGACGTCAGATAGGCTCCCTGTAAAATACTGGTATTCACCTGCATCCGGTTAGACTGGAAGCCAACCCCAACATGTTGGGAAGAGGCTAGGCAGATGATGATGAGCTCAGTATCTTAGCTAGCTTTATTAATAAGTTGTTAAAAGTGTGTTAAAAGGGGTATTGTTCCTACTTTTTGTCAGTTTTTTAGTGGTAGGTTTTTATTAGTAATTTTCGGAAACAAGGAAAAAAATAAATAAATCTACTTTTACCTAAACTAACGGTTAACAATATTATTCATAGGTTCTATTCAGTCTACAGAACAACTGGGCTAAGTACCTAATGCGCAGTCTAGACACGTATTAGTGCGGCGGTCGATAGATGAGATTAGTAAAATCAATTATTGAGTTCTCACGGCACGGCGAGGCGCGGGCGCAGCGCTACCGGCGGAGCTTCTCTACCACCGCTACTTTCAATGTACACGCGTCACGATTCACACATGTGTGTCTTTTGATATGGTAAAATATAAAAAAAAAGTTTTTGTTAGTAGTAAATAATAAAACTGTAAAAAATACACGTTTCTTCTAAAGTAATTTTTCTCCAGATTACTGGCCCCTCATTTCGGTTTACGATTTTATTTACCGATATATATATATATATATATATACCGCCTTACAGCTGTTTCAAAATAAACATTAATTGCGAGTAATCATGGATTACTGTACTTATCGTAGCTATCGGTCTACCAGCTTATCACTTTATGAACTGTAAAACCACCATCTTTTTTATCTTCGCCCGAGGGCCTGTCGCATCGGCGAGAATAAATACACAATAAGCCCCATTAACACGAACAACTACACGAATATAAGGCAAATAAATAATCAACGCCTTCTATAAAAAGATTTGCAGCTGCGGCGTAGCGTTTAAGTAGATACACAAATCCGTGTCTCGCGTTCAGATGCGCTCATTACGAAAATTACACATCGCGTATTACTAAAATCTTGTCTGCTAACGTAGTAATCAAACAAGGTATAAAATATGGCAATAGTATAAGGATGGCGTCATCTTCGTCGCGCCGCAGTCTCCGTTTGGGCCGCACACTAACGCAGCGAGCGCGCTCTGTATCGGGATTGTCCGCTCCCACGATACACAGATAAGATTGCGAATGACTGATGCGTAGGACAATATGTAATAGATCGGCTGCAGTTTAGAACGAAACTACTCGCCTCGAATAATAGCTCATTTATAGAGATAAGTGTCAATGTTAACTCCATTTCGTTTCGGAGAAATGATTCGTGTTCTATAAGTCCTCCTGAGAAAATATTAATGCATAATAAGAATGTTGTTTGAAGAGCTACCTTCGAACATCATTATTGCATTAATATTTTCTCAGGAATCAGACAGAAATAGAACAATCTGTGCACCTAACATTATCAATCAAGCTGCAGTCATGTAATGAAATGTGGAACATAATAAATATTAATTGATTGCAATTAAGTAGGTATTAGTGCTCACACACGCGAGCGACACGCGTCAATGGCAGAGGCAACTGCAGCCGTCACACCCGTCGACGACCGTCGTCGACACTCGTCGACGGCTTTCGATGTAACGCGTGTCGCTTGTGTATATGCACACTTAGAACACTGGGACCTGTGATGACTTTAGTTACTTTGTAATCTTATGAGAATCTGTTTAGAGAACCGGAACATTAGTTCATCATATAGAAAAAAACGTGTTTTACGAACCACGCCTAGAAAACCAAAATAAACTGATATAATTTATGTGTCTAGATTATTTATTTAACAGAATGCCTAATTCGCACAGGTATTTTGTTCTACCGTTTCTTCCTATTAGCATAAAAAATAAAATTATTTAAACAGGACATCATTATTTTATATCTATTTACATAGAATCTACATTTTAAACGATGCTCAAAGAACTGTTAGTAATAATACTTACAAAACTCGTGGCTACGTGCCTTAAGCCTGTATAAGCTCTCATTAAGTTAAATAGGTACTATAAAAGATAGCCATTGAAAACTTATAAACTAAGAAGTATGATGATATCCTACAAGATGCAGCAGCATTTCATCAACATGGACTTGCTTAAGCATTATACGTTCATTACCACATGTTATAAAATATTAGAAGTACTTAATGCAACATACAATCATCATTAACTCGACTTTGAGAGGAATACCACCGGTTAACAGGTAAAGCCTAAATAAGGCCTTTCATTAGTAATTAGAAACTCAAAGATAATTGGTTTTGAAGTAGGTTATATTTGGTAACTGCATACCTTAATTATATAAGTACTTAAGTATTTGTAATCAAGGTAGGCTGAAAACCGTAAGAGCGAAAACAAGTACCTAACTTATGTGATGAACACAAACTTACAGAGCAGACACTTTGATCTAGCTTTCAGGAATCGGATATTTAACTATACCTAAGTGCCACGTGCAAGGTTTAGATAATTAGAGGTTTTAGAAGAAAAGAGGATTCCTTACACCTTCTTCCTTCTAAACCCTCTTTTCTTAGAGAGCAGTTGGCGCCCGACAGGAGATCGAACTGTTTAAAAAATATCTGATGAAAATGTAAACAAATGCAGGATTAGAAAACATACCGGTGAATGCCGATTTGTATAGGGTCACTTACAAATTGAGTGCTTAGATAAAAAAAAAATGATTAAACCCGAAATTCTAATTATAAATCACCATTAAGATATTTTTTATTTCTCTATAGAGATTAATTTATAACCTCAATTTTCGTCGACGATTTTTTATTTACAATTTAATAACGTTATTCAAACAATTATTACCTATTGTTGGAAAAATGATCAGATATAAAGTTGTAACTCTCTAAATAAATGTGCTAACTACTAACTACCTTTTCTTTGATTACGTAAGAATTTAATCCTGCACAGGGTGTGTACTCCACGCTCAGCGTGGTAGTCCTGTGTTCGCAAAGGTGACCCTTGCGAACACAGGACTAACAAAGTAATCAAGAATAGTAAGTAAAACAGTAAGATAAATTCAGCGATCGGCGGCTACAGGGTGCTTACTCTCGAATATAATTCCGATAGATCGACATTGGTCAAACGTCAGTTGGTTGGGTTAAACGTCAGGGATTGGCTAGACTCAGTGAGTTCAACCAATCCCTGACGTTTGACTGACAATTCCAACGTCGATCTTTTGGAATTATATTCGAGAGTAACCACCCAGGTCAATTCAGGCGTGAGGTAGGAGTAGGACCGTGAGATTTAAGCGGCCTCCCAATCTGACATGTGTGAGTACTTTTGCTCAGCTTATTTGGAACTATCGGTTGATTAAACGCTGTCGGTGTTTTACGCGACATCAAAGAAGTCGGGTCACTGTTACTTCTTACACATGTGGTACTTACCAAGAAACTTTTATAGCTGCAAGTTGCTCGAGAACATTTAATAAAATATCTCCACTTTTTTCCTTGTTCTTACGTACATTGCAATAGATAAACCACAAACGGCAAAATGTTACAAATATTGACCCTAATACGATTGGCATCAAGACCTTATCCATTTATCATATTTTATTAACATAATATTTTATTATTTGAGAACGATAACACTTTCTGAAATTACATAAGAAGAAGAAAAGTATATTAATTCTAAATGTATAGGCATAGCTTAATGCGGGTGTCGTGAGAGACATTTTATTTTCATAAATGCACGTCGGTTACGTCACTTTATTTCGCAGATGTGAATAAATTTCGCAAATATTAATAAGTTTGGTGATATATATTTCGTGTTATTTGCATAAATGTATAATTAAGGACACATTGTGACTAATCTCATAACGAACCAAGTGAAATGTTGCATCCGAGATAGATACGACCGGCACCTTTCTAGTTTTCGGTCATTAGCGAGAAGCATTGCCGTAGATACCTATTACTTGAGGACTATAAAGTGAGAGGTTACGGAGTTATTAACATCTAAGCTCAAGTAATTAATATAAATTTTGATTAATTTTATAGTACTGAAATGCTCAAAATTAGTTTACCTAATTGCAACTTTAAAAGTAAGGTTAATGTGCATTCGGACGTTTATAAGTACTCAAATATTAAATTAAATCACATCCTGTTTTTGTTGACACTATCAGCAGCTGATACAGAGGCGATAAACAACCGATAATAAAATTCACACTTAACTGAAAGTGGATACAATAAGGAAGACAGTTTCTAGAACATTTGTCGGAAATATTTTTCATGTAAAATGATACCAATAACGAGGATAAAAATAGTATCAAGTTGAACCATTTTACGACTCTGAGATGGAATAAACCTCAGCTGATAGTAGTTCGATGTCCGTTTTATGTGTAAGCTCGCAAGCCCGTGTGGGATACACAGGTACCTACAGCACTCCGTTACTACAATGTTAACCTCGTTGCAGCGATGATGCAAATTTGGCCGAGAAATCGTCTCGTATCGCACACTTTCATAACAATCAGGTGATTGATTATATGAATTTGAATACTGACGCCGTTAAAACCAAATTAAAATCATCCGCGGCATCGGATAAAACACGTCGCGACTGACTGATAAATAAAACACGTCGCGACTGACTGATAAATTACCGAAATGATGATTAAACGACTATTGCGTATGTTCGATTGCCTGCATCTTCTCGAGTAACGCCGCCTATCGTAATCTCAGACGCACGTTACAAACTTAAGCGACTTTAATTGATATTCAATTTATAAGCAAAATTATATTCTTTCAATTTATTGTTCGCGTACCGTTTTGGTGTAACTTTACTACCAAATTACAGTGAGGAATGTACCGCGTTGCATTTAACAGGACATCACAAATTAGTGAAAAGCGGTGGAGCGTAGCACGTGGCCACAAAGGGCTCCATATTTTAGTCTTATTATAATAATTAACTGTATATAAAACCGCCTCACAATTATTTTAATGCTTATTAAGCACGTGTGTTGAAGTGGAGCGTGAGTTTCGGTTGCTTTTCGTTACGAGTACAATTATCGCCATTGATTCTGTGGTTTGTCTATACCGCATTGTGAAAATTTAAGCTGGCAGGTGCGGGTTTTGAGCACACAGCACTTTATACCTTCCCATGATTTTTTGATTTTATGGGGACTATCTAAAATAGGCGTTTCCGACTCTAATTTAGATTCGTAGGTAATTATATTAGAAGCTAATCATACTATAGAAAATATGATACAGGTTGTTACAGGGAAATATTGCATGTTATTTTCAGTAGGTTTCGTTGACATATCACACTAATAAAAGACAGCGCATAAATCTTATAGAACATCTGAGGAGAGTTATCTAGAATAGGTACTTACTATGTTTGTACTTACCTAGTTAACATGGTCTACTTGTTAAATTGAATTGAGTAAAGTTTAGGAAAACACGGAGAGGAGGCCGATACTTACAGCTCATTGTTTAAATGCTGCACATGCAAAGTCATGTTTTATTCCAGTAGCTTCTCAGACTTGAGCTAATCGGTGCTTGTTCTACTGCACTTGGAGTTAAACAATAACCTACTAGGTATTGCAATTAAAATGTCTACTAAGTATGTTTCTTTGTGCTACTATTTTTATAGTGATTTTTTATTATTCGCAAGCAAATCTTTTTGAATAAAACTTTCGAAATGGTCAATTCAGACCGTGAATATATCGTAAAAGTTTATTTATATTAATTTACGTATGCTGTGGTCCATTAATATTTTACATCAAAATTGCGATATCGCAATTTTATTGTAAAATATTAAACAAACTACCTATACCTAGGTTACACGTATAGCTGCGTGCATGTTAATTTATTTAAAATATACCTAGGTGTGATATTTAACACCTTTGGTTATAAAAATATAACATAAAATCCTGTCGTTATAAATATTATACCTTATAGTTTGAAATTGACGAGTATACGAGATCAGAGATTGGCGTGTTCATTAGCATTGGCACGAACAGCGCTATCGACACAAATAACCCGTGCGATGCGAGTGGCAGCATTGGCAGCGCGCGACTCGTGGCCGATGCGCCGACGCCGCTAACACGGGCACAGTATCTATGTTAATTAAACGCCTGTCATTTGCTACAATAATGGAGGCTTTGTGGAGCTTTATCACGTTTTAATGTTGTGTAAACTCTGTCTGCACCGACGGCAGAGCGACATAGAGCCTTCGTAATTAAGTAAAATGGTACGTTTATTAGCTACATGTACGTTGCAGTGCGCAATGCATGCGATTAAAGAAAATAGTTTTTATTCGATTGGATGTTGTTTAACACGGGCAGATAGAATATCAAGCGAAACTGATTAGTGTATTGATCATATCGCTTGAATGCAAATGCAGGAATAATTTATAGTTTCTCAAGGTGTTCAGTACGCGCGTTTCAATTTTAGAGAAGAGACAAATAGGCAGACTATTATAGACAGAATTGTTTGAAAAAACAAACACCGCGCGCTGCAAGAGTCTTGTTAGGTACTTTTTTGGTCTCATAGAAAAAAAGGTTTTTATTGACAAACCGTATCATAAATTAACTTCGCTGTTTTATAACTATTATAAACAATACATGTACTTGTGATTCGGATAGGCGATAAATAAAGAAGTGAACCATTAGATACTGACTCCATTATAATTGGCGCTATAAATAATAGTGTGGTGATAGATGGAATATGGATCATTGCGAAGGCGGGGGCGCACGCGCAGCCTTGGCATGATCGAGCGGTTCGATGTGCTCTTAATATTACGTACCTTTATTGTGTGCTATATTAATTTAATTAAAGAGCATGTGAATGCTTCACTTAAAGTCACTGAACATTATTATTGGAAATATTTTTGACTTAGGTTAAATAATGTATCTTGTAGGTAGGTACTATAACATCATTATTTATAGGTACTATAACATACACTTCAGAATTATATCTTACACGTTCAAGCATTATTGAAGCGCTACCTATTAATTTTTGTTGTGTTTTTGTCAAAGGAAGGATATTATCCAAACCGTACAATTAACTCAAAATACTACCGATTTTGCGAATTTATGGGCTTTCATTCAAAAACCCGAATAGCCTAGCCTAAGGCCCGAAGTCACATTACGTCACTGTTGTCCATCTCATCTATTATCAGAATTAATATCACATTACATCGTGAGAGTAAAATTGTTTTTTAATTTGCAAGTAATAAATAGGCATTATAATTATGTGTGCGTTATTATCGAATAATCAAAGGCGTCAAAGTTGAGCAACGGCCCGTAATGACGCTCGTCCATAAAGTGTTGTGAAACTCAGCCCGAGGGCGCTGCAGGCCTGTCGTAAATAATTGGAAGCGCACTGTTTGTACTAATGTACTATCTAAACACATAATACCTCTTTCCGAATTGAGCCATAAATTAGTTTCAGATATACCATAATTCGAAAACGTTTGTTTCGAACGTGAGCAGAATCGAAGTCCAAAATTAACTTATAGATATTATTGTTTATGTTATGTATGGAAAATTACATATTTGTGTTAGTTAAGATGTTGCAGATTATTGTCCATGTCGATGCCGGCGTTTAGTAAAGCGATAAATGTTGTAAATAATCAAATAGAAGCTTGCCAATAGCCGTGTCGTCCGCCAACGCAACATCTAATATTTTGATATGGTTTTGAGCAATTCTATCGTTTGTAGTTTCTTGTTTGTAACAATGTTAGAAATGTAAACCTTGTTGTTGTAAATACAAATCATCTATACATATTGTAAATTTAAGTTATGTCTGTCTGTGTGACCCCTTTGTTCTACTAAACTTAGCAACGGATTTTAATGCACTTTTCACCATCATTTAGATAATTTATTCCGTATATAAGGTTTATGTAATACATTAATATTAAACAACATATATTATAGCAATCTCGATGGTTTGTCAAGTCGTAAAAACTGTGCGAAGCAGGGGCAGGTTGCTAGTAATTCTATAAGACTAAGCATGGCATAATCAGCCTATATGTTCGCACTGGTGGGACAGGCTTTCTCTCAGTGAGAGGGAGTGGGCCGTAATCTTCCACGTGGATCCAGTGCGAGTTTGTTGATGTCACATGTCTTTGAATTTTTGGTTCTAGGACATGCCGGTTTCCTCACGATGTTTTCCTTCACCGTTTTAAGAGTAGTGATGATGAAATAATTTACACAAAGTAAAGCGCCTGTCAGGGCCGCAGGGTTCGAATCTACGACTGGGCAGTTAAGTTTGTAGTAAGTATACTTCGTACTTCAACTTCAACCAACGAGTTTGGCCTACATCGAGCTTTTCCGGAAAACATCTAAGCACTTAATAAAAGTTATATGTATTAAATCTAATTCCTACATTACTATTACCGCGATTTAAAAAGAGTGAGATTAACTTTGTAAAATCTAAGAAAACACATTTTCTCTTTTATATAAAGGAAAAGCAGAAAAGTCATTCATTGTAAAAAGACGTAATTAAAAAAAAACGGTGGTTGTTGTTTTATGGTTTTGCACAAAGAATTTGCACTAGATTTCCATTGACTAGCCTTTATATTGGGCGTTGGTCGCCGCGTAGTTGACGCCACGTAGACGCTACGTCTCTTACCAACATGTAGTAAAGTTATAACGAGAATGTTTAAGGATAAAAATTGTACAAAATAGCCGAAGCTAAAATAGTCCGTGTTTCCTTTTCAGAATTTCGAGATTGTTCGCTCAGCGTCTACGGTGCGTCAACGACTACATTGCTGCATTGTGGAATCGGCCGGTGTCTTCACACTGCTTTAATGAATACCTAAGCTGTCATAATGTTATGAACACCAGTCTTCATTGACGGGATAGCGGAATTTCGACACCAGTAATTAACTATGTAGGTATATATATTGCCTAAAGATATGTTTGTCCATGACGAAGACCGGCCCAGGTACTTATTCAATACCTACTTTTAATGATTAATGGACATTTAATTTTATAATTAAAGCTATATACTCCATAATAATGTCTTAATATGTTTTAATTACTGACCATCTTAAATGCATCTTAGTAACAGGATGCGGAATACTGTTAATAAAAACCAATTTCCGTTAAAACCAGAAATAATGTTTTATTGATAACAGTTACATTTCGGT
Source organism: Gortyna flavago (assembly GCA_963669345.1). Taxonomy (NCBI): domain Eukaryota; kingdom Metazoa; phylum Arthropoda; class Insecta; order Lepidoptera; family Noctuidae; genus Gortyna; species Gortyna flavago. Next base: position 8,669,319 of record OY770128.1, on the reverse strand, counting down.
CAGCCTTGGTGATTATTATGTTTTAATTCATTTATATTGGCGTAGCTCGACGCTAATAACTGGTCTAAATAAGTTTTCAACACCTTTGTGTCTGGCAAATCGGCTTACATACGCTTCTGCTGTCAATTCTTGAATATTAAATATATTACTTATATGTTAGAAGAATAGTAGATTGGACTTAATGACCTTGATTTATTCATGATGATTCATAAATACCTCCTTAGGAATTGAAAACTACGCTCAAGCATCTGTATAATTTGAATGACAAAATATTGATAAACAGACAGTGATTAAACGGTAACGTTATCTGGTTTTAAGTGAAGCCAGTCACATAAACAATATTTAACAAAAACAGTCACGATCCGATAAATCACCACAGTTTCAGCATATGGAAGTACCATACAAAAAAATAAAAAATAAAGAATTTTCGTTAATAACTCTAAAAGTGGGCAAGTCGAAATTGATGTTTGCGATGCAGCGTGTAGACCAGACACGTCCGACTAGAACAAGTTCCATCGATTCGTTCTTGTAATATCGGAGTAATTTATTTAATGTTAGAAATAGACCTCGCCAGCGCCACAAAGAATATTGGCTTTCACAACGGAACCTGGCAAATTTATGTGCCGCGAGATTTTGCCAACAGTGAGCTCGCAACGGATCACGAGAACAAAGCATTACTACAATCTGCCTTGTGTCGGCGGTGTGCGGTGTCTCGCCTTGTTTATAACGCGTTAACAACACGACGGACGATCTTCGCTGCCTTAGCTCTGCGCTGCTACTATTAATTACTTATCTATATCGTATTTGTCATAAAGTCACAATCAGTCAGACGCTGTTGAGCTCGTGGGAGGGATACTAATGCAAGATTATGATTGAACTTGTTGCACAAGATACTATTAGAATTAGCAGAACTATAAACTAGCAGAATTAACTGTTCTGTTTCATAATATTTCTATGTTTCGGAAACAAAAAGCTCCTTACAGAAGATTTATCGCCCACGGACTAGAACTGCAAATAGCAACGATCCACCATGTACTTAGGAAATATTACGGCTTGATGGGATTACTGACGGACATGATTTTTATTGGTTTTTAGTAAGAGCAAATTTTGCTTCATATAGGTGTAAGTAGATAACGGTGACGTTTCCTTGTTAAATTCTACCAAATGTAAGTATTGCTCATTTACTTTATAGTGATCAAGAACATCAGTAATTAAAAACGTTCAAAATCTAGTCATAATCTCATCTCAGCGACAATCAATGTCAAAAACTTGTCAAAATGTAGGGAAATTACAGTCTGGTCTCAGTTTCAATCTGTCGAAAATACCTACTAATAATTCGACAGATTGAGACAGACGTGAACGTTTTTGAAATTACGACAATTGCCTCAAACAAATTATTTACTAAAGAATATTAAACAGCAAGTTTAAAATCTAAATTATGACGAGAATATTAAACAGTTTCTAGTTAAGCTGTTAAATCCACCTGTAACTACGTCGTAAGATCTGAAAATGATTTTCCTAATGCACAATGTATAATTTTTGCTAGTAAAATAACCGGCCAAAGGTGCTTAGAATTACCCAAGGATCTATTATGGTGAACCAGTAATTTTGCTGCATAGTAGCACGTTTCCCTAGTATCGCCTTAAGCCAAAGCCGTTACTAGGAATTATGAGTGGTCGATGTTTTACACCTGCCCATAGAAACCGTTCTCGTAATTACGCTAATTGTTCCACTATATATGTAACATATATAGAAATATTAGGCTAGGAATCGACTTAGTGTTTTTATCCAGCAATAGTTGAACAATTAATTACGCGTAAAAAAAAATTTTCGAACAAGTTCGGTCCAATAGTAAACAATTTTTTGTAGCTTTACCACTTTGTTGCATTGTATAAAAGTTTTGTACCGCGCTAACTGGAAACTGTAACACTGTAATATTCCGACATACGTATGCAGGTATCCTAGATATAATTATCGTGTAATATATAGACATGAATGCTATCTGTATTTAGGTGTCTGATGACACAGTCAGTGGATAATCGCATCCGCTTAGCAGATAGTTACCAATTCACAAAAAAAAAAAAAAATAATTTAAACAATATAATAACTTCGATGGTAATTACTTTTCTATCGAAGTTATTATATCTTCATCTTTAAATAGCATCGTTATCGCGTGCCTAGTGGTCCAACAGGTTTCTTAATACCGGCAAGATGCTGTCAGCTAGTTGTAACTAATTGACGACAGACGAGGCGTTACAATTATTGTGTGTCAAGTTGGTAATTGGCATGATCGTGGAGCGATCTTGACCTAAGTCACAAGGCGGGCGGGTGCGCTGCGTCCCTGCGACTGCGCACGCCCGCCGCCGCGCCGCCCGCCGCGCATGCGCGTTTCATCGCGTGCCGCCGTGTAACGGTCCCAGCAGCTGATCCTCGCTATTGTCCTTTAATTAAACTCAATAGCGCAGTTTTGCAAATACTTTTAGATATTTATAAGGATGGAGTATACTTACAAAAAAAAAAAAAAATGTGTGTAGAACAAGAAAAATTATGGCATTTATGTTTATATATTAAGTGGACTAAGTGGCCTTAATATATCTCATTTTGCATGGATTAAACTAGTCGGTTTCAGATAGTACGTGGGCATTAAGATAATCATGTTCAGGCGAGTGCACGGCGGGCGTCTGTATGGAGCGGCGGCGTGGGGTGCTCGGGGGCAGGCGACGACGTTGCTCTGTCTAATTAAGCGCGGCTCGGGCTAATTTGACGCGTGAGCACCCTGCGCCCGCGCCGCCTAATGAATGGTATCGCACACGTTCATCGCACCACGTCGCTTGACTCGTGCATTGCGCCCGCGCACACGGAAATCTAACCACTGACTGCCGATAAAAGAAATTATTGCGAAATTAAATAGATCGACGAACGTGCTGTTTAGTTCAATGTACACCCACGTTATGCACTTACAGGGAAGTATGACACAGCTAGATGTTAGAATAGACCCGTTTTGTATGCAGCCGACTCCGGAAAACTGTGGCTAATGCTTATTCAGAGTGCTTGCATCAGTCCGTAATGTTGATTATAGACATCGGTAGAAGCTTTGTGAGTGCAGTTTCTAACACACTGATGCAGTTATGCATGCACAAATCATTCTGCAAATTACATAATTCATATGTCGGTACCTATGACACAGGTACCTACCTACCGGTAGAATACACGCTAATGGGATTCGTTTGGGAATAACATTAATATATATTATAGTAGATTGTAAAAACGGCAGTATTCGTTTTTAACTTCACGATAAAACCTAGGTACAATGATTAGCGACTAATATTATGAAACAAAACGTAATTAAAAGAAAATTACTGAAGAAAAAGTCTAGTGCATTTTCTTTATATGTAAGTAGAGCGTTTGAACGTAAAAACCGTGCTACTACGATATTATTGTAAAATTATCATAAAATAATAGTAATTTAAACAACAACAAGAGTGAAAAGCTCCAATAACTTTACTGTTTAACGACGTTCCTATGTAACCTGTACACATGAAAAATCGTGTACCTATTACGTATATTAATTCTAGTCATAAAAATTGTAAGCACGAGTATTTGTGTCGTTATTTACACCGTATAACTTTGTCAGTTTCAAACTAAGTGTTTTAGTTATGTATTAAATGAACTACTGTTTTGTAGATACTATTAACGGTAAAAAATGCCTAATTAACTTGGAAATTACAAAAAAGAGAACAAAGGACTTTCTGTGGTGTAATAAGCCTCTGCGTCTGCGCAGGTTCTCCGTCTGAATGCGATGCTATCGCCCTCTCCGGCTGTTCCATAGTTTTTTTAAATTATTATTTCTACTTCATCAATAATTACCACTGAAGACAACAGCTATGAAATTATTTAAGGACAGTTTTTTGTACCAATGTTAGTTGATGTTGTAACTAGGATGTTGTCATAACCTCTACAATAGAGACAATGAGAAAGTAGAGGGTGTATTATTATTTACATTGAAAACTATTTCTTGTTAACCTAATGGGTGAATAATGGGGGTGTGTTTATCGATAAAAAGTGAAAAGACTAATAATAATGAAAAACTAGGGTTTTTTTTTTCCAACGCCTTTTAATGACTTTATAACTAAGTATTGTTAATTAAACTGATCAGGTACATCCATAACAAAAATAATGGTAATAGTCTTGTGGTATGTCAATAAGAGAAAGAATAATAGACAAGTATCATGGACTCGGAAATTTTCTACAATGTTATGTAAGGATTAAAGAATATAATCGGACACCTTGCCGACAAATATTGAAATGAATGCTTTTCTATAAGATGCTGGGTTTAAACAGCTTGTAGCAAGATATTATTTATTTATCCATTACTACTCGTCGCTGACTATATTACCAATTTATCTTTTATTTCAACAGTTGATTATAATTTATAATGAAATTAACATTGCCAAATGCATCATTGAAAGTTTCTTAACTCTTTCGCATTGAAATAGTAATAGTAGTGTAACTTGTCTTAAGTACTCTGTAAGCCATGTGCATTCATCTGGATAAAATGATAAAAGCATTATTAATGAGTAGAAAATGTATAAAGTAAAAAGTGCACAGCTAATTACTAAATGAATTTGTTATTAACCTGATCAACGGTTTAATTAACGCGTTGCAGTTAGTAAGACTACATTTTTTCTTTCGCGTTTTTATTATGTATACAAAAAAATATAATACCATTAAAATACTCGCCATAAAACATAAAGAAATACATAAAAACTTGTACCTAACGTAGCAGTCGACCGGTGTCGATGTGCCAACGAATGACGACCACTAAACATCGAGTCTAGTCAGGTATTGAAGTCAAAGGTTTCAATCAAAAGGTAGGTATATAAGTAGGTACCTGTCGATCGAATTTAACCTTTGGTCAAAACTTTTTGTTTAGTATTCACGAATTACATATCTGAGCCAGCCTGTTATATTTGTTTAAATAATAATAACTTACAAAAATTGCATCTTGTAGATATTGGATGGCCTTGTGCGTCTCGTTTTTACTGCCGCGTACCTAAGTCCTGTTAAATCGTGCACTAGTTTTGTTTTTATTTTTTTATTCGTTATATAAATATAGTCCTACCGGATCTTAGAACGAAGCTGAATGCGGGTTTCGGTAAAGGAGCCAGTGGTTCGAGATGACGTCATAAGCCTGTGCTGCGACAGATGCGTCTGAGCGACAATCGCATGCAACAGCACTACGTCTGGTTTACTCGTGACCGATATATTTATCTCACAGGTCCTTATCTCACAATTTGTCACAATACTGACAACGTTTTCGGCTAAATGTCGTCAAAGAATAAGGCTGCAATCATGAGTGGGTACAGTCTGTTTATTTGTCCATTTTCATAAATACATCGCGGCGCATATGAACCGTTATGGCGTTATCTGAGGCCTTATCTAAACAAAACATTTTGTACACTCTTTATATATACCTAGTGTTTTAATTGGTTTTTAAATGGAAAATTGATCGGATGTCAACAGTATCTAGCTATGAGCTGATGCAACCCGAGGCGTTGTAAGAACTAGCTGTAGGTATTATAACGTATTGCAGTCTACTGCTTGTTTGCTCGCTAATTCACAAAACAACATAATGATTTATTGCCTTATGGTCTAAAACCTGTACGGAAGGCTGGCCATGTTTACATGGTCACACGACTACACGCGACACCGCGCTTGAACTATTTACATGGATCAGCTTTGAAGTAACAAAGTCTAAGCCTGCCATGGTTGTGCGATCTATTAAAGATCATACACGATTATAGAATATTATAACTAGAAGAATATATTTACACATTCGTCTTATGATCTAAACATCAGGGTTGAAAAATCATAAAATATATAGCTCAATCATCGATGGACAAGTAATAGAGCTTAGGCTACAGCACTAACTCGAGATAGGATTAAAATAAGAACACCCAACGTTACAGCGAGCTGTAAATCTGGTCGACTTATGGCCGATTCCTATAATTTACGGACCGTTATTGGTTAAAATTAAAACTCTTGTATCTTTACTAATAATGAAGCAATGACCACATAGCTTTGCATAGTAAACCCTCCCTTTTGGAAGTAGCTATCGCAGGTAAAATTTGTTTACAAATCTATTTATATTTCCAGTTTGGCAATCAAAAATGCTACCATTGGTAAGCAAAACGATTCGTTTTTGCTTATAGGAACCGAGCATTAATTAAAAACGGCACCTACGGACAGTACGAGTGCTAGCTGGCTGGCTCATTGTCTGGCCGGTACGTCTTACATTACATGTTCTGTGGCGCGGCGCGGCCAGCCGCACAAACAACTCCGCGGCTAATTACTCCAGCGACGACTCACGACTCTCACCCCGTTAAAAAGCTTTAAGACTTTAAGCTGCGTCATTTGTTTGCGACAATAATGGACTGATAACAGATAGGATTGCCGCTTTTGATATCTACGCTCACACCCGAAATCACATCGGACCCAAATATGTAAAAAGCGAAATCTTTCCATGTAACGTATTGGCCTGTTACGTGTTTACTGTGAGTAAATGACGCCTTTTTCGCTAAAATAATTAATACAAATTTGAAAATTAATTACTTTAATTATTTAAACACATTTTATCAGAGCCGTGCGGTTAATGGAGTGTAATTAAAATCAGAACGTTTACAGAAAGGACATTTTTTTTCTGTCACACATGATTTTCGTGGTAGCAAAAAGGACAAAACTATGCAAAACGATTAATACGCAAGAAATTATGCATAATAAACATGCGAAACCATTTATGTAGACAATCAAGATACCTACGAAATATTTAATGAATTTACGGTTACTTAAGGGCGTGATATTGTGACATCCATTTAATTCTGAAACAGAATTATAATAATTTCACTTAATTACGGCATTTATTCCGCGGCGAGGCCGTGCGGACGCACTCTATCTTGCGCACGAGCATTATCGCGTGTTATACTCGTACTTCGCTGTTTATATCAACGACAATGAACTTAAAAGAAAAATAAAAGCTTTTCCGTGTTATATTTTTCCGCAAATTATAGTTTAATCAGTCTTAAGATAAAAGCGTTAAGCGCAATCTCGCGCGAAATACATAATATGTGAATGGTTATTATCTTATTATTATCCCATTTATATGAAATCAATAAACTTTTAGCAGACAAAAGACTCTTGTAATATGTTTAAGAGGCTCAATAACCGAATTATTCGATTGTTTTATTAGACAAGTGATCATAAAGTGTAATGTTTTAGTGTGGGACAGGCAGCGCTTGTGCTCCCCGCCTCAGCGCCGTGCTCCTCGTAAGAAGTGATTTTTGTGTTCGAACACTTGTAATGTAAGATAATAAACAGCTGATTTTATTGTTGTGTTATGACGATAGGGAAAGGGAAAGGAAGGGTAACGCAGACTAGCAAGGTGAGAATGTGAGAAGCATATTATACCTACTTGAGGTAGGATACGCGTGCATGTTTTCACCTTCACAGCCTTTCTCGGACTACATTCAGATAATGAGATTCTATTGAGAGACGTTTATGGTTAAAACATTTATTTAATTAACTAAATATGTAGGTATTATGTCTTACCCACTAATCTGGATGTAAAAAGTAGAATGTAGAGCAGCTGCTAATCATGCTACGAACGCAGAAGTCAACTAAAGAAAATAATTACTGTTTTACTTGTAGATTACTCTGTAAACTGACAACCTGTCACTACATTGTGCGGTTTTATCACCTTTTAACTGAACTTATTGAAGCTAGACGAGGTTTTTAGGAACGCCTTGATACTAATTTTAGCGCTTACTTTGTTGTATAGAAAAAAACATGTAGAAATTTAATTAAAAATTAAAGTGTTCAAAAACAGTGTCAGTGACACCACATCTCCACACATACAGCTACAAGTCATAAGATCTATTACCCCCAGAAGCTGTACCATCACTTTAAATTATCGCGTCAGCAATCTCATTTCGGAAGCTCACAGAGATTGCATCGCCCAATATCGAAGTTATTATTAATTTATTTTTCTTGCCGATAGTCATCGAAGTAATCCGGAGTGAATCAATGACGATTCCCACGTTACCAATATAACTGTGCCATACATTTACAGATAAGAAATTGAATAGAAAATTAAATGTTCCATTCAATGAGACCGTATCTCGAAAACATTATGTGTTACAACTAATAGGAAGACTAATGTTGTTTGCGGTTTTATTGAAATTTAATCCTATAAGGTTCAGTATCTATAAAGTTAGCATACACGTCCTCGAGTGTGTTTGCATAATATCCCGCCGTATTGCGACACAAGGAGATATATTAGAATTAGAATATTTCAAATGGAATGTGTCGAAAATTAACTAGTTAAGATTTGGTCGAAATGAGCATATTGTGATAGTCTAGATTCATAGATTTATTTTACAAAAAATCCAATAATATATATATATATAAATATTGTTTAAATGGAATCTGCATGTTTAAATTGTATCTTCGTGATATTTTGCAAGTTTGAAATCACTGTGTACTACCTGACTGCATGCTGATATGCATATGCAATATGTGGTAGACCTTGATTTACTAGTATACGTACGAGTTATAGATCTCAATTAGCAGTTGAGCTACCTATTCATTAAATCGTTTGTTGGCCAAAATCACACACGTATGGTTATCTACGAATAGGTTTCATAATTACAGTTACAATAAATCTCTAACAGTGGAATCACCGATACCTTTGTGCGCCTGCGGCTATCAAACACATAATACTTACCAAAACCTCTTCGTCATCGGTTATAATTTATAGATTCGGTACTTCCTATTTACCTCGATATTTTTGACGCTCCAACTGCACTGTTTCAGCGTGTGAAAAATGTATAGATACGTGCGTGATTGATTATTAAAAAAAAAATCTTGTTGTACATAAGTTATCCTGAAATATGAAGAGCACATGAATGGTTTTAATAACTTTTATCGTGCCACCATAAAGTCCATACATTACCGTTCTCAGCGGGAACCGGGAACACATGTACGCTCTGTAGCTATGCGTCGCAATATTTCGACTGCTGTACATTTTTCAGCTGCCCCGCTGGACATTCTTTTCACCGAAAAGTAATGGAGTCGGGGTAAAATGTGAATCATGCTCACTGTCGACAACCCACTTAATCGTCGGGTAACTTAATACGCCCGTCTTCCGTATACACTCATACACACGTATCTGCTTAAATGCAATAAAGTGGAAGTTTTATTTGCAGAAGTATACTTTGTCGCACAGACACTTATGTACACAATAAAACTGTAACGAGGGTATGTATTTATAATCGGATAAAGCTGTGAATATAATACAGAAGCAATAAAACTGGTTTTTGTCAATAATATGTACCGAGCAGGATCTTTAGATAGAGGTACCGTTTATCTCGTGTAAAGGAACATGCTAGCCGATAGAGCTGAAAATGGGAAAACTCATGTTTAATTCTTCCCTCATGTGCTTAGTACACCAGATATAGGCTTGGGCATTCTATTATAGTGCTAAATTTGTTTGTTTGTAGTAAAGGTACATCGAACTTTAGACTTTATGTAGGTATTGATATTTTGATAATTTTTATGTCGATAGTGTAGCTTGATTCTGTAAAAATATGCACACGGGTGCCGTGAGGCGCAGCTTAAATAGCAAGGGATGGGCCGAAATTCGTTTCACATTCGGTTTAACGAACCAAACTTTGGCGTTCGACCGAAATTCGGTTCAAATGCCGAATATTTGAAACAAGAAAACAATTAAATAATTCAAATAACTCAACTGTTTAGACTAAAATAATAAAACTAAACCAGTAAAATAAAATCATAAGCATTTAATTTTTTGTTTGTTAGTTGGTACTTATTTAAAAATTAAATGTAAAATAAAATCTTTTTATAAAACTGTTAAATGAAATCTTATTACCCTGCCTGGTATTTAAAATGTACCAAGGGCATGCTGATGCAGGTTATGGTTCAAAAACACCAAGGATTCTTTCTGCGTTATCTAGCAGGAGCCTGTTTAATTTTTGTTCGTATACATTTCCTAGAGTAAGTACATAAGAGGAAGTTTGAAAGTGGTACCGGTGACTGAAAAGATGTGTGGAAATCGGTTGTCATGGTATGGGCATGTGTTACGGAGAAATGGGGAAAATGTCGTGAGGAGAGTTTTGAATATGAATGTCGATGGCTATAAGAGTATGGGAAGACTAAAGAAACGATGGATGGACTGTGTGAACGATGATATGGCAAGAAAGGGAGTGACTACCGAGATGACGACTAATAGAGAATATTAGAAGAAAAAGACATGTTGCGCCGACCACAAATAAATTGGGATAAGGGCAGGAGAATGATGACATTTCCTAGAGTAAATAACCGAAGTTCGGCCGAACTTTTTATTTCACGGAATGTTCGGTGAAGTTCGAATTCAGTTCAAACCACGTTCGGCCCATCCCTTGTAATAAGTGTAATAACGTATACCTATGTGATAGCAAAGATTCGGACAATAAGTAAAATTGTTTACATAGGAATTCATCAAAGTAACATTACATGGAACTAGTGAAATTCGAACAAACGAGTTTTGCACCCGTATTTTTCAGGAGTCCAATCAATTTGGCTGAAATCCTCACACAGTTTGATTGGCAGTGAGCCCAAGTTGTTATAGTTTTTTTGTTAGATGGCCGACTGCGCTTGTTAATTATGTGATTTGTTAATTCAGTTTTCTGTTATCTTGGTCTTATTTGCCATGCCTTTTTTAACTTTCGTAATATAATTAAGTAATGTCACTCTAGCAATTCTAAAGACGAAGACGGTATAAGTAATAAGTGATATAATAAAGTTAAACTCGTGACCACGCGGAGACCTGACTTTTCTTGAATTTTCTGTGCCTTCTCTTATGCTATATAGGTAACTAGCTTCCGCCCGCGGCTTCAGGCATCACGCAAAAACTACCGGTTCGATTACGATGAAACTTGGTATAATTATTCTTTAATATCCTGGGCACCACACTGGGTACTTTTTATCCCGGAAAAGTATATACAATAAAAAACAAACTAAATTTTGCGGTTCGATCCCTAGACCCGATTACTGTACCAACCGCTAATTATAAGTTTGTCGTAGGTTACGTCACCCGCACTGGAGTTCACTAAGGGCCGCTGCACACGGCTAAGACACTATAATATTTTTTTATCTTAAGATACTATATCGCTCGCCATACAATTCAATGGACTATCACACACGACCAAGTATATTGCACTAACTGTATGTTTTAACTGCTACTTGCAATTCTAAACCGTGCTTTTCAGTGCGACCTTTTTATTCCTTTTAGTTTTTACTAAGTACAGCTTAAGGTAGAGTTATTTAGGTTTATTTATATAAGTCGTAGGTATAGATTTTAATTTTATAGTATAGGTAGTATATTTGATAGTGTACGTAGTGACCGTAGGTTATTTTATAATGTTGTTAGGTAGGATTAGTCATTCGTATAGATATTAGTTTTTAGGGATTTTGCTTATTTATTGAGTTTAGATTATTTATCATCAGAAATGGGTTTATTTAGGTAGGTAGGTATTTTATTTTCTGTTATTGAGTTTTTTTTTTATTAGGTATGAAAGTACTTAGGTTTACTTTGTGTAGGTATCCACTAAGAAAGGGTTTTTCGAAATTCCACTCCTAAGAGGGTGAATGGGGGGAGGGTGAAATTTCGCGCGGACGAAGTCGCGGGCAGAAGCTAGTCTTTAATAAAATAATAATTGACACATCGACGTAACTGCTACTTTTTCTAAGTGCTTTGTCATATTTAACTAATAATTGGGAAAAAATACATGTACGTCGATGTTTCTCCAAATGAGCGATATATCAATTTATATTTACTGTCAAAACCCTAAAAGCAGAACTTTAAAAAAAAAAACAATTTGGATTACCTTTCTCGAAGTGGCAATCTAATCATAAGTTTCAAGGATTCTCCAAATAGTGCGCAAATACGGTTTTGTTTTTATTGAAATTCGAGCATATAAATAATGCTCACAACATAGGGTCTATAGTAGGTTTAAATTTTCTGGGAATACCCTCACGCGTTCATTCATTATCGTTTTCGACAGGTGTTAGAAAAACATTTGTGAATGTTTTTTTTTGTGGTACGACTGATTATTAGTCATCAAAGACTCTAATTTTTGTTACTTTTATAACTAAAACACATATAAACTTCATACAGAATGAAAAGTGCATTTTTTTATACAAGATTTAATTATATCAGATATATTTCCTAAAGTAGGTTCCGCGGAACCCAAGGGCTACGTGGAAAAGTCACAAGGGTCCCAGAATCAACAAATTTATCTTAAACACAAACATTCAACATTTATCAACTTATTTTGGTTGGTTGTTAAATAGGTAATTCCATAGTAACAAATATATTTTGGAATATCTGTAGCTGTAAGTTATAACTTCTGTAACTGAAGGAATGGCAAAAGCCTAACCTAACTTATCCGAGGCGGGGCGATAACATTTTAGAGCCCGCTACGTCTGCTCTTGCATACAATTAGAAAATTTTATGTCGAAAAAATTAACATACTTATACCTATCCGAGGCGCAGTAGTGAAATTTTCGAGCTCGCTTCTCTCGCTCTTGAATCCTATCTCATTCAATATCATCTTATTTCTCAAGCTGTTATGCATAAGTTGACAAAGAAACTTCTCTATCAGTCAAAACAGAATCTAATCTATCTGAGGTGCTAATATTTTCGACTTCACTTCGCTCGTTCTCACATTTATTTGTTTTGGGGCGCTCGTTTTGAAACAGGCTTTTCAGCTATTACTTAGGTTTACCAAGAACATAATATTTAGGTCTAGATTGGATGCTGCTCCAGAATTGTGAGTACAACTGTCGGACAGAAAATCGAACTTTAAAATAAGAATTCCTAATAAAGGTATTTTTTACGGATTATTCCAATTTACCCCACCGGCCGCCCCACTGGTGGGGAAAAGTGGAATGCCTAAAATTTTGCAGTGGAATTTACCCACTAAATCGAAGTAGTGGGGCAGACTCCACTACTTTAAAATCTTGAATGCTATTATAGTTATGTTTAATTTTTATCATTGAATGAAGGGTTCTATAGAATGAAAATAAATTTTTCGATTGTTCCGTACCCTTAAAAGTTTAAAAACCCCTGTTATGTGATATGGAATATCGAATATTTTGATATCTATCTATCTATAATATAAAAATGAATCGCTAAATGTGTTGCTAAGCGCAAATCTCGAGAGCAGCTGAACCGATTTCGCTAGTTCTTTTTTTGTGGTGTTTGGTATAGCCAGGAAAAGGTTTGCAAAAAAAAAAATGCATCCGTGCGAAGTTGGGGCCGGCCGCTAGTCTATAATATAAAAATGAATAGCCAAAATTTATGTACGCGCATAACTTCCGAAAGACTGCATCAAACTGGATATTTTTTTTTTTATGTTCGGTAATGCCAGGACAAGGTTTGTATTAAATAAAATTTGGGAAATAAAAAAAAAATGCACCCGTACGAAGCTGAGGCGGGCCGCTAGTTTATTATATAGGTAGATTGGATTTTTACGAACCCTCTTCAGTAGTATAGTACTCAGAATACTATATTTTTTTGAAGGCTTCATAATCATAACAACCTGACGGGTTCTCCAAACAACTTTTTTGATGTACCTACTTGCTACGTACGTACAATGTCTAAGGAAATAAGCTCTGATAAAAGCTTTGTTGTTTTTATTCAGTCAAACACACTCGTCAAGAATAACAGACAATTAAATTTAAGTCATGTCGTACAATCGAATTGTATAATAGAACATGGCAGGCAACATGTTACAAGGCCAGGTCGGCGTCGCATCGTGTAACGAGCACGGATCTGCACTCACCTGCGAATCCTTGACCCATCCAGAAGAGGCTACTCAAACAGAATGCACGGTCCTGTCGCCGTACCTAGATAAATAGGTATTTAAAATACCACTTGGCGTGGGAACCGTGACGGGCGCCCGAACCGCGATAACCCTGCGCCTGCGCCCGCACCGCTCGCCGCGCCGAAACGCGCCCGCGCGCTTGAAAACAACGTGAATCAAACAATGAACACAGATATCTAAAGCCATTTGGTTGCTTAATTTCGTAACGAGGTACCTCTATCTGTATTTTTTATCTACGCTTTTATTTTCAATAACTGTAATAGAAATAAAGTCTAAAGTACTGAAGGATGTACAGCACGAGTATGCGGACAATGCAAAGTGAACTCTGAGTGGAAGGCCGAAGGGCAAACGGCGTGTGCGATTAGAACGGAGCGCATAGAGTGAGACTGCACGCTGCGAGATGTCATCTGGACCCCCGCTGCGCCGCGCGAACAATATTGTCTCTGCTATAAACGCGTTGTGAATTTTAAAATCAATTCATATTCACTGCAGCGAATTGTTATATACTGATGTGAAATAAAACCTTGCATATATTTGAATAATGTGTATGTTTAAAATCCATTAAATAACGTGTTATGCCCAAATAAGAGGCGATTATCCAACAAGCTCGTTAAATTAAATAATATATTAGACTGCTTCAACTTTGTTTTGCCTTTATATATTATAATGTTGAACAACATACCAAGATTACTTTAAATGCAATTTATATTGGATTTTTCGCAACAATTATGTTAATTTATGTCGCATTGTTTGTACATGTAACGTGTGTTTTGGATAAATAAACCATTGAACGCTTAAATACGAACATAGCTGGATAATATAAGCAAATCTACACAGTTTCGACGCCGTGTGACAACTTGAAAATTGACGCCTGTACAGGCTTATAAACATGTCAAAATAGGTATTATAGTAGGATTATGCATTATCTCGCATGAATACAGCTCATCGGATTTATGTGAGTTATATTAGTGACGAAACTGGTATTATATCTACCTATAGACTAGACCAAAATTTAAGTTTGCGTGAATTACGTTAAATGACGGCACGGTTGGCGCAGTGGTTGAACGATTGACTGCTGCGCAGCATGTCGTGGGTTCGATTCCCGCACGGAACAAATGTTTGTACGACCTACAAATATTTGTTCCGGGTCTGGGTGTCTTATCTATAATATGTATGTATTTACAAAAAAAAAAAATATAAGTAGTTTATCAGCCATCTCGTTACCATAACACAAGCATTAGGTTGCTTAGCTTGGGACTATATGGCGTTGTGTGAAATGTCCAAGGATTACTACTACTATTTTAATGAAACTTCATACGCATAATTTTAATTAATACCGATCCAGCCTGTCCCTTGCTGTCCTCTTCCAGCGACGCCCTGAGCCGAGGTCCGAACCCCGCAGGGGGTTACCCTTAGCGCTGTCGCTTAGTTTTTAAGTTATTGTTTGCCCTGGCTGGAGGCCTTAATTCGAGGCATCCACAGGAAAGTCCGGTTAAGCAGTAGCCATCCTCATAAAGGATGAACTGCGAGATGCCATTGTTAAAAAAAAAAAAGCATAATTTTATTTTATTATGTTTGAGAAACCTAATTTAATATACATTTGAAGGCCATTTACAAGTTTCCACTGGTAAAAAAGCAGGGTGAAAAGGGCTAAAAAGTCAGTAAAGAACATTTTCGAAATGTCTTATTAAAAAAAAGGTAACTGGAAATCTCTGTTTCTATGGAAATTTTAAAATCGGTCTAATTTGGCTGTAAGAGTTATTATTCCGGGGTGCTTGGGCAGAGAACCTCCACGTGTGCCCGGGGACTGGAGTTCCCTTATGGATACGTCCGGGGGGAAGGCCAGTGTTTGGGCCGGTGCATCCTGGGATGCGGACAGCGATCTCCCATTGGGATTATTACCCAGTGGGATCCCGCTGTCCGTATGCTAATACTCTGCCAGGAGGATCACTCCACACTCGTCGCTTTGCGTAGCAGAGCGGCAGTGGTGGTGGGGTCAGAGCGGGCCCGGTGTGCACTTACCCTGCCGCCGGGCAGGCAGGAGGGATAACACCCCCCCCCTGCCCCCGCGAATCTCGTAGCCCTGGAGACAGTTAAGGTCATGTCTCTGGTTGTTGAAGGGGGTCGAGGGTCTTGGCTTAACCGCCCGGACCGCGAGGAAGATTAACCTCTATAAAAAATTCCCCAAACCTCCAAGCGGCGGCGCACCGTGAGGGAGGTAGTAAGCTTGGCTAATGGGTAGCTTGATTTAGTCGCTAGTGCGAACCACTTTTAATTTGAGTAAATAAAACATGATAAAAACTCGTGGGAACAGAAAATGAATTGAATATTTTTAAAAACAAAAAACAAACGGAAGAGGTAAGGAGTGATGCGGAGTCGGAGTCCGACTCCACATCTGGAGACGCGAGCACGGGAGGCTCAAGGAGCACTAGCCGTGCCAAGGAGGTGGCCGCTGCGAAGAAGTTCTTCAGCAAGCGGCCAAGGTTAGAAGACGGCCAAAGGGCGTCCTCCGACTGGGAGATGGCCCGGAAGATCCCCACCAGTAGGCGGGGAGGAGCCCGACAGCGAGGCAAGGGGAGGGGGATCACTGCCCGCGAAGCGGCAGAAAAAGCGGAGGACCCTGCAAAGGAGGGGCGGACCGGTCGCGCGGTCGCTTCGGAGCCCTCAAGCGACGAGGTCGATGCGGTTGATGGCGGCCCCGATGCGAACCGCAAACTTCAGTTTGCGGCGGTCGTGGAGGCCGCGTTCCGAGGCGTGTCCCTGAAGAAGCTATATTCTTCTAAGAACAGGGCCATAGTCTCGGCAACGGCCTCCATCATGGCGGCAGCGGAGGCCGCAAACTAAGTTGGTCCTGCGGCCAGCGAAGTGGCGGAAATGCGGGCAGAGGTTGCCCGCCTGACGGCCGCCATGGAGCTTCTTCAAGAGGAGAACAAGAGGCTCCGAGCAGACCTGGCCGGGCTGAAGGTCACCGGCAACGTGCAGGCAAAAGAGCCAAGTCAGCCCGCACCGGTGGAGAACCAGGTTCTGACCCTGGTTTGACAGGAGTTAGCGTCCTTCCAGGCGCGGTTTTCCGCCCTGGAGGGTATAGTCTTGCGCCCCCCCCTGGCGGGCAGGACGGCCCCGGGACCAAAGACGGCCTCGTACGTGGCCGCTGCGGCAGCTGCCGCCCCTAAACCCGGGCCGTCTGGCCGGGCTCAGGCGCCGGCCAAAACGACGACAAAACCGGCGTCGGCTAGCGTACCCCCGGCGAAGACGGCAAAACCGGCTCCGGCTGGTGGAGCCCCAGCGGAGACAAAACCGGCGCCTGCCGGCAAAAAGAAGGGCCGAAAGGCAAGGGAGGCGGAGGCCCCAGATCTTACGCCTCGCCCCCAAAAATCTTCCACTTCCCCCACGACCGACGCCGAATGGCAGGTGGTCGGGGAAAAGATGAAGGCGGCCAAGGCGGCCAGAAAAAAGGCACAAAGGAGGCGCCGCAAGGAGCGAGCCGTCGCAGCCAGACTTCGCGCCCCAAAGACCGCGGCTGTGGTAATAACACTGCAGTCGGACGCGGCCAAGTGGGGATTGACGTACTGCGACGTGCTCACAAAAGCAAGAGAGACGGTGGACCTCCGAGAGCTGGGGATCACCGGGGGCCTCCGGCACAGGGTGACCGCCACTGGCGCCCGCATGCTGGAGATCCCCGGGGCAACGAGTGGCCCCACCGCAGACGCTCTAGCAGAGAAGCTAAGGGCGTCCCTCAATGCGGATGAGGTTCGAGTCTCCAGGCCCGTCAAGTGCGCAGACATGCGCATCATGGGCCTGGATGACTCCGTATCGGAGGGAGAGGTGGTGGCCGCCGTCGTCAGGACGGGCGGGTGTCTGGCCGACCAGGTGAAGGCAGGCACCATACGCCCTGACTTTTCGGGTATGCGAACCGTAACGGTAAGCTGCCCCGTGACGGCGGCCAGAACAATTGTGGAGGGCCGAAGGCTTCTGGTGGGATGGGTGTCAGCGCAGGTCAAACTGCTGGAGCCCAGACCCCTGAGGTGCTTCCGATGTCATGTGGGGCACCACGTTGGCGTCCAGTGCACATCGGAGGACCGCAGCACTCTGTGCTTCCGCTGCGGTCAGCCCGGACACACGGCCGGTTCGTGCAGCGCCGCGCCGCACTGCGTCGCATGTGCGGCTGCTGGCAAGCCGGCCGATCACCGGGTGGGGAGCAAGTCCTGCGCTCCACCCGCCGGAACCAGGAGAAAAGGCAGGCCCTCCGCCACCGCCACCGCCACCGTCGCCACACCCGTTGTTGCCGCCGCGGCTGCCGCCGCCACTGTTGAGGGGCCCTCACAAGAGGCCCGGGAGGAGACTGCAATGGAGGAGTAACGGCTCCATTACGTCTCCTCCAGGCGAACATCAACCACTGCGCCTGCGCTCAGGACCTGTTGCTCCAGAGCATAGCGCAGTGGTCGATTAACATCGCCGTGGTCGCTGAGCCGTACTTTGTCCCGCCCAGGGATGACTGGGTGGAGGACCTGAGCGGCTCAGTGGCCATAATTTCGTCGGCTGCCGCCGGTACCCCGTCTCTCGAAGGTGTCACGAAGGGACAGGGGTGCGTAGCAGCACGGTTCGGAGAGATCGTAGTAGTGGGAGTGTACTTCTCTCCGAGCCGAACTCTCGCCGAGTTCCAGAACTCTCTAACGGAGTTGAGTGTCGTCGTCGCCGGAAACCATCCCTTCCCCGTGCTAGTGCTCGGGGACTTCAACGCCAAGAATCTGGCCTGGGGTTCCCGTTACACGGATGTGCGGGGCAGGATGGTGGAGGACTGGGCACTGGAAAAAGGCCTGGTCGTCCTAAATCGGGGTTCTGTTCCCACGTGTGTGCGGATGCGGGGGGAGTCCGTGGTGGACATCTCGTTCGCCAGCCCCGCTCTGTCACAACGTGTCATTGACTGGCGCGTCTTGGAGGAGGTGGAGACATACTCGGACCATCGTTACATTCGGTTCGATGTCTCCGGCCAGTCCTCTAGCGCGCCGGTCCAACAGGCCCCGAGTGGTCCGCGGTGGGCGCTGAAGCAGCTGGACCGGGAGCTCCTCCTGGAAGCCTCGATCGTGCAGGCCTGGGTGTCATCACCGGACAGGCCTGACGATATTGATGATGAGGCGGAGTGGTTCCGGGAGGCCATGTCCGAGATATGCGACGTGGCAATGCCCCGAGTCCGGCCAGGATGCGCCCGACGTCAGGTGTACTGGTGGTCGCAGGAGGTGGAGTCACTACGAAAGGCGTGCGTCGACGCGCGACACCGGTACACCAGGAACCGCAGGCTCCGCATTCGCCCTCCGGATGCGGAAGCCACGGAGGCGGAGCTGTACGAGGGGTACAGAGCGGCGAAGACCGCCCTCCAAGAGGCTGTACAGCGGGCCAAAGATATGGCCCGCGAGGAGATGCTGGAGACTCCGAACAGAGATCCATGGGGGCGCCCTTACAAAATGGTGCGGAATAAACTCCGCACCTGGGCCCCCCCGCTCACGCAGAGTCTCCGGCCACAGCTGGTGGAGGAGGTGGTGAGCGCTCTGTTCCCTTCACGGGGGGAGCATACTCCCCCGTCCATGGCTCCGCCAATTGCGGTGCCCGAAGCGGACCACGCGGACGACGACGACAATCCCGAAGTGACCGGGGTAGATCTGAGAGTGGCGGTAGGTAGGCTAAAGGCCAAAAATACCGCCCCAGGACCCGACGGCTTGCCAGGTAAAGCCTGGGTCCTGGCCTCAAGGGCTCTCGGGCCTCGACTGGAGGCGCTCTTAAGCGCATGTATGGAGAGGGGCCAGTTCCCACTCCGTTGGAAGACGGGGAAGCTGGTCCTCATCCAGAAACCAGGGCGCCCTGCGGACTCTCCGTCCGCATACCAGCCTTTCGTGCTGCTCGACGAGGTCGGCAAGCTCTTTGAGAGAGTGATTGCAGGCCGCCTCGTCGGGCACCTGGCAAGGACGGGGCCGGATCTTGCGGATAGTCAGTTTGGATTTCGCAAGGGGCGCTCGACGGTTGATGCCATCATGCGCGTAAGAGCCCTCACGACGGGGGACGCGGTGTCCCGGGGTGGGGTCGTCGTGGCGGTGTCACTCGACATCGCCAATGCGTTTAACACCCTGCCCTGGAGCTGCATTGGGGAGGCACTCCGGTATCACCGAGTGCCGACCTACCTTCGTCGAGTAGTCGGGGCGTATTTGACGGACAGAGCCGTCATCTACCCCGGTCGCGACGGGGAATGGAACCGGCGAGAGATGTCGTGCGGTGTCCCACAGGGATCGGTTCTGGGGCCGCTCCTGTGGGACATCGGGTACGACTGGGTGCTGCGGGCCGACCTCCCTGATGGCGTCAGCGTGGTTTGCTACGCTGACGACACGCTGGTCCTGGCGCAGGGGAGGTCGCATCAGGCGGCGGCCGACGCGATGACACGGGGGGTTGCGACAGTCGTGGAGAGGATCCGGCAACTGGGTCTCGAGGTGGCATTGCACAAGTCCGAGGCCATGTCCTTTCATGGGCTTCGGAACGGGCCACCACCGGGATCCCAATTAACGGTAGGAGGGGTTCACATCGGCGTCGAGACAACGATGAAATACCTGGGTCTCGTCCTCGACAGCCGGTGGAACTTCGTCGAGCACTTCCGACGTTTGGCCCCCAAACTGGAACGGGCCGGGGCCGCCTTCAAGCGGCTCTTGCCCAACCTGAGGGGGCCAAACGCCTCCTGCCGGAGGCTTTACGCGGGGGTCGTGCGGTCCATGGCCCTATATGGGGCCCCGGTATGGGCGCGTTCACTGCGGCGACGAGCCGCACACTTTCTGAACGCGCCCCAAAAGGTGGTAGCTGTAAGGCTTATCCGGGGGTACCGCACGATCTCGGGCGAGGCGGCAAGCCTCCTTGCCGGACTGCCGCCATGGGATCTGGAGGCGATAGTCCTCGCGCGCCTGTATGAGTGGCGCGCGGAGGCACTACGCCGGGGGGAAAACCCGCTTCCGCGGCAAATCGCTGTGGAGCGGACGGACCTCCGGCGCGATCTCATGGCGACATGGAAAGAGCGACTGTTGCAACCCAGCGCAGGGCACGCCACGATAGCGGCGGTAAGGCCCCTCTTTGAGGAGTGGCTAGAGAGGCGTCACGGCGTCCTCACCTACCGCCTGACGCAGGTCCTCACCGGACACGGATGTTTCGGGAGGTTCCTGCACATCATCAGGCGGGAGGAAACGCCCGGGTGTCACCACTGCGAGGATCGCCCAGAGGACACGGTGGAGCATACGGTGGAGGCCTGCCCCGCTTGGGCGGAGCACCGCCGTGTCCTCGTAGAGGCGATCGGCAGCAGCGGCGACCTCTCGCGCCCGGCCCTGGTTCAAACCATGGTCCGGAGCGAGAGGGAGTGGGAGGCAGTCACCTCCTTCTGCGAAGCAGTCATGCTAGCGAAGGAGGTGGCGGGATGGGCGAGGGAGAGAGCCGAGAGGGCCGCCCGTCCCAGCCGCCGCGGTAGACGCCCCGGGCGTCGGGAGCCGCGTGACGACCCCCCGCCACCGTAGGCGCGGGCCTGCGGACGGCGAGTAATGGGTAGCTCGCCGTCCGATCAGGACCAGGCCCGTGCCGGACGGCGCGTATGTGTTCCACGCGCGCCTCAAAGAGATGTCAGCATCAAAGGAGGGGCCCGTTAGGGCCGAAGCCTGCCGGGGCAGCGGGATTGTCCGAAAGGGTTACCGCTACCCCGGAACATAAAGGGCTAAGGAAGGAACACGGATGGGTTTTAGTCAGTAAGAGTCTGACACTCCCTTCCGCTCCACCCAGAGCGGGAGGAGTCATTGGATGATTTCCCATCCTTAAAAAAAAAAAAAAAAAAGAGATATTATTCCGGTCTGATCCCTAGAACCCCCTCCCCTCTCCTCGATTCCCTACTAGTTCTTCTTCTGTTTTAATCTCTGTCTTAGAACACTATTTTTCGAAAATGTTCTTAACCAACGTTTTGGACCTTTGTATCCTGCTAACATTATCATTTCATACAAACTTAACGTTTTATCTTAAAAATGAGCATTCTTGTTAGATATACTTGCAAGACATCGGTCCCTGTCAATAGCATAGTGTATCCTGGTATTACATATCAATTTTTTTTTTAGCCGTTAATGTCCCACTGCTGTGTAAAGGCCTCCCTACTCTCTTTCCACCTCTTTCTGTCCAGAGTTACCAAGGAACAATCTTTAAGAAAAGAGTCCGGCTCATCCCGCCGTCTCCGTCAGGGCCTGCTGCGATGTCGTTTGTCATTAAGCGGGACCCACTGGGCCATAAGTTTGGGCCATTGATCGTCTGACATGCGGCAGATGTGTCCAGTCCAATTCCATTTCAGCGTAGCAGCTTTCCGAGTGACATCACTTATTTTAGTTATGGAATGGATTGTTGTATTCTCAACCCGGTCCACAAGTTTTATACCCAGAACACTCCGTTCCATAGCTCTCTGGCAAACCTCGAGTCGAGCGTGGACCTCTGCTGAATTGTCATAGACCATGTTTGAGAACCATACGTGGCGATAGGAAGAATACACATGTCGATAAGTCTTCTCTTGAGGGATAGAGGAAGATCGCCCTTCATTAGATTTTTCATGGCCCAATAGCTCTTCCAGGCATTTTTGGTGCGTCTTGCAACTTCTTTGTTTTGTCTTGCCTGGAAACAGACTATTTGGCCAAGATTGAGATACTCATCGACATATTTAACCTTCCCACCTGCCACGGTGATCCTGCGATGCACACTGTTCGTCATCAACTTGGTCTTTGAGATATTCATTTGAAGTCCGACCTCCAGGGTTGCCGTGCTGAGATCTTCTAGCATCTGAGTCTGCTCGGAGACTGAAGACGAAAAAAGGACAATATCGTAGGCAAAACGGAGATTGCATAATCTCTTAGACATTATTACATATCTACTTATACAATAAAATAAAATTGAAGTGTCTGTTTGTAATGTTAAAATAAGAACTTTTTACTAAATGCATATGAAAAAACTTACGGTACCTACTTACAGTACAATAAAAAAAAAAAAATTGTCTTTCTGTCTGTGTAATGGTCTTTATGGGCTCGAAATGAAAAAAAAAATGACGGATTTATAACAAAAACCAATAAACAAACTTTAATAACAAAAATAACAGAAAAACATAAAACAACAACGACGATGACAGTCAGATAAAAAAGTGCACATCAATTTGATGGTTAAAAGAAGAAAAGTATTTGACATTCTATAAAAAAGTCTAAAGCAAAAAGTTCTTACGCTAGTTGCGTTGCTTACAGTTTGTCTGTTTGTTCCGGCTAATCTCCGAAACGGCTGGACCAATTCTGAAGGGACTTTCACTAGCAGATAGATATGTCCCGATAGCACGTTCCAGTGGGATAATCTACGAGGGCGAAACTGCGGGACGCAGCTAGTTATAAAATATAAAGAAGAAAAAAGAAAAAGCATATTTAAATATATAACGTGAAGAGGTCGGATAACTAACCGCACCCGCCATAATCCACGCACTTCTGGCGGAAATGCGTCACATTCCCGCCCGGCCAATAAGAGCCACGCGAAGCTTCTAGAATATTCTAGAAGCTTCTTCCGTAGACATGCGCCGTACATTTCTTTTGACAACAGTTGTCTGACGCTGTCAACGGTGCTCCGCACTAAAAGTACTAGTTTACCAATCTTTTTCTTCACCACAAACCCAAACAGTAAAAAATCGTCGTCAAAAAAAGGCTTTTCTTTTCTTCGAGTTTAAGTCCATTATAGTTGGTCCTTGATATAACGTGAAGAGGTCGGATAACTAACCGCACCCGCCATAATCCACGCACTTCTGGCGGAAATGCGTCACATTCCCGCCCGGCCAATAAGAGCCACGCGAAGCTTCTAGAATATTCTAGAAGCTTCTTCCGTAGACATGCGCCGTACATTTCTTTTGACAACAGTTGTCTGACGCTGTCAACGGTGCTCCGCACTAAAAGTACTAGTTTACCAATCTTTTTCTTCACCACAAACCCAATTGTTTATATACCACAATGTGTGTATGTTAAAAATACTATTTACATTGGAAGTCATAGGAACTGGAAGTCATAGGGAGAGACCTTTGTCCAGCAGTGGGATGATGCAGGCTAACAGTAAGTATTTACATTAATTCGCTGAAAAGTTGAAACTGTAGCTGAATGTTTATGATAATCAAACTCAAAGCATTTATTTCAAATAAACCAATTACAGGCACTTTTAAATTGTCAAAAGATGAAGCTAGTACTAGTCGTAGCTCCAAAGTGATCTAAAATGATCCACAAAATGACCCAATAATTTGCACTTACAAAAGTGTGGAGGACAAGCTTAAGCTGGTCATCGTTGATGTTAAATACTCACATAAAACACTAGGTATTTATAGTTTATAGTTCAATAGGGCACTAGCTGTACACAAAATAAAATATCTATCTTGATTAGTTGCATAATAAACAGACTACCTACCTGATAGAGTTATAAAAATAAAGACTGGTTTACACTTGAAAGTGCGAAACAGGTTATCTATCCGAGCAATTACCATTAACAACTACGTGATTTGACGCAAATGGCTATCGATGCTAAATTTGCGCTTTATTGTTTTCCTGCAAGTAAATTGCAACCAACAAATTGTGAGTATGAGGCAACCAACAAAAACATCCTCTTTGATGTGTGTATGTGTGTCAACGAGATACCGGTATCGAGCAACTTTGTGCCGCGGGGAAATAGGAAAATTGACTCTGAATAGACTTGTTAGCATACCTACTAATTTTAGTGTGGTTACTTGGAATAGGCAAGTTTATAACGACTTAGTTACTAGCATAGCAACTAAGATATTATAAATCATTATTTTAATTGCCATCTTTCGCTCATAGCCCTTTATGTTGCGAAAGCAGTACAACAGCAATAAACTCTCATTATCCTTTATTACGAAACTTATTAGGATAGGCTCCAAACAAAGCGTGGATGCAACAGACCGCACATCGCTAGGTGTTGTTTCGGAATTGCCTGTTAAAGCTTTGTCTCCCAAATAAAGTAATTGCTCAAAAATTACTATACAGATAGAGATACAATAATTGCATAGCTAAACAGGTTAGACTAGGATTAACGGGACGAAGTGAGAGATGCAACATAAAGATATGGCACCATCATATCATAAAGCAACTCATAAACGTTTTTAATGCGTTCCGACGATTGTTATCTACGATTTTTATGGCATTGCAAATGGATTTTTGAAAGTAATATCTGTATTAAAAGCTTAAACTAAACTGTACCATTAATCAACTGGCACAATAGAAAATATAGGGTCTTTCACCACCTCGTTTTGGAAGATAACGCCTACTGATAATTTTCATATAATTTCGTTTAGCAGTCTGTATATTATGTCCGCCTTATTTTCTATTTAACGATCGAAACACGAATTCTTACATTGTGAGCGTTCTTATCTAAATTATCTGCTTTTAAATTCGCGGCATCTTTTATCTAAGCACTAACAAGATAACGAATTTACAATAATCATTAATTAAAGGACCGCTACAGAGATATAACAAGTAGGTACTTAATTAAGTTTAATGAATAATTTAAAACAGTAATAACAAATAGCGTTTTAAAGTAGCTTTAATAGTTGTAAAAATGGGAATATAAATTCGGACATAAAAATAAAACTCCTAATAGAATTAAAAGTGATTGTTTTATAATAAAACTGGCCGTTAAGCTAGAGTAACTCATCAAAATAGCCGTTCACCTGCGCTATCCCACGATCGCTCGTCTCGATTTATAGATATCGCAGAATCGAAAGGCGCTTCGTATTTTGCATAACGCTTATAAGTTGTAGCACAATAGCCCGTGGCGCACAACTAATGTGCGCCTGCGATCTGCGATGGACCAAGTTCGCTCAAGGGACACAACTTCACTCGCACACATCCCTGCCACCGCAATTATACACTCATGTCCATCATTACGAAATAATAGTAATACCTGCAAATTAATATTTTAACATAAAATTTACTGATTAATTGCAAATATTAATTTCCTACTTCAATAGAGGTTAATGTACCAACATTGAACATTGTAGGTATTTATTACTAAAGAAATACATTATCGAAATCATTATGTAAATATGTAATTTATTTATTGCATAGAAATTAAACATTAAGTTCTGAGACCCAATACTTACCTACCTCTTACAAAAAATATAATGACCGATATGAAACTTTAAAAAAGTATTCGAAAAACACATAAATCTTATTATTGTTCAATTGGTTTAACTTCCTGTACCGACCAGTCTCGGTGAGCTCGCCACTTCCAAATAGGTGTTCTGATATTCTTTTTATTCGTGAATAATAATAGAGCAAAAACACAAGTCGCGAGTTTTTTTTGTACCTGGCGACCTTGCAGCTGAGTGGCTTACTGATTGTGATACACAGTTACTAAAAAACGAAGAGTGTGATAAATCGTAGCTATTAAAACGATGATCTCCGGAGCAAGATTGTGAAGGCGCCGCCGTCGCCGCGCACCCGGGTGGACCACATGCTTGCGTTTGTTTTGCAGTTATTGGGCGATTGTGCTCGAAAACTACTTTATGTGGTTGCTTAAAATTCGTACGGACAATCTGAAACCACTTTTTGTGGACTCTGACTTTGCACTTCACTTGAGGTCTGGCCGCGGCCTAAAAACAATCAACCATTAATTTTAACAGGCACTTCCTAGACATGTGTGGTAGCTCGTCTATCAATCAAAAGTTCCTCTTTACCTACGACTTTGAGGATTTACTTTTACTTTATTCAATATCACACCTATTGAATATTTATGAGAGAGCTGCGGTTAATAACGTCATTCGTTATTGGATGTTTCGACATTATTATTTTGTTCATCAAGTGTCTGTCAGTGGGAATCAGTGTGCGGAGAACATCGAGATTACTTACTCAGGTTTGGACGGACATGTTCGCCTTGTTCTCATGACGCAGCAGCATGTGAATATAATAATTGAGCCTGAATTATATGTCCGTTAGCAGTTTTTCCAAATAGAGTATCTATACTTAATATACTTAATAATATTATCGGTTTAAAGAATTAATGTCTCATAAGATCATACAGTCCGCTTATAATGAGATACAAAGTAATAAGTATGATAATACAGTACAATACAATTTCCTCCAGAGTATTAGAAGTTATAATGTACAATGTACATACATGTTTCTTAAGCTTATTTTTAAATGTATTCACATTATCGCACTCTTTAATATCGACGGGTAATTCATTGAACAGATTAACTCCTTCAAATAATATTGTCTTTCTACCGTAATTAGTGCGTGCGCTAATGACTTCAAGTTTGTTTTTATATCTATTTCTCAGGTTATGTGACATTGTTTTTTTCTTTATTTGTATGTTAGTTTGTATTGAGTTTGAAGTTGTTTTTAATAAGGATGCAGGTGTAGTAAATGTATAGCTGTCTAATATTTAATAGTTTAGGTTTTTCGTATATAGTCTTTGTTGAAGTAAGCCTAGATAATGATAATGGAACAAAGTTTTAATTATCTTATTTTGTACCTACTCTTTGAAGTGAATTTAAATTAGTTACTGCTGCGGAACCCCATATTTCAATCAAATATTCTAAATGCGATTTGACTAACGAGTTTTAAAAAGACTAACGAGATTATAAATAATGGGTAATCTCCGGAATCACCAGTCGGACTTGAAAAATTCTTATTGACAGCCCAATTCTTGAGAAAGGCTATTACGCTATGACCCTTAGGAGCCGAGTAAATCGAAAAAAAGTCAGAAAGAACGCTAAGCGAAAACGAAGTAGTTAATAGCGCGGGCAGGCGATGCGATGCGATGCGACGGAGTGGGGCGGGGGAACAAGACATTTCACGCGGACGAAGTCGCGGGAAAAGCTAGTAGATACAGTATATATTTATGCAAGCTCAATACAAATTCGGTACAAGATGAAGGATAAGTCCTTGAACGGATGACGTAAATGTAGTACCTATTAATAGGAAACAAAGCTGCATGTGTAAATAAGCTTCCTGTTTAAAATGGATTCGTTTATCCAAATAGAATTTTAATGTTTATGCAGACATGAAACAAGTCACAAATAACAGAATAAAGATACTTAAGTACCTACAGTTAGTGTTTAAGCACACAGCATCATCTGTGTGAACCGAAAGCGTGTTACGTCAGT
Source organism: Gortyna flavago (assembly GCA_963669345.1). Lineage (NCBI taxonomy): Eukaryota > Metazoa > Arthropoda > Insecta > Lepidoptera > Noctuidae > Gortyna > Gortyna flavago. The sequence continues at coordinate 8,641,194 of OY770128.1, read as the reverse complement.
AGAACAAGAAAGCTGGTAGCGTTTATAATTTTTGTTGATTACCGTCAGTCAATCATCTATAGTTAAACAATCAACAAATATGTAAAACTTTCTTTTTTAAGAACAATATAAGATTTTCCGCCAGTAGTGTCGTTAACTGATTAAAAATTTTGCAAGGTGTCGACGACCAATTGTTGTACCGTGTCGGTCGTAAACCGTTAACTTCGTATGGCATGTTGTTCCAAGAAAATGTTTAATAGCTGATAATATAGTTATAAGATTTTCAAAGAATTGAATTTACTTTGGTATGCTGTAACCGCCTACGTGCCTAGGTACTCATAGGTATATCAGCTTGAAGAGTTTTCTACGAGGAAAATCAAACGCAAAAACATTAGGTACCTAACTCATCCTACTATTCAAATCAAAAACCAAAACCACAGAAAATAATAAAAGCACCTATTGGATTCACTATACAATAACATAAGTGATTTAATTAATTACAAGTGGCTAGTCCGTCTCTTACAAGCTCTGCATTTTCACTTAATTATCTCGCACAATTGCAAGGCTTAAAATTATCTTGCGAATCTTATTCTCAGATTTCGGACTTGTAATTTTAATACCAATTACCTTCCAATATAATCACAAAATGAAGTGAACGAAAAACGGAGTGTCATTGAGGCTTTCTCCTCATTTCCTGAAAGAGTATGAATGATCGATGAATAAGCTATTTATTTCGGCTATTGTCAATGATCTGCAGTTTTGTATGCGCGGGCGCTGTATAGCGTGAAATGGACAAATGCCTTCATCGAGTTTGTTACGATTTTATCTTGTTAATTAGCTAATAGCAACGCCTGATAAATAGATTAAACGTGTATTGATAAATAAAAAGTACTCGTGTTTTTGTGTTATTAGGTGTGCATGTACCAGTTCTATTTAGAAATTGTATTAAGTAACAACCAATAATAGATTTCATTTACAAAACAGAGTATTAGTATTTTCACTCATTTGTTATGGTAGCCTCATTTCGCCGTAGCTAGAGAAATGTAAACGCCCACTAAGCCGAAGCTTCCCACTCACAATTACTTCTGTAATTTCAACAGGGGCAACTTCACAAGCTGTTCAACAATAACAAGGATACTATACATGTTTAACTTGGTAACTCATAAACTCGTAAACTGGGAAACAGAACGGTATCTAAGCGAAAACTACGACTACTTTTAGAAAACAAAGGGTTTAATCACAGAGAAGAAAATTACCAATTTACAAAGGCTTACAAAAGCTAAATACGACTTACAGGAAGGTTTATTGTCTAGGTAATAGCTATGCCTTAAGGATTGCAAACATTTCTGATCTAAAACGATTAACTGGCGCGGTTATAAATAAAGTACTTGTCTTATTTAAAACAGGTAAATTTTCGTCAGGATATTCTCAATAACAGCTTAAAGTCTGGATTTGTGCTAAGTTGATGAATAATAATATTAATAAAACCTAAACCTATATCATCATTCTCCTGCACTTATCCCAATTTATTTGGGGTCCGCGCAACATGTCTTTTTCTTTTATAATTCTCTATTAGTCGTCATTTCGGTAGCCACCCTCTTTCTAACTATGTCATCATTCACACAGTTTATCCATCGCTTCTTTGGTCTTCCCCAACTCAAATACCTACACCTACATTGGGCCAGTATTCCCAAATTCATTATTTAATTTTGTAAAACATGAAACGTTTATTTTCTCTTGACTGTACTTACCTGTCATAAAGAGTAACCTAGCATAAAATTGGATAAGAAAGATATTAAAACAGAAGAAGAACTAGCAGGGGTCGAGGAGGGGTGGTGGAGGGGGGGGGACTCAGGGGATCAGACCGAAATAAATCCTCCGAATCGGTAGGCAAAGGTGTTAGACAGACATATCTGCCTACCCTTTCGAAGAATTCAGGCGTTCTATTGTGTGTTATGTTTTACTTTCAATTCTAAAAGCACGTATTTTGGATTATCTTGGTCACCACTAAGCACTTACTAACGAAGCCCTATTTTAGAGGCCGAAAGCAGGCTCCTGAACATAAAGAAAAACATCGTGAGTAAACCTGGATTTAATGGTTTGGAATCGCCAACGAGAGCAAGCGAGCAAGATTGCTTATTGATGCTCTTTCCTTCTCTGTATAAGAAGCAGCCTTTGTCCTGCAGTGGATCAGTGTCACGGCTAACGGCTGGGATATCAAACGTAGTTTTTCTACTTGTCCAATACGTCTTTAATAGTGCGAAATGGTGCAAAGAAACCACCGGTCCGGTGGTGGTGGTAATTCAAAGCAAATTGGTATTGACGGACGCGTTTGTTTCAACAGCAATTGCTATTAGTATTATTGCATCATTAAAAATTGAATACATTATTCTATTTTTCAATCAGACTGTAATTTAATTCATAGAACTATACATTAGTCGGTGTGATCCCGTAGTTTGTATTCACCGAACGGTTCGATACTGCACAATGGCTCGGCTAGAAAGTCGCTTATCAATTCAATTGTCTGGCCCCGCCCGCGCGCGTCACCGGCACATGCCTATCTCATTGTGCCGATAATTCGAAACGCCTATAATGTAATGCTGAGTAAAGATACTGTTCTTACAAGGTTCGGTAAAGGTACAAAATATTTATCTATTAAAATGATATTTTCGATAACGATAACTCCAGGATGGGTTTCGCGGAAGGCTGTAATTGGTAACAGTAAGTTTCAGTGATAAATGCACAGAAAATGGTCAGCTTTAGTCTAGTAGATTTTATTTTAGTCCGTTGCATACCTATCGTGTTTGCCACAAATAACATAAAAGATAGGTAATGCAATTATTCTTTTATCAAAACTTATATTTATATACGTAGTTCATAATCAACCTAAAATGTTTCCACTGCTGGGACACGGGCCTCCTCTCGATGAGAGGGAGTGGGCCGTAATCCACCACACGAGCCCAGTGCGGGTTGGCAGATGTCTTCAAATTTTTTTGGTTCTAGGACAAGCCGGTTTCCTCACGATGTTTTCCTTCACCGTTTTGAGAGCAGTGGTGATGAAATAATTTACACAAAGTAAAGCGCCTGTTTGGGTTCGAAGCTACGACCTACAACTCGTAAGTCGCGGCCTTTACCACTGGGCCACCACTACTCTCATACTATATATACGAAGTAGTTATACATACATAATCGCCTTAGCGAAATCATATGTGGACAGATTAATGTTAATGGAGAAAATCAGATTGATTGATAATGTGATAAATAAAAGCTCAAAACAAGTGGAACAGAAATCATCGTTTTTTAACTGTTTTAATTTCCCGTTTTGTTTCAATGTTCTCAAGCCCAATTCTCGTAATTTAAATTGTTCAAAATCTAGTCACAGTTTCATCTCGGCGACAAACAAATGTAAAAAATGTAGGGAAATTAAAGGTATTTTTGTAAGATTGAGACTGAGATCAGACTGTGAACGTTCTTAAAATTACGAGAATTGCCCCTCTGGTATTTAAACGACTTGCCTGCTAAACCAAAAAACAATGAAAATACTAACATCCTGATAGTCATCGATAATTGAAGGTTGTATCTGAGAAGCCACTCGAAATGATGTCTGTATTGACAAGGCCAGGAAACACGAGGCCGCCTGATACTTATAAAAAATATCAAATAATTACCGTTTCAAATAAAGCACGCGGTTACAGGCTACGAAATGGAAGGTACTTATTGTGAAGTGACGTACTTACAATGATCGGGCAGTACTGTCCGCCGCACTTGGGAAAATACAACAAATCTTAACCGGAAGATGTGGTACTTGATTCAAGGATGCGCTCAATTTAATACATTTATTTATATATACGAATGATATCTGCCTGTCAGTTTAGACCAAGTAAATTATATTTTATGTCTAAGGTACGCATCATTTAGTTTTTCAACAAAGAACATTAAAAGCCATTTTGTTGGTGTATAAATAAACAGAATGCGTATGCGCACAGAACATGAAACTACAAGTGCGTTGATGTCTTTTGTACTGAACAATGAAATAAAGTATTAAAACAAAAATTTTGGCGCTTTGCATTTTATACAAATGAGTATCATAAAGCGTTAAGTTTTCATTGAAATCGATAAAATTAAATTGAGTTTCGTTGAGTCATGCCCTTGTCTAGGAGTCATTTCGTGCCAATGTGAATTAATGAGCTTGTTTTAAAATTGCTATGCAGCACACCCATGTTGATATCGGAACCTGTCCGCGAGCAGTCCGTTGCAGGAGCGACCGCTCTTTGTCCGAGTCGTCCTAGACAGCCGCCGCGCGCCGCATTCATGCATAGTAAATAATTACAGTGATCAGCGGCAGGTGGAGGCGCACGCGCGCGCATAGAAATAGAAAGGCACATTGCAGTAATTATTTAGTACAGTTATCCGTAATGGGTCGTTTTGCGAAAGCTGTTAAGTAAATAAGCAGCGTCCTGCGGTTCCTGCCGGGTGCACGCGCGGCTGCCGCACGCCACATACGCGGCCCACCGCTCCACATTAATCGCAAATGCTTCATAATAAGAATTCCATACGTTAAGCGGCTCATTTATACTTAACTAGCCCACGTTCCATGGGCTTTCGTGTTATTCTAGTTTTTTGTTCCGTTAAAAAATACCTATTGCATTTTTATTACCGGCGATTAAAAATACGTACTTATATCTAATAGCGGTGCATCATATTTTACTGTTATTAAATTCATGTTTTTCTTTTTATCAGGGTTGAACTCGAGTTTCAGAAATGAAGTAATAAAACATCATTCAAACAAATATTACGGTATAACTGGCGGCCGGTCATGTTGTGTTATAGTGAGGGAATTCGTCACGTTCGCTGGAGGGAGTTGAGCGACGAGTGTCAGCGCGACGGCGCCTCTCGGGCAGTCCGGGGCAGGACGGGCCAAGACGGGGCACCACGGGGCAGTGCGGGGCTGCGCGGGCGCAGCGCTCCCGGGCGCGGTGCGGCGGCGGCTCGCTGCGGGTCAGGGGTTAAGCGATACTTTATTTTGAATAATTTATATGTCGTAGCGCGATAGACGGCGTGCCCTCCGCCTTGTACTGTTTATGGTAATGCGGGATATCTCGCATTGCAAATGCGCTGAATGTGTCGCCACCCGAAGCAGCCGCTCGCGATAAGCACCGTTCGGAATGTATTTCTCTCTGAAAATAACCATGTTTCGGGACAAATACTTCACAACGCACAGTCTATTTCCGAGAAATACAGTGCTGAGGCTTTACGATATTAGTTCATTTTTGTGTGCACCATGCACCAGTATACTAGAAGCTATGAGTAATAAAAGTTGCAAATGGAAAAGTTAATGTAATGTGGTATACGTTAGCAGTAAACAACAACTAGTTTTTATTTAAATTGAAATCGAAACAAGAACAATCGGTCAGAGAGCACCGAGTTAATTAAAATGTAGAAGGTTCGGCCATCGACGGCAAGACAGGTCGCGCTCGGAGATAGCAAGTCAAAAATTCACTTTTAAGAAATTGTCATTAATCAAAATTAATGGAGTTATTATCGCACTGGAACTTTCAAAAAAATATTTATTAAAGACATAAATCAGTCTTAAGGGCCGTAACGAAGCAGTATGGTGAGCTTTCTAGGACGAGGCTGGCGCGCAGGAGCGTGGCGCGGAGACGCGGGCCCAGCGCAATTACCGCCGCGCTCCCTCAGCCTGACGCATAGCCTCGTGCGCTCCATAAAAAGTTTCCTTATGCCTTCCTACGTCCTCTAAATTACTTGCCTCACGTAACAAGTAGGCAGATATGTGCAAAAACTATAATAAGCTGTATACAGGTAATGCAATACATAAACTGTCATGAGACCGCTCGACCGGTCCAATTGTTCTCCTATATATGACGGACTATTATTAACTTCCAGCACGTTGTTAAGGAAGGAATAATGTTTCTTATCATGTTTACTGTAGGTAACATAATTAGGTATCCTTTTGTATTTATGAAGTTGTTCTTATAATGTAGATATGTTCTTTGAAATAGCATTTTTAAACAAAGCAAGCCTAAACTGGATTTTGTTTCATAAAACAGAAACATGTCTTCGAAGTTATTCGTTTAGGAACGGACAAATTAACTGTTAACTAATTTTATTTCGATAACTATGTTTATAGCACCATACAACATCGTATACTATATAAACCAAAGCACACATTTCCATTTAAATATTTTGCCAGAAGATAAGAGTTGACTCGTAGTAATAGCGTAGCGCAGCGTAGCTTTACACAATTTTTGTTATAATCTACTTTAAGGTAGCAAATAAATATGTGACTTGAAAGCTCTAGAAATCTAAACTGAAATAAGCAGATAGTTAAGATAAAAAGACAATCATTTGTTTATGCAAAATAGCACCGCTATAGTGCTCGAATCATTTCGCAAGGGAGCCGAACACGTGAGAGTTGAGAGTTTCATAATTACTATTGTTGTGATTTATTGTTGTTTCAAGATATTCCCCGATAACGAGACGAAACCGACGCGGAAAGTAACTTTATACAAAATAGCGAACAATATGACGTGATATTTTTAATAGATAATGATGTTGATGGACGACAGCGCCCCGCCACGGCCGCGCGCGCACCGTGGGAACTATATTTCGGCTCTACGATCTCTACGTTTTGCAATCGCTCGCTATACTCCACACAGATACTTTCTTATTGTAAACATTAACTATTTTGTACACAATCATTGTTAAGACGTAACTATGGAAGATTGTCCAAACATGGAATGAATATTTATATGCACCAAATATGGAGGTACTTTCGTAATACAATGGGTATTTCTATTTATATACGAATGACGAATCTTACTAATTACAAACAAAATCACAAAAATACAAAACACGTCCAAGGTTTGCGTAAATGATCTTTGCCGATATACGGAAACGAGGAACTCTGGTTGATTTAAAAAGCTTAAGAAATCGATATCGTAGCGACTGGCAAGTGCACGTACTTTGATTATAATTGGCAGTATATTAACAAACAAAGTAGTGCCGGGGGCGGGGCGCCGACATGTTTATGTGACCCGCGGTTCAAGTGACCCGTCGAGTTGCCAAATTAACGAAAGCTCACGCAGGTCGAGACACTTTCTACTGGCCTGCATGCGTACCAACATTTTCATTATCGATCGCTTTCATAATTCAACTGACATTTTTGTTCCATTCAATTGCATCGCTGGAAAAAAAATACTACAGGCGCATTTATTAAGAGTTTTAATCGTCGCTGAGGAACCCGTATTTTTTATCTCGCGTTACAAAATACGGGCCGCACTGTGTACTGTAACGACCCAATATATTAAGAATAAATAATGTCTTCTGGGTACATTTAAATTATAATCTCGTACGTAATTGATTCATAGAAACACTCAGTTCTGAATGTGTCTACTATTGCAAAATTTTATTTTTGGTAAGTACCTATCTGAGTACTTTGATTTGCATTTTTCTGTAATGACATCAATGTCTTGACTTATACATATTTATTAGTATAATTTATTATGCCATTTATTTTAAATCATTGAAAGTCTGAGTGATTTAAATGTACGTTTATATAAAGCGGCTATTGTGTTTTCATTTCACTAAAGAATAATTGCAGGCAAGTAACTGGACCACGACTTTGTATTTTATTTTCAGTGATCAATTTCTACGCTTACGGCGTTCTGTGGTGATTTCCGTGACGTGATGATTTATTAGTCAGCGGACCTGTCCTTAATGTAATACCTTAACAGCGACCATTAAGATTTCAGCTTGGAGTTTTATTTACTTTGTTGAATCTCGTCTTTAATTATAACTGCGAGAGAACAAAAGGTAACTAAATATGTTGAGTATTTAGTGTCGGTGGAAATACTCGTCGCTCGTTGATGAATACAGACTCGTTGAACTAGCGTTTGTTTGTGTGTTAAGAAATCTTAAAACAATATGTGCGTAAAGGTATAACCTATTGTTGCAATATAAAGTACCTAGGTATAGATATGCACGTACAACAATAATATCTCATGAGATAACGGCAGTTTCATCATTGTATCAGTGCACGTAATTTCGTAGAAATCTGCTAATACTTCCTAGAGCTACCTGTATATGAGCCAAGGTTATTATAATCTGAGAATTCCCCACAGCTTGCAGTGAATAGTATAGTTTCGGATCTGAGGTGTCGCTTCCACCTCAACGGTAATATGGCCGGCACGAACGTCAGCACAAAGCCGACCTCGCACGAAATCACTTTTAGTTTCTTTATTTGTCTCACCGCACCTACACGATATTATAAATAAAGACAACGTCTTTTTATTTTATTTGTGCACTCATATTAATGGGGAAATTTATAACTAAATTGACATTTATAACTGCCACCTTCCTACGATAATTCATTATTACTTGCTTTTGACGGTGACATAATTCCTATAATAATGTTAGATAATATTAATATGTCATGTGCAGTTCCTAAAGATGTCAACCAGTTTATCGTTCAAATAAATAGTTTAATAAGCCGATTAGATGGCTATCTCTGAGTACTTAGCAGTCACATGTGTAAAAGTATGTAAGGTGCTAAGGACGAAAAAAACGCTAAGGAGGAAAAAGCACTCAAGATTTTATGGATAAATATTATACAATCAATCAGTTCGGATCCAAAGTTCGAAATAAATCTTAAAAAGCTCAGTTACGCTAGGCCCAAAATTGGTACAAATATCCAAATATTATCTTAAAACAGAACAAAAGCTCAAAATATAAGATACCTGTATTTTATTATACAAGCGAATAAAGTATTTCGACAACGTGCGAATGACCAAAGTATTCCAATAAAATTTAACGCACCTTTTAACTGGCGAATATCCACCCCATCAAAATGTTTCCGTCTTTTTATTAAAAATGTTTGTTTACCCACCATTACCGCGGCATGTACGGCGAGCTCATAATTACGATTATAGTGGTCACAAATACTAACGACAATGTTTCCTCGAAGGGAGAAAGTAGGAGGAGTATGAAGGAATAAATCATCGCAAGGTATACCGACAAGGCTGAGATAAGGCCATCGATGAAATAGCGTCGATTGTGCGAACATGAGCCAACAACATGTGACATGGTGGCAGCGTCGTACGTTGTGACGGAGCCAGCCTGCTGCGCTTACAATCACCTCCATGATATGTTATGATACTATATAAGCCTACCTTTATGCGGTCGTGGCTTTGTATGGAACTCTTTACATATTTTCTATACATCGCTCTACGCACGCTCTACGCCCGCTACAGCGAAAATGCAGCCGAATAGCTCCTTACTTCACGTTTTAATTAGTTTTCTATAGCAGTTTTAGTATCAATAAAATCGGTAGTATCTCCAAGTTTAAGTTACGACCAATTTGGATCTCTTAGACGTTTAATTAACCCCACTGTAAACCTAAGAAAATTAAGCAGTTTGTTGGGAAATATTTTAAATCGCTTGAAGTGCTAATTAATGTAACTTTCTGTTCGTAAATTAACCCATCACTTTCCATTATGTCGTAAAAAGGCAAATGTGAGTGCCAAATTATTGCGAATGATTGATCTTTAGTAGAGCTTAACAAGATACGCACTTAGATTATTAATTTACCTATATAAGTCCAGATGATCGGCCACTCATTCCCACGAGTAAGTTATCTTATCAGTAGTTCATCTTAATAAACTTCCAGAAAACTTGCAAACGTTATACAAAATGAGTTCGAAAAGTTATAAGTACAAATCAAAGCGTTTCCTTACAAAAAAAAATCTCCTAATACATATATGTATGTATGTATTAAGGCAGGCATCAAGGCCCATAAAAACACATACAATACAATATTAACAATGTTGTTTATTAACATTGTTTATAAAATTTGATATGAACGACTCGCCAACATGCAGATAAACCCTGAGAGGTTTTCGTTTTGTGGCTAAAACTAAATGTGAATTAGGTTGTTTTAGAAAAAAAAAAGTAGGGAAAGCTGTCCATAGCATGGGCTAATGACTTTAAACGGTTGACTTTTCATTGAGGCTGTCATTGAGAGGCCCTTATCATATTGACCCATCGGCGCGATATAGAAGAAAAAAAAGAGCCCCATGTTTAGCAGAGTAGGTACGTCTTCAGGCGGGAATCGTGTTGGCATAATATTGTTTGGCATAACCTTTTCGCATAACTTTTATTAGCATAATAATACTGTGGCATAATAATACTTTTGCATAATGCAAAGTTTAGCATACCTATCATTTGGTCTAATTTGTTTTGGCATAACTTGGAGTTACATATATTTTTAAGGCATAATATTTATTCGTTTAGTAATCATGAGCCATAAATACAAAAAGGGTATCCTTTCATTTGACAAAAAACTAATCACAAATTTTCATTTTAAAAATAACGTTAGTTAAAATACTTGATAGAGTTATCACATTACGAACTATTCTTTCTGTAAATAACTCATTTGACAAATAATTGAAAGACATTATTTAATTACATCAAAACGTCATTTGATAAACTAATCTTTTTATAATCATGTTAATTTCTAAAACAACGCAAACCATAATATGGTTTGACAAAATGCATTGCTTGCTAATTACTTACTTAATTTATTTGAGAATTGTTTCTAAATGTCGGCCTAAGAGCGAGCGAAGCGTGCATTGTACTTGGGGCACTCCGACTCGGTCAGGTTAGGTTCGAAGGGGATGAGGGGGGCTCAAGTGAGCAAGCAAAGCGAGCGAACGAGCCCCCGTCATCTCCTTCGTGTTAGGTTCCTTTAAACCCTGCAGACAGAAAAAGGGGCCCCGCGAAGCGGTGCTCCATCGACTACGTCTTAATACTACTTTATATTCGGCATTACATTGGAGCAATAATCAATAATGCGAAATAGTGTCTACAATCCTTAGGGGTTATTTATTAGGGTTTATTATGTTTATTCCAAGGAACATTTGTAAATAACATGCGTTTATAATATTTTGCTTTATTATATTATGCTTCATTATTATTATGCCAATAGTATTTATGGCATAAACATTTTGGCAAATCACTTATGCCTAATAATATTACGGTTAGTGATCATTATGCTGAATTTCGTTATGCCAATGTAAATTATGACAATTATTATTTTATGCTTATCATTAGTATACCTCTTCAGGCTGATGTGAAGACCATGGAAGGCTTAGCGGGGTAATTACATATAAAACGGAAATCGATCTCATTGCCTTTTATTTTAACATCCATTGCATCCTATGTTCGAACTCGCTCAACAGCGTAAATAACGCAATGAACGTGGTTAAACTGTCTAAATGAAAGGCATTGTCATCGATTGCCATTTTATGTATGTTACGCAGTTACCACGGTGCGGTGGCTTACTGTCTTAAAAAAATAGCCGGGCTGCACGTTTCTTGTGGGCTCTTTTATACATCTATATTTAAAGACTAGTTTCGTAACATAAATTTAGCTTCAGCGTCATATTCCAATCACCATCACAATTGCCAGGCGTTAAGCGCAGCGATTACGTCGCGCGGTGGTATCTCCTGCCGTACGATTGTTCATTCGCTGCAAATATTACCAGTTGATTCGATGTTAATTGCCGTGTTCAGAGAAGATGAGTTTGATTTTGTTGTGGTTATATATTTAGTAAGGTATTCTGAGTTTCCAAAGGTTTTTTAATTGAGGATTGCGGTCTGATGGCGGTCGTCTCATAAGGAAATTGACCCTAATAAAAATCGCGGGTCGTCAAGCCGGATGTACCTATGTGTGAGCAGTCAAGTCGCCACTCAGCCCAGTCGAGGCACACCTTTATGTGCTTTATTGTAAAAGCTCCAGCTTTTGCACGTGAAGATTTACGGATGAAACCCATAATTTACGGATAGTTCGTGATTAACAAATTAAAACGTAATAACTTTGGCTGTCGGGCTATTATCTGTCAGACGTGAATGGTTTATATCCAGTCTATGGGCGCGCCGGGCACCTCGGCGCTGCATCCACTTGGTCAGATGTCAATAACACAAATAAAACACTTCGTCAGAATTTGCGTTATAGCTTAATAATAAAGTTAATAGCGAACGAATAACGAAATTATACAAATAATTTTATAACTGAATAGGTCTAACAAATTAAAGCATTTAAATGTTTCATACTGCACTGCTGAAGAAGGCTTTCAGATTTCGTAGCACAAGTTTCCATCAACATGAGCATTTTGAATACCAACCTTAATAATGGGTCTTTTAAATTACATGCGACGTTATTTAAATGAATAATAATTACGTAACAAAATGAACCGTTGACATTGTGGAGTACCTACAAATTTTCAGTTCTTTACTTGGAATACGCTCACGAGTATAGGTAAAAATAATTAAGCACTTCTCGTTAACGATCGGTTAACAGATATTATGCATGAAACGAAATTCAGTTTCCACAAACAAAATTAAGTAGGTCAATCTGATATAAAATGGCTATTGAAAAACGAAACCATAGCAATAATCTGAGCAGTGCAAGAAGGTCGAGTGTTGCGGCGCTTGCGACAGCCGACAGGCCTGACAAGCCGCCATATTGTATTCACATCCCAACGTTTGCAAAGAAATGATCAATAAATTTGTGCCGTCAATAAAGATATCGATCAAAATTACAGGGTTCCGATGATTTAACAAATATGAGTGGATCGCATGCGCGCGCGCACAGGGTGGCCGTATGGCTCTTCCGTGAAATTGTAATGTTACGGCCCTTAACAACAATTTAGCTTACCCACGAAAGCTGCACCAATTTCTTTAATTACCAGCCGAATTGAGCTGTTCGAGTCACTTAATTAAAAATAAGAACCTCTTTATTTGCAAACAGATTTTACGACGCTATTCTGTTTACAGCAACGCGTTTATTAAATACAATCAGGGTTAATGACTTCAACGCTTTGAAAGTGCAGTATGAAGGAAAACAAATAAAAAGCCATAAAACCACCTGTAAGAACGTAAATAAATATTTTATTATAGCCAACATTCGTTTTACACATTCGTATTTTACGTTAAATAAAAATGTAAGTTCGTGCCGAATCAATAAACTGTTGGGTCACAAGCTAGACAATGTTCGTGTGCAATCATTTCAATATAAGATACGCAGGTAGCGGTAGGTATTGCGCAGAGTGCCGGTTCATAGGCTCGGGAGTGGGGTAGGAGCGAGACACACTGCCACAATGGTCTGGGCCACCCTAGCCGCGTGCGTTACTCCCAATAAAAAGTTGAGTGCGTCTCATTAACGCCTTGCGCAAGCTCGAAAGCGGCCCTTGGGGCACTCGTTGCCAGAGACAAGCAACGCAAATTACTTTGGCACCGTTTGACGGCGGGAAATTTCATTACCACGAGCACATATCATTATTATCTTGCCGGCAATCTACATATTTTACTCGGTAATAAATGCGCGGGTAGTTTCACTTTCGGACACTGGTTTTCGAAAATGACCCGACTTTATAAATTTGCTGCGGTTCGGTTCTTGTGAAGGGCGTGTTACAGTTTTAAGTGAATTTCTTTTTGACCTCTTGCTCCAAGGTGTTGTCCGTAATTACTTGGACACTGCTATATAATTTGGTGTAAACAACGTAAACTGATATTGAAATATGTGACAACAGCTGCACAAAGATACAAAATGTTATTAAATATTAATTAGTAGGCATTCGAGTAATTGCAAGAGTGTGTTCTATCTCATTTACATTCTTATAACTCTCGGTTGTATTGTAAGTATATTGTTTTAAGGTGACAAGTTAATATTTGTCCATTAGAAACATGTCTCATTAAGTACATGTGAAGAAACATTTCTACAGAGAAATTGTAAGTAATTGCATAATTCGGAGGTATGCTAGTTAAAGTCATGTGATTAAAGATTGGTTCTGAATCGATAAAATTATTACAAATTCCGAAATGTCGTCGCTTATCTACATGATAGTAAGTGGCCTTACATGAAACTGAATGTTAGGCTTTGCGTCGAGGAATGCATTCAGGCGAGTGGGGGCTCGTTAGCCAACCGCCGAACACCGACAGCGTAATGACAGAACACGCCTCTTGTAATCACTGTGCGTGATTTTACTCCACATCGCACTTCTGAGACGTTTTGCGAATTTAATTTTTGGAGGTTATCAAAATCCTCACACGTTTCACCTCGCCGCCCGCTAAGCGTATCATTACGTGAACTGAAGCCTGCAATTACTCACTTGCGTTGGTGTAAAAGTTTTCACAAAGTAGCACACGTTCTTTAAGATTAAAGGATTGATTGATTATTACTATGTGCGTAAACGAAAAGTACACTCTGCACAATTTTAACGAGTCTCTTGATGCGATCTCTGTAATGCACGTACGCGGCGGCAGGTGGCTTAACAGGGCTTATGAAGCCTGAAATAGGTTCTTGTAGCATTAATATAAGCAAAAAGATACCAGGGAATAAATAAGTGAATAAACGCATTTACCAGCAGCTTGAAAAGAGTCCACAATAAAATAACTTTGGCTAGTTAGGTAACGGTCCTTTCGAAAGATATATCTATCAAATTATATTAACATGGAACAAAAATAAAGAATGCTAGCAGGAGCTCGCAGTCGGTACAGATGGCTATATCATTCCTTATACCCCGCCGCTGTAGCATCAGATAGGCAGCGGCGCAGCTGTCATCGCCGGGTTGCTGCGTGAACAGTTTCAAGATGCCGTCAGTAATTATTCCACGTCGCCGAAAAATTAAAGCAAGGATACGATAAACCTTAAGTGCAACGCGAATAAAAAATCTGCCAGTGAGAACACATCGAGCGAAATGGAACGTCAACGCGAAGGTTGATGTCGTGTCGCCGAGGGCACGGAGAAATGACGGCTCAGTCCGTTGTGCAAACCCGTACTTGTACAAATCGATTACACCCGTGTTCTGTAGGTGCAGAGATCGCGTGACGTGCATTAATTACAGGAGGTGTCGATTCGAAAAACGGTGTTCAGAAAACAACTTGGAAATTGGAACAGATCATAGTCATTATACCAATTTGCTGAGTACAGGCTTTTTAACCGTAACCCTCATAAATTGTATGTAGGTACCCGTTCCGTGTCAATTACGTAATCATAGAGTTCAGTATTATAAACACCGTCTTGATTCTTACATAAATACTTCCTAGATGGCGTGGTACTGATGGGTTATACTGTCACAGCCGCTCAGCCGAAACACAAATAGCTAATTCTTTATTCGACAACTTAAAACAATAATTAGGTATAATGTTTTGATTTATAACTACACGCATATTATGGACAACATTCCAGTGTTTTTTTTTTGTTATATTAAACGATCATTTTACTAATCCGTACGCTTGATATTTTATGACTGAATATAATTACAACAGACAGATAACATTTCGACATTGTCGATGAAGAGAAGAAGATTAATAAGACATCACTTTAGAGTTTTGTAAACAGTTTAGGCAAAGCCGTAACATTTAAGTACAAGATTGATTTATGAGTCTGATTTAGATCCCCATGTTCAATAAAAACGCCTCTTGATCAGAGCGACTTCAGGTACCTAACCTAGCTAGAAGGCAAGTGGCCAGTAAGTGATTACAGGCTTACCAGCTGATCTACTCTGTAAAAATCTAACCGTGAAAACGTAAGAAAAGTGAGCAGTAATTCCACGATGGGACTGGCTAGGGATTATCAATATTGACAGTTCACTTCAAGCTTCAAAATCTCACCGAGAAAACTTAGGTGACACTTCACCTAAGTTTTCTCGGTGAGATTTTCACAGAACAGGGGGCCTAAAATGCCACTTTGGCAGAATCATAAAACAATTCATATCACGCAATTTCATCTGTACGACAGTTTTGTATGGAGATTCGTAAAATGCTACAGATACACCTCTGCCTAACCCTTCAGGGATATATAGGTGTGAAACTGTCATCGGTAAGCATCGGATGTAAAGGAAGTGCCGTAGTGCTTTTCCTTAATGTTTCGAAGTTTACATTCATGGTTCGGTATTGTTAAAGGCCTACTTACGTAAGAAAATCAACGAAAAACTGACTACGAAAAAGTTTCAACTGTGTCCTACATAAGGAGTACAGTTGGATTACATTCGTTAGTAGTTTGGCGGGGTGCTGGGTACTGGCCCGGCGCGGACGGTATCGGGCGCGCATCTCACGCCCTGTTGCCACGCTTCTCACCTCGGGACGCCACCTCCGCCACCTCCGCGCACTTCGCCCGCCTTGATGCTTTATCGCCCGCAATCGCACCACTCATCTATTACACGAACCTTACCCACTAAACTGAATGTCGATGACCCACTCGACCTCATCCCTCCTTATGGGGAGTTACGAGTGACAGCGCCGTGCGAGCCTGCTCATGTGCATTTCTTCATTATTTTTATCGATGAAATATTAGTAGTTGTATATTTTTACGAGTACATTTAGTAACTTCAATTTAATAAACGAATTATTATGTTCGTTAATACATTTCATAACCGCTAAACGTATTGAATTTTACAAGAAAATTGTTATAGATAATTACAAAAGTGGTATTGATGTCTCAAATTCGAAGCAACAGTAAATGATAAGTTCCTTTAATCCATTTATTATTATAAATTTATCGGACCCGGTCCCTGGGAAACTGGCATTTAATTTAGTTAGCTATCTAGGCTGATCAGTCAAGCAGTAACATCTAGATTGAAAGGTTTTATTAGTCTAATCCTAATTCAATAACGCTTTTTGCTTGACACGGCTGCGGCTGCTGCGTTGCATCCTGTTCAGCTGAGACGTGCAGACAGTAAACACTTTCACGACTAATTGTTATTAGTGCAGCGTGATCTAGTTCCATAGTGTAATGTCAACGTGTCTGCCCACATTTCGTGCATTAGCTTTAGCGCTGATATTTACACATCAGCGATGCAAGTTTGGCGACTGCATTAGCCCGTTTTGCATTTGATTATATTTTTAAATGGCTTTTAAACATAAGCTAGCCAGTGTCGTAACAAAATCTAGCGCTTGAATTCAAACCTCAGTCGCACGATTAACAGACAACATATTGTGAATATAATAAAACTTGTATATTTATTATTTTGTTGCAATTTTGTCACACACCTTTGAATGATTTACACAGACTTCGATTGGTGTCTGGTAATTTATATCTCCTAAGTATCATGATGAAACTTCATCAGAGTTCATGTTGCGACACCCAATGAAAAATATTTTCATAACGATTGCGTTCCAGATACATCAACCTTATGAATGATACGAGTATTTATTCTCCTCTTAAATTAATTGTCTCGGACAAGAGAGAAAACCAATCTTGGGTTTAAATATACCTAGTTGTTTTTCATGCTGCTATTGAAATTATATAACAATTTTGTGTTCTTTAAATACTCTTTGCGTTATCAAAACTCGACTGTTTGTGTGCAATGGCACTCCATTGTTAACATCCAACTAAGTATTTAGTATCGAATTGAGTATTACGCTCAGCTGTCCACATTAGTTTGACTACTTCTCAAGTGATCCTATTTGAGCGTGCTCAAGCAGCCGACTTCAATTCATACGGTCTGAATACAGCGGCCATCACAATGCATCAGCGCCTGCGCAAGTGAAGGGCACTCGGAATTCTCGGATTATTTTAACTTGTCTTTTTCAATGTCAGCGTTTAAAATAATTGCATCACAATTTTAAAATGCGAGGCTTTTGCTTTTAAGACGGTTTAAAGCGTCGTATAATAAGATTATTTCCTGGAAGTCATGAGACACTTCTTTGTCGGGCGCTGCTCTTAATGTATGTAACTGAGACCATGTATGCTGACTGTTGACACTAATCTACAGATTTATTAGTCTAATAGAATCATTTGTTTACGTCATTTGCATATTTTTGGACACTAAATACGTAACAACTTAATAAAAAGGTCTTGTAGATTTAATACCTATTGCCTACCCAACACCTTATTTTTTGTGCCAAATTTCCTAGTAGTGCCTAGTTTCGAATGTAACAAAGCGACAGTGGAATGCACATCTTAACAATAACAAGCCAAGTAAGAATGTAACGCTTAACGCAAACCGCAATAACTACAAAATCAAAACAAGTTGATGTAATACGAAGAGACAATTCTGCGTATCGAATAATAAGGAGTGCAAGACAAGAGGACGCACGTTCGTGACCGGCCGAAGGCCTTCCACTCTAGCGGTCCGCAATTATTTATATTAAAATTACGGAAAATCACTCTCTCTCGACTAGCGAGCTTATCGACCATTGTTTCATGTCGGAACTATTTTGACAATTGATGGTCGGCCAACCCGTGCGGTTAGGTGCGCAGTGAGGCCCTCGCGTGGGCCGTTCTCTATTGTAATTCGATTTAAACATAGGTACCATCGTTCCGGCGACATTGAATGCTTCTCGGAATTAGATTTAACTCTAGATAGTTACGGATGTTGTTTCGATACACTTTTGAAATACCAATCTCCCGAAGCAACGTAGGTTATGAAACGTTAAATATTTCACCGATTGTCCAGTATAGGCTGAATATCGTAAGATGACATTACTTAGCGGTTTACTTATTTCGGTCTTTTATTGAGAGCTTATCAACGTATTAAATTGTAATTGTATATTACTTTGGATAAACTCTATCTCAACATTCACTGGGCGGTATCTTAAATGCAAATACAATTAACTATGCATCATCATGGACCACTTTTTACCATTTCAGATAACACGTTTTATAGCATAATAATAGGTATTTATTACAAAAAGACAAACGTAAATAGAACACAAATTATGCACATTTTTAAGTTTCCACGAACTGAAGAGGTATTCAAAGTCAATATTTATTACTCCTAATAATGTGGGTGAGGCATTTTATTGTCAATAAAAACGATATTTTCACTTTATTACCTAGACTAGACAAAGATTCTCAAGTTTGAGTGGTTTGTTTGTTAAGCAGCAGTTGACGAGGTGTCGGGGTGTCTGTGGGAATCGCCTACGGCCGACATGCCTAACTCATTTGTACAAATGAGTATAGATAATTTGTTGCAATATGACCGGCCATCATCACGTCGCTGCGCGGAGGAGGCGAGTCGTCTCAGCCGTCCGTCATTATCCGCGCATCGACAGATCTCGGCGATGACCGACACCGTTAGTGCCGCAACAGCCACACTGATTCTTATAAAACTACAGAAATATGTAACAAATTGCGCAAACATCTTATCTTAAGCTATATTTAGAGCTACATTTCATAAAATTCACATATTTAGTGACCAGCATTTCCAAAGCGTCGTGATTGTTATTCGACATGCATATTACTGAAATGTGGACTGAATAAAATTTCACAAGCGTTATAAAGCACACAAAGCTCACAATTTAACTTTCATAATAAAATTCAGATGTGCATACATATTGATCACGTTTAAAATTGCATTCTTGATAACCATGTATTAAAATCGAGTGAAATCTGTAATTCGTTGGAGAGTTTGCCCGAGTAACATGACTTGACACAAACTGAGCACAAAAAGCGGTCGGACACGGGTCATTCATTTCATCGTTATGTAAGAACAATATTTCGTTGTTGCTTTTAACTCTTATTCAATAACAACGGTAAATAGGTACATTGGGTCTAAATAAAAGTAGAACATAAACGTTTCTATGCGTATACTTAAGTCAACACAAGAACGGAAAGTGTAAAAGAAAATGATTTTTAATCATGTCACAAATAATGTGAAGCTTTTCCTACTACTAGTCTCAGAGGACGAAGTTAAAGATGTGTTTTTCCCACGAGACGACTATTCTTCGACCTCTTCGAAGCAATTACGTAGATACCGATGTCCTAACTGTAGAACGGATATACTATAATTGTATCCGGATTAATTCCGTTATTAAAGAAAATATTTACGAAACCCGTGGCTCCGTTAACATTAAGAATAAGTTTAAGTTTTCCCGAATGAAAAATACCTACCCCATATATTATCCACGGCGGGTTACCTACCTACCAAGTTAACTGTTAGACAAAATCTACCTAAATGTTTGGTTTTCTGGTAATAGACAGATCAAAAAACTTAAGCATACCTTATCACAAATATTTGGATTCCTACGGATAGCCGGCTGTTGCGTTTAGGAAAAGCTTAAATGGTAGGATGGATTCTAATCATAACTATTTTAAACTATTTTTTTTTGCGGCGTTTTTATATTTAAATTAAATATGCATAATTACATTATTTAGCATAATAACGCTACTCTAACCAACTCATTACAAAGTTAATTTATCAGCTCCCGTTCATCTGTTAACTGTCATTTTATAATGTAATTTTTTTGATGATTGATTCTTTCCTAGTAAATGAATATGAATATTTTTTTCTAATTCATTATTAAAGACTTAAGTATCCGCATATAACTTAACTCTGGCAAAGACAAATTTTTATGTCAAATACATGAAATTTATGCCTACTACATAAAACGGCAAAACAATGAGTGAGCGGCAAGTGGTGGCGCATTATCTTTGTTAGATATTTGACGAATGCCAAATACAGGTATTACCTACATGTAGCCTGGGGCTACGACTAGTGTAAAATAAGTTTTCGAAATAACGAGCTGTATTTGCGATTTGAAGGAGCGCCTAAGCTAATACTTTCCGGGAAATCTGTGTCAGAGGTCGCGCAGAACACGCAAGATTCGCGTGTAACTCGCCGCTGCCATACAAGGTAATTAATATAGTGTTTAAAGGGAACGCCAATTAAAGGACTTTCATTAATTAAGTGAGATTAACATCTAATTGATTAATAAATTAATTTACACTGTTAAACTCTCTTATTACTGCCTGCTTAGAATAGTAAGCGAAGAGCTTATTTATGTTAGCCTTCTCTATTATTTGTAATTGTTACTAATCCGCAGAAATGGTAGCGTTTCAGTGTTTAAATGCTAATTTATACAGATTATCAACAAATATAACTTGATTTTCCTGTTTCTAATATGTTTTAGTTACTTATTTGTCACCTACATTTGCCAATTTAGTGTTATATCGTGGACCTTTATTACGTGATCAAAAATTTGCAAAATCTCCAGGTTTTGCAAACCATCGGGGATGGCAGCATTAGAAGAGGACTGCGATAATCTTGATACAATTACTTAATAGTCACCTTTTCGACTAAATTATTATTAATTCTTTATTGGATATTTTTTATTTATTATCCTTTTTCATTAATAGTTAAAATTCTGTTATGCAATTTATGCCATTTCATTCTCAAACCAAATAAGGCAACCAGTTCCTAGATATTGGTGTCTAAAGTAGGGAACTAAACGATGATACAGACTGGCAGTAGTGTCCAGTGTCCACACGGACGCCATATGTAACATCACACTTAGGGTTGAGAGGTCAGGCTGTCGCTACTAGTAAAACCAGAAACTCTACATATCAATATTAAAAGAACAGGTCGTGTGTTTATAGTTACCGTAAAACCAATTAGGTACTTCTCATAAGTACACACATCAAAAGTGTCTAGGGATCAAGCATTTTTATGCGGATTTCTTGAGATTGAGATGTGGCTTTGTAATAAATTTATGATTTTATAAATTTATATGGATCCTTTTTGGTGCATTTCATAATTTGAATCAGGAACTGTGAATCAAATTCGAGTAAAAGATGAAAATCAGCTGTCAATATTTTCCCTATAAAAACATACAACGCATTGAAGACATTATTAGTGCTACTGTTTCCCTACTACTGATTAAAACCAACGTTATTATGGAGCGGCGACGTCATTTAAGCAGGGAAGAAATGCTCAGAGCCGTGGGAATGATAGAAGCTGGTTCCCGGCAACGTACTGTGGCTTTAGCTCTGAATACAAGTCAGAGTGTTATCAGTCGACTTTGGACACGTTACCGAAGCACTGGTACCGTGGCTGAGCGCCATGGAGGACGGTATCGCTGCACCACACGGAGACAAGACCGATACATTCAAATCTTAACTCGAAGAGCTCCAACAATAACCGCCATGATGTTAGCCGTGAGGCTTCATCACTCTTCAGGGAACTTAATTAGCGACCAAACAGTCAGAAACCGCTTGCATGAAGTGAACCTTCATTCCCGAAGACCGCTACGGGTACCACCTATAGCAATGCACAATCGTAGGATTCGATATCAATGGGCTCTTGAACACAGAAATTGGGCAGAAGAACAATGGCGTTTCGTGTGCTTTTCTGATGAGTCTCGTTTTGGTATGAGACCGGATACAAGACGTATACGACACTGGAGAACCCCTGGACGCCAACAGCGATTAAAATCCTGCCAGGAAGTCCATCCTTATAGTGGTGGAACCATCATGGTATGGGCGGGTATTTGGATCGGCGGAAGAACTGAGTTGATTTGGATCAGAGGCAACCTCAACGCTCAAATTTATGCTGAGACGATTGTATCAGACGTCATCGTTCCTCTACAAGTGCAAATCGGTCCCTTATTTCAGTTAATGCATGATAATGCACGACCGCACACCGCAAGAGTTGTAAGACAGACTCTCGCCGCAGCTAACATCAATGTCCTGCCCTGGCCTGCTCAGTCGCCAGACTTGAACCCGATTGAGCATGCATGGGATATGCTACAGAGAAGAGCTCTGCCGAATATGGAGGGTATCCAGTCGCAAGAAGACCTTTTTTTGTTGTTGCAACGAACATGGGCGGCCATTCCACAGCGTGATTTGGATGAACTCATTTTGAGTATGCCAAACCGATGTTCTTGTGTTGTTAGTGTTCGCGGTAGAAACACGGATTATTAATTGTTTAAGTTACCCAATAAAATTTTAAAGAAAACTGTTATTTCAGTATTTTTTTCGAACTTTTGTGTTAGTGGTTCAAATGTCAAAAATCCCTTTATTAGGAAAATGGCAAATTTCTTTATTAATGCAAAGGTGACTTGGTTTATCGTTACTGTGACAAACGAAAACACTTTATTTGATGAATCCTTAAAGAAAATTTTAATTAATATCAATCAGGAGAAAAGTTATTGCAAAAATATATGTTGATCCCTAGACACTTTTGATGTGTGTACTTTGAAAAAAGTGGACTCCGGCGACAGTCAGAGAAATATTACAATGAATAATAATGCGCTGTTCCTATATCTGATTATGAACCGTTTTCTTTACAATGGGTTAAAAACAGTTGGTTGTAACACGGCCGTTGTATGTTAATAGAACACATTTGTTTATGCTAAGTTTAACTAATCTAGTAAGATGAACTAGAAACAGATCTTTATTGATAGTAATGACGTAATGGCTGGTAAAATATATCAAATGACCGATTATGATGACGTGCTTTGAGCAAAGTTTCAAAACTGTGTTTTTTTTATTTAAGGCATTGACTGCCAACGCGGTCACCGGTGACCGCGAACAATAGATTTTCTATTGTGTCTGTTGTCTGGCAGTCAACGTGTTAACCGATATTCAACTGTTTCGGTAATTGGTAACTGTCGGTAATGACGGCATGCACCGGTCACAAGGAACGGATGGTGGATAAACAAATATTTAGAACATATAAAACAATCGCACACGATAGCCATGACAAATGAGGGTACCTCTCCGCTAATCGTCGTGCTCATCGCCAGCCATCAATCTTCATTATCGTGTAAGAGGCGCCTTGCGATTCATTCTACCAACATGTAACGTACGTGAAAGTTGCGTCATTACTGTTTCATGTGTTATGTGAACACGTCATACAATGTTATTTATTTCCTATTAAACTGGTCACTTTTAGATGCGTGTTTCTTGCAACTCTAGATGTTTTCGTTTGCAATTTTCCTCATACATACATACATACTCACGTTTTTTCCCATAGGGGGTAGGCAGAAACTACTAAACTCCACCTGCTACATAAGAACTCCTTTTGTCTCGTTTACGTTAACCCGTCCCATCCCGTTACCCGTCGTTTCCTCTTTGTTTTTGCAAATTAAGTAAATAATTTACACGAATATATACCCTGCTGTCAATAACTCTGAAAAGCTATCTTTAATACCTGAAACTATTTACGTATACCGAGTTGGAGACAAGCGTGTAATCAGTAACAGTCATTAAAAATAAATCAAATCAATTAATAACAATGCATTTCATGAGAAATTGTATTTTGTTTGCAAGAAATGATTTTCCTCTTGGTAATTATTCTTAACATTGCAGGTAGTAAAGTTTCCAGGGTCATTTCTTTCCGACGAAAGCGATGGCAAGTTGGAGTACCTTCAAGTTAATGACATTTCGTGCTTCGCAACAGAAATGTGTCGGCTTATAATTGGTTACATACTCACAATAAAAAACGGAAAATGGTTCAGTATAATTAATTTAAGTAGACAGTTACATAATTTGCATTCCAATATATCATGCGGCGACATCATGAAGTTTACCTGTATTCAGTAGTCTACAGGGTGGATCTCCTATAGGCTGCTGGAAATAGGCTTTTTTTTTGTATAGGGGGGAATCCCTAACTAAGCCTTTGGAGGCTGAACAGTGATGGGAGACACGTCACAGTTGGGTGGTCGCTACAGTCGCGTCGCCAGACCGAGACCGAGTCTGGCGACTGTAGAATAATAATAGCGCATAGGGATGCTGTAACACTAAACCATCTATTTACAAGTGCGTACCATGTTGTAATAGCAACTTGATTTAACACCTTCTCCTGCAAAGCCGTACGAAAATTTTATACCTATGTATTAAAATTAATAAAGTATCATACTTACACGTATTTATATGGAGCCATTAATGTCCATAAAATACTTTAATGTCAAGACCACACCGTGTGCACACCAAAAATATGCATGTAGAAAAAAAAAATCTTATTTAAAAAATTCAATCATAAATTCATAACGAAACAAGATCACAGTTTTGGGTCATTGTTTTTGTTCGTAAATCCGGTCATTCTGCGCATGCGAAACAGCCCGATGCTATGTCGTCGGCGCGGCGCGGCCCATGCCCGCGCGGGCGCGCCTTTCACCGCAGGTCGTAGGTCAGGGCGCGCTCAGGTGCTCCGCCCTCGGCTCCCCCTCGCCCCGCGCCCCCTGTCCACCCGCGCCGCACTAACGGCCCGCCACCATTGCCCTATTCAGCTGTCGTCGCGAGAACAACATCGCCGCCGCTGGGAACAACAACACTTATGAATTATTCCACCGCTCTGTACTGCTTAGAAACAATTATAAAACAATACGAATTCATAACATAACTTTCACAATGCGCTCTTTGTGTCGCTCCATGCTCTCGTTTGCTGCATTATGGCAGGCGAGCGAGTACGCAGACCATCTTCGCCGTTCTCTTAGATAAATCGTGTAATATGCATACATGTATATATAAAACGAAACACTAGAAAGTCGCATCAGCTCGGTACAAAAAATTTGGTGGCAATGTTTTGCGGCATCAACATGATAATTTCCTGTTGCTAAGATGACGATCGAATCAATTTGGCTTGGAGTGTGCAGCGCGTTGCGTATGGTTGCGGTGGCGTGCGAGATGCATCGTTAAGTTAATGCGGCCGTAACGGCGGAAGCTGCGCATAGCGTTAGCGAGCTTTCGGCGGTTCCCACGGCGCCCCTCCCGCGACCGCGCAGTTACACAATGCGAGGTGAACGCGGATCTAAGCAATCGCTTAACCTCGCCCACTGCGCGCGCGCCGCACCGCTTCACCGCCGCACCGCGATGCACCTCCACTCCGACACCACCGTTTCATAAAACACCGACAACTATTATACTATCAGACTATTGCCTACACAAGTTATCGTATTAAACATACTTATTTAATGTTTTAAATATTCACAATATTGTAATGCGTAATTTAAATCCAAATCTATTTGAATATAAATTGTTTTCTAAATATAAACAAGAACACTAGCTTGTTTAGCGATGAATTGCTTTTTAACAGACTTCTTATTGGTATTTTTTACCTACTTATTATTAGTTCCTTTGTTTATTCAGGATGTGCAACATAGACATAAACATCTGTCAACCTTTAAATAGGTACGTACCTACCAATGTTTCCATGAAGCACTTTAAGAATGGAAAAATTAATAACGGTCTCACGATAATAGCGTATAAAATTTTTCGACTTATGAGACACGATGACGGACGTAACGCAGGCCGGAAGATTGCAATGAGTACTTTCTTTACATCCGGCAGTTCAGGCGGGGTCACGACCGATCTTTTTGTCCAGCCTACAGGCTGAATGCACGCGACCCGTGCGTGATTATGTTCGACGCGCTTAATTATGCTGTCACATCATCACTTGATGTGCGATAGTGAAAGCGAACGATACTTGCCGTAATAATAGACGAAAAATATAGCCATATGAGCGTGGACAGCTTGCAGACGCAACCTCGCCGAGTCGCCGTGCCATCATCACACAAACCGGTGATTTCTTAACGACATTAAAAGTTGTATCACGTTGTTAGCACGTGCATATAAATTAATGTGTTTTCGGCAGATTATTCAGTCTAGTCGTTATACATACATAATCAGCGACGGAAAAAACCTACTTGTAAGTTTTCGATCGCATTATTTTAACGAAGATAAATCACGTAAAATCGAACAGAAGCGGTGACAGTTTCGGGTGTGGGGTATCGGACAGAAACGAGATACTGTGATGTCGCGAATTCAATCCCGGTCATGTATCAATGTGTTTTTTCAATATATTTACACAATTTACGACTGACTTGAACAGTAAAGGAATATATTGTTCAGCTTGCACATCCTTAATAATACGCCGACAGGTACTGTCATCATTTTTTATGTAGGTATCTATGTATACTTTTGACACACAAAATGGTTTAATGTGTGGTTAAATTCTGAATCTACTTTCTATCAACAATAGTGAATTCCTTGTAAAAATATAGGTATCTAAATATGGTAATAACTTAGCTGTGATTCGGTGTTCACAGGTGAGAAAATAAGAAAAACTTAAATAAGTAAGTTTTTCTTTTCGTTTTACAGTTTATTACAAACTACTATAATAATTTGTATTTCAATAAGTTTCTTTTGAAGCTTAATTGCATGCTTTGTTTATTTTTGTAAGCAACGAACTTACAGACGGGCTCAACTCGACTCTACTCGACTCATGCACATAATTTTCGAATAGTTTCCTACTGAATTTAAATTTTGATATAAAATTACGGAAGCTTGTCTTGAAAATTGAAACCGTATCGTAATTTACTGAAACCGTAGACAAAAACACGATCTGCCTACATTATTCAGGTTTTCTTCTCTGTTCGATGCCTTGGCAAAAAAGAGACAAAGTATATTCGCTCTTGATTTAAGTATAAAAAAGAACAGTTCTCGATTCAGTCGATGTGAGCGCAGAATTTCCATGTGCGGGTTGGGTTCCGGCTTCGAAATAGTCCGGTCCTCCTTGAGAGCGCCGCAGAATCCGACGGGCTCGACCGCAATCTTTTAGATCATCGTCTATATACGTACTTCTACTATAACACATTTTATTATTTACGACAAAGCTAGTTTGAATAACGGAGAACAAATTCGTTTTCAACCAATATTGTTTGCGGTTTATAGTTTTACACATGTACGACGTCTGTCCATCTTTTTCCTTTCGGTTACGCTTGTGAGCTTGTGAGAAATCTTCTCTCTAATTAGGAAACGTTATGTAAACAGAGATGTTATGTAATTATCTAGTTTTGCCGAAGGTCCTCGACCCCGCGACAAAAGCTCCGCTACATCGATGCTGAATTGTGTAAGCATAAGTTTTTACCAATGGTGTGGAGATGACAGAGTGACGCGGCGAGGCGTGGGTGACGAGCGCGTCAAGCACGGTCGTAACAGTCCATACAAAACACCAACAACGGTGGCCGGACAATAGATTTAGTTTCTAAAAACGTCGAGAGGTGTCACTTTGTTAAATTAAACATATATTTTTCTATAACAACACTAAGATATAGTTTTGATTGTTCATTTCTTTCTACGTAAAATGTTTACGATTGTTAACTTTACGTTAAAGTTGTTTTCTTCAAAAGCGATACCGTAACGCAAACTGTTTAAAGACAAAAGTCAATAAAATAATCTATTCATTTATAATTATCTTTACAAAGTATTTATTTTTGTAGGAAACAACTTTAAAATAATTTAATTTGCAAGTTCCGTTTTGTAAACATCTACTTAGAATGAAATCGATTTTCAAGGCCGGCGATACTGACTGACACTCTGACAGTTGTTAGTTTGTTGCGTTTGTTTTGCTGTTATTTTCGTGACTTTTTCGACAACTATTACTCTCTCAAAGGAAACAGATATCTCTGCTTATATTGTTTTGACCCGTGCGCACTACTTTGGACTTCCATTTTGCGTTCGATCCGGACTTGACGCTGTGGCATCTCCGTTCAAATGTTGTGTTCGTAATACAATTGCACTACAGCACGTAGTAAGTTTATAGTATTCATGTTAACTTAACTGTGGATTTTATTACAGAAGTATGTAAGACTTAGTTGAATAACAAATTGAACGAGTGAAATGAGTTTTATTTTTGTCCCCTTATAACCTGAATTACTGTTTTCATCTACGTTTTCCAGAGAAAACATTATCAGTGCAGACACTGATAATGATTTCCCTGTATTTTCATAAATATCAGTTCAGAGGAAAGAGTAGATGAATTCAGGATAAATATGATTTTCTGCAAAGGAAGGAACCATCTATATGATTATATACGAGAGGAGCTATAGGTATATACATAACCGGTTGTAGTTCCTAAAGTTATTAATAGGTGGCGCCTTACTGTCAAAGCGACTGACTACTCTATTCTCATATATTATAATGTACTCTGTGGCGTCAAGTGTGCAATATGCTTCATTTATTCATAGGTACCCACATACCAATGAAACTAATACATATTATGTTTCAATGCGACGCGTAACAGAATAAATTGTTCGGAATAATTATGTTAATTGAGAAACGACAATCGATCTAAGTTGTGACAGTCTATTTATTTTGCGGCTTAAAGTTTTTTATCTCTTTCAGATCGCGCAATAATAGTTTGCTTACAACAAAGGCTTTATTTTAAAATCGTGCAATATTTACAGAACAACAAAGTGCACTTTACCATAACTTTAACATAAAATATTCAGTGATTTATGAACTCTTTGTAAAAAATACTTGTGCTTTTAGTAAAAGATGTTTAACTGTGTCAATGTTTTGATTCGGGAATTATAGCAAATGCGTTCTTTTGTTACAAATATTTGTTTATAGTATATTCGTGTGTTTATGTATATTTATTTGTGCTTATGTGTCTAAATGATATATTTATAGTTTTAATAGATGTAATATTTATAAACATTATCCTCAATTTTTATTATTACACCTAGGTACTACTGTTTGCCTTTGCATCACCCAAAAGTTGATTGGTAGAAAATGCCTATGGCATTAAGTCCGTCTCACTACATTTATGTTCTTAACACTTTGCGCCCCTCGACGTAATAACAATAAAACTTCTATTGTGTCTCGTTCAATGTGTTAAAGTATTAAATAAATCAATAAAATAAATACCAAATTATTTTTATGACCGGGCATCACAGTTACTTTTGAGTCTTATACTCAAAAATATATTCTCAGACTTACCTGCATGTTTGCATCCGGAAAGCAATGAGTAGTCATTAAATAAATAGTTCCATTGAGGATTACGCACGCCATTTACCTTGTAAGCTGTCTCTATTCCAACTGGAGATCAAGCCCCATCACTATAATGATATAAATGCCCACTAAGACTACTCTACTATTGAGTTTATAAATGTGCAATTTAAAGTTATCAAGTACAGAACTAGGAAAGAACTGAAGTTAAAAAGATTTACTTACATGTAGACCTTGTAGTACTTAAACTTTATGTTAAACGAACTAATTAAAAATGACTTAGCTTCGCCTTATGTAGTCGTCAATATGCAGTTTTTTTTGAGTTTCACGAACTAGGTAAAATTATTTTTCCTGTACCTACTATGTCTAAACTTATTGTGAAAATAAAATATATTATCACGATGTTTATAAAGACGCTTGAGTGAAATACCTTGACAACACCACTCAAGGGACTTAAAAATAATGGTTGGATAAAAACCGTTTCCCAAGAACTTACCAGCAAGCATGTCGACGTGTATGTGAGACTTGTGACTCGCAACTTAATAAAACGCTATTTTATGAGTCAGCTTTACTACCTACAGGTCGAAATTAATGAAGTGCAGAATCACTAGGATACAGGATCTAAAAAATAATTATTGTGATTTCAAGCAGTTACATGTATAACCGGAGCTTGTGTCATAATTGAGCGTTTGAAAGGATTTATTCTTCGTTCGGCCCACTGAGTTTTGTCCTATATAAGAAATTCCTGGTTCGTCCCAAACAATATGCTTCCTTCGTCCCAAAATATAATTTTAAATATTTTATGCTTGCTTCGTCCTATTTTATATTCCTTCTACGGCCCATATTTTTTTTGTATATGCTAAACTTACTTTTTTGTACAATCGGCAAAAAAGGGTTACGTATTATTAAATATTTAACATCAACCAACTATTTATCACAATAGGTCCTCTCTGTCTTCTCCGCGAGAGAAAAATTACTCGTGTTATTTTATAATAACACTCATTAGGCGCTCTTAGTGAGTAAGTTGTACGTATATAGCTGACGTCATTGGAATCTGTTTAGAAGTGTAGGTAAAAAAGGTCCATCTCATTTTTATTGCGTCCTTTTTTACTTCATGTGGCCAATAGCTTTACTTTCCGTTATCAGCAAAACGGGCTCAACGCTAGCTCCCGTGATGCACAGCACAGTGTCGACTCATTCGTCACCTGGTTATAGTGTGATTGAGAGTTGATCGAGTTTGTCATAGGTAAGTCATAATCTTTATCTAAAGTATTAGTGATTAATTATAAGTTAATTAGGATCGGATCTAGTACCGTTTGGCAGGAGGAAGGGGGTAAAAGGGGTGAAAGCTGGTAGGGGTTGGGTCCCTGATTATAAAGCTACCACTCTTACTACAAGATATTTTCAAGAAATTAATAAAAATGGTTTCTAACCTCAAATCAGATAAATAGTGAAACGAAACGTTAAAATGAGTGATTGACAACCAAATCTGTTCCCGTTTATTGTCTGTGGTGTAAAATGTCGTGCAATATCGTTGAAACTAAACGTACAAAAAAAAACTATGCCATTTGAAATGAAACGTACAAAAAAAACTATGCTATTTTTTGTTGACTGTACCTTTAAAGTACTTGCAATTTGGGACGAAACACAACTTCAATAGTGATATGGGACGAACTAAGAATTTTTTGGAATGTGGGACAAAACTTAGGGACGAACGAAGAATAAATCTATAATCTCAAAAAAATTGTTTTTTAATTTGCTCGCACGAATAATGGCACTTTGACAAACGAAGGCATTTGTCAAAGTAAGATTGCATAGCAAAAAAACTTATGAAGGTATTTTCTTTTTCGAAATATGCACGTGCCTGTTTGAGTTTTAAACGTTTGGGTACCTACTGTGAAAAATTAACACATATGTTTTCTATTTATTCCACAGTTTAATTTTATTATTTTTTCAAACGACAAGTTTGTTTTCTTCCTTTTTTTTGGGAATTACAAATCAAAATCAAATCAAATCATTTATTGGTTTGCAAACATGGGTATTTAGTACATAGATGTTTAATTTAAAGAGTACATAACCATTAAGAACATAATATTTTAGTAAAATTACTAGCTGCAGCGTAGGTACTGAGCTTAAAACAAACACAAATTCAAAGCGACGAATTTCGAAGATAGATAAAGCTCACCTCAAAGAAACTTGAACACAAAGACGAGATCATTATCTAAGTTCATGGTTCACATTATTCATTGTTCGCTTTGTGTCGCAAATACTCAGTGCGTATACACTAACTATAATTTACTCGTACCTACTTATACTTGAGCTGTCAATTTCCAGATCCTATTCATACGTCACACGGAAGTTATCGCCGATCGAATGTGATGGTCTTTAATGTGATTTGATTGAACACTGCATCCACGTTTAGTCCTAATGATATCTCTTAATCTCCCTTTAGACCGAGGATGTCGATATATCTATAAGAAAAAAATAAATGTTAGAGGTGAAAAGTTCGACAACACGGACAGTTTCGTTGTGATTAAATTTTTGGACATCATTTCAACTTTGCCTTTAGGTTGGCCAAGCAGGTAGTTAAACAAACAGATTGCACGTATACCATTTCATCAAACATGTCAGTTTAATGAAATAGAGATTTGTTGAAATTATGTCCAAAAACTGAAACACAGCGATACTGCTTGAAGTCAGAAACAGTTCGATTTTACTGTACCAGTGTTGCCCCTTTAAAGTTTGTAAACTGACCTAGTATTTTTGGACTTTAAGGCGACTACATGACCTAAAACGCGGTCATTATCGGATTGCATAAAAAAGAAAGAGAAGCGCGATGACACAACGCTGGTAATTTATTGCAAAATATGAAACAATCATCTATTGTTGGTTTATCAAACACCAAACAATAAAAAACCGTAAACTAAAATTCGGGGAATTAAATTGTCTTTTATATGGTGAAAGTTTTATGAAAATACACCCGATAGTGTTTGCGTGATTATCGTTTTTATGTCCGCGGTAGACATTACTTTACAAATTAATTACACTATGTTAAAAAAATATAATTGCAAATATTCACATATCAAATTACGAAGCAAATGGTCTAGTATAACATTAATTTTTTTCAAAGAAATCAGTCCGGTCGATTAGACGTGATGTTGAATTTAAAATCATTAGAAGTCGTATATCTGCGCCTTAACAAAGGAAACATGGGTTTCCCCGACCTTCTTAGAAACCTTATAAAACGGCCAGAAAGGCCAGCATCCATTGGCGTTACCTAAATAATGATTTTCTGAACGCCAACAAAAGCAAAAGTAAAAGCAAATAAGGTCTTCTACGTGATATTATATATATTGATGTAGGTATTTTTTTATATGTATTATAAAACCAACTCATAAATAAAAAAGCATTTGTAACACAATGTAAATAACAAGTGTTACGCTTCAATAAAATAATCTACACTTATTGTGTCTGGTCTGTACTCATCTCATACATTTTGAGCTTAGCTCTAATAAAATGGAAAACAACAATCGATACATGGAAATAAAGTCGGTATTCTTACTCGATTTAATATTCGAGTCGAAGACAATGGGCAGGAGTATTATGTATTCATTCGATTTATATGTTGTCACATTAGTGCTGTGGAAATGTTGTAGAGTTACCGCTTCTGGTCACAAGAAATATTGCACGTCAGCCAACATGGCGGACGCCTCGCAACGGACACACACACACAAACGGCCTATCTATTATGTAAAAATGGCATTCATAAATCATCTGTGTGATCAATTTACAGTGTACGGCCACGCAGTGTGGGCAGAATGAGTTTAGGCGATAAATTTGAATAAAAATAACAGGCGGCCCATGTTCTAGTTCCTTTCGCAATAACAATCGGTCACATATGCATATTTAAATATAATAATTTGTTACCATTACTATATTGAACGTTTCTCTGCCTGACCAACAATAGACCGTATATCGTATGTTGTATTGAAATTACATTCTCTATTAGCGACAAACAATTAAGTTATCTGCCTAAAGATAAGTTATTGTGAAGTGTTGTTAAGTTGTGTATGTGAAAATAGCATAACATAACATCCTCTCGGCACTTTCAGCGTTCCAAAAACATCAAGGAAGTCTGCAACAGGTGATAGGTATTACAATATTAAAGATGTGTTTATATATAACTGCAATGAAAGTAAACAAGCAAATGTAATATAATAACGAATATTTAAACGTACGGTGACGCAACCCCAATAACTTCCGCGCATAAAATACAAAACATACTGAGATGAGAAAACTTTAGTAGTTTTTACTTTAGCGTATACAAATTGTCATAGCTGATTACGGTATTTATGTACAGTTTGTGAGTAGCCGCGGTGCGAGACACAACAGTGAGAGGCCACCGAGCCTATCAAACCGATACATCATTAATTAATACCGAACTGTCATGGGAAGTGTTACCCAAGACAATTTGTGGACAGAGTTAGGATTGATGACCCGCTTGAGTCGAAACAAACGATATCTTGCGGATGAGCTAGCAGATAAACATAAAGTTACTAAACAGAGATGCTAAACGAATAATGAAGTTAGTGAAATTGCAGCGTGGTGATTGTTTATTTTGCGGTTTATTCGGTGATTCAGAACATTTCTAGTTACGTAATGTTGCCAACATCTTGTCCGCGTTCCAAAATCCGTCAATACTCAGGTAATAACCTATCTTGAAGAGCCAATTATTTACATGAGTCTGTTTAACGTCTGCTTGATTTGTATTTTTTATGTGCGCATGTTCAAATCAGTAGTTTAATAGCGAAGACAATCTAAAGTTAATAGGCTCTAAAGTTACTGCCATTACGGAGATGCATACACGTTTCGTCACCGCAACTTGTTTCTAAGGGGCTAAGTTAATGTAAAGTTATTAGTCTTTCTTGTTTATATTTTCTTACTACACGCATATTCTCACTCATTGACCAACACGTGATTCATCACGTTAGCTATACTTACAATGTGCGTGCATGAATATACCTGCATAGTTTAATAATTATGTGCAGTAGGTTCAGAGCTCCATTTTCAGTACACACAAAGATTTAATTGGTTTACTCATAAATCAAAGGCTATTCTTACATCGATTTTGGTTAGGTATTTAGTATTAATAGTTAATTTAATAACTAGTTGACGTCCTGGGAACCTTATGATAGGTCATATCGTGCGCTTACTAATAAGAACGCGACCGATTCTTTGAGCGCAGCGGACTACACAATGGACCGGAAATCGTTCTAATAGGGAAGAGTAGTCACACTCACTCGCATCAGCGTATGAGTTAATCTGATGTAGTCACCAAAACAGATAAGTAACCAGGGTTGTTGGATAAAGTTGAAGTTTAGTAAGGAACCGAAGGATGTTATCGAATAAAATTTTATTTGATGAATTAACTGTTTGTTTGCTATTAAATTAATTAATTTTAATTCGAAAACATCCATCAGTCCCTTACCAAACTTCAACTATATCTGAGGACCCCGGTTACTTATCTCCTTTGGTGACCGTACTCGAGTGTTGTCAGTCATCGTTGGCAATCATAACTTCTACGATTTGTCGATGATTCAGCAGTCCGTGTCACCATTCTAGGAACATGTTTGACAAGTATTACAAATACAGTCACGGGTTATTTATCCTGAAATAAATATTGCAATAAAGTATGGTAGGTCTGATTTTCGGTCAGACCATTTCCAAACTTCTTGTTATAGACAGTTATGTCTTGAGATAAGTCACCTCAAAGATAAGATGGATCATAGAAATCTGTAAAATACAGCTAGATATTAAGAGGCCCAGATAAACCTATATTTATGTGTTTGATTTTGACATTTTATTTCTAAACCTGTTTTCATTTCTGCTGAAATATCAGAAGCCCATTTAAAAGATTGTATCTCAGCACAGCCCATTAACAGTTTTGTAAGCATGGCGTTAGAAATCTACCCACATTGCTATCTTTATAAACTAAATGCAAACCACTTTATAATTTATTCTAAACTAATAAGCGATAAACTTTTGATCGGTTTGATAGACGATTAATGTTATAACAGGTGAAGTTACAAGCTACTCGATACAATGCCACTGCTGATTATAATGTTTTGGCTTTTAAATCTCTGTAAATGAATAGGCCAAAGTAGTAATTTATAATAATTTATTTCACAATAAATTATGTGACGTTTATTCAAATCAAAGCTAAATGAAATGACATAAATGGCATCGCTTGTCGTAGCCGTAGCATCGCGTAGCTTGCGCTACGAACAGACAGTGAGGTTGTAGCTTCTTACGTGTAGGTATGTACAATAATAACTTGGAAACAATTAATCATATTTTCTTTATAACATCCACAAACTAGGTCATAACTCAAACTCAAACTCAAAGCATTTATTTCAATTAAACCATTTACAGGCACTTTCGAATTGTCAAGAAGTCGGTCAGTCAGAAAATATGAAGCTAGTTGCATAATCTTCCACCTCCAAAATCATAATTTTCCACCTCCAAAGTGTAGATCAACCCTTAGGGTTGTTCGTAGCACGTCCGTGTAGTAAATCCCGTAGCGCGCTACGATGAAATAAATTAACAACAACAAAGATTCGCCTAACATGCTTATCTGTCCTTCTGATGCAGAGGGGAACGAACTTATACTTCAGTATCATATCTTTGGTTTTATTGGTAAGTCCCGTAATTTATTTATTTATTTAAATAACATGGGAGACTAACAGCTAACAAACAGATCAAGGACAGTACATTAGTCTGAAAGCCAGTTACAGGTCTCCACTTATAAAATCAACACAATCACACAATCACTTATGTAATCAATCAAATCCCATTTTAACCGACTTCAAAAAGGAGGAGGTTCTCAATTAGACTGAATGTTGTTTTTTTTTTTTTGTATTTTTGCTACGCGATATCTCTGGCAATTGTAGATTTAAAAAAAAATTCAAAGAATAGGGTATGCCTCAGGGGTGGTCCCATATATATTTTATTAACTTAGCTTGAGTAGTTTCTGAGTTAGCTTCTATAATACTTATTTTTGCCACTTAATTTATATTGATGATGTTATAATGACTTCCTGTCACTGATATTTATATAGCAAGTAGTGTTATACGAATTTGTGTGGGGTAAGTACAACATAAAAGAGAAAAATAAAAACTTTTTTACAAAAAAAAAAACAACCGACTTCCAAAAAAGACACTACAAAGTGAAAAATAACTTTAATTTCGGAAGTCGGTGACAAACATCGGAAATGCGAACTCAACGACAACGACTTCCGAAATCAAAGATATTTTTCACTTTGTAGTGTCTTTTTTGGAAGTCGGTTTTTTTTTTTTCAATAAAAGTTTTTTTAGCCATTAGACTTATCTAATGTTAGGTTTCACACAACAAATTTTTAGTATAAGGTTTCCACCAGAAATGTCAATTCCAGCTCTTTCTTTTCTCTTAATTCCAGATCTCCACCAATCTATACTTAATATTATAAAGAGGTAATATTTGTTTGTTTGTAAGTTTGTATGTAGGGGGTACTCCCCGGAACTAAAGACCTAATTCTAAAAAACAAATAACTGGTAGAAAGCTACATTATTCCTGAGTGTTATACTTAGGCTATATGATATTTATATCATGCATATTAGCCGAGCTATCACAATTGTTGTTTAGAAAGTTGGAAATAAATACCTCTTAAAACAGAATTATTGGCATGCGCTACCTAAACAGTTGTATATAACTGAAATCAATGTATGGCAACCTGGTCCACCTTAAATAATCGGGACCAAAAATATCAGTCACGCGGAAGAAGTCGCGGGCAGATGCTGTCTGCCTGGACTTAATATATATTTTTTACTATTAGGTTTAATTAAGCTCTGTAAGTCAAGGATTTATAAAGTCAAAAATTACTTTACTTACAGAGCTTAATTTAGAAATTACTGATTTTACGTGAAGTACCTCTCAGATCAGCATGGAAAAAAATATAATAAAGCAGGAATGGCTGAAGTGTTACGTGAGCTTATCACTTGATTTCATTCCTAACTCGTGACTATAATGAAAATGCGCGTAACTATTCCATAATAACTATATAATCGTAAGTTAAAGACAGCGTCACAGTGTATCATGTGGGAAATATGCCGTCCCATGTAAGGAAACATACATGTACGCTTGATTGTCAATATTCACTGTATCTAATTGTTAAACGATAATAAAGGAATTAGCGTGCAACTTGCTTGTCATAAAATATGTCTTTGTAAACGAATGTGATTATATCGGTGATTAAATCATAGAGTATGCTGCAATCTGTCTGTATTATTTATCGGCTTGTTTTTTCACTATTAGAATGTGTGTCAGCACATTATAAAAGTAGATACTTATTTATGTATTATCTTAGTACACGTCTAAGTTATAACATTTGTTGATTACTCAGAGTCAGATGGAGGCTGAGTCGTCTTTTAGTCGAAGCTATAGCTATTAAACTATAAATAATTACATGGATTAAATATACATATTATTAACAGACCAACGTTTTACGTGTTTCAATTTGTGCCAGTACCAAAAATAATTTATAGGTTAACTTATTACTTAGAAAATAACTTAAAACCATTTTCGTAAATGGTGTCAGTAATGAAGTAGATTAACGCCACATCGATGGATGATTGGATGGATTGATTACTGCTGTGATTCCTAACAGCTCTTTAGTCCATATAGAATAGGCATCTCCGGGACACGCTCGCACCGTCATGGATTTCATCCATCGCTTTCCACCAGGCGAGATCGAGGTCAAGAACTGGCCCATTTCACAACTTAAAAAGAAGGTATATTCTGTTCATTCCCTAACATTTAAGAGTTATTTAAGTATTCATCATTGGTCACTCGTTACAGATAACTGTCCATAGTGTCACCTCTTATGCAAAACTGTTAACACGTTTGGAAAGGTTAATTAAACAATTTTAGACTCGCCAAGTGTTTAGTAGGTATTTGCTGTAAATAACTAAATACCTCTTCTAAATATATCTTTTAATGTTGGTCGTATACCTAATAGTTAGTGTTTATGGGAGCTGTTACATGTCAAATAAATAGTAAACTGTAATCA
Source organism: Gortyna flavago (assembly GCA_963669345.1). Classification (NCBI taxonomy): domain Eukaryota; kingdom Metazoa; phylum Arthropoda; class Insecta; order Lepidoptera; family Noctuidae; genus Gortyna; species Gortyna flavago. The sequence continues at coordinate 8,602,583 of OY770128.1, read as the reverse complement.
CTGCCTTTGATAGCCAGAATTCCATCGAAAATTTCATAATTATAAATGCCTATAGTAGGTACCTACCCAATAAATCTATTCCTTAAGATATAAGAAACACTATAATTGAATTTATTTGAACAGACAAATGATAACACTGATTTTGCTCTCAATCTCATTGTTTAAAGTTTATTAATATCTTGCTCCCCACCACTAAAAAATAAATTAGGCACAGGATTTGTAGACTTGTTTTTTTTGGACTGTTTCGTGTACCTATCCTTTTCTTCCATAATCAGCCGTCATTTCAGTTTCACACCCTCGTACTCAGTGATATCTCATTTCACAAATTTTTTTTTTTTTTTTTTCATAAATATTAGTAGGTACCGAAGCAGTTTTGTAAAAGGATGCTAAAGACCGCGCTCATAGGTGTTGAGCGCCGTTATTATATCATCACTAGCGGTTTCACTGTTGTTAAATAAAATTACATTATGCAATAGAGTATTGACTATCTTCACATGCCTACACTTTTTACTTCCTCAAAGCGTCTGTAAATCTTTTATTTTTTCCTCTTCTTAAGTAGCCGAAAAATTATATAATTTACACAATGATTGCCTGATTATTTGTAATTGTTCACGCTCCATGTTGAGTCAATGTTTTGCTAAGTACATACAAAGTGATTATAAACATATATGCATTACAAGTTGGCTCAGCGATAAAGTTATCATTCTTTATTTGTAAACATGTGATCTATAAATAGAATATTCATATGACCTTTAATTATAGTGAAATAACTGGATCAGTTAATGATTCAAGCTCATTAGTGTCGGGCGGCGCGGCGCGTGCGCTGGTATCGGTCATTGTCTGATTTAGGTATTTTTAATAGTCGTGTCAAGGGGTCATCGACTGGCTCCCAATCGCTATGACATCAGCTTCACTACTTAGGATTACAAAACACTTACTCTCACTCACGTAACAACACAATTGCGCTAGGCCTTACTGTAAGAGTTTCAATAAATTTTGTAACCCCATTATACCCTGGCAGCATCATTGTGATGCCTGATGAGATAGGACTTTCATATTTAATGTATTTTATGATTTTATTAGCAGTTTTCAATGGATACTCGCTACAGATAGCTACGAGATGTTTACGATTCATGTTTATGTTATGTGTTGCATAAAAAAGAGCATATTCCTATTTGGTCCCTTATAGACAAGTTTTCCTGTTAGGCTACCGACTTGCTAATACTTACTGTTCCAATATTTATAAGGATTGCCGAATCTACAACTGTAACTAAGTCGTATCGTAGTTTTGTGACAAGAGTCCCCTAACCCTGGAAGACTATGTAAACCTGGATCTTGTTTTTGGATCGTACATAACTACTTCGTTACTCCTCGATTTAACACATGATTGTGTTTAATCTAATTTTAGAGCAAGTCATAATAGGTACAGTAAAAGAGCAGAACTTTTCCTTTTCTTCAAAGCGCAACCCAAAATTTTTTGAAAGACTCGTTTCTGGAACTTGTGCTGCTATTTAATTTTCATACATATATTTCCGTGTTACTCATACACTGCAGCACACAGCATAGCAGCTGTGTGCTGCAGTGGGCTTGGACCCCTTTTGCAAGATCGTCTTTCGAAGTCCCTGTTCAGCTTCTCATTTTGTAAATAGGTTTACACTTACCAAAACGGGAGGAGTTAATAATAGATTAATTAGTAGCCTGACCCTCCTGTGCCCCCCTCTCACAGAGAAGAGGCCTGTATCCGAGCAGTGGGAACATTATAGGCTTCTTATGTTATGTTATGTTAGTAGCCTGTAGGATCTAATGGTTGATACACAAATAAGCAAAATAACTACGTTTATTTATTTTCGCCCACAATGGTTTTGTAACACCTACCTAGCAGTTTTTAGCTAAATAAATTCAAATTGTGAGAGCTGGTGCTTGATGTAGGTTCACCATGCCCCACTTCACGAATCAATTGAAACTAATAAGTAAAAATCATAAATTATTCATTACTTATTTAAATTCATATTCTAATCACAAGTAAACATATCAGTCTGATGCGTGAATAATTTATCAACTTACAGATCTGAACGAAACATTACTATGCTTGATAAGTGTGATGTCTCAAAAATAATGACGAACATTAATAAAAGACGAGATAACTCGAAACCTAGCCTTAGGCATAGTTACAAACATAATCATAGAAGTTAAAAAGTAATCAATCCATTCTCTTTGGCAACGTTTACAAATGTGTCTTCAATGGCTCGTAAAATCTCATGACTCTCACTCAAGAAAATATTGTGTAATGTTTTAAAGATTCGCCCGAACGGCCATAATGCGCATTTAATTTACAACAATCCGAAATAAACTAATTTGAAAAAATATGCTTGAACTGCTACTGCTGTTATATTGCGAGTGTAGCGTTAGTTATGAAAAGAGCTTAAAAATATATGTAATACTGAGCTGTACGGGGTATGCATATTACTATAAAAAATAAAAAAAAACATTTAATTCAGACTTATTATTATTATTATTATTATGTCCCGAACAACATGCAATAGGTAATTCTTACTGTCTAGAATATAGAATAGTAATAGAATAGAATACGTATGTCATGTAAGAACATTATACCATTTAGGTAAAATGGTCTAAGACTATTAACAAACACACAAGTCACGAAAAAGGCCGTCGTGTGACCAGAGTTTACATTTGCGGACAACTGGAAACCGTTCAATAAAAACCGATTATTGATACAATATTTTGGTTATTTGCAGCAACGAAGTATAAAATTTATAAGGTTGATGGGCAATTTACACCCATAATATTCCACGTAATTTAAAAGTTACGTTTATTATGATTTTTAGGGTTCCGTACCTCAAAAGTAAAAAACTGAACCCTTATAGGGTCGTCTCTCCTGTGTATGTCCGTCCGTCTGTCATGCCGGGTCCACACCAACGGGACACGCCGTTGATTATCGCGATTTTGGGCTTTAAAGTCTATGGTTAACGCCCAACATCCCGATAATCAACGGAGTTTCCCGTTGGTGTGGCCCGCATCACCTTGAAATTTGGTACACATATGAATCTGTGTGACCCAAACACAGACGTAATTAGACTGTAATTAGATCCTGATATAGCGGAAAAGTTTACAGGTAAAATAACCTCATAGATAAGGTTGATAAAAGCGCATCACTAGACAACGAAGCTAAAAGATTCATCCTTGAAATATTTTGCAACGTCGGACCACCTGAACAGGTATCAACGCGATTGTCCACAATGTGACCTCCACATGATCGATTAATATGTTAATTTAGATTATTTATTAGGCAACAACCGACCAATATTTAGAACTGTTTTGCTCATTCGATTTTTTATATATTTTTGTATTTTTGCGAATGGTATTGCTTAAACCTTTCCATTTTGAATTGAGAGAACAGTTAATCTATCAGGAGGCCAAGGCTTATACATTTTTAACAGATTAGAAAGATTGATAGCATTCGTCAAATCAGAGCACCCCGAAGGTACGTGATACTTTACCCTACCAAAAACATTTTATGTAAAGTAGGTTGCCAAGACAAATAACGCTTTCACTGTTAAAAAGTTAACAGATCTAATGTAGAGGCAAGCCCCTAATTCTACAAACCTGACATAAGACGTCAAAATGTACGGCTCTAATACAAACCCTAATGAAAAGCGATTAAACATTAAGTAATTCTTCAATACTATCGATTTTTCTAGGGTGAAGAAAAAAGTTTCTAGGGAAGGCATTGCCCACCCTAAGTAAGTACTTATAAAAAAAAAAAAATATCATTATAATAGCCCCGACTTACGAGTTGCAGGTCGTGGGTTCGAACTCAGGCAGGCGCCACACTTTGTGTAAATAATTTTATCACCACTGTTCTTAAATTCGGTGAAAAATCACCGTGAAGAAAACGGCATAGTCCTAGAACAAAAAATTCGAAACATACCTGTGTGACATCTACCTACCAAGCCGCACTGTGCCCGCGTGGTAGATTACAGCCCACTCCCTCTCGAACAGAGGAGGCCTGTATCCCAGCATTGGTACCTACCATTAAAGGCTGATTTTGATGATACAAATATGTAAAATACCTACCTGCCTTAATTTAAAAGAAATCAAAACATAACACAGATTAATTGTATATTATGTAAATGACAAAAAACACTTAATTATAAATATTTTATTTCGTCTATCCGTCGTTCGTTTCGTCTTCAGGTATATCCAAACTAAGAATTAAAAAACATTTAACTACAACAAATTATGAAACCTGTTTTTAATTTAAACCGTTTTTTAGTTTAAACCATTTTCTAATACCTACAATTTCAATTGTCGCTCTAAACATAAAATTTTAAGCGATATCAAATGTTATGGTATTATTTTTAAACACCAAACGATTTTTATCAAAGCACTTTGTTATCAATTCATATTCTGCACACCCAACTATAGTTTCAAGACCTATTAACCTACAAGCTCTGAGCTACAAATATAGATCCGTGATACTTATTTCACGTAATATTGATCCATATAACGGAGTGTGGAACTCGACGTCATCGGCCGGGGCGCGACGCAGCGCCGCCGGTGCAGCGCCGGACGGCTGGTGACACGGCGCGACCGAGCGACGCCGACCGATACGGACGACCATTGACGACCGGTGTGATGTGTAGGCAGATTCGTCGCACGACAGCATGACAAGCTTCCATATTTACTTCTCCAGTGCCAAGTAACTTACCGGTTTCACACGAGTGGGTGCTACTAGTTCTTATTCGTATGTTAATTGGACAAGTATCTATTACTATCACATTATAATATCCTCGACAGTCGATGGATTTCTGTTGTGCCATACCTATACCCTATCTTTAACCTATCTTTGAATACACGTCTGAACAACAACGGTAGATACACGTCTAATCAACGGTAGCTTTATATAATACGTATAGGAACCGCAATGCCGTTCTAATTTTACATGGATGATCTTCCTGTACTGTAATAACAGTAAACAACGCTTGCATTATACTGCAGTACTAGGCATGACTATCAACGCAGTACAGCGCATACGATAACTAAAAATACTGCCAGACATCGTGCTAGTTGCTTTGGAAATAATTTTCCATTGCGGATAATCTAATCTAACATAATACATCCATTAACAAATAACCCTTTCCAAGGCGCGTATCGCAATAGATACACGCATGCTCAGTGTGATTAGTTCTATGGCGTCAAGCAATCGACTCGGGACGAGATAAAATTAAATTGGCGGCTAAAAGTAAGAGATACTGCGCGACCTTGGGGCCGAGTGGTTTGTTCCGGGTTCGGTCCTCCACCCACCGACCGGTCGCTGCGCCTGCGCCTCTCCGCTGCACTCACCTGTATCTACCTACTAAACATAAATGTGTCGGACTTAAATTGATTGCAAATGAATGCATTATAGACAAGATGGTAGATATCATTAATTCTGTAGGTAGTCTGAGTGGAAATTTGGTGTTATAAAATACCGCTTAGGATATCTACAAACGGTAATAAAATTTATTGATCCGCTACAAAAGAAAAACATTAATAAGATATAACAAAAAAAATCATTGGTTACTTCTCTCTAACAGGAATCTAGGTGATGTCAACACGGTATGTGGTGAGTAGTTCGTTTACGTGCTAGCTCATATAACACAGCTATCGGATGTAAATATTAACAATAATGCGTAAATAGCGCGGTTGCTGGCCCATCGCGCATAGACACGCGTTACGTAACAACGTAACCTCTTTACTTGACTAACGAGTTAACAACTCAAGTGAGAGGACACCCACTGTTCCTAATTACCAAACAATGTTTTAAAAGATAGCACGCAAGTACTTTAAATTAGGACACTTTGACATCTGTATATCACTGCAATAATCCTTAACTGGTTGGCCGTTAAACTTAATGCTAATGAACCAAAATCTTGAAAACAGACGTGACGTCATGTGCCAAAGAACAGTATTCTAAATCGTACTCAAAATGATGTTGTTGCAGTAAGGTTGTCTGCTCACTACATTAATTATCGACTCATATGAATATTTCCTAAAGTCGACTTATACGAGTCTGATATTCGTTTTAAAATACGAACTACAGTTGATATAATCTCCACGGCAGTGCGGAACTGACCTAGATCAGCAAGGAAATATAAATCTAGGTAAAGGATGAAGTATCTACTTAAATAGAAGAATACGAAAATTACTGCTAAAATAATTTATTAACTTTTAGCAATGCTTTAATGAATTAAATAATAAGGCAATCACGTGGTATTTGTTGCAACTATTAATGAGTATGAGTTTAAATTACAATATCAATACAAGCAAAAGCTGAGATTAATATACCGATCCGGCGTTTTCACATATCACAATTTCTTTGGAATAAAAACGTATTACTTATTCGTTAGCACTCGACTCTTCAATTATAGTCATAGTCGGGTCTATGGTAAGGTCTAAGTGCGATTTGTTAATGTGACTATTTGTTAAAGAATTAGTATACGTATCTGCATCCGAATCAACACCGTCCTCTTTAGTTTCAGAGTCGTTCGGCGTTTGATCTGTAGCAGCGGCATTGGACTCACTCAGTGCAGTGGCGCCTTCCTCAACTTCAGGTACAGTTTGTGCAAGCGTTGGAACTTCGATCGTTATAATCTCATTTTCAGTTTCTTTGGGTGATTCCGCTACTTTATTCTCTTCGAGTGGTCTAAATATTTCTTGTAGCGATGAAACTTTCTTTTCCGCGGGAATTATTCTATTTAAGTATACTAGTATGTCTGATAGAGAAACAATTCCTACTAGGTTATCTTCTTTATTTACTAACAATAATCGATGACTCTCAGTTCTAACTATAACTTCTAAGGCCTCATATAAAGTAATACTTGAACGACATTTTTGTAACTTTTCTTCCCAGTCTTTCTTTTTATTTCTTACTTCAGCTATCGTCAACGACAAATTCGAATATAATTTTTCACTCACTAGATTTAACACTTCATATTTTGCATAAACATCAATAAGCGTACCGTTCTCGTCTAAAATTGGCAAAGCCGAAACATCTTTCTCTAACAACAACTGAAACGCTGTTTTAATACTTGTTTCTTCAGTTACGGACACGATGTCTTCATATGTCCCGATTTTCAACTCTGTAAGTGTCTTGTGAAAGAAAGTTAATTCAGGAAATTCATTAAGATATACAAACAAAAATCTTAATATTCTTTTGTGAGACAAGATGTATAGAACATCCCCATTAAAAGGATCAATCATTAATAGACGATGGACGCGGTTTTTGTGAAGTAAATTAATGGCGTCATGTAGTGATTGATCGGGTCCAACACTACACAAAGGCTTACGTGTTGATCTTAACAACTTCCTCCAAGTATGAAGTGTGTGTCGCTCTAAATCTTCAACTGATAAGTTTTCTTTATCAAGATACAGTAGAATCCTTATAAAATCTGTAACAGTTATCATACCTACAAGTAGCTTTTTAGTAGCATCCCAAAGTGGTGCAGAGCGAATACCATGTGATATAAGAGTGGGAAACGTTTTCCTGACGAAAAATTGTGTATCAAATATAATAACTTTTGCAGACTTTGGTAAAATTTCATAACATTTATGATATTTAAAGAAGTTCAGTAAGAGCCTAGTTTTATCTCTACCTCCTATGGATATTTGCACAATTGATAAATAAGGATCATATTTAGGTAGACCCCGAACCTCTCTAAACATTTGTTTTGCTTGCATTGGATCTAATGAAGCGTATGAGTTTTTATGGTAAGTCGGTGAAGTCGTCTCAATAGAAGAACGACGAACTTGTTTAGTAGGTTTCTTCTTCACTGGATCTGCAGTAGATTGACTGCTTTCCGGATGAGGCTTGCTGCGAAAAATATCCATTACCCTAGTAATGGGACTGTACTTTCGAGAAGATGCGCCAGTCACCGTATGGTAATATTTCTTATGTGAATCTTTGTTGTCAGCATATTGTTGGTCATCTTGAGTTTCAGGGGCTTCTTGGCTTTCCGACGTTTTTGATTGTTTCGGTGCATATTTCTTAGCATCACTTTTTCTTCTTAAACGGAATATATCAAAAATAGAGCTCCGCGGACTAGACGATGTTCCATGAAAAGTTTCGTATCCTTTTTCAGGTGCCGATTGGCGTTCAGCACTCGATGCTCTGGATGTGTCAGCATTTCTATCTCTAAATATTGATCTTACATGGGGCCTCTGTGACTCGACTCCACGCGTTCCAAAATGGACCGTATGTACATTACTATCTGCTACTCTAGAAGGAACTTTATCTTCTGTGTTGGATAGTGTGGTAACTACAAATTTCTTTCGCTCACCAACAACTGTTTGATTTTGCGCTTCCGACTGTTTCTTCTTTTTATTATTCTTATGTTTGGCCTTGCCATGTTTACTCGGTGATTCGGTCGTCGCAGATTCATTTTCTAGAATTGGATCCATATCCAAATATATTTGCAAATGAAAGTTTTATACCTTTATCTTGTAGCATAATCCAGGAAATTGTTTACCATTACCTGTAAAAGAAAATAAGAACATAAAAAACATAAAATAACCAGCCTACTGTAACATTTACAATCAGAATATAAAAGCCAAATTATTTTAGGAATTTGTGAAATCAAATTCGAATTTCTTTTAAGATCAATTCATGAATATTGTTCTACCATTGTGTGAAGAGGTCTGATTATATTATTTACATACCTATTACTAACACAAAATCCATTAGTTAATTATTCTATGGAGACTAAAAACTACAAATAATCGACACATTCATTGACCAGTGCCCCTACACATACGCCGACTGTTGTAACTATTGTGTATGCTTCACGAACAGTGAAGAACTGAAGATTATTCAAAATGTGTCTGTCGTTATTATAAATTTGGCCTACTTATCTTACTTACTTAATTTACGTATCTCTAGTGGTTAGTTAGATTACTGATAGCGATATCGTTACACCAGCTTATTCTTTGCTTGCCTACGAATAAGTAATTACTTATTCGTAGATGCTTGCCCCATCACTCTTACTTCAAGCCGAACTATCTAATCACGGATTCTTATTTTAAGTCATTATTCCCAAGTTTTCTTTACCGAGATATACATCTAGCTACCTACAAGCTGCATTAGAAACGCGGTTTGAAGGAGCAAGCATAAAAAAAATTCCATAATTTATTGGCGAACAATTGTAGTCATAAATAGCATAACCAAGCATTTACAATCACATGTATTGACACATGTAGAAATAATACTATGGTTGGGTGTACTTGAAAAATCAATGATATATGAGTCATTAGCGTTCATCACCAAGTTGGCGTGTAATATACGTGGTCTATTAGCTATGTACCATCGCGTTTTAACTGCCGCATAAAATAATCCTATAACACCTTATGTCGTTGCTAGGCAACGCAATGCGCCAAATGCACCCATTTTACTACATACGTTAGCTATTTGCTGTTGCATTGCGTAATCTACAGACGTCCTCGTTGCAGTCTCAACAGACTACCTCAATGAGTTTGATCAATCTTTCCTACGCTAAACACCAGCATATTATATTATAATGTTCGGCACATTAACACGCGTAGCTAAGTCTATATTTGACACCATTTCGGTGATCGATACTTTATAGAGCGAAAACTATGCGGTACTGAATGAATTCAAAACGTACCTGGCTTCACCGAGAGCTTCATCTTTTAATTCCAATGATTTTCACGCACTGATTTGTAATGAGACAGTTAGTATTGAGTTTTGTTCGGACTGAGCACTGTTTTACTGGGGTCGTGTGTTATTTCCGACGATATTGTGTGCGGCCATGTTGGTTGTCAAATTACGCGAGGGTTTGTGGGGCGACATCTGCTGTCGGGCGAGGGGATCACTTCGCAGGGCGGCCCGCCAGCCAAATCGGAACGGGTGGGAATGCTATCATCGTCTGTAGCTCTCAGTTAGACTTTCAATTCGTGAGATGTCACGGCGAACTGATTTCAGATTAGAGTCGTCAGGTATTTATTTTGTAAAAGATGCAATAGGGTAGGGTCCGTTGGTAATTAAATGGATGGATACCAGTAGGTACTTTTGTAACATTTTTGTTGTAATTCTTTTTAACATACACTTTGACATTTGAACATTAAAATAATATGAACATAAAATGACATGACTTTAAAAGAAACTGTGTACTCTGAGTTTGTGTCGGTCTTTCTTCGCAGAGTATTCAGTTAGTAAACACCAATCATCTAGTCTTAAAAACATAATTTAATTGTGACGTGTAAAAGTGTTTTTAGTACCAATTTATAGAAATTATAATTTCTCATCAGCACCATTTGTCACCATTACAATGTTACGAAAAAATTAAAAATCTTAATATTTGTATAACACACAAAACTATATACACTAATACAGCTACATCTATTTCAGCATTTGTAATAATGCCCCAAGAAGTTAACAAAAACTGTGATTACTATCAGCTCTACTGCATAGCTTAGAATCTTAGAAATATCTAGGAAAGTATTGTAACGAGGCCACCTTTGTATAGAAATATGAGCATTAGTGACGCTCAGATTAACTCACCGATCGGTTTGTGATACAGTTCTATTATTAGACAATTGACGCGTTTAACAGATCTCGTACCTGAATTTTTATATTCGTTTTCAAAACATCATAAACCTAATTAAAATTCCAAAGCCGTAATGGTCAAACAAGGCTAATTCAACGATTAGAGAGTAAGAGTAACAACCAAGAGAAAAGAAGCACATCTCATAAAGACCTTGTATGTAGCTGAATATCACCTTGAAGATCCTAAGATCTCTTCTGAGTTAGTTTACTCACTCACTCAGAAGCCAAACAGACGCGTAAAAGAAAAACCTAAGGAAAATTCCATCATTTTAAAAACAGATCATTTCATTTAATAACTAATCAAATGTTTTGCTGTATCCAAGGATCAGAAAAGTAATTTTCACCGACTCAAAAACTGCTTTTCTAAAACCAAGTCACAAAAGTGGCTTAAAGTTGTCAGTAATTATACTCTTGATATGACTTTCAAGTGTTCAACTTAAATTACATAGTATATTATGTAAATGCATCCAATGAAAAGAGTAATGAGTAAATTTGTTTGAAGGGCAAAACAAATGAGTTTTATTTGATGGAGAGTGCTAGTATTTGTAATAAACCCAATGTTATGTTATGGTACATCGTGACTAATGTCTCGTCATTGAAGAATCGTGCGTACAAAAACAATCATTTTGTAAGCCGCTAAATATACTTATCTACATTCAGGCCAAATTAAATATTTTACTCGCTGACATATTATTGCGATTAAAGAAGTATCCACAACGGCAGATAACAAAATATGTATGTCAATGTGACACACAGTTAGAGTTATCAGTCTAAGTTCAATTCAATCAGAGTGAATATGTATGCATTAAGTTTATTTGAACCTAGCTATAATATCTCCACTTTTCCAGGATGTCTACTGCAAAAAAAAAGGCCCTGGCCTTTTTGAAGACAGTTTACATTCTTAAGGAAAATACCTTTCATACAATCGCCATGTTTCATCAGCTTTATGTCGATGAAAGGTATGGCGTTAATGAGATACACACAGTGTACAGGTAAACGCTACTACCCTTAATTTAATATTAAAATTCTTACTCGACTCAACACCCACGCAAAAGAGGCGTTTCACTCTTAAGCCTTAATTTTATCAATGGAGCTAGGTACCGCTAAAGTTCTACAACCACGCACATTGAAATATTTTTAAACATTTAGAAATAAGAAAAAAAATCTGCGATATTACAGAGACAAGATATAAGGTAATCGAACCAAACAAGACTTTTAGTGGAATTTTAGCAAATTCACGTGTGCAAATCCACTACACGCTCTGCAAGAAATAAGTGAGAGTAAGTATCAAGTTATCCTAGATAACAACAAAGTACTTCCACTTATCTCGGTATGACGGCATCGCAGTCTAAATTTAGGTAAAATTTGCCGAACAGAATGCGCATGCGGGGAAAACGGTGACGTAGGGTTTCGTCATGAATGAGTGACGTCACCGTTACAGAGGCACGAGGCAAATGATGACGTAGCTTACGGGGAGGAGGGCGTTGGCTAGCGGTGCGATCGATAGTCACCCGGTGATAATGATATTCTTGTAGATCAGTGACGCTCGACTAATAGCGGCACGGGAGTAGAAGCAAGCCTTTCCATAAAGCACGGGTCGGCAGCTCACGTGCTACATTGACTTGCACTATTCACATTAAATAATGCACAGGTCACTCGTTTGATCGAACAGTTCACAAGATGCGCTTACATGACATTCTTGTGGACCATGAAACACTTCCTAATGATTTTATATTTCATGGCTATGCTTTGTGTGATGTATGAATGTGACATTCTTAATATTCCATTCGTTGTTAACCTTACCTTTGCACCTTATGCTTTTGGAACCACTTTATAAAGACAAAATCTTACTTAGTAGCAGTAGTTTGTATCGAGTCTCCTAGAAAATTATTGAGTTTAAATTCTACAAACTATATTTCCTTAATCAAATCTATTTATATTATATACAAAAATAGCGATTTCTGAACAATTCTTATCTAAAAGTGACTTCGGATAAACATATAAAGAGATATGAGCATTAGTGACGCTCAGATTAACTCACCGATCGGTTTGTGAAACAGTTCTATTATTAGACAATTGACGCGTTTAACAGATCTCTTACCTGAATTTTTATATTCGTATTCATGTCGTGCGATATCATACTTATGTTGGCTACGTATATATGATCACCAATTGCTTTGATTATTGTATAAGGTAACCCAGGTAAGCGATGTGATACATGTTTTAATGGCTCACAACACTATGAAATTATGGCAATATTACACGGTATTGGAACCATGTTTACGTTGGAGCAGTACCTATACCTACTAATAATGTATATTGAGACTAATTGTTGTAGACTATTGATACGATAACAGATAAAGTAATAAGTAGGTCTGCTTTAATCTACAATCCGGTTACTTGAAATGTTAGTCAAGTATTTAATAACCCGACATCCAAACAGAAATCTAAAGTGTAAAATATTCAAATCCAGTCTATAAACAATAAATAGGTAAACGAATCTTGTAAACATGTTCTCAATACATTACGCTAAGCCAATTGCCGTAGTCAAGTAAAGTTAGCAGTATAACATTCAAATCAACGCTTATCTACAATACAACTGATCTACGGAATAAATGAAGTAATCACGCTGGTGTAAGTGATTAAGCTGTAATCTGAATTGATAAACTGGCTCTATCACGCCGCGTGGTTCCAACTGATAGATTCGGACCACATCGCGAGCAGTCATCAGTCACCGGCTTATCCTTTTATATTTATGGACTCAAGTCATCTGTGCGGATCAAGTGGGCTCTTTATTTAAAGAGAAACCTTTTATTATATTAATGTTAATTTGATACGCGGTCGATATGACAATAAGAATAGTTCAGCCAGACAAGAATCAATATTAGTTTCCAATGTATGTACAGTACATATGTTATTAATTCAATGATACTACCTCGACCTCGTCACCATTTTTTCATCTAATAGATGCACTTCTAGTGCGCCCGTATTACGTACATATAGGATTGTAGGTACAGTACAACATCTACAAGCAATGCCCTGTCAAACTATAAAAAGATTAAGATAACCAGTTCTGCAGACTCTTAAGATATTAAGAAATCGTCGGTCTCGTTTACTCAAATCTCGACTAATCCCGACATCTTCAGCGACTGATAACGTAGTACCTCACGAGTGCGTCAATTTATAAGTAGGCGCTTACTGATAATGATAAATCATGAATTGATCAATGAGTAATCTTTGAATAAGTGGAAAATATTCGGCAATTATGTTATCAAACATTCCTTTAAAATTTAAATATCAATTAAGTATATATTCAAGTTTCTGATATTGATTCTAGTTAAATCCTAAGAAATCGTATTGCTTGACTAAGTAATTAACATCTCAAAAATCTAAAAAACATTTAGGTAAAATTTAAATTAAAGCAAATCCGAGAGTAACCTGTTTTAAACAAGAAACAACCACACAAAGCAATTTTGTAGCACAGGTCTGCACAGAGGTCTAATCGGTGTAGTTACATACATAAAAAACATAGGTATGGTAATCTCTTATTTTTGTAGAAAGATAAAACTTACTAGGTATCTTTCCACTTTTATGCTTATGAAAATATTATTATCAAAGCATTATAAACCTTCTGTACCTACGCCTTTTCAATTTTTTTCCGTAACTGTGTTGCCTATTTCCTTAATCACATGGTCTTTAGACCTAAACAACAATATACGCACCAGGCCATGTGATGTGGCGTACAATTGTAAATCTTTCTAAATATACGGACTCCCATCTGTACTAGTGGTATTTTCGTGACGAGCACTTTTAAACATAACCTCAAAATGTTACACAATATACGCCCGTCCAATTTGATAATTTTAATCATGTTAGTTTATTAATTGATGCAGATAGTATACTCACAACACAGAGATCATTACGCTGAACCCCTCTAGCACTGACTATTTATGAACACTTCACACACACACTCGCAATATGCATAATGCATCCAATACTAGCGAATAGTTTCATATGCGTCGTGTTCGCGTTAAATCGAACACAGGTAGTTCACTGGTCGATTATGCGGACGTTGTATAACATGGGCACTGGGACGGGAATTGATGGATCCACTGTTTTGTCAGCGGAGACCGCCATGCCCAATTAGTACAATTTACAATCGAGCCACAGAGTGTTCCAACAACGCGCTGACGGCATCGAAACAAGCGAGTCGCGTTCACGGTATGGAATTCTCTCGCGGCCGCGGGCCGTTGATGCGGCTGCGTTCGCGCACCGATATGTGCCCGCACCCACACATGCGCGCGCGTATCGCCTAAACACACACAAGCCACGCATCAAATGTATTATAGATGACGCTACCGAACGACGGCTAACTAAGCTGTAACTACCGTACTGATAACATAATAAGTCACATAACAGTCAACTTGCACAGGTAAACTTTCCTATATATAAATACAAAATCGTATAAAAATTTGAAATAGTACCAGTAAAATTACAATACAAACCAAAATAAATTATAACTGTCATGGTGATGACAGTTTTTTTTTTAACGATTGACGTGAATAAGTACAGATTAAAGTAGTGAAACCTGTTAGGTTATGTAATGTATTTCAAAATATTTCAGTGACATATTTTTCACTATAGTAAGTGAAAGCTACCCAGACTTCCTACTTTCATACATTTTATTTGTATTGTAATTCTATTAACTACTTTTAACAAAAAGTATTGTGTACCTATCATTTAAAAAAATATTTGTTGTATTAGCAGATGGCTCAATTAACTTAGAAGTCTGCGTAACTATATCATCATCATCTGCCTAGCCTTTTACCAACTATGTTAGGGTCGGCTTCCAGTCTAACCGGATGCAGCTGAATATCAGTATTTTACATGGAGCGACTCCCTATCTGACCTCCATAACTGTAAACTCGTTGTGATTTGACATAGTCTTAAACAGATTCGTTTGGTTGGTGTATACAGCTTCACGACACAACACGACACAGTAATGTGTCTGTGGCTTAAGACTGGTTGCCAGACTTTCGGGCATAGAATAGTCTGTATAACCATATATATTTTTTATAGAAATTATGTCTATTGGTGTAATAACGTGCGTATAAATAAAATTAAATACTCCTAGGTAGCAAATTTTATTTGTTCAAATAATTTTCCAGACACATAAATAACCGGAAAAAACTAAAAACTGTCATACGCACACATGTTCTAGACATGGACTTATTATAAGTCCATGGTTCTAGATAACAACATATAGGCATCAAGTAAAAAGTCCATATCTATGACTACTTCCTCTAGTTGACCTTTATATATTGCGTGGGACACTGACTGAAACACATTAACTGTAAATATGTATATTCTGTTATAACTAGAAATTTTTACTACATGAGAATTTACGAAAAAATATGCCTACGTGTTTAGATCAGACAATCTCAAAAAAAAAATTACTATCACATCCATTGACTTATATAAAGAAAAACCAAACAACGAACAAATAGATACAAACAACCAAACAGACATCACTGAATCTAATGACAACGAAGTAACGCTAAGAAATAGTTCTTCAGAAGAGGATATCATGGGGGCCTAAAAAGGCCACTTGGCAGAATCATAAAACTTGTTAAAATTGTTTTTATATTTTTTTTTATGAAAATCGTTTACTTTTACCATTTTTGTAAATATGTGAGCACCATGTATCTATCAGATTATTAATTTATATGTCATGGTTTCATTTTTTATTCTTTTACCTATTGTGGTATAGTAATTTTATTTTAGGTGCATCGTCTTCACATATTATTTTATTATATAATTTATGTATGCAAAATATTGTAAAACATTTTAAAAGAGTAACGGTGGAGTTTCTTGCCCATTCTTCTCCATACGAAAACTACCTTTTGGAAGGGGCGACTAGAATCAATTCTATTTCATTGTAATTTTTGACGTTCAAAAGTGCCTTTTATGTGCCTATTTGAAATAAATGCTATGACTTGACTTGAATTCATATCACGCAATTCATCTGTTTGACAGTTTCACACCTATACCTATATCCCTAAAGGGTTAGGCAGAGGTGTACAGACGCCAGCACATCAACCTACTACAATCTGTCAAATTTCTGTGTTGTGCTGGCGTCTGTACCTATAGCGTTTTACGAATCTCCATACAAAACTGTCATACAGATGAAATTGCGTGATATGAATTGTTTTATGATTCTGCCAAAGTGGCCTTTTTAGGCCCCCTGTACTTTTGAAATCATTGATCACTTCTGTCATCACTATCACCAAGCGTTTAGTCTATGGTTCTAACACATTTTTCGTCATACAATGATTTTCTTGGCCTAATGCCACCCACCACAGAGTACTTTTTGATAGAGTGAGACCACGACTGGCTTTCCCTATATCGTGGAAAATCATAGAACTATTATGTACTTTATCTCAGTGTGGAAAATATGCTATCTCTACCTTTACAAAAGATTGTTTGGTTTGCACACAGAAATAGCCGTCTACTGATACCTCTTAGGGAAAATGGAGTTTTGCGTGAAATCATCAGTGTATCACATGTAGGCGTTCCTGCCTATCCACTTGATAGAATTCATTAGTCGCCTTTGCAACACCCACGGGTAGGTTCGGTTATGGCTAGCCTATTCTTGCAGAGCCCTACGCCCGATGTACCTTGCCTACATCTGTATGGCATTGAAATATTAGGTAAGTATATCATGTCATATACATACACGACTATTTAAATGATAATCATATAATTTTCCAGTGCGATACTTACCGAATACGTGTTTGATGTTGTCTGTTTCCTACACAGATCTAGATTGTTAGGTAGATAGGCACACACTTACAACATTTTCAGTAATGTCTACGTTATGGCAAGGAAATTGTACCTAGTCTTGCACGTCTAAATGCTGGAGTATGGTTAAAAGATAATTTATAAATTCAATAGGCATCACAAACTGCCAATTTGGCATGCTGTGAGATTTTAACAGTAGTTAGTAGCGTCACGTGATTTTTAGCACTGCTTGTTAGTAACAAACCCGTACTTTTTTAGGGTTTCGTAACCAAATAGCAAAAACTGAAGACTTATTAATTTCGTTATGTCTGTCTGTTCGTCCGTGCATTCATCGGTTCATCTGTCCGTCGTCGTCTTACACAGTCATTTTTACTAGGAAACTATTTGCACTATATCTATAAAAAATTAAAAGAAGCTATAGGTATGCTGTGCACCACTAAACAACGACGTAGATATTACAAAAAAAAAAAGGATAGCTCTACATGTTACATGCACTACATGTAACGGAGGGATGAAAATATAAAGTCAATGCACACAAGCGTGTGCATTAGCGAGAGCAGTGGTGGCCCAGTGGTAACGGCCGCGACTTACGAGTTGTAGGTCGTAGATTCGAACACAGACAGGCGCTTTACTTTGTGTAAATTATTCCGTCACCATTGCTCTCAAAACGGTGAAGGAAAGCATCGTGAGGAAACCGGCATATCTTAGAACCAATAATTCGAAGACATGTGACATCTACCAACCCGCACTGGGCCCGCATGGTGGATTACAGCCCACTCCCTCTCACTGAGAGGAGGCCTGTGTCCCAGCAGTGGGAACGCTATAGGCTGATTATGTATGTGTGCATTATATGAGTGTAACGTTGGATCTAGAATCCTTTAAAAAAATATGATGTTTATATGAGCCTTTTTTATTTCAGTCAATATTTTTTTTAAATAGGTACCTAATTATGGGATCTTTTTGGTTACAATTACAGTGATAACTTTGGTTCTTCATAATATTTCGAGAAATATTATCAAATACAAAACTTATTTTTGCGGCCGATAAAATCTGTAGGTACTATGGATGAGTAAATGTTCATACAAACTACGGAACCCTTACCACCTCAGGTTACAAATGACGAGTAAATTGATATGTAACCTATGACTTGTAACTTATGAAATTGAAGCTGAAAAACTGATAACGTTATAAGCAAATATATATTTTTTTTCTAATCTTTATACTTCAATATTTGTTATAAGCAACAATCTAATTTTTTCCTTTAAGCGACTATATTTCTATTTTTGCGATTTTCCTCTTGTGTGGAATAGTATTCTCAACCTTGTTCTAAAAAAATGGTCCGAAGGCGAGATGTGTCCTTGAAAAAGTCATAGTGCCGTTAATTTTATCTTGCTCAACTGCCTATACTATTACCTTGTCCAAAAAGTCTTTAGTTTGTTTTCCGAGGCAAAGTCAGTTAACCTCTGAATACAATTAAAAAACAAGTCAAGCGTTTTTTTATCAATACTGCTAACACATTTTAACCAAGAAGACTCAATTGTCTCGTGGTTTTATTATGAAAAAAAAATATCGACTTTAACCAACAAGGTCACGGTGCCTAGCTTAGCATAAAAAGCTTTGTAAGGGTTATAGATAGCTGTAACCCTTACAAAGCTTTTTATGCTAGGCGCTGTTTTTTCACCGTCACCAGTCATGGTCAATGTCTAAGTAACTTGGTCTCCACGTGTTCCGACTTCCAACCGTGACCTTGTTGTTTAAAGTCAATATTTTCTTCAAAACAAAGCCATGTGACCATTGACTAAACTTAAGACCATAATATATAAAGTACCATATTCTGACAAATAAATTATTTAGATTATTATGATTATTCTGTAACAGCGATCCGCCGCGGCCCTTGACAGGTTGCGAGCCAGCACCATCAGCACCCTGGCTGATCTTGCGGATAGGCTGGACACGCATTACGTCCACGTTAGAAATGAAGTAATTATAATGTTAATCTATACTTATAATAAATCTGTAGAAGTGAAAATTCTGTACATTGAAAATATCAAAAAAATAAATGGCAGGGGGTTTTACTAGACCGACACCGAACACAAAAATGTGATTAAAAAATTTTTGTCTGTCTGTCTGTTTGTTCAGGCATCACGCAAAAAGTACCGGTCCGATTACGATGAAACTTGGTATAATTATTCTTTAATATCCTGGGCACCACACTGGGTAGGTACTTTTTATTCCGGAAAAGTATATACAATAAAAAACAAACTTAATTTTGCGGTTCGATCCCTGGACCCGATTACTGTACCAACCGTAAATAATAAGTTTGTCGTAGGTTACGTCACCCGCAGAGGAGTTCACTAAGGGGTGCTGCACACGGCTAAGATACTATAATATTTTATCTTAAGATACAATATCGCTCGCCATACAATTCAATGGATTATCACACACGACGAAGATAATAAATAATATTTCATATTTTCGTATCTTAAGATGAATTTGTATGGCGAGCGATATTGTTTCTTAAGATAAAATATTATAGTATCTTAGCCGTGTGCAGCGCCCCTAAGTTATGCTGTAAAATATGTAGTGCTGAAGGTTGAATTTGGCTTGCACCGTTCGCAGCAGACACGTGGCGCGCGGCCGCCACGGATCGCTACCGTATCTATGGATGGAGTCTGAGCGCGCGCATCATACATTTTTTGAACTTTGATTTGAACGGACGTGTCGAGTGGCGAGCGTTCATTCTTATTAGCATTCTATAAATCGTATGTTTTAACTGCTACTTGATAACTTGATTGTTATTGACAGTGGTCAAGCATAAATTAATTGCTGGTGTTCGTTCGGCAATTAAGTTGTATTTATTACATATAAAGTTCAAAGTCCTGACTGACTGAGATATCAACGCACAGCCTAAACCGCTGGTCCTAGAGACATTAAATTTGGAGGGTGTGTTCTTTGTGAAGAATATGTATCTACTAAGAAAGAGTTTGTCGAAATTCCACTCCTAAGAGGGTGAATGGGGGAAGGGTGATATTTCTCGCGGACGAAGTCGCGGGCAGAAGCTAGTTTTTTAATAAAGTACTGACACTCGTTTCATAAGTTTTACTGTAATAACATTTTATGGATTTCAAAACAAGTTTGTGAAAACTTCTTTAGGCGCGTTGGGCATTTTTTGAGATGGGAAAAAACCATTGAACTCGCGACACTGTTACCAGCGACACCGCTTCGGATGTGTTCGACTGACCTCGAGATGTACTCTGTTTTAATGTACCTATATCCGATATGTCAGTGAGTGATGGCAAACATGGCAAAGTATTCTGTTTGTGTTTTATTTATATGTGATTCAAAAAATACACACGTAATTGTTTTCACTTCTGTCGGCACTCCCGGAGTGCCACTGTTTTTTTTTATAGTTAATCAATTATGGGGCCTTTCGTTGCCCATGGTTTCAGGAGATGGAAGCCCATAGACAATATATTGTGACACTGCTGAGACTTCAGTCTGGGCACATTCCATCAAATAAATTTGCACATTTAATGGGTAAAACGGACTCACCTCGCACGGAGTGTAACGCGATCGAGGATGTTCACTATGTTTTGCTCGAATGTGTCCGGAATGAGGGTCAGCATCGACAGGCACTTGGATTTCGCAGTACAACATAGGGTTATGTAGCAGTTTCTTGGCCTTCCCCTTCTCCGAAGGGGCCGGGAAGTTGTGTGCGTTATACACGTGCCATTTACGGAGCGGAAACACTACCCAGCAATAGCTGGGCTCTGCTTCCACTCCATTGTTGTAATATTGAGAAGACTTTAAAGAGTTAGGATGTATTTAGCCATAAGAATTATATTTTAATTAGAATTACGGGGCGACATCGTTATTGTTGACCGAGTCCCCTTAAATAAAGAAAAAATATATATATATATATATATTATGGGGCCCCGCCTTACTGCTAACAAATCGCTATCTATTGGAATTCTAGAATAAAACATTGCTAATTATTCTATCATTTTCATTACAAGTTGAAAAAACGTTGTGTGAAAAGGTATTCCCTTCCTATTTTTATTTATCGCCTTTGACCGACTCGACTCTCAGAAAGGCGTGTCTTAACTCCTCTTATCTTTTTCTACATATTATGTGAAAGATTGAACTTGAACAAAATTCTTGAAGAAATTATTAGGTACCTAAATCATAATAAAAAGTAGTACAGTAGTAGTAGTGTAGTAGTAGAAATTTTTGTATACCTATTTGTTTTTTTTTCGTTGTTGTTTTTAGGGTCCCGTACCTAAAGGGTAAAAACGAGACCCCATTACTAAGACTCCACTGTCCGTCTGTCCATCTGTCACCAGGCTGTGTCTCATGAATCGTGATAGCTAGACAGTTGAAATTTTCACAGAATGTGTATTTCTGTTGCCGCTATAACAACAAAATACTAAAATCAGAATAAAATAAATATTTAAAGGGGCTTCCATACAACAAACGTGTTTTTTTTTTTGCCTTTATTTTATATGTAGTATTAAATATTGTATGGTGGTACGGAACCCTTCGTGTGCGAGTCCAACTCGCACTTGGCCTGTTTTTTTATTTTGTAATAGGTACCTATTTATTTTAATTACTGTTTCTGGTATCTTTACTAGACAGTCATTGGTTGAACCAAATCAACCATTTTATCAGGATAATTGCGTAACAAACTCACAATACCAAAGAATTTTTTTATTGCGTTATAATTATACGTAATTGGGAAAAGGCTAGGTAGATTGATCGATTGATTTAAATGTTGTTGACAGACCAATTTTTCAAACATATGAAGTGTTTGAAAAATTGTCATCGACCACAGGATCATCGACTGTGATAGTGTGCTACGCAATTGGGGCCAATTTTGAAAGAATCTGATACCAAAACTTGACATAGGTACTTATTTTCTCCAACTTCTGATCCATTCAAGAAAATCTATGAAAACGACCGTGTATCTATCTCGGCTGCGACCTTGATCGTTTGTGTAATTTTCACAATAAACCACGATCTATTTATTACTCGATATAATTGCACAGCTGTAGCTGTGTGCTGTTTTATAATTCATCAATGAAACACAGTTTCCGCGTTATCATTGCGATATTGTATGTGAATGGTGAATCAACAGAGAAACCAATGTAACCATTGTAGTTTACTTATAAGTTTAATTAGATACAGATTCTAGTTTTACATTGCTTGACGGAAAATAATCATTTAAATTGGCAAGAAAATTTTGGAAAATTGATCCAGACTAGCCTAGTTTTATGACCGGCAACTCATAATTACCCTCGGATAAGAAGGTGAATCTTATAGGTATCGATACCTATTACGTCTGTGGAGTTTCACTAGCTAGGTAATTTAATTTGACCCTGTAGATAAGTGCCCAAACATAATAATAAATACGTACCTACATTCATAAGTCTATAATACTCATTTGTAAGTTAAGTAACAAATTATACACACAGAAGTAATCAAAATCTGTCATTCTAAACTTTGTCGCTTTTATGACACAGGTGGTAATTTTCTTCTTGCGACATAGGTTGCTTAGGTGTTATATTAGCAAATGGACGACGGCAGTAACTTCTAATGCGGATAGGTAATAAGCAATAAATTAGTTCCACAAGTTTTATTACAGGTAAATAATAGTAGATTGTACAACTAGTGCATAAAAGAAGCCATTTTACCCCGAAACGTTTATATCCACCCGAGCCGCAGGCAAGGGTGGATAGTTATGTCGAGGGGTAAAATGGCTCGTTTATGCCCGAGTTGTGCACTCTGCTTTTCATTTCGATTACGAGAAAATTAAACTGGTATAAAGAATACAACAGTATTTTCACTGTTCAAAAATTTTGCAAAATTGAAGAAGAGAATAAGTAGCTAATTTCCGCCACAAAAGTTTTTTATTTTTAACATGTGTCATTCGACTTCTTCATACTGCCAAGTCATAAAAACGTTTCTTTGCATTTTTAAATAATAAATGACAACTGTTTTACCTGTTTTTATTAAATTAATGATAGAAAACACGGCAGTGATATGAATTAAAGCAAATGAAATAAAATAACGACTTTACTCTGCGACGTTTTAAGTAAGTACTTATTGTGCGTGTGGCTGTTGGCCCTGATTATCTTAGTCTTAGAAAAAAAATACTTTAAGCACTAGAGCATAAAAAGCGACTTTATGTCGCCTACGCACAACATAAAGACGAACTTTTAGAGCATGACAAGTGAAAAATAATATATAAACTTATTTGACGGATGGATGTCTTTTGTCGTTGAGTCGATGATACGACGACATCGATTATAACGTAAAATTAGAATAACTGGACGGTTGCCCGTTCTGCGAGCAGCAAATAGTACTGGGGCATGCGACTAATCGTAACAGCCGCAAATACATGCACCGCGCTGAATGCGGACACACCGCGGAAGACAACAACCCCCCACAGCCGCACTCCACCCGTTACACGTCAGTATTATGTAGTCAGGCTCGGGCGCCACCGCCGTGCCGCCACCTCCCGCTGGTGCCGTCAGCACTACGCCAGCTTGCGTAATCACCAGCCTCACGCAAGCCCCCTTTATCCCATACAAACCACGCTCTACAAACTTACATTATTTTCAAACCTAAGCAAATAGTCCAGTTATCCGTCATACTAACGAAGCGTCATATTTTGCGTGCAATTTTAAACAAATAAAAGCTCATTCATCATGCATGCTGTTTAAGAGCTACCGATAACTTAACTTACATCAATCGGTCTATACGAAACAACACAAACTGCACTAACTGAACAGCGCGGCAGATTTCTTGTTCACACAGTCAAGTTTCAAGCGTACAAAAATGACATAATATAGACAGTAATGCCTCATCAGTTACGCATACATAAGATGAGAAAAGTTGTTCCATGGTTGTAGTATTTTCCAGTGACTTTTTGTGAATAAATTGGTTAAATTTAAAATGCGAGGTCGGAGCAGTACCAGGGTACAGGGAACCTGGGGGTACAAGTTGTACCCTAATCGGTCTGAAGGAAAAAATATTTTGCTTAGTCATCTAATATGAGACCCGAATTTTTCTAGCTTATAAGCTTTTTCAAATACATTCTAGTGAACCTAGTCAACCTAGAGGCAGACAATGTTAGTCCACCTACATGCCCATGTCCTTTCGAAAGCGTGATGCGCGAGAATCGCCTCCTGGTCCATCACGAAAAGCCGAATAAGGTGCTGGAAAATCTGTCTGCCACTAAGATTTATTATACAACGTTTTTTGATTCTTTTGAACCATTTGGGTCTCTAGACTGTTGAAAAATCAAAATTTGATTTATAACAATAGAAATTCAATTGTGTCTCATTAGCCACAGTTGAGCTACTACCACCAATACATCGCTGGTCGTGTCCTAAAGAACGCCGAACAATTTACTGACACTTCCGTTCAACTAATCAAAAGAAAATTTAAGGACTAGGATTGCAGATGGTATCTAGAGCAACGGTCGAAAATTTAATCTCGGCGACACACCAATGCAAGTCTGCAACAAGTGTTCGAACTGCGCTATAAGTGTCCTCCTTGTGACGACGGCTACAATCAATGCGGAAACGTTCGCTAGTCTGCCCCGAATGGGAGCACGGGATGCGTCGCGATGGACGTCGCCGGCGCAACCCCGCGCCCTCCGCGCCGCGCCACACCCCCCCGCCGGCCCGGATCAGCGTCACCGACACATTTGTCTCCACGCACCACAATAAACACTATACTTACTTATTGTAATTTCTCCTTTCTGGAACACTTATACATAGAAAGCAATTAAACGCAGTAATCCATTCTAATGAAGGATGGACAACAGGTACTTTTGCTCGTACTTTTTTTCGTTTGCTCTATAGCGAAATCTAGATTTGTGTATAATTGTAGTGACGTGCCATTGGAAGGACAAGAATATGACGACAGGTGAAATTTGTCGAACTCGGACGCTCTGAAGTATATTGACGGAGGAAAATGACGAAACTAAAACACGAGGCAGAGCGTTGCCATGGGAGAAAAGGGGATTGCCATAGGAAAAAGATGCTTGCGCAAAGTTTTTGTCACGGTACGACCTGGGAATCACGACAAAAATATCAGTTAGGAATGAACGACAAACAAACAAAGACTTATGCCAATGTATTATTGTAAAAATAAATTAATATATATATATAAAAAGAAATGGACCTTACTTAAAAGCGAATAGCGCTTATTTTGCAATTAAAAGCTATCACAAAAAATATCTACATATTTTAAATCTAAATCTTTAGGCAAAAAAAGCTTTTGCCTCCAAAGCTTATCAAGCATTAACAGGTGGTTCGGTCAAAAGTAAAACAACTTAACTCAATAAATATAAATAGCTGGTTATGATTGAAATAAAATTATCGCCACCCTGAATATTTTATAATTTATTATTAAATTTAAATTTATTATTTAATTTACCTGCAGATAAATGTGAAAATAATTATTATACCGGATCGAAAGCCTTGACTGATTCAATCTGTACCTTATAATATACTGCAATGAAAATCATTGCCGAAATTATTCGAGCTGACTCCCGAGCTATCATGATCATTATTGTAGAATTAACGTTAACACGCCTTTTTTGTTGCACTTCGCATAAGATAAGGTTATAGGCTCTACTCGATGGTGTAATAAAACTTAATCGTAAAACAAGATTAAATAGCGATTTAAAAACCGCATAAGTGCATATAATACATAATCTGCTCTACTCCGAAAATAAATAGGTTATACTTATGCCAATATTTAAAGCCAAGCTTTGCTTACATAAATAAAAAAAATTAAAATAAAGGACTCTTAATTTCAACTATAGTCTATTGAAACAGAAAGAAATGATGATCACAAACTTTGATGACAAACATTATCTAAGTATCAATTCATTTTCCTATTATAAACATATTACTTTATCTGCTTATGGCCTAGAGATGTATCTGTCTACAATATTGTGTATATTATGTCTACGTTACAAAAATATAATTAAGGCTACATAGAATTATGTCAACATTCGTAGAATCCGTTCAAGTTTTCCTTTAATAAAATAATAATTTGTAGAGCACACAAAGAAATGTAAGGAAAATATTCACATAATTGATTCTACAACCTACGCGAGTATGTTTCGCTTTCATATACTTATTTTTATATTACCTATTTGGATTCACAAATAGGTAATATAAATTTAAGAATACTCCAGATTCACGATGCCTACTAATTATTCTATTAATAGTACATTTGTTAATTTTTTCAATTAACGTCAACCAAAACCAGACATTAAAAGGCAATAAGGGGCGCAACCCGAAGCTCAAGCATATTTAGCTTTTCCTGTAAGATCTTTAACGTCATAAAAATAAAATCGGTATTGTGAGATGTTCTCGATTTGTTCAGAAGTCAGAACGTATTTGTTGAATGACGTACATTTGTAATAGTAAACGCTAATACAAGTGGAGTCGCGAGTTCGGTCATGGAAAGCTCACACACAGTGAGGCAGGAACAAAGTAGCGGCCGGGCGCGGGCGGCGCGGCCGTATGAAAGCTTCGTCTCGTACTAGCGATGCCGTTAGCGCAGGCTCGGGCGGGCGGCCGCGGCGAGGCGGCGGCGGGCGGGCCGTGGGAGGTACCGTTAATGACGTCGCATCCGTGACGTCACCGTCGTGACGTCAGACGGCGCGATATAGCCACCAGCCTCGGCGGCGGCGGCCTCAGTAACGCACCGCCCGTTCGCCAGCGCGTACCTCCGCGCGCCCTCTCGCGACCTGCCCGCCGCAGCCGACTGACTGAGTGAGTGAGTGCGCGTGCAGTGAGTGGAATGTGCCCGGCCGCATGAGGATCCTGCTGAGTGAGCTGGGACTGTCCGGCG
The DNA here is from genome assembly GCA_963669345.1 of Gortyna flavago. NCBI lineage: Eukaryota > Metazoa > Arthropoda > Insecta > Lepidoptera > Noctuidae > Gortyna > Gortyna flavago. The sequence continues at coordinate 8,575,285 of OY770128.1, read as the reverse complement.
CTTGCTTCGGTCTAACGCTGGAGCCGCGCGCCTCCCCGCTGGACACTGCCAAGCCTGCGCCAGGTCAGCGCCCGCACGACCATCCGACATCCACTTCTGTGTTTATTTTCGCTTTCGTTGTGTAGAACCTCTGGGTGTAGTAGACTGTGTGGAACTGTTGTGACAATGGCCATCGGCTAGAATGCGAGGTGCGTTGCTGACGCCCTCCAGCCAACATTGTGGCCTTAGACAATTCAAACACACACGTACGTACCTCCCTTTTTGTTTTATTTTATTATAATTTAATTTAAGAACTTTATTATATTTTATTTTGTCCTGAATGTTTACCCAGTGCTTTCTACCAAAACTTTCCTATAGAACAACTGTCAAAACTTTTATTGTATATTCAGAGCTTTCGATTATTCTGTTAAAACTGAAACTTACAAAGTGGTATTTCTTAGTAACTATTATGATAACAACATAATAGGCCGTTTATTTTGAAGCCTAGGTCATGACCTGCCGGTTACAGTGCGTGAAAATTTACCAAAGAAAAGTTTAAAAAACTCCTCAGTTCAGTTCAGTTAATTGTATCGCTGGGAAAAATATTTTAGTATAGACACCTAATTAATTTATGATTATTATTGTAATTAGGATTTCACACCTTTTAGGAATTGTACCTACCTATAAAAAGATTGAAATTAAAAAAAAAAGTTCTTTAAAAAAAACTATTGAATTGCAACTGCTTCGACCACGAAGCAGTTGCAATTCAATAGTTTTTTTTAATACATCAGGTAATTCTAGTTCCTTAAGATTCGTTATTTATACTATTCGATATTGTTTATTATTCCATAACCTATTAATACCTTTTTTATAAGTATTAACTAAAGTAAAGTCCGTATAAGTAGTTAAAAATAAGGAAGGAATCAAGGAAAATTTATAATAAGTATCTATATATATAGAAACTTGTCTCTTTTTTCAAATTGCAATAAAACATAGGTAGTGTTTGACAAATACAAACACAGAGAGATTACCGGTTATATTATCTCGCTAACTGAATATGTTTTAGATTTTCGGAGTTGTGTTAATCGAACTTGTCAATATTTTTAATACAGGCAGTGAATAATCAGAATTTAGGTGAAACAAGTACCTAATAGTGAAATATATTTCCACACCGATAGGGCCGGTTTAGTATGACACACGCGCGTTCGCTATCATACATTAAGTTATACTTATCGCAGAATGTGTCCTAACAGCCATGATCTGTATCCAAAACTATTCGGAGAGCATTACCTAGTTAGCTAAACCACTCGATAATTGTTATTAAATCGATTAGTTAAATTATAATCGGATTTGTTTGAGTGGAGGCGCGTTAGGTAACTTCAAGTATAATGTGAGATGTTTATGTCGCGATCGGCTGCGTCCGATGGCCTCAGCCGATGCCTGCTGCCAGTTGCCCAATCGGTTGTCGCAACCGGCAGACGTTGCACCTGTCGAGATGCGAGCCTGTGCAAATTGCCGACGCACATCTGATACCTACTATTGTACCATGCAGACCCCACATACTATCAACTACGTAAACAACTTGAATTGTTGACAACCTGTTCATAGTTAGAAGTTTCTTGCGCATTATAACAACGTTTCTAACATAAACGCTGAGGTGTCAATGAATTATCTAAATTGATGCTAAAATAGAATAACAAACTTTCACTTTTTGTTTTCATAAGCGTGTGCTTAATATTGGACAAAAGTGGTTCTCTAAATAATACTATAAAGATTTTGGTTAAAGTGGGATTGTATTTTTTATCGAAATGCAAACTCAGATAGCATATGAAAAGTTTATCATATACTGTCAATTCGTCAATTAATTGAATGAAATAATGACGTAGGGAAGGTAGGTTGACACACGTCGGCGTATTGATAAACCCGCTATCAGCCGCCAGCTGACGTGACGTCACGATAAGTCCGACCCGGAGCGCGTCACTCTCACTTCCCGCGAGCCCCAGGCCAACCCACCCCTGCCATCAAATATAAAGATACTGCGATTTTCCCCCTTCCATCCGCACAGCGGGAGAGTTCTTCCGTTGATGTTTCTAATAGATGATTTTATCGCCATTCTGTCTTAATTATATTGCAACATAAAAACATAAGCAGGTATCTATAGTGTAATAGGTAATACGGGCTGGTGTCCGTAACTCCACGTCAATGCGCGTATTTTACGTAATTGTACATAATCTACACAAATAAATAAAAAATTGAAGAGACTGTAATCTATACATCTATTCTATACAATACAAAATAATAGTTTTTTTACTAAATGCATATGAAAGTATAATACCCCACTTACGAGTACTTATAACAATAAATCTATTTTTAAACATTTTTGTCTGTTTGTTCCGGCTAATCTCTAAATTAACCGCTGGCTGGATTGATTTGGTGAAATTTGGTATAGGGATACTTTGAACCCTGGAGTAGCACTACTTTTTATCGACATACCACGCGGGCGAAGCCGCGGGCGGAAATTCGTATTTATATCGTTGAGTTGCTCTAAAAACGTGAGGCGAGGAGGTTTCGGTATAACGTCTAGCTCATTCCTCCAAGGCGCTATTTTTTAGACGCTTAATGCATTCCGTTTAATAGCGCGGTTGCGTCACGAGTCTAAAAATATGAGGGTGGTGTTGGAAGCGGCAGTGAGGGGTGGTCGGCAGAGCGTCAGGTGGTGCGGTGGGTCTCGGTCGACCTCGGCCTCCATCGACCGAGCCTGTGACGTCATGGAGGCGTGACGTCACGCATCGACCGAGCGCCTCGCTTCAAGGACGCCCTTGCTTGCCGCCCAACCGGCTAGCGACTTCCTCCTAACTTAGAATCACTTTACGCAAACAAATATTAAAACATGAGTGGTCGGTAAAACAAAAATTTGCATCCGATAATATTGACCCACAATGTCAATATACTTAACATGATGACCAGTAAACTGGGACCTAATGTGCGCGTTTATGTAACCGACCTATTAAGCATTGACGACCGATAAAACGATTCAAAACATTGCAGCCCAAGGAAATCTATCCACTAGGCAATTTCGTCATCTTGCTCGTGATAGGGGTGTGGCCAGTTCAGGGGCACCAAAATATAAATAGATATACCTATGTCTATAAAACGATAATGATATAAGTATTTTTCTCTTTTGAAGGTAGTCATGCTCTGCGGATTTTATTTTCTTGTACTAGTTTGTAGGTAGGAACTTATTGTTTATGTTAGTTTTGAAGACTGCTTACAGTTTTTGTCGTCCGCTTCATTGTTAGTTTATTTAGGTGATATAGTTGTGTTACATTAATTCTCGTAATTTGTGAATTGGCGCTGTAAGGAGAAAGAGGCGCGTGGAGTTTCGTCACCATTTTATATTAGCATTGCAATAAAATTAATTGATTTAGGTATATGTAAGCAGTAAGTAATAAATATTTCGACATGTTAGAATCACACATTAATTACATGGTTACTGACCAAGGCCAAAAAAGAACGTATATACCTACTCGTAAAATTATTTTCGGACTTAAGTATAATTTTACAATTATTACAAATTTAATAATTTGCAATAATTCATCATCTGCCTAGCACTTTCTCAATTACGATGGGGTCGGCTTCCAGTCTAAGCGAATGCAGCTGAATACCAGTATTTTACATGGAGCGACTGCTTATCTGACCTCCACAACCCAGTTACTGGGTAATACGATACCCCTTGGTAAGACTGATTGTCAGACTTTCAGGCTTCTAACTACCCGTAACGACTGCCAAAGATCCGCGAATGACAGCCGGGACCAACGGCTTAACGTGCTTTCCGAGGCACGGAGGGGTCTCGGTATGTAAAGATGGTCACCCATCCACAGACCAACCGCGGCAAGCGTAGCTTAACCAAATCGATCGACCTGCGCGGCTGTTATTATTTAGCCACGGGCCCCTCAATAATTTGCTATAAGTATTGTATTTTTAATTTTAATTCAATATTAATGTTATTTTTATTAGAGATTCAAATATTTACATAATTTAAAAGCTAACAAATAAGTCTTAAAATTATAATATGTACAAGTATATAAAAAGGAGAGGGCAAATAATCAAAAGCATCAAAAAATTCGTCCGCATCGCTGTCAACAGGAAACGTGCCCAAAAGGATGGCAGCATTGCCACGTTGTAATATGGCAATGGCCAAAAAATAGGCCAGCCCTCTGGTCACGTGAAGAGTCGACCAACCGAAAAGCGATGTCTCGAACTCGAAATACTAAGTGGGCACTCAGGCCCCATGGCCCTAGTGGCCTAGTGTTTCAACCCCAAACGGCTCAAACATGTATAAAGAGATTGGAGTATTTGCACCGTTTGAGGTTTTCCCCACCTGCAACAGCCGTCCCAGCACAGCTCACCGTGCTTGGAAGATGGGATTAAATTAATTATTGTATTTAAATAAAAAAAAAACTTGGAATAAGACAAAAAACGAAAATAGGGAGGGGTTACCCAATCCAATAGTTCTGACTGAGAGCACGTTATAGACTTAAATATCTACCCATACTTCTTCTTCGTGTCGCTGGCACGAATGTATTTTAGCTCTTGTTAGCCCAAAACTTCGACACTTCCACAGCGTCGTCGGTGACAGCAATCACCATTAAAGTCACAAAATAACGGCGTTATTTCATTTTGGAGACCAAAATATATTCCTGCGTTAAAAAGAAAAACCTACCTATAGAAGTAAAATCCTTAACAAAACGCATACATTTATATCAAAACATATCTATAAAAATAAGTAGGTATAATGTATTAATTACTAGCAGCGCCCCGCGGTTTCACCCGCATAAGTTTCCCGTGGGAATGTCGGGATAAAAACTATCCTGTCTTTTCCCGGTACTCAACCTATCTCTATGCCAAGTTTCATCTAAATCGGTTCAGCGATTTAAGCGTGAAGAGGTAGCAGACAGACACACTTTCACATTTATAATATTTTAGTAGATATGGATTATTTATTATTCTTTTGTATATGTATGTATTCGCGTTTATACCTACTAATCTGTAACAATGTAAATTAAAATATTACAAGAATCCGATAAAAACAAGGAAACTGAAGTTGTCTAGACGATATCAAGATAAAAAAAAGATATTTATTCTCGTCTACGTCAAGCAGTGATCATAATTTATTAAGTCGAATTAAATTAAGGAACTACAAAAAAAATATAGACATAATATATGCAAAAAACTAGCTTTTCTACTATTAACCTAGACGGTAGGAATAGTCGCATGGTTCTCGGAAAATAAAAAGGTGACTGCCTTACCACCCCAGTGTCGTGAAACCAAATTAGGAAAAATCAGTTTAAGCAGCACCATAATCCAGTTTGAATTAAAAAACAAAGATCGATCACTAGGGATCTGCCAAACATGGTGATCATCAAAATTTGTCCAGAGGCAGGTGGTGGTCGCAAACAATAAAAGCCAAGGGATACGGTTTAAAAAATGTTTATGTAGGAGTACGGACACGCCGAATATCTAATAACCCATCCTAAGTATTTTCCAAACGAACGTAGTCTTAATAAACTAACGAAAAACATGAAATCATCACATTATTTGTACAATAGCTGTCCCATGAAAATCAGTTAGGACGGAACGCACGCTTGACAAACAAATGAATGATTGCAACAGTTACAGTGCATCTTTTTCATATACCCTATTGATCACTTTGAACTAATCTGTTCCGAGGATCATACAACGTCAATAACAGCCTCGTAGCGGGACTCAACAGTAACGTAGCCTTGGTACAGGATGTAAACAATGTTCGTAGCGGAAGTAATGATTTCGTAGCAACAACCGTAGCGAACCGGAATGGGTTGCTTATAAAATTATCAATAAAATGATGCAGTAAACCGCACCTTGAAACGCCTACTTTCGTGTATTATTTCTGTATAAATAACTTTCCCTGTAGACTATAATAAATAAAAAGTTAAAAACCCGGTTAACAGGAACTTATACTTTCGTAGTAATTCGTAGCTGTCGTAGAAAAGTAAAAATACAAACAGAGTTTATTTAATAATCCTTTTTTTCTATTTCTTGTCGCTTTATACGAGTAGTAAACACTTTACTCAGTAGCGCAATTTCAGCATTCAATAAATAAAATTAGACGCGGAATAGGGGTGGTATCAGGCGGTATATTCAATAATGTTTACCTGCAGACGTGAGAGGTGGCCGCGCGGCGGCGGAGGGTGGCTGTGACGTAGATCCCGATGACGTCACCGGTAAGCCCCTCCCGCCCACGCCGCCGCAACAGCTGATAATTCCACCGAAATCACGTTTATTTAATAAAATACACGTGGATGACGTCCGCTGTCCTTATGACCAGTACACCAGACTAGACGCTGTGACGTCGACAGAACTTTATAACAATTCTGTAGTATCTATTGTATAATTCATGTTCATTGTGCAAACCCTAGTGCTAAAAACTATTCAGTACATTATGTCAACAAAATTATGTTATAGACCGCTGACGCGAACCTAGGTATAAGTTTATTAAGATGTGTAGTTCTAACACTCAGAGTTCCTGAAATTAATCAATCTAACACGTGCATTGAAGTGTACGTCTCAACTTGTTTCTCGTGGATGATAATTTATTTAAGTAAGGAATAATATGAAGGTTGCTTGAACAGGTCTACAGTGGCCCGTTAGTAGCTGCAGTAGTAGGTACATATGTAAGCTTGGGTAAGTATTTCCCGCGCACACAATTTATGGCGGGAAAATGTAAGCGCAAAAACAGAGAAAGATATTATTTTTTCAATCTAATAATGTTTTTTGTGCTTCGCCGCAGTCTGCAGGATAAATCATAACTGCCCTCTTTCCATTTCACCCGTTCCATTGCGATGCGGCCATGGTGACTATGTATAATACTTATTTAGAATATAAAACTGTTTCGCATGTTAGTAAATGGCCGTACTTTATACAACAGCTAATCTGTGTACACTCGTCACTGACGTGTTTACGCGCAACTGTTACGCAAAAAGCTACGCGCAAAAACGTCATGTAATGAGAAAGCTCATAAAAGCTTGTTTGCCTATAACGTACATCTCCTACGTACGCCTACTTCAAACTGAATCGATGACGAATGACGTAGCTGGTCATAATAACACAAACTCAAGTCTAAATAATCAATATCTCTGCTCACGCCATCCTACTGCCATCTGTCGGATAGTTGGTGATACGACTAGACGGAATAAAACCTCCTTTCTAGCGAGGTTCCATCGTTCGGGTGTATCTTTCTCGAGATTATAACTCTTGTAAAGTCTAACAGAGGGCATAGAGCTTTCCATCAAATGGTTTCAAAGTTACTCTATTTGGACTCTATACTAATGGGATGATATCTACGACCATTCTAGATTTTCACTTTCCATACCTTCCAGTATAGGCAAAACAACAAAATTATGGACGTGACATAAATGACTAATTATGCTCAATAAATTAAAAATATGGCAGTTCTATAATAAAACAAATATTAAAGCTTCGGAATTTGTGTCCGTAGGATCTACGACGTAGGAATGGCGTAGGCCTGACTGCGTGAGGTATTTAATTTGTACTACACATCGTTTCTATAGTTTCAAATACCTACTTATATTCTGAGATTTTTGCTACTGTACGTTAATTAAAGAAAGAAAATAAGTCTCTTTGCGGTAAACACGACGCATAAAAAGAACACAAACACAAAAAAAAACTAAAATAACAAGTTGGGGGAAAATAATTATGTTGAAATAAGTCATTTTATAATAGAAGTACCATTTCCATACTACTTTTTCACAATTTTTCATGGTAAATAATTATTTTACTGATTTAGGAGGGATTTTTTTTTATTTAGGTACCAATATTTAAATTAAATATTTCGTGATTATATTTTCAATAATTATTCTTTCAATTATTCTTACAATCAATATTTCAAATTAGAATTCATTGAATATCAAAAAATGTCTGCAGATATTTAGAGTGCCGCGGTGACAAACTTTGCACACTCTTAATATTTATTGAATCACGAATTTTTTTTTTTTTTGATGTTCCTTAGGTACCTAGGTACCTAAGTAAAGGCAACATCATTTATCTCAAATTAATAAGTTATCCGTGTTATTAAGCTGCAAAACTTTCGTCTAAATATGACCATTACCTATTTGCAGTATTGCGTAGTAAAGTTTTTTTTCGTATACGAACGATATTATAATTAAACAGGAATAGTGTCTGTGAATACTTATATTACACAGAGTTACTTTCGCATCTAGGTTTAGGTACTTATAAAAATTTAATTCTGTTCGTTGGTAAGCGCAACACTTGAGAACGGCTAGACCGATATGGCTACTTTTTGTTTTCAAATGTTCTTAATAGTCCGAATTAGGTTTATACGAATGAAAAATGAAAAGATTCCCGAATCATATTCGGGAAAACTGAACGTCCTTTTTTCAATTGGTACTTTGTATGAACTATTGAAATTTGGACAGGATGACGTACGTCTGTCGGGTCAGCGTAGTTATCAGTTAGTGTCGGATAGTAGGGGGATGATGTCGTATGCTTATTAAAAATAGGATAATTGAAATATTATCTAGGACTAGGAACTTGATCGGTTTGACGTCGGCCATAGTCGATCTTTTAGCGTTCGATTAGTCGGCCAAAGAAATACGCATCTCTAATGAGTATTCTCATTCAAAAAAATCTTCTAAGGCACACAAATATTTCGTTAACAGTAGATAACTTTAGTTTTTCAAGTATATAGGTACAGGTACATAAAAACACTAACGCTGTCAGTAAAAAAAACATGAAAACATGAAATTTTCTATTTTGTTGATATTGTGTTAACTTGCTAAGATAAGCAAGCTATGACAATGTCTTCGCCTGCGTAATGGTCGGAAAATTACATCATTTTTAATAGTTATGCCACAGATGCATTACCGGTTGGGCACGCCACAATTGCGGCGATAAGTCCCCTCTTTGAGGAATGGCTAGAGAGGCGCCACGGCGTCCTCACCTACCGCCTAACGCAGGTCCTCACTGGGCATGGCTGCTTCGGGAGCTTCCTGTTTAGAATAAGGCGGGCGGAAACGCCTGAGTGTCATCGTGGATCGCCCGGAGGACACGGTGGAGCATACGGTGAAGATCTGCCCGGCTTGGGCAGAGCTTCGCCGTGTCCTCACGACGGTGATCGGCGGCGGCGATCTCTCGCGTCCGGCCTTGGTCCAGGCCATGGTACGGAGCGAGAGTTCATGGGAGGCTGTCGCCTCCTTCTGCGAAGCAATAATGCTCGCGAAGGAGGAGGCGGAGCGCGTGAGACGCCCTGGGCGTCGGGAATCGATTGCCGATTCCCGGCCACCGTAGGCGCGGGCTTGCGGACGGCGAGCTATGGGCAGCTCGCCATCCGGTAAGGACTAGGCCCGGGTCGACGGCGCGTTGTGTTCCACGCGCTCCTCAAGGAGAAGTCAGCACCAATTGACGGGGTCCGCTAGGGCCGATGCCTGCCAGGGCCGCGGGTTGTTCGAAAGAGATACCGTGGCCCCTGGCACAGACTACTGAAGGAACACGGATGGGTTTTAGTCAGTAAGAGTCTGACACTCCCTTCCGCTCCGCCCAGAGCGGAAGGGGTCATTTTAATGATTACCCACCCAAAACAAAAAAAAAAAGATGCATTACCGGTATAGAAGGTATCCTAGATGTGTTAATCCAGGATATGGTTTATCTGTTTGCCAAGTTTCATCCAAATCCGTTCAGCGATATAGGCTTGATTGAATAACACTCAAATCTTCACAAACTTTCACACAATTTAATATAAATAATTAGTAGGACGACGTCTCAGAGTGCGACAGTAAGTCTGGTGAGCCTTATGACCGTCTGGAGTACCTACCTATCTATATAATATATCTACATATACTATTATAAATAAAAAGTCTAATTTTCGTGTCTGTCTGTGTGACCGCGTTATTCTTATAAACTCCGCAACGGATTTTGGAGCGGCTATCACCATCATTTAGAGAATTGATTCGGGAAGATTATTATGTATAGTAGGTACATTCATATTAAACTTGCATAAAATAAATAAAACTCGATGATTATTATCCAGTTGTAAACCGTGCGAAGCAAACAGACGGGTGGCTTTTAAACAAATTATTTGCACGTTGTTGTAGGTCTCGTCTTGAATCTATATCTACGAGTTTCCAAGTGGAAACTCGTAGATATAGATTCCAAACAAACAAATAAAAAAAATGCTTTCGTAATAAGTATTACGAAAGCATTTTTTTTATTTGTATCAGATAAGTAATAACTAAGTATCTACTTAAATAAATAATATAGGAAATGGAGATTTTCTATATTACTCTGCGATATTAGTTTTTTTTTTTATATTGAAATGAACCCAAGAAGCCTAGTGTACCTACTTAGTTGTAAAATTAATTAAAATAAAAAAAAATATTAAACAATTTCCATTGTACGGTGTACCTACACAAATCAATAATAATAGTCAGGTAGATACGCCATATTTGTTTGCCGTTAATGTCCCACTTCTGGGCAATACCTATAATTATATATATATTATTAGGTCTTTGTGTGGGTTTTTGATCTCTCCCCGGTCGTGTCGGATTGCCGTCCCATCGGACTAGAGAGTAAAGGAACAGAGAGTGTACCTGTTTACGCACACACTTGTGCACTATAATATCTCCAGCTTACCTGGCTAATCTCCGTTGAGATTAACCACTGTGACCGAAATCGGTCGGGAGGCTATTATTAAGTATAAAAAACAATTGTCAATAAAATCAGAATCAAGTAGGTACCTAAGCGCGACTCCGTGTAACTTTTAGTTTTCCATTTTAAAAAATTAAATAGAGAAATAAATCTTATTATTGCAAATAAGCTTTCTCAAACGCAAGATACGATACGATACCTATCACATTCCAGAATTACTTATTATTTTATCATTTTTTGGTCTAAAATGTTCAAAACAAACTTACGGTAACAAAAGCTTGTTTGTTTATAGCTTAATAAGACTGGAATTAATGGTTCTTAACATAATAGAAACTGCAAATGCCACTGATTTCATAACCTCCCAAGGGACCCATCGCCTTTTCGCCCCAAAAATTTTCAAGTGAGTGTGCTACGCTGATGTAAACTCTAGTCCCTTACATTAGAGGGAAAAATTTTGTTTTTATTGTTGCTTGTTTGCGACGTTGTTTTAATAGACCTAGATGAGGTGTATACATAGAATTCAATTTTCTGGGCGTGGCGAATCAAGCACCGTGACACAATGTATTCAAAACGCCAATATTTGGTTGGCGAAACTGCAGTATAAAACGAGAGACCTTTCCTACCCATCTTCATTGTTAGTCGTACAAGGGTAGCGATCAACACTGATCAGGGTTCTGATACTAAAGTACTTAGGTAGATATCGATTAGTTCGTAACGAGTGATTGTGGTGAAGGAAGAATCAAAGTATGTTCGCCGAGGGTAAATATAAATGATGCATGACTCGAATAGCGTGATAGTTCAAAGAATGGTGCCGTCAATATCATGTCTACCGGCAACCCGACGCATTCACAATCGGACTTTCGTCTTGGTTGACCATTTCGCGTTGGAGTAACGGTTGATTCTTAGTATTTCGAACTTCTTTAACGCAAAATATATCGATGTTTTAAATTATAGCAATACATATAATAAAATAGTGTGTTTATTGGCTCATACTGATGTGATAATGTCTGATTGTTGCAGGGCCGAGCGCCATAGAGTCGCGCTCGCCAAGCGCCTTCACACCCAACTCCTCCAGCATGCTACTGCTGCAGACACACGTGAGTTTTACATTTATTATTTTCATCAGAGACGTTTATGCTAAATTTCAAGATGCCATTTTACAGCAAATATCATCGGTTTCTTTTCCCTTGATCACATTTTTTCAATGGACCCCTGCATTAAAATTTACATTATTGATGAAAACATCGTGAAACACCTGCATCGATTGACAAACAGACGGCTACACAAAGCCCCTATAGATACAAGTAGACAATTGAACAAGCACGCCATTGGACAGTCACGGCCGCCCCTGACGGCCATCCGCCGCCTACCACTACTGCGACGCCTCCATTATTGATTGTCATTTCTATTTCAGAGCAACTACGGTTCGTCCTTCACTGATCTATTGTCGCCCCAATATCAAGAAGACTCTACTGAAATCTTAGAAGAAAATCTAGACCCGTTCCCGGACGTCGAGTTTCACGCGCCGATCCCGCCTGAAGTTAAATCTCAGCGTACTACGCCTATTAGTGAGGCTTCATCGCCAACCCTAGGCCCAGCGTTGCCTAGTTTTGAAGAAACTTATTCAGTCCGTTATCCTAAACAAGAAATGGCGGAATTTGGAATAAAAATGGACGAAGATTGCTATAATGTTAGCGCATATCAAGGACACACGTCCACCCAACTACTTTATCAATATCACCAACCGTCAATTCCTTATGTGCCGTCAACATATTATGCACCGTCGCAACAGTGCAGCCCGACGTTTGACACCGGTGGTGTTACACCCAATCAAGACTCGTACTCTTTACCTCCCTTTCCAAGTTCGGTGGATCTGCACATCTCTACGGACCAGAGTGCACGGCAACGACGCGCTTCCTTGCCGGTGCAGCGATCAGAATCTACCAGTTCTAATGACAGCCCCAAAGTTCCTGGTGGCAGAGTACATTGCATGCAAGCGTCAGCGCCTAGCTCCGCATCGAGCTCGCCGGGCGTCGCGCCAGAGGGCGCCGGCCCCCGCGCGGCGCCGTCGTCACCGAGCCAACTGTGCGCTGTGTGCGGAGACACCGCGGCTTGCCAACACTATGGGGTCAGGACTTGCGAAGGATGCAAAGGATTCTTTAAAAGGACTGTGCAGAAGGGTTCTAAATACGTTTGCTTAGCTGAAAAATCATGTCCAGTCGACAAAAGAAGACGGAATAGATGCCAGTTCTGTCGATTCCAGAAATGTCTTAATGTCGGAATGGTCAAGGAAGTAGTAAGAACTGATTCCTTGAAAGGTAGACGGGGTAGACTGCCCTCCAAACCGAAATGTCCACAGGAATCACCTCCAAGTCCTCCTATATCACTGATAACAGCGCTTGTGAGAGCTCATGTCGACACTTCTCCGGACTTTGCCAATCTTGATTATTCTCAATATCGAGAGCCAAATCCCATGGAGCCACCGATGTCTGACTTAGAAGTGATTCAACAATTTTACAATCTTTTGACCACATCAATCGACATGATTAAAGTATTCGCTGATAAAGTGCCCGGTTATGTCGATTTGTGCCCTGAAGACCGTGAGCAGCTGTTCGCATCAGCTCGTCTCGAACTATTTGTATTACGACTCGCATATCGCACACGTCCAGAAGATACCAAGTTGACCTTCTGCAGTGGCGTCGTGCTTGACAAGCGACAGTGCCAACGCTCGTTTGGAGACTGGCTTCATGCTGTGCTGGACTTCAGCAATACCCTACATTCAATGGATATCGACATATCTACCTTTGCGTGTCTTTGCGCATTAACTTTGATAACAGGTGTGTATAAGTACCGACTTGTTAGTTTTTTTTTTTCTAGTCGATTAGGTTTATTATGAAGATACCTACCTACAATTAACTAAAGTATTAACAGCTTTAGGCTGAATTTCACCAATTAGAGCATTGAGATAATATTATAAATTAATTAACGAAACTTATTATATAAATAAAAACAAAAACGAAGGACACCTAGGCGTCGAAGTACTCGTCCGCATAGCTGTCATCCGGAAACGTGCCCAGAAGACTGGCAGCATTGCCACGTTGAATGGCAATGCTAATTCTTTGACCAAAGAACGACCTAGCCCGTCACGTGAAGAGTCGACTAACTGGCGAGAAATTTCCTTAACGAAACTGAACGCGATCGCGATCAACACATTTAAACCGCGTTCAAGGACACAGATGTCTTAAGTGTTGTGGAATATTAACGCTGACAGCTCTTGTGCGGATCGCTTTCAGTTTTATTGGTGAAATTCGAACTTTAACTGTTGCATCAGAATCCACCACCTATAAAAGAAAAAAGTAACAAGTTATTTTTTTTCCTGTAATTTTTTTCAAATGAGATTTTATTTTTGTTAACAGATCGACACGGTCTCAAGGAGCCTCACCGTGTGGAGCAGTTACAAATGAAGATAATAGGCTGCCTGCGCGCTCACATGCCGGGCGGCGGGGGCGCCGTAGGCGGGGGCGCCGTAGGCGGGGGCGCGCCGCACTTCAGCCGCGTGCTGGGCGCGCTACCCGAGCTGAGGTCGCTGTCCGTGCAGGGCCTACAGCGCATCTTCTACCTGAAGCTCGAGGACCTGGTGCCGGCGCCGCCGCTCATTGAGAACATGTTCCGCTCCAGCCTGCCCTTCTGAACGCCCCGCGCCCCACCCCTGAGGACCACTCCCGCCTTCGAAACTTGTCCTTCTGTTTTAGAGCCGACTCCGTTATTTTTTTAAGTGTTTAGATTATATAATATAAAATATTTTTCTAGAGATTAGATGGACGTTAGTTAGGACGCGATCTCCCACGGAATCGGTTCGTGCTACTCGTATGAATTTAATATTAAGTATCTACTTAATGGAGACAATCTTACCATGTAAGTCCTAAGCTAAGATTAATTTATTGAAAATGTTTAGGAATTTGTCTTTTGGGTGTGATTTCGTTTAATCTTACAATGTTGTGTATTTAGTAGTCTGCATTTGAGTTACCGCTCGTGATCGATGGCATCTTGTCGTACAAATATTCCTATGTTATTTACTTACGTATTACTTAGATAGGGAAAATCTAGTCACAAGACTTAGAAATGTTATAAAATTTGCTCGTAAAATCGGGCTTCTAATTATAATTAATATTAATAAAAGTTACTTTAAGATCGGTAAGGCATTTAATGTCCTTTTGTACGAATGTGAGCGACGGGCGGCGCGACGGCGGAACGCCAAACGCGTCGAAAGGCTCGCCCGCACCGCGCGCCCGAGCGCCGCCCGAGCCGAGTGTTGATGAGCCAATGTTAGCGTCACAACGACACGATAGTTTGAAGTTACCTTTTAGTTTTAAATTATTTTGTAATATTTTAGACGCTAGGACACTAATGTAATTTGTTATGATAATTATACCTAAGGCCTGAGAAAAAGTTCAGCATGTTTGACGTCCCCAATGTAAATCCTTAATACAACGTGTCTTAAAGAGTACCTTTATAGGTAGATAGCGTAGATTTTTCTTATGAGGACCTTTTATAGGCTTACTATAATACATATTATATATGTATTGAGTAAATATTTAAACATATCACGATATTATTTTTAAATTGTGATTGCACTTTTTAGGTACCTATTTATTGATATCCTTTGCATCTCCTTTAAGCTAGGCCATTTAAAAAAAAAAATACATTAAATTAAATTGCTATTAAAATCACTGTGTATTTTTGCTCGTAAGTATATCTATTGGAAAACTACTGATATAATCAGGTTAGATGTCTGTATTTTTTATTATCTACTGCATTTTGCGCAAATTTTAATGGACTATGTAAAAAAATTCACTGGACCAAATAGGTGATAACAAGTCCTGGTGCGGTCTATCTGAAAGAAGCTGTGCTAAGATCCTATACCTAATACATAATCTATCAATCGTCTTATGGTAGATATTTTTTATGAATCTGCCGGCGTGGAAAAAATTACAGTGTAGCTGAAAGTTGACTTGTATCTCCTAAAAGACTAGCTACCTGCAGCAGCACTGTAGGTATAAAATTACTACGGAAAGTATGCACGTACCTATTGTACCACTGGGTGCTCTGTCCAACCTTAAACTATGGTTATACTTAGGTAGGCACTTTGTATAGATAGGTCAAGGAATTTATGATTCATATCTGACTTATCTATGGAGTAGGTAGATGGGTGAATAAATGTTACTTACGTACCTACCTAAGCAACATTTATTTCTACTTAGAAAGAGTGATTGTTGAAGTTGATGTCCTTTTAAACGGAGTTAGTGATAAAAGTTGTCTATTACATCGTAGAGTTTAAGAAATTCAAGACGCATGGAAATTAATAGTTTTATACAAAAAATTTATAGTAACCTTAATTACCTATTAGAATGCTGGACTTTTTACTCAAAGGCCGCCACTCCCTTCTAATATTATTAATTTTATAGATTTATAAATCGTAGTCAAGGAAATTATTTGTCGTTATTTTTTTTAAATTATGACGAATTTCGTAATGAATGAACCTAAATAATGTACTTTAATACATCGGTTGTGCTTGACATATTGTTACCTACCCTTCATCCAAACCGATATAATTCATATTTTCCATGTTCCAAACTACATGAATCTGTGACATTCCTACATTACAAGCCTGTTACGCCTACCTACTAATAAATGAATCATAAACAGCGTTAAATGTCTAAGACTAGATATTACCTACCGACGAAAGTCGGATAACATCGTCGTCGCATGTGATCGCCTCTCTAAGCCTGTAACTAATATAATAAATCAATGAAGAACCATACGTAAAACAAACCTGGGCTGCATTAGTACAAGCTAGCCATTTAATATTTATACCCCATGCAAGCCTTGTTATTGTTCATTTCCAATCGACATTTCCAGAGCAGAGCTGTTGTCTGCTTTTCCGCACACATACGACGACGTACCTGCGCGCTACGTATTGGTTCACACAGTTCTTAATTTCTTCTTCTAATACTTACAGTAAATATTTATAAGTACTTACATAAGTAATACAGAATTAGGTACCTACCCACAGAAAAAAACTAAGGAGAGCTTACAAGACAGCCTGCTCCTACAATAAAATAATAAAAATGCAGGCAGTAAAATGATTATCATCATGATATTTCCCTCCATAGCATAGGCGTGTACCCCCTTATGTCTAAGTCACAAATGTTAATGTAATATTATCTTTTCTTCTTTAAGGTTTGTAATGCATTTCTTAAATCTCAACATAGAAACATAAATGTGCTTTTGTTATGATATGTTATACATTTTCTTTGTAAATATTTCGTGAAAATAATATCGATGCAAATGCGTCAATGAAAATATGCCTCTTTTATTTCTGTTCCGACAAAATAATCCTTGTAAGTTTATTTATTTATTTAGGTACTTATTTCATCATCATCATCATCATTTCAGCCGAAAAACGTCCACTGCTGGACATAGGCTTCCCCTAGGTACCTCCACTTCGACCGGTTCTGTGCTTCTCGCATCCAACGGGTTCCTGCAGCCTTCACAAGGTCGTCGGTGCACCTTGTAGGAGGCCTTCCAACGCTACGTCTTCCGGTACGCTGTCGCCACTCCAGAACCTTTCGGCCCCATCGGCCATCTTCTCTGCGAGCAATATACCCTGCCCACTGCCACTTAAGTTTGGCAATTCTTCGGGCTATGTCGGTTGGCTTGGTTCTCCTGCGAATCTGCTCATTTCTGATTCGTCACGCAGGAAAACTCCAAGCATAGCCCTCTCCGTTGCCCTTTGGGTGCCTTTTAGCCTTCTAGTAAGACCCATTGTGAGCGACCACGTTTCAGTGCCATATGTCATCACTGGCAACACGCACTGGTCAAAGACGGTACTATATTACACGGTATTAATACAGTACTATATTACAGATTGACCTACAGCCAAGTAAACTTGTGACATTAGTTTTTATCTGCAATTGCTCGCAATTTTTTAAAAACAAAAATTAACCTGCGCACTCTTGTAAAAAAACTGTCAATATGTGGTCTAAATGAGAACGACTCGTCTATTAGAACCCCGAGATATTTTATGTTTCATGTTTTGAGCATAAAAGAACACTCAGGTACATACATAATATGCTGACTGAGCGGAGTCCGCAATGATGGGCATACGGTTTGCGGATGGAGAAGTGAATATATTTTGTCTTGTCGGCATTTAGTGTTAGTAAGTTGCTTTGAAGCCAGTTAGACACAGTATTGAAACCTATTTGAGCATATTCGTACAATTCGCTATTTGTTTGTTTGAATTGGAGTACAATGTCTGGAGAACTTTGCTGGTAGGTACATCAAAGGCAATTCTCGAGAGAAAATCAGGACAATCTGCAGATCGGTAGAATATCACATCATCACACTAATATTATAAAGGCGAAACTTTGTGAGTGTGTTTGTATGTTTGTTACTTCTTCACGCAAAACGGCTGGACCAATTTAGAAAAAATTTGGTATGGAGGTAGCTACCTCTAGCTGACACCCTTTTTTTCCGTGGGGATATCCTCATGGATATCCTCTGTCTGGGAACAACGGAGGGGTATGTGGGACTCCTACCGACTAAAACCCCACTGTTCCTTCTAGTACCATGAGCCGGGGGCCGGGAGATACTTAACAATAGCAGCACGCCCGACTGGGTAGCTGACACCCTGTATTAACGAATAGGACACTTTTTATTCCGGTAGGTATTCCCACGGGATCGACACTTAAGCGGATATAACCGCGGGGCGCTGCTAGTTCAACATAAATGTTATATCGGCTACTTCACGTCGTATAGTAAATGGAAGAGTGTTGAAAGCGAATGACCGAAATTGGTGCCTCTTTTTTTCGGCGGCTATAATGGCAAATGGATCATTTTTCAAATTTCCATAACTTATAACCAACCAACGATAATGCGAAATATCCTACGTGTTTTGAGTGACTTCAAGTATCTTCCAAAAATAAGTGATATGTGTTGAGCTTGACAAATGTTTTCTTTCTGATAGACTTGAATAAAAGTTGACGTATTACTGTCCAGAATTACTGCTAAGTACCTAGTCAGAGACATGCATGATGCATCGATAACAGCCAAGCCATGTAACTTGATACAAATGTTTCAAAGTTTGCATGTGTCAATGGCATACACTACGAAGACAAGGACTGTAAGATAGCCACAAAAACACAAATAAAACCTCAAGCACTTCCTTCAGTATTATCTCAAAACTGGAGAAAACGTATTTACTGTTCATAAAGCAGCTGCTGGGCAAATGCCTCCCTACTGTCTTTCCACCTCTCTCCATCCAGCGCTGCCAAGAACCACTCTTTAGAAGTCCAGCTCAACCCGCCTTTTCCGTCATAAAGGTATACTTAGTACCTCCGCTAGGAGTACCTAAGGCAGTCAGCCTATACACGCGCGACGACTTTATAATAACAAGACACAGAACATATATACCGACTCTATAACGAGAGTACCAAGATATGTCGTCGCGCGTGCATACTTACTCATATTCCATAGTAATTGGAACCCATAGATATAAAAGTACTCTGTGGTTGGAACCAACTTGTTAGATATTGGAAATGTTGTTCATGTGCTTTTTGACCACTGCCCTCTATTTGTATAATACAGGTCAGTGTTTTTGGCTGTCCAAATCATAAGTTACACAGACTGATTTTAGCGAGTGAATTAAGTGAATTGTGTAGTGAAAGTGTTGTGTTAAATAATACCTCCCGCCGCTTGACCGATTTATTAAAAAATAAGACTTGTTATCGAGCATTAAATAAATATATCAAAAACACTTTCGAAGAAAATTAATAAACCTGGGTTGCCACGTCTAGAATCCATGAACCATACGCCCAATGATTAAATAAACCTATGGACTGGGCATACTGGGCTAGTAACTGGGTTGTGGAGGTCAGATAAGTAGTCGCTTCGTGTAAAAACTGGTATTCAGCTGCATGCGGTTAGACTGGAAGCCGACCCCAACAAAGTTGGGAAAATGCTAGGCAGATGATGATGATGATGACTGGGCATACCTACAAAATTAGCGTGTGTATACACGGTAATTTTTGTACAAAAGTCGATGGCCGCCTTTCGTAGAGTTGTTTTTGTTTTTCTCGCACCACACTGTTTTATACAAACACTGTTCTATCAAAATAGAACGCTTTTTGACATGTGTATGTCGATATGATAGATATTTGTATAACTATTATTTCTATAGAAGAATATGCCGTCTCCATGCTTTTCCTATCTCAATGACTGTGGTGTCAACAGTCAACACATACAAAAGTACTCTGTGGTCAACACTGTCAGTGTCAACGTCATCAAGTGTCGCTTAGCCTATTAAAATTTTTCCTCTGAGTGAGATTATGAGGTAAAATCTATAACAAAACCTCGAATTAAGTAATATTTACTACGTGAACAAAACAAGCAATTTTTCGTATTGTCATTCATAGTCACCGTCTCGTATATTTGTGTGAATGTGTCCATTCATCTATTGAAGTTCATTTTCAAAGTTGATTGAAGAATGTATGAAAACTGATCTGATTTATTTTTCCTTTGGGATTTCCAACGTAATCAAACCAACTTGATAACATTTCGTTACTCTAAGTTACTGTTTATACCAACTAATACAACATGTCGGAGTCTACGGATATTAAAGACGTGCTGGACAAAAATCTTGAAGACTTTGAAATACAAGAAGTTCTACGAAATGGAACAGACTTACGAGAATATGCATTA
Organism: Gortyna flavago; assembly: GCA_963669345.1. Classification (NCBI taxonomy): domain Eukaryota; kingdom Metazoa; phylum Arthropoda; class Insecta; order Lepidoptera; family Noctuidae; genus Gortyna; species Gortyna flavago. The sequence continues at coordinate 8,554,825 of OY770128.1, read as the reverse complement.
CAGCTAGATAAAGGTATTAAAGATGCCGAAAAAACCTCCGTGGCGGATTACTTAAAAGAGAGTGAAAATATAGCCTCTCTACACAATCAAATTGAAGATTGTGATGGGATCCTCGCGAAAATGGAGAGCATGCTTATGGTGTTCCAAGTAAGTTATATCGCTTCGTGATAACTACACCTACTTTTAATTAGGTTTGTGAGCAGTACTATAACAGTTGACATTATTTTACAGAATGACTTGGGTAGTATCAGCAATGAAATTATAAGTTTGCAAAAGCGTTCAGTGAACATGTCAGTGCAACTCTCTAACAGGCAGGTTCTGAAGGGACCTCTCTCTACTTTTATAGAAGACATGGCAGTTTCGGAAACACTCATATTGTAAGTAGCTACTCTTCAGATTTTTCAATTGTAAGTACCTATAATCACTATACGAACACATTCATATTCATTTGAATGTTTCAGTGGCATCAATAATGTTCCTGTAACTGACAAGGAATTTATGGTACAATTGGCGATTTTGAATCAAAAACTCAACTTTGTAAAGGAACAAGATTTTAAAGAAACAAAAGCTTGTCATGATGTCAAAGATGTTCTGGAAAAACTGAAAATAAAAGCAGTATCTAAAATAAGAGCTTATATTCTGGAGCATATTTATAAGTTTCGCAAACCAATGGCAAATTATCAGATACCACAAAATGCTATGCTTAAATATAAGTTCTTTTTTGAGTTTATATTAGCCAATGAGAGAAACGTTGCTCAAGAAATATGCAATGAATACATTGACACCTTGAGCAAAGTATATTACTCATATTTTAAATCGTATGCCTCAAGACTAGACAAATTAAAATATGAAGAGACTCCTACAAAAGACGATCTAATGGGTATTGAAGATGGCTCTAAAGGCGGCTTCTTCCAAAAATCAAACTTAAAAAACAAAAGCACAATTTTTACAATTGGTAATAGAGGAGATGTTCTGGCACAGCAACTTGAAGCCCCTATTATAGTTCCTCATGTGCAGCAAAAAACTAAGGTAAATATCCCATTCTGTATGTTGATCCAATAACAACACAGTAGGAATCATGTAGAACACTGGTGAGTCTCATGGTGAATTATGCCCTGCTCTCTCACAGAGAGGCTTGTGTCCCAGCAGTGGGATCATAATACACTTATTACGCTATGTAATATATTATTGTCACTGGAAAGGCAAAATTACTTAACCGCCAAAGCCAAATAAAATATGTTTTTTTTTTTTCAGTACTCCTATGAAGCTCTATTTAGAAGTCTTCAATATGCACTTGTGGACAATGGTTGCAGAGAATATTTATTCACAACAGAATTCTTCCATGTAAAGGGAAGTCATGCTCAGGAACTCTTTGACAGGATCCTAGGAAAAACTTTATCATTGCTTGTGGTATGGAATAATAACTTATTATTAGCAGTTCTTTATTTATTGAATTCTTTGCACAGAAATGTACACAGGCGGGCTTAATAATAATAATAATAAGGGGGAATCAATTAGGCATATTATCTCCGGGTGTTCTCGTCTAGCTAACGGAGAGTACTTGCATAGACACAACCTTGTAGCCAGGATAATCCATCAGCAGCTTGCTTTGAAATACAACCTTGTGGAATCGGAGGTGCCGTACTACAGGTATGTGCCCGACCCAGTTCTCGAAAATGGTAATATCACATTGTACTGGGATCGATCCATCATCACTGACAGGACTATTGTTGCCAATAAGCCTGATATAGTGGTGGTGGATCGATCAGAGCGGCGCGCAATGATTGTTGACATAACCGTCCCGCATGATGAGAACCTCGTGAAAGCCGAGAAAGATAAACAAATCAAGTATCTTGACTTGGCTCGCGAGGTTGTCGACATGTGGGATGTTGACTCAGCAATCATTGTGCCGATAGTCGTAACAGCCAATGGATTAATAGCCAAGAGCCTCGACCAACACCTAAGGAGGCTCTCGTTGGGCAGCTGGATCAAGGGCTTGATTCAGAGAGCGGTACTTCTGGACACGGCTCGCATCGTTAGGAGGTTCCTCTCTCTGGAGCCCTGACCGCCGGTAGCTTGGACCTTGTTCCCGATACCGGTGGGCTACTATTTTTTATATTTTTAAATGTTTTTATATCTTTATATCATAATATTTAAAAATATAATTTATATGTGTATATAGTGAAATAAAGAAATAATAATAATAATAGTATTTTTATTTCAGATTAGAATCCATATAATCCAATAAAGTTAATGCCATAGGCATTTAAAGTTAAAGCTTTGAGTACTACCAGAACTGACATTACTTACTTTTATTTTTCAGAAAAATGCTGAGAACTATGTGCTTGAGTGTTTTGACTGCCTGGCATTATACCTTTGCATACAACTTATAAACAGATACAGATGGATGTGCCACAAAAGGGCTGTTGCTGCTTTAGACAGGTATGTATACCTGCCGTCCTACCAGTACCTGCCAGCTGCCTTATTTTTATTTTTTTATAATCATGACTTTATAAAAGTAACTAGCTCTTTGCCTGCAACTTTTTCAGGTGGATTTCGTACAACCTTTCGCTCAACACCCTTTCAACCCCCTTTAAATATTAGTGTAAAACTTGATTACTTACCCCTTTTCACCCAGTTTAGGGGTGGTTTTCGAGAAATCCAAAAGCATATAGTACACATAGTAACTATTTTTATAAAGATTGTTAATACAAAGTTAACATTCTTCCTTCCTTCCTTCATTAAAAATTAAATTCCCCATAATGCCCTTTGAGGAGAAGTTTAAAAAAACTTACAATGCCAAACACAGAAAGACATATTCATACCAAGTTTCAAGTTTATAAACCTAACAAACAATATTTTTCATTCAAACGAAATTCCCACTTTTCACCCGTTTAGGGGTAGAATTTTTACCCTAAGCGGTTTAAGCTAGGCGGTTTCAGTCGGGACACTTGCCATTTATATACAGTGTATCAGGTTAAACGAGGACATACTTTAAGGGAGTGTAGTACTCATGAAAATGAATAACTTTTAATATGGGGCAGACTGGACAGCTGTTCCCTACATTTTGTCCAGTTATGCGAACATAAATGTATAGAGCGGCTGGTTTTATTTTCTCGATTTTAGTGTTGGTCTCTTAGTAAAAGTTGTTCATTTTCATGGGTACTCCACTCCCTTAAAGTATGTCCCTCGTTTAACTTGACACTGTATATAGATTTTGGATACCAAACCACTAGGAGGGTACTTTGGCTTTACCTATAACTGTATTTGAATGAATGTGTGTAGTTGTTATTATAATCTCAGTCATTGTGATGAACACAGTATACAACAATCACCTTTAATTTTTTTTTATCACTTTCAGTTATTGGGATTCATTGCAAGGTACACTATGGCCAAGGTTAGAACATGTGTTGAAACTAAACATCCAGAGTGTGCGAGAGTGTGATCCAGCAAAATTATCAAATAAAGAATTAGGACCTCACTATGTATGTATTCTGTTGTTACATAGCATATTATAGTAAATCATTTAAGCTAAATCCGTAATATTATTAATACGAGACTAGACTAAGAACGTAAATTATGATGTTAACTAATTATTGTTGGTCCAGTGGCCGCAAGCACTACTGCTGCTGAGTTCGATTCCCATGTCAGGCAGTGTTATTGGGTTTTTCCATAAGGAAGTAGCAGCCCGGAGTCTTGGCCTGATTGATGGCAATAGGCTCGCACCCTGATTACATTTAACATGACTGGCCAGGCTGTAGGCAGAGCGGATCAAACCCCCCCGAAATGCCATAAACATTCTTGAGAATCAGCATGGAACAGTCACGAGGGATTGGCCATGATGAGAGTTCTGGAGATCGTTGTCACGCATCACGCACTTTACTTATGAACATCTACGACGTTTACTTTTTAATTTTTGTATTTATGTAAAAGCTAGTTTTAGAATAATATTCCTTATTGTCTCTGGCCCTGATCACAAACCCTTCCCCTCCTCCCCAAAGTGAATTCCTGGATACGGCCTTGATGACTGGCGATATATGAGTACTATAGTGACACTGCTGCCGCATGCCGAGCCATTCGGGGAAAACAGGCGTGACGTTTGTTTTATAATTTAACTTCTTTTTGCAGATTACTCGGAGATATGCAGAATTCTCTGCTGCTATGCTCAGCTTGAGTGAACAATTTCCTTCAGAAGAACTTAGCAATATTTTGCTTGTTTTACAAGATGAAGTTCATTGCTTCTTACTTAAAATGGCTGCGGAATTTCCACAAAGAATACAACAATTAATTTTTCTCATCAATAACTATGACATGGTCTTAAGTATACTAATGGAAAGGACAAGAGACAATACGAAAGAAGCAGAAAGTTTTAGAGAACAGCTTCAAGCTCGGAGCTCAGAATACGTTGAAGAAATTTTGAGTCCACATTTTGGAGGAATGATACAGTTTGTTAAGGAAGGAGAGCAATTAGTTGACTCTGACAAGAAAACAGAATTAGCAAATTTAGAAAGAAAGTCTCTTACTTTGGTAGCCTCATTTAGTTCTGGATGGAAACAAAGTCTTGAAGAAATTCATAGAGAAGTTCTAATTTCCTTTCCAAATCTGGTAACTGGATCTGGTCTACTACAAATGGCTCTTACCAACTTCGTACAATATTACCACAAGTTTGCAAAGTTGCTTACTCCTAATTCGCGGACGCAATTAGTTAATATTCACGTAATTATGGTAGAAATAAAAAAATATAAAACGAATTATTAACAAAAAAACAAACAGAACACATTATTATGTATTATATCTTTCCTAATTCCGAAAATGCTAAGATAGTTTAAGAGATTGTTTAGTATTTATCTAGTAACGAAAACAAAGTACTATTACTATATCGGGAAAAAAAACAGTTGTTCCCTTCATTTTGTAAATGTATTTAAACTATAAGCTTAACTTTTACGAACATATCAATTCTCTAGCCAAAGAATCGTTTCGACGGCTTGGGTTTGTTCTTAGAAAGTGCCGTGAGTTTACCAACCATCAAGTTATCCGACTTCTCTTAACACACTTGTTGAGAAGTAAACTTGATTGTAGTTCTTGTGTGTGTAATCCTCAAAAAAACCTAGAAAAGGTACTTCTAAAAACGTAGGTTTGGGTACCATCCCTACTTGTTTTCGAACTACCTGCCGTTGCTTTTCTATCGTCCTGCATAGTATTCACTAAAATTCGTTACGGTTCCGTGCCGAATCGAACACCAATCCATGTTATCTAACGAGTCCTCTAAACGCTGTTTACAAATCCGAAACCTAACATTATTTGCAGTAAATAGACTACCGCTATACTTCTGACAGCTATTTGCGGTTGGGGGCTAGGCCTATCAAGTAACCGAAAATTTGTAATTTTCGATTCGGAAGCAAGCCTGTCGAATGGTGGTGAATAGCTTCGCAGGTCAAACGAGCTTTCGATCAACTTGAAACTGCTTGCAAAATAATACACGGAACCATTGACACTCCTAGTTTACATGAGGAGCTCTGTAATATTTTTGTACCAGAGAACAAAGCCAGGCGAGGCGGTACAATTTGTTTATGGTGCCGCATTATTGCGCGGTTGTGCAACAAACGCTGTGTCCTAACTAAAAGCGATGGTGATGCGAATACTCAATTACGCTATCTTTTACCTGAATAATGACGAACATACACGACTCGATTGATCATACAAATATTGTATGTCCCCGTGCCAAAGCGATCGGTCGAGCGAATATGCGATAGTCGTGTTCATATGTCACTCATTTCTTCGGAAAACAGGAAGGCGCCCTCTGTAGGCGCGATGACGCGTTCAGGTTCGCCGAACAAACTGAACGCGATGGTCGAATGTTTGCACGGTGATAGCTTTGGTTAGGGCACAGCCTGTCGTTTATTCCACGAATGCTGAACGCACTCAACGTTCTCCTTGAATCCGTTTGTTCCCACTAGTTCTACTGAACAGTTCTACGATAGAACTAATGGGATTTTTTTTTCTCACTAGTACTACGATATTAGGTAGCTAATGATTGTGTATATCACTATTTGTAATTCATGCTTTATTATTGACGCGGCCATGACGTGACATCTGCATCGTTATCCACTATACTCCTTTGTTTACATATCTTTCAGCTAGAAACTACAGAAATTAAATTAGCTTTGTGCTTTATTCAAACAGAAATCGCACTGTTTGAAATCCCACTAAGGCAAGTAGCAAGCAAGTGAGATTTCAAAAAGTGACATACACTGGTGAATTAAATACATAAAAAGTATATTCACATAGCTTTTTATGTCACTTCCGACATTGTCGACGGAAGACGACCCGTTTCGAGTTTGCGTTCAGTTCCAATATACAGTTCCAGTTTAAATGTAGGTATATTTAAATAATGAATAAGTTCTCAATTAATTGCATATTCCTTACTGGCTTTATGTCGTTGTGGTTGAATAAATAAATGATTAAATATACATACTTACCAGTTGATTTTTTTTCCGGATCATCCCACTTGGCCCCACCAAGTTAGAGGGACAAAAGTTGAATATTTGCGACCACTAGACCAACAAAGCAGTCAGGTGTTAAATTTTGTAGGGGAAAATATGAAATCTACGCGGAAGAAGTCGCGGGAGAAGTGCTATTAAAAAAAACTATAACGTTGGTTGAGCTTCTTTACATTGAGGGAGGGCCCCATCCCTTGACTTTGCCACGAGCCCCAAACGGTATAGTTACGCCACTGAAAGAGAGACAGGTATTTCTTATTTATTTTATTTATTTCCTACTAATTCACCGTTGCTGCAAGCAGTACCTACTTATGTATTAAAAACCTAATTTACTGCAGTAACAATATGTTGCTAATAACGTAAGAATAAAAGGATTACATAAGTAATAGGTACCTATGTATTAGTTCCATTATTTTCATATTCTTCTAGAAATAGAACTAGTGATAACAAATTCAACATTAGTTCCATTATTTTCAGATTCTTTTAAAATGGAACTAGTGATAAAAAAAACAGTCAGTAGTTCCATCATGGAACTGTTAATGGTACTAGTGACAACGAACCTATTTTTTCAGTACCTAAAGTCGATTTTATCAAATTTCCACTGACATATCTTGTGGACCTTGGGTGTATTTTTAGTTACCTATTTAATACCTACTGAAAATGTACCAAATCACTAATCGCAAAAGCTTACAGTAGCATATCTGCTTAGGCCGTTATTTATTTATTTAACACAACACTTCTCTATCATTGCAGGATATCCCAAAGCGATAGGGTGGTCCTTAGCTTATAGGTACTTATTTTACAAATTGTAAAACAAATGGTATGCAGTTATTTTTTCTTTTAGTTTCACACCTATATATCCCTGAAGGGTTAGGCAGAGGTGTAGGTACCTACTTAAAGCATTTTACGAATCTCCATACAACTGTCATACAGATGATTTGCATGATATGAATTGTTTTATGATTCTGCCAAGGCCCCCAGGAAAATATGTCAATCCTTTCGGCGACTTCATTGAGAGTACGTATGGCGCGAGTAACTGGCGCTTTTAGAAGCAAGTTAGTTCTGCCGCGCGGCACTGCCAACAGCTGCGGCCGTCTCCGCCACAGCACGTAGTTGACAGGCGCGCACACAGATTCTTTAACACGCCCTGATTTTAAATATAAATGGCGAGTCATATCCCTTCTTAATTCTAACTTGTTGTACCCAACCATGTCTAGAACAAACAAGGTTGGGTACATCAATGGATAATACGGATATACCCCATAAAGTCTCATGTACGGAAACCTTATGAAGTTAGGGCTTATTTTACAATCGTAATTACGAAATTTTTAGTTTTTCAGACAAAATCTGTCAAAGTATCTAATTTTTTCATTGGATAAAAGAAATCTGATAATTGCAAAATTGAAATTATTGTAACAAATTACAAACGACGGGTTTCAGAAACGAACTTTTTCTTAACTGTAAATTGTAAATTTGTAAATTATTAATAGTTAATTTTTATTATGTAATCATAAATACCAATCTTGCGCTAGCAGAACTAATTCAATTAGTAACTTTGCATAGTGTTTGGGTCACCAAGATACAGGCTGTGCCTAGTTTGGGACCCGCTGTTAAATCGGTCTAAGTTTTCTCTTGGTTAGAACTGCATGCTAATACTTGTATGTCTGTGAACATGTGTTACTTTTAATTAATAAATAAATAAATAAAAAAAAACTTTATAAGTTCCGGTTTCTGTTTCGGCCGAAACTAGAAGACGAGCCGAAGGTAAGATTTTATTTATAAACATACAATAAAACTCTGCATGAAAAACAATATACCTCATATTAGGTTTTATTTAGTTTAATTAATTTAAATTACATGGTCTTCGTAAGTAGGTATGTACACAGTGAAATTTTAATCACTCACGATAATAATTATGTACAATTAATTTTATAAGTAAGTATGTAAATTTTACATACAAAACCTTTTATTTAGTGCGAAACGGAACAATGTTTTTACTTTTATCATCACAGCAAGGACCGCGTTTCAAACAAAATTTGGAGGCGGACCTCGCCATAGACATACTTTCGGCAAAATACGGTATTCTTCCGTCTCCGCGTTGCTTAATAGCTTTAATTAATGACACAATTATCCCTAATTTTTAAACGTGCTGCGCTGTTACTCAGATACGACTAGACCCTAAGTCTCCTTAAATTAGCACTATGCTAGTAAATATACAGAGAGACTTAACTCTTTAATTTTCATACTTGTTGAGATCAAAAAATATTATCTTATTTAGGTACTAATTTTAACTAAAAGTTCACACAAAAATGAAGTATTGTCCATAATGAAACATACAATGCCCTTAATGAGGTGAGTTTAAAATATTAAATAGGTGCTTAAATTAAGTAGGTAATAAAAATCAATCCGAAGCTGATCTTATAACCCTACGTTTCATATTCATACAATACGACTGTTCTTACATAGGTACTTAAATCACAAAAACTAACCTCCACTTCTTAAGGTGAGGAAACTTACACTACAGTATTAATTATACTAGGTATACAGAATACAGCATCAGCCACTGCTTAAAAAATACAGCCTTAATATTAAATAAAAACCAACGCCCAGTTTCTGAAAAGAAACCTAAAAAAGCTACTGGTTTGCGTCTACGTCTGGTCTAGTCTGGTATAGTGTCATACTTTTCAATTCAAAGAATATTTTTTTGTCTGACACGTTCCTAGCGTACATGTACACGTTCCACAAGTTCATAGTGTAGTGACATTGACGTTGATATGACACGGTGTAGTGGGCAGACTCCTTAATACTTTTCTTGGGTTTGTGTTACTATTGATTTACTGAAAAAGAATTACATGCATATTGCCTATTGAGTAAAATTGTCTTCCATATTTTCAATGGTTTTGATTTTACGTAATAACGAATTGATTCTTCAAGCCGTAAGGACATAGGTTTCATTTTACGAGACAAAAGAATTTTGTTGATACTACGTTGATCGTGCCTGTTGATGTACATCATACTCGTGATGGCCGCTTCTTCCATTTCAGGCGATGCTAAATAAGATAAAACAATCATTAATAAACACTTAAAACATGCACCTAGTCAAAATGCCAATTTTATTTTTAAATAATTTACGTGAATTGTTCAGGAAATTGAGTATTAAATTGTCCGGATATTCAAATCACGGCTGTCATTTTTAGCAGTAGTATGAAATGGCTATAACATGGTAAATTGACTTGAATGTGCCAATTTTATAAACATCAATTTCCTTGACTATACTCACGGTTATTGTTAAGAATATCCACGAGTTGCATAATTGCTATTTCGCAATGTACTTTCATATCAACTGGGTAAGGTTTCATCAGCGGTCCAATCATAGATACACAAAATTCCTTCACGTAGTTTGGTACGTTCTCCTTCTCTATCATTGGTTGAAGTAAATTTTTGATTATGTGATTTTGACACCACTTCGGCCCGTTTCTTTTTGCAAGAATAATCAGAGTGAGTCTTAGTTCTTTCTTTTCTTGCGAAATGTCTGAAACCGCCACATTATAATAATAATTAATTAAACAAAAAAGTAACCCCGAAGGGAATCTTATCGGCTCCTTTTGCTCGCCTTAATGCTTACGGCCCGGTTACATGACGACGACGGCCCGGCCACGTGACGATGACGCGGCGTCATGCCGGTTTAACCAACCAACACCAACTTGCCAAACCGTTAAAATTTACGGCGGCGCGCGGCGGTGCGGTGCCGTGAAAATTGACAATACAATGTGTGAAGGTTTATAATAATGGTTTATAATACATAATGAAGGTTTCTTTCTAGATATTGGACAGCACAAGACAAGACAAGCTAAGACATGTCACTCAGGCTGGCTGGACAAATCTTCAAAATAACTCGCATTTAACTAGGTCAATAGGGCATTTTATGTGACGGCTAAACACCCTTATTTCAGAATTTGTGACGCAACAGAATCTTAGATAATCGATCGAAAACGTGTCCAGCCATCTTGAAAAACCACTTTTCGATGGTCTCTCAATCTCGGTAACGGAAGTGATTTTGACGACATTTGGCGTCACATAAATTTGTGACAGGCATCGAGCTAAAAGTTTTGTGATACGTACAGCGGTTTAGTGGAAAAATGCAAAAATCTGTGTCCAGCCATCTTGATTTAACGTATAAAACTTTTGGCTGGCACTTCCGAATCTCAATAACGGGAGCGTTTTCGAATATGGTTCCTTTACTAACATTTAGTGACGCAATTTGTGACAGTAATAACGTTTGATTTATGGCGTCACATGTAAGGGTTTACGAGAAATCAATAAAAACTTAATGTCCAGCCAGCCTGAGCTCAAGCTGGCTGGACACATGTATCTCCGCTGCGTGATGATCTACGGCCTTCGAAATATGTTCAAATTTTTGTGACGGGGACGATAATGATTTACTGAATTTGTGACGGAGAAACTGAGTAGTTTCAAAGATATTGATCATTTAAATCTTCCCATACAAACACTGCAGTAGGGTTACCAATAATGTAGGTTTTATGTAGGACTAAGTATATTTTAAGGTGTTTTCTTTAATGGATGAAAATCCGTGTTTTGGTGATATTAATACGAACAACTGTAGGTATTTAAGGAGGAAGCGCTAAAGTAGCCCGCGAAATTCAAATTTTCTTACGTTTTTTGCAATTTGTTGGTCAGTATTAAGTGGTACGTTGATTAAAATATGATTCGCGGTCGTAACAAATATGTATTTACAGAATAATAATCATTACAATCAGTAATACAACTTGTTAACTTAGTATGATCCGCAAATGTGAAGATTTCATGAAATAGTCATTCTTGGGGATTACTTGGTCTTAGAGAGTTGTGTTGATGAATTATAGATTATAATTCTGTAAATACATTTTGTTACGGCCGCGAATAATATTTTAATCATCGTACAACTTAATACTGACCAGCAAATTGCAAAAAACCTAAGAAAATTTGAATTTCGCGGGCTACTTTAGCGCTTCCTCCTTAAATCGATGGAAGACAAAAGTGTAGAAGTGAGGAAGGGGGGGGGGAGGGGTAATTTTTTGATGTTATTGCTTATTTACGTGCAGATACCTACTCTTTTTAGAAGGTAGGTATTGGTGTTTTTCATGGTAAGTACATAGGTAGATATTGTGTCAGGATAACTAATGCTCGAAGGTATTTAAATGAAAAAATAATGTTTGCTGTAAATAAAATCACATTTATTGATTTGTACTTTTTATTGAGCGTTTCAAATGACGAAATTGACGACAATCAACTCCATTTGCGCTTCAGTAACCCCCGCCTTGTACCACAACGTTGTTTTTACCGCCGCCCTAAGTGTTTGAAGCGCAAATGAAGTCGGTGGTCGTCATTTTAATCAAATATATAAACGGTGACAGCGAGCGCGGTACGGTCCGCACAATTTTATTTTTAGTAATTTTGTCCATGGGAGTATCGCTATCATTCTATTTTCTTTAGTAGAGTAATTGGCTGTGGTATTTTTATGCAAAAAAACCAATAAGAATCCACGATTCTAATAAGTTATCTGTAGTTGAAATTAAACAAATGGCCGCATCGATGTATCGTTCATAAACATCGATGTTGAAACTGGTAACATCGATGAAACATTGTTCTGAAAAACGATGTTTTCTCAGCGCCATCTATGAAAATCAAATACAAAGCAGGCGTGGCTGCTACCGGCCGATTAGTCGATTTAAAAAAATCCTTTATTTATGTAAAAATTATGGTCACCTCACAATATTAATGGATGTTTGTATGGGAAAACTTAAATGATCAATATCTTTGAAACTACTCAAAATTTCTCCGTCACAAATTCAGTAAATCATTATCGTCCCCGTCACAAAAATTTGAACATATTTCGAAGGCCGTAGATCATCACGCAGCGGAGATACATGTGTCCAGCCAGCTTGAGCTCAGGCTGGCTGGACATTAAGTTTTTATTGATTTCTCGTAAACCCTTACATGTGACGCCATAAATCAAACGTTATTACTGTCACAAATTGCGTCACTAAATGTTAGTAAAGGAACCATATTCGAAAACGCTCCCGTTATTGAGATACGGAAGTGCCAGCCAAAAGTTTTATACGTAAAATCAAGATGGCTGGACACAGATTTTTGCATTTTTCTACTAAACCGCTGTACGTATCACAAAACTTTTAGCTCGATGCCTGTCACAAATTTATGTGACGCCCGTTGATAAGCAAAATGTCGTCAAAATCACTTCCGTTACCGAGATTGAGAGACCAGCGAAAAGTGGTTTTTCAAGATGGCTGGACACGTTTTCGATCGATTATCTAAGATTCTGTTGCGTCACAAATTCTGAAATAAGGATGTTTAGCCGTCACATAAAATGCCCTATTGACCTAGTTAAATGCGAGTTATTTTGAAGATTTGTCCAGCCAGCCTGAGTGACATGCTAAGACAGCACAAGACGAAAATATTCGTTTAGTTTGGCCAATGTTAGAATGTTTTTGTAGAACAATTTTGCAGACGAAAAATCAATGACTAAAATGTAAGGAGCAATGGTACTTTTTTCATGCCATTAATTGAATCTAAAAATATTACTAACGAAATATTGTATTACGGTAAATCATGAAAACCTGAAAAGGAGTCATTGCCTGACAAAATGTATGGAAATGGAAAAGCTGTGTTTTTCACGATTTCAGGTTTTGTTCTATTGTGTGTTGTTTTTAGAGATGAGTTTAATGATCCATCGTCATGTTATCATCACGACGTCATCGTTTTGTGGCCGTGTGGGCTAACGCACACCTGACGAAACGCAGCGCAGTTTTCGCTGGCAAACAAATATCAGCCTTGCACTTTTCGAAATAAAGTTGAAAATAAATAAACTTCTACTAGGCTATAATCACATTTTACTGGCGTAGCGCGGGCGGCAGATATAACATTTTATCAGTTTGTATAGAAAAGACAATCTGCGCGCGGCACGCGCTTCCGAGCGCAGAATGTTTGCTAATAGCGGTGCAATGTGATAATCGCCTACGTCCGAGAGAGCATCAACATGGACGAAGCTTATTTATTTTCGACTTTATTGATATTTGACATTCAGTGTTGATATTTGTTGGGCAGGATATCGCGCTCCACTTAGCCAGATCTACAAGCAAAAGGAGCCAATAAGCCTGTTTAGCTGTAAGCTAATTTGCTTCGCATTGATTATACTGGGGAAACAAACAATGTTGCGCTGCGCTTTGTGTAAGTAAATAGAAAAAATTTTATACCTTTTAGGCCCTTGATACAATTTTTAAACATTTCCAGGATTTTCGTTTCATTCCAATTTGTGATTTGATAGTGATAACGGTGACTTAATATGTTTCTTATTTCTTGCACCCTATTCAATTTGTCCTCGCACTTATAGAAATGAAGAAGATAGATAAAACATGTCACCATTGGGCTTTTTGCTGAAACAAAAAAAAAACGTAAATTCAATTCAATTACTAATCCCACGACCAAAATACGTAGGAAGGAACAAACAATATGAAATCGTTACGAGTAGTTAGATGATCCTGAAACCTATTACGTGGCCAATAACGATTTAACAGTCGGATACTGTTAAACCGTTATTGGCCACGTAATAGGTTCGTTAGGTGAAAGGGGTCTGAATAATTCGAAGTGCGGCTACTAGAGCATGTGGGGTATTATGATACCCCACATGCTCTAGTAGCCGCACTTGCGCAAAATGGGTAGACTGCGCTCTTTCATATGTGAAAGAGCGCAGTCTACCCATTTACAAACACTTTTTTTGTTTTTAGGTCGTTTATTTTTCGACTTTTGATGAAAAATTTAAGAAAATATCGTTACAATCACCGAAGTTTGCATAGAGAAAAATCTGAAATTATTCTATGTGATAGAAGTTTATGTAAAGATTAAGTACAGGAAAAATAAAACGATGTCTCTAAATAGCACACTTTTTCAGAAATCATCAACAAAAGTTACATTAGATCCACTATCGGTCAAGAGATGGCGCTGACCTAAAACTGCAATATTCTACACCGCAGCATGCAGTGTTAAAATTCTCTGTCGATTACGGAACCCTCGGAGCGCGAGTCCGATTTGCTCTTGCCCGGTGTTTTTGTTGTTATGCATCATTGTTTAGCAGTGCACAGAATATGAGTACACCTTTCCAAATTTCATCCATAATGATCTCTGAGTAAAATGGCTGTACCTGTATCACATCCCGTCAGACGGACATAACAAAATTATAAGGTGCTGTTGTTGCCATTTGGCTACGAATGCGGAAAGGCGTAACATTTAACAATGCCACCTGTATAGAGGGAAACTGAAATAAAATATTTTACATATCTCTTGCTCTGTAAGTACACCCTTACACCCCTGAATGCCGGGGTGTATGACTATCATTACAGCATAGGTTTTGGAATTTGAAAAAAGAACTGTCATACTCATACTGCACGAAGAATATTTTTAAAAAGTTAATTTTTTTTTTCTCGGTATCGATTAATTACTCGAATCGGAATCTAGACAATTTATTTTATAAAGATTTTATTTTAAATATGGAACTATTTGTTTCCACATCGTATGTTAGATGGAATCGATTTAAAAATCAAACTGGCCAGCAAGATTTGACGCGCTTGCGTGCGTGAAAAAAAAAAGGCAGTCTACTAGTAGGCGCGAAAGCATCGCGAAAATAATTAATTTTCTTGTTTGAGTTCTTTTTCAAAAGTTTTAAACATGTCTAGTGACGAAGACATAGATCTAACGCCCGATTTTATTAAAGAAAGGGCAAAAACAGTTGTCGAAAATATATTACCGCCGAACTCGAAAGAAAGATATGTAAAGGCATACGACGAATTTATGAAATGGCGGTCAGAAAAAAAAGTGAAATCTCTTTCTGAAAGTGTTTTTATATCATATTTTGATGAATTATCTAAGAGGCTACAACCTTCCAGTTTATGGTGCTTTTATTCCATGCTAAAATCTACAATGATGACAAAACATGACGTGAATTTGAAAGATTTTTCTAAACTTACTGCTTTCTTGAAAAGGCAGTCTGACGGCTTTAAAAGCAAGAAATCGAAGGTATTTACTGCAGAAGAAGTACAGAAATTCTTAAATGAAGCTCCGGATGAAATTTATTTAGCAATAAAGGTACCTACGTATTTACTTGCCCTTTTTAATAAGTTACCAAAATATTTCACAAAAATACTATGCGAATTTGGTGCCTTTAATACAACTTATGTCTTTTTTACAGGTTGTTCTAATTTTTGGGATATCGGGAGCCTGCAGAACCGTGGAATTGACAAACTTGACAATAGAAAATGTAGAAAAACAACAAATTACTACTCATAAAACTGCCTAACACGAAAACTAAAATTGACCGGTCATTTGTTGTGCATGAAGAATTTGCAAATTATGTTGAAAAATATCAAGCTCTTCGGCCTGAAAACGTGGATACAAATCGTTTTTTTCTTAATTACAGTAAAGGAAAATGCCACAGACAAGTAATAGGAAAAAACAAATTTACAGGCATGCCAAAGCAAATAGCCACATATTTAAAACTGAGTAACGTAGAGTTATACACCGGGCATTGCTTTCGCAGAACATCAGCGACTCTATTGGCTGATTCGGGAGCCAACCTCACTCTGTTAAAAAGGCACGGCGGCTGGAAGTCCAGCAAAGTGGCCGAAGGTTATATCGAAGATTCGATGGCAAACAAAAGCAAAATTACTTCTAAAATAACAGAAAATATAAACTTAAAATCACCACGTCAAAGCACATCATCTGAGCCATTTTTTAATGAAGAAAATAGTATCAGTCAACTGCCGCCATTTACGATGCAAGAACCTCAAGTCACTCAAACTCAAGTCTTATCATCACAAACTCATATTCAAACTATAAATATACCTAAAAAGAACGTGACCATATCTCTTACAAATTGTAATAATTTTACTATTAATTTTAATTAAATACACATTTTTTTCTTCTTAATAAATGTTCATTGAAACCTGCTGTCTTGTTGTTTACTTACCTCACAATCGATATGTAAAGCAGAGTATTTATCTCGGGCGTAAGCATCAATTGCATACTCGGGTTAATTAGCGCCTTCGCTTCGCTCAGGCGCCAAAAACCTTGTATGCAATTGATGTCATACAGCCCTTGTTTAATAATCTACTAATAATTGAATGATATGATTACTTACCAACTCCCATATGTGGTAATGGTATTAAGTCCTTCCAAACTTCGAGACACTGTTTAATTAAGGGCACAGATTTAAATTGAATACAATACATGGCATCTAACATAAACGTCTTCAAACGTCTTAATGCATTATAATTTTTACAAAGGAGCGCATAGAAATGGGATGTACTTTCAACAACACCAAATTCTGGTGTTCTATTCAATTTAAAAAGTGTGAATTCTATGCTATACAGAACATCGTCAACAATAGAGGGCCAGTGAGTTTCCAGTTGTTGTATGGCATAAATAAGAATGTGTTCAGCTTTAGTCATAGCTGAAAATGGAGAAATTACTACTTTTCCTAATAATTCAAATTTTCTTTCTGGCTTCACTAAATACTTCATCAAGCCCTCTATAAAAAGCTCGACGTTAAGTTTTCGCAAATCTGCAACGAACTTATTCATTGCATTTAAACAGTCGTTTGTTTCTGATATTGTTGTTATATCTTGTTCTATTTTCTCGCAAATTTGGTTGATTTTATTATCTGAAATAAAAAGCGTAAATCGTTTAAACATAAACAAACAACATTCAAAGAGATTATATAACTAAAAAAATACAATGTTGCAATATTATCTTAGATGGGACTCAAAAAAGATTGTTTTTCCAAGAGAAAAAACCCAACAGGACAGGCACTGTGGGCCTGAAGCTTGCTCACTGCTAGCTAGGCACGTTGGATTTTGGGTTATATCTGCTCTGAAGTTGATGGTTTGCAATGATTTTAAACTGTTCTCTGTAGTCATTATACATCGTACAGTTTCATTTGAAATTTTGTATTACAAGCATGATGAAGAAACACAAGTCTTGACAATTCTGACAGAAGACGAACTTTTAAGGTCGGAACCCTAAAAATGCCCAGCTAACTAAGTCTAGCTCTCAGTCAATAAGCTGAACCTGATTGAAAATCAAATTTTTTCGAACATAATGTTAGATTTTTGGTCCAACAATATTCGGTGTTTAAGTAAAAAATAAATTTTTTCTGCAAATTGGGAAAAACTTAAAACATACCTGATATTTTCTTTCCATATGGTCTCACAACTTCCCTGGCATATTTTTGTATCATATAACACAAAATACTCTCTTCTGGAGGACAAGCTGACGCGACCGTATTTACTTCTATTACTGGAGCCATTTTCTTATCAAGTTGTATGTCTTCAGAAAATACATCCAAATCTTCATAGCTAACAGCGTTATTGTCGTGACGATCAAGTTGCAAGCATTGTAAGGTATTTTCCTTATTGAATTTCGTGTCACTTTCATTTGTACTTGGGCCCATTATTGGTTTCCTACTACTTTCACCTTTGGTCTTAGATAGTTCAATATTGTCTTCCGTGCTCAATCTTGTATGTACAGGAGCACTACGTAATACTCTTTTATTCTGTATAAGTGGTTGGTTAGAAGAACGCCTGCGTATTTTCCTTAATGGTTCATGTGATGATTCATTGCCCTCTGCTCCCTTATGAGTCATTGAATTGTTATCTTCTTTTGCTATATGAATTGTGGTGTTGCTATCTTCTTTTGCTCTATGAGTTGTCGAATTATTATCAACTTTTACTATTGCTGGAGCCGACATTTTCTTATCAAGTTGTATTTCTTCAGAAAATACATCCAAATCTCCATAGCTAACAACATTATTGTCGTGACGATCAAGTTGCAAACATTGTAAGGTATTTTCATTATTAAATTGCGTACCACTATCATTTGTATTTGGGTCAATTATTGATTTCCTATTACTTTTAGCTTTTGACTTGGATAGTTCAATATTGTCTTCCATGCTCAATCTTGTGTGTATAGTAGCACTACGTAATACTCTCTTATACTGTACAAGTGGTTCGTTAGAAGAACGCCTGCGTCTTTTTCTTGATGGAAGTTCATCAGATAATTTGTTGTGCTCTTCTCCCTCATGAGTCAAATTGTTATCTTTTTCTGTTCTATGAGTTGTGGCATTTTTATCTTCTTTTGCTCTATGAGTCGAGGAATTGTCATCATTTGCTCTATGAGTCGTGGCATTGCTATCTTCTTTTGCTCTATGAGTTGTGGAATTATTATCTTCTATAGCCCTATGAGTCGAAGAATTATTATCTTCTTTTGCTCTATGAGTTGTGGAATTGTTATCTTCTTTTGCACCATGAGTCGAGGAATTGTTACCTTCTTCTGCTCTATGAGTCGAGGAATTGTTATCTTCTTTTGCTCTATGGGTCAAGTAATTGTTATCTTCTTTTGCTCTATGAGTTGTGGAATTGTTATCTTCTTTTGCACCATGAGTCGAGGAATTGTTACCTTCTTTTGCTCTATGGGTCGAGTAATTGTTATCTTCTTTTGCTCTATGGGTCGAGGAATTGTTATCTTCTTTTGCTCTATGAGCCGAGGAATTGTTATTTTCTTTTTCTCTGTGAATCACGGAATTGTTATATTCCTTTGCTCTATGAGTTATGGAATTGTTATCTTCTTTTACTCTATGAGTTGTGGAATTGTAATCTATTTTTCGTTTATGACTCATGGAATTGTTATGATATTTTGCTATAGGAGTTGTGGAATTGTTATCTTCTTCTGTTCTATGAGTTGTGGCATTGTTATCTTCTGTTGCTCTATGTGTCGAAGAATTTGTATCTTCTTTTGCACTATGAGTAGTGGAATTGTTATCTTCTCCAGCTTTATGAGTTGTGGAATTTTCAGCTTTACAAGGTGATAATAATGATGGATCTTTTACTAATACCACAGTACAACTGTCGAATAGTTCAGAAAACTTTCTCTTATTTCGAGTTGTGACGGAGCAATCTTGAAGTACCTGGTTATCACTACTGCTGTTAATATCTTTTCCCAAACAAGCCGTATGTGTTGGAGACATTAAAACTTTGGTGTATTTAGGTGATTTTGCTTTGGCACCCTGTTGTGACTTCATTTTTGCCATAAATTTTACGGCCTTTTCATAAGCCTCTTTGTCATTGAGAGTTGCGGATGTATCATTTACTGAAACCTTCTTTTTAGTAGGGAAAAGTTGTTTAGGCTTAATCCGCATGTTCTCTGGTTCCATTTTAATTTTATACTTGGGTTTTAACTTCTTTTTAAGCTTATCCAATTTGGTAATTTTTTTGTTTTTGGCTTTTTTCCCAACACTATTTTTGATGAGTGGTTGGTTTATCTCTACTATATCTCGTGAACATCTAACACTATCAGTGACTTCAGATATTTTACTATCCATCACCAAGTCCTCACAAACAGAATGGTTAAGTAACTGTTTTTGGTTTTCTACCCGTTTATTTCTCAAAACATTTGTATCTTTATCAGGTGAGGATGGATTTGATATTGTCACTACTGAATTGTTATCATCACGAGGTAATTGATACAGGTTTCCATTTTGTAACATGGACAAAGACACATTTTGTGATAAAAGGTGTTCACTTTTTTTGTTTTGGAAAATCTCTGTTTCTTTTTCTGATGATAAAGTTGTTGATTCTGGGTTTGGTATTGATCCTAATCCGTTATCATCATGCAAAAAAATGCGATTTTGTATACAATCTGATATTTCCATGTTGGAGTCTGTTTTATATTTAGAATGTTCTGATTTTGAGATAGATTCGAAAGACTCAATTAATTTGTCCCATTTATTCATTATTGAGCTATTATTATCCTGACTCTGGCTTAGTACCAATCCCATAAGTATTCGCACAAAATCAACAGTTTTATAACACAAGACACTGCACCTTTTAAAGTTTTCATTGAGTTCACTAGAACTGAATGTAGAATCCACCTCATGCACCAACATTGGCGTTCTTGGAATTGGAGATACAGCATTGTAATTAAGTTTCATTGTACTAAATATATTTTCTAACTCCAGGTCAGTGTGGCTTTCACATTGCAAACTATTATTCATTTCCAGACATTCTTTTTCCTGTACACTCCGAATACGTTTTTTGGGACTGACGTTGTCAGAAGTATCGACACTATGGGAAATTTCCCTTGCAGCATTGGTCTTATTAACAGTTCTCATTAACTTAGAATGCCTCTTTTTGTGAGATGTACTATTAGCTTCGTAGGCATTTTGGTTTTTATTGTGTTTAATGATTGTAATAGTTGGAGTTTCAATTTCTTCTAACAAAATTGGTGTTGTCATAGTAATATCATTAGCTTTATTTTCAATGTTTTCTCCATTTGAAGGACTGCAATTTAAGAAGTATTCTGGACTGTGTAGGCCTTTGTCAGTATCAGATGTAGTAAGAGAGGACCCTCGGCCGGTATCAACACTGGCGACTTCATTACTATTATCATTGTCAGATTCGCATGTCACTGCAATACCTTTATCAGCAATCGGACATTTCTTGGCCTGCAGACCAGAGAAAACATAATTAGAAATACGTACTGCATCTCGTACAATTGAATTCAGAATCTTTTAAATTTTGGAAATGCAAACTATGCCATACGTTACGTATACGTATACAAATACGTATACAAATTTTGATATGTACGTAACATATCAAAATTTATTTAAAGACCTTACTACATAATCAGCCTATAATGTTCCCAGTGCTGGGACACAGGCCTCCTCTCTGTGAGAGAGAGTGGGCCGTAATCCACTACGCGGTCCCAGTGCGGGTCGGAAAATGTCACGTCTTTGAATTTTTGGTTTTAGGACATTCCGGTGTCCTCACTGTTTTCCTTCACCGTTTTGAGAGCAATGGTGATGAAATAATTTTCAAATAGTAAGGCGCCTGTCTGGGTTGGAACCTACGACCTACAAGTAGTAAGTCGCGGCCGTTAGCACTGGGCAACCACTGCTCTCACCTTACAACAAGAAGCTTAAATATATCTGGAGTGCTTTGTCTTTTAAATCGAAAATAGAAACATTTAAGCAATGTACATAAAGTTTATTTTGCATTACCAATAGACGTACAGAAATAATGGTTTTGAAAAGGAGAACACTGACCTGTAGTGTCCCCCTCTCGCACTACTCATTAATCTGCTGAATTACTAGTATTTAGTCATTAGTGAAAGTAAGGTAAAAGTTCTTAAAAATGTAATTGTCTACAGTTACGATTGTCAAAGTAAACATCAACAATTTTGGAATTGGACGTTGTGAGAATTGGACATTTTGAGCCCACTGGACATTTTGCGAATTGGACATAATGCGCCCAAAGAAAAAAATAATTGTCTGACTTCAATATTTATTTTTTTAGAGTTTATTTCAATATTTAAGTTACATTAATTAATGTTCAAAACCTAGATAACAGACGTTAGTCTACGTCTGTTATCTTGGTTTTGAACCTTAATTAACGTAACTTAAGTGGGACTGGGCCGGACATGTTTGCCGCATGGTCAAATGACAATTTAGCTAGGAGAACCACCGATTGGGTCCCACTAAACGCACGACGCCATCGCGGCAGGCCAAGACGAAGATGGCGGGACGAGCTTGACTCCTACCACAGCGACTGGCCGACACTCGCAAAAGACAGAATTGTGTGGAAAAGGGAAAGGGAGGCCTTTGCCCAGCAGTGGGACAGTACAGGCTAGTTAGATTAGAATTAAGTTTGTGTGCCAGTAATACTGAAACATTACACTGATTTGTTTGAATTTAACAACGACATTGTCATCATTGTAAAATTAAACCATGTGTTTTTGTTTTACTTATTTCATAAAAACCATTCATTTTGTAACATTACAACCATATTCTTCCCATCAGTATTTTTTCACCATTACACGGTTCAATAATGTATCTTCATGTTACCGCGTTGTTACTATATTTAATATTCCTATTTACTTGCTTGGTAAATGAAAATATATTTTTCAACTCTTACTCTTATTCCATCAATAACGTAATATTCTTAACTTTCCCACCAGGTCCTACTTTCCCAGCAAATGTGTGGTCACCTTATTTGAAAAGGACACAAGGTTTAGTTTTCTCTTTCAAGACCGACCGACCTTTTCCGTGCTAAGCGTTCCAGGTGTACTATACAGTACATACTAATTCCATGCCTTACTATTAAAAATAGTAACTCAAAAAGGACGATGGATATTGGCATCTCCAAAATTGAAACTTAGTAAACAGACTTGAGACGTATCTCATTTAAAGGTCTTGGCTTAGTGATCATTCTTTACTATGTGGCCACAACCATCAAAAATATGGGGTTCAGGAAAAAGAAGGAAATGTAATGGTACTACTGTAGTACAAAATAAGTTTAATTAAGTATTCAAAAATAATTCAAAATCGTATTGATCGTTTTGTTTCTTAAGATAATTCGTATTGTATTTTATTTCCCATGACATAACATATTCACGCTTGTATACCCCGTAGGTAGAACGTGTGACACGTCACGTTCACACACGTCGTGTGTATACATAAATGAAATTGAAAGATGTTTTTTTTTTTTTAGGAAACCCTATTTAAGACTTCAAACAAACGTTATTTTGTAGCTCGTAACAAAAAAATGAGCCAAAATTGATGTATGTTGGAACAAAAAAGTATTGGGGAGGGGGTCTATCTATAGTACTTTGTGCCTATCGACCTTTAATTAGACGACATACCATAAAAACATGACTGGCTCACCGTCCGATCAGGACCAGGCCCGTGCCGGACGGCGCGTTCTTGTTCCACGCGCGCCTCAAAGAGATGTCAGCATAGTTGAAGGCGCCCACTAGGGCAAGTGCCTGCCGGGGTCACGGGATTGTTCGAAAGAGTTACCGTGGCCCCGGAACGCAAAGGGCAAAGAAGGAACATGGATGGGTTTTGATTTACCATCCTTAAAAAAATTAAAAAAGAAACCGGTCCAGTGCGAGTTGAACTCGCGTGGAGAGGGTTCCGTACGATGAATATTTTATCTACCATGTTTTTTAAAGAACGTGGCACCGACATTCCAACTGAAAATGTAAGTTTGTACGCACAATATTGAGAGATTTACCATGTTGTTTCAAGATACTTCTTATCAATTTTCCTGTAATCTATAGGTATAGAACTATTTTCTGATTTTTTTCAAAATTTTAGGCTCTTTAGTTTCGGAGATAAGGGGGAGGAATGGTAAATTTCCGTCTATTGTCTTAAATAACTTTAATACAATTTACTTTTAAATTATGAAAAAAAAAATATTTGAGATCCTCACGGTAAGCCCTTTCATTTGATATGTCACACGGTACAGAATGCGACACTTTTTTTTTAAATTGTCTATTTACCCCTCAAAAATGACTCCCATTTTCAAAACTCATTTATTTACGTTACACATCTGTGTTTGGGTCACAGAGATTCATATGTATACCAAATTTCAACTTAATCGGTCCATAAGATTCGGAGCAAATTGGCTGTGACAGACGGACAGACAGACAGACAGACAGACACACGAGTGATCCTATAAGGGTTCCGTTTTTTCCTTTTGAGGTACGGAACCCAAAAAAAAATAGAAATGCATGAAAATTATCTAAGATTCTGTACTTACGGTAATAGTATCATTTCGAGTAGGCGACAACAAAGGATCTTCAAATACGTTGTTTTCCGCTTCACTGTTGCCGGTCCATTCGCCTATTATATTGGGTAACGACTTATATTTTCTTAACGTCGGTCGTAATTTACCTGTAAGTTATAAGGACTTATAATATACCTGCGGGGTCAAAAGAGACTGGGCAAAGAGCATAGAACCGAAGTGGCATAGTCACCTAGTCATCCTAATGCTATTTAGATTTTTTTTTCAAAGTTACGGCACGCGATGTTACTGGCCTAAACAGTTGTTAAGATATTTGGAGGCAAAGATTTGTAATTTTCCTTTTAACTTCATAATATATACCTACTACCATCGTAAATAATTTTCACATATCCAAAAACAACTGTTTAAGTAGAAGATACAAGACTAACTACACATTACCAAATTGGAACATAATAAATATGGTATGCACAACTTCATATTGATTGATACCTGTCGGTTGAATTAGCAAAAACATATCTCAAGAACGAATTTTAAAAAAATCTACATTTAACAACAATATTAACCACATCTCAATTAGTTCATTTCAATTTGGCCAAGTCTCCTTTGTTCTATCATTTCCATACAACCTTTAGAAAGCGTCACGAGAATCTAGTAAATTATGTAATCAAACCAGGGTTTTAATTAAGAGCTACTGTCTTCTATTTACTCATTTAAGCAAAAATAGAACCGCAGTGTTCCATTTGGAAGAAACGGTAAAGCAAAAGTGGTGGTGAATACTGAATCCTATAGGCAAAATTAGCTGAAAACTGAATTAAAATCATACCTTTTTCTTTTTTTGTTGAGGTGAGTTCAGTTAGTCGAGTTTCAATATCTTTCCCGTTATTTGGGATTTTGACGACGTCTCTGCTAAGAGCTTTATCTATTTCGAGTTTTACGTTCTTGATACGAAGGGTTTCAATGTCTTTCTCCAAGTTTGAAATTATAATGTTTTGTTTGAAAACAATTTCATCATTCCCCAACTTTGTGATTTTGGCATTCTCTTTGCGAAGGATTTCTATTTCTTTCACCAACTTTGGGATTTTAGCATTTTCTTTCTGAAGATTTTCTATTTCTTTCACCAACTTTGGGATTATGGCATTATCTTTCTGAAGATTTTCTATTTCTTGCTTCAACTTTGGAATTTTTACATTTTCTTTTTGAACATATTCTATTTCTTTCTCCAAATTTGGGATTTTGGCATTTTCTTTATAAAGATTTTCTATTTCTTTTTCTAATTTTTGAATTCTGGCGATCTCGTTGTGAGAAATCGAGTCTGATTTTGAAAGTAAGCTGTTCTTTTTGCGAAGATTTTCAATTTCTTTCTCAAAGTTTGGAATTCTGGCATTCTCTTTGCGAAGTTTTTCATTTTCTTTTTCCAAGTTTAAAATATTGGCGTTATCTTTGCGCAGAGTTTCTATTTCTTTTTCTATTAATCCTTTTTTTGCATTATTAGTGACACCAGCTTTGCCTTTTTTTATTTCAACTTTGAGAGGTGTTGATTCTGTTTTGTTCCTCTCTTTATCTAGAATCTAAAAAATTTAGCAGAAATAATTATTTTAAACAAAATAAACAAATTTGTTTTCAATGTGGAGACAATAATAATAATTTAAACCACACAAAACTAAGTTGATTTCTCTCTCTGATTACAATACAAAAGTATTTTTCTGACTATCAACTAGCCTATTTAAATTAAATTGCGTTATAAAATCTTTTTTTTTTTTTATTCTATATAAATGTTAAATAGACCACAAGAAAACAATTTTCCTTATGGTCTACTAAACACAGAACATGAATATTTCAGGAAAATAGTAAGACAACATAAAAAAAAAACTGCGTATTTTCAAAATTCAAAAACTTAGCTCTCTTATTAAGATGACCTCACTATTTACAGGGGAATGCGTCGGTATCCTAGAAGTCATCAATTGAATTCTAACTTATAACATTAAAAAATTCAATAATTTTCTCAGATTCGCGCAGTAGTATTCAAGCTCAAAACCAACTTAAATCTTTGATATCCTTAATTTACTATTTACTTGTTCGAACACCAGTTTAAACATTGAAATAGCTTGGGTTCCCATCAGTCACTCCGGTATCTAAGGTGGCAACGAGTGTGCCGACTCACTGGCAAACTACATCTAACCCGGTGGATCGGAAGCACTAATTGATGCATAGCTACGACTTACGGACTGACACCAAACATAAGCTGTGCAACTCGTGGTCAGCAGTGTGGCAGTTAAGTTCGAGGGCTCAAGGGGGCGTACTACGCCAGTATTCAACCCAACATCCAGGGGAAACCTTGGTTTTTTAAATGTCCAAAATTATCCAGAAGAACTGTTGCAACCTTGTGTAGACTGAGACTTGGTCACTGCTGCAGTCCAGTATTTTTAAATAAGATCCGTGTTCGTGACAGTTCCTTGTGCGAATGCAGTCTAGATGATGGTACTCTGGACCACGTCTTTTTCTCTTGTTCTTTAAATTCCCAATCTTTTGACTTGTATCATAAGCTTTCCAAAATTAAAATCCCTCTTCCTACTAATTTCCATGCTCTCTTGAATAATTTTTCTCCTAAACTCATCCAAACTTATCAACTTTTTTAAACTTAAATAAAATCAAACTGTAGTTTGGTCTGTAGTAATAATAACTTTGTAAATATATAATTATGTAGATTTGTGGTGTTTTAAATGTATATATATATTCTACTCTACTAACATTTATAACTAGTAAACTACCACGGAGTGCAAAGTTCGACGGCTCACCTCGCTGTACTGCCATCACCAGTACAGCGAGACGTCGTTGGCAGAATAGTCGACATGGGCTCAGTTGCCAAAACAAAAAAAAAAAAAACATTTTTATAATACATGTTAATTGAAATAAGCTAATTGGTCTTAAAAAAACTGGCCAAGTGCGAGTCGGACTCGCGCACGAAGGGTTCCGTACCATTGTCTGTAAAAACGGCAAAAAAATCATGTCTGTTGTATGGGAGCCCCCCTTAAATATTTGTTTTATTTTAAATTGAGTGAATATACACGAACATTTTTTTATCACCATCCAAATTTTTAAAGGGTGTTTTACCCATGAATATGAAAACGTTCACTATGGGACCAATTATGAAATCACGAAAAAAAATCTGCTGTTTAATACAAAAGTTCAATACCTACTTGATGAAAATGTATGAAACAGCAGTTTTTTTTTTCGTGTTTTCAGAGTTGGTCCTATAGTGAAAGTTGTTGATATTCATGGGTAGAACAGCCTGTAGAAATTTGGATAGTGATAAAAAAATCTTCCTGTATAACTAAATATTCTGTGAATATTTCAAGAGTCTACCTGTGGCCATTATCAATATCGAGCAAAAACAAGCAAAAAAATCACGTTTGTTGTATGGGAGCCCCCTCAAATATTTATTTTATTCTGTTTTTTAGTATTTATTGTTATAGCGGCAACAGAAGTACATCATCTGTGAAAATTTCAACTATCTAACTATCACGGTTCATGAGATACAGCCTGGTGACAGACGCGGAGTCTTAGTAATAGGGTCCCGTTTTACCCTTTGGGTATGGAACCCTAAAAAAACTGATAACTAGTTTATTATGTATAATATAATATAATATATTAGCTGCAGCTGTAGCCAAACTATTTAATTATGAGCACACTACCTTTAACTGATTGTTAACTGTTTCTAGGGCTAAGATCTTGTTTTCCAATTCGCAAATTGTTTCGTTCTTTTCTCTTTCCCGAGTTTCTGCTGCTTGAATTTCCTGAAACATACAAAATATAATTAAAAGTGATTTTTTATAACTGGATTTCCGCCTAAACCTACAAGGCCCTGGCCCACGGGCTCAGCATTGGCTGGCTCATGGTGTTAGGTATATGGTTCATTAGGTTTTAGGATTGCGAATATGCAATAAAAAAATCTAGTGTAACATTACCAGACTTTTACCATTCATCATCATTCATCATTTCACCATTTTATTAAGTGGGGGCATTAATATGCTAGAAGCATTTATATGTATATTGCATTGTTCTTCCACAAAAGCAAAAAGCTACTTACATTCTCTAATTTGGTTACTTTTCCAATAAAATAGCTTATTTCTATAAGATGCTGACCACATTGCTGCTTAAGTTGCATATGACTATTACACAAATCTTCATTTTCTTTTTTTACGGTTTTAGCAGCAACCGTCAGTTTGCTGAAAAAGAAAGAAAATTGTCAAGTATTGTATTAGACAGATTAAATAGTGGTTAATATTATTAAGTTGCAATGTTATAAGAAACTAAAGACACAGTGAAAGTATTTTATTTTCCCATTGTGATAGGTACCCCACATAAATTTGTGTTATACTATTTGCTATGAAAATATTATAACATCATAAAGTTTAGGCCTCGGCTCTCATGCATGAAGTTGTGGGTTCAAGTCTGGCCAAGCATCAATATGACATTTTCAATCCATATGTATTTTCAAAAGTTTATCTTAGCCATCAGCATCACTGACATCAATGAAAGAAAACATTGTGAGGAAACCTGAACTTATAATCAGTATAAGTACTTATGAAATCGCCAACCCGCCTTGAGCATGCATTGGTGAATTAGTGATTAATGCTCACGCCTTCTCTGTATGAGAAGATGCCTTTGCTGTGCAGTGGGACAGTAATAGGCTGGTATTGTTATTATCAACATAGTAGGAAACGTTGATTGAGTAAGCTATATACAGATTACAGAGTGAATTTTTCAAGTGGGTGTAGATGGCCAAATTCGAAACCATGAGGAATAGCATAAAGTACTCAAAGGAGTTGTGCTTGATTTTAATGAAAACTAAAACTGAATCATTGAATTTTTGTAAAATCAATATTTCTAGCCAGGAATCGAACCCATTGATTGTGAAATAAAATACACAAAATCAAAATCAAAAGTCATTTATTCAAACTAGGCTGAGAATCAGCACTTTTCGAACGTCAAAATTACATAAGACAGTCCCCCAAAACGCCCGCCCTTCACCACTTCCTAGTGCTTTCGCTGGGGAGAAGAAGTGGCGCAACAAACTCCCCAGCAGCACAGCTGTCTGTTCAGTTATAAAATACTCGACTGTATACAAAACTAGATCTGCAAAGTATCTAATTAACATTACAGGACACAGAACATTCAATAAAATTATTTGCCATATGTTAGCTAGCCACGCCAATATACCAACAAATACCATAAAAATCTATACGTACTAAAGCTAAAATAAAAATACTAAATCAAAAGTAATAAAAAAAGAAAATAATTTAAAAAAAAAACTACCTACATAAAAGCCTCCAGTTATAAAGGGCGTGACAACTTACATATTTATGCAATGCTGGGTTCTGTTCACATAGCTGTCACTTGAAAAAGTTACAAATGATAAACTAGGACCATCAAAGTAAAAATTAATAAACAAGTTAGGTATTACTAATAACAACAAAACCATGGCCAACAAGACGACCAGTCACCACAAGCAGCACCCGTTCACGAGCATAACGCAAAGATCAGCCATTACCCCCCTCGCCATATTTGAGGGAAGGAGGCAACCCGACCCCCGACGCTACCGCAAGCAGTGACATCTAAGGGAGCATGACGAACTTGCTGCCGGTTACTCAGTTTAAGTAGTCGTTAATGGAATAGTAAGCCTTTGAACAAAGGTTGGATTTTACTTGAGCTTTAAACGTATTATAAGGCAAATCTAGCAAAGAGGAAGGTAGCTTGTTATAAAAAGTTATACCAAGCCCAACAAATGAGTTATGAACCTTATGAAGCCGGTGAAAGGGAGTTCGTAGTTTGTCCTTATTTCTAGTGTTAACATTGTGAATATCACTGTTTTTAGTGTACAAGTGTATATTTTGCCTAATATATAAGATGTTGGCAAAGATAAACTGTGATGCAACCGTGAGAATACCAATATCTTTAAAAAAATCTCTTAGAGAAACTCTGGCACCTAGCTGGTAAATTGCTCGAACAGCTCGTTTTTGCAGGACAAATATATTTTTATATCAACGGCTTTGCCCCACAGCAGAATACCATAGGACATAACGCTGTGAAAATAACTAAAATAGACTAAACGAGCTGTATCAACGTCAGTGTATTGTCTTACTTTCCTGACGGCGTAGGCAGCCGAACTGAGCCTTCCTGCTAGGCTGGATATATGTGGTCCCCACTGAAGTTTGGCATCAACTGTTATTCCCAGAAATACTGCCGAGCCCACAGTTTCAAGCACCTCTTCATCTAAGACGATGTTGGGTCCTAGATTTCTAACATTTGGTAAGGCGAACTTTACACATTTAGTTTTCTTGGCATTGAGAACTAGGTTATTTGACGTAAACCAATCCGTAACTATTGAGAGTGCACTGTTTACGTCGTCAAAATCTTGTCTATTCCTATCTACTTTAAAAATAAGAGAGGTGAAGAGGAGAAGGAGAGGAGAAGGAGAGGAGAGATCTGCAAACAGTACAACGTCACAGATGCCCTTTAAATGGAATGGTAAGTCATTGATATATACTAAGAACAAGAATGGACCCAGTATTGAGCCTTGCGGCCCGGATGATTTCACACCATTAACATCTACACATTGGAACCTATTATGTAAATAAGAATTTATTACGTTGAGAGCCTCGTTTTGGACACCGTAATGACATAGTTTACGTAAAAGCGTGTCATGGTGCACGCAATCAAAGGCTTTGGAGAGATCACAGAAAACTCCAATAGCATTTTGCGAGTTCTCCCATGCATTAAATATGTGTTTTAACAAAGCAACACCCGCATCTGTAGTCGAACGACCTTTTGTAAAGCCATATTGTTCATTATGAAGGAGGCTATTTAAATTAAAATGTCTTAGCAACTGCTTGAGTATTAATTTTTCAAATATTTTACTAAATGCAGGTAAGATAGAAATAGGCCTGAAATTGAAAACGTCATTTTTATTACCTGATTTAAATAATGGTATGACTTTACTACTCTTCATGAGATCAGGAAAAGTTCCTAAATCCACACATTTATTAAAAGTAACAGCTAGATAGGGAGCTACGATGTCTATTATATTACTTAAAAGTTTAATGGAGATGCCCCAGTAATCACCGGTGTTTTTAGACTTAAGAGTGTTAAAGACATTAACTACATCACGCGGGGTTACATGTTCGAAGCTAAATAAGCGACTACATTTAGGTATACTACTATGCAAAAGGTTTTCAGCTTTAGACGGGGACGAATTTAAGGAGCAAGTCGTAGTTATAGGTATATTGGCAAAAAACTCATTAAATGCCTCAGCTACATCAGCTGCTTTATTAACTAATTTGTTGTCGACCATAATCTCAAGTTGTTTATCTTGTTTAACCGATTTACCAGTTTCATTTTTAATAATTTTCCAAGTGGTTTTTACTTTATTATTAGAATTTTTAATTGAATCACTTAAAAATTTTGATTTAGCAAAAGCACTAATCTTTTTGAATAATTTTGAATAATTAAATAAAAATTGGTACAGTTTACATTACTATAAGTATTCCAAAAATAATATTATTTTCTCATACCTTGACATTGGCAAAATCTTCGAATGTTACCGATGGAGCCAGAACCTCGAAAAATAGAATAGAATAATTATTTACATACTCTACGAAAGGAGAATCAAACCTATATTTTTTCAAACCATATAACTCGTATAATCTCGCTCTACTTTTATAAATACCTGGAGTAGCCCATTGGTTAAAGCCAACGGAGGATCCATTAATGTTAATGGTTTTGGTCTTGAAAGTAAATTGGAACTCTTTTTGCACAACATCAAAAAGGGCACCATAAATTTCATTAGGATTCTCGTGTTCTACTATAGATGGTGTAATTCTATGAGCTATATTATTTTTAAACATTTTGCAACAACTAGCCGTATAAGGCCTGCATTCAAGTTTTTGCGACTTTTTATTTAATGGCATGGCGAAGCTAGCTAATAAACCACAGTGGTCGGACGTTAAGTCAGTTAACACTAAATTATTTTTGGCATCACAATCGCTAAATATATTATCAAGACAAGTTGAAGAAGATGCCGTGATCCTAGTAGGTTCAAAAAACAAATTAATTAAATTATAAGACCTAAACAGATTGAGAAGTCTAATACTTAATGGAGTAACATCTAAAATATTAATATTGAAATCTCCACATAAAATAATACTTTTATTACTTGATTTTAACCTATAGAGAGAATCCTCCATTACCAATTCAAAACTAATAAAATCCCCAGAGGGGGGTCGATAAACACAGATTATAACATATCGCTCAAGTTCAACACAAGACAACTCTATAGTGCGCTCGATTGAAAGATTAACTACATCTAAACGTTGTTTACATTTCAACTTGTTTGAAACAAGAACTAAAGAGCCACCGCGAATAGCACTTTTTCTCAAAAATGCACTCTGTACGGTAAAGTTATCATCATTGATAAACACTACTTCATGTTCTTTCAACCAGTGTTCAGTCAAACATAACATCTGAACATCATAGTTCTCCATAAATAAACTTAATTCTAGCTCTTTGCCAGACAGACCCTGCATATTTTGATGTACAACATTCAACATATGCGGCTGACCCGTTGTCGCACCTAATAGTTTAAACTACAAGGCGTATCAAAAGTAGTGTTAGTACCACTACTAACAGTAATTGATGGTACACTACAAGTACCAGTGTCACTGAGTATATTGTATGCTAAAAGATTAGCAATTTGTCTCTTACAACTAGGTGGCAAATACATAGTGTAATCTGTCAGTTTGTAACCAGTAATGAATTGATTACAATCAAAATATAAAATAGCTTCGCTGTGGCGACAAGTCCTATGATAAATTAACATATTTAAATTATAAATATGCTTATTTTGCTCATGTGATAAATAATTGGAATAAGGCAAGGCACAATGTGGGTCATTTTATGATTATTTTTTTTTGTTTAATTTTTATTATTCTCTTTGTTCTGTTAGTTTTTTTTCTAGGTCTGGCAGTTTGAGGAATTTATGTGGCCTACCCAAATGTCCTTTCTTTGGTATTGTTCGTCGAATCGTTGAGCTCCTTAAGTTTTGAGTTGAGCTGCACGATTTCTGACAAATGCTTGCACTGACTGGACAGGTCCTCTCAATCTGTGTGGTTCTTTCCTCAAAAGACCATCTCAGACATTGATCTACATGGTCTTCATATAACCTGACCAAGATTATGTCTGGACTTTAAAAGAGACTGTGACCTCTGAGTTTGTTTCGGCCTTTCTTCTCAGAGTAGTCAGATAGGAAACGCCGACCTCATCTAGTTTTATAAAAAATATGAATGACGTGTAAAAGTGTTTGTGCAAACCTACTTACAAAATAAAAATCATTTATCACAAAAAATAAATTTACAATTAATGGTCTCATTAAGATGTAACATCAAATGGACACATTCAATTATGTCCTTTTTTCTTACATTTAAACTATCCCCATATAATAATATAACAGTTGAACTAGGGTTTATTTTTGTCAATTTGATATTACTAATTAATTGGCTAATACTGGCACCGGGTAAACTATTATTAATTACATATTGTTGTGAACACTGATTAAATATCCTACCCAAACCTTGACCAAATTTATCAGAAAATACATAAGTAGTGTCAATCAAATTATTCATACTATAGCTATCATCATTAATACAGCTACCTACTGGCTGACCCACTGAGGGTGTGGGTGTAATAGGTTGAGGCTGCGGTGTCTGGGAGCAGGTACAGCTAAAAGAGAGGTTATTCGTCAGAGACTCATACCTCTCCGCATTATACTTGACCAGGTCTACCAACTCATTAGCCTCCTGCATGCGCTTACTCAGGTCTTGTTGAGAAGCCTCATATTTACTAAAGATTTCCTTTAGAGCATATTCCCTAACAAACAATTCATCCTGTAGGTGCTGAGTGTCTGAACACATTGTACTATTACACCATTTGATAGTGTCACTAATAAGGATTGAATTCTAGGAAGTAATCCAATGATGCAGTTTTAGTTTTCATTAAAATCAAGCACGAGACTCCTTTGAGTACTTTATGCTATTCCTCATAGTTTCGAATTTGGCCATCCACACCCACTTGAAAAATTCATCCTGTATAGGATGTATGGGAATATTACTTTTTCACAATTAAATAATGATGATTTTAACACTTCATCGGCACCTATCACCACCAAATCCGCCAATTGATAACGATGCCCTAATACTCACTCTATTTTAGTAATTCTTTGTTTCAAGAAAATAATTGATTTTCTCAACCTATTGGACCTTGCTTGGAGATCAGGCTCCTGAAATAAAACAAACACAACCCATTTAGGAACTGGATTTTCTCCCTTGCCGATATGGGGTGATACACCATACTATCAGAGGTCTTTTGCTGCAGATATCTGCTCCAGTTATGGATGAACCTTTCAGCATTATGTTTTTATGTTTCATGATAATACTTTGAAAACCAATGATACGACCAATGATATTATTTTACAATAGTTGAGTTGATAATAACCCGTTTATTTTGAACGATTACATTTGAAAATAAATTAACAGAACATTTATTTTCAAATAATTATTTATAACCTAAAACACTCACCGCGCTATTGGTTGTTGGATGATTAAGAAAATCTAAATCGAAATCAAACACTGTATTCTCATGTGCAGAACTCATTTTAAAAACTCAAAAACGCATCACTTGCTAAAAGAATAATGTTTAGAACACATTTTAATACTATTTTCACCGGCGCGGCATTCATAAATACTTAGCAATCACCACAGAGTACTTTTTTCACTCTATCAAAAAGTCACAGAATATAAATACCCTAGGTAACGGGCAAAAAGAACTGTATGGTACTTTTTCATCACAGAGTACTTTTTGATTTTTAATAGACGGACCAGTGTTGCCAACTCCAAAAGTTCAAATTATCGAGCTCCCACGTCGAAATTATCGTTTTGTGGGTAAAATTATCGTATGTACAGACGCCAGCACATCAACCTACCCGAAACTCAAATCCCATTCAACTTTGAACCTTATGCTTTAGCAATAAAGTTGAAAATCTATCAAAGAAATTTGACAGATTGTAGTAGCTTCATGTGCTGGCGTCTGTACGTAATAATATTCGTCGTTAGTTTAGTTAAATTTTCGCTTACTCAAATTCATACCGCTCAAGTTATTATAACAGTATCTAAGTTTTTTTTTATTAGATCGTTTTTTATCTTCCCAATCATACGTAATACTCTTAAAGTAATGGAATATATTTTAGAAGGTTTTTTTCTCACATTAACGCGGGTGAAACTGCGGGGCACTGCTGGTTTCTATTCCGACTATACTCCAACTTTTAATTAGCTGCAGTAAAATGACACTTCTTAATAATTCTGTAAATACATAATTATTTGTTACGGCCGCGAAATTATATTTTAATCAACGTAAAACTTAGTACTGACCAGCAAATTACAAAAAACGAAAAAAAATTGAATTTCGCGGCCTACCCTGGCGTTTTCACCTTAAGGGGGAAGCGCTAAGGTAGCCCGCGAAATTCAAATTTTCTTACGTTTTTTGCAATTTGCTGGTCAGTATTAAGTTGCACGTTGATTAAAATATGATTCGCGGCCGTAACAAATATGTGTTTACAGAATTATAATCATTACAATTAGTAATACAACTTGATATGTTAGTGTAATCCTAAAATGTCAAGATTTCATGAAATAGTCGGATTACTTGGTCTTATCGAGTTGTGTTGATGACTTTAGTGATTATAATTCTGTAAATACATATTTGTTACGGCCGCGATTCATATTTTAATCAACTTAAAATTTAGTACTGGCCAGCAAATTGCAAAAAACGTAAAAAAAAATGAATTTCGCGGGCTACCCTGGCGTTTTCACCTTACGAAAAGAGAGACATCTAAATGTTTGTCAAGTACTGGCAACACTTGTGTGACGTTAAAATCATGTCTATGCGTGACGGGCC
The DNA here is from genome assembly GCA_963669345.1 of Gortyna flavago. Taxonomy (NCBI): domain Eukaryota; kingdom Metazoa; phylum Arthropoda; class Insecta; order Lepidoptera; family Noctuidae; genus Gortyna; species Gortyna flavago. Next base: position 8,518,674 of record OY770128.1, on the reverse strand, counting down.
GCCATGTTGAGTGCCGAGTTCTAAGAATGGTTTAGTGGTAGATGTGCTGTCAAACGGTTGATTGCTCAAAATATTTTTGTTGTTTCGAGAAAAATACGTACGAGGTGTTTTGGTGTCTATTAATAAGAAAATCATGCCCTCGTGTTGTATAAGTGTGGTGCGAGAAAAATCAAAAGCGGCCATCTTTAGTGCCCGATTTGTATAGGTATACACGCTAATTTTGTAGGTATACTCAGTCCATAGGTTTATTTAGTAATTGCCTATCTCATTGAAACAAAATATCTGCTTATGTCACCAACTCACTGACCATATACAATGTTTAATAGAGGTCAGTGCACCAACTGATGACTAGCCAGCACAGTCCTTGACCCTAGCCTTTTCCACAAGGAACAAATGAAAAAAAAAACAGCATATGTCAAAAATGTCAAAGTCAAACAAAACTTTGTTTGCAAACATTTTCTAGTACCATACGGGTGTTGACAATTTTATTTTAATAGTAATTTATTATAACTTGAAGGTACGGTAATCTATTGAAGGTTTTCCTCCTACATTGTTTGAAAATAATTGTATTGTTGTTGCTTTTGAGGATAATTAGGTAGATAATAGCAAAGTTTGTTTCGCATCAATCGCATCCCTACCAGTCGCGTGATCATCTCAAGTTCAAGGTTACATAGTTGAATTTGAAAATAAAACTGCTGAAATAAGGTATGCCATCTTTGTGTAAATATAATTACGTACACAAATTCATTAAGTCTCAGGATGCTTAAAGGCTCTCCAAGAAAAATTAAAATGTGTCCCACTTAGCTGTACTTCTTATTAAAATTAGGTCTTTGACCCCTAGATTTTATGCTGCATGGTCTCGTAAACTGTGTGATAGATAGTTAATGCATAAAATTGTTAAAAGATATGTACAAACTGTGAAATATAGTATGATCTTCTTGGATATAATTAGAAAACCTGTTTTGTTAGCAGTTGCTTCAAATAAGCAATAAAAAACTAAAGCATGCAGCCTATGTGTAGCAAAAAGAAAAGTCACTTTAATAATCTTTTATTTTCTGCAGATGGGCTACCTGAAGGCTGACCAATCCACTTATAACCAAACAAGTTTATATGACCGTGTTAAGAAGCTGTTGGTATCATATGAGTGGAGTGACTGCAGTTTTTCTGTAGCAGGAAAAAATATCAAAGCACATAAGTTGATCCTGGGCATTAGCAGTCCTGTATTTGAAGCTATGTTTTATGGACCTTTATCATCTGATAATGATATTCTGATAACAGACATTCAACCTGATATTTTCCAATTGATACTTAATTACATTTATACTGATACTGTTGAAATTAATACCATAGATCAAGCCTTTGAATTATTATATGCTTCAAGAAAATACATGCTGGAACACCTAATTGAGATGTGTATTGCATATATTCAAGCAAATATCAGTGTTGACAATGTGGTTGAGGTTTTGAATTACCCAGACTATTTGCAAGACAAACAACTTATCACCTTCTCATTAAAGTTATTCTGTGAACATGCTAATTATTTGTTGCAAGAGAAAAAAAACTCCATCACCTATTCTTGTCTGAAAGCTTTTCTTGAAAGTGATCAAATGAATATATCAGAAAAGGATCTTATCAAACATGTTTTTGAGTGGTCTACATATTGCTGCAAACAGAATAACATGTTGGACACATTTGAGAATAGACGTGATGTACTTAAAAATAATGGTTTATTGCAATTGTTGAGATTTTTGACACTGTCTGTCAATGAACTTGAGGAAATTGTAACTGATATGAGCAATCTCCTATTGCCATATGAATTTGAGGCTATAAAAAGATGTATTAAGAGTTCTAATATGGATGAAAAAGATATGATTGGGGCTATTGGCTTGACTGAAATGCCAAGAAATTTATTAAAACTACAATGGCACCTATGTTACCGGAGCCCTATTAGATCTGTTGCTCCAATAGTTATTGATTCAAATAATTACGTCATACATTCTCGAATAAAAGTTAACAAGTCTATATTTATCAATTCACTTTGTGTACCAACAAGGATGGCACCGGCAGTACACTTCCGCAACAATACAGCAAAAGTTTACTCAGAGCAGATTTCAGTATCTGTAGAATGTGAATCAGATAATAGTGATTTTAAACTGACAAACTTTATAAAAACAGTTGAATACGATTCAATGGTTGATATAGAGCTCACAGAACCATGCTTCATAAAGAAAGATGAATGGTACAAAATCAGTTTTATGTGGCCTCGTAATAGGCTTCACACATATTCGTATGTTGTAGAATTTAGACACAGACATTTTACTGGGCACAAAGTAGCTATTGAATTTGATGATCTTTCATTTAGTGCTGGAAATGGAGGTAGTTTTCTTGGTGGTTTAAAGTTTTGTTTGTAAAGCTGTCTGCCATCACTTCCCTGTAATATCCCTCATTCATGCTAAACAATATTATTTTTGTTTCAAATGTTTGTTGTGTAAGTTTGGTCATATTTTATGATGAAGGGTATTACATTATTATATTTAAAGTAAATGAGGCATAACATAACTAATAAAAATAAATTGTTATTAATATATGAAATGGATTTTATTTTATTAAGAAAGTCCCACACACTTCTGCAATAAAATCTAATCTAGAACATTTTTAAGTATTACAAATTAATTTCCTAAGCGAAATTATTTTTGTTTTAGGTTTTTTGCAATTTGCTGGTCATTATCAGTCATTATTAAGTTGTACGTTGATTAAAATATGATTTGCGACCGTAAGAAATATGTATTTACAGAATTATAATCATTAAAGTCATCAACACGACTCTCGACCAAGTAATCCTACTGAATGACTATTTCATGAAATCTTGACATTTTAGGTTTATACTAACTTAACCAGGTGTATTACTGATTGTAATGATTATAATTCTGTAAATACATATTTGTTATGGCCGCAAATCATATTTTAATCAACGTACAACTTAATACTGACCAGCAAATTGCAAAAAACGTAAGGAAATTTGAATTTCGCGGGCTACCTTACCGCTTAAGCGCCAGGATAGCCCGCGAAATTCAAATCCAACAGTGCCTGCCCTTGGGTATATTTTGCGGGTGTTATTTGCCCCACCAAAATCAATTACCAACAGCGGGTTGTTTCACGTTTTAAGCATATACTCTGGAGTATTTCCAGAAAGTTTAAAAATTGTAATAGTTAAACCACTATATAACAAGAATGATAATAGACGAAATGGCAAATTATAGCACCAATTAATTGCTCTAATTCCCATCTTCTTAAAGATCATAGAATTGTCTAACAACATTCCACTTATGTAGTTACTATGAACTACTATGTGACGAACAAAAGGGTTACCTAGAACAAAAATTAAAACTACTTTTTTTCTTGGCTATTTTTTACTTTCTCCATAGAATAATGCTAAAAGTAGACAAAAATACCTGTATGCGCAATATATGCCGTTATGTCGAAGGCTTTTGACTGTGTGGATCATGTTACCCTTCTAACCAAACTTCTCACATAGGTACGGTATTCGTGGCAATGCTCTTAATTTAATAAAAATATTAAAAGGTCGTAGACAATGTACGAAGATATCGAGCCTGTGCTTAGGATCTAGAAAGGAATTGAAATCTACATAGACTTTTAGAAAAATAAAATATGGTGTCCCGCAGGGCAGCGTCCTCGGACCTTTATTATTCTATAGATAAATGACCTGTCACGTCATATACGGTATGTACGGTGTCCTATGGTATTATTTGCAGATGATTGCACATAAATTGTTTCATGTATCAATAAAGAATCATATGCAAATGACATTAACAAAATAATTAGTACCTAGTTTAATAAAGTGGCTTCACAATAATAATGTAAATATCTGTGTCGTTTTAGAGTAGAGTAATAATTAGCACCAACTTATTTTAAAAAAAGAAAAAAACAAAAAACTACTAACAAAACTTGTATTGTCTTTTCAGCTACTAACATTAAAGAATAACAACTACCACAAAGTGCAACGTTCGACGGCTCATCTTGGTGTGCTGCTGTCACTACATGACGCTGGCAGAATAGTCGACATCGGCTCAGTTGCCACAAAAAAAAAAAAAAATATAATTTAGTTATCAGTCTCCAAAAAACTAAAATCATGCACTTACGTACACTTACACACCTACGAATATCTTCGGGTAATATGGATACAAACTGCAATGGTCAAACTATAGTAAAGTAAACAGTACAATTTTTTTTAGGAATCATAATGGAAGCCGCAAGCAGAAGATATATACTTAATATCACGATTTATGAGGTACCAAAATTAATGGTCAACGTTAACATTTGAAACCTGACCAAGATTATTTCTGGACTTTAAAACAGACTGTGACCTCTGAGTTTGTTTCGGCCTTTCTTCTCAGAGTAGTCAGATAGGAAACGCCGACCTCATCTAGTTTTATAAAAAATATGATTGACGTGTAAAAGTGTTTGTGCAAACCTACTTACAAAATAAAATCATTTTTCATTTATGAAATGCCCAAAGATTCCTAATTGTACTAATCATAGGATAATCAAAATAAATGTTAAGGGGGCGCCGACCCACTAGTGGCGCCCTCATCTTTCGTTTGGTTATTTCTTTTATTTTAGAATGAAAATGCAGAAAATAAGCACGTTTAGTTGTGCTCTTCAAGGTTAAACGTTAGGTAATATTATTATGAAGTTATGAACGGTAGTTTTACATTGTTTAGTTTTATTATAATCCTTAAAACGGATAATAGTGGCCACTATTTTCCGTTTTTATGATTATAATTTATTTTAAAAGAGCATAATAAATTATTAAGTATTTTTTATCAGAATTCATCTAATTTTGCAATACCCAATTAAAAACAGCAATCACAGATCATCTTAATTTATAACAATTAAAAGACAATGATAGGTAACATTTTTTTAAGTATCACATAATTACCTAATCATTACAAAAATTAAAAACAGCATAGGTAATTAAGTAGGTAGCCTGTTCAAATTGTGATGCCAGCTTTCTAGGGCATTTGTAGTTCTATGTTTCTCTCCAAATGCACACCATACTGGAATAAATGTGTCTTCCAGCCACTGCTTCTCCCTACAAACTTTGAACTTCTTAGTATCTGGATCTTCGTTATCATCACGTGTGATATAAGTCCAACCACTCATTATTTGTGCATGATATCAAAGGAAGGACAGCACTGGGAGACACCAAACGTCTTTTCTTTTTTGAATCTATGAGACGCAAATCTCGACCTTTTCTCCAAACCGCTTTGTTGTAGTGACAATAACAACCTTTAAGCACAACGGAGGGAAAAATTTCCTGAGCGGCTTTCATAGCTTTCTCGAAATCCATTTTGAATTTAATCGGATTCCATTCCGAACTTTGGGAGTTGGGACCTTATTAGACTGAACAATATTTTATAGGACACTACATATAAGTAGTTTAGTGTAGGTACTTCTGTCATCTCACAGACTAAGGAGAGAAGTTAGATTTGTCATCTCCATGAGTGGTGGTAGTAGTTTGTCATCTCCGTGAATGGTAGGCTAGACAAACGGGGGTGAACAACTTTTGAATGTGCCGTCTGGGTATTAATCTTTAACCTGACACATGAGTTTTCTTGCTCTTTTTGTACAAAATACCTACGATAATTTCTTGTGTTGCAGCTCATGTAGTCAGCCAAAAGAAAGTCTTGAAAATTAGGTGGAACTTGAACTTCTTTATCAGTTTTGCTATGTATTTTTGGTAATTTAGCTGCAGAATTTCGGTATCTATAGGTATAGTGAACTTTTCAAGGCACACAATTTTGGAAACTTGTTTAATAATTCTGCACTTTCATCTTTTAAAGTTGTTCCTAACCATGTATTTAAGGCGATTCGCACACTGCACCGCATCACGCAGCGGGGCGCAGATAACGCCCCCACGCGCGTGATTTTTTACGTACAAATTCAATAAAAACGCACTCACGCGCGTGCAATTTGGCTCCGTTTCCCGCACACCGCTGCGTAAAACGCAGCAGTGTGCCAATCGCCTTAATGTTTTCGGTTGGTACACTGGGAAATGTTGGTGTAGGCACATTTTGTTTTAACTCGTAAAGCGATTCATTAATTTGGTTTTTCTTGAAGTACCTACATAAGTGAGGCTTTTCGTCGATGATTTTATCATCCTTAAAGAAAATAAATAGGTAGATCATTAATAATACATTAGGTACTACCTAAAACAATAGGTAGGTATGTAGAATTGAATAAAAAGTGACTATTAATGATTCAACTAATTGGTAGATACAGTAATTGGTTGATACCTACTACTTGAATTCTAACTAGGTACTTACCGATTAAAATTAAATTTGTCAGATGAAAGTGTGTTTAAATAATACACCTTATATTGTGTGTGTGTGTGTGTGTGTGTACCTACTAGTAATATAGTTCAGCTCTTTATAATAGAATTCACTTACTTTGATAAATTGTACCTACGTATTAGTATTGAAACAAGGATAGAAGCATTTATCCTTTCGTTGTTCATTTTTTGCATTCAAAAGTCGTAGGTACCTAATTAATGCACTTTTTCTCACTTTAATTTGATCTAGACCCGGAACGAGGAGGAGTGAACGATTGGGAAAAAAATGTCGCGTTCTTCAACACTGTTAACGAATGCAACAAAACATTCCCAGTCGTTAATAGTGTTAACGACGGGGTATTAACGAGCGGGAACGACCGGCATGGTCTATAGTCGGACTTTTAATTAGCTGCACTAAAATAACAGCTTATGTGTTAAGCAGAGTTAATACGAAGCCAGTAACGCTGGCGCCAGTCCTCAGACAAGCCTGCGCTGGCCTGGCCCATGTTGTTTAGATGAGGCCAATGGATTCATTTAATTCCTGGACTATTCTTGTGGTGTGCACACGTTTTGTGCGCTCTATTCCTGCCAGTAGTGGCAGCCAGCGATGGCTTGTATTAAAAAACTGTTTATACTTGGCCATCGAACAAGCCAGCGCTGACTGGTAGCCAAAACTGGCTTCCTCTAAACCTTGCTTTACTTAAATGACTGAAATTGGCGTCATTTTATTTTTTCGCGGCCGTCAACCAAATCTTGTTTTTCTAGTAGGTGTGATTGTAGATAGATGTAATTGTGTAACAAAAGAAACTTATTTGTCTTTCAGATCTCTAAACGCAGTCCGAAATGAGTTATTAAGAAGTGTCATTTTACTACAGCTAAATAAAAGTCTGAGTATAATAATAGTACCTACTTAATTTCCATCTTAAGATTTGGTATACTTCATATTTTGAAAGAAAAGAAAGAATAAAGTTTATTTTGTGATAGCTGTAGGTACCCATACTTATAGGTAGTGAACGAGAACGCATTTTCAAAGATCAAAAGCGCTGCCTGAGACCTATATTTGGTCTTATAGTAAGTAACAGACAGTTGCGTTGCGATCTTTTTTTATAAGTCTATGTTGCGTAGGTACCTATATTTAAGTCTCATATAGTACATTACCTACTGCAGCGGCCAGCAAAAGAGGCATTTACGGACGAACGTGTAAATGTGGGCCGAGGCGAAAAGCCGAGGCACACGTACGTACCTAAGTCCATCAATCTCTAGTTGTGGCCAAGGCTTGTATAGTACTTTTCTCAAATAATGCGCGGAAATTAAATTACTTACAATTACTTTTCAAAATCAATGACGAACAACGAACAACAATAATTTTTACCGCGATAAAGTTTTGATTTGTTTTTTTTTTTTTTTCAATAAACAGTGTTCTATTTGCAAACCAGTGTAGAATTTAAATAAAACCTTTGATAGGTTACCTCCTTGGTTGCCATGTTTCGGAGTGAAAGATCTTTTCTCAAACATGCTTGGAAAGACAACCTTTTTCGAGATAAATCGAAATTGCTGTACTGATCCCACTGACCTATATTAGCTGTATTATTTGTTTAATAGAGGTCTGCGACTGATCCCCTGAGCTCGATCGGAGCGAGCGCGAGCGTTTTAAGCAAGCCGCGGCTGACAGCAGTAAAGTACTTGTGAATACAAGGTGTGTCGTAACTAATGGATAACCTCTTAAGGGGTCATTGTACTTATCATTATGAACAACTTTTACTACGGGACCAAACATGAAATCAAGAAAAATAATCAGCTGTTCCCTACATTTTGACGAGTTATGCGAACATAAATGTAGGAAACAGCTGACTTTTTTCTTGATTTCATGTTTGGTCCCGTAGTAAAAGTTGTTCATAATAATAAGTACAATGACCCCATAAGAGGTTATCCATTAATTACGACACACCCAGTATAGTTAACAACTAGTAGGTACGGAACTATCCTCATCACGTATGGTAAGTAAACTATTATGACGACTTCTTACGAGACGAAACGGGTGGAGCGCACTTATCTAAAAAGTGGCAAGCGAAACCAGCGCACGCATGAGACATCGATCGTAGCGTGCCCTGCACTGTCAAAACGAACCGTTCCTTCCTCGTAGTCAAACTTAATGGTCAAACTGATTACGACCCCAGCGAGGACACTTACCACGCTGAGCCCGATTAGTCACAAGTTCACAACACGCGCAAAGTGACCCATTATATTTCAGAGCGGACCACGAGTGAGTACTTATATCGCAATTACAGCTTGAAAAGAGAGAGCCGAACGAGCCCACTATCGAGACGAGTGACCCTTAACGAGCACACTACTAAAAGCTGAAGAGACAACATACTACAGAGGAGCGCCAAAGGGAACACGATTAGCTCGTGTATTGCCCATGGTCCACCCGGCTAGCCCACCTAGGTGGACCATGGGAAATTATTTTTCCCGTGGTCCACCAGAACGTCCATATTATGTTTTCGAGGTGGACCTTGAGAAATTTATGACACCAGCAAAACGAGCCGTCTCTGGAGCGTAGTGGACTTTACAAACACGAGATGAGCGAGTGAAGCGAGCCCCTCGCAAGGCATGTGAGCAGAGCGAATCTTTTTATTTGAGACGATTTGCAAGCGGAGCCAGCCCACAAAGGAAGGACTAATACTTACTCATGAGCCAAGGCTCAATAGTCCGGTCGTATTCCATCACCGAACTTCTAAGACGATCTCACCAGTCCGTTGACCGGACTAAATCACTGGACTAAATAAACCGAAGTACTGAGAACGCCCGATCTCCCAAGCATAGCACCAACTAGAGATTGTTAAGGCTCGGTCTCCTATTCGCTCGCCGGATATTTTTTAATATTTAAGGGAATAATATTGACGTCTGAGAGTTTTTGTATGGAAGAACTGTCAAAAATTCAAAAAAAATCCTCCGATAAAATTATTTGGCATAAAATAAAATAAAAAAATCAGCCCTAAATCAAATTCTGGAAATAGGTCAACCTCATTTAATAAAACGAGTGTTACAAATTATCACCATAATTCAAACGGATAACAACATAATTATAGGCAAAACAAATAGAATACAATATCAAAAATTATTAACTTTTACGCAGGAAGTTTTGGAGGACCGTCAAATTTTTTCGTTAGTAATATAATACGTTCAGCTTCCCGAATACCACTCAACCGCGCTCCGTGTGCTGTGGCGAAATATCCGGGCACTGTAGCTTCACCCGCAAATAGCAGGATGGGTGGCATCGGGTCACACGGACCTGGCACTGGCGTTCCTAATTCGCATTGGTGACTCACCGTGGAACAACAACTCATGTAAGAATATGCCCCGCAGAAATGTGGATCCGACGCCCATCGAGATCGTAACATCATTTGTGGATAAGGAAGGCACGGGTTACCAGTAAACCTGCGCAGTGTCTGGGTTAGTCCTTCAGCGACGTCGTTATCTGCCATTGATTCCATCACAGCTGCTTCTTGACCTGATATTATAGCGCATAGTACATGTTTACTGCCTGGTAGTTCATCTATTGCACACACTCCTCGTGTCCAATCAGTTCTGCATTGTAATTCTTCTGCCGACCAAGCGAGTTTTAGGTTACCTTCCTGGCACACCCAAAAAGGCTCCGCATATTCTAGAAATACTTTATCACTTAGACCAAAACCTAAATTACATATTGCGCTTAATTTACAGCATGGCAACGGTGGAGCAAATAATTTATCGGCTTGACATTTAAGACATCCAAGTGATACTGTAATTATAACATAATCACAGTACAATTCTTCTCCGTCACAACATTTAATCATTGCACGTCCTTCGCCAGTTGCGCCTTGTCCCCATCGAATTACGCTCACTGGCTTATTATAGCGTGTACAATTGTCTGGAAGTCCGCGCAATAATGGTGCCATCACTCCGACATATCCTAAAGGAACTCGGACGCAACCACCAGGGAGCTCAATGTAACTGCCGTATTGATCAGCACTGACTAGAGACAGATCATCACCACACTTGTTCCTTAAAATATTAGTCAATCCAAACATCACACGTGCGGCGTCATACCTTTGATCTTCTGGAAAATTATGTAACTCTTGTTGTATACGTAAACCGATAAAATTTAACAGAGTTCCATGTAGCCTTTCCCCACCGAGTCGAAATAAACTAGCTGCTTGCTGTTCTATTTGCCTAAACGTATGATAAGCCGTAATCGTTACTGGCAAGTCAACTGCTCGTCCTTCGCTGGTACAAAATAGGCCCCTTGATGCATCCAAGCGAGGTAAGGGTTGTTGTAAAAGCCTATCTTGCGATGCTAGCGTGTATACAGAGTTCGGTAAACATGCACCATAAATCCATTCGGCTCCCATTTCGATTACCGCATCTCCAAGCCAACACGAATGAATTCGTCCTCCAGGTCTGTAAAATTTATTTTTATTAGTATCTACCTAAAGATTGAGATTTTATTGGACTCGTCTGCTTAGTTATAGCGATCCACGGCACGTAGGTACAGTTCTTATCTACGACCTCAAAGTTATTACAGTTGGTAGGTTTGGCCGATGTTAGTTAGTAGAAGAAATTCCGACATTATGAGTGAACCACTCTCACTTCATGTTGCTGCCAGAGGGATAAACTGGCATTATAATATGTAGGTACATTCATAACCAAATTGTGTTTATAGAGCTATTAAAGTAGGTACAGGACCTATCTAGGTATATAGGTACTACAAAAAAAAAACATTATTTGGGTATCTATATTTTGTGTTCTAAAACATTAACTTAAATATTATATAGCATACCTTTCTTTAGCTTCAAGAACCAGGAAATTGTTTATACCGCACTGTGACAGTCGATGTGCTGCTGACAGGCCTGCCATTCCGGCACCCACAATGATGACACGTGGTTCCCGACAGTTGGGATTGATGCTGCATGAGTCTAGAATACATTGTTCTTGTCCCGCTGTGCTCACCGCACTACCAAACTGTCGTTGACCAGTCGTCAACGCTCTATTTGAAACGTGCCCTGTCCTACAACTAAGATTCTTTATGTAATTCCAAATATCCCTATTCCATATTAATTTCATACGTGTCAATTTCATTATGATATTGCAGATTTCAATGCCATCTAAAACTTTTAAAAATTACATATCACTCGAATTTTGCTTTTGCATAATGTCGTGACGTTTAGAACACCATAGAGCGACAGAAGCGAAAAGAGAATCATTTTCTTCTTTATTTTCGTTTAAAGAGCTTTTGCAAGACCTACATGAAGGCTGTTTTGCATATTATATGTTCAGCGATTATAATTTATAGTTTATGAGAAAACTTACTCAAAGGGAAACATTTTGTTCGTTAAAATTCATTTCAGATGTTCAGTCTGAAGCACAGAGTACTTTTTAAGTCTGAAGTTTGGCAAATATGACGCAGAGAAATAACACAAACACAAAAAAAAACCGGCCATGTGTGAGTTGGACTCGCACACGAAGGGTTCCGTACCACCATAGAATATTTAACACTACATATAAAATAACGGCAAAAAAATCACGTTTTTTGTATGCGAGCCGCCCTTAAATATTTATTTTATTCTGTTTTTAGTGGTCAGCGGGATTGTCCTAAAGGGTTACCGCTGCCCCGGATTCTGACAGTCCCGCTCCACTCAAAGCGGGAGGAGTCATGTGATGATGTCCCAAACTCAAAAAAGAAAAATGTGTTTTTAGTATTTTTTGTTAAAGCGGCAACAGAAATACACAGTCTGTGAAAATTTCAACTGTCTAGCTATCATGGTTCATGAGATACAGCCTGGTGACAGACAGACAGACAGACGGACAGTGGAGTCTTAGTAATAGAGTCCCGTTTCTCTACCCTTTGGGTACGGAACCCTAAAAAGATCAAGTTGGGGGAAAATATGCATCATATCCACGCAAAACGGCCATCGCTCAGCAAAGTGCTACGACCCTATGCGAGATAGAGCGCTGCTGAGAGCTGGTTTTCAGCAACAGCCGGCAACATAGTCTTTGATTACAGTCGAAGCTGGGGCTGGCCGCTAGTAGGCATAATAATAAACTGTTACGAGTAGGTACGAGTTCGAAATAATAATCTTGATAAATGTTTTATGATATTGTTTATTACGCAGTAGATATAATAAATAACAAACAGCTATTTATTTTAAATAGACACATATCTATAAGTCATCTAAACATTACACACCGCAATATAAAGAAGGGTTGGTTTTTACCTATTTTGAAAATTGTATAAATAAATCTAACAATAAGTAGAAATGTAGGCTTTAGGCTCCCACGTCGCGTCGCGCGTCGCGCTGTGGCCTCACGCCTGTGTGCGGGAGCCTTAATAAGCTGTCGTTAGCTGAACAAAAAGTAGAATAGGTACCTTTATTTGGAGAATAAAAACCGCTAGGAAGAAACAACAAAATATAAACTGGCAGGTACACTAGGTACCAAAGAGTTTTGGCGGCACTTTAAGTAGGTAGGTATAGGGTACAGTCAACCGCACATCAGTAGTAACACTGGCACTACAAAAATGGCCCTTATTGGTACGTTATAAAGGTGCTGTCAATGTCAATTAGTTACCACTGTTGTTGACTGCACTATACCGCCTACGCTTACGGACGAAATGAGTTTATTTAAAGGCCCTGTTGTCGTGCCATGACCATGAACAATAAATAATTTGTACACAATGTCTGAATGATTTATAATTAATATTCAATAATTAAATTAGAACAACTCACTCCCCATTGATAGGCAGCAATCGACGATTTAATAACAATAACTACTTATAAGTACGAGCTACGTATTTAATATACGTACCTATAAAATATGAATGTGACGACATAAGTGACGATCTAAGAGGCGACCAAAATGGCATAATGAATACCTAGTAGGTATAGTACGGTCAGCAATAAAAACCGATTAGCACTGTTAATTTTAAATATCAAGTAAAATAAACACAAAATTATTTTATACATTGCTTCAGCAAACTGTAGATAACAGATGATTGTTTGTATTACTGTAATTTTACATCAGTTTGTTCTTATTTTTTTAATATTGTGCCCGATAATAGATATTATGATTTAAAAAAATTGTGTTAATCGACTTTCGTTGCTAACCGTACTTTATGTGGGCGCAGGTAGTTATATTAAGGCTACAAAAGGTTTGCTTTACGTAGGTACGTAATCTTCTGGTAACATCCGAAGTTAGAGCAAGATTCACAGACCACACTTTGAATTTCAATTGCTAAGTAAAGTAAGCAATTCATAGACTCAAACTCAAAACTAAAAAAAAGCATTTATTTCAAATAAACCAATTACATGCACCTTTGAATTGTCAAGGGGTCGGTCAGTCAGAAAGATGAAGCTAGTTACTCATTCCAAAGCGTAGTAGGTACCTATGGAGAAGAACTGGCAAGAAACTCCACGGATACTCTTTTAAATCATAAAATTGTTACAAAATAGGTATAGGTTACACCATTCATGTTGATATTATAGGTACATATGAGAACGACGTAGAAAGACGTGCACGTTAAAAGCGTCCGTACTGAAGAAGATTAAAACAAAAAAACAATTCAGAAATGAAAATAAATTAAATTATGCCATGGCAGCTAAGGGTCTAAACAGACGGACTGCATTTCAGCTGTAACATCGCAATTTAGATGCAGTTGACTTAACTGCTTCGAAAGCTGGAATGTAGTCATACTGTTTAGTTAAATATATCGATTGCGCGCAGTTGCTGCGATGCAGTTCGTCTGATAGCAGTCTAAGAGATGATGGACGGCGCCCGTTCACGAACATGATGTATGGATCAGCACCATTCAGCTCAACCATTTCGAAGGGAACCAAATGATCCAACACACACGCCACCACCAGCGAGACATTTGAGTGAGCATGACATAGGTACCTACTCTACCGCCAGGGCACATTAAAGTCAATTGAAGACGTACCCAGTAAATCTTAGTTTTATAGTATAGGTACATAGTGCTCAGACGTGTGCTATGCAATTATACAATACAAATACTAAGATGGGACACTTAATATCGTGTCCAGCGTGTCCTGTCAGCTGCACGTTACAGGAACTGATGGACGCTGGTGATGGCGCCAAACAAGTAGCCGAATTCTGGGCCGAGTCCATTTAGATTGCTATCGACACGCTAAGAAGAAGAATCTTAAGAGATTGAATTTATAAAATACAAAGATAGTATTTTTCAATCTTCAGCAGCTCAACTATATTTCCGAAGTATGCGCCCTTGTGGAGCAGGACCAGCGTTGAGCCAAGCATTTTGTCAGCGATGTAATCCCCCAACTTATAATAACTATGCGTTTTATGTAAGATTTGAATTTAGTTTCATTGAGTTGGAGTATGTGGGGAGGTATTTTATTAAATGTAACATTTTAAACAGTAGGTACCCACCCCATGAAGGATGAGTCTACTTTACTCAGTCTGAAATCTGGTTGAACTAATTGGTCCCTATTTCTAGTCCTACAGGTGTGTCTGTCACCTCTTTTTTTTTACTGAAAAGATTTAAATTTTTCCTTGCGTACCTACATGTTTTCATAGATATATTGACAAGGTGCCGTCATGATGTTAATATCTTTAAACAGTTCCCTTAGAGAATCGCGCCTGCGGAGCCCATATATTGCTCTGATGGCTCTTTTTCTGCAAAATAAAAATAGACTCGATATCTGCAGCCCGTCCCCATAGTAAAATACTGTAATACATGATACTATGCTTTCATAACTGAAAGAGACTAGCCTCGCGGTATCTACATTAGTAAATTGACGGATTTTTCTTACGACGCAAATAAACATGTACCTACCTACTTTATTTCTATATCCATAATGTTCATATTCATAAAATAACTGGCGAAATGTAGTGTAGTATATACTATAGATTATCTCTGCGTCTGCCTGACCCTTCTGGGAAATCAGGCGTGTAATGTATTACCTATGTTCAAATCCGTTTAACAGAATGTGAGCAAGTGTTTCATACGATTATGAATATTAATTAAACAAATAAAGTTAATTTTCCTATGAGACGTTTACTTTATTTGTAAAGTAAAGTCAAACTGCGGTCTGTAAAGCTTGCCTTAGAAGTAACATACATCAAACATTATAAATATTAATTTCCTAACGGACTTATTGTCTTTTACGGCAATACAATATTTTATTAAACATTTCTATCACAGCTGTAATATAGTTATACTGTGTCTAATATAATAAAGTGTACATTAAACATAGATAAGTATTTCAATAATTTATATTTATATGTATCTAAGTAAATTTATTATGACGGCTGCACTAAATAGTTACCCCTTTCCTTAAGTAATTATTGTATGAATAGGGGCGCCCAATTAATGCAGGTGTCTGTACCTATTGGTAGCATTTTGATTGTGAATAATAAATCTGAACTTGTAATGAGCATTCTACCAATAGTCAAGACGACATGAGCAATGAGCATTTGGTCAAACAGGATCATTCTAGCAAATCACCAGTCTATTTCAGCGTTTTTAGCGTTCGCTATAATGGCTCTGGTGATTATTAAAAACGAATGCTTGTTATTCTCAGGTTTATCATTATCCAGTGTCTACACGATGCATCTCACAACGCGTACATCTCTCCCCACATCGTCTGCATCGTGTGGATAGACAGTAGATACAATTATTTTTGCAAACAGCCGAAATGGAAAATTTAACTCATTGGAAGTAGCAACCGTTTTTTTTAAACGTCTGAGTTATTGCTGAATGTTCAAATGCAAAATATTTTTAACGGCCTTTGAGTAATTCATCAGCAGTAGCCTTTACCTCCTCCCAAGATATATGAATGTCACTTTCTTCGCTGTAGCGTGAGCAAATCGCTACCCTAAGGAAATAAGTGTCGTCAATTTTAGATGGAACTAAATGAATTTTGCCTCTACCATTTATACGCCTGAGTAATTCTTCGTTCTGCTCGTTATCGCCTTTCAGTCTAAAGCAGACAAGTCCCATAGTAACTTCCTCGTAAATTTCGAACCTTTCGTCAGCACTGCACAGTTTTTCGAAAAGATGAGCTAATGCAATGTGTTTTCTGATGTGTTTCTGAAGATTTTCTACGCCATACAGACGTAAGACAAACCACAACTTGAGCGCTCTAAAACGACGTCCTAACGGTATTTGCCAGTGACGGTAGTCAGGGGCTGATCCCTGCTGATCGTGTTTCAAATATAATGGGTCAACGTTGAAAGCATCGACAATCCAACGCGGTTCTTTAAGCCACATGGCGGAACAATCAAAGTTAACCAGCAACCATTTGTGCGGATTAAAATTAAAGGAATCCGCTTTATCAACGCCCTTCATGAGGTATCTGTATTCAGGACATATGAATGCGGAGCCGGCGTAGGCTGCGTCCACGTGCAGCCAAATGTTCTTCGACGAGCACACCTCGCCGATTTCGTCTAAGGCATCGAACGCGCATGAGGACGTTGTGCCCAAAGTAGCCACGACCTGCAATAATAATGTTACAGGTAAGTATAATTATAATTTTAATCTTATTGTTTGGATATTCGAAAAAGCAATAAAAACGTACATAGAAGGGAATAAGGCCGTTGCGAACATCTTCATCTATGGCATCCTTAAGACTATCACCACGAAGTCTCCTCTTTCCGTCTGGCTGTAGAGAACGAAGCTTTACACCGCCTAAGAGACCAGCACGTTCCACAGAAGAATGGGCTTGCTCTGTAAATAGAAGTAAAAACAACATGTTAGTTGTCAGACTGACTGTTAATCTCAATGTTTTCGTTGAGGATTGTTAGTTCTCAATTACAAAGAAAAAATCCAACGGGATCTCCTTTGGAAGCTCATTTACTATGTATATTACAATAATATTATATTACATAAGGGCTCGTGGCTAAGTACTAACAGTTGGTTCGTGGATAGGTGACCATCAATCGCTGTGCCCCTGAAAGCACATTTAGCCGTCGGTCCTGGTCATTCGTGGTTTTTTTACAGTCTTAATTAAGGGGCCTCAGAACCCCGAAGTGTAGTGTTGGTCAGATAAGAGATCACTTCATGTAAAGTTCAGTTAAATTGGAAGCCGACCCCAACAAATTTGGAAAAAGGTTTGGCAGATGTTAATGATCATTATTATATTACAATGGACGACTTACTGTTACAATAACCGACGAGTTTAGATAGAATTTCGGTCTCGGTCCATTCAGGATGTTGTTCCTTGACGCGTAACATGGTGCGCGTCTTGGCTCCCAGTAGAGCGACCAGCGTGGCCTCGCTGGCTGTGCCTTGGATGACGCCGCCGGCTTCTCCTCCCGAGCGGGCTAGGAAAGACTCGGGCAGGCCCAACATCTGGCCCAGCCAGTCGAGCATCACCACTTCTAACTCTGTACACGCTGGACTCGCAATCTGAAATTTTCGTACTCTTATCATTATGTATAGTATAGGTACCTACCCACATTACATTACTTGGTTACTCCTGTACTTCCCGAAAGAGAATTGCAGAAGTCTAGATGTACACCGTAGACTCTCATTTCGCCAGCTACGTATCTAAAAGGAGGTGAGCCTATCGCTAGCAAATCAACCGGGCACAAATTCGGACCCCAGGCTGCTATGGAGTTAATTCTAATACATATAAAATTCTATAACGCTTTGCCTGACCTAAATATTGAATTGAACCCAGAACCCCCACTCAGCAGTCGCCTTTATGACCACTTGACACTTGAACGACGAAGCAGTCATTGGTATATTTCAACGTTTGAAATTATACCATACACAACATGGTATTTTGTGGATTTATTACGTACCTACTAGCAGCGCCCCGCGGTTTCACCCGCATAAGTTTCTATCTCGTGGGAATATATTGATAAAAATTCCTATCCTATGTCCTTTCCCTGGACTCAAAATATCTATATACCAAATTTCATCTAAATCGGTTCAGCGGTTTAAGCGTGAAGAGGTAATAGACAGACAGACACACTTTCGCATATTATTAGTATGAATAGTGGTAGGTACTAGAGTATTGTATTAACTGTGGTGGTAGGCATATTTTCCCCCTACTTGTTCTTTTTTGTTTGTGTTTGTGCATTTTCTTCGCGTCGGCTTTACCCGAATAAATATGTATTTTCTTTCTTTAGGTATTCAGGTATGGATTTTGGGAAAAAACAATACACTCCGCGATTTCTGTAAGTAGAGTTTTGAGATAAAAGTAGTATCTACCTAAGTCAATTTCAGGTGGCCAGACGACCGGCTGCAGCCTTCGGCCGATATAATTATGTGCAGCTGGGACAATAATTATTATTAATCGAATCGAAGCACAATAGGTACAAAACGCGTTGCAAGTGTAGGTAGGTACCTACTAACTTTCATTGCTAAGTCTATCTT
This sequence comes from Gortyna flavago, assembly GCA_963669345.1. Classification (NCBI taxonomy): domain Eukaryota; kingdom Metazoa; phylum Arthropoda; class Insecta; order Lepidoptera; family Noctuidae; genus Gortyna; species Gortyna flavago. Next base: position 8,499,928 of record OY770128.1, on the reverse strand, counting down.
ATCTACCTCTTATTCTGTTTACGCAAAAAATACCCACGACCGAATATGACATGCAACCGGTTTTCCTTGTTCGAATTACCTACCTATGTGCCGTATGTGACATTGACACTGGCTTCACTAGCTTCTGTGTACCAACGCAGAATTGTATGGCACCGTAAATTTAACTTATACTTAATAATAATTTTACATGAATTATAGGAACCATAGTGTATACCATCTTATTTATCTAAGCATACTTAAGCCTTAATTTGAATTAAACTATACCCAAGTAAATCCAATGCAGGCGATGGCCCCGCTCAGCATGTCAGCCACGATGGCCGGGTACGAGTTAGCGGTGGGGAAGTACGCGTGGAACCGCGGCGAGTGCCAGTGTGTGACCCCGGACATGACCACGCGCTCGATGTCGGCCATCACCGCGGTCCAGGGCTCCGCCTTCTCAGGAGCCTGCTCCGGCACCAGCGGGCGCAAGTAGCCCGGCTTCACCGACGGGACTACTTGCCTGAAAAACACACGTGGGAAAGTTAATAAAGACAAATCCTTCAATGCAAATAAGGTACGCACGACGACATATCAAGCTAATATATATATACATAACCAGTATAAGCTGACTTCTCTTTGTACGAAAAGCCTATACAACGCGAGGGGTACCTACTAAGTATAACTATTATCTGTGGCGAGGGCAACTAAAGAAATGAATAGCTTGATGCCGTCATGTGTACCAATTTTATTTAGTATCTATTTCCTACTTAGAGCACATAGTAGAATAGTTAGGTATAATTTATTTCAATTAAACCATTTACAGGCACTTTTGAATTGATTGATTTGAGAAGGTACCTACTACGCTTTGGAATGGGCAACTAGCTTCATATTTTTTGACTGACCGACTTCTTGACAGTTCAAAAGTGCATGTAAATGTTTACAAAACAGTTACATCATTAATTTTGAATTTATAAGTAGGTATAATGTGAGAACGATGTACCTACTTAAAAAAAAAGAACACAAGTTACGCATTAAAAGCGTCCAGAGTACATCAAATAGTAACAAAACAACAATTCAAAAATAAAATAAGCCGAGGCAGCTAAGTGATGACCAGCCAAACTGACGGCGCCCGTTCACGAACATGACAACAAGACGCATAATTATATAATACTTTAAACTCATTCTCACCTACAGATTTTTTAATAAAAAGAAAAGATTACCTGTCTCTGATGTTTTCCAAATATTCGGCAATGTAATCAGTCATCGCCTTCGCGAAATCTTTGAAATCTCCGGACTCCATAGTTTCTGAAATAATTAAAATAAACAATTATTTATGTGACTGTTACAATACGACCGCATTCTAAGGGACTTTGGGACAGTAAGGAAAACAAGGAAGATGACCCTGGTGAAGCCAATTACCAACGACTATAGTAAACAGCTTATCATTCCGCCACGCAGCATCAGCTATTGAACACAACATAATATACCTACAGAACATAATATGGTACTTAGTCCGTCCTGACTTGAACAATTGTACAGTATGTGGTAATAAGTGAGTGCTTAATTATTTGGTCAATGCGGGAAACAGCCAGCGTTAGGTACTCTTAGCACAACACAGAAGTCAATATGTAATACGGACCGTTAACAAAAATAAACACTACGATTTCAGGCAAATCCAAGCTTATTGATTCATGCATTATTTCTATTATAATTGAGGTTTTTTTTTGTTTATAACATTCCCAAGCAGAAATTAAAAGCGAGGAAGGAAGGATAAGGAAATAAAGACAGAATAAGGGTCAACCACCCATCCATCGGGAATTCGGGGAATGATGGGTTGAGGTATGGATAAGTCTAAGAACTTAGGTACTAAACCTAGTACCTACTAAGTCCACCTGGGATGACTAAATATAATAATCCTGACAAGAAGCATATAGGTAGTTGTTATGAGTGTTAGGTTTAGCATAATAATAATACTTAGCTAGGTAACATTTCAGCGTTTATATTATAAGCAAGTTGTTTTGAAGCATGTGTGCAATACCGTAGGTACTTAGTTTGTAACAATACGTCGCGTACCTATTGTTGAAAAATTATCGTATTGTAAATTAACGGAATCGAAATGCAAATAACGATATGCAAATTAAATATGAGATAGCAATATTTGAAACATTTACTCATCGCATTTAATTTAACACAAACCGAATTTAAGTTTTGTATCCTGATCCGACATTCTGGCAGCTAGAAAGAGAAAATTATGCTGAAATTATTGAGGTGAAGCAAAGTCAGTTTATACCGGTACCTACATAGATACCTCTTACGTTAGTATTTCTAAGATAAGACACTGGAATAGTTATATAAACATTATAATAATAATAACACACACACACCCTCACACACACTCACACACATTCACATTATAATATTAATAATAATAAATAAATAAAAGAATAATTATGATGAAATGTAGAGACGATTTTCCTAGTCTTTTAGACATAACATCGCTTGTATTTGGCGAAGGGTTAGGCAGTGGTACGACGAATTTTTCAAACATTCCAAACATTATAAAGCAATAATTAGGAATTCCCTTCAAAATCCTTCGGATTGTGAAATAGAGGGGTTGAGTGATGAGTACAATCCGAACCAATTTTTTTTTAATTCAGCCTGTATTGTCACTTACCTATAGTACACCCACATTTACATTTGTTTTGGATGTCGCACGTAAACTATTTATAGAAATATATTGTCTTTGCAAGCTGGCTATATACAGGGTTAGTTTTTAAAGACCAGCTAAATTTAAGGGTGTGGTACAGACCATCAAACTGAACAACTTCATGGGACCAATATCGTAATCGCGAAAAATTTATCGACTGTCCCATAGAAAACTTCAATACTTACTTACTCGACCTAAACGTATATACGGAACGGCTGAATTTTTATTCGCGACTACGATGTTGGTCCCATGGACAAATTGTTCAGTTTGATGGTCTGTACCACACCCTTAAATTTGGCTGTTCTTTGAAAACTAACCCTGTATTTTTCATCTACTTGTCGGAATTTTATCCTAGATTGATATTACCTATAAGGCTACCTATAACTATTTAAAAGCATTATTTTGTTAATAATCAATATAATTATAATGTAATTATTCCGTTTTCATGTAAATAGGTAGCTACATAATGTATCAAACAATAATTTTTGTTGTTCCCTGACAATGTCTACAACGGCTCTTAGCTCTAAGCCTCTTGTTAACACCTTGTTTTACCTTGTGGAACGCAAAGAAATGAATATGAATGCATTTACATTAATCATTTTTATTGGCCTGTCTATAAAAATAAACATACCTAACATACCATAGGTACCTAACGTTTATGCTCATTTAGCTGATCGATGAAAGTAATGATTAAGAACTAATTATTACGACACTGATCTATTATCTTGTCCTACCAGTCTGTCTGTCTGCCGGTGACATTGACCGTATCAATATCACATATTACATCAGACTAATTATGTCACCCGTTCAATGTCAGTGTGAAATGCTACCGGTTGTCAGGTAAATAATGCGTATAGACTTGAATTGGTGGTCCTTGTTCAATGCCGAGAGAGCGGCGCAGGCGCAGGCGCTCCGTGCGCTTGCGCAAGCCGCGAGCGTGCGCCGACAAGCAAGTGGTGCGAGGTTATGCATGGACCTCGTTGCCTCCACTGGTCACTATGTTTACTAACATGTTTTGACTCAAACATTACCGAAACGACTTTGTCGCTAGAATATGCACCCAAGGAGATCCAACTCTAATACCTATGTTCTTACCTATGATGACATCTTGCCTATTGGTTTGTAAGCGATTTGGCCTTGTCAATTGATCATTTTACTCCGTAAACAAAATCGAATAACACATCCAGACAGACGGATAAATTTTCGGTTTATGACAAATATTCAATGTACAGTTTTGACTTCGTTACTATTTTATTATTTGTATAGATAATAACTTAATAGAATACATTATTCTGAACTCGCGCGTAGCCGATGCAATGTTCACGAACTAAGTAATTTTAGGCTAGTATGGGGTATAAGAATAACAGTTATGTTTAAAGATAAACCGGGCATTCATCTACACTCCACTCTGCTACTGAGATTCTCATGAAAAAATCCAATAACACTTTGCCCAAGCTGGGGTTAGAACCTGGACCCTGAGGTCAGCAGTAGGTAGTACATTATCAAATAATTAAAAACTCTTTTAATTTACATCATATACGTTTTTAACATAGACTTATAAAAAAAGATGGTTCCGCGCCACGCATATCGAAAGTGAAGCACAGTAGGCCGCTTGTACAAACACGCCTTACGCTCTCATTTACATCAAAGTATGCCGACCGCCCGCCATTACGTGGCACGACAGCGTCAATCGTCAATCACGCACACATAGATCGGTACGGTGCTTCACTTTCGATATGCGTGGTTTTTTTTTTTTTATTTGTCAACTAAGTAGTTTAGATTTAATTACGAAAAGGTAGGTACTAGTGATAAATAGGTATAAAATTGACTAAGATTAAGATTATATTTAACTGATTCGTAAAATGCTATAGGTACACCTCTGCCTAACCCTTCAGGGATATATAGGTGTGAAACTGTCAAACAGATGAATAGCGTGATATGAATTGTTTTATGATTCTGATAAAGTGGCCTTTTTAGGCCCCCAGGTACCCTATGTCCGTTTCTGTACACCTGACATCATATATGCAAAATTTTAGGATGATCGCTTTAGTGGTTTAGGCGTGAAAAGGTAACAAACAACTTAGGAGTTAGGATTCACAGAAAGTTAAAATTAAATTGGCAGTGTGCAGTGAGCCTATTAGCGACTTGCAATTAAAACTTAATTAATGATTTAAACTAATTAAACATAATTGTGAGGTTCAGAACCGTAACATCCTGTTTCTACACAATACTTCCGCTAGTTCCATAAAATATGATTTTGTTTTGAATACGTGACAGATGTGACCTCGAGTTTAAACTCGTTTACCGCGTCAATAATGTTATTGTGATAATGAATAATTGATTACAACGAGATCTTGGAACTGTCTCAGTCTTGCTTTGGCTTTACTTTAGGGTTCCCCAGACTGTTATGTTTCGCTGAAAGCTCTTAGAGCTTGTAAAGTCTTTTAAAATTTTCTTGATACTGATCTGACCAGTGTTCGGTTGGTTTTCGGTAGACCTGCGGAAAATATTCAAGTAAAATTAAAAATCAATTCTATCGAACGCAGTTTCCGTACTTCTGATAAGTCACCAATACAGCACTTTTATTTATTTGTGCTTATCTAATCGTCATGTAACCGTCTCTGAGTGGTAGAGCGTGTTACAACATAATGAATGGACACAACCTAATAGAGTTACCGCACAAAATAAATGACCTTAGCGGAATCAGTGGTAATGAGCGAAGCACCCGCTTCTCTAACTTTTTCAGCGATCGCGTGAGTGTCGGCTTACCTTGGCCCTAAACCTAACGATCGATGCCGTGAATCTGATACGTTTCGATGAATTAAACATGGTGTTGTGGGAGCCCTCAGACTGGAGAAAAGATAAAACTAGTGGAGTAGTGAATTATGGCCAGAATCTCATTGACTACTTAGCTAAATAAATTGCTCCGTTGATTTTCCGCTCGCTCTGCCTTGCAAATAGGTATTTCTATTATTCTTTTTTATTTTCTGAATCAGCTTGGGTATATACCTACCTATCACGTAGTGTAGGACCTAAGTAATGTGTATTATATTATAAGAAGCTGACCTAGCCCAGGGTTGGTAAGCATTCACTTCATAGAGTCACTGCGAAAAGGAAGGTTATAGTTTATTTACGACATTCGTCTCTTTCATGGATATGAATAGATATGGATCGACCTATTACTCGTACTAGACCTAGATACAGGTAGGTAGGTATAATGTATTGTATCGGTTAAGTAGAGTGGTAGCAATACCTACTTGAATTCCGTTTGTCTTTTTGAGGAGAGCGGCCTAAAATACCTACTGATATTTCGATAAGAATATTCTATAACTTACTAGCTGCGCCCCGCGGTTTCACCCGCGTAAGTTTCGATTTAGGGGTATGAAAAATAGATAGTAGCCGATTCTCAGACCTACTGAATATGCATATAAAATTTCATAAAAATCGGTCAAGCCGTTTCGGAGGAGTATGGTAACTAACATTGTGATACGAGAATTTTATAATATAGAGAAGATTACGTTAATTGCGTGAAATTACTTTTTTAACAGCCAGATCGAATTTAGCGATTCGAATTTAAGATTAAACTTAGGTATTTAGGTACAAATAGTCTCAAGATACTTAGTTACTTTATCAACAGTTAGCACTCATAATTATGAAGCTGCATTGCCTGCATTTGCTCGAGCACTCGTAGTCACCGAATTCTAAATTCCTACTATTAAAATTTTTGTACTTAGCTATATATGTATATATCTTGGTCCTGAGCAATGAGAACTATAAGAGGGTATTGACGAAAGAGTTTACGTTGTGAGCGATTGGTTTAGGACAACCTGTGAAGGTCACAATATTATGGCGATCTCTAACAAAAGCCCATTATTTGCTTTATGATTCCGAAACAAACACATAGAGCAGATCAGTTGCATTGTCTTTGTGAACCACTTGGCAGTAATAAACGGAAATTAATGTCGCATTGCGAGCATTGAAATCCTCCACAAAATACAGACAAGTTCTACAATTTAAGAAAAGTCGAGACCTCGTAACTCTCCGTCATATAATTTTCGGTGACGTCAATGCCGCTGCCGCTTCTACTGACCTCTCCAATTAGATCAGTTGTAGACATACTAGATAATTAATTTGGATATGAGATTTTCCTCTTTTAAAATAAATGTCAAATGTTGCGGATTCTATATGAGGAAAAACCCTCTCTGTGACTCTGCTTACCGGTTAGTTCCTAAACGGGTAATCCCTCATTTTGTGGCAACAGATAACCGGTAAGGCAAAACTTTTTATTACTTAGAATGAATGAATCAGCTGAACGTTAATTGACGTGTCAATAAAACAGCCGTAGAGACAAGATGAATATTTAAAACGAAAATAATGTTAAATCTTATCTCTTTCGTTGTCTAGAATCTAGAACCAGTTTTTGGTTTATGTATTGTGGAATGGAAACACATAGAAGAGATATTATTTTCGTTTTCATGACTTTCCTCAATGCAAGTGGCAAACTATTGTTCAGTTTTATTGACGTACTTATTAAGTTGATCAATTTTATATACTCAAAAAAAAAAATTGAGTTATGGGTAAGTACTTATCTTGAAACAATTGAAAGAAGTATAAAATACCACACGCTTTAATCGTATCATACATACCTATCGCATGCGAAAATGTCAAGTGTGGTTCGAACTCAGGTCGTCATCAAATTGGAGTGTTATGTAGAGTTCTCCAATTGCAGCTAACAATGCCCTCGCATCGTCGAATGTCCAAACCAACCGAATCCGGTACTAAACAGGATCTAAAATCTTTGCACAAAAATCCTTTAGTTTTTTAATTAGGTATCTATTCCTTTACGTAATGTTTGTAGTAGATTATTTTCTCTATAATGGAAATGTTAACGACTCTCTAATGGACTTCTAACGTTGTCTTTGATATACGTAACTATGTTACAGGAGTTGTTCGTTGCTCTATTTACCAAGCACGATGTAGGTCGGACTCGGAACTCGAATCAAAGGGCTCACAGAGAGTTATGATGAAACGCTACCTCATTATCCTAATTAACATCAGCAAAAGAGAGACATTGAACTAAGTAATTGACTAATTATTAAAAATTACAATAAAAATATAAGTGAAGCAGGAAGAATAAAATAAGGTAACAACTTTGAAAAAAATATGCAATAGTACTAATAGCCTACTACTGGTAGGTAATTCCATTTTAAAGTTACACAATCACCGTTCATTAAAGGAGCAATAACCTTATTTCGGTTATCAGTGATTCAATAAACTGTATTTATACGGAAAATCCTTATGCAGTCTAAATATAAGATATCTTTACGGTTTTTCCAACTTCGAACTCATCCATACAGGGAAGTTGCACTGTGTGGAAAAGGTAATTCAATCAACGGGCCAGGGGAACACCAGGAAGATGACGAATATAACAAGAAATAAAGTTTGTTGACCTTTCCTCATGCAACAAAGAACTTATTTCGTCCTTAAATATAGTTCTTACTATCACAGCAGTCTTAACGTCGACAAAACTGGATTTCTTTAAATAACCAACTGTTGAGTTCTTTGCTTCTTCGGCTTTCCCACTGAATTTAAATGGAATGGCTAGATCACTTACTTCACAGTTGTTTTTAACAAGCAGTTAGACTGACTCGGTACTGAGACATGTTTTAGAATTGCAAGCCTATTGCTGGATTTGTTGCAAAATTTTAATTTTTAAGTAAGTTAGGACCATTTTATGGTCTACATTTCAAACAGTAGCGTGGGCATTTTGAAAAATTCTCTGAAATCTTTAGTAGGTAGGTACTTAATGGTTTGCAGTCGCCAATGCAAAATCACTTCAGATTAATCCATAACTTGTTGTTTTCAGTTGCTGCACTTAAGTAAAAAAAAAAAACGTATTATAGGTTCCTATTGAATCTTTTGTACCAATTAACTTGCTATTAAATTATATTAATATTTGCACTATTGACATAACCTTGATATCATACGAATGACATGGCGAGTTTAGAAAAGTTTGAAAGTTATAATACACCAAGGCCATTATCGAAGAACACCTTGTTAATTTAATGAGATCGCCTTAGTAAGTAATTTAGATTGTGTCATAGAAAGTACAATAGTGTACAAAACGTAGGTACCTTCATAGCGATTAATTTAAAAAAGACACGATGTGTTTACGATATTATACAACAAACTTTGTTAATAATTGTATAATTGATAAAATTGCGTAATTGAAGATAAAAATCTTTAGGGGTTTTCCGATATGTACATTTTTCGTAGCAAGTAAGTGGAGCGGTTTGTTGTAGTGAAGAAACTAGCTAATTCTTAGGTGCATTTAAGAAGTTTCATAAGAGCGGAGTAGTAAGTTTAAAAAATATGTACCTAGTTTGAAACTTTAGTTTTGGCACCAAAAGCACACCTGACCAATTAGTTGAATTCTATTTCTATATCTGATAATGATTACCATTTGCCACCAAGAAAACAAAATATTAATAATGTAGTAGTATAGTAATGCAATGATTATTCGAAAAGTTAAGAATAGGTAATATTATTTCAGACCATTGTCGTTTCAAACACTTACCAAATGTGTCAGGATAAAAAAGCTTGAAACACAAAAACAGCAGACGTTCAACAAAAACACAGCGTCACCTACTTAATTGTTACTAATTTTCTTTCGGATAATGTCCGTGAATTTACGCGATACTGTGTGGTCGCGAAAATGCGGTGCGGCCAAGTCACTGCCTGCGTCGGACTACGCCCGCCGCCGCCACTCTCGCAACCTTTATATACTCGTAGCTACGATACGAGGGTACTGTTCACTATGTAGCTGACTCCATTTAGAAGATTAGCCGCGGCGCATGAGCCGTCAAGTCGAATGCTAATAGAAGAATTGAACCTGCGAAGTGCTTCGTATACTCAGGGGAGTTTTCTTTATAAAATCTTCCCAATTTGTAAGAGCGATATTTGTAATTAAAACTTTTTGTATTGACAAAGCAACTGAGGAGTAACGAGGCCATTCTGCTATATTAAATTAAATTGATCTGAGTAGTCTTGATTGATATAAGTAATTATGTAAACGTTCCTGATGACGCTACCAAGTAGGTATCTTTAACAATACTACGTGATTACGCACATTATCAATCTATTATCTTTAGTTAAAGTTTTATACTTAATTCAGGCGCAGGTTCGTACAACAGTTAAACTAAGTTATACTTGTTGCAATAATACGTAATAAAAAAACGGTAACAATAAATTATTGTTAGACCCTGATTTAATCAGATTAGACGTGAAATAATCCTTGACCTAGGTTTGATTTAAGTTCTGGACCACGTTCTGTTTTTTCCAAGTTGTTTGTCAATGTTAATAAATTGATATTTTAATAATGATATACATGGTAACCAACTTACGCAGATAAACTATAATTAGCTTGATTAATTTTATCATGAATTCGAGGATCATTACGAACTTTGTTGGATCACTAGAAGGGTAGGATTTCCTCAACAATGAGGTACCACAAACAATTATCCAATTTAAGTAGATACATAAATTACCTCGGTACCGGATTTATAGAAAAAATTCGACGTGGTTCATTGATTATTGAAAACGGAAAGTTCAAAGGCTTCAAAGTTTGCCCAGCCATATCACACTCCTATCAAAGTAGTCGAGTTATGGAAAATTTAAAAATTAGTAGTGGGCGTGGCAGGTACACACGGCTACACATCAAGCTATACATTTCCAGTTTTAGCTGATCTCGCATTGTATAGGTTTTTCATACAATCAGATTAATCAGAAGTCAGCTTATACTGGTTATGTATAGCTTAATGTGTAGCCGTGTATCTACCAGATAAAAAACCTCGTCGGCGATATTGAAGCAAGGAATTCGTGACGTATTCTCTTAAGAAATAGCTAGGTTGTTGACATTGAGTTTGAGACAGAATCAGTTACCGGAATTGGTAGTACCTAACTAATTATTAGGTGTTGGTACATAAGCAGGCTTGTCTCGTCCGCGTCGGTCTAGAGCTCACTAGCGCAACTGCTGAACTGGATTAGATTTTTTTAAAAATTAGTCCCTATAGGATTTTTCCATCAAGAATTTCTCCGGCTTCAAAAAAGGTGGAGGTTCTCAATTTGGATGTTTATATTTTTTTTATGTATGTTCAGGCAAACTCCGTCATATATAGATGGATTTGAGAAAAAATGTTTTTGTTAAAGAAGTTTATGCCGAAATGGTCCTATTTAAATTTTGTAAAGATCTGATAATGACTTTCGGAGACAGACAACGGAACTCTTAAATAAATGCCAGCAAATCAACCGCGATTGCTGCTATCGCATATTATCTATGCATTGTTTACGTAATCACATAACACAACAGCACCTGTACCCTCTAAAGGGGTACGCAGATGTGTCCAGTATACCAGGGTACACGGGGTACATACACCCACATTTCTGTCAAAGTTGTTACTGGGTACATACCTCTAATCTTGCAAGTAAATCAATCGGGCATAACTGTTGTGTTTAATAATTTATAAAATAACCGACAAAAAAAGGAGAAGGTTCTCAATTTGTTTTTTTTTTATGTAAGTACGGGCATAACACCGTCATATAAATATAGACAGATTTTCAAAATTCTCTCATTTTTTTATGTATAATTTATGCGCACGGAGTAAAATTTACCCGTTTTACAATTTTATGTCAGTGTGCGACATGAATTGTGCACATTATTGTCTCAGCCTTTCGCTGTTTATTTAAATGATTTTGTGGAGTGAATCTTCTGTACTTGTACTACATATTATGTATTCTGTGGTAATACAGAATAATATTAAGGGATTATTATAATAACTAGCTTCTGCCCGCGACTTCGTCCGCGTGAAATTTCACCCTTCCCCCATTCACCCTCTTAGAAGTGAAATTTCGACAAACTCTGTCTTAGTAGGTACCTATTCTTCACAAAGAACACACCCTCCAAATGTAATGTCTCTAGGACCAGCGGTTTAGGCTGTGCGTTGATATCTCAGTCAGTCAGGACTTTGAATTTTATATGTAAAAGACAACTTAATTGCCGAACGAACACCAGCAATTAATTTAGGTACGCTTGACCACTGTCAATAACAATCAAGTTATCAAGTAGCAGTTAAAACATAGGTAGGTACGATTTATAGAATGCTAATAAGAACGAACGCTCGCCACTCGACACGTCCGTTCAAATCAAAGTTCAAAAAATGTATGATGCGCGCACTCAGACTCCGTCAAGCAAAATTCAACCTTCAGCACTACATATTTTACAGCATAACTTAGGGGCGCTGCACACGGCTAAAGTAACCTACGACAAACTTATTATTTGCGGTTGGTACAGTAATCGGGTGTAGGGATCGAACCGCAAAATTAAGTTTGTTTTTTATTGTATATACTTTTCCGGGATAAAAAGTACCCAGTGTGGTGCCCAGGATATTAAAGAATAATTATACCAAGTTTCATCGTAATCGAACCGGTAGTTTTTGCGTGATGCCTGAACAAACAGACAGACAGACAGACAAAATTTTTTATAATCACATTTTTGTGTTCGGTGTCGGTCTAGTAAAACCCCCTGCCATTTTTTTTTTTTATATTTTCAATGTACAGAATTTTCACTTCTACAGATTTATTATAAGTATAATCAATTCAAATTTTAAATAAAATTATAAATATAAGTATAAGTATATCGGTTTTAAAGCTTGAACGAGGTAGATATAAGGTAAATGAGCATAAACATAACTAGGTACTATATAATAATTTATTTAGCCACATAAATCTTTTGTACTACATGGGAGCCTCTCAAAGTATGCATTATCGTGCAATGCCATTTTGAAAAATAATCAAAATGGCGAACCGGGACGAGGCCAGTCTCCATACAAAAAAGTTCGATCCCCTTTCGACTCCATAATTGAGTAACACAACGTGTGTGTGTGTGTGTGTGTGTGAGAGAGAGAGAGAGAGAGTAGGTAGATAACAGTAACTATTCGACTTAAACCAACAGAAGCTGAAGTAATTCATTATTTTACTACAAAGGGCCAAATTTGATGTGGTTAATAATGACATTTTAGTCATTTATGTGGGTGCGTCTCATTATGATATAAAGTTTTGTTTTTGGTATATTTTCAATATGTTGTACTACAAGAGTTAGTGACAGAAACGAATCGCTGCAAAACCGACTCCACGTGATCTTGTCTGCCCTACCCCTAGTGTGTAATTTAAGCCCGCGTAGGCGCGGAGGGGCGCGGCGGCCAGCGAGCTGAGAAGCAGGTGGGTGTAAACCTCGCCGCCGCGGTTGAGAGCCGAAGCTGGTGGTGAGCGTTAAAACCATCTGCGACGATAAGCTCGAGTGGAAGCGTGACAGAGTACATGCCTGCTGCATGTTGCATGCTTGCTTGCCTGCTGCATGGTTGCTTGCAGGCATGTTGTATACTTGTTTGCATGTTTTCATGTGGTTAGGAATTGGAAAAAATAGTCATTTCAGTCAGTGCAGAGTGGTCTGAAAATTAGACAATGTGTAACGTCATAGTATTTTATTTCTCCTCTTTCGAAGAAGTTATAATTTTCTCATAAGACACAAACAAATAATAATATTTTGTTAAAAAGGCTAAGACAATAATGTGCAGTTTGTTTAATTAAAATTGCTTCCAAAATGGTGAACGCAAACATCGCAAGGAAAACGGCATGTCCGAAGAATTAAAAAAATTAAGACATTATGATATCCACCACTTATTGTTTATCTCCTACGCAGCCTTACATAGCGTAGCACGGCTGCTACGGACCTCCTACGACGCGACTACGCTGCATAGCGTGGCTGCTACGCATCTCCTACGACGCACCTACGTTGCGTAACGCGGCTGCTATGCATCTGCTACGATGGGCCTATACAGCGTATATAGCGTGTCTGCTACGTACCTCATGAGACGCGACTACACTGAGTAGCGCGGCTACTACTCATCTCCTAGTAGGAGACTCCTAGTACTACGCACCTACTCTGCGGAACGCGGCTGCTACGCATCTGCTACGACACGCCTACGCAGCGTAGCGCCTCTGCTACGCATCTCCTACGACACGCCTCTACGCAGCGTAATGTGTTCGCTGTAGCGCAGACACACCAAACGACTCAAAGAGTGCACAAACCTCAGTATCTATAATCTGGTAAAAGAAACAAATATTTTACTACACTTTTTCAATTTGTACGTTGAGATGGACTCTCAAATAGAAAAGATAATAATTATTAAAGAACTTCCAAGTAACTACTTTTTAACAAGGACCTAGTTAATAAGTATCTAAGGTAGTATTTATGTATGACTCATAGTCACGACTTGAGGACGGCTCACTTATTAGTTAATACAACCAGTAGGTAGTTATCGCAAACTCAGTAGGTACCTCGGTATAATAAAGGTACTAAACTAAACCAATCTGCTGCAATAGTTATAATAACAAGAAGAACCAAATAGCTTACAAAATATAATCAAGAAAGTTTTATCGTGAGAATTTTTTGGCAGCTGGTTTAAGAGACATGCGAAAAATAAGATAATCGTGTGTCATAAAATGACCAGAAAATCAAAATGCATTCATTGAAATTGCACAGTCACACGTGCATTTTCAAACATAATCTTTTTATTTAACAAGAGACAATAGCAGAATACCTAGAGCTAATAAAATCTAAATTACATAATATGGTGTCGACTATTAGATTTATTATGACCTCTCACGGTTCTAAGGCTAGTTTCAATGTCGGATATCCGGTTATCTTACTTACCTACGAGTATTATGTACTCGTAAGCCTTTAATTATCATTTGTTGTTATTGAATATCAAATAATGCCTTCATTGGTTTCATGTACCTAAGTACATACATACTTTGTCATGATTTTAATTAGTCGTTACATTTACTCAATAGCTCTCCTACTTATTTAAAATTTTGCTGTGCCTGACAGAGTCCATAATGTCATGGTCCATTATGAATGCAATAACAATTTAATTTAATTGAATAGGCACCAATTATATCTAGGCATAATTATGTAACTATCACTGATTGACTGATGTAACCGAATATTATTGAAATGGGGTTTAGCCCATAGTGGACCCCCCACACCATGGACACCCCAAAGTCACACTTTGCACAGTCTGCACTTTGTTCATGTTTTTTTTTATATATATGGTAGTATCAAAATGAATGTGAGCAGGTGGTTGGTACTGGCCTTGACCCTTGCGGCTCGCACCGGCCACCACCTCCAGCCATCATGACCACCAACAGAGTGCGTTCCCTTGCAGATCGTATGGTTGTGTTTTGATTATTATTTGCAGCGTCGTTGATAGGGGCTAGTCACACTGCCCGCAACCTTTAGGGAGCGCACTTGCAGACCCATTCTGCCTGCCTCCATTTCTGTATGAATGGTCAAAAGAAAAGCAAACCTATACGAGATGGTGCAATAACATTATTTTTCGAGCTCGATCGTGCATTATTCGTTCTTACATTTTTTTTTTACTTTTTCTGCGTAACTTGACAAACAACTTCTATTTCTGTATGAATGGTTAAAAGAAAATCTAATCTAGACAAGATGGTACAAACATTTTCGAATTTACTACGCTCGGTCTTTCATTATGCGTTCTAATAATTCTTGAGTTGTTAACTTAAATGCATTAACTCTACAAAATAACTCATATTTCTGTTTGAACGATCAAAAGAAAATCTAATCTATATCAAAAGGGGCGCAACAATTTTTAAGCGCGCTTCGCTCGCTCTTACATCGTTCGCATAAGTGAGCAAAGTAACTACTATTTCTGTAAGAATAGACAAAACGAAACGGAACCAATCCAAGGAGGGGTTCAAAAATTTTCGAGCTCCCTCATATTACACAATAATTAGTATCGTGATCCAGCCTTGGTGACTACCCCACAATCTGTGGCTGTGACTGACTGCAGCCACAGATCCAGCAAATTAGAAAATATTTACGATCCCAGATGGTCAAGAATATTTGAGCGATCTCGCTATACTATCGATTGAGTATAATGACATTGCAAAAAGGAATTCTGTATAGACGATTATTATTGATAAGTTGTCCCCAGATAAAACCAGAAGAGTAAACTTTTAAGAGATTAATGCATAAATAAACGTGTGTTATATTGTTTCCCTTGCTCAAAGCTCCAATTAAGGCCAAGCTCCAAGGGACCGTAGACCTACGTATTTCATTTGATACCTCCACGCGTTCCTGAGAAAAAGGGTATTGACAGACGGACAGACAGACGGACAATGAAGTGACCTTATGAGGGTTCCGTTAGTGTATCATGAGAAGCAATTTGTTTACTACATAATAGCGATTTTTTTTCAATTGTTGTTTTAAAGTTATTTGAGAAAAACAAATTTTGCTGGAGTTACGTTTGAAAAGTTACACTGGCAAAACGTTTTTCAAAAAATCGTTTCAGCCCAGAACCAAATACATGAATAGCTATTTAAAGCTATTATTTTGTAGTAAATGTAAATACCGTAGCAAAAGTTATGGCTCTTAAGCTATTTAAGATTTTGCTGCGGTTATAGGTATCGTTTTGGGATTTCCCAAATCTCGAAAACGCCTCAACGCAGAAGTTTGAAAAATACCAATAAGAGACCTTAATTTGTTAAAACATTACTTTTTGATTTGGTTGACGTAAACCAATGTAATTAAATGGTTTCAAAAATCAGAAATAAATCGGATTTACAAGTAAACCAATATTTTTACTTGCAAATCAGATCATGCATCTTCTGATCGAGTTGGTGATTTTTTTATTACCCGTCCGTCTGAGGGGCCCCAAGCCATAGTAATTGATTTTAATTTCAATAATTTCAACTTGATTTAACTAACGTACGTTTTAAAAAACGAGGCAAGAGCGAGTCGGACGCGCGCCGAGGGTTCCGTACCATCATATGTTTTTAAATATTCATCGGTGAGGCCTTTAATCGTAGAATATTGCAGTTTTAGGTCAGCGCCATCTCTTGACCGATAGTGGAACTAATGTAACTTTTGTTGATGATTTCTGAAAAAGTGTGCTATTTAGAAACATTGTTTTAATTTTCCTGTAATCTTTACATTAACTTCTATACACAGAATAATTTCAGATTTTTCTCTATGCAAACTTCGGAGATAAGGGGGAAACGGATTTTTTTTTTTTTTTCATCAAAAGTCGAAAACTTAACGGCCTAAAAAAAGAAAAGTGTTTGAGAATGTGCAAACTACGCTCTTTCATATGATACTCCACATGCCCTAGTAGCTCTTCAAATTTTTCAAACCGCCTTTCAGTCACAGTTGCAAAAAAAATTTCCTATTTATTTCTTTCTTATTTGCAAAATAGTTGGGCAAACGTCATCTAAAACTATTCTTAATTTCAAATTGATAGCATTAGTACTTCTTGAGATATCCAGCTGTGACAGACGGACAGACAGACAGACAGAGTCGCACCATAAGGGTACCTTTTTACCATTTTGGTACGGAACCCTAAAAACGTAGGTATCCATTGGTAAGATACCTACTTTTTTTTTACTTTTGGGGTACGGAACTCTAAAAAGAAGTAGCATCTATAAAAATGCATGTAGTAGGGGTTACTCGAGGAACCTACCCACTCCATTCTCGCTCGACGGGACCGAGCATTGAATTGATTCAATTCCTTTTAACCCCGACGCAAGGACTCGACAAAATCCGCTCTGCTGGAAAAGTGACCCATTTATTGAAATGTTAGAGCGAAGATAAAAGGACAACATAATAGATACCTAATAGTCGACAATTTAAAACATAGATATTTTATATTGTCGACGGATATACTTAGGTATCTACTCCATTCATAAAACATTTTTAACAATTATTATGTTGTTAGTATGCGCATGTACACTCGTGTTTTTTTTACAATACCTACCTGTTTATTTTGTTTGTTATTTCTGTATCTTAACGAATATACTCTCTCTGCATACAAAAGTTGTAGGAGTCCGCAACAGGTGTCATTGGTGGTCATTTTAGACCACGACCAAAACATATAGGCGCCATCCGAATCCAGGAAAAGCTCCTGTAAGAAAATTTATGGATTGCGTAGTTTTCATTATTTTTCAACGCAAATGAATGATAACAATGAATAATTTTTATTTTTGTCTAATAAATAAATATTGCGTCTTGCTGAAATGGCTATGGCGGTTAACTGACAAATGAAGTACCTAAAGATGAATTAGATCCGAGTATGACCTAAGTGCCTATATAAATAAAAAGCAAAATGCTCTTCTGCACTAAACGGTTTATTGTTATACCTACCAATTAGGTACCTACCTAGATAGCGAAAACAAAACTGTTCAATAGAATCAATCTCTAGTATCGTAATCGATATAATTATCGATACTTACTACACTAATTTTATTCTTGTAATCGTTACATCGACTGACGTGAATCCCAATAATTTCTCGTGCTTTTCTCACGATTAACTCGGCATGGCGTCTATATGCCTTCGATGATCTGACAACCTCGGGACCTTCTTCATGTTACAGTTTAGGCTACTAGTGTGGGCGTTGTGTCAGGTTCGCACAAAAATCACCTTTATTAAGTACAGTACTTTACGCAGTAGATACACTTTGACAGGGATCCCTTATTAATAGTGATAGGATCCATTGATTATAATCATAACTATCAATCAGTCATTTGACTACGTACGAATTTAAATACGTCTGTACCTAAATACCTACCTAGGAACCTACAGTACCTACCTAATGTTGAATTTTGCACAAATGCACCTAAGGCGCCCCTAATAATCTCTATTTAAAAATATAATAATCGAATTAATCCACAACATCATCAATTTCAAAGCTCAAACTTTACTAACACAATTTCCTAGTCATGAGAAATCGGTAACCGTAACGGAAATGAATTATTGCCTTAGCGTCTGACCCTAGAGCTACAAAGCTCTGTTCCATCAAAAGCTTTAGATGTGTAATTACCCGCGATGACGCAAGCTCTCTCGGCTCTCGACTTCACAAGACGCCGGGAGGTCCCGGGGGTGGGAGGGTAGAAAAGAGGGTGGTCGGTCGCACCGTATCCATGGTTACCGAGCAGGGAGGCTGACTTTTGCAACAAGTGGGACTTATCACGACATTTATTCCCAGCTTTTTCGTTAAGGGTCTTGTTCTGAAAGTTTTATGTTATAGGTAAGTAGAGCAGTCTTTGCGAAGGATAGTAGATAGATATACCTAAAGGTGTATCTATAAATATACGGAACTTACTGACAAAGAAAAGAAGGGCCAGGGTTAGGAGTAATGTGATCATACCTATTGCCTACTAACTCTCCTACTCACAAAGTAGCCTAAGCCATTTCGGGCACCACCCCTGAGTCCTGATTGTGGGTGTATAGACGGCGACAGAGAGATTAAGTCAAGAGGATGGACATTACGGACTGAAACTAAAATAGGTACCTACATCGAAAACGTATCAAGTGCGTATACTGAAAGAAATAAGCAGTAAATAAAAATGAAAAAACATTGATCAGGGGGCCTAAAAAGGCCACTTTGGCAGAATCATAAGACAATTCATATCACACAATTCACCTGATTGATAGTTTAGGGTGAGGGTTAGGGCACGCCACGATAGCGGCGGTAAGGCCCCTCTTTGAGGAGTGACAAGAGAGGCGTCACGGCGTCCTCACTTAAAGCCTGACGCAGGTCCTCACCGGACACGGATGTTTCGGGAGGTTCCTGCAGATCATCAGGCGGGAGGAAACGCCCGGGTGTCACCACTGCGAGGATCGCCCAGAGGACACGGTGGAGCATACGGTGGAGGTCTGCCCCGCTTGGGCGGAGCACCACCGTGTCCTCGTAGAGGCGATCGGCAGCGGCGACGACCTCTCGCGCCCGGCCTTGATTCAAACCATGGTCCGGAGCGAGAGGGAGTGGGAGGCAGTCACCTCCTTCTGCGAAGCAGTCATGCTAGCGAAGGAGGTGGCGGGATGGGCGAGGGAGAGAGCCGAGAGATCCGCCCGTCCCAGCCGCCGCGCGTAGGCGCGGGCCTGCGGACGGCGATTAATAGGTAGCTCGCCGTCCGATCAGGACCAGGCCCGTGCTGGACGGCGCGTATGTGTTCCACGCGCGCCTCAAAGAGATGTCAGCATCGAAGGAGGGGCCCGTCAGGGCCGAAGCCTGCCGGGGCAGCGGGATTGTCCGAAAGGGTTACCGCTACCCCGGAACATAAAGGGCTAAGGAACGAACACGGATGGGTTTTAGTCAGTATGAGTCTGACACTCCCTTCCGCTCCACCCAGAGCGGGAGGGGTCATTTGATGATTTCCCATCCAAAAAAAAAATAATGGTTAGGGTTAGTTCACACCGCGACGCGACAAGGCGCGGCCATTCCATCTGGCCTCTTCCATAGTCGCGTGCTAAGCCATTGGATTCTAAAACAGCTGGCACCCTGGCACAACTGGTGACAAGAGCCCGAAGGATGATGTCGTTAATGCTGGCATGCCGTGCCATCGCTCTTGCTGCAGGAACGACCATGGTGTCCGAGGCAGTCGACTGCTACACCGCAATGACAGCGATGTGGAGCTCCGCAAGGAGCGCCCAGACGCAAACATGTAGCGAGCCGGAATGTGGTGTCACCCAGCATAGTGCCTATTTGGGTGACGGTAACGCCTGAAGCCAAAGGCCCGACTCCCATTCACCCATAGCCAGCAGGCGGGCACGCTCAGCAGTATTGGTGGACGTATTAATAAGTTTATTCCGTACCAACCTGCAGAACGGCTCATCCCACTGTCTCTGGGAAGACGGGTTCTCGGGCTGAACCGTGTCCGGGCAAGCCAATTTCCTGGCGTTTACCGCATCGGTCAAACACGGCACTTCAGAGTCAACCTGAGCCGGAATTAAGATTCGTGTGGTTAACTTTTCTGTGCTATGGACCGAGGATAGGAACGCCGGCAAGCTTACACTAGAAATTTTGCGGACGCTGAGCCCACCAAAACGAATGGAAAGTGTGGCTTGCAGCCACGCGCGGTCGTCCAAAGCCATATTTAAAATGGATGTAAGAGTAAAACAAACTCTGCAGACAAATCAAAATATTTCATTTCACATAAACCTACATAAGCAGTTATGAAACGTCAGTAAGACGTGATGGGTACTTATCGATATCTAAACATGATAAAACATAGAAATAATTATGTATTTGATGATATTTTTCGGGGTCTAAATATTAACTACACTGTTTTAGGTAGTGTAAGTAGGCAGTTACTAGAAATAACTGTTTGAAAAACGTTTTTTTTTGTGTGCAGGATTCACATGTAGACGTGATAACTATCGATATCTAAAGATGCTAAAACAAAAACCGATTTTCTCAACTCAGACTTCAAGTATCGACTGCCAGCGATCGTTGACAGTTGACCCCATAAAAGTATCATCAAATAGGTACATATTTCTTTGTTTTATCATGTTTCTTTAACTAATCTAATTTGTCCCTGTAGAAGTTTAATGGCTAAATGGCCCAGGGTGGGAGTTAAATATCTGTAAAGTGAGCACAGCGTGTGGACTCTAGTCCGATGGCTCTACTAGGGATAAAAGGCGGACTTCGGGCCTGTATGCAGTGTTACACCACTTCAATACGTTGACCGTGCGCATATCTATAATCATCATGAGTTATAGTTCTTTGCTATCTGCCAAAGCGACGATGTGATTAACAAAGTCGCGTACCTACTTACATACGTCGAATCTACATGGATTTTGCGGGTCAGCCCATCGTGTGTGACGTTCCTCTGGTATTTTGAGAAAGGTGCGCGTTTTCTTCTCAACTCGTGTATTCCAGTTATCCCCTAGCATAAAACTAGTAGGTATATAGATTTTTAACAAGGGTATAAAGCAATGTCTTATGATATTGGCGCGATGTTCAAGATTGCCCAAGACTAAGACATCTTTATGGCCAAGTACCTAGATTTTTATTTACTAGACTAGACGAAGATAAAATTACAGACATAGATATAAAATAATTTATTAAGTTAACATTCTTCTATGTATACATACACAATACAAAGGCAGTTTTAGTAATTTTCAAGCAATCTATATCAGGATTTCAACGTTCATTATATTAAAATTTATATTATACACTGGTAAAACTATCATGTATCAAAATGATTCTTTTTTATTTCCTACATATCTATGTACTTACTATAAGTAATCTTCACTTAATCTTATGAATGAAAATGATTTATAAATATTCACACAAAACAAAAAGTGTTAAATATCAAGTGGCATAATTGCACAATATGATGGTGATCGGAACACTTACATACATCACTAATCCTTTTAAAAATACATATGAAACAGTGCCAATTGGATAAATAGACAGCCACCCAGAAAAGGGCCACGAATTTTTGAACAAGTTAAAAATATTCAACAAATTATGGATAAAATTAGTTTTTGTAGAATTTCTTGCCATCCCTGGCCATGTCCACGAGGGTTTGAGCGGGCTTGAATGGTGCTCCGTACAGACCGTGGAACTCTTCCATCTTCTTAACCAGTTTATCAGCACCGAATTGATCCACCCATCTGGAAGACCACAATACACACGTTATTATATATGTTGCACAAATTATTCACATAACATAAAAGAACTTTCGATTATGAAATAGTACCTGAAAGGTCCACCGGTGAACGGCGGGAATCCAAGTCCGAAGACAGCACCTACATCTCCTTCCAGAGGGCTGTGCAGAATCTTCTCTTCCAATGAGAGAACAGCCTCATTTACAAATCTGAAATTCAAAATATCTTGTAATAATACAAATAATTATAGTTTTATTGGTCACAGAGGAGTAGATATTATTGTACAACATTTTATGGTCATAAAAATAAAACGAAATAACTAGACTAGCATGTGAAGTTCTTACCTAGATACCATTCGCAGTTGCTGGTCCTCTGCAGTGTTGGCTCCGCGGGGCTCTAACGGGTACCTCTCCTTCAGGATGTTGACAGCCTCCTGGTTCACCTCCTTGCTCTTAGATCCCTTCTCATAAATGTAGAAACCTTTGCCAGACTTCCTGCCGAGGAACCCAGCCTTGACAAAGTCGGGCATGACTTCCAAATTACCTCCGCTGAAGCGGTCACCAAAGGCCTGATAATATTCAATATGTTATTACATGTACCGAGTTTTTTAAATAAAATACATTTAAATGATAGTTACAGCCCGATTCAAATTTTATAACTGCTCTGAGGTGCTCTACTCGCTGCGCAGTCCCCTCCGCTACGCAGCGACTCGCCTGATGTTCCGAGCCGCATTAAAATTTGAATCGGGCTGTACAGTGATCGGTCGAGCTTTAGAAAGAAAAGACGACGACCTTAAAACCGAACTTATTCTAACAACTTATCTGTTCTGTGCTAACAACTCAATGTCATAATTTACAGTCGCTTATTGAATATCAAATGATTTGACCAAACCTTAGCTAAATCGACGGCGATATGTGAGCCGACATCAATGCCGACTTCGTCAGCCAATGTGACGGCACCGACTGGGAAACCGAAGTTCTTAGTGAGGCTGTCCAGAGTCTTGGGGTCCACGCCTTCTTGTAGCAATCTGTCATTCATAACAATAGACTGATAACATTAATAATGAAAAATTTCGCATACCATACAATTCCAAAGGAGACTACCCCTATCCATTACACTATTAATGCGAACCCATTCTTAGCATAAAAATATTTATTAATTTAGAAAGCTCAAAATTTAAATCAGAACTTAGTTTAACTGACAATATATTAAATTGAAATCGCTTTTCGTGTCCGTCTGTGTGACCGCGTTGCTCGTCAAAACTTCGCATCGGATTTTTTTATAATACATTAATATTTAACTTAGATATAATTAGTCTTCTAAGACTTGAAAAAACTTGACCGTGCGAAGCAGAGGTGGGTCGTTAGTCTAAAATAAGTTTGAATGGAGTTTTTGCTCGTATTAGTTCGTGTAAATGTACCTGACGGCTTCACTGAGCATGGTGGAGAGGATGCGCGTGGTGTAGAAGCCGGGCCCGTCGCCCACGGTGATGACCACCTTGCCCTGGCGCAGCCCCACGCCCACCGCGGCCGCCGCCGTGTCGTCCGACGTGCCGGGGTGGCGGATGATCTCCAGCAGCTGCATCTTGTCCACGGGGGAGAAGTAGTGCATACCTGTGTGTGGAAACTGTTCATGTCAAATAACTTTCTAGTATATAGTCTCAGAGGCTGTCATTCGTGGATCTTTGACAGTACATACGAGTAGTCGGAAGCCCGTAACTCTGACAAACAGTCTTACCAAGGGCTGGTTGTATCCGCCACTTGGCGCACGCGTATTAGTCATAAATGGCGCTAACTATCGTCAAACCAAAAAAAAGCATTATTTCACAAAAGTATAAACCTTGAAGTTCGTCAAATAATAACCAACCGTTTGAAACACCCGGCCCTAAGGGTATCGTGTTACCTAGTAACTGGGTTATATCATTCAGATAGGCAGTCGCTCCATGTAAGATACTGGTATTCAGCTGCATCCAGTTAGAATGGAAGCCAATCCCAATATAGTTGGGAAAAGGCTAGGCAAATGACAAATCTCAGAAGTAGTACAGTTTTATTTTGGAGTTCAGTGTTCCAGGGCCTGAGTCACCAGGGAGCTATACTGCAGTCTTGTTGGCTCGCCAGTAAAACTCGCTTTTGGATCATCGCAAGACCGCGGTTTTCCGAATAAAACCGTAGTAGTCTTTACCGCAAGCCTACTAAGACATGGCTCGACCGTCGATCAGTCGATCGTCGATCTTTAGAATTTTAAATCATTCGTTCTAATTATATAAGTGCACTAGCTTCTTCCCGCGGCTTCGTCCGAGTTAAATTTCGGTCCCCGACCCCCAGCGTCGCATACCATCGCCCGCCCGCGCGATTACCTCGTTTTTGCTTAGCGTTCTTTCTGACTTGCACTTATTAATTAAATAAAATTACAACTTACCAATAACCTTGTCGGGACGGCTGCTTCCAGCCGCGATCTTGGTGATGGGGATAGCGCTGGTGTTTGTAGCGAGGATCGCGTGTTTAGGGATCACAGCTTCTAGCTCCTTGATGACCTTGTGCTTGATGTTCACGTCCTCAAACACAGCCTCAATGACACAGTCACAATTCTTCATCTTATCATAGTCCAAAGTCGGCAAAAGGTTTGACAAGTACTTGTCCCTCTGCAGGCTGCAAATAAAACCAAATTACAGATTAATTAAACAAAGTATTTCAGAACAAACTATTTTTACCACAAATATTTCAATCACAGATGGTTGTGAAACTGTTAATACAAATTAATTACGCAGATATCCTCTTCCGTTTAACAGCGGTAGATAGTCCATTTGAGATCTGTCCCACACCTCTGAAGAGACCAGGGTTGGTGGCGTCCTTCATGACTACATGGTAACCTTTGTTGATGGACACTTGCACAATACCGGCTCCCATCAGACCAGCGCCGAGCACTCCAATCTAAGCAAATATGAACATTACTACTTAGTAGTTGAAGTTGTTTGTTGTTTTAGAATAATTCTCATCGAAAGATGTGCTTGAGTACTACTGTTTTTGAGAGTTACAAATGTTTCGTACCTATAGTATTCCTTGATGTAGTATTGAAAACAGAAAGCAAAGTGATAAAAGTAAAGCTAAGTAACATACAATGAAAAACATGATTATAAATGTCTTTAAAAACTCACCGTTTTGACATCAACTTTGGATTTTCCAAACCTGTTTTTCTTGCACTCAGTTTGTCCTCTAAACAGTCCAATAAGACCTTTGCTCTGAGGCGTGACTGCGAGCTCGCCGAAGCCTTGGGCTTCTGCTTCATAGCCAGCATTGGAGCCCTTGTCTACACCAATTCTTACTACTTCTAGGATCTGAAAGTAATATAGTTTTTTAATATAAAGACAATGGGTTTTAGTTGTAACCAAGAATACTCTGTATCAAGGATGGACAAAAAAAAATTAAAATTGAAAAGAAATTGGACACCAGGCACCCCATTCAATATTTTAGTAGCACCAGCTACTGTTAAAAAAACATTAGCATTTATTTTACAACTTACTTTCAATGGCGCTGGGTAGAGACCACGTGACGCTTTCATAACCTGCTCCTTGGCTTTGTTGAAGATCATATTCTTCACCATGTCCATTTGCATAATGTTAGCAGTGATTTTCTGTATTAATCCCTTTTTCGCTCTATCTATTTTTATTTTGCCATTTGCTATGTCCCTTGCAATTTGAATTGCTACTTGTTCTAAGTATTTCATTGTGCTTTCTTCCGGTAAACTCAAGCCTATGGAAACAAAACAAAATAATTTTATTTTATTCTAATTTTTGGAAACTAATGCTAAATCAAATTATCAAACTAAATGTTGTATAGGTGGGTATGTAGAAAACTTGCAATATGTATGTATATGTAGATACATAGTGCAAATTTTCTTCATAATAGGTGACATGACTTATTTAACCTTTATATACCTAATAATATGAATTTAATTTACCTGGACCAAGAGGGGAAACTAACAAATCAACTATTCCCAACTTCTTGGCTTTATCGGCTTTTACAGTTTTGCCAGTGAGAGCTAGGTCCAAAGTCGTAGGTATGGATGTAAGTACTGGCATTCTGGAAATGAAGCATCATTTTATACTTATCATATTTGCATTAACATAGCATAGAAATATAAAATGGTCTTTTATGCCATCATATTGTCATATAGTTGGTCATTGAGTTTATTCATGTTACAGATCTAATTTAAAATAGCCTGATTGTCAAGTACATTTATGTTTAGATGAAAATGTATTCTGCAATCAATATAAACACACATAGTGCTTAGTTACATAAATGATTTGATTACGAATGCTTGGCAACCTTGTTCAAAATATTATTTCATTGCCAAGTATTATATAACATGATTTTCACCTAGGTCATGGTTGCTTTCTTATTACAATTTCTATTGCTATCATTTCCAGCTGAAGAAATTATATTGATTGACTTTCAGGATAGGGGCAAATCTGAGCGAAATTTCGCACAGGTAATTTTGCTAATCGGGGTAACAACGCAGTCGCACATGTTTTTCGACCAGAACGGACACTTTCGTGGAACTACATGAAGAAAATGTGTCGAAATTGTCACCGTTTTTCAACTTGTACTTGTCTCTAGCCCTAAATTGTAAATCTCTTTTGGAAATAGGGTCTGATTGACTAAAATAAACTTTTGTTAAAACAAAACTATTATTGAGTCTTCAAGACTGCATAAACAAACGCCGCTGGCTGTCAATTTTATAGGGTTCACCATCATCATCTTCCTGGCCTTGTCCCGTTATACTTGAGGTCGGCAATTTAATTTTATGTTTTTTTTTTTAATACATGCAATATCATTTTTATTTTACCTTTGTGTTCCGCCTCCTCCAGGTAGCAGTCCTAACATAACCTCAGGAAGACCAAATCCAGTCTTAGGGTCCTTAACAGCGATACGATAATGACAGGCGAGGGCTGTCTCCAAGCCACCGCCGAGACAGCTGCCCTGGATCGCGGCGATGATGGGCTTACGTGACCTTTCAATCCTATGGAAAATTCCATGACCTGTACAGAAACAAGATGATAGGAATTGACCAATCAATGAACTCAGCCTATTGGACAATATGTAACAAAAATAGATATTAATATATTTCAATAAGTTTAGCTTTAAAGTTTTCAATATTACAATATTACTATAATCAAAATTAAATTGACCAAGCATTATCAAGGAAATGTGTTTTTATAGAATTAAATTAAATTAGTTATAAATTATTATTGCTTAATAGTTACAAAAGATTTTTTTTGTAGAAAAAGTAATCTTAATTTTTCTAAATTACATTAATTGCATGTTAGTCATTATCATAGACTTATAAAATTTCCATTGTGTCTTGCGTTGAACTACTCTCCAGCATAGAAGGGGTTAATATATAACTAACAATATTTTAATAGTACTCACCTCTCTTAGACAAGTCAACAAATTCTTCTTTGGTGTTGCAGGCTTCCAGCATGGTAATGTCAGCACCAGCAATGAAGCATCCTGGCTTGCCTGATATTAATACTGCTCCTTGGATAGAGGGGTTGGATTCAATCTCATTCAGTACCTGACTCACCTCATCCATAACAGCAGTGTTTAATGAATTCACCTAAAACATACAATTACTTCTAATAATCAAAGGACTTGGGACTTAATTCTCCTAGGATTTTGCATAAATGTAATTGAAATAGTTTTGTTTATTTATTTAAATAGAATAAGCACACACATGTATGGGTGTTTTTATTAGTTGTACCGATGATTTTTAACCTGTCTGGCAAATTTTAAATGCTCTAAAATAAAACATTTCTAGTTTAGTCTTTGGCAATTTTTTATACAGGTAGTTTAGTTATTAGTTGAAATTAAAATGAAAACAAATCTATTATAACTGTTTCATCATCATCATTCTCCTGCCCTTATCAAAATTTATTTGGGGTCAGCGTAGATGTCTTTTTCTTCGATATTTCTCTATTAGTCGTTATCTCGGTAGTCACCCCCATTCGGTTGGAGTGTAGCCTTAGACGCACTTAGTGCGAGGCCTTGTAAAATTTTTTGCTTTTTTTTTCGGAAATTTCCCAATTTTTTTTGCAGTTTCGATTAACCTTGACCATAGAAACTATTTAGGCTCTGAGAAGGATGGCCCTACGACACACCGTTTCCGAATTGTGGGCCTCCGAATTTAATTCATTTATTTATTTAATACTTCAAGCACAAAAATGTACAGAGGCGGACTTAATGCCACAACAACAACAGACTAGAGCAACAATTTATTTCCAGAAAAGATTTTCATCCGACCCACCATTTTGGAAATATAGAAAGTTTTATAAAACTAGCTTCCGCCCGCGGCGTATCGACATACCTCAATAATCTAATAAAAACTGTCCTATGTCCTTTGCCGGGATGCAATATATCTGTCTGCCAAATTTTATCGAAATCCATTCAGTGGTTTAGGCGTGAAAAGGTAACATACAGACAGACAGTTACTTTCGAATTTATAATATTAGTATGGATAAAGTAAAATTCGGAGGCCCATAATTCGGAAACGGTGCGTGGTAGGGCCATACTTCTTAGAACCTAAATAGTTTCTATTGTCAAGGTTAACCATCAACTGCAAAAAAATCAGATAACCGAAAAAAAAAAACGAAAATTTACTGTCCAAATAATTTTTTTGAACAAAATCTTTTTTTTTCTTTGTGTACTTTGCTGCTCATAGTGCCCCTAAGCGTATGTGTATTCTTATTCGTGGAATAAATCCACGAATAAGAATTATCTGTCCATTGAATAATCAGCCCTTAGACTAATTTGATTTGTTATTAACTTATTAGGTTACCACTTAATTGTTAGGCTAATTTTATCAAAAACAAGTAACAATAATGAATGAGTAAATGCCAGCTAAACTCTGAGCTATCAACCAGGCCTATTCGAATCAACCTGGCCTATTTGACCTGATAATGCCGGTCACATATAGGTTTTTAGATCACCAAAGTCCCTTATGCATCGAATGTGTCAAGAAGTAAATGTAGTGCATAAAACAGTAGGTACTTAATTGGAAAACAATTTTTTTTTTTTTTTGTAAAATCTTAATATGTTAAAAATAAGCATTAGTAGTTGTGTTGGTTATTAAACAATAAGTTTTTAACTTACCTTTGTATTAGGGGAATCAAGAGTAACCACATAAATGCCATTGACAATTTTACATTTGGTATGAACTTGACTACCTGCAGCAGCATAGGTTCTGCTGTGTGAACCTAAAATATGATGATGAAAACCTTAGTATGGCCAATTACACTTTTAATACAGTAGAAAAACCAAAGTTTTTACAAAAATTAAATTGTTGATAACTTTTTCGACAAATAAAATTGCCGAGAAAGTCACTGAAGTAGTACTTACCAGTTAAATATTTCAGATCTTTGCGGGTCCTTAGGATCTTAAGTGCATTAAATATCTTACTGTTCGACATGTTTGAAAGTTTTATGTATTAACAAAAACTAAATAAACGATGAAAAGAAATAACTAATTAAATAATTTTGGACCCAGACTTTGAACCTAAACTTTCGTCGTGATGTAGGGAGTTAGAGGGGGTGAAGGAAGAAGAGGGGGCGCGGTTGGAGACGTCAAACGAATACCATAAATAAAGGGTGCGTTCCGTATTGGGAACATAATCGATGTAATCGATTTGAGCGTGTTTTGAGCTCCATTGTTTTGAGCTCCATCATATCTTTTTAATAACGTGGCATTTTCGAAATTGTGCTTCTGGCTGACAGTCGCCACCTAAACAAAGAAAAGGAAGAAACGTGTGGTGTTTATACGAAGAAATACTGCTGTAATATCTTTTTGACACCGAGTAAGCACTGTGAGCGCGCTCACGAGTGTTCCGAATTGTTGACAGCTCTCATGAGTCTCAGCTGTCATAATCGTTATATCCAATAAGGAAAGCATGTGAGACGATTTGAGTGCTATGAGCGATATTAGCCAATTCGAAAGGCGGCCAAAGATGCATCATCTTTTTGGGGAACAGTGTTTGAATATGTAATTTTTTAAGTCCACTATCAGAATCTAACAGTCATTTTGAGTAATGTCACGAAATTTTCAGTTTTTGTTAATGTACAAATACATACGTCTAAGATTTGAAGTTCCACCACCCATAAAAAATTCGTCTTCTTTGATAAAAAATTACTCTGGTAATACTTTTGGCAAGGTACAGGGGGCATAAAAAGGCTACTTTGGCAGAATCATAAAACAATTCATATCAGGTAATTTCATCTGTCTGACAGTGTTGTAAAGAGATTAGTAAAATGATGTACACCTCTGCCCAACCCTTCAGGGATTTAAAGGTGTGAAACTGTCAAACAGATGAATTGCGTGATATGAATTGTTTTATGATTCTGTCAGTGGCCTTTTTAGCTATTCACAACCGCACGATTTTTTGTTTCCCAAATAATGAAACAAAGAATATTTATCAATAAAACAAAATTATAAAGTTTAATATAATTTAATGCAATAATTGTGGTCATCATGATATAATTCTTTTATACATCGCAATCACTGTTGCTCAATTCTTCGTCGGTGGAATGATCAGATTCAGTATCACTATCACTCTCTGTTGATATTATGAATCTCTCCATTTCCACATCAATTAGTCCGTCATTTTTAAAGTACTCATCTTCAAGGTGTTCCACGTGGTTACATTGAACGCTCCAGTCTTCTGGCGTAATACTAGCAAAAGCAGCTTCTGTCAATTCTATTATTTTATTTGGATCTTGAGCCACATTTTTATCAGCAACGCGTCTCTTTACCAAACTCCAAATTTTTTCGATAGGATATAGGTCACAGTGGTAAGGAGGTAATTTTAACACTTCGTGATTGTGTTGTTTCAGTAGTTCATCAACTGCAAAGAGCGGTGGTTCTTTGTTTCTTTTAATAATATCATATAACACTGGTTTAGTCCATCTCTCTTCAAAGTAAATTTGTTTCTGTCTTAACCACTCCTGCATATGTGATTTTAAGCTTGACATCGTAGGTGCTTTGTTAATCTGAGTGCAATGATACGGAGCATTATCCATTATCACTTTTTCAGTCACCCATTTCAAAAAGTTTGTGGCGTTCATTTCGTCGTGATAATCTGCAGAATGTGATTGTAACCTAAACATTAATAATGCATTTTTTACAAATCCGCTCTTAGAACCCGCGTGCGCAATTATAAAACGTTTTCCAGCTGATTCTGAAATCAATAATCCATCTTCTTCTTTGCTTTGCCAACAACTTTTAGCGTGATATGTCGGATGAATTTAAGTTTCATCTAAGAACACCACAGGCCTTTTGTCAACTAGTCTATTTTTCCTCATTCTTTCAATGTACCTGGCGCGCCAAGCAGTAATGTCATGTCGTTCCATCAACACTGCGTTTAGATTGACAACGTTTGAATCGAAAACCTAACAGTTTCAATATTCTTCGTAAAGTTGTATTACTCCCTTGAAAATTTATATCTCTTTTTAATTCCAAACGCAGTTTATTTACGGTAGGCAATTCTTTCTTCATAACATAGAAAAAATGTATTTTTTGGCGTATACAACACAAATCAAAGTCATCCAAATCAATTTTCTTTGATGTTGCCATTGCAATTTTTTCTTCTTTAGTAATTCTTGACACGGTTTTGACAGACACACCTAAAATCACAAAAAACACAGTTTAAATGATTGTTTATAGTGTTAATTTATTCATAATTAAATAATAATATGGTACTCGCAACCGAAAAAAGGTGAAAACTGACTACTTTAATTAGAAATTTAAGTAAATAAATATGAAACTATAATAAAATGCAACACAAACAACTTTTTTTGTATGAATTATACAACGTGGCGCTACCACGGTGACATTAATTTAACACACATATACGTTTTCACATTTTCATTTCATGAAGAAATTATATTTCCATTAAACGTTATTATTTACGGATTTATTTAAAAGTTTAGTAAATAGAATCTTAGAACAACCTGTACTTAAAGAACTGTCGCGCAGCGGTCATTTGCCGGGGTCACGGATCATAACATCGCATCAATGAAATTAAAACGAATAAGCAATACTGTTAGGATGAAACAAATGCAAACAGTAGGCGAATTGTTGGAAAGAGACATTTGTTGGTGAGTGAGCGGCGCAGGCGACGCGCGCCCTCCCTTCTACCCGCCCGCCTCGCACCGCACCGAACTCCTCGAATTGTTCTTTTATTTTGCTTTTCTAGTGCTAGCCGAACCCGTGTCCTTGACACATTTCTTCACACTCGTGCGCATAATTACGTCGCGATCTAATAATTTTGTGAATGTTTCCGCGAAAAAGACGCTTACCTGTTGTTTTATTTATGTGTAATTAGGATAGTAATTAGATACTAAGTACTGGATACCTACCACGAGCTCTTAACGCGATCCACTTTAGGACCTAAACTGAACTGTTCTACTAATTCGTACCATGACGTCAGTTTAACGATTCAATTTAGGTCATGCCATCTGGATACCTACCACGAGCTCTTATAGCTCATTCACATTCAACGATCCAAATGCCGCTGAGCGTATTGGACGTCATGGTACGACTGTGAACGATGCAGTTTAAGAACCTAAACTGAAATGTCTTGCTTTTGAATCGTTTTTAAATAGATCATGGTAGGCCTCCTGTACTGCGAAAGAAAGTGGATTCGGTGGAACAATTACGCCATCGAATAATAAATGCGTTTGAGAAATTGAGGGAAATGGCTTTAAGTGACAATTTATTTTCAAATGTGTGGGAAAATATGAAACGTCGTTTAGCTCTTTGCATCCGCCAACACGGTGGTTTCATTGAAAATAAGAAAATTTAAAATACAAAGACAAATAAAACTGTGATTTGTGAAGTGATGACAGTTATAACTAATAGTAACAAGAGAGGGTGATATGATAAGTGTTTGACTAAGCACCTCCGCTGTAGGTGCCACTTGCGTCGCTCGGTTTCTTTGATAATATGCCGCAAAGAATCGGTCCGATCACGAGACGCGTTGCGCGGTTGCCAGCGCGCTAAGCGACGCGTATGCCACTACGAGTTAAAGTAAGCCAGCTAGGTAATTTCATGAATGAATTTTTGCAAGGGTGATCCCAATTTTAGTTACTTTTTTGTTATTTAGTTTGTTTGAAAAATATTTTTTTTCTATTTACGAGTTATTTTAACCTATCAACATTTATATGATTAATGGGCACTAGCTCTACCCGTGTGTGAAATTAATGTCACCATGGTAGCGCCACGTTGTATAAACCAGGGCTTGTTAACGTTACCAAATAACAAAATAATAACCGTTAAGTAACGTTAATTTCAATTTGATACCTTAATAACGTTCACAAAAATGTAACGTTACTTGGTCACATTACCAGTAAAGTAACGTTAGCGTAACGTTACCGCAAATACATCAGTAACGTTATATTTACCGTTAATTTAGCTACGTTGCCGTTCCGTCTGTTTACATTTTTGTGTGCTCGCGCGGGCGCCTCGCTTAGCATTGGATTAGATGCACTGTTGCCGCTCCGCCACGCGCTAACCGCGCCGCCTGCGCCGTCGCCACGTAATACGTAATACGTGTCGCGGCGTAATACCATGACGTTCGACCTTCGCAATTTATCACCCTAAAGTAGGCATGCCTACTCAAATCCAAACGAGTATGAATGTTAAAATCGTAATTTGTAATTCGTTCGTAATTTGGCCGTACGAAGAAAGAAAGGGATGGATATTGAGATTGGCGATGGTGAGATAAAAATGAAAATCCAAGATGGCGGCTGCACAATTTTTTTTTTATCATGGGTTTCGTTTTCATAGTTTTTAAGGGTGCTGAAGCCAATAGTGAGGTCAAAATGAAAATCCAAGATGGCGGTTGTAATTTTTTTATAATTATTCATCATGGGTGTCGTTTTTATGGTTTTCAAGGGCGCTAAAGTCGATAGTGAGGTCAAAATGAAAATCCAAGATGGCGGTTGTAATATTTTTTTAATTTTTCATCATGGGTGTCGTTTTTATGGTTTTCAAGGGCGCTAAAGCCGATAGTGAGGTCAAAATGAAAATCCAAGATGGCGGCTGTAATTTTTTTTTATTTTTTCATCATGTGTGTCGTTT
This sequence comes from Gortyna flavago, assembly GCA_963669345.1. NCBI lineage: Eukaryota > Metazoa > Arthropoda > Insecta > Lepidoptera > Noctuidae > Gortyna > Gortyna flavago. The sequence goes on along the minus strand of OY770128.1, from coordinate 8,465,579 downwards.
TTATGGTTTTCAAGGGCGCTAAAGCCGCAAATTCCGTGGTAGTTAGACGTTGGACGTTGGCGTTAGACTATTAATTCCTGCATGTCTAAACAACAATTGTAATAACCATAAATAAGAACAATTAATTACCTTGATTATTGTCTTCTGCATGAAGTACGCCACATCATAAATGTAAAACAAAAAAACACAAAACAGCCGCTACCTTTATTCTATGTAGATCTTGAGCACAAACACAACAACAAAGAAATCTTTAAAATCAACAGAATGAATTACGTAAAAGTTTCATTTGAAGCACCATACAAAAAACTGGACATTTTACAGTGTAAAAGATGTCAAAGATTCGGACACGCAAAAAACCAATGCAACAGACCATTTAGATGTGTAAAATGCGGGGAAGAACACTCAACAACAAGCTGTTTAAAAAGACCGGACACCGAGGCAACTTGTGCCAACTGCCAAGAAAAAAATCCAGCAAGTTACAAAGGCTGCACAAAATACAAACAGTACAAAGACCTACTTACGAAAAACAAGACAGGAAAGGGCAAAGAAACTAATGAAAACACAAACAACATAACACAAAATCAATACCGCAAAACCCCAACACAAACTGTACAAGAAAAACATCAAACTAAGAACCTCTTCAATCACTCGAAACCAAATATCACATACGCACAAGCGACAAAACAAGAAAACTCAGCAGGATCATTAACCGACATCAAGGACCCAAATAATTTTGGGGAAGTACTGGACGCCATGTTCAACAAATTTCAAAACATAATAAATATTATGTTAGACAACATGATGGATCGTATGATCCAATTAATCACAAGCCTTATAAAACACCCCTAAACCTTAGAATAATTACCTGGAATGCCAACGGGCTGACAGAACGTCGACAGGAACTTGAACTGTTCTTGAAACTTTAAAGAGTTGACGTGGCTTTAATCTCGGAAACAAGGTTCACGCAAAAAACCCATTTCAGACTTAAAAATTACATGGTGTACGCTACAAACCATCCTTCTGGTAATTCACATGGAGGAACTGCAATCATAATTAAAGAGAACATCAAACATTATTTTTTTGGGGAAAACAGAACTGAAAAAATACAAGCAACTTCAATCAGGATCCAGGATAACAATATAGAAACAACAGTGTCTGCTATCTACTGCCCACCTAGGCATGTTATTACAAGAGATGAGTTCAAGAATTACTTCAACACTCTAGGAAACAGATTTATTTGCGGTGGCGATTGGAACGCAAAACACGCCTCCTGGGGCTCCAGACTAACCTCGCCACGGGGTCGACAACTCTATTTAGCCACGAACGAACTTAACCTATATTGCGCTTCACATGGTATTCCTACATACTGGCCTGCGGGCCCACAAAAGGTACCAGACCTATTGGATTTTTTCATCACCAAAAATATCCCGCTTGGACAAATATATGTAGAGGAATGTACTGACCTGTCGTCAGACCATACACCAGTAATTATCAATGTTCACTCTAAGGCCATTCTAACTGAGTACCCACAAAGACTGTATAACCACACAACAGACTGGGGCAGATACAGAACCAAAATATCAGAATCCATTAACTTGAACTTGCCATTAAATAATGTAGATAGCGTTGAAACAGCTATCGAAACGCTCAATAAGCTTATTCACATAGCGGCCAAAGAATTAACGCCTTTTTCAAGACCAAAAACAACACAAATTGCCCACTATTCTAAAGTAATAAAGGATAAAGTAAATGAAAGAAGACTGCTGCGGAAAAAATGGCATTCTACGAAATATCCCCGTGACAAAAAAGTTTTCACCATGGCCTCTGAGGAACTTCAACAAATGATCTGCCAAGCAGAAAACGAGCGTCTACAAAAACAATTAGCAGAACTTACTCCTAATAAAGACATCAACTACTCTCTATGGAAGATAACAAAAAGGCTGAAATGACCGAAAGAACATATACCACCCATAAAAGCAAGATGGCAAGTGGGCAAAAACAGATCTTGAAAAGGCCCAAGTATACGCGCAACACTTAAAAACTTTCAGCCCCTTACCAAGCAAAAATCCTGAACACGACAAGGAAGTCTCCGAATATATGGACGCACCACTGCAAATGAACCTACCACTAAAAAGTGCAAGCCCCAACGAACTATGGAGAGAAATCCTAAAACTAGAAAAGGGTAAAACACCAGGCTATGACTTAATCGACGCACAACTTCTCAAGCAGCTGCCTAGAAAAAGCATAATTCACATCGCGGCCATCTACAACGCCTGCCTAAGACTAGCAATTTACCCCGCTCAGTGGAAAATTGCGCAGGTTATAATGATACCCAAACCAGGCAAACCGCTCCACGATGCAAGCTCCTACAGACCAATAAGCTTACTCCCCGTGTTGGGTAAACTCTTCGAAAAAATATTGCTGAACAGGATGCGCCCCTATCTACCGGAAGTTATTCCTCTTCACCAGTTTGGCTTACGAGAGAAACATGGAACTATTGAACAGATACACCGTATTACGGATACTATAAGTCGTGCACTAGAATGCAAACAGTTCTGCTCTGCTGTCTTTCTTGACATTAGCCAGGCGTTCGACAGAGTGTGGCACGAAGGACTTCTCTTCAAACTTAAAAAGTTACTGCCTCACTCTTTCTTTCCGATTCTACGATCGTACATACACAGTAGATGCTTTGAGGTGAAATTTAACAATGAAGTTTCTTCTTTAGATGAAATTTGCTCAGGAGTACCACAAGGAAGCATATTGGGACCCATCCTATAATTGCTTTTTACCGCAGACCTTCCAATGCACGCTGATACTATAACTGCCACCTATGCAGATGATACAGCCCTTTTGTCGGAACATGTGGATCCGGCTATAGCATCAGCCAACATACAAACCCACATCCATGAAGTGGAAAAGTGGCTAGATAAATGGCGTATTAGGGTTAATCAAGGAAAATCTGCTCACGTGACCTTCACCCTGAGAAGGCAGACTTGTCCCCCAATAAGACTTCATAATGAAGAGGTTCCTCAAGCTGAAGGTGCCAGATATTTGGGTATGCATCTGGATAGAAGACTCACCTGGAGAAAGCATATCTGGACCAAGCGTAAACAGCTGGATACGAAAGTCAGATCAATGAACTGGCTGATAGGTCGCAAATCAAGCCTGTCACATGAAAGCAAGATAGCTATCTATAAGACCATTCTCAAACCAATCTGGACTTACGGAATCCAGCTATGGGGCACTGCTAGCAATAACAACATAGAGATTCTTGAAAGATTTCAAAGCAAGACACTGAGAACCATGCTAGATATACCCTACTATGTAAGCAACAAATATATACACGAGGACCTAAGTATCACTACCGTCAAACAAGAGATCGCTAGATATAGTGAAAGCTATCAGACGAGAATATCAACTCATGTCAATGAACTGGCATCCAAACTAGAAGGCACAGGAAGTATTAGACATTCCCGATTGAAACGGCATAGTGTCTCTACACTTACCGTGAGATTTGGTGACATATGATAAAAGGGATTCATAGGAATTCCTTACGCTATTAAGACATAGATCGAGATACCTCATCTGAATGGCTTATTGTGTTAACACAGATTGCCAAGTTACTGTATTCATAATAAAAAAAAAAAAAAAAAATTGTCTTCACTCATCTTGATGTTGGATAAATTATCTTATCAGTTAGGTATCTCACTTATTACTTCTCACGCGTAAGAATCGGCAATGTTTTGATCGGCACGGCATCACAGAGCAGGGCGACGGCGGGTGGCCTGCCCCCGCGCGTCTCGTCCCCCTCTACTTCAAACTCACTAGATTAACCGTTCTAAAAGTATCGATAAAATTAACGTTAATAAACAACTAACGTTAATAATGATTACCGATAAAATGGAGCTAAAATAACGTTAAATCCATTAACGTTATTTTAATATTAACGGTAACGCTGTCAAATCAAGGAAACGTTATGAAAATTTTACCGGTATTTAAAGCCCTGGTATAAACATGACACAAGTCTAATGGAAAATGTTACTCCATTAAATTAGGTACACATAAATAACCTTGCAACCCTAAAATTTACCTGTCATGGCAGCGACTCGCATTTGAACATTTTGTAAAGGGATCAAAACTTCGTTATTTTTTTTCTCCAGTTCACAAAACTCTTTCACCTTAAGAATTACTTCTCTGGCTCCACTTCTTATCACTTTACAACACAAACACAAAAAACAACACAAATCTATAAACAATACTCGCAACGCACACACCTGACAAACAACAAGATGGCGGAGCTGTCACATCATGCCTTACAATCTTACTCGTAGAAACCCTGCAACAGCATTGTGATAACCCAACTTATTACAGATGACATGTACAAAAGATATATTTCCAGCTGGTTATTAGCTTTACAATTTCGTAGTATATTAGTATTGTACAATCAGAGGCGCTAGTGTGGCGTATAATATAGGATAATAAAAAATATTCAAAATATTATACTACACTAAGGTTTACAATGTTCTCCCTAAATAAATTGTATAATATTAGTAGTACTGTTAAGAATGTGTTGCCATAATTAATTCATTATTTGCTACATTGAAGTTTGATTAGTTCTATTATTGGAGTTAAGCAAAGAGTGTTTATTGTAAATATAGGGTTCGTTAGAATAAATTAAATATAAACATACGTGTCCATGATGATAAGTAATTTTTGCTGATAAAATTTTTTAAATAAAAAGATCTTACATACTTTGGTAAGAATTTAGAGATATTTAAATATATGCCCTGGCAGCACTGGCAAGTAATAAACAAAAATGGCTGTTGTTGTTTTGATGTCGTTCTGCTGTGAATGCTGTGATCGTTCGTTGTCTGCTGTGATCGTTCGTTGTACCTATATCCCCCTTACTAATAAACATTGTGTATCGTCTGTATAGTTACACAACGCTTTGTCTTCTGTCGAAAATCAAATTACTGACGACTGAAAGAGAGAAATCGGTGTGTAACTATTCGTCTGAGATAATACGTTTATTAGTAAGGGGGTGTGTAATTTAAATAATATCTAAATATGTTGTAGTAAACAGATTTTGAATACTTATATCGGTATAATTTTACTATCTCTGTTATAGAAAACAGTTGGACCATGAATGGATCTAGGTCGCGCGATTATAATACTGACACGGATGTAGTTTAGTATTTTAATCGCAGAGGGCGCTTTTTTAATGTTATCGTTCAAATCGCGCAAGATGGCTCTCTATTTCCGTATATACAAAGTACTCTTTGTGTCACATTTAGTTCGACTTTTCGCCGCCGGACTTGAGTGGTGGCGCGGACTTTAATTGAACACACGGATTGTCACATTTGACAAGATGTTATTGAATGACTAAATAAACTTATGGACTTGGTATACCTACAAAAATCGGGCGCTTAAGATGGCCGCCTTTCGTAGGGTTGGTTTTGTTTTTTTTCGCACCACACGGTTTATACGAGGGTATGATTTTCCTATTAATGGTTACCAAAATACCTAGTTTCTAGACGTATTTCTCTCGAAAACAACAAAAATATTTTGAGCAATCAACCGTTTGACAGCACATCTACCACAAAACCATTCTTAAAACTCGGCACTCAACATGGGGCCCGGTCACGCATGAATGTCTCTTTTCTTAAGCAGCTCATATTAGTTAAAAAAGAAAAGAACGCTTTTTGACATGTGTGTGTCGATATTATAGATATTTGTATAACTATTATTTCTATAGTAGATTATGCCGTCTCCATGCTTCTCCTATCTCAATGGGTTGCAGCAGTTCCTGACAACTGACCTGACAAGTGACTGAAATGTAACACAGACAGAGTACTTTTTGACAAAAACCATTGTCAATTGTCAATTTTCTTTCATGATTTTCAGAAAATTATTTTAAGGTATGTTTAATTTCATATCTTAGTTCCTAAATACAGATCATAGTAAATCTATACTAAAGGTAGATATGGTAAATAATGTAGAGTTCTAGATTTAGGTACCTACATGACGCAGATTCTTTTTCAGCACCTAATTAAGGAGAATCCTCCCCAATGCTTCTAAAAATGTAGTAATGATATACTATTTCTCTATTTCAGACAAATCCATCCAGCATTTTTAGTGGCCCCAGAGTGGCCCAGCAATGGTGGATAAGTACCTACTAGAAAAAATATAGAGATAAAAAGATCCAATAAAATAAACAAAATGCTTATTATGAAGCTGGAGTTCATTAAAAATAAGCAGTTGAAAAGGTTTTTAGGGCATAGTTTTTATATTGCAGTTACCTTGCTAATTATACCTGCATTCATATTTGAAATATGTGTAGTTTTACCTACATTGATAGAGCAGTGGACCTTAGCCTTCTTCTGTCATCTTGGTTGCGCAAGCTTTCTGTTTCTTAATATTATGGGCAATATGATATATGGAATGTTTACAAATACTACAATTAAGGGTATAAACCTTGAAGGTTGTAATATAGAGCAATGGACTTTATGTAGCGTGTGTGAATGTTTAAGACCACCTCGTGCCTGGCATTGTGACATATGTAATATTTGTATTTTAAAAAGGGACCATCACTGTACATTTCTTGCATGTTGTGTTGGGTACTTTAATCATAGATATTTCATGTTGTTCACGTTTTATGTCTTTGTGGGTATGATATATGCTTTCTACTATAATATTCAATTTCTATCCCTGTTCATCACATGGAACCATGGAATTATATTGTTTAAGTTTATTTGTCCACTTGCTAGCATTGTGATTGACTTTGGGGATGAAAGTGTCTATGTTGCCTTAATAGAGTTGAATTTGTTAATTGGACTTATTTCTGGATTTCTATTCATCTACCATTTTATTAACATACTCAAAGGTAGATTAGTTCCTGAAATAAAGTTTTACACAAAAGATTTTGTTCACAACAATGGCTGGAAGCTTAATGTGATAGAAGTATTTGGTTCTAGATGGTATTTAGCTTGGATTTCCCCTTTTATTCACAGTCAATTACCAGGAAATGGTATTGAATGGCCTTTAGAAGATAAGTGCAAAATATTTTAGTGAGCAAAATTGAAAGGCTGTAAAGCACTAATTAGCTGCCAATATTTTGAAACTATACTGACCAACACCTTGGAGCACCTTGGTATCGGAATTTCCGATAGATCACATTGGAATTGTCAGTCAAACGTCAGGGATTGGCTGGACTCCTGAGTCTAGCCAATCCCTGACGTTTAAACTCAACCAACTGACGTTTGACCAATGTCGACCAATCGGAATTTTATTCTAGAGTTAGTAACAAATTGTTATTATTAAGTACTTAACTAAGTATATTTGTACATTACAAACAAGTCAAAACTGGTAAGAGAAAGTGGTTAGCAAGAATGGTTGACAAGTTGATATTTGCCACTGGCATTTTATGGTTTGCCATAGAAAGAGGCAACAGCATGATTTATTAATATTATAGATCAAAAAAAGGAATTTATTTGCTAAAAACGAAATTCGGCCGGATTTGCATTTTTGGTGTGCAAAACCCTGTCAAAATTCCGTAAAATGTTGTGCTTTAGAAAGGTGAGACTATAACAAATAATTAGTGTATCATGAGGAGCAATTTGTTTACCTACTAATAGCAAAATTTGTTTGAATTGTAGTTTTAATAATATTTGAGAAAAACAGATTTTGCTGGAAACGTTACCCTGGCAAAATCGTTTTTCAAAAATTCGTTTCAGCGCGGAACCAAATACATGAATAGATCATAGCTTTTGTTGCGTAGGAAATGTTTGTAAATAGCAAAATTTGTGTGTTAAGCTTATGGTTCTTAAGTTATTTAAGATTTTGCTGCGGTAACGTTTTGGGATTTCCGAGATCTCGAAAACGGCTCAACGCAGAAGTTTGAAAAAAATACCAATAAGAGACGAGAGAGAGAAAACATTCTATAGAAATACTTTTGTTTTTGTTTGGTCTTTTCTCAAAGGCATACCTACCTACCTACGCGATCTGTGATTTAAGAGTAGGTATTAAGTATATGCAATTTTTCAATATTTTCTCAGTAATTGTGCAGTTAATACCTAGTTACCTACTTGTAACAATGTATTTTCTCATGTTTTTTCGCCCGACATAACAGCTAAAATCGGTAGGTAGGTATTTCTTCCCAAAATTTCCGAAAACTGAAAACGGGAAGTTCGGTTGGACTCTAATATTAAAATTAAACTAGGTAAGTATACAATCATGTTGAAATTTAAAACATGCGACAAATCGATGGGAGATTCATCATTATGAACAGCTTTTACCATGGGACCAAACCTGAAATCGCGAAATATGTGTTTTAATGATGCCATAACAAAACATTGATGAATTATAAACTCATTTAAAATTACCTCAGTGATATCAGATTTGCCTTAATTAAATAAATAAGTTATGTAGGTACTAATATAATAGCAATAATTATACACTTGTAAATTATTACTGAAGAAAAGCACAAATGAGTTTATTTTCAACCTATTATTGTTAGGTAAGTACCTACATAATATAATGTACTTACAAGTGAATCATAGCAAATAATACGGAAATTAAAACATGGGAATTAAAATATTTCAGAATTTAATGAAATGAGACTTGTTATTCATTGTAAAATAAGTACCTAGGTATGTTTAATTCATTAGTGTAAAATGTTTGTTAATTCCCTGTGACACACCAATTAACACCACAGCAATGGAATCACTATTCCCTGTGATACCATCTACTATTAGTAATGTCCTGCTAATGTATTAATTTATACATAACATAATAATTTATGATGATGAAATATATTATGTTATATTATGTCTTATTACTAAGTTATTTACTTATTACATTTACTTTATGCTACCTACAATTCAGAATTTTGTTCTGTTTGTGAGGCAAGCCGCAGGCAACAGGTTATACATAAGAGAATTAAAGGTGCCATCGTTATGATATTATATCTTCACAAACGCACTCGCGCGTCGTTCTCTACAGTCATCATCAATCATACAGCTGGATAATTAACGGCGACGCACTAGTGCAACAGGCGTATTGGGGTATTTTGTTTTGACATTGTCAGTTCTAAAAGTATTTGATGAAAGGAGTCTGTTCCAAAAATATTTGATAATAGTGTCAAGTGTCTGTCCCAACAGTATTATGTTGAAAGGTTGAAAGTGTCAACATCCGTCGCCAGTACCTACCTACTTAGATTTCTTCTTATAAGTACTAGCGGCCCGCCCCAGCTTCGCACGGGTGCAATTTTTTTTTTTCGAACAATTTTTTTTTCTCTCCGTAAGAACCATCCTCGTACCTACTTCAAGGAATATTATAAAAAAGAATTAGGGAAATCGGTCCAGCCGTTCTCGAGATTTGCGCTTAGCAACACATTTAGCGATTCATTTTTTAAATATACATATAAGATTTCTAAGAAGATATTTGTTTCGTTATTTTTGGAAACTAGGTACAGTCAACAGCAAAAGTAGATGATCAAAATCAGAAACTCAATAATAATGAAAGGAGTTCGCGTCAGAACTGTGTGGCGTCGAAGTGATTCAAAAGTATACCTGTGTGATTGTAAATTATACCAAACATTTACTACTAGTACAGCTGCCATATATTCGTGATCAGTTTTGACTCCAAAAGTTATAAACTCAATTCGCTTTTTTCAAAACTGGAGAACAGTTAAAATCAAAAATTAAATGATGAAACTGAGGCCACGTAATCATGAGGCAAATAATTCATCCATACTTATTATACAACATTATTTTTAGTATATGCGAAACCTGAATATAGTTTGTTCAGAATAAGTAACTGAATCGATTTCAATAATTTTTACACCATGTTATATTTTGTCCCAAAAATATTTAATCACTAGTTAATTACAATAAAATCCTCTGCTCCGTGCTGTTTTTCCGTAAAACATAACAAATTAAATTAATTTAATTAATAATTAAATCGTAATTATTCGTCTGCTGGCTGTGGGAGAATGGGAGTCAGGCTTGTGGCTTCAGGCGCTCCCGTCATCCACCATAGGCACAATGATGGATGACTCATCGTTTCGGCTCGCTACGTGTCTCCGCTTGGGCGCACCTTGCGTTGCGCCGCATCGATGTCACTGCGGTGAAACTGTCGACAGTCTCGGACACCATGGCCTGTCCTGCTGCAGGATCGCAGGTCGCATAGCACGGCACGCCAGAATCAACGATATTATTCGTCGAGCCCTTGTCACCGCCGGCGTACCAGCGGTGTTAGAACCAAACGGCTTGGTACGTGACGATGGGAAGAGACCAGACGGCATGACGTTGTTGCCTTGGAAGGTGGGTAGGCCTCTGGTGTGGAACGCAACGTGTATCGATACCCTTGCGCCATCTCATGTTCCTAGCACGGTGGGCTGTGCTAGTGCCGCAGCTGCGGCTGCTGAGACCCTCAAGCGACGCAAATACTGTAACCTTATAGGCAACTACAGCTTTGAGCCGTTTGGGGTCGAAACGCTCGGGTCACGGGGCCTGAGTGTGCGTCTCCTTTTTAAGAAAATTTCTTGCCGGTTAGTCGACACTTCACGTGACCAGAGGGCTGGGTCGTTCTTTGGCCAAAGAATTAGCATTGCCATTCAAGGTGGAAATGCTGCCAGTCTTCTGGGCACGTTTCCGGATGACAGCTTTGCGGACGAGTACTTCGACGCCTAGGTGTCCTTTGTTTTTGTTTTTAATTTATATATATTACTAGCTGACCCGGCCACGCGTTGCTGTGGCTAACGTTTTTGTCATTTTTTTTTCTATCCTATCTTTCAAGTTGGATCAAACTGCACACGGTGTACAAATTTGATAAAAATCTGTTGTAGTTTAGGAGTCCATCGCGGACAAACATCGTGACACGTAATTTATATAATATTAAGATTATAATAAGTTAATTACTGGGATATTTATACAACATTATTTTTAGTATATGCGAAACCTGAATATAGTTTGTTCAGAATAAGTAACTGAATCGATTTCAATAATTTTTACACCATGTTATATTTTGTCCCAAAAATATTTAATTACTAGTTAATTACAATAAAATCGCCGTACAGTTAGGTAACTACTGCCAAACTATTATCAATGAGCGTACGATGCTGGAGGAGCATAAAAAATGGTCAGCACGCGCCGCGCGGCGCGGCGTGGTGAGCATGTTTTTGAACGGACAACCAGGTAACTTATCAAGCTTATAACTTTGTGATTTCTCATGATACAGTTTTGAAATTTTGTACATAGATTCTGTACATAAAAATACTAGACACGTGTTTCGGGTTTCGCATATACTAAAAATAATGTTGTATAATAAGTATGGATGAATTATTTGCCTCGTGATTACGTGGCCTCATTTTCATCATTTAATTTTTGATTTTAACTGTTCACTAGTTTTGAAAAAAAAATCACTTCTTAGTTCTGATGCGAATTGAGTTTATAACTTTTGGAGTCGAAACTGATCACGAATATATGGCAGCTGTACTAGTAGTAAATGTTTGGTATAATTTACAATCACATACTTTTGAATCACTTCGACGCCACACAGTTCTGACGCGAACACCGTTCATTAGTATTGAATTTCTGATTTTGATCATCTACTTTTGCTGTTGACTGACAGTACACAGATCACAGAGCATGTAACCTTTTAGTCTTTTAGGTAGGTACTTACGTTTTCTACTTCTTTTTAATACTGACCAATTTTGTTTTTTTTTGCTTTTGAGTCCAATTTTTACTATTCCAGTAAGTACCTACTCATAGCGGCTACTCTAAATCGTTAAAAAAACGTTCAAGTGCGTGTCGGACAACGCACAGTGAAAGGTTCCGTTTATTTAGGGGATGAATAATTTAATCATGCATAATATTGATTTTATCGACGGCAAAAAATAATTAGTACCTACTTATATCAAGGAAACTGAAAAACAGAAGTTATTTTAATGGTTGCCGACTTGCTAAACTCAAAACTGCTGTTACCTATCAAAAACCACACGACACAGTAAACTTTATACAATTAGATATTTTCTTTTATTATTGATTATAAAATTTAATATAAGTAAGTAAATTAATTAATTCTAAATCTAAATGAAGTACACACTAGCTCCCTTACTAATAAACGTAGGTATTATATCAGATGAATGCTCAGTCGTCAGTAATTTGACTTTCGAAAGAAGACAAAGCGTTGTGTAATTATACAGAGTTACAGACGCTATAGAACGTTTATTAGTAAGGGGGTTAGACAATAATTATTTACAGGTACCTATGATAGCAAAATGATATCAGGTTGTCTATTGTCTTTCTGAAACATTACTGCTTGGCAATATTTGTGCTAAGTATCGACTTCGTATTCTATCAGACTGTTCTTGGGCGACGTCTCGTGTGTTTATAGACTGATCTAGCGACTCCGACGGCCTCCTCGAGTCAGTTTCTTCTTGGTCCGTATAGTTCTCATGGTCTAATAGGTTTGCAGTTTCGTCAGTTTCTTTAACCCTGAAATGATTGACATATCATATTGGTAAATAAATTAAAGTACGGTCATCAAAGGAGGTAAGTAACCAGGGTCGTCGGATATAGTTGAAGTTTAGTAAGAAGGCAATGGATGATTTCGTTCGTTTTCCTATGTTCACATAATAAAATAAAATAAATAAATAAAAATAGAAAACAAACAGTTTATTTATCAAACTAGCTTCTGCCTGCGACTTCGTCCGCGTGAAATTTCACCCTCCCCCCATTCACCCTCTTAGGAGTGGAATTTCGAAAAACCCTTTCTTAGTCGATACCTACATACACTTCACAAAGAACACACTCTCCAAATTTAATGTCTCTATGACCAGCGGTTTAGGCTTTGCATTGATATAATCAGTCAGACAGGATCACAGGACTTTGAATTTCATATTAGATTATAAAAGTAAACCTAAGTACCTACCTAATTTAAAAAAAAAACTCAATAACAGAAAATAAAATACCTACCTACCTAAATAAACCTATTTCTGATGATAACTAATCTAAACTCAATAAATAAGTAAAATCCCTAAAAACTAATTATAAAGACGAATGACTAATCCTACCTAACCGTTTTATAAAATAACCTACGGTCACTACATACACTATCAAATATACTACCTATACTTTAAAATTAAAATCTATACCTACGACTTACAAAAATAAACCTAAATAACTCTACCTTAAACTGTACTTAGTAAAAACTAAAAGGAATAAAAAGGTCGCACTGAAAAGCACGGTTTAGAATTGCAAGTACAGACGCCAGCACATCAAGCTACTACAATCTGTCAAATTTCTTTAATAGATTTTTATCTTTATCGCTAAAGCATATAAGGTTCAAAGTTGATTGGAAAATTTTACAGTTTCGGGTAGCTTGATGTGCTGGCGTCTGTACAATAGCAGTTAAAACATACAATTTATAGAATGCTAATAAGAACGATCGCCACTCGACACGTCCGTTCAAATCAAAGTTCAAAAAATGTATGATGCGCGCGCTCAGACTCCGATCGGACGAACGGTGCAAGCCAAATTCAACCTTCAGCACTACATTTACAGTGCGGGTGACGTAACCTACGACAAACTTATTATTTGCGGTTGGTACAGTAATCGGGTCTAGGGATCGAACCGCAAAATTAAGTTTGTTTTTATTGTATATACTTTTCCGGGATAAAAAGTACCCAGTGTGGTGCCCAGGATATTAAAGAATAATTATACCAAGTTTCATAGTAATCGGACCGGTACTTTTTGGGTGATGCTTGAACAAACAGACAGACAGAAAGACAGACAAAAAAATTTTTTAAACACGTTTTTGGGTTCGGTGTCGGTCTAGTAACACATTTATTTTTTTGATATTTTCAATGTACAGAATTTTCACTTCTACAGATTTATCATAAGTATATATATGTCGCATCCGGTCACTCGTTTGACTGATTCGGAACACGAGCGCCATCTGGTGGCGCTGACAGAGTCTAGCCTGAGTTCGTGGGGTGCCTAGAAAAGCGAGGCGGCGAGCTGGAGGAGCTCTCTTGGACCTTGGACATCGTACGAACAACATGCGCTCAGAAACTGTCCCGCGTTCCGTATCTGGTTGTGTCGTGTACCTACAATATGTGATTCGCTGGTGTGATTAATTTGTTCGTGAAATTATAATCTGATTTAAACTGCAAACGGTTTTTCTATTGCACATAAACTAACACTACCCACTGACATGCCCACATAGCTAACAAGACACACATACCGTCTCCGACATCAGAACTGGGATTCGTGTTGGTTCATGTGCAAAATCAGAAAGCTTAAAATGAAAGTGACCGTTGACATTTGAAAAACAAAGTGCAAACATGCGAACGCCTATTAAAATAATCGTGTGGATCTGTCCAAGTTTGACCCAGACAAACCAGGTACGGATGCGTGATCAGGATGTATGTTGTTTTGAGCAAAGGCTGTATGCAGAAATACCTTTGCTCAGGGACGCGCGAATTGCGCCTACCGCCAAGTTTGAAAAAAAAAAAGGTGTCTCTAATCAGCGTTTGAGTTCGACGTATCCCGTTACCGTAATTAGAACACGATGTGGGAGGCGTGTGCATGTGAAAACATATCAGCACACAGCACGACAGCTGATTTGTTTTGCTGAAAATTCACTGCAAGGTGGTGAACTTGTTGTGGCCATCAGAAAGGCGTAAAAAGGAGCAGCATCAACGTGGCTATCGCAAATAGCATACCAAGGACGTGCATACCAAGGACGTGGCGTGGAGCTACCAGTGACGTGGAGTGACTGAATCGAGCCAAGCAGCCTCTCAGCAGTCTGTGAAGCCCATCGTGTGCTGCAAGTGAGGGAAACCAGGACATATCGCAGCTCGGTGTACGAGCAGTGGCAGCCAAGCTGATGGTGGACAACGTGCTGGAAGCAGCAATGGCGAGTGAATGTTTGCATCGTACAGCAACCCTCAGTGCACGTTAGAAAATAAAGGTGAGCTGTATTGTTTTGTTTACGATTCTGATGCTGAATGCTCGTTAGTAAAAAGCGAGTTGTGCAGCCAAATTAAGTGGCAACGAGTTAATAATGTTGTTGCGTTGACTGGTATTGGTCAAACACGTGTATTCAGCACAGAACAAATCATATGTAGCGTTGCGATTAGCGAGCAACAACTTGAGATTTTATTACATTTCTACGATATTAATTGCAATGTGATATTGTGATAGGACAAACAAAGTAACGTGTTGAACAAACCTACTTTAAGATTATTTTGATAATGGTTTGAGATTATTTGGGTGGTGTTCTGTAACCGGATGGAGGTTACATGTGGAGGTGACCGGATAGAGGTTGCCTGTTGTGTTAGTAACCGGATGGAGGTTACTTGTTGAAGACCGGATGGAGGTCGTTTGGTTTGATGCTTATGACTGGATGGAAGTTATAAGTGTCATGATGAAGACCTGATGGTGGTCAGAGCATGAGCCCTGCAATATTTTAATGAGCTTTCTTTATTTGAATGAGTATGGGTGTTGTTTAACATGTCAGCTTTGATAGAAAAGTTTGTTTAGTAAATTTAGACGTATTGTTTTGTAAAAAAAAATAAGAAAAGAATTAAAAGTTTTGATTTCAAAGTTAGAAGCCGTAAATGGTCAGAATTGGCCGAGTGGACCATGCACTGCTGTTGAATTTTTCGGTTACAGGTTAACACACAAGAACGTGTGCAAGCAGGATGGCAGTGTCTGACAGCATCAAGGACGGTGCTTTTCGTGCAAGCAGCTTCACGACTTCTGCCAAGGAAACGGTGACAGCGATTGGATGTCTGTACCATTAAGCCAACAGATCTATTGTCTGCCGAATCTGGTGAGTCGTTTTCATTTTGTTTTGACTCTGGTACTGAGTGCTTTCCCTGGTAAACAACAGCAAACATGGTTACATTGTAAAGTATATAGCCCAATCTAGTTTCCAATGCAATTTTTAAATGTGCTCACGACAAGTTAAGAATGACGCCAGTAGGTCATGTACTAGTCAAAGTAGATGATGATCACAGTGGTGATGAGCAAACCTAAGTAGTGGGTACCACGCGAGTAGGGATTCTCTATCGGGCGTAGTAAAGTTGTGTGTAGTCACAGGGTGATGCATACGGATCCATGCGCTAAATATGTGAGAGTAATGCGATTGCTGTGGGCCGGAGAGCCGTGGCGTTGAAGTGGTTTACTCGTGTGTGGGTTTCCAGGTGCTTAAAGCACTTAATAGTAACCGGACATACAAATACGCTCATGACAGGCTGCGTAAAATGCCCAGTAGTGAAATTCCTGAGGATTTGTCTGAGGATAATAATTGTGAATCCGATAGCTAAGTCTGATTTAATTTGTTTTTTTCTCATAATTTGATGTCATTAAGGTAATTAGTGCAATAAAAATAAACTGAGTGTGTAATTTGCCATGTAATTCGCTAATGGACTTGCCGCTGGTTAAGCGATGCCGCTGGTTAAGTAATGCCGCTGGCTAAGCGATGCCGCTGGTTAAGTGATGCCGCTGGTTAAGCGATGCCGTTGGTTAAGTGATGCCGCTGGTTAAGCGATGTCCTGATTAAGCTGACCTATCTTGGTCAGGCATGGCCGAAACAATGTAATGTACACAGAACTTTCTATTTCAGATAATCCACACGAGGACGTGTGATCGCAGGATGGCCGTGTCGCATCCGGTCACTCGTTTGACTGATTCGGAACACGAGCGCCATCTGGTGGCGCTAACAGAGTCTAGCCTGAGTTCGTGGGGTGCCTAGAAAAGCGAGCGGCGAGCTGGAGGAGCTCTCTTGGACCTTGGACATCGTACGAACAACATGCGCTCAGAAACTGTCCCGCGTTCCGTTTCTGGTTGTGTCGTGTACCTACAATGTGTGATTCGCTGGTGTGATTAATTTGTTCGTGAAATTATAATCTGATTTGAACCGCAAACGGTTTTTCTATTGCACATAAACTAACACTACCCACTGACATGCCCACATAACTAACAAGACACACATACCATCTCCGACATATAGATTAAATTTATTTCGAAAACATTATCGGTTTCTTAGTAAACTTCAACTATATCCGACAACCCTGGTTACTCATCTTTTTTGGTGACTGTACACACGGCTCCACATCAAGCTATACATTTGCAGTTTTAGCTGACCTCGCACTGTATAGGTTTTTCTTACAATCGGAAGTCAGCTTATACTGATTATGTATAGCTTGATGTGTAGCCGTGTGTACATACCAACTGAATATTACGAAATGAATGGTTGTTACACATGAAATTTTAAGCCATATTGTATTGTATATTAACTCGTTCATTGTCCCCGCAAACAATCGCCATGAATCATTTGTAATCACGGGACTTTTAGCACCTTATAGGGTTAAACAGTTTAGTTGTGTAATCAGAGTATATTACATTTCTATAATGTATTAAACACTAGCATTCACAACGGCTGTAAAAGCTGTTGCGAATGCTAGTGTTCAATATCATCATCATCATCAATAATAATGATGTATAAAAACGTATCTAAGAACTAGAGTCTAGAACACTAATGAACTAAAACACTCTTGTACAGTGTAGAACAGTGTAGAATTTAACTTAGTGAAAATATTTTTAAGACAAAACTTACGCCTTCGTGGAATCCCTCATACTTGGTGACATATTAAGTACACCATTGTTTGCTGAGTCAACAATGTATATGAGCACAGCCGCAATTAGGGACACTAAAAAAAAAACTTATTATGAATTCAAATTCATTAAGAAGTAACCAAAATCTTCATTTTATAATTTTGAATTATACCAAAGAGACACCCCAGGAAGAACATTTCTAACATCAAGTATCCATATTTATCAACAATTATTCCAGCAAAGATGATAACAGTAGCTAGGCCCATGTTCTGTACCGCTTGACATCTGAAAAAAAAAATTTGCACATCACATCATCATCACAATATCACATCATTATTTTCACTTGCATTTCAGAACGATTGCAATCTGGATGCCAACGCTGCGCGTGCCCTTTGGGCCAGCGCATATCGGCGGAAAGTAATGTCCGTAAGGATTGAGGAGCCACTTTTCTTTTACTTATTTTAGTACGGTTGTGGATTTATATCTAAGTATTCAGGATATTACCATAACCTCGCCCCTGCGCTCCCTGAAGGGGTAGGCAGAAGTGTGTAGAGCCACATTAGTGTTCAGGATATTACCATAACCTCGCCCCTGCGCTCCCTGAAGGAGTAGGCAGAAGTGTGTAGAGCCACATTATCTTTAAATCCCACGTATTATGGGTGAGCCTATAAACTGGGTACAAATACGAACTCTGGGGTGGCATAAAGTAATTCTAAATGGAAGAATCCCTATCTTTAATCTGATAGAACCCCGCCGCTATGCTTTTTCTTTGACTTTATTTTGATTAGATAATTATTATTCTGCCCACCGATAAATACTGAAAATCCCCTTGTATGCCGTGGTCCTATCGCACCGGAGCCAATTACACGTGTACCTTTATGGCTAGTTTAATATTAAAGAGTATATTAAAAATCAAACTGGCCTTACATTCCATATGCGGTTCCCAATTGGTTTTCTGGAACAATTAAAGCCACAAGTGGCCATAAACCACTGGCTAGAAGGGAATAAGAGATGCCCAGCGTAATCTGAAAAAGTAATGTCTTGTTTTAATCGATGTTAAATTATAACTTAGAAATTGCGATAATAAAAATGGCTTTTTTCTTACCACTCCAACATATGGACTGAAGAAAGTGAAAGCTAACATAAAATGAGCACTAATCGTTGTCACAATACTTATTATAACCCATGTCATATTTCTTCCTGTCTTGTCTATGAGAATACCAAAGAATGGGCTTAGAGCTGCTGATAGCAAATAAACCATAGAATTTACATTGTTTGCCTCTTGTGGCAAGAAATCGAATTTTCGCTCATAGAATAATCTGTAAGATAATAAGAGAAATTTTAAAATGTTGTTTGTTTCGTTAGAACTTAGAGCAACAGTACAGTTTATGAACAGGATTGAACACAGATGTAAAAGAAAAAATACAGCAGTCACTTACTTTCCTAAGGCAATAAACGGAAAGATGGCTAGGTAATATGCCACACAAATAACAGATAAAAGCCAAAACACTGATTTGAAATGTCTTATGTCTGTTAGATGGAAGGGTTCACTATTGCTTTGCTCATCTTGCCTTCCAAGAATTTTTTCAGCTCTGTAATCCATCCAGCCAAGAATCACGCCACAAATAAGGGATACGAAGCAAGTTAATGAGGCTGAAAATATAGATTATTTTAATAAGGAGTTTACAAAGAACGTTACGACAACTAACGTTATGAAAACTAACAATAAATAATAACATGACACAAACCAATGAACAATGTAACTCCTAATCTTTCATATCCTCCATAATATGTCGATACCCATCTGTACACTGGTTCCATGACCCAAAAGTTAACAGTACTTCCAAACCGTGAGAATGATAACTGTAGTCCAAATACCATGTTGAGTTCCTTTCCTTTGAACCAAAGTACAACATAATTGTTAACAACTACTTGTAATGATTCTCCTCCAATCCTGAAATAGATTAAATATATAGTGACATAAATGGAGTACTTGTAACAATCACGTCTTGTCTATATAAAAAAAAAGGTGTAATTGGATTTGTTTCTCATTTCCTGTTTCTAACTTTTGATGTGCAAGTTGTACCTACACACTTACCCAAATACAAATCTGCCGAGTATCATCAACCAAAATGCATTAATGTATACTCCAAACGCAAATATTACAGCTCCAATAAATACAATCGTCATATAAATTACAGTGCCCAATCTTACACCAAAGTATCTGAAATAAAAAAATACATAAATACTTATCATGTTTTGGGCTATACTTAACTATAGATGCCAATAAATGAGGGCAAGCATGTTACAATTTAACAACATTACAATCATGATATACTTAGCTATAATATTCCCAATGTTTTAATGATATAATTGGTTTGAATGGGGTCACAGATATTCTAAACATCATAATGTGCAGGGGTCTACCTATAAGTAGGTATATATAATGCGATGTGTGCATATTGATCTAAATTCCTAATGATAAAATGCAATTTGTTTTGTCAACACAGAGAATAACAGACTGTATGTATAGAATTTGTCATTGTTTCATTATTGTTTCTCGATTAAATCTATCAAATCATTACTATTGGATATATTAGAGATTGAGATGCCTCAGTCTTCTGTAAACTGCCAGGGTTGGAAAAATGTATCACTAATTTCAGGAAAGCAATATGACTAGGCCAATTTCTGTAAGTAATCAAAAATCCGCAGGAACCCGTTGGATGCGAGAAGCACAGAACCAGTCGAAGTGGAGGTGCTTGGGGGAGGCCTATGTCCAGCAGTGGACGTCTTTCGGCTGAAATGATGATGATGATGAATCAAAAATAATATCGTCAATCGTACAATCAATAATTAATCAATCATATAATCAGACAATATGAGCCAATTAAAATTGCCTCAGATTGTCTTGAAACCTAAACAGATCGACGCAAAAAAAAATCTAGTCCAACGATAAATATATCGTTGGACTAGATTTTTTTTTGCGTCGCCATCACCCTGTATAATAATAATTATACAGAGTGATGGGAAGATGGGTGCAACGCTTTAAGGCGAAGATAGTAAAGACAATTTAGATCCCATGATTGTCGACGCCACACTTCGAAGTCTTACCTAATTTTTTGTTACCGTCAAGACTCAAGATGGAGGGACCAAGGATTTCGTTAAATAACTACGTATTCATTGAGGTAGCTAAATTTATTTGAAAGGTAGCAAATAGTAGATTTATGGTATTAAAGTTTTATGTAGGCTGATTTGAAATCCAAGACTTGGTCCCTCCATCTTGACGGTACGGTGTAAATGTTGTTGATGATTTCTGAAAAAGTATGTTACTTAGAGACATTGTTTTATTTTTCTTGTAATCTTTACATAAATTTCTATCACATGACTAATCCCAGATTTTTCTCTATGCAAACTTCGGAGATACGGGGGGGGGGAACGGATTGGGGAACGGTATATTTTTTACCTTTTTCATCAAAAGTCGAAAACTATGCGGCCTAAAAAAAATTAAAGTGTTTGAGAATGTGCAAACTGCGCTCTTTAATATGATACCCCACATGCTATTAGCCCCACTTCGAATTTTTCAGAACCCCCTTTCAGTCCGTTGCCAAAAAAGAAAATTATTTCTTTCTTATTTGCAAAATAGTTGGGCAAACGTCATCTAAAACTATTCTAAATTTTAAGTTGATAGCATTAGTAGTTCTTGAGATATCCAGCTGTGACAGACGAACAGACAGAGTCGCACCATAAGGGTTCCTTTTTACCATTTTGATACGGAACACTAAAATCCAATGATAACAAAATCGGGGCATACAGTTTGGAGTTGCAGCTTCATATCTATCATCTCCATCCTAAATTCAATTACACCATTGGATAGCTTAAGGATCAAAGAATTCATTACGCCAAGTGAGGACTAGTGGTGGGTCGTTGTCAGTGGCGTGCATTGCATATAGGCATAAAAGCAGTGCCTACCTCGATAAATCACCATAACCCTGTCAATTACATTTTAGTGTAATTATAATTTAATTAATTAAAAATAATTGTATTTTTTCCCCACAGTAAATTATCATACATAAGAAAAAACAAAATCTTCCTATAAACACGCGCGGCAGTAGGCATTTGCCAGACGGCCTACTCGGCTCCCGTATACTATTCGCGCGTTGTCATTGGTCTTTACTCGTTCAAGTTAATACGACGAAATTAAAAATAAATACGTCTCACGCGTAATACCGTGACGTTCGACCTTCGCAATTTATCACCCTAAAGTATGCATGCCTACTCTAACCAACCGAGTATGAAACTATGAATGTTATAATCGTAATTTGTAATTCGTTCGTAATTTGACCGTGCGAAGAAAGAAAGGGATGGATATTGAGATCGCCGATAGTGAGGTAACTTTCTTTTTGTTAGGTAATAGATACTTTTTTTATGTTTCTGATTAGTGACCGCGTCTGCCTAGACTAGATCCGGCCTAGCGTCTGCCTAGGCCTACCTATCCTGAAAACCAATGCACCCCACTGGTCGTTGTCGAATTTTTGACGAACGAAACGCAACCGTTTTCCCGACGACGAAAACGGTTGCAGAAAACGGTCGTCGTTGCAACTGGTTTGAAGGACGAAACTTATCCAATTTCGTCCTTCAAACCGCGCGTTTTCGTTTTTGAACGACTGTTTTGTAAACGAAAACGAACGCGAAACGAGAGACAACGCGACGTCGCAACGGACAAATGTGATACGAGTTGAACCATTGCATTCTCGACTGTATTTTCATAGGCATAAAATAAAAAATCGCAACAAGTAATTCGAAGACTGGTTTTTGCAACGAAGACTGTTTGAACCCAGGACGTAAAACGGTTGCATCGTTGCAGAAGGCAAAACGGTTTTTGTAAACGGTTCGTCGTCGCAACGCTCACGCCTAGTGAGGACTGTGACGCATCGCGCCGATGGAGGGGGAAGAGCCGCCATTTTGAGGTTATTTTGCTGCGTATCGAGAATAATCGAGATTTCCATTTAACTAGTATAACTTTTGACTCGGAAAAACTACGACGTTCGTTTAAGTCTCAATCGTCAGCTGATCAGCTCTCGTCAAAATCTATCGAATAAAATCGATAGATTTTGACGAGAGCTGATTAGCTGACAAATCATTAGTGTAAAATAGTGACAGTGATTATAATTTGTTAAAATAAATAAAAATATACAGCGTGTAAGGGAAACGCTTCCGAAAACGAAGACAGGTGATAAGGCTAGTGATTCTCGATACGATACCATCAAAAAATTTTGAAAAAAAAAAAATGAACAATTTTACCTATTTTTTTTAGCATTTTTCGTACACTATGCTGTGAGAACAGTTAAATTAAACCATTATTTGCGATTAAACACATTTTTTTTTCTTTACAACTCTAACATGCAATGTATTCGTAAATAAAATCATCTGACGCTCGCGCATGACCTAGAGTTCAAAGTGCGCGCGCGCTCGCCGCAGACGAGCGGCCGACGACCCCAAATCCACACGACGCACGACGCGACGACAGCTGGCGGCGGCGGGCGGGGTGCCATGTGATCCTATCCTCCTAACCTTTACTCGATCGCTTGAAGCGAATGTCTTTTCAGTTCACTTCTACCTAGTTGTGGGATATCTGGTTTCGGATTCCATGCATGCAAGGATCGTAATGATTTTCCCCTTGAACAGGGTTTCAATTTTATTTTGATCCGAATGTTCGCAAATTTTGCTTACAAATCAGAAAAATCAAGTTTACTTTTCTTACCCTTGAGACCCATACCGAGGTTTGAACCCGGGTCACCTAGTTTGAGAGAGAGGCGTCCACGGCTCCTATGCGGCGCGTGGCGGTGCGGGACGGCGCGGCGGCGACCTTAGGCATCCTTCGTAAAGCGCCGCCAAAATAAATAAGAAGAAACATTACAGAGGCGTCAACAGTTTGAAATTGATGCACTGTGTCGTGCAATTACTGCTTTGTATGTAAGTCGATAATCGATAGTAAATAAAATAAAGTCGCGACCGCAACTTTAGCCGTGATTGACTAAAACATTTTCATCGCGTGTAGGTACAGTTTGAAGCAATTAGTGCGCGTAAATCAATTGAATTTGACCTTTATGTCAATGTAATTAGTCATGCGCGCTACTTTATTGCAATAACTGTATCCTTAATTTAGTAAGTAAACCCAATCAATTTAAAGTGGATAATTAAATTAGTTTAATCTTAGAAACCCGTTAAATGTTATTAAAAAAGTTTGATAATGAAAACAGTTTAGTAAGCTTAGCAGTTTAGTAAAGCATAAGTACAATTTCCTGACAATTAAACATAATTGGTTTCTGATTTCATAATTATTCTTTAACATTTTCTCCTCTGTAATTTGTTGATCTTTGCACATCAAAAGACACCGCTATGGCGGCGTCCGCGCGGCGGCACCGTTTGTCAGCCGACACCGCACGCAGGCGGCATCCGCGGCATGTTTGATCTTCTTAGTACTTCTTTAGTAATTTAGTTAGTACTTAGTTAGTTGCTTTCCGACTCGGTTCGTGAGCGAATGTGCGTTACGTTACGTAAATCGATCAGTAGCTATTGAATCGTATTTAATACTGTTTTGTTAGTTTTCAATTTATTTATTTATTTAAACTTTTCGCACAAAAAGGTACAAAGGCGGACTTAATACCTTAGGCAGGCTTAATTTGTGTTATTGTTACGTTTTTAGTGCTGTTTTATTGTGTTTTAGTTATTATTTTTTGTTGTATTAAACAATGCCTGAGTCCTGACAATACGTGTACAGTGCTTGTGAATACGGCAACATGATGATCGAGAATGTGACAGTGCTGATGAAAAGCGGGGCAGAATACTGAGCATTTCTAATAAACTACGTGCAGAATGTGTTGAGGATCCTACACTAATGCCTCGTGTTCACGGGTCGACACAGCGGCCTGGAAATGGAAATGGAAATGGCCTATTGAAATGGATGGAGCACAGTTCGAGACTTCGAGCCATACATCATAAGGTCGCAAAGGATTTAGACAGGTACTTACGTAAAATGGCTCTGTCAACTTTAATTTTTAACAGTGGGCTATTTATGCGATAAAAATTCTTAATTTTGTGAAGTGTTGTAGGGGTAGGCATTTTGAAAGTGGTGTTTGTAAATTCTGTATAAATCCCGTGACTCGGCCGTACGGAGCGCTAGGCACACGCGACGAAGCCCGGGCGCGCGGTCTCGTGGTAGCGCGACGTTGCCTTGCGGGTCAGCGACCTCACGTGTTGTACGGTTTCCATTGCGCGTTTACGAAATATGAAGTCTTGAAAATAACCAATATAAAGCGAAAGGTTAATGGTATCCGTTTGTATTTAGGTTGTATATAATCTACGTTCTGGCTTCGGAAGCGTTCTCCTTACACCCTGTATAAGTAATGTCGGCCTATACGCGTCAAAAAGACAAATCGAAATTAATACAGAAATCGTATACGGTTGGAAAGGGCTTCTCAAGAGAAATCGAAGGGTACCAACAAAACACCATATGACCGAGTCCAGCAGTGCCGGCCGGGAGCGTAAAAGAATGAATGCAGCAGAGCGAATCAACGACGGTGCCAGTACATGTGCAGCTGGTGCGGTTGAAATTATGCAAGTGAATGATGAAATCACTTCTATATCGACAGTGGATCAATCCCGTTACGTAAACGTATTCACGTACAACACAAGTCCTTGTCCATGAGTCCATGACACAGCCACACCCCATGTTTTACCAATTTTTTTTCGAAATTATCAAAACTTTTAGCAAACTGCTTATTTACGACCAAATTGAATGATAAAGGAATTAATTTTTATTTAATTTAGTTAAAGTAATGTGTTAGCAATCTAGCAAAACATGTTTTAGGCCTCTGTCATTAGACATAAAAAACATAAAAATTTGGTAAAAAAAAAATGGTAAGACTTCATCTAAGACAACTATGGCTTAATTAAATGGTTCTAAACTGTCTGTACTATCTTCGCCTTAAAGCTTTGCACCCATCTTCCAATCACTCTGTATAACTCATTTGGGCCCAAATGGCACTTTAGCATTTTCTTCTTTCCACATTATGGTTGAAAACCACCCTCTCAATTTTATTTACACAAAACAATGTAATAAACAAAACTTTACAGTAAACAAATTATGATAATTAAATACAAACAAACTGTACACTGAAATGTAAATACTATTAAAGTAAATAAAAGATTTAAATAAATACATTAACATTGCTCATAACATTTATTGTGAATAATAGAGTAATGTTTCATAATGAACTGATAAACAACAAACTAATTACATAAAAACATACCTATCAACAAGATAACCGCCAATGAAACACAATACCACATTTGGCCATGAGTATATAGAATAAAGCATTGCAAACTGGGATGTGTTCAAGTGTGAGTCATCTTTGAAGTTGTCAGCCAATGCTCCAGGAGTATCATAACAAAAATAGGAACCTGAAACAGGAAAATTGTAAAACAAATGCAATTAAGTACTTTTCAAATATGTCTGCCTTTCTAGTATAGTAATAAGCCTTGTAAATACATACATTTTTATGTGGTAATTGCTTTTTCCTGCAATTTCATCCACTTGCAGGTCAGAAATTACCCTACGGGAAAGTACTAACTGGATAAAATAGTAGATTGTTTGCCAAGCGAGCAAACAACTATTTTGAAGGCGAGAGTGTTTCTTTGAATCCAGAACGGAGCTAAGGATCCTAGAGTAGAATCCAAGTATGTCACTCGAGCTTAAAATAGTGTTGCTCCCGAGGTGGGCACTCTACTTTTTATCACCTCTATGAAAAAATAAGTAAGTGCAACTTATGAACAGGAATATACTTACGTTTATTTATTTACATACAATTACTTAAGGAAGACATACTCATTTTTTATAAAACTAAGTAAAATTCTAATTTGAGTAAACAATTACAAACTAAAATGAAGGCAGAATGCTTTTCGTGCATTTTTTATTTTTTCACAAACATTTTTTATATTTAGCTTGTGCATTTTACTTTATCATACACCCTGTTACTTCTTCATACAATGTTCATGAATGATCTTTGGTGATTGGAACTTTTATTAACAATATCCACATTCCAAATTCAAATCACTTTTAGTCCCTAGGATTAAAGAGCTATTTAGTCCCTGGTTACGTGGAATACACTAGCTCTTTTTGAATAGATGTGATAAAAACCTATTTCCTGCCCAGGTCATAGTCTACCAGTGTGTCAAATTTAATTGAAATCTGTTCAGGCGGTAACACTTGAAATGGTAACAGACAGACAGACTTATTTTGCATTTGTAATATTAATGATATGGATTTTTTGTTTCTTTGTTACTGGACTTAATCTAAAATGTGGGCCTATTATGTGTAAAAGGATACAATAGACCCGCATTTTAAGAAGTTTCTTTCATATTATGATAATCAATTCTATGCATAAAATATTAACAATTTGATTGTAGCTTACCAAAACAAAGGAAGCACATTAGTAATAATGCGAAAAATCGATGCACTCTGTTTGCAGGATGGCACCATGATGTCGGCTGCACCATGTTGGATCGGCTGCTCCCACTGGATTCTGGGGCTTCCATTCTGCCGACTTTACTTCACTGATCGAAATGTATCACAGCAACCTTTATCCACTGCGTACCACCTTATTGGATAGTTACTCGTGTGAGAGTGGTAGAGCTGATAGCTGGTGTTCGTAGGTAATTCTATTCGAACAATTGTTAGGAAATAAAGAGCCAAAAAGTCGTCAGGTTACGCGGAAATTATGGTTTAAAAGTCACATTATTCCGTTTTAACTTCCAATACACGTATTGCTAGATTATCACAAATATAAGTGTTGAAAGATACGACGATTGTGTTAATGCAATCTAAACTACAATCACAGAGTACTTTTTGATAGAGTGACTACAATTTATATTGTAGTCTGTGACTACAATAATATACTGTACTCTTTGCACTACAATGCAATAGTGTTTGGTTCTTGGTGAATGAGAAATAAAATAATTTCTAACAAAAAATCACTCCAACAGAGACGTCAACATTCAACAAAGTTGACAGAATACCTCTATCAAAAAGTACTCTGTGCAGAATACTTTTTGTTAGGTTTTTGATAGAAAGTTCTTGTCAATTTCGAACTGTCATTGTCAGTGATCTGTCATTGTCTGTCATGATCACCGTATTTAATTTAATCCGACCTCAGAACAATAACTAATTATCTCAGTAAAGTTACACTTCCTAATTATCTTATTTCGGACTGCGTTTAGAGATATGCATGTCAAATAAGTTTTGTTTCTTACACTATTCTGTACTACAAAAACAAGATTTGGTTGATAGCTGTCATTTTACTGCAGATTTACAGAAGTCCGACCTTAATTCCATGCACTAAAGAAATAATAGTTATACAAATATCTATTATTTTATTATTTTTGACACACATGTCAAAAAGCGTTCTGTTTCTTTTAACTAATCAAGAGCTGCATAAGAAAGAAAAGAAAATTTCCTATCTCATTCGGTCGCCATGTTGAGTGCCGATTTTTATGAATGGTTTTGTGATAGACTCCGACTAATAATTAGCTGCAGTAAAATTACACTTCATAGTAACTCATTTCGGACTGCGTTTAGAGATATGCATGTCAAATAAGTTTCGTTTGTTACACTATTCTGAGATTTGGTTGGTGGCCGCGAAACATAAAAAGACGGCAATTTCAGTCATTTATGTACAGACGCCAGCACATCAAGGTACACCAGACTGTCAAATTTTCCCAATCAACCTTGAACCTTATGATGTAGTGATAAAGTTGAAAATCTATTAAAGATATTTGACAGAATGTAGTAGGTTGATGTGCTGGCGTCTGAACTGTAATTTTATTGTGTTTAGTTAAAAGTCCGACTATAGGTCAGTGTTACCACTTTACCAGTTTCCAATGCTAGTGTTTACATTCTCTTTGGTTTCCACAGCAGACTACATATTAGAGAAATTATAGATAATAATAAACCATTAGGTACAGAGGCCAAAACACAGCACAGAGGCAGAAAAATCTGAAATTATTCTAAGTGATAGAAGTTTATGTAAAGATTACAGGAAAAATAAAACGATGTCTCTAAATAGCACACTTTTTCAGAAATTATCAACAAAAGTTACATTAGTTCCACTATCGGTTAAGAGATGGCCCTGACCTAAAACTGCAATATTCTACACCGCAGCGTGCAGTGTTAAAATGCTCTGACGAATATAGGCCTCGCCAATGAAAATTTAAAAACATGATGGTACGGAACCCTCGGTGCGCGAGTCCGACTAGCTCTTGCCCGGTTTTTAAAAGTTGTTTCGCTGTCCCCCAGTGGTGGTCAAACAAGTGGTGGACATCGGGAATAATCGTGTCTGAACAACTCAACAAAATAAGAGACAGTAAGTACCAAAATTGTACTAAGTGTCATACCTATGCCCATGGACTTCCCTATGCCAGATAGTGATAGTGAAATACAGTCAACTGGCATTCTGGCAGATTCGGCCGGCGGTAATAAAGTATTCCGCAACCGCCAATGCCTCTGTCTGACCAACGCATAATACAGCTTCCATGGTATATTGGGTATCGGACTAATGCGTTGTTCAGACGGACGATTCGTCGTTCAGGTGATCGAAAAACATAATTGTTTTCCTACATTTACCATGTAGAAAAACAACTTTTTTTTTACGATTTTTACCTACACAGTTGGACACAATAAAAATATTCAGTAGGTAATAGGTAAACAGGACCCGATAAGGGCTCTGCTTCATGTTGGAGTCATTTATATACCCAGTATGAGTACAATCGCCTTTCAGTAGATAAAATACCTCTAAGTGTGTTTTTTTTAGCTACGGCACCTTATAATTGTGTGATTGTATGCCCCAATCCACAATGGTTTAGCGCCCTTCGATACTCGGGTGCCCGAAGCTGTCCCAAGGAGCTCACTTCGCTAGCTTTCTCTGCATGAGTCAACTAAGTAACTCCAATTTATGTATGAATGTTAAGTTATTGCTCAGTAGTCTTAAAGACCCATCCGTCCACCCCAGGGCAAAAAAAGAATCATCCATGAGGAAAAAAAGTGTCAGGGAGTATCGAGAATTACCCCTTAACGTGATGCTTTTGTGCATAAATGCGTCAAGCAATGTATTCTTTTCAAGGCGACTAATGAACGAATGTTTTAGAATTAAAATAAGTAGGTCTCCTGTGGAATACACAGGTGTTACGCCTATGCTACACTTGTGCTACGCCTGTATTACACAGTGCTACAACGGTGGCGCTACGCCTGTGCTACACCAGTGCTACGACGATGCGACACCTCTGGTACTCGTAAGTCTGTGCTACACCAGTGCTACGATGATGCGACACCTCTGGTAGGTCTGTGCTACACCAGTGCTACGACGATGCGACACCTCTGGTACACCTGTGCTACACCAGTGCTACGATAGTGCAACCCCTGGTCTAGGCCTGTGCAACGCTTGTGCTATGATTTTCTTGCGCTCCGAAGAAAATAGCTAATGAAAAGTCGTTTCCCCGACGATGCGCCACGCCGTTACGCGCCACCGCGCCGTGCCGCCGCCGATGCATGCAATGCACGAAAACGAAAACGGACATACTACCTTCTTATTTAAAACTTTGTCTGACTTATCGACTTGGAAAAATAAACATAACAAGCTTACCTATGTAGGTATGGCAGTTATTGGAGTGTGTGAGTGTGGGTGGGCGGAAAATGGATTTATGGAATTAACCCCAATTATATTCTGGGTTTTTCCAGCGAAAACAGAAAGATCACTTTTAGCGATAAAACCGCCCAATGTCTCACCCTCACTGAATATTTGAATGTTACGAGCTATTGAGAAATTTCTATACATACTTAGGCATGTCCTTTCTACGCGTATATCTGTAATATTTATGGTGTACATAGTAAACAATATTCTATTATATTCTAGGGTACTAACCTACCACACCACAGTTTGCACAAAACGTCGTCATTCGTTCGTTCAACCAGATTCAGCCTGAAAGTGTTAGTTATTCCAGTTAGGAAACTCTAAGCAGCAGCCTTAACTTTGAGTTTGCGCGGTTCTTGTTTGTCTGTTCCTGCTTTGAAGATGCCGTGTTGTTTGATGATATACGAGGAGAAATAATATTAATTATTTCATCATAATTAGCCTATAATGTTCCCACTGCTGGGACACAGGCCTCCTTGAAAAGGACTGGGCCATAATCCACCACGCGGGGCCTGTGCGGGTTGTCTTCGAATTTTTGGTTTTCCTTCACCGTTTTGACAGCAGTGGTGATGAAATTAAATACCTACACAAAGTAAAGTGCCTGCCTGGGTTCGAACTCACGACCTAGGGCTCGTAAGTCGGAGCCGATACCACTGGGCCACCTGCTCTTAATATTAATTACTTATTTAGCGCCAAACTATATTTCACAGTAAGCTTTAAACAGTACCTATGTATCTAGGATAGGATAGGATAGGTACAACCACGGGGTATAACATACACAATACACACATGTTTATTTTGTAAAAAACGTAGTTTTTAATAAAGACACAATGACACAAGACACAAAATATAAATAAATGAGGGTCCTCAATGAGGACATGTTCCATGAACTATAATAGCATCACCGACATCCAAAGCCTCTAAGAAAACAATCTTAATTTTCTAAGTAGAACTAGGTTATTTTATATTTATGTTGTTTTTGTTACTTTAGGTTACGATGGAATTGGAATATACACATGTATACAAATCCTTAAATAAATAGAGAATATTATACTATCAACTACTATCTCTGATGAGTTCACCTCAACAAGTTTGTAACTGGACAGTCAGACAGTGTATTATTTAGTCTGAACTTTGAAGTTTTGAACTTTGAAGGACTACGCGCTCTTTACAAGTAGGTAATTAGCTGATAAAGGACGATACTACCCATCTTCTTGACAATTCCTTCATGGCATCGTAATCCACGAAAAAATGGGTGGATATGAGCTACCAATTACACCATTTAAAAGGCAAGTAATCTAAAAAAGCAGTATTGTAAGTTGTTGTGGCGACGATGAGGCGGTAGCAGCGGGTTCGGCGACGGCGGGCTGCGCTGCGTTGCGTACGCAGTGCGCAGGGCGGGCGGGGCGCGGCGGGCGGGCGGCGCGTGTGCCGCGGGCGCGCAGTGCTCCTCGCGCAGGACCGGAGTGGTGTTCACTCGGCGGCGCGCCACGGCGCGACATGCCCAGCTGATGTTTATTTATACCGCGAGCTCGGTGGAGGGTGCGCGCGGGAGGCCCTCCCCTCCGCGGCACCACGGTTCCGCGTGATGCAGCCGAGCGAGCTAGCCGACGCCGCGCACGCCGCTAGCGGAAACCCCCCGCAGCGTGGCCTCAACGGTGGCCGTTTCGACTTTGACGATGGTGGAACTTATTGTGGTGGATGGGAAGACGGCAAGGCCCACGGCCACGGTGTGTGTACTGGACCCAAAGCGCAGGGAGCTTACGCCGGCTCCTGGCACTTCGGCTTTGAAGTTTCCGGTGTCTACACCTGGCCCAGGTGAGATAGTGACTTCGCCCGGGCCTCGCACACGCCCGAGCGCAAATCCGCGTCCGAAGCC
This sequence comes from Gortyna flavago, assembly GCA_963669345.1. Classification (NCBI taxonomy): domain Eukaryota; kingdom Metazoa; phylum Arthropoda; class Insecta; order Lepidoptera; family Noctuidae; genus Gortyna; species Gortyna flavago. Next base: position 8,433,330 of record OY770128.1, on the reverse strand, counting down.
GCTCCAAAAATAGGCTGCTATTAATAATTGAGTTCGGTGTTTCGCTAGAAAACGCGTGTAACGGCGGTGAAAGTGCCTCATGGCCCAATCTCTGCGAAAATACTCATATCGATCGGTAGACGCTGATAACAACACGTGATAACAGTATCATATCATAGTCAAGTCCTGGTGTCGATTGACTTGTCATTGTTGGAGACAGATCCATTAGACAATATGTGAAGTGCAGACTAGGAAACGCCATTTCATAGACCTTGATTGGAACAATTTAGCACAATTGCCTAGACGACGGTGATTTAAAGCAAATGTCACAATTATACCTAGTCTGAAGAATTTATTATGAAAATATTATCGCATCCCAAATATATCCAAAAGACAATACGAAGATCCGTTATAAACAATGTAGCTGGTCATTAGAGTTTATGGTGTCACGAGGACGTTTACGTGGTTGTACTTTCACGATATCCGTCGCTTTTACAAATTATTGTAACGACTTAATTGTTTTATGTAATGGGATTAGGTGTGTACAATCCATTAGAGAATAGCAAGGTGGTGGATGGCGGTCTCAGAAGTGTTACTATGCGTATCAATAGTCAATAGCCAGTGTCTGCGAATTAACCCGTCGGTCGACCTCATTCTCATCTTAACCTTACAGTAGGCCGTTTTAAGACTTCTTATACTTACTTTATTTTAGATGGAATACCAGAGTAAAAATCATCGTCATTTCGAACTCATAATTTCATAATGTTCTCAAAATACTAATGAAGCATTTAGCTGATCTCAGTACCTATTTCTTATTAAATTATTACGTTTATTTAAAGGCTTATTTATGTAATTTATCATAAAAAGGTTGACACAGTAAAGGAATGTACGAAAATAATGTAGGTACCTAAACGTTTCCGAGAGCAACTGATAGCCATGATAGTTAATTGATTTCGATCTGACAAATTTCATCTTGACATCTTCCATTACTGTCTTATAATGCAATTAAATAGTGTAGCTACATTATAAAGTAAATGAATACACGTCAATGTATCAACTGATCATATTTCAAGATCATCAAGCGGTCTTAGTAACTGGAACACTAAGTTACTGATGTTCACACAATATTATGAAGATACCAGTCACCTTTTAATTAGCTAACTTGCGAATCGTGAATGAAACGATAATCTTAAATGTTGCGTACCAGATAAGAATGAAAGAAAATAAGAATAGGACAGTGGTAGGTATCCTTTTTCGTCGGTGCATTGACCTAATGAAAGTTCGCATTGGGATAAGTTTGCTCTGATATAACCGGAAGGTCTGGCAACGACTTCGCATTTTATTCAGCCTTGTGTTACACATCATGCATCATTTCAGGCAGTACCTAATTCGCAATAATATCGGGCGAGTATTGAGAAAATATTCAGTCCATTTTAATATTTTACTTACCTTAGCAGTTTTATTTAGGTAGGAGGTACCTACCTACCTTAGTCAAAAGTGTAACTTTAATATTGTTCATTTAATGACCTGGAAATTCTGCGATAACACCAATCTCCAGTTTATTCTGAATTTTATTTCTTTTTGAAATCTGGGCTGTAGTAGGTGGAAAGTGAGCATTACAATTAAATATTTAAACCGCAATCGCTGTATTCGTGAAATCTTTATTTAGTTTTAGCCCTTCGGACTTGGAAGCTGAGGTTTCACCTACTTATTACATTAAATTTTGATGAACATGATGATATTTATTTAATAATTCTTTCATAAAAAACTATTACATTGTGTAGCTTACTATACTGCACTTGACACATAAGTATTTTCTACCAGTTAACTTTGATATGATAGGTACTTTCCTCCATTAATTATTTATTAAAAGAATGTTAAATTGTTGTTATTAATAAATTAAACTGCTGACAAAACTCTCAAAAAAATTACTTAAATAAATCAGCATTACCTTCCTTGGTTAATAAATTGGAAAAGCACTCCAGGCAGTATTTTTTTTTTATATTTTGCTAATTAGTAGGTGCCGCAGCTATTCCATAACAGAATAAAAAATAATAAAAATTAAACATCGAAGTGTGTTTTCTACAAACACATAAGTAGTACCTATAGGTACCTATCTTTGGATCCGTAATACTTACAGTGGAATATTTGTTAAAAATCCAAGTTTTGATCGTGAAGTCATTGTTGATGCGTAATATTCAGAAATAGCGTGAGATTATCTTGAATAATTAAATCGTGTATGTACGTCTCTTATAAATCGCACGAGTGCGTGACCCAAATAATCAGATCAAATGGGCATTAACAAACTACGTAGACATGAAAAAATGTTAAGTGCAGTGAATTGTCTATCACAAAATAAGACTACGCATTTTTATTTGAAACTGTTAACCAACTGTTAACCAGTTTGCACGGGTGCAATTTTTTTTTTCGATATTCCTTAATTTTCATACAAACCTTGTCCTGACAATACCGAACACAACAAAAAAAGAATTAGCGAAATCGGTTCAGCTGCTCTCGAGATTTGCGCTTAGCAACACATTCAGCGATTCATTTTTATATTATAGAAGATACCTACCTAAATTGTTAGCCCAGAATTCTTAAGGGAAAGTTAGACGTCAAGCGAGAATTATAAGCATTTACAGTTTGATAAAGTAATTACGACACTCGCAACTTTGTTTGTGTCAAGGACCTATACAACTAAAACCTGTAACAATAGTAGATTGTTATACAAGGGGCTAAAATGACCCATTATATGAGGTAGTTGGAGTAAATAGAAACCGAGTTATAGGTTTTTAGCGCCGTGTGTTACACTCTACTGTTCACTACGATTGCGAGAAAATAAAATAATCCAATAAAATATTAGTTTATTTTATTAAAAATTAAATGTACAATTAGTACAATTCTGGATATTTAACGAGATGTTTTTTCCTGGCAACTTAATTTCAGTTCTCTTATACAGGGTGGAATTTTGTAATGCCACCAGAAGGGAAAGTACCTACTTTTAATACTGTAGATAGAAAATTTTACTTAAAGAAAACATTCCTTTATTTTTGAATAGAAAGAAAACTGCATTCAAAGATTTTCGAAAATTCGCTTGCCACACCCGGGAATCGAACCGACTTAAATCTGTAAAAATTACACCCTGTACTTTTATTGCATTGATCGTTAGGATCAATTATAAGGACGAAATCTCTCTAACAAACTTGCTAGATTAAATGATAGGAAATGGGTGATATCAAATTTGTTTCTGTTCCGTTCTCTTCCATTTGCAAATTAGGGTCTCCATTCTCACTAGATGATGACATTTTCACTGTTGTAAAATTAATTACGGTCACCAATTCAATTTTCAATTAGAGAAACATTCTAAAGATTTGACTCCAATGTCTTTTTTCTTCTGTTGCCGCAACGCAATGCACGCATTCTACCGAAGAGATCGATCGCCTTGCCCGCCGCTTTTATTTACATTTTCAAAAATAAAATGTTCATCTTTTTTTATGAAGTACTAACTAATAAGTCAAGTCTTTACTCATGATTATCCTACTTATGAATAAGGACTTTTCGTTTTTGTAGGCTCGTTGGTAACAGACAAACAAATAAAACTTTTTCTCTTAGAAGAAGAAATGCTATATTTTCCTCGCTCTGGTACGCTTACGCTACAATGACAGTCTGAGCAAGAGGAGTGAAAAAGTACTGGAGCAAATGTCCCTTGTCTATCTACCTAGGTATCAAATTCCATGGTGACCCATTTTCTTGTAAGTAATTCCATAAACTAGAGCGAGAACCATTGATATAAGAAATAAGTTTTGTTACATTTCTATGGCGAGAACCTATGTATACTTACCCGAAGTTCCTTCGCCAAACTTTACATAATAAGATTATTAGATGTAAATAAAAGTGTTAATGGTATATCGCATAAAACTTAAACTAAAACTGTACACATTATGAACAGCAATTCATCAGAACAAATATTTAAGGCTTTAGGTAATGAAAGATAACTCATTGGCCAGTTTTAAAATGAGCAATACAAATATAGGCACAACATTGTCTTATTTTAACGGGGCATGTCTGAGCACTATATGTACGCACCTAAAGACGTAATGATGACTAATGCGCTTGCACTCAAATTACATTTTATTCGGAATTTGACTTAGGTTTACACATGCTCATACAAGTACTTCCGTCCCCTTCATTACTCATAGTTTTGTCTTATAACTGACTAATTCTTCCCGATCTACTTTCAATACATTTGATTCATAAAATTGTTTTGAGACGCTGAACTTTAGTGTAGGACTCTTACAAATCGCAATATAATAGTTTTTCTGTCTAGGTGCTAAGTTCTGTCTTGGTGCTAAGTCCGCTCTACTCATTCGTGATATTCTTTAACACCAATCTTAGAAAACTCATCAGTTTAGATCACAACTGCTGGGCAGGTAAAATTACCACCAAGACAAAACAAGAAACAGATTCCTCTGAATAAATTAAAACTTTTCCACAAGGCTAGCTCTATCTTTATTTACTGCTATGTGACAAAAAATCAAGTCGATCGGTAACGTTACTCTATTGGCCTTTTATAACGCTTTACGAATATCCCTAGAGAGTTCATTCCAGCCTGCCTTTGGAATATCTGTTTTCCTTATTGAACATAATCTTGATGTATTTATAAAATGAATAAATCAAATGTAAATTTATATTTATTTATATTTTAGTTTTTGTATAGTTTTAGTTAAGTTTTAGGATTTAAATTTGTTATTTTTATAAGATGCCCAATATTTAAAATAAAACATTGTTGTTAATTAATCAAGGTAAATTTATTAAAGTTGCCATATACCATATAGTTGCCGTCTGCTATATACCATGGCCCTTGTCGCCTGCGTCCAACACAACAACAACAACGCGTTAACAATTAGCGTAGCAAACCACGCTGACGCCATCAGGGAGGTCGGCCCGCAGCACCCAGTCGTATCCGATGTACCACAGGAGCGGCCCCAGAACCGATTCCTGTGGGACACAGCACCACATCTCTCGCCGGTTCCACTCCCCATCGCGACCGGGGTACTGTCCGTCAGACACGCCCCGACTACTCGACGGAGGTACGTCGGCACTCGGTGATACCGGAGTGCCTGCCCAATGCAGCTCCAGGGTAGGGTGTTCAACGCGTTAGCGATGTCGAGTGACATCGCCACGACCACCCCATCCCGGGACACCGCGTCCCCCGTCGTGAGGGCTCTCACGCGCATGATGGCGTCCACCGTCGAGCGCCCCTTGCGGAAGCCAAACTGGCTATCCGCAAGATCCGGCCCCATCCTCACCAGGTGCCCGACGAGGCGGCCCGCAATCACTCTTTCAAAGAGCTTGCCGACCTCGGCGAGCAGTACGATGGGCCGGTATGCGGACGGAGAGTCCGCAGGGCGCCCTGGCTTCTGAATGAGGACCAGCTTCCCCGTCTTCCAACGGAGTGGGAACTGGCCTCTCTCCATACATGCGCTTAAGAGCGCCTACAGTCGGGGTCCGCGAGCCCTCGAGGCCAGGGCCCAGGCTTTACCCGGCAAGCAGTCGGGCCCTGGGGCGGTATTTTTGGCCTTCAGCCTACATACCGCCACTCTCAGATCTACCCCGGTCACTTCAGGGATGTCGTCGTCGTCGTCCGCGTGGTCCGCTTCGGGCACCGCAATTGGCGGAGCCATGGGCGGGGAAGTATTCTCCCCCCGTGAAGGGAACAGAGCGCTCACCACCTCCTCCACCAGCTGGGGGCGGCGACTCTGCGTCAGCGGGGGGGCCCAGGTGCGGAGTTTATTCCGCACCATTTTGTAAGGGCGCCCCCACGGATCTCCGTTCAGAGTCTCCACCATCTCCTCGCGGGCCGCATCCTTGGCCCGCTGGACAGCCTCTTGGAGGGCGGTCTTCGCCGCTCTGTACCCCTCGTACAGCTTCGCCTCCGTGGCTTCCGCATCCATCCAGGCCTTAGACAGTGGACTGTCTGTGACTCCTATGACAAATAGGTTTTTATTGTAAGGGTTTTACTGTAAACCCAAACATAAAATTGTAGTAGGTAATTGTTATTAAATTAACTGTATTGATCTAATTGCCCTAAAAGTCGGGCAATAAGATTTCCTGTTAGAACATCTTTAGTGTTAACCCGCATTTCGGAACTCTGCCCAATAAATGGTCTAACGAGCCGTTGTTTTTTCTGTATTGTGACTCAGTATATCATATACTATAGTATAAAGACCTACAGGGTACAGTGCAGAACCTAAACCCTATGCAATCTAAGAATAGTACCCACATGAGGATTTTCCGTTTTCTTTCATCTCTGTGTGCACAAACACGCAATGGCGTCATGCAAATCAAACCATAAACTATGTTTTATTGGCCCAATCGCTGGTTCATTGTTCAATTCAGTCGTTTACAACGTAAAATATGTATCTATTCACACTCTAAACATATATCAATCGTGCGTAATACAATAAATTACGTCAATGCGAAACATCGAAGTTTTCTGTTCACGATGATATTTGAAACACCTCTCATTCCTCAAAGCCCAAAGCTAATCAAGGTCAATCATTAAAGATGAACATGTCTTAGGGTGAGTTTGTTTTTTATGTAGGTACCTATTTTTAACCGACTTCAAAAAAAGGAGGAGGTTCTCAATTCGGTTGTATGTTTTTCTTCATTCATGATAGGGACTTTGCTGTAAGTAAGTAATAGCGTAATGGCCGACCACAAATTATTGTGAAATCGCTGAGTCATAATCAGTTGGTTCCACGAAGTATATCTATACTTATAATAAATCTGTAGAGAGGTCAATTCTGTACATGATATATATTTTCAAAATAACTATCAGGGGGTAATTAGTGATCGATACTGATGCCAAAAATGCAATCAGTAAAATTTTTGTCTGTCTGTCTGTCTGTCTGTCTGTATGTCTCTATGTTCCTTATAGAAACAAAAACTACTCGACGGATTTTAACGAAACTTGATACAATTATTCTTCATACTCCTGGGGAGGTTATAGTATACGTTTCATCACGCTACAATGAACAGGAGCAGAGCAGTGAAAGGAAATGTTGGGAAAACGGGAGAAGTTGCTCCATTTTTTAAGCTTCCGTCGCGTGTGCAGCCTTAATGGTTAAAGCTACATAGAAATAATTTATGACGGAAATGTTCTACATAAAATTATCTAAAAAATATCCCACAACAGCATATGTCTATCTTTTATGGTTGACTCACAATAACACGTGTAAGTCTCGATAGCTTATCAGTTCGGAGCTTTCTGATTATATTTGTTTACTCTTACGTTTATAATACTCTCACTCATCCCTAATTAAAAGAAGTTAATATTATTACCTATTCAATAAAAAAAGAATCATAGTAATCGGTATAGAAACACCAAACTTATACATGAAATACGCTAATAAGCCATCGCGCCGTCGCGCGTGAATACTGAATCATGCCATAAGGATTATTTTTGTGTAACGGTTGCCGCGCTCGACGCGGGTCGTGGCGGTATGGTATAATAAAAAGGCGGGAGGTCCGGGCAACCTTAGCGAGTTGCAACTGCGAGTGGTCATGTCTAAAAAAAAAAGCTCGAGCTTCATTTAATATTTGGCTGTTGATGCGTTCAGAGCGTTCGACCTTATTGACAGACAATAATTGATATTAACAAACCGTGCTAATCAGCGCGACTTTTAGTCTTTAAATAGTTTATTTGAATTTCTTTTGTTGTTATTTTATAAAATAGGTATTAGTTGTTTTGGTAGTGTTTAAATATTCGTACAGAGGCCAGCACATCAAGCTACCACAATCTGTCAAACTTTCCCAATTGAATATGAACCTTATTCCTTTGCAGTAAAGTTGAAAATCTATCAAAGAAATGTGACAGATTGGGGTAGCTTGACGTGCTGGCCTCTGTACATTGAAAATATCAAAAAAATAAATGGCAGGGGTTGTTACGAGACCGACACCGAAACCAAAAATGTGATTAAAAAAATTTTTGTCTGTCTGTCTGTCTGTCTGTCTGTCTGTTTGTTCAGGCATCACGCAAAACGTACCGGTCCGATTACGATGAAACTTGGTATAATTATTCTTTAATATCCTAGGCACCACACTGGGTACTTTTTATCTCGGAAAAGTATATACAATAAAAAACAAACTTAATTTTGCGGTTCGATCCCTAGACCCGATTACTGTACCAACCGCAAATAATAAGTTTGTCGTAGGTTACGTCACCCGCACTGTAAATGTAGTGCTGGAGGTTGAATTTGGCTTACACTTTTTGAACTTTGATTTGAACGGACGTATCGAGTGGCGAGCGTTCGTTCTTATTAGCATTCTATAAATTGTATGTTTTAACTGCTACTTGCAATTCTAAACCGTGCTTTTCAGTGCGACCTTTTTATTCCTTTTAGTTTTTACTAAGTACAGTTTAAGTTAGAGTTATTTAGGTTTATTTTTATAAGTCGTAGGTATAGACTTTAATTTTAAAGTATGGGTAGTATATTTGATAGTGTACGTAGTGACCGTAGGTTATTTTATAAATCTGTTAGGTAGGATTAGTCATTCGTATAGATATTAGTTTTTAGGGATTTTGCTTATTTATTGAGTTTAGATTAGTTATCATCAGAAATAGGTTTATTTAGGTATTTTATTTTCTGTTATAGAGTTTTTTTTTTTAAATTAGGTAGGTACTTAGGTTTACTTTTACAATCTAATATAAAATTCAAAGTCCTGTGATCCTGTCTGACTGATTATATCAATGCACAGCCTAAACCGCTGGTCATGTAAAGAAATTTTTGGAGAGTGTGTTCTTTGTGAAGTGTATCCGCTAAGAAAGGGTTTTTCGAAATTCCACTCAAAAGAAGGTGAATGGGGGGAGGGTGAAATTTCACGCGGACGAAGTCGCGGGCAGAAGCTAGTCTAACTTAATTTTTTATTAGTCTTATAGGCTAGATTGTAATTAATTAACTGTTCTTCTTAATAGTAAAAAAAAATTAAGACCTAAACGCAGACCCTGTTTCGCAAAAGCACACCAATTAATAGGTATTTTTAAAACATTAAAAAAAACAATATGTTTGTTCCTTCATTTTCGAGCTCTGAGAAGCTGAAAATCTCTAAACACTGCGAGGACTTTTACCATTACATACGTGTACCATTACATACGTGAAGTTAGCTTCGACATCTTTAGTAAACTGTACCAAAGGCAGGTAATTTTGTGCTTTCATTGATGACTTTACATACTGGAGGTGTTATATCTCCAGGTCAAATTGTTTGGTAGTTTGCTAACAGGTACTTGGTTACTTAGTTTTTAAATAGTGGTATATATACATAGGAAAGTAGAGATAATTACAAATACATAACTGGCGAAAGGTGGGTGTTATACTATAGATACACGTCTGCTCAACCATTTGCGAAATACAGGCGTGATGTTATGGCATGTGTAAATTTAAATTACACATACCAATATAAAGTTAATTTATTATGCCTGTGGTCTGGAACTATGTTGCTCAATTATTTTGCCACGAAAGTTATTTTCCTAGCTCTTGTTAACTCTCAGTTTTGCGAAGACTCGCAAACAAAAGAACACGAAACAAAAACTGTGGCCCTATTTAAATTACCCTCTTGCCTTCTCTTGCCTAACTTTCCATTAGAATAATAAATACATTCGAGTGAATGAAGTAGGTACTTACTCTTTCGCAAGAACACAAAGTTTCTCAAAGAATGATGATAAGAAAACAAGCTTTTAGTTTGAAAATTTCGAAGTTACGCTTTCAAGTCTACTGGGCTTCACTCACTTCATATTGTAATGAAGGCTACAATAACATATAATTGTATGAGCACATTCAGCACCTCACGAAGGGCGGTTTTTAAGCAAATATCTATGCCTAATTTAATCAACTCTGCCGCTAATGCAGTAGGTTCTTTACAATCTATTGCTGATAAAAATCCTAATCTTTTCCGGCAAAATATTAGCCTTTTGATTTATGCTCCAGATGAATCACAAGGGGCTGCAAACAACTAAAAAACTGTCTTTCTCTCGTGAGCTGATATTGTTCATTCCGTATCCATGAGAACGAAGTCTCAAGGAATCACAAGCTATTTTCGATTCATAGATCATAGTTGAATGTTGAAAGGTGTCATACATATTGATTTTGGATAAAAACATGTTTCTTTTAAAAAACATATAACAGTGTCGTTAGTTCTGCATTTTCGTTTATTGACACCGACTTCCGAAATTAAAGTTATTTATCACTTTAAGTGTTTTTTTTTGGAAGTCGGTTGTTTTTTTTATTTGTTAAAAGGTTTTTATTTTCACTTTTTAGTGGTAGAGTTTGTAATTTATCTAAGTTACAATAGCCTAATGTCAACTGCTCATCACCTTTTACAAAATATTGCTTTCAAATATTTAGATTTTTGTTGATTTTTCAAAAACCGCTTGTCCGATTTCGATAAAAAGAATTTTTGTAATCGGTTGGCAAGCGACGGAATTATGCGCGAAAAAAAATACAAACATCCGAATGGAGAACCTCCTCCTTTTTTAGAAGTCGGTTAAAAATGGAAAGAAAACAAAATTTTCTTAGATCCATCAATCTGATTAGCCTTTTCAAAACTATGTTGAGTTACCAGTCTAACCGGATGGAGCTGAATACCAGTATTTTCTCCACAACCCAGAACTTACTAGGTAAGACGATACCTACCTCTCAACTTTCTTAGACATTTGTATGTTTTTCATTTTTACTTACGCTTAGAATCACGATCAATCCTAGTTTGTTAGCTTGGAGACATTTTAATAAATTCGTGACTAACTATTACAAATAAAGTACTTAATAAGTACCTAATAACTTTGTCCTGCCATTTTTTAAGACCAACGAGGCATACGTAGAGCAGTCACGAAGCTCATATTTACCTATTATAAAGATAAAAGAGATTTTTTGTATGTTTGTTTGTTACGCTTTCATGCGAAAACGAACAGATTTGGATGAAGTTAGTCATCATGACCTGGAGAAGAACATAGGCTACTTTTTACTTACTTTGGCAATAGCTAGTTCCTAAGTAAAAGCAGCTTTTTGTGAATAGTGTGCTTTAGTAGAATTACCATACATTACGGTAAATAAATAACATTAGTTCTGAGTAACAGCTAACTATTAGACGTAATGAAGGTTATTCCGGATATTATGTAACGAATTTATCAGTTATCCGTTTGCTACGCGTTTGTACGTTCTACGTACTGAGTCAACGCATTTGATTACAAGCAAATTGTGTTTTCAAACAGCCTTTAACCGTACCAACTATTTTTTAGGAGAAAGCTGTCCGTCGTAAACGTAGCGTGGGTACTTATTAGTCCACAAATAAGTGAGAGGTTTCCCGGGACTCGTTTTCACTGTGTCTTTGTATTTCTCCGCCCCGCTCCGCATTGCCATTTGCCAATACGCGGCTCAGCCGACAATAATTAACTATCACACACTAATAGATGTGATACCAAAATAATGTCTGTTCCAAAATTATCTGATGGAAATGTAAACAAATTGATCAGAAAGCTACCTGTGAATGCTAACTCGTAGTGCCACTTGCAAATCGAGTGCTTTGATTTGATATTCTAATTTGAAGTATGTACCCTATTTTTCATTTGGCAATTTAGGTTTATTGTAACCCGGCCCTTGAGCAGTTTACAGGAATTAATAAGAAACAAGATGTTGATGGTTTCTATTGATATTACACTACTCACCACCGTGCTAAAGTAAATTTATAAGGTATAATCTGTTAGGGAAAGATTCAATTAAACAAGTACCTTCTTCAACAATTAAAGTTTATTGTTAATACATAGAAATAGGTAGGTACACAAACAAATAATGTGGCGAGCCACTACACTATATACCTTTCCCAAACACTTGGGCATCCACCCATACAAATAGTCTCCGTTCCTACTTGTATTGGTGAAAGCCTGCAATGAGACTTATTACAATTTCTCAGAGTCGCTATATCGAGTCCGTGAGATGAACCACTTAATAACTTCTAGCTCAACCGTTCAAGTATTGACCTTATAGGATTGTGCTCATAAAGGGAAAATAACGATTATGCAAAGCAATACCCGAGACACAATACTCTATAACAACTGGCTTATCACCTAGTTCCTACAAAGGCCTAACTCTCTCATATGATAAATTATGACACTATAGATTAACTCAGTGTTCTCTCAGCATAACAAATTACCTCTCAGTTAACAATCGAAATACCGTCAGTTGACGATTAAGTTACCCTCAGTTGGCGGGATTAAGTCCCTTGGCTTCGTTCACAGGTTAAACCTGTGAACACACGAATAACGTGGCCTACGGGCATAGAAGGTGACGCTGTCGTTACCTCGAGTGGCGAACTTCCCTCTTCACCTGCATTCGGCTAGGTAAGGCCTTCCTTACTGCGGATGACCACACCACAGGGGGTAGACTAGAGTCGCCTGCACCCGGATCGATTTCCTATCACCCGATCACAGGGCCGCACCGAGACATCACGAATCGCTCGCGCGTAGCTTCGTGCAATAAAGAAAAGGCTAGCATATAGCCAGACCTGTAACAACGACCTTGTGTCAGAACAGAAATGTAAGACCCAAAGGTTGACCCACAGTAACAAGGAAAATGATTGAATACTCACAGGGTTCAGCTTCTGCCGTGCTTATAAATACCCCAGAGGGTTATTAGGGCACATCCCGATCCTCCCAGGAATACGTCCCTTCAAGTCAACCTCTTGGCTCGTGTCCTCGATCGTAAAGGCCGGAAACACTCTTGTCTTTTCAAACCGATCTGACAGTTTCGGGAATGTTCTGTCACAGACTAAAGAATATCATATCGATTTCATAAACCTAGCGCCATCTAGTGACGCGTAAGCTACACTAAACGAGCCTGTACAGACCCACGATAGACGTCGCTACCTGTTGCGACAAATGTCTATTTTGCAACGTCACAATGCCCCTCTTCCCACAAAAAGGTTTTTGGGTACGCAAAAACCACACCGCCCTCGGTGTTAAAACACTGAAGTGGGTAAACAAATTCCAAAGGAAACTTAAGTGGAAGAGCAAAATTTATCTGAAAACGCATGGTTTCAAATATTAATAAAAATATTTATGAAATAACTTCAAAGAAATTAAATTATTTCATTAGTAAGTCCTACTGAAAGCAAATAACCAACCATAAATAATCCAACCTGCCAGGAAACCAATTCTACTAACAAAACTTCCTACTATCCGGGCATAACCCCCCCCCAATCTTTCATGCATCCCTAAATTTCCTCTCTTTCAACCTGTAGCAACCTGCATTCGAACCGCAGGAGGCCACCTCTAGCATACTCCCGAATTCCGTCTGTATACCAGTGGAACTCTGCATTGTTCAAAATAAATCAAAACGATCCCCCTGGTGAATATGTTCAGCGAGCTGATACATATATTGAGCAAACAAAGTGCATAACTCACCAGGCAGGACGTATACAACATTCCCAGAATGAAAAAATCCTGAAAACAAAATGGTGGCTTGGCTTATTTTAAGAGTCACCCGCCGCTCTTAACTAGATAAGCACTAGTGCTATCTATAGTCTCACCGAAGCAACGATGCTATCTCGGCTAAACAAAACATTAGTGAAGGCCTATTTTAGAAGTCACAATCCGCTTCATAAAAAAAACAACCAAGCGAGCTTGGCTGATAACAACGTGAAGGCTTATTTTCGAAGTCACTATCCGCTTCAGTAAAGGCCTATTTTTGGAGTTACTACCCGCTCCGTTTCTGAATATGGATACAGCCATACTGAAAACAACAACCAAGTGGGCTTAGCTGTACACAACGTGAAGGCTTATTTTAGAAGTCACTATCCGCTTCATAAAAAACACATGGACACTGTCCTTATAAAAAAAATGGAGAATAAACACAAGGCATGCAAAACGACATAATACGGTGCAGTATAGAATGCCGAACGAACCTGCAGTCACGTTTATAATATAATATTTAAAAAAAAATGTAAAAATAAAGTATTACATCATACCTACGCCTTATCGTCGTTGTTGGAGTAGACCTCCAAACAACACGTGAAAACACGGACTACGGCTAATAAACCCCTGGCTGAGACGACTGAAAAACAATTTTCGACAACAAGTGATTATGTTAATAGATTTTCATATCTTTTATGTGCCAAGAGCCTAATGGTTTACCATTTAACCCTATGAGCTCATAAACTAAAGGTGAAAGCTTCTTTTTCACTATGCACTGTTGATATTTAGGAGCCAACTTCGATGCCTTATACTTCTCCGCATCACTTTGGATGTAAGTTTTACGCCAAACCATCTGGCCTTCACGTAAAGTGACGTCGCGCCTACGCAAGTTATAGTATTTCGCGTTTGTGGCATGAGCCTTTACAATATTGGCGCGCACCTTATCGAAGATATCCTTTAGGACTCCTAATTCGCCTGCATACTCTTCACGAGGCATAGCTACTTCATAATCGCAGTCGTCTGTGTTCTTATAAAACGTGCCGTTTATAATGGGTTCACGGCCATGGACCAAGAAAAATGGAGTAAATCCAGTAGTTTCATTCACTGCGCTATTTATAGCAAATTGAATTTTTGTTAAATTGAGATCCCAAGTCCTATGGTCTTCTTTTACGTAAGAAGAAACTGCTGTCATTACCGTTTTATTGTACCTTTCTACCATGTTAATTTGTGGTGTGTATCTAGGCCCATAATGCACTCGAGGTATGTTATACTTCTTTAAAAGATTACAGAATTCCGATCCCGTGAATTGAACCCCATTATCGGTAATTACGGTTTCAGGAATCCCGTGAGCAAGAAGAACATAATTCTCAAAGTTTTTGGCTACCAACGCACTAGTGGCACGGCGTAATGGAAACAATAACGTGTATTTTGAAAAACAGCAAGAAACTACTAGTAAATGTACAAAACCCGAGCGTGATTTCGGAAGTGGTCCAACTAAATCGATCGATACAGCTTGAAATGGTCTATAACATTGTTTGGGCTGACCCATGAGACCTGGAGTTTGAGTAGTTTTATGTTTATAGGCCAAACAATTACTACAACCCTTGACGAACTCAACTACGTCACGATACATTCCTGGCCAAAAATACCTCAAACTTAACCTTCGGTGTGTCTTAAAAACACCCAGGTGACCTGAAGTAGGAGGTTCGTGGTTTTCAGACATGATCTGTGAACGCAGTGATTTGGGTACTACTTCTTTCCAGTCGAACTCTTGCGTTAACGCATATTTGCCTTTACTGTACCTATATAGAATACCTTTCTCTACGAGATAGTTGGGGTAATTTTTTGGACATGACGAACAGCCCGCCAGAATCTTGTCATACCATTCGTCACCAGTCGGTGTAGGCGTAACAGTAGTATTTACAGCCTCAACTTTAAGTAACCTTGATAAGGCGTCTGGTACAACATTGTCTTTACCCTTTCTATGCTCGATGGTATAATTATACTGAGATAAACGACAACCCCAGCGTGCTAAGCGACCTGTTGGATTCTCCAAATTTTTAAACCACTTAAGTGAAGCATGGTCAGTAATAACTGTAAAATGTCTGCTACCTAAATATGGTTCAAACTTTTCAACCGCATAAATGACGGCTAACGCTTCACGTTCCGTTGCACTATAATTACGCTCGGCTTTACTTAGGGATCTACTTATGTAAGCAATAGGATGGTCATTCCCGTCAATATTCTGGGTTAGCATACCACCTATGCCATAACTGGATGCATCGCAGTGAACAGTGAACGGTTTTTCAAAATCTGGACAAGCTAAGACTGGTGCAGAAACTAAAATATTTTTTAAAGAATTAAAAGCGTCGTCTGCATCTGGATTCCATTTAAATTTAACCTTGGTGCTGGTGAGTGCATTTAATGGCGCTGCGATTGTAGAAAAATTTCTAATAAATCTACGGTACCAAGAACAAGTTCCTAAGAACATTTTTACCTCTTTCGAAGTCTTTGGTACTGGGAAATCTAAAATTGCGCGCACCTTGTCAGGATCAGTCCTAAGACCACACTCATCCACCACATAACCCAAGTATTTTAAGGATTTTCTAAAGAATTTACTTTTACCGAAATTTATTGTTAAATTGGCGCTTTTAATCCGTTCGTGTAGCCTTTTTAACAGAAGAATATGTGTTTCTAAATCCTCTGACACTACGCAGATGTCATCAACGTAACAGAATATTAACCCTTTGGTTATATCGCTACAAAACGGATGTCCGAACAACTTATCCATTAATCTTTGCTGTCGAGCTGGAGCTCCGCAAAGTCCAAATGGCATTACTTTAAATTCGAAAAGTCCTCTACCAGGAACAGTGAAGCTGGTTTTCTCCCGTGAGGCTTCTTCTAACGGAATTTGCCAAAAGCTAGCTTTAAAATCTACTGAGCTTATATATTTAGCATTTTTGAGGCTGTCTAGGATTTGAGGTATATATGGAATAGCATAAGCGTCCCCTTTTGTAACCGCATTAAGCTTCCTGCAATCCAGACAGAACCGTAATGTCCCATCTGATTTTGGAACCATAAGGACTGGATTGTTCCATGGACTCTCACTTGGTACCACCACATCG
Source organism: Gortyna flavago (assembly GCA_963669345.1). Classification (NCBI taxonomy): domain Eukaryota; kingdom Metazoa; phylum Arthropoda; class Insecta; order Lepidoptera; family Noctuidae; genus Gortyna; species Gortyna flavago. Next base: position 8,416,764 of record OY770128.1, on the reverse strand, counting down.
AGCTTCAACATGTTGTCCAATTCCTTATGAAGTTCTTTTAATTTTTCCGGTGACATTGGATATGGTCTGGACTTAATGGGTAACGCATCGCCAGTGTCAATTGTGTGTTGACTCAACTGTGTTCTACCCAAACCTTTTGACTCAAATGATAAATTGTGAAATTGTTGGACTATTAATTCCGCTATAGTTTTATGTTCCGGACTCAAATTATCAAAAGACTCTATTGTGTTAACTTTTGTTTCACTAGAATTATTAAATTTCATAAATTGTTTAGGTGTCTCAATATAACTTATGTGTTTAAACATTTGAGGCATCAAACTAAAAGCTATCCAAAAATCCACCCCAAATATTACATTTGATGTTATGGATGGAATTACATAAAAATTAATAATCCTAGTTACACTATTAAATGTAATAGGTAACCTTAAAATACCTATAGGACTGCTTTCGGATCCATTAGCAACGAGAATCTTTTGCTTTAACTCAACCGAGGTATCCAAAGAATAACCTAAGTTAATAAACTTTTCATGGGCTCCATTGCCAATAATTGAAATGTCTGCCCCTGAATCTAACAAACCGTATAATACTACATCATATAAATTTACACTTAAATATGGCCGAATATCTTTATCCCTGTCTGGCTTAAACAGTGCTGACACCGATCTATTAAACTTGAAAAAATTAGAAACAAATTCTAACCATGATTTCCATTCACCTGGATCGACCGGTTCCGGTGGTTGGTGACAGACTGTTGTAACTAGTTTTTTGTATCCTTTGGTTTAATTTTACATTCTGGACAAGTTTTTACTGTAAACCCCAACTTTCCACATTTGAAACATTTTGTTGGAGCTTCTTTACAACTAGGACAAGTTCGAGTAGTAAACCCTATATTTCCACATTTAAAACATTTTATCTCCTTCCCGGATGATTGTGTTTTGGCCTTGTCCTTTGCTTGTGTATACTTAGGTTTGTTTCTATTGACATGGTTAATGCTGGCTACTTTTGGTTTCGTTTTAATCTCTTCTGGCTGTGAAGTGGATTTTTTGTAGCATTTGAACTTTATATCTTCAGCCTCCAGAAGTCGAGCAACATCTTTTAATTCTGCCACTGAATCCGGCTTGACTAAAACTAAACCCCTAGATATAGATGGTTTGACATTCTTTTTTAGAATTTTAATCTTGTCTAGTTCAGTTAAAGGTGTCTTTAAGCGTGAGAATAAACCATTCATGACGGCAAAATACATATGAACGGGTTCATCAATTCCCTGAATCCGTTTCTTGGCCTCATCTAGTAGGTTATCCTCATAATCAATGGCATGAAATTCCCTAAGGAGCAAATCTGTTAACTCCTTCCAAGTAGCCGCTTGACATTTTGCACTCCTGTACCATATTAAAGCGTCTCCTTTAAAAAACGCAAAAGCCGAATCAAACAACACAGAATCCTCCACTCTGAAAGCCTTGGCACGTTCAGAGATTGAATCTAGAAACAAAAATGGACACGACTTGCCATCAAACGTGACATTCCATTTGCAAATATTTTTACTAATTGCATACCGAGTACTACTGTTACCATCAGAAATATCTTCCGCTTCTAATTTTCCTGACTCAGGCTGTTGTTTTCCTGCCTCAGAGCGACTGTAAAATTTGTTGAGTGTTGGCTCATATCCCTTTATTATAACCTTAAGCTTCTCCTGTAAGACACAGTCTTTAACCTCCTTACAAGTTATCCTATGCAGACGATGAAATAAATGGCAATACAAAGCCCTAGCACGAGCAAGACTATACCTGTCTCGAGTCTGTTCGGCACTATCCACCTTGGCTTGCAACTCCTTCAACTTAACTTGGATCGTAACTAATTCCTTGCTAACGTCTGACTCCTCATCTACAAACTCGGAGGGACTAAAGCCTAAACAGAGTGATTTGAGTTGTTTTCGAAGCTTGAAAACTGTATCTGCTGGTGTTTCTGCACGTACTGCAACCTCATATGTCAATTCGTCACGTAGAAGGGAATGTAAATATACTGTCTCTAAATCCATAATGAATACTTATTTATTTTTGTTGTAAAGCAATAATATTCCAATATTACCAAAGAAAATCTAAACGCAAAACAATGTATAACTGATAACCAAACGCAAAACGTGTACTAATCTTGTTTCCGAACGCTCCGATACAAATCAAAACGTCAAATGTCACCAACAATATCAATGAGTTTTATAGGTTAAGTATCAATGTATGAAAACGAATGACGAAACAAACAATGCTGTTGTACGGAATGCCGTGTTGGTATTTTAATCCATGGGATTAATGATGTGTGTTAGAACGATTAAACGTATAAGTGAACAACCAGTTGTTATAAAGATTTCAAAAATTCCGTTTCAATGAAAGTTGACAGTTATTGTTCAATATTTTCCAAATTGTAGCTCCCTGTATTGCACAATCCAATTATCAAAAGTGAAACTTGCCAATAATGTTATTATCTCACCACGATTATCTTCTCAAAGAAATAAGAGACCGCTACAACACCTCTGAGAACTATTAATTTGCAGTTTACAAATTATGAAGTTTACCTCCAAATGTTTATAACTATTTAAAACAGAAGTTCGTGTCGGGTTTATTTAATTGTAAAACAATGTTTCACTCCAAAAAAATGCAATACAGTATATCAAAACATGACCTTAAACACATGAATATAATCAAACTGTTATATCTTATATTCTTACCAATTATTATTGTTCAGTTGTAATAATTATTACTTGTACCTGTGTGTTGCTATATGAAAACAACCAAGAATGCAAACCTATTTTGTTACATAAACCTCCAAAATATAGGAAATATTAAATCACTAACCTTCAAACAAAAATTGAGTACATAAATAATCTCAATTCAAATACAATTTGTCCAACAATGTGTTGGGCGTAAAAACAAATAGGTTAATGACCTTTATCAACCTCTGCACCTTACTGGTCCAACAAAAGAAATGGTTAGAATGTGGTGCATTGACCACTTAATATTTAAAACTTATATACTAGCCTTAAAACTAATACGAAATCCCACCAACTGAAGTGACTGAGGGAACTGAGAGAGAGAGAGATACTGTTATTAATTTGTTCACCTTATACAATTAAATAATTATATACTGTTGGGCGCCAACTGTAACCCGGCCCTTGAGCAGTTTACAGGAATTAATAAGAAACAAGATGTTGATGGTTTCTATTGATATTACACTACTCACCACCGTGCTAAAGTAAATTTATAAGGTATAATCTGTTAGGGAAAGATTCAATTAAACAAGTACCTTCTTCAACAATTAAAGTTTATTGTTAATACATAGAAATAGGTAGGTACACAAACAAATAATGTGGCGAGCCACTACACTATATACCTTTCCCAAACACTTGGGCATCCACCCATACAAATAGTCTCCGTTCCTACTTGTATTGGTGAAAGCCTGCAATGAGACTTATTACAATTTCTCAGAGTCGCTATATCGAGTCCGTGAGATGAACCACTTAATAACTTCTAGCTCAACCGTTCAAGTATTGACCTTATAGGATTGTGCTCATAAAGGGAAAATAACGATTATGCAAAGCAATACCCGAGACACAATACTCCATAACAACTGGCTTATCACCTAGTTCCTACAAAGGCCTAACTCTCTCATATGATAAATTATGACACTATAGATTAACTCAGTGTTCTCTCAGCATAACAAATTACCTCTCAGTTAACAATCGAAATACCGTCAGTTGACGATTAAGTTACCCTCAGTTGGCGGGATTAAGTCCCTTGGCTTCGTTCACAGGTTAAACCTGTGAACACACGAATAACGTGGCCTACGGGCATAGAAGGTGACGCTGTCGTTACCTCGAGTGGCGAACTTCCCTCTTCACCTGCATTCGGCTAGGTAAGGCCTTCCTTACTGCGGATGACCACACCACAGGGGGTAGACTAGAGTCGCCTGCACCCGGATCGATTTCCTATCACCCGATCACAGGGCCGCACCGAGACATCACGAATCGCTCGCGCGTAGCTTCGTGCAATAAAGAAAAGGCTAGCATATAGCCAGACCTGTAACAACGACCTTGTGTCAGAACAGAAATGTAAGACCCAAAGGTTGACCCACAGTAACAAGGAAAATGATTGAATACTCACAGGGTTCAGCTTCTGCCGTGCTTATAAATACCCCAGAGGGTTATTAGGGCACATCCCGATCCTCCCAGGAATACGTCCCTTCAAGTCAACCTCTTGGCTCGTGTCCTCGATCGTAAAGGCCGGAAACACTCTTGTCTTTTCAAACCGATCTGACAGTTTCGGGAATGTTCTGTCACAGACTAAAGAATATCATATCGATTTCATAAACCTAGCGCCATCTAGTGACGCGTAAGCTACACTAAACGAGCCTGTACAGACCCACGATAGACGTCGCTACCTGTTGCGACAAATGTCTATTTTGCAACGTCACATTATGTGTTACTAATTCCCTATGAGTGATTGCGTTGATGATTTCCCATCCTTAAAAATACAAAAAAAAAGGGTTTGCTTACACTTTTGGAACAGACCATATCCCCGCTATTCCTTACCAAGATGTGCACCAAATCTGCTCTATTATATTAGAAGAATTTCGATTTGCGAAAATTCTAAATAAATAGGTAGATATTATTTATTATTTTCACTTTTTATTTTACAGTCGTAAACGTAAGGCGAGACGACGATCTTCGCAGGATGGCTGGTAGCAGCTGGACGAGTGTTGCCAAAATCGAGTTGAATGGCGTGCAATAGTAGAGGCCTATGTCCAGCAGTGGACTGCTATAGGCTGATGATGATGATGAACTATCAAATGATAACGGAGTCTTTAAAAATAGTGCATGTTTAATCCTTTACAAAAATTGTGATTATTTGAGTGCCTAATAAATTTTAAACCAATAATAGAACCGGTTCATAGGCATCTCACGGATAATTTCCGTGTGAACTGAGTACCTAGTTACGTAATAAATTTATACCTTATTATTTATTTAGCCATTTATTAGATATCCTTTTAAATAAAATAAAGTTAAGAAAATAGTGGTTCTGTGCTAGAATATTACCTGAATACATACACCACGCTCGCTCTATTTATTGTTTGTATATTCAAGTGTGTTTGTTCTTAACAATAGTCTACTAACTACGTAGCGAACAATCCCGAACCTCCCTCCAGAGCTACTGAAACTTAGTGACTCATAGGTACCTACCCATTTGTAATTTAACTATTCTGTATTAGAGGTCAAGGATTTACCAGTCCGATAATACGACATAGATTGTAACATGTTTTTGCGGAAAAATATGCTTTTATACTATACGAAGCTTCACCAAAACCAACCACTACTGTTAGACATTATTCGAGCGGACTCGTTTACTCAGAATCTAATTAAGCACCTACTTATGTGTTTGTAGTACCACATGCTGCAATAATAAAAATATGCAAAATAAATGGCTTCTACTAAGATTAACGCAGCAAAGCTAATGTTTACTAATTATAGTATGCTTAGACATTGACCTGACATGTAAGTGACAACCCATTTCTACTTAGGTAGTATAGGTATACTACCTAAGTAGAAATGGGTTGTCACTTATGCTTGAAGATGCTTAGGTAAGCATCTACTTATTCCTCACTCTGTCTGAAATACGAGGGGTGATTCAATCGATATCAAATTAGTGGTCGAGCCATTATTAATAGGTGTTTTGTTGGAAGTGAGAAGACACCAACAGTACCTATAAGACATTGACAAATTCCTACAAAATTATATTTAACTTAATATAAATTCTGCCACTGGAAATGAAGAGAGGTTTAGCGACCGGTGTTTGTGTGCTCAAGGTCGATTCTCTTTACAGTGAAGTCTGTTGGTTTTACTTGTAATATTCAGTTACGTTACCGCAGAACGTACGTGTAACGTGTGATATAAATAGAGGTTAGGCTCGAGTTGTTCCGACCGAACTCATATGCATAACAGACCCATCCATTATCTTACCGCAACTAATAAAAACTGAAAGGAATTTCAGTACCACTGATACGTGTTGATTGTTGCAATGTTACCTAAATTCAAGTATGTACCTATAGCAACGGACCTTACGATCCAATCAATGTACAGACGTTAGTCTCTAGTCAAATAATTTGCTACCAACTTTTGATTCTATAAAAAAATAGCTTTGGCAGCCGGATCGGTTTGTCTTTCACTGGGAAAATATTTGTTCTATTGTTAGTATTTGACAAGTGTGAGGACGACTCATTGGACGATACGAGGTAAATGTGTTCTCTCACTGCTGACCTCATGGCGTCTTCACCGACCCACGGTGGATTTGTGTGTAATACCAATCCTATTTCTGCGATAAGAAGTAATGCAATATAATAGTGGATGTCAGCCGTTAAAATGACAGGGTCGTGAAACTTTTCACCGTTGTCACCGATTTATTCTATTGGTAGGTAGTTCTTTTGGTGTTATAGGCGGTGGTAAACACTTCCCATCAGGTGGGACATACGGTTTGTTTTCTAATACCATAGGTACCTAAAAGAAAACAAGGATGACCCAATTTTGGTATGGGGTTACATGCTATGCCGTTTGCCGGAATAATGCCCTTTCATGCTAATTTGCCTAGGCAAATTAAAGGTATAACTAGTTATACCTACTTCAATTTGGCCACGCTTGTATTTCGTCATACCTACGCTACCCTACTATTTTTTGCATATTATGTATATTCATAAGCGTTTTAGTGAGCTATGTTTTATACGGCACGGCATTTTCCTGTTGCCGTGTCTTTCTTGTGGGTATTAGTCTCTCTATACGTGACCAACTCTTGTGTGGACAACACTGTGTTTTGCTAATGTACGTACAATTATGCTACGCTACGTCCACGCACATGATACAGTCAGCGACACAAGTCGATCAACTTTTAAAATTCTTGTTTTTAAAATCATTATTTTTTTATTAAAATCGGAACAGAAGTAAAGTAGCCATTATATAAAATACGGAAATATAATGTATCGAATAACTTGGTGTCGATTAAGATGATGGTGTAACATCGTCCATAGTAACGTACCAATGACGGTTATTTTATTTTATCAAGGTGTGCTACGCAGTGTCTACGTGTTTTTTTTACCGACTTCAAAAAGGAGGAGGTTCTCAATTCGACTGTATAATATGTTGTTATTTTTTGTTTTTTGTATGTTTCTTACGTGATATCTCCGGCATAAGTAAATCGATTTCAAAAAAAATAAATTGATGGGTAGGGTTTGCCTCAGGGGTGGTCCCATATAAATTTTATTAATTTTGCTTTGGTAGTTTTTGAGTTAGCTTCAATAATACGTATTTTGCCACTTAGTTTATATTGATGATGTTTTAATGACTCCCTCCCTGTCACTGATATTTACGTAGCAAGTAGTGTTATAGGAATTTTTGTGGGGTAAGTACAACTTAAAAGTGAATAATAATAAAAAATCCAAAAAAAATAACCGACTTCTAAAAAAGTCGTACCATCACGGTTCCTTTTTACAATTTTGGTACGGAACCCTAAACACAACCGACTTCCAAAAAAGACACTACAAAGTGAAAAATAACTTTAATTTCGGAAGTCGGTGTCGTTGATTTTCTCTATCAAACTTCGGAGATAAGGGGGGAACCCCTTATCTCCGAAGTTTGCATAGAGAAAATCTGAAATTATTATATGTGATAGAAGTTTATGTAAAGATTAAAGGAAAAATAAAACGATGTCTCTAATAGCACATTTTTTCAGAAATCATCAACAAAAATGACATTAGTTCCACTATCGGTCAAGAACTTTTTATAAATTTAAAAATTCTTACTGTGATAAGCCTCTATGTTTTAATTTAATTAATAATTAATTTTATTTATTTAAGTCAGACTCAGTGATCCATATTTATGTTAGTAAGTAAACTTAAAAATTATGGTTACTAACATAATTTTTACAAGGAATAAAATACATGCCACAATAATATTATTATTATGTTTTGGTATTGTAGGTGAATTTAAAAAAATACCTGCATAAATATGAATCAGATGAGGAGAAACAGTTGAGGGAAAGTACGCGCAGGAAAGATTTTAAAAACAAAATAATACCCCCAACCTAACATTGTTCAACATAGTCCTCAATATCAAGCAGTGCGGATTTTTAACAGGTTGCCATTGGACTTAAAAACTATAATTTACTAGCTGACCCGGCCACGCGTTGCTGTGGCTAACGTTTTTGTTATATTTTTTTTTCTTTTTCTATCCTATCTTTCAAGTTGGATCAAACTGCACACGGTGTACAAATTTGATTAAAATCGGTTAAGTAGTTTGGGAGTCCATCGCGGACAAACATCGTGACACGTAATTTATATATATTAAGAAGATAAGAGCTCATTTAAGTCAAGACTCAAAGCGTTCCTATTGGACAAATGTCTGTATAGACGATGACATATCCAGGTATTAAAAAAAACCGGTCAAGTGCGAGTTGAACTCGCTTGGAGAGGGTTCCGTACGATGAATATTTTATCTACCATGTTTTTTTAAAGAACGTGACACCGACATTCCAACTGAAAATGTAAGTTTGTACGCACAATCTTGAGAGATTTACCATGTTGTTTCAAGATCATAGACTTCTTATTAATTTTCCTGTAATCTATAGGTATAGAACTATTTTCTGTATTTTTTTCAAAATTTTAGGGTCAGTAGTTTCGGAGATAAGGGGGGGGGAAAGGTAAATTTCCCTCTATTGTCTTAAATAACTTTAATACAGTTTACTTTAAAATTATGAAAAAAATATGTTTGAGATCTGTACGGTAAGCCCTTTCATTTGATATGTCACACGGTACAGATAGCGAAACTTTTTTTTTAAATTTCTATTTACCCCTCAAAAATGACTCCCATTTTTAAAACTCATTTATTTACGTTACACGTCTGTGTTTGGGTCACAGAGATTCATATGTGTACCAAATTTCAACTTAATCGGTCCATAAGATTCGGAGCAAATTGGCTGTGACAGACGGACAGACAGACAGAGACAGACACACGAGTGATCCTATAAGGGTTCCGTTTTTTCCTTTTGAGGTACGGAACCCTAAAAAAATGTGAGACTTGGTAATATTAATAGTAATGATATTGAATTAATTGTATTGAATATTTTTTGTAATGTTATTGAATTTTGTTTTGTTTTTCATTTTTTTATATAATTTATTGTATTATGGACGGTTTAGGTTATAATTGTAATGAGCGTGATGTTATTTATTTATTATGTATGTTTTCAAACATAATCTAAGCTTTTGACAGTCCTGCGCAGCTGCAGCTGTCGTACATGTAAATGAGAACAAAAACTCAGTGTAGCTTCTGGGTCGCCATCACTATATTGTCGGTGTACGCAATATGACGCTACGCGGTGTTTACGTAGAGGGCTATATTTTGCGCTACTATTTTTCGTAGACGAGCGCCATCTCGATTCTGGATATCCGAGTATATAAAAAACAAAAAACCGTAGCGAGCGAATAATAAATGTGAAGTTAGAAGCGAGCGCTTGCTATGTGCAAATACTATCATTTCACCCGCGACTTCGCTTGCGTGGATTTCTTGGATTTCCTACAAATTTCAACAGCCATCACCCCCCTTTAAGTTTTAGTCAACTAATGGTAATTTTAATTATTATTTATTATATTTTCGTATTCGGGCCAAGTTATATAAATCAAAGCAATACAATTTTTCAATCACCCCCTCAGGGATCTTTTTTTTATCATTGTGGCGTTTCCATTATTTGTCTTAAAGGTTATTGCTACCAATTTTCGAATTAAGCAAGCCACGGAGTAAAATCCTCCCCTATAATATTTACAATCCTTTTTCACCCTGTCAGGGGTTGATTTTCGAAAAACTCTGATACACCCCATTCTTTTCTTTTGATTCTAATAAGTATTAATACCGAGTTACTCGGCGAGTTTATCAGATCACGTTGAAGATGGGTGAAAAGTTGAAGCGGCCGCCCCTGGAGTAGGTACTTCCCGTACCTTAAATATTCATGCTAACAATTTTTACTCAAAGCGATTTTTCCTTAGAAAACAACTAAAATGCGAAAAATATACACCTGTATTTTATAGCACCAATGGATACTGTCAATTATAGGGCTTAAATATCTGTAATAAACATTAAATATTTTCTATTAGGCACCCCTTGTTGTTTTTTTTTTTAAGGATGGGAAATCATCAAATGACCCCTCCCGCTCTGGGTGAGTGGAAGGGAGTGTCAGACTCTTACTGACTAAAACCCATCCGTGTTCCTTCCTTAGCCCTTTGTATTCCGGGGCAGCGGTAACCCTTTCGGACAATCCCGCTGCCCCGGCAGGCTTCGGCCCTGACGGGCCCCTCCTTCGATGCTGACATCTCTTTGAGGCACGCGTGGAACACATACGCGCCGTCCGGCACGGGCCTGGTCCTGATCGGACGGCGAGCTACCCATTACTCGCCGTCCGCAGGCCCGCGCCTACGGTGGCCGGGAGTCGTCACGCGGCTCCCGACGCCCGGAGCGTCTACCGCGGCGGCTGGGACGGGCGGCCCTCTCGGCTCTCTCCCTCGCCCATCCCGCCACCTCCTTCGCTAGCATGACTGCTTCGCAGAAGGAGGTGACTGCCTCCCACTCCCTCTCGCCCCGGACCATGGCTTGGACCACGGCCGGGCGCGAGAGGTCGCCGCCGCTATTAGGCACCCCTTGGCCTATTGAATTTGTAAGTAGGTACACACGGCTACACATCAAGCTATACATAACCAGTATAACCTGACTTCTGATTGTACGAAAAACCTATAAAATACGAGGTCAGCTAAAACTAGAAGCGTTATTTTTCAAGCATAACTTCACCTCAAGGGCCCGCTTCAACCTTTCACCCCGCATGTGTGCAAAATAATAATTATGACAAGGTCCTTTTATTAATCACAGAAACAGCTTCTCCTTATAAACGTACTAGCTTCCGCCCGCGGCTTCGCCCGCGAGGTATTTCGATGAAAACTATCCTATGTCCTTCTCCGGGATGCAATCTATCTCTCTGCCAAATTTTATCGAAATCCGTTCAGTGGTTTAGGCGTGAAAAGGTAACATACAGACAGACAGAGTTACTTTCGAATTTATAATATTAGTATGGATATAAATAAATTACTTGTGGTGATTTACCCACCGATTGAATTTGTCGACTCTATAATTTGAGTTATTTTTCGACGTTAGAAATAGACTCTATCACTACCTATGGCCAACAACGTGATGGGATGCTTAAAATATTCGATTACGGTAAGACTTCCATAGATTTCTAACAATTTACAATGACTTTAGATTAATGGATATTCTCCAGTCTATTGTAAAAACCGACTTCAAAAAAAGGAGGAAGTTCTCAATTCGGTTGTATGTTCTTTTTTTTTTTATACGTTTGTTATCTCAGTACGCCGTCATTTATAAGCCGATTTGGCAAATTATTTTTTCAATTGAAAGGATATACGTCCAGATTGGTCTCATTTTTGTCAAAATCTAGTTCTGATGATGGGATCCATGAGGAATTGAGGGAACTCCTCAAATATTATAGGCATACATATAGCAATTTTGGTATTTTCATCAACAACTCAAGCATTTGAATTCAGAAAGTATGATTTGGTGAAGTGGAACTGATTATGAAGACCACAGATGGCCATCGGAACTACTCAATGACAAATATTTCAAGGGTTGCGATTCGATTGCTTTATGGTTGCTAAGCAATTTATGTTCGTGACAATGCATATGGTGAAGTGGAGCTGATGGTGACTTTACCATCAGCTCCAGTTCTCCTGGTTCCTACCAGGAGAACTCCTCAACAATTAACGTCCCAGCATCGGGAAAAGCAATATTTTGTAACAGGTGATGAGCAGTTTACATTATGGTTTGAAACGGTATACTCTCGAGGTGGTCCCATTGTCACCAAGTCAGAGTCTGATGAAGGGATCCCATGAAAGTCGAGGAAAATCCTCTTTAGTAGGCATGTACAGTGTGACGATAATTCAAGTCTGAGAGTCATCATTGCACTTACCTATACTCTGACTTTTAATTAGCTGCAGTAAAATGACACTTCTTAATAACTCATTTCGGACTGCATTTAGAGATATGCATGTCAAATAAGTTTCGTTTTTTACACTATTCTGTACTAGAAAAACAAGGTTTGGTTGATGGCCGCGAAAAAACAAAAAGACGCCAAATTTAGTCATTTAAGTTACACATAAGCTGTCATTTTAGGTACTGCAGCTAATTAAAAGTCCGACTATAATGCTACCGAGCCGTCGATGGTAGCCACAGCAGTCCTTAACTATTAGGAGTTAGGAGATACGGCAATATGTCGACAGAAACTACTTAGCAGTACTTGGATAGACGCGGACTTGAAAACAATCGTCTTCATCATTCCATTTCTCGTAATGATGTAACGAGACGAACAGGTCCCGCATCTGATGATGGTAAGGGCTTGTAATTTTCGAAAGAGCTTGTAATAGGCCTAGGTGTCAAAAAACGAAAATGCAGAAGCAACGACACCGACTTCTGAAATTAAAGTTATTTTTACTTTGTAGTGTTTTCTAAGTCAGCCGGTATAGTTAATAGTAGCCCGAGAATTACCTTAAAAAGTAGATACATAATTACCTAGATACGTACTTTGAAAACTAGTTGCATTTCGACGTTACCCTGAAAAATATTCGTACAAATGTGCGCATTTGGTTTTTTTTTTTAAATTATGGAAAACATAATTTTCCAAAAGCGCACACTTCTGAAATACTTTACTTATTCGTAGTACCCAACACAATAAATGTGGAAGTTATGAACCTAGGTAGGGTAGCGGAATGCGTAATATGAAGTAGTTACTACTAAATAAAAAAAAAATATGGATCATTTAGATAAAGCAGTCTCGATAAGCAAAGTCTAAAATAGTTCAACATGAAATTCATGAATAGTTAGAGCACGGTAATAATATTACCGTGGTTAGAGGTACTTATATAGGCTGATAATGATTAAGACACCGCTCCACAGCGGCCCACGGCTTAGCTTCGCTTTGTGACAAAATGTAGACGGGATCGTCCACTGCCACGCTATGCACGAAACATATGCTGGCAAACAAATGAGTCATGCCAAACCTCTCCGTGCACATCCTGCATAGCATTGGACGGTCGACTAAATACACACTTTACCTGAACCGCCTTATTGTCTTCTTCTGTCCCCTAGCTTTTATCCCAATTTATTTGGGGCCAGCCCTCCTAGTACTTCTGATACGGTTCTGGGCGTCTGTAACCACCTTATTGTAAAAAATTAAAATAAAATCATCAATATACGTAAAACTTCTCTGGTATCATAATTATATACACTTACTAGAAGCTTAGCGCTTTTCGACAAATTACACAATGTCGATATGAATGTTAATGTTATTGTTATTAATGCTGACATAATTTACTTGACAGTGGCAGCGCATTCGAAGGTCAATGGCAGAATGGCAAGCGGCACGGCCTGGGCGTGGAGACGCGTGACCGCTGGCTGTACCGCGGCGAATGGACGCAGGGGTACAAGGGCCGCTACGGCGTGCGCCAGAGCACCATCAGCAACGCCAAGTACGAAGGCACCTGGGCCAATGGACTCCAAGACGGATACGGCTCCGAAACATATGCTGATGGCGGTCAGTATTGTCTAATTTCTTTCATTGCCAAACTATTGGTATTCAGACAAAAATACATTACGTTTACATGGCCATGGCATTCTTAGCTAGGTAGATCCGTTCGTTACGAGAAAATACATTATTGTTAATTTGATGATAACACCCAAAGCTATTGTTTTAATCCGAAAATAAACTCTTGAATCCGGGTTAGCCCGAGGCGCTACTTGCATAGTTATTTGTAATAAATTAATTTCATAAGTATTTGTTATATCTACGCGTTGTTAGCCTCATGACCCAGATTGTACTGGCGTGAACTAGGAAGGAAACCCTTTTGCTTGCGCAATGTTTGCTGTTGGAAAATAATATCTGTAAACAACACACCGTCAGGATTATAAATTCTTACTGAACATACCCAGAAGTATACCTACTAGGTAGTATGCAGCTACGATTTTATATATCGCTTTAAAAAGCACGCGATAAATGGAACGGAATGCGTACCTACGTGGACTTATATGGATTTGTTTCTTATTTAAAGATTTCAATTACGCGTACACCTATCAATATCCAAATCACGTGTATTGCACGTTCGTATGTCGTTAATTCATATTGTGCCAAGTGACAGCTGATAATAATTACAATCATTTGTGGAATAATTTTCCCAGTAACACCTAAGTCCGAAGTTGGACTTCATTTAGCTAATAGTTTGCGAGCGTTGACTCATGCTCTCAATAAAGATTTGTCATTCATGAAATTAAAATGAAATTATTAAATCACAGAATGATTTGTAACATAAGAATTTAACCTTTAACAATATTACGACTTTTTTATTATCATGCCGAAGCTTTCAGTGAAGTTTTTTTTTTGTAGTGGCGTGTTACCTATAAATATTTCCGAAAACAACTGACGAGAATAATAAGTAAATCTTTAGTACCGTAAACATATATACATCGTCCTTATGATTTACCTACTCTGAGTTCTGACATACTTTGAAGCGATTTAGTTCAACTGATCATAATATTAACATTTACTAATAGAGACATCTTATAGAGCTGTATTATAAATTATAAACATGTTAATTTGAATTTACCAACGAGTCTATCAACTTTGCGTAGCCCAGTTACTCGTATGCAATGAAAGTTTTCAGTAGTTTTCTCGATGAATGATCAGAGTGAAGCGGCCCTGTGCTCTGCGCGCCACGCACGGCCCGCGGCCCTCGCCGGTTAAATATAGCACAGGCACGCCTGCCGCGCCGCGCGCCGCCTCGACACACAATCATGTCGACCACTCATATAATACTAGGCACTACAAAAATTAACTATACAATCACACCCTAATTACACGGACATAATTTTGATGTTAATCTGTAGAGTCATCTCTATATTTCCTTACTTAATTTACTAGTGTCCCAAACAGGCCTTTCTATCGTCTCTACAACTCGACATTATCCAAACTTAAAAAAATTGTGACATTTAGAAACGGTTTGATTCTTGATTGCTTTTCGTAAAACGCAAACGTAGGGATACAGCTGATAGGGATAATGTTATAAACACAGGAAATATAAAATTTGACACCTTTCGGCACGGAAAACGTGCTAGACATTACATTCATGAATGCCATTGACGTCTTACGGTGCTTGAAAATTGACGATAGCGAGATTGAGTATAAGAAATAAATCGAGCCATAGAGTAATACTTCATTCGTATTCTCAAGTCATCGATGCAGAACATCAGTAAAAGTAAATTTTACACTACACATTAAAATATGTTTTAAATTGATTTAAAGCTAGAAGTTGAGATATCTTTACCCATATTTTTGACTATCATCATTATTTCTACCTCTTTTCTTAGATTATAGCTTTCACTGTTTTTTTTTTCTGTCCTTATTGTTTTCCTGCCTTTATTCATAACTGCTAAGGCAAAAGTACAAAAACCATCTACAGGTGTAATCTATTAGATATACTGTAGATAGAATCACGTTTTGGAATAGAGAAACGTTGAATCGCGTCACTTAAAAGCATTTCTCTTGACGTGTACTGGCGATAGATTAGAGCGATTTGCCCGTAATATTTAAAGACCTATCGGACTCGAACGTATGACGTCTTTACATCACATTTGCTGTTCAACGTTGATGCCATTATTGTGCGATTACAGATTAGCGAGCGATGAGTATTTTCTTTATCTCTTTTCAACTGCATCTAGCTAATGGTATTATGATAAAACCCTTGTCAGGCTTCTGTCGCACTAAAGTGGTTTATATCTACAACATTAAAAGTAGTAGTCAGCTTTGCGTGCTTATCTAGTTATCATTCATGTTTACCCCTGTTACAATCGTTATGGAAAAGTGATAGTAAAACCACAATTTTATATTTCGACTACCAAGTAGGGGTTGTATTGCCACAAGCAAACACGCCCAAAATTAAACCTTGGCCATGTATTTCAAGTACTCTATAAAGGAGCAACATATACCTTATCTACTCACCACATCAGCGTCAAAATTCAAATTCGAATAATAAATAACAAAGTAATACTATTTTACAATAAACATTTTGTACATAATGTATATTATATATCTACAATGAGTTTGTTTTGCTTTTAAAACAAAGAGAAAAGAGTTTTCTATCTATAATAGACATAAGCCTCCCCCAGACTCTTCCAAAGTTTTCGATCGTAAGCTTTCCTTCCATGTTGCGCATGCTGTCGATCTCAGGTCATCCTCGAGCCTGCCGGGGCAGCGGGATTGTCCGAAAGGGTTACCGCTACGGAAGGAACATGGATGGGTTTTAGTCAGTAAGAGTCTGACACTCCCTTCCGCTCCACCCAGAGCGGGAGGGGTCATGTGATGATTTCCCATCCTTAAAAAAAAAAAAAAGGTCATCCTCGAACCTACGCACCGGTTTTCCTCTTGTGTCGGAGAGATAATTAATCCGAGGCGGGTATATTCTTCGACATATTCGAAATTGCTATTATTAATAAGGATTGGTTCATTATATAATATGGTTGGTTAGTTTTTGATGTGTTCTTCTGAAGTCCTACGTTGGTAACTTTCCCTGACTAACCTTGCAACATTTCCTGTAGTTGGTTCGGGTTTTCGGTAATAAGGATGAGACTATCAGCATATCGTAGATGTTTCTATAGCTACTCCAGTCTATATCTAAATGCCTGTCCTATATTGGCAGAGAAGAGCATCACCTAACTCATGAACAACAGAGTCGTAGATTTCTATAGGTCACATTGTGATTCTGTTATACAGAATGATAAAACCATTGAATATGATTCCAGGCACGTACCAGGGACAATGGATGCGCGGGTTGCGTCACGGCTACGGTGTCCGCACTTCGGCGCCGTTCGGGCTGGCGTCGCACTACCGGGGCGGCGCGCGTGGCCACCGCGGCTCCATGTCGTCGCTCAACGAAGGCGGCGCCGACCCCTCCGAGCTGCGCACCACGCGGATGGACGACGCGCGAGGAGGCTTCGTGCTCACGGTCCGCTCCGACCAGCCGTCCGGACGCCGCGGATCGCTTGTTGGAAAACCTAAAGGACTGCTACAAGTAAGTTGAGTCTGCAATCATTCTCTCTGCTGTCCACTACCGGACCTTTGCTCGAAAGAGAGGTATTCAATCATCGAAACTTGCGGTATGGGCATGCCAGCCTGATTGTGAAAACAGTGTATTTTTCGCTGGTGACATTACTTCTTGTCCTTTGCTGTAATGGGGTATATAATTTAAAACATGTTCATACTTGTCTATATATTTTTCAATAAGAAAAATAATTTTACGGGTGTTTTCACTTGGATCAAGGCACCTTAGGATTTAAGCTGCAAATCCCATCGTACGTTAATTATCTAAATTTAGCTGCTCTAACAAATATTATTTTAGTGTAAAGAGACAAGTACGGAAAAATGGGGTCCTTTTGTGAGTATTCTAGGGTTGCACCTAGTACTACTAGATAAACAAAACCAAAATACAAAAACATGATTTAGAAAATCCCTTAAAATTGCCTAAGCTATTGAACTCCACTTACTAAGACGACGTATAATGTTTTCAGAAATGGCGCAAACAGCGCAGCGTCGGCGAGCTGGACGGCACCGGCACGGGCTCGGTCCACTCCGGGGGCTCGGGGGGCTCAGGCTCTTCGTGGGTCTCCTCGGTAGACAGCACCCACTCCGCTATGACCCATGCCTCTTTGCACACAAACTCAAACGCAAGTTTCGTTGTCGAGGTGGGAATTGACTTATTTGGTTTAAATCACAAATTTATCACCCACATAATCGTTCGCATGTTGATGCAATGCCATCTTGATGCCCTCCACCCCCGGGCCGAACCCTCGCTAGCATGGCTCCACACGAACAAAATTGTCTACTTATACCAACCCATTAACAAATATTGCTCACACATAATAAGTACGTGTAGATCCAGTCCTAACTAAAATAAACATGTTGTCATCTTTGTGACACACCATCTCTAACTCTGGCCCCTATGTTTATACTTGTATTTATTAACAACTAGCAGCCCGCCCCTGCTTCGCACGGGTGCAATTTTTTTTTTCGAATTTCCTAAATTTTCTTTCATACAAACCTTGTCCTGACAATACCGAACACAACAAAAAAAGAATTAGCGAAATCGGTTCAGCTGCTCTCAAGATTTCCGCTTAGCAACACATTCAGCGATTCATTTTTATATTAATACTAGCTGCGCCCCGCGGTTTCACCCGCGTAAGTTTCGATTTAGGGGGATGAAAAATAGATGTTGGCCGATTCTCATAGATACCGGATAGGCACAAAAAATTTCATCAAAATCGGTCAAGCCGTTTCGGAGGAGTATGGCAACGAAAACTGTGACACGAGAATTTTATATATTAGATAGATGACTCTCTACATCCTAAATGAAAAATCCTAAGCGAAACATGAATAATTTTCACAGTTTACACTGCAGGCTTTGTAAATAAAGGTTTACGATGATATAATGTGTGGAATGCCATTACACGATAATTAGTTTGAGGATTTTTCTAATTTTAGGACCTCGTTCCGATGATATCTACGTCTGAATCAATGTCACTCGTCAAGCATGTTATTCATATGTGGGGATTGATATTTTGCGTTTTGGTTTTGTTTAATAACCAATACATGAGACATTGTCAAAAATACAATAGAAACCGGTTTCCCCTCATCAAAATCGTATTAGTAAGTAATTTTCTTTTGGCAGGATGAACATTTGGATGCGAGTGTCACAGAAACATACATGGGCGAATGGAAAAACGATAAACGTACTGGGTTCGGTATCAGCGAGCGCAGTGACGGCCTTCGGTACGAGGGAGAGTGGTCGGCAAACAAAAAGTATGGATACGGCGTTACTACGTTCCGAGACGGTACGAGGGAAGAAGGCAAATATAAGAACAACGTACTTATAACAAGCCAGAAACGAAAACATTTATTCCTCATGCGGTCCGCTAAATTTCGTGAACGTGTTGACTCAGCAGTAAACGCAGCTCAACGTGCATCAAAAATAGCATTACAAAAGGCTGATATAGCTATCTCCAGGTCAGTGTATATCAGATTTAAATTACAATAAAAACTGTTCTAAATGTGTAGTTCACTAACAAAATATTATTTATCATAATTTTTACAGAACCGCCACGGCTCGAGGGAAAGCTGAACAAGCCGACGAAGCGGCAGACCAAGCAAAAGAAGACTGTGATATAGCGCAAGCTACTGCGAAGCAGTTCGCTCCAGATTTTAAGCACCCAGGCTTTGACAGAATAGGATTAAGAGAAAAATATAGACAAAAGGTTTACGATGCACAAACTGCAGCAACCGTATCACAAGAATCTGAAAAGATCTTGGATGGAAAGAGCATTCCAAATCATATCCCTCCGATGCATTCACAGATTCCTCAAAATAATAGAGCTCCAAATGCAGTACCCTCCAGGAGACCTTCGACGCAATATCCTAAATCCGTAGATCCACGGCTCGCAAACAATACTAACTACAATACAGACAATAGAAATCTTGGACCACCACACGATCCGTACTATTCGTCAAGTCAAGATAACTGGAAATCAGCAAATACAACGCCTCAAATTTCGCCCGACAGTCAAAAATCTTACTTGCCAAATGACCAAACATTTCCATACGGACCTATCTCACAAGGAGGTCAGCAACAACAGCAAGCTTCCTCGTACAGATTCAATCAACCAAGTATGGACCAAAGTGGCCAGCAATATGTCACCCAAGATCGACGACTGTCTTCGGCTAACAGACAACAACCAAACCAAAGACCCCAACAGCAAGAATGGAACCCCCCTCAAGCTCCCCCCCGACGACAGAGTGTGCTTGGTCAGCCTTCCTATGACGCCCAGGGTAACGCGTATGTTGAACCCGCCTCTGCGTATGGACGAAATGAGCTTCGAACCGGAACCGTACACTCTGAGGGCCCTCTCGACCGACAAGCAATGCCGGCGAATCAGCAACCCTATCATCCAACGATCGATTCCCAAGGCTATAGACAACCGCATGATCAACAAGGGTACGGCCAACCGCAAGATCATATGTATCGACAGCTGCCGAATGACAATCAATATCGACAAACAGGTTCTACTGATCAGGCATATAGGCCCACTGCTCCTACTGAACAAGATGTTGTCAACGGAGCTCGGCCAGCAGGACCGCGTCCGTCCATTGACTACTTCGATCATTACAAAAGACCCCCTAGTCGAGACTCAAGTGTCGATCGGTACGGACGACGGTCACGGCAGCCGTCTGTGGAGGCGGCTCCAAGCGGGGGCTCCCGGGCAGGCTCCGTGGCTCCACAGCCCGCGGTGCCATCTCGGCCGGCCTCCCGAGCCGCTACACCTGCGGGCAACGGGCATCTAGCGTCTGGCCGTGGCTCCATATCATCTCGTGCGGGTTCGCGAGAACCTCAACCTTTTGAGGACTCACTTTTGAGAAAACGGACGCTCGGACAGGAAATATCACCATCACCTTATCAGCCCAAACGTACTGAAAGTTTGTATGTGGCTCAAGTACCAGAACCACCACCGCCTGCGCCGATGAGAGGTGGAGGGGGCGGTGGAGGCGGCGGAGGCGGAGGAGGCCGTAAGGTAGGTTCATTACAAATACAATATTATGCATGAGTTAGGTAACGCACTAGCGTTACACACACACAGCGGGTACAGGCCACAGGCCTCCTCTGTAAGAGGGAGTGGGCCGTCATCCACGACGCGGTAGTGGTAGGTTATGAGGATAGATAAATAGCCTACTTAATAAAAATGGTAAATTCATTCATTCACTGGCAGCCTAAACCGCTGGGTCTAGAGTCCAGAAGCATGAAATTTTGCACATGAGTTCCTTTTATCACGAAGGTGCGCATTAAGGAAGATTTTTTGTAAATCCATCCATCAATCCCCGAAAGGAATTTAATAGGGGATGAACGTTTCAATGGAAAGTTCGTCTTATTTGGCGATGGGGAATCCCATTTGGCACAGCTTGTAATAGATAACAAAATCAGTTTATTTTTAGAGAGCGGAAAATTTTGGTACTCTGGGATTATTCTACAAGGTTATCAACTTTTCATATTATATTCGACTACATATACCAGCAAAACTACGCAAATGGTACTGTTAATATATCTCTAGAAAAAAAAAACTATTCTATTTTAAACAAACTACAACTACATACTGTACAGAGGCGCGGACTGAATGCCACAAAGATGAATCTAATGTACCTACATTTAGAAACTAAGAGAATCAAATTGTACGTACTATTAATATTATAAGAGCTGCACGCTAATTACGTAACACACTATCCCTCACAACCTGAATCATTTTGAAGGATACTGCCAATCCATTGCTTCATATGTTCGAAAAATATGTCTCCTCAACAACGGAAATAACGCAATTAATGTTGAACTGTCAAAATGAAAGCCATTGCTACTGTTACAGTGTTACGCAATTACCCGCTGATTGCACCAAACAAAGTAATGTTTAAAATCACATATTATTGAAGCTAAACGTGCAAAGTAGAGCAGATGAAATAAGCGCTAAAGCACTATAATAGCGTCAGCCTAAGCTAGTGCCAAATATAAGCGCGCTTTGCTCTCTGGTGTGCATTTCGAAACATTCAACTTGCTACGACACTGAAGCGAGTCTTAGCGTGCAATTTTTTTTC
Source organism: Gortyna flavago (assembly GCA_963669345.1). Classification (NCBI taxonomy): domain Eukaryota; kingdom Metazoa; phylum Arthropoda; class Insecta; order Lepidoptera; family Noctuidae; genus Gortyna; species Gortyna flavago. The sequence goes on along the minus strand of OY770128.1, from coordinate 8,394,952 downwards.
TCCATTTAGACTTGCCACTAGATTGTCAGATCATATAATATACTTATGTAATAACAAGTTTATATTAAAAACAAAGTGCAATAAAGGTATTGAAATATCTTTATTGGCACGTCATCCCCCAAAATTTATAAAAATAATTAATTGGTTACCCGTTATTGTCCAACTAACTGTAGGTACATTAAAATAAAATTCAATTTCCAGCAAGCTAAAGAATTAAATAAATCCGCATTTACTTTAGCAGCGGTTGCCACGTCTTAATGCAAGGGGTGAAAAAGTCGTTGAACCATTATGATAATTTGTCAGCAATAAGTAGCATTGCTGACAAATTATCATAATGTTTCAACATTTTTTTTATAAGCATAAAGCGTTTGCGATTATAGAATGACCCATTTTATATACTTTTCATCATTTTCTGATATTGACAAATTCGCAGAAATATTTTTTTTTTAAAACTTCTCAATCCTTCCCAAAGATTTTGGAACTACTAATCGTGTAAGTAATAAACAAAAATTAGTCTCATCCAACTCAACCGTGCAGTGGTCGCGCCTCAAAAAAGGACGTATGTCGCCGCGCGGATTACATATTAGGTACGAGATAGGTGTAATTCAGGTATTAAGTATTCATTTTATATTCACTTAAATGAAAACTAAACAAATTATTCAAAATATATGAATAAAAATATTCTGATTATTTTAAGACAAAAAGGCACATTGGTCTGAAATTCAGACCGAACCTTTAAAAAATCAAGTCACTATACTAATTATTGGTTTCTAAACAAGAGATAATATTTACTTAGAATGACGAAACAACAAAAATAAAAAAAAACATACTAATTTTGTGTTGCATAAATTCTCACGTACCTAATGAGTCGTACAAATAACAATTCAATAGTAAACCGCGGAATTCACAGAGCTCCTGGAGACCACCGCACGCGCAAATCAAGGAATGTTAATAGATACCCATCTGTTTTTCGGGAATATTTAATGTTGCAACAGTTGATTACTATTTTTTATTTATTATATATGTATATTTATTTATTACCTAACAATCCGCGCGACCGCCGGCGCTTGCGCAGGGTTAACAAATCGTTACGCGCAATTTATGAACAAGGTCACCCAGGTTATTGTACGTTACTTGGCCACCTAAATAACTAGGCACTGAAATACGGTATTGCTAAATTGGTGATTGAAACATGTTGTATTTCATGGGAACATCACAAATATGTGAAGAAATGGAAAGTTTATTCAGATATATTGACCGCGTTAGCAGTTGAACAAAGTACTTTGGATTAAATAAACAATGTTACAGCTGAAAAATGATCAAAAAGCTTGATCGAAGAAAATCTATGTCAAAACGCGATGGATGTACGAATGGCATTGCAATAAGTTTAGTAATGACACGCCAGTAGGCGGGCGACGGGCGCGCGCGGGGCTCGGGGCAGCGCTCAGCCCGTTCTATTTCTAAATTGAGACAGTCACTCGCTGCCGCTTTCCGTGTATCACCTCTTCGCTATATATAACTAAAATATATTAAATCTCAAAAAAAAATACTTTGCAAGTTACTCACACTACCAAATTACTCACGTTTAATTGTAAAATGTTAATCAAATACGTAACGTAAAAACGGTGCCACTGTACCTTTATATAAGTCAGAACAACATGCTGAAAGTTTGTGAGCCGTGATTCGTAAAATTGTGTAATTGAAAATGTGGTACCAAGGCGAGGAAGATGATGAAGAGGACCTTGCGTGCTCCCCGGCGATCCTCGCCAGGCGAGCGTCTGAGAGTTGGATTAACGTACCTCCCGTAGAGGTAAACTTACTCGCACAACATTTGAGTAATACAAAATAAACTTAGCAGTGATAAAATCATAACCTTTCATATTATAATGCTACCCGCTGAACTCTAGTCTTATCAATTACAATGACATAATGTTATAAAGGTAACAGGTGCGCTAAACTCGTACCAGGTCAAAAAGTATACATCCGCACTTAGATGTATTGGTGTCTACGCAAATAAACGCTTTACTTTCAATCGAAAGGTCAATGGAATTGTTTGTGTACACCGTCACATAAATCAACTTGTTTTTTCTAAACGTCGGACGCCCGGAGCCAGATCTCCGGGGTAAATCTAAACAAAACAATTTATTTTGCTCATCAATTTTCCTGATATATTATATCGTTTACTACTTTGTACATTATTATGTTAACGGTTAGTATCATGTAAGGATAGATGTGTGCTATAAAATCGAAACACTCGCGTAGATAATTATTTCAATATTTTATATTTAAAAAGAAACTCAGCTTCTGTAATTCTTAAATTTTATACCCGTCTTCAAGCTTTCTTCAGCTTCAGCGTTTCAAGAAATGATAACATGTCTCTAAAGTTGTGGAGTTGCTTCCACAACTTTAGGGATAATATAACAATATAACAGCAGTATTGCTTGAGACATAAGTATTTCCTCCAAAACAAAGACCTTCTTGCCCAGATGATGTTAAGTAATTTATTATTTATATACAGATGCTAAGCACGCCGCAGACTCTTCAGCGTAAGAAGTCGTTGCCGGACGTGGCGGGCATGCCACGCATGCCGGACGGCGGCGGCATGTCGCGCGAGGAGGTGTCGGCGCTCGGCTCGGCGCGGCGCGAGGAGGTGCGCCGCATGCACGAGGAGACCGAGAAGCTGAGGGCCAACCCTCTGCTCTACCTAGTCAGTCCGCAAGTCAAGGTTAGATACTGACTTCCTTTACCATTTTTATAGGCCACTGCTCTAAAAACGGTGAAGGAAAACATCGTGAGGAAACCGGAATGCCCTATATAGAACCAAAAATTTAAAACCAACCCGCAAAGCCCGCGTGGATCATGGCCCACTCCCTCTCACAGAGAGGAGGCTAGTGTCCCAGCAGTGGGAACATTATAGGCTGATTATGCTTTCCAATTTTATAGTTCAATGTCCGAAATGGAGAACATTATCAACTGCTACGAAAGTGCTACGAAATGCCTACGAATGCTACGACGCACTTCATCATTAAATGCAAGCATAAATGAGTAACCTTCGTACTCATATCCATGTAAATGTGTTGTATTCTATTCGCAGGACTGGTTCTCCCGGCAGCAGCTGGTGATCCTAGTGCTGTTCATCAACATCTCTCTGGGCATCATGTTCTTCAAGCTGCTCACGTAGCATCGGCATGTGGCGCACGTGCGCCTTCTCTTCCCGATGCCGTTAACGACACTTTTGTAAATATTTGTAATTTTTGAACCAGAAATAGTCCAAATATTATTTGATGTGCGACAAATGTTTAAAATAACATTTATTCTTTATTCCTTTTTAATACGAGAGTTACATTTACACATCCAATGAAAACGTATTTATTTTTCAATAAGGACTTCAATTTACTAGTGTACTTTTCTTTGACGTTGTGAAAGTGTGCAAAGAATGACGATATAAGAGTGAAAACATTATCCAAGTATTTCGTCGAGCTAATAATTTCGACTTGTTTTGTGCGGGAGTGAATTGAACCTGTTTTGTGTCCGGTAATCGGAAACTTCGAATGTAAGGAGCACGTTGTTCTATAAACCTGCATATTGTAGGTTTATTATGCCTTCTATTATGAAGCTAACGCCTTTAATGTAATTTTAACAACTGAGGTGTTGTTGAAAGCAGAGAGTTTTCGAAGAATTCATGGTCGCTTGTTCATGTGGGAAGAAAAAAATATATATAATAATGACAGCCCCGAGGAAGTCGTTTGTTTCACTACACGACACTGCACTCACGACGATCTGCAGCAGCTGCCGAGAGCTGGCAGTCATGTAGCATCCTACTTTATTCAGACTGTAGAGATTGACAGAATTAGGTATCTGAAAACTTTCCGCCACTACTGAAGTCGGTTATGGACGCTATTATTACTAAATGTTATTGTTGCTAAGTCAAAGTTTAAATAATTAATAAATTATATTTGTCAATTTTTAATAGTTCGTGCTGGTTATTAAGAGATTCAAATATTAAGTACCCCGAGTGATAATAAAGGCACAAAATATGTTAGATATAGGTATCTACTTGTTTCGAAAGTGTATATAAGTAACAATGATATTAATTAAAATTTTACAAATATTACACAAATTACGCATACCTACCTATAAGTAGATACGTTGTTATGCTTGCAATATGTACAAGACAAAAAATAAAATAAATGTGCATTATTTTCCTATTCTATTAAAATTGTAAAAATTTAGCGATGAATACTGAAATTTTTATACAAGATTTAATCTTCATTTTATACCTATGAAGTCAATTCTCTCGTAATCGAATTGTTTATATGGTTAATACTATATAAATGGTATGTTAGATACTTTATAATATTGGCATGGAAAGCGTGCGTTGAGACTGTTGATCGTATTATATACACCTACAACGAAACTTATTGAAAGCGCACATTCGTTGTACGGTTATATATTATACAGTTGGTAAGACAATTTTCACAGTTTCATTATTATGTAAAGAATATAAGTTATGTCTCTAAGAATTTTAAATACTTGTATCGATTTTATCTACGTTTCAGAAATAAAATATTTTAACAAAACATATATATATATGACATTTATTTTTGCATGTTCCCAATCCTGTGTTTTTCCCAACGCTGAAATGGAACGCAACCCTCTACACGAGAAGCGGATGCCTCGCCACATATACGAAATATTTGATAATATTAGTCATGACCATACAGACTTAAAGCACATTTGCTATAAAATTTTAAATAACACCATGGGTGAAAGTTGAAATGGAATACAAAGAATTTATAACAGCTTTTTCAGAGAAAATCTAACTAAAAGTTCCTCCAATCTATTATGATCTCACATAGACTTCAGATTTATTTATAACCAAAATTATTCAGCACCCAGGTTGGTACTTTCTGGGGGCAAAATTTTTACAACTTACTACTTACTTTTTTTAACTTACTTCACCTATAAAAATAAATGCGTCATCTGTTGCCGTCCGCCGCGCCGTCGGTCGCCACACAACTCGCGCGGCAGTCGCTCGTGACTTGTGGCATGCTACCAACTGTTTAATAGAGGTCAGTGTCTAAATCACTCCTTTCATTTGTTTTCTCCGCAGTCGCTGTCGCAATACACGTGTCGCTTGAGCGTGCGCGTAGCCACGGAGTAAGGCCAATTTGACCATCCACACTATGATTGGCCATAGGAAAATCCATTGACATTAATATTACTTTTGAAATCATTGGGAAAATCTAACCCATCCGAGGAGGAGGGCAAAATTTTTTGAGCTCACTTTACCCGCTAATGCGATTACTTTGCTGCATAAGTCGACAAAGTAAATCCTATTTCTGTATGAATCATGGTTCGCCGCGATCATGCGGAAGCGATGCGCTTCCATGATGGTGCGCTTACGCTCCTCCTCCAATGGCATCCTGAATGTGTTTTCAGACCGGTGGGACTCTCTCCTCTTACGAAGATGGGTAAGAGTCCAGATACACATGTCCAAAGAAACTGGTGTGCCATTGAACAAACAGTTCTATGGTTCATTAGTTGTTTATTATTGTTAATTTAAATTAATACTAACATTAGGCTAAGTTAGAGTAAAATTATATGGATTTATATCTGAAATAAAATATTTGAATTTAATTGAATAATCTAACCTATTTATTTTTAGGTAGCTTTACTTGTTAACATAAGTCTGTCCGTGAGTCCTAAATGAGGGTCTCGAATTCTGCGTACGCCCCGGACTACTGAAAACCACGCTACGCGACTTCGACCAATAGAGACGACCTACGAACTGCTATCAGTAGCACTATGCACACCATTGCAAAGTCATTGGAACGTAGGTACTCACCCTGTATTGACCTACAAATAGGCTTGATTCAGCAAGTAGGTAAGCATTAGCTTTGGCTGACACTAAAGCTGAACGATAGTACAATACTATCGCATGCGTAGGTAAGTTCTTATTAATTTAATTAATATATACTTTATGGCTTCTTCCCGTTCCACAAAAGACTGTCAAACTATAACGTTGAACGTGAATGGTACCCATTATTACACGCGCTATTTACGCCTAAATACTGTTTATAGTGAGTGGTTGAGTGTAATGACGAAAAATGGCAGAGACACAACTACTTACGGCACAGAAGAGAAACTATCGGTATTTATATTGTAAATATTTCTATCAGTTTGTAAACATAGTGACTTTTTATGCGCGTACGAAGCGTGTGACTAATACAATCAAATTCAATTTAGCATCGTTATTTGATCCACAGTTTAGCTACTATCGAATTTAATTAAATTTTCTGAATTGATTCCCATAACCGTAGAGCATAGCGTGTTGTTGTTGACATTTTGCGAGTGTGAAGTTAGCTACTGAATCAGTTTAATGTTCTACAGAAGGATTTTCATGCCAATTTAACAGACCCGTACTTCAGAAAAACTGTCATAGTAACCTAATATTCAATAATAATTTCTTAAGGCGGATGAAACGCATACGCATGAGGCCATCGATCTGGACGACTTGCTGCCTAAAATCGGGGAGTTTGGTCTGTACCAGAAGCTTCTGTTGTGGCTCGTCTGCCTACCAGCCTGTTTGCCCTGCGGCTTCTGTGCGTTTAACCAACTGTTCATGACAGACGTCCCTGACCACTGGTGCAGAGTTCCTGAACTAGAGCTACTCAATCTTACGCAACAACAACGTAAAATATTATCAATTCCACGAAAGGTATTACAAGAGGAACTTGTCGTTATCTTTTATCACCTAGTTCATCGTATCATTATTTTATCAATCGGACGTTGCGGTTGTCAGATGTCAAATAATGGCAAAAAAATCACCATCATAAAATATGTATAAAGTAATCACTTCCGAAATCGTAATCAGTAACCATACCAACTATACCTACTAATCGGGGGTCTCGACATGTAATGAATGTAATGTATAGATACTACCTAGGCTACCTACCTACTTTTGCCATGTCTTGGCATGGAAACTAACCTTTTTTTATCATAATAGGCCACTGGCCCATTTTACCAAAAACTGGCCGTTTTCAGTTGAGACATTTAATGAAATGCCATAAAAATTTTAAAATTGTTTTCTTTTTATAGATTTTATGGCTTGACTATTATTATAATTAATTAATTAGTTTACTATTTCGACATGGTCTCCCAAATACAATAAACTAGCAGCGCCCCGCGGTTTTACCCGCATAAGTTTCCAGTGGGAATATCGGGATAAAAACAATCCTATGACCTTTGCCAGGACTCACACTATCTCTATACCAAATTTCATCAAAGTCGGTGCAGCGGTTTAAGCGTGAAAAGGTAACAGACAGACACACTTGCATTTAGTGCAAGCTTTGAGTGAGGTATTAACCTTACTCAAAGCTTGCATCAATCATCGATCACTATGTACCTATAGGTACATTATTTTCAATCGATCACTATGTACCTATAGGTGCATTATTTTCAATCGATCACTGTGTACCTATAGGTGCATTATTTTCAATCGATTACTATGTAGGTACCTATAGGTGCATAATTTTCAATCGATCGCTATGTACTTATAGGTGCATTATTTTCAATCGATCACTATGTAGGTACCTATAGGTGCATTATTTTCAATCGATCACTATGTACCTATAGGTGCATTATTTTCAATCGATTACTATGTAGGTACCTATAGGTGCATAATTTTCAATCGATCACTATGTACCTATAGGTGCATTATTTTCAATCAATTACTATGTAGGTACCTATAGGTGTATAATTTTCAATCGATCGCTATGTACTTATAGGTGCATTATTTTCAATCGATCACTATGTAGGTACCTATAGGTGCATTATTTTCAATCGATCACTATGTACCTATAGGTGCATTAATTTCAATCGATCACTATGTAGGTACCTATAGGTGCATTATTTTCCAATCGCAAATCACATTTTATGTAATGCTGAACATGAACCTCTTAGTGAGAACTCTCTTATAGAAATATTGACTGTCTGCAAAACGCGGTGATTGTACTTGTGCAATAGTTAGTATTTTTCTTGGCAGTTTATTATGAGGAAGAGCGCAGTGTCTTCCACTCTTCTTCCAGATAATAAAAACATCGTGTGTTCAACTATCACCAGTCTGCCGGTTAAACGATAATCACCAGTGGATGAAATCACGATGATTTAATTGAAGTAAAACCTGTTTATCTTCCAGGACAATACAACCTTTGAAAAATGCTCACGATATGCCATAAACTGGACAGAAATTATACACATGGGTGGAAATATAGAAGTCAATGAGAGTTGGTCTACAGAACACTGTGCTCAAGGCTATGAATACGACACCTCTGAAGTAACATCGTCTGTTGTTATTGATGTAAGTTCCTAATTTTAATTAGGTAAATCAAACAAACGAATCCCTGACATCTCATCATCATCTGCCTAGCATTTTCTTAGCTAAGTTTGTTGAGGTGGGCTCGCGCATTAGGTTTTAAGATAGCTTAAGTTTAGTTTCGTTCTACACGAAATCCCAATAACCTTCAGAGAAATTTTTAACCTATATCATGGGTATATTCATATCGTAAAGAAAAATTATTTAAGATTACATTCCTTTCAGTTCGATCTAGTCTGCGAGTACGACGTATACCCTACTCTTGGTCTGGTTGCTTTAAATGTTGGAGGGCCAGTTGGAGTATACACGTTTGGTATTTTAAATGATCGAATAGGACGCAAGAAATCTTTCTTTCTTTGTCTGAGCACACTTCTACTTGGAAGCTTAATGACTGCGTATGCTCATGAGTTCTGGTTCTGGACAATGGCACGAGTAATCGTAGGACTAACTATTCCTGCAGTTTATCAGATACCCTTCATTATTTGTAAGTAAATAAGTATATATTCATGAAACAGTAAAATGATAATATATGAATGTATTTATCCATACAAAGACAAAATAATATGAATAATTAATCCTTTCAGCTTTGGAGTTAGCTGGTCCAAACTACAGATCATTTGTAACTGTGATGACTTGCGTTTTTTACACTTTGGGTTTGATATTATTATCCATCGTCACATACTTGCTGAGAGACTGGAGAACCCTTGCCTTAGCTACATCAGTACCTTTCTTTTTTTACTATTTATATTGGTTCGTACTGCCGGAGTCCCCTCGGTGGTTACTCATGCGTGAAAGGCTGGAAGAAGCGAACAATGTTTTGAAAACTATCGCAAGAGTCAATGGGAAGGAATTGCCGGAAGAGTTTACGAATAAACTTCAAAAACAGGTTATAGAACAAAAGGAGAGGGGCGTAACAGAAGCTAAAACCGTGAGCGTGTTCGCTCTGTGTCGGACCCCGAACATGAGACTTAAAACATTTCTGATAACTCTGAACTGGTGCGCATCAGAGATGGTGTACGTGGGCCTTAGCTACTACGGGCCGGCTATTGGCGAAAACCAGTACATGAGCTTTTTCCTGTCGTCAGCAGTTGAGATACCAAGTTACCTTGTCTGTTGGGTGCTGATGGACCGTATTGGACGAAGATGGCCACTCTGTTTGTCAATGGTTATAAGTGGAATTTTCTGTATCGTAACTGTGTTACTCCCTAGTGGTAAGTATTGTTGTAAAATAACAAATTCAATTGTAAATAGGTACCTATGTGTATAGAACCGAAATAATTTTCCAGATGCTCGAACGGAAACCCTAATCCTCTATTTAATATCCAAGTGTTTTATATCTGCATCCTTCTTAATAATATACCCTTATGCCGGAGAACTGTACCCGACGGAACTGAGAGGCGTTGGTATCGGAACATCGGCATACATTGGCGGCTTGGGTCTGATTATAATACCTTTTATAAACTACTTGGTAAGAATGATAACCAAAACGTAGTCAGACATTTTGGCAGTGCTAAACAAATATAAAGTGATTCCCAGGTAACTGCTCGCAATCACTGTAGATATTTTTATGTATCATAGATCATCTGAAGGCCAATTATCGTAATTTAAAACGTTCAAAATGTAGTAGCAGTCACGTCTCGGCGACAAAAAAAAATCAGCAACTTGTCAAAATTTAGAGAAATTATTGGTATTTTTGACAGATTGAGACTGCAATCAGACTGTGAACGTTCTTAAAATTACGAGAATTGCCCCTCTGGTATAATTTGAATATTGGGCCTTTTTATTTCATAATATACCTACACACCTATTATTAACTACCGAATTAAAGGCGCTGGTTCGGTGGTAAAACAAAGTATAATAATAAGTCACTCAAAAGTAAAAACCATAAGGTAGAAAAAGCATAAACAAAAGGTATAAAAAGGTAAAATATCAAAAAAAGAAAATGTCTTGCACAGCTAATTACAAAATTCACCATCGTGAAGTCCAACATATTCACAAGTATTTAAATGATTTTATTTATTTTACTTTATTTGGCACCTGTGTAAACTATCCACGGTAGATTGATAAACACGAAAGTGCGTAACCTGAAAAATCCATTGACACTTTTTACATTAAATACGTGTAAATAGTATGTACATACATGTGTCCTTCATTTATTATAAGTATAACATTATGCAAACATGACCCATTTAAGTAAATATGTAAACAACGTGTTTCCTTTTAACAAGAATAATCTTGTAGGCCATGTAGTTGTCCAAAGCCTATGTAGGTAACGGTCAATCAAGATAAGCGAAACTCCATTTAAAGATAGTTAGTTATTCGTGTTTGGATGGTTGTTAGAATATATGGAGTAGGTATCTACCTAGATGCAGTTAAAATAATTACAAGATTTATATTGATTATTTGATGACGTTATCCTTCTCGTAGAAGGAACACACACATAGGCACATTCACGATTTTTTTTATAAAACATGAATTAGAATGACTGCGAGTTGTATAAAACTCACAGCGTGATTTTAATTTATACTTTATGACAATGCGGTAAGAGTTCCATAAGGTAAGAATCCTTTACAGGGCTCAAGTAACCTCGTCCTGCCTCTGGTAGTTATGGGCGCAGTCTCAGTCGTGGGAGGGCTGAGCGCGCTCCGCTTGCCTGAAACATTGCACACTTCGCTGCCACAAACGGCTGAAGAAGGAGAACAGTTTGGCAAGGATTGGACTTATGCTGACTGCATGGCTTGTGGTGATCAAAGGTGAGCATTAAATAGTAAGAAAAGAATCAACAATATCAACATCATAGACAAGAACGCCATTTTTCGACCTATACGATACGCAATCCTAATCATTAGATAGATAAGTAGTTACTAACAATTTAAAGAACTAATGTTCGATTTATCAAAAGTATAAAGTTAGAGATTTACACAAATTAGACTTTCGGCATTACTGAAAAGCATGTTGGTACTTTTTGTTACGGTTCAAACTCAAACTCAAAGCATTTATTTCAATTAAACCATTTACAGGCACTTTTGAATTGTCAAGAAGTCGGTCAGTCAGAAAATATGAAGCTAGTTGCCCATTCCAAAGCGTGGGCACTCTTTTAAATTTTTTTTTTTTTTAAATATTAGTTATTTCATTAATGTTGAATTTATAATTATATGTGTGAGCGATGTAATAAAATAAAAAAGACGTACGTGTTAAAAGCGTCCAGAGTACAGCAAATAGTATCTTCTTAACAAAATAACAATCCAAAAATAAAATAATTAAAAATAAGCCGAGGTAGCCAAGTGATGACCAGCCCCAACTGACGGCGCCCGTTCACGAACATGGCATGACGCATAGATCAGCACCATTCAGCTCAACCATTTTGAAGGGAGCTAAATGATCTAACACACACGCCACCGTCAGCGAGACATTTTAGTGAGCATGACATACTATCAGCCGCCAGGGTACATTCAAGTCAATGAAAGACATATTTTTACCCGATAAATGGTAGCTCTATAATACATAGAACTCACATCTGTGCTATGCAATTATACAATACAAAGGAAATTGAGTTTATACAATACAAAGATAGTCTTACAATCTTCAGCAGCTCCAACCTCCAACAGTATGTTCAAGTATTAATCAATTAGTTGTGGTTGTGGAGCAGGACCAGCATTGATCCAGGCATCTTTATCAACGATGTAATCCCCTAACTTATAATATGCCTGCCTGCATAGTGTGCGTTTTATACAAGACTTGAATTTTGTCTCATTCAGTTGAAGTTCCACGTAGGTACAGATATCCAAATCCCAAAAAAAAATACATTTCTTCTAATATATAAAATTCTCGTGTCACAGTGTTTGTAACAAAACTCCTCCGAAACGGCTTAACCGATTCTTATAAAATTTTGTGTGTATAATCGGTAGGTCTGAGAATAGGACGTAAACAATTATTTTTTGCAAAACAACTTTTGCGGGGTCAGCTAGTATTAAAATAGAATTTTACCAAAATACTTGCAAATCCATCCATACTAAAACTATTACCCAGCGCCCTAATCATAAAATCGTTTAGGTACCGTACCGTATAGGCGGGCGACTCATTCATATGTCAGTTATGTCACTAGTTAAAGTACCCACTAGAAGAGCCACAAATCTCAAAAAGCTTTTCCCATACATTTCGTAGTGATCAATACATTGGTATGAAAATAAAATTATCTAAAATAATGTATACTGCTAATAATAAACGTATAAATTAATATAATAAATGCGGAAGTAACTCTGTCTGTCTGTCCGTTACCTTTGCACTGAACCGATCATTATGAAATTTGAAAGATAAGTAGCCTGGCACCCGAAGAAACACAAAGGCTACTTTTTTTCCCGGATATTTACTTTAGATGAAGTACAAAGTAGTTCAGTACGGCTACACAATAATCGTAGCACTTCGTAGCAGCCTTTACAAAAATGGTGCTACAAAGTGCTACGATTGGGCCTACGAAAGCGTAGAGGCCCCATAATACTAACAAAACTAATGTTATTCTGTAAAAAATACTTATTGGGCTCATACTTTACTTTACTTTAGACTCATGCTTTTAATATAATGGCATGGGGTGAAAATTTCTTGATAGGTATATAAAGTTAAATTTAAATAAAAGATTATGTATTTATTGACGATTTTATTTTTTTGTCTGATCAATGCCCTCTAGATTGGTGAGGAAAGTGGTGTGATGACTGGTACCTAGGACCTGCCACAGGACCTACCAAATATTTTTTTTAATTTTAGGACTTATCTGCATATCTATTTTCATTTTTTTGTTACTTGTTTTTGTATTGGAGAACTGTCAAAATTCAAAATTATTCCTTGTATAAAATTACCTGGTGTTGGAAAAATAAGCCCTGTGACCATGCAGTGTCACTCAAAAGAGGATATGAATAATAGAAATGAGGTTCCTATTATCCTATATCCTTATTTCGATGCCTAGATTGCATATTATACAAAATAATATTGAACATATTATAGGTTACTCTGACTTAACAAAAACTTACTTATTTTCAGAAAAATATCAGTTGCGGAGCCATATGAAAATTTAGATCAACTCGAACTCACTCAGGCACCATTAGTTGAAGACGATGTTCCCGACATCCCGGACATAAGGCGTAATTCAATGCGCAAACTCGTACGCCGCCAATCCAGCATCGTTGAAACGCAGCGCGATATCGACGGAAATATGAAAATGACATATTGGTTTTAAAATCCATGTATTTTTAAAGGTAATAAATAAATTACTGGAAGTTTACGACGTATTTTTTTAGGGTTCTGTACCTCAAGAGTGACCACGGAACCCTTTTGCTAAGCCTGCCTGACTCCTGTCTGTTAATATTTTCACAACCTACCTGTGAAAAAATAATCGTCATCATCATCATCTGCCTAGCCTTTTCCCAACTATGTTGGGGTCGGCTTCCAGTCTAACCGGATGCAGCTGAATACCAGTAAAGAAAATGTGAAAATATAATATGGCCACAAAATAAAAATAAACCCAACTGCAAAAAGAACTATACTCCGACTTTTAATTAGCTGCAGTAAAATGACACTTCCTAATAACTCATTTCGGACTGCGTTTAGAGAGAAGCATGTCTAATAAGTTTCGTTTGTTACACTATTCTGTAGGTACTACAAAAACAAGATTTAGTTAATGGCAGCGAAAAAACAAAAAGAAAAATACGCCAATTTCAGTCATTTAAGTAATACATAAGCTGTCATTTTTTTTGTTTAATTAAAAGTCGGAATATAGTACAGCCCGATTCGTACTTCATGGCGGCTGGGAACATAAAGCGATACGCTGCGCAGTATCTGACAGCTCACACCGAGACACGACGCGACGCGACTCTGCGCGTACATTTTAATAATAATACAATAATAATAAATAATAATAAAATTTATTCAAAAATATAAGGACTAACGTTTAATACAAATCATGGTGAACTTGACATAGATTTAAGAAAAGTTCACCATGATTTGTGCCTGAGCTAGGTAGTCCTGTGTTTCGTCAGGCAATTGGAGGTACCTAACATTAATTATTGATGAAATAATCATATACTTATCATATTTATCTTATTGGTACTTATGTAAAAGGTGTATAAAAATTATGTAATGCGAACAATATTTACTTTGGCACAAGTAATAACTTCCCTGTATCTTCATAGGACATAGTTTGAAGAGCCTCCATAAGGATTTTCTTGCAGTTACTATGATTTAAGGAGTAGATGTTTCCTTTATCATTTAGCCTGTTATAGAGTAGCGGTCCGAGGTACATATAAAATTTGGCTGTGAATGCATGTTTTGTGCTTTTTTGAGGGCATACTATATCTTTTCGTCTCCTTTTTATAAATTTAGTACTGTATGGAAGCGCTGCGTGTTGTTTTAGTACAGTGCTCATTATAAATAAATAACTGTCGAACTGTAAGAACTTTACAAGCTTTATACAGGATGTTAGTGGGGAAAAGAAAAGGGCGGCAAGTAGCCACCTTGAGAATAGCTCTTTGAGCTCTTTCAATAGGCAACAACAAAGTTTTACTCGCCCCACCCCATGAAGTAATACAGTAAGTCAAAATTGACTGACAAAGCGCAAAGTATACTTGCCTAATTATTTGTGGATCTGCAATAAATGGAGCGAATCAAAACATAACTTTATTTACTACACGAAAATTACACATTTCATTTTGAAAATTCACGCAGCGCTGATCACTGGCCCAGTATCGTCGCGTCTCGGTCATCTCGGTGCGAACTGACCCTTTTTTTTTTTAGGATGGGAAATCATCAAATGACCCCTCCCGCTCTGGGTGGAGCGGAAGGGAGTGTCAGACTCTTACTGACTAAAACCCATCCGTGTTCCTTCCTTAGCCCTTTATGTTCCGGGGCAGCGGTAACCCTTTCGGACAATCCCGCTGCCCCGGCAGGCTTCGGCCCTAACGGGCCCCTCCATGTCTGCTGACATCTCTTTGAGGCGCGCGTCGAACACGTACGCGCCGTCCGACACGGGCCTGGTCCTGATCGGACGGCGAGCTACCCATTATTCGCCGTCCGCAGGCCCGCGCCTATGGTGGCCGGGAGTCGTCACGCGGCTCCCGACGCCCGGAGCGTCTACCGCGGCGGCTGGGACGGGCGGCTCTCTCCGCTCTCTCCCTCGCCCATCCCGCCACCTCCTTCGCTACCATGACTGCTTCGCAGAAGGAGGTGACTGCCTCCCACTCCCTCTCGCCCCGGACCATGGCTTGGACCAGGGCCGGGCGCGAGAGGTCGCCGCCGCTGCCGATCGCCTCTACGAGGACACGGCGGTGCTGTGCCCAAGCGGGACAGACCTCCACCGTGTGCACCACCGTGTCCTCTGGGCGATCCTCGCAGTGGTGACACCCGGGCGTTTCCTCCCGCCTGATGATGTGCAGGAACCTCCCGAAACATCCGTGTCCGGTGAGGACCTGCGTCAGGCGGTAGGTGAGGGCGCCGTGACGCCTCTCTAGCCACTCCTCAAAGAGGGGCCTTACCGCCGCCATCGCGGCGTGCCCTGTGCGAACTGACCCTAACAAATTCATGGGATAACGTAGCGTAGGTGGGGTGTGTGAGTAGCGCACTACAGCATACCTACCACGAGCTCTTGACGCGATCCACTTTAGGACCTAAACTGAACTGTTCTGCTAATTCGTACCATGACGTCAGTTTAACGATTCAATTTAGGCCGTGCCATCTGGAAACCTACCACGAGCTCTTAACGCTCATTCACTTTCAACGATCCAAATGCCGCTGAATGTATTGGACGTCGTGGTACGACTGTGAACGATGCAGTTTAAGAACCTAAACTGAAATGTCTTGCTTTTGAATCGTTTTTAAATAGATCATGGTAGGCCTCCAGAGCCGCCATAAAGTTTGACTAGATTATTAGAACTATACCTACAAGTTCAAGTTTCAATTCTTATGCAGTAATTTTAGTTCAATGCGAACAACAGCATCACGCTACTTGAACATACATAACTTACATAAATGTAATAAGTTATGTATGTTCATGCAACGTGTAAGTACCTACTCTTTTGCATAGGTACATTGTTACATACTGACACTCGAAAAACGTGAATCACCTTATGAGGCAGTCGGGAAGCAAACCCAAACTAAAAGCTTATCCGAAGTTAACTAAGGTGATCTTCTACTGTGGGATCACATGGTAATAAAATGAGATAAATAAAAGAAAGGAAACTGCGACCACCCGTGAGAGTGAATGTTGAGAGTGAACGGAGCGAACAGATAACAAACTTCTTGAGAATACTACGGTATCTAGATTAGTAGATTTACTGCCTACTTTTACTAAGTAAGTGTGACCAGTAAAATGCAAACCAAGATATTATACCCTAGCAGTGCCCCGCGGTTTTACCCGCATTAATTTGAGAAAAAAAAACCGTCTCGAAATTTTTGTAGGGTGTTCTAGCCATGAATATGAACAACTTTCACTACGGAACAACTCTGAAATCACGAAAAAAAATCAGCTGTTTAATACAAAAGTTCAATACCTAGAACAAAATGTATGAAACAGCTGCTTTTTAGGGTTCCGTACCTCAAAAGGAAAAAACTGAATCCTTATAGGATCACTCGTGTGTCTGTCTGTCTGTCACAGCCAATTTGCTCCGAATCTTATGGACCGATTAAGTTGAAATTTGGTACACATATGAAACTCTGTGACCCAAACACAGACGTGTAACGTAAATAAATCAGTTTTGAAAATGGGAGTCATTTTTGAGGGGCAATTTAAAAAAAAAGTTTCGCAATTGTGACATATCAAATGCAAGGGCTTACCGTGAGGATCTCAAATATATTATTTTCAAAATTTACCATTCCCCCCCGTATTATCTCCGAAACTACTGAGCCTAAAATTTTGAAAAAAAATACAGAAAATAATTCTATACCTATAGATTACAGGAAAATTAATAAGAAGTCTATGATCTTGAAACAACATGGTAAATCTCTCAATATTGTGCGTACAAACTTACATTTTCAGTTGGAATGTATGGGAGAACATGTTTTTCAACTACAATGTTAAGTTTGTTCTTGGGATAAATTCATTCCAACTACGGAACCCTTCATTGTGCGTGGTCCGACACGTACTTGGCCGGTTTTTTTTTTCGTGATTTCAGAGTTGGTTCCGTAGTGAAAGTTGTTCATATTCATGGGTAGAACACCCTGTAAAATTTTCGGGACCGTAAAAAAAATCATCCGGTAAAATGAGTATTACCTACATAAGATTATTACTTAGTAAATTACTTTAAGAAGCTATTATCGATACATAACGCTACCCAAGCAACACAGATTGGCTGAATAATCATTGTATAAAAGCGTTTCTGTAAACTTAAGTTGACATAGTTGACTGGTTAATGCATGTCTGGATAAGCGCTTACACAGATGTTATTCAAGCAATTTGGTAAAATAAAGTACTTTAATTTGTATATTGCAATATAATCGTAACATAGTAGCTGAACAAGCTTAATATCGTCTGTATAATAGCTGATCTATCTTTTTAACAGCTAATAAGTACAACACTTGTAACCAGTTGAAAGTGTTCAAATTCAGTTAGTCAGTCATTATTCAGTATTTAGATTATTTTCGTACTTTTATAGAGATAATTTTGCAAATAACATTTTAGAAATTGTGAACCTATAGACTATACCTAGTTATAATTTCACCATGCAATATTATCGGAGTAGGTACCTAATATTATTGAATTTTGGTATGCTATTTATGTTAAAGGCAAGTGAATTATTAGTGTGCTATACGAGTAACAACGTGGCTAATGCTAGTAGCTCTATTAATAAAACGCAGTTTTTAATTAGTTAGTGTATCGTTTATATTTTTATCAAAGAGGTATATGTACTGGCGAGATTATTTGAATACAACCTACTTTCCGGCGGATTTACTTACTGTAGCGAAATAAAACAAGAAGAAGAAACACTTCGCTAATAATTACGTTTAATTTTGGTGTTAAAATAAAAAAAAATCCGAAAAAATATAGGAATCAAATATAAAAATAAAAATAGCAAGAAAAGACTACATTCTGTAAGTACCCTTGTGACGTCAGTAATACCGATTTAACACACTAATACCTACTAATTTCTTCCGACTCCCGTGAAGAAATTAAAGCTGTTCACCTGAGGAGCGCCCGCAGCTTATAGCTGTTGCGGATCTAGTAGCTGTTGCGGATCTAGTAGCTGTTGCGGATCTAGTAGCTGTTTCGGATCTAGTAGCTGTTTATTGTGCTGCCCTATTATCCTACAAGGATTTCGTGAACGAAGACGAGGACCCCTTTTTTGGAACAGATACCTTTTTTTCACACTATTCTCATAGTAGATTGTCTAGATTTATTTTCCCAATTGAAATCGCGATTATTTTATCCTTCAAATACGGCGGGTTAGCTTTATTAATTCTTTTTTCTTTGGACCGCGCTAACCTTTCAACCTATTTAGTCTTTGTATGTGTCTTGATTGCAATCACGTCTGCATTCGCGTCGCGTGACAAAATCCACCTCTTTTTTCCTTTACAAAACCTAAAGTATTTTTTTTTAAATTGGTATTACTGACGTCACTAGGGTACTTACAGAATGTAGTCTTTTCTTGCTATTTTTATTTTTATATTTGATTCCTGTATTTTTTCGGTTTTTTTTATTATTTTAACATCAAAATTAAACGTAATTATTAGCGAAGTGTTTCTTCTTCTTGTTTTATTTCGCTACAAATGGCGCCCGAACAGGGACGCCATGAGAAATGGTTCTACATTACATAGAGTTAAAACAGCCTTACGACTCTTCAATATCCAGTTATCTTCTGTATAAAAGTCTTCATTTCATATTTGTTAACGCTATTAGCTGTATATGATGGTATCGTGCGCTTAAAGCGCTTTAAATTAGTTGAAAGAGCTTACTCATTTTCAAATAAAGCATTCTGCTTTAAAAAACTAAATAAACCTCAAATATTCAGCTACTGAATAAGTGGTTATGATTGAAGTGCAATACAGCTTTAAGAGAACAGAACATAGGTTATTCAGCATCAAGCAGTATAAAGAAAATCAATACCAAATTTATGCAGATAAATGCTATCAAATCAGCTATTATGCAGCATTCAGTGGTCTCAGATGCCTTAAATTGAATAGCGTATCTTTAATAGTTCTGTTTATGACCAATATTAAGCTTCAAAAAAGGAAATCAGTGCTATAAAAACTTTAGGGGAGAGGAAACGATTATCGGATACTTTTGTGTAAAATTTAAAAAAAAATAGTAAACTATGGCTTAGACCTTAAAACTTGACATTTTCACTATCTGCATTTTATATTCTATAAGAAACCAGAAACTATTTAACGCATTACATTTAATTTATTTAAATTATATTTATTTTACAAAAATCGGTAGAAATTGTGGTTTTCAAAAAGGTTGCCCTTAATCGGATATCCGATAATAGGGCACAATTACCATATCTGGTATTAGGCGACTACTTTTTTAAATAAAACGAGGTGCTTGTTTTATATTGTATATTCTTATTAGTTATTAAAATCAGTCTTAATTATGTTTATTTCGCTTAGGTAAGTGCATATTGCCTCATTTCTTCAAAAATCTCACTTAAAATAAAAAAATTGATATAATTAGTACTACCATAGTAGAACCCCTTGCTCTTAAAGCTGTGGTAGCTTCAGGTATTCTAAAAGCAAGTTGTGGGTGCCTCTTCACAAAACTAGCAAGCCACTTTTTTCCAGCCTGACCCTTATGGTAGAACTGATGCGGGATGTTATTTTTTACAGCAAGTTCAAATGCAATGTGTTTGATATCATTTGCCCGAACCCCATAGTATTTTTTACCATCTCGAGGCAGTTTTCAACTAATTTTTCTTCTATTTCCTTGTCAAATGTAGATTTTCTGCCTAATTTAGTTGCCAGGAGCTCATCTATATCCTTGGGACTCTTAAAGTCTTTTAAAGTGCGTTCGGGAACACCATATAATTTCGAAGGCTTAAGATATCCCATTTCTTTTTTTTTTCACAGCTTGGTAGGCAATTTTCATGGATTTGCTATTCTATGTTTTTCTATTTAATCTTGAAGACATGGTGAAACTGAAAGAAAAACATAAAAATTGTAATGACATGAACTACCAAAATTTTACAACATGTAAAAATGAGTCTCGTTATATCAGATATCCGATATTGGGCACGCGTAGGTATCCGATATTGAGATTTAACATGGGTGAATATGAACAACAATAACTTTTAAAACATTGCTATTTTCTGAAATAAAATGCGTTTATACAACAGAATAATTGCTACCCTTGATAAAACATAGCAATGACAAAATAAATTGTACTTACTTCAATGTAAACAACATTTTTATACACAATAATATTTTTTTCACGTACGAGAAAAGTTGCGTCGGCTCACTGTTCCGCCATTTTTGTTTCTAGACTGTCACACTTTTTGCAGTGGCGCTGTTTTACGATTACCAAAAAGTATATGAAATTAAAAATAGATGTCGCTATATGAAAATTTCGAGATAGTTGACTATCCGAATTTGCGCAACTATCCGATATACGGTGCCTTTCCCTTATTAAGCTTAAGGAGTAATAATAGACCAAAAACCATTCAATACAGCATTTGTCTGTCCCGTAAGCTTTAATAACTATGTAATATATGTTATCTGGTTTATGTGTTGCTTGGGTATGATCAGTAAGAGTGGAACTAGAGTAAACCTCGCAGAGCTACCGGTGGCCGTGCGGATTTATTTTAAAACTATGATATTATTGTCTCATACGATATTCATTGAAATCAAATGATGTCAAGGGCAATTTTGTTTAAAATTAAAAACTTGTGATGAATATCGTATTTATTTGGATAAGGGTTAATATCATGTTTATAAAAATACCTTCGCAAATAATACATTATGATTACCATAAAAAGATTTGTGAGTGAACCTTAAAAGATAGACATAATGTGCTGTCGTAGACTTTTTTAGAACTCACTCTCATAGGTAGCCTTACGAAAAAGTACTTACGAATTCCATGGTTCTCACTGTCACGTCAAATTGTCATCGCTTGTCAAATGTCAATAATGTCATTCCTTTCTGTTTCTGTCGTTCAGTCCACTCCACTCCTATCAAAAAGTACTCTGTCTGTGGTTCAGTCATTGTCAGTCATTGTGGTGTATTGTGTCATATTGTGTGTACAGTAATTTGTCGGAGGGAATTCCAATACTCTGTAAGAATGTTTTATCCTAGTAAAGCGCTGTTACTGCGTCTTATACTAGCATGTACAATCATTGTGGTATTGGGACATAGTCATAGCCACTCGCATGATCATTCTCATGGAAATGAACCGCCCTCATTCAAATATTCCAAAAATGCAAACGAACAACACAAAAACGAAGAAGTGATAACTGAACCAGATTACGACCTATACGTCAGAGCATTGAGTTCAACACTTTTTATTAGTATAGCGCCGTTTTTTATACTGTTCTTTATACCTATTGACGGCACTGTGGAAAAACAACCGTTACTCAAGATTTTGCTGTCATTTGCTTCTGGCGGTCTTCTCGGCGATGCATTTCTGCACTTGATCCCGCATGCGCTCATGTCTAGTGGCGGCGCCGAAGGCAACAGCCACAGTCACTCACATGATAGTGAGCAACATGAACCACATGACATCACTGTTGGGCTTGGTGTGTTAGGAGGAATCATTACGTTCTTAGTGGTCGAAAAAACTGTTCGGTTATTTGATGTAGGACATGGCCATTCTCATGGAGCAGAAAAGAAGAAAAATGATGATAAACAAAAAAAGAAGACAAAGGACAAAAAAGAAGACATAAAGATTGCCGGATATTTAAACCTTGCTGCAGACTTTACACACAACTTCACTGATGGGTTAGCAATTGGAGCATCTTATATTGCTGGTCAAAACATTGGCCTTATTACAACTATAACTATATTTTTACATGAAATCCCTCATGAAATTGGAGATTTTGCTATTCTTGTTCAATCAGGATGTTCAAGAAGGAAAGCAATGATGTTACAGTTGCTCACAGCATTTGGTGCAATATCAGGCACAGTTTTGTCTATATATCTAAGAGGTTCAGGAGACAGCCTTGTTTCATCTCTCATTTTACCATTCACTGCTGGAGGCTTTATTTATATTGCTACGGTGTCTGTTATCCCTGAACTTCTTGAAAGTTCAACCAAGTTTTCTCAGTCTGTCAAAGAGATAGTAGCTCTGCTAGCTGGAGTCTACATGATGGTACTTATTGCACAGTATGAATAATTCTTCTTGTGACATGTAAATATATTTACATTGTTCTATTTTTTCAATAAATCAGTTAACATCACATATTAATAAACTTACTTACTATTCTTTTGTAAAACTGTCAATAATTTAGTTTTGTTTGATTTTACCTTGTTACTTTGTGTAAAGTATGATTCTATCGTTAAATGAAAGTGATGTGTAATAACTGTACAGATAAATCTTTAGTCTCATCAATCACTAGATACATTGGTATCTAGATATGAATTGTGTATTGTCTATTAGATTATCTATTGTGATTTTACAGATGTATGTTATATTTGGTACCTCACAATAATTATTACTTTTAATTACACATAAATAGATGGAATAACTACAGTGATTGTGCTTGAAAGTTACTTAATACCTAAAGTTAGATCAAATGGAGTATCAAATAAAACTTTCAAAATGCAGAAATGTTTTATTTATTTAGATTACTTCTTCTTAGATACACCAACAGTTCTTCCTCTCCTGCCAGTAGTCTTGGTGTGCTGACCACGCACACGCAGGCCCCAGTAGTGACGCATACCCCTGTGGGCACGGATTTTCTTGAGCCTCTCCAAATCTTCACGAAGCTTAGAATCCAAGTTAGATGATGTTAACTGACTGTACTTGCCATCAACAATATCCTTCTGCCTGTTGAGGAACCAGTCAGGGATTTTGTATTGTCTGGGGTTGGACATGATTGTAACAATCTTTTCAACCTGAAAAATAACAGGAAATTTTAATGTGACATTTTGTAATCTGTGCCAAATTTGAATACAACTGAAGTTTTAAAAAATATATGTGATACATGTTAACTTTAAGAATGAAGACCTGTGCCAGTAAACATGGATATGCTTACAATTAGTTAGGAATTACACTCGCTACACACTTGTTAATTGTATTTGGTTTATATGCCCACTCTGGATAGACCCACCAAAAGGGTTACGATGTATGCATTTACGTTAGTCTCATAGGTTTTGTAAAAACAACTAACTGCCATAAGTAATTTTAGAAAAAAATAAAATACTTAACAACCTATATTTCTATCAAGTAACCAGAATACGTACCTCTTCTTCAGTGCATTCTCCAGCACGCTTGTCAAGATCAATGTCGGCCTTCTTCAGCACGATATTAGAGTATCTGCGACCAACACCCTTGATCGCGGTCATGGCAAACATAACTTTACGTTTGCCATCAATGTTCGTATTCATAATACGAAGAATATGTTGGAACTTGTCTGGAATTACCAGCGACTGAAACAAAATTGACACTCATTTTACAAAGCCGATTGAAGTAAAATATTGAGAAAACTCGCACCATGTATACTACAAGATCACATACAATCACTAAATTTCAATTTTGACCATACGATTAGTTGGAAATTATAAGATTATTACCATTTTTGCAAATATTCTTTAGTCAACCACCACTAACAACAGAGGTTCATGACCCAAAAGAATGACATTGACAACATTTTTCAAGAGTTGCCATTCTACAAAACTTTATTTTGCTCCTGGCAATCTCTCCTAATTATACGTGAGCACAATACACACTGACCTCTATTAAACAAGTACAGACGCCAGCACATCAACCTACTACAATCTGTCAAATATCTTTGATAGATTTTCAACTTTATCGCTAAAGTATAAGGTTCAAAGTTGATTAGGAAATTTTGACAGTTTCGGGTAGGTTGATGTGCTGGCGTCTGTACATACCTGTATAATACAGGTCAGTGGCAATACACTATCGTGCTGTCTCTTAGGCAAATGACAATAGTCATTAGCGACTCGCTGGCGATTTAAAAATATCACGTCGTCCATACACAAATATTGAAATGCTATGCTAGCGACAAGTTGCTATCAAGTGTGTGTGGACGTGAGATCATTGAGATAGGAAAAGCAGGACGGCATATTCTTCTATAGAAATAATAGTTATACAAATATCTATCATATCGACATACACATGTCAAAAAGCGTTCTGTTTCTTTTTACATGAAAAAAGAGAAATCTAAATGTTTGACAAGTGCTAAATTTGGCAACACTGTTGTGTGACGTCAAAATCATGTCTATGTGTGACCGGTCACCATGGCCGCCTTCCGAATTGGCCAATATCGCTCACAGCACTCAAATCGTCTCACATGCGTTCCATAATGGATATCACGATTATGACAGCTGAGAGCTGTCAACAATTCGGAACACCCGTTAGCGCGCTCACAGTGCTTACTCGGTGTCAAAAAGATATTACAGCAGTATTTCTTCATAAAAACACCACACGTTTCTTCCTTTTCTTTGTTTAGGTGGCGACTGTCAGCCAGAAGCACAATTTCGAAAATGCCACGTTATTAAAAAGATATGGTGCAATTCAAAACAAAACACACACTGACACATCCTCATCCTCACACACACACACACTGTAATTTTTGACAGCGCTCACGGTGATATTTGTACGAGGCATGGTCGGCGTTATCGCAAGATGGCGCATGCCATGACGTCATCTATGACGATTCACGGGACATCGTTATCGCGCTCACGCCAATTCGGTACGGGTTTTAGCACGCTCAAATCGATTACATCGATTATTTCCTCAATTCGGAACGCGCCCCATGTTGAGTGCCGAGTGGTTTTGTGGTAGATGTGCTGTCTAACGGTTGATTGCTCAAAATATGTTTGTTGTTTTCGAGAGAAATACGTCTAGAAACTAGGTGTTTGGTGTCCATTAATAGGAAAATCATGCCCTCGTGTTGTATAAAACAGTGTGGTGCGAGAAAAAACAAAAAGAACCCTACGAAAGGCGGCCATCTTTAGTGCCCGATTTGTGTAGGTATACACGCTAATTTCGTAAGTATGATCAGTCCATAGGTTTATTTAGTCATTGCGTGAGATTTTGAAAACACTGGACTAGTAAATTGTCACTGGTGAGTGGTGACTAAGTGGCAACTAAAATCGGTGTGTGCGTACCGTATCTAGCATTATACCATTTCTTTCTAGATTTTGAAATCACCCGCGCGTCGTCGCCGTCGTCGGCGACTAAAGTCACTGTGTGTAAACCTAGGCAGACCAAGTGGACAGGGTATTCACACAGAGGTGGTGGTAGGTAGCAGCCTGCCTGAATAGAATTGTCTCACAGCAGGACATAGACCTCTTCTCATAGAGAGAAACCACGAACATTGATCACCACGCTTGCTAAAAACAGGCGATTTCAGACTTATATTAACTAAAAGTCCAGGTTTCCTCACAATGTTTTCCTTCACCATTCAGTAATGTTCAAGTTAAACTGAAAGTACACGGTTTGAAGTTCAAACTTTGAACAATAACCACTTTTTTAATGTGGAGTATATAACTCTCTCTGTCTACTAAAAATAAATGAATGAAAATGTGGTCACATTTTCAATCATTTATTTATTTATTTTTCACGACTAGTAACATTTCATCAATGAGTGTTCTTCCGTCGGTGCTGTGCCGGTTTCTAATTTTTATTACGGATTCCAGTTATTATCTAGAGTTTTGAAGCAACAGTGAATACAATGCATACAGAAACGACATTAACACTTATACAAATATTGGAAAAGACTGTATCACCAGGTATGAAATCACATTTTGTAAACTGTTCATGTATGGCGCTTCGGGTCGTCAACCGACTTATCACCTAACGTAACTGTTTTAAATTGTATTTTATCGAAACAGTCCTCGGAAAGTAATCCTGCTATCAAATCTTATATATTTTAGCACGGTATACTACTAGATAGCCGTTCATAGAATGTGGATGACAAAGATGCTTAACTGTCATGTAAGGAAAATTCTAGGTTCACCTACGATTCAAGTTTTACAATACGCGGCAATCATGTGCATAAACAATTTGACATTTTGACACATATCTTAAATTATTTTCCATTTGATAATACTATTACTGGTTTAATCACTGATAACTGGTGGTCTTCTCAAGGTTTGAAGGTTATAAATCTGCAATCTTTCACAACTTTGACATTCCAATTTCCTATTCGTGTTCACAATATCTAACATAGCTAAGTCTGGAGTCCTGACAAAGGACTAATAATATTATGTACTTTATGAATTTGTCCATCAGTCATAACTTACAAAGCTACATAATCTGCTATATATTACAAAAAAAATATTTTAGCAAGTCAATTAAGATCCCACTTCATATTGACACTTTATTAAAAATGCACTAAACAGTAGGAATAAACCAACCTCTACAGACAAGCATTGGGTTTATCTACTCCAAAATTAAACAAAATTAATTTGAATCATATTTTATGTAAACCTGACTTAAGGATTTGTTACTGTTAGCCTGCATCATCCCACACTGCTGGGCAGACGCCTCTCACCATGACTTCCAGCTCTTTTGATCCAGGGCTAAAGTGGTTGTAATAAATAAATCAAAACTGTAACATAATAAGCAACTCTTTGTTGTTGTTAGGATAGTGATACTGCTTTTGTACTAGTTATGTGAAATTTAACAGAAGAAAAAAAAGTTTACAGAATTACTGATATGAGTTTATGTCAGTAATTCTGCCTAATTATATCAACAATATTACTTATGTTACTGATGATAATATTTAACACTGTTAAGCAGGATTGTGCAAATAATTATTTTGTGTTCTGTACTGTCTTCTTTTCATCATGTTATTTGAATTTTTCAGATCGAAATGAATTGGAAGCTGCAGAAACCTACCTTGACCATGCAGCTGTTACCAATTTCACAACATTTATCAAAATGTTGTCTGACGTTCTGGTTGCGGGGGGGAACAGTCAGGTGGCTAGGATGGCTGCAGGTTTACAGCTCAAAAACCACCTTACTTCCAAAGACCCTACCCTAAAACAGCAATACCAACAAAGGTGGCTGGCACTACCTGAAGATATCAGATTGTATATTAAGAAAAATGTAGGTTATCTAGTATTTTTTATCAATATTCTCATTACACCTAATCTTAGACACTTAATATTATATTTTCGTGTTTTTAGATTCTAACAGCAATTGGAACCGAGAACAGTAGACCTAGTTCAGCGGCACAGTGTGTAGCTTATGTAGCAGTAGCAGAACTTCCTGTGGGGCAGTGGAATGACCTCATACCCATGCTTGTAGAAAATGTTGTCAATGCTCAATCCACAGAACTTAAAAAAGAAGCAACATTAGAAGCAATTGGTATGTAACATTTTGAATCAATCTTTGTACAAAATATGTTAAAATTTTGTGCAAATAGTTCAGTAATATATCATTATTTCCAATATGGACTATGTAACTTAGAATTATAGAGTCTAGAACTAAGATCTGATATTTTTTATTCCTTCTTCAGGTTACATCTGCCAAGAAATTGA
Source organism: Gortyna flavago (assembly GCA_963669345.1). Classification (NCBI taxonomy): domain Eukaryota; kingdom Metazoa; phylum Arthropoda; class Insecta; order Lepidoptera; family Noctuidae; genus Gortyna; species Gortyna flavago. The sequence continues at coordinate 8,366,937 of OY770128.1, read as the reverse complement.
TGCTGAGGTGTTAACAGAACAGAGTAACCCAATTCTAACTGCCATCATTCATGGCATGAGATCTATTGAAACCAGCAACCATGTCCGGCTTGCTGCCACTCAAGCTTTACTTAACTCATTGGAATTTACTAAAGCTAATTTTGATAAAGAAAATGAAAGGAATTTTATAATGGAAGTTGTTTGTGAAGCCACACAGTCCAGTGACATGAGAATCAGTGTTGCAGCTCTCCAGTGCTTAGTAAGTATCATACATACTAGTAAATTCTCATTACATTACATTTATATAGAGTTTTTGTGTATGAAGTAATATGATTGTTTATTTTTAATTTCAGGTTAAAATTCTCTCCCTGTACTATCAATATATGGAACCTTACATGGGTCAAGCATTATTTCCAATCACTTTAGAGGCTATGAAGTCTGATGTAGATGAAATTTCACTTCAAGGCATTGAGTTCTGGTCTAATGTTAGTGATGAAGAGATTGATCTTGCAATTGAAGAAGTAGAGGCAGCTGATGCAGGTATGATGAAAAATTTTAAGTTTATATTTTTGCATCTTCATTGTATACAGAAATAAGAACTTTCATGTCAAACTGCTTCTTTTTACAGGACGACCTCCAGCGCGTACGTCTAGATTCTATGCCCGAGGAGCATTGCAATACCTTGCTCCTGTTCTCATGCAGAAACTAACAAAACAAGATGATACTGAAGATGAGTTAGAATGGAATCCCTCGAAAGCTGCATCTGTCTGTCTTATGCTTTTGTCTAACTGCTGTGAAGATGAAGTGGTTCCTCATGTATTACCTTTCATAAATTCGAATATTAAAAATGAAAATTGGCGATACAGAGAGGCTGCTTTGATGGCATTTGGTTCTATTCTTGGTGGGCTTGAAGCAAATACTCTGAAGCCACTAGTGGAGAAGGCTATGCCAACCTTGATTGAAGCCATGTATGACTCTAGTGTCGCTGTGCGGGACACAGCTGCCTGGACTTTTGGAAGGATTTGTGAAATTGTTCCTGAAGCAGCTATAAACGAAACATATCTGAAACCACTCTTAGAAAGTCTTGTTAATGGATTAAAAGCTGAACCACGTGTAGCTGCTAATGTTTGCTGGGCCTTCACAGGCCTTGCAGAAGCTGCTTACGAAGCAGCCGATTGTGGAGATTCCAATCAACCTAAAACCTATTGCATGTCAAAATATTTTGATTTTATTATTCAAAGGCTTCTTGAAACTACAGATCGCCAAGATGCTGCACAGCATAATTTAAGATCAGCTGCATATGAAGCTCTCATGGAAATGGTTAAAAACTCGCCTACTGATTGTTATGTTACTGTGCAAAAAACCACTATGGTGATTTTAGAGCGGCTGCAACAAGTTTTGCAGATGGAGAATCATATTTCAAGTCAGGCTGATCGTTCTCAGTTCAATGATCTCCAAAGTCTGTTGTGTGCCACACTGCAATCGGTACTTCGTAAGGTAACTCAAGAAGATGCACCTCAAATATCAGATGCTATTATGACCGCCTTGTTGACTATGTTTGCTGGCAATGCAGGAAAAGCTGGTGGTGTACAGGAAGATGCTCTTATGGCAGTCTCAACTCTAGTTGAGGTCTTAGGAGAAGGTTTCTTAAAATATATGGATGCTTTCAAGAGATATCTTTATGTTGGACTTAAAAATCATCAGGAATACCAAGTATGCATAGCGGCTGTTGGGCTCACTGGTGATATTTGTCGTGCATTGAAAAGCAAAGTAAGTTTAACAATGATAATTTTATTTTTTATATATTATCATGTCATCTGAAAAACTGACGGAGATCACAGAGGTTGTGTTCACACACAATTATAAAATAAAATAAAAATTGTTACAGGTGCTACCCTATTGTGATGAAATCATAGTCTTGCTATTGGAAAATCTTGGTGATCCCTCAATTCACCGTTCTGTAAAACCACAGATTTTGTCTGTGTTTGGTGATATTGCCCTTAGTGTTGGTCCTGATTTTGCTAAGTACTTCGATGTCGTGATGCAGATGTTATTGCAGGTAAAAACTCAATATTGCACTATAAGTTTTAATAAAAACCAAAAAAATTACCTCATAATTTACGTCAAATGTTTTATATTACAGGCAAGCAATGCTCAAGTAGATCGTAACGATTATGACATGGTCGAATACTTGGGCGAACTTCGCGAAAGCGTGCTCGAGGCTTACACTGGTATCATCCAAGGCTTGAAAGGATCAACGGGCGAGGTTTGTAGCGTTTCAATTATTATTCAGTTATGACTTAGTGGGTATAATGCTGAGCAAACAATGAACGTGTGTAATGTGGCAGGTGCGTTCGGACGTGGCGCTGGTTGAGCCGCACGTGCCGGCCATCGTGACGTTCATGATGCAAGTGGCGTGCGAGCCCGAGCGCACGGACGGGCACATGTCGGTGATCGCGGGGCTGACGGGCGACCTGTGTACGGTGTTCGGCCAGCGCGTGCTGCCGCTGCTGGAGACACGGCCGCTGCTGGACCTGCTTCAGGCCGCGCGCCGCTCGCGCACGCCCCGCACCAAGGCGCTCGCCAACTGGGCCACCAAGGAAATCCGCAAGCTCAAGCATCAGACGCCTCTCACTAGCTGGTATGTACTAAACAAAGTGTGCCTTAATACGCACGGTGACATATCAAGCTATACATTCCAGTATAAACTAATTTTTTAATGTACGAAAAGCGTAAAAGCCTTTACAATGCTAAAACTGGAAATGTATAGCTTGATGTATCGTCGTGTATACAAGTATATGGGGTTCTCCAGCACCCAGGTAGGTTTTCCTATACCCACATTTGAATATCAACGAAAACAGGTACAATGCAACTATACTAGGACTTTTAATTAGCTGCAGTAAAATGAGAGCTGTGGTACCTACCACTTTTTAATGAAATTTAAATATTGATGTTACAAAAGAACGATTCATTCTATTAACATTTAATTCAAAATCAATCATTGTTCAATTGATTTTATAAAAGAGGATAGTATATTTTTGATTAGGTCAGTAGCTTGTGTTTTTCAGGGCGTGATGAGCAGTGATCGGAGTAGGTAGATTGAATTGGGGTCATTGATCCGAAACGTATATATTAATGTGGACATTCATCCGGAATTTCGGAATTGGTTGATTATTTTAAAAAACCGGAACTTAGCTAGGAATTGTATTAAAATGAACAATATTATATTCTTCATATTTTTTTTAAACGGCATACAGTCACAATTTGACCCAACCCAACAACCAATCAGAACAAAGGATCATGGGTGGTCCACTAACCGGTTATCAAACCAATTTATAAAAAGCTGTGGACATAATTATATTCTAAAAAAAAAAAAAAAAATGTATTAATGCTTCGATCGGAATTCGATTGTTTATATTATTCAACAGATAAATAATAAATTAATTTAGTTTTGATACCTTCCTTTAAATTTTGAATTGAGTAGTCATAATATCATTAACAATATCTAATTGGATCCGGAAATACTGGAATTATTTTCCAGGAAAATGTCTTATCGATGTTATTCTTTCTGTGGGCATTTATGATACAAGTACCAAAAATCAATCTACCCACTCCAAGCACTGGTGATGAGCCTCTGAAAGCATGTTGGTAATACCATAATAATATTTACAAAATTAACAAACTGAGTATTACAACATAAAACTCAATTAAATAGGATTACCAAAGACTAGTTAGGTCCAGGTCTAGGTCTTAGTCTAGGGTACCTGGATGCACTAAAAAAAACTAATAAATTATGGCTTTTTAGCCCACTTAACAAATTCAATACTCGAGCACAATTTTGATGCGAACTAGTACTAGTTGTAGTCCGTGGAGTAAATACGCTAGAAGACGAGGTGCACGCCGAGGGTGCAGTTACTGGAGTCGCACCGCAACGTCTATTTCAAGGCGGTCGTGATGCGCGTGTGAATTGCTATCTGCCCGTCGCGTCGTCATGGAAGAAGACTTCTGGCCGCAGGACGTGGTATTCCGTCGCTTCCGCGGACAAGTACCACAGAACTGCACAAGAATTAGCTAGTGAAATACTGTTTTATAATAAAAATATATATGTTTACGTTAAAGTATTTATATATGGGTATGGGCATGTGTCGCCTGAAATAAATAAATATTATTAACTATCATGAATTAAAATAAACTACAATTTATATTTTTATCCGATCGATTCAAAGAATAGATAGATAGAATACTCTTTATTATGCACAACATATAAATTACAGACATAAATAAAGAAACAATAATAAATAGTAATAATAATATCTAATTGTTTAGGGTTAAATCAAAATTGGTCAATTGTGTTCCATTCACATCACTATTAGAGATGTGTGTGGCAACATAATCTGTCAAAATGACAGTAAGAACTGTCATTTTACTGCAGCTAATTATAAGTCCTAGTGTAGCATAACTATTTTTAATTAAGTTTTTTTGTTTCTTTTTTTCATTTCAGATTTGAAACAATGCACTGCCACAGTGATGCAACGCAGTTTCAGATAACTTGCTGCTGGTAAACTCAACTGTGCTGGCAGGCATATTAAGTCCGTATTAATAAGTCGTTAGGTGCATTTGTTTAGAGGCCTGTATTGTTTTAAACTATCTTCAACAATTATATAGTAGTTATTTTGTGTTCATGGGCTAACACTCTGGCCCTTTTTATAAATAAATATTATTACCATATCTACAATATTATATGAATATTTGTCTACTTTAGTAACATGTTACCATTATTGTAGCATAGTAACATTTGGAACTATTTCTGTGTTTAATTTACAAAGCGTACTACCATGACAAAACCGTCTATGGTTTTTGTTAAAACCATAATAAAATAACCAATCAAAAGTGGATGAATGTTTATAAGCAAGTGAAATGTTTTAATATATTAATTTTTTTTTTGTGCATGTAAGAATAGTGCTAATTTGGTTATGGCTTTTTCTTCAGATTACCAAGTGATTTTTGGCCCCAAACAATGCACTTAGCGTAGCATTATTGAAACTTAAATGTATGCCTGACCATAATCTTTCCATAATTATCTTAAAGTTGAAGCATTTTTCCTATTTGGTATTATAAATACAGACAGTGGCTGTGGTATCTTTACTTATGTGAGATAAAGTGATAGTTTGAAAGGGATGTATGAAAGGTGATGTATGTTACTTTAGGCATGCACATGTGCAAGGGATTATGAATTTTATAAATTATTATTATGTTTTGTACGAAGTATGAAAGAATTTTATGAATGGGTAAGAATGCATGTGTAGATGCGTGCATGATTATCTCAGATATTTTATAAACTTAGGCATTGTCGATCATAATGAAAATTCGGTATATTAATGTATGTTTAAGATTCCGTCGACATTACTCGAGACTGAAGGACGCCATATTGGCGACGATTCTTTTTTATTCATCGCAATTCAGGTTAACAATAAAAATCTAGAATAAAAAAACGATGAACAATAGGTAAACAAATGTTACAATGATAAATGCTAAACAACAATATACCTACTTAATATTATCATATATGGACTAATTGTATTAAGTAATTAAGAAAGTGCAGCAGTCAGTTGTCTTTATTGAAACAACATTGATGAGATAGTACAAGAATAGTCTCTTAGCAAATAAACAATGTTGCGCTATAATTTATTATGAATACTGTGTAACTACATAACTCAAATTGTCGAAATCTTGGTCAAATCTTCCTTTGTGATGAATGAAAAGTATCTTTTGCCTTCTGATCTCAATATCACATTATTGTACATATGTAATTAATGCGTTTTTTTTTTCCTTAAGATATTCCGAAATGGCAAAATAGTAATGCCCTGAAAGTAAATTGCAAAGACCAAGCGGACCTTTTTTTAAAACATGGGCTGAGCAATTGCTGTCAAATTGATGTGTTTAACCATAACAAAATTTCGAATGGGTATATTTCATCAAAATTATTCCGTTCTTTCGTGTTAACGTTTTAACTTTATTTATTATATCCACATTTTTTTTATGTCTAAAATGATGTTATTTCTAAAATTCGTTTACATTTGTAATCATTTTTATATTTTCTTTCCAACTTAACATTTATTTAAATGTTTCTAGCTAAAACTTTCAGATTGTTGTCCATTTTATAGCGTTACCGGTAGAACGGGGCTATTCGGATTTTCGTGGGTTATTTGGTATTAATTATTAACTGTAATATTTGAATGGACTTAAATTCTACCAAAACTCCATAGACATCTTTTTTATTATGTCAAAGTGTGACCAGAAATAATAAAAAAGATGTTTATGGTGTTTTGGTAGAATTTATGTCAATTCAAATATTACAATAAATTAAGAGCGCCTTCACACTAGCGTTTGTCCAGCGTAGGCGTTCGATAAACGTATGCGCAGCGCAGACGCCGCGACTACGCGGCGCAGGCGTCGCGTTGCCGCGGTGTCATTGCAAGGGTAAATGCATACGTTGCGTTAGCACCGCAAGTGCGCGACGCATGCATGCGCCGCGTTACTAGTCATTTACAATCCTGTATGTCTGCGCCGCGTTAGCGCAGCGTTCAATTGGCTCCAGAGTAAACGCCGCAGCAACGCGACGCCTGCTCCGGGTTGTTGCGGCGTCTGCGCTGCGCCATACGTTTATCGAACGCCTACGCTGGACAAACGCTAGTGTGAAGGCGCTCTAATACCAAATAACCCCCTAAAATCCGAATAGCCCCGTTCTACGGTACCTTTTTTAGTCAAAACTACGAGGCTGTTCCATGTCGACTAGCTCAAAGGCATAATAAATAAGTTCGCGTGTGTTAACTGTTAGATAAAAACATCGACTCCGGCACGCGAAATTACTTGTCATGTATTGAAATATTTGTTTTCGCTAATTGGTCATTCAAACTTGCGTTTATGCTGATTATCAGTGCCTTTAACGTGTACGAGAACGAAACCTAAACTCTGTTATCAATGTCCAGTTTCATTAGGTACTTGCGAAGTCGTGACTAATATTTTAATCAATTCGTTCCTTTAACTCTGATAACATTCTTTAAATACCTACTGTTGAGGTTTAAAACTTACTTGTGCTAGAATTTGGAAATACCCTTTACGTTATTTAATTTCAATTGATGTGTTGAGTGTCTGCTAGTCTGTGAGCATCACTGATAGGAATGATGTTTGCGCGAATTATGCAAGAATTTATTGCGTGAAGTGTGTCATTACTACCATTTACTTGTTTTACATAATACCATATATATATATTTGAAAATAGTAAACGATTTGGATATATAAATATTATTCAAAATATTCCAAATGTCATACAAATTACGTATGTACTTATATTTAAGTATGATAGGAGAATATGTGAGGACTAGTGCCATGCCATGAAAGGTTCTGATTTAGAATCATAGGCATCGAGTCAATGAATACCACCCACTTTTCCTGCGCGAATCTAAAATCAATTAGTTATTTTGTTACGGCGTATATTTTCATTAGTTTTGACTATGACTATCTGCTACCCTGTAAACTATTCTATGGCGATTAAACAATTTAGAAGTTAAATTGGTTTCTGATTTTACTATATAACATAAACCTATTTGTTTTATTAAGATTTAGTTTCAATGTGGTTTTATTTTTAGGGTTCCGCAGCAAAATAGCAAAACCGGAACACTTGTGATTTCGTCATATCCATCTGTCCGGATTTCACACAGCAATTTAAGGCTGCCTGTCCGTTGACGCGCTTACTCGAATACTATTTGCGCAATATGGATGAAAATTGGGAAACATTCTGTGCACCGCTAAACAAAGGTGTAGTGAAATTACGTAAAAAAAATATTAGGGATGGCTCCCCATATGTGCCTAACCATCATCATCTGCTCAACCTTTTCCCAACTACGTTGGGGTCGGCTTCCAGTCTAACCGGATGCAGCTGAATACCAGTATTTTACATGGAGCGACTGCCTATCTGACCTCCACAACCGAGTGACTGGGTAATATGATACCCCTTGGTAAGACTAGTTGCCAGACTTTCGGGCTTCTACGACCCGTAACGACTGTCAAAGATCCACGAATGATGACAGCCGGGACCAACGGCTTAACGTGCTTTTCGAGAGGCCTAGGCAAGGTCTTTGTATGTATGTTTAGATGGTCATCCACCTACGGACCAACAACGGCAAGCGTAGCTTTTAACCTGATCGATCGACCCGTGCGGCTGTTATTGTTACTAAGTTACAAGATACGTACCTAACCAAGTTATGAAAAAAAGTTCAATGCACACATAAGCGGTTTGAAAATTTTGCTGCCAATGGCAGCTATTATGCCTTAATTTTTGAGCTATAATACATAATCATATCTTGTTTCGTTCGGAACATATGACATGACTCATGAGCAGCTGGGGTGACGTCACTCCAGCTTACACACACGTTTTTTGATCGTAGTTTCAACACTTTTAAGTATTATCGTTCAGTTTTTTCCTGCCTTGTACAGCTATTATGCCTTATTTTTCTGACTATATTCCAAAACCCTAACCTCACTGGTTTTGCCTGAATTTGAATGAGGAAGCTGGAGTGACGTCACTCCAGCTAACACACACTAAACGACTCATATTAGCGAAGTTTTTGTGGCAGCTAAATTAAGACTGGGAACTTTGATTGCAGCTATTATGCCTAAATATTGGCATAGGTAGAATTATTCTATCACATATGAGGAAGCTGGACTTATGCACATGAAAAGAGGATTCTCCGACCAGACGGGTGTTGTCTGGCGGGCAACTGCCCGATGATTCATTTGGGCCGTTGTAAAATCAGGCTAAACGGAAACAACCCGTAGTTGCGCTGTAAACTCTGCTTGCGAGATGCAGTAGGTATTTTGCGGACGTCAGTATTACGTGACGCGTTGTTCGCACGTAGCGTTGTAGTGTGCGTTACCCCAGCGGAATGTTGTCCCTTTTCAGGATTTCGGCTAGACAGATAATTAGTACCTCATCTCGTGTAATTGTGCCCGAAATTTAAAATTTGTACATCCAGCCGATCCAAAGATATTCACGAAAAACAGATTCCGCTGGAGTAACGTTACCCCAGCGGCATGTTTTTTAACCGGGTGGTATCAAATCGAAAACCTGTACTACAAAGGACATGTCCAATAATGTTTTTTATAATCCAATAATTCTAACCAGGATAAGTTAAATATATTTGGATAGACATCCCAAAAACTAGTTGTTCTAACTATATCATAAATTTTTCAACACCTCCAATTTTTAGTATAATTGTTTTTATTTTAGTGTGAATTTACTCCTAAAACGAACGAACCTTTCTAAATATCTGGGATAATATAGTGAATGCACCCGAAAAAAAGTACTGCGATTACTGTCATTAGTGACAGTATCGTTAGTGTCATTACTGTCAATCAATATTTGGCCGCATTCCGAATTAGCTATATTCGCTCAGAGCACTCAAATCATCTCACATGCGTTCCGTATTAGTACGATTATGACAGCACAGAGCTGTCAACAATTCGGAACGCTCGTGAACGCGCTTACGCGTGCTTAGTGCTTACTCAATGTCAAAACGATATTACAGCAGTATTTCTTTGCATAAACACCACATTTCTTCTTCAGTTCTTCTTCTTTGGTTAGGTGGCGACTGTTAGCCAGAAGCACAATTTTGAAAATGCCACGTTAGTTTAAAAGATATGATGCAACTCAAAACAAAACACACACTGTCATTTTTGGAAGCTTTCACGGTGATATTATTACAAGGCATGTTCGGCGTTATCGCAAGATGGCGCATGTCATGACGTCATCGCGACATCGTTATCGCGCTCACGCTATTTTGGTACGGGTTTAAGCACGCTCAAATCGATTACAACGATTATATTCCTAATTCGGAACGCACCCTCTGTGTAATTGACGCCATGTCACACTGTCATATTTGACAGATGTATAGAATCCATATATGTCAAATAAGAGATTGTCAAAGTGTGTGGCAGGTTTCATTTGGGCTGCCATCAACAAATAAAATATATGTACAGACGCCAGCACATCAAGCTACCCGAAACTGCCAAAATTTCCCAATCAACTTTGAACCTTATACTTTAGCGATAAAGTTGAAAGAAAGGAAATGTTTCAATTTTGTATGGGACTCCGGCCATAACATGTACACTTTAGAAAACCTGGAAAACGAACCCCTAAATACTATAAAGAATGTTTTTTACTACTAAATAAAAACTGAAAATGTTTGACATTTGTTATTGACCATCGACAGCCAGCCATGACAGGTTGGAGAGTTGACTACATAACCTACAATTTGTCAAAACTATATTTGTATTGTTGTTTTTAGGATTTGGGCCCACCCACCAAGACACAATCAAATCTTTTGCGCCATTTCTGGGTTGTGGAGGTCAGATAGGCAGTCGCTCCATGTAAAATACTGGTTAGACTGGAAGCCGACCCCAACATAGTTGGGAAAAGGCTAGGCACATGGTGTGATATTTTAAGTAATTGGATTGGTGGAAACATAATGTGGAATAAGTGCATAGATGTCCTACTTAAAAATTAATGAAACTACAATTTTCAGATTTCAAAGATTTATTCTTCTTCTCTTACCAATACATCGCCAAGAAAAGATGCTGGTGCCACAACATTATTTTGATATCGAGCCCAACCAAGGTACCAGACTATTGTCATCACATGTGCGCAACATCCAACAGTTCGTATACTGTGGGATCCAAATACAATAATAATTATCCTTCTGAACTATTTTCCCAATTACTTTGTGTGGTAGGTACTTATGAGGATGTAGGAATATTATATTTTGTTACTGCGGTGTAGAGATTGAATTCTTCCTCTTATAAAAATAGTTTCATGTGATGACAGTTTGCCTGGCACCTTGGTTTCACTGCATAGTTCTACCACAAAAGATCCATTCTGCCTTATATGTTCACCAAAGTAACTTCCTGCTTGTTTAATTTGGTATATCCCAAAGCAAATAATATAAGGTCAGACATGGTCATTTGTGGGAAACGTTCTAGCAGCGGGTGATTTGCATGTTTATTTGAAAAATTAGCTCTCCATCTATTTATATTATTTTCAACAATGAAATCTAATGCATTAGGCAAATTCACCCGCTGCTGGGCTCGATTCAATATTGCCTCAGCGTCTGGACGGGCTACAAGGGGAGAATGGAAGACATTTAAATAGCAGCACATATCTTAACGTCATCCATTAAATGGGAGGGTTCTACTAAATTGTAGTTTAAAGCAACCGTTAACAACCTCCACAACCCACCTACACAAAGTTACAAACCTACTTTTATTTGCATTGATTGTTGACAGTTGGGTTAGCCCTGCCTCTAAAGATTCAGGTTTGCAAACCTTATATATATTTTGTAATAAGGGCAGGGCATCTCGAAAACCTCTGTCCAGGATAAAAATATCACCAGTTCGAAAATATTGCCTGTATGGGTAATTTTCATTTTCAAATAATAATTTCATTATGTCTGATGCAGACATAATGAATATATATGTAAGTGCCATCGAAAATGATTATTGGTTTCCTTTCTATCTTCTGTTACCGAATAAGCCCTCAGGTATTATTAAGTTTTTGTTAATTATGTCTTCACAGCTTGTGTCCTAACCCCAAATGGGTAGGTAGGCACGTATTGTGTTAATAAAGCTTCTCGAGCCTTCATATTTAGACGCGTGACTTTTACTTTGCTCATTCTAAACAACGTCCCTACTGTCCCTAGCCTCTCGTGAGAATCTCGTGAAGAAATAAACGCAAAATAATAATTAATACCGAAAGCCACGAAGTCGAAACCAAAGAGTACTTTGTTTATACGGAAAGTCGAAACGAACGAGACTGACAGACTGAGACTGATGTGATGTCAATGTCATTGTCAACAATACAAACCAAGGTTAGAATTTTTCGTCCAGAAGTCTACAATACAAGTCTACAATCCACAAAAAGTAGAATATATTTTTTTAACGATGAATTGGGTCGTCACACTTTCTTGCAATTAGTCAAAAAAGTTGTTTGAGATAGATGTCTTACTATCTTATCAAAATAGCAAAGAAATACATGCCTTTTAAATCTAAATAAATAACGTCTACGTGTTATTATTATGTTTTAATGTAACATGATTTCTAGACGAAAGCAGTATGCAAGTTAGACGACGCCATGTTCAATAGAATATGGCAATAGTTTGAAAAACTATTATTTTTTTGTGCCGAAGTAATCAGGGGAATATTGAGAAAATAATATTTTTCCACAATTTCTGGAATTATTTCCTATTTTTTCATCACCGTACAGTTCATGGCCGAAAATGTAACGTCTCCTTTGTCAAATTGTAGTAGCTTGATGTGCTGGCGTCTGCAGGTACATCACTCTATGATCAGCACAGAGTACTTTTAAATACGTAAAATGATCAGTAATAGTGGAACTATAGTAAACCTCGCAGAGGTACCGGCGGCGGCGGCCGTGCGGATTTATGTTAAAACTATGATATCTGCGATATTCATTGAAATCAAGTGATGTAAGTATAACATAATATACAGGGTATAAGGGACAGCCCTCCACAAACTGACAGGGTGCATTCAGCTCCTTATTTTGAATCATATTCCACTGAAATTTTTCACAGGAAAAAAATTTTTTTTTAGTCCTTTTTCCTGTTTTATTTCAATGTAAAATTACGTTCTCTGCAAGCAGCACTCCATTTATGTAAACAATACGGCTAAAATCAAAAAACCAGCAGTGGATGTTGAAATACTCTCACGAACGGGTAAAATCAGCTGTTTACTTTCTGCCTAGCTAAGTAGCTACAGAGTTCATCAAACTCGTCATCTGCGATTGCACAAAATGGGAAGACGTCAACCCGGCGTCCCGGCCGTTGGCGAAAAAAGACTTATTATGCTGTAGTTTACGGGTTAAACCCAAGAACAAAACCGGCGCCACCGGGCTGTTCGTTCTGGTCCAGTCGCGTTGTGACGTTACACGCTTTTGGACTTATTTTTGTTGTGGTGTTAATTGTTATTGTTTGTGAGAAATGGCTACATTTATTTAGTGCTCGTGATTATGGGGAAATGATGATGTTTTACGGGGAAACTCGGGGGAAAGGTTAGGGAAGCGCTGAGAATTTACGTTGATAGGTATCCTGACCGGCGGCATCCATCAGACTGCCGGATAATTACCAATGCCTATCAACGCGTGCTCGAAACCCAGCCCATAGTTCCCCATCAGGAAGGCGCCGGAAGACCACTTCGCGGCGAAACTGAAGATAGAATTTTAGACTTGTTCCTTCAAAACCCCTTCGAGATCCAAGAGACCGGACATCAAACGCGTTGGTGGGTTCCCATTTAGACGCCACCTTTCCAAATCGCTGGCTTTGCAGATTTGGACCAAAACCGTGGCCAGCACGATCGCCAGGCTTGACGCCATTAGACTTTTTTTATGGGGCTACCTAAAGGAAAAAGTGTTTGTCAGTGCATGTACGAGTGAGGAAGAAATGCAAGGCCGCATCACGAACACGTCCCAGCCGCGCCGTGCCAAAGTGTGCGAACGCCTGGGTGGAGGCCACTTCGAGCCCTATCTCATACGACCTGAGCGATTCTGAGGTAGGATTCATTTTCTTTAAGTATTTTTTTTTTCTGTGGACGTGTTGTGATGTGTTACCTACGTGTGTTCGTTATGCGCCGGCTATCTGCAAAATTTTTCGCTCCCGCTCTCTTCATTGTGACATAACAACACGACGTACACGTCAATAGTTACAATAACTATCTACGAGGCATGTAGCGGGATAACTAGTTTCATCTTATACGACCGCTACTTATTGTTCTAAGCGGCCGGCCCAAGGTTCTTATTTTATGGAGAAAAAAAAAGATTTATTCTAGGAAAGGTCATTTGTGAAGCGAACCGAGTGTTTCGAACGAACACGTGCGTAAGAGTGCAGCCGATGACCCGCTGCGCGCGTTTTGCCACGGTAGCGATACATTGCGTATGAGGAAATAAAACAAATCAGGTTTATTGGATTACCATAACGTTCCTGAAATAATTTCCTGTACCGGTCATCTTAGTATGATATACTGAATTCACCCCATCAGTCTGTGGAGGGCTGTCCCTTACACCCTGTATATCCCTAATTTTTTGAAAATATTCTATCGCCTATGTTCATCAGGGATAATGTAGGATTCTAATAGTGAAATAATTTTTCAAATCGGTCCAGGTATGAGCCTATTCAATTCAAACAAACAAATCTTTCCTCTTTTAAATATTAGTGTAGAATTGTAGATATGTCTCACACACACTGCTGATAATAATAATGGATTTAAAATACACGTGCGCTCACTGCGTTCGATTACATACTTTTTTACGTCTGTGGATTTATCAGGCTGGCTGGATGCGCGCACGATAATGTGTATGCTACACTGACCTCGACCTCTACTATACAAGCTTGTTTGATAGAGGTCAGTGGTATGACTGGTATGCTACGTCCAACACTGCGGCCTTGAGCGGACGTATAGCTCACAGATTACTAATATGTAGCAAACTAGTATTGCTGGGATGGACCGTGTATAAGAGGCTTTAGGCACTTTGAATTTTAACACTAACAATGCCACATCTCACATGGTCGCGTAAGGATGCAGATAGAGCAGAAGCATAAGAATCGGGCACATATCGAATAATTTTATTGGAAATAGAATCGGTTGTAGGGCGGCGATCTATGATCTAACTGTCATTTGCTGTACAGTCACGAATAAAATACCTACATGCATTACCTACTATTCCTACTAGGGAAATGTATTAAATCCATTATTATTATCAGCAGTGTGTGTGACTTAACTACACTATAATATAATATTATAAAGAGGAAAGATTTGTTTGTTTGAATTGAATAGGCTTCAAAAGTACTGGACCGATATGAAAAATTCTTTTACCATTAGAATCCTACAACCCTGATAAACATAGGCGATAGAATATTTTATAAAAAGTTAGGGATATTTATAATATGCACTTGATTTCAATGAATATCTTAGAAGATATCATAGTTTTAAAAGAAATCCGCACGGCCGCCGGTAGCTCTGCGAGGTTTACATTACTGTTTACATGACTCTTACTGATCATAGCGTGATGTACAGACGCCAGCACATCAAGCTACTACAATCTGTCAAATTTCTTTGATAGATTTAAAACTTTATCGCTAAAGCACAAGGTTCAAAATTGATTGGGAAAATCTGACAGTTTCGGGTAGGTTGATGTGCTGGCGTCTGTACCTAAAATAGCTTCATAAAGTAAAGTACTAAGTGTAGCGGTACCTACAACGCCACATTATGCGAACAACGCGTCATACTGACGTCACGCAAAATCCTGCATCTCGCAAGCAGAGTTTACCGCGGAACTAGCATAGATACAACGGCTCGAAATTAATCATCGGGCAGTTGCCCGTCAGACACAACATCCGTCTGGTCGGAAGATCTTCCCTTTTCACATAGAGTATGAGTGAACTTTACACCCTGTTCCTCATGCCTCTATATAAGTAACTAGCGGCCCGCCCCTGCTTCGCACGGGTGCAATATTTTTTTTCGAATTTCCAAAATTTTCTTTCATACAAACCTTATCCTGACAATACCGAATACAACAAAAAAAGAATTAGCAAAATCGGTTCAGCTGCTCTCGAGATTTACGCTTAGCAACACATTTAGCGATTCATTTTTATATTAAAGATTTTTTTTAAATATAAAAATCGGCATTTTGATACTCAGCGCGGTAACCGTGACGTACGAGCGAGCTCTCAGGCAGGCAGGCGTGCGACAGCCCACTGTCGGTTGTACACACGGCTACACATCAAGCTATACATAACCAGTATAAGCTGACTTCTGATTGTAAGAAAAACCTATACAATGCGAGGTCAGCTAAAACTGGAAATGCATAGCTTGATGTGTAGCCGTGTGTACCGACGGCGATACGCGAAGCGGTAGGCATATAACGCGTGGTCTTGAGCGAGTGACGAACGCCTGGCAACGGGCCGTACAGCAGAAATCGTAATATTTTAATTTCGCCATAGCTTCAAAACCAAACGTCCAATTTTAATCATTCAAAGACCAAATATTATCTACATAAACTGTACTTAGTGATGAAATAATTTATTTTGATAAGGATTAATCACATGAGTAAAATAAACGCGTTTAAATGTAGTCAAAAAAAATTCAAGATTTTTAAATAAAAAAATGATTGTTGTGCCTCACTCGACATAGATAGGTATAGTGTGTCACTGACTTTTTTGTAGATATTTATAAGATCTACAATTAATTAAAACATTTTATGGTTCTATCTTTTATAGTTTAGGCAGCGTACGCAAAATAAGTAACTTTTCTGGTTGATTTTGACACCTTGTGTCCGAAAAACCCAAATATCTTACGGAACCCTATTTTTTTTCAAAATAAAATATAGCCTATGTTACTCGTGGATAATGGAGCTATCGAATGGTGGAAGAATTTTTAAAATCGGTCCAGTAGTTTTTGAGCCTATTCATTACAAACAAACAAACTTTTCCTCTTTATAATATTAGTGTAGATAATCCTACTTCCTACTAATAATATTATAAACGCGAATGTTTGTAAGGATGTTTGTTACTCTTTCACGCAAAAACTACTGAACGGATTTCGATGAAACTTCACAGTAATATAGCTTATACATCAGAATAACACATAGGCTACAATTTATAAAGATTTTGTGTAATTTGTTTTTGCCCATACGATAAGTATCAAGTAAGTCGGAAAAATTCCTGCCCTCTGAGAGCTATCTTGGCGTGCGCTGCCTAAACCGTTACAGCTACACGAAGATAATGTATCGTGGGACTGTTTGTCTTAAATAGTTCTAAATAAAAGTCCGCGACAGCATATATCTACCTTTTATGTGGAAGCCATTATATCCAAAATAGTGATCCATAAATACATTTAAATCGGATACTTTTTTACAATGCACGTTTTAGAGTACTTAGTTAATTCTTATGAAAATTAATACATTTATCGCTTTCGGTATTTAATGTAGATAAACTTTGTCTTTTACACCAAGCAATTTGGACAAATTCTTTAAAAGTTATCACGATAAGATTGACCTGAGGTAGAGCGCCATAGGAATTGGCGGCGCGGCGGCGCACAGAGCGGTGAAGGGGGGGGGGGGGACCCGAAGTCCCGAACGCGGGCAGGCAGACGCGTGAGGCACAGAGCACTTTTACAAATTACAATACCTACGCTCAATCTGAATCATTTTGAAGGATATCGCTAATCCATCGCTTTACCTGTATATGTTCGAAAAATTTGTCTGCTCAACAACGTAAATAAATAACGCAATGAATGTTGTTGAACTGCCAAAATGAAATGAATGAGTAGGCATAATTATAATTTTTAGGTAGTATATTTTAAGAAGAGCCCGAGGGGCCCGTAGCTAAATAATAAAAGCCGCACAGGTCGATCGGTCAGGTTAAGCTACGCTTGCCGCGGTTGGTCTGTGGATGGATGACCATCTTTACATACCGAGACCCCTCCGTGCCTCGGAAAGCAAGGTTAAGTGTAAGCCGACCCCAACATAGTTGGGAAAAGGCTATGCAGATGATATTTTAAAAAGAAATATCAAATCAAATCATATCACATTTCATTACTTAGATTATTACAATTGTTTTTTTTTTGTTAGTTTAAGATTAACGTATAGGTTTAGGTTGTGTTGTAAGTAGGAAGAACATAGATTAGTTTTCCTCATAATTGGCTATTGGAATTGTTTTAGTTAGTTTGAAAATTACTACGGATTTTGTGATTTTTTAAATAGTACTTACAATAATGACTCGAAAGCTCTAATAAAGCTCGAGCTATAAAAAAAGCTAGACTTAACGAGACGTCTCAACAAACTGAGCTGCGAAGGTTTGAGCAGGCGGTGCGTCAGGCGCACACAGAGCTACTGAGACAGACACCAGAACCGTTCCAAGATCGTCGTCAACAACATGCTGAGTATCTGGCATTTCAACGAGCTGCTGAAACTTCAGAACAGTGTCAATCTAGACGTCAACGGCATGCTGAGTATCTGGTGTCTCAACGGGCTGCAGAACACCAGAACAGTCCCAAGATAGGCATCAATAGCATGCTGAGCATCTGGTATCTCAACAGGCTGCATAAACACCGGAACAGTCCCAAGATCGGCATCAATAGCATGCTGAGTATCTGATGTCTCAAAGGGCAGCGGAGTCACCGGAATAGTTCCAAGATCAGCGTCAACAGCGTGCTTAGTATCTGGTGTCTCAACGGGCCGCAGAAACACCGGAACAGCCCCAAGATCGGCGTCAACAGCATGCTGAGTATAGTGGTGTCTCAAAGAGCAGCGGAGTCACCGGAATAGTCCCAAGATCAGCGTCAACAGCATGTTTAGAATCTTTGGCAAGGAGATAGATAGCATCCCAGGGAAGGACATGGGCTACTTCACCGGTACTGTCCCGTGGATAATTTCCGATATCCACGCGGGCGAAGCCGCGGGCAGAAGCTAGTCATCTATACATATAGGTAATAAAATCGTAGGAAAGTCAAAACTACTGTACATTGAATATTTTTTAAAAGAATACTTGGGGCGTGATCTACAATCGACATCGAAGCCAAAAATATAGTTTTTAGAATTTTTGTCTGTTTGTGTGTTTGTCTGTATGTATGTCCGGGCTAAACTCAAAAAGTACTGCATGGATTTACTTCAAATTTTGCATGAATATTACTAAGAGGTCGGGTCCACATATAGGCTACATATTATCACCTACGGGGGAGGAGCTGTGAGTTTTTATTTTTCTTACGCATTCTGTGACAGCGTGTAATCTAACGACGCATATTTAATTGTTGTTTTTTAGTAAGCCATGCTATTATCTAGCTTTACACTATAAAAACTGCGCCATTTATGTAACTTGGGCAGAGAAACAAAGTTTATTGAATGTTAGTAGTATAAAGACAATTTTGAAACAGCGCCATCTATGAGATTTCATAAAAATCAAATCAAGGGAAATTAATAATTTGATCATGTTGGTGAGGTTAGTAGTTAGTTATTCTTAAAATTCATAGATGGTAATGTGCATTTTCTTCATAAAAATGAACGTATAGTTCGTTTTGACAACTTCAAGTTCCAACAAAACCCTCAAAATCTTGAGCAGAATCTAGGAAGACAATTTAAAAAAATGCGGTGTTAAGTATTACAAAAAAGTTATGTTCATTGATGATAATCATTTCTTCATCAATTTCATGTTAGTACAGAGGCCAGCACATCAAGCTACCCCAATCTGTCAAATTTTCCCAATTGAATATGAACCTTATTCTCTTGTAGTAAAGTTGGAATTGTATCAAAGAAATTTGACAGATTGGGGTAGGTTGATGTGCTGGCGTCTGTACAAAGTAAACATTGACTGTTAATACTTTTGTTCGGTATTTATCTGTGTGATTATTGCTTGGTAATTAATATATTTTCATGTCGTATACCTAAATAGAAACAAACGCCTGTTTGTGGTGTGTCACGTAACAGCGATAAGGGACACGTGCTCAAGGATTGCTCTCTGATTGTATGGGATGAGTGTACGATGGCCAATAGGAAGGCAGTTGAGGCCGTGGACAGAACCCTGCAGGACATCCGAAGGAACGAACATTTGATGGGTTGTGTCACAGTTCTGTTCAGTGGCGATTTCCGGCAAACGCTTCCCGTGGCGACGCGGGGATCGAGGGCTGACGAGGTGAATGCTTCGTTGAAACGATCTTCGTTGTGGTCACGACTTCGTACGCTGCGCTTGACCATTAATATGAGAGCTCGGCTCGGCGGCAATGCACGTGCTCAAGAATTCTCCGATGTCCTTCTAAGTATTGGCGAAAGCACTCTACCAGAAGAGAGAGTTGTACAGGTTGTGCTTCCAGAGTCTCTCGGTAGAGTGGTATCCAGCTTAGAAGAACTTATTCGCTGTGTGTACGGGGACATCAGTCGTATACCGCACCTGCAGAATTCATGGGTGTGTGAGCGGGCCATTTTGACGCCCAAAAATGATCAGGCTGCAGCAATTAACGAATGCATTCCCTCGAAAATTGAGGGGAATGAAGTGGTCTACACCTCGATAAACACTGTTGTCGAGCAAGATGACGCCACACATTATCCCGTGGAATTTCTGAACTCCCTGTCAGCAAGTGGACTTCCAGCGCATACCATTAAGCTGAAGGTCGGTGTCCCGATTATGCTTCTTCGGAACCTATCTCCTCCGAAGTTGTGTAACAGGCCCGCCTTAAAGTTATCACGCTCCACAGACACACCATTGAGGCGGAAATTCTTACGGGTTGTGGCGTCGGCGAGGCAGTATTTATACCACGCATTCCCCTCATACCTCATAACTTCCCGTTCCAGTTCAAGCGCGTACAGTTCCCCGTGAGTGTTTGCTTCGCGGTGACTATCAATAAGTCGCAGGGCAGCTACTAGACACTGAGGGCAGCGGGTGTCAACCTCAGGATGAGTTGCTTCTCACACGGGCAACTGTACGTCGCTTGCTCCCGCGTCACCAGTCCTGACTCTCTTTACATTTTGACTCCTGGCAGCATAACTACCAACGTAGTTTATAGGGAAGTGTTGTAAGCGTATCATACCTTTGTACGTATGTTTACTCTTTTGTGGGAATGTATTCCTGCATTATTTTCACTATTTCCTTCAGTCACATCTTATGACTGAACTCAGCAGGATTCCCATATAACTCTCTTCACTTGCTTCGCTTGCAAAAAAAACTTATATTTTAATGCTATTTTAAAAGTTGTTTACTTATAATACTATAGCGTCACTGGCATCTTAGGTATTTTTGGTGGTGTAGAGCCTTCACGCAGACGACGTCGCGGGCAGCAGCTAGTAAGTAATACTCCTAAAATAATGGAATATATGTATTTTAGTAGATTTTTCCTCACATTAACGCGGGTGAAACCGCGGGGCACTGCTAGTACCTAATATATCTAAAGGTCAGTAAATACACGTAATTAAAAATACGGCCACGTGCGTGTCTCGGACCACACACAGTACGTACGCGCAGTTCCTTAGATGGGAATTCACTCTTCCGTATTATTATATTATTATAGGTATTACTCTTTGGGGTCATTCGTAGTTATTTACCTGCCTCAAAAAATATTTCATGTTTTGATATCGGTTCCCATCACATCTGCAGAGTTTCGCTAACTAATTTAATTTAACTGACAGTATTTATTTTGTCGATTTATTATTACCTACTATTGCCGAGAGTAATATAATTCATCTTCATGCTCGTGACGCCGACGTCGTGACTGTACCTTATCTACATGTTCTCGTGAATCTGTGATCATCTGTGTGAGTGTGACTGTCGCACAGAATGTCAGAATCTCAATTTTATTCACAGTTAGTTACATTATTTTAGATCTGTTTGTGGTCAGGTTAGGCCGTCTTTCAAATAATCAGTGTGTATTTTGGTGTCTTCTTTGGTAATATATTTTGTCTTTTTAAGTCAAAATTACCAAGAATTAATTGACATCCAAAAACTAGCCAGTGACGCTAGGTTAATACATACTTAATATTTTGTTTATATTTCGAGCACATCTCACATCATGAAGCCTCCGTATAAAATCGGTAAGTAATTTTACTTGTCTTATAAAATAGGAAAATTAGTTCTGAGGGAGCAAAAGATTGAGTTTAATTATACACATTCCCAAATACAGCCAGTTATGTACTTCTTTTATCTTACAATAAAAAGATTTTTATAGGTTATCATAGCCATGCGACTTAGACCTAAACGGACCGGCGCTATAATATTGTGTACTGCTTATTTACGTAATTCACGATAATGTTCCCTATCACACTATCAGCAATTATTGCTATTTTGATGAGGCCTAATATCTTCAGTGTTTATATTGATTAAATGATAGCTCTAAGTAAGATCGTGTAAAATTGGTACTTGCATAAGTGCCCTATCTACCATATTAAACAGAAAAGTGAAACTATTAAGCTGTGTTCCGTGCATTAAAGGTAGGTGGGTAAGTACCCATAGTGCATTTAAAAAGTGGTCCAAAACATTTTTCCAGAAGTCCCTCTATATTTATTTATTCAATACTTCAAGCACATAAATGTACAGAGGCGGACTTAATTCCATAGGCATTTTCTACCAGTCAACCTTTGGGTGATGCAGAGACAAACAGTAGCAGTTGCTTTCCTTTTCATAAAGGTATCATTTTCAGTGATTTTAATAGTTCAGGAGAAAACACCTCAAAGAGAAAACACCTCAATGAGAAACACTTGGTGCAACAAAATTCTTTCCACATTTTTAGTTCCCAAAAATTAAATTAAAAGTAATGTGGTAAAGACCCCAGTACTTTTGAAAACTGATACGGACTGAAAAATCCTTTTTCCGGTTTTTCATTTCTTACAAGTACATAACAACCAATAGTGTCTAAATTGAGCTTATTGAACATGAGGTTGTTAATAAATTTTGTAATTTCATCACTATTGCACAAGAATAAGCTTTTTATTTACCTACTGCTAAAAATATTACAACCATCTGTTGGAGTTTTTGTCTATTAACACATTCGCTGCCACGCAGTCAAATGGTGACCGCGAACAATAGATTTTCTATTGTATCTGTTGTCTGGCAGTCAACGTGTTAAATAGTCAAAAACTATCAAATCAATAACTTATTATTAATATTGATTTGCATTATAAATTTAACAATATCTTATTAAATTAAATTTGCAAAAAAAAAACCTACTTAACAAAATATATTTTTTATCTGTAATGTTATGATTATTTACTTTTTGTTGTATGTCTACAGCTATAAAAAATATTGTATCTCATGTACACACGGCAACACATCAATCTATACATTTCCAGTTTTAGCTGACCTTGCAATGTATAGCAATGTAAAACATCAAAAGTGCTCTACTACGTAAAAATTTAATTAATGCTTGAACAATTCGATTTCAGTCCTTTATACAGTCTTCGTAATGTTATTAATGAAGCTAATAACTACTTTATAAATACCTACGCTAAATGTAGTCATACTACAAAACTTGATTCTTAAAGTTGTGCCATATCGAAAACGGCTGAGACAGCCATGGATGACCACAGGGCTCCTAAGATGTCTCCGAAACCGTGATAACCTGCATCTAAAATTAAAGAAAACTCCAGATAACGAGGTTTTAAAAATTACATTTAAAAGGTACAGGAATTACTGCTCCATGTTGCTCAAAACTAAACGTAACTACATTAAAAAGCTTATTAATAACGCACAAAACAATATATAAAAAATTATGGGAAGCTATAAAAACAATTAACAACACAACTAAACAGAAAACACCTGCAACCGATCTGTTGTCATCATCTGATCCCAAACGTTCTGTTGATGAAGTCAACACATATTTTGCTAATATTGCACGCTCACTTGCTGAAAACATACCCGTACCAGCTACACCCCTACAACAGGATGATACCCTGAATCACAAAACCTTTGTCCTTTTACATACTGACAATTCTGAGTTGGAACTTTTAATTAATGCGCTTAGGACTGATTGTGCAGTAGGCTCCGATAACTTGCCCGGTACATTTCATAAAAAAATGAGGTACTTACTTATTCCCCACCTCGCATATTTATTCAACCTGGCGTTCAGTACAGGTGTCTTTCCTGAAGCATTTAAGCTGGCAATCGTTTACCCTGTGCATAAAAGTGGTGACAGAGATAAACCTCATAATTACAGACCCATATCAATCTTACCTGCACTGTCTAAACTGCTAGAAAGGCTCATGAATAATAGTCTCGTCAAATACCTTGAGCAGAATCATCTTTTGTCGACTAGGCAATATGGTTTTCGTTCGGGAGTGTCAACCTGTAGTGCGGTTATAGACCTAACGAATAACATTGTGTCTCATCTAGATAATAAACACTATGTTATTGGCGTCTTTCTAGATCTGGCAAAAGCCTTTGATACAATCTCAATTCCCGCTCTCATTGCGAAGCTTGAGAAGATAGGTATCAGAGGCGATCAGCTTTCACTCTTCCCAAGTTATCTTACAGGAAGACGGCAATGTGTCAAAATAAGTGTCTGGATGAGCGACGAACTCCCTATAACCTAAGGTGTGCCCCAGGGCAGTATAATTGGACCGACCTTATTTCTCATCTATATTAATAACCTCTACAGTCTCGAACTTGCCAATGGATCCATATTTACCTACGCCGATGATCCTGCCTTAATATTCCACGGGTATTCCTGGGAGTCGACATTTAAATACGCACAATTAGGACTCGACATTGTTACTGACTGGTTGTCTCGCAATCTACTCACTCTAAATGTAGATAAATCTAAATATCTTACCTTTTCTCTAAACCTTCAACGTCCCATTTTTCATTGATTGCGCATTCCTGTAATGCATCACCTCAAACGCCATGTAGCTGTCCTCTTCTAGGTCGCATAGATAGTGTAAGGTATTTGGGTGTTCAAATAGATGACTCATTATCATTTTATAACCATATAGATATACTTACCTCCCGACTGCGCAAATTGATTTTTATTTTTAAGAATCTCCGCCATGTGGCCGACACACAAGTGCTTAGACAAGTATATCTAGCTCTCTGCCAGTCAATTGCACAGTACTGTATAGTTGCCTGGGGTGGGGCAGCAAAAAGCCATTTGTTAAAGCTGGAACGTGCCCAAAGAGCGGTCCTTAAAGTAGGTTGGTCCCTTCCATATCAATTTCCTACCACCAAACTTTATAAAACCTGTAAGGTCCTCTCCATTCGGAAATTGTTCATTTTAAATTTAATCCTCACAGTCCCGCAATTCCTATAACCCCGAAAAGTTCGAAGCCTTGAGACGCAAGCATACAGTGTGTTCGTCCATTCCTGCTCACTCAAAGCTAGCTCAACGATTCTTATACTTCCTTGGTCCCTATGTATACAATAAAGTTAATAAAATCTTACATATGTACTCAATGGTTAAATATAAATGCAAAACTACTGTAAGGAACTGGCTGCTGGATATGGACTATGAAAGTACAGAAAGTATCATACAAATAATTAAATAATTTGGAACGTATTTCCCACTCGTATTTTTTTACAAGCACCAACTTTCATACAGGAATTACATGCACATACACATAACACCCTCACACATTCACACACTACACTACACACGCAATCCTACAATTACATCACATTACATTACACTTCACAAATATTGTACCACAATTATTATAGATTTACCTCTCTACCTAAACTGTTTTCTAATAGTGATAATAATATGTTTAAAATGAATCAAGATGCCGATATATATGATAAATGTTTATAGGGGTGTGAGCCTGGAGATCTGTCATACAGGTCCCGAACCTAGTTCAGACTCCAGCTCTCACAAAGGTTCTAGCATACCTAAGGCAACAATTGTACATAAACACTACTGTAATAATGCACCTTGATGAGAGAAATAAACTATGTTATTATTATTTATTTTCTTTTTCATATCTCGGGGCCATTGAGTCCCGGTCCTTTGGAAGGCGTACGAGGGGCTGAAGCCAACTCGCAGAGGCCCCTTAGGAAATTTTAATGAAATGTGACCACAACCGACGATTATCCCAGTATGCACTATGCAAGTGCACCTAAGGATAACCCCCGGTTGGTGTAGGACTATTGCATTATATGGAAAAATAAAAAGTTGGACTATGGGTTTGGGTGGCTAAAGTGGACTGGTTGCCAAGAACTATTGAAGAACTATGACCCCTGCCTGATCAATGTTTAATATATACACGGATAAAATGGCAGGGGGTGACTTGCACACTCAATAATGGGCCCCCGGAAACGGTCTCTAGCACATAGTGACGTAGCGACAAGGGGGCAACATGTCCTGAGGTGCTTATGAGGAGTGGAGAGGTATTCCACGGCTATCAGGACAATCCCGGAAGTACGGTCAAGATCCCTACCAGCATCTTACTGGAATACTTCCTTCCTCCGAGCACGTTTGCTCTTGCGAATCTCCACTCAAGCCAGCTAATAAAGGCAAGAATGAGGTGGGAGCTCTGTTCCTCGTCATTGTTCACTCCAGCCGGCCAATAAAGGCAAGCCAGAGGTGAGGTACAAGACTTCTCCCGGGAGATAGGGTCCGTGGGGTCGCTACTGCCCAACAGCTGGCCACGTGCTGCCCTGCGGATTTCTGTTTCTCTCTTGGTCTGGCTCCTCACCTTGGACCCGTTCCGGCAAAGTAAACTCTTCCGGCACGAGCCTAGAGTTCGGAGCGCGCAAGCCCCACCACGACGTCAACGTAGAGATACGGCGATGGGGTCAACGTAGAGATACAGAGGTTTTTCGTACAATCAGAAGCCAGCTTATACTGGTTATATATAGCTTGATGTGTAGCTGTGCATACCTAATACTGATGGCTTTCAAAAGTTTTTATTTAGATGTTTTATTAAAAAACTTCTAGATGTTCTGATTCTTATAAATGTTCTCAAATGAAAAAGCATGGAAAATAAAATATGAATAAGTGATGGCGTATTTACTCCGTGTGGCGTACTATTAGTTAAGTAATTTTCATTTTTCAAATAATGAAGAATGGTTTTAAACTTTGACATAATTTTTGTATTACAGCTGATGAGAAGCTGGCTGAGCTTGGACGCAAAGAGATCATGCTGGCAGAGAAGGAGATGCCAGGACTGATGGCCTGCCGCCGCAAGTATGCTCCAAGTAAAATCCTCAAAGGAGCTAGAATTGCTGGGAGTCTTCATATGACCGTGCAGACTGCAGTCCTCATTGAGACACTTATAGAGCTTGGTGCTGAAGTAAGTATTGTTCATTTCTGAGTTATAACTTTTTTAATTACAATGGCACCTGTCCATTAATTAAATATTTTAGAGATATCCTTGGTGGCACTATTTCCCAATCTATTAACCAACCCCAACATAGACCCCTCTAAATAAATAAATAGTTGGGAAAGGTGAAGCAGATTATGACTTACCTACCTATCTAATTCAAATAACGTACCCACTTAGATAAAATTTCAAATAACAATAAAAATGTAAAATGTAAATAAAAACAATAAAAAATTTGTGGTTTCTAGATTCCCCGTAATTAGGATGTGTCATTTTTGTGGTATATAGGGAAGACGAAGGGCATAATTTCAGTATAAATAACTTTTCCAAATACGACGGAATTACCGAGAAAAAAAATAAAAACTAAAAACCTCGTATAAGTCTGAATCTAACGAAGTTTCGAGGTTTATTTGTACTCTAAAATATGCAGCATAAAAACACCGTCGATGTTTCTAAAGTCACAATTGCGTATCATATTTAGTTTCAGAGAAATGTTTTTTTTTTTTCTAAATACCCGGTTGAAAAAAATACGGTTTTCAAAAATTTTAATCTTAAAAACTAAACATGCTATTGAAATGGGAATACGAAATATTGCATTTAAATAACTTAAACTATCAGTTTTTTATATAAAAAAGCATTGTCCGAAAAATGGTCTTCATAAAACACTGCGTAGGATCATTTCCGACCTCTACGCGGGCGAAGCGGCCGGCAAAAGCTAGTATTAGTCATAAATTATTTTCCTGGTTACAAATAATATGTCATACTCAAAGATAATACATCAAAACAAATGACTCTTTCAATCCAGTATAGATCTAATCACTGAACGATAAAATTGATAAACCTATCAAAATACCTACATGAAATGTCGACATCGGTTATTAAATTGTTACATTTGTTATCTGCCAAGGTTTTAGTTTGAGGAAATTGATACTTACCTAATATTATCTACGATTGGATTTGTTTAGTAACGTTTAGTGGAACGTTAGCAAACCGCGGCGCAGCCAACTATGAAAGAACACTAATGCGATAAAATATAACATGGGAATAGGTTTCGCAACCTCGCATTCTATTATGGCCCTACCTTGAAAATAAATCGTAGCTCGATGGGCGTGGCTTAGCCCCGCCACGCGGGGAGCGGCGAATGCAGTGTACGCGGTCGTCCGCGCGGTGCACTACTTGTATAATACAGGTCAGTGGCGCGGTGCGGTAGCATCGGGAAAACCGAGTACGCATTTCTTGGAATTTTTGAAATATTAGCACACAGGAGTCAAAATAAAAACCGGCCGTGCGAGTTGGACTCGCACACGAAGGGTTCCGTACCACCATACAATATTAAAAAAACCGGCCAAGTGCGAGTTGGACTCGCACACGAAGGGCTCCGTACCACCATACACACTACATATAAAATAACGGCAAAAAAATCTCGTTTGCCATACAACAAACGTGATTTTTTTGCCTGGTGACAGACGGACGGGCGGACGGGGCGGACGGACAGCGGAGTCTTAGTAATAGGGTTCCGTTTTACCCTTTGGGTACGGAACCCTAATAACGGCAAAAAAATAACATTTGTTGTATGGGAGCCCCCTTAAATATTTATTTTATTCTGTTTTTAGTATTTGTTGTTATAGCGGCAACAGAAATACACATTCTGTGATAATTTTCTACTGTCTATCACGGTTCATGAGATACATCCTGGTGACAGACGGACGGACCGACAGCGGAGTCTTAGTAATAGGGTCCCGTTTTACCCTCTTGGTACGGAACCCTAAAAACTTCGTTTCTCATGGAATCACTTACCATAAGTAAGTAAAAGTATTTTACTGTATTTGTCTAATCATGAAAAACAACAAAACGTAAAATATTTCTTGCTTTTAATACGTTATTTTTATTTTCAAATATCGCAGCGACTGTACTATTTTTGCAGTAAATACATTGCTCCTTAACCACTACTTCAGTACTACGCTAAGTGACTGGACAAGCAATGTAAAAATGAAAAAACGATACTTATTTATGCGGAGCGTCGCATAGTACAGCCGCAGTACCTACACCGCCGTCGCGGTGTAGGTACATCGACCTATCGGGGTCACCGCGATGACCCAGTTACAAGTGCGGAAATCGTCATGAAGTGTTTATTATAATTGTTAAGGTGTCACGCTCGCCTTCAAACTAGATAATGGCTGCAAAACAGTCTATAAAAATAAAAACTGATCTGGAAAAGCAGTTGTATGACTGTTACATCCAGGAGAAAACGGATAGAGAAAACCTGCAACAAATGGTACGCCAACTGAATGGCCACATACAAAGCTTGCAGGAACAGATACAAGGCCTTCAAGGACAACTAAAATGCTTAAAGGCACAAGAAAAACAAGAAAGCACAGATAAACAAGTCAGTGAGACCATAACACTTGCTCAGCCTACTAAAAGTGACGTTGAGTACTGCACAGACGAGGATGAACTCGCCAAAGAGACTGGGTGGATTAGGGCTAAAAATAGGAAGAAAAGGAAGTTGAACACCTCCCTTACTCCACCACCACAACAACAAGCTACCACTAGCGCTCAACAGCAGCAACCCAACAAAAAAGAGAAGGCCACCTTTAAAAAAATTCTAGCACCACCTCCAATCGTAGTGGACGGTGTCAAGAATTACCAAACATTCTACGACTTTTTGACTGAATCTCAGCCAGTAGAAACTTTTACCGCGAAAATGTTAAGCGGTAATAGTGTGAAAATAAATGCCAAAACTGAAGAATCCTACAGAGTGATTTCTCGACGCTTAACAGAAAAAAACTGTTTGTGGCACTCATATGAGGATAAGCAGACCAGGCCAATAAGAGTAGTGGCGAAAAAACTGCATTCTTCTTGCCTACCGGATAGGATTAAAGATGACTTAACGTCGCAAGGATTCCAGATAGAAAATGCAACCAACAAGCTAAGCTGGAGAACCAAAGAACCGCTGAATATGTTCATATTATCATTTAAGAATGACGAAGACGTCAATAAAATATACGGCATTAAACATATACTAGGGTGTAAAGTTGAAATAACCCCGCTTAAAACATCAAAAATAATACCGCAGTGTAAGAGATGCCAGGCTTATGGTCATACCCAAAGGTATTGCTCAAAAGAGCCAAGGTGTGTAAAATGTACAGGTAAACACCTCACAGCTGAATGCAACAAACCTGCAGAAGAAAAACCAAAGTGTGTCCACTGTGGCTTACCTCACCCAGCCAACTACAGAGGGTGTTTAGTTGCCAAGGAGATGCAAATGATGAAGGACAAAACCTCAAAAAATAACTCGCCTAACAACCTTGCAGTTAAGCAAACTGTTAGAAATACCGACAAGCAGATAACAAAACAAAATGCACAGTTTGCACAGACAACCGCGAAAACTGCACACACATCTAAAAGTGTCTCTTATGCACAAGCAGTTAAACCAAGCACAAAACCACCAAGTCTTGAGGACAAGCTCAATCAGATCTTAAAGTGCCTATCATCATTTGACAAGAGACTAGAAAAATTAGAATCAAGTACTATAAAAATCAATCATGAATAACACACTAAAAATAATGGCGTGGAATTCCAACGGACTACTGCAACACCAACATGAGTTGCAAGTAGTCCTAGACATAGAAAATATTGATGTGTGTTTGATCTCTGAAACACATTTCACTAAACAATCTTTTGTAAAGTTTAGAGGCTATAAGATTTATCACTCGCTGCACCCTAACAACACGGCCCGAGGAGGTAGCGCGGTTATTATTAAAGAAAATATCTGCCATTATGAACAGTGTAAATACGAGGAGTCAGACACGCAAGCTGTGGCGATATCAGTGAAAACAAATAAATTTAATGTTACAGTAGCGGCCGTATACTGTCCTCCAAGATATACGATAAACAAAGAACAATATGTACACTTCTTCAGACTCCTTGGACAGAGATTTATATTAGGCGGTGACTTTAACGCTAAGAACACTCATTGGGGATCGAGATTAACTTCAACTAAGGGAAGACAGCTTCTAAGTGCAGTAAAAGACATGCGTTGTGAGGTCATAAGTACTGGAAAACCTACATACTGGCCTACTGACCCTCAGAAACTACCAGACCTTATCGACTTTTTCATCGTCAAAAACATATCAACAAATTATCTGAGTGTGAAAGAGGGGTACCACATGAACTCCGACCACTCTCCGATATTATTACAATTGAGTCACAAAATATTATTAAGAGAAAACCACCTGACATTAGTCAATATGTTTACAGATTGGGAAAGTTTTAGCATAGATCTGCAAAATATTATTGACCTAAAAACTTCACTAAAAGGCAAAGAACAGCTCGATGTTGAAGTAAACAAGTTCAGCAATAATATCCAACAATGTGCATGGAATAACACACCACAGTTTATAAAGAAATTTAAAGGAAATACCTACCCAAAGGAAATAATAGACCTATTATATGAAAAAAGGACTCAAAGAAAAAGATGGCAACACACTAGATTCCCGCAAGATAAAACTCTATTGAATAACCTTACGAAAAGACTGAAGAGAAAAATACAAACTTTTCAAGATGAGGCTTTCAATACTAACCTTCGTCAGTTAAGCAGCGACCATACAACGCAATACTCTCTTTGGAAAGCGACAAAGACACTCAAAAGGCCAATTACACCTATTCCCCCTATCAGAGATCGTAACGGAAAATGGGCCATAAGCAATGAGCAAAAAGCTCGAAGATTTGCTCATCACTTAGAAGATACCTTTCAGCCAAATGACAGGTCTATAGACAACCTGCAGTTCGCCAATATTCTGCAAGATCAAAGAATTAAGCTTGTGACCCCAAAAGAAGTTGCAAGGGAAATTCAAAACATTAGCCTAAAAAAGTCACCAGGGTATGACCTTATTACGGGAGAAATCCTAAAACATCTCCCGCGTAAAGCCATCGTTAAGCTTACTAGGCTCATCAATGCTGCATTTGTACTAAAGCATGTTCCTGAGCCATGGAAAGTGGCTGAAGTAATTATGATTGCAAAGCCCGGTAAACCACTTCACGAAGCATCATCATACAGGCCCATTTCCCTGTTGCCAATCATATCAAAGCTGTTTGAAAAATTGCTTTTAAAACGCCTAAAACCTATAATAAACGAGAGAAATCTGATCCCTGACCATCAGTTTGGTTTCAGAGAGAAACATTCAACCATAGACCAAGTACATAGAATTACCAACATCATTGAGAGAACGTTTGAAGATAAAAAAGTCTGCTCCACCGTCTTTTTAGATGTGGCACAAGCTTTTGATAAAGTTTGGCATAGGGGTTTGATATATAAGCTAAGACTAATGCTGCCCAATGATTTTGCCGATATCCTGCAATCATACACTACAGGTAGAATGTTTCGAGTAAGGCATGAGGATGCCTTTTCTGAGTTAAAAGTTATTAAAGCTGGCGTGCCTCAAGGTAGTGTGCTGGGTCCAATCCTCTACCTGCTGTACACGCATGATATACCAGAGCTGGAAAATAATACTATTGCAACCTTTGCGGACGACACTGCCATTATGGCTACAGGGTCATGCCATACGGAAGCAATAAAAAAGGTACAAATCGCTGTAAATAAAGTTCATGACTGGGCACAAAAATGGAGAATAAAATTAAATGAATCGAAGTCACTTCACATTGACTTCACCAACAGGAATTGTGACTACCACCCAATCTTCATAAATGGCCAACCAGTGCCATACGCAAATACAGCCAAATACCTTGGCATAACGCTTGACGCGAAACTGCGCTGGAAAGCGCACGTCAAGAAGAAAAGACAGGAACTAGAAATGCGATTTAAAAACATGTATTGGTTGATTGGACGGGATTCCTGCCTATCGATACATAACAAAATTTTATTATATAAGCATATCCTTATGCCAATATGGACATATGGCATCCAATTATGGGGCTGTACTAAGCCGACCAACATCAATATTATACAAACATTCCAGAATAAGGTACTCAGGAGTATTGTTAATGCGCCCTGGTATATAAGAAATGACGACCTCCATCGTGACTTAAAAATGGAACCCGTCACAAACATAATCCAAAAATTTGCTGAGGCCCATGAACACCGACTCCACCGACATGTGAACATCGAGGCAATTCAGCTGTTAGACCAAACAAATACAGTGCGAAGACTAAAACGGACAAAACCTTTTGAGTTAGTGTAGTGTAAGAAGTGTAGAAATAATAGTGCTAATGACACACATAATAACACATGAACAAAGTGTTTATAATATCATATCAGACTCTAAGAAAGTGGAACGGACTTGTGTAAAGTACAATCAACACTATTCTAAGTTTTAAAATAATTATCACGTAAAAAATTAAGTTAGATTCAAATTGCTTATTAGTCTTATAGGCTAGATTGTAATTAATTATTAAGAACCTAGTTCTTATTAAAAAGGATAAAAAAAAAAAAAAAAAAATAGTACAGCCGCTGTCTCTTGCGGCGAGATAGTGATGTGGCTGTGAACATTCACTAACGTAGGCTATCGACAATAATGTTGATTGCCCAACGAATATAATATTGCTATTATCTATAGTTATAATAAATCTGTAGAAGAGAAAATTCTGTACATTGAAAATATCAAAAAAATAAATGGCAGGGGGTGTTACTAGACCGACACCGAATACAAAAATGTGATTAAAAAATTTTTTGTCTGTCTGTTTGTTCAGGCATCACGCAAAAACTACCGGTTCGATTACGATGAAACTTGGTATAATTATTCTTTAATATCCTGGGCACCACACTGGGTATTTTTTATCCCGGAAAAGTACATACAATAATAAACAAACTTAATTTTGCGGTTCGAACCCTAGACCCGATTACTGTACCAACCGCAAATTATAAGTTTGTCGTTGGTTACATCACCCGCACTGGAGTTCACTAAGGGGCGCTGCACACGGCTAAGATACTATAATATTTTTTTATCTTAAGATACAATATCGCTCGCCATACAATTCAATGGACTATCACACACGACGAAGATAATAAATAATATTTCATATTTTCGTATCTTAAGATGAATTTGTATGGCGACTGGCGAGCGATATTGTGCATCGTATGATAAAATATTATAGTATCTTAGCCGTGTGCAGCGCCCCTAAGTTATGCTGTGCACCGTTCGCAGTTCGTGTCGAGTGGCGAGCGTTCGTTCTTATTAGCATTCTATAAATTGAATGTTTGAACTTGAACTGCTACTTGCAATTCTAAACCGTGCTTTTCAGTGCGACCTTTTTATTCCTTTTAATTTTTACTAAGTACAGTTTAAGGTAGAGTTATTTAGGTTTATTTTTATAAGTCGTAGGTATAGATTTTATTTTAAAGTATAGGTATGATAGTGTACGTAGTGACCGTAGGTTATTTTATAATACTGTTAGGTAGGATTACTTATTCGTATAGATATTCGTTTTTAGGGATTTTGCTTATTTATTGAGTTTAGTTGTGTGAAATGTCCAAGGATATTATTGAGTTTTTTTTTTTTAATTAGGTAGGTACTTAGGTTACTTTTATAATCTAACTAGCTGACCTGGCCACGCGTTGCTGTGGCTAACGTTTTTGTCAAATCAAACTGGATACGGTGTACAAATTTGATTAAAATCGGTTAAGTAGTTTAGGAGTCCATCGCGGACAAACATCGTGACACGTAATTTATATATATTATTAAGAAGAAAGAAGATATAAAATTCAAAGTCCTGTCCGACTGATTTTAACAATGCACTGCCTAAACCGCTGGTCCTAGAGACATTAAATTTGGAGAGTGTGTTCTTTGTGAAGTGTATGTAGGTATGATCCACTAAGAAAGGGTTTTTCGAAATTCCACTCCTAAGGGAAATTTCACGCGGACGAAGTCGCAGGCAGAAGCTAGTACTTAGTTAATATTTCAATATGTCAACCGTTTTAACCTGGTTTATAGAACACCTGAAAAGTTGACGTTTAAATCCGGTTGAAAGACCATTGAGAGGATGTAAAATTAAACTTATTTTTTTTATTTATTTCAATTTTTTTTTAGCTACATTTTATTGATTTATAATATAATATGTTCCGGACATATTGTTTTTTATTTATTTTATTTTCAGGACCCAAAATTTTCCAAGTCTTTCCCAAAGTAGGCGATAACGCCTCCTTGTGGGCGCTGCAGGTCTCCAGGGGGGCGGTAAGAGACCCAGAAAGAAAATGGGGGCGTTGTGTAGAGGGGGGGGGGGTGATTTGTAATTTTATTTAGCTAGGAGGCCTCTTAAACAACGACTGCAAGAGCTCTCGACTCTCAACAACAACTTGTGAACATCAACTAATATGAATTAAAAGATTGCTCAAACTCGGTTCTATATTTCTCTCCGCGTAGTTCATATATCTGTCCTATTTTATTGAATATAGAAAAAATGAAAATCATGTCAATCGGTCGCTCCGTTTCGTAATGAAAGTAGACACAAACAAACAAATAAAAAGGCAACAGACACACTTTCGCATTTTAATAGTTATTAGTAGGTACTCGTAGATATCTATCATGTTTTAACAAGTTTTTGTTAAATAACCCGAATTGTGCATTCCTGTATCAGTCGGCTGGTTCATTGAATACTTGTTCGGACTTGTTGAGTACGATTGAGCGTCGAATGAGATAAACGAGTTTATGCATGTTTGTTTTATTCCTGTCGGTGCGTGCTGCTTAAGCATTCCTATATAAACAATGTAATATTTATTTTATTTTCATTTGTGGTTTCGCGCGCAATAGATGAGCAGTACTTACGCCTCCTCTACACTACTCGCGAAGTTAAACGTATTTCTCAAAGCAAAACAATGTCGGAAGTAAAAAAGAAGAGACGGCAATACTGTGGAATATATTAAATTCGGATTTATTGTAAATCCCACAAACCCATCGTCGCCTTTGTGTCTTCTATGTCTAAAAACATTTTCGAATGAAGCAATGAAGCCTTCAAGGCTGCAAGATCATTTGAATAAAATGCATCCAGATAAGAAAGACAAGAATGTAGCATATTTTCAAGACCTAGAGAAGAAGCATAATACTCAGCCAAGTGTAGCAAAACAATTTTCGGCGGCTGCTAAGCAAGATGACGACGGACTTCGAGCTTCGTACAATATCTCTTTGTTAATTGCTCAAAAAGGCAAACCACATAACATCGGAGAAGAGTTAATATTGCCAGCAATAAATGAAGTAATAAACACTGTGCTTCATAAATCGGCCGCAGATATTATCCGAAAAATTCCTTTGAGTAATAATTCTGTGCAAAGACGAATTGATGAA
Source organism: Gortyna flavago (assembly GCA_963669345.1). NCBI lineage: Eukaryota > Metazoa > Arthropoda > Insecta > Lepidoptera > Noctuidae > Gortyna > Gortyna flavago. The sequence continues at coordinate 8,330,811 of OY770128.1, read as the reverse complement.
ATGGCTGAAAACATTGAAGAATCATTGTGCGATCACCTGAGGACAAGTCAATTCTCAATTCAGCTCGATGAGTCCACTTTACCAACTAATGAAGCATTGTTGTTGTCTTACGTGAGGTTTATTAAAGATGAGAAAATATGTGAAGAACTATTATTTGCTAGAAATTTAGAGACCGATACAAAAGGTGAAACCATATTCAATACATTGGAAAAGTTTTGCGATGAGAAAGAGATTCCTTTGAAAAATATTATTTCAGTTGCTACGGATGGCGCTCCGGCTATGACAGGGTGCCATAAAGGTTTCATAGCGTACTTAAAAAATAAAATTCCAGATGTCCTTGGTGTACATTGCGTTATTCATAGACAACATTTAGTTGCTAGAAACTTAAGTGAAAAACTATTTCAATCACCGCAATATGTCATCAAAGCAGTCAATAAAATCCGCAACAGCTCTTTGAATGATAGATTATTTCATCAGCTTTGTGTTACTAATGACGAGGATTTCAACCGTTTGTTGTTTCATACTGAAGTTCGTTGGCTATCAAGAGGCAATTGTCTGACTCGATTTTACAACCTGTTTGACTCTGTTATAGAGTTCTTGGAAACTAAAGATACAGAATTGCACGACAAGCTCATAACATCAAAGGATGATATAGCTTACATGACAGACCTGTATAAATTGTTCAACGACATGAATCTCCAACTGCAAGGCGATAAACTAAATTTAATTAAAACAAAAAACGTCGTTGCTGCTTTCGCAGCCAAACTGCTTCTACACAAAAAGAATCTGGGCAGACGTGAGTTTCACAATTTTCCAAATTTATCAGTATCATGCAGTAACGACGAATTGTTTGCCTACTGCCAACATTTGGAAAACCTCCACATTGACTTCACCGAACGATACCAGGACATTTTGAACTTGGAAATACCAGACTGGGTGTTGGATCCGTTTTCAAATGTCAACACAGCAATGTCACCTCAACTGGAAGAAGAACTTATAGAATTGACAACAAACGAGGAAATAAAAATCAAGTTCAAAAATGGTTACCAAGAAATTTGGCTACAAAAACCGATCCCGCAATTGTCCCCTGGATTGTGGTCAATCGTTCAACGATTCTTGATGTTGATAGCATTCCCATCGTCATATTTATGTGAACGTGGATTTAGTGCTGTGACAACACTGCTTACTAAAAAGAGAAATCGTTTGCTTGTTACCGAACGTGGCGACTTGCGACTGTTCTTGAGTAAATTGGAACCTGATATCAACAAACTTATTAAACAGCATCAGATTCATCCTTCACATTAGTTTTTATATAAGGATTGATTATTTTAGTTATATTTTTAATAAAAGATACTCTGTTTTAATACTATAAAGTTGCGTTTCAATAATCATTCTTATTGGCAGGTGGAGCCCGTAAGAGTTAACTTGAGACCTAAGCGCCGTTGTATGTTACCTACTGCGCTCAGGTTTCAAGTTGCGGGTTATAGTAAAAGTTTCGTTTAGAATTCTCCGTTAATATACATATCTAGGTCACAATAATTAATTAATTTAATTTGAAGTTATAGTGGTTTTTAAATAGGTGCAAAAAAGGGGGGCGCTAAAAAATATTTATTCTCAAAGTGGGCAGTAGACAAAATAAGTTTGGGAACCACTGATCTATGGTATGGAGTGATTTATCTGTAAGTAATATGTGCCATAACTGATAAAAATAGAAACTAATAATTATTGTACAGTCATCAGGAAAAGTAGATGATCAAAATCAGAAATTGAATACTCAAGAACGGAGTTCGCGTCAGAACTGTGTGACGTCGAAGTGATTCAAAAGTATGTGATTGTAAGTTAAACCAAACAATTGCTACTAGTACAGCTGCCATAAATTCGTGATCAGTTTTGACTCCAAAAGTTATAAACTCAATTCGCATCAGAACTAAGAAGTGATTTTTTTTTTCAAAACTATTGAACAGGTAAAATCAAAAATTAAATGATGAAACTGAGGCCACGTAATCATGAGGCAAATAATTCATCCATACTTATTATATCCTTGCCGGACTGCCGCCATGGGATCTGGAGGCGATAGTCCTCGCGCGCCTGTATGAGTGGCGCGCGGAGGCACTACGCCGGGGGGAAAACCCGCTTCCGCGGCAAATCACTGCGGAGCGGACGGACCTCCGGCGCGATCTCATGGCTGCATGGAAAGAGCTACTGTGGCAACCCAGCGCAGGGCACGTCACGATAGTGGCGATAAGAACCCTCTTTGAGGAGTGGCTAGAGAGGCGTCACGGCGTCCTCACCTACCGCCTGACGCAGGTCCTCACCGGACACGGATGTTTCGGGAGGTGAAAAAATCACTTCTTAGTTCTGATGCGAATTGAGTTTATAAGTTTTGGAGTCAAAACTGATCACGAATATATGGCAGCTGTACTAGTAGCAATTGTTTGGTATAATTTACAATCACATACTTTTGAATCACTTTGACGTCACACAGTTCCGAGGTTCTGACGCGAATTCCGTTCATAAGTATTGAATTTCTGATTTTGATCATCTACTTTTGCTGTTGACTGTACATAACTAAATAGTTAATTTTTACTCTCTCATTTTCTGAGCCCTCACCCACAGGCACTCCAAACGTTGTAATTTGTTTAGTTTTGTTTTCACATTTCTTCCCAATTTTATTTATAAATACCTAATTAAAAATTCGTCACAAATAGAAAAACTGTACGTTATAGGTACTGTTCAATCACAAGAATAGTCTTTTTATACCATTCAACACTGATTAAATAACAATCTACTAACTTTTACTTTAAAAACAATTATTAAAATCACGAAAATCCGATAACACCGATCTGCAAAAAAGTGTCATAGGTTCGTCGTCGATGAAGTGCTTTAGGCGACTGACGGCTAAGCGAGCGAAAGTGATGCAATTACTTTTGACACGCAAAAGAAGAGATGGATATAATGTGCGTGCGCTCGGAATAAAACGACGTAATGTGCCAAAACAAAGATACTAATGTTTTAACAAAATAATGAATTAAATTTTAAACTGCTTTCAGTAAAATTTGATATGATAATTCTCTGTTTTAAAGTAAGTTCCATTGAATAACTCTTAAGAGTAACGCCGTGATCACGAAAAAAGTAAAAAAATAAATATTAACTTTGCAATTTTTTTGTATCGAGAAAAATTCATTGAATCGTGTATTCCTTTTGTACGATACTAGAACAAAGAGTCAAAAAACCTATACCAAAATATTAAATCCCTATTCCACATACTTAACGAGTTACACGAGATAGAAAAACCCCTTTTTTTTCAACATAGCCCCTTAATATCTTGAGTTCTTGACCTACTTGACGGGTGTTTAAAATACAAAATAGAAAAAGTGGGCAAGTGCGATTTGGGTTCGCTCGTCGAGAGAGTTTCATTATTGGATCACGAGGAGAACTATAAAGCCAGAATCTAAAAAAAAACAAACGAATATCCTGGTGTTACTATCCGAATAGTTAAAATGAGGCGACTCCTCCAATAATAGGTATTCCTACCTACTTGAATTGCGTGCCCTATTTGCAATCAAACATTGGCTAGCGAGAAACACGACAATACAGATAGGCAAGGGGCAGAGTTCTCGTTTCACAATTCACAATCCATAAAAGAAAAAAAAAAAATACTAGTTTTGTCATACTGATAATAGCAAAAATGTAGAAATATTTATATATGAGTAACATTGTGTTTGTTATTTCATAAGGATATTGAAATGTGGCAAAGATTAAATCATCACTTGTTATCTTATTCTTGTGAATACATGTAAGAATTGTGCTGATATTTATCATCGTCTGTTGACCTCTCTATCTTTAACCCCTGATCTGTTTTTAAATGTGATTGCTGCTATTATGAAATTATTTTTGCAATTCATGTTTTCATTCAATTGCTAATACTAGTCACTAGTTTTTAGTTACAATACAATAAACTACAAAATGTTCTGCGATCCTTCGTTTGCAGAGGTCTAGGCTAGGTCCTTGTCTACTTAAAAACCTCTGTATGTACCGCAAACCGTTTAATATCGACTACTTATCCACTACATGTTTTACAGTTTGCAAATGGATGTAGAATAATGAAAATAGTGTAGAAACACATGAAAATAATGCAGAGCCGAGGACATTTCCAGGCGCTAATCACTCTGAGTTTTCCCCTAATATTTAGCCCCTAATATTTTTATTTAGATACAGCATTTATTGCCCAGATAAACTGGGTAGTTTATCTGGGCAATAAACGCTGTATCTTCGTACCCCATAATATACGGTAATCACTTGGCTTACAAACCAAAATATTAACACTGTTACGCAGGTCCAGTGGTCGAGCAGTAACATCTACAGCACGCAAGACGAGGCTGCTGCGGCGTTAGTTGCGCGTGGAATACCTATCTATGCATGGAAAGGAGAAACCGAAGAGGAATATGTTTGGTGCATTGAGCAGACATTAATATTCCCGGACGGAAAGGTAATAAAAGTGTGGGTTTTCCTACTAACGTTTTACTACCTTCTTTGTTGAGGAAAATGCTGTTTACCTTTTTAACATGCTCTTATTGTTTTTCTTAATGTTTGTTTTTATTAAAACAATTCGTAAAACGCATGGTTTTTTGGAATTAAAAAGCGTGAGGTTAAGAACACTTGTTGTCGGTGCTTTGTGATCACGGAAAACTACAGTTAACCAATCTACTTCCGTGACATGTTTGTTGTACTAGTAGCCAGGCCTGCTTGGAGAGTGCAAGGTGTGCGACGTACCCAGGCGCCACGTCTGAGCTGGGCAGAAAGTTTAGCGATATTATTTTCTTGACATTAAATTCTTTTTTCATTTCAGCCCCCAAATATGATCTTGGACGATGGCGGCGACTTAACAAAATTGGTTCATAAGAAATTCCCACAATATTTAGAAGGTATAAAGGGCATTTCTGAAGAAACAACAACTGGCGTACATAATTTGTATAAAATGTTCCGTGAGGGTGTACTAAAGGTTCCAGCTATCAATGTAAATGATGCAGTAACCAAGAGTAAATTCGATAACTTGTACGGATGCAGAGAGTCATTACTTGATGGAATTAAAAGGGCCACAGATATAATGGTCGCTGGAAAAGTATGCGTGGTTGCGGGCTATGGCGACGTGGGCAAAGGCTGCGCTCAAGCTTTTAAAGGATTCGGGGGTCGAGTCATTGTCACTGAAATCGATCCCATTAATGCTCTACAAGCAGCTATGGAAGGATTCCAGGTAACAACCATGGATGAAGCTGCTGAAGTGGGACAGATATTTGTCACCACTACTGGATGTCTAGACATCATTTGCAAGGAACACTTCCTGAAAATGAAAGATGATGCAATTGTTTGCAACATTGGCCACTTTGACTGTGAAGTAGATGTTGCCTGGTTGGAAAACAATGCTAAAAAAGTAAACATCAAGGCACAAGTCGACCGCTATGAGCTTGACAATGGGAATCATATTATTGTATTGGCTGCTGGACGTCTAGTTAATTTAGGATGTGCCACAGGGCATTCGTCCTTCGTTATGTCAAACTCTTTCACTAACCAAGTGTTGGCTCAAATTGAACTTTGGACAAGACATAATGAATACCCTGTTGGAGTACACACACTTCCTAAGAAATTAGATGAAGAAGTAGCTGCTTTACATTTGGACCATCTTGGTGTTAAACTAACTAAGCTAACACCGAAGCAAGCAAAATATATTGGCGTCCCAATTGAGGGACCATACAAGCCAGACCATTACAGATATTAAATCGTGTGAATTTTGGCTTTTCACACTTAAGGTAAACCATGTTTGATCGTAACAATGTCGTCGGAGTTAATTACTTAAAATTAAAAATACACCAATGCTATTATTTGTAAATCATTATTTCCTTCTAAGATACTTAAGTACTTTGATCATTAACAGTAGGTATGGGTGTTTACGAGAAGGTAAATATAGATAATAAATTCAAGAGAATTTTTATGTTTCATTAAAACTCCTTGTAAAGTACGATTTGCACCAGGTCCGGCGCCTCGCTAATAAGTAGTTCTAAAGTTGGCGATCGCGGCAAACCGGATTAATGGGTAGTGTCATCTCAGCAGAGTTTATAAAAGTTCGTATTAGCGTACTTACACCTACATGTTGGAACCTGTCGGGTCGGCTTCGCGGCAGTGGCGTGCATTGGTTTTCAGAATAGGTAGGCAGGCACTATACCGGGTCTAGTCTAGGCAGAAAAAGTTTTGCAGCAGCCATCTTGGATTTTCATTTTGACCTCACTATTGGCTTCAGCATCTTCAAAAATTATGAAAAAGACGCCCATGATGAAAAATTAAAAAAAAATCGGATTGAAATTGTTCTGGTATTTTTATTATATCTGTTTAATTATTTAGCGTAATGAGCTGAAATTTTACATGTGAATAGTTTTGCATTAATACACTAAATATCTGTACTTATTATACAACGTGTAACAGAAACCCTATATCTATCCTGAAGCACTAAAGATGAAAGCTGGTATAGAATCACTATACAAAGTTTCAACTCAAAATAAAATACTCGAAGAATTGATACCAAATTTTCGGTTTCTTTAGTTTCTTAAATTCAAATCATAACAAACGTGTCACCGCACTACGTAGGTCAATAACTTTCTACGTCACTTGCCAATATCACGATAAATCTCTTCCGTAATTCTGCGCGCCTAGTACCGTAGTACTTAGCCTACCGCAGGCGGTGTTCTTTGTCGGCGCGAACTGACGAAATAAAACATACCGCCCCCCGGCCGCACCGCCCGTGCCGCCAAAGCGATCGCGCGCGCGCGCAATAAACCATACCTTCTTTACCGTGATGTAAAAATTAATGCGTAATTATTGATTTACAGTTTACTCGTTAATTTGTCAAACCAGAAATTGCATGTAAAAACTGAGATAACAAAACTTGCGTAAACAATCGAAACAAACTTTGGGTAGGTTAACTAGTTTCATCCCTTATTATTACTTATTACCGAGTGAACAGTAAGCTTTGCTTAATGTTTTATTAAATTAACTTACATTTTTAAAGATGGGGTTCGATGTGGTGACCTTGGTATTGTATGCACAAGGCCGCTCGCTTGTTCATGGACACCTGAACATTGCGTAGCATGTCTGGTGTTATTGTCCTGAAAGCGGCCTCAATCCGCACTTCCATTTGGTTTATTGTTTCACACTATTCACAAATGCACTGCGTACACAAAATTTTGTATGTACCCCCACAAAAAAAGTCTAACGAGGTTAGGTCTGTTCTATCTGGCTTCGGTACCACTCGCAAAACGCCACACGAGGCAAAAATCTGCCGGTATCAGCTCCTGGGTGCGACGGAAGTGGTATGGGTGCTGACCGTCATTGCTCAGCACTCGCCATACCTGCATATGGTTAAAGGCACCCAGCGCTAATGCAGCTCGACGTGTGCTAGTGCGTGGATTGAGTTCAAAATGATCCAAAACGGCTTCTTCAAATTCTGGATCGGTAGTAGGTACTCGGGCGACCCTCTGAAGCAGGTGCGTGGAATGACCCAGTTTGGTACAGACGATGTACCATCCGACTAAACATGCCAACGAAGGCAGCTGAAGACGCTCAGCATCTGGTCTACCCTCAATAAAACGGCGACGGTACAGTTCTCGGGAAGCTCGCAAATTACCATGTTCTGCTCCGACACACATCATCATTTCGTAATATTCGCTATTATATGACATTTTGCAAACACAACAAAAAAAAGTCAATTAGGTGTAGCCGTACTGAACTGATCCGCGTATCACAGGGATAGAAACGAGTGCACTAGACGCGGAACAGGACGACGACTGACAACTGACGAGCAAAGCAATAACAATAATGCTAAACAAAGCTCCTATTCCCTGCTATTCTGGTACCTAAATATTATTTCGTCAAATTTAGATACCTATAGGGTAGCTGTCCTAATTAGTGTCCACTACTATTAAAAAATATTGTTCAAGAATTCAAGATTATTTTACATCCTAATAATAATTTCAACTAAACTCCGTTAAACTTTTAAGTAAATCTAACACACTAGAGCAAACTAATTACGTAATTTAAATTCAAAATTGAAAAATCATTCATATTTTTTTGGGGTGGGAATATCATCAATGAGCCAGCTCCCACCCTGGGTGGGGCGGAACGAAGTATTAGACTCTTAGGGCGGTTTCGCACTACGTTCGGATCCCAGAAATGCCGGTCCGAAGTTACCATAGTCCTATTTGTATGAGGGGTTCCCTGTTCTTTCAGTTGCCCTTTCATTCCAGGTCCGCGTTATCTCGTTAGAACATTCCCGCAACCCCGGAAATTCCCGCAACTCCGGAAAATTATTCATTTCAATCCATATTATGGGGCCGCATTATCTCGTTAGAAGTCTGAATTAGAAGTTGTATTTACCAGGAGTAATTGAAACTGCACGGACTGCAATTGGTTCAAGTACCCTAAGACCCTAACCCATTAGGTTTACACACATTATGATGCTTACGTGTGTGTAACGATGTAATCAGGGTTCTGTGAGCAAACGATTTTCAATTCGGCAATAAACATTTCTGTTACTCATGCGGTCCTAGTACTTTTATTCATTTCTTTCCAGTTAGATGCAGTTTTGTGACAATTTTATTGACTTCATTTGAATTATAATAAAGATAAACGTGTTCAACCAATAAAACCCATGTACCACTCAAACAGTACCGACAGACCGTGAACTTCCGATAATTCTTTCGGTTAGTCCTACAGACAAAAATTATGCGTGCGTGCTATTATTTTGTAATAAAAAAAGCTATTAACTTGTCAATAATAGTTTTCGTCATATTATTAAATAAAAAAATAAACGTATTTAAAAAATTATGAACGGAACCCACTATGATTTTATTTGTACTAGGAGAAGAATAAGTTGCGAAGAGGTGAATTGAAATGATGTTTTGGGTTCAGTTGGACCACGGAAAAACCCGGGCGTGAGTGGTTAAGCAATTAATTCCTGGTAGGATGCACGTAAGGATTTGATTATTATGATCAATTCAATGGTACGAGCTGACGATTTTTCGAAACAATTTGTTTTAATGCGATCTTCAAGCAAATCGATTCAATAGTAAGGTGAATCGAATCTCCTGGATCGTATGTGTAAAAATTATTAAGTATGATAAAGGCTCATAATAGTTCAACTTCATATTTGCCCAAAGTATTCTGCTGACAATCATAAACAGCGAATAGGTAGGTTTATCAATTACATACTGAGGCCGACACTTTTTAACTTGTCCGCATTGTTTATGTTATCACTAAGCGAAGATTGAAACATTTGACGGTTTGATAGAAGTTGTCATTTCGAATGACACAGCTGTATTTCATAAATTAATCGTTCGGCGTCGTATTCTGTATTAGTCAATGTGATTTTAACCGACTACATCCGTACCATCTGAATGAAAGTCATTGAATTACGCCGGAAAGGTTATCAATTATTATTTATTAAAAGTTTAGACGTACCCACCTGACTGGCAATACTGTAAATATGTCACAAAATAAAGGTGTGTAAATGTTGTTGAATTTTTTTTATTACGATTTTTGAATGAATTCCTTGAAGATCGATTCAAGAGCACGGGATTCGATCTGTGAATCGAATAAAAAAAATGATTTAAAGCAAAACGTCGGTTCATCCTTATGGCCACCAAAATAAACGGTTAGGAATAACGTTAGGAAATTTACAGGAATATTGTTTTTAAATTAGGTGTTAACTGTGTTGTAGGTTCGATGATGGTAAGGTGGGTGGTGGGTGGAAGATTACTATGTAAGTAGATAATAATTATCTACAAAGTAATCTTCTACAAAAGGACAACTACGTAAAAAACCAAAAAATTATAAAAAATAAACATGCGGAACCTTTTATTCAGAAATACCAGGAGTAAGAGGTTTATTTTTACTTACAAATAGTTCACTGACACCGATCAGCTGACTTAGTGCTAGTGATGTATTTATTTCAATTTAAAAAGTTCGGTTTCTGGTATCAATGTATTAAAAAATTTCACAACTTCCGAACACGTAGAGATAGTATTAAAAAACCCTTTCAATATCGTTTGATATCATCCAAAGAAGCCGTGTCCTTGGTATGTATATACCCTTTCCGTTACACGTTGTATATTATGTTTCATTTTGCTTTTCCATTAAAAAGTCCTACAATTAGTGGTCCAGACGTAGTAAATTATGCTATTGCTCATTAATTACTAAGAGCACATAAATGAAACTTGGCGAGACATTGTAGACCCTTACAAGATACCTACAAATAAACGTTTTAAGTTAGGCTCTAGAGTCTCATTATGTACCGGGTGAAATTAAAATCATGCGACAAATCGAAATGGGAGATTGTACTCATCATTATGAACAACTTTTACTATGGGACCAAACCTGAAATCGCGAAAAAAAAATCAGCTGTTTCCTACATTAAGGCCTGAGTTCACCAACATTCTAACCATCGGTTAGGTATTTAAACAGTTGATTTCCTTAGGAAATTTGACATAAATCAACTGTTTAAATACCTAACCGATGGTTAGAATGTTGGTGAACTCAGGCCTTATGTTCGCTTAATCTCGTCAAAATGTAGGGAACAGCTGTTTTTTTTTCTTCGCGATTTCAGGTTTGGTCCCATATTAAAAGTTATTCATAATGATGAGTACAATCTCCCATTTCGATTTGTCGCATGATTTTAATTTACAACCTGTACCTATATTAGTCTATGCTCTTGAGTTCCATTCTCTATCAAAAAGTACTCTGTGGTTCCATTTGGGGTAGGTTCAGGTGGGGTAATTGCGAGTACCATAACTAGAATGACATATTCAACCATAGGTAACATTTGACTTTGTAACACCTGACCCTATTTGGACCTAAAAACCTTATTTTACTTTTACGTCGCTTGAGTGCTCCGCGGGACCGAAAGTTCCCAAGAAATTTTGGCCGTCAAGCGCTCGGCGGGATCTCTGGTTCCCAACGACAAAATTTCATAGTGCTGTCCATTTTAGTCGTTTTTGCTTTAGAGTTAAGTAGTACTTTCTATTGCCATACATTTAGAATGGTTCGTTCATAAATTCCGCGCATTTTGTTATACGACAACACTACAAGCGACAAGTCTATGATTTAAAAAAATATTATTTAGTTGTCACTTTCTTCGTTCGTTGTTCGCGGCGGTCAAGAGTACTTTCATACTAAATTTTTTTCCTCTATGCAGAGTACTTTTTAATAGAGTGAGAGGCGGTGCACGAATACATTATTATATCTTATGAACTGTATGTTTTTTTTCAAATTCTGTTTTCACAAACATTACACACAAATCAAAAGCAACGTGTGTAAAAAATTACAACTCTGCACTAAACCGTTTTTATATGATTTTCAACAAATAGCCAAACGTCAGCGGAGCGGAAACTTGATTATCTTTGCAAGTTTTATGAGACAAATCATTTACCTCTCGTTACACACTATGATGATGGGGCTCCGTTTTCCGCACTTAAGACTCTCATTCGGTCCATTGTGCGTTACACACTAAATAATGCATGTAATTTTTTTCTTGTACCTACGTCCATAGAAAAAAGAAGTTCCGCTGGTATGACGTAGTCCCAACTCCCAGCGGAAACAATTTTTATTGAATAGCTCCCCAATGGTTGGATGCACAAATTTGAACTTACCATACACAATTACACGACGTCTTAAACTAAATATCTGCTAAACAAAAATTAAGAAATTCGGCAATTTTCCGCTGGGACTACGCACACTCCCTGAGACCCTGACGTTTGACTGACAATTCCAATGTCGATCTATCGGAATTGGTCGGAATTATATTCGAAAGTAAGCACCCAGATCTGTGTGAAATAATAAAGTATGAGAGATAATGGCGCCAATTCCCTTGTTCACAAACTAAACTAAATTTAAGTTCAGTGCATCCTTTTCTTTCTATTTCATTAAGAAAAGGACAGAAGATAAATATTAGTTTAGTCCTGTCAAATTAAGATACTCCATAGACAGTTTAGACGTGATTAAAAAATTGGCTACTAAAAATACTTCAATTTACGTCAGGCGCTGACTAATTTGACAGGACTAAACTAATATTTATCTTCTGTCCTTTTCTTAATTAAATAGAAAGAAAAAGATGCACTGAACTTAAATTTAGTTTAGTTTGTGAACAAGGGAATCGGCGCCAATGTAGATTTTTATTCTTAACTAGCGGCCCGCCCCAGCTTCGCACGGGTGCAATTTTTTTTTTCTCTCCGTAAGAACCATCCTCGTACTTCAAGGAATATTATAAAAAAAGAATTAGGGAAATCGGTCTAGCCGTTCTCGAGATTTGCGCTTAGCAACACATTTAGCGATTAATTTTTAACCGACTTCAAAAAAACGAGGAGGTTCTCAATTCGTCGGAATCTTTTTTTTTTTATATATTTGTTCCCCGATTTCTCAAAGAAGCCTGGATCGATTTGGAATTTTTTTCTTTTGTTTGAAAGGGTATACTTCACAAGTGGTCCCATGATCATCAGATCAGGATCTGATGATAGGATCCCAGGGAAATCGAGGGAAACCCTAAAATTTTATTGGAAAACCTATAGCGATTTGGATATTTTTTAGAGTAACTTGAGCAATTGCTCTCGGAAATCATCATTTGGTAAAGTGGAGCTGATGATGAAGACCACAGACGGCCATTGGAACTACTCAATGATAAATATTTTACGGATTGCGATTCGATTACTTTAATATGGTTGCTAAGCAATTTATGCTCGTCACAATGCTTATGGTCAATGGTTGTTGAGTCCTCCTGGTTCTTACCAGGAGAACTCCTCAACAATTAACGTCCCAGCATTGGGAAAAGCAGTATTTTGTAAAAGGTGATGAGCAGTTGACGTTAGGCTATTGTAACTTAGATAAATCACAAACTCTCTCACTAAAAAGTGAAAAATAAAAACTTTTTTACAAAAAAAACAACCGACTTCCAAAAAAAACTACAAAGTGATAAATAACTTTAATTTCGGAAGTCAGTGTCAATAAACGAAAATGCAGGACAAACGACACCGACTTCCGAAATTAAAGTTATTTATCACTTTGTAGTTTTTTTTGGAATTCGGTTGTTTTTTTGCGTAACAAATTAAAACTAATTAGCCAGATATCATGTACAAAAATTATAATAAACTTTAAGTCAATTCCGAGATGCAGCAATCGTGCAAACGTTACCTCAGCAGGATTTTAAATATCTTCACAACCATAGCAAATACAAATTATGTTGTAACATTTATTTCAAATTGATATCTAATTATTTAGATGATTAAATAGTTTTGGACAATTTAATAACTGTCAACACCTTGGGAATTGTTGTTGTTGTACATATTTTAGTCTATGTATGAGAAGCAATATATAAAGAAATAAAATAATTATTAAATCTTACCACCTATTTTATTACAAATGATGATTCTTTATTTCACTTAAGTGTTGTAGAATTTCAGCAATTCTTGATCTTTAGGTTTCAGAATACATTCATCTTTCAAATTTACAACCCATCCAGGTTCTAACCCATAAAATATTTGTCTAGGATCTTTCCTTTCACATAATATTTGGTAATTTGGTTCTCCTTCCATGTTTGGTAGGCTATACCCATATTTTTGAGATAATTTTAGCCTTTCCTTGGATACTTCTTCTGGATCAGCCAAATATCCACGGGTTTGAGCACTGGTATAATACTCAATAGCATCAGGTGGTGGAATCATCCTCCTTGGAATAGCTTGCCCTGACTCAAAAAACTTTTTAGGGTTCTTGAGCAAGAAAAGACTATGTGGGTCATAATAGGCAGTTGTAATAACTCCACCGTTTTTTTCAATGGCAGCAATGACTTGTTCACTAGCCCACTGTACTTCAATATTAATCTTGGCTGCAAAGAGATCTGCTCCTTCATCGGTGAGATGAATACCAAACTGCTTTTGGTCCGGGAAAAAATTGTAAATGCCTGACTTAACAATACAAGCAATATCTATAGGTTTGTTTACATCCAAGCGGTCTTTATCAATCATACCCTGCAGCTGGTGTAAGGACAGTGGTGGATATTCTCTTTTTAGGCTGAAATAGAAAATAAAACATATTTTAGGTACTGTTTTAATTAATTGGGTACATTTGATTATATTTTTAGTGCCAATATAATCAAATGTACCCAATTCTGAACAAGTTTTAGTACTTACCTGCTAATAATGAACTAATTTGAATGTACTATACACACACTGACACTGACACTGTATGTGTTTTGTATGTACTGTGTATATGTGTTCTGTAGTTCATAGTTTTGGTGTCTCCCTGAACTCAAGTTCAGGGGGACACCAAAACTATGAACTATAGAAATTTAGTCAAAGGGTTTACGGGAACTTAATATTGAGCAGAAAACAGGCTCCGATTATTATGATTACAGGAGGTTAGATAACCAATAATTTGGTGACTTACTGGTGGCCTCTGTAGTAGTGTTCTTGAGGTACCCGCAAATAGAAAGGATTATTTCCTGTTTCATAACCTAACCTCATAAAATTCTGTCGCTGACCTGAACCTTTATTACCAGAGCCGTGCTTATCACCACCATGTTGGGCGCGGCCCCGTTTTGCCTGCAATGCAATAATAAAATCATAGGTAAGAACACAATTTTATACTTTTTTTCTACAGAAATGCAAATAAGTACATACTTACAGGTTTCTTTGAATTAGGATTGTCCCGAATATTAGCAAGTGATATCCTTGGTAGGGACCTCAACATAAAGAGGGATTTCTCTATAACTTGACGAGACCCCATCGCTCAATTTTAAATTTCACTTTCTACTCATTCATATAATAAATTATCTTATTTAAACAATAAGAGTATTATGATACACTACCTAACCCGCACATCCATCAACCCCACAGAGTACTTTTTAATAGAGTGAGATCAACCCATAGAGCACAGAGTACTTTTTGATACCATAGAGGAAAAAAATTTAGTATGCATCAACCATAGAGGAAAAAAAAATTGACATCACCATACTACCCACAGATAAGATATAGTAGACACTACCATAGCACCATAGAGGAAAAATTTTAATAGCTATTAAAATTCCTTTACAGGATGAAATTGAATACATGCGACAAATCGAAATGGGAGATTGTACTCATCATTATGAACAACTTTTACTATGGGACCAACCTGAAATCGCGAAAAAAAAACAGCTGTTCCCTACATTTATGTTCGCATAACTGGTCTAAATGTAGGGAACAGCTGTTTTTTTTTTTTGCGATAACATTGACATTCGATACGGTACCAAACCGTGTCGTAGCTTTGGGAATAGCTATGCTGCAAATTGCAAAAAACGCAAGAAAATTTGAATTTCGCGGGTTACCTTTGTGGATCCATCTTAAGTAGCGCGCTTACAAAGTCAGATATGGTAAAATCATATTGAATTAAATTATACTTTCTAAATGATAGCCAAATTAGAAAAGTCGCAAAATTATTTTTGTCGCTAAATCGAAATAAAATGTCGCTTTTCATGTCAAAGTGTCGCTTAACCTAGCGACAAAGTCACTAAATTGGCAACACTGCATATAACATACTCATATCACACTGACCTGTATTAAACAAATGTTTATTTCATACTAAATTTTATTCCTCTATGAATAGAGGTCAGTGTCATAGCAATAGCACCACTTATCACAATAAGTGCTAGTACTTTTTGATAGACATAGATAGGAAATTTTTTGACACAGTGTTGCCTACTCGACCAAAGCAAATGTCGCCAGACAGAAAGTCAAAAGTCGCCAGATGCTTATATATTATATAATAGCTCATTTTATGCTATTATTGTAACTATACTATTGCATTAGGCACAGTCTGTCAAGAAAGTATGGTATCCCTATCGACCGAAAGGTTTTGACACTTTTCTTTTTATAAAAGAGTGATTCTGTAGTTTGTTTGTGATGTATATTACCTGCAGCCTAATTGCGTAACACATTATCTGCACCCTAATTGCGTAACACATTTTGTTTCTTATTGCGATTCCGAACTTAAGCCAACTCCAGTCGTAATCGACATCATAGATCGGTATTGCGTAACTTCTTAAGATCCAAATGAAGTACAATCGTATAGAGATGTACATACAAAAAGGCCACAGTTGGCTTCAATTAAAAGTTTCGTTTTATCATAAATGAATTATTTGTTTCCGAATTAATATGCTATAATTTAATTTAGTTTTAATTACAACTGATGATCTACTAACGCTTACAAATGAAAATGTGCAATGTTTGCCGAAAAATTAAAAACCAATTTTTAAAACACTTTCTACCAAAAACTACCATATTTGAAATACGTAACAAAACGTATTTGCATCTGAAATTTTTGTAGATTCTAGTTCTGTGGCAAAAGTTGCATCTGACATTTTTGTAGATTTTAGTTCTGTGGCAAAAGTTAACTTCTTTTTCCGCCGTTGAAAAACTTTTATTGTAAATTGTAATGTTATCTGAATTATGTAAGTTATTATCAATTTCTTACTGTAAGATGAATTTAAGTGGTTATAAATATAAAGAGAGTGTTTGTTGAGTTTGGTTTTTTAAATGAAGTATGTTTCATGCTATTACATTAGTTCTGTTGATCTATTTTTTCAGAAATGCCTGCAACCAAAAGTTTCAGAGCGGCAGTAGGAGCTGCTGCTCCGATTTATGGAACTAATTTGCCAAGGGATCCTGGGCAAGACTAACAACAGAGCAGTTAGCAAAAGGAAAAACATTGCAGCCCGCCTCAACAGCGAGGGCGCGGGCTGCAATAAATCCCTGCTAATCCTGCAAAAAAAGCGAGGAGTAAGTGTAAGGAACAATTTATTTATTTATTTATCCATCCATTTATTTCAGGCATCAAGGCCCATATAAACACATACAATACAATATTAATATAAGTAACTTAAAAATACTATAAATACATACAACATTATACTAAAAAAACTAACACTAACATACACGAAGTGTCTGCGTCGTGTTTCGCTGACTGGTGTGATGTAGCTGGCCACGAAACCGGCGGTACACAACACCCACAATAATAATTATACTTGTGAGAGTGTGTGAAAAGGTGCATGTCCGTACGACGACATTTAATATCAATATACAATTCCAGTCTATGCTGCTTTTACTGTAAATTTACAACTTGACATCAATTTATTATGGCAACAAGTACGAGTCTTATTTTAGGCTGGTAGGCCTGTGCCTAGTGCATGTGGTATGAGACTGATTACAGAAATTAGATGAATTTATTCATCATAATAATTATTGTCAGGGAATCAAGTCAATTTTGGACAGAGAAAGTTCATTAGTGGCATACCACCCTTACTAATTAATACTAATACCACAGCTAATACTGCTAACAAATGTGCAATTTTAAAGTAAGCATTTTTTTTTAGATTATTGTTTCAATATTAATATTTTTACTTTGCTAGTATTGGAACAAGCAAAAATATAATGCCCGAAAGAAGTCATTGGGGCTCCAACAGCAAGCTTTGGCAATGGGAGGGGGTCCTCTGCCTCCCAAATTGGCCTCCCAGCTGTGGTGATGGTGACACGACCAGCTGGTGCAACAAGAGGGAGAGGAGGCAGAAGAAGAGGTACATACATTTAACCTTATATTAAATCTATGTTAGATTACTAACTGCTGCAGTAATTACAAATCAACATAATGATGTCGCGATGCTAGTTGTTATGCTGCATAAATCTTAGCTGTTGTAAACAGTATGTTATAATGACATGTCTTTACATCTATACATATCATAAATTGAAGTAGCTTTTCACATTTGTTTGTTGAACCGTGTTGTTCTTCTAAACTATGCAATGGATTTTGATGCAGTCTTCATCATCATTGAGAGCATTCATTATGGAAGGTTTATGTGTTACGCATTAATATTTAACATAATAATAATATAGACTGACTCGTTGATCTAGTGATTGCAACTACTGCCGAGCATGAGGTCTTGGGTTTGATTCACAGGGCCGGGCAGTGTTAAGTGGGTTGCTAGTTACATCATTATGTAATCATACTTGTTTTGAACAAGAGCATGACACCTTTCTTTATTGTTGATTTAAACAGTTGTTTTATTTTCAGAAAGTAATGCTGTAGTCTATAAATGGATGAGAGAATGAAAAATAAAAGCTGGCGCCAACAAGTCAATGTATGTGACATTTACTCTCAGAAAAGATGACTGCCCACCTGTTAAACTCAGAGATGACAATGACTGCCACATGGGACATCAGCTAAGTACCTTGGCGTACATCTCGACAGGAAACAAACATGGAAATATCACAAAGAAAAAACTAAACGAGTTTAACATCCTACTCCGAAAACTAAACTGACTCTTGGGAAGAACATCACACGGATCACTGGAAAACAAAGTTCTCACCTACAAAGCAGTATTAAAACCTATGTGGACATACGAAGTTTAGCTTTGGGGCTCTGCAAAGAACTCAAATGTGGAAATTCTCCAGCGACTTCAAAATAAAGTACTTTATTGAATAAAGCCTGAACAATTTTGAGAGACAGATTCTTCGATGGAAGAATGGACCTCAGCAGTCAATATCCGCACAAAAAATCTGCTATTGCTTTACAACCGATTGCAAGATAAACAGGGCAAAAAAAATTGATCTGCTGGCCTACTCCAATTGTCTCGATGCTTCGCTGAGACCATGTATGTGTTACCTATTTATTTTATAGATTGGTAAGTTACAATGTTACCAAAAAAATAATCAAAATTTAATTATTATTATTTCAGATCATCGTGTGACGCCTGCCGCTATGGATTGGGTGGTCCAGTTGGAGGGGAGGAGGCTGGTGACTGACCAGGGCATTGCTGCAGCCCTGCAGAAGCTGAATGTGACCCTCCATGATATGCGGGTGGCGATGGAGGCGGTTGCACAGAGCCTGTAGGGCATATCTAGACTCATAGCTCTGCATCTAAACTTTTATCTTATGTATGTTTTATATATGTTTATCTACACCCATGCTATAAATTCCTCTATAAGTCTGAAACAGCTTATTGCCAACATTAAAACAACAGTATCATACTAACCATGATATCATCCAAACGTGTTATAATGTTGTACTAAATTTCACTATGCAACTTCTTGTCAAAAAAAGAACATTGTCAAGTACGCGCGTTTCCCTACCACAGCGCCGTATTTAAAAAAAAAACATAAAGGTTATTCAAATTCACGTCGTATCCCGCCATTTTTGTTGGTTAGTAGTATTGCAAAAATGTATTACTTTGTTGTTTACAAAAATAAGTGATACAAGCTTTGATTTCTAATGCAGCAATAAATAATTGTATTATTACCTCTACATAGTATGTTTGTATTAGATACTGAGCAAGTAAACTTTCCATGAATTTACATAGTTCTTACAACACTGTACAGCACCCTATGGTTTCAGAACCTTTTAAGGATTCATATCATATGTGTAGATATGTGTTATGTGGGTGTGTGTGGTGGTGTTGGGTGTGTGGAGGGGCCCGTGGCTAAATAATAACAGCCGCACAGGTCGATCGATCAGGTTAAGCTACGCTTGCCGCGGTTGGTCTGTGGATGGGTGACCGTCTTTACATATCGAGACCCCTCCATGCCTCGGAAAGCACGTTAATTCGTTGGTCCCGGCTGTCATTTGTGGATCTTTGACAGTCGTTACGGGTAGTCAGAAGCCCGAAAGTCTGACAACCAGTCTTACCAAGGGGTATTGTATTACCCAGTAACTGGGTTGTGGAGGTCAGATAGGCAGTCGCTCCATGTAAAATACTGGTATTCAGCTGCATCCGGTTAGACTGGAAGCCGACCCCAACATAGTTGGGAAAAGGCTAGGCAGATGATAATGATGATCATATGTGTAGATAAAGTCTTGTATGCAACTGTACATAATTAGGTATTAAAGCACTCATGTGATACTATTATTACACTCGGCTTCGCCTCGTGTGATAACCCACATTCGTATTTTAATACCCATTACTTTACAGTAGTTGCATAAATAACTAATACTACCTTATGTTATAGCGATAAAGTTGAAAATTAATTAAAGAAATTATACAGATTGTAGTAGCTTGATGTGCTGGCGTCTGTACAACATTAAAAAAAATTTGGTGAGGTCGGCGTTTCCTATCTGACTACTCTGAGAAGATAGGCCGAAACAAACAGAGGTCACAGTCTCTTTTAAAGTGCAGACGCAAATCTTGGTCAGAGCATGTAGATTGAAGTCTGAAATGGACTTTTGATATACAACCACACAGATTGAGTGGACCCACAGAATACAATATAATGCAGGAGAGGTCCAGTCAGTGCACGTATTTGTCAGTAATCGTGCAGCACAACACAACTTGTTATCTAACTATGTTAAAATATATTTTGTTTTCAGAATCGGAACCTATTGTTTTTATTTTAATTACCTATCCTATCTATGCAAACAGTAGGTATAATTAGTCACAACAATATTATTATTAGGTACTTAAGATCAGTACATTCAGTCTATGTAGAAGCGTAAAGGCGCGGGCCCACTGCACTGCACTGCCTGTGCACGGGCACGCGGCGTACTTTAGCTGCGTGTATTAATTTGTTTGAAAACGTGGGTCTACGTTTCCACACGAAGACTCACGACTATGTATAGCGTTCCACGGCGCACGGAGAGGCTACGCACGTGCCACTGCTATCCACGGACACGGGTTTCACTGCGAGAAAATGCGCTGCGATAAGCGAGCTGTACGTAGTCGTGGGTCGTATTCGTGTATTCCAGTGGAAACGTAGACACACGTCGACAGCGTTGAGCTATGTAACCGCCTATTCGAGCAAGTCACGCATGTATCAATGACGTCAATTCATGCGTAGCCTCTCCGTGGGTTGCAGTTGACACAACCACATACATTTTCTTACAAAGTGAAGCTTAATACACGTGCGTAGCCTCTCCGTACGCCGCGGTGGGACCGCGCCTTTATGCTTGGAGTAACTTATTACTTTTAAAGTTAGTACTTCCCGTTAAAAATGGCAAAGCGGAAGCTACGATTGAGTACTGTTTATTTGAGAATTATGTTACGCAAGTAATACTGAACTAATAAATCCATAGTAATTTAGATCTAAATTTTTTAATCTTACTGTAAAACCTTAAATCATGAACATTTATCGATACCAGAATTACCAGAGGGCAGAAACTGGACACGTCCTTTGTGAACTTATACTTTATTGTCGCTAGTGTATAAGCTTTCAGCAGCTAAGTGTATGTTTGAGTATTGCCTGGGAGGGATAGAATAAATAGAAAACGAACAAAAAATATGTGATTTAGGATTTATTTATTTATTTAAACATTAGCTTATTATTATGATGTATAATTACTTAATAAAATATTTCCTTCGTTCGTTTCGTTTTACTAGATTTCTCGGTGGACACTAGTAGGTTCCATGCGAAGCAGTCGCCAGTGCGAGTAAGGGGCCCTCGGGAACGGACGAATGACTTCTTGTCATCGGACCATTGGCCTTCCTAATACCTATTTCCTTATGACATGGATGGCCTTGACACAAACTGCCTTTGCAGTGAACACTAAGCAGTCACTGTAATGTGTCCTTGCATACCGAACCAAAATCAATGCAACCTAAACCCTACGACTACGCCGTAACCTGTCTACGACACCTTGTCTACCCTCATCAGCAGAGACATGCCCTTTGTGAGGAAGATATATGTGTCGCGAGATTTATATATTGTAGTCAACGGGGAAGCGTGCATTATTGACTAAATTGTGCAAGACTACACACGCATTTGCAAATCTTCTTGCTTTCACAGAAGAATAATGCTATACCCTATGAGCCAATAAGCACAGCCAGCGAGTCTTCAAAACTTCAATGCAGCGTTCGACTACAATGCGAGTCTGGACATGACACTTCTTGTAGTACTCCTCTGGCGACTCCGATGCAGCACGAAAGATAGGCGTCATCAGAAACCACCTTTGGGCGTACCCGGAGTCTCCTGAAAATGAAAAAAATATAGTGGATAAATTATTATGTTAGTTTAAAGATGCATCTGTTTTGATTTTATTTACATAATCAGCCTATAATGTTCCCACTGCTGCGACACAGGTCTCCTCTTACTGAGAATGGGCCGCAATCCACCACGCAGGCCCAGTGCGGGTTGGTAGATGTCACATGTCTTCGAATTTTTGGTCCTAGGACATGCCGGTTTTTTCACGATGTTATCCTTCACCATTTTGAGAGCAGTGGTGATGAAATAATTTACACAAAGTAAAGTGCCTGTCTGAGTTCGAACCTGTGACCAACAGCTCGTAAGTCGCGGCCAGTACCACTGGGCCATACTCTCTATTCATTTTTTATAAGACAATAGTTATTTTATATTATACTTTTTTAAGTAAATAATTTTTTTTTTTGTTACCTAGTAGCCAGCACACTTCGCCTTGATGATGTAAGCGGTGCATAAAATTATGAATAGGCCACTGGTTCCAAATACGGGAATCATGGCTGGCCCCCCCAAATGACGCATCAATATATTGAATGCAGCATCACAAACCTGAAAGTATTGTCAATGTTTAATTACTTTTTATATATTAGTAGGTGAGTTTTGGTGCTGAGTGCAACTATAGTCCTATTACTTCTACCATAAGTTTTAATATAAATATAGATAATTTAAACACTGATCTAATATATTTGTTGGTGGAATTCAAATTTTAATTAGTTTAGTAACAACAAGATTATTATTAGGTACTTACAATCAGTACATTCAGGCTATGGCTATAAACAGTTTTCTGTTAAAATAAGTTTCCTAATTTTCATCCACCCTGGATTATAGCAACATATTGTGTACCATCAATGCATCCACCACACCGAGAAATTGAAATATATCCATAAATCTGAAACAAAACAATTAGATTAATTTAATCATCATCTGCCTAGCCTTTTCCCTATGTTGGGGTCGGCTTCCAGTCTAACCGGATGCAGCTGAATACCAGTATTTTACATGGAGCGACTGCCTATCTGACCTCCACAACCCAGTTACTGGGTAATACGATACCCCTTGGTAAGACTGGTTGTCAGACTTTCGGGCTTCTGACTACCCGTAACGACTGTCAAAGATCCACAAATGACAGCCGGGACCTATGGCTCCGAGGCACGGGGGGTCTCGATATGTAAAGACGGTCATTCATCCACAGACCAACCGTGGCAAGCGTAGCTTAACCTGATCGATCAACCTGTGCGGCTGTTATTATTTAGCCACGGGCCCCTCGCCACGCCACCACGGCCACGGGGGTTATTAATTAGATTAATTTAATAAATAATTCAAATGATATTAATATTGAAAGAACATTTTTTGTGTTAAACCAATAGAAACAAAGGCAAATTATAGTCATAGATCTTTAAGCCTTGTATGTTTAATACTCTTGTACCCATGGTTATACACTTTCATACTCACTCCGTTTTTACAGCATCCTTCTCTTCCTGTATCAAAGGAAATTTAATATATTTCTTTTTTAAATAGCTGTTGTTGAGAACGTCTGTAACCTAAAACAAAGAGAAAATGATGTCAGTAAAGATTTGTTAGTACTATTATATAGAAATAGTTAGTAGTAGTATTACTTCGCATAGACAATCGTGTAATGTTTGTGACAGCCCCAGATGGTAATATGCACCAATATTTTTCTGAAATGCCCCATTGGCATAAAATGCTACTGCTGCTAAGACCTGTAAAATTATGTTATTTAATTAAGCACAGTTTTTGAAGACACTTGCTTAGACTTTGTAATAACTTGATTTTAACAGTGTCCTAAGTGTCCATGGAGTTTCTTGACCGTATTTCTGCATTAGAATCTATGTTTTGGAACGGGCAACTAGCTTTAACTTTCTGACAAACTGACTGACTCCTTGTCATTTAAAAAGTGCCTGTTTGGTTTTATTGAAATATAATGCTTGTATTGACCAACCTTTAAATATATATGATAATATGACAGAAAAGTTACCTTTAGGTCCGGACGTGTAGCAGATTTACGTCGTGGTTTCAGAAATGGAAATACTTCCTTAGCCTAGCCTAAAGTGGGCCACGAAGTTATTCGTTGGAAAATCGAGCGTTGCTGGGACTCCTCAAAAGTCTGCGGCTTATCATAAACCCGTCTTTGAGACGTTGATCTTCCGCAATATGCAACAAATAACCTTGTGACATTGTGGAAGCTGAAACAATAATAAAACTAAATTAGGAGATAGCCAAAAGTGATTTTTATTAGCACTACTTACGTGCGGCTGCCTAGGATATTGCCGGTATCTAAAATACCAAAAATATAGATTTAATGTTGCAGTTCTACACAAACACACATTCACAATTTATCTAAAAGGTGTTCGCTCACCTAATTTCGTAATAATTATGGAGATTTTATGAGTAAATCCCAAATTAATGTACAAAGAAAAATTAATGCGGGCAGTATGTTGCCTTCGGTATCGGAATCAAATTTCTAGTTGGTTTGAAACCAACTGACAGCTGTCAAAATGATTACGCAATTCGAATAATAGCCTCTATAAGCACAAATCGTTCATTCTTTATCGTTTCATTCCAATGAGAAATTGGTATCAGACGATAGTTAAGTTACGCAATACGAAACGCGTAAAATGAAGCCAACTGTGGTGGAAACTAAGCCGATCAGTCTGAATCATTTCCAGATAATGTGTTACGCAATTAGGCTGCTGGAAATGATTCAGACTGATCGGCTTAGTTTCCACCACAGTTGGCTTCATTTTACGCGTTTCGTATTGCGTAACTTAACTATCGTCTGATACCAATTTCTCATTGGAATGAAACGATAAAGAATGAACGATTTGTGCTTATAGAGGCTATTATTCGAATTGCGTAATCATTTTGACAGCTGTCAGTTGGTTTCAAACCAACTAGAAATTTGATTCCGATACCGAAGGCAACATACTGCCCGCATTCATTTTTCTTTGTACATTAATTTGGGATTTACTCATAAAATCTCCATAATTATTACGAAATTAGGTGAGCGAACACCTTTTAGATAAATTGTGAATGTGTGTTTGTGTAGAACTGCAACATTAAATCTATATTTTTGGTATTTTAGATACCGGCAATATCCTAGGCAGCCGCACGTAAGTAGTGCTAATAAAAATCACTTTTGGCTATCTCCTAATTTAGTTTTATTATTGTTTCAGCTTCCACAATGTCACAAGGTTATTTGTTGCATATTGCGGAAGATCAACGTCTCAAAGACGGGTTTATGATAAGCCGCAGACTTTTGAGGAGTCCCAGCAACGCTCGATTTTCCAACGAATAACTTCGTGGCCCACTTTAGGCTAGGCTAAGGAAGTATTTCCATTTCTGAAACCACGACGTAAATCTGCTACACGTCCGGACCTAAAGGTAACTTTTCTGTCATATTATCATATATATTTAAAGGTTGGTCAATACAAGCATTATATTTCAATAAAACCAAACAGGCACTTTTTAAATGACAAGGAGTCAGTCAGTTTGTCAGAAAGTTAAAGCTAGTTGCCCGTTCCAAAACATAGATTCTAATGCAGAAATACGGTCAAGAAACTCCATGGACACTTAGGACACTGTTAAAATCAAGTTATTACAAAGTCTAAGCAAGTGTCTTCAAAAACTGTGCTTAATTAAATAACATAATTTTACAGGTCTTAGCAGCAGTAGCATTTTATGCCAATGGGGCATTTCAGAAAAATATTGGTGCATATTACCATCTGGGGCTGTCACAAACATTACACGATTGTCTATGCGAAGTAATACTACTACTAACTATTTCTATATAATAGTACTAACAAATCTTTACTGACATCATTTTCTCTTTGTTTTAGGTTACAGACGTTCTCAACAACAGCTATTTAAAAAAGAAATATATTAAATTTCCTTTGATACAGGAAGAGAAGGATGCTGTAAAAACGGAGTGAGTATGAAAGTGTATAACCATGGGTACAAGAGTATTAAACATACAAGGCTTAAAGATCTATGACTATAATTTGCCTTTGTTTCTATTGGTTTAACACAAAAAATGTTCTTTCAATATTAATATCATTTGAATTATTTATTAAATTAATCTAATTAATAACCCCCGTGGCCGTGGTGGCGTGGCGAGGGGCCCGTGGCTAAATAATAACAGCCGCACAGGTTGATCGATCAGGTTAAGCTACGCTTGCCACGGTTGGTCTGTGGATGAATGACCGTCTTTACATATCGAGACCCCCCGTGCCTCGGAGCCATAGGTCCCGGCTGTCATTTGTGGATCTTTGACAGTCGTTACGGGTAGTCAGAAGCCCGAAAGTCTGACAACCAGTCTTACCAAGGGGTATCGTATTACCCAGTAACTGGGTTGTGGAGGTCAGATAGGCAGTCGCTCCATGTAAAATACTGGTATTCAGCTGCATCCGGTTAGACTGGAAGCCGACCCCAACATAGGGAAAAGGCTAGGCAGATGATGATTAAATTAATCTAATTGTTTTGTTTCAGATTTATGGATATATTTCAATTTCTCGGTGTGGTGGATGCATTGATGGTACACAATATGTTGCTATAATCCAGGGTGGATGAAAATTAGGAAACTTATTTTAACAGAAAACTGTTTATAGCCATAGCCTGAATGTACTGATTGTAAGTACCTAATAATAATCTTGTTGTTACTAAACTAATTAAAATTTGAATTCCACCAACAAATATATTAGATCAGTGTTTAAATTATCTATATTTATATTAAAACTTATGGTAGAAGTAATAGGACTATAGTTGCACTCAGCACCAAAACTCACCTACTAATATATAAAAAGTAATTAAACATTGACAATACTTTCAGGTTTGTGATGCTGCATTCAATATATTGATGCGTCATTTGGGGGGGCCAGCCATGATTCCCGTATTTGGAACCAGTGGCCTATTCATAATTTTATGCACCGCTTACATCATCAAGGCGAAGTGTGCTGGCTACTAGGTAACAAAAAAAAAAATTATTTACTTAAAAAAGTATAATATAAAATAACTATTGTCTTATAAAAAATGAATAGAGAGTATGGCCCAGTGGTACTGGCCGCGACTTACGAGCTGTTGGTCACAGGTTCGAACTCAGACAGGCACTTTACTTTGTGTAAATTATTTCATCACCACTGCTCTCAAAATGGTGAAGGATAACATCGTGAAAAAACCGGCATGTCCTAGGACCAAAAATTCGAAGACATGTGACATCTACCAACCCGCACTGGGCCTGCGTGGTGGATTGCGGCCCATTCTCAGTAAGAGGAGACCTGTGTCGCAGCAGTGGGAACATTATAGGCTGATTATGTAAATAAAATCAAAACAGATGCATCTTTAAACTAACATAATAATTTATCCACTATATTTTTTTCATTTTCAGGAGACTCCGGGTACGCCCAAAGGTGGTTTCTGATGACGCCTATCTTTCGTGCTGCATCGGAGTCGCCAGAGGAGTACTACAAGAAGTGTCATGTCCAGACTCGCATTGTAGTCGAACGCTGCATTGAAGTTTTGAAGACTCGCTGGCTGTGCTTATTGGCTCATAGGGTATAGCATTATTCTTCTGTGAAAGCAAGAAGATTTGCAAATGCGTGTGTAGTCTTGCACAATTTAGTCAATAATGCACGCTTCCCCGTTGACTACAATATATAAATCTCGCGACACATATATCTTCCTCACAAAGGGCATGTCTCTGCTGATGAGGGTAGACAAGGTGTCGTAGACAGGTTACGGCGTAGTCGTAGGGTTTAGGTTGCATTGATTTTGGTTCGGTATGCAAGGACACATTACAGTGACTGCTTAGTGTTCACTGCAAAGGCAGTTTGTGTCAAGGCCATCCATGTCATAAGGAAATAGGTATTAGGAAGGCCAATGGTCCGATGACAAGAAGTCATTCGTCCGTTCCCGAGGGCCCCTTACTCGCACTGGCGACTGCTTCGCATGGAACCTACTAGTGTCCACCGAGAAATCTAGTAAAACGAAACGAACGAAGGAAATATTTTATTAAGTAATTATACATCATAATAATAAGCTAATGTTTAAATAAATAAATAAATCCTAAATCACATATTTTTTGTTCGTTTTCTATTTATTCTATCCCTCCCAGGCAATACTCAAACATACACTTAGCTGCTGAAAGCTTATACACTAGCGACAATAAAGTATAAGTTCACAAAGGACGTGTCCAGTTTCTGCCCTCTGGTAATTCTGGTATCGATAAATGTTCATGATTTAAGGTTTTACAGTAAGATTAAAAAATTTAGATCTAAATTACTATGGATTTATTAGTTCAGTATTACTTGCGTAACATAATTCTCAAATAAACAGTACTCAATCGTAGCTTCCGCTTTGCCATTTTTAACGGGAAGTACTAACTTTAAAAGTAATAAGTTACTCCAAGCATAAAGGCGCGGTCCCACCGCGGCGTACGGAGAGGCTACGCACGTGTATTAAGCTTCACTTTGTAAGAAAATGTATGTGGTTGTGTCAACTGCAACCCACGGAGAGGCTACGCATGAATTGACGTCATTGATACATGCGTGACTTGCTCGAATAGGCGGTTACATAGCTCAACGCTGTCGACGTGTGTCTACGTTTCCACTGGAATACACGAATACGACCCACGACTACGTACAGCTCGCTTATCGCAGCGCATTTTCTCGCAGTGAAACCCGTGTCCGTGGATAGCAGTGGCACGTGCGTAGCCTCTCCGTGCGCCGTGGAACGCTATACATAGTCGTGAGTCTTCGTGTGGAAACGTAGACCCACGTTTTCAAACAAATTAATACACGCAGCTAAAGTACGCCGCGTGCCCGTGCACAGGCAGTGCAGTGCAGTGGGCCCGCGCCTTTACGCTTCTACATAGACTGAATGTACTGATCTTAAGTACCTAATAATAATATTGTTGTGACTAATTATACCTACTGTTTGCATAGATAGGATAGGTAATTAAAATAAAAACAATAGGTTCCGATTCTGAAAACAAAATATATTTTAACATAGTTAGATAACAAGTTGTGTTGTGCTGCACGATTACTGACAAATACGTGCACTGACTGGACCTCTCCTGCATTATATTGTATTCTGTGGGTCCACTCAATCTGTGTGGTTGTATATCAAAAGTCCATTTCAGACTTCAATCTACATGCTCTGACCAAGATTTGCGTCTGCACTTTAAAAGAGACTGTGACCTCTGTTTGTTTCGGCCTATCTTCTCAGAGTAGTCAGATAGGAAACGCCGACCTCACCAAATTTTTTTTAATGTTGTACAGACGCCAGCACATCAAGCTACTACAATCTGTATAATTTCTTTAATTAATTTTCAACTTTATCGCTATAACATAAGGTAGTATTAGTTATTTATGCAACTACTGTAAAGTAATGGGTATTAAAATACGAATGTGGGTTATCACACGAGGCGAAGCCGAGTGTAATAATAGTATCACATGAGTGCTTTAATACCTAATTATGTACAGTTGCATACAAGACTTTATCTACACATATGATCATCATTATCATCTGCCTAGCCTTTTCCCAACTATGTTGGGGTCGGCTTCCAGTCTAACCGGATGCAGCTGAATACCAGTATTTTACATGGAGCGACTGCCTATCTGACCTCCACAACCCAGTTACTGGGTAATACAATACCCCTTGGTAAGACTGGTTGTCAGACTTTCGGGCTTCTGACTACCCGTAACGACTGTCAAAGATCCACAAATGACAGCCGGGACCAACGAATTAACGTGCTTTCCGAGGCATGGAGGGGTCTCGATATGTAAAGACGGTCACCCATCCACAGACCAACCGCGGCAAGCGTAGCTTAACCTGATCGATCGACCTGTGCGGCTGTTATTATTTAGCCACGGGCCCCTCCACACACCCAACACCACCACACACACCCACATAACACATATCTACACATATGATATGAATCCTTAAAAGGTTCTGAAACCATAGGGTGCTGTACAGTGTTGTAAGAACTATGTAAATTCATGGAAAGTTTACTTGCTCAGTATCTAATACAAACATACTATGTAGAGGTAATAATACAATTATTTATTGCTGCATTAGAAATCAAAGCTTGTATCACTTATTTTTGTAAACAACAAAGTAATACATTTTTGCAATACTACTAACCAACAAAAATGGCGGGATACGACGTGAATTTGAATAACCTTTATGTTTTTTTTTTAAATACGGCGCTGTGGTAGGGAAACGCGCGTACTTGACAATGTTCTTTTTTTGACAAGAAGTTGCATAGTGAAATTTAGTACAACATTATAACACGTTTGGATGATATCATGGTTAGTATGATACTGTTGTTTTAATGTTGGCAATAAGCTGTTTCAGACTTATAGAGGAATTTATAGCATGGGTGTAGATAAACATATATAAAACATACATAAGATAAAAGTTTAGATGCAGAGCTATGAGTCTAGATATGCCCTACAGGCTCTGTGCAACCGCCTCCATCGCCACCCGCATATCATGGAGGGTCACATTCAGCTTCTGCAGGGCTGCAGCAATGCCCTGGTCAGTCACCAGCCTCCTCCCCTCCAACTGGACCACCCAATCCATAGCGGCAGGCGTCACACGATGATCTGAAATAATAATAATTAAATTTTGATTATTTTTTTGGTAACATTGTAACTTACCAATCTATAAAATAAATAGGTAACACATACATGGTCTCAGCGAAGCATCGAGACAATTGGAGTAGGCCAGCAGATCAATTTTTTTTGCCCTGTTTATCTTGCAATCGGTTGTAAAGCAATAGCAGATTTTTTGTGCGGATATTGACTGCTGAGGTCCATTCTTCCATCGAAGAATCTGTCTCTCAAAATTGTTCAGGCTTTATTCAATAAAGTACTTTATTTTGAAGTCGCTGGAGAATTTCCACATTTGAGTTCTTTGCAGAGCCCCAAAGCTAAACTTCGTATGTCCACATAGGTTTTAATACTGCTTTGTAGGTGAGAACTTTGTTTTCCAGTGATCCGTGTGATGTTCTTCCCAAGAGTCAGTTTAGTTTTCGGAGTAGGATGTTAAACTCGTTTAGTTTTTTCTTTGTGATATTTCCATGTTTGTTTCCTGTCGAGATGTACGCCAAGGTACTTAGCTGATGTCCCATGTGGCAGTCATTGTCATCTCTGAGTTTAACAGGTGGGCAGTCATCTTTTCTGAGAGTAAATGTCACATACATTGACTTGTTGGCGCCAGCTTTTATTTTTCATTCTCTCATCCATTTATAGACTACAGCATTACTTTCTGAAAATAAAACAACTGTTTAAATCAACAATAAAGAAAGGTGTCATGCTCTTGTTCAAAACAAGTATGATTACATAATGATGTAACTAGCAACCCACTTAACACTGCCCGGCCCTGTGAATCAAACCCAAGACCTCATGCTCGGCAGTAGTTGCAATCACTAGATCAACGAGTCAGTCTATATTATTATTATGTTAAATATTAATGCGTAACACATAAACCTTCCATAATGAATGCTCTCAATGATGATGAAGACTGCATCAAAATCCATTGCATAGTTTAGAAGAACAACACGGTTCAACAAACAAATGTGAAAAGCTACTTCAATTTATGATATGTATAGATGTAAAGACATGTCATTATAACATACTGTTTACAACAGCTAAGATTTATGCAGCATAACAACTAGCATCGCGACATCATTATGTTGATTTGTAATTACTGCAGCAGTTAGTAATCTAACATAGATTTAATATAAGGTTAAATGTATGTACCTCTTCTTCTGCCTCCTCTCCCTCTTGTTGCACCAGCTGGTCGTGTCACCATCACCACAGCTGGGAGGCCAATTTGGGAGGCAGAGGACCCCCTCCCATTGCCAAAGCTTGCTGTTGGAGCCCCAATGACTTCTTTCGGGCATTATATTTTTGCTTGTTCCAATACTAGCAAAGTAAAAATATTAATATTGAAACAATAATCTAAAAAAAAATGCTTACTTTAAAATTGCACATTTGTTAGCAGTATTAGCTGTGGTATTAGTATTAATTAGTAAGGGTGGTATGCCACTAATGAACTTTCTCTGTCCAAAATTGACTTGATTCCCTGACAATAATTATTATGATGAATAAATTCATCTAATTTCTGTAATCAGTCTCATACCACATGCACTAGGCACAGGCCTACCAGCCTAAAATAAGACTCGTACTTGTTGCCATAATAAATTGATGTCAAGTTGTAAATTTACAGTAAAAGCAGCATAGACTGGAATTGTATATTGATATTAAATGTCGTCGTACGGACATGCACCTTTTCACACACTCTCACAAGTATAATTATTATTGTGGGTGTTGTGTACCGCCGGTTTCGTGGCCAGCTACATCACACCAGTCAGCGAAACACGACGCAGACACTTCGTGTATGTTAGTGTTAGTTTTTTTAGTATAATGTTGTATGTATTTATAGTATTTTTAAGTTACTTATATTAATATTGTATTGTATGTGTTTATATGGGCCTTGATGCCTGAAATAAATGGATGGATAAATAAATAAATAAATTGTTCCTTACACTTACTCCTCGCTTTTTTTGCAGGATTAGCAGGGATTTATTGCAGCCCGCGCCCTCGCTGTTGAGGCGGGCTGCAATGTTTTTCCTTTTGCTAACTGCTCTGTTGTTAGTCTTGCCCAGGATCCCTTGGCAAATTAGTTCCATAAATCGGAGCAGCAGCTCCTACTGCCGCTCTGAAACTTTTGGTTGCAGGCATTTCTGAAAAAATAGATCAACAGAACTAATGTAATAGCATGAAACATACTTCATTTAAAAAACCAAACTCAACAAACACTCTCTTTATATTTATAACCACTTAAATTCATCTTACAGTAAGAAATTGATAATAACTTACATAATTCAGATAACATTACAATTTACAATAAAAGTTTTTCAACGGCGGAAAAAGAAGTTAACTTTTGCCACAGAACTAAAATCTACAAAAATGTCAGATGCAACTTTTGCCACAGAACTAGAATCTACAAAAATTTCAGATGCAAATACGTTTTGTTACGTATTTCAAATATGGTAGTTTTTGGTAGAAAGTGTTTTAAAAATTGGTTTTTAATTTTTCGGCAAACATTGCACATTTTCATTTGTAAGCGTTAGTAGATCATCAGTTGTAATTAAAACTAAATTAAATTATAGCATATTAATTCGGAAACAAATAATTCATTTATGATAAAACGAAACTTTTAATTGAAGCCAACTGTGGCCTTTTTGTATGTACATCTCTATACGATTGTACTTCATTTGGATCTTAAGAAGTTACGCAATACCGATCTATGATGTCGATTACGACTGGAGTTGGCTTAAGTTCGGAATCGCAATAAGAAACAAAATGTGTTACGCAATTAGGGTGCTGATTTTAATCAAACGTAAAGGACATCATCCACGCTTCATAAATTTTTGGTCCAAATATGGAAGTGCCGGCCAAAACAAAAAAGTGGATTATTCTGATAGAACTGTTAGTCCTAAACATTTCTTATTAGGTCACTAAAGCTGTAGAACCACTGTGCTTAGTATTATTTGAGTTCCAAAGGTCTGTCTTTTCATATATTTTCGATCAAATGAATTAGCTAAAACAAATTAAATATCTTGCCAGAACATGACGTTTGGAATATTTTTTGTAAAACACAATATACTTACTGTTGTTCACTATATAACAGTCTTTCCCAAAGTGGGCGATAACGCCCCCTTGTGGGCGCTGCAGGTCTCAAGGGGGGCGGTAAGAGACCCAGAAAGAAAATGGGGGCGTTGTGTAGAGGGGGGGGGTGATTTGTAATTTTATTTAGCTAGGAGGCCTCTTAAACAACGACTGCAAGAGCTCTCGACTCTCAACAACAACTTGTGAACATCAACTAATATGAATTAAAAGATTGCTCAAACTCGGTTCTATATTTCTCTCCGCGTAGTTCATATATCTGTCCTATTTTATTGAATATAGAAAAAATGAAAATCATGTCAATCGGTCACTCCGTTTCGTAATGAAAGTAGACACAAACAAACAAATAAAAAGGCAACAGACACACTTTCGCATTTTAATAGTTATTAGTACTCGTAGATATCTATCATGTTTTAACAAGTTTTTGTTAAATAACCCGAATTGTGCATTCCTGTATCAGTCGGCTGGTTCATTGAATACTTGTTCGGACTTGTTGAGTACGATTGAGCGTCGAATGAGATAAACGAGTTTATGCATGTTTGTTTTATTCCTGTCGGTGCGTGCTGCTTAAGCGTTCCTATATAAACAATGTAATATTTATTTTATTTTAATTTTTGGTTTCGCGCGCAATAGATGAGCAGTACTTACGCCTCCTCTACACTACTCGCGAAGTTGAACGTATTTCTCAAAGCAAAACAATGTCGGAAGTAAAAAAGAAGAGACGGCAATACTGTGCGGAATATTAATTAAATTCGGATTTATTGAAAATCCCACAAACCCATCGTCGCCTTTGTGTCTTCTATGTCTAAAAACATTTTCGAATGAAGCAATGAAGCCTTCAAGGCTGCAAGATCATTTGAATAAAATGCATCCAGATAAGAAAGACAAGAATGTAGCATATTTTCAAGACCTAGAGAAGAAGCATAATACTCAGCCAAGTGTAGCAAAACTATTTTCGGCGGCTGCTAAGCAAGATGACGACGGACTTCGAGCTTCGTACAATATCTCTTTGTTAATTGCTCAAAAAGGCAAACCACATAACATCGGAGAAGAGTTAATATTGCCAGCAATAAATGAAGTAATAACTACTGTGCTTCATAAATCGGCCGCAGATATTATCCGAAAAATTCCTTTGAGTAATAATTCTGTGCAAAGACGAATTGATAAAATGGCTGAAAACATTGAATAATCATTGTGCGATCACCTGAGGACAAGTCAATTCTCAATTCAGCTAGATGAGTCCACTTTACCAACTAATGAAGCATTGTTGTTGTCTTACGTGAGGTTTATTAAAGATGAGAAAATATGTGAAGAACTATTATTTGCTAGAAATTTAGAGACCGATACAAAAGGTGAAACCATATTCAATACATTGGAAAAGTTTTGCGATGAGAAAGAGATTCCTTTGAAAAATATTATTTCAGTTGCTACGGATGGCGCTCCGGCTATGACAGGGTGCCATAAAGGCTTCATAGCGTACTTAAAAAATAAAATTCCAGATGTCCTTGGTGTACATTGCGTTATTCATAGACAACATTTAGTTGCTAGAAACTTAAGTGAAAAACTATTTCAATCACTGCAATATGTCATCAAAGCAGTCAATAAAATCCGCAACAGCCCTTTGAATGATAGATTATTTCATCAGCTTTGTGTTACTAATGACGAGGATTTCAACCGTTTGTTGTTTCATACTGAAGTTCGTTGGCTATCAAGAGGCAATTGTCTGACTCGATTTTACAACCTGTTTGACTCTGTTATAGAGTTCTTGGAAACTAAAGATACAGAATTGCACGACAAGCTCATAACATCAAAGGATGATATAGCTTACATGACAGACCTGTATAAATTGTTCAACGACATGAATCTCCAACTGCAAGGCGATAAACTAAATTTAATTAAAACAAAAAACGTCGTTGCTGCTTTCGCAGCCAAACTGCTTCTACACAAAAAGAATCTGGGCAGACGTGAGTTTCACAATTTTCCAAATTTATCAGTATCATGCAGTAACGACGAATTGTTTGCCTACTGCCAACATTTGGAAAACCTCCACATTGACTTCACCGAACGATACCAGCACCCTAATTGCGTAACACATTTTGTTTCTTATTGCGATTCCGAACTTAAGCCAACTCCAGTCGTAATCGATATCATAGATCGGTATTGCGTAACTTCTTAAGATCCAAATGAAGTACAATCGTATAGAGATGTACATACAAAAAGGCCACAGTTGGCTTCAATTAAAAGTTTCGTTTTATCATAAATGAATTATTTGTTTCCGAATTAATATGCTATAATTTAATTTAGTTTTAATTACAACTGATGATCTACTAACGCTTACAAATGAAAATGTGCAATGTTTGCCGAAAAATTAAAAACCAATTTTTAAAACACTTTCTACCAAAAACTACCATATTTGAAATACGTAACAAAACGTATTTGCATCTGAAATTTTTGTAGATTCTAGTTCTGTGGCAAAAGTTGCATCTGACATTTTTGTAGATTTCAGTTCTGTGGCAAAAGTTAACTTCTTTTTCCGCCGTTGAAAAACTTTTATTGTAAATTGTAATGTTATCTGAATTATGTAAGTTATTATCAATTTCTTACTGTAAGATGAATTTAAGTGGTTATAAATATAAAGAGAGTGTTTGTTGAGTTTGGTTTTTTAAATGAAGTATGTTTCATGCTATTACATTAGTTCTGTTGATCTATTTTTTCAGAAATGCCTGCAACCAAAAGTTTCAGAGCGGCAGTAGGAGCTGCTGCTCCGATTTATGGAACTAATTTGCCAAGGGATCCTGGGCAAGACTAACAACAGAGCAGTTAGCAAAAGGAAAAACATTGCAGCCCGCCTCAACAGCGAGGGCGCGGGCTGCAATAAATCCCTGCTAATCCTGCAAAAAAAGCGAGGAGTAAGTGTAAGGAACAATTTATTTATTTATTTATCCATCCATTTATTTCAGGCATCAAGGCCCATATAAACACATACAATACAATATTAATATAAGTAACTTAAAAATACTATAAATACATACAACATTATACTAAAAAAACTAACACTAACATACACGAAGTGTCTGCGTCGTGTTTCGCTGACTGGTGTGATGTAGCTGGCCACGAAACCGGCGGTACACAACACCCACAATAATAATTATACTTGTGAGAGTGTGTGAAAAGGTGCATGTCCGTACGACGACATTTAATATCAATATACAATTCCAGTCTATGCTGCTTTTACTGTAAATTTACAACTTGACATCAATTTATTATGGCAACAAGTACGAGTCTTATTTTAGGCTGGTAGGCCTGTGCCTAGTGCATGTGGTATGAGACTGATTACAGAAATTAGATGAATTTATTCATCATAATAATTATTGTCAGGGAATCAAGTCAATTTTGGACAGAGAAAGTTCATTAGTGGCATACCACCCTTACTAATTAATACTAATACCACAGCTAATACTGCTAACAAATGTGCAATTTTAAAGTAAGCATTTTTTTTTAGATTATTGTTACAATATTAATATTTTTACTTTGCTAGTATTGGAACAAGCAAAAATATAATGCCCGAAAGAAGTCATTGGGGCTCCAACAGCAAGCTTTGGCAATGGGAGGGGGTCCTCTGCCTCCCAAATTGGCCTCCCAGCTGTGGTGATGGTGACACGACCAGCTGGTGCAACAAGAGGGAGAGGAGGCAGAAGAAGAGGTACATACATTTAACCTTATATTAAATCTATGTTAGATTACTAACTGCTGCAGTAATTACAAATCAACATAATGATGTCGCGATGCTAGTTGTTATGCTGCATAAATCTTAGCTGTTGTAAACAGTATGTTATAATGACATGTCTTTACATCTATACATATCATAAATTGAAGTAGCTTTTCACATTTGTTTGTTGAACCGTGTTGTTCTTCTAAACTATGCAATGGATTTTGATGCAGTCTTCATCATCATTGAGAGCATTCATTATGGAAGGTTTATGTGTTACGCATTAATATTTAACATAATAATAATATAGACTGACTCGTTGATCTAGTGATTGCAACTACTGCCGAGCATGAGGTCTTGGGTTTGATTCACAGGGCCGGGCAGTGTTAAGTGGGTTGCTAGTTACATCATTATATAATCATACTTGTTTTGAACAAGAGCATGACACCTTTCTTTATTGTTGATTTAAACAGTTGTTTTATTTTCAGAAAGTAATGCTGTAGTCTATAAATGGATGAGAGAATGAAAAATAAAAGCTGGCGCCAACAAGTCAATGTATGTGACATTTACTCTCAGAAAAGATGACTGCCCACCTGTTAAACTCAGAGATGACAATGACTGCCACATGGGACATCAGCTAAGTACCTTGGCGTACATCTCGACAGGAAACAAACATGGAAATATCACAAAGAAAAAACTAAACGAGTTTAACATCCTACTCCGAAAACTAAACTGACTCTTGGGAAGAACATCACACGGATCACTGGAAAACAAAGTTCTCACCTACAAAGCAGTATTAAAACCTACGTGGACATACGAAGTTTAGCTTTGGGGCTCTGCAAAGAACTCAAATGTGGAAATTCTCCAGCGACTTCAAAATAAAGTACTTTATTGAATAAAGCCTGAACAATTTTGAGAGACAGATTCTTCGATGGAAGAATGGACCTCAGCAGTCAATATCCGCACAAAAAATCTGCTATTGCTTTACAACCGATTGCAAGATAAACAGGGCAAAAAAAATTGATCTGCTGGCCTACTCCAATTGTCTCGATGCTTCGCTGAGACCATGTATGTGTTACCTATTTATTTTATAGATTGGTAAGTTACAATGTTACCAAAAAAATAATCAAAATTTAATTATTATTATTTCAGATCATCGTGTGACGCCTGCCGCTATGGATTGGGTGGTCCAGTTGGAGGGGAGGAGGCTGGTGACTGACCAGGGCATTGCTGCAGCCCTGCAGAAGCTGAATGTGACCCTCCATGATATGCGGGTGGCGATGGAGGCGGTTGCACAGAGCCTGTAGGGCATATCTAGACTCATAGCTCTGCATCTAAACTTTTATCTTATGTATGTTTTATATATGTTTATCTACACCCATGCTATAAATTCCTCTATAAGTCTGAAACAGCTTATTGCCAACATTAAAACAACAGTATCATACTAACCATGATATCATCCAAACGTGTTATAATGT
The DNA here is from genome assembly GCA_963669345.1 of Gortyna flavago. Classification (NCBI taxonomy): domain Eukaryota; kingdom Metazoa; phylum Arthropoda; class Insecta; order Lepidoptera; family Noctuidae; genus Gortyna; species Gortyna flavago. The sequence continues at coordinate 8,291,891 of OY770128.1, read as the reverse complement.
TGTACTAAATTTCACTATGCAACTTCTTGTCAAAAAAAGAACATTGTCAAGTACGCGCGTTTCCCTACCACAGCGCCGTATTTAAAAAAAAAACAAAGGTTATTCAAATTCACGTCGTATCCCGCCATTTTTGTTGGTTAGTAGTATTGCAAAAATGTATTACTTTGTTGTTTACAAAAATGAGTGATACAAGCTTTGATTTCTAATGCAGCAATAAATAATTGTATTATTACCTCTACATAGTATGTTTGTATTAGATACTGAGCAAGTAAACTTTCCATGAATTTACATAGTTCTTACAACACTGTACAGCACCCTATGGTTTCAGAACCTTTTAAGGATTCATATCATATGTGTAGATATGTGTTATGTGGGTGTGTGTGGTGGTGTTGGGTGTGTGGAGGGGCCCGTGGCTAAATAATAACAGCCGCACAGGTCGATCGATCAGGTTAAGCTACGCTTGCCGCGGTTGGTCTGTGGATGGGTGACCGTCTTTACATATCGAGACCCCTCCGTGCCTCGGAAAGCACGTTAATTCGTTGGTCCCGGCTGTCATTTGTGGATCTTTGACAGGGCGTTACGGGTAGTCAGAAGCCCGAAAGTCTGACAACCAGTCTTACCAAGGGGTATTGTATTACCCAGTAACTGGGTTGTGGAGGTCAGATAGGCAGTCGCTCCATGTAAAATACTGGTATTCAGCTGCATCCGGTTAGACTGGAAGCCGACCCCAACATAGTTGGGAAAAGGCTAGGCAGATGATAATGATGATCATATGTGTAGATAAAGTCTTGTATGCAACTGTACATAATTAGGTATTAAAGCACTCATGTGATACTATTATTACACTCGGCTTCGCCTCGTGTGATAACCCACATTCGTATTTTAATACCCATTACTTTACAGTAGTTGCATAAATAACTAATATCTACCTTATGTTATAGCGATAAAGTTGAAAATTAATTAAAGAAATTATACAGATTGTAGTAGCTTGATGTGCTGGCGTCTGTACAACATTAAAAAAAATTTGGTGAGGTCGGCGTTTCCTATCTGACTACTCTGAGAAGATAGGCCGAAACAAACAGAGGTCACAGTCTCTTTTAAAGTGCAGACGCAAATCTTGGTCAGAGCATGTAGATTGAAGTCTGAAATGGACTTTTGATATACAACCACACAGATTGAGTGGACCCACAGAATACAATATAATGCAGGAGAGGTCCAGTCAGTGCACGTATTTGTCAGTAATCGTGCAGCACAACACAACTTGTTATCTAACTATGTTAAAATATATTTTGTTTTCAGAATCGGAACCTATTGTTTTTATTTTAATTACCTATCCTATCTATGCAAACAGTAGGTATAATTAGTCACAACAATATTATTATTAGGTACTTAAGATCAGTACATTCAGTCTATGTAGAAGCGTAAAGGCGCGGGCCCACTGCACTGCACTGCCTGTGCACGGGCACGCGGCGTACTTTAGCTGCGTGTATTAATTTGTTTGAAAACGTGGGTCTACGTTTCCACACGAAGACTCACGACTATGTATAGCGAGCCACGGCGCACGGAGAGGCTACGCAAGTGCCACTGCTATCCACGGACACGGGTTTCACTGCGAGAAAATGCGCTGCGATAAGCGAGCTGTACGTAGTCGTGGGTCGTATTCGTGTATTCCAGTGGAAACGTAGACACACGTCGACAGCGTTGAGCTATGTAACCGCCTATTCGAGCAAGTCACGCATGTATCAATGACGTCAATTCATGCGTAGCCTCTCCGTGGGTTGCAGTTGACACAACCACATACATTTTCTTACAAAGTGAAGCTTAATACACGTGCGTAGCCTCTCCGTACGCCGCGGTGGGCCCGCGCCTTTATGCTTGGAGTAACTTATTACTTTTAAAGTTAGTACTTCCCGTTAAAAATGGCAAAGCGGAAGCTACGATTGAGTACTGTTTATTTGAGAATTATGTTACGCAAGTAATACTGAACTAATAAGTCCATAGTAATTTAGATCTAAATTTTTTAATCTTACTGTAAAACCTTAAATCATGAACATTTATCGATACCAGAATTACCAGAGGGCAGAAACTGGACACGTCCTTTGTGAACTTATACTTTATTGTCGCTAGTGTATAAGCTTTCAGCAGCTAAGTGTATGTTTGAGTATTGCCTGGGAGGGATAGAATAAATAGAAAATGAACAAAAAATATGTGATTTAGGATTTATTTATTTATTTAAACATTAGCTTATTATTATGATGTATAATTACTTAATAAAATATTTCCTTCGTTCGTTTCGTTTTACTAGATGTCTCGGTGGACACTAGTAGGTTCCATGCGAAGCAGTCGCCAGTGCGAGTAAGGGGCCCTCGGGAACGGACGAATGACTTCTTGTCATCGGACCATTGGCCTTCCTAATACCTATTTCCTTATGACATGGATGGCCTTGACACAAACTGCCTTTGCAGTGAACACTAAGCAGTCACTGTAATGTGTCCTTGCATACCGAACCAAAATCAATGCAACCTAAACCCTACGACTACGCCGTAACCTGTCTACGACACCTTGTCTACCCTCATCAGCAGAGACATGCCCTTTGTGAGGAAGATATATGTGTCGCGAGATTTATATATTGTAGTCAACGGGGAAGCGTGCATTATTGACTAAATTGTGCAAGACTACACACGCATTTGCAAATCTTCTTGCTTTCACAGAAGAATAATGCTATACCCTATGAGCCAATAAGCACAGCTAGCGAGTCTTCAAAACTTCAATGCAGCGTTCGACTACAATGCGAGTCTGGACATGACACTGCGTGTAGTACTCCTCTGGCGACTCCGATGCAGCACGAAAGATAGGCGTCATCAGAAACCACCTTTGGGCGTACCCGGAGTCTCCTGAAAATGAAAAAAATATAGTGGATAAATTATTATGTTAGTTTAAAGATGCATCTGTTTTGATTTTATTTACATAATCAGCCTATAATGTTCCCACTGCTGCGACACAGGTCTCCTCTTACTGAGAATGGGCCGCAATCCACCACGCAGGCCCAGTGCGGGTTGGTAGATGTCACATGTCTTCGAATTTTTGGTCCTAGGACATGCCGGTTTTTTCACGATGTTATCCTTCACCATTTTGAGAGCAGTGGTGATGAAATAATTTACACAAAGTAAAGTGCCTGTCTGAGTTCGAACCTGTGACCAACAGCTCGTAAGTCGCGGCCAGTACCACTGGGCCATACTCTCTATTCATTTTTTATAAGACAATAGTTATTTTATATTATACTTTTTTAAGTAAATAATTTTTTTTTTGTTACCTAGTAGCCAGCACACTTCGCCTTGATGATGTAAGCGGTGCATAAAATTATGAATAGGCCACTGGTTCCAAATACGGGAATCATGGCTGGCCCCCCCAAATGACGCATCAATATATTGAATGCAGCATCACAAACCTGAAAGTATTGTCAATGTTTTAATTACTTTTTATATATTAGTAGGTGAGTTTTGGTGCTGAGTGCAACTATAGTCCTATTACTTCTACCATAAGTTTTAATATAAATATAGATAATTTAAACACTGATCTAATATATTTGTTGGTGGAATTCAAATTTTAATTAGTTTAGTAACAACAAGATTATTATTAGGTACTTACAATCAGTACATTCAGGCTATGGCTATAAACAGTTTTCTGTTAAAATAAGTTTCCTAATTTTCATCCACCCTGGATTATAGCAACATATTGTGTACCATCAATGCATCCACCACACCGAGAAATTGAAATATATCCATAAATCTGAAACAAAACAATTAGATTAATTTAATCATCATCTGCCTAGCCTTTTCCCTATGTTGGGGTCGGCTTCCAGTCTAACCGGATGCAGCTGAATACCAGTATTTTACATGGAGCGACTGCCTATCTGACCTCCACAACCCAGTTACTGGGTAATACGATACCCCTTGGTAAGACTGGTTGTCAGACTTTCGGGCTTCTGACTACCCGTAACGACTGTCAAAGATCCACAAATGACAGCCGGGACCTACGGCTCCGAGGCACGGGGGGTCTCGATATGTAAAGACGGTCATTCATCCACAGACCAACCGTGGCAAGCGTAGCTTAACCTGATCGATCAACCTGTGCGGCTGTTATTATTTAGCCACAGGCCCCTCGCCACGCCACCACGGCCACGGGGGTTATTAATTAGATTAATTTAATAAATAATTCAAATGATATTAATATTGAAAGAACATTTTTTGTGTTAAACCAATAGAAACAAAGGCAAATTATAGTCATAGATCTTTAAGCCTTGTATGTTTAATACTCTTGTACCCATGGTTATACACTTTCATACTCACTCCGTTTTTACAGCATCCTTCTCTTCCTGTATCAAAGGAAATTTAATATATTTCTTTTTTAAATAGCTGTTGTTGAGAATGTCTGTAACCTAAAACAAAGAGAAAATGATGTCAGTAAAGATTTGTTAGTACTATTATATAGAAATAGTTAGTAGTAGTATAACTTCGCATAGACATGTTTGTGACAGCCCCAGATGGTAATATGCACCAATATTTTTCTGAAATGCCCCATTGGCATAAAATGCTACTGCTGCTAAGACCTGTAAAATTATGTTATTTAATTAAGCACAGTTTTTGAAGACACTTGCTTAGACTTTGTAATAACTTGATTTAAACAGTGTCCTAAGTGTCCATGGAGTTTCTTGACCGTATTTCTGCATTAGAATCTATGTTTTGGAACGGGCAACTAGCTTTAACTTTCTGACAAACTGACTGACTCCTTGTCATTTAAAAAGTGCCTGTTTGGTTTTATTGAAATATAATGCTTGTATTGACCAACCTTTAAATATATATGATATGACAGAAAAGTTACCTTTAGGTCCGGACGTGTAGCAGATTTACGTCGTGGTTTCAGAAATGGAAATACTTCCTTAGCCTAGCCTAAAGTGGGCCACGAAGTTATTCGTTGGAAAATCGAGCGTTGCTGGGACTCCTCAAAAGTCTGCGGCTTATCATAAACCCGTCTTTGAGACGTTGATCTTCCGCAATATGCAACAAATAACCTTGTGACATTGTGGAAGCTGAAACAATAATAAAACTAAATTAGGAGATAGCCAAAAGTGATTTTTATTAGCACTACTTACGTGCGGCTGCCTAGGATATTGCCGGTATCTAAAATACCAAAAATATAGATTTAATGTTGCAGTTCTACACAAACACACATTCACAATTTATCTAAAAGGTGTTCGCTCACCTAATTTCGTAATAATTATGGAGATTTTATGAGTAAATCCCAAATTAATGTACAAAGAAAAATGAATGCGGGCAGTATGTTGCCTTCGGTATCGGAATCAAATTTCTAGTTGGTTTGAAACCAACTGACAGCTGTCAAAATGATTACGCAATTCGAATAATAGCCTCTATAAGCACAAATCGTTCATTCTTTATCGTTTCATTCCAATGAGAAATTGGTATCAGACGATAGTTAAGTTACGCAATACGAAACGCGTAAAATGAAGCCAACTGTGGTGGAAACTAAGCCGATCAGTCTGAATCATTTCCAGATAATGTGTTACGCAATTAGGCTGCAGGACATTTTGAACTTGGAAATACCAGACTGGGTGTTGGATCCGTTTTCAAATGTCAACACAGCAATGTCACCTCAACTGGAAGAAGAACTTATAGAATTGACAACAAACGAGGAAATAAAAATCAAGTTCAAAAATGGTTACCAAGAAATTTGGCTACAAAAACCGATCCCGCAATTGTCCCCTGGATTGTGGTCAATCGTTCAACGATTCTTGATGTTGATAGCATTCCCATCGTCATATTTATGTGAACGTGGATTTAGTGCTGTGACAACACTGCTTACTAAAAAGAGAAATCGTTTGCTTGTTACCGAACGTGGCGACTTGCGACTGTTCTTGAGTAAATTGGAACCTGATATCAACAAACTTATTAAACAGCATCAGATTCATCCTTCACATTAGTTTTTATATAAGGATTGATTATTTTAGTTATATTTTTAATAAAAGATACTCTGTTTTAATACTATAAAGTTGCGTTTCAATAATCATTCTTATTGGCAGGTGGAGCCCGTAAGAGTTAACTTGAGACCTAAGCGCCGTTGTATGTTACCTACTGCGCTCAGGTTTCAAGTTGCGGGTTATAGTAAAAGTTTCGTTTAGAATTCTCCGTTAATATACATATCTAGGTCACAATAATTAATTAATTTAATTTGAAGTTATAGTGGTTTTTAAATAGGTGAAAAAAGGGGGGCGCTAAAAAATATTTATTCTCAAAGTGGGCAGTAGACAAAATAAGTTTGGGAGCCACTGCTATATAACCTGCACAAACAAAAAAAAAACCATGGGTAGAAACAATAAAAATAATTTTACAACTTGGCTTATTATTTTATGAAATTACAACAATGGCCCCTGCCATTCTGTAATTGCCACCTCAGCAGGGTAGGTGTAAGTCCTCTACCCTGCCGGTGCCACCCCTTTTTTTTTTGTTTCCTCGGTGGAAAATCCTCATGGTTGTCCGTCGCCCAGGGGCGGGCGGCGGGGTCTGTCAGACTTACTGACTGAAAACCAATCCACCTACGCCGGAGGTCGCGGGAACGTACGATCCTTCCGCAACCTCCAACTGGTGTCCTCGAGTTAGGGGAGAAGTGAAGTGTTTGATTCCCCTGCGACGTCTAAGAGGGCGCGAGTAGAACACTACGCGCCGCCACCTCGGGCTGATGTGTCGGATGTGTGGGGGGCGACGGATGTCCCCGAGTCCGTCACCCCTGGACCCAGTTGGGGGGCTGGAAGAGGGCGTTGTCCGCCCCCCGCCGACGCCCGGTGCGCCTGCTGCGGGCCGGGTGAGTGGACGAAATCTCCCTCTCCCGTTCCGTAGCCTCCCTCTACGAGACGACTGCTTCGCAGAAAGAACGTACCGACGACGCGAGGACTTATTCGACAAGCCGATGAGCAGGTTGGCTAAGAAGATAATCCACCCGAAAATCCAAATCCTACGACCTAAGACCTACTTCGCTGGATGTGCCGGGTCTTCTTCGCGCACCAAACTCTTCAAATAGTTGTATATTCCAACATTGTGTAAATGAATCTCTATTAGTTAAGTTAAGAACTAGAGACTCGAACGCAAGGCTTGCTAATATATTTAAATGTGGAGAAAAAACATTCCGAACGCACTTCTAAAACATTTCGTGCCCTTAAATCTTGGATTTGATCACATTACACGTGAGGACGTGGCACAACGGAACCTGTTCCTGCCCAACAATCTGTTCGAAAACCCTTTGAGTCCAGAAGGCGAAAGAAAAGCAATAACTATTTGTGATGGAACGTATTAATGTGTATTTACAAAAAAGAGGCAATTGTTTTTTTCAATGCAATTCTTTCCGCCATCACAAATATAGAAATCTTCTCAAACCATTCCTTTTGGTTGCTTGCGATGGACACATCATTTTCAAGATGGCAGGATACGTTTTCAATCGATTATCTAAGATTCTGTAGCGTCACAAATTCTGAAATAAGGGTGTTTAGCTGTCACATAAAATACCCTCTTATGCGAGCTATTTTGAAGACATGTCCAGCCAGCCTGAGTGACATTGCGACGCGACATGTCTCTGGCCGCACTCGCAAGTCGCAAAGTGCCGGCCATTCTAGGAGAGGTGCTGCTTGTGGGTTTTTTTGTTATGGTCACAGAGCATGTAACCTTTTAGATATGGTTATTAATTGGGCTTACGACTAGCGACCATTCGGTTGAATGAATAATCTTCATTCAAACGAAATGCTCGCTAGTCGTAATAGAAAATAACAAGTGACGACTTATATTATGTTTTCAGGTTTAAAACAGATGGTATATATATATATATATTAGAATAAATAAATAAAACCACATTTAATAAATAAAACCACATTGCATAGTACAATATTAATTATTTACAAGCATCCCATGTTGAGAAAAAACTTTTGATGGGCCGGAAATTTCGCGCGGCCTGACTAAATTTGACCTGAGTAGATTAAAACTTTTGGTACCTGTAGTAAGCTTATTTAATGCTTCAACATAAATCGTGGCAGTAGAATGAATCATTGTACTAAAATAAGGTTCTGAACAGACCTAAAAGTTTTAACAAAATGTATTAGGGTGGACGTACCAGTCCCAAACCAGTCACCTGTAATTGACCATTTGCGTCAAAAGGTCAACATTTTAAGAATTCGCGCCATTATCTATAGGTTTTTTTAAAATCTGGGTTACCTTATTACATCTTTGAGAATCTACTACTGTCAATTTCAGGTGAATTAATAAAAAAATATGGCTTTCTTTTACATTTTTGTCGCCACGTGTCTTGTTCACCGTTCGGCCGCCATTGCTGTAAGGAGCTAAGGAGCGCTCAATGAAAGGTAAAGTTCAGTACATTTAAATCGTAGTATTTTTGAAGTAAATTGTAAATATTTTGTGAAATGTAGATAATATATTTATCAGTGTAATGATAGCAGATAGAAGTTGACACATTTTTTTTTGTTTTTAATAGGTTTCTAAGACTGTTTAACTACTGGAACGCTACGGGAAATTCAAGTGATTGGAAAAATTAGGGAAACCTGTTGAAATCTCATTGTCCTAGGTATAGACGCCAGCACATCAAGCTACTACAATCTGTCAAATTTCTTTAATAAACTTTCAACTTTATAGCTAAAGCATAAGGTTCAAAGTTGATTAGGAAAATTTTACAGTTTCGGGTATCTTGATGTGCTGGCGTCTGTACAAAAGTTAGATCTCAATAAACGTTAATTTTAAATGTTAATAAATGGCCTTTCATTTTATTAATGTATAAGTCAATACGTTGGTCAATTACTGGTTCAATCTTGGTCAATAACCGGTTAGTTTTGGTCCAACCAATTTTGAGCTAAATCTTAAAAGTTGAACTGTTCCTTCAGTTCAACTTTTAAGATTTAGCTATTTATTACAGCAATTCATATACATATACTTTTGCTGCAATGATTTTGAATCCTCGTTTTGTCTTTTTTTGTGTAGGTTAATTTTTTGTGTAGGAGTCGTGTATAAGTGGCGAGACCACCACCCGCGGCGCGTAGAAATGAGTGTTCGGGAACAGTCTTGAGCGTGTCATGGAAAAACCCGGGCGTGTGAGTGGCTAACTAGTTTGGGAATGGTAAGTCCACCCTACGCATTTGTTTACAACAATTTAAAAATAAACGTCAATTTTTTTACTGAACAACTTGCATCCTGTATTATCACATAATACTTATATTGTTTTTACATAGTTTTCCCGTTAAAGTAGCGAAAATCTAATGAAAAACAATAAAAACATTAAATAGAGTTTGACCAACGAAAGCTGAACACGAATTATTTTATAAACTTTTAGAATGGATACATTATAAGACTGTCAATCCTAATTGTCAATGTCAATAAATTCGCAATGAATAATAAATAGTATCAATTGCGTTTACGCAGTGTATAGCCAGGGTAACAGCTCTTGAATTTTTTAAATTGCCGCCTTTTTTATTGGTCAGACTCTAGTTATTATTAGCAATAAGGTTAGCTTCTTATAACCTCTGATTCCTTATTCAGAGCTTATAACGAAAATGTGAATGTGACGTTTTTTTTTAAATCAATGGCTAGTCGCTCCTAGAGTTGTCATCATACATACAACGAAATGTGCGGAATTTAAGAACGAACTATTATAAAAGCATGGCAATAGCAAGTACAAGTTCATAAAATATAGCTTGATCTCTGCGACAGCTGTCAGTAAAATCACGCCTATGAAGTTCTGAATTTCTTAATAGCAAATAAACACATAGTCATAACAGACAGTACCTCTCAATGTCATAATTTATGGGCATGCCGACCTAATTAGTGATGGGCGATGAATCATCGTGACCACAAACTATAAACTATTGATATTTTAAATAAAACTTGATTTAAAATTAATATAACTTTTAATTTTATTGTATAGACGCCAGCACATCAAGCTACTACAATCTGTTTCTTTGATAGATTTTCAACTTTATCGCTAAAGTGTAAGGTTCAAAGTTGATTGGGAAAATTTTACAGTTTTGGGTAGGTTGATGTGCTGGCGTTTGTACCTATATTTTAATATCATAACATTATTTGTTCATACTTGAACTAGAATAATAGTGAGTAAATAAAATCCAATTTCTCACCTACTCGTGTAACATTGCATCCGTCAACGTCCCATCCTTGGGTTTCGGGAGAAGACACGCCGCCATCTTGTTTGAGAACCTCCATTCTCCTCAGTACGAGTGCCGAATTGATAATATTTGCGAACAAGAGTTTATAATAAATTTACAAGATTGTTCTAGCGTTTCAGAAACTGATTCAGATATAGATTTGGGGTGTACTCCTTTAAGAGAATAAATGTGTTTTATATTAAAATATTCGTTTAATTTAGTAACGTTTGTAATTAAATTAAACCCAATTATTATGTATGTTACATTATCATGGATAATAGTAAAAACGTCGATAATTTCTATCGACAATTTTTTATATCCTGATAAGCCTAGGAATGTCAATTTGACATATTATGTCGCAGAGATCAATTAGCTATCTTTTACGTAGTATACTGTCCGTCTAATAAAAGTACTCTGTGTAGTATACTTCATTCTAAAGCAAACTACCATCACTATGAAAATTTTCCGTTGGGATTTTGGGAACCTGAGATCCCGAGGTCGTTCGAGCGGACCGACACATCAGACGTCAGCGCCCGAAAAAAAAAAACGAAATAATAATAATACAGCGTAATTACTTATATAAAAAAGCAGATTAAATGAGCTATGGTATTTTGTCGTAAATATACGACCCTGGTGAAATGGACACGATTAATCCGGCGTAAGCGGTTAAAAGGTTAATGTTAATAAGTGTAGGAAATTGTATCAAGTATTTACACTGGATTATTATTATTCATAATAAATAGATAAACATGAAAATTACACAGGTACACTTTTGTATGTAAAGGTCAGCAACAAAGGTCGATTAACACAGGTTCTTTTACACATCATGTAAATTGATACAAAGTGATTTGATAATCTCCTTTTTAGCATTTCTTATAATACCTAAGAGTTAACATTGTTTAAACTTTACTTCTGTTCCGATTTTAATTATTAATGTCTTACGCAATAATTAAGATTTAGAAAACTGAAGTCTTAATCGACCTTTGTTGCTGACTGTACTTAAGCATAATTGAAACTTTCACACAAGTAGTTTGTTTACCTCTTCTGGTTTTCTGCGAACAATAGTATGCGGATCAGCATAACCATTTACTGGGTCATGAACTGCTTGGTACAATTGTGCATATATAGCAAATATTACTTCAAATGCTCGTTTTTTTACTAATGACTTGTGAGTATGACTCAACAGCAGATTGAGTTGCGGTAACATGTACACATCTGGAGATACTAAGAACATGTCAAACTTGTTTAAAAATGTCTTCAATGTGGATGTGTCCATTCCAGGTATAGCTGATAAAGGACCACTTAGTTTTTCTTGAAGGATAGTATAAATAGGCCCTAGATTTAAATTAGCAACAAGGAAGCTAGCTTGTTCAGATGTTAAAGTATCAATTTGGGCTTCAGATTGAGCTTGTAGCCTTTCATTATATTCATCCATTACTGTGTAAAGAGATAAGGTACACTGAATATGATAAATACAGTTCAACATATATACTGACATGTCTGAAGAACTCAAATGGCATGCAGTCTCATTTATTGCATGTAATAAGGGATCTAATATATGCGTAATTATCATTTTTCTATCAGCAGTATTTATATTATGGGACACATTCATTATGGCCAACAAATCACGAAGGAAACTAACCAAATCAGTCACAACAATCGAAGGGTTTAAATCTACTGGTGGAGCTTTGACCCCATGGCTTAGTTCCTTTTGTATTTTATTATCCAGTGTTATTAGGAAAACCTCTTCACTTTTCTTCAGTAGCTCCTCAAATGTATTTATTAGATGACCATTTGATATAACAGCCTGTATGACATCCTTATAATAAATTATTAGATTAGTTATAGACCACAGAACAAGGGGATCTTTGTCAGGTTTCAATATGAGTTCTGCTCTAACTTTGAGCAGAGGACAAATAGCTTCCATGATGTTCGTCAGAGCATCAATAATAAGCTGTTTCTTTTCAGGCATATTGCAAAATTTAAATAAAGTTGCAAGATTTTCTTTTTCTACTGGTATTACTTGATATACCCATGTTAAAATATCTCCGATGTACCGTTTAGCATCATTGGCATAAAATTCAATGGGTTTAGAGCCTTCTGTACCTTTTGTTAATGCATCAATAAAGAGTTGTACAATAGTTGCTTTGCGAGCTGAACTATACTCATCAATAATATTAGAAAATAGTACTTGTCTATTCTGAAATTTTGCTAAAGCTGTAGGTACCAGTGCATTATTTGGTGAATCAGTACTTAGGCACGCTCCAATAGTCCAATGATACAATTTCTCTATAGCAACTTCTTGTTGCAGCCCCACTGTCTCCATGATATCAAATGCAGATGTCTGATGCCAACATTTTATAAGTGTTTTACAGTTACTATACAACTTTTCTATTTGGGATAACGTCCCAAAGAAATCTTGTGTTAGTGGCGTTTTGACTGAAACATTGTATAGGTATTCATTTTGTTCTGGAGATAGTTGAAATCCTTGTACAAAAGCACCGATCCAAGTCTGCTTCTTTTCTGTTTTTTTTCTTTCATCTTTGAGTTTAGTTGTTTGAGTTATAAGATGGTGGGTTTTATTTTTAGAATCAGATAATCTGCTAGACATATCTTTAACTGCCACATCTAAAGAAGACAGAGAATCAAGCAGCACTTGCAGCTTATCTTTTACCTTACTATATTCTAATAAAACAGCTTTGTTTACCAGCATATCCCGTTTTTCAATTTCATTTACAATTATTCTTCTTGTGTATGCAGAGTTTGATGAACAAAAGCCAGACACGGAATGTAGCGCATCTGTATTATCTGAAAGGATATGACTGTCAAAGATTTTATTTATTCTTTGTCTTATAGGATTATTATAAGCAGAATCCATCGTATTTGTTGTATATAATCAACGAATATTATTTCCGAAACACCATTGACTGACACGAGTACGAGTGACACTGACTGAGTGACACGTAACGAAAGTCCATAGATAACATTACCAAATGTACAACGTAAGTCAAATAAAAGTACTCTGTGGCAAAGAAAATGTAAAATTGTAAACACTAGCGTCTGTGGCACAGAGTACTTTTTTATATAGTCTGTGGTATATATATAATATCATAATATTGTAAAGTGCGGTAAAATGAGATTTGGCTATCGCGAGACTTGCCAGGTGAAAACGTAGGAAACCCACTGACCTTTATTAATCAAATGTGTATTATACAGGTCAGTGAGAAAACCATTTTTTTATTACAAGCTTTTTTTTTTAACTTGCTATGTATAATGTTTGTTCGTGTGAACTCTTGCAATTCAATTTTGAAGCAGATATCTTCAACCGATTGAGCTAAAATTTTGTATACACGTTTAGTTTGGATGACAATGCATGGTTAGCTATGTGACGTCATTCTAAATCCAACATGGCGGAACACCCAAGATAGCGGATTAGTTATTTTTAATGTACTCCTACAATATGGGTATCAAATGAAAGGTCTTGTTGAGAATAATTCGAAAAATAAAGTGACGTCACTCTAAATCCAATAAGGCGGATTTATAAAGATGGCGGACTAGTTATTTCTAATGCACTCCTACAATATGTGTATCAAACATTGATAAATAAAAACCCAAGATGCACAGTTTCGAATAAAGGTAACGCTCGAAACTGTCTCCAAACACTCATCAATTATACCTACGTAGTTATAGTTATGCTGTAAGCATATATTTTTGCAAATTCAACCTTACGCAAATTGTATAATGTTGTTTTTACAACGCACTGTCCGAAAAGCAATAAAATTGTATGTACAGATGCCAGCACATCAAGCTACCCCAAACTGTCAAATTTTCCCAATCAACCTTGAACCTTACGGTGTAGCGATAAAGTTGATAATCTTTCAAAGAAATTTGACAGATTGTAGTAGGTTGATGTGCTGGCGTCTGTACATACATACGACCGACGACGCGACGGTGGTCGGTAGGACAAGGCATTGAGTGGAGACGAACATTTTATTATTAGTGTCCGCGATAGTACATCATACATACCTCTCGCACAATGTGGCACTGTACATTAAAAATGTATGTACGTACTGGAACTCTGTACTACATAAGTCGAATGTAGTACACACGGCTACACATCAAGCTATACATAACCAGTATAAGCTGACTTCTGGTTGTACGAAAAACCTATACAATGCGAGGTCAACTCAAACTGGAAATGCATAGCTTGATGTGTAGCCGTGTGTACATACTAATTCCATGACAGTATAGTAATCTTTGTCTACGGTAGTAATGAGTTTAGTCAGAAATAAAAGCCGAATTGTCTATGGATACATCATATGATCATTGATCACCCACTTCAATTGATTTCCTAGTCTGTGTGTCTCTTTGGGCTTTTTTTCTGATTTGAGGAGCCTGGATTTTCAATAACAGCGTCAAGTTAAACTGTTTTAGTGAAATTATTTCACGAGCAACATGAAGGGGTGCATTTTTAACATTGATTCTGGGTATTTGGAAGGATTGTGCCGTGGTTTCAAGTGTGGTATCCTCAAGCAGGCAGACTACCTGAACTTGGTGCAGTGCGAGACACTAGAAGGTAATTAAACAAATTATGAGATCAATAGTTCATTTTTGAAACCTCTTGTGATCGAAATGATTAATACCCAATTTCTCAATAATATATTATGTTCATTATTTGACATTAATCGATGTTTACAGATTTGAAACTTCATCTGCAGGGTACTGACTATGGTAGTTTCCTGGCCAATGAGCCTAGCCCTCTTGCTGTCTCCACCATCGATGATAAGCTTCGTGAGAAACTTGTCATTGAATTCCAACATCTTAGGAATCACTCAGTGGAGCCTTTGTCTACCTTTTTGGATTTCATTACATACAGTTACATGATCGACAACATCATTCTGCTGATTACTGGTACTTTACACCAGAGACCCATTTCAGAGTTGATTCCAAAATGCCACCCCTTGGGTTCTTTTGAGCAGATGGAAGCTATCCATGTTGCTGCTACCCCTGCAGAATTGTACAATGCAGTCCTTGTTGACACCCCTCTGGCCCCATTCTTTGTGGACTGCATCAGTGAGCAAGACTTGGATGAGATGAATATTGAGATTATTCGTAATACTCTGTACAAGGCATACCTGGAAGCCTTCTATGATTTCTGCAAGCAGATTGGTGGTACCACTGCTGATGTTATGTGTGAAATTTTGGCAGTAAGTAGTGTACTTACCTTGTTTATGTTCTATTCTTTCTAATGAAGTATAGTTTTTTAATAAATTAATCTTTAGTTTGAAGCAGATCGCCGTGCTATCATCATTACCATCAACTCCTTTGGGACTGAGTTGTCCAAGGATGACCGTGCAAAACTATACCCACGCTGTGGTAAACTGAACCCTGATGGACTGGCTGCTCTAGCCAGAGCAGATGATTACGAGCAGGTCAAGGCTGTGGCTGAGTACTATGCAGAGTACCAAGCATTGTTTGAAGGTGCTGGCGTCAATGTTGGCGACAAGACTTTGGAAGACAAGTTCTTTGAACATGAGGTACTTTTTATAGGATTCAATTGGTCTAAGTTACTTTAATTTGTTACTTTTAATATTCCATCACCTAAATATTAAATTTATTGAACATACTAATATTATTGTATTGTAGTAGAAGCAGTTGAAGAGTAATTAAATCAATCAGACATCACTTCCGCTATTCACTTGACATAATGTTATTTAAGAGTTTTTGTTGTATTTCCTGTATTTGTTTACAAGGTTCACTTAATTTCATATCTTATATTTTTCTGAACTGCCTGATTTGCCCCACAATATACAGAGTAGATTTTTGAGACGAGGCAGTAGGGGCAGATACTTTAATAGTTGTAACCACAAGAAAATGGTCTCAGTAAACTGTCCTTAACTTTTTGAGACATTTGAACCTGCATTCACAGACTGAGAAAAAAATAGTAGTTTGCAAGAAAATGTGGAATTTTCATAAAACCTTTTTTGATGCCACTCAATTCTATAGAGATCAAAAACTGAGGGATTGATTTTGCCTGGACCAACTCAGGTTTAGGTGCTAGAAAAGTAAAAAATCACAATAAACTTTTCCCATAAAATTCATAGGAAATAAGACTCCAACTTTGTTTATGACTTTTTTACAAAGCAAATAAAATTATGAATCATTTTCTTTCTATAAGTATTTGAAGTTTATTGTATTTGTTTTCTTCCAGTCTACCCATCTTTAAAAAAAAAATTGTGGGTCTCATTTCCTACGAAATGTATGGGAAAAGTTTTTGTGATTACTGACTTTTCTAGTACTCAAACCTCAGTAGGTCCTGTACAATTTTTTTGATCCTTATTAAAAATAGGATTGATTGCCATAAAAAAAAGTTTGTGTGAAAATTGCCCATTTTGTTACTGACTGAGCAATTTTTACAAAATCTGTAAATTCAGATCAAAATTTCTCAAAAAATTAAGGACAGTCTCCAAAGAATGTTTTCTTGTGGTTAGCCTGCCCTAACTCCCCCTTCTCAAAATTTCTATCAGTATTGTTAAATGGCAGTATTTTAATATTTGTTTTGATTTTCAGGTGACCCTCAATGTAATGGCGTTTCTACAACAATTCCACTTCGGTGTTTTCTATTCGTACCTGAAGCTGAAGGAACAGGAATGCCGAAACATTGTATGGATCAGTGAATGCGTGGCTCAAAAGCATCGTGCTAAAATTGACAACTACATTCCCATTTTCTAAACATTATCTATAGCATTCTGAACTTTGAGAATTCCCAAACTACTTTTTTGCTTTTTACATCCCTATTTGTAATTTTGATCAGGCCAGACAATTAATGTACAATGGACCGCACGTCAGTGGTAACAAAACCAGTAAGTATAAACTGGCTTCTTATTCTGTTGAAACTCCGCACTATGCTAGACCAGCTCAAGGTGAAAGTGTTACCACTGACGTGCGGACGACTGTACTTATATGTATACAAAATATTAAAATTTGTATTTAATGTAGAAGAATGAGAATTCCAAAATTTGTTTACAAACTAAGGTCAATTTTGTGTTAATCACATTAATTCTGTATCAACACTGCTGTATTTCAGCTATTGAAAATGAATATATTATTATTAACTATCTTTGAAACAGTATTTAATAGTTTTAAATCTCTATTTGAGGTTCATCTGATTGATGAGGACATCTATTGTTAATATATTTAATGCTCTTATAAACATAATTATACGTCTTATTACAACAAAACAAGGTTTATCTTTAGACATTGATTAAAACGGTAAAGTAGTTTTTGTATTTCTAAATTCATTCCGACTATGTTAACATTCTTAATGCAAAACTGACATCATAGAACCCACCCGGTTCTAAAGCCACTTGTCATATTATAAACTTTACTTTTGTCAGACTAAAGTCGATCGTCCACCGCCAGCTAAACTAATTAAGAACTAAGTTCAGTGAACTAAGCTAAGCTAAACTGGAAATAAAGTTGTCCATCCACCGAAAAATACTACGTTGGTGATGATCAGTTTGTGCTGGAGTGTCGAGTTAATCGGACGTGATGGAAGAACATGAGAAGAGTTATGACGAGAGTTATACGTCTTTTCCTATGTCGAATATAATCCTCATCTGGGATTATATTCGACATAGGAAAAGACGTATTTAATAGATACCTCCATGCTGCAAATTCGTATTTCACTGCCTGCGCACAATCACACAACACAAAACAACACTAGCGAAAGACGCCAGAGGAGATCTTAGTTTGCGTAGCTTCGGATCGGCCTACACAACTAAGTTAGTTTGACTCTCAGACCAAATAAAAAACCAAGACAGAAGGCTGACAATAGTAAAGTGAAGCCGGTTTCGTAAACGTGTAAACTTAGTGAGGTGTATTGTGTATATGTTTTTGCATTTATCTACTAAACCGCTGTACGTATCACAAAACTTTTAGCTCGATGCCTGTCACAAATTTATGTGACGCCCGTTGATATGCAAAAAGTCGTCAAAATCACTTCCAGACCAGCGAAAAGTGGTTTTTCAAGATGGCTGGACACGTTTTCGATCGATTATCTAAGATTCTGTAGCGTCACAAATTCTGAAATAAGGGTGTTTAGCCGTCACATAAAATGCCCTATTGACCTTCTTAAATGCGAGCTATTTTAAAGATTTGTCCAGCCAGCCTGAGTGACATGATAGATGCGTCACAACGCTTAGGCCGATCGTGCCTCTCTCGCTTGTTCCGCGCTCTCGCTTGCAGGCTCGGCTCAGGCGGAACATGACAATGAGTCATGCTTTTTCGTGCGCGTGCGTGCAGCCGGCGTTTATCGATTTATAAGACGTTATCACGTCAAAAATATCATGAAATAATTTTGGTGCAGGTGGCACATTTTATGCCAAAATAGCAATTCTACGGATACGAAGCCACAGACATAATTAAACACAAACAGTACTCGCTGCACAGTAGGTACCTATCCCACCCCTAACTCACCGCTGACACATGAATTCGTTACTGCGCAGCGAGCATTCTCATGTTCCGCGCCGCCCGCGCCATAGTTTGAATCGGACTGTACCATTTCCGACTAACAATTATCTCACTGCAGGCACCCATCTATCTGCCAAGCGTGAGAGAACACCCTATTGACTCTGGTTATTGGGTGGCTCACGGAGCCCACGGAGGTGAGGATCTACAGAAGATGATATTAATTTTTATTAAATGATGAGCATCAAAGTATTATTATGAATACTTTATTTATATAACATTAAATAGGTAAGCGTCCAACGATTTTGATAACCATTTTTCAAACTAATTATCTCCACGATTTTAAGAGAACTTATTAGGTACTGTGAAAGTATTTTTAAAGGCGGAATTGCCGCTTACTTTTACTTAGTAGGTAACAGTATTATACAATCCATTTTTATTACTTTTCTAACAATATTTATTTAAATAGGGCTATGTAACATTATAAGTTATTTTCTTTACATTTGTTTTCAATTTGTAAGGGTGCGATTACAGTGGCGCGGGGCGGGCAGCGGGAGCGGGTGGCGGGTCAAGCGGGAAACGCACATTTCCATGGATGAACACAGTAGCAGCGGGGCGAATGGCGATTGAGCGGTCCAGATGTACCTACCTCGTGCGATAGTGGAAATAATAATGTCAGATTATTTGGAAGCTAGTGCTTATATAAACCCTTTTTTTCTAAAAGCGATCGCCACGATATCAATAGTGATCGCTATAGACATGACTACTTTTTACGAAAGGCTGCGAAATCATGAAGATAACTTCTTAACATAATTTTTTAATTACCTACTTGTCTATTCGAATGATTTGAATCACTAGAATTCCACAAAGGTGGCCGAGCCAATACGGCACTTATTAAATCTTCAGTCGTCTGCGGCATGTCCGAATAAATCGAGCGGGAAACGCAAACTGACTTGCGTCCACCCGCCCCGCTCCGCCCCGCTTGTCCCGCTGCGATTCCCGCTCACCCGCCTCGCCCGCACTTGGTGCACCTTGGTCAAAAACTATGCGTTTGCGTTACCCGCCAGCGGATTCCGCTGCCCGCCCCGCTGCCACTGTAATTTCACACCATAATTTTAAAACAAAACTAAACACAACTGTCAACTTGATAAGGTTTCAGCTAACGGTTGCAGCAACGTCTCCAGTTTCTTGTAGGTTTATGAAAAATGTCATACAAATAGCTGCGGGTTGCCAGTTTGCGACTCGGAGAGTCAAAATTGCTCCAGCTGAGCAGCGCCCAATTTGAGTCCTAGTTAAAACCTTTGTGCCAGGCATCGTATTTTGATCTTTAAGCCGATCGTCCACCGACAGCTAAACTAAGTTAGTTTATTACATGTGCGTCCACCAAAAATTAAGCCAGCTAAGTTAACTAAAATAGCCCATCATCATCATTATTTCAGCCGAAAGACGTCCACTGCTGGACATAGGCCTCCCCCAAACTTCTCCACTTTGACCGGTTTTGGTCGTCGGTCCACCTTGTGGGAGACCTTCCAACGTTACGTCTTCCGGTACGCGGTAGCCACTCCAGAACTTTTCGGCCCCATCTGTTCTGTGTCCTGGCCACTGCCACTTAAGTTTGGCAATTCTTCGGGCTATGTCGGTTACCCAGGTTCTCCTACGGATCTCTTCATTTCTGATTCGATCACGCAAGGAAACTTAAATAACCCAACTAAGTCAAACCTGAGACCAAATAAAAAACCAAGACAGAGCGCTGAGAACGATACAGTGAAGCACGCCAAAACTACACCTCCACTCTGTGCATACACGTTCACACGCACACATTGACAACCATTTACAATCAAACTACACCTCACTAAGTTTACACGTTTACGAAACCGGCTTCACTTTACTATTGTCAGCCTTCTGTCTTGGTTTTTTATTTGGTCTGAGAGTCAAACTAACTTAGTTGTGTAGGCCGATCCGAAGCTACGCAAACTAAGATCTCCTCTGGCGTCTTTCGCTAGTGTTGTTTTGTGTTGTGTGATTGTGCGCAGGCAGTGAAATACGAATTTGCAGCATGGAGGTATCTATTAAATACGTCTTTTCCTATGTCGAATATAATCCTCATCTGGGATTATATTCGACATAGGAAAAGACGTATTTAATAGATACCTCCATGCTGCAAATTCGTATTTCACTGCCTGCGCACAATCACACAACACAAAACAACACTAGCGAAAGACGCCAGAGGAGATCTTAGTTTGCGTAGCTTCGGATCGGCCTACACAACTAAGTTAGTTTGACTCTCAGACCAAATAAAAAACCAAGACAGAAGGCTGACAATAGTAAAGTGAAGCCGGTTTCGTAAACGTGTAAACTTAGTGAGGTGTAGTTTGATTGTAAATGGTTGTCAATGTGTGCGTGTGAACGTGTATGCACAGAGTGGAGGTGTAGTTTTGGCGTGCTTCACTGTATCGTTCTCAGCGCTCTGTCTTGGTTTTTTATTTGGTCTCAGGTTTGACTTAGTTGGGTTATTTAAGTTTCCTTGCGTGATCGAATCAGAAATGAAGAGATCCGTAGGAGAACCTGGGTAACCGACATAGCCCGAAGAATTGCCAAACTTAAGTGGCAGTGGCCAGGACACAGAACAGATGGGGCCGAAAAGTTCTGGAGTGGCTACCGCGTACCGGAAGACGTAACGTTGGAAGGTCTCCCACAAGGTGGACCGACGACCAAAACCGGTCAAAGTGGAGAAGTTTGGGGGAGGCCTATGTCCAGCAGTGGACGTCTTTCGGCTGAAATAATGATGATGATGGGCTATTTTAGTTAACTTAGCTGGCTTAATTTTTGGTGGACGCACATGTAATAAACTAACTTAGTTTAGCTGTCGGTGGACGATCGGCTTAAAGATCAAAATACGATGCCTGGCACAAAGGTTTTAACTAGGACTCAAATTGGGCGCTGCTCAGCTGGAGCAATTTTGACTCTCCGAGTCGCAAACTGGCAACCCGCAGCTATTTGTATGACATTTTTCATAAACCTACAAGAAACTGGAGACGTTGCTGCAACCGTTAGCTGAAACCTTATCAAGTTGACAGTTGTGTTTAGTTTTGTTTTAAAATTATGGTGTGAAATTACAGTGGCAGCGGGGCGGGCAGCGGAATCCGCTGGCGGGTAACGCAAACGCATAGTTTTTGACCAAGGTGCACCAAGTGCGGGCGAGGCGGGTGAGCGGGAATCGCAGCGGGACAAGCGGGGCGGAGCGGGGCGGGTGGACGCAAGTCAGTTTGCGTTTCCCGCTCGATTTATTCGGACATGCCGCAGACGACTGAAGATTTAATAAGTGCCGTATTGGCTCGGCCACCTTTGTGGAATTCTAGTGATTCAAATCATTCGAATAGACAAGTAGGTAATTAAAAAATTATGTTAAGAAGTTATCTTCATGATTTCGCAGCCTTTCGTAAAAAGTAGTCATGTCTATAGCGATCACTATTGATATCGTGGCGATCGCTTTTAGAAAAAAAGGGTTTATATAAGCACTAGCTTCCAAATAATCTGACATTATTATTTCCACTATCGCACGAGGTAGGTACATCTGGACCGCTCAATCGCCATTCGCCCCGCTGCTACTGTGTTCATCCATGGAAATGTGCGTTTCCCGCTTGACCCGCCACCCGCTCCCGCTGCCCGCCCCGCGCCACTGTAATCGCACCCTTACAAATTGAAAACAAATGTAAAGAAAATAACTTATAATGTTACATAGCCCTATTTAAATAAATATTGTTAGAAAAGTAATAAAAATGGATTGTATAATACTGTTACCTACTAAGTAAAAGTAAGCGGCAATTCCGCCTTTAAAAATACTTTCACAGTACCTAATAAGTTCTCTTAAAATCGTGGAGATAATTAGTTTGAAAAATGGTTATCAAAATCGTTGGACGCTTACCTATTTAATGTTATATAAATAAAGTATTCATAATAATACTTTGATGCTCATCATTTAATAAAAATTAATATCATCTTCTGTAGATCCTCACCTCCGTGGGCTCCGTGAGCCACCCAATAACCAGAGTCAATAGGGTGTTCTCTCACGCTTGGCAGATAGATGGGTGCCTGCAGTGAGATAATTGTTAGTCGGAAATGGTACAGTCCGATTCAAACTATGGCGCGGGCGGCGCGGAACATGAGAATGCTCGCTGCGCAGTAACGAATTCATGTGTCAGCGGTGAGTTAGGGGTGGGATAGGTACCTACTGTGCAGCGAGTACTGTTTGTGTTTAATTATGTCTGTGGCTTCGTATCCGTAGAATTGCTATTTTGGCATAAAATGTGCCACCTGCACCAAAATTATTTCATGATATTTTTGACGTGATAACGTCTTATAAATCGATAAACGCCGGCTGCACGCACGCGCACGAAAAAGCATGACTCATTGTCATGTTCCGCCTGAGCCGAGCCTGCAAGCGAGAGCGCGGAACAAGCGAGAGAGGCACGATCGGCCTAAGCGTTGTGACGCATCTATCATGTCACTCAGGCTGGCTGGACAAATCTTTAAAATAGCTCGCATTTAAGAAGGTCAATAGGGCATTTTATGTGACGGCTAAACACCCTTATTTCAGAATTTGTGACGCTACAGAATCTTAGATAATCGATCGAAAACGTGTCCAGCCATCTTGAAAAACCACTTTTCGCTGGTCTGGAAGTGATTTTGACGACTTTTTGCATATCAACGGGCGTCACATAAATTTGTGACAGGCATCGAGCTAAAAGTTTTGTGATACGTACAGCGGTTTAGTAGATAAATGCAAAAATCTGTGTCCAGCCAGCCAGCTTGAATTTACGTATAAAACTTTGGCTGGCACTTCCGAATCTCAACAACGCAACGGGAACGTTTTCGAATATGGTTCCTTTACTAACATTTAGCAATTTGTGACAGTAATAACGTTTGATTTATGTCGCCACATGTAAGGGTTTACGAGAAATAAAGAAAAACTTAATGTCCAGCCAACCTGAGTTCAAGCTGGCTGGACACATGTATCTCCGCTGCGTGATGATCTACGGCCTTCGAAATATGTTCAAATTTTTGTGACGGGGACGATAATGATTTACTGAATTTGTGACGGAGAAACTTTGAGTAGTTTCACAGATATTGATCATTTAAGGTTTCCCATGCAAACATCCATTAATATTGTGAGGTCACCATAATTTTTACATAACCGCCCGGCCGGTAGCAGCCACGGCTGCTTTGTATTTGATTTTAATAGTTGGCGCTGAGAAAACATCGTTCTTAAGGTGAAAGCGCCAGGGTAGCCCGCAAAATTCTTTTTTCAAATATTTTTTTTTTTTTTAACTTGAGCATGGTATTGTATTGATAGTTTCATACAAAATTATCATACATTTGCGCAAGATAGTAAATTTAAAAAATTCAACGCCTTTTCCCAAGTATTTTAGGGTTGACTTCCAATCAAAGACTACAATAGTATACTGTACTTCCAATCTAACCAGCTGAATACCTGAATTATATATGGAGTGACTGCCTATTTGACCTTCACTTCAAAATCTGGGTAATAAGATACTGGGTAATAAGATACCCATTGGTAAAACTAAGTGCCTACCCATAACAGTCAAAGATTTTCAAATGCCTATGTCACACCCAGAACCATCAACCATGCTTTCTAAGGCACGTAAGGGTCTGAATATGGATAATGGATGGTCACCGATCAAATCCTGCAGCTGGCAAAACAAATAGGAGGCCCTCGAAAAAAAAAATTGAATGGCATTATTATTCTTTAATACAATTTGTTTGTTCTGAAATAATGTCAGTGATGGGACCATCATACATCATAGTCTCTTTAGACTTGTTTAATAATAAGACTGAGTGCTCCTTCCAGAATCTATCCTTTAGCATATCATCATGAGTATCTACTATCACATTACTGTGCTTATCTAAATTATTATGGAAAATGCTCTTCCGGATCAACAATGTTCCTCTTTTGAATATTTCTGGTTCTTTATTATAATTTATTAGGAATTCTTGAAATAAAATTTCATTTTTATCTGCAGATACTGTCCCACATAACCGTTTCTCAGCCTGAAATAGAAGTTTTAGTATTAGACACAGGCAAAACTTATATTAACAGATTATCATAATTTATGAATTATTAATTAAGTCTTCTGACATCTTAATTAATACATAACTCAAACCATTTAGAAACAGCCATGGAGGTAGGCAGAAGGAAAGGACTGCTGTCTTTTAAGATTCTTTAATATTTGATAGGTATTTAAATAGCTGTAATGATCATAAAAAAATAAGAGGTTGCTTGAATTAACTCACTTGCGATGGACTCAGGTTTCCTTTTAAAACCAAAGTCCAAAATGTAGTGTTGTATAAATTATTAATGTGCACATCGGCTTGTCTCCATTTCATGTAATCTATTAGATTTTCATCACTGGGATAAAGTACTATACGACCATCAAATGTTGGCGGATATTTTAATGGTACTTCATCAAAAAACTTTTTCCAGTAGAATACATATGATGAAGAAAACTTGCTGTTAATAGTTGTCAATAGTTTTGATGCCCGTCGTTTGTACAATGTAGTACTTTTTTGAAAAATAAAAGAATATTCATCGCTTTGCCCAAACGCCATTAACAAGTCATTGAACTCACGGAGCACGGTAAACGCGGCATAATTCATCAATTTCAAAGCCCTGATATCGTTCGGTTTCGTAAATTCATGTTCTTGCGAGAATTTGTGGAAGCATTTTCCATCTAGTCTTACGACTATCCAACTATTAGGCAAAAGGGTATCGTCAAGTTCGAATTTTTTAACGTGCTCAAATGAACTTTTTGCCATTTTATGGATTTGCAGCAGTGCAATTTGAAAGAATGGTTTTCTTAGGAAATTAATAGCTATCATGAAATCTTCCAAAGTTTCTAAAACTTCGACCCCGTCGAGAAAAAGTAAATTAAGATTAAGTAAATTACAATCACTTGAACTTTCAGTTATAAAACTAAAACAAACAAAGATGCAAAGTTTTCAGATAAAACTGTATCTGTAAAAAGCCAAAGCAAAGTATTTGACCGTACGATCGTAACATAACATCGTGAGATCTCGTCCTCGTCGTGTCCATTGTCATCAATGTCAACATTGTCAGCTGTCAATAAAGGTGCTTTCCGAATTGCGCTGTAATCGATTTGATATTTTGAGCGTGCTTATTCGTCCCGAATTAGCGTGAGCGCGATAACAATATCCCGTGAATTTTCATAGATGACGTCATGACATGCACCAAGCGACCATGCTTTAAAATAATATCACCATGAGCCAATTTACAATCTATACTTATAATAAACTAGCAGCCCGTCCCGGCTTCGCACGGGGTAGACAAATATTTATTTTTGGAAATTTGGATATAAAACACTTTTTTTCACAAATATTTTTATTTATTAAAAAATTATTATTTATATATTAAAAAAAATCCCACACCCCCTCCACCCCGCCCGCCGCGATGCCCGGCGCGCTTTTCAGACTACATCGCAAACAACGGCCTCGGCGCTATGGCGGTTTTGTTTACTGTTTGAATTTTTTAATTCGTAATATCTTTTGAATGGAAAGTCCAATTTAAATAATTTAAAAACTATTTTATAGGTAATTAAATGGTCTTGACCATAAAATAAAAATAAAAATTTATTTGGATAAGGATTAATATAAACACATAAATAGCATGGTTTGAATTTGGTTAGCATTTTCATTAATGTTTAAAATGAAAAAAGTTGTTGTAGTGACATAACTACAATAGTTGGACATATGCTACCGCGGAGTTTTTTGTAGACATTATGATGTTCTTCAATATTGTTGTACTTTATTTTGTTCTATCGCTAATAGTTTCGGCAGCGCATTCGACGAAAGACATTTTAAGACTCATTTTTCTACACCTTCGGTTACATTGTTCAAATTTTACCAAGGAATAAATAAATAAATAAAAATAAATGGGGTGTTATTAGACCGACACCGAACCCAAAAACGTGATTAAAAAAATTTTTGTCTGTCTGTTTGTTCAGGCATCACGCAAAAACTACTGGTTAATTATTCTTTAATATCCTGGGCACCACATTGGGTACTTTTTATCCCGGAAAATTATATACAATAAAAAACAAACATAATTTTGCGGTTCGATCCCTAGACCCGACTACTGTAGGTACAAAAGGGTATCGTCAAGTTCGAATTTTTGAACGTGCTCAAAAGGACTTTTTGCCATTTTATGGATTTGCAGCAGTGCAATTTGAAAGAATGGTTTTCTTAGGAAATTAATAGCTATCATTAAATCTTCCAAAGAATCGCTGTTATACCGTATGTGGTCCCACACATAAACACTATACGACGTCGCGTCGTACAACGATGCGGTGTCGTTTCACGATATGACGTCGCGTCGTGGAAATCTACGATGAGCATCGTAAAAAAACACGACATCGTAACGTAATGTGCCACGCACGATACACGGCACGATGCCGTCGATACAGTGAGGTGGTGTTTTAGTTCATTCCGAAAAATGAACCGCACTAGACGCATTCTGCTTCTGCTGTTAATAAGAAGACGAAGAAAGAAAAGACAGATACTCAGAAGATATTGGATCCACCCATTTCTTTCAAACATGAATAACGGGAGTCACTTTATAAAGAAGTACAATGTAAGGCATTGTACTTCTTTATAAAGTGACTCCTGTAAAATAGACCATCCGTCATCTTTGAATTTTGAATAACAACTGCGCAGGATTGCATCGTAAATTTCTAACGTCACGACGTCGTATCGTGCATCGACACGTTACGACGTCGTGTCGTTGATTTCCACGACGCGACGTCATATCGTGAAACGACGCCGCATCGTTGTACGACGCGACGTCGTATAGTGTTTATGTGTGGGAGCCCTATCGCATCATACATTTTTTGAACTTTGATTTGAACGGACGTGTCGAGTGGCGAGCGTTCGTTCTTATTAGCATTCTATAAATTGTATGTTTTAACTGCTACTTGCAATTCTAAACCGTGCTTTTCAGTGCGACCTTTTTATTCCTTTTAGTTTTTACTAAGTACAGTTTAAGGTAGAGTTATTTAGGTTTATTTTTATAAGTCGTAGGTATAGATTTTAATTTCAAGTAAGTATAGGTAGTATATTTGTTAGTGTGCAACGTAGGTTATTTTTAGTACTCTTAGGTAGGATTAGTCATTCGTATAGATATTAGTTTTTAGGGATTTTGCCTATTTATTGGTATATAGGTACATAAAAGTGTAGGTAGGCGCTAGGTGTTAGGGCTCTTCTATAAAGATAGTCTTAAAGATTTCTTTATTTTTAAATCTACTACAAAAAACTTACAGAACGCGAGCGATGTAGCGGGCAAAGATATCATATACCCTCTTAATCACCGCTTATGAGACACAATTGGTTTTCTATTGTAATTTGCCACAGAGGGCCCGCGCCGGGACAGACGTATTAATACCGGTATGCTCGATAGATAACGTTCTACACAAATAGCACTTTACACAAAAATCTCATTGATAAGTTTCGTCATTCACGCGAACGAAGTCGCGGGCACAGCTAGTAGTTAATAAATTCTTGTCTTACAATTTTGGCCGCATTTGTAATATTCCCATAATTTCTACGGCGTAAGTGATTCATATATTTTGACTGTATGGTGTTAAGCCCGGGTGTAGTAGAACTGACACCGCTTCAAGTCTGCTTGATGGTGTGTGGTCGCTTGAAAGGTCATGCCAATTTGACCAAACTGTTTGATTGAACTAGCCTGTTTGATCAAATTACTTGAACGTCTATGGCGGCCATAAAAATCTATGATAAATAAAACAAAATAAATTTTTCTTCATTTCCTTCGTAACAAAATAAAACGTGACATTGGCTAAATGCACAAACCGTGCGAAGCCAAAGAAAAAAAAAAAATCTTTCTTCTGTTGTCACTTGTCCTTAATGTCATTCTTTCTGTGTCAAGTTCATCTATCAAAAAGTACTCTGTGGTCAAGTTGTCCTGTTTGTTTTCAGAATTTGAGCAAAAACAGGGTCATTTTTTTTCCTGAACAAGGTATTCAAGTGTCACTGAAAGGAAAGAACAAAAATAATTGCGTTTTTTTCAGATTTTCTGTCTGGTTTTGAATATTTGTTTGAATTATGTCTCGTGTTTATTATTTAAAGAAAATTCTCCCTAAAAGTAAGTAAGCCATAAGACTATCAGTTACGTATACGATACAGCGGGTTCTCAATATATACGAAGTTATTTTTTGTTTGATTTTTTTAATTCAGGTTGTGCGTTGCACAGCCATAATTCATAAGTAGCTCCTAAATGGTCCATATTTTATCGGCTATGTGTAGCTGCCACACATTGCTAGCAATGTTTCTAGTGAGGCCTGGTAATACTTTGAATATTGGTGGAATATTTTCAGTGGGGCCTGACCACTCCGGTAACTATTACTGCAACACTTTTTGAACTATTTCGTCAGCCATAATTAAACATAAATACCACTGGCCATACTGTTGTCGAAATATTGCCAGGCAATATTTACATTTTCTGAACTGAAAATGTTGTTGGTAGTACCGGGCCATACTCGAAACTGTTTCGGCTACATAATGCAGTAAAAGCCCATGCCCATCAAGGAGCATCTTAACATTAAAATTTTATGAGAACTTGGAAAAAGTCTTGTTGTATGGTTTTAGAAGAGAGAGAGAGTGTATGGACGATAGATCTCAGATAGACATGATAATAATTAATAGGTATCATATGCTACATTACTAAAACTTCTCTATACTCTTTCTATTACATTACAGATTTATCATCTGTAAACATATCATTATGGAAGTATTCTCATAATACAACAACACCTGAAGAGGCAGAACAAATTGAAAAGGCTGGAGATGAATCCAAGAGGCCCCAGTCCAAAAGGATGGCAGAATTTAAAAAAAAGCTGAGGGAGACTACTCCCATTGATGATCTTGGGGAACAACCAATGATGCATCCCTCTCAAAAAGAAGAACCTTTTCCTCCATGGCCTAATGATATCAACCCTCATACAGGAGAAGTAGGTGGGCCCAGGGGACCTGAACCTACCCGATATGGAGATTGGGAAAGAAAAGGAAGATGTTCCGATTTCTAAAGAAATTTAGCCAAACTTGTACAAAGTTAGACAGTAGAAATTGCTTTATAAAATGACACTATAATAACAATGTAATAATCTTAATTGTTACACTTAGACTTATAAAAAAAGATGAACTCCACGCCACGCATATCGAAAGTGAAGCACCGTACCGATCTATGAGTGCGTGATTGACGTTGTCGTGTCACGTAATGTCGGCCAGTCGGCATAATATGATGTAAATGTGAGCGTGAGGCGTGTTTGTACAAATGGTATATACTTACTGTGCTTCACTTTCGATATGCGTGGCACAGAGTCCATGTTTTTTATAAGTCTATGTTGTTACCAAAGTTCTTCAAAATAGCAATATTCTGTAGGTTAGAGGGACTCTTAAAGAGATGTTTGAAGTGTAAGCTGTTTTAGTGACGGGAGAGCAGTGCCATTATATTACTATTTGTTAATTAAATTTACAACATTTTAGGCATACCTTCATATTGAAACATGAGGTTCTTACACTTACCTGTACATTTTCTGTCAAAACAGTACTTTCAGCCTATACTGTCCTGTCCCAATGCTTGGCAGGGTGGGAGACCATTGGAACCCAAAATGTTTGAGGAAAGATGTTGAAGATATTGTTGGGTTAAAGTATTTTTTTAATAGTATCTTTTTAGAACTTAATGTACGGTACCTATTTATTGTTTGTTGGTCTCTTTTAAAGGGGGAGTTAGAAAATAAATACAATTTTGAAATGTACATGTTATCTTTTATTGATTGGAAGATTTACCAACAGTTTTAGGCATCTTCTTATTTGTGGAATCTTCAAGTTCTTTGGCTTTATAATAATGTGGAGCAACTTCCAAGAGCCATTTACTTTCTATTTCTGTAACTTGTCTCATAAATTCTTTAGAAGTAAATACTAATTCAAAGTAAATCACCCATCGAGGAAGTTCTTCAAATAAAGCACTATTTGGGTGAATCATAACAGTCTGAAAGAAAAAAAAACTTTGAAATAGCAAATCATTGGGCCGAGCGTTGCGCCCGCGACAAGATAAGACTACATTGGTATGTAACATAATTATTAAAGTCGTACAGTAAATAATTTATAATATGGTAGGTAAGTAC
Organism: Gortyna flavago; assembly: GCA_963669345.1. NCBI lineage: Eukaryota > Metazoa > Arthropoda > Insecta > Lepidoptera > Noctuidae > Gortyna > Gortyna flavago. The sequence goes on along the minus strand of OY770128.1, from coordinate 8,260,964 downwards.
TGCAATGATTTTAAAGGATACCTTATACCAAAAGTCAATTTGAAAAGTATTCTGATTCAATAAGCCTCAATATGGTACACTTCCGATGGTACACTGCAGACCGCATATAGCACTGGTTTTGCGGTTGACAAAAACCGCAAGCGATATATTTTCAAATCCCAACACTACTATGGTGCTATGGTTCAGTCCCACCCTTCCCCCAGGGGTATGGTGGGTTCTGAGTGACAAAGACGGCAGCGGCACACTTTTCCAGTTACGCGAAAGTAATTATTGATCAAATAAAAAAAATACGTCTACAGCCACTGAGCACGCACTACAGGGGGAGACAGTTAGAACAAGCACCACTTCAGTAAACGAAGAGTCGCCATCTACTTTACTTAACAAGAAACTACTAGTTTCATAATTATCGATAGATATCTCTGCAATCCCGATTTTAACAAAAAATAACTTAGTTAACTAATTTAATATAAAGTATTTTTCTAGAGAATAATTGTTATATATTCCATCAAAATGATCACATTATTATATTTCATACTGTCCAGTCAATGATATCATTGCCGTCCAGTATTGTCCAGCGCTATCAATTATGGCAACCTTGTCACGGAAATCCATATTGTGTGTGACATATTCTGGCAACATCATACATTATGGCCGCCGCGACTTGCGTCTGCACTTGTTTTTGTTTGTTTGTTTCCAATAAATGTAGCTGTCGAAAGTCAAGTCAAGTTTTCTAGTGTTTTTTGCAAATAGACGCTGTGTTCACATCGTATGAGAATCAAAATGCGATTCGTTAATATAACGATGACTCGTTTACTCACTGAATCACGACCATTAAAGTATAAATATTAACTCCTTCAGTTATTAAATTCTAATGATTGTAATTTAGTAGGTAAATGTATCAGCATTATATTCGCAAATCGCATTTTAATCGACATACGACGTAAACACAGCTGTTATTTGCAAAAAAAACAAGAAAATTTTAATGATCACATATACATATTATACATCTGTAAAAAGAGTACTAAAACCTATACGTAAGTAGGTATATATATATATATATATATATATATATATATATATATATATATATATATATATATATATATATATATATATATATATATATATATATATAGAGAGAGAGACATTCCTGCCTTAGTTCCCGTTAAGAAATGCAGGTGGCGACTCATCGAATTTGGATGCATCGAAATGGCACAAGAGGGCTCTCTTCTCCCGTATTATCCCGCACTACCTACTGGTATGCCGTTTGCAGTCGCCGCTCGACCGTAGCAGCAAGTGGCAATGTTGCCGCCTATACCGTCAAGATGGAGGGACCAAGTCTTGGATTTCAAATCAGCCTACATAAAACTAATACCATAAATCTACTATTTGCTACCTTTCAAATAAATTTAGCTACCTCAATGAATACGTAGTTATTTAACAAAATCCTTGGTCCCTCCATTTTCACGTCAAAGTGGAGGGACCATATGGATAGGCTGGTCGGAGGAGTATCCTACCTATATAGTATTTTAATACCGGTAAACCGGGGTTACTTTGAACAGCCGGGTAACTTTGATTGAAACTTTTATTTCATATAAAATCGCGAAACGAAACGCAATTTGTTTTTTTTTTCTTGTCTAACATCATTGATGAACTGTTGAATCCTTTCTAGAGGACACGCTGGGAATTCACCAACTATTTTAAGCACCGTAAGCTTAAGCATTCTTTTTAGGATTCATTTGTCTTTTACTAGATCAAAGTTACCCCATACGCAACGTGCCCTATTTTCTTGCGTAATTCCAAAGCTATCAAAGTAAATGAATTAAGTTAAGATCCTAGTTGTCAAATATTTTCTATTTATTTTGTAACACTACGAGGCTGACATAATCGCTTCGCGATTATAAAGCCTTTTTTCTAAATAAAGTTTAAAAAAAAAAGCTATCAAAGTAACCCCATTCTCACACACAGATTCAAAAGATATGGACCTTGAAAGTTCAAAATTGATCAAAGTAACCCCGGTTTACGGTACCTTAATTCTACTTTACAAATATGTAATTTATTTATCTCTAACATGAATCTTTGAGAAATATCGACCATAAATGTTGGTCCCTCCATTTTGATAATTCAACAATTTGGTCAGGCATGGTAATGGATAGTTTTTTTTTGTTTTTCGAAGTCAGCATATTTAGTACCTATTTTCTACCTTTAGATTATACAAATGTCTTACGTTAAAGTTTAACTTAAAAAAAGTACTATTCATTTTTTATAATTACATGCAAACAAGGTGTAATTAAAATATCTCTAACCCAAAAGTATGATTGAACTCATAATTATGAACAACTTTCACAATGAAACCAACCCAAAAGTAGCGAAAAAAAAATCAGTTGCTCTAAACATTTTGTGACATTTGAAAATAAATGTATAGAACCGCAGATTAATTTGCGATTTTCGAAGTGAAGTATTAATGTTTGATATATTAAATGAATATTCATTTAAGTGCCTTTGGATTACGCGAAAATTAATACTAAAATAATAATTTTAAAGCTTAAATGAAACAATTAAATAATATAGTATTTAAAATAAAAAAGTAATGTTTGGGACAAAAATAAAGTTTTTCAAGTTCAAAGTAAGTGTTTTATTTAGTTACACAGTTTATATATGTGTTCACAAACTTTTTAGGAATTTATAGGTATGAAGGCTTTTTATTGAGATTAAAAATATGCACTTCTGACATAGCGTCTTCAAAAATAATACATGTCACTATGTAAAGTATTTAAACGTAATAAGTTCGACTGCCTCGTTGCTCAGCAGTAGCGCTTGCGACCAGCAAGCGCTACTGCTGAGCACAATTTCCAACTCGGCAAAGTGTTATAGTTTTCCTATCAGGAATTTCTCAGTGGCAGCTCAGAGTCAGGATTTGTGCCCCATTGATAGCAATAGACTCGCCCCGTATTACACGGGACTTAAATATAACTGGCGGAATGTGGATGTATACCTCCGCCTAACCCTCGGCGACTCACGGGGACTACAGGCGTATGCTGAGTAATAAGTTCAAAAGAATTACTGGAAATAGTTTTTTTTTGTTTGACTTATTATTTTCCCTACGCAATTATCATGAAGAGAGAAAGAAAGTGTGCGATTCCGTTAGAAGTTCAGAAACCTATGTTTTTACAGTATAAAAGTGCATTTCAAAATTTTGAATTTTCATCACCGTGTGACCAAGTATTTGCTGATATCAGCAAACAAATGGATTTCAAAATGTCGGCAAAATGTTTGTATATATCACTAAAGGTAAATTTCGATTACTTTTTTAATGAAAAGGACAATGCCCATTTTGTTAGGAGTTTTGGGCCCCTATAAAACTTCGCATGTCACGGAGGTTTTAACTTGGTTTTGTAGACCTAGAATTACATTTTCATATCCTGAAATCGATTTTCAACTTTTCACCCTAGTTTAAGAGAAATCTGAATTTTTTGGATGCTGAAATTGAGGTTATCCACTCACGCGCCCCGCACCACTTCAGTGGCGTTGTAGAAAACGCCGACTGTCCGCGCTCCACTGGAGTGGCGTTGAATCATGTGACAGCGAGCGCGGTGTGCGGTCCGCACAATTTTATTTTTAGTAATTTTGTCTACGAGCGTATCGCTGTCGTTCTTATTTTCTTAGATCGAGGATTGGATGTGGTATTTTATGCAAAAATACCACATCCATTCCATTTTGAATCTTATAAGATTATCTGTTGTTGAAGACAGATTTGACAGTTAGATCTGTCTAAGTGTGACCATGTTAAATATCGTGGTAATCGATTTACCAAATCGATTTGTTATAAATAATATTATATACATAATTTTTTTTTGAGCCCGCCCGTCGTCTACTTCGCGCCTAATCAGTTAGATGAGAGTGTTAGCTAGATTACGACGGGAGAAAAGCTATTGTAGCCTATCTCCGGTCATTTTATTCGGCAGATTAGTAAAATATCGATATCTTCAATCGATTACAATTATTTAATTGACATAGTCTGTCGTCTGGCAACATTCAGGTTAAGTTTTAATGGCGGAACTGATATAAATTCAATAAAACAAATATTAATTATGTTTTCCAATGCTAGGGTAAAAAAAATGTTGATAAAAAAAACTTAAACATTGAAAAATACGACTTAATTTTTGAGAAGTAAATAGTCTTGACACGGCACCAAAACTAGGGGCCCATTGGTTGTCATTCTCCTTTGGATGGTTCAGAACCCGATAGTGTAGGCGAAATTATTGAAGATTTGGAAGATACTGATCAAGTAGAAGCAAATCAGGAAAAAATACAATTTTATTTAGACATACATTCATGGAAAATTATACAGCCTATTCAAAAATATATCAAGAGAAATGACCCAAACACAAGATCAAAATTCCGTAAAAAGTGGACATTACCTAGCCACAAGTGGGCTGAATTATTGAGACAAGAATTATGGAAAAACACAAAAAAAACCGTGCTCTTGGCGTTTTAACACAACGCATGTAAAACCGGATGAATCTGCAATGTGTCGTGGTACTTGTAAAGAATGTGATGCCAATATAGAAGTTTTCATAACTTGGCCAGCAGATGAAGTAGTTGATTGTAATTGTACAATCAGTAATCAAAACAATAACTACATACATAAAAAATCAAGAAAATTAAAGATATCACCACAAAAAAAAAAATAGATATCATGTTGAAGAATTCTTCTGCCGTATCGGTAAGAAACTCTTTGGTGGATACTATAATGGAAGAAAATGATATTGAACCAACTCATGTACCTATATTAGAAACTCTTTGTCAGATTAAACATGAAGAGAAGGCTTCACAATTCTTCGACAAAAATCTAAAGTTTAAGCAGCAATTTCGTTTAGGCAACCTTTGAGAGATACAAGATGTAGTTGAAACAATTGATAGACTGGAATCACGAAGAAAATAAACAAAAAAGAAATCTGCGGTTCCATACATTTTATTTTCACATGGCGTCGACAAAATGTTTGGAACAACTGACTTTTTTTTTTGCGATTTTCGGTTTGGTTCCATTGTGAAAGTTGTTCATAAAATTAAATATGAGTTCAGTTATCCTTTTGGGTTACAGTTATTTCAATCACTTACACCTTGTTTGCTTGTAATTTTTAAAAATGAATAGTACTTTTTTTAAGTTAATCTTTAACGTAAGAAATTTACATAATCTAAAGGTAGAAAATAGGTACTAAATATGCTGACTTCGAAAAACATAAAAAAACTATCCATTACCATGCCTGACCAAATTGTTGAATTATCAAAATGGAGGGACCAACATTTATGGTCGATATTTCTCAAACGATTCATGTTAGAGATAAATAAATTACATATTTGTAAAGTAGAATTAAGGTATTAAAATACTATATAGGTAGGATACTCCTCCGACCAGCCTATCCATATGGTCCCTCCACTTTGACGTCAAAATGGAGGGACCAAGGATTTTGTTAAATAACTACGTATTCATTGAGGTAGCTAAATTTATTTGAAAGGTAGCAAATAGTAGATTTATGGTATTAAAGTTTTATGTAGGCTGATTTGAAATCCAAGACTTGGTCGCTCCATCTTGACGGTAACGATTTCATGGAGTTACATAGAAACCAATAGTGGCTCTGCGGTCTGCATTGTTTTGCAATTGTGGTGGCGCGGTATGCCGCTGCAGTTTGCGTTTTGCTGACGCCCTTGGAATTGTACCTTTAGGTACACCTCATACTGCTGCGCCAGTCTGTGCAAGGACTTACTTGGTTATGTTTCACAGTTTTGTAATGGCCTCCTTTTGAAAATTTGGCTATGTGGTAAAAGTAACCAGCAGTTATAGCTTTTCTAATGTTAGTGTCGTCACTTAGGCTTGACACCATTTCAATTTCCACTCGGTCCATAAGACCAGCTAGCTGTTCTCGCACGTCCCGCGCTCGCTTCATTGAACGGTACTGTATAAAGTTCTCATAGCACCACTGCACTGAGTATTCAGAGCCAAGCCATTGGTTATATACATTCATTAATGTTAAGTGGTCTCCATGCGGGTGGAAGAAGTTCTTCCGGGCAGTATCTGCATGTATTATCTTATCTTTAGGCCTGTAGAATACTGAGCTATTTACTGATAACATTGCTGCAATAGTGACGATTTCTTCTGAGCATTTATATCTAAAAACAAAAAAAAGTATCATTATTGGAAAGTAACAAAACCACCACCGCGCCGCAACTCAGTACCTACCTAATTGTTTCAGACATAATCAGATTTCGAATTTGAACTGTAACCAATCACATACACCGGATGAGCGATCCGCCAGCCAGTGCGTTGAGATGCGGCCCAACCCAAACTGCGTTAGCCTTTACACAGACTGACATACCAGTATTCCAATATTATTTTTAGCTTTCTTACAATTAATTGACAAAACGGAGTTTTTTTTCGTGCAAGGCTCCTATAATTATTGACTCCATGCAGAAATCTAACCTGCTACCCTACCCTATCACCAAAAAAAAAAACATAATTCTTGCATACTTGCTTCTTACTACCTTCTTAGCTATACTTCTTTTAGGTAACAATAAGGTAATGCTTACTTTTCACTTGCCAATAACATTTTTGCAAGCATTGGATCTGTGGGGAACTCAGCCATTCTTCTACCAGCTTTTGTTAATTCACCATGATGATTAAGAGCTCCCAAAGCATAAAGTTGTTCTAGGGCTAACACTAATGTTTCATGAGGTGGTGGGTCCAAGAAGTCAAAATGGATTAGATCATTAATCCCCAAAGCTTTTAGTGTGAGAACAGCATTGCCGAGATTAATCCTCTGTATTTCTGGAATAGTGTTATCTTCAAGTTCATACTTGTAAGCCCAGGCTGTGTATAGGCGGAAACATTTCCCAGGTGCCACCCTGCCAGCTCTACCTGCACGCTGGTTTGCTGATGCTTTAGAAATAGGTACCACCATTAAACTTTCCATGCCTGTTTTCGAGTTAAAATTATTCTGCTTTGCAAATCCAGGATCAATGACATAAATAATATTATCAATAGTCAAAGAAGTTTCAGCGATATTAGTAGCTAACACTACTTTACGAGCACCTTCAGGAGTAGGCTCAAATATTTTAGCTTGCATATCACTTGGTAAGTTTGCATAGACTGGTAATATAAGTAGTTCTCTTAACTTTTTACCAATCCGTTTTGTTCTTTCTTGTAACATTTCAAAGCAAGTCTCTATTTCTTCTTGTCCTGTGAGAAAAACTAATATGTCGCCAAGTGGTTGTGTGGCATGTATCTGTAATACAGAAACAACACAAGCATCTACATAATCTGCTTCTGGTGCTTTTGTGTAATAGATATCAACTGGAAATCTTCTTCCAGGGATTCTGAAGATAGGAGCATCATCAAAAAAACTTGAAAATTTCTCAGCATCTAATGTAGCACTTGATATAAGTAATTTCAAATCGGGTCTAAACCTAGTTATATCCTTGACAAGGCCAAATAGAATATCAGTGTGCAGTGTTCGCTCATGAGCTTCATCAATTATCATTACACTATAAGAGGCTAAGTCTGGCTCTGAGAGAAACTCTCGATGGAGGGTACCATCAGTCATATATTTAATGACAGTTCTGTCAGATGTGCAGTCTTCAAATCGAATGCTATAGCCAACTTCATTTCCGAGTTTAACATTCATTTCCTGAGCCACTCGAGCTGATACAGACATGGCTGCTACTCTTCTTGGTTGTGTGCAACCAATTTTCTTTCCATCTTCAGTGAAACCTGCATCATGAAGATATTGAGGTATTTGAGTAGTTTTACCAGATCCTGTCTCACCTTCTACTATTAGTATTTGGTAATTCTTTATAGCTTCTACCAATGATTGCTTAAAAGGGTAAACTGGCAGCGATTTCTTTGTTTCTGCAATGGTCATGCGTATTTTCTGGTGCTCAGACTTTTCTTCTTGTTCTTTCTTTTCTTTATTACCTTCCAATTGGAGAGCTTGAATAAAATCAATCTGCTCATCCAGTAATAGCTCATATTCATCCTGAGCTTTTGCATCCTTTGCACCAAATTTAAAGAAAGCAGATTTTATTTGCTCTTGTTCCCATCTTTGTTGTTCTGAGTGTGGTAACTTTTCTCTTTCATCAACTTCAACATATTCTCCTAAAAGTAGATAAATTTGGTAAATATCTTTTTACAAAAGACAATGACTGAAATTGGCCTCTTTTGTTTTCTCGCGCCCATCAACCAAATCTTGTTTTTCTACTACAGAATAGTGTAACAAAAGAAACCTCAGTCCGAAATGAGATATACTTAAGAGTTAGAAGTTTGTAAGTAACTATGTATTTATTAGCTTTGTAGGCAATTTTTGACTCCTAGGTGCAAAGTTAGTGTTAAGTTAGGTACCACAAAACAGATAGCTTCTATTTAGTTAGAAGCTCAAAAATAAACAAACAACAAAATCAATCAATCAAAATAATCAAAATTAGGTAAGAAAAATGGCATCATACTCCCTCCGACCCGACAATGTATAATTGGTGAGGACTGCGTAACGTACGGGAGGGGGTGTACCGAATATTTAAATGTCCAAAAACATAAAGCGGCTATCTATTTTGTCGTAACTTAACAGTAGTCTTGCACCTAGGAGTCAAAAGTTGCCTACAAAGCTAATAAACACATATGTTTAGATCATTTATTCTCATAAAATACAAAAAATGCCACTTACATGAGAACAGACAAGAAACATTCAGTAAACATATTTTATGTAACCGTCACCAAAGTATATTTATAGTATTACAATTATATTATTATTCTATACTCATTCAGCAGTTCAATTCTCAACTATTAAAGAACATTGGAGGACTTTAGTCAAGGCAATTTTCAATTATGTGTTTGGATAGCCGAGATTTAAAACTGCTGAGAGAGCTAACAATTTTTATGTAAGTAGGTTGATTATTAAATAGTTGTGCTCCTTCATATGTAATATTCTTTCTAGCGTAATTAGTGCGTATTCTTGGCAAAACAAGTAGACTTGGTCGACGAAGACTGCGTTTAGTAATTTGAGATTTTTTAGTAAATGATAAGTTAGTGTGGATGGTTCTGTCTATAATTTTTCTAATCAGAACGCAAGTATTATATGTGTAGAGTTGTTTGATATTCGTTAGTTTTGTTTCTTCAAAAATTCTACAGGTTGATGTTAGGTATGGATAGCGAAACAATTTCTTCATGACCCTATTTTGTACTCTTTGTAATTCTTGCAACTTCGTTTTCCCGGCACTTCCACAAATTTCTATGAGATATAACAGACGCGACTTAATAAGAGAATTATAAATAGTATAACGTATCCACTGGTTTATACTATGAAGTGATCCTGTAAGTGCTGATAGTTTATTTTTAATATGGTCTGTTTGATTGTGCCATGTTAAGTAATAATCTATTCTCAAGCCAAGATACTTTACGCAGGTTTTTTGATCCAGTGGGATGTTATCAATAGTTACTGTGTCGTACTGCGGATTTGTTTTATTCTTAGCTCTAAAGACAACGTAACAAGTTTTAGAAATATTTATGGTTAGTAAATTATATTTGAACCATTAAATAGGACATAGAGATCTTCTTGGGCATTTGAAATAATGTCGTGCATGTTGGTTCAGAAATAAAATAAGCACGTATCATTTGCATTTAAAGTTATATGACCATGTAGATTTAGTTCTGTGATGCTATTTATGTAAATCAAGAACAATAGCGGCCCTAATATAGACCCTTGTTGGACTCCGTATGTGATCGGCAATGTACTACTCTCAAAGCCATATATTTTAACTATCTGAAATCTATTGGTTAGATCAGATTTTAGCATTTTAAGTGCATGGCCTTTGATACCTATGTTTTCTAATTTTTTTATAGTAGTTGGTAACTTACGGTATCAAAGGCTTTTTTCAAATCAATGAAGACACCCAGCACATACTGTTTTTTATCAATGTTTTCTTTTATTTTTGTTGTTAAATCAATAGTAGCTGCAGTTGTGTTGTTTTTAGCTCTAAAACCATACTAGATAGATTTCGTTCAGATATTAGGTTAAGGACGCGTTTCTCTTCACTTTGCTGTCTTCTACATATTGTTTTATTTTTGATTCTAGTATTATACAGGTTAAAATTAAATACACGCGACAAATCGAAATGGGAGATTGTACTCATCATTATGAACAACTTTTAATATAGGACCAAACCTGAAATCGCGAAAAAAAAATAGCTGTTCCCTACATATTGACGAGTTATGCGAACATAAATGTAGGAAACAGCTGATTTTCTTTCGCGATTTCAGGTTTGGTCCCTTATTAAAATTTGTTCATAATGATGAGTACAATCTCCCATTTCGATTTGTCGCATGTTTTCAATTTCACCCTGTATAATTACTTGTCACGTCTTCAAGTCCTTGTGATTCTATCGTCGTATAAGGCTTCTCGTAATGTATTGTTTCATAATTTAAGCGTATTTTTGAAGGAGGTTTCCATTTGTTTAATTGTAAATAAATTTGCTTGTGATCCGACATAGGTGAATTGATAATAGCGATTTTATGATGTTCTCTTTTTAAATTTGGGGAGACGTGATCCAGAATTGACTGTTTTGTTTGTGAGTCTCTTGGACAGTAGATTTTATTGATTTTATTGAGTATTTTACATCCGGTTTCATTTATTCTTTGCTTGTACTTTTTTAGAATTTGTTTTTTTGTCAAAAGGTCTATGTTAAAATCTCAGAATACAATTGCTCTTCTCCGCTGCTGTAGCTGTTAATCATATAAATCTAAAAATCTTTCAAGGTTCGTATTACCAGGGTTGTAAACGAATCCCACATCCAGAGCAAATTTCTTAATTTGTACCCAAAGGTAATTATTTCCTTCAACATAAATTACTTCTAACTCTTAGGTCTCATTTCGGACTGAGTTTAGAGCATGTCAAATAAGTTTCGTTTGCTATGCTGCTATGCTGTACTAGAAAAACTAAAGGACAATGCCCATTTTGTTAGGAGTTTTGGGCCCCTATAAAACTTCGCATGTCACGGAGGTTTTAACTTGGTTTTGTAGACCTAGAATTACATTTTCATATCCTGAAATCGATTTTCAACTTTTCACCCTAGTTTAAGAGAAATCTGAATTTTTTGGATGCTGAAATTGAGGTTATCCACTCACGCGCCCCGCACCACTTCAGTGGCGTTGTAGAAAACGCCGACTGTCCGCGCTCCACTGGAGTGGCGTTGAATCATGTGACAGCGAGCGCGGTGTGCGGTCCGCACAATTTTATTTTTAGTAATTTTGTCTACGAGCGTATCGCTGTCGTTCTATTTTTCTTAGATCGAGGATTGGATGTGGTATTTTATGCAAAAATACCACATCCATTCCATTTTGAATCTTATAAGATTATCTGTTGTTGAAGACAGATTTGACAGTTAGATCTGTCTAAGTGTGACCATGTTAAATATCGTGGTAATCGATTTACCAAATCGATTTGTTATAAATAATATTATATACATAATTTTTTTTTGAGCCCGCCCGTCGTCTACTTCGCGCCTAATCAGTTAGATGAGAGTGTTAGCTAGATTACGACGGGAGAAAAGCTATTGTAGCCTATCTCCGGTCATTTTATTCGGCAGATTAGTAAAATATCGATATCTTCAATCGATTACAATTATTTAATTGACATAGTCTGTCGTCTGGCAACATTCAGGTTAAGTTTTAATGGCGGAACTGATATAAATTCAATAAAACAAATATTAATTATGTTTTCCAATGCTAGGGTAAAAAAAATGTTGATAAAAAAAACTTAAACATTGAAAAATACGACTTAATTTTTGAGAAGTAAATAGTCTTGACACGGCACCAAAACTAGGGGCCCATTGGTTGTCATTCTCCTTTGGTTGATGGCCGTGAGAAAACAAAAAGACGCCACTTTCCATAATAAAATCGGCATTGTCCTTTAAAATAGTAAAGAATATTATTATAACATTCAAATGTAAAGTTCATAAATAAAGTTATAAGTTTATAACTGTTATAAGTTATAGTTAGTTTAAGGCGAAAGCGCCGGGGTAGCCCGCGAAATTAAATTTTTATGTTTTTTGAAATTTGCTGGTCAGTATTACGTTGATTAAAATATGATTCGCGACCGTAACATATATGTATTTATAGAAATATAACCATTAAAGTGATCAACACAACTCTCTAACACCAAGTCATCCTACTGACTGACTATTTCATGAAATCTTGACATTTTAGGATTATACTAACAAGTTGTATTACTGATTCTAATGATTATAATTCTATAAATACATATTAAATAACTTAATACTGACCAGAATATTGCAAAAAACGTAAGAAAATTGGAATTTCGCGGGCTACCTTAAAGTTTAATTAATTTTCAAGAAACAAAACCTTTAGCATCTTTTCCCAAATCTTGCGGCATATGGTATCTTTGGACATTCTCCAACTCTCGGGCTTTTTCATGTTCTTTAGCTAATTTTAATATTGTTTTTTTATGCTCTCTTTCCAACCTTTCTCGTTGAGTTAAGCTGTAATAAAAACAATATACAATAAAGACAAAAGATACCTAAATAATAATAAATAAAGTTGCTGTTTGTGTTCTTCTGAACTACACAATGGATTATGATGTGGTTATCACTATCATTATTACAAAAGTCTTAAATTCATGTACTGACAGACAAAGCACTCTGTACAGTCTAAGCACTCCAGCATCAAATTTGCACAAGTGTTATACAGCATGTAACATAATTAACGCACATCCTGAAAGTAGTTTGTTCAGAATCATTTACTGAATCAATTTCTATCATTTATAATATAGGAAATTTTTTATCCCAAAAAGAATTAAAACTATGTAAATTGCCTACAGGGCGCTGTTACGACTGCCGCGCTTCTGCAGTGCGTCAACAATGTTCGCTGAGTCGCGCACAGACGGCTTTGATGCCACCTGGCGCAAAAAGACAGCCTCACTGCTAAGCAGATTGCATGGGAGCAGTAACAGCATCCTGAAGGTAATAGGCAATAAGTTAGACAGTCCATTGGTGTGGAGCCTCACCCAGAGAACTAAGTCTCTCTTAGTTATTAGGTACTAACATAGTTTTTAAGTGCATACTAACAATATTTAATGTAAATGTAAATTGTAATGGATCAATGGTTGTCTGAATAAATAAATTATTATTATTATTAAATTACATTCACACTACCCCTATAAAAGTGTACAGTCAAGCCAAACTGAAATGGACCATAACTCAAGGCAATAAGACTTATAAAAGTGCAGTTTTATTTGTATAAATACAAATTATTGACATAATCTACTCGTTTCAATGTTTTGAAATGAGTTGATTGCAATAAGTGGTTAGCTAGCGACCTCTATGATTGATCATTTTATTCTTGCCTGAGTAACCGGCAGCAAGTTCTTCATGCTCCCTTAGATGTCACTGGTTGCGGTAGCATCGGGGGTCGGGTTGTCTCCTTCCCTCAAATATGGCGAGGGGGGTAATGGCTGATCTTTGCTTTATGCTCGTGAACGGGTGCTGCTTGTGGTGACTGGTCGTCTTGCTGACCATGGTTTTATTGTTGTTATTAGTAATAACTTGTTTATTAATTTTTACTTTGATGGTCCTAGTTTATCATTTGTGACTTCAAGTGACAGCTATGTGAACAGAACCCAGCATTGCATAAATATGTAAGTTGACCTTAGTTGTTTATACCTGGAGGCTTTTACTTTTTTTTTTTTTTGATTACTTTTGATTTAGTATTTTTATTTTAGCTTGAGTACATATAGATTTTTATGGTATTTGTTGGTATATTGGCGTGTCTAGCTAACATATGGCAAATAATTTAATTGAATGTTCTGTGTCCTGTAATGTTAATTAGATACTTTGCAGATTAGTTTTGTATACAATCGGGTATTTTATAACTGAACAGACAGCTGTGCTGCTGGGGAGTTTGTTGCGCCACTTCTTCTCCCCAGCGAAAGCACTAGGAAGTGGTGAAGGGTGGGCGTTTTGGAGGACTGTCTTTAGTAACTTTGATGTTTGAAAAGTGCTGATTCTCAGAATAGTTTGAATAAATGACTTTTGATTTTGAATTCCGTCAATCAATGCAAAATAAAGAAAAATGAACCATATTTCAAGCAATTTAAAGTCTACAAATACAGTTCAGTAAATTAAGCGATTTAACTGCACGCGCACACACTAACAGGCACTGGACAAAGGACATAATAGATTAACCAACAAAATACAAAATATGTCATGCTTGTTTTCGTTCCCATTCTCCTGGAAACTAAAAACCTGGGATAGAGCGAGATAGCCACCATGATACCGGCGAGGGCACTAGCGTTGCAATGATGAAAACTAACTTAAATGTAAACAATAATATTAGTCACGCGCGGACATTATTAAGACCTAACTCTGCCCCTAAGACGACTCACCCGAAATCCCATAGGGCAAACGGCTTGTCTACTTGATAAAAATCTTAAATTTATTCATTAGCGTCCTATCAGACAATGCACAGTCACACACTTTGACTATACAAGACAAGGTGGAAAGTTAAAGCAGGCCCTGGAGGGGAAATACCTTAAATACATTTTTTTTCTGTTTACAATGACATAGGTTATTTGGGAAAAACTACAAAAGAGTACTTAAGCCTGAATGTCCAGTTGCGGCTGATGCTGATTATGAGACCACTTTCTAAGCTTTGTCAAAAAATAAATCAGCAACCAGCTTTAGTTAATCAGCTTACCTGCTTTCATCAAAGAGGTATTCATCATCAGCTATGTCTGCTTCCAACTCAATAACCTTGTCGTCTTTCCTCTTTTCTAAGTATTTGCGACGTGAGTGTACGCGCAACTTAGGCAATATTTTGTTTCTGTCCTCTGCTTCCAGCTTTAGACGCTTAGCTGCTTCGTCGTAAGTCCTTTTACTGGAAGACTCCGTAACTTTCTTTACTTTTTCTTCATCTCGTTTTTTCAATCTCTTAGCAAATTCATCACGTTCTCTTATATCTTTTAAACGGTCTTCTTCAGCACTATCGGAACTCGACGAGTAACGTCTTTTACTCAATTTATCCATTTTTGCAGAAAGTTCTAATATCTAAAAACAAATCATTTCACAATCACACACGATTTCACTCTCTGAAGTCTCTGACAAGTGACAGACAACTTTGGGCGCGTTCCGAATTGAGGAAATAATCGATGTAATCGATTTGAGCGTGCTTAAACCCGTACCGAATTGGCGTGAGCGCGATAACGATGTCCCGTGAATCGTCATAAATGACGTCATGGCATGCGCCATCTTGCGATAACGCCGACCATGCCTCGTACTAATATCACCGTGAGCGCTGTCAAAGGCCGCCTTCCGAATTGGCTAATATCGCTCACAGCACTCAAATCGTCTCAGATGCGTTCCATAATGGATATCACGATTATGACAGCTGAGAGCTGTCAACAATTCGGAACACTCGTTAGCGCGCTCACAGTGCTTACTCGGTGTCAAAAAAATATTACGGCAGTATTTCTTCATAAAAACACCACACGTTTCTTCCTTTTCTTTGTTTAGGTGGTGACTGTCAGCCAGAAGCACAATTTCGAAAATGCCACGTTATTAAAAGGATATGATGCAGCTCAAAATAAAACACACACTGACACATCCTCATCCTCACACACACACACACTGTCATTTTTGACAGCGCTCACGGTGATATTAGTACGAGGCATGGTCGGCGTTATCGCAAGATGGCGCATGCCATGACGTCATCTATGACGATTCACGGGACATCGTTATCGCGCTCATGCCAATTCGGTACGGGTTTAAGCATGCTCAAATCGATTACATCGATTATTTCCTCAATTCGGAACGCGCCCAAAAATGACAGTGTGTGTGTATGTGTGTGTGAGGATGAGGATGTGTCAGTGTGTGTTTGATTTTGAGCTGCATCATAATAATATCTTTTTAATAACGTGGCATTTTCGAAATTGTGCTTCTGGCTGACAGTCGCCACCTAAACAAAGAAAAGGAAGAAACGTGTGGTGTTTTTATGAAGAAATACTGCTGTAATATCTTTTTGACACCGAGTAAGCATTGTGAGCGCGCTAACGAGTGTTCGGAATTGTTGACAGCTCGCAGCTGTCATAATGGTGATATCCATTATGGAACGCATGTGAGACGATTTGAGTGCTGTGTGAGCGATATTAGCCAATTCGGAAGGCGGCCTTTACCGTTGACACTTGACATTGACAGACCTCAGAAGACCTGACAGTTAGACACTGGCCGCATTCCGAGTTAGCAATAATCGCTCACAGCCACTGACCTCTATTGTATAATACACATAGCTATTCTCAAAGCTACGACACGGTTTGGTACCGTATCGAATGTCAATGTTATCGACGAAGTCCTATAATTGCTATTCACAAATCCGAAACCGTACAATTTTGACAGTTCATATACGGTATGAAGACATCAATTCTTCCGACAGGTATTTGCTGTCGGAAGTGTTATCGAACAACAAAATATTGTATAAAAAAAGTAACTTATGCAATAAGTGTCAAAACACGGCCCCGGGCAAGGTCCGCATGACTGCATGAATGCAAAGAGCATCTGTCGCTGCTCCAATGACGCTCTTTTCTGAACAATTATGTATTTTCATTATTAGATATTATACCATGTTTTATACTTGCACCCATTTTTCATCACAATAATTATCTTTAAAGCTCAAAACAAAGTTCTGAAAAATAATTATTCCAGATTTCCAGTGATACGAGAGAAATAGAAAAACCATTAGATATATATGGTTTTATTGTATACAAAATTGCAGATAGTAAGACAGGTGCGTCAAGCAGTAACTGTCTACTTTCTTTTAATATTTAATAGGAAACGTTAGCAATAGTAAAAAGTATTTACACCACATTCACCCCCGGCCGCGTAAGAGAACGTAGTCCTGAAGACGGGCTGGAGCTCTCTTCTCTCTTGTGGAGCGCCGAGTTGCTGTAGTCTCGTGTTGCTGAGAGTTCTGACCTGTTGTTAATTCTTGTACCAGAGGTATCTCCGTTTCACCCTCGGCATTCTCATATTTATCTTCAGATTCAGATTCACTCTCTAGCGACGGCAGCGGAAGAGGTGCTAACTGTCTGTTTGATATGGTAGTTTCACGGCCGGCCGGTAATCTTACGTGAGAATAAGATGGATTAGCTTCCACAAGATCCACTTCTTCGACTTCGGAATAGTATTTTGACGTCTTATAATTGTTACGCATAAATACAGGTCCTGGTTCCAAAAGCCATGTTGGCATCGATTTCCCATTTGCAGACCGACGTGTATGTCAAAACATTTTTTAATGGGTTCTCGCATTAGTGGCCGTGCACAGCAATGAACGGATAGAATGAAGAGCGTATGGTAAGACTTGCTCCCAGCTAGCTGTTTCAAGATTTTTGGTTCTCAAGCATAGCTTTATTGTTTTCCATAAGGTACCGTTTAGACGCTCTACTTGACCATTTCCTTGTGGATTATATGGCGTAGTTCAACTACATGCAATTCCATTTGTTACTAAATAGTTCCGTAATTCGTTAGACATAAAGGCTGTCCCACGATCTGAATGGATATATTGAGGAACACCATATGTGCAGAATAAGTCCTTCAAGCATTAAATAACGCTGCTAGCAGACACATCTTTGGTTGGGTACGCAAATGGGAATCTTGAATATTCATCTATAATTGTCAAGATGTAGCGATTTTGAGTGTTGGTGGGTAAAGGTAATTTAAAGTCGATGTTGAGCCTTTCGAATGGAGTGCTTGCTTTTATGAGCGTTACTTGCTTTTTAACAAACCTAGGTTTGATTTCTGCGCAAATACGACACTCAGATGTCATCTTCTTGACACCGTCTACAGAGTAAGGCAGATTTTTAGACCGTATCCAGTGAAACATTCGCACGATACCGGGATGTCCGAAGATATTGTGTAAATCGTTCAGTCTGTTCGTGGTCATACTTGAGCACATACGGGTGAGGGGGTATCAGCCGTAATATTATTTGAAAGATTACTGAAGAGTACATACAGGAGAGTAGATACAGGAGGCACCGTAGCTTTCATAACGTTACAAATCTTAAGGGGTTTTGCCGTGCCTCCGAATTTGATTTCTACTGATGAATGGTCCCTTAGAATGTCGTGACCAATTATAACATCAGCACAAAGATCTTCCAAGGCGTAAAGAGGCTTCTCTTTGTAAATGTGCTCGCATAGCTTGATTGTTGCGTAGTAAATCCACCTACGAGTGAAGTTCGTTTATTTGAAGCTAGTGTTACCGTTTCTTTCCATGGATGGCGTTTCAAGTTCAGCAATAAAGCGAAGTTCTTATTAATAATGCTTGTAGAACTTCCACTATCAATCAAGGCATGAGCTTTATGGTTATTAACAGTGATTGAAACTGTAGACTTCTGTAAACTAGATGGAGATGCTGCTAAAATTGCTGATGCTGCTGACTCCTTTGATTGCGCTACAGCGTTGCTAACTGGCTTATCTGCGGAGTTTCCGCTTCTGCATACTTTGGCGAAATGTCCTTTATTTCCGCAGTTTTGACAAGATACGTGAAAAGCCGGACATTTTATTCTCTGATGAATATTTCCTCCGCAGAAGAAGCAACGTTTACGTGATGTGGATTTGAAACAACAATCATACGCTAGTTGTTGCAACGTGCGTATATAGTCTGCCACTGTCTCTTCAGGCTTTTGTTTGGTTGAAGACAGTACATACCGCGCGTGAATTTCATTCTTCGATTTCAGGTAAATCTTATCTAAGAGGCGGAAAGCGTTCGCATATTCTTTTGTTTCTTTGATAAACGAGTAAACGTTAGGAGACACATTCTTGAAAATAATTTTTAGCTTTGTTCCATCTGGAATCTTGACTTCCTTCGTTTCTTCTGAAAGATAGTTTAGAAATGTTTCTTTCCAGTGCCAATATTTTAGCTCGGCGGTTGGAGTCCCCGGAAGCACGTCGAACTTTTCAGGCCTGAGCAGTCGCGCAATAGAAGCCTTCGGCTTTCTTCACTGCAATTTTTTATACAATAAATTGATACGAGAGAAATAGAAAAACCATTACATATATATGGTTTTGTGTATAAAAAATTGCAGATAGTAAGACAGCTCCGTCAAGCAGTAACTGTCTACTTTCATTTAATATTTAATAGGAAACATAAGCAATAGTAAAAAGTATATTTAGAGTCCATTTCAAGAAAGAAGTCCCGCGGCATTATGTGGAACTATATTTTATTATATAATTAGCAACATTCCTACAACAACCCTCTTGCCTCAGACACCTTTCTATATTTATTATGCATTATAATAACCAGTGTCTGTATTATAATGTTGAGATACTTAAATAAATAAATAAAGATTTATGTCTCCGTTACATGCCTGTAGCGCCGCGTCTGCGAGACTTCTTTCGTGAAACGGACTTTTACACGATTTACATCACATCTAGGTTTGACAGAAAGTTGAAGTTTACAAAGCAAGTTTAATAGAAATCAGGTAAACTTTATTTATTATTAAAATCTTTGTTCACTGTTTTTCATTTGTTAATAGTTACTCGATGCATAATCTATAGTTTCCCATAGTGAAATACGCAATAAAAATCATTTATGCACCACTTAAAATTTTCTACTACGAATATAATATATTTACTACCATTTTGTAGCGTTCCCCGTATACACACCTATTATCGGTTGGCAAAATACCGTACCACACGGACCTGTGAATAGCGTTTTGCCAATCCTTCGGTTCAGAAATCAGGTTATCGAACAAGTGTCATTGTCGATACGATAGTGAATCGTATGTTTATGAATAGCTATGGGTCAGTGCCACTGACCTCTACCTTGTATAATACAGGTTAGTGGTCAGTGCTCACAGAACTCACATTATCTCACATACGACGTTCCGATTTAGATATTACGATTATGACAGCTGAGGGCTGTCAATAATTCGAAACGCTCGTGAACGCGCTCACAGTGTCAAAACGATATTACAGTATTTCTTAGTGTATATGTTACCGCTAATGTGCGTAAATCAGTCAGAGTTTAACTAGTTAGATTAGTTAGCGATTAACTAGTTAATCTGCAGATTATCAGGTTGAGTCCGTTAAAGTGGAAAAAAATTTTTGTTACCGGCCGAACCCGGGGCCGGTTTTAGGATGAACTAGTTTTGCATAGGCCAAACCTGTTCTCCCTACACGGGGTTGTATGGTTGCGGTCGGTCGATAGGCGACATAGGATGCAAGAGCGAGTGAAGGGCACCCAGAAGTTAGGTTTAGTTAGGTTACTTTTCACTCCCGGTGGGTTCCCGCATTGTCAAGACGGGGGGGCTCAGTAGCCGTTGCTTGGTCACCCACGGTGAAGCGAAAAAAACCCGAGGAGGGGCCGCTCGTTAGGACTTTTGCCTGTAAGCCGACGACGTAGCTTCCAACAAGTGGGTTGCGGTGCCGCTTGGTGACATCGTAACTGAGGACGGCCGCGATGTCGTATGGGAGGGCATCGCGGCTGAGGGTTGGAGGCCGCGCTGGGAGAGGAGTGCCGGTATTGCGGTGCGCCATTCTCCCTACCTTCCACGGCCTTAACGGGGTCGGATCGCCACCGTCTGATGACGGACGCGGTGGGGCCGCAGTCGAGGAGGAGTGTTGGTATGACGTTGGCCGCTCTCCCTATCCTCGTCAGCCGAAAATTGGCAGGCGACGGGGCCAATGACCTGACCCTTCGCGAGGGGACCAAGGATGCCCAGACACGGGGTCGCCTGGCGCCCATGTGCTGGTTTGGTCCCTGGGGTGGTCACGGCGTGCTATGTGTTATGGTGCGCCGGTGATGGGGAGTATTCCCCAGAGGAGGGTCGGGTGACAGACAGCCGCGGTGGGTTCATCCTAAAATCGGGTTTGGCCGGTAACATATTTCACACTTTAACCACTCAACTGTCATCCGCCGAAAATAGACAGATAACGAAATCGCCGATTGTTCTGGGACATGTAGGACGTCGACACGAAAAAACACGGTCGCGCGGACGGGTGAGTGGTTAACGGATTGTACCCGGTAATTTGCAGATTACCTAGTTAATGAGCATATTAACGTATTCCCTAACCGTAACAGATACACATTTCTTCTTCTTTAATTAGGTGGCGACTGTCAGCCAGAAACACAATTTCGAAAATGCCACGTTAGTTTATAGATATGATGCAACTGAAAATAAAACACACACTGTCACATACTGACACACACACACACACACACACACACACACACACACACACACACACACACACACACACACACACAGTTATCGCGCTCACGCTAATTCGGTATGTACAGCTTTAAGCACCCTCAAATCGATTACATCCCAACTCGGAACTCACCCACTGACGCACTGATAGGAACAGTGTTGCAAAAGTGAGATTTAGAAAATCGTGTGAAATTATGAGTTTATTAAAAACTAGCTTCCGCCAGTGGCTTCGCCCGCGACATACGATAAAAACTATCCTATGTCCTTCCCCGGGATGCAATCTATCTCTCTGCCTTTTATCGAAATCCGTTCAGTGGTTTAGGCGTGAAAAGGTAACATACAGACAGACAGAGTTACTTTCGAATTTATAATATTAGTATGGATAGTATGGATGCATGAACTAAGAAACTATAAAACTGTCAAGTTTGTTGGCTATATCTCGACCGTTTAGAATAAAAGGGTTCCAACCACTGACCTCTATTAAACAGTATATTTATATAGGTCAGTGGTTCTAATTACGTATCAAGAAATTCAGCACATACTGCAGGTTGGATCGGGAAGCCTTCACGAAATTCTACACGTGCATCTTCGCATGAGGAAGATAGTTTCACCGATGCTCAGAAGCAGGCCCGGGTGGAATGGTGCCGTGATATGATAAACAAATTTGAAGCAGGCTCGTCTCGGCGTGAAACAATCCAATCGTGAGTCGGCGCCACAGAGTACTTTATGGTCGGCGCCAAACAATCAATGTTGTACAGAGGCCAGCACATCAAGCTACATAATAATTATATCGTGAGTTTTGTACGGTTTTGTATTTTATCACAACTGAGCATTTAAATCTGTGAGTGAAACTGTCACCGTGGACCGTGTACCTAGGTTGGAAGAAGGAGTATCTAAGAGTATAGTTTATTTTTAATATTATGATTTACTTATGTGTATATTTTTATTATATTTTAACATCGTTTGTACCTAATAGATAATTACTTAAGTACTTGTTGTTAATTGTTGATTATTGTTAGCATGATTTATGTGTGTTTTTATTACGTAAATTTTAAATAACAAGAATGGTAATCAAAGGGTGTTTTTATATTATATTATTTAAATAAATTATATTTTTGAATCAATGAGATTTTTAAACATTTCGTCGTTTGACTGTACTGTTTTGGCGTGAACAACATAGGTGGGTGGTCCCAGTCGCCGGAAGAAAAATATTAAAATTATATGGATCCGGCGACTGGTACCGCGGTCCCAGTTAATTGCAGCCCCAGTCAACGGAAGCTTCAAATTTCTTTGGGTCTCACTAGAAACCTTAATTACATTATTTATTTGGGAATTACTTGTTTTTTAATAATTGCATCTGCAAGTAGATATCGTTGTTATTCGCGTAGGTATCGTTGTTATTGTTTCAAGATGTTTTGCTGCGGTATCGCCGTGTATCTTGAGATTTAAAAATCTTTAGCAAGTGGCTGCGTGTGTTACTTTACCTATACCATGGTGTCTCAACTAGAACAAGTTATAATTAGTCTTAAAAAAAATTCATAGATAGGTAACAATTATGAAATTATCAATCACTAAAAAGCGATAAACGGCACATTTTGGCTGAAATAAGATTATTAAAAATCAAAACTCCCTTGTTTAATGTTGCTTTATCTATTTACACTCATAAATCACGTTTTTTTTAACAAAAACGATAAATTATGCCTTTTGCTTCAAATCGAACCCTTATAATGTTAGACGTAGTTGAAATTAGCAATCTGTCAAGCATTCTGTTTAGAGCTCTATACAATAGATGGCGTTTTACTCAACTTGTCGTTACCCGCGGCCCGTAGAAAAAAGTGTTCGGGAACAGCAAAGACTACTTACATTTCTTGAGCGCGTCATGGAAAAACCCGGGCGTGTGAGTGATGTTTCATTTTACGGTAAATCAAACAATTTTTTTTAAACCTAGTACGTTACGTAAAAATATAAGAATTGAAAAGAATTCTATTAACTCTTCGCATGTCGAGCGTACAACATGTGTACCGTTAACAATAAAATTTCTAATGTGTCTGCTAATTAGAGTTAATTTTTTTCAACTTACTGAACCCAGAACTATAAAACTTTTTAAACAAAAGGATTGCACGAAACGTTTTAAAAATAAGTAGCTACTCTGTCTGTCAATATCAAATTCTGTTTCCGTCATGTCAGACAGTCAATTTATTTAGTCATTGGTTAACCGCTCATGTTTGTTTTCTCTGCTTCGAATACGTTTTTGTTTTGTATGTTTGCCGTATGTAATTACTTCCCAGAATTAGATCCTTATTAGGGACACTATCGAATGGCGTAATAATACAGTGTGTGTTTTTGAAATCAAAATCAACTGGTTCGATTCCAGGCTAGAAATACAAATTTTTCAAAAATCCCATAATTCAGTATTAGTTTTCACCAAAATCGAGCACGTGACTCCTTTGAGTACTTTTCGCAATTCAACCTGTATATTCTTAATCTGAGATTTTATTACTTAAACTTTATCTGTTGAACTGACATAGGTACTTATAAATTTGACATCAATTAATTAGTTTGTCCCAAATTCTTATGTATCAGATCATATAAGTTGACATTATTTTTTTATATTTTTAATATAGGTACCTAATTAGAATAATTACATTGTGCAGGTTTAAATTTTAATATTTGCACACCATATGTAATGCTAGAATGTAAAGGGGCCATTATAGTTTAGGCCATATAAGATTATACATTTTAAACCTACATTCTGGCAAATAAATGGATTTTATTTGACACAGATGAAACTAAGTACGTCATCGACTGAAATATATGCGTACCTACGTACGCGCCTCGTAGCCAGTGAACGAAATTTTCGTTCACTGTTCGCAGCCACAGCTCGCAGCTGTCGGCAACCCACTGAGAAAAGGGCAGCACGCAGCCCCGGCCGGTAGGTAGTTAGGGCTGAACTCCTTTGACGACTTTTTTCGATTTCTCGAAGAAGCCTATCTTAATAACTCATTCTGTATGTTAAAAGCTATCTGTGCCCCGCGGTTTCATCCGCATTAATTTGAGGGAAACCTACTAAAATACTTTAAGAAGTTATGTAAGTACTTGATTGAAGTATTAAAATATTTTTATAAAAATATTCCGTTCGTTTTTATTTTATTTATGTAGGTAGGTACTTAGTACCACAGCTAGTGTAGTAGTCCTTGTATTGTTTCCTCCTACTCCTAGTAACCCTACCTACTTAAAAAAAATCTTTCCAAAAAAAACAACCGACTTCAAAAATTACAAAGTGAAAAATAACTTTAATTTCGGAAGTCGGTGTCGATGGGTTCGTATTTGAAGAGGCCGACTAGAAGAATCATCAAAATTCGCATAGAAATGCCGAAAATCGCGGAGATACAAACATACTTAAATAATAAAATAATACATATCTACGGGTCGAATACAGAACCTTCTTTTTTGAAATCGGTTAAAACATGATTTTAGTAAGTTATCGCGGACCAAAGCAAAGTAAACTATCACTAAAATTACACTTAGTTTTGGCTATGAGAATCTTAAAGCTATTCTGCAAAAAGAAAATCTCTAAATTTAAAAATAATTTTGACACAACTAAGTAAATCGAATTTGACAATCGCGACACCACATGGAATTTTTTTTTTTGAGCCGGAGGTGCGCAGGCTGATGCCTCGACGTCTTTTATAAGGAATTTTTCACTTTTTGTATGGAAAATATGAAAAATTATTACCTACGTGTTGAGTTTTAAGGGTTTACGAGTATTATAAAGGGGGTCGAAATTTTCATTATTTTTGCGATAGGACACACCGTTTTCGAGATATAAGCAAAAAAAAAAAGATACAGTACTGTTTTTGCACCTGAAGTCGAGGTGTTAGTGTGAATTTGAGTTCATGCAAACAAATTTTATTCCACACAGTCGCGATTAAAAATAGATAGTCAGATTTGGATAAAAAATCAAAATTTTTGGTGAAAAACGTCAAATTCAGAATAGCACAATTACCATTTTCACTATACTCAGTGCCATCCATCAAAAAAACGCATTTACAGTAGCACGAATAAATAGCTACCTAGGTATTATTATTTGGCTTCGTAAACACGTCGTCTCATAATAAATCACACAAATGAAACCAGGGGGGGGACACTACGTACAGAGGCCAGCACATCAACCTACCCCAATCGGTAAAATTTTCCCAATTGAATATGAACCTTATTCCTTTGTAGTAAAGTTGAAAATCTATCAAAGAAATTTGACAGATTGGGGTAGCTTGATGTGCTGGCCTCTGTACATTTTGACAGCGAAGTAAAGAAAGAGTTGCCATCTAGAAGTTGGCCCAAGTACTATTTACTGTCTACCGGGTACGTAAAATTTTCAACAGATGGGGCTTTAGCGTGATCAAAATTTTTCATTTAAAATAAAATTATTGATATAATTTAAATTGGAAATAAGTTTGAGAAAAATATTAAAATGTTCTTACAAGTTCAAAAAGACTCATAAATTAAATACAATTTGATAAAACAAAAATATCAACTTAGTTTAAAAAGACCTGGTGCCAGATTCTACTTAGGATGTCTATAGTGAGTGACAGTTCTTGAACTGAAAATAAATAATCACAATATGGCGGTTTGTTGCATTCTGCGTATGCGCATTTTGTAATTCCCGATCCGTATTGTTGTATTTCGTAGTAATTACCACAAGTAAGTGCGTCGAGTTGAGCCTTGTGTTTCTCCCCCTTGCTATTGGGACCTTACTCCGAAATTGTTGTATTTTACTGTGCGTTATAGACGCTTTACGTTTTGTTCTGTGCAATTATGGTGTTAAAGTTTACTAAAATTGGTTTAAAACAGTGAACGAAACTGGTTTAAAATGCCAATAATGTAATGGTTTATAAATAGCGATATAAACGCTTTTTTCTGTGCGGCATAGACGCTTTACGTTTTGTTCTGTTATAATATGTTAAGTTTACTAAAATTGGTTTTTAATGCCAATAATGTAATGGTTTATAAAAATAAAAAGTAATATAAAATAATTCTGTGTTTTCTTTCTACTTTTTACTATCTACATTCTCTTGGGACTATTTTGTTTCGTCCTATTTCTGTAGCAATGGTACAGTTCTACAAACGTTCTATGTTAACATGCAATATCTATATGTTTGTGTGGGTATGTTTTAGTTTGGGGCCAATTTACAGATGGCGTATTGTCAAACAGGCTTGCATTTTTATCGCGTAAGAGGGCTCTCTTTTCCCTCTATATTACTTTACTCTTTGAATGAAACTATTACGCCATCGCCAACTCAAGATAACTTTTTTGTACTTGTCCTTGAACGCACGATGTGATGGAATCGTGAGATGTAGAGGATCTATCAAACAAAAAGTAATAAAATAACGTCATCTAGTAGTGTCGATGGTCACCTAGCATCGATGTCACCTGGTATCTAAGGATGACTCGTAGATGGCGTTGTAAAACTACAGTCTCTATCAATTTGTGAGTCGTTGATGCTGCCATCTGTTAAGAAATGGAGGGATCAAAAAATAGCCAGGTGAATAGCCAGTTTAAGGGAGGTGTCATTTCTTTGTATGGGATTGGGTATCTGTACTAGAGTATTATATTATCTGTGCCTATACCAAGTAGGTTACCTACCTATAGGTTATTCTCATAATAATAATATTACAAGCCACTAATAAAAAAATTATATGTAATAGGTACCTCTTTATGGTGACATTATTATAAAAAAAGTAAGTAAAAACGAAAGTAATTACCATCATAAGCACAAATTTATTATTAAAAGAGTTCGACTGTATTTTGAAACAATGTTACGTTCTTATTTTCGCTGGTGAGTATTAAATCCAATAATTTATGTAGGTACACTATACCTACATACCTACGTCGATGAAAACTTTTTTTTTTGGGTGGGAATTTATCAAATAACTTCTCCCGTTCTGGGTGGAGCAGGATGGTGTGTTAGACTTTTACTGACTAAAACCCACCCGTGTTCCTTCAGTTGCCTGTGCCAGGGCCACGGTAACTGTTTCAAACAACCCGCGACTGGCAGGCATCAGCCCTAGCGGCCCATCAATCAGTGCTGAAATCTATTTGAGGCGCGCGTGGAACACAACGCTGCGTCGATCCGGGCTGTCCTTACCGGAAGTCGAGCTACCCATTGCTCGCCGTCCATAAGCCCGCGCCTACGTACGGTGGCCGGGAATCGGCTCTCGATTCCCGACGCCCAGAGGACGTCTCCTGCGGCGACTAGGGGCGTGAGGGCGCAAATATTGCCTCTCCCTCACGCGCTCCGCCTCCTTTTTCGCGAGCATTTTTGCTTCCCAGAGGTACGTGACGGCTTCCCATGCAAGATGCAAACATCAATAATCACAAAATACGGCAGATACATTGATATAAAAAAGAATAACAATGGGCATAGCAAAGCTGTTGACCGTTTTAAATAAGGGGCCGCCTCCAAGAGCGAGAGAATCGCGGCGATATTATCGTCGTGACACGTATTTCTATATACTCTTTTAGATGACATGTCTCCACACGGCGGCGATAACATCGCCGCGAAAATTTGATGGCACGGCGAGACTATCGATAGCCGCGATTTTCTCGCTTGTGGAGGCGGCCCTTTAGTTTTGGGACTTTGAAACAAGATTTATTCTTATAGGTACATTTCACATCTTTGTGATCTAATTGATGTTCGAGAGCCGTCCCAACGCGCTAAGTACCTATGAAGCATTATAAGCAGCCAACAGGCTCCGAATGCGTGCTTTTTCGCGCTGCAGCAGCCGGCTGGCCTCGTTTACGTCCATCCGCTTCAAACATGCTCTCCACAACATGCTTTATATTACCTACGTCTTTGCTCCTAGCCGGTCTGTGTGAAAAAACAAGCACTCTCTGACCTTGCCTCTGATCTGTTACCCGGCGCGGCGGGCTAAAGTAGTGTGAGTTTACCACTGTGATTTAGGATTTTTCATTATAAACTGCAATGGGGTGTACTGTTTTACTAGGTACCGAACAAAATTTTTCTGTACCGAAATGTACTTAATGTGAACAATTTAGTTCGGTATTTAGGTAAATATTGTACGATTGTTACCTATATGCAGCTCAGTGCCTTGAGCTTTCTTTTGTAGGTACCTAATGGAAGAATGGGTCTACTAGTAATGCTTTCTGTTGCAGTATTCCCGATAAATTAAAAAATGTGGACAAACATTTTTCAAGTACCTTAACCAAAAAGGGAACTCTACTCAACAATTATTTAACTGCTCTTGGAAGTAATCTTAATTTAATTACGATTCATGGGCCAACAGCGGATCAGGTAAGATTGCTGATGTTCAATTTTGTGAATAAGATGCGCATAATACAGAGTGGATTATAAGAATTCCGCCTCATTAACATTGTTGTGCTTAGGATACAGTATCATACAGTTACAGTCCAGCGACCATACATCAGAATATTATGGGGCCCGAATCGAAGGACGCTCGTCAAGTGCGTCTAACCTTGCGGGGTATACGGTATATCCTCAGGCGCGGTCGCAGCCAAAACATTGCCCCCCCCCCCCCAATCTTTTGGTCTCCCCCAATCTCTGGTCACCCCCCCAATCTCTGGTCACCATGGATGCCAAGGAATATTTTAACGGAGGTACATCTCCTCGTTGGTCTAGTGGTCGCCAGCGTTACTGCTGAGCATGAGGTCCTAGCTGGGTTCGATTCCACGTCGGGTAAAGTGTTATTGGGTTTTTCCATCACAAATATCTCAGAAGCAGCCTGGAGTTTAGATTTGTGCCCGGTTAGCGGGAGTAGGCTCGCCCTCTATGACATGGCACTTAATAGCTGCCAAACAGGTTGTATTTATTAGAACGGGAGGCTATGTAGGGTGGGGGAGAGCGAGTGAAGCGAGCTCGAAAATTTTAACAACCCTTCTCGATATCGTTAGGTTTTGTTTTATATTTTCAATTAGAAATATGAGTAACATTGTCGCCATATGCAGGCAAGCCCAAAAAGCAACTATCAGAACGTAGAATGCAAGAGCGAGCTCGAAAATTTTGCGCAGCTGCCCTAAGAGCAAGTGACTTTCCTCTTTTGACTAATCGCTAGCAGGCCCGTGCAGCCTCACGGTTAGGCGCCGCGCTGCCTTCAATATTTAGCCTCAAAAAGCCGCTGCCGGCCGCTGCTCTTTCAGTGGGAATTGACCTTAAAGTGAAAACATTTTTAGGAGCGTTAAAAACCCACTGTCATTTTCATAGATTTAAGTTTTTACTTCTATCGGCAGTCCCCATGTCTGCCTGTATATGCCCATCGGGGTTTTCGTGGCTCAAGTACAGTTTTAAGTTAGTACCTAATGCAAGTAAATCATTCGGACTCTCGACAGCTTGAATGATTGGGGGGGGGGGGGGGGGGGTCATGATATTCACTGGTTTGCCGTATTAATTGAGTTGTAGTGTAATAAACATAACAATAGGGTTTACATGTTATTAAAACACCGTTTTTTATGCATAACATTTTATCAAAAGTTTTAAATCGAAATAAAACATTAATATCGATCTACACTGATTTACTTATTAATAAAATTATTATTTTCGATATATATTCATTTGAAGCGATTACATTCGTTCAATGTAATCTAGTAATATAGGTATAATATGTCAATGGTAAGAAGTCATAAATAAGATACCTACTTAATTCAATAAGATAAGGCAGTTTATATATTTTTCTCAAACATGCTTGGAAATTTGAGCATTATTTTGACATTTATGTCGAAGAAGATTCGATTTCGAGATAAATCTTGCTGTACTGGCCTACTACATGCGAGCAGCGTGTTGTTTGAAAATCCACATCTGTCGTGGTTTAGCGGCCAAATAAATTACATAGTAAACTCATATCTGTCGTGTAATTTAAAAATGGAACGATCTTTTACTCCGAAACCAAATAGGTAACATATCAAAGGTTTTATTTTTTAGAACTGGCTTGCAAATAGAAACTAGTTCATTGAAAAAAAAAAAAAAAAAATGAACACTTTTACGCGGGAAAAATTATTATTATTCGTCATTGATTTTGAAAAGTAATTGTATTTTCAAATAAAAAGTTCTGTCTAGGTATTCTACTACCTATTTAGTTTTAATTTCCGCGCATTATTTGAGAAAAGTAGTATACAAGCCTTGGCCACAACTAGGCATTGATGGACGAACGTGTAAATCGAATCCTAGTATCTAGTCCTTTTTTTTTTTTTTTTTTTTTTTTTTTAACGATGGGAAATCATCCAATGACCCCTCCCGCTCTGGGTGGAGCGGAAGGGAGTGTCAGACTCTTACTGACTAAAACCCATCCGTGTTCCTTCCTTAGCCCTTTGTATTCCGGGGCAGCGGTAACCCTTTCGGACAATCCCGCTGCCCCGGCAGGCTTCGGCCCTGACGGGCCCCTCCTTCGATGCTGACATCTCTTTGAGGCGCGCGTGGAACACATAGGTACGCGCCGTCCGGCACGGGCCTGGTCCTGATCGGACGGCGAGCTACCCATTACTCGCCGTCCGCAGGCCCGCGCCTACGGTGGCCGGGAGTCGTCACGCGGCTCCCGACGCCCGGAGCGTCTACCGCGGCGGCTGGGACGGGCGGCCCTCTCGGCTCTCTCCCTCGCCCATCCCGCCACCTCCTTCGCTAGCATGACTGCTTCGCAGAAGGAGGTGACTGCCTCCCACTCCCTCTCGCCCCGGACCATGGCTTGGACCAGGGCCGGGCGCGAGAGGTCGCCGCCGCTGCCGATCGCCTCTACGAGGACACGGCGGTGCTCTGCCCAAGCGGGACAGACCTCCACCGTGTGCACCACCGTGTCCTCTGGGCGATCCTCGCAGTGGTGACACCCGGGCGTTTCCTCCCGCCTGATGATGTGCAGGAACCTCCCGAAACATCCGTGTCCGGTGAGGACCTGCGTCAGGCGGTAGGTGAGGGCGCCGTGACGCCTCTCTAGCCACTCCTCAAAGAGGGGCCTTACCGCCGCTATCGCGGCGTGCCCTGCGCTGGGTTGCGACAGTCGCGCTTTCCATGCCGCCATGAGATCGCGCCGGAGGTCCGTCCGCTCCGCAGCAATTTGCCGCGGAAGCGGGTTTTCCCCCCGGCGTAGTGCCTCCGCGCGCCACTCAAAGAGGCGCGCGAGGACTATCGCCTCCAGATCCCATGGCGGCAGTCCGGCAAGGAGGCTTGCCGCCTCGCGCGAGATCGTGCGGTACCCCCGTATTAGCCGTATGGCTACCACCTTTTGGGGCGCGTTCAAGTAGTGGGCGGCTCGAAGCCGCAGTGAACGCGCCCACACCGGGGCGCCATAAACGGCCATGGACCGCACGACCCCCGCGTAAAGCCTCCGGCAGGAGGCGTTTGGCCCCCTCAGGTTGGGCAGGAGCCGCTTGAAAGCGGCCCCAGCCCATTCCAGTTTGGGGGCCAAACGTCGGAAGTGCTCCACGAAGTTCCACCGGCTGTCGAGGACGAGACCCAGGTATTTCATCGTCGTCTCGACGCCGATGTGAACCCCTCCTACCGTAAGTTGGGATCCCGATGGTGGCCCGTTCCGAAGCCCATGAAATGTCATGGCTTCGGACTTGTGCAGAGCCACCTCGAGACCCAACTGCCGGATCCTCTCCACGACTATCGCAACCCCGCGTGTCATTACGTCGGCCGCCGCCTGATGCGACCTCCCCTGCGCCAGGACCAGCGTGTCGTCAGCGTAGCAAACTACGCTGACGCCATCAGGGAGGTCTGCCCGCAGCACCCAGTCGTAACCGATGTCCCACAGGAGCGGCCCCAAGACCGATCCCTGTGGGACACCGCACGACATCTCTCGCCGGTTCCATTCCCCATCGCGACCGGGGTAGATGACGGCTCTGCCCGTCAAATACGCCCCGACTACTCGACGGAGGTAGGTCGGCATTCGGTGATACCGGAGTGCCTCCCTAATGCAGCTCCAGGGCAGGGTGTTAAACGCGTTAGCGATGTCTAATGACACCGCCACGACCACCCCACCCCGAGACACCGCGTCCCCCGTCGTGAGGGCTCTCACGCGCATGATGGCGTCCACCGTAGAGCGCCCCTTGCGGAAGCCAAACTGGCTATCCGCAAGATCCGGCCCCGTCCTCACCAGGTGCCCGACGAGGCGGCCCGCAATCACTCTTTCAAAGAGCTTGCCCACCTCGTCGAGCAGCACGATGGGCCGGAAAGTACGATGGGCCGGAAAGTATCTAGTCCTAAGAATGCCTCTATTGCTGGCCGCTGCAGTAAAGTACTATAATTTATTACGCGTCGTAATCTGGAATAGTTATCTTTTAAGGCAGATGTCAAAAAACGGTTAACCTACTGGATAGGGTATAAAACTAGGCGACTGGTCACAAGCGTCGACGCGTGCTAGCATGGTCGAGCAAGCTCGCGACGCGCGACGACGCGCGACGGCCCGCGTAGCTGCCAGGCTATTTTCAACCATATTTCTGTTGTTTTAAGTTTGTTGTCAATTAATAAATAATAAATGATAAGTAACTGCTCGAGTAAACTTTTAGGGTCGACAGACAGAGCAGCATCTTGCTGCTCTGTCTGTCGACCCTAAGCGTGTGCTAGCTCTAATACCTAATACCTACCCACAGAGCATGTTTAATACCTATTCTGGAAGTCAAATTAAGTAAAACCACTTGCATTTCTGAAATTAATTTAAGTACTTATATGGTTTATTTATGATTTTTATACCTAATATCTATGTTATACGGGATAAAAGATAACAGACAGACCAACAGACAGACATACTTACTTTCCCATTTGGATAGTATGGTAGTAGAAACTACTTGAATATTTATTTTTGCAGGTGACAGAAGATATTGATTTGTCTAATAAAACATGTTTGATCACGGGTGCGAACAGTGGGATCGGATTGGAGATGGCGAAATGTTTAAGTTCTCGAGATTGCACTGTGCTTATGGCTTGTCGGAATCCTTACGCGGCGAACATTGCTAAAAATGCTTGTGAAAATAGTCATCTGCTGAAATTATACGAGCTCAATCTTGCTTCACTGAGATCTGTGAAAAAGTGCTCCAATGAGATTCTGAAAGATCAGCCGTAAGATATTTTTCTCATAACTAACATTTCGTTAAGGCACACCTAAACAGGGTGTAATCCGCGTGGTTTCGGCCGAAATTTCGGGCGTTTCGTACTTCGTACCACCTATGGACATGTTTGGTTTGGGCTCCGAACTAAGAATTAATGAGTATGACAACAACATTTGACAGATGTCTTTACTCCCGATGTGATTTTACCCGCCCGAAAAAGTTAATAAATCGGGAGTAGGGTAATAAAATATTTCCGGTAATAGTAGGTACTTCGGAGTGCCGAAGTACCTACTGTTACCGGTAATGTTTGTTGGGTTTTTTTTTGGGAAATACTACCGGGAACTATTGCTGGTATTTCCGGGTCATACCTACTCTAAAACAAGCATAAAAAGCAAGCAATTGGCTTGCAAGTATTCCCCGTTTAGGAGCGCCTTAAATATAAACACACCACCTGTAGGTATCTACTGTAAATTTATATTTATATTTTTTTTTAGAAAGCTTGATATCGTAATTTTAAACGCAGCTGTCTTTGGACTACCGTGGACTCTTACGGAAGACTCATTGGAAACAACATTTCAAGTTAATTACTTAAGTCAATTTGTCTTACTAACGAACCTTGAACATATACTTGCCCCAGATGCACGGGTCGTACTTGTATCTTCGGAATCGCATAGGTAATTTATTTATAGTATAGGTGTATAATCTGTGGGGCTAATAATTATGTTATAAATTTCAGTTGTGTAAATGTGGAAATACCGTAATTTTTTCTCAGGCACGTAAGCTGGGATTTCAACCATCAGTTAACACCCACTGAGGCGATGGTGTCACTGCCTGAACAAGAGTACACTTCTATAAGAGCTTATAACATCTCTAAACTGTGTGGTATTCATTTGATGCACTTCTTGAGTTACCGCTGGGTGAAAACGGGTAAGTCGGTGTTCTGCGCCCATCCTGGATCCTTTGTCAAGACTAGACTGTGTCGGAACTGGTGGCCGTACGAATTACTATACACAAGCATGAAGCCTTTTTCCAAATCAATTGTAAGTTACATTTAGGAATATTCTCATAGTCTTCGGACAAAATTAGTCTTATTTATATTATACATTTGTTACGTTCGAACAAATCTTAAAAGCCTTTGACAGAGGCAGTCGATGGTGTTGGGGACCTCGTGCACTACAACGACCACGACTGGTCGTGGTCGCAAAAGCTCCGACCAAGAGGCGGAGGTTCATGTTAATGTACACAAAGTTTTATCACAACTTTATGCCGACCGCTTAACTGAGACGTTGTCCGAGGTAGCAGCGCGGTGCGAGAGGGGTGT
This sequence comes from Gortyna flavago, assembly GCA_963669345.1. Taxonomy (NCBI): domain Eukaryota; kingdom Metazoa; phylum Arthropoda; class Insecta; order Lepidoptera; family Noctuidae; genus Gortyna; species Gortyna flavago. The sequence goes on along the minus strand of OY770128.1, from coordinate 8,226,313 downwards.
GGTGACGTGATCCGAGAGCTCGGTGATTCGTCAACTTGTGACAGCTGTCACCCCTCCCGCATCGCGCAGCTACTTCAGGCAACGTCTCAGTTAAGAGGTCGGCCTATAGTCGACGGTAGGTTCGTCGTGTGACCAGTTGATCGTTGCGGCCAAGTGCGCGATGTTTCGATGCGTATTGGGCTAGGTATGATAATTTACTTAGGCTGGCCCTCCTGGGTCGTGACCGCGTAGTGTACGAAGTCTCGTTTTTTTTTTTACTAGCCTACCACAGCGGTCCCACTCCTGGGAAAGGGCTTCCCTCCACTCCCCTTCCATATATCGCGAGCCCGCGTGTCCTCCTTCCAGTTTTGACGGAACCTATACAGCTCGTCCCGCCATCTCCTACGTGGTCTGCCGCGACGACCAACTGAACTGATCGGAAATACAATGTGTTAATGAAATAACCCAAAACCTCGGACACCCCAAACGATTTTTATATTAATAAATTGATATGACGTATAATTATTTATTTTAATAAATTATTGTAAAAGATATTTGTAAATGTTGTTGTGGCGCTACTTTTTACAGATTCCTATTGCCGCGCCGCACGGTGGGCTGGAAATCGGCTTTCATAGACATAGGGATTTCAATTTGCAAGTGCCTGATTTTTTGCCGGATATCGCTTCTATTAGTCATTACTATGTACAAAAATGACACCCGAGTTAATTCTGCCCAAAAACGAAGGATATATAATTTTTTTACGAAAAATTTGTATGAAGCTAGTATAAAAAATCGAATTATCTCCTAAACGGCATGTTTAACCGTAATATCCTTGGAGGTGGTCATAGTGCTAATTATTTATGATTTTTTGGTTGCCGATTTGACCAAAAATTTAATGCCTTTTTTTTTTTTAAATCGTCAAAATATTTTTATTTATTTTTACGTGTAAAACGATCCCTTTTAGTGTCCAAGTTAAAAAGTTCGATATGTTATTAACCCAAATATTAAGAACACACAAAACAAGAAAAATTAAATAAAAAAATTGCTGTTTTTTGACACATTTTTATTAATTTAAATAAAAAAAGATTATCAAACTCTTATTTAAGTAACATATAAAGTTATATTATATACAAAATAATTTAATTCAAGGAATTAATACTAAGCATTTGTAAAATAAAGTAAAATAAATAAAAAAAAAACAAAATATCATTAAATATTACAAAAAAAAAACCCAAACACACTCAAATACAAATTTACAAATATGTACATATATATTTTTTTTTTAATTTTCCTTATCACACTCGTTCGTTATCAGACTCCAATTCTGAGTCAGCATCCAGATTGGATATGTCCAAAAACTCGAACTCAGTTTCCTGAAATTGAATTAAGTCGAGAGTTTCAGCAAAAAAGCTCTACTTTTTCTTGGCATCTAACTTAGGCCTTTGTGCACTTAGCAAAGGATCCGAAGAAACAACAAGCATATTTAAAATGTCTTGATTGGAATCCTGCCTACTTTTTTTCCGCGAATCATGTTTTCGAAACCTCCTAAAATCTTTGTTTCGAGACTCTGAGGCTTCTTCCGAGAGAGTCCCAATCGGCACAATATTATTTTTCTCGATTATGTCAGCCCATGGATTAATAATTTATGAACGGTTGACGACATGTAGTACCAGTCGTATAATAATACGTACTTTTCTGCTGTTTTGCGGGCATAATCTCTAAATTTTATTATATCGACCTGCTCTCCAGATGAAATTGCTTGTAAAATTACAGCAAATCTTTTGATGAGGTCTTCATCCAAACCGGTTATAGCTGCGGTTTTATTAGGAAACTCAAAGAATTTTCTTGCAGTATTCCCGTCATTGGTGGTTCCCGAGCCTTGTTTTACTATATCAATCAACAGATTGAGCTCATCTTTGAATTTATTTTGAATTATTTTTTTCCTTGTCTGTAGCATTTCTTTGTGCTCATCACTTCTCGCTGCCCACCGTTTGAAGTCGAGCCTGTATGCAATGTGTAACAGACATTCCATACAATTTATACGGGCGTGTAGGGATGACAAGCCAAATTCATACATGTCAGAACACACAATTCTAGCTTGATGTTACAGCATCTAAGCGGTTCATTTCTGTAGGCATTGCTAAGCACAGGTAGCACGATGCATTTGATCTAGCTTCAGAAAGGTAAGTGCAAACTTTAGCGTCGATCATCGTCATCATTAGTTCATGAGTCACCCTATTATTATTATTGCACTCTGTGGGGATAAGGGCCTCAATTTCTTCATCCATTTGTTTTTTCAGCTCAAGGACAACTGCTTCACTCTCCTTTACAAAAGTAAACTGAACTGGACGACAATACAAAACTGAGCATGGTTTTGGGTTCGTCCATAAGATGTTGTCTCCATCTGTCTGTTTTAGTGGCACCAAGGAGGTAATGAAAATGCTCGAGTCATCTTCCTCACCCTCCATTTTCTGCTTGTATCGGCTTTGGTTAGAAGCACCATGAAATCCCCACTTGGATATCAGCTTCAACTGCTTGTTATGCTCTTCGTTAGAAAGGCTTTGAAGGATTCTTGTGTAACTGTGATATTAAGTAAAGCTTGAAGTGTAATCGTAGCCGATGAATCAGTAACTGTCACTGATTGCTTCGGAGGGTAGCAATCAAGCTTAGTTTGTTGCACTTTATAGTAAGATGGATAAATATCCTTAGCACCTTCCCGAATGGCGGCCTCTCGCAACGTAATATATTGCCACTTTGAGAGTTTTAGCGAAAGAAGCAATCCAAGCGCCTTTTCTGGCGTAAATATGATTGTTTTCGCTGGTTTCTTAAGCGTTTCATTTAATTTAGCGGCTGTTTCAAGATTTTTCATCATGTATTTGATGACAGAGGCGATATCTCTATGCCCTTCTTCTTTTAAACGTGCTGCAGCTGCATATGCCAATTCACTGGAATCTTCGCTTGTGTGTTCATCAGATCTTCTCTTTTTTTGTTTACTTCCCAGATCTTCGAATGGTTTACGGGATCTTTTCGTCATTGTTCCAATGGACGTTGATGTCGACGGTTCTGGAGAGGCTGAGGGCGCTCTTGGTATCTCATCAACACTTGGTTCTTGATTAACTAAAGTTTGCACAAAACTCGGCCGATCAATATTTGCTCCCAACCAATTCTCGTACTTTCTCCTGAAATTATCAAGGAATCGGTTGGATTTCTGCCACCTTTGTAAAGCGGCTCGCGTAAATCTCCGACAAAATTCTTTGAGAACAACACGATCTTCGTCAGACAGGCAATCGCCTATGCGGGATACAACTGCACTGAACAATACTTCATGATCAAATGAAGTACTCTCACTTCGTAGAAGAACAAACAAGTCTAAATTGGTGATTAAACTTTCCATTCTAAGATTTTATAGTCGCAGATTTAGTGTTAGCAGTTATTTATGTATTTATTTATTTAATACTTCAAGCACAAAAATGTACAGAGGCGGACTTAATGCCATAGGCATTTACACATTTGTGAACAAACTAAATTATAAAACAAAACTTTAGCCCTTTTATTGCAAAACGCCAATAATTAGGTAACTACCCTCATTAGTTATCTCCTCATTAGCTAATGAAAATTTATAATTGTCACTAACTATTCTTAGAACTCATAGCACTGCTAATTAACAAATTAGCTTACTTATCAGGAAAAGTTGAATATAATCCATAGTTGGCATTGTCGTGAGATATTGAAAATCATTAAATCACCTATAAAGACTCATTAGAAGACCTAATCAGTGTAGTTACTTAATCACTTCTTTTCGGACTCATTAGAAGAGTAAACAATTGGTAATTTGGTTGTATGAAAAGTTTTAAAACTCATGATGTGTTGATAAATATCTAGCTCAAACATAGTTGTCTACGTGTGGGTGTACTATAAACCTCTGCCAACTCCTTCGGAAATATAGGAGTGATGCTATTTTATGTAACGTGTAGTTAAAAGTCCGTGTTCTTTAACATAAACACTCGTTTTACATGTAAAAAAAAAAAAAAAAAATTACGATTTTTTAAAAAAAAACGGCTTAAATTTTTCGTCAAATCAGCAACCAAAAAAATGCAGCCAGTCCAAAGCCTGGAAAAAGTGTGATGGAAAAATTTGAGTCACTTTTCTATTCCAAAGCAAAACATACGCATTATTTAATAACAGAAGGAGGGGGTCAACGAACGTTTGACAGACTCGTTTCGTTTGGACTGGCTGCATGTAAACCTAACACGCTTAAAAATAAGCGAAGGCTAGTTGAAAGAAAAATCAAAAAGCCGATGGTGGTAAACAAAAGTTGGCGTGTTTAAAACATTTGAATCACCATATTTACAATAATTATTTCAATAAATCAACCTACCTATTTACAATCGTTCATTGTTTGTCACAGCAACGCCTCGAAATGTCTACCACCTTGTTGAACACGTTAAAGCACGTTTTCGTAAATTACTTTTCAAAGAACTTATCACTGTAGTGTCACTAGTAATTATCCTCGTAATTTACGTTTTCATAAATTAAAACTCAACACGAGGCTGGAAATCCAGTACATTTAATTCCTAACACCGTCTGTAGTGGTATGCTCGTCCTAAGTTCTATCCCACGTTGGCGCATGACGCGCGCGCGCCGCTGCGCTAGGGAGACTACGGAGGGTAGGCGCGCGCGCCGCGCCGGCGCGGCTCCTGGCCTTGGCGCCAGCTCTCCCCCCTCCCCTCACCCTCGCCCCCGCTTTTTTTCTACAGCGCGTTGGACAATAGTGTCACAGTCGTAGTGTACAGCCACGTACAGCGTCGTTAAAAAATATTAGATACCGCATGACAAATAATAATTTTTTGAAAAAAAATAACCTATATTAAAAATTATTGTATTGTATTGCTGCCGATTCTAAACAAACTAGTTTCAGGTTTTGGGTTATTTCATTAACACGTTGTATTTATAATTATTTAAATTATATTGTTTTTATTCAAACGAATACAATAAGTACAATCAGAACTTGAGAAGAAATCCTTTTTAAATAAATAAATGAAAAAAAAAACAGGCTGCAGGCAGGGCAGTAAGAATAATTTACCTTTTAATTTTGTATTGTAAGAATGGTTGTAAGCTAAAAATAAATGAATTAATAATATTCTTGAGAAATAATTGTCATACAGTGTCTGTGCCATCCAGTGCGATAATAATAAGCCTATCATTATCGCACTGGATGGCATAGGGTAGCACAGGCTTACGAGTCGGTATTATTATTATAAAACACTAACGAAACCGCGAAAGCGTTTTGTTAATTACGACAAATGACTTCAGTCACATAATTGTTGTGTGAAATGTCCAAGGATATTATTATTATTACTATTAATTAATTTGCACAGAGCCAAGCAGCCAGTACGCCATTGTACTGCGCCGTCTGTCCCGACCTGCGCGGCCTCTCCGACGTCTACTACAAAGACTGCCGGCGCTGCGAGGTGAGCGATCTAGCGCAGGACTTACACCTGTCCTTCAGAATCTACGATCTAACTAAAGCGTTGCTCCGCGACCGCGTCGTAGCAAGCGCTGAAGTCGTCAGAGATAAAGAATCAGTCGCCTTCCCAGATATTGATGAAACAACATTGGTGGCTAATTACTCCGGTTAATTTGTGGCAATGGTGAATTAGATTTATTATTTTATTGCTTTTAGGTCTGTTTTGTTGGTTTTAAAATATAATAAACATACTATTTGAACAATTGTATTTATTTTAATATACCTAGTGTATTCAATATTGGTTATTTAAGGTATATAGTTGTACAACACGTAGGATTATAAAAAAGCCTTAATATAACATTATTTATTAACCAATATGCACTTATAATAAGAGCCAAAGTTTAAAACAAGTAGATACTAGTAACGTAACGACTTGTAGTTTAATTTTGTATTCAAAAGTACGTACTAAATACATACGACTTTATAATATTTATTTGTAACTTAACCGCCAGATATTGTCGTACACAAAAATATGCATATAGGTGTGAGACGCACTGGCAAGTGTTATTTTAACAGCGTATGTAAGGCCGCGTCGTATAATGCACACGTAAATGACTACATTTTTAAAAGATATATATTTTTTATTGTATCGTATTTTATATAGAGCTGATACATAAATGCATGAGACGATGGAAATTAAATATAAATAAAAGTACTCCTACTTAGCTAGGTTTCAAATGATTAAACATACAAAATAAGTAAAACGGCAGGGTAGCAACGAAGCAAACACAACATAACAATTTATACATTTTGCGTAACATTCGGCTAACGGTAACAAGATGCACGATTGCACGTTAATACTATACAGTTACATTTTGCGGATTTAATTTAACAACTTCTCTATATCAGCCTTATTATGTAAATGCTACAACACGAAGCTTTTTAAACATTATGTTCAAACTTTAAACCCACAAACAATCGCAAAGTTTTTGTGTTTTCCAGACAGCTCGCAGCTAATACGTTGACACGAGGAAACAAAATATCATGGATCAGGAAACAAAAATAGGTACTGTACTTGCTTATCATACAAGTGTTCTCTAATAAATAACATAGGGTACTTAACTAAGCCATTATAAAGAAATCAGCCTTATAGTATTGAAGCCTAAATCCAAAGGCGGGCTCCTGTTTGCGAAGAGTATCATCATTGCCTCGATGTTCAATAGAGCAGGATTCGCTTCTCGACCTGCTTGCGGCAGATGGGGCAAACGGTGATGCGGTCGCCGCACATCTGGCACATGCCGTGCCCGCACAGGAAGATCATGTTCTTCAACCGGTCCAAGCAGATTGGACACATCGTCTGTAACATACGTTATTACAAATGTATCATTGCGTTACAAATATCTTCGTGGGTTGTTTTCTCGTTACCGGATGCACCTGGTGTATATGCTGCTTGTCAGTAAGGTATGTCGAGACCGGCAGCGGGTCAGGCAAAATGATTACAAAGATAGGCCAAGTGCCTGTCTGACTAATTCCACGTGTAGTGTAGGGTTCCATGGTCAGCACTGATATGCGCATCTCATGCCGTTTATCATGGGCCGTTTTTTATCATCTCGGTGTTTTAATAATGTAGCTATGTTGTAATAATTAATCATTATAGGTAATGAAAATAAGTAAAAAAAATATATCTTGCTAGTACTTACATTTATTAAAAAATTAGGGAATGCAAAATAAAATTTGCTTCGCTATAAATCCAACATGCCCGAGGCGGGAGTTCTACGATGTTACCGAAAATATTAAAGACACAAATATAGTGGCGCTGACCTGTTCCTTGATGTCCTGGAGCTGCTGTTGTAGCTTCTGTACATCGGCTACGGCGGGCATGGGGGCCGCGGGGTTTGCGGGGTGTATAGGGCCGGCCGGGGCGGCGGGGGCGAGGGCTAGGGGCGTGGGCGCGGCCGCGAAGCGCGAGCCGTTGTTCATGTAGTGCGGTGCGGACTGCACCGGCACCGGCTGCCCCTTGTTCACCTGCACCTGCGCAAGGTTGCTGCCGCTCTCTTTGTCCACTGCGGATATACAAAAACTCATAACTGAACATGTAGCTACATAATCTTAAATTTTGAATAACAGGCGGACACTATACAAGGTGTGGCGTAAGTAGTGGTCCACCGTTAAGGATTCGATATATCAGATAATTTACTATAAGATATTACAATCTTGACCATTTTTACCCAAGGGTTTCGAAAATATATACTTTTTTGTTTTATATTTACGATGTTTCTACCTTTTGTTACAAATTTGGTTGTAGTTTCAACAAAAACCATAGTTTTTTAATTTAAATTTCTGTTAATTACTGCTGAATACTAGAGCTATCGTGTAAAATTATGTTTTTTTATGTAAATTTAGAGCTTTTGAAGAAAAACTTAGTTCTTCTCTATTTTAAACCTAATTTTAACAATATTTATGCAAAATCAAGAGCGATTTTTGTAAAAAAAAAATTACTACTAAAATGGTTAAAACTGTAATATGTTAAAGTAAATTATCTGGTATATCGAATCCTTAACGGTGGACCACTATTTACGCCACACCCTGTATAAAAGCTGTAAGAACCGGACCGAACCCTAGGGGATTCCACAAACGTTCTACTTCAACGATTAACAATATAGTCTCGAAATATAGTTACAATCAATCTTGTGCGGCGGCGCGGGTGGCTGCACGGGTAGCTGCACCGGCGTCTGCACATGCGCGTGCGGCGCGGCGGGCGGCGATAGCGGCGTGCGGCACTCCACACACTTGCGCATGAGCGGCGCGCAGGCGGCGCAGGCGCACACGTCGCCGCACGGCCGGAACACCACGGTGGCGGGCGCCTCCGAGCACACAACGCACTCGCCCACACGCGCGCGTGACGTCACGCACGCGCGGCAGATTAGGCACTTCTTCACCTGCACACAAAATAAGATCTCCCATGCAGATTTCGGCTGACTATTTCTTGGAGACTATTGGTTACGAGCGTGTACTCTGATGTGGTTAATGTAACGTATGTTGCCTGTGATAGTACATTACTGCAGCGGCCAGCAAAAGAGGCATTGATGGACGAACGGGGCCGAGGCGAAGCCGAGGCACACATAAGTCCATCAATGCCTAGTTGTGGCCAAGGCTTGTATAGTACTTTTTTCAAATAATGCGCGGAAATTAAAACTAAGTAGTACCTAGGCAGAACTTTTTCAACAATAATTTTTCTCGCGTTAAAGTGTTCATTTGTTTTTTTTTTAATAAACAGCTTTCTATTTGCAAGCCAGTTCGAAATTTAAATAAAACCTTTGATAAGTTACCTCCTTGGTTGCCATGTTTCGAAGTAAAAGATCGTACCTTTTTAAATTACATGACAGTTAAGGATTTTCATACAACTTTTTACAACAGCTCGCATGTATTTGACCAGTACAGCAATTTCGATTTATCTCGAAGAAGGTTGTCAAAATAACGCTCAAATTTCCAAGCATGTTTGAGAAAATATACATACGTGTACAATGCGGACACGTTTAAATACCATTATGGTAAAAGTATGATGGAATGGCTAACTCTTGAAATTACATAAACGCTGCACTAAATTCAGCGTTTATTCTACTCGTCCGGGTGACAGAAAGAGACAGAGAAAGAGGAAAATTCTGATTCGTACGTGCACCTTAATGTGCAAATTGACAACTGCAACCCCAAACAAATTGGGATAAGAGCAGAGATAATTAAGGGACGACGATGAGGATTGGTTTATCCTGGCAGTTGCTTCCTATAAAACGGGGCGTTCCAGATTCAGATCTAAGCTATTCAGTCTGCGACCATTATACTTGAGAAGCATCTAGAAAGAAGATATAAAGTGGAAATTGTTACCCTCGCTGCGCAGACGTTACAGCAGCAGATGTGTCCACATGGGCGGAAGAGTGTGTCTCGCTTGGCATCGGAGCAAACGAGGCACTCGTCCGTGGTGGGGTCGTGCGGTGGCGGCGCGAGAGGCGCGAGCGGCGCGGGCGCGACCTGCGCGGGCGCCGGCTCGGCGGCCGGCGGCGGCGACGCGCTGCCTCCGGCCACAGCCGCAGCGCTCAACGAGCTCGACTCGTTCTCTGGTGTGCCTTCGCCACCCAAACTTGCTCCTTCCTTGCGACAAGACGTCAAAGTCTTGCATAGATTCGGATCCGGGCATAAGTCCAGAGGCGTCTGACCTAGAAAATAAAATAATTTCAGAATAGAATATTGTTTATTATTGAAGGTGGTTAAAAAATCAAGTTGGAAAAAAGTTTCTCTACAACATACTTCTAGTGTGTACCTATACAATAATAAGAAAATAAATATTTATTGAATATTCTCATATCGATCAAAGGAATAAGAATAGGTACACATGATGTAGTAAAAAAGGAAGTTGGTAAAAGTAGGACTCTTTCTTGGGAGTCTTCAAAATATTCATTAATCAATATAATTTCTGTAAAAGTAAAATACGCGGTTGCTATCATTTGTCTTTCTTAATTTGGCTGGTAGATTATTTTAAATATGTGGAGCTTCGCAGAATATGCTGTTTTGCATCAGCGTGGTTTGCCAATGTAGAACGTACCACACATACTTTGTCAGCATGTCGTGCTCTACCTCTTGTATTAAATAAAATAATATTGATAATTTATAAACAGAGCGCTTTCATATAAAACAGGGGAAGGTCATATTTTATGTTCTATATAAAAAGGTTTGGCATGATTCTTTTGGTTTAATACTAGTTACCGTCAAGATGGAGGGACCAAGTCTTGGATTTCAAATCAGCCTACGCATTTAGCATTGTTCTTATACAGTGTTTCTGCGCGTTGACTACCAAAAGCCAGTCAGTTTTCCCAGAACATTATGCTGTATCTTAATGTTATGTGTATCTGAACGTGAACATACACTGAAAAAAAGAAATAGCTGAACCAGTTTTGCTAGTTGGAAAATTCTCTAATAGGTACCAAAGTTTTGTTCCAATTAGCAGAACTAATGTAGCTGCAAGTCCCAAACTAGGTATGCTAATCGTTGTCTATTTATCAGTAGTCAAAATGTTAGCTAATGGTTATCAAAACGAACTAGTCAAACTGAGTTAGTTGCAAGAACAAACTATTTGATAGCCTGTAACCAGACACTTTGACTTGTATTCAATAGAATGTTAATTTAAAGAGTGTCAATCACTTATCTATATATACCGAAATAGAATACATTAATTTATAACTAAATCTATTTATTTGTTTGTAGCTATTTTTTTATCAAATATTAAATCTTAGTTTATTTATTACTAGATAAGTCAAATGTATAAAATATCAGTCAAACTTAGAGATTTATTACAAAACTGTTTAGCAATTTGTAGTCCAAATGTTGTTAATTATAACAATACGAATTTGTTTATTGATAATAAAGCTCATTGTCTATTTTCCCGTGCTTCTCGTCAGTGTTGGCGTCGGTTTGGTCGGTTTATGTTCAAACTTGTACGTTTCTTGCGGGCGGCGCGCGGCGGTCGCCATTCTGTGCGTTTTTATAAACTAAAATAGTTTGTTCTCGTCTCGAACTGTACCTACATGTTGACATTATCATCTATTGTGTGCATGGATTACGTATATGTAAAAAAACTTTGTAAAAGTGTTATGGAAAACGAGGGAATTCCAGTGGACCCCATGGCCGAATACATGCGCTCATGGGGCCTGGAAATGTACATAAACATGTTTAAAGGTATGTGATTGTTTGATTTTAATTTAGATAACCAGCTTTCTGTTGGTCTCATGAGTGGTCGAACACTCATCAAACGTTTGATGAGATCGGAGTTACCAATCGCAGAGGGCTACTGGTTCAGATGTCGCGAAGGCGAAGGGGAGCGGCAGCCCCCTGCCTCCGCCCGGACTGCCTGTTTACAAGAATCCAAATATTTTTTTTCCAATTAAAATATAATCCACATACCCTTTCTGTCAGGACCTAACCTCCCTTATTACGAAATTAGCCCAGATTATCCCCTAAGATGACCCACTGACCCATTGACCTTCTCTACCAGAAGCTCTTCTCAATTTGAACTTTGGTTAGATGCATCATACAAAATTCATACCTATGTAGGGAATTGTGATCATTATTTCTATTACCTACTGGTTGGTTGGTGGTGAAGGTATAATCCAATAAGAAATACCTATTGGATTTCAGATCTTTGCTAAATGTGGCATCAAGATCAATTAAGGGTATTTCATGCTCTGTCTACCCCGTATTGGGATATTGGCATGACTTAATGTATGTACAATTTAAATTGGTTTACATTTCAGCATAGCATGCAAGAGTCAACTACGCATGATGTGATTAACAGCCTGCCAATCCTCACAGATGCTAGCATAAATATTACTGAAGATCTACCAGAATCAAACAACGAGGTACAAGAAAATTCTAAAAATGAACCACCCAACTTGAATACAAATGTAAGCAATTTTGCTGTTTATTTCATATTTACTATTTACATTCATGGTTTCCAGGTCATGCATTGTATTTTTATTACGCAGAGTGTCAAAACCCCTTACTATCTTACACCTTTTAATCTATACATATAATATTATTATATATTATATATTATATTATTATTATATATAATAATATTATATGAAATATGATGACTCTCAACATCTATCAAATTTTAATCATATCATAATATTCATTCAATATTTATTTATTTTCCTTTTTTAGGATTCCGTACCCAAAGGGTAAAAACGGAAACGTCGGTCGCCAGGCTGTATCTCATGAACTGTGATAGTTAGATAGGTGAAATTTTCACAGATGATGTACCTATTTCTATTGTCGCTATAACAGCAAATACTAAAAAATAGAATAAATTAAATATTTAAGGTGGCTCCCATACAACAAACGTGGTTATTTTGTCGTTTTTATAGATAATGGTACGGAACCCCTCGTGCGCGAGTCCGACTCACAATTGACCGGTTTTTTATAATTTGCCTAATCATTGGTTAACTCAGATGTTGTTTATTTTTCAGGAAGTGTACATTTTGAGCTCATGTAATGAAGGAAAAGGTCTACTACTCCGCTATCAAGAAAGTGGGTTGCTGAATAACGCGGCAAGAAGAAAACTATGTAACATAATCATATCCGATGAACTAAAAGACAACCCCAATAAAAAAGTCTCCAGTGCAAGATTTTATACGCTGGCATTTGAAATAAACCAAGTCTTTAAAAAAGAAAGTTCTGCGGTGTATTTTACACCATTTAAATCCTTCAATCCACGTCAGAAAATTTCGGCTCAAGGTAAATTACTGGATTGTTATCGACAGAAGAGACGCGATTATTTAAAATCAGGTGTCATTGTTTCTGAGAAACTTGTCTCAGCATCAATATCATCCTCAAGTACTTCGGATTCACCCCGGCCCAATACAAACACACAAGAGGCTATTATTTAAATCACCCCTTTAAGATAAGTCCTCCATTTGCTTCTACCCGGTAGTTTCTAAATAAACCACAGTAATTTAATTACTTACCAATTATTTTTGTTTATTTAGTTCATATTCCTATTTTGTTCATTTAACTATTATTCATAATATTACCGAGTGACCAGTTGGTTTGGTCAATGATCCTTTAATTTCCTTAAAATTACTTTGGATTATAAGCCAATGCTTGGAAAATTTCCTATCAAGGCGGTTGTAAATCAGAGGTGGAACCACTATCACAAAAAAATGTAGCAAATAATACAAAACTTCATAAAAAATTACGTTTACTGACAATAATATGTGTTATTTTATTTTTTTAATCTTTATATTACAATGACTTTTTATATTACCTGCACTTTTTCTTTTCTTTTTTTTTTTGTGAACGTGGCGCTACCTCCGCACCAAAACCCCTAATATTTGATTTATTATTTCTTTATTTTTTATGACTGCGATATAGTCTTATTTTGAATAACTTAAGATCACGTTGATGTTGTTTGTTTATTAGTTTAAGCTTCACTCCTACTGTGTTTTTTTTTTAAAATATTATTCAACTGAGAAAGCCGATTGCTTTTGAGGTTAATTCCGTCTTTAATGTGTGAATTTAATATTGTATTGTAATGTAACATGTAAATCATGTTTCTTCAATCTTCTAGTCTAGCTAGGGGAATCTATGATAATGGATAAAATACCATACAATGGATACAATACTCAAATAAACAAAGAAGTTTTTAAAATAAAAAAATGTTTTTTATTAATTTTTGCATGTTCCTTGCCATCTTTGTTTTAGGGCAGCTGTTAAACCTGCAACCACGTGTCAGGGCGCCACCTTTCAAAAATATTATTGTTTTGTAAAACAATAATATTTTTGAAAGGTGGCGATTCCGACCTGTGGTTCCGGGTCCTACAGCCGAACTAGGACCAGCTACTGGTAGCTAAACTATATTAGCAATAAATAAATAAACAATGCAGTTACTTCCACGTAAAGCGATTATCTACTAGTAATCAAACAGTTTAGCAAGAGATAACAACACAATAACGTTATATATAAACGAACTATTCAATAATTTATTAATAAACCATACGACGTACAGTTATTTAAACACTTCAGTTTTAATTAGCCAAACTAGTTTAGTAACAACGACACTAACTGTGTATCTATAAACTGTCAAACAGTTTTGTATAAATAACAAAACTAAGTTGTCTGCAGTTAGCTTTGAGGGGTTGGTAAATAATAACTCTACTTTTTTTACAAAACTCATTTTAGTTACCAATAGCCTTAGTTTAGTCGTCACTCGATTTTGGTGGCATGCAGCTAAAATTTTAGCTATTAGCAACAATTCTTTTTTTTCAGTGTATTCCCCGGTGTCGAGGGGTGAGACAAGGGGACGTCAATTACCAGAAATTGTTCTCTGTCGCGTTGGAGGACGTGTTTAAGACGCTGAACTGGGAAGGACGCGGCATTGACGTCAACGGTGAGTACATCTCACACTTGAGATTTGCAGATGACATCGTCATACTGGCTGAATCTGTGCAAGACTTGTAGCAGATGCTAGACGGTCTAGTTGATTCTTCTGTACGCAATGGTCTCCGGATGAACTTGGGCAAAACCCGGGTTATGTTAAACGAACGGGCTATGCTTGGAGTCTCTCTGAGGGATCGAATCCGCAACGAGTTGATCCGGCAGAGAACCAAAGTTGTCGACACAGCTCACAGAATAAGCAAGCTGAAATGGCAATGGGCCGGCCATATTAGCCGTAGAACCGATGACCATTGGGGTAGACGGAGACCGCGAATCGATAAACGTAAGGTGGGACGCCCTCAGGCTAGGTGGAGCGGCGATCTTCGCAGGATGGCTGGCAGTGGCAGCAGCTGGATGAGAGTTGCCAGAAATCGAGTTGAATGGCGTGCAATAGGAGAGGCCTATGTCCAGCAGTGGACTGCTATAGGCTGATGATGACGATGGCGTGCAATAGGAGAGGCCTATGTCCAGCAGTGGACGGCTATAGGCTGATGATGACGATGAAGGTTATGGCAACATACCCACGATACGCTGTAATCAAGGTGCCTCTTTATGAAGTCCATATGCCATCTTGCTCAGTTTTTTACAAATTTGTTGAATGTGTATTTTCCAGTTCAGTATTCCTAAATGTATACCTAAATTTTTTGTAGTTATGTCTTCTACAATATCGTTACCAGTATATAAATATGGATCCCAACGAAATTAGCAGTTTGGCTTTGATAAAAGTAAGTGATGTACGTATTTGGTTTTATCGAAATTTATTTTGAGATTATAAATATGATGCCAGCCATTGGATAATAGATGCCAAAAAGTTGTTAATATGTATTTCTAATGATGTCTGCAAAAAGAGTAATTGATTCGTCAATTTTGGTTGGTAAGTCATTGATATATAGGATACATTGTAAGGGTCCCAATATACTACCTTGAGGTACACCTTATTTAATTACTAGCTTCCGCCCGCGGCATCGCCCGCGAGGTATGTCGATAAAAAGTATCCTATGTCCTTCCCCCGGATGCAATCTATCTCTCTCCCAAATTTTATCGAAATCCGTTCAGTGGTTTAGGCGTGAAAAGGTAACATACAGACAGACAGACAGAGTTACTTTCGAATTTATAATATTAGTGTGGGTTCTTTCCTCCGGGTTTATATTTCTTTTCTGTTTTGTTGAGTGCATAATTTTGATATTTCTTTTGTCTGTGGGCTAAGTAAGTAAAATTATGAGTTTAAAGACATTTCCTCTAATTCAGTAGTGATATATTTTGTTTAGGTATGTCATGTTTTACATGGTGAAATGCTTTAGTGATGTCCATATTGTATAAAACAGTCTGTTTAAAATTGTATAAAGCTTTATTTACATTGTTGTTTCTTCTAAAACCTTACTGTTGTAGTACTTACTGAGTACCTTTTTGGAAGTCGGTTGATTTTTTTTTGTAAAAAAGTGTTATTTTTCACATTTTAGTGAGAGAGTTTGTAATTTATCTAAGTTACAATAGCCTAATGTCAACTGCTCATCACGTTTTACAAAATATTGCTTTTCCCGATGCTGGGACGTTAATTAACATATACCCATACCATACATACACACACATCGATGCCTTAGTTCACAATTGCATTAACTAAAATTTCTTTTTGTTATTTTACTTGGATTTTCTACTGTTCTCGTCTTAACTTTAAAAAACTTTAAAGCTCTCTCCTCAAAAATGTAAATTTCGTAGTTAGTGCAATTGTGAACTAAGGCATCGATTTACTTACATACGCATTGTGACGAGCATAAATTGCTTAGCCACCATATTAAAGTAATCGAATCGCAACCCGTGAAATATTTATCGTTGAGTAGTTCCGATGGCCATCTGTAGTCTTCATCATCAGCTCCACTTTACCCAATGATAATCATCATCCGAGAGCAAATGCTCAAGTTACTTTAAAAAATACCCAAATTTTTTTTTGTTTGCCTATAAAATTTGAAGGGTTCCCATCCCTTTCAAAAAAAAAAAATTATATAGGTCCACAATTGACGGAGAAATCGGTGAACATACATAAAGTCGAACATATAACCTCCTCCTTTTTGGAAGTCGGTTAAAAAGCAATGCAAACAATAATTTATCACTCACACATTCTTCGCAGTTTTTGTTACATTTTCGGGTTCATTTTTGTAAAGGTATTTAAGGAAGGTGGGTGCCATATTTTATTGTCAGGGGCTTGTGGTTAAGTAATAACAGCCGCACGGGTCGATCGATCAGGTTAAGCTTTGCTTGCCGCGGTTGATTCGTGGATGGGTGACCATCTTTACATAACAAGACCGGAGGGGTCTCGGAAAGTACGTTAAGCCGTTGGTCCCGGCTATCATTTATGGTTCTTTCAGAGTCGTTACGGGTAGTCAGAAGGTCGAAGGTCTGACAACCAGTCTTACCAGGGGATATCGTATTACCCAGCAACTGGGTTGTGGCGGTCAGATAGGCAGTCACTCAATGTAAAATACTGGTATGCAGCTACATCCGGTTAGATTGGAAGCCGCCCCAACATGGTTGGGAAAAAGCTAGACAGATTAAGGTGCTATATCTGTTGGTGATATTTTTGACATTGATTAAAGAAGCTGCTGTGTTTGCGTGCTCTTATACGCACGTGTTTGTGTGACAAAATAAAAAATTTTACTTTTTTTCTTTTTTGCTTTACTATTTAAACCGTATACCTACAAAGACAAATATACGATATATACTACTCAAAATAAAATAAGGGCCACTTGTATATTTACATTTTAAACTAACTGAATGTTGACCCACGATATGATAACTCATTTCTATGAATTCTGTTATGATCTTAAGTGGTTGAGGAACGATAACAGCGAAGTATGGGCTATATTGTGGTTGAGGGTACGATTTGACTGATATTTTATCTCGAACCTTTTCAAGTGGGCAGTTTTGTTAAATTTTTGTGTTTTATTTCAATCAGTTTAACTTCAGTTCGCTGTGTGTTACGGTTGTTTTTGGAAGCTAAGCGTGCAAATCGATCGTTTCAACTGTACGATGCCAAGAATTCGACACCATATGGACAACGCTACTGCTATTAGAGCCGTAGCAATGATTGAGGGTGGTCAATCGCAACGTTCAGTGTCTCTACAATTAGGATATTCACGAAGGGCTGTTCATAACTTGTGGAACCGGTACCAGGAGACCGGTAGTGTGTCTCGGCGTCGTGGCTTAGGAAGAGTACGTGCTACTACTGCCAGCGAAGATCGGTACATTCGACTTTGTGCAAGACATGAACGAACTGCTACAGCGCGCACTCTGCAAAATCGTCTACGCCGCACTACAGGTACAACTGTCAGTGACCAGACTATACGCAATCTCTTGCACGAAGACCAGCAACGTTCAAGAAGGCAAATTAAGCGAACTAAACTGAACGGGAGCCAGCGCGCAAACCGTTTAAGATTTGCGCGTCAATATCTTGAATGGGGGATGGAGGAATGGCGTAACGTGCTCTCCACGGATGAGTGCAAGGTGAAATTTTATAGTGACGATCGACGTGTCAGAGTGTGGAGAAGAAGCGGTGAACGATTTTCTGACCCTTGCATACACGAACGTGACAGGTTTGGTGATCCCAATGTGATGGTCTGAGGTGGAATCAGCTTATAAGGCAAAACAGAGCTTGTTTTTCTGAAGGAGGGTACTGTAACAGTACAAAGTTACATCGAACATGTTATCAGACCCCATGCTATATCGTTTTCACAACGAGCAGACGATGGCTTCATCTTAATGCAGGATAATGCACGAGCGCACACAGCCCGAGCGACCATGTCTGTCTTAGAGGAAGCCAATATTCAGGTTTTGCCAAGGCCTGCCAACAGCCCCGACCTAAATCCGATCGAACACCTTTGGGACCAGCTCAAGAGGATGCGCCAGTTGATTGACCTCCTGAAAATGTGTTTGGAGGAGATTCCTAACGAGAACATCAGACACCGTATTGAGAGCATGCATTCGAGGCTTCGAGAGTGTGTTTTAAAAAGGGTAGGCCATACTCGTTACTAACCCCATAAAAAACCACTGTACATTTTGTGATTTTGAGACTGAACTTTAATTTTAATGTTTGTGTTTCAATACCCGCAAATTTGGCGAAACCTAAAAATCATGATTGTCGTAAATTTTTTATTCAATCTTATTAAAATTAATTTTATTTGATGAAAACATAGTGGTTTGATTTAATTTAAACACCCCAGCATCGTAAACTTCACAAGTATTAAGTTACGCAGAAAAATAGTGGTGGCCCTTATTTTGTTTTGAGTAGTATATTATTCTTGTACCTTTCTTATTCTTAATGGTGAGATCAGCACCATGCGCGGCGAGGAAGCATGCTATAGAGGCGGAGGACTTTTTATCGTGCGCATGCGCAAGGCCTGTGAGCAGCGCCGCGTCGCGCGCGTCCTGCAGGCGCCGTAGCTGCTGCAGCGTGTGGTGGCGCAGCGCTTCGTGCAGCGGAGTGTCGCCATCCTGATGGAGAGTTTTTGTGTTATTGAGTAATGCTCTATGGGAGAGTATTGCCAAAATCGCGCTGGTTTATATATACATCCCTCATTAATGCACTAAAACACTAGTTATGAATGCAACTTTTGGGATGTATCCCAAAAGGAACAAAATAATAACGGAGTTGTCTTAAAGGTCACCTTATCGCAAATATTGAGATTCGCTCCATGCGCGACGAGTAGACGGACGATTTGTGTGTGTTGCCGTTCTACGGCGAGGTGTAGGGCTGTTTGCAGATTTGCGTTTTGGAGGTCGGGGCGCGCGCCGCCGCGGACCAGTAGCTCGGCTACCTCCGCGTGGTTGTTCAGCGCAGCCAAGTGCAGTGCCGTATAGCCGTCATCCTTCGCGTCGTCAACAATCCACGGCCGTGGCAGCTTGCCCAGCATTATTTTCATTGCACTGTAATCAATGCAAGGACTTGTGTAAGAATGGCATGTAAACACAAAAAAAAAAAACATTTTGATTTTGTGCTTCAAAGATATAGGAGATAAGCTAAATCTAAGCAAAGCCAGCGGGCCCGTCTTCGTTTTACCGAGAATAAAAGGTACGAAACGAAAGTGTCTTACGCCTTTACCCCGCAGATATCTAAATGCTGTCTTTTCGAGAAAATAATAATTTATATTAATGAATTAATCATGAAATCAGAGGGCTGATTCCCGTCATTTTAAGAACACAGTCGGATCTCAATCTGTCAAAAATATCTCTAATTTCCATAAATTTTTGACAAGTTTTGCCATTGATTGTCGCTGAGATGAGATTGCAACTAGATTTAAAAAGTTTTGTAATGACGTGAATTGGTCTTCAGATATGAATGCCGACTGTCTAAAATATGTTTGCTCGTGACTGTACATAGTACAAATTAGCAGGGCAGTTTAAACTGGCTGGCCATAAAAGTTCAGTGTACCCCCGGAGCATATCGTGTTTGTACCAATACAAGTTGCTTTGATACCGTCGCAAACAACGTAATTCGATAGTGTAGATTGCGATGTTAGAGCAACTTCGTAGAGACTACTACAGTGACCTTTTTTCTCGGATAACTTTCGCAGTACCTACTAGCTGTTTAGGTAAGTAAGAGCTTACCTAGATAGACTAGATGCTCGTAGTTTCAAAGAAAACGTTGATGTAATTTGAATGAGACTATAATAATTATAATGAATGATTTAGGCTAATATCTCCATGATGGTCCACTAAGATTTATTTGTATTCAGTGAAGCATTTTTTTCAATAGTGAAAAAAATACAAAAATGCAATCTGCCTCGTCACATAGATATTTGTGTTAGTCAAGAAGAGTTCCATACTTCTGTATTTTCTTGACTTCTCTATTTTTTCGATTCATGAAACGCTGGTTTAGATGGACAGAGAGGTATACGCCGATCTCTAGATTATAGATGGTCGCTACCGTGACTATCGAACTTAGGGTCCAGGGTTCCATGCTTAGGTCGAACAAGTGTTATGGATTTTTCCATTAGGATTTTTTAGACTGAGTCTGGATTTGTGTTCTTTTATGGTAGGTTTACCTACATTTCGCGTAATAAGAATTCTTATTTCGCGAAACGGGTAAACCTACCATCCAACTCTGTCTACCCCTTCGGAAAATACTACAGGCGTGATTTTATGTTTTATGTCAATGTAATTTATAAAATACGAGCAAATACAGACTGATTATCAGTTATCTAATAAACATGATTATTTTGGCTGTATGGGCAACGTCAGGTACCTATCTATATTATCATTTTAACCAGCCTATACTTACAAACTACGCTTGCTGAAAATCTAAAAACCTCGGAAATATTTATGTTGGTTTTATTCTTGCATATGCAAATTTATGTAAATAGTACGTTGTATTCAAAAGCCGTTTCCGACAACGGCGTCCGCCGCCTGTGACAAAACCTTTAAAAAAAATGAGATTTACACCCCCGCGTATAGCAGGCGATATTCACTGGGATATTCATAGACTGTTTAAGAAAAAAGTGGATGTAACGCATCCCCCGCTGAGCCTCACTATTATTAACCCGTATGATGGATTCAGGAATTAGAATGTCGTTTTAAAATTGAGGTACTTACAAAAGTTTATTTATTTATATAGCTATCATAAAAACTATTATACATTTTTATTATCTAATTGCGTAATGTGAATTATGAAGATGTTATTATTTTTGCAAATTAAAATATGTAGAGTACGTGAATGCATTTTGAATCTTCCTGGATCTCTTCCTGGAGATAGCGTTAATGATTTGAAATGTAAGTAGGTAAGGTCGTCTACAACTTGTAGAGTCGCAAGTTGTTCGGTAGGAATTACTTATGTTTAGGTACTGATTAGAACGACGAAACCTGGGAAAAGTTTAGGATTATGATGCTAATTATATGATTTATTCATATGCCATGTAACTACATGCTGATAACATTATGATATTATGATCCGCTTGGAACCGTAGCGTACGTTACTATGCAACAGTTAAATCTACGGATAAACGTCTTTGTTTAAGACTACGTCTTCGGTACCCACATTCTTACAGCAAATCAAGGAAATTACAAGTTATGAAATCCCAAACTCGAGCCAAGTAGGTAACGAGAACACAGTGAGTGTATTTTTTATTTGTGTGCCACATAAGTTCGGATCACTACCAATTCTTTATTATAATTTAGTTTGAGTAAATACGAGTAAATGTTCAGTAACAAGGCAAATAATTTATGTAATCTCAGATGCAGAAATCAACGACGATGTCGAGGTGGGTGAACTCCAAACAGAAATAGCGCAAGAGTTACGTTGCTACATCTAGATACAAGGTGTACTCTACAAGAAAAAAATAACGATCGTTTTAACAAGAACGAGAACCTAATAATACGCTAAATACAATCCTAAGGACCGCTTTAATTTTGATGTAAATAATAAAATAACTGCCTACACTCTGATGTGGTCATTAGTACAATATAGTGATCGCAACATTAACCGAGTGGATGGCAACAATGAATTAGACGGTTACACGTTTTAATATGCTACGTTACATTCAAAGAGTAAAAACGAACGAACTAATTAAATAAGGTCAAACGTCGACAGCGGCGGGCGCGGCGGCGGCGGCGGCGGCGGCGCGGGCGCTCGCCTGTGCGCACGCACAGCGCTCGTCCTACGCGCCAGCAGTCCGCGACAGCGCGCCGCACGCCTCGCCCCGCTCATCTGTCACTGTGTCGCATCATCAGTGATACATTTAAGCACTGATCTAGCAGTTCTCATTAACTTGTACACAAAGTGACTGAATCACGAAAACAGTGCTACGATGATACCGACTATTAATTACTAATTAGTTGAATAATGTCTCTTGCTTTGGCATACCTAAAGGAATGGTGTATAGCAGTGGTAAGTTTATATATTTCGGTTTCAGTTCAATGTCATTACAACGCACAAAATTTTATGCATATAGGTACTTACACAAATATTTGTAAGTATGTAGGTACCCAGACCTACAAGTAAATTAGAAATTACTGCTGAAATAATTTTTTATTTTAAATTGATAATTGAGTGGAATACAACAAACAAAAACCGTTAAAATATATTTTCTGGACCTTGTAAACAAACTGTTTAAGATATTAAATTGTGTTTGCTTCAAACCAACGGATTTTCGAAAGCATGGAACAGTGTTGATTCATCAGATTAGTTTGAAACTTACACATACGGAATATGTAAGTGTTTACCGGATTTAATTAATAAATTACGAGTTTAATAATAAGCGATGAGTTCAACATTACTTGTGTAAACAGATCGAGTGACACGTCACTGACTTTTCCAAGATTCTATGTTACTTTTTTTTATTAGCTTTTTGTTGGCCCTCTGCTGGGCAAGATCTATTACATAATACATGTATTTTTAGTAGCTTAGGTACTACATATATTATACAACTATCTTTAAAAAGATTATGATATACTTAAAATACATATCTTTTCTTAGTTTAGTATAAAAATTCGATACAGAAGTTCAGTCTGTGCGTGAATGAAAATCTAATCGTAAGCGTGATAGCACAACAGACCAAAGGTATAATTTTTTAATAATTTATGTATGTACAATACAGGCATGAGTGGTAAACAAATACCTACTATAGGTCGTGGAGACAAATACTATAACTTATAGTGGGGTAAGTATTATAAATCACACGGGTTTTATAACAATGACGCTGAAAATTATGTGATTAAGGTTACTGAGCAAACTTTACATACCACGGAAAATGGTTTTTAGGGTTCCGTACCAAAATGGTAAAAAGGAACCCTTATGGTGCGACTCAGTCTGTCTGTCTGTCCGCCTGTCACAGCTGGATATCGCAAGAACTACCTACTAATGCCATCAACTTCAAATTTAGAATAGTTTTTTTACATGATGTTTGCCCAATTATTTTCCAAATAAGAAAGAAAAAAAAAATTTTTTGCAACAAGTCCCTATTGCAAAAAAAAAAAAATTATTTCTTTTTTATAGGCCGCATAGCTTTCGACTTTTGATCAAAAATGTAAAAAAAAAACCGTCCCGGGGCCCTTATCTCCGAAGTTTGCATAGAGAAAATCTGAAATTATTCTATGTGATAGAAGTTTATGTAAAGATTACAGGAAAAATGAAACGATGTCTCTAAGTAGCACACTTTTTCAGAAATTATCAACAAAAGTTACATTAGTTCCACTAGCGGTCAAGAGATGGCGCTGACCTAAAACTGCAATATTGTATTCCGCAGCGGGCAGTATTAAAATTCTCTGACAATTATATAATAGGCCTCACCGAAGAAAATTTAAAAACATATGATGGTACGGAACTCTCGGTGCGCGAGTTCGACTCGCTCTTGCCCGGTTTTTTAATTATTTGAGCATGGCTTCTGGACCTACAATTCCTTTCTAAATTATCTCTTACTAAATTGCTGCAAATCATCATTTTAATAAACTAGTTTATCTATCCAATGTCAAGTGTTTACAAAATTTCAAGACAATATCAGTTTCCTCGTGTAGACGATCCCGGATCCCGGCTACAGCATCAAGCGATCTCTACCAAATAAATGAACTTATAAAAAGTTTCAACTTGATAGCCAAAAGGAACTTGTCCAAAATTAGGTTGCAAGAATTGCACAAGTGAAACTAAATATAAGCTTGTATAAACAATTTTAGCGTCTCACTATCTGTCATAGCCGTGTCATTTTCTCGGATACAATGTGACGAAGGAATTTAAAATGTGTCAGGATGTAGGTATATTTATTAAGTAGGTAGCACTTTTTTATTAGGTGCGAGTTAGCCCCTTAAAGTATCAATGCACTGTTTTAATGATATAGCAGCTATACTCGTATCATTAAAACAGAAAAACGGGAAAACGCTTTGAAGTTCAAATTTCTAAAATATTTATATGATCAATTAATTTTCTTAATTTTCGATGCTACCAGGGTCCGTATCAGTACATTAGTTTACTAGGTAGGTGTTAATTCGGTTGGACACGCTCCCAAGTGCCGATGGGTGTCTTCGGGCCGGGTGGTTAGAATTTCACACTCTCCGGTCTTAAGACTAAAGTCTAGACGCCACGCCATTAGAAGATTTCCCTCCGTAAGAAAAAGGTATTAACTTAGTTACGGTAACTGTCCATTTTAAACTGATAAATTTCACAACAAGTACACAAAATTGTTCTAAGTAATTAAACGAGATTCATGACTGTATCATGAAATATATGAATGAAGGGAACAAGATAAGTACCTGCCGCATTGTTTCCAGTTCGGGGAAAGACTACTACTACATATATCTACTGTTTCTGTGAAAGATTTGATCGAGTGTTTATTAATAAAATTGTGGTACCTCCATAAAGAATCATGATAGTGTAAAGGCTCCCACAGACAGATGCGACGCGACTCTAGTAGAACAATTTCTATGATGCTTTCATATAAATTTATTGTTCTATTAGGTTCGCGTCGCGTCTGTCTTCGGGAACCTAAAGTTCGACTAGCACTTGACTGTTTTTAATAGTTAGTTATTTGTGTCGTTTAGGTCATTTTCTTTTTGATAACGTATGTTGAGTAACTACCACAGTAGTTGACCACAAAGGCGTGCGGATGAGCTCGATGGTTAGTGAACTAATCAGTCAAGTCAATGTGCAATACAAAGAATACGTTCAATCTCAGGTGTATTAAGAGGAAATGCGGATGGTCGTTTCTCCATAGAAACACTCTCGCCCGTTTTATTTCTGGTTAATGATCATAAAGCAACAGATTACAGAATAATAATTATTAACTACTTATATGTCTCTATGTTTTACTTTATGATGATATTTTTTTTTTAGAAGCACTAGAACCCTCAAAAATGCCGATTTAAACCGCTGTCAACAGAGGCCTAGTGTCTACATATTCTTTAGTCATTGCCTAGTGTACAAATTTGACAACTATTAATGAAAAAAGAAAAACATAGGGTAAACATAGTGAAATAGTATATAAGGTCCAATTAAAATAGATGGACACACTTCTAGAAATCATTCAGAGCACCAAAATAAGGACGATGGTATAAAAATATATAAGAAAAACGCATTAGATACAAGAAAAATAATCAGCTAACGAAAATAAACTAATGTGCCGGCAATTTATTATTTTAGGTCAAAATAAAATCACAAAATCATCAAAACATTGATTAAATCAATGTTTTTTTAACTTGGATATCTTTGGTTAGACGTACTGAGCGCTCTGTGTTAAAATTTGTACATGTATATCCTTCTTATTGAGTTTATGAAACATCTTTTGGTCCAACATTGGAGGAGGAAATAGGCGAGAGCCAAACCTCGAATTATGACTTTTTATATCTAGGATTTTTTTAAAGTCACTCCGACCTCATTTCCTATTAACGATTATGTTATTCTTGTGGCAGTCCCGGCCCGAAATGTCGCGTGCTGAGTAGGTACCTACTACACATTTACAAGTAACACTGATTTCCATTTCAGGAGTCCCGGAGGGACCTCATCATTTAGTGAACACGCGCGGCGCGGCTAAAGTGGAGGAAGCGAGCGCACACATCAGTCCTGATAATATTCAGCTGCATAATTGAACACTTACTCAATATTTAAATACTGGTAATAATTGCATACACATAACATAATAGGTATCATACGTTATTTTCAAATGGAGTATGTATTTGTAATACCTACAAATAATATTATCAGTCGTTTTGTGAAAATATGTTCAGTAAGCATCGAGATGAGCCGAAGGCGATGTCTTCAACTCGATTTATAACTGCTGTCTCAACTTATGACTGGTGTCTCTTAAGTGATAGCTTCAAGATAAGTAAGTAATAAGTGTAGAGCTCCAATAATTACCAAACTTTGAAGCGTATCATGGAACGTGTTCGGCTTAAGGATAATATAATTTAGGACAATAATGGTGCATTGTTAGCTGGTCTCCTACGAGTAATCCGTTTTAATTAGTTAGACTTACGTTACGAGTTTACGAGCTACGACGCGTTTCGTTTAGTAATATTGTAAAATTTCAAAAGGGAGTTTCCTACTTTATAAAAGTCAATGCACGTTGCTTATGTCCTAAACGAACATCTTTGCAATGGTTGACTCGCGAATAGGTAAATATTTCTGTCATACAATGAGACTCATTAGATTATTCAATTCCTGAAAACAACTTAAATGTATCACTTTAATAATGAGCTGTACTAGGAATTGGACTTAAGTAGTATGATACACTAAACTTTATGATATAAAATGTTTGATAAGCTTAGGCTAAGGCCAAACACTTTTTCATGTAAAAATAATTACGTATTCTTCTGTAAACTAGAGGGTATTACTTATATTTAGCACACTAGTGAAAATGTTGATCTACCCAAACCAACCTACATATTGTTACAGCTAAAACAAAACTTTACATTGGCGGGTTAATTACACAGATCGTACACGAAGTTCTATAAAATTTATTTAGTTATGATCAGTGATCTTTACTACAACTTCGACTAATGGTTACTTGTTTTATATCCGGTAAAGTTTCATTCTTTATATTTCTGATTCATAATCTAATTTTTAACCGACTTCCAAAAAGGAGGAGGTTATATGTTCGACTTTATGTATGTTTTTTTTTTTTTTTTTGTATGTTCACCGATTTCTCCGTCATTTGTGGATCGATTTCGAAAATTATTTTTTTGTTTGAAAGGGTATACTCCCAGGGTGGTCCCATTGTCAGCAAGTTGGAATCTGATGAGAGGATCCCATGGAAATCGAGGGAAACCCTCAACTTTTTTTGGCAAACATATAGCGATTTGGATATTTTTTAGAGTAACTTGAAGGGTATACTCCCAAGGTGGTCCCATTGTCAGCAAGTTGGAATCTGATGAGAGGATCCCATGGAAATCGAGGGAAACCCTCAAATTTTATTGGCAAACCTATAGCGATTTGGATATTTTTTAGAGTAACTTGAGCATTTGCTCTCGGAAATCATCATTTGGTAAAGTGGAGTTGATGATGAAGACTACAGACGGCCATCGGAACTAATCAATGATAAATATTTCACGGGTTGCGATTCGATTACTTTAATATGGTTGCTAAGCAATTTATGCTCGTCACAATGCGTGTGGTGGTGGAGTGGAGTTCTTCAGGTTCTTACCAGGAGAACTCCTCAAAAATTAACGTCCCAGCATCGGGAAAAGCAATATTTTGTAAAAGGTGATGAGCAGTTGACGTTAGGCTATTGTAACTTAGATAAATTACAAACTCTCTCACTAAAAAGTGAAAAATAAAAACTTAAAAAAAAAAAAAACAACCGACTTCCAAAAAAAACTACAAAGTGATAAATAACTTTTATTTCGGAAGTCGGTGTCAATAAACGAAAATGCAGAACCAACGACACCGACTTCCGAAATAAAAGTTATTTATCACTTTGTAGTTTTTCTTGGAAGTCGGTTGTTTTTTTTTTTATGTTACTGGATATTTATGAATCATAATTTAATTTTGATACATGGAAAATATGACTCATTTTTTTAAATCGAGCTGCCATACAGATTTTCATTTTGGGCATGATATTTTGGTATACCTACCCTATCTATTACCGATGTTAGTTGAGTATTACTATAAATAAACATGACCCAAACTTAAACTTGCAATAAACTAATATTATTTGGTCCTAGCGAGACATACCTAGATCTATAGGTACCCAGCTAAGTGTCAGGTCAGTCAACTACCTAAATTGTACTGTCGGTGGTGGCTACCTGAAATCATGACATGTGTACAACATGTCAAATTAATGCAATTTAGATCTTGCTGAAAACTCAAAAGGTATGGTAATTTTACATTATCTTAAATTAAGTCTGCGGCGATCCTTACAAAAATAGCAAACACACATTACTATACTATTATGGCAATGGAAGGATCCCGACCTTTTAACTTGAAACGACTTTGATTCAACTAAGTAAATCCACCGAAAACAAAGCAGCGAAGAGCTGCTTAGAATTTTGAATGGAGAAGTAGGTTTATCTCAGTGGATAAATAAAAATAAAGTGAGCATGCATTTTGAAATTATCTTCGTCGCTGCAGTTCCCGTTAACGATTAATATTGGACGCGTTTTATTCACTGGTTGTTTACAATCAACGACAAATTCAATAACTAGTGGAGCGTACATGACATTTAGTAACGTGATGTGAAACAATCGAGCCGTGAATCATTGCGTTGCCGCGTTGTCACAGAACTTAGCATCGTGCGGAGTATTCGAGAAGGCAGGCTAATGTTGCCGTCCACTTATAGATTCCGTAATGAATAATGTAATGTATTGTCGCGACGGAACACAATTTACAGGGCAAATATGAGTGGCCCAAGTGATCATATTCCTACATAGTGAGCTGATTCCCCGCGGATCCAGAATAGTAAGTTATGGAAATGTGCGATTGGGGCAGCAGCGGGCACTAGTGGCCAATAACAATGTCGCATTAATATTCAACAGGCGCTCTTTGGACGGACGGCTGCTCTGCGGACAGCATCGCCGCCTTTCTTTACTCAAGAGATGGTCCTCGTATCTCATCTTATAAAATTACATTAGATAACTCCGTACCCACTATTATATAGTTAAAGGGTGCATTAATTACTTCTGAACCTGCAAATTAAACTTGGCTCCGCTACTATTAGTCTTCTTAGGTCTGCAATAGCACAACTATAAAGCATATACCTGCAGAGCATTTCTTTAAGTTTTTAGCATCATCATTTTTAAATGTATGAATTATATTTCAAAAACAAAAATATGGCCTTGAAAGTAGAAACAGCTTTGAGCTTTAATATCTCTTTTATTTTCTTATGATTTTATTTTATCTACTTATTAACTAACGGATACGTATTTAAACATGCAACTTTCTACCACTATCATAGTAGGAATTAACTACACAGGTCATTCAATTTCAGAATATATCAACATGTTCATTGAGGGGCCCGTGGCTAAATAATAACAGCCGCACAGGTTGATCGGTCAGGTAAAGCTACGCTTGCCGCGGTTGGTCTGTGGATGGGTGACCATCTTTACATACCGAGACCCCTCCGTGCCTCGGAAAGCACGTTAAGCCGTTGGTCCCGGCTGTCATTCGTGGATCTTTGACAGTCATTACGGGTAGTCAGAAGCCCGAAAGTCTGACAACCAGTCTTACCAAGGGGTATCATATTACCCAGTAACTGGGTTGTGGAGGTCAGATAGGCAGTCGCTCCATGTAAAATACTGGTATTCAGCTGCATCCGGTTAGACTGGAAGCCGACCCCAACATAGTTGGGAAAAGGCTAGGCAGATGATGATCAACATGTTCATTAAAACTTCGGCTAGTAAGCCAAGCCAAGCCAGAAGTAGTTAAATAAAGAATAAATTAAGGATATTAACTTATTACCTACCTATTTTAATTAGTTTAGAATGCAAACTTATACTTTGGTTTTATGAAAACCAAAGAAAGTAAAAACAAAAACCCAACAAAATATATTAGTTTTACGAATAAAATACTAAGGAATGAATGTTTCAAAAAGTACTCGTTGAAACATTGTGGTATCGAAATGCTAACAGAACCATGTTGCTTTCAAGCAGACAAAAGATGAGTTGGCTGTCGTCCCACTTGTTTGTCTACGAAAGTTTGCCAAAATTCTTTTATTGACTGTGTACGGAGAGGCGAGCTTTACGGGCGGCATCGGCAACGGGAATTCTCTACCGCGGTGCGGCTGCCACGTTCTCTCATACAAACACACCTACCTACTAGGAAACGTAGATTAGATAGACGCGAAACTGGTTGCTATAATTTATTATAGCTACCAGTGTTCAATATTGTATTCATGAATATCTCCTTGGTATACATATCTATGAGTCGCCTACAGCACAAATTAGTAGAGCTTTAAAATCACAAGAAAATGCATTGATTAATTTATTAAGTACATAATTATATTATTAGGTATTCTGGAATATTGATCAGGTATATAATATTTGATGTTGTTTCAGGGGAGGTCAGTGAACGCTGAGGATTGCCAGATCCCGTGATCGGAACTATGTATAGCTCGACTACCCTGCGGGAGGTGACAGTGGTGGATGGTGTACAACTAATAATAGCCTCCCCTCCAGCGCGCGATCATTGGAACGCTGACGGGAGCGCGCACATGTGGCGCCCGTCGGCGTCGGACTCGGCGTGCACGTTTCGTTTATTTTCGAAGCGGTCGTCACGCGGCGCGGTTCACGGTGTTCCTTACATAAGAGCGGCCCGGCGGCCGGCGAGTCCGCGCCGAGGTTCAGACGTGCATTTCGACCAGTCCTCGCGCGCTGCAGGTCGCTGCACGGTCGGGTAACCGATCCGATGGACGCACGCCGCCGGTTCTATTTCGGGAAAATACAAATTTGGAATGGATGGTACTCCCGAGTCGTAAGCGAACTCCGCCGGTTGACTCCATTTTTAGAGCTGGTCTGCGCGTGCGCAGTGAGCGCGCTGCCAGTGCTCAGCGAGCTGCCACCACGCCGCGTCGCTCGCCACCCCCACGTTGTCGCCCACTGTCGCGTTGTGCTCCCATCACCATCGACCAAGAGATGGCGTCACGCACCCTACCATCGCTGCATATTATTCATGTGTAACAGGTAGTTGCTGATTGCAACTGCACAGGATTGCAGTACACTCAAGAATGAAGACACAAAGCCTTGCGCGAGTTCCGTGCTTCCTTACTTCCCATAGTACTTATAATCGTATGGAATGTAAAGAAGTATGGAGCAGCGCGGGCGTGCCCGCGGGTCCGGAAATCGCATCATCCTGGTTCACATGTGTGACAGAAGCTTTGTCTTGTTATTTGTGATCACGGTTTAACAGTGTTTCATTTTAATTAAACTGTGTGATATCTGTTTATAGTTCAGAAGCGACGTGTATATTTGCACATGGATTTCTTGTATTTCAGTCTGTGAAACGGAATAATAACTAAGTTGCCACAAATGAATAATGCTACTTGTAAGACGCGCAGTGGTAAATATTATTATTTTATTAATGAAATTTTGAAACTTAATCTGCAGTGACGCGTGTTCAAAAATATTTTGATATCTTGGTGTTTTGTACCGTATACACGAAATCAAGACATAGGGTGCGTTTGCCATTTTAGTTAATGGGTAATAAAAGTAAGAGAAAAGGAGAGATTGTTTATTCGGTGGCGAGCTGTCGTAAAATAACATCTGGCGTAGGTAACAGTTCTGACTAAGGCAACATAAATAAACGCGAGGCTAACGCAGCCCGGAGCTTACAACTCCACTCCTAACTTTAAATTATGTGAGAGTTGTGGGAATTAGCTAAGGAAATAACTGTAAATTTAATTCAAAATGATCAAAATAATTATTTATTACATATTTAAAAATTGTTATTAAATAGAAAGATTTTAATCTTTATTTCTTAATTATCTATTATCATCAATACTTTACAGCACCAATACTTTTTTATTAACCTAATCTAAATATTTTAATAATTTGGTAAAGCAAGGTAATGAATACTTAAACTTTTCAGTACAATACAGTAATTGACTGATCTAGTTAAACCGTTTTCAGTTAATCCCTTAAAGGAATATACCTTTGTAAGTAGGTAGGTGTATGTAAAATACCACATTAATATTAATACCTGGATAGAGTGTATTTCCAGGGATTTTAATTTTTCTGTAAATTAATATTTTGTTATAGTACCGACCTATCTTCAAGATTACTAAGAATCTAAGACGTCTGATGTTATGTGTAAGTAACCAGCATTGCTAAACCGTTTATCTGGTGAGTGGATGGCAAAAACGAGGAAACAAAAACGGCAGCGCGTTGAGGCCGCGCCTGCGCCACATCTGGAGGAGCACTGCATCTCATTATGCGGATCGGTCGCGGCTGAATGGACGCCCGAGCCCGTGCCCTCGCCGAACAATGCTCCTGATATAACTATATTATTTGGACATTACATTGTTTCTGCTTTTATACAGCTATATTGTTCGTTAGTTCCGACTTGTAACTTGTAATGACTGTGCTTTTAGTGTATTTTGATTTCCAAGACAGGCGATCCCGATCCCAACACAGATGAAGAGACTGATTAACTAATTATTGTATGTTGGATTTTTACACCTAGAAACGGTTTCATGTCAGTAGACGATTCGGTACCTATGTGGATAGAAATGTGTAATGCCATTATACCTACCTCGGTAGTCAGCGTAGAGTTTTACGTAATTCATTAATTTAGAAAGTCTTGCTCATTATAACGCGTTTTATGAGCTACCTAATTGTACACATTTATCAATTCAAATGCCTAGTCCTACTAATCTAATCCGTCGTTAATAGTTTTGAGTCAGACTTAAAACGATAGGACTATTTGAATTGATGCAATTTTTTTCATTTAGAAAATTATATTTATGTTGTTTTTCAACTAAGCTATTTTACGTGGGCCTTGAATAGTCGTTGTCTTGTTGCCAAATTAAAATATTACATGTTTAACAAAAACGTAAAGATCGTAATAATATCGTCTGCTAACTAGTACTAGGATGTATTCAGAACCTATATATAAAAATAAAAAAAAAACGCTGTAAAGGTTTCCTAAGTATAGTTTTTATGTAAATTCAAACTCATAGGTTCCGAATACATCCTAGTACTAGACTAGGATGTATTCGGAACCTATATATAAAAATAAAAAAAAAACGCTGTAAAGGTTTCCTAAGTATAGTTTTTATGTAAATTCAAACTCATAGGTTCCGAATACATCCTAGTACTAGACTAGGATGTATTCGGAACATATATATAAAAATAAAAAAAAAAACGCTGTAAAGGTTTCCTAAGTATAGTTTTTATGTAAATTCAAACTCATAGGTTCCGAATACATCCTAGTACTAGACTAGGATGTATTCGGAACCTATGTATACAAATAAAAAAAAACGCTGTAAAGGTTTCCTAAGTACCTATAGTTTTTATGTAAATTCAAACTCAACGCATTTATTTCAATGAAACCATATACAGGCACTTTTGAATTGTCAAGAAGTCGGTCAGTCAGAAAATATGAAGCTAGTTGCCCTTTCCAAAGCGTAGGTACCTACCTATGGAGAAGAAGAAGAAGAAACAACAGAGGTATAGTTTATACAAGAGCGGGCACATATCTGTACTAGATTGTTTACAATTAGTATATTTTGATTCCGCATTCATTAGCATTGTTTTATATAGAACTCTATTGGATGGAACTGCTTTTCAAATTCTCATTGAATATTCAAACACCAAAAGGTAAATTTTAAAATAACGCCGAAAACGGGCCGATCATTAACCAGGTTCCGTTCATTGTTTCAAGAGGCGAGGGGGCAGCGGCGGGACTAGGGCAATGACAGCGCGCACGCATTACGCTCAGTCAAACTCGATGCACCAAGAGACCAACATGACACTCTTCGTCCCTTCAAGAAAGTGAACCCAGCTTTGCTCACTGCCATAGATTAAATAATAATTACCCACAAATCAACATTCTACCCGACCCGCGCCCTTTAATAGCGAACGCCTTTTACTATCGCACAAAAGAGTGTTCTATGAGAAAGGGATCTTGACCTACCAGTTTGTTCGGTACGTTCGACTCTCAAAAACAATTTATTCATGCATCCATGCAACGACTACGACCAACAAAAGAATTTAAAACTAGACAGGGGGATAATGAATACTAGACAAAGGGCATTTTAATAGAGTTACTTGCGTGCAATTCGGTTTAGTGATTTTATTGAAGTTGAATACATAAGAACGGGCTTGTAAGAATATAATAGAAACGTGCTGTATGAATGATAACATGTGCGTCACAAACCATGGTGTAAACCATTTTTTATACACGATGTAGTTTTTTCATAGACTATAGATACAAGACCGAATCGGAAGATATCTTGTTATTTGTGGATGACGTGCGAAAATAACCACCAGACGAATCGTTGGCAGCGCTCCAGAGGCCACTGAAAGTCTCCGACGCCGCCGTGCCTCACGGTACATATATTTTCATATATTATGCATAGATACAATTAAAACTTGTTATAAATTACAAATTAGTTAAACATACCTAGCCGTCTCATAGAACAGTTTGCACAAACCTACAACATATTGTGTTTGTAACGCATAGTCCGCTAAAGGCAACTAGAAATGTTGTAGCTCTATATTTTTTCTATAAATGCTATAATAGGTTTAAAAACTCTGAATTTTGTAAGCAAAATTCAGAGTTTTAAACCTATGTTGGGCGGTACTTATACCGCCCAACATATTTCATAACAATAATACTATTTTGATAGTTTTAAAATAAAACCATAACTTTAAAGTTTTCGTGATGTTCATTCCTTTTTCGTTTTCGTTGCGGAATTACAGACAAGAAATAATTAATAGTAATACTGAAATAAATAGAAAGTGAGCGAGTTTGCAAATTTTTCAATATAATAAAACCAGACCAGCCTATTATAGTTCCACTACAGGGCAAAGGATTAGGTAAGTACCTATTCGAAGCAATCAACATTCCACAATAAATTAATATCGAAAAATATAACCATTTCAATATAAGACTTAGTAATAAAGGGACCTGGGTATGTCAATTTAAAAATGTGGATCTGCAAATCCTACATAACCAAACAGTCTTATAATGTATCAATTAAATACTTAGCACACACACTTTCAATCACGGGTAGACACATGTTGTATGTTAAAAAGAGTTGACTAAATCAACTCTTTTTAACATACAACATGTGTCTATTAACATTTGCTTGTAGGTATTACGCTAGTTTATATTTATTTTGGAATAAGATCTTTGTGTTAACTTGTATTTACCTTTCTGTTACTAAAGACCTTTAAAAATCAATCAAAATCAAACATAATCAGCCTATAATGTTCCCACTGTTGGGACACAGGCCTCCTCTCCGTTAGTGGGAGTGGGCCGTAATCCACCACGCGGGCCCTGTGCGGGTTGGAGATGTCACATGTCTTCGAATTTTTCGTTCTAGGACATGCCGGTTTCCTCACGATGTTTTCCTTCACCGTTTTGAGAGCAGTGGTGATTTGGTGATGAAATCATTTACACAAAGTAAAGCGCCTGTCTGGGTTCGAACCTACGACCTACAACTCGTAAGTCGCGGCCTTTACCACTGGGCCACCACTGCACTCCAAAATCAAAATCAAAGCAATCAACAAAATATCTATCGTTCACTTTTCTGCCCTGAAACATAAAATGATCGCATTTTATTTTCGATAGTCACGATCGTGAAACTATCGTTATGGTTTAAGCTACGTACACTAGATGGCGACACATGTGTGATGTACATATATTAGGACTATTAGGAATTTATAATGAATCACACGCATCTAAACCATGATATCGACGTGATAAATCAGGTAGGTAAGTATAAGACTCCATTTATCAAGAAAAAATGTTTTCAAGACGAGGATTAAATGAATAATAGTAAAATATATATATTTGATATCTAGTAATGCAAATTTATAACGTATTGAATTTTTGCGAGAAAGTTTTGAAGTTCAAATTGTGTAATGCTACGGCTACATTGTCGCGATAAAGCGAACTAAACAACAAAACAAAACGACAAAACAATAGCAGTAAAAAATGAACGAGTTAACGACAATCGCTACAGTGTGGATGCACTATCTGAAACCTACGCATCATATTAGATTAAGTATGTGATGAAATCTTATGAGCTTATTTTTTAGAAGCGAGTATGTTGAGAACCGAAACAAGAAATGCCATAAAAGTGTATAGCTCACAGCGTAAAATCAAATACTTAATCTTGAAGAGCCAATTAACTTCCAATCTAATAATAAACGATACTGAGACGGGAGTAGAAACTTGGTTAATGAGATCACAGCATTACCAGTATTATTTCTGTCTTTGTTTTCTTGCTCCATATTTGTTTTCTCTTCTAGTTCAATCAGTACGAATTATAAAGCACTTTACGAAACAATTTGTTCTGGCACTTTAGTGGTCTTATAAATGGTCGCCACGTTTTGCTACTTACTGTGTCAATGCGTGTATTGTACAATAGTTTATGTGTAACAGTAGGTACAATGCATATTGAATATTCGTCTTAAGATTTCAAAAGATTTTCTAACGAATAGTTTAGTACTTAACTTAGTTCAGTGTCGCTGGTTTTAAGATAAAAAAAATATCAGTTTATTAATTCTTATAAGAGCTTTTTGTCCGAAAATGAAACAAACTGGTTTCTAATAGGATTACTTTGTAGTCTGTTTGTCTGTGGACACACGGGAATCCTACGTTCTGCGTTAGAACCAAAAAAATGACGTACCTATAGGTTTACGGAGGAAATTCTGGTTGTGTAGTACAATTTGTGAACTCTATGTCTGATGCATCCCAAGGCAAATGATGATAATTTTTCAACATCATAATGATTTGTTTTAGTGAAAAATAAGATAAACAGATAGATCTTCACTATAGAAATATAATTGCGATACATTGACGCTTCGGAGCATATAAGCTATGTTAGCCATTTGATGATCAACTCACATCTGCTATAATGCTCAAACAGTCATTACAGCTATAATTTACTTAACTTTTAGCGACCGTATCTTAAACAAGTAAATAAGTAATTAGTGCCATATGTGTAGGGCCGGGCAGGGCGGCTGGGCGGCTGGGCGACCCCGGGCGCCATCACTAACGCGCCCGTCCCGGCCGGGGCCCACAATAAACCGCCACCAAATTATCTTTTCAAACAATTAGCTGAGACTTATTGCCCAACAAAATGTTCGCCCGCAGAAATATCTGCGTAATTAAACAAGCTGTAATTAAAACAACGTTTTTTAAAGATATTAATAATAACGTTAACCGTATTCAGATTATAATTTCGCAAACGAGTCTGCCTGTATCTGTGTTTTGGTTAGGCAAATAATAATAATAATGTTATTACACTAATACAGATAGTTTCAGCGGCTACCTCAATTGGTCTTCCTGGTTGCTCGGCGGTATTTTCGGAGATACGACCACAAGGAATTTCAGCACAATAAATAAATAAATCGCTAGCTTAGCTTATAAAGGGTTCTAAATTAATAAATAGAAATGAAATTCGAAAATAGTCACGTACTTATCAATCCACCCAGTAGCATTGAGGTGATGAGATACCTATAGAGAATGCTGCTTCAGGTAGGTATGAATACCTGTCCGATAGAAATATGTGGATATAATTATAATACATAAGTAATATAATTATGCTGAATACTTGGGTCCGATTTATTTTGTATTGTTAATTATTGTGTTGACTGTATTCTAACATTACTTAAATATTATGACATTATATACTCTGACATTAGGTACCTACTTACTTATTAATTTGAATTTTTGAAATTACTCATTTATTTGTATTTATGACATTGTATAACTTATTAATTAGAATTTATGTATGTATAATTATAATTTTAATAATAATTTTGCATGCCTGAATTGGTGCAACACAGTGGACTGCGCATTCACTTGACATCTAGAAATATATTATTATTTACTGTGTTGAGCAATAATTGCAAAGTGCGGCGCTGTTTTACGTTGTCTGTTTATTAAAATTCATTACGCGGCAATCATGACATTGCCGCGTGTTGAATTTTAATAAACAAACAATGTAAAACAGCGCCGCAATTTGAAATGAACTTAAAAATAATAATTTCAAATGAATTTTACTATTATGTTTCAATAATTAGGTACTAAATTATAATCATTTAACATCAATATAGCTCTCGTACTCTCTACATTTTATTTGCAGCAAATCGGCATATTTTCGCTGCTCTCGTACTCTCTACATTTTATTTGCAGCAAATCGGCATATTTTCGCTGCTCTCGTACTCTCTACATTTTATTTGCAGCAAATCGGCATATTTTCGCTTTCACTTTCATATTTTACTTGCAGTGCAGCAAACTATTATTTGAATAATGACTTTAAAAAGAACTATGGTACGAATAATTTTTACTTATAATCAGAAGTCTAAATACCAACTTCCACGTTTCTAACTTCAAAAATGTCGGAATCCATAAAAAAAAAATCATTCCCTACTTACCCTTTTAGTGCTCACTTTCTGTCAGCGAATGAAATTAAGATTTTTATTTAGTGCGCCCGATAGGATTTAGCATTGCCAATAATGGGATATTTCATACCAAATTTCATCCCTCATTTAAACTATTTTGGGGATGCATTTTGAAAAAATGCAGGAACGATTTTTTTAAATTGTGCTCACTTTCGGTAGGTATATGTAAGTATAAAGAACTCTAAACAACACGTACTAAACACGTTTCTAGACCCAGCGGTTTAAGCTGTGCGTTATTTGTCAATAATTATTTTTTATAAAGTAGAAAAGTACCTTCTTTTTATACAACATAAAAAGAAGGTACTTTTCTACTTTGTGATAAATAATAATGTGATAAATAATAATAATAATAAAAAACGTTTAACGGGCTTCTGCGAGTTTGTTTCGGGCCCTCATACGCCTTCTAAAAGGTGCGGGTCCCGAGAAATGTCAAAAGATAATTATAATTCGTTGTAGGCCTTGTAGACGTATAGAATCTTCGATTTGTTGACTATTTACTATCTTGTTTTACGTTTTTGTCCCTTGTTAAAGTACTTAGGTATTGACAGGGCTACACTGTCTTCTCATAGCTTATTGAAACCATTGTAAAAGCTAATTATTTAAATAGAGTAACCGTGGACTTTCTGGCTGGCCTTTCTCCATAGGAAACGACCATTTGGAATCGTGCTCCTAACCTCTCACCTAACTAACGTTTCATAAGTGCCAATGTAGGTTTATGTGTAATAAAGTATTTTGACATGAATTGAAATAGGGGATACCAGTTTGAATGCAGTCTTTTTTGCTGATGGAAAAATTCCATGGTGCACAGGGCTTGCACGATATAGAAGACAGATAATTTGTCAACAAACAGGAGCACTTTAATGAAAAGAGCTACCTACTGTTTGTTTTTGCGAATATGACAGACTCAAATGTTTAAAACGCATTTGCAGTCGAGAGGATTGCAAGAAAACAATAGTAAACAGAACATTTCCGGGGGCTATAAAAAATAGAAGTTTGTGCACCTGGCATAGGACATCATAAAAAATCCTCGAGAATGTAATGAAGATGCGAGCACTACGGAATATTTTTGACGAAAATTTCTTGGTTTTTGCTTTTTACTACAAAGCATGTTACAATAAGCTTGATCTCTGATTTTCTATATACATACGACGACGTTATGGCCTGATAACCAGGATTATGGTGACCAAAACAATAATAACAAACTAAGTAGGTATAGGTAGGTACTGAACCGACAAACACCATTTGTCGTCGTATCGTTACGATTGCCCTAGAGCTACACATTCGCGTGTTTTCCATGATACGTATTTATGATATCAAGAAGTTCATCATCTGCCTAGCCTTTTCCAAACTTTGTTGGCATCTGAATTCCAGTATTTTATATGGACCGACTGCCTATGCCTCCATAACCCAGTTACTGTTTAATGCGGTACCCCTTGGTAAGACTGATTGTCAGAATTTTGGGCTTCTGACGACCCGTATCGACTGTCAAAGATCCATGAATGACAGCCGAGACTAACGGCTTAACGTGCTTTTAGATGCACGGAGTCGGAGGGGTCTCAGTATGTGCAGATCAGTATGTGCAGACATCCACGGACAGCTTAGCTTAACCTGATCGATCGACCCGTGTGGCTGTTATTACTTAGCTACGAGTCCCTCATATAATATCAAAAACAATTTAGATGAAAAAAAATCTGTGTTCACCATTATTCTTTTTATAGAAAATGCTCTTACTTTCACTGGCCTGCCTTTACTTTTAAATGTAGGTAGGTACTTATACTCGGCAGTGCTTTACATGCCGTTTACCAAAAATATGGCTCTATCACTCATTTGCCTACGGGGTCGGTTTCGTTTGTCATTCTGTTATCTTTTCGTGACTAATGACCATTAAAAATACAAACCCAGTAGCGGTTTCCCGAGGATATTTTTGTTAAAGACATTTATATTTCTTATTTTGTATATTTGTGTTTTGTTGTGGGCCTGTGGTAGTGTTCGTGTTTTCCTTCGGGCAAAACAGGTGTGATTTTATGTTTTATAATAGGGAATTGCAAGTAATTCAAAACTATTCCATTATTGAAATACAAGTATAAATTGTATAAATAGTAGTCAAGAAAAACATTATCAATTCTTAGGATTCAGTACCTTAAAAGGAAAAACGGAACGCTTATAAGATCACTTCGTTGTCCGTCTATCTGTCCGTCAGTCAAGAACCTTTTTCTTATGAACGCGTGGAGTTATCAAGTTGAAATTAATATCAAATACTTAGGGCTGCAATCCCTTGAAGCAGTGAAAAATCATCAAACTTCTAAGTCAACGCAATCAAAAAATACGGGCGTTTATGTTCCGTTTATGCCGCATATTTTGTCACTCGCAAGGGAATCAAAACCTATAGGGTACTTCCCGTTGACCTAGAATCATGAAATTTGGCAAGAAGCAATGTCAAGTAGCACAAGTAAAAGAATAAATCCGAAAACCGTAAATTTGTAGTGACATCACAAAAAAAAAAACTGTTTACATACCTAGAAACTTGTACGGAGCCCTCGGTGCGCGAGTCCGACTCGCACTTGACCGGTTTTTTATTATTTATTTATAATTTAATTTTATGTTGCTTTTTTTTTGGTGGAACGGAACGCAAACTCGAAATGCGTCGTCTTCAACAATGCCGGAAGTGACGTAAAGAGCTATGTGAATAAACATCTATTCTTAGCAAACTGCTTGAAATCTCTCTAAGGTAATATAATAAGCGAAGTAGGTAAGTGTTGAATAAAGCATACACAATATTTTAATTTATATGATTTGGGGCTCAAAAAGAGATGTAAACTATGCAGTATCGTGGCAAATGACGTCACATCATAGCCATCACAGTAACGGGCGTTTGAAATGTACTAGACAATTCTTGGAGTTTAATAATATTTGAGCGCATGGAGTTGTCGAATTTGACTGTGAATACTTTTCTTAAGTTCATATTACATTATTTACATGCATATTCCTCATTATGTACCGGATTGCTATGCTAATTCGATTTAGGTACCTACCTACAAAATGATCAAATTCCTCTTTAAACAAATTCCTACCCATATTTCCATATACTACTAATACTAGCAAGCCCCAGTTTCGCACGGTTTTAACGACTTGACAAAACATCAAGATTAATTTATTATTTGTAAGTTTAATAGATTTAAGTACTTAGTATAAACATAAACCTTTCAGGGTAAATTCTCTATTATGGTAAAATCCGCATCAAAATCCGTTGCTTAAGTAATTTCGAAGAACCACGCGGCCATTAAAACAGACATGAAAAGTTATAATATATACCTACCTATTTTAATTAATACACCAATACAAATAAATAAAAACCGGGCAAGAGCGAGTCGGACTCGCGCACCGAGGGTTCCGGATATCATCATATGTTTTTAAATATTCATCGGCGAGGCCTTTCGTCAGAGAATTTTAACACTGCACGCTGCGGTGTAGAATATTGCAGTTTTAGGTCAGCGCCATCTCTTGACCGTTAGTGGAACTAATGTAACTTTTGTTGTTGATTTCTGAAAAAGTGTGTTAGATAGAGACATCGTTTTATTTTTCCTGTAATCTTTACTTAACTTCTGTCACATAAAATAATTTAAGATTTTTCTCTACGCAAATTTCGGATATATGGGGAGGGGGGGGGGGGGGGAACGGTATCTTTTTTTAAATTTTTCATCAAAATCCGAAATCTATGCGGCCAAAAATATCCTCAACATATCCCTAGTAGCCCCACTTTGAATTTTTCAAATACCCCTTCAGTCTCTGTTGCAAAAAAAAAAAAAATATCTTTCTTATTGGCAAAATAGTTGGACAAACGCCATCTAAAACTATTCTAAATTTCAAGTTGATAGC
Source organism: Gortyna flavago (assembly GCA_963669345.1). NCBI lineage: Eukaryota > Metazoa > Arthropoda > Insecta > Lepidoptera > Noctuidae > Gortyna > Gortyna flavago. The sequence continues at coordinate 8,183,967 of OY770128.1, read as the reverse complement.
ATTAGTAGTTCTTGAGATATCCAGCTGTGACAGACGGACAGACAGACAGATTGGATGCGGAGATACGGAGCCCTGAATATTTATGTGTCTGTCTGTTTGTTTCGGCTAATCTCTGAAACGGTTGGACCGATTTTGATGGGACTTTCACTGGCAGATAGCTGATGTTACGGAGTAACGTAGAGGCTACTACTATTTTTGTCCCGGTGGCACGTTCCCGTGGGATAATTTCCGACATCCACGCGGGCGAAGCCGCTGGCAGAAGCTAGTTAATAGTATAATTGTTAAAGTAACTCCGTCTGTCTGTTTGCCTGTTATCTTTTCACGCCTATACAACTGGACGGATCGTTATGAAATGTCATAGATAGGTAGCCTGGGACCTGGAGAATGACATAGGCTTCTTTTGATCTTGGATATTTGTATTAATAAAATTATTAAATACAAAATACACGCAGACGAAGGTTGTGCAACAACTAGTAGTTAATAATTTCCAATAAGAATATCTGTGACGTTTCAAACCATGCTCTACGATAACTGAATTAAGATAAATAATTTTCCTGTCATCGTTGACCCAGGATCCCATACTAAAAATCTTATTTATATTGCCAATTCAACCTGTCAATTACCGCTATAGTGGTAGGACTTGCCCTTAGTAACGAACCGATATGATGTCTATAATATGTGTAAAGCGAACTTCCACTGAATTCCAACAGTCGGTTCCTTAAAAGTGAAAGGTGACCTAAAACAAAATGTTGATTTTCTTATAATTCCTATGTAAATAGATTACATTACGAGTACCATACAACAATCTCTTCATTATTGACATCAAACTCCATTATACAGGGTGTAAAAAGGCCCATCAAATATCTGTCAGTTATGTATTCTGCAAACTAAGTAACATTGCGTGGAAATAGTAGCTGGGAACTGACTTTTATTTTTGATGTGAACATTTACTGTTTGCGGTAGTGCGCAATGTAACACACGCAAAACATTGTGCTTATGAGTGTATAAAATGTGCAACGGTTCAGGGTTCGTAGGGGTATAGAAGTTGTGTTATAATATTAAAAACTTGTTTCAGTAAAAAAACGTCAGTAATAGTTGGAACTTTGAGCTTCAATATCTTCGTAACGAGAAGGATTCCAGGTATGGTCCAGAAAAAAAAATGACGGGCAGTACAATTGACTGTATTTTTACACCCGTTAGAATATACCTAATAGAATATGTTTATTTGCATTAACACTAAAAAAATACCGGCCAAGTGCGAGTCAGACACGCACACGAAGGGCTCCGTACCACACGGTAAAAAAATCAGAAAGTTAAAATAAATTTAAGTATTTAAAAAAAAAAAATAGAGCGGCAATAGAAATAAACACTATGTGAAAATGTCAACTATGTACCTATTACGCTTCATGAGATAGATCCCGCTGACAGACGGACAGACAAACGGACCGTTGATATAAAATAATGTAGATACACGTTAAGAAAACGAATCAGAAAACTCCGTTGAAAGAATTGTACTCGCACTTTACCAGTTTTCCAGCACATATTTAAATGAAAAGCAAATTCATCCATTTGTCTTTCCGAGCAAACGTTCAAGTTCGTTTTGAGAACTAAGTCTAGTTACGAGTTGGCCATAAAACAAATAGACCTCTTTATATTTTCTTGGTAGATGAGAGCAGTCGTTACGAGAAAGTGGCCTTCGCAAGGAGACCCGTGGCGCGAGCTATTGGGCGAAATGACTTGGATGAACTGCAACAGCGCACACGGGACTACAACTAACTGCTTTAAAAACATTGCAAGTGGACGGTTGTTGTATTTGCCGTTTATGTTTCAGACTGCGTATTGAAAGGCTACTAATACGACGAACATGTTTCTTTGGACGCTATCAACTCGAAGATATTAAATAAACACACAGACAATGTAGGCTAATACAAACATTAGCTTTACCAGAAGATATAAACTAAATGTCTATCTTCAATGGACGATTAATTTCGGTTATAGTTCTCCATACAGAAGTGGTAAGAAGACTTGGAATGGAAACCTTAGGAATCAACGAAATACAGACGGCTTATGATCACCACGTCTTTTGCCAATGCTCGATACTTCACCATCAAACCAATAAGTTAAGAGGAATTTTCAGAAAAAAGAAATGGCAGCATGTTTTACGAGTTTTTCCTTTTATCCTTATCTGGTATATATAGCACAAAGAAAACATTAAAGTTATCTTTTGTAACAGGAAAATATCTACGAGAAACATCTTTCTTCTAACTTTATTAATAACTAGCGTGACCATAATACTGTAACAAATTAAATACCAACAATATTTTTTTATGAAAAAAAAAAATTTCTGGAAGACTCAATGTTGGAGAACGATTAATGTCGTCATGTCCTTCAAAAATCTGGTTCGGATTATTAAAACAGATCTGATTGCTAGACAGGTATTGAATTTCCGTTACTACAAAGTAAAATAATAGATAATTCCTATCTGGAAAAAAATATGGTTTGTCTTTATTTAGGGAGAGGGGCAAGAATGGAATATAATGTATAAAATAAATACTTTGTTATGTTACAAAAAGATTTCAGTTCATTTGTTCAGAAATCACAAAACCTCCCGTGGTGCACGCACTGTCGATAGGTACTGAAATATGTATTAGTGCGAATATATAAATTAAAATTTATTTTGTAGACCACCTATTATTACGAATTCGAGTTATCTATATCTATATAAAGACGAGTCTTGATGAATTGAAACAGATCGAAAAGGTTCTCAAGGAATTTTATGTTGGGAATAATCCCGAAAGCGGCCGACACAATTCTTCATTTCATTCACGTTCCCTTGCGATGAAACTTTTTCTCTGCAATTTTTCTGTGGAGGGCGGGGAGTTATCAGGTGGGGCGTTTTGTGAGTCGCAGCACGTAGCGGCCCGGGCCCCGTGCTCCCGCCGCCGCCCGCTGAATACAAACTTCATTAGCCGTTTGATAATTAGCCCGTTAAACGCCCCTCACTCAACCAGCTACCATCTCTGCCAACCAACCAACCAACCAACGATACCAACCAACCAACGATATCTGTACAGATATCGTTGGTTTAAGAGACGGTAGCTGGTTGAGTTATAAGATGATGATCTGATGTTATAAGATGTACATCTTATAACATCATATCTTAAATTAATTACACTAAAACACGCATGAATGACATTAGGTGGGTAGGTACTTACAAAAGAAACCATACTTTTTGTATTTAAGCACAAATAAAATTCGATGGAGCCTGATGTACCCTTAGTTTTTCCTGAAACTTATGTATTTCGCAATTGGGACCGAATTTATTTGAGGTAAATACAAATTGAATTCCTCCTAGTCAGTAAATATTCTGACTTAAAATTAATATGAAAATAATTCAATAATAAAACGACGTCAAAGCAATATGAATGCAGGATATAAAACGAATCGGTAAATTATTTCGCTAACCTCTACCAAAGAGCAACCCTGCCCCAGGAACGGAAAATAAAAGTGACAATTTAACCGGAACATCTCCGGAAGGAAAGGACGAAACAAAAGAAGCTCCAATGAGAGAGGAGTAGAAAGAAGTTAGAAAAATTAGGAAACAATGAAGCAGGAAACGTGTTTCCTCGGCGAATGGCAATGACGCGGACGGACGGCGGCGCGCGGCGGCGCGGCCGGGTGGCCGGGCGCGCTCCCAGCTAACGGGGTTAGCTACGCGCTCGCCTCAGCCTGATCGATACATGTTATCGCTACGAGATTTAAATTGATACATGTTAATCATCTCAACCTATATTACATCACACATTCATTATGTTTTACAACAAATATAGACATTTTGAACGATATAGTTGAGGTAGAATATTTGGAAATGAAAACTCTACAATTTCTTTTGACGTAACGTAGCTGTACATTCGTATGGATGTGGCATTTGTTGCATTGTTTTGTAATTTTCGTGCAAGGAACTGAACTGACTTTGATAAACGATGTGTGATTCGATTTATATTCACACAGAATATGTATTAAATATTTGAAAGATTTTTAAATCACGTGCTTATCCGCTCGGTGCGTTTTACAGATGTTATTTCTATAAATACTATAAAACAAAGTCGCCCCACTTATAGTTATTATGCCCGCCCCGACCCTTGCTCGAGCCAGCCCGCGCAGCTGAGCCTGTAGTTTTAAATTCGCCCCTAAACACTAATAATAATACCGATCCAGCCTGTCCCTTGCTGTCCTCTTCCAGCGACGCCCTGAGCCGAGGTCCGAACCCCGCAGGGGGTTACCCTTAGCGCTGTCGCTTAGTTTTTAAGTTATTGTATGCCCTGGCTGGAGGCCTTAATTCGAGGCATCCACAGGAAAGTCCGGTTAAGCAGTAGCCATCCTCATAAAGGATGAACTGCGAGATGTCAATAAAAAAAAAAAAAAAAATTAGTTATTATGTAAGGTTTACGTGTATTACATTTATATTTTAACTTATATCATATAGTCTTTCTAACTGTAGAGACAGTTGTGGTGCTGGAGAGTTTGTTGCGCTACTTCTTCTTCCCAGCTAAAGCACTAGGAAGTGGTGAAGAGCAGGCGATTTGGGGAACTGCCTTATGTAATTTTAACGTTCGAAAAGTGCTGATTCGCAGCCTAATTTGAATAAATGACTTTTTATAGCACAGACATCGCGATTTTTTGACATGTCTCTACATCATTAAGTAGATTGCACCCGTGTGATTCAGGGGAGGCTCACTCGCTAGTCAACATTGACAGTCGGCTCTTAAATAAACACAGCGGAGAGAAAGTTAACATTTCACAGAAATAAACTATATAGAACTAGCCAACATCAGCTGACGCTATGATTATAAACAGGGCTGAATGTAAATATCCGTAAGCCATTCAAATATTAATTCTGTGTGGGTATTGAACCCAAACACAGCAGGCCAACTGGTAAGGTATTCAGTCAATGGGCTCGTCAGATACATATAAGTCACGAGCTAAAGTTGCCCCTGTGTGTATTATGTATTTTGATACTTTCCTATATTAATATGGTGACTAAGAAATCTTGATGATAATATTGACCTATAAAGGGTCTTTAATATCACTTGGTAAGTTTCTTGTCAAAATTTTTGTTAATTCTTATAACTTGGAACGATAACATTGATGTGAAACGTGGTTTGCCGCAAAATGACACAGATATTGTGCAGTGGCTTATGGAGAAGAAAGAGGAAAATACCAGAAATGTAGGGAAGACGTAAATTGAAATAAAATAATAACAGAAGGCCAAAAAACGTTTAAATCTACCGATCTATTCTGTAAAAATCTCACTGAATACTTATGTGAAGTGAGCTTAAAGTGAGCTGTCATTCCACCTGATGCTAGCGATTGACAGTTCACTTTAACTCATTAAGCTCCACTAATGAGACACAATTGTTTTTCTATTGTATCGTAACACATGGGTTACGCGCGGAGCTTGACCGGTTAGGCTCCTCTAAACCTAACTTTTCACGGTGACATGTTTACAGAATAGACCGGCTGGTCGCAAACTCATCTTCGAGACCAGCAATGTCAAAAACTTGTCAAAAATTTAGGTAAATTAGAGGTATTTATGACAGAATGAGACTAAGATTAGAACACTTAAAGACATGAATCAGCTTTCAATGTGAATACAAAGTAGATAAATAACATAATAAAGTTCGCGCATTGATAAACTTGATACATAACGCTTCGAGAACGTCAATAGATGGCGCCGGTTATAAAGTTACACATAGATTAACGGGGTGCGCAATTAACATTTTGAGTGCCAAACAATACGCCTGATGACATTCTCCATTATCTGTGTTTATTTTCAACACACACATCACGTAGACGTCCTTGTAATACATTGTAGCGTTTCATAAATCTTTCACTATAATAGAGATTTTCCTGTACCTACACTATCCCGAATGGAGCTAAGCTTTGAAATATAAAAAGCGGATAATTCTGCGGACCGAATGTTGTGGACAGGCCAACACGATAAATGATTTTATCCTCAAAACTGATACAGGAGGGCTGTAGCGTGTACTCGTGTAGCGATTGACAATAACATATGTAGCCACAGCGATAAAATAATCCTACTATCGATGGAAGATTTCAAACTTCGAGCTTATGTAGAGAGTACATTTTATACTGTACACAAATAAGCCATGACTTTCGCAGCGTGTTTACACTCACAGTATGCAAAAGAAACTTTGTTTCATAAATTCATACTAAAAAGGATTAAGTGCTCCAATTAGAATGGGCCGTAATTGAATGCTGTTAAGCTTAACGTAGGTTTGTAATTTGAAATCGTGGAATCGGTTTGTTTTTATCATTAATGGGGTTTGCAATTTGCAATAAAAAGTGGATCGAGGCTCGGTGCGGTGTGGCGTGGTGCGTTGTGGAGTGTGCGGCGCGATGCGGTGCGGTGCGGCGCGCGGACACAGCGGCGGATATTTCGACGTAATTAAAACAAACAGGAGGAGGCTCGCCACTCCTCTCTAATTGCGTTCGTGTTGAAATAATCACGGAAACTGTGACGTGGTGTACTATGTGTATCGGTGTTTACTGATTTCGCAGATGACACACTGAATGAAGCACAGACGCGGAATCCATTATCGGGTAGAATTCGAAATGAGTTTTAAATAATAATCAAGGCTATTTATATTCCACAGTTCTGAGCGCCAGAAATAGTAGAGAAAGAAAACTTAAAGAAACCATAAAATTCTTCAATTTAAGTTTACCTCTACGGTTCATTCACGACTAAATGGAAATAAAAAGAAAGGCTTTAAAAAGATCTGACGATATAAAATGTAATTGCTTTGGCTAGGAACCGGGAAACGTAACGGCTTCTAACTCCACTCAATAGTAATACGAAAATAAAAGAAAGAGATAAGAATGAAGATTTAGCTACCCGAATAACGTCTTTTATATATTGAATTGGGCCACGGGGGAATCAGGGCTAAATTGTTAACGATATCGACCTGCGAGGTTAAGCTACCATGTTGCGGTTAAGTCTTGGGAGGGTGACCGTTTTGAGAACATCGAAGCTTTCCTCGTCACGGAGGGTAAGTACAGCCGATGCTCCATGACGTAGTGATGTGTCTGGTAGGATAGAATAGAATACTCTTTATTATGTTCAGCATGTAAATTACAGATATTAAATAAAATAGTTTTACATAGTTTCTCTACAAGTGATCTAAAGGATAGGCCTTATTAAAAGATCTGGACTGGTTATCAGCTCATAGCGTAGTAGCTAAGCTTGACTTGATTTAATCAGTATTACGTGTTGTACTATGACACCTATCCCTATCCCATCCTGTCGTACAGCATCCGGAAGCAGTATCCTCAGGTTTTTTTAAAGTGACCTTTTTATAAAATCTGAATCATTGTTTAGTAGGTACCTATATGGTTCTGCGGCTGGCTAATATTTGAATGCATACTTATAAGTATATTTAGGCAGTATTTAATGATATTATAATCCTTTTTATTTCGTGACAAATAAAGAACATTACCTAATTATGTGTCTTCGTACTTTTAGATAGAATTGATAGCGATTTCTCTGAGACATTAAATTGAGCGCGAGAATAGGGCAGTTTGGTGTAATATTTAAGTTGAAAGGACGCCATTCAAGTGTCGAACATTTGATACCCAAAAATTAAAGTGTTGGTTATATGTGCCTACATAAATATGATTTTTGGCATTTTCAATCTCAAATAGCAGCCAAAATGGGGAAGGGTTAATGGTAGACTTTCGTTGTATTAGTAAAAAAATGCTCAAGAGGTCATTTCCTACAAGACAGCAGTACTTTTTTCTTTTTAGGACTTACATTTTTGGGTACGAAGTGAATGACGTCCTTAAAAATTTAAGTTCTAAGATTAAATTTAAGTTGATGATGCAAACATGCAATAAAATGTACCGAGTGGGACAACAAGTCATAAATGGCAAGGTACAAAATTTTTTATAATAGGAACATTTTTGATGAATTGCCTCAACATAATATTGTTTGTAGATTAAACAATGTTATGTCAAATTGCTAGGTTTTTATAAAGCGATTTTTCGACTGGCGTTGTGGCTGTATGAAGCTCTTGCGCTAAAATCGAGTATTGTTAATACACCTGCTTATACGAAAAACCTGACGCAAGGGAAACGTTAAAAAAATCAAATGAATTGTTGTTACAACAGTTACAAAAACAGTACTGGTATTTGAGGTGAGATGGCAGTATTAGTGTTGCATCCACAGGTCGCCGTAACAATTTAAATCACGTTTCAGTTGAAGTGACAGCCCGGTAAGGTTGCTAAAGCACCGAGCTTTGGAACTAACAATATTCAAGTCGAAAAAGATATCACATTTACGGATATATAACTATAGTAAAGCTATAATATTATACAGATGAAACACAATTACGTTCATTAATCTTCCGATAAATTCGTAGATGAACAAAAGAGTCGACTCAGCGAATGGATATCTGTGACATCAGCCTAAAAGCTCAAAGCTCCCACTTTATTGTTAGTCGATAGAGGTTCTATGCGGACATCGCTTTTTCTGATATTTGAATAGTATGTTTTATTTTTTTATTCGGTGGAATTGTATGAAAAGTCCCAATTTGGTTGGACGAATAACGTACAACATTGTCGTTTTCCGTCGGAGTATTTTTAGTACTGGTTTATAATTGATAGAAAAAGTTGTTGTCGATTGTTGAACATTAATTATTTTTGAACTCAGTTTTCTTTAACTAACACGTAGGAAAATAATATATTGGATTTCATGGGTTTAATTTTTTTTGCGCGGAACCCTGTTTTTTTTTCTAAAATAAAAGTAGTCTTAGTTACTTCTTATAACATCAGTTATCAGCCAGTTAAGTCCTGTCAAAATCGGTCCAGATGTTTCGGAGATAAGCCGGAACAAACAGACAGCCAGACAGTCAAAAATTTTACAAAAATGCTTTTTGTTCTAGGTACCGTATATAATGTAATGTACTTTCCATATGCATTTAGTGAAAAGCTGTTATTATGACATTCCAAACTGATACTTCAACTTTATTTATTAGTATACAGGATGAAATTGAAAACATGCGACCAATCGAAATGGGAGATTGTACTCATCATTATGAACAAAGTTTTGTTTTTTTTTTTCGCAATTTCAGATTTGGACCCATAGCAAAAGTTGTTCATAATGATGAGTAGGAATCTCCCGTTTCGGTTCGTTGCATGTTTTCAATTTCAACCTGTAGATGACACAACGGATTATAGCGAATGAACAGACTTGGCAAATGGTCACTCATGCCTACGAATAAAATCGGGACCATTCTAGGAGAAAATATTTAATTTCCTACATTATTATAAATGGGTAAGTACTTATGAATCCGCGTAATAGTAATTGTGAAGCCGATGCAGGCGGCGACGCATTTTTCAAACCAGACTCCGCAGTTGGTCTACTACCAATATAAATCTGTACTTTTATAACATTAATAGACGAACCAAAGTAACCAACAATAATAAAAAGAATATGATCTTGCGAGAAATTACTGCATAACCAGCGGGGTAATTGCGTATCACAATAGCAATGGCTTTCATTTTGACAGTTCCACAATATTCATTGCGTTATTTACGTTGTTGAGCAGACACATTTTTCGAACTAAAGCAATGGATTTGCAATATCCTTCAAAATGATTCTGGATGCAGCTGAATACCAAAACACACATAATACGAGGGTCATTCAATAAATACTTAGCCTACAAAAAGTAAACGAAAATTTTGGAAAAGTCGCAATTTATTTTTCAACATAGTCTCCTTTTAGTTCGATACACTTAGCCCAGCGATGCTCCAACTTTTTTAACCCGTCCGAAAAATAGTTTTTGTCAAACTCTGCAAAATAGGCCTCCGTGGCGGCGATGACCTCCTCATTTGATCCATATCTATTCCCGGCGAGTGATTTTTTCAGATTAGGAAACAGAAAGAAGTAACAAGGGGCCAAATCTGGAGAATACGGTGGATGGGGCAGCAATTCGTAGCGTAATTCAACCAATTTGGCCTTGGCAACGGCAGACGTGTGAACCGGTGCGTTGTCGTGGTGAAACAGCACTTTTTTCTTCGCCAGATGGGGTCGTTTTTTCTTTAATTCGGCGTCGAATCGGCATAGTAAAGCCCTGTAATTGTTTTACCCTTCTCGAGGTAATCGATGTAGATCACACCTTGTGAATCCCAGAAAACGGTAGCTATAACTTTTCCGGCCGATTTTACAGTTTTCGCCTTCTTTGGAGCACGTTCCCCGGTCTGGATCCATTGTTTTGATTGCTCCTTGGTCTCTGGTGTGTACCAGTGGATCCAGGTTTCATCGACGGTCACAAAACGACGCAAAAACTCCGCTGGATTCCGCTTAAACAGCGCCAAACACGTCTCCGATGTGGTCTCACGGTTGCGCTTGTTTTCTGGTGTGAGTAAACGCGGCACCCATCGCGCCGACAGCTTTCTCATGCCGAGTTCCTCGTGAAGAATATGATGCACTGTTCCTTCTGAAATGCCTACAGTCTCAGCTAGCTCGCGAACCTTCAATCGGCGATCTGCCAATACGAGATCATGGATTTTTTTAATGTTTTCTTTCGTAGCAGCTGTTTTCGGTGCACCTGGACGTGGTTCATCAAAAACCGACGTACGGCCACGTGCAAACTCGTTGAACCAATTCTTGATGGTGGCCATCGATGGAGAAGAGTCACCGTACACAGCATCCAAGCGCTCTTTTATTTCGATGCGCGTTTTCCCTTCCAAAAATAGGAATCGAATCACCGAACGATATTGCTCTTTTTCCATTTTTGTAAAACCGATCGACACGTTCGCTTCCATAAGTTGTCAAATTAAAACAAATGAAGGGATTGGAATGAAAATGTGAAAAAAGAATTAAAAAAGAATGTGCTACACTGTGGTAAAACTCTTTTGAAACTACAGCGCCCTCTGGCGATGAGGATGACTTATTGAATGCACCTCGTACACAACAAATAACAACATAATTACTAAGTTTATTGTTCTATAGTTTCTTGTCCATTCGTGTCCATACACAACTACATTTTGGAAGGGGTGCCTAATATCAATTATTTATTTTATCGTTTAAAGTGCCTTTTAATGGTCTACTTGAAATAAATGATTTGACTTATGATTTTTTTACTTTTAGAAAGTAAATTAGTTTTCCCTGGAAAACTAATTTACTGTCCAAGGAGATTTTTCCAACCCCACATAATTTTATCGTAGGAATAATTTTGAATTTTTGAGTTATTCCATATTGAATCTTTCAGACGTCAATTTTATTTCACGAATAAAAATTATCTGTCGATTGAAAAATTAGCCCTAAAAGTCATAAAAGCACCGTGAAAAAAACAACGCGTCGTAAAAGCAACGTAAAAAAAAAACCAGGAAAACTAATAAAAAAAAATGAAAATGGTAATAGGTACGTCGACATAGTATGAGTTTTTATACATAAAAGTAGTTTTCAGTAAAAATGGCTGCTATCAGTTAACCAGTCCCAGTCATTAAAATGAAATTGACTAGGTGGGTAACATAAAATGTTTTGAAGTATCAAGTTTGCTACGACAAATCAACCAACACGTACAAGTTCCTGTGTTCCTACATTTCGGACGTTGTAGTGCGTAGTTGCCTGCGTTTTATATCGCGCTAAGTTTATGCAGGGAGCATCATGCAAGAATAAATAAATCAGTTATTATCTGCCTAGCTTTCTGCCCGCGATTTTATCCGCGTGAAATTTAGGCCCCCGACACACCGCGTCGCATCACATCGCCCGGCCCCGCTATTACTTTGTTTCCGTTTAGCGTTCCTTCTGTTATTTTTTCCTTTTTTTCGGCTGTTAAGGGTCATAGTGTGTATTTAACGTGATGTTAAATAGCCTTAAACTTTCCTCAAGAATCTCGTACCAAATGCAAAAAACATTTTTTAATCTTACTGATACTGAAACTCTTTAGTTTCATTATTACTATCTAAAAATTTATTAGTTTATATACATGGATGAAGGTACTTGTCGATTGGTTTGAATAAGTCTTTGTAATATATTGAACTAGCACTTTGCCCGCGTGTATTTCGTACTTTCCTCTAAAAATTTCGAAAATGTATGTTTATGATCTTTATCATTTATTTAGATAAATAAGTATTCGGGCCAATTTTTCAGTTTATAGATCAAAGGAATCAGTTTTTTCAAATGAACTGTATCCCCGGTTTTCACCCCCAAAGGGATGTGTTCATTACTTGACTTGTTGATAACAAATTTCGAGTTAATCAAACCACGCAATAAAAACCTCCCCTGTAAAATTAACTATACCTTTCACCCATTTAGGGGTAGATTTTCTAAAAACCTTGATTCACGTTATTCTTTATTTTTTGACTTAAATATAAACACAGACTTTCGAGATAATCGGACCGCGCGCTAAAATTCTTTCATACAAATGTTGACACTCCCTAATCTCTCTTTAGGGAGTTACTTAGATAAGTATTCGTGCAGAGTTTTAAATATATTAACTCAAGGAATAAAATTTTATGTACAAACAAAATCCCCCCTTTTCACCCCCTTAAAGGTTGAATTTCCAAAAAAAACTTAGTGCTCCCCTACATTATAAAAGGAAGGCGTGTGCAAAATTTCACATTCTTAGACCCAGTAGTTTCGGCTGTGCGTTGATTGGTGAATCAGTTTCTCCTTTTAGGCGCAGATATACGACTTCTAATGATTTTAAATTCAACATCACGTCTAATCGACCGGACTGATTTCTTTGAAAAAAAATAAATGTTATACTAGACCATTTGCTTCGTAATCTGATATGTGAATATTTGCAATTATATTTTTTTAACATAGTGTAATTAATTTGGAAAGTCATGTCTACCGCGGACATAAAAACGATAATCACGCAAACACTATCGGGTGTATTTTCATAAAACTTTTACCATATAAAAGACAATTTAATTCCCCGAATTTTAGTATACGGTTTTTATTTGTTTGGTGTTTGATAAATCAAAAATAGATGATTGTTTCATATTTTGCAATAAATTACCAGCGTTGTGTCATCGCGCTTCTCTTTCTTTTCTATGCAGTCCGATAGTGACCGCATTTAGGTCATGTAGTCGCCTTAATCGACTTCCAAAAAGGAGGTTATGTGTTCGACTTTATGTATGTTCACCGATTTCTCCGTCAATTGTGGACCCATTTTATTTTTGCTTTTTTTTATTTGAATCGATATATTCTCTCGAGGTGGTCCTATTGTCATCAAGTTGGAATCTGGTGAGAGGATCCCATGGAAATTGAGGGAAACCCTCAAATTTTATAGGCAAACCTATAGCGATTTGGGTATTTTTTTAAAGTAACTGAAGCATTTGCTCTCGGAAATCTGATGATGAAGACCACAGATGGCCATTGGAACTACTCAACGATAAATATTTCACGGGTTGCGATTCGATTACTTTTATGGTTGCTAAGCAATTTATGCTCGTCATAATGCGTATGGTGAGTGGTTGGTGGCGTATGGTGAATAAACGTCCCAGCATCGGGAAAACCAATATTTTGTAACATGATGTGATGAGCAGTTTAGGGTTTGAAAGGGTATGCTCTCGAGGTGGATTTTTGTGGGGTAGGTCTAAAAAGTCAATAATAAAAACTTTTTACAAAAAAAAAAACCACTACAAAGTGAAAAATAACTTTTTTACCATTGCCACTCGAAAAAGGGCATTTTATTCATCGATAACAGTGAATAAAAACTCTTTTAGTCACTGAGTGAATAAAAACGTTTTGAATTTGGAACAAGCACGAATATACGAATTATGTACAAAAATAAATAAAACGTGCTGAAAGTACGTACTGGCTGGCTATATGGAGCTATCCCATAGAGCTATAAAATAAATAAAAAAAAAAAAACCCGCCAATTTACGTTCTTTTCTATCTCTTATCGTGGTTGTTTTAAGTCATTGGAAAATCTAATAACATAAATTATAATAAAATGAGTTCTTTCAGTGACGAAAATGAGACACTGACTCCGGAATTATTTCGAAATAAAGCAGCAATTGTAGTAGATAATTTGTTGCCGCTAAAATCTCGAGAGTTGTAGCTGAAAACATACAACTTGTTCTGCGACTGGAAAACCATGAATGGCGCCAATTCCTTCTCAGAGTCCGTATTTCTTAACTATTTCAACGAATTAACCAAGACTAAGAAGCCATCGACACTTTGGAGCACATATTCTATGCTAAAAGCCACAGTGAGAATCAAACACAACAATGATATTTCAAACTACTCAAAGTTAGTGACACATAAAGCGACTATCCAAAGGGTAATAAGCCAAAGCAATCTAGAGTGAACCTCCCAAAACATTGAACGTTTTCTAAATGATGCGCCTGACCACAGTTTTCTGGCCGTAAAAGTAAGTACATGTTTATTTACAAACCTACTATACTTTAAAAGTTTTATTTTACATACATATTTAAAAAAATACTTACATATTTTTTAATTATTGTTCGCAGGTTGTGCAAATTTTTGGCGTGAATGGGGCCTATCCCAGTAATGAATTATTAAAGATAACTATATGAACGACATTCAAAAACACTCGAAAAATTTATTACTGATCGTTTTAACTGATACGATAACAAAAATTGATAGAACATTTGTGATACGGCAAGAGTACGTAAAAATCTTCGATAAATATCAAGCTTTACGGCCCACTAATACAAAAACCGACAGGTTTTATACAATGCCATGGCGGAAAATGTACTCGGCAACCTATTGAAATCAATAAAATAGATGCGATGCCAAAAGAGATTGCCACATTCATGAATCTATCAAATCCCGAACAGTACACAGGACATTGCTTCCGTAGAAGCTCTGCCACCCTTTTAGCAAATTCTGGTGCTGATCTTACAGAACTGAAACGCCATGGAGGGTGGAGGTCCAGCACAGTAGCAGAAAGCTATATCGAGGATTCAATTGAAAACAAAGGCAAAAGATGCAGAAGAATAGTTGACAGTATAAATCTAAAACCGTCTACTGTTGACCCTTTCTCGCGCCACTATCTCCGGCGCGCCCTTCAACATCGAAAGGACAACCTTGTGGAACGATTACATTACAGCTTTCTCAGCAACAGCAACCACAAAATATGGCGACTTTGCCAAACATCCAAGTCTTATCTAATAAGTACGACCGTTTCAAAACCAAACAAGAACATTACACTGAGTTTCGAAAACTGTTCTAATTTCACTATTAATTTTTTATGTTTATAAATTAATCCTTTGTTCTCTTATTACCGATTATAAAATAAAATTGAATAAATACTATACTACTATTTATTTTCTCGCCGTCAATGGTAAAAAGTAGAGTACACAACTCGTGAAAAAAATAATTCATCTTGGTCCTTGTATCCCTCGCTCCGCTCAAGATTCTAATCTAGAATACCTCGCTACGCTCGGAATTCTACTCTTGAATCCTGAGCTGTAAATAGTAGTATAGTATTTATCACATTTTATTTTATAATCGGTAATAAGAGAACAAAGGATTAATTTATAAACATTAAAAATTTGTAGTGAAATTAGAACAGTTTTCGAAATTCAGTGTAATGTTCTTGTTTGGTTTTGAAACGGTCGTATTAGGTAGGTAAAAAGCTTGATATTTTTCGACGATTTTTACGTACTCTTGCTATATCACGAACGTTCTACAATGTGTTAATGAAATAACCCAAGACCTGTTTAGAATCGGTAGCAAAATCGAATACAATAATTTTTAATATAGGTTATTTTTTTTCCAAAAAAAAAGTGTGATGGAAAAATTTTAATCACTTTTCTGTTCCAAAGCAAAACATATGCATTATTTAATAACAGAAGGAGGGGGGATTAACCTCAAACGACAGTGCTCCCGTGTCAACGAACGTTTGACAGCGGCGCGGCAATAGAGCTACGAATCTGTAGCGCCACAACAACATTTACAAATATCTTTTACAATAATTTATGAAAATAAATAATTATACGTCATATCAATTTATTAATATAAAAATCGGTTGGGGTGTCCGAGGTTTTGGGTTATTTCATTAACACATTGTATAAATTTTTGTTTTCGTATCAGTTAAAAGGATCAGTAATAAATTTACCGAGTGTTTTTGAATGTCGTTCATAGCTATCTTTAATAATTCATTACTGCGACAGGCCCCATTCACACCAAAAATTAGCACAACCTGTGAACAATAATTAAAAAAGTTGTAAGTTTAAAAAAAAATATGTATAAAATATGTATTTAAAATAAAACTTTTAAAGTATAGTAGGTTTGTAGATAAATAGGTACTTACTTTTACGGCCAGAAAACTGTGGTCAGGCGCATCATTTAAAAAACGTTCAATGTTTTGGGAGGTTAGCACTCTAGATTTCTTTGGCTTATTGCCCTCGGATAGTCGCTTAAGTATGTCACTCACTTTGAGTAGTTTGAAATATCAATGTTGTGTTTGATTCTCATTGTGGCAAACTCAAGCTCAAATCAAACCATTTATTTCAATTAAACCATTTACAGGCACTTTTGAATTGTCAAGAAGTCGGTCAGTCAGAAAATATGAAGCTAGTTGCCCATTTCAAAGCGTAGGTACCTATGGAGAAGAACGGACAAGAAACTCCATGGATACTCTTTTAAATTATATTTTTACAAAAATATTAGTTACATTTTTAATGTTGAATTTATAATTATATGTGAGAACGATGTAATAAAATAAAAAAGACGTAGGTACGTGTTAAGAGCGTCCAGAGTACAGCAAATAGTACTTAACAAAACAAGAATCCAAAAAAAAAAAAACAATTTAGCCGAGGCAGCCAATTGATGACCAGCCCCAACTGACGGCGCCCGTTCACGAACATGACGCATAGATCATCACCATTCAGCTCAACCATTTTGAAGGGAGCTAAATGATCCAACACACACGCCACCGTCAGCGAGACATTTTAGTGAGCATGACATACTATCAGCCGCCAGGGCACATTCAAGTCAATGAAAGACATATTATTACCCGGTAAATGGTAGCTCACATAGAACTCACATCTGTGCTATGAAATTATACAATACAAAGGAAATTGAGTTTATACAATGCAAATAATCTTACAATCTTCAGCAGCTCCAACAGTATGTTCAAGTGTTAATTAATCAATTGGTTGTGGTTGTGGAGCAGGACCAGTATTGATCCAGGCATCTTTATCAACGATGTAATCCCCTAACTTATAATATGCCTGCCTGCATAGTGTGCGTTTAATACAAGACTTGAATTTTGTCTCATTCAGTTGAAGAATGTGGGGAGGTATTTTATTATAACATTTTAAACAGTACCCCATAAAAGATGAGTCTACTTTAGCCAATCTGAAACCTGGTTGAACTAATAGGTCCCTATTTCTAGTACTATAATTATGTCTGTCACCTCTTTTACTAAAAAGATGTAAATTTTTCCTGGCTTTTAGCATAGAACATGCTCCAAAGTGTCGACGGCTTCTTAGTCTTGGTTAATTCGTTGAAATAGTTAAGAAATACGGACTCTGAGAAGGAATTGGCGCCATTCGTGGTTATGTTTTCAGGTACAACTCCCGAGGTTTTGGCGGCAACAAATTATCTACTAGGTATAATTGCTGCTTTAATTCGAAATGATTTCTCATTGTCGTCACTGGAAGAACTCATTTTATTATAATTTATGTTATTAGATTTTCCAATGACTTAAGAGCGTTTACGCCGTACGGCATTTCATACAAACTTTCAAGCGATTGTTTTTCGAAATGAATGAACCGATTTTAATGAAACTTCATACGCATAAGCAGGATACAAAGGTCTAAAAAGTTAGCTGAGAACATTTTCGAAATGTCTTATTTAAAAAAAGATAACTGGAAATCTCTGTTTCTATGGAAACTTAAAAATCGGTCTAATTTGGCTGTAACACAATTTTTCGAAAATGAGAACATTTTCCATTTTCCTAACCTAACCTAACCTAACTTTTTAGAACTTTGTATCCTGCTTATGCGTATAAAGTTTCATTAAAATCCGTTCATTCATTTTGAAAAACAATCGCTTGAAAGTTTGTATTAAATGCCGTACGGCGTAAACGCTCACGATAACAGATAGAAAAGAACCTAAATTGGCGGGATATGTTTTTTAAATTACATTTTATAGCTCTACGGGATAACTCCATATAACCAGCCAGTATGTACTTTCAGCACGTTTTATTTATTTTTGTACATAATTCGTATATTAGTGCTTGTTCCAAATTCAAAATGTTTTTATTCACTCAGTGACTAAAAGAGAGATTTATTCACTGTTATCGATGAATAAATGCCCTTTTTCGAGTGGCAATGGTAAATAGTAGATTATACAACAAGTGAAAAAAAAGGGAATTTAATTCGAGGGACTAAGTTGGATCCCGAGAGCAGCGAAGGATTCTAGAGTAGAATCCCGAGCGTAGCGAGGTATTCTAGATTAGAATCCTGAGCGGAGCGAGGGATACAAGGACCGAGATGAATTATTTTTTTCACGAGTTGTGTACTCTACTTTTTACCATTGACTGCGAGAAAATAAATAGTAGTATAGTATTTAACAAATTTTATTTTAAATCGGTAGGTAATGAGAGAACAAAGGATTAATTTATAAACATTAAAAATGAATAGTGAAATTAGAACAGTTTTCGAAACGGTCGTATTATATAAGACTTGGATGTTTGGCAAAGTCGCCATATTTTGTGGCTGCTGTTGCTGAGAAAGCTGTAATGTAGTCGTTCCACAAGGTTGTCCTTTCGATGTTGAAGGACGCGCCGGAGATAGTGTTTGATTCTTATTGTGGCTTAGCATAGAATATGTGCTCCAAAGTGTCGACGGCTTCTTAGTCTTGGTTAATTCGTTGAAATAGTTAAGAAATACGGACTCTGAGAAGGAATTTGCGCCATTCGTGGTTTTCCAGTCGCAGAACAAATTGTATGTTTTCAGGTACAACTCTCGACATTTTGGCGGCAACAAATTATCTACTATAATTGCTGCTTTATTTTGAAATGATTCCAGAGTCAGTGTCCTATTTTCGTCACTGGAAGAACTAATTTTCCAATGACTTAAAACAACCACGATAACAGATAGAAAAGAACCTAAATTGGCGGAATATTTTTTTAAATTTAATTTTGTAGCTCTTTAGAATAGCTCCCTATATATAGCCAGCCAGTACGCTGTACGTACTTTCAGCACGTTTTATTTATTTTTTTGTACATAATTCGTATATTCGTGCTTGTTCCAAATTCAAAATGTTTTTATTCACTCGGTGACTAAAAGAGAGTTTTATTCACTGTTATCGATGAATAAAATGCCCTTTTTCGAGTGGCAATGGTAAAAAAGTTATTATATATACATATATAGATAGGTTTTAGTTATATAGCTTTGTCACTAGATGCGCTAGTTTGTTTCGCTCTTTTCACAGTTTGATTTAAGAAAAACTTGAATAAATGAAAACTTTTAACTTAGATAGACGGAAGAATATCATATCAATAGACATTTATTGCATGTCGTAGAACCCAAAACTTAATTTTTCATAAATAAAACTTGGTGCTACGCTGTCATTGCTACTTTGCTACGGTGCTACGCGTACAATGCACAACGTCTCCAAAGAGAGTTTTCTTGTAGCGCCTAAGTTTAGTACTTTCCTATAGTGTCCCAATTAAGTGACACACTCAGTATTTTTCGAATATAACATATTTGGTCAATCCGGGGATGGACTGCCAAAATACATTCTGTGAATTAAGCATTACTTGCTTATTTAATTTATCTATTTGTTTTGTAGTATATCAATACTTGACCCAATTTGCGATGGATTTGGATCATCTTAATTAGATATTTGGCCTAAAGCAGACCAAAACAGTAATTTCTGAACCGTTTCATAATATACAACAGCATTAAACATTAAGCTCTCTGGTGGCTGTGCACCGTACAGTGCAATCGCGTTAAGAGATTAATGTGTTTAAGTGTTGAAAACCTAAGGGAATCCTAATGGGGTTATTAAAAAGGGCATCAAAAAGTCTCGGGCGAATCTGAAATATAAAAAAAGACATAGGACGCAAACAGATGAAGTAGTCCGTCGTTGGAAAGATGTGAAGTAAAGTTTTAGATGAGGCAGGTAGATGTGGCTGTGCGGCGGCTGTGTGGGCCTGTGCGCTAGCATGCGCGGCAGGAGGCAGGCGGCAGCGCGGGCCGGCGCGGCTGCAGACGCGGCAGACAGTGCGGCTCGGCGGCGGCGGCGTCGGGGGCACGGGGGCGCGGGGCGCGGGGGCGGCGCGGCGGCGCGATGCTGCGCGCCTCTCAGTCGAGACGCGAGGCCCGCCCGCCCTAGCCGCCCGTGCTGCCGCCCGCCCGCCCCGCGCGCTCGTCACGCGTCGCTCTCCACGATTTGATCTACCTACGATCGTTAATTACATCCCTATGCCGAATTCGCATGTGTACTTAATGAATTATCACATTCGGCAAAATTTTAAGAATTATCTCCTCAACATTTGGGCTTACACGCGCGTATAGTTGTCGAGTATTTTAGAAGCTTTTGGATGGACCGGAAGGGGGGCGGGAGGGTCGACGGATTCGGAGGGTCGCGGGGCGCAGGGCCCCTCGCGACGCGGGGTTAGTAGGTTCGCGATGTCGCGTCGTCGTCGGTCGGAATGCATTCGCGAACGTAGAGCGGCGACCTGAGGTGCCGCCGCGGATCTCACCTGGCCACTCGGGGTCGGTCACCTCTTTTATTAATGAAACTTCACTCAAACATTTCGCTCCATTTCGGATTATTTTCTCGGCTGCAACCTTCGAGTATAGAATTATTTTTGGGTCAAACATGACGAGATGCAAGGTCAAGCCTGCTAGGTGTCAACGAACCCCTCGTCCGGTGCCTACGTCAGGTCGATGACGTCTAGGTTGACAGTCCAAAACTTTTACATTATCGTAGCACCAACTACTAAAGTTACCAATCCCTGAACTGAAACTTTACAGTGTAGTGCTCTCGTAAGATAAAGTAATTAACCGGAAGAAAAAAACTGAGTGTCGACGTGAAGAACGAAGACGGAAGTGTATTACGACTGGCGGCGATCGGGAGGCCACCGCGTTAACCCTGCCCGAATTAGTGCACCGGACGAGACTAAAATAGCGAGGCGGCGTGTACGGTTACATGCGGCGCGTCAATGTCGGCGCGCCGGCACCGCGTGCTCCGGCGGCTCTCGGCGGGTAAGCTTACACTGCGTCTGATTGCAGAGCGGGCTGAGGCCAGCCCTATATGTGGAGGCGCCGCGGCCGCCGCCGCCGCCGCCGCCGCCCGCACGCCCTCGCACCTCGCACTACTAGCTATTCCTGGAGTCATCTGTTCCACTGTATACGCTAAATTTTACACCTTTCTAAATATACATAACCTAAGCACACTGATGATACAAAGCTTTATGAAACCGAAGTTAGTTTTCTGTGCAAACCACACATGTTACGTTTATTACTCGCTTAATATTAGATTTCAAGAGCCGAGATGAAGAAGTACGTCGATGAATAGACTTTAATAACAAGCGAAGAATTTGAGATACGTGTAACGTGTGAAGATTGTCGAAGAGGCCGCGGCGTCGCCGTCGTGCGTGAAAGTGTAAGCGTTGTTCGCTTTAGCTGGTTGACTTCGGGTCAAATTGTAATTTTGATATCATTTGGTCCCCTTCAACCAGCTGTAGTTGACATCTGTTTCGCTTTCTTATCGCACTACTCGAAGATGAGCTACACTAGTTGAAAGCAAGCAAAAGCCCTAAAATTTAATGAAATATTTATTAAAATTGTAACACCTGTTTTCTTTTATAGGTATTCCATTATTTATAAACATTTCAAACCATATAATTGTAAGTATTGTACCAGGTTTAAGATAGAAAATGTTATAGTTAAGATGTAGATACGTTGCGGTATTCAAGTTTTATCAATTTTAATAAAACCTCAGTCTTGTCAGTAATAATGTGTCTTGTAATATTTTTCACTTTCAAACTTAATTGCAGTTAACATACGCTTTTATTGTAAACTACTTTTTAAGCTATCACACTTTTGGATGAGAATATAGTCATAGACATATTAATGTAAGTTGTGCAAACAGTAGTCCCGTAAGCGTAATTAATTAATTACATGTAGTCTCACCCCGCCCGGTGCGACACGAGGAAACATGCATTACTTAGTGGAAAACAACGGCTAATGAGACATGTTATTGTTGTGAAATGGTCGCACATACGCACTGCTGAACGCAAATGTGGTCCGACGGGAACTTTACGTATAATCTTTTATGTACCTACTTATTCATTTTTACCACTATTATGATTAGGTATATTATAGCTTTTATTCATTTCTTGAAGAAAACTAAATGAGTTCTATAAAATAGTAGCCCAGTAGTAGCAGAGTTCAACTTGCAACTTGGATATCTGGATGATTATCATGAAGTACCGCAATCTCTTATTCACTTTACAACTAGTTATCTCTTGCCACTACTCTTCCAACATAATTTCATAATTAAAACTCTATGTGATAATCTAACTCTCTAATTTTATTAAAGACATGAATCTCTAGTACCTACCTTCCGGGATCTCATCAAAATCAAATAACTTATTTTGTTTTTCACTTTTTTTCTATGACTTATCTAATTCATGCTAATTTGTATCGAAATATTGGTCTAACACGCCACTTTTAGCGAAATTATTACCAACAAAATGATATGGAATAAACAACATCATCATTATCCTTTTACATAATAGAACCTAAAGAAGTATCATTTTACTACAAAGCTTTTACATGTGGCTTTTATCTCATCCTTATTTTATACTGTTACATGTAAAAGTATTGTAAAACAATAAAATAATAAAAATAATCTAACATAAAAGGCAAGGGATCTAAAAATAATATCGGAGAAGCGAAAAAAGAATAAAAAGATAAAAGGTAATGTAACTATGCGTCTCGTGAGTCGTACCTGAATTTAGTGCGGATGGTTTGATGGCTTTACAGATTTTTTTTTATCAAGGGGTACCTTTGGGAAAACAGGCTTTCAGAAGGTAGTGGATAAAGTCGTTTGTGCCTGTGCGGTCATGATATTGATTGAAGGCAGTAAGGTTTTCAAAGTTCGCACACGAGGGAGAATCATAACGCGCAACGCATTTTGATATTATAACGAGATTATTCGAGGTTACGCTAACGTATCCGCTAACGGGTTGTCACTTTGAGCACATACCGCATAAATAACATGTACCTATTTACACATTAACTTCGATACTACAGCAATAATAATATACTTGTGTCGTGTAGAGTTTCCGTGTAGTATTATAATTCAAAAAAAGTGTTTATTTAATTGAATTGAAATGTAAAGATGAATAAGTAATAAAAATCGACAACGTTTCGGTGTTGAAATTAAATCTGAGACTTTGTATCCTACAAGCAATGATGGTTCGATCTACTGTTAACATAACATTCGTACTTTCATTTCAATAATTACACACTGGTTGAATTTATTTTGCATCATGAGTTAATTACGAGTACATTTATTTGATAACAAATCCGTGAGTGTGAGTCTAGATAAAAATTTTAATCAGTCAGCAAAAATTTTCATTTACTACAGTGTTATAGAATACTACACAATTTCATAATTATAACGTGAATTGAATGCATGAATTCATTTTACAAATTAAAATTATAATGCACTTATAATTCTATAATTGAATTAAATTTATAAAATGTCATAAAAATAATCGAATACTTTTCAACTATAAAAAATATTTTTCAACTTCAATGCTTGTATTGATATAAGGCAATTTCAATTCTAAAATTTAGATTACAGTCTTCTAAAAAACCAGTTAACTTTAGTAATTACTGAATCAAACATGATTTTTATTCTTTCTAAAACCGTCAGTGCCGAGAGTCAGTGTTTTAAAACGTAATATTGTTACGGGTTTAAAAACCGTGCAGGTGCTGCAGCATAATCGCATGTTGTGTGCTTTATTACCCTTTACCTGAATGAAGTATTTTGAGAAATCCTACTCCATGTTTAGCGTATTTGCATAGTCATTTTCATTATGTATTAAAAATATTTTCAAAAACGGTATTATTTACGCACGAGATACCCGTGAAAAACAGCCATAGGCGTAATTCCTTATACGACTGATATTTTATAACACCGCGGTGTATCCTTTTTCCTTTCAAACGTAATCATCCGTTGGTTGTCTGGCTAGGGCTAGCGAAGATCTCCGATTGCGATAACACTGCTTATTATACTTTTAATTTATACTTTGATGTATTTCTCTTTGAGTTTATGTATTTATTACGTTGCGAGTTATTTATTAAGTACGTTTATTTAGGTATGGATATATTTGGTATACGTTAATGTACGCAACACTGCATTTTAAACCAAAGTTAAGGTGCGTTTAAGTAAACAATTTAAACAAAGCTGAACTTCTTGAAATTTCAATAACATTCCTAACTGCTCTACATGATTAGTTTTGTTGGGCAGGAAAGTGTGACTGGTGAGAGGGGTGGTGGGGTCGCAAAAACCCGGAGGCAGTGGCTGCAGCCGCGCCGGCGGGCGTCGCGCCGCTCTGCGGTGCGACTTTGTGCCATAAATCAAAAGCACCCGCGGGAACCCTCCCATCGTATAATGTAAGTATGTATAAAACACTCTATCACTGATGAAAACACAAAGGAATTTTAAGTAGCCGGGTTAATAGGGATCAAAAAGAATTTTGTTTGTTTAAATCTTGTGCAATATGTACCTTGATAAACATAACAATATATGTACACTAATTTTCCCTACCGCGTCAAAAGATGGTCACATTTTTGTTTCGTTTTGACACAATGAAATAAGTAATTTGATTTTCATGGAAACGCATACCCATGAAAAGTCGCTCTTTTAGAATTTCATGACTTGTTAGAAGACTTATCTTGAAGGCACAAGAGGGCATTTTAACAGCCGTTTGTGTTCGATTTACCGACAGTAATGAAGTTTCTCTGGCGTGTGTTTCGGCGCACTGCTTTCTATGAGCGAATGATTCGGATGTGTGACCTCACATATATAATATCTTAGTATTGACACATCTTGCGCGACCTAAGTGGGTACGGTGAGGGTAAGGTTGTAATTTAGTAGTAGAATTTACGGAAACAATTATTTACTTAGGTTATCGCTAAATTAAGCGTAAGCACCTATGTGTGTGTGTAAAGTGATTGTAGGTATTAGGTATATAGGAAAAAGTTAAACATTTAGAGTTGTTCCAGCGACTTTGGCGTGTTAAGGTGGTGGCGCTATATTCGAAATACGGCTTAGAAGGAAATCACCTGGCAGGCCATTAACCTAATTCACGGACGCAAAGACAGGGCGGAGACGCGGGTGGCGGCGTGGCGCCCGCTTTAATATCGCCGCGCTGCCGGTAATAAGATGGAAATAAGGCGGTGGCAAGAAACCGGGCCAATCATTGCCGTTCGCAACTTGACACCGCCAATGTACATACTTCGATAAGTATAAAGTAAATTCACTTTGGCTTTCAGGTCGTTTAAAAAAGTCACTAGGTAGGTATATCCCAAGAATTGAAATAAATGTCTTAACTAAATAGGTATTTACGGGCTACTTCTAACATTGCCTGCTTCGAGCAGTGCTGTCGTCATCGGTATATTAAAGCTTCTTTAAAATTCAGGCTGTGCCATGACAAGATATTGCTACAGTTATAATTTTACTCAGTTTTGAGCCACGTGCCATTTAGAATATATTAACATGCTATAATTGTTTTCTTTAAACTCCTAAACAAGGCTAAAGTTTCAGAGACTTAAGAGTTTAAGAGCACTCAAAGTATAAAGCTTTATTTCAGTAGGTAAAAGATAAGTACTGAAGACTAATTTTAAAGTAGCTGCATTACCAGTTCATTTAAAATTCATGGAATACTCGGCGCATGGTTCGATGTTTGTCATGGCAAATAAAATTATAATGGTACGGCAGAAAAGGCAGCGCGCCCTACTGCCCCCGCGTCGATTGTCCTCCGCGAGAAGCTATACTACAAGTTTCGCTTTTTTTCCTCCATTTTCTTCGGGTTGTGTATCTAGCTGTTTAAATGTTCCACAGATTATATTTGAACTTTTTATTTAGTCTATGAAAACGCTGTGAGATTTTTCAATGATTACTGATTAGCTATTCATATTTAATCAAATATATAGTAAATGTTGCTTTGCTTCACCTTACGGATTTAATTATTGTCGTTGACAAGTTTAATAATTAACAGACAGTTTATTATCTGTAATTTTTTTACGTGAACAAAATGAAACGTTTGACTAAAACGTAAAAGGCCTCTTTCCGAGTATGATTCATTGTAAAATAGTACATAGTAGATACATTATAAGTAAATTATTATGCTAGTGAGGAAAGTTGCCGACTGCAAAATGTTCAGTCATTTCATACGACGACTTTCAACCCAATTACGCGGAAAAAAAAAGTAAAATGACTGTGAACTATGGCCCGCCGATTCCATTTATCGCACGCCGTGTCTCTGCAGGATAAAGGAGAGGCAAACCGTCGAACAGTCTAATGGTAGTAAAAATATAAAAACTGAATATTTTTGTAGAACACGAAATAATTTAATTCTTAGACAAAAAAATAATAATTTGATGAAATATGATGTCAAGTTATCATATTTTAATTATTTACGCAGTTTATAACTGTTTAGGTATAAAAAGGCACAAAGTATCTTTGATTAGATTAAAAAAGCGCACTTCTCCGGGCTAGAAACTGTTACATAACGGAGGTTATTTAAACAAGAGTGTGAGTTTATTAACCGAACCGCAGGCTAGATTCATAATAGTATCATATGAGTGTTTTATCTAAACTCATGTAATTTTATCAAAAACAATAAATAATATTGTAAAAATGCCGCCCAAATCCAATTTTCAACACAGCTAATACTCAAAAATCATTAAAGACTGTACCTACTTTAATAGAAAATAGTTTATTTTATTTACACTCATGTCAAAAGTTCTTATTTTGAAACCAAAAATGGCACTATGACAGACTTTATAATAACTTTTTTTAGGATATAATAATAACCCCTATTATGGAACAGTTCATAAACTGCTATTAAGGCATTAGGTATTTTGTTAGGGAAAGAGTGTTTTAATAAAACTTTTATTTAGGTAAAGTCTGCCATTTAGGTACTATTTTTTATTTAAAAATAATAATTTTACGTTATGAATGTGTATAAGCATTATTATTTTTTATACTACAACTGAAACTTTATAAATGAGAATGACTCATTTTAAGAGGGTGCGTTTTGTAAAAGTTGGCAACGTCGCAAATAGCTGTCAAATATTTCGATATTTAGATTAATTTGTCAATATTAATCTTACCGCTCTTAAGTGCAAAAAATATTGTTTATGAATTGCAATAATAACACTGAATTAAATTTTGTAACAGATTTAGGCGTACAAAAAGTATTTTTGTAAACTAAATATTCAGTATAGCGATGTCAACGATTGCAATTCTTAAGCTCAACTCTAACAAAGCCAGAAAAACATATCCATTATGAAGAGAATGATTGTCTAAGAGTTTTTAAAACGGCACCTAATCTTTAATGCGGAATGCTATTTGTAAGGCCACACTCTAACATTACGTGAATATTTTATTCATAAGAATCAAGGGCGGATTTACAAATAGAAATAGTTACAACAGGTATGCGCGTAGGGACTCTTGCCCTCGAGAGGACTGTATACAGTTTTCCCAAATCATTAGGGGACCGGTAGACTGTAGGGGTAAAAATAAAAACGTCGTAACTCCATAGCTTCCAAAAAATTGACCGTTGCAACATAAATTCACTCAATCCGAATTAATGATAAGTTATAATTTTTTTTGTAGATTATACTTTACTTAGCTGTTGAAGTTACGACGGTGGTGAGTTAATATGATGAAATTTGAATGGTATAGAAAGTGCCATGAATTTTCATTTCCGGTGAATTAAAGCACAATAGCTGGTCTGAATTAAATATTTCAGGTGGTGCGCCGTTCTCGCGAGTTAGTGCCGAGGTTGATGAAACGACATACTCCGCACTCAGCGCCGAGGGAAAATTTAATTATTGTTCCACGACTACAGCGCCACAGTTGAACACACTTTTAAATGGTGAAGCACATTTCTGTGACATTAAATGAGTTTTCATGTTGAGTTATTATAATTACATAAAGAGTAACAGTCCGCTATGATGCTGCCGAAATGTATTTTTTGCGTAGCTAACCGACTGATAACATACTATATTTTTGTAATCTGCACTTTTGTTGTAACACAATACGGACCTAGCTGCTTGTCTGCACTAACGGTAAATACTTAGATACCACATTCTAAGGTAGCTATCACGAACTTATAATATGCTAATAGATAGATATAAGTAAATGAACACATTGTACTTGTAAATCGATCAGCTAATGGCATATGAATGAAGCGGGCGTGGAAGTTGCGGCGGCGGTACACACGCTGGATCTAATGGAATTCACTTGTACGCAAACAAGCCGCAGAACGCCCTCGCCCCACCTGAACGGAGCAGGAGTAAGTATTCGACGGGCTCACAGGCTGCTCACCCCGACGTTTTATTACATTACATGCGTCACCTTTAATGTGTGATTACACACAAATGACGAGGGAATCCATTATGCATTTGTTGCTTTAAAGTTTTACGAAACCAATGAAATTCGCAGTATTTGGTACAGCTAGCTCTTCATGAGGTCTGTGTCCGGTAGTCGCCATGGGCTGACTACAAATAAGTCGACACAAAGCTCCTATTCTAAAACGGAACCGATATAACAATTTTAAGTAGATATTATGTGGTATCTTTTTACTCACCGGTAAGAAGATATAGGTGCTGTCTTTATGCTATTTTATTGATACTGTGGGTATATAAAATTCGTACCTGAAACAAAATATATATATATATTACTAAGTTACGTACAAGTAAGTAGTCATATGAAAAAGAAAAATAGAGGAAAAGCTCGTAAGATGAAATATTTGGCAACCGCTGATGTCCTTTCATATTTCACTATAATGTCGTTATATTATGTGGTGTCGCAAAGACGAAAGAGAGTATGTGTATCATATTTCAAACTAATATAAGTATCCACTACATAGGGACAGTGTCATAAAATGTTAAAGCGAAATACACGAGCCTGGAATAAAGTTAGCTAGCAGGAAAGAATACATACATTTTAATTTATTATGCACATGTCCCATTCTAACTTAAATAATGTTCGTTTAAAAATTCAACGTAAAACCTAAATGTAAAGCGGAGAGTAGCGAGTGCGAGTCTCGATTTAGAAAGTCATATGTACTTCTAAATATATAAACACGAGGGATGTAGTACGTGCGGCGCTACTCGAGTCGCATAGCTTTGGGTATTAGTAAGACGTTGAATAATATATCTATGTCGGGAGATACCGAGCAGATTTCTCGGAAAGCCTTAGTTGGCCTTAAACCAGATTGAGGCGCTTAGAATTCCTTACATAAGCGCTCCGCTATAATATCGGAAAAGAGATCAGAAGTTAATCTATCGGCAACATTCCTCGCGTTTCGCCGGAAGGCAACGCCGCGCCGAGCCGCCCGCCGCCCGGCCGCTATGGCCCTCGTGCACGCGACCGCGCCCCCATACTAACTAATCGATTCTTTGCTTTGCAACTTAACTATGCACTAAATAAATATATTAATAAATAAAAATAGTTCATTACAGTATAACTTAAAATCGAAATCTTTTCATCTGTGTCTAAAGAAGTTCAGTATGGAAACACTACTTGAAATATGACTCGATTTCAATATTAACTAAGTAGTAAGGAACATCATTTTGGATATAATTAACGTATCCTTACATAGGTATAATACTAAGCAACGTCTCTTTGTCTTGGCTATCCGCTAGTGCGCTTAAAACGATAATAAGAGGTTCACAACCACTTATTCGATTTTCATTATTTCTACGAATAAGGCAGCTTCTGATTTTAAATAATAAAACTAAACGTTGAGCAGTTAATTTCAAATTATGTTTAAATACTTATATCTAATATACTCGTGCTATATTCGATTAAATACCTATTTTAAATTATTCGCTAGACAGGTTTTATTTCGTTGAAATGTATTGTCGATCCGTTTAAGATGTACCTATTTAATTATAAAGTTGTAAAGGATTGTGTTGGAAATAAATTAGTTAGAATGTTTAGGTATCTAGAACAGTCGAAATTGTCTCTATGTTTTTAACCGACTTCAATAAAATAAGGAGATAACCTCCTTATTTTATTGAAGTATTCAGCGATATTTTTTTTGTTATGAAGAAGTACTTATATTGGTAAGTCTACGGAATGGGGTTATTTATAGAGGTAAGTTATAACGCGTCGTTACAATCCTTTAAATAGGCAAAATATCCTATTTGATATTTATGTGCTCCTTGTGAAAAACATTTTCACGCTTTCTGTTTACTTCAAACCAATTTGTGTAGTTAATTACATTGATCATTTGGTGGTGGTACCTAGAGATCACAATATTAGTAACATATGTAGGTAATAACTACGAGGTAAAAACGATATTTATGAATACAAGTACCACTATCTATGTGTACCACAAATTATCCGTCGGGCATCAAAATTGCGTAACACACTTTAAAAAATTAGTTTGCTCAACAATGTAAATAACGCAAATATGACAGACCACTTTTATCTTTTTTTTTTTCATTTCTCTTTCAAGTTGAAATTACATGAAAGGCAAGGCATTGCCATTGTGAGTGTGTTACCTTACTACTGTGGTTTTCTGAAAGAGGAACTAACGAAATAAAATGTGATGAGGTACATAATTTTTTGGGTTTCGTACCCAAAGGCTGCCAACGGAACCCTATTACTAAGCCTCCGCTGTCCGTGCGTCCGGCAGTGGGCTGTATCTCATGAACCGTAATAGGTAGAATCTATAGGTAGGGTGTATTTATATTACCGATTTACCGCTATAACAACAAATAATAAAAATATAATAAAGTTACAAATTATAGGGAATCTCCATACAAGAAACGTGTTTTTTTATTGTTTTTCTGTTGTCCTGCAAGGTATCAAGGTAGCATTTCCTTCTAAACTCACACAAGACAGTAGTATTACTATATGCATATTTACGGAGCTGCTGAGACGAGACTTGGACAACATAGGAAAAACAAGTACACCGCCCGATCAGGTTAAAGGGCGTCTGAAGCAAGCTTGCCAGCTGTTAATTCTCACTGCTCTTTCGAACCGAAGGTGTTTATTTACGGCTGCTGTTTAAACGCTTACCAGAAATGTATACATGACACGACCGTAGAGATTAAAAGCTTAGAAAAAAAAACCTAACCAAATTGTCAGTTAACTTGTAAATTGTCACCTTTATTTACCGTAGCGTATGTTACGTTCAAGAGTACCTATTATGCAGAAAGAAATAGTCATCTTTAATATCGCTTAAAATATTTACGAGAATATAAACTGTGTGTTGCTCGATGTTCTCATTCTTACAATGCAATAACATAACATAACATAATCAGCCTATAATGTTCCCACTGCTAGGACAAAGGCCTCCTCTCAATGAGAGGGATTACGAATGCAATGCGGCGAAAGTATTATTGTGTTTACAGTCCATACTATTTTTTTTGTCGATGAAAGGAGAAAAGCTATCTTCTAAAATTGAGGTATATATTATCATAAATAAATTATAATTTGAATTATGCCTTTTTTATTAACACTAGGCGACACCTAAATGAATGCTTATACAGGGTGGAGGTCATCGACGCGCAACCTGTTACCATGGATTCACAAAACATGATTCTAAAAAATTCCAACTAAGGGGACGTCGTCAGTTATTAAAAATATACAAGTGCGCTATTAGATGTTCTAAGCTCGGCTCAGCACCGTGAGTTGAAAATCCTACAGCGCGTTTATTGAACTGGGCATTACATTAGTCCAGTATTTATGAGATATTCCATTGAATACTCTTGGTTAGATACAAAAACACAGGACTAAAAAAAAACAATGTCATGCCTGGTTTCAGCGAAGGGTTGTGTTAATACAGAAACAGGGAGTTACAGTTGCTGGAAGATCGTATTTAACTACAAGTGGGTGTACGTATAGGTATCTACGAGTATACCTATAAATAAAAATGAATCCCAAAATGTATGTACGCGCATAATTTCCGAACGACTGCGCCAAATTGTATAATTCTATTTTTTTGTGTTCGGTATTGCCAGGACAAGGTTTGTATGAAATAAAATTTCGGAAATTCCAAAAAAAAGCTCCTGTGCGAATCTGGGGCGGGCCGCTAGTTATGAATCTGGCCCTATCCTAGTTAAGACTTAGAAATATGAACTAGTTTATTACTTTTCGTCATAAGGTTGGGAATTAGGGATTTCCTTATAGTATATGAGCAGAAGTTTGCCTACGACTATTTCCGCGTAGATTTCAGATTTCCCCCTTTTCCCCCTTTTGGGGAACAATTTTCAAAAACCCTTTTTTATCGAAACCTTAAATACAAATTGGTTTTACATAAAAAGACGGATTTTCGTACTAACTTTCATCCCATTTATTATCCTTTCGGGTGGACTGATTAAAAACCTCTTCTTAGGGCTCGCCTATATTATAACAGTAAAGAGCAATAACTATTAGTACGTCAAGAAGCGATACTCACACACGCAGCATTAGGCTTGGCAGTAGTGCCGTACCGCGATTGACTTGCATAGCACAATCCAGACAATGACTACCTACAAATAAAACCTGTGCGGATAGGCCGGTGCTCCGTACTCCATACGAACGAACTCATATAAAATGGCTTCACCAGGTACAAGTAGTGGGCAATCCCCCGACACTGGGTGTAATAGAACAAAGTCTTGCGTAAAAAATTTACACTAATAGTTCCTACAGTTTGGGCTGTGCGCTACCATATATTAGCCAGTTTCTCATTTTGTATATTTATAAATACCCATCAATTTTTTTTTTCATCTTTAAGTTGAGTTTTCAAAGAAAAAACCGGGCAAGAGCGAGTCGGACTCGCGCACCGAGGGTTCCGTACCATCATATATTTTTAAATTTTCATTGGCGAGGCCTATAGTCGTCAGAGAATTTTAACACTACACGCTCGGTGTAGAATATTGCAGTTTTAGATCAGCGCCGTCTCTTGACCGACAGTGGAACTAATTTAACTTTTGTTGATGCGTTCTGAAAAACTGTGCTATTTAGAGACATCGTTTTATTTTTCCTGTAATCTTTACATAAACTTCTATCACATAGAAGAACTTCCGATTTTTCTCTATGCGAACTTCAGAGATAAGGGGGGGAACGGTATTTTTTTTTACATTTTTCATCAAAAGTAGAAAACTATGCGGCTTAAAAAAAAAGAAAAAGTGTTTGAAAATGTGCAAACTGTGCTCTTTCATATGATACCACATGCCTTAGTAGGCCCACTTCCAATTTTTCAGACCCGCTTTCAGTCCCTGTTGCAGAAAAATAATATACATTTTTATTTCTTCCTTATTTGAAAAATAGTTGGGCAAACGTCATCTAAAACTATTCTAAATTTCAAGTTGATAGCATTAGTAGTTCTTGAGATATCCAGCTGTGACAGACAGACAGACTGAGTTGCACCATAAGGGTTCCTTTTTACCATTTTGGTACGGACTGCTAAAAATGAGCACTGGTGAAGTTAAAAATTCGAAATTTTACTAACCAAATTCTCCTTTATTTTTCAACTAGCCGACTGAATTTCGTACCGCCTAAATGTATAAGAAAATGAATAATCTTAATTTTGTTTTTTGTGAATTTTTGCCATTTTTTAATAGTTATTCTGCTATTAGGGGCGGAGAGAAATCCACCAAACCCGAGATCATAATAATCGGTCCAGCCGTTCTTGAGGGAAATGGTGTAACTAACCCGACTTTGTTTTATTTATATAGATCATACTAACTTCCGCCCGCGGCTTCGCCCCCGACGTGTCGATAAAAACTATCCTATGTCCTTCCCCGGGATGCAATCTATCTCTCTGCCTAATTTTATCGAAATCCGTTCAGTGGTTTAGGCGTGAAAAGGTAACATACAGACAGACAGACAGAGTTACTTTCGAATTTATAATATTAGTATGGAAGTATGGATAGATAGATTGTGACTCGTAAAAAATACAAAAACGTATACTTATTTCGCTTAAAAAAATACTGCTTAACCCATGAAAATTAAGAATCATAAAAACCACATACTGCTAAGAATTCCTCTTCAATTCAGGTTTACAAAATCGGTTTGGCTAGATAAAAATTGATTTTTTCAAGGTTTTACGACACAGTACCTACAGTCAGTGTTGTTAACCGACTTATGTCGCTGACAGTACAGCCGGTCTATTCTGTAATAATCTCACCGTGAAAGTAAGGCGAAGTAAGCTTGAAGTGAGCTGTTAATAGTGTCAATCTCTAGCATTAGGTGGATTGACAGCTCACTTCAAGCTCGTCTCACGGTTAGATTTTTACAGAATAGACCAGCAGTTTGTTTCTCCACTTCACACTTAAATTTACCGTCTGTTGGTTTTCAGTGCGTACGCACCTATGTATATAAAAATCGGTAGGCAATATTTTGCATGACAGTAATTAATGAAACGAAATTGAAGGAATTGTACTTGCCGGTGTATCACTTGTTTTCCAGCTGAGATAACGAACAAATGCGACGGGGGTAGGCGACAGGCGTGTTTTTGAAAACTTGACATTCGTTGCCGTCGTAAAAATATAATGGTGTAACTTGTGTTTTACGAGCGGAGCGCTAGAAGTCCCGATGACGAAAATGGGAGTTAGCGTGCGAGCGTGTTGCTAGTGTACTTACTTGAATAATAATTAGGTTTTCGGCTGTTTAACATTTATTTCTGTTCTTTTGTGACCTTCAGCAAAATATAGCAATTATTCTTGTGATAATTTGAAAGTATGTTAAATGTGAAGGTAGTGATAGTGTTTTTGATACGGATGTCGTTTTAGCGTTATAGCCCTTAAAGTGTTTATGTGTTCGAACGTGTGCCTACATTGCGGGCAGCATTGCGCATGGTTCAGTAGAGGAAATAGATTCCTTTAGTCACATTTATGGCTAATATATTCATGAAAGTTTCACAAAAATATTTGAGTGTTCTCCCGTCTGCTTTGTTATGAGCGCGACATACAAAACACACACGAGCCCGTTTCAACTTCATATTGAGACAAGCTGGCTTCCTACTTATGATGTCTTTGTGTAGGAACATTCTGAAGAAAAGTAGTGACTTATAAGATGCTTCTCGTTGTCCTCAGTCGTATTAGGTTCAAGCAGGTACCTATCTACACATCTTTGTAGATTTTTAGGGTTTCGTACCTCCAAAAGAAAAAAACGGAATCATTATAAGATCACTTTGTTTTCCGTCTGCCTATCTGTCTGTTACCTTTTTCTGAGAAACGCGTAAAGGTATCAACTTGTAAGGTCCCATGGCGCTCAAAAAAAATCAAGCTTCTAAGTCAATGCAATAAAAAATAGAGCCATTTATGGGATATAGGTATGTATTTCAAAAAGTCCGAAAATCGATAATTTGTAGGTACTTTTATCATATCATAATATTTTTTTTTTGCAGTTAGGGAATTGACCGTGACGTACATCGATGGAGATACGTGACGTATCTTGGGATAAATTCATCCCAACTACGGAACCTTTCATTGCGCATGATCTGACACGCACTTGGTCGGTATTGTTTATTTAAAGCAGGGTTTGCCAGGGTTGTAAATATTAATTCATAATACTCAATCAGACATCGAAAGCAGTCTTCGTAAATGATCGACTTGAAACTCGCAAAACATTTTAACGGTGATTTAAAAGTAATTTCTGTGTGTGGCACAAATTATTTCGATAGAAACTCAAAGTAAAATATATCAAAAGGAGTGCTTGGATTCCAGCAGTGTAAAAGATTTTGGAGGCGTACGAGGAGAGTAGCAAAGCGAAATAAAATAGCAAGCGAATAGAGTGCACGTCACGGACACGCGGCGGGCAGCGCACGCGACGCGCCGCGCAATTTCCGCTTCGCTATCAGATGCGACGCTCGCGCCGGCCCGCGCCGCCCGCACTTGCCACCATGTGAACTGAACCGAGAACGTGAAACAGGGTGGTGGCTACACGATGTTGCATTCTCCACTGAATAAAAAAGCATTGATACTGTGAATCGAATCTGAACGACATGATGTAATGTGAAAATGTTTAAGATGCTATGTGCTTTCAAACATAACTTTCAGTTTATGGCTGTAGATAAAACAATGTCATAGCGCCCTCTGATGAAGGAAATAACTTTTAATTCATAAGATTATTTATGCCATTCGGCGTCTACGAGAGTTATGCGACAGGTGTGGGTGGGTTTTGATGAAAGATCTGTGTAAACTAGCCCTAAAATATATTTCCAACAAACTATTGATGTTAATGTGCATGGTTCACTAGGTCCGGCAGAGCTTTTTATTTGGGTGTGCCCCTTTCTTGGCGAGCTCGGAATGGATTTAATAATTATGGGGCAAAGAAGCGAAGCGTGTGGGGTCTCGACGGAAGGATGGAGTGAGGCAGGGTGCGATTAAATCGCAGGCGTTTCGGCATGTAACAGGAAGTGGGTCAAGCGGCGCCGCCCGAGCTATTTATTGCGTTTCCGAAGAAATTGCAACCACTATCTGGTATTTTTTATTTAAAGTATCCTTCCTAAGTGCATTTCTTCAAGACACATTCACCTAAAAACATTTGATGTAATTATTAAGATTCCAATTCAAGTGCGAGCACCTAATTGGTAGTGAAATAAGGCGTCTTAAACAAATGCATAGCAGAGATACATTGCGTATTAGGATTTGTAAGTTATAAAACTGTGAAGACGGAAGTAGGTCGAGATAAGTTTTGCGAAGCCCATAAAGGTTCGACAAAGGCATACCATTAAAACTATTTTTATTCGATAACGCCTGCCGTTCAGTCAGGGTAAAGTCTTAGTCGCTCTGCAATTACAGACAAGTGCCTTTAAATGAACCAAGCTCTCGAGCACGGCGCATCGCTTCGCACCCGACTGCGCCCACTCCGCCGCCTACCCATTTCCACACTAACTGTGTTAATTTCATTTAAAAAGAGTATCTTCACTTATTACCCGTGCTTATGATTGCATGTCAATCATTTATCAATTAATTTACAGGCTCTTTACTTATCCTGCTGATTAACAAAATGGATGTTTGACGTAATGTATAATTAATTTATTGCTGAATATAATGGTCTTTCTACAGTTATGGACCTCCTTAGGTCATCTAAGCTGGTTCCAAGATCCAATGTATGGAATGTCCCAAGCAAGGACAGATGTTGATCTACGGCAGTAAGGCTGTTCCTATTTTGTTGATCTTATGGCAGATAATATTTACGTACTGTAAATTCCACTCAGAAAAAGAAATGTCTTCGGAAAGATTTATTTTTCATGTATTATTCATTCACGTGTCCCCGAGCGTTTTCATTTCGCCGTGATATTTTGGTCGTACAATAATGATATTTTCCACAAACCTGTGATATACTTTAAAGTTATAAATACAGTAAATATTTTCTACGTTTTTAAAGAATAATAAATAGATTTAATCTTTTTGCATACATCTTTAACTCTATCTAGTTCTGTGCAAAATTCGGAGATAAGCGGGGTGTTTAGACATTGAAACATCAGTATTGACACACTAATATAAAAGCCAATTAAATAATGTTGATCTATGAAAAAAGTCATTGACATCTCATCTGCAAAGTCTACTGCACGCCGTCATTTCGGTAAGATTAGTGCAAAATGCGCGACGGCCTGTGTATCCGAAGATATTGATTTTGGAAAGTAGCCAAAAAAAACTCCTAGAGCAGGCACGCGTCAACTGCCGCGCTGCCCCTATCCCGACGTCAACCCTTTTACGAATATTAAATTCTGTTTTGCCACTTCGCGATTCCACATTTCTCTGAAAAAATATGATCCGATTCGTAAGGCCTTTGCATTATTCACTGTTTTCGGCGATGCGCGCTCTCCCACCGGTGCGGTTGGGAAAACACATGTTAGCTTTATAAAGATTCATATGTCTGTCTGTACGTTTGTAGCGCTCATTGCGCTTGTTAAACTAATCAAACATTTTTGCAATGTAATTTATCTTGTTTTCTTTTTATTTGTATGACGTAGAATACAAAAATTCTTTTAAAGATAGATACCCTTGCAGATAAATAGATTATGAATTTTCATTTCAGAGTTCAAATTGCTTGAACCTTTAATTACTTTAAGGAAACTTGTACAAACGCGCTCTCGGCGAAGGGTTAATCCGAGCTTTGCTACGAAAATAGAACATTTGCCTGAGTAGAGACAAAAGGTGGCGACGTTTTCGAGAGGTTCCTTTAAGAAAAACATACGAGGTTAGAAAATCATTGCGTTATGTTGATCAAGCTCTTTAGGTTATAAAAACGCGTTATGAGTTAATATTTACCCATATAAAATTAGCGTTTTTTATTAACAAAGATTTATTTACTTTACAGATAGCTAAGGAGTGAATCCCCACAAAGTTTTCTGTTGCACAGAGCGTCTACCGTCTACTTTTCTCTATGAGCTAGTCCGTTTCCGTTTATCTGTGGTTGCTTTTTTGTTAGTGTCAGTTTCTTTCGTTTCGTTTCTCATATTCCACTGCTACATTTGTCGTACAGAGTGAAACTAAAGAAAGCTACTTTTGTGGAAATAAATATAGATGTACAAATTATGTCTATAAGACACTGGGAGCTTCTTTGTAACATTTGTTACACTTATTGTAACACTTATAAATTATATTTACAATGAAATACATATTTACTTACGATGTTATCATAATACGATATGAAGATAAATCGTACACAGTCATACGATTGAGTAGGACTCGTACCGTTAATTGACGCCTGGCTGGGTTCGGTCTTAAATTGGTGTAAATCCTCAAGGCACAGATCATGCCAACCGAGCGGCGGCTCTCAACGTGCCTCCTCCAATTACTTTAATTAAAACAATACCACGGCACCAGTGCTTCGTCGACTCACCGCGTCTGTTTCCCATTTCCCTATTTAAATACGAAAACGAGCTCGTAGCTCGCGCTTAGCATGCAAGATGTTGCTATTCCACTGCTACACGAACATACATAGAGATATTTAAATACATTCAGTTAATTCTGTACGAGGTCTTAGTATGTATATGATTGCTACTCTTGTTCATTAGATTGAATTTTAGTTAAGTCAAGAATAATAATATGGAACTGCATCGTTGCGGTCTTCAATTTTGCGGTAGTCATTTATACTCATTTGTGTCTTAAGCTCTTAGGCGAGTGGTTCGAAAATCGATTAAGGAGTCGGGTTGATTCAGCGACTTCGAAGCTAGTAATTTACTCTCGAGTTGGCTGAAGGCGACACCTGTCGAGCGAAGTGACGGTTGATAATACGACGCGAGCGCCATTCACGCGCAGTGGAGTGCGAGGACGCGAAACCTTGAGCTATCCGCGGCTTTTACGATACAAAATGTTTTTGAGCAGATTGGTCGAATACAATAAAGGATTTGGTTAGGAAGATTATTTTTATTCGAAGATATAACAAAGTGATAAATGTGTGATCTGTATCTTAGGTTGTTAGAGACAGCATTTATCAAACAACTTCCAGCGGAGGTAATATAAAGCTGCTAAATCCTAGCATCATCTGAGGGATTACAGTTTACACGAGGTCGGCATCGTCGCGAGGGCGGCACGGCATAGCACATCTCCGACGGGAGGCAACTTTTCCAACTTTCTTAAGGGCGGTTAGTGAAGTTTGACGTGCACGCGCCAGCACCGTAAGCTCTGGGATTCGATACTTGGTAACAACATCCAATAAAGAGGCAGGGCACGCATGTGTTTACGAAAAACGTTGCAGCAAAAGCAACCAGCACTTTAGTTCTTAAGGTTTCGGGACCACTATCAGATCGAAGTTCTCTGTGTACGTGATGAAGGAATTAACATAGTTTTGGTGACACCAGTGAAAGATTATAAAGTATATGCTGTCAGTAGGACCAGCAATAAACTGGCGTGTTAATTAAAGTTGCTTATAATTAAAAGACTTCTCTTTGCTGTTCTGTTTAGTAAATACAATAATTAATTGATAGTGTTTTACTATGTTACAGCACATAAGGCACAAACCTGGTGATATGAAAAGTTGGTTAAATTGGCCTGACTTCGGTCCGGTATTTTTTTACCTACGACGAAACGCATAGGACTACAAAGTAATGTTTCAAGTCGATCGACTGATAGGTCAGATATTATGTCGGTATAGCATTGTGAAGAACAGCAACTAATCTTTTAGCACTGTTTTTCTCTCACATAGTATAAGGCTGTAGAATGCTATACCATCATCTTAATATTATTACCATAGCAGGGTTTGCTTGCTCCAGGTAAAAAACAAAAAGAGTTGCAAATGTAATTATTCACAGTCATCTTAATCGTGGTGGTGAAAGCACTCGACTGTGTTATTAAAAGGTGGTTGGTGGAGCGGAGGTTCAGGCAGGCGGGTCTCGGGGAAGGGCTCATATAACTTCAACTTTTCTATCGTGGGCCGCGGTGCGTCCACCGGCGGCGGCGGTAGGAAGCTACCTCGAGTTTTATGAGTTTAATCAAATCGTTTTAGGGGTGTCAGGGCGTGCCCTAACGGCTGATTGTATGTGCGGAACACGTGTGCTGACCCGTACGATTTCTACTCAATACGTACAAACATAGTTTGGCTAAAATGGAACTGTAACAAAAATGTTACTTTTATTATACACACCGGGAGGGGAACACGCGAAACGTGTATTAGAGTTGAGCTCGTTTTGCTAGTAAGTGCGACGTTTGTGCGTAGCGGTCCCATCTTGGGGTTATTTTGTTATGATAAAATCTGAAAGCGCCGAAACTGGGTGTGCTCAGTGAGTATCGGTGCTTTTGATATTTAATTTATTATCATCGAGTTTTGTTTGCGACAAAAGTTTTCAAAAATGTTAAAAATTCTGGGGCACTGCAGTGCCGGCCAAGACGAGCCAAGCACAGCGCAAGGGCACTACCTACCTTTTCTCGAAGCGCTTCGTCGTTTTTTTGAACCTTCCATCTTGGGTTAGGATTATACCAGATAAACAAAATTCTCGGGATATGATGTCAATAGTGGACTTATTATAAAAGGTTTCAATTGCATAACTCTTATACTATAGATTTTATTGATATTTAAATACCCCGATTTCGTCACTGACTCACTGATGATCATCAAAACGGCCAAGTCTCATATTTTGTACTAAGTTGTAGAGTACGTGAAGTTAGGGCTTGTAGAATTAGGGCGTGTAGAGTTGGAAGCTTGGCTCTACATGAGATCTGATAACTTTTTGACAGTGCGAGCCATTTCACGTCTTGGCAATATTTCACATGAAAATGTTTTTGGTGGGTTTCATTAAGTTACTGAGGCAGTATTTTTTGTACTGTAGCTTTTTTTCTTTATATAGGCAATATTTGGATTCCAATGCAAATGAACACCATCATAGTCAGCAAACACCTCCGTCGTAAAGTACATGTTGTATAATATATAAGCCTATCTCGGTGGGGCGGGTTGTAGTAATTCTTTTCCAAGCAGCACGTAAAGTTATTCAAAATATGTATAAGTTACGTCCTAAGCTGGTCGTAAAATGGTATTACAAACGTTATGAAGGCCGGGGTTCGGCCGGAACTCATCACTTAGGGTTGTGCGCTGAAGACGACTATCTTTCAATAAACCCATAAAATTGCCTCATCCAAAGCGAGTTCCGACCTCGCCCGCCGTCCCGGCTGCTTGTTGTTAACAATGCACACGTCAATATTACATTTTAGGCGAGGTAACAATATATCGGCGTTCAAATTTTAAGGGTAATATCTTATCCTTATTCGAGGTTTCGACTTTCGCCCCGAGATAATCTTTTACTTTGATACTCGTCCTCTAAAATATATGCTTCAAAGGCACATCATATTATAGCTTGGCACGAAATATTATGTAATTAAATCACTCTGAAAATAGTTTTCGTAATTATTTTATAATGACTGCAGATTGAATGGTGGACTTGGTTTTGTAATGGCAGACGTCGACATATACAGATGACATGATAGAGTATAAATCCATATTAAGGTATGTCAAATCAAGTGCAGTGAATCAGTACGTGTGGCATATTGCGATGTAGCTAGGTGTGAAGCGGTAATGAGATGCGCGGCGTGACGCGGGCGGTGCCGGGTGCCGGCACATGCAAGTTAGATGAGCCGCGCGCCGTGCTCTCTCTACAGGTGACGTCCGACTTATTTTTAATGCACAACATCTATTGCAATTTGTTGAGACTCAAGAACTCGTTTATAAAGAAGGATTAACTTACGAAGCGCTGTCTGTCGTTTCATCTTGTAGGTACACGAACCGCAAATTGTCATATAAATGATTTTTAAAAGTTGTGTACGCAATTTGTGTGAGCAAATACAGCACTATTATATTGACATATTATTATTATAGGTTCAACTACTTTAAAAACTATTCAAATGGGAAAAGGAAAAGAAAACGATTAAAGTCATATAATTACCAAAAGCACCATTGCCAATTGCTACGCTCGTAGCACCATTGCTACGCGCTTACTACGCAAGGTAGTTTTAACACAAAATGCGCTGAACGGATTAAATAAATAAATGAATTTAATTGTTATATCCACTTAAATGCGACGTCTTTGTTAGAACAGTAGCAATATACGATTGTTATATTATGTTACATCGTTAGCTGAGAGAGGATAAGGGCTGTTTCAAAATACCATCAGACGCATTATCAGCAGACGAATGAGAATGACTTGAATGAAAATGAGATACAATTGGTACTCGACACGCATACAAGCACATCTAGTATAAATAAACACTTTACTTTACTTACAGATTACGAATTATATAAATACCTTGTTCATCTGAAATGTGTTACGACGAGAGCAAACAGTTCAGGTAGAAGATTCGTTTAGTACAGAGATAGAAGACAAATTAAAAGAGCACTGAAACGCTAATTCCATTACGATTCGATGGACGGCAAAAGTCGCCTCCGTTGGACTCAAAGCCGGTAAAACGTAATTGCGACTTCACTAAGCTGGGCTCCGCGCGGCCCGATACGGACGAAAGGGGACCTCTCTGTAACGGCTGATATAAAAGCGGCAATAAATTTAACAGGATGAACGCACTACTTACACAGAACGAGCGCGGACGCCGCGCCGGCGCACGGTGGGCTGGAAATCGGCTTTCATAGACATAGGGATTTCAATTTGCAAGTGCTTGTTTTTATGCCGGATATCGCTTCTATTAGTCATTA
Organism: Gortyna flavago; assembly: GCA_963669345.1. NCBI lineage: Eukaryota > Metazoa > Arthropoda > Insecta > Lepidoptera > Noctuidae > Gortyna > Gortyna flavago. The sequence goes on along the minus strand of OY770128.1, from coordinate 8,140,610 downwards.
CTATGTACAAAAATGACACCCGAGTTAATTCTGCCCAAAAACGAAGGAAATATAATTTTTTTACGAAAAATTTGTATGAAGCTAGTATGAAAAATCGAATTATCTCCTAAACGGCATGTTTAACCGTAATATCCTTGGAGGTGGTCATAGTGCTAATTATTTATGATTTTTTGGTTGCCGATTTGACGAAAAATTTAATGCCGTTTTTTTTTTAAAAATCGTCAAAATATTTTTATTTGTTTTTACATATGAAACGATTCCTTTTAGTGTTTATGTTGAAGAACATGGACTTTTAACTACACGTAACATAAAATAGCATCACTCCTATATTTCCGAAGGAGTTTGCAGAGGTTTATAGTACACCCAAACGTAGACAACTATGTTTGAGCTAGATATTTATCAACACATCATGGTTTTAAAACTTTTCATACAACCAAATTACCAATTGTTTACTCTTCTAATGAGTCCGAAAAGAAGTGATTAAGTAACTACACTGATTAGGTCTTCTAATGAGTCTTTATAGGTGATTTAATGATTTTCAATATCTCACGACAATGCCAACTATGGATTATATTCAACTTTTCCTGATAAGTAAGCTAATTTGTTAATTAGCAGTGCTATGAGTTCTAAGAATAGTTAGTTACCTAATTATTGGCGTTTTGCAATAAAAGGGCTAAAGTTTTGTTTTATAATTTAGTTTGTTCACAACTGTGTAACTGCTAACACTAAATCTGCGACTATAAAATATTAGAATGGAAAGTTTAATCACCAATTTAGACTTGTTTGTTCTTCTACGAAGTGAGAGTACTTCATTTGATCATGAAGTATTGTTCGCAAAGAATTTTGTCAGAGATTTACGCGAGCCGATTTACAAAAGTGGCAGAAATCCAACCGATTCCTTGATAATTTCAGGAGAAAGTACGAGAATTGGTTGGGAGCAAATATTGATTGGCCGAGTTTTGTGCAAACTAGTTAATCAAGAACCAAGTGTTGATGAGATACCAAGAGCGCCCTCAGTCTCTCCAGAACCGTCGACATCAACGTCCATTGGAACAATGACGAAAAGACCCCGTAAACCATTCGAAGATCTGGGAAGTAAACAAAAAAAGTGAAGATCTGATGAACACACAGGCGAAGATTCCAGTGAATTGGCATATGCAGCTGCAGCACGTTTAAAAGAAGAAGGGCATGGAGATATCGCCTTTGTCATCGAATACATGATGAAAAATCCTGAAGCAGCCGCTAAATTAAATGAAACGCTTAAGAAACCAGCAAAAACAATCATATTTACGCCAGAAAAGGCGCTTGGATTGCTTCTTTCGCTAAAACTCTCAAAGTGGCAATATATTACGTTGCGAGAGGCTGCCATTCGGGAAGGTGCTAAGGATATTTATCCATCTTACTATAAAGTGCAACAAACTAAGCTTGATTGCTACCCTCCGAAGCAATCAGTGACAGTTACGGATTCATCAGCTAGGATTACACTTCAAGCTTTACTTGATATCACAGTTACAAGAATCCTTCAAAGCCTTTCTAACGAAGAGCATAACAAGCAGTTGAAGCTGATATCCGAGTGGGGATTTGATGGTGCTTCTAACCAAAGCCGATACAAGCAGAAAATGGAGGGTGAGGAAGATGACTCGAGCATTTTCATGACCTCCTTGGTGCCACTAAAACTGACAGATGGAGACAACATCTTATGGACGAACCCAAAACCATGCTTAGTTTTGTATTGTCGTCCAGTTCAGTTTACTTTTGTAAAGGAGACTGAAGCAGTTGTCCTTGAGCTGAAAAAACAAATGGATGAAGAAATTGAGGCCCTTATCCCCCACAGAGTGCAATAATAATAATAGGGTGACTCATGAACTAATGATGACGATGATCGACGCTAAAGTTTGCACTTACCTTTCTGAAGCTAGATCAAATGCATCGTGTTACCTGTGCTTAGCAAAGCCTACAGAAATGAACCGCTTAGATGCTGTAACATCAAAAATTGTGTATTCTGACCTGTATGAATTTGGCTTGTCATCCCTACACGCTCGTATAAATTGTATGGAATGTCTGTCAAAAGATTTGCTGTAATTTTACAAGCAATTACATCTGGAGAGCAGGTCGATATAATAAAATTTTGAGATTATGCCCGCAAAACAGCAGAAAAGTACGTATTATTATACGACTGGTACTACATGTCGTCAACCGTTCATAAATTATTAATCCATGGGGCTGACATAATCGAGAAAAATAATATTGTTCCGATTGGGACTCTCTCGGAAGAAGCCTCAGAGTGTCGAAACAAAGATTTTAGGAGGTTTCGAGAACATCATTCGCGGAAAAGAAGTAGGCAGGATTCCAATCAAGACATTTTAAATATGCTTGTTGTTTCTTCGGATCCTTTGCTAAGTGCACAAAGGCCTAAGTTAGATGCCAAGAAAAAGCAGAGCTTTTTTGCTGAAACTCTCGACTTAATTCAATTTCAGGAAACTGAGTTCGAGTTTTTGGATATATCCAATCTGGATGCTGACTCAGAATTGGAGTCTGACAACGAGAGTGATAAGGAAAATTTGTAAAAAAATTATATATGTACATATTTGTAAATTTGTAATTACGTGTGTTTGGGTTTTTTTTTGTAATATTTAATGATATTTTGTCTTTTTTTTTATTTATTTTACAAATGCTTAGTATTAATTCCTTAAATTAAATTATTTTGTATATAATATAACTTTACATGTTACTTAAATAAGAGTTTGATAATCTTTTTTTATTTAAATTAATAAAAATCTGTCAAAAAACAGCAATTTTTTTATTAAATTTTTCTTGTTTTGTGTGTTCTTAATATTTGGGTTAATAACATATCGAAATTTTTAACTTGGACACTAAAAGGGATCGTTTTACATGTAAAAATAAATAAAAATATTTTGACGATTTTTAAAAAAAAAACGGCATTAAATTTTTCGTCAAATCGGCAACCAAAAAATCATAAATAATTAGCACTATGACCACCTCCAAGGATATTACGGTTAAACATGCCGTTTAGGATATAATTCGATTTTTCATACTAGCTTCATACAAATTTTTCGTAAAAAAATTATATTTCCTTCGTTTTTGGGCAGAATTAACTCGGGTGTCATTTTTGTACATAGTAATGACTAATAGAAGCGATATCCGGCAAAAAATCAGGCACTTGCAAATTGAAATCCCTATGTCTATGAAAGCCGATTTTCAGCCCACCGTGCGCCGGTGCCCGTAACGAGGGGGCACGCAACCACCGCTCTGTGTTTTAACCCGCCCCCGCCCTTCGTTTTTCAGGCTTCCCAGGACATTTTTATTTTAATTCGTTTTATTAATGACCTACGGTATTCTACTATGTACAAGCTTTCCTATGAATACCATTGTTACTGTCTTAAATATTGATGGGTCAAATCACATGTCATGTCAAACACGACTGAATTATTTTTTCTCGATTACGATGTTGATCCTATGGAGAAAGTTGTTCAGTTTGATGGCCTGTACCACACCCTTAATTTTGAACACTCCTTTCTAATATACGTTGTATGTGTGAGCGGTATATGCGCTTTACTAGCATTTATGTACAACATAGTTTTTTCAAAGTCGTGAGGATCTTTAAGAGACGACTTTATGCAATTGAAAGTTTCTAAAATGCGAGAAACAATCATTTGCGGTAGACAAACAGCACCAGTTGGTATTCAATTGTTGAAATCAAATGACTGAAATATATGATTGACGTGTAAAAGTGTTTGTACAAACCTACTTACAGAAATAAATGATTTATCATTTAAGTATGTGATAATAAAGGTGCTCTGGTGAACAAGGTGGAAGTACCAATTACTTGGACTTCTAATTATAAGTAAAAGTTAGTTGTATCATATTTTTTGGAAACTCATCCCCAAATGGAGTTAAATACCCCGGATTTAAGTTATAATGTGAGTTCGTCATTTTTGAAGTTAGAAATGTGGAAGTTGATACTTAGACTTCTGTTTAGGTAAACGTAAAAGTTGGTCGTATCATCGTTTTTTGGAAACTCGTCCTTCGAGGCTCCTGAGAAGTTGCCGATGGGAAATCCCATCGGACATACGGCTTGTACCATTAATTATTCGTAGCTTGTACCTAATATAAAAAGTATCTAGGTTTTTGTTTTTTTTTTTATATTGTTATGTAAGATTCTACATTATGATACCTAATCTCCAAAAATGACACGTAGTTGAAGTGGCCTAATTCATGTTCAATCCAGATTTACAAGCTAAATACAAAACACCAGTTGAATTAAAATATCATAATATTTGTTGATTTAAGTATTATCAATAATTTTCATATAAAAAGTAGGAGAAAATGAGGCATAATATAAATTTGTTCAAATCGAAATTTAAACAATGAATTTTACTTTTTCATATTTATAAATCAATTAGTCAAATTGAGTGTATTTTTAAATGAAACATAACGTTATACACTCGAGTTCCGTTTGTTCAATTGTGTGGCGTTCATCACAACCTCTAGACATTTCTTCACTTTTATGAGAACACTAGATTGCCCTTTGTGTAGATTGTAAGAACTGAAATGACTTTGAATTAGTAGCATCATATCTTTTTAGGCAACAAAATAAACGCTTTTTAGACGCCTACACATTATTTACGGTAGCTGTTTTCCGCGCTCTGTTCCTTGGTTCCTGTTCTCTGTTACAAATCGCTTTACGAGAAGTGAAAACAACCCAAACAATAGGGAAGAGAAACAATCGTCACAAGAATTTTGTAACAAAAGCACCTAAAAGAAAAATAGTTAATGTCGTTATTTTGGATACACATGTTTATTGCTATGAAACATGGCAGCCTCATAACAATCCCTTTCACTCTCCACAAATTGGAAGGAGCGCGTAAAGGAAAACATGGCTATAAATAAAACTGGCAGATCAACTAGATAGGCGGCCATTACCCGAGATAAGCACGACTTATATACGCGATACGTTCTTCGCTTCGGCAGATTAACGGAATGGGACTGGGTTTGTTTGCAGATATCGACGTTGAAACATTTTGGCAAGTCACAGCTCGGAAATTTATTGTGGTGTTCAGGGAGATATCTTCTTACGGACTCATTAAAAAGGAGACACGTCGTACATAAATCAGGGGCAGGCGTCGGCAGCGGCACGGCGCGGCGCGGGCGCGACCGCCTCGGCAGCTCTTATCGGCACCGAGTGCGCCGGCAATAGGCGCTATCCGGTTCCGTCGTCGACGCGCCATCGCTCCCATTGTATCTGCGCCGCTCCACTGTGAGCTACCTAGCGCCCGACCACCTAAACTTATATTGCATTATCCGTTTAACCGAGACTTGATTTAATACCGAATAGACACAGTGCACCATGTACATATTTACCAGGTTATTTACAGCACTTGGGCACACCATCATGATCCAGTTTATGTATTGACAAAAAATTACACTGAAGATTGAATCCCCAAACCAGTCCGGTTTGTCCTCGAAACTCCAATAATGTAATCCTTGGCGCAGCATGCACCGCAATTCGGAAGTCGACGTTTGATCAAGTCAACTTCCTGAATATTTTTTAAGTCAAAATTGAGGGTTTTTTTTTTTTTTTTTTTTTTTTTATATGGCATCTCGCAGTTCATCCTTTATGAGGATGGCTACTGCTTAACCGGACTTTCCTGTGGATGCCTCGAATTAAGGCCTCCAGCCAGGGCATACAATAACTTAAAAACTAAGCGACAGCGCTAAGGGTAACCCCCTGCGGGGTTCGGACCTCGGCTCAGGGCGTCGCTGGAAGAGGACAGCAAGGGACAGGCTGGATCGGTATTATTATTGGTGTTTAGGGGCGAATTTAAAACTACAGGCTCAGCTGCGCGGGCTGGCTCGAGCAAGGGTCGGGGGGGGCACGGTGATGGTGCGGGGCGTCGCGACGGGCCTCGGCGGCGAGGACGGAAGGACGGATGTCTGAGCTTGTTTTTGTGTTGTCGACTGAGAGTACTCGTGGCCTTACTGCTCTCCTGGAGGAGGGTAGTGGCGTCGTCGGGGATGGTGAGGGTATGCCTTGGTCGGCGAATCCTACTTATGCGGGAGGGAGTGTATCGGGAGGCCGCCGCAATCAGGGGATTGGGGTGCTTTATGGCAGAGTCGAAGAAGCGCTTGGAAAGGCGTTTCATGAACTGCTGGATGGTGGGGAGTCTGAGATCTAGATGCAGATTCACATTTCGGACATAGAAGGGGGCTCCCGTGACCTTTCGGAGGAAACGGTTCTGGAGGGTTTGCATTTTATGCAGAAATCGCGGCTTGGCGTGTGCGAAGACTACGCAAGCATAGGTCATGATGGGACGGATGACCGCGGTGTAGAGGCGCAATTTGCACTTGAGTGACAATTTGCTGCGGGCAGTTATCATAGAGTGGAGCCTACCGAGAGCGAAAGAGGCGCGCGAACGCGCCGTCTTTATGTGCTCGTTGAAGGTGAGGTTGTGGTCTAGGATGACACCTAAGTATTTGGCTCGCTTTCCCCAGGGGATCGGCTTGCCATACATAGAGATCGGGCGTGGGAGGGGGGGGGGTAGTTTGCGCGGTTTCGAGAAGATGACCGCCTGACTCTTATCGGGGTTGACCTCGATTCTCCATTTCCGGAACCAATCGCTCAAGGCGCTTGCGGAGGTTTGGAGGTTTCGAGCTATGGATGACTGGTTGACACCCGAACAGTATATGGCAGTGTCGTCGGCGAAGAGCGCCAACTGTGCCTTTTTACTGTTCGGGATGTCACTAGTGAACAGGGTGAAAATGAGGGGAGACAGAACGGAACCCTGGGGGACTCCGGCGCGGATGGGGTGAGGGGGAGAGAGAGCGCCCTCGATACGGTAGCGGAAAGTGCGGTCCGACAGAAAATCTCGTAAGATGAGCACGAGACGGTCTGGCACACCTAGCAGGTACAGCTTATATAATAAGCCATTGTGCCAGACCTTGTCGAACGCCTTCGCTATATCGAAGAACAGGACGCCTGTCGAAGCACCTCGCTGAAAAGCAGCGCTAATGTGCTCGACTATGCGGTGGAGCTGGTGGATGCACGAATGCTTCGTGCGAAAACCGAACTGTTCGGGGGGGATGAGGCTCTTTGCTTCGGCATAGTCTTTGAGGCGCTTATAAATAAGCCTCTCGTAGACTTTACCGAAAACATTGAGCAGACTGATGGGGCGGTAGCTGGAGGGCTCAGACTTGGGCTTGCCTGGCTTTGGGATGCCTATGACTGTGGCTTCTTTCCACATTTGGGGGAAGATGTTGTTGCTCAGGGCGCCATTCAAGATGGCGGTCATGAGCAGTATGAGGGGGGCGGGGAGGAGTTTGTACACCCTATTGGTGATACCGTCCGAGCCGGGGGCTTTGCGGGTTGCGAGCCCTTTTATGATGTCATTGAGGGTTTACTGAAAAATCTGTCTATATACCTAAATAAAACAAAGTCGGGTTAGTTGCACCATTTATAACTGTAGAACGGCTGGACCGATTTTTATGATCTTTGAATTGTTAGATTTGTCTCCGCCCCGAATTGCAGAATAACTATTAAAACGTGGGAAAATTTCACGATTTTTTTTTAAATATAATTCATTTTCTCGTGCATTCATCCTGGAGGCAGTACGAAGTTCGCCGGCTCAGCTAGTTGTGAATAAATAGGTTTTTATCTTTTCAATAAAAAAAAGGTAATCCTACTGTAACGAATATAATGTACTCTCCGTCAACTTTTTTATCCATGACAAATTACATAAAGTGGCGAAATATCTTGTGTCATTACGTATTTACGATGGTCATATTACGGCGAACATAATAAACATGTATACTTATTCACGACCTTCCACGACACCTATGATGTACTTAGTAAATCAATTTATGTGCATAGTAGTGATGTTCAGTACACCTGTAGGTACGTTATTTAATCTCCCGAAACTGTCGAATACGGCCGACATTCCAGTATGAATAATCATTGTTTCTGTCACTTTATAAGTTGCAAAAATCATGGTATTATTTCTTTTATATAATGATTTGAAAGTAGTGAAGAAATGGTTTAAATTTATTTTACAATACAAATAAAGGGTACCTAGCAAGTATCTTCGCGCTAAAATATCATTAAAATAATGTTTTGATAACTATACTTGTATGAAATTAAGTACTGTAAAATCGCAAGTGATAGCCTAATTCTCATATTAGTTAATGATAGTTTAAGTGATATCTCCAAACTCTACAGGTACCTATCCGTTTTTTATGAGGTTTTTTTTATAATATGTCTTAATTAATTTAACAACTTAGCAAGGTAAATTTAAAGCACTTGCGAACATAAAGATAAGGATTCAGTGTGCGTCACTAGTTCACTGGACCCGGAAGATCCCAACTTTTCGGAGTGCCCTGGAAATTTCCAACATTACTACCACCCGCTCCCCTTGAATTATTGGACTTACACACCTACTTACATGCCGCCGAGAGTGCTAAGTTTTGTTTCTTGTTTGCATGAAATTTCATCGTTGTTATTTTAGTTGTCGCTTAGCATGCTGCTTGGTGTTAATAAAAATATTTTTACAAGCTAACAACAAACAAACGCGTTGATTTTCCATAGTGACAAATTGATCAGCGGGGACGGTTGACACAGGCACTTAGACGCGTACATGTGTTGTGTGACGTTACACGGGAGTTTCGTGCCGCGTGACCGAAGGGTGTACACGAGTGGATGGCTGAACAAATGACAATAATTGGCGTGCAGAGAGCAACGACATCGCGGCGTTCACTGGCGGCACCGACTTTAATTGACTGGTGATTTCAATCAATGCACATCGGTGAGTTCACGAAACGCCACTATTCCTGGTATAATAGCACCAGATATTCACTCAAAATGTCGTTGGCAGCTCGCTCGCTGTAAATTTATGGCACTGATGACGACCAATAAATGCAAATTTTATTGTTTATGGCAGATTTAACGGCAGTGAACTCTTTTACCAATACCGTAAACTCTAAAGTGGTACGCAAAATACGCGCTTTGACGTGGAGTTGCGGATACCAACCCGGTTTACTACTAATAATAAACTCTAAAGTGGTCCGAGCACATCCAGGCGGACAAATTTGTTCACAATGCACGCTCTATAAAGGGTGTGACAGAGTAGAAGTGCCGTTGAGCTGTGAAACTCTAGTCTAATTTCTACAATATATGAAATATTAATCAAAACGGAACGTGCACCTTTGTGTCACCTGCTTTTTACATACCTAGTTAAAACTATGTATTCCTGACTGCCTCATCATTAGTTCTTTCTACTACCTGCCTGCCTGCCTAGCCTTTTCCCAACTATGTTGGGGTCGGCTTCCAGTCTAACCGGATGCAGCTGAATACCAGTATTTTACATGGAGCGACTGCCTATCTGACCTCCACAACCCAGTTACTGGGTAATATGATACCCCTTGGTAAGACTGGTTGTCAGACTTTCGGGCTACTGACTACCCGTAACGGCTAAGATCCACGAATGACAGCCGGGACCAACAGCTTAACGTGCTTTCCGAGGCACGGAGGGGTCTCGGTATGTAAAGATGGTCACCCATCTACAGACCAACCGCGACAAGCGTAGCTTAACCTGACCGATCGACCTGTGCGGCTGTTATTATTTAGCCACGGGCCCCTCTTCTTTCTACTACCTATCATAGATGGAAATAAATTAAAAGAAAAAAACTTTTTAAAAACAAGCTTTTATTTAAATGCGCTAAAAAGAATAAAATAAACTTTTCCTTTAAAACTTTTACTATCAACTCACAATTTATATGACATAAAAGCTTAAAAAGAAAAAAGAACTCGTATTTCCTTAGTTTGAAAATTTAAAAAAATTAAAATCTATCAGGTCAAGTTATTTAATTTCCTTGTTTATCTACACAGGTAACCGGGGCTAAATAATAACAGCCGCACAGGTCGATCGATCAGGTTAAGCTACGCTTGCCGCGGTTGGTCTGTGGATGGGTGACCATCTTTACATATCGAGACCCCTCCGTGCTTCGGAAAGCACGTTAAGCCGTTGGTCCCGGCTGTCATTTGTGGATCTTTGACAGTCGTTACGGGTAGTCAGAAACCCGAAAGCCTGACAACCAGTCTTACCAAGGGGTATCGTATTACCCAGTAACTGGGTTGTGGGGGTCAGATAGGCAGTCGCTCCATGTAAAATACTGGTATTCAGTTGCATCCGGTTAGACTGGAAGCCGACCCCAACATAGTTGGGAAAAGGCTAGGCAGATGATGATGATCTACACAGGTAAATCTCGCGACAAGCTTTCATTTCATATAAAATGTGTAATGACGTTATAAGTTGATGGTAAAAGATTTAAAGGAAAAGTTTATTTTATTCTTTTCAGCGCATTTAAATAAAAGCTTGTTTTAAAAAAAAATACACACTTTTAATAAATTTTTTGCTTTTTAGTTTTTTTTCGAATTATTCTCAGCAAGTCCTTTCATTTGATACCCATATTGTAGGAGTGCATTAAAAATAACTAGTCCGCCATATTGGATTTAGAGTGACGTCACTTTATTTTTCAAGTTACTCTCAGCAAGCCCTTTCATTTGGTTTGAGTTAAATAAAAACTTGTAAAAATAAATAGCTTAGCTAGAAATCAAATAATAATTTAACAGACTTTTGCATACAGCCTCTACAAAAGCAGACATTGCTCTGTAATCAGGTCAAACAGTAAAGCGATAAATGCCATGATTGAGTTTAGATTTTGGGTAGTTCTTCAAAAAGTATTCTCCGCGTAACTTTCATGGCGAATTTTTTTTTTGAAATGATCTACAAATAAATGTACACACATTTAAGACGCTGTAAAAGTAATACGTAATTTTTTTATTTTATGTAAATTGGTGCATAAACTACAGAGATATTCTATTTTGAAATTTCTGTGCCCACGAAAGTTACGAAAGGCGGCACGAAAGTTACAGACGTATTTTCTACAAGCAAAATATAGTTTCAAATCCTTATTTTTTCTCAAATTTCCAGTTTATGAAATAAAAGTTTTATTATTTAAGAATCAACTTGTATTTGAGATCAACAAGTATAGTGTTTTGAGATCAGCTTATTAGTACTCATTATTAACTTAGGTTGCTAACAATTGCTTTGCTCCTGGAAATTAAACTTTAAAATTTACAACATAAACATAATTATTACTTACTACTATTGGTGGCAGATAATGTGTGCTTTTGAATAGAAATGCTTAGAATTATAAAACATACCATTTTCTGCCAGCTGCTTTATTAGTAGTCTACATATAATTTTTAGAATTTATGAAAAGACATTTCCATGGCTATCACTCATTTGTGAATTACCTACCACTAAACATAATAAAAATCACAATATTTAAGATACTTATGTAATTAATATAATTAGAAATAATTGCAAAAAAAAAAAAATTTTTTACATTTATTTTTCAGTCTTTCTTCTTTGAAGTTCTTTTAAGTCTATAATGACAAAATGTCGAAAGCCATGCACTTCCCAACATAATAATAATATTAAAATCAAATTAATAAAAAAAAAATATACAGAATATTTTTATAAGTAGTGCGCAAATTTTTACAGGTTGTTCTACCCATAAATACACACATCAAAAGTGTCTAGGGATCAACATATATTTTTGCAATAACTTTTCTCCTGATTGATATTAATTAAAATTTTCTTTAAGGATTCATCAAATAAAGTGTTTTCGTTTGTCACAGTAACGATAAACCAAGTCACCTTTGCATTAATAAAGAAATTTGCCATTTTCCTAATAAAGGGATTTTTGACATTTGAACCACTAACACAAAAGTTCGAAAAAAAGACTGAAATAACAGTTTTCTTTAAAATTTTATTGGGTAACTTAAACAATTAATAATCCGTGTTTCTACCGCGAACACTAACAACACAAGAACATCGGTTTGGCATACTCAAAATGAGTTCATCCAAATCACGCTGTGGAATGGCCGCCCATGTTCGTTGCAACAACAAAAAAAGGTCTTCTTGCGACTGGATACCCTCCATATTCGGCAGAGCTCTTCTCTGTAGCATATCCCATGCATGCTCAATCGGGTTCAAGTCTGGCGACTGAGCAGGCCAGGGCAGGACATTGATGTTAGCTGCGGCGAGAGTCTGTCTTACAACTCTTGCGGTGTGCGGTCGTGCATTATCATGCATTAACTGAAATAAGGGACCGATTTGCACTTGTAGAGGAACGATGACGTCTGATACAATCGTCTCAGCATAAATTTGAGCGTTGAGGTTGCCTCTGATCCAAATCAACTCAGTTCTTCCGCCGATCCAAATACCCGCCCATACCATGATGGTTCCACCACTATAAGGATGGACTTCCTGGCAGGATTTTAATCGCTGTTGGCGTCCAGGGGTTCTCCAGTGTCGTATACGTCTTGTATCCGGTCTCATACCAAAACGAGACTCATCAGAAAAGCACACGAAACGCCATTGTTCTTCTGCCCAATTTCTGTGTTCAAGAGCCCATTGATATCGAATCCTACGATTGTGCATTGCTATAGGTGGTACCCGTAGCGGTCTTCGGGAATGAAGGTTCACTTCATGCAAGCGGTTTCTGACTGTTTGGTCGCTAATTAAGTTCCCTGAAGAGTGATGAAGCCTCACGGCTAACATCATGGCGGTTATTGTTGGAGCTCTTCGAGTTAAGATTTGAATGTATCGGTCTTGTCTCCGTGTGGTGCAGCGATACCGTCCTCCATGGCGCTCAGCCACGGTACCAGTGCTTCGGTAACGTGTCCAAAGTCGACTGATAACACTCTGACTTGTATTCAGAGCTAAAGCCACAGTACGTTGCCGGGAACCAGCTTCTATCATTCCCACGGCTCTGAGCATTTCTTCCCTGCTTAAATGACGTCGCCGCTCCATAATAACGTTGGTTTTAATCAGTAGTAGGGAAACAGTAGCACTAATAATGTCTTCAATGCGTTGTATGTTTTTATAGGGAAAATATTGACAGCTGATTTTCATCTTTTACTCGAATTTGATTCACAGTTCCTGATTCAAATTATGAAATGCACCAAAAAGGATCCATATAAATTTATAAAATCATAAATTTATTACAAAGCCACATCTCAATCTCAAGAAATCCGCATAAAAATGCTTGATCCCTAGACACTTTTGATGTGTGTATGAACAACTTTTAATATCGGACCAACTCTGAAATCACGAAAAAATTTCTACTGTTGTGTGGGTACTTAGTACATGTTGGTCGAGTAGGTATTGAACTTTTCAATGAAACAGCTGATTATTTTTTTGTGAGTTCAGACTTGGTCCCATAGTGAAAGTTGTGCACATTCATGAGTAGAACAACCTGTGAAAATTTGCGCTTTGCTTAAAAAATTATCCTGTATAAATACTTTGTAACACTGAATCATAGTTTTTTCTAAAATATTCTTAGGTCATCGTCACTATTAGAAAAATCTATTTTCTTGTTTCATTCTTTGACGAAAAAGTCGGCTTTTTATGCGGTTTTGCTCTCTCACGGCTCTTTTCCTTCTAATACTCATTTCACTAAGATGACATTCCCTTCTGCTTTTCTTTTGTAGTACCTTTTCTCTTGCCTTAATTTTTTCTGCATTGTGTAACTCTGTATTATTTTTCTTCCTCTTCTTCTTATCTTTGCTAGACGCTTTTTCTCCCGTCGCTCCTTTGCACTCTGCGGTGCCTTAGTTTCGTTTTGATCGTAATCTGAAAATAATTTTAACCAGAAAAAAATAACTCGACTGCTGTGAGTAATTAATGTAGGTAAAGTACAAGACAATCAGAAAGTATGACGCTGACGTTGGGACTTTTTAAGCAAGAAGGATACAATTGTTATAACAGCCCAGTTTGGGATGGGAAAAATTGTTAAATTGGCTACGAGAAAACCTACAAACAGAAACACATACCTACTACGAGTCGTTAAAAGAAACAAATTGAAACACATACATGCATAAACACTTATACAAATACATGACACCTTTTTTGAGCTTCGCAATAATCGAGTAAATGCATCTGCAGCGTCACAAGTAATCTAAAGTTATCATTCAATGGAGATATATAACTTTCGTGGTGCGCTAGCTAACCTTCGTGGACAAATAACCACGAAAGTTGTGCCACGAAAGTTGCGAAAATTTCACATTTTTGAGAATTAAGATTAAACTTATAGGTAAATAAACAAACAAAGTACTTGGGAATAATCTCGAAGATCTATCTTATTCCTTAATACAAAATGAGTTGGAAAATTATAAGCATTATCCTTCAAAATATGCGCATGAAAGTTTCTAGATCTAGGCTACTTAAAAATATTCAAAAAATAACTCACCTCGTATTTTTTTTGTTTATAAGCTATGAACGTACATGTCTCCCCCACTGACGCCAGGATACTACTGAGCAGCCGCGCAGCTTAAACGTATAGCGACAAGTTGGCGCACTTGGAAGATCTGTGCAGTTTTGTTGCGCGCTCTCGAAACTAACAAAATCGTGTGACAGAGACATAATGCCTATTAACTATTGTAACTTAAGAGATAAAATTAATGTTCTTTGATAATTATGATGCATAGTTAAATACAATTAATTTGATGTATTACATTATATGCTTATGAATTGAATACAAAAGTTATCAAGGTTTGCCGTGAGCGCGAACAGAGTGTGACGCGCGAAGAACACCGATTTTGCTCCCGTTTTCGACATTAGATATTTATTTTTATAAATATTATAAATAATTTTAGATGTTTTATGTTTAAATTGTATATACATATAAATAAGGATTAATCTGTATTTGGTCCTAAGACTGAATATTTAATAGGTTACGAATTAAGACCGTGTGACCACGTTTTGAGGGACCTCGAAGAACTACCCTTTTATCAAATTCAGCAGAAAAAGAGATCAGACGAGGTAGTGTTCCGTGTTTGCAGCGGTTAATAAAGGTTGATGAAGGCTCGGTAGCGCCGGAATCTGTAGTAGGGGCGCGGAGATAGAGAACGCGGTCTGCTCGAGTACTGATAAGGCTATTAAAAGTTACGCTCCCAGAGCAACTGCAACGTCTGGATTAAACAGATACTATACCTACCGAAATCAAAGAAAACCTTTTAGAAAATAACAAAACCATGTAAAGCGAAGACATTGCAATAACAGTAGCTACTCTAAAATGGTAACCGCCATACGGCAATGTTGCAAAAGAAATAAGTAAGTACCTTCCAGCTGTTGTTTGTTTCAGAAAGCGTTTGAGGATCGATCTATTTTCTCTTCAGGAAAAAAATAAATGTTAGTAAAGGAGCGAAAAATTTTGTAAGTAGTATACTTACTACTGTTCACAACTGTTTTGAAAGCGACTTGCGACCATGACTTTTTTTACTATTTAACCTCAACTCTCACCACTTTCCTCATGAGGACACCCAGGCTGCAGTTTGAGGTCACTACTTTATCATCGACACGAATCCATACTATCCATACCAGCCTACTAATATCCATAAAAATATTATAAATTCGAAAGTAACTCTGTCTGTCTGTATGTTACCTTTTCACGCCTAAACCACTGAACGGATTTCGATAAAACTTGGCAGAGAGATAGATTGCATCCCGGGGAAGGACATAGGCTACTTTTTGTCTCAAAAATATCCCTAAAGGGGGGGGGGGTATAGGGGATGATTGTATGGGAAACCTGTTATTTCTTAAGTTAGGGATATGAAAATTAAAATTTATGCTTTTGGTAACAAATAATGAATTACGTATTTCATGGTTTTTAAATTATCCCTCAAGAGGGTAAAATAGGGGATGATTTTAAAATTCACATGTAATATTGACATTTTTGTGTAACTATTTTCCAGAGATTTAAGGGATTGGAAATATAGTTCTGATAGTACGTTCCCGTGGGATAATTTCCGACCTCAACGCGGGCGAAGCCGCGGATAAAAGCTAGTACAGTATAAGTTTCTACAAAAAGCTCAAAAGGAAGTTGTCCAAAACATGAAACTTCCACCTAAACATACAACTAAAGCTAAATAAAAGCTTCTAAAAATTGATTAATCTTTTATATGCTGTGAATTGCTGTGTGAAGGTGTCGTGGAAGTGTCCCATAAAAATACCACAATTTTATTGCATGTTTTCTATATTATAAAACGAGTTGTGAGGACCAGAACAAAAGACACGTGCGAGAGAATTTTGTTCAAAGCAATTATTGTGAATAGTGCTCACTTCAGCGACGGTAGAAATTCGCGTATAAATCGCGTCACAAACCACAAACAAAAACGTGCATGTGGACCGGCGCCCATTATTCTCGACTGCATAATCGCTTCGTCCGACGCCCGCATCGCTTCCCTTGCTATTTTATTTCCTCCCGGAATAGTTGTGTTTCGACTAAGCGAAGCTTTTTCAGCGTAGCTTCAGTAGGGAAATTAAACCATGTTTAATTCTGTTTAAGGTCTGGTTCCGGTTCGTAGATGTAGGGAGCCGATGCGACCGGCGACAGACCAAAGCCACCACGCTACAATTCTGGCACAATGTGTGTCCGTTTTAATAGGATTAAACTCATTGTTACATACGAGTTGAAAGGACCATGAGCGAAATGAAATTGTTTCTAACGAAACCGAAGAGAATATTGCGGACACCGCATTTTGATTGGGAAAACGGAAACTCATTCCTTTTAGCATTCATATGAAAAGAAAATAAAAAACAATTTTTTCGGCTGCTTAAGGAAGACCAGTTGTTACACCATAAGCTTTAAAACGAGTGCATGGAGCAATTTAATGCACCTTTAACGTTCTATGGTTTTTTGTAACGGTAATCATACTTTATCTTAATGCACTCGAGAGCAATAAATTCAGGAAGCTAACAGAAACCTTAGTCTTTGAAACTAAGAATGCTAGCTTATTGAATTTAACATTATTTTATAGTTGATTTAATAATATTCTATTAAAAAAATCTCGTTGTCATTTATTTTACCTATTAAAATTAAATGAATAAAAAATATGTCGGGGGACCCCCGTTAGGGACGAAGTTCCTTATGCGATATTTGCATGCACTCACTCGTATAAAAAAGAAAGATACATAGAGAGAAAGTGTGAATTTAGTACGCGTTTTTAATACAAAGCCATCTAGTAAAGTTTTTAGAAACTCTCATAAAGTTGTTGCCGCCTTGGATTTTCAATTTGACCTTGCTGTCGGCTTTAGCACCTTTAAAAACCATAAAACGACACCCATGACAAAAAAAAAAAAAGTTTTCGCAGCCGCCATCTTGGATTTTCTTAAACCGGCTCTAACCTCTATACAGACCGGGAACAGGCAGGTGCGGTCCTGGGTTTAATATAACATAACAACATAACATAACAACTAGAACACATAGGTAGTGTTATTGGGTTTTTCCATAAGGAATTTCTCAGTAACAGTCTAGAGTTTGGAAGTTGGTGGTGTGACACCCCCATGCTTCGATTACTGCCCCACGGACTATGAGAGTAAATGAAAAATAGAGAGCGCATCTGTGTTTGCGCACACACTTGTGCACTCGGGAGGATATGATCAGTTTCTATGCTTTGGTCCCTCGAACAATCCAAGTGCATGGACTGTAATTATTATATTTATTTATATTTTAAGTAACAAAGGACTCAAATATGTTAGTAACAATATTTCTTAACAGCTAAGTTAGTAAACTTAACCTACACACTTAACCCAACATGCTGCAATATAGTTCATGCGAATCCCTGCTACAAGCTCAACAGCGATGTGAAAAGTTTGCAGCAGTGATTCACATATAAGCAGTAAAGTCTGCGAACGATACACCGCAATATAATGTACTAATTAACTAAAGAAATGTTTAAACCATTTAGACCCCACCGCCTAAAATAGACAATGGACATCGTATTTATAGACAGATATATGCATGAAAGCATTGAATAGGACTTTTGAAGATTGGTCAAAGGTCATGTTGAAAGTTGTATCAAAATGATATATATATATATAGACTTTATTTACACGATAAAACGCTAATGCCGGGTACAGGTTGGTGAAGAGTAATATAAAATGTAACACAGACGTTGAAACAAATTCGCCTGGTTGTTGTGTTACATTTCATGTTACCTACACATAGAACTATTATTACTAGTACTTTATCTCAGTGTACCTACATTGTATTTTGGACAGCTAATTTGTGTACCTACAGAAAATGGGGAGAACGAAAAAGCTAGCCTTTATTGAAGAGAAAGTTGCATACAGTTGCGGCTTTGTACTCGTGTTAGTTAATTTTCTTCGAAAAATTGTACAGAGCTGGTGCTGACAAAAAATGGCACTTAAGTAGAATAGCGAAACACACGCAGAGAAGATCCTAATGAGCATAACGGTCCATTTATAGTGGCCATTACTGAGATTGCTGTTTTTAAGCATGACATTGCCCGTTCCTATACTGCTGGAACAGTAAACTACCTTCAAGAGGTGAGTATTTTATTTTATTTATTTATTTATTCATTTATTTCAGGCAACGCAGGCCCATAGATAAATACCTTAACCTAAACATACATATTCTTATTATAAAATTCACTTCACTAGCTGGTTCTTGTGCTGTTCTGTGGTACTTGTCCGCGGAAGCGACGGAACACCACGTCCTGCGGCCAGAAGTCTTCATCCATGACGACGGGCAGATAACAGTTCGGTACGCGCACCACGAACGCCTTGAAGTTGACGTTGCGGTACGACTCCAGTAACTGCACCCACGGCGTGTACCTCGTCTTCTGGCGAACGTACTCCACGATGTCCTCCGCTTTAGTGGTGTAGTGTAGGCGGGAGATGTACACCGGAGTGTTCGGCTTTGCGGCACGCAAGCTGACTTCAGGCTCCGTAGGAGCTTTGCCGCAGCGGTTCCTGTTCGGTCGCGATCGGCGGTTCCTCCTTTGCACCGTCACGAAACCTATTACCGTATTACCTATTACCGTATTAGTAGCGTGGAGTGGCCAGCATCTAGCCTCGACCAAAATCCTATCCAGCATGCCTGAGAAGAGCTGGGGCGGTGTGTGGGGCGATGAAACCTCGCTCCAACTATGCTTCGTGAGCTAAAAATGGTATTGACAGAGGAATGGGAGAATATACCCCAACATCGCGCATCGTCTCAGCAACTTGGTGTAAACACATAGGAATCGCCGGACATATTCTGTATTGAACATTGACAGCGCATGGTAATGCATTTATCTCGTCATAAAACAATACATTAATAGTCAGTAGTCATGAGTTGTCGTCATATAAACCTAATGTAACATGATACTGAGATCGAACAGGTTGTTGCTATACAACACCACCACCTGGCGAGGCTCACGTTAACTACGATAATAAACCTTATTCATTTCATAATTTTTCAGAAATATCAAAAATGAAATATAATTATGTAAAACAAACCATTAAATGAGTATATACTTGGTTATGGTTTGTTTTACTTATAAAAATAACTATAATTTGTTACACATACCTACTCGTATTTAATTTTTGATATTTCTGGAAAATTATTCAATGAAATAAAGGTGACTCGTATTTGAAGAGTATAAGTAATATAAACCATAAAATACTTGTTATTTTAATAAGGTAGTATTCGTTCGTTTCAGACATATTAAGATTTCTGTTTATTTATTTATTTAATACTTCAAGCACAAAAATGTACAGAGGCGGACTTAATGCCATAGGCATTTTCTACCAGTCAACCTTTGGGTGATGTAGAGACACAATGGTAGGTGCAATCATGAAAATTGAGGAATAAATATTTTAAATATAAAGATGCGTATCTTTATATTTAAAATATTTATTAATATTATTATAATTATTATAGGTTTATGCGTATAAACCTATAAAAACTATGAATACAATATATACCTAATTACATATAAATATAAGCACAAATAAATATACATACATACATGAATATACTTACTAAAAAGAAATAAGACAAACAATGAGAACATATTACCATTGTGATGATACTGCCAGCTTCTGTTTGTGACCCGAATTCATAGTATTTAAACACAATTCTAATGGACTCTCAATAGTGTGTCGCTGAATAGTCCTTATGTCATTTTACTTAGCAGATTCTGGTCGGAGGTCAAAAACATTGGCATGTTCAGTTTCAATGATAAGGTCTGATATACAGTTGATTTAGGTACGTCAAAAAACGATTTTTTGGTGATTTGATGCCATGAACAAACATATTATTATGTATCTGTACTTGTTTATTAATAAGAAAACATGATCTCGATAATTTTGACTTTTGATATTATTTGGATTTCATTGTTCCATTCGTCCAAAGGAAAGAAGTTAGTACCATTTAAAAGTAACAATAAAATGGTTAAAATATCGCATCACTGTGAAAAACAATATCCATGAAATATTACTTCGCATTAAATAAACCGCTAGTGAAGTGATTTATCTGTTGCAATCAATGATACCGCTTTCGTTAACTATGCTAATTCACAAATTTGAATAGGCAGCTATTATTGGAAGTTAGCCGCACTCTGAATGCTTACGTTTCTAGTTCCATCCATTACGGATTCAGATTAATTGCTCACTTAATGCTGCTCGTAATAAACTAAATCCGGTGCCGTGACCCATCTACTTAGACGTTTTAGCTGGAGGAATTGTTAAGCGAGTAGGAGAGATTGAATTAGGCTGAGCGGGCGACGTTGTCAGAGCGAGCAGAGCCCGGCCGCCCGCCATAGTCGCCCCGCGCCCTTCTTCCTACGTGCTCATCTAGTAAAGCAACGCAGCACGCCATGATGTACCTATTCAGTTTATGTTTGCAGTTCCAATTGTACAAATCGAATGTTATGTAAATCAAATTATACGCAGGTACAGTTACTATCAAAAGCAGATGATCATAGAAAAAAGTATAAAATAAGGTTTACAAATAAAAAAAAAATCGGCCAAGTGCGAGTTAGACTCACACACGAAGGGTTCCGTACCACCATACAACATTTAACACTACATATAAAGTAACGGCAAACAAATCACGTTTGTTGTATGGAAGCCCTCTTAAATATTTTTATTTAATCTGTTTTTAGTATTTGTTGTTATAGCGGCAACAGAAATACACATTCTGTGAAAATTTCACCTGTCTAGCTATCACGGTTCATGAGATACAGCCTGGTGACAGACGGACGGACGGACGGATAGTGGAGTCTTAGTAATAGGGCCCCGCGTTTTACTTTTTGGGTACGGAACCCTAAAAACGATTTAGGTAACGACAAAATGCAATAATAATGTGTTTTATTTAATGTGTTTCGATTTTATTCTGAGGAAAGTAATTACTTAAAACATTGTTATTTACTTAATGCTGCTGAATGTACCTACAATAATGTAGATACATGGCATAAACTAACATTTTGTTATTGCCGTATGCCGTGTCCCATACTGTAACAATTCTAGATATCCTAAGTACAAATAATGTGTTTTGTCAGTACATATACCTGCATGCATACATTTATATCTGGGCCTATGTAGTTTTCAGAGCTTTCTTAAAACCAAAATTATCGAAATAAAGATCTACCACGTCCAGTAGTATCCTACCTACTAGCACTAGTTGTGTCAACGATAAGAAAGTAAAAAGCAAATAAAGTATGGCAGGTTGCTCTGGGAGCAGAATGGAGCAATCAGGACGAGAACACTTTGACACAGCAATTTGGACGGCGCGCCTCCGATGTGTTATTTTGATTGCGCCGCTTTTGTGCGGTGTTGTTTGTGCGTCCGCTTCCTTCGTGCTTATAAAAAATATTTATGGCTCCTATGAGACACGAATATTGCCTCCTACCGCCTTAATAACCTTGTTGGTAACAGAGAGCGACAGTCTCCTGAGAAGGTATTATGTCGTAACAATTGCCTGCAAAATATTCGCACAAAAACTAACACTTTCTACCCTCCTTCGGCGAAAACAAATGAAGGATAATAACATTCATGTGTACCTACGTATGAGCTATATACATTTTTCATCAGGTGAATTTGTTCAGATTTGGGTAAACTGGGTATTGTTGAGTTTGATACATGTTATTTTTACTGTAGGATTATCTGGAGGATTATTTCATGCTTATAGACAAACAGTCATATAATAAGACCTATCGTGTCTTCCCGTATCGAAAATAGAGATGATTTCAGTTTACTTATGTCTATAAAAAAAGTGGTTTCTAATACAAAACTATCACGTAGTATTCGCAGATGAGCCACAGAGGCCTAGTAGGAAATAGCCCCTCTCCGGAAATTGAACCATGCACGCGAGAGATAAGGTGCAACTATTTCAAACGGATCGCTTTGATATGTTACAGTTATGTCTTTAATAGATTTTGTTAGTAATTGGGCGTTTTATTTTCTCTTTCCTTGTAAAACTGCATTGACAGTGTTATTAGTAGGCAGGTTAATAATATGTAGTATACTTAATGTGTATTTAAAGTAGCAACAATCGATTATTTTTACTTTACATACTCTACTAGGCCGTAAGTACCAGATCTCAAATCCAAGTGGCCCAGCTGCTCAAAAGTAAGTCCAGCCCTTCTCATGAATAACCACAAAACGGAATGCGATAATGTCATAATCATACATTTAAGTATGACCACTTGCAATTAATTAAACTACGTCAATTTAGTCAAACTGCAAGCAATTATTTTAAAGCATAAATCCAAATGTCATTAAGTAATTATTTAAAATAACAAGCGTCACGTGAAATCTATTTGTAGAATTCATATAACATTTTCATTATTTGCAGTATTGATTGGTTCGCATCAATCGCGATATGCAAATATTAGCTTCGCTCGGTCACCAGCGAGCTAGTGATTTACGCGTGTCCCGACGCTACGTTATGCAATTACATCGCATATTAAAAATTAACCAGTACCTAACCAAATTTTGCGACTTTCATTAGATTGTTTGTCATGAAATTATGATTGTACGTTCGTTGGAAGATAATATGTTTTGATTAGCGCAGCTGCATGCACGGTGTACAATAGTGCGCTGGTGGGCGGCCGGCCACGTAAATCAGCGCGCCGCGCCGCGGGGCGCACACTGCGCGCGACACCAGCTACCAACTAGCTCAATACCATTGCTTATCATTGTTTATTCGTATTACTTTTAGAAGTATTTATTTTTATCATTTTAAGTAAGTAATGATCCATAGCAATTTTGTGATCATCAAGCACTTCAGCCGTTGTAAGTTTTTAACAGAAATGGACCTGCTGTGCCGCCATATGGAGGAAATAAGAAGCCTACAGTAGGTACCTATAATGGTGTCCCCGCATGGGTGTATCATTAAAAACCTCACAAAAAGTCGCAAGCGGAGCTGAACGTTACGGTGAATATAATGTATGCTAATGAGGGCGCGAGCGGGGCGGCACGTGACGTCACGCGTCGGACCGCAGCCGCTGCCGCTGCTGGCCGGCAGCGGGCGGCGCCTAACGAGCGGGTGTGTATTTTCAATACTCGAACCACTGTTCCCATACTTAACTATTTCAAAGGCAGCGTTCAGTCATGAAAAGAGCTTTTGGGTTTATTTACAATTTAACTTTTTTATTTGACTAGTAACACGCTTTATTGTAGCAGGTTGTAACATTGTGGCAGTGGCACCTATGTAAACCCGCCTACAACTAGATAGGATATTACAGGAGATGGAGCAGGCAAAGCCATTCGCTATAATAAAAACAGCGCGAGCGCTACAAAAATAATAAAAGTTAGCGCTGTGCGCCCGCGAGGCGCCGGCGGGAGGGCACGGTGGCCCGACTCGGCTCGAGCTGGCCTCATGACGGGCCCTGTTTACTATCACTCCCCCGCCACAGTGGAACGAATGTATGGGAGCGGTTGGACGTAGACATGTCCGAAAAAAAAGAGTAAAATTATGCCAAACTAATGATGCCATCTTATTCGATTACTTAATGCCTTCATAACTTGTGGTGATGAATTTCTTCATAACTCCCATATTTCGGGAGTAATTTGAGAAAATGTGAAATTTTACTATGAAAATGAGTGTATCGAGCTCTCTCCCTCCTGATTCCGGGCTTGTTTCAAGTAGCGGTCTCTAATATCATAATGCTAATACTAAGAGCTATATTTAATACTAAGACACATAGTGCGCCAAATGTGCACTTTCTGGGATAAAGAGTGATGTTTATTTTATAACACAATTTTTTTATTTTTTGTTTATTTTGTTGATTAAAACCGTTTTTCTAAAGGTTTACCTTATTACAATAACATTTCTGAGCAGCCAATTAGAGAAGATATAAGCTAATTAGGATATATAATTAGGGACTTAAGGTTTACATATAAAACTGATGCACTAATGATTACTGATAAGAACATTGCTATTATTTAATTACTAAATGGCTCTTAATACACTAATTTAGCATGCATCATTTACTAATTATCACAATAACTAATTACCTTGCAATATTTAACAAAGGATACCTGGGATACCTGGATTTTATATAAATAGGTCACTATTAGTAACTTTAAAATCAGTGTTGATTTACACCTACCTCGTTGTATCCAAGCTAATCTCGCAATGTATTTTCCAAATTTTAATACAAATCTTGATATTCACGTTGCTTTATGCGCACGCGCACATAAAGATTTACGCGACTTTAACTATTTGTTCAGTGTTTTAAAAGATAACAGTTGTGTTCAGTTATGTGAAAGTGCTGAAACAAGTTTAAAAGACTGGTGTCGTCGATTTTGCTACCGCATTTATGCAAAATGGACACAGTCTGGAAGAAGCACAGATAAGTTTCGGAAGAAACATGAGATTTGGCTACAGGCTGCAATTCAATGGCCGGAATTACAGAATGAAAATATGGAACCTTCTACAGAAAATATAAGTGACGTCATCGAGCCCATAATTTCTCCTGCTAAATCTGATGCTTCAACTTGTACACATCCTAGTCCTCGTAAATCTTTTGAGGACCTTAGTAACCGGCAAAAAAGAAGACGCACTGAAGATAGTCTTTCATGCAGCAGTAGCAGCGCTGAAATTATGTTTTCGGCCGAAAGGGCGCTTCAAAAGGCAGGACAAAGCGATACAGCTTATGTTATGAAATACTTGACGGAGAATCCAGAAGAGGCCTCAAAAATCAAAGCCTTCATTGAAGGTAAATCAATTCAGGTACGGGAAATATCCCCTTTGAAGGCATTGGCTCTTTATGTATCGATGAACTTATCGAAATGGCGCTATAACACTCTTCGGGATTTCAACACTCAAGAAGGAGCTCTTCAATACCCGAGTTACTACATGTTGGTTAAAGAAAAAATTAAGTGCTATCCGGCCAAAGAAGATCTCACAGTTACAGAGAGCTCTGCAAAAATCAAATTACAAGCCTTGATGGATTTAACCTCAAGAAGACTTATTAGGTCGTTAGAAACCCCTGTTGATCCCAATCAACAGCTCGTATTGACCAGCAAATGGGGTTTTGACGGATCATCTAGCCAAAGCATTTATCATCAAAGGACGAGTGAAGATGAGCAAATCGATCTTGCTAGTAATTTTATGATTAGTCTTGTACCACTGCGGCTCGTCTCAAAAGGTGTAACAATTTGGGAAAACGAGCGACCATCTTCCACTTCATTTTGCCGGCCAATATTGTTTAAGTTTATAAAGGAAACCAAAGAAAATGTGCAGAGAGAGATGGCTGAAATCGAAGCAGAGATTGAAGCCTTAACTCCATCCACCATCACTGATGGAATTAGTGTCAAACACCAACTGCTGTTGACAATGATTGATGGTAAAATTCATTCCATTATATCCAATACAGCAGCTTCAGTGTGTGACATATGCAAGGCTTGTCCTAAAGAAATGAATAATTTAGAGTTAATCAAAGATAAACACGCAAACGAGGACATGTATAAATATAGCTTAAGCACCCTTCACGCTTGGATTCGCTCAATGGAATGCTTATTACACATTTCCTACAAATTAGACATAAAATCATGGCAAGTAAGGGGTGATATAGCAAAAAGGCAAGTTGATGACAGGAAGAAAAGAGTTCAAGAGGCTGTAAGAAGAGAAACGGGCTTACTTCTCGATGTTGTGAAACAAGGCAGTGGATCCACCAACAATGGCAACTCGGCAAGGAGATTTTTTGAAAACTACACTAAATCTGCTGAACTGACCGGAATAGATGCTATGCTTTTAAGAAAAATCTGTGTGATCTTGCAGTGTATTTCATCAGGAGAGAAGATCAACGTAACTAAATTCCGAGAGTTCTGCTTTGATACTGCTAAGCTTTACGTGGAGTTATACCCATGGTATTATATGCCTTCTTCACTTCATAAAATTTTAATGCATGGGCCAGACATAGTTCAGAACATGTCAATTGTGCCCATTGGTTTTCTATCCGAAGAGGCATCTGAGGCTAGAAATAAAGATTTTAGAAAATATAGAGAGGGGCATTCTCGAAAGCATAGCAGTATCTCATGCAATGAAGATATTATGCACAATCTTTTACTGTCTTCTGATCCACTTGTTACAAGTATCCGTCCAAAAGGAAATAAGTTTGTAAAAAAATCTTCTTTTAAGGAATTTTATGAGCTTACGGATTCTGAGAAAAGTGATATCGAATTTGTTAACATAAATGATTTAGCGGACATCGATTCTGAATTTGAATTAATTGATGATGATGATGATGACGAAGATAATTAAATGATGTTATTGTTTTAAAATGTGTAACTTAGTAAATTAGAGCTTACATCTTAATTATTTATTGTACTTTTAATGAAACTAGGTAATTTATTATCAACTTACTTAAAAGTCATACTCTCGTCAGTTCTTGTGAATATTTTTGTTAATATATATTTCTGTATATATATAATATATTTATAGACCTCTTAATAAGTCTGTCTGCGGTTTAAAGTAAATACAAATGGGGAAAAAACGTTTTTTTTTTTAAATTTTCATTTCCTTTTATCCCAGAAAGTGCACATTTGGCGCACTATGTGTCTTAGTATTAAATATAGCTCTTAGTAATAGCATTACGATATTAGAGACCGCTACTTGAAACAAGCCCGGAATCAGGAGGGAGAGAGCTCGATACACTCATTTTCATAGTAAAATTTCACATTTTCTCAAATTACTCCCGAAATATGGGAGTTATGAAGAAATTCATCACCACAATTTATGAAGGCATTAAGTAATCGAATAAGATGGCATCATTAGTTTGTCATAATTTTACTCTTATTTTTCGGACATGTCTACGTCCAACCGCTCCCATACATTCGTTCCACTGTGCCCCGGGATGCTTATTTCTTTTTTGTTTTTGATTTCTTTTACTTTTTAACACCGTAATAAGAGCCATTCACACCGCCTATTGTGTACGGACGTAACTGTCATGAGTCTGTTAATTAAATCATGTAATATTATGTATTGACGATTTTATATCATTAAGCCGGTTTCCATCAACGTCCGAACGTTCGGAGACAAAAGCACATTTAAGTGGCTTACAATATTATGTTTGATCCCTCCTCCAGGACATTCCAATGAATCATTCATGATTCATTGGAATGCCTATTCAATTCAAGTCGTTGCTGCACTTTATGATTGTGATCATCTCACAAAATATCCAAGGTTTTCGTTTAAATCAAACTAAAATCCAATAAAACAAACAACTTTAATCAAAGTTAGCGTACCTACGTAAAGACAATAAATTAACGAATATACACAAAACATGGTTGATTGTTACAGCTGTTTCCGAATATTAACAAACTCATTACAATCGCGTGCAGCGCAGTGTATTTGTTTTTAGTTCATTACCTATATAAAATTAAATTTATTTTGGTGACAAAATTGCTACAATTATGCAATGCATCTACAAATATTAATGTTTCGTCTATAATTCATTTAACATTAATTATTCGGTGAACGCTTTTGCGCGCTCCTATTAGTGCATAAGCATAAATTTATTTTTACAAATGGTTTGTGTATTGTTTTGCCTTCACGCAGTAATAATGTAATAGTAGTACCTCACACTCGAGTCCCTGTGTGATGATCAGGAGGCCTACCATGATCTATTTAAAAACGATTCAAAAGCAAGACATTTCAGTTTAGGTTCTTAAACTGCATCGCTCACAGTCGTACCATGACGTCCAATACGCTCAGCGGCATTTGGATCGTTGAAAGTGAATGGTAGGTATCCAGGGTTGAGCTAGCGCGGTGATTAAGCTAATTATCTCTAGTTACGTTGGCAATACAGCCCATAATAATAAACCATGCATAATCATATTTTA
Source organism: Gortyna flavago (assembly GCA_963669345.1). Lineage (NCBI taxonomy): Eukaryota > Metazoa > Arthropoda > Insecta > Lepidoptera > Noctuidae > Gortyna > Gortyna flavago. The sequence continues at coordinate 8,112,390 of OY770128.1, read as the reverse complement.
ATTGGTGCTTGTATTGCTTTACTGTTGTTTGTTTCCATATAACATCTTTATGATATTGAAGCCTATTTGGTTTTCTTATAGCAAATTTTGGTAATAATTTGGAAACATATTCGTGTTTAGGTACTCTGAACGCACAATTGGAAGCGTTGATTAGAAGAAAACTATGTTAGATAAAGAGGTTATTCCCACTGTTTTTCTTTCAAGGAAGAGTCATCCATCAAACGGTGCAGACTGATTTATGGCAGGAGGTCGTGGTAGCGACACAAGTATTGCCTACGCGCGATGACGACGCGATTAAGACGGCAGCCGGGCCCGGGGAGCGCTACGAGCGCTACGACCTACGAGAAGCAACGTGATGATCTCGTGACACGCGTCTCACTCTTATTTTTCCAGCGTCGATAGCTTACGTCATACTATTATTGCAAAGTTCCTGAGAATCATTTTTCACGTTTACGTCTTCGTGAGATGTTTATTAGTTAATTGTTTTACATGGAATGCATTCGTGGGTGATGATAGTTTGTTGTTGTGGACAGTTCTGATTAATCATACGTATTCTACTTATCGATAATTCTAACAATTGTTTGTCCGTTTAATGACAATTCTTGTCTTTTTTTTTTTCGCGTTCTTGGTTTACTAACCCCTGAAAAAAAAGAACTCAAAGGAACATGAAATAAAGTAACAGGACATTGTTGTTAAGAAAAACACCATACTGATTTTCGTGACAACTTGAACAGTTACGATTTATATTAAACTAACTGATCCGTCAGACGATGCCCTGTCCACAATAATTCATACAAGAATTCCATAAACTATAGAGTATTTTTCGTGTTTTCCAATTTTTCGGACAACTTTACCAAGTTTTCTTTCCCTAAAAATGTTATTCAGGACTATGAGGAAAATTTCAAAAATAAACTGACCAAATTGTTCCCGGTGTTCTCAAGTGATGCGCTTACCAACGAATAGAATTTCATTTTTACTATTTATAGATTGATTTGAATTGATTGTTATATTTGAAATCCAATCTTTACTTGATGGTTCTGATGAAAAATCGACATATGTACCTATGTGATTTTGATAACTAAACGCAGCTTTACTTCTTTATTATTCTAGTTGAATGAAATTTAAACAATCCTTAAAATATCAAATTCTTCCACACCACAGGAGAATTGATTAAAATAACTAATATCATTTATCATGCGGGTAAAAAGTTTCCCAAGTTACAAGGCTATCGTCCCCGTGATCCCGTGAGAAAATTGCTAGTATTCATCATAATGCGTGACATTTAAAATTACCGCCCGCCGCCGCTCCACAACCCACTGTAAATCAACGCAGACTAGTTTCGGCCAGTGGATTTCTATTATTAGCTCCTTATTTACATGATTGTTAAACAAACTACAATATGAACAAAATACAATCGCCATTATAAATTCTGACAGCGGAATTCTTGCTTGAAAATATTCTACTTTTACTGAAAATTCTCCTGTGTGCAATAATTTAGGCGCTCTGGTTTGCTGATATTTATAGCATGGTTTATACGACCGAGTGCGTGTAATGTGCATTTTGGTTGTTTAATTTACCTACTCTAGGTACTATGATGAGATCGATACCTAGATAGATAGGTATATTGTTCTGATTTGAAATTATTTGTGTGTGATTGTATAGAGGCAGTATTGTAGTTTTATAATGATTACGATCTGTGCCCGCGACTTATTTCTGAAAACTAATTGAATTTCATGAGTTAACTTTTTTGCGCGGAACCCTAATTTTTTTCTAAAATTAAAGAAGCCTAAATTACTCCTTATGACAACCGCTATCTGCCAGTGAAAGTCCCGTCAAAATTTTTCCAGCCGTTTCGGAGACAACAAACAGACAGACAGACCATTTTCTTTAAAATTGTTCTTTTTTAAAGTGCCGTATATACTTACATAAACACTCAGTAAAAATCTGTTATTTTGAAATAACAAACAGACGCTTAAATTTTATTTATATATGTAAGTATTTGTATAGATTTCGACTATTTGGCTATTGGTAAATATAAGTCCGTAGACATGTGCCGGCTAAATGAAAATGAATGCTGTTTATGTATTAGGAATGTGCGGTACATGCACGTTGCAGTCGTCACAAGAGCCCTAACGAGTACCCGTGCCGCTGCCGAGGCGGCCTCGTCTCGCTCGTCGTCGGCCGTGGCCGCAGACCACCCTCTTGCATTTATTCATGTCGTTACCGCTAACGATAATTTTATCGTGTGCTCATTTGCCGGCGCCAGTCTCGCGGCCATCCGTCAGCGCGTCCAAATCGACAATTTGTGCAACACTAAAAACTTTATTGCGACATAATTGACCCCGGTTGTAAATAACCCTCGACCGCGACATTTTATTGCTGGCTTATTTTGTACTAGTTAGGTGATAAAATTTTTAGAGATACCATTCGATGGCATTAGGTTTTTATAGGGTGAATTTTTGAGACAGGATTTGATGGACAATACTGTGATGATGAATTACAGCTATTGGTCCTTGAAATTTTCACATCAAAAAGCATAGCCTCATTTACCGTCAGATATTTAGAATAGAATACTCTTTATTATGTACACCATATAGTAGGTACTTAAATTAGAGACATAAATATAGAAAATTATCTGATATCTAGCTGCATTTAGTTAAGCTGACAGCTTAGACTTGTTACTAAAATAAGTACCTAAGTATTGAAGTAACGGCTGTTATACATTAGTTACCTACAAATAACTTCTATACCTGGAGCCAGTATTAAGAAACTAACAAACGCGACGAGATAGCTATGTTCACCATCTATGACGATAATATTCTATTCACTTGAATTTCCGACAAAAGCTTCTTGTAAATTCCTCTCAGAATGGTGTAGGTAGGTAATTGAATAGCAGCAGAAGCCAGTGCTCGGTAGTTAAGGACGTGGCCGGCCACCGCACGACGGCGCAGCGGCTACGGCATAATTGCACAAACTTTCATGTGCTTCGCATACATTTTCATAATTAAAGGGGCAGTTCGCACCAACTGGTGAAACTTATTTATAGCCACTTACCTCAATAATACTAGTTTGTCTTGTTGTACATTAATTACCAACTTATCGTGTGCTACATTGTGACGCAAATTATGGTTGCATGCAGATTAACATGCATTGTGATGTCACATTTTACTTTATTTTAAGGACGTTAGGTCCTTTACAGACCTCATTGTGTATTCTTGTTAATTAGGTGTACGTTTATTGTTATTATACATTCATCATTAGAATCTCCCAAGTGGTTTGGTCATTAGGTAGAGGTATACCTGTGCCAAAATACATTCTTGATTGATATTGTATCCGTGGTCAATCGATGAAGAGAATTTTCTGATATTTATTTAGGAAGAAGATAATTTGACAGTCGATTTTTGATTTCTTAATGGACTTTTTAGACAGGATTTTTTATACCTGATGTGATAGATTATCCTGGTGTCAAATCCACTAGTATTTATTTCGAAGATTTGATGCACCTTTAATTACTTAGATGAGAGTCAGATAATGTATATTTTGCAAAAAATTCAAACATAAGTAGGTACCTACAAGTCTCCAAAGTTTCGATAACGTCAACAGATATAAAATAAAAATAAAGTCTTTCACAATTATTTAGAAAACATAATCATGGAATAAAAATATAAGTATATCTAATGAGCAAGAACACAAACAAAAAGAAACAAAAACAGAAAGGGTAAACTAGAATAAACAACGAAGACTGGAGTTACCTAATGAACTCGTGAAAATTTGGCGCAGGGGTGTACACGAGGGGTTACTTATTAGATATTCTCATCTCGAAAGCCAAGTCCAGTGGCGACAGCGGTATACGGGACATGGTTTTAAATATGACATATGGGGCCAGCGTGACATTATATTTAATAAAAACAAATTCTTATTATGTTGTCCTGGGCATGGAAGAATATCTAATATACAGAGAGAAAATAGGATAATGATCATAAAAATGTAAAGGAACGAGGGTGAGCTAAGCTAACATTAATGTAAAATCAAACAACACCGGATCGTATAATTTTCAGGCGCGGTTTGTAGCCATAACAAGGAAAATGTTAAAGGAAGGTCTTTTCACAAACCCGAAATAAATATCTCGCTTTTCCATTAAGGACATAAAAGCAATTCCGCGAGAGTCGAATAATAACGAGGGGCAGCGTTGTCCAGCCGTGGCCTCCTCCGAATTTTATTTGCATCGCGGGGCGCGTCTCGGGTTCGGCCTCGCTCGCCTCGATTGCCCCAATAATCGCTATTGTGTGGACCACGACGTTAGAAGCACGAGCGAGCGCGCGACCGTGCTAGTGAAGTTAGCGCGCTCGCTGCCGCCCGCGCACGGCTCGGGCCGCTGCCGCCGTGCCTGCCCCGTACGCACGCTCGCTGACGTGCAACTCCGGAATTGCATGCGCTCAAGAAAACTTTTACCTTTGAGAAATTCCAAACGCTTCGACGTGCTCTCGATGTAACTTGCAATAACCACATATATAACTACTACAATATGGCAATCTATTTCTAAGATATTTCTACTGTCGTCGTACGTATACAACAATACTTACCTACTATTATGTATTGTACGAAACATGTAGGTTTTCGATTGCTTGTCACGCATACAAATGTTACTCAGTGTAAGTACCATTACTCATATTCGACAAAGCAAATAACTACAACATAAGACTTACATGCCGGACCAACGGGACCCTTTATCTGTCTGTCACAGGGGTGTTTATTTTTAATCGTAACTAGCCCGTTGTAATACAGAATATGTGTTAGTATTGAAAATATAAAAGACAAAACAAAATAAAGTAACTATTATTCAAGGTTTTGTGTTACTTTTATTCCAGCTGTTTTTTTTTTTAATAAATATATTTTTTACAAAACAGTCTACCCCTGCCTACACCCGGACTTGACTGACCAAGTGAACACTGAAGTGGTCCCATAAATAAGTGATGTTGTGATAAACTTTCCATAAATCGTTTGCCAGAAAGATATACTAACTTATGTCTTTTGTTGACATCAGAGTAGCAACCGCGAACAAATATAAAAATGTGGGCATGTGTTCTCTTTTATCAGCAAATAATATTCATTTTTAAGAGATTACATTTTTTTTCAATCATTTTATCGGATTACGGTGATTGACACGTAAACATACTAAAGCCCGTGCGAATCCTTCAGTAGTATTTTCACACTTAATTTTCTTTGAACACAGCGGCGGTAAGAAATAAAGTTAAAATTAAGACGCGAGTTTATGGGGCGTTACTGGGGTGGAGGGCACAAGGTGGGCCCGAGGAGGCGCGGCGGTGTGAGAGGCCATTCGAATTCACCGCGCGAGCTGCGCCGTAGATAGCGGCAGGCGGGACACGTACTTCACTTCCACTAACTCCAACTATTGACAATATTAATGCACGCTTAGCAGGGCCAAGCGTCGCCGTGCAACGCCTACAGAACACTCCGAAAAAAGTGCCGAATCTGAAAGCAGTCATGCGTCTTTGCAGCAACAAAAAACAATCGTGAGCCAGCATACATTTTATTTTGGTGAGTGTAACGCAATCTTCACTTATTGGCACTAATTTATTCCGTTCTTAAGAGAAGTCTCCGGAAGTAACGCAAATATTAGACGAGCCTGGGCCCACGACGGCTGCCATTAATTCCAGAATTGAAATCTGGAATTGCGGCGGCGGCGGTGGCGAATTTACATTCATCGCGGTAAGAACTTAAATCAAGTTCTCAGTTACGATTCAGTTGCGATATTATTTTATTAAAATATGTAAATGACGCCGTTCCACCGCGTAGACACTACGGTAAGGACCTTACAATTGCGGGGGAGGATATCTCTAACGACGCAATATTTTCATTAGTGAGACTATTACCTACGAGCGTTATCACAATTTTATACAGCTTCACAATTATTACGTCACATGGCTTGGGATTAAGAATGTTTATTATGTAACTTACTTTCCATTACTTAAAAGTTTTCAAAATTATTATTGGAGAAATATATAGATAAAATAACAATTCGATTCACATAACAATAAAACCTAATTAAAAAATATTGTTCTTTACCTATTTTTACGCGTAATGTGTATTTTATTCCAATTTCCTAATTTCTGAAACTTTTTCTTTCAAGCTAAGCTTAAACTTATATCCTATCTTCTAAGTTAAAAAACACAACCCGCAGATTCATCTGATTCCAAACACAAAGCAGTTTTCAATTTATCGGGAATAAATGCTTCGGTTGGCAGCTCAGACACCCAATTACCGCGCACAAAAGCTGATTACCGCGCGGGTGCGGGCGGCTGGCGGAGCGGCGCGTCCTCGTCGCGTCATCGGCTCAGGGCGGCTGCAGCAGAGCGGTGCGCTCACGGAATATTTGAACGACTTGTGAGGAACTCCTCATTTACTCTCTTTACACAAGTAGATGGCGCTGTAAAACGGTTCCATCTGATTGAAATCGACATCACTAAACTCCAACAAACATGACTAAACATAATTTGGTATTTTTATTACAAATTGTAAACTGAATCAATAATGAGTTTTGGTGATTATAAATGAAATCTGCCAATGATTCCTGGACAATTGCAATAAATTGAATGTATAATATAAAATATTATTGTTAACTATTTTAAAATAGTAACGATGGAGTTTTTTTGCCCATTCTTCTCCATACGAAACTATAATTACTTATATATTTTGGAAGGGGCGACTAGAATCCATTTTATTTTTTGTAAATTTTGACATCAAAAGTGCCTTTTATGTGCCTATTTGAAATAAATGATTTGACTTTGAGAAACATTCGTTGTGCGAGCTTTGATTACGGCGCGGTGAACATTAATTCTCTACCTAGTGCTAAACTTTAGCTATTAGAATTTGCTTTTCGTGTTTGGATTCACGTACTCACCTAACAGTTCGTTTCGCGAATGAATATTCGTCGCGTAACAAAAGCTCGCGCAACGAATGTTGCTAAAACTAATGCGCAAAGCGAATGCTCGCGGTGAGTACCGTTCTATAATTGCACCCGCAATCCGTAATACAAAACATATTTTACACGTGCCGACATAAACGCAAGCGAAGCCGCGGTCTAAAACTAGTATCAAATAAAATACTTAGCTTCGGAAAGACTAAAATCGATACCTAAATCGTGACCGTTTGTTTACAACATTGTTATAAAACTAATAGTATTTTTTTAGGGTAGGTACCTACCGACCTGAAAGGCAAAACGGAACCTCTATAAGACCACTTTTTTGTCTGTCTCTCACAGAGGTTTTTGTCGAGGTTATTACGTATTGAGCCATATTTTAGAAAAAAAAAAAATTTTGCCGTTAATGTCCCACTGCTGGGTAAACCTTCCTACTCTTTTTCCAGAGCTGCCAAGGACCAATCTTTATCAAAGGAGTCCAGCCCACCCGCCAAAAAAAAAAAACAGTGGCACTCCTGGAGTGCCAACAGAAGTGAAAACAAAACAAAAACAGAACACTTTGCCATAACTCACTGACATATCGGATATACATAAAAACCGAGTACATCCCGAGGACAAACGAACACATCCGAATGTAGCGCGGTGTCTGTAACAGTGTCGCGAGTTCAATGGTTTTTTCCCATCTCAAAAAATGCCCAACGCGCCTAAAGAAGTTTTCACTTGAAAAAAAATGATTGCTGAAAAAAAACGTGTGTGATCGGTGGACCCCCGTCAGGAAAGAAGCTCCTTACGCGATACTCGCATGCACACACACTCGTATATAATAGAAAGAGAGAGACGTTTTGACCTCGCTTTTGGCTTCAACATCCTCGAATACCATGAAAACGACACCCATGACGAAAACTTTAAAAATTTTCGCCGCCGCCATCTTGGATTTTCATTTTGACCTCACTATCAGCCTTAAACACACTCGAAAAACCATGAAAACGACACCCATGACGAGTTTTATTTAAATATTCGCAGGCCGTCGTCTTGGCTTTTCATTTTGATCTCGCTATCGGCTAACCACTCTCAGAACTGTCGCATAGTGCTTTTTCGTTACGTGACGATTTCTAACAGTTTACTCCTAAAGCAAACCGCGTTTAAGAATTTCGTTCCAAAAACCACAAAAATACCAAAAATCGGCATACTCACGGAGGCCTTTTGACCTAGATGTAGGATACATGGTATCCTGTTCAAATAAAGAAGAACAAGCTGAATCATATAGAGCATTTAAAAAAAAAACCGGTCTAACTGACATCATGAAGCATAGTTTAGGAGCTAGCACACGTATATTAATTAATTACACGCAAAACAGTAATGACGGCAGACCAACTACCGTTTTCATACTGGTAAATGTAGTTAGGTTCGAAACTCTAAATTTGCGAGCACGACTCGCTCTTGGCCGGTATTTTTTAAGGTAATTCTGCTGAGTTTTGCAGCAAGTTGTCATTCCACAACAATTTGCAAGTAAACCAAAACTCACATGGCAGCTGTCAAGTGGGTGGTAGCATTATCTTCATTATATCACAGCGATACTTTTTTATTGTTGAGTGAGGTATTTGGATGAGTGTAAACAATTATTAATATAGTCATCCTTTTTTTCTAAAGTTACACCTTTCAGATGTCTGAATAAACAATGTACCTACAGAAGAGGGCACGAGCCATAAAATTGCCTTATAGATCTTATTATATAGATCTACTGAAACGTTAAAGGCAAATATTTAACAAGCGTCTACATAGCGTCTACAGTTGCATCTATCGTCGTTTATCGCACGAAGGCAGTGGTGGACGTGATTGCAATAAGGCAGCGCTTCCAAGTAACCTGGGGTGCCAACTACAGTGGGTCTCTGCGTTGTCGACTGTACGCCCGACAGCGAACGCCCTGGGAAATCATGACCGACGCCTCGACAACCTTACGGGCAACGATGAATCCTGACATCGTAGCGACTGGCTTTATGTCCCAGCAAAAATATCTAATTTGGATCTACTAAATCGCATTTAGAATGTTGGTATTTACATAAATAAATGTGTTTATCACCAGGATTTAAGAATTAACTACGAAGCCGTGAATGCATAATTTTTTTTTTTTGTATTAACGGATGCATCCCGCATGTATCGCATAGTAATCGCCCTTCATTAGCAGTGTAAACCTCCATTCCGGTTGAATTATGGCGGCGTGTCATATAAGTTTAAGACGTGTGCAAACAAGATTTATGTAATTAATTTAAGAGATAAGAGCAGGCGCGAGAATACATACGTTATAGAGCACAAAGGATGCTATAACACAGTCACCCTGTTCGGCGGTCTAGATTCCTAAATGTGATGTTATCATTGTGATGCTTACGTATCAACTGAAACACTGTTTAGGAATAGCAAAACAAATTGTATCATTTTTACGGTTATCATGTCGTTTTATTTGTGGGAAAATTAATTCCACCAACGCTGTGTACACAATAGCTGTAGATGTTATCAGTAGCATAATTATGAAGGGAAGACAAACACAAATGTGAGAAACGAGCACAGGCACACTGGCAGACTGGGGGCGAATACTGCCGAGTTGCCGACACCGACGGCTGGAGATATTTACGTTTATCTTCGGGTAACGGCTTCATCGCAAGCTTTATTACGACATCCACTCACGTAATCCTCCGCCGACGTCATAACTCCTCGTTTGCTGGCCCGCTACAATGTACTACACCGCTTTTCCACTAGCGAAACACGGGCGGTGCATCGTGCGTCCAGCGGCTATTGCAAATAATAGGATATTTTCATAAATGTTTATTTATTAAATTATTTAGCGGTAGAACGGTCATTTAAATAGGATAAAAATAAGGATAAAGAGCATTAAATAAATGCCTAGAAAATAAGGTTTTTACTAAAATTCTTTTCCTTGCGTATTGTCTTGTGTCTGTAAATGTTAGTCCATTAGTGAGTCTGTTGCTACAGAACTACTTATCCAGAACAGAGTTTAAAATAAAATCATAAGGCGTTTCAGTTAGTCGTTAGGCGTTAGTCGTTTCAGTGGAGCTGCGGTCGAGAATTTTAGGAAAAGAAGAATGGCAGGACTCTATGTAATTTGTATGTCGCACTTCGCGTACATTCGTACAAATACTCTCAAAGATAGATCTTGGTCAAATTAAGATAAAAAGCAATCAAAGCGTATTTTTTTAATGTTGGGTTTCACCAGAAAAACTTTGTTTAAAGAGCAGGCGGCTCCGTTTACACAGACCCCATAACAGTAAATGATGATGATGACCATTATATGATGGATAGATAGATGGGTGGCCATTTTTATACACCAAGACCCCTCCGAGGCTCGGAAAGCACGTTAAACCGTTGGTCCCGGCTGTCATTCAGGGATCTCATTAGAACATACAGTTCTAATGAGATCATCAATCCAGGCTCCATACAAAAATGCCCATCATTCTTTACATTTCACTTACATGAAACAAAGTATAAAAAAAACGAATAATTGTCCTTCGAAACTCGGACTTACAATTAACCTGACGTATTTGATTATATATTATTACATTCGTTTTACAAATTATTTAGGTTCGTGGGTTCTCCCAAAAATTTAACAGCGCTTATACCAGAAAAATGGCGGAAATGAATAGTTCCAATAATGGACTTTTCCTTTGTGCAGCTTAATAAAAAAATAAAGCCCTGTAACTGATTTATATAATATATACTTTCATTCATAAACGCTTCTGAAATTAAGCGACATCAAATCTGCCATTCGTCAAAATGAAAAATCAATTTTAATAAAAAAAAAACTCCGTTTCTCAAACGAACAAATAATCGGTTTCTATATAAAATTTATACAAAATATTACGAAAAATCATAAAATATCAATGGTTTTTTTTAGTAGGTACTTACCCACCTACACATTTACAAATAAACGCTTAGTAATTTCTTACTTTACTACGACACCTAACGTGTTCTGAACACAGTGTACACAAATATTCGAAAATAGGTGAATCAAGGAGTCATTTAAACTTTCAGAAACGCTCGCATAGGAGTCGGGCGCGGATCCGACCCCGCTATAAATGAATATCGGATATGGAATCCATAAATACTCAATCTAAATTCGTGAATTTTCTCCGAGGATCGTAAAAAATGAAGAGGTAATCCGAAATCGGCTTACGGGTACAGTTAAAACATTTCCACCTCTAAAGCAATTTATTAAGCTGGTTCATCAAAATGGAGTCTCGTTCCGGTTTTTAAGGACTGACTGAAAAATAATTAAGAGTTCGTTAGTTATATTTGTTCACTAAAATAAAATAACAGAGAACAAGTTCATCGTGAAAATGTACTTACACCAAATAGGCGAAGGATGAATAGTGTTGCAGAAAGGCCGAAATTGAGCGGGGGGGATTTGAACACGCCAGCTTAGTGCAGCCGCCGGAAGTAGGCCTCTAACCGCCGCCGTATAATAGCTTCCAAATTGACCCTTCCACTTCGGCCTTAGCCACTCGCTTCAGCATTATCACTACATTTCATGGACAATTTTAGTCTTTTCCTGCAATATTCCATGTTTCAAGCCATAAATAACGTGCTTTATTTAAACAATTTATGACTGTTGCGACACAAATGCCTATACTTAAGTAAATTAATTTTCATACAAAGGCATTAACGCGAAATCGCATCGGAAGTTTCGGAAGTGTTATTTCCTTATATAGCAAAGGCAAACGTCAACCGACCGGCGGCAGGACCGGTATGAGGATAGTCAAATACATAAAAGGGATGAGTCGCGCGAAATACTGGCATTGTAGGATCCTAAGCCCTGTTTAGATTAGATCAGACCTTCGAAATAACAGTGAATGAGGACGTGGATTAACTACGGTCCGGGGCACTTCGGCCCGTGCGCTTAATGGGGCACCGTTAGGGGGGTAATGAGAGGCGCGGGGATCGGGCGCACCTCGCCTTTTGCCTTACTATGCCAAAGCCCAGGCAGCTGAAATCATTTCTATTTTAAGTCTAACAAATACGCTGCTATTCTGTGAATTATTAATTAATACACACTTGCATCATCGCCTAGCTAAATTAAAAATCATATTTTATTTATGTACCTACATACATATTAAAATGATGTGGGTGAGTTTGCTCCCGATAGGTGCTTACAGATGTCCCAGGGCGGCTGAAATAAGGGGCAGAAATTCATTTTTCAATGTCAGAGAAGAAAATTCATTAGAACTTTGAAATTACTGATGGCTAAACGGACGGAGTAAAATTTGCTCTTAATTTGTACCGAAACTTTTTCGCCAATTTTAAGAAACTTCAAAACGACTTTAGAAGTGAGAAAGATGGGAACTGTGCTAATGATTACAGTTGCGTTTCTTATTTATGTCAATTACGGTTTGCGGGAGCATCAGTTCATTTAAAGATTATTAAATTAAAGAAGGAAGTAGGACATTAAAAAAAAATGTATGTAAATGTGTGTGTGTGTAATGTAAATGTATATTAGCACCAAGACATATTGCAAGGTTGAGAAAATATAAATCTAAGAAACTTCATATTTTCTCCAATATGGGGTAAAACATACTTAAGTAGTTGACACTCGTAAATGGAGTGCACATATTAAAAGTAATAAATCTGTAGCGAAGATGACGTCTCGGTCGGGCTCCAGCACCGGCCAGCGCTCGTCGCCGTCGCCAGAACAACCCGATATTAGTTTACTTTTCCTCTCCAACTTGCTTTATTAGTTACCCGTCCGCGAAAGCTCCCGGTGATAGTTTTCAAGTTATTGAGAAGTCAAGAAGATGTCCAGTATGCGCTACTATATACATGAACTAACCTTTGTTTGGTTATGGGATGTTCGATACCTTTTCTGGTTACGAAACCTTAAAAATAAAGCGTGTTAAACTGAGCTTCTATTTTGTTCATCATTTCAGGACGGGGGGGTGTCGTAATTATGTGGATCTAAAAATACTCAACATCTATACTAAGCTTCGGAAACGATGACAACGAAATCCATGATAGACTAAAAACAGGTCAGGCGGCTTTTCGTTGACAACAACAGCTTTGTTAGGGAGGATTTTATTGGCACAAATATTGTCCAAGTCGAGCTGCGGCGCGCAATTCTCGTGATTTACCGAGCTGTTTACGCGAGCCTGCCTATCCCGATCTACCAACATTTTTACAGCACCATTTGCCCGAAAGTCAGACATTTTCTACAACACAAATCATTTTAACTATATTTTTATGCAAATTTTACGCCATCAACTGAGAGAAGAGACTCGATGTTTCTAAAATACTGTTTGGATCTCATATCTTTATCGGAAGATAATATTTATTATTTGAATAAAGTCATCCATACTGCATAAGTACCTATACGTAACTAAGCAACACGGTGTTTAGACATTTCTTACAAAACTAAGTTTTTAATTACCTCCAACTAAATAATGTTTTTGATGATAGTTTCTATGTCCTTTCTATTTGATGATATTTTTAATGTAAGCAATGAAAAAGGTTTAAAAATACTAAGCACCATAAAATTAATGTGACAAACTCTGTTCCTAACAATAAAAATAGCCCTTAAGCCATCGAAACATTAACAAAGTTTTCACGTTAACTTTTTGTATAAGTAGAAAAGTTGTGGAGGCATTTTCCAATCTCTGAGCGAGGGCCGACGTCGACGGCTCGCGTCGAGTCATTATGGCGCGGCGCTGAACCGTCACGGGATACAATCTCACCTTCACTCCGCTCCAGGGTACATAATCATACAAAAACAAACGTTATCTTTTCGTAAAATTATAAAAAATCATTTCGCCACTTTACTTACTGGGTTATATGCGCTGGGGAACGAGAATATTGGCATGAAATGTTTTGTTTTCTTACTCGATACTGTAAAATACGCACGAATTTGCTGAGTGGTAGACGTTATGTAATTGTGAGTACTTTGTAGAGGGGAGTAGAAAGTCTGCTAATCCTTTTATCTAAGCGCAGCACGCGGTGGAGTTGGGAGAATGTGCCTGTAGTTTACCGCCTCTCGCACCTGTTCGGCCACACTTGAGCCGATCCGAGCTTAATCTGCCCTCTTTTTACTATGGCCGCGTTTCAGTCGCTTAATTAACGAACCGCTCGCTTCACCAACCTTACCAAACTGACGTATTAAGTTTACTTTCGTCGTTTGTACGTTTCTCTTTTGCTGATAGTATTTTAAATAGTCCTGTACTGGTACAGGAGCTGGCTCTCTCTTAAAAATCATTACATTTTCATTCCAATGGCATCAGAAGATCATTAAATTGTAGGTATCACAATTAACATGTTCTAGGATCATGTAAACGTAAAGGCGTTTCTAATGCAATAAAACTTAATAAACCGTCAAAAAGCCGAACCAATAAGCAAGTCCTACTTTATTGGTAGGTACAATTAAGACTTATATAGTCACACGTCGAATAAGTAGTGGATACCCAAATCAAACACAAATCAACTAAAATTATAATAGGTATTTCTGCCGGGGATTGGCCGGGTACGCCAATAAAAATGAAGGTTCCTAAATCTACACAAATATTTGTATAGATTTGAGAGAGACGGCTTACTTATACTTTTTCCGTTTTTTACTTTACAGGTTTCATTTCTTTTTTCCCTCCTTGTTGTTAATTACAAGGGAGTAATAAAGCAGCCAAGAAGAGTTAGATCTAAAACAAGTTCCTTCTTAATCGAGCCACGATAAGAAAGGTACATTAAAAAGGTCTGGCGTGACAACAAATCTAAAGGAAAAATCTCCGCCTCTGAGAGCCCAACGGTGATAAACGAGAAAAACTTTGGAACTAAATGGAGCATTTGAGACGGCGGAGCTGCGCTCCTGTCGCAGAATAATACTTCTCTCGAAGAAATAACACTTATAGTCCGCGAGGCTTAAAATCAAATGTCTCCGTTCTCCAGAGTTTCAAGCGAGCACGCCGTAGTATCTGGAGAAATTTCTGACAGAAAATAATGCCGTTTTTAATCCGAACTTTGAGATATAATTATGTCCAAGTGTTTTTGGTAGTGTTAACTACTATTATAAATACTAGTTAACAATACCAAAATTAAAAATAAGCATATCTATATAAATAAAAATTAATGTTTATATGTTTTTCCTCTATGCGTTCCGAAACCATTTGGTCAGATTGTGATGAAACTTTGGTAGGGTGTTCTGGGGTCGCCCGTGAGGGTTCCTAATTATTAAAACATGGAAAAATAATCTGAGGCGGTACGAAATTCGCCGGCTCAATTAGTATTTAAAAAAAAAGGTACAAATCCCCATTATCCAAAGGCCAATTATCACCAGATTTCACTAATCCAAGATGTTTATGAATAAGGTAGCAGTGAATATTTGCAATGGACTTACCGTTTATGATTAGCTTACCTGAAAGTAAAAAGACAGATTTTAATAGAATCATTTTATAAATACTATTTATTCTATATTTTCATTAAATGTTTGTATACAAAATAATGAAACTGCTCATGTGACGAACTTAAGAGTTCCACAGCAACGGCAGGTTCACATTAGTACTTTTAATATCTATGATTCTAATAACTAACCAGGTTGAGATGTTCATGATATAGTTCTCATACCAAATAACCAAAAGTATAAAATCTAAGACATAGATGTAACATTTAAGTACTGGGGTGATTTATAGTCTGCATGCTCGAGGACAGGCAAATAATTTCATTTTTCTTTCAGGTCTTTTAACACCCGTAAAATGTTCACATTAGCAAAACACAAAAGAAAACTGCCAAGATAATCTTACAAATCATAAAAACACCCGAGAAAATGTAATTAGAAAGAATTGTGCTGCTCTTTATAAAAATAAGTTAGTAAAAATATAATGACGAGGGTGGCCTCTGCTGACGAGGGAGAGCAAGGACAGGTTACTCTAATTTACATTAATACGAGTTTTCCGGAGACAGTGACGAGGCAGCGCGGCGGCGTGTCAACGAGCGATGTTCAGTAGGCTTCGGGTCCGGCCCGCCGCGCCCGGACGCCGGACGCCCGGATGCCCGGATGCCCGGACGACCGGTACCTCCAAATCACGCGTCCCAAGAGAACACACCTCGCGACGCCCCAGGATTATGTTATATGAAAATAATTGTCGCGACGCGTCAGTTAACGGACCGCCAGCGAAATTACCTTCGCTAAATAAGGGTCGATGTGTTGTTTTGTTGCAACAAACTTTCTTAATTTGATTAATTTTAGTGTGGGGATTCCGTAACGTATATACATTGGAATAACGCTCCATATCATCCGGAGTTCACCAAGTGTAAATTATTATTTGCATGAAATTTTGTATCTACGGTATCTTAGAGTAAATTGTTTGTACTTTTATGTGAATTTGTTGTCTTATGAGATGAAACTAGTATACTCTTTTGGCGGATACAACGACAGATTTCAATGCCTTAGATTCTCTAAGGTTGAGAATATCTAGTGCGAATAGTGTAAGTAAGTGTAGTGGTATATGATCAGCGGCGCGTGTGCGATAGTATCGCGAAGAGTGGCGGTGATCGGCACGTGCGGCGCGTCAAGTGCGGCTGTGTCAGCGAGCCCCAACTGAATGGCGCTGCGGCACGGTAAGTGCCTCACCGTCAATTATGTACCTGATTGACAACTTAACTGGCTACGGCTATAATGCTTTATGGTACTAGCTTTATAAACATTAGGTAAAGATGAAGTAAAGTACCTACGACGATGAGTAGAGCGATCAAGTGCTCCAAAAAATCGAAAGCATAATAAACTACAAAAGCTGCAAGTCTGAAGAATCTATGTGGGATTCCGATAGGAATAGATTTTGCACGCGGCCAGACTATTCGACTACCAATTTTTTTTCTCTAATACCGCGTTAGTTTCTTGAGCCACGAAATACTTGCTGGTAAAATAAATATTAATAAAAAGAGCGATACAGAAAATAGGTACATAATTATGTACAGGATATTAATATTCACCAAACTATATCAACGTTTTTCGAATAAAACAAATACAATATGGTTACTTTGCATAAATATGATTGGATACTGAGGGAAAATTAAGTAGGAGTTGCGTTGAATGATGTCCGCGTTTCGTAAAGCTCAAAAAGCCACTTTTATGTAGGAAGATATGAAACCGAATTCACTCAGAGGGCAATATTATAATGGAGCACCGCGGTTATTATGTGAGTAGGTGAATGCAACATTCAACGAGCTGTTAGTATATTGACTAACGCTAAATGGACTTACTCTCCATACTGCTACGGTTAATAAATAGTAGATTGTATCATAAGGGAGCAAAATAATATTTTTACGGCGAGGGCGCTTTTTTGAATCTAGAGCGAAGTGAGGGATTCTTTAGTAGAATCCTGAACGTAGCGAGCCAAAAATATATTTTGCACCCGAGTGATACACTCTACCTACTTTTCATCACCCACTATGAGAAAATAAAAGGCGCCTCATATTTTATTGTAATATTATTACTTAATAAAACATAGAGTAACAACTAAATTGAAATTAAATAGTATCTAATAATAAAACAACTATAAACTTATATTTACATTTGACACATTTTCGCAATTATAAAAATGTATTGTTACAGTTTTATTAAGATTAGAGATTGTTGTAGATTTTATATTCAATTCAAACGCGTTCAAACAATATTTGCGTTCGATTTCTTTGGCGCTGAACACTAAGATGTTCCAAATTCCAAAAGTGCGCGGCAAAGATAATTGCGGCGCACTTACGCACTTATAAAGAGGATTAAAAGTTCATTACTGCCCGCTAAAAGTTGCTTATAGAAAACACTACCTTTGGGCGCACCTAAAGGCGAACCAAGTCGTCCTTTTCGAATAGATGGGATGAAAATGTGTTTTATAAAAAACACAATTGCTAAACTATTTACACTAGGTATCTACTGAATTAAATAACTAACTAACTAAAATCATCATCTGCCTAGCCTTTTCCCAACTTTGTTGGGGTCGGCTTCCAGTCTAACTGGATGCAGCTGAATACCAGTATTTTACATGGAGCGAGTGCCTATTTGACCTCCAAAACCCAGTTACTGGGTAATACGATACCCCTTGGTAAGACTGGTTGTCAGACTTTCGGGCTTCTGACTACCCGTATACGACTGTCAAAGATTCACGAATGACATCCGGGACCATTGGCTTAACGTGCTTTCCGAGGCACGGAGGGGTCTCGGTATGTAAAGATGGTCACCCATCCACAGACCAACCGTGGCAAGCGTAGCTTAACCTGATCGATCGACCTGTGCGGCTGTTATTATTTAGCCACGCTAACTAACGATACAAATAAATCCAAAAAAAGGCCACTTAGGCGTCGAAGTACTCGACCGCATCGCTGTCAGAAATTTAAGTAAGTCATAAGTTAATATAATAACACATATTACATATTTAGACATGTTTTTTTAATTACATATTACTAAGTAACAGAAGGTTCAAGCAAGGAGACACGATGCGATAGTCTAGATACTCTGATCAGCGATCCCACCACTACAGATAAAGATCAAAGGTGCGCCATGACGTGACGCATTGAATTTCGTTCAGAATGTGACAAAGTAATCATGTTGCAGATCCGTAACCTTTTTCAAAGGTGGTGTGTCGATTGGAGAAATCTTATAGTGTATGTTTACTCGAAAAGGATTTTAGTTTTATTATTAGAGCAGCGAGTCAATTATAGTACTTTAAAATGTCCAAGGTCGTAAATGTCAGTATAAGTTGTGATCGAAACAAGATATTTTTTTTTAATGATTGTATTCTGTTTGACCCGCGTCATCGTCGCGTGATAAAAGCTCCGTTTGCTCTGATTCTAGTCGGGCAATCCCAAAACAGAAAACTTACTAAAACTGTAAACTTTCAGTGACCGTGAATGTCTCTCAGACAAGCTATGATATAAACATAAACCTTAAACCTATTATTATTAGGATAGTAATAAAAGCTCCGGCAAAAAAATAAGAATTGTCCTTACTCAAAATATTAAATCTACTGCCTAAAATACTAACTTTCCGACTAGGTACTTTTGTCCGAATAAAAATGACGAAACGACCGAATGAGATACTGAAATTTTTGAAAAAAAAACATGACCGTTTATTACTATAATACTTTTCTTAAATTACGTTTTAATATATATCTAGGTAAAGGTATTTGTATTCTCATTCGCTCGTCTTGCATCCTATGTCGACGGAGCTCTGCTTCGCGGGGCTCCTATTTCTATGTAAAGGGTTTAAAGTAACCTAACCAAACCGAACCTCGGGGTGCCCTTCGCTCACTCTTGCATCCTAAATCGACGTAGCCCCGCGTATATATTTAATATGATTATTTTGACAAAACCTCTGTTGTCGTAATTTTGTCGGAGGTTCAATATTTTATTCGGAAGTTTAGTTTAGTTATTCGAAGGTCCATGTTTTCTAGTCGGCCACAGATCGCTGTAGATTAATTTGTTTTTCGGAACCATTACTATTTCCCTTATTATTATTGCACCTTTTACAATTTTTCACAGTAATCTGCGCAACAAACTGGTATGGAGGGGTAACTGTGGCTGTAGTCACTGGGAATCATATATGGCTTCACTAACTTATGGTACAAATGGTGATAGCATAGATTTCAATCAAAATGAAATATTAGAAACCGAAACCTGAATAACTTAAACCTATCGGTTTAAGTTATTCAGGTTTCCTATGTTCACTTTTTGTTCTTTTTCGGCATTTACTCAAAGTGAAACGTCTGAACAAAAAAATGAATCAAAAATGAAAAATGAATTCATGAGTGAACCGATCCAACGATGTTGGATTTGGAACCTCTCACTCGCCTGCCAAATGATCGAAAAATGAAATGAAAGGAGCAGATGAATGTTCATTGATTGTGTCGTGTGAACATGGAATTAAACAAATATGAACCTTCACTCGAGTGAACCGTTCACTTGAGTGAAGCGTCTGACATCGGCTTTGTTTACGGACATCCAAGGGGTAATAATAATGTCATCAAAAACATAACTTGTAAAAAAAAATAAGTCTCGCAACTCAGTTCTTCTATTGTAAAAGTTGTGAGATCCATGTAATACCAAGTCGATTAATTTATTCAGTCTCTACTTAGGGACCTTCTGCCTTAAGTTATTACGTAATTAGCTAACCTAACAACATCTTATAGTGACCATATCAATATTAAAAATCTTTTATGTTTTAAATAAATAGATTGACTTGGCCCAGATTACTCATACACCCAAAAAGAATAAGAATACCACAAACAATGTATAAAAAAGCGAATAAATACCACAGATACGTGGCAACCGTTCAAATGATTTCATTTGAACAAGTTTCTCTATCAACCGAAATTCAGAGTGTAATTTGTTAGCAAGACAAAGTTTCGCCTTATCACAGTATTCCACGTGGAGTGTTTTGTCGGAATACTCTACTTTATTCTGTGACCAACAAACTTTTGGCATTATGTATATATCACGTCGCAACAATTTCAAGCCTTCAAACGATAATATTTGTATGAACTTTATAAACAGAGCAAGAACATTTTTATATAAGTTTGAAATTTATTCAGTACCCGCACGAGACAGTCATTTTTAAATCTGAGATTACTTTATAATATTTGAAACGTTGTTGAATGACATAATTTTAGCGAGACTGGTATATAAAACGTTAGTATAATTACGTAAACTTCCACTGCGAAAAGAGGCCCTTCGAAAACTATTCCAATTAATTGATTTTGTCGAGTTGCTTAACATCCACCCTTAGCAAACGTTTTAGTTTAGTTCACAGGTAGCCAAGGTTTTATAAAAAAACAATATCTATTTAGCGGATTAACATTGGTTGATTGGTTGCCATATTTCTATGTTATATTTCTTAATTAACTCAAGAGTATCTTAGCAGTATTGACCGCATTCATTTATTAAATAAGGTACACCCACACAACATACAATATACTATAAGAAAAACTAAAACCAATTTTGTGTAGCAACAAGTTATCGGAGTTATAACACGGATGGTCCAGATGTTGGTGGCACGTCCCGGTAACGAATGAAGCACAGCGTGACTCCGGCCCCGCACGACGCCGTAGCGTAATTGGAAAGACGCTACGTGGCACTACGACTGCTGAGCGCCCTATCATTAGCGTCACTCACAATTTTCTTCCTGCCACCGATTCACATTGTCGCTATCGTTTACTGTGTCTATTTAATTAATATAGAAACCTAATCATGTCTTCGAGACTGTGTACAGCTGCCGTAGTCTTTTTTTACGTTAAATAAATATATCAAATTAAACATGACGTAGTTATATACAAACATACAAACAACATGGTAGTCAGTTTTTAACTTAAAAACTTTATACGAAATATTAAATATTCAAAAACAGTTATTTAGTGCTACACAAGTGCTACGAGGTCTACGCGTAGCTCTTCGCAGCCATTTGTAGCAAATGTTTTTAAGCTTACAAACTATTATTACCTAATTAGTGAAATTTAATTAAAAATATCATTCTTCACTTAGATTTGAACTACATATTGATTTGAGCCTAAAGTGTTTGTTACATGAAAGAATAACTTAATTATTATAAAACAGTTGGTTTTTCAAAAGTTCGCAATATAATAAAATACAATTAGGTTATAGAAACTTGGTTTTCACAACAATAAACCTTTTTGATGTAAGGGATTTTGTTTACTGGCTGACATATTGCCGTGTACACTGTTTTTACTGTCGGCGTCTTGGGACTGTGCTTGATGTTAAGTTTCATTATTAGTATTTTATTACGAATGCGTAGCATGAACATGTATTTCGTTTTATTAGAAAGTAGGTCGGATGCCGTATGACTACCGACGCGACGGCTGAAATCTTATCTGTCAGTCGAAAATGTAGCCTTACATACGGGCAATATCTTCATGACTTATCCTATTCGGGTAGGCACGGTTATATTTTGCCGCGGATTGCTTATATTCTTCTTTGTACTGTTTTAATATTTTAAAAGATGTTTTATTGTTAGGAGTAATAACATTTATGTTTATACGGCAACAATGACGGTTAATTTTCATAACCGCTGTAATATGGCACAGGCCAAAGATAAAAGTAATACGACAGCTTTAAGTTAGCGGCTACATTCGGTTAATAAAGTACATGTAGAAGAAAGCGTTTTGCGTAATTAAACATTCGGGCGGCAGCAGTTTATGTGACGATTAGTGAGCAGGGCGCGCAGAAGGCCTGGCCGTTTAATTTGCCGCTTCACTTGACACAATTCGACGCCTGACTCGGGGACAATCGCACTCGAAGCCCCGTCGACCTCCTTATCTCCCGCCGAGGTAATCTTTCCTTCCCTCGGCGGCAATAACTCCAAGTGGGCAGGATTACCTGCAAAGGGGCTTCGTAAGGCAACCACCTCTACAAAGGTTATCGATTTAAACAATGTGTGCACGCGTCACTTACTTCACTTATTTATTTTCTCTTTTTCACACGGATCACAGACACAAATATAGAGAATTGGTTAGATATAAACGAAAAGCGCAGTAATATACATACACAAATACACTTAAACGAGAAACATCCCACCGATAATTGCATGCATATTATGTTTGTTGGGAAATACACACCAGTTTTAGGGTATTGTGATATTTAATTGTATTACGGAATACAAAACAAACATTCAAAATATGTCGTTATCCTTACTTATAAATAAACTTTGTACAATTTCAAAGTCTGTTCTTAACAATCCGCCAAATATCTGTTTATATTTCCATATTTTACACGAAAAATATCTTTTCTTTTGAAATATAAAGTGATAATTTCATTTGGAAGAGAGAAACCTTAAAGTGTGCTCGGTACGAATCATAAAATATAGATGAATCGCTCGAGGTACCATTTGCAAATAATTTCGTTGGCATGTAAATCTGCGCACGTAAATTCCGCTGCTGTCTGCGCACGGAAATTGAATCGTTCGAGAACCATGCCAATATATAATTTTTAGCGAAATATGACCCGACCCATTTCGGGTCTACCTACCTACTTGAATTATGAAATTATTACTACCGAGCGGCACAAGAGCGAATAAAGCACTTAGCCATTTGTATTTGTTTTTTTGCCACGGCGCATAAATGTGAGTTTGAATATGTAGGTACCTTAAACCTTAGAGGAAATAAAGAAGTAGGTACATAATGTTAATGTGAGCTTCATCAGTTCATTTTTAGGATATGTGTGTGAAGCGGGTGGCCGCAGGCGAGCGACTGGCATGGTTCTCTATGCGAGTGGTGGACGTCATGGCAGCGGGGATATTTCAATTTAGCCGGAGACGCGACCCGAGAGGCCGCGCGCTCGCCGCACGGCTCGCTGAACCGTAAGCCCGTTGCGGGCTCCGCCAAAGAGCAAACACCGCCTCCGCAATCTTGTGCCACATGGACCATGCCGAACACTCGACCACGACAATCTACTAGTACAATTACCCACAACCCTCTAGCTAGGAACAGAATGGTGCACAGCACATGTGTACATACTGTCCACGAATTTCCTTGTGTGATCTTTTGTATGGTTATAATTATTTCATCAGATAGAATAATTTTGAATATGTAGTTAATAATAAAGAATATAGGTAATATATAATATAATATAGAAAATAATAGTTCTGAGCCAAACACGTTGGTAGAGAATAACAATGAATTTGCTCAGCTCATAAATCAAGCAGGTGTGCGCCTGTTATTGAATAGACTCCGACAACGCGAGAATACAATAATAGCTATGTATATGAGTAATATAAATCTCTATCTAATCTGTCTTTAGACAGCTCTTTAATCAAGACCAGTACGGTCTTCGTTAAAGTACACTGAGTTAAGTTGTAGGTAAGATGATCTTAGAATACCGAGATTTATTGTAATTAAATAAAAATGAATGAATGATTTATTGTATTGGTCATCTATGCCAAAAAGGTGGTGTAGGTACTATTTTCCTGTCATCTTCTATTTTTCAGGAAGTAACGAACTGTGTAATTGGAAACTGCGATTGTTCTGAATCCGATGTTTATGCGCATTACGTTTGAGTAACATGAATTTTTTTTGGACATATTATTGTTTTTATCTATAATCTAGCACCATCTGTAACTTAGACACCTTCTGTTTCGAAAAGAGTCCGACGATTTCATGTAACAACCGACTTCCAAAAAAAATCATACATCATCATCATCATTTAAGCTGAAAGACGTCCACTGCTGAACATAGGCCTCCCCCAGGCACCTCCACTTCGACCGGTTCTGTGCTTCTCGCACCCAACGGGTTCCTGCGGCCTTCACAAGGTCGTCGGTCTACCTTGTGGGAGGCCATCCAACGCTACGTCTTCCGGTACGCGGTCACCACTCCAGACCCTTTCGACCCCATCGGCCATCTAATCTGCGAGCAATGTGCCCTGCCCACTGTCATTTAAGTTTGGCAATTGTCTTTGGCCAGTGCGTGTTGCCAGTGATGACATATGGCACTGAAACGTGGTCGCTCACAATGGGCCTTATTAGAAGGCAAAAAGGCACCCAAAGGGCAATGGAGAGGGCTATGCTTGGAGTTTCCCTGCGTGATGGAATCAGAAATGAGGAGATTTGCAGGAGAACCAAGGTAACCGACATAGCCCGAAAAAAATCACTACTAAGTGAAAAATAACTTTAATTTCGGAAGTCGGTGTCGTTGGTTCCGCATTTTCGTTTTTTGACACCGACTTCCGAAATTAAAGTTATTTTTCACTTTGTAATATTTTTTAGGGTTCCGTACCTCAAAAGGAAAAAAAACGGAACCCTTATAGGATCACTCGTGTGTCTGTCTGTCTGTCTGTCTGTCTGTCTGTCCGTCTGTCACAGCCAATTTGCTCCGAATGTTATGGACCGATTAAGTTGAAATTTGGTACACATATGAATCTCTGTGACCCAAACACAGACGTGTAACGTAAATAAATGAGTTTTGAAAATGGCAGTCATTTTTGAGGGGTAAATAGAAAATTAAAAAAAAAATTTTCGCAATCTGTACCGTGTGACATATCAAATGAAAGGGCTTACCGTGAGGATCACAAATAATTTTTTTTCATAATTTTAAAATAAATTGTATTAAAGTTATTTAAGACAATAGACGGAAATTTACCATTCCCCCCCCCCCCCATTATCTCCGAAATATTTAGCCTAAAATTTTGAAAAAAATACAGAAAATAGTTACATACCTATAGATTACAGGAAAATTAATAAGTCTATGATCTTGAATCAACATGGTAAATCTCTCAATATTGTGCGTACAAACTTACATTTTCAGTTGGAATGTATGGGAGAACATGTTTTTCAACTACAATGTTAAGTTTGTTATTGGGATAAATTCATTCCAACTACGGAACCCTTCATTGTGCGTGGTCCGACACGTACTTGGCCGGTTTTTTTAATTTTTTTTTTTAGTTTTCACTTTTTTGTTGTACCTACTCCACACAAATTCATGTAACACTACTTGCTATGTGAATATCAAAGATAGGAAGCTATTAAAACATCATCAATATAAACTAAGTGGAAAAAAATCGTATTATTGAAGCTAATTCAAAAACCCCTGAAGTATAGGCCTCATCCATTAAAAAATTTGAGAAATTTTAGATTGGGGTATCCCAATAATAACAACTTTGACAGAAATGAGGGTATACCGTGGTATACTGAACACATCTGCGTACCCCTTTAGAGGGTACAGGCGTGATGTTATGTTGTGTGATCAACCGCGATTGCTGCTTTCGCATTTGTATGAAATGCGAAAGCAGCTATCGAGGTTGATTTGCTGGCATTTATTGAATAGTTCCGTTGTCTGTCTCCGAAACTCATCAACAGATCTTTACAAAATTTAAATGGGACCATTTCGGAATAAACTTCTTTCGAACAAAAAATGAATTTTGCAAATCGGTATATATGTGACGGAGTTATGCCCGAACATACATAAATATATAAACATCTGAATAGAGAACCTTCTCCTTTTTAGAAGTCGTTTAAAAAAGAACATACACTTGTCAGCTCTTCACCATCAAACGCACGCCCGCCACAATTTTATGATGGTCTTAAAAGTAAACTGTAACAACCGACCTGAATGTCAAAGTTTGGTCTACGTAACTGTCTTGGATCTTGATTATATAATTTGCTCTTGAGAGGCTTACATTATTTTAATGTTATATGTTTGACGATAACGTTGTTTTGGAAGACACATTTAATTAAAATCGTCTAAAATCGTAAAGCTAAGAATAATTGTAGTAAGTGGCTACGAATTGGGTGATTTGAATATAGAAGTATGTATGTCAACGGAGCCAGAATATTACCAATAAGCCAGTAAATTTTTACGCCGGTATTTATTATGCGTCACCGCAAATCAGAAATGTCATATTTGAATTTTCTTCACCAAAACTGCCAACTAGGGTTCAGTCATGTGTTTTGAAGAGCTTGGTTTGAGGCTTTTCCTTATGTGTTGTTTTACGCTTTTGCATCTGACTAAGGGCTGATTTTCCAAAGCCAGATAATTTTATCCGAGGAATAATTTTGAATTTTTTACAGTTCTTCCATTCAAAATCTGTCAGACGTCAATTTTATTTCACGAATAAAAATTATCTGTCGATTGAAAAATCAGCCCTAAATCAATATAAAGTCCTCCAGACCGTATTTCGACCACGGCGGCCAATCTCAACGGAGACTAGTCTTCGGCGCGGGAGATATTATAGTGCAAAAACGTGCGCGCAGACACAGGTCCCAGGTCCTTCCCTCACTCTGATAGTCCGATGGGACGACAATCCGACACGACCGGAATGAGAACAGGTGCAGGACCAACGGCTTTTCGTGCTTTCCGAGACACGGGGGTATCACACCACCAACTTATAAACTCCGGGCTGTTACTAGGAAATTCCTAATTGAAAAACTGGATAACACTTTGCCCGACCCGGGAATCGAACCCAGGACCCCACGCTCAGCAAATCAATATACGTACTATTCAGAATAAACAATATAACATAATTTCCCATACATTTGCTAGATCAGCAAATAACATTTTGAATGAACTTTTTCTTTGTATAGTGCAGACTGCAATGGACAAAGGGAAAACTTTTGAATTGTTGCAAAAAGATGCTTTTAAAGTTGCAGTCCCGAAGGTGTACTCGATCGTAACAGGAGATTGCTGGTAACTTTAGGTTTATGTGTCTTTTTAGGCATTGGGTGTCTTACTCGCGTGCGTAAAGAGAAACAAGAATTTAGCCTCACTCAAGATGGATGCATTCATTTGGTTATGTGTGCGCTTCAGGTTGCTATTATATTCAATAACGTAGGATATTTTATCGCATTCGTAGAATTTAACAATATTTACCACTCAAGTAAGTAGGTCAGGTTCACGTATCTAATAATTAGTTACCTAATTGGCTTGATACTGACTCCAAACCGCCTCATTCTGAGAGATAATGTTCTCTACGTCTGCGTCACAATGTACCGAAGAAAATTCGACTCAGGAGTCTAATTACTTAATCGATATTTCTGTGAATAATTAAAGTAGCATAATACGTGACATGTTATTTTTCCTATGGAAACAGATAAATGTGCGTTCGTAAAACTACAATAAATCCCCAAGTAATATAAACGCGCTGTCGACATCGGCGAGCGAGGCGTGTGGAACGCGCGGCCCCGGCGCGGTGCGGCGCGGAGGGGATGGAGTGCGGCAATTTTTCTCTCCGCTGACAACATGATGTAACGCCAATATCGCACGCTGAGCGATTAAGCCGCGCACGCCGATATTTCAGACTTGCCCCTACTAACTGTCAAAGTGTCGGCAAGAACTCTGTATGCGTCGTACACAAAACGGCATGATATCGAGCATGCTCTAAGCAGTTTATCATAATTTTGTATCTTCAGAAGGAAGCGTAAACAAACCTTTTAGTTGTTTGTTCACAAGATAAAGTTTTGACGGTTAAATATATGCCTATCTGGATAAACTTAAGCTATACAATGTGTATAGAAGACATTGAAAAACACGATCGATATTGCGAGTCTTCGATAAATTACCCAGCGATCGAGCAGTAATGACGAGGCCGAGGATTGTAAAATAGAAATAAAAGCAGCTAATCTCAGGAAAAGAACGTTCAGATCGGTTCAAAAGATAGTTGGCAAGTCGGATCACGCAGGGAGGCAATCACTCGATAATAAACGTGGAGCGAGTCGAGTGCGCCGCACCACGGCCGCACGTACTGCTGACGCCGTCTCCGGATGCATCGCAAGCGCCTCCGACTTCCATCCACAGTATACCTCAACGACAGACACCACGATAAATCTTAACATGAAACATTTCGCTGATTTTAGAAACATCATTCGAACGAGTGAGCTACGGTCAATAATAGATTGTTCCAAGCAGGTACTAGTTTTATTACATAGGTAGGTAGATATTTTAGTAAAATTTTAATACAAATGACTTCTTGGCTATTTTATCTACATATTCATAGATAACTAAGGCTTGGACACGAACGCGAAGCTATGATAAACGACACGGAGCCGGCGCCTGAGCGTCGGCCGCTGGCCGCGAAAAATACAACTGTCATCTTGAGTGATGGTAAAATAACGCCTGCGTCATGCTCCGCTCTGCATGCCAACAGCTATTGTGCTCCTCTTTGTAGACCTTCTTCCTTATGACAAGGATTACATCGAGGCGTGCCAAGCAAGGTGAGTAACCATAAATATTAAAATTCGATTATTATCTGTGCATATTGTCCCTGTGTATATGGCTTATTTTATCGGTAAGAGGAAAGTAACAATATTTTGTTTAGTTAGTACCGGTATTTGCATTGTAAATGCATGACTAAAATGGTGATATATCAAAACGGACATAGATTACAATCCAAACAATGTTATGAGGAGTTGGAAGGAAACTCTATGTCATACAGACCTTCAATATAATAAAAAAAATCACTGTTCCGCGGGAATACTGGTAGGTGTATTGTGAGTAACAAAACACGAGCCGATTGATTATTGCTATTGCGGTCACGTCGTTCAGTTACTGTTTTCACGTCTGACGTAATAACGTTAGCAACAAAGTTATGGTACATACGTGACCCGTTAAAAGGTGCCATTCTATACTCCATCTCATCTCCTCCAAGATTCACTTGCTAGTAGATCATATATTAAAATCAATGAACTTATCAATATAACGCCGCCTAAGCACTTGCACATTCTTGCTAACAAGGCTAACTTTATTTTAATTAAGGTACTATGCTTCCATCATAGTTTTTAGTTTTAATTATGAAAGTCAATAAAATATTTCAACGAGATTTTTGATACAACATAAGTCAACTGAAGCCGCTCATGTTTACGATGAAATTATTGAAGAAGTAAAATTATTTGTCCACCATCAACAAAGAAATTAGCGAATGTTTGTTACAGTGACTTCATCTGTGAACGATGGCCGTGTCTGTTTCACTCTCCGTGCGAATATTTCATTAAGTGAGCTCCGTCAGGCCACGCCATGCATCATAGGCTACGTTCGGCCAAGCCACGCTGACGTCGTGATCCACTCAGCTTAGTACAGATATTAATACGTGGCTTCACGTGCTATATTGCGGCGGATAAAAACGACACCGCACTAATATACGCCATTTTCATCGATGATGCCACTATCTAACTTTGTGGTTTCGACTTTAAGTCACCTTTCTATACGACACCAGAGGACTCAGCGGTAAAGGCTCTTTTAAAAATTACAAGGTACTTTAAAGACTTGTCGTGCATGTAACTTGCTAAACTAAAATAACAAACGTGTCAAAGGATCGCTAACAGTATCTGCGACTAAAACTTTGATATGTGAACGAGGCACAAGGCAAAGTAAGTAGCGCAGTAGCGCGAAGAGACGCGGCTGCGCTGCGCCCTGGGGGGGGGGGGGGGTCACGACGACACGTACCGAACTCTAGGCAAATCCGAGCACGCCACTCGCCAAGAGTTTATTACCTTCCTCATATTTACACAATTTGAGTGGGTGTTAGTGGTCTTGTCACTCGACATCGCAGACATGAAAAGAAAAAGTTAAAATATGTATGTTATAGATAGATCACAGAGGCATGTCAAAGATTACTTTAAGAAAGTTAACTTTATGGTCAAGCAATAAAATCTTTCTAGCTCTTGATAAATCTGTAGAAAGGATGTAATGAATGAAGAGAACAAACGACTTTAAGAAATGCGGGGCCAACTCGGGTGATTAAGTGTCTCATTTAAATGCAGTCTCCCAACGCGGACTTCTCAAACGCAAAGGGAGCTAACCACTCGCGGAAAACGGAAGACGAGTCTCTTTACAAAAGGAAGGAGAGGTATTTAAATTAGCGTAGTCGCTGAAAAAGTGCACTAACAACATTAGCGAATGGAACAATGGCACAGCTCACAGAGACGGAACGCGCTGACAAAACCTTGTATGCGAGGGCGGGCGCCGTGCTGGTGCCGCGAACAAATGCGGCTACCTTATATATCATCAAACAAAGTTAAGCTTCGTCAAACCGTTGAGAGGAATAATTCTGCGCTACCTGATATGTCACAGAGCATCCCGCGATCCGCTGGATGTTTTAACTTGTGGTAGGAACTGAAACTTTTGTCGATTGTACAAACACATGGACCGACACCCGCATTCTTGATCAAAACTTGCAGCAATGAAACATTGCAGATACACGTATTTGTGTTAGGTAATCATTGCCGGTCCACACATGTGGCCATATCCAGTCGTACGTTTATGCCTGTTATTACGATATATGAAACTACTTAAGGGGCAAGGATTTGTTGAGGAATTTACGATCGACCACAGGCAAGTTGCAGTCGAACTCGTTTTAATAGCTAAGTCTAGCGTGACGCAAATCGTAATATACAACATAATATCGGAGACGAGCTTGGAGTCTCGTCAATAAGGGCTCGTCAAGTTAAAATTTGCATTAGATTTAGAATTATTGTTATTTTTTTTGCAGCTTTTTTTGTTCTATCTAGATTTTGAAGGACAAAGATTTTCGTAGTTGCAATGGATTTAAACTTAGTATATCTACCACCAGATAAACACGACATTGACAGCTATTCATACCTTTCCGCTAGCATCACCATAAAGAACTCATGTTCATGTTTAGGTTTTTTTTTATCTCAGTTATATTTCTGTCATTCAATTAAATAACATTAATTTCGTAGCCTAATTACGGAGCTAGTCTACGACTACACAGTCGCTGTATTATGTAAATATAATAAAATTATGCAAACATATTCCCATTGTACATATTTTGTTACATAACATTTTTGATACTGTAACTTTGAATGTGTAATAAGGGACAGCGCGGGACTATTGTTAAATATAAGTTTACAGACCAACAAGGTTAATCCGCCCAAACAAATTATGAACAACATTAATATATCCTCTGTATCCAGCAACTTCCCGCAATAAGCAGAATGTATTAGTGTTATTTATCTTAGCTCGAAGCGCCAACAAAGTTTTAATTGCAAGCGCCGATACAATTTGCGTACAAATGAATTTATTCGCTGAATTCGTAGTGCAATCGTGTGCGGGCCCGGGTGGCGCGGGCGGCGAGACGCGCGGATTATCCGCGTGTGTAGAGCCGCTAATTGCGGGTAACGACGAGCCAACCGCCCCGCGCCGCCGCCGCGCCGCCGCCGCGCCGCCACAGCGCCGCACGCTCGCGCGCGATGCACCTACCACCAAATCACCGCGCGCCAACCGATCGGTATATGTCGCACGCTTTCATGAATTTAAAATAAACTATGCACTTCGTATTCCGCAACTAAACGTGAGTGTTACCCTACACTGATGTATAACAGGGTTCTTTCCAATATCAGTCATGTTTACTGCAAGAAAATTACTATATTACCGCATAATTTACAGAATAGAATAAAAAACTGTATGAAAGTTTTAAAATATTAAGCTTTAGGCTTATGAATGTTAAACAATGCGAGCATAAAAATATAAATACTTGAATTAAAAAGGTGAAGCCTGAAATGATAGTAAGCACACAAGGGGGCGAGGGAGGTGAACATCGGTAAAGAGAGCCTGCATTCGGGCTGGCGGAACTGGCACAGCAGTCGGTATCCGGCCTAACAAAAGGGTGATAGCGGTACGTGCGTAAATCAAACGTCGCACAATAACAGAGCCTCCCGCGACCGCCCGACCCTTCTCCACAGTCCCTCCTAGTTATAAGCCTCCCCATGCCTCTATAGCCGTCGGTCGGTTCTCATAAATCTGCCACACTGAAATGTGCTCCGCTGCCGGCCAGTCGTGTGACGGACGCCATCAATATCTGTGCCAATAGGTTTTCAATGTCAGTGTAACCGCTGTTTCGATTCAGTTAAACCCAGTGGTCCGTCAGTCGCGCCCTTTTACTATCTCCCCTTGTATAGGCAGCCCCCTTTTTAACGCGCCTTCATTTTTTGCTTGGAAGAGTGTATGCCATCAAAGCAACAATGTATCAATTTAAATACCGCACAGCACAAACATGAATGTTAATATCTGAAATAGGAGGTCGTGTATTGCGCGGTTCACGTGTTTACATCGCACACATTATTCTCATGAGCTACACACTGAAGCAGTCGACGGGGCATTACATTTCTCGTTCGGATGGTACGATACCATCGTACTTCGCTCCACTCGCTGCAATTAACGCTACACAATGACCATATAAATCTTCTGCGAATGCTCTGTTCGTTCTATATTCCACGTAGTGCTTGTCGACGCAGTCCACCTTATACACTAGCAATGTACATTATTCGTTACTGCTAACACAAGATTGATAACAGAGATAACATTGATTAAGCCAATTAGAAATGATAAATAGCAATTTAAGAAAAGGAAAGAGTCCGGAGATCGGGAGGGTCCGTGGGTATGGATTGAGGGCGCGTAGCTTAATCTTACCTATACATCTCAAGCCTAAGAACAAACAAGCCGCGAGCTGAGATTACGCTCCGAATAAATCAATGTTACGACGCGTTAAAATATTTAAGCTCACGATTAATGCCAGGCGCGGATACGCGTCTTATCGAGTGAGTAGCGGCGTGTCGCGTCACAAACGCAGATGTTCACCGTGCCGAAAATCGGTCCATCATCCCAACAACTTATAATCAATTCTTACCTTATGTTCTGCAACTAAAGTTGTGTACAGATTTATTTAATTTCTTAACGACAATATAATAAACATTAAACGAGATTAAAATGAATACAGGAGATATGAAACCACATGCTACTTAAATATTACAGTGTTTCATAACACCAGTTACATCAAAATATGCGTAACTTAATAAATGACATCAATTTTTCATGCGAGTCAGAGTCCCGTTCAGCTGTAAATAAAACTACGTCGTGAATTTACCATCAGTTTATCGAGTCACAGTAATGTATATGATAATGCTACAGTAGTTGTACAGGGGCTCGTTAGTGGGGCTGTAACGATAGCCGCAACTGATAACTGTTTCTAATCAGGCGTAATAACACGGCGTGGCCTCTATCACCGTCGCCGCTATAACCTTGTTTAAATAAGCCGGGTTTATTCTTTACATACAAAACTAACGATTGAAATTAACCCTAATAACATTAATATGCGATCATTTTTAATGATTATAGTTAGAAGTAGCTAAATACAATCAAAGATAACGTTATAATTAAGACGCTGAATGGTATTCAACCCGTTTAATACAGTAAATATCTCCCCAAACCTAGAAGGACGGGTGCTTCTGATATAACGATATACTGGCGGAAGTAATAAAATAAAACGATTTTACATCTCCAGGGGGAAACGAACGTTTTTGGCGAATGGGAAAAGTCGCGAGCGACTTCTCATTCCGCGATAAAATCAGGAACGTTTTACGACAATCTTCTATTCGATTACCTTCCGTTAAACAACAATCTTAAGGCGGAACTAGTCGCGAGCTCGAATTCACTGGTTGGCATGGCCAAAACGCACGCTGTCTCACCTGGCATCGTGTCCGACAGAGCTAGTATCAGTGATAAGCTGTTAGACGCTAGTCTAGACGCACAACGACTAGTTCACACGCACACAAACACCGTTCCGAACTGAGACGCGCGTAAAATAATTCGAAAAGTCCTTTGGAAAATCGAGTTTTATGAAAAACCCACTGCATAAATCAATTAAAAATAAAGTTTATAGAACACTTCGATAATTTCGAGCTGTGTTGGTACCGACTTTGTTTTGAAGTTGTTAGAATTCTTATATTACTTATTTACACCCAAAGTTACGTTACAATTAGCAAGTAAAACGAATATTTGTTGGATCATAACTTTTTAATGGCTTTTTATTTTACTATTCTGTTTCCGTACAGACAAAATTAGTAGTAAGACAAAATATCATGTTTAACTTTGGATGTACAATGACAAATAGTAGAGTAATA
Organism: Gortyna flavago; assembly: GCA_963669345.1. Lineage (NCBI taxonomy): Eukaryota > Metazoa > Arthropoda > Insecta > Lepidoptera > Noctuidae > Gortyna > Gortyna flavago. Next base: position 8,078,071 of record OY770128.1, on the reverse strand, counting down.
CCCTCCCGAAATTTACATGGAAAAAATATAGACTAGTGCCACCTTAACAAGAAATCGTGCTCGGCGTTTTTTGTATGCCAATTACAAAATCGAAGTTTAAATAGATCTATACAAACATAATAAAATAATAAGTATTTTATTTGAGGCTAATTTCGTACTACAGAGTTCCAATAAAAGAATTTCTTATTTTTGGAGCTTTAAAAATAACCCATGCTCAACAAAACCGAAGCCGAACAGTGATTTAAAAGAAATCCGAGAGGGTCTCTGCGTGGCAACACGTTCGGTTGTTTGTAATACGCGACGCCGACGGACATACGAAAAGTGTCGCTTGGTGGCGAGGTGCTGCCGGGCCTGCCGGGGCAGGCCGGGCTCTGTGCCGCCGCATAATGAACTGGTCACGTAGCCACATTTCGTATTATTTCCGTGGGACGCGTCACGTGACTTGAATAAATGTGGGCCTCCGCGATCCACCGTCTCCTCGGACCCTCCACAAATAAACCGCTTTACGCACGATTCGCCAGCGGAGATTCATTATTCTAACTCTTACCGATTCATAATACATTACCAAAGTTTTCTTTTTCATAGATCAGTTTTATCTGACCACCCTTACGGGTCCCTTGGTTTTTCGACCCAAATATATTGCATGACTGGAAGCTTTTAAATTCCTTTTTTGTATAATAAAGTGGTCCGTATTTTGCAATGACGATTGTTATTTGCAAGTGATGGCTGCTAATAACAATCGCTATACGATATATGATGGCAATCATCTGATATCTATCTACCCCGTAGGAGTTGATTTTATCTGAGATGGACAACGATTTAAAATAGAAACATTGCTACAAACTAATAAAAACTAATTTTTGCTTCATAACCCTGGTGCTATTATTAGTATTCAACCTAAAGTAAGTATTTTAATGTGTTACTACTGCTAACGCAAGAAAGTGCATTGCAATTCTATCCGAGCTACGCCGTTCGCTACACTGCTACGCAGTAGTATGCTAAGCCGCGTGCTACACGCGCTACATTGCTACGCCACTCGCGATAGCGAGTGCAGATATGCTACGCCGTAGGCTAAGCGACAGCTACGCCGTAGGCTAACCGACAGCTACGCCGTAGGCTAAGCGACTGCTACGTCGTAGGCTACGGGCCTCATGTCTGTACAGTAGTCTGTTGCTTATGAATGTCAAACGGAGAAAGGTATTAGTTTATTTTTCCTCTGCTCCACCTCGGTGAAGTGTCAGCCTTAATCTTCATAAATATATATAATATTAACTATTATGAGTCCACTGCTGGAAAAAAACCTATTAACAGTCCACTGTTGGACAAAACCCTCCCCATATTGCATGCCATTAAGCTCGATCCTCGACCTAATAACACACAAATCATTAAATGCATAAAGAACCCAGCTTTTATTTAGTAACACAAGTCCGTAAAATATCCAAATGTATCCACAAAACTTTTTACTTGCTTTAAATAAAACACGAGACTATTTTTCTCTTGGAGGAAACCATTATAAGGCAATATTTACTTCTTCCACCACGATATTCGTAGCTTCGTTCTACGAAATAACGTAGACCGAAACGAAAATATAAGATTTTACTCACTATCTAGTGAGTAAAATCTTATATTTTCAAAAGTTATAGAATAGTTTTATGATACTGTGAAGCTCTCTACGACCTTCACGGTACCGGGAGGAATAAAATCAAACTACGGTTTATCTCGTATGTTCAATAATTATTCCTATAAAGTATTTTACATCTTAATTCTTTTGCTTGTCAGCCTAATCTGACGTCTAATCTATTCTTGTTCTAAATTATAATGTTTGTCTCGTATTTCACGCTAATAACTTTTAACAAACACGCGGAGGATGCATGTAAGCACCAAATAGGCAATATCTGCCTACTTAATTTATACAGTATCAAGTTATCAATGTCAAAAATGTAGTACATATCGTTTTTTGGTAAAACCTGCCCGCATGTCGGCAGCAATAAAGACATCACACAAGGCTGGGCCACACGTCCTCTCGGCGCGCGGTATTAGACGTGTAAGCAGTTTATTGTGAGGCAGGCTCGCTCATAACTACCCATTCTCCAGGGGATAATGTCGGACAAGCGACGTTATGTTTATTTCAGACTAAGTCCGCGTTATAAAGGTCTCGTGCACAAGTGGCCGAATATTATCTTTACCCGAACATCTTACATTAATCAACGATCAAAGAGTTGTTGTTTTTATTTGGAAGTATATAAGTAGGAAGTTGGTTAAGCAATGCCTTTAGTTGTATCGAGTAAAAAGTATTTGTAGAGAATGTTATTTCATTCAGTTTACAGACAATTCTAATTTCAACTCTTTATTAGTGGTTGTAATGGCAATCATATCACCTGGTTTTAATGTGTTTTTATATTTTATTTATCCTTTTGATAGATTCTTTAATATTTTCTAAATGTGAGGACTTTGTAGGCCTTGTAGACTTTAGATCTGTAGACCATATTTTTTATTTTATTAAGTACCTGGTGCTTGTTAACAGTCATACGCTGTCCTCCCATATCTACTGTAATTTAAAAACATTGTAAAAAAACAATTATTTTTAACCGTGGATTTCTTGCCGGCTCTTCTCAATAGGAAACGAAAAAATGGAACCGTGCATCTAGCTTCTGACGTTTCATAAGTGCCCATGTAGGTTTCGTAAGTGTCATTTTGATTTGATTTGTAATACGATACCTATTCGTTTTGCAGCTGTAAAGAATATTCTATTTAGGAGCTAGACTTCAATGGTATAGGTATATGTTACCTTGGATTGCCTCGCAGAGCCGCATGGTGTAACGCGTTGAAACCATTGTTATTCGTGAGAGTCATGTCGGCTCCATGCTCCAACAATAAAGTCAACATATCGTCACGTTTCTTCGAAATGGCATCATGTAAGGGGGTGTCGCCTTCGGAATCCTGTAACAGGGAAATACAATAGAATATTAATTTTGGCATAATACACACATAGATTCACTGCAAGTGGAAGAAGTAGCACATATCTGGACGAATTAGGTCAGATGCACTTTAATCAGTAGATAAAGGCGAGCCGGCGCCAGCTGTGATGATATTCGCTACTGAATTATAAAGCACAGCCCGTCTTGAGTATCGCGACAATTTTCTAAAACATCAAACCGCTCGAATGAATAATTGAGGCGGCGGAGAAGGCGTTTAGGGCGTGGATTATGGCGACTTGCATAATTTATAAGCGTCTCAGAGTGGTTGGGCCGAGCAGCGAAAGGCAAAGCCGAGCGGGTGCCGGCGCGCTGCCGGGCGCGCGACAGATATCAGAGAATGGTGTCGAGTTCAGTAATATAGGACGAGAGGCGCAAAAAGCGCGGCTACCGCGTCATTATCATAATCACCACTGCTGCGTGCCGCTGCGATGCCGCCCAAGCCGTTTTGCTTTGTGAGCGTGCATTAAGAGAGCCGAGTGTTGTGCTCTGTCATTCCTGCAATTAATTTGCAAGGGGGCGTAAGATGAGTGTTTTCATTTTGAATAGCATTAATTCGGGTATAGGCCTTCTTAGTGCCTCTTAGACACAAAAACGTACATTTTTGTTTACCTATATATCAACAACACAGTTTCATAACCGATCATATTACGTTTATAAGTGAAAGTAACATAGATAAAACCATAAGGCGGAACCAATGTGCCTACGCAATGCCCACGTGAAAAAATTGTTCTATTTCAGCATTTTTTTCGTGGGCATTTATACCTTCTAGAAATTGTATTAAAACAATGACCAAATGAATTGTATGTATTACTATCTTAATTTTTATAACCTAACTTACTACTCACAATAGAAGAACCAAACTTAGATTTAATACAGCAAAATAAATCGCACTCACAGGTATATCAGGGGATGACAAAGCATCCGACACCCATTCAGATGCAGTAATTCAGTGCAAGCTCAACCACAGACACGGGGTAATTCCGCGCAGAATAGCTGCATTAAATATTAATCGTATTGGCATATAGATGGTCATTACGGCCTGTAATTCATGACATCGTGTTGCGGTGTATGCATTACATGCAGCGCTAATTATATGATTGTACATCATTATGCGTATGTAACGTTACTGTTTAGCACAGGACTAGTAATATTATGAACGGAGTAGGTACCTACTTTGTTTGTATAATTATGACAAAACGAAGAAAACAAATGTAGCCATTGCATACTTTTTGATATCTGAGTTGTATTTGGTCGTTGTCTATTTTGTTTGCAAATTAGCCGTGCAAAGCAATTTTAGTCAATAATTCAAATATCTCTCTAAAATCTCTCTAACTGTACGATAAAGATTATGAACAGAATATCCTGACACATACTTATTCGCCACACAAGAATTAATAACAAATTTTAATATAACACGTTGATTTGCAAGGACACCGCACCAGGTAAGCACGCCCTGGCAGAAATAAGTGTTGAGGCGAAATAAGAAATTTGATTTACGCGGCAATATCCGCAGGTGCACGTGAGATGCACCTGCAAGCCGCGCCGCGATATAAATATCCTTGCGAACATTATAGCCGCCTAGTTGACGGCCTCATAACACTCGCCGTTCATATATTTTAATTTAAAGCTCATACACGTGGGGACTGACACCCCAATCACCGCTTTTGTGGAAAGTTTATTAAAAATACTAGGTTAATGTTGGACTGTTTCCAGAGTGATAAAATCTATGAAAACCAGTTTTTGACTGAATATTAATTGAGGTGTTCATTATTTATTACTGTGTTATCCATTCTATGAAACTTCTCTTTAGAACACTTAGTTTTTCGTAACTATAGAAATATTTTAGAAAAGGAAACCATTACCGCGGTGCTACAGCGATCATGTAATAAAACAGAAAGCGTCTTGGATGCCCGAACAATAAAAACAAAACAACAAGGTAATTACTCAAAGATAAGAACAACGCGTCGAGCACGAGAAGTGGCGAGGCGTGCTCGTGGAGGCGGGCGGCAGCGGCTGATATCGCGCAGCCTCTTACTAAGGTTAAAAATTCGTTAGCCTTGATTAAAACGGCTACTCGTCGCCTTACTATGGATGAACAAAGAGCTGGCTTATCAGACCAATTAATACACGAAACAGTAACAGTAACAGCTTTTCCCTAAAACAGACATTAAAAAGCAACGGCTGCTAATAATAACTTATAACATTTTATATTAAACAATTTAAGTGCACAGTTCTTGCGGAATTATTTTGTATACATGAACGTTTCAAGTTTTGAAAAGATAAAAACCATGATGAAAATCTTTATACTGCGAATAGAAATCTTCTCAGACAACCATACTACCTATTCAGTTCTTATTCAGGCGAAACTTCATCATTGACGAGGCAGAAAGAAAACAACTAATTGTTTAATTCCAAGCCATTAAGTCGAGTATTACGGTGGATTATTCACGGGCCATATACCGCAGCATCAGCGCAGGGTGCGGCGCGTACCGGCTCGCCGCCACACCGCCACCGCCTCCGACCAGTAATACCTACTTTTGACACTATACTCCGCATTCACTTCTAACTATCGTTTAAACACGATACACTACACACACAAAGCCTCATTTCTGGACTCGAAATGCAAGCTCTATTTATCACCAAATATTTCTGTGACAGGCTGGATGCCACTGAAACATCCATTATTGATTGTACAAAAGTGAATAACGTCCGCAATAGTTAATGGCCGGTGAAACAATCAATGTGGAAGCCGACTATTTCAAATATCCACGAAAATATCGTTGCATTATCGTTGCTTTACTATAACTAAGTATTCTATACATAAATAAAACACTTAACTTACATGTTATTCAAATTATAGTGTGTTCACACACCTATTGCATTGTAATGAAAATAACAGGAGTAAAAACGACTGAGTCATATTGAAATATGTACATGTAACAATCGGCATATCGTGTTAAATCGCCAGCACGGAATATTTGATTTTCTTTATGTAAATTTTTAACAACATTAAAAGTGTTTGTTGAACATCAACGTTCGACGTGGGAGTTGCAAAATAACTGAATTAATTTACCGGTCCATATCGATAACAAATATATCAATCAATAGACTCACTGAATTACATAGTGCGGATTTTACACTAACAGACTGCACCCTCATAAGTCGCCTTGATTGATTGTGCGGAAATAAACCCAGCTTTCGGTCCGCATCCACGTTCACTCACTCATGGATATTATATTACGAAATGTATGAAACACTAGTTCTGCCACGCACAGCTCATTACTTATACATACAATGTTCATAACGACGACAAGCTTCTGGAAAGCTTCATAAATTCCGCAGTCCATTAGTGTTCCGATATCTCAACCACGCAATTCTTTGTTATTCAACTGGACCGCAGCCGCAGTGAGCGCTATGCTTTAGATATCGGAAAACGCTAATGTACTCGTACTTGGTGAGATTTAGCGCTGAGCGGTGCTCTGCCGCTATGCGCAACCCCGTGCTATTGTAACATGACCCACCGCTGTGATTATATATACGCTGGATAAAATATTCAAACAGACCAGTGCTCCCTAGCGGAAAATAATATTTCATAAATTATCATATTCTTGTAATTAAGCTTAGACGTATACTCTTCGGTTATTTTGTTATGATGTGGCCGAGGAAATGAAATAGATTAAAATACCTAATTTAAAATGCGATCCCATTTAATATTTCAGCTTGAAACCACAAACATTCGCAATAAAAAAATGAGGTAGGAAGATACGTAAAATATTCGGATCCACGGTTTCAATAATAGTTGTGGAACTATTGATAGTAGCTCTGTGAATATTGGAGAAGGAAAGTATTTATTAGGTGAATATTGGCCCGGTGCGAGTGTGCGACATTACGGTGCGAGGATAGTTTTTCCGTCCTAACGCTGCGGGTCATGCACAGGTGTCGGTAATGAGGTACAAATCGCGCTTCGGGACAAAAACTCCAACTCAGCATGTTATTTAAGCTAAGTTATTTCAGTGCGTAACTAAACGGGACATAAATGTGAATAAGAAACTGTGTTCACTTAAATGTTCGTCAAGTTTTAATTTTGTTATTTATGTAATAATTTTATTATTAAAGGGATTTTTTCGGTAGCAGCCATGGGTTTAGGATAAAAGCCCAGTTAATGGGGTTACCTTCGCTACACATATGCATATGCTTATCCCTTCGGGGAACACAGGCGTGATTTTTATTTATTAAAACTTTATGCACAAGTAAAAGAAATACTGTACAAAGGCGGACTTAATGCCTGAGGCATTTTCTACCAGTCAACCTTAGGGTGATGCGGAGATAAAACATGGAAAAGAGAGACAAACTATGGAAAGCAATCTTCGATTATTTTTTTGAGATTCAATATCATGGCAAGAAAATCTCGTTCGATATCTGAAGATTTCGAGATTGAGCGCGCGCGACTTAGCACACTATGCTTCTTGAGTGCATGATGCGTTTGTGCTTATTTCGGCTGTGCAATTTCAAAACCCAGCAACTGATATTTCTCAAATTTGTTGCGATATAGAGGCCTAGTGCAAATGATTACCTACTAAGTACTTAAAAAAATTAACTTGCAAGATTAGATTACAGACAAACACCGGGACAGGGGAAACTAAATAAAAGCTTGTATAAAAAACTATTAAAGTAAAAAAGCTTTTATTTTTCACTTTTTAGTGGGTAGAGTTTGTAATTTATCTAAGTTACAATATCGAATCGCAACCCGTCAAATATTTATCGTTGAGTAGTTCCGATGGCCATCTGTGGTCTTCATTATCAGCTCTACTTTACCAAATGATGATTTCCGAAAGAAAATGCTCAAGTTAGGTACTTTAAAAAATACCCAAATCGCTATAGGTTTGTCTATACAATTTGAGGGTTTCCCTCGATTTCCATGGGATCCTCTCATCAGATTCCAACTTGATGACAATGGGACCACCTCGAGAGTATACCCTTTCAAAATAAAAAATGAAAAGGTCCACAATTGACGGAGAAATCGGTGAACATATCGTCCCCGTAGAGTGAAAAGTCATTAAGTCGAAAAATCGTGTTTTGAGATAATGAGAGTTAAAATAACAAAAACTTCAACTCTCATTATCTCAAAACAAGATTTTTCGACTTAATGACTTTTCGCTCTACGGGAACGTAATATAAAAAACACATAAAGTCGAACATATAACCTCCTTTTTGAAAGTCGGTTAAAAATAGGTCTGATTATATAAATATAATATTGTATTTTGTATGAACCTATATTTATATCTTAATATATAAACTAGCCAAGTACCAAATATAAAAGGTGAGTGCCGAAGAAAGAAACCATAAAATTTCAGGTGACGTCGGCCCTTCCATAAATTTATCGACAGCTCGTGGTAATAGGCAATAAGGAAAATATTTATGAAGTAGAACAGCGCCGGGCGCGATTTTCATTAGCTAATTATTAGCCTACCGTTCTAGCTAGGACAACGTTGGCCTGTTTAATAAAGATCTTCTGTTTCTTCGTAGAAGATTGTAGGTTTAACGAAAGTAAAGCAAAAGATTTTACCACAAAGGGGTCTATTCTACTTGCATAGAAAAATATATTTTAACATCAGACTTATTTCCCTGTGCATCACACGAGCTTTAACAGAGCTCCCTTCAGGTTAATTGGCACGTTTAATTGAACGCCTGTTTCAGTAATTACCTTACAGGACAACAGTTTATTGGCAGTCGCTCGACGTCCGGACACACAGATCGGGACGCATGTCGCGCTACGTACCGCTTATCGAAATGTTGCCATCTACTGGCGTAGCACTTTGTGACAGGATTCCGTAGCGCGGCTACGAAACATTAGATTATGCTCCCTCCACTGACGCATCGAGTTTTGTTTATGCGGTTTTATGTTTCATTTGTTTTTATTTACATAAATCGGCAATAGGTATTATCACTTACTTGTGTACGTATCTAAAAAAAAAATACAGTAGATAGTTTGTATTGTAATGGATATGTATGATAATGTGACACAATTTGTAAACGACATATTTTATGAAAATATTTTAGGAAATATCATTCTTTCTGAATGTGACACGGCCAATAAATCGCATAATGGTGTCGTAAAATTTCGGCGGTATTATCTTGGGAAAACCCGGCTATTTTACATTCACCTGCGAGGTTTCCCTCCACGTCCAATTTATGTTAGTGGGCACAAAACGAACGCTGACAAATGTGGAAATAAAATGAACATACGTTTTATCTCTACGCTCACGGAGTCGGTTTTCGAGCTCGTGGCGATGTAGGGAGAGCGCGGGCGGCGGCGGGGCGAGCGAGGGGCGCGGGCACGAGATGTGGACTTTTCTCTGTACCGAGCTTGGGAGCGACTTGTTCCATAAGAATCCACGTACAGTTGAGAAAAATATCCGACAAAGCGTCACCTATATGCATTAAGTAAATACACGCATCGCGGAAGGAGATAATTTATGAAATTCTCTGAAAAATCTACCTACTGTGTAAAACAAATACTGCCCTTAACTTTAGTGAGTGTTTCTTTGAGATCAATATCTGAGGACAGCAACAACTACTATTTAGAAGAATCACTGGAACAGCTGCATAGTAATGAATGCTTGACCTTGATCCTTCTTTGTTAACACCACGACAAATTAATTTCCCCACTACACTTTATGCATAACGAATGCTTATAAACAAAGGGACCGCTTTCAAGGTACTTGAATTACCATACGAATTAGGGGCAAATGATATCGCCCACAAATTCCCATCTTACATTTATTATGAAACGTCTTAAAAGCGTCTCTGGACTTTCCAACCACTCGCGTAGTTCTTACTTAGATACGGTACGACGACGGACGAAACTAAGTGGAACTTTTCCCAGGTTGGCGTATATAAAAAGAATTTTTAAAAGATACTTCACATCGTACCCTGCAGGCAGACTTTTAACTTAAACTCGATGTATAAACATACCAACTTCAGTACTAAATAATTTAAATATTTGCAGTGCTTACTGCTCTACTGCGTTAAAGTAGGTACATCTGAGCATCTAAATAACACAAAAGATGATGGAGTAATATCTGAACTAGATTTATGGTGAAAATGCATTCTCGGTTTTCTTTCTCGTCAATTCCCACCCCAACCGAGAAATTATAACAATCAGCTCTGACTATAACTTGATGTGAGATGATAAATTAAGTTACTATTTATTCGCTACGCGGGACGACATACAAAGCTCATAATTTGGAGAGGGGGTGAAAGATAACGAGTAGCAACGAGAGGTATTTAATACGTACAGGTGTACGGGAAGTAACCTCACAGCGAGATGGAGCCCGCGCCGTAGATAAATACATCTCCCTCCCACACCCCGCTTCGACGCACACTTCTGATAACCGCGCATATCGTAAAACTTTATTTACCGCCTCCACTCCAATTTGTCTTTGCGAAAGTTCCCATCTCAGATATGACGATAACTTTCAGTTGTTACGTATAAGAAACGTCCAACCCAATCTACGCTTAGGCAGACACGTGTTACATATATTTTCTCAGGTTTATTTGTATTTGAGTAGCAAGGGAAAACTTGGCACCACTGTTTTATAAACATCTTAATTAAATACGTCACGATCTTTTTAATATCGGGTCTTTTCCCGTGCGCAATCGTTATATCTAGGGATACGAAATTTATTTTTTATCTAGTTTAATTTACTGTAATAACACAAAAGTGCTTTAGCGCCCGGTGAGCTATTTCCCATAGTCCCCGAGTAATTACACGGCTCACAAAGGCCGCGAGGCCGAAGAGCAGGCGCGCAGTAGGCACAGTTGCAAAGTGTCTAATGCATTGCCAATATGTACTCTACAGGCCTCGTCTTTGTATATTACGTATATGTGCTTGTATTATATGATAGCGTGCTCTTACTTGACACTTTTTTTCTAAATCATATACCTAAATAGTCTAAGCACTTCAAAGAGGGTCTTTCGCAACTTTTAATAAATCGATACCTACCTATTTGCTTCTCATTAAACTGGAGTTAAACCATCGTTTGTTATTCAAATATTTCGTTCATATATAAATTGCTCGTTAACGAAAAATAAAAGTAATAGAGGGTAGGTAAAAGCTAAAAACCTTAAGTTACTTTTATTGAACGAGTTCTTCGTTCAGTTAGAGATTTCGAGCTATAATGACTGTAGACGCATGTAAGAGACTTGAATTTTGCCTGAGGCGCAATTCATAATAAACGGCAAAGCCCGTATCAAAGTGAAGAGTAATTTTAATGTATAAGACGTTTTTGCGCGCTGTTATATTAAATACTTTATTCAGTTTCAAACAGACACTTCATTCAAATCTTCTTCTGAAGAATCTTAAATTAATTCTATAGAATATGTTTGTGAGTGTATTGAATGAATAGAAACATTACGGGGCGCTGTGTGCAATCACGCTGTCTTAGCGGCACGAGGACGACCGTAGCGTGCGCCCACGGAGCCCCGGAGCCCCGCACCCGCTGTCCTAATGAAGCCGTAACGAAGCGAGCAATGGGAAAACCAACACCGGCTCACACCGGCACAGCTGTTGTTATTGTTATCATCACTATATAGAGAGCATTTCAAAACAATACGCTTCTTATAAAATTACCTACTTGAGATTCAAAGCTTCTTTAACGAGAGAACTTTTCGTATTACAGATTAGGGATTTAAATTAGGGACTGTTTTAATCAGAATTCATATAAATATAATAAAAACTTTGTGAGTAAACTGACCTAGCAGACTGGCTAATATACTTTTACCTCAGCTAGCTTGTGCCAAAACGAGAGATATAGAGAAATTCAACAAGATTTCATTGAAGTGTTAACTAGCAAAAAGTAAAGCAAGAGTATAACGACACAATTGGGATTAACTAACAAGCAGATTCAGATCACGGCGCTATGTTAACCAGCGCACGAGTTCGATATTCGGCTGATGGCCCCCGTGCTGCCGGGCCGGCCCGCACTCCGTACTTATAATCTAATATTCGCAATTTACGAGGATCGCAGAAGGGTTCCACTGGGAGCCATAGCACTGTCATCGCGCACGTACCTGCCGCTTGCACTTACCCCGCCGTTATCTATAATCTTTGTAGTGTTTGTAGAACATGATTTATATATTAACCTTGTTTTAAAAATTGGTAGGTACAAACAAGATTTCTTGCTTTGGAACTTTTAATTATAAGCTCTAGCTTATAATATCTATATTATCTTAACGCATTAGGTCTAAAACACAAGTGATGAACCAAATTATAATATTTTCGCAAATTAGATAGCGCAAGTGCTGTGAAACTCATCATCTGCCTAGCCTTTTCCCAACTATGTTGGGGTCGGCTTCCAGTCTAACCGGATGCAGCTACCCCTTGGTAAGACTGGTTGTCAGACTTTCGGGCTTCGGACTACCCGTAACGACTGTCAAAGATCCACGAATGACAGCCGGGACTAACAGCTTAACGTGCTTTCCGAAGCACGGAGGGGTCATGGTATGTAAAGATGGTCACCCATCCACATACCAACATCGGCAAGCGTAGCTTAACCTGATCGGTCGACCTGTGTGGCTGTTATTATTTAGCCACGGGCCCCACAAGTGCTGTGTCAGGACAAAATAATACAAGTAAGTAAAAGATGAATAGGGGGAAGCGAACTATTACTAGATGTTCTAACAGCCATTGTGTGTGACGTCGGGATCCGATACTAAAGCTCCGGCACAAAGTCTTCCCCGGATCTCGTCACACTTAGGTAAATCTCCAATATCCGTCGCTATCGGCTTCAGAAAAGCCACATGCACGAATATAGTTCCAATGTTACGTATGAATGAGACATATCAAAGTATCTTTTTTTTCAGAAACTCTTACAGAATAATATGTGCACACATATTTAGCATTCATGGAATTGTTTTCCGTCATAAACATAATAGCCATATTACGTTACTAATTACGTAATTTAAAGTAATATGAGTATTAAGTATCTAAACAAAATTGTTTTTCTCTCCAATAATGTTCTTTAGGTAGACTCAATATAAATGTATGTGTAGGTACATATACATTTTACCTACAAAGAACCTAAATATATGTTGAATCCAGAGCACACAATTTAAACGACCTTTACAATGCACACAAACAATACGAGATAACAAGCGGACGTTCACGTTCAAATTCAAAATAGCCCCAAAGTAAATGTAAATACAAAGGCGTAGTACAATAAGAGGTCGGCGGCGACATATTTACTCAAATTTGAATCCGGGACGTGAGGAGTCAGTCTATTACGTGACCCTTAATAGCGTTCAGGCGGGGACCAGGCAGAGCCGCAGCTAGCAGACTAGTTCCTCTGGCCGAATCGTTACTCTGAGCCCGGGGCGGGGAAAGATCTATAAATTACTGGAACGACAACTCGTTCCGCGCCAGATAAAGCTACGCCGCAAAACAATGCCCCGGACGAATGCTTTAGTCGTTAGCAAAGAGAATCGTACATCTTTATGAACTGTTTACTCGTCGGATTTTGAATTGTCTTTCGTAATTGTCGTTACTTGTCTTTTGTCCGGAATGTCAACGGTACACTTGGTACAGCAGACGCCCAGTCATTACTTATTTATAGCGTTAAATTGTACTTCTACCGTGAGTCCGTAGAGGATAAATACTTTTCTGTAACTCACGACTATCCCCAATTTTGTTTCAGAATTCACGTTCAAAGGCGAACGTTTCTGAACTTCCAATAATTTAATAAAGAAAGTTTAGGAAGCGTGCGTGGCTGCCACGCTCGCCGCAAAAAGCCGAAAACTTTGATTCAATTAAAACAGAAAGTTGGACGAAGAAGTTACGAGCGCGGCCGAAAGTGTTCGGTCGGGTATCGCGCTCGACGGCAGGCGCACCGTGGCCGGCGCGCGGCCCGGCGGAGGCGGCTGCAGCGAGACGCTCTGTCGGCGCACTACCACCACTAAATCAAAACTTAAACTCAGTTCCGCTAGTTCCTGAACGTTTATTGTATATACTACGGATTTATGGAAAACTAGCTTAACTGTGCATTCGTAGTTACGGAAAATTTATTAGCTTTGTGAAAATCAATGAAACTTGTCGCTGGACAGATTTTGAGAAAAAAAAGGTGTCCGGTTCGGTGGGACACCGCCGTGTAGCCTGTGAAAGTCGCTGGTGGGGAATAAGGGGTGACGAGCATTGTTATGCAAATTGAGGTCGTTATTTCGCTACGAGTGAGGAAAGAGCGCGACAGCGGCCGCCCTACCCGCACCCCGCGACGCCCCGCCCGCGCACCGCAACGCGGAAGACGCTTTGCATAATTGGTAATACAAGTACATACAGAAGCACAGCAAGTACAACTGTGCGTATTGCTTTAATGCTCAAAGATTACTCCGATAGCAAAATATTAATATTTCGTTTGTAGTAATTTGTACCTGTGGCTACCCAGTAAAATAAGAAAGAAATCGTCTTTGTTAACTGAGAATTATATCTCACCATAAACTTCCAGGAATAACTGTTTATGTTTTACAATAGTAATACTTGATCTTTGACCACTTTGAGAGTACGGTACGGTACCTACAGATTTGCTCGACTTTGGCGATCGTTATCTATATATTTAAAAACCAATTCCAGTGCGTTAGTCTCGAAAAAACTCGAAAATGGCTCGACCAATTGTGATAAAACTTTGGTAAGTTGCTTAGGTTAATTATAAAAATAAAATAAAAAGGCATTGCAACGCATGCCCATTAACTATTTGTAAATAAATAAATGTGTACACCTTTAGGATCATTTTTCTCATAAATTACAAGAGGGGTCAGAATTCCTCGAAAAGGGTTTTGTGTAATCTGATACCAAAATGCATCGAGCGCAATTGTATTGAGACAATCCCGTGCCACCAGATTAGTAGTAGCTAAACCAGTAAGCAGCTAAAAATACTTTTTTCCATTTTTTTATTTGTTTCATATCATATCTTTTGCAACACAATCTAAATCCTTAGTAAGATAACTATATTACCAAAAGCGTTTTAGATATTTCAATTAAATAATTACTTAACTCTTACGAAAATATGATGTCAAACAGTAGTAGTACCTATAATCTTAAAACTAAATTTTGCTCATATTAGGCAAGAACAATGCATGAGCTTCCTCGACAATCTGACGTGATACTCTGGTATGAATAGTTTGGGAGATGGGCAATCGCATTCAAAAGGAACTTGCATACTACTTAAAAAATAATTTTTATCTTTCTTGCCGTTCATCAGTTTGTGTAGAAGAAGAATATTTTTTTTATCTTTAAGAGCGAATTCGACGAAGCTCTTCTAGTGGTGGACTTACGAGGTACGCTCTCTCTTCCTCTCCGCCACCTCCTTTGCATGCATCACCTCCTTGCAAAAAGAGACAACATCCCACGCCTTTTCGCTTCCGACGGCCGGAAGCGAAATATCTCCCGTACCAAGTGTCGCGACGAGAGTACAGCGCTATTGGGCCCAAGCTGAGCACTACTCTAGAGATGTTGCGTCGTGTCCTCGGGACAGTCCATACAGTGATGACAAGCGGGCGGCCGCTCCAGACCTATGCGACGCAGGTACTTCCAGTAAGCACCTGCTTAAGCCAGAAACTGAGGGCACCATGCTGTTTCTCCGGACATAACAGGCCTTACCACCACTATTGTGGCGAGACCCCACCTGAGTTGTGCATGTCGCTCCCTCCATACATCCACTTGGATCTGACGGAGCTTGGTCCTTCGTGCCTAGAATATCCGAGGAATCGGACGCTGTCCACGCGCTGGTAACACATTCCACTAGCGATATATGGACGCAGGGATTTTCGCGTCCAGATCCCAAGGCGTTGATCCGCGCAAGAGCTCTTGGTCACCAGCTGCTAAATGTGCGTGCCGAAGTCCCACCGGCTATCGAGGACGAGTCCCAGATAATTCATGGTCGACTCAACATCGATACGGGCGCCTCTTACAATTATGTGTAAATCCCGAAGTGGCTTGTTCCGAGGCCCATGGTAACAGAGGCGCCTCCCGATTTAGCTTTTTCAGTGTCTAACACGGACCCTCCCCTCTAGAAGCCAGCCGGTTCAGACTACTGGCAGCCTGGGCGGAGCAATTATCTCGCACGTGAACATCGACCCTCTTTTGAGGACGAACAAACCGGTCTCTACTGCCTACTGCTCCAACACCTGATGCCGTGCATCTGTTCTAAGGAAAGGCCGTGGATTTAGCATCATTAAAGTTCTCAAGGACTAACACGGGAACAAAATAGCAACGACTGACTACAGATCCCAACAAAGACTCCGAAAGTCGGCGATAGACCTATTTGGGAAATGATACACCCTGACCACTACCAAATCCCCAAGGTATGCTGCCACAATCCCCGCCCCCGGGCGAAATGTTCAAAGGACGGAAATCCAATGGAAGCCACATGAGAGCCACCCAGACCATGAGCATGAGTCATATGAGAGCTACCAAACCGTTGGAGTCAATCACCCAGTCATCCCTGGGTAGGACAAAGTACGGTTCTGCAACCACAGAAACATGGATCGAACACTGATATTGAACCATTTTTCACAGTCCATATATCTGTACTTTCCATCCCGGTGGCTATTTGCGTAAATGGCAGTGTTCGATCCATTTTGTCTGTGGTAGTAGAACTCTTCGGCTTAAGCTGATTAAAATAGGATACATAAATAAAATGAGAAAAAAAAACCAATAAGTATTTATTTTAGCTACAATTTTTCTTTTAGCATTTTGTCCGTATTTTACTTTTTATATTAGGTAGACGGCTGAATGTGAGAAATCGGTGTTCATGTTCCCAATAGAACCCAGTCAAGTGATTAGTATGCAATGCCGAGCGAAGTGTCATTAATCGACGAGGTATGGGATTACTTATAGTGTTATAGCTTCTACGACTGGTCTTGGTGTATTTTGTAAGTTCCCAAAAACAGTCGAAAGGAGAGTTCGCGTACCTATTTCTATTTATTTACATTTGACACCGAATGTCAGATATGCTGTAACCGTTTGCATAAACAGCACCGTGTAGAATTTGTTCTTAAATTAATCAAAATTATATTTTATATATCACCACAGTTACGTTTATGTTTTACAACTTTAGAAAACAATTTAGGGGAATCAGCTGTGTAAATGTTGTATGTGAAAAGTTTAGGTATAATGCTTTTACTGTCCAAACTTTATTCGTAAAGCAGTCGGCGCCATCTCATGCTAACGTTATAATAAAGACGATTCTCATAAAGCCTTAATCTGGGCTAAACGCCACAGGAGACCGTTTTTCATGGCGTAATCGACTGAATTTTTCTGCCTTTCGCTAAAATTACTAAAGTTGTGGCCATCATATTCATATTTTCGGCCGAATTATCCAATATAATAAGCTTCAAAAGAGTAAGAGACGACTTTTAAAAGGAAAAGTTCTGCGAAAGCACGTAATGGCTCATCCCGCTCACGATTCCTGCGCCCGAGGCAGAACAGGCGGACCGGCAGCGTCAAATAAGTTTCTAATTGCTTATATTACCAAGTTATATTCGCTCTTGGAAGTAATTAAGTCACGAAGTTAAAACCACATTCACGTATTTTCAGAACTTAGCAGATTTTTTCCCTCTCCAACTACAGCGATAGAATATTTTCTAGCAGTCATGAATTAAAGCTTTCCAGTGCGAACGTGGAAACGAAAGCACTTTGATATAACTCAGCGGCAAAGGTTAGGTACCTCGCAAACCCATTGAAGCAAAGCGGTGAAATGCATCCGCGTGGAAAAGTCATGAAAAATACCCTCTCCTTTTTACGGTGTAAGCCTCTCGAAGAGGTGACAAAACGTTCGCTCGCGGCCTCCGGCTGCGGTGTAATAAAAGTGTCGCACACGTGGCATGCGCCCGCCACGCCTCACGACTCGCTACCTGCATGCCGCCGACTAGCGATGCTCGCACGGAATAACAACAATATCCCTCGTGTTATCACATATTTATATAGAGAGACAGATCAACCAAACCGGTATGAAAATAATGTGTTTAATAAATAAATAAGATAATGAAAATGATATCAAGTGATAACTAGTTTTCCACTACATAATATATAGGTAAGTTACGTCAATAGTAAAATAGCACTTACAATCGGCACTTTCATACGCCCACAAATGTTTTATTAATTTATTAATATAATAACCATCAACCACCGAAACTACCCCAATAAAAATATAGACCATGGAAAATTCTGTATAAAACTCGCGTCTGGAACGAGTTGTATAAAAAGAATATAATGTAATGTTAGAGTGGGCAGACGCTTAAATTCAGGAGATATGAAGGAAATGTGTATGCTATTCTTGCTTTCAAGTTGGCAATAACGCGGTGGATATGGAGCGTGCTTGTGGCGTTACCGTGGCAGTAAATTAAGTACGGGCACGGGCGAGAGACGCGGCTCGAGCCAGCTATCTTACACGAGCATCGTACACTATCTAACACCGCAACCAACCAGGAAACCTTTTAATGTTGCAAGTGCACTTATATCAGTTTCCAGTTTGCACAGCTACATCGTATGTACGTACGTGTATTATACAGTTTGTTGTTTATTTGTATTTAGCTCTCCTTCTGTATAATAAATAACTGTTTAGACAGTGGAAACATTAATTAAAACGAATGGACTACCTAATATAAAGTTTTGACCAAAAAGGGACCGATATTTCTAGGAAAGGAAGATCTTCCGAAAAGAATTTCTGGAGAGAATAAAAAGAAGGGCAACTTAAATTTAGTGTATCGGTCTGTGAGTGTTTACGAGCCAGGCCCCTAAAATAAACAAACCGACAGTAAAGCACGAAGGCTAGGGTTCTGGGAAATGGGCACCCATTCTGTATTTCATCACTGAAGACGAACAAACGATGCCTGAGTACCTACATGAATGATATTTTTAAGGAAAGTTCATGAAGATTATTGACAACATAAAACTGAAAAAAAAAATTTTTGTTTATAACTAACATTGTGTATTTCCTCTTTTATTCGATAAATAGGTTCTTGGATGAACATCAAACAAAATAGGTATCCAGCTATCAATGTAACTAAACCTTAGTAAACATAACACTACAAAATACAACCCGAGGTAACAGCTATATTTAACAATGTAAGGTCTTTACGCTCGTTTTGTGCTACGTATATTGAGGTAAGTAAAAACTAGAAGTTGTAAAGGGTTGTAATGGACACAATAGGGTGTGAGTTTGCGGCGAGGGGGCTGCGGCAGCGGCCGGCACCAGCTCTCACTGAGAATGGCTACGAAAAGGCAAAGTTACGGGCGCCCGAAAACTCCTAGCAACACATGTGGAAACGAGGTCGGGCTTCGTCAATACCACTAAACAAATAAATATGTTCCGTGTATTAAAATATAAGCTTAGCCGCCCGGGATTAAACAAAACCTTTTATATTGTACCACGTCGCCATACGAAATCACAATACATAAATAGCTTGTAAAATTAAATTACGAAAGTTTGAAGCAGATTTTTTACATCGCAATCATAAACTGATTAATTATTAAACATACATTTATATTTGAACATGTTAGCTTCATAAGCAAATACAAAAGCGTTAATGTTAATCGTAAAACGACAAATTACGAAGGACTGTATACAGGGACAGAAACAAATTAAAACATCAACAATAGGTAATCCCCACGTGGCTAACGAGCTGGTCGCGTCATTATCACACGCCTCTGAAACTGGATTAGTTTATTGTTATTATCGTAGTGTCCATTCATTGCTTGCGTAAATATCAGACCGTATTATCATCAGGAAAATAATTATATGGTCGTATTTGTACTTTTTGTATAATGGAACTTCAATTGGACCTATGTTTGTAGTTTTTATCATTTATTTATTTTCCTAACAAGTTCATCATGAGCATTCTGTATGTATAAGTTTGCCATATGATGTTCTTTTTGCTAAAGGATAGCGAACAGTCTGACTGCCCCTCATAAGCATCTGTTACCGAAGCCTGTGGGTGGACATCTGCACCACCCGCAGGGGATTGCATATCTTACAGATAAAGTGAAAAAGTCTCATGTGTCTGTCATTTCAGCGCGCTCATGTTACTCTGCTAGGATGAGCTCTACTAAATCTACCTAAACATCATACTTCATCTCTACGCTCGCCGTTGCATTTTCTCTTGTCTTTATAATGTGAGGGTCATGAACAGCTTAGACACAACGACGCAGTTGACATGGAGGTGCTTTTGTTTGTGGGTTAACCTGACTTCCTAATAACTGTGTTTTGTGTTAAGTTCACAAGAAGAAACTAATCAAACAAAAAAGGAAATATGGGATGAGGGAAAATGTGTATCCATAAAAACGGTGAGTTAGGAGACGGCGCTAATGAGAGAGCATAAAGCGTGACGTCGTAAAGCCAGCGCATTAAGCGCCGCTGCCAGAAGCTGCCCGTAATCTATTCGGAGCTATTTTAATTAGCATCGTAGTAATAATAAAACGGGGGTGAAGTTTTTGTGGCATCTCGGGCGATGTTTCCCGAGGCGTGGTGTCGGAGCCGCCGCCGCGCCGCACTAACACACCAGCCTCTGACAACTCCTCGGTAAGGGAATACTTAAAACAACTTCTCGTTTACTAAACTGGTAAAGTTCAGCTCGCTAAAACTCTAATGCAAATTATAAACACTGAAAGTTCACTCACGTAAATGGAACAGCGCACGCGACACACGATGTGTTTAGAGCAAAAATAGCTAATATATCGACGGTTAGGAGGAAATAGGGTAAGAGTGACAAAAAATGAAATGTTCAGGAGAGCCGTTCAAAGTTTTAAATTTTAGAAAAACTGACGTATTTTTGTCATTTATGTTTTTTTTTGCTAGGGCATAAACGCCAAAAAAAAGTCATCGTAGAGCCATGGGAGTAAGTGCATTCGAAAGAGCGGAAAAATTTACGTAGGATGGCATATTTAACTCATTTTTGACCAAAATGTCGCTTCCTTCCTTTTTACAGTCGATATGAAAAAAATGTTTTATAATTGTTAAAAATCTATATTATATTTCATACTGTCTTAGCTGCACTTGTACCTATATTTCGACACTAAAACACATTTTATCCACCAAACCTTCTGTTACAAGTGCTCAACATTTTTGTAGGCGAAACTAGCGTTTTATAGGTAAAGTTATACATGTATTCTATTATGTAGAAAGAAGGACCGTGACACAAAGAATATATTGCTCAACCTATGCGAAACTAAATAGAATATATTTGAATATGAATATGCCTATTTTCTATTCTATTCGCCGGGAGTATTGAGTTAATGTCTGCCTGTTTTGCACTGTCAACACTGCATTCATTGAATATATTGCCCGTCACGGCATTTTTATGTGTGCCTAGCGACGGATATTGTCCTACATTTTTCTGGCTACGGAGTTATTTTGATCTAGTTAGTTTAGGTAAGCACTTCCAGCAGCAACAATCCCAAAGGATTTCAGGAACATAGTTACAAATTCACTGTGAATATCACCATATAATATTCACCGCATGCAAATTGATATGAACAACCTTAACTAGTAAGCGGTAACTTATCTTAATAAATATTCAGAGATAGAACATTATTATACTCGTATTATAAGCAAATTGTGTAGTAATTCAGCTCGGACGATAGCTAATACAATAAAAACAAAACGTGTACAAAGCAGACGTGTACATAAAGCTATAGTGTAGCTAGATAGCGACGAACCAACGTTCCGTACCAAGAGGTTGGACATTAAAGTGGAGCGTATCTCTGTAAACTAAATCTAGCCGGGCACGGGCACGATAGCTCTACAATCGCTTTCCTACTACCTCTTGTTTCACGCACCGGCTGCGACTGTAGCGCTACAATAATACTCCTCTCTTGGCACATTTTGCGGTATCACTATCTACCCGCTATATATCCCATTTTCGAAAGTACTTTTATACTGAGGTTATAGTTTTATCCTATGCTTGTAGATAGCTTCAAATACTTTTAATATCAATGTTATAACACTGTTTTTATGACTTTCCTAACGCAAGTCTTTTTATCTTATATGGGACACAGAAATAGTAATACAGTACTAAAATAAGTATGAGACCAATAAAAAAACTAAATAGTCAAGGTTTCTGATCCAAACAATTTAGTTGTCCTATTTTGGTCTCTTAAATGTTTGGCGGTTTCTAGAAATGAATACAATGAACCTCGTATTTTAAGATATGTATGCCCACCTACGAGTAGAGTGTGAAAGAAAATGAAACAGAAAGTATTTCGGTTTATTTTTCCGCAATAGTCGTAGGCGTCAAGTAACAAAAAGCATTTCGCAATTTATGATCCAACAGTCTCTTACATGAAACTTTTTCAACCTTCAAAATAAGAAACATAAACAAAAGCTAATATGTGCCTAGTCTTTCATGAGGACATCAAATGGAAATGGGAAAATGCCTACCTTCGAGAAACGCGCACCCATTGCGGACCTTTTTAAACTCAAGTCAGATAAAAGATAAAATTAGAAATAAAGCTATCTTGAAATAAATGTAGGTATAGGTACATTAGCTTTAATGGATTTAAAGTTAATTTATTAAATAGAAAAGCAACGCTGGACCATAAGATGCGAGATAGTGTCGTGCAAAGGGAGGGCCGAACCTCACAAGCAGAGTGTTCCCCAGGACGGCATTACATTTCGCTATAAATTTATCCGCAGTTCGGCCGGGAACACAATTCTACTTGCGATTCTTTCATACAAAAAGCCTTTTGTATTCACTGTTTCAGATAGGTGTTTCCGATCGGAAGGACAGTCTGTAACGCTTGATATTAAAAAAGTTTTCCTATAAGGACTTCGTCTAAGAAGAGAGCGAGGATTCCATTGCAATTAAACGCAACCGTAAAGTAAAATTCCAAAGAAAGCTAACGGTTTTCATTGCATTTCAGCATTTCTTCAAACAATATTTTAAGAAGATAAAATGGGCAACGAAAGTATCAAAGAAGTTGTGAGCAAAATAGAAATACAATTCTTGTGTACTGCTATTTCTTTGCTATAATAAATATTGTTCCAATTATTACGTTGTTTGTGAATACCGTACAGTGTTTATTTCATTTTGTTTTGAGGGGAGAATTAACGCTTTTATAAGAATATTTATAAATAGGAAAAACACAGCCAAGAACGCTTCTGGTGCGCGTAATCAGTGTTCCGTGCAAAAAACTTGGCAATTTGGATATAACACTAATTACAGAATACAGGATTACTTTTAATTTGAGGTAATCCTTCCAGGACCTGAAAATGTGGCCCATTTGGAAAAATTAAGCACCCCATAATGAATAGGCTAAAATTCGTGGGATTCGAGAAAACCCAATTCTTACGTATTTTTTTAATTTCCCAGAATTCGAAACTAAATATTACCTTTCTCTAATATCTCAAATTGAATAGCCTTCATTCTTATTCCATTGGGTACCTAATACAAAACTTTCGATGTAACCCAATTCTTTAAACCATCAAACAGTTAAAAGTTACAGGAAGAAGTTTATTAACCATTTACATAAATCATCTTCATACATGAACTATCTAAAAATTTTACTATGACAGTAGGCGTACAAATTACGGGGAAGACATCTTCATTTAATCAGCTATATAACGAGGTACAAAGGTTAATATATATGTAGAGGTACCGATGAAACAGTCGATAATGCTAGCAAAGGTCGAATTTGCAAATTGTTGAAATTTTTCTAAATTCTATGATAATAGAATTAATTGACTGGTTTATGCCATTCCACTACTTTCTAAAAAAAATCGACCTTTGTCAGCTTTTTGACTGTTTCATCGGCACCTCTAAATATTTTTTAAACTTTTATAACTTTAGTCCAAAGTTCATATATTATGTAGATGATTTATGAAAATTGTTAGTAAACTTCTTCCTGTAACTTTTAACTGTTTGATGTTTCAGAGAATTTGGTTACATCGAAAGTTTTGTAAGAGTATTAAGTTCCATGAGAGTTTAGAGAAAAGTAATACCTATTTAGTGACGAATTCTGGGAAATTTAAAACTACAAAAATACGTAAAAATTGTGTTTTCTCGAATCCCACAAATTTTCGTCTAGGCATTATTGTGTGCTTATTTGTTACAAATGAGTCACACTTTCATGTCCAGGTAGTAATAAGTACGTCAAATTAACAGTCACCCTGTATAGTACTGAATAACCTACCGTCACAATGTTTTTATTTTAACTTTATGAAACTAGAATATCAGGAGATTTTTGTATTTTCACACAAATCTCCAACAAAGAAAGAGTTTGAAATCTACAAAAGTAACTTTTGCCCGATCCTGACTAGATTCAACAAGAGCTTGTTTAGAACTTGCGGTGCTACCAAGACATCAGCCACAAAA
This sequence comes from Gortyna flavago, assembly GCA_963669345.1. Lineage (NCBI taxonomy): Eukaryota > Metazoa > Arthropoda > Insecta > Lepidoptera > Noctuidae > Gortyna > Gortyna flavago. The sequence goes on along the minus strand of OY770128.1, from coordinate 8,053,733 downwards.
ACATTAAACAAACGAACTAGGTATTTTTTAGGGTTCCGTACCTCAAAAGGAAAAAACGGAACCCTTATAGGATCACTTGTGTGTCTGTCTGTCCGTCTGTCACAGCCAATTTGCTCCGAATCTTATGGACCGATTAAGTTGAAATTTGGTACACATATGAATCTCTGTGACCCAAACACAGACGTGTAACGTAAATAAATGAGTTTTGAAAATGGGAGTCATTTTTGAGGGGTAAATAGACAATTAAAAAAAACAGTTTCGCAGTCTGTACCGTGTGACATATCAATGAAAGGGCTTACCGTGAGGATCTCAAATATATTTTTTTCATAATTTTAAAGTAAATTGTATTAAAGTTATTTAAGACAATAGACGGAAATTTACCATTCCCACCTTATCTCCGAAACTACTGAGCTTAAAATTTTGAAAAAAATACAGAAAATAGTTCTATTCTTATAGATTACAGGAACATTAATAAGAAGTCTATGATCTTGAAACAACATGGTAAATCTCTCAATATTGTGCGTACAAACTTACATTTTCAGTTGGAATGTCGGTGTCACGTTCTTTAAAAAAACATGGTAGATAAAATATTGATCGTACGGAACCCTCTCCACGCGAGTTCAACTCGCACTTGACCGGTTTTTTTAGCTACGGAGCCCTAAAAACATAGGCATGGATTCCTATTGATGTCGTAGATCTCAGTTATTAGTTTACGAATCGTAACCGAGTTAGAATAAGTATCCAATAGAAATGGAGGCAAACAGCCATTTGTCCGGCAAAATGTCGTTCGCCAGGTCAGGTGGCACACGTTGAAAGCGTTCATAAATTTACGCGAGACGAGCTTGTGAAGCGCAGGTGGTGCCATATACGAGCTTTGAGAGAAAGCCTACATCCACGACTAGGAAGCGGTACGTTAATAATAAATTTGGTGTAAATATCGCTATATATCTCTGTGTTAGCATCACACTTTTATGGAGAAAATTTGAATCGATTTGAGCCAACATTTCTACATGATGCTCTCACTTCTCGGAAAAAATATTATTTTCGCGAATATAACACGATCAAAGTTCGTTGAAGCAACGTGTGTGCGGGTGGAGATAGAGACTCGGCTAACGAAGTAAACAATCGACACAGACTCGCGTCCGACGAGCGGGCTAACAGAGCGGCTCCAAGACAAAGGGCTGATGAATTTGATTATTTTGTTCTACTGTCTTTACCCTCCATGAAGTCAAAACAAACGTGCATCCTTCCTTCAATACGTATCCTTAAGAATGACTGTGTTTGTCTTAACGAAGAAAGCTGGATAGAGAAAATTTGTACAGTTCTAGAAAATGAAATTGGTCAAGCTACGAGTATGTGCGATTGATCTTCTGGTTTTGTAATAATGGTATTACAAAAGTATCACACGTTATTCGTACCTATACAATTTTGGTCATTTTAGGCTTTGGGTTCATCTGAAAACATATCTGAAAGCTGAATTAGAAAATGTTAATCCACGTTTCATGATAACTCCACGAGCTCAGGTAGTAACGGCATGGCAGTGTAACAATAAACCACCGGTTGACATCAATTTCACGTGTGTGCCTACTCGACAATGGCTTGGGTATAAATTATTTGGATGATGCTAGGTGTAACTGTAGACTATTCCGCATTCCGTACGTACGCTTGCAGCTGCGAGCATGGTTTGCCGCCTGCGCGCTCTCTAACCGACATGCGACAACGCCGACACAACACTGAGTGGCACGTCGCCTGCATTCCACTGTGCTGCTTCGATACAACACTTCCAGTCCAATTTTACGTGGATATACCGGGTTTTATTACCAATTCGATTATTAACGCAAATAAACTACAGAATACTTTTCACAGTACCTTTTCCGTATGCAGGCAAGAATGTAAAGTTAGTTACGAAACCTAACCTAATTAGGTAGAAATACTGCTGGACTGATGCTGAAAAACAAGATTACAAAAATAAAAATGATGGTATACGAAGCAGTCTTTATTCAAAGCTGTGATGGGTCCGTTCTAGGTATCAAAAATCGTCGAGGAGAGGTTTTTCAGGAAAGTAGTTTTGGAACGAAGTTCTTTAACGCGCCTTGAGGTAGGAATATAAACTGGTAGAAATCGTTACGTAACGAAAAAGCGTTAAGCCCCCTCCATGCGACTTTCTTTCTCTCACTGTCTCTTTTGGGTTGCGAAAATTTTAAAATTTTTCGTCATGGTTGTCGTTTTCATGGTTTTTGAGGGTGCTAAAGCACATAGGGAGGTCAAAATGAAAATCCAAGATGACGCATGCAAAATTTCCAAATTTTTCAGCATGAGCGTCGTTTTTGTGGTTTTCGATGGCGCTGAAGCCAATAGTGAGGTCAAAATGAAAATCCAAGATGGCGACAACTTTATGAGAGCTTCTAAAACTTATTTTACGGCTCTGTATTAAAAACGCGTATTACATTCACACTTTATCTCTCTCTCTCTCTCTGTCTCTTTCTACTATATACGAGTGTGTGTGCGTGCGAGTATCCCGTATGGAACTTCCTTTTTGACGGCCCCCGCCCACATTACGTTTTATTTAAACTTTTCTTCGTGATGTTAAAGATTTTCATTATTATAAAATTATTGGGGAAAAAAAAACTTGATTGACAATCCATGATTTCCGAATAGCGGTGATTGTATCTGACAACAGCAGACTGTGTCGAATAAAGTTAAAACATGATTCTTCAAAAATTTAAGAAAAATGGTCCATATGTGCATAAACAGTGCACAGATAAAGTTAAATGATTTATTACTTTAGCTAGCAAATTCAAAGGTTCTCTCCTACAAGCACAAGAAAGGAAGCACGAATGCGACGTGTTATTTACGACCAGTGATTCCGGCGCAACTAGGATTGTGCAGGAAATCCACCTGCAGCTTGATGTTGTTCCCCGAGCATTTTCACAGAATTAATTTTTATTGTTTGTTTTACTAGTATATTGTGCATTTAACAAATCTACACAGATAACATTTTCGGTACGTAAAGTTGATGTGCAGAGCACCAAAGATGTATATTTATCAAGGGAGCTAACTCGCAGCCGTTCCAGGGACATAAAACGTTACTTAGCGAGCCACAAATCCTCGTAACGCTAAGCCGAGATAAAACACTAAGCTCGCGGCGCAACGAGGCCACGTTCAAATTTTTCACCTGGGGCTGCGCACCGGCGCCGCCAGAGAATGTGTGCCACACGAGATATTACTCACACATGAATTATGACGTTCTGTAATGAAACTCTGGCTAACTTACCAGACCCACTATAACACCTTGGCTGAATTTAACTTTATGTGCGTTATATTTTATTTGAGTAGGTACGTATTTCCTAGTTCGTATAACATAAGACTTGCCACAAGAATGTATAATCTTAAGACTTTCAGACAGAATAGCAAATGTTGAAATTTGCTGAAACGTTGCATACGAACACATTACGTATTTGTCAAACCGCTGATTCAAAAGGGCTTTTCGGCTGTTCAAACGGAGTTGTGGACGCGGACGGAGCTCGGCATCCGAGATCAGCAAACAGAGAAGAGTAATAAAGCCATTAATTCCGCTTTACGTGCAAATAACATAAATCAGACTGTAGCGCCTCGCGCCGCAAGACCGCTCGGAGCAGCACGCAGAGGAGCCGCGGCTAAATTAAGCGCCTGTCATACGTCCTATTGCAGACAAGGCGGCACACCAGCAGCGGTACAAATTAAACCAATCGGCTTTAAGTATTAAACAAAAAGCCCACCACCAACACAATAAGCAGCACAAAAGTACTTTTCATTATTCATGATGAATAAGTGTCCAAAACATTATAATAATTTATAAAAAAAAAAGAGGCTATATTCTTAATGTTTAAAAAAACAATATGTACCTACGTCTGCTGGGCAGGATACCTATCTATTGGAATATTGGAAGTACCTACCCAAAACAGCAGCGTCAGTCTCGATAGAGCCATAGAATTCGTAACGACCAGACATTGTGATAAATGAGTGACTTACAAAAAGCAATCCGTAGATACTTCATATTGCCTCCGAAATTCGGTACCTAACACAAGCACCCCGTGCAGTGTAAATAAACGTGTGGTGTACTACAAACATTATCATAACATTTCGATGTAGTGGACGGAATGAAATGCATTCCACAGAGTAATAACAACGACAATATTATTGGCAAGGCTTCGCTTTGCCGGGCGGGCTCGTTCCGAGGATTAACGAAAATTAGATTTCAATAAGACGCTTGAGTCGCGGCATGGAACAAACCTAAGTCGAAGCCGGGTAATGCGCAGACGGTCACGCTCTACCTTTTAATGCAATGTCAGCAACCCGGCGGCGCCGAGCGAGCACTGTGAGATCTGCGGCTCCCACTACATACACACACATTAAACACTTAATCCTATGTTAAGCTGATACATGTACTAATTATAGCTACCGTATATGAATGTAGTATTTACTGAAACAATTTTCATCCCTCAACTGAAACAGTTAAACGTTTTGTACCAGATTAAATTACATTTGAATATACCTATACTAAATATAAAAGGTTGAAGTTAATACATAGAAGTAGCATAATATAAATAAACAACAGCTTTGGGGTCGCAATTTAATTTAGGCTCTCGAGTCCGAAACGACCGAAATAAATTGGAACAATATACACACAGGTATCTATGTTTTTAGACTTTAGTTAACATCTTTGGGTAGGTGTAACTTAGTTAGAATGTAAAATTATTTTAGGGTACTCGAAAAATAAATAGGTTCGCTTATATCAATGTTGGCTATAAAGAGTGACCAAATAATTAACAACAAGGAAAACACCCGGGGACGTTAAGCATAGAGAGCTGTTCTGAATAAAAAAGTAGCTTTCCAAATAAATTATTCCCCCAATTCGGCCGTTTCGATTCAAATTGAAAGAGCATCTCAGTATAGAGATTTCTCTAACCGCGAAGGAAGAGAGAATACAAATAGGCATATAAACGGAAATGAAATGGCTTCATGAATCGTATGGACGAGTCACATCGAAGGACAGTTTGTCAAGGGACGAGATTACATAGAATTTATTGAAAGAAAAATTGAGCGTAAATGCTAGTCGAGCTCGATCTTTATTTTATGTTAGTAAACACACCGACAACGACATGATATCTTCAAAACTAACGTAGGTTCACTATATTTGTGTAGGCATTATTCAAAAGAACCAAGGTCCGCTCGATAGCACTACAACACGTTTCTTCAAGATCCTAATTTACATGATGAATAGCCGTTCAGTAGAAAAAGCTTCAATTATTTATCCTTTACGTCAAAAATAATAGTCAACCAGTCTTTATTGTGCTAAATTTCAGAATTCAGATTGAACGTTGTATAGTTTTAAAGAAAATCACGTATAATGACAGAGAGATGGGCAGACATCGAAGCGATTCCAAAAATGTTCCTTTTTATAAAAGTGTTTATCAAAATAAAAGTTTAAATTAAAATGGAGATTTAGATTGACACTATGCATTCTGTCTTCATTAGGTGCTAATGTATCTACTTGTAATTAGGAGACCCTACAGGTACAAACGCATTCTCCAACAGCTACCGACATCAATGTACAAACACAAATAGCCATAAAAAACGTAAGCACGCAGGCAGAGCGCGGATGGGTTCCTAGTTCATTACATATTCGCACGCCGTCCACGTTCTGTATAGATAGCTAGCATAATTCTCACAGGGACGCCGCGTTGCCCAACGAAACAATAGCAGATTATCAAACAAAACGACGTAAATAGTCCTCGGAATAGGAGAAATAGGGCGCGGGTTAAGGGTCCGCGGGGTATCCGCAGCGCGACTCGAATGCTAGATGAGGCAATCGCCGAACTGCTCTTGTTCTTCTAAAATTATCCAAAAACTAACCTTTTTCGTCTCCAATGGACACAAAGTAGTCAAACAGATGTCTAGCGTAGAACATTGCATATGCAGTTTGGTGCATCGTTCGATAAAGACGACTAACAGGAATCGTAGTTTTTCTTCGCGTTTAGACGATCGCATAGAGAAACTTAAGCCCTCGAGACTTTCCGTAAATGTCGACTTAAGTAAAGTGGCCTCTTACCTGTAGTATATAACTCGATACCTGTTTTTCCTATCCTTTTAAACTAAATGGTTTTTTGTTTAGGTTTCGATTGATATAACGAGGAGCCCGTGGCTAAATAATAACAGCCGCACAGGTCGATCGATCAGGTTAAGCTACGCTTGCCGCGGTTGGTCTGTGGGTGGGTGACCATCTTTACATAACGAGTCTCCTCCGTGCCTCGGAAAGCACGTTAAGCCGTTGGTCCCGGCTGTCATTCGTAGATCTTTGACAGTCGTTACGGGTTGTCAGAAGCCCGAAAGTCTGACAACCAGTCTTACCAAGGGGTATCGTATTACCCAGTAACTGGGTTGTGGAGGTCAGATAGGCAGTCGCTCCATGTAAAATACTGGTATTCAGCTGCATCCGGTTAGACTGGAAGCCGACCCCTAGTTGGAAAAAGGCTAGGCAGATGATGTTTAGATTGATATAACATGATTTTTCTTATTCTATAATTTGGAAAGCGGTTGATAAGTAGGTAGGTGCGGTTCAATTATTTACATAAAACTTCTACCTTTAGATTCGATAAACTCCAAAATGGGCTACAAAAACATTTCCACAAATGAAACCGCGTTCAATAATATGACTGTTATAATAGAACCTCAGAAATACAGTTATGGGACACATGCTGTAGTATGACAATTCAATTATTCTATAGTCGGGGCGACGCAATCTGACTGCCTTTCAAAACAAAAACCCTGCTAATAGTATCGCGCGACGGATAAACTGCGCGACACAAAGTTTGTGTTGAAAAAATAAAGGCGCGACGACGCCCGAATAAATGAGAGCTGCGATAAACAGGAGGATCCGTACCGAGCGGAGGGTCGATACCGAAATACATTATTCCCCGATCCGAGTGTTCCGATTCAAATTGAAAGAGCACCTCCAACATGAGATTTCTCAGGCGGCGAGTGGGCGCAGAATATAAATCGACGCATAACCAGAAATGGAAGGGCTGTGAATTTCCGCTTCGCGGTGAACAGTCGGGCTCAACTTTTACCCTTAAGCAAATAGAAAATTATTTGAGTTATTGTTAATTAAAATCTGAAGTTTGCTCAATAAAAACTAGCTCTACGGTAGACATCCCATCGACTAAATCTTCAATTTGCAATCAACGACTACCTGCTTTACGCGATCGACATAGAAGTGAAGTCGTTGAAGCCGTAGCAATGAAAAAGAAAAGCCTTTAGTACTGAAAGTATATTTTTAAGTTTAATGGGACGTCAGCAATATTGGTCGTCTCTCACGCCGTAGTGAGATCTGAAACTTCCGGATTTATAATGAGGACCTATTTTTTATCGACTATAGATAAAACATTAAGGCGCAGATATACGACTACTAATGATTTTAAATTCAACATCACCTCTAATCGACCGGACTGATTTCTTTGAAAAAAATAAATGTTATACTAGACCAGTTGCTTCGTAATTTGATATGTGAATATTTGCAATTATATTTTTTTAACATAGTGTAATTAATTTGTAAAGTAATGTCTACCGCGGACATAAAAACGATAATCACGCAAACACTATCGGGTGTATTTTTATAAAACTTTCACCATATAAAAGACAATTTAATTCCCCGAATTTTAGTATACGGTTTTTATTTGTTTGGTGTTTGATAAATCAACAATAGATGATTGTTTCATATTTTGCAATAAATTACCAGCGTTGTGTCATCCGCATCTCTTTCTTTTCTATGCAGTCCGATAGTGACCGCGCTTGAGGTCATGTAGTCGCCTTAAGTAGGTACTTAGTCGTAACGTAGTAAAAACTTTCGGGCGCACTATTGAGTTTTCTGTCACGTATAGAAGTGAACATAAACTTATTTTAACTCGTTGTTGAATACATTTACTTATACAAAATAAACGGGACAAGCTTTCGTCCTCCCCTCATCGTGTATTCTGTCCTATTCGCAACACGCCCAGCCGATATTTACGTAACAGACGCCTCTGCTGACTTCTCACACCGTCTTCTAAGCGTAACAAAGCAATGTAATATTGAGTACACATAACAAATCTGCACCGTATACATCTCCGACTGGCAGAAACCCAATTACAATCTATTTGTTTTGCGAAGAGATGCTAAAAGTATTTTTTTTTGTTTTTTTTTTCATGGTAACGACTAATGTTGTTTGCTTCAGAATCAATTGAATTGCTTAGCCATCGCCAAAAATATTTTATGGTGATTTGTATGGAAAATAAACTGCAAAACCGTGTATTCATAATCGTAGACGAAAAGAGTTAATAAGACATGCTACAATTTAATTAATCCCATTAGTCTCAACAGATTTATAGTTAGACAATCAAAGTAATTAGTGTCCCTTTGTTCGTCTAATACAAATACGCATGGTCCATCGCACATAAACTAGGTAGCGGAGTGTAAAGAGGTTCGAGAAAGGCATTTAGCCCGTACAAGATGATTTCGAGAGTCGCCCGAGGCAACGGTGGGCGGCCGACAGAATGGGTGTCCGCAAGCGACGGCACTCTAACTTTATTAAGGACGAGACTCCTCGCTGAATCAAGGTGACGCGCCTTCACAATGCCCTATTCAGATTTAAATAGCTTTACGCCCAATTGCGCTTCAATATGGCTGTAGCCTGAGAGAATAGTTATATAATTAAACAAAGATTTCAGCGATAAGTTCGCATCGGTTCGGCATACTTCACGAAACAATTTAGCGAACTTCATAAGTTTCACATTCCAAAAATATTTTTGAGCTGTGTAAAATATAATCTTCTCATAATTTATTTAGCTTTATAATAAAAAAAAGAAACCTAAGTACACACTTGAAACACAGGATTACCTAGTTCAAGCACAAACCATGGGTGAACTTGACATATATTTAAGAAAAACTGTATTTAACGTTAGTCCTTATATTTTTGAATACATTTTATTAAGTATTATTATTTATTATTTTTTATACATATCTCGGGACCATGGGGTCCCGGTCCTTTGGAAGGCGTACGAGGGGCCGAAGCCAACACGCAGATACTACTTAAGAAATTTTAAAGAAATGCGGCACCAACCGACGATTATCCCCGTAAGCACTATGCAAGTGCACCCAAGGACAACCCCCGGTTGGTGTAGGACTATTGCAGGATATGCAAACAAAGATATTGGATTATGGGTTAGGGTGGCCAAAGTGAACTGGTTATTTAGGACTATGGAAATTCTATACCTGCCTGACCAATGTTTATTATAATATAACATCGCTTTTTTGTCGGTCTTTCACAGAGGTTTTTCTCGAGATCTGTGCAACGTAGGAATTTACGTAGTCGTTTTAGCATAATGTTTTGATTTAGGTGACGCGCACTCAGATCGTCAGTCCAAGAACATTTTTTTTTATTATTTATTTGGGGAGTAAGATCGATCTTAGAAAAAAATTTATTGGTATCGTTTAAAAGCGCTTTGGTAAAAAAAAAATACAATGACTAGACATTTTTTTTTTTTACCAAATCCCTTTTCTTACCTAAGCTCTTAGCAGCCTTGAAGATATAGCACAAAATTTGCAGAAACCAGCCCACAGACTGCTCAGTGTGGTTTGTTGCTCGCAGTTGGGCAGTTTTTATTATACCTCACGGCAAAAACGATAAGATTTCTAATTAGATACCAATAATAAAAAAAAATCCTCATAAAATAGAGATAATGTGAAAGCGAGAAAGAAAATTTTGCTAATTCCTAAACGTTAATTAGCTATTTAAGAAATTCAAGAGCTCAAAGATAAGTACCTACCTAAGAGTTTCTTTAGAAATCTGTGAGTATTCTAGTTATTAGGAAATGTATTCGGTCGTATGGCAGAGCTCAGTTTCTGAACTCTTTATCTAATAGATAATAGCTACATCTACATAACTTATAACCAGTAGTATCCTATCCCACCGGCCTCTTTGTATTATGGAGAAAATATGAGCATTGATTAGCAAGCTTGCTCTCTACGTGTCGAGGTTTTAAAACATTTAGTCTATGGACCGTATTATTAAACAGCCTCTCATTTGATGGGATTGATTTTGTTTTTGGCATTTGGTTTGGTACACATGATCCTCTGAACCGGTTGAATGCCGTAATTACAGAAACAAGTAAAAAGCCGTTTTGTCTCGCTTCCATTCTATCTACGTTACAAAGGGTTAAAAGGTGTGAGAAGGGTCAATAAGAAACTTGGGTGACAATGCTCAAAATAAAAGTAGCGTTAATTAATTTACAAATCCAGACAGACATCGAGTCACATCATGCAGATATTAGTATGCAACTCGGAAGGGTTGTACGAACGATCCATTTCAGTCGAGAAAATAACATGAATTTGAAAAATCTGAATAGATCTCGCAGCTTGGTCTTCTGAATAAAATGTTCAACATCATGTACGAGAGGCGTTCAATGTATTCTCGGTATCAGGGTGATTTTCTAATGATGTGGGTAATTTGACTAATTAATTAATGACATTATCTAAGGGTATAAAGGTAAAATTTCCCCTCGTAGGTACTTACTGTACTACTAACCCATGTTTGTAAAGCAATACTTAAATGATTTGATTTTTGATTTTGACTTAATTATCGCAATGGGCCAATGATTTCAAAATATATATGTCATGCAATGGGCCAACTTGCACCACATCAATAATTTAAAACATCATTCTATCACTGTTATCTTCAACTGACAAAAACAGAAAGTTGTTTTAAATTCGTTTAGCGATAAACGCATTTAGTGATTTGTGATGCAAGCAAACCTAAGTATCTTTAGCATTGTTCATTGCCACGGGAGTCTATCAAAAAGTACTATTCTATTCTATTTTCTCTATGGCAATGGGTACTCTGTGGGAGCAATGATTTCAAAAGATAAGTCAATGCACGAGAGACATTTAAATATAGGTATGTCATAAAACTGACGCCTATTATGTTAGTCACAGAGTACTTTTTAATAGAGTGAATGTTAGTATCACAGAGTACTTTTTACAACACTGAGTTAGTATTTTAGCAAAGTTTGGAAGAGTCTTTATTCTGAAGCAATACTTTAAGTTCAGAGATGAAATGTGACAATAATTATTTATTAGGTATAAGTAGGTACTTAATTAAGTAGGATTTACTCACGAAATCTTGATTTTCAAATTTTGCCCTACTAGAGTCGGCTTTTGGCCTTTTACAATGTATTTACGTTGCCAGGTACCTGGATGAGCACAAGCCGCTCCCTCCATTCCCGCAGGGGTCGTAAGAGGCGATTGGGGGATTATTACACGTTGATGGGCAGCAATATCCACCTTAACACGGATAGACAGTAGACATTATACTACATTCACAAATCCAGATGGCAAGCAAATGTTTATCATTGTTTTTAGTATCGGTACATGAAAAGCAGGATACGGAACATTAATAAAATACGTGCTAGTGGCAAAGGTAGGTAGATAAGTAAGTACTCCTCATTGTGAGGACCCTAAATAGGCGAGGTTCAAAGGACCCACGTATAAATAATAAAAATAGTGGTGCTGGGATAGAGAACTAAACGGTCGGGGTTGTGACGACACACTGCTAACATTATTAGATAACTATGGACGCCAACAGGCTTCACATACGTGTTTCAGTGTGTGTATGTCTGTCTCACTTACTGCGTAGCAAGGGATAATTTATAACTGTATCGAACATAATCATCCTTAATTTAGTGTGAACTTACAAGTGACGTTGAGTAAAGGCATCTACCGCACGCGTTACCGTGAACAATAGCGCGCGACAAGCAGAGGGGCGCGGGGCCTAGGGCGGCACAAAGTTTGGCAATTATGGCGACCGCATGTCTGAGAGCGTCGCTACTCTCATTACCGACTGAAACTCGACTCGTCTAGATTAAAAGTCCAAGGGACACGGGTCCCGGGAAATACCACGCCAAGCGCTGAATAAGATTGGGATTAATGTTCGAGACAGCGTCTAAACAAATAGCGTAGTTAAGACTTCCCCGATAGTTGAAGAGCCCTTTGGTTAAACAACGTAATCAATTATTCGGTTCAAACGGTAACGATATACTGTGTTCATCATTTACCCAACAGAGACGTGGAATAAATTCAACGAAAGCGAGTAAAAAAGTCTTAGGATAATTAAATGACGAAGTTTGAAAACAAACGGGTAAGTTTAATAAGTAGCAAGCTAACTGTGCTACGCCAACTGCTTCGCTCCGTGTTCGAGAACATCTAAACAAATAACGTAGTTAGATTTCCTCCTCTTCTCGAGTAGGTACTCTTAGTTCGAATGCGAAAATACAGGGAAACTTATCACAGAATATACAAGTACCTACTCAACTAGTAACCTCGTGTTGCTCTTTATGTGATTCTGACCGGACTGTATTACGTAAAGTTAGGAAATACGTAACATCGAAGATCAATTTACTGTAGAAGCATAAGCTTTTCAAAAAGAGTGGTTTAAATAATGAAAGAACTCAAAGTATGTCGACCCAATATACCCGTAATCGACCAAGTCAACCCCGTGGAGAAGGAAAAGGCATTACTCACTAGGGTTTTAGACCATAAAGTCAAAGTTATATAGATCAAGTCTGTTTTATAAGTAGCTCATTGGCTTAGATTATTTCTGCAGTGGCCACCAAACAGAGCGTAGAATTACCGCAGAGGCAGGAGCAGGATAACATTGAAATATTATCTAGGGTTTACAGTAAGTGTCGAGGAGACGGGACAGGGTTTCTTCCCGGTGTGGTGAAGTATAGAGGCAGATGTAATCTTCTACTGGACTATGTATGGCAAGCATACCTACTTAAAACATGATTAATGACAAAGCATGTTACAACGTTATTCAGCTCTCGTCCAAGAAGAAAAATATATTTCGGACATGAGTACCAGAGTAGGTAAATCAAAGCAATTTTTTTTTTACAAGGAAGAAATTGAACACCGTCTTTATCGCACGTAGCTATACCAAAGTTTTTTCGTTTATTTAGGTCGGATTATCCGTGTCGAAAAGACGAATAACACGTAGATTAAGTTTAGTCGTGTATAAGTTACCACGTTGTGTGCCTTTGTAATGGTTCGCCGAAATTGAAAGAAGCTGTCGAAGCGCCTGAATCCCGGTAAATACACACATCTAGTTAATATTCGAGCTAATAATAACTTTGCCTTAATCATGTGGGTTTTGCACTAATCCATACTAATAAAATGCCTAAATGCGAAAGTGTGTGTGTCTGTCTGTCTGTCTGTCTGTTACCTCTTCACATTTAAACCGCTGAACCGATATAGATGAAATTTGGTATAGAGATAGTTTGAGACCCGGGAAAGGACATAGGATAGTTTTTATCCCGATATTCCCACGGGATCGAATTTATGCGGGTGAAACTGCGGGGCGCTGTTAGTTTAAAACAAATGTTTAAAATAAAATAATATACTCGCAAAAGTTCTACTTAGGCATGGAAAAAAATATATTATAACCTAACTGGGCGTATTATATGCTCCGAAACTGTAGGACAAATGGCGATTTTGAAAAACTAAGATAGAAGAAGAATGGCCTAGAAAAAAAGTCGTACAAGATGGTTCACTCGTCTTTCCTGAAGATAAAAAAAAAGATGCTGATTGGGCCTGCTTTGACCTCATTCACGCCTGATGGAAAGCGATGGATGAGGCCTATGATGGAAAAAAATACAAACCTAGGTAAATGGTTTTCCATCCATTTATGAAAATAAACTTGGTGTTTTACTTGTAATCATTAAACTACAGAACAGGAATAATCGAGTAAAGTAACCGTTTCTACGAAAATAATATTCCTTTTAGAATAATAAGTAGCTCAACAGCAGCTTCGTTCGCGTAAAGTTAGCACTCAAACTTTCTTCGTTGGTCTTTACTCAGAAGTGTGTGTCTGAATATCAGAAAGTGTTTGTGTTACGAACTGACTATGAATAAGACTCGTAATTATTCATTTATTTCATAATTCCCGGGGAAAATGCTTCTGTGATAGTGGAACCTGAAATGATTTTATGTTTTAATTATTTTATTTCTGTAAATAGGTTTATACAAACATTTGTACACGTCAATCATATTTTTAAAACTAGATGAGGTCAGCGTTTCCTATCTGACTATTCTGAGAAGAAAGGCCGAAACAAACTAAGAGGTCAGTCTCTTTTAGAGTCCAGACATAATCTTGGTCAGATCATGTAAAGACCATGTGGATTGGTGTCTGAAATAATCTTTTTGGAAAGAATCACACAAATTAAGTGGACCTGTTTAGTCAGTGCACGCATTTGTCAGTAATCGTGATTTAATATACTGTTCGTCCCGTACCTCATAAGTTCGTGTATTATGATTAACTTGTATTTCTCATGATAAATGAATTGTATTATTTTTGAGAAATAAATGTCTTAAACCGTAAACTGAAGTCTAGATTAAAATAAAGTATAGCCAACTTCATCCACTGCCGGAGACATAGACCTCTCTTTAATAAGATTATGCGCTTGCACACCCAAAGAGCTTCGAATCCACTCAATTACGCGAGTCAAAAAAATGTTTGACCCGCGAAAATTTCGTCTGCCCATTTCGCGGACGACGGACAATCCTAGATCAGTTCCTAGCCACCACCAATCTATACGGCCTACTGCACGTCATTAGCAACACTTAAAATAAAAATAAAAACTTAAACCGACTCCAAAAAAAAAACACTACAAAGTGAAAAATTACTTTAATTTCGGAAGTCGGTGTCGTTGGTTCCGCATTTTCGTTTTTGACACCGGTTTTTTTTTTTTGTTAAAAAGTTTTTATTTCTCTCTTTTTAGTGGGTCTGTTTGTAATTTATCTAAGTTACAATAGCCTAATGTCAACTTGCTCATCGCCTTTTACAAAATATTGCTTTTCCCGATGCACGAACGTTAATTTTTGAAGAGTTGTCCTGGTATTTTACCATCAGCTCCATTTCACCATTCGCATTGTGACGAGCATAAATTGCTTAGCAACCATTAAAGTAATCGAATCGCAACCCGTGAAATACTTATCATTGAGTAGTTCCGGTGGCCATCTGTGATCTTTATCATCAGCTCCACTTCACCAAATGGTGGTTTCCGAGAGCAAATTTACGAGTTACTATTAAAAATACCGAAATCGCTATTGGTTTGCCTATAAAATTTGAGGGTTTCCCTCGATTTCCATGGGATCCTCTCATTAGATTCCAACTTGATAACAATGGGACTACCTCGAGAGTTTACCCTTTAAAACAAAAAAAAAAATATTTAAGTCCACAAATCGGTGAACATCACTGACCTCTATTAACCTTTTGAACGCCATTGTCACATATATGTAACAAACGAAATCTTACCCTGAACGCCAACGTCACAAATATATGACAAAATACAAGAACACACGTCGCACCATATTGTGAAATAAACAATTTAATCATTACTTTTGTGTATTTTTATTTATATAATTTAAAAGTTTAAGCTTCCGTCTATATTGTATTGCATGAAACTAATATAAATAAACCACCAATATCGACACATTTGTTGTTTTAAAAGTAGATGTTCATTTGACAGAAAAAGTGGCCTGGCGTCAGGGGTACGGCGATACGTTTAAATACTCTGGCGTTCAAAAGGTTAAACAAGTGTATAATACAGGTCAATGGTGGTGAACATACATTTATATTTTTTTTTTATACAATGTCGAACATTATAACCTCCTCCTTTTTGGAAGTCGGTTAAAAAGACCGCCCTAATTACTGCGAAATTGTACGGTATAACTGGCTAATGCAATGCGTTGCGATGCCTTCTCTGACGCGGACACATTAACTTACCAAAGTTTAATCACAATCGGTTGAATCATTTTCGAGTTTTTGCGAGACTCGTCATGGCAATTGATTTTTATACATAAGAAAGAAGAAGATATGGATTATTATATTAACCTATAAAATATATACTTAGTTATAAGTTAACTTGCTTAGCCCTAAAAAGGTCATGTACTCATTAGTTTAGCCAGGTCAAATTCTGCAACTTTGTGTACATAATTGTGTAGACGGTGTCAAAATTAAAATCAAATCTGACCTGCAAACTAGGATGCACGGCGAGCTGCAACAACGTTCTGACGACGCCGAGGTGTCCCTTATTGACGGCGATGTGCAGAGGCGTCTGCCTCCTGCGGTTGCGCGCGCTGAGGTCTGCGCCGGCGCCGGCCAGCGCGCGCAGGGCGGCGGGCTCGTCGCCGAAGGCCGCGTGGTGCGCCGCGCGGTCGCCGTCGCGGTCCTCCGCGTCCACGTCCGCGCCCGCCTCCACGAGCGCGCGGATCACCTCCACGTGACCGTTTTGGGCTGCCGCCTGCCACGATAACAGTTAATATTATCGTATACGTACCCTTAACAAAGGAATGGACTAGACTTAAAATAAAATGATGACAAGAAGAGCGAGTCCAAAGGAAGTTCTTGTATCATTTATCCTTACAAAACACAACTGCGACACAATTAAAATCTTATAAAGACCGTGTTCATCACTTTAAACTCCAAAGCCTCACCAATAATAGAATAGAACGGTAATAGATCTTTATTTGACATTTAAAATGAATACTGACCTACTGTCAGAAATATTACCATGGTCACCGCAGGGTTACAATCCGTTCAGACAATCTTTGCACAAAACCAACTTGGGTCGAAATTCTCCCTTTACGAGGGCTACCAAATTGTATAGGTGATGCTATATATATGCCGAATAGCTGAAATCGATATCAATCACATGTTGTCTTAACACTTTTAAAAGGAAATTAAATAAGCAGTTTTAGTTAGAGGACTTATCCTTCCAATAATCTATCACTTTTAATTTTAAAATTTTAAATTAAATAAAAGTTAGAAGCAGGCGGGACCCATTCCATTATTATATATTCTAACTCAAATGGGTCCCGCCTGCTTCCAACTATTATTTAATTTAAATTTTGTTGTTTGTTTTTAGCTTTTAAATTTTTATTTAACTTAAGTTTTTTACCGCAGTCAGGTTTTTTAGTTTTTTTAATTACTTTTAGGGTTCCGTACCAAAATGGTAAAAAGGAACCCTTATGGTGCGACTCAGTCTGTCTGTCACAGCCGGGTATCTCAAGAACTACTAATGCTATCAAATTGAAATTTAGAATAGTTTTAGATGATGTTTGTCCAACTATTTTGGAAATAAAAGAGAAATTTTTCGATGTTTGCATAGGAGAAAAATCTGAAATTATTCTGTGATAGAAGTTTAGGTAAAGATTACAGGAAAAATAAAACGATGCGATGTCTCTCGATAGCACACTTTTTCAGAAATCATCAACAAAAGTTACTTTAATTCCACTATCGGTCAAGAGATGGCGCTGACCTAAAATTGCATTATTTTATTCAAATTCAAATTTTTACACCGCGGTGTTAAAATTCTCTGGCAATATAGCGCCTCGCTGATGAAAATTTAAAAACATATGATGGTACGGAACCCTCGGTACGCGAGTCCGACTCGCTCTTGACCGTTTTTTTTTAACAATTTGCGGTAAACCATAGAAGAATATGATAGGGTATATCAATCCAAAATTTGAACAAAATCTATCCGGTAGTATTAGCTTGATGCTGGAACATACATTCAGACAAAAATTCTAAAATCTATATTTTCGGCATTAGTATCGTTCCCAGACTTCGCAGCAATCTTTTTCAGAAATATTCAATGTACGTACAGTTTTGCCTTCACTACAATTTTATTAAATATATATACAGATAATAACTTGATTGAATACAATTCTGAACGGAACGGAGTTCCCGTTTCACGTATTCAATTATAGCATACCTGTAGGGCAGTGTGTCCGCCATAGAAGCCGTTAACGTCGACATGTGCCGCATCCGTGCGGCCCAGTATCTCGGCGCAGCGCGTCGCGTCTCCGTTGGCGGCCGCCTTCACCAGCTCCTCGTTAGCGTCACCCGTCACGTGAGATTCAAACAACTTCTTCAAAAGCGCCGACAGACGTTCCCCTAAAATAACGATATTTATTAGATACTAGTAACCGTTTTGTTATATCTATCACAGAGAGACTCATAGAAAGCGGGTCAACTAAGGTATGGTGCGGCTACTGAGTTGCCTATTATGAACAGTCAGCGAAATGTGTTGTTTAAAAAATTTACAGACTACGTCAATTTGCCGTTATAAAGCCATTTTGTACGAATGATAAAGAATGGCAGTTGTGATTTGAATAAACAGACAATAATTTAAGGGTAATAGTTGATTTGCTAAACAATCCTATTCCCTGACAGTAGAATTTTTTTCTGATAATGACCCACGTTCTAAGCGAGTCTTTTTACTTAAAATCAAGTCAAGCAAGTCTGCTTCGTCGCCGCTAAAGTTAACCTTGTTCCATTTATGCGTTCCGTCGGCGCATCCCTCACCCATTTTATATGCAATTCACCTAGCTGAAAGTGTAATGTTTATTTTTGCTCATAAGTCATTCATAACAAAAAGGGCTTTCACGACAAAAAAACTTTATTAAGCCAAATTATAGGCACAATAAGAAAGCAGCTAAGCGGTGCGCGGAGCGAATGATATTAATAGCACTGATCAGATTTGACTGAATCAATTTACCGGTGTCTCTCGAACGAACAGTTTATTAACGTTCTTGCTTGAGCAACTCCAAAATGAAAACCAAAATGTTTATCAACATATACGGCGATTTGCGGAAGCGTGTCGTAGATAAGGTCTTGTTAGGAGCATAAATATAATTTGAAAAAGCAAATTCCGCTTTTTATTATATAGATTTATGCATATTAGTGACAAAGAAGCTAATAAAGGTTACCTGACGAGTTTCCGGGAATACTTCCATCAGATGACGCGACTTTAGTTACAGCGTTGGGATTGTAAGTCCACGACGTATTGCACACCTCCACTTTGAGGTCATTGTCATGGTATATTTGTTGAACACGACCAATTTTTCCGAGTGTCTGTGAACAAAAACATATTTAATGCGTTCAACTAATCCGTTTTTATTTTTACGATCGACTAGCTGTTTTAAAGCTGATCTCTCCAATTATAAGAAATAAATAAATATAAGACAGCATTTATTCTGTTAAAAAACAAATGACTATTATTCGGGAAAAATGTGCCCTTGTCATCCGAACCTCACACCCCCGCCTAGGGTATTAGGTGATCTGTGTTCACGCCCCCGATACTGTTTTGAATGGTTCCACACCGGATGGAAGCGTGCGTCCTTTTGCTGTTTATATGCAACTTTTGTCTTGTTCATACACCACTTATTGATTGGTTTGTATAGATACCAAAAGGAATTAAGTCCTTATATACAAAATCTACTCAAAACCATCTTAAACTCATCTATTCATTCACTGACAGACAGCGCACAGCCTAAACTACTGGATCTAGAGTTCGAAAAACCCTTCCTTTCGTTACATAAACTCAAACTCAAAGCATTTATTTCAAATAAACCAATTACAGGCACTTTTGAATTGTCAAGGGGTCGGTCAGTCTGAAAGATGGAAGCTAGTTGCCCATTCCAAAGCGTAGTAGGTATGTACCTATAGAGAAGAATGGGCAAGAAACTCCACGAACACTCTTTTAAATCAAAATAATATGGTTTCAAAGTATTGGTTACATCATTCTTGTTAAAAATGATGCATGTGAGAACGATGCAGAACGTTAAAATCGTCCGTAATTAAAAAAGAAAGAGATGACCTGTCCCAACTAAAGGCGCCCGTTCACGAACATGACGCATGGATTAGCATCATTCAGCTCAACCATTTTGAAGGGAGCTAAATGATCCAACACATGCGCCACCACTATCAGCGAGACATTTGAGTGAGCATGACATACTCTCAGCCACCAGGACACATTCATGTCAATGAAAAACGTACCCAGTAAATGCTAGTTTTATAGTATGTACATAGTACTCACACATGTGCTAGGCAATTATACAATACTAGGAGATTGAATTTACCTATATAATGCAAAAATTGTATTTTAAAATCTTCAGCAACTCCAACAGTACTTTCCAATGATAATCAATTTATTTATGCGTCCTTATGGAGCAGGTCCAGCGATTAGCTAAACATTTTTATCAACGATGTAATCCCCCAATTTATAATATGCCTGGTTGCATAGTGTGCGTTTTATACAAGATTAAAATTTATAAGATAACGAAAGGGAGGGTTATGAATATTAATTCCCTAATGTGGTCAAATAGGATGCAAGTTTGAGCACTAGGCTTGCAGGTACATAAAGTTAAAATAAAGAGTACTAACGGGCGCCATGGCCTCTGCCCACTCGCCGTGGCCGCACTGCAGCGTCTTGACGCGCTCCTGGTCGGCGCACACCTGCACCAGGTCGCCGACCGCGAACCCGCCGCCACTCGCGCCCGACGAAGACGCCGATGCGCTCAGATTGCCGCTGCAAACCTGCGATGCATACATAACGGGTGTAAAAAAAACGAAAAGTCACTTGTACTCCCCGTCATTTTGATTTTTTTACTACTGGACTATACCTGGCAAAATTATGGTTACGGAAATATTGATGGCCAAAGTTTTTTTTTTTTTTACTAAAAATATGTACTTAATTGCATAAAGTTTAATTTTCTATACAAATAAATAAATGCGCGCCCAACATCGACGCCAGTCAGAGGAATTTAGGCATTACGACTTACATACGCCGTTGTATTGAAAAACAAATCCTGCGTCATTGCTATACACTTGGGTGATTCAGACTAATTAATATTGCAACACATTAGCATGTTGTGACAGCCCACTCAGGTCCTGACAAACGAAAGACTTTTCAAGGTAGAGATAAACTACGATAACATGGCACGCCCCTCCAAATTACTGTTTTAATGTGTGTAGTGACATCCTTACGAAGGAGTTTGTATGTAGTTGTAAGTTTTTGTTTGACGACCGTCTCATTACGCACACATGCGTTGTGAATCTTGGTGGTGCATTGTAAATACTTTCACAAATACTTTCAAACGTTTTGAATTTTGGAGGGGCGTGCCATGTTATCGTAGTTTATCTCTACTAAGATCGCCAAACTTTATAGAAATACTAACTGCGCCCCGGGGTTTTACCCGCGTAAGTATCGATTTAGGGGTATGAAAAATAGATAGTAGCCGATTCTCAGACCTACTGAATATGCATATAAAATTTCATAAAAATCGGTCATGCTGTTTCGGAGGAGTACGGTAACTAACATTGTGACACGAGAATTTTATAGATTAGATTGGGAACAACCAACTAAACATTAACACCAGTAACAACTTTAATGTTAACAATATTGAGAGTCAAAAATACTGTCAATATCAAGCAATATGCTACAGTTATTATTAGATTGATTACAACAATCAATAGTTTACTCATATTCCTTTCTGTGATTCATTTATTACACTTAAGTTTAGCGATACACTTCCTTGTTTAGAGTGCGGTTTTTAACAAGAATTTCTGATTTCAATATTGTTTTTTATGTAGTTTACAACAACATGGTGGTTATATAATTCTTTAATAGTATCTCGCCTTTTTTCCCAGAAGGGGTAGGCACTGGTAGGCACTCATGTACATTCTTATAATAATATTAACACAATATTTTTTGATGATGAATTCTGATATATTTATAACTTTTTCCAGTAGTTACTAGTACTTTCATACCTTGGTCAGCACAGCAGGGTTGAACGTCCATCTGTTTCCACTGGGGTACGTGACCACGATGTCGTGGTCCTCGTCAATGCCGACCACCGTGCCAGTGGTGCCGAGGCACTCAAACATGCCATCTGTCCAGCCGCCATGACCGTGTTGCAATGACTGTACTATTTCAAGGTCCAGGTCCACGTTCACCTAAAAATTAAAAAATAAAATTAAGTTACTAGAAGCCCTGAAGGAATTAGAAATTACAATAACTTTAGCAAATAGTAAGGAACCAATTTATGCAGGAATCATCTTACTTAAACTTAACTTACTCAAACTTGGAAATAAAGCATTATTATTATTATCTATTGATAGTTGCTGAGGAATATATAACATTGTACAATAGCGTACAATATTGCCTTTTTTTGCATTCATTTGTGGCAAGCCTTTTCTAAAGAAGCAAACACTATAAAACAAACAAAAAAAATATGATAATAGAATCTAGGATGTTTCCATCAATGAGCGAGATGTGTGAGCCTCCAACTTAAAGGGTTTCCATAACAAAATGTCCATTAATATGTACATACACCCACCTGATCACCCACTTGTAGGCCATGCGGCCCAGTGCGCCCGGGGCCTAACTCCCCCAAAAGTGGTAAATGTTCCTTGTACACATTTTGACCTTTCACATCATTTACAACCTGAAATAACAAAACATATTTTTTTCAATTTGGTCAATGTTTTTATGTACTACATCACATATATATATCCCTACGTGTATTGTACACATGGGGATTTATATATATTTTACAATATCTAGTTACCAACTAACAGCGCCCCGCGGTTTCACCCGCGATAGTTGCTATCCCGTGGGAATATCGGGATAAAAAGTATCCTATGTGTTAATCCTGGTTATAAACTATCTGTGTACCAAATTTCATCCAAATTTGTTGAATAGTTTTTGCGTGATTGAGTAACAAACATCCAAACATCTTCACAAACTTTCACATTTATCTATGTATATACAGTGTGCCAGGTAAAACGAGGGACATACTTTAAGGGACTGTAATACTCATGAAAATGAACAATATTTAACATGAGGCGGACTCAAAAATAGGAAATAAAAAACAGCTGTTCCCTACATTTTGTCCAGTTATGCGAACATAAACGTAAAGAGCGGATGGTTTTATTTTCTCGATTTCAGTGTTGGTCTCTTAGTAAAAGTTGTTCATTTTTATGGGTACTACACTCCCTTATAGTATGTCCTTCGTTTAACCTGACACACTGTATAAAATAGTAAACTGACTGACTAGGTGATATATCAACATACAGCCCAAACCGCTGGTCCTAGAGACATGAAACTTGGAAGGTGTGTTCTTTGTGAAGAGTAAGTATTCACTAAGAAAGGGTTTCTTGAAATTTCACCCCTAAGAGGGTGAATGGGGGGAGGGTGAAATTTCATGCGGACGAATATTTCACGCAGACGAAGTCGCGGGCAGAAGCTAGTAATATTATAGTAGGATTAAATAATACAATAAATAAACCATCAAATAAATTGACAGGGTTTTATGGGACTATGTTTTATTTTTAGAGGGATGTGCTAAAATATTATAAATAATTCAAAACATAATAACTTTTATATTGGTCTATAACAATAATGAGGAAAATGGATTGATTTACCTTTAAGTCTGCCATGCCCTCAAACCCAACTCTGTAGAGATTCTTGGCTCCATTGTCCCATACAACATAAGCAGCAGATCTAGGACTTGCAGCAGACCAGTCTTGTACCTCATTGACCTTTCCTCTTCTTCCATTCCCACCATCCTGATCTTCCCATTGCCAGTCAACCTATAAAATAAAGCGTGTATATCCATTTGGGTTGTCAACTATTCAAATTCAAAAACATTTATATGTTTGGTCATATAATCAGATTATTTTTCAGTTCTTCTCAAATTCATTTAAAGGTGCACATTTCCAGTATCTCAAGCCAAAAAAAAATTCTGAATAGGTAAGTATGCTTATTATCAAAAAATTTTGTTTTCTCTAATTGGTTACAAATTACATTCTATAAGAGCTTTATAAGATAAATAAATAAAAGCTTTATTTAGTTATTTTAAAAAAGCTGTTTTAATTATAAAAACTTTAAGACAATATAAAATAACATACCCCTCTCACAACTCTAGCTCCTGGAAAGATGCCTTTAACCGCTTGCTTTTTGCTCTTGCGTCGAGGTTCTACAAGACACCTCTGGGCCCCCGGTGCACTTATGCGGTAGAATCTGTGTCTGAGATTGTGTTTGTCACCATGATAGCAAACTGAACACAGATCATAGTTACTGCACTCAGCACATTTCCAACGAATGCCTAGAAAGTTTAGAATACTTACATTTCACATATTTGAATACATAGAAAATATTTTATTACATTATTTTGACATTTTGTTTCCAATTTCCATTACAGTTTATTTACAATTATATCAATTAAGTCTGATCAGTGAAGCAAAAGTTTCTACATAATTGTCTGTTGTAATAAAAACATAATAGTTACCAAATATAGGTTGCTGTCTACAGGTGTCACACATAGTGCCTTCATGCTTGACACCAGTTGGGGCACTATCAAGTATTCGCAAGTCATAAGCTCCAGAGCACCTGTAATTAGCAGCCGTCCCATTGTCCCAAACAACAACCACCTCCTCAGGAGATTCAAAGTTCCTCACTGTACCAACATGACCCTCCCCACCATCCTGCAAACAATAATGGGCATCCAGTGATATGTAGGTACAATCCCTTGCATTAATAAATAGCTTGATTCAGTCAACAGTTACTTGGAAGTTTATATAATATAGAATAACAATCAAACAGTATTTATTTACACTTTTGTTAACATTAATTTATTATTGATTCCTATCAGAATATTATACGATTGCAGCACATTTACTTAGAAACCAACAATATTTTATAGTGACGTCTTTTATTTATGATAATTAAAACTAAATAAATTATATTATAATATTGAACTATAAAGGTAACACCTGAAGATTCAACTACACTGTAATAATATCCATGAAATATAGACAAAAGCAATAGGTTAAGACGATATTTCTTTCTCCAATTGATAGGACCATCTTATATGTTTCCAACAAAACAAAATATTGTTTCGAATTTCTGGAAACATTTAATAGAAAAATAGTGTACTTATAACAAAAATAAACAGTGTTAATTCTACCTGTTTGCCCCATTTCCAATCTGGACCCCGAATTACACGAGCCCCAACCCCTTCCATCATAAATCTAGTGGCCCTAGAGGATGTTGACGATCCAGGTATATTAGGTTCCATTAAAACAAATAATAAGCAGTTGTATAGGATTGTAAAAAGTTATTTATTCACTCCACCTAGCTGTAAAGGTATATGTCAAAACTTTTGGTTTTGGTTTTTGGTTTGACAGTCGAATTTCGTCCAGGAACGTTCTAACCAATACTCTGGCCGCCTTCCGAATTGGCTAATATCGCTCACAGCACTCAAATCGTCTCACATGCGTTCCATAATTGATATCACGATTATGACAGCTGAGAGCTGTCAACAATTCGGAACACTCGTTAGCGCGCTCACAGTGCTTAGTCGGTGTCAAAAAGATATTACAGCAGTATTTCTTCATAAAAACACCACACGTTTCTTCCTTTTCTTTGTTTAGGTGGCGACTGTCAGCCACAAGCACAATTTCGAAAATGCCACGTTATTAAAAAGATATGATGCAGCTCAAAATAAAACACACACTGACACATCCTCATCCTCACACACACACACACACACACACTGTAATTTTTGACAGCGCTCACGGTGATATTAGTACGAGGCATGGTCGGCGTTATCGCAAGATGGCGCATGCCATGACGTCATCTATGACGATTCACGGGACATCGTTATCGCGCTCACGCCAATTCGGTCGGGTTTTTAACGCGCCCTCTGTCACCTTTGTATTGCCGAAATGCAGTGTTGTCATTATGAAACTGCTGAACGAAACTGTTGAAACCAGTCAAAGGTGCGTTGCAACCACCATGTGGAATTAGTATGTCCTATAGGTACAACTAGATTATTATACTTTCAATGTAGATGAGCCACTGACCTGGCGTCTGGCGTACTTCAGTGAGATGAGCTTACAACACTGACCTCTATTAAACAAGTACCTTGTTTAATACAGGTCAGTGGCTTACAAACACCGAAACGTCAGTTTCTAAAGAGGTAACTCCAGTAGAACACGATGGAAAAATCACAATAAGAAGCGAAAAAATATTTTAATTTTCATTTAACAAGCAAGTTTTATGAATGATAGATGTTGAATCTTGTCACAATAAAATTTCAGATGGAAAGATTAGGGCACGGGCGTAGCCTGGTTTTAATGTTCAAGAAAATAAAAAAGAGCATGAAAATTAATATGAAAAAAAATCACGTATTCCTGTAAAAGAATATGAAAAAGAAATGAAATGTGTGAAAAAGACAGGGTTGCATTGGAAAACCAAATTATTAGTCTTCTGATTTGAGAATTAATCTTCAGTTTTTCGTAGAATCCATACTAATATCCATACTAATATTATAAATTCGAAAGTAACTCTGTCTGTCTGTCTGTATGTTACCTTTTCACGCCTAAACCACTGAACGGATTTCCGTAAAATTTTGCAGAGAGATAGATTGCATCCCGGGGAAGGACATAGGATATTTTTATCGACATACCTCGCGGGCGAAGCCGCGGGCGGAAGCTAGTTATAATATAAATGTAATTTTTTGAACATCGACCATTCCTTGTAATAATGTCAGTGTCAGGTTGTATTTTGATCAAATCAAAACTATAGAGAGCCGTCCGCGCTGGCGCGGCCGCCTCCACTTCGTACCGTCCGCGCCAGGGGCGCCAGTCGTCGTCCCAAACGTAATTCCAATTTTTTCTTTGTTGATAACAGTAACTCGTCATAAAAACTAATTATATACGTAAAAAAAAACTAAATAAATGAGCTAGCGACATCTGGCGACTTTTGACTTTCTGTCTGGCGACATTTGCTTTAGTCGAGTTGGCAACACTGTAGCCAATTCGGAAGGCTTTCATACTAAATTTTTTTCCTCTATGAGGCGGCCTATCTGTCAGTTGTCATTAGCTGTGATTGTTAGTGTCACTCGAAGTTTCGATACTGTCAAAAGCAATTATTTAATTTCGTGGAACAGGTGGATAATTGAAATGTACTCTGTGATTGTAATTATTTAGATCTTCAAAAATTCAAAATGCTTCAGTGTAATTGATAAATAATATATTGTGTTATTATTTGAATTCTGGAACCGTGCGGTGGTTTATTTTGGGTGCTTCATTATTGAAGGATTTGACTGTGTTCACGTTTTTTTCAGTAGAGCTTACATCATTTTCGCTACGATGTCTAGCAATCGCAATAAATATGAAAAAGCTCGAAGACGTCTTGCTGCGGTAACATTTTTAACAAATATATCATTAGATGGCAAGATAAGAGACCCTGATTTAGTTCAGATAGTGGAAAAAACACCGATTAAAGACAAAACTGATTCGGGTTCCAAAGCTGTTGATATTCTCAAGGATAAAGAAACAGCTCTACGAAACAGTGTTCGAAATAAAAATAAGGCACTCAATTCGAGTCCAGTGCATCGTATCGGTGCTGATAATCATTCTTTAAGTTCAGACTCTGAACTCATTATTACACCTGTGAAGGGTGTGAATACATCTTTTATCAGAGAAAGGTACTTTTATCAACATTATTAATTATAATAATTCATAGACATTAAAACCATCCATGATTTTACTATAAAAGCATGTCTTAGGAATATACATAATAATATCAATTTTATGACATTGTGTTTTTGTTATAAGCTATGTGTTTACTAAAATAGCAGAGAGAACCCATTATTCCCCTTAACTTAAGGAGAAAAATGAGTTCTCTATGCTCTTCATTTTCAATGACTTGAGGGCCAGAGTGTTTTTGATGTTTTCAAGAATTTGAAAATTATCAGCTCTTTTCTAGAAAGTGCTAACAATTCATAAAAAAATTATACTAATCTAAATATGTTTGCTTTTAATGTTGTACTATTCCCTCAGAAGTGTTTATATAATACTAGCTTCCGCCCGCGGTTTCGCCCGCAAGGTATGTCGATAAAAACTATCCTATGTCCTTCCCCGGGATGCAATCTATCTCTCTGCCAAATTTTGTCGAAATCCGTTCAGTGGTTTAGGCGTGAAAAGGTAACATACAGACAGACAGACAGAGTTACTTTCGAATTTATAATATTAGTATGGATTATAGTGATTAGAAGCTATTTATTGTGCTAAGTTTTCTTTGGCTGAAACCTGTAATATTTAATTTTAAAACTTATTTTATAGGTGTTCTTCTGGAACTACAGAATCTTTTAAAGATAAGCATGGCTCATCTAGATCTAGAAAAACTCATCTTGTTACCCTAACTGGTGCTAATGCAGATGAGAAAAGCAGTTCAGAAAGCCTTAATTTTGGTAAATAATACATTGTTTAAAATTAAATAATATTTAAAAACATAAACAATATTATTTATGGGCTTGATTCAATTAGAACGAATTGTGCACTGTATTAACTGTAAATGTAATTACTGTTACAGGCAAATTCAGAACAAGTAACACATGCATCCCAGAACATCATGCGTTAACAAAAGAAGTGCGGATGATACGTCCAAATAAAGGAGTATCGTTCAGGGATGAAAGACTTGCAATAGTGCCAGGACAGGGTGCTCCTTGTGTAATATTTAGTACCATTCCATACTCTAAGACTATTCGCAATGCACGGTAATTTATTTTATGTTATAACATTTTTTTTGATGCTATAGTATATATTACCTTAGTAAAATTATGTTTAAAATATTTGCTTTAGGTCTGATCTGCGAAAAGATGGTGTGAGAAGGAGGAACACATCAGGGCCAAGACCACTTTCTGCCATCACTGACAATGGTATGGATCCCTTTGACCTTCTTGGCCTAGAGAAAGAAGAAAATGGCCAAGAAATATCATATTCAAAATTATTGGTGCCCTCCAAACTTTGTACAAGGGAACAGTACAAAAAAATGTATGAAGGAGAAATGACTGAAAAGGCTAATTGGAAACTAGTTAATCGTCATCCACATGTCATTGCAAGGTGAAATATACAATTTTTCTTTTGTTTTTTTTATTTGTAAAATGGCTTTTAAGGTCCATGGCATGTCTATAGTCTGCAATTAGGATTTTTTTCAAATGGCGTCCACCCATGACACCTGTATAAATCAATAGCTGACATCAATACAAACAGAAAACAATAGGATGAAACTCTGTAAATCGTCATGTTTCCGTGATATTAATGTTCAAAGTTGATTACATGACATCCATATTTTACTTACTGGCGTAAATAGTGTTACTTAAGTACATGTTTCAAATAATCTGAAAGTTATGTTTTCTATTTGCATTGACGTCAGCCATCGATTTATATAGGTTTTACAGAGGCAGCAATTTTGAAAAAAAAAAAAAAATGGCGGGCAGGTAGGTATGCCGCGGACCTTCAAAGCCCTTTGGTTTGTGTATCTTTATTATTGAAGTCTAGGAGTTAGAAACTTTTGATATAAGTAGGTAGCATTTATATGCAGGTTAGATCCATCAATTAATTCAATTAATATCCTGCTGCTTTTTTGTTGAGGTCTGACATTCATTTAATTTGTCAAGTATCAAAGATCTGAAAGATCTCTACATGATCCATGCTCAATGCTGTGCATGTTATTGAATGTTTACTTTCTTCAATAATACTATTATCATTACATAAATATGTGTGTTCTATCTTATCTATCTAAGTACTGTATTTTTTCAGTAAGTATGTAGAGATAATGTATATTACTATAAAATTACATTGTCAAATTATGAGGGTAACTTAAATAGAGACATTTGAATGAACTAATTCATTCATATACTAGACTAACAAAAACAATATTCACTGTTCTTTAGTTAAAGTTATGGATACCTCAATATTAAAATTATTAGATTGCCATGAACTCAAAATCTAGACACATACACCTGCAAGCAAAAAAATCGACCCACCCCATGCTCTTCGAAAGAGTATAATTCAACAAGGTTTACTAAGAAAGCCTAATATATTGTATAATATATTAAAAGCTTCCTGAAAGTATGTAGATTACATTACAGAAAGAATTTTATCAAAACTGAATCATTCGTTTTTGAGAAAATCGCGAACTTACAAATATGGGTGTTGAATATAGAACCTCCTTTTTTTGAAGTCTGTTAACAAAATTCAAGTTCAATTTTGATAAAACAAACAGAAATTTAAAAAAAAATACGTTGAACAATTTCATTGAAAAAAAAGTTCCACACTTTTTCTGAGCAAAAGTGAGTCCGTACTTTACCTACCTTCACACAATATAAAATAATAAATTATATTCATAACGATTTTTTTGAGAGAATTTTTTGCACGCAAGTTTTTAATTGCAATGCACTCGTCCGTATCTTACATACCTACTTATCTGTTAATACATGTCATACATTATGTACAACATATTCACACACACTTTTTCATCATGAATCTACATAAATTATTTGTAACTTGTTACTTACACGCATTACTATTAAATGCATTTTGAACTCATGCAGTCTTCACAATCATTTCATCACTAACAAATTTGAATTTCAGGACTAAGTTATTGACGAGGCACAAGGATAAAAAATGGTAAACACTGAACAGATTAAAATCTGCTATGCAACACTTAGATTTGGCTAATGCTGCTACCCTGCTAAAAAAAATATGGAGTATTCAGTATATTTTATAATATACATTAGGATAATTTGTACTATTTTATACCGCTTAGTTTTGGTCAGTAATCACTATACTATCACTGTATTATCAGGTTACTTTAGATTTTGTGCAGTGAATATTTCTAAGCTTGATATTTGGGAGTAATTGGTTTCTAATGAAAAACTTCAGTGTATTTATCACTGTCTTGATACCTAATATTATGTAAATCCAAGCTACAAATACTGTGTATGTAAAACTCACCTCACCCACTAATCACATGTCCATGTTTATAACCTGGGTTTTATGTGATCTGGAATTAACTGATAGAACATAATATAACATTAAGAAGTGTGCATGATTTTTATTGGGAACATAGAATGAGATGGAGTGGTATATAACAATAATATAGATATTAAGTAAGACCTTATGTATTTAGAATTTTAGAGCATGTTACCAATCCACTTCTTACTGACTGTCTTTTATTGCATGCTGATATAATTGGTTCTAACATGAAAGAAATAACAGCCTGCACACATACCCTCTTACTAATAAACGTATTATATCAGATGAATAGTTACACACCAATTTCTCTCTTTCAGTCATCAGTAATTTGACTTTCGAAAGAAGAAGACAAAGCGCTGTGTAACTGTACAGACGCTATACAACGTTTATTAGTATATGTTTAGCAGAATAATGACAGTTGTTATCTTTGTAGGTGTTTCTCATATGAATCATCGCAGAGGACAGCAATTCCATCCTCACCACCACACTCCTCAGTTGATATGAAAACATTTGACTGGGATGAAGGATCATTACTCTCTCAAAAATATGTATGTATCCATTGGTTTTTGTATGAAATATTTTTAACTTCCTTGTTAGGGTTCCCCGTACCTCAAAAGGAAAAAACGGAACCCTTATAGGATCACTCGTGTGTCTGTCTGTCTGTCCGTCCGTCTGTCACAGCCAATTTGCTCCGAATCTTATGGACCGATTAAGTTGAAATTTGGTGCACATATGAATCTCTGTGACCCAAACACCGACGTGTAACGTAAAGAGTTTTGAAAATGGGAGTCATTTTTGAGGGGTAAATAGACAATTAAAAAAAAAGTTTCGCAATCTGTACCGTGTGACATATCAAATGAAAGGGCTTACCGTGAGGATCTCAAATATATTGTTTTCATAATTTTAAAGTAAATTGTATTAAAGTTATTTAAGACAATAGACGGAAATTTACCATTCCCCCCCCCCCCTTCTCTCCGAAACTACTGAGCCTAAAATAAAAAAAAAATACAGTATATAGTTCTATACCTATAGATTACAGGAAAATTAATAAGAAGTCATCTTGAAACAACATGGTAAATCTCTCAATATTGTGCGTACAAACTTACGTTTTCAGTTGGAATGTCGGTGTCACGTTCTTTAAAAACACATGGTAGATAAAATATTCATCGTACGGAACCCTCTCCACGGGAGACCAACTCGCACTTGACCGGTTTTTTAAAATATAATAATAATAATTATAATCTTAAGTTTGTCCAAAAACATACAGAGTTCGAAATACAGTTTTGATATTTGGTTTAAAAGTATATTAATTGTTTATGTTGCAAATATTATTATGTTGTATATTATTCTCAGTAGCAAGCGCTAGCGCCAAGTATTCCTGGGTTAAATTTCTGAGTCACAACCGCAAAATGTATTACTGGGTTTTCCTACTAGGATATTCTCACTGCTGTCTGAGAACTTCCTAATAGGAAAACATATACACCTGAATGTGATAGGAAATTAATATTTAATTTCTTACAGGTTCAATACTGTCCCAATGTATTAGACGATCCAGAGCTGATTGCTGGAAAACACAGAACACTTCTAACATTCACATCCTACATGACGTCTATTATTGACTATGTCCGACCGCAAGATCTCAAAAAAGAACTAAATGACAAGTTTAGGGAGAAGTTCCCACACATCAAGTTAACTCTCAGTAAATTAAGAAGGTAATATTTTTACACGACTGCCCAAAAGGAGTAATGTATTCAGGGTTGATGTACCTATGTTTGTATATGAGTTTCTTTATTCCACCATAACTTTTAAATGCCTGAACAGATTTTGATTTATGGGGTATCGTTAGAATCCTTAAAACATCCGGAGTGACACTGGCTATATTTTTTTTTTGTTGAAAAAAATCGTTTTAGCGGCAAGCTTCATTCTGAAAAGTGGAAAAAAATTTTTTGCTTCAATTATTACAATATGGGTATCAAATTGAAGGTCTTGATGAGCACATTCCAAATATATAGCCGACCGTAGCAATTAACATAGTCGTATGTGAAAAATCGCTACTACCCTAAAGTAGCGATTTTTCACATAGGGCATTTCATAAACTTATTCTAAAATGCATTAGAATGAAAGTCGCAAATCGCTACTACCCTAAAGTAGCGATTTTTCACATAGGGCATTTCATAAACTTATTCTAAAATGCATTAGAATGAAAGTCGCAAAAATGTAGATCCGACAATGTTAATTGCTACGATCGATATAATTTATGGGCACCAGTTTTACTTAAGTACGGTGTACGTGCAAAACAACCATTTCATATTTGGCTGTGCAAACTATTTAATCAGACTTTAGTAAGACTGAAAATGTTTAAATGAGATAAAATGTATAAAATAAAAATAAATAATTTAAAAAATATAAAAAACACGACTGCCCTGCCAAAAAACGAACTTAAAAGTAAAAAACAAGTTGTATGACTGAACAGATAAATACAATAAAATTGTCATTGCAGTCGGGGGACCTCTTAGATTAAAAAGTGTTCCACAGAATGGTCCCCCGACTGCATTGTCAATTTTATTTATCTGTTTAGTCAGGGAATACAACTTGTTTTTTACTTTTTAGTTCGTTTTTTGGCAGGGCAGTCGTGTTTTTAGTTCTTTTATTATTATTTATTTTTTTACAACAATATTTGATGCAAGATGTTTTGGATTTTAACTGAATTTTTAATTTTGCAGCATCAAGAAAGAAATGCGGAAAATTGCCAAACATGACAGTGGAGGAGTGGATCTGCTGTCAGTTGCACAGGCCTATGTTTACTTTGAGAAGTTGATTTTGGCAAATCTGATCAACAAAGATAACAGGAAGTTGTGTGCCGGCGCATGTTTAATGCTCTCTGCCAAACTCAATGATGTGAAAGGAGAAGCATTGAAGGCGCTCATAGAAGTAAGGAAATGTTTTACACATAGTTTAATATTTATAATGACCATAATACTTAGGTAGTTTTGTATATTCTTTCAGCGCATTGAAACCACATTTAGAGTGAACAGAAAAGATTTGATGCGATTCGAATTCGCCGTCCTTGTGGCGTTAGAGTTTGGGTTGCACGTGCCGCCGTACGAGGTGTTCCCGCACTACCAGCGCCTGCTCCACGACTCGTGACCTTGGCGCCGACTGGCCTTCGAGCCATGTATCCGCGTGTGTCACCGACGACGCGCCACCATCGTTGACAATTTAAGAGCCAGTGCCTGGATGTAAAGTGTTGAAATACATGTTCGAACGTTCTAGACGTTGTTAAGAAGAAAGAAAGAAAAAAAAATACATTCATTTAGCACAGACTAGAAGGCACACAATACACACATGACACAATACATACATCAGTTAAATACAAAGAATAAACATCAAAATAAAAAAAAGGTGTAAAGTCCGATGTCAGAAATTAGCAGGAAAGTGTGCCTCACGGCTGCGCCAAAAAGGCCCAGTTCAGCAAAAATGCCAGACAACTAGTGCCTGACGCTGGTTTTCAACTGGACCAGCATAGCTATTCACAAAGCTACGACACGGTTTGGTACCGTATCGAATGTCAATGATATCGACGAAATCCTATAATTGCTATTCACAAATCCGAAACCGTACAATTTTGACAGTTCATATACGGTATGAAGACATCAATTCTTCCGACAGGTATTTGCTGTCGGAAGTGTTATCGAATAACAAAATATTGTTTAAAAAAGAATAATCTAAGCAATAAGTGTCGAAACACGGCTCCGGGCAAGGTCCTCAGCCCTTGCATGAATGCAAAGAGCATCTGCCGCTGCTCCAATGACACTCTTTTCTGAAAATATGCATTTTCAATATTAGGTACCACGTTTTATAAAATTAAAATGAGGAAATAGTAATTTGTTTAAATACCGATAAAATACATACAACCATTTTTCTGTTAAAAAAAATAACTAATTTTTCACTCCTCAATTAATATTTTTTTTTTTTTTTTAAGTCGCCCAAAAAGGGCAGGCTATAGTCTTTCGACCATACCGCCTTGTCTTCCGCGTAGTTCTCAATTATCTCTATAGCTCAAAACAAGATTCAGAAAAATAATTATTCCAGGTTTGACAATAAGTTGAAGTTTACAAAGCAAGTTTAACAGAAATCAGTAAATTTTATTTATTAATAAAGTCATTGCTTACTGTTTTTTATTTGTTAATAGTTACTGAATGCATAATCTATAGTTGCCCATAGTGAAATACTCAATAAAAATCATTTATGTACCACTTAAAATTTTCTACCACGAATATCTATTTACTACCATTTTGTAGCGTTCCCCGTATACACACCTAAAAAAAAACCCTTCCATACGGATCTGTGAATAGCGTTTTGCCGGTCCTTCGGTTCAGAAATCAGGTTATCGAACAAGTGTCATTGTCGATACGATAGTGAATCGTATGTTTGTGAATACGGGTGCTGGTGTCGGATGTAAATCAGTTTTATACTGCAAAGTGACGTGTGTATACATACTTAAATACTTAGATAAATAAAATAAATTAGTGTCAGATAAAACAATAACGAATATGTATAAATAAGTGTGATTATTGAGTAAACATTGCAAAAAATAAACAAAAAATACTATAAGCAAATAAGTGAGATTGCCGCATGCATGATAGACCTTCGCAAATAAAGAAATTCTTCGAAACGAGTCAGAACAAAAACCTGTTTTTTACGATGCCTAATGTTGATGCTGTTGGTAGTTATAAAATGATTTCTTAAAAATCATACATTAGTAGTGGTTTTGTAGATATTACTGTATTGTGTAATATAATCTTAATGTCAATGAGCCGCGTCGGCGAAATAGGGAAACACTGCGAACAAGTGGCAAACTGGTTAGCCGAATATTTACTGGGTTTCTTTCAATTTCTGCCGTAAAATATATCTATATAATCTAACTAGTGTGTATTGTCCTACTGCAGCGCAAAGGCCTTCATCTCCCATTTCCACACAATTCTGTCCTTTGCTAGTGCCGGACAGTCCTTTCTGTAGTAGTCAAGCTCGTCCCGCCATCTTCGTCTCGGCCTGCCCCGATGTCGTCGCGAGTTTAGTGGAACCCAATCGGTAGTTCTCTTAGCCCATATGTCACCTGACATGCGGCAGAAAATAACTCCTTAAATTATATGACCTCCATCTGTTGTTTGTAACCAGCTAAACAAGCTGAAAGTAGCTCCGCCGGCTCAGTATGCAAAGCATAAATATCTTATTCTTAAGTGGGTTAATAGTTGTTATTAAGATTACACTCGATGTAACATTGGCACAAATCTTAACTAGGCCTTAAAAATATTTAGATTAAAATACCAGAGTGTATAATTATTACTTGCCTAGCTAGAATCTTAAAAGTATATATGTCATAGTTATAAGTAGGAAAATTAAAATAGTTAGCAGGTAACTGCAGAATTGTAAATTATGTATATCTGCTGGTAAAACTATTTTGGTATTGTAAATTGTTTAAAAAAATTATATTTACAAAAACTAAATATACTGGTAATCAATGGCTCTATTTGTCCCATATCTGACTTGTCCCAGAATTGAAATGCTCAAGCATACATTTATTTATTCATTAATAATATTAATAACAAAAGCCCCACTTTATGATATATAACAATCTAAGAATAATTCTCTAAACTCAGTAAACTCAGTAAGCTCACGAACAGTGTAAGACGCGTTGCAAATATTAATTTGTATGGAGGGATATTAAATTGCATTTAAAAAAACCGGCCAAGTGCGAGTTGGACTCGCACACGAAGGGTTCCGTACCACCATACAATATTTAACACTACATAATATAAAATAACGGCAAAAAATCACGTCTGTTGTATGGGAGCCCCCTTAAATATTTATTTTAACCTGTTTTTTTATTTGTTGTTATAGCGGCAACAGAAATACACATTCTGTGAAAATTTCAACTGTGTAGCTATCACGGTTCATGAGATACAGCCTGGTGACAAACGGACAGACGGACAGTGGAGTCTTAGTAATAGGGTCCCGTTTTTACCCTTTGGGTGCGGAACCCTAAAAAACAAACTCATCAGAAAACCGTTAAAGTCTAGGTCGATACTCGAAGAGTCTGTGAAGTTTCGCTAGTTAATTAAATTTGACTCTGAATACACATTCAGGATCTATAGGAGATCTGTCAGTATAAAAATAACCCCCTATCACTAGACGTTGACGGTTTTTTTATGATGATAGCTTGACAGTCAACCAAGAGAGTTTGTTGCTCAATTTAAAGATGTTTGGCGAACTCGTTTGGTGACTTAAACATAAGCTCCTGCTCAACTTACTGCCATGCATGACGTGCACTGAATATGGCGGCCCTATCTAGCTTTAGCATTAACATTTTGCCAACATAGTTAAATATAATATATGTGAGATTAGTGTAATTATAGCCAAATGATGCAACTGTGATATGAACACTATACATGTATTTATCTATGTAAATAAGCTAAAATGTAAGTAAATTATAATGTGTTATGGAAGTAATTTATTTTTGTGGGTAAAAGAAAGAGTGCTGACATAAAAATGTACGATATTATAAATCCCATGAAAAACATTTACATGTAAAATGTTGCCAAGACGAGACCACATATGGCTCGCACTGTCAAAAAGTTATCAGATCTCATGTAGACCCAAACTTCTAACTCTACATGCCCTAACTCTACAAGCCCTAACTTCACAAACTCTACACCTTAGTCAAAATATGAGGCTTAGCCGTTTCGTTACTACAAGAACTATTGTATAACAGAAAAGTAATGAATAGTGAATAATTTTTTCACCTTACGCCCATGTGATGGTAACGAAACGGCCAAACCACATATTTTGACTAAGGTGTAGAGTTTGTGAAGTTAGGGTTTGTAGGGTTAGAAATTTGGCTCTACATGAGATCTGGGGGCCTAAAAAGGCCACTTTGGCAGAATCATAAAACAATTCATATCACGCAATTCATCTGTATGACAGTTTTGTATGGAGATTCGTAAAATGCTATAGGGCCACCTCTGCCTAACCCTTCTGGAATATATAGGTGTGAAACTGTCAAACAGATGAATTGCGTGATATGAATTGTTTTATGATTCTGCCAAAGTGGCCTTTTTAGGCCCCCTGATAACTTTTTGACAGTGCGAGCCATATTATGTGGTCTCGTCTTGGCAATATTTTACATGAAAATGTTTTGGTGGTATTTCACATCTTTTTGTAAGTTGCTTAGGAAAAATAAACTTTTTTTTGTTTAAGGGGTTGGGGGGGGGGGGGTAAAATTTTTTTTTGTTGTTTGTGTACTAATACTAGCTTACATACCAAATTTCAGCTTTCTAGGACTTCAGGAAGTACCCTAAGAGTTTTGATGATCATCAGTCAGTGACGAAATCTGGGTTTTTTAGATATCAATAAAAGTATAAGATCTATGCAATTGAAAGTTTAATAAGTTCACTATGGACATCATATCCTGAGAATATTGTTTATCTGGAATACTTAATCCAAACCCAAGTTATGAGGGTAAAAAAAACGACGAAGCGCTTCGAGAAAAGGTAGGTAGTGCCCTTGCGCTTCGCTTGGCTCGTCTCAACTTGGCGAGGGCACTCCCGTGCCCCCAGATTATTACAGTAGAAACGTAGGTAAGTTAAGTAACCCATAGACTTGTAAAAGATGGACTCCGCGCCACGCATATCGAAAGTGAAGCACCGTACCGATCTATGTGTGCGTGATTGACGATTGACGCTATCGTGTCACGTGATGGCGGCCTGTCGGCAATTTCGGCATAGGTACTATGATGTAAATGTCGTCCACATTTACATCATAGTACCTATGAGGCCGTGTTTAAACAAGCGGTATTTACTGTGTTCACTTTCGATATGCGTGGCGCGGACGGAGTCCATCTTTTTTTATAAATCTATGGTAAGATCAACCTTTCTTTCGCAATTCATTGTACCTATTCAAGAACCTATATATAAGTATTATTTAAATAATTAGAGTGTGAAATCTAATGTTTGTTTTAATAAAACCTTAAAAATAAAATACTGTCTACTTTTATTTCAAACTAGGGTGTGCCCGCGATTTCGTCCGCGTGGAAGTTGTAAGACACCACAATCTAATAAAATAACAGCCACATTTTTATGAAACTTTATGCTACGTTTGTAGTTTTTGTCTCAGCAGCCAATATATGATGAGAGCCAGGATTGGTGACGCGGGAGCAAGCGACGTACAATTTTCCGTGTGAGAAGCAGCTCGTCCTGAAGTCGACACCCGCTGCCTTTAGCAGAAATTTTCCAGTGCTTGAGAAGATTTTTGTTTTTAGTGAATTAATGAACACATCCCGAATATAATGGCAAAACACTGATACAGTGACAGATGCTTTCTTCCTGACGAACAGCTATCACTACAATAATATTATAACAGTAGAATGTAAACACGCGATAACTATGGATATTTATTTTTATTATAGGTAACCAAAGGTAACAGAAGAGGTAAACTGTGTGTACTTTTACGAACTACATATCGTAATGTAATAGTATAAAAAAAGGAAAAAAGAAGCACAACAACTATCAATTATTGGGAATTGAACATAGGTAAAGCAGTCGTCGAACCGCTAAGCTATTTGCTTTGTTGAAAGTTGACTAAAATAGCCGTTCTATGTCATGATTGATTGCATAGCGGGATGATTATACTCACAGAGTACCTACTTTTTGATAGAGTGAGAATTATACTGTTGACTGTTGATATGCACTGGTATCTTGTCTTCTCTCACATGTCAGTCTCATTTCCTACTTTTATGGGTTTTTTTTTTTGCGATTTATGACTTTTCTAGTTGGTCCGATAGTTTTTTGATCCATATAAGAAACAGTCGGTCGATTCTGTTAGAATCTCACCGTGAGAAGATATGTGAAGTGAGTTGTCATTCCATCTGATGCTATAGGGATTTACACTAATGACAGCTCATCTAACGCTCACTTCACCTAAGTATTCACGGTGAGATGGTTACAGAATCGCACTGCTGGATCGATTAGCAACAAAAAATAGTTTTTGTGAAAATCGTCCTTTTCCTGCTGACCAAAATTTTTTTTGTGTCTAATTTTCTTTCAACATCTGTACTTAGGTAGGTATACTTAAGCAGATCAAATTTTCTCAAAAAGATACCTCTTCCTAGGACCGTTTTCCTGTACCTAGCATGTAGCTAGCTACAGTGGTTATAAGATACTCAAAAATTCTCCCATGTCTATTACCTACAACGTGTCCCAAAATTCAACGATAAGCGGGCACTAAAGGGTGGACCTGCATAGCTATTCACAAACATACGATTCACTATCGCATCGTATCGACAATGACACTTGTTCGATAACCTGATTTTTGAACCGAAGGACCGGCAAAACGCTATTCACAGATCCGTGTGGAAGGTTTTTTTTTAGGTGTGTATACGGGGAACGCTAAAAAATGGTAGTAAATAGATATTCGTGGTAGAAAGTTTTAAGTGGTACATAAATGATTTTTATTGAGTATTTCACTATGGGCAACTATAGATTATGCATTCAGTAACTATTAACAAATATAAAACAGTATGCAATGATTTATTTATTTATTTTTTTAATTAAAATTTACCTGATTTCTATTAAACTTGCTTTGTAAACTTCAACTTTCTGTAAAACCTGGAAATCTGGAATGATTATTTTTCTGAATCTTGTTTTGAAGATAATTGAGAACTACACGGAAGACAAGGCGGTATGGTCGAAAGACTATAGCCTGCCCTTTGGGCAAATAAAAAAAAAATAAAAAATAATAATTGAGAAGTGAAGAATTTGTTTCTTTTTTACAGAAAAATGGTTGTATGTATTTTATCGGTATTTAAACAAATGACTATTTCCTCATTTTCATTTTATAAAACGTGGTACCCAATATTGAAATTGCATATTTTCAGAAAAGAGTGTCATTGGAGCAGCGGCAGATGCTCCTTGCATTCATGCAAGGGCATGAGGACCTTGCCCGGAGCCGTGTTTTCACACTTATTGCTTAGATTATTCTTTTTTAAACAATATTTTGTTATTCGATAACACTTCCGACAGCAAATACCTGTCGGAAGAATTGATGTCTTCATACCGTATATCAACTGTCAAAATTGTACGGTTTCGGATTTGTGAATAGCGATTATAGGATTTCGTCGATAACATTGACATTCGATACGGTACCAAACCGTGTCGTAGCTTTGTGAATAGCTATGCTGCACAGCTATTCACAAAGCTATGACACGTATGTCTTCCGCGTAGTTCTGAATTATCTCTCTATCTCAAAACAAGATTCAGAAAAATTATTATTCCAGATTTCCAAGTTTGACAGAAAGTTGAAGTTTACAAAGCAAGTTTAATAGAAATCAGTAAATTTATTTATTAATAAAATCATTGCTTACTGTTTTTTATTTGTTAATAGTTACTGAATGCTTAATCTATAGTTGCCCATAGTGAAATACTCAATAAAAATCATTTATGTACACACGGCTACACATCAAGCTATACATTTCCAGTTTTAGCTGACCTCGCATTGTTTAGCTTTTTCGTACAAGCAAAAGTCAGCTTATACTGGTTATGTATAGCTTGATGTGTAGCTGTGTGTACCACTTAAAATGATCTACCACGAATATCTATTTACTACGGTCCTTCGGTTCAGAAATTCAGAAAAATTTCAGATTCAGAAAAAAAAAAGGTTATCGAATAAGTGTCATTGTCGATACGATAGTGAGTCGTATGTTTGTGAATACAGGTGCTGCTCAAAACTACTCGAGAAAAATAAAATGTTTTAAAACAATTTATCAAACATTTCTGTTTTTTTTTTTTGTATGGCAACATAAGTAGCACTGCTGTCCACCACAACCCTTAAAAATCCCAGAATACCTACCTGTCGTTCTTACACAAAAATCAATCAAAATTACTTTTTTCCTTGAAATTTTCAGTTTTCTACTTTCAGTCCACTTTGTAATTAACAAAAAAAAGTTTTTTTTTTTCATTATTTTTTCTCAAGTAGTCATGATCAGGTCTACCCTCTGGTGCCCGCTTATCGTTGAATTTTGGGACACGTTGTATGTAGGTATACAGAATCAAATTAAATTAGCTACCTAGCGAAATTGCAGGCCGGATGGGTATCGATATCTAAAGAAGATAAAACATAAAAACATGTTCTTTTCTGGAGTCAACGACATGAAGTAGTTAAGAAAATCTGTTTTTTTTATCATGTTTAGATATCGAAACCCATCACGTCTGCGTCAATTAAAATTATTTACAATTTAAAATTATTAGAAACCTTTTTGTTATCTCTTTTGCAACAGTAGCCTCTAGCGGGACAAGGTGGTAAGGTAGTATAATGGCATAGTTTTAACCGACTTCAAAAAACGGTGCGCGAGTCCGACTCGCTCTTGCCCCATTGATATATATTTTTTTTTATATATATCAATGTCTTGCCCGGTTTTTTTTCATTTGGTAGAGGAAGGTTGTGCGGTCTTCCAATATTTTTGTTTTGCTTGGGATTTTTTTAAATTACCTATTTACCATCACTAGTGCATATTTAATCCACTTGGTAGGTATACCGGATGATTTTTACGGGGTGTTCTACCCATAAATATGAACAAATTTTTGAAAAATCTGTGTTCATGGGTATAACAGCCTGTAAAAATTTAGAGACGGTAAAAAAAAACATCCAGTATATTGATGATGTTGTAATAAAACTTTTTGTCACT
Organism: Gortyna flavago; assembly: GCA_963669345.1. NCBI lineage: Eukaryota > Metazoa > Arthropoda > Insecta > Lepidoptera > Noctuidae > Gortyna > Gortyna flavago. The sequence goes on along the minus strand of OY770128.1, from coordinate 8,011,254 downwards.
GTTGTTGGAAGTCTGTGGTTTTTTTATTTAATATTTTTTTTTTATCAGTTAATTTCCCTGACCGTATACTTATTAAATGCTTATGTAAAACCGGTTCTATAGAATCAATGCCGCAACCCAGTGAGCGCAGCACGCGTGCTATGCTATGCTGCGACATGTCACTGAACCACACGCTCGAGCGCACGCAATAAACGCTATTCCAAACACTAATTGTCACAGTAATTAAACACCCTGTTACATTCTCACCTGTTCATAAAGGCTGTCTTTTGAGGAGCCCTGTGCTTTACTTTATAACACTGGGCACACAAAGTTTTGCAAATTCCACTTCTCCGAAGTGATGACTAATAAATTTAGTCACAGCTATTCTCTGTTCGGTTCCTATTATGATGTGCATGCTGTATTTACTTGTTGCCCAGCAGTAAGAACGTTATAGGCTGATTATGCTGTAGATATTTACTATTGTTATGTTTCGCCATAAGGGTTAAGCCCTAGGTCGCCTAGCCACAGAACACGGACGGCATTGTAGTACCTACCACAGATTTCTATTCCGTAGGTAAGTATAGTTGACGCAGTGGCTGAGGTTCTGCGCTTCAGTTTACAGGTTCGATTACCGAAACTATAAATATTTTTAATGGGGTGTACGAAGGCCACAAGTAAGTTTAGCACTAGAGAAATCCCATGTTATTAAAAATATACAACACAAGTATTTTCTGAAAACCCTCCCACTTATCACAATACTAACACACAACACAATAACGGAAATGCAACTTCAGTTTGCAATTCGAAGAACCTTCGCTAATTACGATAATAATATCCTTATAAACAATTAATAGCTAAGTGCACTGTTCGATACCTGTTTATAAATAATAATACTCCGTAACTGGTTTACACAATGATTATTTGGATCACTGAAATTGCTTTTACATTATCGTATGTCCTAACATGAAACCTCGTCCGGTCCACATTGTTGAAATGGAAATAGCCAATATAAGTACATGTTTTTATTCGTTCACGTTTAGAAATAAAATAGTACTCGAACCTCAATCACGTAGATCACTTGTATTTTGAGTTAAAATGAGTGTTAAGGTAAATGTTGTGTTAATAGGTAACCGTAAAATGTGCTGCTGTTCGATTCTGTTAGAATCCACCGTGAGAAATTAGGTGAAGTGAGCTGTCATTCCATCTGATGCTATAGGGATTTACACTAATGACAGCTCACTTCACCTAACTTCTCACGGTGAGATGGTTACACAATCGCACTGCTGAGTGCGCAAAATAATAAAAAGTGAAAACTTTATGTCATGTGTGCGATAACTCTGATTTATATATGACTAGCTTCCGCCCGCGGCTTTGCCCGCGAAGTATGTCGATAAAAACTATCCTATGTCCTTCCCCGGGATGCAATCTATCTCTCTGCCAAATTTTATCGAAATCCGTTCAGTGGTTTAGGCGTGAAAAGGTAACATTCAGACAGACAGACAGAGTTACTTTCGAATTTATAAATTACTAGCTGCGCCCCGCGGTTTCACCCGCGTAAGTTTCGATTTAGGGGAATGAAAAATAGATGTTGGCCGATTCTCATAGATACCGGATAAGCACAAAAAATTTCATCAAAATCGGTCAAGCCGTTTCGGAGGAGTATGGCAACGAAAACTGTGACACGAGAATTTTATATATTAGATTACTATGGATTTTTCTTTTTGGACCCGCGAAGTCTTAAGAATCTCTCTTTCTTTTGGTATGTCTATGTCAAAGATAGTATGAATTTCGTGTGAAGCTCAAGTGGTTAGCAATTCGCCTTCGCCGGAATGCTCATATTTATTCCCTATTGTATAATGTGCTCTTTTCCCCTTCCACCCCACTCTATTTTAAAAAAACGTTTTCAGTACCTTTGCGACTCCCACACGAAGTTTCAAAAACTTCGTGTGGGAGTCGCAAAGGTAAAGGATCATCGGATAATTTAAAGCTTAAAATGCCAATGCATTTTAAGCTTTAAATAATTTTTTTGTATTTCCTGTAGCATGTAACTGTTTTATGTCCCTAATAAATAAATAAATAAAATGCATTCCACAAAATTTTTCGACAAATCCTTCTGTTCAGGGGGACTAAAAAGGCCACTTTGGCAGAATCTGTATGACAGTTTTGTATGGAGATGCGTCAAATGCTCAGACTAATCTTAGTCTGAGGACAAATACTCTAGGTACCAACACCTCTGTCTAACCCTTCAGGGATATATAGGTGTGAAACTGTCAAACAGATGAATTGCGTGATAAGAATTGTTTAATGATTCTGCTAAAGTGGCCTTTTTAGGCCCAGGCCGCTCGTTTATGGAATGCATTGCCAGTTGAAATTAAACGCGCGCAATCGTTGGCTGTTTTTAAGAGACTCGTGAAGGAGCATTACTTGTTGATGTGATCTTGTTTTCGTAATAGCTGCAATAATCTGTAGTCATCATTTATTTTCGTTGTTTATATGTAGGTATATATATATATTTATTTATGTATCTATTGTACAGCATTTCATCCTGTATATGTATATAAATACATCAAAAAAAAACAGCTGTTCCCTACATTTTTGTTCGCATAACTCGTCAAAATGTAGGGAACAGCTGTTTTTTTTTTCGCGATTTCAGGTTTGGTCCCATAGTAAAAGTTGTTCATAATGATGAGTACAATCTCCCATTTCGATTTGTCGCATGTATTCAATTTCATCCTGTATATCTCTATTATACGAGTAGTAGGTAGGTACCTATATTATTTTGCACCACTGACAACCCCATTTTTTCTATCCACGCAATCACTGTCCATTCCAAGGTTGCCTGGAAGAGATCGCAGAAAGCGATAAGGCCGGCCATTGTATGTTTTGTATTCATAATCCGATTTTTTTTGTTATGTATTTCCTGGTGTACAATAAAGTATATATCTGGTGTACAATAAATCTTCAATTTCAAGTGTCTTAGAACAGTTGGAGGTAGGAATTTTCCCTCGGTTGCCTCAGAAGAGTCGTCACACTCGTCACCATGGGTTGGATGCCATTTCATGCCCTATTCTCATTGACTTATTTATATCTATTCTTCTTACAACGGATTGCCCCACCGCGCTCAGGCAGGCCACATTACAATGGGGATGGAAAATCCATGTCACTCTCTGGCCTTCGAGTTTTCCCCGATTTCCTCTTATCACGCTGCCATCTTCTTCGACTTCTCCTCGCAGGAGATGGCGATCGGATCCGATCTCACAGCTTAAAAGATTTAGAATTAGGGCGAGATAGACCGGAAATCGGATTTATTTGCCTCCAAACAGGTAATACCTACCTACTTAGGGCGCCTCCTATCTAAAAGGCTTGGAGACAGTATAAGGAGGATGATCAGCACTTATATCGGAAGCTTGGTATTTTTTTTCTTTGATAAATATTTAAACCTTTCCTTTTTCCATTTAAGATACCGGTTTCCTGTGCAGTATTGTGCATCCTCAGTTTGTGCTGCGCTCACGAGAATTCGACCCAAGAGCTGGTGAAGGAAGATGCATCAAACGAAACACTCAATTCGGATTCCAACGAGTGGATATCAGATGACAATGACCTTGATCAAGAAGCGAGCATATGGCGATTATGGAGGCCGTTCAGGGACTGGGGTCAGTATTGTACCTACCAACATTTACATTTCTACGATTAACTTTCCATTATAATTTAGACTAGGTACCTACTTACCTAACACTATTACTACCTCTTTTATCTGTTCTGTGATTACTAGGTAGGTACTTACTTATAAAATATGTAACTACCTAATAGCCTTTAGCAAGCGTGGTGATTAATGCTTGTGCCTTCTCTGTATGAGATTAGGCCTTGCCCTGCAGTGGGTCAGTTAGGCTGGTGTTAGATACTATTATGTAGGCGTTGCGCGTTGATGCGCTTGCTGGAGAAGTGTCCCGCGCATGCAAACTCACTAATTCACTAGGTACTTGACCCAAAACAAAAGAAAAAACCGTGTAAGTAGTAGGCATCTATAGGGATAGCCAAACATGAGAATCAGTAGGTTACCTAGCTACGAGGTACCTACTATTTTTTTAGAAAGTTCCATACGCAGAGATGCGGTCAGTTAATTGTAACTGTACATTGCTTGTTTCTTTCAGGTCATTCAATGTTTCATAAAAAGTTTACACGTTCCCCTGCGATGAAGGAGAGCGAACATGGTGGACTATTACATTATCATCGTGACAGACCCAAACGCAAGCTGAAAAACAAAATAAAATTACTTTTCAAATTAAAACAGTTTGATGTGTAATTTTTTTTTTTTCAATCTGTTTCAATGTCAGTCAGGGAACCGATTGATGAGCAAATCAAGGATGTATAAGCGGTATAAGCTTTCGAAGTACTTATTTAAAACTTTTTTTGTCATTTCATCATCTTCTTGCCCCTGTCCCTTGTTCACAGAGTACTTTTTGATAGAGTCCTTGTTACTGGGGGCTGGGGGTCGATCACAGAGTACTTTTTGATGAGTCGATGCAATAGAGTATAGTAACTAAAAAGGGTCGGTGCGGGTCGGTGCAACACGTAGATAGAGTATGTACCACGTTTTCTTCTTCCATTCTCCGCTGTCTTTTGCTAGTGCCCGGCCAGTCGTTTCGGTATATAGGATTGAGTCAAACTCTTCCCGCTGTTTTCGTCTCGGACTGCTGCAAAAAAAGGAAAAGGGAGAAGGAGGGCTTTGCTCTGCAAATACTAGATTAGATTAGATTCTCCACTGTCAACCGTCACGCTATCATTGACTGCCTTCTATTTCATTCGTATCTCTCCTCAAAGAATCCATCCATCCATCCATCTTTTCCAAAGTGGATCGAACCTTTTTGTCATTATATCCGACCATTTTGATATTTTTTCCACGCACAATGTAGTTTGAGTCTCAGAACAATAAGTTATTGTTCTGAGGTATGAGTATTCAGGGTTAGTTTTCAAAGACCAGAAGGGACAGACCATCAAACTGAACAATTTTGTCCATGGGATTAACGACGTAATGGCGAATAAAAATTCAGCCGTCCCATAGTTACGTTTAGATCGAGTAAGTAGGTATTGAAATTTTAGGGGCAGTTGAAAAATTTTTCGCGTTTAAATAAGTACGATTTGGTCCCATGGAGAAAGTTGTTCAGTTTGATGGTATTGTACGAGTAATTCATCAACTCGTCCTACATATCCCTGCGGCCCATTTGGGACGACTTGACGAAAATCTAAATAAATTTTATTTTCATTTTGCAAGTGGTCGCACGTTTTATACACACGTTTTATGCATAGATACGTTCGGATACACTATTAGTCAAACCGGAGAAAGAGTCGTTTTCTATCGAGTGGTGGGGAACACAGGTTGTTATCACGGATATCTATAGCTGTTATAGTAAATCTATGTGGTGGGACGACGACTCTTTCTCCGCTTCGACTATACACGCTACCGCATCAGTCAAAAGTTAATACAAAGGCACGTTTATAAATTTTTAAAATGTTGAAAATATATAATAGTATTTTTGCGCACTCATTACCCGTTGTCTCCCGGTGGGTGGAGCCATTACCGGGTCCATTGGTAATTTTCATTCCCCGTGTTTCCATGGCATATGGCATTAGGGATTGTATTGTTGTAGGGGTTGTTGAAAATTAATTACAACCATGGAACCTACTTCTTCAAGAGTATATAGTATTATGCAGATCCGAAATACAGTACAATACTATATATCACACCGAGACGCGACGACGCGCGACGCGACGCGACGCTGCGGCGCGGCGCGGCGGCGCGTCAAAATATAACTTTATACGTTGCGTGCACCACGCAGCGCTGATCACTGGCCTCTTCCAGTATCGTCGCGTCGCGTCACGTCTCGGTGTGAACCTCCTTATTATTATACTCTTTGGTGTGAACTGACTCTTAGTGTGTATAATAAACATTGTATTTGACCTCTCTTAAACAAGCTTGTATGACAGAGCATAGTAATGGCTTGTATCATTGACATAATATATATTACTTACTAGCTGAAATCATTGGCTTGTATAAAACAGGTCCGTGGTAAAAAAACATTATTAACATTGTCATAATGACAACTGTTTTGTCCGTCATCGTCAGTACCACTGACCTCTATTACCTAAACAAGTAAGTAATACAGGTCAGTGGTCAGTACCCTACGGTTCGTACACACGGCTACACATCAAACTATGCATTTCCAGTTTGAGTTGACCTCGCATTGTATAGGTTTTTCGTACAACCAGAAGTCAGCTTACACTGGTTATGTATCGCTTGATGTGTAGCCGTGTGTACGTAAACAGCCCTATTAAAATTTTTCCTTTATGGTAAACTGGTTTTCCTCTGTCTACGGCTCCGTATTATTTTATAAGTCCATGGCATATGGTATTTTGTGGTATTATTATTATACTCTTTGGTCCACTGCATAGACCATTTCCTCTATGGCATAGACTACTATATATATATGCATGATTTGTCAGCACTTTTTTGTATGCGTAAATTTTTTCCTCTATGATTTGGTTTCCTTATTCAGAGTATGATACGTTTAGACTAAATTTTTCCTCTATGGACCACAGAGTACTTTTTGATAGAGTGAGAGTTTAGACCATAGAGGAAAAAATTTAATAGACGAGAGTGCTTGTATATTCATCATAGAGGAAAAAAATTTAGTGATATTCATTCAGTTTTACAATTTTTCTTGTTGCCATATTATATGTTGTACTTAGTAATACGTTTTTGAATTATCTAGACATCATGTTCTATGTGGATTCACAGCGAACTGTTACACGTCGTGACAGTTCCCTGATTGTGCACAAACGACATGGACAAGATGTGGACTATGAAACGTGGTCTACAACGCAAGGCCATCTATCTAATGCAGCGTTAACAAATGATTCTGTGGCTTCCGTGGCAGTGCGTCCCAAGGGTTCCGTGAGAAAGGAATTGATAGCAATGATGTTCGATTCAATGTTAGATTGCATCGTAGAATCATGGGAAACTATTCAGCCACCTAAGGCAGACGACAGCTCTCGTCATCCTTCCCTAGATTTGGGGAAGTCACCTAGCGATATTACAATAATGGGCAAAAAGAAAAAACCTGTTCGTAAGTCGCGATTTCTTGTGTCGGTTCCATATTAAAAGTTGTTCATGATGAATACCTACAATGCTACCCACTAAGAGGGGAAACAAAAACTAAGGTTGTCTAATGCGTTATTTTAATTTGCATAAACATTGCCCTGCTTCTGGGGCAGTCCTAGTATGGTAAAAGGATTGGGATTGCTGCCTAAGCTCTCAAAAATTCAAATGTTGTTTAAGTTTTCTGCAAAATCGAGCTACCCCATGACTCCATCGACCACTTTTCTCTAAGTATGTAGGTATTTCTGTAGTTTTGTTCCGGATTACGCTCTGAAGTCCTATCTCAACAACACCCAGGGGCTGCAGTCTCGACATTCATAGCCACAGAGAGCGATCGCTTTACGACCGTGTTCGGTCGCAAAGTCCTATCGATTCGGATGTAGCGATATTCGGTAGTCTCGACTTTCAAAGTATTTTACCGACCTATGTCGCTAACTTTACGATTTTTTGCGAGCATTTTTGACAGCCCGCAAAGTGAATCGTTATCATCGTAAACTTCTAATTTTGGGGGTGTTTGCAAAAGCAATAAACAAAAATAATGCGAAATGGGCGTACCTACTCGAAGGTGTGTCTGTATCTACCGATGATGTAGACTGTAGAGACTTGCGTTTGTCGTAACCATCGTTGCGGCAAGCGATTATTTTCGGTAGATATTATTTAGCGATCGGTAACTAGTGTGCGACAGCAGCGTCGCTATCTATGTCGAGACTGCAGGGGCTGGTCCTAGATATCAAGTGAGCGCATTAGCACATAAATGAAACCGTAATTTTATGCTTAATATTGGTAAAGTATAGATACCTAGTGCCTATATACCTAAGAAGGTTAAGTAAGTAGGTACCTAAATACTTTATATTTTTAGCCGCTGCACGACGACCTTCAAAAGCGACAAAACGAAGCCGTTCAAGAGTTGATGAACAGGGAGAGGTAATGTATTCAAAAATATTTTAGGCCTAAACGATTTATGTATCTGATGTAAATGTGATGGTGAACAATGAAGTTGTAATTTATGCTCCTACTAACTGGGTAATATAAAGCGAGTGTGATGAAGCGTGCACCATCATCATCCACCATATTTATGTGATTACGTGGTAACTATAGGCAAATCGCCTGCGGGGTAGGACGAGAACAGGGACCGGAACGCACCGGAGAAGCGCGGGCGGCAGGCACATTCTTGTCAAAACTCAGTTCGCTACGCGGTTAGCGATCGCACGTGTTGACAGTTGAGGAGCGCGGTCGGAACTAAAAGCCGCTGACATTTATTTTGCCAAAAATTGGCATCATAAAAAAAAATCATAATACCAATTGGCATCATAAAAAAAAAATTCAAAATGTGATTTATCGGTTTTTGTTTCGACGCTCCTCAGTTTGTGAGAGTCAAAGAGATTTATGATAATTTAATGTCTTTGTGAGAGTTATACATAAGATTACATTATCAAGATGAGTCGAAATATCTTCGGACATAAAATTAATAGTCAGTGCAACCAAATGGCTACTCCGCCCCTAAGACGACCCACTGACTAAATGGCTTTTAACGTAAGTAGGTAATACGAATATTTTAGAAAAAAAAACTGGATCCAAATTTTACTGAATTTATCATCAAGACATGGTATTTTTCACATCAAATACTGGTATTCAGCTGCATCCGGTTAGACTGGAAGCCGACCCCAACATAGTTGGGAAAAGGCTAGGCAGATGATGATATCATCAAGACATACTTTTAAACAAAACCCTTGCAAAAGTAACTGGACTATCAGAAAAGTCTGTAAGTATCTAGAATTGTACAACAAGGAAAATTATTAAAAGACAACGAAAAATTTAAATCACCTGTAAATCACCGAGAAAACCAAAACTTATTCGCAGAAAAAGAGTGGAGGTCGACGATTTTTCACAAAAAAACCGACTTCCAAAAAAACACTAGTGAAAAATAACTTTAATTTCGGAAGTCGTTGGATCTGTATTTTAGTTTTTTTTGCCACCGACTTCCGAAATTAAAGTTATTTTTTCCCAGTGCAGAGACGTTAATTGTTGAGGAGTTCTCCAGGTCCACCATCAGCTCCATTTCACCATTCGTTTTGTGACGAGCATAAATTGCTTAGAAACCATATTAAAGTAATCGAATCACAACCCGTGGAATATTATCATTGAGTAGTTCCGATGGCCATCTGTCGTCTTTATCATCAGCTCCACTTTACCAAATGATAATTTCCGAGAGCAAATGCTCAAGTTACTTTAAAAAATACCCAAATCGCTATAGGTTTGCCTATAAAATTTGAGGGTTACCCTCGATTTCCATGGGATCCTCTCATCAGATTCCAACTTGATGACAATGGGACTACCTCGAGAGAATAACATGTAAAAAATAAAAAGGTCTACAATAATTATTGACGGAGAAATCGGTGAACATACCCAGGTACATAAAAAAAAAAAACATAGACATAAAGTTGAACACTTCCAAAAAAATAAGGAGGCGGTTATTATATTACCTATAACCACACTTTTGATGTGTGTACTTAGTCGGTTTCATTATTCACAGAACGACTTGTCTCAAACTATTTGGTGGTCAAGTCCTGATGAAAAGGCTATTATACGATTCCGAAATGGCAATATGTATGAAGGAAATATTTCTTCAAAATGTATGCATGGCGAAGGTCGTTTCCAATGGGCCGACGGAACCGTCTACTTAGTAAGTTAAAAATAAAGTTCCATTGTTTTATACTATAGTTATAGTATGAGTCTTCATAATGTGCACATATCGCTCATTTCGAGAAACATCTACGATTGTATTTTTTCCCAAAAATTTGTGGGACGTTTTAGACGATGTCACGGGAGGAGCGGGACACGTGAGTCAAGTGGATATAGTTATGCTAATATAATAATATAATACGCTTAGAAAGCGTATTTACGACAGGAAAGCATAATCGTAAAAAAAAGTAGCAGTTACGTCGATGTTTCTCCAAATGAGCGATATCGAAATGAGAGAAATTAAGCTTAACTTTATCGACAGAAAAAAAATATAATTAATTATATAATTTTGATAACAAATCGGTATAACCAATGATTTCTACGCTAGTAATTTATATGTCAATGGATATAACTTTTAAACTAAACGATCTGTCACGAACTCACCGCGATGAAACAAACTCAGTAATGACTGGAAATAACAGGGCGTCCTCATAAAATAAAAACCAAAGGAAGATCGCCTCACTTGAGAATTAAGGTGCTTTTTAACAAAAATCAGATATTTTTTCATAAATTTCTACAATAATTGTAAAGTTTCTCAATAAAAGCCCGATTACCTACCCTTTTTTATTACTTTAAATAATTATTCTCCATCGTATTAGCATTAAAAAAGTAAAAATACCATGTATTGTAACTCAATCAGAACATTTCCTATCAACTGTTAAAGAAAGGCCTTGCACTCGGCTACGTGCCATACTTTAGCAGGTAGAGACCCTTTTAAATTTTCTTAAATATTTTTTTCTTCGATAAAATTAAGCTTAGTTTCCCTTATCGATATGTGCACATTATGAAGACTCACACTGTATATTATGTTTATGAATACTGACTTCACTGACTGCTGAGGGTTGTCTGATTCTAATTTTAGGGACAGTTTAAAAATAATGAAATGTACGGAAAAGGTAGAATTCAGTGGAAAAATGACACGTGGTACGAAGGCGAGTTTGTCGGGAACCTACGACACGGTAAAGGTCTGTACGTGGACTCTCGCAGTCAACGCTCGTACTCTGGAGGCTGGCATTGTGGAACTAAGCATGGAGAAGGAGTTATCTACTATTCTAAGGACTTTAAGAATTCATATGACGGACAATGGATCTACGTATGTATAATTAATGATCTCTAATCTGTAATAAACCTAAAACCTGTAGTCATTCCAAAGTTAAACCTAAAAAATACCTACTTGTGTATGCCGTGTAGGTAAGTAGGTATCATTAGTCCGGGTTCATTAAAAAGGGGCTTAGGGTACAGGGTACATGGGTAAGATTGTAAGATTACAGTTAAGAAACTTAGCGTATTTACTAACCTAAGCTTGCGTTCCGATACTTCCGATCTGTACCAAAATCCGTGTAACTAATAGCGCGACATGAAGATACGCTGAGACTATCGAACTCTTGTGGGACCCAGCGCTGCGCTGGTATCTTTGTCCGACTGAGCACCGTAATAAATTAATCTCGTTGATTTATTCAAATTCTTTTAATATACTTAGTACTTAATTAAATATCTATTAATTTAGAATGAACGATACGGGTATGGATCAAGAGAATACTGCGAACTAAGTGGATATAAAGGAGATTGGGATAGAAACGAGAGGGAAGGTAAAGGATTAATGATATGGCCGAATCATGACGTAAGTTTTTTTAAATATGTTTTTAATAATCATTGTCACGTACTCACGCAACAGCCACAAAATCAACAGCTATTAAGATATGGTAGCATGTCAGGTAGGTATACCTGACATTTAGTATCGCCTTCCGTAGGTCTAATACGCTACTCCCTTTCTTCTCCAAAATTTTAATGTTTAAAAATTCGAAATTTTGTTTCACATAATTAATTATCTATACTTCTAAAACTATTCTGTCATAATATCGAGTACCTACTATGAGTATGGCCGCCAAAATAACGTATTCCACATTGGGCACTCGCACCTGACACACAACGGCACATTCACTCAGGTGCCATTTAAGCGGGTGCCCAATATGATAATTGCATCTCCTAATTTTGCATGAAATAAAGTCATAATATGTCCTATGTATTATTGTATTAGATTATAATGTGTATTATTCCGAATGTTCATCTATAATACTTATAATAAATGTGTAGAGGTCAATTCTGTACATGATATTATTATATATTTTCAAAATAACTATCAGGTTCCATATAGAAACGAAAACTACTCGACGGATTTGAACGAAACGTGGTACAATTATTCTTCATACTCCTGGGGAGGTTATAGTATACTTTTCATCACGCTACAATGAATAGGAGCAGAGCAGTGAAAGGAAATGTTGGGAAAACGGGAGAAGTTGCTCCATTTTTAAGCTTCCGTCGCGTGTGCAGCCTTAATGGTTAAAGCTACATAGAAATCATTTATGACGGAAATGTTCTACATAAAATTATCTAAAAAATATCCCACAATAGCATATGTCTATCTTTTATGGTTGACTCACAATAACACGTGTAACTCCCGATAGCTTAGCAGTTCGGAGCTTTCTGATTATATTTGTTTACTCTTACGTTTATAATACTTTCACTCATCCCTAATTAAAAGAAGTTATAAATATTATTACCTAATCAATAAAAAAAGAATCATAGTAATCGAACTTAAACATGAAATACGCTAAAAAGCCATCGCGCCGTCGCGCTTGAATACTGAATCAGGCCATAAGGATTATTTTTGTGTAACGGTTGCCGCGCTCGACGCGGGTCGTGGCGGTAGGGTATGAAAAGGCGGGAGATCCGAGAGCTTCATTCAATATTTGGCTGTTGATGCGTTCAGAGCGTTCGACCGTATTGACAGACAATACTTTAAGTCTTTAAATAGTTTATTTGAATTTCTTTTGTAGTTATTTTATAAAATAGGTATTAGTTGTTTTGGTAGTGTTTAAATATTCGTTCAAATTACAAATCTATACTTACAATAAATCTGTAGAAATGAAAATTCTGTACATTGAAAATATAAAAAAAATAAATGGCAGGGGTTGTTACAAGACCGACACCGAACCCAAAAATGTGATTAAAATTTTTTTTGTCTGTCTATCTGTTTGTTCAGGCATCACGCAAAAAATAACTGTCCGATTACGATGAAACTTGGTATAATTATTCTTTAATATCCTGGGCACCACACTGGATACTTTTTATCCCGGAAAAGTATATACAATAAAAAACAAACTTAATTTTGCGGTTCGATCCCTAGACCCGATTACTGTACCAACCGCAAATAATAAGTTTGTCGTAGGTTACGTCACCCGCACTGTAAATGTAGTGCTGAAGGTTGAATTTGGCTTACACTTTTTGAACTTTGATTTGAACGGACGTATCGAGTGGCGAGCGTTCGTTCTTATTAGCATTCTATAAATTGTATGTTTTAACTGCTACTTGCAATTCTAAACCGTGCTTTTCAGTGCGACCTTTTTATTCCTTTTAGTTTTTACTAAGTACAGTTTAAGGTAGAGTTATTTAGGTTTATTTTTATAAATCGTACTTGTATATATATCTCTATAGATTTTAATTTTAAAGTATGGGTAGTATATTTGATAGTGTACGTAGTGACCGTAGGTTATTTTATAAATCTGTTAGGTATAGGATTAGTCATTCGTATAGATATTAGTTTTTAGGGATTTTGCTTATTTATTGAGTTTAGATTAGTTATCATCAGAAATAGGTTTATTTAGGTAAGTAGGTAGGTATTTTATTTTCTGTTATTGAGTTTTTTATTTTTTTATTAGGTAGGTACCTAAGTTTACTTTTATAATCTAATATAAAATTCAAAGTCCTGTGATCCTGTGTGACTGATTATATCAATGCACAGCCTAAACCGCTGGTCATGTAAAGACATTTTTGGAGAGTGTGTTCTTTGTGAAGTGTTTAAAGGTATCCACTAAGAAACGGTTTTTCGAAATTCCACTCCAAAGAGGGTGAATGGGGGGAGGGTGAAATTTCACGCGGACGAAGTCGCGGGCAGAAGCTAGTTTATAATAAAATTGTTAGTCCTAGAACATTTGCTTAAAACTAGGTTTCAGTGACAGAAACGAATCGCTGTAAATCCGACTCCACGCAGTCTTGTCTGCACTACCCCCCCTTTTTTTTTTTTTTTTTAGGATGGGAAATCATCCAATGACTCCTCCCGCTCTGGGTGGAGCGGAAAGGAGTGTCAGACTCTTACTGACTAAAACCCATCCGTGTTCCTTCCTTAGCCCTTTATGTTCCGGGGCAGCGGTAACCCTTTCGGACAATCCCGCTGCCCCGGCAGGCTTCGGCCCTAACGGGCCCCTCCGTGTCTGCTGACAGCTCTTTGAGGCGCGCGTGGAACACATACGCGCCGTCCGGCACGGGCCTGGTCCTGATCGGACGGCGAGCTACCCATTACTCGCCGTCCGCAGGCCCGCGCCTACGGTGGCCGGGAGTCGTCACGCGGCTCCCGACGCCCGGGGCGTCTACCGCGGCGGCTGGGACGGGCGGCCCTCTCGGCTCTCTCCCTCGCCCATCCCGCCACCTCCTTCGCTAGCATGACTGCTTCGCAGAAGGAGGTGACTGCCTCCCACTCCCTCTCGCTCCGGACCATGGTTTGAACCAGGGCCGGGCGCGAGAGGTCGCCGCTGCTGCCGATCGCCTCTACGAGGACACGGCGGTGCTCCGCCCAAGCGGGGCAGGCCTCCACCGTATGCTCCACCGTGTCCTCTGGGCGATCCTCGCAGTGGTGACACCCGGGCGTTTCCTCCCGCCTGATGATGTGCAGGAACCTCCCGAAACATCCGTGTCCGGTGAGGACCTGCGTCAGGCGGTAGGTGAGGACGCCGTGACGCCTCTCTAGCCACTCCTCAAAAAGGGGCCTTACCGCCGCTATCGTGGCGTGCCCGCACTACCCCCCCTAGAGTGTAATTTAGAATCGCGTAGGCGCGAGGCGGCCGGCGGGCTCAGGAGCAGGTGGGGAACAAAAGCCGTCTGCCACGATTAGCACAGCGGCGGCGGCGGCGTGGGACTGGAGGATTCTCCAGTAGTGTGCTTAGAGGATTCAGGGCTAAGCAGAACCAAAGTGGACTCAAACTGTCGCCCTGAAATATTCCCCGTTTAATCCATACATGTTCATCATTCCCCTGGATCTGTCGACACCCTGGATAACGAAGGACTGTCTTCCATTGTCCCATACACGACTCAAGAAAGGTACGTAGAGTTGCATCTATCTTGTACAACTCCAGCACCCTCATGAGCCATGTATGTGGCACCGAGTCGTAGGCCTTCTTGTAATCTATCCAACATGTCGACAGATCCTTGCGGGATTGACGAACCTGTTGGCTAATGGCCATGTCTATGAGGAGTAGCTCCTTAGTACCTCGGGACCCATTCCTACATCCATTTTGAGAGGCAGACATAATCGAATTACTGTAAATGTGCGTATTAATTTTCGCTCTCAAAATAATAATAATAATATCCTTGGACATTTCACACAACGCCATATAGTCCCAAGCTAAGCAACTTAATGCTTGTGTTATGGTAACGAGATGGCTGATAAACTACTTATATACATTTTTTTTGTAAATACATACATATTATAGATAAAACACCCAGATCCGGAACAAATACTTGTAGGTCGTACAAATATTTGTTCCGTGCGGGAATCGAACCTGCGGCATGCTGCGCAGCAGTCAATCGCTCAACCACTGCACCAACCGTGTCGTCTAAAAAATGGATGTAAGAAGTTTATAAACCGTCGACAAACACGTGATCGGTCTATAATTCTTGGGTTCCGCGGGACTACCTGACTTGTGGAGCAGGTGGGTAACGCCTGTTGTTAGAAACTGCGGTAGCGATCCAGACTCTAAAGATGACTGGAACTGAGATGCCAGGCAAGTGTGTGAACTAATTAGCCATTTTAACCAAAAGTTGTGCAGTCCATCCGGTCCCGGTGATTTCCAATTCGGTAACGGACGGACCGCTTTGGCAACGTCTGATGGCGTAATTAGGACTGCATCCATTTCTGGTATAGTTTCACACACTCGCTCGATATCCCGAATCCAGCCAGCCCACGGATATCGAGCCAGCCTCAGTGTGACAGACGGGTACCGACCAGAAGTTACGCCAGAATGCACTCGTGTCGGCATCATCCGGGCGGCATAAATCTGTCACATTTTGTTCAGGTCACTCCCAAGCTCTATACACCCACCTTTCATCGCTCTGGAACTTGCGATTCTGTGTGTATCGATCAACCCGCCGCTTATATCGCCGAATTCGGCTCGCCCATGCACAAACTTTCTGCTTCAGGAAGTCTTCAGAAGTATTCTCGAGGGCTGATTCCAGTCCCCGAGAATGCCCGCCTTACAAAGCGCATCACACGTGGTCGTGTATTGCCCTCCCTGTTATTATTATTATTTTTTATGCTTTAACATATTCTCGGGACCATGGGGTCCCGGCCCTTTGGAAGGCGTACGAGGGGCCGAAGCCAACTCGCAGAGGCCCGCTGGACGTTTTGAATGAAATGAGGCACCAACCGACGATTATCCCTGTTCGCACTATACAGGTGCACACAAGGACAACCCCCGGTTGGTGTAGGACTATTGCAGGATATTTTAAATATAAAATTGGATTATGGGTTTGGGTGGCTAAAGTGGACTGGTTACGAAGAACTATGGAAGAACTATGACCCCTGCCTGATCAATGTTTTATATATACACGGATAAAATGGCAGGGGGTGACTTGCACACTCAATAATGGGCCCCCGGAAACGGTCGCTAGCACATAGTGACTTAGTGACAAGGGGGCAACATGTCCTGAGGTGCTTATGAGGAGTGGAGAGGTATTCCACGGCTATCAGGACATTCCCGGAAGTACGGTCAAGATCCCTACCAGCATCTTACTGGAATACTTCCTTCCTTTGAGCACGTTTGCTCTTGCGAATCTCCACTCAAGCCGGTCAATAAAGGCAAGCCAGAGGTGAGGTACAAGACTTCTTCCGGGAGATAGAGTCCGTGGGATCGCTACTGCCCAACAGTTCGCCACATGTTGCCCTGCGGATTTCTGTATCTCTCTTGGTCTGGCTCCTCACCTTAGACCCGTTCCAGTAAAGTAAACTCTTCCGGCACGGGCCTAGAGTTCGGAGCGCGCAAGCCCCACCACGACGTCAACGTAGAGATACGGCGATGGGGTGATTATTATTATTATTATGCTGCATGTTTGCTGCCGGGAGCCGTGACAAAAGCCATATTGCTTTTACATATTTACTATGTATTGTATCAGTTGGATTTGGTAAAATAATAAATAATTGTAATACAAAATAAAAAACCGGCCAAGTGCGAGTTGGACTCGCACACGAAGGGTTCCGTACCACCCAATATATACAATATTTAACACTACATATAAAATAACGAAAACAAAACACGTTTGTTGTATGGGAGTCGCCCTTAAATATTTATTTTATTCTGTTTTTAGTATTTGTTGTTATAGCGGTGTCGCAGCCAACTGGTTAAATTAGCCGTTCAGTTAACCGCCTAGCCTTTTAACTAAACGGCGGCCGTTCAACTAACGGCCTGAATAATATTCAATTACAGTTTAGGTTGGAAGTCTGTAACCAATAACGCGCGAGCCGAATTGGTCGCAGTAACTAAGCCAGGGCACCCCGACCAAATAGGTTAGGTTAGGTTAGAACTGTGATCAACCGCGTGCGAGCCGAGAGAGCGAAGCGAGGCGAGCACTACTTCTAGAGGCCAGGCAGTTAACTGAACGGCTAATTTAACCAGTTGGCTGCGACAGCGGTAACAGACATACACATTCTGTGAAAATTTCAACTGTCTAGCTATCACGGTTCATGAGGTACAGCTTGGTGACAGACAGACGGACAGTGGAGTCTTAGTAATAAGGTCCCGTTTTTACCCTTTGGGTACGGAACCCTAAAAAGTTAGGGAACACAATAGAGAACCGTCTAATACCTATCCAATAAGAAGTTGTGTGTGAGTTTGGGCTTCTATAAACAATGAGAGTTACGACCGTCGAGAGAAGTGCCTAGGTATTCCCATACTTAGGCACTACGAAATATCCATTTTTATCTAAATCCGTTCAGTGGTTTTGGCGTGAAAGGTATTAAAGTAGATTGTTATACAGGGGTCGAAAGGAATCAAGTCCCATACGCGGCATTTAGATGTAGTAATTGATGACTTTCACCCGTGTTAAACACTCTACTTTTCATTTCGAATGTAAAGGAAGGAAAGTAAAAAATAGTAGTTTTTCTTAATATTTATTGATAACTAGCGGCCCGCCCCAGCTTCGCAAGGGTGCAATTTTTTTTTCTCTCAATAAGAACCATCCTCGTACTCCAAGGAATATTATAAAAAAAGAATTAGGGAAATCGGTCCAGCCGTTCTCGAGTAGGTATATCAATTACGCCGAATAAGTGGTAAAATAAAATTTTGTAAAATATATTTTTTAGGGTAGCTCGTCTACATGTGAAATGGGGATGAATATTTTTTCGTCGTCTAACGCATTGTGTGGGGTATCGTTAAATAGGTCTTCTAAAATGACTTCGGGGTTGCTAAAATTATTTTTCGATTTAATGCTCCATTTACGAAATATTAAACATTTTGTTCCAGTCCCCCCCCCCTCTAAAAGCTAAACTGCGGGCTTGAAAAATCTGGAAAAATTCACGATGATAGTGCATTTCATGAACTATAAAGGAAAATTATAGCGGTTAAGATAACTTTAGTAGTTTAGCAGTAATAGTCGTTGAACTTGGGTGTTGAATAATTTTGTACCAAATACAAAATCCTTAGCATTAATCCTTTAAAGTGACTAAGATGAAGTAGTTCCTTGTTTATAACGGGTAAAGACTTGCATTGAAAAACAAAATATGAAATAAAAAAAACATAATAAATTATCATAAGTTTCACAATACTGCCGCTAGATGGCGCTGTACCAACGGCTTACGTTTTCATTCAAGAAGTCACAAACGAACTTTGTTTAATTTTCGAATTACAACTTTGTGAATTGAAATAATAACTTGGCAGCAATGGTCGGTACTCTTATTTTTTAGCTTTAGCAGGAAGAAAGTGGTTATTATTAGTTAATGTCTAATCTGTTTAAATAATTATCTTCGAAAATCAATATTTTGTCATTAGTTTAGTATCGCTATTCGATAACAGATGGCGTTGTTCCGTGACGTCACCTTTGTAGATCGCGGTGTTAAGATTTTCTTGCAAGGTATGACCTCTGTGGTTACGTGAACACTATGTATTAAAGTTTTGTTTTACTCTGGACTAGTCGATGGACACCCTTGTCATATTTTCTATGCGAGATATTTTTAAAAAACAACAGAATCGTACTACTTACCTATATTGCGATAACGGGCTACTACGAAACCTTACACTGTGCGTGTGCGTGGCCCCTGGCCCGACACGCACTTGGCCGGTGTTTTCACAATTCACACTCACAGCATTCACACTAAAGAGAATGTAAACACTAGTGATTCACACTGGCTGTTTAGTTTATACACTCACAAGACCGCAGCATTTATCTTAATTATGTATAAAAATTCGTAGCTGACTACATAACCAAACTTAGTTCTATTTTTTAAATTCATTCCCGCCCTAGAGAGGGAAGCATTTACTATAAGTCTAATTCCCGCCCAAAGGTGGTAAGCAGCATCTTCCACCCGCTATTCGGATCAAACAAACACTACTTTCCGAGTATGTGAAAGGAAAACATAATTATTTTCGAATTAGTATGGATTATACCTAATAATGAAGTTGTATCTATTGTAAAACAATATCTACATGAATGTTTCTATTCTTTTAGTTTTACCGTGGAGGGTGGCAGAATGGAGTCATGTCCGGTTATGGTATTTACATATGGGAAGCTTGTTACAATAACACCATGGCACTACCGTCTATAAATGCATTTCGTGGTATGTGGGAAAAAGGTCAGCGTAATGGATATGGTATCCTTAATCTGGGACTCGGCTTAGGATCGCATTATAAGGGAGAGTTTAAAAAAAATAAAAAACATGGCGTAGGGAAGTTTGTCACAAATAATGGATTAACCATCCAAGGTAGAAACCTTTTTACTAATGACAACTTAGGACCCTTGAATTCTGCTACCGAAACCGAATACCCGCAAGACACTAAGAGATCGGTAACTGTAAATGAACCCTACCAATTTGAAATATGCGACAGTACTGTCGGCCTTATTTATCACATAGATCAAGCGCTTAAAAATATAGACAAACAAGCTGAAATTAGAACGAATTTGATAAATGACTACTTGGAAAATAATAAAATAACAGAAAAAGATTTTCCACAACCAACTGGAAAAGAGGAGCATTCGTTAGAAGAAGCGATTAGACTAGAGAACATCGAAGACTTGATCATGTTTGAGGAGAGTTCGTTACGCCAGATGTTGAAATGTTATAAGACCGATCTGTTGAACATTTATTACAAGTATGCGACCATATGCAATACCGAAGAAATAGCGTTTACGCCTGTGCTGATTCGCTTGTTTTTATGGCAATTGTATTACGACTGTAATGTTCACGAGAGAGGCTTGACACTCATCGAGATCGACAAAATATATCACCAGAATCCTGAATGGCTCGCAAGGAGCCCGCATAACCCGTTCGAGAAAGTATACTTTTGGCAGTTCTTACATAGTCTGATATCAGTTGCCAGTAAATTATATGCAAAGAGAGATTTGCCTGGTACAAAACCTGACACAATTCTTGCAAGTGCTTTCAGAAATTTTATGGAGTTTGATGTATTACGGGGAACTCGTCGTCAAAGAGGTAGGGTGGAAGTAGTTTCGAGAAGTCATTTTAAAATTTAAAAAACCAAATATGTAGCAAAATCGGAAAAGTATGTTTATTTTAATATTATTTCGTTTCAAGGGCATTTGGTAAATGGTTATGGTAAATGTATACCTCTGCGCGCAACCTATGAGTTGTACCGTAGCCTGGGAGAGCCACACACAGTGCGCACTTTTCTTTGCGCCGTCCGTCGTCCACCACACTGCGCAGAACGTACTCAACTCGGCCTCGTGGAATTGCCCGACACATGCCTGCCACTAGGCCGTAATGTTTATATTTTTGGAGATGAATTAACCTTTGTTGTTGGTAAATAATATTTTTAAAACATTTTTTATATTTTCACTAAGCTCTAAACAAAGCCAAATTCCGTTACTTTTTATTGCAGATGATAATGAACTCCCTGAACCCTTTGAAATATATGAAGACGTTGAAAATTTGAAACTCTTCAACTTTGGCAATTTATCAAGCAAAACCATAATAAAAATATTTTCAAGAATATTTCCGAACCTATGTGAAGGCGATAAAATTATGGATCTTGATATCGAACTATCATTTTTAGAATTTTTTGAAGCATTTGTTACGTGTGCGATAGAAAGTATTCGGCGGAGGAACAAAATCTCTATTAATATTGATATGATGGTGCCACCAAGTACTCCAGCGGGACTAGGGGCAAGATCGAAATAGTTATTTTAAAGGTAGCGTAGCACTCGCAACACTTTATACCTACAAAATTACACAGCACTTATTCTAACAAATTGTAAGGTAAGTAGGTACTTACCGTATGAATACTAAGGTACTACCTAGGTACTTTTAAACTGATCAGGATTAAAATAAAAAACCGGACAAGAGCGAGTCGGACTCGCGCACCGAGTGTTCCGTACCATCATACCTATGTTTTTAAATTTTCATCGGCGAGGCCTATAATCGTTAGAGAATTGTAACACTGCATGCTGCGGTGTAGAATATTGCAGTTTTAGGTCAGCGCCATCACTTGACCAATAGTGGAACTAATGTAACTTTTGTTGATGGTTTCTGAAAAAGTGTGCTCGTTTTATTTTTCCTGTAATCTTTACATAAACTTCTATCACATAGAATAATTTCAGATTTTTCTCTAACATGCAAACTTCGGAGATAAGGGAACGGTATTTTTTTTTTACATTTTTCATCAAAAATCGAATAATAAACGGTCTATAAAAAAAGAAAAAGTGTTTGAGAATGTGCAAACTGCGCTCTTTCATACCCCACATGCCTAGTAGCCCGACTTTGAATTTTTCAGACCCACCTGCTTTTTTTTTATTGCAAAAAAAAAATCTTTTTTGCAAAATAGTTGGGCAAACGTCATCTAAAACTATTCTAAAGTTCAAGTTGATAGCATTAGTAGTTCTTGAGTAGCTGGTCGCTTGTAATCTACGGATGACCTCATTACAAGATGGTAGGTACAGACGCCAGCACATCAACCTACCCGAAACTGTCACATTTTCCCAACCAACTTTGAACCTGGTGCTTTAGCGATAAAGTTGAAAATCTATCAAAGAAATTTGACAGATTGTAGTAGCTTGATGTGCTGGCGTCTGTACATTTGAAATGCCTTAGCAATAATCATATCAATGTGTAGATTTAAGTGCAGTTTGCAGTCCAATAGGATACCCAGGTCACTGATCTGAGTCTCTCTTAAAAGTAATTCGTTGCATAATGAATAATTTAAATTACTAACAATGTTTTTATTTTTGGTGAAATTCATGTACAGACGCCAGCACATCAAGCTACCCCAAACTGTCAAATTTTCCCAATCAACCTTGAACCTTACGGTGTAGTGATAAAGTTGAAAACATATCAAAGAAGTTTGACAGATTGTAGTAGGTTAATGTGCTGGCGTCTGTACCTACACTTAGCTATACCTACTTAATTTCAATTTATTTGTATCACAATAGGCAGATAATCTATTTAAATCATGTTGTAGAAGATAACAATCATCGATCGTTACAATTTTCCTATAAACTTTGAGGTCATCAGCATACAATAGAAAATTACTATTATGAAAGCAGTCTCCGATGTCATTGATGTAAATTAAAAACAACAAAGGACCAAGAATTGATCCCTGAGGGACACCGGAGGTAGCAAGGAAGGTATCAGAATGGTATCCATTGCTCACCACAGGTTGATTGCGGTTATAGATATAAGACTGAAACCAGCGCAGCAAGTTGCCTCTAATGCCGTTGTATGCAATTTTGTTGAGTAATATTCTGTGATCAACTCTATCGAATGCTTTTTTGAAGTCTGTATAGACGGCGTCTGTTTGAGCTCTTACATCATATTATTAAACAAGTGATTCGTAAATATCATTAAGTTTGTAGCAGTAGATTTATTTTTGACAAAGCCGTGTTGCTCAGGAATTAAGTGTTGTTGAATAAAAGGATACATTTTTAGATGGACAAGTTTTTCAAGTAGCTTAGCCAAAGCACAAAGTAAGATAGGTCTGTAATTCTCGACATTTTGTCTGGAGCCACTTTTATAGACAGGAACTAAATTTGCATTTTTCCAGCCAGAAGGAAATATGCCATCCTGAATGCATTTATTGAATATTAATTTTACAGGTTTACAAATAGTATCTGCGTATTATTTTAGAAAGCAAGGTGGTATTCCATCAGGTCCTTGGCTTTTAGTAATGTCTAACAGCTGTAACTGTTTGCGAACTAGAGGGAGGCTGAATTAAAAGTTATGGAGAGAGGTGTGGCTAGCGTCAGATTGATCAGGAGGCCTACCATGAACTATTTAAAAACGATTCAAAAGCAAGACATTTCAGCATACCTACCACGAGCTCTTAACGCGATCCACTTTAGGACCTAAACTGAACTGTTCTGCTAATTCGTACCATGACGTCAGTTTTAACGATTCAATTTAGGCCGTGCCATCTGGATACCTACCACGAGCTCTTAACGCTCATTCACTTTCGACGATCCAAATGCCGCTGAGTGTATTGGACGTCATGGTACGACTGTGAACGATGCAGTTTAAGAACCTAAACTGAAATGTCTTGCTTTTGAATCGTTTTTAAATAGATCATGGTAGGCCTCCAGTTTAGGTTCTTAAACTGCATCGCTCACAGTCGTACCATGACGTCCATTACGCTCAGCGGCATTTGGATCGTTGAAAGTGAATGAATGATCGCAATTCGTTGCTGAACCGCGTTTGAAACGTTTCTGGTGAAAAAGAGACAACGCTATTATTATCAAATAAGTTTGTTTCGCGCAAATTTTAGTGTTAGACACGTTCAGAAGCAAGTAACATTTTATTTATTCATAACTCAATATCATTACTTTTTAATGAAACAGACTCAACCGCTGCTGTTAAGATTCCACGTTAATGCGGTAACTATTGTTAAAATAATTCTTAGTCAAAGTAGATATTTATTTACCTTTATTTACTTTTGCTATTTATTATACGAAAACAATATTTTTATTACGACCTAATAAAACAATGTTTCTGTTTCGAACGTACCAGAGTGTAGTTTTGATTTCAAGGAATGTCGAAAGTATTAAACATTGTTTGTATAAGTACTGAAACTAAATAATTATTTCGAGAAGTCTATAGATAAATCTATTATGAAAGTGAATAAATGTACAACTTGCCTCGAAGATTATGACAATAATTTGCAAGTGCTTTTTTTGTTGCATTCTAGTCGAAAAAGGACATCTGTTAAAGAAAAACAAATGCGGTTTAAAAGGCATGTAAAACAGGTATTTTACACTTTAAAAGAAAGATTAAAGTACACTTACATTGGTTTTTGTAAATTTCCACTAAAAAACTTTATTTTCGTCAATAATTCACCAAACGTTAAACGTCTAGTGATGTGTACATTGTAGTTTTTATTATCTTTTACTGTCTTTTTCATTTACTTTTTTATTTTTTACTTTAAATAGTAATTTACTAAATATGTTTTTGTAACTGTTTTTTAAACTTAAACTAAACTTATACTGAATTTCCCACTCATATGTTTAATGCATGCCGTGGCAGCCTTTAATTAAGGCTACACTATACAATGTATAAAAGAAATGATAATGTGTTCTGAACAAGTATTTTGGTGTATGCTTTGTTGGTTGTCCTTAAATAAATAAATAAATAAACGTTTCAGTTTATGTTAGAGAAATAGTAACTTTTATTGAATCTCTTATTTTGACAGTTAGCGTTTCAGCTGAGCTGTTATAACTACGTCATGGTACCAAATACAGTACAAAATGAAATGAATGAAACCAAAACTTGCGACGCAGTTTGGGATAATCGCTGTCAGATGGCACGGCCTAAATTGAATCGGTAAACTGACGTCATGGTACGAATTAGAAGAACAGTTCAGTTTAGGTCCTAAAGTGGATCGCGTTAAGAGCTCGTGGTAGGTATGTAGGTGTCGGGCAACAACCAGACTAAGACAAGTTGGTTCATAGACGGACTGAAAAAATGTTGAATAAAGGTTACATATTTTGTAAGGGTCACTATAGATGTATCATTTTTATAAAACACGAGCTGGGACACCCGATTTGCCACGACTGTTAGCTATACATATAAGTCCAAAAATGTTTAACGTTAAGGGTAATACTGTCCTCGACACTTCATGTAAATGAGATAGCATTTGTTACATTCTACTTTAAAGCGAGCTCTTTAAGATTAAGAGACGAAAATACTTCGTAGTTTGATAAGTTTTCATACTTTTTCCACTTACACCAGGCTCTCTTTTGAAAATACGAATGTTTTAGGAAACCAAATAGGGAAATTTGGGTTTTTAGGCTTTGCTAGAGGTACACGGTGTTTTATTATACCGTATCACAGTGTGGGATTTGACCTTAGTTGCGGACATCCTGTTTTTATGCGTTTTTCTGAGAGATAACATTGAAACAAAACTCCAATTAAAACTCCCATTGATGTATTTGTCATAGTTTTGTAGAAATTCAGAAAACAATGAAAAATCCATAGAAACCATAGAAAAAAATTTTCTACTTTCTTTTATGTTTTTTTTTACTAAATGTTTATTGGTTTGATAGCAAATGTACTTTATGAACCAATCAATCCACCAAAACCTAAAATATTGCGCTATTCTAGGCAAAACAATAGTTTTTCTATGATTTCATTTTATTTTTTTATCTAGTCACTATTTACATGGTCGCGTTTTTTTTCAGTGTCAATATGTTAACTACATTAATTACTATTATCATAAAAAAAACCAGATGCGACAGACACACGATAACAGAAATATTGAATTTTAAAATTTTATGTTAGGGTTGCCACTGACAAGCGCCTACTATTTTATAACACGCAATATTTCAAACAAGCTTTCTTAGCATTACTTAGTAGGCGTTTAAGTCGTGTGGAAAACAAAGGACATCATTCACGTTTCATACATTTTTGGGCCAAATCTGCCAGAAAAAAAAAGCGTAATATTCGGATAGATCACAAAATTCCTATTATTTTTTACTATGGCACCAAACCTGTGCCCCCTGTGGTTATGTTGTTGCATGCTTTTAAAAACAATGTGAACTAAAATGTTATTAAGATGTGTTATTTTAATACATTTGGTCAAATACACACATCAAAAGTGTCTAGGGATCAACATATATTTTTGCAATAACTTTTCTCCTGATTGATATTAATTAAAATTTTCTTTAAGGATTCATCAAATAAAGTGTTTTCGTTTGTCACAGTAACGATAAACCAAGTCACCTTTGCATTAATAAAGAAATTTGCCATTTTCCTAATAAAGGGATTTTTGACATTTGAACCACTAACACAAAAGTTCGAAAAAAAGACTGAAATAACAGTTTTCTTTAAAATTTTATTGGGTAACTTAAACAATTAATAATCCGTGTTTCTACCGCGAACACTAACAACACAAGAACATCGGTTTGGCATACTCAAAATGAGTTCATCCAAATCACGCTGTGGAATGGCCGCCCATGTTCGTTGCAACAACAAAAAAAGGTCTTCTTGCGACTAGATACCCTCCATATTCGGCAGAGCTCTTCTCTGTAGCATATCCCATGCATGCTCAATCGGGTTCAAGTCTGGCGACTGAGCAGGCCAGGGCAGGACATTGATGTTAGCTGCGGCGAGAGTCTGTCTTACAACTCTTGCGGTGTGCGGTCGTGCATTATCATGCATTAACTGAAATAAGGGACCGATTTGCACTTGTAGAGGAACGATGACGTCTGATACAATCGTCTCAGCATAAATTTGAGCGTTGAGGTTGCCTCTGATCCAAATCAACTCAGTTCTTCCGCCGATCCAAATACCCGCCCATACCATGATGGTTCCACCACTATAAGGATGGACTTCCTGGCAGGATTTTAATCGCTGTTGGCGTCCAGGGGTTCTCCAGTGTCGTATACGTCTTGTATCCGGTCTCATACCAAAACGAGACTCATCAGAAAAGCACACGAAACGCCATTGTTCTTCTGCCCAATTTCTGTGTTCAAGAGCCCATTGATATCGAATCCTACGATTGTGCATTGCTATAGGTGGTACCCGTAGCGGTCTTCGGGAATGAAGGTTCACTTCATGCAAGCGGTTTCTGACAGTTGGTCGCTAATTAAGTTCCCTGAAGAGTGATGAAGCCTCACGGCTAACATCATGGCGGTTATTGTTGGAGCTCTTCGAGTTAAGATTTGAATGTATCGGTCTTGTCTCCGTGTGGTGCAGCGATACCGTCCTCCATGGCGCTCAGCCACGGTACCAGTGCTTCGGTAACGTGTCCAAAGTCGACTGATAACACTCTGACTTGTATTCAGAGCTAAAGCCACAGTACGTTGCCGGGAACCAGCTTCTATCATTCCCACGGCTCTGAGCATTTCTTCCCTGCTTAAATGACGTCGCCGCTCCATAATAACGTTGGTTTTAATCAGTAGTAGGGAAACAGTAGCACTAATAATGTCTTCAATGCGTTGTATGTTTTTATAGGGAAAATATTGACAGCTGATTTTCATCTTTTACTCGAATTTGATTCACAGTTCCTGATTCAAATTATGAAATGCACCAAAAAGGATCCATATATATTTATAAAATCATAAATTTTTACAAAGCCACATCTCAATCTCAAGAAATCCGCATAAAAATGCTTGATCCCTAGACACTTTTGATGTGTGTATATTAAATATGAAAAAAAAAACAAGCACCAATACCAACAGCACCTCATTTAGATTCAGTACCTTTCATTTAGGTAAAAAAGAGCAAATGAAACAACATTAAATTGTATAAATTCATTTATATTTGTCCTAATCTAACATATACATCATCTAATCCTATTGCTGGTGGGGTGAGGTATGGGTCATGTCTAGCATAACCCATGTACCAGACTATGGTCATGGTATGAGAGCAGCATCCAATGGTCCTCTTGCCGATATTGCATGTACAATAATAATGAGCTAATGCTCGACGACCATTTGCTGCCCGATCTTGTGCAATGTAAATAGTATTTTTTGGCTTGGATGTGGCGGGATTGTATTCGTCCTCTTATAATCCACAAGTCTTCCCCTTCAAGTTCCCTGACTATTTCCAGAGGAATCCCGCCACCGAGCTCAATGATAAAAACTCCGTCGGATTGAAGGTGCTCTCCGTAATAACTTTTTGCTTGTTTGAGCTGATATACACTAAGGCTGAATAATATTAAATCTTCTTCTGTCAATGTTGGAAAATCATTGAAATCTGTCATATCCGCAGCCATGGGTTGGAACTGTGCTCGCCTTCGGTTTAAATTGTGTCTATTCACAAGATCTCCCAGTGTATTGGGCATGTTTATTCTTTCACCTATTATTTGAAGGATATCAGTAGCATGAACGTTATCTACTATCAAAATGTGATAGGCATTTATTAATGCGGCAACAATTCTAAAATAATCCACCATATTGTGCAGTGTTACATTGATGTTGACGTGTCTCAGCAGCCGGAAATCTCTTTTAAATCGACTATTTACGACTTCTACGACCCAT
This sequence comes from Gortyna flavago, assembly GCA_963669345.1. Taxonomy (NCBI): domain Eukaryota; kingdom Metazoa; phylum Arthropoda; class Insecta; order Lepidoptera; family Noctuidae; genus Gortyna; species Gortyna flavago. The sequence goes on along the minus strand of OY770128.1, from coordinate 7,982,633 downwards.
CGGCAAATAGTAACAAGTCGCGACTTATTAGCTTGTTCTGTCGTAAGTTGCGTGTCCCCAGGGAGCTTTGTCTCGGGCATCTTAGCGGTGTATCCATATCCTTCAAGGGTGGAAATTTCATCTCTAAAGCCACGGTCGTCCCCATTTCGGTAAAACCATTGAAATAATCCGTCGCCATAATCATTTTCATTTTGTACAATATCAAGCATTATTTGCGCATCTGAAGAAGTAGCAGCGTGTGGACCAGAAACTTCTATGATGTGCCCGTCACAACAGACAAACAGAAACGGCTTTAATAAGTTTCTGAACTTGTGGCTGCTATAGGATTTCCTTTGAAAAAAGTAGTTTGAACTCTTTTGAATATATATGTAAGTGCCATCGACAATTGTTATGGCTTTTCTTTCATCGGTAGGACTCTCCGGGTTTCCAAAAATTCTTTCAGGAATCATAAGGTTCCTCCGTGCTACATCTTCCCGGGTCATATGGCCAAAGCCTAAGTGAATTGGAACAAAGTCCTGCAGCAGTGCTTCTCTGCCAGTATGGAGGATTCGCGAGTAAGTGGCTTCGCTGGTTTTAAAAATCGATGCTAGCCGGGATGATGACGATGATTCTCGGGAAGTCCAAGTATATCTTCGACGATCACCGACAGGCGTACGACACGAAATACACAATTGTGTATAAACAAATAGCAACAAACAAGAATAACAATATTAACTGAGGAGTGCAAGTCGCGGTTTAGCCGTCCGATGTAACAAGAGTCACATGGATAACTGAACAAAACAAAAGAAGGGTGACGCGGGGTACAGTAGTTGCGGCGGGGAGGGACAAACCGGTGATTTTCCAGGTACCTGCTTAAAAACAGGTTTGGACTTGTTGTGAATTGTGACGCTCTGTCTGTGCGGCGCGTAGAGTATCAATGATGAAAATACTCTCTTAATGGAGAATAGAATTCATTTTATTGCACATCAAAAGGACATACACAGTGTGAATAATTAAATATACATGATCAAATGTATGAAAATAACAACTTCATAATAACATTTTAATTGTATTTTAAAAGTGTGTAACACCGTATCCAAAGGGCGCACAGAGTTGGTGTCGTAGTAAAAAATGATAGGAATTGTGAGTTCTATCCGAATATTACACATTTTTATCCTGGCCGACACTTTCAGTTTTCGGTCCAAAATGAATGATGTCCTTTAGGTAAGCTGGCCGCGTAATGTAATAGTAAGTATGTACTTATTTATGTCTGAAGCATTATTAATATTTTCTGATCTCAGTTTTTTTCCTTAAAATTGCGTTTATGTGTTTATTTTAATACAACTTTATTACAATCAGATAATGAAGATGATTTGTAAATGTAGGTACCTACTTACTGTATGCTAATATACTATATCTATCTAAATTTTCTTTTTGTTAACACAGCGACCGAATACCTATTTAAGATGATATCTATTCCAAAAAACCCCTCTCTACCCAACAAAAAAGTTAAGTTTATGACAACCCTATTTCCATAGAAATTATAAAAAACCTTAGAAACGCAATATCTTCAACATCGCGCAAGCTAGTTATATGGATTTTTGTCACGATTTAGTAGAAACGTAACCCTATTGAATTTTTGTTAAAAAAAACGCGACAATAACATAGAAAAAAATACATTTTTTTCTCTCGTTTTTCTGCACTTATGGGATTGAAATTTTCACACTAGTAGCATTGTAAACTAGCAGATGGTTCAATTTTTTTACAAAGAGAAATATCACTTTTTTCGGGAAATATGACTAAAAACGTTTTTCGTAAAAATTCACGACGTAAATGAAAAAAAAACTATCTGCAAATCTAATTGAAATTTTCAAAAAAGTATTACTTTAAATGGTCTGGGATGACTAGGCCTACTTAAATCCAACATAAAATGATGGTGTCCGCAACTAAGGTCAAATCCCACACTGTGCGTATAAATAGTTAGAATACTTTTCCCGATGCTAGTACGTTAATTGTCCTCCTCATCATCCTCCATCATCCATCTTCTCATTGTTAACTCCTCAACAACCACTTACCGTACGCATTGTGACGAGCATAAATTTCTTAGCAACCATATTAAAGTAACTGAATCGCAACCCGTGAAATATTTATCAGATTCCAACTTAATGACAATAGGGCCACCTCGAAAGTATAATTTAAACCTTTCTAACTAAAAAAAATTTTCAAATCGGTCCACAATTGACGGAAAAATCGGTGAACATAAAAAAAAACATACATAAAGTCGAACATATAACCTCCTTCTTTTTGGAAGACGGTTAAAATAACATTCAATAAGTATTAGTTTTTGATAAAATCTTTTTATTGCCGCAGCTTAATTTTTTCTCCATAATAAAAAAAAGAAGGTGACATTACAAGTTTTTATAAAACGATATAACGAAAATATTTTCAAGTTTTTATTACTTACGTACAAATTATAAGGATTCTTCAAACTAATGTGGTTTAAGAATCCTATGGCTAAAAAGCCACAACAGATATTGTTTTCCAGGAATACATATGGACCAAAAACAAAAGTAGAAAATTGGGACTTCGCTATACATGCCGAAAAAAAAGATAATTATGCATATCGCGACAAGTTGAGTAACCACATCAGCACTTACAACCGCTGGGGGATTGAGGACCAAGGAACTAGTAAGACCGAAACCCGCCACATGCTAGCACAGATATTCACCAAGACCGACCCGATATATTCCTTCAAGCCACTTGTAAATTTCACATCTTATCCGTGCACAGAGTAAGTAGAATTCTAAAGGTTTGACCCAGCGAAATCTATTAATAAAAGAACATAGACACACACACAGAGCACTGTCTGAGGGATTAGGCTAAGGTGTATGAAGACCTTGTGACTATGTGTATTATAATTGGTGAATTCTCGGACTTGCGTTTCTACGTACGGTGGATAAACTTAATAACTGTCTATGAGTTCTAGGACAGCAAGTAGGGAGCTAGTACCATCTAACTAAGTAGTAGCTATAGGTACCTACCTCTTCGGTCAAGTTCGTTGAAGCTATTTCGATTGCATAGACAGCGTCATTATAAGGAGACCCCTCATGTTTTAAAATATTATACTAGTATTGAATTTTTACGAATATCCTAAACAATACTTTCAAAAAGAAAGAGCACGGCATGACGTGGATTCGAACCGACGCATCGCCCAATGTCACACCTTTCAATACCCAATAATATCCAATAGTTTTGAATGAAACTGTAACGGCTTACCACTACCAACAGTTGATTGGCCCATGAACCGTTGTTGAATATTATCTTTAAAACATTAACTTTCAATCCAAAGGATTTTTCACCCACGAACGTTTCGCCAACATAACTCTACGTCAGTGAATGCTTAACCAACAGAAAGTTTTGACCAATAACTTTTCACCCAAAGAACAAGGCCAACAGACACTTCGAAAGGTGAAAGTAAATAAAAGCTTGTAAAAATAATAATAAAATATGATACCTACTTCCCTAGTTTTTAAATATCCGCCCCGTGGGGAAGATCACGTGGCGGGTCTAAGTTGGTTTACAAGCAATAATAATAAGACGTAGTCGACGGAGCCCTGCGTCGCGGGGCCCCTATTTCTGTGAAACCTAACCAAACCTAACCTCGGAGTGCCCTTCGCTCGCTCACTTGAGCCGTCATCATCCATGGGCGTACCCAGGGGGGGCAGGAAGGGGCAGCTGCCCCCCCCCCCCCCCCCACTTCCCTGGAAATCTCACAGAACATGTATGAACTCGCCTAATTACTAATCAAAGTGTAAACGGGGCCTTATGCTCTAGCTTTTAAATAAACCGCGCAGTAGAGACTGGCAAAATGCACGGTGCTATTGCCAAAAAACCGTGCGCGACGATGGTGGACGAAGATTATTTATTTAACTAAGTACCTATAAAGCAGGATCATTTGCGGCTGTTTGCCCTAAACACTACACTACTTAAACCTCGTGTTTCATGTAGGTGTGTTTGTGTAGTGCATAGAAATGTAAAAAACAGGTGTAGCGTGTATGACATTAAATATTGGCGTCCACACAAGGTGGACAAGGGAGACCTCGCCCGTAAAGGCATACTCCAACCAAAACTACTCCCATTTTCTATCAAACGAAAACATAACATGACCAATGGGCCCTCATCATATTGGCGTTTCCCAGAACACACCTGGGGCCAACTAACATACCCCCGCCAGTGGCGTGCATTGGTTTTCAGAATACTAGGCCGGGTCTAGTCTAGGCATACGCGGTCACTAATAAGAAACATAAAACAAAAATATCGATTAAGAAAAAATCTTGGATTTTCATTTTGACTTTATTTTCGGCTGCACCCTCGAAAACCATGAAAACGATACCCATGATGAAAAATAGAAAAAAAAAACAGCCGCCATCTTGGATTTTCATTTTGACCACACTATCGGCTTTAGCACCCTTGAAAACCATAAAAATGACACCCATGATGAAAAATAAAAAAAAATTACAGCCGCCATCTTGGATTTTTATTTTGATCTCACTATCGGCGATCTTATATCCATCCCTTTCTTTCTTCGCACGGCCAAATTACGAACGCATTACAAATTACGATTTTAACATGCATACTTAGGGCGCGTTCCGAATTGAGGAAATAATCGATGTAATCGATTTGAGCGTGCTAAAACCCGTACCGAATTGGCGTGAGCGCGATAACGATGTCACGTGAATCGTCATAGATGACGTCATGGCATGCGCCATCTTGCGATAACGCCGACCATGCCTCGTACTAATATCACCGTGAGCGCTGTCAAAAATGACAGTGTGTGTGTGTGTGTGAGGATGAGGATGTGTCAGTGTGTGTTTTGTTTTGAGCTGCATGATATCTTTTTAATAACGTGGCATTTTCGAAATTGTGCTTCTGGCTGACAGTCGCCACCTAAACAAAGTAAAGGAAGAAACGTGTGGTGTTTTTATGAAGAAATACTGCTGTAATATCTTTTTGACACCGACTAAGCACTGAGCGCGCTAACGAGTGTTCCGAATTGTTGACAGCTCTCAGCTGTCATAATCGTGATATCCATTATGGAACGCATGTGAGACGATTTGAGTGCTGTGAGCGATATTGGCCAATTCGGAAGGCGGCCTTACTCGGTTGGATTTGAGTAGGCATGCAAGTAGGCATGCAGCCTACTCAAATCCAACCGAGTAGGGCGATAAATTGCGAAGGTCGAACGTCATGGAATTACGCGTGAGACGTACCTATTTTTAATTTCGTCGTATTAACTTGAACGAGTAATTAGACCAATGACAATGCGCGAATAGTACGGGAGCCGAGTAGGCCGTCTGGCGAATGCCTACTGCCGCGCGTGTGTATGAAGATTTTTTTTTTGTAATATGGTCATTTAGTGAGTTTGTTATTTGTGGATAGTCTAATTGATGGCTGTTTTAATATGAGGGGGTATGCATTAATTTTATTATTAGGGTAGGTACAGACGCCAGCTCATCAAGCTATTACAATCTGTCAAATTTCTTTAATAGATTTTCAACTTTATCAATAATAATATATACACGCCTCAAAGAGATGTCAGCATCGAATTAGGGGCCCGTCAGGGCCGAAGCCTGCCGGGGCAGCGGGATTGTCCGAAAGGGTTACCGCTACCCCGGAACATAAAGGGCTAAGGAAGGAACACGGATGGGTTTTAGTCAGTAAGTGTCTGACAATCCCTTCCGCTCCACCCAGAGCGGGAGGGGTCATTTGATGATTTCCCATCCTTAAAAAAAATAAAGAATATAGGGCATCAAAAAATTCGTCCGCATCGCTGTCAACAGGAACAGTGCCCAAAAGGCTGGCAGCATTGCCACGTTGTATGGCGATGCTAATTCTTTGGCCAAGAAATAGGCCAGCCCTCTGATCAAGTGAAGAGTCGACTAACCTACAACAAAAGTGAGATTCAGATCTTAGATCTAAAAAACTTTTTTACAAAAAAAAACAACCGTCTTCCAAAAAAAAAAACTACAGTGATAAATAAAATTTCATTTCGGAAGTAGTGTCGTTGGTTCTGCATTTTCGTTTATTGACACCAACTTCCGAAATAAAATTTTATTTATCACCTTCGATCAACAATACCAACAATAGTTGGTATTGTTGATCGAAGTTTATCACTTTGTAGTTTTTTTTTTTGGGAGTCGGTTGTTTTTTTTGTAAAAAAGTTTTGTTTTTCACTTTTTAGTGAGAGAGTTTGTAATTTATCTAAGTTACAATAGCCTAACGTCAACTGCTCATCACCTTTTACAAAATATTGCTTTTCCCGATGCTGGGACGTTAATTGTTGAGGAGTTCTCCTGGTAAGAACCTGAAGAACTCCACTCCACCACCACACGCATTGTGACGAGTATAAATTGCTTAGCAACTATTTTAAAGTAATCGAATCGCAACCCGTGAAATATTTATCATTGATTAGTTGCGATGGCCGTCTGTGGTCTTCATCATCAGCTCCACTTTACCAAATGACGATTTTCGAGATCAAATGCTCAAGTTACTCTAAAGAATATCCAGATCGCTATAGGTTTGCCAATAAAATTTTAGGGTTTCCCTCGATTTCCATGGGATTCTCTCATCAGATTCCAACTTGCTGACAATGGGACCACATTGGGAGTATACCCTTTCAAACAAAATCGATCCACAATTGACGGAGACATCGGTGAACATACAAAAAAAAAACATACTTAAATAAAGTCGAACATACTTATAACCTCCTCCGTTTTGGAAGTCGGCTAAAAAACTGTCGTACCTCATTTGTAATAAACGCTTGCTTTAGCGATAAGGTTCAAAGTTGATTGGGAAAATTTTACAGTTTCGGGTAGCTTGATGTGCTGGCGTCTGTACAAAGTAAATACTATACACACGACTACAGTTCTCGTATTCCCCGGAGGGTTAGGCAGAGGTGTACCTATCATATTTCGTCAGTTATTAGCAAGTTATTTTACTAAAGTTATTACTAATTAGGAAGAACAAACATTGTTGTTCTATAAACACAAAATGCTAATAAACACAAAATGCTAATGTGTGTGATATTATGTAGGTAGAAAATATAATAAATACTTTTAGGTGGTACTTAAACTTTTTTTACTAATTAATAATTGATGTTTGTGACTTTTTTTTAAAAATTGCAAAATTAAGTAGAAAAGCAAGAACATTGTTTTTGATGTTAAAAATAAAACTTCCGTTTCTGGGAATTGAACCTACAATCATATCCGCTACAAACGAACTTAAAAACCTCAGATCTAATTGGATTCATTCGATCTCTACTCTGCTTGAATATTTTGACTCGATCAATATTCTTCTATCGTTGCTTGTTGATATACTTATCATAAAATGCTTTTGTAAGAATACAAAAAGCTGTTAGGCAGCATATCGATTTCATTTTAGATTTATTTTGCTGGTGTCCCTACCTATTTGATGAAGCCGTGTGTACCTACCCTCCACACCTAAGCATCGACTGTCGTTAGATGTACAAAGTAGGTAGATACCTACCACATTAATTAAATAAAATTAGCAGATGGTGGGTGGTGGTGGGCCCTTATATTTATGAGTTTATACCTACTAAACATTATTTACCTATTTAATTTCTTTTACTTTATGTAGCACTCCAGCACGAAATAAATTAATGAAGAACGCAGACTTGGCTCAACTTCCTGCAGATTTCGGAGTGATGGATTACATTTCCACTCAACAGAACGATTACAGGAACCCGTTCCCAGCAGTGACAAAACCGGTATGTTATTAAATTATTGCTGAATCAAGTTTATTATGAACTCCTCGCAGATCTAATAATATGATCTGTGTTATTCATTCATTCCTGATTGACCGACGACCTTAAAAAGGTGGCTGGTGGCTGACTGAATGCGGAAGGCGGAGGAAAGTGTTATAGGCTGAGTGATTGAATCCTGATTCCTCAAGTGTTGTAAGAGGTGATTTTTTAGGACATGCAGCAGGTTCTTTTTGTACCTTAAGTACGTCATATCCGGCGATGGCTCTAACCTATAGCGCCTTAAAGCGCTAGGCCATTTTCAGCGAGCTATGGGCCGGCTGTCGCTCAGTTTTCAGTTCAGAACCGCCTGTGCTCAGCCGCAAACTGTCAGTAGGAAGTAAGCTGATTACCTATGACGATCATCATTATCCATCTAATACAAAATTGCCGTACTTAGCTTATGTATCGAATGCATTTTATGACAAACATTGGTAGGTATTCACCACTATCTCAAAAGTAGGTAACACCTGCTGTACTAATAATTGAATGTTTATAATTAATTTCAGTTGACGATGTCGTCTCCACCTTGGCTGTTGAACCGCGTGATTCGTTCAGACCTCACACACAACCACGGCACTGCACCACCGCGTGGCGACTACCAGTGCCTTGATACACACACACCAATTGGACACATTCGTCAAATGAGATTATTCCGCTATCAATCTTTCGATCCTTCATCATGTCTCCAAAATTTTCCCCACTTTAACCAAGTTGTTGCTAAATGATGAAACCAAAAATTTATTTATGCAACCTTTTATTACAATTATTATTCATACAAAAAATAAACAAAAATGAAATTAAACACAAACAACAACAAAAAATACATTATACATAGTTACATATACAGAATTTAGAATTAATTTATTGTTACCAAGAAATTTTGTGGTAGGTACATGGTGTAATACCTACACATACCTTCATAATATAATAATTTTCAAGCTCATGTTATATATGTGAAATCCTTTTTCAGGATTAAAATAACACAAAGAATTTGCAGCACATTTAACAAATTTTTGTTGTGTTTGAACAAATTGATCATTAACTTCTTTTTTTGTTGTAAATCTTAAATTTTTAAACAACATGATTTACTATTATAATTAAATTTAAAACTTAATTTTGTTTTTTATTTTTATTCATGCTCCCCTGAAAAGCGATTGCTTCATGGTTGCCACTGCCAGACTAGCAATACCTACTGCTTATGCTATAATCTTGGTACAGACGCCAGCACATCAACCTACCCGAAACTGTCAAAATTTCCCAATCAACTTTGAACCATAAACTTTGGCGATAAAGTTGAAAATATATCAAAGAAATTTGACAGATTGTAGTAGGTTGATGTGCTGGCGTCTGTGTACATTGGGACACAATCCATACTTCCATACTAATATTATAAATTCGAAAGTAACTCTGTCTGTCTGTATGTTACCTTTTCACGCTTGGAAACATGCTGGTCCTGCTCCATAGACAAAATCAAACCGGCTGCTAATTTAATTGCAAATTTCATTGATATATTAAAAGGAGGAAGATACGTTATACACTAACATCGCAATCAGAAAACCTGGACTCGGTGCACGACTACATGACCGAAACTCACACATCTATGATCAGTGTCATCACAGGCGTCAACCTACAGTCACTGATAGACAAGGACAGAGATAACAGCCGGCGCTGTCGTGCGAGTGAAATCGTATTAGCCGCCGAATGTTGGCCGAATATTTATGTGCGTATCGTGTCTCTCACGCATGTTTGTTATCTATCTCGCTCTCACAAACATGGCGAAGCAAACATTAAATATTATTGTAATTTTCAGCAAATTAATATTTTTGGCTGTACTTACGAGTGTATACGATAAGTAATCCCGTGTGTCTTATTTTTCTTCCTTGTATTATTAAAACACTGTTTAGCTGCACAAGAAGTCATTTTGATGTGTATTTAATACAAAAAAAACTGAAATTAAAGAGGTGTGTGATCAACGATGTTCCGTGCGCGACTGTGTGCCAACTACGGGCAATCACTTAGTTGAGTAGGACCAGGCGCTGTGACATAGTCCCGTATCTACCTTTCTTAATACATCAATGGTAAATTTATTCTTTTTTTTTTTACTTTGTTTACATTCTGTAAACTCACACCCTGACTTATTACTTGTTAAAAATTTTTTTTTATGAAAATCGTTTACTTTTACCATTTTTGTAAATATGTGAGCAGCATGTATCTGTCGCAGCCAACTGGTTAAATTAGCCGTTCAGTTAACCGCCTAGCCTTTCAACTAAACGGCGGCCGTTCAACTAACGGCCTGAATGATATTCAATTACAGTTTAGGTTGTAAGTCTGTAACCAATCACGCGCGAGCCGAATTGGTCGCAGTAATTAAGGCATTGCACCCCGACCAAGTGGGTTAGGTTAGGTTAGAACTGTGATCAACCGCGTGCGAGCCGAGGGAGGAAGCGAGGCGAGCACTACTTTTAAAGGCCAGGCAGTTAACTGAACGGCTAATTTAACCAGTTGGCTGCGACATATCTATCAGATTATTAATTTATATGTCATGGTTCCATTTAATTCTTTTACCTATTGTGGTATAGTAATTTTATTTTAGGTGCATCGTCTTCACATATTATTTATTATATAATACTAGCTGCGCCCCGCGGTTTCACCCGCGTAATTTTAGAATTAGGGGTATGAAAAATAGATAGTAGCCGATTCTCAGACCTACTGAATAAGCACAAAAAATTTCATCAAAATCGGTCAAGCCGTTTCGGAGGAGTATGGCAACGAAAACTGTGACACGAGAATTTTATATATTAGATTAATGTATGCAAAATATTGTAAACCAAACATTTTAAAAGAGTAACGGTGGAGTTTCTTGCCCATTCTTCTCCATACGAAAACTACCTTTTGGCAGGGGCGACTAGAATCAATTCTATTTCATTGTAATTTTTGACGTTCAAGTGCCTTTTCTGTGCCTATTTGAAATAAATGCTTTGACTTTGACGCCTAAACCACTGAACGGATTTCGATAAAATTTGGCAGAGAGATCGACTGCATCCCGGGGAATGACATAGGATAGTTTTTATCGACATACCTCGCGGGCGAAGTCGCGGGCGGAAGCTAGTCTTACATACTTACCTTGTGAATTGTCATTACATAAAAACAGAATACAAAATTATCTACTAGACAGTTTATAATGTTTAACAACGATCTTTGAGGTGCCTAAAAAAGAGCAAAGGTAGCCGTAATAACAAGCCACTCGGCTTGAAGGACTTTAGTCCGAAATTCAGGATTGTACAGTCCGGTTGCGGTAGACATGCAGTTCTGAAGACTGCAGCCTGTGCGGGCTGCGCCTGACCCTGGCCTCATCTTCACTTGTATTTATTCAATAAGAAAAATGTTTATTTTCTTGGGCTTTAAAGCAAAATCCTCTACATATGATCCATCTTTAGACGTGCTCTACGAAAAACTATCCCTGAACGTACGCACTATCATGACCGGATGCGGTCAATCGACCCCGACCGAAGCCCGATCAGCTCAGGTGAATAATACAAAGTAAGTTATGAGCGACTTGTTCGTTTGTATGAACGCGATGATCTCTGGAACTACCAGTCAGATTTGAAAAATTGCTTTTGCATTTGATAGGCCAATTCTTGAGAAAAGTTGAAGGCATCACGCTACGATCCTTAGGAGCCAACAAAAATAAAAATGTTAGAAAGGACGCGAAGTGAAAACGAAGTAAAGTCTACTGGGTTACTCCAAAGTTTCAACATACTTTCAGACAGATCCGTATCTTCGTCGACGGACTTAAAGAGTAGGACCCCAGACTCGCACGCGGCCACAAATCCGCATGATAGAAAAAAGGTCCTAAGAGGTAGTAATAAGAGTATTTTAGTTGATGACCTATGAAATGTACATAACAGATAGTTTTCTCTGATAATATTCAATTAATGTAACTTGGAATAGTATTTATATTTAAAATAGGGAGAGTATCTTATTGTTTAAATGAGAATTACCCTGTGCCCTATGTTGGCTATTTATGTTCCCTTAGTACACCTATTGGAATTTCAATGTGCGAGTATTTACAATAGTTGAATTTTATAACAGTTATTATATAATAATGTAGTATTATAAAGTATTTCAGAAAGGTGAAATATTATTTTTTGGAAATAATGCATTACAAGAAACCAATTAACAAATTGCACTAAAGCATAAATAACAAAATCATGGTAAGATACTCGGTACATGGTAAGAACTTTAGTTTGCCAATTTAATTGAGTTGTTTTTCTAATATTGTTGTGGTATATTCAACAAGTCCATATAAATTATATAAAATCAAGAACCTAGTTTCATTGCGTACGCCTTCTTTTAAAACCTTTACCTTTCTTAGACTTCATCTTGTGTTTCCGAGGCTGACGACTACTGCTTGTACCTGTGATTTCATCAGCAATCATTCCTACCGTTGATAACTTTTTCCTGCGGTTTTTCTCTGCTTTTGTAACTGGCAGACGTGTTAAATAATTTTCTTCATATTCAGTCTTTTCCAGTTCATACTTAGATATTGACTGCTTAACATGATTTCCTGTGCTCACTTCCAGTGGTGCTTCAGAATATTCATCACGCAGTTCGCGCATTATACTTGAGTTAAGGAATTGCTTCTTTGACTTTTCCTTGTTCTTCTTGTCACTATCAACTCTTGAAGTGTTTTCATCAAAGTGTACTGCAGCTAACTTAGGAGGCACATAAATATTTGCTTTGCTGCTCTTCTCTTTCTTGTTCTCTCCCTCATCTGAAGATTCACTAGATTCCTCAGCAGACTCATTTATCTTACTCACTAAATTTGCAGGATTAGCGTGATATGCTTGAGGATCATCTTCAGATGTGCCACCAATTACAGCAGTTTTAACAAGTTTGTCAATTTGGTATTTTAATTTTGAATCTATGGGACGAATTTTTTCAAGAACTGTTCTTATTTCAATAAGCCTCTCAATTGATGGATCTGATTCTATTCTTTCACCAGAGCACTTTCTTAATACAATATAAGTTAAATTTATTAAATAACTAAGTAGCATTTGATATTTCATTTCCAAAAAACTAAGACCTTTATCTGTTGACAGTTCTCCACTTTTGACCCGCACCAGCATGTTGTCCACAAGCTGTGACACCTGCTGGACATTAGTGTTCATTTCTTTGAGCAGTTTAACAGCTTGAGGCAGGTCAGGCTGCTCCATTTCTTCTGAAGCCTGTAAATAAAATAATAATTGCATTAATACACTCCAACGTCTTCAATCACTTTCCAATATGGTACCTAGTTAAAGATATTATTCTACGTCGACACCATACAAAATCCCCCCAAAATGCTATTGTATTAAGACTCATCACATGGCATCTAAACTTCAAAACAATCACCTGCACCATGATGCTGTGTAGTTAACCTCTTCCGTAACTTTGGCTTACAAAATCACTTTTATAATAACTTGGATTTTGAGCTGCTAAGCTCAGGGACTGTTGCAGGATCGAACGAACCAAAAAACACATAAAAATAAAAATAAAACAACTAGGTATTCTCTGCGATTAATAGGTGACCACAGAGTACTTTTTGATAGAGTGAGACAGTGAGATAGGCACAGATTACCACAGATGAGATATTAGTAGCAACAGATTACTAATATGTAGCAAGCTAGAGATAGGTGACTTAGCAACTCACTTTTTTTTAAGGAGCTACACAGATCAACTATTGGAAACTATAGTAGACAGATGGACAGCTTAGACCACAGACAGCTTAGTTCCTGCTTGACATTTCCAGAATCATCGGTAGAACGATGGAGCCATTAATATAAAATTGAAATTGGAACCACAATACAATACCCAAAACCGGTTCCTTCGAAAGGCTACGGGTTCCCCTTGGTTCGTCCGAAATGAGATCCTCCATGTTGACCTCAGAATCCCCACTATTAAGCAGTTCATGAAACGCCTCTCAAAGCGTTTTTTCGATTCCGCCGCCAAACACCGCAACCCTCTAGTTGTCCAGGCCGCCAATTACTCACCCTCTAACATCAGTAAGGCCCGCCGTCCAAAGCATGCCCTATCCGACCCTGACGACCCCATAACTCTCCTCCAGGAGAGCAACAAATCTACTAGTACAGTGCACAAAAACAAAAGACCGACATTCCGACCTCGCCGACGAGGTCCCTCGCGACGTCCCTGTGGTGAACTTCTTAGTCGCCACCACAGAGTACTTTTTAATAGAGTGAGAGTCGCCACATACAGACTCTTTACGAGTTTGAAGTTGTCATATTGTCACAATGTCTGTACAAAATTAAAAGTTGAATAAAGCCAACATTTGGTTCTTTAGCGTTATTGTTATTTCATAACAATTTATTCAACTTTTATTATGCAAACACTCTTCGATACTAAACTGTAACGATGGAGAAATATCTTCGACCAAACATTCTAGACCTTAATCCGTCATCGCCTACTGCGGCTCAAGAATGGACCCATTGGATATCTACTTTTAAAAATTTTCTGATTGCGAATGAAGCAGAGAAGAAAATTAATGATGCGATGAAGATGCAACTTTTTATTACTTAATCATGACATGTATCACCCAAAGTATACGAATACATAAGTGAGTGCACATCATACCATAATGCAGTTAGCACACTCAACACCATATTTATTAACCAAAAAATGAAATTTTTGCGAGACACATTCTGGCCACAAGAAAACAGCAGGGCCATGAAAACATTCAACAATATCTTCAGCAACTGAGAATTTTAAGCAAAGAATGTCAATTTAAAAATGTTGATGCAGAAAGTAATAGGAATGATTTTATAAGAGACGCATTTATTTCTGGCTTAATTTCGCACAAAAATCGTGAGCGATTGTTAGAAAATTTTAACCTGACATTGGATGAAGCTGCTAGCCAAGCACAAGCAATTGAAACTGCTGAAAATAATGCGCAAACGTTTAACAATACGACCATTGGTGAATCTCTTGTCATGGCATTGCCAAAGACGGCAACAGAAAACAAAAATAAACTACAACAACAACACCAGAATACCATTTGAGACGATGCTTTTTCTGTGGAGATAAAATCCACCGGCGCCAGAACTGCCCAGCTTTTAATGCTAATTGCCAAAATTGACAAAAAAGGGGACATTTTGCAAATGTTTGTAGGAGCCCTAAGACAAATCTTAACGCTGCTACTGTTGATGGATCTCCTGAAAATATATTCAACGAAGTCACGGCTGTTGCTGCTCCGGCTAGTTTAAAGAAATCGGTCGTCACTATTGAAGTTAACGGCAAAAAAGCAAACGCCTTAATTGACTCTGGAAGCTCTAAAAGCTTTATCAATTATGATTTTTTTTCGAATTCTTGTTTTAAGAAAGCAGAATGTACTGAATCCATAACAATGGCCCAAACAACTCACACAATCAATTGCGAAGGGCTACTTCAAGCAACGATTGTTCTGAATGGCAATGTTTACGAAAAAGCTTCACTTCTTATCGTTAAATATCTTTGCGCTGATGTTATCATAGGACATAATATACTGAACGAACACTCGAAACTTGAAATTACTTTTGGTGGATCTAGAAAACCATTACAAATATGTAGTGTGCTGGCTTCATCTGTTCCACCAGTTCCCTTATTTTCGAATTTACATTCCAACTGCTTACCAATTGCTGTAAAGTCTAGAAAATACAGTAACGATGATCTGAATTTCATAGAAAATGAAATAAGTCAGCTCCTAGCAGACGGAGTTATCGAAGAGAGCAGATCACCTTGGCGAGCACAAGTTCTAATCACCAAAAATGAAAATCACCGCAAACGATTGGTTATAGACTATTCTCAGACCATTAACAGATATACAGATTTGGATGCCTACCCTTTACCAAATATAGAAAAAATGGTGAATGACATTTCAAAATACGACTTCTTTTCTAAAATTGATTTAAAAAGCGCTTACCATCAGGTATCTATAATGGAAACAGAAAAACAATACACAGCATTTGAGGCGTGCGGGAAACTGTATCAATTTTGTCGTATCCCGTTTGGTGTAACAAATGGAGTTAGTGGATTTCAAAGAGTCATGGACTGGCTAATAAAAGATGAACATTTGACAGATACATATGCCTATTTAGATGACGTCACTGTATGCGGAAAAGACAGAGTAGAACATGATAAGAACTTATAAAGATTCATGGATGCAGTTGAGAAGTACAGTTTAACTGTTAACAAAGAGAAATCGACGTTTTCAATAAAAACAATTAATCTACTCGGATACAAAATTTCTAAAAAGTCCATTAAACCTGATCCGGACCGACTCCAACCACTTATTAGCATGCCAATACCGACTGACAACACTTCACTTAAACGAGCTCTCGGTATGTTTTCGCACTATTCAAAGTGGATACCAAAATTCTCGGAAAGAATACACAGTCTCGTGAATCCAGAATTCCCATTAAATGAGGAAACTAAATCTGTTTTTGAAGACTTAAAGAACTGCATTGTAAAGTCCACAATATATGCTATCGATGAAAACAAAATGTTTACAGTCGAAACAGATGCCTCCAAGAATGCTATTGCGGCTACATTGACTCAAGAAGGACGCCCAGTGGCTTTCTTTTCACGCACACTATCTCTATCAGAAAAGCGACATTCAGCCATAGAAAAGGAAGCGTATGCCATTGTCGAAGCTCTCCGTAAGTGGCGACACTACTTGATTGGAAGATCTTTTCGACTGATCACAGACCAACGATCTGTTTCTTTTATGTTCAATCGCACACACAAGCAAAATAAAGAACGAGAAAATAGAGAGATGGCGATTAGAATTATCTTGCTACAAATATGATATTATCTATAGACCAGGAAATGAAAATGACGCTGCTGACGCGCTATCACGTATCTGCGCTATTCACACGGAATCTAAATTGAAGGACTTGCATTATGAACTATGTCATCCAGGCGTTACACGAATGTTCCACTGGATACGAAGTAAGAATCTACCATTTTCGGTAGAAGACGTCAGAAAGATGACGCATGCATGTTCGGTCTGTGCAGTCGTGAAACCTCGTTTTTTTAAAAATAACAGCAATTTGATAAAGGCGACTTCACCGTTCGAAAGACTGAACATCGATTTTAAAGGGCCAGTACCGTCATCCTCAAGTACATACTGACTATTATAGACGAATATTCTCGATTTCCTTTCGCATTCCCGTGCCAAGACGTTTCCGCTGTGACAGTAATGAAACATTTATCGACCCTTTTCTGCATATTTGGATTACCAGCTTATATTCATTCCGATCGTGGCTCCGCTTTTATGTCAAAAGAAGTAAAAGATTACTTACACAGTAGAGGTATATCTACAAGTCGAACGACAGCATAAGCATATAACCCACAAGGTAACGGACAAATAGAGCGCACAAATGGAATAATTTGGAGGACAATACAATTAGCTTTGAAATCTCAGGGATTAAAAATCGAGCAATGGGAAATGGTTCTTAATCAAGCAATGAGATCTCTGCTATGTACAGCAACGAACCAAACTCCTCATGAAATGATGTTTTTACACAATAGAAAATCTAATAACGGACATTCGGTACCAACTTGGCTTCTAACACCCGGTCCTGTCCTACTCAAAAAACACAACAGATCCAACAAATACTCTCCCCTGGTCGAGGAAGTCGAGCTGTTGGAGTCCAACCCGGACTATTCTTTTGTGAGACTGGGCGACGGCCGAGAAACGACCGTGTCTAACAGACATTTAACCCCGACAGGGTTAGAGAGCGGGGAAGAAGGCGAAGATACTGCAACTGTGGAAAAAGAGAGCGACTCCTCATGTGTCTCTACAGAGAGTGCTGCGCCAGGTACTCCTTCAACGCCAGATATTCCTTCAATTCAGCAGACTACTAGGAATAGAAGACCACCTGCCTACCTGCAGGACTACGACACCTCAAACTAGAAAGCAGCTGGGGAGAATGTGGTGAACTTCTTAGTCGCCACATACTACTCTTTACGAGTTTGTAGTTGTCATATTGTCACAATGTCTGTACAAAATTAAAAGTTGAATAAAGCCAACATTTGGTTCTATATCGTTATTTGTTATTTCATAACATTCCCCTTGGTTCGTCCGAAATGAGATCCTCCATGTTGACCTCAGAATCCCCACTATTAAGCGGTTCATGAAACGCCTCTCAAAGCGTTTCTTCGATTCCGCCGCCAAACACCGCAACCCTCTAGTTGTCCAGGCCGCCAATTACTCACCCTCTAAGATCAGTAAGGCCCGCCGTCCAAAGCATGCCCTATCCGACCCTGACGACCCCATAACTCTCCTCCAGGAGAGCAACAAATCTACTAGTACAGTGCACAAAAACAAAAGACCGACATTCCGACTTCGCCGACGAGGTCCCTCGCGACGTCCCCAAGTAAACTCACTCCCCCGACCCTTGCCCTATGCAGTGCCAGCCCGCGCCGCAGCTGAGCCAGTAGCTTTAAATTCCCGACTGTGTCCTCTGAGTTTGTTTCGGCATTAAATTTCTTCTCAGAGTAGTCAGATAGGAAATGCCGGCTCCATCAAGCTTAAATAATATAATAGTGATCCAGCCTGTCCCTTCTTGCTGCCCTCTCCAGCGACGCCCTAAGCCGAGGTTCGTACCCCACAGGGGGTGCCCTTAGTGCGTAGTCGCTTAGCTTAACGTAGTTAGTTTTATGCCCCTGGCTGGAGGCTTTGAGTTTTACTTAAGGCAGCCACAGGATAGTCCGGTTAAGTAGTCACGACATCTAAACTTCAAAACAAATGTCAACTACGAGATGCCAATAGGAAAAAAAAAAAAAACAATACAATACAATCCACGTTATGTACGCTATGTTTGACTCAAAGGGGGCCTAAAAAGGCCACTTTGGCAGAATTTGTTTGACAGTTTCACACTTAGATATCCCTGAAAGGTTAGGCAGAGGTGTACATACCTGTAGCATTTTACGAATCTCCTTACAAAACTGTCATACAGATGAAAATTGCGTTTATGAATTGTTTTATGATTCTGCCGAAGTGGCCTTTTTGGGCCCTGTTACATACGGGATACGGGCGAGTAAAACGCATGCTGGCTGGAAACGCACTGTCGTTTATTTTCACAAGCAACTGTCACAGAATATTGCGGGGTGAGACGCGCGGGTGCGCACGGTCCCGCTCGCGAGTAGTCGCGAGGCGTTGTCTCGCTCTCGCTCGGCGCAATACCTATGCTTGTACACAACATCTCCCCACACTAATCTGACAAGCCCACTTAAAGAATATCGAATGAATAAGAAATAACAAGATCAAACAAACATAGCAGAAACAAGAATGAAGGCAGTACACAACATACATGGCATTTTCATAATACACTTAATTAAGTTAGTCCGTGTGACAAATATTATTATTAACTATCTTACAAGTTTATAACTAATCATTTGCCTAACGCGAGGCTTCTATAATTTACCCTTGGGATATTGCGCAACACTCTATCGGGATGTTGGGACGCCACTGGCGGCGTTGGTGACGACGAATCATTCGTTGTACTACTACCTGTACCCCCTCTCCCGCGGAGTCGACTGGTACAGCGGGTTGGCGACTCGGTGATGTTGATCGTGACGTGGTGCCGTCACCCGAATCGTCCCCTTCGCCGATATCCCAAGATTGTTGTGAGTTGGCGTAACCCTTATAAAATACAATTTGATTTTGGTGTTTTTTCACTACACTTCCCGTTAGGTGGTCGTTAATCAAATAGACCACTTTACCAATTTTGTCTGTGATTGTGCCTCTGCACCACGTGAATGTATCTTTATTCAATTTTTTTTGTATAACACTTCGTTTCCGCATTTAAAAGTCTGATCATTTTTGCCGCCGTTGTATTTACTCTGCAAACACTGTTTTGATTTTACTGAAGTGTCCAATGACGCGTCTGAGGGTGACAACGGTATTGGCGATAGCATATCCAAGCGTGACCTTAGTTTGCGTCCAAAAACTAATTGTGCCGGAGAGAACCCTGTGACAGAATGTATCGAGTTTCGGTAATCAAAAAGATATCTTAACAGCCTGACCCTACTCTCTTTCTGACTTTGGCTAGAGAGGATACACGATTTTATACCTTTTTTTGCAATCTTCACAAAACTTTCGGTCTGACCATTGCTCGCGGGACTATAGGCCGGTGACGTCACGTGTTGACGTGAAAGCCGTGCCATTACCGCTAACAATTGTGTTAAGTAGCCCAAATCTAGAAACAAACTCGCAAAGTTTTTCTACTGTGGCTGATGAGGTCGTTGTACCGCACATGTCATAAACTTCCACCCATTTAGTATATGCATCTACCACTATTAAATAATGCTTATTCTCTATGGGACCTAAAAAGTCTATATATAACCTGTGAAAGGGTTGGGGGGGATATTGCCACGGCGCAAGTGGCGCACGTGTGGGGGTTGGTCGTAAGTGTATGCACACAGTACAGGAGTTAATCATAGTTTCGATCTCATTGTCAATACCCGGAAACCAAAAACGGGAACGAGCTTCGGCCTTTGTTTTTACAATTCCTAGGTGGGAAGTATGGAGTTCGTCTATTATTTTAATTTTAAGACTTTCGGGCAAAACTACTTTATGCCCTCACCACAGCCCCACACACACACACACACACACAGCCCTCTTTATATGACAATTGATTTTTGCATGCATGAAAGGGTTTTAATTTTATATCAGCCATGCTCCTAGGCCAACCTTTAGAAATAAAATCGATCACTTTTAACAAGATAGTGTCCCGGCTAGTTTCCCTGCGCAATTCGTCTAGTGTGACCGGCATGTTACCATCTATAACGAAATGAACGTAGGATGCGCGGTCAATGGGAGCGGCAGCGGCGGCAGCGTGCTGCGTACTGTCCCCGCACTCCCCGCCCCCGGGTTCACTGTCCGCCGTGCACTGCGACCCGTCGCCCGCGCCCGCGCCGTCGGTGTCGGGGAGACTGGCGCGGGACAAATAATCCGCGCGATTATTCTCGCTGCGAACGTATTCGATTTTATAATTATATGCACTAAGGAACAACGCGTATCTCTGTAATCGGTTTGCCGAAACCTCCGGTATACCTTTGTATGGCCCAAATATAGAGATTAAAGGTTTGTGGTCGGTGCGAAGGATAAACGGGTCTGATTTACCGTACAGATACTGATGGAACCTTCGAACTCCGAAAATAATAGCAGTTGCCTCCTTCTGTATCTGGGAATATCGTTTTTCAGCCGTGTTAAGAGTGCGGGATGCAAACGAAATAGGACGCTCGCATCCGTCGTTGTCAATTTGCGACAATATAGCACCTAAACCATTAGGTGAAGCGTCCACAGTGAGGATTATCTTTGCGTTTGGGTCGAAATGCGCTAACACTTGGTCTGACGTTAACTGTTTTTTTATTTCGACGAACGCTTTTTGACATTCGTCGGTCCAATTCCAATTAACCCCTTTCCTTAAAAGATCATATAAAGGACTGAGAATTTCGGACGCCCTCGGTACGAAATTACGGTAATAATTCACTAAGCCTAAAAGTGATTGAAGTTTACCTACATCCGTAGGCATTGGGGATTTCTTAATTGCTATTACCGTATCCGATGATTTTTTGAGCCCGTCTTTGTTTATTACGTACCCTAAATAACTGATTTCATTTTTGAAAAATTCGCATTTCTCTTTTTGCAAAGTTAGTCCTGCGTCTTGTAGCCTCTGTAAAACTGCAGTTAGCCTTTGTAGATGTAGCCCGGGTCCGTCGGCTGTTACTAAGACGTCATCTAATAGACATAACACCCCGTCCATGCCTGACAATATGTTTTCCATAGCGCGCTGAAAAATAGACGGTGCGCTCGTTAACCCAAACACCATACGTGTATATTGAAACAACCCGCGGTGCGTATTTATACACGTAATTTTTTGGGATTCCTTGTCTAAAACAAACTGGTTATAGGCCATGGACAGATCTAACTTTGAGAATTGCTGTCCTCCGTGCAACTTCGAAAATAATTCGTGGACCGTAGGTAACGGGTATTGTTCTACAACTAATTGTTTATTTATGGTTACGGAATAGTCTGCACACAGCCTTACACTCCCATTGCGTTTTAATACTGGCACTACGGGTGATGCGTAATCAGAATGATCGACCTGCTGTAATATGCCTAAGTTTACTAAACGGACAATCTCTTTATCTACCTTGTCTCGTAATGCAAATGCGATTGGACGTGCTCTGAAAAACATTGGTTTTGCATCATCTTTTAACCTTAACTTGACTTCGAACTTCGTGAATTTACCTAATTTATCTGAAAATACGTCTTTGAATCTACTATGCAAGTTATCGACTGTATTTGCTTCATTGTTTATAAAATTACAGGGCGCTAATTTTAATTTAAATAATGATAAAAAATCCCTACCGAGCAACGGTGGCCCTTCGCTACGCACCACGTACACATCCAGTGTGTGTGTACTCGTCCTATATGTGATCGGTACGCGAATTATGCCTAAACAAACGATACTAGTGCCCGTGTAGGTAAATAACTTTTTCTTAGGGGGCAACAAGGGCAGGCTGCTAAAATGTCTGTTGAACAATCCTCTGAAATGACTGTGACTGCGGATCCACTATCTATTTCGAACCTCATTTGTGAGCCATTGACAAACACGATTTCTGTCATAGGTTCCCCCCGTTCTGACACGATATTACGTAAAAACTCACCATCGTCGTCCTCCTCACCCACGTCACCGGACACAACACGTTTTACTTTGCACACTCTACGCAAGTGTCCCTTTTTATTACACTTCCTACACGTAAAGTTCGCGAACCGGCACTGAGATGACGTATGGTTATTTCGACCGCACACGGAACCTTGACCGGTTCCTTCTCTGGAGCCGTACTCGTAAACTGTACCTTGAACACTACATGTTCTTGCTGTGTTGATGGTGACTCTGTCGTTGATGCGGAGGCGCCTGCTCGCGCACATCGGATGCTCTGCGCCAACTCCACTGCCTTTGCCAGGGTCAAAGTGTCCGTATCCTTCGCGAAGAGTTTGTCCCTCTCGGGACCCGCCGACATACCCATTACAAAGCGGTCTCGGAGTGCTTCTTCTACATTGGCGAACTTGCAGTGTTTCGTGAGGCCGCGCAGTCTTGCCGCCCACTGCGCATGCGTCTCACTCGCTTGTTGCGTTGCCGCGTAAAATGCATATCTTTCTCCGAATCCACACTTTTTCGGCGAAAAGTGAGCATCTAATAGCTCCAAAATATCTTCGAATGGCACCTCCTCCAGCTGTTTAGGCAAAGCCAAGTCGGTTGTGAGCTGGTAGGTACCATCCGTGAGTGCGCTCAGCAGGATCGCTCGCCTTCTTGAACCCGTAGCGTCGTTTTCTTCGGAGATGTCATTTGCTATAAACCACTGCCGCAGGCGACTTTTATACGCCTTCCATTCGTGCACTGTGTGGTCGAAGTTATTTAAAATCCCGAAATTAAACTGAGCCATTGTTTTGTTAGCGTTAGCGTGGGTTGCTCGCGTCGCCACTGTTACATACGGGATACGGGCGAGTAAAACGCATGCTGGCTGGAAACACACTGTCGTTTATTTTCACAAGCAACTGTCACAGAGTATTGCGGGGTGAGACGCGCGGGTGCACACGGTCCCGCTCGCGAGTAGTCGCGAGGCGTTGTCTCGCTCTCGCTCGGCGCAATACCTATGCTTGTACACAACAACAGGCCCCAAGGTTGGTTGGTTGTTAAAATGAATTGGGTAGTTTATGAGGAAGTTAAGGTGCGTAGTATTCTTAGAACATTTAATTTTAGTTGTACAGGTATTTCTCGAATGTTAGGCACCTGTCCCACCACCAGCGAGGAGCGAATAGAAAACGAATAAAAACGAGATTTATAAATGTTTGACAGAGTTCTCCCCGGTGATGCGATCAACTTTAAATAAAATATACATAACTTTTTTTTACTGAGACATACAATATTTTTTTGCTTTGTTTAGTCGCTATAGGCTTCCTCGTCGGTGGTGGGATAGCCGAACAGGGATCAGACGGAGTAAAAAGAGTATTGTGGAACGGTAGCTGGCTAGCTGGTGTCGTTCTGTAGTTTCTGTCAACCATAAAAAGATTTGTGCTGTAATAGATACTTGTTTAATAGAGGTCAGTGGTTCAAGGTAAAAGCGCAGGGTAGAACGCGAAATTCAAATTAATGCGTCCCCTTTTCTACTTACAATAATTAATTTATTGTTTAAAAAAATATTGATACGACTGAAAGACATGAACGAAGCCATAGCCGAACGTCAAAATTGCGTGAAATAAAATGTCAGACAGATTTTTATTGACAGTTGACAGATGATGGGAGACGAAGGAAGCGATCGTAGAATGATTATATTTTCCTTTAGTTTTTACTGAATAATATTTATAAAAATATGTTGTCGGTGCGTATTCCAGTAATGCAACTATGGTGAACTCGTTTGTACTAGTCGAAAATATAATGTATTGTTTTTTCAGGTTCTTTTTCATTGCTTTTTACTTAGTAGCTTCATTTACTATAGCAATGGATTCTATGTACCCGGGGTGGCTCCAGTGGAATTCAAAAAAGGCCAGAGAATTGAAGTGAAAGCTGTCAAAATGACCAGCATACACACACAACTTCCATATGAGTACTATTCTTTACCTTTGTGTTTACCCAAGAATGGTACATTTGTATATAAATCAGAAAATTTAGGCGAGGTGTTACGTGGAGACCGTATAGTAAACACTCCGTATGAAGTCCATATGGCGGAGAATATAAAATGCAGACTTCTATGTCACCATAAAAATAACCCCATAAACTGGAGTGTGGAAGAATCTGAAAAAGTGGCTAGCCGCATTGAACATGAGTATTTTGTGCATTTGTGAGTATAACTTGTTAGTTGTTATATATTATTTAAGTAGATTTAAATATCATTTGTGCTAATTAAATATCATTTGTTTTTTGTGCATTTTTGCTAATTAATTTATTTAATGGACCTTTTCAGGCTTGTTGATAATTTACCAGTGGCCACCAGAATTACAAACACTGACACTTCAGAAAGAAGCATAGAACAAGGTTATCGTCTTGGTTTTATGTCTAAAGGCAAAGCATATATCAATAATCATTTAAAGCTATTGCTCAAATATCACAAGCATAGCCAGTAAGTATGTTTCTGTTTTGTTAGATCATTATTTATGTATATGTACAGGTCCTGTGAAAAAATATATAAATTTTAATGTAAAATAAATCCTACCTACTATTTATTTCCCATTATTGCAAATTATTTAATTTTGTAGTCAATAGGGCAAAAGTTCATTTTGTTTTAGCATAATCAGCCCATCATGTTTCCACTGCTGGGACACAGGCCTTCTCTCAGTGAGAGGGACAAGTGATTATTTCTCTGGGATTCAAAATGAGCTCTATCAATTCAATTGGGACATAGTATACTAGTGGTTGAATAAATGTTAAAAATATTAAAAGCCAATGAACAGCTTCATCTCGAAAAAAATATATTTTCATACTTGTTTCCAGGGACTCTTACAGAGTTGTTGGATTTGAAGTGGAGACCATTTCTGTGGATAAAGATGATCTGACCTTTGTTGATGATTCTTGCCAGTTTCCATCAGATCCTAATCCACAACTGGTCAATGAAGACACAGGCACAAAGTTATATTTTACATATGCTGTTGAGTGGGGAGAGTCTGATATAAGCTGGGCATCCAGATGGGATATATATTTAGGCATGAAAGATGTACAAATCCATTGGTTCTCTATTGTTAATTCTATTGTAGTGTTGTTCTTCTTATCAGGTAATTAGTTGTTTTTTTACATTTTGTAGCTTTGAAGATTCCTAAGAGATATTATTATGGTACGTTTACACGCTTGCCAAGCATTGGCAAGCCTCGACAATCGCAAGCATGTAAAAAGGGCGTTTGGCTTGGCTTGCGTGAGCTTGTGGGTGCTTGCTTCCGATCCAGTTGAGTGTCGGTTTATTACGCAGATCAAAGGGCGTTTGCGGCAAGCACTTGCGATGTATTTACACGTTGGTCGGCGTTTAGTAGCCATTGTGATCTCGCGGCGAGTACACGCTTCCTTGATTGTAGGTAGTACCTACCTACCGTTTTTTGTAGGTACCTACTAGGTACCTACAAAAAATGAGTTGCTAGTCGAATGAGGAGTCTTTCGTTTTTGGAACATTACCAGATGGAATCCTGCATCTGGAATCCGAAAGATGCAAATCATAAAGATAAGAAGAAACAAGCAGATGCATGGATTCGTCTTGCTGAAATTACTGGAAGGCCAGTAAAGGAAATAAAAAATAAAAAAGAGATATTGATGACTACTTTTCGTATAGCCGTCACAAGTTCGGTGTCCGCCATGCTTGGATGTATGTTGCAGACTGACGCATTCACAAGCGTGTAAACGCTTTTCAAACGCCAAACGAGATTTGTGGAGGCTTGGAGCTGTTTGCCGAATGCCAAGACTTGGCAATCGTGTAAACGTACCATTATGTACAGAGGCCAGCACATCAACCTACCCCAATCTGTAAAATTTTCCCAATTGAATATGAACCTTATTCCTTTGTGGTAAAGTTGAAAATCTATCAAATAAATTTGACAGATTGGGGTAGCTTGATGTGCCTGTACAATAAATGAGATGTAAATTATTACACTTTTGCTAATCTAAATCTTAATTTAAATCTTGTAGGTGAGAAGAAACAATATTTTGTGAAAAAAAAAATATGTTTCAACACTAACATTAAAATCAGGACTATTAACAAACATTAAGAATATTTACATTTCCAGGTATTTTGACAATGATAATGGTACGCACATTAAGAAGAGATATAGCTCGTTATAATTCAGATGAGAGTATTGATGATATGATGGAAGAAACTGGCTGGAAGCTGGTGCATGGAGATGTATTTCGCCCACCACCCAAAAGAATGTTGTTTGCTGCTGTTATTGGTAGTGGCATACAAGTCTTCCTGATGGCTCTCATTACAATCTGTAAGAAATCAGCAATATTTAGCATCCTTTTTGCACAATGTGAAGCAAGCATGCTTTCAATATTGGTGTTAGCACAGCAAGCTACTTGACACATTACAAAAAAAAAAAAAATTGGAACTTATCATAATTGAAATTATTAAACACCGCAATCACTGTGTTTTCTTTATCAGTGCCTGTCGATAATACCATTAAAACTTTACCTAAGTTGAAATTTTAATGAGGTAATATTTTAATAACCCAACATAAATAATGTGTCATGTGGAAATTTATTTTAACTACGAATATTAAAAGCTTTTTATTTAATAGCTTTACTTTGTATTTAATATTGCTGCTCAACTAATAAGTTTATATACTTTTCAGTTATCGCAATGCTCGGCATGTTGTCACCGGCGAGCCGTGGTGCGTTAATGACTGCTGCTATATTTCTTTATGTATTCATGGGTCTCATTGCGGGCTATTACTCGGCGCGCTTATACAACACTATGAAGGGAAAGCAATGGAAGCAGGCTGCATTTCTGACGGCGACACTTTACCCAGCAATTGTTTTTGGCACATGTTTCTTCTTAAACTTTTTCATCATGGGTAAACATTCCAGTGGTGCAGTACCATTTTCGACCATGATGGCTTTATTATGTCTTTGGTTCTGCATTTCATTGCCATTAGTATACTTGGGATATTATTTTGGGTGTCGGAAACAACCATTCCAACATCCAGTAAGAACTAATTTTATTCCAAGAAAAGTCCCTGAACAAGTTTGGTACATGAACATCTTTATTTGGTAAGCCTTTTAATAATTTTACACAAACTCTATAATATGGCTTGATTAATTATGCATGCATGTTACAAAATTCCTCATTGGTGTAGATAAAGTATGTATAACAGACTGGTATATCAAAATAAACTATTGAGTGATTGAGTATTTGGGGTCTAATAGATTATTATTACAATATCAACATTATTAACTATGCTATAGTTTATCATAGCACAATGCCATCGTGTTTGCTTTGAACCTTATCAATGTGTACATTGGGAAATTTCTACTTTTACTGTTTGTTATGCTGTGATAATATACCTACTTTTAAATTGTTTCAGCATTTTGATGGCTGGCATTCTACCATTTGGAGCTGTATTTATTGAACTGTTTTTCATTTTTAATGCAC
This sequence comes from Gortyna flavago, assembly GCA_963669345.1. Lineage (NCBI taxonomy): Eukaryota > Metazoa > Arthropoda > Insecta > Lepidoptera > Noctuidae > Gortyna > Gortyna flavago. The sequence goes on along the minus strand of OY770128.1, from coordinate 7,954,657 downwards.
TGTGGGAGAATCAATTTTATTATCTCTTTGGATTTTTATTCCTCGTGTTTTGTATATTAGTGGTGTCTGTCTCACAAATATCAATTGTTATGGTGTATTTCCAACTCTGTGGAGAGGTAATGACATGTTCTTTTTTTTGTGATTTTTCGAAAATAATATAAGTAAACTGATTCCAAGGGATTGGTATTTATTGTTGTTTTCTGTTGTTTACAGGATTATCATTGGTGGTGGAAGAGTTTTATCGTCTCAGGAGGATCTGCTGTGTATATTTTAATATACTCCATATTTTACTTTTTCACGAAATTGGAAATCACAGAGTTTATACCGACACTGCTTTATATTGGTTACACAGGTAATTCAATGCAAAATTTAATATGCAGCCCTTTTATTTATATCAAACTAGCTTCCGCCCGCGGCTTCGCCCGCGAGGAATGTCGATAAAAACTATCCTATGTCCTTCCCCGGGATGCAATCTATCTCTGCCAAATTTTATTGAAATCCGTTCAGTGGTTTTGGCGTGAAAAGGTAACATACAGACAGACAGACAGACAAACAGAGTTACTTTCGAATTTATAATATTAGTATTACATAATATAGACTTACTACTATGTTTCCTAGACTATTTCATAAGTCCTGAGTTCTCACTTCATTTTATAGCCAAGTAAGCAGTAGTGCCTTTTCCCAGTTACTAAAGGCCCCCTTCCCTCCTTCCACTTATCCCTATCCAGTGCTATTATACGCCAATCCTTGTGGAAAGAGTCGAGTTCGTCCCGCCATCTCATTCTGGGCCTGCCGCGTTGCCGTTTGCTGCTGTTTGGTCCCATTGTGTGGTTACTCTAGTCCATTGCTCCAGCGGCATGCGACAGGTGTGACCAGCCCAGTTCCATTTTAGCTTGGCAGCCGTGTGACCTACATCGGCAATATGAGTTTTAGAACGCAGTATCGAGTTCCTTATACGATCTGTAAGTTTAACTCCAAGGATACTGCGCTCCATTGCTCGTTAACAGACCCCGAGTGCGGACTTTTGACGATTGGTTAGGGACCATGTCTGCGCTCCATAGGTGAGGGTTCCTACCCTCACCTGAAGAATGCACATGTCCATGAGTTTTTTCTTCAGTGAGAGAGGGAGAGTTCTCTTCATTATTTGCTTCATCGACCAATAGCTCTTCCAGGCGTTCTCGGTGCGACGAGCAACTTCTTTATCGTGTCTTGCCTGGAAGGAGACTATTTGGCAGAGGTATATGTACTCATGGACATATTCAATCCTCATAATCCCAATTCCTATGTTGCGCTTGGTGCTGTTGGCCTGTTGGTCATCACCTTGGTCTTCGCCATATTCATCGTGAGTCAGACCTCGAGGCTGGCACTGCTCAGTTGGTCGAGCCAAACTGGACTGCCGAGGAGGAGAAAAGAACAATATCATCGGCGAAACGGTCGACATTTTTTAATCTTCTATCGCCCACGATGATGCCCTTGTCCCTCCAATTGCTATTTAGTTTTCTAAAGACTTCTTCAAGCGTGGCTGTGAAGAGCTTTGAAGAAAGAGGGTCGCCTTGTTTAACCCCTGTTTGGATAGGGAATGATGGTCCTGTGATTTTTTATTTTTTGGCTGCTGTGCTATTTTTTTTTTTTTTTTTTGTAGTAATTTTAATGTATGTAGGTTCGATGTCTTTTTTTTGAAGAGATTCAAATATGGCGTTGTGCGATAAACCAGTGAACGAGGCTTATTACTTATTCGTAGGATAAACTGTCAAATGACTAGTGTCCGACCGAAGGTGCAATTCTGGCCGAAGCCGAAGCCGAAGCCGATTAATCGGTATTCACCAAAACCTTCGGCCGAAGCCGAAGCCGAAGCCGAAGGTGTCATTGACCTTGAGAAATACGATAGTTACTTTGATCTCAGAATATACTAGATACATATTGTGAGAGCTTTAGAGATTTAGCCCAATAACGAGCCGAGTGACCAACATATACAAGTAGGTAATAAAATATTGTCTAAAATAAAAGTTTCAAATATACAATGTTAATTAAATATTTATTTACTTAAAGTAATTTTAACAAAAATAATCAAATAATCAGTCACATTTTTTTAATTATCAGACGAACACAAAATATTTCTATAAAATAATTGAGCAAAGTTTAACGGCTTTTCAATCTCTATTTTTTACATATAATTTTTTGGAATTTTTGAGAAAATTAAATACTTATAAGTAATTTCTTAGGATAATTAAGTTAAACATTTTTTTAGTTAACTAAAGTAAACAATCTTCACATGTCTTTTTATCTAAAAATTGCATAAAAAAACATACCAACATTGTTTCCATTTAGTTTCCTACCTAACGTAATAACGTTAGATAACATAAAATATTTTAAACCAGACAATACTTACGGTTTTTTGGTTCTTAGAGTGCCTCACAATAATGAACCTATCACCACAGGTACTACTTACAGTAATAAATAAAATAATTTGTAATAACAAATATGAAATATTTAAAAACAAAACACTTATTAGAATTTTAAGACGCGCTCTCAAACTTGTTTTGACTCGTTTAGTTTACTAACTGCGATTCGTTTGGTCCGGTGCGGCGGCGCGGCGAAACTGCTGCTCTGCACACTCTCCGTCTCGCTCTAGCATCGTTCAGTAAATTTCAAATTTTGACAACTAGCAAACCTTCGGCTTCGGCCAAACCTTCGGCAAATTTTTGGCCGAAGCCGAAGATTTGGCCGAAGGTGCTTTTTTGGCCGAAGGTGGCCGAAGCCGAAGCCGAAGCCGAAGCACTACAAATGACTCTAAAGCATTTCACTCACTGTCACTCTAAAGCTTAGAGTAGTCGACAAATGCGAGGTATAAGGGTAGGTTGAATTCTTGATGTTTTTCTATAACCTAATTAAGGGACTGTAAATGGTCGGTAGTGAAGAGGCCATTGCGAAACCCGGCTTGTTCGGGAGGTTGATGTTGATCTGATTAGCCACAGTCAACTATTTATTTCTGCTAATTAGAACATTGCCACATAAAGAGGTTGCTTTACAAGTGTACATCCGGCGTACCTACTCTAGGCAGTCATGCTGCCAACCTTTTTGACTTTATTTGCATTGGAATGAGCTGTAGCCAGCATAATAAAAAGGGTAACTGTGCTTACCCTGTCAACTACAGACCAATCGCCATAACCGCCATACTATGTAAAGTTATGGAAAGTGTTCCATAATCAGCTGATTATGAGGAACTAGCAGCTGCTAGCATACCTGGCAGACGATAAGCTCCTCAGTTATGATAACTGAGGAGCAATATGACTTCTGTCTGCCATAGTGGGTCAACTGGAGAACTTCTTGTGTATGTTACGCATTTCTGGGGCGAGGCTATTGAGAGACACTGTGAAGCCCTTGCTGTATCCCTAGATATATAAAAGGCTTTTGACAAGGTCTGGCATGAAAGTCTATCAAGCTTCCTGCGTTCGGAATCCCTGCTGACTTTTACAACTGGATTTCCGACTTTCTGAGTGAGCAATCGATCAAAGTGGTCATATATGGCTGCTCACCGGATCATATGGCATATTGATGTTCTTTCTGCGACTCTATAATCTGCTGCATATTAACGACCTGCTACAGCTGGGCGCTATTGGGTACGCAGATGATAGCACAGTCTCAGAAAGATACCTGTCTAGTGCAAGAGCCAGCAGAGAGGATATAGCTACTCTTAGAGAGGCCATGGTGGCGCGGATGAACTTGACCCTAAATCTCGTTTCCTAGTGGGGCGACGACAATCTGGTCAAGTTCTACGCTCAGAAAACAGGCCTGTATTTTCACTGCCAAAAGCCAGTTCCAATTATCTTCTACTTTCTGAGGTACATCTGTACCAGTTACCGGCCGCCTGAAGCTTTTGGGCATGGAGTTGACGTCAGACATCAACTTTAGCTCAACCATCGAGTCAAAACCACAGACCGCAACCGAAATCTGCTTATCCTATACTCCATTTGAAATATGATTAGACATTTAAATAAACCTTTTTTACAGTCTGATCCGATGTTGAATTCTATTGCGTTGGTTGCATGACATATGGCAGCTGCAGTAAACAGTTGGTATTGTAACCACTTTTTTGCTTTTAATACCATCCTTAAGCCTACGGAATAGAAGTCAAAATCGGTTGACCAGACTGTAAAAAAGGTTTATTTAAATTTAATGTCTAAATAGTCTTACTCAGCGCTTCTCCTGTACATGTACCTATTATTTGCACGGCCAAAGTGTCTCTGTGCCAGCATTTGCGTTCCGTTACGCTGAGCTTGCTCGTTCCATCATAGACCTCATCCATCACTTTCCATCAGGCGAGATCGATCGGTGAAGAGCTGGCCAATTTTGCAATAAAAAACATCAGTTAGGGGTGCGTTTCCACTGAGGCGAAACCACACTACATCGCATCTTCGCATCTCTCGTTTCGTGTACGTCTGTGATTCTGATTGTTTGTTTTGTGCACATCTCCGCTTCAATGGAAACGCTCTCTGCCGCGAACTAGCGAGCGGGAAGGCCAGAGGTCAGCGCTGGACTTATTAACGTTATTATATTTTGTTACAGGTCTTATGGTGTTAACATTTTGGCTTCTCACTGGCACCATAGGATTCTTTGCAGCATACACATTTATAAGAAAAATTTATGCGGCTGTAAAGATTGACTAAGTTTAATTTGTAGCCTATTTTATTTAAGTTGGTATGAATGACGAATGAATTGAACAAAGATCTTTTGCTGATTTATACTTATTGTGCATATGATTTGTGTAAATAGGTATGTAGTTAAACATTGCATTTTAAAACACTTTGACTATTATAATAAGATCGATTTTGTATTATTTCGAATTTTAAGATTCTAATTTATAAATACGTAGAAATTTTAAACACTGCCTGCTTTCTTCATTATCTTAAAGAATCTAATCCATTTGTACTGTTTTAGATTTTATTAATTATGGTCTCATGTTTGACCACTATCTCACCTGATGGTCAGAGATAAGCTTTCCGTAAATACAGATAGGTAGGTACCTAGTACCTACTGTATCAAACGGTTACAGTCTCTCAATAGGATCATGTTTGTCAATCATTGAGTTCTCTTATTTTATTTAACTATCATTATATTTTTTTTAAATGCATAGTGACTATTAAATCTCCTTATAATGTTTAAAATTTCAATTACAAGTACCTACCCAAAACAGGAAAATTAGAAAAAATAATAACCTTTTTTTTGAAGTAGGTAAAAAGGTTGTTCCATTCATAGTAATGTAAAAAGTAATCTTAGCCCTCCGCCCCTAAAACGACCCTCGTGAACTAACTTTCGTTATGGCAAGTGATGAAATATATTAAAAAAAGCCTAAAACAAAAATAGAATCAGATGCCCAGCCCAACGAACTCTACAGTGAGAGAGTATACCTTCTGCCAATTGTCACCACTAGTGGCGCTAATGCTACGGCTATGTTGTCGCGTTAGGGTCAGTTTACACCGCGACGCGACGCGGCGTGCAGTTTTCAAGGTAGCAATTATAGACCTTATTTACTACTCAAAAAAATAATTCTGTGAGGTGGTGTCTACTACGTCGAGATACGCCGCGCGGCGTAGCGCGGCCCACCTCACTGAATTGTGTGCCTTTTTGTGTAGTAGATAAGGTCTATAAATAAACTGACCCTTAAGGCAAACTATAACTCGCACGCTCTCTCTCCCACACTGCTCAACGTCTCGGTGGACGAGCGTGGGAAGTGTAGTTCGCGTTATCGTGACAGCACAAGTATTCAAAAATTGTTCCTTCGCACTTCGTAGCATGTGAAGTAATTAAGATTTACAATTATATTTATAAATGCGGTGCGTACCGGTGACGTCATAATGGATATGTCCACCGCGGGAGAGTATTAGATTATCTGTGCCGCGGGCATCGCTTGCTGCCGCACGTTGTTTTGTTTATAATTGAGTTGAGAACCGCCAAAAACATTGCAAAATGGAGGACTCACTTTTAATTCCATTATTAGAAAGATTTATGAAGAATTGTGTTGTCTGAAACATCGACAATCTTCAAATAGGTGGGTAGGCCTTTAGTGTGGGACGCAACGTGGGTCGATACTCTTGCGACATCACATCTTCCTGGCTCGGCATGGCAGCCGCCAGTCCTTTGACGTACCTATATATTATTATAGCGTAATCATTGCGGCAGTCTCTTGGGTACATTACCAGTTGACAGCGATGCGGATGAATTTTTCGACGCTATATTTTAGTTTGTGTATAGTTTTAGGTAAGTTATAATTTAATTATTTTTATTAATTAGGTAATTTATTATTTGCTTACTTATTATTTTAATTTAATTTCCAAAGAAGAGATAATATTCGGCTACAGTGGACGCATGTCATCGGCAAATCCGTTCAATACGTTGCGTGCCGTGCATGCGTTTTGGTTGTTCAGACTGTAGACGGCCGTTGGACCCGGGCTGCCATTTGTAGATCTTTGACAGTCAGTCGTTACGGGTACCTAGTCAGAATTCCGAAAGTCTGGCTACGTCTTACTAGGTAATCTCATGTGTACACACGGCTACACATCAAGCTATACATAACCAGTGTAAGCTGACTTCTGATAGTAAGAAAAACCGATGCGAGGTCAGCTAAGGCCTCCCCCACATTAGGCGTGCGCGATCCTCGGGCGTGTGTCGCGTTTTGCTGCCCTGCGGCGTGTGTGAAAAGTGCAAGCGTTTTTACCCCTTCGCCCGCTATCCCCGCCGCCCGCTACTGTACGCCAAAGCGAGCGCCGCGTGCGCGCCGCGCGCTCGCTGCACACGCGTCACGGCGGCAACACGCGACGCTTACGCAGCGTGCTCGCGTCGAGCACGCGGCGCCCGCGCTACTCACACGCCCGAGGATCGCGCACGCCTAATGTGGGGTCAGCCTAAAACTGGAAATGTATAGCTTGATGTGTAGCCGTGTGTATGTACAAAAAGTCGTATTTTTTAAATTATTTTATTCTTTATCGCGATTGCGAAATTAACGATTGTCTTGTTTACACTGTCCTTGGTCCATTGGTTTTTTTTACAATGGCACTGTCCTTCGCTTTTCCGAACGAACATTCATTGTCAACTGTCAACTTAGGGTGCGTTCCGAATTGGAAAAATAATCGTAGTAATCGATTTGAGCGTGCTTAAACACTTTCCAAATTAGAGTGAGCGCGATAACGATGTCCCGTCAATCGTCATAGATGACGTCATGACATGGGCCATCTTGCGATAACGCCGACCGTGCCTTGTAATAACATCAGTATCACTGTGGGCGCTGTCAAAAATGACTGTGTGTGTGTGTGAGGATGAGGGTTTGTCAATATGTGTGTGTTTTGAGTTGCATCATATCTTTATATTAACGTGGCATTTTCGAAATTGTGCTTCTGGCTGACAGTCGCCACGTAAACAAAGAAAAGGAAGAAGTGTGTAGTGTTTATACAAAGAAATACTGCTTAATATCGTTTTGACATTGAGTATGCACTGTGAGCGCGTTCACGAGCGTTCCGAATTGTCGTCAGCTCTCAGCTGTCATAATCGTAATATCTAATACGGAACGCATCCGAGACGATTTGAGAGCTGTGAGCAGTGTGAGCGATTATAGCCAATTCGGAATGCGGCCTAAGTGTCAAAAATGACCAGAAAACCGAAATGTCATTTTGCGCATTGATAAAATAAATGTTTATTTTTACATAAAAACGTAGTATTTTCTACGTAATTATTATTAAGTTTCTAAATTTCTATGTACAAAATGGAAACCAAAGTAGCAATAGTAACGGGAGGCAACAGAGGCATAGGATTCGAAATAGTGAAAGGGCTGTGCCAAAAGTTTGATGGTGCTGTGTACCTTACGGCTAGAAACGAAGACAGAGGACGACAAGCCGTAAAGAAATTACAAGACTTAGGCTTAAAACCTCTATTCCACATATTGGACGTCACAAGCGAGAAAAGTGTTCAAGACTTAGCTACACATATTTCAACACATCACTCTGGCATTGATGTTTTGGTAAACAACGCCGGTATCCTAGACTTTGATAAGGCTATCTCATCACACGAAGACGCTAAGAGACTCATCGATACGAACTTCATGAGTTTGTTGTCAATATCAAAGATATTATACCCTCTACTCTCAAACACAGCCAGAATAATAAACATTAGCAGTGATTGGGGGTTACTATCGAATGTACGTAAACAAGTGTGGCTAGACACGTTGGTTAAAGAAGATCTTACAGTTGAAGAAATCTTAGACTTTGTAAATGAGTTTTTGCAGGCAGCTAAAAATGGTAAAAGTTCTTTTGTTTCAATTGCGGGCCATTTTGGAGATTATAAAGTGTCTAAAGTGGCTATGTCAGCGCTAACATTTGTTCAGCAGAGGCAGTTTCTTGAACAAGGCAAAAACATTTCTATAAACTGTGTCCACCCTGGATTTGTAATGACTGATATGACCAAAGGCATGGGTGACTTCACCCCGGAGCGAGGGGCACGAGCTCCTCTGTACTTGGCACTAGAAGCACCCCAGTCACTAAAAGGAGCGTTCATATGGCATGATTGTCATCATGTTAATTGGGATGACTAAGGATGTAATGGCTTTTTAAATTGTTAGTGTTACAACCATGTTAATCCTGTGATATCAGTGTCACATGCACTTTAAACGAAAATACATGATTTCTTCTAGTTTACATGTTTTTATTTGTTACATATTATAATCTGAGCTATTGTATATAATATGTACTTATATTTTCCTGTATGGAGGTTGTGAATAATTTACTTAACAGCACATGTATATTTATTGGCCTAATTGTGACTAATGTAAATTCTTAATACCTGTTCACTTTTTAAATGCCATCATCACTATGTTATAGGATGATGTAAAGTTAGTATTTGTTAGTAAAAATTATTCAAATCAAAAAAATTCAACTGTTTTCTTTGTATTAAGCTTATGTATATATGTATTGTTCACTAACTCTCATTATCATTATTTATTATTTTATTTCGGTACTTGCCCGTGGTCCCCCAGTGTAGTCCCCCTTGGGGTACCACAACATTTCTTTTTTCTCTTTCTGTAATATTCAAAACTCGTAGTTAAACAGGCACTCAAATTCGGGATAAACATTTTTTTTAAAGTACTCCAAACCAACAAAGCGGAAGCTGCATTAGTAGCAAAATACGCATACTGTGGTGGATTATGCCAAAGTTTATGTTGGTTTAATATTAAGTAATAGAAAAATATTTGAATAATGAACACCGCCATCTCGACCAACCATCCTTAAAATTAAGGGCAAGGAGTGGATGCAATCACTATTTCTTATCTATTATGTGACATAATCTTATTTATATAAATTTATTTATTATAGGTCATCTGTCACTTAATGGATTACCTAAGCAAAGAGATTGTATTTTCATTTTATTTATCTGGCTATTAGCGAAATAATTTGCCCATGGTACCACTTTATCCCCCTTGGGGGTTCCATGGGCAAAAATGTTTGTGGTACCCCAAGGGGGACTAGACTGGGGGACCACGGGCAAGTATCATTTATATATATTATTGTTCACTTACTTTATATTATTTTTATATATTTTCTCATTATTATTTCTTTCAACATGATTAACAATATTTATGTTTCAGTATCTTGGATAATAAGGTAGAAAGTTATAGTAAACAATTAGTGAAAGCTCTTATGAGAATTTATTATTATTTCATAATTTCTGTAAAGAGCAAATGATAAACAAATTTTGTGACTGATTTTGGTACAAGAAGTTCAATATTAAGAAAAAAAAGAGCTTGGTGTATTTTGTAAAATTACTGTAATGTTATGAAATGATGAAATCCTTAATGAAATTTCTCTGCCAAGACAAACCTAGTTTTAAAAAGTCTAGGGAACTCCATTTTGTACAACCCAAACTAAAAAGGACAAATATGTAAACGTGAAAGACTGTAAGCATAACATAATATTATAACAAACATGTTTAGTATGTTTAAATGAAACAAGGCAATGAACAATATAATAGTTGTATGATATGATAACCTTTTGATAACTTGTACAGTTGATGAAGTAATTCAGTGGGGTTGATGAATCAGTTCTGTATTTTAAATATTTATAGAGAACATTATTATGGATTAGATATAATAATGTCATTAAAAATGACAAGTTATAAATGCTCTATTATAAATGTGTTGAAATTATCTTTTAAAGTACCTATTCTGTTCAATAATTGCATTATGTCGGTCTGTATTGTCTGTACTACGGTACAGAACGTGTCGGTCGCAGAACCCGCAGATAACATACATATGTGCCAAAAACCCATCATCAGCACCAATACAAACAGTTAATTTCCTAGAATTTCAGTTATGTAATAGTTTCCTAGAAGTTCAGTTATATAATAAAAAGAAGTTTATAAGTAGGTACATACATAATAATAATGATAAGTACTTGCCATCTTAGCAGAACCCCATAAATGAATCCCAAAACTTGGTAAGAATTGATTGGCAAAGAAGCTAAGCGACCTTTCGTACCTAGCTATTACATAACGTAGGAACCTACCTAAACCACAAGCTCGACTCAAATACCTACCCACATAATCATAAGTCATCATACCTACCTATTGACATACCTACTACGTGCCTAGATAAAATGAAATCAAAGACCTCTCCACTGATTTTAGTTTTGCATTTTCGGCACCTGTTATAATACTTATACCAAGTTATTAATTTGCTAATTTAAAAAACCGACATAAATGTATTTTTTACCATTAGAAAAACAGGTTATCTTTTTTTCACACAAATTCTTAAACCACTACCTACTTGCTATGAAAATAACAGTGACAGGAAGTTTTAATTATAACATCATCAACTTAAGCAAAGTGGATTACCTAAATACGCCTAGGTACTATTGAAGCTAACTGTGTCTAATAAAATTTTATGGGATCACCACACGAGCTTCCTGCAAATCAAATGAACACGAAAAACGTAAATCGGCCCAGGAATCACGGAAAAATTGGTGGTGTAGGTACATCTATAAAAAAATAAAAGATCTAAGACTCGCCAAATACAAAACATCTAAGTATTTTGTTTTAAGTCGGCTTAAAAGACCAGTCTGAGTGCAGAGCGTCCTAGTTTCGATTCCCAGGTCGGGCAAAGTGGTTTATCCAGTAAGGTATTTCTCGTAGGTACCTAACCCGTGCCCGTGCCTTGGATTGGTCATGCGCCTGCGTAACATACTATTAATCCCAATCTGGATCATTTTAATGTTGTTGAACTGTAAAAATGAAAGCCATTCCTACTGTTCAAAGTCAAAGTCAAAGCATTTATTTGAAACTAACTGTGCCCGCGACTTCGTTCGCGTGGATGTCGGAAAACAATAGGTAATGTGTCGCTTAGGAAAGGTGTAATTGCCACTCCTTCATTGAAAAGGAAGAATCATCCGATCTTGCCTGGTAACGCTTCCCTTACCTAGGGTTCTCTACCATGGCCCTTTCGACTGCAGTCACTGCGTCTTCATGGTTCATAATGACAATGCGACGAAGTATCACTTTGATTTTTGAGAATAAATTAAAATTAAAAAACATACATTTGTCCATTTTATTTTGCGTCTTTTTTAGTATACTAACTTGTAAAATCATACCACCATTTTATCTAAAATTAGTAGGTAAAGTATATCTAAGATTAGTAGGTGAAGTTTGAAGTTAGTTTTTCTAAGTCTTGGTTTCTTCTCTGCGGTAAATTTAGAATTTCTTGGTATTGTAAATATCTTATATACCTACCAATATTATGCCTTATATAGCGTCGAGATATCTAGAAGATAAAAGGAAGAATACATCAATAGTGTTACTCCTAAATCGTACTGAAGTTTAACTGAAAAGTAGTTTGAAATCTTTCTTAACACTTTCGACTCCGCCCACTTTTCATAGAGCTCATACGCCATGCCGCCATACATATTGCAAATGGACCCTCCAGGAGGGTCACCGGCATTACGTTTGCGCTAAAGTGAACCCTCGAGGAGGGTCGTCGGCATTAGGTATGAAACCGTATTATAAAACACTATAAAAAGAAATAAATTAGTGTTTTCAGAAGGTCTTGTTGCTTTAATTAGTATCTCTGGGGGTATTTACATGTGCTAGTGGCGTGAAGACGTGAAATATAAAAAATATAAAAATGAAGAAAAAGTATAATCGCTCGCTTTGATCCCGTGACAGGGGTGTCCAACCTCTTCTGAAATTTTCATGCAATGTAATATTTTTTTAAACAGTTACATTATGCAATATTAATATTTTTTAAGTAATAAAACGTTTTTATTTTGTAACAGCTTATTAACTTACGACTTACGTATGTGTGCCTTGGCTTCGCCTCGGCCCACATTTATACGTTCGTCCATCAATGCCTAGTTGTGGCCAAGGCTTGTATAGTACTTTTCTCAAATAATGCACGGAAATTAAAATACAATTACTTTCAAAATCAATGACGAACAACGCACAACAATATTTTTTCCCGCGTTAAAGTGATAATTTGTTTTTTTTTTTACTTCCTTGGTTGCCATGTTTTGGAGTAAAAGATCGTTCCATTTTTAAATAACACGACATATATGAGTTTACCTACTATGTTTATTTGGCCGCTAAACCAGGACAGATATGGATTTTCATACAACTTTTGCCGGCTCGCATGTATGTGGCCAGGGGGCCTAAAACGGCCACTTTGGCAGAATCATAAAACAATTCTTATCACGCACTTCATCTGTTTGACAGTTTCACACCTATATGTATATCCCTGAAGGGTTAGGCAGAGGTGTACCTATAGCATTTTACGAATCTCCATACAAAACTGTCATACAGATGAAATTGCGTGATATGAATTATTTCATGATTCCGCCAAAGTAGCCTTTCTAGCCCCCTGTACAGCAATTTCGATTTATCTCAAAAAAGGTTGTCAAAGTAATGCTCAAATTTCCAAGCATTTTTGAGGAAAGACATTTTTTTTAAATTATGTAATTTGCCCACTGACCAGGTATTACACAAGCTTGTTTATTAGAGGTCAGTGATTTTGCCATACTGACCGGTGATTGAGCTCAAGAAAATTAAATGTTATTTCAAAGCAATAAGACTATATTTTAAATGCATAAAATAGTGTTACGGTCAACACGATTTTCTTAATAATAATAGAAGTTAAATATAAAAAAAAATTTTTTGGTCATTGTATTATGCTTTCAACTCAATACCTACTCTAATTGGGGTGTATGAGGTCTTGCGTTAATTATGTTACACATTGTATACATGACCACAGATAATATAATACTCTAATGACAAAACCAAACGACTTGTATCTAGCGAAGTATGCTCCTGAAATGAGCAGCTGTACAAACGAACGGACTGACAGTCAAACGAAGTTGCACCATGGGTGTTCGTTTTTACCCTTTTGATGCTGAAGCTTCTATTTATAAACTCAACCTCTTAATTTATAATCTCAAAATAAATATGTTTATTTTTAGTGAATATTTGTACCTAAACGTAAAACGGTTTACCATCCCTGAAATATGGGCATCCTAGCGCCAAATTATTTTTGAAAATTTAAATGCTGGTATTTGAAAACCAACGATTATACTAATAAATCTTGTTAAAATATACGACTAATTTTATTTTCATAGTTTATAATGCTATATTCGCTAAGAAAAACGTACATTTAAAATGAGCCCTCCGCGAGGGCTCCCGGCATCCCATATGCGATTTGAGTGAACCCTCCAGGAGGGCTCCCGGCACTGAACGTGTTAACTTATTCTGTAAACCCGTGCCCACGTTTGCTTAACTCTCCCTTGGTGGATAGCCTTAAGATATCTTGACGGTCGATATAATTGTAACCAAGTCAATGGCCAAGAATTTAGTTATTGTCTTGAAGACATATTCTACAATACCTTTTTATGACATGGCAGTGCTGTGTGTAACTGCCGTAGGTACCTACTCAATAAATCAACTGCCCGTCTGGAGGAGTGTGCTGAAGCGTTATCATGGTAAATTAAGGTTAAAAAATTTCGACAAAAAAGGCAAAAAACTTGTAAGTAAGTAGTCATGATTTTAACCTTATGTAAATGAAAAACGGCTTCTCTGTAAACGATGTCAGTTAGGTTGCTTGCCCCTCGAAAGAACTTCCCTAAAAAACTACGAAAACCCTAGAAAACTACGAAAACCCTAGAAAACTACGAAGATGAAACCCATGACGAAAACTTTAGACATGATTTTAATTTAGACCTTATACTGCCGAAACCCGGAAAAAAGTAGTAAAGCTAATTACAAAAAAAATATAACCGACTTCCATAAAAAACCCTAAAAAGTGCAAAATAACCTTAGTTTGGGAAGACGTTGGCAAGAAATTACAGACTTCTGAAACCAAAGGTCTATTGCACTTTGAAGTGTTTTGTTTTTTATGTCGGTTGTATTTTATATCACACAAAGTCGTGTATGTTTATATTGAAAACCATGAAAACGACACAAATGATAAAAAAAAATTAAAAAGAAAAGCCGCCATCTTGGATTTTCATTTTGACCTGAATATCGGCTTCAGCACCCTCGAAAACTATGAAAACGACACCCATGACGAAAAAGTTTAAAATTTAGGTATTCGCCATCTTTCATTTTCTTTTTGACCTCACTTACCGGGGTAAGGATCCTCGGAAACCATGAGAAATAGCTCTCTCTCTCTCTCTCTCTCTCTCTCTCTCTCTCTCTCTCTCTCTCTCTCTCTCTCTGTCTCTATCTATTACTATGAAAAGTGAGGCTAACTCTTTTTCGTTATGTGATGATTTCTCCCCTTTATCTCCTACCGCAAGCTCCATAAAAGAACTTCGTTCAAAAACGCTCTGTATTACTCAACTTTCACAGTTAAATCAAAAATTATCTAACTTCTTTATCGCTCAGAACACCACATCAATTATTATTATCTTACATTATCCTCACTTTTTGTTTAACATTCTTTTAGCGCCACAGGCGCCACTAAATAAACCATCAATGGAAAGCGATTTTTATAATATTAGAATCAATAACATTACTTTTTAAAAAACACAGACTTACACCCAGTTTCTGAATTGAGAATTTGAAGTTGAGAACATCTTAATCTGTACTTAAGTATGACTTAAGTATGAAGTATGACTGTATTTGAGAATAATTAGTTGAGATTTGCTACTTTATTCAAATCAGAAACCGGGTGATAGTAGATAGCTGTGTTATTTCGTCATACGTCGTGAAATTATTCACATCACAACAATATTATGTTTTCGTTAGTAGGTACTATATCGCGCCAATAGATGTCGTTACGTGTTACCAAAAAACGTAAAAAGTTGTTCTAGAATATTTTAAATTGATTATATCTTTTGATAGAGTGAAGCGATTGCGATGAAACAAAAACTAATCACTGCTCCGAGTTCTACACCATATTTGAGTATAAAAATTAACCGTATTGGTTTGGTATTTTTTACGTTGACCCTGTTCAAATCTGTCACATCCAAACAGACAAACCGACAAACAGACAAAAATTGCAAAAATTTATGAAATGGTATCTGTTGGTTATCCTTTAACACCCCAACAATTTGTTTTTGGAAATATTTTTAATGTACAGAAACGCCTCGTCTACAGATTTATTATATGTATAGATATATAGATAGATATAGATAGGCACATAAAAGGCACTTTTGAACGTCTAAAGGTTGTGTGTTACCTACGCAATTACCCCACTGATCTCTCTCCGGTTCGTGTCGGATTGCCGTCCCATCGGACTATAAGAGTGAGGGAAGAGTGAGTGCACCTGTGTCGGCGCACACACTTGGTGCCCATTATATCTCCGTGATCTTCTTCGTAGATGGCTAGTCTCCGATGACATTGGCTGCAATGGTCGAAATTCTGGAGGACAATGCATTAATTTGCTATACTGTCGAAATTATATACCTAAGCCCACCCCACGTACGCACGGGTGGTTATCACACGCGGCGCTTATTTTACGGTGTCCTAGAGTTTTAACTCGGCGTTGAGGCGAACGTTGAGAATCCAACAGAGCGTATCCCTAGCGCATTAAGGCGAAAATACTGCATCGCATTACAGCGGGATGCAGATAGCGTGCCTCCGCGCGTGATTTTTTACATACAAATTCAATAAAAATAAAAACGCGCTTTCGTGCGGGGTTTTGCCTCCGTTTCACGCACCCCGCTGCGTAATGCGGTGCAGTCTCAGACCAATTAAAAAACCAAGACAGAGCGCTATGAACGATGCAGTGAGGCATGCCAAAATTACGTCTCCGCTCTGTGCATACACGCCCACACGCACACATTTACAACTATTTACAATCAAACTACAGTGCACACATTTACGAAACCGGCTTCACTTTACTGTTGACAGCCCTCTGTCTTGGTTTTTTATTTGGTCTGAGGGTGCAGTGTGCCAATCGCCTAAAAGAGCGTAGGTACTGTTGGAATTTCAACTTTCAGCGCTAAGCCGAGTGTTAAAAAAACGTAACGTAAACAACCAGTGCGCGGTAAAAAAGCGCTCGTGCGTGCCTACTAATGTAGTGATCGAGCGTTGATCGGCGCCGCTGCTGGTGCCTAGCCTACGCTACATAGCATGTCCGACACAGGTCACACAGGCTACGAGATGTCTACCTACGCAGCGTCTACAAACGCTACGCCGCCGCGCCGCCGCCGCCGCCGCGCCGCCGCGCCGCCGCGCGCAACACTTTGTTCGCGGCACTACTGACGATTTGGAAAGTTAGCGTAATCTGCCGATAATGTTCCTACTGCTGGGACGCAGGCCTCCACTCTGTGTCAGGGAGTGGGCCATAATCCACCACGCGGGCCCAGTGCTAGGTTGACTTTAGATTTGGAAAGAAACAAAAGAATTCTAATTACTAAGGTAGGTACTACTTATAATAGTTGTACTGACTTGTACTTATTTCAGTTAGTCATTTTGCTGCAACTCGTAAGACTGGACGCCAATCCCAAAAATCAACATAGTTGAGTACAAGCTAAGTCAGATCATGATGAGTAAGTCGTTTTACTTATCTACCTACTTGGGTAAAAGTTTGCATTTGTAGAAATAATTGCAGTGTTTAACTATAAGTAATAATTTTATTAGTAGTAGGTATGTAGTATGTGTATGTAGTATAGCATATGCAACAAATATAAAACAAAAAAAAAGTTTTGGCTTGGCTGGTTATCTCGTAAGATCAGCCGCATTCTACAAATCAAACCAAACTGACGTTCTATAGCGCCCATTGTTGAATGTTTATGGATATCCTAATAGTGTACCTGAGTGTAGGTACCTATATAAACCGCCCACAGAAGCCGTATACACCTCAGATATAGGCGTTAGTCGCCCAGTAGTACACTACCCCTTTAACGTCCACTATTACGATTTTATAATACAATTACGGAGTAAGGCAGGGATCGACGTCGTCATTAGAATCCATACAAGGCCCTGCTTGTGCATTGGTACTACCGTAATGAGATTTGTTGCTAAGTATCGAAGGGTTGACACGGATAAACAAGTAGGTATAAATAAATCGACATGTGTACCTACATACCATACAGAAGTAGGTACCTAGGTATATAAAGAAACTGGCAAAATGTACCTAGATGTTATGTGGCTTGATCTAAGGGCTTTATGTAGATTGCAGCGAGTCGGGCATTATCCGGAAAATTTGGTAGGTAGGTACCTAATGTGAGCATTGCACAATACGTAGGTACTGGATTTAAATTATTGAATAGGTGTTTTCATAAAATCTATTCACATCCTTCTATTAACAATTAAAGTAGGTACGTAGGGCACCAACGTCACACGTCAACACGCCACTTTTTTGTCAACCATATTAGGTACATTAATAAGAACTTTTCAAAATTTTTGTCAGCTCTTATGCAAGACAAAAGGTAACATAAATCTTGTTGCATTCATTAACATCATCATCTGAAGCAAGAATATCTTTTCTACTGCGAATTTCTATCGCAAACTGCGATAGAGCTGCGGTTTTATGTGCCATGCACTTTCTAGAGTAGGTACCTGCCTGCTGAGCCTAACCTACTTCATGCCCCGATATTGTAACTTATTTAATCTGAATAGGTAGGTACCTATATGTACAGGTGGTACAGGCTTATGTAAACGTAAGTAGGTATCTAATAAAAGAAAGTTAAAAAAGGTAGGTAAACAAATTGAATCCTATGTTAGGTATATTTTTACGAATAGGTAAGTTAACACGTACCTATCTTGTCTCGACAGTATCATTCGATTAATAAAGCTATTAAAATAATTGAGTCGGACCAAATTACAAAATTCTTTTAGTGTCACCAACAATACCTACCTACAACGGAATTGATAACTATCACGCGACACTCGTTATTTTGATTTCCTTAGTACATTACCTCTTGGCAACGAAATGAAAATGCTTTGATAAACACGATTAATTCCGAATGACTTGTGTTAGTTCTCATGTAGGTACGTAATTCATTTCATATGCCGTAATTGTTTGTTTACATGGAGGCGTCTAGTGTCGTCGTTGATATCTTTCAGTTGATTGTTGATTTAATTTTGGTACTTTATTAGATAGAAGTAAGAAAGTGGTTCAGTAGGTGTGATATTTTTGGTGATTCTGAAATATTAGGTACAAGGGGGCGCCGACCGCACAGTGGCGCCATCATCGTCTGTTTGGTTATTTCTTTTATTTTAGAATGAAAATGCAGAAAATATGCACGTTAAGTTGTGCTCCACAAGATTATACGTTTATATTATTACAAACTGTAGTTTTTTACTAGTTTTTTATTAACGGATAATAGTGGCCACTATTTTCAGTTTTAAGGAATAAAATAAAACTTTAGGTACAATAAAAAAGTACCGTTTGTAATAATATTAACGTACACTTTTGTGGAGCACAACTTAACGTGCTTATTTTCAGCATTTTCATTCTAAAATAAAAGAAATAACCAAACCGTTTGTTTGGTTATTTCTTTTATTCTGCGGGCGCTACTGTACGGTCGGCACCCCCTTATTAGATTTCAAACAAGGGAGGGACACATCTGTTGAGTACCTTATCCGAAAAACAAACTCTTTTAAATAAGTAGATAGTTAGTTAATCATGTATACTGCCTCGTTGGTGTAACAGTTAGGTAGGTACCTACAAGCGCTATGTTCAGCATGAGGTCCTGGGTTCGATTTGCAGGTTGGGCAGTGTCCTAGGGTTTTTCCATCAGGATTTTCTTAGTAGCAGCCCGGAGTCTGGAGTTTGTGTCCGGTCAATGGCAATAGGCTCACCGCCTATTAGTTCGGTACATGGGATTTAACCATAACTGGCAAAATGTGGGTGTAATAGGTAGGTACATACCTACGCCTCTGCCTAATAGCCCTTTGGGGATTACACGCGAGATGCTATGTTATGTAAAGACATCATTTACATTTTAGAGGGCCATCCAGACTTTAGTTACCTCATCCTACAAACAAACGCTATTATATAAGTAATCATTTAATCATGTTCGCAGTTCATTTAAGGTAGATAACCAGGCTCGCTATATCTACGAGTCAATTATTTCAAATAATTTGTAAAGTCACGAGTCAAGCCTCTGGCTCGTTCTGAATATGAGTTGAATAATCTGACAACACGAGACAAATCGGAAATAATCAAAAGCACATACCAAATCTGGAATACTTAGTCACTAGAGTTAGGTGAAAATTAATGGTAGGTAGTATTGAAAGACCGATAACATTAGATAAGGTTGGTCGTCGCTCATCTGTCGGAAGATGCTTCGGGCGCAACTTTCGCCGCACTAAGGCCAAGGACACGAAGTCAGCGATGGCTGGGCGGCGGCGGCGGCGGCGGCGGCGCGAGGAGCGGCGCGGCAACGCAGACCCCGGTCTCGAAGCCAGCGGGCAGATCGCGCGGCGCTAGAGCGGCGTAGTGTTGTGTTATGAGAAATTAGTGTCTTTGTTCGCGAACGAAATGTCTAAACAGCGACGACAACATCTTTTTGATACAACATTTTGAAATATCTGTCGTTAAAAAAGCAAAAATTAAAATGCACAACAGTACGTCAATGCAGACGCGCTGGCACCAAAGAGAAAGTAAGCTCCCCGCGCCGCGCCGCGCCCGCTGACTACGTGTCCGTAGCCTTACGCATCATCGGTTGAGTGTGGAAGGTTGAATGTTTTATTAGAAGATGTGGGACAGATCTCCTTATATCTTTTTCGTTAACCTTTCGCGACCTCTGATTACAACATCGAATCGGACATCATAAGAAACCCACTATGTACTTAGTTTGATAAATAATTAATTATTTCTGACTAGTATCTTCTAGTACTATTTCATTCCTTTGTTAAAATTAGACAGCTGGAAGAGAACCTACCTACCTACTCATATTCAATCTAGTTATCTACTACCTACATAATATCTGAGGCGCCTACTTATATAATAACTGCAATGTTTTTGCTGTACAACTTTGGGTTTAAAATAAAATATCCACGATATTTCATAAATATTTATATTGAACTGGCCTTAATAAATTACAACTTAAAACCAAACTTATAAAAATTGACTGATGATTCCACTTCAAAGCATGTTGGTGATGACAAATGACAATATTAAAATATGTGTGTCCAAAACAGTGAAAGGTAGTAAAACGGTTTAACCGCAGTATTTTACCATGAAAATTTGGTATTTCAAATAATATACAAAGGTATTTTTTTTATAAAATACTTATTCTAAACGCCTCGATAATGCTGCTCACATTATTCAGTCACAATTCAAGTGTAAGATATGGACGAGTCAATCGTCGCTGACCGCTGTACTCTCTTTGGTGTTCTAGCCGTTAAGTCTTCACGTAACTTTTACAAATGAAAACACGCGACTGTATGCTATACCTACCTATCTAAACATAATAAGGTACATCTGATTTTTACAATAACATAAAATTTCACACTTCAATTACATTGACATAAAACACTTATAAACCGTTTTTTAAATAAACATATAAAAAATAGTGTTTCTGTTGAATTTTTAGTGCAGTCTCATAAAAGAAATTAGGTATAGCCTCTAATGAATTACGTCTAGGTATATTTTTCAATATCTTTAAAACACAACTTATTCCTAAAATAAATGCATTATGATGACAAAATATACATTAATAATTGCATTTGTTTAAAATGGTGGCTTATTAATGGTAGGTAATATGGCCACCATATAGGTACGATGCTATTAAATAGTTCCTACGTTGCTGCTTCGCTAAGTTTACGTGAATAACTATATATTACAACATCGGCTAATAGTACTTAAGTAGGTAGTATCAGCAACGTAAATAAATCGATAAGAAGACTGCTTAGGGAGGACTTGCCTCCACGCAAACGTGGTTGGTAACAGACCAATGAGTGGTAACACGTGAATTTCTCATTTGAGTGGTAAAGTGATTTGTATGGTCACTTGAATAATACTTTATTTTTAACACTTGGAATTTGCTGAAACTGACTAATGAAAAGCTCTAAACACAAATGACGTAATTATTTTGAAAAGACTAATTAAATCTTTAAACTACACAATTATATTATTTCAAGGCCCGTGTGGCGTTTCGATACACATAATATTATTATTATTATTGGTCAACTACACGGAATAAATAAACTAAAATATTTGACGCCTTAGTTCTAGTCTAAATAAATAAAGCGTTTCACACTCGACTAAATAAGACACTTTACTTTGGTATTATTAGACTACATATTATAACTTACCTAGTGTATACCATTGGGGTAATTGCGTACCACGCTATCAATAGCAATGGCTTTCATTTTGACAATTCAACAACGTTCATTGCGTGATTTAAGTTGTTGACCAGACAATTTTTTCGAACATATAAAGCAATGGTTTAGCAATAAATATCCTTCAAAATGATTGAGATTGTGATTGAAAGTCTGTTACGCAATTAGGGAGCTGGCTGCTGTCAAACAATGGTGAACAAACTATACCATTATTTATTTATTATAGGTATCACTGTATCAAGGGACGGACATTTTAGTGTGTCATACTAAACATATACGTACATATTAATCGAACTACTCGTAGTTCCCTTTAGAACATGGGTAATTAGTAACAACACATTTCACAGGTTTTTCTTAAGGCACTAAAAGGTAACAATTATTTTTATTTACACAGACAACCCCTCGTAATACAACCTTCTGATTCTGCCACTCTAAAAGAGAGTTGCATAAGTACGTGTAAAAGATGTTTAAAAGCTTTCGTATCAATAGATTTCACCGTCAGGCAGGGTCATTAAGTAATGTACAAATTTTTACTGAACAAATTCAGCCTTGCAAATCATGTCAGGAATATTCTACCTACACACTTTACATATTTGTACAAATAGTGGAACTATAGGCATGTATTGCTGCAGCTGTAAATCCTTCGTTTTAATTTGTGATGAGTGGGGTGAGAGGGGCCGAGGGTTCGTCGCCGTAGTACCTGTAGCGATGGGGGACCTGCAGCGCGGCAGGCTCGGCGGCGTCCGCGTGCTGCGAGTCGCGGTGGCGGCGCAGGTCCACCTTGCGCTGGAAGGCCTTGTCACACAGGCCGCACGAGAAGGGCTTGTACCCGGTGTGCTTGCGCATGTGCGTGATCAAGTTCGAGCTCTGGCTGAACGCCTTGGAGCATACCACGCATTTGTGCGGCTTTTCACCTAAAACAAAAGATTTTACTTTAATTTAATAAAACCGCCTGAGATCAATTACTTTTTTTTTTTTAATACAGTAGATATTGTAGAGCCACCGCTCTACAGTTTTGTAAACAGGACATTTAAAACATTGAGAGCTTTTCAGAACGGAATCCGCCTAAAATGTGTAGAAAGTTATGCCAAATAACATAGCATAACATCACAATCGAGCTTTAATTACGAAACGATTTTTTAATTATTAAACGACTTAAAGCATTACGTATCACTTCGTCAAGTAATTAAAGCTTGTATAAGTGGAGCAATACTTGTCATAATCATTGGCTATTTATTATTTACAGTGAGGTTCTCGAACTGATTTAATATGCAACATCGCCTTATACACCGGTATTTATTAACTTTAACGGTAATTGTTTGTAGCTCGATATAACGATATAACACCAACCTGTTTTGTAAAACTTTATTTTTCGGAGGGTTAAGGACAAGAGGATCTTCATGACATTATTTATTTTGTGTAATGAATGAATCACGTTTCAATAAAAACATCAAAACCATCGGCAAGTTTACCTGACCAGTTACTTAAAATCTCCAAAGATAGTTTACGAATAAAATTATAGCAAAAAATGCAAATGTCATTTTATAGATAGAACAGGATTTAAGTTTACTTTTTGTTTGTGCCGTGATCGGCGTGCACGTGAAGGCCTGTGAAGGCTGCGCGGCTAATTGCAGGCCGAGCCGCATTTTGGAATATTGATGATGAGGCATTTATCGGGAGGACGAGCACCATGTAAGGCCGCTGTAAATCATTCGGAACAGGGCAGAGACGTGACGAGATGTCTCCGGCCAAGACAAATATGTCCGCCACATTTTTTAGCTACTATAATTCGTCTCGTTGAGCTTACTGGAAGTAAATAGTCGGACGATTGAAAAACGTATGCGACATTTATTTTTCTGACAGTTCGTAAGTTTTATGTAAATTTTTTTTTGAGCACCAGGTAGTTAGGTGTACCTATGATATGTAGGTGTATGATAGGTAGATACGCTTTTCTCATTCAGACGTTCTTTTACAACCATTTAAAGCAAATGATTTATTTTTGAGAATTAGATTTCAGGAATGTAACTATTTATGTGAACAAGACGTTAGGTAGGTAAATCATCGTAAAGCTCTACAAACCGACGAAAGCCCTGAAAAAGCTGCATTGCAAGCGCATATTTTTTTGCTTATTGGAAATTCATTAAGTGCAGTGGACGACGAGCTGCGATTTGCCGTCGAAAACGTAATTGCACAGCATTTAAATGTTTAATTCCCAGGCATCGTCTGCGATGTGTCGCGTGATTGCTTTTATTGGGCGACTGCCTATATGTTTTCCATTTAATGAACTTGTTTCACAGTAGAGAAGTCTAGGCTATGCTCGGTTATAACACTATATCATGTACTTATACAGCTTAATAAATCGACGAGGATAAAGTCGGATAACGTCTTCAGCAGCTGTTTACTGCCATTCCGATTAAAAGGGCAATCGTCGGAGATTACCTATCATTACGCGCTCGACACGAACGTACGTGGGTATCACAGGCGACTAATTGAGAAAGTAAAATTTTATGTGAATAAATAAATTAACAGCTACTTGGTAATGATACAAATTCTTAAAAAGGACGTCACGATTGATATTATGACAGTGTAGAGTAAAATAATGATATCGGATTTATTCATCGCAACAAAATGTGGTACCGATAACGTTTTTGCCGCGAAGCTGACTTGTTTAGATGCTGTAGCTGCAAGGAACACCTTTTCATGAAGTCTTATTTAATAGCTCCGGGTTTATCTTCGTTGGAGATTATGTTAACAACATAATACAGTTCAGCTTTGAGCGTGGTACACAATAATTATGGTTTTAAAGATAAAAAAGTTAACTTATTAACAGCTTCAGAAATTAGAGTAGGTATTTTAAATATAATCCACTATGGAAGTATATCAATTTATAAAGCATAGGTAGGTACCTAGTTACTGAAAAAAAACTACCAAATACGAACACATTTTTAACTCTTTATTGATAGACGTTATCCATATTAAGGTAGCAATAAAAGTTTCAAACGAAATGATAGGTCTTCGTAAAGTTATGTAATAAGGGGACGCACTGACACTTCGTTACGTGAAACATGAAACAGTTGTCACAATAATTTGAGTTTCACACTACTTGGAACTGAATACAATATAATTTAGTTCCTGTTTCATATCGTTGACAAGAAAGTGTTATTGTTTAATAAACCTTTTTAGTTCGTTTAGTGTTTGTCAAATACGTACCTACCTAATTAGTCCTTAGATTGTTTTATCAGTAAAAATTATCTGACGTTTTTTTTTGTTGTTGATTTGAGGTCATGTTACTGATGTTACTAGGACTGTTACAAAATTCACTATCTCTCGCGGCGGTTCGTTTTCGTCACCCAACAAAATAGCTGTACAGCAGGATCAAAACGTTAACAACAGAAACTGAAACTGTATTTTGTCAATACTTATTCAATAAGTCCTTGAATATTGCATTAATTTTAAACGAAACTGTTATTTTGCATATTTGTACTTGTGCAAATAAATTAACACTTATCAGCTTCAATTTGCTTTGAGCTCAATGATTTTCGTAAAAATTAAAACGTTGGTTTATCTTTCTTTATAATTATGTACTAAGTACCTGTAAAACTGTGTTTTTAAAAGTTGAATTTTATAAACCTACGATTTTTATTTATCTACTAGCTTCTGCTCGCGACTTCGTCCGCGTGAAATTTCACCCTCCCCCCACTCACCCTCTTAGGAGTGGAATTTCGAAAAACCCTTTCTTAGTGGATACCTTTAAAAGCAAAAGTGAACACAAACCTGTGTGTATGTAGGTATGCTTCTTCATGTCCGACTTCTGGTGGAAACGCTTGCCGCAGTACTGACAGGGATAGGGCCGCGTGTCCGAGTGTATCAGCAGGTGCGTGGACAGCGTGCTCGAGCGCTTGAAGCACTTGCCGCACTGCTTGCACTACACCAACAAACAACATACGTATAAAGTAATGTCATTAGATGCCTGTCGTCAGCAAGTCGCCGATGCTAATAACCCATAATAGTTCCTTTGACTGACGTGTAAAGGAATATTGCAATTCAGTCACTTGACCCCACGACGAATGCTTAGAAATCGGGTGAAATATAGCCAAGTAAGTACGACACTATATATAATTATAAACGTGGCGAGGACAGCGTCCATCACCTTCAGTTAGACGGTGACAGCCAGTAATAAACTAATAACAGGGCTTTACCCCTTTCTACTCTTTTCTTTGATTTCCCATCTAGCATCGGCTTTTAATTTTTTTCATTGCCTAGTAATTAGCGTCTGTTAACCGGTTATTATCCATAAGTAAGTCTTTTTCACGAGAATGACTAATAAAAGGATACTTTGAATGAAATCAAATGTAGGAACGTAATAATAATATGATGGATACATTATTATTGATTTGTGTGTCAACACAGCGTGGACGACGCGGTATGTTATTTAATTTATTCTTAGTTTACTTGACATTGATGTAACTTAGTTTGCGTACTAGTTTTAAATACAACGAATTTGTTTACGGATCCAAATCGTATTAGCAAAAACATCCCCTTACGAAACTAGCTTTTAGAAGAGGCAACTAGTTTTTTTTTTTTTTTTTGTAAATTTTATCGTTCATAAGTGGTTTTTATGTGCCTATTTGAAATAAATGATTTGACTTTGATATTGTATACCCAAAGGTTCAATCGTAAGTTAAAAGTGCTGCGAGCTTTCTTTATATAAAACCAGTAGGTAATGTAGTAGATACATAACTGTACCTACGTAATTGGTTTCTGAATTCCTCACAAAGATTGAAAAGCAAACAGAATGTGTTCTGTTCACCTTTGTTTGTGAGACAAAAGATTTTTAACAAAGTAAGTAGGTGCTTACAGTGACTACTTTAGATTTATTGAATCAGATGTTTTGGTATGCATTGGAATAATTTCGTTACTAACTTAGTTTATTTAGTCGACACACAGATTCCATGTTAGTTATGGATTGTTCTAAAGGAGGATTTCACAATCACTCATTTTATGTCATGTTCGTGGAATGTAAAAGTGTTGAAAACTTTTCGAGAATCCTGTATTTTAATATATTATTATTATTGGTTATTGATAAGCGCAACAACACCTTTAGTATCTAGAATTGGACCACCTAAAGTGGTTTCAGAGGATTCGTGAAGTGGCGTAACGGTTTTGAGATTTTATTTTTTTTTAATTCGCAGGTTCAAAAGTGGCATTTAGTAGGTTATTTTTTAAGTTTTGCGACGTTACGTCAATACAGATACTCATAAGAAGAGATTTTCACGTGAGGAGACAACCGGCTTTGTTGGTAGTCGTAACTATTCGCAGGCTGCAGATATAAAGCATAAGAACGGGAAAATATGTTGTACGGCTATTAATCGGGTGGTTAGTTGTTAAGTATGCGGCGCATGATAATCCACGGCACAAATCCGCGTAGCGGGCCCTGTGACAGTTGGCCGGGCAGCTGCAGCGCCTCGCGCCTCACAAAAACCGCTACTTTTTTGGTCGCCTTTTTATACAATCGATGCACTCTCTTATAAACAACACAGGTGCTAGGGTATGACCGTCCACATATGGTTATCGGCTTGTACCACGTAGAGAGGTGATTTTTTATGATAGCCGTTTGAATTTAAAAAATCTAGTGTCGTTTTTTACGAAACTGGCTTTTTACTAACGGCTTTTTGAAACCTGCTACGGTCCCTCGCGAGGGTAAAAACGACTGCTATATGTCATAATGGGAACTTACAATGATTACACGAAAACTTTAAATGTCGCTACTTTAGTTTTATCGTGATATTCAATGAAATAATTTCTATTTGTTTTTCTTCGACACCGACCAATTAAATAAATTATTGTAACTAAACTTTGAAACTTGTAACATTTTTCAGGGAAGGTTCCTGAAACATCGACTCTACCTAGTTTTTTTTTTAATACGTGTAAAAGTGG
The DNA here is from genome assembly GCA_963669345.1 of Gortyna flavago. Lineage (NCBI taxonomy): Eukaryota > Metazoa > Arthropoda > Insecta > Lepidoptera > Noctuidae > Gortyna > Gortyna flavago. Next base: position 7,926,961 of record OY770128.1, on the reverse strand, counting down.
TTCCTTTAAACTATTTACAGAATAAACAATTTCATTTCATTTCTTAATATGGAAAAAAACTCCGAGAAAATTGCTATCTATTATTGTAGTATTCAGTCTTTTCATGTCAGGTACAGCAAAATTCAGCACTACTTTTAGGCATAAGCGTGATTTTATGTGCTTTTGTAATGGATTTTAATGAAGTAACTAGTAATTTGTGTCGTAAAAGTCTGAAGTAGGTAGAGTGCGGTGAGGGAGCGACGCGTGAGTAGCGCGTGGCGCGCACGCGCCGGCTCTGTCGCCACCCGCCATTGTTCTACTACGTGCACTTATTAATGCGATCATAATTACAATTTATTGTTCTGTCATAAATTAACAATTAGGCAATATAAATACCTACAAGGGAATGACCGTCTTTTCTCGTTACGGGAAAATATTTATTAATTGACGATGATTGTTTTCGCGAGCGGTTAATAATTCCATGTTTTATTAATGAAATTGACTTAAAAACTTTTATTTTCTCTGTTGTTCGATACAGGTAGTAGTCATGTCACTTTCAATTATGCACGGCTCGGCATCGATGATACCTAAAACACGCTCAACACTTTATTTAAATTATAAAAGTGTGGCATCGCGGCGCTGAGGCTCTTCAACATATTTGTCTTCGTATGACACAAGGTAATTATTCGTCCAATTATAATCTGCCGCGCCGTGATATTAAAAGTTGGAATTTTGATTAAAACCGATGCGGATTTTTTTAGCGGCGGCTTGTAGAAAAAACGAAAGGCACAAAAATGGCGAGAAGACGAGCCAGCAGGCTCCATGTGAGCCGCTAGCGGACGACGCGCCTGCGCAGCGCGACCCGTTCCGATACGCGACTACTTATTAAGACAGGGGCAGTTTTTGCTATTTGATTTGTTAAAGAGACTAAAACGGATACTGGTTTGCTATTTTAAAGCATTTTGAACGGAAACTGTACAGTTATTCTGAACTTGTTAAAGGATATAGCTATCTCGATGTTGGAGCTATGTACCTACATACTAAGAATTAATGCTATGCATTACATACTTGGAATGATTTTTCATTTCTGTTTTCGTTCTTAAGGAGTAGAGAGAAGTTCAGATCTCCGGCTGGTGAAGGTTTGATGGGGTAGGTGTGGTGCGCGGGCGCGGAGGGGCAGCGGCGCGGCTCTGCACTCGGAGGGCGCTCGGCCTCGTCCGGGTTACTGCGGCATCTCTTGACTAGTTCCAGAGGCGTGTCCAAGTCGTCGTGGCCCTCCCATCGTGAGATCGGTGATTCTTCTCCTACTTCCACATTCTCACGCTCACATGCGCTTCCCGGAGACCAAATCTGACGGTTTTTTGTTGATAAGTTAAGAGGAAGCTCTTCCTCGTCATCTGCAAACAAGAGAAAAACATTCTTCAAACTGCTAAGGTAGGAAATACTACTTTATTGTACCAATGCAATCTGTGTCAACATACAGGTGAGTGCTGACGGTTTCTCTTCGTCTGTTCTTCACGCTTCTATACTTAAGTAAATTTAAAGTCGGACGAGTCAAATCGGGCGTCTGTGGAGTGCCTTAGGAAATCTGTACAGGTGCGCTAGTGTTTGTCGACGGTACTTACGTCACTGTTTGCTCATCAACAATACATGCATACTTTTGTCTTCATTCACGGAAGATGAGTATCAAAAGAATCTAATTGTTTTTGTGCGATGGTACCCACAACAGAAGTTGTGATTTTAGAACTGAGTCTTACTAGAATACCTAATAATTACGAAACCCTCAACTTAACATAACATTGTTATGTTAAGTTGAGGGTTTCGTAATTATTTCGTAGTTTTTTATTTTATCAAACTCAAAGCATTTATGTATTTCAATTAAACCATTTACAGTCACTTTTAAATTGTCAAAGAGTTGTGTGCCCATTCCAAAAAGTAGATCTATATATTATGAAGAAGAACGGGCAAGAAACTCCAACGACACTCTTTACGAGATATTACAAAATCCTGAGCACACTATTCTTGTTGCTTCTATATGTGAGCACAATGTAAAAAAATCAAATAAAGAAACACCATCCAGCTCAAGAATTTTCCCAATTGTTCCCAGAGCAAAATACCGTAAGACATGATGCTATGAACGCAACTAAAATAGATCAGTCTCGCGGTATCCACGTCTGTTAATTGACGGATTTTCCAAACAGCCTAAGCGGCTGAACTTAGCCGCCCTACATGTGATGATCACTCTACTCTAGCTACCTATGAGTCAAGCGTTATCCCCAGGAAAACCGCCTTTTCGACGAATTCTAGTATTTCCTTATTCATAACATGTGGCATTAACTACTTCTAACATTCGGTAACGCGAATCTTATGCATTTAGTTTTCTTCTCATTTGATACCAAATTATTTATAGTAAACCAATTATAAATCTTAAGCATATAGCGTTATTAACGTCGTCAAGCTCCTGTGCATGTCTGTATCTTTAAAAATCAGTGATGTGTCATCAGCAAATAACACAATTTGTGATCGGTTTTTCAGTAAATGAGGTAAATCGGGTAAATAATTATTTATAATAAAAAGAGGAAAGGGCCCAAAATTTTTTTTTTTTTCAATAATTTTTCAATTATTTCTGTTTTTTTTTTTGTATCGGCAGCATAAGTAGCACTTCTATCCACCACAACCCTTAAAAATCCCAGAATAACTGTCGTTTACACAAAAATCAATCAAAATTACTTTTTCCTTGAAATTTTCAAAGTTGTTTTTTTACTTTCAATCCACTTTGTAATTAACAAATAAAATAAATTTCGTTTTTCATTATTTTTTCTCAAGTAGTCATGATCAGGTCTACCCTTTTTTTTTTTTTTTTTTTTTTTAAGGATGGGAAATCATCCAATGACCCCTCCCGCTCTGGGTGGAGCGGAAGGGAGTGTCAGACTCTTACTGACTAAAACCCATCCGTGTTCCTTCCTTAGCCCTTTATGTTCCGGGGCAGCGGTAACCCTTTCGGACAATCCCGCTGCCCCGGCAGGCTTCGGCCCTAACGGGCCCCTCTATGTCTGCTGACATCTCTTTGAGGCGCGCGTGGAACACATACGCGCCGTCCGGCACGGGCCTGGTCCTGATCGGACGGCGAGCTACCCATTACTCGCCGTCCGCAGGCCCGCGCCTACGGTGGCCGGGAGTCGTCACGCGGCTCCCGACGCCCGGAGCGTCTACCGCGGCGGCTGGGACGGGCGGCCCTCTCGGCTCTCTCCCTCTCCCATCCCGCCACCTCCTTCGCTAGCATGACTGCTTCGCAGAAGGAGGTGACTGCCTCCCACTCCCTCTCGCCCCGGACCATGGCTTGGACCAGGGCCGGGCGCGAGAGGTCGCCGCCGCTGCCGATCGCCTCTACGAGGACACGGCGGTGCTCTGCCCAAGCGGGACAGACCTCCACCGTGTGCACCACCGTGTCCTCTGGGCGATCCTCGCAGTATCAGGTCTACCCTCTGGTGGGCACCAGCTTATCGTTGAATTTTGGGACTCGTTGTATATAAATACATACCTAACCTATCAATGTTTTCAGTTAGTTACAGTTCACTTCACTTTTATTCCTTTCTTCTATTGAATTTAATACTTACCTACTACTAAGTTTGAGGGTATTAAAAACAGATAACATACAAACCACTTCATTTCATTCTTCTTAATTAAATCTTCAAAAGAAATTTTCTTATCGAAAGCAATTAGGTACGTCAGAAATAAATAAAAATCAAGCACTTATTGAAGTTCTTACGCCCAGTTTGTTAGTTATCTACGAGGTTGCGTCGTAACCGGTACCAATGTGGATAAGAGACAATTAGAATTCAATTTCGTTTGGCGACAATGAGTGGCGGCGGTACTTCGTCGCTTTTCCTTGGAGCGTAAGGAACAAGCGCGCTGGCTCCACCGGCGGAGGTAAACGACATGTAAACGACGACATATCAGCGCCTCGAGTTATTAATCGGTGCCTTACACTGATAGCTATTCTAATGAGTGTTACGAGTATTCAGGAGAAGCCGCGTAAGGAGGCCGAGGCGAACGATGTTTTGTAATGCCACGAACGTATCTAATTACCATTTTTAGGATTCTTGAAACACGTAAACACTTTCAGTGCGAGGTGATTTACTCTGCTTATATGAATTCCAATGTGAAGACTTACCTAGGTACAGCCATACAGCGTACACAAACATTCATTCTTCAGACTTTGATTTAAGTAGGTACTCGATCCATTTATAGTAATTGCAAATATGTAAGTAGGTCAAGTATTGACTGAAAATGACTTTCAATACAATGTAATTCTAGTGAGTTACAAATAAAATATTACTAACTAACTACATGGTATCTATTGTCAGCTGCAACATGTCCAGACACTTAAACACTGTGTTCTACAATAGAACTAGGGTACCGTGAGTCACATACGATCCAGACTGACATTTGTAAGCAACATGCTAGGTAAGTATTAGATTAGAGTAATTAGTTACTTTCCTGGCAGTTTTTCATGACGCGGTTAAAGAAAATATGATGATTTAAGGCTCTCACAGACAGGCGCGACGCGATGGTACGACACGATTCTGGTAGAAAAATTTCCATTAAGTTTTCATAGAAATTGTTCTACTAGAGACGCGTCAAGCTCTCGCGTCACGCTTGTCAGTAAGAGCCTATAGATTCCCTTCATCATTTGCAACTAACCGAATCACTTAAAAGTTGAATGGGTGAAAAAGATACATTTGTGATAAATTTTCAGTAATATTTCTATTGTGTAGCTGTAGCCTCTTCAACATGTTTTTTCAGTTACTTATCTTGCAGTTGGAGAAGGCTTTGATGATGATGGAAATAAAGCAAGGTATGTTACCATCTCTGGGCGGGGTATGCCTGGCGTGGTCGGTGGGTGGTCGCACGAACTGCGGGGAGGCGTGTGGCATCAGCAGTGGCCAGACTCCTGCGCCACTGTACAGTGCTCCCAGGCCACTGCAGTACATCAGCGCTCCCAGTTCTGAACACAAAACACTAGCTGGTGACACGAGTTCTTTTCTAAACCGGATGATAAATAATGGAACTGCAATCAGGAGGGATAAGTCCTATTGTCAAGAGTCGAATGAGATATTTGTTTTGACTGAATAGGTCAAAAAGGTCTTTTTAATAAACGGGGCTTGAATGAGCAGTGAACACATACCAGTAGCTCGCGCGTATTGCTTGAGCGCTCTCCCTGCTATCTCGATGTCTCCTAACTGCAGTAGATCCAGTCGGTGATGTGAGAGCGAGTCGGGCGAGCGCGGAGGAGAGCGCGGCGACGGCGGGGTGCGGGGAGAGACGCTGCCTTCTGGTGACGGGAATCGGTGAGCCGGTGGCGGTGGTGAGGAGGGCTGGAACTGCTCCGCCAGCCGCGACAGCAGGACGTGCCGAGACATCCTAAGGCAAAGAAAAAAAAATGGTTTAGATATCAAAAATGTTAGCACTTTTATGCAGATTCTGGAGGCTTATCTCAAGAATGCTAATTTAAAAAGAATACGTTGAAGGTTCCTTCGAGAAAATACCGCGAAAAAGGTAACAAAATTAAAAATTCCTCAACTGGTAATCTCTTTTGTTTTCACGCAGCTAAAATAACAGAACGTGAATAAATTAAAGGTAATAACGATTCCTTAACAATTAACGCCTGCATCACAATTTTAAGTAAGAACTTCCATTATGCGTCCAATTAGAACAAACCACCTGAGCTTTTGAATTGTCATTGACTAGTAGAGCCTTATCGATCGATCGTATTGCAACCATTCTGCTTTCCCGTGGGAACCTTCAGAACCTTCTTTTCTGAAGAGCTTCAGGTATTTATAGCTTTTGTAATAAGCTTCATATTTACATTAAAATAATGTTTATTTTATTTTGAAAGTGATACAATTACTTCTTCATTTATAAAACGGTTTAAAGCCCGCTAAGGGAAAACTGGATATCTCAACGATTTCTCGTTTCCGCCTGTTGCTGTTTTTTGAAGTCAATGGCATCTAGATTTTTACCAAGGATACATAGGTACTAACCCTCAGCACTTAAAAAATGGGTTTAGCTTTAAAAAAACATAAGTAAGTATCTATTAATTACATATTGTATTACTTCACGTAATAAAAAACTACTTATGTAATAGCCATAACTTCATAACATTTTCTAAGTGATAACGGCGGCGCTGCGGCGTTGTCAGTCACCTTGTTTACGAAGACAACTCAATATGACGGTAAGTAGGTACCGCGTTTATCAAGATTTTAAGGTCAGCGCGGAGCAATTCCAAAGTTGCGATATCATCTTTGTTTTACGTGACCGACGTCATTAGTGTCCATCCTACTACCTACGTACGTATTTGTTGACAGCCCTTGCTGATTAATCCGACCGCTTGTTTGTTGACAGCGAATCGTATTAAAAGCTCAATCAAGTAAATGAAGAATCAGAATAATGGAAGTGGTCGGCGGCGCGGCGGTGCGCGGCCGGCGCCCGCTGCGTACGCGCATTAATAATGCACGTGGCGAGTAAAACAATCTTCATTAGACTAACACACATTACATATTTACAGAATGGATGTCCGCGTGTTCCCATACCATTTCACCGCGCTTCCATTAGGAATTAAACTCGAGGAGCTCACCAGCACCAGTGTAGGCGGAGACATTACATTTGTCGTCGTAAATTATAAGTAATGATGTCGGACAATGATTTGCAAAATTTACTAATTACAATAATGCCCAAACAGACTCATTAACGAATAGTTTACGTGTAGATATTGATCACATTCATGGTATCCACGAAGGGGCAGTTCAATTTTCTTGTCTTACAAATGCAAACCAATTGATTCATGCTATTCTACTAATTGGCTAACAAGCTGTCTAACGCGAGGGTTGTGTGTCGCAATTTCTTGTTTCAATAAAGCAAGGCCTTATTTATTAGATCGCGAGTAGCAATTACCTGCTGCACGACGACTGCCACCTTATTTTTTTTCTTACGGTAGATACAGTGGGAACTCGAGCAAATGTTGAGAAAATCAATCAGCGCAAAAACTGTCCGTAAATTATATTGATGTTTACTCTATTTGTTCATGTCTATTGAATCTTTTAAATCTTTACATACACCTGTATGTTATAAAGTGCTGTCCGCCGTATGGTATCTTTTGATATGGACAGGTGTTTCTTAGAAAAAAGATTAAATCAAAATCTGACTCAGACTATTTGACTTGTTGTCAATGTCAATTTTACACAATTGTAAGACTCAGGTTTATTAATTAAATACAGGGTACAATGACTAATTACTCTTTTAACCTCTGTAGAAGCAGAGTGCGGCACTCTCTACAAGTCTTTAAGCATACAGAGCCTCGTAGCCTGCCATGATTCAGACTGAAAATTTATTATTTCATCGATGTTCGTGGTTGCGGTTTCACGGTGCAGGTTGCAAAGTAAATTGCGTTGCTTCCGTGTCATTAAAACGAACGGTTCGTAATGTAAAAGTGATCAGGAGCTTAAAAAAGAGTTCTTTTTTTCATATTTGATATTAATTATAGGTAAATCTAGCTACTTTTTCTTGTTTTTCTTTTTAACTGTAATTATCATTCAGAATAGTGTGCGTAGGTATAATAATAGGTACCTACTAGTCTACCTATTTTAACAATTATTTCTATAATTTTTGTTGTTCAAAAAACGTGCAGTACTATACTATACTAGAAAACCTAAAGAAAATGGTAATTGAGTATAAACGTCCAATTAACCAAATTAAAAAACAATTGATTCGCAGACAAAAAATATTTCACCGCCCGTGGTTCTATCTGCCCGTGTTGTTCTTAAGTTAATACTTCTAGGTATCTAACATGTCGGAACACATGTAAAAAGGTTTCGCTTTGTTTGTATATTGGTGTGAGAATATAGAAATGCAGATTATTTGCTCGACGGTGCATCTCCAGACGTGTGGCATAGCGACTTGTATTACATTACAGTAGGTACATTGTCGCTTGTATGAACATAGACATGAGCAAATATTATGTGAAAAGTAGAACTTTCAGAATGCAGTTTTTGCTTCCGTGAATTATTGCGCATGATTTCGATTTTCCAGACATGCACATTATCAAGGTAGTAGCAAAATGTTCAATGCGCTCTTTTAAGATAGAGCATAGAGCTAGTAAATGTTTACTTGATGTGAGATTTTAAATAATTGTAGGTACAGATTTTCAGCTCTTTTTCCTTTTTTTTAGGAAATGACAAAGTTGTGGTTTTAAAATAAGAATAAAAGCCACCCGTCATTGGAAATGTTACATTGCAAGTTTAAAAATATATTCGTAATAAGTAAGATATCTTTAAACTGAAGTGATCCAATTAATTTAACAGTAAGTTTTTCCGTTGACATCATCAATCACAAATGTTATGAAGAAAAATTTTTAAGAGGAAAACAGTGTTAGGAATTTTGTAATCTGCTGTCTAATAAAACATGAATGATACAATAGGTTAAATAATGATTTCTAAAACGAACTTACCTCAAACGGAACTTCTACGCAGCTACGAAAATCTGTTTCACTCACTGCTACAAAACACTAAGTTCTACGAAAAAAAAAACTTTTTTCAATCAGTCCAATAAACACCATAAATCTAATGTCATTTTATTTTAGATAGGCAAATAAAATAAAATGAATAATAAATGCAGCGAACGATATGACGTCGCGAAAATCGTAAGGCTGCGTAGGAACGGATCCCGTCACTGACTGCTACGGTGCGTCGCGTTTGGCGCCCGGCACCTGACTGAAATAAGGCTCGCGCGCCCCGACCTACCCGACTGCTCTTCCACAATAACGTTCTTTTTTCAAAACTCTGCTAACAAAAAAGAGGTCGGACGGAGGCTGAGCAATAAAGAAATGATTTGATGAAACAGCCACTTGACAGGTGGCTCGCGTCGCATCCTCGCAGGCAGCACTTAATTGTTGGTTACGCTTACGTTGACGGCGCAGAGGATACACTGAAAAATGGCTTTTAAGTATTAATGCCCACAAATAAGCGGTTGCTCTCTATATGACATTAAAACTCTTGCATTAAGAATTGCAAGATTAGTTGCGCATAGACCGGTCCGCTACTTGGACGAAGCCTCAAGTTGGTTGAATACATGCCATGTTCCTGAATTAACAATGTACTGGTAATTACTAGTTAATTTGATTTGTACCCAAAACTGAGATTAACTAAATGCACGAGGCTTAGATTTCTCGTAGCGTTGCGCCCCGCCCACCGCGCGCTATTGGTCGCCATCTAGAGCTGGGCGGAGCGTTGCTTAGATACTAACTTAGAAGCCTTTTTAACGTAACAATCTAATGTTATTTATTTACAAACCGATTCGTTTAATTTTATTATTCTAGTGCTTTAATGTAAATTAATATACCTTGAATACTAACCGACTTAAGATATGAATTAAATGTCACGTCGGTCATAAAAATCGGCAGAAGATGATGATGATGATGTCGGCTCAGGGGTACTACATAGCTCCCGTTGGCCCGTTTATAGCTACCATATCGCGGCGACAAAATGTGGGCAAGCAGAGGTTACGTGTGAAAAGTGACGCTGCAAATTCTTGTTGCGTTGTCGCTTTTAGTTGCGATGTGGTTACGTTGTGTCTAGTGTTTGCAGACAGATCCACTCCATCTGTTACAGTATCGTCGCGTCGACGCAACGTTGTGGTTGCGTTGTGGCTGCAACATCATCTTGATGTGGTTGGTATCGCCCACTGCACGATTGATTTTGAAAGCCAAATGTGGTACGTGTGATTAGACTATTAATTTTTATAAAAATTAGCGACCGTCCACGTGATGTCGTTGTGGTGTGATTGTGGTACGTATGATTGTGGTACGTATGATTGTGGTACGTATGATTGTGGTACGTATGATTGTGGTACGTATGATTGTGGTACGTATGATTGTGGTACGTATGATTGTGGTACGTATGATCGGGCCAGAAAATCTTTGCTAAGTCGCCTGAGATGCGGATTTAAATTATACAGCTTTGTCGATTTGGAAAATCTGATGACGCCTATATTTTGATCTGAAACTACCCTCAGATTTAATGAAGGAAATAAGAAAAAACGTCTTGAAAGTTACAGCAATTAATTAGAAATAGTTAAAAAAAAACACACACATTTGCTTGCATGCGGAGACTTGTTTTTATTGATTAAACGCTGCAAGCCCGAAAAAAAACTGATTAACTTTGCATAAATAGGTAATACTTCTTATGAATTGCCCATGGCTTGACAGATGGAAAGGTGCTCTACGAACATGCATGAGAAATTGGCGATCGATACTTTACGTGACACTTTTAATGCCTTATTACAGTTACAATTAAAATGTTCGATAAAAATTATTTATGCGACTCAAAATAAACTGTAGGTACATAAGTTATTTTTATGCTGTGAGCAGGAGACATATAAATCTTTACTAAGAATGTAGAGCTATTGATTAGTAGTGAACTGACAGTTTCTTGTTAGTTTACAAATTACACTACACCACTCTAATCACTCTAATGACTCATCTTTCGTAGTTTACAAATTATTGCAGTTTCATAAAATAAAGCCATAGGTACATCAGTGGCTATTTGTAAATTGCAACTTAGAAACCTAGTATCTAAACTTTTCCAAAGCAACTACTTAACAATTCTCAGCTTTTTAGAATATTGTCTTTCATTAATCACATTTTCACCTGATCAAGCGATTGTAATAGCAATCTCGGGAAATTCAATTAGACGGATAATCTGCTTTGGTTGCTGCGTGTTTTGTTACGCGAGAACACGTAGGGCTTCAGTGGGGGAAGTGCTTCAGTGAGTGCAGGCGCGGGGGAGGGCGCGTGCAGCGCGGGGTGGGGGAGGCAGGGGGAGATCCACGGGGGCTGTAAACATAACGGCGAGCGCGTGTCGGGGTGCGGGGGGCGCGAGGCGCGGGGGCGCGGGGCTCGGGGCGCACGTCACGGCCCGTTAGCGCGGATCCTCGGCGCGTGCACATGTCGCCCCGGCACGCGCCCGCGCCACTTTTTATCCTTCTTTTTTCTGTTGCTGTTTTTGTTTTCTCCCTTTGTTCAAAATACGAATTAAAGCCTCCATTTCGATTTCTGGGTGAATTAATGAAGCCGGGTTTAAGATATCACGATCGTAAGCCTGATTAGATTTTGTTATTCATTCATTGTTCGTTGTGACTTTTATTTTTGGATGTTCCCGATTTGGAAGTTAAACGATTAACAGGACACAAGTTGTGGCACTATAAGAGACCTGTATAAAGTGTTATAGGTCTAGGAGCTAGGCGGTAGAGGGTTAAATAGGTATAGATTATCTATTTATTATTAATATTTAAGTTATCACAAGATTTGTATTAGTAATCTCAAAAACCTGAAACCAAAAGTGGGCTGGTAGTGCGGGGAAATGTATGCAGATAAAAACCATGCAAATCCTTAAACACGTTCATAAAGTATGCGAGTACATTGGTTGATAGATAAGTAAATCAAAATAAAACAGTTGAAGGATAGGTACGTATGTTTCAGCTGCAGGCGTACCTACAGAACCGGTCGCAGGCGCGCGGCGGCGGTGCGGTGCTGCGCCGGCGCAGGCGGCTGACGCTGTCGCCGTGCGCCATTCCTTACAGTCAACTTTTATTAATTGGGCAGATGAGAGCCACGGCTTCCATGATGAATGCTTATCCCTTATACGGCCAGCAGTTCGCGAAACCTTTTATAGATTCTCAATTAAAAGTGTCTATTATAGTTAATAGGACGATCAGACATTGTAGCGTTTATAGAAACGAGAATATTTGCTTTAAGTATTTATAAAAACAGGTAATATAACGGAAAGGACGATTAAGTGGAATAAAATATAGTGTAGGGGTGCGTGTGGCAGGTGGCTGCGGCTTAGGGATGCTCCCATTGTTCCGACTTAGATATCGACACGCAATGTGATTTGGAGGCAAATAACTTAAGTCTTATTGTGTTTTCTATGTAGGTACTTTTATTGATTTATATTTTATAAATGTTTTATTGTAAATCGGTGGAAAAATACACTTTCAGATCTTGACATTGTACCTCTAATAAAAAAAGCCTATCTACCTATCTCTGAATTCGATTGATAGATAACAATCAAATTGGCAAATATTTTTCTTTTATCAAGAGGTGTTTTCAGATGTTAATTACGATTTTCAGCTTCGAATCGAGGCATACCTATTAAATCGTTCGTGGAAAATGCCAACATTTTTAAATAAAAATGGAACCCTAATGAAGATGTAGTTAATTAATAGCGTACTTGACTACTTGTATTGGTCACTGGGTTCCATTCCAGCCGGAATTTTTCACATTCCTCTTTGTGACCTTGCGACGTATAAGAACTCAATGAAGTCAGTGAACGAATTAAGAGAGTTACATAAATCGTAAAGGTTTCTTCCAACAATCAGATCAATTAAGCACATTAACACTACCAATACATACAAAATTAAATAAATAACTTGAATTAACTCGCTCATAGAAACGGAATGAGCTACGCACGTATAATGTACCTATATCTTGCTTACGATAATATGAAATCATTCTGTTATTGATAAATACTTACTTATTAATAACTTTCTAACTAACTTAAACATAATTTCTTGATTTACTGAGAAGGTTATGTTTTGTTGAAACTTAATTTTTTGCACGGCATTAAGAAACTGTTTTCGTAGAGCTTTCTTACTACTGCTACGAGCTACGCAATGCTCTACGGTCGTAGCACTAACAAAGTTAAGTTTACAAAAACGTTAGCTTTAAATAACGTTAAAATCTAACTGTCGATAACTGGGATCGACACATGTCGCGTCTAAGGAGCACCCTCAGTGCATGAGACAAGATTCAGCACGCGAGTCGGCGCGATGCCTGCGCTCGCACCATGTGCCCTTAACGGATTTATTGAAACGCCTGCGCGTGCCGTGCGTCATCCACTCGTGTGCATCGGCTTTATTTGTTCAGTGTATGGGACTGGGTGTACACTTTCTCTACGCTTTATCAAGGAACCGATTAAAAAACGGTAGTATTGAGTAGTCCCTGTCATTTACGGGTTTCCAAAATGTAAGCAAAAGACGTAGCACCACGTCATCTGGTATGCCTTTCAAATGCTCAAGGAATATTTCAGGTTCGATTATATATGTTCAGTTCAGGATAAATTAATAATATAGTCGTATGCTTATAAGTATCTAGTATAAAGAAAACTAAATGGTAGACCAAACATAATCACAATCAAAAATATTTCCTACTAGCGGTCGCCCGCGGCTCCGCCCGCGTGGATGTCGGTTGCCGCTGCAAAAAGCCTACCCAGGAAAGACACGGTCAGCAAAATGATTCCCAGGTCAATTCACAGACACCGACAGTAACATCGACGACGCAGTCATTATCCGCAGGCTGCACAGATTGTCTTTCTGTGTATGTTAAAGTTGTTAATGATGAAAATATTTAAATGTAATTTCTACTAAGTTTTCACTTCTGCCGGCAGTCCCGGAGCGCAACCCGTTGTTTTACGATAGATAACTAAAGCGATTATTGTAGAGCTTCTCTATAAACAACATTTGACGTTAAATTATTTTCAGGTAACAAAATATACTGATGGTCGGGAGCCCCGACCCGTGATAGGGCAACGTAAAGTTGCCCATGCGTAAAACATTCTTTTCGTAAATCAATTCCTACTAATTTGATCGTAATATTTTAATTTCGCCATAACTTCAAAATCAAACGTCCAATTTTAATCATAAGACCAAATATTATCTACATAAACTGTACTTAGTGATGAAATAATTTATTTTGATAAGGATTAATAGCATGAGTAAAATAAACGTGTTTAAAAATGTAGTCCAAAAAAAATTCAAGATTTTTAAATAAAAAAATGGTTGTTGTGCCTCACTCGACATAGATAGGTATAGTGTGTCGCGGACTTTTTTGTAGATATTTATAAGATCTACAATTAATTAGAACATTTTATGGTTCTATCTTTTATAGTTTAGGCAGCGTACGCAATAAGTAACTTTTCTGGTTGATTTTTTACACCTTGTGTCCGAAAAACCCAAATATCTTACGGATCTTATTTTTTTCCAAAATAAAATATAGCCTATGTTACTCGTGGATAATGTAGCTTTCGAATGGTGAAAGAATTTTTAAAATCGGTCCTGTAGTTTTTGAGCCTATTCATTACAAACAAACAAACAAAGTTTTCCTCTTTATAATATTAGTGTAGAAGTGTAGATTTCGCGCAGGCAATTTTCAGTAAAGTAAAATAAAAGCTAGGATATCTTTGATTTGTTATTATTGCTTACCTATGTTAAATTAACGATAGCACAGTCAACTGTGCGTCTGTTGTAGAATTAGACATTGACAGACTTTATGTCGTAGCAGTTAGTATCTGTTACGGACGCCGAACTAAAACGTTTGTCATCTATCTTAGAAACTATGCAACCAAGTAGTTAGGAATGATTCATTTGTACTTTGATTTGATTGGTTGCATAAACTGTAGTAAAGATTTTATATGTGTGTGTCTACGACCATTATTGGTCAAAATAGGGTTCAAGGTTGAGATTCGGACAGGTCGAAACCTGTCGGCAAGCTAAATGGGAAAGTATAATGTCATTGGAATTAAATTAGTAATTTTGCATAGGGTACCCACTACTTGTGCTCATGTAGCTGGGGTATAAATATAGGCTAGCTTATCTCAAACTTTACTAATAACCAGACCCAGCCTGACCATTGCTGTCCTCCCCTCAATGACTGACTAAGCCGAGGCCCGAACCCCACAGGGGGTGCCCTTAGTGTAGCTCATTTAAATTAATATCCTTAGTTTGTAAGCCCTGGCTGGGCCGCCTTAAAGTAATTTTTGGCCACCACAGGATAGTCCGGTTAAGCAGAAAGGCAACCTTAGCGAGTTGCAACTGCGAGTGGTCACGTCAAAAAAAAAAAAAACTCAAACTTTACTAGTTCGAGTTCTCAGTTCTTCAGGATAACACCACCCCAGGAAACAGTAAGAAATGTATAAATTATTTAAAAAGTCTGCTATAACTGTGTAACATATGTGTGAACAATATAAACTGTGTAACCTACATAAATGAACAATATAAACTGTGTACCTGTGTAAAAGTATAAACCAGTAAACTGTGCATCCTACGTAATGAATAAAACGTCATTGATCCATGAAGAAGTTTCTTTTAATAATACAGTCCACTTATTATAAACCCCAGCAAAACTGTGGTGGCAAACGAATCCACCACAGTATCTTTATGTCGTAGCGGGCGGCTATCGTAGTTCGTGTTACCTTTGACGTGCAGTTGACTGTACATCCTAAGTAGGTAAAAATACGTGTTGGTTTAAGTATCGAAATGCTGTTTGTGGTTATGACAGAAACAAGGAATTCGCTTTTGAGGTTCACAAAAATAATACCGACCATGCGAAAATACGCAGCCACACATATCGCACCTCCGATAACCGTGAGTTTATTTTTTCTTTTCAAAAAATCCAGGATTTTCGAGTTGTATGTAACCCTATTTTATCGGAGGTGCGATATGTGTTTTTATTCTACAGCAACAGAAGGGGATCCCAAAAATCAGTGTAATATTTTATCGCCTAAACATCCGTTACGAACGGTATCAATTTGCATATCTTAGCAGTTGGAGGCCTACACTTAGGAGGCGACTGTGGCGAGTCATATGGCGGGCGTCGGCTGAAACCGTAAAAGCTTGTGGAGTATGCGCATTGTGTGCGTCGTGCGTTGCGGCAGTGCGGACGACACGCCCGCTCATTACGACGAAAAACTGCGCTCCTCTCCGCTAATTGCGATCATTCTTACGCCGTACCTACGCGCTCTCATATTGAGTGAGCACATGTTCCCGAAGCCGAGGCCGCGCACACCGCGTATGCGCGCACTGCTGCTATGTTGCGGTTTTCGATTACTGCGTGTGTAATTGTGTAATGCGCGACTCCTCAGCAAAAACTTACGTCTCAGATATTTATAGCTTTTATTAATACCTACATTATAAATATACAGCAAGTAAAGTTTGCGGTAACCGACTGCTGGGCGCAATCGAGAGCTTGCGTGTGCGCATAAGTAGAGCTTAACAATCGCGTTTATAGCGTTTTCAAAAGAACACAGGCATTCACTTGACTTTTGATTATTGGAAGCTATCAGAGGCATACACAGGCATGCGTACGTGTATTCTTTGACAATTTAATAGCATATGCGCTTGCACCTGCCATTGCAAAAAGTAGGCGCACGCTTCAGGCAGTGAAGCGCGGAATTCGTCGCCGCGGTCGTCCTCTAGCCTATCTTATACGCTATTTATTGGTAATTGATTGGAAAGGTGCATTAAGCCCCTATGTTATGTTTTTATAAAGTTTGACCATACTTGGATTTGCTGGGTCTTTAGACCAGCCCTAAACCTAAATACTGTGTACCTATAATATGTCTTGTTTTCTCACTTCACGTACACCGACATACCTGCTCTGCTATTTATATTATAATTATATGCTATTGATAGGCAAGGTTTTCCTTTTATGTCACCCTTTGCAAACAGCAACTTGAATTAGAATCTGATTGGTCGGAAAATGTATCCTGCCAGTCGCTCAGTTACTGTGTTGTTCTTATTTTCATAATGTTTGTCTCAGAAGCGAATCTATGCACCAACGACAATGTTATCTATCAGTGCACACTACTTCCCAGAACGAGAACTAATAATGTAATAAGTTTATTTCTCATAATCAACAGGTTTTATCAAATAAGTTGTAGAGGCCTTCTTTTAAGTATGCAGATACCAGTAACAGAAGACCTCCGTATTCCATATTTATGTACGTGTACACATACAAAGCATGCTAATAATAGAATTTTAATAACTAAGTACAATAAAAAAACTAGAACTAGTTTTAAACAGATTGCTTCGTTAGTGTAGCTGTGGCTCCGCGACTCCTCCTGAGCGTTAAGTTCTGGGTGGAATCCTCAAGACCAGCAAAGTGTTATCTATTAGGTTTCTGGATTACCTATTGATTTTTGATGATAGAAAAAGCCTCCTCTAAATGGGACTGAAATTTGAAATATAACTGATGAAATGTGAGTGTACTAAAGGTATCTAGTCACCTACATCTAAGCTTTCAGGGAATATGGCCATGATATCAGATGAAGCCTACATTCAATATAATTCAAACTGCAACCAATCCATTGGCTAATTCGTAGGTAGGCACTCTACTATTGCCTACGCAAAGTTTTCGAAACCGATAGAAATTCGTAACATAGTTCTATGCCGAAATTTTGAGCGCCTACGTAATGGTTATGTCGCAGCCAACTGGTTAATTTAGCCGTTCAGTTAACCGCCTAGCCTTTCAACTAAACGGCGGCCGTTCAACTAACGGCCTGAATGATATTCAATTACAGTTTAGGTTGTAAGTCTGTAACCAATCACGCACGAGCCGAATTGGTCGCAGTAATTAAGGCATTGCACCCCGAACAAGTGAGTTAGGTTAGGTTAGAACTGTGATCAACCGCGTGCGAGCCGAGGGAGGAAGCGAGGCGAGCACTACTTCTAAAGGCCAGGCAGTTAACTGAATGGCTAATTTAACCAGTTGGCTGCGACAGTTACACAAACAAATTCAAACAGATTTTAGTTTTCGTTTACGAGAAAAACCATTTTCTTCAATTTGCTCTTTGTCTAGTTTTTGAGTTTGTTTCTACTTTATAGTCACCTATTACGTCTCGTGTGCTGTGTTCATACAGATTTTCATATGCTTTGTCTCAGGATTTTAAAATGATGAAATAAAAAATTGAATCTTTTCAATGCAGAGAATTTAAATTACTAAATTAAATGTGTTCAGGTTTTATTTCTGTGGGCAACGATCAGCCTGGTTTGGGCGGCTCGCAAGACTCGCAAACGCTCAGTGAAGATGTCTGGGCGAGTTAACGCGTGCCCCGCGGCGGCGGCTGCGGTCGCCGCTCATGTCCGCTTAATGAGTGTTTTAACTACTGTTGGTAAATCATGCTTTTACGTCCTTCGGGCTCAGATATACGACGCCGAGACTCAGCTGCGCATCATGATTCAGAATTTAAAGGCAATTATCGTACCTATGCAATCGAATAATATCGACAACAGAAATGCTGTACGCGGAGATTAATAAAACTCTTAAGATGCCCCAATAATATAACCTATATCAGTAAAATCGTCATCAACACGGAATAAAATGTGTAAAGCTATATTTTTATTTAACGACATAATATTTTTACCCATACACACGACAATCGAAATAAACTTCGCAATGTGGGACCCCGAACGACAACTCGAAATTCGGATACGAAAAAATTGGGTTAGCGCAATTAACAGCCAAAGGTGCCGCGATTTTGCTGGTGGATAATGAATGGGCAATCACGCGCCTTTGATAAGTGCGCAGGGTGACCAGCTAGCGATAACCCTGGGCCGCGAAGGAGCCGCGTCCCGGGGCCCGGCAGCGCGCGCGCGCGGGGGCCGAGGCAGCTCGCACCCGCGTAGCGCGGCGGGGAGCGGCCGGCAGGTGGCGCGAAGGCCATTCCGGGACCGGGAGCGCGTCGCCTCCAGTTAATTGATTCCAATCTGAGAAGCGGCCCACGATAATTCACTCCGTAAGTAAGTGTGTATCCACTCTCGCTCTTTGGTAATTATAAAACGGTCGACAGGTAACGGCATTTCGTATTCCTATTGTTTTTGTATTGATTGTTAGGTATATTCAGGTTGTGATTATTTAAATAATTGACATTTACGCGTTATCAAGTGTATGAAACGAAGGGTTTGTTTTCTTCTTGTTTGATCATTTCCACATGTACCTATTTACTTTTTATGATAAAATTATCGACACGCATTTAAATTTTGTTTCTGTAGGCACCTCTGAAAATCTGTGTAACTGCCAAGAAATGAAAGATATTAAGCAAAGAGACCTCTGAAAAACTGGATAAAACTTTAGTTAGGCAATTTATTGAACAGAAATGCCAAGTTTTCAAGACAAAGGTCAAATACTAGATCGAGTTTCAGGTTCTTATCCAAGTCATGGATCAAGATAATATTATTTACTCTGTATACATAAATTGATCATTTTGCGAGTACATACCTGCCTATGGATTACAGAACCATTGATTTTCATTAAGTGCAGTCTAGAAGACGGTGGCATAGCAAAAAACGAGCTTTTGGACCGAACCGGCCGCGGGCCGCCCGCGCCGCCGTGCTCCGGACTGAACCGATTTAATTGCCGTCATTAATCCGTGGACAAGACCGTTTCCTTTGCACAGTGGCTATTTTAAGTGCGTATCGCCATTTTCTGTCCATTTTACTAAAGTAATAGGTAATAGGTATCGATATTGAAAAATACTTAAATAATGTTAATATTTAACGACCGCGATAAATATTTGGAAGAAAGCAACTGAGGTGCAACAAGCAACAACTACATGTTTACCTATGAAAAAACTATTGATTTACATGTTAATAACTTTTAATTTAAGTATTTGACCATACATAATTGCTTATTACAGACCACTTAAAAAAAATGTGCAATGGACCGAATTTAGTAGATAGGTAATGGTATCTCACGTAAGTCACATAACCGTATATGGTTATCTGTTTGCTTTATACTTACACACAGAAGATTACCTACATCTGCAGATATAAAAGCTTTGCCAAATCAGACAATTTCATAAAAGCAAAGAAAGAAAAGAGCACAGCGATAGTCAGATTAGTGTCGTAAACCGTCTATTTTGGCTAAATATTGTCGTTTATTGAGAAGGAAGGTTCGTGTGTTCGATGCCTGTTGACAGAGGCACAACCCTGTAGTAAACATTTTCGAGGATTACATGCATGATAGTTTTAAATTATGCTGTTTACTCATGAAAAACGATAGCAGCTATGATTAATTACTCGTCAATGCTCATGTTGGTAGGTACCTAACAAAACATACGAAGCATTTTAGTCGTTATTGATAAAAAGCTACTGAGTATAATAAAACACTTTGTTAACTAGTGTGATTAAAATCAAACACAAAAAATGCTAATCAAAGGGCGAGTGTGTTGTAAAGTAGCTGTTTCCATATATGTAAGCAGACAGCAGGTAGCGGGTATCGGCGAACGGTGCGTGCGACTTGCGCGGAGAGCGCACGCGCCTATAATTACGAGCAAAAGGTCGCGCGCGCACATTGCGCTCGCCCGCGCCGCCTGCGCATGCCCCATTCCACCACCATTACACCGTGGTCGCCTCGGGCTCATCTTCACTTTCAAGCAACATTAAACGCGCTATGTACTGACGTCATTAGATCCTGTAACATGATCCTTCGTCATTAAATCCTACGCCGTCCCGAGCGTTGCTAATGGCTTGCTCAATGTAAATGCTGATGTGGAACCTCTCTACAATGGCATAATTTCGGCTAACTTTATTTATATTTGTGTCCTTATCTTTTAATTAGGATTATTTACAATTATTTAGAGGATTGTCATAGAAATTCAGCGATGTACTTCATAGAATTTGCTTAGGTACTGGTAAAAACTGTCAACAGTACACTGCCAACTAAGTAAAACCTTCTATACTTGCTACTCTACCAAGAGAACTAGATGACTGTCAGTCGCGAACTCACGATACTCGCCGTTCGCAAACTTTGCCCATTGGCTGCCAGTTGTCCTATCATCTTGTCAAGTAGGTATTTTTGGTAGACTTTATAATCTAGCCAGTAATAGTAAGTAGTGGCTGCAATTGATATGGTTGTCTATGCTAATGTATTTGTTTGTATACTCGCTAGTTCATAATAAGAAGGTATTTATCGTAGGTCTGTTACCTTTCCATGAAAATCATGAAGGGCAGAAATCTGGATAAGTTAACATAGAAATGTTTGTTTTGTACACGATCATGAACGTTTTATCCTCTGTCTTACGCAATAAACGCAAAAATACCATTCATTATGCAAATACCATAGATTAATTTTGCGAATGAAGAAATAATCACTAGGTACCACATTAAGTGATTCCATTCATTAACTATGCATACCTACGAGATATTTATGTAAACTACCCATCGCATTATGGCTTATGGACCAGTCGCAATACCAGCAAGTAATTTGAAAAATTCAAGCTTTATATGTCGGCAATTAACTCGTATTAATTATGTATCAAACCATGCCAGCTAACTATAGAGAATTCAGAAACCGTGTTAAAGCTGCGTCATTCCGTATTTACTGAAATTGAGACTGCAATAAAATTTAATAGTAGAAAACGACTATTTTCGATAATCCAATGACATTTTGCTTGTCGTAGGGTAAAAATTATACTTAGCGTTACTTTAACAATAAGAAGTTCAAATATCCTAAAACCAAAAAGTTTCTTAAAGTCGTCTCAGTATTAAAACCCCCACTTATCGTAAAGAACGTTTCAAGTTCCTTCATGACACATCTGAGGTCATCGGAAGCTAGCTAGAGAGCTGATGCATTTCACCAGTTTCTATGACAATTTTTTTACTGTTCAAGCAGTACGGTTATGGAATGCCTTGCCCGTGTCGGTAAGGCGTGCTCAATCTTTGTCCACTTTTGAGCTTATGATAAAAAAGCACTTCCTCTCTCCTTAAACTTCATCATCATATTTTCTTTGCTACTTTTTTATGTATATATTTATTTAGATTAGTATAATATACTTTATGTATGTATTTATTGTATTATGTAAATGGTACACCACAGACTACCTACAGTATTTGTATGTCCGTCCCCTTTTAAATCCATTCAAAGGTTGTCTTTAAAAGATGGCTCTTAGCGATAAGACCGCCCATTGTGTGTCACCCTTTGTACAGTTTCTATATATATTATAATTATGTCTGTAATTTATATGGTGTGCATAATAAAGAGCATTCTATCTATCTATTAGCCTACCTACTTAAATAATAACTTACTGTAGAGATTGAAAAATAGAGTATCAAGATCTAGAGTTTCCTGGAAAAAAGAAATGCTCTTAATCAAAGCCTCATCAGATTTCTCCTCCTCATCATATATCTCCCATTTGTCGCCAAAAATCATTCTGTAGACGACAGTATCAATATAATATCGTAAATGCTTTTAACGATTCCATTTAAACGTACGTAAAGATATGCAAAAACGTAAGCTGAGTGCCAGTGTTAAGCTTTCATATTGCCATAGTAAATTGTATATAGGATGACGCTATTCAAAAATGAAGATATTTTAAAGAATTTATGGGTACCTATGGGTATAGCATGGTCTGCACGGTACCCGCCATGATTGCATTTAGTATTATGAGTCCTCCAATAAATTAACATAAAATAGCAATAATTATTGTCGATCGACTTATAAATTACCTACCTAAATGTACGCGCGGGTACGACGTTCAGGGCAATTTATAAGAGAGTTATATATAATATTCTGTTATATTATTTAGTGACAAAGATAGATTCTCTATCAAAACTATTTACATTAAAAACGTATCTCAAGATGCAAAGAATTTAAATCAATGTAGGTATCGCAAATTAATTAGTTAAAAGAACCAATTACATTTTGTTTGTAAAATAGTAAGTACTAACCTACACTACTGCTGGCAATAAGTGATAGCAGTGTTTTCATTTCAGTCAAAATAATGTGATACAAAATTTTCTTTTTTCATAATGCTAAATAATATTTACAGAGCATATTCATATATGCTGCTATATATATTCATTGTATTTTAGTCAGTGCATATTTTTCAGGAAATGTACAAACTGTTTATAAGGGTCTTCATTGGCGCGTGATTTTACTGATTGCACATTTGAATAAAGTTTTCAGTAATTGCCAGCAGCAAATGGTGTTTATTTGAGAACCGTCTGGGAAAACTTTGTTATTTACTGTTTTCTAGGTTAGGTATTTAATTTTTTATACGAATAAAAAACTTTGATATGAGTTTTTAATAAAACAATGCACATTCTTTGTTTATCAAAAGCCGTCAACAATATAATAAAGATGTTTTCCGATAAATGACCGCTCGCCACGGTCACTCTGTCCGGTTAATTATTAAAGCCAACTGCAATTAAGTGTCGGCGGCGATGGCATGTGGTAGTGGCACAACAAAGCCTACATTAAGTTGGTACGGCCATGAATTTCATGTGTTATGATTGTGCGACAGGTTCGCGCGTCGCCGTCGCGCGTCGGACGCACAGTGACGCGACGCGTCGCGGCTCACCGCGTCTACTAGTCGTAACATCTGCCGCCGCCTTTATGACCCAACGGACGTCACCTTAACCTGCCTAGTAAACAAGTCTTACTGCAATCTATAGGAGATCCAATCCAGATTTTCTCTACATACTTACAGTTATAAAAAAACAAAGGCAGTACTTAAGAATTTCGATTCTCTCAGGCAGTTATTAGAACGGTCTGTGTCTGGATACTCGTATCAGGCACCCGTTTGAAGAGATTCTGCATAACCATAAAAAATATGAATATTTTAATGTCTGATTACCATTCTTATTACAGATATTAACAGATGAAAAGAGTTATTTAATTTCAATGTTACTTTGACGGCGAGTTCATATCAATGAAGATAAAAAATTTACGATTTCAATTACGTATAAAGTCATAATCTGGAAGCACTCATAGCAAGCAATTAGGTATTTAATAATCACAATTTAATATCTGAACTGAATAAAATAACTTTATTGCGAATTATAAGAACCAAGTTTTAAGCTCTATAGTTAATGGGCGTTTTATTGCTTACTTGTAGACATTAATTGATTGCAGTTATCCGGAAAAAAACCTCATGTATTTTTGATTTAATCAATTTCTAAACAACTAAATAATACATATTTAGATTCTGTTATTGTAGGTATGTTGACCTATATTGAAGGTGAATATTTTTTTCGCCAAATTGCAAGTGCGCTCGTTGCGCATAATAGCTGAGCAGGCTACGCGGTTATAAATAAAACTTTCGCGCAGCGCAAGCGCGTTAAATCGAATCCGACGATGGCTGGAACTCGTCCTGGCGCACCTGCGACAATTTTTATAGTATAAATTTGCATAAATTCATTTAGTCCTGTTTTCAACGCGGCGTATAAATGGGTTAGCCGGTAAGTGGTGGGATCTAGCCGCTGCCAGCGAGACACGGGCGCGGGTGCGAGCCGCCCGGCGCTTGTCGCGTGTCCACCTTTCAGAGTTAATCGACAGACAACAAGCCCACGCGCCTACTGTATTTTCTTTTGTTGAGTTTGAAGTATCTATGACTTGAGCTGAAATGGTTTAAGTTAAAACGGGATTATGATTATTTTATGAAGTACTTTACTGTACTTACATAGGTGGGTAACAGTTGTAAGATGATAAGAAGGCGCAAGAACAAAGGCAGGTAGTAGAATGGAAGCTGATTTCAGCAGACCAGGGAGAAAAGAGTTATTATCGTTCTTGTGACATTGTATATGTATGTAGTGGGAAAGTCAGTCAATTATAAAAAAAATCTGTCTGTGTAATATCTGTTTGCACTAAGTTAACTGATACTGCGTTTAGTAGACAAAAAAATTGCTAAGGCGGGCAGACCTGAGAAAATCTATGAGTATAAAATTCAAAGTCCTACCTGACTGATATATCAACGCACAGCCTAAACCACTAGTCCTAGAGACATGAAATTTGGAGGGTGTGTTCTTTGTGAAGAGTAGGTATCCACTAAGAAAGGGTTTTTCGAAATTCCACCCCTAAGAGGGTGAATGGGGGGAAAATGGTGAAATTTCACGCGGACGAACTCGCGGGCAGAAGCTAGTTCTGTATAAAAAGCCTGTCTACTTACTGAGATCGCATCTGTAGTAATTATCTATCGACTGTCAGCTATCATCTTCGTAAGACAACTTGCGCGCGTTTATTATGTAAATATATTTCAGATATTTACTTATTTTGCCTTCAGGCTGTATAAAAATACACTTCTGCGGTTTTAGATCCGCTCCATAAATTTTTTTTATTTGAACTTATGTCTACAATATAAGGTTTCTGTACATAATGTGACAACAGAAAAATACTTGATGGTAAACAGGCGAATTTGACCAAACGTTTATACCTAGAATAAGTCTGATCCTGAGAATATATGTTGAATTTTTGACAGGTTTTCCATACTAGAACTTTCAGATGTCAGTTTTATTCCACAGTTTTTTAAAGGTCTTTTGACCTTGGTAAAATCAACCCAAAGTTGAAGATTTTCTTTGTCTCTCTGAAAAACAAAAGATATGTCAGTTATTTGTCGTACAATTTGAACGAGAAGAATCTACCCCTATCAGAGTCATATCCCATATGTTATCAATTTATCATGCACCTATCACCGACCTCCAACCTATCAATGGCAAACGTGATCCTCCCCGGATCGACTACAGTAGCGGTTATGGTATACCACATTTATCAGTGAACACTTACAGGCCGCTGTGATGAGCATCCGCTCACTTTCCATTTCATATGGAGGAGCATTAACAGGTTTTCTTCACACCCAATTTACTCAGTGGTTTAATAAAACACACACGTGTTTCTTACATGGGAAGACACTTAAGACTGCTGGTTTACTATAATGACAATATAACATTAGACGTTACAAGGATCCGGGCTAACCGTCAGCAGCCGGCGTCGGCGGCGTAACGTTAGCTTTGTTAATTTATTCATTTCGTGTTCACTCCACATTTTCCCACGGCTTAAAACGTGGTGACGTCATTTCAGGTTTTACAGCTTCATACAACCAGAACTTATATTTAACTTAGACCATATAGATTTTTCATGCCCTACAGGCCTACAATGTACTCTCATTAAATTCGAGTAAATATATAGTAAATGCATTAATAACATAATAAAGTGATTTGTGGTTGCAATTTTCATAAGTGTGGGTCAATTATAATATTGCTTACGAAAACTATTTAGTAATAAATTAAAGGGGCGATTAATAACTGATAACAGATCGGCATAACTTATGGTTCAATGTCAATTTTTTTTTTTTATTAAAACTGTTGTGTGTTTCCTCGATATATCCAAATCAAACAACAGGCAAAAACAAATTCAGGCAATCAACATTTATAATAGTAACCGTATCTGATTATATGTTCAAGAGTGTACTAAAAAGCCCGCAGTACAAAAGACATCAACGATCTAATCGTTATGTGTGCATACGCAGTTTTTATGACTCAACGCATTTAAATTATTTTTATGAGAATTAGTTGTAGGATATTTATAGGCATACGATTAATATGCTACGTCCATAACTATAATGATAGTGGTGTCATTAGCCACCAGTGAGTTAGTAATAATACCTAGATTCTTAACGAATCACAAAAAAAATACTTCCGTAATAGGAATCTGTTTAGAATTATTTTTTTAATTATTATGACAGTTTTTAATATTTTTTTTGGGTTCAGAAATACTTCTAAGAAACTTTCTCCTTGTAAAGTCATCTGTAAAACAAAACCGCGACAGTTTTTATGAGATGCCTTATGATGTTCTAAAAAATACAAGGTTTTTTTTGTTATTTAAAAAAGTCGTGGGGTTGCACTCCGTTTATTGCTAAAGTTACTTTGTTGCTGGATCAGACATGCTTTGCCAGTTTAAAATTTATTCAGTCCGTTTTTATTTACTCGCAAACACCTTTCAGTAGGTAAGTAATCAAAATAATATGTGTATAGGTTATGTTTAATTTATTACTTGCTTTGTCGTTTGCTGTAAAGATGTATAGTTATTGTTATTTGCAGGTCAGACTATATTACCTGTATTTATAGAACATAATAATTTTAATAACAATACAATTAACAGTAGACGTATAAAGTCTTGTTTTTATGGATGTGAGTTCAATCATCACAAGAACCGACGCACGCGCAGCGATCAAGAATAACAATCGCGTAAGTAAATCAGAAACTTAATCACATGATTATAGGGTTAACGATTTCCATGTTTACTAAATATAGTATTCTATTAATTTTAGACCTCAGTATATGATTATAACCGCCGTAATATTTATGTTTTCTTTTAACCTTAGATAAAATGGGCATAAATAGTCAGGTGCGATTGTAGATACACTATAATATCAATGAATATTAATTAAGCCATAGATATTCGACAGTTCCAGTAACAAGGATTCCTTGGTTCGTATAATAATGTCTGCAAGGTTTGGTGATCGTCCCTCGAATCGCTGGCGATGGCTCTGAGCCATATGGTGGCTGCCCTGCGCATGCGCCCGTGCCCGCTCCAAATTGCAGGTTATATCAATTGGTCTCGTTCAAGGGGGACCTAACGTTGAGACGAGCCTGGTGTTAGTATAATTGTTTGCATTTAAAACTACGAGTTTATGTACCGTTACGAAATTACACACGTCGGTACGTGAACACAAACGTTTGATTTGGATGAGCAAAGCTTTGGCGTAGACATGACATAATTAGAAGGTAAATCTATGCATGTTTTCTGATGCTAATATTACAACGTTTAGCACTAGAGTTGACATCCTTTGGAATCTGTTGATGAAATGTGTATGGTGCCTGGTTAGACACGTAGGTATGATAGGAAAATCTAGGATATCCTGTTTTGAAACTCAGAGTCAATAGTTAGTGATTTATCTAAGTAGGGTCCTGAAAATAAAAAGGATTCCGCTTTTTTGATGACCCGGAAGTAAAAACTGATTCTCGAAAACTTACTGATAGAAAGGTGCCTAAATCAAGTCAAGCCAATCAATAGAAACCAATAGGTAACTATTTATATCCAATTCTATGACAAATATCTGTATAATAATAATATCTAAGTATCATTAATCATAAGTTCGTTAGAATGTTCCATTCATCCTCCCAATTACAAAAATCTACGTCCATTTTGATCTAGCACCCCCGACTCCGCTGAAAACCATAACGAATCGTCCACGAGATTAATTCGGTAACGTGTCGACATTTTAATTGTTACACATTGTTTTAGATGGAGGCAATATGTCGGAGGCGGTGGGCCGTTATCTGATGAAATATGTCCGTTATGATTGGCAAACAAACAGTATGGCGCCGCCATATGTCGCGGCACGTGCGCCCGCGCATCCAACGCGCTGCTCACTCACCGGTGAAACTGTAAACCACAGAGTGTAAAATGGATAGACAGCGCCTTGCAAGAGATCCTTTTATTTCTTACAGTATTATGTTGTTTATTTATGTTGTTATTCAGTTTTCAGTACAGGACTTTCCAGCCAATTTCAAATGAAAACTGATAGATCCAAGATCAACCTCGTCTAGTTGTTAAATTTACCTACACTAAGATTGCTTCTACAGATTTTACTGATTGTGTGAATGCTGTTTGCATGTGGTACCTAAACATTGTAGCCTTCGTGAAACATTGTTTACCTAACACCGTTGCACGAACGCCAGATTTAGGCTATACCTAAAGATCTGTGTCAATTTTAGTGTCCGTTGCGTGCGGAAGGGGAACAGGTAAATATAAGTTCGTAACCGAAGTACATATCCGTCTTAGAGCTTAAAGGTTTTCGTTACCGGTTGTAGTAGATTATTAGCTCTATGGTTAGAGAAGCCAGTGCGCGCGCGCCGTCCATCCGTCAGTGTAATCGCTAGTTAATAATTTTTCGGTTGATGGGGTACATTGTGCTTCCCCTACACGGATTATAACTCATAGCCAATATTAAGCGTGCAAAATTTTTCAAATTACTTTCTTTTTTTATATTTATTATGGAGATGCGTGGCGAGGTCTTCAAACAATAACAATGTGTGGACGTCATCGGTCGCCCGTATGGCGCGACCGCGACGTGAACCTACCGCTGACATTGAACTCTACTGCTTGAAGTGGGTGGTGATGGGAAAAGCTACAACATTTTAATTTATCTACTATTTTATCTCATCAATCTCTGAGATTAGAGTGTATCTTTACTTCATTTCCATTTCTGACACCACAGTTCATATAATTATTCATATACCATTCGCAATTTTCCGCATGATTAGTAGTTTGTAACACCTACCTACAGACAATCATGCGGAAAATCTTTTACAAAAAAAGGTTTAAATTCTCTTTACTAAAAAAGCTTTGAAACCCTATCTAAAAAAATATCTTATACCTTCAATGTCTTCAATTATAAACACCTTTTGTAATATCAATAGGAGTGCTATCTGCTTGCAATAAAGTTTGCAAACAAAATATAATTGAGTGTCTTTCTAATAACTAAATAAGATAATGCCACTCCTGCGGGTTTCTTAGATAATATACGTAGCGAAAGCTGATAGCGAGTAAGTAACTATACGATTACTTGATACAGTCTTTTTTTCCTTAATTACGGAATATTGTTTCACACACGATTAAACTTGCTTGAGGGAAGATACCTACTAAGTGAGAACTCCCTCAATTACAGGATACTTTTCATTAAAAGTAATTGGAATGAAATAATATGGCTACCAATAAATTTTTCTTCCGTGAAATAAGGAATACAGCTTCCTTATTTGAGAAAAAAAAACAAGAAAATCAGAATACTGAACCAAGTGTGAGCATCAATCAAAAATAAATAATGAATTATGGTAGTTTTGGCAAAGCACTCGCGTTGTCAGTTACAAAGTTGGTAAAAACCCTAATTGTTTTTTTTTTATTGGAAGAACAGATTTTACTGATGAATTGAAATGCAGAGTACCTAATCATACAATGAGATATATAATGTAAAACCGCATGAGCACACCTTCCATTATTTAGTATTTTCTTACAATGTGTAAGGATATCAGTGGTTTTGATAGTATCCAAAACTGCATAACAATACACATTAACAAACTAATTTATGTAAAAATGAATGTTAATGTAAGCCATGCCTCCCCACGATTGTGGTAGTGAGGAGCCCGCATGCCGCCTCGTGGCGTAGTGCGGTGATTTGCATGCTCCTCAAGCGAACCGATCACTTCCACGATAACTTTAACAGCTTCGACGGTTATAAATAAAACACATGACGCACTAACTAATCAGACGTTGAATCAAATTCGTGTAGGTACATACGTGGGCACTTAGCTAATCAAAGGTTACCTATGGGGACAGTGGGGACACATCGAATGATATGAATTATGTGGGTACGTACCTACCTACTTAGGTGTCTACCGACTGCAATGCCATTTATAAGAAAAAAGAAAAGCAGACTTTTTAATTTACAACAAATTAACGAAACTAATAAATTGATTAATTTTTAATGTATCCTTTGAAATTAATGTAAACTAATACTTAACAAGGTCCACTCACGAAGCACTTAGCTAAGGAAAGTGATGTTGATGCGTTGTCTATTAATTCCCACAGGAAATTAATTTGCCCCAAACTGCTGATGCCCAATAAACAATGATAAGATTGCAAATGTGTTTATTCACACAATTAATACACCCTACAAAATAAAAACATTTCAATATCTACGTCTATATTTTCAATTAAGATAAAGAAGTGGTTCAATAAATGGGAACATTTTTAATAGCATTTCGCAACAGAGGAAACAATATATTTTAGGTTTACGCGATTAACGTGTCGAATTCTTCGCTAGCGATAAAGACAATAAAACAAATACATTATTGTTGCGAGGTGTATCTATTATTAGAGGATGATATTAATTGCGCGTACGCACCTGGGCGTGCAGGTGACTGTTTCAATTTGGGGTCAGCCATGGTTTTGACACCATGCAACATTTTAAAGAATTGTGGGAATTGACACCGCACAGAGATAAGTAGATAGTTTTTGTTTTAAGTGTTTTTTTGTTTATATTATGCATTTGTAATGTATTTAATTTTATATAATATACTTTCAGAATAAAACCTACCGCATGCATATCGGCTAACCCCCTTACTAATAAACGTTGTATAGCGTCTGTATAGTTACACAATGCTTTGTCTTTTTCTTTCGAAAGTCAAATTACTGACGACTGAAAGAGAGAAATCGGTGTGTAATTATTCATCTAGGGGCCTAAAAAGGCCACTTTGGCAGAATCATAAAACAATTCATTCATCTGTATCACAGTTTTGTACGGAAATTTGTAAAACTGCTATAGGTACACCTCTGCCTAACCCTTCAGGGATATATTAGGTGTGAAACTGTCAAACAGATGAATTGCGTGTTAAGAATTGTTTTATGATTCTGCCAAAGTGGCCTTTTTAGGCCCCCTGATATTATACGTTTATTAGTAAGGGGGTTAGTATATTAGCAACCTCGCTGGACGATAAAGATTCCAGTTACATAATAGAATAATGCCTTCCTAACCTGGATGCATGTATAAGGCAGGTAGGTACCAATTAGACTTTCCTGCCTACCCATAGAAAAGTTAATGTTGGATACCTATTATTGAAATGCGGTGCCGAATTACCGAGAGAAATTGTGACGATCAGGAAAGTCGAGAAATGGTTGAGAAAAATTTAGTAGGTAAATTAATGTCAAGTGGTAGGTACAATATTTTTATCTCACGAAGCGACGCGCGCTTTACTTGTGGTTACCAAGTGTACAAACACGCTGGGAATGTGTGTATAAACGCAGGAGCTCTCTCTCGGTACCATAAGAATAAATTTTGAATAATATATTTTTATTTCAGAAAAACATTTAAGTATGGTTCACAAAAACAAGTTTCCAAAATTTTTTTTAAATGAACTTTACAGAAAAAAGTGTATCGTTGGTGGTTGTACTAATGACTAAAAACCATTGTACCACAGACACCAGCGCCTTCCAAGATAGGTTACATAAGAGACAATGGCGAAGTCAGAAGTGTGAGTGTTATGTGCTGACGCTACTCGTCTTCACGCACACATTCCAGGCTTGTTCGTACACTTGGTGACAAGTAAAGCGCGAGTCGCTTCACGACATGAAAATACTATTCTTCATGCTCCAATCTCTTGCTCAGTGTGCACACCTACCTAACTTCTCAATGCCAATGCCACCCAGAACAATGTTTTAGTTTTTTATTTGCTGAAATAAAACCAACGATTGTCAGCTGTTGACTTACAGTTTACTCTGATTTACGATAATTCATTTATTTATTTATCATCCTTACAACTATAATTACAGGCCTTACCCTAATGCGACAGTGGAGATAGTACCTATATGACCTTAAAAAATAACTTATCTAATAAAAAGTTAAATTATATTTTGTTGTTAGGTTTTTAATACATAACAACAAAATATAATTTAACTTTTTACCTTACATAACTAGGTAACTACCGCTTACGCCGGATTAATCCGACAAATATGTTCGTGTCCATTTCGCCAGGGTCGTATATTTACGACCAAATACCACCGCTTATTTAATCTGCATTTTTATTTAGGTAATTACGCTGTATTCTATCCGGTATCACCACACGGATTGTTCGGGTGAGGAGTGCTTTTGTCAGTAGATTAGTTCTAGCCACGGGCACGTTTAGCAGTTACCGCCTCCATGATGTAGGTACTGCCATCTACATTCAATTCTACGCGTTTCTATCACCAAGGAACACTGACCTCTATTATACCAGTGTCTAATAGAGGTCAGTGCCAAGGAAGTAATGTTGTGTGCCGCGGTGGTGCCGGTGAAAAAGGAAAAAAGTGTGAACCGTGCTTACATTCTCTTTGGTGCGAACTACAACAATAACCTTATCTATGGTGTGAATGGGTAGAGCACATAATATTGTAGGTCTCACTTATACCACGAGACAGGTAGGCCTCTGCCTCCAATAATTACGCACGCATTCTATTCCACTAGGAAACGGGTGATACCTATGATCACGTAGTGGCATCCTATGCTGAAGGCTGAAAGCAAAGATGAGACTAATCTTGACAGCCAAAAATTAAATTTTATATATTTCAGTTGTGAGCCAAAGGGTCAATTTATACTAGCGCAGAGTCGAAGCGCATCGAAGCGTTAATCTCAAACATAACATAGCAAATTCACCCTTATCTCCACAACGTAATGCACGCGCTCCAATCAGCGTTGGTCGCGCTCAGACGCGCGAATTCCGTCGAGTGCGTGCGAATTCCGGCACTTTTCAATCAGACAACTGCCATAGCTTACTTTCATTTGCCATTCATCATCTGCCTAGCCTTTTCCCAACTATGTTGGGGTCGGCTTCCAGTCTAACCGGATGCAGCTGAATACCAGTATTTTACATGGAGCGACTGCCTATCTGACCTTCACAACCCAGTTACTGGGTAAAACGATACCCCTTGGTAAGACTGGTTGTCAGGCTTTCGGGCTTCTGACTACAAAGATCCACAAATGACAGCCGGGACCAACGGCTTAACGTGCCTTCCTTGCACGGAGGGGTCATTTCATTTGCCATTATCATCAATAATTCATTACGCTTAATAAATGGAGTCTTCAACAGTGGTATGTTGTATTAAAACTCAATTAAACATTTACATCTTAAATTTTTTCAGTGTCCAATCTAAACCACATTATGATCTGTTATTTACTTATTGAATTTACCTGGATACAACCAAAAAGTCCAAGGTCGGAGGTTAAAATAAAAGTCCATAATTAACACTTTCCCGTTTATTTAGAATAT
This sequence comes from Gortyna flavago, assembly GCA_963669345.1. NCBI lineage: Eukaryota > Metazoa > Arthropoda > Insecta > Lepidoptera > Noctuidae > Gortyna > Gortyna flavago. The sequence continues at coordinate 7,893,520 of OY770128.1, read as the reverse complement.
TCAATAATATTTTATCACATGTCGGTAAGAGTTGACAATAAGCACGCCAAGCATTCTTGTATCTTACCACGAACGGCGGTAGACGATCTACTCTGCCAGACCAACACCAGTGGAAAACATATTGAAGAACAAAGAAAAACAAAAGAAGTACTTACAGTTATCATAGTAACTTGTCGAATAATTAATCATAAGTAAAACCTTTCATAAGTTTAATAAAATATTTAGCAGTTGAAAGCTCTGTTTAATTCAGCTGTTATATAAATTCCCTGTAACTTTAATCACTAACAAAAAGAGTACTTGTTTCTGTAAGTTGCCATATCAAAAATGTTGGAAACTATCGCATACAGTGTCTGGTGTTAAAGATTCAGCTCATAATATTAGCCGTCCCCAGATTATCAAAAAATATAGTTTATCAGCAAAATATAGTCTGCCCTTCTTGTTAATTTGAAGTACATAAATTCACCATTCAATTAATGGATCCAAAGATAAAAGAAGTGGTATTCTTGAAACGACGAATATATAATATATTTTACAGTTCTTTAAAGTCAATGGAGCTTTTATCACACTCCTTGTAATGAGTCATAAAATTGTCATAATAATCAGGTTTTAGCAGAATATTATCAGAATAAAATTTTCAAACAGGATGAATACATTGTATTAACGTTTTGAATGAGTTCAAGTGCACCTGTGTTGAATGCTCATAAAAATATAGTAACCTAGAGTAATTAAAAAAAGACCATTTAGTTATGTTTCAAAGAACACCGGTAATATCAGCCTGTCAAATTCACCTTGTCGGTGCTGCGTCCGTTAACGTTATAAAAATATATTACAATACATAAATAAATTATAGTATGCAAGTATAGTTGTATTGTTCAACAGCGTAACTTACGGAACGTTCATATCCTATACTGGAGTGCGGCTAAGGTGCACATTTGCATTATTATAATTTGTAATGCTATACTTATTTCCAACATTTCATTATTAATACATATGATATTAATTTCTTGTGTACATTTAAACTTTGATTAACCTAGTGAATAACATTTAGGTAAATAAATGCGCCTAGTATGCTTGTAGTAAACAATTTAGAGATTAAGGTACATAGTTAACATAATATCAAAGACTTGCTTGATACATTCGTACTATCAAATACATCACGGTCAGAATTATGTAATAAAGTAGTAGGTATACGCTGTAGCTTTATTTAAGAAGAATGTAATGAAAGTCGGAGATGTGTCGAGTAGAAGACAGATAATGAACAGGCTGACATAGCGCGAAAATTTCTTCTACTTTCATATTATGTAAGGAACATAGGAACTTTGCAAGGGTTTCACGTCCACAGTATAGTGTCTACTACGTGTTCTAATCTTACAGATTTAAATAAATTGTGGGATTCGAATCAGTAGCATTTTTATAGCAAATTTTACATATCATCACGTCATTGTGGTAAAAGCCAAGAAGGTCCAAAACGTACCGACTTATTAAAAGGCAACGCAAGACCGTAATGTAAATGATAGCACGGGTCTTAGCTTTCGTACATACGAACATAATTATCTTAGATATATGCACGAAATTATGTAGAACTAACAATAATGGTAACTAAATCTAGCACAGCAAAACTATTTATCAGACATAATCATTACTTCTAGACCTTAAAATCTGTTCAGGTTCAGATTTTAAAGAGCCTGAAGACGACTATGCCCAATAACACATAATATTATATAATATTCGATTACATAAAAAAGTAAGAAAGATACTTAATATCAATAGGTACACAATAGTAGGAATAACACTTGAGGTCCCAAGTAATAAACAATAATATAGGTAGAAGAATAAAACATTCTAAACAATGAGCTATTAAACCACGACGAATGAGGGTTTTCAAGAAAATTCACGACACCAGTTGGCGCCACTTTGACAAGAGGTCTTCCAATATAAAATATATGATGTCAATCACCATTCAATTCATTCGTTCGTTCATCATTCAGTCACGTCTAAAGAAATTATAGGCGCTTTGACACTTGTGACAGGTGGCCGGACCTGACGTCTCAGTGCTGCCATCTAGTAAACGTCATTTTTCAAAAACCCTCATTAACTTATTTTAATGATACACATTGTTTTAATTTAGAGGCCTATAAATACTTAGAAAAACTGATGAATTGGTGTCTTTCAAGTGAGTACCTACTATAGTATGACTATTATAAGGCTGAGTATTACTTGGACTAATTAGTTGCACAATGAGTTAAGTACCTACCTTATGAGATGGACATGTGAGATGAAACAGTGCGGCTTCATACAAAGTTTTCGTAAAATACTCAAGCTTATAACGACATAAATACATTGTAATATGAATGTAAGAATAATAATTATGTGTATGTATCACCGACGAATTGCTTAGAGCTTAGCGAGATTAAATTATTTGGATAAGGCAAGAAAGATCCATAGTTAACTATTTGCTGGTTGATGGAACCATAATTATATTTGATAGTTATTATACAACAAATAACCAGACAGCGAAATATTTCTTTGGAATGCAAACATGAATAAAATACTACCTAACATTAGTATTTATTTAGGATTATATAAATATTCTGAACATTTAAATACATGTTTGTGATTATAAGTACAGAGTGAATTATCTCATATATATTTATTAGTGTTATTTAGAAATAAGAAAGGCGTAATAATGCAGAATTTAAGATATATTTTCAACAAATTGAAAAGTTCTGTACATAAACAGTTATGAAAATGAGACATCGTAACCAACAATTAGTCTAGATATATTACTGTAGATAAAAGTGATAGATATTGAATATTAATGAAACATTCCAGTTTGTTAGGTAGTAAATTATGAAGGTATTGGCGAGGTAATCACGGGTAGCGCTCGATTTGCATTCCGTTAGTTCTTTAGTATGTAAACTACATTCATTACAAGCCTCCGATAAGATCACTGGACATGATCGACGGCATGTGCATCTCTACATGCCTACCTGTATAAATCGTGAGTATACTAGTTTATAAAAATTAACCACCTATGCCTTCGTTGAGAGATCATGCGGTGTTTATTTATTTAACATAAAAACTGAAATGTTAATAAAAATAATACTAGCCTATTAATGTCCCACTGCGGGGTAAAAAGCCTTTTCTCAAACTGAGAAGGCACGAGCATTGATGGCAATTTCAGACTTTTATTAACTACTAGCTGCTCGCCGCGGTTTCACCCGCATAAGTCTCGATACCGTGGGAATATCAGGATAAAAGTATCCTATATCTTAATCCAGGTCATGGTCTACTCATGTGCCAAATTTTATTCAAATCCGTTCAGCCGTTTTAGCGTGAAAGCGTAACAAACAAACTTATAAAATACAAATCTTCTCTCTTTATAATATTTATTAGTTTAGATAAGTCCAGTTTAAAATAAAATTGGAAGTAGTTAATACGTAAGTTAGTTATTTGTTAAATAGTTGTTGAAGTAGTTGATAGTTTATCCAAAACGTTAACCGTATCAGTATTTTGCATTGCTTTTTATACTTTTACTAATCGAATACACATAAATTCAAATGTAATGATATACTAATATTTTGACTATACAATATTGTTTGAATAAATACATTCCGCAGTGGTAGCACCTCGAAGGCATAGACGCATTATCTACAGATAACAATGAGCACTATTATGAAAAAATATTTTTCTAATCTGCGAATAATATTGTAAAATATAATATTTAGGTGGGCTATAATATGTTTCTATTTAAAGCGGACATGTATCATTTGAATATACAGTAAATCCGATATACACATTTATAATTATAGGGAACTGTGACGGAGTTACTTTACTAACGAGAGAACCAGTATATACAAATACATTGCAATAACACCTGTTACGGAACACCATGCAGTGTAAACAGTGGGGCCGCGACGTCGGCGCCGGCGATGTGGCTAATTGTATGCAAACGACCACCTCATCTCGACTCTTTCTGATGAATAATTCTGTTTAAAATAGCCTTCACTTTCTATAAATTTATAACTTGGTCTACAGCCAAGGAAAATGAACAGTTTGGATACTAACTAGGATATTTTCTCAAAATTACGTAATTCAAGTAAGATTAAAAATATTGCATATTTAGCTGCGGTAAATGCCAAAGAACCTCATTATTTTATTATTGGTACTATTAAATGCATTCAAGTGTATCCATAAATGAGTAACGTCGAACAATTTGGTTTCAAATGTTCTCGTAATAGTTGCCACACGGAATTTTCCTCGGCTCCAACAACCGCGACCCTGAACATTTTAACTAACTCAGTTGTCACAAAAATGATCGATTATAGGATTTAGGAATACCATTTACAGTGCGAAGATAGATGTACAACAGATTTCAAGTTGTAGTTATTTGAAGAAGTACTCTTAGTTCCCTGGGTTCTTGTCTTGTCAGACACAAACTGTTTAAAATAATTGTGTGTAAAAACACTGCTCTCCTAGCAGACTAACGTGAGTTAAAATGTAGTTCAGTGAGTCAGAACAGCACATTTATATCAACTATGTTGACGCACATCATACAGAGCAATTCGATATACAAAGCGTTTTCACTTTTACTATTAGCATAAATGTCTATGTGGAACGACAATGAATTTGCTGAAATGTATTTACAAAGACATGTGTATATCGAATCGTTCTTGCTCATTAATGCTCATATCTCACTTTAATTTGCCCACGTCTGTATTCAACTTTAAACCGAGCGATTCAATGCCAGGACTCTGTCGTAATATCTATCTTTCGCACTGTTACATAAATGCCTTACAGTGATCACCATTGAATGTACTAAATATATAGATCGCAGTTTTAATAAGCCTAATGTTAAAATATTGTGTACTTATTTGTGCACTAATGATGTGAGCCTCCTCATACCCGATTTAGTAGTGCCTTTGGTTTTCTTAGTCTGCTCTTTGACGCCCCTGAAAAGTGAACAAAAAGTTAGTTAGATTCTGAAATGAGGTGTTGAATAATAATAATATTGTAAGTACGATATTTAGACTACTTTTGGCAGTTTTATTATGATTTTATGGGACTATTGTAATTTAAATGCATTATGTGAGATACAAGTCGGATCTAATAAATAATACTATAACAAATTTATGCTATTTTCTACATAAATGTGAATACTATTGATCGTTACATCGAGCTCTTCTTCTTGATCCATATTTTCCGGGATTTCGCTTTCTCCGAGACTCGGATCGCACAAATTGAAAGTCGCATATCTATTCACGATACAGTGAACCGAAAAAAATAAACATAAATTATCAGGTATTAAGCAAACACAGTGTTTAAATTATTATAAGTGGCCGTTGCTTTTCCTAGGACCTTGGCATTTTGCCTCATTTTTGAAATATTATCTGTGCGTAGCATGGTGTAATTGTCTGCAATCATAAATGCTCTCAAAGGCTGCTCGCTTTATTGTGATTGTGCGCTCTATGTTTGCATTCAAATGTATGTATTGAAAGTAGAACACGTGACACTTTTAATTTCGTCAAACATTGTCATCCTTTCAGGGGGGTGAACGTCTACATGAGTGTAAACAACTTTCACTGTGGGACCAACATTGTAATATTGAAAAATAAAAACTGCTGGTTTAAACTACAAAAGAACAACATTCACCCAACAAAATGAACGAAACTGGGTTTTTATCACACTATTTTAGTTTTTTCAGTAATAAAGGAGAATGGATAAGACCGTACCTAGACACAAAGTTAATTGTAGCGTTATGTTGATTTTTGTAGGCCTCGTGGAGTAGTTTAATTAATCCCATGTCTGAATTCACTTGGAGAAAAAAGTTATAACAAGATATAGACATAGGCTCAATTATTTAAAAAACATGCATTATTAGAAGCGCAAAAAGTTTTTGGAGGTTCATTAATTTCAAAACCGGTCCATCATCAGCTAGTCAATAAGTTTTTAGAGAATAAGCTAAATATTTTCCTTTATTAAATCAATTTTACTTCCACAAATATCTTTTTTCTCCAAGTGAATTCAGACATGCTTTCCTAAGATTAATTAAATTACTGACTGAGAGCATAAAATACAGACATATTTCATAATGCCACAGTTTTTTTTTTTGGGTACTGGCCCCATACAAAATTTGCCATTGTCCTTTGTTTATATTTATTCCCCCTGAAAGGATACTACGGAGTAGAAGGTAAAGTGGACTTCACTGGGCTGTGACTTACAGATAGCGCGTAAGGTCCTCAATGTCGACGAGCATGGAGTCCTGTCCCATGTGCAGCTCGTCGCGCGCCATCAGCATCTTAACGAGCGAGTCGTTCAGCGACTCGATCTGAGAGTGCAGCTCGTTCACTATCACCTGCAAATACGAATAATAACCGTCTAGAGCAGTGGTTCCCAAAGTTGTCTGGCCTACGACCTATCTAAAACAAGTTACCAAACACGCGACCCACCTCTAGGAAATTTAACCGTTACCAATATGAATAATGGGGTTTTTCAAATAAAAAACAAAGTTTAAACACAATTTTTTATACTTAATCAAATAACTACATCATTTATTTCAATGGGAAGGATGAAATTGTTTTCTATGTTTCGCCATTACAGTTTTGACATCAATTTGAACTCGAGTTACTTGTAATCTCAGTGAGTTTGATATGTCCAATTTATTTCGGTATTTAGTTTTAACGTTCACTATATTAGAAAATCCGGCTTCACATAGGTATGAGGTAGTAAAAGGGAGGAGGTTTTTCATAGCTTCATCAAACAGGCATGGATAGTTACCAGCAACAGAGAGCCAAAATTTTGTTAATTGCTTACGATTGAAACTATATTTAAGTGACGAATCTTCTGATAAATCAATTAGTTCTTCACTTGCTTTTGTTGACATACCAGTTAGTAGGTGGTCTTGAAATCGGTTACAAATCCAATTCAATAATTCGAGCTTTTTCATCTCCTCACCAAAATAGTCGTCAAAGTTCTTTTTTAACATTGATCAATGGGTGGAAATTGCAGACACTACGTTCATCTTTAGCTGCACTTGGTTTTCAACAATAAATCCGTCTAGCTAGCTGTCAGTCGCGAGCCGACCGGACGTTGGCACGGTTGGTTGGTGCGTCGTTCTACAGACAGGACAGACAGGGCCCACTAAAAATTCGTTCGCGACCCACCAGTGGGTCGCGACCCATAGATTGGGAATCCCTGGTCTAGAGCAAAAGAAACTCCGTAAATACGTTTACTTTTATGTATTCATGTATACTTTTTGGACTAGGTACCCATTACAGTAAGCATTACTTAGCATGATTCAATCAAGATATTAAAATAAGATATCTTTGATCAGTCAGTTAATCAACTTAATTTACGATCTCCACGTTTCTCAATTTAATCTGTTGGTGAATGCCATTTCAATTTTATAATTGACTATTGTAAATTGGTCATCAAATCACAACAGCTAACATGAGATTTATCTCATTAGAGACTCGCATCAGGCTTTAATATGCGCATTGCGCCTATGATTGACCTACTGCAGGGCAAAGGCAGAGTCTCATCTTCTCATACAGGAGCAGGCTTTCAGTAACCCAAAATTAAATATAAATTCGATAATTGGACATAAGATTTACCCGATCATTGATAGGTCTCGCTTTAACCTTTCGTATTTTAATTGTTTCTGTAATTACGGCATTCAACCAGTTATGAAACAATGTAAATTTTTTACTGTCATCAACAATCCTACTTGAAGCATGTTCGCCTTCCCCATGTTCAAATAAAACCGATATCGAAATGTAAATAATATTTATTATGGGTAAGTTCTTCTAACGGTCGCCCGGTCGTCTGGAAGAGATAAGCATGTGCGATAGTACCACAGGTTGAGTAGGTATTACTTAATAATATTATTCCTTGTTGAATTTATTATGTTGTGTTTGTTACGAGTTTATCTATCTATATGGCACGTATGTTGCACCTGCCATGTTTTGTCTCTGCATCACCCTAAGGTTGACTGGTAGAAAATGCCTCAGGCATTAAGGGCCTATACTACCTCAAATTGCTTAGCATGATCCTCCGTTATGTCGAAAATACTGCAACATTAATTTTGAAATAAATATATGGTAAAGTTGAGGATTAATGTAAGGTACTATGTTTGACGAAAACAAGATTCCATAAAATTTTCTCGATAGAAAAAAAATCCAAAGTTACCTCGAAACTGAACAATAAACCGCTGGTATTAAAAAAATACTTCAAATTTGATCAGGAAACTTTGAATAATAACTAAACTAACTATAAAGCCTCGACTATGTTTTTTATTTTTTTTTTATTTACAATTATTTTCGCCGTAAAAAGCAAAAACCTAAACTATTGGCGCTGCCTGCCGCCCAGCACCGCACTCTGTCTCGCTCACACATAGTCCGCGAGCAGTATCGTGCGAGCGAGACAAAGAGTGAATTTTAGCTGAGGTAGTATGGTCTCTTAAGTCCGCCTTTGTACAGTATTTCTTTTACTTGTGCATAAAGTTTTAATAAATAAATAAATATGGGCATTATATCCTCAACATGAAAGAAATAATAATATTCAGATAGATAGTAAGGTACCTACACAAACGCATTATTATAATGTACCGTTGGAAACTTTAAGCATTAATCTTTATAGCCATAAAGACTACTAACGGTGTCTAAAGTCATTGGATACTGTACAAGCTTTATGAATAATTTTGAACCTTACGAAGTACAAATTAAAGTTGTAAATGTAACGGAGATCAATGATTTCGTGTCAATTACTGAACACCGCATATAATACACGGTATGCTAATATTATAAATGCGAAAGTGAATCTGTCTGTTTTATTCGTTTCCACAGTTTAGCCACAGGTTTGCAAGTTTTAATATTGTGTTTCTGTTAGCAAACAGGTCGATGCCCCTGAACTGCCGCCTAATTGAAAGTTGTTAAAGCCGTCATGGAGACTTGCAATAGGTACTCAAACCATTGTTATTACGTTGCCGACCTCAGTGACTACCGCCACCTCTTATAACAATTTTATTTTAATATATTATTTCACAGTGGGAAATGGAGCTTAAGTCCTGTATAGATCTTTTTCTCACACTGAAGTAAGATCAAAATAATACTGTTATAAGAGGTGGTGGCAGTCTCCTGGTCGGCGACCGCAGCATCAAAAAGACCTAACGTCCCTGCAATTTCATCGATTCCATAAGTACCCTTGGAGTCGGAATTGCAAAATGCAAAATGCTGGCGGAAGTGCTTTGTACTTGAACGAGATTTCATCCGAAAATATGGAAGATCAACACTGAAAACATACCCTTTTTTTATCCTTTATTTTGTGTGCAATAAACAGTTTTCATTTTATCTAATTCGACAAAAAAAAAACAACAAAATCTTAACACAATAGTCATTGTGGTTGAATAAATCCATTGTATAAATGGTCTTTGTGCATGAGTCAGCTTGCGCCGGAGTCGATCTTGATCCTCAAGGCCGCGGCGAAACGTCATAAAAACCAGCAATCTTATCATATTGTACGTTTACTTACAATGTTCGGTATTCTAGATCAGACACGAATCTTTAGAACGGCAAACAGAAGTGTCGTGTGAAGGCAGAATTATGCATAGGTACAATATGATGAAACATATGAGCACAATATCGCAACATAACGAAAATAGTTCAAGTGGGAAGCTATTGATATTCATAAATAAATGCAGTTTCATAACTTATGATGACATAGAGCGTGGGATAATTTATGTATTATTGCATTCGTCCTGAACAACTGTGGAACAAAACCATGTTTACTTATACTACACTAGCACTTTGTATTAGCATCTAGACATTTGAAAATGCAGGGAAGCACTTCAAGGCCTTTGCTTTAAGTAGGTATATTTATTTTTTGAAGTCGTAACTACTAAAGTAGACAACATAATCCTAATATTCCGGTCCGGCTGAGTACCCCGACAAGTTTCGTAAATGATACCTACGAGAGGGATGTCCTTATTGTAAACTGATATTACCTGCCATATATATCGCTCATTTGGAGAAACATCGACGAAAATGTATTTTTTCCCAAAAATGAGTTAAATATGACAAAACACTTAGAAAGCGTATTTACGTTAGGAAAGCAAAGTAAAAAAAAAGTTGCAGTTACATCGATGTTTCTCCAAATGAGCGATATTATCGATGTTACCTGCACAGCAGCGTGGGAATTAACAGAATTAAATATCAAAAAGTTTTATACAACTATTGACTTGAGGGCCCCCCCACTCTTAAACATTTGCCACATAATCGCCCACTAGGAACATATTCGCATCATATTTCTAATATAAAATAAACTTTATTCCTATAGCGATTGGGTACTTTTTGCATTGGCTGTACACGCAAAAATATTTGAAAAAATACGCCTTCTGGAGTGCCAGCATTCGGGAACTGTCTCATGTTTATAAGTCCCCAGAAATACGTGTCGTGTTAGCGTGTGCTAGCTGACAATCTATACAAATAAATAAAATTGAAGTGTCTGTTTGTAATGTCAATCAGCTTTTTTACTAAATGCATATGAAAGCATACGATACCTATAACAAAAAACAATAATTAAAATTGTTGTCTGTCTGTCTGCTTATTACGGCTAATCTCCGAAACGGCAGGATCGATTACTTTTAATTTAGAAAAATAATTAGGGTTCTGCGCAAAAAAATTAAAACCAATGAAATCCAATTTTTCACCTACTTGCACGCGAACGGAGTCGCGGGCACAGCTAGTGGCAAATCATTTAATTTAAGGTGAATGCGCAGTTGTATGTAGCCCACGAAATTCAATTCTTCTTACATTGTTTGCAATTTTCAGGTCAGTGTCAGGTTGTATCTTGATCAAAATATGATTCGCGACTACATCTTTCTAAGTAACATTTGTTCCTTATGAACAAATCTCAGGAAAAGTGCTTATGGAATAAATCTAACTTAGATGAACTAAATTGGTGAAGGGCGGGCGTTTAGGTGAGCTTTCATTATGTAATGTTTATGTCGCAGCCAACTGGTTAAATTAGCCGTTCAGTTAACTGCCTGGCCTTTAGAAGTAGTGTTCGCCTTGCTTCCTCCCTCGGCTCGAACGCGGTTGATCACGGTTCTAACCTAACCTAACCCACTTGGTCGGGGTGCAATGCCTTAATTACTGCAACCAATTCGGCTCGCGCGTGATTGGTTACAGACTTCCAACCTAAACTGTAATTGAATATCATTCAGGCCGTTAGTTGAACGGCCGCCGTTTAGTTGAAAGGCTAGGCAGTTAACTGAACGGCTAATTTAACCAGTTGGCTGCGACATTTACATTCAAAAAGTGCTGATTCTCGGACTAATTTAAACTAATTACTTCTCTTTTCGTTTTGAAACAAACCTGCAACTGCGCGATGTTCATGTCGGTGAGTAGCTGTCGCGACACGCGGCGGCGGTCGGGCGCGAGCGGCACGTTGGCCTTCTGCATGCTGCGTCGAAGCATCTCCGTCACCGGCGACACCGCGCGGCTGCGGCGCTCGCGCTGCAATAGTAGTGCACCACACTATGATTACACTTGCTGACAATAGGCTGAATGTCGCATGTTTGATCGCCTGATTTATTTATTTTTGGAATGTGTATTTCTTTACTACTATTTGTCAATAGAATTTCCAGGTAGGTACATACTTAATGTAAATATGATCTGGGTTCCATTTTTAATAAGATTTATTAGGATATCATGCTGCAGACATAATTTAAAAACGATTGTTGAATGAATTACTGAGTACATAAATCGCTTCACCAGTTAAATAAGTAACAACTTAATTATACATAATTATGATACAAAACTCAACCAGGCATTCAAAATACTAGTCTAGTTCAATGCATTGTTAGATAATGAAAAACGCATTGTAGTTTCATACCTCCATTTGTATACGAGCCATTTCTTTTGCCTGTGCCAGTGCAACCCTAGCCTCAGTCTGTAGAGTTGCTTGTAGGACATAGAAGTCAGACTCTTTTATTTCAATGTGCCCTAGAGAATGCGACGACCTCGACTTTGTCTTTAATGAAAGGGACGTAGGGCGTAGTTTTGCACCTGCAAACAAGTAAGAAACATAAGTACTTCTGTAAGATAGATAAACTAATATTGATTACATGCAAGATATTTTAAAAGAGAAATTATTAAAAAAGTCTAATATTACGATGCTCTATGATTAACAACAAAAACTCAACTTTCAATTGTATAGAAACATAACGCACTTTTGTAATTTACTTTGTTACCAATAACTTTCATTTTTACTTTTACAATAGACCTCTAAAGCCAAGACAGGGAAAGTCAAATGCTGAATGTAATGGTGTTAATGTAAAATCAATTGTCCGCACACAGAGCGACCCCAACATGAAACAATAGGCAGGATGTACTCACCACTCTGCACGGTGCTTATTTTGTCATGTTTTGTGATGTTAACTGATAGCGGTCTTGTTTGATACGGATGGTTGTAGCCCGACTTGCTAAAAATACTTGACCGTGACAAACTTTTTGTGTTATTGTAATTTTTTTCTAAGTCTGATGCTTGAGATTCATTGTCAGATGCTGTCTCATTCATGAAACATATTTGTAGGTTCATCCCTGTACCAGACACCACAACACATTTAGTATGAGAACATCACAAAGTGATTGTAGACTATAGAATGTAGATACAATCTGCATATTGTTGGAATAAGCGGTTTCTAAGTTTTTTCAGCAATAATTAATGGAATATAAACAAGAAATGAAAAGCATTTTGGTCCTTTTTGGTATTAAATGCAGATTGTAAATAAAAAACAGATTTTCAAAAGTCTCTTTTATATATTCCCAGAACAACAGAAAAAATTGGTCAGATTGTGATGAAACTTTGGTAGGGCCAAAGTTTCATCACAATCTGACCAATGGTTTCGGAACACATACAAACATTGATTTTTCTTTATATAGATAGATTGCTGCTTTGAAACTTTTGAAAAAGAGTTGTTTATGTGATATAAAATAATGGAAACATCAATTAGTTACATACAACCCAATAGCATGTGATAAAATATCTAGTCCTTTTGTGTTTATTTTATCTGTAGTAATAATACTTTATCATGGTTGACTGTCAAAACAAGGATAACTATTTATGCAATTATCTAATAGAGATAAATTAAGTAATTAGTGCTTAACAAACAGCACACATTGCTTTAATTACTTATTGTTGACATAGTATCTTGTTATTGTTTATATGAGCTATCTATTTATGATTCCACACCAAACATTTAATTTTATAGCAATGTGTAATACTCACCACTTTGAAGTCGTGAATGCAGACTGGGTTTCTTCCCGGGCCGGTCCGTGTGGCCCATACTGTAGTACTCCTCGGCATCTGCTCCCATCGCCAGTCGCCTCCTGATCTCTTCTCTGTCATTGCGTTTCTGAAGTAAAAAGCAGCATGAGAATCCCCTTTGAATAATTCTATGAAGAATGCCTATGTGGTATATTCAAAGCTATAATGGTTAAAATTATTAATAGGTAGGTATTGAAAAGTATATTTCAGTTTATTTTATATTAATATTGTATAAATTGTCTGTCAATACCTTTCGGTATTACTTATGCTATTAAAATTCAATTTCTACTTTCTACTAAGGTAAGGCTAGCATGTGTCCACAATCAACTGGTGCAGGTGAACACACACACAAACATCTACAACATAAAATAGCCCAAATAATAAAAATTTCAAATAAATCAGGAAACAATTAAGTTCACTCTGCTTTCAACCCTTACATTTTTGTCATAAGGAACATGGTCAGTAACAGTCACAATTCTTGTAAATTTCTCTAAGATGTTAGGATTATTGTCAGCTAGATGAGGCCACTCAATCTCTGTCAGGGCATTACATTCTGCTGAGCCAACAGCTCTTGGACTCAAAACAGTATCGTCACAATTTTCAACGTGAACATTTTCACTGTCACTTTTATTGAACAACTTCGTCTTGAAGAGATGTAAACTTCGTTTGAATCCAGATTTTTCTATAATATCTGTGTTCACGTTTTCATGGGTTTCTTCAGATGTTTTGCTAAATTTCCTTCGAATGTTAGTAACTAAATTTTCGAACATATTAAAAACTAGTCAGTCTTCTTTATTTTGGCAATATTATGGCACGGATTGCTGTTGTACAAACGATAACTGCACAAATCAACTAAAGTAAACAAAAAAATGGAAGTCCTGTCATTCCTGTCACTTTGACATTTAGGACAAGGTCAAAAAGTGTTCCATTTAACCTATATCCAATATGTTGAGCTTGAGAAAGAACTCGAAGTTGAAATTTTTTTAACAAAAATGAAAATAAACTTACCAAGCAACAAATATTGTCAACAGATTCGTGGTTATCATAAGTAATAGTGTACAAATCCAATAAAAATCTGGTATCTTTTTTATAATGTCTTTGTTCTGAGTTAACAAAATAAGGCATTGACGCCATCACCTAACTGAATTTACAATATAATAAAAACAACAGAAACTTATAATGCAGTCTAAGCACCACTCGCACAGTTTGCGGAATGAATTGGTATTTAGTAAGAGACTGGCAGCCTGCTACGCCGCTGAATCACCTTAGAAAGCTGAACGTACTACCTATTGATAATTAACTGTTACACATGGCTGCGGCAGACGTGGATCAAACGCGAATGTGCGGTTACCGTTAACTTAACAGCGCGGAATTTAAACTATTGTTTATGTTTTATTTTACCAAGTGTAGATAAATCAGTCAATAGTGTAGATTTAATGTTAGATACCTACTTCTTAATTTTGTATAGGTAGGTAGTAGGTATTATTATTGTTGGTAGGTAAGTATGATTGTATTATAATATGTATAGGTACCTACCTACCTACCCAGTCTGCCAGTTGGTACCTAAGTACATGCGTACGGGCAGACCGGGCCGTGAGTTGTTGGATTAATACGTAGGTAGGGTGAGGTTTTAGTAAGAGAAGCAATGCTTATTAAATTGATTGAACTCACCCGTCTCTCGGCTTCTTTTGCAGCTTTCAAATGGTTCTCAATAGCATCCAAATCTAATTTGGGTAACGCTGTTTCAATATTGTATACGTCAAAATTCCCTGAAAATTATAAGACAAAAGAAAATAGGTAGGTAGTTAATAAACTGCTTTTTACAAACAATAACCGGCGGTCTGCTCTCACAATACAACAATAAATTTGAATAATAAATTTTAAAGAATTTACGTTAGGTATATCAGGCAAAAACTACTTTTGGTACATTAATGAGTGATAAATTTAAGTAGGTACCTTACCTACCTAGTTCTATTAAAACATCACTTACAGGAACATAAACTATTATTTACCTATGTAGATTGTAAGTAAAAGTGTAAAAGTTAAAGATTTGGCAAGGTCAAATAAAATACATGATAATGAAACGTAATCACCTAGCATTACACATATATATGTACCTTTTATAGTACCTAGGTATGCACACTAAACTGAAATAAACAGATGGTAGAAAGGATACGAATCATTCTTATTACCAACAAAAAAAAGTAACATCTCTGTTGCACGTAACTTGTGCGTTAGCAAGCTGATATCCCTGTGCCGGCTCCCGGAAACACAGTCGTGAACATAATTATATAAATGTTTAACGTGCTATAAGTATGTGAAAAAAGTTAGTAAATAAAATGAAAGGTGACTTATAATAAGTAACAAGTATCTACAAACAAAAACTATGTAAAATGGCCGACTTACCCAAATCTACATCTTTTGAGTTATCATTTTTACGGACGGATGCTTTACTTTGAGCAGTGCGGTAAGAGTTTTTACTTGAAGTAATTTCTTTTTGTTTCTCTCTGGCCGCCTTGGGTTCACTGAAGTATGAATGCATTTTAGATTACACTATTACACAATTTCAAAAAAATTGTACCACGCCTCATTTACAAGCTCGACCAATTCAATGTGGCCAGCTAAATTAAACAGATACAAGGAATTGCCGAGCACGTCGTCGTGTACTTTCCTTCTTAATTTATCGGAGTTATACGTGCTGCGTCAAATCTATTTTAAACCTTAGTATGAGGCAATGAATTTGCATACGGAGGTTGCACTGTTTTACAACCATGATACCTACTTATTTAGGTACAAACTTTTCAAGTTACCTTAACCTTGCACTTCTTGCTTTAATAGTCATATACGTAGTATCTAATTCACAAAATATAAAATATAGGAATGAGAGAATTCATGAAACCAAAGTGAAAATATCAAAAATACTTACTTTGGTGACCGTATCGTATTATTTCTGACACTAACATGGTTATCAGTATGCCTGATAGTTTTGCCAACATCTGGTTTGTCTTGCGTATGAACACTATTTAGTAAACAGTAACTTTTAGAATTATGTGCTATCTCATTAGAATTTCCATCTATAATAACTGTTTCTTTTTTACTTTCGGCCCATAGTCGATCACGTTCACGCATTTCATCTAGTTTTGGAATTATCTTTCTCAGCTCAGTGCTGAGTTGTTTAATTGTATTCTCCACATTAAGGCTCAACTTCTCCGTGTCATAATCGTTGACATTGATTTCGTCCTTCCCATCTGACAGAAACGCATCCGTGATCTTTCCATTGGTGTTATTCTCTATTAGTAAAAACGTAGGCCTATTTAAACTCATTTCTGTGCGGGTATTTTTTTCATTTTCTTTATTTATTTCACTAACTTCTTTGTCCGTCTGTTGTTGAGTCAAACTATCTTTCAAACTATCCTCATTTTCATCACACTGCGTTTCCACTAATTTCTTAATAACGTGATTAACAACGTCACTTATATTATTAATAGTATTTTCAATAGGTTTTGCAAAAGTGTCTTTTATATCTTTGCGTAATTCTTCTAAGTCGTCTTGGATGTTGATATTGTAGTTAAGTAATTGTTTAATTTCATCTTCAATTTCTTTATTGAAGTCACCAATAATATCTTTGGCGTGGAAGTTATTTTCTATATCTGCATCCGTGCAATTCAAATCATAATTGAACGCCTCATCGTTGTTATTATTATTTTTAGATATAGTTTTCAGAAGGTCTGGTATATCATTTTTTATTTGACTATCTACAAATTTTTGTTGTACATAAGATTTATTTTGTGGTGACAACAATGTTGTTTTTACTAGATCAGATTTTACGTTATTATTGTTGTTGATATTTTTATAATCCGTAGTTCCATTTTGGTTAGGTTCGGGTTCATATGCCAGGTCAGTTATTTCTATATCAACATCATCATCAGTCATTTCATTTTCTGAATGGTAAAAATTTTCTATATTTGATGAATAATCCTTAAACAAGCAAAATATATTCAATTATCAGAACAAATATTCTGGAAAGAAAGTGTCCCAACCAAATGTAAATCTGCAAGGGTTACACAAATAGGTAGAACTCAGTAGAAGCCCACATAAATGTACCTACACATAAATAAGTAGTCACGGTTCCCGGCCCAGTAGCATTCAGTTAGGTACAACTGGGGCTTCCTTTGTGTCGCTGTAACGAGCAAAGTTTAAACACTTCCAAGGATTCTTTTTGTAAGTGAAACTTTACCTGTAATGTGTGCGCTAAGTGTTGGAAGCCAGGATAATTTGGATTCACAATTCCCCTTGGCACAGGATGGATGCCGTTCTCAGACATCTCATCTGTGTCAGAATGCTCAAATGCTCTTTCCTCGTCGATTGGCGTAGGTTCTGCAGATACATTAGTATTATCTGAAATAGTTTGTAGATACATTTTAGTTTTCCTATTCATGCTTCCGATTCTTGGAAAAAAGTGTTGAACGATTAATATCTAAATAATACCAACTTAAGAAACCTTCGCAAGGAGCACGGACGGTGGCTGTGGTTTTCTCCAGATTTTCTGTCTCGCTGTTATTGCACGACGGCACGGTATTCACGTGCCTGCTGTTGATCCGGTACTGTCGATTGCATACCAGCTCCGCGCTCGGCGTCGAAGCTTCACTGTTGGCACCGGTTCCCCTGACAGTCGAGTAATTCTCAAAGGTCTCTGAATTCCTTTGAGAGTTATAAACTGTGTTACAATTCGTAACTTGCGAGTAATCTGTTGTGTTCTCACGTAAATTTGATTCTGTACTGTTCGCAGTCAACCAAGTTCTGTTATCGGGATTTCGGTGTGACGATACGTCCTGACGATTGTATACTGCGATGTTACCATTGTCTGTCGTTTTGATCCTCATGATTACCTGTAAAGAAACATTAGGTACCTTTAGAATATTTTAATTAGAATAATAATGTCCTTTAATGGATAATGTTTTATTTTAATATTTTATGGTGCCTAATGTTTTATTTAGGAAGGCCTCATTATTAAAACGCTGGCGTAAACTCATGAATATTCATTTGAATTTATTGTAGATAAGTGTGGTGCATATACCTACACAAATAAATAACCAACTCACAAAGAAACTTAAGCATGAAACCTCAGACCAAATAAAAAACCAAGAGAGGGCTGCCAACAGTAAAGTGAAGCCGGTTTCGTAAACATGTGTGCACTTAGTGAGGTGTAGTTTGATTGTAAATGGTTGTAAATGTGTGCGTGTGAGCGTGTATGCACAGAGTGGAGGAGTAGTTTTGGCATACTTCACTGTATCGTTCTCAGCGCTCTGTCTTGGTATTTTATTTCGTCTGAGCATGAAACACACCGTACAGACAAATGTAGGTATTAAGTACAATTTTCCACAATTCCACAGTAGGAAAGGGTACCACACGTGTCATAAACGTCCACCCATATTACATTTTATATAGAAGTAGAGAGACAGTTAGACATTTCCCTAATAAAACATTTAAGTACCTAACTAGCCACATTGAACACCTGAGGATCATAACCTCTAATTGGGTTGACAAAAAAAATTGAGAAACGGAATATGAAGTTAAACATTTTTTTTAAGAATTCGATCCGCCGCTGTAATATCTAAATAGAACCGTTACTAAGGTTATATTATAATCATTGAATTTTATGTCCTAAATCCATAAAGGGTGATATTGCGGATCAGTACCGGATATTGTGAGCACGGCGCGGTTAAGGCGGGCGGCGCGGCGTGGGGCGGGCGGGGGCCAAACACGCCGCGGCGTGTACAAGTCCGACCCCAACCCCGCACGCACCCACTTAATAAACTGACGGACCTCACCCATATTTACTAAAGATAACATTACGAAAAAAACCACAGAGCATTGACTTTTCCCACGCGATTTTAAATAAGCCTCGGCCCGCAAAGAAAAAACTACTTACATATAAAATTCATGGATATGCTAATGCTCCAATATTAAAGGAATATATTGAATAAGTTACATGGGAAATTCTATAAATGTATATCTAGGTATGTAGGTACGCGCACAAATTACAAAGTTATGGACCTTTCGTATTCGCTTTACAAGCTAATCTAGAAAATCATGAAAACCATGGAACGTAATAAAATTTATCTTGCCAAGCAAATCGTAAGTTGACTGTTCCTGACCTATTCATTTCCTCGATAGGTACCTAGTTAACCCAATGTGTTGAGAGCAACGATATCCTCCACAAGTGGTGCTATTTATCCACTATTGTTGATGAGTTTAAGCATGGCATTAGCGGTCATTGACCCAATAAGTACCTACATTTTATAAACAGATTCTAGTATGACAACATTCTGAATCGATAGAAATATCGAAGTCGTCAACATTTTCCACTAATGACTATTATCTAGTATCTGTATAATATTGTATTGGTCGGATTCTCAAAGGGTGTTGCCATGCTAAAACGCACCAACTACAGCCGGTTATATTAAGTGAGCTTTAAGTGAGCTGTCAGTGATTGGCACTATTGACAGATCACTTCACCTAAGTTTTCACGGTAAGATTTTTAGAAAATAGGTCGGCAGAATTGTGGCTGCAAAAAGTAGTTATAAGGAGCTGAAGTCAAACCAATCGTCCCGTTAACTTTACCTAGACCCGTATCACGTATGAAAAAGTTTTAAATTAAGTACTCGATAAGATTTTTTGTAGGTACAATGAATCCATTGTACCTACAAATCACTAGAAGCAATCGCTTCTAGCGAGATACACGCAGCTCATTGGTTCAAACATAAAATTTTAAATTTCATGTCTCTGGACAACGTACTCCTTAAGATAAGTGAGAGATTTAGTTAATTAATTTTAACTCCGCCACCACGCCGCGGTATCTAATGGCACTTAGGTAAGAATTTCAGTCTAATATAAACACGATCTTATTTTTCTTAACGGTCTCATAATCTTGCTTTTTGATTGCATAATATGAAATTGAATTGGATTTTAAGATTAGAGTTAGGAATAAGCTACTATTCTACTACCTACATTATATAATAATAAAACGTTTGTATCCACCTATTTAATTAAATAGGTGGATACGAACGTCTTATTATTCCTTATACAGGGTTATTTGAAAAACACCAGAAACCTCTTGAGAGGTCATTGTACTCATCATTATGAACAACTTTTACTATGGGACCAAACCTGAAATCACGAAAAAAATATCAGCTGTCCCCTACATTTTGACGAGATAAACGAACATAAATGTAGGGAACAGCTGATTCTTTTTATTATATGTAGCAGTCTAATTAAAGCACCCTTGCTTTAGAAAATACCAAATCTCATATTGCTTTTTTTAAATCGATAAGGTAGGTATACTTACTTTAAGTAAGTATCTATAGGATGAACGACATTACTGCAGACAAAGCCGACTAGCAATATTAAGCTTAGTAGACTGATAAAGAATAGGTACTGAGCTGGGGAACGTCTCAGCGTGGCTGGATGCCAGCAAATTGATTTCCTGCCTACAAGCGGAAACTAATCTCATTAAGGAGAAAACTTCAGGGCCCTTCCAACTAATTGTTTACACTTCAAATAACACTGAGAAAAGACGAAATGAAGCTCATTTTTGTCGCTCGAATGAAAGCGAGAGCCTTTTGTGTTCCCTAACAATCTCGTTAAGATGCCTAAATAAAGCAATTCAGCTTTATAATTGTTAATTTCATAGCATTAACGATCTTTGTTTAGGATAATTTAGCAGAAACGTGCTCCGCTCGTACCGCATCCCGGCTCGAATGGATATTTACAATTAAGTAAGTCGGGACGCGACATCCACAAATATTTATATTTTACGGTCGCACTTAAAGCTCCTGTTTACATTTTAAATTAAATTGTTAAATAAAAATGTACCTACCTATTCTTTTATATCAACAAATGTTGTATTTAGGTCGATGGAATTGTTAACGTAACATTCGCTCTGTTGAATGTCGGATCTAATTAAAACTTAAAACATTTCCGTAGTTTTATGTGTTCATAATATACGGAAAATATTGGACCTTTTGTTGAAAATGCCTAATCTATACCTATTAGGTATACATAATTATTAGAAATTAAAGTCTCTCTTCGTTTCTGTTTGTGTGACCGCGTTGTTCTTCTGAACTTCTATGCAACGGATTTTGATGCGAATTTCACCATCATTCATTAGATAATTCATTCCGAAAGGTTCATGTGTTTTATATTAATATAGAAATATCGATGTTTTTTTTAAGTTACCATCACTAAGTATAGTACAAGTAATACTTAAGTATAACTTATAATTATCTACTTCAAACAAATGTCGGTAAGTATTAATGGTCTCTTCCAAAAGTACCTATAGGTAGGTACCTACCTACCTGATGAAAGTGTAAACAAAACTTGTTCAGTTTAAATTCTTACGTTATCACTAAATAAAGAGAATGGCAGTAACACATTCATCTGTAGGTGATTATTTAAGGTTTCACCTTTATATCTCACCACTTTTCCAACAATGATTGTTTGAAGACGAAAATAAAATTATTAAAAAAATTAAACCGCCGAAAAAACTGAAAAGCAAAAAATAAGACTTACCTATACCTTTTTTATTTAACCTTAATAACTAAGTTCTTAAACTAATGTAAAGTATCTAAGTAATTTTAAGTCGGCGCCAAATAATCAATGAACAAGTCACTTTGGTGCCGTCTCAAAATTACTTAGATAGGTACTCGTACCCAGTCTGTTTTGTCATTGTTATTTTGACCTAATTCTATAGAATTGAATAAAACGGTTTCATTCATTTGAATAAGGGCGAGATACTTTTGTTCCAGTCTATAAAAAGCATGACCTAGTTTATCTGACTTCATATTTGTTTAAAAATATTAACTACCCATTTATTTACTTACTTCGGTAACGGAATTCATTCGGGCCAAATCTTTGTTCTTTCAACCTGTAACTGCTTGTTAGCTTTAACAAAGTAGGTGAAAAGTTCGCAGTGTTCTCTTGAATGGCAGAAACTTATACAAAAAGGGACCGCACTACCGTTAAGATAACGCTGAGAAGGAAACTTTGTCAAGAATCATTTACATTTCTATACAAACGTGCGTAAGTTACCTTCTTAGGGAAGGTTTGGGACTCCTCGTCCTACAAGTTTTGTTAGAAGTAATGACGAAAACTGAAAGCAAATTACAAGGCCGGTTAAATCGTTTGCTATATACAAAAGTAATCTATTTTTCAAACGGCCTTTCACACAAGCCCTCTTCACAGTAAACATAGGTAATTGATTTACCTAATCTGTAAGCTAATGGCATGGAAAGTGCGCCTACACTCATTTTAGTACAGTACTACCCAAAAGCAATCAAGGTAGATTCCATTTCTCCTCTCCTTTATAATAAAGCATTGTGTTTTCAGCATCAGCCTTAGATACTTTCCTATTTATTGTTATTTTTTATGTTTTAAAATAATTTTCATTGTTTTCATCATAAATACGATAGAATTCTCAGAGGAAGGGTCCCAAACAACAAAAATTTTAACTTAATAAAGGCTAATGCCGATTAGCTCCGACTTTTTCCTTTCGCGGCGGCCCACGACTAGGTACAAAGGCCGGTAATAAGAGTCTTATCGATCAAACAGCTAACAATTCATTGCGAAGCCTCTATAATACTGAAATATCTACGATGTGTATAGAGCACGGGGGAATGAAGGAAAATTCATTTTGTTTATTATTGACGCGTAAACGGTGCGTTTAGACCCTAATACACTCTCGGGGATGCGAATACCTCAGAGCCAGAACATTATTTCGTGTTATTAGAATGTATGGGACAAAATAGTGACACATTGTGTTGTGGACTATCGATTCTTAGGGTTCCGGCTCGCAATGGCGCTGCGTGAGTCGTGAGGAGGCAGCGCCGCATCTAATATTTATAGCGTGGCGTTACAGAGTGCGAGTGTCGAACGGTCGCTGCCCGCCGCGCCGCGCCGCGCCGACCGTCATCAATTGCTCCGGACATCAAGGTACAAAATAAATAAAATTACTTAGCCATATTTTCGATTTGGGATTTCATGTATTACGGGCCCAACGGAAGATATTTCACTAACGAGGTCGTTCGCCTGTTGCAGACAATTTAAATTGAAAGTTTAATCTAATAATACTCATTGTTGCTATTCATAACCATAGATCCATAGCCTCCATTTCAACGATTTGAGAAAGACAATTGCTACTAGAACCCGTTCCCTTGAGCTCGGTACCTAAATTACCCTCGTGCAATGGGCTATTACAAAAATGAAGATAATGAAATTCCACGTTGATCCGAGATTCGAGGAGGAAAGAAAACGAAACATGGTACTGTAGTTAGTTACCTATAGGTGTGTACTTGTGAAAGTTAATAATAAGTGAAAGGCACTTTTATTTATAAACTTCTACGTTCAGAAATTAAGATGCATTCAACTGCGTAACACAAACTTTGAACTAAAGTTTATCAACCAAATAGGTTTCACGTTTCAAGCAGTGGAAATCTCGGATTGGTACCATTAAAGTTTTGCTAGAAAAATAATAAAACATGATACCTATCGATTTTGACGTTAATGAATTGTTATCCGGCCGTAAAGTTTGGTTTGCTGCCCGTTTCCCATGATGAATCCGGTGTTTTGAAAATACCCTTCTTTACATGGATGACCATCATCACGTGACTTCACCACGGCACCATAAGCTAAGTTTAATAATGTGCTATTTCTTCTGAAGTCAATATTAATACCTTATAAAAACGCGTAAGAGCTTTTGCTACAATAATGAATGGACTATCTAAAATTAGGGTACTGAACTCTTAAGTGATGCTTGACGGTCTCCGTCGCCGGCGTACGCTCTCAGCAGCAATTTGGGTCATCTGATACAATAACCATTTGAATCAAAGTTTTGTAAATTGTTGGAATAGGCCGTTAGAATGGTTTACACGAACCTACAAAATCCCATTACACTTAACTTAGATGACTTGCGCACAATTTGGACGCGAGGCAAGGACGAACCTCGCACCGTAGGTCTGCATCAGTAGTTAAAGCACTTTAATTTCAATTCTGTGACTCTTATAATTTGTACCTACTTTTTCGTTTATTTTTGCATTTTATATTTAATTTTAATTCTGTGACCTTTATAATTTGTAAGTTCTACTGATTCGTTTATTTTAATTATATTGACATTTTATTCTATTATGATCTAATCTGTTGTAGTCTCAGACCAAATAAAAAGTTTTTCTGAGGTTGTAGTATTGTCTTTTTTATATTTTATGTAATATGGGTTTTACCTAAATGAAATGAAATTTATTTTTATTTTATTTTTTTAAACTATCAGGCATGTACTATACCTGTAATACCTGAAGGCCAATTCTCGTAATTTAAAACATTCAAAATCTAGTCGCAGTCTCATCTCAGCGACAAACAAATGTCAAAAACTTGTCAAAATGTACTGAAATTTGAGGTATTTTTGACAGATTGAGACTGAGATCAGACTGTGAACGTTCTTAAAATTACCAGAATTGCCCCTCTGGTAGTTACTTAGTCACTTTTCTAAGGTTTCGTCACTTCAGTTCCAGAAGTGACTTCGCAGCATCGGTACTTCTGTAAAAATGACTAAGTACCTTCAGCTTAATAACAAATTTAAATGTTATGGCTTGTAAACAAACGAATAATGTGACAAAAAATGGTATGAGACTTTTTCTAATGCCAATATTTTTCCGGGACATTTAACTTAATATTTTCTTGTAACACCTACTTATAGCCTTTTTTTGGCGGGTTAAAATACGTAGGAGTCGGTTAGGTTGGCGTGACCCGGCGCGCCCTCAGCCTTCGCCCTACACGTTAATGGCTCCGGCATGATGGATAGCTGAAGTACTGCACGACACAATCGCGGTCCGACACCCATGGGGCCTTATTTATAAAAAAGCCGACCAAATAAATATTAATTATTTTTTAAATTGGATCCGACCGCGACGCTAAACGGGGTATATTTATTTTTATTAGACCGTACTACTTAGCTGAAAAAGTATGTATTTTTAGTTTTACCTTTAAAGTATTTTAGGCAAAGTAAACACGACTTAGTTACGAGATTTAGGTCGTGGGTTCGACCCCAAGCAGGCACTTTACTTTTTGTAAATTATATCATTACCACTGCTCTCAAAACGAAAAATGAAAACATCGTGTGGAAACCAGCATGTCCTAGAACCAAAAATTCGAATGCCAACCGGACCCGCGTGGTGGTTTATGGCCTTTCACAGAGAGGAGTCCCAGCAGTGAGAATATTGTATTGTAGGCAGATTATGCTTAGGTATATATGCTTAAACACTGATACTTTTTCGATTACCAGTTTTCTTTGTTCTGTTCGTTTTGTTTGCTCACTATAAACCTAATACAGTATTCGTTTCTTTAAGGTAAGTGGATACCGCTCTACCCTAACCACTTCCAATAATCCAATAAAACGAACATAGAACGAAATGTTCAGAGTGGATTTGTTTTCAGATTTAGTATCTAATGAGGCGAATACAAATCGTTCCGGTTCAGTGCGGGCTGGCACGATCTATCCATTAGCTATGTAAGTGTGACAGCAGCAGGTACTAGTCGCAAATAGGTTCAAGCCAAATAATTAATAATAACATATTTTACCTTTGGGTAATACTGGTGTGATGTGACGTGTTTCATTATCAAATTGTTGTTATGTTTACAGGCAAAATAAAATAGCAATGGTCTGTTTTTAATACTTGTGAAGTACCTCACCATATGTTTATTATAATAGCGTTTGAAAAACTCAAACTCCTGAGAACAAATAAGTAACATAATGTCAATGCATAAAAGTTTAAGTTTCAGGTCAACCTTTTTGACCTTTTTGGCATCTTATGTTAAATGAGATTATAGATATATGGTATCTAATCTTGGTTATTTCTGTCGTTAAAGGAGCTTTAACGTTATACTATACCTACATGACCTACCTAAGTATACCTTGTCCTAACAAAATTTTGTTATAAATCTACATGAGAATTTGTTGCTTTGTTTATCTACTTGCAATTAATAATCCGCGGGCTATCTGAGGGTTACGATTTTCAGTTGGTTTAACTGTATAATTTGGAAACTCCACCGATTGAACCCAAATACACGAACCTCCACCGGCTCGGTAGTGGATCCCATTGGAGCCCACAACGACGACATGATGTCGTTTGTACAATGGGACCCGCTGCCCCTCAATTGATTGTGTAAATATTTATTATACTACCCTTCCAATCATATGAGTGTGCATTTATGAAAAGAGTTGGATAAAAAGCTATGTCAACGCCATTAAATCTTTAATATTTAGTGCGCAAGTGTAGTTTAGTACCACATGATTCTAGACCCCCTAGTGTAAATATTTCCGAAAAAAAAAAAATTGCCGTTTCTTAGAAAAGTGAAATACTGCCTACGCGGTCAAAATGTTTGGAACAGCTAATTTTATTTTTATAACCTATGAAAAAATTAAATATAACTTACACTGCTAAGTAACTATAAAATTAAGAAATCGTCGTAACTCGTTATAATAGTTAGCGTAACATTGAACTCTAACTCAAAAGGTTTTACGCTTTATAGTCTTCACACTAGATCAGTGCTGTCAGGGAGTTGGTTTTTTAAATTACGAAATAAATGATATCCTTTATTGTATAAAATATCTGCGGTAAATTTTTTTTTCTTAAGACATTCGGATGCTGAAAGGTGATGAAAATTCCTGAATTTTATTATGTCATAATTTGCAACATTCCATCAAGTCATACTATTATCCAAGAACCTACGATTTAGTACATAGGTACTAATTCCATGATCATATCATTATCATTGTCATTGTGTCAAAATATTGTTGAGCACAGGGGTTAAATAATTTATTGCAACCTCCATCCAAGAGTATATTTGCGATACACCTAATACGTATCGCAGTCAAAAAAATACGTAATGCTATTAAATCACTGACCTCTATTAAACACTTGTATAGTCAGTGTATTAGATTTTCTTATAAATATTATTCGTCGTTTGAATAAAAGATTTTCACTTAGTTTAAGCTAAAACAGCCAGGACATTTTAGAATAAATTACATTAAATTAATCCTTTTCGGTTATTTTTTCAAAATGGAAAAGCACACCATTTTCTCAAAGACATCATAAATCTTAAATGGTGTGCTTCTTCCTCTTGACCTCTCACTTGACATGAAACATGAAAACACCGGTAGTGTTTATAAAGTTTTTATAAATGCACAGATGTTATGAATATCATTTTACTTTTTTTCTAGCTAAGAGGATTATTTTTTATTTCGCATGCAATTTAGATAAAATTTAGTTTTAATTGACAAAAATTAGTAAAATCACAGTTCTTAGTTATGATTTATGTAATTCGCAGCAGTTAGGTACCTACCGCTAATAAGTTTCTGATTTCTAAAATAAGCTAGCATAGCTGAAAAAGTAAATTGATTTCTAAACAAACAAAGCTTATAACATACAAACCATCCAACGTATAGGTAGTGAATTTCCATTCACAAAACTTATATCCTTCGCAGTCATTCGTCCGTACAATATTGTACGGACGACGGAATGACTAGCAAACATTAAAGGTCGGAAAATAATGATTCTCGGTGACGAAAGCTTAATAGAAAACTTTGCCCAACATGTCATAATGATTACTTACGGTCGAGTTATTGATTTATGACCTGCGAACAGGTTATATAGGTACCTACGTGAGTAAACGGTAGGTGTGCATTTCAGTATTCAATTGAACAAAAATATATGTAAGTAACATGTATTGAATGAACAATTCAAAACACGTGTTTATTCCTAAAAAAAAGAGGAGGTTCTCTATGTTCGTCTGTAAGTTTTTTTTTAAATGTATTCTGATGTTTATTTATTTCTCCGAGAGTCCTACTGGGCCGATTTACTTGATTCATTTGGTAAAGGAAGCTCACGTAGTGGTCCCATATGTATATTATTACCTTGCCTTGGTAGCTTTTGAGTAAGCTTCAATAATAGGTAGATGTTTCATTACATTTTGTGTATGTTGATGATGTTATAAAACTTCCTGTCAATGCCGTATTTTACATGGAGCGACTGCCTACCTGACCTCCACAACCCTTGGTAAGACTGGTTGTCAGACTTTCGGGCTTCTGCCTACCCGTAACGACTGTTAAAGACAAATGACAACCGGGACCATCGGCTTAACATGCTTTCCGAGGCACGGTATGTAAAGATGGTCAGTCATCTACAGGCCAACCGCGGCAAGCGCAACTTAACCTGATCGATCGACCTATGCGGCTGTAATTATTTAGCCACTCACATATCAGAGCATTCAGAGCTGAGCATCATTCTAAATTACCACTTCTCATAAAAGTCTTGTTTCAGCAATTGTTGTCTAATTTGGTTGCAACCTCTTTAGTTGCATTAATATTATATCTGGCTAGTTTTGGATAAAAATATTAATAACTGCCATTAGAGTTTTATTTTTAATTTATTTGTTTTTTAAATAATTAATGGCTTTATCATATAGTTTCACTGACCTGTATTGCTCTATTAAAAAGTACTCTGTGCTGTATTGTACAAGTACGCCCTGTTTAATAGAGGTCAGTATATAGTTTTCATGTAGTTTTCCCACTGACCTGTATTATTGTATTTCAGTGATTTTCATTCATAGATCGGTAAGGAGTTTATATCTCTTTTTATTCAACCTGTTTGTGTCTGTAAATCACGTCATTCATAACCGCGTTTCATAGTTTAGGATAACTGTATTGTGTTCTACCCTACACGTTCAAGTTTGCATGTAGATACAGTTTTATATAAATCAAAACAAACCAACACACGCTAGCTATGACGATTATCCACTAGCAAGTTGCCCATTAAACTTGAGTACTTGACACTATGTCATTGTAGTTGAAATTTATAAAGAGAAGTGCAAGAGAACTATCTACATGCCCAACCAGTTACATAATTAATGAACCATAGACGCTTGTGTTGATCAGGAGACTGGGATATGCTTAGGTAGAAATATCCCTTAGTAGCAGTAGCAGCTTTTACTAGATAACTAGCTAGAAATTTCACTCTCCCCCCATTCACAATCTTAGGGGTGGAATTTCGAAAAACCCTTTCTTAGTGGATACCTACTCTTCATAAAGAAAACACGCTCCAAATTTCATGTCTCTAGGACCAGCGGCTTAGACTGTGCGTTGATATATCAGTCAGTCAGGACTTTGAATTTTATATATATATATATAGATAATGCCCTCGTTGTCGTAATGTTGGTCGAGTGGTTAAAAGCGCTACTGCTGAATATGAGGTCCTGGGTTCGCTCCCCGGGTCGGGCAGTGTTTTTCCATCTAGAATTTCTTAGCAGCAGCCCGTAGTCTGGATGTGGGTTGTGATGTGATGTTGATGGCAATAGGCTCGTCTGCTATTACATGGAACATAGACATAACTCGCCAAATGTGCATCTCTGCCTAGCCCGTCAGGGAATACAAGCATGATGTTTTGTTATGTAATAATGTCCTCAACTAACGAAACTTAGTTGTGATTGTTCATGATATTGTTACGACTGAAGCACTATATTTTTATAATTACTTTGCTTTTTGTTTTGACGGTAGATATTATTTAACCTTCCGCGAGGTACGTAAATAGTGAAAACGTTGCCAAAGTAAGGGTTTGGATTCTGTTCGTCATGCCAAGAAAACAGGCTAATGATACGCAGGAGAATAAATACATAAATTGTAACGTTCTCTTTGGCAGGCAAACTGTTCTGCGCTCGATAGCTTAGCTGAAACTATGTAGGTACGTTGGGGTTTTCTAATTATAGTTAAGTACTAATGGTACCTCACAAAACTTTCTAGACTGATAAATTAATGTAGATAAACACTAAACATTGCAGATGCCAGTGATTTCTGCCATGACCGACAACGTCGCGACGTCGGGCTGGAGGCGAGACGACCAGGCCCCGTCTGGCAGACGCCGGCCGTCTCGAACACTTTATTTCTATTATTATTTAAGTGATAAATGCACAGACGAGAATAGACAGGGAGACAGTATAAAAAATAAAGACGCTATTATTTCACCCTTCTGTGTAATCTTTTATAGACAATGTAGGTATTAAGATTACCTTTTGAATAGGTCGAGAACATTTTTAGGTCCAGACGAAAGCAAGAGGTTGTTGTTGTAATATTAAAGCTTTTGTCTGATAGTGGCATCATTTTCTAAACGGATAGACGGATGCTGTCCTAGATACAGGTTTTTCAGGTATTTTAGTAAAATAATTGTAAAAATTACACGTGAAAACAATAAAAATGCACCTCAGCTTTTAATTTATTGTAGGTATAGTTGTTTAATAAAAACATGCAACTGATTTTGAAAAAACAAAATGTCTTGCTATATTATAAAAATAATTTGGATTTGAAATTCTAAATTACATATAATTTAATGTTGTTTAATTAATTGCATAATCAATAATAACTTGCAATTTCTACATACCTACTATGTTGCCATTCTGGGTAATACATAAGTACCTAGTTACTACGAACTTAGACTGAATGTTCAATGTGTATTGTAATTAGCTTTACTTTACATAAATCATTCAGCGTTCCATTAAGCGTTGCTTTTGAAGTTAACATACGTCCATTAATCATTCATCAGTAGTAAGTAAACCTAAACAGTAGACATGTATAATATTCCTCTACTCTTTATCTTCAAACAAGTATGTGAATAGTGTTACCGTATTATTCATGAGATAATAGGGAGTAGGAATTGCACAGTTTTAGTTGTATCATATCTATTTGGCCAATTTTAACAATTCCAAAAGTGTAACCCATGGAGCTTTTCATACCATCATTATAGGTAAGTCTACGAACGACGGCGCCTACGAGAAAAAGTGGCGTAGGCCGTCGTTGACCGCTCGTAGGCCATTCGTAGCAGCGTAGCAAGGACTACGAAATATATTTTGTCCTTTAATATTGAGTTTTTTGTGGCTGTAGGTACTAATTAATAAGCTAAAATAACTCTTTATTTGTAAACATCTGAGTATATATTAGCATGTAAGATATTAAATCATTACAATCCCAATTACGTTTAGCTTAATACAGCGATGTACAATAAATATTAAACATGCGAATATGGTTAGTATTTATATGTATATCAATGTTAACGGAAAAAGAGATTTGATTTATATTACCTAC
Organism: Gortyna flavago; assembly: GCA_963669345.1. Taxonomy (NCBI): domain Eukaryota; kingdom Metazoa; phylum Arthropoda; class Insecta; order Lepidoptera; family Noctuidae; genus Gortyna; species Gortyna flavago. The sequence continues at coordinate 7,862,016 of OY770128.1, read as the reverse complement.
ATATAAGTAATAAAAAACGTTAAGACTATGTACAAAATGTCTAAGTACAAAACCAGGTAAAATTCAGTTCAGCAAACGTTTTATCCATAGGTTATATCTAACAGATTTTCAGTAGTGTGTGTGACTGTAACTTCATACAATACAAATTAACGTTTTGGTCCCCACGAGGTAGACCCGTGGGGACTAGTTCAGTACATAATGGTAGGTAGTTATTAGGCTAATTTGCTCGGCATACGCCCACTGGACATTATGATAAACTGGACATTAGCATATCATTATGTATGCGTGACGTATAATCCAAAGAAAATATGGGACACATTTCAGCGATAGGTCAAATAGGAACTTAAATTGTCGGTATAATGAAGTCACAACTATCATTGTTTCACAGTTGTATGAAATGGTAATAACACGGCAAATTGACGTAGGGTGTCAATTTGCTTGACAATTAATCTCCCTGCCTGTACAACGGATTAATGATTCTCGTAATAAAATACTCGCGCGAAGAGAAAACTTCGCGATTGTCTTTTGTCAGTGTTAAGCGAAGTCTATCGACAGCCGCCTTTTGTAATAAAAAGCTATAAGTACTTAACTTACAAAACTAACAAGTTCCAACGATTAAATTGAAACCGTTCTGTTTCCACATAACAATGATTCAGAATTCTATTCAGGCTTTGAATTAGTATCGATTTTCCGCTATAAGCCTTCGGCGACGCTGCAACCACATAATTCTAGAATGTGTAACATTGTACGAGGCAACGTTTTGCTTCGCGACCTTTCAAATGCTTACTTATTGTAATTCCACTAAAAGAGCTTACACACCATTTTGCCCATTTTGTACGAATAAAATATGTATCAGTCCGCTTCAGTTCAGAGTAGCAATTACTCTAAATTTTGTGACAGTATTTCGTGAATCTGTTATTCTGAGTACTACTATTCATCGTGCTGAAATTACGTTCATATCGTCGTCGATGAGGAACTGGTAAATCGTTCGTGAATCATTTTGAAATTCAAAGTAATTCGTTGAAAAGGAACAGCGCTATTGTAGTTTTAAGTACATCCATCCATCTGCCTAGCCTTTTCCCAACCATGTTGGGGTCGGCTTCCAGTTTAACGTTTTATAGAGGCTAAATAAATTAGTACTGAGGTCGCAGTATAGCTAGTATGAATGTGCTTCAAACACAACCTGTCCAAACTTAAATAACTTCATAGAAATAAGTAAATAACTCCGCGGCCAAGCTAGCAAATAAGCTGCAAACGTCCGAACAATACAGCGGCATTAAGACATAACACAACCCTACGAAACCTTATCGCCATACTCCGCTGGCACTTAGTTGGGTTTACTTTTAAATAAACTACATAAGTAGTTAAATACAATGTTCACCAAGTACACCGTTCTTTGTACGTCGAAGAAAGAAACACGTAGAGCGTCGACCATAAAATAATGTTATGTGACGTCAATACTTCATGTAATCACGCTAATATGAAGTATGTAAACAGCGCCGGCAGTAAACCTTTATTTGGTCCAGTCAGGCTACAACACACACTTATTCGGGCGAAAGAAATGTCGGTTAGTGTAATGTAAACAACGTTTCTCGATTACATAGGACGCCGTCGCCATTAATCGAGTTGGCACAACTACTATCGAACTGCCGACCCAGGCTAGGGGTCCAAACATACATTGTGTTGTCTGTTTTCGTATTTCCAAGCAAGACAAGACCACATTTACATATAAATAAGTGGTCACGTTTTTGTGTGTCCATTAAAAACGTCTGCGGTGTGAATGTGGGACTCTGATGAAAAATGTCGACGCCGACGCGTCGGGTCCAGACGGTGCCATACGAGCGATTAGAAAATGCCAGCATGGCTTATATTTAATCTGAAACGTCGACCAGGCTACGAAACCTATTAATATTTTCCATCACGCATCTTAAGGACGTGATTACCTATAGGTACAGTATAACGACGATAAGTATTTCACAAAGTTTAATAAACAAATCCTAAAACCAATTAAAAAAGGCATAAAAATTCTCACCCAACTTGTACAAAAATCAAGTATCAAGCTCAACGCGATTTTGATTAACTCAATAGGTACTTCCTTAATTGGAGTAGGTCGCTTTCTCAATGTTGTCATGTAGGTACCCATTAGGCCTAGCACTCAACAGCACTTTAGGTCTCAACCTTTTGCTTCCATTAAAGCAATGCTTAATCAATTTAGTATCGTGCGTTGTTGGCTGGCAGGTCGAGCTATGCATTAAGTAAAGTTCACGCTGGCAATAAAGTGACCGGCGGTAAATGAACCGTTCGCGCCGTAAATAGCGCTTACGACCGCCACCGGCCCTTTCCTCTCTACTCACTCACTGTTGCTCCAATCGTTTTAGTACTTGACTACTGTGGAACTACCCTGCGGACGTTCTGTACGATAACAGCGGCAATTTAACTTCACAAAGTTGTTTTCTACCCTAATATAATTTTAAGCGGAACTCAAGAACGTAAATCTAATACAGTACAAATAAATTTAATACATATCTTATTCCAGTGTTACTTCTGCAAGCATCCGCAATCAGGCACCTAGCACTTTAATTTTTTTTTATTGCGCTAGTGTTGCAAAAACAGACGTTGCTTATCGATGGTAAAAATAGCAGCAAGGAGTTGCGCACCTCGGAAAATGCAGCAAGCTAGTGATTGCAATTCATTTTACTGTCTGATATTGCATTTTGAACCTTAAGCACAAAGCCGATATTAATTTGTAAATACAAACTGACTAAAAACTTGTCACTGAATATGTGTACGTATCTACAAGTTGTTATTTAAAAATCCATATCCTCCATATTCAGCTTCATTTGACAACGTGAAATCTGATGGGAAAACAAACCCATAGAAAAACTCACCTGTACAGGGCGCCATCCTGACTGTATGTTGGCTTTAGCGCAGTCACTGAATAATAAATGCACCTCGCAAGGTTATCTTTTATTTGTCCGTACACTACAAATCCAATGCAACGATTCCACGTCGTCCTCAATAACGTAAGTATTCATTCACCGTGCGCGTCTATATGGAGGCTTTACGTCACTTAGACTAACGAGGTTGTAGTATAGAGTCGGTACGTGGGAGGCGCGGGCGGACGGTTTCTGGTCGACGTGCACCCCGCCCGCCTTTCGGTGCAAAATGATCGCGTGGCGTGGCGGTCGCACGCACCCCGCGCCCCGGCTGCAGGCGGGCGACTTTTGCATAGTAAATACTAGGTTTTAAGATAAAATAACCTCTATTGTTTATACTTAACATGTGTTGCATGACCCCTTTAGAATAACAAGAACATGGTACAGTTATATCCCTAAACGTTTTACAAATAAATTGTATAGAAATGGAAACGAAGTGTAACGTTATTCGTAGACACTATGTTCAGTAACTCTCATATTTCTTTTATTCTGGAAATAGCCTGGATGTAACATAAATATCTCATTCGGTGTAAAACTGTGTTCTATTTAAGTTATGCATTGCATTCGCGGTCACTACCGCGCAGGTCTGTTTAAAGTCGCCAATGAATTTGTATGAATGTTTGTGTAGCTGTAGGTACCTACTACCTAGTTTGCAGGACGCCATCTGATTGTGCATACGAGAGCACGCAGTTTGCTATACATTTGAAGCTTTACCTACATATAAATAGCATCGTCTTCAGGCACTCTTTTTAAGTAACTGCTATATCTAATTTAATGTTAACTTTAACTTGTGTAGCAATGTGATTAAATATCGTTTTTAATCATCACAAATTCATATCGAACCTGAGCTGTTTTTTATTTAAATAGATTTTCACTGATAGGAAATAACCATAGCAACCTTTAAAACGGTCGTAAAATTGATTTGATGACGGTGTGTCCTACGGTTCTACGCGAAGCTGTTAAATTTTTATACGACTCACAATACGAACGGAATTCATATCGGTCGTTTCATACATTTGATGGGGCTTTATGGATTCATTCATAGTAAGTAAATAGTTACGTGCGAATTCTGAACCTATAAGTAGCCGGTGAGGCCGAACAATCCATTGGGAAAAGCCCTCTGGTTTTAGCATCGGAGCTAAGAACATCCTGTTCTACATCCAGATGTTTTCATAAAAATTTCTCGGCATCGTTCAGTGAAAATGGAAAATTCCTAGATGTCGCTTTAGTCAACCTTTTGCCGAAGTAGTTCTTTTCTTCCACAAAGCTAAACGGAGCTTCACGACCTCAGACACTGGCAGGCAAGCTTACTGTTTATACTTCCCTCCGCTAGATGGCACTTGTAATGCACCTGTTGGCCCAACTACTTTACCATCTTCACCCTCCAGCAGATGGCGTTAAAACTCGTTAAAGGTCACGATAGTTACAGAATGGATACAGTGCAATGTATTTAATTGAACCTCATAAATATGCATAATCCACAACTGTTAAATATTTAATAGTGTTAGGCGCGGGACAAATACAAGAGGTGTGGCGCGGGTGCGGCGCCGCTTCTTTGATATTTCATGCAAAATATATACTTACTTACTTTAGAAATAAGTATTAAGTATAAATCCTAAATAAATCGTTGAAAGAACTTAGTGCTTTTGTTATATGTTGCTACACGTACAGTCAACCACTGCTAGGTGTAGGTACATGCATTAGAGATACCTTCTTATTATTTTCATAAACTTTACCACGTTTTTTCATTACCTAATGAATACAACTAAAGTACAAAGTTTTTCAATGATTAATTTAGTTTTTATAGTACATAATTTCTAAAGTACACAATAGCACAGTTGTTCTAATTGCAGGAGCGTACATCAGTGGTAACAATTTGACATTGAAAGCGCCTTCGTAGCAGTAAGAGCGATGTTCTTTTTTTATAATTATTTTAATGGGACCTTTTAGCCAAGTCTTTATTTGGTTTAGAAATTTCTTCACTTTTCTTCGAAAGTGTTCTATTAAAAGTGTGATATTCTTAGTGCAAGTGTTGACGCAGATGTACGGGACCGTATATAAAAGAGAACCTCTTACATTTCGGTACAGAGCGCGCATCTTCTTTTCTTTTTTTTTTTACAAATGGCTTTTCGCAGTTCAACCTATGAGGTTGTCGTCTGCCTCAGAGCGAGCCTTATTTTTAATTATTTTATTTTTGGATTGTTGTTTTGTTAAGTACTATTAGCTATACTCTGGACGCTTTTAACACGTACGTCTTTTTTATTTTATTACATCGTTCTCACATATAATTATAAATTCAACATTAATGATGTAACTAATATTTTTGTAAAAATATAATTTAAAAGAGTGTCCATGGAGTTTCTTGCCCGTTCTTCTTCATAGGTACCTACGCTTTGGAATGGGCAACTAGCTTCATATTTTCTGACTGACCGACTTCTTGACAATTCAAAAGTGCCTGTAAATGGTTTAATTGTAATAAATGCTTTGAGTTTGAGTTTGAGTTTGTGCGGGGTAAATGAGTAGCACACTATCAGTAGTATTAGTAGCCATGGCTTTCTATTTAACAGTTCATTGCGTTATTTACGTTGTTGAGCAAGCAAATTTTTCGAACATATGAAACAATGAATTAGCAATATCCTTCAAAATGATTCAGATTGAGATTAATAGTGTGAGTTTGCTGTTGTCATACAATTCGTGCCGATGCGAGAAGAAGACCTTAGTACAATGTGATGTTATTTGTAACTAGACCGTACTAAAACAAAAGCTTTCACAAACAATGCTTTTAAAATTCAGCGCTTGTCGCTCTGTTGCTCCAATACGGAACAACTCCTTTTATTTCGTAGGAAGTGCCATCACAAAAATTATTGTGTTCTAGATGTACCTATAATGTAAGTAATATTAGATACTCGAAAATATAATAATAAAAAAAAACAATATGTACATAAAAAATAATAATATCATAATAATATCATATCTTTAATAATTTAGCTAAGAACCTAGATTAAACTTCATTGTGTTTATTCAAATGCTTAATGTTTTTTTTGCGCTTTTAAGTACCTAAACCTGGCCTATAAGATGGAAAAGGGAAAAGGAAAATTCATACATGTTACCTAATTGTCCGTACGGAAATCTCACAGATCATCATATTTCGCACCCCGCGACCCACTATCACGTCTACATAATAACAAAGCTCTCCACACAACTTTATTTGCGGGAATAAAGTGGAATACCCACAGCTTCGCCCGGGGAATTTCTTTATTCCTAATACCGTCTCCAAGGTTGACGGTCTGTGCGATACAGTTATAACAACAGCAGCGTATTCCAGCGAGGAAGACGTTCAAGAGTTTAAAGTGTAAACGATTTTTATGTTAATGAAGTACAATTACGTCTGTGGCAATAACTTTATTTAGGAATATTATGTAAGAATATTCGAAAGCTTGGTGAGTAAAGAATGCATAAATACGTACTCAACCTTACTTAGGTTGAATACGTACAAAACCAAAACTATACAACATTATTTTTAGTATATGCGTAACCCGAAACACGTGTCTAGTATTTTTATGTAAAGAATCTATATACAAAATTTCAACACTGTATCATGAGAAATCACAAAGTTATAAGCTTGTTATGTTACCTGGATCTCCGTTCAAAAACATGCTCACCACGCGGCGCGGCGCGGGGTGACCATGTTTTATGCTCCTCCAGCATCGTACGCTCATTGATAATAGTTTGGCAGTAGGTACCTAACTGTACGGCGACTTTATTGTAATTAACTAGTGATTAAATATTTTTGGGATAAAATATAGTATAACATGGTGTAAAAATTATTGAAATCGATTCAGTTACTTATTCTGAACAAACTATATTCAGGTTTCGCATATACTAAAATTAATGTTGTATATCTGTACTATATTTTTGTCCTTAGATTTAAGCAGCAAATTACCGACAGAACAGGGCCTCGTCCGACACAATTTATGTGGCTTGACTTCCATTGCAAGCGGAAAACCCCTAGCCCTGTTATAATTACTTTGGGAGCAAACCTGGGGGCCTAAAAAGGCCACTTTAGCAGAATCATAGAAGGATTACATTACGAATCATAATAAAAGCCTTAAAATGGTCACTAATTCAATCTGTTTGACAGTTTCACACCTATATATCCCTGAAGGGTTAAGCAGAAGTGTACCTATAGCACTTTACGAATCTCCATACAAAACTGTCATACAGATGAATTGCGTGATATGAATTGTACGCAAATAATATTAAGAATTGTCAGTTTGTGACCATTTCACGACTTGTAATATGATTAATAATGTTATCCTTGTATGATTCTGCCAAAGTGGCCTTTTTAGGCCTTCTGAGTCGTTAACGCAACATTATTACAAATGAATACTTACTTAATTCTGCAAAATTCGTATCTGTAAGTACTTGCCTTCTTTTGACATTAACATTATATTTTGTTATAAAATAACGACTGCAGCTGCTTCTACCACGAAGGATTTAGATCCCTTAACTTCTATGAAACCACTTCTGGAATTGTGGAAACCCCATTAGGTACAATGGATTATTAAGTTTGCCACGGTCGTTTACAATAGAAAAGTTTTATACTTAGTAGTTTGATATCTTAATTCAATCTCAAATCGATTTTATTGAATTGTCAGGAATTTTAAAAGTAAGTTAGTATGTAATTGTTTTATGTATTCGAGTCAGCCGCAGAACGAACTATTGAGCGTTCATAAGAAGTACGAAGCGAGCCTGAGTTAACGCTACGACAATAATTTACACTTGTCGCTATGGACGATTGATAACTTAGTTTCATAGTATTTAGTTATCACGATTCACATTGCTACATATTGCTGTTCTGCCAATCCGGTCTTAGTATAATAATCAATCGATACTCAAGCACCCTTCCATTTTTTACCATAATCAAAAAATTTTACGTCACTGAAAAGGAGAAAATGGTAAAGCGCCATTTGGGCCAAAATGAGTTTTATGAGTTTTATCGTTGGATTTGATTTTTTTTCTGCGTCGATCTGTTTAGGTTTCAAAACAATCTGAGCCAATTTTAATTGGCTCAGATTGTCTCTGTGGATTGTGACTATCATTGAATCCAACGATATATTAATATAACGAATTTTGTCCCAAATGGCGCTTTAGCATTTTCTACTTTCCAATGACGCTAAGATTATTTGCTAAAGTATGGATTTGAGTAGTAAAATTCTTCTAAGAGGAATCTTTGACAACTTTTCTTAAGAAAACTTTCACCCTTCACCACTGCTACGGTGTGTTATAACAAAATGAATTGAATTTCAAAACAAAATGCAATTACGTACCTATACAATATTCAAGTTTAGTTTTGTTCATAGATAAGCAAAGTAATTACAATTCATCAAAGTTTATATCGCTGCCTCGCCTCAGTTAAATAACGTAAACGGGTTGTCATTTGGTTTATCACTAGATACTAAGCTTTAGGCTTTATCTGTAGTGAATAACGGCCTATTGTGCTTTATACATGTCGCAGCCAACTGGTTAAATTAGTCGTTCAGTTAACTGCCTAGCCTTTCAATTAAACGGCGGCCGTTCAACTAACGGCCTGAATGATATTCAATTACAGTTTAGGTTGGAAGTCTGTAACCAATCACGCGCGAGCCGAATTGGTTGCAGTAATTAAGGCATTGCACCCCGACCAAGCATGGGTTAGGTTAGGTTAGAACTGTGATCAACCGCGTTCGAGCCGAGGTAGGAAGCGAGGCGAACACTACTTCTAAAGGCCAGGCAGTTAACTGAACGGCTAATTTAACCAGTTGGCTGCGACATACATATGAGCCTAAAATATTATTCAATCTAAAATGGGACAAACCGTCGCTGTTGACAATCAGGGCTTGCGGCTTGCTTGTTTTAATTTTGAGAGTGCTTTTGTATGCATTTGGATCTACGAGGTTTTTGCAATGTCATCCAGTATAGGTCGATATTTTATACCAAAAAATCATATTTTTATCTGTCTAATGCATGCTTTTTTACTGAGAAATTGGGAATCTGGCCAACGATAACCCACCATGGAATGTAATTACTGGAGAATAAATTCGGCGTTTATTATCGTGCCTACTACGTTGCAATTTCACCCGCATCCATTGTTTTTGTTTTTATTATAATGATTCAACTGGAACTAGTCCTTAGCAGCTTTAAAGAGAGAGTAGTGGAAAGAGAGAAGGAAGGCATTTGCCCTGCAGTGGGACATCACAGGCTAATAATATAAATAACACAATATATAATGATAGCTGATAGACTGCTGTCGTAACAATTGCGTTCATAAAGCTCACCCCCAGTTCGCCATGTTTTATTAGATTGATGATCATCATCAAATCTTCATACTATTTCTTCTCTTTTAAACTGCAGCAGTAAATATTGTTAGTTATATCATGTGGCTTGGAAAAAATTGCCTTCTTCATTGATTTTCTCATTGGGCTAATTTGATTGGCGTTTTACTCACAAAGAAAAAACTTGTTACCCATCCCCTTGTCATAATCCCTTAATCGTGTTAATGACGCCCACCAAAAGAGGATCAGACCGTTCAGAAATATTTAAGTATATACAGGCGCACGGTTTGGAAGCTGAAACGATTAAAAAAGCCTTACAAACACAGTCTGTAAGGCTTTTTTAATCGTTTCAGCTGTGTGCGTTCAAAAGTAGGAACATAAAAACTGGAAATCGTAGCAAATGCCAAATGGGAAGCAAGTAAAATATTCCATTTGTGTTGCTACCGAAATGGCGGCGATATCAGATGGCAGAATTACTATCGTTAACATGGGGCCGGAACGAATGTTTTTCAAGCATGTTGTTTTTCTTTCGATAAATTATAAATGTTTTCATACATTTTTGACTGACATAATTTGATTGTAAGGCTGACTACTCATAACTAACGAAAAGTCGTAAAAACCTTAAAGACTGACTGCATAGCCTCAAAAATGGCGCAACTTGTAGTTCGGACATGAAACTGCACTCTACAAGTCTAGCTTGCTGGATCGCTAAGTGACGTCATCTTAAAGCTCCACATGCGTCATACATATGAAGACGGCTTTCTCGTTAAAAACTGAATTGTGGGATGACACATGTTTATCTGCAGTTTTCTGGTTTGAATCCCTCACGTTGTAACTTATTGCATTTAGGTATTACACAGTCTAACACCATCATAAAAAGAAAAGCCTCTAAAAAAGAGTCAAATATAAGTATTCTATCTTATATTTTTCCTAAAAAGATCTATTTCGGTAATCCTAAAAACGTATTATTTTCAACGTATGAAGTTTTTTAATATTAAATCTCATATGACATCAAACTAACGCTGAACGACACACATTGTGAGGGACATCCACTTCATATTATATTCTACTTGCGTCGTGCACTGAACGCGCCGATAGGAGCCGCCACCTGACAAGTCGGTTATGAAATAACGTGGAACGAAAAGCTTTTCATGCCAGAGACTGGTCCTTTATTAACAACTTGCTGTCCCATCAGACGTTATAATTTCATTCCATAATTCATAAAAACCCAATAGAAAAAAAGCACTTTTAGTTTTTCCCGAATTTGGACATTTTCTGGGAAACTTCTCCAAAGTTTCATATCATAAAAACATAATACGGACTGTTACGAACATTTTAAAACAAAAATTTGCCGTATCGGTCGGCTTTTTCAAGTAATGCGCTTAGCAACGAACAGCCTTTATTTTTATTATGCTTAAGATGTACGCTTGAATCACAAATATAATTGCCTGATTTTAGAACAGACAGTTGAAAGTCAAAAGTTATAATATGAATAAACACTGAAGGAATAAACTCGTGTTGTGGTACCATCGATTTTGTAATTTGGACTCCTCCCTCCCTGACCGAATTTGTTTCGTAGTAAATCAACTGTGGCTAATGAGACACAATTGAATTTCTATTATTATAAATCAAATTTTGATTTTTCAACAGTTAAGAGGCTTATCTATTTTATACATCACTACACAACATTGTGTGTTGTTTCTGAAAGTTACTATACATGCAAATTATTTTACGCCTTTGTTGTCTTGAAAAACGTTAGCGTTACAAAAGGCTAAACTTGTTCTACCCCCTTCCTTCCCCCTACACTCCTCCTCTTGTCTAAAACCCCATTCTCTTTCCATTGTACAGTGAGCCTCAGAAATATGTGTAAATCGACAAGAATTTATTTAAGGGAATATGCAAGTAATTTAAAAGTGTTTTTATTATTTATACACAGAGGAGATTGTATAGGAGTCAAGAAACAAATTGCATTTTTTTTTATTTACTCATTTTTTATTGCACTGTTCACTATTTTCCGGAAAAGACCCGGAGTAAACGACATAGCTTGCAGAGTCAGCAAACTGAAGTGGCAATGCTGGCCATATTTGTCGAAAGACCGATGGCCGGTGGAGCAAACGAGTCCTAGAGTGGAGACCGCGTATCGGCAAAGGTAGTGTGGGACGCCCCCCAGCTAGATGGACTGATGACCTTTAGAATGTGGCTGGGTAGGACTGGATGTGGAAGGCGGAGGACAGGGTGTTGTGGCGCAGCCTGGGAGAGCAATATGTCCAGCAGTTGACTGCGATAGGTTGAGTTGAATTCATTATTTTATGCAAACTCGAAACACGTCCTTTTCGAAAATGCCCGAAGTGACGTAAAAGCCATGTGAATAAATATCTATTCTCAGCGAACTGCTTGAAATCTCACTAAGGCAAGTAATTAAGTAAAATTATTTGAGGATATGTGAAGAAATTCGTAGATAATAACGTACAATCTTTGTTCTGCAATATTGTATCAATGTGTGCCGCGTGATGACTCCCGGCCACCGTTGGCGCGGGCCTGCGGACGGCGAGTAATGGATAGCTCGCCGTCCGATCAGGACCAGGCCCGTGCTGGACGGCGCGTATGTGTTCCACGCGCGCCTCAAAGAGATGTCAGCATCAATGGAGGGGCCCGTCAGGGCCGAAGCCTGTCGGGGCAGCGGGATTGTCCGAAAGGGTTACCGCTACCCCGGAACATAAAGGGCTAAGGAAGGAACACGGATGGGTTTTAGTCAGTAAGAGTCTGACACTCCCTTCCGCTCCACCCAGAGCGGGAGGGGTCATTTGAAATTTCCCTACCTTAAAAAAAAATGTTTGGGCTCCAGGCTACGAAAATAAAGCTTGTTGATAAATTCGTAGCACGTCTACGAAAAGCGTAGCAATTGATGTTTACAAGATAGTGTTAATTAAGGCATCGAGTTTTGCTTTCCTTGAAATGTTACTTTTACAATTCCGGGTAGAGGGAGTGTTTTGAAAAGGATTCTGTTACTTTTGTGTTTTATATTTAAGCTATATACGTTGCGTCATTGAATGGTAGTAGCAGAATAAGTATAAATAAGTGTAACTGTCACGACATTTTAAAATCTATTCATTACAGTGCTTTATAAATTACTAGCTGACCCAGCAAACTTCGTACCGCCATCGAAATCAGTCAATCTGTTCTCGAGATATCATCAAAAAAGCCATTCCATACAAAGTGATTTTTTTTCCATGTTTTAATAATTATTCTGCTATTCGGGGCGGAGACTAATTTAACAAATCCAAGATCATATAAATCGGTCCAGTCGTTCTTGAGTTATAAATGGTGTAACTAACCCGACTTTGTTTTATTTATACAGGGTGTCCCTGGAAGTATGGGTCAAATCGAATAGGGGCGTGGGCAAGGTCATTTCCAAACTTTTTAACCCTGAGAATGTCGGCGATTTTTTACGGTTCAAAAGTTATGACCAATTTTTGTTTTTTTCAATCACTTCGTATAGTGCTCAAAAAGAAAAAAATCATTAACACGTTGACTGCCAGGCAACTGACACAAAGGAAAATAATCAATGCCAAAAAACTATCAGGGCTGTCAATTAATTATTTTTAGATAGCCCTGATACCTAATTGTTTTTAATGATTTTTATCATAAAATTTATTTATTGGTTGTATTATCATGTATATCGATATCCAATGCGTCTGCGAAGTTTCGCTAGTTAATTTAATTTGACTCTGTATATAATTATATTCGAAACTTACATATTAGTACGTGCCAGTAGACAGATACGACAGCCAGCCACTTGAAGCCAGACAAGTACCTACTGCGGACGAATGAAACGAGAAAGAAGGGCCAAAAACAGCCCTCCAGGCAATCCGATTGGATGAAGTACTACTAAACTGTTTAAATATATTGTCTTCTAATCACAAGAAATAAATCTATCATTGAAATAAGCATATAAAATAGCTGGCTTCTTACAGGATTAATTCCCTCTGCAGCAGAAGGACAGATATGCAAAATCCCGGAATAACAAAATCCCTTATGATACGAAATAAAACATTATGTATATGTATTGCTACGAGTAGTTGATAACAAATATGACAAAATACCCCATCTACAATGAGTTATCAACTTATCAGTTTAATCAATCATTTTATTAAATTGATCATCAAAGAGACACTCAACACACATAACGCATACGTAATCGAAAACACTCCGTAAAACGCCCCTATAGAACATAATCCTCTGAGCAGGCCGCACTGAATGAAAGCAATATTAAATAATAACATTATTATATTCGCTGAAGCCCTCATGTAAGCAATTAACTACGAGTATTCTTCTCGTAATATTATTATATATACAAGTACAGTGTGAATTCATAACGCGCTGTCATTTCCATTCGCAGGCTGCCTCTTGAACTTGTTCCACTGTCTGTTACTAGGTACTACAATCTTGTACCCAATTATCTGTTCGTAGAAAGGACTAGAATGTTTTGACTAACAAGTCTTATTTGTTGGATTTATTTGTATGTTTAATAATTTTGTAAAATAAATATGCTTTCTTATTTTGTTTGTAGTTCGTTTCACTACAAAGTTTAAGTTGTTATCTGAAAATGGCAATAAATTGCGATTTTTCTTAGTGATTTTTTTTATCACAACACAAACATATTTTTTTTAATATTACGGAATCCTATAATATTTTATTGGAGATCCACTAATTGCAAGAAAACTGCACTTATTCTTATGGAATCGAAAACCGATATAATCAGTGGCTTAAGAAGAAACTGCGCCGTAATCCAAAAAGACTTGCTAATATTTTCGACTTTGCTTGGACCGCTCTTGCTGCCTAGGTTCTCTGCGTTCTGATTTTTTTCTGCGTAAGTCAACTAAGTAACTTCTTATTGAATTATTCATCTTCTTCTCTTTGAATGGTAAAAAGAAAATGCAACCTATCTGTGGTAGGGTGCAAACATTTTCGAGCGTGCTTCGCTTTATCTAGCATCCAACGATATCTTTGACTGCCAAACCTGTGATATCAGATGGCAATCGCGGTAGTGACAAGAACATATTACATAAGGTAGCTCCGGCACTGTTTTATGCTATTACTCAAACAAAAGTGCCATTTATATTATTTATTATAATAAAAATTGTCCGTACAACATCCCTATAGAAACGCCGAGGAGATTGTGGTGTTGGGGCCTAATTTCCACTTTGTACCAGGTCTTCTGAAGGCCAATTCTCGTAATTTAAAACTACGTTTGAAACGTTCAAAATCTAGTCTCAGTCTCATCCACAGGTCTCATCTCGGCGACAAACGTCAAAATGTAGGGGAAAAAGGTATTTTTGACAGATTGAGACAGATCTGAAGGCCAATTCTCATAATTCAAAACGTTCAAAATCTAGTCTCAGTCTCATCTCGGCGACAAACAAATGTCAAAAACTTATCAAAATGTAGGGCAATATAAGGTATTTTTGACAGATACTGAGATCAGAATTACGAGAATTGAACTGAAGTTAAGTCACAGTAATAGTTACTTACATAATCCTTTTCATCCACTGACCTCTATTGAACACTAACTTGTTCATTACAGGTCAGTGTTTTCATCATAGAATTTGAAAGATTTTAATTTGTCAAATTAATTATTTTTAACTATTCTGTTTCAAGTGCAGTATCTTTTGCTTTTAACCTTAAAGTTAAAAGTACTGGCCGTTCATGATTTAAAAAATAAGATGCCATTAAAGTTTTTATTCTTTTTCTACTTATTTATGGCGTCTGTTTTTTTTTTTTACATGAAGTAGCCTGTAAAGTGTCATTAAAACCTTATTATAGACTTTTAGTTAAACGTTACTAAATAATAAAAACTACGTTACTAATTTAATATGACATAACCAGCAGTAATTAAAAGGAGAAAGAAATGAGGTCGTTAGATATATAGTATCCTATTCCTTTCTTGATAACAAAGCCAGAATCCTGAATCGATAAGGGCTCTTAGACGAAATGACGCGGCCAGGACAGACGGTGCGGCGCTCCGAGCCTCGATACTTAGCCGCAAGACCGCAGGCCAATCTACTGGCAGTGTACTTACATAGCCAATGTAAAGGAATAGGCACAATCTATGTAGGCGCTTCGTGGCGGCAGCGCTGATTACTTTACTCAGTAGTTCAGTACTAGTTACGACCTGATTAAACGTTTGTGATTTTCAGAACCTAGTCAGGGCCTACAAGACATAATACTTTAATAAGATCCTAAGAAAAGTATTGCTATGTGTAAGTAAATTTTTTGGAAAAACTTCATCATATATTTTTATTATACATATCTACCTACCTATAAACAGGTAAAAGTATATTATTTTTTATTAGGTAGGCGATGTATACAAAACAAAAAATACAGACAACACGTTTTTATCGTGGTATAATGATGACATTTGAAAGCCTTTGACTTTCTAACTTTTTATAAAAAACCTCATTTGGTGTTTGTTATAAAGCCTACAACTTGAAATATGAACAACTCTAGAACTCTCTTTATGAAAAGGCCTGAGGTGACTAAAGTTTATCTTGCAGATAATACTCATTATGGAGTTGTTTGAATATCTATTATAAAGCATAAGCCAATTATAGGTTATCTTAAATCCATAATTTAGATTACGCATACTTTTATTATTCTAGTCATCATCTAAATAGAAAAAGCATTTTGTTTGTCTATCAATCTATAATGTTGTTGGAAACACTTTTATATTACGTAAGCTCGTTGAAGCCTTGTCGTAAGGACATGTCGTTGTCCTGTAAGTAGGTCTTATAACAAGGAAAATAAATAGGAACACGGATAATTCGTCACTCGCCACCCATCATTTTAATCTGGCAAGGCGATATCCTCGCATAAATCGCTCCTAAGATCTGGGATCATGTTGAAGAAAAACGTGTTGGTTCTACGTGTCGGTTTTACTTTTTCATAGGTTTATGTTTATGTATGAACTGCGAGTAGCTGTGCCCGCAACTTCGTTCGCGTAGATGTCAGAAAACAAGGTGCCCTTTACTAAATCTTTTGCTTTTTCTAAAATAGACCTACCTACCTACCTACCTTTGTACTTACCTATTTTTCTGTGCTGTTTTTTTTTTTCAAACAACAAACAGGTAGACAAAAATCTTAAAATTGTTTTTTGTTGCACTGTACCGTACCGTATATATCATATGCATTTAGTAAAAAGCTGTCAGTTTGACATTACAAACAGACACTTGTATTTTATTTATTTGTAATGTACCTATATACGTAAATAGATGTAACGGATTTCGTTCTTTTTCTTCAGTCATGATTAAGTTTCATCTCTCGTAAAAGTAATACCTAATAAAAAAAGGTCCATCCATTGTCATGTTGTTACTAAAAGTAATATTCGAATAGATAAATACATCGCTAGATTACTCACGGGGAAACATGTAGGTAACGTTATTGATGTTGATCCATTACGTGCGTGAAATTGAATCACAAGTTAGCGTCTCAACATTTATGAAGATATATCTTTTACTTAAGATTACGCTACGCGGTATAGGTCGCTATACCTACTACTTTGCAACCCCACGTAATCCTGACAACGAAACCCTTTCAATCGTAACTACGTATTTAAGATTTTCAATTCAATTTAGGTACAACACTAACAGTGAGCAATTAATCAGAATTCTTAGGTTACGCCGTCCCTCGACATTTGGAAGATATAATCGAAAGATAAAGTTGTAATTTTAACGATAAACGTTGCCAGACATTTCAGAACTTCGTAAGATCCATCTAGCCGTCAGCAAAATCAGCAAATGTAAGGGATCGTTTCTTCGAAAGCAGGTTACACAAACTGCCTTCAGGCGAAACGTAACGCGATCCCTCGAACAAGGCCTTGGGCGAGCCATAATTTTAAAATATTAGCTAGAAATGCGAGATGGTAATCGGCAACAAAGCCTTGTTTATCTACCTATTTACAGAAAATTACAGTAAGTAATTGCCAACTTTGATAACCGAACAAAAAAATTTACATAAAGTGAACAAATCGGGTAAAATAAAAAAAGCTGTCATACAAACTCAAGATTGTCTCAATGAACAAAAATGTTTACGATTCCGCTTTTGTTCGACACAGCGAGAGAAGTTTCTTATGTTCGGTGTTGAGCTTTTATTTTTATGTGGTACAGGTGCAGCTATTCCAGAGTGAATAGTGAGCGGAACCGCACGTCACTACTCCTAAGTAACAGACAGTGGCACCATTGTGAGCCACAATGAGCCGCGCGAGCACGAGTGCGCATTCACAGTTGTAACGGGCGCTGAAGTGTCGCCCGCGCGCACTAATTGGGTCAAGGTTCCTGTCCCGGGTAACGATAAACAAATAAAATATGTCTAGGAACTTCTTTTATGTTTGTTTCAGAGTTCTTGTTATTTACATACTTGGTTAATTCGAAACACTCGAAAACAACAAACAATTATTTCAATGGAGGAGCTTCTCATACTTAGGTACCTAGTACTTACTCTGCATTAAAATGTAATTGTTCCCTACATATTCACCACTCTCGTACCCTTTGTCCTGGACTTGCGACAATTTTAAAAAACCCTTTCGGTAGAACCTGCTCATTGTCTATATTATGTAACCTCTACTTCATAAATATAACAAAAAGCATACGAACACAATATTTACAGTTTATAATTAAAAGTCATTAGCAACCAAATAAATGCAACTGAATAAAAATAACCACTGAATATTGCGTTTCCTTCGAACAGCCAAACAGATCCCAAATCGGAATTGCCTTGATCACCAATTGAACACGCTTGGCGGATCACGACCGCAATTCGATTCTGAAATGTCGCTAACGAAGCTGCGTTCGAAGCAAACCTTCATATCCTTTCATTACCTTTTTAGTATCCATCATGTCTTGTCGGACTTGTCGTAAAGGTTACAACGCATTTGCGCGTACTAGTCTGAAGGACTGCTCGTAAAAATATGTACGGTCTACGGAATGACAATGCCTTAGCGTGTTGCTGAGAGCTCGTTTACAAGGCAATCACACTGGAGGCGCTAGGCGTTTTCATAACAAACAATGGACTCTTCGCGCCGGTTGCCAATACAAACGTGAGTGGATTGCTCTTCACAGCGTCAAGTTTGGAAACAAATACCCAACCATTGGGAATTTTCTGCATCTAAAGGTAATTTTCATGTAAGAGCCAAACAAAAATCTGAAATAAACATCAAAAAAGTTCCCCAAAATCCTTACCTAAGTAGAAATCTATATTATCTAGATATATTATGACAACCCCAGTGAATTTATATAGTGTTGGATAACAAAAAAACCGCCGGACATTCTTTCGTTTTACAATTTAGCTTCTATTAGGGATAGGTAGGATATTATTTCCGAAAATTTCCACTACTCAATCTAATTTTAGAAACTTTCTGGTATCTGATATATTATATCTGGTAATGTAAGTTAACCGATCGCTTAAGTTAAATTTCATAAAATATGGATGCAGAATATTGTATTCAATCTAATATATACAAGTGAACGATTCTCCTTTGAAATTGAAATTCGTCTCTGGCATAGCCGCACAGCGCAGAATGCGATCTCCATATCCACTCCTCTCCCAGATATTTGTTTTATCTGACTCATTTGCGATGCTAGGGGAAAAGTTTAAAGTTTGGAGCTGACAAAACCAGGCACGAAAACCATTTTACTCCTATAAGTACAACATATGAAGATTTATATCGTAACTTCAGCAGTCAGTTTATTTTCTTAAGAATTTCCCTTTTGAGAGAGTCCTTTACCTGTTAAGACTGCTAACGTTTAATGTCGAGCGATTTAATTTTATTTCCTCCTTAACTTTTAACTCAACTCAGATAAAAACGTAGTAAAAGTTGATTGTCTGGGAGAACATGGAAGAAGAAATATAATGAAAGTAACTGACTATACGTTTTTAAGGCGACTACATGACCTAATGCGTGGTCTTTGTCGGACTGCATGGAAAAGAAAGAGAAGCGCGATGACACAACGCTGGTAACTTATTGTAAATTAGGAAGTAAATTGCTATTTACAAAAAAATCTATTGTTTTACTATGTTACTTGTAGAACAATCTGACATAAAATCAGAATGATTGTATGTATATAAGTATGGTTTTTGTTGTAAAAAGAAAGTTTTTAGAGGTATCTTCATGAATGTTTTTTATCGTATCAAATTAGTTGTATTATGTTTTCAACACACTATCGACCTAGCATATATCCTAAAGAATCCATACTAATATTATAAATTCGAAAGTAACTCTGTCTGTCTGTATGTTACCTTTTTACGACAAAACCACTGAACGGATTTCGATAAAATTTGTCAGAGAGATAGATTGCATCACGGGGAAGGACATAGGATAGTTTTTATAGAAGCTAGTATCATATATTTTTCAGATTTTGTTTACTGTAGTCGATATATACTTTTATTGCTTCTAAAACTTGCGTTTTTTGCGTTTAGGTCCTGTAAGCCCCTAAGTAAAATACATATTCAGGTCTAAAATATTTTGAACAGGTGTTCTTTCAAAATAGTCTTTGTTACATTAAATTTCGTGAATAATACCAAAATCTTTCATAACCAGCCAGTAAGTCTTGCTAAGTGATATACTCGTAAATATGCGAGGTCGTGATAATTTGACGGACGGGCGTTTGGCGTCGTACCTATCGCAAAATTCCGCGCTTTATTTTAGTCATCTATACTAACTTAATAAAGCTGAAGAGTTTGTTTGTTTTTTTTTTAAACCCGCTAACTCTACTACCAGTCGGATTTGAAAAATTCTTTATGTTCGAAAATTGGGCTATTAAAAGCCGACGAGACGCTAAGAAATTTAGGAGCCGAGCAAAACGAGCAAAATCAGAAAGAAGGCTAAGCGAAAACGAAGTAAAAGGGCGGGCAGGTGACGCGATGCGACGCGACGGGTCGTGGGCCGAGAAAGTTTTATAAAAATATGACTGTTATTTTAGTATACATATTGTGTATCTTACGCCTTCCAGGCGAACGAAGTCGCGAGCAGAATCTAGTGTCATAATAAAATTATCGAAGCGTCCGTCTGCACCCAACTGGGCCACATTCCGGCTAACTTCAGGGCGACAAGGCCGACAAGTTAAAGGACAGAGTTACACTCCAAGACCCGGGAAACTAGATTACATGAGTTGGCACAACGCCAGTTTTTAGTAAATATAATTTTTGTAATATCAGTTTTCAGTCCACTGTTGTCCATTTTATTAAAATCTTCTAGTTCTAAACTGATCTCAAGTTGGTCGTCCATACTTAGCACCAATCTTTTGCTCATGCTTGTCAAACTACAAGTTGTGGCAGCTAAAACTTTATAAAATTACGCTGTTTATTAATTTCCGTTCTGTTTATACAGGAGTAACGTTCAAAGTGAATTTTCATCTGAAGTCATGAACATGTTCAAGTAATGTTTATTCAAATAAGTTTGACAGTATCCTGGTTCCAATTAGGAAGCCTTCTGCTCTGCTGACGTTGCAATGAATAACTAATTCACAGTAGTTACCTAATATTTTCTGCAATAAAAATGTTCTCCACCGAGTATTTTCCGGTTTCTTCAGGTTAATTGCGAATAGATACAAAAAGTATAATTTTTTTGTAATAAGTTTTGCAGATATATAGACATTGTAGATCTGTATTGTACGGGTAATCCGTTCCTCATCAATGCTTGTTCGAGCAGCCGGAGAAAATATCCCTCCAAGGCCAATAAACGAAGAGTCGTATTGGAGTTTTGAACTACGCCAATGCGAAAAATATCCAGATATTGTCCCCGACCTCCCCTACTTAGACAAATATTTTTGTTTGTGTAATACTCGTGTGCTTCGCATGTAAAGATAGGCGAACAGCCGTTAAGGTGCGTCATCGTGGCACATTTACATGAACTGTCTTTTGGTATCTTGCCCCCTAAGTGGATCGATGGCGTACGGCGCGCGGCGGTCGCTCATTCATCATCCAACCGAACCTAACACCCTTTATAGACATTAATTTGTAACACCCACCCGCAATTTGGTAGAATGTTTCCTTAAATATAAGCATGTTAGTTCTTTTGAAATTCTTTCAATAACTATATAGGTTTTTTTAATAATGTACCTAGGAGTTTCGAGTTAGGGGTAGGTACTTCGACGCCTAAGTTGTATTTATTAGGTCCTTACATATGAAATTAGCGTTTTGTCGTACTGACCACTTTGATCTGAAATATCTCCTCTTTGGTTTAGAATTCCAAATTCAAATTTATAAATTCATTAAGCTGGTACATTTGAGTTTCGAAAACAGTCATTCATTTGTTTTTTCCTCATAATTTTTTTCTTTGGCGTCGCTTATTACCGCTAATGGAAAACATGAAATATCGGTATATTTACGAGTACGAGTTCTACCGTGGCACCAGTGCTGCAGAAACAGTTCGAAGGATTATTAATGTGTACGGCGCTGGTGTCGCAAAAGAAAGCACGGTACATTTTTGGTTTCAACGTTTTCATTCTGGAAATTTCGACCTTCAGAACCAACCCCGTGGACGGCCGGAAACCAAAGTGGAAAATGAAGAATTAAAGGCTATTGTGGAAGCGGATCCATCACAAAGCACTTCAGAGATAGCTGCAGGCTTCGGGGTAACTGATAAAACTGTATTAATCCACTTGAAGCAAATCGGGAAAGTAAAAAAAACTTGAACGATTGGTCGTGGCTTTATTTTTTTCCACGTAAGTAACGTGTGAAAATGGGAAAAATTTCCGATGAAGTCTTAGCGTTCGTAGATATTGAAGGAAGAATTTTACGGTCCAGTAAAGTTTTGTAAAATTTTGTAAATACACATGCACAATAGAGTGGAAACTTAGGAATTTAGATTAGACTACATTTCGAATTGGAAATAGCTAGTGTGTGTAGCCATTTTGGCACTTGTTCGGATCTGCACCTATTAACCCGAACTGAACCGAGCCTGATGAAAGATTTTACGCTGATTTTGTAGGTCCTTGACTTAGAACTACCCAGTCGGGGAAAGCTGTTTAACCTCCAATGCACGTTCAAACTGTCATTAGAAGAAAACGGATGGCTGTGGCGGTCCAGGATAAGGATTGTGTTACTACCTACTCACGCTCTACTGCGATCCCTTAACCGATGCGGTTTGCTGAACGGACAAACGGAGTACCATTTTGGAACTTTCGGACCCAATGACTCGAATTGTAAGTAATGCCAGTGCCCCTTCAAATTATGCTCATCCCATAAGAAAATGGGGTGCGTTTCTGTCTGTGTGAGTAGGTAGGTACCTACTTGTATAGCTACAAAAGTGGTGTAGGTAGGTATAGCTAGGGCACCCCAGCAACGGGGGTTGTGGAATGGAATTTCTTTTAAATCCTTTATTGAATTACAGAAAGTCACAGCTCGAGTCGAGACGCAAGTCAAATCAAACTAAACTTGAAGATCTGTGGTTCGGTGAAGCTTTTTGAGCAGAAATACAAAATGTTAAAATCGAAAACAGATTTGAAAACAAAAACATCCTTGAATGAAATGTAAGTCTGGTAATATACAAAGTGCTTTTTAGGACTTCCCAAATGACTTCTCCCAACAACCGTAGAAATATGAATATAATTCGTTGCGTGACAGACCGGTATCAATAAAGTGGGGTGATACGAGCTGCGTGTAGGCGAATGTACAATACAACAAACTTTGTGGTATACCTCTGCCTATAGGTTCCCGCTTGTTTCTAATTTACGAATATGGGGACGTTTGGTTGTAGGTACTAATAGCCATCTATATATCGTCGGTCTGAGTGATAAGAATTGTAATGGAAGGTGGTCAATGCTTTAATTTAAGCATAGTGTTGCATATTAGCCAAATTCTGTACTCTTGATTTTTATAAAATGTATTTATAAGATCTCCAGGCGCCTAATAATTCCCTTATTGACGATATTTACGTCATTGCACTCAAGTTAAACTAATTTTATTCAATATTTCATAATAATTATTATGAACATGGATTCACAAGGTTGTCTATTGATTCCAGTTGATACGTTATCTGTATCTCTAATGAGACACGTAAACGCGCCTCAAGAAACGCCGACGTTAGGCAAATTCGTTTTTCGTCCGTAAGATTTATCAAGGCCTTGCCGAACGCTTCGAGTGGTGATGGAATATTTCATGTCAACAAGCTTACGTATTTTTCTGTACAATTTTCATTTTTAATAATTGTTTTTTTATATTTTCATTTGGGTTTAGGTATGTATTAACAACTCATTTTATTTTAAAAGGTAAAATATTACTAGATAGACCCATATCAAAGAAAACAAACTAAGCACCTGTCTAATAGTGATAGAGTTTGTCCAAGGTATCCACAAACCATACCGAAAATCCTTATGAAACAAAGACTATTCTAACTACTGATCACTTCATGTCTTCCCCTTGGATAAAATCCATTTTGATCCCCTGCGAAGTCGTTACACTGAAAGTTGCATAAAACTTCAAGGACAAACACATCAGTCACTATAACTTGGTTTACCACAGACACCCGGAGCTGAAGAGTGTGGTTTGTTGCCATAATCGTTAGGAGAATCACTAAAGGTTCTTTACTGTGATCCTCATAGATATGTTGAAACTGCTGGCTCCTAAAATAAATACAGGCTAAACAAAATTCGTCCACTCAGCAGACGAAACGATTTTTACTATGTAGGTAAGAGTCGAACTTCGTTCAAACTTAGGTACGTGTGGGAAACCCAAGTAGGTAACATTACCTAATTAACGCCTAGGTACTCCTAGATAATCTGGCCTAGGTCCGCTTCAACGTTGTTTAAATAAGAAAGCCTAATCACTAATCTATAGACAGGTACTCAATTCTAGTTATAAATAAATCGGGATTTATGCTTGATCATTGGCCCGTAACGATTACGGGTCGACTAGTGCAACTAAGTAGCTAGGAACAACAACAAGGGTTTCAGTCACTGAATTGAACCAAGCTATTCCCGCCTACCACCACCATCAATATGATGATGCTGCCCCTAAACTGCACTATGTAAACAAAGGCGATTTATAGTAATTTTACGTTTAGATTCCCCAACATTCCCTATGGCTACACTTCACTGCAATTTAGCAAGTTCTAACAAAATGTAAGTCCTTTATGATATTGCCAAACTACTTTCATAATGAGCATCAATTCAGTTACACATTGTATGTTTGTCGTTGAATGCTGCAGCTTTTGTGCAAGCTGTTATCTGTACAGGGTCAATAAATCTTGTAACAGCGGGAGATGGTATCGTCCATACTACACTAGCGAACTTACCTGCTTACAATTCTTGAACGCGTGACTATAGAAACGAAACCCCTATTTCTTTTAGTGCAGGAAAAACAAGTAGGTACGTAGGTACAATACGTGGTTGTGATTAATAATAATATACCAGCGCATTCAAACTAACACCGAATATCAATAGCTAGTTAGTTTAAGGTTTACCATTTCTACGACAAGTTTAAGATAAGGGCATCCTTTTATTATGTTTGTATGTACCTCTTAGTCACGATTTTAAACTGGCACACTATATGTATAGAATATTGCGCGGTTTACGCGGTTTGAATTAAAAGAAAATAAACCTCAAAATTAAGAATTTCCGAACTCATTCAGGTTAATTTTCTGTTATGGGTACGGGACTATGAAGGACACTAGGTACTGCAGCTAATGTAGAAGACATTGTAACGAATATTATTAAGGTGTGGTCACACCAGCACCGCAAGCAATCAAAAACAAGTACACAATTGTTGGTAAAAAAATAACATTTTGTGCCAGCCGAATAAGTACCGATTCGCTCAGTAGCTAATAGTGATTCGACAAGGCGAATTTTTTCGATCGAAGGCTCGTTAGAACGTCCTTCCCAAAAAAGCTTTGTCCTAGCTTGTAATATTCCGTTCAACTTCAACATACACTGCTTAAATACTGATGAATGCTCATTAAACGCAAAAGCTTGTGGCATTGACGCACCTTCACACAATTATCTACGATAGATAGGGAATGATCATCAAATCGATCGTGTTGGTGAATGTCAATAAAATAACAAGATCTTCTCTATGTTATTATGCAGAATATGCAGCGTCAAAAACGTCATAATTTATGGTCCTCGCCCGGATGATAGTAATCCATTGCTAATTTTCCTGCCTTTCGTGAGCTCTCTGATGAGTAGCAAAGCTAAATTAAGGGGTCAGCAGTGAACAGTCACACGTTCAATTAGTAATGGGTACTATTGCAGTTACCTAGATATTTTATAAAATTTAATAAGTTTTAGAATAATATCAATAGTTTATAAGACCACTAGTTTCCATGAATTGTGAGGTGTGCTACTGAAGCTGAAATTAACACACTAGAATAGCATCATTTACCTAAGATAATAACTGCAAACTGTATTCATAGGTATCAGTACCATCGATGGGTGCCTCAAAAAGGTTCTACAGTAAAAAGAAACCTTAAAACTGGTTTAAAGGTTTCATAAACCCTTAGTATGCCGGAACGTAGATCTACGCGAGACACAATGGCTTTTTGATTGTGTCTGTAATTAAGACATTCAACCGGTTAATATATATATAATTAAGTGTTTTGGAAAAAAAAAAAATTACATCGTGCAGTAGGTACCTACCTAATGGATACTACTTCTTTTAATATTAAGAAATGTATATTAAGATTTCGTATACATAAGTGGATATAATACCTAGAACAAAACAATATGAGTAGAATAACAAGTTTATCTATGAACATTCTATGATAAACGTTTCAGAGTAAAAAGATATAACTAAGTCGAATCTTTAATACCATTTATAGTATATATAACTTAGGTATAAGGTATAATACTGCGCACGTTGAACGACTGAATACTATTAATAACGTATAAAACAAATGGTATAAATCCCTCAGATGGAGAGTCCCTTTCTGGTTATTATAAAGGAGCGCGATTTACATTTAGCATTTTACGAGCTTGGGTCGACTTCGCCAGAGCTCTCTTTATGCCTATCTACTTATCGCAAAAAATGGTAATATAAAATAATATATAATCTCGTTGCCTGCAATAACACCTAAACTTTATGCATAATTATTCAAAATTCATGCAAATGAAACGTAAACCCCATGAAAACTCCGGGTGGACTTAGATTTATATGGGGTGAATAACTGTAGGAAACAAAAAATGTTTCGTTCAAGTTTTACGTAAGTACCTATGCCTACTTGCTTAAAATTTCTGCTACTCAAAAATACAAGAAACAAAATACACGTATGCATCAACGAAAAAATACACAACTACAATTGAGTTATGAGAAAAAAAAAACTTCAGCAAAAGCCTAAAAATCATAAAAGTATCATTAAACACGGAACTATATTAAATATATTCTAATTTAATTGATCACAAATAATAAAGCCACTTACGTATGCAAGATAAATCCGGTGTGTACACTTTCACGTGACGGTTCAGTCGGAGTCGTAAGGCGAGTGGTACGGCCACGGAGCGGCGCAGGGCGGGCGCATTACGTAGCCAATGCGCCCCTACTGAAGGTCTGACTGTGACGTTGGCCGGGCCGCCCCGCCCGCATACACCACTTCCTTGCCTGCCAAGTGCGACATGGAACTACGAGAATTGTTCTTTTTATTTAAAAATATTTATCAAGTTTTATAGCGCGTAGGCCGGCTACGAGTTGCTACGGCGTAGCAAAACGATAGCTCTCCGGATATCAGTCTCTCCCATACATGTACCTATACAATTTATTTGTCACAAATATTTTTCGCAACTCATTAATCGATTCAATTTAATATATCAGGTAAGCAACAAATTTTTTTTTTCAGTGGTTTGTATCTGAATCCTTTAAACGCTAAAAATCTGAACTCACAAACCAGCCGATAAAAGCCATTTAACTGGAAACTCGAATATGCTCGATGTCGGATTAAAGCCTTCGGAGGGTAATGCGATGATCGCGGCTTTATTTTAGAGATATTTCCCGCTTTGGCTTACACAATATTAGCTGTGAAGCCCCTGTATAAAGTAGGAATTGTACGTCTCATCAAATAGATAACTTACAAAGTTACAATTACATTAACTTGCGAGATTCGGTAAAGAAAATGTCGTCATTTGCTATAAATTCTTTCAGACTGAAATGACTAGGTTGTATTAGGTCGGTACCTAGTAGGCATCTACTTACGTACCTAAGAACTTATGCATACCTAAACATTTAATAACAAAACATGTAGTGGGCAACACAAAAATAGGATATATTCCGGTCTGATCCCTTGAGCCTCCCCCCCCCCCACTTACCCCCCTCCTCGATCCCCTGCTAGTTCTTCTTCTGTTTTAATATCTTTCTTATGAGTGACTTAATTTTAAAACGCCTTAGCTTTTTTTTAAGGTGCGCCGAATGATTATTTATTTGACCTGCAATGTTTTTCTGGTAAAGTAGAAAAACTACATATTTTCCTATTTATCTCTCAAGCCGCTTTCGCTGCCATTTTAGATCTGCTTCACTCTTCTCAATACGTTTTGCGACAAATTCTTCTTTGATAGCCCCTTTTAGGGCCGCCAAGATATTTGGCTTGGTCTCAATATAGAACCGAGTCTTCAATTTTGCATCACTGTTTAAATCACAGTGATCTTTAATCTCATTTTAATATAATATCAAGAAGGTAATATGTAGCATATTACCTCAATGACTAATATTATAAATGCGAAAGTGTGTCTGTCTGTCTGTTACCTCTTCACGCTTAAACCGTTAAACCAATTTAGATGAAATTTGGTGAAGAGATAGTGTGAGTCCCGGGAAAGGATATACGGATATAGGATAGTTTTTACCCCGATATTTCCACGGGAAACTTACGCGGGTGAAACCGCGGGTCGCTGCTAGTACCTATCTTATACACAAGGTTGTGTCATCAGTATCATGCCTATTTGCCGGACAGCGACCAATCTCCTTATTACGAATTGTGAATTGAAATTTTTCCTCTATGGTAGTCTCCATCGATCTCAAATTCAGTGGTTTTTTATTTGACAAGACAACATAACTATAATACCATACCTATAAACAAGACAAGGTTTCTATGGTGACACTCTTTGTTGCACTCAAGGAAGTTTGCATAATCAGAGGTTGTATGCATTAACTTTATCACTCATCGAGATCGTCATTATTGTTCACGGGTTAACATGGACTTCGGGTTAGTCGTCGAGAATGTAAACACTAGCGTTATATAAGTGGTCGTTATCAGGAATTGCAAGCACAAAACGAAGTATTCACTGTTCATACAATTTAATGAGAATTTTACAATGATATGAGTCACTAGAGGAATAATTACTTCACAAATACGAATTCAGTATGGTGGCGAAACCAAAAGCGTGGTTGTAAGAGTTGGAAATGTCAGTGTAGAGTTTATTTATTTTTAACTAATTCAGGAGTCCCGGTTGATGCGTATTTATAGCACACATTACTTTTCTTAGGGCGAGTATTCTTTGCGTGGTAAGCATGTTTCTCTTATGCTGCGGTATTTTACATATTTGCTAGCAAATAGGTACTAATTTGATGCACATATTTCGTATAATTTGATTCCTATATTTTTTTCTATAAATGTGTATGGCCTTTCTTCGAGGATCTTCGAGTTCTCCATCCGCGTTTTCTGTTGCGACTACCTCCATTTTGCAGAGCCTTGGGCATGTTTGCCGACGCGAGGGTGGACGACTTTTGCGCTGACTATTTAGCAGGTATAATGATGCGCAAATAGTCAGCCTCACTAATTCGCCGAATTCGAGGGAGTGGCAACGGCATCTTTAAGGATGATTGCAGACAGGCCAGAATCGGCAGCAGTGGGAAGAGTAATGAGATAGAATAAGAATAATGTATTTCAACTTAATATAAGTAAGTATTCTATTTTAGTTTTAATGAACAGCTATTCCTATGATTGCCTCGTCTTGACTAACATAGTCTTAAGTTAATTTAATTACTAATAAAACATGGATAATGCAATACTTAGTCTGCATTAAACGATTTTTTTTTATTACCACTTGCTTGCCCGTGCCCCGATAGTCTAGTGGTCACAAGCGCAATTGTTGAGTGTGGGGTCCGGGACCTGGATTCGGTTCCCAGGTCGGGCAGTTTTATTGGGTTTTAGCAGTCCGGAGTTAGGAAGTTGGCAGTGTGACACGGCTGTGCTTTCACAGCACGCAAAGCCATTACTCCTGCACCTCACTTCTCCCTGGTAGTGCGGATTGTCGATCTATCGGACTATGAAAGTGAGTGACGGAGTGCACGGTGCACCCTATTCCCTCGCTCTCGCTCCTGTGTTTGCGGTACAGGTGTAGTACCTATAATAGGTACCCCTTTTTTTTTAGGATGGGAAATCATCAAATGATCCCTTCCGCTCTGGGTGGAGCGGAAGGGAGTGTCAGACTTACTGACTAAAACCCATCCGTGTTCCTTCCTTAGCCCTTTATGTTCCGGGGTAGCAGTAACCCTTTCGGACAATCCCGCTGCCCCTGCAGACTTCGGCCCTGGCGGGCCCCTCCTCTGATGCTGACATCTCTTTGAGGCGCGCGTGGAACACATACGCGCCGTCCGGCACGGGCCAGTCCTGATCGGACGGCCAGCTACCCATTATTCGCCGTCCGCAGGCCCGCGCAATAGGTACCCCTACCTATCTATTACATACCTGTATATAATGCAAAGAACATAAAAATGGCGTTTAAGGACAGAGTTTTTTCTTAACATAATTTTAATAATTGACAAAGTTTGGGCATGCCTTATCGACACAGGCAAGGAAAGGTAAAAGATTTATCATAAAAACTGGTGGAATGAATCGGCATCTCTCTCGATTTTTCCGATGACCTTAGATGGTACCTGTTATGTGTCATGAAGGAACTTGAAACGTTCTTTAAGAAAAGAAAATACCGTAGAGCATAAATAAGAAATGAAAATTCCGGCAAAGACGTATGCGAAACCATTTGATGACTTGAGCTTTGTCTAAAATTCAGAAATGTGTATTCATGCTTCAAGACTCAGTGCATTACCTGCCAGTGAGGGAGATTTTTATTAAGTAGATGCTTTTAGGATTATTTGTTTAGATGAAGCAGTTTCAGTTTTTGTCAAAATCTGGCTGACTTCTCTGAGTATTGTTCAATATGTTTTTAGAACAAAGTTCTTTAACCCGGCTTGATTTATTGCCTTTTACGGCGTACAAATATCAAGTAGGTACTCGTAGGTAGACATACGAAATTACAATTAGTCTTTACAGAACAGACAGACACCTTTATGAGAGCTTCTAAAAACTTATACTAGAAGGCTCTGTTTTAAAAACGCGTATTAAACTAACTTTCTTTCTCTCTCTGTCTCCGTCTATAATATACGAGTGTGTGCGTGCGAGTACTATCACGTAAAGAACATCGTTCCTGATGGGGTCCCCCGACCGCACACCTTTTTTTTTCAGCAACTACAACATTGAACCCTGGAGATACCCTAATCTCCAGGGTTTCTAAATCAAAAATGTTTAATTGGGTAGACGGTCAGTTTGCCACTGAATCAAAACTAAAAAAAATATTTAAAAGCCCCTTTCAAATCTAACACGATCCATTTATTAAAACCTTTTTGTCTGTCCTTTTATATTTTAAACGATTGTGTGTGCATGCGAATATCGCGGAAGGATCTTCCTGACGGGAGCCCCCGACCGCACACGATTTTTATTATTTTATAATTTGACCATCGACGGACAACACACTTGGAAAATTAACCCAAGATATATACAAACTTACCTGAAGTTGTAAGTATAGATTATTTAAATTTGATATGAAAACAAAAACAGGTAAATATATAATACGAAAATATTTATTAAGTAAAATGGAAATAACTTAATAATATGTATATCAATAGTATCAACTCTAATTACACGGAATCACGCAAGTTGGCTGATAATATCCGTCAGAACCCACTGAGTGTCGCTGTGATAAGTGAATATCCGTTAACTCTACCTCTCCAAAGTTGTAGTCAGCGAATTTCTTAAGCACCTCCGTGCCGTCGAAAGTTTCCCTTGGCCGTCTTGTGTTTCTTGCTGACGACGCAGAATTGTCAGCATTCGCGGTTTCTGAATGAGTCCTATACTTAGAATTGATTAAAGTTACATGCAGTTTCACGCTGTCTCTGTCGTATTCTCTGTTCATAAATCCTGTAAGTAAAGAGACATATTATATAAGTTGAATCGTTTCTGTACCTAAACTTATTTATTCTAAAGAAGTTCTAAATTATAATTTTAAAATATTTTATCATTACCTGCTTTATAAAAATGATCCACTAACGCATCAGCTAGCTGTTGAATCAACCCCTTCGAGTTTCCCTCTTCTTGAACAAGTCCATACAGAACATCAATTTGTGATGGATCATCATTCATGTATGACAGTCCTTTTAGTCTAATCTTTAATGGTAAATGCCCATCAAGTATAGGCCTGGAAACAAACACTTTTTTACAAAATGAGAAGAAATAACAATTAGCCATGTGAACAGTAAAATAAAAGGATAGGCACAATAGGTAATTAAAACAATAACACTTAAATTATTCTCACATGACAACTTTTTCTCTAGCTTCAGTAAGTAGCTGAGATGCCCACAATCTTTCCTCATTGTCCATCAAGCACATAACACCAAGTGTAAGATGCAATTTATTTGGTTTGATAAATAGGGACTTATCAAGATTTCTGGTAGGGCACTCACGCATAACACTTGCCTGAAAAGACAAAATAGGTGAGAATTTTCAAAATAAGAATATAAACATAACCTAACCTGTAACCTTATCTAATGCATTACAAGTTTCTGAGAATCAAGTGATGTACCATGACATGAGTGATGTGCCTATGATATGCACACGACGTTTTTTTCACGCGCCGCCGTCGACTCATGTAGCATATTCAGCCTATTTTGGCACTTTACTTTGTGAAATGTATTTTATCACCACTGCTCTCAAAATGGTGAAGGAAAACATGGTGAGGAAACCGGCACGTCCTAGAATCGAAAATTCGAAGAAATATGACATTCACCGACCCGCACTGGGCCCGCGTGTTGAATTATTACGGCGCATTCCCTCTCAGAAGAGGCCCGTGCCTCAGCAGTGGGAACGTAATAGGCTGAAGCGTGATTAACGCAATAAAATGCGCAGCAAATGCTACTTACGTGCTTACTGCTACGTAGTGTGCATCGACAGCGCTTAGAAAAAATGTCGCATGCATAGGGAAGGTCCTTACTGGCCCTTACTGAAATTTTAGTCCTCCAATCATAGCAGCTTAAAATAAAATACGACAGCAGATTCACTCTTTTGTAACATGGATCAGATTTTAGCAACTAAGGGTTAATTTTTGGGGTGGTCGTAGCGGTGTCACTAGACATCGCTAACGCGTTTAACACCCTGCCCTGGAGCTGCATTAGGGAGGCACTCCGGTATCACCGAGTGCCGACCTACCTCCGTCGAGTGGTCGGGGCGTATTTGACGGACAGAGCCGTCATCTACCCCGGTCGCGATGGGGAATGGAACCGGCGAGAGATGTCGTGCGGTGTCCCGCAGGGATCGGTCTTGGGGCCGCTCCTGTGGGACATCGGTTACGACTGGGTGCTGCGGGCAGACCTCCCTGATGGCGTCAGTTGGGTCTCGAGGTGGCTCTGCACAAGTCCGAAGCCATGTCATTTCATGGGCTTCGGAACGGGCCACCATCGGGATCCCACCTAACGGTAGGAGGGGTTCACATCGGCGTCGAGACGACGATGAAATACCTGGGTCTCGTCCTCGACAGCCGGTGGAACTTAGTGGAGCATTTCCGTCGTTTGGCCCCCAAACTGGAACGGGCTGGGGCCGCTTTCAAGCGGCTCCTGCCCAACCTGAGGGGGCCAAACGCCTCCTGCCGGAGGCTTTACGCGGGGGTCGTGCGGTCCATGGCCGTATATGGCGCCCCGGTGTGGGCGCGTTCACTGCGGCTTCGAGCCGCCCACTACCTGAACGCGCCCCAAAAGGTGGTAGCCATACGGCTAATACGGGGGTACCGCACGATCTCGGGCGAGGCGGCAAGCCTCCTTGCCGGACTGCCGCCATGGATCTGGAGGCGATAGTCCTCGCGCGCCTCTATGAGTGGCGCGCGGAGGCACTACGCCGGGGGGAAAACCCGCTTCCGCGGCAAATTGCTGCGGAGCGGACGGACCTCCGGCACGATCTCATGGCGGCATGGAAAGCGCGACTGTCGCAACCCAGCGCAGGGCACGCCGCGATAGCGGCGGTAAGGCCCCTCTTTGAGGAGTGGCTAGAGAGGCGTCACGGCGTCCTCACCTACCGCCTGACGCAGGTCCTCACCGGACACGGATGTTTCGGGAGGTTCCTGCACATAATCAGGCGGGAGGAAACGCCCGGGTGTCACCATTGCGAGGATCGCCCAGAGGACACGGTGGAGCATACAGTGGAGGTCCGTCCCGCTTGGGCAGAGCACCGCCGTGTCCTCGTAGAGGCGATCGGCAGCGGCGGCGACCTCTCGCGCCCGGCCCTGGTCCAAGCCATGGTCCGGGGCGAGAGGGAGGCAGTCACCTCCTTCTGCGAAGCAGTCATGCTAGCGAAGGAGGTGGCGGGATGGGCGAGGAAGAGAGAGCCGAGAGGGCCGCCCGTCCCAACCGCCGCGGGAGACGCCCCGGGCGTCGGGAGCCGCGTGACGACTCCCGGCCACCGTAGGCGCGGGCCTGCGGACGGCGAGTAATGGGTAGCTCGCCGTCCGATCAGGACCAGGCCCGTGCCGGACGGCGCGTATGTGTTCCACGCGCGCCTCAAAGAGATGTCAGCATCAAAGGAGGGGCCCGTTAGGGCCGAAGCCTGCCGGGGCAGCGGGATTGTCCGAAACGGTTACCGCTACCCCGGAACATAAAGGGCTAAGGAAGGAACACGGATGGGTTTTAGTCAGTAAGAGTACCTTCCGCTCCACCCAGAGCGGGAGGGGTCATTGGATGATTTCCCATCCTTAAAAAAAAAAGGGTTAATTTTAAGAATTAAGAAGCCACATGGAACATAATTATTACGCTTAAGGGTGAAGCGCTAAGGTGGCCCGCGAAATTCAAATATTCTTACGTTTTTTGCAATTTGCTGGTCAGTATTCAATTGTACGTCGATTAAAATATGATTCGCGGCCGTAACAAATATGAATTTACAGAATTATAATCATTACAATTAGTAATACAACTTGATATGTTAGTGTAATCCTAAAATGTCAAGATTTCATGAAATAGTCATTTGGTAGGATTACTTGGTCTTAGAGAGTTGTGTTGATGACTTTTATGATTATAATTCCGTAAATACATATTTGTTACGGCCGCGAATCATATTTTAATCAACGTAAAACTTAGTACTGGTCAGCAAATTGCAAAAAACTTAAAAAAAATTGAATTTCGCGGGCTACCCTGGCGCTTTCACCTTAAGGTACAATTTCGAACGGCACGGCAGACCGCAAACGGTAGCATACGCCGGCGACGCGACGTCATCTACGATGGCGGTGGCACTTCTCTGCTTCAGTTTCACAAAACAAATTTGTCAATCAAAATTCGTCTTCTGTTAGAGACAGCTACGGTTATGGTATGCCGTCTGCAGCAGCGAGCGGCACTATCGCCATCCGCGGAAGCCTTTAAAAAAATATTTATATACCAGTAGTGTTCCTGCAGTAAGTCATTGTGGCTAAGCCTAACTGCCACTGCACGCTGCGGCTTGCGGACTGCCATCGCCTTCAAAATAGTACCTTTAAGAGCGTTTACGACGTACGGCATTTCATACAAACTTTCAAACCCTTATTTTTCGAAATGAATAAACCGATTTTAATGAAACTTCATATGCATAAGCAGGATACAACAAAGGTCTAAAAGAACATGTTCGAAAAATAGTGTTACAGCCAAATTAGACCGATTTTAAATTTTCCATAGAAACAGAGTTTTCCAGTTATCTTTCTTTTAAATAAGACATTTCGTAAATGTTCTTTACTAACTTTTTTGACCTTTAGG
Source organism: Gortyna flavago (assembly GCA_963669345.1). Taxonomy (NCBI): domain Eukaryota; kingdom Metazoa; phylum Arthropoda; class Insecta; order Lepidoptera; family Noctuidae; genus Gortyna; species Gortyna flavago. The sequence continues at coordinate 7,826,759 of OY770128.1, read as the reverse complement.
TATATCCTGCTTATGCGTATGAAGTTTCATTAAAACCGGTTCATTCATTTCGAAAAACAAGGGCTTGAAAGTTGTATGAAATGCCGGACGTCGTAAACGCTCTTAATGATTTTAACTGTTCCCTTGTGCAGACAGACAGTTGATTATAGGTTTACGTTTTGTTTGAGTTCTCAGAATATTCTTTGATTATAATCACCTCAAATTCTTCAAATCTTTTTTGTATGTTCAGCTGGTTCATTGGTATTGATATAAAATGTGTTGACTTCTGTTTCATTCTAGATGACATCACTATTATATTTATTCTTCTTCTTGCTGCTTTTACACTCTGAAAAATTAAATTATCGATTTATAAAAGTTATTGTAAGTATTTGTTAACATGGAATTTTATTAAAACATGGATTGGTCAAAGGTTAAACAACACTATGAGGTCCCAGAAGTCGGTTTGCGGATGGGCGAGCATCCAATTCATACTGATACCCCTCCCTGCCTCAGAAAGCATGTTAAGCCTTTGATCCTGGCTGTCCTTTGCAGATCTGTGACATGATACTGGCAATCAAAAGCCCGAAAATCTGACAACCAATCTTACCGGGTACTGTGTCACCCAGTAACTGGGTTGTTCCAGGTTACTGAAGCCACACCACATACTGGTATTCAGCTGCAACCAGTTTGACTGGAAGCCTACCACAACATAGTTAAAAGGCTATGCATAAGACGAGTCTTTACTAAATGTACCTTGTGGGGACGTCACGGACCTGGCAGACGTCGGGTATAATTAGGAGATCACATTTTCGAGTGACTGCCGCTAAATGTACCTTACCAAGACACCGCTACTCGGGTATATTTAGTAGTACCAGTTTAAAATTAATCATTACTACAATGTCAGACTGCTAACAGAAGTGAAAACTTGAAACTCCAAAATATCAGTAGTTTCTTTCAATCAACAAACATAATTGTAGAATCAAACATTAAAATTTTATAATTTGTGAATTAAAATGAATAGCATTCACCTGATTTTTATGTTTATGGGTAATTATTATTTTAATAATGGCGAGATTGGTACTTAGTGTGAGTATTTAGGGTGGGGAATATCACGTGACGGGTCTAAGTTAGTTTACCAAGCAATAATAATAAGACGTAGTCGACGTTGCCCTGCTTCGCGGGGACCCTATTTCTGTCTACAGGGTTTAAAGGAACCTAACATGAAGGCGATGACGGAGCTCGTTCGCTCGCTTTGCTAGCTCACTTTTTTTTTTTTTTTTTTAAGGATGGGAAATCATCCAATGACCCCTCCCGCTCTGGGTGGAGCGGAAGGGAGTGTCAGACTCTTACTGACTAAAACCCATCCGTGTTCCTTCCTTAGCCCTTTATGTTCCGGGGCAGCGGTAACCCTTTCGGACAATCCCGCTGCCCCGGCAGGCTTCGGCCCTAACGGGCCCCTCCATGTCTGCTGACATCTCTTTGAGGCGCGCGTGGAACACATACGCGCCGTCCGGCACGGGCCTGGTCCTGATCGGACGGCGAGCTACCCATTACTCGCCGTCCGCAGGCCCGCGCCTACGGTGGCCGGGAGTCGTCACGCGGCTCCCGACGCCCGGAGCGTCTACCGCGGCGGCTGGGACGGGCGGCCCTCTCGGCTCTCTCCCTCTCCCATCCCGCCACCTCCTTCGCTAGCATGACTGCTTCGCAGAAGGAGGTGACTGCCTCCCACTCCCTCTCGCCCCGGACCATGGCTTGGACCAGGGCCGGGTTGCTAGCTCACTTGAGCCCCCGTTATCCCCTTCGAACCTAACCTGTCCAAGTCGGGGTGCCCCAAGTCCCGAGCCCGCTTCGCTCGCTCTTGCATCCTAAGTTCTCATTGCGTTTTACTATGTCGAGATAGATGAATGTAATACATCCTGTACATTCAATGTATTGATAATTAAAAATATATTTAGCATGGTAAAATTAGGTACAGTCTGCTTCAGAGAAAAGGAACCCCCCCAAGACTTAAAGATTATCGCCCGAACGCGCCCGCGCCAGCCGTCGCTCGAGCGACGGCGGGCGCGTCACGTGACTCAAGCCCCCCGCAGCTCCCTCTTCCGCGCGCCGCTCCACTATTATTTGCAAGTTTTTAATAATTATCCGAACCGTATACCAAGAATAACTTACAAAAAGACACACTACGTGCGATTGAGGATACGAACCTGCATCACCAGGCGCCAGCCGATCATCCAGACCGTGCTTAATACCACTAGACTATTGGTTCAGTTAGCGATCTCAAAGAAAATTCGAATAACATTACTCCTTTTATCGAACAAGGTTGATAACGGTCTAATCTTCTAGATATTAAGGTTTAAATTTCAACTTCCACCACGTGTCATATTACTAGCACCATACCGTCTTGTTTTTACAAAAAATGCAATGCGTAACTCCTCAATTACCTAAAAGATAAAGTTGAAATTAGCATAAATTTCTTGTTTGGTTGAATAGAATGTGCTTGATTCCGATTGTTGCACTACCGTAATTTTACTTCAGAAACTTAACTGCTGTATGAACTGCGAGTTAAGGCTGAATTTAGAATACTTCTTTGGCTTATTTACTAAACTGTGATTGGGGGTATAATTATTTTTCAAATCGTTTTGTTTTCGTGCCGATCCGCTTGTGTGTAATATCTTCGTCGTAATATTATCCAATTTATGAACAGTTGGTTTGGAATTAACCGATAGTATGATTCGATTAACAACTTTTTTGAAGGCTAAAATTGTTGTTCTCTGGGAACAAGAACAAAGCAGAAAGAAAATAGCACGACATATGGGCATAACGGTAAGATTTACGTTAAACACATATTTATTGTTGCAATCATGTTGCATTATTACTTACAAGTTGGATTTTTTATATATTTCTAATATTATTATTTTTATTACAGAGAAAAACAGTTCATAGATGGATACAAGGTATCAAGCGATGGGTGATGTGAAATGTGATCGCCAAGGCCCTCGCCCAATTGCTTACAGTGCTTACCTACACTAATGAATCGGAGGGACACCGTAATATTGTGGAAGTTCACTCAATGGCACCCTTCAAAACTACGCGTTCAAGTGCTGACTTCAAGAAGTGATAATTATACAGTGACAGTGACTGCCATTCTCTCCGTTATTAATAGGCAATGTACTCGGCAGATTGATTGTGTAACTTAACTGATAAAATTGCACTGGAACGTATGAGCAAGTGTTAATAATCCCCAATATTTGTAGGATCATTATCTCGTAGTTAATCAATAATAAGCAACCTTTATTATTATCAATCCAGTTACTCTTGTTTACACATCTTGTAATGTGTTAAAGGTGCACCATCTGACCTCACATATTTTTCTAATGTTGTGTTAAATAAGGGTTATCAGAAAATGTGATAAAAGAGAAAGATGTATATTGCTATACTGTTATAGTTTAGCATGTTGGTTCTTCCTCTGTAAGTCACAGGCACAAATGACAACTTTTCATTTTTTAACCAGGATTTTTTTCTTTTAAGATTAATGTTTTCACAACTTTAATTAAATAAATATTATTGTAGTTATGTTTCTAGAAATATCTACTATAAACTAACCGTTATATATCTATTTAGGCATATAATTTGTGTTTAGTTAATATTCTAAATAACCCTAATTTAACACAGATAGAAAAAAACTGTATACTCAACCAGGAAGTGGATTTCATGAAGTCCTAAAAATGTAATTAGAGAAATAAATTAATGTTGTATATACCTAGCTTTTTTTACAAACCTCATACCCACTTTAATATTTGATTTCTTAAATTATATTTAACGAAAATCACCTAATCGCCTATTAAGAAAAGAAAAAAAAAGATAAAAGTCTCATCATTCGCAGATTTGAACTCGAGACCATTGCATTGCTAAGCTGCAGTCTTAACCACTAAACCAACGCGATGTCTAAGTTACATTTCAAAAAACTTAAACAGTTTGATGTCAGTACCAAAGGGTTACCCTTTGGTACTGACATCAAACTGTTTAAGTTGGGGGGGGGTTCCTTTTCTACGAAGCGGACTGTACAGCACCAGAACATGTAATGCCCGATGTTTCACAATCCTATCGAATCCTTTGCTCCGCACTCGTACGTAGTTTGGTTTGGAAATGACGAGCATAATGTATACTAATACAGAGAATGCCTGTGTTGAAATACATTTTGCTCTTTAATGTAGCAAGCACAAAGCTGTCCAGCACAGGGGATGACTGTGGTAATATTCAGTCTGGCATTACACAACCGAGTATATTTAGTAGTACACAATCATGCAACACTAGGTCCTAAATATACCCAATTAAGATACTCCAACTCAAAAATTACGAAAGCCTCATGCTAACTATACCCAAGTAAAACCCTAATGGGAGTTTCTACAAGGTACATTTAGTAAAGACACGCATAAGAAAATTAATGATCAATATTTAAAAATATATTTACAGATGCTGTAGGTCCAAATATAACAATGTCACCTTCCTGGCCATGTTTTGGTATCTTAATATCTGTCTTAGTATCTCTCTCAATTCTAATTTTGGTTGCTCCCTTCTTTCCTATAATTGATCCAAGATAATGTCTGCAAATTACATAAATGATTAATATGTGTGGGATGTGTGTGTGTGTTTATCACACCCTACACTGCAATGCCATGGAGGCACTGTATGGTGCTGTTGTACAGGGTCTTATATTATGCTGAGAGATGGCTGTTTTGCGTGGATGTGATGCATGTTTTCCCCAACTTGTTTATTTTACTATTTTTGTTCTTTATGTGCATCATGTTTACTGAAAATATTTTCTTTTCTTTTTTTTTCACTGCAAATTGCTTTCTAAACTCTAAATAATAATATAGGTAGCCAATTTTCATAAAACATGCATGCAATTATTAATTATAATACAAGTAACTTGCACTTACTTAGATACATGTACACTGGTGCTGTACCTAGAATTATCCACCACACACACAACTTCAAAGTCATCATCATCTCCTTCATCAAGAACATCATTGCATGCTATATCTGCAAAGAAATTATTTATTATGAACATAAGATTATCTATTACTTGATCATTATGATAGGTATTCCAGCGGCTTACCCATGTGAATGTTGAAAATTATCTCATGGGAATAGACAATCAGGCATAAAAGTATCTCCAGGACATGGTCTACACAACAATGCCACAGCTAAATCCATTCAGCCATTAAGGTGTAGTCATTGACATATAGTAAATAAATAAACATCCAAATTCACAAACAGACTTTCAGTTTTATTTCCCAAAGGCCAGTTTTTTATAGATTATAAGTACATAAATTGTAAGGTTATTTTGCATTCCCTGTTTTCTACACAGACTAATAATGATGACATTCGTAGACTACATAAATACTTACCATTTTCATACAAGTCGTGTTCTTGGAAAGTAGTTGCATCTACAGCTGGATCATTCACTCTGTAACATCTGCCTTCTATCCACTTTACGTGTGGTCTAAGGATGTCTGCCATATCTTTATTTTTAAAATCTAATTTAGAAACTGAACTGTAAACTACTGTAGTCTGTTTACGACATCCAGGTACGTTTTGATTTTGAGAGTATGTCTGGGGAGTCTGGGGACTGTATGTTTTATTAAGAGTATTAATCGCCCACTTACAAGCCAGCAACAAACAAGTCGTAATTTCAAAAAATCTAAAGCTATTGTGATTATTTTTATTTTTGTTCACATTTGTATTTTATTTTATTTATTTTCTTTTATTGAAGTTTTAACAGCAGCTTCTGTCCACTATATTTTTAATAAATAAACAAACCTACACTCCACAAAATCTGAGAAGAATTATTAATTCACAGGGAGAATAATCTCACCACAAAGTAAAAATGAGAAAAATCAAAAATCTCACACTTGATCAAATCATCTCACACACACAAACACACATATGTTTGACGTGTGACGTTAGCATTACTCAAAAGTACTCTGTGGCATTACCAATGTTGCCAGTAGTGATTGAATTTAGAACCTGTAGTCTGTGTTTAGAACGCTGGGATGTCTGAAAAGGAACGAAATTAGCGTCGAAGGAACGCAAAAATATTGTTACGCCAGATGTCGCTAGCCAGCCCAAGCCCGCCGAGTCAAGACAAGCCGCTACGTCACTTCCCCACTACGTGAGTCTTGCCCTACCAAGTTCTGAGCCAGAGGGGGTGAAGTAGCCGCCAGCCAGCGAGTCGTCTATAAAAGCCCGAAGCGATGATTTTGTAGTGGACTTAATAACAATAATTGTAAGGGGAAACTCTGCCCGGATAAAAGTATAAATCAATTTCTGTTTATTTTTACCATCTGCCGTTTTAATCAGAAGTGGTATCGAACAAAAACCTACGTTAAAACGACGCTCTGCTACATATAAACGTCTACGGTCTCCTATTCGTGAGGATGAAAATTCTGCGTCGGTAAGCCAGATGTCTGAAGATTCAAACGAAGAAGGTCGCTGCACACCACCCGCAAGAAAAATATTGAAGACTCTCCTAGCACAAGAAGTGGAAAAAGCATTCAACGATCTGGAACACGAAGCACCTACCCTCATTCGTCGGAAAGAACACCGTGCCGCTTCGGTAATTCCAGAATTTGATCCTGAAAACGAAGAATGCGCAGTCACTGCTGCAAGTGAATGCCTACCACCAGGCATCCTCCATTATCAAGCAACGCTTCTACGCGGAAATGAAGACTACCTCAAGGTCGTCAACAGCGGAGCCAAGGACATCACATGGAAGGAGGGAGCTGCCCTACTTCGTGCTGAAAGCTGCCAGGAAGGAACCATGCATAAAACTCAGGTCGGTCAACATGCCAATATTTGCAAAATGCCATTAGCCAAATGTGTTTTATAATTGAGTGCCTCATGTGTTGATAATTATGCCATTTGGTAGGTTGACGTAGACAAAATTAGGGTAGGCCCGATTAGCAAATCCGATCATAATCAATTATTCAGTTTATTATCTCGGTATAGTAATTGTTTTGCTAGCTGTACTAAGGAGTTGGGATGTACGGATTTAGTGCAAATGCGCATTAGATTATCCAATAACGATATACGATCCTAGTTTGCCAACAGAAATTCACACGGATGCATGCAAGTTAGGTATCTATTGCAGGCATTCTTTTACAAAAACAAATTGACGGTAGTTTGCGCCCTGTCTTGTATTTTAGTCGCGTTACCAGTCGGGAAGAAAATGTTTATCATAGCTATGAGCTCGAGTCTCTTGCAGTGGTGGCATCGTTGCGAAGGTTTCGTATATATGTGTTAGGTAAAAATGTACGTGTAATTACGGACTGTACTGCGACAATGACTAAACGTGATCTTATTGCAAGCATTTTTCACTGGTGGCTTATAATTCAAGACTATAATAAGATACCTATTTCTATTGACTATAGCTTAGACCGGGTGAGCGTATGAAGCATATTTATAGACACATTAAGTGGGAATCCTATAGATGCCGTTATTGTATACCGTTTAGAAGTAAATGATTGGTTTAGTACAGTGCATGTTAGAAAATAAAGGTGAGCTGTATTGTTTTGTTTACGATTCTGGTGCTGAATGCTCGTTAGTAAAAAGGAAGTTATAAGTGTCATGATGAAGGCCTGATGGTGGTCAGAACATGAACCCTGCAATATTTTAATGAGCTTTCTTTATTTGAATGAGTATGGGTGTTGTTTAACATGTTGTTTTGAGAGAAAAGTTTGTTTAGTAAATCTAGAGGTATTGCATTGTAAAAACAGTAAGAAGAGAATTAAAGTTTTCTGAATTCTGATTTCGAAAGTAAGCCGTAAATGGTCAGAATTGGCCGAGTGGAACATGCACTGCTGTTGAAATTTTCGGTTACAGGTTAACACACAAGAAACGTGCGCAAGCAGGATGGCAGTGTCTGACAGCATCAAAGACGGTGCTTTTCGTGCAAGCAGCTTCGCAACTTCTGCCAAGGAAACGGTGACAGCGAGTGGATGTCTGTACCATTAAGCCAGCTACAGATCTATTGTCTGCCGAATCTGGTGAGTCGTTTTCATTTTATTTTGACTCTGATACTGAGTGCTTCCCTGGTAAACAACAGCAAAAATGGTTACATTGTAATATAGCCCAATCTAGTTTCCAATGCGATTTGATGTTTGCTCGTGTAGGTAGGTCAGTATGTGATATCTCCATCTCTGATCGGATTCCTAAGCCCTAGCCAGTGCAGTCTAGACGTGAAGGGCTACTAATCGGATTCAAATAGCTAGCAAGAAAATAAAGCCACTTACTGCCACACAATAAAGCCAAGCCCAGCCGAGCCAAGCCCAGCCGAGCCAAGCACAGTCGAGCCGAGCCCAGTCGAGCCGAGCCCAGTCGAGCCGAGCCCAGTCGAGCCGAGCCCAGTCGAGCCGAGCCCAGTCGAGCCGAGCCCAGTCGAGCCGAGCCCAGCCCAGCCGAGCCGAGCCCAGCCCAGCCGAGCCGAGCCGAGCCCAGCCGAGCCGAGCCCAGCCGAGCCGAGCCCAGCCGAGCCGAGCCCAGCCAAGCCCAGCTGAGCCAAGCCAAGCAGAGCAAAGCCCAGCCGAGCCGAGCAGAGTCGAGCCGAGCCGAGCCGAACCGAGCAAAGCCAAGCCAAGCCGCTACGTCACTGCCCCACTATGTGAGCCTTGCCCTACCAAGTTCTGCCGTTTTATATTATAATAATGTATGAGTAGATTTATTTATACAGGCCATTGTTTTATTCGCTGATCCCTTACGACCATGTCGTAGCGTTGCTTCTATGTCCGATAGCGCCAGTAGTATGCATGAACAATTGGAAAGCGAGGCTCTCATGGATCTTCTTGACAAAGTTCATTTCCCCATAAAATATCTTGTTTCTTGAGCTGATGAGTAATCATAGTTTTTCGTTTCCATTGCGGGAGCAATTGTTACAGGATGGCCGACTGTTACGCCAGATGTCGCTAGCCAGCCCAAGCCCGCCGAGTCAAGACAAGCCGCTACGTCACTTCCCCACTACGTGAGTCTTGCCCTACCAAGTTCTGAGCCAGAGGGGGTGAAGTAGCCGCCAGCCAGCGAGTCGTCTATAAAAGCCCGAAGCGATGATTTTGTAGTGGACTTAATAACAATAATTGTAAGGGGAAACTCTGCCCGAATAAAAGTATAAATCAATTTCTGTTTATTTTTACCATCTGCCGTTTTAATATATTTAAAAAAAATCTATTTATTCATTATGAATAAATTTTTGTAGTAAGTTATGTTAGTTTGTCAGTATCATGAAGGCGGCAATCTTCGCATCTTATAATTGTTATTAAGTACTTTTGCAGATCATATATTATCATTATCGCTCACAAAGTACAGAGGCCAGCACATCAACCTACCCCAATCTGTCAAATTTTCTCAATTTAATATGAACCTTATAATTTTGTGGTAAAGTACAAAATCTCTCAAATATTAAAGAAATTTGACAGATTGGGGTAGGTTGATGTGCTGGCCTCTGTACATATGTAAAATATGTACCAGTTTTGTATAGAAAAAAATTGCTTGATGGCAGCCTCAGTCATATATATTTAAAAAAAACACCTTACTTATAGCTAATCCTACAGCTTCCAGAAATTTTCATTGTGTAGGCTCATGTTTTTATACCCAGTGAACGAAAATATGTTCACTGCATATACGAAGATGTATGCCGTCTCTGGCGTGCATGGGCTGTTAAAGTGTCTGTATTTAATTTATTTCGGTTTTCCGTTTTAGTTAATTTAAGTTTTCTGAAGACACGTTCTACAGATGCGGCGTCGTCGCTAGAGGTCGCAGAGTGCTTTTTGATAGACTGAGATGAAGTAGTACTTTAAGTACAGTTCAACAAAAAGGAACGAAGAGAACGCTTAAAAGATGGGAACGCAAAGGGAACGCATGACCGTAAAATAGAACGCAAAATGTTCCAAAAGGAACGATTTGGCAACACTGGGCATTACTGCTCTATCAAAAAGTACTCTGTGCATTACTGACAGCATTGACCACAGAACATATATACCCTGGCATCTCAGAACCTATTACATTTTTTCCTCTATGCTCTGGGGGTCTACTCCCTAACTCCGTCCGTCCGTCCGTCGGCCCGTCCGCCAGTAGTCCGATACGTCGGTCGCGGTCGGTGTGAACCCTACTAACGATTTTGGACTCATCAGTTTCAAACGGAATCATAGACAATATTCGTGAACGAACGACGCATGGCGATACAGTTGCACTATTTTACCGGTCGATTACCGGTTTACTTATTTTGTAGTTTTCTAGATTATTAAACAAAAAATAATACTTTTGTCGTTAGAAAATGACCACATTTAAAAAATATACCTTTTATTATGTCAAATACAGAACTGAATTATTTTTGCCATTTTTGTCTGGAAACTGGCATCATCCTGTTATATATACCTTTGCCAGTTTACTTTTTTGAAGGAAATTTTATAAAGAAATGTCAAAGGCCGCATTCCGAATTTAGTTTGTCTCATCGTCTCACATGCGTTCCGATTTAGGCCGCTTTCCGAATTGGCCAATATCGCTCACAGCACTCAAATCGTCTCACATGCGTTCCATAATGGATATCACGATTATGACAGCTGAGAGCTGTCAACAATTCGGAACACTCGTTAGCGCGCTCACAGTGCTTACTCGGTGTCAAAAAGATATTACAGCAGTATTTCTTCATAAAAACACCACAAGTTTCTTCCTTTTCTTTGTTTATGTGGCGACTGTCAGCCAGAAGCACAATTTCGAAAATGCCACGTTATTAAAAAGATATGGTGCAACTCAAAACAAAACACACACTGACACATCCTCATCCTCACACACACACACACTGTCATTTTTGACAGCGCTCACGGTGATATTTGTACGAGGCATGGTCGGCGTTATCGCAAGATGGCGCATGCCATGACGTCATCTATGACGATTCACGGGACATCGTTATCGCGCTCACGCCAATTCGGTACGGGTTTTAGCACGCTCAAATCGATTACATCGATTATGTCCTCAATTCGGAACGCGCCCTTAGTTATTACGATTATGACAGCTAAGAGCTGTCAACAATTCGAAACGCTCGTGAACGCGCTCACAGTGATTACTCAATGTCAAAAATATATTATTACAGTATTTCTTTGTATTCTTCAGTTCTTCTTCTTTAGTTAGGTGGCGACAGTTGGCCAGAAGAAAAAAAAATACCTCTACATTTAAAAACAATTTTGACAAAACTAAATCGAATTTGACAATCGCGACACCACGTGGAAAATATTTTATTTTGCTTTTAGAAGATATTTTATTTTTATATGGAATTTTTCTCTTTTTGTATGGAAAATATGAAAAATTATTACCTACGTGTTGAGTTTTAGGGGTATGCGGGTTCTATAGAGGGGGTCGAAATTTTCATTATTTTTACGATAGGACACACACACCGTTTTCGAGATATACGCAAAAGAAAAGAAAAAAACATCAGCATAGCTATTCACAAAGCTACGACACGGTTTGGAACCGTATCGAATGTCAATGTTATCGACGAAATCCTATAATCGCTATTCACAAATCCGAAACCGTACAATTTTGACAGTTCATATACGGTATGAAGACATCAATTCTTCCGACAGGTATTTGCTGTCGGAAGTGTTATCGAATAACAAAATATTGTTTAAAAAAGAATAATCTAAGCAATAAGTGTCAAAACACGGCTCCGGGCAAGGTCCTCATGCCCTTGCATGAATGCAAAGAGCATCTGCCGCTGCTCCAATGACACTCTTTTCTGAAAATATGCATTTTCAATATTGGGTACCACGTTTTATAAAATGAAAATGAGGAAATAGTAATTTGTTTAAATACCGATAAAATACATACAACCATTTTTCTGTAAAAAAAAAAAAAAGTAATTTTTCACTCCTCAATTATTATCTTTTTTTAATTCGCCCAAAGGGCAGGCTATAGTCTTTCGACCATACGCCTTGTCTTCCGTGTAGTTCTCAATTATCTCTATAGCTCAAAACAAGATTCAGAAAAATAATTATTCCAGATTTTTAGGTTTGACAGAAAGTTGAAGTTTACAAAGCAAGTTTAATAGAAATCAGGTAAATTTTATTTATTAATAAAATCATTGCTTACCTACTGTTTTTTATTTGTTAATAGTTACTGAATGCATAATCTATAGTTGCCCATAGTGAAATACTCAATAAAAATCATTTATGTACCACATAAAATTTTCTACCACGAATATCTATTTACTACCATTTTGTAGCGTTCCCCGTATACACACCTAAAAAAAACCGTTCCATACGGATCTGCGAATAGCGTTTTGCCGGTCCTTCGGTTCAGAAATCAGGTTATCCAACAAGTGTCATTGTCGATACGATAGTGAATCGTATGTTTGTGAATACAGGTGCAGAGTACTGTTTTTGTTGGTGTGCCAACTAATTTATTCCACACCTTTTAGAAAATGCCCTGCGCTGGGTTGCGACAGTCGGTCTTTCCATGCCGCCATGAGATCGCGCCGGAGCGGAGGTCCGTCCGCTCCGCAGCGATGCAGAAGCGGGTTTTCCTCCCGGCGTAGTGCCTCCGCGCGCCACTCATACAGGCGCGCGAGGACTATCACCTCCGGATCCCATGGCGGCAGTCCGGCAAGGAGGCTTGCCGCCTCGCCCGAGATCATGCGAAAAGGTGGTAGCCGTAGAGGCTACCACCTTTTGGGGCGCGTTCAAATAGTGGGCGGCTCGTAGCCGCAGTGAACGCGCCCATACCGGGGCCCCATATACGGCCATGGACCGCACGACCCCCGCGTAATGCCTCCGGCAGAAGGCATTTGGCCCCCTCAGGTTGGGCAAGAGCCGCTTGAAGGCGGCCCCGGCCCGTTCCAGTTTGGGGGCCAAACGTCGGAAGTGTTCGACGAAGTTCCACCGGCTGTCGAGGACGAGACCCAGGTATTTCATCGTTGTCTCGACGCCGATGTGAACCCCTCCTACCGTTAGTTGGGATCCCGATGGTGGCCCGTTCCGAAGCCCATGAAAAGACATGGCTTCGGACTTGTGCAATGCCACCTCGAGACCCATCTACCGGATCCTCTCCACGACTATCGCAACCCCGCGTGTCATCGCGTCGGCCGCCGCCTGATGCGACCTCCCCTGCGCCAGGACCAGCGTGTCGTCAGCGTAGCTGATAAAGTTAATGCATGCAACCTGTACCTGTTTAATCTGAGTATGCAAACTTCTTTGAGTACAATGTGTGTCACCAATCAAAAAGTACTCTGTGTGTGTCACCGAAACCTTGTTGTTTATAGGTTTTGTTATTTTGTTTTGTCAAATAAAAAACCTCTGGAACTGTGAGATCGCCACTCTATCAAAAAGTACTCTGTGGAGATCGCATTTTTCATGTTACTGATATAATGTTTTAAATCGAGACTACACAACTCGTAATAGGTTATGGGCCCCTTTATTTTCACTTAAATATCTGTTGGAAATTATTAAGCATGGAGCTAAGTAAAATACAGATAAGTAAGCTTGATGGAAATAACTGGATACAATGGAAGTACCGCATGTCTGCTCTGTTACGGGGCATGGACGGACTTTTGGACATTATTCAGGGAAAAACTCAAAAACCGAATAAGCCTGTAGCTGAGGGAGGTGATGCTGATGCTGCTTCCGCAGTGGCTTTGATGGAGTATAACAAGAAGTTATCGGAGTTTGTTAGGCTGGAAAGTACTGCGTTACTGCTGGTTACGAACAACATATCAAATGAAATCTTAGACAAGGTGAATCGATTCTCTCATCCTAAGGACGTATGGGATGAATTGCATAGACTCTATGACGGTGTCAATGAAGACAAGTTGTATGAAGTATGTATGGAGTTCTTTAAATTTCAAAAGGATACTGCTGATGACATGGCAACTCATGTATCGAAATTGAAAAATATGTGTGGGCACAAACTGAATGAGGAATTATTAAAAGCTGAAGAAAGTAAGCAATTACCAGAAATACTTTTAATTTGCAAGATTTTAGATACACTGCCAGAAAGTTATTTTTCATTTAAATCGAGTTGGATGTTGATGTCCAAGAAAGACTGTAGAGACTATTACCAGCCAACTATGTGCGCATGAAAAAGCGCTGATAGGAAGTAAGGAAGGCACGTCTATTGAAGCGCTTCTCACAAAAACAAATACGAAAGGTGTCGAGAAACAGAAGGAACTGACTTCGGGGAATAAAAAAGTTACCAAGTTCAGATGTCATATCTGTAGAGAGGTTGGTCACTTTAGGAAAGATTGACCAAATAAAACTGGTAAGGAAGATAGAAGGAATAGTAGTGACAGCACAAATATGGCGGTACTACTAAATCTGACTGAATGCACCCAAGATCGTGAAGAATGGTTTGTTGACAACAGAGCTACTCACCACGTTACGATGAGAAGAGATTTATTTGAAAGTTTCGAGCACTTCAGTATACCTCACACAGTTACTACGGCTGATGGAAATGTAATAGAAGCCATAGGAAAAGGGACAATTAGAATTAACCCTAATGTTGGAAAAGATTTTTTCCTCAGTGATGTCTGGCTTGTTCCTTGTATTAGCAAGAATCTTTTTTCAGTGCTAGCGACACAGGACAAGAATACAAACAGTGTATTTGAGTCACGAGTAACTACATGCTCTATTAAGGTGAATGGAATAGTCGTCGTGACAGGAACCAGAACAAGATATGGTGGGTTATGTAAGCTGAATTGTAAAGCAATTAAACCAAAGGTAGCCGCATCGATTAATGTGGTAGATACCTTGCAGCTGTACCATGAACGCATGGGCCACCAAGATAAAAGGCATGTGAAAGGTCTAATAGAACGAGAGTTGAAAATAAAGACAAAAGATAATGGCATATTGTGTGAAGGCTGTATTTTCGGAAAAACTCACAGACAGAAGTTTGGTAGTAGAGAAAAAGCTTAAATGCCTGGAGAACGGCATACGTTCGGATGTTTGCGGTCCTTTCCCGTTTTCAGTCTCGAAGTTCCGGTATTTCGTCCTTTTTAAAGATGAACACACTCGATTTCGCTACGTCTACTTCATGAAGACAAAATCTGAAGTACCTGAAAAGCTGAAGCAAATGCTGGCAGAAGCTAGAGTAGCAGGACATACCATCAAAGAATTCCTTAGTGATAATGGTGGAGAGTTCAACAATGAACTAGTTCGGAAAGAATTAACGAAATACGGAATACACCAAAGCCGTATACGCCTGAACAGAATGGGTGTAGCGAAAGAGAAAACCGTATGATCGTAGAGTCAGCTAGAAGTATGATGCATGCACATGAAGAGTTGCCTCAAAAGTTGTGGGCGGAGTTGGTACAGACAGCTGTTTATGTGTTAAACAGGACAGGACCAACTTCCGTGGAACACAAGACTCCGTTTGAGCTTTGGTTTAGGAAGAAACCACAGATAAAGCACCTGAGAATTATTGGCTCGGTTTGCTATGCACATGTTCCTAAGCAAAAAAGGAAGAAATTGCATAAAAAAGCTACGAGATGCATACTGGTTGGATACGATAATGATGACGGTTATAGACTATGGAACAAGGAATCCAATTACATAGTCAGGTCGAGAGACATCATTTTTGATGAAAAGCCATTGGAAACGAAATTCCAAGAGCCAGATGAGGAAGTCACAGAAGTGGAAATTCCCGTTCAGGTACGAAGGGAATTATGATGTAGTGACACCTGCTACGATCAATAATCAAGTCGTAACGATCGATAACGCAATGAATAATCAATTGGAAATTCATACACCTGTTATCGAAGAAGACAATTTTGATGATGCTGTATCGACTCACGAAGAATCAATTGAACCAAGGGGAGAAAATGACGATGTTGATAATGATGATCTGGAGCAGATGGTTGGAAATGATGATGTTAATGAAGATGAAGATAATCTTGAGGAACTCATTAACGCTCAGAGTGATCGTATACTGCGAGATGGATCATTAATCAGACGTCCGGCTAGGTTCAATGATTATGTCATGGTTACAAACGGGTTTTTCGAACCAACATGTTACAAAGAAGCAATATCCTGTAACGAAAGTGAACTTTGGAGGAAAGCAATGGACAGCGAGATAAATTCTCTGAACGAGAATGAAACGTGGGTTCTAAAAAAGCTACCAAAGAACAGAAAAGCAATACCATGTAAGTGGATTTTTCGCGTGAAGCTGAATGCTGATGGATCAGTCGACAAATGTAAAGCAAGATTAGTTGCTAAGGGTTTTCGCCAGAAGAAAGGAGAGGACTATGATCAGACTTTCAGTCCTGTTGCGAAAATGACCACGGTCCGAACTGTGATTAGCATCGCAGCAAGCGAAGGTATGAAGATGTGTCAATTTGATGTGTCGACGGCATTTTTATATGGAACACTCTCGGAAGAAGAAATTTATGTTAGGCAACCCGAAGGCTATGATGATGGTTCTGGAAGGGTATGTTTACTGAAGAAAAGTCTCTATGGGTTAAAACAAGCCCCGAGATGTTGGAATCAGAAAATTCTTAATTTCTTCAAGGAAGTGGGCTTTAAAATCAGTGAAGCCGTGTATCGGCTTCACTGATTTTAAAGCCCACTGTTTATTTGTTAGAGAGAAAAACCACCGGAAACTGATTGTGGTTCTCTACGTTGATGATGGGCTAGTAGCTGGAACGGATCAAGAACTCATTGATGAATTTATTGAAGAGCTGGAAGAAAGGTTCAAGATTACAACCAAACCAGCTACCTATTTTCTAGGTATAGAGATTTCAACCAGAGAAGGTATTGGAGTAGTAATACATCAAACATCTTACGTTAAGAAAGTTTTGAACAGATTTGGAATGCAGGACTGTAAACCTGTGACGACACCAATAACCAAGGAGAATATAATCTCACAAAACGAGAACGATGAGTACGTTCTGAAAAACTACAGGCAAGTAGTTGGAGCACTTGCATATGTAATGGTCGGAACAAGACCTGATATTGCATACGCAGTCAGTGTAGTGTCAAGGAGTCTGGAGAAACCGACTCAAGCGGATTGTGTCAGAGTAAAACGTATCATGAGATACTTACAGTACACAATTGATCTCGGCATTATGTATAGAAAGAACTATAAAATTGGAATTATAGAATCATACAGTGATGCTGACCACGCAGGCGATGTTGGAACTGGAAGATCGACTTCTGGAGTACTTTGCTTATATGCCGGAGGACCAGTTTCCTGGATGAGTCAGAGACAGCAAAGTGTCGCTATTTCGACAACGGAAGTCGTTTTGTATGTACCATAGAGGAAAAAAATTTAGTATGAATTTTTTTTCCTCTATGGTACATATGTCGCAGCCAACTGGTTAAATTAGCCGTTCAGTTAACTGCCTAGCCTTTCAACTAAACGGCGGCCGTTCAACTAACGGCCTGAATGATATTCAATTACAGTTTAGGTTGGAAGTCTGTAACCAATCACGCGCGAGCCGAATTGGTTGCAGTGCAGTAATTAAGGCATTGCACCCCGACCAAGTGGGTTAGGTTAGGTTAGAACTGTGATCAACCGCGTTCGAGCCGAGGGAGGAAGCGAGGCGAACACTACTTCTATAGGCCAGGCAGTTAACTGAGCGGCTAATTTAACCAGTTGGCTGCGACACATACAAAACGAAACTCATGACAACAGAAGAAATATTGGGCATGGAGTATGGACGTTCCGTTTCTGATAATTTGTAGAACAATGGATTAAGTATGTTTTTTTTATGGGCTAACGGTACTTAAAGCAAACGTGAATACTCTGGTTTTTAACATTTAATCTAATATCGTGATCAAAATTACCCTTCATAGATACTTAAAGAGTGCGCCTGCACAATGTGTTAATAATGGTAGGTACAGCGCAGAATCTTAAAATGTCGTCTATTAGAACTTAACCTTATACCTACTATCCTAAATGAAATTTTTTTTTAATTAACTTGCTTAAAAATACGTAAACCAGCTAAACCAATGGAATGTAATTTTATGCAATTCTGTTATTTGGTCACGTACGCATGATACACAGTTTGCACTGCCAAAAGTTAGGTCAAGGTTAACCTTTTAACCGCCCGACTTCATATCATTTGTCGTGCCTCCAGCGCACGAAGTTAAAAAAAAAAAACGAAAAAAAATACCTGATAGAAAACAGCGTAATTACCTAAATAAAAAAGCAGATTAAACGAGCTGTGGTTTTTTGTCGTAAATATACGACCCTGGCGAAATGGACCCGAAAATATTTGTCGGATTAATCCGACGTAAGCGGTTAAAAGGTTAAAGTTCATTGTAGAATTACTCAAACGACATATTTTTTTGTCTTTATTACCAAAAAATGAGTTAACATTAAAACTGGATAGGTATAGAAACTAGAGCATTACTAGATTAACATGCATTTCACCCATATTATTACGTGAGTCTGATTTTTACACATTTAAAGACGTGAAAGTTTTGTTATTTTACTTCGAAAGTATTTACAATAGCGCCACTTATCAACGACGTGTATTCGTGACGACTTATATCGCTAAGCACTAACTAGTCCAGTGTAATCCCACATAGATGGCGCTAGCGGCAGTGCTAATTAAACTTGAAACTTAACCTCCACATTTTAAGGTGCAGAATATCTCTTCTGTGTAGACTGTGTACGAATATTTTGTGCCATACCTAATCTCAGACGCTTTGGATTAGGTACGGACTCGCATCGAAAAATACCTTTTCATACCACTTGCTCAAAAAAGTGACATTCTATGCCACGAAAAGCGAACATAACAATAGTCATTTTTAATCTGTTAAAAACAGGGAAAGAAAATTGTACTCAACCAGGCCATTAAAATATTAAAAAAAAAAAAAAAAAATTTTACTGAATTTCATTCATCCTCTAGGGGGAGAATGTGATTTAAATTTGGAATACTTACCGAAATTTATACTGAACTACATCTGTGTTTACACCATTGAGTTTGTATATAAAGCATTATACATCTTTTTGAAAAAGAAATACGCATTTATTATGCAGTTATGATTAATAAAATGACGAAAACCGACGAGGCCGTATGAGCTTGATGCCTTTGCTTTTCCGACAAAAAAATATTAGTCTAGGAATTTGCCGCGTTTTTGTTTTCTTCAAATACATAAACGTTAAGTTTATTTTAATTTATTTTTATAAATAAGTTAATGTTTAAAATGCTTATATTATTATTGTGTTAATTTTTTCGCAAATGGTACGAAAAGTAGAGTATTTTCCTCGGTGATAAAGCTGTCTTAGTCTTGGGTGAACTTAAATCCCTCGCTACACTCAGGACTCGTCTTAAGTTTTTAACACCCTCGCTACGCTCGGGAGTAAACCTCGAGTCCTTCGTTACGCTCGCGATTTAAATCGTCTCCCGCGACAGAAGACACTGCTTTATCCGCTGGTTAATAATCTACTAAATCCACATACCTGTTCTAATATTTATGCCTCACGTCTAATCAATGCTCGCGTGACGCTATTGGAAAATTAAACAGCCAGTGATAAGAATAATAAATAAAATGGATATGTCACAACAAAAGCAAGGGTTTCATACACCTACAGGCAACAGTATTTGGTAAGTTTCAGAAAATATTGTTTTCTTACACTGCCTGGTGATGACGTGTTTTTTTTTTTGCCAAAACTCGTGTTTTAGTAGACTTTGCTACGATCGACGCTCGTACGCTGAAACTCATGTAACAAAAGAAAAGGTACCCACTAAATACATAAATTATATGAAATTTAAAAACAAACTGTTTCATTCTAAACTGAGTCGGAAAGGAGATATTGTCAAAAAACTGCTTTTGGGCGTCATGTACCCAATATGGCGCTGTCCAACTGAGAACCTGTACAGCTGAGAATCTGTCCAGTTGCGAATCTATCCAAATGCTCCGGAGGGGGATTGGCGGCACGAGCAGCAAAGGTGTTTATGTGAACATTCGAAAAGACACGTCGAAATCAATAAAATCACCAATTTTCAAAACTCTAGGAAAACTTTTATATAAGTAATAGGTTTTTTGAGCCCCAAATGACTATTCCTTAAGTGTTCTTAAGGGCGTTTAAGCTGTACGGCATTTCATACAAACTTTCAAGCCCTTGTTTTTCGAAATGAATAAACCGATCATAATGAAACTTCATACGCTTAAGCAGGATACAAATGTCTAAAAAGTTACTTAAGAACACACTATCAATCTCAATCCGAATCATTTTGAAGGATATTGCTAATCCATTGTTCCTATCCACTCTGCTCAACAACGTAAATACCTAACACAATGAATGTTATTGAACTGTCAAAATGAAACCCATTGCTACTGTTAGTGTGTTGCGCAATTACCCCACAGGAATCCGATTCCCGACATCCCCTCTACAATTTCACAACGACCCCGGGTAGGCAAGAGCTTATTCTTACGCTCTACGCAGGCCATCCGGGACAAACCCCATTGAGGTAATAATGTACCAAACCCCAGGAAAATTTGATTCTCGGCCGTGATCTGCAGTGGCCTCTATGGAAAGCCCTCGTCGATTGCGTACCCAAGTTGAGCGCTGCAGACACAATCTGTCGAAGTGGGGGATTACTGACCCATTCAATACCCAGTGCGAGTGCGGTGCCTCTAATCAAACCATGCCCCACTTGCTGGAATGCCCTAAGTGCCCGTTTACCTGCAACTTCAATGCTACTGATGCCGCAATCAACCAATCAACGTGACCACGTTTACATTATTATTAAATAAACAATATTAAATATCGACACACGCAAAGAGAAGAAGCATGACTGTTTAACTAACAGTTTAACTACCTAATTTCATGATGCTGCTGATGTTTAAATAGGTTGTTATACAAACAAATGGATATTACGAGAAAAGGCGAGTGAGCGAGTCAGCATGCTTATTGCTCTCAATTGTGGACAAGGCGTAATATACTAAAGGCGATAAGACGTCTGATAAGATTATCATTAACCTATTGCGCTGCTAAGTAATATGGTATTTATATTTTCGTTTGTAATATAGTTAATTGACACTGCAACTTACGTGCTCGTGTTTTTTTTTCTTGAACAATAATAATTATAAGACCTTGAAAATGGACAAAAACTTTCCGAGGGTAGTAAATACGTCTTATTTGTCAAATTATCATTATACTAACGTAAATAAAGAAGGTAAGTACCTTAAAATTATCTTTAATTGTGATTTCACAGGGCATGGTTTGATACAGTCAGCCTCAATAAGATGTTAGGCACTTCAATAACTCAATCAATAATCAACATCATTGATATATAAAAAAAATATCAATGGTACACCCATTGATATTTTTTTTATATATCAATGATGTGTACTTAATAATTATGTTTTGTAACATCTTTTTAGGTTGACTGTGCATTGTAATTAGGTAGGTATATGGTCTTCTATCTTTTCTAACTGTGCTGTTTTTGTAATACTTTGTGCAATAGCATTGCATAATGCATAGGTACACACGGCTAAACATCAAGCTATACATTTCCGGTTTTCGCTGACCTCGCAATGTATAGGTTTTTCGTACAATCAGAAGTCAGCTTATACTGGTTATCTATAGCTTGATGTGTAGCCGTGTGTATGTACAGAGGCTAGCACATCAAGTTACCCCAATCTGTCAAATTTCTTTGATAGATTTTCAACTTTACCACAACCGAATAAGGTTCATTTTCAATTGTGAAAATTTGACAGATTGGGGTAGGTTGATGTGCTGGCCTCTGTACCTATGTGAAGTCAACCCACAGAGTACACTATAATATACTGAAAAGTCAACCGCACATAAGGTGCTCCTTAGGCTACATTCCGAATTATGCCATAATCGCTCACAGCACTCACATCAATAAAAAATTTGCGTTCCGATTTAGACAATGACTAAATAAACGTGTATTCCTATAGAAATCGAGCACTTAAGATGGCCACCTTTCGTAGGGTTTCGCACACTGTTTTATACAACACGAGGGCATGATTTTCCTATTAATGGACACCAAAATACCTAGTTTATAGACGTATTTCTCTCGAAAACAACAAACATATTTTGAGCGATCAACCGTTTGACAGCACGTCTACCACAAAACCATTCATAAAACTCGGCACTCAACGTGGCGACCGGTCACGCATAGACATGATTTTGACGTCACCAAAAGTTTTGCCAAATTTAGTACTTGCAAACATTTAGATGTTTCTTTTCCTAAGCAGCTCTTGATTATTTAAAAAGAAACAGAACGCTTTTTGACATATGGGTGTCGATATGATGCATATGTACAACTATTATTTTTATAGTAGAATATGCCGTCTCCATGCTTCTCCTATCTCAATGGATTTAAATGTCACGACTATGACAGCTGAGAGCTGTCGACAATTTGGAACGCTCGTGAACGCGCTCACAGTGCTCACTCAACGTCAAAACGATATTTCAGTATCTCTTTATGTATTCATAATATTATACACCACAAACTTTTTCTTCGGTTAGGTAGCGACAGTAACCAAAAGCACAATTTCGAAAATGCCACGCTAGGTAAAGATATGATGCGACTCAAAACAAAACGGCACTACTGTCGTTTTTGACAGCGCTCACAGTGGTATTATTTTAGGGCATGGTCGGCGTTATTGCAAGATGGCGCATATCATGACGTCATCTATGACTTCGATATCGCCCTTACGCTTATACGGAACACCCTATAAGCAACCTCAAACGATTACAGCGCAACTCGGAACGCACTCTTTATGATTTGACACTGACAGCGCCTTTATGTCGTGGTCAAGGACATAATGATCAGAGCGTAGACAGAGAAACTAATTAGTTTCTCCGTCTACGGATCGGAGTAATTTAGCAATATTCATTCAGACTTGAATTATTTTTTTTTTTAAATATTTTAATGGCCTGGTTGCTGGGACCTTTTAGCCAAATTCAGACTTGAAAATGAAATGAATGTCGTTCCGTTACCAATAATATTATCGTTTAACGTTCCAAAATTTGTAACGATACTAAAACCTAAAAACATCAATAACCTTACAAAACAAAAACGTTATAGAATATCATTTTCGTAGAACAATATTATACTACTACCTTATAAAGTTATAATAGATAAATCCAGCAAGAAATAATCCGTATTAGGAGATTGGCAATACGGGAATAATCATTTTATCTTTACCACATTCAAATGCTGATGTAAAAAGCCGCATCCCCAGTAGGGCCACGCGGCTCTGTGAGGCCGTGCTGCGCGGCCGAGCCTCGTGAGTTCTTATAATGGGGACGCGTTGCAAAAAAATGGCAAAAGAACAACTCCGACAGTCCCATAGAACCGATACAAATCTATTAATAAATGGATTTGATTGTTAATCAACTCTATTTTGGCGCGAATGCAAACATAACTCGGTGTACCGGTGGGTACAACAAGCGCACTGACCGGCCGCGCGGCCCGTTCACACTAGCCAGAGCCGCGTGGCTTCCTTTGAAGTAGACCGACAAGCGGCGGGTTGAGCGAGGCCGGCCGCGCGGCTCAAGGCTCAAGCTCAAACCTTGCTCACGTGTCCACACCACAGATTACTAATATTAAGTAGCTAGCTAGTCCACACACGAGGATCGGCCTCACGGAGCCGCGCGGCCCTAGTGGGGATGCGCCTTTATGATGTAATCTATTAATAGAAAAATTACGAGTACGTATCTAAAATAATTACCTATTCCATTTAGGCTTTTTGATTTTGATTTTTGTTAAGCATCCTGATTTAAGAGTAAACTAGTCGCGAGCTCGAACTCACTGGTGGTCATGGCACTCATGGCCAAAAAGCACGCTGTATCACCTGGCTTCGTGTCCGACAAAGCTAGCATCAGCGATGAGCAGTTAAGACACTATACTCAGTAAAATGACAGTTCATAATAACTCATTTCGGACTGCATTTAGAGATACGCATGTCAAATAAGTTTCGTTTGTTACACTATTCTGTCTGGAAAACCAAGGTTTGGTTTTTGGCCGCAAAAAAACAAAAATACGCCAATTTCAGTCATTTAAGTAACACATACCTAAGCTGTCATTTTACTTTATTTAAAGTCCGACTGTAGCGTAGACAGAGAATAAAGATAGACATGCTCTTAAAATAATAATAATTGCGAAAGTGAGATGACTTATATGTCAAAATGTCTATGTGTGAGCAGGACACAGCATAATTTTTCTATCTCTATTTGCGTATCGGTTTTTTGTTGTTTGCCATCACAGTCATTGATGGCAAACAAATTGTGGTGTCAAAATATTTTCGTTGATTTAAACTGTGAAACGCATACTTTGTGTAATTTGTGACTTTATTGATAATCCAAAAGGTAATATTTAGTGCCTAGTGATGGTGAATTGCTGTATAAATGGCTGTAAAAGTCGTAGTGAACGAAATCAACGAAACATAACCTTTCATCGGTAAGTAGCATTTTGTACCTAATACACCAAGTAAATCTAAGAATGATTGTACTCAAGACTATTTTGTGTCAATTTTGTTATGCAAAATTTATTGATAATTTCATCTTAAAAGACGATAAAATACTAACTTGTTTTTTGTACTAACCGACCAAATTGTGAGACATTTTATGTTAGGTTGTCATCTATGTTACTTGCGTGTCATTTGTCAATAGTCGGATAATAACTTGACGGGGATACCAGCACTTAATTATTTTTACCACTGAACGTATTTAATTATTACTTTATTTTTAGTTTTCCGAATGAATTTTTAAGAAATGAGTGGACTGAGTGTACGGGCCGAGTTAACTGGCATCCAAGTCGTCACTCCCGAATCTGCTCACGACATTTTGAATCTAGTTGCATTCGACAGAAATTAAATAGTACTCACTTAAATCCACGTTCGATACCCACACTTTTTATCCAGGTAAAGTAAATTTATGATACATACCAATTTGTCTACACGGGCCTGTGATAAAGCGCGTAAATCATCATCTGCCTAGCCTTTTCCCAACTATATACTACTACAACAAAAATAAACATTCCTACTATCTAATGACAATTAATTGAATGACTCGCAGTAGTAGACAGTACAATCAAAATACTCAATAAATGCCAGATTACCCACACGATATGGGGGTAAAAGTCTAAGTATGGCAATATTAATTGCACCAACCTGTAGTAATGTACTTATGTCGAACTATCGCTATCTCACACTGCATACGCTGAGGACTTGTCTATCTTTATTCTCTGTCTACGGACTGTAGTCTACACGCCCGTCTAGGGGCGCGTTCCGAATTGGGGAAATAATCGATGTAATTGATTTGAGCGTGCTTAAACCCGTACCGAATTGGCGTGAGCGCGATAACGATGTCCCGTGAATCGTCATAGATGACGTCATGACATGCGCCATCTTGCGATAACGCCGACCATGCCTCGTACTAATGTCACCGTGAGCGCTGTCAAAAATGACTGTGTGTGTGTGTCTGTCTGTGAGGATGAGGATGTGTCAGTGTGTGTTTTGTTTTGAGCTGCATCATATCTTTTAAATAACGTGGCATTTTCGAAATTGTGCTTCTGGCTGACAGTCGCCACCTAAACAAAGAAAAGGAAGAAACGTGTGGCGTTTTTATGAAGAAATACTGCTGTAATATCTTTTTGACACCGAGTAAGCACTGTGAGCGCGCTCACGAGTGTTCCGAATTGTTGACAGCTCTCAGCTGTCATAATCGTGATATCCAATAAGGAACGCATGTGAGACGATTTGAGTGCTGTGAGCGATATTAGCCAATTCGGAAGGCGGCCTAATACTCACGCACAGAAACGGCGCGTTCCGAATCGCGCTCAATTTGGGTGCGTTCCGAATTAGAAAAATAATCGATGTAATCGATTTGAGCGTGCTTAAACCAGTTCCGAATTAGCGTGAGCGCGATAACGATGTCCCGTGAATCGTCATAGATGACGTCATGACATGCGCCATCTTGTGAAAACGCCGACCATGCCTTGTAATAATAATAATATCACCGTGAGAAATGTCATAAATGACAATGTATGTGTGTGAGGATGAGGATGTGTCAGCGTGTGTTTTGTTTTGAGTTGCATCATATCTTATTAGATACGTGCATTTTCGAAATTGTGCTTCTGGCTAACAGTCGCCAGCTAAACAAAGAAAAGGAAGAAACGTCTGGTGTTTATACAAAGAAATACTGCTGTAATATCGCAGAACGCATGTGAGACGATTTGAGTGCTTTTTTTTTTTTTATAACAATGCAATCTCGCAGTTCATCCTTTATGAGGATGGCTACTGCTTAACCGGACTTTCGATTTGAGTGCAGTGAGCACAGAACATATATACCCTAGCTGTGTGAGCGTTAATAGCCAATTCGGAAAGCGGCCATAAATGATAATGACATTGACATACAACGGAAACAAGGAAATGATGATGACGTGAATGTGATGTTAATGTGTTTTAGTGTAAACATAAACACAATCCCATCCATCATTCTGTAAAAATTATCTCGATTTAAAGGGCTACTAAAACAAAGCTAGGCTATAATGATTTTTCAAAAACATTAGAATCTGGTAGGTGTCTACCTTAGCTACTTTAATGAAATGCTTTGTGTCCGTGAGAGTGGTAGTGTGTGATATTTTAAGTTTCTACTCCAACATGTTTCGTATTTTCACAACTTGTTTATTTTCCAGATGGAAATAAAATGCATGGATCTCGGCGTGTTATAACATTTTGCCTGCTAACTACAGTTTTGCCTTCAATTCTGATTGTGTTACCCTTGTATCTGAGAAATATAAGATATGCTGATGTCATGTATAAAATATCAGACTCTGATGTTATTCAAATTCATAAAGGTCAATCATCAATATTTTGTGAGAAGCATTCACTAAAAATGAATACTACGTTTAGTGCATTCCAAATGAAAGGTACACCAGAAATATCAAACAAGCGGAAACATATTCGATTAAAAAAGTCAATGACCTTACCAGATGATACATTAGAATATTGGGGATTTAATTTATTAAAAGGGGCTGCTGTTGAATTGAAAGCATGTTCACGTCATAAAGGCTCGAAAATTCTAGTTGTTAAAGGGGGCAAGATATTGAACACATGTGGAATTTTGGATGGCTATAATAGGCATGAGAAAGGCCTCCCAAAAGTGGAACACCAAGGAGTTCTAGTGACATTAGAAAAACCTGATTACAGACTTAAAAACTATAATACTATAACACATATTAAAGAAGAAGGCACCATCAACAAAAAGGCTGATAATAACCCACAGGACTTGATGCTGAACAATGCCAAAGATGATTATACAGGAAAAAAGACGCACAATGATCAGGAAAGACTAAGAAGAGATATAAAAAATATACCATTACATAATCCTAACACTTTATTAGATACTGGCGTATATCATGGAGGAAATTCTTTTAATGGTACTGTGAACCTTCAGGAACCTATATCTAGATTTGAGAATAATTTGCATGAATGTTTTCATGATAAAATTTTAATAAATCGTTTATTCCCCTTCTCCATGCAATGTAACAGTACAAATTACTTAGAAAATACTACAATCCTCAAGGTAGTTCACGAAGTACTTCTTGATGGATATTATTATTATATATTCTATACAGATAATGGGGTTAATGATATACATGCAATTTTCGATATTTATAAACCAACATTCCAATATGTAAACAATTCTGAATCTAAAGTATGTGTTAATAAAACTGAATGTGAATTTAATATAGACTTCTTTAGTGATGAATTAGTTATAGTTGAAAAACCCACTAAAGAAGGTTTACAAAATGAAGAAAGTGACTCTTCAATTCTAGTATCCATATGCCATCCTCGAATTTCTGTTTATATATTTTTTCCTATATCTGTCTTGTTATTTATACTCTTTTTTGCATTTTTATGATATTTGTTAATAGTTTTATTTCATTTAATTTTAGTCAACATGAACATTACCAGAAGTGTGATATTAATTTATTAAGTTTTTAGAGTTTATGTTTAGTGACGTTATATGATTAATAAAAGTTGTTAAATTATATTGGATTTATGTAAGTAATAATGAAAATATAAGGCCGCATTCACAACAAACATACACAGCCACAGTTGGTGGCTGACATTGCTTTTAGGGTTCCATACCAAAATGGTAAAAAGGAACCTGTAAGGTGAGTCTGTCTGTCTGTCACAGCTGGATATCTCAAGAACTGCTAATGCTACCAACTTGAAATTTGGAAGAGTTTTAGATGACGTTTGCCCAACTATTTTTCAAATAAGAAAGAAATTAAAATGTATATATTTTTTACAACAGGGGCTGAAAGGGGGTCTGAAAAATTCGAAGTGGGGCATGTGGGGTATCATAAGAAAGAGTGCAGTTTGTACATTCTCAAACATTTTTCTCTTTTTTTTAGGCCGCATAGTTTTCGACTTTTGATGAATAATTTAATGATAAATGATTTTTATTTTGTAAGTAGGTTTGCACAAACACTTTTACACGTCAATCATATTTTTATAAAACTAGATGAGGTCGGCGTTTCCTATCTGACTACTCTGAGAAGAAAGGCCGAAACAAACTCAGAGGTCACAGTCACTTATAAAGTCCAGACATAATCTTGGTCAGGTTATATGAAGACCATGTAGACCGATGTCTGAGATGGTCTTTTGAAGAAAGAACCACACAGATTGAGAGGACCTGTCCAGTCAGTGCACGCATTTGTCAGAAATCGTGCAGCTCAACTCAAAACTTAAGGAGCTCAACGATTCGACGAACAATACCAAAGAAAGGACATTTGGGTAGGCCACATAAATTACTCAAACTGCCAGACCTAGAAAAAAAACTAACAGAACAAAGACAGTAATAAAAATTAAACAAAAAAATTATAATAAAATGACCCACATTGAAAAAGAAGTACCGTCCCCCCCCCCCCCCCCCCTTATCTCTGAGGTTTGCAAAGGGAAAATCTTATGTGATAGAAATTTATGTAGATTCCAGAAAAATAAAACGATGTCTAAATAGCACACTTTTTCAGAAATCATCATCAAAAGTTACACTATCGGTCAAGAGATGGCGCTGACCTAAAATTGCAATATTCTACACAGCAGCACGTAGTGTTAAAATTCTTTGACATATGTAGGCCTCGCTGGTGAAAAAAATAATATTATTATGATGGTACGGAACCCGCGGTGCGCGAGTCCGACTCGCTCTTGACCGGTTTTTTTCTTATAGTTTGATTGACGCGCAGTCGGGGGCCGACTACACCGTACACGTTTGGTGTGATGACGGCCTACTAATTATTGTGTATGTATACGTAATATAAAAAGTAAGTAATGAAATCTGGCGTTTTTTTTAAATCTCTTATCTCTAAAACCCCGTACCACGATACAAGTTTGTTGCATAGGTACCATATTGAAGCAATAATTATTGGTTGGCATCGTTATACCAGTCACCACGTTAAAAAATGTATGCTCAATAGGTAGGTACGTATCGATCAAATTCAACCCACTAAACGTAGCACACTATCAATCTGAATAATTTTGAAGGTTAATGGTAATACATTGCTTCTTAAAAAAATTGTCTGCTCGACAACGTTGGTACCAGATAACGCAATGCATGTTGTGTGTTGTTCAAGGATTTGTCTGCACAAATCCCCTTGATTTTAGTTAAATACCTACCGCAGATACCTAGTAAAAAAATCGCGATACGAACCCCAGAAGCTAAACTTACTGACGACTGCACAAACTGGGGCCATATTATAAAAAGGCCACTTTGGCAGAATCTGAAAACAATTCATGTCACGCAATTTCGTCTGTAAGTATGACAGTTTTGTATGAAGATTCGTAAAATGCTACAGGTACACCTCTGCCTAGCCCTTCAGGGATATATGTATACAGGACCGCCCTGCGAGTTCGTCACCCGCATAAGTTTCCCGTGGGAATATCGGGACAAAAACTATCCTGTGCTTTCCCGGGACTCAAAGTATGTCTATACCAAATTTCATCTAAATCCGTTCAGCAGTTTATGCGTGAGAGGTTACCTCAGACAGATAGACACACTTTCGCATATAATATTAGTAGGTATGGATGAATGTTTCAAGTCAGCATGGATAGCCAAATCCGAACCTATAGGTAATACCGAAAAATGCTTAAAGGAGTCACGGGGTAGATTTTGATAAAAACTCAAACTGCATCATTAAATTAAAAAAAAAAAAACAATTAAGTACTCTAGCTAGGAATGGAACACGACGATTTTGAAAAAAGAAAAAAAAAAGCAGCCAGTGCTATTGCACCCTCCGATGGTCTCGTTAGTAAGGATCAAATTCTGGGAACAAATTATACACGGCAAAGTAATGTGGAAATTTTTAAGATAAGCTAAAATCAGATCAACAAATTATGGTTTAGGTAACAATTTAATGAATTCAAAATATTTATTATATTAAAAATATTAGTTAACAGCCAAATGTGCAAACGAACAAATCACTTACATTCTAGATACTTAAAATAATTGCTTTTTGTTAAAAATGCGCCCTTTACTTTGTAGTACTTATATCATTTTTTTCCAGAATTAAAACCTTATTAATGACACCATTGGAGGGTGCAATAGAACAGACAATGTTTTTTTTTTCCAAAATCTACGAGTTAAAGAGTAATTGATTTTTCAAAAGTTTAATGATTCAGTTTTAGTATTCATCAAAATCGACCCAGTGAGTCCTTTAAGAATTTTTCGGTATTACTTAATACGTAGTTTCGGATTTGGTCATCCATGCAGACTTGAAACATTCATCCTGTGTGTATATACAGAAAAACCGATAACCTCCCTCTTTTATTTAGAAATCGGTTAGAAATAAATTTGTATCTCATGATCTGTCATTTAATCTAGTTAACTAGCAGCTGGCGGCCTAAGCAGAAGTGTTGAGACTTATTCTGAGAATTGGAGGCTATATCAATAACAATATCGAGCGAAGAGGTTCGTAGTTACCTACAATAAAACCTCGAATAGAAAAGTCCACAAGCAGTCCAGTGACTTGTAGAAAAAAACTATTTTCCAAAAAAAGAAACAACAGTCTTAAAAAAAAAACGCTACAAAGTGAAAAATAACTTTAATTTCAGAAGTCGGTGTCAATAAACGAAAATGCAGAACCAACGACACCGACTTCTGAAATTAAAGTTATTTTTCACTCCGTAGCGTTTTTTTTTTGAAGTCGGGTTTTTTTTTGTAATAGTTTTTTATTTTTCTCTTTTTAACAGACTTCAAAAAAAGGAGGAGGTTCTCAATTCAGATGTGTGTTTTTTTTTTTATGTTTGTTACCTCAGTACGCCGTCATTTATGAACAGATTTGAAAAATTATTTTTTTTGTTTGACAGGATAACTTCCAGATTGGTCCCATTTTTTTCAAAATCCAGTTCTGATGATGGGATCCATGAGGAATTGAGGGAACTCCTCAAATATTATAGGCATACATATAGCAATTTTGGTATTTTCATTAACAACTCAAGCATTTGCATTCAGAAAGTATAATTTGGTGAAGTGAAACTGATGATGAAGACCACAGATGGCCATCGGAACTACTCAATGACAAATATTTCACGGGTAGCGATTCGATTGCTTTAAAATGGTTGCTAAGCAATTTGTGTTCGTAACAATGCGTATGGTGATGAGCAGACAAATTTTTCGAACTTATGAAGCAATGGATTAGCAATTCGGTTCAAAATGATTCAGATTCCGATTGATAGTGTATTACGCAATTAGGGTGACGATCATGCCAAACAAAATCAACGCCTCTGAAGATCACTTTATTTTTGGCCCTTTTTAAAAATCTGAAAGTGGACTCCTGACCACGGGGCTCCTATCAGAAACTCATTGAATTATATTTTCGGTGTTCTCTCCTCATACCACACCTACTCAGCTATCAACCTTTTGCCCTGAATATGCTTGCTCTAAAACCCTCTGGGCTCCTACCACATGTATCGAATGTAAAAAAAAAAAAAACGAAATTTATTCATAGGTAGGTTAAAACTAACTACCGGTTACTTACCTATAAAAAAATTGTTTCAATTCGCCCCAAAGAAACAGAGAATTCAATCTATGTGGGTGGCCAGAACCGTAACACCATCTTGAATTATTTAAGCAAGTCTGTACTATTTACCAAATGGAGTTATTTTGTTTATCCATCCTAAGATGGATTCGCGGAAACACATGTCCGAGAATTCACTCGAAGCTTATAAATTCTAACTAGGTTTAGGGTAGATTCTACCTTACAGTGGATTTTTTTGGAGTAGTAAACAACATACCTACCACGAGCTCCTAACGCGATCCACTTTAGGACCTAAACTGAACTGTTCTGCTAATTCGTACCATGAGGTCAGTTTAACGATTCAATTTAGGCCGTGCCATCTGGATACTTACCACGAGCTCTTAACGCTCATTCACTTTCATCGATCCAAATGCCGCTGAGCGTATTGGACGTCATGGTACAACCGTGAACGATGCAGTTTAAGAACCTAAACTGAAATGTCTTGCTTTTGAATCGTTTTTAAATAGATCATGGTAGGCCTCCAGAATAACCCACCAAATGCACAATCTTTCTGCACACAACATTGTTGTTTTAGTAGAGTTTAATTTTTTTTGTTGTGCCTGAATCTGGGTTGAATAAATTTACTTTTTTCTTTCTTTCACAACTACTACTACTTTCACATTTTTTTTTATAACGTTCATAATCAGCCAATCAGCGCTAATACTAAGGCGAGTATCACATCTCTGCCGCGAAACCGCAGTAGTCCTGCCATGATTTGTCTGTTGTACGACAACGAAACAGCCTGTTCTAACGCACAGATTTGATTATGATCCCATTTCTCTTTTCCGCGTAATTTCACCGATCTGCTCGGAAGCCTGTTACACCTCCGCGCTCAGCCCGCTATTTTAAAAAGCGAAACTTCAATATTTTTGTAAAATGGATGTTATTTTACAGAAAAAGTAGCCTAAAATGTCCAAAATAGACGTACACTGTATTTACTAAGTCGAAAGCGACGACATTTTTCTCAGATTGCTACAACTCAACTGACTCTCATGATTTCCAGCTACTTGAATCGCGAAATAATGTAGTACTTATTGTTTCTTGGCGGAATTCGTAAAGCGGTATCTGATAATTATTTTCGTGCCGGAGGTGTGCTAAGGCCCTAATCGTTGTTGTTCGTGATTTACGAAGACAATAAGCTCCTATGATTACGAAAATCCGGTCCTTTGCTTATTCTAGGATGATTTTCCCAGAATAGATTTCTAGGGTTCCGTACCCAAATGGTAAAAAAGGGACCCTATTACTAAGACTCCACTGTCCGTCTGTCACCAGGCTGTCTCATGAACCGTGATAGCTACTAGACAGTTGAAATTTTCACAGAATGTGTATTTCTGTTGCCGCTTTAACAACAAATACTAAAAACAAAATAAAATAAATATTTAACGGGGGCTCCTATACAACAACCGTGATTTTTTGCCGTTTTTTTATATGTAGTGTTAAATATTATATAGTGGTACGGAACCCTTCGTGTGCGAGTCCAACTCGCACTTGGCAGTTTTTTTAAATTACCTTTCTTATTATGACAAATACCGACTAGTTCATTAAAAAAAAGTGAAATGCCTACTAGTTCATAAAATAAAAAATACTTGCCAGAAATGATGGTACGATTCTGGAGTAGGATTGATAAGGATGATTTGAGTTCAGGTAATATGAATAAATTTTCATTGGTTCCAGTCGACTAGTTATTTTCAGACATTTTACAGGAACACGTCATTTGTAACAACTAAGATGTCCGTAACTTGAAATTCAATGTGTCGATTTTTCTCAGATAGTTCCTGTTAGCAACGCAGCTCCAATTGATCAAATCTGGAATAGCGAGCATAAGAATATTATCGTAGTGATATGGGGATACTATCAGTTTAGTGTTGAAAGAGTTAACACACAGAAAAATTGTCATGCATTTATATCCGAATATTGATTGTCACAGCGTTTATAAGCTAAAATTAACATTATGTTATTAAATGTATTTGGAATAAGATCAGTTGCATTACTTATATAAAGATAATATTATGTAAGCGTAGGAACCTTAATTATCATTTTTGTCAAAAGTCACTAATACTTCAACAAAATTTATTCCAAAAATATAAATAATTCGAAATGAACATAAAAACCATGTAGAAAACAATCTTTTAAAAAGTAAAATGCAAAAGCAAATGTAAATGGGAGTACAGGATACAATAAGGACCTGTTAAAAGAAAGTAATGAACATATTGAGGAAATTTTGATTTATTATTTCCACATAGTTGTGTCCAAAGTGCGTTTCACAGGCTCAGTAGGTA
This sequence comes from Gortyna flavago, assembly GCA_963669345.1. Classification (NCBI taxonomy): domain Eukaryota; kingdom Metazoa; phylum Arthropoda; class Insecta; order Lepidoptera; family Noctuidae; genus Gortyna; species Gortyna flavago. The sequence continues at coordinate 7,792,451 of OY770128.1, read as the reverse complement.
GATCTTCTGTAAACAAAATTTACACAATTCAATACAATTGCTTTAGAGAAATTAAGGTTCCGATCGGGAATGGAGCGCTACAATTTTCAAGTATATCAATAACAATACAGTTGAGATATTTCATTATATTTATTTAGGGTATTACAAAAACAGTTACCATATTATGTACAACTGGAAAAAAAGTTACAATACAGTGGGTTTCCTTCTAGAACTTTTGTGATTGAAATAGCCTCTCCAGTACCCGATGAGACCTCTGTGCAGGTGGCAGAGAGGCCTGCGCGGAACGGGGGCCATCCGGCCGAGCCGGTCTTACTCCTAACTATGTATATTAAACTTATATTGATACGTCTATTATAGTATAATGTAATCATTAATTAAACTAAAACGATTATATCGGTCCGAACGAAATGAGTTCCAATGAAAATTCGGCACAGCGGTTATTAGAAGGCTCCTCCTAATACACACACCTTATAAATATCGCAATAGAACGCAGGACACAAAGTATAAACCGGGTAAGCGCAGGCTCCTCAGATGAGGTTAGCCACATCGCTGGGCATTTCCGAGATGCTTGTATGGTAAAACTCCTCAATATCCTTGAGCGCTCTCCTGTCAGCTTCAGTAACGAAGTTGATAGCAATTCCTTTACGGCCGAAACGACCTCCTCTTCCAATTCTGAAAAATAGAAAACGTGACTTAATTCCTGGGTACTTGCTAAAATATCTTTTCCTATTTTATCATGTTTTAGGGCACAGACCACCACTAGTTCTAGGCATTTGTCATCCTCTAGTAATAAGGGTGTTAAGATACAGTTTTATTTATGATAAGTATCTATCAATAAAAGATGAGCATAAAATTATGGTCAGGAGATTCGTTTCATAATATCATTTTCGCGATTTCGTTCATCATCATAATCACCCTAAGTTGTTCCCACTGCTGGGACACAGGCCTCCTCTCTTCGAGAGAGTGGGCTGTAAAATACTAAGCGGGCCCAGTGCAGGTTGGTAGATGTCACATGTCTTCGAATTTTAGGTTCTAGGATATGCTGGTTTCCTCACTATTCTCCTTCAGTGTTTTGACAGCTTGGTTCTGAAAGATTTGATGAGATATTGTCCTTTTCAATTGAAAAGGAATGGAGTAAAGGAAGGGAGTATGAACCTTCTCATTGTGACTGTTTGGCCAGTGTGCTAGAGCAAGGCCGGTAAACTGCCCAGTGGTTGCCACATACAGAGCAAAGTACTTCAGTAACCCAGGTACCCTCCTTGAGATAGTCAGTAACATCAAGGCGTTTGCTGGCCTTCCTTAAGGAGCTGGGGTGAATAGAATAATCGATTTTCCTACCCGTACGCAAAATACGCGTATTGACTTGGAGTTGTGGACACCAGCCCGTATTACCTGAGGCCAGTTCCTTATAGGAACATCCTTTTTTTTTTTTACATTAAAACAGAAGTTCTTATCAAACATAAATTATGCTTACATAAAATTCATGAATACACTTACCGATGAATGTAGTTTTCACGGTTAGTGGGCAGATCATAATTGATGACGCAAGAAACTTGCTGCACGTCAATACCGCGGGCAAGTAAATCAGTTGTGATCAGGACACGAGACGATCCTGTACGGAACTGCCGCATAATCACTTCACGCTCACGCTGGTCCATATCGCCGTGCATAGCAGACACAGTGAAATCACGCTCATGCATGGATTCAGTCAGCCAGTCCACCTGAAATATAATAATAGTTTTGTAAAAACATATTGCATTCATCGGCATACATACTATTCCTAATTTTCTTTGATTAAAAAGCAGAATAATATAACTCGGTAGAGGGTAAGTATGAACATGATACTGACTAACTACATTTAACTCAAAAGAACCACAGGTGCAACTTGTCACTTGATATGCCAATAAGACACCTCCAATTCCTTTGTTTGTATTCAAGCATTTACAAATCTTACTCAAATAGGCTTTTTTATGAGTAATTACTTAAATGCCCCAGGACAGTTTGTAAAACATAATACAGGTTGTAATTACCTTGCGACGAGTGTTGCAGAAGATAACAGCCTGAGCGATGGAGAGAGTGTCATACAAGTCACAGAGGGTCTCCAACTTCCATTCTTCAAGTTCAATGGCAATATAGAACTGTTTAATACCTTCCAGTGTTAACTATAAAAAATATAAGAAAATTATGTTATTGATATAATTATAATATACTTTAAGCTTGTACATTATTGCAATAAATCCTATGTTATGAATACTAAAGTAGAATTAATAATCATTTACCACAGCCTTTCTTTAGGATTCTAGCAATAACTAAGATGCTCAAAACAAAGGCACAAGCTGATATACTTTAAATTTTAACTGAACTATTTTAGTTTTACTGCCTCATTGTCTGTGTAAGGTTCTAAGTTCAATTCTGGGTGCTTACTAGACATGGGTAGCTCGCGAATGAGAGATAAAATTGAACTAGCTATTTAATTACAATCTAGCTCTCAGTCGCTCAGTCGTTCACGGAATAGCTCACTAGTTCATTTAGCTCAACGGCTATTGACTCTATACTCTGTGCCTGTGGCTTTGCAAGTTACTAGGTTTACCGACGAAACGCCGACAGCAGCCTGACAATGCCCGAACTAGACTGACAGTCCTAAGCCTGTTCAAGTATGAAGGAAAAACATTGGCTTTCATAATTTTATTTTTTGTAATAAGAACAAAACAACCCAATGAATCTAATTTTATCTATAGCTCGCAACTAAGTTAAATGTACTACTTAAAGAACTTGAGATTTTATAGAGCCACTGAGCTAGTTGTATCGTTTGACTTGCGTAAAGTAGTGCGGCTCAATTTGATCTGTAGCTCGTAAGTAAATCAATTGAGCTCAAGATTTAAAAGAGTTATTCGGTGAGCTAAAGAGCTAAAAGAGTGATACAGCTCTTTTGATCAAAAGAGCTGTATCTCTTTTCTTTTCAGTGAGCTACATTTCGCATGTCTAGTGCTTACTCTCGAATTTAATTCCGATAGATCGACATTGGAATTGTCAGTTAAACATGACATGTTTAACTCAACCAATGTCCTGATTGACCTTTGACCTTTGACCAATGTCGATCTATCGGAATTATATTCGAGAGTAAGCACCCAGTTTGGGTTTTTATTTTGAATTTCTCAATAGCAGCCTGGAGTCTTGGACAGAATTTGTGCCTATAGCATATTCAGCCTATGTTCCCACTGCTGGACACACAAGTTGCAGCTATTATCACTGGGCAACCACTGCTCTAGTCTCATTTGTGCCCAGTTGATGATAAAAAGGTACACCCCCTATTAACCATTACTTAAACAACTGGCAAAATGTGTGTTCCATCCACTTCAGCACAATCCTTGGGGAATACATGTGTTAATAATGTTGTTATGTGTTACTTTAGTTTAAGATAAAACATAGTTAACTTTACTTCCATTTCTAAAACATTGCAGGTTGTAATTATAAAAATTGGAGTTACATACCTCCTCCTTTTGCACAAGAATGCGCACAGGGTCTCTCATGAAGCATCGAGACACCTCCAGTACATCATCTGGCATGGTGGCAGACAGCAAAATAACTTGAACATCAGCAGACAACATCTTGAATACATCATGAATTTGATCTTTGAATCTGAAATGTTATTATACAACATTTTTGGTATGACTGAAGAAGTTATTTAAAAATTCACATGTACACCCCACCCTGTCACAGTTTATGTGAATCATAATAATACAAAAACAGCTCAGTAGGTTGTTGTAGAACTTTCTTGGAGAAAAATTATAAGCATTTTATGGAAATCAAAATAAATTCATAGGTCCTACAGTCAATCAATAACAGCAGTCTGGATTTGCTTGCTACTGGTTGAATAGGGTCACCCCTTATTACATAGGACTTCAAAATAACTGGCGAAATATGGATTAATTATAGGTACACCTCTGCCTAACCCTTCAGAAAAACAGACTTGATGTTATTTATATTGGTAACTAGAGAAAACTTGACTTCTTACATCCTCTTTAGATCTTATTACCATTTTCTAATTGAATTTATAATACAATATTAGTGTGACTCACCCTCTGGACAACATTTCATCAGCTTCATCCAGCACAAATAGCTTGATAGTGTTAGCCCGCAGTGCACGGCGTGTTATCATGTCATAGACGCGACCAGGCGTGCCCACCACCACATGAACACCACTCTCCAACTGACGCACATCCTCGCGCACATTGGTGCCTCCAATGCAGGCATGACATTTAGCATTCAAGTGATCACCAAGAGCTATCACCACCTAAAAATATCACACTGTTAAGTCCAAACTTTATAGCATTAATTAATCACCAAACACAACACAAAGCCAACCACAGTTCATACCTTCTGAATTTGCTGAGCCAGCTCTCTAGTTGGGGCCAGAATCAGTGCTTGGCATTCACGAATACTGGTATCAATTTGTTGAAGAATTGAAATCGAGAAAGTAGCAGTTTTGCCAGTTCCGGACTGAGCTTGAGCTATAACATCGCGGCCCTGAATGCAAGGCATAATAGCGCGTTGCTGGATAGCCGATGGTTTTTCAAAACCATAGGCGTAAATTCCTCTCAGCAATTCTTCCTTCAAATTCATGTCATCAAAGCTTTCCACGACCTGATGCCAGTTAGTATCTAGGTTCCCTTGGGGTTCCATCCCCGGAGGTCCATCATAGCTTCCTTGATCTTTTGATGGCCCATTTTTGGAATCCTCCGGCCAATCTTCTGATCTGTGAAGCAATAGTTTTTGACATTAAATTAACATTTTACCGATCGTTATGTGGTTAACCTTGTTTGAATGAATTAGCAAAAATCATTAAAATTGCATTATTATAGTAGCACTTCTGTCAAATTGGCATATCGTTGTTATAAAGTAACCGTTGGAAATAAAAGCAATACATCACAATCAACATAGAACTTACTACAATATGTTTTTTATACAAAATCAAGAAGAGCAATAGTTATTATATGTAAAACACGTGCGCTGAATCAGACTTGCAATAATGTACTCCTACCAGCGCCATGTTGGCAATCGGCGACAGGGACATTGAAATTATTTCACAATATATGGCAAATTACATGAAATTACTAAGCCCTAACGAAACCTAGTGTTTTTTCTAACAAATATATCATACAAGCTTATGGTAGAAAGGCTCATCTAGCTCAAGAACACAACTTACCTTCTTTCAGGTGAATAAGACATGTTCCAATCGCGGTAGCTGAACGGAAAAGAACTAGCAAAGCATAAGCAAGGTCAAGTTAAGTTAACAGAAGCTTTTTTTAAAGGGTTTGCGAAATTAAGTACTTTATGGAACAAATAGTACGACAATAATTGTAATATATTTTTTTATGATTTATAAAATTATTAAAAGTCGATAAACGTGGTCTATTACAACAATGTGAATATTACTAAATTATTGAGGAATAAAATAGCGGAAGTACGTCACGAAAATCTATGGAACACAGGCCTCTATACACGAAATTCACAACGCACTATCGATTTGTAGTCTATTGCCATTTTGAGGGGTTTTTTTTCATAAAAACACATAATATAAATTTTCATCAAATATCGTCATGCTAAATCTCATTACTTTTTATAAAATATAGTTCAAAATAAACTTGAAAAACCACATAAAAGACACACCACCCCAAGACACAAATTAAATGTGTAAAAGCGCCAGGGCAGCCAGCGAAACTCATTTTTTTTTGTTAAAAGGTCATGGTAAGGTATGTTAAAATTATCAAAATATTTTTTATTCGCAACCGTAACAATTAATATGCATTTACAGAATCATTATCATAATCATAATCGTTGAGCTCCTTAAGTTCGAGTTGAGCTGCACGGTTCTGACAAATGCGTGCACTGACTGGACAGGTCCATTCAATCTGTGTGGTTATTTCCTCAAAATACCATTTCAGACACCAATCTACATGGCCCTCAAAGATTATGCCCGAATTTTTATATACACTTTGACATTGATGATTTTTATATATACAATGACATGAATATTTACTTTGTAAAGTATTTTTTTATTTAATTGTTGTGAATGTGAGGACTAAGTGGGTCATTTCTTTCATACTGTTTTCCTTCTTAGTTAGTTTTAATCATGATCTGGCAGTTTGAGTAAATTACGCGGCCTACCCAAATGTCCTTTCTTTGGTATTGTTCGTCGAATCGTTGAGCTCCTCAACTTCTGAGTTGAGCTGCACGATTTTGACAAATGCTTGCACTGACTGGACAGGTCCGCTCAATCTGTGTGGTTCTTTCCTCAAAAGATCATTTCAGACACCAATCTACATGGTCTTCACATGATCTGACCAAGATTATGTCTGGACTTTAAAAGAGACTCAGAGGTCACCCTCTGAGTTTGTTTCGGCCTTTCTTCTCAGAATAGTCAGATAGGAAACGCCGACCTCATCTAGTTTAAAAAAATATGATTGACGTGTAAAAGTGTTTGTACAAACCTACTTACAGAAAATAAATCATTTATCATTATCATTTAATGAAGGTCAAATTAGAGTTGTATAGAGTTGCCCAACCCACCACCATAGCCTTGGTATGAGAAATATATTTCCGTTTTCAAAGATTTTGTTTATAAAATCCGAGACATCGTTTTATTTTTCCCGCAACATTATAACATAAACCTGACCTGTATCAACTCAATTGATTTTAGATTTTTTATTTTGCCTACTTTAAAGATAACGGGGGACTCTTATGGATATTTTTCATTATAGAACGCCATAACCAAAACAAAAATTCAATTAATCCAGTTACTTTAACATTTTATTTCTCCGTTTCTCGTAGCTTGGCTGTTCTATAAGAGTTCGGTATCATTGTACTGAACCCTTATTGAACTGTACATATTTTTTGTTTACAAGCTATAAGCTCTGAACATAGTGTTCTTTACATCTTAGTTGCACTTCACTTTGCGCGCGAGCATGTGCATGCATGCATGTGTCGCAGTCGTTCTGAAGTCTGTCGTCAGTGTCGTTCTGTCTGAAGATACGAGGTTGATCGTCTAAGACCCCTTTAAGTTTGTGTAGACTGCCCGTCGATTCTGTTAGAATCTCACCGTGAGAAGTTAGGTGAAGTGAGCTGTCACTCAATCTGATGCCCAGAACAATAACTAAAGCATAGAAGGCGCTTTACGACATTAGAAGTGTACGCTGTCATAGACAAAAGAGTATTAGCTAGTGATGTGACTATGCATTAAATAAATAACGATATCGACTTCTTATTTTATGGTATCGCTCCATCTCCATGACAATAAATCTAAATATGCTAAATGAAATAAAGAACTCAGTTCTATCTGATCAACTTATTTAAATAGAAACACAGGATAAATTATTAACAAATTGAAATTGCAAACAGAACACTTAAATAATTTTAAAAGAGCGATTGGCCCCGGAAAGAGTAACAAAAAAAACTTTTTAACAAAAAGTTAAACCGCCGAAAAAACTGAAAAGCAAAAAATAAGACTTCTATCTTATTTATTTAACCTTAATAATCAAGTTCTTAAACTGATGTACAGTATACCTAAGTAATTTTAAGTCGGCACCAAAGTGATTTAGTGATCTTTGTTCATTCATTGATTGTTTGGCGCCGGCTCAAAATTACTTAGTATATTTTACATCAGTTTAACCTTTTCACCGCTTGGCTCATCTTGGCTAAATATAAATGCCGTGCCCCTGGCGCGCGCGGCGACAAATCGATAAAATAATACCTACAATAAATAAGGAGGAGCAAGCGTTGTATCTGACCTCCACAACCCAGTTACTGGGTAATACGATACCCCTTGGTAAGACTGGTTGTCAGACTTTCGGGCTTCTGACTACCCGTAACGACTGTCAAAGATCCACGAATGACAGCCGGGACCAACGGCTTAACCTGCTTTCCGAGGCACGGAGGGGTCTCGGTATCTAAAGATGGTCACCCATCCACAGACCAACCGCGGCAAGCGTAGCTTAACCTGATCGATCGACCTGTGCGGCTGTTCTTATTTAGCCACGGGCCCCACTAATTAAAAAAAATACGCGTCGAATTTAGAACCTCCTTCGTTGAAATGTTCGGAACAAATACGATGTTGTTTTTTCTATTCACAGTTGTTACGTGCAATAGCGTTGATCCATTTTACCTCATATCAATATCGAAGGGAAATCTGAAAATTACAAAAGAAATCATAGCTACACATGAGTTTTAAATTATTATACCATGAGCCACACGGATTTTTGACAACTGTCATTTCATTACTTATACGTACGATTCGCTGGCAAGACCGTAGGTATTTAGGTATTTATTTCACTCTTAAATATTTAATCCTTCCCAAAACTACGTGTAAAAAAATATAATGCAATAATTTAGATGACGCTAGTTCTATCGATATTCTATCGATAGTTTTTGCAAGCACTATTGCTAGCATTATACGAAAAAATGCGATGAACAAAGTCATAGACAAAAACCTGAGACGTTATGTAGCTTTTAAACTTAGTATCATAAAGGTAGCCAAGGTAACCAAATTGACGTTTGCTTTGTGACGTTTTGCATTTTGAGCAACCTACACGTGTCTCTTTGTAATGCTGTTATGAGTGCATAAGAAAACAGAGACGACTATATTAGTTAAATTTAGCTTCCTTCTATGCTTTAGTTATTCTTCTGAGATCTGATGCTATAGAGATTTACACTAATGACAGCTCACTTTAAGCTCACTTCACCTGAGTTATGACGGTGAGATTTTTACAGAATCGCACTACTGGGTACTGACTCTCGAATATAATTCCGATGACATTGGTCATACGTCAGTTGGTTGAGTTTTAAACGTCAGGGATTGGCTAGACTCAGTGAGTCCAGCCAATCAATGACGTTTGACTGACAATTCCAATGTCTATTCTATTCTATTTTTCTTTATGGCAATGGTGCCGATGTCGACAAATCTGCCAATGTCAGATGTGGATCTATCGGCATTATATTCGAGAGTCAGTACCCTGGTTACATTTTTGTTTTTATTTTTATTTCCGATTTGAGAAACGCTCTTTTCAGCACCACTTTTCTGTATATTTTTTGTCTATGATAAGTCTTCATAAACAAAATTTACTTTTGTTACGTTGGTGACTTGTTCTTCCGGTTGTGTCTATGACTACGCTGCCATTTTGGAACGGCAGTGCTTTTTGTTCGTGTGAAGCGCTTGCTCGTTGTGAGGAGTAAATTGTGATTTAGTCAAGTGTAGTTTTATTTTAAGTCGAACTCAATCAAAATGAGCTGGCAAGATTATGTCGATAAACAGTTAATGGCATCCAGATGTGTTACAAAAGCTGCGATTGCCGGTCACGATGGGAATGTCTGGGCCAAGTCAGAAGGCTTCGAAGTAAGTTTTTCCTCTGTCAAGTTACTTACTACCCGGTCAGTGATTTGCAAAATGTTTATTTTGCTGTGAACACCAGTGCCAAATAGTGATACAAGTGCAGTTCGTATTAGGTTCGACGGATGACGAATTCTTTATCCGGCGAGTTTGACAAGATGGCGACATGTGGTGGAGCCTGCTATTCGGATTAGAAACGTGAAATTCTCCGCACTAAAACTGATAATGCATAAAAGTCATAACTTTTAACATTATTGAGTTGCTATTACTGTTGCCGTAAAATAATGAATTTATTGCATAGATTTGTGATAAGCAAAAGCCGAAACTGCCGGCCGGTACCTACATTGTCAGGGTATCGATAACGTATCATCCAACATCTGAACCCCGGTTAATTATTCTGTCTATTAGATGTGTTCAATATTTTAAGATTATGGGTACTTGTTTATATTTAGAAATTCAACTGGTAAAATATGCTTACGGCGACCCGTTGTCAAATGAATACTTTACCGATAAGTTATTCGCCGAAGCAAACTATCACAAGTGATAGCGCTCAACTCATCACTCTATAAGCCGTATTACAGAACCTCACTCAAGACATGCATTATTTACTGAAAACTAGTTTCAATCAATCAAATGGCTTTAAACAATCTGTAATGTGCCAGAGTGAATGTAATGTAATGCTTGAGTTTTGAGTGAGTTTCTGTAATACGGCCCTAAGACTGGAAGAATTAAACAACTATTAAATCAATTATTTCACTTTACCCAATTATTTGGCTGACAAATCACAAACAACTAGTGACGATTATTGCATGTGAACCCTAAATTACAAAGGCTTAATATTCAGCGTTTAGAGCTATGTACAATGCTTTGTTTCTACAAACTGTCGTTATTATAGTAAGACAACTTCAGACCAAAGCTTTCCCATAAATAAAAGCGGAAACCTTAAATTACTTGAGATTGTAAAAAAATACTGATAGAATTATAATTATAATAATTATTAAATGTTTTAGGGTAAAAATTTTTGTCACATGTTTATGAAATCCAACTGATTGCCAAGTAATAATTACTGCAACATAATTTTTAGCACCCAATTTGCCTGTGATCAAAACTTGGAATTCCTTAAGTGTTGTGACAGTCAAATTTCCTTGATTAATAAAATTCCTTTTTAATGCATTCATTTTTCATTTAATTTGCTGAGACAGTTTCTTTCTTATATAATTTGTTTTTGACTTAATGTCAGGCCTGTATTCCCTGAAGGATTAGGCAGATATAGTGTTCCACATTCTCATTTGTTATTGAGTGTCAAGATATTTTTCTTCAAGCTTGTGGTTCCACAGACCTGAAAGACTAAGGTCCTATAATCAGTGTCTTGTATGTTTAGATCCTTATCTAAACATACAAGACACAAATCCTTACACTGAAGGTTTGGCTAGTACACTAATTCAAAAAATGCTGTTTTCAAATTCAGAATCAAAGTATTGACATAGCCTACTTTTAAATTTTTAGGGAAGATCACTTAATAATTATAACATTTATAACCATACTAGCAACGCCTGTCGGTTTCACCTGCGTTCTTGTTCTTTCTTTCAAAAACCTTCACAAACTTTCACATATAATATTGATAAGAAGTAGGATATTCATCATAGTACAAATCAAATATCTTTCTATTAAATTAAAAATATTCTTTCACAAAAAAAACTAAGGTTTTTTTTTTCCAAAGAATCTTGTTATCAAATATGTATGACGAGAGTGTATTTTGTTGTTTAGAGAGCATAGTACTAATCATGACCAAGTACAACTTTTATCTGGCATTGGAAAAGTCAGCCCTTAGTTGAATGTTTAATTGCAATAATGATTAAATCAAGCTATGACGGACCAATATCCCAACCACTTGGTCCTCTTCTCAACCAAATGTACTTTTTTGAGGTATCAATCATCTATCTAGACAACCTGTTTTCACTTGCTATTAGGTGGTTTTATTTAAATTTTGCTTCCTCTAATCAATGAGAAAACAAATCCATTTCTCACTTACTGGTTACAGACATCTCACTGCCTTACCTTGCATGCATCTAATTGAACTGTAATCCACTGCATGGCAAAGGCATCCCTCTTCCTTTTCTGCACCATTATTTTTTCTGCCAATGTGTTCATATTAAATAAATAATATTAGGTCCTTACATATGAAATTAGCGTTTTGTCGTACTGACCACTTTGATCTGAAATATCTCCTCTTTGGTTAGGAATTCCAAATTCATATTTATAAATTCATTTAGCTGGTACATTTGAATTTTGAAAACAGTCATTCATTTGTTTTTTTCTCATTATTTTTTTCTTTGGCGTCGCTTATTACCGCACAATGGAAAACATGAAATATCGGTATATTTACGAGTACGAGTTCTACCGTGGCACCAGTGCTGCAGAAACAGCTTGAAGGATTATTAATGTGTACGGCGCTGGTAAAAGAAAGCACAAAGGCAAAGGAAAGCACGGTACGTTTTTGGTTTCAACGTTTTCGTTCTGGAAATTTGGACCTTCAGAACCAACCCAGTGGACGGCCGGAGACCAAAGTGGAAAATGAAGAATTAAAGGCTATTGTGGAAGCGGATCCATCACAAAGCACTTCAGAGATAGCTGCAGGCTTCGGGGTAACTGATAAAACTGTATTAATCCACTTGAAGCAAATCGGGAAAGTAAAAAAACTTGAACAATGAGTACCTCATGAATTGAGTTAATCGAAATTGCAAACAGGCGTCGACTGCTGTGTTACTTTGCTCAACCGACACAATAATGAAGGGATTTTAAATCGAATCATTACTTGTGATGAAAAGTGGATACTGTACGATAATCGGAAGCGCTCGTCGCATTGGCTGAACCCTGGAGAACCAGCCAAATCCTGCCCTAAACGAAAATTTTCTCAGAAAAAGTTACTTGTGGGTGTTTAGTGGACTAGCGCCGGTGTCGTTCACTAAAGCTTTCTAAAATCTGGCCAAACGATTAGGGCAGATATCTATTGTCAGCAACTGCAAACCATGAAGGAAGAACTAGCTGCTAAACAACCGAGAATGTTCAACCACTCTAGGCCACTACTGCTTCACGACAACGCAAGACCACACACTGCACAACAAACAACCACTAAGTTAGATGAGCTACAATTGGAATGTCTGCGACATCCACCGTACTCCCCGGACCTTGCTCCAACAGATCAAAATTTTTTCCGGAATTTGGACAACTTCTTACAAGGAAAAAAATTCAACTCCGAAGCGGCATCCAAACCGCCTTCAAAGAGTTCATTGATTCCCGCCCCCATGGTTTTTTTAGTAAAGGGATCAATTAACTACCTATGAGATGGCAAAAGTGCATAGATAACAACGGTGCATACTTTGACTAATTAAATATATTTTACAAAAAAAATTACTTTATATTCCTCCCATACAAAACGCCAATTTCATATGTAAGGACCTAATAATGTACCTACAAGCTGACTGGTTAGAAGGACAAAATTACTAGAGACATGTTCTATGTTATGGGTTTGGTCTCCACTCTTAGTCCTTCAAGTGGACCATTGTGCGTGGGTCATGGCGGCCATTGTTATTCCAACCAGCCCACCTTCCTCCAGAGGTTGATTCAAGTCTCCTGGCCTGTTGAGAACATCTGTGTTAGATCTGGGTGTCCTGAGGGTTTCTGACCTAAACTGGGTGACGCCTGTGCACTCAAAGAGTACATGTGATAGATAGATAGATAAAAAGTTTATTCAGTGCAACAAAAGACACAATACAAGTATTAAACAAACATCAGAAAGCTGAAAAAAAAGAAAAAAATACAAAGATTAAAAAGTTAAATTGACCCATAGACACGTCATATCTATAACGGTCGATGTGCAATGTTCCATCAGCCTCCATGCAAGAAGGGACTGTCCGTTATGCCTGTTGTGTGGAAGCGTTTGTTTAGCAAGCAGTGTCCCCTGATGGTCCCCGTCACCAGGTGCTGGCCTTTCCTGTCTAGACGTAGTAAACTTCCGGTTAGCTTGCCATGGCATGGGTTCCTTGGACTGCCTGCAGCCTGGTGACGAGGTCCACCAGCTCTGCTTGTGTGTGGGTATGTTTCTGTAGCCACCTGCGTAGTTGGTTGAAGGGGATGGCCACGACAGGTTCTACTCCACAACAACAGAGACATAGAATAGAAGCAGACTCATTCAGTATTTGATTCTCATTTCTACTTTATTTAATATTCTGATGGACCATGTTTTTTTTTTATTCAATGCTAGCAATATCTGACCTGACATACTGAAATTTTTGCTACACTTTGATCATGGATTGATTTAAGACCAATCGCATAGATTTTATCCAATGTCCTTTATCAAAATTAGGTATTATACTTGTTTAAAGTTCAATGTTTTTATTTTACACACAAACTACTTCACAACCACTACAAGAAACAGCCGTGAGATGTGGAAAAATAAGAGTCCCGACTTTGTCCAGTGTGGCCTGATATATAATATTGAAACACAATAAAGTAGCCGGAAAAGATTAATCCACAAATCCATTTTTAACTAGCTTTTTACCCGACTGCGCCAGAAGGAGAGTTATGTTTTTCGAGTGTATGTATGTATTTTCTTTGGCACGCTCTGTAGCCTAAACGCCTTGATCGATTTCAGCTTGAGAGGTGCCGTTAGATTCGTCTTAACCTTTTGAACGCCAATGTCGGCTATAGCCGACATGAGCAAGCGTGCCCTGTGCGCCAACGACGGCTATACTCGACAAAAAACAGGTCGCAGAAAAATACAAAATAAACCTATTAAATCATTACTTTTATGTATTTTATTGATACACCTTGAAAGCTGAATGTCTAAACATTATTTAGTTGCATACAGTAAACAAAAATGCATATTCCTCATTTAAATATTTGATGATAAAAAGTAAAATAATTTATGGTTAAAAAAGTAAGTCCCATGACGCCAATGTCGTGCAGAGCCGACTGCTAGTGATGTAGTATCATGTTGACGTATATTATATTCTTAAATTAATTTAGGTAACTTAAGGTATTGTAATATTTGTCATTACAGTTTTTATTGTTCTAACAAAATATAAACGATTGTAAGCACTGAGAAAAAAGTAGTTTTACTATATTAAAAACTGAAACATAGTTGCGTAAATACATTTTCGATATTCCCTTATCGCCAATCATGCGCATCCCTAGCAAGCTCTCGATAAGCAGTCCCCTCTGCGCCATTGTCGGCAGAAGTCGACTGACTCGTGACATATAATTAATCTGATTAGTGAGAATATTAGAAAGTTCCTGTTATAAAAATTGTTGCTATGTAATAATATCACGTGATAATATTATTCATAAGTGACATGTAAGTAATATGATCTCAAAGTAATTATTAATAATATAACTCAATAATTAAACTAAATGATTGGTAAATAAATAGTTTTATTTGCATTCAATCCATTAACAACCCAAATTGTTGCAATAAGTGTAAATTTCAAGAATAATAAAAACAAACTACTGTGGCCTTTGAATTTAATTAGATACTAACATCGATAAACTGTATGACACTATGGTACAACTCTAATGTACATGCAACGATGTCTTATAAAAGACTCGTCGACGGCGCCAATGTCGGCTATTCCCGACAGTGAGGTACATCAGTACTGAGAATAGTGCTGTACCTAGAGTTATTTTCATTTTAACTGTTGTGTGTCTTAATCATTGTTTTTATGTTATTAACAACTTCGGAACTACTTGAGTGGAACGTTGTAAAATATTTAATATTGGAATGTTCTTTTTAACATATTAATGATCGACCATTTATCTGGCAAGTATTGATAAAAAAAATAATAATAATGGGTATCGATATAATGTTGAAATCCCTATTTTTTTGTAGGTATTTAATTAAGATTTTCGGGCTTGGCGTACAGGGCATAGGAATACCGATATGGGCGTGGCGGTGAAAAGGTTAATTGTGAGAGTGACACTGGGTATAACAAAATTGAAAAAAAAAAAAATGGCCGAATTTTGGCACCATATTATGTCTTGTAAAACTTTTCGAATGGAGTATCAAAATAAATGGCTTTAATTAAAAGGTGATTACTTAAATATACAAGTTATATGCCCTTTTTTTCCTGTGTACCCTTGGCTGTTCCCTTGATGGTACAGTGGAAGATCAATTTTAACTGCTGTACCCTTGGCCGTGAAACCCGATCAAATTAAATGAACAGGTGTCAGTAATTAGTCACATGACTTCTAGCTCTTTCGATCCAGGGCTAAAGTGGACCACTGGTAGTTTATTTTGTCCCGCTCGTCCCGCCATCTTCTACGGGGTCTGCCGCGACGCCTTCTATCTAGGGCTTCACGTAGTGGTTATTTTGGCCCACAGCTTAGGTTGGTCATACGGCAGACGGGGCCAGCCCAGTCCCACTTTAGCTTAGCGGCTTTTTGAGCAACGTCAGTACCTAATCTGTGTTTTGGAACGCAGTGTGGTGTTGCGAATATGGTCTGTCAATTTGACGCCTAGAAGAATACCGCTCTCCATTGCACGTTGGCAAACCTTGAGTTTGGACTTTTGAATGTTTGTCAAAGACCAAGTCTGGGATCCATAGGTAATGGGAAGGATGCACAAGTCCCTAACTTTTCGCTTTAGTGTCAAATGCAGATTTCCTTTCATAAGCTCTTTCATGGACCAGCAGCTCTTCCAGGCATTTTCGGTTCGTATTAAGACTTCCTTGTCTTGTCTGGACTGGAAAGAGACTAACTCGCCAAGTAGATGTATTCATGGCATATTGCAATTCCTCACCATTCACTCTGATCTTATATTTAGGTAGTGGTGTTTGACATCAGCTTGGTATTCGGCTCTTGGCTGTACAATGCGTTTTTTCGTTCATGTTTCAGAATGGCAAAAGAATTAATACAAAATCACATTATGATGAGTGTAAGCGTAATTTAGAAGAAAATGAGACAGCAAAGATTATACATGAAGAACTGATATCAAGTGTAAAGGAGTCTGATCTACCCATAACAAAAATTTTTGAAGAAAGAGTTTCAGAATTGAAAAGAAAAGCACCTATAAAAGCAGAAAATTTACCCGCTTTCCATACCATTCAACATTGTTTATACTCTGCTAGGAATAAAGAATTTGGAGTAAAAAAAATTGTTACTCGAATACCTACTGAAATCGAAATACCTAATAAGTTCCACGATTTCTTATTAGCAGATTACAGCTATGAAAACACGCGTATTGTTTTCTGTTCAGAATATTCTAAAGAGATCATTGGTAATATCATCAGAGTTTTTTGTTGATGGGACATTTGCTAGTTGCCCCGATCCTTTTACACAGCTATTTTCAGTACACGGTGAAATCAATAGTTCATCTGTTATCATAAATGTAGTGCCACTGATATATGCACTATTAATGGACAAAAAACAAAAGACATATGAGATTCTGTTCAAGCTTATAAAATCTCAGCTACCAAACTGGAATCCACTCAAGATTCATTGCGATTACGAGACAGCAACAATCAATGCCCTTATTAAAACATGTCCGGATGTAAATATTAAAGGATGTTACTATCATTGGGTGCGAAACATTTGGAAGAAGGGAAAGTTTTTTAAACATACGAAAAGTAAACCTGAGCGACGAATTTTATCATTGTTCGCAGTTTTGCCATTATTGCCAAAAGAAAAAGTAGGAGAAGGTTTACAATATGTTTTATGCGAGTGTCAGGGTATCGAAATGGCCGCTTATTTAAAATATATTAAGAGTGTTTTCAAAATTAAACAGATTTCTAATATAATGTCAGTTTTTGGAGAGCGTCATAGAACTACGAACATAGTAGAAGCATGGCATGCAAAAATAAATAGAGGAATAAACAAAAATACTGTAAATATTTTACGGTTACTAAATGTATTAAAACAGAATGATAACGTCTTTCAACACAAATTGGACAGTATTAAAAGCGGTAAAAAAGGATTTGAGAAGAAGAGATGGAAAAAAGATGTTATAAATGATGATTTTATAAGAAATGTTCAATTACAACTAATAAACGGTGAAATAACGTTAGGACATACGCTAGATAAATTACGTTAAAAAAACTGTTCTTTTTTTATTAATGACATCTTGCATGCTTCGCTGACAGTGACCCATTAGTAGTTAGGTCAGAATTATTTCCGGATTTATTTTTACTCATATCTCATCAATAGTTCTCATCATACGTTCAAAATTCAAGCATTCATGATTAATTAATCTAATCAACTCCAATCAGTTTTAATTTTATGCGTCAACAAGTAGGATAAGTCCTCATAGCGAGACCTTCTTTGCGCTTTCCCAAAAATCGTCTGTTTTGAGTTAAGTCAGTATTCCATTAAGCATGCGTCTGTTCATTTAATTTGATCGGGTTTCACGGCCAAGGGTACAGCGGTTAAAATTGATCTTCCACTGTACCATCAAGGGAAGCCAAGGGTACACAGGAAAAAAAGGGGTTATATGTGTATAATTCGAAGTGACAAATCGTAAAAAATACGCACCAAGAACTAAATCGTCTGTGAAATCTTTCACATTTGTAAACAAATTAATAATTTATAAAAAAAGTATTAATTTATGTGTCATGGTTTCATTTTTAATTATTTTACCTATTGTGGTATAGTAATTTTATTTTAGGTGCATCGTCTTCACATATTATTTATTATATAATTAATGTATGCAAAATATTGTAAAACATTTTAAAAGAGTAACGGTGGAGTTTCTTCCCCATTCTTCTCCATACGAAAACTACCTTTTGGAAGGGGCGACTAGAATCAATTCTATTTCATTGTAATTTTTGACGTTCAAAAGTGCCTATTTGAAATAAATGCTTTGACTTTGAAACAAAAAGCTGGAAAAAAAAAAGTAATTAAAAAAACTCGACTCCGGTAAAAAACGTAAAAAAAACTGGAAAGCTAAAAACAAGCCCATTTTAAATTAAAGTTGGAAGCAGACGGGACCCATACAATTTTTATTATGTTTTCTAATTCAAATGGGTCCTGCTTGCTTCCAACTTTTATTACATTTTTTTTCCCAACAATATTGTGGTCAACTTCCAGTCTAACCAGCCGGGACCAATGGCTTAATGTGCTTTCCAAGGCCCTGAGGGGTCTTGGTATGTAATTTATGGTCACACATATGGACCGACCGTGACATACGTAGCTTAACCTTATATTGACCCGTGCAACTGTTATTCTTTAACCTCAGGCACAATTGTTAATGTTGTTTGCATAGTAAGGAGCGAATGAATTTGTGGTGGGGTAACGAAAGAAGAAACCCCTAACCCCTAGGTTAAACTAACTCTTCCATTTCGGAAGTCGATATCTTTGGTTTTGTTTAATTTTTTTGCCGACTTCCGAAGCTGATTATTCAGTGTTTATTTTAACTGATTTTGTTTTTGTAAAAAGTTTTTAGTAATATGAAAAAAAGATCGTTTAGTTTTAATGCCGATCGTACAAATATGACCATCCAAATGACATCACTTTATATAGCATAGTTTTCTACGCCATATTTATTGTTTATTTTTGCTCAATCTAACATTTTAACGTTTGTTAATAGATATCAAAAGATGAAGTCGCGAAGATAGTGGCCGGTTTCGACAATGAATCACTGTTAACGAGTGGTGGCCTGACGATAGCGGGTACACGGTACATCTACCTCAGTGGCACAGACCGCATCATACGCGCAAAACTCGGCAAGGTTGGCGTGCACTGCATGAAGACACAGCAAGGTAGGCATTTGTTGTTATTATTTAAACACGCCCTGAGGGCAGGTTAATAAAATTAAAATATTTTGACATAAAACTGTCTCGTATGTCTCTAAAATATGGTGTGTCTGGGTAGGTATGTTGTATGGCAACATGATATTAACAATACGTGGCAGTTCAATGGCTGACAGCATTTGAACGGATCAATAAAATATACAATATCTTAACTACCCGACCCTTATCTAAGGGTGGTGGTTTTAAAGAGAGGTTCTCAGAGGTAGCTTTAAAGAGATGTTCTCGTATTTTTTAAAATGGTTAACATACTAATCTGTCTCAGACTCAGACTGTCAAAAATACCTCTAATTTACTTAAAATTTTGATGCGTTTTTGACATTGATTGTTGATTGATACTTGAATTAGAATACTTTTTATTTACGAGAATTGACCTTCTGGGCTTATTCCCATGAGCTCCAAATCTATTGTTCTCCAAACTATTTCTCTCCATACATTGATTCCCATGAGCTCCATAATTTTATTAGCTAAAATAATTGTTCCCAGCGATTCCAAACCAAATTGCGTAAGGTTAACAAAACACAAATTGTTAACATTAATCTTATAATTTCGTGGTTAAAAATTTTATTAAGGGGGTCGAAATTACCATTATTTTTGCGATAGGACACACCATTTTCTAGATATAAGAGATAAAAAAAAGATATAGTACTGTGTTGGTGTGAAGTTTAGTTGATGACAACTAATTATTATTTGTATTCCACAGCTTTTTAATCGCGATTAAAAATAGTCGGATTTCGTTAAATAATCAAAATTTTTGGTGAAAAACGTGAAATTCAGAATAGCAAAATTGCCATTTTCAATAGATTAATAACTCAGTGTCATCTTAGTGATGTCAAACTAAAATATACCGGATACATTTTTAACCAGTGCGCAAACTGTAACCATGAATTCAGTACATGATTTTGAACCCCCATAAGTTTTCGTAGGCAATTAAAAAAAAACGGCCTAGTGCGAATTGAACACGCACATGAAGGGTTCCGTACCACCATACTTTAACACTACATGTAAAATAACGACAAAAAATCACGTTTGTTGTATAGGAGCCCCCCCCCCCCCCCTTAAATATTTATTTTATTCTGTTTTTAGTATTGCACTTTTCTATGAAACAGCAGATTTTTTTTACAACTGAAGCAAAATTTATAACAGTTCAGTTTGGTTCTAACAGTTTGCGCACTGGTTAAAAAATGATCCTGTATATAGTTAAGCTGTGTCACTTTAGTCAATTTCAGAATGGGAAATCGTCGTTTGACAAGAATTAACTAAATTTTGTTGATTTTTAGTCTAGTTTAGAGGCATTTGTGACAAGGGAATCGGCACCATTGTCGCATTACTGGGAATGATTTTAATTATTATTATTGTATTTTTTTTTAAATTTTAAGCCGCCGGGAATAAAGTTATGTAGCGCCTGGGAATAAGCCACCTTCTGACCTTGACACATAAGCACCTTTTTTTTGTATTCAGTCGGTTCTTTCTTCTTGATTATCCATATTATGTGTTAATTTATACTTACTTTATCAATATTATAAATGCGACATCACTTGCCCATACCAAGTTAAATGATTCCCTTTCGATTTTTTCCTCTAATACACTCACCTCAATTTCTCAGCTCCGCTGCATTCTGTTCTTTCATACGTCATATTCACATCCCAATTCCGATTCAAATAGAATGACTGGTGATCCTGATAAGAATTGTAAATTGCCAATGTTTATATTAATGAACTAGTAGCGACAGCAATTAAATTAATAATATTGTGACCTCGCACCGGCCTCAGGAGGAGATGGCAGGGCCTGTACGCGCTGGACTCCTTCGATAGTCTGGTCCTTAAATAGCCCTAGATAGAGAGTAGGAATCTATTTGCCCTGCAAAGGGAAAATTATACTGGCTAATTATAATGGTGATCTAATGTTAGTTTTACAGATCCAGCTGTTGCCCGCGACTTTGCGTGTAATTTGTATTTAATCCTTTTTAATACAAATAACCGGGATGAAAAGTAGCCTATGTCCTCTTCCAGTTCCCAGGCTACATAGGCTTGGTGTGAAATAGTAACACAGATAGACGGAGTTACTTTCGCATTAATAATATTACTATGACCAAAAATGTTATGTATAATATTAATTTCTGATTAGATTTGTAACTGCTATCGTCGAAATTATTCATTTTTTCGTAATTATAAATTACATTTATGTTGATGTTACGTACAGTAAAGTTGTAATCTTCATTATGATAACGAAAGGGAAAGTTCGTAAGGTACTTAGGCACGGTTATGTGCGGGGAAAGTGAATCAAAGTGACGGTCGTACATATTCTACAGCGGCTAGTTTATTTTAATGTTTTGTTTCAGCCGTCGTAATTTCTCTGTATGAAGAACCCATCCAACCCCAGCAAGCCGCATCCGTAGTGGAGAAGTTAGGAGACTATTTAATTACCTGTGGTTATTAGAGGTGAGTTCTCATTTTTAACGTTTTACACTCCGGGATGTGTAAAGTATTAAATTGTACTGAAGACTTCAAAAACATCATTTCTTTCTTTTACAGATCGAAGCGCGCCGTGATCTAAGAATACTATAAGATAATATTTTTTCCACAGGGAAATAAGTAACTGCATTTTGTATATTCTATAAAGTGATAAGGACCGTTCATTTGTTTTGATATTCGATAAATTATGGCGTCATCAGTGCGTGATGCGTTTCGTAACTGTGTGCAGATGCAATTACTTTGCGGATTTTGGACCCTTTTTATACGCTCACCGCTTCCATAAAGTAATTGTGAGCTGTAATGGTTTAAACATGTATTTTAAAGTTTGCTTTTATTGACCGGCAAAGCATATTCAGCTTTGCAAGCAGGTCTCAAAGCATGATGTATAGAGATTTTTTAGGTTTCTTCTCAAGCATTCTGATACTTTATCTGGCGTGTACAATGATCTAAATTATAATTGAGGTAGACTTGAAAATAGTGTCACTAGCCATCTCGACAAAAATACAAAAATGCCCGCGTACAGATGCTTGAAGAGAAGTTATAATAACCACGTAATGAAATTACTGTAACAACATTATACAACACACACATATATATATATATATAATTATAAATAGCATTTGTGTAAGGGCTTGTTACAAATTGAAAGACACTGTAACCCAAGTATTACGATTTTAATTAAAGATCTCTAGTCCCACTGGATCCATCGTGTGAGTAATATCCGACACATCGTGCGTGGCGCGAGGCCCGCGCCGCGACGCGCCTCGGCCGCGGCCTCCACATGGCCCGCTATTACAGTTTTCTGCTATGCTTTCTTTTTAATTGTGCCGCATTTATAATCTTGTGTAGTGAGTAATAAACATTTGCATTCTGTTCTATTCTATCTCTTAGCTGCAGAAATAGAAGCGCTCAATTACCCTGTATCCTCAGACAAGGCTTGCAGTAAACGAAGGGTGCATATTGTTTATATTTGATATTACTACTATAGCTTTGTACATTGTTTCTGATAAGCGATGGGAACTGTGTCTATCTAATAATAAAATGATTTGTATTATAATATTTTGTTTCTTTGAAAATGAACCATCTGAGATGCAGGAAGAAAAGTTAAAATTAAAAACCTTTTTTATTGCTAATGAACATAATTTATTTTCCTTTTGACAAAATCTACAGTATTAAGAGTTAAGTACACTCGAATATAAGGATTGGTATAAAATGTTTTAACTTGTAGCAATAATAATTTATCAAGTGATTTTGTTTCTTTAAAGTCCAACCCGACCCGACCAACCCGAGGATTTTTCTCTAAAATGTGGTTATAAATTATTTTCAGAGAATTTATGAAAAAAGGTTTAAAGTTAAGTTGCGTTACTATCTATATTTAATTAAAGTCGACTTCCTCTGATGACATACAAATTGCTTTTTATTCGTTATTTCACTAAAGAGCATTTATATAACAGTAAAACAAAGAAATGAAAACGCGTTTGTTTTACTTACTACGTGGTTATCTACATTTCTACAATTCTATTTATACGAAAAGAAAACGCTTGTCGTGTATGAATAAAATACGTAGATACTCATCTCATCTTAACAAATAAATTATGCGTTGATAAAAAGCAGGAATTATACAAATCAATACACAATGTTTTATATCATCCCTATACATCAGATTTATTAAAATAATAATACTCCAAGTCCCATAAGCCAACACATTTATAACTAATTGATTCCGTAACCCAACAAGTCATTGAGAACTGTACTATCAACTACTGTAGTCTCGCACAACTGCTGTAGTCTATCAGTGTTGGTTATTTATTCATTACAAAGTATTTCATCGAATGATTGACATGACGCTGACGTATTAAACGTGTTTCAAAAATATATTCGTCATTTTCGAATGTTCGTTTAAGCAGACTTTTTATTAGTCTTTCTCTCCGAAGTAATATGCTTATTAATTTGTTACACTTATCGTCCGAACATTTTCTTGATTTCCATCCTTACTGGGTGCGGGGAAAACAACATCATGAATCGTGATCAAGTCGAAAGTCTCCCATGGTGTTGCTTCAAGGGTGCTCTAGAGAGTAATGGCGAGATTTTTTCCAAAGGCTTCTGAAAAACCCTTTGCGTTGCTTCTGTCCTGGGTGCTCCTCGCCTGTTAACAATGAAAAGATTGTCTTTAATTCTAAATGTATGTCGCTGGCACAAGTACACATAGCTAAAATTAATATCTCGGCCGACATTATTTTTGGCGAAATGTGAGTTCTCCACCCGTCATATTATATGGGTATTTTGTGCAAATTGGGCTAACTTTGGTTATTTAACAGATCCAAAACCCAACCTCGGAAGTACGTACTGCCTAAGAAATTATTTTATAAACAAGTAGGCAAAATGAGATGACAAGCAATAAATAAATTTAATGTTACACTGGTTGTAAGTAGAGATGTTTCACGTTTTGCTCTACCAAGATAAATTTGCTTCCACTGTATGGTAGATAGACAAATACATACGAGGATAGTATTTTCCTGTTGCTATAATTATGCCAATGATAATGGAAGTTAAAAACGTCGCTTTGTAGTACCTAATTACAATTAGTAAAATTATGTTCCTATTATCTACTAGACATCTCTGGGTCTCATACATAAGTGAAGAAGTAAAAATGTTGAAATGATTCCAAGCACAATAAAGTACCTAGGTAGGCAATGAACTAATGTTTATTTTCGTTCACTGTAGGTAGGTACTGCTGGGTATTGTTAAATTCAACGCATATAGGGTCGTTCGTGAGTCGTCAACCCTCTATTGGGGAACGTGAATGTCAAGTGTACTAGCGTGCCGCAGCCGGCTCGTTCGTTGGTGTCTGCAAGCGGATCGATACAGCGCGTAGGTACGCTGCCGCGAACGATAGGAAGAGCTTTCGGCCCGGAACGACACGAACAACTTTGCTGAACTACGCCGTCCTTCTCTACCTCGCTCGGTCATTGGAATCACCAGTTACTAAAGTTCTGTAATCCCTAATAACAATGTGATATAGGTACTTATTTGGTATCTACATTCAAATTTATAAATGCAGGATATTAATAAAGGTATTCAAACTGAATGTTGGTTAACCGTTAAATTTACTGCTGCAGCGTTAGGTAGGCTAAAAACGTTAACTTTATGTACGTTCACTTGCTCAGTCGTGTTCAGAAGACGAACCTAATTAGCTGCACTTTTTTATTTAGACGCTCTGGATAGAGTCATGAATTAATGTAAAGCTCACAAGACCGTGAATGATTACTCTCCAGCCAGATACCAATAAATGCACCTTGATAAATTTATATAAAATTCCTACATACCTATTGATATTTTATGACGGCGTCGATGTAAAAATAAAATATTTAAATTTAAATAGTTGGCAATTCCGATATTTCATCTATGAAGTAAGAGACTTGTTAGTAGGGCATCCGAAAATAAACCGCAGTAAGTAGGTAGTTTCCAGCACGCGTCCCAAATGCCATCCATGCACGCTGCCTAAAATAGTCGTGGACTGAGCCACGTGAGAGATGCCGCACCCGACATCCGACTCCGATGCTTGAAGCGTAATTTGTTTGTCTTACATTGAAATCATTGATTGAATGTAAGGCAGTTCTATTTCTAGTTGCTATTTCCCCGCTTTATTTGTTAGTAAATTAAATAAATCTAGGTACTTACTGTAAGTACTGACCCATTCCTTGGTATGTAACTGCCTAGAATTCATCTCTGTAACGTTTTTCTAAATTAAACTTTATGTTAGTAACCTACCTACTAACTTAAGGTACGTTATATTTGGAAAACCTAAATATTGAATGATTATTCAGCTGTGCGGCGTAGCGGGCCTGTGTATTTATAGCACGTGTCTTGTGCAGTGGAGGTCCATCCAATTCAAGTTCATTGGCTAGACTCCCCGCAAAGGTAACGCCACTGGCGTCTCATGATCCAGTTAAAGAGCTACCTATATAAATAATGGCAATCGGCACTTCAGTAGCTAAATTAATTTTTGAACTAGAAATAATAATTATTTTATTCTATTCGGGAAACTTACAGCTAATATAAACAGTGCTCTTAAACAATATGTATTTGAAGGCCATTTACAAGTTTCCACTGATAAACAATCTCTCTCTAACAATACAAACTATGCAATAACAAAATTGTTAAAGGGTAAACGCTTGCTAAACACCAACAGGGAATTATTTTTCCTATACCCATTGACTCAAATTCTCAAAATTTTCAAAATTATTATAAGAATGAGGAGAATAAATTTATTTTATTTTCATTTTATTATCTTAAAACTGTTTGATAGGGGGAAAATAATAACTGCGGAAGCTCTGTAGAAATTCGTCAACGGTAGATGCAGAGTTCCGGGTGGCAGCCAGCGAAAAGACACATTGAAGTTTGGATTGGGACATAGTAGGTATGTCCCAAACTTCAATGTGTCTGTCTAGTACACGATATAAGTCTGGGTTATACGTAAGCTTTTACATTATCTAAACATTTAGGAAACAAAATTGCATCAATCTCATGAACCTGACGAACTTATTGAATGATCCACTTGGGATCTTTATACATAGATACTTAGTAACTTCATTCGATGGTTTTCTGGTGACAAAGGAGATTTTAACTAATCAGGTCACGAAGATCGAGTTGGAGAAGTGCGAAGGGCTGATGTGCGAGGGACGCGTGGCGTGTGGGGAGGGAGGTGCGCGGGGTCCAGAGGTCGTCGACACTTCAGTGAAGGGCAGCGAGGTCGGTGCGTGCGCTTTCGTAGGCGCGCGGCGGGCGGCGCGGCGCGGTGGCGATGGCGGCGGCGTCCACGGCTCCGCGTATTGATCGCAGCCTCCCGCACTCTATTCGCGCTACCATCTCTACTTGGACTTCCTAAACATCTACTGCCATTTGAATTTTATTCCTAATAATATTTTTATCTAAAATAGGTAGGTAAGTACGTAGCTGATTATACTTTCAAACGTCATCCATCATTACTCTTTCTTAAACTGTTCTTAGTTATTGAGACGATTTGGTATTATTTTCATTGACCTATATCGGTGTATGTAGTACATTAATAAGCATACTTAGACTTACTACTAATTTCAATAGGTATGTTCCTGATAAATTATCAAATTAAGTACATACTTATTAACAAAGATAACATTGGCACATAAATAGACTGCTACTTTGCACATTACTTAATTGTTTATAATTAGGTAGGTACAAGACTTAAGTATAAACAAAAACAATTATTATTGTTTTTTTATAAACCGTATGTATCCTTCGGTGGTAGCCCTGAGTGTAACGTAAGTCAGCTGGGTTGCCGCAGCGACCGCGGCTGCCGGCGCCGGCTATTGTTTCTGCAACACGATCACTAATTCAGTGCCTGTGCTCGCGCTTGCCATTATTATCTTTCCTATCTAAACTGATGTTCGAAAGAGGTAAAATTGTTTGTAAGAGGTAATCTCTGGAAGTTTTACTCGCTTACGAAAATTCTTCTACACGCAGCAAGCACTATCGCAGCAGAGTGCCATAGGATTATTGCTGTTTTATGGTATAATAAAAACAATTGTTGTTTAGCATATTATTTGTAAATCAAGTCGAAAAAAACTTTTTTCAAAAAAAAAAAAAAAAAATAAAAAGTGAAAAATAACTTTAATTTCTGAAGTCGGTGTCGTTGGTTCCGCATTTTCAGCAGTACGATTCTGTAACCATCTCACCGTGAAAACTTAGGTGAAGATAGCGTGAAGTGAGCTGTCATTAGTGTCAATCCCTATAGCATCAGATGGAATGACAGCTCACTCCACGCAAGTTTTCACGGTGAAATTTTTACAGAATCGACATGCTGTAATTGATTGAAAAAATTTGCTGATTGACTGCTGTGTCGGCGTGCGCTGACCAAATGGTATAATACACATACAAGTAGGTAGCAATTGCAAAAATATTTATTTCTAGTAGTTCTTAAAAGTCCACGATATAGGTAGGTCTGTACCTAATATCTGAAGATACACTAAAGGTTTTGCGTGGTTTTAGAAATAAGTTATAAGGACATTAGACAATTTGCATCAGTTCTATAAGAATAATAAAAAATATTGTATTTGTTAGGTACCTACTTAGTAGTGTTCTGTGCAATATTCTTCCTCGTAAATCTTGTGCGGCCATTGAACTGCGATAAACGACGATGTATTGACCTCTTATCACTGGCGCAACTCTTATTAATTTTTCCTTGTTATTGAGTGCAAATAAATAAGTTTTTATTATTATTGTTTTGGCTCATTATTTTAAAAATATTGTAGGTAACCACGGTATGCACTAGCGGAGACGCTTTCGAACCATAAGCAATTTTAATGTAATAGCAGTGCACTAATTAACAACGAGAGGCGAACGTATCCGCGGCAACAATATTTACCGTTTGTGCAAAATGCAAAACTAATTGGTTTTGAGCAGTGGCTAGCAACACTACTAAGTAGGTAGCTTAGGTATAGTAAGTCTTCGAAATTAAATTAATTACTAGTCGACAATGATTTCAATATTTAAAGTCAATGCTAGTCGACTATTTTATTAAACATTCAATTTAGATTGATGCCAGAAGCTTGTATCTGTGATAATATGCAGGTCAGTAGGTAGGTAGGTGACGATACATGTGTGAAGCTTGACCATCTTTACTTTCTCCGAGTACCTACCTAACCTAGGCTCGCGAGAACATTTATTACGCTCGAACTAAGTCGCCGATGGGCGACACATAGGGTTGCCAACTTTTTTTGAGAAAGATAACATACCTACCTATCAAATTCTTTGAATAGGAAAAAGAAAGTATTTGGAAGAAAAAAAAGTAGTTTTCAAAAAGTATGTTAACTATCCCCTTTTAAAACACATTTTTGGGTGCTTTTTCCTGCTTTTCTACTTAGCTGTTTCCTACATTTATGTTCGCATAACTCGTCAAAATGTAGGGAACAGCTGTTTTTTTTTTTCGCGATTTCAGGTTTGGTCCCATAGTAAAAAATGTTCATAATGATGAGTACAATCTCCCATTTTGATTTGTCGCATGTAATCAATTTCAACCTGTATATTGCCATTTGTTTTCACAACTGGTTTGATATTTTTCTCTGAAAATTCTTTATCTTTATTCTTAATAGATTTCATTTTTTGACTTACAAGTTCCTTTCGATAAACAGTTCAGTTCAGTAATTACCCATATGAGTCTTTCGTTTTACGCATCACAAAAGAAAAGAAATAAATTATTTTCGCATACTTTATTTTTATGCAAAAGTATAAAGTATAATTATCGAAAATAAAGTAGGATACGTTATTATAAAGTACTAGCTTCCGCGCGCGGCTTCGCCCGCGAGGTATGTCAATAAAAACTATCTTATGTCCTTCCCCGGGATGCAATCTATCTCTGCCAAATTTTATCGAAATCCGTTCAGTGGTTTAGGCGGGAAAAGTAACATACAGATAGACAGACATAGTTACTTTCGAATTTATAATATTAGTATGGATATGGATAGTATAGATGGTTGGCAACCCTAGCGACACACTTGGTAGAAACAAAAACTGCTCCACACTAGCAAAGTACTAACATTGAACAGCCAGACCCACGGGTCAGACCAGCCGGTCGATTCTGTAAAAATCTTACCGTGAAAACTTAGGTGATGTGAGTTTGTTTTTGCTAGGAATTGACACTATTGACAGCTCACTCCACGGTCACGCCACCCAAGTTATCACGGTGAGATTTTTACTTAACCCTTCGTATGGCCGGAACGTAGATCTATGCGAGACATAATGGTTTTTTAATTGTGTATGTAATTACGGCATTCAACCGGTTAATAGCACTGCAGCAGTGGTATTCTGTAAATAGCTCACCGTGAAAACTTCAGTAAAGTGACCTGCATACCTACCACGAGCTCTTAACGCGATCCACTTTAGGACCTAAACTGAACTGTTCTGCTAATTCGTACCATGACGTCAGTTTAACGATTCAATTTAGGCCGTGCCATCTGGATACCTACCACGAGCTCTTAACGCTCATTCACTTTCAACGATCCAAATGCCGCTGAGTATATTGGACGTCATGGTATGACTGTGAACGATGCAGTTTAAGAACCTAAACTGAAATGTCTTGCTTTTGAATCGTTTTTAAATAGATCATGGTAGGCCTCCTGCAGTCCATAGTGTCAATCCTCTAGGGATCAGGTGGAATGACAGCTCATTCAATAGTGTCAATTCCTAGCAAAAACAAACTCACATCACCTAAGTTTTCACGGTTAGATTTTTACAGAATAGACCGGCTGGAACAACTAGGCATCATAACAGCAAAGAGAATGTTTCGTACGGGAATCGAACCCGCGACACGCAGCGCATCGGCCATCGCTCAGCCGCTGCACAAACCGTGCCGGACTGCCGGCTAACTAATCTTTGTAACGATAGGCTGACTTTTGAAGGATAAGGGATCATTTCTTGTAGGTTTGTTAGGTATCAACGTACCTATGTTATAAGTATTTAGAACATAAGGCATAAGTAGGTATATGTATGTGTTCAGGAACGTGTCCTAACTCCTATGATAGCGGCCTCACGCAGACTTGGGCATTATTCGAATAACTTGTTATCTGGATAAATATTCGAATAAAATTTTATTCGCAATATCTATAATTATTCGCGAATAATTCATTCACGAATAAATTTTTCGTAAATAAATTTTCTACGAATAAATTATTCGTGATTTTATTCGTTATTTTAAATATTAAATAATAAAGCGATAAGACGAATTGGTGCCAATCGTATATCGTCAACTGCCTGCCTGATTTCGGAAATAGGCGTGACGACAGTATCAAATAATCAAGGATTTAATGATTTTCGGAAATACATGTTAAAAGGATTTAAAACACTGATTTAGTTTTATTTAAAAATTTGAGATTAATCGGATTTTTATTAAAATAAAAGATTAGAAAAAGAAATAGAAGAATCTTAACTGTAAATACATGATAATTGAAAGCAAATAAATATTTGATTTAAATGCCATTATTCCTTGTTTTATTTTTATTCATTTACCGACTAACGAATAAAATAATTTATTCGTCATTCGATGAATTTTCCTTTGAATAAAAGAAATTATTTATTATTCGTGAATAACGAAATAGCAATTTATTCATTCGTTATTCGTCATTCGAATAAATTTTGCCCAATACTGGCCTCACGTCATAATAATGTATTTGTAATATATATTGTGTAATAATACCTAATATACAATGTTCCTGCTTTATGTACTTACTTACACTTAACTTATAGGTACTGCAAAATTCGCCACGTTAAAATTTATGGGGATACATAATTTAATCTAATAACAGGTAGCCAGAGATGCAAGTTAATGTAATGTGGGGTAAGTTAACTATTGAAGGAATGTTCCACTATGGAAAACAAAGTGAGGTAGTTGTCGATAGCTTATCAAAGTTATGAAGTATACCTAATTGATGGTTTAGTCACTCTCTTCCGGTAATGAACACCAACAGACAGACTAATCTGCGCATCAAGGCGGAACTGATCCAGTCTCTATATCTGTGGCTGTAATATAAGGCTCTAAGTATGAATGTGACGTGCAACTTGCGGGTGTGACTATAGCATGTAAGTGGGTAAATTTATTTACTTACTGTTAGATCAAAAAGATTCGCTTGAGAAGTCAGAATTTTATTGTCACTGGTAAAGTAGTGAATCTTTATACGTAGGTACTTACAGTGTTATGGTATGTAGGTAGACATTAGGAAATTAAATCACAATAGATAATACCTACGATAGCAAGATGGATTCTTGAACTTTGTTCAAACATCTCGAAATGAAGTTCAAAATGATCCTTGCCTTGGAATAATGATTGCGAAAAAATAAAGTTTGCCAAATGTGTTCGCGGTCAGCCGACATTACAGCATGAATTATTAATTGTAGGCAATGTTCAGTGCAAGTTCATTGACCTTACACTATGACATCAACTGGAAGCCTGTACGCTCGCGCTATTATAACCAGACTCTCGAAAATCAATTAGCATTTTTCTAATTTTTCCTTTAAAATTCCTAATGCTGGAATAGAAAGTAAAGAGAAACCAATGGCAGCTGGGAAAAGTGATCTACCTATCGTAGGTAACATAATTAATTATAATATAGGTTAGTAATTTAAGTATAGGTGCTAGCTGTTTCCCGCGAATTTAGGTGCGTGTATTACATCATCTTTTTTTTTAATATAGGTCAGTACAAATATTATCTTGGATGGAAAGTTTAAACTTTTTTTTCCAGAAGCCTCAATGGTTTAGGCGTGAAAAGGTAACAGACCGACAGACAACGTTACTTTCGTGTTATAATACTTATTAATTATGGAATATACCTAATTTATTATATCATACTAAGAACTAGAAAATTATCTGTAGGTTTGTAGCGAACCGTCCGTGTGGGCTGCTGGGCTGCTCGTTAGGCACACCTGTATGTAATACATAGGTACCTGGTACCTACCTATATGTATTGAATATTATTCCTTCGATTTTTTTATGAGTTAGTTATTTACAATGATTATGTGGCTAAATAAATGGCTACCTACTTGAACAATATTGAAATGATTGAGTTTAAAAGTCGTGTCACCACTGGAATGGAACCGATCTAAATTGCGAAAATGATGAGAATGTTTATCAGCAGCTGTATAGGTAAAAGATAAATGTGGATACTTATGAGAACATCAACTATGAAAATACCCGTATTTGAAGATGTATTTTATAAAAGACATTGTTTAGCTTTCTTTCATTTACCTGGTAGCTTTTAAAACTTAATTTGTACATGCATAACTCATACATTGTAATTGGTTAACAAAAGATATAATGCTATCTCAATGAGTGATGATAAAAGCGCGTCAGAACATCAATTAAGGAATACCACAACACTTGACTCACCCAGTCTGCTGTACCTACCTAATGGACGGGAAGATTCTAACCAATTAACTAATCGCTTATTCCCAGTGGAAAGGTGGTTGTTATGCTAGGTGACGTCACCGACTCATCGCTCTATCGATAAAAACTGACACGACTTGGACACGTTAACCGAACGTGAACTGTTGTTTATTTTACTCGACATATTATGTTAGAAAAACAAAGGCATAAAACATAATGCGGTACCTATATAATACTAGGTAGCTGAAATGCAACACATAACATAACCCTTCTTGGCAGTCGGGTAAAAACAGAGACAGCCAGACTTCAGTGTCTTGAGACTGAGGGCATCATCTATAGTTTATCAAGAAATGTCCAATCCAAATCGATTTACGATTACGAGTGAGTACCTGAAAATGTTTGAAAGTAATTTTGTCATTGTGGACTAGACCTAGGTACACTGCAACGAGTGCGATCGCGACGCAATAAGCCAATTCCTATTCTATTGATAAACCTTTGAACTTAAGACCTAAGATGACTAACGAGGAACTATGTTTTTTCTCCTACTAGTAAAATAAAGTCAACGTTTAGTGCACATATTTTGGTTACATAGATTTATTGGGAGTATTGAAAAAGTGACGATTTTTACAAACTGTAATGTTGAAGCGGTTTCGGAGATAAGGGGGAGGAATGGACAATTTTCGTCTATTTTTTTAATAACTTTAGTACAATTTACTTTAAAATTATGGAAAAAATATATTTGAGATCCTCACAGTACTTACCTTACCTTTCATTTGATAATTATGTCACACGGTACACATTGCGAAACTTTTTGTTTAAATTTTCTATTTGCCCCCAAAGAAGACCCCCATATTCAAAATTCATTTATGTTACACGTCTGTGTTTGGGTCACAGAGATTCATATATGTGTACCAAATTTCAACATAATCGGTCCAATAAATTCGGAGCAAATTGGCTGTGACAGACAGACTCACGAGTGATCATAGAATTGTAAAAAACAGCGAGTGATCCTATAAGGTTTCCGTTTTTTCTTTTTGAAGTACGGAACCCTAAAAAGATGCAATGTTTATTGGAGAGATTTGATATTTAGATACCTTTTATAAAAAATGCTGTCTTGTCTTAACAAATCCCACGACTGAACACATACCTAAAATACAGGCCTATAATCGGACTTTTAATTAGCTGCAGTAAAATGACAGCTTACTTATATGTTATATGTTACTTAAATGACTGAAATTGGCGTCTTTTTGTTTTTTCGCGGCCATCAACCAAATCTTGTTTTTCTAGTACAGAATAGTGTGACAAACGAAAGTTATTTGACATGCATATCTCTAAACACAGTCCGAAGCAGTGTCATTTTACTACAGCTAATTTAAAATCGGAGTATAGGCCTAGTTTGGGTGTTGACATGCAATTGTTAGATTGTGACTGAGTGTCCGTCATATTTTGAATGTATTTTTTTTTCTAGTGACAAATATACGTTGTTATTTTTTACCTTTCTAATGGTGGCAAAAATACAGATTGTTCTATTTATCAAATTTGTTTCGGTTCGAAAAGATGGTGTCAAATGACTTAAAAAAAGCAGTTTTATTTAGTTTTAATATTAAAGGAATGTTTCCTTTAAATAAAATTGGATAACTTAAGGTACTTTTCCTCCAGAGTATGCTTCAACTTTTTACCCTGAAAGTACATAAAAAGGCATTTAGCGACTGTAGGTGTGTATTACTAAGAATAAAAAAATAAAATAAAATAAACAACCGAATTGATAACCTCCTCCTTTTTTTGAAGTCGACAGCGTTTTAGAATTTCCATGTTGTAACGACATGTACATTAGGTACCTACGTTACTATGGTAAGTATCATATTTGTAGTGTTACACGAGTAGGTAGGCACGGAAGTCGGATGTCCTTTTATCTGGCAGTTTGTCCCATTGATAAGTCACGTCTGGCGACATGCTGACATTGTGTTTCAACGTTGTATCATTTATTATACCGGCGAGAATAATAATTATTGAAATAAGTAGGTAGCCATGTAAACGCTACAGAGCTTGTGTTATGTTAGCAGTTTAGCACTTTGTAATGTAAACTTTACTTATATCAAGTTCATTGTTTTGTCTCGTACCAAGGCGGCGGTTATTATTGTTATTGTCGTAATTGATTGGACGAGCCGCTATTGGAACATTAATAATAGAATCTATTAATATTATCATATAAGTATGGCTCATTCCCGTTTACATTATTGAGATAATTATCAATTTGAATAATAATAAATTAATAACGCACTTACTGCCTTTGGCGGTTTGAAATAAAATCGTACATGCGAATATGATGTCGAATATCTAGGGAGGATTCCAATTTCCGCAAAAATGTGGTATGATGGGGTGTCGCGAGTCGCCCCTGCAGAGAGGGGTGTGCGGCGCGGGCCGGGCGCGGGGCGCGGCAGAGCACTAGGGGTGCCGGCTGCGCGCGCCGCGGGCCCCGGGCCCCGGGGACGCGCCGAGCCGCATGTGCGTTGTGTCCCTCCCCGAACCTCGAACCCTTGCGCAGTAAACGAGGGGAGCTCCCTCCTTCTCTTCCCGATTGAAAGCTCGATTATTAAGCACTCATTCAAGCTTTAATACGCGATTATCACCATGGTAACTATGGACCGCGAGCCTGCGATGTTAGTCTATGAGATTTTGTTAGTTTAGCATAAGAAGAACTGTCCTGTGAAGAGACACCATGTGGTTTTGGGAGGTACTCACCGTTTGCGGAGCGGGCTGCTGGCGACGTGGCTTCCTTGTTTCGAGAATTTTCTTTCTCCTTCCCGTTGTTCCCTAGAACAAATCAAAGAAATTATTTGAAAAAGGAGTTATTTAATTTTATTCTATTTTAAAACAATATTTTGCAGTTAAATCAGTCGTTGTGTAAATACAAACCTAAAGTAAAAGAAATTAAAACTCCCTCACAAACGTCCTAAGTGTGTATACCAACTCCCTAAATTTATAGCAAATAGCAATCAATGTTGAGCCAGCCAAGAACTTGCTACGAGTATAACTCGAGGGCGTTGTTGGCAGAGGACAGGTGTGCTATCGTTCACATAGTTCGCCGATACTAATATTAGATACCAAGTCCCAATATAACAGCAGAGAGACTATTGATGAATTATCGAATTGCCACCCGAGAGCAACTGACAAACCCATTTAATGGGTTTATATTAGTAGTATAGCCTTTCTATCTTTAAACCCAAAAGAAAACGAGCTGAATGACAATTTATGAAATAAGAAACATTTTGGTCGTTTATATTTTTAAAATGGTACCGGAGTAATGGTCAAGCAGTAGGAGGGACTCGGAAATAAATGACCATAACCACAAAGTAATAGTGACGTAATTTCAGAATGATATAATTACTATAATATCGATACAGAAATGTAATGTCACATTACATTTCAAAGTGATTTCGACCTGATACGTGATTGATAACACACGTCTACATCAGCTTGAGGGAATTGATGACGCTCACCAACACCTAACTAAAAGTAATCGATACATTATCAGTTCTTACAATAATGCGTTTATTGCTTATTGATTGCAAGTCTATCAACGAAGAAACGACCTACACTGAAAAACAATAAAATTCTTAGTAGGTACCTAGGCACTTATCGCTAAATCTTTTTGTATTCATTAAATAGTTCTAACTAATTAACAGGAAAAATAGTTTCCTTGTTGAATCCTTGTTATGTTATATTTATTTATATTTAAACAAAACCATATTTCCTGTTGCTGTTTCCTCTACACAATGACGATAACACCATTGTGGAGTGGTTTTCAAACAAATTAGTTTCAATATAAACCGGAAATATAGATAGCAGATAGAGGAGTGCAGGAGTGGTCGAAGGTCCGCAGAGCGCGGCACATTCTCGGGAGGATCCTTCTTGCCGCGGCTGCCTGTCAGACCGGTTCTATTGCGATCGTTCACCTGAGCACACTCGCTCGCAAATTTACATTGCACGGCTTTCCTCTACTAAGTAACAAATCGCAAATAATGAGTATTATTCGATACCCACTTATTATCGATTTTGCTGCGTCATCTCATTATTATTCTACTAAGTTCTCGCCGTTCTCGGAACGATACCTCAGGTTGAGGCGACCGTTTGGACTTGTGAATATGCTCCGTGGTCAGTTGATGGTGACCGTTCTGGAATGGGGTTGTGTTGATAGGACGTTGCTCATAACAATACCGTCTGCCAAATCCTGTTTTCGTACAGGATCTAATTTTCATGCAAATCATTTAAGACTAAAACTATAAAAAATACGAATAATTAATCCCTAAGTATTTTAGTGTGTGTACATAAATAATTAAATAAATAAATAAATAATGTAGGTACCTTACATACGTAGGTACATAATGCTAATATTCGTGACTGATAGTGTTCCCAAATCTATTTTGCCGATCGTAAATTTTCTTTTTGTCTCATAGTGGCACAATGTACGATTAATCAATAAAGATAAAGCTCAGTCGCTTGCACCGAATCCAAGTAACGATTATTCCAAGAGGCGGACGAGGCGACCTTGGCAGTGGCGTTGACTCGCGCGGCCTCAAATCGCAACCATCCGTCGCGCCATAGATTTAACACATGAGCTATAATATAGCTCCTGTGCTTACTCGACATAGGCAATTAGAACGATGATTTTTGAACATGTTCATGTAAGTAATCACTAGATTTACCTAAAGCAGTAAAGATATCGCTGCTGTGTGTGTGTGTGGTTGCAGTCAGTGTGGTCAGATAGCAGCCACTCCGTATAATATGTTGATATTCTTTTACATCTAGTTGGGTCCCAACTAGACCTTGTACATATTACGTTCCGAATAATTGGAAATTATAAAAGGAAAATACTAGTAAAATAAAAATACAATGGGTGTCATCAATGGAACCGCCATTAGATAGGTACTTTACTAAGCTCACAATTTTTGTCTGTCTTTCTGTTACAGAGCTTTATCTCAGTATCATGAGAGAGACCCAGGTAAACGAAAAATCACAGATTTTGATGTGAATAAATTTAGCAGCCAATGAAACATCAAAAATTATTCTTCATTCCCATGCCTCAAATTTTTGCAATGGCTGCATACAATCATAATAATATAGAATCCTTCAGGGGGGACTGTGTGAATCTATGTGTCTCTGTCAATATTATGTGGTTAACATAGAAACTAAATGGTCAACATTCCACGAAGTAAAGGAAGGAAATCCATGTATTTCCTTCCCTAAGTTTATTACTTTATTATACCTAGCCAATATATCTAACATTCAATAAGCAGCCAGTTAGAAAAACCAAAAACAGTTGAGGAATATCTGAGTGAGTGTTACCTATTATCCTACTACTACTGTGTGCATATCTCCATGGCGATCAAACTTCCACTGGGATTATAAAATCTCTGGTTTATATTTAGACTTATTAAGGGTCCCATAAATTTCGCGGTCTGAAACAGAAAATTCAATTTTTTTCAGCGCATATTTCTCAATAATCTTAAGTTAAAGTTGTTTTTTTTAATACACTGTTATTTATCACCTACTTATCTAGTAAGTGTACAAATTTAAATTTTGATAACTACTTAATATAAATTACGAAAAATAAAAATGTAACACACGTTTTTACGTAAGCACGAAACACCATGTTTTTCAAATGCTTTCTTAGCTTACTGGTAGCAAATAACAATCTGATAAAATATCCTAAATACTGGGCATATAGTATATTAGTAAGTCTACAATTTTTTTAAAGTTTAACGATTTAGTACTTGTAAAAAAATTTTGAACACGCTGAAAAAACCCAATAAAATCAAGTGCAAAACCTTCGCAAGAATTTATTGAAAATAACATTTTAAAATTTGAGGTGTAGCTACCAATATTAATTTTTATAATTTAATTTTGACTACTTATTTAATTATAGTAAAATATGCCATAAAAACTTAAATTCGTTTGTTCGTGTACTAAAATTGAAATTCGTAGACTTACTAGATAAATAACGGTGTATTTACAAATAAACTAGATAAGTTAAGGTTATTGAGAAACTTGCGTTGAAAAACATTTAATTTTCTGTTTTTAGAACGCGAAATTGATAGGGACTCTTATTACTGATTTTAAATTGCGGCTATCGATATAAGTATACTTAGGTATGTAACTTTGCTACTTTGGTCAACAGGAAAAGTATGTGTACCAACCTAGTTGTGTACATTGTATGAAATCAATCAGACTAAACACTGACACCGATCATCTGACACTTTGTACAGAGGCCAGCATATCAACCTACCCCAATCTGTCAAATTTTCCCAATTGAATATGAACCTTATACCTTTGTGGTAAAGTTGAAAATCTATCAAAGAAATTTGACAGATTGGGGTAGCTTGATGTGCTGGCCTCTGTACAAATGAATCAAAGGTTTATATATAATAAGTTGTATGAGTATGCCTACTAATAATGTGAGAAACTGGTAATCGATAATAATCAGACTAAATTCGGTGCTTGCATTTATGACCGTTTCTAAAATACAGTGTAAGTATGTTAGCCAATCTATTATCGGTAGCTTACTAATGAGAAGAATTAATATAATTCAAAATAAAATAACCAGCAATATAGTTGGCACTCATTGGATACGTACCTATATAATATTCATTAAAATGAAAGGGTATTTTGCATTTAATGATATGTTATTGGGAGCATGTGTCAATCGGTGAAAAATGGCTTTCGAAAGTTTCGTGTTTTTTAGGGTTCCGTAGTTCTGACAAGGAACCTTTATAATTTCGTCATGTCCGTCTGTCTGTCTGTCCGAGGTTTTGCTAAGAGACTGTTGGTACTAGAAAGCTGTAATTTTGTAGGGGTGTGTATATCTATTACGCCGACAAAGTGGTAAAATAAAATTTTGGAAAATATTTTTTTTTAGTGTAGCTCCCATACATGTGAAGTGGGGATGAATATTTTTTTTCGTCGTCTACCCCATCGTGTGGGGTATCGTCTTCTAAAATACTTGGGGGTTGCTAAAATTATTTTTCGATTGAATGCTCCATTTACGAAATATCAAACTTTAAAGTGAAGTGTTCCAGTAGGGCGCTTCCCCCCCCCTCTAAAAGCTAAACTGCTGACTTGCAAAATCTAAAAAAAATCACCATGATAGTGCATTTCATGACCTTTAAAGGAAAATTATAGCGGTTAAGATAACTTTAGTAGTTTAGCAGTAATAGTCGTTGAACTTGGGTGTTGAATAATTTTGTACCAAATACAAAATCCTTAACATTAATCCTTTAAAGTGACTAAGATGAAGTAGTTGCTTGTTTATAACGGGTAAAGACTTGCATTGAAAAACAAAATATGAAATTAAAAAAAGAACAATAAATTATCATAAGTTACACAATACTGCCGCTAAACGGCGCTGTACCCACGGGTTACGTTTTCATTCGAGTACCTATAGAAGTCACAAAAGAGCTTTGTTTAATTTTCGAATTACAATTTTGTGAATTGAAATAATAACTTGGCAGCAATCGTACTCTTATTTTTTTGCTTTAGCAGGAACAAAGTGGTTATTTATTAGTTATTAAAATTTAAAGTCGATTTTTGTAATTATAACCATTAACTCCTAATATCTTTACCATTACTTATAACAACACAATCGTACTATATTGTGATAACGGGCTACTACGGCACCCTACAATGTGCGTGGCCCGACACGCACTGGGCCGGTTTTTTTTAATCGTAGCTACTTGAAATATTGTTCCAGTTATTTACCGCAATCTTCATCAATTTACCATTGTACCTTTTACAATTTTAAATTAGGGGAAATTTTCGGGGAGTCTATAATATCTACTTGCTAGACTCACGCAATCATTTTCCCTGAATTCTTAATCGGTTTTCTTGCCTGTGAACTAACTACATAGTTTTCGAAATCAAATACTTCTGCGCTAAGACTAAATGAGTGTTTTTAGTCAGTAACAGTAAAAGTGCAGTGTGTAATTACTGAGGTGTGTGCACAGATGTACCTACTAACTAGGCATGCCGCATGCGGTATGTGGGTGATGGTCGCAGGCGACGGCACCGCGGCCCGCGACCACCGGCTGACGACCGCCACGTCTGGATTGGAGACGAGTTTAAAAATACATTTACAGCTCGTTCGATTCTCGCCATGGAAAATAACAGATTTATACCGACTTCATTGATTTTATTTGGTATCATTTATAGCTTG
The DNA here is from genome assembly GCA_963669345.1 of Gortyna flavago. NCBI lineage: Eukaryota > Metazoa > Arthropoda > Insecta > Lepidoptera > Noctuidae > Gortyna > Gortyna flavago. Next base: position 7,751,677 of record OY770128.1, on the reverse strand, counting down.
AACAGTGTATGATATGAATACATACAACCAGTAATTGAACTGTGCGAAGTTAGTGCCTTATGGAATGTTGATGGTGACTCATACCTTTTATTTGTTTCGATTACATAGGTACGCTCATTACAAGGATTATTAATAAGACATGATTGTAACATGTCACAAAGGAGTAATCAGGGCGTAAGTCGAGCGTGGCGCCTCACCATATTGTATTACCACGAGGCACGAGGTCGCGGTCGAGCGTGTGATACGAAAGGATACCACTAAGGTTAAACTTTGTAATCTCACGCACAAAGGTTTTAACTAGATTACGAGAAATTATCAACTCCTTTCTACAGCGACCTACAGAACATTCAGTACCCATTTGCTTCAGCGAAAACGTGTAAATCGATTGCTATTAAAATTGTGACGGAAATGAGTCACTTAGTTGAAAGAAAGTGTTATCGTTGCTAAGCGTTTTAACTTATCTTTATTTCGATATGCGTGTTGGCAGGCAGTCCTATTACCTATAGGTACCTAAGACGTTCAAATGTTTTGCCATTGCGTAAATTTTTGTCAAACTCAAATAAATAAATATGGTAGCTCGTAAACACTGTAAGTATGTATCTATTACTCTTTTGTATCCAGTTCAACATGGGAAGACTGTGAAGTAGTGATCCATGAACATGATCGTTTCAGTGAATGTGTACTCGACTGTACAGTGCCATATGGCGCTGGCGGTTGTCGACGGAGTCATACCCATAAAAAGGTTTATGAAGCTTTTAGGTTACACGCCGGCAAAGGTCGCGTGCATCAACATGTACCCCAGTGAATAAAGACACTCTTTTAAGGGACCGTTTAGAGAGCTCATAGATTGAGAACACATAAGTACCATCATTGTATCAATAGACATCTCATGTTCTCTACACAGCAACATGAACAGATAGGCCTATATGTATAATAATTTCTCGAGGATAATAAGTCGAGAAGGCCCATCTGGATTTATAACCAGTATCTAAATTCAGTTTAGGAGTCTAAACGAATTCTGTATAAGAATTAATACGTGTTGAAGTGTCTTCAGGCGAGACAGTCATGAATAAATATGGATTACGAACAGGAGCACAGAACGTCTGCACTTCTAAACAAACTGGAGTGTTGCGTGCTACGCTGGAGTTTATTGGTGTTTTTAATAAAGATTTATTTGCCAACTACTGACTCGCCGGTCGTTTAACTTTTGCGTAAATTAATTGTGCCCAGCCCACATATTGAGTGTTCGTAGCTACTCACGTACCTACATGTGTAAAGTCGAAGCTGGTACATTAGGCTGGTAAGCACGTGGGCATCCAAGGTGAAGGTCGCTCGCGAAGGCGTTACGTAAGTAATTGAAATTCAACAGATATTTTCCAATACCCAATACATAAAGTACACCACAGCGCGGACGTCAGTAAAGCTTACTCATCATGACCTCGCTTTGATCATATTATAAGTAAGTATAGAATCATTCCTCAAGTAGCAGTCAGGCAAATGGCTGTTTTATAAAGTATTCATCAGCTGTTTCATCACAACATTAATACAAATAGCGAGGGTGGCCCTCGCGACATGACGAGTCCCACAAGTGAGTCTCTAAAGTATTTCATGATGTCTTCTCGACTGTAACATTCCAACCTGAATACTGGGAAAACGTTCCACGAAACTTCAACTAAAAATATAACGGAAAAGCTGAGTTGAGTTGTTTACTGTTTTTAAATGTATCAAGAATATCTATTTTTATGATTTCGGTTTCCTTGAAAGAAATACTTTTAAGGCGGAATCATTGGAGAGTGGTTCAGTCCAAGTTATAGTCACACCGAGTAAAAACTGTACTTAGTTGGTTTAATCAGTTTCTATGCCCCTAATCCATATAAGCGTTTTAAACTAAGTGGTTCGTGTAGCGCCAAGTCGAGTGGGCTAATCAGATTAGTTGACATTACTCTAAACGTTTGCCCTTTTGTACCAAACGCCGTTTGTTCTATCACAGGTTCCTATTAGCATTTTTTTTATTTGTGAAAGCTTGAAGTTGCTTATTCCTCTTCGATCGAGAGCATTGAAATCTTTATGCCAGGTAATACTTACTTGAGAAGATACGTAATAAATCAAAAATCTAAAAAAACAAAACCAATTCCTTTAGGTAATTACGATTGAAAATTCTTGTTCAGTAAAATACGATAAATCCAGCTAGAAGGTCCGGAGTTGTTTGTGATTATTATGAATATTTTAATTAACTCTTATTTTTTCCGCAAATTGTAACATAACAATATTACCAATAATGGTAGAGGATAAGTAGGTAGATGCAACACAAAGTCAGTCAGAATGACATCCTTCAGTGATACGTGGCCTCAGAACAATAATAGTTATTCTTCTGAGTACTACGTGGCCTACCGTGGCGTCAGCGGTGTTGACAGAGGGCTGTGCAGGATCCAACAACAAGATTTTCTATATAACTATATGAATATTAAAAAAAGGCCTTACTAACTACACACCGGATATATTATTCGTTGAAAGACGGATGTGGCGTCATTTGCATGCACGTCGCGTACGCAGGACAATGCATGCCTGCTGCGGACTTGCTGAGCTCCCGAAACGATCTTACTAGCAGAATATATTACATTGGTGTAAAACTAAGTTTTATTGCGCACAAGGTTTTAAGACATTCAATAAGTCTTGTACGATATTAATTTAACGTATTTAAATCCTTTAATAATATTCTTAAATATTCAATTAATTATAATTAGGTGTTGTTGTTTATCGAAAACAGTTCATTAACAATGGACTATTTACGTACACATGGCTAATTGATTCGATTGTATTTAAAATAACATGTATTGTGTAATTCTGTTTTATGAACGTTTATTTTATTAATTCGTAAAAAAACCAGATGCTGGTATAGATTAATTTATAAATATTCGTTAATTTATTTTATTTGTATTGAAATTTTGTTCAGATGCATTTTATGTAGAGAAATATTTTAGCGAAATTTTATTCTGTGGCATTGTATATTTTATTTTATGTAATATGGGTCTTGCCTGAATTAGATGAATTTTGTTTTTTTAATTTTTTTTATAGGTAGGTTCCCAAACCTGTTTAACTAAGGTAGGTACAACTGGCAAAATGCCTGAGTAACTACAGCGAAAAAAAAAACTGCTCTTGCTAGATTATCGGTCAGACACTAATGTGTAGAACAGATATCCAATATTTCCTCTGATAGTAAATATTTGTTTGGTTGAGCCAGGCCAGATAGCGTTGAAGTTTGTTGATTACGCCGCGCTATCACTGATACCACCGTATCAGATTGCGTTATCAATATTGGATACTGTGCGCCACAGATATGACAGGCGAGTTGAAGGCGGTTCACTTTGTCCAAATGCAACGGCTTTAAAGTTCAAAGTATTAAAATTTTGGTAGAATGTGAATAACAATAGGTAGAATAGCCAATAGTAAATAGACACTAGGCTAACTTATTTTTTTGCAGTACCTATAGAACCCTGGAAACAACGATTTGATGCCGAAGGTGCTACTTAAATATCAAAGGGCTTTCCCTTGAAAACGGAGCCAAGTTTTAAATAACATGCCAGTGTACACAATTAATGAAAGCTGGCCACCTTCCAAACTATTTCAGAGAAAACATTTTCCAGCGTTTTCTAATAAACGACACACATACTGTATTCTTTAAGAGTTTACACGTATAGAGTGATGGAAGACGTGTAGAGTCAAAGGGGTAATTTCATGATGTGATAAAATTGGTGATAGGTGCGGATTCAGAGTTTCAAATCTTAAATTCGAAAGCTATCATCTATGACTGAACTGCAGTTGGTATGCGTAGTCATTAGATTAGACCACTCAACTAAAACTTTGCACATAGCCTGCCATCATCGTGTTAAACGTTATGTTTAGAGCCGTATCATTGACACACTTTTCGAGCTAAATCAATGAGTCGATAAATTTGATGTCATTTTTATTCTAGAGTACAAGAATATTAGTCTTTACAGAAGATAGCGGCGAGGTCGTATGTAGGGCAGCAATCGTCAGTCGTTGAGCCGCGCCGCGCTCCGGCCCGCTGTTACAGCTACGATCTTGGCCTCAAATCCTGACCGGTTACCTTCTTTGGCAGCGACCGGTTTAATAGACCAAGTTCTTTGTGGAAAAGTTTACTCTCTAACACTCATTATTTGCGTTAACGTATAACGTTACAAAGCAAATGTATGGTTGGATGAACTATCAGGACTTGTCGTGACGGATGTGTGAATAATCTTAATCAGACACAAACGTGGTTTTCTGAGAAGTACCTAATAATTTATGAGTGAGTAATAAATAATAATGGAGTCAGCCATTATCTACTTTCACGTCTCTATTAATCACGGAATATGGGTGTATTGGCATCTTTCCTGGCGCTGTCGGTGGCGCGTTGGCGCGAGGTGGTGACTCAGCGACGGCGACACTCATGCAGGGTGAGCGCGCCGTGATTCACTGACGGACGGCAGCGCCGCCATCACACCACGCCATACCTTGCCCCTCGCCATACTATTATGCACATATTGATGTCGCAGGTAACAGAATCGCCATTGTGTGCTATTCACTATTGTGCAGCCGAACTTTTTAGGTCCCCGTAAGCGATTGTTAACGCCTTATTGTTACACGGCTCGAATGCCGGTTTATTTAGACTGTAATAATAACAGGATTCTAAGCCCACAGATCAGTTTCATTCAAATTGTTATGTATAGGCATTATGAATATATTCATGTCTTGAGTCATGCCTGCACCACGTTGTGTCAATTAAAATCTTAATTGTCTAGACTCTAGGTTCCGAGTTGCTTTGTTACATCGTCTGAATCTACACAGGTAGGTAGGCACCCGGCGGTTATTGTTTCTCTAACTGATACAGTCTACCTGAGTTTATAAAATAAAGATTGCACACCCGGAGCACCTGTCGGTTAACTTAGTTCTGCTATCATCTTTATCTACATGCTATTGGCGATTTTTCATGTTATTGACACTTTATAATCAGTCATACATTTTAGTTGCTCGCGTTTGTAACATCTCTGGACTTCAGAAACCGGGCATAAGTAGGTAGGTACTTAGGTATTTATAACTCATTAAAACATTGGAATATACATTACTTTTTTTTTTCACCATTAAGCATATTTAGTGCTAAGACTATAGTGGGTTTTTTATTTATGTAGGTAAGTAGGTAATCGATGTTAAAATATTGTAACTAGGTAGTATCTCATTAGCGGCTCTTGTGGCATTGCTAAGAACCAGCAATTTTAGTTGCTTTACAAACTTCTTTTCATTTAATTGCTACATGCAATACTTTAAGCAATAATCTACACGTGTTTTAAATACGCAGATGTTTCCTGTGTGCGCATAATAAAATGGTATGGAGTCCTTACTTACAGTACCTACTTACTTAGGTAGATAACATATTAATTGAACAAAGTCCTAGTGATTTGGTCAATAGTTTAATTCAATGAAGATGTAATGTAGGTACGATACACGCCAAGATAGAACGCATTACAAACGGAAAATAAGTATGTCTTGTCTTAAATCGATAGCACACATATTTCTTTTTGTGTCTCATAAAGTAAACAGCTATTTAGACACGTCCGCGCTTGTTTGTGCCGCGCGGGAATTAGTCACACACACAAATATCACTAACGACCAACCGCAACCACTAACGCCATCTATTAGCAACAAACGTGAACGCATATGAAATTTAACGGTTAAAAAATAAAACGGGTCTTGTAACAAAAACATGATACGCAAGTAAATGTAGGTACCTATGTTTTTATCCTATTAGAGAAGCTAACTCTAAATTGGGTGAAGTAATTAACTCTGCACAATGCATACTTAATAAATTTCAAGCAAGGATTGTTAATTACAATGAAGTCATTGACATTTGAAATCATTGAATGAAATGATAACTAGAGAATGATTTATTTATTACTAGCTTCCGCCCGCGGCTTCGCCCGCAAGGTATGTCGATAAAAACTATCCTATGTCCTTTCCCAGGATACAATCTATCTCTCTGCCAAATTTTATCGAAATCCGTTCAGTGGTTTAGTCGTGAAAAGGTAACAGACAGACAGAGTTACTTTCGAATTTATAATATTATAGTATGGAAGTATGGATAAGGACACTGAACTGAAATAAGTATCGGTTTAACAAGATCAATCAAATGTCGATTATAACATCGAATTAAATAACCTTGATATACCAGAATAGCCTTAAAATACAAAATTATAACTTTCTAAAGATTAAAATAACTTGATGAAGTTTAAAATAACTTGATGTCACGCATGAAGATAAACAAATTGCACATATTCGTTTATAGGACACTCAAGATCATTGTTTCAGTTTTAATACATGAACAATATTTGGCAATAGCCCAACTAATGTCATATGGTTATGTAATTTTCTATTTTATTGTTTAGTTGTTGTTAGATATTATAAGGTTAATGGCACCTTATTAAGGTCGTTTTATATGATGTCATGAATGGAATTCTTTCGGCGGGCGTGGCCATAAAATGTTTTGATGTTGAACCTTTGAAGATTGGAATTTACTTTTCACCTCATTATTATCTGCCTAGCCTTTCTCCTCCAGGCCTCCATTCTAACCGGATGCAGCTGAGTACCAGTATTATACATGGGGCGACTGCCTATCTGACCTCCACAACTCAGTAACTAGGTAATACGAAACCCCTTGGTAAGGCTGGTTGTCAGACTTTCGGGCTTCTGGCGACCCGTAACGACTGTCAATGATCCATGAATGACAGCCGGGACCAACGGCTTAACGTGCTTTCCGAGGCACGGAGAGGTCTTGGTATGTAAATATGGTCACCCATCCACGGACCAACCGCGGCAAGTGTAGCGTAACCTGATCGATTATTACTTAGCTACAAGCTCCACTTTCTTCCACCTAAAGATCTTAAATTAAGATTCCTACACGTCTAAATTATTACATTTCAGACATGAAAAAGTTTCATAAACCTAATCTCTGTTTGACGTCTGTATGTAACCCACAGTCGAAATTATTCATAATTTGTTCTGCGAACATGACTGTTTTTGACAAAGAATATTTTCGGGTAGGTAATCTGTTATATTATATATATTATATTAGAATTTATTCATTATGGTACGTAGGTACTTAACGAGTGAGTATGCCTTATACCTACTCATTATTTCGCCTTCAAATTCTGAGTAGGATGTGTTAATCAACATCGTGTCATTCGACACTTTAAGATGACTAAAAAAAATTGTTTGCCTATTCTATGAGTATGATAAGATACACTCATTAAGAACCTAAAATAGAATTGAGATGCAAATATAATAAACATTTAATTACTAGTATTTACCTAATGATAGGTAATTATAATTTTGTTAAACATACATTAGTAATCATTAACATTACAACATTAGTAGTAATCGTTTTGTATTTATGTACTTACCAATAAACATACTAACAGGAAACTTAAATCATATCCAGGATGATAGTTAATCAGAGGGCGTATTCGGTTAAATACATACATTGTTTGACGACACGGTTGGCGCTGTGGTTGAGCGATTGACTGCTGCGCAGCATGTCGCGGGTTCGAACCCGCACGGGACAAATATTTGTACGACCTACAAGTATTTGTTCCGGGTCTGGGTGTTTTTTCTATAATATGTATGTATTTACAAAAAAATATATATATATATAAGTAGTTTATCAGCCATCTCGTTACCATAACACAAGCATTAGGTTGCTTAGCTTGGGACTATATGGCGTTGTGTGAAATGTCCAAGGATATTATTATTATTATATGATGAGATGATCTGACATAGCACAAATGGAAAAATTATTAGCATGAAATTGATGGTCGGCTTCCAGTCGAGTATTTTTACATAGAGCGACTGCCTATCTGACCTCTACAACCAAGCAAAGACGAGATGTGATGCGAAGCTGGCAGGTTATTTCCACCAAAGTGTAGAGGAGATGCGTAGCGGAGAGATGTGATGACTCTTTCAGGTTTGCAAGACGCGGGGAGATGGCAGCGGGGAAAGGGACGCGCGAGCACGGGCGCCGCCGCCGCCTGCCCTGCCGCCCCACTACACAAGTACACACGGCTACACATCAAGCTATACATAACCAGTATAAGCTGACTTCTGTTTGTACGAAAAACCTATACAATACGAGGTCAGCGAAAACTCTAAATGTATAACTTGATGTGTAGCCGTGTGTACACAGTTACACACATCTCCGCTCTGTCGCGCCGCCTGCTCGCAACAGTCGCTCGCGGCAAAAAATTCTATAAAAAAATGAGACATTCTCTCCTCTCCGCTTGATCCATTTCCACCGAAGCTAACCGGATAGGAGATGTGGAAATAACGAAATCGGATTGGTTATTCAAAACACGTCATCTTCTCTCGTCTCCTCCTCTCTCCGCTTTGGTGGATACCGGGACTACGACCTTTTATAGTTATCAGACTTTTGGCCTACTGGCTAACCGTATCTTCGTCACACAAAATTAGAATAAATTGTAAGTACCTAGTTGCTTCTGCTGAAATATCTAAAGGCAGGACAATTTCAGATAGATATGATACTTAGTATGGAGATACTTGTGAGCGACTTCGATGTTCATAGCAGTGTTACTTTGTTAATTGCATCTCAGTCTTCCTCAGTGTTTTAAAAAAAACACCATTATTTGATGTTATCTCTGTTAGTTTTGATGAATTTACATGTTAGTGTTGCGTCGTACTGGGTAGCTCGTATATGTCCGGAGTTCCGGACTCGTCTACCCCCTTCAAAATGCACACGCGATGAGCTTACATTGTCATTTCACATAGATGATCTAGCTAGACAATGTTAAAATTGTCGATTTTAAGTAGAGCCAGACAGAGAGGTACAAATTCACCTATAAATTAAACAAAATTAGTCAAACTTGCTCACCTTTTCGTATTAGTAAGCTGGTTACCCTGCGAAGCGCCTCCCTGGGTGACTTCTGGAAGAACTTAGGCGTCAGGTTTGGCGGCAGGGTAAGGGGCTTGCGGGCCGCGCTGCCCTCCCAGGCTACGGGGTGCTCCACCGCCATTTTGGACGAGGCTGTTAGTCGATCCAGGTGCTCCGTTGAAGCGGGCCTGCCAGTAAGCGGACTGGTTAGAGAGCAGGTCAATACGAGTTTAAAACGTTAGCAAATTAATTATGACTTATTTAACAAGCTCAGCATTAAGGTGGTTTGAGAATTTGATTGGATCTAAGTAAGGCAAGTACCTAACCAAATCTCCCTAAAATTTGAATACCTATTAGTTTAGTTCTACTATTTTTTATGAGTGGCGTTCAATCACGCAGCCCTCCTTATAGTAAGTGGTACCTATGGACATCTACAAACCAGGGGTACCACAGTTGCGTTGCCTACCGTTTTCGAAATGGACTGTCCATGTCGTAGCTTTGCGGATAAACCTACGGTCTACCTACCTGTATTAATCTAATATCCACGCAATCACTGTCCATTCCAAGGTTGCCTGGAAGAGATCGCAGAAAGTGATAAGGCCGCCCATTGTATGTTTTGTATTAATAATAGTTTTTTTTTTTTTTGTATTTTCTGGTGTACAATAAAGTACGTATAAATAAATAAATTAATTAATGACTAAACCGTATGGCAAGCAAAATTTAATAATTTAAGGCTATATTAATCAAAAGAGTTCCTCTTTGGAATAACTGTTTCAGGTTACCCACTTTATAGGAATCATTGAGACTGCTGTTCAGGAAATGTAGTTTACCACAACAATGAATTCCATTCTTATTATACAACAGTAAGTACCAAATATTTATTAGGCCTACGTGTTGATAACATTTTGGACGTTCTGTTATGAGGTTTTACAGCATTGATTTTCCTTAGTTTGAGGACAATTGTGTTGTCCTGGTAAACGTTATAGTTATTAAAACTGCCAGGTCTGTATGGTATACAGCGATTGCAGTGCTTTAGTTTTCCGACAATTTAACAATAATAATTATACTTGACGTACGGATTGAAAGGCTACAATGTTGATAACGATGTACCTACTTATGTAATGAGTGGAGGAAACAAATATAAAACCTAATGGTCAAAATTCCTAAATCTGTCATGTTTATTGTCTGAAGGTGGTGCATAGTACCTGCCAATATGGACCAACTCGAACGAATGACTATACATAACTATTTTGATTTTTTCCTTCCAGTTTACTACGAAAAAGAAAAACCATTTTTTTCCTATAAATTAAACAGCAGCTATTAAGAATATACTACCTTTATGTTTGTTCAATAAACGTGCCCTTAGTTTTGTTTCAGTAGGTAGTTGTTATTTATTTAGTTTTAGTCTTTGTTGCTGCTGAACCTCCCTCTTTAGTTAGAAAGAACTTTGCAGTAGTTATTCTTACGTAAGTACATAAAGTATGTTGTGGCCTACACTGTGTCCATCGGTCAGGAGTGGATTTTAATAGTTTGTAAATAAAAATATGTGGTTAGTACGCCATCTACGAGTATTTATTTATTCATGGTACAACTTGATTCTCCATTTTCATGGAGAGTCAAGTTGTAGCATGGTTCCTCTGCTGGTGGTGCATACCTGTGTCTCTGGCGAGGGTACCAGCCTCGGGGCGGGCCGCCAAGCCGCAGCAGGTCGGCGCCGGTGCAGACACCGGTCGCGCCCATCACCGAGCCGCGCCCGTACCCGCCTAGCGTCGCTGAGCTCCCTGTTCACACAATAAACATATTTTAATTAAATACTACCTAGAAATTCAACGTGCTTCTCTTGTGACTGTCGTAAAAACAGGTAGGTACTGAAATCAGAGACCACTCGCGGATATTGCAATCATTTAATCATATAACTTCAAAGCTGTGGTGACAGTACCTATTGCCTGCCCCTATGACTAGCCAGAAGCTTATAAGTTAAGTGGACAGGAATGGGAATATACGTCACGGTTAAAAGTCGATAACAGCAAGGAGCTAGATAGACTGATCAACTGTCTAGAAAATGCCGAAGTGAAGGTTGCTGTTTGGTCAGCCGTGGATCCCTGACCGCTGACCAACTAAGTATTAATACATCACAAGTGCCGAGGTAGTCATCTCTTATACTGCTTAATCTATTGTTTTCAAAAAGTGTTTGTGACTACGTAATTTTAACAGTTCTAAACCTCCTATCATACATACATGACATATGTACATACAAAAACTTCGCCTTTTCCCCATATTTATAATTTCTTATCAATAGCATAACATATTATAAGTATATGAAATGTACAACGACACACATATTCCTTTGAGGGTCAAACCAGACATCTTAATATTCAGTGTGATGCTGTTTTCCGCAAGTGTCCACGTACATACGTACTTTAGCTAGCTACCTACATAATTATTTAAATCATAATACCGGGCGGCTGCAACAAAACGTTTCCCTTGTTCCCTTATTTAATCGGTGCTACGTACTGTCATGGGGAAACTCGGGCCATAAATGGACGTCTGTAAAGGACAGCGATAGCACAAGTTACTAGACGAGGCCATAATCTGAGTTATAGTTAATGACACTGGAACGCAACCTACTATAAACCCTATGTTACGGATATAAGGTTTAATTTCAATAAAAAGCTAACCGCTTTAGTTTTTTTTTACATCGCGCACGCTGTCGTCGCTTTCATTATCACATTTTTTTTTCGGTAAATTGAAAAGGCACCTAGCAGTAACTAGGCCTGAATCAATTGAAAATTAATAATAACGATGAGACCTCAGCTTTTAGTAAGGTCAGACGAAAAAGAGTATTCCGACCAGCCGTAAATAAATAAGAACTGCCTTTTCAGCACTCTGATTATGGATTAAATAGAAAATATAATCATAGTTACATTTTTACATTTCTATGGTTATATTACACGTGACGTAATGTTCTTATAATATGCTGAGAAGTTTAATAAAGGATAGGAGCACAGCACTGGAAACATAAACATTATTATGATTATTTTTATTATCAAGCTGCACAACACAATGCATGACATCATAGGAACGATTGTAGTTTTTAGGTATTATTAGTGCTTGCCATGTTAATAGGCAATTTGCTCGACTGGAACTATCTACATGTAAATTATTTGTTTGTTCAGTAGTTACGGTAAAGAACGCTTCTAATTATACAAATGTTATTGATGCACATTGTAATTTGCATAGTTTTTTATAAATATAATGCATACGTAAAGTAAAATATTAAAACTAATCGAACTATTAAACTGGATGATTTTTTTTACCGTCTCGAAATTTTTAAGTACCAGACAGCTGATTTTTTTTCGTTATTTTAGAGTTGGTACCACAGTGAAAGTTGTTCGTATTCATAGGTAGAACGGCCTGTAAAAATTACGAGACGGTAAAAAATATCATCCGGTATAATTAGTTTTATTATAATAAAACTAAATGTTTGAGGGGCTTGTGGCTATTATAATAATTTTCGTTCACTGCCCACGGGTCGATCACAGGTTAAGCTACTCTTGCCGCGGTGGGTTCGTGGATGGGTAACCATCCATAACAAACACATCGACACGGAGGGGTCTAAGTCTGAAAACCCTCACTCCAATTTTATTGCGGAACTCACTTTCTTCACACTCCGAAGGATTGTGAAGGAAATTCCGACATATGATCGAAAAATTTGTCTGCTCGATGCGTAAATAACGCAATGAATGTTGTCAGATTGTCAAAATGAAAGACAATGCAATTGTAGGATTGAGGGGTATCGTGGTACCCTGTGCCTGGGTTGTGAAGCTTGTGAACTACCTATTCAGGCAGTCGCTAGATGTAAAATACTGGTATTCAGCTGCATCCTGTAAGACTGGAAGCCAACCCTAAAATAGTTGGGAAAAGTCTGGGCAGATTTAATTAAACTAAATATGCAATAGTTCGATGCTTTCCACGTGTACAGACGCCAGCACATCAACCTACTACAATCTGTCAAATTTCTTTGATAGATTTTCAACTTTATCGCTAAAGTATAAGGTTCAAAGTTGATTGGGAAAATTTGACAGTTTCGGGTAGGTTGATGTGCTGGCGTCTGTACCTAATAAAACTTTTATTACATGTGTGAAGCTCAAAAATCTTTGTCCACAGCAGACCGGAGCCTCTCTAAAAGTGGGCAAATGTTATCAGAATAACCTCTGATAATGTAATTAATGTAAGTATGTATGTAGCTTATGTGCATATGGATGTGGCCGTAGCGGTGTCGGGGAAGTGTAGGTAATCAGTCATTTTGTGGTTGGTGTTAAGAAACTACTTAAACACTAAATTCTTCAGCCTTCTGGCAAGATCAAGATTGAAGGAGAAAAGTCAAGTCTTATAAAAAAGTAGTATAAAACAGTTGATCCATGACAGTTAACTGCGGGGCACTTCTCGTAATTTTAAGAACGTTTACAGTCTGAGGGGCAGTTCTATTAATTTTAAGAACGTTCAGTCTGATCTCAGTCTCAATTTGTCAAAAATCTCTCTAATTTCCCTACATTTTTGACATTTGTCTATCGAAGAGATGAGATTTTGCGACTAGATTTTGAACGTTTTAAATTACGAGAATTGGCCTTCATTTATATTGCGTTTTCAAAAAAAAAAAAAAAGAAATTACTAAACAAGCACAAAACTTGTCTGAATGTGAAGCCAATGTGTGTCAAAGGTCGGGAACTTAGGGGCATTTAGTTTTAACCTAATGGGATAATCGATAACTCTTCCAAATCCAAAAGAAACCCTTTGACCTGTGTATGAAGAAATTCGTGTGAAAAATTATTCGATTAAAGCTTATAGGCTGGATATGTGCTGGCTATAGCACACTTCTATTCGGGTCTGTTTTGGTTACAGTAAAATGCTCATTTTCGTTTTGATTTGAAAGTTTAAAGTGAACGCATCTCCCATAATCGGGAGTGAGTGCATTTATGAGTCATCTATAAACAATAGCTTAAAATTCCCGTATTTTTTTGTTTGTTATGATACATTTTTGAACACATTTTGGTATAAAATCATTATTTACACCAGCCATGACCACTTCTATATCTACTGCTACTCCTAGATCTACAAGTGCATACGTGTAAATTACAATAATTATAAGATGAACCTAAAATAAAAAAAGGAAATCTTTAAACCAAATAATAGCAAAATTTTTGCTGTTGCTACGAAAGTGCTACGAGAAGGCTACGACGTCGTAGAGGGCATATATTTGACCTTTATTACATCTACTAACTACCCTTCCGCTTTTCGGTTCCGTACCTCGAAAACTAGTACGACAGTTTACCTTAGGGTATAAGGAACCGTAGATTAAATATTTTACATAATCTGTACTAGTGTTGCTACGAATGTGCTACGAAAGTGCTACGACACCGTAGACGGGCCTTTTTTTGACCATACTCTAAAGTTTACGCGAAAACACACGTAGTTAACTTTTGTTATTTTACTCCCGATTGTCACACTTGCAAAACTAAACAAACTACTAACTAGATTAAACTATCTAAGAAGTGACTAGGCAGTAGGCACTCTCGCAACCTGCAAACGTAGCATGACCACCGTAGAAACAAAAGACCAAATGACAGGTTGAGATAGATTTCTACGGTGCGATGTCAAAAATGAAGAAAATATATACCCTGATCAATCTATTCTTCGCAGTGCTCGTGATCTGTCGTTCGCTAAACGGTAGGTACAGATGCCACAAGAGTTCGCCATATTTTACAGGTATATTGCAGAGTTGCCGCGATTTGCTAGATAATTATTTTATTTCTAATGAAAGTCTCCTTTTTTGTTGGTAACCTATGCTAATAATACAGGTTGAAATTGAATACATGCGACAAATCGAAATGGGAGATTGTACTTATCATTATGAACAACTTTTACTATGGGACCAAACCAAAAATCGCGAAAAAAAAATCTGCTGTTTCTTACATTTACGAGTATGTTCGCATAACTCGTCAAAATGTAGGGAACAGCTGTTTTTTTTCGCATGTTTTCAATTTCACCCTGTATTATTATTATTTGGTTAGACACACTAGCAGCTAATTGGCTGATGCGTGTGTGTCGTATAGCTTGGAGATATTTAATCTGTCCAGTCGATTCTTGAAGCAGTTCAGTGTGGGAGCCGTCACATTATTTTCCGGGAGCCCTATTCCATGCTGTTACAACTCGGTTAGACAAGAATTGCTTCAAGGGCTTTTTTTTTGATGAATTTTCCCATAGCTTTAGGGAATGCCCACGCAAATGTTTGTTTGCATTCAGTGTGTTCTGTTCGTAGTGTTCTGTAAGTATCTTGTACGTCTCTGTGAGCTTAAATCCTAATCCAACCCCGACCCGGACCTCAGTATTCCATTGTTTCAATTGTGATAGGTTAAAAACAAATACCTACGAGTATTACAGTTTCTCTGACCAACAGGAGGCCTATAATATTGGTTATAGAAACTACAGCCTGAGGGTAAGTACGAAACATGAAATCATCTAGCCTTTAAACAACTACGTTGTAGTCTAACCGGCTGCTGAATACTAGTATTTTACTTAAAGAGATTGCCGCCTATCTGACCTCGAAAACCCAGTTGCAGGGTAGCACGATATCCTTTGGTAAAACTGGTTGTCAGAATTTCGGGCTTTTGACTACCTGTAATGACTGTCAAAGACTACGAATATCAGCCGTGACCAATGACCAACATGAAATAATTATTTAAAATAAGTTAGCTAACCTATCGACTGTATTGAATTCATGGTGTTGTTCCGTGGGGGTCCGGTAGAGTTTCTCGGTGGGGTGCGCGGCACGTCGCATCCCCGCGCGAACACCGGCGTCTCGGGCAGGCTGGCTGACGTCTGCAGAGGCCCGCGCCCTGATGCTGCAGCTTCGCGGCTCTGGCGCTGCAGGGTCCTGCGTCTGGCGCCACTCGCTCCGATGTCTGAAAGTTTTTAAGGATGGTTTCTTCAGAAGTTGCATGGAAGGTACGGGCGTGATATTTTTACTGGATAATGCAACTTCGAACGGCCAAGTTTAATCTTTGGTAAATCTGGCACTGATCAACTTTTTACCCTGGCTTAGTATTGCTACATACCGGTAGCTCGGCGAAGACGGCGCCATCTATCGATGTTTGTTTACACTAACATTACTAGCACGCCGTTTTCCGGCTGGAGTCAGTATAGGACGTTACACATAGAGCAGTAGGTAAATACTTAGAAAATACTTTGACATTGCCAAGAGTAAGTGGGATGGCACTTACTCGATTAGCAAGTCTTTCAGAATAGGTACCTACACCTTTAGGATCTAAGATAGAATATTTGGATTGAAGCATTTGAATTGAAGCACAGAAATTGAAGCATGAATTACCAGGGATTGTATTAAGGCGCCACTAGTCAATATTTTTTCCATACAAATTTCGGGAGAGAATAACTCCACTGTTTGACATTGTGCATTCAAAGTTAAACATGATATCGTTTTGACTTATTATTAATTGTGTCTGTACGGAAACAGAATATTAAAATAAAAAGCCATTAAAAAGTTATGAGCCAACAAAGATTCGTTTTTCTTGCTATTTTGAACGTAACTTTGGGTGTAAATAAGTAGTAAAAGACCTGTAAAATCTTTAAAACTAAAACCGTACCGACAAAGCTCAGCTATTGAAGAGTTCAATAAACTTCATTTATAATTGATTTATGCAGTGGTTTTTTCATAAAACTCGATTTTCCAAAGCACTTTTCGTTTTTTTTTACGCGCCTATCAGTTCAGAACGGTGTTTCTGTGCGAACTAGACGTTGCGCATGTAGATTAGCGTCTAACTGCTCATCATTGATACTAGCTCTGTCAGACATGAAGCTAGGTGAGACAGCGTGCTTTTTAGCCATGACCACCAGAGAGTTCGAGCGCGCGACTGGTTTACTCTTAAGATTGCAAATGACGAATTATGTTTATACCTTGAGTCAGCCCAACTTTCATCTTGCTGACTGGTTAATATTTTTACCACGGCATGAGCATATTTTTTTTTTCTAAAATGTTCGAGTGTTGTTATTGTCCCTCGCAGGCAGACTACAAGTATAAAGGTAAATAGTGAAGTAGAACGCATACCTGTAGGTAACGTTCTTCTATCGGTTGAACCACTCTTGAAGTTACTGCTTCTCCTGTTTTTGTTGTAACTGGTTTCCATAGAGCGCGTCTTGAGGCTGTTTGTGGTGTCACGATGCGGCGGCACCGCGGGGGGTTCCGAAGGCCTGAGGTACAAATTTTTATTTATGTACAGTCAGCAAAAGCGATAAGTATGCAGGATCGTCGGATATAGTTGAAGTTTTGTAAGAAATCGATGGATGTTGTCAACTGAAATTTAATTTGCTAAATGAGCTATTTTTTTTCTAATAGTATTATTAATTTAATTTCATTCGAGAACATCCATCGGTTTCTTACTAAACTTCAACTATATCCGACGATCCTGCATACTTATCTCATTTGTTGACTGTACCTACGAATATACTATGAATAGGTATATTATTTGATATTTGATTCGATTAAGCATTTACCTTCTCCTAGACTCCATCGTTGGTGTTGGCAACGTGTCAGCTTTCTTTACATGACGTTTCTCTGAGGGCGTCTGCATAATTTCTGTATATTCATCTTCAACCTCCTGCACAGGCGAGGGAGGTAGGGGAGGAAATTTCGGCGACTCTGGGGTTTGCGGCAGAGGCCCCATCTCGTGCACTAATATCGGCGATGGGGGCAGCGGTAACGGTGGGTGCCTGTACGAGTGTTCAACTATTTGAACATTGAGGGGGAAGTCACCGCCGCTCGACACCGCAGAGTCAGACGAAGATGGCTGCCGCATCAAACTGACTGGTACATCTTTGGCGCTCGTGGATTTATGCATACTGTTGGACCTCTTCGAACGGTCACGCCGATCCATCGACCGCTGATTCTGTATTTCATTGTGACTCGACGATTTCTGTATATCATGTCTCTTTTGTCTCTCTCTAGAACTATAACGGAAATTGTTTTCTAATATATCTTTAGATACGTCATCACAGTATTCATCCTTATGAATATTCCAGTCTTTAGGTATATATGGGGTAAAATGTTTTTGGTCCCGACCTTGACTTAATATAGCGCTAATATTGTTCTCGATCTTGCGCAGTGGCGAGGTATCCCCGCTGGAGCCGGGCTCGCCGCTCTCCGCGTCCTCCTCCTCCTCCACTGTGGTGATGAGCGCCGTGCGGCCGGCACCCGCCTCGTCGCCCAGGCTCGGCAGCGACACCACGCGCACCATGTTGGGAGGCACCGTGGTCAGTTCGTTGACGGTTTCGTTGCATTCCGTCGGAGGTGTCTCCTCTACTTTCCCTTCTCTTATGAGTGACTGAATATTATCGAAAGTCGATGAATACTTTTTAAAATCAGAAAACCTATTTTGTGGAGATAGTTTGCTCTGAACTTTAGACGTATGAGCTCCTTTCTCACTGTGTGATTTTCTACTTTTGGGACTATGACCGAAGTACTCCTGCGCGATATATCTATCTGGACCGTTATTAAGATCTAAACTAAGACGAGATTTTGGCGATGTTATCTCTTTACTCAATCTAGAATTCGGTGTGCAAAGATCTATACTATATCTAGAGTTTGGAGTGTTAAGCTCACGGCTCAGTCTCGAGTTCAAGTCTACACTGTATCGAGATTGTGGCAAACTTAAATCGGAGCTCGGTCGGGAGTTATACGAGCCTACTGATCCAGAGCCGCTGATTGATATGCTCGATCCGTCCATGGACTTATCAGTATCTAAACTTCTATTCAAGCTGTGACTATTGAGTAGGTTGGTGGGAGATTTGTTGGTCGTGTTCTTGTTGAAACTTGGTAACTGCTTTCGATTTTTGCCTTTTCTGATGACGTATGTACCACACGCTAGATCTTGTGATCGTCGGCTTTCTTGTTCAGCATCTGAAGTGGGTGACACAAGGGTCTCACACTGCGTCAGTGGAGGTGGTGGTGGCCAGTACTCCTCACCCCAATCATCGTCTACTCTTTGTGGTATTGAGCTTGTGCTAGAATGAGACTGATCACCTGACTTTCTTCTTCGTCGGCCAATAACCTGTAACCAAGTAAAGAAAACTGTTACTAGTAATACAAAGAATAAACGCGATTACACTGCAGGGCTTTTTAGAAAGTAGTATTGATATAATAAGAAGTAGTAAGGAAGTAGTATTGATATAGGTACTATCATTAATTGATGGTTGTAGACTCAATTTTAATGATGGCAATATGAATTATGTTAAGCCATTTTATTCTAGATGTGAGTATGATTATAATTCAGTTTGTTGCTTCCAAGTTGCAACCTTGAATATAATTTGTCAGCGCCTATAGTTCATGGACCCTTGTAGTGTTTATAGTGCTAATTAATTTTCTGTCGATGTTATAACATAGTTTAGTAAACAATTACCTTTGTGCTTCCTGGTGTAAGTAGAGGGTCATCACCATCGAGTGACACTTCCCAAGCTATGGAATTGCGTTTCGAAGGCGTAGTAACAGCGGGCGGCGGCGGCGGGAACGACTCCTCCAGCGAATCGTCCGAAAAGTGCTCTTCGTCGTTACTCTTACTCGAACTTGTCCTCTTACAGCTCACAACCATGTCCTCCGTAGATCCTCTACACACTTCTCTATGTCTCTCCATAGAACCGGCGAGAGTCCGCGGAGGTAATTTCCCTTTGGGTGATAACATTTCACCGTCCGACCTGCTGTCGCGTTTCATACTGCTCTTTCTTTCCGAGCTTTTCGTGTTAGAAGGTGAAATTTTTGGTACGTTGTATGTCGGTGAATGTGCTGGTTCCTTTTTGAACGGAATATTTGGCCCTGGATATATGGTGACTGGATGTTCATTGTATGGTTTGTCGTTGAATTCACTGGAGAAACCCATGAAGGGAAAAACCGGTGGGTTCTCGACACTGGGTGATTTCTTGAGGCCGGTGGGTGGCGCGTTGTGTCGCGGCGGCAGCCAGGCGGGTGCGGTGTCGGGCTGCAGCGGGCGCGCGCCGTGCTGTAGCGACGCGAACCGGTACGGAGGCACTGGGGGCTGCTGCAGTTGGAAGTCGTTAGCTTCCGTGTCTTTTTCCCAGCCGTAGGGACGTTGGTGCCTTGTTTTTGGCTGAAATCAAGATGACCAGGTTAAAGAACATATTTTCTTATGGATCTATAAATTATAAGGATTTCTATCTTCCTGTGTTGTAATAAAAAAACTGCATCTACGTACAAAAGTGGTCTGTGTGGCCGTGGTGATGCCATTGACGCTGATGATGGAGTCCAGCCTCTCCTCTGCCTCCCGCTGTTCTGTTGATATCGTTCGCTTGGCTGAGTTCGCCGGTGACACTCTGTAACATTATTATGATATTGTTAGTAACTGTAATAAATAATGGTGATGAATTATGATGTATAATATGTAGGTAAACCACTGAGACTGAGGTTCATTTCGTAAAATGTTGTTCTCTATGATAAAATATACTAAAATATTCATGCTTTTAGGTATTGAGATATTAATTTTTCGGGATCTGGGTGCATTCGGTTTATTAATCTGTCTAAATAAAGGTCTAAAAAGTTGTTCTCTAATTGGATTTTAGGGTTCAGAATGAGTACAAAGGTACCCCTCAAGGAAACATATTCTATTCAATTCCATGTTTCAGTTTTCAGCGGTTTAGACTAACCTTTGTTTGTCAGGCATTTTTTGAATAGTTTTATATGTCTCAATACTAACTTGGGTAGTAACGTGGAGATGATGCGCTGGGCCTCTTCGGGCGGCGGCGGCGAGCGCGGCGACGGCGGGTCCGGGGGCGAAGGCTCCTCGCGCTCCTCCGTCGGACGGAAACCCAACGCGAATTTCGCTCTGAAATATACCACAAAAAAACACATCATTAAGAAAACTCCCAAACTGATTTTCAGGTCCTTAGGTTTATGTTAAACGAATCTGTGATTTCAGCATGCTGTTAGGTACTAATCAATAGAAGAATACCTTCTCTTGACGTGAACCCATAATGAACCAAGTCAGTCTCCAGTCTGTCTCAGCCATAGGCAGTGAGTATACATATGAATCCATAGACAAAAATGAACTGACTTTAGATCACCCTAGCAAATATGGGGGGAGGCTGATGTATTCTTCGAACAGTATTTACCTACTATGAGACTGTTATAGATAAGTACTTACGCTATAATCATATTGTGAGTACTTTTATTGTATTTCAAAGACCAGCTGTCTAAGCAACAATAGCCGAACGACTTCGGTTGGGTATACCAATGTAGGTACATTATTAACCATTATCTGTTATTATAGCTTATGACAAGCATATTGCGGAAATCCTTATGCCTTTGTCTTCTCCGGAGGTGACTGAACTCTGCCTGTACCAGTTTAGTGAAGTTTAGAAGTACAAAAATGTAAGTTTTCAGACATTGCATCGTGTTAATTTTAAATTCTTGTCATACTAACGTAACACTAGCAAGGTATACAGCTTCATCCGGATAAATTCGAAGCCGACCTCAATATAGTTGGGAAAAGGCAAGCAGAAGAAAAGCTATTTGTTGGGTGATGACAAATAGTCAAGCCTAGTCAAGTAGTCGCGTTTGGCGTTACGTATAGTATGACGTAAAATCAAATGATGCTATTTGTCTGTTTAATCGATACTCCTACAAAAATTAGTTCCTCACCTCCTGCCGTTCATGCTCATGTATCCATCGTCCTCGGAGGTATGTCCGGCGAGCGGTGAGTCGTCGTCCGTGGCGGGTGTGGCGGGAGTGGCGGGGGTCGCGGGGGTGGCCGGCGCGCGCGCCTCCAGCGACCGCGGCTCGCCCTCGTCGTACTCGCTCAGCACCTGGTCCAATAGCTCTAGCGAACGCTGCACGTCGTCGCACCCGCTGGAAACAAGGAAAGTATTGGAATTCAAAATAATGATTACTTGAAAGAAAATACTTTTATCTAACACGGTATAAAAGGTACCTACACAACGCACTCTGCAAAATTAAAAGTGGTACGTCGTAAGAATTTTGTAGGAGTGTGACTCACGGCTACGCCAAATTGGGAAAGGGTTCAGCAAAAATGTCAGACGAGTGCCTGAAGCTGGTTTTCAACTAGACCGGAAGTTCAGGTTTTGGATGTAAACCAGTTTTATATTCTTTCATAAATTAGGTAGGAAGATATGCCTATACTGTACACGCAAAGTACGCATCCGTGATACATGAAGGGGCAGGTCTTGCGACCAACGGCACCTACTTGCTTAATAAGATAATCACAAGATCAACCTATTTAATAATAGCCTGAGTTAAGCTAAGTAGACTGCATGCACTTTGCACCGTATAGTTACCAACATGCAGCTTTATCTCAACATCCATTGAAGACCTGATGAAGATATTGTTACTTTCTCCTGACATAAAGCCAACCTGTCTTTTATGAGTCTTGTTAATAGACAATAGTACTTACTTGTTACCGGTCTTGTTTAGCCGGCTTCATAAGTTGGTCAAAGAAAATTGAGAAATATCCCAAATTAAGTAAGTACCTAGATAAACAACAGAAGTCTGGACTGAATTGTAATAACTATAGGTATTAAATATTTGGATAAAGTTTGGAAGAACCCAAGCCCGTATATAATCCACAATAACACCGCGCCCGGGCGGCTTCTATTTCTAAAGCTAAACTATTTTTTATAAAATAAATAAGGGCCTTGTCCCGAAAGCTCAGTATTCAATAAAAATCAAATTCAATAACTCCGAGTCCCCGCAGCACTAGAGCGAACCCAATTTGCAACCGTGCAATTTCCGTGATGGTTTTCTAGTTGGATTGTCATACTAAATAAGTCGGCATAACAAGTGGCGAGCGAGGTCGCACCACTCAATTCCCCGAGATAATGGTAAATTGAACTCATTTCCTTCACGAGGACTGGCTCCGCTTCGAGAACGCTTCCTTAACTGTTCTATTAGAACTGAATTAGAAGATAACGATATAGTTACATCCTTATATCAATCAGCCGTGACGTCCTTCTATTACGGTGATACTATATGGACCAGACTAGGATCGTTGAACAATTTGCTTATCGAACACTGTCGGAGTATATCGTCTGAACTTTTTTTGCTTATCTATCTACTACTTTCTTTGAAACGAAATTATGATATTGTAATAAAAATGCTTTTTGTTCCAAGAGGTAGGTATAATAAATTCATCTTGGCATTTACTTTACGTAGGCGCTGTCGTTTTATCCTTTAGATACCTATTGCTATATAGCCAGTGTATTGTTCTAAAGGTCAAGGAAAGTTGCGAAGATCGCTTATGGTGGAAGGTTACACGGTACAAAGTAACCGTGTTATTGCTAAAATGTAAGTTAGAATTCATTCATAGAAAAATGGTAGTCTGTGAGCTTATTAAGCAAAATGGTTATATTTTAAAGGAAGCATGTCTTCAGTGCTGTAAAGTGGTTCTAGTGGACAGCACAAAGCAACCCTTTAGACAGAAGAGTGCTCTATCGCCAACTCTCGATAAGCCTCCGCCGAGTGGCGCTCAATAAACTGCAATACACTACTTAAAATGCAAGGATCGACTTCACAGATTCTTCACAAACTCGAAAATTCTAAAAAGAAAGACGTAAGCTTGTAAACAAATAGGTACTGTGGACTTTAAGCAAAAGAAAGATCAGATAGCCAGTTGCTATTCGGTTTATGATTTATTTCATAAATAAAGCATGCAGAATTGAAAAGCTCTTAAGGTAGTGACTGGAACGCCTGAGGCGGGTTTTTATAAAATTCTTGTTATGAATTCTTGACACAGAAAATCCGATATTTGGTAAAGCCACCGCTATCTCGATGGAGGGCTTGTCTCCTCCGGCGATCTGTCGCGATCGAGGGGATCATTAGTGTTCACCTCACTAATGATCCTCGCTGCGCGGTCGAGCGTAAGGACACCAACAATCAAGTGGAAATACTTTTTTGGAGACAATCCATTGGTTCAATTTATTTAGATTCTCAACTGATAAAGCCTGATATACTCGTAGGTAACACATCCATTTTTTGTTTAAAGTTTTTTTTAAGTGTTCATTTAGGTAGGTACAA
This sequence comes from Gortyna flavago, assembly GCA_963669345.1. Lineage (NCBI taxonomy): Eukaryota > Metazoa > Arthropoda > Insecta > Lepidoptera > Noctuidae > Gortyna > Gortyna flavago. The sequence continues at coordinate 7,727,636 of OY770128.1, read as the reverse complement.
AGAAGGCTAATTAAAAATAAATGTTTTGCTTTATGAAAAAGTACCTTAAACCACATACTTATACTTAAATATAGGTACTTATACATAAATACAATACAGGTACTTTTCGTATTTTGGATACATAAGAAATAAGAAATTGGCAAGACTAACAAAACTACGAAAAGGATACCTAGTGGGCAACACAACGCATTGCTCATGTTCGTTCGCTAACGAAATATTGCGACGTATTTTGGGCCGTACATTTAGCAAGTAATACAATATCGGTTCTGCATCGGACGTAACGTACGTCCGCAGAAGCCTACTTGGCTATGCTCAGTAGACTTGTGCTCGTCAGTGTGTGTGTATCGCGTATTGCATTGTATCGCCCAGCCTGCCACAAAGCAGAGCACTCAGCATGAGTGCCGCGGCGGGCGCGTGCCTGCCTTTGTTTTATTTCACCCACACTCCTGCGCTTTCGAAACTTTTAAGGGGAACTTCAAATTGCGTTTCTACTTTTAACTGGAGCTGGTTTGCTCTGATTAGTTGGACGGAGTCGGTTTAGTTGGTAATTTATTTTTGTTAGCGGTCACGGTATTTTATTCTCGTGCTCTGTATTCTGTATTTGTACTTGTAGAAGAGCTGGTGTTCATTAGAGCTATCAGAATGTCTTGGTAAGAGTTACTATGTGTGTCATAGACGTGTCAACGCCTCGGCGGCAGGCCTACGTCTTGCTACGGTGAGGCAGGTACTGTTTATGCGAAAATGAGTGCAGCGAGGCGGAAGTGCAAAGCAACCCCGTGTCGCTCCCCCGCGCGGCGCCCTCGGCCGTCGACCTCGCGTACGTACGACGCGCTACTTCGCTACCTCGCTACTTCGCCACACACAATAACAACTCAATGCCGTCGGCCTCTCAACACGGCCCGCTATGGAAAATCTCTCGAAGATCAATCAAACCTGAACTCGAGGCTACGTTGTCAACAGATGGCGTAATGCGATCCTACGTAGAAACTCTCTTTCCATGATAGTTGAGTACATTTCTATTTAAATAACAAAGGACTTGTGGCTGCTCTAATCAGGAACAGATGACATAATATAATCTGCATAGTAATATGGAAACGGTTTCTTTTTACATTTGAGTGGGTAGATAAAAATACAGGTTTCATGTTATTGTAAGGTAATGCGCTTCATGCAAAACTACTAGCTCCTGTGTTCTTGTAAGAATGTTGTATAAACTTTAAACATCTAGCCATCAGAAAATATGTATTAAGATTAGATTAACTACAACCTGATAGTAACTTCAACCGGGTAAACACAGGTTTAGCCGATTGAATTTACTACCAAGCTGTCTTAAGACGAGAAAATCCGAATAGTTGGTTGAAACTTTTTCAGTCCCGACATAATTCAACTAGTTGTTAAAGTGTACAGAAGTTGGCCAATTACTTGGTAGGAAGTTTTGTTAGTATTGTTCCTAAGGGATAAACACGCAGAGGTACTTTTAAAATAATTCAAGTCAAAACTAATGCACAGTGTTGGTAATAGTCACGGTGTTTCAGTACCATCCATCTGGGCCTCTATGAGAAGGAAGTATGCATATTGTTTCCCGGAATGGCCAGAAACGATAGCTATGTTAACTTTAAAGCATTTTCTTGTATATTTATAAACGAAAGGTAAAGGAATAGTTTTAATGGTAAGCCGTAAAAACTAAGGTACGTTTCGTTTTCTTTTCTAATGTCGACTAACAATGTTCTGATTGAAGGCGCTCAGTGCAACAATGCTGTTATGTACTGCAGATAACTTATCTACTTTAAACATTACATTGTGATCGAAATCTTTGTTTTCCACGCTGATCTGAGAATTATAGGAAACAATGTATCAAAGCTTTTCACCTCGGAGAACAACCTCAGAGTCGACATAGAGATATGACCCGGGTTTTCCAAGAACTCGTAATCGGTAGACGGTAAGCTAATAACTTGTTACCAACATACATTAGCAGCATTTGAAGCTCTTCCTGTTTGGCTATGCTAACTACTACTTTGGACGTTGTCTATATAGTTACACGATAAGTGACATACTTACTTCCTTGATAGTTGTCTAAGAAGCGGCAAAATGATTTTGAAGCTATCTGACTGTAATATAAGACTGGAATTTAGACATCAGATGAACCAACGGTTTTTGTAAAGCCTGAACATAAGGATGATTTGATTATACTACCCTGCATGTAATCTTATTAAACATCTTTTCCTTTTTCTCCCAATGTAGGTCGGGGTGGGCTTTGGGATCCGAGAATAACCAGAAGGCCAATTCTCGTAATTTAAAACGTTCAAAATCTAGTCGCAGTCTCATCTTAGCGACAAGCAAATGTCAAGAACTTGTCAAAATGTAGGGAAATTAAGAGGTATTTTTGACCGACTGAGATCAGACTGTGAACGTTCTTAAAATTACGAGAATTGCCCCTCTGATATCTTGCAACAGTAGGTAACTAGCTCGGCCTTATTTAATCAATTAAAACATGTAGGTCCTGTACCTACCGTAATCTATTTAGTTTTCAATGAAATATAAATCCGTGGCATATCATAAAATGTTGTGCAACGTGACTAAAATACAAGCGATCGGCTCGTTCGACAATTTTCCGGAAAGTGCTTTCACTAAAATGAAAACTATTTATCGTCTGTGAATGAGTGTCGCCATGGCGGACTTCGAAGAGGTTTTTTTTACAAATATTATTTTTTCGACAACTTTATATGATTATCGGGTGATCGAAGTTCGGAAACTATAGCTTCTACCCGCGACATCGTCCGCTTGAAATTTCTGTTTGGCCCGACCCAGACCCATATGCGCTATTACTGTGTTCTTTCTGACTTTTTTGGTTTTGTTTGACTCCTTTTTTTAGCGTGATGTTAAGTAGCCTATATTCTTCCTCCAGAATTAGGCTATCAAATAGACAAGAAAAACACCTAATTCGACTTGTAGATCCAGAGATTAGCGAGTTCAAGCAAACAAATTTTTCTCTCTTCAGCTTTATTACAGATTAGTTTAATAAAAAATATATAAATACCGGTATCTGTTCAGCTGTATCCGGTTAGACTGGAAGCCGACCTCAACATAGTTGGGAAAACGCTAGGCAGATGATGATGATGAATATAGATTAGTATAGATGAGCGTTTGTCTTTCTAGAAAAGAGCACGAAGCTGCGAAAAAGCAATGTTCGGATAATACGAGTAAGTACGCTGGTAAGTGAGGAGCTGAGGGCCTATATCTCTTGTAAGCATTAAAATGAATGTCGCTTAAGCTACTTTAATAATTCATTTCATTCCTTTGTTGTCCTTAACAGATGTTAAAGCCACACTTTATATCTTCACAGAAAACCTAGTTTTCAGTTTGACAAACAAAATAGTAAAATTTTGATCTACCTAAAGGGAATTGCCAGAGACAGACTGGTCCCAAAATCCCCGAAATGACATTGATGGTCCACCAAGCTTTGGAAGTATAACGAAGGGGAGGAGTATTTTATTACTGTTTACGTAGGGACTAACTAGGTACCTTAGTACGTTCTATATTATAACGGTATGTCGGATAATTATATATAATATTTGGCACTCTGAAACTGCGAGCGAACTGTTTTAATCGAATTTTGTGGAACAGGATATTGGGATACAATAAAGGATGTACGATGTACAGACAATGCTAACGATGTAAATAGGCAAAGTTGGTAAACCCATATCAGTCGTATCATCAAACGCACTGCCATTAATTTTGTACGCTCGAGTACACTCGAAAACAAAATAACTTTGATATATAGATACGATACACTTTTGTCCACGACAGTCGAGGCCTAACTTATTCAGACCGATCCCGAAGTATTACAACGTACCTACCTCGAAGTACATACTTATTACACATGATTGAATCACGTGAATTTTTGTTTTCTGTAAATAAAAGTTTGATAGGTAGTTTATGTATTTTTCCCATTACGTATTATTCTCTGCAGGCAACAACGACTATCTACAGTCGTTGAACTACCAAAGGGAATTTAAAACAATGTAATTCGTATAATAGTGTGGTAATATTAATGTGTCTACCGACCTATCATAAATATGACGTATTCCACATTGGGCACCCGCTTAAATGGCACCTGAGTGAATGTGCCGCTGTGTGTCAGGTGCATTCACCCAGGTGCCATTTAAGCGGGTGTCCAATGTGCAATATGTCATAAATATAATAATGCGTTCTAAATGTTTTAATACGCTAACTTTTTTTGTTCAAGGAAGTAATCTACTTAATATGTAGTTGTATTGACAAATTGATAGAGTATTTGATAGAGATATTCTTACGATCATGATATCACGACCAGATTTGCACCCCTCATATTGAATGAAATAATTGATATATCTACTAAAACTTTGACTGTCTACGATAATATATTAAAGCCAAAGTTTCCTATTGATCAAAAGCCTTTGTAGGTTTGGCTCAGGCTCACAAAATAAATTAATCTAAGTGTACGGCGTCGGCAGGTACAGGGCGTTGTCTAAACATTATTGGAGGGCTGACTTCTAGCGGAAAATCCCCACCATCTTGGTTGTGTCGGAAGGAAGCTTTGAGGATATGCCAATAACCGCTGGAGCGTTAACAACACCTTCCAAAAACAAGGCCCAGAAGCAATTCCACTCGTGCGCGCTTGCAACAAGGTCGACATTCCAAATAAGCTTTCACTATTATCAGCTGCAGCGACTTAAAGCAATTTTGTGAGTCAATATTGAACTTTTCAACTCATAGGAGCGATGTGTTCCCTCGCACTAAAATACTGTGCAAGAGCTTAGTCTCTGAACCACTTGGCTTGGCTTGGCTGTGCGGATCCGCGCAGCACTATTATTGATATTTATTTTAGTTATTATAAGTTTCTGTCTGGCTAACTTTATACTATAGGAATCTTAGGTACCTTAAAGGATTTGTGCAAAGCACAGGATATCCTTTGAAGACACTCACCAATAAGCGTTTAACTAACAGTAATCTAATATGTTTGAACTTTCAATTAAACTACTGGGTAGTTATCATACAGTCGATGTATCAAAGTGAGGGTAGATTACGCTTGGTGTCGTCGGATTGCGGTGTTAATTAAGCAATTAGGTCTCGTCAGCGGCCTCAGACCCGTCAGGCGGCCTCCGCGTACCCGTCAGGCGGCCACGCCGGCCTCGTTAAGGTATTAAAACTGCCAAGCAGCCTCCTGCGACCTTATTATCAATCCCAAAGGCCGACGGGTAACTTACTAGGTATAGGTACGTAGACAGATAATAAAACCGAGTCAACCCCTAAATGGCGGGCAGCGGGATTGTCCGAAAGGGTTACCGCTGCCCCGGAACATAAAGGGCTAAGGAAGGAACACGGATGGGTTTTAGTCAGTAAGAGTCTGACACTCCCTTCCGCTCCACCCAGAGCGGGAGGGGTCATTTGATGATTTCCCATCCTAAAAAAAAAAAAAAAACCCCTAAATGGCTGGGAACATTTATAAGCCGTAAATAATTTTAAAGGAAATGTATTTAGATAAAGCTCTTTTGTTGTTTCTCTTTACCAAACTAATAGATAATTATATTTTTGGTATATAGAACCAATGCTTTTTTTGCATTTTTTTTTATTTGCATTGGTTTCATGTGCTATGCGGAGCAGAATGTTGTACCTACACACGGGAGTATTTTGCTTGTGTTGTGGGTACAATCTGTGGCCGGGTGACATTTCCACCCTAAATCACGTGTGAGCATTTCATCGAAGCCGTGTTCACGACGCGTGGTTATACATATTACACAGGGTTCAGGGGCCTGGGAATGCAAAATATGTGGTATATCGCATTTTAATTTAATTCCGAGTGGTCGAGTAATATTTCAGCGGAATAAACGTTCTCCCCGCTGTAATTTACGGTGCGAGCGCAAAGATTAGTATTTATGGATTTTACTGCTTGTGGTGTAATTAGTGGTTATCAAATTAGTGCAACGGAAATCGTTTTTACGTTTATTACCGCAGTGCCGCGAGTGAGGGTCTAACTAAAGGTCCCCTTTTCGAAACGATTGCGTCGCGTGTCTGTTTCAGGCCTTTCGGCGAATTTAGTTTAGACGGGATATTATTAATAATAATAATAAACTTTATTTTCTCACCACAATATACATGTTGTTTTACATCGGTCAGATTCGACAATGACATATAATTCAGTTGTGTATATATTGTGGGAGACTGGTGCCTAAGTTAGGCTCATGGCCTGTGTTTCAGGACACCAGGATCCCACCCCTTTACATTTTCATTTTACAAATTATGTACTAAGCGCGCTGACAGAATGTAGTAAGGTATGACATTTTATAGTTTTTATTTTAATTAATTAATATCTAGATTAAGTATGCGAGACAAATGTTAGTAGTTGTGTAGTATGTGTGATTGTATGGGTGTGTGGGTGTGGGTGTGTAAGTATGTGGGTGTGAATTTATGCTGCTTTAGAAAGTTATGAATCATTTTAAACTAATATTTTATAATTTTACTAGCTAGCAATAATAATAATAATAAATAAGCAACGCCTTTTTAACTTTTTTTTGTAATTTTTTGTTTGCGCGCGCTCATCAACTTTCATCATTTTTTTCATTTCATTTTCGAGTTTTACGCTCGGCAATCGATTTTTATATTTAAGAAGAAGAGAGATTTAGGAAGCCCTTCGCTTTTGTCATTGTATAGTTAGAGTTATATAAAAAAAAACTATGACTCTTAACACCTCTTCTATATATCTAATGAGTATAATTAATACATAAGCATATTGAATTCTACATCTATTGAATATCGGTAATGATAAAACCCAAAGCATAAACTTTAAATTAAAATGGAATTGCAACAGCTTTTAGCTTGTCTCTTTTCGATAGCGTTAAGTCTTCTTATTTTAATTTTTTGCACAAGCAGTAGTGGCAGACAGACAGATAAAGCTTGCAAAGTGAGCCAACAATACGGACGGTTTTTGTAACGGTTGTAAAAATTTGTAAAAATATGTCAAGTATGTTTAATTTAAACGCTCATGTAGGGCTGTGCAGTGCGATCTGCAAGTTATTTGTAAATGTATGTAGTCTTTTTAATTCGGAAAGGCTTTAACCAGAGTATATTAAGCTTTCAGCCTGAACTTATTATTCGTGTTTGATCGTTATTTTACCTGTTTTTAAACACTACAATATTAAAAAAAAAAAATTAGATTATTGTTAAGTTTAAAAATGCTCGAAATGGTAACACAATGCTCGTAGATAAGGTTGTGCTAATTAGTCCCTACAATTATTGATCTTTAGTGTCTACGTGTGCCTACGATTTCTTTCACATTCAACTAGCACTGCGGCCCTAGCACTGGCACACAAACATCTATTAAACTTTAAAACTTAATTGGAGCTTAGTGATCTTTGTTCTCGTAAACTATTAACTGATTTAAAAAGAGAAAGAGGTAACTAATTATTATTCATTTTTAATTTAAATTACTATTTTTGTAGATCAAATTAAATAAAAGACTTTAGCAGAGGTTTTTAATATCACTAAAGCCAGTTTAAGTACCTAGCTACTACGGTTTTCAACTTTAAATTAACGATTCAGCGGTTGCCAACGTCACAAGTTCTAGTAGGTACCTATATTGTTTCGAAACTTTGTATTGACCAGTCCAACTCGTAGTAAAGTACGTACACGAAGGCTATAGAAGACATTAGTCAAGTTAAGACAGTGGCAGTAAGGTTGTGTCTGAAGCTGCAGCCAGTTATCGATTTTTGGCTGCGGCCAGACGGACGACGATGCGCCAATGAAAAATTATGCTTTTTGTTCACAACTCCAGTACCAACTGGTTCGCATGCATTCGTAAATCGACAAACTTTATGCAGATTAGTATTATAACTATCTAGACTAGACTCTAGTTTGAATGTGTGATGTTGAGATGTGATGCTTTTTATAAGTCTATGATTTTGTATAAGTAGATATTTATAATATTTCTAGCAGTAATGCTGCATTATATTTGTACCTTTGTGTCTTCATTATAAAGTAATATTTGCATTTAAAACATTAAGCATACATTGTATATTCATAATCTTTTCGGGTGGCCGCGAGCCTATAAAACGGTTTAAAAAGCGTTGCACCATAATGCCGGGTAAGAGAATGATGGTAATAATACCATCGAGGGTTCCACGCTTCATAAATACTGACACAGGCCCCTCCCCGCCCCCATGCTTCATAAAAAGGATGCGCAGTTCTTACAATTTGAGAAGTTTGCGAGTTTCTCTTTATGTCTGCTGTTACGTAACGATATTTGTTAAACTTTTGATATGAAGTGTAACAAGGGGAGTTGTGCAGTGGCGTAACTGTAGGCACCGTTTGGGGCCCGTGATAAATTCAAGGGATGGGGCCCTCCCTTAATGTAAAGAAGCTCAACCAACGTTATAGTTCTCTTTTTACTAGCACTTCTTCCGCGACTTCTTTCGCGTAGATTTCATATTTTCCACTAAAAAATTAACACCTGACTACTTCATTGGTCTAGTGGTCGCAAGAGCTACTGCTGAGCATGAGGTCCTGTCCAAAAAATTTGACATACCTACAATAGGAAAACATAAACGTTGTGACGATACTGCCAGCTTCTTACGAATGTGTTCGTGAACTTTTAAGTTAAAGGATTATCGGTTGGTTGCCATCCTGATTTCATTGAAGAAGGCGATTATTTCATGAACGGATATTTTTATTGTGGTTGGGACAAATGTACTAAAAGAAGAGGGCTAGGTAACTAAGAGAAGTGGGAGAGTCAATAAATGAAAGCAAGGTGGTCAACGCCCTTTGCTCTCTGCTCTGGCGCATGGTAAGCACATTAGAACCGACCGAAGCGCAGAGATCAGACTTCTACTAATGCAGATTGAAAACAAATCGTATGCAGTCATTGAGGAGACGGTCAAGTTTGTCGAGGACATATGCATTTGGGTCTTAGTAGCACAAATCACCATAATCACATAATCGATGTTAGGGAAAATTAAGGAATCGTATCAGAAATGTTTATTGGACACGTTGTGTCCAATAATAAAATTCTGGATGGTATTGTTGTTGGTTATTTCAGGAAAGAGAGTTCAGTGGTGTTTCTTCAAATCTTGTTCCACTGTGCATTAGCTTGGAGCGATAATTAGAGTATCCTCAACCTAAATCAACGTGGGATTTGATCTCAGATCTTAATCTGAGGATTAGACAAAATAAGAACCAGTTTTAGTTGCTTTTGAAATTTTTTAAAAACACTAGTAGGTACGCACCTAGAACGCACCCATTTGGCTTTGCTGGTGGTGTCCGCGTCGATGTGCGTTAATTTAAATACTTCCTTCTTCTCTTGTTTTGGTTAGTTATTACCTACTAAAATATTCTCTGAAGACTGGTTGACTTAAACTACAACCAACATTTACTGTTGGTTGTCTCAGTCCGTTCAGTTGAAGTTACGACCTCATTTGTGTGTATAAGTTCAAGGAAAAGAAGCTTCATTTAAAAGAATACAAGTCATTTACATTATTGCCGTCTCCTTCTCGAATGGGTAAACAAAATGAAATCGCACAGGAAAGTAATTTTTACGAATTAATAAATTGTCGCCTCCCTCGTGAACGACGACAGTCGCCGAGGCGAGGGTGACTGCGGCCCGAAGTACCGAACATAAGCAAATGTCGGCGGCTCCACAATAAGCGGAGACGCGCCGGATGCTGCAGCATTAGCTCGTGATTTATACGTCTGGCAACACTACTGCGTTAACTCCACAAACAATAAAGGGGCCAGGGGTAGCTGCAACATGTATAAATGGACAACTCTTTTCTACCTACTACGCTATGGAGCTTAAACAAAACATTATCCAAAACGCTATAAACATGCAAATAAGTATCAGGGTACCACATCAAAGAGATTATTCTGATGGAATTTAAATATGAATGGATAACATTCAGAGTGCACCGAACCGGTTCAATGGCGGCTTTTCGATTGTCCAAGAATGAAAGAAAAATCAAAACCAAATCAGTGTTTTGTTAGGGTCGTGTTTAACAAAAAGCAAGCTTATTATGGCTTATTTTGATTTTATATTAACAATAAAAACTTCCGATGATTCTGCAACACGAGTCGCGACAGATGAATTTGAAATTGTTTGCTGTGTTAAGTAGGAACCACTTCAGCCACAAATTGAAGGGTTAAAAGAGATGTCATTTTAAAAATCAATATAATCACGGTCGTTTACCTAGCCACCCCTACAATTTGTTGAGCCCCATCGGTCGCCCGCGGTGCACTCGAGCAGCCCGGCGCCCCGAGCAGAGGCACCGCTCTTTAAAACTTGTGGGTAAAATTTGATCCCATACCCTTGTGCCACGGATGTACGGGTAGTCGGGTAGTTGGGTTGGGTACCTATCTGCAGTTAATTATCTGCGTGCAGAGGGGACAGCCGAGACGGGGGAAGACATCGCAAAATGCCAATTTCTCCCCCAGCTACCATTCGGGCCCAAGATTCACGTCGAACCATTGGAACGATAAGCCCCGTAATTAGTTTTAATTAAAACCATCAGAAAATAAATGGTTGACCGATATCGAACTGTTATTTAGCACCTTTTTCGTGTTTAATCATCTTGTGCGACGAGAATACAGCAAAACGTCAGATTAAAATTCACTGAATATTCGACAGTCTGCGACTTTAGCTGTATAAATATAAAATATTACAGCAAGAAGAAATTCGTAAAAACGTTGGATAATAATAATGTAATGTGAAGTCATTAAGGTAAGTGAGAACGAAAGGCGCTAGCGTGGCCGCGTGGGCCGCGCGGGTTACGAAGTACTTACAGGACGTTCAGCGAGCCTGAACTGAAAGGACTCCCTCCCACCTACATTTGTCTCGAGAGCGTAATTACCGCCATCAAACGGATAAATTACATTAATCACACTTGCTGTGACGGTCAGTCAGATGCTAATGGAAAGTCGCATCGGCGTTACGACCTCTAAACTTGTTAACGATGACTTGCTCGTCTATGAACATCGTAAAGTGCATACAACGCTACGATCTGACATTGTCTTGGTGTTTTAGAGAAAGTAAGTTTAAAACAGTGACAGTTGACAGACAATTAGAAATAAGTAGTTTATTTTGAAAGGGGTAGTTTAGTGAGCCCGTGTGTGGTTGGTTGCAACCGGAAGCCATGTGGTCGCTCGCGCTTCGGAGCGCCTCCCCCAGTAATTAGCCAGGAGCGCGGAGTGACGCCGACGACCGACGTGCTCCCGACGCGCCGTTGTTTGCTAACATCACTACCTCCGCATCCATTCATAAAAAGCATTTGAGGTGAACATTAGCTGTTTATGTGCATTCCAACAATGGCTAAAGTGGCTAAGAATTAATGTGTGTGCATAATATATTCTCACAATATGGTCGAAGGCAAACATTTTCCCCTTATGAAAATATTGTTACAGATGAGATTTTTATTAAAAGAACTCTGTAAGATGTAAAAAGCCCTTAGAAGGAGTTCATTTAAAAATATAGGCTACATGCTAAAACAGAAGTACTTCCTACTTACGAGCTGCACTGCATGTGACACATTTTCATTATAAGAATTAACACTTCACATCCTCGTGTATATTTGTAAACATTTGAAATGAACCGGCGTTGCTTTTACTTCTAAGAGCCGAAACAACAATATGACACGAGATAGGAGGCCTAAGAGGAGTGGGAGGGGGCGGAGGAAGCGGAACTGCGTACAGCTTAGCTCGCTGTTTTACACGCAACGTAAACAATGTGCTTACAAATCTCACAATATCATCTAGTCTGGAGGAATGCTGTGCGGGAGAGACTTCACTTGAGTGCCTGCTCGTTAGTGAGAGAGCTTAAATTACGCCACAACTCTACGGGGCTCTTACATGCGTAACTTATTTAAAATAAACCAGACGCAACACTGAAAAATGTTTCCATTTAATTTATCTGCGAACGGCCTCGCTAACGATGTTATGAGATGAGCAACACGCTTGTTCGCGACAAATATCGAAGTGTTACCTACTTTAGCTTTATTATTATTTCTTGCGAATTGTTTGTTCTCAAGAAAATATTATTATTTTTATGTCGCACTTGAGTGGGAATGTTTGCCTTTGTAAGTTTTGTATAATAATAACTGAAGTGCGACAAGGAGCATAGTGATAAAAGGGCTCGTGTTTGAACTAAAATGGATGAAGTAGTTGAGACGTAATGTAATTTTACAAAAACATTTGTACGACTTTGAGAAAACCTTCCAGTTGACGTTGATTTACGTAAAATAAACTAAGAGTTTTACAAGTAGGCTAGGAAGTATGTGAAAGAAACCGACGCAACGCCATTGTAGGGAAGCCCTCCTGTCTGTCAGTCACAAGCTGTCAGGCGGGTTGTAAAGATCGTCGTTTATTTTGCGTCTAGATATACCTTCATCTCTACCGGTCCAGTAGGTATTTTACTAAACGGTTCTTTCAGAACTGTAACTGTTATATTGAAAACGGAAATGTAAACTATTCGCATACCATATTCCGTAATTTTCTCATAACAGTATTATGCAAAAGTTTCCTTGGAGTACTTTCCCTGGCGTCTGCGGCTCCTCGGGCTTGCATCGGTCGGGGTGCGTGGGGGTGGCAGGGCACCGGGGGCTGTGACCGGGGGAGGGGGGGTTGAGGGGGAGGGGAGCACCTTCACTTTCGTCCGCCACCAGGCAGCAGCGCCCCGACCTTCCCAACTTTCCCAATCCTCTCTGTTAAGCCTTTCATAACCCTGTTATCATGATATTACTAAATAAAAGAATGAACTATCGTGAACTATCGCAACATTTATAGATATTTCGTGACGAATTGACGAAGTTTCATTACCTTCTCGCTTTTTGAAACCGTAAATTGAATAATTGCATATTTATTGCGTAAATTGTGTATAATTTCTTAACATTGATGTATTAGTGAGTGTTGGTATCCTCGGCACCGCCGCTTAAACGTGTTTTAATCAATTTGTAGGTGATAAGCGAAGAATGAACGATTATATTATTGATCAATACTGAAGGATTTTTATTAATAGATAGTAAACTACATAAATATAATAATATATAATACTGAATAATACACCTCATTATAAAATGTTATACAATGTTTCTACACTCCATAAAAGGTATAAGGGTTTCTCTAGATGCAACTGTCGCCTGGGATTAACTATTTTCTTCTTTACAAGAACCATGGGTAAGCGTGGCATGACAATTAACTGATTCACTCTCTATTTAAATTTATTTTTCTGTCTGTCTCATAATAATAATAAAACGTCCAGTTAACAAGTGCAGCAAATTAATTTCTATTGCAGTATTTAGCTCTAGGTGTGCATGGTAGTTTGTCTGCGTTTATGAAATGATTTTATCGAATATGGCAGAACAATGGGCTTACACAGCCTACGGTATAATAACAGCTGGTCAGCGGAAGGCCGACATCGTTCCATTATGGAAATTGACAGGTGGATGGGGTGCCTAGACTGTGGGATGTTCGCCGTACCTAATACAGTTTAATATTTTTACTCAGTGGACGTGAAACTGATCATACAGAAAATATTTTAAGTAGCGTTCCATTCTGCAAACTGCAAGTGTAGGTACTATTGTGTCCATTTATTAATTTTGTCATGTTTTAACTGTTATTAATTCATAAATTTAATGTGTTATTAAATCAAAAACTAAATTGGATACTGAACCGAATGTGAGGGTGTAACTTTTTTGTTTCACACAAGTTATAGTTGCTAGTAAGGTCAGGACGGCGTGTCTTATCTGTGCTACAACACTTTCTCTGATTAGAGGAAGTGCCCACTAAATCATAGCACACCCTAACGTATGTGTGAGGCGTGGTTAGAATTTATAACAACTATAAGTAATACGCATGCATCACTTTAACATTTTATTTCTGGTTGAACACAGAGTTTTGATTTATGTTCTATTTTCGAGGAGGATTTAGACCCCGATAAAACTACGTGAATTGAAACATACTGCGTTTATCAAAAAGCTATAAAATTACTTACTTTACTGCCGACAAACTGTTATGTTACTGCCGACAAACTGTTATGTTACTGCCGACAAACTGTTATGTTACTGCCGACAAACTGTTATGTTACTGCCGACAAACTGTTATGCAGTTTGGCAGACTTTACGTATGCTATTGTTAATACAGATTTTGATTAAATAAATAAATAAAAAAAAAACTTACGATAGCGTTTTGACATTAAGTCTAGAGTGATTCGGGATAGCGTTCATTCGGGATAAGGTGATTCGGGATTTCGAGTTTCGGCCTAACGTATAAGAGTCGTCCCCTTATTATTAAACTGTTAACAGTGTTAACCCCTTGGTGCCCAATTATGATTTTAAAGATGATCTTGAGGGAAATTAGTACCTACTTACGCTCCACAGGAAAATTTTAGAGATCGCAGTAAGTTCAGATTAGTGTGCAAGGAAGAGGCAATTCCTACTTCAAAGCAGCTATCAGAATACCCATAGGAATATAGCAGATGGAATTTTCAAGTACCAGAATCACAACATTCTCCGTGAATACAGATAAAGCCATTCAACAACAAATTACCTACGAGCGATCCAGGGCATTGTATAGACACAAAAAGGTTTTAAATTAGCATAAAAGTCTTGAATCGCATGCAAATATTGAGTGTATTGAGAAAGTGAAATAAGAAAAGGAACAGCTTCTCAATCAAAGAGCAACAGAAGTCCTAAGCAAATTGACCGAGCGTTCGGCGACGTCGAATATTTCGATTTGTGCTCGTATTGCCCTTTTCTTGTAATGCAAACAGAAGTTTTCTTCCAATGTTACTTATATGAAGTTCTTTTATAAACACAAAGGTAAAAAAGTTTATAAAGTTTATAATTTATAGAATGACAGCGATACGCCCATAGACAAAATTACTAAAAATAAAAATACAGTGTGACAGGGCGCGCAAAAAAGTTTGTGTCCATTTTGGGCACTGGATCAGTCGGCCATGTTCCTTCCGTGTCGATTTTCGGCATTTGACAGCTGAGTGGTTATAATTTTAAATGACATACTAGGCTTTTTGTCATCATGTCGATGAAACTGTCACTATTTCCATTGACAGTGGCTACGATGAGATGTAAAGTATAATCCGTGGTGCAGAGTGTACTACAAGAATATTAAACATTGACAGATTTCTTGAACATGAATTGTGTTCAAGAAACTATAAGGCTTTCATGAATGTAGATAGTGTCGTTATTTAAAGCCTACCTATAGTTTATTTTCTTTCACTCACCAGACTCATATAAATCTAGCAAAATTGAAAGGGCGTTTATTATATTTTATCCTTGACATTTCAATCACCCCGAAATTCCACCAAACAGAAAAATATTATGTCTCAGTAATGTTTTGATTATTTATTCACCTCTGTAAATGATAACATGAATCGCTATCGAACATCGGAAATCGGTTGTACACACGTATGTAATCTGCGAAATCGAAAACGTTCGGAAACTGTGATTCCGGGCAATTACAGATTTTATGCTCCATTTTCGATTGGAATATTCTCAATCGACATCTAGCCACGTGTTAATTGATTTTGTGGGACTGGCGGAGTCGGCACTGCAGGCTGAACCGACGGAACAAATGGAATCACTCGTAATATTATTACCTGCAGAGGGTACCGTCATTATGAACTTAGCCATTAGCCATAGATACATAGCGTTCGCCGTAATAGCACGTTTTTATGATTAACTTACCATCACTTAAGACTATGAGAATTTGCAGCAGCTATTTTCACAGACACTATATTACAATTTTATCCTCTCGGAATATTACTATTACTAGGCTATTGAAATGATATTCAAGTTTTAGAAAGACTTTCACTGTCATAATCGAAAATAAGTGCTTATTGTGTGGGTGGTCTTCGAATTTGTTTGTCTATCTATAACATACGTTCAATATTAGACGTTCGGAGCGGTGGCGGCGATCACGAACAAAATACAGAATCCTAAGCAAATTGTTGAAATGGGTCCTGTGCGCGTATTTATTTACTTTTATCACAATATTGCGAACATTGGACGGAGACACTTTTATGCCACAGCAAAATAATTTGTGTCTCGCGTCCACATTGGGGACCAAATTCGTTTACGTAGGTACCTATAACGTTGTGTAACTCTAATATTATAGTTTAGTCTCACTGAATACTATTCATTATAAATACATTAGCGTACGGCTAAAGCAAGTTCTTCTTTTCATAAAAGGCGATCCGGCTTAACCATCACGCCCACTAGCGTTCATAAAAACAAAAGCCATTCTTTGGAAACTAACTAGTATATTTGTAGTTTATATTACGTTTTACTAAGTTACTAATTAGTACAACTCTCGATTTTCTATCTTAAGGAAAATACAAGGAACCGTAATACGTAAATGATCAAGGGTTGTTTAGTAACGACAAATATCTTGCAGATCGTTTAAGTAGGTGCCCAAGAGGTTCTGAAACCCATTTTCTGAGTCTATACCTGAACTCGTGTAGAGTAATATCTATCGCCTTAACCTCTATCTATTCCTAGAAAACTATAAGCAATTTATGTTCGAGAAAATACTTCCTTTGTCCTCCATTGTTCCTTCCGAGAAATATATAAAAGGTTTAGGTAATAATAGGCCTTGAATATTTAGTTCTTCGTGTTACGGTCTACACAACACTCCCTCGTCCTCTATGGGCTACACCACCTTCATATACATACGCCTTTGTGTATCTACGTTCCCATTGATTTATGGTAAGCAGTGCAGAAGAACGAGCGGCAGCTTAGACTCAGTAATTACTTTCCGGGTGAGTCGACAGAATTTGCATCGCGCGATGCCGCGAGCACGCGGCTCCATCACACCGAGATGACAGATATCCATCACTTTCATTGTAGCGTTTTGTAAATACACATCAAAGGCTTGTCTGCTACGCACCATGCATCAAGGTTCCGGTTTTAATTAATCAACAACGTTATGAGCCATTCAACTCAATTAGTTCAAATTGCATTTATCCAAATTACTTAGTTATTATGTGTCCCCAGGGTGCAATTGCCGTAGAGAATACTAATTTTATGAAGAGTAGTGAGATAGTGAGCTTTTCAAATTCCGTTGGATCTAATGGACTAATTAAAGTGTAAATTATGCACTTGGTGTTGGTCTGTGTAATGTGTCCAAGGTTTACATTCATTGTACAATGCCGTCTAGCCGCGCCGCAACGGAGTCGCCACCCGCGCCGCCCCGCGCTCCATGGCAGATGTTAATCGGGGGCAAACACTGAAAATAATTATGCAGCCGCCGGGCGCGGTGGTTCACAGTATCAACTCGATGCAAACAAGATTACACTAAAACTAACACTTGAGCTTACCGTGACGTCTGGTGACATTTGTGTAATGTGTTGCTCAAAATTAGTGGCCTTAGTATATACGTGGCGAAAGGATAAAACAAACGCATGATTTTCCGAGAGTCTCATGGATTGAAGGGTCATCGTGTGGAGAGCCGGCAGCTTTGATCTGCTACGGTAATGCGGCTGTCGGACCACATTCGCGGAAACTTTTACGGGACACTGACCCACTTCTAAACGACCAGTACAAGTAATCTATAATGCGGCCCTCTTTAAGAATCCTCCCCTATTACAGAGACTCATAAAAAACAACAAGCTCCGTGCCTTCGTTGTTATGTAAATAAAATAAACGTGGAATGGTTATAGCCATTTACTTTGATAAAGAAAAATAATACTTTAAGCATGTTTTCATATCTATGCACGATTCGCATATGCATATTTTAGTCGTATCGTGACCTCTCGAGCTCCGCTAATGAGACATAGGTAATTCATTTTCTATTGTTTCGTATCAAATAGGATACGCGCGGAGCTTCCCCTTGAAAAAGGAAATAGGTGTTTATTGCATGTATGTATTGCTCTCTCTATATTCGATAACTAGGATACCTTAAGCCCATTGTAATAAGACATGTCTTGTTATTTTGTACCATATGTATAATGGAGGCTTTGTTAATCCTCGTTTAACTAAATTAACAGCAGTTGCGGTTGTGGAAGGTGATTAAATCCATAATTACACACGTAGCTCGCTGGGTTCTTCATTAGGCACTGAAGGCTTGAAATTAAACGTCTTTGTATATTCTATTGTTCGGATAGTTTGTACAATATGGCGAAGTATCGTATATGTAAAGTTGTACAGTGTATGAACAATGCACGCATTCGAGCGCCGCGTTGACCCACAATTGGACGGCGAGCGAAGGTGAGACCTTGTACGTCGAAGAGGCTAATCAAAGTTATGAGCTATTTCCTAGCCGTATAGAAGCGAGATACTGATTTATGACAAGCCCGTTGTGATGCAAATAAGAAAAGATCACAATACTTTGGCTGTGGGCAGATGATGCTTCATGCATATAAAATATTCTTTGTAGACTTGAATAAACAATATAATGCTCTAATGGGATTTATAGTGCAACAATTTATCTTGGTAATCTTAAGAAAACTTTTAGTGTTCGTAAAAGTTGTAGTCAAACAAATCTACCTACGACTATATAAATTATGAATGTGAATGTGATGTCATCATACAATGTGTTTAAATTTCGGTAAAGTCATTACGTACAATATAACATTTATAGCGTCATAAAGCTGTGAAAATAAGGCTCGCTTCCACGTTGTTGGTGGGGTTATACCTGTGTTGTAGTAAGTAACATGTTATTATAAGGCGCGAGAAGGCGCGAGGTGGGGTCATGTGCGTGACGGATCACCGCCGAGATCAAGTCAAATATCGCGTCCCCGCTGCGCCGCCGCCGCCGGCCGCCGCTAGCTAGCGTGCCGGTAAAACATAATAATAATAATAACTATGTATATTGTGCAACACTCCTTTGTGTTTATTAAAACAACACACGTATTTTGAACTAACTTCATTTTCTTCTTACGACGCGAGACGTCTCTCTAACTATTTCAGTGATGAATTCGATAACAAAGCACGCGCAAGTGAGCTTCGCAATGTTATGCAATAACATAAATGTAGAGCAGGTTAACAAAACAATCCCAATAGTTTATTTTGTTGTGTACACGATGCAATGTAATTATCTAGATTGTTTGAACAAGCAAACAGAATCAACACGCGATGAATATTTTAAAAACATTTAATTTTAATAACTGTTATTCCAGAAAATTGCCATCAAAAGTTGGAGAGGTATGCAATGTACAAATAAAGTTCAGCCGAGTGGGAAGCAAAGTTGCAGCGTACAATTTAAAGTTAGTCTAGGATGAGCACGAACTGAGGTGAGAAAATGTGGGGGGTACAGGAACCGTCAGTGGGGGGAGGGGGTGCACCGGACATCAGGTCTGGCAGTGTTCTCTGGCATTGATAAAGTTGCGCCGAAACCAGGGGTAAGTAACTTAATCGGCGGCGGTCTAACTGCAGTTAGCCTCTAACATTGAATGCTCTGAAACGTCGTGAACTGAATAACTAGACTCTGTCCAAAGGAATTTCAGCTGTTATATTTGCAGTAAAATTATTATTAGCCAATTACAATTTGGAAATGCGAAATACCAAATGAAGGGTTCACGACGACTGCGGCGCGGCGGGTGCGGCGGACGGCTAGGTATTTTAGTTCGTTAATAAAACATCGTCTGCCTTCCCGAGTATCGCAATGTTAAAATCCCTAATTAACGTGAACCACATCAAAGGAACGTGGGGAATATTCACCGGGGACCCGTCTGCGAACTTCGACTTGAGGCGACAAGACGGATAGCGCCGCGCCGACTAATAGGGTGCATCGCTAACCGACTTATATACTATTGTTCCCTAGTGCGGAATTTGTAACTTATCTATCGATTTGTTACTTACATGAACATATTAATGGAGGATGCTGTTCCTTTGTTAAAAAAAGATTTGGTAAGTCAACACACCCTTAATGCGCTAAAGGACTTTCACAAAACCTTTTATTAACTTAGTCTGCATGTACTTTTGTATACCACCAGCATTATTAGATAAAATAAAAAAATACATTCTACGGAATCCATTCAAGTTTTAATGTGAGAGAATAGCTCGTAGCCTTTATTAGGTGTTAATATCTACTGTAAAAGTCATTTTTCACGAGGTGTTTCTTTGTAGCTCTGAATAATAAGAACAACTTTATCAGAGAGTGAAAAGCGCCGGATGCCTCCGGAGACCGGCATTAAAAATATTAAAATAAGTAATTGCTATATCAGGCCTGCACCTGCCGCCCGCCCAGGCGTGCCGTACCGCCCGCCCTTACCGCCACGCCCTTAAGTACTTTGTGATAAGGGCAATCGTGCGAGCTCCTCTGCGCACTTTATGTACATTTATGTCGTTCTATTTATAGTGAGGACAAAATAAACCCTTCACGACACGTGCCTCCGAGAGATATAAACAAACAAAGATTATGTCATAGTGCCGGTAAGCATCCGCAGATTACAGCAAGAAGTGTTTTAAATGTAAATGTAGCGAACGTGTTGTAGAACTTAGTACGAATGTTTATAACATTGTGCCAATTACGTTAAGTGCCAAATCATGTATGGCAGAGAAAGTCGGATGTAGGCCGACAATCGCGAAGAATATTGTCCTGGTGTGGGGGCAATATGAAGTGTAAAAGTCATTTTTCTAACTAAACAAATGAACTTTCTTAACAACACATTGATGGAACTTTAATACTGTGGACCTCTCAAAAGAAATTGTAATTATCGTGTTTGTTTGAACATATTTGTGTACTATCCAATTTTATGGATTTGATCAGGAACTGGGTGATTGAAGTAGGTAACACTTTACCAGATGCTATCCTAAGCTTTGATGACCTTATTTTCGGTAAAAATCCATTGTCTTTAACTGTCCTCCTTGTATCAGGGATGAAGAACAGGGTGCCGTGAAAAATGATCAGTTAACACGAGTAGTTCAGGTTAATACTTACTCGGCGCCATTTTTTCCACCCCTGTGCAGCATGCCCGCTCGAGCCATCTCACACCCACGCCCTGAAAAAAAACGTGCCATCCATTAATGTCAAGTCGTCCTCGAGCCTTTTCCGCATCTTTACGCTCACTAAATACAGTTTAGGCTCCTCTTAATTTATTATTAGTCCGATGATAGACCAAATTATGCTGGCCGTCCGTTTTCTCAACTTAATTTTTGTCTACATAAATAATATATTTTGTTCGCCAGACCGAAGAGATTTCGGTTCGACTGGCAATATTTCTAGAATGTTTTGTCTTTCTGTTTGGAATTTTGACAATATTTATGTACGTACTTATTACTAAGGCAAAGCGTTATTAGATTTCAATAATAAGAATATTTTCGTATACTCAGGAATACAATACAATATAAGGAGAACACTAATTTAATCAAAACATAACATTTGGCTTTCTAGTTTTCCTCATGATTTAAAAAGGTTATTTACCAACGATTTCGTGCAAAACTAAGAGTTTCTTTGAGTAGCACCCTATATTTTTAACAAAGAACACGGAAACGGTAACAATACATCACCTTGAGCCGGATAAACTCCGAATCGATGTAATGCCTACTTGACAACTCCTTGGAGGATAAATGCAGTAATTTAACAATTTAATCAGCGATCTATTTGGCAAAGAACTTGATTGATGGCCAAGAGACGATATTTCAGCGCCGGCGCGTGTTGCAAAGCTTCTAAATTGCGACATCAACGGCGATAGGTACACAATGAAGCCGCCCTGGATTTATGAGCCGCTTCAGCGCCAAGAACAGCGTGGAATAGTTGGAGTTTTCTTAGACAAACCGTCGACTGTAATTATCTTATTTATATTGATGTCTTTCAGCCTTCGTCCTTCGATTTATCGATTTCCTTTGTTAATTCTAAATGAAATCTTTATCAATACATTTCTTCTTTTCGTGTCGATGGTACTTTGTTTTTATATTTTTTGAGTCCTGTAGGATGGCCACGATGATTGCAGCATTCCTAGAACCCGTTTACTTGTAATAAAGAAGACCTAAACTTCTTTAGTGCAAGTGAATGGGCACTTAGCACACTCCAGCAAGAGGGAGATTGAGAGCTTTCCATATAGGCTATACTGCAGATCACGCCCGGGCAGCAAATGTGCCTGGGGTTTGATGTCGCTTCCCTCATTGGTCGGATTTTTCTAGATAGCCTGCCTAGAGTGTAAACAGCTCTTACGACTTTTAGGTCTACTCGGGTTCGTTGTGTAATCGTAGATGGGATCAATAAATTAAGATCTTTCTTTTTTAGATCTTTGTTCACCTAAACATTCCACCATTCACCACATATTCTTTGACTGATTTTGTTGTGTTATTTTAATTTTACTCTTCATTTATTTCGTTTTTTGTTTAAATTGTTTAGTAGAATTACATGTTACCGAATATTTATTTGTATCATACCACCGCCGGTGACCTGTGAAACAGGTTTTTTCTAAAACCTACTTCAGGCACCAGCTCTCACAATGTGATTTTTTGTAGTACAAAACTGTTAAGTGCTAAAAAACCATTGTGAGAGAAAACAAATTTATATAGATATATGTATATTATTATTTTTATTATTATATATATACTATAGATATATATTATTATTAATTGTTATACAAAAAATGCCTAGAGATTTACAGTGAAACTTGCGTTTACCTTGCTTTCAGTTTTGTAAAAGAATTAAAGTAGGACGAAAAAGAGGATTATTCGGGATGTTTCCCCCGTCATCTGCCCATTTCGCTCCTCGTTTTCATAAGTGAACACCATTGACAGCCATATTTTCCGGGGGAACCGGCGTAATGTAAGTCACTATCAGTGTTCTGTTCCTTTTTACAATTTTTCTAACTATAAAAAATCATGAATGCTTGTATTGCATTATCAGTACCGTCAGAAAAAAGTAGGTACCGTCATAATACTCTGTCGCCCGCGCTACATTGTTTTTATTTATCTTTGTCAATTATTTTACGCGGAAACACAATCACGAAAATAGTTTTTAATTACATTACCTGCGTCATGTTGCTAAATATATACCTAGCCTACGATTCATTCACAAAGTTAGCATGACTGTTTGTAGTTACGCGCGAAGGGGCAACATTATGAACTTTTAAGTGGATTACAAACGATATTAGTCGTGAGGTTTCACTTTGTCAAGTAATATAGCGTAGAACGCGAGTGATAATTTGGGAGAGCACGCGATGCCAACATTACCCCGGTTACACTTGTCGACGTAGCCTGTGTCGTGAATAGTACCGGTATCCAAAGATTGTGATTGAACACGTGAGTGTTTCTACATATCGGAGCTTTGCACATATATATATATATGTGCAAAGCTCCGATATGTAGATCCTGGAGGCGGCAAGGTGCACGCGAGCGACGGGTTCACACGCCGCAGCCGCAGCGCGGCGGCTGACGCGGAAATTGTTTTCTAATTGCTACGCTATTGGCTGGTACCTAATGTTTTTACGTCATTTTGCGGTGCAAATATCCGTTTTAACAATTGGATAGAGAATTCGATAAAACGTTTGCCTTTATGTTTACAACGATATTTTACATTTAGTGGCGAATATATGCGGATATATTTAAGTAATTTTAATATATTCATAATTATTGCACTCAATTTTCAGTATTTTCCGCACAATTTTGACGTTACAAAATCAATAAACAAATATTATCGCGTGCTGTTTTTTTTTGTTATAGCTTATTTTACGATACATTTTACTACTGCGCTAGTTTCGGAAAGTAATATAATTTCGAATTTTGACGATAACGCAACATGTATTCACAAAGCGTAAATATTCCGTTGAAAGAATAGATAAAAACTAGCAGTATGAAACGAAAAAATAAAAGTGCTTATGTATAAAAGCATAAGTAAGTCGTAAAACGCTGATTCCGTTTTTGTATGCGGAATAAAATTGCAAAAATCTTATGCAAATGCGTGTTCAGTGAGTGTCGAGGGCCGCCACCGCCGCCCGCGCCGTCTTCCATATACCGTATCTCGTAGTCGTAACTGTGGCAACTGATAAGCGTACCTTTAAACTTTACCCATTTTATTTACCTTGGGTTGGTGGACCCGTCTTATTTAGTTTCACACTCAATATCGCTCGCGTTATATTATGTTTCTGCTGTAAACCGATAGCATAGGGAAGCTTATGCGATGTTACAACTACGTAATAAGCATTTATGTGAGAAAATATTAATGTTGACTCACCTAGTCATTCGATCGGGGGGTCTGATGTGTTGTCTTTTAGTTTGGATCATTCCAGATACCTGAAACAAATAATATGTCTAGTTTAATTCTGAATTCTGAAATCTAATTACCTGGAAAACCTTGACATTTAACCAAACCATCATTCTCCAGCCCTGAACCCAATATATTTGTGGTCGGCTCAACATGTATTTTCTTCCATACTTCTCTATTAGTAGTCATCTCGGTAGTCACCCCCTTTCTAACCATATCCATCGTTTTTTTAGCTTCGCAAGCATTCCCAAGCTTCCCATTTAAGCAAACCAATATTGTGAAAATTACCGTTGTTTCGTAGACAAAAAGTCGGAGCAGTTGCTACAAACTCGCATTTGTAAAGCTCATTGTATATAATTATATTAATCCATTTCCTCCCCACTACCAAATAAGAACTAAGAGAGTTGTCTATCGTAGGTACGTCTACTTCTTTTATCGATGTACTTATTTTTACATGGAAATTCTTCGCAACTTCATATCGCCACATATCACGACTTCGAGAGCAACGTTCCAAATTCAAAATACCTTTGCTCGAACCATGTCGGAGCCGGAGTGATCATAAACTCTCGAAGTTGCTATAAGCTGTTTGGATTTGATATGAGCGTTACTTCGTACTATATGTAGATGTTTGAAGGATACTCTATTAGAACTATATTGCGGACGAGTGCGCTCGACCTCAGCTGCTCGTGTCCCGCTAACACCGATCCAGATGACCCAAATGGAGCACCGACCCGTTTGCGGATCACTTCACTAACTAACTCTTGGAATAAAACGAAACAGACCCACCGACAGATTAATATATGGGCTGCTGCTCCCGGCACAAAAGCAATTGACAATTAAGAGCAGTTTAGTATCCTTTCTTCCATGGTATATTGGCAAATGGCAACATAAATCCTCGACTTCGGCGTCATTCAGAATCGCGGTTTTTCGCGTCGCACCTGTGGCTGCAGTAAACATTTTAATAGCCCACAAATATACCACGCATTGTTTTGTGAGTTCTGTCAAACACAACATTATTTTATATGGTTTACATTTGACACACTTTGTTTAGCACTACATATGTTTGCGTTTGTAATGAATTTCATTTGCATATTTAATAAGCGGTTAGCTTTTACATTTAGACCGGCTGCGACCGAAACCATTCAGTTTTACTTTTTTGTTAATTAGCATCCGAACCCAATGTGCTAATGGCAAAGTTAATGAAAAAGTTTAAAGTTCGGCTCTTTATTTTAAGAGAAACTCAGCTGTTGGAGCTCCCATAAGCCGATACTCTACAGTAACGTAACTGTGAAATTGTTAATAACGATCGACACGATTGTACTCACTAATTACTACCAGTAGGAACGAGGAAAATTAAACGAGAAATTCTATAAAGCTTCGTTCGTGTAAAAAACGGTCACTTTTCCAGTTTTATTGTCAGATATACGGTTTGTTCCGATACAGAGTTATGAAGGAGACCGGAATGTAGATAATTTACAGCGGCAGTCGGAACAAAGGCATCTCCGGCGCACGACCTACATCCTGTGCCACTATTCGATATCAACTTACTATAAAGTGACATCCGCCATACTACCTTCCTGAAAATATTTCCATTTCTACTTAAAAATGTTCGTTTCGTATTACCTTCTACGAAAAGACTAGCACCAGAGATTACTACTAGTATACTTTTATTATAATTTTCTTTATTAAAAATTCTACTATTTAATAAAGAAAGAAATTGAGTCAGACATAAACGATGTTACAAACAATACAATGACTATGAATTGATTGCTCATGCCACGTGCGGTGCGTATCACTGTAGGCTGAGACTGCACAAGTGCACAGTGCACAACACTATTACCTTCACCTCATCCACATAATATCCTGGTGTGCAGCGCGCCAGTTAGCCAGCTACAATGGAGAGACCTATTAGAGCCGTCCATGTGTGTTAACCAGTTTAGTTCTTCTTGCTCGTTTTTTAACGTTGAATGGCCTGAAAAACAGAACGAGACCGGCAATCGGGTCGGGTCGGCGGTCGGCTCCAATAAAAGCCCGTTGAGAACCTGATGTTTATAATACGATCGGTCCGTAATACAATTTACGGTATTGCTACCGCTGCTGTTTGGATATTATGTCAATACTGCATTGTAATTAACTTTAATTAAGGAGGCTTTGTTGCACAGACCTACTGAAATATTTCCTCTTTCTGGAAATGTACAAATATTAGGTTTGCTACGTACTTAATTAACAAACAAAATAGTTATAACTGCGTCAAAATGATATTACGTTGTTCTAAGAACTTGGTAATTTAGACGAATTGTAAAACAGGATAAAGGCTCAGGCTGACTACTTAGCAGAGGGATGTTTGAAATGACTACATGTTTAAAACATTTTATTTCAATGCGAATAGTGAATTCAAGAAGCTATTACCACTAATTGAACTAATTGCATGATAGGGAGCAGTTGTTTATTAATTAGGCACATGATAGGCACGCCTAATAGGATTAATTTGTAGCTGCATAAATCAATACGAGATTGGATGCAATAATATGATGAGCGGATTACTGTGTGTGACTGTACAATTGCTACAATGCTTTATTTATTTTTACTCTATAGGTATGAAGCTATTTTCACAGAACAGTATGAACAATATTATCATATTTACAGATACTACAGCATAGCTGAAGGTTTTTGGTAAGCACATAACCATTTTAAAAACAGAAGCAAATCCTGCGAGATCAAGTTCTTATGTGTATTTGAATTCTAACAACAAAGCAACATTCGCAAGCAGGCCTCTCGCCTCTCGGTCCTCATTATCAAGGTTTGTTTTGTACGTTTTCGTGTTACCTACAAACAACAATTTTATTTTCATTATATTCGTGGCTGGCAGCGGTGGCAGTGCAGCGGTTGCATAAAGTGCATCGTTTATAAAATGTAACAATGAACAATATTCAAAGGGGGAGGGGGGGGGGGTGAGCCTCTTATCGAGGCGGCCGAGCCGAGGCTCCTGCGCCCACAATCTGATTGCGGCTCGTGACAACAGTGCTGAAATAACTGGCGCCGTTTTACAAAACATTTCAAGACTCTTCAAGTAAAATTGAGACAAACCTTAAATATTTAGTTTTGTTCAATGTTTTTACAACGTGGAATGTCGCCAGTCTCTTGGGTACATTACCAGTCGACAGCGATGCGGATGAATTTTCCGACGCTATATTTTAGTTTCTGTATAGTTTTAGTTAAGTTAGAATTAATTTTGGTATTTTTATTAACTAATTAGGTTTAATTAGGTAGTCATTATTTGCTTATTTTACTGTTTTAGTTGTGTTGATATTAATAAACCCGCTGTTAATTTAAATATAACTTTGAAACAACTAAAAAAAACGAATTGACAATCATATATTTTCAGATCAGCAGACATTACGGACAAGCATTGTGTTTTATAGGATTTTAAAGACCCTGTGATGATTTTAATCTATACTTATAATAAATCTGTAGAAGTGAAAATTCTGTACATTGAAAATATCAAAAAACCGAACCCAAAAATGTGATTAAAATTTTTTTTGTGTGTCTGTCTGTCTGTCTATCTGTCTGTTTGTTCAGGCATCACCCAAAAAGTACCGGTCCGATTACGATGAAACTTGGTATAATTATTCTTTAATATCCTGGGCACCACACTGGGTACTTTTTAAGTATATACAATATAAAACTAACTTAATTTTGCGGTTCGATCCCTAGACCAACCGCAAATATTAAGTTTGTCGTAGGTTACGTCACCCGCACTGTAAATGTAGTGCTGAAGGTTGAATTTGGCTTGCACCGTTCGCAGCACACGCGTGGCGCGCGGCCGCCACGGATCAGAGTCTGAGCGCGCGCATCATACATTTTTTAAACTTTGATTTGAACCCACGTGTCGAGTGGCGAGCGTTCGTTCTTATTAGCATTCTACAAATTGTATGTTTTAACTGCTACTTGCAATTTTATACCGTGCTTTTCAGGGCGACCTTTTTATTCCTCTTAGTTTTTACCAAGTACAGTTTAAGGTAGAGTTATTTAGGTTTATTTTTATAAGTCGTAGGTATAGATTTTAATTTTAAAGTATGGGTAGTATATTTGATAGTGTACGTAGTGACTGTAGGTTATTTTATAAAACTGTTAGGTAGGATTAGTCATTCGTATAGATATTAGTTTTTAGGGATTTTGCTTACTTTAATACATACTCTGATGATAACTAATCTGAACTCAATAGTTCAGATTAGTTATCATCAGAAATAGGTTTAGTTAGGTAGGTATGTATTTTATTTTCTGTTATTGAGTTTTCTTTAAATTAGGTATATACTTAGGTTTACTTTTATAATCTAATATAAAATTCAAAGTCCTGTGATCCTGTCTGACTGATTATATCAATGCACAGCCTAAACCGCTGGTCATAGAGACATTAAATTTGGAGAGTGTGTTCTTTGTGAAGTGTATATAGGTATCCACTACGAAAGGGTTTTCCGAAATTCCACTCCTAAGAGGGTGAATGGGGGGAGGGCGAACCTTCACGCGGACGAAGTCGCGGGCAGAAGCTAGTCTTAAATTTTTGCACAAAAGTGAAAATTTATAGGTAAAATCCTTTTACAGCTTATATCAGGAACTTGAAATGTAGTTGCAAGTCGGCGACTCTTTATCTGATTGTGGAGTGCCAACTGAAAAACTTATTTGCCTTCTGAAAAACAAGTTTCTTATTCCACTGGTTCTCCATTTCGATAAAGATAAAATTTAATTTTCTTAAAGCGATAAAAACGTCCGAATAGTTTATCAACACGTTGTTTGAGTGAGGGCTGGAATGAGAACAAAGTTAATATTAGGTAGACACCTACTTTTGTCGAGATTACGTTTCTTTTGAGAATAAGCCTATACCGCTCGGTCATAAAGTAGGTCATTTGTTTCAAAGGCGGCACGTAAACTGTGATAGTAAAAGTTTTTTATGGCTCGATTACTGTGAAGACGGCCTGCTAGCCGGTTACTCTGCCGATAGTGGCTGGTGTTTACGGAGTCAGTCACTGTGGGTATTCGCTTTATCTAGTTTGTAACTTTCATTATTACTCACTAACATCTCGTTGGATTAATGACTGCTGCATAGTCAATTAACTTTCGTAATAAATATGTCACTATTAAAAACTCGTATTCTGCTGAATGTTAGTGTAGGTACCAGTAATTACGATACTTACGTAGAAAAGATCCTCTTAAGTATTCTGTGTAGGTGTAGCAACTAAATCCCTTGAGTTACTTTTATACATCTCGTTAAAAAGTCCATTATTGACGGGGAAGCAAAGTTGTTTCAGGAGCGAAGGTAAACAGTGGCATTGTGTCGCTCGAAAAGCAGACATCAAAAGACGTGTATCAAAGACGAGTGTTGCCACATAGAGGGATGCGCGCCAGGGTGGCCCCCTTCAATATGTGAGGGCGCTGCCAGCTAGTTCGAATTTTACATGTAAACTACTTTACAGGAGACAGAATGGTAAAGCTTGATTTTCTAACAAACATGCTTTCGAAATATATTACGTGAATATAGTATAATAGCAGCCGGCACACTAACCGCCTAAAACGAGAAGCATGAAAGCACCCTAGTTATCGTTATGAACGTAGTTTCATATGGTAATAAACCTTATTCCATTCAGTTTATTAGCTGCAAATGCATTAACGACGAAACCAAAGACAACGAGTAGAACTTCTCAAACGACTTATTGCAAGAATCCTCAACTATAAGTTCTGCGGAACATAAGAAGAGATGCGGAATGCTTGTAAGAAGTTTTGCGAACGATCGAGACCTTTTAAGAGAATTAACGGAGTCTTCTTCGAATTAATGAAAGCAAGATGCGGAGCAAGTAACCACATAAATTAACGCGAGTGAATATTTAAGTGATAGATAACGTTTAGTGATTCGGCAACAGGGAGTCTTCGGAACACGAAGGTAAGCAATACGACGAAATATATCTTCGGAAGTGTTCCCAACAACTACACTAAACTAGAACAATAAAAGTAATTTAATTAAAGTACAATACTTTTCTTTTCCCAATGGGCATTTTTTACGAGTGTGTAAGAATTATTGGACCTAAGTAAGTCGTATTGAATAAATAAAAGGGCTTGAGAGCTCCACTGGGGAAAAAATGTAGAAGTCGAGTAATTTACTGTTAATAATAAACGAGAATTTCCCCTAACTTGAAGGAAGAGGAGATGTCGAGTCGAGGGCCCCATTAGACTTATGGGAATATAAAATATATCAATTAAAGACTTTCTCTGCGGATAACGTAGCACAAGAGGTTCGAATTGTACAATTGAGGAAAACGTGCCCACAAAACGCGTGAGTTGAACGGATGCGTATGTGCGACTCGACGTATGTAAGTCGTTTTATGTAACATGTGAGAACGGCTGGGAACATTAACAAAAGCTTCCCGATATAGATCGACTTTGTTTTCAAATCACCATAGCAAAAGAAAGTCCGTTTCTCAGTGAAAGCGGACTGCAAATAAATCTTGTCTTGGGAAACAATGCATGCATTGTTCGCTGTAAATTGGTTTAAATAATTTACCTATAACACAGTTTCAACTTTGCCACGATGTAGATAAAATTCATAAAACTACTGGTTCTGTCTGTTTGTTGACTATTGTGAAAAACTTTTCTTGTGTTAACTGATATAATTTAACTTTAGCTACTTACTAATTTCTTGCTTTATCATGTCTTCAGTGTGGTAGTGACTTGTTGTACCGCACGTTTTTACCTACTATAGTAACTCTATCTAGTCGTTAGTAGTTGTCTAGACGTTGGTGCTGCGCCTGATCTCTCTCCGGTCGTGTTGGATTGCCGTCCCATTGGACTAGAGTGAGGGAAGAGGAATTGCACCTGTGTCTGCGCGCACACTTGTGCACTATAATATCTCCCGCGCCGAAGGCACTACTACGTTGAGATTGGCCGCCGTGGCTCTATCTACTAGTGATGGGTAACTCATCAATTTTATTTGAGGTTGAGGGAGCCCCTCAATTTCCCTCGCGAGGTTCTCACGAGGTGCCCCTCATTTGAGGCGAGGAATCGTACGACGACTTATTCACTTCACGACTCGTGGGCCCGAGCCGAGTTCAGACGAAGCTCCGAGGGAGCGAGGCGGGCGAGTGCAACGACGACTCACGAGTACTCACGAGTCATGGCTCTCCGATAATCCGATAATTCGCGTCCTCACTCTCTTACACACATTATTTTGTTTCGCTCATAAATTTTAGACCGCCAAAATAAACGAATCAATGACACTTGATTACCAATCTAATGGCAATGCTTTTAGGGTTCATAATAATTAACCATAGCTTTAAAACCAGACCTCACCTCACTCATTCTCAACTACTTACTACTTATTACTTTAATTCAAACTATACAATTTTTGAGTCGATTCATTCTCTGACTGAGTCCGCTCAATCACTCAATACTCACTCGCGAGTCACGGACTCGCTCGCCTCGATTTTCTATTGTCAACCGAGTGAGGTGATGAGGGATGAGGTGGTTCAATATTGAAATTCGAGTAACTCTTTCAATTTGCAATCACGAGTACCTCAAATGAGGTGCCTCATGAGTGAGGGACGCATCTCTACTATC
Organism: Gortyna flavago; assembly: GCA_963669345.1. NCBI lineage: Eukaryota > Metazoa > Arthropoda > Insecta > Lepidoptera > Noctuidae > Gortyna > Gortyna flavago. The sequence goes on along the minus strand of OY770128.1, from coordinate 7,695,845 downwards.
TACTCTTAGTTTCCAATGGCTTAACTTTTATTCGACGTAGAACATGATAGGTATCACATTCATAAAAAGAGGATTTTTAGTTCTCGTTGGAATATTTGCATAAGGAAAGCCTACAGCAAAAAAGTTAATAATAGGTAATTCACATAACAACTGCATCGTCACAATAATATGAGTAACAGAATAGCACAAACGCATTGTCAACATATTGATTGAACAATGCGAGACTGCAGCATGACCCAGATATACTCGTAACACGAGCGACCCACTCTGCACTGGTGTTAATGCTGTTATGTCCGCGGATGCAGGGTGGCTAACGCTTGTGTTTATATAAACACAAGCGTTAGCCACCCTGCATCCGCGTATAACTAGGATTATCCGCGTATCGTAAAACTAGGATTAGTTTATATAAACTAATCCTAGTTTTACGATAAACTGCTTAGGTACACTAAACAAAGCATCTTCATAATTCTGTGAAAAATAGGAAGCGGTGAAGGATTTGCTATTTTAAGACTGTCTTCTGCAATGTTGTCATTTAAGTAGTGATTGAATAAATCCGCGACGACGTTAGCACAGCGTATGGGCTATATGGGTCATAAACGTATGGGGCATGGTCACGGTGTCTAGGTAGCTTCTAGTGTAGCGTCGAGCATAGAGCGTATTATGTCTTTTGTTGCACTGAATAAACGTTTTATCTATCTATCTATCATAGCGTGGCGCGTAGCGTGGCCCGAGTGTAAACAAAGCTAAGCAGTGCTCAAAAATAAATTCAAAGTATTTATTTCAATTAAACCAATTACAGGCACTTTTGAATTGTCAAAGGAGTCGATCAGTCAGAAAGATGAAGCTATGTAGTAACCCATTCCAAAGCACAGTTGGTACCTATGGAGAAGAACGCGGGCAAGGAACTCCACGGATACTTTTAAACTAAAATATTAGTTAGGTAAATCATTCAAATTGAAATTATACGTTTTAAAACGATGTAGACGTGCATGTCAAAAGTGTCCGTAGATACCACAAATAAATAAAAAATATATTCTCTTGACTGTACTTACCTGTCAAAAAGAGTAACCTAGCATAAAGTGGGATAAGAAAGAGATTAAAACAGAAGAAGAACTAGTAGGGGATCGAGAAGGGGGGTGGAGGGGAAGGGCACAGGGGATCAGACCGTAGAGCCGTGGCAGCTAAAGATCCAACACATGCGCCACCAAATGCCAGGACACATTCAAGGCAATAAAATACGTACTTCTCATGACGATTCGTCTTGTGCCATTTTACTGTGTAGGTATTCGGTTTTCTACGGAGCGATTTCTTAAGATTCATCAATATTTATGAGTAATAGTCAATGACGGATGTATGATTAATGCAAGTTAATATTAACAAGACGTACCTACCTAAGGTAAGTCTAGTTAGTATTTAACTGTTATGAAGACCCACGAAACACTAAAAAACTAACCGAACCAGCACAAGGGAAACAAATTGATTGTACAGGTAAATTCAGTTAACTTACGACTGCTACATATATTTTACGTTAAATACTACACAGCAATGACTACGCGATCAAACGTTGCCACAGTGACGACTGTTTTAAACGAGAACAAATTAAAACATCCTGTATACATTATACAGCCGAAATTACGTTCATCTACTACATTAAGGCCAAATTTAACAAAACAGTTTCAGAAACTATTACTAAACTAGCAGATAATCGTAAACCCTATATGCGCATAATAGAGAACGTTTGTATTATTGGGTAAACTCGTGGGCATCAAACCTGGACGTAGACGCGCGTGTCCTAACATTTTACGATAATTTTACTGGCTATATAAAACATGTGTGACTAATTTATTAGGTCCTGGGTTACGAAATACTTGAAGACAAGTTGTCAGTGCAGTCATAGTTTTGGTAGTTAAATAAGACTGTAATGTAATAACGAGATTATTAATTAGCTGTATGTTTCTCGAATAAAATAAAATGAAATAAATATATAATTAAAACTAGATTGCAAAAATCTTAGAAAACAAACAAGTGAAATTAAACAAAAGGTTGTAAAATGAAGTAAACAATCATCATGATCTCTCATCATGAACGAGTAACAAAGTACTTTATCCAAGTTACGCAGGCGACTTTTGCCATTTGGCGCTTTTCTAATACAGGAAGGTAAAATGGTAACCCTTTTCCTAAGTATAAAGTTATGTACCTGGAAACACTAGCAGTTAATATTCCCGTCCAATGTTCTTGGAAAGTGATCTGAAACAATACAAAACCAATTAGCAAACATTTCAGAATCATTCATTTTCTTAACAAGAATTAAAAGTAAAGCTGTTTTTCTATAGGAAAGTCGGGGAAGTTAAATATGCAAATTGATTAGACACCTACTTATATAGGACTATGTTGCCCATTGTATTTTTGTCTTTGTAACATTTAATATCCGGCGCGTTTATTTAAATCACAACTGTCATATTTGACAAATGTATCAAACGGCTATAATACGGCAAATAAGTAGAGTTAAAATTTTCTCTGTACAAAAAGTATCAATATAAATAAATAAATACAAATTACATAATTGGGGGAATTCACTTGGCCCAAATAAACTTACAGCGATATTATCATGAATTTGTTATTACTAACGTCTGAACATAATGTAGGCTTAAATGTATAGGCATATTGAAAGTAAAGTTATAGAGGGAATAGAATAAAGTTATCACGTGGTGTGCCACAGACGCTACCTTTCTCGGATACCTATGTGCTGTGCATATGTATGTGTGAGAACTGACATAGAAGTATAATATAGTCCTCCAGATCGTATTTCAGCCATGGTTGCCAATCTTAACAGACTAGCCTTCGGAGCGTGAGATATTATTAGTGCAACAGTGTGTGCAGACACACTTGCACTCTCTTCTCTCACATTCATACTCCGATGGGACGGCAATCCGACGTGACCAGAGAGAGATCAGGACCAAAGGCTTAACGTACTTTCCGAGGCACGGGGATATGACTTCAAACTTCTTAGCTCCGGGCTGTTACTAAGAAGTTCCTAATGAAAAACTTAACAACATTTTGTCCCATTTGAAAATGGAGCCCAGGACCGCTCAGAGAATTGCTCAGTAATCGCGCTTGCGACCACGAGACCAACGGGGCAGATAGTAGGTACTCGTAGTCTAAGCTAGGTAAGTTGTCACTAGGAAGTGACAACCTAAAGGTAAAGTAAAGTCGCACAAAATCAAAGTTCATATAAATGTTACGACTGCGAGGTCCAAAGAGTACCTTAGTCTTTGAAGTATTCTAGGTAAAATAAAAAATTGGTTTTAGAAACTTTAATGAAATAAGAACACAGCCGCAAGTCCTTGAACGTACGCTTTTTAATTTAGGTTTACTTTAGGTTCAGAGGATTTAATTATAAAAGTTTAAAAAAGTTTCACTATGAATCTTAGTTTCATATTTCAAATGCTTTCATTTCTTCCTCTTGTCTATCCCTTTTTCGCATTATTTTAAGCGAGATCAAATAAAACTTGTACATCTTTAGGAGAAAAGCTTTTAAAATCCCCAGTAACTACAATGTTTTTTGTAATTTATGATTTATCAAGAAATTCTATTCTATATTTACAGCTTTCTGTTCGAGTTAACTCTTTCATATCCGATTTAAAGCCTGCAATAATTGAAACGAACGGCGCAGTATAAAAACAAGCAAAACAAGAGAGATGTTTCTATTGTGTTCGCTAAAGTCCGCTTATCCCGTAAGCGACAAAATTAAATTTTGTGTGACACTCTGCAAACAAAGAAGCAACACAACAAGTAGTCAAACATAGTCACCTAATTTTGTTTGTGCATGGAATGAAAAAAATCCTTTTCCATTGAACGTCGGATTCATGCCAATGGGAGCGTTTGATATCAACATAAACAAACAAACCTAACTTTCGTATTCGGGAGTAAAAACTCGGCCAAAGGGTTCACTGACAGGCCAATATTGAGTGTACAGGAACAAATTAGCATTTCACAGACACGCTACAAAATGCCTTTCAGTCGACTTAATGAACGCGGAACATCGTCATTAAACGCCTGAGAGATGTAAACGCACCTTGATGTGAACGTTAGCCTAAATTTAGCAATTAGGGGTGCACCTACACTGCTACTTGTAAACACATTGATTAAGTCGAAGCTTCTGCAGAGTTTCAAGGATTAATGCAGTGCTTAGTCGGTCTATAAACTTAATTAAAGAGGATCTTCGCTGTTAGTTTTAGAAAGTTATCTCAGGATTGAAAATGTTAAAATAATCTTGAATTGTTTTAACAGAAATAAATACACAAAGGTAAATTAAAGTCAAAATGAAAGTTTCAATTGTTTTTATTAGCGCACAGTGATTTTTGGTATTATATAGTAAGTGTAAAGATTTTACTGCGGTCTCAGTTTACAAGCCCATATAAAATGAGAGCATGGAGTGTCCAGCGAGTTTAGAACGCACTTTCATAGTTTAACTCGACATCAGCCGGGCCGTCAAAGTAGCTGACTCCCACTCCATAAAAACTAATGGCGACCCATTTAGTGCTCCGCCCATGGCTCACCGAGCACTTTCAAAGTTTCTCTATTATTGATATATATTTCACAACATACGTTGTAAAACTATTATAATGTTAACTTCTTCTCGTGTCTGTCTGTGTGACTGCGTTGTTTTTCAAAACTACGCATCGATTTTTATGCGGTTTTCAGTATAATTTAGATAACTTATTCCGGAAGGTTTGTGTTTAATATCATTGTAGGTATACATAAACCTTCTGGATTTTTTTTTTAAATTATGCTGAATTTAGATTATAATATAAAACCCGTGCAAAACAGGGGCGTGTCGCTAGTTATAAATAAAGTGGTAACAAAACAATCACTACTTTTTTAGTTTTTCTATATTACCGATGCTATGGTTATTATGAGCGCCAACCTACTTAGAAAACAGTTACCTTTTTAAATACCAAGAAACGTTACAAACAGCTATTAGAATACAAAAAGCAAAAGTTTTCTGGTAGACAAAATACGAAACAATAACAGTGTTGCAGAATTATGGTAAAAGCAGGTAGCGCGCTGGGGATACCTGAGTGTCGACAGCTCAGGATTTGAGGAGACATGTGAAATACCGTAGCGACGTCGTCTGAAAATACTATAAATATTCCTTCTTACTTTTACGAATAACATTTGAAGAGACGAAAATAAACAAACCATTGTACAATGTAGATGTTTTCCTAAGAAACTACTGTTTCGTGCCCCAGAATATTGATTGATATTTTTGTTACGGTCATTGATTTTCTCAGCACGGAGAGTCCTACTTTGTAACCCAAAGAATTTTGCGTAAATTATCGTTATAATATTTTACCCGGAATTTATCGGGTTGATCTAATAGAAGTAGATACTTATGTACATATAAATAAAGTTCTGTGATAAAGCGGGTGCTATCAAAATGTTCTGACTCCGCGCCAGGATTGGCTTCCGGCTGGCAGAGTGCCAACTTCCTACACCAAGCCTCTACTTACTGGTCTTCGAGCAAGTAAAACAATGAAATTTGTTATAATAATATCGATAATTTCCAAAGTAACCCTGCAGTAGATAGTCAGCAAGCTGATTTTCCCGAATTTTCATGAACTGATATTGTTCTTCCAACGATCTATTCCAAAATATCTACTAAGTACACGACGCGTAAAGAAATAAAAAAGTTATTCGGAGCTTTTGTAAAACTTGGTGAGTAGTTCGAGAGTAGTCTGTTTCGAGGAACAAATTAAAATTAGTCCTATTTTGGCTAATTACTGTGGAGGATCTGATATCCTAAACTTTGACGTACAGTGAACTGGCTTTTATCGTAAGTGCCTGGGGCGAGAACGAGGGCCGGAAAGGGGATGGAAGAAATATACATTGATATTTCCAGGGTCCTTTAGCGGCTGTCGCGATCGCGGCTCGAGTCACTCGGGGCTACGAGCCTCCTCGAAGCACCACTGAGGGGCAGATTGTAATCCTGCTTTGTCAGTCAACCGCGGAGACAGGAAGTGGTCGAGTACTGTTCACGGTGGCGCGGGGTGCAAGGCGTAAGTGATCGGCGCTCACACATTGATTGTTCTATCAGAAATTTATGTCGGTCCAATTTACACAGTTCATTGTACTCAATTCTGTCAATAACCGCTACTGTTAATTAATTATTGAATAATTTTAACACACGTTAGTGTTTATTTGAGCATTGTGTGTGTAGTTCCTATAATTATTAATTCATGTTAAATTTTTCGTTTTTATAAACGGAGAGTGTATTATGAAACGTTTTTTTCTAATGCCTGCCAGCTACCTACAATTTATCGTGCCTATCATAAAAATAAAGTATTTTATTGCAATAAAATTTAAATGAAAAATATCGTAACAAACTCAAATAACATAAATCATCAAAAGTTTTGAACATTGGCCATTTTTTCGGAGGCGTATTGATAAAATATGAATAACATCCAAATATAGCTACGTCACCGTAGCTTAATATGGGTGTAGCACAAATAGACAGCACAAATACTACATAGTAGTATTCACTGTACACTCTGTGTACAGAGTTAATATTTGTTATAAGCGAAAAGTTTATCTCTACGACGCGCGACCTTACTTGAAATGGCAATGAGCCGAACGGACATGTCACTTTTTATTTGCCTCCGCACTAATGGAGCAAAATGAGCAGAGTGACATGCTGTACCAACCAGTTAGATTAATCCTTAAACAAAGTAATATAGATGGACAATCTGTGTGACGTAACATTTAATGGGAGTTTCAGACTGATTGAGTGAACATGGCGCCTAGCCTATGAAGCTTTTTCAGAGGCTTAGCAAAAGTTTCAGCGATTATAGTAGTCGTCATCACACAACTTTTCAATTTCCAAGATAATATTCACATAATTTAAAAATCTAACAGTATTAAAATAATAATATGTACCTACAAGTATAAAAAAGGCCAAGGTCTACAAGTACATATTTGTACAAATAATCAAAGGAAATCAAAAATTTGTCCGCATCGCTGTCAACAGGAAAAGTGCCCAAAAGGCTGGCAGTATTGCCACGTTGTATGGCAATGTTGATTCTTTGGTAATAGAATACAATTCACTCACAAATAAAAAGTAAGTAGGTAGTACCCAAAGAACATAAATTATGTCTATTACGAACATACTAACAGAATTAGATACCATTGAGGTTTTATTCCAAGTGTAATATGCGTGCAAATATGGAAATGGCATGCCAATGCTCTACAAATGAGCGTCAATTGCCAAAACTAACAGCGTTGTTTAATAGTAGGTTAGTATAAAGCTTTACGACATGCTCTTTCACTTTTCGAAAGTAATATGAATTGCTTTATTTTCCACATAACATAACATCACATTTACTGATATCTATATGTGCGCTTATCTATGTCGTAAGACCATTAATATGAATAAAATCCGCATAAATATATGTGTCCAATAAATTAAGATAGATTGGCATACATTTCGATGTTATTTGATATGTCATTGACCGTTTTATTGCGCTAGTTTTCTGCATTTTAAGCACAACGAAAGCGTTTTGTGTTTCTCAGCGGTACTTTTAAACGTTAATTTAAATGAATAGCACACATTAAAGTTATTTCATTGTTTTCAGCTGTCCCTGAGGTTTTCTGGTACTAAACTCCGTACTGTGCTACCATATCATCTATTGTTAATAGTGTAAAAATATTTGAAAAAGAAAACGATTAAGTTTAGTATTAGGAAAATGCAACACAAAAATAGATTTTACAGTTTCGGAAAGTCATAAAGGAAATCCTGAATAGATACGCGATCATCTGAGTGCATGGCGAGTGACGTCACGGGCCACGTCCGACAGGACGCAGCTGTTGCGGCCGCAGCCCTAGCCTGGGAAAGCGTCGCCCTCGCGCGCTCCCCGCCGCGCTCGCGATGTCGCGTCCGCGTCGCTCCGCGCCGCCCGCCTGCCCGTCGTCGACTCGCGCTGCGACATTGAACCGTTCACGACAATTATTATGAACTTGGCTTACTTTTATTTTCAATAACACAACACAATGACAACAAAACTATGTAATGCAAGTATGAACCGATATATAATTAAGTAAATATTTTGGGACATTGTTGTCACATTTTGTATCTCAGATTTCATTTGCTTACAAATACCTATAATAACTTAGTTTATATTAATCCACAAACAAATGTTATTTTCATTTTGTGGATCAGATATTTTGTTGTTGTGCAAGATGTAAGTTAATGATGCAGCCGCATCGTTCGCCGGAGATCTAATCATACCTATCTCATTTGTTTTCATCCGCTCAGACTGTAGCCAAACGAAGCAGTGAGGCTTCCAGGCTCCCAGGTAACCGAGCGACTACATGAAGTAAATAACATTTTCAGCAAAACAGAACTGTAGTTGGTCTTACTTGAAGACAAATTACTATATGCAAATATACGTGTATTCGTGGAATAATTTGCATTGGAAATTATTATTATTGTTTATATAAGAGCTTTTACTTCCGAGTCCGATATCATGTTATTTTTGGAGATGTCGTAACATAAACAATTTTAGTCATTTTTCGCTTGAGGAAAACGTTAATTGGCATTATTTTCGTTGAAGTTAAAAAGTGGCCTCATTCTCGGTAATTATAGGACTTGCTAAACTTGCATGTACGGCCTGCCAGAGTCACTTAAGCACTGTTAATCCTTGACCCTCTCACAACACAAGCATACGCCTCCCTTCTAATGTAGTTTGTTTCTTACCTCTTAGGTATAAATACGTTAGCTATAAGGTCAGTAAAATTTCCAATATAAAAGTTAAGCTCTACAAACTACACAAAGTAGTTAAAAGCGTAAATTTACCAATATTTCACTGTTTCTCCCCAATCACCGTAAATTAAAGGTGTAGTGTAGGTATGTATGTATAATATACCCACGTTAGAATCTTTATATTCCCAAAGTTCCTACATTTCACATGCTCGGCTCACCTTGTACTTTTCTTTATATTCGCAAAGTTCTGTTCTGTTTCAAGAATTTAAAGATCAGTAACACTACTTTCTACTGCTCTTCAAGATCTCACAACTACTTTTTATCATTTCTCAAAATTATTCTATTTGGTTAATATATTATGTAATTTATTAGGTTAATATATTAGGTAGTCAGAAGCCCGAAAGTCTGACAACCAGTCTTACCAAGGGGTATCGTATTACCCAGTAACTGGGTTGTGGAGGTCAGATAGGCAGTCGCTCCATGTAAAATACTGGTATTCAGCTGCATCCGGTTAGACTGGAAGCCGACCCCAACATAGTTGGGAAAAGGCTAGGCAGATGATGATGATGATGATTATGTAAACACTTGCTAGCACACATACTTAAGTACCAAACTATGTTTATGATTGTAAATATATTCCCAGAGTAGATTACGCCATTTTCAGATGCATATTACATGAATCGCACTAATGTTTGCATGTATGCTCGTTATAATGCCCTTGGGTGTTTGAACTTGGGTTACTCTCACCGTCTAGCTGCCATACTCTGTCATATTTACAGGCACTCCCGGGGAAGAGGCAATAGCTGTTTAATGTAATTGCGTTTGAAGGTAAATGTCTGAATTGCTGACATATTTGTACCTGCTAATCTCAGATATCATTTTCAGTTTGAAGCAAAACCTACCTACTTATATTAAAATAAAAGCATTTCCTGTTGGTACATTAGGTAAAGCTACCAAATACATAAATCTGTAGAATCACGATATTTCTTCCGAATGCATATTGGATTTTGTTTCCAAGCGATAAATTTTTGTGAATATAGAGAGGTGCCTTTAACAATTCCATCAATATTGGTGACGTCGACGGTGTAAAAGGGATGGGGGTAGAAAATGTAACAATGCATTGTAAAGATCGTTAGTATCGTTACAGTATCTGCGCAGCATTTGAAATCGAGATATTTGTATTGAATTTAAAACAATAAACAGTAGGTAATAACTTTTATTTATTTATTTTATTGTGTTTGAGTGGCTTACAGCTATCAAATACAGAAGTAGTAGTAATTATATTTAGAATGTCTACGTAACGTCAAGTTAATCTTAGTATTAATACTTTGGGCTCAATATCCGCAAGATAAGTCCAATAGATATCTACCAATAACTTTACTCCTCGTATCGATTACTTATATAATTATATAATAAAAAAGTGCAATACGATAGTATCGGCGTGCACTTTGCCGTATTCGGCCTGGATCTCACTAAGCCACTGTGAGCCGCTTTACGGCCAACAAGAAGCTTGTGGATTTCAATTCTCTTTGTCAAGTGGACTGAGACGTTGGGAATGCGTTTAGAGACAAGAGCACTTACGGCGACCGATATCCTCAACTAACAAGTCAGCGTTCAGACTTAGTTTGCGTCAACTTTTGCCGGCTACACGCAGTAAGTGTTTGCTCTTTATTTAGTATTCCGGTTGACAAAGCGGCGATTGAATATGAACAGTCATTTGCGAATAAGAGAAACTTAGTGAAAGCATCTTATTACTAGAAATCGCTGAAACAAGATACCTAGTTAATATACATATAATTATATACATAAGTTTGGTAGAGATTCGTTTAGTTTTTTATTGCTGCGAGGTAATCGCTTCATGTTGCAGCATCGTTACAGATCTGTAACCGTATGTGTAGCAAGTAGTCTGTTCCTGGTATAACTGCAGTGGAGCCCGGCTGCAGTCGGCGAAGGCGTGTGTAATGGTTCATTGTTTTTGCCGTAAGTGGCCTGAGATTACACAAATTGATGCTTGTGTGTTTGAAGTGAAAGGAAGTGTTCTGTTCTAGATAATGGGCTCTCTTGTTTTTGTTTTTTAACAATGAATCGGTTTCTGATACCGCCTCGTATGTTATTGTTCTACTCATATGAGTTTTTGCTTACAGTAGGTAATCAAATAACAAAAGAAAATGTTCAAATTGTGGGGGTCACTCAGTCTCGAAAGTGCATTTATATAAAGTTACGGCCACTGAGACAACCGAGAGGTTCTAATGAATTCACTTAGCGTCTGTACGACAAGGTACCTACTATACAAAAGTAGTAATATGACGAATAACTTTGTTGACGATTACTTCACCGGCTCGCAGCTCACCTTCAAGTTGATGCACTAGTATGAATTTTATGGTCTATATGATTTCACGGTATTGGTGTTTTACAGGCATATTTTTGCGTTTCCAATTCAAATACTGCATGAGAATCCCTGAGGGATATTACGCGCGTCATGTGCAACCAATCGCATTCCAGCTGATAGAATGCCAATCTACTTTACTGGTGAGATACGCTCGCGGAGAGGCGCGGCAGCCTACCGCTAACTTTATGGTGGTTTCTATCGAAAATCACACCTTAGTCGCATTACCATCTGCACTCTTAGATCGGATTTGTCGGCGGATCAATCTGGGAGCGACGCTATAGTATTTGGCTGCTAACAGAGTGGTTGTAAAACAAGTCTAGCGCTTTTGTCGCGTCTAGACGGCGCGCGTCGGATCTCTATCGGCTGCCGTAAAATTATGTGACGTGGCCGGGCAACGCACAGTGGAACGAATGTATGGGAGCGGTTGGACGTAGACATGTCCGAAAAAAAAGAGTAAAATTATGCCAAACTAATGATGCCATCTTATTCGATTACTTAATGCCTTCATAACTTGTGGTGATGAATTTCTTCATAACTCCCATATTTCGGGAGTAATTTGAGAAAATGTGAAATTTTACTATGAAAATGAGTGTATCGAGCTCTCTCCCTCCTGATTCCGGGCTTGTTTCAAGTAGCGGTCTCTAATATCATAATGCTAATACTAAGAGCTATATTTAATACTAAGACACATAGTGCGCCAAATGTGCACTTTCTGGGATAAAGAGTGATGTTTATTTTATAACACAATTTTTTTATTTTTTGTTTATTTTGTTGATTAAAACCGTTTTTCTAAAGGTTGACCTTATTACAATAACATTTCTGAGCAGCCAATTAGAGAAGATATAAGCTAATTAGGATATATAATTAGGGACTTAAGGTTTACATATAAAACTGATGCACTAATGATTACTGATAAGAACATTGCTATTATTTAATTACTAAATGGCTCTTAATACACTAATTTAGCATGCATCATTTACTAATTATCACAATAACTAATTACCTTGCAATATTTAACAAAGGATACCTGGGATACCTGGATTTTATATAAATAGGTCACTATTAGTAACTTTAAAATCAGTGTTGATTTACACCTCGTTGTATCCAAGCTAATCTCGCAATGTATTTTCCAAATTTTAATACAAATCTTGATATTCACGTTGCTTTATGCGCACGCGCACATAAAGATTTACGCGACTTTAACTATTTGTTCAGTGTTTTAAAAGATAACAGTTGTGTTCAGTTATGTGAAAGTGCTGAAACAAGTTTAAAAGACTGGTGTCGTCGATTTTGCTACCGCATTTATGCAAAATGGACACAGTCTGGAAGAAGCACAGATAAGTTTCGGAAGAAACATGAGATTTGGCTACAGGCTGCAATTCAATGGCCGGAATTACAGAATGAAAATATGGAACCTTCTACAGAAAATATAAGTGACGTCATCGAGCCCATAATTTCTCCTGCTAAATCTGATGCTTCAACTTGTACACATCCTAGTCCTCGTAAATCTTTTGAGGACCTTAGTAACCGGCAAAAAAGAAGACGCACTGAATATAGTCTTTCATGCAGCAGTAGCAGCGCTGAAATTATGTTTTCGGCCGAAAGGGCGCTTCAAAAGGCAGGACAAAGCGATACAGCTTATGTTATGAAATACTTGACGGAGAATCCAGAAGAGGCCTCAAAAATCAAAGCCTTCATTGAAGGTAAATCAATTCAGGTACGGGAAATATCCCCTTTGAAGGCATTGGCTCTTTATGTATCGATGAACTTATCGAAATGGCGCTATAACACTCTTCGGGATTTCAACACTCAAGAAGGAGCTCTTCAATACCCGAGTTACTACATGTTGGTTAAAGAAAAAATTAAGTGCTATCCGGCCAAAGAAGATCTCACAGTTACAGAGAGCTCTGCAAAAATCAAATTACAAGCCTTGATGGATTTAACCTCAAGAAGACTTATTAGGTCGTTAGAAACCCCTGTTGATCCCAATCAACAGCTCGTATTGACCAGCAAATGGGGTTTTGACGGATCATCTAGCCAAAGCATTTATCATCAAAGGACGAGTGAAGATGAGCAAATCGATCTTGCTAGTAATTTTATGATTAGTCTTGTACCACTGCGGCTCGTCTCAAAAGGTGTAACAATTTGGGAAAACGAGCGACCATCTTCCACTTCATTTTGCCGGCCAATATTGTTTAAGTTTATAAAGGAAACCAAAGAAAATGTGCAGAGAGAGATGGCTGAAATCGAAGCAGAGATTGAAGCCTTAACTCCATCCACCATCACTGATGGAATTAGTGTCAAACACCAACTGCTGTTGGCAATGATTGATGGTAAAATTCATTCCATTATATCCAATACAGCAGCTTCAGTGTGTGACATATGCAAGGCTTGTCCTAAAGAAATGAATAATTTAGAGTTAATCAAAGATAAACACGCAAACGAGGACATGTATAAATATAGCTTAAGCACCCTTCACGCTTGGATTCGCTCAATGGAATGCTTATTACACATTTCCTACAAATTAGACATAAAATCATGGCAAGTAAGGGGTGATATAGCAAAAAGGCAAGTTGATGACAGGAAGAAAAGAGTTCAAGAGGCTGTAAGAAGAGAAACGGGCTTACTTCTCGATGTTGTGAAACAAGGCAGTGGATCCACCAACAATCAATCAACTACACTAAATCTGCTGAACTGACCGGAATAGATGCTATGCTTTTAAGAAAAATCTGTGTGATCTTGCAGTGTATTTCATCAGGAGAGAAGATCAACGTAACTAAATTCCGAGAGTTCTGCTTTGATACTGCTAAGCTTTACGTGGAGTTATACCCATGGTATTATATGCCTTCTTCACTTCATAAAATTTTAATGCATGGGCCAGACATAGTTCAGAACATGTCAATTGTGCCCATTGGTTTTCTATCCGAAGAGGCATCTGAGGCTAGAAATAAAGATTTTAGAAAATATAGAGAGGGGCATTCTCGAAAGCATAGCAGTATCTCATGCAATGAAGATATTATGCACAATCTTTTACTGTCTTCTGATCCACTTGTTACAAGTATCCGTCCAAAAGGAAATAAGTTTGTAAAAAAATCTTCTTTTAAGGAATTTTATGAGCTTACGGATTCTGAGAAAAGTGATATCGAATTTGTTAACATAAATGATTTAGCGGACATCGATTCTGAATTTGAATTAATTGATGATGATGATGATGACGAAGATAATTAAATGATGTTATTGTTTTAAAATGTGTAACTTAGTAAATTAGAGCTTACATCTTAATTATTTATTGTACTTTTAATGAAACTAGGTAATTTATTATCAACTTACTTAAAGTCATACTCTCATCAGTTCTTGTGAATATTTTTGTTAATATATATTTCTGTATATATATAATATATTTATAGACCTCTTAATAAGTCTGTCTGCGGTTTAAAGTAAATACAAATGGGGAAAAAACGTTTTTTTTTTTAAATTTTCATTTCCTTTTATCCCAGAAAGTGCACATTTGGCGCACTATGTGTCTTAGTATTAAATATAGCTCTTAGTAATAGCATTACGATATTAGAGACCGCTACTTGAAACAAGCCCGGAATCAGGAGGGAGAGAGCTCGATACACTCATTTTCATAGTAAAATTTCACATTTTCTCAAATTACTCCCGAAATATGGGAGTTATGAAGAAATTCATCACCACAATTTATGAAGGCATTAAGTAATCGAATAAGATGGCATCATTAGTTTGTCATAATTTTACTCTTATTTTTCGGACATGTCTACGTCCAACCGCTCCCATACATTCGTTCCACACGTACCGCTCTAGGATATCCGGTTCGATCGTTTCTTGCTTATTTAATTTATTATAGGGCGTTCCAACTTCCTAAAAGTTTGACAAGCTTGCAGAAGCATTAGCTTCTAAACATATTGTGTCGAGCGGTCTCTCTGGTCGATGTTTCAGACCGTTCAATAAGATGACTTAATTTGAAATACCTAGTTATGTATTTTATCATAGGATATACAGAAAATGTGCTTCTTATTAATATAAGTTTTATAGAATAGATTATGCTACAAAATACTAGCTTCTCTTGGAACTTCAAACTTCTAAACGGATTATTCAGATTTTTTGCTGTCTGGCAAAAACGGCAAGACTTTCGTAGGGAAAAAAATTGTACCTAGGTAAATTAAAAAAGACATAATAGTTTTAAGTTAAATAACTTACTGATAATCTGTTAAAAATACGATTTATCCGGTCTGATCCCCTGATTTTGCACGTAAAAATATACAGAATACACTTTTAGCTTCTGGTCGATCAATATGTCCTATCGCAACAAGATCATAAATCAATGCTACTTTTTCTGTTCTCTGCAAATATGTGCGCTTGTTTATTAACCTTCACTTGACGTCGTCACCCTCGCCGTATAAACAGTGCATTAGTTCCATTGCAGATCATGTCCCAAACGAGTGTGTGTATTTCAAATCCATTAGTATGTTTGCGTCACATACGCAACGTGAACAGGATTGTTTCACAATAGGTCGTTCGAGATAACCCGTACTAACTAAATAGAGTAAATGCAACAATGAGCAACAAAGAAATCTAGATCAAATGGACAATGAGGTGTTTACGAAACTCGTTAGTAATTTGTGAAATGTTGGCAACTTTTCTCTGTGGTGAGAGTCGTGCTAAGTGGCGAAACTGTTGGCTTCACAATGGAACAAACGTTTGCTACTGGAACACGGGGCGAACACTGCGCTCGCGCATATCTGTCGCGGGTCATCGCGCAACCTTTCACTAGCGCCCGCACAGCCGCGCCGCGCCGGCTACTCGCACGGACGATACCTCAAGCTGTTCATAATGCTGATCTTCTCACTGACCACTACGTGATCGGAACCAAATTTCTATTTCGAAACTTAATAATTTCTTTTCCAGCTAAATACACCGACGTCAGTAATATATTACGACGACACGGTTGGCCCAGTGGTTGAGCGATTGACTGCTGCGCAGCATGTCCCGGGTTCGATTCCCGCACGGAACAAATATTTGTACGACCTACAAGTATTTGTTCCGGGTCTGGGTGTTTTATCTATAATATGTATGTATTTACAAAAAAAAAATGTATATAAGTAGTTTATCAGCCATGTCGTTACCATAACACAAGCATTAGGTTGCTTAGCTTGGGACTATATGGCGTTGTGTGGAATGTCCAAGGATATTATATATAAGTCAATGGACGTCTTCTAATAATATCTTTAAATATGTAGAAGATATTGCAACCAACACTGTCATACCTATTGCATCAACTAAAAACAAAGGCCCCAGGCGCTGTGCCTGTCTAAAGAAAACGACCGACTACGTGGCGACGACGTGAACGACATGAACGACGTGACGGACGAAAATAATAGTTGAGAGAAATCATTCATTATTAATTTTTAAGCTAATAATATTTCCATTTTATGTCGTATGTATGGCAACACTAGCCAATGTAACGCGTGGGTCGCGTTACATTGGTTTCTGGCTAGTGTTCCCTGGCGGGCCCTGTTATTACAGGGATATGCGACATATCCGGGATGATGTGGCGAGACACGCGGTTACACGACGCAATAGGTACACCTGACATCTGCTTATTAGCCTGCGAAGGTGGCAAACCAAAGTTAATTTGAAGAGGTTTTATCTAATAACGTCAAATATAATAACGGGAAACCACTTGCAACTTGTTCTTCCCTAGTATTCATTTAAAGAAAGTTTTAAGTGCAGAAGGATCAGTGGATGATTCCGAGCTGAAATGATGATGATGATGATATGAAATTTGTCAATAACATCGTTAATTTTTCTTTCTAAAATTAGTTTCTGCAAACCAAGTCATAATGATCGATTATTCTATACGGTTCTCATATTTTTTTGAAGCATTATTACAAAAGTCAACGCTTTTGAAGTTTCGGGTAGTCATGTGATGTAAGGTAGGTATTTAATGTTTTTGAAGTGGTATTTTAGTGCTAGCCCGACGATAGCCAGTAAATCATTTACATTTCATGGTCAATGCATTTCTATCAAATGTAAATGCAGAGGCAATTATTTCTGAAAAATCATTACAATCAATTTTACCTACCAATATTGAGAAGGAATAATGTCGTGAAGCAAAATGTTCCCATCCTGGTATTACATTTTGTTTATTATTGTTTTTGATTCGGTGAGTAGTTTTAAATTAACAATGAAATAAACAAATAGCTACCGTATCAATAAAAATAATCATTACAATTTAAAAAAAATACGCAGGTTAAAGTAAATTCGCATGAAACTACAGGTAAGGCTTAAAAGCATGGTTTTCAGTGATATAACCTACTTATGTATGTGTTTATTAAAAAAAAAGAACTTACGTTTACCTATTTTAGATAAAACCCATGACGTAACTAAGAAACATGTCAGTGGAGTCGCTCCAGGCAATGGAACTAAACTGCTTCTAAATGCCAAAAGACAAACTGAGGATGTTGATGAGGCTGGCGATCGAGTACTGTCTGGTGACATCAGTGTGCACAACGGTGACAAAAGATGGCAAGATGAGTCACAGAGTAGCTTAGAAACACGTAAGAGACGAGTGAACAAAATGTCTTAAAAATTCTATACAGTTTAGTTGAATGTTCTAAATTATAACAAAGTAAAGTGATGAATTCACATTCTGTATATTTATAGATGAAGAAACCAGCGACGATGATGATAACGACGACAGCTCAGAAGGTGGTAAGAAAGACAAGTGAACAAAATGATAAAAAAGTCTTCCGTCTCAACGTGTAGGTACATTATTGCCAATTTACTCTTCAAAATTCTTTAATAAAAAACCGGCGAAGTGGAGCACACACAATGGAGGGTTCCGTAGTTAGGATGAATTTATCCCTAGAAGAACAAACTTAAGTTTGTAGTTAAAAAATTTCCTGGGAATGTTACATCGATTTACGTCACGTTAATTTTCCAACTACAAATGTAAGTTTGTAATCGCTTTTTTTTTCTAACAAAACTACACATTAGCGGTTTTCGAACTTTTCATTGTGAGACCTTTCTCCTTGCTAAATATCATGATTCTAAGTCAACGGGAAGTCCTACTCTATATACAGGATGAAATTTAAAACATGCGACAAATCGAAATGGGAGATTGCATTATGAACAACTTTTACTATGGGACCAAACTTGAAATTGCGAATAAAATTACTGTTTCCTACATTCGTCAAAATGTAGGGAAATGCTGTTTTTTTTCGCGATTTCAGGTTTGGTCCCATAGAAAATTCGTCATCAACTTGGTCTTTGACATATTTATCTGAAGTCCAACCTCTAGTTCAAAAGAAGCGTAACATTATTCACTTCATTTACAATTATCTTAATTTAGATTTATTTTCAGATTTTAAGACAAGGGCGCTGCAAACAGGTAAAAACTAAAAATAAAAATGCATTATTTATAATATTAATAAATAATTACAAACAAAGTAAAATTTTCATATGTTATTTCTCAAACAGGTGATCTTATGACTCCAGTCGATATGTTACCGATCGCCTCAAAGTTGCAGAAGAAAGGTTTGTAAATAAAATTAAAATCTTTTTAAATCTAAATATAGGTATATCTTAACATACAGGATGAAATTGAAAACTTGCACCAACTCGAAGTAGGAGGTTCAGTAACTATTACATCATCATCGTATGGTTATATTAAAAATAAATATCTATGGTTAGGCGACTGTTAATGAGGAATCCCGTGTGTTTACAATCTACTGTTATATTATTTTAGTGATAGCTGTTCATCTGGAATAATCTGTAAGAATGCAACAGCGGTGTTGTGCCGTTATGGTAGAGTAGCCCAGAGGATTTTTGAGCAAGGCTTTGCAGGACAAACAGTTCATAACGGAGTAGGTAGGAGGAGAGAACACCGAAAATATTGAAAAGTTTCAGATAGAAGCCCCGTGGTCAGGAGACCACTTTCAGATTTCGAAAATGAACCAAAAATAAAATGATCTTCAGAGCCTTTGATTTTGGTATGATCGTGTGCGGCAGTGCGGCCTAATACATAATGACTTAAATAGGCAAATCTAATGAATAAATTTACTATTCATTAGATTTGCTTTGATTACTAATAACTTTTATTCGCCCCGAATATCGTTTTAAAAATTGTCCAAATCTAAGTTTTCGTCAGATGTAGTCATCTCTCATAATGCCACACCTACTCAGCTATCAACTTTTTGCCCTGCATAATAATAGCTCAAAAACCCTCTGGGTTCCCTTACCAATAGGTAGTATGCAGGAACGCAGGCGTTCAAAAATATATAAAAAAAAACGAAAAACTTCACAAGCAATGGGAAATTGCTACTGAAGGTTGCTGGTGTCGACCTCAGGACGAGTCGCTTCTCACAGGGATAACTGTACGTCGCTTGCTGCCTCGTCACCAGTCCTGACTCCTGAAAACTACAAACGTAGTATACAGGGAAGTTTTATAAAAATGTGGCTGTTATTTAATAGTATATTGTGGTGTCATACGACTTCTACGCAAACAAAGTCGCGGGCAGAAGCTAGTCTGCATTAAAATTGAACAATACCACAACACAACACTTCGATCTAAAGCACGGGTACTTATTTCTCAGCGTCTAAACTTTATTTATTTCACATTTTTTCAACCCTAATGTGTTCGCCACTGCCGCGATTGGGATTGCTGGCTTAAATTTTTAACTTTAAAATTAATTAACCATATTTTGTGTTTCAGTCTCAGGAGGTAAGAATTAAAGACATTAAAAAGAACCTATAATAATAAAAATTTTAGTAACCTAATATTTAAATTTAACTTCATCATCAAATGTAGGAGGCAAAGGAATTGTGAGTTCATCGAAAAGTCCTGAAGATTTGGCGGATAAACTGTTTGCAGCTTACTGTATGTACATAGAACTTAAATGAATGCGCTTTCTTTTGGTGTTATAGATGAAGATAATGCTTAACTCTACGCTTTTAATGTGTGATTTTATTATTATTTAATTTATTAAAGTCTCCTAGACAATAAAACTTAACTATTTTTACAGTCTTAACCACAAGAAGAATCGTATATTTGACTGGTAAGTAATTGTGTTTTCAGATTACACATACAATTTATTACCTAATATGTTTAGGTTTGTTTTATCTGTTTTCAATTTATTTCAGATAAAGACCTCTCTGGCTTGGATGCACTTCAAGCCCTGGCTCTCGAAGGAGAAGGTACGAGTACCTAGTATGGGCAAGAATTTGAATAATTTTAAACCTTATCTGCGTACATGTACAAGTTACAATCAATATGTTTAGTGATTATAGTTAGTTAGTTGACCAGAATGCATGTTGTGTTATATGTTTGATTTACAATAATTCTAGTCATATAACAGATAAATGGAGACTTTCTTGTTGCAGTTGTGAAAATGAGGACTTCAGGCAATTCCATTACAGAAAAACCGCTACAAACTATTAATTTAAATGGTAATAATACATTTCTTTACAAGATTCTTTATAAGGTTTCTAAAATGCAATATAATACCAATTTACGTAACATTTTATATTTTAGACCAATTGGTTGAAATGGATCCAAATCCTATGAGATGTCACTATAAACGTAAGTAAATTACTTTACTTTCTTAGCTGGCATTTACGAAATCTCTATGACTTTTGCTGTTGTTCCAATTTATTGATTTAAAAAGTTTATTTTCTTTTTAGTGCTATTTAAAAAAGTCAGTCCTTCAGATACCATTTTAAGAAAAGGGCAAAGCGGTACGTACTTTTGAATAGTCAAGTCAAGAAAAAGAATTAGATCATTCTGTCTAAACATATTAGACAGCAAAGCCACTTTCTAGAGTGCACCAAACCCACAATTAGGTAAACTGTATCGCCACTCGTGGGTCTATTAAATGCAACTCAAAAGTTAAAGAACTCATTACTCATTGTAGAGTTTGTGGTCAAGGGTCACTCCGTCTGTGGTTCTGTCTGTCAGAGAGCTGTATTTTTAGAACCGTAATAGTCATTCAGAAGAAACTCACAGAATACGTGTAAATAACTAAGGCTGCTATCTTGACAAATACTAATACAATTGTGGCGGCATCTACATCGCTACATACGAACTACGCATCATACTGACGTCACGTAAAATCCTGCATCGCGCAAGCAGAGTTTACCGAGCAACTAGCATATTCTGTAACGGATGGGGCTTTGCAGGTAGCCTGCGCAGGCCGTTAATAATTAGGTTAGAGTAAAGAAATACTAAGGCAAAGACCAAATGAGTAATTCTTTACAGTAGGTAGTAGGTTTACATAGACACGTAGTAGTAACCTAGGTCGCGGGTAAGGACACTCTAATCGTTCCTATACAACGTCCTGACATCAATCGTCGGGCAGTAAGCCACCAGGCACGACACCCATCTGTTCGGAGGATCTGCCCTTTTCTATGGTGGTTGAGTGAACTTTAACTTCCTGTTCCTTATATCTACCTCTATAAAATTAAAAGTCAAAAAGCAAGGAGGTCTTTGGGTTTGGTATGGCCTCCTTTTTTCAAACCCTGTGCCACGTGGTGGCATTTGATTGGAGTTTGTATTGATTAATTAGGGTTCCGTACCAAAATGGTAAAAAGGAACCCTTAGGGTGGTTTCGCACTACGTCTCATCCGAATCGTTTAAGAGCATAAGGTCAAAAGCGCGAAATGACAAATGGGTTGCAAATTGTCAAAAGAGCAGAAAGTCCAAAGCGTAGAAAGTCAAAGGCGCACATACTCAAAAGCGAATCCGAGAAATGCCGGTCCAAAGTGACCATAGTCCTATTTGTATGAGGTGTTACGCACTAGATCTGAGGGGCAATTCTGGTAATTTTAAGAACGTTCACAGTCTGATCTCAGTCTCAATCTGTCAAAAATGTCTCAAATTTCAGTACATTTTGACAAGTTTTTGACATTTGTTTGTCGCTGAGATGAGACTGCGACTAGATTTTGAACGTTTTAAATTACGAGAATTGGCCTACTGAACTCTATCCGTCAAAATTTTGAACATTCCCAATTTGGATTGAAGTAGGATCTTAAATTCGGATTCGGATCGGATGTAGTGCGAAATCGCTCTTATGGTGCGACAGTCTATCTGTCTGTCCGTTTGTCACAGCTGGATATCTCAAGAACTACTAATGCTGATAACCTTGAAATTTGAAATAGTTTTAGAGACGTTTGCCGAATTATTTTGAAATTAAGAAAGAAATAAAAAAATATTTTTTACAACAGAGACTGAAAGGGGTCTGAAAAATTCAAAGTGGGGCTAGGGCATGTGGGATATCATATAAAAGAGCGCAGTTTGCACATTCTCAAACATGTTTTCTTTTTTTTTTAGGCCGTTTAGTTTTCGACTTTTGATGAATAATTATAAAAAAAAAAACCGTTCCTTATCTCCGAAGTTTGCATAGAGAAAAATCTGAAATGATTCTATGTGATAGAAGTTTATGTAAAGATTACAGGAAAAATAAAACGATGTCTCTAAATAGCACACTTTTTCAGAAATCATCACCAAAAGTTAGTTACATTGGTTCCACTATCGGTCAAGAGATGGCGCTGACCTAAAAATGCAATATTCTATACCGTAGCGCGCAGTGTTAAAATTTTCTGACGAATATAGGCCTCGCCGATGAAAATTTAAAAAAAATTATTATGATGATACGGAACCCTCGGTGCGCGAGTCCGACTCGCTCTTGACCGGTTTTTATTTTTATTTATAGGAGGCATTACACCGTTCAATAAAATTTCTAAATTGGAAAAAAAAATGAGCCCTAATAGACATTTGATTATAAACCATAAAGGTCGTAAGTCGAATAAAGAAAATGAAGATGAGGTGGAAATGGTGAAAAAGGATGGAGAACATAAAAAGTACAAAACAAGCAAGGAGGAAAAAAAGAAAGGTACCTTCTGTGTATAAATTGATGATGTTGAACTGTTGATGATACATCAGTTTTTGCATAATATTCCTGTCTTTTCTTAGGTTACATACCTAAGTACTTGATGACTGCAGTTTCGTTATACACGTGTCACAAATATTCTACAAATTTTAATGTCCCACTGCTGTGCAAAGGCCTCCCTACTCTCTTTCCACCTCTCTGTCCAGAGCTGCCAAGGACCAACCTTTATCAAAGGAGTCCAGCTCATCCCGCCATCTCCGTCTGGACCTGCCGCGATGTCGTTTGCCGTAAGTTTGGCCCACTGATCGTCTGACATGCGGCAGATGTGTCCAGCCCAATTCCATGCGTGCCAGCTTTCCGAGTGACAACAGTTATTTTAATGATGGAACGGATTGTTGTATTCTGAACCCGGTCCACAAGTTTAATACCCAGAATACTCCGTCTACTGCCTTTTGTTTGAGGATGGGAAGAATACACATGTCGATGAGTCTTCTCTTGAGGGATAGTGCCCCTCATTTGATATTTCATAGCCGAATAGCTCTTCCAGGCATTTTCGGTGCGTCTTGCAATTTCTTTTCAAAAATGTATAATTCTGGGAGTGGCAGTATTTTATGTTTTTTAAATAGTGGAATACAGCTACCTAGTGGGTGCGCTCCACAAATTTTCAATATTTTTTTAATAAATAAACGTCTCCTGTCAATAGTTTAGTTGTACTAGTATAAAATATGTATTAATTTAATGAACTGATTACATAGTGAAGAAACTTAAATCGAAGCAAAAACTCAAACACCGACAAAACAAAAGCAGCCGTAAGTACAAGTACAATTTATTTTTATCCGTTTCAAGATTTGCCCCTCACAGTACTATGTCGCGCGAACAAGTATCCATTACATAGAAATCTTCTTTCTTATATCTAAGATCCATACTGAAAAGAGTGAGTTCACCCAATAATAATGGCGTTTCCGTGACAGTCAAGTCTGCGACATTGTGTGCATCAGAGGTGTCAAAATGAAACTAAAACGCGACCATCTTTTGACGCGGTATGCGCTAGAGATTTAAATCTTTGCGTCCAGCATATAATCCGTCAATATGAAACCCAATTCCTGGCAATAACGCACAGCATTATAGTGGAATGAATACAGGATGGCAGGGACATGGACGCTTAAACTGACACCATGAATTTAGCACGTGATTCTAGACCGTAGACATTTCCCTACAGTTATAAAAAAAAAACCTGCTGTTTCATAGAAAAGTGAAAACCTCTACGCGCTCAAAATTTTCAGCAATTTTTTTTTCATTAGCGACACATGAAATTAACGCAGGCCGAAGAATCATAATCATGTGAATTCATAGTTTCAGTTGGCGTGTGTCCCTGCCATCCTGTAAATATCTATTGTATCCTGTATATTGACCGTTATCACATTTTATTCAGGGGCTCGAAACAAGAAATTAAACAAGCAGCGTAAACAACAAAAGAAGAATCGCAGTGAGTATCAAAGTTGATTAAACGTTATCATAATTTGATATTGATTTCAAACAAAAAAATCCCAAAACAACAGTAGTTAATGACGTAAGTTTTTCTATACAGAGCCGAAGTTTACGGAGAAACTGAAACATCTAAGGAATAAAAATATCGGTTAGTTTACTATGATTGTAACATAGAGGGAGAAATCAATTAATATTAAACCTAGCTTTTAAAAAATGTTTTTGTTTATTCCAGATTTAAATATCATAACTACAACACAGAAGCCGGTGTGCAAGTGGCGATATATCTGCAGGATCCCTGGCGACCTGGACACGTGTCGGCTACACACTTCGTGTGTCAATGGCATTAATAACAATCCTATGATAGACAGTGAGATTTATTACAGTTTTTCAAACCTCTTATGATACCGTTTCGATTTTCATGAAAATCGCCCCGAAATTCCGTTGCCTATTTTACACTATTCTTGTATTATAGAATCACGTATACCTACTTGGAAAATTCACTTTGTATAGGTACTTATGTCTAAGGCTTGTAGCTAAGTAACAACAGTCGCACGGGTCTATCGATCCGGTTAAGCTACGCTTGCCGCAGTTGGTCCGCGGATGGGTGACCACCTTTTTATACCAAGACCACTCCGTGCCTCGAAAAGCACGTTAAGCCGTTGGTCCCTGCTGTCATTCGTGGATCTTTGACAGACGTTACGGGTCGACAGAAGGCCGAAAGTCTGACAACCAGTCTTACCAAGGGGTATCGTATTACCCAGTAACTGGGTTGTGGAGGTCAGATAAGCAAACACTCCATGTAAAATACTGGTATTCAGCTGCATCAAGGTGGACTAGAAGCCGACCCCAACGTAGTTGGGAAAAGGCTAAGCAGATGAGGATGAGGTACTTATGTCTAAATTTATTGGTTAGGTACTTACCTATTTTTCTAAGAAGTCATTCTACAGTATTCTTTGTAAGGTGGACCATGGTTCCATTAGATTACCTATTTGAAACATATTCGGCTTGTGGTGGTAGACCAGTCACTAAAATTTAAAATAATTTAAATCCATGTTAGCTAATTACTTTATGCTCGCTAAAAATTACATAATCAAGGCCAATTTAATTATGATAGGACATAACAATCATTTATTTATCGATATATTTTTTTTTTTTTGTGAGCAGTGGTGGCCCAGTTGTAACGGCTGCGACTTACGAGTTGTAGTTCGTCGGTTCGAACCCAGACAGGCGCTTTACTTTGTGGAAATTATTTCATCACCATTGCTCTCAAAACGGTGAAGGAAAACATCGTGAGGAATCCGGCATGTCCTAGAACCAAAAATTCGAAGACATGTGACATCTACCAACCCGCACTGGGCCCGCGTGGTGGATTACTGCCCACTCCCTCTCACAGAGAGGAGGCCTGTGTCCCAGCAGTGGGAACATTATAGGCTAATTATGTATAACGATCGTTCTGTTTTACAAACATGTATTTCTTACCCTCTTCTTACTTTTCTATTATCCACAATAAATAATAAATATTGTTTGATTGATATATTGTATTTTTTGACAGAAAAATATGTTGACACCGAAGGAAGGCAAAACAAGGATCAGGAGGAGCGAGTACTGCAGTTCCGAAAAATGTGTAAGTGTTCAGTATAAAAACATGTTGCGATTATTTAGGTGTTTCCCAACAGACGTTGTCCAGTCCAAAAAATAGTAAAAAAGGACGTTCAGTTTTTCTCCAATTTGAAAAAAATCCGGGAACCTTTTCCAATTATTCTTTCAATAAAAACCTAATTCGGGCTATTACAAACATTTGAACAAGCCTGAATATTTGGAATAGTTTCATTATCCAGGGAGAAAACAGGAATACGTTAGTATGGAATGAACGCCAACGACCACGAGAGCTTCACTGTGGTAAAAATACGTAGGTACAGCTGCGCAGATTTCGGCGAGTCATATGTCGATCGTAGCATGTTTACTAGTAATATAATATTATAAAGTTTAAAAAGCAAGAAATAAAAGTTAAATTAAAAATTAAATAAAACCCCCGACTCAAACAAAAACCTCGAAAAACTAAAATAATAATAATTAGGTATATATTTTCCCTTTAAGTTTAATATAAGTTGTAGGAAATATTTTGATCCAAGGGTGCTCGCGTCTGGGGACGGCTAATAAAAACACCAAACTGATGAGGCTTTAAATTTAAATACACAGCAATAATGAATGTATGCTATTGTAGAAAATATAGATGCTATTCACTTCCAATTTTCATTAGCCGTCCCCCGACGCGAGGACGCTTGGATCAAAATATTTCCTACAACACTTATATTTAACTTAAAGGGCCAATATATAATAATTATAATTATTTTAGTTTTTAGAGGTTTGGTTTGAATCGGGGGTTTTTTTTTTAATTTATTAGGTTTCGCATGGTTGCAACAATGTACTTAGGTACTGAAGTGACGACATGTCAAAACATCAAGATTTCTGTGCTAAATCTAAGTTAAATAATAATTTTAGCTTAAGCTTAGGTGATGACCGCATCAAAATCTATTGTGGGCTATAGAAGAAAAGACAGACACGAAAAGTGACTTTGTTTTATATTAAGTACGGTACCTATTATAGACAGACAGACAACAATTTAAAATATTGTTTTTTTTTGTTATAAGAACCGTATACCGTAAAAATGGGTGAATAGGGATGCAGGGTTAAATAACATTGTTTTTTTTTTTGCCAACAAGGTCTCCAATGTGTTTACTATATAGGTAGTACAATACTGCAGCGGCCAGCAAAAGAGGCATTGATGGACGAACGTGTAAGTGTGGGCCGAGGCGAAGCCGAGGCAGACATACGTAAGTCCATCAATGCCTAGTTGTGGCCAAGGCCTGTATGGAACTTTTCTCAAATAATGCACGGAAATTAAAATACCTACAATTACGTTTCAAAATCAATAACGAACTACAATAATTTTTCCAGATTTAAAGTGTTCATTTGTTTTTTTTTTTCAATAAACAGCTTTCTATTTGCAAGGTGAACTAGGCATTGATGGACTTACGTATCAATGCCTCTTTTGCTGGCCGCTGCATTAATGTACAAAATTAACGACTAAGTGTCCTTGTTGGCAACAAACTATATTACATCAACGGTAGAATACATTTTAAAGTTTTGTCCCGATTCACCCCTGCATCCCTATTCACCCCGTTTTACCGGTACCTATACTTGCATAAATGCATTTTGTTAAAATTTGTTATTTTGACATTACAAACAGACACTAATTCAATTTTATTTATTTGTACGTATAAATGTAGGTATACTTAGGTTCCAAGTTACTAAATGTTGTGCATTATGTGTTTCACGAACTGTGTCTAAATAAACGCTTAATTCTTTCTTACTTTTTATAAATAATTTTATTTGCATTTAACAGTTGGTATTACTGCCTTGGATGAAGAAGTCGAAAAAATAGGTACCTACGTTATTCTTTAGTTTGGTTTTTGGAATTCATTTTTTTATTATTAGTATTAAGTCATTAAAGTAATTATTATTAATGGCGGTTTACAATTTCTCTTCAGTGGAACATCATGTATTTTTAGTGAAGCCAGAAAACATGAGTAAGCATTTTTTTATAAGTACTTTTTTATTATGAGTTAATATGTTATGTGATTGAGATGCATTACATGGACCTAATAAACAATTTCAGGACCTGATAGTAAGGTAGAATCCCTCAACGAATATTTCAATAATGTCATCATGGCTCAACACGCATGTAAGTAATAAGTGAATTCATTCTATTGAACTCACATTGTCAGTTTCTGTGTACTATGGGATGGGTTATACCTGACACGTTTAGTGGTTTTTCATAAACTAATAAGGTTTTTACTTAATTTGACAGCGACGACCCCAGGCGTCGGTTCAAATGAGGTAATATAAACTAATAACAATGATTATACCGTAGACACGTCAATTCGAACCTAGGTAGGCGCTTTACTTTGTGTAAATAATTTCCTCACCACTGTTCTTAAAACGGTGAAGGAAAACATCGTGAGGAAGCCTGCATATCCTAGAACCAAAAATTCGAAGACATGTGACATCTCATATCTACAACCTGCACTGGGCCCGTGTTACAGATTACAGTCCACTCCCTCTCGAACAAAGGAGGCCTGTGTCCCAGCAGTGGGAACATTATAGGCTGATTATACTGACTAATATATTAGATCGTATTGAACCTGCATAACTTAGTCAAGATTTTTCAAACAAAGCTTTTTCTTCCAATTTTGGTTGTCCAGAAACTGCTGACTGATACCGGTGGACTATGTTGTTCAAAGCATACACAACAGGGATAGACTTTCACTATACTTATATATTGTAAGAAATTCAAGTTTCAAAGAAACATTACAAGTATGACAACTTACCTTGAGTAAAGATTCCGATGAACTAATTAATTTATTAATGAAGTCGGCTAAAAAGGTTGATAATAATACAGTGTTTGCTGCTAATGCTTTTAATACTAAATGCTTAAAAATTGCTCGACTCGCCCCCACCGGTCACAAGATGAGTGCAGCTGCTATGACACCAGCCCTTGCAAGTAAAGCTGCTGCCCGAGAAACTAGTCAAGCAAATATCTTGGCGTTTTGGGGGAAGGCGAATGGCGAGCAAAAACAAAGAACGCGGTAGATATTATAGTGCACAAGTGTGTGCGCAGACACAGGTGCACTCTCTGTTCCCTCGCTCTCATAGACCGTTGCTTGGCGTGCCAGAAACTCGTATGATGCGGTAACACGCCGCGAATAGCTGCACTGCAGTTATTGACTTGACCAGCCTGCTAGCTCGCACTATGTAACCTAGCTTATAATACCCTGATAGACTCGTAGGTACATGCATATTTTATGACTAATATAATTACGCACACGAAGCCGTAATTTATAAATTTTATTTTTCAGTCGAGTAAATGGAACACCCCTCATCCATTGGGTGCATTTGTCAAAGACACAACATCCCAGGTATATTACTCACATAGTTGTTAACTGTTTGAAATTAGTTAACTGTTTTGTAACTGCATTTCCTACTCCTATGTTTAATGCATGCCGATTGCCGTGGCAGAATTTAATTAAGGCTACACTATAAAATGTAAAAATATTATGTGTATTTTAAAATGTATTGTTGGAGTATGCTTTGTTGGTTGTCCTTAAATAAATAAATAAATAGTTGTTGTCCACAAATTGTAATTAACTTATTTGTCATTTTAAGGATTTGCTAAGTTCGAGAGAAGATCTGCGTCAAATTGGTGGTGAAAAGGTTAATAAGGTAACACGAAACAATTTTAATACATTTATAATACATATGAAAAGCTAAAACCTACAGGCCTTCTCGTAGAAATATTTTATATTCAAGTTCAACTTAATGATTAATTAATACACTTCATTATGAAAGAATCTTGCAGATTGACCTTCATTGTTGTTATGGAATTCCGTATCAGTTTTGATTTTCGAAATGGTTCTACGCAACGCTTGCCTCTATAGCCATTATAAAATATGAGTTGATAAAAAAACCGGACTCGCGCACCGAGGGTTCCATCAAATAATATGTTTTTAAATTTTCATCGGCGAGGCCTATATTCGTCAGAGCATTTTAACACTGCGCACAACGTACCTACATGCAAAATTTCAGGATGATCGGTTCAATGGTTTATCCGTGAAAAGGTAACAAACAAACAAACTTACCAACTAACTAACTCAAATCAACCCAAACAATCAACCACAAAAAAATCAATCAAAAAATCAATCATCAATCTCTAATTAACTTACTTCGGGTATCGGTTATCGGTTCGGTATTCATCTAAATCGGTTCAGCGGTTTAAGCGTGAAGAGGTAACAGACAGACACACTTTCGAATTTATAATATTCATCAACATCATCGTCATTATCAGCCTATAGCAGTTCACTGCTGGACATAGGCCTCTCCTATTGCACGCCATTCAACTCGATTTTCGGCGACTCTCATCCAGCTGCTACCAGCCATCCTGCGAAGATCGTCGCTCCACCTAGCCTGAGGGCGGCCCACCTTACGTTTACCGATTCGCGGTCTCCACTCAAGAACACATCTACGCCAACGGTCATCGATTCTACGGCTAATATATGGCCGGCCCATTGCCACTTCAGCTTGCTTATTCTGTGAGCTATGTCGACAACTTTGGTTCTCTGCCGGATCACCTCGTTGCGGATTCGATCCCTCAGTGAGACTCCAAGCATAGTCCGTTCTAAAGCTCGCTGAGCGACCTTGAATTTATAATATTAGTATAAACCAATTACAGGTACTTTTGAATTGTCAAGGGTTCGGTCAGTCAGAAAGATGAAGCTAGTTGCCCATTCCAAAGCGTAGTAGGTATGTAGGTACCTATGGAGAAGAACGGGCAAGAAACTTCACGGACACTCTTAATCAAAATAATATGGTTACAAAATATTGGTTACATCATTCATGTTCATTTTTTTATTGTTATTATTAGGCTTCAGGAAATAAAGACAAAAATAATACATGGTGTCCAGTGGCAGATTTCAAAGTTTGCACAAACGTCATTTCTGAACGCAACACGTTAGAGTGGCGCGGGGGGCGTCGTTGAAAGCGTTAGCTCTGCGGATTTTTTGGCTGCCATGGAGCGGCGGAGTGGTTTGCCATCGAGACGTACATTTCAAGTGCATTTTCCTCGACTTAGTAATCTTTACGATATTCGTCGATTACGTGATGAACTATCGATCAACCTTATTTAGTCTTGGGTAGCAAAGTTCAGAGCTACAGGATCAACATTAAATAGCTACAGACCAGGACCTATACCAGGGGTAGCCACGGACGAAAATGTTGAACGTGTTATGGTTTCTGTGACTGAAAATCCCCGTTTATCACTTCGTGCACGTTCATCGATTAGGAATTACGAAATCAACCTTACAGGTTATAATGCGAAAGCAACTTAAGTTCCATCAGTATAAAATTCAAATCGTTCAAGATTTACACGATTCAATCGCTCTGTAAACGCGTTTTTGAAGACATGCGTGCTAGTGAGAGTGTGCTCAACATTTGGAGAACGTGTTTTTCAAAAAATTAAATCCACATTTATTGTTTTTAAATAACAATAAATATTCTTTGTACTAGAGGTGTAGTTTTTTTTTTATTTTTCAAAGTTTGTTTCTGCCACTGGACCTGTTTAAAGTTTTAAATAATTTTATAACCATGTAGGTATGGAGGCTTTGCAAAAACGTATCGAATCAGTACGTACGTAATGTACGAACATGTTACCAAAATGAATATTACAAAAATCTAGATTTATTATTAGATTATAGATTGTAGTAGGTATAAATTCGTAAACATAATGGAACTGGCAATTTTTTATCAGTATATTGTTATATTTCAGATGACGAGCACACCTACATCAAATTTAAAAGATCCACACAATGTCCATGTAGTTTCAGAGTCAGGGACGAAACGACGAACGACTCCAAGATACAATAAAAGATAAATGTGATGTAAATTCTTGTACAACTTATTTCAAGCACCCTCGTAGTTTTCAAGTTATGTGGAAACATAATTTAGAAAGTTGCCCTTTATGG
Organism: Gortyna flavago; assembly: GCA_963669345.1. NCBI lineage: Eukaryota > Metazoa > Arthropoda > Insecta > Lepidoptera > Noctuidae > Gortyna > Gortyna flavago. Next base: position 7,663,727 of record OY770128.1, on the reverse strand, counting down.
ATAATTGCATAACACACTATTATTATTGGCTTTCATTTTGACAGCAACAACATTCATTGCGTTATTTTCATTGTTGACCAGACAAATTTTTTGAACATATGAAGCAATGGGTTAGCAATATCCTTCAAAATTATTCAGATTTACGCAACTAGGGTGCCGCTTCTGTCCGCGCGAAATTTCGGCCCCCAACCCACCGCGTCCCATCACACCGCCCTCGCTATTACTTTGTTTTCCCTTAGCATTATTTCTGGCTTTTTTTCCTTTTACTCGGCTCATAAGAGTCGTAGCGTGATGTTAAATAGCCTATAGCCTTCTTCAAGAATTGGGCTTACAAATGCAAAAAGTTTTTTTTATTTCAGCGGATTGTTGCAGAGATTAGCGCGTTCAAACAAACAAACTCTTCAGCTTTATTGTTAGTACCTATAAATAAAAAAGCACCCTGGGCAGTTAGCCCTGTGGCCACCCTGCTGACTGGAGTGGGCTATTCAGATTATAAATATAGTTCGTGCCCATCAGCAGTAGAAAAAGTACATATTCGAATTACTCATTCGCTTTTTTTTTCTTTTTGTTAGCCCGTACTGTCCCACTGCAGGCCTTCCCCAAATCCTTCCATAAGGACTCCTTGTCACCTCGAACCAGCCCTCGCGGTACGCATCCAGGACGCTATTTCTTTCATTCGCTTATCGTCACAAAAAATGCCGCCCAAGAAGACACTACAGGCTTATCGTCACAAAAAATGCAGCCCAAGAAGATATTACAGGCAAGTTTCAAAGATACTTACGCACAGGATTTTCGACGCACTACTTAGCACCGAGAGCTAAAAATCCAACAGTGTATTGTTTTGACGTGCTAGAATGCACTCTGTTAGATTCTCAATGCCTGGCTCCACACCGCGAGTTGAAACGTTGAAAGTCCAGTGTGCGGTTAAAAATCGTCGAGTTAAAAAGTCGCTCGCGCTCACATGGGCTTGCCACGAACGGACGCGAGTCTCTCTGAAGTCGGGCAAGGCCAGGCTACTGGGGATGCTCCAGATGTCCCGGAAATCAATGACATCGCTCACAACTTCCGTTCACGTAGCAGCGCATTCACTGCACTCTATGAACCTATGCTTTACCTATATCTTACTCTTTTGTTGCTCTGAGGCTGATGAAGGATGTTCAGGAGGAAGAGCTACGTGTTGAGGTGATGATAATAAATGATAAATGATTTTGTTTTATAAGTAGGTTTGCACAAACACTTTTACACGTCAATCATATTTTTTTTAAACTAGATGAGGTCGGCGTTTCCTATCTGACTACTCTAAGAAGAAAGGCCGAAACAAACTCAGGAGGAGAGGGATGGTGATGGTAAATTCAGTTCATATCTGTTCATTTAGGATTCGACTTTAAAAGGAAAAACCTTTACAAGTACTTACAATCACTTTTTTGTTCGTCTGTCTGTGTGTTGTTACCTATTTCAAATAATATATCTTCTGATACCTGTTAACTTTATCAGGTTTATAATTGACTTGAAAGTAAGTTGTTATTTATACCAAAAAATTAGACTTATCTAATACATACGTATTTAGTATTCGCATAGTAATTTAGATATCTATTTAATTTCATACCGATACAAAACGAGTTCCTTACAACAAACGAGAAAGCGATGGCAGCCTGTTTTGAATTTCAAATGAATATACCTAATCCATATTTCAGTTAAGGAAGATCTCGAGCCGCGATGGATTATTAGACGAATCTTGAACCAAATCCAACGGTCAGATGAAAACTGTCGATAGTAGTGTTACGCAATGCTGTATTTAAATACAGAATATGAACATGGACTAATGAACAAATCGATTATGAACTACTTGTCATTGAATTATCAAGTGACTGATGTGGCATTTGTATTGCAATCAGTGAAAGTGCAGTGCCACAGGCAAGTTGTATTGTTGTGTCGTGACCTTTAAACTCACAGGTAGGTACATAGTATACAAACTATAGAATATAGATACGTGTAGGTGTTGTGTTGCATTTAGAGGTGCACCTATAGATGTTAACTTTCAAATGTCGATTGGTTAGTCGATAACTCGGACAGTAAATGTCAAAATCAAAGGAGTTTGTAGCAGGCGTGATTGGAAACTATCAGAATAGTGCTTTCAAAACTACAAGGATAAATACTTAAATATCCATAGGTACAGTAAACATTAAAAACATGTACCATAGACAAGCAAGCTTTTAAGTGATGTATAAGAAACCTACATTTAGAATTCTGAACACTAGAGAGTTTAGTCTGAAACATAAATACATATATTATACTTACTTAAACTAGCATCTGGCTTTGCATGCTATTAGGTATAACACAATTCAAGTTAACTGCACACCATGCATATTAATTACAATTAAAATGAAAGTTTCGCAAAAGCTAGATTATGCAAATGTGCAGACTACTTGTCATCTGCATTATACTGATGCTCTTTAAGAGATTTGGAAATATTAGGAAAATGACAAGGTTAATTTAGAAGTAGCTCATGCCACAAATTCTAAGCGCAATTAGGATCATGTGCAACAATTTAGTCATGTCATTACAGTTCTAGAACGCTGCTTCCGAAACAACAGACACGTAGCAGTTACATTCAGGGAGGTGGAACTACGTCGTGTGAATATTTGAAAGGCTGACATTTCAATTTGACTTTGTTACACTCGGTTACCAGCGGCTGGTGAAACAGTGAGCGAGTTTTGATCGCTTCGAGCTTGCATGTGACAGCATCGTTCTAAAGCCTAATGTAGGAACTGCATACTGATGGCGATTTCTGACTAAATCGAAATTGAATACTTTATACTACTTTTCAGCAAAAACTCTTGAACTTCGAGCTACTAATAACGAGTATTTTGTATGAACCAAAGCCTGTATTTAAAAAAATAATCCCACCTAAACGGCACGGCTACACATAAAGCTACCTATACAATGCGAGGTCAGGTGGAAATGTATAGCTTGATGTGTAGCCGTGTGTACACACAAATCGTCCGGCTATTGTAAACGTAAACGACGCACCCGTTTAATTACAGCTCTTATTCGCCTTTAGATATATTATTTTTGTTTGCCATGTCAGTGATGTCGGCACAATTAGGTATTTACACGCAAAACGGATGCAAAACGCACAACGTTTTTCGTTAGAACATTTTTGAAATATTTTTCCGCGAATTGTTTTGCTTGAAACCAAACAATTTCATGGAAAATATAAAATATCAAGTTTTTATTTTATTTTGTATAGCTGCGTTTCATAACGGAAATTATTGCAGTAATGGATGCTGCACGTAGATATATTATAAATAAGCTAAAGAAAATGTACCTACGCGATCACATCATTACGATAATGAAACGCATCCTATAGCATGTGTGGTCTTTTTGCCTAAGATAAAAGTTGTAATAGCGTATTTCTAAGAATTTTAAAGACACTCCTTTTGGTAACCTTTTTGGTTAGAAGAACTTGGTAAGCGTATCACGTTTACCCTTCCAGTAACAACTTTGCAGTAGGTACCAGTAGTTACCATAAATTCACTTTTATGTTTCACATGGTTAACATGTTGTGTAATCCAAATGAATTTCAGAAATTAGCAATTTTTATAGGTGTTCGGTGCGACAGGTGAGCACACCCAATTACGTTTCGATCAGGGCACCGCCGGCGGCAGCGCGTGCGGTCGCCCTAACCGGATTATTAGCCGGCGCGGCGGCACGGCAGGGCTGCGCGGGCGGCGTGCCGGGGCCGACGACCTGCCGCCACCTCGCATTATAATTCGATACAGATTTATCAACAGCTTAACAACATTCACCTAGGCTCACCGAGTTAGATTACATTAAGATGAAGACCTTTGACCGCGCAACTTTCAACCATGTAGCGATAATTATTTAGAATTTGTTTAGATAAGGCCAAACAGTTAGCAAAACCCAGTAGAAAGTTTGTTTTGGTTTTCATAGAATTAAAAGAAATAACGAAGCAAGTAATTGGAACCAATCAAATTTATATTCAAACTGCATTTCCAGACACAAAGAACACATTCCCGTGATAGGCAATATCAGCAATCACTAGTTCACCGCACTATATGAGCCACAAAGAAGAGCTTGCAGAAAAAGCTCGCTGCTGTGTTGCAGTTTACACAAACAAAACAAAACATATTCAGCCAGTATGCATCGAGGCGGAAACTGATACAACGTAGACAAACATTGAAATGTGATATTTTATGTGCTTCATGTTGATGCGACCAAATGTAAAATAATCTAGAACCTACCTACCGTTCCGTACCTATCTTTTCTGGAAACATTTGATTGGATATAAAAACAATGCAGTCGTAGGCGTTTTAATTAATTTTGTCAAATATTATTTAATTAAATAAAAAAAAATATTTTTGTGCATCGTACAGTTGCGTATCGATCTGTCGCTAAGCAACTTCAAAGGATTCCAATGACCCAAATATGTCAGTATATCAAAAAGGTCGTAATCTGATTACTTCGTTGATTCCCGGTTCGTTTTCTTTGGTCACAAAACGTCTATTCAACTTTAATTATTTTATGGCTTCTTTAGCCTAATTAAATACAGGGGAGTTAATAAACTAATGTATTATATAATTTATTATCTTTGGATTGTCTTTTAATGAAAAAAAAAATGGTAAATTGAAAACAACTGTCCAAACTATAGATCGTAAAAGAAATCGTTTTACTTGTTCAAACAAAATATAGGGATGAAGGATCAGGACAGTTACCAAGTTAACAGGAAATCCCTCTCTGATTTTTGCGTCAGGTAACAACGTTTTTTTGAATCAAAAACACAAAACTGTATCAATACATGAAAACCCAATTGATAGTTACATGCCATTCTCTTTTTGGAATATCTCGTGCATCGAACAAAAGTATCGATAAAAAAGCAAACTTTGCTCTTTTAATAAAAAAGTTATACGACCTTAATTAAAAACTGAATCAGATAAAGCGCAAACTCTATTCAGCTGAAATTCCATTCGTCCATTATGAATAGCCATCTGACTATTTACTTAACCTGTTTCAGAGAGCGAGAGAAATCCCGCACTCATTCCACATTGATACTGCACCGACACGCGCACAAAGGAAATAAATGACTGTCACTGCGGGAAATAGAATTGACCTATCACATTGCGCCATCTTCTTTTTTTTATCTTACGTCTCTGTATAACAGGCTTTTTCTTTTTAAATTATTATTTGCACTTACTCATAAAAGCGTGTTTCAATTACCTCCCTTGAAAGCATGTGAGGCAATCGCTTGGAAGTCGCATAAAGGGACGCACCTTAGCGAAGTTACGCCACTTCTAAAATATTCAAATCTCGGGGGCGACTTTCCCCGCGCTCCAGTAAAATGCAAAACAAGGAAAGTTTCCCCCTAAATCAGCGGAGTCAGCAGAACGGCTCCCGGAGTCCCGGCTCGCGACAAACATACCCGGACAACAAACAAACTTTCATTTAGCTACAGCGGTCGCGTTACTCAAATCTCAGCTGAAAGATGCTTTATTTCACCGCAAGAATTTAACATTGTCGTCTGTTTAATTAGTGTGTCAAAACACTTTCTTGAGATTGCCTTTTCATTTTAATTTCTCATGACATAAAAGTAGACGACACATCATTATGAGACTTTCATCATAAATATTAGAAATGCATTTATGAATTATTCATTCAATACGATGCACATACTATCTCCACATAATGGTGGAGGGTAAAATTTTGTAACAAGGATTTCACTCACTGCCATTCAACTCGTGTCCATTGTTATGAATCGGATGTTTATGTATAGCTAACAATATCGGGATAGTTATCCAAACCCGGATATTTTCATTGGATTTTGTTTACGGATATACAGTGAAGTACGGACACAAAGAGGCAATAACAAAACAGCGCTGCGCAACTCTCAGCAAAAAAGCCAAACATTGTTCACCTATTAACTTCGAGGAGTTTTTCAATAAAATATAGTCTGTTCTCTGTAACGGGCATCGGGCGCGGTACAGAATGCCTAACAATGGAGCAAAACAAACGAGATGGGCAGCTATTATCTCACTATAACCTAGTTTTGCATGGTGAGCGGGAAAAGCGAAACGAGGCTAAATTGCCAGCGAGTTGTTTTATAAATGGTCCAAACTTGAGAAAAAAGCAGCAAAAGCTGCTGCTTTAGTTAGTACTGTTCGCGGAGTGGAGCGTACCCGCGCGCCGGCGCCGCCGACGAGCTAGCGATTCCGGAATCAACATGCAGTATTGATAGCATTCTTTGTAAACAATATCGGAGAGTTGTTTGCTTACCTTTAGCTGAATGTTCAAAGGTGGTAACGACGTAGATCTGAAACGAAGCAACAAACATGTTACATTTTGTTGTGATTTACATGTATGTCTAAGTTTAAAGTGGCGTGGCTCCACGAGGTTCAATGAGGAGCGACAGTACAGGATACTGCATCGCGCTAGACTTTATCGATTCATCATAATAATATGTAATACTAATTGACAGTTCCAATTTAGGTATATGTACTAAGTACTTTTTGAGAATAGAATAGACAGAGAAACAATTTGCATAAATAATTACATGGATAGGTTCATAAACAGAGTTGTAAAGACAGTTGAATATTTTACGCATCATGACGTGGGTACATAGTAGCTACGAATGTTACGATGTGCTAAAGAATTGATTATAAACAAGTCACATCTCATCGAACACGCGACATATGTACGTATACAATAATTGCTGAAATTGGATGTACCTAATCCTTTGTTATGTTGTATTGCGCAGTATCAGATGCCTTATGGGCGCTAGTCCCAAAGGCATCTGATTATAATATTACCATTAGGCAAGTAGAGGCAAGACATCCGCCGAGGCCCTGGGGTCGCCGCAGCACGTACTCTCGTCCCCAATACACACTCTAGCCGTCTTCACTTACCCACCTAGTCAAGTGTTCGGAATAATAAAACTGTGTGCAATTCTTTAGCCTCTCGACAATGTCCCGAGCAGATCCATTGTGCTGCGTCACTTGCGTCCGTGTTCAAGAGCTTCGGGTAGCTTTAATTGTTCCATTATTACCCTTTCAACTTTTGTGCTTAACTTTGAGGTGTTATATTTTTGCTGACACCAAAATGTTTTGAACAAGTTTTATTAAATAATACTGAGAACATTAAGAAAGATATTTCAATCAGATGTTGTTCGTATTTCAATATTTATGTTCAATTAAACTAGTTCACTAAAGTTCAGTTGATACGAGACGAAAACTTGTTAAGGACCCTACAGGAAAACACGCAGGATTTATTTCGTTTGATTAACTTAACGGAAAACTTAGTTGTCGAACACACCCATTAATTTTAATCGTATTATCGTCTCTTTCTATTTATGGAGCTGTCATATAAATAAAGCTCCCAGCCCATTAGCTTCGGCCGCTGTGCGATCACCGATCACCGAGCAGTATTACTGGGTGCCTGCGTGTAACATCGGGCCCATCAATATCTGTCATCAGTCACCGAGTAGCCAAATAAAAATGTACGATCGACCTCCGCCGATAGGCCATGACGTGCAGGTTCCTGTTACGATCTCATATTACATGAGATGACCTAATTCGTTGGAAATATTTCCCGTGCCATCGGGGAGATGAATGGTATTGGCCGACAATCATGTTGTTCATATTTCTATTTTTAGCAAGCTTAAGCAGTATTAGTCAGAAAATGTACAGAGTTAATTTAATAAAAGTAGCGTCGTACAACTGTGTCAAGGATGATAAGCAGAAAATTTCCTTTAAAAGCGCAGGATTGAATAAGCCGAGCTTTGTTGAAGCAGGCTGCCGCTTTTGCCTGTATACAGTCAGCCTTTAATAAACGGACATTTATTTAGTACAATCATTTCCGAAAGGCGTCTTGTATTCGTAGATAGTTACTGTATTAACCGTCGTGGAAATTTACTCGCAAATCTGAAAGAGCGGAAAATTTCTGCTGCTCTAATAAATGTGAACTATTAAAATTGTATAAATTGGTAATTAGATGAGCTGGCATGCGGCCAGCGATAATCGGACAGCTGCATCGATGAAGCGGTAGTAGTGCACATGGCCACTAGAGTCTGTGTTGGTTCACTTTCATGTACATCGCAGGCGCACGCCCTCATTATGAAAACATTCATGATTCAGAGTAGGCCCGCTATCTTGTACAGCTGTACTTATGATGATACATGGGGATAATGGTCCGACCGTAAACTTATAATTGAAATGGAAGATATTTTATGCGTTGCGTACCTAATAAGTACGTAAGCAGTGGTAGGTTCAATGTATTTAGCTACTTACTAGGGTAACTTTGAAAACCTATGTTAACCTTTAGAAATGATGGAAAAAAAAACGAAAGGTCCTCGTACACAGAAGGTAGGTACTTATTAACGTTAATCTTTACAAATAAAATGTAATTTTTGGATGAAATATAATAATAATAAATTTATAATTTAATATACTAGTGAATTATTCACTTAAATATTTTTGAGTAGTCTCGAGGTATTACTTAGTTCTTCGTCAAAAAGTATGAAACAATTTTCATAGTGCATTTCATTTTGTGCTTAATTTGCTAAAGGGTGTTTTATAACTTAACGTGCATTAACAAAAATTGAATAAACGTGCACGTGGCGAGGTAAGGGCCGGTCAATGACCTCACATGGTAGGTACCGTTAATTACTTTCGCAGGGAAGAATGTAGCACGCAATTATTCATTTAAGTACAACAAACAAACATTATCATCAATCATTTGGCGAATGTGATTTTGTTTAAACAGTATTTAAAGTGTCAAGTTCCGTACAAAGGCTAGTCAAATCTGAGCAAGTATTATAACGTAATCTAAAATAATTTGATTAAAACTAGCCTACAAGTTTGTGTAAAAATATCTGTTGTAAATGCAAAATTACAAAGTTATTATTTCTCACTTGTGTAGCGCGTATGCATATTAAATATCTTTGGCAATGTATGACGTATCTCGTAAGTTAATTCTAAGTTCTCTCAAGCTCTGTTCACAGCGTCATTCGTTCAGTAAACCTTCAACCGAGAACACGCTCTTTCATTTGCCCAAACCTTCTTTCTGATTACACACACATCAAGTACATTACCTTTTTTTTTTTTTTTTTTTTTTTAAATGGCATCTCGCAGTTCATCCTTTATGAGGATGGCTACTGCTTAACCGGACTTTCCTGTGGATGCCTCGAATTAAGGCCTCCAGCCAGGGCAAACAATAACTTAAAAACTAAGCGACAGCGCTAAGGGTAACCCCCTGCGGGGTTCGGACCTCGGCTCAGGGCGTCGCTGGAAGAGGACAGCAAGGGACAGGCTGGATCGGTATTATTATTGGTGTTTAGGGGCGAATTTAAAACTACAGGCTCAGCTGCGCGGGCTGGCTCGAGCAAGGGTCGGGGGGGGCACGGTGATGGTGCGGGGCGTCGCGACGGGCCTCGGCGGCGAGGACGGAAGGACGGATGTCTGAGCTTGTGTTTGTATTGACGTCTGAGAGTACTAGTGGCCTTACTGCTCTCCTGGAGGAGGGTAGTGGCGTCGTCGGGGATAGTGAGGGTATGCCTTGGTCGGCGAATCCTACTTATGCGGGAGGGAGTGTATCGGGAGGCCGCCGCAATCAGGGGATTGGGGTGCTTTATGGCAGAGTCAAAGAAGCGCTTGGAGAGGCGTTTCATGAACTGCTGGATGGTGGGGAGTCTGAGATCTAGATGCAGATTCACATTTCGGACATAGAAGGGGGCTCCCGTGACCTTTCGGAGGAAACGGTTCTGAAGGGTTTGCATTTTATGCAGAAATCGCGGCTTGGCGTGTGCGAAGACTACGCAAGCATAGGTCATGATGGGACGGATGACCGCGGTGTAGAGGCGCAATTTGCACTTGAGTGACAATTTGCTGCGGGCAGTTATCATGGAGTGGAGCCTACCGAGAGCGAAAGAGGCGCGCGAACGCGCCGTCTTTATGTGCTCGTTGAAGGTGAGGTTGTGGTCTAGGATGACACCTAAGTATTTGGCTCGCTTTCCCCAGGGGATCGGCTTGCCATACATAGAGATCGGGCGCGGGAGGGGGGGGGGTAGTTTACGCGGTTTCGAGAAGATGACCGCCTGACTCTTATCGGGGTTGACCTCGATTCTCCATTTCCGGAACCAATCGCTCAAGGCGCTTGCGGAGGTTTGGAGGTTTCGAGCTATGGATGACTGGTTGACACCCGAACAGTATATGGCAGTGTCGTCGGCGAAGAGCGCCAACTGTGCCTTTTTACTGTTCGGGATGTCACTAGTGAAAAGGGTGAAAATGAGGGGAGACAGAACGGAACCCTGGGGGACTCCGGCGCGGATGGGGTGAGGGGGAGAGAGAGCGCCCTCGATACGGTAGCGGAAAGTGCGGTCCGACAGAAAATCTCGTAAGATGAGCACGAGACGGTCTGGCACACCTAGCAGGTACAGCTTATATAATAAGCCATTGTGCCAGACCTTGTCGAACGCCTTCGCTATATCGAAGAACAGGACGCCTGTCGAAGCACCTCGCTGAAAGGCAGCGCTAATGTGCTCGACTATGCGGTGGAGCTGGTGGATGCACGAATGCTTCGTGCGAAAGCCGAACTGTTCGGGGGGGATGAGGCTCTTTGCTTCGGCATAGTCTTTGAGGCGCTTATAAATAAGCCTCTCGTAGACTTTGCCGAAAACATTGAGCAGACTGATGGGGCGGTAGCTGGAGGGCTCAGACTTGGGCTTGCCTGGCTTAGGGATGCCTATGACTGTGGCTTCTTTCCACATTTGGGGGAAGATGTTGTTGCTCAGGGCGCCATTGAAGATGGCGGTCATGAGCAGTATGAGGGGGGCGGGGAGGAGTTTGTACACCCTATTGGTGATACCGTCCGAACCGGGGGCTTTGCGGGTTGCGAGCCCTTTTATGATGTCTTGCACTTCGTCGGGAGTGACGGGAGGCAGAGGATCATCAGGGTCTTCGACTGGCGGGAGGGAGGCTCTCCGTTCGACTTCAGCGTTCACCTCGTCGAGGTGCGCTCTGTCTACTGGTTGAGAGCTGGGAGTGCATTGAGCCTCTAGGCTGTCGGCTAGGCATTCGGCCTTTTCGAGGTTTTCGAAAGCGACCGTTTTGTCGGGGCGTGTGAGGGGAGGAACTGTGGCCTCTTCAGAGGAGCGGAGCTTCCTCTGGAGTTGCCAGAAGGCGTGGTGGGTGGGCTCGAGTTCGCCGATCAACTTATCCCATCCCTCGGAGCGCCACTCCCCTATGCGTTTCTTTACAGCACGCTGTAAATGGCGCATGTGGGATTTGTTCGCGTCGCAGGGAAAAGAGTCGTAGGCACGAATGGCAGCGTTCTTCTCGGTCATCAGTTCACGTACGTCATCGGGCAGTTTCCAGCGATGGTCTTCCATCACTGGAACTTCCCGTGAGCAATCCGTCAGTACGGATTGAACGTGCTCTGTGAACGAGTCGATCGCCCCAGTCGTGTCTGCGACTGAGATAATTTGCTCGGGGATGGAGTCTAGGTGGGGAGACGTGGTGGATTTCAGTCTTTCGCTTACTTTCCTCCAGTCGGTGACTGTTTTGGTCGGGGGGGGCTGGTTGGGGTCGTGCGGGGGGCCCGAATAGGGGGCCAGGTGCAAGATGACCGGGCGGTGGTCAGAGTTAAGCTCTTGTACCGTCTCGATAGACTGCAAACGGAGGTTTACATTCTTGAGAAGCGCTAAATCGAGAACGTCAGGAAGTTGGGCGGGGTCGCCCGGGAAATGAGTGGGATACATCGGAGCGATGATATCGAAATTGAGGGAGTCGCCTAGTTTGAACACGATCCTACCTCTGGTAGAGGTCGTGCTGCTATTCCAAGCGGGATGTTTGGCATTGAGATCCCCCGCCATGATGACGGAGTCACTCATACCGAAGAGGGTAGTGAAATCGGTAGTGAGAGAGATGGGATCCTCTGCACCATTGGTGGGCGGGATATAGGCGGAGATGATGGTGATTGCGGGGTGACCGGTCATGCCGAGCCGACAGATAGAGATCTCTAGCTGAGAGATGAGGGCGGGCGGGTCTATCGGGATGCAATGGAGGGACTTCCTATAGTAGATGAGGGTACCGCCCTTGTGGCAGCGAGCCCTGTCATTGCGAACTATCTTGTAGTTGGCAATGTTCGGGTTCCGCAGATGGGGCTTCAGGAAGGTTTCCTGGACTAAGAGGACATCGAGCTGGTGATCGCGGAGGAACGCGGCGATCTCATCGCGTTGATTTTTAATGCCGTTTGCATTAAAAAACCCTAGTCTAAGGGATCGGGGTTTGGTAACGCTCATTCTTTGTAAAGCCATTGGAGCTTTTTAGAAGTTGAGGGTTTGCATGACTTGCGTAATCTGAGGATACGCATTGAAAATCTCGGCGATGCGCCGAGGATTGCCGTTACAGGCTTGGATTTCCGCTGCCATGGCATTTGCGGGGGCAATAAAAGCTGCGTAAGCACCGATTATTACCTCCATGCTGCTAGGCTGGGGGCGGGAGGCGGGGGTCGGGGGGGACCTACTGGGACCAGCGGGAGCCCTGGGCGCGGCGGCGGGAAGGGCTACCGGTGGGGCTACTGGGACCGAGGGGCCTACTGATGGCGCGGGGATGACAGTTGCCATCAGCGCTGGGATAGTCGGGGGTGGGGGGGGCACCGAAGCTGCGGGAGCTTTGAGGTGGTTGAGGTTCGCCCATGGGGAGGGCCTTTGGGGACTGAGCCTATCGGGCATCTGGGAGGAAGGGATCGGGATCCTCACAGAGGGGCTTTCCCTTTGCTGACGGTCGCTCGCGCGCTTCGTCAGTTTGGGAGAAGAAGACTTGGGAGCCTTGGGGCAGCCACGGTAGTTAGCCGGGTGCCCGGATTGGCCGCAAAGAACGCAGCTCGGTGGCTCTGTGCACTGAGAGCGGTCTTTGGGGCGGGGACAGTCTGACGTGCCGTGGGCACCTAGACACTTGACGCATCTAGGTGTCGCGTAGCAGTGGGATTGGGAATGGCCATACAGTTGACACCTGTGGCATTGTCCGATGAGGTTGGACTTCCTGGGTTTCTCGATAGAGATACCCGAGAGGGAGCAAACTGACTTCACCTTGAAGATGGGGTGATGTCCTTCAGTAGGGTCGCAGATGACCAGGACCATGTCGTAGACTAGGCCCTTCCATGCTTTGTGCAAGCGATGGACTGCTGAGACGGGGATGCCTTGTGAAGCAAGGTCTTCTTTGATCTCCTCGGTGGGGATTTCTTTGGGGACGCGCCTGATGATTACGCGGGTGGGGACTTCCTCCGGAAGGGAGTACGTATGGAAGGGGTAAGCCCTTGTCTGGAGGAGACGGGTAAGGTCCCTGTAGTCCGAGGACGAGGCGACCGTTACCTTAATACCCTGTTGGGTTGAGCGGGCGTTCGTGTAGTTGATCTTTTGATCAACACACGCTTTGGAGATTTCTGTCCATTTGGACTTATCCTGGACATAGATGGGGGGCGGGGGTCGTGGCTTCTTTGCGTTCGAAGCGGGAGGGGTAGCCGAGAGGCTAGACGCGGGATTGGCCTGCGGTGCGGCGGGGGTTGGGGTGGGGGGGCGGGGGTTAGAGGGGATTACCGCGACCGACTTTTTGGCCTTGTTGGCGTGAGAGGAGGCGTTCTTCTTTCTCTTGCCACCCTTTCCGACGACTATATAGTCGTCTTCCGAGGAGGACGAAGAGTCAGAGAGGGCTTCCTCTGAGTCGGATTGAGATTGGGGTACGGACGTGTCCATACTCTCTGGAGTATCTGCTGCGGTAGCGGCTGGCACGGAAGGTGCGGGATCGGGGACTGGCACGGACGGTGCGGGTTTCGGGGCGGACACGGAGGGAGCGGGTGATGGGGCTGGCACAGAGGGTGCGGGTTTAGGGGCTGGCACGGATGGTGCGGGTTTTGGGGTTGGCACGGAGGGTGCGGGTTTTGGGGCTGACGCGGGGGGTGCGGGTTTGGGGGCTGGCACGGAGGGTGCGGGTTTGGGGGCTGGCACGGAAGGTGCTGGTTTGGGGGCGGCGGCTGGCACAGAAGGTGCAGGCGAGGGGGCTGGCACGGAGGGTGCGGGAGGGGAGGCGGCGGCGGCCTCGGGGATTTCGCCTGAGTTTGGCGGAAAGAGGGGGCTGACTAGCGCGTCGCTAAAGTCAATGTCGATGACCGAACCGGGAGGGCGTCTAAAATTTATAAGACGTTGGGCATACTGGTTAACGAAAGAGGGGTCCTTGAAGAGGACCTCTTTAACGAACGCCAATATGACCGCGTCTGCCATGATCGGGATGGGGGCGGGGAGAGGGAAGAACCATAGGGGGCGTGAATCCCTAACAACCTAGCACCCCGGGTGGATGGGCCCGGGGGTGTGAGATCCTACCCTCCCTGTCGGGTGTGAGACAGGGAGGTGAGTACCTGAAGTGAGCCCTAAGCTTGTGACCCGTCGCCGATCTTATTGTGCGAACGGGGCCCTAACCAGTCTGTGCGATGGGTGTAGAGACACCCTAGACCGGCTTCTAGTACGAAGGGGTTGACACACCCAACCGTACTAGACGCGAGCTGTGGACAAGGGATTAGTTACGAAGCTAGAGCTGACTAGGAGCCACCCCCAAGGCCAAGCTTCTAGCTCCCGATTCCAATTGACAGCCTCGCCCTGATGGGGCTCGGCGGGTGAGATTGGGGCACCACCCCCTTGGCTTCGTTGGCACCGTGAGGTATCCACCAAGGACCACGAAACTGTGGTTTTTACCCGGAAGGGGCCAAAAACCTCGACGACACGTGTGATGACGATTCTCTCTTAAAGAAACAACTTCTATCAACCACGCCTTGAAAAAGGCGGCTATTGACAGGGTGCGGGCGTAGTCCGGAGACTACTGAGCTCGTTACGGCTAGCGTAGCGAGAGCGGGCGGTGGCGGGGCGGCGAGGCGGTGGGGGCGTGCAGCGAGCGAGAGCGGGCAGCACGACCGTCCACGGCGAGCGTCGAACGGAGAGTCTTCCAAGTACATTACCGGCAAACTTGCTACATTTAAGGACAATCCAAAGTGATGTGGCAAAGGAAAACGTAAGCCTGAAAAAATTGCTATAGCGAATGTAGCCACTTCGCCTTGAGGCTTAAAAGAGAAAACGAACGCCTTTAAAGTGCTGTAGTTTATCACTGGGTTGTAAACAAGAGCCATGTATTCATCGAGGCTCAAACCAGCTCGTCACGTGGCGCGGACGTGGCATCCACAGGTCCTGATTGTACTCATCATAAAAACTCGTCACGTCACGTCTACCCCTCCCCTTAATGCTCGGAGAAAGCCTCCCCCTACAGCGGGAAACTCGTCCCCAGGTTAGAGGCTTGCGTCTCTACAGATTCGTACCTAACCACAGGTAATACGACCACTAACTGTATATAATTATGAAATGAAAAGTTTGACCATCCGTTAGAACACTTAAAACTCGATTTGATTGTTCTACTTACCATAATTTTATTTTCTCATGCATAGTACATTATCTAAGTAAGTTCATTGAGGTGTATAATTTCTTGCAATAGTTAT
The DNA here is from genome assembly GCA_963669345.1 of Gortyna flavago. Classification (NCBI taxonomy): domain Eukaryota; kingdom Metazoa; phylum Arthropoda; class Insecta; order Lepidoptera; family Noctuidae; genus Gortyna; species Gortyna flavago. The sequence goes on along the minus strand of OY770128.1, from coordinate 7,648,181 downwards.
TATCAGAAAGATGGAGTAATCATTTTATTGCAGGAGGCGATGAATGCAGAGAACTAATTGTATGTAGCCGACGTGGAGAGACGATACGCGAGCCGGTTGAGTAGGTATATTTTTTGTATTGATTAAAGCGAGCAGAGCCGCGGGCAATACTAGTACCATATTATTAGAGTTTTGTACGCGACGTGCGACGGAAATAATATAGGATGTAGATGCACTTTCACGCTCCATAGAGTCGTTGCTACGCCGCTTGACAGTAGCCCTCAAACGGCGTAGCAGCGTAGCAGCCTCATAATGTTTTTTTGGTACAAGTAAAACTGTTTTAAGTGGTCAACTTGTACTGCATACATTGTGTTGGTTAAGCTGAATTAGATTTTTAGAATTTCCCCACATATTTTGCACTATAAACCTGATGCGGAAAACTCTTTTTTTTATTTCGCGTTGTGATCGCCTGTCAGTGGGGATTACGTGAATTAGGTACAGAGTACAGCACTTAATTCGTTATCGTTCTTTATTATGTATATTATTTGCGATAATGTTAATGTTTTATAACATATTTTCTTAAACATGCAAAACAATATAGCCATGACGACAAATAGGTCACTCAAATAAAGTAACAAGACTTTGTTTTAGACATCGCATCGCTGACACCTGTTCTGTGTAGCTTTAGTATAATACGATATGATACGGCGAACATTTTACGTACAAACGGTAAGTAACGTGATGTTTTCGCACCTTCCTTAACGAAGTTGACAAGCGTACTGAATGTGAGCGTGAAGAAGGTCACCTTCGTACAGATGAAGTAATATGAGAATATTTCAGCACATTTACAAAGTAGCAATAAAATAAACGGAAATAGACATTACAATATTACCGCAGATGAAAAACGTATTCAAGTCCGCTTGAAACCATTTCCATATGGAAGGACCGTACATTACACGACTTTTCAAACTTCCAACAAAAAAATTTTTGGTACTTTATTCTATTATTGAGAGTCTTTACTAAAACCACTTAAAAATCCTACCCTCATTAAAACTTAAGTAATGACATCATTACCATTAGCACTGTTACGACTTGAGTAGTAAGTAGATGTTAAATAGAACATTAGGAAATAAGTTACACCAAGAATGAATGTAGGTACACTTACGCAGATAAAATGGAACGTTACCGGCACATGTAGGTACCGGGCCGGTGGATGCGACATTGTTGCCGCAGTTCCGACCTCTAACCTTTAATGTTTGACGCCCAAAGAGCCGTCGTATTATATGGCCGGCAACTTTGCGAAACAGCCGAGCAAATCAGGCACAATTTATTGTTTTGATTTTCTCGTCAAAGAGTTTTGCGATGTATTATGTACCTTTTTATTTAATATACCTTTCGTTTGGATGTGTAAGCGTAAATCTGTCTATGATATATTGTTTTGAACGCATCAGCTACATTGATAAAGAGAATGTAAACGTGTAAACCAATCACTATGCACTGTATATTTTGAAATTTATTCAAACAGAAGGCTATTTAAATGCTAAGTAATGGTTCGCTAAACTGTCGGATTTACACCAGACAGCATTACCATTTACAAAGTAAAAATAAATGTAAGCTAAAAAATAAAGCAACACAGACAACAGATCAAGGCCTCAATAATTGCAGCCAAATCTAATCGTCTCTATTTCATTTGTATTTTATGGATACAGCCATTTAAGAGTCTATTGTTAGAGGACAATGACCGCTAGAATTAACACATGTTACATTAGGTTTTTGCATACCAAGAATGAACGACGTGTGTAATTTTATTAAAAAAAAAAGAGCTCGAGTCTTGTAACAAATGTGAGCCGCGTGCAGTAAACAGTAAGTACATGCTCAGAAGGCTCATGTAGATGCAAAGCTTTACTTTAATATTGCTAAAGCATATTTCACATGCAACACTTATAACAAACATAACGCAATAATCCTTGAAACAATATTGGGAAAATTGGATTGCACGTTTAATGAGCAATAGAGGTTGAACATGTGCCTAAAGTGGAGACAAGACCTCGCATTCCTCTTATCACCGCGGACAAAAAATAATGTAAAAAATCCGCACTTTTATCTTGTAGAGCTACTCACATAGAAGTAATAACTAAGTTGGAAGTGGACTTTTAAATTAATGACTTACGCCGCCATTTTGAAGGGCTGTTTTAAGGAAAACCCCCTGTGCGCCCTCACAGGGCAAGTAATGCATTTTCCTTTATCACGGTGCGGACAGTTTGCGCACTTCTCGAGGGGGACCAGCTTTTACGATTATTGTGCTCACATCGTTACAACATGAGATCTATAATAAAAAAAACGCTGGGTTCGATCTCGCCCGCCGTAAAAGGCAGCGCAGTCGCTGAAACGCTCTAGTCAGATACTATTATGGAGTTAGTTCGATTTTAGGAAACCAATCTAAGTTTGCTAATAAAGTGAACTTCAAGGTGAATCTCAAATATGTTATAAAGCATACCAATATGGATACTATTAGGTATATCTATATATAGTGAGATTTATAACATCCGGTTTGGTCATTTAAGTTGTTTCTTTGGTTGAACGAACTTTCGGCCGACCTATATTTCAACACGTCTTAAGGCAACAGTTTTTATAAAAGGGTTAGGTTTGGTTACAATATAAACAGTGTTACGACACGCGTCACAAGCGCAGCATTTCAAAGCGTTGTGGCGTTGTGTTGCAAGCATCAGACGAGATCTAAAAATGTCAAATTCGTGTGGATATTTTGCCTTGGGAAGTAAAGTGACGGCAGACTTCTACTGCAACTCGGCATGGCGGCACTCGGTAGTGCATCGCGAACCGGAACACTGTCGGCCACGCGGAGCGTGAAATAATGCACCACATGTTGAATAACATCGTTAATTAATAGCATCGGGCGAAAGCGCAAGTGTTCACATGCGAGTTGGGCGTAAAACTTGACTTATTAGAACATTAATTACGAATAGGGATAATGTAATGCGGCAGCACATTATTATGGTTGTTATGCGCTGTTGCGGAGGGGAATGTGCTCGCTTCCTAACTGCGGAGTTTCACGAGGACTTGTGAATTTCCAGTCGTAAGGATTATGCTTCACTTAATATTTTCATAGCAGATAATTACCATAAAAGAACAATGTTGCAGTATTAAAACGCAAACAACAAATGATCTTCTAACCTATATTAATAACTTCATACTCAAAATGTCCACGTAGTTATCTTTCAGAATTCCCACCTGAGTTCATTGCCCCCTCAAAATTTATCTCTAAACTTATAACTGTCGCCATGTCAGCCGTCGCAGACAAACATGGACTTATTATAGTTCACACTTGTCCATGTTTAGAACATCGACGACCAAAAGATAAAACATGCTCAACGTTTCCTGGGAACAGTTTTGAAGAAGTTGTATTTGTGGATGTTGCATTAGTGGAAATACCATATTTAAGTCCAGTATTATCAATATCAATTGTTAAGACCTTTTAAGCTACGTTAAATTAATGAAAGTGTGATTTGCCGAAGCACTGTAAGCACTATATAGGGCATTCGCGCGGGAGAAAGTGCGCTACTTGCGCGAGCGCAGCCCGTCCATCGTGAGAGCCAGGACGTGCTCACATTGCAAGTCGGCCACTCACCCACTGCGGCTGCAGCTCGCCTGTGCATCAAAGCCTAACTTATCAATGTGTCTATCAATCACACATAAATCGTAACGGGAATAAAACTTCGTATTTGTAGTTGAATATATACTAGCTGCAAATTTTCCAGAAAGCTTTTACTTTTCCACGTTAGGCTTTGGTCTGCCTGTCCTAGACTTAGTAAATAGATAGTTAAAGATTTTTTGGCCCATTGACTGTCATACTGATCGCTCATATTGTTTGTTTATTACGTAAGTTTAACAGTTCCAACTTTTAAATGGGCAATAAAACGTAGCACTCGTATTAAATTGAAGTACAAAGTAGTACAAACATAAAAGGTACTGTGGAGTCGAGGATCCTTTTCAAATATTAAATCTGGGAACATAATTCGTAGTGTTGCATTACATCGTGAGTTCGGCGGATATGAATGCGAGGTCACGAATGGCCGCGCGGCGCCTGCTCCGTGCTCCGAGCTCCGCAGGGTTTCACTAGAAAGCCTCCGATGACACCAGACACCGCGGCCGGCACAACTTGAGGCTGCAAATCTCGACGAAGTGGAAAGTAAACGCTTTCCAACATGCACTACTTCAGCAAATAGATGTCATTGTACTGTCTGAACGCCGTCAAAAGGAGTGGGATTATGTATCACGAAAATTCACAGAGCATTTTGGAATTATAGTACTCTCTAGATTTCTCAATTCCGGTTTGCTCGTCATAAAAACCGTTCATTCCTCGGCATGTTTGACAACTCAAAGTATAAAAGAAACATGGAATATAAATAGAATAGTAGAACATCCGGCGGAGGAGGCAATAAACAATCGAAGACCCTTCCTTGCAACGGTATAATTACTGAGTGATTTTTTTTTCTTTGTTTCTCGAACAACTACTGGCAGGAATGAAGTACAGACTTGGAGATTAATAAAAAATCTCACGGGAAGGAGAGAGTTGTCGAGCGCTGGACTAAAGTTATTTTACAACTGAACAATCAGTGGGGAACACCATATTGTTACTAGTTGTGACAGCGGTCGATAAGAACTTAGTAGGTAGCTACATTTTGTAGTTACTTAAAAACGTTATATTATAGTAACACAGAATGTTTTCAACAGTGTCATTCTTATTAAAACCTTTATACATTTTTCCAACAACCTTATACTTAACTAACAAATCATGTTTTTAAATAATATATTATTATAAATTTATTGGGATAATTATCTCCTACGAGGCTACGAACATTCGTTATCATTGGACGGACTAAAGGGAAGCGCTCATGTCCAGCAGTAAACGTTTACGGACCGTTTTTGAAATCCCACTTGCTTTCCGGCTTCCCATTCACTTTTTATGCCGCCGTTTATTATATTCGTTGATTCATTATTTACCCAGAAACGTTTTCATTTGATTGAAGATTAACCTGACGGTCGCATTGACTTTCCTATTCAATATTCATAACATGACATGTTTGCACGCTTAATTAATCAGTTAATTGCTACCTATTTATGTTACTTTCATTTCAACCGTTGTTGAATCTTTTATGAAACTGCGTATTATGAAATTTACATGACATGTGGTGTTATTTGTTGTTATAGCCGTGTGCCAATTACGCGTGCCGGGCATCGAACTGCTGCGCAAGCGGCGGCGCGGACGTGACCTCCGCCCCGATATGCACAACGGGACCCCTTATTATTCAGCTCGTGAACCCTTGCCCTTATGTGTAAGATATGCAATTTCATTCTAATCAAAACAAGTTAGCTAGTAAGTGTTTTATTAATATTGTTGAGGTGGTAACTGTAACAAAAACAATCTATTTATTGAAGTGCGACTAATAAAATAATAATTAGTAAAGGAACTGCAGTTCATTTCATTATAAATTAGCCTATTTTGGAGTAGGACTTGACTGCAAAAAAAAATGACTAAAAAAGTTTTTCGACAACTAAATGTTAATTGATTTCCGCTAACAATAACGTCTAACTAGACATACTAGCTATCATAACGAGCACATCATAAACTAGCCGCTACACAACTACGAGTATCAATCCATCGTCACGATATTGTCACGGTTTAGAAATCGTAAGATATATTACTACATGTAGATAATTGTATACTATCAACTATGTGCACACCGTTGAAGATAGTTTACACTATATTATATTGGTATGCATTTCTTATAATCACATTTTTCTTTTAATCCGTTTCACTGGCAATGAATTTTATTGAAAGATAAGACACGGCGGTATTATAACAGTATTACGATGTCGACAATACCTGTCGACGGGGATTATTCCTTTCAGCTTACACAAAGCCGATCATACGCGTACCGAGCCGTGGCCGTCCAATAACAGTATGAACTATGAAACAATAACTAATGGTTACCGATCTGATGCACACAGCGCAACACTGATGGGGAACTTTACAATCAGGTTTGATGACTAGATTGATGCAACGTGATTGTAGTCATTACACTACATCATGCGACTCGAGCGGGTCATGTCAGGTTTGTTCACCGTCAATTGTTAAATGGGATGAATTTGCAACGGTAGGATTATCTCAGCTATAAAACGAACAGGCTTGAAAGCGAGTTTCACCTCGAGATCACATTTGTTAAGGTGAGCGTGGTTTAATCTGGGAACGTGCTGTTTACGGCTGTAACAACAACAGATTTTGGTTTGAATTTGAATTTCGAGCGACTTGGACATTATCACTCTTTGTGTGTTGTTACAACACTGCAATAGTACCTTCTTATCTAATGCTTTACTTAATGTAATTATCGATACATAGAGTTTTAACACTGCAATAAACAAAACTGCCAATCGTCTGATGTTATTGATATTTTTAAACAAAATCAGGTTTACAAAAAGTAATTACCTTAAAGTTTAATTTATCAGACCTATTAAAAAAGCTAATCTGAAGTCCTACTCAAACACCTTTAAAATACCAAGAATTTTACGAATGTTTTTTAAATCCTTTAAATTAAATTAAATATTTCGTAGCGCTCGTAGCACTTTTCGTAACGCATATCGGTTGAAGTTATCCGGGAACTAACTTGGGTTAGTAGAAGTAGCTTACAAATACTGCAATCAATCATTATACATATAATATTGTAATCCCTTCGGTAATTTAAACCGTAGTTTAATTTCGATACGTATAATAAATGACAATAACCTTTCATCATAAATTAATATTTTGGTTAAATCGCACTGACACAATATGATCATATCCCTGCGGACCCGAATATTGGGAACTATCCTATTATGTATAGTTACACAAATATGTTAATGAGCACCCTTGATCAGCTACCTCTTCCAAACAAATTGGCTTCTAAAGCTGCTGAGATACTCGAAAAGGGATTATCCCTTGAGTGTGCGCTTAAATGTGATCGTTTTACTTTACTGATGTCCATAATGGTTAAAAACTTCCTTAAGTTGTACCTAATATTGTTTTAATGAAGCTACATGTATATTTAGGTAGGTAGTAGGTAAGATTTTTGACTTGCTAGTGTGTAAAAACTCGAGACGATGAGGTCATGGTAGCATTAGGTACCTAATTGTACTTGTATTTATGTTTGCAGCAATAACACAGGAACAAACAACACTAATGTTTAAAACACCATATTTTACAAGCAAAGTATTTAGATATTTTATCTAGACATTATTGAATGCAGTTTTCATGGGAATTCATGGGTTATGTTACTAAAATCGTTAAAATAAGTTCTTTCCAGTGTATTTTACGTCACATCGAATTAGGCAAGCGATGACAACATAATGCGTCTGGCATCCTACGAGTATTAATGAACGTTTTTTGAGGTTCATAAAAATATTCTGGCTTGTTAGTTATACGGCACGGATTTTACATTAAGCTTTCGAATGGGTAAATAACCAAATATGAGTATATTTTTATTCCCACGCCCCGTTTAGGTGTTTCGTTTGACGGTTTGTTAATGTATTATGTATTCAAATTCACAAGTAGGCGTTGACTAAGGTCTTCAACTATTACAGGATAATTAAACTTCAGATAGCCATGACCGAAGCTGACCTAATCGAATATCAAAGTTGAAAACTGATTTAAGTACTTGCTTTGCGGTTTCGCGAATTTGGGTAGAACATATTTATTTCAGACTAGGTGCTGCCCGCGACTTCGTTCGCGTAACAAAATACCTTTTGATTTTCTTTCTTTTTCGAACATAAAAGTAGTAAGTTACTCCTTATGAAACCATCATTAGCTATCTGCCAGTCAAAGTCCTGTCAAAACCGGTCCAGATGTTTCGGAAATTAGCCAAAGCAAACAGACAGATAAAACAAAAAAAATTTTTTTTATTATAAGTATGAAAGTATATAGGTACCTATGGTAGGATAGGTACCTATATACTTTCATACACATTTAGTAAAAAACTGTTATTTTGACATTTCAAACCGACACTTCATTGTTATTTATTTATTTGTATGTATGTATAGAAACAGTACTTTTACCGTTTGATATTATTTACAGGTTTTGATTTATACGTTACATATAGAAGGCTTCAGGTGCGTATTAAGAAAAATGTGTAAAAGGAAATGAGGCTCGCGGGTCGGGTCCGGGTTAATCATTGTTGGTAGCGTGACGTGCTCCATCACCCCGGGATCAGCGGCAATTTGTCAGTCACCACGTGAATGCCCCTCACTAAAGCTTTCAATAAGCGGTTCCAATCCCGGCCTAGCTCACGACGCTATTATCAATATTCAATAAAATGTGAGACAGCAATTTTATTAGTCATTTCCAGTAGATAGGTAGTAGGTACTACGTCACGGAAGGAGATGTGCTCAACAATAGAGAGAAACACTGATTTTTGTCCCTTCTCAATATAATGACCCGTATCTCCTACAAATCCAGATTAAAAGATTAGAAAGTAAAATAAATTGGATAAACTTTATTGATCTGAGACTGTATTATGAGACATACCCTACTTAATGTAAGTAAAGGAATTTCGTCTATTTATTATTTAACTGAAAACATTCTGAACCATAATACTTAGTCATAACAGCTACTTCCTAGATTATTATGGTTCTGAAACCGTAAAAACTTAACTAATGTTCATGCGACACGACAGTGTTGGTAAAGTAATTTCATAATTTCGAAATAAATACCGTACATCACTTTAAATAAACGACGTTATTTAACATTATATAATGCTCAAACACGTTATTATTAATGTCACGCTTGATTGGTACGATAGTCACTGTTGACAGCATGATATCATTGACCACTTCAAGACCTTGTCATACCTTATACAAAGTGTTTACAGGTAAGAACGTGTTAACAATTCGAATGTAATATCGAATGTGGCAACTGTCAATAATCACAGTGTCACTAATGCCCAGATTGTGATAAAATCATGTTTAATTTATCGCATTTTTATACATTCGTGTTTGATTTTATTAGAACGGCATGCAATACGAAACAATGCTCTTTGCTTATTTAGTAGGTATAGCGATATGGATCGTTTACATACATTCATTTGTTAAAATATAATTTCATTTAATGTTATTGTTTATAAAACCAAGCTCAATCAAATAACACACAGTTACATCACTAGATGTAGGCCTAAAAGGAACTATTCGACGTGAATAGGCGCTTATTACTCTCAGTACAATTCCTTTCCTTCAATTCCAATTTGCTCGATGAAGATATCGCATGTCGTCAAATCGATATTAATTAAAAGCGCTCAAACAATGCTGTCATTATTCGCTTCGCCAAAGCCGTCACGAGGGCCGATTGTCTCCGCAGTCAGTCCTCGCACCAAAGGCTCGGTCTCCAAAACCACTATAGAGCTGTATATCTTATTTCCTTGCGGTTTTCATCAATTATCTGATATTCCCCTTTTCCAAGGGGCATTCAATACTGAACTGTCTACAGTACCTAGGTAAATTTATTCGATTTACTTGTAACAAGTAGCTAGGTACCCATTTACTTTACGTCAACACGGCACGTTAATTCTAATTAATCGGCGCTATCTTTCTTAGTAGAAGAAGATATGATGGATATGTAATGATAAGTCACGATAATCAACAGCACGACAGGTCTAGAATGCATGCCTTCACTCGCAGTCCCGTTAGTTCAAAGACCTAAATAACAATGATCATAAGAGGCACGTGAAACTTTTTAATTAAATCGATTACACAGGCTCGATCATTATGCGATACACGTAACACATGCAACAAAAACTTAATGTGTGCAGTTTGCTGCTTATTCTTTCTCGCGTGACAGTAATGGCGGAAAGTTAATTTGCTTGAAATGTTTCTCACGGTGTTCACAAGCGAGTCCAGACATTACTGTGATAGACATAATCGCAGGGCCATGCCATGAGTAACTTGTATGAAATGCTACAGTGAGATTAAGTGGTTTATTACCACACCTGTGTTTACGGTAAATACCGGTAACCGCACAACGGGAAACAGCTGGTGAGGATAGTGATAGCATTTTGTTTTATAAATTGTGTCATGGTGATATTGTTAATACAATTCAGCATTGAATGGGATAAGCTCAATACAATAATATCAACGTAGACGAAATAAATTTGTCTTAAGGACAAGTACCTAGTTTTCGAGCTCTACCTAGCTCTCAGCTAGGTAGATAAGTACCTAATTAAATCACGGAATAGGCTGCGACACCTACTCACATTAGGTGTGAGTCACAAACATCTGGCATTATGCAAGACTCAGTATCAGCTTAAGACAAGCAAGTAACCGCAAGCTTACTAACGACACTTGAATCTTTATGGTTACTTCCAAATGTTCATGAACACTGAGCAATGTGACAAGAAAAAAAATTTTTAAACTACCAAAATGTAACGACGTAAATAGCACCACGAGCACGATAAAAGAACACGATGCTTTAGGCAATAAATCCTGAACTTTAGACCATCGTAGTGAACCACATTTAAATAGCGGGACATGAAAATGCCAAGCCCTTAATAGAAGATTACAAATAGCAGCAGCGTCTTCTATTTGTGGCCATTGTTTTGATCCATAAATACAGCATTTATAGAACCGCGATGGCGTGGCAAGAGCAAAGCGACTAACCAAAGCGAGCGTGTTCGTCGCGATTGGCAACGAGCGTGAAATGTGGGGCGACGCAGCTGAGCCGCTCACCAGATCGATACTTGATACGCACTCCGCGCTCTGAATGCCGTCGTGACCGGATTCGATGATTTATCCATGAGAGGCCAATTTTCTAAAAATAAAGGAAACTGCATCGACTACTCGAGAGCACGAAAACAACAGGTATACAAGCATAGAGCTCCTATAAATGGTGATGATCGGGTTTTGCCAACAACCACTTGAATGATTTTATAAGTGATTCTTTGATGACTCATTAGCGGTCACACACTTGTTCTATTTATAAATCAATTTGATTTGTAACCATTTGTAGGTTTCAAACTTAAAAGTTATTTATAGTTCTGGCGAAAGCTGCGATTACCTAGTAAATAACAATGATCTAGAAAAAATACGTGAGTCACTCTACAAAGTACCTAGTAAAACACACGTGACAATAGAATAAACAAGAAAAGTGTTTAAAGTAATTTCAAGTTCGAGGTCAGCTACTTCATCATTGTTAGCTAGGCGGCTGGGTGTGACGTGATCTGGATTCCCCGGCGGTTTTTAACATCGCCCGTCGTGGGCCGCAGCATCACGTAGTACGTACAAACAACGGCGAATCAAACAATGACCCAGCTGCACTTTCACTTGTTTATTTTGAATCGTATTCAATCACTCACTAAAAAGTTGTAATGACAATTTTTGCCCATTAATACAATTGAGGAAGTGGAATTTGGGAAACTATGTTTAAATCGCATGTCTAACAAGCATTTTCTCTCAAAAAATAACCAAGAACTAACAAAAAAGAGAGAATATTTCAACGTCCATCTCGTAATACCCGTGATTTGAAACAATCTTATTTTTTGCAGAGAATTCGCCACAATCATCACTAGTCACGCGAATACACACACAAGTAAACATTCTACATTGGTTAATCCAAATATTTTCATAATAACTTTTTATTGTAGAAGATGAAAAAGATAAGGTCGGAGTCATAAGACAAGATGATTCAATTAGAACCGGTCATAAAGTGGCATTTGATGATGGAACAGAGCGGTCACTTAGTGAGATTTGTCTGATGAGCCGTGACAGGTTGCGACCATTATCCATAATAAATAGTTGCAGTGAGGAGCCGCTCCACTCCGTTATCCGTCATGCTTCGAGCCACGTTCCAAACGTCAATAAATCAGTTTCGGTTTTTACTCTTCGAGCACATTATATCCGTTTCTCATGTAACAAATATCTTAACATTTTGTGTCATCTCAACTTTATTATTATCGCCATTGCCACGATATTGTTGGCATTATATATATAATTAATTGTCTTTGATTGTTACAATTACCAATGGATTATTTCAAGGCTTCACATTTGTGTTCGGAATTATATTTTCATCAGTCTGACCTCCAAGAGAATCGACAAAATTAAGATTCTTATCGACAGTGACAGTAGCATTATTTGAATAATGTTAGCTAGTCGTATGCTCATTTTGCATTCAATATCATCACATAGCATCGCAGTAAGTAAATTCAAATGATGAGTTATTTTATTATGCACGCGCTTTGTGGTTAATTAAAATTTAGTTGAATTATGAAGGCGTGCGCTCGACCTTGAGCGTGCTCGCTCCGCTGCACCCGCCAGTTCCGGTCTCTCTGTCTCGGTCTAAATACATCACCACACATGTGTTAAGTCAACATTACTCAATTACACAATTTAAAGATCATCAAATACGTGTTAAATATTGAGCTTCTACTTTATTTATAATTACATTAGTTACATAATGCTTACGGAAGCGCAACTCATGAGCGGGATAATAAAATGATGTCATTTGTATTTTTAATTTGATTTAATGACTCGCGACGTAAATTATTTGATGACATTACCTACTGTTTACAATGGCTTAAATGAACCCTCAATCTCTACTCCACTCCTGGGTATCCGAAGAACTAAGAAAGGCGGTTTTTTTTTATTATGTAGTCTTATACTGAAACTTAAATAACCGCAGAAGCTCGAAGTCGGTAAATCCTTACTTTGCGTTGACTGTTACTGCTACATCTCCCAAAATAGCTGTAGCACGAACAGAACGGAGGGATCCTTATTTGTTTGTGCCTTATTTATTGAAAGCACAAAGCTACTTCCTTATCGTGTTGTGCTATGCCTTATATAAGATTTTTTTTCATTTTTATGCGGATAAAGAAGGAAAAAGTTATTTTGGTTCAGTTCATCCCATTACGCATAAAGAAACGGCACAAACATTTCTGTTCCGAGGTAGCGGAACATTTTGGCAGCGTCCTTTTAGTAATGACATTTTCATGAGAAGCCTTTTATAAAAATATTTTGGATGGTAATGCGAAATATCGGATGTGCCGCAGTCATGCATTAATGAGACTAACCAGTCCGACCTCGACCCGCCTATGTCCCTCCCGTCCCTCAGCCGCCGGCCGCTGTCAAACCTACGCTAAGAGAATGAAGTCGCGTGAAAACTAATTAAACTTTGACCTCCTCACTTTAGTGTTATCTCGGACCACCACCTTGATATTGAATAAACAGCTATTATATATAACTCATCACATTACGTATATTAGTATACAAGTTGCCAAGGTGAGGGAAAAAGTTGCTGTTATGGAAGACTTACCAAAAGGGTGGCTGTGAACCATAAATAATGAGATGTAGGCGACGGAGGATCATCTTTTTGTCTCGCTACTTTAAGACGCCGAATGCGTCACAAACACCCGTTCAACTTCACAAACAGCGATTATAGGTAAGTATATCGCTGATTTTTAATGTTTCGATCATCCAGAACACACTGAATAAACCTGAATAAATATTAATTAGTGGTGCCTCCACTTCGCAGTTTTTACTTGTAAGTGCAATGAATAAAAGATTGAGCAATGATTGCGCGCAAAATTATAATATCATGAAACAGTCATCATAGAACAAATGTCGGCACAGTGAAGATTGAAAGATTAAATTGCAGAGTGCGGTACATAATGAGTATAACTTTTACAATGGTCGACCTGATTAGAGCAGTATGCTTGAACTCTGTTTGCTGGCGTCGTCGCCCAGGTAACTCAATACGAACACTTGACAAGGATACGAGTGCGCACACGGCGGCAGAGGGCACCGGTGCGAAGCAGGCGGCGTCCCTCAGGAGACGTGATGTGGGACGCAACGAGTTTTTACATTCAACACGCATTAGAGGAACGAGCCGCGCAACGTGACAGAGACACCTCCGTCCGCCACTCATTAATGTGCTCACTAATTGCAATAATCTCATACACTGACCTTTTAATATAGGTACTATACATTAATCTCTTTTGTAAGATGAGCAAAACTGCGCAGTACTCCTGTGCCGATGGCGTCACTCGTACCTACAAACTGATGCCATCATTCTGAACTGAGAGCTGAGTCACAGCTCCGTGTAGTGTGTGCCGCGTGGCGGGTCGCATGATTTATCATCAGTTTGTTTACAAACAGACCAAACTGCGGTCAGCCGGTCTGTTGATTACTTGCCCATTTCGAAACTCAGAATTAGCGATCGGCGCTCGCCCACATCAGTAGTAGTTTACTTTTGTTCCTAATGAATTATTTATCCACTTTGTTTAATGGACTGATCATGGATGAGATAAGATCTCGTAATCCCACATTGTTATCAGGTGAGACGAACATGCCGCCTACAGTGGTACTTGGTAGAAGCTGTACCTACCTAATATAATTTTCCCAGAAGAAGCAGCACATGTAATATGCTGGAAGAACATGTTGTAACGTAACCGTTACGCTATGTAATTTATTCTAATTTCCCAAGGGTTGGGCTAATGACATCCTTAGATGCCATTTCAGTTCCTAACACAATATCTTGAGGCAGTTCAACTTCAATTTCTTTTCTAAGTATTAATTCGATTTCGATTGATTAATTTTGTTACTTGAGCAAAATTTTAAGCATAATTTGTTTAATAATTTAGAAGAGAATTGCTGCCATTGCGAGACGCGGCGCGGCTGAGCCGGGCGAGTGGAATTAATACCCAGGGCACGCTACGATACTTATTCTTATTGAAGAGGTAAAATGAGTTGACTCGTTGTTCTAGATCTAAATATAGCTCCTTAAAATGTGGCAGTAACAAAGTCATCTTCAGGGAAAGGAAACAGGTAGAAGTGAATCGTTGAATTTATTTCCTATCAGGAGCAGAGCGCAGCGGAGGAGGAAATGAAAAAGGGAAATGAACTGAGGTGCCAAGATAAATAATTTTTCTATTTAGAATTTATGAATCAAAAGACGAATCGATAAGAGATACGGGTGCTATGGAGATGACAGATTTATTTATAAAAGATAATAACAAGAGGCCTATATAATAGCCGTTTAAACAGTGGTTTGGGTTATATAATGATACTGAATAAAAGCGTTTCCTATGTATGTATTTCAAGGGCTTTGAAATATTAAATCTGATAAGGAAAAAGAGTGAAAGCTAAACGCTGTTCAATGAACCTTGCTTTGCACGTAGAGTAACGTTAGAGTAACTTACGAGAAAGATGAAAATATTTGAAATGCTTTCACGAAAATCCAATTAAGGTAGTTATAAGTAGTTATCTCTTTGGTCAATCATGTAGGTATCATACTCGCGTTATCGGGGAGTCATCAAGTACCTATCTCGGTAAAACTCCAAACATTTTAATTTTACTGCAATATGATGCGAAACCTGTTGAAGTTGTGTACTGAACACGAAATAAGTAGCAAGCCTGGTCATATAATAGAGGAGTGGAGGCGTGTTCTGTCCGCCAGACGACCTCATCCCGTCGCCATTGTATCACGACTGGCGCTCATCAAATATGCACACCATCGCCTGAAAGAACGAATAGTGCGACTACCCACCGACTCGCCTGCCGTCATATACTTTTATCATATCAACCTGTTTATGTCCACTGATAAAAATGGATCCCCTAATTAACACAATGAGGGTACATAGTTTCCCGGGTCCTATATTGCAAACCGGTTCTTTTGTTTGCTAATGCATTACTTATTACGTACGTTAAGTATTTTCTATCTTTCTTTTCTTTCTAATAAAGTATTCGCATTGGACGTTTAAATGCTGAACTGTAACAATGAGAGAGTCATTTTTAACCGACGAAAAAACGGAGGAGGTTCTCAATTCGACGCGTATATATATATTTTTTTTTATGTATGACCACGCATAACTTTTTACAGCGTAGTCCGATTTTGACAATTCTTTTTTTTAACTATGGATGTTGGTAAAGTATGAAAGTGCCGATTCCTACGCCACACCTACTTAATTTCATTTTACAGACGCCAGCACATCAAGGTAGTACAATCTTTCAAATTTCTTTGATAGATTTTCAACTTTTTCGCTAAAGCATAAGGTTCAAAGTTGATTGGGAAAATTTGACAGTTTCGGGTAGGTTGATGTGCTGGTGTCTGTACCTAGAAAACCTGCAATAACCGTCGATAAATGTATAGATTAGAATTCGGCATCTTAAAACGGGTTTCAAAGTTTTATTCACTTCTATCAAAGGTTTATTTAGTTATCTCGAAAAATCATCATCAATATTATCAATAGGTACATTTTCACAGACGTAGCAAAATTTTATAACTAACGGTCCGTAACGGGTCTCAAGTTTATGCTTTCTCACATAATTCTGTAAAACCTGTTTTCATTGTGTAATTACTGTACCTAAACCGGTCAGGATCGATGCAGAAGGGGTTCATGGCTAACAAACCTGTTCGGATATTTTGATGGCAAGATTTATGGGAACCGCTATGGGATAAGGTGCATCATGCTTTGTGCTTATACAAATCGATAGTCACTATTAGGTACTTAACTTACTACAAAATTTCGGATTTTGTTACTCGGAACAGCAATAACAGTAATAATAAGCCCGGTATCGTTTACTAATAACTTCTACGAAATGGAATAAAAAGGACTTTTTTACAAAACATTTTAGTACACAGGTTTTGTACCATTTGCAGTTCGCTAGATAAGCTGTTCGTACGTCTACTCAAGGAAGCTAGAAATCTGCAAGAAGACAAAAGCAACGCAGATCATGGCATTTTTATCTGGTAGGTATATAAAGTTGTACATTTTCAAATAGGACATATAGACACTAATTTATAATGTAAGATAATTTATAAGCATTACTTAAGCCATTTTGATTTTACGACCATCATCCATTTTCGTTGTTACGAGCTCTTTCATCCCACGCCGTAGAAAGCATTTCGCCACCGAGTGGGAAGAAACGTAATCTTCTGTTCACTTCTGAAGCTATCTAAATTAAAACGCTTTCACTAATTGATCAACGATCGAGACGCTCACAATAAAACGCTTGTTTACTTTCTTAAAATTTATTTGAGATGCTGTCGTCTTGAGCACCTAGAATTGAAACGTTTGTTATGAAAGCCATTGTTAAACATTAAAACTACGAACTACAAAACTGAAATGTAAAAGATAAACGAACTACATGAAAGAATTCATTAGAAACGGAACGAAATAAGAAAACATAACAAAAATTTAAGAAAGGACTAGTAAAGCCTACTTACCCATTACTATGTTTTCATCCGGGAAATTGTGCGCGTACCTATCAGTAATAAGGCGGCGAGCAGTCACCACAGTGCATATTCCCAAGGTAAACAAAGATTACGTAAACGCAATCCCACGCACGCACGTCACCCGATCGATTTTCAAACTTTCGAATACGCCCACTTAGATTTTAAGAAAGACTAAGTTAGTCCTGTTCCGACAGCTCCACAACACTACAACCACAACACTATCTAACCAAAGTCTTTGTGCCCTTGAAATCGTACAGGTTATGTTATCGATAAAGCACAACACGCGCACTGACAGATGGAGCAAACAATCACAGGTCAAGTTCGGAGTCGGGCTCTGGGATTCAGAGATGAATAGTCCGAGGGGAGTTCATTAAGTATCTTTAATGAGAAGTCTCGTGCTGGTGTATCACGAAAGCTGCGATGTTCGCAAGGTTAGCGAGACAGTCGTGGGGCTCGGGCACAGCGCGGCACTCGTGGCCGAGGTCGGGCGCCGACTGAGCCGCTTGGGCGCCGCGAGTGAGTGCCGAGCATGGTGCCGAGGACGAATCCCCGCGCTCCGCCGACGCCACCGCCTGCCTACAGTGCGCGCGCCTCTCCCTCAAACAGCCTACCATAACATCCCAAATTATTTATTTTGATACAGCACACTTACACCATTCATTAGTCTTTCACATTTGTAACAAGAATCTGCAGTGGCTTTTCTAGCGACTCTACAAAAGTCAAAGTGACTCCACAAACAGATTTCAGGAAAAGCTTTGCTTTCGAATGTTTGTTGACACTTGACTTGAATCAAGAGATGACATGCTGTGGCGTTCCATACTACTTACTTATGTCCTAACGTTATAACTCTCTTGAATATTGGAAGGTTGTACCAAAAATTTTATTCAGTTTTATTTCTTATCTTCATCCATTTTACCGTTCCCTTTACAAGGAAAATATGCAATGTTGAATCGATTGATTAACATAATGAGGCAAATCAAATTTCGGAAACACTCCTGAAGAATATGTAGGTACCTACCTGTACGCATACACGAAAGTTTGTGTAACGAAAAGTTAAAAAACAAACGTGAAATAAATTAATTACAGGGAAAAATAATAATATAAGAACGTGTTATATCAACACCTAGTATAAAAGCGCAATGTGCAAACGAATTCCTAAAAATAATTATTCTTTCTTAAAGACGGTCACATTACTGTGTGGCATTATTATAAAATAAATAACGCAATTTTATTTACTTATAATATGGCCACAAATAGCTTATCGGCACCACGCACTCCTTGCATAATAATAGATGATAAATATCATTTGTTAGGAATTCCTCGATACATGGGAGGGTGCGAGCAGTCACCGAGCGCGGCTCTGGCAGAGGCAAGTGATTGAGTCTTTATCGCAACCGACGGACGGGGCCCGGGGGTGCAACATGCGTCCATGTCACTCTCACTTCCCCAGCCATTTATCATAAACAGAGTTTTCGAGAGTTCACTCAAGTACCATGATAGCAAAAGAAACAGGGGAACGTCAAATTGTTAGATACAATGATTTGATAAATTCCGCAACCGTTCTCCTAAGACCGATTCGCCATTGGACTGTTCGTCGACAGGATCATTCATTTATTTCCGTTTCCCCAGCAGAGTATGACAACTAAAAGTGCCCAAGAGTTTAAAGCGGAACAAAATGGACAAAAAATTCTGCAGCAGTACCAACACCGAGTATCGAAAACAATGGACTATTTGAAACAAAAATAACTCTTTCTTTCGACTCCACTAAAATTTCACGTTAGTGTTTTGTGTTTGTTGTACCTGAGCCAAATGGTCGGTGCTTAATGGCAGGTAAGGTAAGGTAAGAGGGAGGCAGGTACGGGCAGGTAAGCGACGTCTGACCGCGGCCGCAGGGTATCCCACTAACCCGCGGCTTCAGAGAACCGCACCGGCCATGCCACGCCACGCCACGCCACCGTACCGCAGTCGACACCGACAAATAATAAGCGTCATCTAGATAATTCTGGCTGTCTGGCTTATTGAACACGCAACGGGTTTTACTTGCAATTATACAGGGTTACTATAATCGACGTATATCCGTCAGGAGCTGATAGGGGAGCCAAAATTCAACAAATTGAACCACCCATACGTATGGCCGAAATTCAATAGTTTTCGAGATATTTGAATGTTAAGGGTTTTTCGATATAAATCCAAATAAAAAAAAACTACATATTGAATGGGTACCATTAAAAAATTATATTGTAGCTGGCACTTCAATTAAGCTATGAACATAATTAAAAGTACTTAATTCAACAAAACAATTAAAATGATGAGCAATTATCTGACCAATATTTTCATTTTACGCTTCAAAAATGTTTCTAATATCTCGAAAACTATTGAATTTCGGTTGTTATGGGGGTTCAATTTGTTGCATTTTGGCCCCCCTATCAGTTCCTGGCGGATATACGTCGAAGTACAAGTAACCCTGTATAGCATGCGTATACAATATTGGAGAAATAAGTTTTACTTTATACCAGTGAACACATCTCGAACGGCAGAAACATGTTGTTAAAAATAAAATAATGCACGTCTGCTTTCTAAAATGATGCCAAGGCTAGATATCTAGTGCACGTATGGAGAGAAATAAACATTGATCGCCTAGTGTTGTTTGAAAGTAAAGATACTGCTGGCTGATATTATATTCAATACTAATGCCTATTTCTAACAACATCAAGGTTGTGTTGTGTGTCTGGTATTTTTCGGAGAAATAGCGTTTTATATTTCCACTTTCCAGATATTAAGTAAATATCTATATCTAAATCTAAAAGTTCTTAATACCGTTTCGATTTTTCCTTTTTCCCTATAGTCAATCTTTCGCCCTGCAGTTCCGTCACAAAAACTCAGAGAATATTAAAATAGGGGTATGTCCAAAAGTCATTTTTGTATAAGCCCATAAATATTATCCACGTGTCACTGCCTAACAAAAGTATATTTTCATGAAATATTTCCCTTACCCTTACAGGTATGCAATAAAAGGGCCTGCTCCCTCAATCATCTCATCCCCATATTATGTAGATAACTTAAAAATTAGCTCTTTTTTACAATCACTGATGCAAATTGAAGCACTACAGCACCGCTGTACTTAGTACACGACGTACGATACTAGAAAGGTAAAAGTAGACAAAGGAGTGCATGCTTAATTTTAAGCTGGAGTTTTGCAGTAATAAGTGGCTATACAAAGTAACTTTAAAGTCTGATTTTAAAAATCAAATGTCGCAATACTTAACAGCCCAAAATCCATTCATATATTATAAATACGAAAGTGTGTCTGTCTGTTACCTCCTCACGCTTAAACCGCTGAACCGATTTAGATAAAATTTGGTATAAAGATAGTTTGAGTCCCGGGAAAGGACACAGGACTTTTTTTTGCCCGATATTCCCACGGGATCGACCGCGGAGCGCTGCTTGTAAATCAATAAACCTCACCTTCACAGGTACCTACAACACAGGTATGTACAGCTCTAAAGCTAACGGCACAGCTCATCTGGTGGTCATTTCCTGTTCAGACGCGGCTCAGACACTATGTATCTCTAAATATACATCCGAATATCGCAGATCGATAGGATGGAGTCGCGTGCTTACACACTATGCGCCACAAAAATGTTCGCAAAGACTGAAAGGAATTATTATAGTAACAATGATATTCAAGTGAAATGTGTGAGAACACGCGCCTCGTATTTGTAAATATCGCTATGCAGATAAAACTCAGACTGTTTACATTCGCTCAACAGGAATAAGTTGTTCTAAACTGTTGTTGCATTGTGAGCGTACGGCTCTCATTCATCTTAAACCTTTTCAGATGCATGGTTTAATTCTCGCCAGACGAATGCAGCCGCGCCGCCGGCCGCTGCTCTCCGCGCTGGCTGGGACACATAAAAACGTTCATTTGCATTCGTGCTCCCGCAGACCCGGTATTTATCCAGTGTTACAATACCGCATAATAAGAGAATACCATGAGCTTTGAAGTCTGGCGCAAACCCTTTAAAAATCTGTTGAAAAAATGCGCGAGTACTCGTGGGAATACTACTGCTAATTAGCCTATTATGTACGTTACACCTGACGTTACTGAAGTCGAACATGCAATATTTTCGCACTCATACCTAAATTGCCGTTCCAACATAACAGTCTACACATGTATAATGTTGATGCCAGCAATTAAATGGACGGTAAATTACTACCGGCTGCAATTAGGACATGACACGCTCCTAATATTATGTTGTATGGACGTATAATACATGCTAGGATCAAGAGATGAGTGTTTGTAATAATGTAATGGTGTTAAAGTTGCTCTGACAATGACGTCTCTTTGAATTATGAAATATAAACTTAAACTTTTCTTTCTATTTCTGTAGTAAGTTTTTCTTTATATGTATTTTCATTGCATTGCATTGCACCGTAGTCCGTACCTGAAAAATCTTCAGTATTTCTGTAGTCGCGGACGACCGTGTGGACGCTAAATTTTTCCGCATTGCATTCCGCCATGAGCGAAACATTTTATTGTCGTATGTGTAATATGTCCAGGCGATCGCCGTTACTTGCAGACATTAGGTGTCCAGTCCACCCCATGGCTCCCTTGCCCGCCGTGGCCCAAGGTACCATAAGAAACAGTAATAACAACTTATCTTCATCGCCTGTTTCATTTCCGTGTCCAACTTATCGTTACATTTCAGGCGTAGTACCCTCTTTTTGTCGTAGGTACTTACTTAGGTACATACGCGAGCATAACTTTCCCAACTTAGAATGATATAATAAGTACACTGAAACAAAGTTGCAATAACTGAAAAGATTACAATACTTATATGACAAATTGATTTTCAATTATAACCGAGGTTAATGTCACCCAGGCAGTTATCCTTCTCAGTTTTTTTTTTTTATGTATGTGTCCTATTTAAACCAAAATGGAAATGAAATGTTTTATAAACTATTAACTAACCTAATCGACGAAAAATAATAAATCATAAATCTAGGCAATAGTTAAATATAGTCAAGTCAATACTTACTGAACTCTACCAAATCGGATAAAATAAGAGAAATTGCCTTTTACTAGATCCTCGCGAACGTTACGTGACATCATTGTCGGGTCCTATCTCCCTATATCGTTGTAGTGGTTATAGTCGGGGAGATCGCCTCAAGTAGCGCCCGTGATTTAGTGGCCATTTTTCATGTGAATTGCACGTGGGCCAACCCAGGCCAACATGAGCGGCGCGCTGCCCTCTCGCACCGCAATCAATTCAACTGTTTTTATTGCGCGCTCCGACCAATATATAGAAAACTAGAATTCGTTGAGGTTTCTCTTTTATAGACACGTGATCGGGTTCGATGCTAGGTACTTCGTTTTATATGCGGTAGTCTGGACCATATGCTATAGGTACTTACAGTAAAAAAATAGCACGTATAATTTTTTTCGCTTGCAATCAAACGCTTATCAAAATTCAATACGAAGCACGTTCACAAAATAAAAGACGCGCTGCATATTTTTATAAAAATATTATTCCAAAGGTATACCTAGTCAGATGAAAGTCCCACAAAGGACTCAGGTAGTATGTTGTATTATTAAAAAACTAATGTTTTGCCACAATATTATAAAAAGAGGAAACAAACATGGTTTACGCAGAGCTACTTTTATCTTCGATGCCAAAAATTCTGAAAAGGGATCCGACTGAATAATGAACAACTTTGAAAGGGAATTGTGGAAAAAATGCACAGACGAATTTCATTTTGGCAAGGGAAATGAAAAAATTGCGCCTGTTTCTGGAACGGGCCGCGCAGGGCCGGGCCGGTGTGGTTCCGTAATGGTGGACCTAAATGCCAATTATATCAATTAAATACGATTGCGGTTAGCGTGGACCTTTTTGACGCTTTTTTTGTGGAGTTATATATTTTTAGTGTCCATTTATAGAAACAAAAAAGGTTTTCGGTTGGCAAGGCAATTTTTACGAGGACAAAACAACAAGCGGGTCGCTAATAGCAGACTGAAAGCTAAAAAGGTAAAATATACAAATAAATATATTAGACAATAACTTCAAAATAGCTTCATGTCATATCAGCTAGTGGTCGTAAATGTCCTCTAATGAACCATGAATGTCATCATAAAGCGGGATAATTAATGATCACGGGGGATCATGTCATAATCAGCACATTTGGCAGGTAGACTGGTGTTAGCATTTACTGCCTGCAGTCCTGCAAACTAGGATTAACCACAGGAGGATATGGGACGATTATTCTTGCATATAAGTCACCACTAAAATAGACTGTCGTACGTGACAAATATTGGTTTAGGTGTGTAAAACGAATTGGTGTCCAAATTAAAATATAAAAAGAAATTAAAATAAATGTCTGTAGATGCAATTGAAAATACGATTAAAGAGTAATAAAAAAGTGAGAGAATATTATTAGGAACAATTCAAGAGAAATGGTGGAACGTTTCTTGCTGGTCAGTTTAGTCGAAAATGCTTACAAATAGGTACATAATAATTACGGAATAAAGGGAATTATTTACGAAAGTCAAGAATATCATAAATTGAATATCTCAAAATACTAGAATGGCGTAATTATTCCGTTTCCTGGGTGGTTTCAATGAAAAGAACTTAAGTTGGCTAAATGGTGGGCGACATTGTGAAGGGCCGACTAAAGTATTTAATTACGGAGAGGTTCTCGGCTGAGCCTCGTTTGTTTCGGTACAATCTTAGCTGTTGGCTGTAAGTAGGTTAGTAGGATCCATTATTTATTAGCGGAATACAATATATCTACTATTTGTAGATAGAATTAATTTTCGTGCCAGTGCAAACAAGAGTAAGAAAAACCAACGTACTTAATATTTACAGATCATGCACAGATTAGACGATTGCATGGAGTGTTTTTTCCATGGTTTTTTCAGAGACCTAGCAAGCTTGTGAACTTTTATGAAAACCTTTTTTGACGTAGGCATTATTTATTTTGGTTTGAGCAATGTAAGTTTATTTTCGCTGAAGGTAAAGCTTGCTTGGCAAGTTCCTGCTATCAAGGAGATTAATTACATTTAAAATCTAATAAGAAGGTAAAATTTTTGAGTCTCTACCTAATCGTGGGAACTACTGATCCGATTCCGACATTCTTTCACTAATGGGAAGCTACAATATGCCGAGTGTCATGGGATATTTTATTTTACGCAGACGAAGTCGCGGGCAGTGCAAGTATAATATAAAAACAAATATGCATAATCAAGTTATGTATTATATACGTAGGTACCTATATCGTGAGCATACGAGATACCTCTAGCCTGTGTTAAAGCGCCCGCAAACTGTCGCTACACGTTGAAGCGAGCTACACTAAACTGATTTCCATCATTAAGGTGGCTGCGACAAACCAGCGAGATACCTCACTCCCCCACATAAATTATTACTGCAGACACACCGTTTAAAAATATTAAATACAAGAGATTAAAGCTTGCATGGAAAACAATTTGAAACCCAAATTAATTAGTCTGGCTTAACTTCTCCCTCAAAACCCTTCTGAATTTTAAATCAGATTAAGCTTATCATTAGATTAGGTAGATGAACCTCATTTTGAGGTATTTTTTGTTTTATTTTGTAAAATATTTAAGCCAGTTTATGCATATCTATGACAAAAAAAATTAACCACCAGCAAAATAATTTAACGGAGAAAAAAAATACAGCTATTACTTTATGAATCGCGCAAAATTAAAGGAATTGTAAATGAACAAACAGAGTTGGATAGAAAATGCTAGTTTCTTTGACTGATGTTGAGAATCTCAGCCGCGCTCGTTACGCACTGAATACCACGTAATTGAGCCGTCCTTCATCCCGACTTCCTTGGTAAATTATACCCTTTCGTTGACCGCAACATAAAATAAGGAGAGCATCCAAACAACAAGAAAATAAAAAGGTAATAAAAGTATTTCAAGATTCCACCCGTTACTCTTGAAATTCCCAGGTCTCTTGAACACTATGTATCTCACACGGAACTTGAATAATACATAACGTATTATTCAAGTTCCGTGTGAAGGTAAAAGTGAAAAATGATGAACTTTTGTTAGCTACCTACTATTCCCTACTATGAACAAACTAAAACACAGCCTACTCGATACTGCAGTCTTAAAAATACGACAAAGAGCGACACGACGAAGCTTAGTGCTAAGCTGCACTCACACGTCACTTCACAAAGGCGATAATGTCACCTCGTATTAAGATTTATTTCCTCTTAAAAGCGTTTTGAAGCTCTAGCCAAGGTATGTGCTTCATAATTTTAGACTTCCACGTGTAAAACTACTTTAAGGGTAGTAAATAAAAATGAGCAGACAAGATTACACATGAAATTGCAAAAGCAGAACAATAGTCGCATATTCAGCAAGACGACGACGTAGCACATTTCATGAGGCGTAGGTACGCCTGCCAGCCGTATGGTGTCCGAAAAGAAAAATGTGGGGCGGGGGACCCGGAATAGTGCGCGAGGTCGACGACCCGTGGGCGGGAGCCGGCCGGCTGCAGCCTTCAGCGCCTTCAGCATTCTTACATTATTTAGCGCGATCTATGATAACTAATGGTATATTTTGGCTATAATATCACCATGAGGGAGTTGAAATTGCGAAAAGAGGGCACTTCTACCGGAGGGTCCTACTTGGTGTAAACGACAGAGCCGGGCGGAACTTTATTTTTAAACTCTCCGGGAATAAAGGCGCTTGCTTCGATATGAGCGAACCATAAATCGGTCCCTGAAGACTTCTTGCTGGCTGCTATCTTTTATTCAGATGGACAGCTGCCGCCGCACCTATGACAAATGATGAGCAGCGGGGAGAAAGAAAGGCTACGAGTACGATGTTGTAATGTATCAGCAGTGACTAATGTTACTTGTTTGTTTGTACGAGAAAGTTTTTGCTTTGATGCTCACTGTAAATGTATTTATTAACGCTGAATACATTCTAAGAAATAGCGTAACAAATGCTTTATTAGCGCAATTAATTGAAGTTAGTTTCAGTTAATTCAACACCCTATCTAAAAACACTGTTACCTAATTAATGGTATTTAATTTGATGAAGGCTGTATAACAAATGAAGCTAGATTGAAATGCCCGAAAACCATATAAGCTAGGCTTAGATGTAGATATTTATCACACGACTCTATGTATACATAATAGGCTAGGTACATGATCATAAATGCGTTTTAAGCCAATTAATAAATCCATTTATTATTGTTCAACGCGTCGTCAATTTAATTGCGTGATCGTAATCACAAGCAACTAAACGCGTAATAACTATTATACTAATAGGTAGTGATGGGAAAGTTCTGAGAGCTGTTACTACTTGCTGCCACGATTTGGTGAAATCAAGTCAATAATTATAGAAAATGGTTTTATTTAGGATAAGCATAGCAATCTATCAGGTCCTTAATTTGAAGATTATACTTTATTTTTTTAAATAAATAAAATTTTAAGCAATTTTTAAGTTGTTTCTTGTCAATTCGTCATCATCTGCCTAGCCTTTTCAACCCAACTATGTTGGGGTTGGCTTCCAGTCTAACCAGTGTTGCTTTTTTGAATTATTTTATTTTAAGATTTATCTCCCTGCTTGCTAATGTGTTTTCCATTACTGAAAAAAATCTTTGCTGTAATCACTGAATGTTCATGTTTCGTAGCAAGTTAATTCAAAGCACGCGCACAAATTGATTCAGGACTATAATCACAACAGATTTTGTGTCACGGAGCAATTGTGCCAGTTGTCTGTGTTTCTTGTGACGAAGGAACTCAGCACTGCGCGAAAATTCTTTCAGACATAGTATTTGCCTTCGTTAACATACCTACCTACTATTTTACTTCTCAAATGTACCAATTTTTTTGTAGGTACTAGCTTCAGCCCGCGACTTCGATCGAGTGAATTTTTTTTAACATAAAATGAAAGCATTTTTGGAAGCTGGTCAGCAGTACAGAAGATACCTCCAAGGTACCTCCAACATACAATTTTTTTTTTCCTTTGATAATATTAAGTAAAGATATACCCTATCATCGACTGTATACTTACTGGCCAAATCATAATTAACTGAAACAAAATTACG
Organism: Gortyna flavago; assembly: GCA_963669345.1. Classification (NCBI taxonomy): domain Eukaryota; kingdom Metazoa; phylum Arthropoda; class Insecta; order Lepidoptera; family Noctuidae; genus Gortyna; species Gortyna flavago. Next base: position 7,620,854 of record OY770128.1, on the reverse strand, counting down.
TATTTATTTATGAAAGAAAAGCAAAGTTCAAAAGCAATTTATTTGGCATGTTTGAGACCTTACTTATAAACAGAGGTATGGGACCTGCCTAATAAATCATTTCCTGGCATCAAGCTTTGCGAGCATCAGCAAGGCGAGCACAAAACCCTTCACTTGCACTGGCTCGTAAAAAGTAGCGAAGCTTATAAATTGTATGAAATACGGTGTACGAGTAGGACGCAAGCTACGGGTTAGACGATGCTCGGTTATCATAGTATCTACACGCCGTGCAATCACTATATTCATAGTTTTATTTGACATGTGTCACTCTACACAAGTCGGGAGGGGAATACCGTAAACTTCATCGTTGCCAAGCAAATAAACCGGCAATAAATTGATAGACATGTACGCAATCGACCGCCGCCGCCCCTCACGGCAAGCTACACAGCAGTGACGACGGGATTAGGTTTGTTTTTTCACATAAATGTCATTCGATTTCAGTTTATTTGCAATACATTTTGAATAGGTACATGGCATGACATAGTATTGAACATATTTTGCGCAACTTTTAGGCTATTTTCATGCTATTTCCAAGAACAACAATAGCTACTACAGCAGAGGAAGGTACCTTAATATATGTATAACTTACGACATAAAATCACAACATAACATCACGCATGTAGGTACATGCGTGATGTTATGTTGTGATTTTAATATTAGTCGTAAGTTATGCCTAACCTTTCAGGGAGTAGGTACTCCCTGAAAGGTTAGGCATAACTTACGACTTCCCAAATTATTGGAATCATGTTGCCGTTTTTATACTATGAAATCTTTTCGTCGGAAATGATGCGGCCATTCCAACAGCGAACGATACCCGAATACTTTTACCGCATTTACTTAGATTTTTATGATCTTTCTTAACGCATAACAGTATAGTAATATATGAAAATAAGCAAGGAGAGCTGCATAATATAACATTGTTATATAGACTGGCGTATCTTTTGTTGATATCCGCGCGCCCCTCACGCGAGCTGTATGCGAATCACGCGCGAATTTTCCATATAAAGTCAACATTTTTCATCAGAAGACGTCCACTCAACGCCTTGTCTCCCCCCTGTACCTCGCATCAACGCTTTCCAATTACATTACATTTAGCAAGGAAATTTCAAATTAATTGCATCACACATTTTATACCTTCGGGGATTATATTAATAATATTTGAATATGTTGGTACCGCAGCTTAAGCGCTACACTTGACAATGATTCTGCAATAAGGTACAATATTTTAAACGTTAATATCTAATCTAAATTCGTAGATATTAATTCGACAGATCCTACCGTTCCTTTAGACAGCCATAATCTCCGCGCTAGGATAATATCCCATCGGAAATATTTTGATACCTAAGTATTAGGCAGCAATCCCCAGAGCCTTCGTTACCTGAAATACGCAAAGAGAAACAGTGAGTACGTAAACAACGTCAATATTTTATTATCATACCGTCGTTTCCTAAGTTAACAGGAAATTGACATCACCAAACAAAGAAAACAAAATCGGCACGGTAACATTGTAAGGCATGTCGCTACTAATGTACATATTTTTCTTTTTTAGACCTGAAATATTCGACGTAATACAAACTTTTCACAGGTTTTATTCCAGGAATATTGAACAACGCGAGGTCCCACACGGCGCCAATAGAACGTTTGAATATGCAAGCAGAGTTATGACCTAGTTCTATAAAAGTTGCTGCGTTAACTTCCTTTCCACACTTTAAATACGCTTCACAGTTTTTATGCGAGTTTTCAATACGACTACCTAAACAGTGTACCTACACGTTAAATTGAAACACAGTTTAAATGGAACAAGCACGTAAAAGAAAGTATTTGAATGATCAAATACATTCTTTTACATTGAATCGTATTTTAAAATAGTGTTCTATTCTCAACAACCCTATACAGACTAGCAAAATTATTTAACGAAGTAAATGAAACAAAGAAGTTTAAAATTATACAATGAAAGGAATTAAATTAAGCAATCTAACTTCCAAAAGTCGCTTAATTACACTGTTCGAACTCAATTGACGTCTGACCTAAATCTGCATCTGAATGAGGACCCGGCTCAACTCTTCCGACAAGTTTAGCACAATCCCAGCTTAATCTTAATAATTCCAATCTCGCAGTTTGAATGTAAAGAGGTGCACTGTTAGGATTAGAGTGGTGATTTGACAAAGTTTCCGCATTTGGCACCAGGACTCGACGATTCTAGACCCTCTGCGAGCTGATCCGATCTTCAGCATTGCAGCGGCAGAAGCTATCAGCTTGTATTGTATGCCGACACTCCTCAGGTCCTCTGATGAAATCTAAATTCGATTAGAGACCGTCTTCATAAAGAGTAAATTAAATAAACATAGGCTGAACAAACAATTTCGATATCATATCCTGTTCCAAGATAATCTCCCGAAACGTTACAATTCTTACAAATGGTGATAGATTTATTTATAAAACTTCAAAAATATTTTTTCACAGCATCTTCCCCGCAATAAATAGAAAGCTCCCTCGGTTGAGATGACACAATCTTGAATAGGCAATAATGCATTCCGATCCCTGATCTATCTCATCCGACTCATAAAACTTTCAAAGTAGAGAGGACGGCGCGGCCATACCAAGTTTTACTAAGAATAGAACGGCGCTCTAGTTTCATCATACGTTACTGATCAGTTCTACTCTACTCAACCGAGCAGAATAGCGGACTGCGGAAACAAATAAAATGTTTTTATGACGGCCTAGATATAAATATTATACACAAGAATCAAATTACAACCAATATTAAGTATTTGATTTTACGGTACTGTTTAAATGTCGAAGGAAAAGGTATCTACCAGAAAGAGATCTTTTTCCAAGTTTTTTAGGGTTCCGTACCCAAAGGGTAAAAACGGGACCCTATTACTAAGTCCATCTGTCTGTCTGTCACCAGGCTGTATCTCATGAACCGTGATAGCTAGACAGTTGAAATTATCACAGAATGTGTATTTCTGTTGCCGCTATAACAACAATTACACTAAAAACAGAATAAAATAAATATTTAAGGGGGCTCCCATTCAACAAACGTGATTTTTTTCAGTTATTTTATATGTAGTGTTAAATATTGTATGGTGGTACGGAACCCTTCGTGTGCGAGTCCAACTCGCACTTGGCCGGTTTTTGTACTTGCAGTAGATAATCGTTTATTTTATTAAGTGAGTCCTTGTTGGGAACTAAATATCTACATGAAATAATATTTGTAGCTAATTCAAATTATTAAAGGTAAGTCCTTAGTTTTAATTTAAAAAAGTTTTTTACAAAACATTTTAACCGGATTCCAGATTTTATTGAGACTGAGCGCTCTGAATTTATTTTCACGTACTTAATTTTATGTAAACAATAGTGAGACTTTCCACGGCTTTTTAATTCAATGAAAGAAATCCTGCGCTCATTCAGACTACGTCCATCTCGTTAACCTTATTACAGAGTGTGGGTCCTGTACGCAGCCTGCGGCGGAATTTAGTCCTTATTGCACACATTTTTCCATGACCAGTGAGAGTGACCTACAAAAAATATGAAGTTGTATTTCGCTATAAAAGAAATAGAGCCGTATTTTTTTTTTAAACTGAAATGCTAAAAATATTGAAGAGCCTAAAACATTGAGAGCGAATGCGGAAAATGTAGATGAGGTGCATCTCAAATTCAATTACAGAATTTCATCAAAATGTTGAACATAACAGACAAACGTTAATTAACCTACTACTAAAAACCAATTCTAATTATTATGCAAGAACTGAACTAACATATTCCATTATGAAAATGAATCACAATCGGCTCAAAGAGGTTTTAACGTTTATCGAGCTAATAACCGCAGCTCCATCAATCAATCCGTTGAAATCAGAGGCTCTGCTGAACGGGACCAGTTACAATTGTACCTAATTATTCCGAAGAGGCAATTATGTTCAAGGTTATACGCGACCTCGTTCCAGTGGATGCAACATAATCATATTTTGTATTTGCTATTGTTCCTCTGGGATTACTTTATAAATTGGATCCGTAGACCGTATGTTGTTGGGCGTGATGTTGGCTTTATCTATTTAGTAACTTGAAGTTACATTTTGTGCTGTGGGTATCATTTTGTTGTATTTTATATTAAATTAAAGCTGTATCAGGTTCTCTCTATAGAATTTAATTTTTAACTCTTGTACACCTGTATTTCAATAAAAATTCAGTTTTATAATGCGGTGTATTTAATAATCATCCCTCGTTTATGTCTTTTTCATTGCGTTTTAATTTATATTCTAAATTCGCGATTTTCTAAACTGTTATAATAATTTTGTTGAAACTCGTAAGTAAATTCTTATCTTCAGGAATAACAATAAAGTCGTCACCGATCTTCTGTTTCCTTAGCGTGGTTACCTACCTACTTACTAAGGAAACATCGTTCAATGTATACTTTTATAGATAGGTACAATATATTTAATGCCGTATAAAATAAGTCAATGAGTAAGGGTCTTCGATAATATTCTTCCCCTCTCTCCCTTTGTGTAGGTACGTAATGAAAATGAAGATTTATAGGGGGTGGTGAAAATTTGACACCTGCTTTCGATGTTACGAAAACCGTAGATGAAAAATTATATGCAATATTGTAATTGTTTGAAACACTTTATTATCAAATTTTAGGAATTAAGTAATAAATAGACTTTAATATTGACTAGATTATATCATCATCAACAATAATCATCATCAATAATTAATCATCACACATCAAACCATCTCTCATAACATCTTTAATATTGACTCAAAATTTAAAGAAAACGCAATTAATTAAAGTATTAATCATCATCTATTTAACCTTAAGTAATTAGGGAAATGATAATTAAACGTAAAAACAAAAAAAACTTTTAATTTATTCTTTACACCTTATATACATTCTTTACGATTTTGTTTGCGAATACCAATTAAAAGTTTAATTTCCTTTGTTCCGCTGATGGAAATACGACTCTACGTCAACAAAGGTACAGATATAAAGGCACTCTGACTTTGTAGTGTTATCCTATATTAAAAAAAAGCTTTTTACAAAAAAAGAACTATTTTTAATGGACTGAAGATATACAAACATAAAAACTATAGTTTCTAAGAATGAAAACATAAGCAATTTGCAATCCCCGTCTTCGCATATTCCACCGACCAAATCCACTAGTGAAAGTAAGTATTATGAAAAAGTGCCCACACGAAATTTTTCCTCTCAGATATTGTGAAAGGAATAATCTTAGAAAAGCGAAGTAGTGAATGTCTAGATGTTTAGTAATATTTCTCGATCTGTCACCAGTGACGAGTTCGCGTGTACCTAGGCAAGTAATAGAATTCGAGACAAGCTATACCTAGTATTATAAACAGGACTGTTCGTTAGGGTACCGTGATCGATCACGACTACAGAGAGCAAAATTTCATCAAGGCTCCGACACCGTTTGTGTAAATTCAGCAGAACAAAAAAAAATGCTTCGCGCTGTTTGGTTAGAATTACGTATTGGTACTTACTTTTGAGCAAATAGAAGGTAAGAAAGCTTTTGAGCGTTGAAGGACGAGCGAAACGTGTCTATGGTGATACAAGTTAAATCTTACTTTGGGTGCCAGAGTTCATCGTTATTCACTCTTTTCCTTAGTTGAATGGCTGCATAGTGTTTAGTAAAGTATTTTTGTACATTTGTTTGTACAGGGTTTACAATAATGTTTACAGGTGGAAGTGGCAGCCGGTTCAATGTAGGTTGTAAAATAAACTTTTTTATTATTTTTTATTTACTAGTAAGTAATTATCATAATAATAATGTAGTGTGCTCGTCCTACAACTACTGATATACTATGTTCAAATTATAGGCGAGGACGCTGGCACCCTAAACACAAGTTAAATCTTACTTTGGGTGCCAGAGTTCATCAAAATCACTATTTCCCTTAGTTGTAACGCTGCTTAGTGTTTATATAAGTGTTTTTTGTACAACTAAAGTTAATAAAGACATTTTTTGTTTTTTTTTGTTTTGATAAATTACAGGTGATCCCCACAGGACCATCCGGATAAACAGCGCCAATAAATCGCTTAGCATTTTTATTGTTTACTTCATAGCAACATTATCTTTTATTTGACGCCCTTTATAAATATATCGGCAACATTTGCCCTGCCATTTACGACATCTGCGTTGGAATTATCGAATATTGATCACATTTCGCTCGCGACAAATTCAACCGTTAAACTCGATTCCGTATCGATATTTTCCATAAGCTCGTAATATTGTGGTTATGTGATTGTTGACTGATGAAGTTTAATCTAGTTATGCCGAATTAATTTCAATAGATAAATAGAACACGAACACCAAAGAGTCATCATTCATCGTTAGGCGCCGATCGGTAATGTCCGGAACTTGGCTCCGATTAGATTGTCTTCCGGACTTTCCAACTAACAAGTAGTTAGTAGGAAACTGTCCGAACTGCCGCTGCCGTCGCGACTGAATGAATGCTCGTATTAATATCCTGTTTAATAGCAACGCTCGACACAATGCTGGAGAGCCCTCGTACCTGAACGAGCGCGACTATTTACACATTCAATAACAGATACGAATTATAAATCTGTTAAAATATTGATGTACGCATTTATCGACGCGTAAAAGCCCTTTATCTGACCATTAATTCAATGAACATTCCCTAAAAAGAAAATAAATCCCTCAGTAAAATACCTAAACCAAATATCATATTTTATTAACATTAACGCCAGCTTAATGAATTTATTGTTCATCTCGGTTTATGAGTTGAATGAAAACGATGACGTTAAAAACAAATATAGCAAAGCGGTTTAATGGCGTCATATTTTATGTAAGCTTAGCTTTTATTTCATGAACCCTTGCATTCGTTTCAGAGATAACAAGTCGGAGCCGGCGACGTGCGCCATCGAGGCGCGCAAATATCCATCTCGGATGTAATTGGAAAGCTCGCTACAATAAAAGACTGGGGGTGACACGGGCCGATTTGAAACCATACAGATGTACCTACATCCATGTAACCATGTCAAGAGCCTACATTTCTTTTCATACTTAAATGTAAATCAACTAACATTTTACGCGATTCATGTTCGAGATTGCGTCCCATTTACTTCATTATTTTGTAACAGTTACAGCTTTAGTGGGACCGTTAACTTCTATATTTGCTTAACTAGCATTAAATACTGCCGTGTACAACAATTTTCTTATGGTTTTCTTTAAGTAAATGATGAATGCATTAATAAATTGTGCATTTATGGTAGTCAAATAATGAGTAGCTTATAAATAGTATAGAGCTACGCCGCATTCTATTTACAATAACCTTGCCTCGGCCTGTAAATAGTTTTCACAAGCGCATTACCTTTACTTAATGTTTAATTAGTACAAACATAAAAAAAATATATTAATCCCGCTGTCTACGAAACAAATTTCAATTTACTCGCTCACGAAAACAGAAACAGCACAATTTATAGTTTGCTGACAACGCTGTCAGCAAATCCTACGCAATATGATAAAATGTTTTAATAGAAACAGATGAAATATTATACGAAATCCACTCCCGTCCCGCTGGATAATCGAAAGGTACGCAAAGCGGAAGAGAGGATCAGTCGCAGGTATGGATATGGATGGAAAAAATGAACGCAACGTTTGATGAAAAACAGCTACGCACGTGTTTCGCGCGTCACTGAGTCTACGCGCGCAGGCACCACATAGGCCTTAGCAAGTAGCGAGTGCTGCGACTTCGCGGCCGGGTGGCCCGTGTAGTTTTAAATTAAAAACTTTTCAAATGTTCAATTGAATATATTTAAAAAAAAATAGAATTTTAACAGTAAAATTATTTTTGTGTTATCTACCTACAGGTAGATATATGGCGACTTTTAAATATGTATTAATCAGATACCGTACCTATTACCCTATTGTAGATCAAACATAATTATTAATAAGGATTTTATGACTGGCAACACAAGATCCAGTGGAACCGGATTTAGCCCAAAACTAATCCGTACACAGAGCTGATGGGTGCACAAGCGGATTAACTCGTGTTAACTAGGTTGCAAGCATGTAACAAAGCAACTAAATTTTAGACAATACAGGAAGGAAGCCAGCTTATCTTGCACAGGCAGCCTGAACTAGGGCGACAAAGTCGAGCACAGGCCATTGACGTCATGAGTCTGATTCTGTAAATTCTCTTTGAATAATTTTCATGTAAATATTTATTAAACAATAATTTTGTGACTCGGGTCGACATAATTCTTGGAATCGTGTTTACCCTAGTAATTTCTTCGTCAGCCAATTAGTGAGTGGCTTTAACAAAGGTATTATCTATTAATTTGGGAGTTGTATTCACAAATTTAGAGGTAATTTGATAAACACGACGAACATTTTCTTGAAAGGCACCTCAAGGTTTCATTTCTACTCATCCACATGCTACCCCTCACTCACTTTACATAAGAATAGAAGTGCACCGTAATGCAATACGTTACAGTGATACGATGCGAATGTTTCCGAACCCGTACGATCACGATGCGTAAATATTGGATTCGCATTTGATCTGGAACAAATCAGTCGATATCGGCCGTAAACGTCATCTTCACAATGATAAATCGTTGCTCTGACCTGCTTACAAATGTAGCCAATATCCCTTCTTGTATGAGGATACATTTACCTAATACGACAAAAAACGCATTACTGAAATTCACATTCGATATAGGTACTTGTAAGTATACTCCATTACATTAGTAAGTTGAGCAAACAAAAAGACCGAGGTCCACAACCACATTGTGAACGAAAATGAAAGTTGGTTTTCGATTGGTACTTCGATGTTTTATTTAGACAAAAGATAACACAGGAGTTATCTACTAAGTCATTTCTTAAAATAAAAACAAACCTGAAAGCTCATGGACTTTGTAGATCGACGAAAGAACTCAACACCTAACCACATACCCAACTCAGTTTACAAATTACGAAACGTCAATACTAATATTTCTTGTTACAAACAAATTTTGAAATGGAAAACGAAATGCTATTTTTCGCCGGAGCATCGAGCGGCTTTCGGCTCGTCACTCGATTAGGGAAGTGTTCATTAAATTACGCGATTGCCAGCGTCCAGTTTGTCGAGCAGATTGCACTGACGATGGCAATTCCTACAAAATCAGCAAAAACCTGCCCCAGAATATTATTCGAGTTTTTGCTGAAGTTAATTGAAAATAAACGTTCAAAATAAGTGCCGAAAAATAAAGTTTTTACATTAAGGCGCAGATATACGACTTCTAATGATTTTAAATTCAACATCACGTCTAATCGACCGGACCGATTTCTTTGAAAAAAATAAATGAACTTTCACCGTATAAAAGACAATTTAATTCCCCGAATTTCAGTATACGGTTTTTATTTGTTTGCTGTTTAACAAATCAACAATAGATGATTGTTTCATATTTTGCAATAAATTACCAGCGATGTGTCATCGCGCATCTCTTTCTTTTCTATGCAGTCCGATAGTGACCGCGCTTTAGGTCATGTAGTCGCCTTAAGTAAATATAAGTAAAAATAAGTAATAACTTTATTTTTTTATACTTAGTCAACTAGCAGACTGGAAGCTGACCCCAACATTATTGGGCAAAGGCTAGGCAGATGATGATGATAGGTCGAGGGCCAAGTTTCAAATATTTAGATCAAAGGAATAAGATTTTACATATAAACTGTATTCCTTCTTTCCACTAACTTACTAACCCCTTTTTTACCTGTTAGGTTAGAAAAAAGTTTCGAAAAACAAAAATACTCTTAATTCTTTCTTTTCTGTCAAAAGTTTAAGTTTTCGAGTTAGACCGCGCGTTAAAATTCTTCCATACAAACTTTGAAACCCTCCAATCCAAGAGAGATTGGAGGGTTTCAAGGGGTAGTTTAGAAAAACTAGAATTATCAAACTTTAATAACTTACTTAGATACAGAGCCAAGTATATTAAGTCAAGGAATACGATTTTTCGTACAAAAGAAAACCCCCCTTTTCATCCCCTTAAAGGTCGAATGTCAAAAACCCCTTTAGTGCTCCCTTATAGAGACCGTGTGCGAAATGTCATATTCCTAGTTGCGGCTGTGCGTTGATATGTCAGTCAATTAGTCAGTTTCTCCTTTTTTGTATATATTTAGAAAAACTAAAATGAGTAGGTACAAGCAATATTAATAAATTTAATATCCCCAATATACTTATTAGTGACGAGCTATTGAGCAAGATGTCTTAATAATTTGAGATAATATTTCAAGACAGTAATTACCAATAATAACTGAGACATTGAACTATTGGCACTCTTAATAGAGTGAACCACAGCTCGCACTCACGAACATATAATCAATAATACTTGTACCTATACTAACTATGTCTTCTTGATTATGCTTTCAAATAAAGTTAAGTAGACTAGAGACATTTAATTTGCCTCTGTATTTGCAATGCTACCAATAAAAATAGAAGAGAAATTGAAATGGAAAAGACGGATTTAAATAAAGTATCTAAAGGTCTCAAAACTACCGACGTATTTAGAATGTAAAAGACAACATTTTAATAAATGCTGCGTTATTTTCATAAGGATAAGGATTTAAATTATACAAACGCATTTCTCGGTTACAAGCGACTTGAAGTATCGAATCGTACCTATCTATAAGAATACGAATTTTAAAATATTGCCTACGATTTACTAAAACATTGTCCTCTTCTAAGCAAAACGGAGGTCCATTCAGAAGCTATGTAAACAAAACGACCTAAAATAATCATCCATGTCAATACAGAGTTCGTTATTGTTCCGACTTCGCTACTTTATGAAATATCTTAGCAATATATATATGCTTGAATAATACGATATTTTTGGGACAATATTTTCTCATACTTACCGAAAAATACATAGTAAAATCTTTGGTTTGCGTACCAGGGGCCATTGATGGATAAATGATACAATAAAGTACTGTAACTTGCTGCTCTAGGTCGCCTAGCTTTAGGTGAATTTGGCAGACTTCCAAGACTTTGAAGATTATGATTTATAGCTCCCATGTTACGACTAGTTTAGACCAATTCATATGTAAATACCGTATTAGTAGAGACTGTAGAGATGCATTTCTTATTAGATTAATTGGGAATAGTTCTAATCGTCAATAATTTTTTGTTAATTTAGCAAATAATAAGAATGGAAAAATACATAACATAAGCAAGCAAAATTATACTTCAAATACACATAATACAAATATTTTTCCCATAACAAGCTTGTGTATGTTCATCCATATTTTATTTAAATATTTATCTAGTTTTCCCCCATTGACTAGAAGTTATACGAAGGGAGGCTCGCATTTCGCTCTGCCTTCTGCTGAGTCGGGTAATAACTGCGACATATAATTTGGATTAGGTACGTCCGAATAATTATATAGTTACCCGCAGCATAAACCTGTTTTAATTAGGGCAACTTGATTGGCGATCCATTTTATTAGTGCGAAACACAGAACAGATAAAGTTATCTGTTCTGTGGTGCGAAACATAAAACTAATAAAATGGAGTGCTTATAAAGTTCACTTGGCGCAAACATCGTCGGAAAACTCCTTAGCCCTAACTGGGTGGTTAGGGGTAAAGGAGGTTTCCGACTTAGGGCTGATTTTTCCTACGCCAGATAATTTTATCGGAGGAATAATTTTGAATTATTGACAGTTCTTCCAAAAACACTTTTACAAAAAAAAAGCAACCATCTTCCAAAAAAGACACTGCAATGTGAAAAATAACTTTAATATCGGAAGTCGGTGTCGTTGGGTTCGCATTTTCGTTGTTGCTTTTTTGAAAGTCGGTTTTTTGTAAAAAAAAGTTTTTCTTTTTCACTTACACGTTGTACTTACCCCACAAAAATTCGTATAACACTACTTGTTAAGTAAATATCAGTGACAGGAAGTTATTATAACATCATCAATACAAACTAAGTGGCAAAAATACGTACCTATTATTGAAGCTAAATCAAAACCTACCCAAGCAAAGTTAATAAAAAATTAAAAAACTCGATATCCGTGGGCATACTCTAACCATTATAAAAATAATTTTTGAAATCGATTTACAATTGCCGGAGATATTGCGTAACATAACATCAGTTGTAATATCAATTAATGTAACCGCCAAAAGGCGACTTTACAGGAGAGGCAAAAAACTAAATTCAATTCACAAAAAAAAAATCCAAATCGGTTCGTAAATGACGGCGTACTGAGGTAACAAACATAAAAAAAAATACAACCGAATTGATAACCTCCTCCTTTTTTTGAAGTCGGTTAAAAAGAGTTGTAACTTTTTGTGTAAGTAGTTACTCATCCTATTGCAATGCTGTTTAGAGCATTTTTCTCAAAATGTTGACACCTGTTATCTGAAAGAAACCATATGAAGCCTACTATTATAGATGACAGGGTAGGTACGTAATTTTTTATTTTTAAATATCGTGTTCATTCAAATTTTTTGAAAAAAAAAAATAATAACAGCTATAACGTAACTTATAGAATATAACATCTAGCTAGGTGAACGTAACAGTCAGAAAGTTATAATCTAAAACAAAATAAGTAATGTAAGAGTAATGATGTGTGTGTGTGTGTGTGTGTGTGTGTGTGTGTGTGTGTGTGTGTGTGTGTGTGTGTGTGTGCGTGTGTGCGTGTGTGTGTGTGTGATGTGTGTGTGTGTGTACGATGCACCTAAAATAAGATTACTATACCACAATAGGTAAAAGAATTAAAAATGAAACCATGACATATAAATTAATAATCTGATAGATACATGGCGCTCACATATTTACAAAAATGGAAAAAGTAAACGATTTTCATTAAAAAAAAATATATATATATATATATATATATATAAAAGCTATTTTAACAAGTAATAAGTCAGGGTGTGAGTTAAGAGTAATTACAGAATGTAAACAAAGTAAAAAAGAATAAATTTACAATTAAATTAGCAACCAGTTTGATTTTGTCTAGACTCTAGATTGTCCTATGGAGCAGGACCAGCATGTTTCCAAGCATAAAAAGTATAATACCAAGTCTGTCGTTACATTAACCCATACATTGCTCTTTCTCTTAAAATGTGCCATACATCACAAAAATGAGTTGAAATTATAAAAAATAGTGGCACTCCGGGAGTGCCGACAGAAGTGAAAACAATTACGTGTGGAAAAATCAGCCATATATATAGCCATAGCAATGTAACACATAAACCCATCACATATAAAATGTAGTCTATAATAATAAGATTGGGTTTTACTAATAATTGATTAAATTCACTGAAGATAAATTCTTAGTTGATAGAAATTACATTGCTTTAACTTGCGAATAGTCGGTGCAGGAACTACGACGGCAAAAAAATGGGCCATGAAAAAAAACTGCGTCTCCATTTTTCGTATAAACCTTGATTATCCTCCATGATGAGACCGACAAGGTCCGCCAGTTACCGCAGCTATTTGCGTTGAATCCATCTGCGTCAACACATCATCCCAAAATTTGACCCTTTACTTAAATACGTGACGTTTACCCTGGGAAGCTTTCACACGTTCATCAATTTGATTCAGTTTAACATTATTTGGAAATCATATAGGTCGGGTGAATAGATTTCAAATAACAAAGTAACCTTGATTATTTCAATAATTTAAAACTATCATCAGTTAAAAATTAATGTCTGCAAAAGCAGGCTAGATCGTAAATAGACGATGGTACGGTCGCCAATGTCCGACTTAACTACGGCTCCAATCTATTTATCCAGTGAAAGTATCAAGGCAAGATTGATAGGGTGGATACTCAGCAACGACAAACAGAGAGCTCCAATTGGTTATACCTACACATACATCCAGGTCCAGCAAACACATAACCCGACAATATAGTGCTCAGAACTATTCATCGATGTTTGGGTGAACAAGAACACAATAACATAATTGTGGATATAATTATTTACCTGGTATAAAACTAAAAACTATGTTCCTTCTAGTGATGAAGTACCTACAGCTATACCAAAAAATATAACGGAATTTTATAAAAACACAACACATAAATAGGACAAAGAGACTAGGACGAATTAATCTTTTGATATTCGTCATAGAATCGGAACAACATAAACTACATAAACATTTATATATTCTTTTTCCTAGCTCAATTCTGTGAAAGCCTCTTGTGAAATCCGAGCGATGAATAAAAACTGTGCTGTTATGAACGTGTAGGCACCGTTTTCATATAATTTGGACTGGATATAGGTACTAACATTCTTGTGGGATTGGAATAATTTGATAGCAAATTACATAGGAGGTAGAACGGGTTTGCTTAAATGTTTTACCTGTTCCTAAAATTATTAGGATTTGGCGTGGATGTGGTTGTATTTATGTATGAGGAATGCTCAGCTATTACACATCGTGCCTCCGTACCCGTTCGTTTTATTTTGTGTTGGTAGAAAGCCGTGGAATTTTGAAATGAAAGGAATCAGCTTACGTGACGCGGGCGCAAAGGGGCACCCGTACCGCACCAGCAAAACGAGAAACAAATTCACGGGAAATCTCATGCCCCAATTAATATTTTGCTATTAACGGAGCTGAACGGACCGACGTTTATTTATTTGTGTAAATCAAAGCTGTTTCACTTGTTGAGGCCTTCTGGCGTGAAAAACTCAATAAACAATTTTATAATTGAGTTTAATTTACTTCAACGGGATGTGAGAAATATTTAACGTAGACGTAATTAGGTATAATTAATTCTAATTGTGAGTTTTGAAATGTATCTTCAAACTTTGTCACTTATGAAGTAAACGGAAGTTCAAATAATAATGTTGCAACACCTACGACACTTTTTGGCTACTGCCACATATCTAAACGGCTCTGTAATTTGTTATTCTATCAAATAAAACACGAGAAACGAGGAAACTTCAAGATTTAACTTCCTGATAAATGATTCTCGCGAGGGTGACATTTATCTTTACAAAACTTTTACTCGTTTTTTATTTATTTAAGTAACAATTTTGATAACAAGAAAAATAAGTTATAACGAAAAAATAATTTTCGAAAATCCTCCGAGAAACCCGCTGTTATGGCAACGACGAAATTAAAGGCACAATGTTTTAAATATAATTAAATTTTGATGAATAACCAAGCCAATAATATATCCTAAGTACCTATGTAAAGTTTACTTAGGTACACAGTGTTTGGTTTGACTTAACTTTACATTTTAAAGTATCGATGCAGGCTCTACCCCGTACTTCTTCTGCCTAAAAATACATACCTATAGTTGCTATAAAACATCGACGTATCTTATGTAGGTGGGTAATGTGGCTTCTAGCAGAATGTTGTATTAAGATTTACAAGTTCTTAATACATATTCTACACTACAAGTGCAAAGTAAGTAGGTACATGTGTATCTCCCCACAAACTTAGGCATTTGCAAGGCCTTTGCGTGTAAGCCTCAGTAAGTTATATATCTCCGTAGAGACCTGTAAATATCCATTACAAGTTTCACTAACTGGCTAAGAGACTACTAGTTAGCCAATAACGTGGCCGGCTCTATTTCACGTTCTCCGTGAGACTACTTACCCACCTACGTGGTGTAAATTATTGTTAGGCTTGAATTAAATATGTACATTTATTAACTAAGGCAAAGATATTTTCAGTTAGAGTGGCAAGAGTTCAAAATTCTACCTATCAACCACTTTCATATTCAAACTATTTGTTCTTTTATGTATTATTTCAAATGCATCCTATTATGTATTTTCTAATTAAGAAATCACATTCATTATTGTATCAATGATTTATTATGAGTCGCAGTGACAACCCGATGACATGACAATGTAAAAAAGAAGAAATATATGAGATAATGAATGAAGTTGAAACAAAGAGGCCACATATATAACACCTCCGTCCCAAATCGTCTAGTTGTTAAGTTCCGAAGGGTGTTCGGTGTTACTGTTCCTCTCTTGGTATTAATGTACCCAGCATCTGATCAACATGTCTTTTGCAAATCTGACCAGAATCAGTCTCTATTTGATAGTGCAATTGGCCTAATATCCTTGAAACGGTTCCGAATTCCCATTTAATTTGGTCGTCTGTGTAGCTGCGTATTTGCACTCTCTGCCCAACAGTAAATGAGCGTACCTTTGCCTCATCAGTCGGCGGACGTTTTTCATCCCTCGTCTTCGCCTTGAAACGAACACTTAGGGTGTTTCTTATCTCCCTGCCAAACATGAGCTCATATGGGCTTTTATTTGTGTTGCTGCTCGGCGTCCTCCGTAGGCGTTCCTTAATAGCCAGCAGTTTGTCTTGTAGAGAGCCTGGCTCTGCCCTGATGCTATGTATTGCCTTTTTAATTGTTTGTACGTATCGCTCTGCCTGTCCGTTCGTGGCCGGATGGTATGGGGCTGTGGTTTTGTGAACAACCCCGCTTTCTCTGAGGAATGATTCGAATTCATTTGAAACAAATTGTCGACCGTTGTCTGATACTAAAGTAAGCGGAAATCCAAATGTCACGAAAAGTTCTTTAAGTTGGCGGATACTCCATGAGCTTGTGGTCGTTTTTGTTTCTACAATTTCCACCCATTTTGTGAAAGCATCCACTATTATAAATAAGGAATAACCCTTAATCGGCCCAGCAAAATCGATATGGACCCTTTGCCATGGGCCTGATGGTGTGTCCCAATGATGTAGTACTGCGCATGTAGGTTGATTTTGCTTTAATCGACATTCTCGACAACTTTTAACTATTTCTTCTATATCTTGATCCAAATTTCTCCAGAACACGTATCCACGCGCCAGTAATTTCATTTTTACTATTCCAAGATGTCCTGTGTGTAGTTCTTCTAAAACCTGGTGTCTCAGGGTTGCCGGAATCATTACTCGAGTTCCTTTTATAATGCAACCGTCTTGTAAGGTCAATTCATTGTCATTGTAGCCGTATCTTCTCACTGAGGTACCATTTTTTAAAGCTTCCAATAAATGGTTGTATTCATCATCACGTTCGGTATTTTCGGCAATTTTTATACGGTCGACGGCGTTTATATTTGCCAGATCCAAGTTGATGGCTCGTATCCATGCTCGACCGAAGATAGGGTCAACATCTTGTTTGATGATGTATACTTTTCCTTCAAGTGTTTGGTCTTTGTATTTATATGTAACGTAGGCTACTCCAAGTGGTGCGAAGATTTCTCCTGTATATGTTTTCATTATGATATTAGTTTTATAAATCTTGCATCTAGTGTTCAATGTTTTAAAATCCTTGTAAGATATAGATGACAGAGCAGCTCCTGTATCTACTTCCATTTTCAGTTTCGAGTCATTGATGCGTACATTTATCATAAATTTGTCTGTGCTGTTAGATCGTACTAAATTCATATCCCAAGGGGTGGTGTCATCGACTGTATCTGAAGAGTTGTCCGTGTCCTGCACCACCACGTGTTCAGGTTCCAGTTGGTTGTTCCCAGGAGTTGATTGTAAGCAAACGCGAGCAAGGTGACCTACTCGTTTGCACTTGCTGCAAGTATCCTTGATGCTGCGACATCTGCTAGCTAGATGTTCCTTGCTTCCACAGCGAAAGCATTTCCCTCGTAAGTCCTTAATCGTTAAAGGTTTATAATCAGGTCTTTGATTGCGGTGTTTAGGGTCAGCTTGAATAGTTTTCACATTTAGTAAACCTTGGTTTGAAGAGTGAGCTGGTGACATATAGCTGCTGTCAGATTTTGCTAGTTCAATCGTGGTTGCTTTATTAATTAAGTCAGAAATATTGGTCACCATTGTTTCCTGTAGTATTTTGGTTCGAATATCGGTGTCATTTAATCCTCTTATAAATTGTAAGGTAAGAAAATTATCACAGATCGACTTTTTACAGTTATTGCACGTGAACTCGCAATCTTGAGCTAAATGTTTCAAGTCTGACGAGTATGACATGACTGTCTCATCAGAGCCTTGAAGTCGAGAAATAAATTTGTGTTGACGAGCCCAAATGCTCGGTTTTGGATCTATATAGTGTTGTAATATTTGAACCAAGCTGCTGAATTCTAGTTCACAAGGATCGTTCGGTGCGCACAAGTCGTAAGTTTTCTGGTGTAATTCTGGTGGCAATAAACTAAGCAGCGTGAGGGTCTGGATTTGTGAATTTTGACAATTATTTAGCTTCATGTAGGTTTTTAATCTCTGAGCAAAATTATTGAAACTTTCACCTTCCTGTAACGGTTGAAAATTAATTCTTGGTGTCGTTTCCGGTGTACTTACAAGTGAAGCCGTGACGTAAGTCGATGGTGCGCTCGGTGGTGTAGTGTATAAGCCATGCAGCTTTAGCTTTAATTGTAATATTTACTCTTCTGTAGAATGCCGCTGTTCAATTTCAGCTTCCGCATCATGTGTTTGTAATAGTTCAATTTCATTTTGTACTCTTTCAAATTTTTCTTCATAATTTGTTAGACTTGTCAAACGTGAACTTACTTCGTAATCCGAAGGATTTTGTAACTTTGCTAGTGTATGTTCAAACTTTGTCAGCTGGCCGCGTATATTTGCGCGCAGGCGAGTAAGTCGCGCCAGTTCTATCCCATCCTCGTCGCCAATATTATGTATTTTCTAATTAAGAAATCACATTCATTATTGTATCAATGATTTATTATGAGTCGCAGTGACAACCCGATGACATGACAATGTAAAAAAGAAGAAATATATGAGATAATGAATGAAGTTGAAACAAAAAGGCCACATATATAACACATCCTAAAAGCCATTACCTATTTACTTGATTTAAGTCGATAAGAAGATAATTCTAGCATGATTAGGTTGATTTGAGCATACTATTAATTTGTATTAATAATCTTGTAATATTAATTTATTAGTAATCTAAAGATATTAGTTTGTCAAAGTATTTTAGTTGATTTGTTTATTCTTGTTGTTCAACAATTAGATAATAATGAGTGGTGGGCAAAATGACATGGTTATCGTTCTGTCCGCTACCGTTGTACTTATCGATTCATATCGACTAATTTTTATAAAAAAAATATAGTGGAACACCGAGCGAAGTTGCAATTGTACCTAAACTGCTACGATGAATAATAAAAGTTATAAGTTTGTTTTATTCCTGGCCAAAAATACGTACCTACGTCAATTCTACGTCGTCGTATGAAAGATATTGTGCTTAAATGCCACAAAAGTCTGTTATTTTGCAGTTACCTTTACCCGTGAGTGCCAGCGTAGCAAGATATAAGGCGGTAACGGGGCGGCTGAGCGTCAGGCTGATAACCGCGCAAGACGCGAGTGTCAGGCACCCGGGGCTGACAATTAGTGCACTGTGGCCCTCAGACGGCCCTCCGCCGACTTTCGCGGAGTTGAAACTAAACGCGACGGAATCACTCTCCACGAACTCGACACTCGCAAAACGTACGCCCGTTATAAATGTTGCAATTTTAATGTGGATGACAAAAACTGTTCTTACTTTGAAACTGCACTGCAATACTGTACATGCACACATGACGTTTTTGTGTATTGTTACATGACACTTGATCCGCCTTTGAAACTTTTGTTGGTATACCTTGCTTTGTAGTCTCAGGCTGAGCCTCCTGAATGTCCATATTTAATTTACACAATCACTTTTCTCTACAACTCTATTAAAAAAAACTGAAGTATCTATTAATTCCTACAAACTATAACAAAGAATCTACATACTTGTTTAAGTGTAAGTAAGTACCTACGTAAATAAGTATTTCTCTTTCACATTTGCAGCTTTGTCATCTATTTAATTAAACCGTTAAACAAAGTAGTATAAAGAACAATAAAAAACAAAAATTAAAGACTTCATCCCTTTTAGCTTCAATATAAACACAAAGAACGGAATCGTTTGATCTGAACAATGTCTATTGTTGGCTACGAATGTTAATCAGCGACTTTAACCGCATGGCCATCATTTTGAAGACAAGTGAAATTTAAAAATATAGCTAGATACTTTCTGGATGGGGTTAAAATTGTTTTCATAGAATAATACAAAAACACTGATCCTAAGTTTCTGAAGGAACTATATTTAGTACCTAACTACCTCAATATTTAAAGAAAAATACTAGTATAGATATTTATACGAGTAAATAACCAATTGTCTCAAAGTTACCTGACTGAAAATATTGGAGTGCTGTGCCGCTTTCAAAACCAAAGGATATTATCCGTTATATCCAACTTCTCCAAGTGCTATTTCTGTATTGAATGAATATTTGATTCTGTAACAAGCCGGAAGTGGAGGCTGAGAAGTAAGAAGGCTAAGTCTAAATCGAGCAAATCGGAAGCTACATCTGCTTCCTAATTCAACAGCAGCGATGTTTAGCTTCGTTCAAACTAAGTAAAACCTATTTTTGTATTGCTCGCACTACGATTTCGTAAATTCGCGTAAGGCCCTTTGTACACACACGTTTGTCTTGCTTTGAAATACTACCGTTTATGCGCCATGTGTAGGAGGTCGTGTGTTGTATGCATCACTATGGAAGCTTGTTGACAGACACATTTTTTCTACGGTGTGGTTTATACGCCGAACACGGGCGAGGCCAATGCGTTGCGTCTTCGCAGCACAGTGTTCAGGCGTTGCAGCGCCGACGCGACGCAACGCATTGGCAATGCCCGTGTGGCATCACCTTCTTTCATATATCTACTAGCTTTCGCCCGCGGCTTCGGCCGCTAGGTATGTCGATAAAAACAATCTCTATCTCTCTGCCAATTTTTATCGAAATCCGTTCAGTGTTTTAGGCGTGAAAAGGTAACATACAAACAGACAGACAGACAGAGTTACTTTCGAATTTATAATATTAGTATGGATGGGCATCACCCTTAGCCATAGAAATGTATATGTCGCAGCCAACTGGTTAAATTAGCCGTTCAGTTAACTGCCTAGCCTTTCAACTAAACGGCGGCCGTTCAACTAACGGCCTGAATGATATTCAATTACAGTTTAGGTTGGAAGTCTGTAACCAATCACGCGCGAGCCGAATTGGTTGCAGTAATTAAGGCATTGCACCCCGACCAAGTGGGTTAGGTTAGGTTAGAACTGTGATCAACCGCGTTCGAGCCGAGGGAGGAAGCGAGGCGAGCACTACTTCTAAAGGCCAGGCAGTTAACTGAACGGTTAATTTAACCAGTTGGCTGCGACATATATATGCCCTTAGCAGCTGATGTGTCGCAGGTATGTACAGCATCTCTAGGTCTCAACTACATAGGTAGTTTCATTCATTGCAAGGACACTTAGTAACTGATTATGACGAAAGACATAGCAGTAGATAGGTAGCTAAAAAACGAGATGAAATCCGGATGGAGTCATAGGAAAGGAAGGGTTTAAGGACAGCTAGTTCAAATTATATTAATGAAACTATTACAACCTATCTTGTGCTGTAACTGTAACATATTATGGTGATTATGGCAGTTGTATACATGCTTAGACTCTCTCACAATCGATTCAATACAGGGTTAATTTTCAAAGACCAGCAAAATTTAAGGTTGTGGTACAGGCCATCAAACTGAATAACTTTCTTCATGGGACCAATATCGTAATCGCGAAAAATGTATCGTAACTTCAATATATATAATATATACTCGACTCGATAACATACTCGACCTAAACGTATGGGACGGCTGAATTTTTATTCGCGATTCTTACGATGTTGGTACCATGGAGAAAGTGGTTCAGTTGGATGGTCTGTACCACAGTCTGTACCACACCCGGATGGTCTTTGAAGACTAACACGAGGTTTGTGATTTGAAGAAAGTAGCAAATCTCAACTAATTATTCTCAAATACAGTCATACTTCATACTTAAGTCATACTTAAGTACAGATTAAGATGTTCTCAACTTCAAATTCTCAATTCAGAAACTGGGTGTAACCCTGTATACCCAGGTAGATCCGTCGTCGTCTGAAAGAAAAATTTTTCTTCACACTTTCAGCTATATGTACCTATATAATTTTAGCCTAGCACAACTGGCTACATTGTAGGTACCTATTATACAGCTTTCCATCAAATAACAGCTATAGGTACCTACTTATCTAAGCTTGTTTCTAAGTACTTATATTGCCAGAGTGGATCGGAGATGCCATTTTCCGCTCGATCGCTCTCAATCATACCCATGTCAAAACCTTGGTGCGGTTGAGAAGTAAAAAAAGATATTTCAGTGAATTCAACTTATATTCTGATCTTTTAACAAAGCTATATTTATTATTTATTTTATAACGGCATGTAAATCTTAAAAACCAAATGTTTTCGCATCCTTTCTCGAAGCAACGTGGAGGAACATGTTGGTTATTAAAAGATAGCCTCTACTATAAATGACATCAATTTCATAAGTCAATTATTTAAATTCTTATAGGGTTGATATTAAATCACAGTAACGCATCGCATCTTCTCCGAAAAAATAATCCATCCGCGCGCAAAATTGCGGGGAATCAAATTTTGTGAAAAACCTCGTTACCTCGTCGTTTTGCTTCATTATTATGTACATACGTAGAGATAGAGATTTATACGCATATGATGTGGGAATGAAAGAGTAATTTTCTACCCTGCCTCGCGTAACCGAATGTAATCTCATTACTATTTATGTAAATGTAATGTGTGCGAGTAATTTTACAAAGAGTGGGTTTGTGAGATGGTTATGTTCGCAATCACAGCAGAGACCTTACGTCAACACATAGGTGCCTTACGTAGGGAATCGTTTGATCTCTTTGTTATTTGAGTACATTTTAAATATTAAAAGCTTGTTGATACAGCTTTAACTATTTCATAAAACGGTAGCGAAAACGTGCCAAAACTAATTCAAATCGTTCCGCCGCCGTGGAGAGTGGCAGCGCAGGACGGCGACAGCGGGCTGGCTGCATTAGCGGGCGTCAGTCCCCCTAGCAAACGTCGACGGAATTATACACAAAGTACCTATGACGGTATATGTCACCTGTTTCAGATCTAATCAGAGCTGAAGGAAGGACGAAGGGCCCGCCCCCCATCGGGTGACTTGATGAAGACTGCTTTACAAATACGAATAATAATGAAAATATCATTACAAATCATTATTGTATTATTGTAGCACGGTGACATCACCGTTTCGTCACAGTTTTCGAGAAAAAGGGATGAAGTAAAGGTGCCGGTTGTTCAATACCCAAATAGGATGGCTACATAAACTTATCTACTCATCAATCAATTGCAGTTTTATCTACTCAACGAATCTAGGTACTTACCTACCTACTATTAGCACTAGGTTTAAAGCCTTATGTATTCTTCCCTTTAATATTCTGACTGACCAATTCCTTGACAATTTAAAAGTACTTACTTACTGGTTTATGGCTATATCCAGGTTTGAATTTATTAGCATAAATTTGATTTTAAACTCACTGCTTATTAAATATCATAGTAGTGGTCCTAACTCTTAATCCTTAGACTAAAGCTGCGTATCGTTTTGTTATTCATGGAAGATAAGATTAACAGCCGTCCTTTCAGCAATTCAACAGACGGTTAGGAACGTTAACATCAGACGGAGTAGCTAGTAGCCGTGCACCGTAATCCTTGCTGCAATTGGATTAAGTAATTACCGTGGCCTGTTTCACCCGACTAGATAAACTAGGCTGACACCTATCACCGAACCACTGGATATTGATTCAACCATGATTTAGTTTAACCAATCAACGTCCGGTCAAAAGATTCTAAGTAATTTGGATAGATTTACTTCCCTAAAAGTAGGTACCTATCTAGGTAATTTATTATAATTATCTATTTATTAACAGGATTTTAACCTTTGTTTTCATTCTCAAGGTGACTTTACAGGGCAGATATCTAGCGCTGCAGTTGGTAAAAATAAACAAATATTAAAACAAACTTTACGGTAACGGGGAACCAAAATAATCGAACGGTGATCTAGGCCTTTGAAAATAATTTTACGAATAAATTTCATCGACCGTTGATCCACCACCGTTGACCATCGAAATGTCGTCGACTGTTTTTCATGAAATATACCCACAAGTGTACACACGGTTACACATCAAGCTATACATTTCCAGTTTCAGCTGACCTCGCATTGTATAGGTTTTTCTTACATGGTTATGTATAGCTTGATTGTACATACATATAAGTATTTTTTTTTGTTGCAGTGGTGGCTTGATGGTAACGACCGCGATTTATGAGTCGTAGGTCGTAGGCGCATTACTTTGTGTAAATTATTTCATCACCAATGCTCTCAAAACGGTGAAGGAAAAGTCCGTAGCTGGCACGTCTAGAAACTTTGACAGATGCACTTTAGTGTGTATTTTAGCCTTAAAAATCTTCAGGCAAGCATTTTTCCCACAAACGATAGGGCACGACGCTAGCGCTCGTATAATATCCGCATCGTCTTTCATGACCGATGTCAGTATGTGACCAAGGTACTTGAACCTCTCCGCAACCTTTACTGTCTGCCCCCATTGCACCCTTTCCCAACCTGAATATCATCAGTTCTGCTTTTCTAACATTGTAGACTATCATGTTTTTTAGCATAGGTACCTACTGATCACAAATAACCAACAACATTCAGCAGAGCCATATCATCAGCTTAACTCAGGTTGTTCACATAACGATCGCCCAACATGAGCCCTACCGGTGCCTTGCTCAACTCCTCAATCAGGTTGTTTACGTAAAGATTAAACAGTTCGGGAGAGGTCAAACCCCCCTGCCTTTTTTTATTTATATGGCATAGATCTCGCAGTTAAACCTATGAGGTTGTCGTCTGCTTAACAGCGGGCTTGCCTATGGATGCCTCAATAAATTAAAGCCTCCAGCCAGGGCTTAAAAACTAAGTGACTAGACAGTCGCTGGGAAAGGGCAGCAAGGGACAGGCTGGATCGAATTTATTTAGAGACGAATTTAAAACTACAGGCTCAGCGGCGCGGGCTGGTTTGAGCAAGGGTCGGGGCGGACGTCGCGACGGACCTCGACGGCGAGGAAGGAAGGATGGCTGTTGGGACTTGTACCTACTTTCTGAGAGTACTGATGGTGGCCTTACTAATCTCTTGTAGGAGGGTCGTGGCGACGTCGGGGATGGTAATGGTATGTCTCGGTCGGCGAATCCTACTTATGCGGGAGGGAGAGTGTACCCTTTGGAGTGTGTGACCTTTCTTAGGAAACACTTCTGGAAGGTCTGCATTATAGAGAGATGGTGAGGCTTAGCGTGTTCGAAGACGATGCACGCAGAAATCATGATGGGACGGGTGACCGTGACAATTTGCTGCCGTCTTATGTGCTCACTGAAAGAGAGACATTATAATAGTGGTCTAGGATAACACCTAAGTATTTAGCTCGTTTCCCCCACGGGATCGGCTTGTCATACAGTGATCGGACTGGGTCCCCCTGCCTAACACCACACGACAATTTATAGTCTTTGGGCATAGAACAACCACATCTGATAATGATGGACTGATTACAATAATCTGCCCCGTAACCCCAGCTGCCAGATTATACATTCTAGCGTCCAAAACAGGTCAACAGCGCGACTTAGATCAAGGAAACATGCATGGTTGCTTGATCGACAATTTTATTATCTCGATCAAGCATTAGCTTGACAACCTGTTTGAGGGAATATAGCCATCGGTTAGAACCATGGACGTTTGTATTATAAGTCCATGGTTGAAACCATTGAAACCCCTGGCCGAAAACCATCACCATCTTGGAACTCAGAACAATAACTAATGTTCTGAGTCTTGGAACTATAATATTTATGGTTTTCAGAAATGTTTTTTATCGGTAGGACTTACGAGTATCACAATCCTTAGATTTTTTTAATTTGCAACTGGTTGATATTTTGTTTATCTGTATTCGTTTCCTCAATTTTGACAGTTCGCAGCTGGTGCTGTTGGATTGTTTCTGTTATGGATTTTTGAGACATAAAAGCGTCGATAATACTTGAATTGTGGTGATATACAAGTAGAACAATCTTAATTTACTACATTTGTAACAGTTTGAAAAATATTGGTTCCACTTGGCACAATGTTTAAGGTAAATACGTTGTTTTCACACTCTGCCTATACCGCAGAAAATGCGTATTGTATACAACATTTTGTCCAATCCGTATGAAATATAAAACAAATATTGAGGTGTCTAGGATTATGATTAACTTGTGAATCTTATTTTGATGAAATAACATGTTGTCAATTTTCAACATGGCTCACTCCGGTCATTTGGTATGGTAGGTACTTTTATGTATAATCGTGATACGATAATGTACGTGACAGACGACACTAATCAACTTTAGTTGCAATGTAATAAGAAATTTATAATTGGTATGATCTCCAACTTGTTATATAAGACATTTCATTGTTAGGACGAATAGGCGTAACTGCCAACCAAAATACATGTTTACATGTATGTTGTTCCATTACAAAGCAGCATTCAGCCGAATAATGTTTGTTTTATTTTCAGATCTACTACACCCAATTCTATTCAATGATCACAAAAACATAAAGGTAAATCAAGTAACCTACCCTCCTTAAGTCCACATGCTTACTTTTATTGTTTTATTTTATATTATTAAAAATGTATTTAAAAACAAAACAGTAGATATCAGTTAGTGATAAACAAATAGCTAAATATTGATTGATGTACTTATCTCATAAGTAAGCTTAAATTCAGTAAATAAAATTATTTTGGTATAGGACACACATATTTGCTACCAGCTTAGCTATAGGTATATGATAGAAAATAATGATAACAAAATCACCCTTTTCCTAAAGTTTTTTTTTATCAAACAATGGGTCATCCCCTTACTACAAACTTTCTCTCTATTATAAACAGGTATAAACCTATTAATTATTATTATATGTATATATTTATTTTTATAATACATTAATTAATTTTTCATTAAATTTTACTAACATAGATCTTAAGAAAAATGTTACTAACACTTTTATGGATTCTGTCCGAAATATTTTTTTTTTTTTTTTTTTATCAAATATGAGTCATCCCCTTACTTACTACAAACTCTAATAAAAACAGGTGTAAAACTATTAATTTATTATTATTATATGTATATATTTACTTAAATTAGTTTATGTATGTATGTAACTTTATGTATGTATTTATTATATTATGTAAATGGTACACCACAGACTACCTACAGTATTTGTCTGTCCTTCCCCTTTTTAATCCATCCAAAGATTGTCTTTAAAATTTTGCTCTTAGTGATAAGACTGCTTATTGTGTCACGCTTTGTACAGTTTCTATATTTATGTCTGTAATTTATATGGTGTACATAATAAAGAGTATTCTATCTATCTATCTAAACCTAGTTCTTTGTTTCAATTGATTATTTTAATTGATTTCTAATGATTACATATTTTTCCTGAACCACAGGGCAATGGACCCAGTCATAGACAATGAATGGCTTGGTTGCAAGAATGAACCAATTGACGAAATACAGAATGTGGGCAACATTGCTCGTAGCTGGCAGTGGAGGGAGCGGGGTATTAACCCACCCAACTACCCCAACAGCAAGACAGTTCTTGAAAACATGGCTGAGGACACACTTGTCCAGAAACCACTTCAAATAAGAGTATGACTATCTTCCTTTTTAATAAACCTACAGATTTAAATTGTGTTGTGTTAATGTTCATGTTCACAGTTATAAAATTCAATCACATTTAATGTTCTTAGACCTTACAAGATGATAATAAACATATCATGTCAACTTTTCTTTTCAGAGTTGTGATTTGCCAGGGTATCCAAGATCTACATTCTTAATGGTGTTTAGTCCTGATGGGTAAGTATTCTTATTTTTTTTACCTTAGAAAGGTTCTTGACAAACAGTGATACCTATAGACTGGAAAAAGTGCTATTAAGTATTTAATCAAGTAACCACACCCTTTGACACTGAGCTTATGTTCAACTTCTACTCAACAGAACTTCATGCCAATATCCACTACTAATATTTTTGTCTAGTATTTAATATTCTGTAGCATCAGAACATATTCTGTGTCAGTCAGTTAAATCCTCCATGGAGTTCATATAATTCTATACCTTTCAGGCATTGAAATCAATAGATTATAACACCACTTTAACCACCTATTAGCCTTGTAGCCACTTGTAGCCAAGGACTCTAATGAATGATTATACTTGGTGTTGTTTGATCAGTCAAATTAGATTATGAAATTTAAACTGAAAATATCACACTGTGCTATGGCTCCTTACAAATAATTACATTATTGACTTTTTCTTTATAACTTTTTGAATAATGTAAGAAAGATTTCATGATAACTGAAATACATGCATACTTTTTAGGACTAAAGTTGCGTCTACACATGGGAACCACAATGTGTATGTGTCTGAACTGGCTAGTGGGAAGCACGTGCGTATATTGAAGGGGCACCCTCGCACTCCTTGGTGCATTGCCTTCCATCCATCACACCCCCTGCTCATCGGCTCTGGCTGTCTCGGTGGACAAGTCAGGGTGTGGGACATTGCAAGTGTGAGTTTCATATTGTATTTTAAATTTTTCATAGCGTAAATTAAAATTTTATTAAGTGCCTTCAGCAATTTAAGTAATTGTAACAGCCGCGTGGGTCAATCGATCAAGTTAAGCTACGCTTGCCGCGGCTGATCCGTGGGTGGGTGACCATCTTTACATACCAAGACCCCTCCGTGCCTCGGAAAGCACATTAATCTGTTGGTCCCGGCTGTCAGTCGTGGATCTTTGACAGTTGTTACGGGTCGTCAGAAACCCGAAAAACTGACAACCAGTCTTACTAAGGGGTATCGTATATCCCAGTAAAAAGAAAAAGTTTTTATTGCGACTCGTACAGGAAGATCACAAACTAAACTAAACACAGCCAAAAATAAAAAAGTAAATGTAACTGGGTCGTGAAGGTTAGACTTGAAGCCGACCCAAACAAAGTTGGGAAAAGGCTAGGCAGATGAGATAGCTTTGACAAAGGTTTGGTGTATAAATTTATTTAATGCAGTCTAATAGATCAAAATGTAAATATAGAAATAATATTTTATTAAAATGTAAACGGGGAATAATATACCTAATAATATTATGTACCTATTTCCCTGTTTACATGATATAATATTGTCAATTTGAAGTGCAGTGATTTTATAATCACACAAACAACAACAACAAACAACACATAACATATAACAACTTCTCTTCTTCTTGAAAAAAAAAAATTGGAATGTTATGTTGCATTTTATTTATTTTGTTTTAAAATACATAAACATACTCATACTAATATGTCGTGTCTGTCTCCTTTTTATTGTGTGTACATAAATAATAAAGAATTGTAGGATGGTCCTGAATATTTGCATTCATTTGTTGATACAGGGTGGCAGTGAGGTGTGGAATGTTCGTAACGAAACTGTCATAGCTTCCATTGCTTTCCACCCTCGCGAGCAGCTGTTAGTGATAGCCACCTTCAATGAATTGTACTTTTGGGACTGGAGCAAGCCTGCCCCTTTTACCAAAGTCTCAACTAATAATCCTAACGAAAAAGTCAGGTACGTAAATAAGTCGCCACTTCGACAGCATCATGCTTGTGTAGATAAATGCAATAAAAACATGTTTTTACTTTTAAGAATAGCCTTTTTTTGTCCATACTTATTGATGCATTACGACTTTATATGTATAATAATTCAGTTTTTGTCAATAATAAATTATGTACAAAAGCACATGGGAAAGCACATGATAGGAGCACTAAAAAATTAAATATGATGCATTCTTCTTAGCTTGTGTCTTTCAGATTTGTGGCTTTCGATGCTCTTGGCTACAAACTTATAACTGGAATATCACTATGGGCTGGTACGGGAGGGCCAGCGAACAACTCTGCGCAACAGCAGAACCCTGCGTCGGGTCCGACAAATAACCCCAATAATAATAACTCTAGAAGAGATGACAACGATGACAGTCCGGGCGGCAGCCGGGCGCAGGAGAGTCCCGGCTCTGCACAAGACATGATTGTAAACTCTTACCAAAACTTGGTGCAAAGATATGATAGTTTAGTGAGGAATTATCAAAGACTCTTTATGGTACGACACCGCCTAACCAACACTCCGCCGCCTCCAAATACGGTAATGGATAATGTTATAGAACTATCATTAATTCATTATTAACTGATAATCAAATCGTAATGTTTTTTACAGTGTTGCTTAATGATAAAGTGTGTAATGTTCGCAGACGGACCGCGGGACGGACCCTATGGACACGGACTTCGGACTCAGTAGCTCGGGCTGGATACGGGCCACGCGTTCTGTCATACCTACTCAGGATGATGGTAATAAGTTGCGAATTAATTAGAAAAGAACTGGAACCAAATATCCCTTTTATATAACATCATAAAAAATTTGGAATATCCAAAAGAGCACGACTCATAATGCTCATTTGATCGTATAAAAAAAAAAAACAATAAAAAAAGTCGATTTTAGCATACATTCTACCTCTTCCATTTTTTCTTTTTTTAATTATAATTAAACTACTTTGAATAAAAGAGCACTAGGTAATTTTTGAAAAGTACTTACTGATTTATTCTCCATGTGTACTAGCAGGAGTATAACAATAGAAACAGTTGCAAAATTTTCGATCGTAAAGCACCCTATAATGCTTCGCATTATTAGTCGTGCAATAATTACTTACACTAAAGCATTTAATTGATTAAATAATTCTCATTATTGGCTTGGGCTTTCACCGTGACACCTGTAATCTTTCTACATCTCACATAGAAATGGTCCCTTGCTTTACCATGCTTATAATTATAATTTAAACGCAAATTTTCAGCGAATCCAACGCCCAGCACGTCGCGCGACCCTGTGGAGCCCGCGGACACCGGCGACGGAGAGGGCAGCAGTCGCTTACTCAATCTAGATGTGTTGTCAATTGATAGCAACCCTTCCAGGTATGCAGTCATATAGTTTGTGATCTAGTGGTTTGCCAAACTTTAATAGAAACAATTCGAGTTGACTACTTATTTCTCCCAAAGCCAACACTGTTTAAATAAGAACATAATTATGAATCAATACATTTATACAGGAAAAAATTTAACCAGTGCGCAATCTGTAACCATGAATTTGGCACATGATTCTAGACTCCCTAGGGTAAAAATTTATCATCGGTTACAAAAAAAAAAATCTGTTTTTTCATAGAAAAGTGTACCTACGCGGTCAAAATGTATGGCAGAGCAAATTTTTTTTTAATTACCTTTAATTACCTTTACCCATTACCAACTCAGGGGATTCAGAATCATGTACTTACTTAATTACATTTTGCGCACTGGTTAAAATTTTTTCATTATTTAGCTTCACTTTAATATTTTCAGAAATCCAAGTTCATCAAATCAGGAGCGTTCGCTGTTCGGATCACGATCATCCGCTTTCCAACCGTTGAACGGTTCCGACAGATCGTACAGAACTATTGAGTACGAGAGTACTAGACTCTTACCAAATCCTTTCTCGTCCTCTAACGGAACACCGAGGCCGACCAGGGTTACTTTTACGGAGATCACTCCCTCCAGTTCGACAAATACGTCGCGCACTAGCATTTTCACTTCATCTAGAGGATCTTCTTTGGGACGAGACTTCTCACTTCGCCGAAGAAACTTTTCCCCATTACAACAAAATACCGAGTCCACACGTAACGATCCAGCAAATGCAGCAACCACTCCTTCCGCATTGCCGTTTGTGCCACGACGCTCATTCCAGACTAGTGCTTCAGCTGGAAGCTTACCTTCAACGTCTGGTTCTTCTTCCTCTTCCTCACAAAGACCAACTATGACTAATTCATCTACACAGATGAGCCCCGTGACGGCGCCAGTCGATGCACAAACTATTAACGAAAGTCTTGATTTGATTCGTGATATTCTGCGAGACTCTGGTACAAGGTTGTTGAATCTAATCACTAATATGTCGTTATCCACTCTGGCCAGTGTTGAGCGCAGTATTCCGCGGCGAGGCAGCGCGTCGCGCGCGCACTCGGACGAGAGCGAGAGCGGCGGCCGCACGCGCGGTGGGCGGCCTCGGGTGCGATTGTTCAGCTCCACTTGGCGAAGAGAATTCTTGTCATCCAGTTCTGATTCGGACAGTGATCAGTCTTCTGAAGTTAATATTTTTAGGACTAGAAATACTACGTTCCGAGAAGACGAGTCCAGAGTTAATGATCGTCCGTCTGGAGTTAATGATCGTCCGTCTGCCTCGACTTCCTCTGAGAGACTGCTGCACCCTACTGATAGACTGGTGTTTGAATTGAATGATGAGACGCGCAATAGTGCTCCTCCCAAAGAGGCTGGACCGTCGAGAGAGGCAGGGGGTATCAATGTGTCGTTGTCGAATAATCGGTTTCGTGTTCGAACACAAAGCGATTCTATGGGCATCGACGTAGGACCCTCTTCCGTACCAGTCGCGTCCTCAGCCACGACTGTGGGGGCCACGCCTGCGTCAGCCGCAGCCGCACCTGCACCAGTTGCAGCCACACCTACTGCAGCTGTTCCTACTGCAGCTGTTCCTACTGCAGCTGTACCTACTGCAGCTGTTCCTACTGCAGATGCACCTACTGCAGCTACACCTGCTGCCGCTGAAGCCGCACCTGCAGAGGGAGGGGATGAGGCGGACGGAGACGCAACATCAGAGCCACGTGCGCAAGGTACATCTGATTTCAATCCCGACAGACCGTCGACAAGTAGGGATGACTTTTGGAATAGAGGCGCCGCAGTTCCACCTGACGAAGCTTATAGAAAAGTAAAAAGCGGTGTACTCGCATTACAGAAGCACACTGTGCAATTGACGAATCTTTGGCTGCGAGGGAATCGTACGACCATGAGAGAATTACGCGGGATGTGGGAAAATTTACGACGTCGCATACTCATGTTACACAGGGAAACAGGAAGACAGGATGTTCCCAGTTATTATACTCGAC
Organism: Gortyna flavago; assembly: GCA_963669345.1. NCBI lineage: Eukaryota > Metazoa > Arthropoda > Insecta > Lepidoptera > Noctuidae > Gortyna > Gortyna flavago. The sequence continues at coordinate 7,587,960 of OY770128.1, read as the reverse complement.
CATTACTCGATCGGTGTATGATGTTGACTGACATGACGGATAATCTCACCCGCACTGCAAGAAACCTAAGAAATAATGCAAGAAATGAAGATAGTGACAGACATTCGACTGGAAGTCGTAATGCGCCTCAGAATCCTAACAATGCAAATAATAATCAGACTGAAGCCGAGCGAAATACATCAAATGACAACGCTACCGAGAGTAGACCAACCCAGGGGGGACGGCCTTCTCACGTGCGATCTTCACCTAATACTCGATTTTCTCCGCCTTTGAGAAGAAGACTACAATCGAACTATCGTTGGCGTGCTGAAGATGAACTGAGGAGACGATGTCGAAATCCTACCGCGAATCGTTTGGCTCCGCGCTATACCAACCGATCCCGCAGAGACTTCGCGCGCGCGATTGAAATAAGTGCTACCAGGCATGAAATACGCATGAGAGCCATGCAAGTATTGTCAGTTATGTTCAATATGATGATGATGTGTCTGGAGGAACGCGGCCTCAGTCAACTCATCATTAGTATGCTGAGGACGCTTAAAAGGGCTCTAGCGTTGACTTGCTTAATCGTGATGTCAAACAGGAATAACACCCGAACAGCCACTAGCCAAGCTCCCACACCGCAACGGGTAGAATCCCTAGATGTCGTTCGTATTCAAAACGTTGAGCATAACGTGGACGTGAACGTTGATGGACCCGACGAGCTGGCGCCTCCTAGTAACCCACAGCGTGCTGCAGAATCGGTTGCGAACCGATCACAACAAAACGGTAAAGATAATAAAACTAAAACTACTGAGAAACCGTCAACGTCTCAGGCTGAAACTGTCGAAAAAAGTAACAAAAATAAGAGACCACACGAAGAAACACCTTCAACTTCACAGAATTCACAAAGGAGTAGAATTTCACAAAGGTATAGCAATCGTGTTGCTGTCCAAATAGCCGCCGCCAACAGGAATAATTCTGCAACTGCAAGAAATAGACGAGATCTGTACATGGAAACTAGGAGGCAAAAAGCATTGCATAGAACAAATCCTACTGCACATCCACTAATTAAAAAGAGGGTTTTACCTCCAGTATCAAATTATAGAATACCGGCACTGCGAAGTTTACCTTTGAGACCCAGCGTGTCGAGATTTAGAAGTCCGAGGGTCGATCCGCAAAATAATGAGCCTGTAGCCGGGCCCTCGAACGCTCCGCCACCGGGTGACAATCCTAATCTTCAGGAATCACCTGGAAGTGAGCTGATGAACGAGTTCGAACATAGGGTCAATTTTATACGCATTGCTCACATGCAGGCTGTGAGGCTGAGGAATGCGGCCAGAAACAGGTTCAGACGGCTGCAGACAATCCGGCTGTACACACCGTCGTCCGTGCGGGAGATGTTCTCTCTGCCGGCAAACAGCGCAGACAACGCGGCGCCCGGCGCCTCGCCCGGCCCCAGCGGCGCGGGCAGCGCGGCCGAGGGCGCGGCGCGGCACCCGCTGGCCATGTTCCGGCCGCACATCCTGGCGGCGCGCGCCGACCCGGCCGGTCGCGAGGAGCTCAGCCACCAGTTCCACACCGTGCTCAACAACGTGGCCATGCCGCTCATGCAGATGAGCGACTTGCCCGGCAACGACGGCGGCTCGGCTCAGCGCCTGCCCAGGATACATGAATATTTGCAACCTATCATCCTGGCTCAGGTAAATGAAACGGCAACCTACATTAAATACGTGTCCAGTAGAATCGCGCTCGTAGAACTGGTCTAAGTGTAACTGTGGTGCAGAACGCAATGGTGGTGGACGACGAGGTGGGCGCGGGCGAGGCAGGCGCGCGGCGCCTGGCCGGCATGGCGGGGCTGCTGGACGCGGGCATCATCTCCGAGGCGCTGCCCGCGCCCTCGCACCGCGTGCAGGCCTGGGACTTCACCACCGGCTCCACGCCCGAGATATCAGACAGTATGATATTTTGTTGTTTCTCATCTATATTTATCATCATATTAGGTACTAGCTGTGCCCGCGACTTCGTTCGCGTGGATGTCGGAAAACAATAGGTAATGTGTCGCTTAGGAAAGGTGTAATTGCCACTCCTTCATTGAAAAGGAAGAATCATCAGATCTTGCCTGGTAACGCTTTCCTTACCTAGGGTTCGCTACCACGGCCCTTTCGACTGCAATCACTGCGTCTTCATGGTTCATAATGACAATGCGACGAAGTGTCACTTTGATTTTTGAGAATAAATTAAAATAAAAGCGCCTGCTCGAGGCTGATTATCTAACCAAACAGCCATAATTATGTCCATTTTATTTTGCGTCTGTCTTAGAATACCAACTTGTAAAATCATATCACCATTTTATCTAAAGTATATCTGAGATTAGTAGGTGAAGTTTGAAGTTAGTTTTTCTAAATCTTGGTTTCTTCTCTGTGGTAAATTTAGAATTTCTTAACTTGGTATTGAAGATATCACCTACCAATATTATGCCTTATAAAGCATCGAGATATCTAGATGATAAAAGGAAGAATACATTAATGGTAAGAGCTTCTACATAAAGTTGCCCATGTAAAAAGCAACCCAATAAACTTTGGTTATATTTGACACATGCCGCCATTTAAACTACGAAGATGAAACCCATGAAAACTTTAGACATGATTTTGATTTAGACCTTATACTGCCGAAAACCAGAAAAAAATTGTAAAGATAATTACAAAAAAATATAACCGACTTCCATAAAAAACCCTAGAAAGTGCAAAATAACCTTAGTTTGGGAAGACGTTGCGCGTTGGCAAGAAATTACAGACTTCTGAAACCAAAGGTCTATTGCATTTTGAAGTGTGTTTTTAAGTCGGTTGTATTTTATTTTATTTCACACAAAGTCGTGTAAGTTTATATTGAAAACCATGAAAACGACACACATGATAAAAAAAGAAAAAGAAAATTGCAGCCGCCATCTTCGATTTTCATTTTGACGTCATAACCGGCTTCAGCACTCTCGAAAACCATGAAAACGACACACACTACGAATTTTTCGATTTGCAGCCGCCATTTTGGACTTTCATTTTAACCAGTACTGAAACGGTTTACCAACAGTCGATTGGTCCATGAACCGTTGGTCAACACCATTAACTTTTCATCCAAAGGACTTGTGACCCACGAACGTTTCCCCAACAGAACTCTACGTCAGTGAATGCTTAACCAACAGAATGTTTTGACCAATAACTTTTCACCCAAAGAACATTTGACCCATGTCAAATAGAACTAAGGATGCAAGGGCGAGCGAAGCGAGCTCGGGACTTGGGGCACCCCGACTCGGACAGGTAGGGTTCGAAGGGATGATGGCGGCTCAAGTGAGCGAGCAAAGCGAGCGAAGGGCACCCCGCGGTTAGGCTTGGTTAGGTTACTTTATACCCTTTTCACAGAAATAAAGGACTACGTCTTATTATTATTTTACTTTCACCTGTCTGTTGGCCTTGTTCTTTGGGTGAAAAGTTATTGGTCAAAACATTCTGTGGGTAAAGTTATATTGGCTAGACTCTAGCCTCACTGACGTAGAGTTATATTGGCTAAACGTTCGTGGGTGAAAAGTATTTGGAAAAAAGTTAATAGTTTAAAGATAATGTTCACCAACGGTTCATGGCCCAATCGACGGTGGGTAAGCCGTTACAGTTTCATTTTAACCTCACTATTGGTTTCAGCACTCTCAAAAACCAATAAAACGAAACCCATAAAAAAAAATGCAACCTCCGTCTTGGATTTTCGTTTTGACCTGCCTATCGGCTTCAGCACCTTTGAAATCTATGAAAACGACATCCATGACAAAAAATCAAAACAAAATTGCAGCCGCCATCTTGGATTTTCATTTTGACCTGACTATCGGCTTCAGCACCCTCGAAAACTATCAAAACGACACCCATGACAAAACATTTAAAAAAAATGGAGCCGCCATCTTGGGTTTTCATTTTGACCTGACTATCGGCTTCAGCACCCTCGAAAACTATCAAAACGACACCCATGACAAAACATTTAAAAAAAATGGAGCCGCCATCTTGGGTTTTCATTTTGACCTGACTATCGACTTCAGCACCCTCGAAAACCATGAAAACGACACCCATGACGAAAAAGTTAAAAATTTAGGCAACCGCCATCTTTGATTTTCTTTTTGACCTCACTTACCGGGGTCAGGATCCTCGGAAACCATGAAAAATAGCTCTCTCTCTCTTTGTGTGTGTGTGTCTCTATCTACCTATTACTTTGAAAAATGAGGCATAACGCTTTTTCGTTATTTGACGATTTCTCCCTTAGAACTCCTACCGCAAGCTCCATATAAGAACTTCGTTAAAAAACGCTCTGCGTTACTCAACTTTCTATATCAATAATTATCTAACTTCTTTATCGCTCAGAACACCACATTAATTATTATTATCTTACATTATCCTCACTTTTTGTTTAAAATTATTTTAGCGCCACAGGCGCCACTAAATAAACCATCAATGGAAAGCGATTTTGTTTAATATTATAATCATTATCATTACTTTTTAAAATAACATAGACATAAGTAGGTATCTGTGTTATTTCGTGATTTAAGTAAGCATAAACTAATAGGACGTGATTATTCACATCACAACAACAATATGTTTTCGTTAGTAGGTACTATATCGCCCCAATAGAAGTCGTTACGTGTTACTAAAAAACGTAAAAAGTTGTTCTAGAATACTTTAAATTGATTATATCTTTTGATAGAGTGAACCGATTGCGATGAAATAAAAACTAATCACTGCTCCGAGTTCTACACCATATTTGAGTATAAAAAGTAACCGTATTGGTTTGGTACTTTTTACGTTGACCCTGTTCAAATCAATAATCTGTCACATCCAAACAGACAAACCGACAAACAGACAAAAATTCCAAAAATTGATGAAATGGCATCTGTTGGTTATCCTTTAACACCCCAACTATTTTTTTTGGAAATATTTTCAATGTACAGAAACGTCTCGTCTACAGATTTATTATATGTATAGATAGAAGATATTATTTTTATACATTTATAAATTAAAGTCGCTTTTCGTGTCTCTCTGTGTGATCGCGTTGCCCTTCAAAATTTTGCCACAGATTTCGTTGTGGTTTCCACCATCATTTAGAGAATTTATTCTGGAAGGTACTGGATGTACGAGGGGCGTTCAATGTATTCTCGCTATTGGCACGAAAAAAGGCGTAAATTCAATTAAAATCATTTTTAGTTTTCAATGTAATCCCCTATTACCCCAGTGCATTTATTACATCTCGAAATAAACTTTTCAATACCCTGTAAAAAATAACTTTTCTCTTTCTCTGAAAAATGCGCATTAGTTGCCACCATGAGCTTTTCATCGTTGAAAAATCGTTTCTCACGAAGGTCTATTCAACAAGCTTTTGTTTATCTTGCACTATTCGTATGTATGTAAGTTGTCCGTCAAAATATGCAAACCATTTTTCAAATAAGTGAAGAAATAATAATCACTCGGGGGCTAGGTCCGGGCTATAGGGTGGGTGGTTAATTTCTTCGAAACCACAATCTCGCACAGCAGTCTTGGAAACGCGCCGTGTAAACCGGGGCGTTGGCGTTGTCGTGAAGAAGCAACATACGGTGGTCAGTTTACCCCGTCTTTTTTCTTTAATTGCTTCCCGTAAACGTAAAGTGGATGCGAAGGATGCTGCGTTTTATGGTTTTACCTTTATTTTTTTCAAAGCAAAATTTCCTTTTGAGTCCCAAAACACTGGCCATGATTTTTTCGGCAGACGGATCTACTTTGAATTTCTTAAGAGGCCCAGTACCCTTCTTGTGCCACTGCATGGAGTCTTGCTTACTTTCAGGGTCATAACGATGAACCCACGTTTCATCTCCAGTAACAATTCGAACGAAAATACTTGATCGAACTTCACCACAGAGCTCTAAAAACTCTCTACAGCACTCGATTCGCAAGTGCTTTTGATTCGCCGTAAGCATTCGCGGCACCCATCTTGCACTGACTTTTGAAAGGTAAAGAAAATCATGAAGAATAGTGTGCACGGAACCAACAGAGAGGTGGGTCATCTCTGCTATCATTTTGATCTTCATTCGGGCATCCTCTAGTATAAGCTTCTCAACTTTTTTCACGTTTTCATCCGTAGAGGCAGTAACCCGGCCGCCCGAGCGAGTGTCGTCTTCAATACTGTCTCTGCCCTTTTTAAATTCACTTGACCACTTTTGAACCGTAGATAACGAAGCTGCAGAATCTTGGTAAACAGCCACCATCTCTTCGTTACTAGGTTTTTGACTTTTTCCTTGTTTGCAGCGCGGTGCTCAATTATCTTCAACGTCGTCACGTTAGCCATTTCAGTTGTCGTTGACTAAGGATAACTAGCAAACTAGTGATCACAACTATATGAAGTGCATCTGTTTCTATTTCATTAAGAAAAGGACAGAAGATAAATGTTAGTTTAGTCCTGTCTAATTAATCAGCGCCTGACACTACGCCATACAAGTTTAGACGTGATTGACACTTTCATACTAAAATTACGTTAATTTACGTCAGGCGCTGATTAACATTTTTTTGCGGTGTTTGGTGAATATGGAAACAGCTTTTTCCATATATTCTACATTGTCAAATCAACAGACTTTTTTTTTTCATCAGGTTCCAAGAATGTAGTAGTACAGCGATGCAGAATTCATAATGACGCTAGTATCGACATATCTAAAGATGGCAGGCTCTTGGTGGCGCTCCTTCCTGTGCCCAGATTAAGAAATACGAACCATTGGCTCGGTAAGTAAATGTTGTGTAAAATAATGGAAAGTGTAGTTTTAACTCTCTAGGCTTTACAAAATTGAAACTTAGTTTTTGAATTATTCAATATTTAGTATTGCCGGACGAAGGCGTGCTTTCAATACGGCTTCTACACGATTTGGCATACCGAGTATCAGATTCCTCAGCAAATGCTAAGGAATATTCTCGCATTCTTCAATAAGTGCATTTTTCAGGGCATGAAGTGTGACTGGAGATGGAATTCGGCTTTAACACATCTGCCAAGATCGTCTACTCTAAGCTAAGCTTGTAGGATAGCGTTTAGATCAGGGCTTCTCGCTGGCCACTCCATTTGGCATTTGACGGATTCCCACGTCTTGAGGCTCGTTTACCACATGAGCTGTGTGGGGCCGGGCATTATCATGCATAAAAAATGCAATGGACATGTTCATTGAGAACCTTGTTTACGTACCTCACAGCGGCCATTTTCTATCGGCACTAGCGCCGTGCGACCATCTTATGAACGGCGGAAGCTAGTGTGCAATATAATAGTTACCGTTTTAAAATATTTTTTTTTTGCTCATCAACTTTAGTCTCTGCGCATGGCTACTTTATATTGCTCGTCAGTGTAGTTGCACCGCACATGGTACACAGACGACTCTGCCCTTTGCTAACAAGTGACAGTTACCGCAGGAGTGTACTCGCTGGAGTGGGCGCGCTTGGGCCAATGTCTGCACACGGCTGTGCTGGAGCAGAGCGCGGTGTCGGTGGCGCTGTCGCCCACGGCGCGCCACCTGGCCGTGGGGCTGGGCTCGCGCCGCTTCACCACGGCGCCGCACGCGCGCAACAACGTCATCGCGCTGCTGTACCGGCTCGAGCCGCTCGGTATGTACCGACCGCTTACGAGACCTCTTACGTTTGCTTTATTTTATTCCTTACAGTAAAAATGCCGTTCCGATTTAAAAATAAATTGTAATACCAAACAATTCTTAAAGTTCTTTGATCCAATATCAGCCATAATGTCTAACGTTTTATATGTTGAACACTTACCCGTAATTTTGGTTTAATTTCTAGAAAGTTCAAGCCGCACGGGATTGTCTCCTATAAAAGAGTTAGAACAGAATTGGGAGCACGGCTTCACTAGCCTCAACTGCCTCCGATGGGCCCCCCAACCTGGTCAAGGACTTGTCTATGCAAACAACACTGGACAACTCATTATCATGAGCTAAGTAGAAATGTCATGACATCAAAGCCATGGATGCTGTATGCCACTGCCACGCTGACTGCCCCTTTATGTGTCAATCAGTAAATTCATTTTGACGCATTTGTGGCACGATCTTCATGTTTATAACTACTAAAAGCGATTGGTTCATGTCTGTTTATATTTCAAATTATAATGAATGTCAAGTTGTATTTTAAAAATATCGTAATGCAATAATATTAGGATAGACTAATCACAGATTGTTTGATTGAAAGTCAATCCGATTTTTAAATACACATATTTGTAATGTCCAATGCCAATGTTCTTTAAATTGTAATTGATCTCGTGAATCATTGGATTGGAACTGATTGTGCGACATATTTGTCTATGGTGTAATAACTGGAAACTAATTGTTAGGGTTATTGTTCCAAACAAGGGTTGACACTTTTATGCTTGTATTACGTATCGCATTGTTAATGTTTAAACTACATACACACATCAATGCGTGAGACATGTAATACATGATTGAGAGTATAGATTTAACGCCAGTCTAGATATTTATTCTTAGCTATAATCTGAAATTCTGAAAATTCATAGTAGGTACCTATAACATATTTTAAGTTTTTTTTTTTCTATTTATAAATTATATTGTTTGCGTTATTGTGATACACTGCCTTCGTAAGTTGAAACGACATACATATTTGTGTTTGTATTCTATACATCCAACTCTATAGGCAATCATGTTTCGATATTTGGACATCTAAATTAATTTAGGTTTTCTTAGTGATTTCTATTAATAATTTTAAGAATGTTTCTTGCGAAGGTAGTGTGATTTCGGTTCTTCCATAATTATTATATTATAATTTATAAAAATTCTGGCGCGGCGCCATTCTTTACGTTGCTGTATTGGTACTAGCAATACAATATGCCATTTTTCTTGGTATCTATTCGTCATTAGTTAGTTTTTATTTAAATATAAACGATTTTCTAAAAACCTATCTATCATTTTAGGCTGGGTCTGCACGTACTCGATTATACTTATCAACATTATTGAAAACTTACTGTCCCAGTATTTTGTTAAATACATTTTAATGAGTATAATCTCGTTATCTGACTAATTGTGTTTAATTATTCCTGACCAATCCTGAGCCGTGTGGCCAAGCCATGACTGATTTTTTCGCGTTTATAGACTGATGATTGAGTCAACCAGGGTAAGATGGATAGTTGGACGACAAGTTCTGTAAAACTTGAGGAGGCGATATAAAATGATTTATCGTGAAATTTTGACTTGTATAATAATATTAATATTTCATGTTTACTGCACAAAAGTTAGTGCCCAATGTTCTTTGGTTTCAACATGACTATTATAATCACTAACATTGATAATGTTTAGTCAATTGCAATGTTATAAACAAGATTATAGTACCACGAAAATTATGATCTTATGTCAGAACAACGGAAATAATGTAAATCTTTTTTTAAAAACTAGTTTGTCGTCGGTTGGACACGCCATCACTCATTTGCCATAAACACGTGCATATTATTTCAGAAAGATACTTAGGTACCACGTGACAGAACTGGATGTATGTGTTTGTTGTAAGCGGACGAACACAGCAGTGACATAAATCAGTACACTCGATTAATTTCCTACTTGTTGATTATTCCAATACTTGCACACACAGTCTTGAAGAATCATCTGATAGACAGTTACTAATATCAGTCGATATTCACAAACATACAGACAGAAAAGTAGATATCGCTGGACATAATGTGCCTAGGTACTAGATATAAATAAATTGCTCTCCTATAATAAGCATCATATTTCTATGGGAGGGGAGATGGTTTTAGTTCGGTCGTTATCAGATGCCCACGATGACTACTGAATTGATTTTTATCTCTCAATGTTACGTTCGACGCTGAACAGAACTTCAGATCGTAGCGTAAGTGGTACCTACTTATAATTCTTCCTACAACTTTCGTGAGTCACTAGGTACACTATAGAAGTTCTATTTAATGAGAAAGCAAATAATACATCTGCCAGAATTCAAACTTAGTTGGTTACATAAATTGCATGTTTTGGATGGTGAATTTTATCATCAAATATTGCGGTCAGACTCCTAACAGAATCATTATTGATTAATTTACCCTTTTAGAATAAAGTACGAAACCAGGATGGCAACTGAACTAGTACTTACATTCAGCCTTATCTGATAACACTGGAAGGTTCTACATGTACCACTTAAGAAGAGTAATATAATGTGCCGATGGATCTATTGAATGTTTTACCCTGCTCTATGTTGCTAAATAAGCAGAATCCAATTTATTCGTATGATGTTACAACATTGGGTTACCTAACCCTGCAGGGATTTTGTGTTATTTTAATATGATTATCATCAGAGATAATTAAATGTTAAGGTACTTTGTTACTGTCTCATTCATAATTTCTATTAAAATAAGACATCATTTATTTTACTATTTTCAGTTTAAGATAACGTTATCCGCGGAATAATTTCCACAGCCTTATGATACAAGGTATAGTTTTGGAATGAATCTTGGTTTTATTTTGCGCTCCTTCCTTACCCTGACTATTCATATTTTCTGATTGTGTGCTCTTGATTTTTACGTTGCAGGTAATCTTAGATTAGTTTCCGCTCTTCTGAAGGCAAACTTTAAATATCTCCAGTCTTTAGTAGGTGCTGTGGGAATGAGGTATATGGTGAAATTAATGACTGACTACCAAGTAGCTGACAAAAAGACAAGATTTTATCTAATGGGTCCACTGGTTGTGCTATGTCGACTTACCTAACGCCACATTCAAATCCCAAATAGTTTTCACAATTATATTATTACATAATAAACAAAATACACATTACTAAAGACTAGAAATAGTAACGAGTATTGACCAATCCATTGCACATTATTACAGATAACTTATTTAAATATTCACAGCTCTAAACAAATAGTACCCAATGCTATTCAGCGGATAAACTATTTGATCTTTTTTATGTAAATAATTTGTTCTTCAAATATGTTGTGATAATTGTAAGTATAGTCTAAAAGTAACTGTACAGTTTTTATAAATAAGATTCTGTGTACAGATCCCTTTTTGTGTCTAATAAAATCCTAATAGATGGGAGAAGTGTTTCATTTTAACGCAACTTTAACTCGTAATTTATAAGGGATATATTACTATTTACAAAAAAATAAGTTAAAATGATATAAATATTAATATTTATTCCGTTTCTATAGAATGTAATTGCATTAATGATGCTGACAAAATAATCGTTATACATTAAAATATGATACAGCAATTTTGAAAACTTATAGTTACCTATCTAAAAATTTAATTTAATAAAAAATACCTGTGTAAATTTTGCAAATATGTATCATCTGAATTAATACTAAGCATGGAACTAAATTATGTTAATGACATTAAAGTATGGTTTGTGTTCGAAGTAAATAATGATAATATTTCTTGGTGTAATCAAAACCAATACTGATAAGTATACATATACAATATAAAATATATTTTCCTTCATGTTCAACAATTTATACTTTGATATTGATTTAAAATACAAAAAATAAACATTACAAAACGCTCCAATTTAAAATGTCATATATACAAAATCTCCATAAATCACGGTTACCTGTTTTATTTAGTCATATGCAAAGAAAATAAAGAAAAACTTAGGAAATTTGCAGACTAATGTGACAAAATATAATGATAAATATTTCGATTGTGACTCCGAAGCTGTCACTAAACACGTCATAAAAACTAAAAATGGTTTTAACAACTTACAAAAGATATAAGTCAAACCATAAGTAACACTAATTCCTACAATTGTTTATTAAAAATGTTAATTTGCTCGTAGCACAAATATACTTTCCCTGACTCATCACAGACCAAATGTAAAATCTATTTAGATTTCCAATGTTTATTACTGAACCTTGTGTCTTAGCGGCGTCGCACAACACCCTCTGGTGACTTAGAAGCATTTAAATATAATAGCATCTATAACTAACTTCTTTCTGAGGAGGAAGTGGCGATTTAATGAAATGCAATAAGTGTTAGTGTTCCGACGGCTTGAGTTCTTTAATTTGCTTTATAAGGTAAGCCTTCTCATCATTGAACTGCTCATCCTCAGAACGATCTGTGTGAAATTTGGTGAGGAAGTCAACCAATTTATCTTGATTCCTTAGCAAGATATCCAATATTGGTTTAGGTTTATTAGGGTTGGCTACAAATACCTGAAACAATAATTAAGAATTAGTCAACAATGATTGTTACTATTACTACTGTAATTTGTAACATTTCAACATTAATTACAAATAGTACCTTAAAAACATGGAAAGCCTCAAACTGAATATTACGTGACTTCTCTTTAAGCATATTCATCATAAGCTTAAGATTATCAGGGTTTGTGATGTAACGTGTCATTATGGAGAAGTTGTGGCGGTCCAATAACAACTCTCCCAGTAGCTTCAGGCTCTGCCGTCGAGTCACATAGTTTTCAGAGTTGAGCAGTCGCTGATAATGACTGAACACTTTATCATAGTTTGTTTCTAGAAACTCAGCACACAACATTTTATGTCGTGTTAGCAATTCCTGGAAATAATAATTAAATATATTAGTGCCTTTTCAATTTATACAAATTAACATTCCTGTTCCACAGCATAAAATGAGGTAAGTAGAACTTTGTATTCTGAACACAACGAATACACCATGCAATATTTATAAACAACCATCTTTTACATGAATTTTCAAATATGGACACATAGTGAGTTCTGAATTATATTGAAGTACAAGTTTTTAATGACAACATTTAAAACCATTGATTTCAGCATGATAAAAAGGCTGAATGAAAGACAAACTGTTCAAATAAACAAACCTTAAAAGTAGAAAAGGCATCTGAGGCAATATCAAAAGTGGAAACTTCTACATAACGGAAGAAATTGTAAAAATCGTCTGAATACAACATTATTTTTGCCAAAGCCTCATATCGGGCACACTCCCGGAGCATAGTTCCACAGTTGGATGCTATCTCCTGATGTTCATACCTGCAAATCACATAACATTATTACAATACTATACATATACATTTATGTCACACACTGACAAGTTAAATCAGAATAAAAATAGCTGTTAATTGTTCTGTTTGTTAATTCCATTGCCATGAAATAATAAAAAGCCTACATGCAATATTTTCTATTTCCAAATCAAATCAGTTATATACCATATATTTGTATCTAATTTATATTTACAATAATATAATAATACCCACCCTGACATCAAAGTAAAGAGTATCTCAGGTTTGGTGCATATGTACTCAACTGTGGGAGATCTGGTGCCAATCTGACGTCTAAGCACATTGTTGAACACTTGGGCAACATCCTTCTTGCCTTCAAAGTCGATGCGGTTTAGATTCTATATGCAAATGTATGACTCATTATATATTGTTAATACAACAATTGATAATTTAATTGATCTAATACTCAAATGTTTAGATACCTGGATGAGAAGTAGAAGCAAATTGGTATTGTACAGTTCCTGAGCTAACTGTGCTACTATGATATCCGTTTGTGGTTCGGCGTCGGATGTGCCATAAAGCATGTTCTTTATCAAAACCTATTGACACAAAATCAACACTATAAATTGTCCACTTAGTTACCAATAAAATTTTTGACCTCCAAACATTGGTGTGCAACAGAATACTCACCAGATTTTTGCTCACATCTTCTTGAGCTTTTTCAGCTTTCTTATCACCCCTTTCTAAAGCAGTAACTGCATCTTTCAATGATCTCACAAGCTCCGCGGGGCTCTTTTGAGACTTACCAAAAAGAGGCATAGTATTTGGATAATTTAGACAGATGATCTAAGCAATACTGTCTACATAAGATTGTACCTGTAACCAACGAACCAATGCGTATAATTCCAACACAAAATCAGTTATTTTATGCGATTGTTCTTGATATTTCACGAGAATGCAGGAGAAACGAAATTTGTCAAATTTATAAAACCAATGCCGACCTGCTACGAAGACACTGAATTTAAAAACAATTTAGAATTTAATTTAAAATTACCCAGATTGATGATAAATTCACGAATACGAATAATACTAAATATAACTCACTTTCAGATTAATTAATACAATTTTCCCTAGCAAGACAGACCACACGAAACGAACAGCTGTGATGTCAATAGAAATGTCTATTGCCAGTGTAAAAAAATATTTACGCGAGCAAATTTAACTCTAAAGCATAAATTCTCGGTTACACCAATGATCTAGTTTGTTTCGGTCTCGTCTTTCCTTATGTGTGGTCTGATCGTTATTTCAATCTATGGCCGCCTTCCGAATTGGCCAATATCGCTCACAGCACTCAAATCGTCTCACATGCGTTCCATAATGGATATCACGATTATGACAGCTGAGAGCTGTCAACAATTCGGAACACTCGTTAGCGCGCTCAGTGCTTAGTCGGTGTCAAAAAGATATTACAGCAGTATTTCTTCATAAAAACACCACACGTTTCTTCCTTTTCTTTGTTTAGGTGGCGACTGTCAGCCAGAAGCACAATTTCGAAAATGCCACGTTATTAAAAAGACATGGTGCAACTCAAAACAAAACACACACTGACACATCCTCATCCTCACACACACACACACTGTCAATTTTGATAGTGCGGGATATCGCGACGCCCCCGTCAGGGGGCGTGGCGAGCGGTTCCGGGGCTTCGCCCCCCGGCCGCGGAGGCCATGCGGTGGCCTGCTAAAACAGGCCCCTCAATAGATCGGCTTCATTGGCCTTTCGGTATGTTGGCCGCACGCAATTTAACGTGCGGCCATGTGAGTGGTTGCTTGTTGTTTTTCTGTAGGCGCGCCACGACGCTGATTCACAGCGCCGCTTTCTTCACGACACCTCGGCGGTCTGTCCCCGCCAGGTGAGACCCCCAGTTGCCTGGGGGAGGCCCGGCGGAGGACGACCAGCGGCGAAGGTGCCGACTCGACGCTCCTACAGAAGTAGGTGTTTTGCTCCCGCCCGTCCCGCTTCCAGAGCTAGCCGGTCACGTTCCGGGCTAAGGAGCAGTCATGAGTGTGTGGGCGGTATTGTATTGTGTAACACCGCCCAGTGTCTACGCGTATCGCGGCCCGCGCTGCGCATACGCGTGTGAGTCTAGCGTCTGTCTAGTGATGAGTGGCTGAGTTCGCTACGTAACGTGCCTATATTAACTTAGAACACGCTACGCAACGAGTGTGTGTGTTAAGTGTAGAGTTCAGTTGTTTCGAGTGAGCCGCGTGTAACCTGGGTGCGGCTCACCCGAGGCGTCAGTCCGGTGGGATGGGGTCATCGTCCGCTACCAGGTCGCGGGGCAGGGGTCTCGCGTCGGGGGGGCGCGCGTGCCAGGGCGCAATGTCCTGGACATGGGGCCAGGCAGATGCGTCGGCACGCGCGAACATTCCCTTCGCGAGTCGCCGCACAAACTCGTCCAGGCTCTCAATCCCGAGGTCCCGTTCAAGGACCTCGTTCCTCACGAAGCGAGGAGCGTCAACAATGGTCCGCAGCGCCAGACTTTGCTGCGCGCGGAGCAGCTTTCGGCTCGACTCGCTCGTGAGGGCGAACCATGCCGGGGCGGCGTACGTCAAGATTGGGCGCACGTACAGTTTGTACACGCCCAACTTGACGCGCGCCGGAATTCGGGACGAGAGCACCGGTTTAAGGAGGTTGCGGGCGACCCTACCCCTTGCGGCGACCGAGCGGACGTGTGGCCCCATCGTGAGCCGACGATCGATGGTCACCCCCAGGTACTTGACCCGGGGCGACCACGCGATGTCGGCTCCGTGCAGCTTCAAGGGTGGTGGGAGAGGCGCGAAGCCGGTGACCATCGCCTGCGTCTTACCCACGTTAACCGACAGCCGCCACCTGGACAGCCATTGGGGCAGCAGCTCGAGCGCGCGCTGCATCTTGACCGCCGCGTACTTCGCATTGAGCGATGTAGTGATGTACGCGGCGTCATCTGCGTACAGCGCGAGCATGGCGTCCGAGGTAGTGGGGATGTCGTCGGTGTAACGTGAGTAACACGCCGGCGACACGCAGCTGCCCTGCGGCACACCCGCGAGTACCGGGTGGGCGCTGGATAGCGCCCCGTCGACCACCACCCTGAAGGTCCTGTCTGTGAGGAAAGTAGAGACCACCTTTACAACGCGCGGGGCGCGTCGGAGGTGGCCAACTTGTAAACGAGGCCGTCGTGCCACACACGGTCGAAGGCCTTCTCCATGTCGAGGAATACTGCCACCGAGTACTCCTTCTTATTCATCGCCGCTGCGAGATGGTGCAGTACCCTCGACAGCTGGAGCGTCGTGCTGTGCTCCGCCCGAAACCCGAACTGCTCCGGACGCGGCGCAATGTGTGGCTGGAGATGTCGCAGCAGGAGTGCTTCGAACACCTTGGAGACTGTCGGCAGCAGAGTGATCGGCCGATAGCTCTCCGGCTTCAGAATATCTTTTCCCGCCTTGGGCAGCATAATGACGCGCCCCTCCTTCCACGAGGCGGGAAAGGCCCCCGTGCGCAGTATCCCCGTAAACAGGCGCGCCAACGCTGCCACCATACGGTACGGCAGGTGGCGCAGCACTGTGTTGGTGATACCGTCGGCCCCGGGGGCCTTCCTGGGCTTCGTTCTTAGGATGGCGCGTCTAACTGCGCCAGGCGAGAAGAAGACAGGGTCTTCATCGGGAGCTATCGGCATTGCGAAGTAGTCTCCCAGGTGTTGCTCGACTGCTGCGACATGGTCGGTGTCGCTGGTCGGGTTAGGGCGGAACTGACGCTCCAGGTGTTCGGCGAAGACCTCCGCCCGGTCCTCCGCTACGTACTTGAGCGCCCCGTCGCTGTTGAGCAGCGGACGCACCGGGGCCGGGGTATTCGTGAGCTGGCCGCAAAGCTTATGTAGAGACGGCCAGCTGTCCGCCGTGGCGTCTATTCTGTCCTCCCAGCCCGCGGTGGTAAGCGCCTGAAGCTCGGCCTTTACCTTCTCCGCGAGACGGTTGAGCTCCCTCTTGAGCGTGGGACATCTGCTCTGTTGCCACTGCTTGCGGATGCGCCTCTTCACGGCGATCATCGCGTTAATGTGGGCCGGCAGGGGCGGCAATAGCCCTCTCCCCTGCGGCTGCGTGCTTGTCGCCGCTTCCAAGGCGCTCTGTATGCAAGCAGTGACATCGTCCGCGGTCTTGTCCACGTCCGCGGAGGTAGCGATAGGCCGAGTCGGCGCGGTGGTCTCTACTCTCTCCACGAACTTGTCCCAGTCCGTGGATCGACGTGGCGCTATGGGCTTCAGTCGGGTCGGCATCCCCGTTAAGACGACGAGTACAGGTTGGTGGTCCGACTGTAACTCGTCGTCTATCACCTGCTGGGTGATCTGGCAGCTTAGCCCCCGGTGGACTACGATGTCCAGCACGTCCGGCATGCACCGAGCGTTGTCCGGGTAGTGGGTCGGCGTCTCTGGGCCGGACACCGTATAGCCGAGGGCTTCCGCGTCCGCGAAGAGTCGTCTCCCCTCGGTGTTCGTGGTGTACGAGTTCCACGCTGGGTGCTTGCAGTTCAAGTCACCGGCGAGGATGGTGGCGCGTGTGGAGTCTACAAGCAGGGCCCGCAGCTCGGTAAGGTCCAAGCGAGCCGCGGGCGGCTTGTAGCAGGCGTAGATGTTGATGTCCTCGCCGGCTACGTGCAGCTGCACACCCAGCGCGTACATACTGCCGAGCGACGGCAAGGGGAGTTCCTGGTGGACGACTCTTCGCCTCACTAGCACCGCCAGACCACGGTATCTTGAGGTGGCCGACCTTTCGTCCTTCCTGTATAAGTGATACCCCGGGACCCTGACCCTATCTTCGGGTCCCAGTAGGGTCTCACTTATAAGCGCCACGTCGATGTCCTGTTCCCTCAGGAGATGGCGGAGGGGGGCGACCTTTCCTCTCAGGCCGCGGGCGTTCCAATGTATCACCCTTAATGGCCTAGCCATGGTACAAGGTTAGCAGCGTGGCCAGGCCATCAAGGATGACGGTCTCTACATTCTGACCCTGCCTGATGGCCTTAATCAAGTCCATCAGAAGCTTGATGGCACAGGTCGTGAACTCTTTTTGGGTCTCGGTCTTGGCTGCGAATGTTGTTGTTGTAGCGCCGGTGGCGCCGCGGCTCGCACTCTGTGCGAACTGTTTTAGTCCCTCCGGTTGCCGCGGCGCTGCACTGGCGCTAGTTGTAGCTTCGGAGTTCACGACCCGTGCTCCACTTGAGGCAGGGTCGGCCTGAGGGATCTCTCCCTGGGTCGCCGGGGGGGGGGTTGGGACTTCTTCTTGCCCTTTCCTTTGCCCCCGCGCCCCTTCTTCCTCCGCTTCGAGGAGGTGGCTTGGCCTCTATCGGAGGGCCCATTGGCCGCCGCCATAAGCGTGGCGCTCTGGGCCTCTTGCTCCACCGTCTGCGGCCCTTCAGTGGCCACTTGGGGCCGGCGCGCAGAGGCTGTGATGGCGGCGGTCCCCGCTCGCTTGTTCCGGGTCTCCGCCTGGAACACGGGGCACTTGTTGTTGCACGCGGGGTGCGGGCCACCGCAGTTGACGCAGGTGGCCGGCTCCTCCCGCGGGCGCGGGCAGTCACGTGCCACGTGCTCCCCGCCGCATCGGACGCAAGCGAGCGGCCGGTGGCACTGGTGCGAGCTGTGCCGGAACTTCTGGCACCGGTGGCACTGGGCGGGCCCGCGTTTGCCACGCCAAGCCTCGATCTTGACACCCCGCATGTACATAAACACGGTGGTGTCATAGATCGCCCGGACGTCAGGCGTCTTCTTAAGGATTGCGTGGAACACGCAGCCGGGTCTTCCTTGTGCGCCCTTAATGTGGCGCACGTACTCCGGCTGGTATCCCAACGTCCGGAGTTCCTCCTCGATCTCCTGGGGCTCCGTATCCGGTGGCAGCCCCCTGATGGCGATCTTCAAATTGCGCTCCGCTGGCAGCGAATAGGCGAACCACGAAACGCCGCTATCCTTTTCCAGGCCCGTCAGATACCTCTGGACCAGCCGGTACTCGTCCTCGGTGTCCGGGGTGAATCTGACCCCAGACCCGTACGGGCGAGCATTAGGCGGCCGGCCCAGCTTGGCAGCGAGGGCCCGGAAGTGGGCGGCCCAGTTGGGCAGCTTCTCCACCACCAGCGGTGGGTACCGGAGCTTCTTCCCCGGCTTTTGTTTCGACGACGTTGTCGCCGTCGCGGCGCCGGGGGCGGCATCAGGGGGTGCGGTGTCAGCATAGGGAGCAGGGGGGGGTAAGAGGCCACTTACCCCTGCGGATATGGTCGGTGTGGGCGACAGCGGCGGCGGCGGCGGCGTTCGCCGCACCGCGTCGGCAAAGGTGGGCGAGGCGGGGGTACCCCGACCCCGCGGCGCGCGTTCGCGCTGTGGCCGCGGCGGGTCGAGGCAGTACCGCTTCGCCTCCTCCTCTGCGGCGTATCCGCCCGAGCTCCTCCGGCGCCGCTGGGCTCTGGGCTCAAGAGCGAACTCGAACCCGAACCCAAGCGGCGGCGGTGTTGAGGCTCCCCCGGTGGGCCGGCGACCGGCTCGCGGGGACGTCTCTCTCGAGACGTCATCGCGACCGGACGCGGCCGACCCCACCGATGCCAGCGACATGCTCGACCCCACGCGTGAGGAGCATGCCGACAGCATGGCGGGCGAGTCGCAGGCGGAAGTCCTGGGAGGCGCCGGCGAGGCGGGCGCCTTCGGCGTCATCAGAGCCGACCGCTCCCGCTCAGCCATCGCCGGCCCCGCCAGCGAGAAGCGGGGGCCGGGTGCGGCGGTGCGGGAAGCTGGCACGGCTTGTTGTGGCGGCGTCGCCGCCGGCGCAGCCCCGGAGGGCGCGGGCGGGGACGCGAAGCGTGGCTGTGTGGCTACGCGCGCCGGGGGTGCGCGGGGACGCGCGGTTGGTGGGGTGATTTGCGCGGGCGGTGCGGCGGCTCGCGCGGCTGGCGCAGAGGTGCGCGCAGTCGTCGCGGGCCGTGCAGCGGGCGCGGTTGAGCGCACAGGCGCGGGTACGCGCGCGGGTGGCACGGAGGCGCGCGCCTGCGGCGCGCGACCGGTGTTCGCGGCCGGCCCCGGCGCCTGTATAGGCACCGGGCGGAACGCAGCTGGGCGGATGGGTACCGCGTGCTGGCGGCTCGACGACGGCACTGGCGCAGGTCAATTTTGACAGCGCTCACGGTGATATTTGTACGAGGCATGGTCGGCGTTATCGCAAGATGGCGCATGCCATGACGTCATCTATGACGATTCACGGGACATCGTTATCGCGCTCACGCCAATTCGGTACGGGTTTTAGCACGCTCAAATCGATTACATCGATTATGTCCTCAATTCGGAACGCGCCCTATGGATAATAAGTTCCATTAAGGTGAAAGCGCCAGATGCAGAGTAGTCCGCGAAATTATTTTTTTTACGTTTTTTGCAATTTGCTTACCAGTACTAAGTTTTACGTTGATTAAAATATGATTCGCGGCCGTAACAAATATGTATTTACAGAATTCATTACAATTAGTAATACAATTTTGGATTGGAGATTGGGGTAGGTTGAAGTGCTGGCCTCTGTACTTTGTGAGCGATAATGATAATATATGATCTGCAAAAGTACTTAATAACAATTATAAGATGCGAAGATTGCCGCCTTCATGATACTGACAAACTAACATAACTTACTACAAAAATTTATTCATAATGAATAAATAGATTTTTTTAAATATATTTTTGCGTTCCTTCGACGCTAATTTCGTTCCTTTTCAGACATCCCAGCGTTCTAAATCTTCAATCACTACTGGCAACACTGAATCTGTGACCGATAACGTGTCAAGTTGTCAGCTTAGTATTTTTAGGTTAAAAAGGTCTTTTCAGAATATTTCAGCACAAAATCTATTTAAAAGTCATGGCTGAAACTGCTAGTGAAAAGTTGTCAAAGAAGTGAGTACCGAGTGAACCAAAATGTTTACCTTGAGGAACCTGAGTGTCTTACCTCTTAGAACTAACCATTTCATCAACCGATGTGCGAATTTCTCATCTGCTGTTAGCAAACGGTTAGTGATATTTTATATTTATGTGTATTTATAAATCATACTGATATGTTATTCTTTATTTTCATTGTAGTGAATTGAAACGGCGACTGAAAGCCGAGCAAAAATTGAAAGAGAAGGCGGAAAAGGTCGCTCAGCTTCCAACTCCCGCGGCGGATAAGAAATCATCATCCAAAGCTGAAGAAGAGATCAGCCCCAATGAGTATTATAAGCTACGAACTGCTGCTGTTGCGGCTCTCAAGGAAGGTTCCAAAGAAGACCACCCATACCCCCACAAGTTCAATGTTACAATATCCTTAGAAGATTTCATTGAAAAGTACAATTATGTAAACAGTGGTGAAGTTCTAGACACTGTTACACTGTCTGTGGCTGGAAGAGTTCACTCTATTAGAGAGTCTGGAGCTAAACTGATTTTTTATGATTTGAGAGGTGAAGGTGTTAAAATACAGGTAATGATAGAATTCAATGAGAAAATAATATTTTATTAATGAGAAATCTCCTAAAAGAACCTCTTTTGACATTATCATTTGTAAAACCACAACTAATATTCCAGGTTATGGCTAATGCTAAAATGTATGAATCAGAGGAAAAATTTGTAGCTGATACCGACAAGCTAAGGAGAGGTGACATAATTGGGTGTGTTGGACATCCTGGCAAGACAAAGAAAGGAGAACTGTCTATTGTACCCAAAAATATTAAACTGCTGTCTCCCTGCCTGCATATGCTGCCTCACTTACACTTTGGGCTTAAGGATAAAGAAACCAGGTTTAGGAAGAGATATTTAGATCTTATTTTAAACGAAAGGGTAAGTTTATTTTATTTTTGATCTCATTATACAGGGTCAAATTAAATTAGCTAGTAAAACTCTGCATACGTAATCAGTATCAATATCGAAACAATAAAATAAAAAGATACATCTCATCTTAAGTTATTGTCAATTCTTTTCTTCCACAGGTACGACAAACCTTTTACACTAGAGCAAGAATCATTGCTTATGTAAGGAAATTTTTGGACAATATTGGTTTCCTTGAAATTGAAACACCAATGATGAACATGATCCCTGGTGGGGCCACAGCTAAGCCCTTCATCACACATCACAATGATCTCAACATGGATTTGTATATGAGGATAGCTCCAGAACTGTACCACAAGATGTTAGTAGTGGGTGGTCTGGACCGTGTCTATGAAATCGGCAGACAATTCCGGAATGAAGGCATTGATATGACTCACAACCCAGAGTTTACTACATGTGAGTTCTACATGGCTTATGCAGACTATAATGACCTCATCAATATAACAGAAGCTATGTTGTCAGGCATGGTGAAAAGTATTCATGGCTCTTATAAAGTAAGTTGATATAGAATAATTTCACAATAGTGTTTCAATATGTCTCATTGTCTTATTGCACTTTGTTATCTAAATGCATATCAATTCATGCACTGTAACCCCTTTGTTTCGATTTCATAAGTCAAACAACAGGTTATCAAACATACTCTTACTACAATGATAACTCCTAGATATACTGTTATCTGTTGTCTTACTGTTATCTTGTTAAATGCATCATTCATTTAATAAGATATGTGTTAAATCATTAATGAAGTGATTAGGAGTAATCTAATTAAGATTATTGAAAGTTAAAACATGTTATGAATGAAATTCTATTAATACTAATAGATAGATATCAAGGATATAGGAAATATTATAAACAGATACTTAATTTTATATTTACAGGTTAAATATCAACCAGATGGGCCTGACGGTGAAGAGGTGGAGATAGACTTCACTCCTCCATTTGCCAGAGTGCCAATGATTGCAAGCTTAGAAAAAGCATTGAATGTTAAACTACCACCAGCTGATCAATTAGATTCACAGGAAGCCAACCAGCTGTTAAGTCAGTTGTGTGAGAAACATGAAGTAAGTATGACTGAAGTCTTCAGTCATATT
Source organism: Gortyna flavago (assembly GCA_963669345.1). NCBI lineage: Eukaryota > Metazoa > Arthropoda > Insecta > Lepidoptera > Noctuidae > Gortyna > Gortyna flavago. The sequence continues at coordinate 7,564,999 of OY770128.1, read as the reverse complement.
ACATGGTAAAGTATCTGTATCTTCAGTCTGAAGATACAGATACTTTACCGTTGAAGCTAGCCCATTCCAAAATGTAGATGTCTATGGAGAAGAACAAGCAAGAAACTCCAAGGACACTCATTTAGACATGATATTACAAAATCCTGGATGCCTTGTGAATGGCTTAATACTTATTACTAGTATGGTCTACCAAACCCATAAGCCCACTACTAGCTGTCATGCTGTTCAGAATAGAAACACCACAAATTAAAAACTGCCTTTAAATATCCTTTACTCAATACAAAATAAACATGACAATAATTCTTTCTAGGTTGAATGTCCACCACCAAGGACCACAGCAAGACTACTAGATAAATTAGTAGGGGAGTTCCTTGAAGAAAAATGTATTAACCCCACATTTATATTGGACCACCCCCAGATCATGAGTCCCTTGTCCAAGTATCATAGAGATATCCCTGGTTTGACTGAAAGGTAAAACACAAAAATTCTGGTTAAAATAAATTTTAAGTTTTATTGCTCTATTATTTTATTTATTGTGAATTGTTACCCTTACATAAAGATGTTTTCTAGATTTGAAATATTTGTAATGAAGAAAGAAATCTGCAATGCCTACACTGAATTGAATGATCCAGCAACGCAAAGGGAGAGGTTTGAACAGCAAGCCAAAAACCGAGCTGCAGGCGATGATGAGACTCCCCCAACTGATGAGGCGTTCTGTACTGCTCTTGAGTATGGCCTCCCGCCTACGGCTGGCTGGGGCCTGGGTATTGATCGTCTTACAATGTTCCTTACCAATTCAAATAACATCAAGGTAAGTTTATTAGAAGCAAGGTAGAGAAAACTAGGCCGATCTATCCATCTATTTTATTAGACAACTGAGTGGAATGCAGCCTACACACCTGCTTAGCCACCTGCCTGAGCGCTTTTGTCTTTAAAATTCAAATATTTGCAGATGATGTGGAAACAGTTGTCTATTTAAATGGTTTTAGATAATAGTATAGTTTTGTTATTTGTTTTATTTCAAATATTTTTCTTTCTTTCTTTGTTTCTTCAGGAGGTACTGCTTTTCCCTGCTATGAAACCTGATGACCCCAATAAACACAATGCTGAAGGCGAAAATGCACCAGCTGAAGCTCCTGTTCAAAATGGTGCTTAAGCAATGATAATAATTATTTAAGCATCCAAATGTGTGAAATGTAGTATTTATACAATATTGTACTAACAGTAATTTTCCTTTCTATAAATAAATTATTACTACACTACTGTAATGATTTTTTTATTTAGTAAAACAGTATAATTATATTTTTTTAAATACTTCACCAGCAATGTGAGTTCACAGATTATTTACATGTTTTATTTTATTAGGTAATGAAATGCAATACAAGAGCACTAAAAATTTTAAGCTTTTGAGAGTTATTTACAAAACTGTCTTTAACTTTACTTCTACATTTATTGCATTAACCGCTTACGTCGGATTAATCCGACAAATATTTTCGGGTCCATTTCGCCAGGGTCGTATATTTACGACAAAAAACCACAGCTCGTTTAATCTGCTTTTTTATTTAGGTAATTAAGCTGTTTTCTATCAGGTATTTCTTTCGTTTTTTTTTTTTTAACTTCATGCGCTGAGGGCACGACAAATGATATGAAGTCGGGCGGTTAAAAAGTTAATACTTTTGAAATAGAAGTAATGTTGAAACTATTCTTCAATTTCACTATGAACAGTTGAATTGTAATGTTCACCTAGTCCATACATGTGTCTATGATATGTTATAACTAGCGGTGGACCCCCATATTCAGCACCTTGATCAATAGAGCCTGGTCCGGTTGCTTGTATGACACTTATTGGACATTTCAAAGAATTTGACAAAGCCCTGATCTCCAACTGACCACCCCACAGTTTAGTATTCTCTATTTTGCTACAATATTCATCAAACTCGTTACTGGTCAGCATCTCACAGGTGTCCGGGTTAGTCATGAAAGGAATAAAATCTTCTTTATTTTGCCTTATGTAATTTGCTACTCTTTCCCTTAAATTATCTACAGAGAATTCTTTCTGTTTGGTTAATGTAAATTGATGAGCTATGGCTTTGTATAGACAATCACCATCTGATGGAATTAATAAAATCTGAAGTCCCTTTTCTTTTAACTTCGCAGTTATTGCCTGCAGTTCAGTGTTTCTGGGTCCGTGGAGGTTTTCTTGTTCTTGTTGTTTTATTTGTTCATCTCTTTCTTTTTCTTGTTGTGACTTCTTTTCTCTACGTTTTTGAGCTTTTGAGATTTTCACTTTTGATAGCTCATTATCAACACTAGTGAGAACCGAATCTATAACATCATCTTTATCAGCAGAAGCAGAATTAATTTCTTGTTGATGTCGAAGGTCCATTTCAGCCTCTAGCCTAGCTATTTCAGCTGTCAGCTCTTTCTTCTTCGTTTTGTCATTCTTTGCGGCTTTTTTTAATGCTTGAATTTGTGCTTGTAACTCTTTTTTTTCTTTTCGATGTTTAACCTCCAGTATGACTAATTCTCCATTTTCATGTTCCATTGTTAAACAGATGAGATAAATTAAAAGTTCACATGTACTAACCCGTAACCGGTGCATTATCTTGTCATAATTTCAATATTTGGGTGGGCACAATGTCAATGTCAGTCACACTAGCACTAGTCACAGTGGTTCTGGGAAATGGGAAAAATTAAAATCAGTCTGCTCACTCTATCAAAAAGTACTCTGTGGTCAGAAGTCTGCTGTCACGACCCATGTCATGTCACTGGCCCACAGAACACATAGGCCGCGTTCCGAATTGGCTATAAACGCTATCAGCACTCAAATCATCTCACATGCGTTCCGTTGTAGATATTACGATTATGACACCTGAGGGCTGCCAACAATGCGGAACGCTCGTGAACGCGCTCACGATAATTCGGTACGGGTTTAAGCACGCTCAAATCGATTATATTCCCAATACGGAACGCACCCGAATACTCCTAAGTCCTAAAAGAGATTAAAGTGTACTCTTTACGGAGCACTGGCCACTGCCACAAAATTGACGTTGAGAGTTACATAATTTTGATGCCGAGCCCATCCAAGATACCAGACAATTATTGTCATCACATGAGCACAGCTTCCTACAGTACTTTTCCCAATTATTCAAAAATATATGTGTTTACACTATTACTATAATGGCGTGACTTTATTCATCCTATGATCAAAGCTGCCTCATGTGATGACGAAATGCCTGGAATATTTAGTTGCAAATCTTGACTAACTAAGGCTAACAGAAGAATTCAGCTGGGCTGGGCAGCGTTTGGGAAGCTCCGTCGAGTCTTCTCGTCGCGAATTCCATTCCAACATATGACTGTATGGAACCCTCGGTGCGCGAGTCCGACTCGCTCTTGTTCATTCCGTGATCGGAGTTACATCCAGTTACATCTACTACGCAATGCGACTAAAACGTACGTATTTTGTCAGTTCGTTGCAGTTCCTGGAATCGAATCGATATAATTTCCGCGCGAATTTTTTAACGTCAGTGCGGTTACTCCTTTATTATTGAACGTGTTACAGAATTACAAGAAAATTCGCGCGGTGAAATATCGCAGTGCGTACAAGGCATAAGACAAAAAGAAAATAACATGGAATTATATGTACTTACGTACAACTAAGTACAGACGCCAGCACATCAAGCTACTACAATCTGTCAAATTTCTTTGATAGATTTTCAACTTTATCACTAAAGCACAAGGTTCAAAGTTGATTGGGAAAATCTGACAGTTTCGGGTAGGTTGATGTGCTGGCTTCTGTACATATTAATTCCATGGCTCAGAAGAATAACTAAAGCATAGAAGGAAGCTAAATTTAACTAATATAGTCGTCTCTGTTTTCTTATACACTCATAACAGCATTAGAAAGAGACACATGTAGGTTGCTCAAAATGCAAAACGTCACAAAGCAAACGTCAATTTGGTTACCTTGGCTACCTTTATGATACTAAGTTTAAAAGCTACATAACGTCTCCGGTTTTTGTCTATGACTTTGTTCATCGCATTTTTTCGTATAATGCTAGCAATAGTGTTTGCAAAAACTATCGATAGAATATCGATAGAACTAGCGTCATCTAAATTATTGCATTATATTTTTTTACACGTAGTTTTGGGAAGGATTAAATATTTAAGAGTGAAATAAATACCTACGGTCTTGCCAGCGAATTGTACGTATGAGTAATGAAATGACAGTTGTCAAAAATCCGTGTGGCTCATGGTATAATAATTTTAAACTCATGTGTGGCTATGATTTCTTTTGTAATTTTCAGATTTCCCTTCGATATTGATATGAGGTAAAATGGATCAACGCTATTGCACGTAACAACTGGGAATGGAAAAAACAACATCGTATTTGTTCCGAACATTTCAGCGATGAAAAAACGAAGGAGGTTCTAAATTCGACGCGTATTTTTTTAATTAGTGGGGCCCGTGGCTAAATAAGAACAGCCGCACAGGTCGATCGATCAGGTTAAGCTACTCTTGCCGCGGTTGGTCTGTGGATGGGTGACCATCTTTACATATCGAGACCCCTCCGTGCCTCGGAAAGCACGTTAAGCCGTTGGTCCCGGATTGATTCGTGGATCTTTGACAGTCGTTACGGGTAGTCGGAAGCCCGAAAGTCTGACAACCAGTCTTACCAAGGGGTATCGTATTACCCAGTAACTGGGTTGTGGAGGTCAGATACAGCGCTTGCTCCTCCTTATTTATTGTAGGTATTATTTTATCTATTAGTCGCCGCGCGCGCCAGGGGCACGGCATTTATATTTAGCCAAGATGAGCCAAGGTGAAAAGGTGATGTAAAATATACTAAGTAATTTTGAGCCGGCGCCAAACAATCAATAAATGAACAAAGATCACTAAATCACTTTGGTGCCGACTTAAAATTACTTAGGAATACTGTACATCAGTTTAAGAACTTGATTATTAAGGTTAAATAAATAAGGTTTAAGTCTTATTTTTTGCCTTTCAGTTTTTTCGGCGGTATAGCTTTTTGTTAAAAAGTTTTTTTTGTTACTCGTTCCGGGGCCAATCGCTCTTTTAAAATTATTTAAGTGTTCTGTTGGCAATTTCAATTTGTTAAAAATTTATCCTGTGTTTCTATTTAAATAAGTTGATCAGATAGAAGTGAGTTCTTTATTTCATTTAGCATATTTAGATTTATTGTCATTGAGATGGAGCGATACCATAAAATATGAAGTCGATATCGTTATTTATTTTATGCATAGTCACATCACTAGCTAATACTCTTTTGTCTATGACAGCGGACACTTCTAATGTCGTAAAGCGCCTTCTATGCTTTAGTTATTGTTCTGAGTTCCATGGAAAATAATAAATGACATGAAATGAAATTGATATAACATTTGACAGCACAGAGACTTTTTGTGTTTGACAGTGACACCACCAGCACACAACCTCTAAACCGCCAAGTTATTTTCATCTTCGTGGTTTTAGTTGATGTGGTAATTAATCTAATATTACGATTCTTATTTGATGTGATACATTTTCTTGTAATATTGCTGTGGAAGAATGAATCCTTGTTCAGTTGCCACTCCTCAGCAAGACTCTGAAGGTGATGGAAGATGGAATAGCATTGTAAGTTTTCAATAGTAATATTAATTCGTGAGCAGTTAGAATTTGCTACTAAAGACGGTTGAATTCACAATACATTATAAGATTCATATACGTGGTATTTTTTTAAAATTAGATTCAGCTTGTTTTTGTTGACCTAAATTACTAATAATCTGCAAATACAGATTAGTGTAATCTGGCACCAATTAGTCAATTTACACAATTACACACAAATTAAGGCGAAATCATCGAATAGTTTTATTCATTATATGCGAAACATGTTCTCTTATGTGAATAAGCTAACTTGTGTAGGAGCCGCTGTCTAGTAAGAGCGACACTTGTATTCACTTCTGTAAGTATATGGCATACTGTAACACATTTACAATAATTGCCTAATTGTTGTTACAGCATAATAGATTTTTGTCAGACGCAAAAGGCAAAGATGCTGATGTGATTTTCATTGGCGACTCCATCCTGCAAGCATTAGAGCACACTGAGGTTTGGAACCAATGGTTTGCACCTCTGCACTGCCTCAACTTCAGTATCCACAAGGATCAGACTCAAAATGTTTTGTGGCGTATCAAGAATGGAGAACTTGATCATGTTGATCCTAAGGTTAGTCACATGTAGTCAATATGCCTGCTTTTTTTTCTCTTAAAATTTATTAAAAATAAGTAATGCAAAACAGTAATTGAATATTCTGTATTTCCTTAAGTTTCTTACTTAAATTTGAGTTTAAATATGTATTCTTTGACTTTTAATTTTAATGTTTTTATATTGATTTCAATCTCTGATGTTGTAGGTAATAGTTGTGCATGTTGGAACAAATAATGTTGAATACACTCCAGAGCAAGTGTGTGAAGGTATCCTAGAAATAATTAGAACAATCAGGGAGAAACACCCAAGTGCTTACATAGTATTGCCTGTAAGTATGGTTTAAAATAGTTCAGTGTTATATATTTTTATTGTAAATCCTACTGATATTTCTGTATTTTATTCTAGAGTCTACTTCCTCGTGGTCAATACCCAAATACTTTAAGGGAGAAGAATTCAAAGATTAATCAAATTTTACGTGAAAAGGTTACTAACATGAATAAAGTGGAAATGGTTCCCATTGACAAAGGTTTTATACAAACCGATGGCACTATCAGTCACCATGATATGCATGACTACCTCACCCCAACTAATGCAGCTTGTCGGAAAGCATTTGAACCTATTTATGATCTACTACAACAAATTTTGTTTGAGGGAGAACCTGAAAAAGACTTAACACCTTCTGAATAATGCATTATTCTATTTGTACTACATGGCAGCTTTGTAGCAGCAGGTTAATTGTGATGGAATCAGTAGTACTTATCATTAGCTTTTTTATATTAAGCTTAAGTGTCAAACATTTTAAACTATTATTAACTTATAAACCTTTACATTCCAAATTAGCATTATGGTATTCTAATCGGCTGTGTTTATTTAATCACTTCATTTGATATATTTTTATTATAAAGGCTTTATTACGTTTACAAGCTTGATTTAGGTTTAAGGTTATGCATTTTTATGTGCACAGTTTATTTGTGCACAACAGGGTTAGTACTTACCTTTCTAGTATTTATTTTCTCACAACCAAGAAATGATTTTATGTAACATTAGAGACAACGGGAAAAGTATTATGTTACTATTGTTATTTCTAGAACCTCTTTTTTGGAGATGTGTAGTAAAGCAATCTTGTTAGTTTAATTTAAGATGCTTTAATTATTCTTCTCATAGTTACTCACAAATGCAAGTACATTAGTCTTATTGATATTTAGCATATTATGTATTAATATTTTGCACATCACAGTAATGGAATTGTCTATAACCAAAGATCTAGGAAGATTACATAACCAAAGTTATAACAGTATATGAATTGCATTGGATGATTTTTAAATGCAATTCTATTTTTGATAACAACCTACATTTTTAAATTACATGATAAGATCAATATTAGTAAGCAGAAATTGTTTTAGCCTTTTTATTTTTGTTGCATAATATGTGTAGCTTAGCATTGCAATAAATGTTCATTATGAAACACGGTAATGAACATTCTATATTGTCACTGTAGGCATATTTAGTGACTATTTTACTGATAAGGTACTCATGTTGCCAAACAAGTTTGCTTGAATCTCGAGTTATGAAATATTTATTTGCATGAAGAAGCTTGAAAGTAAACAGTGCAATTATTTCTATATAATCACATCTTGTTTCATTGACTACCCTTCCAAATTAGAATAGAGATTTTTACAGGAATTTTGGTATTACAAAAAAAATACATTTATTTGTAGTAAGTATACTCAGACTTTTAATTAGCTGCAGTAAAATGACACTTCTTAATAACTCATTTCGGACTGCGTTTAGAGATATGCATGTCAAATAAGTTTCGGTTGTTACACTATTCTGTACTAGAAAAACAAGATTTGGTTGACGGCCACGAAAAAACAAAAAGTAACACAAGCTGTAATTTTACTACAGCTAATTAAAAGTCCGACTATAGTAACTTTATTATTACACTATTAATTACTATAATGTCTAAATTGAATCACTCACTGCAGAAGCTCTGAAATAATAATAATAAACTAATATTTGTTTCGCATTCTATTAAAATACAAACTTAGTGGTAAAGTAGGACTAGCAAGTAGAAGTGACTTGTCAAATAGGTTGAAGTTTTTCTTCTCAAGTTTAGCTAAGTACCTGTGGATAGCTATTGCTGGTAAAAATATCTGTGTTGTAAGTTGAGGAACTTTAATGTCCCTTGCCTGAAAACAGTCAAAATATCAAATTAACACGTTGACTGCCACCGCGGTCACCGGTGACCGTGAACAATAGATTTTCTATTGTGTCTGTTGTCTGGCAGTCAACATGTTAATAAAAATGCACAATGATTATAATTATTAACCAGACCTTGCTTCCAACCAGATTAGGTTTTTCTTAGATATTGTAAAGCAAGCTTCAATGCAATTGCTTTTCTGTCTTATGTAAATATGCAGTGAGATCATCACAGGCTGGTCTTAATGAGGCAGCAAAATAAATAGTTAAATGATATCATAAACCACTCTAATGGTATGATCTCTCACTAGAATTGTCTAATGGTAGCAAACGCTGCTGCTAAACAAGAAGTCCTGGGTATGATTTCAGTGTTATGCAAAGTGTAATGGGAATTACCAGTAGCAGCATGGAGTCTGGATTTGTGCCACTATCTACCCTATTACATCTAAACTAATATTATTAATGCAAAAATTGCGTCTGTCTGTTACCTCTTCACGCTTAAACTGCTGAACCAATTTAGATGAAATTTGGTATAGAGATAGTCCGAGTCCCAGGAAAGGACATAGGATAGTTTTTATCCCCGTATTCCCAAGGGATCAAGATTTATGCGGGTGAAACTGCAGGCCCCGCTAGTGGAAATTAAACATGACTGGCAAAATAAGGGTGTACTATGGTACACCTCTGGCCATAAACTCAATTTGTGGTGTACCCTCTACTCTCACAACTAGTTACCTTGTTTAAGTGACTATTTGCCCTGGTGGCAACTTCAAATGCCACATTTCTCATTTGGTCACTGTCAATACATCTTAGAACATCTTCTTGACTTAGTTGGTTCTTCATAAGAACATCCATGGGCAAGGAAACCATTTTATGGTAACTGGATACATGGACAGACCTGAAACATGTAGGATTTCCGAAGTGAATGTTATGTAATGTTCATTCTGAAGTAGGAATCTTGTATAGTGCCTCCATACCTCAATATGTTAGCTATCCCTTGAGCTTTGCCCAAATGAGATGCAGCATGGTCAGCATGTAAATCTTTAACTCCTGCTACACTTAAAAGTAAATAATATATTGAAGAGACAGAATCTTCAGCATATTTTTCAATATCTTCTAAAGTTCTAAAGTATTTAGACTTTAACATATTACTTCTTGATGAAATAAGTCTTTCCAAATGCCTCCGCTGCAGTCCATAACTGCTGCATACCTAAAAATATGTAAAAATAAAATATAAAGGTAGAACAATCAATAAAAAATCAAATATTTAAGACGAGCGCTAATCCTGCCGACAAACTGTCACGCAGTTTGGCAGGTTTACAATATAATGTACAAGTGTTTGGTCCAAAATAAATTATTTATTTATTTATAGGTATTTCAATATTATTCAAACAATAAATTCAGTCCATTCACCTTAAATAGTTCTTGTGCTACAGGATTGGCAGGCACAGCTTTTTGTGCATTCTCTTTATTATAAATGCCCTGGAGAGCATCTTGCCAGAATTGTAGTCTAAATGCAGCAGTTTGTGAGTCAGTTGTTAAGTCTTGCACTCGAGCTATTTCTACGTTAAACGCTCTCAATACAAGTGCAGGAGAACGCAGAGATTTCGTCATGAGAAGAGTAGCCAAAAAATTTTCATAGTCATGCTGTCTATCTGCAAAATAAATAAAGTACCAGAAAATGCGATAAAATTAACTTATCAGTCCGGACTTTCGTCTTGTAAATTAATGTGAATACTAGTCTATTTCTGTTTATTATTATGGTTTATTGAATTATTACTTTACGATGTCTGCGCAATAGCTGATTGATGTTTTGTTAGAAGTAGATTCATTTGTAAGAGATCGCGATATTATTCTCACAGGCTTTGAAGACTCTAACAAACGAACAAAAGTTCTGTGTTTATTCATGATTCTTTTATAAAGATACTTTCGTGATTCAAGATTATCAGCTGAACCTGTGAGCGTGATGTGAGCTGAGCTAGAATCACAGAGTACTTTTTAATAGAGTGAGAGCTAGAATTGAACAGTTGTTAATATCAATATGTCATGTCAAATATGTCAAAATCAACAAGGTTACGACCTCAGGGCGCGTTCCGAATTGGAGAAACAATCTATTTAATCGATTTGAGCGTGCTTAAACCCGTACCGAATTAGCGTGAGCGCGATAACGATGTCCCGACTCCCGTGAATAGTCATAGATGACGTCATGGCATGCGCCATCTTGCGATAACGCTGACCATGCCTCGTTCGTACTAATGTCACCGTGAGCGCTGAAATGACAGTGTGTGTGTGTGTGTGTGTGAGGATGAGGATGTGTCAGTGTGTGTTTTGTTTTGAGCTGCATCATATCTTTTTAACCTTTTAACCGCCCGACTTCATATCGACGGTCCCTACGTATATAAAGACATGTAGAAAATGTTTTTTTTTTTATTGTATCATTGGCTTTAGATTATCTCTGCGCACATACTGACATTTGATTTTTTTTATAATATTGTAGAAAGAAAATATTTATTATTGATCATAGAATTATTTCTAGGGCGTTTTGAACAAAAATTACGCTCTCCAGTAAACATCGGTTTTTGACTTGACCTTATGTACAGACGCCAGCACATCAACCTACCCGAAACTGTCAAATTTTCCCATTCAACTTTAAACCTTATACTGTAGCGATAAAGTTGAAAATCTATCAAAGAAATTTGACAGATTGTAGTAGCTTGATGTGCTGGCGTCTGTACGTAGGGACCGTCGATATCATTTGTCGTGACCTCAGCGCACGAAGTTAAAAAAAAAAACGAAAAAAAAATAGCTGATAGAAAACAGCGTAATTACCTAAATAAAAAAGCAGATTAAACGAGCTGTGGTTTTTTGTCGTAAATATACGACCCTGGCGAAATGGACCCGAAAATATTTGTCGGATTAATCCGACGTAAGCGGTTAAAAGGTTAATAACGTGGCATTTTCGAAATTGTGCTTCTGGCTGACAGTCGCCACTTAAACAAAGAAAAGGAAGAAACGTGTGCTGTTTTTATGAAGAAATACTGCTGTAATATATTTTTGACACCGAGTAAGCACTGTGAGCGCGCTAACGAGTGTTCCGAATTGTTGATAGCTCTCAGCTGTCATAATCGTGATATCCATTATGAAACGCATGTGAGACGATTTGAGTGCTGTGTGAGTGATATTCAGGGGGGGGACACTACGTACATACATTTTGACAGCGAAGTAAAGAAAGAGTTGCCATCTAGAAGTTGGCCCAAGTACTATTTACTGTCTACTGGGTACGTAAAATTTTCAACAGATGGCGCTTTAGCGTGATTAAAAAATTTTTATTTAAAATAAAATTATTGATGTAATTTAAATTGGAGATAAGTTTGAGAGAAATATTAAAATGTTCTTACAAGTTGAAATAGACTCATAAATTAAATACAATTTGATAAAGCAAAAATATCAACTTAGTTTAAAAAGACCTGAAGGCCAATTCTCGTAATTTAAAACGTTCATAATCTAGTCGCAGTCTCATCTCGGCGACAAAGAAATGTCAAAAACTTGTCAAAATGTAGGGAATTTATAGGTACTTTTGACAGATTGAGACTGAGATCAGACTGTGAACGTTTTTAAAATTACGAGAATTGCCCCTCTGGTGCCAGATTCTACTTAGGATGTCTATAGTGACAGTTCTTGAACTGAATTTTACTGTGCGATATAGACGCTTTACGTTTTGTTCTGTGCAAATAAGGTGTTAAAGTTTACTAAAATTGGTATAAAACAGTGAACGAAAGTGGTTTAAAATGCCAATAATGTAATGGTTTATAAATAGCGATGTAGACGCTTTTTTCTGTGCGACATAGACGCTTTACGTTTTGTTCTGTTATAATGTGTTAAGAGTTTACTAAAATTGGTTTTTAATGCCAATAATGTAATGGTTTATACAAATAAAAAGTAATATAAAATAATTCTGTGTTTTCTTTCTACCTTTTACTATCTACATTCCCTTGGGACTATTTTGCTAACATGCAATAGCTATGTGTGTGTGTGTGGGTATGTTTTACTTTGGGGCCAATTTACAGATTGCGTATTGTCAAACAGGCTTGCATTTTTATCACACGTAAGAGGGCTCTCTTTTCCTTCTATATTACTTTACTCTTTGGCGATATTAGCCAATTCGGAAGGCGGCCTCAGATAGGCAGGCCTGTGTGTGACAGCTTTCGTTCCAAATGTTCCGTTTTGGCGCTGGCATCGGAAGATTGCTGATACATAGAATTATGTTCTGTGGCCGCGGTGGCCGCCATCTTGAGACTCCGTGTCATGTGAAATTGTGAATTGTATAAAAATAATTACATAGAAAATGTCATTGTCAAAAACTTCCGAATTGAACGCATATTTCATAAGTGTATTTCTTCGTATTTTGCTGAGTTGAGATCCTTAGGACACAAAGTGTCCTCTGTTGTTTGAGACAATTATTGATTGTGCATGTTATTTATGCAAATATTCGTCATGGGGACCCAAAAGTACTGTGTTGGTGGTTGCAATGCAACAAGTGAGACGAACCGGCTTTTTAGTTTTCACAAGAACTATAGACTTAGAAATTTGTGGTTTTCTTTCCTAGTGCCCACAAATTCCCTCCTCATTGGACTCTGTAAAGAGCAATTATTAAGAAAACGTGTCTGTGAAAAACATCAGTTTGAACACGAAGGTGAAAGTCGAAGACTGCGGTACTCATACCCGTGTCTATTTACTGGCAAAGAAATTGCTCACGGTGTTCCGCTTAGTGTAACCGGTGAGTTTTGTTATGATTTGAATCTTTGTTATTTTACAGATAAGTAGATAATTTACAACTGCTAACAACAATTAGTTAATAATTATACACACTACAAATCTTTGATAAGATTAGGTTTTTAAGGGACATCAGGGTTTTTTTCATGACATATAATTTATTGGAACATGAACTAGTTTGCTTTCAATGCTTCAGTTTTGTGGATGAGTAGCTGTTACCTACATCCCAGAAGGGCGACGATAGTGTTTCAACTTTAAAAATATTACAACACTAACAGTACAATTTATTTTTCCAGGATGGGATGTTACACAGGAACATAATTATTTCAAGGAGCAAGATGAGGAAGATGTCACTGAACCATCACCGGTGACTACAACTACTGGTGTGTATTTAGCTTGCCTATATTCATTCATCAATATTAAAATCTCAAACAAAAGTAAGTCTTAATATTAAATGATTCTCGCTTGTTTTTCAGGACATGCTGATTCATTTGAACATAATTACTTCAAATAGCAGTGGCAATGGCTATCCTGGTGGAGCAAAAAGAGTAAAATTACGACGAGCCATAAAAAAAGACTCGCCTCATCACGCATTTTGGATTGACGTCATAAAAAAAAATTCAATCCTTATATTTTATTGACAAAAGTAGCGAGCATGCTTTACAGTCAGGAAGACCTCAATTTGTGAAAGTGCCGTCTCTGAAGAGTTGGATCACCATTCTTGAAAGTTTTTTAAGGGTATCTAAATTATTAGATATAAAGAATTCTAGTATAAAAAAGAAATGTCTCAATAAATAAAACTATGAAAAATATAAAAACATTGTTTTCATCATCATTCGGTAGACAGTCAGTAGACAGCAAATCGGCCTCACGCATACGCTTCGCGACTCGGTGTACGTACGAATTATCGGACTACGATTCTCAAAGTTTTCAGCACCTACACAAAATGTTTAAATGCAAGCGTTGCCAAGTTGAGAGTAGGGACGGCGCTAAATGCGTGGGATGCCTGGGACAGTTCGACTTTCCCTGCGCTGGCATAACTGAAGGAGGATGGAGGAAATTGGGGGATCGCAAGAACACATGGAAGTGCAGTATTTGCAAATCCTCGGCAGCATCCAGCCCCCACCCCACAACTGCAACTGCAGCTACGCCCGTAACGGCTGACATGGATTCCATAATGTCAGAACTGAAGGCTCTCTCAGCCCAGATGGACAACTTACCTGCTTTAATGGAGAACGTGAAAGCTATCCAATCGGAACTGGCGGAGCTTAAGTCGATCAGATCGGAGTATTCCAGTCTTAAAACAGACGTCGAGTTTCTGGATCATTCGGTGGAGACATTAACCAGCAAAGTGTCGGGGTTGGAGAGTGAAGTGGACTGCCTTAAGAAAACTAAGGAGGAGATGGTGGCGTTACATGATCGATGCTCCAAAATTGAAGATCTACATCGTGAAACTGAGCAAAGATCAAGAATGAACAACTTAGAAATTAGGGGTGTTCCATCAACCAACTCAGAAAATCTGTTCGCAATCATTGGCAAGATAGGAGATATCATTGGATGCAGTATCCCTAAAGAGCAGATAAACTTCATTGCGAGAGTACCAATGCGAAACAACGAACAGAATAAAAATATTATTTGCTCAGTTCATAACAGATACCTCAAAAATGATTTCGTGGCCGCTGCAAAAAAACTTAAAACATCTATAACTTCAAGCAAGTTGGGCCTGCAGTCCGACAGTGTCATTTACGTCAATGATCATCTAACTTATGAGAACAAAATGTTGTTGAACAAAACGAAAAAGCTTGCTAAAGAACGAGGTTTTTTATACACTTGGGTGGTTGGTTGCAAAATCCTTATAAAGAAAAATGCCACTTCTCCAACCCATCACATAAAAACGGAACAGGACCTAAAAAAGTTTCTGAATTAAAAAAGCTATGTCAATTTTATAATTTGTCGTACTTGTATACTCGCATGCACTGCGCTAATAGTTTGAGAAACACTGGTGCCATTTTTTTATGCGCATTCCTTTACCGCTGCCCATTTGTTCTCTTATCGCTCGGCGTTAACCATAGCTATTTCTCTATTGAATCCTATTTGCATGGACCTAAGGTTGTAATCAGCTCGATATCGCTCATTTTCTTAATGTATCATAATTTAACTTTTTGCTTTAAACTGAATGTACCTCACATTACAATTTTTGTTGAAGCACTATTAATTATTAATCTTTCTGTTTGCGATGTCACCTATTAGCGTGTTTTACCAAAATGTTCGGGGATTGCGTACAAAAACGTTAATATTCTATCGTAATGTGTGTGTTAATGTCTATGATATCATCTGCTTAACTGAGACCTGGCTTATTGAGGGTATTAAAGACAGTGAATTGTTTGACGACCGTTATATAGTGTGGAGGCGCGATAGAAATTATTCTAGCACGAAACAAACTTTGGGGGGTGGTGTGCTTATTGCAGTGCGACGTGAACTTATCAGCGATCTCCGCGGTGAATGGTTCTCGTCTGCCGAAGACTTGTGGGTTACTCTCACTTTACACAAGAAGAGACCACGAGTGTCGTATAAAATGCATATTTGTGTAGTGTACATCTGCAATCAGAATCTTGGCCACTCCCAAGCAGGTCAGTTAACTAATTTTTCTAATAACCTAACAGATATTGTTCAAAAGCATCCGGCTGATAAATTTTTAGTTCTGGGCGATTTTAACCTTCCAAATATAAACTGGCAACCAGATGCTGATGGTCAGTCTGTTTGCCCTAGTGATATCCAAGGTCACGTTCAGGTCAATTTGTTTGATAACTTTACAGTCTGCAATCTCTCGCAATATAATTCGCATGTAAATGTCAACAATAAAATGCTAGATCTAGTTCTATCTAACAACGAGGTTTCAGTAGCAAGTTGCGCCGATCCTCTGGTGCCGGAAGATCCACATCACAAGGCTCTCTGTGTGTTTGCTGATTTCGTGGAACTGCATACTCTTCCCTCGCGTCCTCGTATAAAATTTTTATATCGATCGGCCGACTATACGGCCGTTAATCACCGGCTGAGCCAGATCGACTGGCTCAAAGAAGTGAGCACTAGGACACTCGAGGATGCCGTATCGTTTTTCTATAACACAGTCAATGAACTACGTGATTCTTTTGTACCAATTAAGACGGTAGTTCCTAGCAGCAGATACCCTCTCTGGTTCAAACAGCCTCTGATAAAAATTCTAAAAGAAAAAGCGAAGTACCACGCAAAATTTAAGAAATACGGAAACCTGTCTGATCATGAGTCTTTTGTTTTGCTCCGACAGCGTGCCAAGGAAGTTGAAAGTGAAATGTTTAGCTGCTATATCACAAAAATTGAAGAAGACATTTTTAAGAACCCCAAAGCCTTTTGGACGTACGTAAAATCAAAAAATCAAGTGAATGCTTATCCTTCCTTACTTAAATATAAAAATAGCACTTCAGGTACAGGAGAGGATATCTGCAACATGTTTGGCGACTATTTCTATTCTAATTTTCTCAGCTCTGCTAGTAGTACTAGCATTGACGACGATCTTTCCACTTGCCATGCACAGGGTCCAAACATGCATTTGAGCGATATTATTTCAGACATACATTCAGTCGAAATTAATGAATTAGAAGTATTCAATCTACTTAAAGGAGTTGACTTATCTAAATCGGCAGGACCAGACAATATTCCGCCAGTTTTTATACTAAACTGTGCCAAAAGTCTGACTCCTCCTCTTTCACTTCTATTCAGGCGGTCCCTAAATTCAGGTGAGGTACCTACAATTTGGAAGTCGGCGTTAATTACTCCGATCCACAAGAAAGGGCCTAGAAACCTCGTGGAAAACTACAGGCCCATATCTAAACTATGCATTTTCGCTAAAATCCTGGAAAAAATAATATACAAGCAGCTTTATGCTTGTCTTAAACTAAGCATCAGTGACCGCCAACATGGTTTCCAGCGAGGTCGGTCCACAACCACCAATCTCATTCTTTGTGGTGACTACTTGACTGAATGTATGGCTCATCGCACACAAGTAGATGTAATCTACACAGATTACAGCAAGTGTTTTGATCGCTTGGATCATGCTATACTTCTGCGTAAGCTATTGGCTATAGGTATCAGTGGGAATCTCTTCAGGTGGTTCTCATCATATGTAGCCAACAGATGTCAAACTGTTGTTCTTAATGGATACACATCGAGAACTATGATTACCCCCTCAGGGATTCCACAGGGATCGCTTGTGGGGCCCTTGTTATTCAACATTTTCATCAATGACGTCTCTTCATGTTTCTCTAACTCAACGGTTCTTTTGTTTGCGGACGACATGAAAATTCTAAGTGAAATTGAAACTTACGAAGATGCTGAACGACTCCAATTTGATCTGGACAGATTCCAAGAGTACTGTATGGCCAACCGCTTGGATCTAAATGTCTCGAAATGTTATATCTGTACCTTCACTCGTAAACCTAAACCTATTTGTTACGATTACAAACTAGTCAACACGTCAATAACCAGAGTTAATACGATTAGAGACTTAGGCGTTACTTTTGACTCGAAACTTCTTTTTGACACTCACATTGAAAACATTATTAAAACAGCTTCTAAGGCTCTAGGTTTCATCTTGAGGATATCAGCCGATTTTAAAAATATTAAAACACTCAAAATTCTTTATTGTGCTTTTGTGCGCAGTCATCTCGAATACTGCTCACCAGTATGGAATCCTGTTTATAAAACTTACGTCGATCGCATCGAAAGTATTCAAAAGAAATTCTTGAGGTGCATTCAGTTTAGATCCAAAACCTATTTACCTAATTATCACAGCCGCTGCAGGAAATTTCACATTCTTCCACTAATTGAGCGGAGAAAAATTGCCGACATGGTATTCTTATTTAATTTGGCAAATGGTTCAACCGACTGTTCTGAACTGATGAGCAAAATTGGGCTGCGTGTTCCATCTTTCACCTTTAGGAATCATCAACCTCTGTATGTTCCCTCTGTGCGGTGCATATATCGACAAAACTCTTATGTGATAAGAGCTAAACTAAACTAAAAAAAAATACTGTGCAATAACTTCTAAACTAAACTAAAAAAAATACTGTGCAATAACTTCTTTGAAAATCACTAAAATTTGTTCAGTTTTTCCTTAATTCTCTCTGAGTGCTTACTTATTCTTGCATTCGCTTAACTGTCTACTGTTTCTTGTGCTACCCTAATACTGTCTACTGTTTCTTGTGCTACCCTAATACTGTCAGTGAAAACTTTTAATTGGCCTTCTTTCACTAACTGTCAACTATCTGTATCCTAGCTGTAAGTTTTCTTAAGAAATAAAATAAAATAAAATTCATGAGTGAAACTGAAGGTACGCGTATCGTAAATGAAAGGAGTCGTAACCGTTAGTATTATTAACCACAGGCAAGCACCCTAAAATCGACAAAATAGAACATCACTAGTTATAGATATCAGTTTTGTGTAATTGTCACATCACTAAATATATTCACATGAGACGAGCTCAAGGTCGAGCTGTATACATGTACTGTTATGTCAAACTGAGTGACTGCAGCGCCAAAACGGATCAATATGAAACTAAACAGAAAGTTACTGTCGATGTCGCATCTGTAGCTTGCTACTAATATCTTATCTGTGCAGATAGGAGGTAAAGACCACAGAGTACTTTTGTATATAGGTTAAAACGATAAGTTTAAATAGCCACATTAAATTGAATAAATAATAAATACCAACATTTAATTGAATTTAATATAACATCTCGAATATGTTTTAACTATTACAACATAGATTTACAATTAACCCCCTGGCTGCTATTTGGGTTTGAAAGTACCAAAAATCATACTTTTGCCAACAATATTTTGAACCTACGTCGAGACACAGTTTTACAGTCTGAGCGTTTAGGCCGTACGGCATTTCATACAAACTTTCAAGCCCTTGTTTTTCGAAATGACTGAACCGATTTTAATGAAACTTCATACGCATAAGCAGGATACAAAGGTCTAAAAGTTACTGAACATTTTAGTAGTATCATATAAATTGTGTAATGGTTATAACATTAGTGAGACTGATAACGAATGTAATAAAGTAATTTGGGGAGAAAGAAACAGTGAAGAGACCGGAAAGTATTTTGAAAGTTGTCACTTGCAACTGAGAAATATTAGTTTTCCCGTAGAATTTGCACACTGCGCTGATCACTGTTGTGATAATGAGGATCACAAGCGTATTTTAAAACAAATGTATAGCGATATTGTGGAAATACTTAGTAAGGCGGCGGTAGACTGCTATGTTGGTCCTGTGTCCAGGAACCATAGATATATGCCAGGGTGGAACAAACACGTTAGCGGTGCTGAGAGAAGCTCGATTATGTTATCAAAACTGGTTACTGAGTGGGAAACAAAAAAGGGGCCCTATTTACGATATAGCATGTGCCAAACGAGGCGACATTTTAAATCTCAGGTAAAACTTTGTCAAGATAATGAAAAACAAATCAAGTTAGATATCATTGCACAGCATCATTCGAATAAACAATTTGGTAAATTCTGGAAAAAGACAAATAAACTCAACTCAAAATCGAGTCTACCTGTGAGCGTTGCGGGCGTGCATGTGCCTCGTGATATAGCCGACCTGTTTCAGAGTCATTTTAGAGTGGAATCTCCTGTAGGCTCGACTGACCTGACACGACGGAGTGCTGAGATCATGCCAGGGGAAGTTACTGTTCGTTTTCGTGCCAAGGAAGTTGCCACCGTAATTCATACAATGGTGCGAGGCAAGTCCCCTGGTCATGATGGTCTCAGCATTGAGCATTTGAAATATGCTGGTTTCCATTTGTCTCGAGTACTTGCTATGTTTTTCAGCTTATGTGTGGGTCATTGTTACCTACCGGACGAACTTATACATACCGTGGTTGTCCCGGTTATAAAAAACAAGACCAGATGTCTCTGACCTGGCAAACTACAGACCCATCTCTCTGGCTACTGTGATAGCAAAAG
Organism: Gortyna flavago; assembly: GCA_963669345.1. Classification (NCBI taxonomy): domain Eukaryota; kingdom Metazoa; phylum Arthropoda; class Insecta; order Lepidoptera; family Noctuidae; genus Gortyna; species Gortyna flavago. The sequence continues at coordinate 7,544,825 of OY770128.1, read as the reverse complement.
TGCTGGACAGTCTGCTTGACAAACACCTGGATAGGCATATAAAACTTCATGATGCTCAATTTGAATTTAGACCGCCTCTCGACTGAGAGTGCCATCCTGTGCAGACTATGCAGTATTATGCAGCCAGGAATACGCCGGTCTATGCTTGTTACCTGGACTTGTCCAGGGCATTCGATTTGGTATATTATGATGTATTGTGGCAAAAGATGAAAAATGAAACAGATGTGCCGCGTGATGTTGTTGCAATGTTGAGATATTGGTACTCGAGTCAAAGAAATGTTGTGCGGTGGGCAGGCTCCACAGAGTACTTTTTGATAGAGTGAGAGGCTCACACTCGGACGTGTTTGGGTTGGAGTGCGGGGTGAGGCAGGGGGGGTTAACCTCTCCTCGTCTCTTTAACTTATACATGGACGAGCTTATCGGCGAGCTCAGCAGAACAAGCATGCCAACAAGGTGCCATATAGGTGGACAGACGATATGGTGCTGCTGAGCCCGTCGATCAGTGCCATGCGTAGACTACTAGGTATTTGTGAAAAGTATGCACGAACCCATGGACTCAGATATAATGTGAAGAAGAGTGAATGGATGGTGTTTAAGGCTGGTAATAAATCATTCGCTAATGTACAGAGGCCAGCACATCAAGTTACCCCAATCTGTCAATTTTTTTTGATAGATTTTCAATTTTATAACAAAGGAATAAAGTTCATATTCAATTGGGAAAATTGCACATCAAGTTACCCCAATCTGTATTTTTTTTTATAGATTTTCAACTTTATTACAAAGTAATAAAGTTCATATTCAATTGGGAAAATTTGACAGATTGGGGTAGCTTGATGTGCTGGCCTCTGTACCTCCCTTATATCTTTGCGATGCCAGCTTAAACAGAGTGTCAAATTTTAAATATCTGGGTCACTGGGTCTCAGAGGATCTAAGTGACAACATTGATTTGGAGAGGGAGCTCAGGGCGCTGTCTGTGCGCTGTAACATGCTGGCCCGCAGGTTTGCACGGTGTACCGAGCAAGTCAAAGTGACATTATCTAAGGCCTTCTGTCAATCTTTTTACACCTGCAGCCTGTGGACTAAGTACACGTAGCGTACATACAGTGCTCTGCGCGTACAGATAATAACGCGTTCAGGGTGCTGTTCGGGCTACCGCGCCACTGCAACGCTTCAGCAATGTTTGCGGTGAAAAGCGTGGATGGTTTTCATGCCATCATGCGGAAGCGTTGTGAGTCTCTTATGAAGAGCATGCGGGCCAGCTCGAACAGTCTTCTGAGCGTGTTCGTGGGTCGATGGGAATCGCCGATGTGGCGGCACTGGATGCGACTTCACACTGCGGGTGGTCGTGAACTGGCGGTCCTGTGCGGTGCCACATTGTGATTTTTTATTTCTTTATGTGGCTTTGTTTGTATGTACACACGGCTACACATCAAGCTATACATTTCCAGTTTTAGCTGACCTCGCATTGTATAGGTTTTTCGTACAATCAGAAGTCAGCTTATACTGGTTTTGTATAGCTTGATGTGTAGCCGTGTGTACTAACAATAGTTTTATAAGGTTTTTTGTGCTACTAACAGTAAATGGACTACGTCTGAAATAAATGTCTTATTATTATTATTTTAAGTTGTTAAGTAGTAAAAGTTTTAAAAGAAAAGCGTATTTTATTATTTTTAGCGCATTTAACTAAAAGTATTAAAAAAAAAAAATTAACCCTATAATCTATATCGATCTATATAATAATAAAAGAATCGCCAAAAATTATGTATTCGAAAAAAAAAATTGCACCCGTGCGAAGCTGCATGGGGCGGGCCGCTAGTGATGAATAAAATATTGAAAGTACCTATGTAGGGAGATTTGTAATGTCATTATCGGTGGAAGAAATGACGGTAGGTATTATTAATGTCATTAGTACTGATAGTGTCTGGTCCGCTTTAATTCACCTCTGGAATGCAGCCATAGAGGAAAAATTTAATGCAGCTCACTATTGTTCGCGCCGGGTCGCCCGATGTCTTAGATAACTTGTTTTTATTCGTTAATTAGTCCGGCTCGATTTTGACCACTATGTTCTTGAGAGGTTGAAGGTTGTATTTGCTTAGCAGGAATTTGGTCATTTAAAATGCGTAAATGCTTTATGACTATTTAATTGCGCTAATTGTGGTGCGGACATACCTACAGACATTAATAAACACTTAGCGATAAGTTATATAAATAAAAGTCCTCTAGACCGTATTTCGGCCACCGCGGCCAATCTCAACGGAGACTAGCCTTCGGCGCGGGGGATATAATATTATAGTGCACAAGTGTGCGCGAAGACACAGCTAGGTGTACCTACTTCCTCTTCCCTCACTCTCATGGTGCGACGGGACGGCAATCCGACACGACCGGAGAGAGATCAGGCGTAGAACCGTGCTTTCGGAAGCACGGGGGTCCGCCGAGAGGCACCGCCAACTTCCAAACTCCGGGCTGTTACTAAGAAATTCGTAATGGAAAAAGTCAATAACACTTCGGGCGATTATATAATATAGGCATAACAGTGGTGTTTTTAGGAATTTAGGACACTGAGGTATTAAGTCAAGGGAGTTGGTTTGAGACGATGGTAGGGTGCGGTCGACGTAGTCTAGGCTAGGAGTAATATAACTTAGTTGATAGCAATGAGACTATGTCTCTATGGAGAGACCGTAGGTACGCGAGAGTATTATCGTGTAGTTTTAAGCTAGGTTATATTAAGCGTGTAAGGCGTGAATTATACACAGACGGCGTAAGGTGAAGGCGCGGCGCAGGCATGATGCAATATAAGTGAGTGTGTTTGTGGACCAATTGGGTGAGTGTTGATTATTTTATCACTTCTTGTTCCTTTCTATGTCGTGGTCGAGGTATCATGCACCTGTGTGGTGAGTGTTGACAATTTTATCACTTTTTGTTCCTTTCTATGACGTAGTCGAGGTATCATGCACTTGTAGGGTGAGTGTTGACTATTTTATCACTTTTTTTCCTTTCTATGACGTGGTCGAGGTATCCTGCACCTGTGTTTGATTCTAGGGACTCGCGCATAGAGGAAAAAAATTTAGGACTCGCGGAAAGCCTTTTATATGGTGTGACATTTACCACAGAACAGATAAAAGACATTTATTTACCAACAGTCTATAAACAATCACAACCAGGAGGCCTACCATGATCTATTTAAAAACAATTCAAAAGCAAGACATTTCAGTTTAGGTTCTTAAACTGCATCGTTCACAGTCGTACGATGACGTCCAATACGCTCAGCGGCATTTGGATCATTGAAAGTGAATGAGCGTTAAGAGCTCGTGGTAGGTATCCAGATGGCACGGCCTAAATTGAATCGTTAAACTGACGTCATGGTACGAATTAGCAGAACAGTTCAGTTTAGGTCCTAAAGTGGATCGCGTTAAGAGCTCGTGGTAGGTATGCTGGACTTGACGCTGACGCGTCACACTAGGTACTTATGATACGCTGAACCAAATTATTACTTTCCACACTTTAGGGCTAATTTGAGTAATAATGCTACCTTGAATTGTTTACAAACACAAATCAACCAAACGTTAGTGAAGGTTACCTATTCCCTATGGACTGACTAACTGCAGGTTGCTTTGGATTGCACTTGATGTACGCACACTTCCCGGGAGGGGGGTAGGCTTCACCAAACCATAAACTACCTCAAACTAGATATATAGCCGTTCTAAGGAACGCTAGGAATTGGGTCTCGTCTCGTTAAATCACACCCGACACCTGTAGGCCTCATAATGATACAAAAAAATAATAGAGACTATCAATGAGCGAGACACATAATTTGAATGCCCAGATAGAAACGCCCCGTTGCTAGCTAGGGACGGTCGCACGGCTGCCGATTACACTGCAAGCATCCTCTAAAATGAGTTAGATTAAGGAAGTGTGAAGTGACGATTTAAAATAACCACTTCGGCGAGGCAATCGTAAAGAATTCTGCAACCAACTGACGATGCGGTACGATTGCGCTAGTTTTGTATTGTCTTAGTAAAGGGTGAATAGGGCCAAAACGACAAACGACAAATGTCTCTCTACTCTCTTTCCACTTCACTCTATTCAAAACTTCTAAGGAACAGTTCTTATTGAAAGAAACCAGCCCATCCCGCCATCTCCGTCTGTCTTCAGCACACGCGCATGCGTAACACACTCTCAATCTTAATCTTCACGAAAAAAATTGTCTGTTGAACAACGAAAAGAACGCAATAAATGTTGTTAAACTGTCAAAATGAAATCAATTGCTACTGATAGTGCGTTACACAACTACCCCGCTCGCTGTTGTGACTACGAGTCCGCACCCTTTTTATTTTGTAGAATACTACAACGGATCCCTAAAATTAGATGTTTACAGTTTACAAAGAAGAATAGTGCACGAAATTGTATCATTAATATCGGCTAATTTGCATTTCTAGTTTCGCGAGTCACAGCCGTACCTACTTAAGTGAGTGTAAAGAAAAATTATCGTCATTGTAGTCTTGATCTTGTATGAAGATGTCGTGTCGATTACGGGGCGGTAAGGAATGGGACGTGCGAGCTTCTTCATTATCCCGCAATACATTTAATCCTATAAGAGACATCATTGAAACTCTTCGAATAAAGCCGAATCCGAATAAATCATACATCCCACTTTCAGTCGGTGAGTAATACTTTATTTTTTACACTTACTTCAGGGCCGTACACGTTCACGTATATGTACAGCTCTTTTGTGCAATAGTTTTTACAAGATGTACCATTTTGGCGGCAATATGGTAGGTATCTTACTCGTTCGTTTCCTGAAACGTAGGTAGTGTGTAGAAAAATATAAATACCAGCTGACTGAAGTTCACTGTTCCACAGGGTGAAATTGCCCATGAATATGAAACGAACTTACTCTGAAATAGAGAAAGAAATGCAACCATTTCCAGTCCACATAATTAGGTGGGCTGGCAATAACTTTTGGTAATCTTACGAAAAGTTATTGCTTTTTTGTGTGAAACAGTACCTACATTATTGCGATAATTTCAAAGTTGGCCCCACATTCAATGTAGCTAATAATCATACTTAGGTATTAGGCATAGACTTATAAAAAAGTTACAGAAGGTTTGGTTTATGAATTCTAAGTTAGCTGATGTTCCTACCGAATAATTTGTTATGTTCATTATGTACTTACTTATTATTTTGTAAATGTTTCAAAATTGCCAGGAGAATCAGCGCTCTTCATTTCTTAATACCTAATGTTCGCGAATGCATTATGTCTGGTTCTTTATAAGTTACATGCCAGCCTCCGTTTTTTTTTTCATAAGCAACTTACAAAAAGAAGTGAAATCCCATCAAAAACATTTTCATGTAAAATGTTGCCAAGACGAGACCACATATGGCTCTCACTGTCAAAAAGAATCTCATGTAGAGCCAAGCTTCTAACTCTACAAGCCCTAACTTCACAAACTCTACACCATAGTCAAAATATGTGGCTTGGCCCTTTCGCTACCAATCATATGGGCGTAAGGTGAAAAATGTATACAATACAATACTTCTGATATACAATACTTCTTGTAGTAACGAAACGGCTAAGCCTCATAGTTTTAAGGCACAGTATTACATAGGAAATATTGTAATACTGTGACTAAGGTGTAGAGTTTGTGAAGTTAGGACTTGTAGAGTTAGGGCGTAACTTTTTGACAGTGCGAGCCATAATTATGTGGTCTCGTCTTGGCAACATTTTACATGAAAATGTTTTTGGTGGGATCGATAATTGTCTTATTTTTTTTCCTACCGCTTAGTACCTATAGCTTATTAAATGACCTGCGGTCAGGGTCGGTTTTTCTCTTTCAGATGGAACAATTATAGTACTTAGCACTGATTAATTAAAATTCAACACTTAGCTAAGATTTGCATGATCGCGTTAGTTCGATAAATTAAAAGTCACAATTATGTTGTCGCCAATTGGTGTGATGAGGGATTATTTTATCAATAAATTCTTTTGTGACGAGTGATTTGATTTTTATTAGCGATTATATACAGCGATATAAAATGACCGATGTTTATGTATAGGTCAAATAGTGAGTTTTTATTATTGTTCCTAAGGTTTCGGTTTCCTAGAAAAGCGGTTCCGTTTATAACGGCCGTTATACATCGTCCATAGATTTAAATCGCTAGATTTACTCACCATACAAGACTTAGTTACGCGTGTGTCCATACTGAGAAGAGTGAGCTCACACATGATTAAATAGCGTTTCCATGACATTCAAGTCATGTCACTGCGTCATTGGATGTGAGAGTTGTGTCAAAACGAAATAGAAACGCGACTACCTATCTTCTATTCTTCTTCTATTGTAACGATTTAAATCTTTGGCGCTGTATTGCCGATTTAAATCTTTGTTTTTATCGAGCCAATTATTTTAATTCAAGTTTCTATCGTCACACATCGCTTGAAATTATGTTAAATTTTCCTAAAATATATTTCTTTTTGCGCAAAATTAATATTTTACTAGATTTTCAGAGGTTTAAAAAAGTTAAAAAGTACTGCAATCTCGCCTTAACGTCGAAAACCGATTGGCCGATCAAATTATCAATCAATTATTATTATGCAATTATCGCCGAAACATTAAAGGCCTCACACACTAACATTCACACCTCATTCACACCTCAGACACTAAAATCTACCTACAAATTATCCATCACAATGCAGACGGTTTCGAATAAGAGATTAAACATAGGGAATGCTTACAAACAATGCAAAGATTTTTTATAGTTTTTATGATGCGATGTAACTATGTCAACGGTTTCGTCATCGCAATTAGGTAGATACTAAAACCTACCTAGTACCTACTCAAACAGTCTTAGTTCTGTTGACTGGAAATTCCCTGCGGTATCAACGAGATACTGTAGGTCAGTATTAAAAATGATTAATAAGTACATACTTATAGATAGACGGATACATGATACCCAGGTTACACAAAATTATTACGAAAGACTGACAGAAAAAATAGAGATCAATTAGCTAGTAGGTAATACCTACTATGGACTCTCAAGACGTTCAATATGACTATTTTCTTTGTCTGCCTGACTCGAACGCAGGAATGGTTTTTTTTTTGCATTTTTGCATAATTTACTAGTGACGCGAAATAACCCATCTACATTATTATTTTATAATCGCTTACATAAATCTCGATTTTTATTGGTTGGTGTTGATCGCGCAACCATTGCGAACTATTTTAATATGCGAATAAAATTCGTATAATTTATCGTAAAATTATAATTTAAGTCATATCATGAAGTTCGTTTTCAATCTGCGTAATTTATTAAGTACCTAAGTATAGGGCTGCGCCGATTTAAAAAAAAAAAAATTTGTAATAGTGCGTAAAACATGACCTAATTAATAGACTAGAAAGCTAGTATTATAATTTTTTGACGCTATTAGTTACCCGCGCGTTACGTTTAAAGTTTCAAATAATTGCCCTTTCCTTTGAGCGTTTATCTTAAAAATCAAACGATATAAAATTCTGTTAGATGGCTTTATAAAGTTCAAGGAGAAAGGTCGCGCGCGTTTGCTTATATATTTCGCTTCGTTTCGTATTTTTTAACATATTAATTGTCTTTCTTTTTAAGTCACAAAAAATAGTAGTCCAAACAATTCACCAAAAAACTGAAAATTAAAGTTTTTCAAAGTCGATGCGCGGGTAGAAGGAGACTACTTAGAAAGTCTTTTTTTTTTTGCTTATTTTTTCATTATTGGAGGTGGGTCACGTTCTTATTGCTATTACAAAACAATCAGAAGACTTTTTTTTTTCCGTACAAGAGCGACCCACCCTTCATCATAATATAATACTCGTATGTCTGCGCATCGATCGCTTCTCAAGTGGTTGCCCATACGCCAGCGCTGAGAGCAAAGGGCGCTGACCATCTTGTTTTAATTTCTTGATTCTCCCTCTTCCCCTGGTTATCTACGTTCATCACACAATCGTCTTCTCCAATGTCCCACTCACCGCACAGACTTCATTCACTCTTCCTTCTTCGTTCAGTCTATCTCTCTATGGAATGCGCTCTCCTAGGAAATCAGGATGGCAACATTGGCAACCAACCGATTATCCTTTAGAGTTAGGTTCGCGAGCACAATAGCAAGAAGCTGGCAGTATCATCACAACGCTAATATTTTCTCATTATTTGTTTTTTTTTTTATTCATGTATTTACGTATATTTATTTGTAATTAGAGATATTATATTTATAGTTTGAATAGGTTTATGCGTATCTTTATATTTAAAATATTTATTCCTCAATTTTCATGATTGCACTTACTACTGTTTGTCTCTGCATCACCCAAAGGTTGACTGGTATGAAATGCCTATGGCATTAATTCGGCCTTGGTACATTACTACCATTTATGTGCTATAATATAAGTATTAAATAAAGTCAAAAATGTCAAGGCAATGTCAGTAGAAAGTTTAATAGGTTCGATTAGGTACGTGCGTACCTACAGCATACCTAATCTGCATTCGCGGTTTATTTGCTAAAACTGTAAACAAATATGAGTTTTTGGAAAAATAATTTTAATTCCTACACAATAAAGTTCAGTTTACGCTACAACTTCAAACATTTTTATAACTTTTACTATAATGCTAGTCACTCTGAAATCAACTTCATTGCCATTAAAATAAAGTTGATATTTGTTTAACTTGAAATAATAACAATAGTGTACATAAATAATAAAATAAATAAATAAATAATATTAATTTGGAACTTTGATTATACTTTACCTACCAACATGCCTCTTTAGTTTAATTGCTACATCGGGAGAATTGTTGTTTTACCAAGCAATAGAAAGCGTACTTATAAAAACTGTTTGAATATCCTTCCCAAAAAATCGCTATTAAAATATGTAGATTTTATTTTATTTATTTTGGAAAGGTGGGGTCAAATGTAAGGTTGTGGTTGACATTTTGGTGGTTGGTATTTTTTTGCGACTACGATGTTGGTCCGATGGAGGAAGTTTTTCAGTTTGATGATCTGTACCACATCTTTCTGATGCACCCTGTATTTTAACCGCGGCTTTACCGACGTGCCAATGAGTGTGTTCTCTTAGCTTCATTTATTTTCAAATGGAGTGTTTTGTCGTCCTTGTCACGTGTGGAACAAGTTTTACTAAATAATAATTTTGGTGACCTTGTTTATTCAATGTTCTATGCGACCACTGAGATAAACTACTACGTAGTAATAATAGTTCTATATGTATGCGACGCAAATAGTGACATTTTATTCAGACTTAGATCATGCTCAGACACACTGCTTTCGTATCGAACCTTACACCTAGATAGGTAGCTTTGGGTGTCACGTAGGTACATACCTACCTATTAGGTACTGTACGTTACCAATATAGGTACTGTGATAATATCTAGGTACTTAATAGAACCATAGGTTAGTTGGCTTGATTGTGAATTAAGTTGTACACCTTCGAATTGGCCACTCTGTAGTATACACAGGGTTAAATTAAATTAGCTAGCAAAACTCTGTAGACGTGATGTGAATGTCGTGATTGTAGGGACGTTAGAAGTACTGGCTCAATATATTTCTATGGGGTCATTATAGGGCTTATTAGAGGTATTGTGGTCGTTGTAGGTACATGAAGCAGGAAAATCTTATATTTTAGCTTCATCGACGAATAATTAAAGTGAATCTATACCTACCAATAAATTAAGCTGAAGAGTTTGTTTGATCGCCTTAATCGATGGATCTACTTGACGGATTTGAAAAAACCTTTTTGCATTTGATAGCCCAATTCTTGAAAAAGGCTACATGCTATTAAAATCACGCTAAGACCCTAAGGAGACGAGCAAAAAGAAAAAGTCAGATAGCACAATAACCGAAAACAAAGTAGTAATGCGGGCAGGCAATGCAAAGCGTCGGGGTAGGTCGGAGAACAAGAAATCCCACCACTAACATTTTACATGGAATTGTTTTAGGTGGGATATCAGATGTTTTTGTAAATTGAAAAAAAAAGAAAACCTTTTTTTTTGGGTGATTTACTAAAAATCCGGAAATATTATATTTTCTCTTTTCTTATTTTCTTTTTCTCGTATATAACAAGGAGTCCCTATATCAATTTTCAGACCTCTAGCATCAAAATTTGCGGAAGTCTCATACTAATTTCCATCCCTTAGTTTAAGGGGTTGGGGGTTAAAAGTTCCAAGTTTTAGATTTTTTTGTTGTTTGTGTACTAATACTAGCTTAGATACCAATTTTCAGCTTTCTAGGACATCAGGAAGTACCCTAAGAGTTTTGATGATCATCAGTCAGTGACGAAATCTGGGTTTTTTAGATATCAATAAAATCTAAAATACAAGAGCTATGTTTGAAATTGAAATATTTGTTTAATAAGTTTACTATTATCATCAAATCCCGAGAATTTTGTTTATCTGGTATAATCCAAACCCAAGTTATGAGGGTTAAAAAAAAACGACGAAGCGCTTCGAGGAAAGGTAGGTAGAGCCCTTTGCGCTTCGCTTGGCTCGTCTTGGTGGGAGCACTTCCGCCGACAAAGTCTGGACAGAAGCTAGTATGTTTTAATATCTTTAATCACCTTCATTTAATTAAAAACACGAATAACGTGTTTTTTTTGCAAATCATTGTTCAAGACATTTAAATTATGGGACAGTGACCACCATTTTTAACAGACTTTCAAAAAGGAGGAGGTTGTATGTTCGACTTTGTTTTTTTTTATGTATGTTCACCGATTTTTCCGTAAGTGTGGACCAATTTTAAAAATGATTTTTTTGTTTGAAAGGGTATGGTCTCGAAGACCGGCTCTAAAGCTTAATACCAGAATCGCTAAATACCAGATTCGCAAAATACCAGACTCGCAAAACACCGGATTCGCCATATACCAGATATGCAAAATAGCAGAAACGCAAAATACCAAAAGTACAGTCCTAAACAATTTAGTTCTGTTTATAGACTATCTTGTATTAGTAACTTTTTTTTCGTTGGATATAATTACTAACTATGTAACTATCTCTGTTGTTATCGTTATATTTTGATACCAGAATTTTATTTACATAATATGCGAAATAGCCCCACTAACTTACATTTTTTTGAATTCAAAGAATATTTTGACAGTCAATGGTTACAAAAAATAACTAAGGATATTTTTTCCTGCTTTGGTGAAAAAAATCGTACAACTAATGCTATTAAGGGATGGCATAGACGCATAAATACAAAAATCCCACAAAATTTTCATCTATTACTTAACGAGTTCCAGGTGGCTCCTCAATTCAAACGTTTAGATTGAGGAGCCACTTTTGCATTAAATATATCTAGTGATATATTTTGCTGCTAAATATAACATTGAATATAACATATAACCTTATGAAATATAGTAAAATAATACCTTTATTTAAATCAGGTAGTACATCAGATCCTACTAATTATAGACCTATTTCTGTACTACCTACCTTTAGTAAAGTTTTTGAGAAATTAATTTTAAACCAAATGCAAAGATTTTTTAATAAACATAAATTATTACATAGCAAACTGTTCGGTTTTACAAGGGGTCGTTCAACTACTGATGATGTTGAACTTTTAGGACATATTTATAATGCATGGGAAGATAAATGCGATGCCTTGGGCATCTTTTGTGATTTGTCCAAGGCATTCGATTGCGTTCTTCACGAAACGTTAATCAGGAAACTCCGCCACTACGGGATCCGGAATTCTGTTCTGGATCTTCTTACTTCATACTTGGGTAAAAGGATTCAAAGCGTTGACGTTAACGGAAAAATATCACCCGGATCTATAGTAACAATGGGAGTCCCACAGGGCTCGATTCTTGGCCCTTTCTTGTTTCTTATTTATATTAATGACTTGCCGTACCTCATAAAGGATAATCATGATATAGTGTTGTTTGCAGATGACACTTCACTTTTGTTTAAACTTAAACGTCAGCAGTTGGTTAATGACGATGTAAATAGCGCGATCTCGAAAGTAGTCCACTGGTTCAATGTTAATAATTTGCTTCTAAACGAGAAAAAAACCAAATGCATTAAGTTTACGCTACCTCACGTTAGGCAGGTGAAAACTAATGTGTTGATAAAGGGCGAGGAATTGAATCCTGAAGACAGCACAGTATTCTTGGGCATAACTTTAGATGCTAAGCTACAGTGGGGACCACATATAGATAAATTGTCAAAAAAACTAAGTTCCGCAGCATACGCTGTTAGAAAAATTCGTAATTTAACTGATATAGAGACTGCCCGTTTAGTATACTTTAGCTATTTTCATAGTGTAATGTCGTACGGTATTTTATTGTGGGGAAATGCCGCTGATATTCAGACTATCTTTGTTTTGCAGAAGCGAGCTGTTCGATCAATTTATAAACTAAGTCCGAGACACTCTCTCAGAGAAAAATTTAAAGAGATTAATGTGATGACTGTGCCCTCTCAGTATAATTTATGAAAATCTTTTATATGCCCATAAAAATATAAAATTGTTTAAAAAATACAGTGATATCCATAATATAAATACGAGGAACAAACACAAATTTGTTGTACCTACAACAAGGCTCAAGAAAATAGGTGGCTCGTTCAGATGCCAATGTATACGCTTTTATAATAAACTACCAAGCCACGATCAAGATCTAAGCCTTAATAAATTCAAATCATTCATTAAACGTAAGTTGTGCCAGAAAGCCTTTTATATTGTTAAGGATTATATTGAGGACAAAAAGGCTTGAGATTGAGTTGCTTCCAATTTTTACATTCTGAATGTTTTTATTATTTTTTTCTATATACACATTGACATTAATTAATGAATTTTATATAAACATTGACATTTACTTACTTTGTAAAGTATTATATTATTTTAATTATTGTGCATGTGAAGACAATGTGGGTCATTTTATGATTATTTTTTTGTTTAATTTTTATTATTCTCTTTGTTCTGTTAGTTTTTTTCTAGGTCTGGCAGTTTGAGTAATTTATGTAGCCTACCCAAATGTCCTTTCTTTGGTATTGTTCGTCGAATCGTTGAGCTCTTTAAGTTTTGAGTTGAGCTGCACGATTTCTGACAAATGCGTGCACTGACTGGACAGGTCCTCTCAATCTGTGTGGTTCTTTCCTCAAAAGACCATCTCAGACATCGATCTACATGGTCTTCATATAACCTGACCAAGATTATGTCTGGACTTTAAAAGAGACTGTGACCTCTGAGTTTGTTTCGGCCTTTCTTCTCAGAGTAGTCAGATAGGAAACGCCGACCTCATCTAGTTTTATAAAAAATATGATTGACGTGTAAAAGTGTTTGTGCAAACCTACTTACAAAATAAAAATCATTTGTCATTTATCATTGCCATGTTGGATGGAAATGCTTATTCTTTGGGCTAAAAATAGGCCAGCCCTCTAGTCACGTGTAAAGTCAACCAACCGCTTGGCGATTTCCCGAAATATTCGATGAGCACCCGGACCCGGACCCCAAGGCCCTAGTGTTTCAACCCCAAACGACTCAAACATATAGCACCCAATACGGCTGTTATATTTGCGCCGTTTGAGGTATTCTGCTCCTGCAGCAGCCACCCCAGCACAGCCCACCGTGCTAGGAAGATGGGATGGCGCGAGGGTGTCGACACAGGTTGCATCCCACACCAAAGGCCTACCCAACTTCCAAGGCATTATTTTCATTCCATCTGGCCTCTTCCCATCGTCGCGTGCCAAGCCATTGGGTTCTAAAACAGCTGCACCCCGGCGGTGATAAGAGACGAAAGATGAAAGACGGATGATGTCGTTAATGCTGGCGTGCCGTGCCATCCGACCAGCGCAGCGCTCTTGCTGCAGGAAAGACCATGGTGTCCGAGGTAGTCGACTGCTACACCGCATTGACAGCGATGTGGAGCTCCGCAAGGAGCGCCCAGACGCAAACATGTAGCGAGCCGGAGTCTTTACTTTAGTTTTTTTATTTTTACTAAAATTTGTTTTCAACTGTACAAAATCTGTTATTTTGCGTTTCTGGTGTTTTGCATATCTGGTATATGGCGAATCCGGTGTTTTGCGAGTCTGGTAATTTGCGAATCTGGTATTTAGCGATTCTGGTATTAAGCTTCGGAGCCGTCCCATTGTCACCAAGTCGGAATCTGATGAGGGAATCCCATGGAAATCGATTTGGTGAAGTGGAACTGATGATGAAGACCACAGATGGCCATCGGAACTACTCAATAATAAGTATTTGACGGGTTGCGATTCGATTAGGTGCTTTAATGTTGTTGCTAAATAATTTATGCTCGTCACAATGCATATTATGGTGAAGTGGAGCTGATAGTGATTTCTCAATCAGTTCTTACTAGGAGGACTCCTCAACAATTAACGTCCCTGCATCGGGAAAACCAATATTTTGTAAAAGGTGATGAGCAGTTGACATTAGGCTATTGTAACTTAGTTAAATTACAAACTGACCCACTAAAAAGTGAAAAATAACTAATTTCGGAAGTCTGTAACAAAAAACAAATACAAATCCAAAGACACCGACTTCCGAAATTAAAGTTATCTTTCACTTTGTAGTGTTTTTTTGGAAGAAGGCTGTTTTTTTTGTATTTTTTTTTTATATAAGTAGGCTGACAATAATTATAATATTGCAATAATTCCAAGCAATGACCGAACCTCCTAAATGTACTCTACCGTCTACCCTGATCTAGACTCGAAAGTGCAGTGTTTCAAAATTGTGATACTTAAAACAAATTTTGAGCTCCTTTTAAGTATTAATTAAAATTTCAATGTACGTACATAATACCGACATAAATTTTACTAAGTACTACCAGGGGAAGGGAAGGCAGAACGGACCATTATACAGAAAAAATAAACTGTTTGATTTATTTATACTTTGCACCCACTGAGTACTTTGTACATTTTAAAGGAATACCTACCTAGGTATCTATTTTCTTGCCCATTCGAAAAGATACGAAATTATCTTTTGGAAAGGGCGCCTAGAATCAATTCTTAGTAGTATTTTGTAAATAATTGACGACGTTCAAAAGTAACTTTTAAATTGCGTACCTACTTGAAATAAATGACTTGACTTTGATTCAACTTTTAAAATTAATCAATTATATTTACCTACTCTACGCTATAGACATGAAATAAGTTCATAGATACTTAACTAAGATATTAAAATGGTTTCTAAAACCTTAAATTGCTCCGTTTTACCCACATAGTCATAAGCGAAGCACAACGGATCACACAAGAAAGCAAAATGGACTCGTATAAAAAAAAGGTTTCGGAATATTGGGTTCACAGAGAAACAGCGCATAATGATACCCATCAGCAGACATGAACATCGAACCTATGGGGCCCCACCTTGATTCTCAAAACAAGCTTCCATCGTCGGATAAACTGTCATTTTACCTTTTTTACATCTCTTTTATTACTATTCTTTCTTGGTTTCCCCTTTCTTAGATGTTTTGGTCCACTGATGTAATGAACTACTTTTAGTTCGAAATGGAAGCATCAGGAATTACGTTTAGACTTGGTGGATGTAAGTTTTTGATTTTTACGGAGACCTTAAATTCCTAATTTACTAGACCAATGTAAGCCACGCACTGCCAAAATCGCTATTCTTTCTGTATTTGTGTGTTGTGTCTTATATTGACATTAAATATTTTTCAATTTCAGGCGACCCCACAGCCTTCGGAAATCTACAACCTTCAGAAAACATTATAGACGCTGTATGTGATACTGCTAAACTAAACTCAAGTCGGAACTATGGTCCTACGATTGGCCACCACGACGCGAGGCAGGCGGTGGCAGAGTACAGCGCTCACCAGGGCACGGTGACGGCGGAAGACGTGATCCTCTGCAGCGGGTGCTCCCATGCCATCGACCTCACCCTCAGCGTCATCGCTGACGCTGGACAGAATGTCTTGATCCCCCGTCCTGGGTACTTGATCCACAAAACTCTTGGAGAAGGACTGGGGATCGTTATAAAATATTATGACTTATTGGTGAGTTTTACTGTTCCATCATCTAATCGGCCCGATGGTAAATGGTACCTAAATTATTCTTTTATCCCTATTAGTTTCTTACTTTTTCTCAATGTCTCTGACTGGCTCTTAATGTGTCAAATGATTTACGATACGACACCGATGAAATCGCTAATTCACACGTGAAATTGTTTCATGTAGAGGATTCATGTAGGGGATATACCTAATTATTTTTACTAGCTTCTGCCCGCGACTTCATCCGTGTGAAATTTCATGTTCCTCCGACCCACCACTTAGCAACGCATCGCCCGTCCGCAGATTACTTCGTTTTCACTTAGCTTGCTTTCTGACTATTTATCTTTTTGCTCGGCTTCTAAGGATAGGCTAGGATCCTAGCCTAGATCCTAGCCTATACCTATAGGCTATACCCATTTTAAAACCTTTCTCAAGCATTGGGCTATAAAATGCAAAAATATTTTTTCAAATCTGACTGTTAGTTCTAGAGTTTAGCGCGTTCAAAGAAACAAACAAACAAACTCTTCAGCTTTATTATTAGTATAGACCGATAGAGAACACTACATTAAAACACGAACGTTTCTGATTTTTCAGCCTGACAAGAACTGGCAAGTGGATCTGGTGAGCCTAGAGAGTCAAATAGACGAGAACACAGCAGCGATCATCGTTAACAATCCTTCTAACCCGTGCGGTTCGGTATATACCAGCCAACATCTGAAAGACATAATCGATGTGGCATCGAGAAATCGCGTGCCGATAATTGCAGACGAAATTTACGAACACTTCGTTTTCTCCGATCATGAATTCACTGCGTTATCGTCTCTATCTAAAGATGTCCCAGTTTTGACTTGTAGCGGAGTCACTAAAAGATTTTTGGTGCCTGGCTGGCGACTGGGATGGGTGATCATACACGACCGCCAGAATATTTTAGGAAAAGAGGTTCGGAAAGGATTGTTAAGTATGTCGACTCGGATTTTGGGACCAAACACACTGATGCAGAAGGCTTTACCGAGAATTCTTAAAGAGACTCCGCAAAGTTTCTTCGACGAGACAATTCGTTTCATTGAGGTGAGATTTGAGGCACAAATTTTTTTAGAGAGCAATTTTTGTCTCCGCTACTAATTTGTCTCTCACATCAAGGCTACGGGTTTGTATGCAAGTGCGCGCATGTAGCGACGCAACAGCTGGGGTTTGTCTCGGTTTCTTACAACAAGCGTACAGACCACAACCGTCTCTTCGTAATCCATGTTGAAGAATGCGGCAAAATTTAAAAAAAAAGTAGCGTTGCTGTTTCCTCGTCGAGATTTTGACGATACGCACACTGTTGCTCGTGGGCGCCTTACCTATCATATTAAGACGCCATAAAAATATTTTAGCTTAATATATAAAAAAAAACCTGGTTAAAATCAGACTTGTAGCTTTAACAGTTAGGAGAGATCCCTACTCTTGCAAGTCACAGACATATAAATGTAGATTACTATGTAGGTCAAAATCATAAATTCAATAGCTACCTAGTTACTTAATTTTAAAAGCAAGGCTTATCAGGAACACGGATATCACCTCGCTAAGTATGCTTTTGCTTTACTTATAATAGGATTGTTTTATGAAATTAAAAATATGTAAGTAACCAAATACATATATGTTTCAGAGTCAAGCTAAACTAGCTTACACGGAACTGCTGAAAGCTCCGGGACTGCACCCTATCATGCCACAAGGGTCCATGTACATGATGATCGAGATCAAAACCTCACTATTTCCTAAATTCGACAACGAGCTGCAATTTATTTCTCAGATGTGTAATGAACAATCTGTTCTTTGCATTCCTGGAAAGGTACGTTGTGTTACGACTGCTAATGTACTGTTGCAAAACCCATATTATAGTAATTTACTTAATTATGAAAAATTTGGAGATAAAGAGAGTCTTTCTAGTAACCAATTTTTTAGACCCATCGTTTTACGAAGCGTATAAAATCGATAGGTCATAATATTTCAACTATTACAACTTATATGTCTACATTTAACCCCCAGGCATTCATTAGAGTTAGAAAGTACCAAAAATCATATTTATGCCAACAATATTTTGGACATTCGATTAAAGACGCAAACATTTTATTTATTAGCTGGATTTCAGTTCTAAGCCCTTGGTAGAAATGGACATGATTAGCTGAACTAACGATTTATATAAAACGATACATGGTTTTGGTCGTGGGCTCTCGTACTATCGCGTTTATTGTGCTATTGACTAACGCAAATCATTCGAGAAAGTGTTATTCATTACTTGTTAACAACAACGGTTTATTTATTATAATTTGACACAAAAAGGCCTACATATACCTACTACATTTTTTCATGATGTTTCAGTGTTTCAACTATCCAAACTTCATGCGGATCGTGCTCACTGTGCCTGAAGAGATTCTGCGCGAAGCCTGTCTTAGAATCACAACTTTCTGTGAAGATCACATACTGAAGCAGCAATTGAAGAAACTGGACCACGACGTTGTATCCATCGTCAACGACGAGAACACAAATGTGACATCGAAACAAAACTTGTTAAAGAATATTACTTAACTTTAATTATGTCACAAATATACGATATACTTCTTAGTAATAATTAATAATATCGAAGAAAGGAAATGTAAGCTCCTTGCAAACTTTAAGAGACGAAAGTACCTATCAGTCTGTTGTTTACTTATTAATTATAATAAAAACCATAAATTCACTGAAAGTCAACGCACAACCTAAACCGCTGGTTGTAGAAGTATGAAAGTTTGCAGACAAGTTTCATAAATGGATAGCGAAAGAAAGGGAGGATTTTTGAAAATACCTCCTAAAAGGGGTAGGTTATAAAAGTTCAGGTTATAAAGTAAAAATAGGGTATAAAAGTTCTTAATTTTTGCTGATGAGAAATCCCATTAAGCCCATGGCTTGTTAAATATATCTATATAATTATTTAATTAACAATTATTACTTTTGTTATTAAAAATGGGTTTAAATTCAACCCATTTTGAATTCCATGAATTCCTTCCCCCGAGGCGATGTCTGCAAAATTTCACTAGAAGCAGAAAAGGTAAGTATGTAATTTAGATGTAGCTAGAAAGAAAAAGATTTCTGTTGTCTGCGAGAAATAATTAAACATTGAAAATTAAATAAAACTGCACTTAAAATTATTTATCACGATGTTGTAAACAAGATTTTTAAAAGTTTACTCCGTAGTTTGATGTCCAAATAGTTGTAAAATGCTATTTACAGTATAAAATATGTTATATTAGGTGCTGTTAATATCTCCATCATTCTCATTGGGCATGGTTAGGTACTTGATTATACAATAAATGTTTACAAATAATGAACTGCGTGTAGTTATTTATTTCATGAACTGAGACGGACCTAGTATGTTACCTTGCGGCACCCATTGTACTTTTTATTTATTTCACAGCACATGGAAATTATTAGATTTTTTGTGATAGTTTTAATGTAATTAATCTTACATGTTGTGATTTATTGATTAAAGCCAGCTTGGCCCCAATACTAAAAATAATTAAAGTGAGACAGTCATCATGCTCAAAGACCAAGTTCGGGATCAGGAGTTGTATAATACTTAAAATCTATTCGAAGCTGTATTTAGTTTGTATCAGTTTATACTTACAATTTTATAATAGCAAATGTTTATTCTTTGCAAACACGATGCTTCTTTGAATGCGAATGCATCTCTTTCGCAACATAGTCCGTGAATCGTATTGCCGTCATCATATTTCTCAGTATGCTGATTGATTAATCTTAAATTTCATCTGTAGGGCAGTTTTGTATGGAGATTCGTAAAATGCTATAGGTACACCTCTGCCTAACCCTTCAGGGATATATAGGTGTGAAACTGTCAAACAGATGAATTGCGTGATATGATTTGGTTTACGATTCTGCCAAAGTGGCCTTTTTAGACCCCTGGGTTAGCCTAAACTGCAGATGTCATGATGTCCCGGGATCGAATGCCGGGCCGGACAAAAAAGAAAGGCATTTAGGGTTATTCTTCAAGAATTTCACTGTACCAGCCCAGAGTTAGGTTATTGGTATGACTCATCTGTGTTTCGGAGAGTTCGTAAAACCGTCTGTCCTCCTGCGCCTCGAATCTTTTCGGTTGTGTCAGACTAGTATTCGGACTATGGTAGTGAGGGATGGGACACTATTATAATACACTCGAGAGCAATGAAATGTAAAGCATGCCAAACCGCATAACCGCAGTGATGACAGCACGTGGGGGTAATAAAAAGTCAAGAAAATTTTAAGTGGGGAAAAAAAATTGCTGCCTACTTTTGTTATAAGATGAACGTAGTTATTTTTTTGTTTATATATTTATTTTTTAATATAATACAAAGTGACACATACATTTTATTTAATTGTCTATTAAACACAATTTATTCCAATAAGCTAGCATTCTTAGTTTCCCATTTTATGTGACCCTAATTTATTGCTCTCGTGTATATACTCGTCTATATACTGCGTAGCCGTAGTTGAGTAGGTTTTGTTTAGATTGGTCCGCGCCGTGATCGAAACTTGGTCGGTTAGTTACACCCTTTGAATCTGAGAGAGATTTTTGTTGTTGGACAAGTAGTACAAAAAAGTATCTAGGTAATAGATTAAAGTGCCATTCCATAGAGATAATAGTTAAAATTATCAGTTTGTATCTCCTACCTGTTTACTACGTAGGCGCATAATAAATATCTTATTATTGTTTACGCTTCTCTATGTTTACATTCTGTAGTTTGAGACGTAGTAGTAGGTATTGGGTCTTATTATCACAACACCAACAACATTGCTTATGATACCTTGGTAGACACTTAAGAACTGCAAAGTAAGCTAATTACTTATAAATAAGTCTTCTATTCAACTTCAAAAAAATTCCTTCAAAATAATTCCTTATTTTGAAGTTGTCTCGTAGATAGAATAGAAGAATCTAATATAGTGGAGTAACCGGGAATTGTATAGGTACAGAGTGGCAGCGTGGCAGCATATGATTCTAGACGGGTTCTCTTGTGTTCCCTAAGTTTTTTATCCATAATCTAAAGTGCCATATATTTTTGGGCCTAATCATCATTTGTCCGAATCATAACTTGTCCGAACTTAATGTCACATAATATCATATGCCATAAAATTTATATCCCTAAATACAATGTGTCCTAAATTTGTTTTGTCATAAATATTACAATCAATAATAATAATATTATTATACAAAAGACTTAAAACCGTTTTCAATAAAAGTTATAAGTCCCATGTTGAAATTATTTCATGTTTATTCATAATCCTAATAATGTTTTTTAACCGACTTCCAAAAAGGATGATGTTTTTTTTTGTATGTTCACCGATTTCTCCGTCAATTGTGGACCTATTTAATTTATTTTTTTTGAAAATGTATACTCTCGAGATGGTCCCATTGTCATGAATCTGATGATCCCATGGAAATCGAGGGGAACCCTCAAATTTTAAAGGCAAACCTATAGCGATTTGGGTATTTTTTATAGTAACTTGAGCATTTGCTCTCGGAAATCATCATTTCCTAAAGTGGAACTGATGATGAAGACCATAGATGGCCATCGGAACTACGCAATGATAAATATTTCACTGGTTTCGATATGGTTGCTAAGCAATTTATAATGCTCACAATGCGTATGGTGATTTGATGACAATGGGAATTTGTAAAATAGGTCTACACCTAGTTTAGGAGTCAGAGTATAAAAAACCGGCCAAGCACGCACAATCAAGGGTTCCGTAGTTGGAATGAATTTATCCCAAGAACAAACTTAACATTGTAGTTGAAAAACTTGTTCTCCCATACATTCCAACTGAAAATGTAAGTATGTACGCACAATATTGAGAGATTTACCATGTTGTTTCAAGATCATAGACTTCATAGTTCTTATAAATTTTTCTGTAATCTATAGGTATAGAAATAAATTCTGTATTTTTTTCCAAATTTTAGGCTCAGTAGTTTCGGAGATAAGGGGGTAAATTTCTGTCTATTGTCTTAAATAACTTTAATACAATTTACTTTAAAATTATGAAAAAAATATATTTGAGATCCTCACAGTAAGCCCTTTCATATGTCACACGGTACAGACTGAAACTTTTTTTTTAATTGTCTATTGTAAGGCAGATGGCGCTCGAGAAGCGTCATGAAGTTGACGACTGTGAAGATAGCAACGGGCGGGCTGCGCGCCTAGCTGGCATAGTGCACCGAGGCGTTCGTCGCTTTTTCATCGCGGCCACAGACGGCTTAACATCTACTTCATTTTGTCCTACTACATAAATGTGTATTTATAATTAAATATTTTATAAATCTTTAACTTGTTTTTCTGAGCTCTTACACTATTTACCCCTCAAAAATGACTCCCATTTTCAAAACTCATTTATTTACGTTACACGTCTGTGTTTGGGTAACAGAGATTCATATGTGTACCAAATTTCAACTTAATCGGTCCATAAGATTCGGAGCAAATTGGCTGTGACAGACGGACAGACAGACAGACACACGAGTGATCCTATAAGGGTTCCGTTTTTTCCTTTTGAGGTACGGAACCCTAAAAACTACTGTGACTTAGATATAAGCCTTTAAGCTCTTAGTTTTGGGTTTTTGTTATGATATGGCTTTTGGTGAAATAAAGAATTATTATTTATTTTATTTATTTATTTATACAAAAAAAAATACTCGACAAATTGATAACCTCCTCCTTTTTTTGAAGTCGGTTAAACAAAAACAAAGATTAGGTACAATACCTAACTACTGTAGCACTAAGTACCTACACATGACACATATTTTGTAAGGGGCTATAGATTTATTTTGACGGAACTACCTATCGTTATTGCTTTTTCGCAAAATGCAGATACTTACCTATATTTCGCAGTAGATACATAATTGCTAATTGGATAGTATATGTATACCTACTTAAATACTGCCAATAAGATTGTTGCAGCTGAAGCTGCAACAATCATTTTTTTTACGGCTTTTAAAATCAAGGTTTTATCTACTCAACGGCCTAAGTACAGCGGCTTTTAGAGTATGCAGTTCAGTATATTATAATGTAGTCTGTGAGTTGCACTAACGAACTAAGTTTTAGATCAAGCAAAAAATGTATACGGAGATCAAGTGGCGGGGTTAACGTATTGTAAGTACATTATGAGGTGGATTCATAGAGAATTAAGATTTGGAATGAAGAAGGAAAGGGAGAGCCAGCCTCCTAAAATTAGCAAGTTCGAAGACATTCGCAAACCTCTGATGCTAAACATTCACAGCAAAGTATGTAAATATATTATGCGTATGTGTATGAAGTAGTATGAACCAACATTGTACAAGCATCCTTAACTACTTACCTGCCTTTACTGAAATATAAGGTATTTAAAAGTGTTTTATTGATAAATTACACATTTTTATTCAAATAAAAAACGTCTTACATTGTGAATGATTCAGAGATTACTTATCTCAAATACTTATATAAATCATTCGGTCATACTGAAAAGGTTTTGGAGGTACTTACTTACCCTATCAATATATCAGATCTTATATCAGATACCTACATATCGTGCGCTTTAAAAGCGATAAGCTTGTTATGTTGAAATAACAAAACTTTCCATGCCGTTCTGGAATACTACTCGGGGAAAACTACTGCGATGCAAGTTGTAAGTTCGTTATATATTATGTAAGGTAAGAAATGGGACATAACATATTATTATTATTTTATTTATTTCAGAGAATCTCCATATAAGTTACATAATTAGTAACACAAAATAAAATAACAAATTCATAAAATGTTATGTTATTCATTATGTTAGTATGGTTAGTACCTAAGTGATGCCTACGGCTGTCCTTATCCACTGGGTTTGGAAAGGGTAGTCAAAACGGGTAGCAACAGCAATTAGGATGCTGTTGCTGCTACTTCGTAGACGATGCAGCAAGGAGTTTGCTTGCTTGCGCATGAATATATACAGGGTCAAATTAAATTGGCTAGCGAAACTCCGCAAACTTGATGGGTATCGATATCTAAACATGATCAATCAAAAAACCGGTGAAGAGCGAGTCGGACTCGCGCACCGAGGGTTCCGTATCATAATATGTTTTTAAATTTTCATCGGCGAGGCCTGTACTTAGACCAAATAAAAAACCAAGACAGAGCGCTAAGAACGATGCAGTGAGGCATGCCAAAATTACGTCTCCGCTCTGTGCATACACGCCCACACGCACAAAGGAGATGTTTCAAAATGTATGGAGCCTGGGCCAGGTCCTTGTACACTATACAAAAAAATAGGAAAATTCATTTAAAACAGTTCTCAACTGTCCAATTACTTTAAAACGGCTTGTTTTGCTGGTAAACACAAGATATTACACTTGAAATTGCAACACACAACAAAAACCCGTCATGGCGGTAAACTGTCATTTTGATTGATAAATGACGTTTGACATGTTTATTTCTGTGGAAGAAACCACACAAGAAAGTCGAAGTCCTTACAACACAAGCCGGGTAACAGTCCAAAAACGAAAGCTAGGTAAACAGATGGGAAAGAAACGGTATTAAATCCAAAAAACGAAAGCGAGGTTGTTAAAAAGAACTCCAGAAACTCAAAACAAAACGAACACAATCACGACCGACGACAAGACGAAAGTGACTGAAGTGACACTTTTGTGACAGCTAACAGTTCTATTTCTATGATCAATGGTTAATTGTCCTTGTTTTTAAGCACAGAGTAACTAAATCGGTGAGACGCCATGTTGAAAGTCGATAAAAATAATTGATAAGTATCAATTCACTACCAGAACAGTATACATTTAATTGAATTATCTGTATTTTTCCTGAATTCTATGGATTTTTCTCTTTTTTTTGAGTTACTGTACATAGACCTGGCCCATTTTGAAACATCTCCTTTACAATTATTTACAATCAAACTACGCCTCACTAAGTGCACACATATTTACGAAACCGGCTTCACTTAACTGTTGTCAGCCCTCTGCCTTGGTTTTTTATTTGGTCTGAGGGCCTGTATTAGTCAGTAATTGTCAGAGAATTTTAACACTGCGGTGTAGAATATTGTAGTTTTGGGTTAGCGCCATCTCATGACCGCTAGTGGAACTAATGTAAATTTTGTTGATGATTTCTGAAAGTGTGCTATTTAGAGACATCGTCTTTTTTTCCTGTAATCTTTACATAAACTCCTATCACATAGAATTATTTGAGATTTTTCTCTTTGTAAACTTCGGACTTCGGAGATAACGGGAAACGGTATTTTTTTACATTTTTCATCAAAAGTCGAACACTATGCCGCCTAAAAAAAAAAAATTGTTTGAGAATGTGCAAACTGAGCTCTTTCATATGATACTGCACATGCCTTAGTAGCCTCAATCAATCAATTTTATCAGAACACTCATATGAAAAAAAAAATATATATTTCTAGTTATTAAAATAGTTGGGCAAACGTCTTCTAAAATTATTCCAAATTGTCATGTTTTTTTTGTGGGGTCATTTGAAAGAAAGAAAATATTATATTTGCGGCAAACATGACGCATAAAAAAAACACAAACAAAATAACAATAAAATTAAGAGCGGGCCCAATGAAAAATTTTCAATGTTTGATTAGATTTAAACAGTAATAAATCATGTTCAAATTGGAAAAAAAGTATATGCCAGGAAACTTCATTAAAAATGAAACAAAAACAAATAGGCCGGGCGAAAAGTTTCCGCTGGCAGGAAGGGATTGTGTTTTGTTTTCGTAGTGTTTGATGATAGGGGTAGGCAAGGAGGCTCGGGTGAAACTTGATTTTTTAACAGACTTCCAAAAAGGAGGTTATATATTCGACTTTACGTATTTTTTTTTTGTATGTTCACCGATTTCTCCGTCAATTGTGGATCGATTTTGAAAATTATTTTTTTGTTTGAAAGGGTATACTCCCAAGGTAGTCCCATTGTCAGCAAGTTGGAATCTGATGAGAGGATCCCATGAAATCGAGGAAAACCCTCAAATTTTATTGGCAAACCCAAATAGCGATTTGGATATTTTTTAGAGTAACTTGAGCATTTGCTCTCGGAAATCATTATTTGATAAAGTGGAGCTGATGATGAAGACCACAGACGGCCATCGGAACTAATCAATGATAAATATTTCACAGGTTGCGATTCGATTACTTTAATATGGTTGCTAAGCAATTTATGTTCGTCACAATGCGTGTGGTGGTGGAGTGGAGTTCTCCAGGTTCTTACCAGGAAAACTCCTCAACAATTAACGTCCCAGCATCGGGAAAAGCAATATTTTGTAAAAGGTGATGAGAAGTTGACGTTAGGCTATTGTAACTTAGATAAATTACAAACTCACTAAAAAGTAAAAATAAAAGCTTTTTTACAAAAAAATTACCGACTTCCAAAAAAAAAACTACAAAGTGATAAGTAACTTTTATTTCGGACGTCGGTGTCAATAAACTAAAATGCAGAACCAACGACACAGACTTCCGAAATAAAAGTTATTTATCACTTTGTAAAAGTTTTTTCTGGCTTTGTATGTCCTCTTAATTATCACAGTGCAGTCACTTGAATGCCCCTAAGATGATCCACTGATCCGATACCCATCTGCAGAGTTTCGCTAGCTAATTTAATTTGACCCTGTATGTATTCTGTAGTCAGACCATCACAGTGTTTGTCTGAGAATGTTTTTCTTTGTTATCATTACTTAGTTGCACTTAATAATTTTTTATTTTTTATTTTACAAAAATTAATTATTAATTAATTAAATTTAAAAGTCTTAAAATAATAATATATTAATAAAATATTAGTTACATAATTAATAAACGATGTAAAAAAAGATGTACGCGTTAAAAGCGTCCACAACACTGAAAAAGCTCCGTCAAAGCTATTATAGAGAAAGGATTTCAAAGTTCGTGTATTGCAGAAATGTTTTTCTTCTTGTCTTTGACTAGTTTTGGGGATTGTACGGTAGGGCATAGAATATATAAACAGTATTTGATAGTTATAATTTCCGAATGATCCCGTTGAGTGAGTATTATTACGTGCTAAAGCTATCAGTAGGGGCAAATATGTGGCTTGTAGAATATATAAACAACCTGATTCTATTGCCGTCATCACATCTACATTTTCAAACCAGTTCCACGACTCGAGAGCCTGTGCTTGTCAAACGCCACTGTTCCGATACAAAACTGAGTTGTATCGAAATGCGAGCAATATTCTCAATTCAAGTTTAAGTGACGCCGCTGCTTTTAATACTCCGTAAGTTTTGTGCCCATGTCGCGACGGTCTCTAGGAAGCAATTCATGGGAGGTGCGTGCATCGACGTTGGCTCGCAATACCCATAACCTGATAAGGGATATCGTCGAGAACCTTCAGGTGGAGCCGAACCCAGAGAAGCAACTCATAGCGCTTTCAGTCGGTAAGTGTTTTGTGGCATTTTTAATTCTGACTTTCATTTTCTCGATATCTATATTGAATTGCCTATGATAATGATAACATGAAAAGCCTGGATTTTATAACATGTTATTTACGGAGAAACCCATTGCGAAACAACAAAAAAAAAAATGCAGAATTCATGACGAAATACCTGTTCCTGTTTCATAAAAATGTGATGGTTGTTCGTACAAATAACTTGTGCAGAAGTCTTCAACAGTTACTACTAGTAACTAGTACTTTATTACGTCCATTAGTTCTGACGTAGACCGTACGAATTGTTTTTTGAAATCCAAGAATATGTTTTACTGCCTACTTGCTATTACAGAGTAAGACTTTCTAGCTACAGACAGCACACAGTATAGGTTAATACCTATAAAGGTTATTACCTATACTGTGTACTGTGTGTGTGTGTGTGTGTATCCCTACTTACCTACTTTTTTTTGTACGAAAATAATTGCTGTATGTACATACTTATACACCTAATGCTGCGTAAAAGTTGCGAAAATTAAGCTAGAAGAAATGGGTTAGCAGGCCGCTCATTTGTAAATCAAGGTCAACGGGATTTAGATTTCACAATATTTAAATACAACATTATTTTACACATCAGGTGATCCGACAACTTTTGGAAATCTTAACCCTCCCGACCAAGTGCTGCAAGCTGTTCGGGAGAGTAATGAATGGCTTAGCAGCCGCAGCTATGGTCCTGCGAAGGGACACTTCGAAGCGAGGGCGGCCGTCGCGGAGTACAGTGCCCACCAGGGGGACATTTCACCGGAAGACGTCATCCTCTGCAGTGGATGCTCACATGCTATTGAACTTGCAATCACAGTGATTGCTGACTCAGGACAAAATGTGCTCGTTCCACGGCCAGGCTTCATGATATACAAGACAGTAGCTGAAGGATTAGGCATTAATATCAAGTATTACAACTTATTGGTATGTTTAGTTTAAAATTATGTAATGATTCCAATTCAAATTATTGTAGAAGGTGCGTCAGCAACAGATTTTTTTTTATTAGAAAGTAGTTGGAAAATTTTACAGTTTTTTTTTTGCATGTATTATGAGGAAATGTACCTACAAAATCTAGGCGCATAGCAGCGGGATAGACAAGTATTAATATGAGGTGATGTTAAACGAGTTTCTAGAAGCATAACGAGTTTCTTGTGGAATGGATTTGCATACTGCTCATTTACGCTTTATTTTATTTATAACTGCGTAAATCCTTGATTAAAGGTTATTTAATGAAACGATAGCCATAATTATGATGATGTTTTGTTGCAGCCAGATCAACAATGGAAGATAGACTTGGAGGATCTAGAAAGCCAAATAGATGATGACACCGCCGCGCTAATTGTTATAAATCCGTCGAATCCATGCGGCTCAGTGTACGACAAGGAACATTTGTACGAGATACTCGATATAGCGTCGAGAAACCACGTCCCCATCATTGCTGATGAAATATACGAACATTTTGTTTTTTCTAACCACGAATTCACTGCATTATCGGCTCTCTCTAAGGATGTACCGATACTTACATGTAGTGGTCTTACAAAGAGATTCTTAGTGCCCGGCTGGCGCACGGGCTGGGTGATAATCCACGATAGACATAATATATTTGGGGAGGAAGTTCGTCAGGGCCTGTCAAATCTGGCTACCAGAATTTTAGGACCAAACACCTTAATACAGAGGGCATTGCCAGCAATATTGACATGTACGCCACAGAGCTTTTTCGATGAAGTTGTGCTATTTATAGAGGTGAGTAAAAGGATACTTGTTTTGTTTTCATAATCATGTCAGGATTTCTCGGAAAATTCTCAGTAATAGATTTGTTATTTTTTTAAATTTATAATTAAATACAATTTAAAAACGAACAATCAATCAAACTATAAGAGTTCACTTTAACTATGGCAGCTTTTTAAAACTCGTATAGGTATATGTTCAGAGCATTAGGTATTTTACTAAGGTACTTATCAAAATAACTTTTTATTTGGATACTTAAACTTCTCGCAATACTTTATACAAATAATAATAATAATAAAAAGGCGGACTAAATGCATTACGCACTCTCTACCAGTCAAGCAAGGGTACCTTATCTACTACCAAGCAAGTGGACCTTTTATGCACAATACGATGTTTTTTATTTGTTTTCAGAATCAAGCAAAATTGGCGTTTGATGAACTACGATGTGCTCCCGGTTTGCGTCCTATAATGCCACAGGGTGCAATGTACATGATGATTGAAATTAAATTATCGTTGTTTCCAACCTTCAAGAATGAATTACAATTCGTTGAGCGCATGGTCTCAGAGCAGTCAGTGTTTTGCTTACCAGGACAGGTCAGTGCCTAATGTTTATGTAAACACGGCGTAAGGTACATCGACGTCAAACTGATACCATGAATTCAGCTTAAGATTCTTAATCTCCCAGTATGTACCTATCATCGCGACCTTTTCCACATCACCTAAATTCTGTGGCGATGGCGGCGCCAAACCACGCCCCCTTAAAGTTTTCGCCTATTAGGAAAGCGATAAGCGATAACGCAATTAGTTGCAACCTGCACTGTGCACACGTGTATGGACAAATTACGAGTTGGTCAAATTGCGAATTGGACGTTGTGAGAATTGTTGTTGTTTGAATCATTTATCATTTAACTAAACGTAACATTTGGTTTTACTGAAAATATGTCGGTACCTACCGACCGACCTAATTCCAAAGTATCTATAAGTTAAAATGTATTGTAATTCGCCGTGCATTAAAAATCATTGAATTAGACTAGCTACAAGAATGAACCCGGAATTGACCCTAGCGGTACTCCCATTTTAACACGTTTCTCTAGCTAATACAAAAATTATATGGCCGAAACATGCTTTCGAAAACAAAGAAGATTTATCCAGAAGACCGATTCCACTTAGTAATAACATTTAAAATGTAGTCGCAATCGCATGTCGTTTTCAGCGATAGTCAAAACTTGTAAAAAATGTAGCGATTTTTAGGGAGGTTGGCATTTGTTAGATTGAGATTGAGATTATAATGCAAACTTTCTCAAAAATACAGGAATTGCTCCTCAGATCTTAAATATAAAAGCATTTTTGATTTTTTTCAGTGTTTCGCGTATCCAAACTTCATGAGGATTGTGTTAACTGTACCCGAAGACATAATGCGGGAGGCTTGCAAAAGAATAATACTCTTCTGTAACGACCACATTGTATCCCGAGAAACTCTAATGGAGATAGAGAGTAACTTGGTCACTGTATCCAGTGACGATAACGTCATCCGGGACAACGGTACTGCGCATGTTGCTAAGAAATTAGATTAATGTCTTTTGCTTATAAATGTTTAATACTGAAATAAATATCATTTAATCTTTGAATTTATGTTTCAATGTGCCTAAGGTAAGTTTGATAACACATTATGTCTCATAGTTATATTAGACCGTTAAATTTTTGGACATGTTGAAAACTGCAGCAGTTTTGCAGCAAGGATTTCGTAAGCTCTAAACTTGGATAGTGTATATCCTTCTTAATTATCTCAGACTTGTATTAGGATTCGTTTTTAAATTAATTGATAACATAATCGAAAAAGTACTTACATGTTCATTAGTTGAAAATACCCGGACACCCTGGTGTGCGGTGCTGCGGTTTTTAACTTTGACTGTAGAATCTTGATTTGTACCTGTACAAAAACAGCTTTATATAACACACTGACATATGACACCACATCTATGGTAAAACCTCCATATTGGTGCCCAAGATTCAAGCTTGCCTAGTTGCCTTCGTAAATTTTGTATGAAAACGTTTTGAAGCGGCATGCGGCATCATGCCTGCGCCGCGCCGCGCCTTCACCGCCGCCGTCTGTGTGTAATTCGCGCCAAAGCTTTGCAAATTGTCCGCCTACCTACGTAATAATTAACGTAAAAATATTCATACAAGTTACAAGCAACGTCACGTCATTTAATAAATTCAATAGATTGAGTGGAATGAAATCCCAAACTGGTGTTAGGTATATAACTATTATGTGTATATTTTACAAGTTATATCTAAGTATAGACAAATTTTGTAGTTACCCTTTTGTTTATGTAATTAAATAAAATAAAATAAAAAGTAGTCGGCATTTTTATTTTATCATATTTCTATTGTTTTGTAGATCCAACGAATTCTCATATTTTTAAGTAGGTAGGTCTCATATTTTTACCTATATCTCATAGTTTTTGACATTGATTTAACTAATAAATAGACCTTCCGTAATTCGCGGTAATTAAAAAATAAATAAAAGGCACAATACCTGTTTATTCCTGAAACGGCCAAACAACACTGGCCGTGGTGAACTGGTGACGCGATGGATAGGAAGGCGGGGGACGAATCGTAAGAAAACGATTCGTATAGAATTTTCACCTGCCCTTGCTCGGTCTTGATTTTGTGGGACGTCGTACGGTGTATTAACAGTGGTACGGTGGGTACCTACTAGCCGGCCCGTGGCTAAATAATAACAGCCGCACAGGTCGATCGATCAGGTTAAGCTACGATTGCTGCGATTGGTTTGTGACCATCTTTACATACCGAGACCCCTCCGTGCCTCGGAAAGCACGTTAAGCCGTTGGTCCCGGCTGTCATTCGTGGATCTTTGACAGTCGTTACGGGTAGTCAGAAGCCCAAAAGTCTGACAAACAGTCTTACCAAGGGGTATCGTATTACCCAGTTACTGGGTTGTGGAGGTCAGATGGGCAGTCGCTTCATGTAAAATACTGGTATTCAGCTGCATCCGGTTAGACTGGAAGCCGACCCCAACATAGTTGGGAAAAGGCTAGGCAGATGATGATGACGGTGGGTACTAGCACTGTTGCGTCGTTATGCAAGTATTTGGTTAAATGATTTTTATTCACTGATGACCAGATTCCAATACCAAGATCCGTCGAAACCGTAGAGTCATCATTTGCCGACCTTTTTCCAAACTTTATTGGTGTCGCCTTCCAGTCTAATCGGTTGCCGGCGATGCATTTACGACTACCAGACCAGTTAACACGGGACGACTGGCTAATTTGATTTCCATACCCCAATTACTGGATAAACGATACCCGTTGTTGGTTAAGACTTTCAGGCTTCTGACTACCTACACTATCCGCAGACCGAAAGCGGCAAGCGTAGCTTTACCCTGATCCATCGACTCTGTTGTTACTTTGCCATACCGCCTAAGTATCTAGTTAGAAGGGCTTGTAAATACAGTATAATCTGCTTATACTGACCTTGTTGGGAAATGAAGCGGACGTCAAGTACTTATTTCACCGGCCCATCGTGCTGCTCGATGAGGTCGGCAAGCTCTTTGAGAGAGTGATTGCAGGCCGCCTCGTCGGGCACCTGACGAGGACGGGGCCGGATCTCGCGGATAGTCAGTTTGGCTTTCGTAAGGGGCGCTCGACGGTTGACGCCATCATGCGTGTAAGCCCTCACGACGGGGGACGCGGTGTCCCGGGGTGGGGTCGTCGTGGCGGTGTCACTCGACATCGCCAATGCGTTTAACACCCTGCCCTGGAGCTGCATTGGGGAGGCACTCCGGTATCACCGAGTGCCGACCTACCTTCGTCGAGTAGTCGGGGCGTATTTGACGGACAGAGCCGTCATCTACCCCGGTCGCGACGGGGAAAGGAACCGGCGAGAGATGTCGTGCGGTGTCCCACAGGGATAGGTTCTGGGGCCGCTCCTGTGGGACATCGGGTACGACTGGGTGCTGCGGGCCGACCTCCCTGATGGCGTCAGCGTGGTTTGCTACGCTGAAGACACGCTGGTCCTGGCGCAGGGGAGGTCGCATCAGGCGGCGGCCGACGCGATGACACGCGGGGTTGCGACAGTCGTGGAGAGGATCCGGCAACTGGGTCTCGAGGTGGCATTGCACAAGTCCGAGGCCATGTCCTTTCATGGGCTTCGGAATGGGCCACCACCGGGATCCCAATTAACGGTAGGAGGGGTTCACATCGGCGTCGAGACAACGATGAAATACCTGGGTCTCGTCCTCGACAGCCGGTGGAACTTCATCGAGCACTTCCGACGTTTGGCCCCCAAACTGGAACGGGCCGGGGCCGCCTTCAAGCGGCTCTTGCCTAACCTGAGGGGGCCAAACGCCTCCTGCCGGAGGCTTTACGCGGGGGTCGTGCGGTCCATGGCCCTATATGGGGCCCCGGTATGGGCGCGTTCACTGCGGCGACGAGCCGCACACTTTCTGAACGCGCCCCAAAAGGTGGTAGCTGTAAGGCTTATCCGGGGGTACCGCACGATCTCGGGCGAGGCGGCAAGCCTCCTTGCCGGACTGCCGCCATGGGATTTGGAGGCGATAGTCCTCGCGCGCCTGTATGAGTGGCGCGCGGAGGCACTACGCCGGGGGAAAAACCCGCATCCGCGGCAAATCGCTGCGGAGCGGACGGACCTCCGGCGCGATCTCATGGCGACATAGAAAGAGCGACTGTCGCAACCCAGCGCAGGGCACGCTACGATAGCGGCGGTAAGGCCCCTCTTTGAGGAGTGGCTAGAGAGGCGTCACGGCGTCCTCACCTACCGCCTGACGCAGGTCCTCACCGGACACGGATGTTTCGGGAGGTTCCTGCACATCATCAGGCGGGAGGAAACGCCGGGTGTCACCACTGCGAGGACCGCCCAGAGGACACGGTGGAGCATACGGTGGAGGTCTGCCCCGCTTGGGCAGAGCACCGCCGTGTCCTCGAAGAGGCGATCGGCAGCAGCGGCAACCTATCGCGCCTGGCCCTGGTTCAAACCATGGTCCGGAGCGAGAGGGAGTGGGAGGCAGTCACCTCCTTCTGCGAAGCAGTCATGCTAGCGAAGGAGTTGGCGGGATGGGCGAGGGAGAGAGCCGAGAGGGCCGCCCGTCCCAGCCGCCGCGGGAGACGCCCCGGGCGTCGGGAGCCGCGTGACGACTCCCGGCCACCGTAGGCGCGGGCCTGCGGACGGCGAGTAATGGGTAGCTCGCCGTCCGATCAGGACCAGGCCCGTGCCGGACGGCGCGTATGTGTTCCACGCGCACCTCAAAGAGATGTCAGCATCAAAGGAGGGGCCCGTTACGGCCGAAGCCTGCCGGGGCAGCGGGATTGTCCGAAAGGGTTACCGCTACCCCGGAACATAAAGGGCTAAGGAAGGAACACGGATGGGTTTTAGTCAGTAAGAGTCTGACACTCCCTTCCGCTCCACCCAGAGCGGGAGGAGTCATTGGATGATTTCCCATCCTTAAAAAAAAAAAAAGTACTTATTTCAAACACTTCAAATCTTAAATCTTATTTTAATATGGCAGGTGTGGGAGGGGTCCGGCTGGAGTCGAGCGATAGAGTAATCAACTATTCTATGGGTCACTCTCAGACCAAATTATTTGTTAGACCTAGTCTATTTCCGACTTTAACAGAATTTTAGTTTTCCTGCAATATTTCTTGTTACCGTTCCGCCACAGTAGGTACCTATACAGGAAAATACCAAAATACCACCTTGTGAATGTAGTTTGAGAGAGTATTTATTAATATATTA
Organism: Gortyna flavago; assembly: GCA_963669345.1. Classification (NCBI taxonomy): domain Eukaryota; kingdom Metazoa; phylum Arthropoda; class Insecta; order Lepidoptera; family Noctuidae; genus Gortyna; species Gortyna flavago. Next base: position 7,509,913 of record OY770128.1, on the reverse strand, counting down.
ATTTTATTTTTATGAAAGCTTAGAGGGTAATAAGTAATAATACACTTAAATAGGCGTACTGCAGGGTACCATCCACACTTGGTTGATATCCCGACCAGTCGTGCTCAGCGCTTATACTGCAGCGTACCATCCACACTTGGTTGATATGCCGACCAGTCGCACTCAGCGCTTCTCCTCCACGCACAGTCAAAGTGTGGAACTCTCTGCTGGCGTCTGTGTTCTCTTCCATATTTAACCCGTCTGCCTTCAAAGCAAGATTGAACATGCATTTTCTGGGCACGCTCGTTCCATTATAAACCTCATCCATCGTTTTCCATCAGGCGTGATCGAGGCCAAGAGCGGACCCATCTATAATATGAAAATGAATCGCTAAATGTGTTGCTAAGCGCAAATCTCGAGAGCAGCTGAACCGATTTCGCTAATTCTTTTTTTGTTGTGTTCGGTATTGTCAAGACAAGGTTTGTAAATAAGAAAAAAAAAACAAAAAAAAATTGCACCCTTGCGAAGCTGGGGCGGGCCGCTAGTTTAGTAATAAAAATAATTTAACAAAAAATATCCCCACCGCAGCCGCATCTCTACGTTGACGTCGTAGTGGGGCTTGCGTGCTACTGAACTCTGGTCTATGCTGGTAGTTTACTTTGCCGGAACAGAGGGTGAAGAGCCAGACCAATAGAGATAGAAACCCGCAGGGCAGCATGGGGCGAGCTGTTGGGTAGTAGCGACCCCACGGACCCTATCCCCGGGAGAAGTTGTTCCTCACCTTGCCTTTATTGGCCGGCTGGAGTGAACATTGACGAGGAACAGCCGAGCTTTTCTGTAAATATCTCACCGTGAAAACTTAAGTGAAGTGAGCGTGAAATGAGCTGTCAATAGTGGCAATCCGGTAGAATGATAGCTCACTTCACCTAAGTTTTCACGGTGAGATGTTTACAGAATAGCAATGCTGAGCTCCCACTTCATTCTTGTCTTTAATGGCCGGCTTGAGTGGAGATTGGCAAGAGCAAACATGCTCGGAGGAAGGAAGTATTCCAGTAAGTGCTCGTAGGGATCTTGACCATCTTCCGGGCTCTGGAATTGTTCTGAAAGCCGTGGAATACCTCTCCACTCCTCAAACACCTCAGGACATGTTGCCCCCTTGTTGCTACACCACTCACTATGTGCTAGCGATGGTTAGAACGCCAATGTGATCAACAAAGTTATTTATTAAACTTTTAATAGTTCAACTTATATTAACTCAACAGAATTAGATCCTATGATTTTAATCATTATATCACTATATCGATAATTACTATTAAGTAAATCATCTTATCGTTTGAAACAAATTTCTGATCTGATTTGAACGACTTGATTCATTTGTATCCTTGATTTCTTTCTTATAATATTTATGAAATGTCAAAGCAGAGCGCCAATTTCCTCTCTCCAAAATATGATCTATGGGAATATTATCTGACCAACTAGCCGAGGCTACTGCAGATCGCACACTACCTGGACTAGTGTTTATTCCAGCTTGTTTTAACAATGACTTAATCCAGCCCCTTATGTTGGTGCGGGTAGCTGGTTTTGGTTCACCCATTCTGGAAAAAAGCCGTCTGATCTAAATCTAGACTCACATACGTCAAGAACTGCTCATGTAGTAACATGAGCAGTTCTTGACGCAAAAAGATCTATTTCGGGAACTCCAAAATGCTCAAAAATTTTCCCGGAGGCACGGGGAAGCAAATGCCATTCTGTCAGGGCAGATTTCCTTGAAAGCCGATCTGCTACGTAGTTGTATTGACCGGGAAGGTGATATACCGACATACGTATCCGATAACGATCTATTTCGTCTAAGACTTCGTATGTAAGGTTTAGGAGGGCCTGTGACTGTGTGCCGCCTTCGTTGCACAGGTAAGAAACTACAGTTCGATTGTCGCTCTAAATTAATAAGCTTGTACCTATCGCTCATTAGGAGACCTGAATTACTCGCAAAATTGCCAACATCTCTAACATATTGCTGTGAACGTCTTTTTCCTGTGCTGACCAACTGCCACTTAAGGTCTCGTTGTTGAGCTGCGCACCCCAAACTGTCTTGGCAGATTCCGTCGCAAGGAAATAAGTTGGAGGTGAACCGTGCAGTTGAGAAGCCATGTTGTGACTTTGTATCCACCATTGCAGGTTCGGAATCACCTTGACAGACATCGATGTTCGACCTTTTAAATTTTTTCGCAACAGGGAATTGCTGAAGGTCAGCATTGCACGAGAATTCAGGCGCCCTCGCGAGATTACGAAGCTGGCAAAATTCCAAAGTCCTAGTATACTCTGGACTTCTTTTAAACTTACCTTGGTGGCTTTTGCCATTTTCGATGTTCTCGATTGCAGTAAGCGAACCTTTCTTGGTGGAAATAATTTGACATTGTGCCAAGGATCCCTATCCCCAGATACTCGATTGACTGCTGAGGGGTCAATACGGACTTCTGAAAGTTTATTACAAAGCCAAAGGACTGCAATAGTCTTACCGTTAAGTTCGCGTGACTTTGCAGAGGTTCTCTCGATTCTGATTCACCAGGAGAAAATCGAGATATACCAGGAATCGCACTCTTTGGTCTCTTAGGATCTGCGCGATCCAATTCGTCAGGCTGGCAAAAACCTTCGGAGCAGTTGCCAAACCGAACGGCAGGCAGGTCATTTGCCAAAGTTGGTCAGATACTATTAATCTGAGGAAACGTCTGTGTCCTGGCGCGATTGGCAGGTGAAAATATGCATTTTCCAAGTCTATTTTCACTAACCAATCCTGTGGTTGGAGGAAGTCGGGGCCTTTGTACATGTTCACCAATCGAAATTTGTCTATTTTGACATAGTTGTTTAGTAATTTTAAATTGAAGACTGGACGAAACGAAAATGTCTGTTCCTTTTTTTTTTTGGTACAAGAAAAATTTTTGAGACAAAGCTCGGAGTCAACGAAGCTTTTTCTAACACCTCTTGATCTACAGCTTCTTTAATTTGATTATGATTTATGTTAAATTGATTGTGTGAAATCTTCTGGGAATCTTCAAGGGATGAATAAGCGGTGGTTTGCTTAAAAAGGGGATCCGATAACCTGATATTATCTTTAGTACCTATATGTAAAGGTGCCCCCAACTTCCTCCAGACACTTACCCGATGTTTGATTCTCCCGGCTTGAAAACGATGATAGTCAATCGACTCGTTAATCACGCCGTCCCAGGGTACAACGTATCTTACCGTATCCTGTATCTTCGGTGTGACGAAAAAACTCTTCTGCCCTTCTCTTTCGTCCTTGCGCAGGATTAAGACCACTACTAGTGGATGGGCGATAGTTTGCACTGTTGCGCACAGGCACTATATTTCCTGCCTACTTGTGTGTCCTTTCTATGGACAGAAGGTTTATACGATCTACCCTGCGAGGATAATTTAATCAGCCAGTTTGCCACATATCATATTTTGTAATAAATCCGATTGTATTTTATGTTATTCCCCGTCGGCAAAAATTTCATTGATTTTTGAAGTAATCTCTACAGTGGTCGTTGGGTTTTTTAATTCGGATACCCATGAAATAAATTGGCATAAGCCTTTTTGAAATGCTTCGTTTTGCAATATAACAGCACGTGACCTAACAGCTAAAGAATTTTCAACGATCGCTAACGAACGATTACGTTCAAAATTTTTCAAAACATTACTTTCGAGCTCTACAAAACCTGGGGTAGAATTATAAAGTTTTTGTACTTCAGAATAACGTACTTGAGCCCAGTCAGGCGAGTTAAAATGTTGCAATTTTTTAAGCAATTCGAGATGCGTACTATCTCTCTGTAATGTCTGGGACTTGAGGGTAGTTTGTATTTTAAAATCAATGCTTTTCTCTTCGTTTAATTCATTATCCAGTTCAATAGGGCTCGGAATATATAGCATAGACTCACTGTCAGACATGCACGGCTGATTATTATTTTTAATAATAAGATCTTGCAAAGAGGATACTTTTCAGTTTTAAAAAAGCGTCCCCTAATTTACTTAGCTTTGTAGGGCGGCGCCGCTCCTTTCGCCTACGATGTCTCTTTTTACGCGCCGTGGAAGAAGAATCGCTGCTACTGCTCGAACCACTACATTGCGACCGAGCACCTGGGGCATTGTCCATACTAACATTATTAATATTTTCATCAAAAGAGTTAATTTTTAACACATATGAATTTTTATTTAACACTAAAAAGTAGGACACCCTTCTTTAAAAGTAACGAGTTACTTTTAAACGCGACTACACCGTTCGGAATTCCGAACGCCAATGAGGTTCATGGATATCGTCTTGCGCTGTGCAAACGTATCCCCACTTGCCGGATTGGGGCGGATATGACGCTGCGGGGCTTATAGCGCTTCACCGTACCGGAACCGGATACGCCTATCTCATAATTTATGGCTTAGAGAAAGGTACAGTCAGGCTTAATAATAAAATAAATTAACATGGAAAAATAAATAAATAGGTTTTTTAGCAAGTAAAGAGATTCTTATTATTTATTATGAGAAGTACTTGGGCATTCTGTTATATTTCACCGTAGACAGAGAATCTGTCTACGTATTTCACAAATAAATAGCAACACTGACTGGTATTTTTTTTTCTACGCAAAAACGTTCCAGATCAAACCAAAACAAAACCTACATATACAATATTCTCCATCTCTATTTTACAAAGTTGACACATATCTTGCCATCTCATAATATCATACCAAAATGTATGAAAAAAAACACCATAGTGCGTGACTTGTCAATTTGTTATGTCGTCCATGTGACATTTTATTTTTTTGACAGTCAATCACGTCAATAGAACGAAGGAAGTGAGGGCTGAGTCCGACACTCTATTCCAAATAATATCTAATTATTAGGGAAATAAGTTATAATCTATCAATAAATAGTGTTTAAAAACTTCTATTTAAAATTCATTGTTGCTGGGTAATTGTTAAGTATCAAAATGTCTCAAGTTAAATCGAACAAAAAGTTTAAATGGGCTCTGGATTTCAATCCAAAGTAAGTAATGAGTTACAGACTCAATATCACGCCTTAAAATATAGATGTGTAACTAAATACCTAGTATGAAACGTGTTACGTCGGTTATAATAATTTATTTTTCTTTAGGACTCGTACACAGACAACTGAATTACCATCACCGCCAGGTTACAGCCAGTCCACCAATGCGAGCTACACGGAATCATCCAGAGATACTGATTCTAATTTACTTCTAATCAAAAAGCTGTGGGATGTTGCCCTGGGCCCTCTCAAACAAGTGCCAATGAACTTGTTCATAATGTACATGGCTGGAAACTCCATATCTATTTTCCCTATTATGATGGTAGGCATGCTGATTGTTCGACCGGTCAAAGCTTTATTTACGACTCAGAGCACATTCAAGATGGTTGAAGGCACACAAGCAACAGGGCAAAAGTTTGTTTATTTTATTGGAAACATTGTTAACATTTTACTTGCTCTTTACAAATGCCAAAGTATGGGACTGTTGCCCACACATTCAAGTGACTGGTTAGCTTTTGAAGAACCTCAAACAAGAGTTGAGCATATTGGTGGGGGATTGTCACTTATATGAATAGGAGGAGTGATTCAAACACTTGTATGTATTGCTAACTTTATTTAGTATATCATTGTATAGAACTACTTAAAATATTTACAATAAAGTAATTGAATGAGTCATCTTTTAACATATATTATCCTAGCAATCTGTCTGGATCATTTATCTCCCTTCTTACTGTTGTCGCTGATATCTGCTAGTTTGCTTTGCACATAAGCTTGTGCTTTTCCAAATAATACCGATGGGTCTTCAACTTTGTCTATCTGTAGCAAAGAAAACCAATTTTTTAAAATTTATTTGAAGCAACTTACAGGGAATTTATTTATTTTGATCAAGGAAATTGTTTAAATTCCTGGTTCAAGTAATTTATGTAGTTTTAGTAAGTAACATGGAATCAAATATTATTAACACTGAAGGGCACTGTAACTGGCCATAGGTGTAATAACAATAAAAATTCTATTGTGTCTTGTTCAGTGTCCTTCAACCGATGAAGGATACAACACTCCATTTAGTAATAGTAGTACTAAATGGAGTCCTACTTGATAGTGAAGTAAAACATTAAATCAAAACAAATGGTAAAATATTACAGATCTAGATGGCCTAGCTTTAGGAGCCATACATAAGGGTGCAAAAAATAATTGGTAAAATATTATAAGTAGATCTAGATGGCCTAGCTGGAACTATCCCACTAATATAATAAAGGCGAAAGTTTGTGAGTGTGTTTGTACGTTTTTTACTTCTTCATGCACAAACTTCTGCATTAACCCATAGGATACTTTTTATCCTGATGTTCCCATGGGATCGAGACTTATATGGGTGAAACCGCAGGGCGCAGCTAGTGCATAATGAGGGTGGAGTTACATAATAATTATTAAGTATGTCTTCTGCCAATTGTATGCATTTTCATTAAAAGGTAAGGTATGGAGGGCTTACACCACATTTTACTCAACATTGTATTAACCCTTTGCATCGGAATGTAATGTTGATCCACGCAAGACACAATGGCTTTTTCATTGTTTCTGTAATTAGGGAATTCAACTGGTTAAAATACTAAACAAAATAAAAACAAAAAATAAATGCTAACCAGGATTTTTTGTTACTTGCTGCCTTGTCACATTCCTCAGAAGCTCTCTTACAAAGTCCTTGCAGAGTACCCTGCATCAAGTAGAGATAGTGTACAATGTACAAGTTAACATGATATTGATTATTTATTATCAACTTTACAATTTAAATTAGCTACTTAATGTTTACAGAAATGTGACAGAGCAAAAGAGGCCATACAGTATTGTAGAATACCTACATTTATTTGAACCAGGAATAATGAGGTATAGGACAGAAGAAGGGTGTTAGTAATGTTAGGTATTTGTAATTAAAAAAAAAAAACGATTAATCATGTAGGCCTCCTTTGCAGGACATGGAGTCTTGTGAATGATTAACAAAACATTATGATAACTTCAAAAAGCAATTATTTGTGTCTGTTACCTTATAGTTTTGAGCTACATAGACTCCTGTGTAAACACCGGCACCAAATATGACCTAAAAATAATTTTAACATAGGTAAGTACATAAGAATAAGCTCCTGCATTTTATTTATACTTCATCATTGGATTTGCAATGGCTGTATTCTCTTACACTAGTTTTAAAAAGTGAGAATAAACAACCCATGGCTATTTGTTAAGCATTCCTGGTAAGGTGTCCTGTTATGACCTAGAGATATTCCCTTTTTATGAAACATTTGGCTTTTCATGAAAATTTAATTCATTTTTATGGGCTTCATTATAAAATAAGCTAGCAATATTAATTCATTTTAAATAAAACTTAAACTGTCAATTTGACATTCTAATTACAAATGTTTTGGTTATATCACTGACAAGTATGTTTATTTCTTATTTTGGGTTGTCACTATTGGCAAATATAGGTAAAATTCTCATTTATGGTTCTAACCAAAACCTTTTTTAAAGGGTTTTACATAATCTTTGTTGTCTATCTATATTATTTCTTAAATTCTATATTGTATTCACTCTTCAAGAGAGCACTTCTTTGTTGTATTAATGATTTAATTTTGTATGCTACTACAATTCTGCCACTTCTGGACATGCTCTCTATGCACTAACACCGGCACTATGGAAGACCTTTGCTGTTGAAGAGAGCACTAATAGCACAGAATGAGGGCAACCCTATGCCATGTCTTCTGCTTTTACTGTTCATCATTTTGTCATTCCACGGCATTATCAATTAATTTACCTACTAAAAGGTGTTCCGTATAAATCTTTAAGCTTAAGTAAAAAATTATGATAGTCCGTAACAAAGCCTTCTGCTTTTACTGTTCATCATTTTGTCATTCCATGGCAATATCAATTAATTTACCTACTAAAAGGTAGTCCGTATATATTTAAGCTTAAGTAAATAATTATGATAGTCCGTAACAAAGCAAACAAAAATCATTATCAGATTGATCCAATGAGTATAAATTCTTTGTTTCGTAAGATGACGTCTTTTAGTCTGACTACAAAGAGATCATCTTTTTTGTAATTACCTACTTCGGTGATTAAAAGCAGAATCATTGTCACATCATTATTTATTTTTATACTCAACATTGTACCTAACCAAATGGTATTTAAATTTTTATTTTATTAAATTACTTACCACTGCTTTAATCATTTTTAATATCATTAATTATATTTGATTCCTTCGAAGGTATTAAACTACAAAATATTTTCGACGAATTAAATTCAGTAAAACCACTTTTTTTCTTACTTCATAGGTGAAAGAAAGGATTTTCATATAACTTTGCGCATACTTTTTGACACTGACAATGACATTGACAATGCCATTTGTTTTTTGTTGATTGTTGTAGTGGTGACTGGTGATGAATCGAGTAATCGACTTAGTCTTGATTCAAATAAACAAAATAATATTATGTTCAGGAATCTGCAGAGCTATTCACAAACATACGATTCACTATCGTATCGACAATGTCACTTGTTCGATAACCTGATTTCTGAACCGAAGGACCGGTAAAACGCTATTCACAGATCCGTGTGGAAGGGTTTTTTTTTAGGTGTGTATACGGGGAACGCTACAAAATGGTAGTAAATAGATATTCGTGGTAGAAAATTTTAAGTGGTACATAAATGATTTTTATTGAGTACCTATTTCATTATGGGCAACTATAGATTATGCATTCAGTAACTATTTACAAATAAAAAACAGTAAACAATGATTTAATTAATAAATAAAATTTACCTGATTTCTATTAAACTTGCTTTGTAAACCTTAACTTTCTGTCAAACCTGGAAATCTGGAATAATTATTTTTCTGAATCTTGTTTTGAGCTATAAAGATAATTGAGAACTATACACGGAAGATAAGGCGGTATGGTCGAAAGACTATAGCCTGTCCTTTGGGCGAATAAAAAATAATAATTGAGAAGTGAAAAAATTTTTTTTTTTTACAGACAAATGTTTGTGTGTATTTTATCAGTATTTAAACAAAATACTATTTGCTCATTTTCATTTTATAAAACGTGGTACCTAATATTGAAAATGCATATTTTCAGAAAAGAGTGTCATTGGAGCAGCGGCAGATGCTCTTTGCATTCATGCAAGGGCATGAGGACCTTGCCCGGAGCCGTGTTTTGACACTTATTGCTTAGATTACACTTTTTATACAATATTTTGTTATTCGATAACACTTCCGACAGCAAATACCTGTCGGAAGAATTGATGTCTTCATACCGTATATGAACTGTCAAAATTATACGGTTTCGGATTTGTGAATAGCGATTATAGGAATTCGTCGATAACATTGACATTCGATACGATACCAAACCGTGTCGTAGCTTTGTGAATAGCTATGCAGACCTCTTTAGTCTAGCTCTAGAAGTCTTTTAGAAATAGTGTCAGAAACACTGACCTCTACGACCACTGAACTAATACGACAACTACAACTACAAGGATCTTTTGGCGCGTGGACAAAATTGGAACGCGGCCATCTTGGAAAATTCGTAGTTCTTTCAATACATTTTATTTATTTTAATAGGTACTTCAAGCAAGCAAATGTACGGTTGGGGACTTAATGCCATAGGCATTTTAAGAAGAAGCCAACCCCAAAACAATTGGTAAAAGGCTAGGCTGATAGATGGTAAGAAGACAAAAAAAGTTCGATGGTGAAGTAGACAAAAAAAAAGATACGGTTTGAATTGAGAACCTCCTCCTTACTTTGAAGTCGGTTAAAAATGACTTAGGCTCTGAGCAACGACAGCTGCTGTCCAAGAAAAAAGGCGGCAATTAAAAAAAATCAAGAGCTGTTAACCTGGCTATACACTGCGTAAACGCAGTTGATACTATTTATTATTCATTGTGAATTTATAGATTTATTGACAATGAAAATTAGGATTGACTGTCATAAAATGTCTCCATGCTTAAAGTTTAGAAAATAGTTCGTGGTCAGCTTTCGTTAGCCAAACTCTACCTTGTCACTTGTAAATTTTATTCTCGTAATGATTTCGTAAGTTTCACTGGGAATCAAAACTGCCCCTTGTTCTTCAGATGTCGCTGCTATCCAGCGTCTAAGAACTTGATAGCTAGCTGATACTATTCATATTTTTTGACAGAGGCCAGCACATTAAGCTACCCCAATCTGTCAAATTTTCCCAACTGAATATGAACCTTATTCCTTTGTAATAAAGTTGAAAATCTATCAAAGAAATTTGACAGATTGGGGTAGCTTGATGTGCTGGCCTCTGTACGTTTCTGTTACGCTTATGTAAAAGAAACGTGCCCCGTTGCTCAGCTGTTGACTGCATAAATACGGAGAACCAAGGCTTAGCCAAAGATGTTAAAAGACGAAAACTGAGGGAGAAAGCGCTCCGAAAAAAATGCCGACTTTTAAATATATGGCTAACAAAAATTTAATGTTCAATAGTAGAATCGATACCTTTAATAATTTAATCTACATGGATGTTGAGACACATAAATATGCGTATATTTTGGATTCCAACCTAAATCTTCCGTACACCTTTGAAACCTATAACCAAAGGTACGGAAGCTTAAATAATAAAGGCTTGAATATTGTTTTAAACGATTTACAAGACCTAATCCTAGATTTAAACACAACGAATGTAGATGATGCATGTAAGCAACTAACAGAACCTGATAATACATTGAATGTAATTGTAAATAATAAATGTAATGATAACAATTTTTTTCGTATTTAACAGAATAAATGTACTTCATCAAAATATTAATGGTTTACTACACAAAGCTGATGAATTGACCGTAAATTTAAATAACATTAACAATAACAATGACATAATTGATGTGGTGTGTGTTACCGAGCATAACATGATATCAGAAGATACTAAACTTCTTCAAATTCCCAATTATACTATGGCTGCAAATTTCTCAAGAGCAAATAGAAATGGTGGTTCATGCATCCTAGTACGAAAAAATCATAAATTTAAGTTTCTACACGAAGCAAAGCATGTAAGCGTATCCAATCTCATAGAATGTTCTGCTATTGAATTGTTAGAGCATAAGTTAATTATCATATGTATATATAGGCCTCCAAAGACTAAAAGGGATTGTATAGAAATATTTTTTAACCGTTTAACGGCTATGCTTGAAAAATTATCTTCCAAATGTAAGAAACTTGTTATTTGTGGTGATTATAATATTGATCGACTAAAAGATACTCCTGTTTCGAGAGAGTTTGAAGACTTATTACGGAGCTTTAATTTAAAACTTGCAATAAATGAACCAACTCGTTTGCAAAGCAAAACGTGCATTGATAACATTGCTTATAATATAAGAGGCTGTAAACAAAGTGTCTTAGAACTAGCACTATCTGATCATACTGCACAAATACTATCATGTCCTGTTAGGAAAACGTACTCAATAACCCACTGGTACAAATTTAGAAGAGACTATAGCAACGAAAATGTTGAAAAATTTATTAAATATCTAAAAGCCCTTACCTTTAGTGATTGCTACGGAAAAGATGACCCAAATGCTGCTTTTGAAGAATTCCATAAGCTATTTAAACTTTTTTATGACCTCTGCTTTCCGAACATAAAAATTAAAGTTCCAATTATACGAAATACTAAATGGCTCACTAAAGGATTAAAAATATGTTCCCTCCGTAAAAGAATGCTACTTAAAACATACCGACTATCAGGTAATAAAAGAGATAGGAATGATTTTAAGAAATATGCAAAAAAGTATAAAAGAATTATAAAACTCACTCAACGGTCGCAAAACAACTATCATATCCAAACAGCCACCAATAAATCTAAAGCAGTGTGGCAAATAATCAATAAATACAAAAACAACAACCCCCCTGAAAAAATCAATAGAATAAAATATAATAACCAACTTATAACTGCTCCCGATACTATAGCACAAACATTCAATAACTTTTTTATTGATGACATTTCAAAACTAACGAATAATACAATAAACTACGCTAATATTCTAACCTATAACAAACCAAACTCCTGTTTCTTAGCACCAGTTACCCATTACGATGTTGTCAAAATTATCATGACATTAAAAAACACTAACAGTACAGGTTGTGATGGGATCTCCACAAAAATAATAAAACGTGTAGTATACGAAATTACTCCTATCATCACCTACATAATAAATCAGTGTCTTGAAAAAGGAATTTTCCCGACATATTTGAAAACTACTGTAGTTACACCAATATTCAAAAAAGAAAACATGGAAGATGTACGATGTTATAGACCTATCGCTCTCATTCCAATAATGGCTAAAATATTTGAAAGGGTACTATATAATAATCTTAGTGAATATTTTGAAAAAAATAAAATAATAATAGATAATCAAGTTGGATTCAGAAAAGGGAAATCGGTTAATACAGCAATGCATCAGTTTTTACAAAAAATTATAACGGAACTAGATAAAAAAAATCAGGTCACAGCCCTATACATGGACATGACCAAAGCTTTTGATTATGTTGACCATGGACTACTACTACATAAACTAGAAATATACGGAGTTAGAGGTAAAGCACTAGAACTAATCAAATCGTATCTCAGTAATAGAATACAGTTCACTGAAATAACACAATTATGTCCAATCACAAAAACTGAAATTAAATATACATCGAGCCCAAGATTGATAAAATATGGTGTATCTCAAGGGTCGATACTAGGTCCACTACTATTTCTCATATATATTAATGATTTACCTAACGCTATTCGGCACCCTATGATTTTATTTGCAGATGACAGTACGGCTCTTTTCACAAATAACAAAAATATAAATCACGAACTAGAAATAAATGATTCCCTGTCTAAATTAATAAATTGGCTTACAATAAACAATCTAAAAATAAATCTTACTAAAACCCATTACATGAATTTCAAGAACAAAAACGCAAACTCAATTCCATTAACTATTAGGTACAGTAATGCAGCTGTATCTGAGGTTACAACTACTAAATTTCTAGGTATCTATATAGATTCTAATATGTCGTGGAAAACTCATGTAAATAGTGTATGTAGCAAATTAAATCAATTCTCATATGCCCTCTACATGCTTAAAAAAGTATCTAACCAAACTACACTACTTAGTGCTTATCATGCCTATGTGGGATCCACTCTATCTTATGGGATACTATTTTGGGGATACTCAACTGATAAGGAAATTGCGTTCAAGGCACAAAAAAAGTGTATTAGATCAATATGTGGGATACACCAAACGGATTCATGTAAACCTCACTTCATAAGCCTCAAGATATTAACCCTCCCTGCTCTGTATATCTACGCGGCCTCAATTTTAGTTAAATCAAACATCAATATCTATGACACGTTAACAAGCAGTAGACTTAAAAATACATTACGCAATAAAACATCCCACACTGCAGTTTATAGCAATAGTATTTTTTGTATGGGTATAAAAATATATAATAAGTTACCCATAGACATTAAGAACCTACATTCAATTGGTATTTTTAAAAGGAAGTTAAAAGACTTCCTGATTAAAAAGGCATATTACTCAGTAAAAGAATTCCTTGAAGAAAAATAATTATTTAATACTAAAATGATTGTGATACTTATTATAATGTGATATAAATTATAAGAATAGTATGACATAATACAAAATGTATGACAAATGGTAATTAATATAATATAATGTAAACGGTATAGGTAGGTAACTGTAATATTGAGTATGTACCTACTTATACTTTTTTAACATTTATAACCATCTAAATTGCAATGCCTTAACAGGCAACTAAGTTCTAAGCACCTTCCTATTGTTAACATCTTTAAAATTCTGTACACTTAGTTCGCAATAAAGAATTTGAATTTGAATTTGAATTTGAAAAAAACACTCATATTGTAATAACTTTTAAGGAGATCAAGTTAGAGCTCTTCCACAGAGATATTTTTGACTGAAAATAACCCTAACTATCGCCCTGTTTCGTTTGATCCACGATTTTTACCCACTCTGTAAAAATAATTTGATAAAATAAAAATACAGCCTGAAGCCAAGCATTTATAATAATAATAATAATCATCATTTTATTATCAGGCATCTAAGGCCCATAGATAAAATACACGAAATAATCTTATTGGTATAATAATAAATTAATATACAGGGTGTAAGGAGAACGCTTCCGAAGCCAGAACGTAGATTATATACAACCTAAATACAAACGGATACCAATAACCTTTCGCTTTAAATTGGTTATTTTCAAGACTTCATATTTCGTAAACGCGCAATGGAAACCGTACAAAACGTGAGGTCGCTGACACACAAGTCAACGTCGCGCTACCACGTGACCGCGCGCCCGCGCTTCGATTTGATAGTTGATGGAAGTGGTGCCCGATGTCAGCCTTGTGTGTTGACCGCCCGATGTCACGGCAGTACGGCAGTGGTTTTCTTGGGCAAATTAACCCGGAACTTGAAACCCCAATACGGGGAAAACACAGTTTATATCAAACCTTTATAAAATCAAAATCAAAATCAAAATCAAAAGTCATTTATTCAAACTAGGCTGAGAATCAGCACTTTTCGAACGTCAAAATTACATAAGACAGTCCCCCAAAAACGCCCGCCCTTCACCACTTCCTAGTGCTTTCGCTGGGGAGAAGAAGTGGCGCAACAAACTCCCCAGCAGCACAGCTGTCTGTTCAGTTATAAAATACTCGACTGTATACAAAACTAGATCTGCAAAGTATCTAATTAACATTACAGGACACAGAACATTCAATAAAATTATTTGCCATATGTTAGCTAGCCACGCCAATATACCAACAAATACCATAAAAATCTATACGTACTCAAGCTAAAATAAAAATACTAAATCAAAAGTAATAAAATAAAAATAAAAACTACCTAAATAAAAGCCTCCAGGTATAAAGGGCGTGACAACTTACATATTTATGCAATGCTGGGTTCTGTTCACATAGCTGTCACTTGAAGGCACAAATGATAGACTAGGACCATCAAAGTAAAAATTAATAAACAAGTTAGGTATTACTAATAACAACAATAAAACCATGGTCAGCAAGACGACCGGTCACCACAAGCAGCACCCGTTCACGAGCATAACGCAAAGATCAGCCATTACCCCCCTCGCCATATTTGAGGGAAGGAGGCAACCCGACCCCCGACGCTACCGCAAGCAGTGACATCTAAGGGAGCATGACGAACTTGCTGCCGGTTACTCAGGCAAGAATAAAATGATCAATCATAGAGGTCGCTAGCTAATCACTTATTGCAATCAACTCATTACAAAACATTGAAATGAATTGATTATGTCAATAATAAATTAAAATAAAATTAAACTGAATTTACTTATACAGTCAACAAAAAAAAAAAAGAAAAAACAATTACATGAACTCATATAACCTGTCAGTAAGCTAATTCTGGAGAAAGAACATAAACATTGTCTTGAGTTAATCAGGCCGACCAACTATTCTTATCGTTTAAGTAGTCGTTGATTGAATAGTAAGCCTTTGAACAAAGGTTGGATTTTACTTGAGCTTTAAACGTATTATAAGGCAAATCTAGCAAAGAGGAAGGTAGCTTGTTATAAAAAGTTATACCAAGCCCAACAAATGAGTTATGAACCTTATGAAGCCGGTGAAAGGGAGTTCGTAGTTTGTCCTTATTTCTAGTGTTAACATTGTGAATATCACTGTTTTTAGTGTACAAGTGTATATTTTGCCTAATATATAAGATGTTGGCAAATATAAACTGTGATGCAACCGTGAGAATACCAATATCTTTAAAAAAATCTCTTAGAGAAACTCTGGCACCTAGCTGGTAAATTGCTCGAACAGCTCGTTTTTGCAGGACAAATATATTTTGTATATCAGCGGCTTTGCCCCACAGCAGAATACCATAGGACATAACGCTGTGAAAATAACTAAAATAGACTAAACGAGCTGTATCAACGTCAGTGTATTGTCTTACTTTCCTGACGGCGTAGGCAGCCGAACTGAGCCTTCCTGCTAGGCTGGATATATGTGGTCCCCACTGAAGTTTGGCATCAACTGTTATTCCCAGAAATACTGCCGAGCCCACAGTTTCAAGCACCTCTTCATCTAAGACGATGTTGGGTCCTAGATTTCTGACATTTGGTAAGGCGAACTTTACACATTTAGTTTTCTTGGCATTGAGAACTAGGTTATTTGACGTAAACCAATCCGTAACTATTGAGAGTGCACTGTTTACGTCGTCAAAATCTTGTCTATTCCTGTCTACTTTAAAAATAAGAGAGGTATCATCTGCAAACAGTACAACGTCACAGATTCCCTTTAAATGGAATGGTAAGTCATTGATATATACTAAGAACAAGAATGGACCCAGTATTGAGCCTTGCGGCACACCTAACAGAACTGGTAGCCCGGAAGATTTCACACCATTAACATCTACACATTGGAACCTATTATGTAAATAAGAATTTATTACGTTGAGAGCCTCGTTTTGGACACCGTAATGACGTAGTTTACGTAAAAGAGTGTCATGGTGCACGCAATCAAAGGCTTTGGAGAGATCACAGAAAACTCCAATAGCATTTTGCGAGTTCTCCCATGCATTAAATTTGTATTTAAACTTTAATAATAAGTATTAAGTACTTAAGTTTAGTCTACAAAAATCTGAGCTTAGAAAGTTTATAGTGAGACTACACGTGTGACGTCACGCACATGTGTAGTATGCATGAACGCGCGTCTCAACTGCTCGTCCTCAAGCCAGCTCCCCGATCGCGGCTCGCGGCACGCATAGGTCGTATGGAGTGGGAAGTACACTGGTTCCTAAGATAATGAGCGAGTGAGACAAAAGAAAGGCGCATTAAGTGATGTGAACGGGTTGGAACTATATCAGAATGACTTGACGATTTGGTTTGCTTGCTTATTTACTAAAATAATAGTTTACAACGTTACAACCTTATGATGTATGGCTCGAAGTCTCGAACTGCGCTCCATCCATTTCAATACAATGGCCGCTGTGTCGACCCATGAACACGAGGCATTAGTGTAGGATCCTCAACACATTCTACACGTAGTTTATTAGAAATGCTCAGTATTCTGCCCCGCATTTCATCAGCACTGTCACATTCTCGATCATCATGTTGCCGTATTCACGAGCACTGTACACTTATGACTCAGGCATTGTTTAATACAACAAAAAATAATAACTAAAACACAATAAAACAGCACTAAAAACGTAACAATAACACAAATTAAGCCTGCATAAGGTATTAAGTCCGCGTTTGTACCTTTTTATGCGAAAAGTTTAAATAAATAAACAATTTGAAAACTAACAAAACAGTATTAAATACGATTCAATAGCTATCGATCGATTAAACGTAACGCCCATTCGTTCACGAACCGAGTCGAAAAGGAACTAACGAGATTACTAAATACTAAAGAAGTACTAAGAAAATCAAACATGCCGCCTGCGTGCGGTGTCGGCTGACAAACGTTGTCGCCGCGCGGACGCCGCCATAGCGGTGTCTTTTGATGTGCAAAGATCAACAAATTACAGAGGAGAAAATGTTAAAGAATAATTATGAAATCAGAAACCAATTAATTTTAATTGTTAGAAAATTGTACTTATGCTTTACTAAACTGCTAAACTTACTAAACTGTTTTCATTATCAAACTTTTTTAGTAAGATTTAACGGGTTTCTAAGATTAAACTAATTTAATTATCCACTTTAAATTGATTGGGTTTACTTACTAAATTAAGGATACCTACAGTTATTGCAATAAACTAGCGCGCGTGACTAATTACATTGACATAAAGTTCAAATTCAATTGATTCACGCGCACTAATTGCTTCAAACAGGTTACGAAAAGTAAACTTGATTTTTCTGATTTGTAAGCAAAATTTGCGAACATTTGGATCAAAATAAAATTGTAACCCTGTTCAAGGGGAAAATCATTACGATCCTTGCATGAATGGAATCCGAAACCAGATATCCCACAACTAGGTAGAAGTGAACTGAAAAGACATTCGCTTCAAGCGATCGAGTAAAGGTTAGGAGCAAAGAGTATAATAATAATACGGGAGGTAAGGAGGATAGGATCACTTTGCACCCCGCCCGCCGCCGCCAGCTGTCGTCGCGTCGCGCGTCGCGTGGGTTTGGGGTCATCGGCCATATTGAACTCTAGGTCATGCGCGAACGTCAGATGATTTTATTTACGAATACATTGCTTGTTAGAGTTGTAAAGAAAAAAAATGTGATTAATCGCAAATAATGGTTTAATTTAACTGTTCTCACAGCATAGTGTACGAAAAAATCTAAAAAAATTGGTAAAATTGTTCATTTTTTTTTCCACATTTTTTGATGGTATCTTATCGAGAATCACTAGCCCTATCACCTGTCTTCGTTTTCGGAAGCGTTTCCCTTACACCCTGTATATTAAAAACCTTAAAACTATGACTATACACGTAACGTTGTCGGCGTCGTGTTTCGGAAACGTCGATATACGACACCTTTCGGCCAAAAGTCCTCTTTCAGGCAGGTCTGAAGATGTTGGGTTGGAACTCGTACCACGAATGACTTAAAGTTGATGTTGTGGCGCGATTCCAACATTTCGACCCTCAGAATCCAGTTGGTCTTCACCTTCAAATACTGCACGACTTCCTCAGTTGTTGTGGAGTGATGCAGACGCGAAAGGTACAGCTGCGTCGTAGGCACAGCAGGGCGCAGCAGCATGTTGGGTCCACTCGGAGCGGTGCCACACAGGTTACGAGAACAGGGCTTCCTCTTCCTTTCTACTTTCGTGAAACCCTCCTCATCAACTTGGCTGGCTTTTGGCAAAGAGCTACGGACCGCAGTCAGGGCAGGTTGAGCACCCTTTATCGGTTTTCCCCCTTTTTTGGTTTGCCGCTAAGGCTGCGACTGCTAGCTGCACTAACTGACTGCTAGGCTGGATTTATGCTATGCAATGTAATGGTCCGTCATGCAATGCGGTTTTATGTGGACTACATGACCTAAAGCGCGGTCACTGTCGGACTGCATAGAAAAGGAAGAGAAGCGCGATGATACAACGCTGGTAATTTATTGCAAAATATGTAGCACTTATTTATTTACAAAAATTCTATTGTTTGGATAAAAAAATTAAAACACTAGTGTTTTAGTATTATATGTTGCTTGTAGAATAATCTGACAAAAAATCTTATTGATTGTATGTATATTAATATGGTTTTTATTGTAAAAATAAAGTTTTTAGAGGTTGAGAGGTTGAGAGAGGAGTGTGTTTTCAACACACTATCTACCTAGCATATATCCTGAAGGATATCATATATTTTTCTGATTTTCTTTACTGAAGTCGATCATATATTTTTTTATTTCTAAAACTTGCGTTTTTTGCGTTTAGGTTCTGTAAGCTGCGTAAGCAACCATGAAACACTTCATTCATAATCATGAGGTAGAGTTTGCATGTGTATGAATAAAACTACAGTTTTGTTTGTAATATGTGCTGAACTGGGCAGGCATTTCCTAGCGTCTATGGCCGCCTTTCCTATGCCTAGTCCAGGGCCCCAATCCTGTATGGTGATTATTCCCTGTGTTATCTTACCACGTACGATTGTCAATTGTGGTATTTTGACAGTTTAACTTTCGCGGGTGAATTAGGGCCCAAACGAAAGTCCAGACGTCACGTGCCGGTGGGCGTATTTTGGCGGGCTCACAACTTTTAAACATTCTGTGACACATTGAAACAAATTCGCTTAGTTGTTATGTTTCATATTTTCATGTTGCATTGCATATATATGGAATCAGAAGTCAGCTTATAGGGGTTATGTATAGCTTGATGTGTAGCCGTGTGTACCTACCTGTGTTCAAATGGGGTTGCACAACTAAAAACATTTTATAGTTTTATGTTTGATTTTTATCTTCTAAGGCGAAGTCGTCATGAATCTCCACCTGAACAGGTTTTCCTTGCTTCGGCCAACCTGAAGGGGCTTATCTTATATCCAGAGTCTGGACAAATTCCTATTGGAAGAACCCAACTCGTGACCTGAAGATTCAACCCAGAACCACCCATGGTCCGCAATTGCACTTACGACCAAGACCGTTAAAGCAGTCCTAAGGTCACCTTGTGTTATACTCGGAGCCATTCCCGCGCACTTTCTTACTCAAATGGTGGGTACACATACGTGAAACGTTAACATTTCATGTTTCGCGCGATCTCTATTCCCAATTGAATATGAACCTTATTCCTTTGCGGTAAAGTTGAAAATCTATCAAAGAAATTTGACAGATTGGGGTAGCTTGATGTGCTGGCCTCTGTACAATGAGACGTTGACCGGTATCCGATAGAGAGCGCGCCATGTTTGCTTTATTGCGACAATGTAGCTGTAGAGCATAGGTTACTTATATTTCAGAATATTTTAGCTGCTGTGTTTGGGCAGTTTTATCTTTAATCTAAACTATGCTTGAAATAAAACAATATTGTGAAAAAAAAAGGAAAACACGTACCTAGTTATTATTATGACATGTTATAAAAAAATAATACTTCTATTTACAAGAAAACATAATAAAAGTTAATTACAACATTGTGATGAACTTAAAAATATTTTATTGACCTATTAATAAATACTATCATAATACTTTATTAACAGTTTTAGCAGCTTACTACACATGCCAATAGAAAAAACATAATTATTTTTTTATAATTTCTTTGTAGACAATACGAAATAACCTTTTCGCTGTTAAACTCCCGTCGCTTTATTCTGTACAAAATGTCACAGTGAATTAGGTGAAGTGACCATGACTGAGCTTGAAGTGATCTGTCTCTAATGACAATCCCTAGCGTCAGGTGGAATGACACCACTTCAACTTAGTTTTCACGGTGATATTATATAGAATACATCGGCAATAATCTGCTGTGATCAATGTGACCATACATTGTAATATTTTAGACTAGAGCTAGGTACCTACCTACTGTTGAGTTATAATCAAGTCTGGGTTTGACACCCTAAAACTACGGTTTCCTAGAACAGCGGCGGCCGCCACATAACGGATGCATTGACGGCTGTCATAGAATGATAGCCCCGTAAAAATAAAAACCCAAGAATCTAGGAAAACACAACAACTTTCATAAATAGAGTTTCAGTACCGTCATTTGCTGGTAAATTGCGGACGCTATGTGGTGGTCACCGCTCTTGAAACCGTCGCTTTAGATAAAAAAAAAAAACTGACTTTTCTATTACGTCATCACTGATGCACACTTGGTAGATGTACCTTTTGAATGAAGTATGCTTAGTTGCAAACGCTCGGGAGTAATTAGTAACCTAATGGTTTAGAAAAAATATATTTTTCTACACAAATGTAGCTTTCCATCCTCAGACCAAATAAAAAACCAAGACAGAGCGCTGAGAACGATACAGTGAAGCATGCCAAAACTACACCTCCGCTCTGTGCATACACGCTCACAAGCACACATTTACAATTAAACTACACCTCACTAAGTACACACATGTTTACGAAACCGGCTTCACTTTACTGTTAACAGCCCTCTGTCTTGGTTTTTGATTTGGTCTGACTTTCCATCGAGAACAATGACCTAATTTTTACGAGTAACGTCTGTCTCACATTTACCTTTAGGTATATACCTGTACATTCCATATTATATAGTTCCTGTACACACGGCTACACATCAAGCTATACATAACCAATATAAGCTGACTTCTGATTGTACGAAAAACTTATACATTGCGAGTTCAACTCAAACTGGAAATGTATAGCTTGATGTGTAGCCGTGTGTACCAACCGAAATATATTTTACTGTCCACCATTTGGCGTACTCAATAATTATTAATTTTTCACAAATATTTTCATAAATAGGAATACTTAATATCTTAAATCTAGCTTAAGCAAGGAACAAGAATAGTAACTATGAACTATTTCCAAACGTGATGGTTTGTGATCAGCGGATTTATTTGAAACTAATTAATACTTTTCCACTTACCTAGTCATCACTCTCAGAGGGATGTGTAACGTATTGCGTCATACGTATGTGTAATATCCTAATAATATTTTATTATATAAAATTCATATTTAGAAACATAAAAACAAGAGCTTAGCTTACAATTGAAAGTGATTCTACACTTAGGTACTTCCTAAATCTTCAATTAAAATTACTTAACCTAAGTAAATACCTACAATACTACCTACACACAATTTTAACAACCATGAGTACGAAGATTATCACATAGCATGTACTATTTATTACAAGTTTACAAGTATTTGTTTTCACATAAATCACTAGTACGTTGGTGTATCAAATGTTATGGCTGGGCGAGGAATTCGCAATCCTCACTGCCTATGTCACACCACTTCGGTGTCCCCAGTTTCTTTAAACCACACATTAGAGACAAATTATCCAATGAACGTACGTTGAGGCTCACTAGCACATACGTCTTATAAGTATTCATAACCGAGCATTGTTTAAATTTGACTAACTTGTTTACTGTTCTGCATTTCTAAAAAGATATTGAATCGAGTCTTCATGTAGAGCAATCATTAACATGATAATGCCGCCCGAGAGTATTCCTAATATTGCAAGTAGTAAATTAATACTTTTACCATTGTTGTTCGCATTTATTTCAGGCACTAAATCTGCAAGTGCAATATAAAAGAAAGTCCCAGCTGTTGCGGCATAGATCCATTGGGACGCAGATTCATGGTCTTCCGCAAGCCAAATTCCACCTGCCATGCCCATAAAACTGAGCACCGACGAAAGTAGATTGTAATAAAGAGCGCGTCTGATGCTCATTCCGGACCGAAGCAGCACAGCGAAATCACCGAGCTCATGAGGGAGCTCGTGACAAAACACGGCCAATGCCGTTGCGAAACCAGTTACCGGATCACCACTAAAGGCCGCTCCAATTGCCAGCCCATCTGTTAAATTGTGTAGTCCGTCTCCTACAATCACCATGAGAGCTGTCGACGTCATCGGCCGGTCGACGGGTGGCGGCGGAGAGCCCGGCATCATCGCACCGAGTTCTATAGGCTCGATTTGTTTGCTTGAATCTGCCTTCAGCTCAGTTGACATTCCCGAATCGTGAGAGTGAGCGTGACCGCCATTTATCAATTGCATAATTGCTTCTACACTGTAGAAAAGCAAAATCGTGAGGAAGGTGACGCTGCATTTTAACACAACTTCGGTCTCTTCTTGAGGCGCAGAAGAAGGGCCATGTGATTTGAGAGCATGTGGCAGGAGATGTAGGAGTGCGTCTCCGCACAATGTGCCGACTGCGACCGCCACCAGGAAATGTAGCACGTGGCTGAATATAGCCGACTTTAGCATTGGGACGATAGCTACTCCTAGTAAACCCGTAGCACTGATCACCAATATACTTAAGGTGGCGTATATCCAAGCTGGAATAAATAAAAATACCAATATTATAAATTGTTGAAATTATTCATCATACTTAGGTTACAGGTTAGGTAGGTAGGTACCTATTTACATTGGTTTCTATTAACCAATGGGCTATATTTAAAATAAAGGACCTACAATAAGCATGTTCAGTTACTTACTCCAAAACCTGTCTAATTTCGGTGCTGGTTCTTCTGTTTTGAAACAAGACCGCTGGTCTAGCTGGTACACCAGAGCCGGACACATTTCCAGGAATGTTTTGGGCCTTATAGTTATGACTCCCGGCGCCTCGTTCTCCATTCCATACACTTCCAAAATTTCCCTTGGAGACAGACATGATTTCCGCAAAATGGGCTCAGCTGAAACTGTTAAATTATAGTATCAGATTTTGAAATTAATCTATTTATTTTTTAAATAATAATTACATTGAACTGTATATAAAAGCGGTGCTCAATATCTTAGTAGGTACTTTGAAATATGTATTAAACGTGCAACTGAATAACAATTTTCAACAATACGATTCAATCATGGATTTATGTGACAGATCCTTGGCCGGGGTCAGACGACTGCGCAAGAGCAGCCGGTCAGTAATAGGATAATCGCGATTATAAAGGACAATAAAATTCTCGGTCCATTGGCGTCATGAGCTTCATGTAGATATTAGCAAGCAGAAAGACGTAATGCGAGCTGTACAGCATAGCCGAGGATTTTTAACAAAGGCACAATACCACAAGAGACTAGAAACTTGGAAGTCTTTAAGGTCTTTGTTGGAATTGCATAGGTTGTACCTACGTGATTTGAAATGAATAGGTTTATTGTGAATGAAAAATGTTCCAGTTATTGAATTCCTACGGAAAAAATATACATGATAAAACATGTTGGTTCCTTCATATAAGGGCTACGGCCGACATCGTTACTGCTGCTGTCGTAATAAATGAGAAAGCAGCGGAACTATCTGCATCGCTTTCTACCAAACACTGGTACAAGTCACACCGGATTTCAAAACTTCATTTGTTGTTGTAGTCAAACATTATTTAAAACAACCATGAGGTTATACTGTTTTCTCGTTTCTTAATTTAGTCATGGACACTAGAAAATGGCACATCGCCTCATTTTACAAATATCCTATTCTGTAGCATGTAATTTCATGTTTAAAGATACAAAAAATATAAATTTTGCGGGAAATAAGGATTGAACTATAAAAAGGCAATCTAAAGAGATTGGTCACAGCTCAGAAAGTTTGAATATAACGTACTTTGACTACCTTTGAAATTAATAAAAAATGTGACAAAAATTATAACTTTTTGCTCCAGTGCACGATATTGGTAAAGTTTATATTTTTATGCAAAATGGCTCTTTTCGTAGAATCGGAGCGTCCATTATGTTTTATGTAAAAATCTTAGGTAGGCATAGTTCTGCAAAGCTCATGAAACCATGGAACCAAACCACCACCAAACCAAAACCAACCAAACCATGAACCATGAACCATGGTTTCCAAAAACATTAAGCATTGCTATGCTTTTCAATTTTTTTTATAGGTATGTTTTTCTCTTCATTTGAATGCTTTTTATACAATACCAACACACGAGAGTAAAGGTACTATTTTCCAACGTGATCATTATGTTTTTAGTAATGATCGGTGTCGTTTATTTTTGAGAGCAGTGGTGGCCCAGTGATAACGGCCCCGGTAAATACAATTTGATCACCACTGCTCTCAAAACGGTGAAGGAAAACATCGTGAGGAAGCCGGAATGTCCTAAAACCAACAATTCGATGACATGTGGCATCTACCAACCCGCGGGTCCCGCGTGTTAGATTACAGCCCACTCCCTCTCGAAGAGAGGAGGCCTGTGCTGTGTCCCAGCGATGGAAACATTATAGGCTGATTATGATGTGCTTTTGTATCACAAATCGGTTAATCTTTGCTCACTCAGTTTTACCTAATGAATGAGAAAATTAATCAATTGTTAGGCCAATCGATTTGTTATTTAAATATTATACGTCCGAATCTGTAATCTGTTTCCTTTCACTTGTAATTCTTTCGTTAATTAACAGCATATCCAATTCGAACATGTTGTGTCTAATTCTACGGAATTTGTTGCAGATAAGTAAGTGATTTCATACTTTAAACTTCAGTAGGTAACGAGTTACTACTAACAAAATATAACATGACTGTTTTCTGCATGCAAAGGTGCACATATATTACTCGTAGGTAGTACACCCACGCAACCACATTTCGCCAATTATAGTTAAGTCCCATATAATAGGGGAGGAGCTTGTTGGCATCAACCGGGCACGAATCCAGACTTTGATGCTACTGAGTAATTCCAGATGGAAAAACCCAATAACACTTTGCCCGGGGAATCGAACCCAGTACCTACCTCACGCAAGGCAGTTGGATTATAGTGAAGTAAGAATGATCTTATGGGGGTAGTCTAGTCTATAGCTTTACAAGTTTTTGCATAAATAGCAGAGAATTCGGACAGTTCATGTTCATTTCAAGGATAAATTAAAATTAACGTCATTGTTACAAACATTGATTATACCGTGTTTCCTCCTTTCCTTCAGGCCTTTATATATGGCTTTCAAGGTTTATTCATTAGTCACGTTTAGTTGGTTGACTGAATGAACCATTTCTTAGTAATACAGCTTTTATTTTAAAAGTTCATCATCGGGTTTCCAAAACCAGAAAATGTATCTTAGTATCACGCAAGTCTTTAAAATTGTGTTCTGTGCTATTCCTAGACACAATTTTCAAGACTCTCTCAACTCTGTAGATCTATGTCTTGGTCAGTGAAACCCGCCAGATCTATATCTAGTGCTGACAGTGCCCTGTAGGTTTAAAGAGCGAACTAAATGATGTACCTAATTGTAACCTTTTGTTTTGTCCTTCATTCCTTCATAATATGTATTGTTGTAGTTAGCGATTATATGTGACCCTATGATTGTAAACATCATTAGTTTATAATCTATCTCGGGAGATTATAAACTGTCTAAATTGTGTACCCTACCATATTTGTTTTTGTTTTTGATAGTCTATGCATGTCAAACCGTCAAATTGTGAACGAACCTACTTATTGACATGGTTCACAATCTGTCCGATTTTATCACCTGTAAAAAAGTGAATTGTTCCTGATTTGTTGGCTTTGGCGGTAGCCGAAATGGTCACGGTATTGTTACTGCGACCATTTCGGCAACCACCCACACAGCCAGGGCACCCCTACCAACCTAACCTACCTACTTGGGTTAGGTTAGAACTGTAACCAACAGCGCGTAAGCCGAGCGAGCGAAGCGAGCGGTGCCATGCGGTGCCGGCAGGCTTCCACGTTGGTCGCAGTTAGGTACTTGGCTATTTAGTATTAAATACCGCAAGGTGCGATCCGTCGCATACAAGTTTGATAGGTACCAGTTCACAATTTGTCGGTTTGCCATGGTCAGATAATGAACTATCGAAAACGAATGCGTTAAATTATAAATGGTTTGTTGCAGTTCACAATATTTCGATAGTTTATAATCTCGCGAGATAGATTATAAACTAACGTTAACGTTCATAATTAAACGGTGACATTATCACAAGCTTTGGCCCGCGACTTCGTCCGCGAGAAATTTCTTGTTCCCCACCCACCCCGTCGCATCGCATCGCATCGCCTACTCGCTATTACATTGTTTTCACTTACAGTTCTTTCTTTCTTTTTCCTCAGTTCCTAAGAGTTCTAGCGTGATGTTATTGAATAGCCTATAGCCTTCCTGAAGAATTGGGCAATCAAATGCGAAGATCACTTTTTAAAATCGACTAGAGCGATTCGACCATAGATTAGAGCGTTCAAAGAAATAAACAAGCAAACTCTTCAGCTTTATTATTAGTATTATTATATTATATTATAGTATAGATAGATTATTTTTGTGTTAAAGCCTTCCTTTTCTGTTCAATGCGCAGCTTGAATTATTCCATGCGGTTGTTATCTAATCTTTTACAACTAATTATTATTTTAGATACACAAATAAATACCGACTTTGTATGTTATTTATGTATTTATCAAGAATTTACTGCGGAGGCATTATCAATAACACTTAGTAAATAGGTAGAATCATTCATATCATTAAGCATCTCGCTCTATTGACATTTGTTTGTTGAAGAGAATAAAATCAACAAACCATACTTCTCGATTGTTGGTAATACTATCACTCTAAGTAACGCTATAAAGAGTGGCTCGGGGAGTACCTATATCAGATCATATCTTTCCGAAGGGCAACAAGGAAAAAACAACAGACAGGCACGCCGCACAAGTACAGCAGAAAATAATTTTAAATAAAGATAGATAATGATCTATCGCCCGGCCGCATCGCGACAATTTTATTCATCATCATCTGCCTAGCCTTTTCCCAACTATGTTGGGGTCGGCTTCCAGTCTAACCGGATGCAGCTGAATACCAGTACAATACGCGACAATTTTATTATAGTAGCTAATAAAGATCACATTCACAAAACACGTATTCTGACAGGTGTCAGTCAAGAGCATTCTTTCGTCGAACACTTAGCACAATAGTCCCTTTTCGATAAACTTAAGATGATATATTGACAACATTTAGGATGAATTATTGATTACTGGATAAAGTAAAAAGTGGCATAAGCAAAGAGATACATTAGTTATAATATGGTTATAATGATAATAAAGATACTTACTCGTAGTTGGAGATCTACGGTGCCTGTGCTGAGTATCGTGCAGCTGTCGGAAGGTCCCGTTGATGCGATGTATGGCGAGGTCGTGAGGGGACGTGAACACCCGGCCTCCGAGCCCTAGGCTGTCTAGTAGGTGCTCGAATCCCTGCAAAGATTATATTTAAATTGATAATATTTCAGAAATTAAATATAAGTATATCACAACAAAGTCAAGTTAGTAATTTGACAGAAAGTTGTAAAATCTTGGTCTAGGTGACGCTTATGCAAGTGCTACGCTGAGTCTACGCGGCTCTACGCGGCTCTACGCGGCGCTACGCTGCGTTTTCGCTACGACGCCACTCTCGCTTGGTACAAAGACACTCAAAATCAAAGTTAGGTCAAATTAGCAATTTATATTTGGCTGTTTTGTGTGTTGTTGTGCAGTTGAGTGCGTTATCCACGTAGTTGCTAGACTGAAGAACCAACTGTGTATAACCAAAATGTTTGCTATTGGAAATTTTAAAGGGTCGCTATAGGAAATTTTTCCATTTGTAATCTATAGTGGCTTATAAATTAAATACGCTTAAAACTTGGTCAGATTACGTATCTAAAAGTATAATTTAAATCGAATCAGCTGATTTCCTATTTTTAAAAATTATGCTTGTTTTGTCGTCTTAGGTACCTAATCAGTTAATTAATGGTTTAAAATAATGACTGATTCGTATATCAGTGCGTGCAGTATCGTGTGATCCAGTTGTTCTATCGTAAAATGTATGGACAGTCGAACAAGCTATTCGGTATAGATACGTTACATAACTAGTAACTACTTTAAAAAAAAATGTTGCGAGGAGTTTTTTTTACATCTAGGTATGCCATAAGCTGAAAAAAAAATGCGATTCGGACTCTTCCACAAAGGGTTCCGTACCGCAAGGCAAAAACGCATAAAAACATGTTTCATCTATGGATTATTTTTAACTTTATTTTATTACTAGCTTCCGCCCGCGGCTTCGCCCGCGAGGTATGTCGATAAAAACTATCCTATGTCCTTCCCCGGGATGCAATCTATCTCTCTGCCAAATTTTGTCGAAATCCGTTCAGTGGTTTAGGCGTGAAAAGGTAACATACAGACAGACAGACAGACAGAGTTACTTTCGAATGTTTAATATTAGTATGGATATTTTTCTTGTTAAAGCGGCAATAGAAATACACACTGTGAAATTTTCAACTGTCTACCTGTTATGGTTCATGAGATAAAGCCCGCTGACAGACAGACGAGGGAAGAACGCACGGATGGACGGACGGGCGGACTGTGGAGGCTTAGTAACAGGGTCCTTTGGGTATGGAACCCAAACAATTAATATATTGGCACTTGACATTGTTATGGAAAGACGAACATTTTTGGCTATATACCATAAGGCTTGTTCGGCTGTATCTACTAATAAGGTGATTTTTCTCTTGGCGCTGGATTGTTTATCGGCAACAATTCGAGAACGGTGTGGAAGGTGTCGTCGTACGTTTTACTCAGAACGTTACGTCAGAAGTCACCAATTCAAGTTGAAGGACAGTCTGGTTTTATAGTAACAAGTTCCAATATCAGTGATAGCTGCAACACTTATCTTTTATGGTAGTGGGGTATCAGTCAGAATTCGCAACGGTCACTGTATTTCAATAGCTGTTAGAGGGATTAATGTTGTAAAGATACAAAGTTTTTAATTATCGATAAAAACATGTTTTTGTCAGATTTTGTAAATTAGATAGGTACTTGAGTATAATTCAATTTGCACTAGATGTTTAATTTGTTTATATTCCTGCGTAGGTGCATTAGATTAGTTTATAATATAGTTGTTGGTAAACAAAAGTGGACCGAGGAAGTTGAATACTTAATTGAGAATGTAGAACAATAACTGAAGGCGCATCGAACCTCAACCTTGAACCTGACCAATCGATATCATACTGTGAGCTCAACCCATTATGACATAATTAAGCTGAAATATTTGCGCAGTAATTTCTGCACTTTGTGGAGAAAAGAGTTCACGTAGTGTCTAGGTTCCTACGATTATATTAAACAATTTTAATTAGAACTCATCACACTTGTACAACAATAGAGCGTTATTGAGCTCCAAAATAAATTCGTGCGGCATATAAATGAATTATTCGACTTCGACTGCAATGTTACCGCATTGATGATCTGAGCACAGACATAAAATGAGAAAAAAAGCTGTAATAGGACTATAAACATAAAATATTTCAACATTTCAAATACTAATTAAAATGCAAAAAAACTACTATTGACATGTACCAATTTATCAGCAATGTAACGGTAAATAAAAATACATTCATAATATAATTTGACATATATTATAAGTACCTACAAACATCACTCACTGAGATAAAAAGAGTTTAAAATAGTTATTAGAGTTTAAGTAGCAGATATACGACTTCTAATGATTTTAAATTCAACATCACGTCTAATCGACCGGACTGATTACTTTGAAAAAAATAAATGTTATACAAGACCATTTGCTTCGTAATTTGATATGTGAATATTTGCAATTATATTTTTTTAACATAGTGTAATTAATTTGTAAAGTAATGTCTACCGCGGACATAAAAACGATAATCACGCAAACACTATCGGGTGTATTTTCATAAAACTTTCACCATATAAAAGACAATTTAATTCCCCGAATTTTAGTATACGGTTTTTATTTGTTTGCTGTTTGATAAATCAACAATAGATGATTGTTTCATATTTTGCAATAAATTACCAGCGTTGTGTGATCGCGCTTCTCTTTCTTTTCTATGCAGTCCGATAGTGACCGCGTTTTAGGTCATGTACTCGTAGTCGCCTTAAGAGAGTTTAAAATATAAAATGGAAATAAACTATCTATTTCCAGCATATATATTTTTACAAAAAAAATTACTCCACGTTTTTAACCAGCCTGTGCCTACAGCTATAACTTATAAGCTGTCTACCGTGAGCCTCTTTCATTGCTGACCTATTTTATAAAACACACTACACACACACGAGTCTACGATATTCCTATCTTTAAACTACTTTTTCTAAAAATAAAACCAGTTTCTTATCTTTTAGAATCTAAGAAGAGTATTCAATAGCTTCCACTATTCCTGTTCCACATTTAACACACCTTAACTACCACTTTACAAATTGTGATCATAGCTCGACAAGGGGCGAATTACTTTCTAACAACAGGTAGATTACAGCTGCAATTTCAATTATTACTTACAATAAATTGGTCGACAGTAGACCGTTCCTCAAGGGTCAATTCTCTGACCACAACTTCCGAAAGGTTTCTTAGATTGGATGTATATCAAAGCAGCCTTGCATTGTAATACTGATGAACAACTACTGAGAAGATGTGTCGTATGGCACTAATTTGTGTCTTCCGGAAAGTCATTACGATGTTGGCCCTGACAATACTGGTGCATACGCCTGTATTGTCAAGTTAACTGTCTTTACGACCATAGTTAAGACAGTTAAAATATAAACGGTTATATTAAAAATACAAACATATTAATATGTAGGTTACCTATGTGTGTCGAAAAATATTGACATGAGAATTTAGGATGGTATCATCGTTCTTCTGATAAAGTGGACCTTTATCAATTTTAATTTTTGAATTTAAAATATTTTTCTAATTATTTTGGTATTTTTGGTAAATAAGAATATTATAGTTATATATTATATCTTCAAGTTTGCTCTTGACCTGAGGGTGATGGGTAGGTAATAAAAGTTAAGGGTCCTAAGCGACAAAAACAACCTATTTCTGCACAATCCGGCCCTATCTTAATAACATGACTAACAACATTATGAAACAATTCGTAGAATTTCAATAATGTGTAATTTCCTTATTGCTATAACTAATTAAAGGATCAGTTATGTTAATAATATAATTCTAATAAGTTCACTTATCACATATTTATTCAAAGTCTACAGGTGCACATGATTTGTACAAGTATAAAAATATTTTACGCCACCCTGAGCAAACGCAAGTGATCGCACGGATGCGGACGATTCCACCGGACGACACAGTCAGTTTAGGAAATAGGCCGAAACCGGAAGAATTGTTACAACAAAGCCGGTTTATTTATAAAATATGGTGGGACATTGGCTTTACTTTATTAGAAATAATATAAACCTCATGCAGCAACGAAATGTTACTCATAAAAGTTTCATCAGATTTCAATTTTATGATAATTAGTACATTTAGTAAATCACATATG
This sequence comes from Gortyna flavago, assembly GCA_963669345.1. Lineage (NCBI taxonomy): Eukaryota > Metazoa > Arthropoda > Insecta > Lepidoptera > Noctuidae > Gortyna > Gortyna flavago. The sequence goes on along the minus strand of OY770128.1, from coordinate 7,477,579 downwards.
GGACTGTTCACCTGCATATATTTAACAAACTCGTGTAAGTAATCTAATCGGTGAATGAGTGATCCACCTCAGAGTACATTCTGCTCTTAGGTACATTTCAAAACATCTGGTAGCATTCGTGCTATGTGTTTATCTTTTCCGTGAGAGAACAATACCCCAGAACATAGGCATAATTTTTCGCAGTTTATTGGACTTGACGTTAATTTAGAAATAAAAGTATGCTACTATTATTATGTATGTGGTCGGTATGCAATCTGCCCATAAAGCGCTGAAAATTATTTTACACGTATATGGTACATTTATAAGCATTTGTATTAAGTCTCGTAACAACCATAACAAAATGTCAAGAGTTCCATGATCTATTTAAAAACGATTCAAAAGCAAGACATTTCAGTTTAGGTTCTTAAACTGCATCGTTCACTGTCGTACCATGACGTCCAATACAATCAGCGGCATTTGGATCGTTGAAAGTGAATGAGCGTTAAGAGCTCGTGGTAGGTATCCAGATGGCACGGCCTAAATTGAATCGTTAAACTGGTCCATGGTACGAATTAGCAGAACAGTTCAGTTTAGGTCCTAAAGTGGATCGCGTTAAGAGCTCGTGGTAGGTATGCAGGACTTCCTAAATAATACTAACTTCAAAGTGAACATTATAATATACGCAATGCGTGTAAGAGTTTAATTAGCAATAAAAACAATTACTTACCCATTTTCTGATTACACAATTCATAGTAATATGCAAACGGAATAAAATAACCAGTCACAGTATAACGACAGGGGCAAATAAGATGAAATATTAAATGACACAATAAATAGATTTGGTGTAGTTTTGGTCTTGTACCTAAGTAGGTATTGAAAACAAAATCTTAATTCTTATTTAATGGAATAATCCCGTATCATTCTTTATATTATACCTAATCTAAGAGTAATACCTATCTGATAATATTTGCTCCACATCCAAAGTACTTGTCTAGTCATCCAGTCCCCGTAGACAATCTGCGACTTCCTTTTCCGCAATAATAATCCCAGTCGAAGATGTTTGAAACGTCAACTCAAGAATACAAGCAAGAGTTATTCAATTATTTGTGTTTGTATTTTTACTTAGCGCTAATCGGCTGAACCTGCCTCTGACTGATATCATGATACAGTATAGCATTCAAACAAACTATTCAATGAAAGAACAAAAGATGACTGATGTTTTGAGAACATGTAGATACTTAGTAGGATATCAAGCGTCGATAAATTTGATGTTATAAAAATACTTTTGAAATTGAGTTCAAATTAGCAGTTATCAATAGATCTAGGATTTAACTAAATATTGATAAGCAGGTGATAAGAAAACTTGCGTAACATTTTATACTAATAATGAAGTAATATATCAGTTCGATGAACTTCCGTTTATAAAATAGGTGGCTTTTATTGACAACATGCTGAAATTAAGAATTTATGACATTAGGTACCGAATGTTATTGTGTCTTTTATGAGCAGGTTCGTTAAAACAGCTGCTTATTTAGTTACAAAATGTCAAAGAGACCGAGTAAACATACCGATACCGTTTCAATATTCAATCTAGGTAACCACGGAACATAAAACATTTACAATGGTGTAATTAGCTGGCTCTACTCCTATAAAAAAAAAAAACAATTGCACCCACCTCAAATGTGATGACGCCTTTATCTCCGTATTTATCGAATATTTTGTCAATGAAGTATTGCTCGGCAGGCAGGGTGTCGTTGAGCTGGTTGCCAGCGGCCGCTGCAGCCACAGCGATGGTGGCCGCTTCAGGGCCACTGCTACTACTGCTGTCGGCGGCGCACAGCGCCAGCGCCAGCATTACGACGGCGTTCGTTGTCAACATGGTCGCGACTGATATCCCCGCGCTCGCACCTCGCACGGTGGCACGCTGCGTGCGCCGGCGGCGGTCCCGCGCCTCCGCACCACACTATCAGCCGATCAGCTTCTACAGCGCTACGATGAACGTGATAATGTGACGCGTCGCGTGGCGCTCGCGCATCGACCGACCGCTCTTTTGTTTATTTGTTTGGAAATTTCAATAATTAAATCGCGAATTGATTCAAACGTTAGACGCAGTTGTGGAAGCGTGTTTGTCACTTGAGGTGAGGTGTGCGTCTGCGACACTGCGCGGTGACTTTCACCCGTCGCTCTCTGGAGGCTCCGAGGCCGGTTGAACACCGTTACTGATAATCAGGTGTATTTACGGAGTGACCGGCATCGAGACAACCTATCATAGGTGCCTATTTAATTTGCAACAGATAGGGTGTGACTGCGCTCGAGGGTCTCTACCAGCCATATCACTTGGGTATGGATTGTGGCTCGATGTGACACTGTTGGAAAATAAGCGTGGCATTAGAATTTATACCAATATCTTTATAGGTATCGTTATTTACAAATCATATCTTATATGGTATTTTTGACTGCTTTAAGTCAACAAATCAACGTAAATAGAGTTCTTATGTAGAATTCATTCACAAGTTCGTTTGAAATTCGTTTTATTGGTTAGTTACGGTGCTAAGTAAATAATTTATCAATGTAAGTAGTTCCACTTCCTTCATAAGTTAGTGCGAAACAAATTCTTTTGTTTTTGCAGTACGTTAATTTTTTGGTCTCGTGTAGTGCTTGTCAGTACGAACACGTCCGCGGGTTACGTAGGTATTACGATTATTATTCACGTCTAGGCTTATGTGTGTTCCTAGATTCCTGCAAAGGTAGAGCGCATTTACAAAGAAACTCTACGTCAGGCCATTGACTATTGTGTAAATTGTAACGTAATATTTAGAATCTCAGGTATTTATTGTATAAGATTGTAGGTCAAGCGTTCAAAGAGACAGTTGTGGCTACTGGCCACGATGGACAAACAACCACAGAGTTGTTTCTGCAAACTACGAGAAAGAGTAGATAATACGAAAATAAACAATAATACTTAAGTTAATTGAGTAGTAAATACGAACCTTGAGGTTGTGTTTACACAGGTGTGGGTAGGTACAAAGTTGATTAGAAAGTACGCCACAGATCAGTGAACAAGATCAGTTTTTCATCTCTACTAAACACTAATGATAGTTTGGTTAACAATAATGTCACGACAATAGATCTGTACCTACTATTGTTTTGAAACTTCTTGCTTTATGATTCAATTGTTATATAATTACCGAGGGTTTAAAAATCGAAAAATACTCATTAATCTCCTGCCCTTTTTTCAGATTATTTGGGATCGGTGCGACATGTATTTTGCTTTCATCCTTCTCTATTAGTTGTCATCTCGTTGTCATCTCGTCGTTATCTCGTTGTCACTCCCTTTCTAACCATTCTTATCATCATTCACATAGTCCATTTATCGTGTCGTCTCCTACTCTTATAGCCATCGACATTCATACTCAAAACTTTCCTCACGTCATTTTCCTCATTCCTCCTTAACACATGCCAACCACCTCTTATATACTCAAAAAACCGAAAAATACTACTGAGTATGAAAATGCATTGTTTTCAAATATGCTTATGCCTACATAACGCCTTTAAACAATGCGCTAATCTGTTTCAATTCGTAACGCTAGTGGCTGTTTAACATGGTTCAAAAAAACAGTAAAAAGGTGAAAAGTGATTAACTAATTTCGAGGGTATTATTAGCTATGGACATTAATAGGATTGAAAATTAGGCTGGTAAGTAGGTACCTACTTGCTTTATGCAGTGTTAAATGAATGAATGCGTAAGTGTGGTCTCACCTTTGTTAAACTAACGTAATTCAATACCTAACGAAGTAAAACTTTTAATAATAGGGAGTAGAATAATGCAGTTGAAACGTGTAATCTTCTAGGGATAATTTCAGGTTATCCAAGGTACTTACGATTCTTTGTCCGTTCGTAGTAGTTAGGTACCCGATTATTTTTAGTTTTTCGGAATATTCCGGAGCTATATCAGTCTGTTTTAGGTACAGACGCCAGCATATCAATCTGTCAAATTTATTTAGTAGATTTTCAACTTTATCGCTAAAGCATAAGATTTAAAATTGATTAGGAAAATTTGTCAGTTTCGGGTAGCTTGATGTGCTGGCGTCTGTACAATATTCTGTACTTTAGAACGTTTATCTCTTACCTAGGTACAAGTCAAGTGCTCGATGGGATTTCCCGTGGGCGAAAGTAACAAACTTCCGTTTTTCATCCGGAACCCGTTAAGGGAAGGATTAAAAAATCCTTCCTTAGTGCTCACTTAGATAGATTACCTCTTTACCTCTTTATTTTATTATATAAAAATTGTAGATTTAAATAAATGTAAGGAAGGAAAGGTACACTTGTCCAAAAGTTCATGATTCTAGACCCAGCGGTTTATGCTTGGCGTTGTCTGTCAGTGAATGAATGAATTTCAGAGTAGAAGATATAATGTACCTGTCGCAGCCAACTGGTTAAATTAGCCGTTCAGTTAACCGCCTAGCCTTTCAACTAAACGGCGGCCATTCAACTAACGGCCTGAATGATATTCAATTACAGTTTAGGTTGGAAGTCTGTAACCAATCACGCGCGAGCCGAATTGGTTGCAGTAATTAAGGCATTGTACCCCGACCAAGTGCGTTAGGTTAGGTTAGAATAGAACTGTGATCAACCGCGTGCGAGCCGAGGGAGGAACCGAGGCGAGCACTACTTCTAAAGGCCAGGCAGTTAACTGAACGGCTAATTTAACCAGTTGGCTGCGACATACCTACTACCTACATCCATACTAATATTATAAATTCGAAAGTAACTCTGTCTGTCTGTATGTTGCCTTTTCACGCCTAAACCACTGAACGGATTTCGATCAAATTTGGCAGAGAGATAGATTGCATCCCGGGGAAGGACATAGGATAGTTTTTATTGACATATAGTATACGAAGCTAGTATATTATGATTCTCTCAACCCTCAAAACAGTCCACAAAGTGGCGTTTGATGCAGATGATTAGATTATTCTGAAAATGGTTAAATATATTGATCTATCTTAATTTTCTCCAAGGTGGTTAGGTGGTTTTTTGGTTTATACCATCTTTTTGTAATGTATTGTTATTTTATTTCTTATTTTGATTGTTGTTTTTTATTTATATCTGTCGTATGCTGCACTGGTTGACGTAATCACGTTAACATCAATGCTGGCTATCGTTGAAAACCAGCGCTGGGGTTCATATAGTGTCTTAGCATTTTGCTGAGCGATGACTGCAGCCGTCTTGCGTGGATGTGACGCATGTTTTCCCCCAACTTGTTATTTTTTTTGTTTGTTTTCTGCGTCTTTATGCGTCATGTTTGCCGCATATAAATGTATTTTCTTTCTTTCAAGGTACCTACTGAAAATTCTGGGATACCTACAAATTTTATTTTATAAATTGTAGTGGAAACCTCATCAAAATCCGTTGTACAGACACAAAAAGAGATTTTAATTTATTTACAGGTAGACAGGACGACCTATAAAGCTGATTCAAACTCTATTTTAGTGGAACCCGAATTCCTTAAGAAATCTTATTGAATACAGTTTCAGCTAATTTATTAGTTAATTACAAAAAAAATACAACGAAAATATATATTTCCAATAACAAACTGTATCACACAATGGCCTTAATTTTATCATCAGTATCAATTATATGGGATTAGGGAGATACTATAATGTAGTCGTAAAACATAATATCCTTAACAGTAATTATGGCAATGTCAATGTTAACTCTATCTACGGAGGCGGGTTGTTGTGGCATCGTTTATGTAATACGTATCTATAGCCTTATAGGTAACTTCGTGAATAAAATGTATGTTTTTATATGATAAGGGCATGATGATTTTTAAATGTGTTGGTGATATCATTATAATTTGTACAGTAGGTATAAAGCCGGCTTGTCCCTTGCATGATGTCGTAAGGACATCATGCAAAACAAAAAATGCCCTGTGCACACTTGTATGCATGTTATATTATATTCAGAAAAAGCTTCTGCCAGCGGTTTCGTCCGCGTGAAATTTCACCCTCCCTCCATTCAAGGAAAACCCTCTAAGGGTTTTTCACCCTCTAAAAGTTTCGAAAAATCCTTTCTTAGTAAATACCTAGTCTTCACAAAGAACACACCCTCCAAATTTCATGTCTCTAGCGGTTTAGGCTGTGCGTATTGATATATCAGTCAGTCAGGACTTTGAATTTTATATTAGGTGGCAATGTTTATGATTTGGCTTATATAATACACAGGTTGGAAAAGACGCAGACGATCATGCGTTGCGTTAAAATTCAAAATCGGTTATAAAAAAAACAAAAGCGTGATGTTGAACAAACTAATAAGCTTCCTCAAGAATTGGGCTATCAAATGCAAAAAGATTTTTTCAAATCCGATAAGTGCAGACAGACAGGCGCGGCGGGGACTTTGTTTTATAAAAACTTTTTTTACAAAAAAGAAACAACCGACTTCCAAAAAAAACTACAAAGTGATAAATAACTTTAATTTCGGAAGTCGGTGTCGTTGGTTCTGCATTTTCGTTTATTGACACCGACTTCCGAAATTAAAGTTATTTATCATTTGTAGTTTTTTTTGGAAGGCGGTTGGTTTTTTGTAAAAAAGTTTTTATTTTTCACTTTTTAGTGAGAGAGTTTGTAATTTATCTAAGTTACCATAGCCTAACGTCAACTGCTCATCACCTTTTACAAAATATTGCTTTTCACGATGCTGGGACGTTAATTGTTGAGGAGTTCTCCTGGTGAGAACCGGGAGAACTCCTCAATAACCACTCACCATAAGCATTGTGAAGAGCATAATTTGCTTAGCAACTATATGAAAGTAATCGAATCGCAACCCGTGAAATATTTATCATTGAGTAGTTTCGATGGCCGTCTGTGGTCTTCATCATCAGTTCCACTTTACCAAATGATGATTTCCGAGAGCATATGCTCAAGTTACTCTAAAAAATACCCAAATCGCTATAGGTTTGCCAATAAAATTAGAGGGTTTCCCACGATTTCCATAGGATCCTCTCATCAGATTCCAACTTGCTGACAATGGGACCAACTTGGGAGTATACCCTTTCAAACAAAAAAATAATATTAAAAATCTATCCACAATTCACGGAGAAATCAGTGAATATACAAAAAAAAAAAAAAACATACATAAAGTCAAACATATAACCTCCTCCTTTTTGGAAGTCGGTTAAAAATGTAGTGATCGCACTAATTACTTAGGTACATAATTATAATTTATTAATATTATTATTATTATCTTATAAAAAAATATTTTATTTAAGTACTGGCTGTCATTCGTGGATCTTTGACAGTCGTTACGGGTAGTCAGCAGCCCGAAAGTCTGACAAACAGTCTTACCAAGGGGTCTCGTATTACCCAGTAACTGGGTTGTGGAGGTCAGACAGGCAGTCGCTCCATGTAAAATACTGGTATTCAGCTGCATCCGGTTAGACTGGAAGCCGACCCCAACATAGTTGGGAAAAGGCTAGGCAGATGATGATGGGCACGCGTAAAAGTATAAAACTGATTTAATTCGACACCTCGCACTTCGGTCCAGTTGAAAACCAGCGTCAGGTACTCGTTGTCGGGCATTTATTGCTGAACTGGGCCCACACGGCTTATTTGATTACGTTTACTTGCACTGTTGTTAAATGTATTTTCTTTCTCTTATTATGGCTTCTGCCCGACACACTCCGTCGCATCGCATCGCCTGCCCGCGCTATTACTTTCCGACGTTTTTGCTCAGATCCTTCGGGTCCTAACGTGATATGAAGTAGCCTATATATAGCAGTCTTCAATAATTGGGCTATCAAAAGCAAAAATAATTTTTCAAATCCGACTGTTCCAGAGATTAGCGCGTTCAAACAAACAAACTCTTCAGCTTTATTATTAGTAGGTATAGATAGATACGTACCTACGATTGTCATGTCTTTTGTGCATTATGATTACGCCACGTGGAGCCATTATGAAGGAATTGTATGAGCTGTTACTGATTATTTAATTTCACACTCACTTTGTAATAACATAGGTAACATCACGCTGGCAGAGGCGATAGTTTACCCACATTTCTCAAATTATGTTTAAGTCCCATGTAATAGGGGGCGACATGCCATCACTGGATGGCAAGCTAAGCAGTCGCTTACTACGATTGGACCGGAAAGGCCTGCGTCTGGTGACGGGGACCATCACGGGACACTGCTCGTTAAACAAACACTTTCACACTATAGGCATAACGGACAGCCCCCTGTGCAGAGCTTGCATGGAGGCTGATGAAATTTTTTGCGCATGTGCTCTTTGAGTGCACAGGCGTCACCCAGATCAGGACACAAACCCTCGGGACACCCAGATCGTACACAGATGTTCTCAAAAGACCAGGAGACCTAATCAGCTTCTGGAGGGAGGTGGGCTGGTTGGAATAACCACCAACGGCCACCATGGCCCACCCACAATGGTCCACTGAAGGACTAAGTGCGGAAACCAAACCCATAACATAGAACATAGAATAGGGGGCGAGCCTATTGCCATCAACCGGGCAGATATCCATAGGTACTCCTTACTGCTACTAAGAAATTCCAGATGGAAAGACCAAATAACTTTGCCCGGCGTGAGATTCGAACCCAGGAACCTGTTCGACTCTCAAGTCGGGCAAAGTCGTGTTTTCAGCAGTAGCGCTTGACCCACGACCACTAGATCAAGTTCTTCATTCAGCACTAACTTTTTAGATAATGTTCGAAAGTTATTATGTGTCGTGACTACGCATGTTGACGATCACTTCGATCAAAATCAAATATCGGAATGTTTAATCGTCTGTCTTCAGTCTAGTCTACTCAAGATATACGTACGTATAGGTAGACACCTCCTACGTATATGCATACCTCATCAACTGCCTAGCCTTTTCCCAAATATGTTGGGGTCGGCTTCCAGTCTAACCGGATGCAGCTGTTTACCAGTATTTTACATGGGGCGACTGCCTATCAGACCTCCACAACCCAGTTAACAAACTGGGTAATACGATACCCCTTGGTAAGACAGATGGTTGTCAGACTTTCGGGCTTCTGACTACCCGTAACGACTGTCAAAGATCCAGAGCCCGGAAAAACGGCTTAACGTGCATTCCGAGGCACGGAAGGGTTTCGGTATGTAAAGATGGTTACCCATCCACAGACCAACCGCGGCAAGCGTAGCTTAACCTGATCGATCGACCCGTGCGGCTGTTATATAGTTGCTATTATAGGTACAGTATGCTGATTCAACAAATCTATGCATAATCATTACTCAGCCTATAATGTTCCTACTGCTGGGACCATAGATATACTGGGACATAGGCCTCCTCTCTTCGATAGAGACTGCTGGGCCCGCGTGGTGTAGTTGTCACATGTCTTCGAATTTTTGGTTCTAGGACATGCCAGATTTCAGACGACGCAGACGTTTTCCTTCACATTTTTGAGAGCAGTGGTGGTGAAATTATTTACATAAAGTATAGCGCCTGCCTGGGGTCAAACGAAACGAAAGTCAGGGCCGATACCATAACGGGGCCACTACACTGCTCTCAAATCCATGCAACAGACTGAAATGACAATGATTTGTCAGTAGGTTAGGTTTTGGGACACATGTTATCTTTTAATCGTTATTTCTTCACGCTAATGATGTAAATATAATCAATTATATCATCATCAATAAAAAAATGAAAAAAAAAAAACTGTTGTAACTATCAACATGTTGACGAAAAGAAAGTGCTCGAAATAGACCAAAACGCTACTATTTTATCGATGTAGTAAAAGATTGGCAAATCAGTAATTATTTACTTATTGGTGTAGATAAAAATTATTTTTATCTTTTACGTCTAAGTTTCCTTCGATTAGTTCTATTTGTAATAAGTACTTATTTCAACGAAAACACACATACTAGCAAATTTTTTAGCTAACACGCTTTTGCCCGACGTCGTTGCTCGGGTGAATTTCATGTCCTAATTATCTCTATCAATATTTTAGACGTTTGAACCAGTCCAAACAATAAAAAAACCGGGTTCCGTATAAATTTGTAGGTATGTAAATATATTATCAAGGGTTTTATTTTGTAATGTAACTAAAAATTTACGGTTTTCGGATTTTTTCCTTTACTTGTGCTACATGACATTGCTTCTTGCCAAATTTCATGATTCTAGGTCAACGGGAAGTACCCTATAGGTTTTGAGTCCGGAACATAATATGTTCCGGACTCAAAACCTATGGGGTACTTCCCGATAAGCCCGTATCTTTTGATTGCGTTGACTTAGAAGTTTTTGTGACTGCTGCAAGGGATTGCAGCCCTGAGGCGTTCCTGAGAAAAAGGGTATTGACAGACGGACAATAGATAGACGGAAAACGAAGTGATCTTATAAGGGTTCGATTTGTTTTGATTTCGGTATCGATTTGGTTGTATTTAGGTTTCATTTAGTTGGTTGTAAATACAACCAAATCGGTCGAGCCGTTCTCAAGTGATGATCTTTCATACATGCGACAATTGATTGTTATTATATTTCGATTATAATTACCTACTTTCATGATTATGAAACTATTTGACTACACCAATAACTATAAGTAGTAACGTTCTGTAATTTCTGCCTTACCCCCATGGGAAAAAAGGCGTGAGTTTATGTATATAAATGTAATCTGCATTCGCGATTTATTTGCCAAAAATGTAAAAAAATATATGTTTATGGAAAAATAATTTTAAACCCTACAAGATAAAGTTCAGTTTAAGCTACAACTTCAAACATTTTTATAACTTTATCAATAGTACTCACGGCTACACATCAAGCTATACATAACCAGTATAAGCTGACTTTTGATTGTACGAAAAACCTATAGGTACAATGCGAGGTCAGCGAAAACTGGAAAAGTATAGCTTGATGTGTAGCCGTGTGTACTAGTCACTCTAAAATGAACTTAATTTCCATTAAAATTAAGTTGATATTTGTTTAACTGGAAATATTGTTAATTTGAAACAAGTTTTAATAGACTTTACAAGTATGCCCCGTCGCCGCGCTGCCCCGTTGGTCTCGTGGTAGCAAGCGCGATTGCTGAGCGTGGGGTCCTGGGTCCGATTCCCGAGCAAAGTGTTATTGGGTTTTTCCATTGGGAATTTCTCAGTAACAGCCCGGCGTTTGGAAGTTGTCGGTGTGTACCCCTTGCTTCGGAAGATCTCTCCGGTCGTGTCGGATTGCCGTCACATCGGACAATGAGAGCGAGGGAAGAGAGAGTGCAGCTGTGGGTGGCTGCACACGCTCTATAAGTAATATCTCCTGGTCACTGGTCTCCGCTGAGATTGGTTACCATGGCCGAAATTCGATCGATGGAAGACATTAAGTATTTTATTTATGTAGTAAGAGTAGTAATATAAGTAGATACTTATAACTAAGGCACTAATGTATGGTATCCGCTCCGATGTCGAGAAATCTCCTAAAGATTTTGTGTCTCATTAGTGACAGTTGAGCTAATACAATGTTAATATTTGTTCAAGAAATAAACTTAAGGTCAAAATAACAGATTACAGACAGTCATTCGTTAGGACATACAAAGTTCACAAAGTAAGGACGTACATACTTCAGAAAGAGTACCCACGTACGTAGTTAATTTATTACTCCACTTAAATTTTTAATGACGCTGTCCTCTTATTTGCTTTTTAGAACTACTCTGATATCTGTTTAATAGTGCTTATTGCTTACTTACTCGAGCGATGTGCGAACGTAGATACTACTGTTTGTAGCAGTATTTACTGACTGCGCCCAAAGCAAACATTCCCATCCACCAGGACAGATAGCCAGAATCAACACGATACTCTAATCGATATATCAACATCAATTAAAAACATCGATAATATCTATAGTTTTTCATAACATGCGAGTATTTCATGACCAGGGTGGAAACAGTAGTCTGACTCCATAAAAAGACATGTAAGAACAGGACAATTTTTAATTCATAGAAAATGTGCGATTGTGCTGAAGAAAATGGAAGGTATGCCGTATAGAAGAATAAACTACTACTAGGCTTTGTTTATGGAATGAATTCTCCAGTTTGCAACTACTGGATGCTGTATTATTGGTATTGAGAGTCAAGGTTTTTGAACTGCATAATCAGCCTCCTGTCTTCGTGAGGGAGTGCGTGTTGTCTTCGAATTTTTGGTTCTAGGACATGCCAATCCGGAGTCACGATATTTTCCTTCACCGTTTTGAAATGTGGAAGTGGTGATGAATTTATTTACATAAAGTAAGCCCGGGTTCGAACCGACTCGTAAGTCGAGCCGTTACCATGCCACCAATTTTGAATTAAACATCGAAATAATATGTCGGTACTGTATCCTTTATTTGCAGGTGAACCTGTTTACCTGTGCCAGAATGGCAGCCTGTAGGTACACTGTTTGTCACGTGTTAGATTTAAACGTTGCGACATTATATTATTGAGTGAGATAATGGATGGCCGTTGGCCCTTCGTTTAACCATAACAACCCATTTCCGTCTGTCAACTTTTGGGCATGAATGGAGATAAGCAACGTACATATTAATATATAGGTTTCACATTTACTTAGGTAACAACATCGTTTGGGACGTAACTTTTCATCAGACCTGATGGCAAAAATTCAATTCTATTTATTTTACTACGTAGGTATATGCAATAAAATATTGTTCGTAGAATTCGCTCACTGCGCAATTCCTGAACTATTGGTAGAAAACTTGCCTGTTACAAATGTTATCGTTCCGAAATCCGTTATACGAAGATGGCTGTACAATACTTTTGGGAAAATAAAAGATGATCACAGTGGGTGCAGAACAGTTACTGTTATCAAAGCCGTTAGAATGGATCCAACAAAAGTTCCAAAACAGTACGTATATCCTACTTCCTACTAATATTATAAACGCGAAAGTTTGTGAGGATGGATGTTTGTTACTCTTTCACGCAAAAACTACTGAACGGATTTCGATGAAACTTCACAGTAATATAGCTTATACATCAGAATAACACATAGGCTACAATTTATAAAGAATTTGTGTAATTTTTTTTTGGCCTTATTAGTGAGTCGGAAAAATTCGTGCCCTCTGAGAGCTATCTTGGCGTGCGCTGCCTAAACCGTTACAGCTACACGAAGATAATGTATCGTGGGACTGTTTGTCTTAAATAGTTCTAAATAAAAGTCCGCGACAGCATATATCTACCTTTTATGTGGAAGCCATTATATCCAAAATAGTGATCCATAAATACATTTAAATCGGATACTTTTTTTACAATGCACATTTTAGAGTACTTAGTTAATTCTTATGAAAATTAATACATTTATCGCTTTGGGTATTTAATGTAGATAAACTTTGTCTTTTACACTAAGTAATTTGGACTAATTCTTTAAAAGTTATCACGATAAGATTGACCTGAGGTAGAGCGCCATAGAAATTGGCGGCGCGGCGGCGCGGCGGTCCCGAACGCGGGCAGGCAGACGCGTGCACAGAGCACTTTTATAATACGTATTGCGTACCTATCACAGTATCAATCTCAATCTGAATCATTTTGAAGGATATCGCTAATCCATCGCTTTACCTGTATATGTTCGAAAAATTTGTCTGCTCAACAACGTAAATAAATAACGCAATGAATGTTGTTGAACTGCCAAAATGAAATGAATGAGTAGGCATAATTATAATTTTTAGGTAGTATATTTTAAGAAGGGCCCGAGGGGCCCGTAGCTAAATAATAACAGCCGCACAGGTCGTTCGGTCAGGTTAAGCTACGCTTGCCACGGTTGGTCTGTGGATGGATGACCATCTTTACATACCGAGACCCCTCCGTGCCTCGGAAAGCACGTTAAGATGTTGGTCCCAGCTGCCATTCGTGGATATTTTCTTCTACAGTCGCTACGGGTCGTCGGAACCTCTAAAAGTCTGACAAACAGTCTCACCAAGGGGTATCGTATTACCCAGTAACTGGATTGTGGAGGTCAGATAGGCAGTCGTCCTACATCAAATACTGGTAATCAGCTGCATCCGATTAGACTGGAAGCCGACCCCAACATAGTTGGGAAAAGGCTAGGCAGATGATATTTTAAAAAGAAATATCAAATCAAATCAAATCACATTTCATTACTTAGATTATTACAATTGTTTTTTTTTTGTTAGTTTAAGATTAACGTATAGTTTTAGGTTTAGGTTGTGTTGTAAGTAGGAAGAACATAGATTCGTTTTCCTCATAATTAGCTAATGGAATTGTTTTAGTTAGTTTGAAAATTACTACGGATTTTGTGATTTTTTAAATAGTACTTACAATAATGACTCAAAAGCGTAAGTCTAATATATATTTCATAAAGCTCTAATAAAGCTCGAGCTATAAAAATAGCTAGACTTAACGAGACGTCTCAACAAACTGAGCTGCGAAGATTTGAGCAGGCGGTGCGTGAGGCGCACACAGAGCTACTGAGACAGACACCAGAACAGTTCCAAGATTATCGTCAACAACACGCTGAGTATCTGGCATTTCAACGAGCTGCTGAAACTTCAGAACAGTGTCAACCTAGACGTCAACGGCATGCTGAGTATCTGGTGTCTCAACAGGCTGCATAAACACAGGAAAAGTCCCAAGATCGGCATCAATAGCATGCTGAGTATCTGGTGTCTCAAAGGGCTGCGGAGACACCGGAATAGTCCCAAGATCAGCGTCAACAGCAGACTTAGTATCTGGTGTCTCAACGGGCTGCAGAAACACCGGAACAGCCCCAAGATCGGTGTCAACAGCATGCTGAGTATAGTGGTGTCACAACGGGCTGCGGAGACACCAGAACAGTCACAAGCTCGACGTCAGCAGCAGGCGACTTACATGGCGTCCCATAGAGCCACAGAAACCTTTACTAGGGCTGAATCCCGCAGATGCGCTGTTGTTACACTAATATAATGTATCGTGGGACTGTTTTTCTTAAACAGTTCTAAATAAATGTCCGCGACAGCATAATTATCTACCTTTTATGTGGAAGCCCAAAATAGTGAGCCATATCGAAAGTACCTCTTCCTGTATGTTACCTTTTCACACCTAAACCACTGGACGGATTTCGACAAAATTTGGCAAGGAGATAGATAGCATCCTAGGGAAGGGCATGGGCTACTTCATCGTTACTGTCCCGTGGGATAATTTCCGATAACCACGCGGGCGAAGCCGCGGGCAGAAGCTAGTTACCTATATATTTTTTGCGGACCTATTCTAACTTATGGATGCTAATTTAACCTTCCATGGTAATCACTGACGGCATAGGCTGAATATTTACAAAATTATTATTGTTTAAGTATGCTAACAGACATTTAAAAAACAAATGTAATAAAAAACGAGGGAAATAATCACAGGGCATCAATAAATTCGTCCGCATCGCTGTCAATAAGAAAAGTGACCAAAAGGCTAGCAGCATTGTCTTGTTGTTTGACGATGTTGATTCTTTGGTAAAAAAATAGGCCAGCCCTCTGATCATGTGAAAAGTTCAGCAAAGTAGTTCGTTCAATAAACGCTTTTTCTCGAAATCGTTGGCTTCTGAGAGCACCCACGTCCTACGTTTGGGATGTGGGATTCTTGCCGTACCCTGCGTGAACCACTGTGGGAAGGCCATTCAGCATATACTCGTAATTGGGCAAAAGGCCTTGGCTGCTGGGGCCTCTGATTTGGGCCTTTTCAAAATCCTCAACTACAATACGTTTTCATCATGTTTACCCCTTCCAGCAGAACCAATGCAACTTTGTCGAGAATAGTATGTCACTGTTTGTCGCCTCTCAGTTATTGGGCTATTTTAGTGTGTGTGAGAGATTTATTAGGTACCTACTATACTGGATACAGGATGTATACAGGATATACAGAATTTATAGTACTTACCTAACATATACATTGCCCTCTAAAATTTAGTTGAGATTTTTCCACTTCAGATGCAATGACACGTTATGATACTTTACAACGAATAAAAAACAGATAAAAAAAACTTAAACCTTATAATAGATAGGTACCCACGTAATTGAATTCAATAAAAATGTTAAAGTGCAACTAGAATTTTAAATCATAACGTCGGATTAAGTTAAGCTGAAGTGGGACAATTGTTAACTAACTTTTGGAGGGCACTGTACGTTTAGGTAGTACTTACGGATTAGAGTTGATTTAGGTAGACTTGAGACCAAAGAGAATGTGGTCCGAATGTTTAGCCTCTTGTCATATCCTATTCTAGTCATATTTGACCTCCCTAGAGCAAATTATGTTCCTTGTATTTGACGGAAACACAAAGTAAGTATTACATATCCGCATAAAAAGTTCCGGAAAAATCCTGAAACGGTGATTATAATTTATTTATTATTGCAGTAAAAACCTGTGTATTGAACTAGTGAACGTTTTGTAGGCTTCCGTAACGGTTACGAAACTTTAATTTGGCCAATTTTCACGGTAAGCATACAATGGCGACGCGACGAGTACCCACTTCATAACATTGGTTATAGGTAGGTATAATGTACGTGATTTCAGAGCCAAGCACGTCAGTTTTCATGCCTCGCCGAGCACTGCTTTAGTCGAAAAACTCACCAAAATAAACGCAAACGAGTTATTTGTTGGACAAATAACTAATACTGTACTAGGCTAAGTCTCTGTTTTTTTTGTGTTTCTATAAAGGTAAGTATAATAATTATACGAAAATGCAGCGGCTTAAATTCCTAGTCTAGGTACCTACATTATTGTCAGATATTTCAAAATGTATTTTCCGGATTTTCTTTGTGTAACAATTTGAAATGGAAAAGTAACGTATAGTGATTCACAGTGCATAAATAAAAACAATGATAGGAAATGGCCAAGGTGGGAAGTGAGTCGACAGACAACTAGAGACGTCGTGTTGGATACGCTATTCAGTGATAGACGAATATATTATGTGTTTATCTTACCAAGTACTTGGCTGTTTATAAAAAGTACTTATCTGTTTATAAAACATCGCACTTTAATTTAAATAGGTATCGTATTTAGGTCATGTCACACACAAGCATTGCGGCATTCGGCATCACCTCACCCCATCATCGGTTCTTCGGCGTCGACACCGCTCTTGCGGCTAGTCGATTAGCCTCACCCTATACAAAAGTACTCTGTGGCCTCACCGGTGGTGACGAGCCTGCGTAAACTAGGTGTAAGCTAGGTCTCTGCTGTTTACTAGCTGATCCTAAGCTGAGGCGTTGCCGCTAAAACGCTAATTTTAAGTGTGTGTAGCAGTGCTGTGTTTCATAGAAAGAATCCTCGGCTGAATTAAAAAATCCCTGAAATAAGAGTAGTGTACCTACCTATACTTGTATAGTACACCCACATTACATAAGTAAATATCACGTTATGGGAGGGGACGAGCCTATTGCTGTCGTGCACAAACCTAAACAGTTTGACTGACTTGGGGATCGAACCCAGAACCCCAGTCTCAGCAGCCGCTCTGATGACCACTAGACGAAGCAGCCAGCAGGGCTATATGAATATATCTAATGAGGAACTGGGTTGACGCCTAGTAGGAGGCGTGGTAAGGGTCCAAATGTATCTATCTTCTTTCTGCCTTGATCTAACTGCCTAACAATATCTCCTCCATAGGTATTTTATGTTATTTGATATTCTTCTTAATCATAATCAGCCTATAATGTTCCCACTGCTGGGACACAGGCCTCGTCTCTGTGAGAGGGAGTGGGCCGTAATCCACCACGCGGGCCCAGTGCGAGTTGGTAGATGTCACATGTCTTCGAATTTTTGGTTCTAGGACGTGCCGGTTTCCTCACGAAGTTTTCCCTCACCGTTTGGAGAGCAGTGGTGATGAAATAATTTACACAAAGTAAAGCGCCTGTCTGGGTTCAAACCTACGACCTACAACTCGTAAGACGCGTTACCACTGGCCCACCACTGATCTCTCACTGCTATATTCTTGAATATGGGCATATAGTCCATTGGCCGTAAGAACTGTCGGCAAAATGAGCGCTGAATTCACTTAGGTATATATACTTTAAAGAAAACCATGTGAGGAAACATGGACTTAAATAGGTATCTATATTAAGTCACCACACTGCCTTGAGCAAGAGTGGGTATGCTCATACCTTCTCTGTATTATATATCATAACTAGCTGACCCGGCCACGCGTTGCTGTGGCTAACGTTTTTGTCATTTTTTTTCTATCCTGTCTTTCAAGTTGGATCAAACTGCACACGGTGTACAAATTTGATTAAAATCGGTTAAGTAGTTTAGGAGTCCATCGCGGACAAACATCGTGACACGTTATTTATATATATTATGAAGATTATTATTAAAATATTGGAAATAGTTGGAAAGTAATGGTTCAAAAACGTGTTGGTAACAGAGATATGTTTATCAAAAGCGCCTACGACTTTGATTCGGCGTAGCTACGTTACTGTAATGGAAGCTATGACTATTAGTGACATTGTGCGATTACATTGTGTTATTAGGAGATGTATTTCTAGGCGTCTAAACCAAACCGTCATACGGGGCTAAAACCGTCACAGACCAACCATAATGGAGGGTTAACACGAGAACCATAACTGTCGCACGTACCACCTATACAAATAGTATTAATTCCGAGTAGGCATAGTTACTATACTGAAGTATACCGGCTATAGGTACTTTATTAATGCGCACCAGGGCATGACGTAGGCAGCGGGTGATAACATCTGAATAAATACACGAACTAACAAAGATTGTATTGTATTATCAATAAGAATTTTGTCATATATACTTAACATCTATTCACATATAGATACTTAACCTATAACTGCATAGGAATCATCAGCTTATCTTAGTTATAACAGATCTGTACTTAATATTATGCCAATCCAACTTATGCCACGTAAATCGACATAAAAAGTAAAATAAAAATAGAAAAAATAATTAATCAGATCTCACTAAACAATATATAAAGTTATATCGTAAAGATCATAAATCCTTGGAATCTTCGGGGAGGCAAAGGAATATTTTGGAGCAGGCGAGGTTGAAGGAGTTGCATGCTGTGAGCAGCCAATGAGGTTTGTTGTTCCATACGATGAAAACGTAGTAAACTGGGACCCCGAGGGCGATGAAGGCGACGCCGATGCCGACCTCCATGGGATGTGTGAAGCAGGAGCAGATGACGACAAAGGTGCAGATAATGAGAAAAGAGATGGGCAGGATGATGTTGACGCGGATGGGCCGCATAAGGTGCGGCCGCGTGAAGCGCATCCATAGGAGGCCGGCGACCGACGCCAACGTGAACAGTGCCTCCACCGCCGTCACGTACACTATCAGGGACTCCACATTGTTCGACAGTAGCAGCATCAGCGTCGCTATGCACTGGAAGAAGGAAATTATTTGCTTTAATAACTGTTTCTCCCACAAGTCGACAAATGATGCTAGTTGTAGTTAGCATGTTTTGGAGAGAATCTAGAAGAGAGTTTTGTTATCGGTCAAAATATAGAGAAGATTATTGTTACGGATAGAAAAATGTATTTTTAACCAAAAGTCTCTTAACATATTCGGCTTAATAATATTGTCATTCAAGGTCAGCCTGAGAACCTCATACCTAAGTGCTTTTGTCTGAAAAACTGGAGTATTAATTTATTGATTAATTCCGGTCTGATCCCCTGAGCCCCCCCCCCCCTCCACCCCTCCTCGATCCCCGGCTAGTTCTTCTTTTGTTTTAATATTTTTCTTATCCAACTTTCTCATTCCAAGTTATTCCGGTCTGATCCGGTTTTTCTTTTGTTTTATTACTGAAGGATCGTCAGCAATAAAATATACATACAGGGTCTATTGAAGATACACACACTAGCTAGATAGATGCAATACTCTTTATTATGTACACCATTTAAATTTCAGATATAAATGTAGAAAGACTACCTTTAAGATTACCTTTATGGATTAAGGGAGAAGGAGAGATAATACTGTAGCTAATCTGTGGTGTACCATTGATATATACAGGGTATCCAGTAAATAGTACGACATAGTGCAGGGGGTGATAGCTTGGGTTAATATCTACCAAAACAATATAATATAAGTTCGGCAAAATGTTTTTTTTTTTTCACCACTGTAGATTAAAGTTAAGTGATAAAAAAATCGTTCTGCAAAAATTATAAATACTATTGTTACTTTGAGCACCTAAGATATATATTATATTCAGAAGCTGTTGATTTATAAAGGTACACCCTATATAAATAAATAAAGTATCATCTACATGATGAAAGGCAGTATTCGTTAGAGGCTAACGTCATCTTGCCTCTTATAATGATAGACGGACATAGGTACATATGTGATTTATGACGTATAATTATTACTTTCTAAAATCTTAGATATTCATTTCTCTTTGATTAACTTTCCATTATGACCGTGTCAGAAATATCATCATAAAATATCAATATCATGATCATCTTTAATGCGATTTTAAGTAGGTTATTAAAAGGAGGCATTAAAAAAAGAACAAAATTGAAAGAACGTAATGAATACTTTCTAGCTAATCTCAAATGTACCTAACTACTTAAGTACCTACCTTACTACCTTATTATGATAGCGGTTACACACTTTTCCATTTCATTCCATGAGCAAGATTAGTTGGAAACAAATTGAAAGTCTGCACCAAAATCGATTAAAAACTTATTAGCATCAAGATTATTTTGTTACCTTGCCTTGGTGCCAAGGAAAATTCAAATGTACTGAATATTAATACAAACAGAATAGCTACGTTTGTAGAAGAATTGAGTAATTTTTTCCGGTTTTAGTTTTTTCGAGTATTTTTCCATTCATTTAGCCACTGAACTTAAACGTTGATTTGTTACTGAACAATAGTTACACCCGTGTTCATGAGTAGATTCTTGTTATTAGATCCTACTTACTTTTCTAGATTTAGTACTTTTTCCTTGTCCTCGTAATAATCGATGGTTCAACCTGGGGGCCTAAAAAGGCCACTTTAGCAGAATCATAAAACAATTTCATATCACGTAATTTCATTTGTATGACAGTTTTGTATGGAGATTCGTAAAATGCTATAGGTACACCTCTGCCTAACCCTTCAGGGATATATAGGTGTGAAACAGCTGTCAAAACAGATGAATTTCGTGATATGAATTGTTTTATGATTCTGCCAAAGTGGCCTTTTTAGGCTCCCAGAGCTCCAATATTTTTTTCTTTATAACAAGTATTACAGTTACGATCTATTTTGGTTATACTTACAAGGAATAATAGGGAAGGCACTGGAGTCAGCCTCTTTACATCAATCAGAGATATCGCAAGTGGTAAGTGTCCATTCCTGGCTCCAACGAAGAACAGCCTGGATGAAGCATAGATTGCCCCGTTTAGGGACCCAAAGGTGCATAGAGCGACGAATAGAGGCATGATCCAGGACATCACGCCGAGGATCTTGACGCTGAAAGTGACGGCGACGGCCTGGGAGGCATGGATCTCACCGTTGGTGAGGACTGCGAAGTACGCGACGTTGGTCAGCGCGTAGACTAGCGTCACCACTGGCATGGATATGCAGATAGCGCGCGGAAGGTTCCTGGAAAGGTAAACAAGTGTTGTTTTAGCAAGTTGAGTAAGCAAGTTGTTTGTGTTGCACTATCGACCAGGTAGATATTAAATCGGTGAGGCCCGTATCTACGCCAAATACGCGCTTAGACGCTGAGTAGCGGATACCAGCCCGCTATACAATACCTACAGTAGGCAGTGAGGCTCTGGTCACATAATGTCTGGCATAATCATAATCAGTCTATAATTTTCCCACTTCTGGGACACAGGCCTTTAAGGTTTCGAGAGCAATGGTGATGAAATAAATTGCACAAAGTAAAGCGCCTCCCTGAGTTCGGACCCACGACCTACTGCTCGTAAGTCAGGGATGTTGCCACCACTGCTCCCTCCCACTACATAATGTCTAGGTAACGCTAGTCAA
This sequence comes from Gortyna flavago, assembly GCA_963669345.1. NCBI lineage: Eukaryota > Metazoa > Arthropoda > Insecta > Lepidoptera > Noctuidae > Gortyna > Gortyna flavago. Next base: position 7,455,698 of record OY770128.1, on the reverse strand, counting down.
TCCACTGAACAGCTGTATTTCCATTTTGTTTTTGTCTTTTAACCAATAACATTGTAACGGTTATTAATCAATAAAATCTTTGTGAAAATCTAAGTTACTGTGGAAATGGAAACTAATCCAGAATCCGCTTTAAGACTAGGTAGTTTTAGTTTCCTTAGTACATATACGAACTACGTATATCTTATCTTGATCACGTATGACAACCTATTAAAAATATCTTTATTATGAATGTAGATAAAATAACAACAAACTTACCATCAAATGTGCGAGAATTCCCATGACACGTAATAGTTTACATTAACGAACTTTATGATTATAATATTATTGTGTTTACACTACGGTTAAAAAAACAAACTTTTAATTATATTGAGCTTTGGTAATGGTTTTGTTTGTGGCCAACAAAAACATTACCCCGGTAAGTACTTAAGTTCTTTTATCTACTCGATAATGTCGTTGACCATCTCTGGGGGCCTAAAAAGGCCACTTTGGCAGAATCATAAAACAATTCATATTACGCAATTCATCTGTTTGACAGTTTCAGACCTATATATCCCTGAAGGGTTAGGCAGAGGTGTATTTACCTATAGCATTTTACGAATATCCATACAAAACTGTCATGCAGATGAAATTGCGTGATATGAATTATTTTATGATTCTGCCAAAGTGGCCTTTTTAGGCCCCCTGCTCACTTCTGGGTCACGTCCCTAGATCTTATAGTCTTTAGCATCATTTCACATAAAAGTTTCAGAAGGAGGACTAAAAATTGGCGTTCAGAGACTTCTTTACAATCGTAAAGAATTTATACATCTAACTAAAACTATTTATCAATCAACTCACTTGTACGGCTCTTTCAATTCCTCCGTGACGAAGTTTAAGTAGTTCCATCCGGAGTAAGAGAATAGCCCCGTATAAAAGGCAATAGCCAGTTCTCCGGGCTTTGTGATCGTACCCTGCATCATATTCTCCAAGTTCTCCGTGTGCCCGGAGAATAAGTACCACAGACTGGCGAAGAACGTGACCAGCAGGGCGAGGATCTTCGCCGCTGTGAACGAATCTTGCACTCGCGTCACCCACTTAACGTTGTAGCAGTTTATAACTGTCAGGAAACCTGGAATGAAACAATTGAACAAATGAGATTATTTATTTTTATGTCTATATCTACCGAAACGTAACGTTTTTATGAGCAGTTGTACGGCATCATGTAGGAACATACTTATTAGATTGTTCAAGGGTCCACGATGCAGAACGGGATGGTAATGAACCATCATGAAGACGGATATACTTGTCCTTGATATGGATTTTTTACAAACGTTAGATATCGTTACTGATTTTACCTAATAATAAAATAGAATATGTGTAGAGTTATCTTACGGTGTGTTGTCCCTAAAAAGTTGCAGATTTTTGTTTGTTTAGCCACGAATGATCTGCCGTTATCTATGAGCTAAATCTAAAACACATTTAAACCGACTTTAGCCAATCACGCACTTACTAAAGCAGCACTCTCATTGCGTAACACACTATCAATCACAATCTGAATAATTTTGAAGCTAATCGATTGCTTCATATATTCGAAAAATTTGAGTTCAACTTAAATAACGCAATGAATGTTGTTCAACTATCAAAATGAAAGCTATTCGTACTGTTAGTGTGTTACGCAATTACCCCGCTCTTACGGAAGTCGTCGTTTACATGGCAATAGCAAAATCACGTCGGGTTATTAAGTGCCCTTACTATACGTTGAGCGTGATAATTCCGCACAAGAGCGTGTGTCAGTACGATGCGGGAGGAAGCTCTCATTATCCTGTCAGGCGCAATCAGCACGGCGACCGCGCCACAGTACACCTATATACCTACTGGTAGATAACGACGCGGGCACAGTAGCCCTTCTGAAATGACAGCTTGAGGCCTCAAGCATAATCTTACGTTTGACCATAGTCAAACTCAAACGTAGTATTGTCGCGCATTATATCATACATAATAGATGCGCGATATACAGGATTATTGGAAAAACACCCACAACCTCTTAAGAGGTCATTGTGCTCATCATTATGAACAACTTTTACTATGGGACCACACCTGAAATCGCGAAAAATAAAATCTGTCGTTCCCTACATTTATCTATACATTGACGGTAAAAAGGAAGTAAGTAAGAATAAGCGACATTTTGGTCAAAAATTAGTTATATATGCCATCCTACGTAAAATGTTCCGCTCTTTCGAATGCGCTTACTCCCATGGCTCTACGATGATTTTTTTGGCATTTATGCCCTAGCAAAAAAAAAACCTAAATGACAAAATACGTCAGTTTTTCTAAAATTTAAAACTTTGAACGGCTCTTCTGAACATTTCATTTTTTGTCACTTATACCCTATTTCCTCTTAACCGTTGACATATACCTATATAGATAAATGTAGGGAACGACAGATTTTATATAAGTATATAAAATTCAAAGTCCTGACTGACTGATATTTCAACGCACAGCCTAAACCGCTGGTCCTGGAGACATGAAAGGAGGGTGTGTTCTTTGTGAAGAGTAGGTCCACTAAGAAAGGGTTTTTCGAAATTCCGCTCCTATGAGGGTGAATGGGGGGAGGGTGAAATTTCACCAAAGTGCATGAGCACTTTGACAGCAGCAGAGGTAACTGCAGCTGTCGACGGTTGCCGTCAACGCGTGTCGACGGCTGTTGTCGACACTCGTCTACGGCTGCAGTTGCCTCCGCCGTTGGCATGTGTCGCTCGTGTGTTTGCACATAAAGGTGTTCAAGAAATAACGAGGAGGTAGACGACGTCTAAAAGTAAGTGAAAAGTCACAGGTGGAGCACACGGTGGAGGTCTGTCCCGCTTGGGCAGAGCACCGCCGTGTCATCGTAGAGGCGATCGGCAGCGGCGGCGACTTCTCGCGCCCGGCCCTGGTCCAAGCCATGGTCCGGGGCGAGAGGGAGTGGGAGGCAGTCACCTCCTTCTGCGAAGCAGTCATGCTAGCGAAGGAGGTGGCGGGATGGGCGAGGGAGAGAGCGGAGAGAGCCGCCCGTCCCAGCCGCCGCGGTAGACGCCCCGGGCGTCGGGAGCCGCGTGACGACTCCCGGCCACCGTAGGCGCGGGCCTGCGGACGGCGAGTAATGGGTAGCTCGCCGTCCGATCAGGACCAGGCCCGTGCCGGACGGCGCGTATGTGTTCCACGCGCGCCTTAAAGAGATGTCAGCATCAAAGGAGGGGCCCGTCAGGGCCGAAGCCTGCCGGGGCAGCGGGATTGTCCGAAAGGGTTACCGCTGCCCCGGAACATACAGGGCTAAGGAAGGAACACGGATGGGTTTTAGTCAGTAAGAGTCTGACACTCCCTTCCGCTCCACCCAGAGCGGGAGGGGTCATTTGATGATTTCCCATCCTTAAAAAAAAAAAAAAGCCATGACGGAGAGGTCATGGCAATAAGGTACAAAAAAGCTAAAGTACGCCTTCCATGCAGGTTTAAAATACTTAACAAGAAAAGTTAACGTAATTAATTCTAATTTACATGTTAACGAACTAATGCGAAAATGTGTTCCGAGTTGAGAAATACAGAACCTCATTTTTGGAAGTCGGTTAAAAAGGAAATGAACTTATTTAATGGTACTCATGGGCCACACACAGCGATGCAGGACATGCTATCGTTTGCAAGAGCTTTATAGGGTTTCAACCATGTTTTAACCTTGATAAATAACTACATTTAGGAATAGAAGCACTGAAACCGGGACATGGCTTTTAATTGCTCTGTATTGTTTTTTCCCTAATAGCCATAATCAACTATTTGTGGAGCATTGTTTAAGACTGCTTGACCTATTGTTGGCGGACACCACGATGGCGGACACCGTGTGACCGCGGTGGCAGTCAATAACAATATCGTAACTTAATATTATAAATGTGAAAGTGAGTTTGTTTGTTACGCTTTCACGCTAAAATGGCTAAACAGATTTGGATGAACTTTTAAAAGGTAGCTTGGGACCTGGAGAAGGACATAGTTACTTTTGATTTTGGACCGCAGACGAAGTCGCGGGCAACAGCTAGTGTTCGTATAAGTCGTCAAAATGTAGAGAACAGCTGATTTTTTTTTGCAATCTCTGGTTTGGTCCCATTGTAAAAGTTGTTCAAAATGATGAATACAATGACTTCTTAAGATGTTGTTGGTGTTTTTCCAATAACCCTGTATACTCGTATGTCTTGTTGAGTTGTTGTACGATTTTCCATCATAAATGGACCGCAGTGCATTTTAAGTAGGTGTTAAGCTGAATTTGTGCTGATATTATCAGTTGAAATTTTAGTAGTTTAATCACAGAAAATTTTGGAGCACATTCAGCAATGAATCTAGATTTGAAAATGTATGAGCTTACATCTGTAATAATCGTTAAAATTTGCATGAAGTAACATACCGAGTCTCTGACATACCCACTTAACTTTGAAGTAAGACACGCAATGATGAAAGGTAATTATGATGAAGTCAACGATCCAGACATGTCAGATGAATGTGAGACATAATTAATGCCTTCGCCAATAATAATCTTTGTATACAACTCACGACTCACAATTGCATTGCTAACCAGATTTTACAATAACAAGCTCCCTAATTCTTGAAATCCAATTTTGGAAAGCAAAAATAAATCGTTGGAACATTATTACATGGAATCAAACCGGTTCGTAGCTTGGGGTGATGATAATGGGTCCTCTGACGGCGAAAAATTATTTCTTATTGTTGAGCAAAACTACCTAACATGAGGCATACTTGTGCAAATTCCGTGAGAGAATTCTTAAATCACCGGCACCGTACAAGTTTCTTGGAAGCTGAACATCGATACAGGTTTCATGTTGAGATTACTGCGTATGATTGAGATGGGATGCGTTTAAAATAAGTTTTAAAAAACTTTTGCATAATCAGCCAATGCCTCTTCCATTTTGTAGATATTCATAAACAATGGATCTTATTGCTGTATAAAAGATTGCAACCATTCCAATGCGAAATTAGAAGGATGAGTTACCTAAGTATTTGTAATTATGTCTTGTCCAAACCAAAATAATCAACATAGCCCTTGGGTTGGGCCACGTAATTAAGAAATCACTGATACAAATAATGTAGGTGAGTTATTTGTTACTGTTGAATTTTATAAAACAACATTGATTATAGGCGTAGATACAATACAGTCTCACGAGGCTATGATATACAAACATTCGTTAGATCTGTTCAAACAGAAAAAAATCGGTCGTAATAACAACCTAGTAACCAACCGGGATACACGTTGACGCCATCGGCATCGGTTCGTTACCATAATCGGCTCATAGTTACACTTGACGTGAAAGGGGCAAAAAGTGTTTATCCAAACATGTGCTAGCATCGTTGTGACCGTTCTCGAGCAGGTCGGAAGATGTTCTATTTTTATGGGGTCTATTTTATGATTTTATCTGTCAACACGAAGACGCTAGATTTTATTTCTAGTATTTCAGATACCTAATAGAAAAATGTACACATTTGTGCATAACGATGTAGCAATTTCAGGAATGACATTTGGAACAACTATATCTGCCATCAGTCTTCGGAAGACCTTTTAATTTTTTACTACTCTGTCCCAAGCAATGATATTAAAAGTGTATTTACTTATAATATCATTGAGTATAAGTAGGTTTGTCAGATATTTTAAATATTTAAAATCTTGCCACAATAGTTAGCGTGGTAATGTTTTAATGACATTGGGACAGTCAACGATAACTTCAAGTATCAAAAACATAGCGATCATAGATAGAACCAGTCGCAGTTAGAAACACAGCTTTATAATAGTGATAGTAGCAGAGTGTCAAATACAATCACGTGCGATAAATACGAGAAGTGGGTCTTGATATCGAACCGTACTTTACATGCATCCATCCATCACCTATTTGATAAACAACACATCGTTTTATGGATACTAACATGTAATGGAAGCAGCTATCAGGCTCACAGCAGTATCAGGAGGGGTGCAGGCTGGCCACAGAGGTTTGAGGATGTTCTGTGCGAAGGTCAGCGCCGTGATGGCGTTGCCTGTGGGTACCAGGATGAACAGCGCCACCCACAAGTACAGGAATGAAGGTAGAGGACCGAACGCTTCTCCTATGTACGCGTAGTCGCCCCCAGACTTTGGAATCATTGTACCTGAAATTGAAAAACTATTATACATATTTTTATTGAGAAGGCACTGAAATCAAACTAATTTTGATAATCTGGGATCCCCGGAGAAACTTAATACAAAACAAAAAGTTAACGAATCATATTAGGTAATGATTAGGAAAACTTGCTACTATATCAGGAGCAAATAATTAATACTTGGCAATAATGCAGGAAGGGGAAAAATATTGTAAAAAAAAAACCAAAATTACACGTAAGAGGAGACCAAAGATATAATGAACCCTGAACTTAATGCAACAAACTGTCTTTTAGAGATCGTGTTAACTATTAATTGTAAGGATTAATCAATTAACGCTAACGCAAACTTACAAAAGTAGGTCAAAGCAGCATGTTACTTTCAAGGTTCTGCTTTCAAGATTCAGATAGGCACCAAACTAAGCGTTGGCGTTGGCGCTAACCAAATGTGTTTTCTTATTTTGGAACTGTTGGCTGATGTAACATCTTTGAACAGTTTCAACTTTGAAGGAACAATGTAAGTAATTAATATTCATACACGTCACGAGTTTAAATCCAAGTAAAAGTTTTTCGAACTCGACACGGTTTTTTGTCCGAATTTTGAGCTGATGAAACATTTTTGAACGATTTCGAGTACCTAAATAAAATTTAATTTATATGGGCTGAAGTGGATTTCCTCCTATTTTAAATACCTATATTAAGTATAACGAATAATTATAAGGCAACTAATATTATAGTTTATAAAATGTTGAACCATTCAAGCGACCCTAATCCAAACTAGTCAGCAGACATGGAGGGGCCCGTTGGCAGCGGGATTGTCCGAAAGGGTTACCGCTGCCCCGGAATATAAAGGGCTAAGGAAGGAACACGGATGGGTTTTAGTCAGTAAGAGTCTGACACTCCCTTCCGCTCCACCCAGAGCGGGATGATATCCCATCCTTAAAAAAAAAAAAAAGGTTAGGCTATTGTATGTAATTTGTTCTTACGTGTATGTAAAATGGATCATTGACCGATTTTCTTAGACCTTTGTCATTTGGCTGTGAACAGTTGAAAATATTGGTTCCGGGTTCATATAGAAGTTGCGTAGGATATAATATACATATATTTTTGAATATCCTACTAAGTAGGATATTATAAAATAATATGCCATTATATCTAGTTTTCGTTTTCAAAGGGGACAACCGGTCATTTCCGAATCGAGCTAGTTTAATATGTCAAGTATATTTTTAAAATACATATTAAAGATATTATAATGAAGCTGTTTGTTACGCAACCCAGATTCTAGCTTCATTTTATGCTGCTACGTAACTTTATATTTTTTTAAATATATTAAACACGTGTCAGGGCCATCCCGTTTTACCCTCCATCCACTTATAATATCGGGCTATTCGTTGTAAAAATACACGGTCTACTTAGGTCTTTAGTCTCATTTGGGACAGTCATAACACTCATAACTGTCAGAAAACATCTGCCTGTAAAGTACATACAAAATTACCTCGGTAACAAGGGTTGTAATTTTCGCGAGCGTCGAGACTTGTACCTAAGTCTTTCCCAATCCCACTGTAGTTGAGCACGAACAATTTACGCAGTATTACAGATAAACAGCCCTTACTAGCTAAGTATAATGATTCAGTAGCAGAGCAAACGCCTTCGAACCCTTCAAGTGTTTGTGGACCAGTTCTGTTACGTCTTTGAGTACCTATTGACTATAGAAATCAATCACCTAGGTTCAGGTTTGCAATATGGGCCTATTACTGGCGGCAGAAAGTTGAGGTAAAGGCACCACAAACATGAACGCTGCTACAAGTGTGGACCTCTGTTGCAATGAAGTGAAAGAAGTGTTTGTGTCCTAGCTTGTTTTTTCTCTCTTTTCTACGCACTTTCATCAGCGTAGATGAAGACAGAGGGCTGTCAACAGTAAAGTGAAGCCGGTTTCGTAAACATGTGTGCACTTATTGAGGTGTTGTTTGATTGTAAATTGTTTTAAATGTGTGCGTGTGAGCGTGTATGCACAGAGCGAAGAAGTAGTTTTGGCATACTTCACTGTATCGTTCTCAGCGCTCTATCTAGGTCTTTTATTTGGTCTGAGCGTAGATGGTACTGCTAGAGTATTATATTATCTGTGGTACTGATTTATACACTCTCTGGCCGATCAAGAGAGCTTATTCGCCACACTATGTACTATTTCTTTAGCCGATCAACAGGTTACTCACCTACTTTTTCCGCTATAATGCTACCTATTTTTAATTTGAACCTAATGGGACATAATCGTCGGAATATTGTGAATACTTTGCCGAAGGGCAAAATTAAATATAGGTAGTTGCTTTTCTTTAGCGGGCAATAAAACTATCCTAGTCGTATCATATCGGGAATTTACGACTAAGCTGGTCTGTAATATAAGTTATGTGACATATTTTTTCGGTCATTCAGGTAGTCCTTTGATGTCGTTATAGATCTACTTAGATAGGTAAATAAGTTAAGTTACTGGTAAGTAGCAGATAGACACAGTAATGCGTGATAACAATATTATACTTAGATGTAGACTTAAATATCGAATCATGATTTTGAAATCCCCCTTTAAAAGGTCTAGGTATACTTCTGAGGTCTGTGAGACTGAATAATTAATTAATATGTGGGATAAAGATAATGCCTTAAGCAGACTATAATAGCTTCTGCAAATAGAGTCCTACCCAGTCAATAACGCTCTATACCTCTGCATTGCGTTTTAGGTCAACTGTGCTTTAGTGCTTCAGTAGCTTAAACCTAATTAGCCATTTAGATTTTCTTAGTGTTTTAATTTCATTTATGGATAGACCTAACTTACATCGAAATGAATAGACAAAAACGAAAATGCGTTTTTCCCATGTTTTTCCGATGGTAGAACCACTGTTTTCATTTTAACCGACTTCAAAAAAGGAGGAGGTTCTCAATACGATTGAATATTTTTTTAATGTTTGTTACCTCAGAACTCCGTTATTTATAAGCCGATTTGCAAACTTCTTTGATTTGAATGGATATACTTTCAGATTGATCCCATAGAAATTTTATCAAAAATGGTTCAGTAGTTTGGTTTCTAAACCAAAATTACTCTTTCCACTTAATTTCTAATGACGATGTTATAATAACTTTCTAATATTTACATAGCAAGTACCGATTTACTTACCTACGAATTTGTGTGGGGTAGGTTCAACAAAAAAGTGAAAAATAAAAATAATTTTACAAAATAAAAACCGACTTCCAAAAAAAAACTACAATGTGAAAAATAACTAATATCGGAAATCGGTGGCAGAAAACGAAAATGCGGAACCAAAGACACCGACTTCCGAAATTTAAGTAATTTTTCACTTTGTAGTGTTTTTTTGGAAGTCGGTTGTAAAAGACTTTTTTAATTACTTCTGTTACCTAGTATCGTAATTTACATTAATTAATAGATTCCGCATTCAAGTCAACTGAACGTGGGCAGATTAACATAATATTAAGTGTCTATAAAGACATATACCGTACTTATTATAATTATAGCACCACGACAATAGATAACATAAAAATGAGGTAGGATAAACTTATAATTTTATTATTTTATCAATTCAACATTGCTTTATAAGAAGCCTCGGAGAGACGACAAGTAGGCGTCAGTGCTCCCTACACAGTCGGCCCCGGTGCCAACCTTGCTGACTGGATAATCTTTTTATCACGGCGCGATGGCATGTTTGTATTCTCGTCAAGCTCGCCGCAACACGAGATATGGATGGACCACTGTTAAATACAGTTATATTGGACGGATCGGTTTGCTTGATGATGGTGGAAGGTGAAGGTGTAAATAAAAATCATCTACGAATGACAGTCTTAATCGCGTCTTGTGACATTCTTTTTGGTATTTATTGTAAGTATTAATTACTTACAGCAATTAGATACGTAAAGCTACCAAAACCCACTGTTCTTTTATCGAGATCGAGTACCTATATCTGGAAGCAGGTGTAGATTAGTAAGTAACGGGTTCATTACACCTTGGATAACACAATTTAACTTCCGACGGCAGAATCTACATTTTTGCTTCATGATTAGGTAGATAACTTACCTAACTCTGCATAGCAGAGAGCCCCGATCATTGAGAGGAACCCGGAGAGTACCCACACGATCAGCGCCATGCCCTTGGACCCAGCATATTTGAGAGCCAGGCTTGGGGACACGAATATTCCTGATCCAACTATCACACCGACAATGATAGCCACTCCATTTACCAGACCTAGCTCCTTCTTCAAACGAACCCCTCCATTGGATTCTTTATCACCGGTGTCTTTAGTTTCTGGATCCATTTCCATCGGTTTCGGCGGCAGAACATCGATATCACTCACTTTCGCCATGATCAAAGTTTATAAATAACAAATTCTTTGTAGACACACGCGAGTTGTATGCGTAACACTAATAAAATTTTAAACACTTTTACACATTGTCAAACAGCAAAATGTGCTCAGCCGAAATTCTGAAGCACTGTCATACAAACATTGCATCACACTGCGGTGTGAGCTGCGGCGGGAAACACCACGTGCGGCGATGAACACCATCGAACTACCATGGACTGATAAAAAATACTCCAGCGGTTTACAAGCCGACAGTAGCTGATAACACGACAGAAACCAACAATAAATATTAGCGTAAAACAGGTTCACATTGTTGTATTTAGGTTAAATTATTCATCACATTCAGGACACCTGTTTTTAATAAGCTATTGTGTTCTTAATTGTCTTTAAAAAAATATCCACTTTATTTAATTTAAGAGACAATTTTTATATCGCTTTTTTTCCCGGTCGCGATCGTATCATAATATGCTACGAGGAGTCGACGTCCGGCGTTACGTCCGCTTGCCTTACTATTCACTAAGCTACTTTGCAAGTTAACCACGACCACGAGCACAGTCGTCTGCGTCCGCGAGGATGACTCAGACACGAAACGGCATGGGACGACCATCATACCGAGTTAAAATCAACTCTAACGTTAAAGCAATTGAGCGTACTTTCAATGTGGTGACGAGCACGAGAATTCACTGCCAAGTTCGTATAACTAGTTTTTTTTATCTCGTTCTCACCATCAACGTCCTATGTGCACCACATGTGTCCTACATTTAGCAAAGTAATTTTTTAAACAATAACTTCTAAAACAAATAACTTTGTTAAAGTGCCACCATGTTCAGTGATGGGCACATTGACCGTCTATAAGAGGATTAGGTTCTTCACGTAAGCAGGATATGAGCAATTCATACTTAGGTATAGCTTGCTCGCTGCAAAGAGGTCAATGACAGTGTGGTGATAAGAGATATCAATCATTATGGTGAAAGCCACTGTTTCTCATCTGACTACCTAGATAGGTACCTAAGTAGGGGCAGGACGTGTAACTGTGGACATTCGTAAAAAAAAAATAAGTATAATTTTTTTTTCTCATAGCGCTTATGCGTTACAGAAGTTACGTATGTTTCATAATATATTTTATTTCATATTGTATGAGACTTTAATTTTATAGCTATAATATAGTAATGTACCTACTACTTAATGTGCTAATTAACGAAAAATAATCAGGTAATTCCTCTTAATTCTTTCTTCGCTTTGTCATGATATGCTAAACAATTTTTTTTTTTTTTAAGTATGGGACGTCATCAAATGACCCCTCCCGCTCTGGGTGGAGCGGAAGGGAGTGTCAGACTCTTACTGACTAAAGCCCATCCGTGTTCCTTCCTTAGCCCTTTATATTCCGGGGTAGCGGTAACCCTTTCGGATAATCCCGCTGCCCCGGCAGGCTTCGGCCCTGACGGCCCCTCCTTTGATGCTGCCATCTCTTTGAGGCGCGCGTGGAACACATACGCGCGGTCCGGGCCTGGTCCTGATCGGACGGCGAGCTACCCATTACTCGCCGTCCGCAGGCCCGCGCCTACGGCAGCCGGGAGTCGTCACGCGGCTCCCGACGCCCGGGGCGTCTCTCTCTCTCTCGACTCTTTCCCTCGCTCCTCCCGCCGCCTCTACGAGGACACGGCGGTGCTCTGCTCAAGCGGGACAGCCCCCACCGTATGCTCCACCGTGTCCTCTGGGCGATCATCGCAATGGTGACGCCCGGGCGTTTCCTCCCGCCTGATAATGTGCAGGAACCTCCCGAAACATCCGTGTCCGGTGAGGACCTGCGTCAGGCGGTAGGTGAGGACGCCGTGACGCCTCTCTAGCCACTCCTCAAAGAGGGCCCCTCTTTATTACCACTATCGTGTTTACCACTAACTATTTTTTTGGTAAGTACCTACTTAACTTAAATTATTAATAACTAAATGACTAAATAAAAGCTTAAAAAAAAAAATTGTAGGTAGTCTTGAAACATAAAATTAAATGGATTATTTTCCAGTCTTTTTGATCCTGCTATACTTTGAAGGGTAGGTAATTTAACAATAATACCTACCTATCACTGTTGTCTACCTCGTACGGATCTTCTTTTCCTATTATGAAAACAAATCTTTTCTTCGTTTTTTCTTAGAATTTGACGATGTACAGACGCCAGGACATCAACCTACCCGAAACTGTCAAAATTTCCCAATCAACTTTGAACCTTATGCTTTAGTGATAAAGTTGAAAATCTATCAAAGAAATTTGACAGATTGTAGTAGGTTGATGTGCTGGCGTCTGTACCTACTCGCTGTAACGTACTGCATACCTACCACGAGCTCTTACCGCGATCCACTTTAGGACCTAAACTGAACTGTTCTTCTAATTCGTACCAAGACGTCAGTTTAACGATTCAGTTTAGGCTGTGCCATCTGACAGCGATTATCCCAAACTGAGTCGCAAGTTTTGGTTTCATTCATTTCATTTTGTACTGTCATTGGTACCATGACGTCCTTATAGCAGCTCAGCTGAATCGCTAACTGTCAAAATAAGCGATTCAATAAAAGTTACTATTTCTCTAACAAAAACTGAAACGTTTGGTGAATTATTGACGAAAATAAAGTTTTTTAGTGGAATTTTACAAAAAACCAATGTAAGTGTACTTTAATCTTTCTTTTAAAGTGTAAAATACCTATTTTACATGCCTTAAACCGCATTTGTTTTTCTTTAACAGATGTCCTTTTCGACTAGAATGCAACAAAAAAAGCACTTGCAAATTATTGTCATAATCTCGAGGCAAGTTGTACATTTATTCACTTTCTTAATAGATTTATCTATAGACTTCTCGAAAGAATTATTTAGTTTCAGTACATATACAAATTATACAATGTTTAATACTTTCGGCATTCCTTGAAATCAAAAGTTCAAAACTACACTCTGGTACGTTCAAAACAGAAACATTGTTTTATTAGGTCGAAATAAAAATATTGTTTTCGTATAATAAATAGCAAAAGGTAAATAAATATCTACTTTGACTAAGAATTATTTTAACAATAGTTACCGACTTACCGTATTAATCTTTGAGTGTCTGTTTTACTATAAAGTAATGATATTGAGTTATGAACAAATAAAATGTTACTTGCGTGTACGTGAACGTGTCTCTAACACTAAAATGTGCGCGAAACAAACTTATTTGATAATAATAGTGTTGTCTCTTTTTCACCAGAAACGTTTCAAACGCGGTTCAGCAACGAATTGCGATCTTTCATTCACTTTCAACGATCCAAATGCCGCTGAGCGTATTGGACGTCATGGTACGACTGTAAGCGATGCAGTTTAAGAACCTAAACTGAAATGTCTTGCTTTTGAATCGTTTTTAAATAGTTCATGGTATATAGGTCTCCTGTAATCCAACTACTGCATTGTATGAGGCACCAGAATTTAGATAAGTCGTTCTAACTGAACTCACCAAGGCGGTTTGTGGATTTAATATTTTGCTTTCTTGAAATGAATTCAGCTGAATATTCAGTCAGCGGGACTGGGAGGGGTTGATTTCAAATGATTTCGGTTTTTCGTGAATAAAGTTACCTAGTTGAATTAGAAACGGATATTATTACTCGTATCAGTTCACGTGACTTTCGTAGAACATAACATCATCACGCCTCTCTTACCGCGATGGTTAGGCAGAGGTGCACATTTGGTCATTTCGTTAAAAGGGGCCACGAGCCGCACTAATTCAGACTCCGGGATGCTACTGAAAAAACCCAATAACACTTTACCCGCCTATGAGCCGAATACAGGACCTTATGCTCAGCAGCAGTGTTTGTAAAAAAGCTTTGTATCGCGCGCTAGAACTCAGGAAATGTGGGTCATCATGATGACCTACGATATCGCTTGAATGAAATGTGGACATGGAGTCCCTAAAGTTAAAAATTGTTCTTCTGGAAGAATCTCCCCACATTAATTATATTTTTATTTTACTCGATCTTGCAGACATAGCAAGAGTTACGTTAGGTTGAGGAATAAAAATGACAGTTTGAGTTTTTGTATAGAAAATTACGTTAACTGCCATTTTTATTTTTCAGATAAAAATTATCTGGCGATAGAAAAATCGACCCTATGAATAGTGTTTCTGGAAGCGACCTCACTGTATTAGTACCTACCTACCTTGTCGAATGAATCAATAATCGGTGACGTGTACCTAGCTACATGTGACTTTAGCCAAATAGAAGGATGAGAGGAAGATAGCTCGAGTAGCCTTTACTTATGTACCTAGCTGCAGAAGCGAATATATGATCGTGTTTGTTTACTTGACCTAAACTAACAATTTTATTGGTAGAAACACTAACTAAACTAAAGATAACGAATCTATTGATTACGGCATAATAAATCCAAAATGAGGCAACACCTATTCTATTCTATTTTTCTTTATGGCAATGGTGCCGATGTCGAGGCAACACCTATCTGCAGTAGGAAAATGACACTTCCACAGAGTGCTTTTATATCATTGAGTAAAAGTATTATATAAAAGGTTTAGAAGTAAACAAGTTTTGTGTAAAACAGAGCTTTTATTAAAAAAATATCATTTCGGGGAATTTGTGAGGAATGAATCAAAAAGAAGCGGGGAATTTCGGGGAATTGACAACTCTGACGCAGGAAATCGAGAAATTTGTATTGGCAGCACTGCCCGTAACGTGCAGCTGACAGGACACGCTGGACACGATATTATGCAATATTATGTGTCCCATCGTTTGTGGAACAGCACCACATTTACACTCCAAGGCGGAGTCGTCTATGAATCTCCACCTGAACAGGTTTCCTTTGCTTCGGCCAACCTGTATTGATCGGATAAAAATACATGTTTTAGTTTCAAATCAGCGTAAATACATAGTATAATTATAAGATAATTTTGTTTGTTTTTTATTCTAAAACTCGTACTTTAACGATCTAAGATATTATTTTTTTCGTTTACTATACAGGATTATTTGCAACACCAAAAACTTCAAAAATAAGAATATTTAAAAGATATGTTTGTGATTTCTCTGAACTCCTCTCCTTTAGAACTGGTGGTAGGTACTGGCTAATTGCAGATGGTTACAGATAGGAGTGATCAGTTTTATTGTTTTCTATATAAAAGATGGATTGATCACCAACACCGCCACCAATCAACATTGTACACTTAGTTCGCAATAAACGTTTTGAACTTTTGACTTCGACTGTTTGAGGGATGAATTATTATGAAAGAATAAGGCCCGGTATCCACCAAAGCGGAGAGGAGAGGAGAAGTGCGGAGTCGTCCAATCACAGACGAGACGAGTGACGCGGTTGAGGATTTCAACCATTGTGATTGGACGACTCCGTACTTCTCCTCTCCTCTCCGCTTTGGTAGATACCGGGCCTAATGAGTGAATGATAGTGACAGCTGGCAGGGGAGAATGGAAGGAAAGAATGTGTTGCGCCGACCCCAAGTAACATGGGACCAGGGCAGGAAGATTAAGGTCGCAAGCGCTGCTACTGAGCATGAAGTCTTGGGTTTGATTCCCAGGTCGGGCAAATTTCTCAGTAAAAGCCCGGAGACTGGATCCGTGCCCGGTTTATACCAATAGGCTCGTGAGTACATTATTAGGTCAGCTCTAGCTAAACCTTCTGGGAAAACAGGCATGATGTCATGTTGTTTCTTTTGTCTGAATGTTGACCACAAACCTGCTACTTTCGGGGCCCCCTATTTCTGAAAATTTACAAACCAACAACCAATTTGAAGGAGACTGCTCACTAGCTCACTGTGCTGATAACCACTTTAAATTTAGCTTAGCACAGCCGTATCTGCAATTATTTTACTGTATTTGTAAATTATGCCTGAAAAGAAACTTCAAAATAATGGGTCCAGTAAGTACATACCTAATTAGGTCAATGTAGGGTAAATACATAATCAGAATATTTGATTTAGACTTTCATGTATTTTGTAAAGAAATAAACGAAACAATGTGATTATATCATAACAATAAATAAAAATCGGAGATAGTTATTTAAAACCAATAAAAGAGGTTTTAATCATTGTCTTTGTTTACTTCGTATTTAAATATTCTTGCGGTTCCATCATCCGAGGTGGTTAATATTAAGCTTTCTTTTGGGTTGTAACATAGATCTAGGACTTCGGAGCGGTTTCCTGTGAGCATCTGGCTTCTCTCGCCTGTCCTGCCTTCATATACCCGTATGGATCCGTCGAGGCATCCAGTGACCAGGTGGTTCTTGACCCACACCATCTTGGTGACGCCACCCACCGCGTCGTCTGATTTGGCACACTGATGACGAACCATTTGTCTGGGGACATCCCATATGCTTACAGCTCCAGTTAATGTACCTGTAACATTAATTGTGTATTATGAATAAAGAGTTCAATGCTAGAATGTTAAATTGTTAGTCAAATATCTGATAAGTTGGAAAGTATTAACAAGATAGTGATGACAATGAACAGTTTGTTGGGTATGACAAGGAGTAGGTATAAAATTATGAGGCCTACCTACGAATAAGTAATAACGTGCCTACAGAATAATTAGCCTGGCCTGCAGACTTGAGGAGACCACTCATTATAGTATTGGCTAAAAGCTTTTTATAATCTTTTTTTAAAGGGGACTCGGCAATGAAGCCCCAGAATTTCAACATTTCTTATGTTTTTTGCATATTGCAGCAGTGTTTTACGTTGCATGTTAATCAAAATTCATTTTGCAGCAATAATAATAAAATTATTACCAATTTATCATCTAATACCTTTCATTCATATAGTTACAGAAGACTGAGAATATGAAAATCATTATTTACCTGTAGCAAGAAATCCCAACTGTGGGTCTTGTTCAAAGGCAACAGTTTCTAAGTCATTCTCTGTTTCCATCTGGCCTACAACCTTGCCATTGTTTGTGGTGGTCAGTACAATTTTGCCTGTGGAAAACAGAACACATTTCATCAGAAAATAACAAAGAATGAGCATAATATTACACTTAGAATTAAGAGCTGGTAATAAAATAATAAAGAGACTTTTGAAGAGTGTCAAAGTTCCAGTAAAATAAAAAGGTTGAAAATATATTAAAAAAAAAAAAAAAATTATATAGCAGTGTTCATAATCTCAGATAATTTACATTCCATCACCACTTAATCCGTTATCTACTTTAATGCAATGTAGTCTTAAGTTGATTTTTGAGTGACCATTATTTTGTAACAAAAAGGTCATAAGATTTTGGTTGCAGTGGAATTTGAAATTTTTAAGAATGACGTTCAGTTTGTTGTTCCATAATTTGAAAATTATCTCAAATCCTTAATTCAAATATACATACAGTATGGCAGATGAATCATGGGCAGTCTGAACATAGGTACTACAAACTTTTGCATATTTTCTCTCACTCACACTCTTCCTAAGTCACTCTTAAATAATATATGTTTGTGCGTATCCTCCTGGGCAAAGTTTCAGGTGTGATACATCAGACGTACTGTATTCATTGCAACATTCCTCCAAACTGACTCATATTAGAAAACTAAAAGTAAAATAAGGAGCAATATCTCACCATCTGTAGAAATAGATGCCATAAGATTGCCATCAGGATGTATATCAATAGCTGTCACTCTGATCTCATGAACTGATGCAGGTACCTGCTGCAGGACTGCAGATGTCTTCAGGTCCCATATCTTCACTGCTCCATCTTCATATCCTGCCGCTAAGCGAACTCCATCTTGGAACAACTGGAATCATAATTGTTTTTATCAATTCTTGTAAATATAATTCATTATAAATGATAAAGATTGCTCTGCTATCTTGGTATATGTTTAAGGCCTGATTTTACCAAAGTCAGATATCTTTTATTCATGGAATAAAATTTTGTCTGACAGTTCTAGTATAGAAAAACTGTCAAAAATTCAAAATTTTTTCTCAGGATACGACTTATTATAAATGATTTTTATTTTGTAAGTAGGTTTGCACAAACACTTTTACACGTCAATCATATTTTTTATAAAACTAGATGAGGTTGGCGTTTCCTATCTGACTACTCTGAGAAGAAAGGCCGAAACAAACTCAGAGGTCACAGTCTCTTTTAAAGTCCAGACATAATCTTGGTCAGGTTATATGAAGACCATGTAGATCTATGTCTGAGATGGTCTTTTGAAGAAAGAACCACACAGATTGAGAGGACCTGTCCAGTCAGTGCACCCATTTGTCAGAAATCGAGCAGCTCAACTCAAAACTTAAGGAGCTCAACGATTCGACGAACAATACCAAAGAAAGGACATTTGGGTAGGCCACATAAATTACTCAAACTGCCAGACCTAGAAAAAAAACTAACAGAACAAAGAGAATAATAAAAATTAAACAAAAAAAAATAATAAAATGACCCACATTGTCTTCACATGCACAATAATTAAAATAATATAATACTTTACAAAGTAAGCAAATGTCAATGTTAATATAAAATTCATTAAGGTGGATGTTTCGATGGGCCGTCCATACATTTTTCTTCCGGATTATACGCTAAACATAGACGCTCTTTGTTGAAAACGTATCATTTTATCACTTTTCTATAATGAAATGTCACCGCGATCGACCTTTTTAGGAAATATCTTACATTATTTACTGAGGAAAACGATCTTGAAATCCAGACCAAATTTGACATTTGCGTACTAGTGTGCGTGAGTTTTGACAGGCAAACTAACGCGCCATGATTGCGATAGCTTAGAAATAAGAACGCTAGATGGCGTGCATGCGTTATTATAATTCTGTTAAATCAATATAATACGTAAAATAATTGATTTATTTCCTTTCCTACCTTTCATGAATAGGTTCACCAAAAAAAACTTTCTAATTAATAATATAACTGACGACCTTACCAACGTAAATAACTTACATACATAATATTGTTGTGTGGCAACATAAATATCATTATTCGTAGATAGGGTTTATGCGACGTTGCCGTACTTCTGTGCTGTGTTCGCAACCTTGCTTGACCTACCGTCATTGAAAGAATTACGAAGAAAACGTTGCCAATCTTCTTTCGCTTGATCGACATTTGATAAAATACAATTTTGAAGCTCGCTTGTATGCAATAGTATTGGCACGCGGAATTTCTCGCGTGTTATTTTTATTTTGTATGCATTGTATTCTCATTGATTCAAATTGCAATATTTTTAGTATGTTATTGCAATTTATTGTAGGTACCTATAGTAATAATGATTCAAGATTCGCAATTTTATTTTAAAAGTAGGTAAGTAGGTAGGTACCTCTCTTTCGGCGGTTTTAGAAACAGCAAGTTGGCCCGTGAGTTAGGTTTTAGACGCTGAAATCCCGTCACAATACTAATTACTTACCTATAGGTCTCAATTATATAAGTACAAAGTCAGTGGTTATTAAAACTTAATTGTGTTTGTACCTGTATTTTTTGGTCAACAATAAATTAATTAAGTAAGTACATATTATAATTCGGTAACCTAAAGAGTTTGCAAACATTTGCAAAATCGAAGTAGGTACCTACAAAATAGAATACCTTTTACGCATTATTGTAAACAGTTTCAGACAAACAAACATTATTTTAGTTTAGTTTGATAGATAAGTCGCATCGGCGCGGCGCAAGGTCCCGCACAGTGGACTGAAAAACAAGCTTCCCTATCATAGGATTTATGAAAAATAAAATGTTTTCAAGTATAAAGTTTTGTCGAGTAGGTACATTAACACGTTGGCTGCCAGGCAACAGACACAATAGAAAATCTATTGTTCGCGGTCACCGGTGACCGCGTTGGCAGTCAATGCCTTAAACATTGAATAACATAGTAGTTATGTTTTTTTTAGAATCTACACCTACCCTAACCAATGATTGTCAATGACCCTAACAAAATTACTTCATATATTTGAAATGTATGAAAAATGGAATTTGTTTTCCTCATAACTTTTTTTGTCTTGGATTCTAAAGCTGAAACTTAGGTATTGTTGCCGAGCCCTATACCAACGCCACCTGACATTTGACCTTGACCCCCAACTTCCCCGTTCAAAAGATATGAATGAATTAAAAATGCTTATTTGGACGATGTTGTAATAGGCGATAGGCGGTAATAGTACCTCAAATAATCAATTTGTTATAATTATTTTACCCAGTATGATAGGTACCTGAAAGACAACAAACCTATATGACGATCTTGTCTTGACGAAAAGCGTACTCATTTATAACGTACCTATGAATAAATTAATAATTGGTATAAATTTAAAAAAAAATGTAAATCCTATTGGGCAGCTTGTTTTTCCGTCCACTGTGCGGCGTAGGTACCTCCCAGTGCCTAGCTAGCTAGCTAGACCTCCCTCAGCGGCAGCGATGCATGGACCTACCTTGTGGGTGCGTTCAGAACCTTGACTTTTGTTTTGAAATCATTGATTCAGAAACAAACAAATGATTGAGTTACTTACATCAAATTAATAAACGTGATTTATTGTTTGTAAGTAAAAGTTTATCTAATCTGTTTTTTTTTCTTATTCGTCGAGCAAAATTCTAACAGGAATGTAAAGATAAGTAAAATTTTACATTTATTTTTATTGTTCTAATTTCTGTAACGAGTTCAGAACGTAACCCTTTCATAGATCTGTAATAATAATCTCATTACATACAGTTGTGAAATTCGATACTATTCAATTTTATTCAAATACTGAGTGTATAAAATTATTATGTTAACATTCATTTGTTTTTCTATATTTTTTAGGATTTCATAAAATACGTTGTGTGTTGACAAAAGTTTAGGTACATTCGTAAATCGTATTACACTTACAGGCTTACAGCCGTTTGAAAGTTTGGCGTTCTGAAGAAACCACGATGTCAGTGAATGAAGAAATCCTCATAATTGGATACATGCTCTGTGATTTAGTGTATGTATCAAATAAGCATGATTGTACTTGCTGAATACTGCGCGTAAAAGTGACACTACATGTGCTCGTAAGTATGGTCATTACATTTTGATTTGTTTCTTTCAGTACACAGAGTACCTACACAGCCGCCAAAAACATCACGTGTAAAACCAAAATATAGAACGCCACCTGCTACGATACCTTACATACTCCGTTACTAAACACATTTGATTCTGTATGAACTTTTATTATGTGCAATATTTACAAGTGTTGCTTTTCACTTCCAGGCCTGCATTATTGGTAATGAAACTAAGAAATGTCTATTTCTTGGTGTTCGAAACAAATATTGTTTTACATGTGAATATTATGAAAAAAGAAACATGGACATGAAAGCACATAATTGCTGCAAAAAATTTACTGGACCGTCTATAGCAATGGAATCACACATTATTATGGAAAGGCTTTCAAAAGAGTGAAGAAATGCATCAACTTCACTATTTGAGTTTTATTGGAGACGGAGAATCCCCTGTGTTTGTAAACTTGAAAGAGAAAGTGTCATAATATGGGAACATAATAAAAAATATAGAATGCAAGAATCATGTAATCAAAAACTATAGCAGTGCATTATACAAGGTAAATAAATAAATCAAATTTTTTTAGACATCTCAAGATCAGTGAAGCATATTCTGTATTCATATTTGTACTTGGTTTAGATCTTGGACAACACTAAGCTCCCACTTTATGGGTGAAATATTTTGAAGCCAAAGGTGATGAAGCTTACACTAGTGGCATGGAGAATTATAATGTGTAGCAGTGAGAGTGCTGCTATGGCAGCAGATTTGAGAAATGGCCCGCTTCATGTATTTGGAGTACATGAAACTGCAAGGATTATTACTGCAATGTCAATAAAACAGCTGCAAATGGAAGTAAAAACAAGGAAGAAAATCTCGTAGAAAGTCTGAAAAATACTGCTCCAGAGGTGTGGGCTCTAATTTATGCAGCCAATTGAAAAAATTGCTTTTCAAATTGTTGTTTGTCAAATGAGACAACAAATGCGGCAGAAAACTATGAGCATAATAAATAAATTCAACTGTGGAAAACGAATTAGTTTAGGAAGAGGGGGGTTTATACAAGCGTTGTGTTTGTACCAGTAAAAAATGCTTTGATTATCATGGTACAGTATTGTTTCTTTGTATGTTACATAATCATCTGTTTATATTTTATTGATATTTTCTAGTAAAAATTATTTTATTTTCAGGATTATCGCTTTGTACTGGACACAAATGGCATGAAGTTGCATGGAAAAAGCAGACCACACAGAGCCCAGGGACACATTTTAAACATTACATACTTCGAAAGGAACAAAGCAGAATGCAACGACACGCAAACGATTGTTTGCTCCAAGAGAGAAAACCCAGCTGGACAAGCACTATAGAAATGAAGCTTGTGACCCAATTGATATACAGTGTGAAGAACGGTTAGCAGAATTCCAAAAGTCACCAGAAAACATAGCTTTGATTGAAATGTCTACTGAAGGACAGCATGAAAATGGTTTATATATTACTCATAGGAGTGACCGTTTGACTGCTAGTCAAATTGAAATGGTTAGTTGTGTGGTATAATTTTGTTAGCAGAAATGTACTTATACACATATATACATTTGCTGGTAACATTGCGGTATTTTATTGAATACCTACATAGACAATGCTGTATTTAAAAATTACCCATAATTTATTTTTATTTTATCTGGACTTTTATGTTTACAGATTTGCAAACGCCGTATTACCACTCCATGTCACAATCATGTAAAGGATATTCTTTAGAAAAATAATATTTGTACAAAAAACATGTTATATGGGCAACAAAATGAGGATGTGGCAAAAAGTATGTTCATGCAACAATATAATAAAATTGTGAGGCCTTCCGGTCTTTTTATTGATGAAGAATTTGGATGTTTAGCTGGTAGTCCAGATGGTAAGTTTTTCTTTATCAACATTTAATTTTATCTATTTATTTAGCAATTGTGTAAAATTATAATGCTATATAATCGCAAGAGACCAAGAATTACGAGCACGATAGGCGATTGAATTTCTTGTATCAAATCATAAAAAGAGCTCCATTGTTTTATATTTTCTTTCAATTTGTTACAGGTATAATTGAAAATGAGAAAGCTGTTATTGAGATCAAGTGCTTACCATCATTGGCGAGGGAAAATCAAAGCCTAGAGGCAGCTGCACTAGAAAAGAAAAACTTTGCTCTAAAATTACAAAATAATGTTTTAGTTATGAATAAAGTATGATTATTACTATCAAGTAAATTGATAATTTCTATTGCATGTCCACTTTATAATTTATTTCAGTATCTTGTTTTCTCTTTATATTACTTTTTATTTGTATTTACTATAAAATCAAAAGGCGTATTTTTGTAGTAGTTTGTTTAGAATCAACATTATCATTGTACATTATTACTTTTATTTGTAAGTATTTACTATAAAATGAAAAGGTGAAATAATACTTAATTATGTAAGTATAACCACCTGGTGAAGAAGCTGGTCTTTAGATTTTTATTTTTCTAAAAACTTGGTTGATTACTTTGACATTATAAAATATTTTTTCCTGGTTATGATCGCATACTGAATTGTATTTTCTTTATTTGTTGTTATCTTTTGTTTTTTTCTTGTATGTTATGTGTAATATCTGTAATTATTGTAATAATTGGGCTATAAATTTAATCATTTATCAAGCATCATTTGTGTCACTTCAAATACTTTCATTTGATAATTAATTAGTGTAAGGTAATAAAATAAAACTATCTTTATAAACTGTATGCTCAAGTTTTTGTAACTGAACAGACAGCTGTGCTGCTGGGGAGTTTGCTGCGCCACTTCTTTTCTCCAGCTAGAGCCAGGAAGTGGTGAAGGGCGGGCGTTTTGGGGGGACTGCCTTATTGTAATTTGACTGTCTTATTGTAATTTGACAGTCGAAAAGTGCTGATTCTCAGCCTAGTTTGAATAAATTACATGATTTTATATAAATATATCTTTTATTACCCTATCATCATACTCACGCCTTCTTCCCATGGGGGTAGGCAGAAACTATAGAACGTCACCTGCTACGATCCTTACATACTCCTATTGTCTCGTTTACGTTCATAAATCTGGTCATACACGCACGCCGGTTGCGAGTACTACGCACGCAGAGTATTCACACCACACACGCTTGAAAGGAACGCATTTCATTTTTATTTTTTTTCCTTTTATAATCATAAACCGTAGCAGGTGGCGCATTTTTTTAAATACACGCCACCTAGTGGTCAATTATTGTAACGTACTAGCTTACGTCTGTGTGTGTAAACGACCTGTATTCAATGGCAGATTTTATTTTCGGATTATGTGTCGAATTGGGTGGGTTTTGAGGCAATGTTATGACCAAATTCAATAAAGTGTAATGTCCGATAACCGCGTCTACTACTTCTACGACTTATTAATGTGGCAATTACACATAAAATCAAATAAACTAAAAATATGGACTTCAGCGCCATCTAGCGGGAAAATGGCCAAGAGCAGATCGCATGATCCGCCTTAATTAATTTCAATGTGTATATGGAAAAAAAATAATAATAAAAACATTCAAAATGTAAAAATTGGAAGCAACTCAATCCCAAGCCTTTTTGTCCTCAGTATAATCCTTAACAGTATAAAAGGCTTTCTGGCACAACTTACGTTTAATGAATGATTTGAATTTATTAAGGCTTAGATCTTGAACGTGGCTTGGTAGTTTATTATAAAATTGAGAGTGACTTCTCAGTTTTACTCTCAATGTAAGATGACTTGCAAAATGAAGAAAACTAAACTATGTGAATAAGTATGAATCACTCAAAATATGAGACTGACTGAAGAAATTTGGTGACTTTGCTAATCAGATAGATAACTGTTAATTACTGATGAGTGATAATTTTTTTTAAGATACAGAATTTATCATTAATAATGCCATTTACAGAGAAACTTCCCATTTATGCTTACCTTTCCACACTCTACTTTTATATTGTGTCCTTGCAAGACTTTGGTCTCTCCGGAGGGTACTTTGAATACATAAATATCTCCAGACACTGTTCCAAATACAAGCACTCGTGCTTTATCGTGCCACAAGCCCCATGTTAAGTCATCAGCTTCATACTCAAAGGCAACCGTCCATGGTAGTTGCTGGTTTTCTTCTGTGTTGCATTTCCAAACTTTGATTAGTCCAGACATGTCAGCCGTGGCCAAGTATGCTCCATCACAACTGAAGCCAACAAAGATGACAGAGTCCTTGTGTCCGACACAGTCCATGACCAACTGTCCATCGCTAACCGACCACACATAGGCCCTATCGTCTTCTCCGCCAGTGACCGCCAGCTTGCCGTTAGGATGAAGATCACAACAAAACACTGAGCCAACATGCTTACTGAACACAAAAGCTGCATGGTCCTCTGGTGGTTCCATGTCCATGTCCTCTTCTTCTACACCTAACATCTCTTCCAGATCTTCTAACTGCACCTCTTCAACCTCATCGTAATAGAACATTTCTTCTTCATCCATGCCTGTTATTTCGTCGCCATTTACAGACGACGGCGGCGTGTCTTCTTGCTGATCACGCATTATCTAAAAGCATTACACAATTATTAATACAACATTAAAACAATAAACGAAATAATGGCGCATTATCAAAGATTACAATTACTAAACTAACCTCTTTCTTATGTTTCACACAATGTATAAACTTAAGATTTAAATTTGTTTAATATTATGCTTGTTCCAGTCGTTTATTTAAATGTTCTGAAACGCACACGACTTGTAATGACATAAATTTACTAGATATTCGTTTGTTGCTACACACGTTCCACGAGTTTATAATAGAAAAACTAGAAAAAATCTGGTCTTGAATGTTTCATTTCTATTTTCTTTTCTGTCCCGCTCCCGTGTCAGTCGGCTGTCACCTGTCAGCTTAAGTCCACAGAAGCTGTATAGGTCCAATGACTAAATAAACCTATGGACTGGGCATACCTACAAAATTTGCGTGTATACCTGAATCGGGCACTTAAGATCATTTCGTAGGGTTGTTTTTGTTTTTCTCGCACCACACTGTTTTAGTCTGTGCACACCCGGTGCTGATTACCATTTTTAATCTTACCCACCTCGTAAGATTAACCCCTCTGTCAAGGCAATCGATTTGAAAATCTAAAACGTATAAATTAACTGTTTTGGAATCGATTTACACAAGGAGATGGGGTACCATATTACTTTACTTCTATGATTGTGGGGTACCCATAAAAATATTTTTCTTGATTTTCTATACTTAAAAACTTTGTAGGCGTAACTTGTACGGAGGGTCTCTGCGTTAAACTGCGGACAGATAGACGGATTTTTACTTTTTACGGTTAAAAATAAGTGGTTGCAAATGCCTCATATCCATGCAAAAAAAAAATTTTGTACAAGTGTTTTGGATTTTTGACATTGACATTTCAATCCCAAACTGTTGCTACATATCTATCAGTAATCTGTGAAACTGACAAGTGACAATCGAATTTTGATTGTAATTTTTTAGGTTAAGTATTGCGAAATATTAATCAGTTTTAAGAAGCTGTTGTTAAAAATAGAGACTTAAATCTACTGATAGGCAGGATAAGTGATACTTAAAAATGGCGTCACTTAAAAAAGGTACCAAATAATTATGCTACGTTTTTAAGCAATTTCTATACATAACTTAGAAAATTGATTATTTATGACCTCTTATTTTCTGTCTTATAGTTTTGTTACCAACGCAGGCGTCGTTTCTGATAACTAAACGATTTCGTGGGAAGATTAATATTCAAAGACCGAAGAAACCTCACTTCGAGAGACAGCTTCTGATCGACTTGTCTAAACCTGTGTATGGGCCTCCCAAATACACGTTACCTGATGCTGCTCTTTGCGATAGAGGAAAGAAACTGTACGCAAAGCAGATCGACAATCCCTTCGAAAGAATATTAGCAAATGAATGCCTCAACTGGTTCAACACATCAAAAATGGTTATATTTTTACATGTTAATTCAATAAGTATGGAAGATAAAACTCCGATTTTCGCTGCACTAGCAAAAAACAATATGCATTTAAGAACTTATGGCAAAAAGATTGTCAGCATGGCCACCACTGGTACTCGCTATGAAGCTGTGAATCACTTGTTCACATCACACCAAAACATTCTCTTTGGACAACCTGAAAATGTTGCTAATATGTTCAAGATAATGAAGAAAGCACCTCAATTAGTTATAATGGGTGGGTAATCAATGCAATCTTATTATTTGATAAGTTTACTATTATTTATCAATTGTAACAATTTTAAAGCAAGAGTTATTAGGCTTTAGTTTTATATTTATAAACAAGGATTATATTTTTTCAGTTTCATCAATTTCCTGTCTACTAAATATTTTAAACAAAATTATTCTTCCATTTTCAGCTGGCATCATACAAGACAGACTGATGTCAAAGAATGAGTTACTTGAATACAGTCAAAATCAAAACATTGATGTGGCGAGGAGTCAACTATGTGCAGTACTTGAGAGTGCAGGGTCTTGTCTTGTGAGACAACTGAATCAGGGGCCACAAACTCTTGTTGGTTATCTAGAAAAACATGTGGAACTGAAGAACACCCCCAGCATTGAACCCCAAGACAGTGCCAAGAAAGAACCTGAGAGTTCAGAATAAATTTGTTGATATGTAGATTTATTTGTTAGTATAAGAGTTAGAAGATTTCATTGTAGTTTCCTTTACTTATTGATAATTATTAGAGTTTATTTCAAAATCATTTATAATTGAATGTTATTGTGGCAGGTAGCTGCATATAAATAAAAGGGGTATGTGTGGCCGCATTGTCGTAACACTCGGTCGTCACACAAAGGGTCTGTGGCACTATCGTCACACAAGAGGTTTGTGTGGCCACATTGTCGTAATCCTCGGTCGTCACACGAGGGGTATGTGTGGTCGCATTGTCGTAACACTCGGTCGTCACACAAAGGGTCTGTGGAACTATCATCACACAAGAGGTTTGTGTGGCCACATTGTTGTAATACTCGGTCGTCACACAAGGGGTATGTGTAGCCGCATTGTCGTAACACTCGGTCGTCACACAAAGGGTCTGTGGCACTATCGTCACATAAGAGGTTTGTGTGGCCACATTGTCGTAATACCTACTCGGACGTCACACAAGGGGTATATGTGGCGCCCTGTGTTAATTCTCGTTCGTCACAAAATAGAAACAACGATTTGATTATTCGTCTTCGTTTTGTTGACTTCGACACATTTAAAATAAGACAATTTTAATATTTAACAAAATGTATTTTATTTCAATCTTGAAACACAATCTTTGGTTGGAGTTACAACTTATAACTACTTAGTCCAATAGAGATCAAAAATTAATGACTATACAAGCAGGATTGCTTCCTCGAGATTCTTACTTTTAATAATACTTGAGCAACACTGATTAATTGGCAATACGTAATACTAAATTTTATTTACGTAGCTGGCTAAACATAACTAAAAAATACAAACAATATTCATGTTGGCAGTTACCCTATTACAAAGAGTATTCTCCAGTTTAAAATATTAATAGACAATTATTGTTCAATTTTCTTAACTCTATTGATCACGGTGCTGCGATGCGGCTGGTAGCGGTTGCTAGAGCAGTTAGAGCCACTGCCGCTTCCACCTCGTCTCGATCGTGACGGGATAACGTATTTATCATAATCCGTTGGATCTTTGTGTCTGGCTTTCTTCGTTTCCCATCAGCCCACCACGAGTAGTTGCACTCGCTTGGTTGGAATCGGGCTGCACTCTCCAACCATTTACTAAGTAACATCGGACTTGTGATCGCTTTTGTTTCCTCTGCTCCATTCCGATTTGCATCTGGTTTGTACGAGTTATTGTTGAAGTTCACGCACTTTTCTTTCATAATTGACGACGTATTGGAATCGTCGTGGTGGTATTCAGTGATCGTTTCGGGACTGTCAGTTAGTTCTCCATCATTGTCATCTGGGTTGGTGGGGTCGGACTCGCTCCATATGCTGTCGTCGGAGCAGATGCTGAACTGTTCCACGTTGCCCTGTGCGCGATCATTGTACGTGCGAATCAGGTGTCCCCATGTTTGTTGATTTCTATCTACGTTCACATTTTTCAACTTTCTTCGCCAGTTGGCAAACCAGTTACAAATCTGTAAATAGATAATTTCGATTTAACTTATCATTGTTTGGTAATAGGTACCTACTTAGATAGGTACTAATCATAATTTACTGATACCCCTCTCTATTAGTTTATGAATTTTGCACTAATCACTTCATGATACATAGTAAAATAATATGTACAAAAGTCAATTTAGTTTTTCACTTAACGTTAATCGGTGAACAGTAGTCAACAAAGCAGGGACAAAAATAGTGCCTATTTATGTACAAATAGCAATTTCTGGCATCGATCCAATTAGGTTGCTGTTAGGCACAAACATGATACCTATGTATAAAAATCAGAAAACAGAACTTTAAAATAATGTGTTTATTGATGACTTACTTGTATGTATGTGAGGCCCGTTTCACGAGACAAATATTTTTTTTCTTCTCTGTTAGGGTACGGGTTATCTCTTCGACGCACTAGCCAGTCTTTTAGATAGCGCTTAATTTCTGGTGTGAATAGCCTTTTTTGCGGACGCTGGCCTGCAACTAAGCTCCTTCTGTAAAAGTAACAAAAAATCGTTGCAAATAGATACCTAGGTACTCTGGCACTAATGGCAAATAAAAACATGGACAAAACATCGGGGTTCGTAAATAGTAAAATTTTTTAATAAAGGGCATTGAGGCATTGTAGCTGCTACGTAAGTGACGCACAAAGAAAATGATACTGAATATGTACTGAAAGTAATGACTCATACATGTCAATGTTTGTAGCCACTAACCGAGTGTATCGTCTGTTTCTGACAGGTCTCGAAGACTTGCCGAGATCTTCTTTCTTCGTTGTATCAGTCATGATGTCTTCTTTGCCTTCCTCAGCTGTATGGATGAGTGTCATCTGATCTTGGATTACTTAATTTGCACTTAAATGATTGTCCTGCTGAGTATACAGCTGAAGAGCGACACGTAATGTGTGGACAGCACGTGCAAGGGCAGCTCCGCTTGCGACACGACTCGTGTCTCGCAACACTGCCGCTGCGGGGGATGCTCGGTGATCTATTAAAAAAATAAGGACATGATGACATAAATAGATTGTCTTTCGAACAGTATACTGTTTAATTATGTGAAACAGTTAGATAGGTAACAGTATGCTGTAGTAGCCGCATTGATGTAACCGAAACATGACGGTCACATTCCACAGTTCACTTTTAGATGTTATTTATCCGCGATACCCTCCTGAAGTGCACTTTAGATATTTTATGTTGATTTATTTCAATTCGTTAACTCTACTTTAATTAGACGTATTATTTTGAGGTTTTCGTATTCAGTATTTACCACAATGGACAAAAAACATGTTAACTATTACGTGTGCTCGAGGGTCAATGTTCTTGTTTTTGAATGGCCGAATAAAATTAAGTGTTAATTAGATAGTTTACTGAGTGAGAACGACCGCACTGACTCATTGAAGTGATTTGTGTACGATACAATTTTATTTTATTTGTAAGTTTTGCCACAATGTGAAAATTCTGGTACGTACCTGTTTGCGGGAAAGCTCGGGGATTGTGTGAAAATGGCGTCGGATAAGCGCGCGACGGCAGCGCCGCGGCGCGGGCGCATCGCTGCTGCAAATACGTGTTATTTCAGGATGTCTCCCGCGATGTCTTCAAAAACATGATTACAATGATCAACATATATTTATACAAGCGGTATGTATATAAATCTATTATTTTTGTTAGATCAATAGCATTTTATTATGATATTTTTTATGTTAGTTTAGATTGTAGAGCAAGATTCTTTGTTAACCACAACAAGCCTAAATCATAGTTCATAACCTATGAAATACGCGTTTTACAGACTATTCAGGAAGACATGACATTAATAGTGCATCAGTAACTATAAAATGTTTGGCCAGTTGTAGAGTCGTCTGCTGTCACGACTGTTTATTGTCGCGGTATGTTAGGAAAATCACGAATTCACGACTATCGAAGTAGACGTGTTTCAGTGGTTTAGATCACGAGATTGTCAGTGCAGTATTCGGGAGCACTTCATCTGCCTTTGCCCGTTGAAAAGTCGTATACTCTGATTCAGACAAGCTTTAAAGACATTAGGTAGGTAGGTTTAGGCACCACAATGCAACAATCGCTTTTTTGTTATGTATTTTTTGGTGTACAATAAAGAATAAATATAAATAAATAAATAATGCTGCCTGCTACATAGGACACACTGAGATACACTTCTAACCTCCGAGTTTGTTTCGGCCTTTCTTCTCAGAATAGTCAGATAGGAAACGCCGACCTCATCTAGCTTATTTTTTTTTATAATATGTCGTGTAAAAGTGATTCCGTTAACATAATTACAAAATAAACAATTTCAATTCATTTCACTCAAGGGTGTTCCAAATGATAGGAATATACCGAAAGATCTGTAGATTGCTAACTATTTGGCTCTTGTCACCGTTGGCTTATGCAGGAGGCTAACAATGTTCCAGCACTTCCAGCTTGCCGCGGAATTGCGAATGGGCTCGTCTGGAATTCGACTCACACCATTGGGGTTTTTGTAAATTGTTCTATTGTTATGGTTTTTGTAATATTAGACCTGTGATGCTTTCATAAGGAGAGGATACATAGGTAGATTTATGTATGTGGGTATGTACTTATAGCTTTTATCTGAAGAATAATGATGATCCTCAGATAAAAGTTATATGACTATTAAAAATCAGCCCTAAGTGTCTAACGCCAGTGTATATCTATTTCTTTATGGAAGGGTATCAGCAGAAATATTGCTCCATTTTTTAAAAGAGGATTTTGAAACTCTTCCTTTAATTTTGCTACTCTGAAGTAGAAGAAACAGGTAAGTACTAGGTACTTACCTGTTTCTTTCTATATTGAAGACTAGCAAAGGAGGCTTGACATCAGAACATGGTTGATCCAGAACTGCAGAAAAAAATACGAGAATTGGATTTGATTGTAAATTGTAATTATGAGCACTAGGGGCCTAAAAAGGCCACTTTGGCAGAATCATAAAACATTTCTTATCATGCAATTCATCTGTTTGACAGTTTCACCTCCCTGAAGGATTAGGCAGATGTGTACCTATAGCATTTACGAATCTCCATACAAAACTGTCATACAGATGAAATTGCGTGATATTAATTGTTTTATGATTCTGCCAAAGTGGCCTTTTTAGGCCCCCTGTTTTGTTGAAACTGCCTGTTGAATGTGTTTTAGCTACACACGGCTACACATCAAGTTACACAGTTCCAGTTTTAGCTGACCTCGCATTTGTATTGTTTTTTTTTACAATCAGAAGTCAGCATATACTGGTTATGTATTATAGCTTGATGTGTAGCCGTGTGTACTATCTGCCATTACCTATATAGGTACCTATTTTACTGTCTACTCCACCTCGCTCCTTGGAATGTCGCAAGTCCCAAACTAACAAATAGCTCCGACAATGTTCAGTTAGTTTCGTGGTGGTTATTATTAAAAACGTGCCCAGGAACATGATGCAACTAATTCAATCCCTATCGTCATTTCAGTTGTCGAGCAGTAACCAACTGCGAAGCTGGAAGTGTAATTGAAAATTGTATTGTTTTATCGCTACAATTTAACACATTCAGTAAGTAATGTTTCGTTTCTGTCAAAGTTTAAAAGAGCCCTGAATGTGCCGGCAACAAGTTCAACTTGGGGCAATTGGTTTTGCTGTCTTTGTCTGGTGTGTGTGGGACACAATGGTGGTGTCCCTCTCGGGTACGACGCGGTCCCGACGCGCGTGGTGTTCCGACCGACTAGCGCTGTAACCACAGAGCACGCTGTAACTGTTCTGTAGATGTAGAGCTCCACACATGCGCTGCGGCGACTGCTCGGAGTGGCCGGCTGAATCGCCGTGAATCGCAATCGCGTCCTTAGTACACTGCGCCTGACGTCAGCACCGCATCGTCTATTCCAGTTTCGCAGATCATAAAAATGGTAACAGAAAGTGATTCAGTCGTGTGAGATATTCCGAGGCGGCCAGTCACTCCATGGGCGAGTGATCCGCGACATAGCGTGGATAGCGCGCTTATTTGACCCACGTGCGTCGCGTTTACCGGTGAACGCGATTGATTTTTTGCGGAATGGGTGAAGAATCTCAGGCCAGCAATGGCAAAGTGGTTTTAAAACGTAAAATAACATTGTTTAACGGAGTTGGCATTATTATTGGGACTATTATTGGTTCCGGAATATTTATATCTCCGACTGGAGTATTCTTATATACTGGGTAAGCAGAGTGTTAAGTTTCCCGCCTTTTGGACTGTTTTCAGCCACTTGTTCGCGTGTTCAAATAGAATTCTTCAGTTTTTATCGGTTCGCACTTATCGCTGAATTCGAAACGCACGATTTGTTTGATAAATAAACAAAGTTCAGATTGCTAAATTACAATGAGGAAATGGGATATTTTCGTCAATACTTTAAGTGAAATGCATCTTTGTCAGTGTTGTGTTATCTATTAAGTTTTGTTTATGGATTTACTTTATATCACGACTTTATTAATTACAACTGCTTCCTTGATTTCCATGTATGTATTAGGTATCTTATCTACGACAGTTTTATTAACTAATAATTAACTAATAAAATTTTCTATGAGATATTTAATAGTACTAACAATGTCTTAATAAAAAATACTGCACCAATAAATGCAAGGCAGTTCAAAGTTTGCAAAACGAAGTTTATAAATAAGTCGGTTTATATAACAGTAAAGTTGCGCTACCAAATTAACGCAATCCCAAATAATGCGTGCATAAATTACCTATGTTATTACATAAGTACCAGTTTTATTGTTAAAGTATTGGTCAGTAGGTGACACCGGTTGCAAACTTTCATTTATGGCAATGTACCTACGCACACCTGTGGCTTGGCCATGGCTTGGCTGTCATGCTTATGTACAGCCAACATGTCAAGTCAATGAACCTGCCCAATTTTCTGAAGTAGCTAGTGACATATTAACGAATTCCTACCTACTTGGAATATTTTCCTAAATAACTAATATTATTAAGCTAATATAACTGTGACTTCTTAAACTCTTCATTCAGTAGGCAAATATAGGGTGGCAGGGACGTCGACGCACAACCTGTTATCATAGATTCAGTACATAATTCTGAACCACCCTGCGTCGAAATTTTTCGAAAGTTATAAAAAAAAAAAATTAGGTCTGCCATATATTTTAGCCTCGCAGGTATTGCACTTTTCTATAAAAAAACAGTTTTTTTATATGGGAGATCTAGAAACATGTGCTGAATTTCATGGTTTCAATTAGCGCGTCGATGTCCCAGTTACCCTGAAGATACGTAATTGTAACAGTTTTGAGTTAAACTTATAATTTCTAAAACTTTACGAAGACTGTGGTGTTATCTGTACCTACTTATCATTCTGATTCTGCAGGTAACCAGACGGTTCCAATAACAAGAGTGGTGAGCGTGCCCCTCTCAATTTAGCAACACGGCCAAGGTTGCTTAGCGGGGACACCTAGGTAGTTACTCTAGGCATCTTATAGAATATAGTTAAACCCTTTAGGAATCTAAAGTTAAGAAGTGTTTTTGTATCGCGACACTCGCCACTCACGATGCGGTAACATAGCATTTTTTTTTTTTTTTTAAGGATGGGAAATCATCAAATGACCCCTCCCGCTCTGGGTGGAGCGGAAGGGAGTGTCAGACTCTTACTGACTAAAACCCATCCGTGTTCCTTCCTTAGCCCTTTATGTTCCGGGGCAGCGGTAACCCTTTCGGACAATCCCGCTGCCCCGGCAGGCTTCGGCCCTAACGGGCCCCTCCTTTGATGCTGACATCTCTTTGAGGCGCGCGTGGAACACATACGCGCCGTCCGGCACGGGCCTGGTCCTGATCGGACGGCGAGCTACCCATTACTCGCCGTCCGCAGGCCCGCGCCTACGGTGGCCGGGAGTCGTCACGCGGCTCCCGACGCCCGGAGCGTCTACCGCGGCGGCTGGGACGGGCGGCTCTCTCAGCTCTCTCCCTCGCCCATCCCGCCACCTCCTTCGCTAGCATGACTGCTTCGCAGAAGGAGGTGACTGCCTCCCACTCCCTCTCGCCCCGGACCATGGCTTGGACCAGGGCCGGGCGCGAGAGGTCGCCGCCGCTGCCGATCGCCTCTACGAGGACACGGCGGTGCTCTGCCCAAGCGGGACAGACCTCCACCGTGTGCTCCACCGTGTCCTCTGGGCGATCCTCGCAGTGGTGACACCCGGGCGTTTCCTCCCGCCTGATGATGTGGAGGAACCTCCCGAAACATCCGTGTCCGGTGAGGACCTGCGTCAGGCGGTAGGTGAGGGCGCCGTGACGCCTCTCTAGCCACTCCTCAAAGAGGGGCCTTACCGCCGCTATCGCGGCGTGCCCTGCGCTGGGTTGCGACAGTCGCGCTTTCCATGCCGCCATGAGATCGCGCCGGAGGTCTGTCCGCTCCGCAGCAATTTGCCGCGGAAGCGGGTTTTCCCCCCGGCGTAGTGCCTCCGCGCGCCACTCAAAGAGGCGCGCGAGGACTATCGCCTCCAGATCCCATGGCGGCAGTCCGGCAAGGAGGCTTGCCGCCTCGCGCGAGATCGTGCGGTACCCCCGTATCAGCCTTATGGCGACCACCTTTTGGGGCGCGTTCAGGTAGTGGGCGGCTCGAAGCCGCAGTGAACGCGCCCATACCGGGGCGCCATATACGGCCATGGACCGCACGACCCCCGCGTAAAGCCTCCGGCAGGAGGCGTTTGGCCCCCTCAGGTTGGGCAGGAGCCGCTTGAAAGCGGCCCCAGCCCGTTCCAGTTTGGGGGCCAAACGTCGGAAATGCTCCACGAAGTTCCACCGGCTGTCGAGGACGAGACCCAGGTATTTCATCGTCGTCTCGACGCCGATGTGAACCCCTCCTACCGTCAGTTGGGATCCCGATGGTGGCCCGTTCCGAAGCCCATGAAATGTCATGGCTTCGGACTTGTGCAGAGCCACCTCGAGACCCAACTGCCGGATCCTCTCCACGACTATCGCAACCCCGCGTGTCATTGCGTCGGCCGCCGCCTGATGCGACCTCCCCTGCGCCAGGACCAGCGTGTCGTCAGCGTACCTACTGCTTGAATTAACATAGGTCCCTACCTACATAATTTCAACTGATGACCATGCAGATACCTACGTGGATTTCGAGAAACCCTATGGAAACTAGTCAAAAGCTCCAAGCTTAGTGGGAACAATTGTTTCGTAATGTGTTTACATCCTACCTATTTCGTAGTAGGCATTATTTAGCTGCTGGTTCAATTAACATACTTAGTTCAAACTGATGACTATGCAGATATTTCTGCTTACATTACGTATAACGGTTTGGTGTCCGCAACTACGTCCAAGCGCGCATTTTACTTAGATAATGATTTGTAAGTAGGTAAGTACCCAAAATAAAATAAAAATTCTGTTTACATAAAAGTAAAACTACAGCATTAAATATCAATTGCTGATAACTGTAATAACAAGCTTACCGCGGCTGGTTCGTGGATGGGTGACCATCTTTACGTATCAAGACCCCTCCTTGCCTCGGAAAGTACGACTTTCGTGGAACTTTGGCAGTCGTTACGGGTCGTCAGGACCCCGAAACTCTGACAACCAGTCTTACCAAGAGGAATCGTATTACCGACTACAAGTACAGAAAGGCAGTCGCTTCATGTTAAATATTGTATATAATAATATAACAGTATTAAGCTGCATCCGGTGAGGCTGGAAGACGACCGCAATATTTATGTACAGACGCCAGCACATCAACCCACTACAACTCTGTCTGTACTTAGTTGGAAAAAGGCTAGGCTCGATGATGACTAAAGTTTATCCGTAATATTTATTTTTAACAAATGCCTGATTCAATTAACACCCTTTCTGCCTTCTGCCATTTTAACCTATTTCCAATAAAGAACGGTAACTATTTTCTTAATAATTGACTTGTTAATTACCGCAATCTACAAACGGTATTCGGGTCAATGACCCTATGACCCTTCACTTTCTTACATATCGTATGTTCTATATACTTAGATAATGATCTTTTAAAAAGGGATTAATGGAAATTCGATACCTTATCGACTTCATAGGGGCACCTGAAAGGATCGAGTTTCGTGCCCCTATTCTATTTTAATTTCGTTGTAAGCCCTTTGGGTAGGCTGGTGATGAGCGTTTATGTCGTACGGCAATTCATACAAACTTTCAAGCCCTTGTTTTCCGAAAAAAATGAACCGGTTTAAAAAAAAAAGTTACTTATGAACATTTTCGAAAAATAGTGTTACAGCCAAATTAGACCGATTTTAAAGCCTCCATAGAAACAGAGATTTCCAGTTATCTTTTTATAAATAAGACATTTCGAAAATGTTAATGTAACTTTTTAGACCTTTGTATCCTGCTTATGCGTATGAAGTTTCATTAAAACCGGTTCATTCATTTCCAAAAACAAGGGCTTGGAAGTTTGTATGAAATGCCGTACGGCCGCGGCGTAAACATGATTTCAATTTCAACGTATGAGACATTTTTCAAATTCAAAGGCTACTACTTCTGAGCTGACCGATGTTCTGCCCGCGACTTCGTCCGCGGAAATATCTTGTCCCCCCGCTGTCCACCGCGTCGCGCATCGCATAGCATATTATGTCCGCCCTATGACTTCGTTTTTGCTCAGCGTTCTATCACACTTTTTTTTTTTGCTCGGCTCGTAAGGGGCTTGCGTGATGTTAAGCCGCTTAGCTATAGCCTATAGCCTTCCTCAAGAATTGGGCTATCAAATGCATAAAGAATCCGACTGGTAGTTCCAGTGATTATCGCGTTTAAACAAACTCTTCAGCTTTGTATTGGTATATATAGATTTATATTATAATGTATGCTGATCAGCAGATTCTAGTTACACGATAAATAAACGTACCAAGTTGATGACTGAGATGTAAGGCAGTTAGCTACTGTACCAAACCTGTTAACTGGCAACCACACCTCTTTTTCCTAGTAGGTACCATAGAAGATTACTTTGCCGTGTGTCATTAGTTCATTACTCATTACTTCCCAGAATTTGATCCTTATTGACGACACCTTATCACGGTGCAATAATACAGGCAGTTTTTTTTCTCGTTCGATTCTTAGTTAGAGTAATTGATTTTTCGAAAATGGAATGATACAGTTTAATTTTTCATCAATATCGACCCCGTGACTCCTTTAAACATTTTTCGATATCCATACTAATATTATAAATTCGAAAGAAACTCTGTCTGTCTGTATGTTACCTTTTCACGCCTAAACCACTGAACGGATTTCGATAAAAATTGTCAGAGAGATAGATTGCATACCGGGGAAGGACATAGGATAGTTTTTATCGGCATACCTTGCGGGCGAAGCCGCGGGCGGAAGCTAGTTACCTATAGTTTCGGATTTGGTCATTCATGCTGACTTAAAACATTCACCCTATATGCAGACGAATTGATAACCGCCCTCTTTCAGTTATAGGTTAGAAATAAATTTGTATCTCATGGTCTTTCATTTAATCTCGTTAACTCGCAGCTGGCGGGGGTTTATTTAACAAAACTCACAAAACTAACTGTCACTAAAAATTGGGGGCGATATCAGTAACGATATCGAGCGCAGGGTTCGTATTTCATATATAGTTACAATAAATCCTTGAATAGAAAAGTAAACAAGTCGTTAATTTAATGTTTTCGTGTTATAAGATGAGGATGTTTTGCAAATAATTAGTTTGCTTAAGGTAAAAGTTTAAAAATAATCAACTTTGTTTGTGGTGTACCTACCTACTCCTACGATGTTTATATTTTTCTACTTTTTATTTTATTTTATTAATAATTGTATATGATGACGCTATTGCACAGAATAACTTTTATTCGCCCTGAATATCCTTTTAAAAATCTTACAAATCGGATTTTTCTAAGTCGTCAGATTTAGAGAAAGCCCACAATTTCTTTATCAGACGGTTAGACCCAATTTTATTTTTGGCCCTTCTTTGAAATCTGAAAATGGACTCCTGACCACGGGGCTCCTATCAGAAACTTGTCAAATATTTTCGGTGTTCTCTAATTATGCCACACCTAATCAGCTATCGACTTTTCGCCCTGCATAATTTATGCTTGCTCAAAAACCCTCTGGGCTCCCCTACCAAATGTACGTACCGTAATTGCAGTATATTACCTAAACATTTAACAAGTACTGCAGTCACGTTCAGGATTTTTTCACGATAGTTTTTCAAGGCACGACTGACACGCTTGCCTAGTTTCATTCATAACTCTAAAACTGGTAGACCGTGGCACTGAAACTCTCTCTAGACAATATTAGTAGGTTGCACTATAGCACTCACCATAGACAATTTTATACCCTTTAGGTAGGTAGGTACTTTAAATTGTAACATCCGAAATGCTTAAACATGTTTAACGTGTATCTAATTTAAACATAGAAAAATGCTTATGAAAACAGGATGGATAGTCTTTTAGTGATCTCTACCACGACTACAGCTACAGCTTTGATTATATACTTGTAATCAAAGACCTACAGAATCTGATGTTTGGATTTTGTGAACTCTCGAGAAAAATACGCATCTAATAATAGTTACAATAGTATTCGTTAGATACAAACAATTCCATCTGTCAAGTTAAAATATTGAAGTATTATTTCTCATAATATTATCAACTCCTGTTACATAAATAAGTTGATGATAAGCCGTGTTATTTATATCGATAGGTAATTATGTACTTAGTACATACATTGGGGCTTGGTTGTTTCTAATACCATAGAGTAAGTAAGTATAAGTACTTAAGTAATTAACTAGGTAACATTAACCGCAAGGCAACCGCAAACCAACGGCAAAATCTAATCCTATATCTAGTATATTTATCTACCTAACATATTCTTAAATTCTACCTAATTGTAATGACTGAATCGTCTCAGCTCCAAATAGTGCCCCTACGAATAGACTCAACTCAATACTCGAAATGTAATTAGGGATGAGAAAACACTTTAGGATAACAAATTATGTATATGGGACTTCCCGTATTGAAATACTTAGCGTATAGGTACTAATGACCTCGTTCTGCAGTAGGATAGCTAGCTGCTATGCTACTACTGATGTAGCATTTGTTGAACCTCTGCTATAACGGAACGTATACTTTTACGAGACAAAATCCTTAATCGAATGTATAGAAATCTAAATTGATGCAGATAGGTAATTTAATTAATTCGCATTTCAATTCACCTGCCACACAGTGGAACGAATGTATGGGAGCGGTTGGACGTAGACATGTCCGAAAAATAAGAGTAAAATTATGACAAACTAATGATGCCATCTTATTCGATTACTTAATGCCTTCATAAATTGTGGTGATGAATTTCTTCATAACTCCCATATTTCGGGAGTAATTTGAGAAAATGTGAAATTTTACTATGAAAATGAGTGTATCGAGCTCTCTCCCTCCTGATTCCGGGCTTGTTTCAAGTAGCGGTCTCTAATATCGTAATGCTATTACTAAGAGCTATATTTAATACTAAGACACATAGTGCGCCAAATGTGCACTTTCTGGGATAAAAGGAAATGAAAATTTAAAAAAAAAAACGTTTTTTCCCCATTTGTATTTACTTTAAACCGCAGACAGACTTATTAAGAGGTCTATAAATATATTATATATATACAGAAATATATATTAACAAAAATATTCACAAGAACTGATGAGAGTATGACTTTTAAGTAAGTTGATAATAAATTACCTAGTTTCATTAAAAGTACAATAAATAATTAAGATGTAAGCTCTAATTTACTAAGTTACACATTTTAAAACAATAACATCATTTAATTATCTTCGTCATCATCATCATCATCAATTAATTCAAATTCAGAATCGATGTCCGCTAAATCATTTATGTTAACAAATTCGATATCACTTTTCTCAGAATCCGTAAGCTCATAAAATTCCTTAAAAGAAGATTTTTTTACAAACTTATTTCCTTTTGGACGGATACTTGTAACAAGTGGATCAGAAGACAGTAAAAGATTGTGCATAATATCTTCATTGCATGAGATACTGCTATGCTTTCGAGAATGCCCCTCTCTATATTTTCTAAAATCTTTATTTCTAGCCTCAGATGCCTCTTCGGATAGAAAACCAATGGGCACAATTGACATGTTCTGAACTATGTCTGGCCCATGCATTAAAATTTTATGAAGTGAAGAAGGCATATAATACCATGGGTATAACTCCACGTAAAGCTTAGCAGTATCAAAGCAGAACTCTCGGAATTTAGTTACGTTGATCTTCTCTCCTGATGAAATACACTGCAAGATCACACAGATTTTTCTTAAAAGCATAGCATCTATTCCGGTCAGTTCAGCAGATTTACTGTAGTTTTCAAAAAATCTCCTTGCCGAGTTGCCATTGTTGGTGGATCCACTGCCTTGTTTCACAACATCGAGAAGTAAGCCCGTTTCTCTTCTTACAGCCTCTTGAACTCTTTTCTTCCTGTCATCAACTT
This sequence comes from Gortyna flavago, assembly GCA_963669345.1. Lineage (NCBI taxonomy): Eukaryota > Metazoa > Arthropoda > Insecta > Lepidoptera > Noctuidae > Gortyna > Gortyna flavago. Next base: position 7,413,658 of record OY770128.1, on the reverse strand, counting down.
GCCTTTTTGCTATATCACCCCTTACTTGCCATGATTTTATGTCTAATTTGTAGGAAATGTGTAATAAGCATTCCATTGAGCGAATCCAAGCGTGAAGGGTGCTTAAGCTATATTTATACATGTCCTCGTTTGCGTGTTTATCTTTGATTAACTCTAAATTATTCATTTCTTTAGGACAAGCCTTGCATATGTCACACACTGAAGCTGCTGTATTGGATATAATGGAATGAATTTTACCATCAATCATTGTCAACAGCAGTTGGTGTTTGACACTAATTCCATCAGTGATGGTGGATGGAGTTAAGGCTTCAATCTCTGCTTCGATTTCAGCCATCTCTCTCTGCACATTTTCTTTGGTTTCCTTTATAAACTTAAACAATATTGGCCGGCAAAATGAAGTGGAAGATGGTCGCTCGTTTTCCCAAATTGTTACACCTTTTGAGACGAGCCGCAGTGGTACAAGACTAATCATAAAATTACTAGCAAGATCGATTTGCTCATCTTCACTCGTCCTTTGATGATAAATGCTTTGGCTAGATGATCCGTCAAAACCCCATTTGCTGGTCAATACGAGCTGTTGATTGGGATCAACAGGGGTTTCTAACGACCTAATAAGTCTTCTTGAGGTTAAATCCATCAAGGCTTGTAATTTGATTTTTGCAGAGCTCTCTGTAACTGTGAGATCTTCTTTGGCCGGATAGCACTTAATTTTTTCTTTAACCAACATGTAGTAACTCGGGTATTGAAGAGCTCCTTCTTGAGTGTTGAAATCCCGAAGAGTGTTATAGCGCCATTTCGATAAGTTCATCGATACATAAAGAGCCAATGCCTTCAAAGGGGATATTTCCCGTACCTGAATTGATTTACCTTCAATGAAGGCTTTGATTTTTGAGGCCTCTTCTGGATTCTCCGTCAAGTATTTCATAACATAAGCTGTATCGCTTTGTCCTGCCTTTTGAAGCGCCCTTTCGGCCGAAAACATAATTTCAGCGCTGCTACTGCTGCATGAAAGACTATATTCAGTGCGTCTTCTTTTTTGCCGGTTACTAAGGTCCTCAAAAGATTTACGAGGACTAGGATGTGTACAAGTTGAAGCATCAGATTTAGCAGGAGAAATTATGGGCTCGATGACGTCACTTATATTTTCTGTAGAAGGTTCCATATTTTCATTCTGTAATTCCGGCCATTGAATTGCAGCCTGTAGCCAAATCTCATGTTTCTTCCGAAACTTATCTGTGCTTCTTCCAGACTGTGTCCATTTTGCATAAATGCGGTAGCAAAATCGACGACACCAGTCTTTTAAACTTGTTTCAGCACTTTCACATAACTGAACACAACTGTTATCTTTTAAAACACTGAACAAATAGTTAAAGTCGCGTAAATCTTTATGTGCGCGTGCGCATAAAGCAACGTGAATATCAAGATTTGTATTAAAATTTGGAAAATACATTGCGAGATTAGCTTGGATACAACGAGGTGTAAATCAACACTGATTTTAAAGTTACTAATAGTGACCTATTTATATAAAATCCAGGTATCCCAGGTATCCTTTGTTAAATATTGCAAGGTAATTAGTTATTGTGATAATTAGTAAATGATGCATGCTAAATTAGTGTATTAAGAGCCATTTAGTAATTAAATAATAGCAATGTTCTTATCAGTAATCATTAGTGCATCAGTTTTATATGTAAACCTTAAGTCCCTAATTATATATCCTAATTAGCTTATATCTTCTCTAATTGGCTGCTCAGAAATGTTATTGTAATAAGGTAAACCTTTAGAAAAACGGTTTTAATCAACAAAATAAACAAAAAATAAAAAAATTGTGTTATAAAATAAACATCACTCTTTATCCCAGAAAGTGCACATTTGGCGCACTATGTGTCTTAGTATTAAATATAGCTCTTAGTATTAGCATTATGATATTAGAGACCGCTACTTGAAACAAGCCCGGAATCAGGAGGGAGAGAGCTCGATACACTCATTTTCATAGTAAAATTTCACATTTTCTCAAATTACTCCCGAAATATGGGAGTTATGAAGAAATTCATCACCACAAGTTATGAAGGCATTAAGTAATCGAATAAGATGGCATCATTAGTTTGGCATAATTTTACTCTTTTTTTTCGGACATGTCTACGTCCAACCGCTCCCATACATTCGTTCCACTGTGTGCCACTACTATCAATTCCCATTGCTTATTTTTCCATGAACTTATTATCTTTATTTGTCGTAGGTCAGTTGGTGCGTCATTGATAATATGGCTTGCGAGCGGTCTGCTTTCAACCCTGGGGGCCCTGTGCTACGCGGAGTTGGGCACCTCCATCACGAGGTCTGGAGGTGACTACGCCTACATCTACACGGCCTTCGGGCCCCTGCCTGCCTTCCTGCGCATGTGGATCGCGCTACTTATTATCAGACCGACCACGCAGGCCATAGTGGCCCTCACCTTCGGCCACTACGTCGTGAAGCCTTTCTTCCCGGAATGTGACCCACCGGAACTGGCTGTCAAACTTCTTGCTGCTGTATGTTTATGTAAGTAAAGCGCTTCTAGTTTTTCATATGTATTTGATTTTAGCTGTTGCCTGTTGAAAATTAGACTAGGTCCTTACCCAGGTCGTGGTCTATCTGTGTGCCAAATTTGATCCAAATTTGTTCAGCTGTATTAGCGTGAACTCGTACGTAACAAACAAACTAAGTATTAGTTTGGATTGCCTGCGACTTCATCTGCGTGCATTTTGTTTTTAATACAAATATCCCGCAGGATGAAAAGTAGCCTACGTCCTAATCCAGGTCATGGTCTACGGATGTGCCTTTCATCCAACAGACGGTTTAGTGTGAAAGCGTATCAAAAAAAAAATCAAATCTTTTCTCTTTATAGGTAAATAAATACTAGTTTAGATTTGTATAGATGTATAGATGTGAAGGACGTTATGGAACTATGGAATATAATTTTAGTACGGTTTATGTTTATGGTATATACTAAGACACATTGATGGATAAGACTGGGCAGCTCGTTGATGTATACTTACGATTAACACTGCACGATCTCAATGTCAATCTTAATAAATGATAAGAACTGATTTCCCCCTAATGTTCTTTAAGTGACGCGAGTAAATTAAATAATGGCAAATCAAAATGAAATCGACAGCATGAATTGGGTTAAATTGATGATAAACGATGTGGATTTTTTGTGGAAGATTTTAAATTAGCAGCATTTTATATGTATTGGCCAATGGCGGTTGACTCAATATCTATCTATATCTATATCTTCTATCTATCTTCTATATCTATCTATCTATCTATATCTATCTATCTATTCTATACATATAATAAATCTGTAGACGAGACGTTTCTGTACATTGAAAATATTTCCAAAAAAAATTGTTGGGGTGTTAAAGGATAACCAACAGATGCCATTTCATCAATTTTTGTCTGTTTGTCGGTTTGTCTGTTTGTCTGTTTGGATGTGACAGATTATTGATTTGAACAGGGTCAACGTAAAAAGTACCAAACCAATACGGTTACTTTTTATACTCAAATATGGTGTAGAACTCGGAGCAGTGATTAGTTTTTATTTCATCGCAATCGGTTCACTCTATCAAAAGATATAATCAATTTAAAGTATTCTAGAACAACTTTTTACGTTTTTTAGTAACACGTAACGACATCTATTGGCGCGATATAGTACCTACTAACGAAAACATATTGTTGTTGTGATGTGAATAATCACGTCCTATTAGTTTATGCTTACTTAAATGACGAAATAACACAGATACCTACTTATGTCTATGTTATTTTAAAAAGTAATGATAATGATTATAATATTAAACAAAATCGCTTTCCATTGATGGTTTATTTAGTGGCGCCTGTGGCGCTAAAATAATTTTAAACAAAAAGTGAGGATAATGTAAGATAATAATAATTAATGTGGTGTTCTGAGCGATAAAGAAGTTAGATAATTATTGATATAGAAAGTTGAGTAACGCAGAGCGTTTTTTAACGAAGTTCTTATATGGAGCTTGCGGTAGGAGTTCTAAGGGAGAAATCGTCAAATAACGAAAAAGCGTTATGCCTCATTTTTCAAAGTCATAGGTAGATAGAGACACACACACAGAGAGAGAGAGAGAGCTATTTTTCATGGTTTCCGAGGATCCTGACCCCGGTAAGTGAGGTCAAAAAGAAAATCAAAGATGGCGGTTGCCTAAATTTTTAACTTTTTCGTCATGGGTGTCGTTTTCATGGTTTTCGAGGGTGCTGAAGTCGAGAGTCAGGTCAAAATGAAAATCCAAGATGGCGGCTGCAATTTTTTTTTATCATGTTTGTCGTTTTCATGGTTTTTGAGGGTGCTGAAGTCGATAGTCAGGTCAAAATGAAAACCCAAGATGGCGGCTCCATTTTTTTTAAATGTTTTGTCATGGGTGTCGTTTTGATAGTTTTCGAGGGTGCTGAAGCCGATAGTCAGGTCAAAATGAAAATCCAAGATGGCGGCTGCAATTTTGTTTTGATTTTTTGTCATGGATGTCGTTTTCATAGATTTCAAAGGTGCTGAAGCCGATAGGCAGGTCAAAACGAAAATCCAAGACGGAGGTTGCAATTTTTTTTATGGGTTTCGTTTTATTGGTTTTTGAGAGTGCTGAAACCAATAGTGAGGTTAAAATGAAACTGTAACGGCATACCCACCGTCGATTGGCCCATGAACCGTTGGTGAACATTATCTTTAAACTATTTACTTTTTTCCAAAGGACTTTTCACCCACGAACGTTTTGCCAACATAACTCTACGTCAGTGAATGCTTTACCCACAGAATGTTTTGACCAATAACTTTTCACCCAAAGAACAAGGCCAACAGACGCCGGGAAAGGTGAAAGTAAAATAATAATAAGACGTAGTCCTTTATTTCTGTGAAAAGGGTATAAAGTAACCTAATCAAGCCTAACCTCGGGGTGCCCTTCGCTCGCTTTGCTCGCTCACTTGAGCCGCCATCATCCCTTCGAACCCTACCTGTCCGAGTCGGGGTGCCCCAAGTCCCGAGCTCGCTTCGCTCGCCCTTGCATCCTTAGTTCTATTTGACATGGGTCAAATGTTCTTTAGGTGAAAAGTTATTGGTCAAAACATTCTGTTGGTTAAGCATTCACTGACGTAGAGTTCTGTTGGGGAAACGTTCGTGGGTCACAAGTCCTTTGGATGAAAAGTTAATGGTGTTGACCAACGGTTCATGGACCAATCGACTGTTGGTAAACCGTTTCAGTACTGGTTAAAATGAAAGTCCAAGATGGCGGCTGCAAATCGAAAAATTCGTAGTGTGTCGTTTTCATGGTTTTCGAGAGTGCTGAAGCTGATTGTGACGTCAAAATGAAAATCGAAGATGGCGGCTGCAATTTTCTTTTTCTTTTTTTATCATGTGTGTCGTTTTCATGGTTTTCAATATAAACTTACACGACTTTGTGTGAAATAAAATAAAATACAACCGACTTAAAAACACACTTCAAAGTGCAATTGACCTTTGGTTTCAGAAGTCTGTAATTTCTTGTCAACGTGCAACGTCTTCCCAAACTAAGGTTATTTTGCACTTTGTAGGGTTTTTTATGGAAGTCGGTTATATTTTTTTGTAATTATACTTACAATTTTTTTTCTGGTTTTCGGCAGTATAAGGTCTAAATCAAAATCATGTCTAAAGTTTTCATCTGTTTCATCTTCGTAGTTTAAATGGCGGCCGGTGTCAAATATAACCAAAGTTTAATGGGTTGCTTTTTACACGGGCAACTTTATGTAGAAGCTCTTCATTAATGTATTCTTCCTTTTATCATCTAGATATCTCGATGCTTTATAAGGCATAATATTGGTAGGTATATATGATATCTTCAATACCAAGTTAAGAAATTCTAAATTTACCACAGAGAAGAAACCAGGACTTAGAAAAACTAACTTCAAACTTCACCTACTAATCTCAGATATACTTTAGATAAAATGGTGATATGATTTTACAAGTTGGTATTCTAAGACAGACGCAAAATAAAATGGACATAATTATGGCTGTTTGGTTAGATAATCAGCCTCGAGCAGGCGCTTTTATTTTAATTTATTCTCATAAATCAAAGTGACACTTGGTCGCATTGTCATTATGAACCATGAAGACGCAGTGATTGCAGTCGAAAGGGCGACGAAGTGGTAGCGAACCCTAGCTAGGTAAGAAAAGCGTTACCAGGCAAGATCTGATGATTCTTCCTTTTCAATGAAGGAGTGGCAATTACACCTTTCCTAAGCGACACATTACATATTGTTTTCCGACATCCACGCGAACGAAGTCGCGGGCACAGCTAGTTAATTAATATATTGCAATAAAAGTAAATTACAATAGTTACTGGAACACTTGTTTTGGTTTTCGTCAGCTGTAATGTAGGTAAATACATTACACTAAATTGTATAAAGGTTTTTGAATGGCATCGTACTTAAATCGCTACAATATAAACTTTAAGAAGGTATCTCATTTTTATACTATACAAAAGGCAAGATTAATAAAAGCACGTTAATTTGACTTATTATGTGTTTTTAACTCGAGCGTGCAACTTGCACGCGAGCGATTTAAAATGTAGATGGCATGAAGGTTTGTTACCAACTGATTGTAAACGGTTCTGAACTGTAAAAAGCGTAATTAAAAATACTTAAAAAAGAAACTTATTAAAATCATACATGTTCATTTATGTAAATCCAGTTGCAATCGTGGTAAATATATTCTAGTCCTTCAATTAAAATCAACAAACAAAGGCAGATCTAAAGTCAACCGCGTCGTCGATTAGGTACAATAAATCCGTTCTAAATATAGGCTCATACTAAATACGAGGTCTCTGACATCGCTGACTTGTGACTTCTTCATAACTAATAAAGAACGGAATTTGTCTGATCAATACTCAGTACCTACTCTGTTGTTGTGGTTCCTAAGCAACTTCATGGCCATGTTGATACAATCCGTTGGGAATGCTTTCTTTCGATCTTCGTTCACGGCTCGGGTGTCAGCATTGTTTGGACAAACAATCATCGGCTTCCTTCCTATGCTGAAAACCAATTGCCCGTAGTTTTCTTTTGCGTATAATGATGCAATAGTTATTAGTTCATTCAAGTCAAATCAAATCAAATCAAAATCGTTTATTTGCATAAAATGATGGTAGGTACAAAAGATGATATGTAAAATTGTAGTGCAGCAAAGACACATTCCGCCATGTAATGATGGCATGCAAATATTTAATATATGAAGTAGGTAGGTAGGTATATATCAACAAAATGTAGTAATATACTAATTACGTAGTTAATTAAATTAACAAAGGAACAAATAATTAAAAAAATATTATACTTAATACATTTCTGAAGTGGTAGGACTGACAACATTTTTTGTTCAGAAATTCGCCTACAAAATGAAAACTATGCGATATCAGCCATTTTTTCAAAATAACACACAAAGTCATCGTCGTGTTTATCTCTTTGTAAGGAATTTCGAGTTTCTTCAAGATTTTTGATTATATTGGAGTTATCCCCGTTATCATCTACGGCTTCTCCCACTGCATTTGCACAGTACCTACCTAACCAATATTCGTACATGAAATCAAGTGATTCAACGGATTTGACGTAGAGTTCGTTCATTCGAGCACGGTAACAGATAAACTAACTTGCGTAGGACACAAAATATTACCTAAGAACCAGTATTTTTAGTTTTTGTTACTATTGTGGTTACTCAAGCCAAACCCCTGTGTGCCCAACTTGGATAAACAATACATACAATTTTGTCGAGTTCGTGACACGCCACACTTCGCCACAATACGATTGCAACAATAGGTAGCCAGCGTGTCGATTTATTACGATACGAGAGAATGTGTGTCAACGTAACTTTCCGATGCTGCTACAAGTAGGAGTACGTGGTTCATTAGAAAAACTTCTACCGAAAAAGTGTAATTTTTAATGAAGAGTCTTAGAAAACACATTGTGCTTATTAACAAGTAGGTAGGTACGCCATGTTAGCCAAAATCTGGGCCTTATCTGATCCATTCTAGAAGATCTAAATAAATGAGTGCTAAAATATGTAATGAATGATGAATGTACCTAATTTGAAGTCCTGTACTTTTGAAGTGCAAACTCACAAGCCATATGAAAATAAATTCGTCGGTCAACTGACGCATAACAAGCTAACCGTTCAGATTGACATCACTAAACTTGTATCTCAAACTCTCAAGTCAAGAAAAAGTGTAGATGTAGTTCGAATCGGAATCGTTACTAAAACAACGGCAGACTGGTCCCCTATCACTGTATGTCCACATTGGGTATGACCAACTGTTCGGCAGTACCCCTCTTTTTTATTTATAGACTTGACCCTACCTAGGAATATTGTCTGAGAGAGAAGGATTGATAATACTTAATACTCTTTCGATTGTAGAGAAGAATTTAAAACATTGGATATTATAATGTTACTTAGGGGCCTATTTCATAATGTCGAACAGATCAATAAAAAAAATGGTACAGAACTTGTATAAAATTATATCTATTAGGGTTAATCCTGCAGTTAGGCTCGTACCAAGTATACGTACTTTTTTCCAAGTTCACATTTATACATATAACCGGAAAGTTGGACTAGCTAGGCCCAATCGTATTTATAACTGGTTGCTCCAAACAGGAAACGAGAACTTGTCTTTAAAATACACAGTCCACTCATCCATAAGCTCGATTCAAGTTTATATTTGTTGGTCAGAAACTCGCCTAGCAACATCTCCGATTTATCGTCCGTTATCAACTGACATACAAGTCATTTGCTAATGCGAAATTAATTGCTTACCCTTTCAACCCTTGTTCATGGTAATCAAATTCAAGATAACGATGTATTTATCTATTTATACATGCATTTCTAACGGGACCTAGTCTCATATAGCTACATAACTAATGGGATTCCGTCGGTGCAAACCATCCTGATAATTTTTATTAATTAGTGGCAGTCTTGCCTACGTAGAGCATGAATAAATTGACCAGTTTATTTATAACACTGTAGTTATGCGTGTAATGTGGGACCTCAGGTATGTGGTGGCGTTTACCATTTTTCCTCAATTCATGTGGTCATCTAGGTTTATGTAGAATCATTACTTAATTAGTCATCCATCACAACAGTGTTTATTACTGTTTTGTAGGGACAGGGAGTTCCCTAAAATGATACCTACTTACAATATTTAGTCACCACAGTACTTTGCCATTGATTTTGTCCTCTACATGGCCTAGCCTGTTTGAATTTTAAAAATCTGATCTAACTCCTTGCCTACATTACCAAAGAGCCTCTATTCAGCATTTATGTTTGGGCTTGACTTTCATGAATTAGTCAGTGAGTGAGTGTTTTTGTTTTTGTTTCAATAAATAGGTACCAAAAAGTCGGTACAATTTCCTTAACTACTTAAAACCCAAAGGAAGTTTATTATTACACTCCATTGTTAAAACTTATCTCCAATAGCATGTGCAACTAGCTTAATTTTAGCCATTCATTTAACTGCCTGGGGCGCCGCCGTTCAACCAGCGCAGCGGCCTGAATGATATTCAGCCATTCAATCAAACAGCTAGACAAATGACTTGGATCGCTAACGTTGAACATACATAATATTATATTACCAACTCCACTTAACTCAATTGCTGTTGATAGATGAACTGCTCTGAAAATGAACCTCCATCTTGTCAGTCAATGCTGGCGTAAATTAGTTAACCTATAGCCTGTATCTGTGTGTATGTCTTGTGAAGTTTTCCGTTTGTAAATGATAAACGATGGAAATCTTGGCATGTCCTGGCTTGATTTATTTGTGTGACGCTAAAGTTTTGTAGATCAGATATAATTCATAATGTTGGTAAAAGAGTTGGTAGGCTTAAAATTTATGAAACTATTATGGACCCTGTCGGGCACAGCATAATAGGAGAGAGGAGGAAGATATTAAACTGAGTTTCTGCGTTGTAAGGAAATACGCACTAATTTCAGTTAATTTCTTAATATAAATATGTATTCTTGTCTCAATCTTGGCCCTCCTTGTACTCACGATAGTAGGTAATGTTTATGCAACCTAGTTTCAACAACGCATTTAATTCGCGGAGCGTGGCGGAGCTTGATCTAATGACATGTTCAGGATGCGGTCACCGTAACTCGACTCTTGAAATTACGACTGACAAAGATCTTGTTCTAAACCTTTTACACAATAATGAGAATGAATAAGAAAGTATTTATATGTGATTTATATCAAAGATCAGCATACCTACCGCGATCCACTTTAGGACCTAAACTGAACTGTTCTGCTAATTTGTACCATTACGTCAGTTTAACGATTCAATTTAGGCCGTGCCATCTGGATACCTACCACGAGCTCTTAACGCTCATTCACTTTCAACGATCCAAATGCTGCTGAGCGTATTGGACGTCATGGTACGACTGTGAACGATGCAGTTTAAGAACCTAAACTGAAATGTCTTGTTTTTGAATCGTTTTTAAATAGATCATGGTAGGCCTCCTGCATCCTAATTGCGTAACACACTGTCAATAACAATCTGAATCAATTTGAAGGATATTGCTAATGCATTGACTCACATGTTCGAAAAAAAGTCTGCTCAAAAACGTAAATAAAGTAATGAATGTTGTTGAACTGTCAAAATTGTTAATAAGGGTTTCGAATACCGAATTTTTTCAATGAAAATCTTCAATACCGGGATCCCGGTATTAGAGTCTATTTTTATTATCCAAAATTGTTTAAAAAACATTAAATAAGTAACTAATAAGTTTCACCACAAAACAATACTATACTTACCGTTTTTTAAATATAAAATATTTTTTTTTAATATAACTACTTAAGTGTACTTAAAACTAAGTTTGCAGCTTCGAAAGACCTGTACAAACACGTGGTGCTCCAAAAACCTCGAAATTTTCGGACTTCTTTCAGAGGAAGAGTCATCCAATACATTTTTAAAGTATACAAAACGTGTATCTCGAGTTTTATTGGACCTACAGATAAGGCTGCGCTCCAAATCCTACTAATAATGTTATACCTAAATGTGAAAGTTTGTGAAGATTTTTGGATTTTTGTTACTCAATCACGCAAAAACTACTGAACGGATTTGGATGTTTGGTACACAGTTTTATAAACAGGATTAACACAAATATTTTTATCTCGATATTCCCACGGGATCGAAACTAACGTGGGTGAAACCGCGGGGCGCTGCTAGTTTTGCATATTTAAAAAATGTATTTGGTGACTTTTCCGTAGGATGCACCTTTTAGCGCATGGGAGAATACCGCCGCCCGTTCCCCCACATTCCTTCTTACCTCAGGGATCTCAGGATAGTACTTCTATTGTTCTATGCTCTTGCCTTGACCGAGAGGCAAATACAAAGACTACCATTTTTTTTATTTAATCCCATTCTTACCTGCAAGTATAAGTAAATTGTAACTGTCTAAATAAACCACGAGATAATTAAAATAAGCAGTTATTAAATATACCACAGATAAAAAATTGGTTGGAGATAATATATTAAGCAATATAAAATAAAATCACCGGAAACCCAGTATTGGTTATTTCAAAAGACTATTGTACATGTATAACAAAATAAGATACAGTAGCGACAAGTCTCACCGAAATATGATCCGGATCTGTTTGTCTGGAAGCATGTGACGAACCTGATGACTGACTCGCTGAAAGTGAATCACATAATTAGAACAATTTATTTTGCAACGAATATAATTTGCATGTTGTTCTTAATCGTATGCTGTCCGTAACGTCATGTTTGATGCAGCCGTAAAATGTTTGAAAGAATCCAGGAGGTAATGCTAAAAGTTCATGTCATGTAAGTGTGTCCCCTTGACCGCAACCCTGATGTTTCCAGACGCGAGATTATAAATTTTAATTTCTCCATTCGTTCTAACCATAGTGTGATTTATGTTATTTTTATTTATGTCCTCAACTTTTCTCTATTTTCATGATAGTGCATGGTATTGGGCTGGCTATTAAAAACACGGTGACAAGTGTGTAGGACTGTCTTGTTTATTGTAATGTGCGTTTTGTTTGTTCATAATAAACATTTTTTCTTTGAGCATGAAAATAACAAAACGCATTGGGCTAACATCAGTTAATAGTATAACTAATTAAGGGGACTACATGACCTAAAGCGCGGTCACTATCGGACTGCATAGAAAAGAATGAGAAGCGCGATGACACAACGCTGGTAATTTATTGCAAAATATGAAACAATCATCTATTTACAAACTTCTTAATAAGTAATAAATAATTCATCACTGAATGCAGTTTGGCATTAGCAATTTAATGCTATATTTTTAATTATAATTAAAATTGTTAATGAAGGGATAAACTGCTTTTAAAGACATGTCAGAGGTGTATTTGTAGATTTTTTGATGCATTAATAGAATAAATTTATTAATGATTTATTGATGATTGATTAACGTATGTTTAATTATGATTTGATTTCCATCACTGTTTTAAAATAAGACTTGAAAATATGACTATTTTATTTTTGGTCAAAATTATTTACGGTTTAAGAGCTGCTTTAAAAACCAACTTTTTGACCATTTTCAAGAAACCTCCGCCTTAAGACAATGACAAATAACCTCTAGTTATTTATTTATTTTTTCCCCCTTCTCTCCACCTCTTCCTGTCCAGAGCTGCCAAGGAGCAATCTTTATCAGCTCATCCCACCACGGCACCATCTCCGTCTGGGCCTGCCGCGATGTCGTTTTTTTAATGTAGGCAGTTTTAAAAAACGACATCGCGGCAATCCTTTTACAAAACCTTGGGTGTTTCCTAAGTTTCTATACTTAACTTAGAAAGAACACGATACTTCGAAACACGTATTTAGCATAATCATAGGCCTCCTGTATTCGAGGCTGTAATCTACTACGCGGGCCCAATGCGGTTTGTTAGATCTTCTGAAGACTTAGTTAATTTAAGATATTTAAAATTGAATTACTCCTTTACTTCACAGGTATCCTGACAGCGGTCAACTGCATCAGCGTGCGATGGACCATGCGGATACAGGATGTGTTCACCTCATCCAAGCTGCTGGCGTTGATCGTCATCATCATCTCCGGTATCTACTATATCTGCATCGGTAAGTTGATAATGATTCATTACATTGGAACTAAGAAGAAACCAGGGTCTACTTTCCAAGTCCGTCAACGAGAAACGGGACCGTCCAAATGTATGTTATAGTTTGAAACTTCGGGGTGAACCCTACACCGGATTAATTAACTTTGTCGGACGAGCAAAATCACATCGGAAGTAGGGACAACTGTCAAATCGTGTTGGAATTCATTCTTAGGTCGGGCCGCATGCTAATTTTATGTCCGTAGGTGATCCTACGGAATAGGAATCTAACGTATTTTCGGATGAAACTACAGATTTCGTGCTTAGAGAGAGGAGATCTGCCTCCAGCTGCGTCATATCTTCAACCCATCTTCCTACGTTTTTTCCTTCAGTAACAAGATGTTTTTCAAGGATTTTCCGTGTTATGTCAAAACGATACGAGTCAACTCAGTGGTCAATTGTTATTGTTTAGTACTCGTACGAACGCAATACGTCAATTTTAATGTTTTTTTAGGTAATAATTATGTGATGAGCTAATGTATCTATACATTCTATATGGAACCTATGCTATACGGTAATACAATTTATTGATCGATAATCTGATAAGACTATGTTACGGACGATTACGCGTGCAAGTCACATAGATAGATAGGTAGCTTCCCTCATAGATAAGCGTTTGGTGGGTCAACTGATATACTTAATGAATGATAGACCAAGGTCGGGTAGAACAGCCTATTGTATTGTAACCTACTCAGAAGCCTCTAAGGAGTTGACATGATTAACGTAGCGACTTCGCAGAATCACTTTGATCGACATATTGCTTATCTTACATGAGTATGCTTGAATAGGACTGGAATATAAGTTCGCCAACGCAATATATAACTTATGCGGGGGAGTGGAGGCCATTTTATACGGAAATTTGGAGAGGTCAGTGCAGCAGCTGGCTGTAAAATTCATGGTAATAATGACTTGAGAATAAGAACTTAATACTTAGATATAAATAAATATTGTTGTACCTATCTTTAAAATAGATCATGTCTATTTTTAAACGGTCGTATTTGTATACCCTATCTAAAGCTGATTGATAGCCTAATAGTTTGTCATAATCTTTGTAGGCCATGCAGACTACGAGCCAGTTGGTACTGAGTGTCTATTTATGGCTAATACGTGTGTTGTTGACGGAGTTGACGACCTTTATCTAAGAAGCCACTTGTTATTATACTGGCAGGTGGATTTCGTTTATGCATACTTTTGTGGCTAAAACCTGTTTCGATAAAAATAATTTGCGTGTGGGATACAGGCAATAGTGTCCTTGAGTGTGTCAATTAGGCACACCATAGAATGATGAAGAATCAGTTTGGGAAAAGCGTGGCTAAAAAAATTTTCCCCTTAGCTAGCGGTCGTTGCTGGATAAACATACAAGTTGCCTGTTACTGTCACAGAATGCGTTCCTAACACCTGTCTGTGGAACAATTCCGGTAGCTAATAAAGATCAAAATCGCAAAACATCTACTTATACGTTTATATGAAACTGACATGTGTCACGCATTGTAGTTTTGATAAACGTCGAATGATTTAAGTAGTTCTTGGGATATCCAGCTGTGAAAGACGGACAGATAGACAGACTGCGTCGCACCATAAGGGTTCCTTTTTACCATTTTGGTACGGAACCCTAAAAAGCAATGGAACTCTAAGATTAAATTTTTAAATATTCAATACACAGTAATAAAGAGAAGTTACGTAAGTATCAAGCGAGAAAGTAAAACGTAACATTTTTTATTTGATTACTTTATTATCGGACGAATTAGAAAGTATAGAAAGTTTGAAGGGCCCGGATATTGATAACAATAATTCCCTTCGTAACAACTTGTCAGTCGTGTAGACATTCTCTTCCGTTTGAATTTATTGAAAGCAGTGATGAGGAAGTACCTGTTAAGATAGAAAGTATTAAAAAGAAAGTTCAAAGGGCGGGCAATTATCCATACTAATATTATAAATTCAAAAGTAACTCTGTCTGTCTGTCTGTATGTTACCTTTTCACGTCTAAACCACTGAACGGATCTCGATAAAATTTGGCAGAGAGATAGATTGCATCCCGGGGAAGGACATAGGATAGTTTTTATCGACATACCTCGAGGGCGAAGCCGCGGGTGGAAGCTAGTAATAAATAAAGTGCTTGTGTTCTATACAACATTATTTTTAGTATATGCGAAACCTGAATATAGTTTGTTCAGAATAAGTAACTGCATCGATTTTAATAGATTTTACACCACGTTATATTTTGTCCCAAAAATATTTTATCACTAGTTAATTACAATAAAATCGCCATACAGTTAATAGGTACCTACTGCCAAACTATTATCCATGAGCGTACGATGCTGGAGGAGCATAAAACATGGTCACCCCACGCCGCGCCGCGTGGTGAGCATGTTTTTGAACGGACAACCAGCCGTCGATTCTGTTAGAATCTCACCGTGAGTAGTTAGGTGAAGTGAGCTGTCATTCCATCTGATGCTATAGGGATTTACACTAATGACAGCTCACTTTAAGCTCACTTCACCTGAGTTATCACGGTGAGATTTTTACACAATCGCACTACAGGTAACATAACAAGCTTATAACTTCGTGATTTCTCATGATACAGTTTTGAAATTTTGTACATAGATTCTTTACATAAAAATACTAGACACGTGTTTCGGGTTTCGCATATACAAAAAATAATGTTGTATAACTAATGACACGAAGAAGCGATGTCTCCTATCAACTTTAACCTTCTTCATAATCAGCCTATAATGTTCCCACTGCTGGGACACAGGCCTCCTCTCTTTGAGAAGGAGTGGGCCTTAATCCACCACGCGGGCCCAGTGCGGATCGGTAGATGTCACATGTCTTCGATTTTTGGATCTAGGACATGCCGGTTTCCTTACGATGTTTTCCTTCACCGTTTGGAGAGCAATGGTGATGAAATAATTTACACAAAGTAAAGCACCTGTCTGGGTTCGAACCTACGACCTACAACTCGTAAGTGGCGGCCGTTACCACTGGGCCACCACTGCTAACCTTAAACTTCTTAATAAAATAATATTTTGGATAAGATAAGTTATATAACTACGTATACTTACACGCTTAATAATAATTATGCTAAGAATTTGAGATCGTGATAATAACAGAGTTCATGTTCACGGGCACCTCGGGTGGCAACTATAGGTATCTACGCTAGTTTAATATGATAATTTAGTAATATATATTGCCTAATTTTATGGCTTAAATCATTTATTTATACAGACTTTATTGTACTTATACCACAAAAATACATAACAAAAAAAAATATCGAACATAAAAAATATACAATAGGCGGCCTTATAGTTAGTTGTCTGCGATCTCTTCCGGGCAACCTTGGAATGGACAGTGATTTGCCTGGACGTAAAATAGGGTTGTCGTTGATGCAATAAGTATAAGAAAGTTATTTAACCTTTGGTAACCGTCGATACATTTACCGCATTGAAATACGTGAGAACTTAGAAGAGTGGGCAGGTGGGCGTGGGCCCATGAATGAACCCTTCATAAGTATGGACTTATAAAGTTAAAAGCCATAACGGACATGAATAAATTAATGAGAGGGCCACGTGGCCCAATAATAACAGCCATACGATACGGGGCGACTACGCTTGCCGCTATCGGTTCGTGGATGACCATCCATCGCTTATCTAGACTCTTCCGTGCCTCAGTAAGCACGTTTAGCAGTTGGTCCCGGCTGTCATTTGTAGTTTTTGACAGTCGTTACGGGTATTCAGAATCCCATAAAGTAGGTATTTTTTGATAGACAGAATCCCAAAAGTCTGACAACCAGTCTTACCAACGGGTACCCAGTAACTTGGGTTGTGGAGGTCAGATAGGCAGTCGTTCGATGTAAAATACTGGTATTCAGCTGCATCCGGTTAACATAGTTGGGAAAAGGCAAGGCAGATTGATTGAACATGGATAAATAAATAATCATCCATTGATCCGTGAAACACGTCATGCTCATTATCCTGTGCGACTGGAACAGATGATAGAGTGTAGGGGAAGTTTCGCGCACTAAATACGCCCGGCATCGGCATCATAAATCCGTAACACATTTTCAATCTCATGTTGAATCATTTTAAAGGATACCTATTACTAATCCATTACTTCTTATGTGCGAAAAACTTGTTTGCTCAACAACGTAGATAACACAATGAGAGTTATAGGACTGTTAAAATTAAAGCAATTGCTACTGGTATAGCTTGGGTATAGCGATACAATTGTAATGCCAATGTGTGCAGTAACTGCATACCTACATTGCTACATTGTGGAATGCAATAAAGAATTGAGTATTGAGTATTAAGTAAATTAAAATAAGGTACTTAAAATTTAAAAAATAATTGATTTCCTATAACTATTTTAAACAGTCCGAAGTCGAAATGCAAATCAATGTCCGAACAACGTTGTGGAGTAAAATACAGCATTCGCTTATCAGCACTGTCATTAACTAATTTATAGCCAGCAAAGCTATCAATGGAGGCGTTCTTCCATTATTATGATTTATTCAACGAATAAGCTTCGATGTTGTGTTCATACCTATGTATGTAGTACGCAGTAAATAAATGATTATAATACGTCTGGCAATGATAGGAAAAAATTCTAGAACCTTTTCCATATTTATATCCCTCTCGCAAGTAAAATTACTTGATATGTTTTATTAATGCATCACTGGAGATGAAAATCTATACTGTCTGCGTTAATTATCTACTTACTTAAAGAATTACACACGACTACCGAAAATCTACATCGCAAATTCGCAACACATGGAGCATATAATTATCTTTTTATTACATAACATGTAATAAGTGTGTTATCACTACCCAATTGTCTGGTAATTCTGGAATTTAAGTGTTGAAGTTATTTTAATGGATTATTAAATAGCTGTGCGAGTATCGAGCTATTGCATTGTTAAAATCAGATCTGCAGGTACTTACTTATAATTGTCGTATCCAAATATGGAGGTTATAGCTAAGTTTTTTTTTGTCAATTATCAGGTCACACTGAAAACTTCGACGCAGCATTTGAGGGAGAGTTCAGCGCTGGCAACATTGCTCTCGCCTTTTACTCAGGATTGTTCGCGTTCGGGGGATGGAACTACCTCAACTTCGTCACTGAAGAACTACAGGATCCTTACAAGTGAGTCTTTTCCTCATTATATGAACACAAAATACAGAGTCAAATTAAATTAGCTAGCGAAACTCCGTAGACGTGTTGGGTATTAAAATCTAAACATGATAAAACGAAAAAAAAAATTGTTTTGATTATTTTTTCTGGGGTCAAATCTTTAGATATCCGCAGATATTGCAGTTTGAGTAGGTGCCTATTGAAAATCTGTTTTTTTTTTGGTGTAAACTTTACATACGTGATCAATATCGAAACACGATAAAACAAAACAAAATACATAATTTCTAAACTCACACTTGAAGTAGGTACCTTGTAAACCCCAAAAATTTTGTCATGTTTAGTTGTCGATAGGTACCCATCACATCTGCGGTGAAAAAATCCAGGGTCTAATTAAATTTGCTAGCGTCACGACAGCTAGTTTAACCCTGTATAGCCAGAAGTTTTTCTAGAAAAATAAACTAATCTTTGCAATGTTTGCTTGCCATGAACAACATACCTTTACAGAATAAAAGTACAATTCCGCTGATTTTACTAATAACTTTGAAACAGACAATGAGGCAGAACTTTTCTTTCTACAATACTTAGTTCGGAACTAGCATCATTGTGAAGAAATCACGTGCGTCGATTTCAATCTGTGTACCTGACACTTATCTAGAATCGTAGATAATATCGCTGAGCGTGCATTTTCCAAGGATACCTACTGCTAACAACAGCTGCGAGTCAGTAACTGTACCTAATATTGGTAAAGTTTATGTAACACACGAACTAGTTGCGTCATTCGAAGTGGAGCAAATAGAAGGATCGGTGTCTAGATCGTCGATTTGGTATTGTATTAGGCTAAGGTTGCATTGGGATAGATTCTAAAATCCGTCTGAAGTGTTTCCCTGGAGAGCTCCTCAAATACCCCTATTGTTTGGCTTCGCGATTAGGGTTGGCGCGCACGAATGTGTCCTTCAAAAAAGCTGCTATTGTAGTGTTGTTCCAATGTCCCAAGCCGTGCTTTTGGATTGGAAATTGAAACTAGAAATTACAATGACATAGGCATGTTGGCATAGAATGTTCTTTTATTCATTGGGTAGCTAAACCCAAGTGTTCTCACTCTTCCTATTGCATGTTTTATTCATTGAGACATTTATTTCGCGCCGGTTGGTAGTGAGTAGTGACCGCTACACATTTCGGTCTTTTACAGTATTTACTCGATAGGAAATTACACTCATTGAAGTTTATTTGAATAGCAGCAGAGTATCTTGATATTGTTTTCTGCGAGAATAGATTTAATTAAATTGTTTTGTTTTTGATAATGCGTTGATAATCATGTGTGTAATTGGTTGCCTAGGCTCTGTAAATAAACGTTAATGGCATGTAAAGTAATGTGCAAAATTAAAGTCTGAGAAATTCTTCATATACGACGGCGATTTTCCTTTAGTTACCTAACTAATTTAGCTTCCATTTTTTTTTTAATTCGTTAAACCGCTTGTGAGTAAGGTGATGCTTCATTAGCCTATCAGTGATTATAAATTTATTTCTAGTTAAATGAAATCGATGATATTATCCAGGCTAGACGCAGATTGCTTCTTGATAAAATGTAAGCTCGCTTTCGTGGTTCTCCATGGTTCCACAGGTTCTTTTTCAATAAGAAGGAAATCCACTTTTAAAGTTTACGTGTAACTCGATGCATGCTTAATCGATTAGAAAATCAATGATCGCACTTTGTACATCCCTAGTCAGACCTTTGGAATAGACCGGGAGCATGGAACAAAATTTTAAGACGCCATTACATTAATTTGGGAATAAGTTTCTACGACGAGAATTTCATTAATAGTTTTATCACAGTTGGCTGGCCGCCAATATCCGTCATTTACTCAACGATGCATTTATTTTATCATGTTATCAAAATCAGTGTTGAACTGTTGACTCATCGGATATTTTCACCGTGATTAATATTTTAAACGATCTACGTTGCATATTATTATTAGTTAAATAATTAAAAATATTGATAGAGGTTCATTTTTCGAAGGGCAGCAGATAAAATGTATACGTATCGACGTATTTTAATCGTAATATGTATCTACTTACGTACCTACCAAGTAGTAAACAATAAATATTTTTTATATTACAATTCACCAAAATCTCTTATCCTCATAAGTATGAGACCACGGCAGTCTTTAAATTAATTCCGAATTATTGTATGCAATGTGACGTATCTTATTCCATATTAATAGTTGGTGGCAGTATTAATAAAACATATCGAAATTCGTCGGTTCTCACAGAAAGAAGTAAATAATAATCCTTTATTTAATTTATGACGTTTTATATTGAGATAACATCCTGAATTTATATGCATGGCCATAATCCCTATAATAATAAATGTTAGGTTATTAGCTACTATAATTTTAAGACTTAATTTTGAAGGATATTGCTAATCAATTCCTTCATTATCCATACTAATATTATAAACTAGCTTCTGCCCGCGACTTCGTCCGCGTGAAATTTCACCCTCCCCCCATTCACCTTCTTTGGAGTGGAATTTCGAAAAACCCTTTCTTAGTGGATATACACTTCACAAAGAACACACTCTCCAAAAATGACTTTACATGACCAGCGGTTTAGGCTGTGCATTGATATAATCAGTCAGACAGGATCACAGGACTTTGAATTTTAAATTAGATTATAAAAGTAAACCTAAGTACCTACCTAATTAAAAACAAAAACTCAATAACAGAAAATAAAATACCTACCTACCTAAATAAACCTATTTCTGATGATAACTAATCTAAACTCAATAAATAAGCAAAATCCCTAAAAACTAATATCTATACGAATGACTAATCCTACCTAACAGATTTATAAAATAACCTACGGTCACTACGTACACTATCAAATATACTACCCATACTTTAAAATTAAAATCTATACCTACGAATTATAAAAATAAACCTAAATAACTCTACCTTAAACTGTACTCAGTAAAAACTAAAAGGAATAAAAAGGTCGCACTGAAAAGCACTATTTAGAATTGCAAGTAGCAGTTAAAACTGTATACAATTTATAGAATGCTAATAAGAACGAACGCTCGCCACTCGATACGTCCGTTCAAATCGAAGTTCAAAAAGTGTAAGCCAAATTCAACCTTCAGCACTACATTTACAGTGCGGGTGACGTAACCTACGACAAACTTATTATTTGCGGTTGGTACAGTAATCGGGTCTAGGGATCGAACCGCAAAATTAAGTTTGTTTTTTATTGTATATACTTTTCCGGGATAAAAAGTACTCAGTGTGGTGCCCAGGATATTAAAGAATAATTAAGTATACCAAGTTTCATCGTAATCGGACCGGTACGTTTTGAGTGATGCCTGAACAAACAGACATACAGACAGACAGACAGACAAACATTTTTTTAATCACATTTTTGGGTTCGGTGTCGGTCTCGTAACAACCCCTGCCATTTATTTTTTTGATATTTTCAATGTACGAATATTTAAACACTACCAAAACAACTAATACCTATTTTATAAAATAACAACAAAAGAAATTCAAATAAACTATTTAAAGACTAAAAGTCGCGCTGATAAGCACGGTTTGTTAATATCAATTAGTATCTGTCAATAAGGTCGAACGCTCTGAACGCATTGAATCAACAGCCAAATATTGAATGAAGCTAGCGCTTTTTTTTTTTTTGACATGACCACTCGCAGTTGCAACTCGCTAAGGTTGCCCGGACCTCCCGCCTCTTTATTATACCCTACTGCCACAACCCGCGTCGAGCGCGGCAACCGTTACACAAAAATAATCCTTATGGCATGATTCAGTATTCACGCGCGACGGCGCGATGTCTTATTAGCGTATTTCATGTATAAGTTTGGTGTTTCTATACCGATTACTATGATTCTTTTTTTATTGAATAGGTAATAATATTAACTTCTTTTAATTAGGGATGAGTGAGAGTATTATAAACGTTCTTAGTAAACAAATATAATCAGAAAGCTCCGAACTGCTAAGCTATCGGGACTTACACGTGTTATTGTGAGTCAACCATAAAAGATAGACATATGCTGTAGTGGGATATTTTTTATATAATTTTATGTAGAACATTTCCGTCATAAATGACTTTACATGACCAGCGGTTTAGGCTGTGCATTGATATAATCAGTCAGACAGGATCACAGGACTTTGAATTTTAATTTTAAATTTTATGTAGAACATTTCCGTCATAAATGATTTCTATGTAGCTTTAACCATTAAGGCTGCACACGCGCCGGAAGCTTAAAAAATGGAGCAACTTCTCCCGTTTTCCAATATTCCTTTCACTGCTCTGCTCCTATTCATTCTAGCGTGATGAAAAGTATACTATAACCTCCCCAGGAGTATAAAGAATAATTGTACCAAGTTTCGTTAAAATCCGTTGAGTAGTTTTTGTTTCTATAAGGAACATAGAGACAGACAGACAGACAGACAGACAAAAATTTTACTGATTGCATTTTTGGCATCAGTATCGATCACTAATTACCCCCTGATAGTTATTTTGAAAATATATATCATGTACAGAATTGACCTCTCTACAGATTTATTATAAGTATAGATGTGAAAGATGTAGGTATCTGTCTGTTACCTCTTCACGCTTTAACCGCTGAAGCCATTTTGATGAAATTTGGTATAGAGATAGTTTGAGTACCTACTGGGAAAGGACGTAGGATAGTTCTTTATCCCGATATTCCTACGGGATCGACACGTATGCGGGTAAAACTGCTGTTAGTGTTCGATAAATGTATCTGCTCAAGTCTATTGTACAAAATGTTTATTTTTTAATTTACACACGCTTTTGCCATGTTCATGATAAGACCGGAATAAATCGAAAAATTCCCAGCATTCCACACTGAGAGTAATAAGTTTTTATGTGCTATAAGTTCATTCCATTCTGTTTCAGGAATTTGCCCCGCGCGATATGGATCGCCATGCCCATGGTGACTATTATCTACGTGATGGCAAACTTGGCCTACTTTGCTGTCGTCACCAAACTTGAAATGATGTCAAACCCTGCGGTGGCTGCGGTAAGCATAATTTTTATAATCTTTGGGTTAAAAATCTATAGGTACTAATAATGCAGCTGAAGTGTTTGTTTGTTTGAATGCGCTAATCTCTGAAACTAGTAGCCGAATTTGAAACAATATTTTTGCATTTGATAGCCCAATTCTTGAGAAAGGCTAGGAGGGGTTAGGAGCCGAGTAAAAAGATAAAAGTCAGAAAGAACGCTAAGCGAAAATTAACCAGCCGGTCGATTCTGTTAGAATCTCACCGTGAGAAGTTAGGTGAAGTGAGCTGTCA
This sequence comes from Gortyna flavago, assembly GCA_963669345.1. NCBI lineage: Eukaryota > Metazoa > Arthropoda > Insecta > Lepidoptera > Noctuidae > Gortyna > Gortyna flavago. Next base: position 7,390,050 of record OY770128.1, on the reverse strand, counting down.
TTCCATCTGATGATATAGGGATTGTCACTAATGACAGCTCACTTTCAACTCACTTCACCCAAGTTATCACTGTGAGATTTTTACAGAATAGCACTACAGGTAATAGTGCGGACAGGCGATAAGATTCACGCAGACGAGGTCGTGTGCAGAAGCCTGTGATCTTTCTTCTACGCTTCTTTATTATAACTCACAATACCATTGAGAGTATTATAGTTTCTATCAACTGTTATGGCAACGGGCCTGGTTCTCGTTGAAATGTAGATACCTAATTTATCAAATCTCGTCTCATCAGCATAACATTAACCAACATTGTTCGTAAAAATGCGTCCTAATGGCCGCTACAAAAAGTGTCCTTTTCCGCCACGATTTTCTATAGGTTTATCATATATACAAGCATGATCGTTAACACTGAGTTGTTGGCAAAACACTGGCATTGAGAAAACTAATAAAAATTTAGCCTCCCCAAGAATATTAAGCAGATACACTACCTACCTAGAATAGAATAGCTATTTTGACAATATAGTAGGTAGTAGGTATACAGGGTCAGATTTAATTAGCTAGCGAAACTCTGCAGACGTGATGGGTATCGATAATCAAATTAGACACTTGTTTATATAATTTAATCGTTTATTTGGTACCTACACACAAAAGACATAGCACAACATACAAAAGCATGATGAAATAAAAACTAATTACATGAATACATATTAGGAAAAAGCTACAAGTAAGCAACAGAATATAAAAAAAAAGAAGAAAACAAGACATATTGTGATGTAGGTAGCTTTTGACTACGACACACTTTAAAATGAAAATAAAAAAAAAACGAACATCGGTGTGCGTCTCAAGGTTGCACCAAATGGGAGTCCAGCTCAGCATGTGTCAGGCAACTATACCTACCTGGCGCTGATATTCTGCTGGATCCCTGCAGTGACATACGGATGTCGAGCAGATTGGATAAATACGCGAATAATTATTATTGGTGTTGTGAAAAGTGGAATGATATTACGATATTATACTGATGCCCAATTCCAATTTAGAAGTTAATGAATTTTTGAAGTGACAAAAACAATTACCTACTTCAAAAATTCCCTTACTCCGCGAAAAAATATGGACCAAAAGTAGCGATAAAAAAAAAAAAAAACTATGATAATTACTGTTGCATATGAGCGTTAATTCTAATGGGCAGCGGGATTGTCCGAAAGGGTTACCGCTGCCCCGGAACATAAAGGGCTAAAAAAAAAAAAAAAAAAAAAAAAAAAAAAAAAAAAAAAAAAAAAACCATAATTCTAATGTTAACTAAATAGCCGCAGACCAGCAAAATTTCAAAGACATCGCGGATGATGCAATCACTTTCGTTAAATACTTACATAGGTAGGTACCTACTACGTATTTGAGCCTACAAGGCGGCAACACAAGTGACAATCCAATGCTTGTGATGGGGTCACGATTTCACGAACTAATTAGAAGAAATATTATCTTCTTATGTTAAGGCGCAGATATACGACTTCTAATGATTTTAAATTCAACATCACGTCTAATCGACCGGACTGATTTCTTTGAAAAAAATAAATGTTATACTAGACCATTTGCTTCGTAATTTGATATGTGAATATTTGCAATTATATTTTTTTAACATAGTGTAATTAATTTGTAAAGTATTGTCTACCGCGGACATAAAAACGATAATTACGCAAACACTATCGGGTGTATTTTCATAAAACTTTCACCATATTAAAGACAATTTAATTCCCCGTATTTTAGTATACGGTTTTTATTTGTTTGGTGTTTGATAAATCAACGTGGGTTCTTTTTTCGAATAAACTTGGTGCGCGTTGAAGCGGGGACTCTTGCGGGCGACGGGCGGCAGTGCATCGCTGACCACTGTCACGGGTAGACGCTAACGCTCGGAGCAATCAGAACATAATTTTAATCGCTTTTGATTTTCGTGCTGAAAATGGCTGCTAATTCCAAATTACTAAAAAAGAAACGCCTTATATTGGTAAAAAATAGATTATTGAGGTAAGTAACGTATTTTAATCGAAATAAAATTATCATTTATCTCTATCGAACGATTAAATTAGTGTACCTAAATAAAAAAAAAAAAATATTCAATTGTAGTAAATATACTTTTATTTTACTAAATAATAATTGTTTTATTTCTGTTTCAGGAGAATACAAAATAACGAAGATTCTCAAGTCGTAAATGCAGATACGAGGTAATTATTGTAATGTAGTATAACCATACCGCATCCTTGTAGGGACAGTCCGGATCAGAGTTTCAAAAAATACTTGAATGCTATTATTGACATAGTTGTGGTAATTATTCTTGGTATGTAAATTTAGTACGACTTCGACTGCACTTTTGCGTCTGTTGTAGACTTACATTACCTATGTCGTGCACAACTATCTTCCTACTTTCATCCATGCCTATACTTCCATGCCGATGCCTATATTAACCTATATTTTAATCCATTTATTTTGTAGCTCTGGCTGTATAGAACAGGAGAAAAAGGCAACTCCGCATATTGAAAATGAAAATGAGGACATTATTGCTGACAAGTAAATGCATATACCTAATTTATTATTCTTATTTTCACAGTAGCTCACATACAGGGGGATCTGGTACATTTGCGCGAAAGAAACTTACGCGGCTCCTTTTGCGCGACTAGACATATCCGCGAATTGACTTTTGCGAGACTAAACACGTGCGCGACTGGACGTATCCACGACTAGTTTTCGGGGGCGCTAATGACGAAAATGAAGTCAAAGTCAAAATCCATGATGGCAGCTGCGAAATTTTACAAAATATGCGTCATGGGTGTCGTTTTCATGGTTTTCGGGGGCGCTAATGACGAAAATGAGGTCAAAGTCAAAATCCAAGATGGCGGCTGCGAAATTTTACAAAATATGCGTCATGGGTGTCGTTTTCATGGTTTTCGGGGGCGCTAATGACGAAAATGAGGTCAAAGTCAAAATCCAAGATGGCGGCTGCGAAATTTTACAAAATATGCGTCATGGGTGTCGTTTTCATGGTTTTCGGGGGCGCTAATGACGAAAATGAAGTCAAAGTCAAAATCCAAGATGGCGGCTGCGAAATTTTACAAAATATGCGTCATGGGTGTCGTTTTCATGGTTTTCGGGGGCGCTAATGACGAAAATGAGGTCAAAGTCAAAATCCAAGATGGCGGCTGCGAAATTTTACAAAATATGCGTCATGGGTGTCGTTTTCATGGTTTTCGGGGGCGCTAATGACGAAAATGAGGTCAAAGTCAAAATCCAAGATGGCGGCTGCGAAATTTTACAAAATATGCGTCATGGGTGTCGTTTTCATGGTTTTCGGGGGCGCTAATGACGAAAATGAAGTCAAAGTCAAAATCCAAGATGGCGGCTGCGAAATTTTACAAAATATACGTCATGGGTGTTGTGTCCATAGTTTTCGGGGGCCCTGATGCTGAAAAAGAGGTCTAATTTAAAATCCAAGATGGATGACGCTTATTATGTAAAATTTTACAGCCGCCATCTTGGATTTTGATTTCGATCTCCCCTCCTCTCGGGACGAACGTATGTGACCGCATAATATAACTTTCTACAATTTAAACGACGTATTATGAACGTTATCGTAAAGTATGAAATGGGTGTAATATACAACCTTAGTATACACCTCTGCCCTACCCTTTAGAGAATACAGGCGTAATGTTACGTCTATGGGATTTAATTTCTCGGATTTTGTCCAATATCCTTTAAATAAATTCATAATTATTGAAATAAATTAATATAAAATATGTCGCGCAAGCATCTTTCGCGGAAGTGTAGTCGCGCAAATGTCTTTCGCGGAAATGTCAGTCGCGTAAGTGTCTAGTCGCGCCAAGGGAGTCACACAAATTCCTTTCACTGTTTTTGCAACGAATAAATAAAAAATCACTTCTAGGCTTTTTTGTTTTATTTATCACTAGCTTCTGCCCGCGACTTCGTCCGCGTGAAATTTCACCCTCCCCCCATTCACCCTCTTAGGAGTGGAATTTCGAAAAACCCTTTCTTAGTGGATACCTTTATATACTTCACACAGAACACACTCCAAATTTAATGTCTCTATGACCAGCGGTTTAGGCTGTGCATTGATATAATCAGTCAGACAGGATCACAGGACTTTGAATTTTATATTAGATTATAAAAGTAAACCTATTAAAGTACCTACCTTATAAAAAAAACTCAATAACAGAAAATAAAATACCTAAATAAACCTATTTCTGATGATAACTAATCTAAACTCAATAAATAAGCAAAATCCCTAAAAACTAATATCTATACGAATGACTAATCCTACCTAACAGTTTTATAAAATAACCTACGGTCACTACGTACACTATCAAATATACTACCCATACTTTAAAATTAAAATCTATACCTACGACTTATAAAAATAAACCTAAATGACTCTACCTTAAACTGTACTTAGTAAAAACTACACTAACAAGGAATAAAAAGGTCGCACTGAAAAGCACGTTTTGGAATTGCAAGTAGCAGTTAAAACATACAATTTATAGAATGCTAATATGAACGAACGCTTTTTTTTAATCACATTTTTGGGTTCTGTGTCGGTCTAATAACACCCCCTGCCATTTATTTTTTTGATAATTTCAATGTACAGAATTTTCACTTTACAGATTTATTATAAGTATATGTAAAGAAGGGGATGTGTGAGGCTATCAGTAGTGTGTTCTGCTGAGGCTGGGCGTAGGTGCAGTGTAGAAATAACACGGAGGTACAAAATATCTGTAGTGTAATCGGCGTTCCACAGCGAACAGGGGCTTACATGACGGTTACAACGTATTTTATAAGCGCGTACAATCAATGTTGCTAACTTAAAAAAAATAATAATACAACTCGATACAATTAAAAAATTAAACATAATAAATATGAGCAGTAATAAAATCAATAAGTAATTATTAATTGACTAGAAATCAATCCGAGGAAATAGAAAATACATGGCGGTGACATCACTGCTTCCGCTGATGCGTAGTCTCCTGGGAAGCTCCCTGCGTTTGTAACATATAGATTTGTAATTCGAACGAATATTTAAACACTACCAAAACAACTAATACCTATTTTATAAAATAACAACAAAAGAAATTCAAATAAACTATTTAAAGACTAAAAGTAGCGCTGATAAGCACGGTTTGTTAATATCAATTTTTGTCCAGCCAAATATTGACTGAAGCTCGCGCTTTTTTTTTTTTGTTATGACCACTCGCAGTTTTAACTCGCTAAGGTTGCCTTACTGCTTAACCGGACTATCCTGTGGTGGCCAAAAATTACTTTAAGGCCCCCAGCCAGGGCTTACAAACTAAGGATATTAATTTAAATGGGCTACACTAAGGGCACCCCCTATGGGGTTCGGGCCTCGGCTTAGTGAGTCATTGATGGGAGGGCAGCAATGGTCAGGCTGGGTCTGGTTATTATTATTTGGGGAGTTTAAAGCTACTTGCTCAGCCTCGCGGGCTGGCTTGTCGAGCAAGAAGCTCGCGCTCGGACCTCCCGCCTTTTTATACCCTACCGCCACGACCCGCGTCGAGCGCGGCAACCGTTACACAAAAATAATCCTTATGGCATGATTCAGTATTCACGCGCGACGGCGCGATGGCTTATTAGCGTATTTCATGTATAAGTTTGGTGTTTCTATACCGATTACTATGATTCTTTTTTTATTGAATAGGTAATAATATTAACTTCTTTTAATTAGGGATGAGTGAGAGTATTATAAACGTAAAAGTAAACAAATATAATCAGAAAGCTCCGAACTGCTAAGCTATCGGGAGTTACACATGTTATTGTGAGTCAACCATAAAAGATAGACATATGCTGTTGTGAGATATTTTTTAGATAATTTTATGTAGAACATTTCCGTCGTAAATTATTTCTATGTAGCTTTAACCATTAAGGCTGCACACGCGACGGAAGCTTAAAAAATGGAGCAAATTCTCCCGTTTGCCCAACATTTCCTTTCACTGCTCTGCTCCTATTCATTGTAGCGTGATGAAAAGTATACTATAACCTCCCCCAGGAGTATGAAGAATAATTGTACCAAGTTTCGTAAAATCCGTCGAGTAGTTTTTGTTTCTATAAGGAACATAGAGACAGACAGACAGACAGACAGGCAAAAATTTTACTGATTGCATTTTTGGCATCAGTATCGATCACTAATTACCCCCTGATAGTTATTTTGAAAATATATATCATGTACAGAATTGACCTCTCTACAGATTTATTATAAGTATAGATTATAATTATGTTTCAGTTCTGAAGTGATTGGATCATTTACAAAAGAGGTTTTAGGTTTTTGTCATCTTGTTATTATTTTAAGTAGGTATGTCTATATTTAATTAGTATTTCCTATTCATGTATGGACTCCTTTATTAGGTAAGTACTTACGTAAATATATGTAGATACCCGGTCTATCTATTCATACACGAAACAACTTTTAGCACAGAACATGAAAACGTGAAAAAAAAATCAGCTGTTCCCTGCATTTATGTTCGCATAACTCGTCAAAATGTAGGGAACAGCTGATTTTTTTTTCGAGGTTTTAAAGTTTGTTCATTGAATTTATTATCAAAATATTACCTTATTTATTAACACTACATTGAAATAAAAATGGATGGTGATCAAATATCAGTCAGGATTATCCTCACCATCTGAAACGTATTGGTTACCCTACGAAATTACGTGCATGCAGTTGCGGGGTCGCGGGGCGTGACGCTCGCTCCTCCCATTCGCTCAAGGTCGCTGTCACTTAATGTCGCCTTAAGCTGCGTTACAGCTTTAGTACGGTACCTACCTGAGATACCTACCAACAAACATTATCCTCATGGAATGAGGACAATATTTTTATTATACAAAGCGTAACATTTTATTAAAAAGATTTATCGTGTTGGATTTCATGTAAAGAATATAATTACAATACATATTATTATTTTATCGTCAACATTTCGACAGATGACTAATATGGCCTTTATTCAGCCCGCAGCCGTGTCTTGGTGGATTTGTGACCACGTATTTATTTTCATCGTGCAAAAGGATGTTGTTGTTGATACTGGCCATCTTTAAAATTTCTTAGACTGCTATCTGACTACGATGTAACCAGCGGAGTAGCTACTGGTAGCTACCTACAGTCCATTCACATTTAGTTTACCTACTTCCGACAGCTGCAACCCAACATCAACCTTATTACGATAACTTTAAAGACCACTGTAATTTTGACAGACTTGACAATTGCAGCAACCTAATAGCAACCTTATTAAAGTGGTACCTACTCTTGGTATTCATTAAATAAGGACCACATTCTACTACTACGCCGGTTGTACCTACTAAAATATGTCGTCATAACATTTTACTATAGCCATAAAACTGAGGCCTGAATAATAAATATTTAAATGGTCTAGCTATTTATTTTATTTATTTATAATCAATCACTAACTGTCAAACTGTCTGTTGGAGGAGGACTGACTAGACGAGACGTATTTAGTACCTACGTAAATTGGACGTTCATGCCGCGGTGCAACGCTAGTGTTTACCTACATTCTCTTTGCGCGGTGCATGGAATTTTCCGGCACCTCAGATAATATACCCGGGACGATATGTGATGTGATAGACGACGACGACGTGACATTACATTACACTTGACATGACAATTATTTCTGGATAAAATTAGATAAATATGGCTTACTGAAGTGTAGTGTAGTCTTTAATAGGAATATTCCTTCTCTTACTAACAATGTCAGATGATGATGTACCTATTGTTTTGTAAGCTGAGTTGCTTCCGGCAAATAATAGGTCCCACTACCTACAGTCCATTGACACTTATTTTACCTTTGATTTTGCATGACTGTCAATACTACAGTAGGGGAAAGGCACCGTATATCGGATAGTTGCGCAAATTCGGGTAGTCGACTCTCTCGAAATTTTCATATAGCGACATCTATTTTTAATTTCATATACTTTTTGGTAATCGTAAAACAGCGCCACTGCAGAAAGTGTGACATTCTAGAAAGAAAAAAAAATATTATTGTGTTTAAAAGTATTGTTTTCAGTGAAGTAAGTACAATTTATTTTTGTCATTGCTATGTTTTATCAGGGGTAGCAATTATTCTGTTGTTTAAACACATTTTATTTCAGAAAAAAGCAATTATTTAAAAGTTATTGTTGTTCATATTCACCCATGTTAAATCTCAATATCGGATACCTACGCGTGCCGAATATCGGATATCTGATATAACGAGACTCATTTATACATGTTGTAAAATTTTGGTTGTCCATGTCATTACAATGTTTTATGTTTTTCATTCAGTTTCACCATGTCTTCAAGATTAAATAAAAAAACATGGGATAGCAAATCCATGAAAATTGCCTACCTTGCTGTGAAAAAAAAAGAAATGGAATATCTTAAGGCTTCGAAATTATAATGGTGTTCCCAAACGCACTTTAGAAGACTATGTTAAGAGTCCCAAGGACATAGATGAGCTCCTGGCGACTAAATTAAGCAGAAAATCTACATTTGACAAGGCAATAGAAGAAGAATTAGTTGAATACTGCCTTGTGATAGTAAAAAATACTATAGAAAATGATATCAACACATTGCATTTGAACTTGCAGTAAAAAATAACATCCCGCATCAGTTCTACTCTACCACAGGGGTCAGGCTGGAAAAAAGTGGCTTGCTAGTTTTTTTGAAGCGGCACCCACAACTTGCTTTTAGAACACCTGAAGCTACCACATCTTTAAGAGTTTTACTATGATAATACTAATTTAATATTTTTTCTTATTCTAAGTGAGATTTTTGAAGATCTGAGGCAATATGCGCCTACCTAAGCAAAATAAACATAATTAAGACTGATTTTAATAATTAATAAGATTACACAATGTAAAACATGCACCTCGTTTTATTTAAAAAAGTAGTCGCGTAATACCAGATATGGTAATTGGGCCCTATTATCGGATAACCGATTAAGGGTAACCTTTTTGAAAACCACAATTTCTACCGATTTTTGTAAAGCAATTTTTGTATAATTTAAATAAATTAAATGTAATGCGTTAAAACGTTTCTGGTTTCTTATAGAATATGAAATGCAGATAGTGAAAATGCCAAGTTTTAAGGTCTGAGCCATTGTTTACTACTTTTTTTTATTTTAAACAAAAGTATCCGATAATCGGTTCCTCTCCCCTAATCTTTAAACTCGTATAAGAACAGTAATTTAAGTAGGCTTTGAAGGCACTTTGTTCTTGTTTGGTTTTTACAATATGGTTGCAACAGTGGTTTTTATTATTTTTCTTCTTTCTTGAGATGTAAGATAAAGCTCTGGCCACAATGACGAACCCAGCGCGGGATGCGGGACGTCCGTCACTTCCAGCGTCGATTATTATTATGATTAAGAAGTCACGCGACTGTTCCTGCCAGTTTGAACACCTCCATACAATTAGTTGACACAATCGGTGCGAATGTTGTCCCGCAACCCGAGTGAGATTCCCCTGTTAGGTCAGAGTTAAATAGGTCACGCCTTGGTACGGAGGTAATACAGCTTGCGGAGTCAGTAGTGGGGCTGTCTGCTCCATGCGTCGGAATCTCTAAAACTCAATCCATGTTAAGTTATTCATTTGTTTCATTGTTCTGCTTCGGCAGGTGTTCGGCGACCGTTTGTTCGCCGGGTGGAGCTGGATAATCCCCGTATTCGTGGCACTGTCTACATTCGGCGGGGTCAACGGAGTCTTGTTCACTTCAGCCCGACTGTTCGCGACCGGTGCGCAAGAGGGACACATGCCTGCTTTCTTCTCACTCTTCCACATTAAGAAGCAGACGCCCATACCTTCGCTTATGTTCACTGTAAGTAGCTAAACATTCGCGATTCTCGTAATTTTTAAGAAGGTTCACCTTCATTGATCGAAGACGTTCACAGTCTGGGGGCCTAAAAAGGCCACTTTGGCAGAATCATAAAACAATTCATATCACGCAATTTCATCTGTATGACAGTTTTGTATTGAGATTCGTAAAATGCTACAGGTACACCTCTGCCTAACCTTTCAGGGATTTATAGGTGTGAAACTGTCAAACAGATGAATTGCGTGATATGAATTGCTTTATGATTCTGCCAAAGTGGCCTTTTTAGGCCCCCTGATCTCAGTCTCAATCGGTCAAAAATACCTCTCTACATTTTTTACAAGTTTTTGACATTTTGTTTGTCGCCGAGATGAGACTGCGACTACATTTTGAACGTTACGACAATTGGCCTTCTGTTTGTAGGTATATTTATTTAGTTATTGTCAGTAAAAACATTAACTTAGTAACCAACATATTCATTGGAATATGTTACAATCAGCGTTTAAGGAGTTCGTTTTAAACTTCCAGTGTTTCTTCTCGCTCCTGATGTTGACGACGAGCAACGTGTTTGATCTCATCAACTACTTCTCCCAAACGCTGTGGCTGTCCGTAGGCGCCTCAGTCGTGGGCATGTTGTGGCTGCGGCGCGTTAAGCCGGATATACCGAGACCCATCAAGGTCAACATCGTTATACCGTACCTGTTCCTCATCGCCATTGGCTGCTTAGTGGTCATACCAGCCATTACGCGACCTAAAGACACCGCTATTGGTGTAGCTATACTCCTCTCTGGCATCCCAGTGTACTACCTGTGTGTCAAATGGAAGAGCAAGCCTGAAATGTACCATTCATTCTCCGGTTGTATCCTAAGGTTTCTACAGAAACTTTGCTCATGTGTTTTCGTAGAATCCTCTGAAAAAATGTCGAATTGAACCATCATTGAAAGAATTTGGATTAAGATTGCGTTTGTCTGGAACGAAATGTCGAAAATTGGATTGACGAAAATATTAAACAAAACCCGATTAGATATTTAAATGTAACGGACCAATCTGATACCTGTGTAAGTAGTTACCTACACGAATTCGAAATCAGTAATTTTAACATGATATTGTCATTAACGTGTTTCTTCTACAAACGTATTGTACTAAGTATATCAGTTCGTTTTATGAAAATACAGATTTAGTCTTAGCGTTCTGCTCCATGTTCGCCAAATATATATGTTGTTTAGGTGAATGCTTGCTTATTAATTGAAAAATGCAAAAGTAGGCCAGTCTGTTTAATACGTCACAAAGATAATCACTGAGTTTACTGTTTGTACAAGAGCAAACTCAGATATATAAGTAAAAAGTGACAAGAAAACAATATTTTTTCAGAATATTTCGACAATATTAAACCAAGTCAGTATTCACAGGCGATCTGCTTTACTGAATAACATAAATCGTAATGCAAATTGCTACTTTGCTGTAGTTATGTCTTGTTTGTGCTGAAAACCTTAAAACATAAGATTTTCTTTATCAGCTGGTAGATTTGGAGAACTTATGGCTATACATACTCATGCAAAATAGGCTTAAAATATTTATAATTAGCGTGCAGTTGCATTCGCTATTTATATAAAAATAAGGTATGGAATATATTATGTATAAAAGCTTAATGTACCTATCTGTATGAATTTGCGGATGAATTTTTCGACGCTCTATTTTAGTTTTTAAAATACACTTATTAATTAATGTAGCAGTTCTTACTATCTGTATCTTCAAGCGATGTTACCTCTTTTAATCTACCTAATTTATATTGGTATGTCGTGGTTGCTCTCTGAATATCTACTTTATTTTAAAATGTAGATGTAAGAGTCTATTTATATTTTAATGATTATAAGGTACGGACATTCCTACAAAGCACTGTTTTTATTAGACCTAAAGTTTAAGCTATATTTGTTAGTTTTGCTACGTTTTTTTTACAACTGTTTTGAGATATGTATTCAGACTTTTTGTAGTTACAATGTTATTTATACAGTTTATATACAAAAATATTATGACGTATTTATAAAAAAAAAAAAAAAAAAATTATAAGGGTAGCTAGTTATAAGTTTAATAAATATGACTGCCAGTGTCTTATAACATGATATCAAAAAGTGTAACCAGTTCAACAGTAGGTACCTAACCATTTTCAATGATTAGAAATAATTTTATCGAATTAAAGAAAATAATACATGTATTGATAATGTATAAGGTACATATTATATAACATATTTATATATGAATGTTTACGTATGTAACTACAAAAACGGTTAAAATAAAACATTATACTTATCAATTCATCATGTTTCATTAAAATTCCAAAGACAACAAGTTTCCTGTATTTAATTTATAAGGCCGTTATACTTACTCGTACATACATAGGCTTGCAGAAAAGGGACAAGTATTGGCCGTTCAGTCGCTATGTCTCTTTCTAGAAAGTAGTCACTTTTGTGACGCTGACACCGCCGGTACTTGCCCGTCCCCCAGTCTAGTCCCCCTTGGGGTACCACGAACAAATATTTATGCCCGTGGAACCCCCAATGGGGACAAAGTGGTACAAAGGGCAAATTATTTGGCCCGTGGTACCCCCGCTCCATTAATTATATCTATTATATGGTTTTTAGGGTTCCGTTCCCAAAGGGCAAAAACAGGACCCTATTACTAAGACTCCACTGTCCGTCTGTCTGTCTGTCACCAGGCTGTATCTCATGAACCGTGATAGCTAGACAGTTGAAATTTTCACAGAATGTGTATTTCTGTTGTCGCAATACTTAACAACAATTACAAATACTAAAAATAGAATAAAATAAATATTTAAGGGGGGCTCCCATACAACAAACGTGATTTTGGCCGTTATTTTATATGTACTCATAGTGTTAAATATTGTATGGTGGTACGGAACCCTTCGTGTGCGAGTGTAACTCGCACTTGGCCGGTTTTTGCTTTAATGCCTCCTGTAGGTACTACCTATTATTTATCTGTACAGGGCACGTACAGGGTGACTTGTAATGTGACGTATTCCTACCAAGACGTGATAGTGAGACCCATTTGCAACAATTAAGCACCCCATAAAGCTTAGGCGAAAATTCATGGGATTTGCAACCACCCAATGAAGACAGCGTATCGAATGAGATACAATGTAAAAATATTTAAAGGTGCTGATGAAACACTCGATAATGCTGGCATAGGTCGAATTTGGAAATTGTTGAAATATTTAAAAGTTGAGTGATAATCGAGTTAATTAATGCCATCCGATTACTTTCTATTCAAAAGCTGGTCGTGAAAACCTATGCCCAGTATAATATTTATAGGCCGACCGCTTCACTGTGACGTTGCCTGAGGTAGCGGCGCGGGGCGGGAGGGGTGTGGTGACGTGATGCGAGAGCTCAGTGATTCGTCAACTTGTGACAACTATTACCCCTCCCGCACCGCGCAGCTACCTCAGGCAACGTCTTCTTATAGGTAGTCCACTGCTGTAATCGTAAATAAGTCAAACATTCCTCGTCCTGCCCGTAATTTACAAAGTAAAATAAAAAACATTTTTTAAAGCGTTTTTCTCGTATGTCTATAATATAAAAATGAATCGCTAAATGTGTTGCTAAGCGCAAATCTCGAGAGCAGCTGAACCGATTTCGCTAATTCTTTTTTTGTTGTGTTCGGATTTGTCAGGACTTGTAAGAAAGAAAAAAAAATTGTTCGAAAAAAAAATTGCAACCATGCGAAGCTGGGGTGGCCCGCTAGTTTTCAATAAAAACTTCATGAAGAATGACAGTGATTACCTACCTACTGGCACAATATAAAACCCCATTAAATATCCGTAGTGTCATACTTAATGTGTCAAACTGTTAAGAATAGCTGACTTTAAAGCACTTGTATAAAAATGTTGAATATAAAACATTTAAGTTTTGTAAATGTAGCGAGACAAACTCGGCAGCTCAGCCTCTGTGCCCCGCTATACGGACATAGGTGGTACCCCGACGCGGAGTACCTTAAACAATTCGCCGGTTCAGTGATGTACCCTACGCCAGAGACCAACAAGTATTTCAGAATAATCCATCATGGAAAACTATACCCGGTTGAACGCAAGCTTCAAAACATGTTTATTAATTTCGGGCCTCAACATCCAGCTGCTCACGGCGTTCTTCGGTTAATACTGGAACTGGATGGCGAGACTGTAGTTAGAGCTGACCCTCACATAGGGTTCCTACACAGAGCCACCGAGAAACTGATGGAACACAAACATTATAATCAGAGTCTGCCCTTCATGGATCGTCTAGATTACGTGTCCGTTATGGCAAACGAGCAAGCTTTCGTCATTGCTGTTGAAAAGCTTCTTAACATAGAAGTTCCACCGAGGGCTAAGGCAATTCGAATCCTATGCGCCGAATTGAGTCGTCTAGCAAATCATTTGCTGAATGTCTCAGGCACAATACTTGATTGTGGTGGTATAACACCTTTCTTTTGGATGTGCGAGGAACGAGAGAAAATTTATGAAATGTTTGAGAGAATTTGCGGCGCTAGAGTTCACTGCTGCTATCTTCGACCCGGTGGAGTGATCCAGGATATTCCCATTGGTTATCTCGACGATATTTACGAATTATGTAGTAAGATGCAAGTTCGTTTTGATGAAACTGAAGATCTTGCAACCTTGAACCGATTGTTCTATGCTAGGACTGCAGGTATTGGCATTATAAGTGCGCACGACGCTATGTCTCTAGGCTTCACGGGGGCTATGATACGCAGCACTGGTATCAAATGGGATATAAGAATTAACGACCCGTATGATGGGTATGACTTATACGATTTTGATGGCGTTATTGGAACATTTGGTGATATGTATGACCGATACCTGTTACGTTTCGAAGAAATGCGTCAAACTTTACGAATTATCAATCAAGTTCTTGACACGATGCCTGAAGGAGAATATAAAACTGACGATTCCAAAGTTTCTTTGCCTTCAAGAAAGGAAATGAAAACTTCAATGGAATCCTTAATTCATCATTTTAAGTTATGCTCCGAGGGATATCCTGTGCCACCTGGAGTTACATATAACGCAATAGAAGCGCCAAAAGGTGAAATGGGTGTCTATATGGTGTCTGACGGCACTTCCATTCCGTATCGGGTGCACTTACGTCCAGCTTCATTTACCCATATATTGGGACTCAGTGTTATGGGCCCACAGTTAATGCTTGCTGATATTACTATGCTTATTGCGTCAATTGACGTTGTTTTTGGAGACATCGATCGTTAATTTGGCATTTTCAACGCTTGTTACTTTTTGACATAGGTACCTATCTATATAAAATATGATTTTTATTAGTACCTATTTTACCTATAAAATAATTATGACATGTGACCCATTGGTAATATAATATTGCTGATTTCCTTAAATATATTATTTACTAGCTTCTGCCCGCGACTTCGTCCACGTCAAATTTCTTGTTCCCCCGACCCACCCCGTCGCATCTCATCACGGGAGGCACCGACTGTATTCCCAATTTGATGTCATTTGAAGGTCAAAAATCAAACTCAAATGGTACCTATCATGTGTTTATGTTACACTAGCAGGGCCCCGCGGTTTCACCCGCATAAGTGTCGATCCCGTGGGAATATCGGAATAAAAACTATCGTATGTCCTTTTCCGGGACTCAAACTATCTCTATACTAAATTTCATCTAAATCTGTTCAGCGGTTTAAGCGTGAAGAGGTAACAGATAGACACTTTCGCATTAGTTATAATATTAAGTATGAATTTATTATAGGTATGTCCTTTGTGTCTGTTTTTAACAATAGATAGTATTTGTTTTTATGTATTAATTAGTACTCATTTATTTTATTCTCTGAATATAATTACAAAGTAACCGTGTCCGCGATTTTTCTTACATGACTGTTTATCTTTTATTTACTTATCTACATACAATAAACTCACGCCTTTTCTCATGGGGTTGGGCGGAAACTACAGAACACCACTTGATCTGTGGTTCTAACACGAACGCGTGTAACGAACGTAATGTAAATTCATAAAATTTTTGGTGTAGCTCTGGCGTAGCACTAACGTAGCTTTGGTGTAGCTTTGGTTTAGGTAGCACCCTACAAAACAGTTAATTTTGACTTCGCATTTTTATTTAGAGGCGCATTTTTATTTGTAGTTAAGATTTCAAAGTTATTTTTAAAAAATCTGTTTGGAACACTTTTGTTCATGTTTTTAACCGTTTGGTTTTATTTTAACCTACATTTTTATAAAATCCATCCATACTAATATTATAAATGCGAAAGTGTGTCTGGCTGTTACCTCTTCACGCTTAAACCGCTGAATCGATTTAGATGTTTGGTATAGAGATAGTTTGAGTCCCGGGAAAGGACATAGGATTGGCAGTTTGCTTTGTTTGCGTAGTGTCTAGGTATCGAAATCTGCTGTCTCAGCTTTCCGTAATAAGGTTCCCTCTTAGATATGTACAGAGGCCAGCACATCAAGCTACCCCAATCTGTCAAATTACTTTGATAGATTTTCAACTTTATTACAAAGGAATAAGGTTCATATTCAATAGGGAAAATTTGACAGATTGGGGTATCTTGATGTGCTGGCCTCTGTACCTATACAATGTGGAGACGACAATACAACAATAAATGAAAACCCTAACAATACTAATGCAGAGTATTTAGGAACCATCAAATAATAATAATCCTAACGTTGTAATTAAAAAGTGATTTTTTCTAACATATTACTTAAATAGCATAAAACAGCGCGGTGTTATTGAACCAACAAACATGTGGCCGAAACTTGAAAAAAATTTATAGATTAGTGTGGCGGGCAACCCTTTTTTCAGTTTTGTAAAAAAAAATACATTTGTAGGAAGATAACTTCCGCATGTATGACTCGAGCATAAGGTATAGTACCTATGCATTAGTTAGCATCGAGACATAAAATTTAAGAAAAAATTTAGCGAAGGATATTGATCTGGCGAGCTGACAACATGTTGTGTTTAACTGTCTTTGACCTGTCGGTGCTGGCTTATTAAGATACATCATCTATACTCCGACTTTTAATTAGCTGCAGTAAAATGACACTTCCTAATAACTCATTTCGGACTGCGTTTAGAGATATGGATGTCAAATAAGTTTCGTTTGTTACACTATTCTGTACTAGAAAAACAAGATTTGGTTGAGTGCCGCGAAAAAACAAAAAGACGCCAATTTCAGTCATTTAAGTATCACATAAGCTGTCATTTTACTGCTGCTAATTAAAACTCCGACTATAGAAAATGTTAAAAATGAAAAATAATGTCTAGTGACTAAACTATTGGATATATTTGATTTAATTTTTAAGCAGACTGGACTGGGAACGTCATTAGGTATACGATGTATTGTCATCCCCATTGTATAACCATGATCCAAAATATACTTGGCATGTAGTTTAATGAGAATTCGGTACCTCCTCTGAGAATATCAACCGAACACAGAAAGGGAAGACAACAGCTGTCATAAATTACTTAAAGTTGTCAAAACTTTATTGTCACTAAATGTCACTTTGAACCTGACATGCTGATTCTGCCAGTGCCAGTGCCAGCTGCAAAATAGTGTTGTTCACTTTGTCAAGTCACTTTTGTTTGTGTGGTCATTATTTCGCCACCCACCCAAACAGTTAGCTGTTGAATAGAAAACAATAAATAAATAAATTCAAAGCAATTACCATGCTAAAATTTCAAATAGTATCTTCAAGAACAGTGGAAGGTTTTGAGAATGAAAAGAAATTCGTCGCTTACATGGTACAAGCAAAACAAGCTACAGAATCAGGACTCAGGGAGATAGACCCAGACCCAGCAAATGTTGAGAGACGGTACACCCACTTCCAAGATCTGTACCACGGTCTGAAAAAGGAATTTCCGGCTCTGCTAAGCAGTATTTCATTTCCTAGAAAGGTAAATAAGTGTACTTAGATGTTTACCTCTTTGTTATTATTATGAGTCATAACTTTAAATTATTCAAGTAGGCGTAATAAGTAGTCTTAAATTTTTTATTAGTTTAGTTTGCTATACTTGAAACACATTGTTTTCTGTTGGGAGGCAGGATCTAAGACATGTCAATTCAATTAGCCACTTTATGTACTAATTAGTTCCTAATATTTTGATGTTATTCTGTAATATATGTAAATTACCATTAGTCTGAAAACCTTTGTGAAACGTTACTTGGTAAAGAGTGGTATTTATTATATTTCTTATTTGAACTCATTTCAGATAGTCATGGGCAACTTCGATCCAAATTTGATTTCCACACGATGTACTGCATTTGAGTCACTACTAGACTTGATAGCGGGTGAGTCACGGCTTCGGGACTCCCCGGCTACTATCACATTCTTCCAGGACATTGAGCTAAATGAAGCCAAACAACTGATTAATGAGGGCAAGTTCGATCAAGCACTGTCAGTTTTGGAGACAAGTTTTAAATTATTAAACAAGGTTAGTAGATGAGCAACAAAACACTTATTTTCATTATTTTTAGCTATGTCGTCCCACTGCAGGGCAAAGGCCTGCCTTTCTTTTTACACTATTTCATGTCTTGAGTCTTGAGCTAGTGTGGACCATTCCTGTCTGTAGGTGTCAAGCCCATCCCCTCACCTCTCGGGTCTGCCTCAATGTCACTTGGCGTTTAAAAAACGTAGTCTTATTTATAGAATGATTGAGTCTTTATTTTCTTTTGTTAGTTGATTCACCTTCAGTTGACAAAGTTAACCATTATCTAGTTGTATAACTCTTGAGTTAAATGACAAAAATAATTACACTTATTGTTAAGGCTTATAATATTGGGAAAATAATAACATCACAAGCATCCCATTTTGAGGAACACAAGTGAGTTTTTAATGAAATATTAAAGGATGAACACTGTAAGCGACGGAACTTATTGAATAGATATATTTTTTTTTATAGAATTTAGATTTTTAAAATGAGTACTTTTGTCTTTGGTTTTGTGTGTTGTCATGGTGTTGAAAAATAACAGTAAAAAATCGTCGTCAAAAAAAGGCTTTTCTTTTCTTCGAGTTTTAAGTCCATTATAAACACTTTGCTTCAATGTATTGATACAGTGGGATTTTCCAGTGTTTGCATATTTAAGAGACCAATCATAGTATGTTGCTGTGTGCTTAATATCTGTAGGGTGTGGCATAAACTGTAAGATAACCCTTGAACAGCAGATAATTACAATAGGTTCTAAATCACAAATGTTTACATCACAGACTGCTTAATGCAAAGATTTAATTTTACCAGTAAAACTCTTTGAGGCATCAATTAATTCCAGGATTGATTTGCTAATATAATATCAAAATTTATATCAATTGATATTTATTGTTAAAACTAGAAATTTAGCACTTGACATAAACTACATTACCTTACCTTACATTACCTTTCCGAAGTGGCAATCTCATCTTAAGTTTTGGGGATTCACCAAATAATAATAATCTAGCTTCATATTTTCTGACTGACCAACTTCTTGACAATTCAAAAGTGCCTGTAAATGGTTTAAATGAAATAAATGCTTTGAGTTGAGTTTGAGTTTGAGAATGCGCAATTACGGTTAACTTTTTATTGAAATGCAAGCCATAACATAGTGTTCATAGATGTTAATGTAAGGTATTCCCCTGTAGTTAACAATTTTAAAATTTTTGGGAACTCCCTCATGCATACCGTTTGAATGCTTTTACAACATTGCCTTCATTTTTCACTTTAGAAAAACACATTTATGTTTTTTTTGTGGTAAAACTGATTATTATTTATCAAAAACTAATTTCTTGTTACTTTTTATTAAAAACATCAAATAACAAAACACAAACACTGAGGGGCTTGTGGCTAAGTAATAACAGCCAGGTCAGATCAGGTTAAGCTACGCTTGTCGCAGTTGGTCCGTAGATGAGTGACCATCTTCAAATACCAAGACCTCTCCGTGCCTCGGAAAGCACGTTAAGCCGTTGGTACCGGCTGTCATTCGTGGATCATTGACAGTTGTTACGGGTCAGAAGCCTGAAAGTCTGACAACCACTCTTACAACCAGTCTTACCAAATGTTTCGTATTACCCAGTTACTGGGATGTGGAGGTCAGATAGGCAGTCGCTCCATGTAAAATACTGGTACTCAGCTGCATCCGGTTAGACTGGAAGCCGACCCCAACATAGTTGGGAAAAGGCTAGGCAGATGATTCCTAGTATTCCTGTAATTGCTATGCTGTTATGTAGCCTATTGTCAGTGAGAAAAGTGGGTTTACATCAATTTTACTATGGCCTATTGTAGCCCTCTATCTATTTTCTCATTGAAAATTAGGACCACTTGCAATACAAATCACTTTAGTATACGTTTAGTGCTAAACAGAACAATGTTTTAAATTCGTTTAAACGTATTTAGCGGTTTCTGGTGGAAGCTGGCCGTAATGAATATTCTATCGTTTTCCAGGTGTACACGGACCGATCGCGAGTAGTACTTGGTGCGTTGTGCCGCATCGTGGCGTGCGCAGGCGCAAGCGACGGCACCCTGGCCGGACCCGTAGAGCGCTGGGCGCAACTCGCGCTCAAACGATACGAGGCTGTCAGTGACTCCGACTTGCTGCTCATATACGTACCTCTCTTACATACATGCATTTCTATATGGTAAGTATTCTATTCGTAATTTATAGGTAATTTTATTGATAATTTGGTTTTGGCGAATAAAACCGTGAAGGTTCTATCTGCACATATTATAATTTCAAGTCTCTTTTCGTGTCTGTCTGCGTCACCGCGTTGTTCTTCTAAACTACACAACGGATTTTGTGGTTGTCTCCATCACGAATTTATTACGGAAGGTTAATCCATACCTACTAATATTATAAATGCGAAAGTGTGTCTGTCTGTTACCTCTTCACGCTTAAACCGCTGAACCGATTTAGATGTAATTTGGTATGGAGATAGTTTGAGTCCCGGGAAAGGATATATAATAGTTTTACTCAGATATTACCACGGGATCGACACTTAAGCGGGTGAAACCGCGGGGCGCTGCTAGTGTCTATATAATACATAAATATAAAATTTTCATAAAATAAAGAAATTTCTGTGTTTTGTCAAGTCGTTAAAACCGTGCGAAGCATGGGCAGGTCACTAGTAAATCTGTATATATTATAAATTAATGTCGCCTTTCGCGTCTGTCTGTGTTACTGCGTTGGTCTTCTGAACTACACGACAGCTTTTGATGCGGTTTTGACACTTTTCACCATCATTTAGAGAATTTAGAATTTAAAGAAATTTCGATGTTTTGTCAAGTCGCACAGGCAAAGGCCTCCCTTTCCTTTTTCCACTCAATACTTATGCACCAAGCTCGTCCCGTCATCTACGCTTGGGTCTACCGCGATGCCGTTGGACGTTTTCAGGGACCCCATGTTGGTGGTTTTAGCCCACAATGCATCCAAATGCTGCAAACGCGTCAAATCCAGTCCCATTTGAACTTTGCTGCTTTTATTGTGACACGTCGGCGATTTGTGTTTTGAATACTTAAATAAATATTTATTCAATATTGAAGTTGATAAAATAATAAACATTATTATTATTAGTACAGAGGCCAGCACATCAAGTTACCCCAATCTGTCAAATTTCTTTAATAGATTTTCAACTTTATTGCAAAGGAATAAGGTTCTTATTCAATTGGGAAAATTTGACAGATTGGGCTAGCTTGATGTGCTGGCCTCTGTACATATATTGTTTAGAATGGGTTTTTATCTAAATAGTGTAATTCTGGTAGCCATGTGTTAGTACACATTAATTCTGTATTTACCAGTTTCCCTTTAAAAAGAAAAAGGGAAAGACAAAACATTATTTAGATTTAGAATATACTAAAAGCACACTGTAACACAACATATTACAGTACAAATAAATAAAAATAAGTAAAAAGTGCGTTGAGAGAAATTAGCACTAAGTGCAGGTAAGTTTTATGAATATTTGATTTTGACATAATTATCAAAGGCTGTAACGAAAGATTTCGGTATTTTCAGTAAAGAATTATAGAGTATTATGAGTATTTTCAATGATATGTTAGCATTTTTCTTCAGTGAAAATATAATTTGTTAACCTACCATTAAATTCAAATCTACAGTCACAGCACATCGATCTTCCGATATTGCGTAGGTAGGATTAAAGATATAGAAACTTACATTGTTTTTGGGAAGTACCTATTTTAAGTACCTAGGTACATACGTATATTTTATGCACGTAATATCAGTTATCTTTGGTCTCCTGCAAGTCAGCTGATAACGTAAATAATGACACAATGTAATAGCATGATACTTGCGAATAAACAAATAACCTGATAACACAACAATAGAAAAACAGTTCAATGATTTATTAATTGAATTGTTGAAGGATATAATACGTCTTAATAGGATTTATTTAGTTAGTGTTTGTCATAAAACTGATAATAATGTACCTATCCTTGGTACTGTTGGCGGCGTAACTTAAACAAGCTCTTTGTGTACAAGTGGATTAATCGAATAAGGGATGATTTATGCTGGACCATCACGGGCGTGACCCGTTCCGTGTCTACTCAGTTTAACCGAGACTCGGACGGGACAAGGACGTGTAGCATGAACTGCTTCATTTAAAATGTTCGTGAAGTTTTGGATTTGTACCTCGCCCCCGTTTCGTACATGGCACGGTTCGCGACCGGCACAGTCTAAAAGCAGGATAATAAATACCCTAAATGATAGGAATTCAGGAGCATTTTTAACCTCAGTTCATTTTATCATACATGTCGAAAATCTTCTAACAGACTTACCAACCCTATACCTAACTACTTACTTAATAAAAATCTTAAATTCACTAAGCATGAAATTTCGCACAAGAGTTCCTTTATACAAGATGAAATTGAAAGCTTGCGACAAATCGAAACAAGAGGTGCAGTAACTGTTACATAATCATTTTAAATTTTCACTTCCAAATCTAAATTCTTGAAAAAAATCGTGTAATTATCGCCTTAGTGCAAACTAAGTTATTGCCTTCAAGTAGGCACGAATTACCGTCGTTTCAGTTTTTTTCTTCATATTTTTATGAAAACTGATAAGAAAATTAAAGTACCAATTTTAGCGCGCGCCCGATTAGTAATCCAATCACCGCTGAGTTCACAAAATGAAGCAAGTTGGCAACGCGTTGAACTAGCGGTATTTAATTAATTTTGACCGTTTCTACGTTTGGCTATGGGCACGTTGTGCATCCCTTTCCTTAGCAACAGGCTCTAAATTTACTTTATAACACGTTGAATTAGATATTCTAATTTGTCGCACCTATTCAATTTCATCCTGTATAACAAAAGTATTTTCAGAAATCTTCATTAAATCCACCCCCTTTAACGGCTAAAAAAAATAGGAGATGAAACTTTGAATAAAAGTTCGACATTTTTGCCAATGGAAAATCCTATCGGACACACGGCTTGTCACATTATTAAATAAATAATTAATTCCAGGGAGACACTCGGCAAAGACAAGACGAAGTTGGTCGATGAGCTGAACGATCTGCGTAAGCGTGGGATGAAGGTGGACTCCGTGCCAAGCCTCATGGAAGCCGTGGACAGTCTTACCACAGTCTAACATTATAAGTGGTTCAACGTCATTTTGACTGCCTTTTTCTTGACTACTATTGGAATGAATGTATGTATGTTGCGCCATTTTTAGACCAAATTCCATCTTTTAATAAAATTTGAGCATTTGTTTGCTAAGTCACACTTGAGTATTCAAAATATTCAAGTGGCGTGTCTAATACCGTTAGAGGGAAGTGTCAGTCATCATTTGTCCAATGTGAAAAGAGATGGCGCTGTATGCCATCTATAATTCCACCTTGGAACGAGTAAAGCTATATGGATACTTCCAAATATCGTCATGTATCATGTATCTATTAAAACTGACCTGTAAGTCGCTAGATTGTACCACAAGGGTTTACTTTCACGGGTCCGTACATCATAAACTCTTACCAAACGTTTCCATGCTTGATATTCACGGACTAGAACTGTTTTTAGTTCAACCTAGATCCAACAGATGGCGTCATTTACTAAATGTCAAATTCTGAGGGCATTTTGAAATTTTTATAATAATAAAAATTTCAAAATGCCCTCAGAATCAGAGCCTTTGCATTGCAATAGCAATGCAAAGGCTCTGATAGAGTGTATATCTGGAACTGCGAACCATTAAACATCTTCGTGCCAATTTTCTTAAACATTTCGTTAATCTGTCGTATTGGCAAATATTATAATAATTAAGCAGATGTAGTTTAGTATGTTTGATAGTCATCAAAGTAAAGTGATCATTTTATTTTTTTCCTCTTACGTACGCTAAGCAACGAAAGTTGGTTAACGCTGTTACTTTTACAGTGAATTATCATGAAATTATTCGATACTTTGGTTTCCAGCCTTTTTTTTTTACTTAAAACTTGTTTCTTAAAATATTCATTTATATCACATACCTTCTACTCTCTTAAATATTTATGGTTAAAAAACTGAAGTGCTAACTAACTTTTTTGGTGTCTGTACTGTGTCCTCAGTGAATACTATTGTTACAACTTTTTAAGCCTCTGGTTCGCCATTTTTGAGATGTACCTATTAGTAGTAAGTTTTCTCATTTTGAATACTTGTAGCCTTTTTTTGTATATTTGTTGTTTTAAATTTATACGCGTTAACTTTATTGTGTTGGCTTGTATCTCATTAGTTTGTAAGTAAAGTTATTTGTTTGAATCATTTATCTATTTATATTAAAAACTTAATAAATTATTATTGATTTTGTTAGGTATCTACACATTATATGTAAAACATATTTGTTTAGGGTTGAAACAATTGGATTGTGCCTCGGCTTTGCTATGTATAGTTCCATAATAAGATTTTCTTCCTTAAGGGGGAAGCGACATGGTAGCCCGCGAAATTCAAATTATCGTACGTTTTTTACAATTTGCAGTTCCTAGCACACTCCCCCTTATATGTTATTATGGGAAATAAAGTGAACTCGTCAATGTGTAAGTATTAGAATTTTCTATAATCAATTTTGGTATGGGTCCTCAGTAGTCCCATCTTATGTTTTATTTTTGCAATAAAAGCTAAAAAGTGCTTGATAATAATAATCTCTTGTTCATTTTAATAAACTAACAGCGTGCTGGTCAATTTCACTAACGTTTTAAAGATTCTAGAGCTTAAAAACTATTTTAAAATTTTCCAAAGCTCTGATAATGCTCCAAATATTAATATAGAACGCGTTTTATTATATCTAAGCTTTAATTTATGTAAAATGATATTAGTCTAGTCTACTCACAAAATATAATGTAAAAAACATCATATATGTATTACGGCGAAATCTATGAAATAGCTTTATAACAGCACTGTAATTATTTAAAAGTCAATTACGTATTGTAGCAATTAATAAACGTTTGATAATCTGCCTTTTAATGTGCATGGCTTGGTAATTTACTCGAGAATTAATATACAGGGTCAAATTAAATTACCTAGCGAAACTCCACAGACGTAATGGCTATCGATATCTAAACATAATGAAACAAAAAATAAATTAATAATCATGATGTTTTTTGTGGGGTCATCGACCGCAGTTAGTGTACCTAGTCATTTAAAATATCGGTTTAAAAATCAGTTTTTTTTTTGTGTAAACTTCACAGATGCGCTGGATATATCTAAGCATGATAAAACAAAATAAAAAATATTTTCTCAGTTCATACTTTAAGTAACAACAATACAATCGGTCGTTGACCCCCAAAAAAAGACATCAAATCTTTATTTATATTACTAGACATTAATTCATTATTGTTTTTGTTCAATCGTGTTTAGATAATCGATAAACATCACGTCCGAGAGTTTCGCTAGCTGTTTAATTTGACTCTGTATTATTTTGTTTAAAATAGATCTTAATTTTTTGAATACTGTGTAATTAAAAAAAATAAGCATAATATTCAAGGTAACAATCTAGAAAATAGGAATTTAGATAATGTAACATCCATCAGCAGAAGTTATAATTCGAATTTTAACTATTAAGTTTCTTAAAAAAATCATATTTAATCTGTATCTAATCGGTATAAGCGGCTAGACGTTTTCTATGATATTATTGTCTATATTAATGCTAATGTTAAGATGACTGATATTTTATACATTTGTAGCCATCGTAGGAAATAATAAAAATTATATACATACGTATTTCTCATTGTGATTTTTATTTATAAAATAACTTCCCCTGATAATAGACTCACTTGCTGAAGTTGCTGACTGGCTAATATTCTTACCACAGCATCAATCAACACAGCCTATCGCGGTCCACTGCTGTACATAGGCCTCTCCCAGGCCAGGCTGGCTGCGCCACAACACCTGGTCATTCACCTTACGCATCCAGTCTGAACCACAGCATGAGCGTTTTTTAGTTTTTGCCGATACGGGAGAAAAAGACTCATTTAAATGGTCTTCGTACTCCCTAATACAGTGGTCACCGAAAGTATGAAAACATTGGAAGCCAACATCGAAATAATTCACTAAGAGATTTTTGCAATCTTGATGATAATTTTGTTATAAGGCGCCGTCATCAATCAATCTGCCTAGTCTTTTCCCAACTATGTTGGGGTCGACTTCCAGTCTGACCGGATGCAGCTGAATACCAGTATTACATGGAGCGACTTATATGACCTCCACAACCAAGCGTAAAATCACTGATGAGGTCTATTGCCAGTCAGGCAGTGGTATTAGAATTCTCAGTAGCAGTCCGGAGTCTGGATTTGTGCCCGGTTGATGGCAATAGCTGGCTGGCTCGTCCCCTGTTACATGGTACTAAAACGTAACTAGCGAAATGTAGGTTTAATAAAGATACATCTCTACCTAACTTTTCGGGGAATACAGGCGTGATGATCTCTACAGCAATAAATAAATAATTGTAAAGAGCCACAATCATGCACCATACCTACTTACAAAACCCCTTCGAATACTGACTTTGTCTTGTCGGTTAAAAGCATAACATAAACCATTTTTTGTCATAGGTGCTTACGTGATGCCGCTCTGTCATAAAACATTGATCAATTTAGTAAATTGATTGGGGATTCACCAAAACAATTTGCCCTTCATAAAGGTAAATTAATTTGGTTCAATTATTTGATATGAGGGCCCTAATACTGCGGTTGAGTGGTTCCTTCATTACCGGTACTTAGGTACATGAACCAATATTTTCAGTCATGCACTTGGATAATTATTTCGTTCCATACGGATACCTACTTTATTATTTTGATGCGATACGATAGACCGTATCGATTAATTGTTTTGGAAGGTTAGTGCAAAAGTGTAATTGTAGTATGGCGTAGGTCTCAGGAGAGCAGTGGTGGCCCAGTGGTAACGGCCGCGACTTACGTGTTGTAGGTCGTGGGTTCAAACCCAGACAGGCGCTTTACTTTGTGTAAATTATTTCATCACCTTTGCTCTCCAAACGGTGAAGGAAAACATCGTGAGAAAACCGGCATGTCCTAGAACCAAAAATTCGAAGACATGTGACATCTACCAACCCGCACTGGGCCCGCGTGGTGGATTACGGCCCACTCCCTCACAGAGAGGAGGCCTGTGTCCCAGCAGTGGGAACATTATAGGCTGATTATGTATGTACGTTATGTAGGTCTCTTATTTTATTGGAGGAATGTGGTGGGCAAATTGTTGGAAGTTCCTCGGCTAAAGAATGAAGAATAAAGTTGCACCTTCACTAATGTTTTTTTCCACCCTGTAAAAAGTTCCATCCTAACTTCATTGGAAGAAGGCGAGAGTTATGTATGTAGATGTATGTATAAAGTTTCCGAAATTCGGAATAACTGTAGTGACTCAGCCCAACTCAATTTCCCAAGTACCTACTCAATTCACATAATCGTTCTCAAAAACGCAAGCAATGTCGTAGGCATGAGCATCAGTGTTGACTCGAGCGAGGTTCCGTCACGCGAGGCCGCAGCCAACCCTCAAATGCCTCAAATCACCTAATTGATTCGCGTGGCAGTCTCCTTAGACACGGCAAGCCGGCGAGGACTGCCGCCTGACCGCCCTAGGGGACTTGTTTGCGATCCCGTCAGCCCCAAGCTTGTTAATTCCTCGAGGAAGTTTCTTATGGCACGCGATAGACCACAAAGATTTATCCATTTAGTGTTATGTGGGCTTTTAAGGCATATTTAAGAATATTGAAACTAATTTGGGCTATGATTTGAGCTTTTGATTGCTTCGTTTGTCTAGTGGTTGCAATCGCGACTGCAGAGCAGGAGAGGGTTTAATCACCAGGTTTTGGAAAGATTGTGAGTTTTTCAATTACATTTTTCGTAGTCGTACGTAGTCCGCGCAGATGTATGCCGCCTTATAGCTGGATAGTCCGCAACACCTCCACCAAGCACCATCAGTTATCTAATCATAATATCTTTTTACGTTATTTTGTTGTTTTCAATCTTTTAAAAAATCTCAATTATGTTTTTTTTTTTCTCAATTGAGTTTTTTGTTTCGTTTTTTTTTTTGAAATTAGATAGGTACTAGGTAGAGATTTTTCAAGTTCATCCGTACCTACTGTGATCCGTACTTTACCCACAAGCGCAGGCTTTGCGCTGCAACTGGCGGGGTGATTGCAATGGCTTTCATTTTGACAGTTCAATAGCATTAATTGCGTTATTTTCTTTGTTGAGCAGACAAATTGTTGAACATATGAAGCAAATTGAAGCAATGGATTAACAGTACCTATCCTTCAAAATGATTCAGATTGAGTTTGATAGCGAATTAGGTACGCAATTAGGGTACGGAATTATTAGATGACATTCGCAGGTCCCATGTCATGAGTTCTCTAGCTTAGTTTTTACCTGCGTTAGTAAGTCTCTGAAGCTACCACTTGCGAGGTTTTTTTACACAAGAACCTCAATATCCTCCAGCAAAGTTAATTTCAGCAAAAATATAAAAGAGACGTACCTACCTATTAATCTGGAAAGCTGGTTTTTCATTACAGGTCTGTATAAGGAAGCAATAGATAGGTAAGGAAGTCCTTTAAGAAGCAACTTTGTTTTAAGCGCGCCTGGTAACCGCCATAAATCAGCCGTTCAGAATTTACGAGGGCCCTCCGCAAATCGGTTTATATTTTCGATAAATAAAATTGGCGCGGGTTTTGCGAGGTAAGCAGAGGCAGTTAGGAGCGCGTCGCCGCCCGGCGCCGCCAGCTGCCGCATGCACATAAACCCGACTACCCTCGCGTTTTCTTGCTGACAATTTTTTCCTGCTCCGGTCATTACGCAGCTGGGCCCCGAGACAAAACGGCGAATCGTTTAAGCCCTCTCCGGAGACCGTCCAATTTTATTGTGTGTACCTAGTCGAAATTGATATGCCGCGCGAGCGTCGACGGCTCGCTCCATATGACGGACACAGGTTCCGCAAGGGACCATTTGCTGCCTCGCGAATTTTGGGCACTAAACCTTACAAATGGCGATCGCTTCTTTGATGTTCTGTCGTAACGCGAATAAGATGTTTGTCCCAATAATGTGAACCGAATATCGGGAACAAAATGGTCCATCTATAAGAATTTATTATTGAGGAGACCTTGAGGTCAAGGATGGGTGTTTAAATTCGTTTATTTATTTATTTATTCAATTGGTCATAAGAGCTAACAGATTTGACATCCAAAACGTCCATATCTACGATTAATTTTCTTATAATTCAATTATGGCTTATAATATTACATTTGCTCGTCACATTACAGGACCTATACAATAGATTTTTCACTTCAGTAGCTCAAACATGTAGGTCATAGAGGAAAAATTTTAATAGTAGGTTTTGCTGCCTGAAAAATTAAAAAGTTACTTGGTCTCACTCAGTGAGCAAAATCGCATTTTGCTCACTGAGTGAGACCAAGTAACTTTTTTTTTTTTTTTGTGAAAGTCTCGAATATCTTATTCAGCCTTGGGTTAATCATACAATTCGAAACATTCGCACTCTATCTCTTTCCCGCCATTAGAAAGAGAGAGAGACAACCCTTTCGAAGACCAGCCCTTTCGAAGTTCCGATTTCGTACTAACTAAAGAAATTTTGCAAAAAGATAATTATGTCTTTTAATGTAATTTATTGATTTTTTAACTTTTTTTTTGTATTTAAACGAAAATAAGTATTTACTGCAAATAAAACATATTTAACCTGTAAATATTTATTTCTAGTTTCAATAATGTTACGTATTATATTTTGAATAATAAAATATCATGGGTGCTATTTTCGAACACGCCTTAATTTAAATAAAAGAGCGGGAATAAAATTTCGTGGCTGGCGTAAAAAGTTGAATAAGTTAAAAAATATTAAAATAATCGTAAAATGTGAGTGAAACTAGCGACGAGAACAGTATTTTAACACCGGAAGAGTTAAAACAACAAGTTATTAATGCAGAATTAAGTTTCCTACCTGTGATGTCTCACGAGAAATATCTGAAACCATACCACGTCTTCAATGAATGGAGACTTACAAAGGGCGCAAGCAGTTAATCGGTACCTCTACCTACAATGTTAATTATTTTGATTCACAATAAATAGTTATTTCAATCTATTCCTCTTTATTATTTTGTCTCCTAAAGTGTTCTCGCTGCTGAAGTGAAAAGTTATGAGTGTTAAACGAGAGCAAAGTTTTTTGCATCTCGTGCCTTTGAATCCCTCGCCACACTCAGGATTCAACTTTAGAATCACTCACAGATCAGTTCTCGCAGCAAAAAACGACTTTGCTCTCTTGTTGCACAAATAACTATTATAAAATAGCAATAACGTCCAAGTATAAATAATAATAAAAATAAATTATAACGATGAATTAATACGTAGAATAAAATGTGTGTGTAGTTAGTAAAAACAGTAACTCACTTATAACAGCATTGACCTGTATTATACACTTGTTTATTAGAGGTCAGTGCATAACAGTAAAATATTTTTTCAGAACTACGGTACCCATTGACATACATATTTTGAAATCATTGTCGGTACCTCTTTTCTTTTTCTACAATATGAAGTCTGTGGAAAAGTCAGACAATCCGTCAATCATTTTCGTGATCATTTTTGGTTTGTCATTCAAAATAAAGTATTTTTCAATAATCTCTCAATATAGCTATATCTACCTACACAATGATGATTGATAAGGATTGCGATATAACCGTGATACTAGGAGTGGTTGTCGTATTCGCACTTCCGGTGACGGTGCTGATTCCAGGGTTCTCTGTGTGGGATGTGGTTCCCAAGATGCGGATCACGCGCCTGCATATCTTCAGCCAGGACCTGACCTGGCCGCAATTGAACGCTGCCATTATTTTGCTTCTGATGCTATTTTTCTGCTTTTATCTTGAAATTCGGAAACGAAAGTACGTTCGGTCTTTTCTCCGTCGATATTTTTAGTTGAATGTGCTGAAGTACCTACCTACCGTAGTAGATGCTTTACTAAGCAACGTGCGGTTTGTTAATCTTACCCTGATGAGGATGTAGCTGCCCATAGTCATTTTAGCGACGTATGTCGCTTTTGTCGACGGAAAGAGAGAACATGGTGGTTATTCAATGTTGTGGCTATTTAGCACTTCGTTTATGCCCCTACGTTTTTACCCGATGGTGGCTACAAGTAGGCCTCTAGCCGAAAAGGTAGGGGTACCTACCTACTCATGAAACATGCTCGCAAGCACCGTGTTAATCTGTTATTCGTTATCATCCTATTGCAGCATTCTGCTGGACATAGGTACCTAATAGGTAAAAGGCTTCTTCAAACGCACGTCATTCAACTCGATTCTCTGCTCTCATCCAGTGCTACCACCCATACTGCGAAATTTCGGACTTCGCACCATCTAGTCAGATGGCATCATCCCTTAGAGGAATGCCAAGCATAACACTTTCCATAGCTCGCTAAACGACTTGGAATTTGTGCACCAGTACCTACATACCGCTTTATTCACTTACAAATTATTCTATCTAGGTTAGATGACATGGTTGAAAAGGTGCTCACGGTGAGCCAAGCCACGGACTCGACGATGGAGGTGGAGCGCGATCGCCAGGCGAACGCAGTGCGAGTGTGTGTGGACCTACTGGATGCTTCTGCCGAGCACTACGAGAACCTCGTGCTACTGCGAGACGAGCTCCGGAAACGAGAGAAGCTCAAAAAGCAGCACCCACCGGCAATCGTACCAAGTTCTACTTCATCATACCAATAGTCTACGGGGGCACGAATACGACGGAAAAATCTTCGAAACCTTTTTTAATATATTTTTTTTGTAATGTGCGATGTTCATAAAAAATCCTCATTCATCATTGTGTTCCTTACATGAACCCTCATAGCCAACCGTACAATTTAATTACCAGTGGATTTTGTTTGTAAAGAAAATGCTTGTGTCTTGTACTGAAATTCATGTTAAATTACTTTTAGGATTAAACAAATATTTTTTCTGACCAACCATATCCTTCAGTTTGATTTAGTACCTCTATCTACTACCAATATACCCAGAATAAAAACATATAAACAAGGTGACATACATCGACGCAAACTGAAACCATTAATTCGAAGAGGTCGGTTATCAAAAAAAATATCTGCTGTTTCATAGAAGCGTGCAATACCCCTACGCGGTCAAAATGTATGGAACAGCAATTTTTTTTTTTTTTTTTATTTAGTTTCAAAATCATTTAGGTACTGAATCCATCGGAACCAGGTTGCGCGTTGATGTCATGCTATCCTATCATCTATGCTACATCTGGAATAATCCAAATACCGCTCAGAGCTGTCATAATTACGATTAGATATTAATCCGTGGAGCAGTATCTATCTAGTACCTAACAACTGCGACTTACGAGTAGGTCGAGGGTCGAAGCCAGACAAGTGCTTTACTTTGTGTAAATTATTTCATCACGATGTTTTCCTTCACCGTTTTGAGAGCAGTAGTCTCAAAACGGTGAAGGAAAACATCGTGAGGAAACCGGCATGTCTTAGAACCAAAAATTCGAAACATGTGACATCCACCAACCCGCACTTGGCCCGCGTGGTGGTTTAGGCCCACTCCCTCACACAGAGAGGAGGCCTGGACTGTATTGCAGCAGTGGGAACGTTATAGGCTGATTGTGCCACTTACAAAATTGAGTGCTGATTATTTAAATCCTTAAAAACCCGAAATTCTAATTTTAAATCACTTGAAGAACACACACAATGAAAATGTTTATTATTATATAGATGAATTATAGATCTTTATTGATATTTCTCAATTACTATTCATGAATTCAATTTGTACCTACGCAAGATACGCGCATTGACGTGGAGTTGCGGACAACAGCCCGTATTACCTATTACCGATTATGATAGTCAATCAATAATTATTGTTGAAAAAATGGTGAGATATAAAGCTGAAACTCTTTGAAAGTTGTTGTTGGTGGCCCAGTGGTATCGGCCCCGACTTACGAGTTGTACGTCGTGACTTCGAACCCAGGCAGGCACTTTAATTTGTATATTTGACTTTGAGTTGTAGAACCAAAAATTCGAAGACATGTGATGTGGCCTCTACCAACCCGCAACCCAGGGTTTGTTTACCTACTCTTTCATCAAATACTTTGGAGTTGTGCTATATGGTACACTAGCTTTTTCCATGCTCGCGGCTTCGCCCCGCGTCAAGGTCGGAAATTATTCCACAGCAACGTGCTACCGGAAATAATATATATATAGTATCCTATGTCCTAACCCAGGTCATAGCCTATCTGAATGCTCTTCATATAAATCTGTTCAGCCGTTACGGCATGAAAAGATGACAGACAGGCAGATAATAAATTCTAATAAACTTGTTTATGGTTCCGTAACTCAAAATGAAAAATTGGAAACCCTTATAGGATGACTTCGTTGTCTGTCAAGGCCCTTTTTCGCAGGAACGCGTGGAGGTATAAACTTGAAATAGAACTGAAAAACTAAGGTCAATTGGAGCTGTAAAGTTCCAAGTCAAACTTCCAAGTTATCGCAATAAAAAAATACGCCCATTTATGCCGCATATGTTGACACTCGCAATAAACCAATGGAATGCAAGAAATGTCTTACAGTTCAAGTAAAGAGAAAATATCGAAAATTGGAATTTATAGTTATGTTAGCTGACCCGGCGAACTTCATGGCGCCTCAAAATCAACAAGAATGGATGTATGAGTAAACGAATTACCAAAAAAAAAATCGTGAATTTTTCTCTTTTGTTTTAATACTTACTTAGTTATTCTGCTATTTGAGGCGGAGGCAAATGCAACAAATCAAAAATCTAAAGAGTCGGTCCAGCCGTTCTTTTGTTATAAATGGTGTAATTAACCCGACTTTGTTTTATTTATATAAATGAATGATCTTCTTCTTCTTGAAGAAGAAGAATGAATGATGATAATGATTAGACTATAACTGCAAATTTTGTTCTTCAATCTGTCTTGAAATAACATTTCGTCTGTATTTCATTCAAATCGTTCCACTCCACCTCTATTAAAAGTTCTTTTTTCAACTGAAACGTTTAGTTTGCTTTACAATCTGAAATTGGAAATTCGGGCAGCCGAGCAAGCATGTTTGAGACGGAACCCTAAGGGCGCGAGTCCTACTCACACTTGTTAGGTTTTTAAATAAAGAAAACAGGATGTATAAATATCTTAAAATACCATTTTTAGGGTTCCGTACCTCAAAAGGAAAAAACGGAACCCTTATAGGATCACTCGTGTGTCTGTCTGTCTGTCCGTCTGTCAGAGCCAATTTGCTCCGAATCTTATGGACCGATTAAGTTGAAATTTGGTACACATATATTATGATTCTCTGTGACCCAAACACAGACGTGTAACGTAAATAAATGAGTTTTGAAAATGGGAATCATTTTTGAGGGGTAAATAGTGTAAGAGCTCAAAAAAACAAGTTAAAGATTTATAAAATATTTAATTATAAATACACATTTGTGTAGTAGGACAAAATGAAGTAGATGTTAAGCCGTCGGTGGCCGCGATGAAAAAGGGACGAAGGCCTCGGTGCACTATGCCAGCTAGGCGCGCAGCCCGCCCGTTGCTATCTTCACAGTCGTCAACTTCATGACGCTTCTCGAGCGCCATCTGCCTTACAATAGACAATTTAAAAAAAAGTTTCACAGTCTGTACCGTCTTACTGTGAGGATCTCAAATATATTTTTTTCATAATTTTAAAGTAAATTGTATTAAAGTTATTTAAGACAATAGGCAGAAATTTACCCCCTTATCTCCGAAACTACTGAGCCTAAAATTTTGAAAAAAATACAGAAAATAGTTCTATACCTATAGATTACAGAAAAATTAATAAGAAGTCTATGATCTTGAAACAACATGATAAATCTCTCAATATTATGCGTACAAACCTACATTTTCAGTTGGAATGTATGGGAGAACATGTTTTTCAACTACAATGTTAAGTTTGTTCTTGGGATAAATTCATTCCAACTACGGAACCCTTCATTGTGCGTGGTCCGACACGTACTTGGCCGGTTTTTTTTGTAACTACACAAAAATAATTATGAGAACCTTGCACGTTCGCTACGAATTCGTGTCTGTTTGCAAAATACTCAAACTGTGAAAGTCAACTAAAAAGTAAGTACCGATGACCGCTGTGAAAATAAGAGTTTTTTTTATTGTACTGTCTCAGTGCTAGAAGTATTCATTAAAGCAAGGCAACGTCCTGAGGCTCTCGCGGGACGCTGCCGACGCGAAAAAACCAATCTGGAGCTAGCAATTATGGCAAATGACCTAATTAGACCCCACCGGTGCGCCGGGCCCGTCTCGCCACCGCAAGATTTTTCACCTCCCCCGTTGTTTGCGGTCTCCGAGAGAATTGGCTTTTAATATGTGTCGAGTTCTATTCTATTCTATTTTTCTTTATGGCAATGGTGCCGATGTCGACAATTCTGCCAATGTCAGATGTGATATGAGAAAACGTAGTGATTTTAGAATTATAACAAAAAAAAAAAAAAAAACTAATATTTTACATCCATGATTATAAAAACAAAGAAAATAGTTGAATTTAATGTGAAACTTCTTGAAGAATATTAAATTTTGTTTTTTGTGAATACCATGGACTAACGGAGTGGATCATAGTTTTGTAGGTAAGTTTGTCTATGGTTTTGAAAATAGTATTGCTTTGTTGCGACGTTTTTTTTGTGTCTAGGCGCACAGAATAAATAATTATTTGCTTCAATCTGGTTAGTACTTCACATTTGTTTGGTAGTTACAATTATTTTTCTTCTCTTATTTCAGTATGAGCTGTACGAGACTATTAGATACTTATCCCATGCTGTGGACAGCAAGATTAGCTTGTGGGCAGGTTTTCTCATTTTCAGTTGTCATCGACTTCGTGATTATATTTTTAACTAAGATGGGTAGTACGTAAGTAGGTTTTGCGTTTATATTTTAAATTTGATCGTCTGTTCTTGCAAGTCGCAATGTGTTTCGGTTTACGACATACGAAGTCAGCGTTACGACAGTTGTGGTCGTTAATCGCGACTAAATAAACTCAAACGTGCCATGTCTTCTCGCAACTTTGTCGCAATTCTCTAACAGCCAGATTTAAAAGGAAATTAACAAAAGTTCTTGATGACGAATAAGTACCGCGTTTGGAATCCTCACTTCAAAGAAAAGGAACAGACGAGTGGTGCACGATCGTGACAAGTCCTTGATAAATGAGAAAACACAGAAATCGGTACTCATTTGTTGACACGAGATAGTTTTGTCTGGGTGCTAGAATCCTTGCTCGGAGACACATTTGTATCAGCCGCGTCTCCGCTGCGGCGCGGTGTTAGCGGCATGAGCGCGCCTTCCTCTATTTTCATTAGACGGATCCGCCGGGAGCGGATCAGCCGCTCGCAAAAATAAATAAAACTGTTATTGAGATAAGCATCTGCGCGGCGAGGCTTTTCGCTAAGTCCCGCTGTGTCGCGCTGAGCAATGTACCGAGATATGTTCGGATTACGGCGCGCCGCAGCTCCGTGCGCTTTCCTTCATATCTACTGCTTTTCTTCAGTGTTTTGCAGCTGGAACCCATTTACAAAAATTATCTTCTGTATTTACGTATTTAGAGGCATTATAAAGTTTGTAAGTTATTCATAAAAAGCGTTTAAAAGAAATGAGCTCGTACCGTAAAGTAAACTCTCGTAATGCTTCAGCCCTCATTAAGGGTACCGAAAATAAAAACAATTACAAAGATGCCGCGCGCTGTTCAAGAGCTCTTAAGTGGGACAACTGAAGACATAAAGTGGCAAAGTTTAGGGTGCATGTGCGTGGAGACGTAGACGCACGGATTAGGTGCACTCATGAAGATGCTGGCTTGCCGCGGCCAGCTTATTATTGCTTCAAATTGGCCGCGCACCGCACCTGCGTCGCCTTGGCGGCCACCTGCCCACCCCCGGATTAATTTCTCATCACACCGCCCGTCTTCCTGGGAAATAATGAACACGACATCCTCCGAGAAAAATGCCACTGAGCCCAGAGATGTCGCTCTACTTGATTAATAAACTCTGTATAGCTGTAGCCTGTTGTGGCTCACATTTTTATGACCGCGCTCTCCTGAAATTGGAGAAAAATTATAAAACGACTTTCAAAATACTTGTATTTATTCTGTTTTTATTAAGAATACACGAAAGAGATTACAAAATGTCGCAAATAGCTAACACTACGTAGCTACCCACTTAACAGTGTTCGCGACGCAGATGGCAATTTCACGGTTCACAACTTCTTGCCTTGTATCCCATATTGTTTTTTATAACTCTGACAAAGTATTTATTATCTACATGTATGATACAACAGTTTGCCAATAATTCTTTTAGAAAAAACATCATTGTGAAACATTGTCGCGAAACTGCTACGGTCTTTAATTAGAACATTGGCAACAATTACTAAAAATGTAGAATTATATTAAAAGTTACATCGTCGTCACATAATTTACATGGCACCGGCAGCTTTCAGTCGTTACGAACAATTTCGGCGACATTATATTACCGAAATTTGATTTTAAACGGTGACATTGTGACCACAAAGTCACGAACGCGTCATGCGATACTTTCGTCGCAGCCGCAAGATGGCCGGGAGCATCTGTCGGTTTGTCGCTCTTTCCCTGCAAATACCCGTTTTCTTGATACAATTACTCGAATGTTGTTATTATTGCGGTTCACTACATTCATATGAACACTTTACGTAATTTAAAAAAATGCAGCAAACAAACTTCGTCATATTATTTAAATGTTAGGAAAAGGTAGGGTTTGTATTTATAGTTACTTTTTTTTATTTGTAAGGCTAGATAGATGTTTAAAATTATAAAAGTAAACTGTCTTAACAGACACAGTATGATGCGTTTAGCGTTAGCAAACGTCTAGAGATGATTTGAAAAAGTTTTCCAAGTAGGTACAATTTCTGCTACACCGTAGCTCCTGGCTACGCTTCACTCAAAGATGGATTTTTTGACAATAATGAACTTAATAAATTTTTTCGTCGTCTGTTGTGTGGGTATACGAGCTGCACAAGAAAACTCATAAAATGTGATAAGATTTACCTCATACCCAGTCAGCCAGGTTGGTACCTACTACGGTGCGTCGCAGCAAGTAAAGTGAGAAAGTTACATACATTTATGTCATAGAGGTCTTTTGATGCAGCCCAAGTCATATAATAATGCTGCTGATCACATTTTTTTAATATTTGAAAAGTTAAAATACGATTCCTTACAGAAATCTAATTTTCAGGATTATTTCTGACGATTTAAGTATGTCATTTGTTTTTGCAAATATAACAAGCTCTTCTAGGCTTTTCCAAAACTGAAATATTAATATTAATAATTAATATTATATTCATAGTTTTAATAGGTTTATGCGTATCTTTATATTTAAAATATTTATTCCTCAAACATGATTGCACCTACCATTGTTTGTCTCTGCATCACCCAAAGGTTGACTGGTAGAAAATGCCTATGGCATTAAGTCCGCCTCTGTACATTTTTGTGCTTGAAGTATTAAATAAATAAATAAATATCCGATTTAAAAGAATCCAGTTTTTTTTAATAACGTTGTATGAGAGATTCAAGATTAATTCCATATTTTTATACATACCTTCCTACTTTCTAAACTACACAATCTACTAATAAGTAGGTATAATAATTTCTACGACATTTATATGCACAAATCATTCAATTTGAATACCTTGTTGCTCCTTTAAAGACAGTAGACCGAATCTACATAAATTTAAATTGTCTTCTGTGGCTTCCCTGGAATTATTTATGTGACTATTTATTGTATTAACATAAATTGGACATGAGTTATTTTATTGGCCCGAATGCGTCGAGAATGCGTTGGACAAAGGTTATGATAGTAATTCAGATTTGTCGTAGCTCGTAAATGCAGCGTTTGTTTATTTTATATATCTACGATAGTAATGGTCCTTGATGTGCGCAGTAGAAGTCATTAGTTTTATATGCGCGTATAAAATAGTAGTAAATAGGTAGGTATAAGTGCCCACGTATCATACCCGAGGTCAAAGTCTATATGAATTTTCTGGTGGGCGTAATTAAGTTTTCCGCCATTAACTGTTGCGAATTGCCATAAATAAAATTAAGATAGTGTAGAGATCTACGCATTAAACGGTTTTCTCTTAGGAATGAAATTGTGGAACTATTACAATAGGTAATTTAAAAATAATAAGTGTAGTATCGCTTTTTTTCAAAAGTGTTCAATACCCTCTATGTGTGTATGTGTTAAACACTTTCTACTCTAAAAACATGATACCATAAGTATTGTTGTAAATACGATGAAATTCATTCAGTAATTAAAATTAATCAATGCTTCAAAGATTTCTATCCATCTGTCCCGCATATTGTTTTTGTATAACGAATACAACAACATACACACAGTAGTCTAACTTTCAACGTGTCTTTCATAATTATTGGTATAATAAAATAGTATTTTTCCTGTTTTTGTACAAATAACTTGAATCGTGTCTGCTTAACGTCTTGTAAGTATTAGGTGTTATGTTACATTCGGCTGCTACTCATCAGTTTTATGGAACCGACGAGAAAAGAGCGGCTGTACCTACTGTGAAATAGGCAGTATCAACTAGAAACAATATAAAAAAAAAAAGTGGTATCCCTCGTGATACCCCCGAATAATTTTATCGGAATCAAGAATGTCATCAAAAATCGATAGAATTATTTTCAACATGAATACAACTGACATCGATGTGTATTTAATGCCACCGGCACTCGATCATTCTTGTCCAAACACAGAACATCGAGGGCATTCATATCCTCGTATGAAATCAGTATAGTGGAGCGTTTTGTGGTCTGACTCGGCAGGGGTCCGGCATTCAGCGCCATCCCTTACTTTAATTCAATAATCGCGTATGAGACACAACACGAGTCCACTGGCCATCGGTACATCGGAACCTACTAACGATCAAGCGACAGGCACGTCATAGCTTTGGTCGATGGCTTATATTTGACCATAGAGTGAAGAGTAAGTGTGAGTGTGTATTTAGAAAGTATATGTAGGTAATTTGCATGTTACATTGAGCAAATGTAGGTACATACTCTTACCGCCCTTTAATTCACTACTGCTGTGCAAATGCCATCTACCTATAGCGATGACCTTAAAGTAATTTCAATAGGCTTTCGCAGACTATTGATTACGAGAGTTGCCTAAAAGCTTTTGAAAGTTCACAGAGTCACAACTTCACGAATCAGAAGGTCTAATCAAATTAACATAAGAGTTAATTGAAGAAAATGAGGTAACTTAGGCTCTCATTATCAGGGATATTGGAGATGATTACTGGTGTTCAGCTGCATCCGGTTAGACTGGAAGCCGACCCCAACATAGTTGGGAAAAGGCTAGGCAGATGATGATGATTGGAGATGATTAGGTATATAACTGGTACAAATAAATAAGCGCTAACACCAAGCAGTAAAGGTTTACGATTAAAACGAAAACCGTAGCCCTGTCTGCTCTCTGTTATCGCATGGAGTTTGTAACAGTTCGGTTGTCAGTTTACTCTGTGAATAGTAGTTTAGCCTAATGGGGTATTGTTAGAGCGGCTGGCGCCGAGCGGCGAGTAACGTCTTTCAGTAACATTACTGTAATGTCCTCCCACTCGGCGACGCGCCCCGCTGGCCCGACAGTCCCACATCCATCGATACCACAGCACACAGCTTCACTATCTGCTTGACAATCATTAGGGACCATCTATGTAGCATTCCGCACATATTTATCATCAATCAACGTAGGACAATGCAACAAGATGAACTTTACATTTGTTATTTAGGAAACATTTAAATATTTGTATAATAAATAACTTTAAATTAACCACAAAAAAAAATTAAAATAGACGTTAATCATGTACAATGTCTCTTTGGGACAATACCATCATTTCATTTGATATGTTAACGATATAGCACCAACAATCTCACATTAAGCCTTTTCATCTGTCAAGTCTTAACAGCCATGGAATTGGGTTGTAATTTACGATTTTATCTCGGCGGGCACCCCGCATAGGGGCAGCGGTCAGTGCGGCCGGCGAAAAAACTTGCACCGGGGTAATAGAGGGATAATGGTCATCGGGTGGCCACCACGCCCGTCCTGTTGTGACTTGCCAAAATAGAGTCGTAATAATGAAAGATGGCCCGCGTAAGTTGCGCGTAATTTAGTGCGATCTGGTAACGAGCGCTGGGGGCCGTTTGTAGCTGTTTGTCCGGTGCGCGCCTCTGTTGTTGTATTAAGTGGTCGGGGGTGATTCAGTTTCACTTTTGTTGGTCACTTTATGTCCGTTTCGTATTTATTACCGACATCGGCAGTAGATAACGTTGCCACTGTTAATAATAGCGGCCAGTCGATTATTGTGTGATTCAAAGCGGCGGGATGATAAATGGGATACGTAGGTATGTGAGTCGTCAAGGCTCGAGGTCGCGTTAAGCCAGCAGTCGAGATTGATGCTGGTCGGCCGCCTGTGCCTGACAAATAGTTGGTCCAGCGGAGGCATCGCAGGGCGTCTTGCCATAAATAAGGATTACGCTCGTGACCACGCAGTCTTGTGGAGTGGACGCAGAACAGCCCCGTGACGGCTCCTGGCGCCGCATCGAGACTCATGTCAAACGTCTCGTCGTCCGCATCGTTTGTTACTCAAGACACTTACCTACTTGAGAAATCCAACACCTCTATAGTAAATTGTATCGCCTTAATTTAATTTACAGTCTTTTCGTCTTTGGCTTCCTCGAGTCGCGAATTTGCGTTACTTCGGCGCCTTAGTCCCAAATCACAAGTTAGAAGACGGGTATCAAGTTTGGCACGAGAAGCGCTAAGCCTCGGCTGTTTTAGACTCGGCGGCGATGTTTCAATCGTAAGTGCGCCTGCGGCTTAAGGGCTCACCCCTACTCCGGGATGCGTTGAAACGCGCCTAACCTTCATTTCATTTATACCGTTTTCACCGCCTTTACAACCTATTTTGGTTCACCAACTCAAGATGTTGTTTTATCAAAATTGTAGATTATTATGTACTTCAGTGTCTTGTATTTCATCCTTCATGTTTCTCTAGCTCTTGTAAATAAATAACTGATCATAGAGGCACTCTTCGTCGTGCATCTGCTAAGTAGATTGTAAATTGACACGCTCGATAAAGCTGAATAGTCAGAGTTTGGAGAAAGGGCTTAAGTTAGCGATGATAATCTCTCTGATAGCTTGGGGTTGGGGTGAACATTGTCTCACTTACACTGAATAGTTATGTACTCATTTAAGATGTCGTAACGAAACATCAGGGTGATGTTTAGTATAGCTTTCAGTAGGTAGGTACAAAGCAATGCCATAAAGTAAGAAATAACTTCCTAATCGTTTGGCTTTACCATCACTTGTGTTAGTAGATATACCTATTAGTGACAAATATACAATAATTCAAAGTTGTAAGTGGGCAATGTACCGTGTATTAAGTTTAACTACATTACACTAGATAACAGGAAGTCGTAACGTCTCATCTTACCTCGGAGCCGGGACGTGTGCACCCCATTTCATAATTAGGGGTCATAGTGTTATCTCGTGAAATCTCCAATTACATAGATGTGTATGGGCAGCGGGCGGACAAGGTCCAGCCTCCGAGGATTAGCCGATGGTTAGTCTTCTCACGTCGTGGCGAGCCGGGGTTTCAATTAGAGCGACCCGCCCGGCGCCGGCCCGCCCGCACAAATGACAATATTGGTTTATTATAGCCTCCCATGAATATGTAACGTAACTTTGTTATGAGTCAATATCGTAAACCTGTACATACTAAACAAACGTTACAGATAAATGATAATACCTCTTTATAAGATACAAATATGAAAAAGTTAACGGCGCGGGTCATAGACAGTCCGAGCTCGACCCACCTTTTACGAATGGTATTATTACATGGTACATTAAAGGGTTGTTGCGTACTGTATCTACATATTTTTTAACGTTTTAATCACGGATCTACATAATAATGTGGAACGGGACTTCCCGTCCATCCGACAACTTGATTGATGTGCCTTCCTAGATTTATACGCCCAAAAAGTAACACGCTACACGTCCGCAAAGCTTTTACCACACAAATATGGCATCCGTAATACCTTTGTTTTATTTTTAAATACGACCCTTTCATAATTAGCGTAATAAATTATAAAATGATAATAATACGAGGGCCATCTTGTGAAACGCTTTAATACCGCGCGTCGGGGGGCGCCGCCGGCGAC
The DNA here is from genome assembly GCA_963669345.1 of Gortyna flavago. Lineage (NCBI taxonomy): Eukaryota > Metazoa > Arthropoda > Insecta > Lepidoptera > Noctuidae > Gortyna > Gortyna flavago. Next base: position 7,346,463 of record OY770128.1, on the reverse strand, counting down.
CGCATGTCAATCACTCTCCCGAATGTAGAACAATTCTTATTTCGAAAAAGAATAAAAAATGAGTATCACTTTTATTTTGTGTCCCACTTTATCCAGTTGGGTTGCCGTGGGCTCGACAGAGACAACGTATGAAATCGGTCTTGTGGTAACATCTGTGCTTTATAATAGACGCTTACGTAGGCTTCTTTTCGGGGATCGGTGCGAGCCCGGTGGGATCGCTTTAACATGATTGATCTGTTTATTTTACATTTTAAAGGAGCATTTTTACGGTTGCTTGTCAACTTAATAACAAAGTGTTTTATTTCGGGATACGTTAAGTTCAGTTTTATTGATAGGTTTCTTTTAACATTATTCATTATTATTTATTTCTTGCGACGTTCTGAGATTTTTTCAAAGTAATTTTTTTTTCTATTCGTCATTGATTTGGTTGATATTGGCATGTTGAGGGATAATGTTATGATGATGAATTACAATGACGTAAATGCGGAATAAATAGGCGCCACTTATGAATTGGAAGTGGTTCTAAAAATATAATATGTTTTTTGTAAGTTAAAAGTGAAGTGTGTGCGGAGGCGCCAGTAGTTAGAGAGAGTGCTACTTTGTATGGATAGTTAACATTGAACAAAGTAAGAGGTCGGCGAATGTGTGGGCAGAGCTTTTAACGTCGCCGTCGGCGTCGGCGCAGGCGCACTGTGGCGGTGCGGGCCACCGCTATCATACCAGACCGACAGGTGCCGATCTACTTATGTGTTTTGAGAACTACCAATGACTCTATTAAAGTGGTCTACGTAACCGGGTTTTAAAATATAATGACTTGTAGAGAACAGGGTCTAATATTGCTTCAATTACTTTCATTGATGTTTAGGTAACGTTTGAAGAAAAGTAAGACGAAAGTGAGAAGGTAGCTCCTTTTTGTCCTAAATTCAGATGTATGTTTACTGAACCAACAAAAAATTATGATACAAATGAAATGTAGAGCAGAGGTTTTCTTTCATTGAAAATACTTTGCACGTCTAAAGATTAATTGTTTTAATTCATAAGCGCCTACCTAGTACCTACCTTAGAAAGTTATTTAAAAAAACTAAACCACATCAAAAAACATTGTTTATTAAAAAGCTCATCGACAAAATCAATTAGAAAAAACTTCAACGAACAAATTAATAGCGGGTATCGTTTAAGACGTGGTGTTTGTATTGTGCACGGCTCGTTAAAGAGGCAAAAAAAACGTTGCTCCGGCGCAGGCAGGCAAGCCGCCTGGCTTATCGGCAGCAATTACACGTTGTTCACTTTATTAATTTCCATAACTACCCTCGCGACATCAAAGCGAGCCGCGATCGCGTGCGCCGCCCTCGCGCAGCGGCGCAAGTGACGGAAAACTGCCTGGGTGAGAAAGGGTTTGGGAAATTGTTCGCGTGCAAAGTTCTTTTATAGTTTCGTAACTTTGATAAATCTTTAGTAGGTAATTTTACGTTATTTTAGTTGATTTTTGTTACGCATCTATTTAATAACTGTAAGTACATTATTTTGCCAAGCGACAAAATCATCACGATGTATTATTAATGTAAAAAGTATTTCTTTACGTTAATGAGTAGGTACCTAGATGCTTTCCTTTAAAATATTATTAAAACGTAATTCCATAGTATGCCCTATTGTTACGTCTCATGACTTGCGCCAGCGCCTGTGCTACTGTTTACCGCGTTGAAACCCTTGAAGACGTTTTAACAACGCTCTCGGCCTGGCACATGTACTCTTTGATGTTAAGCGACACTTCAAATACTCTCTGCTCTTCAAAACACATTCATCCTTTGAAAATTTGTATGATGTAGATAAATACTGATTTACAAGAGACAGTCGCTACCTTTTTTCTTCTTCGTCCGATATGTAAAGTATCTCCAATAAAAGACAGGCGAATCGCAGGATACAATAAATCAGTATTCCAAAACAAACAAAATCTCCATACATCGCGAGAGGTGAACAGTGGAACAGAGGAGAGACTTATCTCTCTAAAACGATTCCCACATAAATAAAGCTCATCGGATATGAAACCGTATTTACATAAGAAAAATATAAAGAGGCCTAAACGATAGGTCCATAAGGGCGTCGTATCGGGCGGGCCAGCACTCGGGACGCCGCTCACGTCCACGAGCAGCGCTGCGCCTTTAATAACAATACGAAATATCAGTTCGTTCCTCCGATCGCAAATCTACGTCAATAACATATCCAATAGTAGCGCTCAATTCATTTCGACATAATCTAATATAGCGGGGCACGTTTCCCGCCTAAATCTCCCGCCACATGTCGCCAAGATGGCCGACCGGGCGAAACGCGAAACTAAACAAAAAGGAGATCACGAATCGGTAATATCTTTCGAGTCCATAAAGTTAAACGTTTATTTGCAGCGATATTTTGTCCTTTTGTAGATATTGCTTTACTATGTAAGCACTGGACGTGGGTCTGCTCCCGTTGATATTGGTGGAAAATTGTCCAGAAAAAATTAAAGTCAACCACTCGTATCTACTTCGTTGTTACGTGAATAAACAAATTCAGTTAACATTTAAACAGATTTCGCAGTAATTTCAGCCAAATTGCTGCCAATTTTCTCTAAAGAGTTATTTTGAAACCGACTTGGTTTAGCTAATTGGACCACTTTGTTGCGGTTTACGGAAACCTAGGATTACCTAAGTCAAATGACTATATCAAAGTCCATTTAAATCATTATCATTAAAAAGACAATTGTACCTTTAATATGTAAGGAGGAACGAAGCATATTCTGCAGAGCCCCGCAAAATAATAAAATTAAAAAGTCAATTAGAGAGATTTGGCTGGATTTAAGATACAATTTAAAGATTTTTTATACAATAAATGCTACTATAATTTGAATGACTACTTAAATGACAGTTTGACATCGTAATTTAATTCAATTAGTATTTAGATATATTATTTTATTTCTGACTGACATCCCTAATTTGACCTATTATTAATAATATTGTCTGAGATTTTCTGTGCAATGTATAATGTAATTTGACATGAATAATAAATAATATTAATGATGAAATTGATTTTAAATAACTGTTAATTATTGTACGCCCTATGGATATGTTACAGCGATCTTTATCTAATGTGTGACAAACAAATAAATGTGAAAAAAAAAAAGGAAAAAAAAAAAAAAAAATAAAAAAAAAAAAAAAAAAGAGATAAAAAAAGGAGATGGAAAAGGAGAAAAGATTGATGATAAAGATGATGATGAAGATGATGATGATGATTTTTTGATTGATGGTAAAGGAGATGTTTCAAAATGGGCCAGGTCTATGTACAGTAACTCAAAAAAAAGAGAAAAATCCATAGAATTCAGGAAAAATACAGATAATTCAATTAAATGTATATTGTTCTGGTAGTGAATTGATACTTATCAATTATTTTTATCGACTTTCAACATGGCGTCTCACCGATTTACCTAGTTACTCTGTGCTTAAAAACAAGGACAATTAACCATTGATCATAGAAATAGAACTGTTAGCTGTCACAAAAGTGTCACTTCAGTCACTTTCGTTTTGTCGTCGGTCGTGATTGTGTTCGTTTTGTTTTGAGTTTCTGGAGTTCTTTTTAACAACCTCGCGTTCGTTTTTTGGATTTAATACCGTTTCTTTCCCATCTGTTTACCTAGCTTTCGTTTTTGGACTATTACCCGGCTTGTGTTGTAAGGACTTCGACTTTCTTGTGTGGTTTCCTCCACAGAAATAAACATGTCAAACGTCATTAATCAATCAAAATGACAGTTTACCGCCATGACGGGTTTTTGTTGTGTGTTGCAATTTCAAGTGTAATTTCTTGTGTTTACCAGCAAAACAAGCCATTTTAAAGTAATTGGACAGTTGAGAACTGTTTTAAATGAATTTTCCTATTTTTTTGTATAGTGTACAAGGCCCTGGCCCAGGCTCCATACATTTGAAACAACTCCTTTGAACGTGTTTACTTCAACACAGCATTTTGGTCATTTTGAAATACCAATAAATTTTTACAAAATTTTACTATGAACAACTATCTTCAATATTATGGACAGTCTGAAGAAGATGAAAATAACTTAGAATATTATAGATAAAGTAACCAATTAACCATATTTATGTCATCAGTTTTTCCCACAGGTTTTTCCATACTAGAACTGTCAGTCGTCAATTTTATTTCAAGAATAAAAGTTATCTGAATTTGGTAAAATCAGCCCTAAGACATGACGTGGAAAATGCAGCATAATTAATGCTGAGTTAACAACCATTCCAATTAAAACAATAAGTAGAAGGATTACCAAACTTCCTGAAAATCGGGAAAATCCGAGTGCAAAACCAAGTCAAATTCCAATTAAATCACAAATAGTTTCCCTTAGCCACGACGTAGCCATGTAAAGCAAGCATTAACGTAATTCGTCAGTACAAACAGTGGTTCGGAATGGCTGCAATTAAGCTGGCCTTTCTAATGCATTGATTGATCCATCATCGGACGACAATCGAAGGAAGTGCTGCTTTGTCTGCTGGTCCGCATTGAGCGCGGACGTGCCAGCCAAATTAATGTGTAGATTAGACATGTCGCTGGGATGGTTTTATGCCTATTTTATTTGTTTTCAGGTTTTAGATGTATTGAGGCGAATAAATCCGTACAGTATGAATGAATGAATTAAATGCACCGACCCCAGCGTGGTTTGACCAGACTCGATTAATCGAATGAATCCCAAGATTTGCACTAACTCCAGAAGACTCATGTTTCATGGTGCTACAGGAACCATTGCATATCAAGGTCAACTGACCTGGTGGCCTCGTAATGGTAGGGAAGACGTGCCCTTAAGATAGGGAAGGACATATGATTTCATAAGTAGATTTATCTAACTTGTATAAGTTTTGTTATGCTACCAATCTAAAGGTCTGTCATCTGAATGATCATAGCCATGTGTTAGGTTCATAATTTACACACATCAAAAGTGTCTAGGGATCAAGCATTTTTATGCGGATTTCTTGAGATTGAGATGTGGCTTTGAAATAAATTTATGATTTTATAAATTTATATGGATCCTTTTTGGTGCATTTCATAATTTGAATCAGGAACTGTGAATCAAATTCGAGTAAAAGATGAAAATCAGCTGTCAATATTTTCCCTATAAAAACATACAACGCATTGAAGACATTATTAGTGCTACTGTTTCCCTACTACTGATTAAAACCAACGTTATTATGGAGCGGCGACGTCATTTAAGCAGGGAAGAAATGCTCAGAGCCGTGGGAATGATAGAAGCTGGTTCCCGGCAACGTACTGTGGCTTTAGCTCTGAATACAAGTCAGAGTGTTATCAGTCGACTTTGGACACGTTACCGAAGCACTGGTACCGTGGCTGAGCGCCATGGAGGACGGTATCGCTGCACCACACGGAGACAAGACCGATACATTCAAATCTTAACTCGAAGAGCTCCAACAATAACCGCCATGATGTTAGCCGTGAGGCTTCATCACTCTTCAGGGAACTTAATTAGCGACCAAACAGTCAGAAACCGCTTGCATGAAGTGAACCTTCGTTCCCGAAGACCGCTACGGGTACCACCTATAGCAATGCACAATCGTAGGATTCGATATCAATGGGCTCTTGAACACAGAAATTGGGCAGAAGAACAATGGCGTTTCGTGTGCTTTTCTGATGAGTCTCGTTTTGGTATGAGACCGGATACAAGACGTATACGACACTGGAGAACCCCTGGACGCCAACAGCGATTAAAATCCTGCCAGGAAGTCCATCCTTATAGTGGTGGAACCATCATGGTATGGGCGGGTATTTGGATCGGCGGAAGAACTGAGTTGATTTGGATCAGAGGCAACCTCAACGCTCAAATTTATGCTGAGACGATTGTATCAGACGTCATCGTTCCTCTACAAGTGCAAATCGGTCCCTTATTTCAGTTAATGCATCATGCATTAATTTTTATGCACGACCGCACACCGCAAGAGTTGTAAGACAGACTCTCGCCGCAGCTAACATCAATGTCCTGCCCTGGCCTGCTCAGTCGCCAGACTTGAACCCGATTGAGCATGCATGGGATATGCTACAGAGAAGAGCTCTGCCGAATATGGAGGGTATCCAGTCGCAAGAAGACCTTTTTTTGTTGTTGCAACGAACATGGGCGGCCATTCCACAGCGTGATTTGGATGAACTCATTTTGAGTATGCCAAACCGATGTTCTTGTGTTGTTAGTGTTCGCGGTAGAAACACGGATTATTAATTGTTTAAGTTACCCAATAAAATTTTAAAGAAAACTGTTATTTCAGTCTTTTTTTCGAACTTTTGTGTTAGTGGTTCAAATGTCAAAAATCCCTTTGTTAGGAAAATGGCAAATTTCTTTATTAATGCAAAGGTGACTTGGTTTATCGTTACTGTGACAAACGAAAACACTTTATTTGATGAATCCTTAAAGAAAATTTTAATTAATATCAATCAGGAGAAAAGTTTTTGCAAAAATATATGTTGATCCCTAGACACTTTTGATGTGTGTATCTATTATGGTCTTTGGTGGTTCATAAAATCTTAACTTGAACTTTGAAATTAAGAAACCTATTTGCTCAACGCTAGCTCAACGAGACTTATAAATATATCTCATTTTAACACGCTTTTTTTTTGTTTTTTTCATGCCTCTTTTGAATCACTGCTAGACAAAGGCCTCCCCCTATGCTTATCCAATTTTCTTTGTGTTTTGTCTTCTCCGGACAATCGCAATATTTCTCCATGAATAACAATAAATAATATTCTGTATTCTAGAATTATACATTCGTGTGAGAATTCTACCAAAATTCACAAACTGCGATGTTTGATCTATGTTAGTAATAGCAGGCTACACCGATTGATCCGTCATTATGGCGGAGAGTAGTGATTTCAGAAGGAATTGTTCCACCGGACTCCTGTACCTGCGTAATGCACGAACAAAGCTTTCGAGTTGATTGAAAGAACGTTTGAATTAAATACATATTTTAAGGTGAAACCATATGACAGATTTTTAACTGTTCTGTGGGTGAAACCAACGAAAAACTTTTAATGTTCAATAAACATTATATCTTTTTACTCTGAACGCAATGACTTGTCATTCGGTAAAACATTGGAAATGATCATTGGTAATGGCACTAATAGGTAGATCTACATTGGCCGTAAGATACAACCGCATCCTAAAATCTTTGTCATCTCTTTATGGGGAAATCTAAAATAAGTTCCATCACGGTCTAGGATAAGTTTCATCACGATTCTTTCCTCGAGAATATTAATGATACACATCGAATACTGAAATCCTATGACAATCCTTGGAAAAGTCCTCCGAATTACCCGATAAAATTTTTCTTTCGGACCAATCAGGTTGCAGCTGACCAAAACAAACGAGTTGGCACGATCCTATCTAGAGATCAGTGAGCGTTTTCTATTAAGACCATGATCTGTCACGAACTGCCATATTCTTGGGCTCTGTGAATGATGGCGGCTGTCGGCGAGATGTAAGGGTCGTCGGTCACGTGCGGCGATTGCTATTGATTTCCATTTAATTCGGCGCGTGCTTCCACTGGCCTGCCTACCGACGCGCTGCTATCAACGACAAATTGCTGCTGAACCTCTCCTGCCTTCATTACCACTGATTGAAGGGTGCTGTTGCTTTTGTGTTTTATTTGCAGGTTTGTTTTTGTATGTGGGTTTTACCGGCATGGAGGGCTTAGATGTTGAACTTAGCAAGTGAAAGTCTGAGGACATGTGTTAATTTCATAATTTTAAATTCAATATTAGAAACAAGAAGCATTGCAAAGATGATGATGATGTATTGTCTGCATTTTCGAATTATGCTTTGCTTTCGGTTTTGGACATGAAAGTACCTACTGGTTAGCTACCGAGCGACTATGAAAATTCGGTAGGCAACAAATAATTTAGTAGGTAGTCATCTCGATACTAAGTAGTTATCGTACATAATAATATAGTGTGATTGTATTAGATGAAATAGTCTGTCCTCGGTGTTCGAGAGAATAGCGCGCGTGACTCCATCTAGCACCGTCCGCACCACCACCGCTACGCTGCGCCCGCGCTGCTGATTGCATAGAATTTTCTATAAACAATGATATTCTCTTAGATGACCTACACCTTGATTACTGAAGTATTTTCCAACTACCCGGAAAATTGTACAACAACAATTTAAACTCTCGAAGGCAATTTAAAAAGTTGGTTAAATATAAACCTTTATTTGATCAATTACTTTTTGATACTACCCTTTTTTGCAAAGAAAATTGTTTTTTTATTGAGCCCAGTAAATTTCAAGACGGCTTACGCCGCCCAAAAATTAATTGATCGGATCTCGTTTCTCAGAGAAAACAGCGCGGAAGAGTTTTAATTAGCGAGAAAAAAGCACCACAAAACTTCCGACGTAAAAAACCGGGAGACAAGGGTGGGCGTAGCGAGGAATAAAAATCTCCCGCTCGTAATGCGGGCAACATTTGTGTGAGGAAGACGCTCAGTAATGGAAGACAAATTTCAATATAATTTGCAATACATAAGCGTGTTACTTTAATAGCCCAGAACCACCCTTCAAATTAAACGGGGCTTAAGTTTTATTTTATTTTTTCCTCGTTGGTTCGATCGTGTTGTGGGCGCGTAAGCAAGCTCCGCGGGCTCGGGGAGAGTCGCACAGGCCGCCCCGGGAAAAAATATAATCCGAGCAAATTAATTGCTCCTACAGGCAATAGTGGCGCGGCCGCGATGCCGCCAAATCAAATTAAGGACGCGCTATAAAAACCAAATTAGTGCCCGCTTTAACCGTGAGGGGGTATTTAGTTACAAGACGTTAGTTCAAATCCCGCCATTTTCATTAACAATAAATATCCCCTTGCAGCCGCACAGAATCCTTATTGTTTTACTTTTTACACCCTTGTGTCCCGAGCGGGATATAGCGTGGACGACTGCGAGCGACGTCTTGTACTGAGGCTGGCTAATTTGTTCTTTTTGTTTACTTACCGGGCAAAGGTAATAAAAATTTGTGTTGCGCGAATTGTATGGACTTTAAATTTTATATAGCCGCCGGTGCCGGGCGAGTTTTGCATTTAATTGGGAAAAATTTAGGGTCGGCGAAGCGCTTCTGTGCGGATTCTTAAACTAATTGGATGGCCGTTACAACATTTTTTGTCTTAAACTTTTACGCAATTGAAGTAGGGGTGAAAAGGGACATTAGAAAACATAAATTTTACTCTAACATCCGTAAGTATTACGCAACATTTTGGAAGATCTGGATGAATTCCGTTGGTCCGTTATTTGGGTCGTTCTATAATTACATAGATGCAGTTATCACTAAGGGGTGAATTTGATGTGTTTTTTGAGGTCGGCGGGTGGTTAATTAGAGGCGATGTTGTGAATTATAGGGCGGTGGTGATCTAAAACAATAAGTTGACACCGTCATTAGTGGTCGCCAACCCGCTGCAGATTGCTGCACCTCCCTAATGTGACGACATTTAGTCCCTTCACATTTAATTTCGTATTTATTCCGTCTTGGTACCTGTGGTATGCAATTGTGTTATTAAGTTTATGTTCCCTTCTTTTTAATAATATTTATTTAAATTCCATTTCAGCCTTCAATTTAGTCACAATAAAATTTTATGTTCAGTAACCCGTAATCATATTCAGTTGGAGAAATTATTTTTGGAAGAAAGTTTGGTATAAAACTAACCTATTTACTTAGGTACTTTGGTGACGTAAATTAAAATATCCAACTCATATTTTAAAACAAATTGTATATGCCAGGACATATTATGTATATAATTTTCCCGTAAGTAAATATTAAACTGTGGACACAGATGCACCGAGTGAAAATTGTGGAATCCTTCGCGGTCCTTATATATTCCTTCTTCAATCGGACTACCCATATTGTTGCTTTTGACGATTAGGAAGGTTATATTTTTTATATAAACTAATGCAGAAATCACCAAATAGTAGGTATACCTACTTCTTTATTAAAAGTTTCGTTAATTATAAGCTGTTTACCAAATTTTAAACTTTTTTAATACCTGGCAGTTAATGAACTATTATAACAACAAAAAACATGTAAATTAAGAAAAAAATAACGCATCAAATCTCCTTTCAAGCCAGTCGTGAAGTATGTCCGGAACTAATTACACGTGAGATGGATGCGAGAAGGAAATTGAATGAGGGAATTGAATATTATCAATTAAGGTAATTGCTGCGAACTAAAACCTTATGGTGAAATAAATGTAGTAGGAGGGTGCAAATGATGCTAGGATTTATGAGTTCCGCTTTACCTGGTAGTAAATGTGTAATTTATTCATATTTTAGCTTGTCATACTTTAGCTTCTAGAAGACATAAGGCTCATAGAATCACTACAAGTGTTTAGCAGAGAAAAGAATTTGTAGAATTTATACATATTTTCCAAAATTCTTGTCGCATTAGTGGCCCAGTGGTATCGGCCGCGACTAACGTTGTAGGTAGGTTTGAACCCAGTCAGGCACTTTACCTTATGTAAATTATTTCATCACCACTGCTCTCAAAACGGTGAAGGAAAATATCGTGAGGAAACCGACATGTCCTAGAACCAAAAATTCGAAGACATGTGACATCTACCAAACCGCACTGCGCCCGCGTGGTGGATTACGACCCATTTTCTCTTACCGAGAGGAGGCCTGTGTCCCAGCAGTGAGAACATTAAAGGTTGATGAACATAAAAATATCTGGATACTTTTAATTTTAGTCGCCTTTGTTCATTTCCAATTAATTGAATATCTGAATATAACTTTTTAACCTACAGCAAAGGAATTTTCCTTTAATATTTGTTTAAAACGAAAATGGAAGCTTATCTGTTTCTCTACAACATCTGGTTGGCGTTATGGTGTTACAGTGTTTTTCCGATCGTTGCCTTCTGTATTCTCACAAACGTTGCTTTCATTAGTCATTATTTACCGATATAATAGACTAATTAATATTTGCCATCGTGGTGAAAGCATTAGCCAATTGACAGAAGTTGATTGCCCAATGTGCTCCGGACGTAACAAAAGATCGGAGGGTACGATGATAACCCACCCTCCATCCTGTAACGCATGTCCTGACAACTGTGCACTTGATGATCATGACTGCGTCAGTGAGCGGAGTTCGCGTAGCTGCATTTTGGGTCATAGATGTTTGAACTTTTTGCCATTGATACGCTAAGAACTCGACTCTCTTACTCGTCTGATTTCAGAAACTTTCAGAAGGTATTCTTAGCTTTAAATTAACACGTCATGTTAATGAAGATGGCTGCTATTTTAATTGACCTCATTAAACACCTTTTGTTTATAACCGGATCAGATCAGTATCAACATATAAATAACTAATAAGTAGGTACACTCCATATACTTACACAATAAAAGCCTAATTTCATCACAACGATTAAAATCTGTTCTTGTCTACATTTCAGTCGATTTAAAAACAGCCCAAATTACACGATCAATGTGTGTATGAAAACATAATAACAGTTCGGCGTGAATGGTATAAACACATTGTTTGGTGTTCGGCATTATTATAGGGCTGAAAAGCCGCTATACGAATATCGTAATTATATTATTAAAATTACCACGACGATTGCAGGAAACATGTTATTTAACGTAGAGGCGATACGATCTTATCGCCTGATCCTAATACCCGATGTGTGGATATTATCGTGCTACCTGACGAAATCGCCCGGATATACTGTGGATATTCGACACATGGCCGCCATTAACGTTTTGTGTACAGGCTGTAGTTTTTAATTTTGGTCGTTTTAGGCTATATAATTACTTACCCACTGAAAGTTTTTCGAAATTATTAAGTATAGCTTTTTTTTTAAGTTTGCGATTTTAATCATTTGATTTTACATAAGACAAGCCCCTGCTCAATGGAATTTCCCTTCGGTAAAAATAACGATCTTTCATAGAAACTATCATCCCCTATTCCTTTGGGAAATTCATTTTCAAAAATCCCTCTATAGTAGCTACTTAGGTTCGTTATAAAATAAACTTTTATGCAAAATTTCATGCTTTAAGAACCAGCGGTTTAGGCTGCGCGTTGTCTGTCACCGAATGAATTTAAGAATTTTATTGTATTAGCTTCTTTTCGCTTTATACTATTTTGGTTAATAAAAAATGTAAGTGTTTGTTATCGATACCCAGAGGCCGATACTGTGTACCAAAATTAGTGGAGCATTGAGCACGAGAAAGATGAAAGCTCCATATTCAGATAATTCACCTGAAAATCAGATTTTCATATCTTTGCGATAAATCTAGTAGATTAGATAAGGTTATTTTTTATGGTATTTTATCTTGTCATGTATTTAAAGGTTCTTGACTTGTTACCAATCGACATTACCGCAATACTCACCTAGTTTTCCATTTTCCACGGCGCTCGCCGTCGCATCGCCCGCCGCCGCTTCAACAATGTGTTCGTTACCTTAGGATTAGTAAGAAAAACCCTTCAGTTGACCTTTGTCATAGGGAGAGAAGAATATCCTTTGTGTTTTGTTTTGTAAGAAAGTGGAATGACACTTCAATACTTATAATTTGATTGTGGTCTTTCATTGGTGCAGTAAAATTACCAATTGCAAACGGCTTAAACTTACTTCAACAAGAAGACACGCCGTATAAAGTATTATTACGAGACAATGCGGTCTGTTTGTCTATCACGATAATCTGTGGACTGCTCATTTCAATTCCGTGTTGTGTAAACGCCCTAATGGACTCCGGTAATGTGACACGCTTGACGATTTTACTCACAAATTGTTGTACGAAACTCTATTACAATCTAATGACAGTCACCGTCTAATTGCAAGGTTATTACGTTTTGTTGTGCACGCGGCTTAATGATAGCACTGGGTAATTATTGAGCGAGGTGAAACCCTGAAGATGTGTCGAATTGAATCGTCGGGCCCGTAATGACGGGGCGCGGGCGCTGCCGGATGCCGCGGCATTAACCAACTATCAATGGCCGTATAAGATTAATTTTTAATTGTCTTTACCCCCTGGCTACGACTCGATACACATTCTTTATATACTTAAATTGCAGTATATCTTGTATTTTAATAAGTAGCTGCGTGATTGATATTTATTTGCAACTGTATGGCTTTATAGCGTGTTATTAGCAATGGAAATACGGTTCATTTGAATAAAACCTGATTGATTGATACATTTGTAGATTCGGTGAATTAATTTAAAAGGGTGCAATCATTTTTTTTTAATATTATCATATTTATTCTTAGCATGATATTTTGACTTTCTCTATCACGGAATTCTTCACGAAATCTAAAAATGAATCTCTATCATTAAAAACCTAAAAGACCGCCACATCATTTATACATTTTAAAATATAAGCGCCATCATTAACCATGTGTAAGTGGGCCACTCGATACAGGCCTGTCACGACTGTCATCAGCGTCACAACCATGAAATATGGAAACGCTACGATCCACCGTATCACGATAATCTCACACAACATCTAGAGCGAGTGACGAATAGATTTCGTGAATAATTTACCAGACAATGGACTGTCAACTCTTTTATTGTATGTATTTCGGTATTGTCGTGTCGAACGTCACGAGAAAGTGGCATTTGTTCGTAATAACGTTTAAATATCTGCGTAAGCTTTGTGAAAGCGTAATGACTGGCGAAAATAAACGCCATGAAATAATAGAGATAATTTCTGGAGGGTGAATTTAAAATCGTGTTGTGCTGTAAATTAATGTTATGTTCTTAAATTCTTGATTAAAATCTGCGTTTGCAACATACAGGAAAATTCAGCTGGAAATGTTTGAAAATATGTTCACGATGACGATACAGTATTTTTTCACGGTGATTTCTATTAACTTACCGAACATAATCAGGCTATGACGTTCCCACTGCTGGGACACAGGCCTCTTCTCTTAGAGAGGGAACTGGCCGACATCCATCACGCGGGCCTAGAGCAGGTTGGTATTTTTGGTTCTAGGACATGCCGGTTTTCTCACGATGTTTTTCTTCACTGTTCTGAGAGCTGTAGTGATGAAATAATTTACACAAAATAAAGCGCCTGTCTGAGTTCGAACCCACGATATACAACTCATAAGTTGCGGCCGTTACCCTGGGCCACCACTACTCAACATATACCTACATGTTTGTTCCAAAAGAAAACTTTCAGAAATACGGATTACCTGCTTCTAATTATCTTATATTTATTGTATCATCAGATTTCTATTATGATTTCCAAATGAAAGACATGTCACTCCACTTACAACTTCATGAGTGTCGAGCTGAAACTCGGTCGCTAATTGCAGAAAAGTGGAACACAGTAAGTGGCCGGGAAAACGTTAGTATGACGAAGAAAAAGATGGAAGATATGCTACAACGTATGAGCACTAACAAGCTGTTTCCACCCAACACTACTTTGTCTAAGAATTAACAGAAAAATCTTTTGTAGTACCTACTCGTAAGCACGAACATCTTGCCTAGTGCGATATATTTGGGGGTAAACGAAACTTGATCAATGAATTGGAAGTAAGTATTACTTCGCTTTTTTTCACGTAGGTTTGGAGTAAGGTTCAAAGAACACATTACGGTAACGTGACGCATAGAACCTTCAATGGGTCTATGCGTAGCACACAGCAGTCTGTAAAGAAAATTTAGCTTGGAACAAATTGAAGAGAAGAATTCGGTTTCTTCTAATTTCTTAACCTTTCTTTCTTGATCTTAAAAACTAAATCCATACTAATATTATAAATTCTAAAGTAACTTTGTCTGTCTGTCTGTCTGTATGTTACCTTTTCACGCCTAAACCACTGAACAGATTTCGATAAAATTTGGCAGAGAGATAGATTGCATCCCGGGGAAGTACTTAGGATAGTTTTTATAGACATACCTCGCGGGCGAAGCCGCGGGCGGAAGCTAGAAGTTGATATTTTTAAAATCGTTGTGTTCTTTTACACTTTTCAAAGGAAAAAAAAGTAAGAATATCGTGTAAAACCGATCGAAGCGGCTTTGTTTGTACTCGGTGCGGTGTAAACCTCGACCTCTTATTTTTGCCGCGTCGCCTGAGACGGACCTGGATTGATTTACGGGGCCAAGTGACTCGCCCCACCCGACCCCGGCTTACTCCTAACTAAGCTTTATTCTGGGATTACGCAAAACACACGCCACCGATCGCTGTGACGTGTGCCGAATTGAGAACAGCTCGCCTTTTCGAAGGGTTGACTTTTGGTACGGTTTGAGAAGTTAAATAGGCTCTTGGAAAGTCGTTTTTTATGGCTTTTATTAATCGCACTGTTTTGGCTATCGTACCAAGTTGTAAAAAATAATGTATTCGTGTAATAACTCCATTAATGACCGTGATTTTATTTCCCACACTTAGCTAAACGCAAACAGCAAAGGAATGAATATTTATGAAGAAAGAGATTAACTCATTTATGGCATAATTTAAGCCACTTTCGAAAATACCATCGATTGGTCAGATCTTGTGGAACTTTAATAAATCCCGGTATTCTGTTTAAGTTATTACACCTATTAAAAGCAAAGTAAGAAGACACGTTCCGCCATTAAGGCGGTCTCAAGCAGCGGGCCGGCTGAAGCGCGGGATATTATCGCGCCGCTTGTTGCCCGCGTAAAA
Organism: Gortyna flavago; assembly: GCA_963669345.1. Lineage (NCBI taxonomy): Eukaryota > Metazoa > Arthropoda > Insecta > Lepidoptera > Noctuidae > Gortyna > Gortyna flavago. Next base: position 7,330,829 of record OY770128.1, on the reverse strand, counting down.
TAATAATGGCCGAACTTCCGGTGCCGGCGGCGCGGAAAACTTCAACGAAAAAGGCGGGAAACGCCCCCGGCCGTCGCCGCTAACTTTGTTAACCGCTCGGATGTGACGTCACTTAATTTATTAACACATCCCGTACCTCCGCCGAGAGGTAATTCTAGGTTTTTACGACACTTTTCCACTTCTCACTCAACGTGCTACAATTTCGTAGCGCCACCGTAGGCGAATAGTTTTGTTGACACTGTTTTTAACTGGTCTTTTCTTTTATTATTTAAGAAGATAACTGCTTATAACTAATTAGTATCTTAGACGAAATAACTTATTCAGTAAGTATCAGGGTCTTTTTCTTTCAGAGAAAAGTGACGGAATTTAGAAATCTGAGGGGCAATTCTCGTAATTTTAGGAACGTTTACAGTCTGATCTCAGTCTCAATCTGTCAAAAATACCTCTAATTTTCCCTACATTTTGACAAGTTTTTGACATTTGTTTGTCGCCGAGATGAGACTCCGACTAGATTATTAACGTTTTAAATTATGAGAATTGGCCTTCAGATTTCCTGCTCTAAGAACGAATAAAACTGTTTACCTACAATCTACATCAATAATGTTGTATGTTAGTTATACCTACTAAGTTAGAAAATTGGCTAAAATAAATATTTAAATTAAGACGTGGCTTTTGTTTATTGTTTCTCATTAAGATCTTAAAAATATTTACATCAAAATTATTCAATTTAGTTATGACACTAATAAGATTAAAACTAATAATGTTTTAAGTATCATAATTTATTGCTTGAGGATCAAAAGGTTAACAACGTTATTAGAATATTTTATCAGGCGCTTCTTTTGTCATCCTCTTAATTATGTTGACGAACATACCTACTCGTATAGGTAACATTAAAAGTTTTAGTATAAATTATGTCCAAATTAATCTGCCCAGTCTTTTCTCAGCTACATACTTATGTTGGGGTCGACTTCCAGTCTCACCAGATGCAGCTGTATTATACATGGAGCCGACCAGTATTTTACACTGGGCGACTGCCTATCTGACCTCCACAACCCAGTGACTGGGTAGACGATACTTTTACTTTTTATTTTAAATACGAATGTAGGTACTTATTCTATAAAGATCATTCCAAAATAAATTGGCAATGTATTTTTAATATTTAAAAAGGTCTTTAAATTGTAGTGTATGTCCGCCACAAACGTCGCGTCCATCGATAACGACAAGGTGAAAGTTAAAAACAAAGCTCCTGAAAAACATAGCCGACGGAAAATCAATAATCGAAACCGCACAGAGAGCACTCGAATAAATACACACCGACTATCCAATAAAACACGTGAATCGTTTACAATTAAAGCTTTAAATCGGCAATAGGTGTTGCCATAAATCGGACGAGAAAACAATCAGCGAGGCAGCGTCGTTCGCAATTAGCGCTGCGCGGCTCGATAAATTTGCATTAATGCTTTCGAAAAATCCGAGCGGCAATAATTTTCACGTGCCATGTGTTGTATAGTGCGCCTACCCCTACCTACTTTTTCACTGCGGCCGCTGCCAAACGGACCCGGAGCTACTTTTTTCAGCGAACAGATTTACTCCGTTCACCTGTAGTTTCAGTATCAGATATCTGTCCGGTTGTTTCTCGTGTTTTGGCATATTGAGTTGTTTCGTAAACTACGGTAGGTATTTACTTGCTTTGTAAGCTGGAAGTGCACTTATATGTAAGATAAAAGAGTTATAGGAGGAAGATGGTTTTAAGAAACCTTGCTTTTAACATCAGTAAATGCTCTCAGTCCTCTTTAAAAGAATGACACGTCTTCTTTCTCTTCCTGCTAGACTATGAACAGGTAATTTTTACCTATTGAAGCTGTTTAATTTAAGACACAAAAACTCAAGCAAGGCCCTATCTCGAAAAAAGTTAAAAATCAACCCTTTCCCTAAAATAGGGCAGTGCGAGTCGCGAGTGCGCGGTACGCGGCGCCCGAGTCTCGGATGGACATATTTCCACGTTGGCAATTCACGCGTATCCGCGCTTGATTTACGCAACGCCCCCCGCCTCAGTGCACTTTACACTTTTGCAGCTCTGCGCGCACCAACGCCTATTAATTGATATTCGCCGCGACACACTCCACACATTTTTATACACAATTCCCGATAAACAATTTTTAGAGCGAAACATTTTTTGCACAATTTTTCCGAAACGTTCGGTGCAAAACACCCAACAATCAGGTTGAACTGCTTTCGGCTACTCTTTGACGTACAAAGCAGGATTTAATTAATATTAATAAGTTTTATAATCCTACTACCGATACAATTAGTATATTTTAAATGAGACATTACATACGGTATTTTTATCGGTGTGTTTGTTTTTTTCCCTTTTTCAATCAGTCGAAACTATCGGGCTTAGCTAAAATGGTTTTCGAATCTTGCGTAGGCGTCGAAATCAATTTAGCATGCTAATAAGCGAGTCTCCCGGCGAGATAATGAGTCTTTATAAGTGTGGGGCGCCCACCTCTCGGTGCACACATCACGCGTGAAGATAACCGGTTTGTTAATAACCCGCGCTTGGCGATAAATACTCTATGAACATTGAACATAACGCGAAACTCACGGTTTACATAAAACGAACGATTTGTACGACTAGTGTGTACCTTACGTCTTTTTAATAGTGTATTTATTTAAAGTGGGTTTTTTTATAGATTTGTTTTAAGTTAATGGTGAATGGCGCAGGAGCGTGGTTGTCACGCTGGGCGTTATGTCCGATATATCTCCATGTTTATGTCTTGTGTTCCCAAAACTCTATGTGCTTTTAGTTATGAAAAAACAATTGAGTTCGATTCAATTGTTTGGGTGTTTTATACGAGAAAAACTGTGGAACGGTAGGGCATTTGCATGTAGGTACAGTTTCATTTCGATAGTTACACCCACCGTACTGTTTTCTCAGTATGTTACTTGTGATCATTGCATGGTAGGGAGGTACATGTCTGCTTTCAAAATGGAAATATGTACTTAGAAGTATCGTCATCGACTTAATTTGAATACAAGATTAATTTGTTGACTGAAATATCGTCAATTTTTATTAATCCGTGTCGCTTGCGTTACCGATGTGTTGTATTCTATTTCACCATAAAAACGTAGCGTCCGTCCGGTGCAATACCTGTATTTACTTTTTTGTCATTTATTGAATATTTATAGCATATAATAAACTGGAATGACAACTGCGCACAACACATCGAGAAGGAAAAGTATTAAAAAAAAATTGTGGAGACGTTAACAGCGATATTAAATAACATCTCTATTCACAATAAAATGTGTCATAAAAATGTTTAGGGATAGGACAGACGAGCGAGCCGGAAGAGCGTCACTGCGGGGGTGAGCAGACCTGCCTAATATATGAAAATATTCAATTTTATAACATTCTGAAGCGATAACATCTTCCTGTCGATTTGATATTTTCGGCGGTAAGGTAATATTATCCGCTGGTCAGTGAATGGACGACGGTGCCACGCTGCGCGAGCGCCTGCCAACATCGTAACTTAACACTTAATCATTTATACGGACACTTTATAGTACCCAGGGTTGCGATGCTGAGGACCTCGGCCACAATGACACTCGACCACTGGACGTCTCCGGAGAAGCCTGTCTACGAACGACCTATGTTGTTGTATATACTACTAATTTAAATATAATGCTCTATGATCCCATAACACCTTTATGTGGAATATTAATATCAAAATTATAAAATAATATCTTCATAATTAGCTTTTCATTCATTTAATTTTTTCCTCCTTCCTGGACTCTAAGGACGACCAACTAAGACAATTGTTTTGCCAAACAGTAACTGACATCAACTTATTAAGTTATTCCCAATGATCTCACGACATTATCACACAAGAACAACGTGGCAACCAGCGTCGTTCGTCCATTAAACTGTGTACATAAAAGGGCAGGAGCGCAAACGCAGATGTTATAAGTCAGGCGAGTGAGGTGGACAATAAATTAGCGGGCGCCTGGTTGAGGACGACGGCATGCGTGGGCGACCGGTAGCCTGTAGACTGTATAGTATACCTACACTCCTGCTTATGCAGTATCATGTTACAGTTTGCAAACTATAGGTAGGTACCTACTATTTCAGGGTTTTTGTGGTTGTACTAGGTTTTAAATGACTTTTGTTAAATGTTGGTCATTTTCTCACAGAATGCAAGGATGAGAAAGTAAATTCTTGGTAATCTTCTGTTATCACATAATACCTGCAATGATTAGAGCAGCTTATTATAATTTTCGTGAATCCGGCATTACATCATGTTATCGTAAATTCATAATATTTCCATTGCTGAAACATGGGTAGCAAAAACTGTTGAACTGAAAATGTAATTCAGATAGCAATTAAGTGGATTAGGAAATTAAAGCAATCATTCAAGCAAAACACATCTTCGCGCTCTGCAAAAAAGCCTCCAGGACAGATGATAGTATTTTCTCGTTTTTAATTAGGTAATAAAAATTCAAACAATTCTAATTCATTCTAACATGGTGTTCAGTTCTTCATACTTGAAAGAGTTGAAAGTTATGATACCTACCTTTATTTGAAAATGACTGAGAGTCAATACACACCATACTGTATGTCGAAAATAAGTTTATTTTTATTTAAGCTGTGACCGACTGAATATATCTCCCAAGTGCATCGAAATCAATGAGAGTGAGTCAGGGACTGATGCCAAAACCCGCGAACAATAACAAACAAGCAGTCCGCGTCCTCCGCAAGTTACGAGGGGCAGCACAAAAACATCGTTAGTCAACGGACTGCTACCTACCACCAGCCCATAACACAGTTCATTATTTATATTAACAGTTTAGCAGTCAGTGGCAGCTCTCTCGATCCCGACTTATGGCCGCGTGAATATGCGTGGGCATTATTTGTACCCTTGTTAAGCGCTGAGGATATTATAAAAATGATTCCTTTATCCGCGCTGTGACACTCGCTGGAAATTGGTCGTTTAATTTATGATCATCATAAAAAAGGATTCGAACCCGTGCAGGTTGGAATTTCATTCATAAGAACGCAGAGGCGTTCGGGTCTTTATGGATGGATGTTTTCATTAATTTAACGCGGATCCGGCGATGCCACCGAGGTGTCGGGTGTCCGGTGACACTCACACAGATCTGACAGATAGCCAGGCTCGTGCGGCGACTACCGTTCATCCTTCTTCAACATTTGTCGCACCTCTCAGGTTTCTCTGACGTCATCTACACAAATAGCATTCAGATCAAAGTTTCCAAGTCTGTCTGATTGCGGAGCCTTGATAAGTACCTACCGATCTATCTTTGATATGAAGAAGTGAAACTCATGGTTAAGTCGTGTTATGGTTATTTACATATTAAATCTCGCATTCCTTGAGAGTCAAGTGCGTGACTTAATTTATTGCCGAGATCAATGTAAAATAATTCTTATACATTACAGAAGATCAGTCATTATTCATTATAAGTGGTGGATGATGCGGCAGGGGAGCGCGTCATGCCACCGAGTGACCGTCAGAGGTGGGCGCAGGCACATCATCAGATAAGCGACAATAACTCGATACGCGTTCCAAATAAGCTCAGGAGGGCATTAGTTAGCCCGGTGACCGACACCGACAGTTCGCCTAATCCACTCAAAACATTCGGAGACATTTGTCGGCTCGCGGCAGGGATCGGGTGATCGATAGCGCGACTCGCCACAAAACGATAGATAAAAGCCGATAAGTCAGAAGAAATATGACGCGAACAAAATCGGGAGATGTACGTAATAAGATAAAAGTCAAACAATGATTCGACCGCGGATTCGCCGCGGCATAATTTATGTGACAACGCGTGATGGACGAGCGGCGACTTTCGGTAAACTATTTACATACGGCGGCGGCCGCGCTGTCGGATTGGGTTCTGCTTGTGACAGAGGGTGGGGCTTAGTACCGAAAACAAATGTCACTGTTATTTATTAGGTTACGGTACTATTAAGCCTAAGACGGGAATTATGGTTTGGGGATAGTCAAACCATTCGGTAGCGCCTAATCCGGCGAAAAATGCTGGAAAAGCTCTGCTTAAATATTAAGCAATATCCTGCAATTAATATTAAGCATGCATATTAATAATCTCATTATTCGTAATTTCACGAGTGCCGCAGTTCGTAACATCCAACTTTAACTGAGTTAAGTTTGCGAGTGACTTCTAGACGTCTCGGCGTCTTCGTAGCGCGGCGGTGCGGTCCCACGGCGATCTCTCTAATTGAATCAAATCCCGCGGTCTCGCGCCCGACACCAACTCCCTTAGCACGTCGACTTAGATTACTTCCGTCTGTAAGCAGGTAGGGGCATCATATACCTGGTTATATGCACAAGGGGTTGCAAATAATAACGTGATGTGACTACTCGTGCAGAACGGAAAGTTGTAATTCCCTTTGTCCATGCTGTCGCAATTTTTTCTTACATCGACTCTAGAGTAAAGTATGTACAGTCACCAAAGGAGATAAGTAACCAGGGTCGTCGGACATAGTTGAAGTTTAATAAGAAACCGAAGGATGTTTTCGAATAAAATTTAATTTAATTAATAGAAAACAAACAGTTTATTTATCAAATAAAATTTTATTCGAAAACATTAATTCCGTCGTTCATCGTTTACCTTTGGTGACATACCTAAATGGGTGGGTCAAACGTACCAAAATTAAAAGTGAAATTATATTAAGTATGATATAAATAATAAGTAGTTACAAATCAAATGGTTTAAGGCAGTACCTACTCATCTTTTCCTGCTACGTAAGTCTCTACGCAGCCTCTTGGTGGAGGTAAACAATAATAGGTATATTGCACAAAGGGAAAGAAAACATAATTTGTAACTGCTGAAGTCCGAAAACAGCTTCTATTTATCTATACACATTATTGCTTAGAGATGGTTGGGTTGATTCAGCGGGGTGATAGCTGTCGCCGTGTCGGGAGTTCGGGACACAAATTGAGTTGGTAGCTACAGAGGACGGTCGTAGGTGAAAACGTTAGGCGAGCGACAATCCCCGCGGAGACAGCGCCGAGGCAGCTCCGTTTTTATCTCGACACTGTACGGTGCGGCGTGGCGTGGGCGCTCGACCGTGTAATTGGATGAGAACGGCGCGATCCCAATAGCGCGCCCTTATCTGTTCGCGGCAAATCCACCCCCGCCCGCCCCTTCGCACACCCGCGACGCCCGACAATAAGTTTTTAGTGAGTAATTCAAGATAACCCCTTGATGTTGTTCATTTTCACACTTCCTTTCGCGAGAACAGCTCTTTATTGCGTAATATGTAACTGTCTCGTCGCCGACGGGAGTCCCGGGGGCTCGTGCACAAACTTCGCCCCTTTTATGATGTTAATGCGATCGCCTCCGACCCTCCTATCTGGATAATGATAATTGCTTTTTCCGAAATTATTGTTTGATGTTGTCGCTCGATGTAATTTCTCGAAGTCCTTTTAAATAGAGTTTTGACTCTCGACGTTAGCAGGTAATTTGTTTTAAAGATTTCTAGGCAATTTACTAGAATAATTGTTGTGTTGAACAAAAGTAATCAAGTGCTTTCCTAAAAGACTATTTATATTAAATTGTGTTTTTATTTCTTTACCTTAGATACTACTACGATGTTACATTTATAGGTATTTTTATGGATGAAAAAATTGTGAAAGCCCTGCTTATTATATTTTCATCCACTGCAAATGTAGGGTGCGAATTTCCTTCAAATAACCTACCCTGCTTTCGATACTTATACTCGACTCTATGAAATCTGCACTACATTTCCCTTATGTAGCTACCTGCCACCCTTTGTTCTACTTTCAGTCCTTGTATATTATACTTACGTATTAGTTTTTATTGAACATATTATTAAAAACTCAGTTGTTGAGACATGCATAATCAGCCTATAACGTTCACACTGCTGGGACACAGGCCTTCTCTCTGTGTTGGGATATTAGTATGTCTGGCTTCTAACATACATACGTTAAATTGCAATTGAATATTTTTAAGCACTAACCTTAAAATATTCGAAACGTACGTTAGAAGCCAGAGGTTTAAGTTTTAAACCACAACATTATTTTTGAAACATGTTTCCCTCAATCTTTTTGTGACCCAAACAGAAATAACGGAAATGCATTTCCATGTTGAATCATGACTTATAATATCATGGGACTACTAATAAAAACCTTCGTTCAAAACCTACGGTAATTATTTTACACAAGAGTTACATCAGTAGACATACGGCAATCCTTTCTAATGGGTGCCACGATAAGTTGCAAAGTCCTAAAATGCGCCACATCTCGCCCAGTGCGGGAGGCAGTGTTCTGTTTATCTTTATCATTTACGTGTACGGCATGGTTCAGGAGTGTGCTCGCGAACTGTCGTCATATTCCAGCGCTATCAGATGGCCTCCCCCGGGGACGCGCTATCTCCGCGCCTAACCGCAGCCCCGGAAACAACTGCTCGCTACAACTACGACATGTTTATATTTTTAAATTGTACCTAATGTTTTGGTGGGGAAATTCTTCTGCAGTGTTTTCCTTTTGAAGGGCTTCTTCGGTTCTCCTTCTTACAAGTGAGGTATCATGAGAAAAACTACCCACGCTCGATTTTTGTTTCATAATTCGTTTAAGCTTCTTTATAAGTGCTACTAACGTCGATATGCTCGTATCCTCTAATATTTAATTGACAAAGAGCACCCTAAAAAAACCGAATGATTCAAAGACCTGTTTAGCATCCGCAAATTTAACGCTTTTATATAACTACATATTACCTAAAATGATCGGCAGATTCAATCTTATAAACCCCATTCAATAACGCAAAAAGCAATTTGGAAGTTCGTAGAACAATTTCGTCAGATCAAAACACGAATGAAGCTCATCTGGCGAGGGATCAATACAAGAGGCTCCGTGTACCTCGTGCCAGGAGTCGCGGCTCACGTCGCCAGCTCTCATTTAAGGATCCGCCGAAAACTTATTTTTTACTGTGTTCATTATTTTGAGTGAAATTGCGAGAGCATTAAGTTGAGTATAGGGTGGGACGCGACGGGCCTATTACCGGCCGCCTTGTAATCAGAGCCGCGCCGGCCCCATAGCCCCATCCGCGCCAACACAACACTCGAAACACATATCATTAATTTGTTAGCGATTTCTTGGACTGTTCCTCGAATTGCTGAGAAGTGACATACCATGTAACTGTTATTACCTTTCGAAAGAGAGAACTGTGAATTCAGTTATTTAAAAGTATTTTTCAGCACAGGCTGCCGTCAAGTTGTTTTATTTTTGCGACTTTGAAGCCTTATACCTAGTCTTTTTATTGGGGATTTCTGTAAAAAAAAGTCGATAACATTGATCATTATACCTTAAAGTTGCATCATGTAATATATTCATATTCAGCATAATTTTACACTTGGATGTTACAATTTAACATAGAGTCGGTATCGGCGCGGCGCGGCGGCGGCGCGGGCAGGCGGACAGAGCGCGGCCCGTGGCAACGCATCATAAACGTGCCATCGGCGCGCCAGCCCTATAATTTCCTCCCTAATTTTCCCATTTTAAACCTGTGATCCAAATTAGGATTTGCATAAAATTGTTAATGACAGTTAACGCAATATTCGACGTGTCAAAATTGGCGTCTACCTATTCCAATTTTATTATGGACTATATTATCGCCGAGATCGTCTTAAATTGGGTTCGAGCGGGTAATTTGGCTTAAACATTCGGTTGAGCAGAAGCTAAAAAAGTTAATGTGAACGGTATTAGAATCGCTTTTTATAATGCCGTGCACGTAAGCTTTATAATGTCTGCTAAGTGTCCCGCACAATGGGAACATTCTGCTAGAATGACTGTCATGACACAGAGAAGGTAACAGTGACCGCAGAGATTACAAAATGTTTCGAAGCCGTAGTTTCTTGGGTGGCAATAATTACTTATTCTAACACTTTATTACAGCTAAATAATGATAATAAGTGAGTGAGAGAGCTCGGCGGTGGCGTGTCTCCTGTAGCCTGTAATCTTGCGCCGGCCCTCAATCACGCATTTCTCACCCGGGCGCGTTGAAAAAATAATACCTCCCGAGATTTGTCTATAATTTGTCGGATGCCGCACGTCCGCCGCACGTACGGAACCGCGCACACCCGAAATGTAGCAGCTGAATCGGTTTCTATTCCTTTGTTATTTTATTTAGACAGTAGCTTTCCAATACACACTATAATTTTCGGTAGATAAGTATAATCGACTTCTGTCGGGTTTTAATATAAACAATTTGTAGTGTTACGCGGAATTACAGATTTAGTGTCTGAGTTTTCGTGAGGTGTATTGATTTCGGGATACCTATAGCAAAAAAAAACAATTGAAAAGCGTTAGATGGTCCTATTTTTGCTATGGTTGGTATTACATACTTACATCAGATTTATCTCACAATAGCGTTTATCCTGTCAATCGTAGTCTATTCATTCGCCACGTGTGTTGTAACCGCACCGAAATTCCCGATGTTATGGGAAATTAGTCGAAAAACTTACACATTCTATAGTTATTTTGACAGTTGACTGACAGTTGCTTTCGATGAAGAATTATGCGTAACTGACAAGTGACGTACATGGCTTTTATTTCCACAGGGCAGCCATCAAAACAGTTAACACTGTAACAATGTGAACTTAGGCAAACAATAAAATATGGAAATGAAAAAGGTGCATGTTTTAGGAACAAGCTTATCGACTTGAAGTGTTGTATAAAACAGTACAATAAAGTATAATCTTAAATGATCGCCGTTACTGCTTCGCTCGGACATCACTACCGGAGACGTTCTTCGATTCAGTCCAATATGTTTCATACGATATTATTGGCAAGAAAAATAAACTTTTCTCCGAAGTTCGATACGCGATACAATCGGGACACGAACGAGGAACGTTTAGCTCGCCACACTGTCACTTGGGCCACACAGCTCGGCCTGTCAATCTGGATGAACGATTGCTTTTTGAACGCTACCTACAGTCCCGGGCCACTCAGACGCAAAATGTCCATTCATGTAAGACAAGTTCGTGTTGCTGCCACAAATTCGATGTTAATCTTCTTCATCTTTACGCCTTTTTATCCTCTTGGGTTAGTAATAAGCCGGAAGACACATTTAATTTAAACTGTCTACGTTACAAATAGTGTTCCCGTGTTTCATGTGTGACATTTTGTGGGCACTTCAAGATGGCGTGACGGAACGAAGGCTCATACGCAGCGTACCTAGCATGCTCTATCGTGACAAGATCTATGACATAGTAGTGCTACTAGAGTTGCTTTTAGCAGTGACATGATATGCCCCGGTAAATTGATTGTCACCTTTATGCTCAGTCGTTTTAGATGACAACAATTTGCGCGTGAAGGAAGTAGTTACACCGGCGTATAATTTACGCGATATTCTGACGTGAAACAAAATAATTGCCGTGACAAATCCATAACTGTTGGCGAATTGTCGTAATATGTTTTTTATAAGGCCTTCGACAGACAGTGGCGGCAGGTGAGAGAGTTGATCGACGCTCGATAAATTGGATTGACAGCTGGTATGTTGCTTGCGCAAGAGTTGCTGCCGCTTTCGTGTCAGACTTGTTTGCGTTTCCCAACTTGCAGATAATCGCAACAATCTTCTACTGTTAGAGCTATTGTGTTGCTAATTTACTGGTGTTTTGTTGTAGAGATTTGTTAATAGTTCGTTTAGTAAGATATGGCACTGTTTAGAAGCTAATCACGCAATGAATGCGAAGGCTTCTAAAGTTATAACACTGGCATCCGTAGCTTATATTATAAGTTTCGCCTGAGCCGTTGGTAAAGCTTTGTTTTCTGCCAGAATTCGGAATGTTATGGTTTCACTCACATTTTTGGTCGAGAAGGAAAAATTTTATTGTTCCTTTTGACAAATAATAGGTATTGCTTGAGGCTAATGCTAACATTTATTTACTATTATAATGTGTTTTCATGTCATTAATCAATCGATTTTTCCGAATCATACTTAATTATAATGTAATACAAGATAGTTCCGTGTTCACATTCGGCGACCAGCGGCAGAGGTGGTGGTAATGTCCCATTGTACTTGTGTGACTGTCGCGTCGCTTAGTGACGGATTACCGGCTCTTTAGCCGCTTATTGATACACAAGGCTTTGTATCCATTACCTTTGGTTGCAGCCGACCGGTGGAGCTCGGAATATAGGATAGGGATACAATTATTCCGTGCTCCACCGGTCGGATTTTTTTCTGAAATAGCCCCTATATCTCTATACATTGGTATAGAGATATATACTATTTCAGAGAAAAAAAACGTGTTGGACACAAACATGCACATAGAGCAGTGGTGGCCCAGTAACGGCCCCGACTTCGAGTTGTAGACCGTCGTTTCGCACCCAGACAGGCGCTTTACTTTATGTAAACAATTTCAACGCCACTGCTCTCAAATCGGTGAAGGAAAACATCGTGAGGAAACCGGCATGTCCTAAAACCAAAAATTCGAAGACATGTGACACAAACCAACGCGCACTGGGCCCGCGTGGTAGATTAGGTATAGCCAGTGGGCTCTTTGAGAGGGAGTGCCCTCGCAAAGAGCGGAGGCCCGTGTTCCAGAAGTAGGAACATTACTTATAGGCTAATTATGCTGCTCTGCACATACTTAGTGTGACCTATGTCCAATTATTGCAGCCTAATGAATGATGATACTGGGCAGTGAGGCTTGTTAAAGACTAAAGGAAGCTTACAAATAAAAAAAGAATATGAAACGATCACAGATGACGGAAAAGAAGAATGTACCTACTTTTAAGTAGGTACTCGTCAAATATTCATGACGTCATTAGGAAAAACAGTCATCATTGAAATCGGTTTTGTGTAACTTTTTACTTAGAAACCACCTACGTAAAAAGTTACGACCCGCCTAAGTTAAAAGTTACCTACAGCTAGGTCTTATTAGATATAGCAGTTTTCAGCACAAACTTATAACCCACATCACGTAAATCAAATACTGTCACTGACATAGCAATGTCTTTACCTATACACATAATTAAACAGAGTCACGTATCATTTAAGCGCAGATTAAGGGTATACTCCAATGACCCTTGCGATTAGTAGCCGTGGAGGAAGCCAGCGCCGGTGGCTACGGAACGCAAAGCCGCCGGTAATTGCGGCTTCGCCGATATCCCGGCAAGCCCCAACTTATCCCCGAGGATGTTCGTTAGTGATGCCCACTCACTCAGCCGTACGGAAAATACTTTCGAACAATTGCCAACTGACTGTGTTGCTCCAAAACAAAGTGCTATTAAACTGAGTCAAGATCGGATGACATTTCACGACTGTGAATTTTTGAGAGGCTAATTTTAAGCTACGCTCAATATTGCAAATCATTGAATAATGTTTAGTTACTCAAATATAAAACCTTAGCAAATATTCGCAGAAGGCTTCTTCGTGACTGACTACTTACTTGCCAAGTTCTCCTTGACTTAATAAAAATAAAGTATCGACTACAGTAATATCTGTCTAATCATCGTGTAAGTAGCCGGACCGAGCTCAATGTCTACTTGGTGCATTTTCTACGGTCCAAGGATCAATGACATAAAAACAATCACACTGATAAATTTGGTACCATCAGAGTTAACTAACTGAAGTGAATGTTAGTGATTTCTTTCACCGCGCGGCTGCCGCCCGCACTGCTGCGCATGCGCAAGTCATCCAGGCATCTCGGCGGCCATCACAAATTACAAACAAAAAGCTAGGAGCGTCCTAATCTGACGTCGCATCACGTTCGATCATCGACTGATCATGATTTACGGACACGCTGAACGGTGATAGGTGATCAGCTCCATAACAATTGATTCTCGTTTGTTGAACTTGTGCGCGCATCATCCATTTCTGTTTATTGAACTAGTCATTGAACAGCGTCGAATCGCACACGCCGATATGTACTCAACAAATCAGTACAATAGATATTCTGTAGGAGCAATCGCGCTTTCAGTTAATTCGCATATCGCGGAACAAGTCAATTTCGTAATAGGTCACGCGGCTTACTAAGCCTCTAATGAATTGTGATTTATGAGTTCGGTTTACACAATCCTTTGTTCACTTTTTCATATTTGGTAACTGGGCTGACGTTATCGATAATGTTGAACTGCAGTTACGTAGCTGATTCATGTAGCATTTTATCTATAAAAAAGTTCAGTTAGTGTCCTTTTAACAATCTACTTGTAGTCGCATTAGCTTTTAGGTAGTATTACCCAAGTATTTATACGTACTGTTCCACAAAAAACTGATTGATCATCGGATTCACCTATGAAATATTTTAAAAATGTAACAAAAGCGAAGAATTAAAATATCGATCGATCACAACACGAGTGTTGTTTAGCGCGTATCTGGCGGAGCTGGGTCGGCGGGGCACGGAGCCCACGTCAACCCACCTGTCCGATTAGCATCACCTCCTTTATACGGGTCACTCAGTGACGGCACTCTGCCGCACCAATTGAAATCTGTTTCGTTATGCCGTGTCAAAGGATCTAGCTGACGCGGAGCGATGCCGCTGGGTTACATGGTGACTAATAGCGAGGAACGCAACGCATTCCCCAACTTTATAACTGTTGCGTGATTCAAAAGCAATCAACGTTATAGTCAGCACTCAGCGATATCAAACTTATTACCGTGCAATATCAATAGACTAACAATCGTCTGCTTAATTGATTACAAAAACAATGTTATTGGCTCTCGGACCGGACGGACTGAGGAAGTAAACGTATATCCATACGTTTACTTCCTCAGTTCTTGCATGTTAATCCGAATTAAAAGCAGCGACGTTACCAACTGGCGAGCATTAAACAGCGGGCCCTAGAGACTCCATTACGGGCAATAAAATGCCTATTATTATCGAGGGCCGAAAAGCTGATGCACGCGATGCAATTACTTGATTGGCGGTGTTCTGGCCTGTTCGGGCTGAGTCGTGATTGATGGTGTTCATAATTAGAAAACACTTCAGCGTGTGTCTTCATCGGCGCAATCTTAATTGCGGGCAGCACTTACTGCGCTGAGTCAAACAGCACGTGCCACAGCATCGGTGCCTTGCGCCGAGCCGTCAATAATAATTCGAAACTGTCTGAAAAACATTCACGTTTGATGTACGTCTCGGCTGCAGCCACGATAACGGTTTGAACGCTGCTTTATGTGCCAGTGATATGAGCTCAATCACATTTCATAAGCCATTATAGAAATTCTCTGAACAATTACCGTGTGTTGTTTATCCTACATTATAAAGGGTGCAGCTTTAACAGCATAAAATTATACTGTTTTCATCTGAAGTAACATCAGTTGGATTCAGAAGCATGCTGGCTGCAACCTCACCACTGTGGTTATAAAATTGCAAGAGTTAGCAAGTTTCACAACAAATGATCAAAAGCTCAGCTTATCGCATATAAGCAGGAACGCATTCGACTCTATTTAAAGGGTTCGTTCAAATGACACTTACGCATGTAGGAAATAAAGAAAGAAAATACATTTGTTTAGCACTGCCTAAAAGGCAAACAATATAATATACATCAGATATAAAAAGTGTAAACAGAGATATGAGATGGCACATAAAACCATATCATGACCATCGTTTAAAACCAAAGTATAAACTTACAAAACTTGAAACTTTCGTAGGTATCGCAGTCCAGCACCTACCGAGGTTCCGGCATTTAGCA
Source organism: Gortyna flavago (assembly GCA_963669345.1). Classification (NCBI taxonomy): domain Eukaryota; kingdom Metazoa; phylum Arthropoda; class Insecta; order Lepidoptera; family Noctuidae; genus Gortyna; species Gortyna flavago. Next base: position 7,315,140 of record OY770128.1, on the reverse strand, counting down.
CTTTTAGTGATTGTTTCTAACTTGGTTACCACGGATTGGAACAGAGCTTGCGAGTGTTCATAAATTCCTAAATAACATAAGTACATAACAATCACGCTTCTGTCGCCGCAATCAAATCTTGTTGGAAAAACCGAATAACACTATGACCGACGTTTGAATCGAACCCAGGACCTAATGCTCAGCGGTAGCGCTTGACTAGACCAACGAGGCAGTCCTGAATTCCTAAATAAAATAGTACAACATAGAAGTAATCTGTATCATTTAAATTAATCAACTTACAAACATTAATTTAATAACCAATTGAGGTAATTAATTGGCTTAAAAGCATACGTCATAATGACTCGAACTCCTTGAAAGATTTCAATTTGCGTTCGGCGCTGTTTTCTTTCCATTTCTACATGTGTAAGACGCACTCAAAATACTTCCTAAGCTGCTTTGCAAATGATACAAACCATCAGGCGGAGAGTGAGCGGCCGATAGCGGCCGACACCTCGCAGATTTATGGCTAAATGCCGATATGGCCGCTATTTCCGGACGATATTGATATTTTCAACTCGCTGTACGGCTATTAGCTCCCGACGCGCTAAAGTACTTCGCGAAGTGAATTTGCTGTACCTCAATGAACGCCAATATCAACTCTATACGACGCGAACACACTGGAATAAAAATAACCATAAAAATCGTGATGCAAAACAAAGTACTCCGCTCAGATTGCGCTACACACTGAAGGCTACATTTTAAATTATTTACCACGGATTTGTTGGAATTGCATGCAATTGAAACTACTTTACAGTCGCAAAGCTTTTCTTAGCGTCGTTGCATAAGTCGAGGTCTGTGAGGCGGATGCAGATCGGCGGCCGGTAGCAGTGTGGCACCACGCGCGCTGCTCCGCAAGTAATCAACCTATTAATAAGGGGCTCAGCACTAATGCGACCAATTAAAACGGTGACTCTCGTCTTGAGACGCCCACAGTTTTTGGGCTCGTTCCAGCCGGATTAGGATTGCTTCGACGAACTTAACTGTGTGTTTTATGCGTTGCGCCGGCCATGCTTCGCGCGATTGTGTTTTATCTCATTTTCATGAGAATTTTATGTAAATTCGTGATATTAATATTCAATTGTCGATAGCAGTCATCGCCCGTAATTTCAGCCGGGGGCGAGCATTAAGTATGGACCGTGACCGCGTTGACAGGGCGGGAGGAGGGCGGCAGCGGCGTCTTTGTCGGCGTCGTTCTTTGATCGGTGCGCGGGCGCCAGTAGCGACGGGATCGAGTGCCAGTTTACGAGCACCGACGCATTTTATTACCAGCTGCCTGCTTCAATCAATAAGCGCGAACGGCCATTAGCCAACCTACGCGGTGCCAATGTTGCAGTGGCCAAAATTCGAACGCCTGCTTCATTGCCTTTGATTTCCACGTACTCCTGATTCATTTAAAAGAATAAAACAAATGCGTTTCATTACTACATCTGACTCCACTGATCTTTATTAAAGTAATTCAACGCCAGTAATTTAGCTAACGTGATAAACGTTTCTGTCTTGCGAATGAAAGGTAAATACAACGTAATCAACTACTTAAATCTGTTTGTGCAAGTTGTAACAATGAGCTGAGGTAAATTGGAAGTTGTAACAAGTTATTATAATTATGTACTTACTATTGTTGCGGTAAGACTTGAAACAGGAGATTGTACTAGATAGTGTAGCTTTGCTTACAGCGTTAAAAAACAAATGAATGTGGCGTTTATGTTGCGCATTTTTTTAATAGGGTATTCAGAATAGGTACCCTCTAGGCGCGTTGTATAACCTAATAAGGGTTTCTTTAAAATGACAATGCATAACTGTACAAGTATAATAATATGATTAGAGTCTGCATCCCTTTAGACTGAAAGCGGACCCCAACATAGTTTGGATAAGGCTATGCAGATAAAAATAGACATAACAGAAGTAGGTAACCGTGTAACACTTCAAGTTAATAATAATAAGGACCCGCATGACGAAAACCTCGTGAAAGCTGAAAAAGATAAACAAGATTAAGTATCTGGACCTGGCTCGCGAGGTGGTCGACATGTAGGATGTGGATACTGCAATCATTGTGCCGATAATCGTGACGGTCAATGGCATCAGTAATAGTCAAGAGCCTTGATCAACACCTGAGGAGGCTCTAGTTAGGTAGCTGAATCAAGGGCTTGATCCAGAAAGTGCAGGTTGCTCTCTCAGGAGCCCAGACCATCAGTAGCTTGGTCCCTGCTCCCGATACTGGTGGCCCACTATTGTTTTTATTTTCTAAAAATATTAAGGAATGTTACTTCTAAGTTCTAAGTATGTATGTAAAAAAACAAAATAAAATATTAATACCAGCTTATTATTGTCCCACTGCAGGGCACGGCCTAAAAAAGCATTTTATTTTTTTATGGATCTCTTTTAGCATCAAAATTGATAGCATATAAAGCACTCGTGAAAAGACAATAAATACTTACTCTGTTTTGCATCGCTGCAAAAGTTCTTTTGAACTAAATCATTCACGCTCCAGATAGAAATGCATAGAAAACACAGCAGCTTAGTCTCAGTCGACGGCAGATGTCGTCATGTTAGCGCTCGCCACGCATGGATCGCTTAAAACAATTAATCGATACAAGCGGCTACCGAGAGGCGAGCGATTCTCTCGAGTAATTTATTTAACGTCATTAAGTATCGATACGATATCGATATCGGTATCGTTTATGTGCTATAAGGAGAGTACCGCGAATCTGCGCAAAAACTCTTTCATCAACACCAACTAAGGACGGGACGGTAATTAGCTTCGATTGCCAACGAGGACGGCTTCATGCAATGTGGATAATTTTTTTCTAAGTTACATTGTCTTCTTATGAGATTCTCAGAAATGTTCCTGAATGTTATTTTAAAAAGTTCTTGTTGATAGTATCTTCGTACCTTCTTGTCTATTAGCAGCGACAACAGAAAAGCACTTTTTTTGAAAATGATACGATTGTATATTAAAGAATGACTGGCGCTCGATTGAGCTGGATATGACTTCAATCTTATTTAGAGGCAATACCTACACTTTTCCTAATTCATAAACTTCACTAACTCCAATTTTCTTATATATTTTCTCTTCCCTCAGATTTATGAATGTGAAAATTTTGGGATGCATCCACACGTGGTTCCTTTCAGCTCACCATCATCCAAGTAATAAAATGATATCGTTACAGCAGCGCAGCAGGGCCGCAGTAATAGTCGACGCCGGTCCTCTGTCGGCCGAATTTGCAAAAAATCACTCCTCAACAGTAAACCTTTGTGTACTTGCAGTTCGTACGGTCTGCATAAAAGTGTGTGAGTCAAGGATGGAGCAAAACAGATTTATCAAAAGACCGCTTATTTATTTGGGTTATCCTCTCCTACACTTGGTATTTGCTAGTTTCTACTTTGCTTCGAGTTATTATTGTTATCTTTTGACAGCTACACTAAGCTTATGAATCAAACTTGGCGCTGAGCTCTGTAACCAAGCAAAAGCTGCTGGCTACTGATGTATGAGGAATTAATATGTGCTGGTGGCCTGGTATCCACTTACCTACTTCAATCCACAGGCCAGCGTAAGTTACTTATAATCAAAACTGCATCGTTGTTGACATTTACAAACAGACGCATAAAACCGTTTCGTCGTTTTACAGTTTAACAGCATTCATTGCGTTATTTACGGTGTTGAGCAGAAATTTTTTCGAACGTTTATGAATCATCGAATTAGCTAACATCATTCAAAATGATTGAGATTGTGATTGAATGTGTGTTATGCAATTACGGTACTGACATGGTACGCCTAAGGCTGACAAATAAAAGCTAGACTAAACCTTAATGCCTCCTACATCTGCAAGAACTGATAGGTATTTATAGATACTTACACTCCTACAAAGATCTTTTTTCGCTCGAATGACGTTGACAGGGGGGCGCTTTTGATAAAGATTTTGTGCAATTGTTTTGTGAAATATGAGGGGCTTGTGGCTAAGTAATAACAGCCGCACGGTTCGATCGATCAGGTTAAGCTATGTTGCCGACCGTCCGTAGATGGGAGATGATCTCTACATATCGAGACCCCTACGTGCTTCGGAAATTACATTGCCATGGGTGAGGCTGTCATTCATCTTTGGCAGTAGTTAGAGGTCGTCAGAAGCCTAAAAAGTCTGACAACCAGTCTTACTAACGGGTATCGTATTACCCAGTAACTGGGTTGTGGAGGTCAGATAGGCAGTCGCTTCATGTAAAATACTGATATTCAGCTGCATCCGGTTAGACTGAAAGCCGACCCCAACATAGTTGGAAAAAGGCTAGGATGAAGTTTTGTGAAATATATTGAAAAAACGAGATGGCGGTGTTAGTTCCGCTTTTGGCCATTTTCGCGTTAGTTCTGTTTTTGGCACCAATAGATCCGTGCAGAAATATACCTATATTTTCACTCGGCAAGCAACAACGAACCTCTGAAAGATAATGCACCATATTTGCGGACGCTACGTGTGAGAGCTGGCGGCACAAAGAGCGGGCGAGCCAAGCTTACAGGTGCTTAAATCGCGATCAAACATGAACGAGACGCTCTCTCCGCTACCTCGCATAAATAATACCGCTCCACACATGATAATTTATATACCTTACATGAAACTTAAACGCTTATCCGCCAACTTAATGGTGAGAAAATTTTATCGCAGCGTTGAATATTCTTAGCACGCCAGTGTTTTTAATTACGCTAGGTTAGTGAAGTTTATGATATTATGTGAAGATTTATTCAATCAATCTGTCTAGTCTTTTCCCAGCTATGTTGGGGTCGGCTTCCATCAGTTTAACCGCAACCGGTTGCGCGTGTAAAATATATTAGTCTGCTGCATCCAGCTGAACAGCAAGGTGAGCTAAGATGTACCTACTTTACATGGAGCGACTGTCAATCTGACCTCATCAACCCAGTTAGTGGGTAACACACTAGATACCCCTTAGTAAGACTGTCTGTCAAACTTTTTCGTCTCTGTCAGGTTTTATTACCCCAACGACTGTCAAAGACTACCGAATGACAGCTGGTATAAGTACCAATGGCTAACCGTGCTTACCGAGGCACGACGAAGTCTCGATGAGTAATGGTCATCCATTCACCAACCTACCACGGCAAGCATTGCTTAACTTTTGATCGACCCGTGCAGCTGTCAACATTTAGCAAAGAGTTAAATGAAGATCTATTACCAAGTGATACCTAAATAATCTGCAAGGGAAAACTTCTTGTACATTACATACCTACATTGGTTAGTGTAATATGTGACATGGTGCATGTCCCTAAAATAAGTTTGTTTGGTCTGAGAATTGTGTTTGAGTTAAAATTTTATCTAAATTGGTGATGTACCTAATTGCGAGAGCATTTTTTTTTACGTGAAACCTTAACTTCTTACTTACAATCATGTTTCCGAAAACATGTAATCGAACTACGAGTTCAGAAGTTATCTTCTAACAACCAATAGCTAAAAGAACCTCTATAAAAACTTACAAAGCCCATTCATATTTTCTTAACAACTCTACAAAGAGCTCTTAAGAGCACTAGAACAGTATCAAATGTGTGGCGCCAGGATCCTTGACAGTCGGCAGCTCAGTGTACGTGGATAATCTCTTAGTGAGCCGCCGAATCCATCACTCTTGAGTACGTAAATAGACTGAGGAAAAAATGCATGTGCCCCAGTTATCTGCGCCCAGCAGAGCTGTGTGCCTCTGCCTGTACTTGTTGCTATCGGGATAATGCGCCTTTTTTGTATGCCGCCCGTACTTATAGGTACGGTTTACCTGTTCAAGTAGGCACATGCCTATTTCCACATGGAAAGAAGTATCTAAGCTGTAAGTAGACAACCAACAAAGCTCAATAAATTCTTGCAACCGCGAAAATTATGACATCTTGCAACTCTAAGCTGTTTGTTTGACTACTAATGTTACGTGGGATGTGTGAGATGAAATCCTCAGTCATCTGTTCCACAACTGACGTAGGTAAGGAGGTATAAGAAAAAACAGAAATACTACTCAAGTCACAATACTTTGTTTGTCCTCTTATCTGTTGCAGGAAAACATCTTTCTTCACCCAAATGGTTGCAGATCACAATTGTCACCAATTAACAGGGTGTGGGCACGCAAAAAACGACCACCATGATGGAAACACCTTGGCTAATGTGCCAGTTGACAAACCAAGATACAGGGCGTGAAAAAAATATAGTTTTGCGAAACCGCAGGGGTGCCACGTTAGTGGTCGCCTTGTCCAAACATGGACCTCCATGGGTGAACACATGGACGAGTTCTGATATGTTTTTAATGAACTTGCAACTTTATAGACACAATTCTTAATCTCACTTTCATTAAACTACATTTAATGAAAGTGAGATTAAGAATTGTGTCTATTTAGAAGTACCTACTTACTCAGAACAGTATAGGCGGTCGACTGCCCTCTTTTACCTTATGTGGTCTAAAATAAATTGCTTTTTAAAATAAGGGCCGCTTGTTTGACTTATTTTTTGTTGAAAATTAATCTATTTACCCCTTACTCATAAACGTTATATAGGTAATAGGTAATACGGGCTGTTGTCCGCAACTCCACGTCAATGCGCGTATTTTGCGTGCGGAAAACGTTATATAGCGTCTGTATAGTTACACAACACTTTGTCTTCTTCTTTCGAAAGTCAAATTACTGACGACTGAAAGAGAGAAATCTTTGTGTAGTTATTCATCTGATATAATACGTTTATTAGTCAGGGGGTTAGAATATAATAATGGTGGCCCAATTGATTGAATTCATGTAGCATCTGTCGAAATTGCGATGACAGCTAGATTAGTTAGAACCACTGCTGTTAATAACTAGGTAGGTAAGTACGCCTGGATCAGAACAGTATTGAACTTTAAAATATACATAAATTTTATTTGATGACTTTGCCATGTTTCAGTGTCAATTCGTAGCACAAGTCTGGTTTCACGAATACCTCACTTTTTCCTCGTCAATATAATACCTATCATTAAATAATTCGATTACCAACATGAATAACATATTCCTCAGTGCCACAGTGCCAACACAACAAAAAGTATCGCTAAATCATTCACCTACAATAACAAAATCCTTGAACTTTACTACAATAAAAAGGACCAATTTCTCTCAAGTCATTGTGCAGGCCACACGGAATAACCGCAAATATGGCGCTTGTGGGTAACTGCTTACCCATTTAGATTATACTAGGAGACGCCCACAATAATTCACGAGTACAATAGGGGCCACTGAAAGTGTCATGATAGTCTTGAGTGAGTCGCGAGTGAGTTCCGTGTTCTTCGTGATCAATGGCACAGTAGGAGCTAACGAGACTTGTATGATGGTGGCAGATGTCTACTGGGGGTTTATGTATTAGGGTGAATCCTATTGTAGATAAAGAAAAAGGCCAACTATTGATCGACTTTTTCAGTGGATTTAATTAATCATCACGAAGCACTGATTGCTTTATATCTTGTGATGGTTGTTTAGTAAAGATTTTCTTAATTTTATAAATAATTTAAGGCATATCTGTATAACAGAGAAGTAGGTAAACCGTGAATAGATCCTCATTTGTGTTATAGATTTGAATATTTACAGCATTTTTTTAATGACAGGACTACATATAAAAGTACTTATTACATAACTCTCAATGAACTTTATCATACTGTTAAGAAAAAAATACTTACTTATAAGAACGTTTAAAAAAGTTGACTATAATTATCATTCTTTATCTTTAGGTACTTTGAAGTTTGTCTTTCTAAGGATATATCAAAATCACATAAAAACTACATACTGAAAACTTTTAAGATACTTCAATTAATCAGAAACCTCATCCCCACGGTAATTAAACCCCTCTACAGCAATCACTATCAAACTTGTTCCTACTATTTATTTCAAATATTTGTCACAAGTCACTTTATAACCAACAAAGATGTCTCTTCAAACAATTATTGTCTCATGTTCAAGGGGGGCACAACCTTTAGTGAACGAGAATTATAACACCATAAGAATGAAAACAACGATGTGCAATATATAATAGTCATTTAAAGCCACAAATAGACACCTGGTGCACCATGCTGTGCCGTGTTGACTAAATAAAGTCAGAGCTTCATATTCATCTTGACAAAATATTTCGGTCATTTGAAGTGCCATTTCATTTTATAGATGAAAGAACTGTTAGGACTACAAAAAAAAATTGCGCGTGCAGCACCTTACTCGTGATAGAAGGAAAACTAAAAAAAAAATAATAAGAGAGATTTAGTGTGAGAGACAGAGAGAGTTATATCTTTCTTCTCTCTCATGCAACGAAATGTGCCTAATACGTCACGCGTCCTTGAATTTTCACTCTTACTTCTAGCCCAATTAAAGTCAAAGTCAAAACGTTTATTGCGAACTAAGTGTACAATGTTGGTTTTATGTTATATTAGTACTTATGACTTAGCAGCCTTTTACAAGCATTGCAATTATCATTCGCCTGCCCTTATCATCATACATTAGCATGCATTGAAGTGCCGCCTATGAAGTTTCACTTCAACAAAGATTGTGGATTATCAGTTAACTTTTCATTGCTATTAGGAAGTTATCTGATTACGTAGTTAGAGTACCTTCAATGTTTAATTCTTCAACAGTTATTTACTAGAGTATCAACCCGCAAAGAGTCGAGGGAAACGGCCAATTTAATGTTCGTAGCCCATGAGCAAGTAAACGGTCTCAATTCACTGTAGGTAGGTACTTAACTCGCTTGCTTCTTATGCAAAGCTACATACATCCGGCATTGACGGTGCTTGACTTGAGCTTACAAATAAATATGGAGATGCAACCATAAGCGATACCTACTATATTAAGCACAGGATTACTCGCTGTAATATCGTGACACTTTGTAATGAGCCCTGATATTTATTCGAGGATTTATTTACTTACAAAAGCATTTTAAAATAAGACGGAATGCGCGTCGTGTCGAGTGAAGGCAGCGACCGTCCGAGCTAGATATGTCTTCGTCACAATTTACATAAATGATGTATGCGATCCGCCTAATACTGTGCGCTGGTCATTTATTAAGCAGTTGAGTAGTTGCGCGCGCGTAGCCGGGCCGCATAGCGCGCGTGCCGGCCGCGCCGCCGACAGCCGGCCCGGCCGCGGACCACACCAGAACAACACTCGGACCTCATCACAGAATGCCATGCTCGGTTCTGGGTCAACCTTGTTGACGTATGTAAATGGACAAAACGATTGTTATCTCCAGATAAGAACTGGACGTCACTTGCCTCATAACACAACGGTGCTATTCCAGTCGAATGGAACTCAAGTAGAACTCCGAATTGTAACATCATTAATATTTTTTTGCAACTATGTCATCTGGTCACAAAAACTATGAAATGTTGGGAACTATTAGTGTGTATCCACGTATGAGCGCACGCCCCCCGGCGGCCGGTGGTCGAGCGCGGGTGGTCCGCGCGCGCCCGCTCCACGCGTCAGCTTCACACGTCTACTCGACACGATTCTACTACACGGCACTCACGATACCCAAACAGCCCTACGGCTGACGTCAGAAGACACAATTTCCAGCAATACGAGAAAAATACAATGTTACCTTTAGAAGATCACTGATGCACCAAGCAACTTATTATACATGATAGTAGGTCTACCGAAAGTAAAGATTTGGTCGTAATAACAGATGGGTGTTAATTGCTACCATGAGGCGTCAATAATTGTTTTTTTAGTCACTGATGGCAATGGAAGTTCCGGGTTATGAAAGTTTTTGTAGGGTGTAATCAAGTCGTAATCAGCGGTTTGGCTAGAGCGTGTGAGCTACTCCGCGGCCTCACCTCAACGCGGGAAATTATTAGTTTGGTGGATCTATTCCGGCGCGAGTTCGTGTTGAGGCGCCTGTGAGTGCCGTATGAAGACATTAGAGCGATCTTTATGAGCCGTTGCGTGTGGTTCCGTGTGTAATTCATGGCGCAATCACATCTCTCGTGTCTCAGCAATTTATGACTAAACATCGGTTTGTAACACCATTGAATAATGATTATTCATTTTTTGTTATTAGAGGGACATTTAGAGGCACACACGTAGGTATTACAGCCTCACCCGGAACCTTCCTACGTCATTAACCAGAATTAATAAATAAGGCAAACACAAGTTTCGGAAAACAATTTGTAACGCCTTACTACGATCATAAATCACAGGCGTGCATCTTGTTTCACAGAATCGGAGCATTGCAGAAATATTTAGAATAGTTTCTGTCATCTCACGGGTTGGTTTTTGTGGTTGCTGGTTTTTGTGCGGGACCGATACCGACGGCGCTAATGAGATGAGACTGATGAAAGTTGTGTGCACCCACACTAGCTGTTGATTTTACTAAACAAATCGTGTAAATTCATACTAATATTATAAATTCGAAAGTAACTCTGTCTGTCTGTATGTTACCTTTTCACGCATAAACCACTGAATGGATTTCGATGAAATTTGGCAGAAAGATAGATTGCATCCCGGTTAAGGACATAGGATAGTTTTTGCTGACATACTTCGCAGGCGAAGCCGCGGGCGGAAGCTAGTTGTTATTACTTCAGCATTATTGTACATTAAATAAACACTTAATTAAATATGCATAATGACAAGTTGTGTAGCTACATTGTGCAGTAAGACAGTCGTGAACTCAGGGCCACCCACGCCCACCTAATAGTCAGACGCCACAGACTAGAAGCACGGAAATCGTCCGTGACGTCGCTTGAGGCATGTCATGCTCCTCTGGCTACCTCGGAATTCAGAACATTGGCGAGTAGGCTACCCGATCCCTATCTCATTCAATCCCAAACTATCTTTCCCGCTACATTTAGGGTGACACCAATGGTTTTCTTCCTATATACGTAAAAATACAATCAGCATAACAAAAACAGGACAAACAAGAAAACAATCTTGCAAATAAAATTTTCTATACAACGAACGCGGGATCCGACAGATCCTATCGCAAAACCCACTATTTTCCATCGGAGTCGGCCATATTTTTGTCAATTTTTCGTCTGACGTATCCCATTTCCTATTCAGAAAAAAACATGGAGCAGACGTGAAGTTGGAAAACAAGGGAACGGAAAAAAGAGCGTCTCGTTTGAAACGACAGATAATCGTGTTAGCCGACCGCACCGGCGAATAACTGATGCGAGCCGCCCGCGCCGAGCCGCGCCCGCGCCCGCTGCACCGAACACAATGAGATTGCGGTGTTTTTTTCCGCCGACGCTCCGCTGAGACAAACAAGGGATGCAAATTCGTGTTGACACCGCGATCCATCTTGTTCGCCTCTCCGGAGACCAGTTCCTGAATAAATAGTACCGTGATTGAGACGTCCTGGCGGTTTATTTGTACGTATCACGGTTGCAGATGTTTTTCTTGGCGGTCGTACCGAAACATAAGTCTCGATTTCGCTGTACGAGAGTAATAAATAAGCGTGAGGTGAGTGAGTAGTGGATGCCAGCAGTTTAGTTTCGCTCAATCTTGGAAACAAAACTGGCGGTGTATCGTAAAACAGGGGCAGTGCGACCGCGGCGCGCCGCTACCAACTGTGACCTTACTGAATGAAGAACGGCGCCCGCCCCGCGCCGCGACACAGACTAACGCCCTGTACTGAATATTTAAAGCAGCTTTGCTACTTTTATCTTTCACCATAACCTCATCTTGTAGATCATGCACTGTAATATTTTCTTTTCCAACTTATCCTAACATTAAATGATTCTTTTGAAATATTAAAACAAACAAATTGTTATACTTACACCCTTCATTTACAAAACATTAAATCTCATTCCTACTGACCATTTTCTCAATTTTCACAATTTCCTGTCTGTGCTCGCTTCCGTCGCCTACACGGTGGCAACGTAAGGGTACAGCGAATAGATCATCCTCTGGATCGGGCCGCGCCGCGCCACTGTCCAATAAATATATTGTTTCGCGCACAGCCAGCGCAGATAAAGCAAGCTCGCGCCTCGCTCTGCCTCGCTGCCTTTGGGTACCGCTTTACTAAGAGCGGAACTTAGATTTCAAATTTTGGCACACTGACAACAAATGAATTTATCAATAAAAATTTAGTGCTACGATTAATGGCTACGAGCCTCTACGCGTGCTACGCGCAGCATAGTCTTGTATTTAGTTGTGAAACGATTTTATCCAAGGACTTTTTTAGTATTCAAGTAAAGTAAATTAAGTGCAGATATTACTGTGGCAATATAACAAAGCCAAACAATAACATTGTCTTTCTCAAGTAATGTAATTCACGACTCGTATAGTTGCATAGTTAAAGAGCTACGAGGGTCTACGAGGCGTAGCCAATTAGCCGTTGTCAATTTAGTTTATCAAATATGTATGTTTTTTATTTATTTTCTTGTAATTCCGACATTAGAACAATTAATTTCAATAAACAAAACGTACATTCATATAAGAAGATAATAAGAAATAAAGAATATACAAAAGAATATAAAGACAAAGAATAGACTGTATACATTTCATATTGATGTCTTCATCGCTCGCATTATGACCATACCCTGACTTCTATGCCCGGAACAGTGTCAGCCAAACGAGGAGAGCTTCTCGTTTGCACATTATGACTAGCCGAGGGTGTGTTATATTACACTTATTTATCATTTCAGTGTTTTACCACCCACCACCGAAATACTGCGGGTCAAGCATGAAATGACCAGTGGAGGTTCTAGTGCAATCTTACTTCACGATACCATACTGTGCCTGAAGATATTACGTGCAGTATAATGAAAATTAGTTTTGTAGAATATTATTCTTAAAGTAAATGGAGTTATTGCTGCTAATTTAACATAATTGTTTTCTCAGCGCAAAACGCGGTAACTTTAGAAACGGGTCATGAGTATAATTTACATGGTCTTTTAACTACCGGCCGCTAATAAACTGAAATGTAAACATGTTTTCCACTGATCATCACGGCTGTGTGTTTTCCACAATTATTCAAGAAATTGTAGAAAAACCTTAGCTAAATCCGTAACCTATTTACCTAGAACATTGTTGGGGGAGAATGGATGATTCAAGTTTGCTATCAGAGCGGGGTTGTAGGAACGGAAAGAGAGCAAATAAACAAAAGTGGAGAGAAACCAATACGATTTAGCGAGTCCCCGGAGAGGCCCCGACGCCCGCGTGTCGGACCGGCGTATTGTCACGACGCGGATACGTTACATGAAGCGTTTAGATTTACACCAGTATGCCTTTAAAGAAATGCACATTGGGAAATCGTTACTTGGGAATGGTGTAATGTAAAGGGAAAGAACGTTCGCCATTCTAATCTTAGTCGCAATCTGTCAAAAATACAATCAATTCACATACATTTTTGACAAGTTCTTGACAATGATTGTCGTTGAGATGATATTGCGAGTTGAATTTGCACGTTTTTTAATTACTTACGAGAATTGGCCTACTAATTCTGTCATGGTTGTAAGATTTTATATTTGCTGAGAAGTTCTTGTTTATCAGTTCGTTGTTTCTTCTTATGTCGTTCTTCTTCTAACGTCGTTTAATTAGCTGCCATATATTTTTTGTGTCCAAGTGGTAACTACTACACTGAAAGTGAATAAATCTTAAGTAAGGTTCTTAATAAATGATTGTTACAAACTAATATTAATGTTTTTCTCAGCCAGCAGATTTTTTCACCCCAGGATTTGTAGAGATGAATTTTTTACCAAAACACAAGTTAATCACAAGTTAATCTTGTTCACCATAAACAGCCTATTAGCGGCCGAGACCCACTTAGCTTCGCACACTGGAGGCTCTTAATCACGATAAAAGTAGTAGTACGATGTGTCGCCCATTAATTAAGATCGGACCTTCGTAATTTATTCAGGTGACAAGGAGCGGCGCTGGGCGACGTTTTGTCGCTGTCGTATTGCTCGCAACGGTCGCAGGTTGCCACGTCGCGTCGTGGTCGCGCGACTATAAGGACAATGCAGCATTGGGTATGTGACTATGAGGAAACAGTAAAGATATATTTAGAAATAAATAAGTATTGTTTTAGATTTATTATTATATTTCGCGCGGTTTTGTTCATTGTGTATGTCATAGAGAATAAGGCCGCAGAGCACTACGGAAGGATTTTTGAAAGTTTGTTAGGAAGTTCGTTATTTTTGCTGATGGGAAATCCCATTGGGCACACGGCTTGTCTTATTAGAAATCTTGTGAGTTGTAGTCAAGAAGCTTAAGTATAGACAAAAGGTTGTAGCCAATGTATTGTACTTACCATTATTTTGTTAAACTTTATAAATTTAAACAAGTATCTCTAAATGAATGAAAATCAAACTAATGTAATGCTATCAGTACATAATCTATGTTTAATATCAGTAAGTAATAGCAGCGAAGCCTATAAATCAAAAAGAAAAATATCATGTAGATAATGATAAAAGCTTTGAACATAATATGCAATATAAAAACAACTGCAAAAGCTCAAACGCATAATATGCACAACAAAATAAACATAATAATACATTCTCTTAAATTCAGTTTCTTGGTTCTTTTCAGTGTCAGTGTGAGAGCAGGGTGCCGCAACAAAAAGACTCGTGCGAAGAAGATGGATTGTGTGTACTTCACCACCGAGCCAGCGGTCACATGTTACACATTGTTGGTACTTAGCCTTTTTTGTTCGGCTAACTAACCTCCTGATACGTCAATTAGAAGGTATATTTTATTAAGACTGTTTGCTGAATAATTTAGATTGTATTTTGTTGTCTAGCGAACCTTGCAGAATCAAGAAGAATCAATCATTGTATCAATCATTGAAGACTTCAAGTTATAAACTTTATTGAAAATACGGTGAGCTTCGTTTATGAAGACTATAACAAAAAAAAAACAAATGTATACCTACAAAGTGTGTCTTTTCCATTGTAGAATTAATACTTTAAACTAAAACATTCTAATACATATTACTGTAGGTACCTACTTAATAGGTAGGTACTTACGTAGGTAATTAACACGTAAAAAGACTTGTCCGATGAAGATGAATCGTGTGTAGTTCACCACCGATCCAGCGGTCATGTTACACTACAATGTGTACTTAGCCTTTTTGCTCATCTAACTACCCCCTAATACGTCATTCGTCATTTAGAAGGTATATTTTATTAGGACTGTTTGCTGAATAATTTAGATTTTATTTTGTTGTCTAGTCTACCTTTTAGAATCAGTTTCACAGAAGAATTCAAGTTATTATTTTGTTGAAAATAACGTGAGCTTCGTTTAAAATTATTATTTTAAATAAAAATAGGTCAATAATCATAAAATAGGTATGTTTTGTTTTCAAAACATAAAAACTTAAGCAATTAAACACTGTTATGTAATTAACATAACAGCACATAGCCTCAACGTTATTACCTGTTACTATCTAATTAGTGGATAATTAGAAAATGGATAAACACAAAATTAAACCACATGAAACCTTTGTTTGGGCAGCCTTCATGAAAAATGTACAAAGAAGTTTTAATTATGTGTTACTCATAATAAGGGGTTAAATTACGATGTCAGAAATTAAATTGAGAAAGTATACGGTAAGTAGTTCATAAGCCTGATGTTATTATAAGTAAAGAAAACAGGATTATCTTGGCTATGCTGATAATAGGCTTACGAATTGTGTTTATGGGGAAACCACAAACACATTATTATTTTCCAGTTCCTATAATCATTATCATTTCAGCCGAAAGAAGTCCACTGCTAGACATAGGCCTCCTCCAAGCACCGCCATTTCGACCGGATCTGTGCTTTTTGCATCCAGCTGATTCATGCAGCCTTCGCCAGGTCATCGGTCCACCTTGTGGGAGGCCTTCCAACGCTACGTCTTTTGATTCGCGGTCGCCACTGTACAACCTTTTGGCCCCATCGGCCGTCTGTTCTGCGAGCAATGTGCCCTGCCCACTGCCACTTTTGGAAATTCCTCGGGCTATGTCGGTTGCCTTGCTTCTCCAGCGGATCTTTTCATTTCTGATTCGTACACGTAGGGAAACTCCAAGCATAGCCCTCTACGTCAGTCCATCAGTTCCCAATCAAAGCAAATTCAATCTGTAAATTTTTACTTACCTAAGTATAATTAACTTATAAAGTTCTAATATCATTATGTCTTACTTAAAGTCTACAACAATATCTGCGGGGTGATTGCACATCATCAGTAGCAATGGGTTTTATTTTAAGGTATATTTGGATACCTACTCACCTTTTTGTCCTGTTTCATATTCTGCTCACTTCTTAAAGGGAGCAAGCATAATAGTAACATAGATCTACTATTAGGTGTAGTTTCCATGCATAATGTGGGTAGTATTGCACTGTATGATTTAACTGTTTCAATAAGGGAACGGTGCTAAAATTTTATCGTTCCAGAAAGCGGGTAGGCAGCTGCGTAGCCATCTATTGGATGGACGGGCCGGTGCAATAGTGTGCATACAGCTACTTAGACTAACTTAGGGCAATATGTTATGTATGTAGGGTAATATCGCGTCTAAGTGCAAGTTTAGAAAATATATTCCAGTGTTTTGGGGTCATTTTTGAAGAAAGTCATACGTAATAGTTTGTGTTATCTTTTCCTCACGGTGCTTTGAAATTACAAATTGTTAAATAATAATAATGGTTGTCACTTATTGTTTTTAGTAAAACGCTGTTTATATCGAGATGTCTTATTTATTTCTGTATGCTAAGATCTTAACTGAACAAATATTGATAGATAATTAGGCAGAGCAGACTGTGAAAAATAATAGTTTTTGTGTAAAATACATAAATAGGTATGTTTTACTAATTTTGACATTTAATACAGAGCTATATCTAATATATAAAATTCTCGTGTCACAGTTTTCGTTGCCATACTCCTCCGAAACGGCTTGACCGATTTTGATGAATTTTTTTGTGCTTATCCGGTATCTATGAGAATCGGCCAACATCTATTTTTCATCCCCCTAAATCGAAACTTACGCGGGTGAAACCGCGGGGCGCAGCTAGTTATGTATAGGTATATAAAACAAAGTCGGGTTAGTTACACCATTTATAACTCAAGAACGGCTGGAGGGATTTTTATGATCTTATATAGATTTGTTGGATTTGTCTCCGTCTCGAATAGCAGAATAACTATAAAAAAAGATGATTCAGTTTCTCACGACAACGATTAACGACGACGATGACGGATTGACTGATTTCGATGGCGGCACGATGTTCGCCGGTTCAGCTAATATCTACTTAAATAAAAATGAAAAGCAGTTCGTTGGTACTTAAGCTCATCACTTGAGAACGTCTGGACCGATTAGGCTATTTTTGTGTTAAAATGTTAACTCCAAATTAGGTTTAGGTACTTATAGGAAAAGAAATATTGGAAAATATGTCCGGATTTTATTTTATTCTGGAAAAATTGATGACCATGTTTTTTTCTATGACATTTTTGTATGAGCTGAAGACCTATTTGGACAAGACAACGGCAGCAGGGTCATCTACTTAGTTGAATATAGTATAGATTAGAATTTAGAGGCCAAAAGCATTTTAATCATAATTAACGTTCCCTAATAATCCTCCATCATAATTCAAACGTAATGTCACCTGTAGTAACGTTAACAAATCTATTTTTGAACGAAAATAAAATTTTGTGGATACTTCTTCTAAAACTACAAAGGCTGGCCATTGAAAAAACGAAGCATGTCGCGTACTCGGACGATACTTAGCGAAGAATTGCCTCTCCCACGCAGACTTGCACAGGATGCACACTACAATCCTAAAATTTCATAAGCAACTCTATGTTTCTGAAATAAAGTTGAGTTTCGCTTGTGGAGTGGCCGTCCCGCCTACAAGGGGCGTCCGTTCCCCCTCTTTCGTCGTCGTCGCGAGTGCGTTCACACGAGTTGCTACTTTTAAATTTTAATCACAACTTGCTCGTTGATTTGGACAAAAAGTGAAATGGACGCGTCCTGTGACAACTGAAATGTTTGCAGTGTCATTTGTATGTAATGCAGTGATATAACCCGGGTAGGTTGTGATAATTGAATTTTTTATGTCGAGGTGATTCATTGGTTTTATTTTGATGAGTCGTGGGGAATCGGTAATGGTGGCAGGGGAATATTTGTACCTAATGTACTATTTAATGACATTTTTTCAAATTAGAAAAGCAAAGAATATTGGTGTTCCATTTTGAATATTTTGTGTGCATTTTGACGGTTTCCATTTTGATTTTAAAAGTAGCTTGTTGAAAGGTAACTTTAACTTTTATATCCACTAATAAAATGCCTATTTGTTTACCTAAATTAACAATAAAAACCCCATGAAAGTTAAATTAGGTCACAGGTTTCATAAAAATTGTTCACAGGTGGTTAAAAAAAATTGTTTGAAAACTTTTTTATTATTGTATTTGTTTTTGTTCAAACATTCGTTTCGTATGGATTCTGTATTTTTATTGGTGTGAAACTGTGAGTGGCAATCGATGTTACGACTATTTCAGTTGTAAAATAGTTTTTTAGTGTGAGTGTAAAACTGAAAACTCATTAAAATGAACGACTAGTTACGAATTATTTTCCTAAGAAAAATTTAAAGAGAAAAGAAATGTTTTGAGTAGGTAGGTACCTGTGTTATTATCAGCATAAGAATTCGATGAAAGCGGTTTTGTATTTATATGACGATACTTTTTTAATTATTTGGTTTTTATTCAACATTCAAGACCGCGTTAAAAATGTAGGTAGGTAGGTACTCTAGTCAGGGTTGATTTCAGTAACACTTGACTATATTTCGTTTTTTTTTTTTAGAAAAGTTCGTAGCAATACCTACCTACTTCAGCCTTGTAAAATCAGAGAAATTAATTGTTTCACAAATTGACAACCTACTAACTTACGTTGTCCGTAAATTCAAATCACAACTGCCATTCTTTGACAGTTGTGTGAAATTGCTATAATACAGAAAATTCGCGTAATGTTTAAATTTGATTAACAATTAATATCCCTGACTGTACATACCTAGAGCTACCTACCTCCTTTAAGTAGGTATCTAAGAGTCAAAAGTTTTGAACATTCTTTTTGGTATCTACTTTTTATTACATATGTAGGTAGTAATGTAAGATTAAGTTATGAACTCTACTAAAACAGAGTACAAGTCAATGTTCAGGAAAATGTGCCTTTTGATAGCCAATCATAAAATTGGTATTTACAGAGAAAATTCAGTGATTTATTACCTTCATTATTTTTAAACAACTATACATTAAGTGGTTATACATTATTATTTCGAAAACCGTTGACTAAGTAAGCAATTTTCGTGGTGAAATGAAAGTGCTATGTTATTTTTACAAAACAATCTTTCTTCACTCCTCATAATGCTTAAAGAAAATTAGGCATTTCGTTATTTATTAACTAGCTTCTGTCTGCGCCCCACGGATTCACCCGCGTAAGTCTCGATTCTGGTGGAATATTGACATGAAAAGTATATTATGTTCTAATTTAGGTCATGGTCTACCCATGTGTCAGATTTCATCCAAATCCGCTTAGGCGTTTTAGCGTGAAAGCGTAACAAACAAACAAACAAACAAACAAATCTATCAATCAATCTTTATGATATTACTAACTGCGCTCCGCGGTTTCGCCCGCATAAGTGTCAATCCTGTGGAAATATCAGGATAAAAATTAAAGTTATAAACTATCTGTCTGCTAAATTTCATTGAAATCCGTTCAGCCGTTTGTGCGTGAAGAAGTATACATACAAACACACTCACAAACTTTCGCTTTTATAATATTAGTGTGATGATAGCTTGCAAAGACCAACCCTTCCAATTCTCGTAATTTAAAACGTTCTAAATCGAGTCGCAGTCTCATCTCGGCAACAAACAATTGTCAAAATGTAAGGTAATTAAAAGTATTTTTTGACAGATTGAGACTGAGATCAGACTGTGACGAGAATTGCCTTCAGCGTATTTTGTTCTTCCTAATTGAGGACAACTTATTTCTATTTTTAATTAGCTACTTCCCACCTTCATGACTATTTATTTTATATTTTTTCCGCTGAAAATTTATATATTACTACTATTTTGTAATAATGCAGTCAGTAACTAACTTATTCATAAGTAAACAAATACCCTACCATAATTATTAAATACCTGCGTAGCAAAGAGTTCAGTTTGCTATGAACAAGAAAACTTCAGTTAAAAGTTGTCAGGAAAGTAGCAAATGTAATTAATGTAATTTTGTGCAAAGGCAAAAATTAACTATTATGTCGTCTTTTTAAATATGTCTGAAAATACATTTTCTCACAATATTATGTCAAAAATATTTCTTTTGGTTTTGCTAAATCAGCTGATCTACCTAGGTAGCTGAGCTAGGTACTTAACTGATCTAGCCTTCCCACTTCATATATCGTGAGAGTCAATTATCGCCGCTGAAAACCTATTTAGGTAGGCCACTATGTGGCACAGAGTTGATTTTGCTACGAACACGGAAACTGTTTTCAGGAAAGTACCTACTTACCAAATTTAGAGACGCGATGTGAGTTTTTTCAATATACAGATCTAATGTGCAAAAGCGATGTTATCTTTATATAAATATTTCTGAAACTACATAAATTTTCACAACATAAAGACATATTACTTTCGAGTTAAGCACGACATCTTGGTGCGCAATTTCATAAAGAATTCATGCCGCTGCATTCATCATTTTTATAAAACGTGTAAGTAATCAATTTTATTCAAAATACCGAAGGCTATTCAAAATTAACGAATAATAACATTTATTATCGTTGCCTTACATGGAAATCAACAAAATAATTAATGCGATTCGTCACACAATTCGCGTATCGGCGGCCATTTGTGCCGCTATTACCGGCACAACTTCGATAAGCTTTACTGCCTAACGACATGGTTAGTTTGAGCTCCTCGCACGTAATAAATTATTATAAATACAAAACTATGAGAAAGTCTGTGAGTTTAATTTTCCGCAAATTTGATCTAACGCTATAAAGGTGGGCAATCTCGCGCGTCGGCGCAGCGCTGGCGTTGATTGCGCATTACCACTGTTTACTCTGCCTGCTGCCTCCGCTCTGCACACGTAATGAAGTTTATAAAGTCGGTCTAATTGAGCGGTTACTGTTTCTACTTCCAGAGGTAAGGTTACAATAACATTGCCTTAGCAATAGAATTTAAGGGGCTGCAAAGCTTAGATGGGTCTCGCGTATTTCGAATTTCAGGGATTTTCTTTATTCGATTCAGTTAAGTGGGACCCTACTTTGGCGAAAATAATTCTAATCAGTGTACAGTTACAGAACCACCGGATTCAGATATTTTTGTAAAAAGAATATAAGTGAAGGGAAGGGATTTAAATTAAAATTTCAATTGGATGTTTTCGATTTGTCCCTGTTTTTCGTTCAGTCGATTTCCGTTAGCTTTTACTACGGTGAAGTAGAACTGGCAGATAAGCTCTCGCAGTTTAATTAAATTCTATTTTTGCTTCAGTTAATTTATTTTAAAGAGAGGAGGTAAGTTTGTTAAAAAAAAAAAAGTTTTTTTAAACTCATGCGCATATTGCCAACTTAGGTAAGTGTGCATAATGTGTGCATGTACAGCGTGTATAATGTAGATGTAGGCGTCTGCACACACTCATTGAATTCTATGTAAATGTGCAAGCAGTAACCCATCTGCTTGGAGCTATTAATTTGCGTCATGTAGTAAACTAAGGGCTTACTTATTCACGATATAACCGCGAATATTGTGACGCGGTAATGGGCGCGCGGGCACAGCCCCATCCATGGCGGCAAGCTCTCACAGTGCATAAATAGTGATGCGAAGCGTCGGCGCACCGAGTAATTCGAATAAATACCTCGATACAATCGGCTCACCGTTTAACGAGAGAGCCTTTTCCGCGCCGCGGTGAGCCGTTTAGCGAATTTCAATAGTTATCACGCGGAGAAAAACTCGCTCGGCGAGAGGGACGGGCGCGAGCAGCGAGGCCAGCGCGAGCGGGACGGACTTAATAAGAAAGAAATAATAAAAAAGCGGTTGTGTGTGCGTGGTCGGAGTGTGGTGGCATAGGGCGGCGATGCAGGCCCCTCCCTGTGGCGCGCCGCCTGCCGCCTGCCGCCGCCTCAGTCGAGTCCACAGCGTGCCGAGCCGCACCGGTCCGCTCTACCCGCGTCCAGAGCGCGCGTAAAAAGTTTCAACACACTGTACGAAACTTGCACACCGTGATTACGATACCGAACTACGTAGCGACCATTCATTCATGCGTTATTCTGTCAAAGACTCGTTGAAAAGTTTGTGTTTTTCATTCTATTCGGAAAATCTGTGATTTTTGCGAGTCCTGTAAATCTTGAATTTTTTTTATTTTTAAAAAAGTTATTTAACTTTAAATATTTTTTACGTTCGTTTGTCTATTCCAAAGCTTAACTGGACAGTATTCATAGTCACCAGAAGCAAGTGCGAATTGCAGCAGAATCTCAACTTGAAAGTTGCAAAGATTATGTACTGGAACATCGATGGGATGTTCGGACGGTGACGGCGAGTGGTCAGCTGGGGGCAGGCTGGGCTCGCAAGCGGTCAACTTGATGCTGCTGCAGGGCGAGGGTCGGCAGGGGCCCGCCATGGAGGAGGACTGCTCCGCGCGGCCCTGCGCCACTGACTTCTCTATCGCGGCCATCATGGCCAGGGACCGTCAGGAGCGAAGAGAGAGGCGGAGGCACAGGGACCCCAGGGAAGACACGCTCATGCCTTTAGGTGAGTCTTTCAAACTTTGTAACTACTTCAAAAGAAACATAAGTTTTTCTAGGTAGACTCAGAATCTACCTAAAACATAAAACATAATGGAAGTAACAATTAAAATGATAATTAAACCTTGAGTAAATATGCTTAGATCACACTAGTAAACTTAACAAGAAGACATCAGTCAAAAAAGTTCAGAAGCAAACTGTATTAAGTTGTCAAAACCCACTAAATACTTCGCCAAACTTAACTTCCAATAAGATTAAGTTCCTTTCAGAAATTTACTTCTTTAAAAGTTCAACAAAAACTTCATTAAGTAGAACTAGCAGCTGTAAACGCTGTTTGACAAGCTCCCCTTTACAAGGTTAAGGCCAGATAGAACGAATCTCTAACAATAACACAATAATAATTAATTTCTTTCATGAAGTATTTCAATCAATGTTAAGAATAGTAGCAACTTTCTTGATATTTTCCTAACTAACTTAGGTAGCAACAATTTACTTGTAAGTTTATTTTTATTGTGAAAATGCTGTTAATATTTTCTTGAAACCAAGGGAAAGTTCTAAATGTTTTTCCAAAAATTATAATGAACTTTTTGACCTTTCCTTCTCTTCAATAGTATTATAATATTATTCATTATTTCGTAGTCTCTTTAAATACGTTATTAGATCCTTAATTTAATAAGTTTAGAGCAAATCTTAGGACTGATTTAGGCCTATACAAACATTTGGAATAAACGCTACCATTTAAATATTACAAAAAAATATGACAATGTTAAAAGCATATTTCCCTAATCGAACACAACAGCTATCGATTCGAAATGGCTGTCATTAAAGGTACTTATTGTAATATTTTCTTGTGAAATGAAAACATTCCGATTAGTATTATTTATAGCTAGTCCTTATCGCGAATAAATATTAATGTAACCTATCAGCAAATTGTTCGCCACAAAATTTACGTTTACGTACTTATCTATTGACTTTATGTTATAAACTTGACCTGTGTCATTATGATAATAGAATAAAGACAAAGAAGAACCTTATAAGATAAAAAAGGATATATTTAAAGTTATCATTCTGTTTTTTTTCATGTTGTTTAGACAAACGTACGTTTTTAACAATGTCCGTCAATAAAATATTCGACCTTTTTGTAAACTCACGAGTAATTTATGATACTACCTTTTAGTTACAGTAACTTTGATAGTGTCATAAAATTAAAATGGAAACTAAGTTTTATATCTTTAGCGAGAAACATTTTAAATCCAGACTGCATCATATATTTTGATGATTATTTATCAGGTGCCTAAAGTATTTTTATTGATACTAATGTTGGGGCTTTGAAAGGTACAATTGAGTGGGTTAGATTGGGTACACATTGTTATTCATAATTGTTGGCTACCTACTTTTGGTTTATTTCGTTATTGACTAAGTACCAATTCTATTACCTACTCTAATAATATCATTATCTAAGTTTAAGAAAAATGTCTAATAAGAAAAATTCTTCAAAAATCACTACTCAATCCCACAATTTCTAAGTTAACAACGCAGATGAACTTTCCACATCGTCATTGCTATAAATAAAGTTAAGTTAAAAACACCCAGTAACGTAAGAAAAAAAAAGTGCAGAATAATAATAATAATAATTACTTTTTTTTTTTTAAGTAATACATGGATACAGATTAAAAATAATAATGGTAGAGTAAATAATATGCTTTTATCAGTTTGTACCATAAAAAATATAGGTGTAAAAATTCTATATAACCAAAATTATAAACCCTGCCTTTTAAACTTGGAGACTTGTATATTAGGAGACAGAATCAATGAAGCTAAAATGAAAATTAATCACATGATATAAAACTATGGATATACATTGGTAATTAGGTAGGTAATTTGGTAACACTTTAGTTAATGAATGTTCTTCTACTATTGCCATCATAGAAGTCCTTAAAAAGTTTTCATGGAGAGATGAAAGCTATGTTATTATTTTTTGACATACTCATCCTCCTTTCTAATCCGCTTTGGTGGATCACGGCCCTTGTATTTATTAAACTCTTGGTGAATGCTACATATTTAAATTGAATGTCATCTACAATTAAGCGAAAAAAAACGGGAACGTTTGTATCTACTGTATAATAAATCTAATATGGATAGTCAAAAACTATCCATAATAGATTTTTTATTAAGTCACTGATAAAACATGTACTCTATGCATTTCATTATCTTAAAAAAAATGTTACCAAATCTTTAATAAATTTTCAAAATGAAAAGAATTATATTTACAAATTTATGAATTAACTAATTTTCCTTTAGAACGCTGCCTGCTACGATCCTTACATCCTTACTTTTTATGTTTAAAGCAAAGTAATAAAAAAAAAAACGAAATCAATAATATGCTCTTAATTCGTTTGTACTGCACCTACTACAAGCAAAAAGGTAAAAAAATTAAAACACTTAAAAGTGTGTTTTTTTGGAGCTCAAAACTTAAACAGCTTATTTTAATTTTAATAAAGGAAGTAAGTAAAGAATCTATTATATCTTTACCACAAATGAGTTATAGGATTATTTTCACTGAGAAAAATTAATTAAGCAAGTGATTTATTACATTTTTGAAATCTGTATTGTCCTTTCTTCTTCGTCACGACTTTTTCAGATCTTGTTGGTCCAAAACGTCGCCACTCCACGCCGAATAATTGTCCCACTGTTGGGATGATTTGCATGAAAATATCTTGATCCATTCTTCGTCTTACGAGTACATGAATCCGATATACAATAAGCACCTGTTATTACTTTATGTTGACATTCAATTTGCACAATGAAAAATAATTTGTAACAAGCCGATTCCAATAAGCCTGAAGAATTCTTTATAAATTCTCCAATTTATAATGCAGAGCTGGTGTCTGATTTGAACGTCTACAAAGTAATATTGAAATGATTAGTTATTTAGTATTGAATTTATGTTTAATTCAACTATAATTATAATAATATAACATTTTTTTTAGATCAAAAGTGGCTGTGTCATTTTTTCAATATTTTTTGTTCAAAGTAAAAGCTAATTAAATGAATTCCAATACTTGCCATGGTAATTACACAGTTTTGAAAAAGGTTGACATTAAAGTCAACAATATTTAAAAAAAAAGCATTTGCCACTTCACAACCATTTACAGTTACTGAAAAAAATTACTTAAGTGCCAAAATGCACTGCATGTATATTTACATAATATAAGCTAACATTTAAAATTATAATATGTAATTTATATGAAAAAATAAGCAAAAGAATCATGGGGCATCAAAAAATTCGTCCGCATCACTGTCAACAGGAATAGTGCCCAAAAGGCTGGCAGCATTGCCACGTTGTATGGCGATGCTAATTCTTTGACCAATAAATAGGCCAGCCAGGTCACGCGAAGAGTCGACTAACCGTTTGGTGATATCTCGAAAAACCAAGTCAGCACTAGTGTTTCAACCCCAAACGGCTCGAACAAGTAACTTTTAATATTTTCGCAGTTTGAGGTTTTACTGCTGGTATTGATTTTACTACAGCTGAAAATCAAATACTACCTTGATAAATTATAAGCGTACTGAAAGATCAAGGTTACGTTTACAGAAGTTTTGCTACGAAACTTACGATTTCACAAAATTTTGGGCCTAGTACGATTATTGTCAAAGATTGTGACCGGCTTAGTACTAATATTAAAGGTAAGTATTGTTAAAAGTCAAAATTTTTGCTCAAGTAGGTGTCGTTCGCATGGTGGCGCTGTTGTCTACAGCTTGAAACCTATATAAATGTTTTTAAAGTATAAGTACAGCAATTAATCCAGTGAATGAATACAAAGCAATAAAACAATATGCAATCACAATATAAATTTCAACAGCAAAATGGCAGCTAGGTATTAACAATCGGCATGGCTAACGTGATGATTATAAAATTATCGTCTCAGGGTCGCTCTTTGTCGCCACGTAGCCGCAGTCACCCACCAGAGGAAATTTACAGCCTGAAGCGATGATAAGGATTATCATAACAATGGGCCTATTCATATATCTACCTATATGCTGTTATACATTCATTTCTGCCAATTTTAACAGAAACTTAGCCCAGCGTCCTAATTGTGGAATACTATCAATTACAATCTGAATCATTTTGAAGGATACTGCAATCCATTGCTTCATGTTCGAAAAAAAAATCTGCTCAATAACGCAATGAATGTTGTTAAACTGTCATAATGACAGCCATTGCTAGATACTAATACGGTGTTATGCAATTTCCGCGCTGCTTAGGTAGGTACTGTTGAAAAAATATCTTGTAACTGCAATACTTCAAAGTAGGCGTATATAATAATAGGTAGTACTTCTGTAACGGCCATAATTATTCATTTATGTACAAAAATTTCGTAATCATGGATATTTGAAGCAATTTTGCGAGCTTTGAAGGGCTCACGGAGCACAAGAAGGGCCTTAAATAAAATAGATACTCTATTATGGGTTAAAAAGTTTACTAACTGAAAATCTTTTTTTACCTACAGATCTTTTCGAGAACATTATTTTATCTGTATACCTAGATTTTTTGTTTGATGTTTTTCAAAAAGGTACGGAACAGTAAAATAGTTCAAGTAGATACAATAAATAGTTAAGTAAAAACCATGTAATTGCGTAACACACTAACAGTAAGTAGCAATGTCTTTCAATTTGACAGTTCAACAACATTAATTGCGTTATTTACGTTGTTGAGTAGACAAACTTTAGGAACATGTGAAGCAATGGATAGCAATATCCTTCAAAATTATTCAGATTAGGATTGAAAGTGTGTTACGCAATTAGTGTAAAAAGTCTAATTGTTCACAACATGCTAAGACACGTTCAATTTGATAAAGGGCCTATCAAAACAAGACGCTGAAAACTAAATCTATTTTTTTAACACCTGAAATAAATAAGACAGTTTGTCGGTTGTCAATCTGTCAGTTAATAGAGTGTGACATAGACGACGAAAAGATATATATAAAAAATATGTGTCAAAAGTATGTGATAAAGAAATTACAGATGTTCCAAACTGTTTTGATGCCGTCGCTTCTAAGATTGTAGCCTCATAATGACTTCATTATGATGACAGGTTTTCTTCACGACAAAGCGGAAAAATGTTTTAGTGGCTACTTAACTAAATATACATATTTAATGAAGCAACTATTTTTCTCGAGATTTCTAAATTAACTAAAAAACAATAATAAAATGTTAAGAATTTTTATTTATCATCCCACATTATTGACCTCGCATGTTAATGAAGGAAGACGATTGAGAATTATGTCATTTGTTCTTTCAGAAAAGTTCGTGGACGCCACAGCATCCGCCTCGGGTTCCCCGTCCCCGCCCCTCGCGGAGTTCGAGCGGGATTCCCCCGTGGATGTGTCCTCGACGTCAGAGGCCGGGTCGGCCAGCGGAGCTCCAAGCAGCTCCCGGCCGCTCTCACCGCCCCCCAGAAACCCGCAGCTCGCGGAGCGGTGGTCCAGCGAGGAGATGCGACATATACAGTGCCACCTCGAAACTAAAGAGCTCTGGGACAAGTTCAACGAATTAGGAACAGAAATGATTATTACTAAGACTGGAAGGTGAGTTCTTATTGTTTTTTTAATTAACTATTATTGAATAAATCGAAGTAGATCGGTTATAAATTAGTCGGGAAGCATTAGTGCCATATTACTAACGCCTACTCGTTTATCTACGGTGTACACATTTAAATTAATTAAATGCAGATTAACTCGTAGTTTTTTATACATCAGCACTTTTATGGACTTGATTTCCGGCACATTGGATATTAATTTATCCATTATGACAAACGCTCAAATTGCAATTCATTTATTTTTAATGACCTGCGTTAAAACGGTCGGTTAAAAACAGAAGTAATTTTATCGCAATTAATTTTTCATTAATTGAACGGAGAGGCGGATTCATAACAAGCAGTACTGACGTAGAGCACGCGTTATTAACCACTTAAATGACGAAACGAATTGTTTTTAGGCTTCTGGTGTTGAACTTGACGAGAAATTAAAAACTCTGTGGTAGGTAGGTAATCGAATCGCGATTGTTGGTTAACGAGATCAAGGCAATATCGACGGCGCGTTTCAGAGGCGATAAGGTAGGTGGCACAGTGCGTTAGACGGCGCGAGGCGTGTCGGTCGCGGCGCGCTGAAGAACAATGGGCAATCGACCGCCGCCGCGCCGCGCCGCTCCTCCGCTGCTAGCCGCCCGTGCGATACTCGCACGTTGATCGTTACGTTTTTGATTGTGGCGTTCATTGTTTACAATGAACGCCACAATCAAAAACGTAACGATCACATCAATCGAACATAATATAATTGCCCTCCAAAAACCTGCTCTTTACAGCTACAACAGATCGAATTTTCATCTCATTAAAATGTGAAATTATCTGATGATGATCTGAATAAACAAGCCTACTTTTCCGATGTACAAGTTAGAGAAATCGTATCCTGCCATAAAGATTTCTTAGTATCCACCATCCAACTGTACCTAACTGTAACAGAGAGTTAAGACTAGTAAAATGATAACATAGTGGAGCTACCCGGTTTAGGGCTAGTTTTAGCCCGGTTAGGTCCTAAATAGCTACGTGACGGCTGATATATATAATTTATTGACTAATAATGGGCGCTAGAGACATTTCGTTTTAAATTTAAAAATTTAGACGCATCTTCATTAGACACACGGCTTTTCTCACCAATAGTCTTTGAAAAATGTTCACATGACAAACATGGAACTATTGGAACTGCTGAAACAAATCAGAACGAAGTGCAAGGACTGCTGTCACATTAAAGTCTGATTAAACTCGACTAAATCTAAAAATCAGTTGCTTGCTTAGCTATATTTGAAGTCCGAGCAGGTGAAAATGATTTGTGTGTAAGTGTTATCGAGGAAACGCTAGGACGGTAGTGAGCCGCGCGGCGGAGCGGCGCACGGGCGACGCTTATCGACGCCCGCGTAAATCAACGCGACAGCCCACCGATCGTGACAAATTCGCAAACCTAATCTTTTGATAACGTTGTAGCTTACTCAGACAAACCGCATGCACGATACCCGCCGCTTATAAACGCTCCACCTATATTCACTTTGGGTTCGTTATTTCACATAACACCTAGACGTCTCTCAAAACTAACGATTTAAACTCAAACAATATCAGATCGCTCGATACCTGAACCTAATTAGGGAATCCTAACCCATTTCACAGTTTCGCCTTGGAATTTATTTAATGCTAAATACGTCGTCTCCATACAAATAAATGTGAACAAAGGCCGGGTATAATGTACAAAACAATGAAGGCTCTTTCACGGACTATAAAGCTGTATTAATATACGTGTACCTCACTTATTTATTCCTTATAATGTTCTCGAGTTAACGACGCTTCGGGCGTCCAGTTTTTCTACCACGCACCATAAAATACGACATCTGGAAATATATACCAGACGCATTCATTTCCGAATTTAGCAACACAGAATACAATAATAACAGTGTTGATTTGGTGTAATAACCGTTCGCAAAAATTGTAGCCATGTTTCGTTTTTATGGGGATGTTTAGTTGCGATAGATCTTCATAATTACCTCGCGTTATCTCTTTTTCCACATTATCGATGCCTTAGATACGGCCGGTATCGGTAATAAAAGATGGCGCGCGATAGCAAGCGTTACAAAGGGCTTTGGGAAATCGCAATGGGAGACAATTTGCCACACACCGTCACGCGAGCTTATCCGACTCGGCCCCGTCGATTAGCATAAATCTCGCCAACTAACCGTCACAAATGAACGACGGGCGCGGGACGCGGGTAGCGGCTAAACAAACTGACGCGGGCGACGATGCGATCGCGCGACATTCGCATGTCGCGGCGACGATGCGCGACGAATCGCGACCGTCGGCCGCCCGCATAAATCAGCATTATCTCGCGAGATAGCCGCGCGCCTGGACCCACCCCGCCGTATCACGCGGAGCCCCGTGTCGTTCGAAAAAATTAATGACTTGGAAAAACGATTCGCTTATGAGGGATCTTTCACTGTAATTGAATTGCCCCGCAGAGATCGGCTGAATTGTCGCGCAATATGTCGAGTAGGTGATACTGAATCAGGTGCACCGTCCTTTTAAAAGCTATCTCCGAACAAATAGAGCCCTGATATGTCACAAGTTCGTTTAATATAAAATGTTTGCCATAGTAATAAGTTCCGAACGGTCTCAATCAAATCCCTATTACTGATTTAATATTTCATGCCCCATAAAAAGTACAAAAGACAGAATGCAACAAAATGAAATCCCCAGATATTATCTCACCCCAAAAGATAATCGCTGCACGCGTAATAGAATAATGTAAATATGTTGGTTTGTCCGTCATTAGTTGGTATGCTAATCGCGTTTCTGTAAACTCCGTTTTAAAACCTGCCGGGTTGTGCACCGCTCTTTTAGTTTATTCAACGGGGACCCATTTTTCATCCGCTCGGCAAATATTTTGATGTTAGTCGATTACGCGGCTTTGTGTGCAAAAGCTTTCATAAACGGAGAGTCCATCTGATGCCTTTGTTTATTGTGTTCGACAAATTAGGCGCATTTTATTAATACGCTGATAATATCGGAAATGACAACTTCTGTCGATTGAATTAATTGTTATCATTAGTTATGAGGTTTTGTGTATTTTTTGTCTGATTTTAAAGAAAGTGGGTTTTCCTAAAACAAAAAATGTATTTGATTAAATATAATGTAGAGGTGCGTGTTTTACAATTAATGATAATATTAATTATAGTTATAATGTTTTAACTTTAAATTTTTTCTGTCAAATTCTAAATCATTTACGAAACCATAGTTGAATACATTTGACCCAAAACTTTATAGAAAGACCGGATTTTCAAGTAGACTATATTTACTGTATTCAGATCAATAAACTAAAGAAAATGATAGAGTTTATGTATTAAATTAACATACGCACAGTCATATAATGTATACTATATATGTGGGAACAGTGCTAACAGATTTAAATTAACATGTTTTACTAATACACAATCGGATCCGTCGTCGATAGCGGCTCGTAGTGCTGAAGATGTTTTCGCGGGTTCTCGTTGCCAACACTCTAATCGTTGAAGCACACAGTTGGCAGCCGACCCGCTCTTTGATTTACTTCTCACCAGCATCTAACCATCGTAAATCTTCCACATATGATATATAAACACACTTTTATGTTATACGTATGTATTCAAAGGCATTATAACTTAACAGAAGATCACATAAAATCGCATCTAAATTAAGATTGTTCATGTTTATAAATTACTCGTCGACTCTTTGCGGGCTCGTGTCTCTGGCATGTAGTGAAATATTTTGACGTCTTTCTTTATAATGGGTGCGACATAAATCTGGTTGTTTTTTTTTTGATAATCAGATCTGTAAATTTTTTAAGTCAGGTCGTGTCAGGTAAATCATTAAATTGGTCTTGTTTCTCAGATTTGTAGTCTTGGGTTTACCAGATTTGTAAACAAAATAGATTTATAATATCGCCTCGTTACAATATGGTCGCAAGCACCACTGCTGAGAATGAGGTCCTGGTTTCGATTCCCAGGTCGGCCAGTGTTTATTTATTTATTTATTTAGTACATGGAGGACTTACAGCTAATAAAAACAGACAAAAAAGAAAAGGTAACCATAGTCACCAGAAAGCCAATTACAAGTCCTCACGTATAGACTTATAATAGTATTCTATGGTGTAAGCACAGAAACAGAAAACACACAGGTTTAATATAAGTAAGAAGTAATATTAATACTTAATTTGCGATTAGGTATATAGCAGAAATTATAGACAAAATAATACTAAAACAAACAGTATAACCTACCAAGTAGCGACTTGAAAAATTTAAAGCTTCTGGCCGAATTCACACTAATTGTGAATGGATCTATGTCATATTCAATGCATATGTCATTGAAGTCTCTGCTTGCGCGCACAATATAACTGTTCTGCCTATAATTCGAGGATGTATGAGGTACACGTATGGGTGGATTAAAACGTAATGTTTTACTTGGCACATTAAAATAAAATTTTGACAATAACTCAAGGTTATCAATATTGTTATTGAGAATTTTTAGCAAGAATAAACAGTGTTATTGGGATTTTTCAAGAGTAATTTCTTAGTATTTCTTAGTAACCGGAGTCTGGATTTGTGTTTGTTGATTGCAATATTCTCGCCCCCTATTACATGGTACTTAAACATTACTGGTGTTTGGGTGTACTATTGGTACACGTCTGCCTAACCCTTCTGGGATATCAGGCGAGATGTTATGTTCTTCATATATCGCGGCAGATTTCAATCGTTATTTGAGTTAGAAAATCGGAATAGAAAAAATTAAATTATTGGTTTAAAAAAGTCATGTAACTCATGACTTTTTTAAACCAATAATTTAATTTGAATCGTTTTGTGAACATGCCTAAATAAGCCGTGAAGTAAACATTACAACTTTTCAAATATTAGTGTAATGTCCCACGACCGGCACATTTTTCCTGTAATGGCCCATCGCGCTACGAATTCCCACAACTAGCTCCGTAGCGATTTATCGAACAATATTGTAGCCTGCCCCGTGCGTATGAACCTACCTATCGTGTTTGTTAAAAGTGCAACTTGTAAAGTACGCAGTACTTTTGGATGCGCTTTATTAACTAGATAAACTACTTACTTTTAAAAATGATGGGTGGCCCCGGTGTTTTTCAAATTTCATCTTCTCATCTTTCTCATGCAATTGATCAATCAAGTACCTATTACGTAGTCCATCCATGTTTCACGTTTTTTGTCTTAGTATTGCATATATAAGTAATTAGAACTGAACTATACCATATAACATAATAACTGATTTTGAAAAGCGAGCTCACGACTGCTTGCGGCATTGTTAAATTTCATATCTATGATGCTGATATATTATCTATAGGCCATAGGGGCAGTATTCTTCATTGCATACACAACTCATGTTCCTAAAATTTATCGAAATGGGTCGGTTTAGGCGTATCCACAGCTTTAAAATATTTTCGCCGTTCAGATAACGCTGGGCGCACACCGCGCTTACACGTGCACGAGCCCAGCTCGCCATTTGTCGCACTCGCGCGATAATTGTTGATATACGATCGCGATCCGACACCGTAATTGTCAACGCTTAATCTTCTAATTGGCTCGCATTTACCAATGCCAATGTGTTGCCTCTGCCCATTCGCATCGATAGTTCGTTTTAAAAAAACATTTTAAAATTTTCGTACAACCGTTAAACATAACCGACTCCTATAAAAGCTCGAATCGAGCAGAGTCGAAAAGCAATTCGCAACGCCAATTTCAAGAACAGTAAAAAGTGCGATTCACAAGTGCAACTTGAAACGGCGTTTAAGAGCGAACCGAGGGCGGCGCCCACCGGGGGCGAGAAAACAATTTGGAATTTTATCGGTGGCGAGGTGGGGGGTGCGGGTCGGCGGGGTGGCGGGTTAGTGGGGTGGCGCGTTACCTCTGATTTATGTGCGACATTAGACGCGAGGTGGGCACGACGCGCGAAATGCACACGCGCCGCGAGGACCATTGCCGCTCACTTGCCACTCACTCAAAACCCGCGCCCGCGCCGCCTCCGTCTTACATACATTGACGGAGCCTAAGATCCAGTACAACGTCAAGATGACAAACAGATCAAGTATTGTTTAACTTTCATAATTACAGTTATCTTTACAACTTATAAGCCTCAACAATATCACCCTGTTTAAATTAGAAGATCATAAACTTGGTAGTCATTTCATCTCAATCGAAGTTTTTGGCATTTATATTTTATCGAAAAAGCAGGATTAATTAATGAAACCTTAATACAACTTAAACTTTACCAACTGATGCCGTGGATATTTCAGTGTCATTCCAATTCAGAAGCTAATTTCACTAAAACCTTAAATGAATCGAGTTGGTCGGAGCTCGCACATTATTTAACTTGCTCCAAGTTTAAATTGAAAACGCCACCAAACTCTTTGCGGAGTCGGAGTCAAATTTTGAACTTTGCCGCTGAATCGGAAATTTCTTTATAAATATCTTATTAAGCTTAAATTCAGTTGGTGTCACGCTGCCGACACTAATTTTATTCGTGAAAGACGGCGACTGAGCGACGGCGAGACGCGCGGCCGTAGGGAGCACTGAAAATGTATGCAAACGGGAAACGCGATATTTGACGGAGCTGAAAACGACAAAAGAATTAAGGAGGATGCGGCCGAGGGGAGCCGGCGACGCGTCGCGGGCGTCGCGGCGTCGACGACACCGCCCGCCACCCCTGTCACATTGCGAATTCACTTTACTTTGTCTTATTAAGAGATTAGCTGTCATTTCAACGCGATCAAACCCTTTCATTAGAAAACAATGTATAAATTACTGAGAACCTCTAATAGCCACTAATGATAAGTCTACGATAACTCTGTATTGAAACATGTCACAGAAACTATTGCCATGTTTATAATTAAAGTGGAAACTGAACCACTAATTAGTCTATGATTGTAATGAAACGAAATGGAAATTTTTAATTTTCGGGCATTAATAATTCAGGCACTCAACCCTATCTGTTGTTATCTAGGTTATGTGAAGTGAACATATGCAGCCTATTTGAATACGCGTGTAATAGCTGTGTGATTCATGTAAATGTACCCTTAGCAAGTGTATCGCGAGCTAATCTGCCCCCTCACCCCCCCCCGCGCCGCCAATATGCCGCGAGGGGTGGCGGGGTGCTCGAGAAAACGTGTAAACTAATTATGTACATTTTCGTAGCCACTTATTTACATAACCACGGCCTGAGCCCCGCTTTCACCGTGAATATTTCATTCGTAATCTTTACTTTGACGGTTTAATATGACAGCTGTTGTTTTGTTTGGAGGAATCTTTTAATTTTTGTCGTTTTCTTCCGGTGGCAGCACCCTTTGTGCGCGCGTTAGGCCGACGCCTCCCGTAATGATAGGTGATTGTCGAACAACTTTTTTGAATACGGATAAACGGCTGGGAAACTTCGTGAGGTGTAATTTGGAATTTTCGCCGAGACGTGTCGTTGTTGTATTGTTGTCTGTCAATGGGGAAGGTGCTTATTATTTTGATGACTGTTTTGTCTACCGTCGGGGGAGTTATTGTATTGATAGTTCGGGGACAACAGATATCGATTGGGTCGGAGTGTTGTCACGTAACGGAGTACGTGCTAGCTAGACGAATGATTCATGAGTCGACAACAGGCCGAGTTGTTGTGAAGTGTACAGGAAGCCGATAAGTAAAACTATTAGTAGGTAATGAGCGAGTGTTGCGGCGTTTCGCGGGTATTTATACCGCGCCTTCGCGGGAACTAATTTATGGAAGTAAGTACGCGGAAAATGTTTATGTACGTACTTCGGCCCTCCCGCCCTGTGCCGTTGACATCCGGTGCCTTCGCTATTTGCTACTAGGCAACAGACGTGGAATTAAAATACAGTAGTATTCAATCGTTTGGAATTATACGTGAGCATACCATTGTACCTTTAGAATTACTTCTTGGAAACGATTACGAATTTGTTGGCAAAGAAAAAAACGATAAAATAGATCAGTTGAATTCTCAGAGGTAATAAACACAAGGCGTTGTTTCAGCACAAAACGAATGGCAAAGACCACCGCGCGCGCATCGCCGCTTCTTTGATGCAACAACGAGCTGATGACAGATGCGTTTCATGTAGGCATTACTCACGGGACTGTCCGGCTCACTAATGACTCTTTGTGATTATTAACGGAATCAGAAACAATATCACGCGTACACCCAAAGGGTTAAGCAGAGGTGCAAGAAATAAGCAGTAAATAAAAATGAAAAAACATTGATCTGAATTGCTTTAAACAGTTCCATATGAGTCTAACGTTCAAAACAGTATTTTTTACTGATCCGAAAACAGTTAAAGCTTAAAGCAAAATTTTACCGTTATGACTTTAACGTTTTAAGTAGCTAAAAGGTTACAAAATTAACTGTTTTATTCATTTGGTGATATCGTCCAAACCATTGAAATTTACTTACATCGCAGTAATGGTCGTATTCCTTTTTTTTGTTTTCTTTTTTCAGTAAATACCTACCTAGTAGGTATGTTCAATCATTAAAAGTTACTGTTTTGTCCTTTACTGTTTTACAAACATTTGTTCTTACTGTATAAAGTCAGTGTGGTGTAGTAAGAAATATTTTTTTTTAGTGTAGTTTTCACACATTCCGCCAGTTATGTTAAAGTCCCATGTAATAGAGGGCGAGCCTATCGCCATCAACCAGGCACAAATCCAGAATCGAACCCAGGACCTCATGCGCATCAGTAGCGCGCTTGCGACTATTAGGCATTGTTCAGACCAAACGTATAGTCGGCCGCTGACTGAGCGCGTGTTCGCTTTCGATATATTTTATATTATAACTTCTCGTTCACACCGAACCGACTATACGCTATTACGTAGTGCGTTGTCACTACAGTATACTTACAGTCGGCGGCGGACGTGTGTACGATGGCTTACACCAAAGAGGTCCACCACCTAAGATCTTTTTAGTAAAAGATGGTACAAACAGCTCTGTAGGAATTTTATGGGACGTTAAAACAATGAATAAGGACGTAAACATATTTCTAACACTTCGCAATACAATGATATCTTAGTGTTAGCCATTATTTCGCGTTACTATGTAGTACTTAATGGGTTTGTACTATATAATAAAACAATTAATGTCAACTGAAATAGCAGAGCTACTGTATAATGTAGAGCTGATTTTTCTTTACCACTCATTTCACATAACATAGGTATACATCAGCCTATAATGTTCCCCACTACTGGGACACAGGCCTCCTCTCGGTGAGAGGAACTGGGCCATAATTCACCACACGGACCCAGTTCGGGTTGGTAGATGTCACATGTCTTCGAATTTTAGTTTCTAGGACATGTCGGTTTCCTTACGGTGTTTTCCTTCACCATTTTTAAGAGCAGTGGTGATGAAATAATTTACACAAAGTAAAGCGCCTGTCTGGTTTCGAACCTATGACCTACAACTCATAAGTCAAGGTCGTTACCATTGGGCCATCACTTCTTACCACTCGCATATGAAAATGTTTTTCTTCCCAGCTTTCTAGTCGTGCAGCAGTCGTGAAGATTAACATTTTTAGGGCTATATGAAGTGATTTTTAATGTCCAAATAGTATCTACTGATTACTATTTTTTAATGTCCAAATAGTATCTACTGATTACTATTTTTTTATTGTAACTCGAAGCTCCCGAGGTTAAAACAAAAACTAGCTAATACTGAAACTATTTAGTGCGAGCCGCTAGCTATCATATAGGTCACGACATTATCGCGAAGCCTCCATCGCTAGGACTGAGACGAAGCTCCGCCCGCTCGCCGTTGACATGTAGCGTTTTAACAGTCAGTACGTGCCTCTACCACCCCCTGCAACCCCCTACCACCCACCACCCTGTAACCCCTAGAACTGACGACATTAGCAGCCGCAGACATAGGGCACGTCCCGGCCAGACGTTGACATAGGTAGCTAAACTTAAATTTTGTTTCAGCTTTACGTAATATTTTTTGAGAATGTTAGTTTGTAAGTTAGCTTTTTATAGAGGTTCTGTTTTTATGAACCGTTAACAGGTTAGAATGACGTGGCTATGGCAGCGCTGTCGTCAAGCCGCAGTTAAAATGGTTCTTAAAAAATGAGATGGCAGTTAATTAATAGAATTTTATGTGATAGGTAAACATAATCTTGTTTTTATTTTTATTGAAGAGGTTTTTGAAAGCATTTTTAAAATTTTTTGAACATAAATTAAATTTTATGAAATTGATCATTTAATTTGGATCACCTCCTGTTCAACCTTTTTTTATTATTGTATATACTAGATACTATTTCTGTACTTCCCATCGTAGGTATGTATCTGTGAACATAGCTGATTTTTTTTTATTTTGTAGCTTGTATCCAATTCAACTAAATGTATTTTACACATCCTTTGATCATTAATTTCTACATAATTATGCTACTGCCACAAAACAGATAAAAGAGGCTACTGCTATGCACTTCTGTAAGTGACGAATTCACAATGCCTAAAACTGTATTTGATTTTTGTTTGTATTTCAGGAGTGACGGAACAAAAGCCGTTATTGACCAGGATGTGATTTATTTTTTCGCTTCTTAAACACTATCTATGAAGGACTGAAAAAAAAATACAAAATGGATTTAACGGTTTTTAACGGTTTTTGATTAGTTACTCCTCATTTGTTTTAGTGAGTAAGTCGTTGAAGTGCCATACAAATAAATCACGTAGGTAAAGAAAGCCTCATCAATCAATGTCAAGCCCACAATCACGCTAGAACACAAAAAAACGATTTGCACTAAAGGCCCTCCTTTTTTAACAACTTAAAAAAAAGAGGAGGTTCTCAATTCGGTTGTATTTTTTTTTACCTATAAGTATTAATTTACTGAATTGTTCTTTCACCATAGCTTCGGTGAACATAAAAACACATTAGGTGGTTCAAACCATAACTACATGTCATTGCATATAAAACATCGTATACACGATTATCTTCGATATTGCTTTTGATTTAAGGGCTATAGTGGTGTGTACAAGCGTTAGATGACATAACTAACTGCCGGTTACGGACTAGTGACTTTACGCGGCCGTTCGCAATGGTTCCCTCTTTATGGAAATGAAAACAACCTAACTATAGCCCTCTGTATCCTAGTGTTTCTAACTTACTACCTACCTAGCTGTATGTTGTACCTAAGCCCGGCTTAGCGAGTTAAGGAACAGTTGTTGCAAATTATTCTTTGATAAAACACTGGCTTACATAAACAGTGCTTGTTTTTTTGCTGAGAACTTGCGACTGTAATTTCTTTAACGTCGTATGAAAAACTATTGGAGTACTGGCTAAGCCGTTAACATTGTATTTAATTCCAAATTCATTTTGAAATCAAAAAGGATCTGTATTTCCTGAACATTCGTTCCGGTATTTGGGAAGCAACCCTGAAGTTTCGTGCGCATTCTAAAAACACCAACGCGATGACGGGAATTCATCAAATGTTTAGTACAGCAACAGTAGTACTATTTGTAGGCAATTTATTAAGCATGCACAGGTTACTAAACATCGCTATAATAAGCGAGTAGGGGGTAGACGACGTGGGGAGGTGCAAGCGGCAGTTTCCGCAATATTGTCGCCAAAATTGGGAACAATTTCGGTGTCGACTTGCGAAACTCCTCGCCGCGCTTTGTGAACCTTACAGGTGTGAGTAAATGCTTGCTATATGTAGCGTGCCGCCGTCTATGAACCTGACTCCAAATTGTGGGCTTTGCGGGAATTAGCGACGGATTTACAAGGAATAATTTGTACGAGTGCTGTACGTTTATTTGTGCGGAGTGGTTCTGTTTCCCGGATTCTTGCTGCTTGCACTGACGAAATAGTACCGAGATATTTGTTTAAAACAAAATTGAAGACGGTTTTCTGTTCCTTCTGCATCCGCTTTATGTGTGCTTCTACAGTTCCTAGTACATAAACACGACAAAAACTGACAGGTACGCTCCTCCCACAAAACATTGTACATTATTATTCATTCTCTAAAAATTCACTAACGACCAAAATAAGCGGGCAACAAGAGAATTGTGAGCGTGTTCTGACATCGTTCGGCGTGCTATGTGACACCATTAGCGTTGCAGACCGCGCAAACAATAACAACAAAACGAGGTGTCGGAATTTCGCGCGACGGCGGCGCAGATACCAAGCGAGCCGTCTCCGCCTCCAGTAGAACTACACTTAATTACACACAGATTTTATATAACTCGTATCTACAATACGGTTTGACAATCAGTTAAATCTGGAGGTTTCTGTTTCATAAAATCTTCGTCTTGTACTTTTTGCCTTTTCGTAGCAAGTTCGTAGCAGTCGCTACGAGAAAAGCCAAATCGGAATTAGGTACTGTTAGCAAATTAATTGTTATGACAATGAGATATTCCTCCAATATTTTCTAAGATCTAACTTTTCATATATGATAATTTTTCAAGAATTTACCGAGCTATGAACAGTTATCGTTAATACCACTTCGCAAGTCTCCAACATCATTAGCATACATGTAGATTGAATATAATATAACCGGACAGCAACGTTCGCTAGTCGTCCATTTCCGCGACTGCATGACGCGTCTCCAGCGTAGGAGCACCATACGTCTGCTGGGAGTGACAGATTCCACGCTAAATTCCACACAGTACCGTGCGATCCGCCTCCGCACAGTCCAAGCATTTCATTGCAAACCAACTATCTGAAAATCTCTAAGAATGTTAAGTAGCTACGGATTAGTTTTGTCAATATGTGAACGTCTAATTAATATTTTGTTGAATACCCTTTTTGTTGTGAAAGCTACCTTAGGGACAAAAAGGCAATGCTTCCGGTGCAGGACGCAACACACGCGCTACAATAAAGGCAGGTACACACGGTGTGTCATTACCTCGGCGCGCTGCAATTAAAATGGTACGCATAAGTAATATTTGCTTAAATTCACTAATTATGTTGCCACTAATAAATACTTACACGCCACATCTGCTGTGCTAATGGCGACGTAGTGCATTGTACAAATGTTTTATTTGGTACGCGCGCCGCCCGTCCGCGGATATGTCGTACCTTATAATTTTCTGTTTGTGTGAACACGGTTTTCACGTAAATATTTAGTAAGATATACGTAAATGTCAGGGTGGTGTCGCCAAATGCCACTGTGGAGGTAAAACACGTGTTTGTTTTGTGAACACATTTTACAGGCTAGCGATAGACAGCCGATGAGTTATAGGCAAGCTACGAACAATCATTTTATTCTGAGGAGTTGAATATAAAAATAAAAAGAACAACTGCTTTTTATTTGTAGTAGGTAGATATGTAGTACATAACATACAGTTTTTTCCATCGACTTAAGCATCAGCTTCACCGTTTAACTAAACAAAAATCAAAAGCGACTAAGATAAATGATTTATTACGCACACATTTTGATATGGCAATTGAAACTTATTAATAAATGAAGCGTTACAAATATTTTTACGGGCATTAGCATTAGCGAGTCGCAGGCGGCGTGTGACGGCACCACGCCGGGCGGCTGAACTTATCTCACATCTCCGTCTATCCGACAGAGATATTAATCAACGGGATTGACAAAATCGTGCGAGTGTCGAAAATTTGACGTAGTTTCGTACCTGGACCTCCCAGGAAGAACTATATTTCACGCGCGCCTCAGCCGCCGCTCAACCACGCCCCACAGCTCATTAACTGACTCTA
The DNA here is from genome assembly GCA_963669345.1 of Gortyna flavago. Classification (NCBI taxonomy): domain Eukaryota; kingdom Metazoa; phylum Arthropoda; class Insecta; order Lepidoptera; family Noctuidae; genus Gortyna; species Gortyna flavago. The sequence continues at coordinate 7,273,144 of OY770128.1, read as the reverse complement.
ATGCGCATCAATCTCATACTTTATCCCTACGGGAAAAATTCACTAAGAATGACACGTATTTTTTTCTTTCAGTAACGCCTTAACACGACTACATGTGTATTTCAATGTTCAAACTCCAGATTGATTCGATGCCACACATGCTGACAAAACAGGCATCTTGATACGATATTGATGATAGCTCACAAATAACCTATTCTAATGTTGTTGATATAAGCGGACAGGCTGATGGACATAATAATTAATTAGCACTCATGAAAAACTAGTGTAACATAATGAGATGGTGGACGGGCACAGGCGTACAGACGATCCTGGATGTAATGATGCCGAGCGGCTCGCGATCATTTGTCATCGCGTCACTCACACGTCAGCGCCGCTGTTACGCCCTTTTCCTTTTTTTTTATAATCGCAAATCGAAATTGTGTGAAAAAGTTTAATAAGTAAACTAAACATAAAAGGTAATGTATTCCGTTGGCCAGTAATATTAATCCCGACAGAAAAACGTAATGAAATCTTTTGTGACGACACAAAACAATTGATATTTTCAGGTCAAATGTGAGCGTTGGTGCAGTGCGTTGAATTGAGATGAAGACGTAATAGAACATGCAATTACTATTGAAACCTGTTACTCTTTCAGTTTGTACTAAAATAACTTGAATATAAAATCAATACACGTATGAATAAATCACCATTCAATAGTAAAGTTTTTTTTTTAAGGATGGAAAATCATCCAATGACCCCTCCCGCTCTGGGTGGAGCGAAAGGGAGTGTCAGACTCTTACTGACTAAAACCCATCCGTGTTCCTTCCTTAGCCTTTTATGTTCCGGGGCAGCGGTAACCCTTTCGGACAATCCCGCTGCCCCGGCAGGCTTCGGCCCTGTCGGGCCCCTCCTTACATGCTGACATCTCTTTGAGGCGCGCGTGGAACACATACGCGCCGTCCGGCACGGGCCTGGTCCTGATGGGACGGCGAGCTACCTATTACTCGCCGTCCGCAGGCCCGCGCCTACGGTGGCCGGGAGTCGTCACGCGGCTCCCGACGCCCGGGGCGTCTACCGTGTTCTCATGCCCTTAGAGAAGGTTGCCATTAAATGTCATGGACTAATTTGATGTAGGTCCAGTACGTGCCGCGAATGGTACAAATCTTACTGATAGCTTATTGTAACTCATACAGGTCTAATTGATTTTATAATCCGAACTGCAATGACAAGGAGGGTCTGAACATCAGAGTTTTTGTAGGTTCGATATAATCAATCACTAATTCTGTCCGTATTATTAGGCTGCAAAAAGATTTTCCTTCCATCTTTTCGTAACTTGGCTATATTTGCGCTGTTTTTCAACTTGTGATTTTGTGCACACTCTGTTTTATAAATTGGCATTAGTACAGTCTCTCAGTGTGAAGAGCAGGGGTGGCCCAGTGGTACACGAGTCGTTGGTCATAGGTTCGAACCCAGACAGGCGCTTTACTTTGTGTAAATTATTTTCATCACCTTGCTCTCAAAACGGTGAAGGATATCATCGTGAGGAAACCAGCATGTCCTAGAACCATAAATTGAAAGACATGTGTCATCTACCAACCCGCACTGGGCCCGCGTGGTGAATTACGACCTATTCCCTCTCACAGAGAGGAGGCCTGTGTCCCAGCAGTGAGAACATTATAGGCTGGTTATGCTTATGCGGTCTCTCAAGAACCGGCTACCAATTCCCGTCAGCCTACCTCAATTAATTTTCATGAACACTTCTACAACGATTTCGAAGTTAGAATTAGTTTTCTCGTAATAGGAGCTAACAGTGTAAAGTTTCAAACGCACGTCGGCTCGGGAAGGCGACGAGTCGTGACCATGTCAAGCTCGTCAGTCAGCCAGCGTCATGTACACGACACCTCCCATCAATCCAACATGGTGACCATGACGAACACTACACTTGGCTGCTTCAGTGCTTCACAGTTTGTAGACCGTGGAGTGAAGCTGCAACTAACATTTGCAAATCAAATGTCATTACGAAACGGGATTCACATTTCTTTGTGCCAGTTTTGTATGAAAGCTGTTGTCGGTTGAGTGGCTTACGATAATTGAATTTTATGATGAGAATTAAAAACCAACTAAATAGTTTATGTGCGGAATGTCATCATCACCTATTTATAACTTTGTAAGCCCTATACGCAACCAATGTTCTTTATGAATGTGAATTTTTTGCCTTAGTTTATCACAGTCACTCCGAGCTTTCCAATGCGTAGACAAACGCCTTCCATTTTCAAATAAACACGATTCAAACCGAACTGAACTTTCACAGCACAACCATCGACGAGGAAGCCCGAAGCTGTCTCAGACCAGCTGATACCAATCTACGTTTGACGAGATTATCCGAACTTACTCAATCGCAGGCGTTCGTTGTTTATCATCGCTTAATTGCACCACAATCGGCCGTAAGTAGGCCTATTATCCGACATGAAATATTCATTGGCCACCGACACAGATTGTTGTCACTCGTATTATGCAGCAGAAATCACTTAAGGCCGGGTATAGAGAACTATTAGTGATAATTCGCGGTAATGGCTGCCCAAGCGAGTTTGCCGTGTAAGACAGCACACGACGCAAATGTATATAATGTAGCTAATGTTGATGATAGCGGTGTAATACATGAATTTTTGAAAAAAGATAAAATAAAAGAAAATGCTGTTTTGGCATGAGAACAAGATACAGAATTAATAAAAAAAACAAAAAAAAAAATATAAATCGTTTGTTGTAATGTAGTTCAATGTCAATGCAAACAAATCTTGCACGTCTTGCATTAATGTGTCTTCTTCGTAAATGCAAAAAAATACTTAATAGGTACAAGAAGTGCGATGAATTTGTACATTGAATCCAATAATGTTTGTCATGCACCTATTACGTAGATAGATACCTTCTAGTAATTTGCATAAGCAATTGGCACCTATCTCGTTTGTGCTATAATATTACCCTATAACCACATCTAAATAATTTAATAACCAACTTTTCAAGCCACGCAAGTAACTTTTATCACCACTTATATCTGGTCCGATAAATAATCTACCATTTACATTGCAAACATGTAACAGATCTCTATGTAAACATTCGAAGTTTTACCAACAAATTATCAAGTATTATCATTAATAATATCACGCTACAGTTATCGAGTGGCTAGCGTCAAAACTGCGCTAATGAGTGCTCAGCATTCGCAATCTCGCGCCATCTGTCTCTAATCAACGAATCGAGTTAATTAAAACGCTTGGCAATATGGCGGCGGGGTGTAATTGCTATTAATAAAGCGCTTTCCTGTATAATTAGACGGCAGAGCGCGCGGATTGGCTGCTCGGCGAGCCCTAATCACGACGTGATAACATTGCGCTAATGGCGTGCATAGCTTTCTATTGCATAATCACGACCTGAGCTCTAACTGTCGACGGACTAATTCGGCTCTGCAGTGTGATGTTACGCTTCAGTTTGTGTCATATTACATTTTTGGTTTTATGCCGTATTGAAGTATACCTACACAAATACTTATGGCTTTCTTATATTATAAATATTTCGTTAACTGTCGCTTAATAGCAGTCAAAATCCCATGTTTATAATAAAATGTGTTAGATAATTGAATATTAAATTCACAAGATGGCTAAAAATACATTTTACTAAAGATAAATACATTTCGAAGATTCGTTGTGTTATTTTAAGTAACATCATTAAAGGATTCATGGTTGAAAAAAACCCAATTGTCCATAGAAACCGATTCATCAAATGAGACGCCGAAGGAAACAATGATTGACGAGTTCGCACCTCGGCTCGTGCCTTTCTAATTAAGACGACATGCGTGCGCGCACTGCTGCTACTCTTCGCGCTCGTTTAACTTGCAACACACTCGTCTTACCCTGTGTCTCTGCTACACTTTTAATTGTTACGTTAACACTAACAATCCATTAAAGATTCTCAACATTCGTATCACAACCACCACCAAATAAATTGCAATCAACGTGACAGATTAAATATTTCCGACTTACATAGGTAATAAAATAGGTTTCTCCTGCCATTTATAGCAGTAGAGAGAGAACTTTCATTCGAACAATACTAATCTATAGCAGACGTTAATTTATGACACCCGTATAAGTTTCAATCATTGAAATGTATTTTAACAATGTCATAACGATAAAAGCGCGTTGTAAACGGGCGCCTCTTATTTCTGTCTTCGGTACATGCTCATTAAAGCGAGTCATGTGCGTCTCGGCGTTCTTTTGCTCTCGCTCGCTTTTCCGCTAACTTTTGGGTGGTAGGATGATGGACGACGGCGGTGGTCATATATCATTGCGGTAATATATCGCGAGTGCGCCGAGTGTCGCCATTAACGCATGCGCGCAATTGCCCGTGCTCGAGCGCCTGCACGAGCATGCACCATCGCCGCCGCTATAAGAAGCGTCTCACAAATCGACGCGCGCGACCACAGCTAAACGTGCATAAATCTTATTAATGCTATTCTTATTTTCGTCCACTCTCTCGATCTTGTAAAATCATTAGAACTCGCAGAACGACTGTACGTCGCATCGGCTTTGTTAAAATATCCCAGCGTTATATGGAGACATAAAATTTCCTACGAAGGAACGTCCCAATCAAAATTATATTGTAAATCATAATACTTGTACACAATGATGACGAACAGCCTGGGTGGTCGACAGTCATATCCCATCAGTTATAAATGTTCTTGTAGTTCGCGGGTCAAAAGCCGCATACCGTTTGCGCAAGCCCGATGGCGAATTGTCAAGCGTTCTCGCGCACCGCTGCGCCTCTGGCATTGTCGACAAAAAGTGAGAGGCCGATAGACGAAGCCGCGTCTCAGCTTACAACTAAAGATTTGTTGTTTCCGTTCTCGCCGCCTCAATGACTACCATTTTATGTCGATTAGGAGATAGTGTTTCACGCGCCCGCTACCGACACCAGTTTTTGTGACACTCCTTTCTGCTTACAACGAGTTTATTATCGTTGATCAGTTGCTGTCGGTTGTTTTTTGTGATTTCTACTTCAACGTTGCGTTGTTCTACTTTTAGTTTCTTTTTATTTCGTGCTAAATAACGATGTAGTAACGAATCTACCTATATACGGTTCCCCTCTACAAATTAGGAATGACAACAGGAAACCACAGTGGCGTAAGAGAACGAAACAGAAGCTATTATGTCGACCAACCGCAAGCGATTTTACTCAGTGAACAAAAACATACACCCTACGTGTATGTTTTTATACAAAAATGTCTACCCATTCATCTTTCTACACAGCGACATTAAAGAATGTCTCCGTTAAGGAGGGGAAGGGGACGACAGCCTAGTATCAAAGTCGTATGAAACAATTCACGCTGAACCTTTATTTTTCCTTGTGCCACCACAAAGGAGTATTCGAATTTGAGCTCTATCGTTGTTTGGAATTAGGATTTTTTATAGTTTTTATTGTAAATATTTATTATTGCTGACAATGTTTCTGCGGTGGGGAGGGTACCTAAATATAGGCGGGCGACCCTCTTAACTTAACTAGGGACTACATTTATTGAGGGACATGCTGCACTGATGCGCCATTTGTGAAATATGAACTGGATTTTCCTGCGATGGCCCCTCTAATAAACGTTAAGCCTTTATAACTACAGAACATTTAAGTGGTAAGTAATAGTAGATATTGATGTTCCTTCTATTTGTTATTTTCGTGGTATATCGAGGTTGAGTAGGTACTAATTACATGCGTTAATTTGCGATACGATAACACCAGCTCTTAATGAGCGAAAGTAGATTTGTGTCGGTCTCAGCGAGCGATAACTTCAGTTCAGCCGAGTAATTGACGAATAATTGCGTTAATGTGAAAATATACGGTTTAACACAACAATGGAACAAGGAAGTCGATAATATAGAAATGTATATTGTTATAACTTTATGTTTTGCACAAACAAGCGTTTTGACGTAAAATTAGCTTAGCGCGGTTTCTTTGTACTTGGTAATTTGTGCAAGAAAGCCTTATAATTACCTCTTTCTTTGTGGCACTTGAAGGTACTATAAACGTTTTAATTATTCTGGAAAGGCACCTTCGATATCGCAAATTAACCCACAAATGTAAATAATAATATAATAATAATTTCCATTACCTACTGGAAATTATTTATCTGCATTTGTACAATGAAGGAAAAACGGACAAGGAATAAGATACCTACGTCTGTTGTGTAATGTAGTCAATGTGCATGTGTGAAATTAGTGAAAGTAATGAATTTCATGACAAAAAATATTCATAATCATTTCTATAATATTATTTGTTCAAGTTTTAGAAACGAAAAACTTAATTTTTCCTATAAGTTCTTGAAAATAAAAAGTTAATCGCTTGTTTGGTACCTAATATTCACAAAAGTCTGTCTATTGCATACATCATAGACCTCCTCCAGAAAATAAAGCAAGCGCAATAACTACTAAGTACAACCTAAATACTAATACATCTTTATTTTCCGTACCAGACGTATGTTCCCGACTGTGCGCGTGTCGTTCGCGGGGTGCCGCGCGGACGCGCGCTACGCCGTGCTGCTGGACGTGGTGCCGGTGGACGGCAAGCGCTACCGCTACGCGTACCACCGCTCCTCCTGGCTGGTGGCCGGCAAGGCGGACCCCCCCGCGCCCGCGCGCCTCTACCCTCACCCCGACTCGCCCTTCTCCGGCGACCAGCTGCGCAAACAGGTCGTCTCTTTCGAGAAGGTCAAGCTCACCAACAATGAGATGGACAAGAATGGACAGGTTAGTTATACAAAAAACCCTTTCTAATGTTGCTTCGCATATCAATTCACCTGATTTAATTGAACTGAGACAAGCTGAATCTAAAACTTTTTGTTTTACGTCACAGCTGGTCCTAAACTCAATGCACAAGTATCAACCGCGCATTCACCTGGTGTTACGACGAGAAGGAGCCATCAACGCGCCCATCACAGACTTAGAACAAGAAGAATTCAAGACGTTCATTTTTCCAGAGTGCGTCTTCACAGCCGTCACCGCGTATCAGAATCAACTCGTAAGTACCGTGACAGATTTGGCACACCTTGTTTACTATTGATGTCCATTTGCCACGTACGCAGTTTATTTGGCATCGGGAGTCCTGTTCTTAATTCTATCATTTGATTTCTGAAATAGATCAGAGAGACAAACGTTTGAAATCGCATAGCGCCGGTCGGCTGAGTATCGACGAATGCTATTTGAGTCGCACTAATTGCATCTCGCTGAAAGGTATGTCCAGTCTGAACAAAGGGAGGTGACACATAATTTTTTGTGTATCGACGGCCACACGCGGGTGACGCCGACGACGGACGGACAGCGCGCTTTACGACGATTAAAGTTTTCACCCGAGCTAAATATAAAGTCCTAGTCGATGCCGAGTCGATCGAATCCAGGGACGTCTTACTGCCCGTGCTTTTTCCATGTATAATTTGCTCGCCGAAGATTTCTGAGAACGGCCTGCTAAATTATGTCAACTTTCAAGTTAAACGTTCTCTGAAACTCACGTGCCAATTTCGATCACCATCGGTAAAACATTCGTGAGTCATTCGGCTGTTGTGAAAATAAGCTTCACAAAAGTTTCTCGTGCGTTGTGCTTCGCAATTATTCGGCGGGCGAAATGTCTAATGACAGGTTGTGTGTGACTATGAGAAGTAGTCCGATGATTGAGAAATGTTCAGTAAATAAATTGGACACGTTGATTTATTAGTAACGTGGAGTATGTAGAACAGTTAAGAGGCACCCGCTGCCCGCTCCGCTCATGCACCCGCGGGTGTCGCGGCTGCAGCCGGCAGCGCATGTGTCGCCTCGCGCAATTAATTCTCTGTCACAAGAGCGTTTGGGCGTCTCCAAGTTCCTCGTTTTGTATCATCCCGCGTAGTAAAATAATTAGGACGTTTTGAGGTTCATAGAGGAAACGTTACTTTATATCGACAACGCGGTACATAAATCTTCATTCGTTCGTTAATTAGCTGTTACGGGCCTGGGTTTAGTATTATCATTTGTAGATATTTTGTTACTTAAACAAATTAATTTCTTGGTTTCTGAGCTAATGGAGACTTTTTGTGATGTTGACCTTATAAGTAGGTAGGTATAACAGAAAGTGTACTTTTGTAAAAGTGAAAGTGAAAGTGTACCTTTTATAGGCATACATTTTCCTATAGGTAAATTAAACATTTTCCATTACGATAGTTAATATTGATAGAAACAGGTGGCCATTAGTGTAAAGCATCAAGCAGCGCTGTGCGGAGGCTCCACCTTCGCAGCCGGCTTCCAACGGCTCCCCAGGGTCGGCGATTATTGATTTTCATTGATTCTAACGCGTTCCTAGATTTACTGCCTACGCCTAGTGACAGTGCCATCCATTACGATTGCGATGTAGCTAGTTATGTAAGATTCCTACAAAGTAGATACATACATATATAGAAAGGCAATAACTACTAAATGCATGTTTACAAAGGTAGAAGAGGGCTCAGGCTAATGTGATATTGAATAAGACATAAAAAGGACATTTCATAGCGATCAACTGAGTTTTAAATCGGAGCATAGATAAACTACTTGACGAGGTAAAAAGCTCAGTATCAAAGCTTCGATCGCAAGTGTCCGGGCGGGCGGCGCGCGCGCTCCTCGATTTGGCTGACGTCACAACTCTGACAGCTAAAACATTTGTCGAACAGCGTAGATAGTGTCATTGATAACTCAATCCCTTATAACAATAAGAACACACTTAGCATGTTTGCACCTGCGCGGAGTGCCAACCAAGATCGATAGTGCCCGCATAACTTTATGTCGTACCTATAAAAAGTGGCCAGCTTAACACTTCATCAAAAAACGAAACACATAATCCCGTGCCACTAATAAGAGATAAGAAAATGTGAATATTTTAACCACTATCAACATTTTCAGAAAAAAGTGTCACCGAAATTTAATGCGCGCGCGACGTTTGTTAAATCGATGGGAATGAAACATCATTATTGGTGCTTTATCATATCGAAACGTTGATATAAGATGAGATAAAGCGTTGTACAAAAAATGTGAGGTGTGTTTTTTGTGTGTGTATCGCGGTGTGAGACTGAGCGTCGCCTGCGCGCGCGCCGCGGGGCGGTTTCCCGGGAAAGCGCCGTGGGCCCGACCCGTTTCAATATTTAACATTTTTACACCCACCACACTATTGTCCTGTTGCTCGTTTTCTCTAGAAACCTTTGTCTGAGATTGGAGTCGAATCGAGGTGACAATGTTTGTTGGAGTTTACGCATCCTCAATGCACACAATACGTTTTTTTATTAGCCGATGACTTGTGAATTTGTTATGATCGATTGCCTCTAGAGGATATTCTTGCAGTAAAAACTTGCGGATAGCAACCTGCGACGATATTTTAAACGATTATAAACATGTTTATTATACTCTACATAATTGAAAATATTTTGTTTATACCTGTACCTACCTATATGATTTTTTTTTGCTAACCTTTTCCAAGAAACAGTCCTTTATTCACTGTTCCGACGCGGATGTATTCCGTTAAGTTTCAAGTAGGTACAGTTTCCGTCATTTAGTTAGTCTTATTTATTATTTTGTCATAGTGAAAACTATTTTCTCGTCTTATGGAAACTTTTCAGATTTACTTGTAATTATTTTTCATATTTTGTGTCTACCATCTTCCAACTGCCACCTGCGTTACTTGGGGTCAGCTTTCTTATTCCTTTCAATCATCGTTATAAAAATAAAATCGAATATATTTCTTTACTGATTTTGTAGATACAATCAATCATAGCGATGGGTTTACACATTCTGAATAGTAATGTTGTTCACTAGAAGGCCTTGTTTACTTATTAACTTCAACTCGAGTTCAAAGACATTCCAAACAAGTCTACTACTGATCTAACAAGCTCACAACACGTATGACAAATACAAAACGCACAACAAAATAAAACTATTATACAAATCGTGTCAGGTACGGTACTACCTACTACTGGGTAGTTGCTACATCACACTATTACGCGGCTTGAAGAGATAATCACGAAAATAACTGCGCACGTTCACTCCTCATGTAGATGCAAACACGCTCAATACGCGCTTAATTGAAATTTATATCTCATTTCTCAGTATCAACAATCAATATTCTAAAATCTCCGAAGCTATTCTCACATTGAGCATCCATAAACGAGTTCTACGCGAGTATAATCGAACAATATAATGAAGGAGTAAAGGCAAACACAATTTCAATAACAAAGGGCACCATGACAAATAAACATATTTCACGGGCCAAAATGGCTGCGGTCAGGTGTCACGAGGTGTCCGTCCCGCACTCCCCGCTACTTCACCCCCTCACGTTTCTTTTTCTTCACTAATAATCGATTCATTCTTTTCAATGCGATCCTTTTATATTTGTTAACTTATTGCTCGTTTGTATAACATCGTTTTGTTGATTTTTTTTTCTTTACATTGTCATTAGTTTCTTGAATTAACTTAAGTTTTTTTATATACCTACTTTTCGGTGTTTAACAAAAAAAAAGTTTTTCATTAGAAAATTCGAGTTGAGAATACATACTAATGCACATACTAAAATTAACGAATAATGTTCAAAGAAAATGATGTAGGTAGATATAATGTGCCATGCACTAAGCAGGAGGTGGTTACTTTTCAAATTACCACTATAAAGGAAAATTTAAGGAATTAAAATAATCACCATAAAAACATCAAAGTCACTGTATCAGTTCATTATTCAATAATTCAATAAATAATACCACCCGATAACACGAAACGCACATAAGTCAAAAATACAAGAAGTCAACGTACTTGCTTAAGAGTGGATTTAAAATAATTTAAGATGAAATAATTTATTGGGTTTGTGTCTCTTTCTCACTTACGCTTCGTTACGAGGTGACTTATATGGTGCTCTCGGTCTCTCCTACCATCGATCACTTGAGGTGTGACGTCACGCAGAGCCGTCGTGTGCGGCCTGACTCAATTTATTGCGTCTGCGCACCAAGCCACCACAGAAAAACTAAACATTTGTTTGTAAACCAAGTCTTTAATTAATTTACAAATAACATAGTGTCGTATTCATAGATCATAAATTTACGTGTTAAAAATTTGGTGCACAAGCAGAAATTAGCATCTATCTCTACACGCCTTTATCATTTGGTTCTTTACTTTTGTCTTAAGCCTTTATCAAATTATTTGATTTATTGCAAACCTTTTTTCTTATAAGAAATTTAAGGAAAACGTCTTTTTGACTTAAAAAAAAACAACATACTTCAGTTTGAGTTACGTCAAACTCACTCCGGATAAAATCTATATACAACTAATAATTGATGCTTTAAAAATTAACGTACCATTGAGATGTGGCAGATTGCCTATTCTTTAATATTTCGAGTTTACAGTCGTAACTACGGGCACGAGTGTAAAGTAGACCTCATTCTAACAGTAGGTCCTCTAAAAGACCTGATGAATCGTTTAAACAGAGAGGCAGTAGATCGACTGCCAACTTACTAAGCTATCGGGCATATGGAATATATTATACCAAAATGAAATTCATAAAGGTAAACTTGCTATTAAATACAGGAAAACCCGAAGGCAGTTGAAATGTGGATGTGCAGAATGATATTAAGAGTAGTGACAGAGATAGCAAACGATCTTTACAATTTGCACACAGTGTCATTTATAGTGTCTATAGGATCAGTGGGAGACAGTCTGCAACTGATTGACGCATTGGATGAGAACGAAGGTGTTTGAAACAGGGAATTTATTTATTGCTTTGATAATAAATCGTGCCTACTTTTCACAAACATTGGCTCATTTTCTTTATTGTATTTTGTCCAAGCTACTTTGATAATGCAAGGTGTATAGATACGCTTTCATTTCCATGGTTGGACGAATAAAATTTAAGATAAAAGGACATGAAAATGGGCCTTTACAAAAATGATCCGTTATAAAGTTATAAACGCATCCCTTACTTTCCAAGTGTTTTTTTTTAAATTCACGAAACCGTTATCTGCAAGTCATTGCGTGTGAAAGTTATTGACAAATTTTGTTTCCAATCATGTTGGTAGAGGTGCTTACTAAACAAGTTTCGGAACTGCAATTAATTCGGACTGTTCCGAACACTTTCTGGGAATATTATCACATATTGGCCCGGTTATACGTCGATGCCACATGCAGCGTTCATTATTTTGGTGCATTTACGAATTACTGTCAATAAAGCATCGGTTTTCTGGAAAGCGTCGTTACAGTGCGCAGCTGTAGGTCGTACGGGATTCATGAGACTTTTGATAGCAGAACACTTTTAGGAACTCTCATTATACAGCTTTATATAACTACATTCATTTAACTGCCGCATTATTCAAAGGTTCATAATCACGAATTAACGGACGAGTAAAATTAGGAGAAACAGCTCTTCTACTGCTCTTATGGCTTGGCACTAAAACGTTAAATGCTTTTAAATATATTTCGAATAGATTAAGGTACATTTCACATTTCCTAGTTGCAGTAGGTAATATATCTTGCACAATTAAAAATAACAGTATATTTTCACATAAGTATATTAGTAGGAAGTATCTCACAAATATGTTCTTCATATTATTTGAAAACTACCTATTTAGTTTATAGTTTGTGCGAACTCTGAAATACATCAGGTTTATGGGTGACTTTCGTGTAAATGATGTTCAAAAAGGAGGTGCAGCTAAATCTGCCGCTGGTTTATCTACTAATACATCAGTAGCAGATCGCTGAGTCGTCGTTCGTCGCAGCACTGCATCAATCAATGAGATATGTAGGCAGAAGGAGCGCGCGCGCACGCTAACGTGACATTTATATATTCTTCACAATGTTCCTGTCGTGTCCCGATCGTCGCTCACGTGTTCCTTTACACTGCACACCGTTTCGTCTTGTTATGAACTGTCACTAAACATTCTAAGCGTGCATTCATTAGCATCCGTTTTTACCAACAGTTATTTCTTCTGTAGGTGTATTTATGCTGAATCGATCTCACAACAGGGAAATAATAACATCTGGCAAAATATATTTTAAGCAAAAATTTCATCTCTTATGTCTTCGTAAGTAAATGCTTAAATAAGACATAAATTCTCCTTAACTCCGCAGCTTCATTTATAAGCGCACGTGCAAGACATCTGTGGACAAGTTTTTAGTGTCAAATCGGAGTATGAATCGCGGAATATGAGGCTGGTACTTCCATAAACAATACATCACCACCCCAATAATTAGAGCATCGTTTGCAGAGCTGCGCGCGCGGCGGTCGCGGGGCGATGGCGCGACGTTCGTCTTTCTCTCCTTGACGCCTTTTTGTGAGATTTTTTGTTTCCCGCCCGGGAATAATGTCATTATGGCGCCTTTAATGTTGTCAGTGAACGGGAGCGCGCCACCGCCGCCGCCGCCGCCCAGGGCGAACGTTTGTTGATACTTAAATTAGGTTGTTTTGACACGCCTTGTTCTTATGTTTGTACTAAATCTAATAAACGTCAGTCGCTAGAAAGCGTCTCATTCATTATTCCAGTGTTCTCTTAGCGATAATATATTTTAAGTAGTTTTGTATAATTGAATACTGTGGTATTGTGGATGAAATGCATGGCTGCCAGTGGAAGTACCTACCTAGACTGGGTGTCGTTTACGTAAACGGAATTCAAAAACAAACATGAGGCATGGAAACAATTACGGGCGGTGGGACAGCGTGGCATACATAATGTATAATCCGTCAATATTGTCAGCTACTACTAGCATTGTGGTGGAGTCATTACGTGTGGCGCAGGCGCGTCGAGAGTGTCGCCATTGTAGTCAATGGCGCTGCCAGGTGGGTGTGCAAGTGTAAGTAGGTGACATGTCGGTGACCCTCGCACTGCCGCGCCCCTTCGCTGCCTTAATGCACTCCACCAATACATATGCATACCTAGATATTGATAATATAGATGAAGCTAAAACATCTGATCTCCTAAACATAGTGCTCATTTAAAGATATATAGGTACGTTTAAAGGTACCTTTATTATAGCCAAGTCATGTTTGTCTATCTTTCTCTTCAAAACTCAAATGCATGCTAATCTAATTCAAGCCAAGTCTCATTCTTCAAAGAAACTGACAACACACTCATTCATATCGCGAGGATGAATGTTTATTTGAATTGCGTAGTGGCGGACAAATACTTACCTTCTGAACAAGGATCCGATTTCCACGACGGGACAAAATATTTGAATGGAATTTACATAAGTATTTGTTTCCAGTTGGGCTAGTGGTGCATGTATTTTTAGAGGCACTGAATGCAGGGGCTTCGAATAATAAAAGAATCATAAACAATGAGACGACCATAGTCAGAAGTTCGTTAGTGAACTTAACTTACATCATTACAACAAACAATTCATTCAAAGATCAGATAGAGTGGGGATACTAAATAGATGACGACTGAACGCATATTTTTAGAAGAGATAATGTTAAATGGGCCACGAGCGGTAACAAATGTTCTTTGTCTAGTTTCCTTGTAACTATTTTCGAAATCATTAGTCTTCGAGTGACACGTTGCTCGTGAAATTACTCACCGCAAAACAAACTCTTGACACAGACTGGTCAATATTTTGTACTGTTTATGATTTTTCTTTGATCAGAAACAATGAGACGGAGATATTTGTCAAAGCATTTCATAGATTAACGGAATTAACGCACCTCTGATGAATCACTTCAAAAGAAACATAAATATTTTTAACGAAAATTAAGAAGTTAATTGTTGCTACAGTGGAATGTCCGGCTGTAATAAAGTAAACGCTTTACAGTGTACACTGATCATGAACACATCTCTGTTTTGAAGTTATTGTAGTCAAAGGAAAGAATTAATTATATTGGTCTCTTAAACACTCATAAAACATTTTCAAAAAATACTTGTGCACTTCAAAAGTTAATTCATCTGAGAAGGAAACCATACGACACTTTTTTTTTTTAAAGCGTTTTCGTCAATTTAACACTTGGCTGTTGCGTTACATTTTCCTCTAATTTCCTCGAGTTTGTTATGCTAAAACCCGAGTAGTGCGAGTGTGAACATGTGAGAACAATGTACAATTAGGTACAATTAGGTGTCGCGTGGGCGAGTGGGCAGAGCGACAGGTATGCGGAGGGCGGGGGGAGGGGGCTGCCCGCGACTCAATCGCCAGGTAATTACCGTCGCCGACTGGACATGCTGAAAGATTGACACTACCACGACCACTCTCGATGACTTGTTCATTGCTCGCCATTAAAAAATAATAAACTTTTTCTCACCTCGACATCATAAAACTGTCAAGAATATGCTAAAATTAGTATCGATATTGGTTTAATCCGCTCAGATATTAGGCGAGCAGGCGCTATTTAATGGTAACAGGTTTCCGTGGAAGGTTTTATCGTAAATATTATTCACAAATTGTGTGGAGCCTCAGCGGGGGCGCCGCCACTCAGCGAGGGGGCGATTTTTCATCGACGCTGCCTCTGCTCTGCTAAACACATTTTTTAACACCTCGCCCCGAGCTTAAATCAAACATTTGCTTTATACATATTTTAACATAATTTAATTATTTTCCTTGCAATTAGTATCCATCAGTGCCTCAAAAGCTCACTTTTGTGGCCCAAGGTACTTTCTAACAGTTGTGCAAAAACAATACTGGAAGAGAAATTGAATACCATCGTACTTCCTTATTGGTTTCCAAATATGTAGATTTAGAAATATGACGACATTACCAGCTTCTGTAGCAACAATGCTACTATCAAACTTACATTACGTGGCACGTTTAAAATGTGCACAGTATTGTAATTCCGAGGTAGTCAACTAAAGTGATAAACCGATGTGGAATGTCGTCAATAAGTTAACCTTATTAGTTGGTATGTGCTGAACGCCGCGGGTGGTGCTGCTACGGGCCCGTTCACACTGAGATATGGAGAACCTTTACTGACCCATTACAATATAAACGGCTGCATAATGAAATTAGCTCGCTTCGTCTGAACAGCTCCTTATGATAATCGTTGACCCTTCTCTTGCCATGCACGTATAATTGAAACAGCGCCTATTACACCGCGATGTTACATCCTAAATTTATTACATTATTTGTATGAACAGAGTTCTATAAATATTAGATGGGAGCTGCTTCAGTCAGAGGAAATCATAGTGTCTCTTTTGTTTCAGATCACGAAACTGAAAATCGACAGTAATCCATTCGCTAAGGGATTTCGTGACTCTTCACGTCTCACCGAGTTCGAGAGGTAACTATCATAATAACATATGTTGTTAGAGTGTAATTTTTTGCTAGTGAATCTATACGGTTATGAAGATATTTTTCATACTGATACTTTTGTAGCGAAAGAAACTGTTATTTTATAATTTCGATAGTTAATTAGATAGATACTCGAAAGTGGCAGCTATTCATTATTATTCATGAGTGTTCATTACGTGTCATAAACTCGTGCGACACAATTCGGTTAGTTCTCTAATCGTACATGCATTGGATACGCTCTCAGAAACAAACATAACTGTCTGATGCTGATTGATATCTCCACGCGAGCAATTATGTTTCTGTATTTATTGCTTCTTGGCCAATCCAATGTATTTAATCACGGGTGAGCCGACATCAAGTTTCCACCCGTGTAATTTATAATCTAACATTTTCTCTCACCACATTCGCTTCGCATATCTTATTGCTCGCTTTCGCATTTCTAATGCCGTATTGCTCTATGTTCTCTTGATTATTGGGTGTTTTATTTTTTTTTTGTTTGTCTGTTGAGATACTATATCACGGGGGAGCACGAAAGAACATCAGTCTTCCCCGACGACGCGCGCTACAGCGCCGCCAGTCATAGGTAGATACGATCATACAATCATATTACATATCTGCATCAATTTACTCACAAACGTTCACGTTGTCTAAAGTGTGGATTCGTACCTTTTCAGAGAAACAATGGAGTCGATGTTGGCGGAGCAGCACTTTCTGCGCTCACCGTTGCGGCCCTTCGACCTGGACCAGCACAACAATAACCTAACGTTGGAGGAGAAGGCGATCCTGGCAGCCCGGTCACAGCTGTTCCTGCGCGCGGCGTACCCACTATACGGCGTGCCGGCGGCGGCGCTGTGGGGGCAGTGGGCGTGCCTGGCACCGCAGCTTCTGGCACAGCAGCACCTCGCGTCGGGCTCAGGGCTGCAGCTGCCGCGGCCGGTGTACGCGGGCGCGCTGGGCGCAGGCGGAGCAGGCCCTCAGCCGCTCGCGCAGCACCGCTTCTCGCCGTACCCGCCGCGCCGCGCGTCTCCAGGCTCCTCGCCGGACTCGCTGCGCGACGCCAGCCCACACCCGTCACCGTTGCACCCGCCGCATACCCCGCACACACCGCACGCGCCGCACCCGCCCCACAGCCCCACTTAGTGATAAAACGCCGAATAAAAACCTCCCCGAGATCTCCCTGTAATAATATGCGATATTGTATGAGAGTCTTTATATGGAATGTTTTCTGAGAGAACACAAAAGGAAATTTTGAAGTGCGTCAGTGTTTTGCTGCGAAACGAGATGGTATCGTGAACTTCGATAATTTTATGCGCTGAGAAGTGAATAAACTGAGTGCGAGTGCGTGGAGAACATTTAGAAGTACATCCTGAATCGTGAACGACTGAACACCGCGCGCTTCAGTAACTCTGTCGTTATGCAGACTGTGAAAAAGTTGTATTATATTGTAAAATATTATGTAACTGGTATTTTAAATCTGTAATTATTGTTATATGTTCCTAATAGTTTCGCCTCGTAGTGATGGTTTCTGCTAAATTCATGTTATAGCAAATTAGAGTTAATGCATCAAGAGAAGCATTTGATTGCTGTGTACATTTTGTTTGATATCTTTCAGACTATTTGAAAACAAATATTGGAAGGGTTAAAACACGATGAATGGATCGATGTCGTGAACGTTGGAAGTGACACTCGACACTGTTTTTGGCTGATTTCATCTTGTGTAGGTAAAATGTGCAATACAACAGAAAAAAAGTTTTAGTGAAACTTAGAAGTTTAGTAAGATAGATGTATTGACAATTAAATAGTAGAAATTATATTGCTGTCTATGTTTACAATTAATTCCTACATCCGACTACAAACGGATGCATAGATGTACCTACACAGTTACTTTGTAGTTAAATTATAGTTATTATAAATAATATATTGCTAAAGAAAAAAATTAAATGTTTGTTAACATATCTGACTTGTTTCATTTACCTTACGTGCAGTTCTCTCTACATAAAGGAAGTCTTGAAGGTTACGTTGCCATTACCGTAAAGCAGTTTTCTTATTGTAATTTCGTCCAAAAATCTGCCTGAATGATGATGGACACGCAAAGCTCAATAAGTTCAACAAACCGCATCAAAGAGAACGTAGAACATCCAAAAACTAAAAATTAATTCCTTATATGTAGGTATTTCAATACAATACCTGTATAAGTTCGACACCTAAGGTCCAATAATAGCGTGCAAAAAGTAAGTATCTACAAGTACACTGAACATAAAAACATTCACGAAGTATCAGTTATTTGCAAGCAATAATAAAATCTATATTTTGTAGTGCAAGTGATCTGCAAGACGAGAAGCGATACGTATGGAGACCCCCTTACTCATCTCAAAGTAGAGATAAACCAGGATCAACCTCGGTTTTAGGCTTTTAGCATACATTTTCAAGGTTCAAGTTTGGTGTAACTTTGCATTTGTTAGGGGGAAGGTTAGGGGTCGTTCTTCCTCTTGTATCTCGACTAGATCAGAATGGTTGAAACGAATGGACTTCAGGAAGTGGTATAAGGTGACGTCTATGCTAGGCGTAGGCAGTGCTACGAAAATATTTTATTCCAGTAAGTCGGTTTGGATATATGGGTATATGTCAGCTGATCAGAGGGTCAAGACACTGAGGGAGACAGCTTTAAGAACTAAGGTGAAGTCCCACTGTTTAATTCTGTTGATCCTAACAACAACGAACTCAGCATCATCATTCTCCTATTTGTGGTCGGCGCAACATGTCTATTTTTTTCTTCCATACTTCTCTATCAGTCGTCATCTCGTTAGTCACCCCCCTTTCTAAACATATCATCGTTCATACAGTTCATCTATCTTTTCTTTGGTCTTCCCTTACTCTTATAGACTTAGACATTCATACTCCAAACTTTCCTCACGACATATTCCGCATTCCTCCGTATATCACATATCTACCCATACCTACCATGATAACCGATTTCCACACAATTTTTCAGTTTCAAAGAACTCTAATAACAAAAATGTTAAAGCAGGTTATTGCCTGATCATTGGAAGATCATCATTAGCGTTGCATCCTCAGTCATTGTGAAAGTATTTCACATGATTAGCATGACTGTATGATCATAAGACGAACTGGTCAACTTGAATTGAACTTTTAAGATTCTCTATTGATCTATCTACGCAATCTGGCTGTATTTGTTTCATTAACACCATTGATATCAAAATCATGTCGTCGTTTTTGTAAACGACAAGGGACGTAGTTCATAACAAATTGTTTGTAATTTACTAGAGGGCCGTTAGATGGCGGTGGGCGTCGCTTTAAGTACGTAACGTTATAGAGAAGCTCGGCTCAAAGCTCTAGCAGGACCGATACAAAATGAGCTTTTTGTTTCCTTGTTTTATTTGGAGTCTCATGTTTTATTACAGATACTAGCGATGAAAACTATGACTTATGTAAATATAGGTAGACCGTCACACCACATTACATTATATTAATTAGTTAACGGTTAAGTAGTAGTATTTTTATTATGACCCTACTTGACTTTAATCTTCTTTCATTCGATGAATAAATAGAGCTTTGGCAAAAACATTCCGTATTTTCAGAATGTTTGTTGGAATTAGCACTCGTTTGTCTCTTTTGTACGAAAGCGTGACAGATTGCGAAATTGTAACAAATTAGAGCGCCGGCAGGCAATTATGCAAAGCGGCTATAAAGTTATCTTTAGGAAAACAACGGCGTCACCCCACGCCAACTATTCAATTAAAATGAAGCAGTGTCGAGACGAGGCATTCGAGTCACATAGAGGAAGGGTCGACTACATCGAATTAGTTGCGCGCGTGGCTACATTACTGGGACAAATTTCACGTCCCTGGGGCCCCGGCCGCGGCCCGCAGGGTCGGGGATGCAACGCTAATCTAATCGGGATTGTAGCTAATAAATGTTGTAGCCAGTGACACAGCCACCAAGAATTTATTGCTTGTAAAAGTGTTTCCAATCGTAGATATTGTTTGGATGACGCTCCTATTCTGATAAGCCCCGATTGAATTTAACGTTTGACTGAATATTTCATTTGATTTTAGTGCCGGTTGTGATGTTGTTGCGTTAATTAAATATCGTGATGGGGGCAGTTTTTACAGGGGATTGCGAAAGATCTGATGAACTTGTTAAAAAGCCGGTGTTTATAGTAAAGTAACTCATCAGATTTTTTGTACCAGTTTTTGATCTCATCTACTTAAGTATTTACAAATGCTTTTGATATGCTCATAAACAATCTAAGCTCCTATCATACATCGACTCAGGCCACCTTGGAACTATGACCATCATACAACTGAAACATAAGTAGAGGTAGGTAAGTAGAGACAAAGCCTTATTCAGTGTGGCTTATCGGCAGGCTGGCGGAGCAGGGGCATGTAATGCGGCGTTATTGGCCACTCGGCTCATAATCCCCTTTTAACTGCGGCTCCCGAGCCGTGCCGACGTGCCCCGAATGTTTATGTTCGGTTTCTTCTGGTCGTGAACATTCGCACTCCTTAGCTCTGATGTCGACGACACCGCGTTACGTGCTGGAGGTGACGTGATGTCGCCGAATTACTTGAGAATTCTTCAGTGTATCGAAGTTTCGATCTTTGCGTTTGGTTTTTCTCGTGAGTTTTCACTCAAAATAGGAAGAGGTAGCCCTACTGATTTTCTTAGTTTTTAGTAGCACCATCTTGATTTTGACTGTTTTTAAATCTTAGTGGATATTAACTTGCTGCTAGGTAAAGAAACCTAGTTAGGTAACGGCAATATTCAAATCCATGCAAAGAACTGACAAGGGTACCTATGTACTAAATTATAATATTTTGTTTGAAAATTTTACTAATAATGATATTCGAAAACAAAATAATATCGAATGTTTTTCTTGTCTTGTATTTATTTCTACACAAGCCATCATGCAATGATAATGTAAATGGTTTTAATCGCCAGGCCTTCGCCGTGCAAGGTAGAACACAAGTTCTCTCGCAATCAAACCGGAACAGAAATTTACGATGTAACGTAGACACTTGAGAGCAACAGACATACCTTCTGTTCCCAACATTCGGGCTGTAAAGAACAATGTTCTATATCATTTACATAAAGCTTGATTTAATACATATGTAGAGTGCCGGGAGACAGGGCGGAGCACGGCAGCCTGCGCTAATGTCGCTCAGCGAGCCACACATCTCCACATTTCAGTAAAACTGCAAACGTAACGGGGTAATAAATTCACGTTTATTACCGCAAATATATGTACCTTGGCAGTCGCTACCGGAACAAATCGTAGGTCCGCCGTTTACGCGGTATACGCGAAACGTGCGTTATAAAATATTAACGTAAACGCGCGCGTTTGCTGAAACAATGCATATAGAATAGGCGTTCGGGCCTCATCGCTAAGGTGGGCACATTATCAGAATGGTGCGCTAATGGAATTGAGCATTTTTATTTATTGACCCGTGTGTTCATTGGTGCGTGGCGTTTACGTGTATCGCGGCATAACTCACCGTTTATGATTATTTTATTAACGTTTTCATGTTGAACGTCTGCTCTACAGCTGAGTTAATTGAATTACTACAGCTGAAAGAAATAATTAAAAAGAAATAAAGGCTCTCATGACTTATTTTTATACGAGTAGGATAGTTTATAATGCCATTATCACTCACATGCATCGAGCACCTTGTAATCCTTGGTAGGTACCTACTGTGCAAGTAATCCTAAGTGTGACTCTAGTCGAGGCAAAAATAAAATAAATGTTAAGAGTAATCAGACTTTTATTTACGTAACCTACTGTTTAAAGAGCTATCTAATTATTACCCTATCCACACGAGAGTACCCACTTATAATGCAGTTCACAGAGCTCGCAGTGCATATTGCAATTCGATAAAGTTATTCGCGTTCAATAACGCGAATGATCTGACTTTTCCCGTTTTTCCTCTACGAATGGCTACTCCCTTCCTCTTCCCCCACTCCGACGCCTCCCCCGGCCTCCCCTTGCGGTGCAAAGTTGAGGGCATTAGCGTGTTATCGGCGGCAGCGGCGTGAAGAAGGCGCCCACCTGAACTGGTATTACACCACCCCTGACGACACGTACAAATTACGGTCGAAGCAAATTTCGACGAACACATTGCTGGCTGAAAATGAGCGGCTAAGGAAAAGGAACAAAGAAACCACGCATTGTAGGTAAAACATTGCATTACCCACTCACTCTCTAGCATCCCTAATAGGTGTAACAGATACTATCTATAAGCGTTGAGATGTGGGGATAGGTGGGAAGCGTGAACGTGTTTTGCAAACCAGCCGAGGAAATAAGGTGTCCCCAATTTTACTTTGTCGACCGCCACTGATAGCAGATAATGTAGTGTTACGAGGGAACTTTGTAAATGGAACCTTTTTCGTTATATTCCACGAATGTTATGGTAATTTCGCCGACAGACCTTTGAGAGCAAAACATTTTTCAAATTATTTGTGTTTCTGAGATGTATCATGTAGATTATTTACTCACCGTTTATTTTGTTTATCAGTAGATCACACGTAGAAAAACATTTTCCTACAAATAACTGGCGTCGTGCGTACCTTCAATAGGATTATAATTTATTGCGTTAGTATTGAAAACGAATTGTTCACATCGAGTATTTCGCACGCCTATCGTAATGCATTCCTAATCAAATCCATGCGGTCACAGACAAACGCAAGTATCAAGTTTACGGGGCAGAGGTCCCGCGGGCCCTGAGCCCATTGACAGGTTATTGATACAAATAGTCTTCCCCTCCCCGCCCTACCGCACCCTGGCACTACCCCGCCGCACCCCGCACCCCAGCACCCCCCGACAACACCAATAAAACCTGATTGATATTGTGTAAGTGCGCCCGGAAAATGTGGGAACTCGATTGATGTTACAGCCAAATTCGATTGGAGGAAAATTGAAAAGAACCGCAGTAACAAAGAAACTTTCATTCTATCTGAAGGTGTTAAAGTCGAAAATTGATTGGTTTAGGGAAGGTTTAATGTCTTTTCAGCATCGGGACTTGTATATTGATAGTAGTCGGAGGCGTGAATAGTGTTGCCTAATGGTGGAGCTACACGTGCTCCTTAGAAGTACAGGTACCTACATGCGTATTGGTAGTAGAGGTAGGTACTACTTTGTAATTATTGGTTCCGATAATTCGATTCATTGTATGTTTACATGTTTGAGCTACTTAATACACAATGCGATTATGTAAATAGGTACAAGTAAAACTGTATAAGGCAACATCTAAGTACACTAGGAATGAATAAAATGCGTTTTAACGCATTTTCCTGAATTTCATTTATGAATTCATACAAAATTAAAGATCTTTTATTTTCTATATTATATACTTTTAGAAAACTTTTTTTCCATAAATATTATAAATGCGAAAGTGCGTCTGTCTGTCTGTCTGTTACCTCTTTACGCTTAAACCGCTGAACCGATGTAGATGAAATTTGGTATAGAGATAGTTTGAGTCCCGGGAAAGGACATAGAATAGTTTTTATGCCGATATTCCCACGGGATCGAAACTTATGCAGGTGAAACCGCGGGGCGCTGCTAGTATAATATATGTATATAGTGATAGTGACGGAATTTTAGTACCCAGTTACGAATAAGAGGAAACTTAGCCCAAATGATTTCTAATTACTTTACTGAAATATGACAGAATAAAAACATTATAACACATAAAATTATAGACTGATGGTTATTTAAATTGCGGTCACTGTCTAACCTTAGCTTAACATTTGAGTACCTACTTCACGGAACAGTGACGTATCCGCGTGGGCGTTATTGACATCGATACTCGATAATATATCCAAAATGGTAGCAAAGAGACATGTCTCAGACCTGCAAATAGTACAGCTTAGTATATCTTGACGAGACAGTGGCGACCTCAAGCGGTGTAGGCGGTAATTAACAGCTGATAGGCGTTACAACTAAGACAAGTTGACATGTACGATTTTACACTGGTCATTTTCGACAAGGCTATCTCTGTAGTTGAAAACTACTTATTGTAGGACAGGTATTTATAATTTTGCATAAGTTTTGACAGTTATGTGTAACTGTGTAAGTGTGTCGAGGTTTCTGTAGTGTTATGGTCGCAATAACTTACCTACTACGTTTAAAAAATCTTAATAATAGACCCACTCCCGCACCCTGTTATATCTATAATCTAATTTAAAGAAAAAACATAAATCAAAAATTGATAAAAATCCATTACCAACCATAATTAATCACTATTACTCGCTGCCTCAAAAATTAGTCACAGTCATTTTAACAACAAAAAAATCAGACAAACGGTAGCCACAAATCCAATAAATCACTTAACAGCGATTGAAAAGCGAACAATAATTGAGACAAGCAACAATTTTGCTTAGTAAGACCTCCGAGGGCCGACCGGCCTCGGCCAGCCAAATGGAATATATTCCACTCCGATCAGTCCCATTTTTACGGCACACTTGAGGGTTAACGGGTGTGAATGGCCACCCCATTGTGGGAAAATATCTATTAAATATTTATGAACTTTATATTGAGCTCTGAATATTACTTGTATCGGCAAAATGTAATGTTTATAGTAATGTGCTGTGGGAGTGTTTTTATAGCTCATAACTGCTAAGTAAAAATTGATAAGTACTTAGATCGTAACGTACATGGGGATATGGAGGAGCTTTCAAGGATATGTATATTTTGCTCCGAATATACCAATTAATGTTCATGAAGGTTCACCTATGGAACACACTGAATAAATAAAAACGAACAAACTAAACTAACATTGTAAACTACACAAATTAAAATTAAAAACTTGAAAACGCAGAGTAATTAAAATAATCAAAAATAATTTATAAAGTCATTGATACAATAACGAAACCAAAAATAATTGCCAAACAACATAACAATAAAATCATCGAGCTATAACTATCGATAGGCATTTGCCGAAATCCCCCGACGCAGGCAATCACAGAGCTCAATGAGAATAGTGCAGGGCCGCATTACAAGCGTGGAATAAATCAATTACCAACACCCGCCGCGACAATTACACTTGTAAAGTTGTTTCGTGGTGATTTACCCACCCGCACACACCCTCACACACACGCACACACGCATACGTGACCCCTGACGTTTTGGTAATAAGAGTATCAGTGTCGCTGTCTGTTCCAAACTACACTCACAAGCTTATGATACCCCAATCAGGCGACCCTCTGATTTGAGAGAATGATACCTTGATTTACACAAAGGAAATTAAACTTTAGTTCTTTACAATAGAATACGTTTTTGCCGGCCTTGCATTCGAAGAAAGAGTTTTCACAAATAAAGCAACGGATTCTGCTGTACAGCAATTTTATTATTATGAAATGAGTGAGTGTAGAGGCGTAAAATTAACTTGTCGGCGTCGGTCTGAGGGAACCTTTCCATTGCGAACTGTTTCCGCCGAGATGTTATAGGCGAGTAAATGATACTTTATACAACTGTTGTTGTATCATTAGGTAGGATCAAGTTATGAAGTATTTAAAATCATAATTGAATACTGTAATAAGTTTTTATGGGGGAATATTTTGTTTGACTCTGACAATTAATGGAAAGCAAATTGTGTGTTGTCACAGATATATGAAACCGGGAGTAAAGCGTGTTGTTACGTGTAGTGTTAGTAGTATCTATTTGAAAAAGAATTTGTCGAAAAAACTGTCGGAACAAACAGCAGCTAGCTGGACGTTAAAATTAACCTATACTCCTTTCAGCCTTTCAGAGATTTACAGTAGAGGTCTTTGCTGAAAACCCCTGAAAGGCGCATTTGCAATGATTATTATCATCATTAGGTATTGTAAGCTTTGTAAGTTAAGTATTATTATTATCTTAAGGGCGAATTGCACCAAACTATTATAAACTATATTAAGTCATATCCTAAGAATATTTTTATTTTATTTTTTACATGTTTTTCCATACTCAAACTGTCAGACGTCAAATTATTCCACGGATAAAAGACTTTGGTATAATAATCAGCCCTAACTTTACCTTTTGTAAACAAAATTAACAATCATATTGTATCGTTTTGAGAATTACATTACAGGTAGTGTCGTAAAAGACATACTCGTATTATGCTCCGATGAAGTACAAATAAGCACAATCCATTAGTAGTCAATAATTAAATGTCGATTCCAGCTACATAAACTTGCAACAGGACGTTATAAAAGAATAATGGCGAAGAAAATAAACTGACTGGCTTATATTATACACTTGTTTCTAGAAGATTTCTCATATCCTGTGTCCATTATGATAATTACAATAAACATTGTATGACTCATAAGTAGTCATTAAAAGTTTATTTGCAATTCTATGTACGAGTTAACACAAATACAATGACTTCCTTCACGCAAAATCCAGACAATATAAGGTTCCTACAGTTTATAGACTTTAAACCAAGACATAAATGGATAGGACTATCCATTTTTAAACGAAAGATGCGCAGAGATCTTAGAGATATTACAATACGTGGCTCTACAATTGGAGACAATTCTAAAATTCGTCTGGTACATCTTGGGCAGCTTCAATACCTCCTTCACAATCAGCCTATATTAATGTTCCCACTGCTGGGACACTGGCCTAATCTCGGTGAGAGGGAGTGGGTCGTAATCCACCACACGGGCCCAGTGCGGGTTGGTTGGTGTCACATATATGTCTTAAAATTTTTGGTTCTAGGACATGCCGGCTTCCTTACTATGTTTTGCTTTATCGTTTTTGAGAGCCGCCTTGTGGACCGGTAATTTGTCATACAACAATTTTGTTTGTACCAACGCGTGCAATGATACGAAAAACGAAGATTAATATTCACAACGCAGACAAGATAGATCTACTCTATCACCCTATCAACGCCCCATAAGTGTGGCAAGAATATCAAAACACCAAAAAACTTAAACACTCATCTAATGTACCATCATCATCTGTGTAGCCTTTTCTCAACTACGTCGGGGTCGGCTTCCACTCAAACCGGATGCAGCTAAATACTTGTATTTTACATGGAGCGACTGCCTATTTGACCTCCACAACCCAGTAACTGGGTAAATACGATACCCCTTGGTAAGACTGGTTGTCTTGTCAGACTTTCGGGCTTCTAACGGCCCGTAACGATCACTGTCAAAGTTCCACGAATGGCAGCCGGGATTTAACTTGTTTTCCGAGGCACGGAGAGATCTTGTTATGTAAAGATGGTCACCCATCCACGGACCAACTGCGGCAAGCATGACTTAACTTGATAGATAGACCCCTGCGGCTGTCTTTACTTAGTCACAAGCCCCTCCGCACCTAATGTTCATTAGTTGCGGAGTACCTATAAGTATGATACGGAGTATGACTATGTAGTATGGTACCATATTTCGGAATAAATACATGCCATGCTATTAAATTCTGAGTACAAGCCAACATTATTGCCAACGGTGTAGCTACAGCAGCATAACTTGTGCAGCTTGGTTAGCAGATTATTTTAGCTTAGCTCAGCTGTAGCTGCAAGTTTAGCAGTCACCACATTTGCCAAACTCCGACGTAACTACTAGTTTGTTAGCGGGGCTTGCCTGTAGCGGCTAACGTTTTTCAGTTAATCGGTTTTAAGCTTCAGGTGGACGATATTGCTGAGGATTATTTATAACCCAATGCTAGTTTTGTAATAAAATGAGAACTGAAATTAAATAAGGTTGATATTATTGCTTTTTTTTCAATGGCATTATGAGCAAAAGTAACAGTAGGTACTCTTATGCTATTGCACTAACATGGCAATAGCATAAGAGTAGATAGTACTAGAGTAGATAGTACTAGAATAGATAGTACTAGAGTAGATAGTACCTCGTAAGTACCTATGCAAAATTTCTTGAATCTTTAAATGTATCTAGTTAGAAACTAAATAGGGTAGCACGGACATCAACGCACAGCCTTGGATTCAGCACGTTTATGACTGCGGCTGCGTTGCAATTTTTCGTCGGTTATTTATTATTGCTGTCCCATACATTTTAACCGCGTAGGTATGGCATTTTTCAATGAAACAGCAGATTTTATTGATAACCGATGAAAAATTTATACTCTAAGAGGTCAGTCGATTAAATAGAAAAATTACATTTCTTGCTAAAAATGCCCCCTTTTTAAATAAATCAATTAAAATGATCACACCATCATAATAATATGCAATTTAAAAAAATATATGTATATATATATAAAACTAAAAACTTTAAACGCATGTACTTTTTTTTTATTTTTTTCATTTGCCTGCGCTGTCCCACTCCTGGGCAAAGGACGAGCTGGATAGGTTCTGTCAAGACTGGAAGGAGGACGCGCGGAAGATGGAAAGAGTGGAGGGAGGCCTTTGCCCAGGAGTGGGACAGCATGAACTTATTGTAAAAAAAAAAAAAAAAAACGCCGCTTTTCTATATAACTGACCATGCTGAATACTAGAATCACGGTTACCCGGCCACCTTGTACCCTATATAAATGTATAATATGTATTTTCTATTGAACAACTTGTCAATAATTTATACCTACGTTTTCAAGTCTAGCAACCAGAATATGTAATGCTAGCCAATGTTGCTAAAATAAACAAGACTATAAAACTAAGACGAAGTGCCCTTTAACTCAACACTTTGTTTGCATCCTATCATATTTCCTTCCCCTTGTTTTTCAACGATCGCCGCTCACATACCTACATGCAATGAACATCTGCAGAAGGCAAGTCAGAATAATAAAATTATATTAAATGTCAGTATTTTTAACAACTCATAAAAGTGATCTTTAACTTTTGTTTTTTTTTTTTTTGCTAATTCTAGGAGTGGCTTTAATTATTGCATTTAGTCAGATGACTCTATCAGAACCTATATAAATAGATGACCCAGACTGAATCAAGGTGTTTTTATGATTATTTTGTGCTTGTTTAATAAATAAAAGAAAGGAGACTCTGGTAACGATTCAAAAAGAAGAAGATACTTGTAACCACAGAACAGTAAAAGTTTACTGTTCTGTGGTCGTAACATAGACTTTGAATGTAAACCCCTTAGAATCGGGGTGATGCTCCCCAGCATAGTAAGAAAGAAGTGACGCAACAAACTCCCCAGATTGTTGCGTCACTTCTTTCTTCTTTTCAGCTAAAGCACTAAGAAGTGGTGAAGCACGCTGTACTGTCTTGTGTAATTTGAGCTGATTCTCAGCCTAATTTGTTTTTTTTTTTACGCCTTTTTAAACGATAGGAATCCTTTTTCCTGAAACAACAAATATTCGATACAGCACCCGACCATAACAGGAGTATCAAGTTATTTCTTCTTTTTATAATCATTACCAGGGTCTGCTTTTACGTTTTACGCTTTAAGGCTTCCTCAGACAGGCGCGACGCGACTCTTGCAGAACAATTTCTATAAAACTTCATGGAAATTACTCTAACGGAGCGTCGTCTCTTTTACATCACTCATACACGTCCAGTCTTTTCAGCCAGTCTATTTTATATCCCGATGATACCCTCGCCTAAGCATTGTACCTCAAAATTCATGTCCGAACAAAATAAATTTTCAGCACACCTAAACAATATTTGCAGAACCAACATTCGTGATTGACGATGCAGCGCAGGAATCGTAAAACCCGATGCCTTCGGAATCGTTGGACGACGCGCGACGCGTGTTTGAATAATAACACATTTTATTTTATAGCCCACCATGTCGCCAGTTCACAGGTTTTGCAACATAAACCCTGTTAACAAAATATTAGCTAACAAGAACAGGAAGTTTTTGATATAGGTAGGGATCAAGGTTTTATGTAAGCATTCTGTAGTTTGAATAATCTATCATGAATTAATCTTTTTCATGTTTTGTTCAGTATTCTAGGACCTATAATTATGATAGATGCTCTATAAAAGTTTTTGGTTTAACTTTATGATCTTTTAAAATATGGAAGTTGCCTTTATGTAAGTAGGTACTATGGTTTAAACATTGTGATCACTTCGTTTGAAAAAAAATATAATAATTAAATTGAGTACTTGTTGCTTGCTTGTTTTCGATATTAGGTACTTGTCTTACTTATAGGTACTATCTGGTCATCACATAAAAAGATAATTGAGACTTAATAATGAAGACGCTTACGTTCTTATTTATTCGCACAAAAACACTATCTATATTGACATCTATCGGTTTACATGGAGCTGACCAACTTTAAAGACATTAATAATCTTTGTACCTTGTGTCAGGTTTGCTTATAATTGATTTAAGATATCGACTCAGTCCTTTTAAAACCTTGACTCGACTGCCTAACAATAGTCTGACTTTCGTGTGTTATTCAAAGCTCTAAAACTTAATATATTAGCCAAAGCTATAACACAATCCATAGAGTTGTGACAATAATGTGAATTTAGGTAGAAGAATGTATGTTGGTACTTCTACTTACCAAAGTTTTAAAATAGGTTAAAACTTCAGTACCTACCTACCTACTTACTCACAATTATTATAATAAAAAGTAGTATCATTCATCTCATCAGATTTGCAATGAAATTAACTGCAGTTCACAAACACCTTTTCATTTAATTTATGCATTAAAATATTTATAAAGAATACAATTGCAGGCATTAACTTTATTGTAGGTACAAGAGGTGTGGCCAAAAACATTTTATTATTGTGTTTTGCCCGTATAAGTTCACAAAAGAAGTAATTACATTTTATAATTAAACGAATGTCACTGTTAATTGGGCGAGGCGATGAAAAAGTGGGTGCTAGCGTGTTGATGTGTTTAATGCAAATATTGAACGTTTAAATTAAGTAATATATTAAAACAGTCGGTTTAATGTAACTTTCGGTTACCGTATTAATCGTTGTAGGCAATGTTTTTTTTGTTTTAATTGAAAGTGTTCGTTTCTGTAAGGTTATAAATGAAAGTTTGTAACTTGATATTAAGAAGTATATTAATAATAAATAACAATAACTGTTGATAACCGCTTGCAGAAGCTAACAGGAATAAACTATACCTAGTAATACCAGCATACTTTTGAATCTATGCCTATAGTACGATAGTTTAATTCTAGTTTTGTTTGATGAGCAGCTGTAAAAGGTTAAGAACATGTTCTTGATTTATAGGCGAGTGTTACTTACAAGAATATCTACTAAGTACTCCCTGAATAAGAACGTTGGAAAGGCTAGTCAATCACATTCACTTTATTTTTCATAAAGTCAGTTTTATACGTCAGGTTGACTCTCAATAAAAGTATATCTGTTAATACTGGGAGTAGCAAGGAATACACAATTTGATAAAGTATGTTCCCACTGAGCTTCAATCCCCGAGGCGGTAAGTGAATTAAAATCAAATGTGTGCTACGACAATCACAACTTAAAATCACGAAATAAAAAACTGTTTGAAATTCCGTGTCATATCGAAAATCTTCCGTAATATTTGATAAATTCCAGTTGATTGTATGCTTCGGCTTTGAAGGTTCTCTTCGGGTCGGCTTCGTCTTGAGGGTTTAGTGGTGGAGTGATGGATGGTCACCGTGGGAGTCGCCACAATAGTGCGGCGAGATGGTGGCTCGATAGCTTTCGGCAAACCGCGGCGTCACCAAGCGGAGATCGTATCTCAGATTAAACGCACAATGTGACAAGTCACTACGGACCGTATGGTGACGGATTTGAGGACTCGTGTGTTCAATGGTAGGTAGGCAAATGTATGTGGAGCTTACCTACGCGTATCGAGCAATGTGCTACGTCATGCTACGCTTTCGTAGCACATTTATTTTTCTTGTAAATATAGAAAATAACAAAATATCTATTATATTAATTCAAGAAGTTGACGATTGTTGAAAAAATATTCTTCTTCTTAAAACCTACAATAGTCCTCCAGACCGAATTTCGGCTATGACAGCCAATCTCAGAGGACAATACTCAATACTTTATTTGCCGCTGACACTGGCCATCTACGCGGGAGATATTATAGTGCACATGAGAGTGTGCAGACACAGGTGCGCTCACTCTTCCTTCACTTTCAAAGTCCGATGGGACGACAATCCGACACGACCAAAGATCATGCGCAGGACCAACGGCTTATCGTGGTTTCCGAGAAACAGGGGTTTTCACAGCCAACTTCCAAACTCCGGGCTGTTACTGAGAAATTTATAATAGAAAACCCAATAACACTTTGCCGGACTTGGGAATCCAACCCAGGACCTCACGCACAGTAGTCGCACTTGTGACCACGACACCAACATTACAGTTAACGCAAAGTAAAGTTAAAGTAGCAAAGTAAGTACCAATTCTTAAACAACGTTTCATCTTTTATTCTCCCATAGCCCTTCTCGTAACTCTTGTATAAAAAAAAAATATATTTAGAACAATAACACAAGACTAAGTACAACAAGTAAAACGATGACAGCTGCAAAAGTATAAACCGTAGCGCAGCATACCTATATACCTCATATCATACCTATATACCTACTGCTTCTATACAATATACATACATAGATTATATGCAATATGCTACATAAGTAAATGAGCAAAGGTTTTCACCTATTCGTTGCTACAATAGTTTATATCCTACTAACATTACGAGACGAAATCGCACTAGACTGAAAGTTCATCTATATATAGGTACAATTACAGATTTTCTATCGCTTATTATACGACTCCTTGAGCTAACTTATCGTCTCCACGTCCGGTACCTATGATGTATGACGCCATATATTATGTAATTATATCTGTAGGCTATATAGGAACTAGTCTAGTATCAGAATCGTCATCAGTAAGTACCTATTGCGATATCGAAGTAGCGCGGTATCGTGAACAAATCCGTTTCTATGGCTTCCGTCCTATTGTTAAATATATCTAAACAGTTAAGTTTCTAGTTTATTGTAAGCTTGTATGGTAATTTTATTAGGTTCTACAAAATATTGGGCATTTAATTACGTACTCAATGGAGCGACACCAAATCTGTTATTGTTACAAAAAAGTTCGGCACATTAAACACTGCAACATGTGAAGTTATAATGAACATCTAACAAATTGCCTAATTAGTTTAGGTACATTACACACAGACGAGTACGTTGTCGAATATCCTAATACCCAAGGTGTGCAGTTAGGAGCGGGACACATCAAACGCTGGTAATGAAAGTGGCCGCGCAGGCGCAGCGCCGGATGCGCCAATTAAACTATCACATCATTCATTACTTTATTACAGAACGTCCCCCTCATCGCACCTCAATTATATGATCGTAAAACTTGCTACATATTGTGTATACGCTTCAGCTCTGCGTCGTGTGCGCTTTCTACGACACTTTCTTTTATGATGGAGGCTATGAAAATTTTTCAGTTCCAAAAACTGAATTAGAACAAAGACTACTCCAGGTGCTTCCTTCGTTTTTTTTTTTTTGAGTGAGGGAAATCATCAAGTGACTCCTCCGGCTCTGGTTGGAGCGGAAGGGAGTGTCAGACTCTTACTGACTAAAACCCATCCATGTTCCTTCCTTAGCCCTTTATGTTCCGGGGTAGCGGTAACCCTTTCGGACAGTCCCGCTGAAACTCCAGATATTTCCTTACGAACACGTTGACTAATGTTTAGCGTATGAATATTTTAGAATGAAATGTAACTCAACAGTTTCAGTATCCATGTAATTTTCAGTGATAGACGAATTGAAATTTTAGGCAAATGGATTCAAAGAAAGTTTTTAAGAATAAAACGAGTTTTTTTTACTACACAATAGGTACTCCGGAAGGCCATTTCTCGTAATTTAAAACGTTCAAAATCTAGTCGTAGTCTCATCTCAGCGACAAACAAATGTCAAAAACTTATCAAAAATGTAGGGAAATTAGAGGTATTTTTGACAGATTGAGACTGAGATCAGACTGTGAACGTTCTTATAATTACGAGAATTGCCCCTCAGCTGACCTAAGAGATGATATTAACTTCATCGATCATCCTGTGAGGAACCACAAACGTTTTAGTATATACTGTTAAAGAGAAAGCTTTGCAAGGTAGTTTAATGTTATTCCAGTGATACTTTGTAAGGTTTATAGCTCATGTAGCGTACACTAAATATGTTGAGCCTCAACAGTTTCTAAAACTTCACTCCGATCGCGAATGTAACGGTCACTTGACGCAAACGAATACTATAAAATCTACTTTGTTGACATCACGAAACACGTTAGCCTTACGGTTTAGATGGCTATAAAGATATAAATGTTAAGATTATGTTATTTTCAGATCGATAAAAACCCTTGGTAGACGAGGAACTCCAACGTAGTGTCGTGTTAGAAGGTGGGTAATCAGTAGCGGTAGTAAAATTAATTGCATTAAAGGTTATGATCGTGGTTGTTGAGTTGGTAAATGCTATGGAATGTTGCCTTATGAACGACGGCTATGTTCACTTCAGTGATCTGTTACATTGTTAAGGCATTTACTTTCATCTATTTCGTAGCTGATGTCCAACTTTTCTCTTTACTACCTAAGTTATTGTGAGAAATCATTTCTTACACCTCTTTCATAGCCATTTACAAAAGTATATTAGTAGGTAGTTTCGATGAGAATATCTTGTAGGTTCAAAATCAAAATCAAAAGTAATTTATTCAAATTAGGCTGAGAATCAGCACTTTTCGAACGTCAAAATTACAAAAGACCGTCCCCCAAAATGCCCGCCCTGCACCACTTCCTATATAGTGCTTTCGCTGGGAAGAAGAAGTGGCGCAACAAACTCCCCAGCAGCACAGCTGTCTGTTCGGTTGAAAAACAGTGCCAGTGAGAACTTATGCTGAAAACCAGCTTTATTCGACTAAAGTGCCTTCGAATACTTTATTGAAGTAAAGAACCTCTGACTTATGAAGTAAAGCTAGCTATTCACTAACAGCCATTTAGCATAAATCATAAATATCGTTTTAATGTTGAATCAAAACCACAATCTATTTAAATAAAACAAAGTCGTGTTAGTTACACCATTAAAACTCAAGAACGGCTAGACCGGTTTTTACGATCTTTAATTGTTTCGATTTGTCTCTATTTGATAATTAATTTTTTCATACAATTTGTTCTTATTTCGCTCGGTCAGCTTGTAAGGAAATATAGGAAGGTGTCTGTTACTCGAAAAATGGAACACAGCTGACGGGCTGAGTCTGAATTAAGTATATTGAGCATCTGATTATGACCACATACAGGAAAAAAATAACCAGTGCGCAAACTGTAACCATGAATTCTTGATGTTCTTACATACAAGCATTAGCTACAAAGTACAATCGGAACACTCTGTATAAGTAACATTTCCTTGCACGGTTCGTAAATCGCTAACAATTAACAACAATGTTGTCAAGTTGCGCTTGCGCCGATCGTCTGTTAATCGACGATCGTTATAATAACTGAATAATTTGACGGGCAAGAATGTGTTACGTGATGGATCTACCTGCTTTGCTATTAATCAGGAATACTTATCTAATTACCTTGATGTTACCTAGATAGGTACTTCACACCCATACAAATATACGGTCTATCTATTTTATTATCTTATAAGCATGAAACTTTTTTTTTGTTAGCCTATTTGCAGTCCCTCTGCTGGGCGAAGGGCAGTTTTAAAAGTATTTGGATCATTTCTGTTATCATCATCTTTGTTTGCAAAAAAAAAATCTTTCGGGCAACCATTAGGTACTATTTTTAATTGCACTATGGAGTTACGAGCTTAATCATTACTTTGAAACTAACCAACATTGAAGGAAACACTGAGCCATGATTTATCTGTAACTGTATTTTCTTTTGAACTGAGGGCTTAAAAAGGCCACTTTGGCAGAATCATAAAACAATTCATATCACGCAATTCATCTGTATGACAGTTTTGTATGGAGATTCGTAAAATGCTATAAAATTTATCCAAGAAATATTTGGTCAAAAACTCAAACTCAAACTCAAAGCATTTATTTCAATTAAACCATTTACAGGCACTTTTGAATTGTCAATAGGTCAGTCAGAAAATATGAAGCTAGTTGCCCATTCCAAAGCGTAGGTACCTATGGAGAAGAACGGGCAAGAAACTCCATGGACACTCTTTTAAATTATATTTTACAAAAATATTAGTTACATCATTAATGTTGAATTTATAATTATATGTGAGAACGATGTAAAAAAAAAAATATATACGTACGCGTTCAAGTGTCCAGAGTACAGCAAATAGTACTTAACAAAACAATAATCCAAAAGTAAAATAATTAAAAATAAGCCGAGGCAGCCAAGTGATGACCAGTCCCAACTGACGGCGCCCGTTCACGAACATGACGCATAGATCAGCACCATTCAGCTCAACCTCAAAGGTCTTACACTCGTCTGTCGTACAAGATATCCATGAAATCTAATATTTAGTACACAAGGGCTATAAATCAACATTACCTAAACTTGAACTGTTCACTTTCAACAGGGAAAAGACACGTTACAATTTTCTTTTAACTCTAACATCCAAAGATTCTATGAAGTAGTACAAACTTGCTAATTTATCTCTAAGTAATAATAATTCTGTGCACATATCCTTCTTAGACGAGGCGTTCTGACGAAAAGTTTAAAAATTGCAACTGCAAGTTTGAAATTCGAACGAACATTTTGGATATTTTTATCGATTTTGTTTGTTCTGCTTCCATTTCGGAATGCGTATTAATGGCGTATCAAGGGTTCATATTTTTTTAAATGTTGTAATTGAAAAAACCATTTCGAGGAATAGCGTTACTAATCATTATGGACTAATTAATTTACGAAAAATATTAATATTTATTGATATTTTTGATAAAATACGATTGACCTTCTGTGCCCTTCAAATTACGTCACCTGCGACCGTACAGTTTAGTATCGTTACCTCAAAAATAAAATAAAAAGTAAGTGGCAAGTATTGTCTACAATCCGTCAGTGTCAAGTGTAAAATTATTATATAATGTCAAAAATATATTAAATTTAAACATTCCGATTTGCCTCTTATTCATCTCGTTTATAAATCTGATTACATTGTTTCAACAATCGACAATATTTAATATGTCGGAAGAGCTATGGAATACAAAAAAAAAATGGAATGAAATGCTATGGAATGAAAATTTTTAATAGATTGATACTTTGACACTTTGACAGGTGTCATAAGGATGACGTTGTGTTGACAGATTTTTTTTTTTTTTCTATACTTGTGAGGCAACAGCACTTAATCTTTAGTGCCACTGATGACGTAACCGACCTTAAAAATTTTAAATATTAAAAAAAAAACTATTGAGCCAATCATCAAAATATATTCGAATAGTTTCTCAAAATGCTCTAAATTTTCAAAAAATAAAATCTAATGGTTAGAAATTTTGGACAATCCCCATTCGATCTATTAGAAGCCTACTTTTCAAACAACAAGAATTGGAATTTAGCTCTACAGTGGTATGGTGAAAGGGCCATGTAAAAAATGTTATTTACAAAAAGTCTTATGAGACTGTAGAATACCGTAGGTTGGACCGTTGAGGCAGGTTGAAGTAGAAAATGTTTTACGGAGCATATGATACAACACAACACTTTGCAGAAGGCTACACGACGTGAATTTCAAAAAAGACAAGTTGAGTATCCGTAACGAGGGGTCTCATTTCGAACAACTTATCAGTTAAATTATTAAAGTGTGTAACAAAATAGATTTTGAATAGTTCAAGCATCAATGTCTTGCTAGGTAATAAATTTCTTTCATGTTTACGTGTCCTTCATTATTAGAATTGATGATAAAATAAAAAGAATGTTAGATTTCAAGATCTTTTTTATTTCAAATGTTTATTAGAGAGATTTAATACTAAACAATATTCCTATCGATTAGTAAATTAATTAGGGAGTGTTTATTTTTTATTTTTAGCTGGTTCTATTCCCGGTTTAGGTAAGCTAAAGGAATGTTTCCTTTAAGTAACATAATCTATCTTAAGGGTTTAAAGTGGTTTCCCTTCGGATATGTATTTCATACCCTCGTCAGCGTTCACTTTATGCTAGATTGTAAAAAAAAAGGATTAAGAAAACCCTTATTGAGCTTGGTAAGTGCATCAACAGAGTAAACAATTCTTTGATTCTTTGAACAAAATCGTGCCGACTTTCCGTGCTCATCCACTCAAACGCAATAAAGTTATAATATTCTTATTTTTATTACGACAAAAACATGTCTGTTGGTAAACGTGATATAATCGACAATAGCATGTTAATATGCAACAGTTTAACGTTAAAAATTTTAGTGCTTGATAACTAAGGTGATTTTACACAAACTTTATAAACAATGTCTTAGGTGCTAAAGTTTTTCCTTTAGTATTTGATCTTTGTGTTATTTTTTCGTGTAGATCAAATATACGATTTTAATATCTCTTACTGTGACATTTCTTTCTGGGCTCTGGATTTTCATTAAGGTAATAAGCCAAGGACTTTCACCATAAATTAGGTAGGTACTTACATTAAAATAGACATCTTCATTTATCTCAAAAACATAGCAAATTATAGTCGTATTTGCTTTCCATGCAAAAATCAAAACATTGTTCATCAGCAGCTGCGCCAATTTGCCAATACATGAGAAAGGCAGTCTGAATGAAACTGATCCCAACAGATACAAATGTTTATGAGCAGCACGCATTTGCTGCGGCATCGCCTGCATCGGTGTGATATGCACCGGTCGCCGGTCGCGGCGAGGCGTGGTCGCGAGATGTTATCACACCCATTAGCGGCCGTCGCGCCCAGCCACTATCTGCCACATCGCCACAACTTGCACCACAATCAAACATCATAATTCACACATGCAACACACAATTACTAACCTAATCATCTCACTATAGGACTCATTTTTCAGTATCACCTTAAAAATCATAAAGGACCTTACTCAGACACTGACAAATGAGACTCATCTTTCTCTATTTTGTAATATTGTCGATGTGAATTTTTCCGCGTTAGATTTTTGTTAACATCGATGCGTATCACATTCGTAATTTGCGTGATTCGGCCGTTTTCGTTGATGATAGGTCGAAAGCCTTCGTCAAACGTCATTATGTTGGACAGAGCTATTTGAGTAGCTATTCGGAGAATGTCTCGCCCACGCAACAGACTAGATGGGGCCTAATGCGTTTAGTATTGAATACAGATCGATATCGATCTTCTTCGTAGAATTTCGACGGCTTTGCCGTAAGGAAAGTTTATGCCATCAATAATAGCTTAAAGAGCTTGTCAGTGATGTGTTATGGCGTGATATTTTATTGATTTTAGATATGCTTTTATAAAGAAGAAAGCACTCGTAGTATGCTTCTAAAGAAAAAGTAAGTACTATTTTTGGATGTGAAGTAGTTAGATTTACTAAACTAAATCTTTCATAGTATCTTAGCGCTTGAAGATTTGATTGTTTAACTTCTGAAAAGCCATATCCTTTCAATAGTTACATTTTAATGTTATTCATTTACCCGTTTACGGAATAAAACGAGCTGTATGGCGCTGAAAAGAATCAGTAGGTAGTGCTCCGTTTTGCATTAATTTTTTGTTGAATACTAAAAAGGGAAGGGAGACTCGCAGTTGTGGAGATATTATTTAATGCTTTTAAGAATTTAACATGAATATCCCACAAACATCTCTTATCTTCTCATACATCACAAAGTTAGATTTTCAAATTGGTTGGAATGCAAAAATGCAAAGTTTTTGCTGTAACACAGTATTATGGTGATTATACAGTGTTGCTAGATATTTTCATAATGAGCAGTCGTTATATGTAGGCGAGCAAGCGTGATAATTGTCGGCTGATCATCGTCCGAAACATCTGCTACTCGATTGCACTCATCGCCTACTTAACATGCACCATGGCAATTTTTTTTTATTACTTTATAATGCAGTGCGGAAACCGCAAGAAAACTATTCGCAATTATCGATGTAATCGAAATTAAACACGATTTCATGTTTATTTCATTGAACATTTAATAGAATCTAAATCAAAATCATCATAGTGCATGGTATGCAAGTAGTGCATGCAAGCAACAGCAATATTTTAATAGCAACGTAGCCAACATGTTTTGTTGAATATTTATAGCATGTGCACCTAAATCACAAGAAATGTTTCAATTTTATTTCGAGTAGACAGGGTTTTTATTTTTGTTCGACGCATGCGTCCAAGTGATTTATTTAGTTTGAGGAATAAATATTCTAGGGCTTAGAGAGAAAGGAGAACACCAAAGACCAGTTCCAGTCTTACCAAATGGTATCGTGTTACCTAGTACGTACTGGGTTGTTGAGGTCAGATAGGCAGTCGCTCCATGTAAAATACTGGTATTCAGCTGCATCTGGTAAGACTGGAAGCCGACGCCAAAATAGTTGGAAAAATGGATAAGCATATGATGATGACAGAGAAAGGAGAAAAATTTAACATTTATTAAATGTGTACCTAGATATTGTAACAGTATCGCTTCTGCTACTACTTTCAATAAAGTGCATGGATAGACCATCTTGTCTGGAGCAACCTTTTTGCTGAATATCACTTAAAAATACGAAGTAGGGTAGATATTCAGAAAGTGTTACAACGTGTCAATAGCTTTAATGGCCGATTCCTACAATTTACGGACCGTTATTGGTTAAAATTAAGACTCTTTTACGAATATCTTTACCAATAATTAAACAAAAAACTTATAGCTTGACATAGTCAACCCTCCCATCTGGAACTAACTAACGCAGGTCAAATTAGCTTACAAATCTATTATATATGCCCAGTTTAGCAACAAAAAATGCTACCATTGTTTATGCAAAACGATTTGTTTTTAGTTATATGAACCGAGCTTATAAATAAAAGTTCAGGAGCAGAGCCTCAATAACATTACCGGTTGGAGAAAACTTTTCATTCCACCAATTTTTTTGAAACGTAGGTATTAGAAAAGTCTAAATTGCTGAAAGTAAATTCTAGGGCTCGGCTGACCAGCCGTGACTATAGAGATCGAAAGTGAATCGATCGGGGTCAGGAGCAAATTCAACTCGATCCTCCTTTACCTTTATTATTTATCTGAATCACCTAGTCTATGGACTCTTGATAGAGGCCTATTTTGCTCTCTTATAGCGTTTGCACCTACAGTTATAGTACCTATTAGAAATAGTAATTGTAGTACTAATAAACGTAGTATATCAGATGAATAGTTACGCACCGATTTCTCTCTTTCAGTCGTCAATAATTTCACATTCAAAAAAAGAAGACAAAGCGTTGTGTAACTATACAGACGATACGCTATAGGTACAACGTTTATTAGTAAGGGGGTTAAATTATAATACATACCTCGAAGACCTCGAATTATTCAGCAGATCTTAAGTTGTAGATACATGTTGTGTTGTAGATACATTGTTAGACATAGTAAACACATGGGCTAAGTACCTAATGTATCTAAGAAAACTGGCATAATTTACGATGCCATTGCACTTCCTTCCTACGTAGCGATATCATTGAACAAAGATCGATATCACCAATACCGGCTACGTCAAATAGCAACAATTTATGATTCGCGTAGCATACCCGAGCTGCGCGGGCGTCGTGACCGGCCGCGAGCACAGCCGGCCGCGGGGGGGGAGTGTTGTCGGCGAGAACAAAGAGCGGCAGTTCAAACGTGCCGCCGCGATGCCCGCTAATAAGCAATAAACAAGGGGGCGGAGTCGGGGGGCGCACCTGAGGGATCACCTCGCGCCGCGCGATGCTGCGTCCTCGCGACCTGAGCCTGCGCCGGCGCGGCGCAGCCACACGCTCGATACAGATTTGATAAAATTTATGAGCGGAGTGTTTCATTTTGTTACCTAAGTGCAATCTGAACAATATTAGGAATCAAATGGGTTTTGAAAGACTTTAAAGAAATATGGGTACCTATCAAGGATCATGGTGTCTTAAGCAACTTGTTAAATATGTTTTATCCTGAAATTACGTGTTTTTTTTTTTCTATTAGTTCTGGTTTTTGTCCATCTTTAAAACCACACTCCATAACAACTTTAAATCCACATCAATTCAGTGAAAATAAATTAAAACTAGAAACACAAATCAACTACCAAGAATCGTGTGTCTGTCTATACTCTATAGACAAGCATCAGAGCATCGACGCTCACTTTTCAGAGCAATTAATAGGCAATAAAATGGCGCAAATAGCGACACATATTGTTGGCGCTGGTCCGCCATTACTGAGACAAGTAAAACTCTCACGCTCTGTACAGTCGACACGATGAACAACTAACAGTTTACTTACACTTTTGATGAGCGAAAATCT
This sequence comes from Gortyna flavago, assembly GCA_963669345.1. Taxonomy (NCBI): domain Eukaryota; kingdom Metazoa; phylum Arthropoda; class Insecta; order Lepidoptera; family Noctuidae; genus Gortyna; species Gortyna flavago. The sequence continues at coordinate 7,230,668 of OY770128.1, read as the reverse complement.
AAAAGTACCTAAAAATACTTGATGGAGCCAAAATTAAGTGCATTTATATGGTTTGATAGCTCACCGTATGACTGAGATTTGATGTTCATCGTCTTCTGCCTGCACTTGTCGAATGTTTTGTTTTTTCACTTTTGTTTTTTGACTGGACAGGTCCTCTCAATCTTTGTGGTTCTTTCCTCAAAAGACCATCTCAGACATCGATCTACATGGTCTTCATATAACCTGACCAAGATTATTTTGATGTCTGGACTAAAGTCCAGACAAACAAACTCAGAGGTCACAGTCTCTTTTAAAAAAGAGACTGTGACCTCTGAGTTTGTTTCGGCCTTTCTTCTCAGAGTAGTCAGATAGAAACGCCGACCTCATGGTCGGCGTTTCCTAAACTGGATGACTAGTTTTATAAAAAATATGATTGACGTGTAAAAGTGTTTGTACAAACCTACTTACAAATTAAAATCATTTATCATTCATTCTTCCCGTGACGTTTGACTCCCTTCTCTTTCATATCATTCCCCACACAATCCATCCATCTTTTCTTTGGCCTTCCTCTCCCTCTCCATCTACCAATATTCAACAATATTTTAGTCACATGCGTTTCCTCTCTCCTCATCACATGATAGATCCAAGGTTATGGAACGAATAGGACTAGACATCAGAATTTCATAACAAACATATTCAGGGAGTTAAGTATTCCTTAAGAAAATCTAAGAATAATTTAATTGACAATAAATTATGATTAAGTACATATTCTTCTAGAGGCTTTTCGTCAAAACCGTCTTAGAAACCTGACTACTGATATACTCTTCTGGCATCTCCTTTCTCCATTGCTACGAATTCGGAGTTCTAGCACTTCGACTGTAGGCACTCACGTACAATTTTTCAACCTGACTGTACCCGAGTGTATTAATTTTAATTGTTCTTGCGTGTCATCATATAAGTTGCAACAATCTGCTCTTTTTGGGTAATAAAAGCCGGCTCGATAATAACTCTCAATTACTGTAAAATTCACCTGTACTTTGAAACTCTTTTAATTTGAAATATTTTATTACTGCATCATAATTTATTACCCTTTCTTCTTTACTTTAGACTAGTCACACACCAAGTTAGTTTTAGTCAGGTTGTTTCAAGTTTTGTCTGCCAAAGTGCCAATTTACACACAACAGTTTGCTCTGCTGTAAAGTTTGGCTTGATTCCCAGTCCAAAGTTTTATAAATGATCTCGTTGCACTTGAGTTTGGTCTTTACAGTCATTCGGGTAAGTCGTAGAAATATGTCGCAAATCTTAAGATTCGAAGCTCATCTGCCATAATGCGGAAGTCCTCGAGTAGTCATCAAGTCTCAGACATTCCTGCAAATCAAAAGAAACCAACTATCGTGGAAGGCGGTGGGGTATTAACCCTCTGCCCGCCACCGCTAGTGCTCAACCGTCCAGTGCAGCGAAATGGGCCGTGATGGGCACGTTGCCGCCATTATCGTTATTATCGACCGACTACTCTGTCTGTCTGTCTGAATCTTGCGATCGCCTTGAGCTGTTTCTATTCGCGTTTATGTTATTAAGTTAGAATTTACTTAGCCAGTTCGCTATGAACAAAGTGTGAAGGGAAAGGAGTTGTTTTGAAAAAATAATTGTCAGAAAAGTATATATACCTAAGTAGGTATAAAAATATATGATAAATTTTTGCTATTTTAATAAAATAATATTTTTTGCAAAAAATCTTGGTTTTTGAATCAGATAGAGAAAACGATACAATTAAACAAGACGCAAGAAAGGAAAATCAAGAGTGTCAACTAAAAAAACAAATAAAAAAGTAGGTAAGTATTTGTTCACCCTACCTACATATTTCGGTAAACTGCAAAAGTTCCACGTGTTCAAATCTTTACTCTAGTAAAGATTTCGATATCACGTGTGAAAGATTCGAGCACTATTATATCCTTGATTGGCTTTTAGAAACACTGAGAACGTTCTAAGAAATAGTTAGCTATAATAAAATTGAGAACGTTCGAACGTGGCTTTTTAAAGTACCTAGGTACAATTTGCACAACAGTGTTGAAAACAACTAAAGTATACGTTCTCTAACCATCCACTCGGACTCGGAGACTGTAATAACGCAATGTTTATCAAAGTTCGCATTCGCACGTAGTTATCACAAGTAACAAGTACAGCGTAGTTAGGTAACCCTGCGGCGGTTAGTCTGTCCGTCTGTCGATCACATGCGGCTAACGACGTCTCCACTCCGCGCCGTGCCACGGTTGCCACCCACCCACACGATAATCATGCTACTTTGCACCAACTACCCTGTCAATCAGTCAATCAACGCTCTAACTGTGCCATGCCTCTAAACACACAAATCTATACAAATAATAAAAGTTAACTAATTTTATTTAGGCAGCAAAAACAGTCTTGATTTTTACAATTCGCACAAGTCCACGCCGCATCAATCGCCGTGATATCGCCAATAACAAAGCAATTGTTGGGAACACCGTGACGGAGTAATTCGTCGTTTCCCTTGCTGGACGCGACGATTAGCCCACCTCTATTTACTTGTCTATCCGATCGCTAGAGCTGGCAGCTGACGCCGGACGCGGCTGACAGACAAACGCCGTTACAACATTGACTTAGAAAAACGTTTGCCACGGACAACCGTTGTGCCGGCCCGGACGAGCGACACAAACATCTGGACCGCTCCCCGATTGATAGGTGCGGTACCTCGGTAAATAGCCCGTGAAGTGTCTCACCTGATGTTAACTTGTCTTTCTATTCCCATTTGATCGAATTAGATTAAACAAGTCACGCTTCACGTCCCTAACCGTAAGCATCGCATTAGCTTGCACTTTAAGTAATTCTACACTTAAATGTTCCCACAGGCGCAATATGAGCCGATCGCGATCGCGCATAGGCCACGACCGGGCACAGGGCTCGCACGTGGCACCTACAGCGTCTATCGTGCTTAATCACTGATAAATCTGCCACACCACGGGAACAATGCCAGTACGGCGCTCGACAAATGAGCACAATTAATGCCAATAATTTCAAACGTGCCGCCGAACATAAAACTCGCCCCAAACAGTACATAACATTCACTGAATATCTCGCTTAAGTACTTCGGCTTTCCGATTCCTTTTAATCGATGTCAGAATCTAAAATTAGTTTCCTTTCTGTGATGTTAGGTGCTTCGCGCGAGAATAGCACGTACATCTTTCAGCTAACAATGGACATTCGAACACGTCTTCTCTGACAGGATATTAAATCCTGGAGAGCTTTCTTCGAACTAGTGTTTCCCTTGAAAACTAATCAGCGCCAGCCATTATGGGATCAGTCTCCGTCTTTACGTACGCCAATATATCTCATGCGCTCCCCGGGCGAGGAGAGCGCTCGTCCCCAACGAATTAGCTCCGACAACGGCACAATAGTCCATAATTATGAAATGTGTTGTGATTCCAAAAGGATACGCAATTTTGCTCAGGCTGCGAACAATGCGAGACGGTAATGAAAGGAGTCAATCAGTCGATGTCTGCGAAATACGCCCGTGCTAATTTATGCATCGGCCGGCGCGCGGCCATTCTCTGCTTTAATGTCTCTCACGCAGACAAAGGGCGAGCCAGCCACATCAGCGCACGCTCAAATTGTAGCGAGTGCACGTGGGCTCTCCGATATCGTATCAATGCAACGTGGAGAAATATGAAAAACTAGAGTCATAGATATCGCGCTCATACGTGTGTCTTCCTCGCAGGATACGTGAGACCTATACTTATATCCTAGCCTCACATGAATTTATAGCGAACGCTGTATTATTTACTAGCATTATACGCACAATTTGCGAAGCTGTCGCAAGGGCCAGCTATAATTTCCCGATGGCAGCAGATCCATCAATACCCGCCTCGGGCTGCGGCCGCTTTCAATTTGTAGGCCGCTTACATCGCCGGCAATTACCGGACGGACGGAAGGCCGACCATCATCGATATACGCGCTTAATAATGCCTAATGACACTTAATAAAGACAGAAAATAAAAGTGTGACGATTATTTATTAGCCGTCTCGTAAATAGTAACGGTTCGTAGCTGTGGTTAAGAAATATAGCGTCCTTGATAGTTGATAGACCGGTGGGCAAAGTGTAAGGTTCGATTATTACAGTACCAGTTATTGTTTTATAGAATCAAATTGATAGCTTTCTTTTTGCGTAAAGTTGCAAATGGTACGTGTCTGATGCATGTTTCGAAAGACTACAATATGGAGCCAGCATGTTGCTACGAGTGTTCACGACATAGTTATTATCTTGACTTTATTGTTCTGTATATTAAATCCGCAATTGGGAATTGTTTTTGTACACAATTGGGAATTACATAAATTTTATTAGTTTTTGCAGACTGTAAAGTAATAAAGACGGCAATAGTTGAAGTTAATCAAGCGTGAAACGGACGGACCATGTTTGTTCACTGTCGGTAGTCTTTCCTTTTTTGTGCAATAAGTAATTGGTGATCTTAAACTGTATAGCAGATTAATCTGCATTTGTTTTAAGCAGTCGAGATAACGTTAGGCAGATAGGTACCTACCTACATGGTTTTTAAGTGAGTTGGGTTATTCCACCGTTTGCGATCTACCTAAATCTGCCGATTGAGAATTTAGCGCTCTTTTTGAGATAAAAAAAATCTCAGATGAGAAGCCGTCCTTCAGCTACAGTGCATAATTGGGATGGGAGGATCATAATATTTAGAGTGGTGAAATGAAGCGAGTTCTTACAGTAGGCAAGCACAGTCATTACTAAGCTAAACCTCTCTCTGCACCTATGATAATGCAATATAATATTAGTATGCTCTTTAACAGTCAACATCCAAATGAAGTAATTTTTAGCTTCACCGCCATCTATCGGTAGTTGGATTTGCAGCCTTTTATTATCAAACGTACTTGTATAAGGAAGGATGGCCTCGGGCTAGGTGGAGCGACGATCTTCAAAGTCAAAATCTTTTACAACGACTTCGCAAGGTTATCTGTCCATCTCTATCATCGACTCTCATCCACCGTAAATACAAACTGTAGGTGCATTAGTTGGATGAGAGTAGCCAAAGAATGAAATGGCGTGTGATTGGAGAGGCCTCTCGCCTCGAAGCGTTTGGCAGTGTACAGATAAGTATAGCATAATCAATCTAATGTTCCCACTGCTGGGAAACAGACTGTCTCTCTGTGAAAGGGCTGTACCTAACCCACTACGCGAGCCCAGTGCGGATTGAATCTCATCCAATTTTTGGTTTTGGACATGCCGGTTTCCTCACGATGTTTTCCTTCACCGTTTTAAGAGCAGGTGGTGATGAATTTAATTACACAAAGTAAAGCGCCTGTCTGGTTTCGAATTCCAACCTACGACCTGCAACTCGATAAGTCCGAGCCGATGCCACTGGGCCACCACTGCTCTACTAACTCTGGACTGCTATATACTGATGATGATCAGCAAAGTGCATAAAGCAGTGAGCTAGCTCAATAGTTGCCCTTGCATTTTTAACCTAGTTTGAATAACATTAGGGCACATTCTTAAAGCCTCATTTAGATCATACTTCGAGGTAGGTGGGTGTCATTTGTCTATCTATCTATAGTAGTTTAACGTGGCTTTGGTCGTGTAGGTATGAACTTTCAATTTTTTTCTTTATGTAGCAAAGTTCAAATGTTTTCTTTATCCACAAACATCATTCAATGTGAATAGCCTGTCTATATTTATTTATTTAATGCGCAATGTACACAACCATAGTTACAAGCTCATCTTAAACTAGTGAATACATGACCCTTTTGCCATTACCAGATTATTCCCTCAGTCAGGGACTTGGGAGTTTTCTATGAGTAAAATAAAACAACACTTATGTTTCATTTCGGTTTATTAACACTTAGGGCTCAACCCTGATATGTGTCGCTACTTCCGCGCGTCGCTCGCATTCCGTACAAATATATTACATCAGAAGAGATCATGTAAGTATAATGATACATCATAGGTAAAACTTTACTATGTAGAAATCAAGGATCCTTTGCATCACAGGCCACGAAGAAAACTTAGATCTACAAATCTCATGCCTAAATATCCAGACAAAGAAGTTAAATTACATAATGTAATTATAATTAATTAGTGCATCCATTAATATTGATTAGAGAAATAAAATATAAAATTAACCTAATTGGAATTCCAATATTTTCTTTTCAATTTATTTTTGAAGACTTAGATGCTTATAGGAGAGTGCAGATACAAACAATCCAGAGAACGTAGTTGACAAAGCCATATATATTTCTAAATTAATTTTATAAAGGAAGTGATCTCATATTTCTTTTAACAACATCCTTTTCCTAAAGTGGTTTTTGACTCGGTATTTAATCTGATTGATTGATCTGTAGATGTTGTGATGCATGTTTCCGTTTAATATTTTGTTTTTGAGCAACTTAAGTTATAAATGTCAGATTAATAGGAACTTATGATTACATTAGGTCATCACTTAGTTACTTAAGCCCCGTTCACACGATGCATTTTACTCTTTCTTTAATGAGGGAGTCAATAAAATTAAACAACAAATGACTTGCATCCTTTAAATTTTTTTTTTTAAAGGGGCCTCTTTTCATTTTGTTGTTGCTTCAACTTATAGTATACCACAAGCTATTAAATTGCACCATGCAAATCAGTCCTTAGTTCTATAAAATCGAACTAGTTTATATACAACAATTTGAAACAATTGACTGCAGCATACTAACAAAAGAATATCTAGGAACTGTTTTCTATAGATCAATATTACATCGGTTACAGTATAATGTTTACATCCACTTTATACGTAAAATAACTGTAAACACAGAAGGTCTATAAATATGTAAGTTAAACCCCATTAACATTATTGCTTGCACCCTCTCCCTCTCATCTACAATGATATTCCGACACAGAAGGGGGATTCGATGTTACATTTATCATCTTGTATTTATGATGTAGAATTAAACTTGTGCAAGTTTATTGATAGTTATTTTTATTGTTTAGTTAAGACATTTTGGAAAATTGCTTAATTTTATATGAGAATAAATTTCTCTCGTTTTACATGCCGAACAGAGATCATTAGGCAAAAAAAATGTAGTGCACTTCCTTCGAGGTATACAGGATATTTTGCTTATCTTTACATTGCAAGGAATACGTAAACGGTAAATACATAAGTACGACAATGTGAGCTTCCGCGACATATTTCTCTACTAAGACAATAGGACTTCTTCAAAACCTCTTATTTGATATAAACATCTAGGTGACCCATCTATGTACAGTGCTTATCCTACAAAAATAATTTACTCAACCACTATACAGTACATACATTTTCATATATCTTAGGGCTACAAGTAGAATATAAATAGTCTTATATATTAGAATGTATACACATAGGTACATTAAAGATTATACATCACTTCGGTTTGGAATTCGTCTCAGATGACGTTAATAAATCAGTTACTAATAAATTGAAAAGGACTAGCCACATTTGTCAGCTTTAATCATAACTTATTTAAGTTCGCATCGATTCACTTTTTCTTTTATTTTCAACATGCACGTGGTTAGCTGCTGCAAATTAATGCCGACAAGTGTGATTAGTCCCATAGAATGTGTAATGCGACACTTACATCATTCGATCGAATTTCTGGTACGAGTACACAAATATTATTTTTGTGTATCATATTAACCCCTTTTATTTATAAATGTTGTATAAGTTATGAGACGTTTAAACATGAAATATGTATGGTTAAACAGTCGGTAATCATTACTTACCTTTAAGCATCGTTTGATTTTGAACCCAAATATTTTGTAGTAGGTAAATGTCGCAGTCTTAATTTAACTTTAACAAATTCGTCAATGTTAGTATTATGTCATCTCGCATTCAGTATTCGTGGCAACGCTACATGAAGAGAAATCAACTCAAATCGACGAAGCTCGGCGCTACGAAAGTCGAAAGTGTCTCTGGGATCGAGTTTTCGCGAATACAATTTACGAAATAAGTTGCCATGCCAAGTTGAATGTGGACATTAATTAGGTATCTGGCATAATATATTTATATCTATAAAATTACTGGAAATATTTTATGTTATGGAATGTTTAATGTGGTCGAATCAAAGTTTCACGTTAGTATTTTTTAACAAAATTATTTTTTCTTTGGTTTATATCAATCATAATGATGTTATGTAAGAAACGAAAAAATAAATGATAAATGGAAATAAAAACTAATATGTGCAGGTAACTATTGTTAATTAATATTCATTTCACTCTACATTAATATTACTTTTCAATATTATACTTTCGGGTAGGAACCTTGAAATTATGTTTTAAAGTACACAATATACCTATCGACAACCTCTTAAACTACTCAGTTACATACATTCGTCTATTAAGGTACTAATTTGAAACTCACTTTGAATAAAATAAATAGTCTTTTACTAGCCGGTCTCATCACATATTATATAGTCCAAGCGAGTAACTACTACAAGTACTCGATAATGATTAATGTTGGAGCGGTCGTCACAGCACGTTTTCGTTCAAACCCGGGGCATGCCACAAACTTCCAAATCCAGGTAAAGCGCAGTCTGTTGCTAATGAATTGATTGCCGTGTTTTATATTTTGGCAGTTCATCGGTAGAGCGTAAACAGACTGACTGTAAGAACCCGTGGCAGCCCTCACGTGGTTAAAAAAACATAGTCCAAGGAAGACCATCGTGGCAAGTTCACAGCGGATGTCTAGGCGAAGGCGAGTGCTGCGGGCGAGGCTGCTGGGGAGGCGCGTTGGGGTGCGCGGGGGGCGGGTAGGGGCAGTAGCGCAGCGGCGTGGGGGGCTTCTGCAGCCACAGGTCGTGGGGCAGCGCCAGTGGCTGCGGCCAGGCGCTGGGCCATGCTCGGCCACCGAGAGCCAGCAACTGGAGTGCAGCTGGCGATCTTGCCCACGCCGCTCGCTTCTCTGCCTCTTCGTCTGCACCGCCCGCGTACAGCCGCAGCGGAGACCGCAGCAACTGTTGCTCCATCAACATCAGCTCCATCGGGTCTCTGCGGAGAAGGAACGAAACACACGTTAATGACCATCGTTACATACAAAGTGCAAAAAGTAACTAATTAGGTAACATTGAGTAAAAGTTATTTCTGACACGCTAAAGCAGCCGTAGGGTCTCATTGTTGTTGTTACGTCAGATATGCTCTCCATAATTAATTTAGATTTTGTAAGCAGATGTGAGCAGATAAAATGAAAACCCATTGTACCAAAGCCAGACGCAGCATTTCCAGTATCTGCAAACAGTTATACATCCGTAAGCTCTTATAAGAAAAGTATTTTTGGAATAATATTCACATTGAGACGAAGTTTGTTTTCTGATAGTAATAAGTCCTATTTCGGTAAAGTGTGCACGGTCGCGCCGAGTTCCGCGAACCTCTCGTTTGGCGAGGCGGACTGTTCGTTGGGTTTCATCGGTCCGTAGTCTATAAAACCGAGTTCGAGGAACGACACCGGCCACCGGCGGCCACGTGGCGATTTCAAATCTCATAAAACGTTACGAACGTCACACTAGAAGCTGTTATGTAAAATTCAGCCTCGATGAAATACGACGTGGTCAGCTTTATTTACGACTCGTACGTTTAGCTTTGATTTACAATGCCAGTATAACTCCAACATTTGCAATAAGCAGAATCTTTAAATAAAACCTCACATATTGTGTGGTAGGCATTTTTTAATACGCACTGCCCATATGGAAAAGTGTTAAACAAGGAGTGTATCGCTGTCGATTGTTTCTGCGAAGCGTCTTTACGAGTAGTGTCGCAGTTAACGAGGCGCGCGGCGAGCTCGTGCGTGAGTGCGGCCCTTTACTGCGCCAGCGCGTGATGCCCTTTATCGGTTCCTGGAGGTTGTCGCGACCGCCACCGATCACGCTTCCCGTTAACTCGCTATTTTAGCGTCTCTACGAAACTATCGACACTTATAAGTGTGCAATAATGCGTCTTTCACGCCTGCTCAATAGAAATCTAGTTAGTGCTTGCTCCTTCCCGTTTTCTACAGGGGAAACGTTCGTTGTGGAGCAACTGCGAGCAAGCGTAAATCTGAGGAGATGTTATTAATAATGGGCTCCGTCTTGAGATACGAGCGTTAGTCCGAGAGCGGCAAATGAGCGTGACGACACGGCGTGCTCGAGCTAAGCCTCAAAATTGGCATGACATCACGAGATGCCGTGTCGAATTTAATCTATCACCGGAGCGGGGCCTCGGGCGCCGGCGCGCTCTCCCCGGGAATTAAAAACAGGTAGTGCCCACACACGCTAACACATATTATAGATTTTTTTTTATTGATCTCCTAATTTCTATAAAAACGAATAATAGCCAGTATTATTGTTATAATAGTCTCGAATTAACCACAACGTCTCAGCGATTTCACACAATTTTATCACGCGATATTATCATCTCGACGTCAGTTTCACTCTGTCGTAGAGGATGACTCTCGTCTTTCTCTCGTGGAGAGAAAGCTTCACATGTTTCATGGAACAATTTAGTGACAGTTTCACATGTGATTTAATGACTAAGAACTTATGTACTTATATTTTATCTTCATGCCATCATAAATTACCTGCCTGCAAGCTTAAAGTTTTCCTCAGGTAAAAATTATTTTTAAAGCTCTCAATATTAAAACATTTTAACTTCGCGCATAATTGAAGGCAATCAAAACTGAATGTTAAATTGTGAACTAACACATTCCACAGCACTAATATCTTAAAATTTACACTTAAAGCTTAGAGTTACAAAAGGTCGTTAGTGGCGCGCTGCTAGTGCCGGGCGAGAAGGTCTGTTTCAACGGGTGGTTATGTCGTTTCGGGTGCTGCGGGGGCGTTAATGGCGTATTTATTATGATCTCGGTATCAGCAGTAATAGCCAACACTCTCCGCCGGCAAATTACAGGGCGGCGGCTCTCACAGGCCGCCGATAGGCCCGGCCGGCATGCTCGCGCGCTCTTATCGATATCTTGCGCCGACCGCTATCGATATTTGCCCGCAAATGCATAATGTGTCTATCTGATAAAAAGTGAAATATTATTTCCTTTACTCGTAATATTTTGCTTAATGCAGATTATTAGTGCACAGATTTATAGCATTTCCTTCGATCGTAAGGTTTAAGAAGGAATTTTATTATTATTATTCTACAAAGGAAGGTTATTTATGACGCGCATAAAAACATTTAAGGAATGTCAATTTGATCTATTTGAGGATAGTCCTCGGGTTGCCTGCAGTAAATCACTCACGCGGCTGACTCATTAGATATAAATAGCAATAAGTGCCAACAGTTCATTGTCTATGATCGTGTAACTAAATGTGATAGATGGTTGATATTTAAAAAATAGTTAACGCAACGTAACTGTGAAACACGCAGCGTGCCGCGGGCAGCACGCCGTTGTCGTTAAAGTTATTTCTAGCTCGTAAGTGAATCGCATGCAATTAACGAAGAGGTGCGTCCGAGCATAAATATAACTCCTCGCCGCTAAATATCGGCTCTGATTGAGCGAGGGGCGGATCTTATTAATTAATGGATGAAAAGCCGCCTCAACCACCACGCCAAATAACTCCACCGCCCGATTCTCACACAATGGCAATTCATCATACTTATTGTCTGACGATTTCGGACGTCAGCGAAGGAAGTCATTAAGGCTGAGCGCCGTTAGGCGTTGTTTTAAATATTTATATTTATGAGTCGGTGTGAATCAGAATAGAAAGTATGAAATACTTGAGTAGTTGGACAATGCAAATGGAAGTGATTAGACGGCTTTTAAAATTAACCTACACTCGTCAAATCAAGTGATGCGGGAGTAGGAGTGAGTGACAGACAGCGGAGTGGCAATTCCGCTCGAGATACTATCGATAGAGGTGTGCGTTGAGCTGAATTACCCGCTGAGCTATGTGCGAACGGTGAGCGCGGGCGCACAGTAGCGCCCGACACCAATCAACGGAGCACGCGATACAAGAACCTCTAATTATTCAGTCTTTCATTCCGTTATGTTCGCTCGAGTGAGATCAACAGGAAGTGTCACTCGAAAATTAAACACGTTAATTTTCAGGCCTCTTTGTACTTAATATAAAGCAGTACGTGGAACATTAAAATCGAGAGAGTCGATTTCTATTGCAACTTTACAATAACAATTTTATGCCCATAAAAATATTGAATAGGGTTCTGATTTTCAATTACATAAAAAACGTTGTGTTGTTGTATCGTAAAGTCTAAGTCTTACAAAATATCCAGCAGTTGAATACGTAGAGCGGTAGCGATTAAACCGGTCAAAGGTAGGTACAGACTCAGTGGAAGCGGTAATTGCACCGATAACATCTCGCATTAACCGTCAATCACCGATCCGAACTATCATCGAGCCGATGCTGTATCAATTAATACAAATCGGTAGCTACGCACAGACGCCTACGTCGATTACATTATTAATGGCTCCAATAATTCCGCCCGTCATGCTACTACTGTAACACAAAAAATCTTAAAGCTAATGCGGGAGTTTTCGTAAGTACCTACTCATTTAAAAGTAAACAATTCCTTACTTCAACGATCACACAGGATGTATGAGACCATGTTGATCAACATATTTTTAATGTTTCCTCTTAGGTCATAATTTAAACGTTGTCTTTGCACAGAATACTAAACCATAAAAGCTACAATACAACCTTGTATTATAATCCGTGTATAGTGAACGTCAAATTGCTTTCAATATACAATCTTAAAAGGTGAATCGGTAATTGTTTATGCATAGTCAATTCAGCAGGTTGTTGCTAAAGTATAAACACGTGAGCGAGAACGCGTCAGTCCACACACCGCCTCCGGAGAACCGGTCCGGACTCCGGCCGTATGGGCATCACACCGATGGCCAGATAATAGAAATGCGCTTTAATTTGTCGTTTAGGGCATAATGAGGAGCGAGCCCTGTGATTACGCGCCGCCGCCGCCGGCTCCGGCCGCCGTTGACGTGAGCTGTTTCCACACGCCGCCGCCGCCGCGCCGCAACCCGCCCTCTGCCCGCAACCACGCAACCTCGAACGTGTTAACACGAAACCTAAGATGCCTCCCTACTGACAACATAAACAAACTATCATATGATACTAAAAAAAAAAAAACTCCCATAAAGCAGTAAAACCCATGAAGCGGTTATCTATTGCCTGACTAAGCTAGACTCTCCCAATCTAGGTATTTTTTAACCAGCATTGTCATTAGTAAAATTTTACGGCAATAGGTATGCTAATTATTAACACGTCTATAAGCCTCCATTACCCACCAGTATTAAGTTTCACACTATGACACTAGCCATGTTTTGATGAAGTCGTGAATTCATAGTAGAAGGACTGTAGGTACGCGATTTTCTTCACCAGATAATAAACGTTTGAAATTCTACGGTGTTTTAAAAACGAACAAATATTTCGTGCGATGAAAATGAAGCTATTGTTTTAGAATTATTTTTTCTGGTAGGTACCTCATTAAGCCCTATCCGAAAAAAAAAATTCTGATCGGTAATTTCCCACATAAAGGCACTCTTACCGATGTCCGTGGTTGATCGTGAGTCAAAAGTAGTGGTTCAGTCGGTTCATGGGAACGCCCGGCCATTCCTTGCGGCGCATTCTCGCCTCAATCACCCAACACCTCGACTTAATGAGCGAAACACGCTATATTCCGCTAAATATTAATTTTTACATTTAATTTATGGATCGCCATCTTGTCTCGATCTTCGAGGATGAATATATTTTCTAGCTATTCATATTTTACTCAATGATCGATAACATTTTTCGGTATTGTGGTGATAGAATTAATCACTTGTACAATTGTCGCAGGTAGATTTTATCAATGAGCACTAAATAAAAGTTAGCAGACTCTCCCTAAACTTGAAATGCTAATTTGGCATACATCTAAAATAGATGGAACTACAGGAAAAATAAGCCTTGGACTGTGGATGACTGTGACCTTTGCTTTAAGTTTTATGTGCCACTTACTAATGAATGTTATTCTTTAGGATATATTAAAGTTCGTAATTATGTGGACAAAGGAACGTTAAAAATGTTACTAGCATCGTCATAATATGTACCTAGCATTAATATCTTGCTTTTACTCTGTGGACACGCCCTTCACGGTTTTCACGACTAATACCTTCTTACAAAGCGACAAGCCGACTACAAAATGCTAATAGGTCTATTGTAACAGTGTTTTATTTTACACGACTTGGAGTAAATAAGTATGTATTCTAGTTTACTCGTACACTATTAGGATTTTTTTTTAAATACCTATCATAGGTAATTAAGCACGATACCTGACATCAAATCTCTTCTCGTCATCAATGTGGCTAAGAAATAACAGCCGCACGGGTCGATCTTGCCGCGTTTGGTCCGTGGGTGGGTGACCATCTTTACATACCAAGACCACTCCGTGCCACGTAAAGCACGTTAAGCCGTTGGTCCCTGCTGTCATTCGTGAATCTTTGACAATCGTTACGCGTAGGCAGAAGCATGAAAATCTGAAAACCAGTCTAACGAAGGGTTATCGTACTACACAGTAACTGGGTTATGGAAGTCCGATAGGCAGTCGCCTCATGTAAAATACTGATATTCAGCTGCAACTGGTTAGACTGGAAGCCGACCCCAACATAGTCGGGAAAAGGCACCCTTTGTACAGTTTCTATATTTAGGTCTGTAATTTATATGGTGTGCATAATAAAGAGTATACTATCTATCTATCTATAATGACTTGACATCAAATCGAGAAATTATAATTATAATAAGTACCTACTTCAGTAAACCTTTTGCTTATAGGTTCATCTAAAGATAAGATAAGATCTGTCTTTCCTTTCTTTTTAACCAAAATCCAATAAAACCACTTGCAATATGTATCCATTCCTATGAATACCTACTTTAAGTGGTTTTACTGGATGGGTTTATCTATCTCTACTTAGTTTTAAATACCACGAAGACGAAGAGATTGTCTTTATTTCTTTATAGACTGTTTTGTAATCGGTGGGCATAGAAGCCACACTGCGTTGGATAAATAGTACCTACATTACTGCAGCGGCCAGCAAAAGGGGCATCAATGGACGAACGTGGCCGAGGCACACATACGTAAGTTCATCAATGCCTAGTTGTGGCCAAGGCTTGTTTAGTACTTTTCTCAAATAATGCGCGGAAATTAAAATGATGTAACTTTTCAAAATCAATGACGAACAACGAACAACAATAATTTTTGACGTTATAGTGTTCATTTGTTTTTTTTTTTTTTCATTAAACAGTTTCTATTTGTAAGCCAGTTCAAAATTTAAATAAAACCTTTGATAAGTTACCTCCTTAGTTCCCATGTTTCGGACTAAAAGATAGTTCCATTTTTAAATTACACGACAGATATGAGTTTATTTTGTAATTTATTGATTTATTCCGGTCTGATCCCCTTAAACCACGACAGATATGGATTTTCATTCAACATTTGCCGGCCGCTGTTCGCATGTATTTGGCCAGTAGAGCAATTTGGATTGATCTCGAAGAGGGTTGTCAAAATAATGTTGAGAAAAAAACTTCTATAGCTTGAGAAAAATGCTTCTAGAGATTCTAAAATGGCACTGCAAGCCAAAAAAATTGCCATAAAGAGTACGAAAAGTACATTGAAGAAAACAAACGCCTTTTTCAGAAGCATCATCGGCTATTCCCGGCCACACTGGAAGCATTTTTTCTGTTTTCACAGCTGGTCTCGGTATCCACTTGCAGTCTCGTTTTAAAATATCGGCCTGCGGGGTAATTTCGTAATACGGTTACAGTAGTAATGACTTTCATTTTGACAGTTCAACGACGTTCATTGCGTTATTTACATTGTTGAGCAAACGAATTTTTCGAACATATGAAGCAACTAGCTTCTGCCCGCTACTTCGTTCGCGTGAAATTTCACCCTCCCCCTTTCACCCTCTTAGGGATTTCGAAAAACCCTTTCTTAATGGATAACTACTCTTCACAAAGAACACACCCTCCAAATTTCATGTCTCTAGGACCAGCGGTTTAGGCTGTGCATTGATATATTAGTCAATCAGGACTTTGAATCCTACTAATATTCCTAAAAATGTGAATGTTTGTGAAGATTTTGGATGTTTGTTACTCAATCACGCAAAAACTACTGACCGGATTTGGATGAAATTTGGCACACAGATAGTTTATAACTAGGATTAACACATAGGATACTTTTTATGCCGATATTCCTACGGAATCGAAACTAACGCGGGTGAAACCGCGGGGCGCTGCTAGTTATATATACGCGGAAAAAAAATTACAGCTAGAAATAAACTAGTTGTTGCTATTTACAACCGAGTGACTTGGTTCTGAGGGAGCCTGCAAAATTTGTGGCTAGATTTGAACCGTATGTTGGTAACATTAACTTAGTTATTCTATAAAAAAATAGACAACCTAGGTTGGTTAATTTGAAACTAAAAAAACCTAATTGTATTATTAACCGAGCGACTTGGTTAACTATACTTTGCTAAAGCTTGATTTTTTCCGTATATATATAGATGGACTACAATATCCTTCAAAATGATTCAGATTGTGATTGAAAGTGTATTACGCAATTGTTGCCATATAGGTAATATTCTCATACAATATAACAGCTGCTGTAACTGCTGCATTTGATGTGTCCAGTCCAAAATCCAGTCAAAAAGACTAAAACTGAGGTTATTCACCAGCAAGAGTAAACCGTAAGTTTATTGCACCCACATAAGGTATTTCTCAGCAGTCCAGACAACGCGAATAGTGGAAAATGTTCAAGTGATTGGTTTCCCACGTCTATCGAGTAAATAGTCGATTGTTCTCGGCGAAAGGTGTCGAGACATCCACAATAGAAAGATATTGACGTTAATACTGAACGACTGCAGTAAAAGTGAATACAATAGCGGTACTGGAAGATTCTACGAGATTTGTCAACAGAAACTTTGCTAAATTGATTTGTGCAGTAGGTACCACTCGAGGAACATAAACTGTGGGAAGATTAATTAGCTTTTCCCTATTTAGTAAACCCTGACCCTCAATGAGTTATCGATACTTACCTATCTTTCTATCAGTAGTATGTCATAAGGGAATAATCTCCCACGCTTAGAACAATTGTTTTAGGCTATACCTACAAAGTTTTTCCCTTAAGTTTATCATACATAGCATAACATCTTGCCGTGTTTCCTCGAAGAGCTGGGCAGAGGTTCCTATAGTAGGTACCTTCACTCATATTTCGCAAAATCTAAGTGTGTCTTACGCTAATCGGAAAAAATCTAAACCGCGACTTTTTTTCTTATGTTCTTCTGCGATCAGTCCCTGTACTTATGGCAGTTTTTTTGTTCCATTTGATGGTGCAGAGAGGTTTCTCCAGCGAGATTTCCCTCTTTACATTTAATAGCAGCATGTCCTAGTTGGCACTGGCAATGTCTATTACTGCTAGCTTTTCCACGCGTCTTTTATGATCCGGCTTTATAAGAGCTTTCGCCAAAGGATTTGGTTGATTCTGAAAGCGTGCTCTGTAGCGACCTTATGGTAAAAAAAGTCGGCTACGCTTATTGAGCTTTCTAAGTAATTCCTGTTTCTACAGAAGAATTAGGTAATAATAACTACATAATAAATAAACATAAACTTATATAAAACATTGGTCAGGCGGGGGCTAAAGACGTTCCATAGTCCTAAATAACCAGTTCACTTTAGCAATATCTTTGTTTCCATATCCTGCAATAGTCCTACACCAACCGGGAGTTTTCCTTGGGTGCACTTGCATAGTGCGAACATTGATAATCTTCGGTTGGTGCTTCACTTCATTAAAAACGTGTAACTGGCCTCTGCGAGTTAGCTTCGGCCCCTCGTACGCTTGCCAAAGGTCTGGGACCAGGGTCCCGAGAAATATCATAAGACGTAAAAATAATCATAATAATAGATATAAACTAGCCGCTCCATGTAAAATACTGGTATATTCAGCTGCATCCGGTTAGACTGGAAGCCGACCCCAACATAGTTGGGAAAAGGCTATGCAGATGATGATATTCTGTAGATACCTATCTACCTACTATCAAATTTTCACAAATAACAGAATTAGAAAATTGCGACTAATTATCTTAATTGACATTGAGGTTACACAACCTAGATGTTTCCATGTCACGATATTAGGTACCTATAACTACACAGAAGTATTCAACATACACAGAACGGCTTATTTAATGGTTTTTGCTAATAACGTGATAAAGTTTTATACGTTAGACAATAAAACTGATTAAACTATGACATCAGTTTTAACACGACCGTTATTATAATTGTCCTCTAAATTACTTCGCGTATTCATAAGATAGACTCGTTGTACCTACCGTTACTTTTGATGACTGTAATTTCCAATGCTGCCTTAATATTGTTTTTATATAAATATAAACAAAGTCCTTAAATAATAGGCGTTAATTTTCAGTAAAGGTCGAGCTGGTTTTGAAAATTGTATTTCTGATGTTAAATTTAGTTATAACTAGCTGTGCCCGCGACTTCGTTCGCGTGGATGTCGGAAAACAATAGGTAATGTGTCTCTTAGGAAAGGTGTAATTGGCACTCCTTCATTGAAAAGGAAGAATCATCAGATCTTGCCTGGTAACGCTTTCCTTACCTAGGGTTCGCTACCACGGCCCTTTCGACTGCAATCACTGCGTCTTCATGGTTCATAATGACAATGCGACGAAGTGTCACTTTGGCTTTTGAGAATAAATTAAAATAAAAGCGCCTGCTCGAGGCTGATTATCTAACCAAACAGCCATAATTATGTCCATTTTATTTTGCGTCTGTCTTAGAATACCAACTTGTAAAATCCTATCACCATTTTATCTAAAGTATATCTGAGATTAGTAGGTGAAGTTTGAAGTTAGTTTTTCTAAGAAATTCTAAATTTACCACAGAGAAGAAACCAAGTTTCTTCTCTGTGGTAAATTTAGAATTTCTTAACTTGGTATTGAAGATATCATATATACCTACCAATATTATGCCTTATAAAGCATCGAGATATCTAGATGATAAAAGGAAGAATACATTAATGGTAAGAGCTTCTTACATAAAGTTGCCCGTGTAAAAAGCAACCCATTAAACTTTGGTTATATTTGACACCGGCCGCCATTTAAACTACGAAGATGAAACCCATGAAAACTTTAGACATGATTTTGATTTAGACCTTATACTGCCGAAAACCAGAAAAAAAATTGTAAGGATAATTACAAAAAAATATAACCGACTTCCATAAAAAACCCTACAAAGTGCAAAATAACCTTAGTTTGGGAAGACGTTTGAAGTGTGTTTTTAAGTCGGTTGTATTTTATTTTATTTCACACAAAGTCGTGTAAGTTTATATTGAAAACCATGAAAACGACACACATGATAAAAAAAAAGAAAAAGAAAATTGCAGCCGCCATCTTCGATTTTCATTTTGACGTCACAATCGGCTTCAGCACTCTCGAAAACCATGAAAAATAGCTCTCTCTCTCTCTCTCTGTGTGTGTGTGTGTGTCTCTATCTACCTATTACTTTGAAAAATGAGGCATAACGCTTTTTCGTTATTTGACGATTTCTCCCTTAGAACTCCTACCGCAAGCTCCATATAAGAACTTCGTTAAAAAACGCTCTGCGTTACTCAACTTTCTATATCAATAATTATCTAACTTCTTTATCGCTCAGAACACCACATAAATTATTATTATCTTACATTATCCTCACTTTTTGGTTAAAATTATTTTAGCGCCACAGGCGCCACTAAATAAACCATCAATGGAAAGCGATTTTGTTTAATATTATAATCATTATCATTACTTTTTAAAATAACATAGACATAAGTAGGTATCTGTGTTATTTCGTCATTTATGTAAGCATAAACTTAGGACGTGATTATTCACATCACAACAACAATATGTTTTCGTTAGTAGGTACTATATCGCGCCAATAGATGTCGTTACGTGTTACTAAAAAACGTAAAAAGTTGTTCTAGAATACTTTAAATTGATTATATCTTTTGATAGAGTGAACCGATTGCGATGAAATAAAAACTAATGACTGCTCCGAGTTCTACACCATATTTGAGTATAAAAAGTAACCGTATTGGTTTGGTATTTTTTACGTTGACCCTGTTCAAATCAATAATCTGTCACATCCAAACAGACAAACAGACAAACAGACAAAAATTCCAAAAATTGATGAAATGGCATCTGTTGGTTATCCTTTAACACCACAACAATTTTTTTTGGAAATATTTTCAATGTACAGAAACGTCTCGTCTACAGATTTATTATATGTATATAGATAGATAGATGAGACAAACCTTCCTTCCTCCATTAAAAAGCACTTGATGGCTATTGTAAAGTCGGTTCTCCTGGTAAGAACCAGGAGAACTCCTCAACAACCATTCACCATAAGCATTGTGACCACCATAAATTGCTTAGCAACCATATTAAAGTAATCGAATCGCAATCCGTGAAATATTTATCATTGAGTAGTTCCGATGGCCGTCTGTGGTCTTCATCATCAGCTCCACTTTACCAAATGATGATTTCCAAGAGCAAATGCTCAAGTTACTCTAAAAAATATCCAAATCGCTATAGGTTTGCCAATAAAATTTGAGGGTTTCCCTCGATTTCCCTGGGATCCTATCATCAGATCCAGACCTGATGATCATGGGACCACTTGGGAAGTATACCCTTTCAAACAAAAGAAATAAAATCCAAATAGGTCCAGGCGTCTTCGAGAAATCGGGGAACATACACAAAAAAAAAAAAAAAGATTCCGACGAATTGAGAACCTCCTCCTTTTTTTGAAGTCGGTTAAAAAGTATACAAGCTTATGCTATTCATAACAATCTTGGGCGCATTGCTATCGCTTCACTCGAGGGCACGTCCTCGATACACCCTTAAGATAATTTTTACGCCCATAATCTCATTCGCAATGTCGATTAACCGATAACGCGAATAACAACAGCCCTAAATGTGGGCTCGCTCAGCATTCGGCCTCACTCGTCCGATATCGCGGCAATCAGCGGAGGAACGGTTTTAATCTTTTATTCATGTAATCCGTTGGCGGCAAATTGCAGGGCGGTGGACCTAATGCCTTTCAACTGTTGCTAATAACCTGTCAATTTATCAAACTGCGCCAAACGCCGCTTTAGACCACTTTAACGCAAATAAACTAAACGTGCTGGATGGTCACAGATTTTTGGAACCTTTAAGTATTGATGGGCTGTTAAAATTTAATGGTAGGATTTATGTATTCGTGTTAGGTTGGTACTTTAGGGTGATGGTCTAAACGCCATATGCAAAGTAGGTACCAGAAATGCTCAATATTTTTTGCCAGAATCTTCATTCCTATTTAGTTTTGACGTCCAAAAGAAGCTTTATCTAAAATCTCGCAGCTGATAATCAATAAAATATCCTAACTAGACAGGCTGATAATGTCTTCATTATTATTTGGTACACTTGGCTCGGATTCAGTCACAGGACCTGTAGCTTTAGCATGCTCGTACATAGATATGTCACCTCCTACGACACCCCAGGGATTAAGAAAGAAAGAGTTCGGGAAACATATCTTTGTTCTCAAGAAGGTACAACAAAGATGTCACAACTCACCTATCAAAGTCCGTCAGTCGCGATGAGTCTCTAAACCCTTTGGCAAAGGGGTTGGAGTCTATCTTGAGCTTGGTGATGAGCTGGTTCTGGTAGGCAGTAACTGCTGTGAACACCGTCTCCGGGAAGACGAAAGTGCGGTGTTGTTCCCGCGTCAGGTCCGTGATGGGGCCACCTCCTTCGCGGACCTTCACCAGGTGGATCCGGGGTTGGTACCGGTGCATCGAGTTCAGAACGATCTGAGGGAAAGGAGGTACAATTTAGTCTTTGGTTAATTAAAAATGATCTTCTAAAGAAGTTGCACTAGATCTTTCATAGGGACGGTTGTGTATATTCGTAAATATTTAGCACTTGAGCATACAACCTCGTTTTTTACTAATGAATAGAATTATATAAGCCACTTTGAAGGCTTTGCACAATTGCTAATCTCTTTACAGAGGGAAGAAAATGCAAAATTTATCATATAGGTAATAAAACTACATAAACTTTAAAACCTTCATGCCAACTTTACATAGAAACGGTTACATCTTTACGATAATAATACGTTATTCAAGACTTCTACATTTAACCTACACTTATAGGTAGAATAAAACAGCATACCTACATATTTACAAATTATTTCTGACTATTTAAAATTAAAAAGGAGATAATAGAGATAATTATATTGTGGTTACACGTGGCATAGCTTTGGGCTCATTCACATGAATGCTAATTACAGATATTAACATTAATAAAGAGCTAAATAATAAATTATTTAGTTAATTTTTAGCACAAAGACATGAGCCGAAAGTAGGCACATTCACAAGATTTCCTTAATTAACCAAGTTTGTCTAGAACATGTTGGCATGCTCAACATTTTGGGATTTACAGACAAATACTTGAAGTCATCAGTCATAAGAATGTCTTAAGTTTAGTAATTAGGCAGATTACATCAGAAGACAGATGCATATAATGATACCGCTGACACAGGATACGTGGTAAGAGAGACGTGTGTTGAATAAAGTGATTGCCAAAGAGATATCAAGAACATGGTATCCTAAGAACTACCCATTTCATCATCAACTTTCATGTCTTACTAGGATCCCAACGGGGTAATTCCGTAACACACTCACAATCCCAATGTTATTCATTTTGACATTGCAACAATACTCATTGTGTTATTTACGTAGTCGAGCAGACAAAGTTTTCAAACATATGAGGCAATGGATTTCGAAAATCCTTCTCTCGGAAGCACGTTACGCAATTGGGGTACAGACGCCAGCACAACAACCTACTACAATCTGTCAAATTTCATTAATAAATTTTCAACTTTATCACTAAAGCATAGATACGGTTTAAAGTTGATTGGGAAAATTTGTCAGTTTCGGGTAGCTTGATGTGCTGGCGTCTGTACCTACTGTTTCAAAATGAGCTTTGGGAAGATTTTGCTGTTTTCTCTCTCTTTTCTGTTGGGTGTTGCGCTTTATAATGCATGCCAATTTCAGAAAATGGCTGTAGATACTTAATCAATTTAATTTACAGCTCGCATTAATTGATTAGCTGGAAATCCTATAATGAAATTACTCAGTTCTAGACAGGGCTAGTTACTAAAATGACTATAATAGGCGACAGGCGTGTATCTAGTAGTAAATGAAATAACTAGTTTTTGGAAATAATTTTACGCTCGTAGAGAATAATTAATTAAAACATGAAATAGTGACTATATATTCCAATATTGTTACATTCTCTAAAACTATTAGGTATGGCAATACGCGCTTGATTTCTTATCCATTTATTTTATTATTTATGCACAGTACACAAGAAAAAGAATGTAGACAATACTGAGTGAGAACAAGAAGAGAAGAATATGAATAATATCTGAAATCTTAACCTAAAATATTAAATAGACCTACACTTAAAACGCAAAAACTTAACATATACCTAAATAAATACATAATGCTCAAATATATAAACTGCACATAAATTACTACGTAGGTACGGCATTTCGTACAAACTTTCAAGCCCTTATTTTTCGAAATGAATGAAACTTCGTACGCATAAGCAGGATACAAAGGTCTAAAAAGTTAGTTAAGAACATTTTTCAGATTTTTTATTTTGCATAGAAACAGAGATTTCCAGTTACTTATATTTTTTTAAATAAGACATTAAGAAAATGTTCTTTACTGACTTTTTAGACCATTGTATCCTGCTTCTGCGTATGAAGTTTCATTAAAATCAGTTCATCCATTTCGAAAAACAAGGGCTTGAAAGTTTGTATGAAATGCCGTACGGCGTAAACGCTCTTAAGACGAAAGCTCAAATGCTCTTTTACTATGCTTCTTTTTCGTTCTACTTAAATCAATCATTAAATTCCAGTCATATTTTACTTGACTCCCACACGAAATCTATTCACTCTAATATTAATTAGTAAACAACGCGTTATCTATTCACTAATAACAATGCCGGTGATTTCTCATAACGCAACGTGGTCCGTAATTAATAGGGCGATGTCTCGGCCGATGTGACGAGACGATAAGCCAGTCCGACGCAAACTACCCATGGTTTTACTGCCCTGATGAGATAATTAAACTCTGTAAATTAATTAATTTCACTGCCTAGTTATTTTTATTGCGGCATCGTGTTAATTGTGGAGGCAAAGGCGCCGATTCATTTTCGTTGTTAGATTTGTTAACGTGACTGTTCTTTCTTTATGGTTCGTATAATTACTGTATTAGTTAAATGTGAGTATGAGTACATTTTAATGTTTTGTGTTTCTAATTAAATGTATGACTTCATCGGATCTTTCCATTCTAATTCCCCCACCTAAGTGTAGGGTTGCCATGTCTTAAAACCGAAAAACAGGACAGAACAGCCAGTTTAGCCGGATTTGGGTGAAAAAGCTGGACTCTCTTAATTTTTTAGTCTTTAGTATAATACAAAATTTTTTTAATCAAGGCTTTTATGTGGCGAAGAAGCGACAAGAGTGGGGTGGTGATGAAGAATTCAAATTTAAAAAGGCGATGGTCAAATTTGATAAGCCTAACAAAATCTGGACAATCCGGACACCGTCTGATTTGGCCGGACACGCAACCAAAAAGCCTGACCGTGTCCGTCTTTATCTGGATGCCTGGCAATCCTACCTAAGTGCATGTCCATGCCTTATCTTATAATCATCATCATCTACCTAACCTTTTCTCAAGAGACTTATTTCGGGTTCGATATCCAGTCAAAACAGATGCAACAGAATACTAATATTTGCCAAATTTTTGACATTGGAAAATACTAGGAACCTCGGTAAGGCCTTTCTCGTCTTCAAAAAAAATCCCTAGCTGTATAATGTACCTAATCGTCTTGGTTTTGACATGTGTTCAAAAACATCTCAACAATTTAACAATTGAGTGGCACAAAAGCCATAGGTGTGATGATCCTGGGCGTGGTGCACATCATTACAGCACCTCTAATACCCTCACCTGCGCCTAATGAATAGCCGTCCCGCCCTTATCCCGGATCACGCGGTGATATTCACTTTCAGTTATAATTACTGGGATCTATGGGTGATGGGACTAACACTTTATTAACACTTGATTTAAAATATTAACTGATTTGAAGTGTGTTGACCAGTGAGCATTTTAAAATAATTTTTGATACGCATTTTGAGAACCGTTTTGAGAGCAGTGGTGATGAAATAATTCACACAAAGTAAAGCGCCTGTCTGGGTTCGAACCTACGACCTACAACTCGTAAGTCGCGGCAGATAGCACTAGGCCACCACTGCTCTCTATTTGTTGGGTTATAATCATTATATTTAATAAAGTCTATCTACAAGGTAGAACCTAATTGTTGTATTGCTCTATTAGTTTACTCTTAAAATCGATTTAACTGGATATTTGAATTACCTAGTTCTAAAATTACTGCAAAATTAAATTATTAATTAAACTTTATAGTTAACTCGAAGTAGGTACTTGTGGGTACGTATTTTAGGAATAAGAAAAAAAAAACAGAAATTAAGTGCATAATGTATTAACCACAGACACAACAATCTTATGAATATGCAAAACAATACCAACATAAAATGATCATTTGAATACGCAAACACCTGTAAGAGATCCCTACTTTCGGATAGCTCCATCTTAATCCGCAGATATCAATAGGTACCTAACAATTACGCATTCAATAAAACGAGAGCTACCGATACAAAGGCATTACAATAATTATGCAACACGATAGTATCACGTACTGCGTAGGCGACGACATGAGCCGATCTGAAGGGATGCGGCGTGGAACAACCCACCCCAGCTCCCCTGAAACTACCCGTCACACAAAATTAACCTTTAACGTCTAAGGGATAAGATGACGTTTGCGGTGGCGGTGAAAGTCGGCGATGGTTGTAATTGCGGTGGGAGGCGTTGGGAGGGTCGTGGGGAGGAGCGGAACATGGCCGACGGTGGGGGACAGATGGCTGCGGACTGCCGGCAGCGCTGGATGTGTCTGTGGCATCGCTAAGCTAGTATGGAGATAAAACGATGAACAATATTTTTTGAAAAGTACGTAAGTATAGAAATGCTTAAAGCCATTAACAGTTTTTTATATTAAACCCATGAACAAATTTATGGTCTAATGCATTCCATAAAGTAAATAATTAAAACCAATAGATGTCGAACGTTCAAATTAATTGTGAATTAATTAAATAGACAGCAGCATTTTTGTCAATTTTCATAAAATGGTTTGGATTTTGCAAATTTATATTGAAATTAATAAAAGTACCAAGCCTTAATTTGATGAATCCAATCAACAATAAAACGATATGAATTAATTTCATTTTAATTCCGACGTGTTCGGGTTGATTGTTAGTGTTCCGGGTGACGGTGTCGGGTCGAGCGGGCCTGCCGACTCGTCAATAAGCGGCTGCGTCGATATTTCGATTAGCGCGCGAGCCCGCGGATTACGGCGGATTTTCGCCTCCGCACCGGAGCGCCGACAAATTGGCCCATTTATACCTTACTCCGAGCACCCGTGACACGGTCTATAACGACACGCTATGTCTGAATAAATCCGACACCATCACCGCTAGTACCTACTGTTACGAATATTAAGAATATTTATGTCACACAAAATTAAAAAAATTGTTTTATTACCTGCCAATATACGGTAACATGAGACGGGAGACTCTACAGTAGTACGAGATTAGCTATTTAAATTGATATAGGTATGCAATAAAATCCATACCTAACGAGCACCTGCGTTCATGAATCAATAATTCCTGAGCGATAACATAAGGATGTCTAATGAATTAATTGGAATTATTAAAATTAATAAAAACTAATTAGACACCTTTGAGTTATTCATAATTTACTTTGGTAATTAACGGCATAGGATAAAGTTATAAAAACCATTGTAAACAATGCGACATTTATCTATTGATTCATAAACGTTACTCATTAAGTATGTATTAGAACATAAAGTACGGTTTAAATTGCCTCTGTCCGTAGCAACGGTTAAATAATGAATTTATTTTAAACAAACAGCACGTGTCCACTCAATATGAGCCACACTCGCGCACTCAACTCTCAACTTCGATTTTAAGTAGGTAGGTATGTTTTTTCTTTGTGTTAAGTATTATAAAAATGATAGACGAAAAAAGAAGAGTTATTTTTAGAAATGTGTAGTCCCGTATCCATAACAGGTTCAAAAATGACAAAAGAATTGGTTTTACTTTGTTTTTTTCAAACCTCAAAAATATAGGTACTAATCATAAAACATCACCAACACAATAAATTTAATTTAATAAAATTACTATTTAAAAATACTAATAGCATAAAATTGATAAAGATATTCGAATAAGAGACAGCTTAGCTCGCGACTGTACGTGTGTCGTCGAGGTTAAGTTAACAGCGGCAGTAAGCCATGAGTAACGATCCTCTAAAGTAGCGGATTTCTTTGCATTTGCATTAGTTGTGTTCGCAAAGCAATCGGACCCGTTTTATTATCGACACCACACTCGTAAATACTTTAATATTATTTGCTCACCGATTTTCAGAAGTTTTCTTTTATTTCCATATAGGTACCCATTGTACCTACCTACCTATTTTTTTTGGGTAAGTAGGTACTTAGTAGGTATTGGTTGGAGAGGAAAATACTTACTCCACTTTGCTGCATTTCGATTATCAGATGTTTAAGTTTTCTTTTTTCAGACTTTTATAGATATTATTATTTTTTTGTTCTACTTGTGTGCTTGACTGTACATTTCTGTATGAGAATATAAATTATGTATTAGATAAAAATGAATACGGATAAGGTTGCGAGATCAAGCGACTGTTAAGATATATGAGTCTTTGACAAATGAATGGGTCATCATATTAATGATAAACAGTTAATTAACAAATTCACACCTAGCACCAAATACGGTTACTTTTCATACATAATGCATATCTTAGAGATATGTGTGCTCGAAAGTTATCTATAAATCAATAATATTTTACAACAATGGCTTTATATTTCTTACCTACTGGGCAATTAAGTTGAAAGTACATAAATATTATAGTGCTTATAATAAGGCAAGCTTACATTTTATTACACAGTCATAATGTGAACGCACACAAAATCAAACAAATACATACAATAATGCTTAAACTTTATACCTTAATCAATTTCATCTTTTATTGGCCGTAGCGTCTCAAGTTCACAAATTCATATGGAACATTAAAATAACTCAGAGGTACGTAAACGTTCATCATAACATCGGTGGCAGTAAAATATCTCCAAATAAAATACTCGCTCGTAAAGAGACTGACATCGGGAGTCCAATGTAAAACTGGTAAATCGTCATTTAACTAGAGAGGCGCGACGCGTCGCCGTCACCCGGGGAGTCACGATAAACGTCACCTCGGAATGAAAAAAATATAAAAGTTATAATAAAAAACGACCTCCGATTGAAATGAAGTGAGACGATGGAAAGAGAAAAACAAACAAGACTACAAATTGAAGTGAGAAATGTTATGTCGCTGTGCGCGCCCCCCGCGAGGCGCAGCTCTCGCGTTATGGACAGAGCTTCTTAGAGCTATCGTTACTGCGCGTGATTAATACGCCGAGCGTATCAGTGACGCCGTGTCACCGCGCCATGTGACGCTCATAACTCTGCCAAATGAGCCCAGCTCCTCACGGTGGCGCCGACCGAATTTGCATACAATACGTGGGACAACCTGTCCCTCGCTCTGGACAACATTCCATCACAAGACGGGCATCAAATCATACCCACCAAAGATAACTTTAACAAATTCCTCTGAAAAGGTCCTAAACTATCTTCTTAATTTGTAAAGTATTATATTATTTTAATGATTGTGCATGTGAAGACAATGTGGGTCACCTTTTTTAATTTTTATTATTCTCTCTGTTGTGTTAGTTTTTGTCTAGGTCTGGCAGTTTGAGTAATTTATGTGGCCTACGCCTACCCAAATGTCCTTTCTTTGGTATTGTTCGTCGAATCGTTGAGCTCCTTAAGTTTTGAGTTGAGCTACACGATTTCTGACAAATGCGTGCACTGACTGGACAGGTCCTCTCAATCTGTGTGGTTCTTTCCTCAAAAGACCATCTCAGACATCGATCTACATAGTCTTCATATAACCTGACCAAGATTATGATGTCTGGACTTTAAAAGAGACTGTGATCTCTGAGTTTGTTTCGGCCTTTCTTCTCAGAGTAGTCAGATAGGAAACGCCGACCTCATCTAGTTTTATAAAAAATATGATTGACGTGTAAAAGTGTTTGTACAAACCTACTTACAAAATAAAATAATTTATCATTAGGTTTGAGTAGATAGGTTTGAGGTATTTATGTTAGAAAACAATACACAATCGCCAACAACTTTCAATTCTAGAATCTTTAAGTTCCTCTCGACGGACGTAATAAGCAATAATTCATCGTAAGTATAAAAACATACCCGGCGTAAATAGGTACGTGTTTCTTACAGTCATATTTTATTAGTAATAATTACAACTAACGGAGTGATTTATATATTAGACTTAAGTTGCTAAATTACAAGACAAACCGTTTTCCCTGCGTACATAAAGTTTGTTGTTTAGTGGGCTCAGGCAGACAAGGAAGGTGACAACAGACTGGCTCGTAAACGCACACACACGCAGACATGCAAACATGAAATAAATCAAAATGCCAACAATAAACGTGTAAATGGGCACGTAACTATAATACTACGCTTTTACACAACCAGGAACAAGTTGAGTTGATAAGAAATACCCAGATATCAATTGAATTGTGATTGAATACCTAAATATCTATTGGATTGTGATTGAGAAGCATAAGCATAATCACGAGTCGACAGCGATGCGCGCTCGGAAACGGTCGCGCTTCACTCTTCGCTACGAATAATTTAATTCATGCTTAGCAAGGCTCGCCGTCATGGGTTCCGAAAAACTCATAGTCATCGAGCTCCTGGCGTTTGCGAGCTCGAGCAACACTGAAGACGAGATACGCAGTGCAAAAACGACACTGTACACGTCGCTCGACTTAGCAAACCGAATGCCGTCCCGCAGGAGGGACGAAAAGGGAGAGAGTAGTCTCCAAGACATGTTTCGGGTGTTTAAGGAGACTGACCCTAGTGACTTTTGTGGCAAAGGAGCTGCGGAAGCTGCCTCCAGTCATTTTTGACCACGTCGACGTCACCAGGCTGCTGAAGGATATTGTTACTCTGAAGGCAAGCCTGGCCGAGATGAAGTTCAAGCTGGATACGTCTCAAAACCCCATCAGTAAGTTGCGTGCCGATATGGTTGACTTACGCAATACTGTAGCGGTATGTAGGTCACCTGAGTACTCATCAAAGGTCGAGTCAGTGAAATTGGACTCGTCACCGGCCGCTGTCACTGCAAACGATACATTACCGGGCCTGCCAATACGCGGTATTGCCAGGCCCGGTAATGCATCGTACCTCAGTAGAAGCGTCGTCACAAGTTAGCACGCCAACACCTCGCCGTGCTTACTCAGCAGTTGCTACACAACCTCCCATCCAACAAATGAAGCAGCAACAGAAGAAAGTTTTTGCCCAAAGTGCAAATTCAATGGAGGGAGCATCTAAGAACCGCAATGGATCGGCTCCCAGCATCTTGGCCCTAGCCCCGAAGTAAGGGCAGTCAGAAAAAGAGGGCTTCGTGACGGTGGAGTCGTCGAGTAATTGATGTGGTGCTGCACTGGAGGGACCAAATATGTTGCTGCGTCTTGCAACACCATATCAACGCAGCTGTAGGTACCTACGTATCCCGTCTGCATCACTCAAGACCAAGTAGTACATCAGAATCAAGACCAAGTAGGCCTTGAGAGTAGAGAAGTTGGAATCGCGCCACAACATAAACTTCAAATCGTTTGTGGTACGGGTTCCAACTCAGTACCCAGAAACCTTCATGAAGGAAGAGTTTTGGCCGAAAGGTAGCGTATCGACGTTTTCGTGTAAGTTTACGCGACACCACGCAGCACGACATGTCACCGACACAGCGATCACTTCGTGCACAATAGTTTGTTTTTATAATTAAAATTTAAGTAGGTATAGGTTAAGGTATTTATCTATATGCCTACGTCGTCGCCTGAAATAAATGGATTATTATATTATAACCAGCCTATAATGTTTCCACTGTTGGGACATAGGCCTCCTGTCTTCGAGAGGGAGTGAGTGGGCTGTAATCTACCACGCGGGTTCAGTGCGGGTTGGTAATGTCACATGTCTTAGAATTTTTGGTTCTATGACATGCCGGTTTCCTCGCGGTGTTTTCCTTTTAGGTACTGATTGAATATTTAGTAAAATTTAATTAAGAGTTCAGAGATTAAATGATAATTTAGGTGCAATAGCAAATAGGTTTAGTACAATCAACAACGAAAGTTAAACACAATATTACAAAAAAAAAAAAAAAAATACAAACACTAGGTAAATTACTTCATATTATGCTGAAAGAAGCTTCAGAGACTAAACTACATAGCTAATATTGTAAACGTTTAAGTTACTATGATATTGATTATAAGTGTTTCTATAAAAATTCTGACCCTAAATCTATATTTTAGCCAGTCTTTTGAATGGAAAGACTATGAAGACACATTCACCATATACCTATGAATATGGGTAATTTACTATTTATTCAACAAGTCTACAATTTCTTTCATATTTTCTTTTATTAAGCGAGCCTCATATTTACCAAAATTTTATCTTTAGTATTAACATTAATTTCTATAAACAAAAAACGAATAGTTTTGCTTACCAATGGTAGCATTTTTTATTGGGCATAAGAATAGATTCCTAAACTAATTTTACCTGTGATCTACTTCCATATGGTACCCTGACATTTGAAAGTAGCTATCACAGATAAAATTACTACTATGTGAAGCTATTCGGTCTTTGTTTCATTATTAGTAAAGATACAAGAGTCTTAATTTTAACCAATAACGGTCCGTCAATTATAGGAATCGACCATGTGATTCTAACTTTATCTTTTTGAGCGTCTTAACATAACAGTACCGTTCTACTATTTAAATAATAGGCTTAAAGTTACGAAACGAATGCCAACATAAAAGTGTCACTGTAAAACAGAAAATTATTTATTAATTATAACATAAAATGTATTAGTGTATTCGTTGTAAATCTTTGAGTATACCCACAATATTTTATTACTTATTTTAATGTCACAATAACCTGAGTTAAATTTCGTTTACGGCGTAAAATTCAGAGTGCAAATAACCGATTGTGTTGTAAGTAACGGTTTTATAACTTATAATTTGGTCGTTCGGTAGAAATAAACTGAGTGCCAATATCTGGTGGGTAGTTTGAAAGGCATCGGCAATGGCGACCACTTCCGGCGTCTCGGCTACACCCACTCTTTATTCCAATTGCCCTTATTATGACATAAAAAGTAATTCACGATACTCTCTGCTAACACCACCACAAAGTATATTTAACAACCGTTAACCATATTTGAGTTCATTTTGTGTAGCTTTAATGATGGTCAAGTTAAGGGTTAACTTTATACGTTAAGGGAAAGGGGAGTCTAACATTAAAATTTACTTAAGATTCCCACAAAATTTAATACTATTTGCGCTTTTAAAAAGGGCAAAGGGTTTAGGTACTTTTTTAAAGCTCAATCACAACCTATGTTTTTTTTTTACATTTTTATTCTTTAATTTTTATGGTGTGCACTAGCTTCTGCCCGCAACTTCGTCCGCATAAAATTTCACCCTCCCCCATTCACTCTCTAAGGGGTGGAATTTCTAAAAACCCTTTCTTAGTGGAAACCTATACTTACTCTTCACAAAGAACACACCCTTCAAATTTCATGTCTCTAGGACAAACTGTTTAGACTGTGCGTTGATATATCAGTCAGTCAGGACTTTGAATTTTATATATACTTATAGATAATAATAAAAAGTTAAATTTATTATTTATTAAAACTTTATGCACAAGTAAAAGAAATACTGTACAAAGGCGGACTTAATGCGGATTCTATCTATCTGTCATTTATGAGCAGTGGTGGCCAAGGTGTAACGGCGAGTTGTGGGTCGTGAGTTCGAACCGAAGCAGGCACTATATTTTGTGTAAATTATTTAATCAGTAGGTACTGCTCTCAATACGGTGAAGGAAACCGGCATGTTCTAGAACCAAAAATTCGAAGATATGTGACCTCTTGGTTGCAGATTACAGCCTACTCCCTCTCACCGAGAGGAGGTCTGTGTCCCAGCTGTGGGATCATTATAAGCTGATCATGCATCTATCTGTCTATCTACTCGTATCTATTAACAAGTCGATAGTATCTTTTCTCATAAGCTGTACCTATAAGTACTTAGTATTCTCTCATTTCGCTCTACTGCAAAGTAAACGTCGATTAAGAACCCGATTAAGTTGCGGCGAAAACCCTTTTTTTTCGTTTCCCATACTAAGCGGGAGCGATCAAGCCCCAAGCTCAGCCGATTCCTCTCGCTAATTGCATGTGAGCAGAAACAATGAAAGCTCCCACTTCGCCGGTAATTGGACGCAATCAACTTACTTCGCCGTATTTTCATAAGCCGAGGATAATTATGAAGAGATATCAAAAGCCATGGTTTTTGATATCTCTTCATAATTATCCTCGGCTTATGATACTTTTCCTAACAACACGAAACTACATGTAGTTTCGTGTTGTTAGGAGAAGTATCATCAAATTATCTTGTGTCAATTTTATAGAACCATTTCCATTTTACATGGCTTTTATATGGTCATAATGACATTCTTCAAACGGCTTGTTACTGGTCTGTGACTGCAAAAACATGTTTATGGTTGTAGTTTGAACTTTCTGTTGGGTTTGGTTTAAATAGTTTAACACTTGAGTATGTTATTAGACTTCAGTCCGATTAATACAAAAGTACCTACCTGATAAATTGGTCTGCTTACTCTACTAGCATCCAAATCCTACTATATCTGCACTTTCTTCATACCTACATAGTTTGACAAATAAGTAGTGTTTTAAAAATGTAGTTGATTTATATGGTTTATCTATAAATTGATAGTTATGTCAGTGTCACTTACGTTATGAAAGTTTTATGAGTACGATTGTATTGCCCGTCCATGCCGTTAGATGTCATAAGATGATAAGCGTGTTGATATATTTATTACATCGGAAGGGCGCTGGTATTTCTAACTTTTTATACCAGTTATATCTATGTAGGTATATAGCTAAGTGCGTATACCTTGCGTAGCTATACGCAGTTTACAGCTTATGCACAATTATAATATGATGTGTTTAATTTGGAACATTACGAAATACCACTTATATGTAGATGAGAGAAGATTAAAATATTAATAATAGTTATAGTAAAATTAGTCGCACTGTTTAACGAGTGAATGCGGGTGCGGAGACGGTTAGTGGGCCCAAGGTGTATAATAATTACCGGTGTAAGGTCCACGCCGCACGAGCGCGCGCCTCGCCGCAGGAGTTCCGCCGACTCCGAATAACTTATTAATTTATATTACACCTAAACTCATATTCACTACCTCCTCGACTCACCTGTCTAGCTTGTTTGTTTTATAATCGCCTTATTTCAAAATACGTTAACGACGTGAAAATATCAACAGTCATTAAAAAACGCAAATGATCGTCGAGAATTGATGTTTGTCGTTGTTCATTAAGACGAGCGGTCGGCCGGCGTGGTGAGCGTTTTATTAAATTTTATTGGCTTGTATAGGTATTCATACAACGGCTCGGACGCCGCTATAAATTAAATGGGGATTATTAATGAAAGTATTTTGCGGCTATCTGTGCGATACGCTTGCGTCGAGTGCCGCCAGCTGGCAACAAAAAGTACAGCCTCAATCTACAACCCTGTTAATGACATCGGCTTTTTGGCTAATGACCGCCATTATCGTCTCCTGTCCACTCTCTAGCTGAAAAGTGAAACAAAGCACTGCTGTCGATGCACTTCACATACATAATCACCTTGTTTTACGTGAAACAGCGTGTAATAAAGGAGATAAACACAATATGCACATATCTTAAGTGCATTATAATTGCTTGACCTACTTGAGTCGAATGTTGCATAAAATAAAGGTCTAACGACATTATTCCGAGTCAATGGAATAAATTGTAGTGATTATGTGAATAGGGTCATGTGTTTGCCCGGGGACGCGCAAGTGGGGACTGTGTGCAAGAGTGCACTGAGCCCCGTGAGCTCTCGGGTGCTCGCAGCAGCAACATCGCCTGCGGCTGACAAGCACCGCGGGCGCTCACAATGACAACTGATACAACATTAGTTTGTCATAAAATACCCTCGCCACTTTGACATTTAATGTTTCATTACCATTGCACATATATAAATTATGAAAATGTTATCAGAGATCTGTTTATGCAATCAACAATACCTAATTTTGTAAAATGTAAACAGCTTTATAACGTAGGTAGGTACCTAAATAAACAAAGTCGTTTGCTTCGTAAACTTTATCGCGAATTTACATTAAATTAACAGCTTCTAGTTTATGGTGAAGACATTGTTGATTTGTTATCCATGCTATAAAGATTTTATCAGTTAAATAAATTATTATAATCTAGATCCTGAATTCACGGGTTATGGCCATTTCATTGCCATAGCCAAATACTTAAATCATTAGCAAAAAATTACTAAATCTTTACTGTAATTTTTTGGTAAACTATTTCAGAGTGCTCCTAATTAATAACTGCCATGTGTATATTTCTAAAAGTTGTGAAGCATAAATTTGTAATCTCATTATTTGAGTAAACGTCCAAAAAGCAGTTCATTAATCACCACAACTCGTGTTCAGCGTAGACCACGAACTGAACTGGCAATTTACATAAATTCATTAATTTTACCTTCGTTTCCTACTATTAACCTTGAGTTCTAATCATTGTTGTACACAGAACATGTTTTTAAACATTATTAATTTTCTTCATGATTTTGGGAAAAAAATAGTTTTGTTTAATTAATCTTTCAGAGTACCTATCAGCTGTTTACTTTCCCGCGAATATAAACTGCTTTGAATAACGAACTATATATAAAATAAACAGGTTCCTATATATGTCTTAGTAATAAATCTTCTGAGTCGACAATATTGCTATATTTTATAGCTCCAAGCGATCCTAAAAACTCGCGTTGATGCACTTTTGTTAAAACACGAAGGAAGTGCGTAACAAGTGTAACTACACACTTTTAATTATTATTAATAATTATAATACCCAACACCTCGGGCTATTATTACCATTATGTAATAGTAAATCATTCTATCAAGTAATAAATTATTTTCAACTGCCTACGTATAAAAATATTTGCATGTTCCTTTTGTTTATAGTCACTAGTTTAAAACTGATATAGAAGTGCTACCTACCTGATAATAAATTGGTTTCAAAATATTGATGACTTAATAATGTTGATTATTTGAATCGCCAAATTCTGAGTAATTGTTTAGGAAAACGAAGCATTTTAGCAGCGCCTGAGAGGGGTCTACGTGAGGTCTACGTGGCGCGTGACGCCAATATAAGTGACGAATGCGCTAACAAACGCGCCAAGTGCAACAAAACTCTAAAATTTTGTAGGTACACCACTCTGCTACCTACCTCCATTAGATTTTAAATCTAAAAAAATCATACTGATTTATGAGTATTTTACAAAAGATCTTTAAAATAGAAAATAAAGTAAAGCTGTTCATTCATAGTAAGATAAATAAATACACAAAACTATGAGAAAGTAAAATATATTACATCAAGATTTACGGATTTAACACGCGAGTGTCGTTGGGAGGTCTTTGTGACCGGGGGCATATCGGCTCGAGGCCGGGCCGGGCCGGGCGCTCGACGCTCGTACAATCGCGATCCGTCATCGCTACTCGCCACAGTCGCCACGCTTTCGTGTGACCGTTCGTTCTCATGAATTCTAATAATCTGACCTCATTCCAACACACGATAATACCAAGCTTTTAAATAAACCCTACAAACATTCACAAAGGTCTCTTCTATTTTATGAACGGATCTCGAAATTAACTTGAAAGTTGTGCTTTTAAATTAAGGTTGTGTGAAATTCAGTAGATAGTTTGCAATACCTAATTAGAAAAGCTGTGTTTAAAAAATCAGATAGTATATTTAAACATAACGTAATGTAAACGTAGCATTACCTTTGTCTACAAAAAGGTGTAAAATGACGCACATTTTTCATGGCGGAGAAGTCCTTAGAGAAAACAAAAACAGCAAGGAACCCTGCGTAGCGCACGCAACTGGACACAACTCAGCATTTCAGGGTTACAGTTACAAGTGTCGTGAATGCAGCATTTATTTTATTATTTCGAGTACAGGCAGTTAAGTGGCGCGCTGGTGATTAATTCGTCGGTTCCATGGAGTTTTTGTTCCACAATTAGGCGGGTGGACACGAACCGCCGTGTCGAGTTGCGTGGCCTATACATTGTTACCAATGTTAACGACTCAGCAATTCCAGTTCCGTTTCTGATAATATATTGCTAATTAGAAGTTTTATTTATAAATATTTTCGTGTATTTAGCTGTTTCTTGGAGCGGAATAATATAAGCTTAGATTTATTGAGGGAAAACTTTAGTTTCGTGTAATGCCGGTAGCTACTCTAATAATAATTAAGTATAGTGAGTAAGTCATATCAAATTACAAGTAAACTCATTATTCATTTAAAATATAAAGCATTACGTATTTAGAAAAATAAAGTATAGGATTTTAAAATTGTTGATTAATTTATTTGGAACGCTATTTTTTTGTACCAAGGAACCCCGTTTGACCAAATTGATATTGATTTGAAAATTATTCATATTAATTTATATTTTAGCGTCCTTGCAGAATAAACTGAAAGTTGCTTGTTATGGTTAACGGCTACATCTGTAATTAATATTCTAGTAATAGTAAAATGCGCTTATATTGAAAGTACCTATGCATTCAGCTCCCATAAAACCCCGAATTCATATGTAAACAACCTTGAACTGGCGACTTCGCCTGCTTGAGCACATTATGTATATTAAAAGAAGTTATTTAATTAAATAAGTTCACGATACGAGCCCGATAGCCATCGGTCTACTATGGGAAAGCCAATTAGGTGTGTTTTGGTGAGAGCCGGGCCATCCATCATATCGCCACGCCTCTCGGTTCCGTTCCGGCGCCCTCCGCCAACTAAACTTGAGTGCGTAACGTAACCTAGCATTGTTCAATTACATACTATTGTTTAAGATGGAAAAAATGCGTTAAACTAGGCCTGAACGATGTTTTAGCTCAGATTATCTGCAATGTAAAAACTGTTGAGCCCAATGACAAGTAATTTCCCGCAACACCGCGGTATCTGAGGGACAATTCTCGTAATTTTAAGAACGTTCACAGTCTGATCTCAGTCTCAATCTGTCAAAAATACCTCTAATTTCCCTACATTTTGACATTTGTTTGTCGCCGAGATGACACTGCACGTTTAAAATTACGAGAATTGGCCTTCGGGTATTTTCTCTTTAATTATGACTTAGCTACTTATTAATATATTAAACTTCTGACTATTTATTAATTACTACAATAAAGTTACAATTTCAAAATGGATTGTCAAGATAGACTTTAAAAATGCTGATAACGTGCATATAACATGCCATAAGTCATCTGTGGCCAAACGAAGAAGGCCCTTCTTCTAGTTAGCCTCATTAAACAATTACTTAATTAAAATTTGTAGGCTGGCAATAAACTTAGATGTAAAGTTACCTGACACCTGCTTGTTTATACAATTACAAGACATAAATACCTAACAAGTCTAAGTTATGCTTAAGTTATTCATAACACGATCTACATAAAACTATGACAATAACAAACAACTAATTTAAAGTTCACTCTCATCAGTTGAAAATCAATTTACAATCGCGATACTATCGCAGTGCTATCGGGTCTTCATAACTGTCATATTCCTGACTAACCTACGTTAAATAAATATTGCGGCCAGTGGACGAGATCTCTGCAACTTAGTGCAGCAGGTCTGCGTGAAGGTCTGAGCAGGCTGGTGGTGTGCAGTAGTGACATTTGCCTGCGCGAGTGCGCACCTGCGCCGCGGAGGTAAGTAGCCGTGAGGTGCCAGCTGACGCGCCGCGACATGTGCGACTAATTTGTTGCCAGCGACGCACTCATTACACTCTCCCCGACGTCCCCCGACGCCTGAGGTGTCGCCGACACAACCATTTTGCCAGTAATTCTACAAATTGCCACACTCACGAGGAAGTGGTCCACGTGTCACGACGTCATCCCAAAGGATGTGTAACATGCAGGAAGCGTTTACAGGTTATTAAATGTTCCGTTCATTCCTGTTTTCTTTTATTCTTTTGTTACTTTTATGCAATTTTTTTATGAATCAATCAGTGACATCAATCATTCTGATTTCGTATTTAATTAAATCCTGCCGAATTATTTAAGCACTCATACAATTCGAACGAACATATCGTAAAAGCCATCTCTACATTGAATTGCAAAGGTGGCCAGTGTATAATTAAATGTTGACGGATAATTTATAAACCTCGATTTGCAGTGGCGCACGCACTCGGCTAACCCGTAGCTGCCGTCAAGTAATAACACTAACAGCCATTAGCTACTTTCTGGAGCAGAACCAAGTCGACTCAAAGTATACAGTTAAAACTGTATTGTCGAAGACACGATTTGTGTAATTAGAATTACATGAATGTACCTATATCACTTGTGAAACATTTAGATGGTACACACACTGGCGAGTCGCAGGCGCTCGTTAGCCGCCGGCGACACCCGGGGCGCACGTAAATCAACCGTTTTACGTCAACACTTTATAGCTCATTCAGGCTCGGCCGCTTTATCACCTTGTTCTTAGCGCTGCAACAACCTCCACACCACTCTCCCTCGAAACCGATACGTTTCACTTTGTTGTTTATAAATTACGACTCTAACAACCTATTGAATCAAAATTATGATTATAATCAGAAGCGAGTACCACGCGTCACACACATCATCAATCACTAATTTCCAATAGAGCCTCGTCTCTATTTGTCTATCGTTATGATTAACGAAAAGGTTTTGACATAATAATTATTTCGTGACATCTGTATGGAAGGTGCTCACCTGTCCATTCTTGTCCATCTCATTGTTGGTGAGCTTGACCTTCTCGAAGGAGACGACCTGCTTGCGCAGCTGGTCGCCGGAGAAGGGCGAGTCGGGGTGAGGGTAGAGGCGCGCGGGCGCGGGGGGGTCCGCCTTGCCGGCCACCAGCCAGGAGGAGCGGTGGTACGCGTAGCGGTAGCGCTTGCCGTCCACCGGCACCACGTCCAGTAGCACGGCGTAGCGCGCGTCCGCGCGGCACCCCGCAAACGACACGCGCACAGTCGGGAACATGCGTCTGACAACCACAGAAAACACACTCATTATAATTAACTGCCAACATTTAAAATAACTTTATGTAAAGTTTCATGCAAGTGATAAAGTTTAAAAGTTTCTGAAGAAATTTTATTAATATTTCAACACATTAAAACGACGTTAAAACTCAACTTTCAACTATAAATTTCCGAAGGGATGACGAAACGGACCTCACCGCACTAATGACCTCATAAGAACCGACCGAAAACTAAATTAGACATTACGAATACAAAAAGCTTATAATCCCCGAAAGTGTTTTACGAGACCAAAACACATGCTCGCAATAAAAAAAGATGATTAATGCATCTTAACAAAAACCACCAGAGATCCGGCCACAGACGGTGACTTGTATAATTACAGGGTGAAACGCGAACTAGGAAATCAAACAAATATGATGTATTCGATTTTAATGCACCCCTAAATGGGCCGAAGCGCTTCCTGCCGGCCAGGAGCCGATAGCATCTCAACATCGTTTATTTATGATGTAGTCTTTCTTATTATATTTTTTATAAAATTTAAACGGCACTTTTGTAATTTCGATGCCTAAACAAGTAGTCAGGGGCCTGTCAGATTACATAACCGTCAACTAACAACTTGCCTGTCAGCCATGCGATATAACGTCACATCGTCGTCGAGCTACGGTAGTTTAGAAAAAAGTTCTATTCATTATTGCTCAAGGGAATTTGTGGAATGTGAGCAATAAAATCCAGGAGTGAAAGAATGAATTAATAGTCGTCATAAAACACGATGTCAAACCAATCTTTGAGGTAAGTGTTATATTATCTAACGGCGAGGTATGAGAGTAGTCAATAAAACGTGAAGCAGCAGTATTAAAGTAGATCGCAAGACGCGAGTTAAGCACTGATCATAAATAAATGGTATTGAGGTGTGTTTGGAATGGTAGTGTCATATCGATGGGATCAGTGGTCAGGTTTGACAATGAGAGGAGTCGCGAGTCGTTAGGCGCTGGCGACGGTCGTGCCACCCAGAGCGCGCGAGTAATGAGCCGCATCCATCACGGATAACAATCGATAGCGACCACCAATTGCGTCACATGCACCTCCAATACTTTTAGTTTTTTACATCCTTGAAAATTTTATGCAGTAATCGGGGTCAGTAAGTTTTTATTTCCTTCAGCTGTTAGTAATGTCTTAGACGTCTCGACTACCAACACTCGGATCTACAGCATTTTTTTATCAGCCCGTCCGCGTCATTGAAAAAATTACGAAGTGAAAACTAATCTTAATTTCTTCCCATTTGATAATTTGCAAATTACGCTTCCATT
Organism: Gortyna flavago; assembly: GCA_963669345.1. Lineage (NCBI taxonomy): Eukaryota > Metazoa > Arthropoda > Insecta > Lepidoptera > Noctuidae > Gortyna > Gortyna flavago. The sequence goes on along the minus strand of OY770128.1, from coordinate 7,188,906 downwards.
ATTCGCCTTTCCATTTAGGAAATAAGCAGTGGTGTCATTATTCATATTAATCTTTCCAAATAAGTAGGTCTCAGAGAAATCTTGAAAAAGAGTAAAGTTTACGCAACTACCACATTCACAAGTTATCCAGTGATGCCCTGAACGACGTCGTCTTTGATGTTGATTGAGTTATGAAAAGCAGGTAACTAACTAACCTGCTATTCCATATCATTGATTGAGCATCTATGGACCATGGGTAGATAGAAATAAAGCTTGTTTTACACTGTACTTTACAGGGTGCTTAACCTTCAATGTTTCTTGTGACCTTTCAGCTCATAATTAAGCACAACTTGTTAATGTCTTGTAATATGTAGCTTCAAGCAGTAAGCTGTAATTAGCTGAAGATACAATGTTCGCAAATGTGTTAGAATTCTGATCAGCTATTTATGTAGATACTAAAATATGGTCATAAAAAGCATATGACGTAACGTCTTAACTTATTAACAAGGAAGACAAAGCAAGTTAACAATTAAAGGGGTCTGCAGAGACCGAGGTAACGATCTATATTAATGGCACATTTCGCGAGTAATAAAGTTGGTAGAATCGTCGGCGGACCGTCGGTCTCGCGTATTTACATAATTCATTAATAAACGTCGGGCCGCGATGCCCTCGGATAAGCTTAACAAAATACCCAATTGAATGTATGTATGCAGACAAACGCGAGAACTTTTAACACAATTACCTACTGTGTATGTAAATAGCTGTTAGATCATCGCACGAATAGATACTAGTTTATCTAGTCGCCAGGGAACAATGTAGAATGTGTCTACAGAATTTACAAATTCATAATATTTTAGTATTTGACGTGAGAATTATTGGTTTCCCCGCATTATAAATGGCTCATCTAGTGCTATCAGCACTAATTAATTAATATTCTGTGTCGACTTCTAGCTTTAAATTCATTAAGTAGGTACTGCCTATGATTCATTCATTAGATAAAGTCAAACGCGTAAAATTTTAATTGCCAAAAATCGTTCGTAGATCTTGTAAAATAAAAAGATAAACTAGTTCTCGAATTATATGGAATTAAGTTTTATTACAGTGAATTATTTTCATTGAATGTCTTGAGTTTAAATGTTTTTTGTTTGCGGTAGGAAACCGCAAGTACCTATATGACAAGGTACGCATGAAAGAAGACTAATTTCAGTTGATTGAGTGCAACAATTATGGAAGACCGCATCCGGAGCGAGGCGCGAATATGTCTGAATGTGTCCCTGTTCCGAACTTCTGTCGTTATTGTTTGTTTGCAGAAAATAAAAGTGGTTTACGAACAATTGTAGTGTATTGTATGCAGTTGACAAAAATTATGGCTTCATGAGTCACGACGCGTCTGTTGTTTTACTTTTATATTTTTAGTTTTAAGGCGACTACATGACCTAAAGCGCGGTCACTATCGGACTGCATAGAAAAGAAAGAGATGCGCGATGACACAACCCTGTTAATTTATTGCAAAATATGAAATAATCATCTATTGTTGATTTATCAAACACCAAACAAATAAAAACCGTATACTAAAATTCGGGGAATTAAATTGTCTTTTATATGGTGAAAGTTTTATGAAAATACACCCGATAGTGTTTGCGCGATTATCGTTTTTATGTCCGCGGTAGACATTACTTTACAAATTAATGACACTATGTTAAAAATATATAATTGCAAATATTCACATATCAAATTACGAAGCAAATGGTCTAGTATAACATTTATTTTTTTCAAAGAAATCAGTCCGGTCGATTAGACGTGAAGTTAAATTTAAAATCATTAGAAGTCGTACATCTGCGCCTTAAGTGAACGTGAATCATAATAAAAAGGATGTATCACAGACGTCCTTGATGGATAGATAAACAGATTTTATATGATTTTCTTTAGTCTATGCGAAGACAAAGCTACGCTAATGTTCTTTATCAAAAATACAAGTTATGAGACAGTGCCTTCAATACTTCACAAGTTAGAACACAAAGATCACAACAGCTGGTATACTTTAAATTTTTTCAGCTATGAATATTATGCATTAGTTGAAGATAATCACTTTTATATCACCATTATCGATTATCCTAAAGTACCTAGAGATAATTAAGTTGTAAGCGCAGGGGACACCATGTTATTATGATTACAAACTATGCGCCTTCGCCAGATAATCAGATTATTGCGTTATTTATTATGTGAGTGTGACCTTTATAGTGTAATTGCTCGGTAAATAAATACAATTTTATTGTTTGTGCCTTTCTGGTAATAAGTCCTCAGTATTAATTGTCAACTGTTATTTCAAATTAATATGTTAGTTCCACGCGTTGCGTGAGCATTGAAATGGGTATTTATCTTGGACCATCTTTGAATGTCTAGAATTATGTAGTATTTCAGTTGATGTATTATTTCATATTTGGCCTTTGCTGCAGTAGTTTTCCGGGCAGTACATAATATTATTGATTCACCTGTAACTAACAGGTACACTCGGATGTCGAACTAAACTAATAACCTGGCATTTAGCCGTGAAAAGCCAGGCAGCGGCAGCGATGTAAATATTTCACGAATTGTACGTCCGTATTGATACTTGCTCTACGATTTTACCGTCTTTGTCATTCTATTCTTGAATCTATCATTCCAGCTGTTGTTAGTAACACACCTGAAAAGTCACAAGAAAATCTAATCACCAAGAAAATTGGAGGATTAACACTAGATATTGTTAACAAAAATATGAAGCCAATTGAACTGAAATGTGAATTGGAAATCAGGGTCCACCCAAGTGATTAATAATTGTAAGGATATCTTGAAAACTCGCTTACTATAACCCTCACTACCTCAATTTAATATACGGCCAATTTTAGTGCATTTTTAGTAGGATATTTTCATAAACCTAGAACCCAGAGACCTGCCTGAGGTCTACATTAGGTACAGTTAGAATTTAACTTTTCTCGATTGTAATTAATGTAAATCATATTTTTACTTTATACTTGAATAAAGTTTTTATTATTTATTTATTATTATTATTTTCAGTAGTTTCATTCAGCCATAAAACGAAGGAAACCTTTGTATAGGTTGGGAATAGGATTAATAAACTTACATGTTAAATTCTAGTTACGCGTTACATTACTAACTTAAAATAAAAAACACACCCTAAAGATATTGTTATATCTTGTCTTGCTAACTCTACCAAGCGTTGACAAAGTTTAAAGTTTCATACAAAAAAAAAACGTGAGACAACTTGCAGAATGAAAATATAATTTATTTTGATTTTCTGCATGTCGTCCTAAATGGGCCGTAGGCATGTAGGACGAGTTAATGAATTACTCTATGAAACATTTTGAGAAGGCAAAAGCAAGTAAGTATATTCAATTTGTATGGATACAACGATTTAAATATGTATTTTTCATGCTATTGCTAAAAATATGTTATTTATACCTTTTCACTGTCGTAGAACGTTAGATATCTTACATATTCGGTACGTATCCTATTCCGTAAAGGTAAAAAAAATATATCTTGTGAAATTGATATGACTAGATAAAAAAACAAAGCTGTTACCGGTTGAAATAGTGAACTAACTACTGTCCTGCCATGTATAAGCATTGTTCTATTTAATATAACTACAGGAATTCTTTATTCCAGTAAATGAAAAAAAATCGCTAGCGGACCTACCAATGTTGCCACACCTTTTGCTGCCATTACTTAATCGCAACCTGTTTAACATACCTAGATATTGTGATAGCAATTAACTCTGACATCGCCTGAGTACCAACAATAACCAACAAATATTTAACTTATAATTAAATGCAGGAAATTCTTTCACAAATAACTATTTAAATTTAAGATCATCGTACGAATAAGCATTCCGGTCAAATATCACGTTTCCGTGCCATCGCGATAACATTTCTTTCATATTATAGACTAGTGACCAGCCCCTGCTTCGCACGGTTTTACGACTTGACAAAACATCGATGTTTTCATTATACGCAAGTTTAATATTATTGTGTCATACACATAAACCTTCCAGAATAAGTTCTCTAAATGATGGTGAAAGCCGCATCAAAATCGGTTGCGCAGCTTAGAAGAACAGCACGGTCACACAGACAGACACGAAAATCGACTTTAATTTATAGTATGTCTATAAGTGTTTGGTTCCGTTATACAGCTATCATAAGGTGGTTATTCCACTACATGTCGTTGTCGCATCAATGGGTGGTATCATTATGGACGATAAGATCATTATAACACAAACTTTGAACTTTCGAGTCTTAAATGGCTGATTCTTATAAAAAAACTTGTTGGTCTATTGACATTTTAGGAGACACACAATTTGCTGTAACACTATCCTGCTGTAATGAGTTACTTTTCATTGCCATTAGAACAACCAATCAAATAATACAGTTAATAAAAGAAGAACCTTTTTAATTGGACTGTATTTTTCTTAGGGCTGATTTTTCAATAAACAGATAATTTTTATTCGTAGAATAAAATTGTTGTCTGACTGATTTTGTATGGAAGAACTGTCAAAAATTCAGAATAATTCCTCTGATAAAATTATCTGGTTAGATAAATCAGCCCTTAGTCGTCTGCCCGACCCCACAAGTTTATAAAAGACATCCCTATTTTCTGCTAATTGCGTAACACGTTTCTAGATATAGATAACATCATTCAGATAATTCTATTTAAAGATGCACCATAAATATAACGACAGCGTTTACAACGGCTGCGTTCAATTTCGCAATCACATTAGCATTGCATTGCACTGTCATAAACGACTAACTGACTAAACAATCAGCATTGTGGGAAATTAGATAATATTGAAATATTCCACACCATTTATAAACGTCATATTCAATCAAGTCAACTATTAATAAGACATGAATGCTGGCATCGAACAACTAACGAATATCTTATAGATCTTATTTAGAAACGGCGAAGGCATTGCGTAGGTAATTTATATCTATCCAATATCTAATCATTTACAATAAGTTGTTAGATATATGTATTTATGAGTTGAATAGAAACATGACTGGTTTTCATGAAATGTCATCCACTCATACAGAGCGCATTCGCACGCAACTTGGGTCATCGACCCCGTGTTTATATGTTTATTACAACTTTCAATTTATACATATTCCCGTTCATTAATTCTGCAATTACGCAATTAAACATTTCCTACTTACAAATGTCCAATAGTCTTTAATTTTGTAATAATTGTATAAAATAAGAAAGCGTTTTGTAATTAATTGTCCTACTTTTATTTCTATTTGAAACTTAAACGATTTTTTATGGATATGAATTCTTGTTCTTATACAAAAATAATTACTTTACTGGAAGGAAAGTTTTCCGTAATACGAAACCTATCAGCGAATGGTGTATAAGTATAACATTGGTACACATGTAGTGCGTGTGTCGCGTGGCGCGTGTCAGTTGTCTGTCGCTTACGCGTCTCGTTATGTCGCGCGTCGTCGCCGCCACGCGTCACTCGCAACGCTAATCTCGCTATTCAAAACAAAATATCCTATTACTCCAGAGAACGTCGTGTGAAAATGAATAAAAAATTAAATGGCAAAAATCAACAAGTTTAGGACGCCCGCATCAAGCGTCAAGCGTCGCCACCGACCGAGACTGAGAGAGCCACGCGAACTGTCATCTGTCAAACCGCCATTTTAATTCCTGTGTAAATTATACAAATTGACACTTGACATGTTTTGTCGTCTCCCGGGTAATCGTGCAAAATGGAACTCTCATTTTATTACTTTTGTAAAGTGTCGGGAGTGCCCTTACAAGTATATCTGGCCGTACGATCTCGGTTTATGTCTTCCTTTTGTTAGCTACCAATCTGTTAGTGTAGCTCTCTACGACGATATGTTTTCTCACATTTTTTATGTGTCCCGATGATTACTAAAGATAAAAACAAAAGTGTAAGTACCTATCTTCTAGTTATGGGAGTGAAGAGTCAGATATTAGGTACCTATACCCTACGGCCTACCTATACCTAATATATGACAATGAGGTAAAATATATTGAAAAATTAAGAAAGTTTCTTAGGTGAAGTTTTAAGTTTACGATGTCGGTCGTTATACATGAAAAATAATGGAGACATAAATATTGTGAAAAGTGACGTTTTGTTAACGACCTCAAAGCAATGTGTATAAAGTAGCCGCGCGACGGGGCGCCGCACTACAGGGAAACGCTTTGCTAATTAAAAATTCTTCTTTATTTTTGCGTCCAGATTGTAGTTATGCGAGAAATGTTTTATTGTTTAACACACGATATACAATAAGTAACATAGCATTAAGTGGAAGCGTGAAATTCTTGACTAAACTGGAGTTATTTGTGTAAATCAGTTCACGCTGGGTTTACGTATTTCTCACTTAGCACCGCATAAAATATGAAAAGGAAATACAAAATAGATTAATGATAAACAGAAACTTTATTACCTATGTAAATTAACCGATCAAGTTCCGCTAATGAGACACAATTGATTTTCTATTGTATCGTGCTACATAGGGCACGCGCGGGGCTTGACGGGTTAATGTTGCATTCGGCGAGTATTTTTTTTTTCATATTAAAATTTTAAACCATTTAAATTAAAATTCAAATGCCTTCGTAAACTTGTTAATCTACCTACAACATATCCAAACTCTACTACATGTTCAACAGCATGTTCAATATCTGAGTTATTTCAAGAGAGTGCAAGGTGCTAAGGTGTACGTAAGCAATGATTTAAGAGGCCACAATAAACTTTTATTACACCGTGGCCTGTTCAGCTGGCTACGCGTTATTTTATCGAGAGACCCTTAAATATAACCCCATACAACCGAATTTAGTTTCGAAGAATTAGATATGAATTTAAGGGTTGTGTAGATAATATACTATTAAATAATATTTTTATTATAACCAACGAACTTTTGTGTCTTAGTAATAATTTCGTATACAGGCTGTTGTTTATATTGCCTATATTTTCATAAACCTAAGTGACAAGTAGCATCTGTTTTAGAAATAAATGTTAGTCCTCACCTTTGTTATCAATAGCTTATATAAACTAAATTAAACCCTGATGTGTACGACTAACAAAGAAATACAACTTTCTTATGTTAATGTAGTTCCTATGTTAGAGCTAGTTATCCACTGTTTACCTACGTTATGCGCTAAGTGGTTTAAACAATTTATAATAAATATTTATTATTAAACTAATCCAAAAATAGCTTTAACTACAGATCTACGAATACGTATTTCTGTCAGGAACGTATAGATCTACGAATACGTATTTCTGTCAGGAACGTATTATAAAAAACATACCTAAATAATAAAACAGTTTGTCAAGCGAATCGCCCTCGAGCTCTTTTGACGTTATAAGTCATGTGCCAATATAAAACTAATTAATATCGGTCGGCAATTATAGACCAGTTAACATTAACAAGGTGCCCTTTAATTATTATCGTTGGAATCTGACTATGACGTCGGGTTTACGACACTTCCGCCGGAACCCCTGACTGACCATAAAGCTGACTACACAATGCTCGATGTGCAACATTCGCCCTCGTAAACAACGCCACTACAACACAAATCCAAGGGTGTGACTCCCGACTAAATATTAAAACACCGAATGCCCAATATAACTTTACAACCTTTATAAAACTTGAAATAGGTTAGTGTTATTTGGTATGCAGCAACACTTAACAAACCATAGATTTATGTTTTTATAACAGTTAAGATAAGATAATCCATAACTTCATAGACCGATCTCGATAACGACACGGTGCGTGATAAACAACGCAATAAGCAATTTCTAAGCTACATCAAATGAATTTCACATAAGGCAAAAACGTGAAATTGTAATCAAGTCATATCCAATGGGAAATTCATCGAGATGAACAACTATTGTGGATGTGACGATAAATCAACGGTTAATGTACAATTAAACAATTTCTCATGCTCAACACGATCGACTGGCATGTCACGTACATATATGTGCAGCCTACTACTTGTTGGTCTGTTTAGATGTGTTTTGCTGCGCTTTTTGCGGAAATTATACAACTACTATAGTAGGTACATAAGTGCGTGAGCGCACCGTAGACCGATTTTATCCCACAACTGAACTGACCATCACTACGTGATAGGTCGGCGGTCATTATCACTCACCTAAAGCTGATATACCGAACCATGTTCAGACCCAATTTACATGAAACATTTAAGTATTATTAAGTGCAATGAAATCGACACGAACACCGACTTAACTACCTATTAATATTAATATAGGACGCATTTTTTTATCAACTAAAATTGGTGCCCAAATACTTGTCGGCCTTTCTGTGTGAAGGCGTCCAGATAGCATTGCCTAGCCACAAACAAAATCAAAATATTTTACTTCACATACTAAATGGGCATTTATGAAACGTCAGAAGCTAGGTGCACGGTTCCAATTGGTTGTTTCTTCTATATATATATATGGAGAAGAGCCGGCTTGAAACTCCACGGTTACCTTTTAAAAATAATTTGCTTTTACAATATTTTTAAATTACAGTGATAACAGGTAGTTATGAGAGTACAGTGTAGGCCAGTCAACAAGTACTAATAAAATAGAAAATGGTCTACAAATGTACAGCCCACAAGGCTGCCTACAAAACGCCTACCTGGCTATGCAACAGCTTATATCGAACCATGACTGTTATGATACTTTCAAAGCTAAGATTAGTTTAGTTATCTGAAAACATGTCTTTCAATCAATTCATTAGTACCTAAAGCATCACTACTAGCAAAATACGAATAAACTAAGTTGGTTCACGTAACGTATGTGATAATAAACAGAGAGAGAAAGTCACAAATTTAAAGAGTCTCTTTGTTCATTTACACAAACGTTACGTGAACCAACTTAACCCTGCAATTCTATAGTAATTATGATATTTAAATAGAGTTAGATTTGAGTGTTCGAAACTCAATCCCGCTCAGTCATTAGCCGAGAGAGGGTAGACATTCCGTCATTATCCGTGTTCATTATAATCTTGGGCAAGTATCTCGAGCGCCACCTCGCTCGACTCGAGATTACGCCGTCGTAATTAACTGTTTTACACGCTCCCAATGGCTTCATTTCGCTAATGACCACCTCGACTCGTCCTTCTATCTACACAACTCCAATTTCCAAGCCAATTTGTACCTTTCATGCAAGATTTTAAGACAGATTTTCATTCATGCTTGATTAGCTCAATTTAGCACCATTTATTGAGGAAACATCGTGTCTGTTTATTTGCAATAGCATAATCAAATTTCACTTAGACTTTACAGCTGAAACTAATGAAGCTATAACTTTATTTGTATCTAAGTTTTATGACGCTATAGTTTATCATCAGCCATGATAAGATGACATCCGTTTTAAATAAAAATTGGTTTATTGATTACTGCTTACTGCTTATAATGTCGGTGTTGATTTTTATTTAATTTTATCAAGTTTTTCACTCTACTGTTGACGCTACTGGTCTATTTTCTTGATTCATTCCGATCTGATCCAATGAGCCCCCCCCCCCCCCCTTCAGCCCCCCTCCTTGATCCCCTACTAGTTCTTCTTTTGTTTTAATATCTTTCTTATCCAACTTTCTCATTCCAAGTATTTTATATAATTTTTTTTTAGTCTATGATATAAGTCGAGACTTTGAATTCGATTTCTGCTTCATTGGGTTTGCGAATTAAAATAACGTTACCTGGACTATAATGTTACTTAAATATTTTCATCGAAATCAAAAACCTTACATTTATGTATTCTAACTGCGATAGCGTAATGGCCGTGTTAAAGTTGCTCGGTTAGGCTCTTTTACTTTTCACTAACTTTAATTGAATATTAAATCATATCCAGAAGAAGTTAGCAAAATATATATTTTATATTATGTAAAATATTATATAATATAACACTTTACAGTTGCAAAACAGGCTTGCAATAGTGAATAGGTACGCTATTAGCATGCATTCAATCAACTTCAATTACCAGCAACTATTTTAATTCTCTCAGCCTGCATCGCGGTCTTGTTAACAGAACATTTATCATAGGATCGCATTATGTTACCCCGTGTAATTACCATAAATATACAACTGCACTTTATGCCAGATGTACTGACTACCTACTAGCCTTAATCGTATCCTCCACATATAATTTGTACGTACTCTGCCAATGCAAATGTGCTTATGAGTGCCTAATAGCTCTCACAGTGGTATAGTGGCCTTCTTGCTGTCAACAAGGCTGTAATTATCTCATCAACGTAATGTAATGTAGTCGCTGATATCTTGCACAATCATACCCACATTAAATGTGAGACGATTGCACTAAGTAGGGGCTCGCTCTTATAAATTAGGATCGCATTTATTTATTTCATTTATGCGGATAATTCAAGGATCTAGTGCAAGTAATTTTGTGATAGTATCGTTAAATTAATTAGGCATGCTTGAATTGAAAAAGGGTTTAAAATTTTGCAAGTGAATTTACAAATTACCTCTTTTAATGTTACGTTGCAGAATAATGTGAAAACATAGACCATGTTTGTTATAACTATGCATATTAAGCACTATCTGTATAATCAACAAATTGCCATGCAAACAAAACAAGTTGTACACTTCCCATTCAAAAGATATCTAATTTAACAACTCATATCAAATATTACACGCGTATTTATTATAATGTCAGTATCGTAACGATATAAAGTAATTTTAAAATAACTACATAATATCTTAATAATTGTATTCATATTTATAAACTGCTAATCTGTTGGTTTTCTGTGTCGTAAACTGTGCTCGCGTCTAGCACATTTGAATATAAACGAGATCATAATATTCGGATTGAACCACGCAGCGCAGCCACACTCCTATCTCATCATAAGGGATCATGCACACCATTCTTTTACGATGTTTCCATAACGACTTTGCGCTTGAAAGACTTTTACTGCCTTTATTATAAACTAACTGTGAACGAACAACCAACGATTTTTTCCCTGATTTGTATTCTTTATATGACTAATTAATAAAATACTAATGTGTGCTCTGATATATTTATCTATTATTTTATTGCATTGCAGTTTGTTATCATAAAAAAGACCTATGATATGCACACTAATGAATATTTCTTTCATAATGAACCGTGTGGATGGTTGCGGTAACGCATAGAGTTTATAATAAAACTGTATTGTTTTATAATGAGAGTATGTGAGGTGTAAATGACATTAATATGGCGGACCGGTTATATGAAATAACAACATTACACGTCACTCCCGTTAACTCACTAGTTATATAACGCTACGTTATTAATTTTATGCCAAGGTGTTTTTATTACAACATTTTCAGTATCTTACTAATTAATTAGTTATTTTGTTTCAAAATACAATTTTTACTGCACTAATGGCACCTGCCTTATCAGCAAAGTTATTTATTTGGGGTATTCTTCAAAGCGCAACTACTTTTAAGTCCTCAAAGCGCAACCATTAGTTGAGCTCACAATTTGCAAGTATTAAAAATGTGAACGTTTGTCAAGCGTAGAAATACAGCGTAGAAGTCGTCGTAGCACTGACGTGTGCGCGCAAGCAGGCGCGTAGCATGCACCACATAGGCGCGTATAAGCTGCGTAGCGCTTAGAAGCAACGCATGCATACGCTACGGAAACGCTGTATTTTTTCGGTGCAATCATTTTTAAAATATGGTTAGGAAATGTTTGTGATGGTTTTGATACTTAAAACAAAATTACATATTTTGTACTTAGTGAAGAAGTTAATTTTAAGTCATTTCAGTATTTTGTATGATGTATGTACAATTGTACATACATACTGAATATTACGACGTAATTAACTACCTATATGTGTGTGTGTGTGTTTTTATATTACGTACAGCATTGACAAGACATGATGCAATAACTCTACCTTAAACACCATTACTCGCGTGAATACCAGCCAACATACTAAATCTTTCTTTAATGAAATCCATCAAATTCAAAGCAGTTTAAATTGCAAATAATGTTCAGCTGTCATCCTACCTTAAAGCCGGGTTCAGACGGAGAGCTTTCTGCGGGTAACTGTACACGTTGTAAAGACGAGGTCACACTGATAGATGCGATGCCTCGTCCACGTTAAATGAACCGTTGAACGCCTATAAAAGTCAATAAGGCGTAACGCAGGTGCTACACGAGACCGGTACAGATATCTTTAGATTGACCCCACGTGTACGCATTCTGTTTCCCTACTAGCTATAAAGTCACACCTATCTCCGATATAATTACTTAAGCAGCCCCTTATCTCACTTAAACTTGACTGAATGTGTGTGTAATCTAAAGCCGTAATTATTATTTAATATCTCATTAGAAATGAAGTGATAATGATAACTGTTCAAGAGTTACCTTGTTTTGGAAACCTGATTGAAATCAAGATGATGAGAATATGCTGTGAAGGTGAGTTCTTCAAGCTTTCAAGTCTTTGTTGGCTTTCTAAGCTTTTTTTAATGACTAAGTTATGCAAATTAAGTAATTTAGCTATTAAGCAAGAAACTTAATGATCGTAAGAACATGAACATCGTAATTCTTTGTTGACAACTATAATACTTACCTCAATACTTTCACGAATAATTACAGTTTCAAGCGCTTAAAGTTTAATAATAACTTACTGAACATGTTTAATAACATTATGTTAATGACATCAATGCATTGTATGAGGTCTCCTCCAAGCTCTTTCCGCCAATTACATGCATAAAACGAGTATTTTGTTCAAGCAGTGTAACCATGTTCCCACATATGCTCGCTCAAGATTGATATCGCCACTTAGCCGAAGTCAGCTGCTGATGTAATTAGCGATGCGACTTGCGACCCACTCCGCGAATTTATCTTACACTCCTTATAACTCAACGGTTTGGTTTTACTTGCTTAAGCTAATTGAAACTGGTGAAAAATTGCGACCACATACCGAGCAATTTAATGTCGTTGCCTCCAGGTACGAATGTAATTCAAACGATGCAATGTTTACTTTTAATCGTTAATGCTCGCTGGACCTTTCATAACCATAACTCGGCCGGCCACAATAAACTAACGTCTTTAGAACAACATTCGTAATGAACGAGACGTCCTTATTGATGTTTGTATGAAGACAGATAAATATCACAAGCTGGTAATTGTGCCGAGATGTTTTACTTGCCGGTTTCAAACGAAACCTTTATGTTTTCTTGAGAAACGAGAATTGATCGTTTGCAGATTTATGTGGCGTGGAGAAGGCTTACACAATGTGATACTTATAGAATAGGCTGTAGTGTATAACAGATTGATGCGAGGTGTCAAATCGCTGTTAATGTGGTCCGAGTCTGTGGAGTGTGGCGAGTAGCGCGGCCGTGGAGGTGGCGTGACGGACAGAGGGCACGCTCGTTAGTGTGACCGCACCATTATCGATGATGGATGACCACCGCCGGCGCCACACCGACACCCGACAAATTTAATTTAGACCACTAATGTTGTGTGCTGTTACTTATAGATAAAGCGATTATCGTCAACGTGAACTATCTAATATCAAAAACTGTTACTCACGTAAACACCTGAAGGATCAATCGATAAACAGTTTATGATAGGGCAGTTATACGGAATTAACATATGTAATGTTTATCATCAGTCGTAATAAAGTTTTTGCAAAGTTATAGGTAGGTAGGTACAGGAGGATCATGTTTGCAGCAATGTAGGCATTACAAAGTTTCGATAATTTCTCAAGCACGTTAACGTGCTTACAGCGTACGCACATAAATTTTATAACGTAATTCCGTTTTAATGAGCACAAAATAACATTTACAGGTCGCTCGCGAAGAGATGTAAACTGCTTTAATTGCACCTTTAGCAATCGAGCACCTTGGTCGGTACGAGCGTCGAATCAACACCTTACATCCAAATTGGTACATAAACACGGCGCAATAAACGGGAGCCGGCGGCGCGGCGCTTTACTGCGGACTTTTAGTTTATTGAAATAATAATGAGTAAAAATGTGCGGCGCTTGCCAAAACACGAGATGTTGACGGTGGAGCAGACAGCGGCGGCAGACAGGTAGCTCGTGGAGTATGTATGTGTATGACGGGGAGGCGGGTGGTAAATGCAGTCGGTCGGGGCGCTAACGGGCACGGGGCGCGGGGTGCGGAGCGGGGGGCGGCAGGGTGCTGGGGAGCAGACGTCGTCGAGGAGCGTCGGAGGCTGCGATCGATGAAGCGCGGACACGCCTCGCGCACGCCACCGCAGCCCGCAGCCTACATTCATTGTTGATTCAGTCGACGCTCCTTCGTCTACTATTATACGAGTAGGTACACGATGCCACTGAGTTCACTGCAGTTCCCCCGAAAGCTTTCTGGATGAACATTCATCATCTTTAAACGAGTGACCTTATTCGGGCAGTCCTAAACCAACGACAGAACGTCTAAGGACGCCCGGAGTGAATCGAATCTCGTTTTATAATGCATGTGAGCTGTCAAGACATGTTCCAAATGCGTTGAGCGTGTTAAACGACTGTATTGTGATGCGCTGTCACTGCTGCGGCCGGTGCCTTTGGGCCAGACCCTCGCCATGTCGATATTATCTCGACTCACGGACTAGGAAGCCACTCGCTCCTACAACACAAAAATAAAACAACCTAATCTGACATCAAACGATTTTTAGAAATCCTTTTCAATAGCAGAGGTTCTTTACGATTGAATACGAAACAAGTTTTTATCAAAACATTTTGTAGCGTAATAACGTGTTTACTGTTTTAAAATCTGAAACAATTAGGTACCTACCTACTTAGCATCTTTACCTCGACTTGATTACAATTAAGTTACTACATTAGTATTCTGGTTTCAACAGCGCTGTAATCTTCGTACATACAAATTAACATATTCTAACTAATTATTATTGTTCACTTCTGATACAAAAACTATTCTAATAAATAAAAAGGGGACAAAAACTAAACTCGGTTATCGGTCAGTACATCTGAAATCTTGTCAAAACGGTTAGTTAAGCGCGGTATCAGGCGATGAGTACAAAACGGGTGACGTGTAGTCGATCGCCGCGAGCGACTCAACCCGCACCCTACACACCAAGCTGAAATAATCTTAAACCTCACAGAAATAAGATCCATATTCCAGTATGTGGATAAATACAAACTTTAAGGTTACGATTTTGTGAGTGAAGATCAATTTGAATTCCTCAGGACACTGATCCGTCACCGATAAAACACTCTAGCATCGTTTGGTGACAAGTCAGTTGTGCACTTGTAATCCCTGAGATTAAAGACATCTCCATTAACAGTCCGCCCCGAGCGCCTTTGACTTTGTGATGAAACCGACATAGGTACCTACTTAAGTTTTTAAATTGCGCATAACACGCATCTAATTGCTTTATGTGCCCACTAATATGCCGTTAATTTCGCTATAATACCGCTGACGGAAGCCAATTATGAATATTATATCTATAAATTCTTTTATCTTCGGGCCGCTTCTCCATAATTTATCATCATAAAATAATAACTGCGAGTGTAAGCAGGTTTAATGAGGCATCAGTCAAAATTACCACGCTTTGTAGAACACCACCAAAGTAAGCGTAAACAACTGCTCCGAATGCTCAAATAAGAGTACCTATGTACACTTACATTTATTAGTCCTATGTAAGGTTCCAGTCGAGTTGGCAACAAGGGCTGTTCCGAGCGAGGGAGTGCGCGCCCGTGTGTTGGTGAGGTCGTCGGTACGCGCCGCGGCTCATGTGTGCGACAACAGGTACAAGAATGCCTGGGATCCCGCATCCTGGTTGCGTTTATTTACGAAGTCGGAAGTATGCATCTAGACATATTATCTACCTACACATAATCGACAATAAAGCATCGCCGTGCACCTAGTTGTACAGCTGTTGAAGACATGGCCGGATTTGCGCACAAACTGCAGTGTGTCACGCGACCCCAAGATAATAAAAACTTATCAATGCCTCTTATAGCTAATTAGGCGAACGCTTATTGTTATTTATACGCCACACGATAGGTATTTACAAGTCTGCGGTATCACAGGGTTCATGACAGCACGAAAATACTACAAATATATTCATGGGTTCAGAGCCTTTTAGCATTGTTGGATGTAATCGACGACGTATACGACTTCATATACATTTTTGAACCATGACCTGACCGTTGAAGTTAAATATTAAAATTACCAAGTTTATAAGCAACGGTATAACAAATATTTAGTTGTCATTGAGCACTAAGCAGCGTGATTGTTTATAAGATAGTGTCACGGCATGTTGGTGCATATTGACGTGACAGCTTGCACCTGTATGTGCGGCGATCTAATTCGTCCGAATGTTAATGAGCGAGGTCTGCGTAACCCGACGCCACACCTGTCCCGATATGAAATAATTTTTATTTACAGAGCCCTCCGGAGATTATGGATATTTCGTAGTGGTATCGCGTCCGACATCGGACCGCATATTATGTTACATCGCAGAGTAACCTATGACGACCATAATTTACGTGCCGGACGCTCGCCCGCGCTGTCTCTACATTTTGGTAAATAATATTTTAACTTGACACCTTCCCTAGTAGTCGTTTGACAGTGTTATAGAGTTTTTTTTTTTAGATTCAATTGAAACATAGACGGTCGTAAAATTAAAATGTATTATGTTAATATTTCAATAACAATATAAGTAGTTATATTGTTGAGCAAGAAGTTTCCTTATCCGTTGCCATATTAACAATGTTAATGGAATGTAAAAATTGTGTTACTGATATGATACTTACTTGTATGCAGATTTACATACCTACATTTTTACGTAATTATTAACTTGTGCTACGGAGTGCTACGCATCTTTATTTGGATAAACGCATGCAATTTTTTATACGTAAAAATTACCTGCTAACGTAACTCATAGTCGTATAACATTTCTACGTCTTTGCAAATCCAAGAAACACTTTTAATGAAACTGGACTTAATTATCAAAATCACATAGTGAGAGCCACCAGCACAAGGTTTCGCAATCACCAATAAATCAAGTTCCACACGCATCATAGTAATCCATACCGTGCCGTTTAGGGTTCCGTACAAAAACAAAAAAATATAACATGATACTACACACTGCGTTTAATTTATTGAATATGTGTGCGTTTTTATTGGTAATAAACCTATCTATATGAATGTAAAATTGCTTTAAGGTGTGAAATTAAATGCATGCGATTATAGGTCTTATTGCGTGGAGCTACTACTCTGGCTATAGTACGTGTGTAGACTAGTACTATTTTAAAGTATAGCAAAAAGGTGCATAATGATGAGCAAGTGGGGGTTGTGTGGAGAGCTGGCCCGGCGTGGAGTCATCAATCATGTGCAGGGCCGCCCCGTGACGAATGCCAAGCCAAACACTATTGTGACCGATGCCACCCACACGCGGGACAGTCGCGAATGCCTCTAGTGACGTCACGATATTTACGAGTTCCGTAACTCTTTACTTGTATGACAGTCGTGATACTTGAACTTCTTGAAGTGACATTTCAATTAAGTCTAGCTACCAGTCAGCCGGTCATTTATAAAATTTTCTCGTTTCTACAATTTATTTCGATAAGCGGAAGATGTTTAAAAAATGTTAGCAACCCGCAGTTTCATCATTATAGTACACTTCTTATACAGTTTAATATCCATTTAACTAACTTCCAAGAGAGCATTCAGAGCTTTTACCGTCTAGGCTAAACCTTCATCGATTTCCCTAAAAATCGGAACTAGACAAAATTCGTTGTTTGTTGTATGGAACCCCAAAACCATTAAATTTTGTCTATTGCGAAAAAATGTATTGTGAGAGCTCATTGACACAATCTTTGGACATAGTGGTACAATACATTGTTGGTATATTAATGGTACACCTTACGTGGAAGTCCTTTCGTAGGAACTCCCCCGTCGCGACCACTATCAACTATGTTGTAAATGGCCGATATTATTCACTGGAGCCTACCGCACACGTGGTGGTATGTTTACAATGGATTAATATTTATTTAGAAATAAACACTGTTCATAAATTTGTGTAAAAGTGTTGTGAGGAATGTTTGCTTTCGGTTTGACTAATTTAATTAATTCTGGCAGCTAATAACGCTACATAGATTCGATCAACAATCGGTTTGCTGGGTCAGTAATAAAATAACAACATGGCCGTTTACTTTAGCGTTCATTAGAAGGCATGTTCATCAGTGAAGTTGACTAATATGTACATAAATCAGTTCGTAGCTTCCTGCTACGTAAATGAATTGTTCCAATGACAGTCGTAGCTACTACAGCTACAAGTGGTAAGTACGTAGGTTCCCTTTTGCAATTCCACCTAGGCAGGCACACATATTCATAACGTCCGATTTAATCGGCCTCAGTTCACCTCGGGGAATGTATGGGCCGCATGTGCAATTAATTGGCTTATCGTGAGTTTATTGATTCGGTAAGGCGATCCGTTTTAATTACCGCCATCGCTCATTTGCCGCTGATTGGCTCCCAACATACCTCAATATACTAGCGCACTAGTTTCTAATGAAACCCGGCCAATTTCAAGATCTCTTGCAAATGAAACTGCAACCAGGACCGCCACGCCTTTTCACTTTATTCGTTTTAGTGTTTTAATTAAGGAGACTATTAACGCCTGTAACCTTAACTCAATATTGACAAGAATTGCCAGCAAATAAATTCCAACAGTAGTTATGAATACGACAAAGCAGAATTATGGGTGGATAATTTGCATTCTTTCGTTCATCGTTTTGCACACATTGTATATTCTTAAGGTACGAGTATATTACTCGCTGCGCAGTACTTAATGAGGACGTAGCGTATTTTTATAGTGCTGTCTGGTCTTCAATTGACTTTCTAGGCGAATGCTTTCAAAACACAACTGTGGTCTCTGTCGCATTGTATAATTTTGTATCGTAAAAAGGGTAACAAATATAAAAGTTGTTCGTTGAGCACATGTCGCGGCACGGAGTCTGCTATTACAACTAATTGACAGTCCGCACACGAGCTGTGTTTACTACGTATTTGTCACTTCCCCTCCGCTAATGACATGTTACGCACCTACGGCGGAGAAACTTTTGAAAATACATTGATGATTGCCACGAGTGCTCGACCACAACGGCATGGCTTGCCTCATGGCGAACTAACAATCATGGAATTTAAATAGGTAGTTTTTTACAAAGTATCTACTTTCTAAGTTAGTTCAAATACTAATTTGTTTATGTTAAACAATTTACCAGAAATTATTACTAAGTTTGCCAAATCAGAGATAAACGAAACCCGTGATAACTAATCCCATAATAACGAATTAACTTCAACCCTCGGAGTGAGGAACTGCCGCAAACAAAGTTATCAATAATCACGATTTGGTTAATGGCCCGGGGCGGACGACGAGTTCCGTACAACGG
Source organism: Gortyna flavago (assembly GCA_963669345.1). NCBI lineage: Eukaryota > Metazoa > Arthropoda > Insecta > Lepidoptera > Noctuidae > Gortyna > Gortyna flavago. The sequence continues at coordinate 7,169,515 of OY770128.1, read as the reverse complement.
ACTCATAATAAAGATATAATATCAGCGCACTCTCCCGAGGGTGACGAATTGCTCGTACGATTAACTCTTAAACGACAAATAGAGGAACTCCCTTCCCGCAGCCCTCCCGCTCGGGGGTAAACTAAGCCACGACTTCCGCTAATTATTCGGGGGAGCGGCTCGGCAAACATCGCCGTCCCCCTCACACTCTACGAGCCGATGCACATCTCCGCAAAAACTCTGAAAACCAAAATTTTCCCTTCTCCCGACGGGCGGTCATATTTCTTCCCTCTCGCTCCCATTAAACACGCCGTAAACGCTTTCCTTTTTTCACGCCCTCGCTCTAATAGAAAGGCAAATTACGAGCTTACGGGCGCGGACGGGTGGCGATGTACGAAACCGCCGCGACCGTGCCTGCTGCGTCCCGCTTTCACTCGCCGACACACATATTTCCGTGCTCCTCAGGAAAACAGGGGTCGACTACGTGAACTTTCACGTCATATGTTTATACTCGTATCTATCATGCTACTACCTACAACACAACACACGTACAGCTACTTGCATCTAAATATCGATAGTTTTTTGCAACTACTCAGGAAATAACTCGTCTGATGATAAATAAACTGGCGACGAATATAAAAACCAACACATGACCTATCGAACACTGAACAGTAAGTTTGTTTGTTAATGATAAAAATATTTATTGGCACGTAAATAACGCACATTCTATATCAATTAGAATGCGATAGAACATGGCGCCTATTCGCTGTCTGACGAGCGGGTGTTTTTCAAATAGATACCAGGCCATCCTGTCTAACCGGAATAAAAATATTTTAAGTATTTATTTATTAAATTGACAAGCCTGGTGGCAATGCACTTATTAAATTAAATACCTAACTAACAACTTATGAAGGTGCGGTCAAGTCTCATACTTACCTATAGTCACGAACACCTTTTTATTCAAGCATTATATTATAATGTCAATCGTCATCTCAATAAAGATAAGTACAGCGGGGTAATTGCGTAATACACTAACAGATAGGAATCGCTTTCATTTTGATAGTTCAACAACATTCATTGGGTTTTTTAAGTTGTTGAACAAAATTTTACGAACTTATGAAACAATGGATTAGCAATATCATTCAAAATGATTCAGATTGTGATTGATAGTGTGTTACGCAATTAGGGTGCTGATGCAAACTGTCAGATGTCAATGATAGTTAAGGTATTTTACGAGTGAAGATATTTATATAAGTACCTATGCTACCTAAAAATGGCGCGAATTTCTGACTGAATAAGACTAGAAAATAGGTGGAAGAAAAGCTTTGAACAATAATCCTCAATAAAAAAATTGCTTGAAATTAACAAATTACCAACATAACATAAATAAAATTCAACTTTGATGACAAAAAAACTTATTAAGACCAGCAGACTCCCTATCTTTGCCTATGTATAAAACATACCAAAACCCAGCTAATATACACGACAACTTGTAATTTTCACCGAGACCGAAAGTAATTTTGAACTCCAATTTTTATATCGAATACATCAACGTCATAATAATAAAGCGGTTATTATTTTCAGGCAGGAACACAAGAGCGCAGGCTGTCAGCCCCGGACTCCCCGAGTGAGTCGTTGTACACGAGCCTTGAACATGGCGACAAAGCTGACGAGCGGCTCGCGTGACGTCAGACATTCCACATTGTATGCACCCCTGTTCCCGTGATCAACTCAAAGGCTTCATCGACCAATAATTTCATTAAACCAAAAGTCTAGCATATGAGAATAGACTATCTGAGTAAAGAATCAGTGCCTAGACGAATTTTCAAAGATGGGATTCAGGATGAGTGGTTTCAAAGCAGTTAAATTGGAGTAGGAGTAGCTCCATAATGGACTCTAGTATAAGAATTTCTTAGCTGAAGGGGTCATTTCTGTTCGACACTGTGTGGTTTGAAAAGATTCACCGTCCTCTGGCATCTCCAAAATAATAGAGTACCCCAAAACTGACTCGATTGTTTCAACTACTCAAATTATAGTATCCGAGAGCATGTCTACTACCGTGACGTGTTCCAAATTCCAAGTCAAACATCGACGGCGTCACAAATGTAACCTCCAGTTCCATGATTCGGTAATGAGCACGTGCCGTCAGATTGTGGCTTGTTCATACAAATGGCAGTCATTTTCGAGTTATCGACTTAACACCGCCGCGGAAATGGAAAATAATAACTTCATCGCTGGGCGGCGACACGTACGGATATAATTTGGACGCATTAGGCTTCGTTTGTACGAAAAACTTGCGCCATAGTGCGCGACTAACTCGTTATTGTATTGTTATTTCGTTACCTTCATTTAGCCCTTGGCAAAGTGAAACAGTTATTTTTCTGTCTTACTACTCCATGCAACATTATGTGTTAAGCAACATATGTATTTTATAGAACAACATTTTCTGCTTTCACAAGTATATTAAATCCATAAATATAAATTCCGCTCGCAATTGCACTCTGTGAAATAGGATAAATTACTTGATTGCATCAATTGCACCTAAAGCACTTTTAGCGATATTACAGTTATTCGTTTATGATTTACCGTCACTTATCTGATGTAGTACGTGACTCAAGAAGCCTTTAAAATCTTAAGTAGCATCTGTGAGGTAGTCAACGACACCGACACGTTGGAACCAACCCTTACTTCCGTGACATGAGCTATGATTACGTTTTTGTTACATCGACGGGTTCGGCCACCCCGAATCCACATAAAAATAATTTATTCTACCGAGGGGTAGCTGTGAAAATTTAACGCTCTACTTGAAAAAAGTGACACCACATGACGATGTCTAACTCGACGTCTATCCTTTACTTTCTGGCTATGTGTGAGAGTGACAACATGCTACCCCGTTTTTTAGTTTACAGCCTGAAGCGACGTTTATGATTCAAAAAGTTCACGGTGCAACTGCCGCGTGTGGTATCGCTTCCGTGTGCGGAGTGCTGATCGACGCGACACTAACGACCTCACTTAATTAGTAACTCGACAGATGACACACAGAACTCCTGCTAGGTCCACGTCTGTTGCTCTCAATCAACAGTCAACTTAATTGCTATTTACGTGCAATAATTATGTCGTAAGAAAACAGTTAACTTGCAATGATAAATAACATTGAACATTTACTAATGATAGGTACTTTGGGCAACTGACATTGACCGTTATAAAGTATGTGTGATACAAATCAATACAATGACAGATGGGGCAGCTCGGTCAATGATCAAATTCTGATGCGATAACAAGGTCACTTTACTATAAGGGACCAAAAAAGAGCGTCGTCAGTTCCGGAGTACTGCGAGTGAGGTCGCGCGGGCAGGCAGTGGTTCGTGTGGTAACGAGAAGCGGGTCGCGGGTCGGGGGTCGCAGTCGCGGTCGCGGACACCTCACAATGGCTCGTTTGGTGCACAATGCCGCCCCCTCGCGGCCCACTTCATTACGCGTGTATTGTGCCACACACGGCCACGCGCACCTAGTGCCGCATGCCGTGCTGTGTGACTCCTGTGACCCACCGCCGCCGGTGGCCTGCTAAAGCATTCCACACTAAGCGAACCTTTGTTTTCAAGCCCTGTGCCAGTAATTATATTAATTATCCGGTAATTACTTCAATTGCAGGCATCTCTATGTTCGAAGCAATTAAACTATGAACAAATTATTACAACAGTAACATCATAACACACTACGCTACATCATAATTCATTGATTAATTTACTAAGAGACTCCTGGCGTTACGTCGGTATTAATCAGCGAATTAAAGCAATCAATCACAATGAATCGACGTGTAATACGCCACAGCGCTAGAATATTAAATCATTATCTATTTAAGCATCGAATGTTCGGCTAATAATAGTCGAGATAATATCTCATTGAGCGGTGTGAGTGGAATGGCAATGCGCGCGAGTGAAGCGATCACAATGGGCGTAGGAGTAAAAACTAACACGCGCCCGCGCACCCAGCACAATACCGAGCTCACAATGGAGGGCTAATTGTGCGACGACAGACAGATACCACCTCATTGTTGCTCACACCAAGAACTAAAACCCGATGTTGTTATTATGTTCCTACTAGTTTCGGGGTCGATTCCGGGCAATCACGCAACTTTCCAAACACCTCTATCGACCTCTGGCTACGTTAATCGACGCGTAAAATTAACTTCAAAATTCGATTATGAGGCTACAGTCAAAAATATCAAGAATATATCTTCAATGCAACGTCAACGAGCCGTGAGATGAATGATGATTACTCTCTATGATATTCCCGAAATCGCCGGCCACTGTCCATGATTACGTAATCAATCTCCGTCGGCGTCTGCCGTCAGCCTTTCATCGAACTGCGCGAGCGCATCACTCTCCCCTGTATTCAACCGCTTTTTACACCTTTTTTCGTAATTATTTAAAGTCGCTTATTATGTTTTAGGCGTTAATGCCTGTTAAATGACCACCCTCTTAATGATGTTCCTCCTATATAGTGCCTCGATCTCATTTTAAGTAAGGCCCTTGGTACTTTATGGTCAAATCGATTTTAAAACGGGTGTTATGATGAAAAATTACACAGTTTTCGTCGAAATACTTAAAGAGATTCTTGGAGCATAAATCATGAATTCTTTACGATACTAAGTTTGAAGATAAATAAGTGAGACGGGAATGTATTCGCAAGCGTCTCCCGGAGCTGTCGGTTGCACAATCGCCCGGTAGCTGACAGTTCTCACCGGGTGCGTGGGCGCAGCCTCATTGTGGGCACATCTCATTTTCTCGCATTGAAGTCACAGCAACCAGTAGCTAATACTTTCAACATTAATCATTGTGAAATCGCAATACGTTTATTGTGATTTGTTTATGTTTATTAAATCTGTTGGCTGTTGTTGTTGTGCATTAAGAAACGCCAACTGATGATCATGTGTGTTTGTGTGTTTATGAACAATAAATGATTAATCGTCTTTATAGCAGTGTTTGTATGCATAAGTTGCTACAAAAACAAATTATATTATTATAATTTAATCAAAGTAAAATAATAATTAGTCGCTCCATGTAGGTACCTACTGATATTCAGCTGCATCTGGTTAAACTGGAAGCCAACCCCAAAATAGTTTTGAAAAAGGCTAGGCAGATTGATTGACTCTTACATACGCAGATATAATAATGTTTGATACAATAGGTACGTAGGTACCTATTGTATCAAACATTATTATATTCTATGTGAAGTATTTCCACAAACTAATTACGCTTTGAGTGTGATGAACATAATTGCGTTTTATTGCAACACGTTGGCGGCGCGGCTTGATCGAGTTATCGCGGGATCGGTGCGCGTGCGCCGGCCGCCGAGCGGACACGAACGCGCCTACCACATCACCTTACCAATTAGGTACTAACTACGACTTACATTGATGAAAATACGACAAGTTTACGTGCAAACCGCCAATACAGACTTCCTTGGCCGATTCTAAATAGCTGGGTAGAAGTCATAAAAAAATATTGATACTACATTCTTCCTGCAAACTGCTAACCTTTGCTGCCTTGATAGTAAAGCTACTTAATTGGTGCACTTATAATGTAGTAAAACGGCATAATTATCCAACTTTATGCGTCAAAATATTTGGTATATAAGATCATAAGATTATTTTATTTGATAAAAACATGACTATGCAAAATTAATTATTAAAATGCGTGCGTTGAACTCTTTTCTTAAGCGGTTGCGCGGGAGTGCGCGGACGTGTCAAGTTGAAAGGTGCATTAGTGCAAAATAACACGTAGCCACGAAAATTTCAATTAAGTTTAATGCACATGTCGGCGCCCCTATCCCCCCCTCCTTCCCCCATTCTCCCTTAGCCCCAACACGATTTATTAAAACCGATTACGAAGCGGGCTAAACCGACGCTCGATTGACTTTGCACTTACTTTATCGATGCCGATACATTTGATTCCCTAAAATATGATAAAGTTATCCCCATCAACTTAATTATTACACGAAACAGGTGATTAAAGTGTTCGTTTTATTTTAATGTCTTGTAAATGTGGTCTGAAACCATATTTTAATTTAGTTACCTACATAAAGAAAATCAATTTCTTATTAACTGATGGGTTTTTTATTTAAGGCAAATAGTAACTTTTAGTTTCTGTTAAGATTAAATAACAAAAATAGTAGTTAGGAATACATTATCTAGAAATACGACATTAGGTTGGTGTTAAAACAATCCTACTTATAGCTACGATTTGATAATATCAAAACCCCTGTTGTTTATAAAACGCATAACAATCACACAAACAAAACATCCCCAAAAGTGATCGATTTCTCAAATAATTCGCCGTTAAACCCTATAAAATACAGTTGAATAAGTTTAATATTCTCAATAGGAGGCACCTGTTAGAGCCGCCCTCAGCCGGCAAAAACTGTATTATAACCACTCATAATCAACAGCAATCATTGACTACAATAACTGTCAAAACGGCACTAAATATTGTTTGTTAAATGCCATAAGTTTTGTATTTTTTTCAACGGTCCACACCTTGGAGCTTCGAGCGGGCTCGAACGGACTGAGTCGGCACAAAGGAGTAGGTGCGGATCAACAGTGCCAGTCTGCCAGGTGCTAAAGGTTAACATTAATACGAGTATACTTACATGCTTATGTTTCCTCTTTAATATTCAAATGAATACCCACGCACCTTATAAGTTGAAAGTATTTATTTTCTAATCTAATCATAGCCCGACGTACAACCTAAGTGGTATTGTTTAGATAGCCTAATTTTAGAATTCTGGGTGATAATAGCGCTAATTCTCAATAATTGCTGCATATATAGAGACGAATAAACGAATAAATTCTAATTAATTATGCAAAACATATTTTTGCAATAAATCGTTCTCATAAAGTAAGGCATTTTCTTTGTTTGCAGATTTCGTTACTAAAAGTGAAACTACAACCTATAATCGTGGCCGAAAGGTCATGATAAAGTTTCAATCAGTAGAAAACATAGTCTACCTGGTTTAGACACGCACAACTTATAATGCATGGGCATCACGTCCGCCGACACACCGGTGGGTAATTGTCGAAGCATTAAAAACCGATAAAAACCATTAATACGACGGGCGATCGGTCAAATTGCGGATACCGATAATTTACGTAAGAGACGCCCCTCGCACCGCCGCCGCGAGATGCACTCCAACTGATAATTAAATTAACTACGAGTGCGATGTACCGACTTACTGATGTGTGTTTGCATTTTAATTAAATAGGTAAATCAAAGTTATGAATGAGAGCTCGTACCTAATTAACTATGCGCTCCAATTGACGCCAAACTAATTGTCAGTTATTGATCGATTGCGCTACTTGAAAAAGAAAACATTTTATATTAATTGCTTTTACAAGAAGGTGCACTTGAATATTATTAAATAGCAGAATTTCAAGTGAAGCAAGCAATAAAGAACGGATTTATTTGTAAGCGAAAGGTTGTCTGCACATTTTAAATTTCGCGGTAGAGCGCTCAGACATAATTTCAACACTGTTTTATTGTATGGATTCGCAGGTGACGTACGATGTTGAAGTCAACCGCAAACCGATATTGCAATAACGTGGTTAACGATAAGCGTCCGACATAAAAAGGGCACGTTATGACCTAAAATTCAAATATTTTGGACAACTCATTGTCAAGAAAGGTCCAGTGGACATAAATCGTCCTCCAGTTAGCTCCCTCTAACAAAGTCCACTCGGCAGTAAAGTGGCCGCTTGTAAATCAAAACGACGAAACGAAAAAATGAAAAAAGTAAATAAATCGAGACGGAGCCGACGTTTCTCGTGAGCCACGCAACACTCACTAGTGATGCTACTTAGTTGTAAGAGGGCACTGTCGATAAAATATCCTGTGCGTGTACCGTAATAAAAACCTCTCTGATGCGAAACTTCCGTAATCCGATAAAGGCGCGTTTATAAGAAACAAATCATTTTTACCTACTTTATTTTCCTTGACCACAATAAATGTAAAAAGAAATACAAAACCACTATCTCAGAGTCAATAACATAACGCATATCCATTCCAAATATTTATAAGCTTATAAACCTTATAGTAGAATTAGGAAAATTTCGATAATAAAGTACGATATTTGGTGGTCCCGGGCAGACCGTATCGATGTGGAAAGGAACGGATTGTGCATCGCAATAAAAAAAGATAAAGCGTATTACGGGATGTCCGGAGATAAGGGCCACTTTATGTTTTCATATTAAGTTTGACATAAAAATGAACGCAGTATAACACATTTTACTGCTATTGACTGCCTTTGTTAGTTTAGCACTCGTCTTGCCGAACTGTTCTTACTAGGTACTGTTTTACATTCTAGACCTAACAGATTCAATAACATAAAATTAACTACACGAATTGAAACAAGTTTAATGGTAATTGAAATCTGTTTCTTGAAATTGAGATACTAGGTTTCTAATAAAACCGAACTCGTTTTCAATTCTAGTGAAACGATTACTATTTTGATAGCCATGCTATAAATCAATTACACAAAGATTACTGGATAAGTTTGATTTGGTTAGCTTTTAATGTGGCTATGATTTACATGTTACACTAAGATATCAGAACATCTCTAAAAGAAATTAATAGACAACGCATTACGCATTGTAAAGCAATTTGAAAACACGCTCCGCCACCCTCCCCTTGTAAAATTTGTCCCCGATATCCCGTTTTGATTGGACGGCTTGATTTATCTCTTGTTTAGGCGTACAGTGAAGATTACCCATTGTTGATCCTTTTATATTTTAAAATAATTTTATTCAAAAAGCTATAAACAAAAATAAAATGGTAAATTACGCAGAAGGGATTATTTCGTTTGAAAAATACTTTTGTCGATCATCTATTTTCACTGCGTTGTTTGAATTTTTATTGAAAATGCCAAAGCACGTAACATATCTATTATTTTTCTGTAGGTATGTCTAATACCAGTCTGCCGGTATTTTTTATTCTTTTTATTTTATTTACTATTGATTGGGCTCAAGTATCAAAACTTGCCGGCCCCGTATATCAATAGTGTTCGCAGTGAGAGTAACAATAGGATCCCTTCCCCGGAGATTGAAACGTTCTCCGGGCTACTGCCGGCTACAGTGATTTAGAATAACTGCACTTGTTGCGATACGGGGGGCACTCCCCATTGCAGATAACATATGACAGGCGGCTAATACGAGGATTATACTCATTCCACACACTTGTTCCGTAAGCTATTTTACCGTAACTGCGCCAGAACGCCGAGCTACAAGCCTGCATCAGAGCAGCTAATGACACAAAACTACAGTCATTCCGCTAAGTTAGGTACTAGATAGATCTTTTTGCCGCGACCGGCGACACTTATGTTCGAACCTGTTCACAGCTCCTACCATGGAAATGAGATATTTTATCGCAAACTATAATTTCGCCTCACAGGTAATAAATATTGCCATTATTGAATAAAACTATGATCATAAACAAAATTCCTGGAAGCGAAAAAATTTTCAAATCATTTTTTATAGATCTTGTTAAAATTTGTCAAGTACCTAAGTAAGGTTTTTATTTGTACGTTGTTTGACGTATCAATATTGCGTGCGCGCCTCTGGAGGGTAGTATGTCAGACGCGACAGTGGTCCCGGGGCGATCTGGGCGGCAGGTTCCGTACACAATGCCAATTTTCCGCTCACCGCCACCGACTACGCAATTATTTAGATAAACCTCTCGGCGTGACTATAAAAACATCTTCCCTCCCCCTCGCAACGCTGTTTGTTGTCTTTGGGGCTTTGTGAATTTATAGCCCGGCATTACGCCGCCGGTTAGGAAAAAATGTACTTTTAATTTATCTCGTTAAAGGGTTGAAGGACGGCCGGGTTTGCGAAGTAATTATTCCGGAATTGGCCACTTTAGCTGATGAATCCATTCCGCTGTACCCTTTATTGGGGGGCGATTGTGGAGTGAATTAATTTGTTTTTGACTCCGATCTCAACGGAGTGAAAGATTACATTATGTTGATGAGTGTAGCAATTATTTAATTAATTCGTTTTCTTGGTCGTTAAAAGTTTCAAGGTTTTAAAAAACTACTGAAAAAACTATATTTCAATATAATGTCGTACGTTACAAAGTGCTCGTACACACTACATATACAGCCGATCTATTCAGTAAAAATCTCACCATCGAAACTTAGGTGAACTGAGCTTGAAGTCAGCCAAGGTATTCTGTATAAATCTCACCGTGAAAACCTAGGTAAAATGAGCTATCAAGAGTGTCAAACCCCTAGTATCAGGTGGAATGACAGCTCACTTCACCTTCACGGTGAGATTTTACAGAATATATCTGCAGAGTCACATTGTACCTAATACTTATTAAATTACGAAACGGCCTGTTTAAACCACTCTTAAAACCCTTGCACTTCATGTTTTTTAAAAAGGGTGTCTAATCTTAATAAAACAGTCAAAAACTTAAGTCATTAATAAAACGTGGAACAATCAATGTCATTGTTAGCAAAAGATGAAACATGACTTAAAACATTCAGAAACAATTTCATGGATTGGTACTTAAATTGGTAAACTTCTTGAGTTGGAGGTTAACTTCTGTTATGAAAAGGGACAAAGAAATAGAAGTTCGAAAATTATCATGTTAAACGGTTAATAAGTACGAAAAACAGTCCTTTTTTCGAGGAAATGGCACATTTCGTCACATTCAACCTGTAGTTTATAAAACACTAGCGACCCTGCTTCGCACTTGTTTACGACTTGACAAAACATCAAGATTTCTCTATAATATCTAAGTTTAATATTAATGTATTATACACAAAAACCTTCCGGAATAAATTCTCTAAATGACGGTGAAAACAGCATCAAAATCCGTTGCGCAGTTTAGGAGACCAACGCGCCACACAGATAGACACGAAAAGCGACTTTCATTTATAATTAGGTAGATTTCGATAATTCAGCAAATGATTTACCTGCCAGTCTTAGTGATGATCATCTCGGTGCCAAGGTCATGGAACTTGTCCCATAGCTCCTTGGTTTCCAGCTGGCAGTCTACGGAGAGCAACTCCTCACAGTTGCAGGAGGTTGCAGGAGGTAGCGGTCGCGCGGGTGACGGCGTGTCCCGCTCGCCCAGCTCTGTTTATAAAGAAGTCTTGTTAGAAATATGGCCGAGGAGTAGTTCTTCTCTCCAACTTCTTCAACATGAGAACAGGTCGTTTCTATCAGCACAATGGAAGCGGCACTGACTGCCGTAAGTGTGACCACGTGCACATTTCAATGTCGTCATTAGTGAATGCTATTTTAATGCTAACACAACACTATTTGAACGTAAGTAAGGGCTGCAAGGAATGCAGTGCTCCTTTTCAGCTATCGCAAAAATGGACCTTATATACCTTTGCTAAATAGGTTTCTAAGCTATATATCTAACTATATAATTAGAAAATATGTAATAACAAAGTAAGGTATTACAAATTATGCCTAGATCTTTCCCTTGTGCCAGTTTTGGAATATGAACCTTGCATGGGTGCCAATTCGCACCTTTTTCGTGCTCAATCAAACCAACCAATTAATTCAAATTAAACAGATTCCGATGAATTCGTCAGAAAAAAAATAATGTAAGTGGTTAAAAATGTACGTCAGAAATACGACATTTTAATCGAAATTGTTACACTTCTAGTTGTAGGTGGGTACCTAGTCTACTCTATTAAAAATACCATAAACATTATACGATCAGGTACTTTAGTTACCACGACCGTTGTAACAAACCCATAAGATTGTTCAATGAATATGGATGTCATTCTACTACACGACTGTCATAGGAGGGAACAAGTATTGCATGTTGTAAAAATATAGCAACAATGTGAGTAATGTGACCTTATGTTAAGGCTCAGTTTATATGGATATGGCTCGAAACAACATGCATTAGTCAATGGTTATTAGCTATTTTAAGTTTTATGAAGTTCTAAACTTCTATTAAGTCTGAACCTGGGTCATAATATAGACCTAAGGCAACTACAAAAAATCGAAGGTTTAAATTAAGGGAAATTTCAGGACACACCAATATTTAAAGGTGTGATTGTAATGGTCTGTAATGGGTATGGCTTAAATAGGTATATTTTTGAAATTATGATGATACCTTTATCCTTTTCAACTGATAAGTATTCATAATTGAGATTTCAGAAACTACGGCAGACAAAATTATGTTTTGAATATAAAAAGTATTTAAAATCTCAATTATTTAAAACATCACACGTATGCCTCAGAAATGGAACGATATTTGAAATACATTTAGCGTTAAATGTAGCGTTATTGATTTGTGATGCAGACGGGCTTTAAATGATAAATGATTTTATTTCTCTAAGTAGGTTTGTACAATCACTTTTACAAGTAAACCAAATTTTTTAAACTAGATGAGGTCGGCTTTTATAATTTTGCACATGTTTCTATTTTATGATAATGCACTACACTGCCTTTATATTTATTTGAAAGTTAAGATTTATGTTTTCATTAAAAAAACAGTAAAACAAAGAGAAAAGTAATACAGACAGATACTTGCAACTTTTAAACAATGTTGTGTGTGTGTGTTCTCTTGAGTAGTCAAGTATTTTACATCACTTATTTACCTACATTTATACATAAGTGTGTTAAGCATAAAAAGTTATTATGCAAACAACAAAAACCATTAAGTATTATTATACAGTAAGTATGGTGAAAAGATAAATATTTTTGCCTTTATAGGTACCCAGTCTAACTCTTTTGTTGACTGTACCTAATGATACCTATAGAGTTAATAATACCCATGAAAAAGTTATTTGTTTGATGTTTCAGTTGTGTTTATTGTTTTGTTAAAGAACTACAGAAAGTTATCAAAATAGTTCTAAATTGATCACACTAATTTATAAAGGCGAAAGTTTGTGAGTGTGTTTGTATGTTTGTTACTAAAGGCTGGACAAATTTTGATACAATTTGTTATCGAGGTAGCTGACACCCTGGATTAACACATAGGTATTTTTATCCCGATATTCCCACGGGATCGAAACTTAAGCGGGTGAAACCGCGGGGCGCTGCTCGTAAAAGAATAATATATAATCTTGAGTTTTATAGCTTTGAAATGTTTTATATTTTTATTTGATTAAAAGAAAATTTAATCTTAATTAGTAAATATAAATAAAGAACAAGGGCAGAATTTGGTCTGGACTTTTTTTTAGCGTCCATAGATTTCATAAATATGAATCAAATTTACTTAATTTTCTACGATTTTTCAATTATTTACTCCTTCTCGTAAAAGCCGGAGTTATTATATGTTTTTAAAAGTTTATCAAATGATGTTCGAGTTATGTACGTTCGAAATGTTGCCATTAAAATAGTGGTGTGAGTAAAATAGTATGAATGCAATTTATCTGTATCAATAATTGAACGAATGATCGATATAATCGACCGATCGATCGACCCATGTAGAGTTGGTTTTATTTTTAACATAATTATTAAAAATGCTCTATTCATTCGTCTTTAATCAATAAGAAGAAATGTTTCTATTTTTAAATCCAATTAATATTGGATCAAAATATCACAGGATTGTTTCAGTGTTGTATCGATTCATAAGAAAACCGAATCGAAACGTGCAGCACTACTTTTGTCTTTGACAGTGACATATTGTCTGTGGTTGTCTGTCAAGACGAGGTCAAGACGCTACAGAATCCTTCCGCGTTTTTCATCTCGGACTCTCGGTTGTGTTTTGTGTTTCTAATTGGCTTTCTATTTATTTTTACCCGACCTGGACTGCTTACGGACTGATTGATACTGCCCTGTGTGACTAGTGCGTACCCTTAGGACCCCGATATTGCTTTTGCATGACCTTGAGCTAATCTTACTGTGCTCCGATTGTGCCCAGTGAATTGGATTTTTGTTATAAACCCGGAACAATCATGATGGCAGACCCTTACGAACCCCTTGATGGAACCTTAGAGGAGGTAGTGAACAAAAGACCCATAGGTATTTTACTTTGGGGACGGGCTGCAGACATCGATTCTATTTTTATTCTGCAGAAAAGAGCCATTAGAGCCATATATAATCTTCGCAGGCGCGATTCTCTAAGGGAACTGTTTAAGGAAATTAACATCATGACGGTGCCTTGTCAATATATCTACGAAAACATCATGTATGTAAGGAAAAATTTACATCTTTTTAGCAAAAGAGGTGAAAGACATAATTATAGTACTAGAAATAGGGACCTATTAGTTCAACCAGGTTTCAGACTGGCTAAAGTAGACTCATCTTTTATGGGGTACTGTTTAAAATGTTATAATAAAATACCTCCCCACATTCTTCAACTGAATGAGACAAAATTCAAGTCTTGTATAAAACGCACACTATGCAGGCAGGCATATTATAAGTTAGGGGATTACATCGTTGATAAAGATGCCTGGCTCAATGCTGGTCCTGCTCCACAACCACAACTAATTGATTAACTCTTGAAAATACTGTTGGAGCTGTTGAAGATTGTAAGACTATCTTTGCATTGTATAAACTCAATTTCCTTTATATTGTATAATTGCATAGCACAAATGTGAGTTCTATGTACTGTAGTGCTACCATTTACCGGGTAATGATAATAATGTCTTTCATTGACTTGAATGTGCCCTGGCGGCTGATAGTATGTCATGCTCACTAAAATGTCTCGCTGACGGTGGCGTGTGTGTTGGATCATTTAGCTCCCTTCAAAATGGTTGAGCTGAATGGTGCTAATCTATGCGTCATGTTCGTGAACGGGCGCCGTCAGTTGGGACTGGTCATCACTTGGCTGCCTCGGCTTATTTTTAATTATTTTACTTTTGGATTATTGTTTTGTTAATTACTATTTGCTGTAGGTACTCTGGACACTTTAACGCGTACGTATATTTTTTTTTTTTACATCGTTCTCACATATAATTATAAATTCAACACTAATGATGTAACTAATATTTTTGTAAACTATAATTTAAAAGAGTGTCCATGGAGTTTCTTGCCCGTTCTTCTCCATAGGTACCTACGCTTTGGAATGGGCAACTAGCTTCATATTTGCTGACTGACCGATTGACAATTCAAAAGTGCCTGTAAATGGTTTAATTGAAATAAATGCTTTGAGTTTGAGTTTGAGTTTGACCCTTATAAGAGGGAAAATAAAGTCCCGACACATATCACGGAAACAATATTATGTGTACATTTTAATTGAAAATAATATTCCTGGAAGAACCGGCATAGTTGAATATTGCTGTAGTTGTTTGGTTGGCCGGCGCACTGTAGGCTGCTGCGCACACTATGACCTTAGTGTGGTATCTAGGATGGGCCAGACATCAAGAACATATCTCAGCACCAGCAGGTTTTCATGATGAGATAATAATACGAGATGAGGATGAGGAATAAATAAATATGTTTAACAAAATGTGTTTTTTATTTGCCCTAACATTAGATACTATAATAACCCTCAGTTTTAGTGTTTACGGGGCAAGTGCATTTTTTTAAATACGCGCCCAGCTTTCGTAAACATACAATTGAGTAGGTACTACTAGAGTAGAAAAACGCAAATAAATTCAACGCTCGGTGTAGACACCGAGCGTTGAATTGATTTGCGTTTTTCTCATTTTATCCGTAAATACTCTTATCCTCACTTCGCCCACAGATTTAATTTCAATCCACGATGTTCTTGTAATTGTTGTTTGACGTGCCGTCATAACCTAAAAATTCAAACACCGAAATCTTTTTTTTCCGGCTTTTCCAATTGAAAATAGTCTCATTTATAGATTCTGGAGCTGACGCCAAATCTTTTAACATATTTTTCATTACGGGACGCTTCAATTTGATCCCAGACAATTCTTAGTATGGAGACCTGCCATTGTTCTTTGATTTCATTTGATTCCTTTTCGTGGTTTCATTTACAGTTTTGATTGATGAATTGCCCTTGCGATAAAAATGTTGCAGACCATAAGCAAAATTTATTATTCGACACTCATCATCTGCCTAGCCTTTTCCCAACTATGTTGGGGTCGGCTTCCAGTCTAACCGGATGCAGCTGAATACCAGTATTTTACATGGAGCGACTGCCTATCTGACCTCCACAACCCAGTTACTGGGTAATACGATACCCCTTGGTAAGACTGGTTGTCAGACTTTCGGGCTTCTGACTACCCGTAACGACTGTCAAAGATCTACGAATGACATGTATTCGACACTAACAAGATAATTTAATTTCATTAAATGAGAGGCAGCTACCTACTTACTCAGACAATTCTTTTAATTTGAGAAAACTTCTCAACACAATTTTTAATTGACAGTATTGTTGCTCTACCTTAAACTTGGTAGATATATTAAACCCCAACCAACAACCAATTACATACAATAAACTTATTAACTACGTATTTACAAGTCAGAGCTGGTTACCTAGCCACCTCTGTGACTACATTATAGTTTTCTACTCGCATTAAATAAGAAGCCAGTGCAGCAGTGTGAGAACCGAATTGTGTCGGGCTGAGAAAGTTTGTTTATAAGTAATGTTAATAACACTTGTCTTGTAACAACTTCAATTACTTTTTGTTGTAGGTACAATAATGGCCGCCACCGCAAGAAGCAGCAGTAAAGTAGTAAATTGCGCTGAGATATCACGTTTATAATAAATTGTCGGGTGAATTAGGTCTTTGGGAGATTAAGGGGATATGTTGAAAAAAATTTGGTTTCAATTTCGTGTAACTTGTAATGTATGTAAAATAGAGATTTAACATATTGGTATATGTTTTTTGACTCTTTGGTCTAGTATCATGTAAAAGGAATAAACAATTTTTTTTTTCGACACAAAAAAATTCTAAGTTATATCATTTTTTTTACTTTTTTCGACATCACGGCGTAACGCTTAAGAGTTATTCAATGGAATTTACTTTAAAACAGAGAATTATCATATCAAAGTTTGCTCAAAGTAGTTTTACATTTTATTTATTTATTTTGTTAAAAAAGGAGAAAATTCGTTTTGGCACATACGTCGTTTTATTCCGAGCGCACGCACATTAAAGCCATCTCTCTTCTTTTGCGTTTCTAAAGCCAAAAGCGAAAACCTAGGTACTAAGCGAGCGAAAGTGATGCAATATTACGCTCGCTTAGTAGGTTTTCGAGGATTTTAGATTTTAGACGTAGCGCCTCAAGCTAAAGAGAATTTAAGGATGAAATATAATATATAAGATATTATAATTTCGCGGATCGACAGCACCTAGGTTTGCTAATAAAATAAAACTATAACCTTCACCTTATTTCGAAACACACTGTCAATCACAATCTGAATCATTTTGAATCCATTGCTTCATATGTCCAAAACATTTTTCTGCTCAACAACTTAAATAACGCAATGAATGTTTTTAAACTGTCAAAATGAAAGCCATTCTTCAGTCATCATCTGCCTAGCCTTTTCCCAACTATGTTGGGGTCGGCTTCCAGTCTAACCGGATGCAGCTGAATACCAGTATTTTACATGGAGCGACTGCCTATCTGACCTCCACAACCCAGTTACTGGGTAAAAAGCCTGAAAAAAAAAAAAAAGGGCAAAAGGCCGATGGCTGAAAGCCATTCTTCAGTGTGTTATGCAATTACCCCGCCGCGCTGGACGGCAGGTGACACCGTCCTAAAATCTCTCTACCTACCTTTATATCCCAAATATTTCTTGCTGTCGGTATTGTATAAAATTTTATTGCTTGAAAATGATTAGGTACTTATTTATTTATTATTTATTACAACTTGCTCATGTACTTGCTATACTACTTCCTTATGTTCAATTCAATCACATTGTTTCTGTATCTCTTTTATAATATGTTTGATTTAATGAATTACCGCAACTGCCAATAAGGTTTTAATGTTAACACCTGTCTCCTAACAATGTGGTAAACAAGGTGGCAGAGACACCATATAACCGTCAATTCAGCATGATTCTAGACCTCATAAGGTAGAATCATAAAAAAAAACTGCTGTTTCATAGAAATGTGCAATACCTACACGGTCGAAATGTATGAAATGGCAATATATTTTTTAATAACCTCAAAGTTTCAGCGCAGTGGTATTCAGAATCATGAACTGAATTCATAGTAACAGGTTGCGCGGCCATGTCCTTGCCACCATGTTACCTTAAAAAAACAAAAAACTACCACCATGTGTCACAGTCGGTCTTTCCTAGGGTGATCTCCTTTTAAAAAAACTATGTTCCTGTCAATACTGACCAGAGGAAGGCGCAGGAGAAGGCACGGCGTGGTCGGACGCGTCCCGCTCGCCGTCCGAGCATTGTTCCACGTCCACCTCAACATCTTCGTCCGGCAGCGGGGACCGGCAGCTCGACGCTGGGGAGCTGAGCGATGCCGGTGAACTCTGCCGGGATACCGAACCTAGGGAGAAGAAGGGGTTAAAGCTGATTATTATTTATTACTTACCTACTAAAGAGTTTTGGGTAGTCTTGGACTTAAACTGTGCCCTACAAATCCATTTCACGGTTTGTATATGTGAAAGGATCATATCTACTAGTAAAGTTTATTAGTGCGGATACTTATCTAATTGTTTGTCTGATGATAAAACCATCCTCACCATAATCATCATTTCAGCTGATAAACGTCCCCAGACCTCCCCCATATTATAACATAACTTCATCAAAATCGTAAAGAAATGAGAAAATCGCTTCTCTTCATTTCTAAACTGAAGGTTAAGCATTTCGAAAATTCCAGTAGGTAAGCAATATTTGCTAGAAGTTTAACAAGGAAACCTATAAGGTAGAAAAGTGTAAGAGAAAAGCTGTGAATGATGATAATGGCGATGATAATCTACTAGTTAGCCAGTGTTTAGCTGTAAGAGC
Organism: Gortyna flavago; assembly: GCA_963669345.1. NCBI lineage: Eukaryota > Metazoa > Arthropoda > Insecta > Lepidoptera > Noctuidae > Gortyna > Gortyna flavago. The sequence goes on along the minus strand of OY770128.1, from coordinate 7,150,685 downwards.
AGACAATGTGTTTAAAAAATAGCGGATAAAGGTAGTTATTATTACCTACCACTTATTTTAAAACTTTTTTTTTTTTTTAAGTTTAACCAACAATCGTTTACACCAGTAGGTACATTAGCAGCTTATTATTTATAATAGGATACAATTGCGAGTGCAACAATTAATAATAGGTTAACACGCGCTAACACAAAAAAACAGTGGTAGGTAAAAACATTACCTAATTATAAAATTACGACAGATTCATAAAAATGCAAGTGAATCTGAAAATTAAATTAATAAATTAGAATATCAATCAAATATAGCATAACTATTCAATAGTCACTAGAGTTAGTCAGCTGATTGGCAAAATGCATAGTAAGGCCGTTAGATTGTGTGAAAAAAACTTTTTTTAATTTTGATATTTGAGATTTTGGGAGAGGCCTTTGTCCAAAAGCCGGATAGAGTCAGCAAACCAAAAAAAAGTTATTTCATGGTTTTAAATGACTACCATGCATAGTATTGACAGTGTTTTCATTCATTTTCGTTGTCGTCCCCACATGGTAAATCATGCTGATCTGAAATCGATTTACCCTGCCGCGAAAATAGAAAGCCACGGTTTCTACATAAGTGGCAAGAGATAATTCCCCTAGGGCAGTGAAGCTATGCAACCGGTATTATATGACTGGCACACAAGTCGGTAAGTAAAGCTTTGGTTTTCTAGGAAAGCGGTTACGTCATATTATAACGACCGTCATGAAAATCTGACATTTTCACCAGCATTGGATATCGGGGTTAACCATTTTGAGAATTAGTCCATTAAAGACTCAGTTGCCATTTTAAGAAGTAGGCATTCCGCGCTTAAATAAAAAAAACGCTCCGTTTTTGGACAACCGATGAAATGACGATGAAAATTACGTAGATACTTTACTTTTCTAAGAAATCTAGGTATGTTGAGCACTATCAACATCCCGCACTTATCATTTAATTTCTTCTTCGTCTATACATCTTTATTAGACATCGTCTATTTTATTGCGCTTTTTTTGTCCAAGAATTCTACGAAAGTTATTGGGAGGCAATTCCCGTAATTTTAAGAATGTTCACAGTCTGATCTTTTTCCTCTGTAGTCTGATCTCAGTCTCAATCTCTCAAAAATGGTTCGAATGCGCCCAAAGGCCCTACATTTTTGACAAGTTTTTAACATTGATTGTCGCTGAGATCGCAATCTCGCGACTCGATTTTGAACGTTTTTAATTATAAAACGAGAATTGATCTTTTGATGTGACTACTCAAGCTGCAAGCCGTGCCGTGTCCTATAGCCATTCATGGAATTAGTATGTACTATATATTCTAGCCCTGGATTTAGTATTTGACACTTGTGATTTGAACAAATAGACAATTTAAGTTGCTTGTCAATTAATTTCCCTGACATCACAGCACGAGTAAAAACTTCAGAGGTTTAAAACTTTATTAACCCTGGACTGAAAACCAAAGCCGCGAATCAAACTTTGTTAACTAACTGCAACATTAAACCTAATGAAACGAGGTGTTAGCCAGGTACAGCTAAGTATCAGCTTAGTGAAACAAAATAGCTCTAGCCCAGCAGCTCCACGTGATTATTTTTCGTCCCAAGGAAATTAACCAGTGGCGTAATTGACCAATAGGATATCATCATTCTCCTGCTTCTAACCCAATTTATTTGTGGTCGGCGCAACATGTATTTTTCTTCCATACCTAGTTCTCTATATATTAGTCGTCATCTAGATAGTCACCCCCCTCTGACCATAATAATATCACTCCGCGCAGAGCGGGATAAATTATTTGAGATAAGCCACCCAAAAAAAAAAGGTTACTTAAATAGACCCCGTAGAAAAAATTGTTGGTTTGTAGTTTTTGGGTAATTTAAATAATTCAAAATCTATCACATCCACCGAGCCTTTATTTATTTATTGAGCCTTGAAAATTGTGTTGTTTTAAATCGTAACAGAATATTACACAATTACATAGCTTCTATAAAATAGCAAACATGTCTGAGCGAAATTGAAAGTAAAAAAAAAAGTAATGAGACCTCGTTAACTTACAAAAACTACGGGAAAAATTTATGGTTTCTCATAAAATACAAAATAACACGACACATAAGTAAAATTGAACTACCTACTTACTTTTAGCACAAACGTTGCATTTGCAATTAAATAGCAATAAGGGCCCTGGGTGGGCCACCGTTATCTGAGTTGTAAAAAGAAAACAAAATTGAGAGCAGTTGCGTTATCTTTTGACTTTTTAATTCGCCCTCAAAGCGCACCATATAATTTGGTGCGCCATAAATTTATCTTTTTTTTTTCACCCTAATCTTTGCGACCAAAGCGCTTCTGAACGTCCTAATAGATACCTATTGATGTACGATTAAATCATTGATGCTGTCAAAACAAAATAACAAATGGCGGTCATTTGTTTTTCTTTTTTTCAAATAATCTTCAAATGAATAAGAAATATTTAGGTAGTTCAAAAATAATGTATGGTCTCTAGTATTTTTTTGTAGAAATTCAAATTAACGGCCCCCTTCTATATGTCAGAAATGAGACAATTTTGTAAAACAGATAAATTATGAGATTAAAATGATAATTACAGTTTTAATATCTTACAATTACATACCTATATGGCTGGGCTGTATCATGGTGGTTCCCTGATTAAGTCATAAAATGAAGTCAGTCTTGCATGTCATTTTGTTTTCATTCCATTCTAACTTCAGTTATAAATTAATTGTTGGAATTTTAATAATATTCCACTTAACATTTATTCGTTGTACAAAAACAAAAGTTTACAAGTATATTATCATAGTCTGTTTGATGGATATCAGTAACAGATGAAATATACCTATATACAATTTAAACATAAATTGGTTAATTACACGTAGTTAAATTGTAAAACACATCAAGGTGTTTAGTAATAATGTATGTATTAAAAAATTGCTACAAAGGAATCCTTTTTAGCACTAAAACAAAATGCAAAAGGTTTTGAAGCGATGCTTAACCTAAATCACATAATGCATTGATGGAATTCTTCACTTTTCATTTAAAGGCAGTTTAAATATAGTACCTATCTAATTAACATAATGATTAAAAGGTAGGAAAGAGCTGCAGAACATTCCATAATAAATATTTGATACGTCATTTATTGATGATGATAAAATATAGTTCATTTTAACGTTTAAGTTTTGATTATACCCTTGACGTCTAACAAAAAATATTAGCTATAGGTATGTGACCATACGGGTAGGTAAATATGAAATAATAATAATTATGGTGTATATTTGTAGTAAGTTGCGTGTCGGTACACTTCGGGCGGTGTCGGGCGCGTTCGGTTCCACACAATTAATCTGAAATAATGAACTGACCCGTAACACGACTCCTGCGCATGTGCGCCTGCTCCCACCACACCAATTAGCATTAAACCCTTTTTAAATACGTCTCCAGCTTTATAGCTGGGTTTTAGTGTAATGTTGAATTGTTCTAGCTGCATGTTTTGATTTGGACTCATAATTAACTAAATATAAACGCATTGGCTCAGATTCCACTTTTCGAAAGTTTAAATGAGCGAAAGCTAAAATCAAAATCAAAAGTCATTTATTCAAACTAGGCTGAGAATCAGCACTTTTCGGACGTCAAAAATACAAAAGACAGTCCCCCAAAACGCCCGCCCTTCACCACTTCCTAGTGCTTTCGCTGGGGAGAAGAAGTGGCGCAACAAACTCCCCAGCAGCACAGCTGTCTGTTCAGTTATAAAATACTCGACCGTATACAAAACTAGATCTGTAAAGTATCTAATTAACATTACAGGAAACAGAACATTCAATAAAATTACATGCCATATGTTAGCTAGCCACGCCAATATACCAATAAGGTTGAAATTGAAAACATGCGACAAATCGAAATGGGAGATTGAAAGAAAGAAAGAAAATAGCCTGATAACCTGAAATCGCGAAAAAGAAATCAGCTGTTCCCTACATTTATGTTCGCATAACTCGTCAAAATGTAGGGAACAGCTGATTTTTTTTAAAGTAAAGATTAACGTAAGGCCTAGGTACCTATGTTTAGATTGAAATATTTGTCCAAAATCGAATCCTGGCTAGTACCGATAGTGCCAATTATAGATTGAGTTCTGAAAATACACCTTATAGCTAAAATAATGAATATAGCAAATAATGTATTTAAACCTAATAATCTAAGATGGACGTAACCATAACGCATCCCGTAACCACTTACGTCCACTTTTTACATGGATGATTGCATTATTTTTGCAAAATTCTCTTTTTTCCAACTTATCAATGAAGTCCCCATGTTACATCAAATTAACTTTGATAACTATTAGAATATTATCTATCTACTTAAATATTGTAAAATAACTGCATATTGCAGAAAAACAGGTAGAGTCATTTAGGTACCTACCTAGAGTCCGTCAAATACATTCTCCTGAAAGGGCCGTTAGGTACTATAAAAATCAGTTAACGAACCATTATTTTTTAATACAGCAGGATTCTCCAATAGTTTTGGAGTAGGACTCTACATCTATTCAGCGAATTTTCGCGACACAGCTTGTGAAAATGATCAGAATAGGTAATTAAGCAATTTACTTAGCAATAGTTTTCCTGAATAACCTACCCTCGAATGGGTTCAATACGGACCAACACTGGGTTGTGCCAATAGGCCTCTTTAAAAACTGCACTGCCAAGATTTTCTTTTGTTTCGCCAAATTCAATCTTAATTTATAGGATTCTTACGCTTATTTTTCGCATTTAGGACGACTGTCCTTCACATTATCTGATAGATCGATAGATTTTCAGAGATATTAATTTTTATCAAGCATGTCAGTATTAATAAGTAATTGTTTAATTAGGCCTATAGTACCGGTGTGTGGCGGTGTTTGCGCGACGGGGCTGCGCGGCTCGGCGCCGCTGCGTGCCATGATCGCCGCGATGGAGAAGTCTGTCGCCCTCGTCTTGCCTTCCTCGGCCACCATCCTCTCGCCTCCGGCCCTCCAACACTCCGCGCTTTCCACATCCATGAAACAACTCTCAGTACCTCAGTCCAACACTAATCTTCACCCAACATCTCACCGATACCGGCCCGTACATTGTTTTCGTTTATGCATTTTCTTTGAAAGAAAAATATATTACACCGAATTTAAATTTTAAAAATTTTGACCGTTACGAAATTATTTTCATTTTTAATTCTAGCAATTACTTTTTTTTAACTAAAAACACTTTTTGAGTTAAAACCGTTTTAATGCACAATTACGAATCAATTAACTCGTCGGACGATCGTTAAACGCGTATTTAAATAGCAGTCGAAATTGTCCGTCGTGGTACACAAGCGAAAGCGGTACGGCGGCTGAGCGCGGACTGAGCGCGGCGCGGGCGCGGCGTGCGGGGCGGGGCGGGCAGGCGGGGCCGCCTCCCCAAGCAACCACTGGCCGCGCTACCCGCTGTCACCGATACTCCCTCCCCTCCCCACCCCGAACACCCCGACCACTAAGCTTTTCAATAACAATAAAAATAACAATATTAATTCCATATTTGCTCACCGCCATTGTATGTGTCATCACAGAAAATAAATTTCAGCTTTTATAGTCCTTGACTCTATCAATCAATAAAATAATTAATCACCATCCCACAGCTGATCTTTTTATATTTAAAAAAACGGTAATCTATCGGTTCTTATACAATAAATTTATTGCCCCTAAAGATACATTCAAAATATATCCGCTTTGTATGCGAATGAGTTTTCATGAAAATTGTGTCAAGTGAAAACGCACGCGCAGTCACCGCGCGGGTGCGCCGCCCATAAAAACAGATCAGTAGATTAGAGCGAGATAGACATAGAGTATAGTGGGCGTGCGCATGCGTTAGAAAGAGTTGAAAGGATTTATAACGTGCAACAAAGTACGTTCAAAGACGCAACTTTATCAATACTTCGTGAAACTTTGCAGAGCGTGCATACAATTTGTATATTTTTGAAAACGTTGTTTGTTTTACCTAATGTGCGAAGCGATAAGTTTTTAGCACGTTTCTCATTACTTTCTAACATTTCATAAAACTGACTACAATCACTTTTCATGGCAGACAAGAAACTTATGAAATACGGAATAATGTAGAGTGGGTAGCTTTATACCTACTTATTATACAGTTTCTGAGGAATTTTGTAACATAATTAGGTATTAGTAATATATATGTCAATGCATAATTATATTTAGTATACGTACTTATCTATTGTCTAGGTAGGTAAGCATCGGTTACTTAGTCAATATCAAATAAGGTAAGTATTCCTACCCAATGCAAAATATTAATATTAGGTAGGTACCTATACCTATAGTGACATTATACCTACTTAGGTATATGTTTTATAAGTTTTATACATTATATATATCGTAATAAATTCCTAGGTTACATAATTGTACCTGTAGTTATTAGGTATATGTATTTGCGACAAGAACCGTCAGTCAGCATAACCACTAAGAAAGGTACATGTAGGTAGGTAGGTACCTACTTATAAGCAGATAGGTATATGATCTTTGTAATATCTTTATCAATTTAAGATATTTTGTGACAAAGTAAGAAACAATTATAAAGTTAATTGAAAAATAATTTCAAATATAATCATTTATTAATGGAGCACATTCGAGTTTCTCATTCTTTGTTTACGACTTAAACTTAGGATTTTGAATTATCACTCCTAATTATCCTACAAGGATTATTAATTAAATACCTATAAGAAATATTTAAAAGTTTTATTTATACCTACACTGAATAAACTTCTTACCTATACTAAATTAACTAACCTAACTAAAACTATTAACTAACATAAAATTAATTCAAAATAATGACAGTCACAACAACACGTTAAACTAGATAAATAACCCGCCCCTAACTGTTCCCGGCGCAAAGGTGCCCAAAACGCTTTAATTGCCACGTTGGATGGCAATGGCTAACTTTTGCGCCAAGTACACCCTAAACAAAGACTAAGTATACTATAGGTTACCTTCGCAATAGATTCACTACTTCCGTATTTGCTTACGAGTTACTTTTCATAAATATGGTGTAAGCATTTGATGGAGTGGGCCCCATAATATTAAATAATGCAAGAGCTCTGTGAAATGAGGACGTCTCAGACGTTTGTTCTTCTCGTGTGAGGAATGAAGAGTGAGGCATCGTGTTCCTCATCGCGTATGATGTGACGTCAGCGGAAGATGTTGAGTACCTAGAGCAAGTTGTAGGGTTGCCTACCACACGGTGTTTCTGAAGTAATTGCATTGTGTAATATATGTGACCAATTTCTTAAAATATAAGCTGTACCTATACATAGGCAAAAATTACTACCTAAATTATTGCTTACAATGTTTTTGATCGGGCCATAAAAAAGATAAGAAGCTTATTATAGGTATATACTTAACACGTTGAACGCCAAGCAACAGACACAATAGAAAATCTATTGTTCGCGGTCACCGGTGACCGCGTTGGCAGTCAACGTGTTACCTAGTTTTTAACACAGCCTGTTGTGCTGTGCTGAAAAGTCAAGTCTTTGACTGTAACTGTTGGTAGCATAAGGCAAATTAGTTAATTTATAGCCTGCATACCAAACTGTTTTATTGTCTGTACATCATTAGCCAAGCTCACTTTAGCTTTCAAAACACTATTTGAAATTATAGCCCAATATTAATATCTGCTAATACACCCATCTTTTAACTATTTTATTTCAATACCCGCAGTGACATACTTAGAGCTCTTACATAAACATTTACAACATGTACCGACGGCTTCATAGATTTCGACACCCCTGTGAGATAGGGAACAAAACAGCACCACACAAGTATAAAGCTCCGTCGCAAAATAGGTAGGTATGCAGGTATTTATGGTAGCTACATACTCCACGCTCAAAACACTCGCGTTATTTGTGAAAATATGAAAAATACTACGTACTTAAGAGGCAATAACTCTCTGGGAGAGGCATTAAGAGGTATTATGAGCCACTCGGATGTTTTTCAATTTGGTGGAATGGCGTCTGCGGTGTTCATCTTTATGGCAATGTGTAGGTACCTAACTTGAATGCTTCGACAGCGTTTCAGCCCTGCGCGTCTGCCTCTACTGAGCGCCCACACTCTCAGTTTATTTCACTGACAAACACGCGAATGTCTCGCCACTACTCAAATATAGGTACCCACTCACACACAAAGTTATTGCTACCTCGGGTTTATGTAAGTATTTCAAATTAGCGAATTCAGTTGATTGCACATTGTTAGAAACGGCGTAACCTATAGAGCAATAGTAAAGTAACTATTTCTCTACAGGCGTTAAGTTAATTAAAATTTTGTTTGCCAATACTAAAGTTAAGTAGGAAGCATAAAACTGAACTATTGTGTTGGCTCAGTTGCCTGTAGGTACTTACCTATAACCATTACAATAAAAATATTTGCTGTTTTGTAAACCAACTAATCCTACTACAGCCGTCACAACACAACACTACGTAACAGAGGAACTCATAATTCATTCTCAAAATCAACACCATTGACAAGTTGATATTGTAAAAAAAAATTGGAAATACCTAGTGTAAAAATAAGCTGCGTGGAGCGAAACACAATGCAAACCATTGTGTTATATTGCGTAAAACGAAACGGCGAGGTACAAGATCGCTCTCGGCGCCCTTTTTTTCAATTTGAAAATTGAATTTCGAAACGTCAGTGAGCCTATGAAAGCAACCAAATATTAGTAGCGTGTTGGGAACACACACGCGGCAGTGGCCTCGTGGGCCTGGCCACACAGGACGCCATATTGCAACATTAGAAAACAGCAGTAAGTTATGCGTTTTCACGCAAAAAGTTAACGCAATCAAATCAACGACATATCGGTCACACGTCAACCGTGAAATGAAGTGTTCAGCCGAGCGACGGCCGCTTGCCTGGAAATTGGTTTTGAATGCGTGTTGAAACAATGATGTTCCGATTCTATTAGGTACCGTTTCATGTTTTCTTACCTACAGCAATCCGATGTTGCATTGTGAAAAATGAGGTAGACCTACCTCTTTTTAGAACACATTGAAACGTTTGTATGTAAGAAAACCACATTTCCATTCAATTATGTAACGTACTTTATTTGTTTTAGCTCTTTTCAGGTTGACTTGAACTGAGATCGTTGTCACAATGTAGAAAAGCTAAACCCGGATGCACGTGTTGTGACAACATCAACATAGATATTACGTAAATACCTTTTCTGTACTCTGTCGTAGCACTCGTAGCTTATCGTCTACGAGCGCTACTCGGCTTATTAAAGAAAAATTATTTACGACTTAAACAGTGAAACATTCTGTCTCATTCTGTCTCTTAGATTCTTTCCTGCGGGGTAATTGTGAAACACACTATCAGTATCTACCAATGGCTTATAATTTCACAGTTCAACAACATGCATTGTGTTGTGAGCAAACAAATTTTTCTAACATTTATGAAGCAGTAAATTAACAATATCGTTCAAAATTATTCAGATTGTGATTGAAAGTGCATTTCGAAATTAGTTGCTGTATAGTTACTCTTACCAAATTAATTTCATGTATCTAGAAAAACCCATTAAATTGCTGTGATTAGAGATGAAGAAAATTTAATTTTAGGTACCTACCTAAGTAGGAAAGAAATGTAGGTACGTAATGTGTCAGAAAAAAAAATCTGTAAAATACAGCGTGATATAACTGTGATATAGTGCCGTTGTCAATGTGATATGTTGCCTGATGAAAAATACATTCAGCATTTTCATGTAACCTCGCAAAATAAACTGAAGATTCACCTGTGACAGCGCTCACAAAAACTGTTCATAAACAAATACGACAAACTGATGCCATAAAATGTCATAAAAAATATTGCGCACATCGCTCGGTAAAAAGAATAAGAGAACATAAAAAGGCTGTTGGTGGGGAGCGAGCCGAGCGAGGTGAGGAGCAACAAATCGCGCGCATTATAAATGACAAATGTAAGCTGCGCGCACGCGGTGTAGGGTTTCGCCCACCCGCGCGCCGGATTAGTTTCAGCTTACTTTCCGCTCCGCTCCCTGCCCTGCACCGAAATAGCACTCGCCCTCTGCCCTTGACGTCTGACATACTGATATCAATACTACACTGATCCTGAACTACACTCATTTTTGACAAAAATATAAATAGACAGGTTTTTTTTTTTAATTTTTGTGTTCTTGCCGTACCTACGTAGCTTTCTTGGAAAATATGATTTCAAAACACTTTATGAGGCTATAGTCAAATTCGAAAACTTTAAGTCGAGCGAAGACTCATTAATAGGGTTAACTTAGTAATATTGTCCTTACAACTATCTTAAGTGAAGTGTAAAACTAAGTTCAGTGTGTGTTTATATACTTTTGTTGGTAGGTTTGCGGATAAGTGGATAATAGACAATTAAGTAACATTAACTATGAGCGTTTACGCCGTACGCATTTCATACAAACTTTCAAGCCCTTGTTTTTCGAAATTAATGAACCGATTTTAATGAAACTTCATACGCATAAGCAGGATACAAAGGTCTAAAAAGTTACCTATGATTTTAAAGTTTCCATAGAAACAGAGATTTCCAGTTATCATTTTTTATATAAGTAAGACATTTTGAAAATGTTCTTAAGTAACTTTTTAGACCTTTGTATCCTGCTTATGCGTATGAAGTTTCATTAAAATCGGTTCATTCATTTCGAAAAACAAGGGCTTGAAATTTTGTATGAAATGCCGTGTGGCGTAAACGCTTTTAATGTTGTGCCTTCATGATCATTATGAGAGCAACACGTGAAAAGCTCGTCTACTATTTTTAGTAGGTAATCTGTACCCCTATTTAGGCGAGTTAATGATGGTAGAGCTCTACTAATGGGCATCTAGTTACGTGATGCTTGATGTGATTCAGTACATAAAGTAATAAATTTAACAGCAAAGGCTAGTGAGAGGCGGTGTGACGTAAATCCGGTAATGGTGTGTCCGGACCCCGCGTGTAGCGCGTGTGAGAGCGACAATGCGCCCGCGCCGGCCGCCACAATGGCTGCTCTACGCTCGCAACTAAACCTATTGAATAATTCTCACTTGAGAGTATTTAAGCTTTTATCGAGGTACGGCCATAAATCGGTGCGCAGACGCTGTAATCCCCGCCCCCGCTGCGCCCGCGCCCCGCCGCTAGCTATAAACAGAAGTCAACGTGTTGGACTTATAAATCGTGTTCTTAACTATTGTATCTCACGCCACAATAATGAAGTTAGCTCGTTCAGGAAGAAATACGGGCACCACGTGGGTGGCCGCCGCGGTCGGAATAAATCCCCACAGATTATTGCATACGAATGCGTTTAAATGATTTTTTGTGTGTAAGGCGGTAGTCTGCGTTGACACCCGAAGCTCCGCAGCCGGTGAAAGGGTCCCTGAAAAAACAAACGTTGACCGAGCGGCGCGGGCGCACAGCGATAACGTGGCGACGACGTGTCAGCCCACAGTCACCTCAACTTTAACGATCTCGTCAATAACCGTAAAACAGCTTCTAATGACTAAATCTTCTACGATATTTGATAAAGGCAGTCGTAAATTGTGAGGTTTTTATAAAATATCCTTTCAAATGGTGATTTATTCGTCGATCTAAGTATAAATCTGTGTCATCTTAGTCTTACGAGTAACGATGTTATCAGAGGTTAAGAATTTTAAATATGCCAAAAGTTCAAGATTGTCGTATGTGCTTTATGATAGCCGCAGTTTTCAGTTCACTATACCAGGAAATCACAATGTAATTTATAATTATTTTACAGCGTTCAACCTAGACAACAGCTCCGTTGACTTATCATCACACAAAGCTTAGGCAAAAGAAAGCATACTTGGTTTTTTTCTTAAGTCTACATGATTTAATAGAAACTTGGGTAGACACATTGCACACATAAATTCGGTCCGGCCAATTTTAATCTCAAAATTTGTATGAGCCTTACTTCCTGTCAAACATCGACCAAGTTACTTGGAGTGCGCCACCGTGCAAGGTTACCACATGTTCAGCGTAAACTTACAAGCAACCACGATCAGACGTGAGAAAGGTCGTGACGAATGTTCGCCATTGATCGCCGAACAGAAAGCGCGTCAAAAGGCGTGCGTAATCGCTCTTATAAACAAACACTCGCGCTCAATACTAAAACCGATATATTTCACCAAACTTTTATATTCGTTCGCTCCAACTTAAAATATATTACTTTTTCTTTAGCACCTTTTGTATCTTTTAGTGCCTTGTGTCCCCGCTTTTATGGGTGCAAGCGGTTCGTAAATCATTGTAGCAGAAGTGGTGTACAATCGTAAACAATAACGTTTCCTGCGGGGCGAGATGGCGCGGGCGGTCGGACGCCAGCACCTCGGCCGCAGGCGGCGACAATCAAGCCTAGTTATCTAGACCTAAACTCACTAATTATTGTTTTCAAACGTTTTTGCAATCTGAGCAATCATTGCCCATTGTTCTCAAAATGCATAAAGTCATATTTAAAAGAACTTGCAGATAGAAACAAAGAAATCAGTCGAACATGCAAAGAGAAATTCGTATGAAAATATGGAGAGAAGTAGCTCTCATAATATTAAGCCATAAAATTATTTAATATTATTTTGACAAAGAAAACAATTTTCACACCGAGTTGAATGTGGACATTACATTTCCAATAACCGTTAATCCGGAGACGTGCCACAGTTATAAATTAAACTTTATATCATTTTTAATGACCGCCTCGAATGGTGTTTTGATTGCGGCCGGCTGGAGGCGTCGACAACTCAACACGATGATAAGGCGACAGTTAACGCGACACACAAAAAACGCGCGTTTAATGGCCAAAAAACCGACTCTCGCGCAACGCACAACAGCTCAGCCTGCGACCACATCACCACACATAGACACACTTTTATGTAGATTCCTACATCGCGACACACTTCGGTTTTACGAGTCATAAAGCTCAACTTGACGTTAGAAGACTTTAATAATTTTCAAATATATGCCTAATACCTCGTTTTGTAGAGCATTATAGATTTCAACTCGCGACCATGACACGACCGCGCTTTAAAATAACTGAACTTTTTTCAGCAGTAAACAGCAATTAAACTTTCGAAATGCGGTTTTTGTTTGACTTTAGTGTGCATATCGTTGTAATTTAACGCTTATTGGTGTTTAAACAGCTAAATAAACCGTGAAACGAGGCCACAAAACGCGTAAAGACCATCGAACGATAACAAAAAGAGCGCCATTAATCTCCCATTGTGTGACGTCGGTGAAACGTCCCGTTTTGTTTGCGGACTCGTCCCGATTTAAACGAATATCACTCGTTTACAGTTTGCCATTGTCCTTAAACAGACTGGGTGTGAGCAGACACAATGAACTTTACAAATGGGGCGAAAATAACTGTCTATACATCATAACTGTGTACACAAGCCGTAAATTAAATGATGTATGGCAATAGAAATTGCCTGCATATCCTTTGATACTATCGGCCCGTTTGAGCAACTGATACAGGTTAAAAGTGGCGTGATGTGACCAGTCTCGATTACAGGGTAGAGATAGTATGAGTTACTTACACCATGTAATTTGTCGGCATTTGCAAAGTGATAAAATTTTACTAGTACTTCAAACGTTTCTTCTAAATTCCGAACGCATTGCACCGAGGGACCGTTCGCTCATCCGCTAAACAAGGAAAAGAATTTGTTGCTATATGAATATTCTTTTGTAGTGTTGGTCCCACGAGGCGCGCGTCCCGCGTCCCGGGGCCGCCCGCTTCTCATGCTCCGATTGACAGGCCGGGACGTGTGACGGCCATTGTCACGCTGACATGTTGACACTGTCAAACTTGACTTCTGTCCGGATTCCGCATGTAAATCGTAAATACGGAAACATTACCCGCTTGCTAGACGCGCACAATGTAACGACAAATTAAATAATAGAATAATATAGAGAAGTTTACCGCGCACAGCTGCCGTTTTGTTGCAAACGTTTTTGATGATTATTGACGTCAACGCAGACATGAAAAGAATAGTAGAAATATCGCGTTACTTGTAGAACTAGACTGCAAACCGACAAACAGGAAAGGCAACAGTCGGAAATGTTTTTTTTTTTTAAATAACAATAACATTTTAATATGAGTTAACATAATCAAATGTTTTTAAGTAGGTACTTATATTACTTTTTATCTTAAGGTTTTCGTATTTTTTTTTACAACAAAGCTGATAGGTATCAGTGTTTCATCCAGTTTCATCATTAGAATTCATTTTGTTAATGACTGTGTGGAAATTACATACCTAAATAGCGCTAAGCAGATGCTACGCAATCTGCTACGCTCCTGCTACGAATCTGCAACGCTTCCGCTACGCAGCGTCGACGCAGCTCGAAGACTCCATAAATAGAAGTTAAAAGTGTGATCGCCAACTTCGGAAACTGGACTGAGGGGATTCCAGCAATATTGTCTAGAAATAAAGATGACTAAAGAAGCTTCACTAAGATTGGTATGTAGCAATTACCAAATATACACTATTAAATCTCCACATTAAACATTTCTAAAACTGTTAACCAAATCTCATTCAAATTAAACAAGAATTCGAGACGACAGTTTGAAAGAAAACATAAGTTTAAAATGAGCAAATGAGTATACGAGCCATGTTTCGCCCCCCGTGGTCAGTCACCCTGCCCGCTCTCCTGCCGCGCACAGAGCCTGGTGACAAACTGACAATTTAACTATTCACCTCTAATGTTGTTTAGGGAATATTCAATGGCTAAACAAACCGTTTTATTTATGGCCATGTTGTGCGCCCACAATGAGAGCCTCGTCTTAAATTCTTTTTAAGCTGTTTCATTTCCGGATACAAAAACAAATCAGGTTCCAAGTGTTTTGGTTTAGGTGCTTTGTTATTTTTGCATGGTGGTTTTTTTTCTGTGGGTTCTTTTACATGTGATGGTGATTTTTTTACATCAAAGCTTTCTTCTCCCTATTCAAAGAAATAATAAAAAAAAAAATATCGATATTATGTAATATCCATACTCAACTAACTGGAGATCTACAAAAGCTAATCTCAAACAGAAACAATCTCGGAACATAAGTGAAGTGATCGCTCCAGGAAACATTGCACGTAATCTGTGTGTATTACACAAAGATTGCTCATCTATTGGGGAGCGCTCCGCCCCTGCTATTAGCCTCACTGTATCTGTCCCTGCTTCCCCTCGTCTTTGTCCGCCGCTAATCCGCCGGGGAAGTGGCTAAATATCTTGTGTAAATAAACATTTCGCCTGTACTATTGTTAGGGGATGAGCGCTGCAACGAATCGGATTATGCGGCGTAAGGTGACGCTATCATAGTCCGTAATTAGTTTGAACTAAAGCAGGATTTATTGTTTGTTTTGAACTGATCTGTTCTGATTGGGGGGTTGCACCGGTTGGAGTTGATGTTTTATTAAAAAAAGAGTTTATGCAATTATTTAAAAGTAACTTCTGCCCGCGACTTCGTCCGCGTGAAATTTCTTGTTCCCCCTACCCACCACATCGCATCGCATCGCCTGTATGCGCTATTAATTCGTTTTCGCGATTCATTCCATTCTGATCCCAAGCCACTCTCATCATCCTCCTAAGTATTTCCAGGAATCGTTCCATATTACTGAGGTATACGATATTTCAAAATCTCACCACTAGTGAAGCGAAATGTTTGTTTTCTAAATCACAAAATAAATCAATGTCTGTTCGGGCAAAGCAATTGCATATGACGGTCGAGGAAACATTCCGCAATATGAATCAGAACTGGCAAACGTAACTTATCATCGGATATGAAGAATTATCTCCGCCTAAGTATATCTATAGGAAGGTACCTACAATATTATAAATTTAATTCATGTCTGTCTGTGTGACCGCGTTTTGCTTCTGAACTCCACAATGAATGGATTTTATTGCTGTTTTCACCATCAATTTATTCCGGAAGGTTTATGTGCATAGAACATTAATCATTAACTTACATTCAATGTTTTGTCAAGGCGCAAAAACTCATGTAGTGGCCCAGTGGTAACGGCCACGACTTACGAGTAGTAGGTCGCAGGTCCGAACCCAGACAGTCGCTTTACTTTGTGTAAATTTTTTCATAACACATCGTAAGGAAACCGGCATGTTCTAGAACAAAAAAAAATCTAATCCAAATTGATGACGGCCCACTTCCTCTCACCGAGAGGAGGCCTGTGTCCCAGCAGTGGCAACATTAAAGGCTAATCATGTATGTATGAACTGTGCGAAGCAGCAGCGGGCCGCCAGTTATAAATAAACATTATCTGAAGTGAAGAAGTTGGAAGACCAGCATTCCTCTTAGTTCTGTTCTTATTCGATACAAAGGTTGTTACACGTAATAGAATCCACTACCGAAAACAAACAATAGTAGTGCTCACTTGACGTGAGGTAACAATGGTAAGGATTATCATAGTGAGTGCAACATCAGACAGGTCTCCGCCCAATGGTGCCAGCCTGCCACTCCGTACCAACGAGCAATATGGAAATATATCCAGTGACTATCTTTAGTTATGCTCCCTACACGACATTTACAAAGAGCTGTCTCATTAGACACCAGTTTTTTACCACTGTATAACATTTCCTAAATTATATTATGCTTACATTTGTGCAAGAAAAATCAAGTCATCCTCCGAGCAAGCCTATTTACTTGTACTTTACGTTTAGTTGCTATCATAGTTGTCTATTGTTTTGCTGTTCTTGGAGAAATGTGAACACATATAGTCCGTTCCAAAAATATCTAATTAAAATGTAAACAAATCGATCAGAAAATGTACCTGTGGAAGCCAATTTTTTGTGTCACTTGCAAATTTAGTGCTTTGATTCGGTTACTTGAATACATAAACCCGAAATTCTAATTTTAAGTCACCTTGAAATGTTTTCTTTTGTACAATTGATTTTCATTTTATAAGCTAAATGTACCTACGTCGATTATTTTTCAATTACAAATTAAGAACTTTATTCAAACAATAATTGTTTAATAAAGTTGAGATACAAAGTTGAAACCTTCCAAATACAGACAAATGTGTTCCTCGTAAGTGAGTGTGTAAGAATTTAATCTGAAAAGGGTTTGTTTACACTTTCATCAGATACTTTTGGAACGGATCATAGAGGTTTTGCATGACTTTGATAACCAACCTCCACGAATACTTAAACATAAACTGACGCCTTTTCCCCGAGGGGGTAGACAGAAACCACAAAACGCCAGGTTCTATTTCAAGTTAATAATATATAGTTATTAATCAAAGGACACTTTGCAAATTGCTTGAAAGCACAGGATCTACCAAATCATTTTCCTTATGGTACCTAAATAGTAACGATAATCCAACACCTTATGTATAGGTGTCTTAGGTGTATAGAGGCAAGGATACCTGTCCATAGAACATGGAGTTTGCATAATATATCGGAGCCTAATCTAATTTTAGGAAAGCATCGTCGGCTCCGGCCGATGACGTTGCACATAGCGAGGAAGGCCGGGCGCGCGCCGCATGCCTATTCATGAGGCGACGGCTGCGCTGTGTTCGCTGTGCTCCCCACCGCATTTGAATAAATACAATTAACTTGTTTGTTTTATTCAGCCCTCGCGCCAATGCCTGGTGACTTGACCTTCCGGCGACATTCACATTCCATATCAAAATCCAAAACAAGCCCTGCATTTTCGATTCGCTCTTAAGCGATCTCATCGATGGCGGCCCTTGGTGAAATTGAAAAACTATTTCGCTCAAGGATAATATTCACATTGCGGCTAATGGTGATATTCGGCAGCGGGCGACTCAAAGGCGAGCAGGCCGCGGTGCCTGCACTGTTATTATCTCAACACCATCGCGCTCTCACCTCACTCATTCCTTTTTTAACAGACGCCTCCGTCTTCTTCATTCCCTCGCCGACCGAGCGAGAGCTCCACTCGTTTATACTAAACTCGACTCGGGGGCGTACCTCTGACAATTTATCATTTAGCGTTGCCTACAGACATTATTTGAAACGCATTAAAATCGCGGTTGTGGAAAATTTGTCGGCATCGAAATTAGTACTCCTCTCGAAGTGCATAATTTATCGCTTAGGCCTCATCCGGCGAGCGCGATAATTCTAATTAGAAATTCATTGACGTTGATGATCCCGAGCTTCTAACGTCATAGTGGAACCTAAATGGATTCCCAGTCACTTCATTATTAACTAACTTATTGGCGCTGTAGTCCACTACGGATAGCAAGTTAGCACAGTTAAGTAGTCATCGCTTACCATAATTATGTTATTTATGATTGGAATAACTAAGTTATGAAGTATTAGAATTCAAATTAATTTCCAGAATCCGGTTAATTTTAATCACCACTTTGTAGAAGCTCAATAATTTCCTAACGATCCATATCTCGATAAGCGTCAAGCGGCTTATGGTAACTAACTGTAAATTATCGCTAAGAAGGTTTTGATGATACCTATCAAGTTACAGGTAGGTAAGGTTCAGATAAAAATAGCTTGAAAGATGAAAAGCCGGAAGCATTACCTAACTATTATATTCTAAATTTTTGATTGATGTGCAATCACATGTTTCATTCGTGCAGTAGAAGGCTCGCGCGGGAGAGTGGATCACGGACTGCGCTGGCCGCTGCCCTGAGGAAGCTGTCACGCGCGGTGCGAACACGTGATGAATATGTATCGGCAGGCTGTACGGCGCCTTGTAATTTGAGACTCGCCGGTAATTATTTACGTGAGAATGGGCCCGGGCCGGTGCCCCCACTGCCCCCCGGATCACCCCGCTCAGCCCCTCTCACCGGAACGAATCGTTGATTGCGCGCGAGTTGAGATGCCGCCGCCAGATTGCTGCTCACGCTCCGGTGGCCAGCGCTGAGCCCGCGCAGACGCGACGACTGCCCGCTCCAACAGAGCCACACTTGTTATGTTGCTATACCTGATACGCAACACTCAACGTAGAAGCTGCTACAAGCAAAAAACCAGCTTCATTGCAAAAATATACAACCGTTATGAATTACCCACTACAGGTTTCTGGACTACCCACGGGGACTACAATATAAGAGGGTATTAAATCAACTAGCTCTATATTTTGTATACCTATTCAAAACGAATAAATCATAAATACCATAGGCACGTTCACGTTCCCACACGAAGCTAAAAGAAAAACTCGTTGGCGTATCAAAAATGTCTCATTTAAAACAGATAAATCACATCACATTAGCACGGTAATTTAGCACGAGACGACAATATAAGCGGAACACCGATCTCATAACGAGTATTTTTTCATTTTTTCGAGAAATCTCGCGTTGGAGTGATGACGGTTGTTTTGACTTGACCTGACATTTGCGTGTTCGAGTCCCGTGCAGACTCCGACGATATTGGTCCACTCGACCGACTAAAATGTAACCTAAATAAATTTGTGAAACGACTACCTGTGTTGATCTCTTTAAAGTTACAGTAACAAAACAGAGTAACACAGACGAAATATTAAATTTCCATGTATTAAAAACAATATTCGTAAGGTCAATAAAGTTGGTGCAGGAAATTTAACTGAAGAGAATAATATTAATTATTAATAGTCATAAAATTAATAACAAACAAGAACTTAAACAAATTACAGACCAACGCCCAACGATTTAAATTGAAATTAAAAACACAAAGAATATGAAGTTGTACCTGTCTTGTATCATTAAATTATGCTGGTAGGTATTTGTAATAAAGTAGCTCACGATACACGGTCATGGTATTAAAGTACATTCAATGCCATCTGGCGATATAAATAGAAACTAAACAGATATGTGGCAAGTGGCTACCTAAATGACTAGTTGTTGAGGCAGGCCAGTGTGCTATGAATCTCACACATGATATTGTTTTCATAATCGTTTAAAATTATTAAATTGACAAGGGCACTTGGGACCACTGCATGTGTTTGTTTGAATAACAAAATGTTAAATTGACTACTTTCAATAAGTGGGCACGCAGTGCTGGCGCCCCACGGAGTCCCCTAAACACACACAGACCGCGGGGCGCCTCACCCTGCCCGCGCCCTGCACACTAATAACACCGTCTTTCCCTCTGTCATGCCTTATTTCATCCAGCCATCTCTTGTTTTTTCCATATTGTCGTTTTTTCGAGCTGTGAGCCCACTCGGAACATTAACAATAAAACGAGTTCCTGATGATAGTAATCCTTCATCCTCATTGTCTTTTGGCAGTTTCGTGGAATAATATATGTTGTGCTCTCGCGACTTGATATCTGAACGTCATATTATAAATGGCGTCGTTTAAAATATTTTAATACCCTCTACATCACGGCGATATTAATTTAGTACGCTTGAGTTGAGCGGTCGCGGTGCCACCGATGGAATGTTAAATGACGGATTACCGACCGCCGAGATTGAAAGATAACCAACCGCTCGAAATGTTGGAGATTCTATCATTGCCACATCTCGTAAGCTTTCTTTTACTATAAATATACAAATACAATACCTTATGTTTGAATATGCTGGTTCATACCTCTTAAGTAAATCAAAGTGAAAACAAACATGAAAAAGTTCAATACCTAAATTAAAACGGACGAATAATGACTTACTGACACTGACTTACGACTACAAGCGAAGGACACATTTATAGGAGATTCCACCTTTATAAGTTTGTTAAACAAAACAGAGTAGGTACTTAACTTATTTTATCTGTATCAAACAGCGTGTAGCTAACTTGCGTTACTTAGCAACGGTAGTCATGACTAGTTGAAGTCTGTCTTTTAGCAAGAGAAGCAAAGTTATATTATTCTGCATACTTTTACGTATTTTAATTGATAATGGTACGGATCACTGTAGAAATGGTGCGTAAAAAGGCTGAACATCATGACCGTATGCTAGCGCCGCTGGAAGAGATCGCATTGCATCAGGAGAACATTGAGAAAATAGAATACATACAGGACTGGTGTCCGAAACTCAAGATACTGCTAATGCAAAATAATCTCATCGCCAAGATTGAAAATTTTAATAAGTTGAAACATCTGGTTTACTTGAACTTGGCTATCAACAACATAGAAGTCATCGAAAACTTGGAAAGATGTGAATCATTAGAAAAATTAGATCTTACTCTCAACTTTATCGGAGAAATTGTAAGTGTAGAAAGTCTTACAGGCAACTATAACCTGTCCAACTTGTATCTAACAGGGAATCCTTGCACTGATTATGAAAACTATCGTGATTTTGTAATTGGTACTTTACCCCAACTCAATCACCTCGACGGCCATGATATCGATAGATCTGACCGAATTAAATCATTACAGAACCTTCCAATCATAAGGTCAGACATACTTTTTGAACAAGAAAACTATAGGCATCAGAGACAAAAGCAGAAATCCCGCCTCGAACGGGATATACAAGACAAATGGGATAACGAATACAAAGATATGGATCCGGATGAACGGAACAAGAAATTTTACTCAGAAAAATGTGAACATGCCCCTGAAGTGCGCTACGAAATAGAAAAAATGCGTCAATTAAAACTGAAGAGTTATGAAACTGTGGAAAAGAAGGAGGAAAAACGAGTGTACAAGTTTTTTGCCCCAGACGGCAGACCATACAATATAAACCAAGCAAAAATTGACTTTACATTTAGTGAACACGATCCCGAAAACTATGTTTTGGACTTAGCCGTGTACAAACATATGGATTCAAACCTTGTTGATGTTGATGTCCAGCCTAACTACGTAAGAGTTATGATAAAAGATAAAATATTCCAACTCCATCTGCCGACGGAGGTCGAAACTACCAACTCCACCGCCAAGCGATCACAGATCACAGGACGCTTGCTTGTAACGATGCCAAAATGTAACGCTGTTGTTAAAAAGCCTCCTAGTCCTAAAAAAGATAGTAAGAAAGAAGCTCAGCTACTCTCGGAGCATACTGCAAAAGATTGTCATGGTCACAGTGGCCAAACAACTAGAGAATATTTGGAAATAGGTCCAGCAGACAATGTTCTAGATTTTAGTAAAATAACTCAGCAGAGGCCGAAGCCTGATTACATTGATCCTAGAATTAAATTAGTTGGTAAACAGCCTTCACCAGACTTTGTAGATAATCCAGAGGTGCCTGACCTCATTTAAAGGTTAACTCATTCATGGACAAAACTTATACCTACATAGCAGCAAAAACACGGGCTAGAAAAAGAAGAAACTTTAGTTTGTACCTATAAATCTTTTATTTTTTCATTTTTTTAATTTATTAGAGCATCAATTGATGCAGTCTTAATTATACACAAATATCTAGTTAACTGTAATAGGTAGGTATTTATAGTGTTGTACTTTAATTGTACCAGAATAATGTGTAATAAGCTGGAAAATAAAATGGTACCTATATTATTACGCACATGTGACTTATTTTTATAATTTAAGTAAGTAGATTCAATAGATATCTTACATTAGGAACAGAATAAATAACTTAAATACTTAATAATATTGTTGAGACTGCACAAATTAATTATTGACTATATGAGGACATTCATGGAGTAAAATGTTGCATCATTAACTCTATTTTGCAAAGAAAATAAAAGGTTCATACTTCACTTAATAATAAAATTAAAGCTACACTTGAATGCTTAACATAATAACTTCTAAGGATTAGTCATTCAATTATATTATTCCGTTTAGAATGACGTGACAAACACAAAACAGATAATTTGCCATATATGTAAAATACAGCCGTAGACTTGACGCAACTCATAAAATACTTCACATTAAATAATTAATTATCTAAGCATCTATCTAGATTTGATGACTCTCAGCAGCATCAGGAGGCAGGCCGTTGGTCGCAGCAGGCGGCGCGACCATGAACGACAGGAACCCATCAACGTCTCGCATTTCCTTAGACGTGAACTTTGCAGAAATCTGGTGGCGACCAGCCCACGGTGGCGTTAACTTATACTGAGCAGTCGCAAACTCTCCTGGCGCCACATTCTGGGAAAACGGAAAGTTACGTAGTTATGTAAGCTTTGCATGAATCCAAACTGGATGCCTTGCGGCACTCTCGTTAGCACTACTCGAACGCGTAGTAGTTCACTAATTTTAAGGCAGATGGCGCTGGTAGTATCGCATGAAAAAATTATAGTGAACTTAGTTGGACGCAATTTTACAATAATAATTCCAGTATTAAGATGTAAAATTTAATGGTGAATGTTAGATTAAAAACTAGAGTTTACTGATTAATAAATTATTATGGTTTCAATGTGTTTACTTTCACTTAATTTAGAACAAAAGAAAACATTAAGTGCCTTGGCCTAATAACTATCCATAAAAAAAAATTATATCAATTAAATTTCTTACCTCATCTAACTGAATCTTAAGCTGCTCCTCAAGACCAGGTCCTTGAATGTAAAACTTGCCCTTGGTGAGTGGGATGGGCAATGGGTTCTCCACCTTAACGGAGACTGTGAACTCCTGGCGTGACACCGGTTTTCCATCAATGCTGATCTTGATGTCAGGGTTGCGGACTCTGAAGTCATCTTGCGCGAAGAAGTCGAAGTTTCTGTCCACGATTGAAGCTAAGCAGGCGATGTTGAAGGAAGCCTGTAAGATTACAAAGCTAATGAGAAAAAAATATAATTAAACGTTGAAGTAAATAATTATATTAGTCAATTCATATAGTAGCACTATGCCTATGATAGAAATTTCTTCAAAGACAAAAGAGTTTCGCATTATGTCTATGAACAAGAAATTCAGTACAGTCCGTTCTCAGTTATTTTAACTCTGATTTTGCATTATTGTCAAAATCACAATGATCTTTATTGTCTTGGAAATAAGGTTGCTGCCATTGCCAAGTCTGTCAAAATCACAATGACCTTTATTTCCGTTGTTATAAGGTTGCTATTCGGTTGCTTTTGTCAGAGGTATAATAACTGTGAACGGACTTTATACAGCATGTATCAGAAATGTGTGGTCATATTAAACCGTATGGCAAATTCCACCACAAGGAATAGTATAATTTATGAATTATATATTTACTTATAGATAGACCCATAACCAGCCCCGGATCTAGAATGTATTCGAGGTGGGGCAGAAAATTCCGTCTGCCCCGCCAATACTTTAGGTACTTAACCTTTTCCAAAAACGCCTTATTTTTATATACCTACATGAACATATCGGACATTTTCAAATTAGGGTAGGTCAGGATAGGGCTTGAAATAAATTGTAAGATTATAGCTAATATCTAATATGCTATAAACTTACGATTTTACTCTTTGTTCTGAAAAAACCGATAGCCGTTCCGATTGCTAAGGTCGCAAAACTTGACTTCTGCAAAAAAGCTAAGACAATCTATGAATGCACGAGCGAGCGAAGCGAGCGCGAAAAATTTAGCACTCTGCCTCAGATAAGTTAGGTTTTTTTAACGTTCGAGCTCGAAAATTTTGCCAGCAATTTATTAGTCAAATTTTATCGATCTAACTATAATCCGCCAAACCAACAGGAGCGCCAGCGATATGGTAAAAAATTAAAGGAAATCGTGTAGACTTTGCACTAATATGCGTCGGAAAGGGCGCCCCGCTACACAATCAGCCTGTAGGTAATGTTCCCATTGCTGTGACACAGACCTCCTCTTTGTAAGTGGGACTGGGCCATAATCCACCACGTGGGCACAACCTGGTCATACCGTCTGACTATCTATGCTTACGCTAATCACGTAGTGATTACCTCAGTGCGCTACCTACAGAGAATACTTAGGTGTTGCGCGTCTCATTCATTGCCTAGTTGCGGTGCGCTGCACTGGGTGGTGCACTTGTCTGCCATGCTTGAATTTGCCGCCCTCTGAAGTTGGCGCCCAGGGCACGGGCCCCTGGCTAGACCCCCCCCTCCTAGATTCGGGGCTGCCCATAACACATGCTTTTGTTTGCAAATAGGGCCTAAGCGCCACTTCCTACAATCCTTACCTTTTCCATAAAAATATAAATATTACCTGATCAACCAGCTTCTTATAATAGTCATCAAAGGTGACCAGCAGCTTGATGAGCTCTTTGCCTTCTGGTTCCATGTTGAGATCGAACTCGGTCCTCTTCACTCCTTCACCGGTGACTCCCGTGTACGTCACTGTGTCTACACGTAAGATACCCTTCACATGGTGTGAGTTCGTAGTTGAACGATTCCTGATGTGTAGGACCTGGAATTCATGAAAATGTTGTTTAAACACTTGCAACCCTAATTGGTCAGACTGTTATGAAGAAATTGTCATACCTAAATGTTACCTATAAAACTATGCTATGTCCTTTCCCGGGATTCAAACTAACTCTTTACTCATTTAAATCGGTTCAGCGGTTTAAGCGTGAAGAGGTAACAGACAGACACACTTTCACATTTATAATGTTAGTATGGATTATTATACACGTTTATTACGACATACAACCGCTTCGTTCCCATTGCCACTCGTAAACTATATCTAACGACTCGATACGGACTATTTTTATTTCGTAGGTACTATGTAGTTTATTTGGGTTGGTTGAAAGTATTTAACCAACTTCTGATTCAAACAATGGAATATTTTGGAAATTTCAACATACCACATTAAAGTCCTGTCCAATCTTGATGTCGTCATGAAGCTCGAAGTCAAAGGTGACGTCATTGAAAGCATCGTTGAGGTAATACCGCGCAAAGATGCTCTCCGACTTGCGCAGCGCCTTTTCCATCGTCATGCGTTCTTCACGTGATCGCTCTGGGTACTTGTATGTGTTTGTAATGTCCTGAAATTTCAGTAAATAAGTGTTGTTGAAATACAGAAACTGAACTGAACACTGAACTGAGAACTGGAACTTATCCTAGAAATGCAGGGGTCTGTATTTTAACTCGTAAACTTTAGTTTACGTGTAGAATAATTATTTACTTAGTAGTAAAAACACCCCAGTAAGGTGTTTTGATCTTATGATTTACTAGCAGCGCCCCGCGGTTTCACCCGCATACGTTTTCCGTGGGAATATCAAGATAAAAACTATGTCCTTTCCCGGGACTCAAACTATATCTATACCAAATTTCACCTAAATCGGTTCAGCGGATCAAGCGTGAAGAGGTATATGGATACTAAATTATATTCACTACAAAAAATACTTGTAACCATATTAGAAAAATCCTACATACCTCTCGTTCCATTTTTCCAATGGTTTTCGTTGAAATATTTTGACCAATAGAGACTGTGTCACGAGCCATCAGTTTCAGCGGTTGGATCTCCCCGGAATATTTCCATAATACCTGGAATAATAAATGCAAAAAATCGACATTAGTTTAAAAAATTCATTCACGTCTAGCAATTATAGGACCTACCTATAGGACTAACCCATTACAATTTGGCTTGCCCTACTATGGAATTCAGGGTAAAAAGATTTAAAGTACCTTATCAGCATTGACTTCAGCAAAGACGTAGGCGGCGTCGTAAGGTCTCTGCAGTTCTCCGTCCCTAACTGCTCTTAGGGAAGCTGGTCCACAACGGAACATGTCCTCAGAGGTCTCTTGTGGTGTTGAGTCCAGGGCTTGCCAGCCGCCGTACTCTGCGCCCAAATCTGGACGGTCCATCCATGCCTGTAAAACAACAGAATATGAAAGTTACATTTCTGAGGAAATTGGTGGATTTTTATTTCGAGATATCGAGATTGGTTGATAGTCAAAAGCAATATTCAAATGAAGTATTTATAACAGTAGCAACATGAGTCATCAATCGATCTGATTTTGCGTAGGACGCAAGCGCATGCACTTAGAGACTATTTTAAGCCTCGATAATAGTGCTAGTAGTAGCTGTAACCTACGATTTGTTGCATCATAAAAATTCCCAATCGTTCAAAACGCATGAAAGTTGGCTAAATATGTGCACTAAAGCAAGCAACACTACACCAAAGCAACTACCCACAATCATACACAAAACTCTGAATAGCTTTTCTCC
The DNA here is from genome assembly GCA_963669345.1 of Gortyna flavago. NCBI lineage: Eukaryota > Metazoa > Arthropoda > Insecta > Lepidoptera > Noctuidae > Gortyna > Gortyna flavago. Next base: position 7,123,762 of record OY770128.1, on the reverse strand, counting down.
TCACCTCATTCCAAACGTGGTAATTCCACACAGAATCCCTGGTGAACTCCTCAAGGGTTTCTCCTTTATCATCCTTGATGATATCGATGGTGAGACTTCCTTGACTGTCGTGAGCTGCATCGTATCCTGACACAGGTCGGCAAGGAATACCAAGAGCTCGGCAAACTGTAAAACATTATAACAATTTTTAAACCAATTCATTAAGCCATTGAAGTCAACGTTCAAAACTTTGTATCTCCGGGCACTTTGTTCTTGAAATAAAGAAATACCTACGGAAAATTTCATTCAAGAAACAAAGTCTAGTTGTATGAGTAATCATTTTAATTTTAATATCCTTTAGTGAACAATTGGACATCTTTTGCTTATTTAGCTGAATATTGTAACTACACTTACTCGTAGTCAGCACACCGGCGTACACCCAACACTGTCCATATTTGACGGGCTTCTTCTTCTCATAATACTTCTGTAGGATTGCTAAGGAGCCGACCCATTTCAGCGGGTGAGTCCCTCCGCTATAATCCGACACCTCGGTGGCCCAGTTGCCTATGATAACACCGTTGTCGTCTTGAGCGTTCACGGCAGCTGACAACGCTCTGCATGTCCGGATTGGATCACTCCTGGCGCGGCCTTTGACCTAAAAACAAAGGCTCGGTTAATAATTGTAGTTAAACAACGAATCATTATTACTTACAAACGTTAAGATAATGGACCTCTCCGCTTTTCCTAGAAAGTTGAGGCAAAACTCGTTTCTGAGTGGAAATCTAAAAGCAAATACCTTTCCAATTTCTCTGACTAGATAAAGTGCACAGTCCAATATATCTTTTTCGTATTGTGCGTAGTTCCAGGGTGTCGGTTTAATTCGGTTGTATACTCCTCTGAACATCAATCCGCCATCTTCTAACACATATTCGTCACGATGGCTGTGGCCTGGAAAAAATACCCCAATTACTTATACTATTTTATTTTGGTTAGCTAGTTGTTATAAATTACTCCGTAACAGTAGATAATATTCATAATTTTGACGTATTACAGAAGCAGTTGATTAAAAGTTTCCGGTTGTGTGCAAGCGGAAAATCATTATTTTGGGTCTTCATCATCCTAGACGAAGATTATAATATATTCTACTTATTTATCAATCATAAAATGTACGTACCTGGCATATAAACAGTATCAGTCAAGCACCAGGGGTTGAAGAGTACGTAGATCGGCAAGGGATGTCTGTAGCTGAGAGAGCTGCCTCCACTAAGTCTTGTGTCCACATCGAGCTTCCAGGCGGCTACAATGCAGTCCGCGGCAGGGGTCACAGCTACCATGAGGTGAGAGTCCATCTGACCCTCGTACGTCGCACTCCATGCTCCGAAGGTCTCGGAACCCTTCTCCAGTAAAGGAACAGCAGCAGAGGTTTCGTCCGACGGTCCTCGTGTTTCAACATCTAAACAACATAATTATGGTCATGGTATTATTTTTATCACTTACGTCGCGGCGCCCTAATGCGAAAGGTTACGTAATATCCCATTTGTAGCGGTGTTCCAACACATAAATAAATAAAGATAAATATCAAGCACCAAATATTTTAAAATGGAACCATGAACATGTTGAATGTTAGTATCGGTATTCGCGATCAAATAATCCTAACAAACTGAATGGACATCCTCTAACAAATCCTTTTTTTGCATGTTCATGGTCATCAACAGACAAAGAGGGCTTGTCTTACCAAAAAAACCTGTAGTCATAAGATGAAAAAAATGTGTGTAACTTTTAGGTCTACTTTGGTCAGTTCGTAAGCACAAGACTTCCTTATAAGTAGGTAACATAGATTTATGGAATTTCATCTAGCAAAACAGAACTTTAGGTCAAGCAAACCTGTCGTGGACCTACCATACACACCTGCAACGTAGAAAATAAAGGAGACGGCATCTCTACTGGCATCGTACGGCCTGTTAAGTAATATATCTAGTTTGAAAGCCTGTCCTCTTCGCACGACCAGGCATCTGTCGACGTTCCTTGTCATCAGGTTAAACTTGTGCGTGTGGTGATTCTCGCCATTTGTGTCGACACAGAAATCAATTCCCTGCACTGCAAGCACGCCCTGGCGCGTCGCGTCGACGACATCTGAATAAACAAACAGAAACTATGTTACAATGCATTCAAACACCTACTTAGTGAATAATATCTCACGGGACCTGTTGCAGAATAATTGAGATTGACTCATTTTAGACCTTGGAACAATTAGGATATTTTTTTGCCGTGAAACCAAGCTTAGGTATCAGAATATCAAAAGGACATCATCATTGCGCTTTGAGGAATAATTTAGTTGCGCTTAGTTGGTTGCGCTTATTTAATAGTTGCGCTTTGAGGAATACCCCAAAAATAAAGGAAGGTACTATTCTATAAATTCAAGTGTAATTGGGAAAATAAACCACACCGAATACATTAAGTTTTTAATGCTTATATCGTAAATATGAAATTGAACGCTAATGGATCATTATGAATGAAAACATCTAAACCACTACCTATTCGTCATGGGCAAAAATTTTCGCGCCCAAGAATTGGCTACCAGCCAAGACGTCAATCGTACAATAACATATTATGCACATATCGTAATTTCTTAAATAATAGTGGACTACATTTTGATTTTGTAGATAGATTTTATTTGTACAGACCTACCTACAAAATTCTTAAAAAAATCTTATTCCTCTCATTATTTTGGTCTGTTTGATCATTATTCCTCCATCATATTTCTCACTATACTATTATAGTAATTATTTCTAGTATACCTAAATAGAGGACAAAATGTTTATGTTGTTTTTTTTTTCTTAAGCCTGAACTGTCCCACTGCTGGGCAAAGGCGTCCACCACTTTCTTCCTATATTTCCCATTTTCTTCCTATGTTAATTGCTACATTTTTGATTCCAATAGTTTATCAGCTTCGTTTATTACCTGGTTGAAACGGCACATTCACAATAACATGTCTTTCCCGCCTCCCAAAATACCGCCGCCACAAACTTTTAAAATACTCCATTATTTTATGATCACATTAAATTCTCAGATAATTTAAACATTACAGAACCACTTGTAGCCACATAGAAACATCCGCCAGTTTCGTTCACAATCGAGCACAGTTCGTACGGTACTAATTATTTGAACATACGTGTAGTTCTTTTTGCATGTCGTCATGGACTGCGAGCTGCAGTGTGAAACTCAGCATCTACTCCTACATCCAAGACGGCCGGTGATGTCATAGTCAACAAGCAATGAAAAGCTTCATCCAGTTACTAAGAATCCGATCTCGTTCATTGACAAAACCAAGGCTAGTCACTGTTACTCATATCATTAGTATCTGTAAAATCATGCCTTAGAAAGAGAGGTGATATCATAAGATTGTCAACTTAACTGAACTATGAATTCATTGCTAAACAATTTTCTAAATACTTATGAAGTAGATAACCTCGGGTAAAAAACCAATGATTAGTCAAGAATAAAGATATAGATATTACGTTATTATAATGTCTATAAAATTTTAATTTAATAACCATTTGTTCAACTGCCATGCACTACGGAGTTACCAGATAATTCAATAAAATAGTTACTTGAGGAAAATAGAAGGTCCCAGTTTAAATCTTGAGATTATCTTATGAGTATGTAAATGTACCTACTGAGCTGCTGCGTTATTTATGTCAGTTCGTTGAAATCCCATATACCTATTTAGCTACTTTGCACAATTATTAATAAATGTTTCCAAATCTACCTTTTACACCTATAAATTGTTACTTCCTATCAGTATAAATTGTAGATATCTATTAATCAATACTAACATTTGACCCTTTAATGCGGGTCAATTGTAGTCGTGCGTTCTCTACATCTTCATTTGATAACCATTGAATAATACATTACGAATGAATATTTAAAGAAAAGAAAATAATTTTATTGCCTATGAAGGTCAGAATGTATAGTAGATCTTTAAATTGAATGGCCGTTGTTAGTTCAATAATTTTCTGCACATGCTCAACTAGCATTTTACCAGGACACACGCAAATAGTTCTAAATGTAGCTAATTTTAATACACCAATGAAATGTAGACAACGTATTATCTAAATTGGAGTTTGGACAACTCAATACCATTGACCTCACAAAGTTTTAGAGCTGGGTCGCTGAGCAACAACTTGGGCATTCTAAACACTTAACAAGGCCGGTCGACTCCTTTCATCGCCCGTCTGGTAAATAACTTATTTGGTATTAATTACCACGTGGGACGCTAGACCTGCTATACCGGGATATATGTCGGCCTTCGGAATAATCAGCGAATATATACATGGTCCCACACACACCGCACACGGTGATTGCGTAGGTTCGCGATTAGGAAGCGATGTAAGATGCGCGTAGATAGCCATTAATAGAGACCACATTAAGATGAACACTTGATTTTAAGCTACGAATGAGATCTTATCTTGCAGATTATTCAAATGTTATTCTGCACTAGTGAAGTCTTGATCAGTACTTTAAATAATTTATCAGATTACAACTAGCCTATATATCGATTACGATCTATGATAGTGGAAATGTCTTGGTTGGTCGAACTGACAAGGGTTTGCAAAGCTTTTGCTTAACCACTTCAAAGAAGTTTTAATGGCGCTTCTTTGCTTTCATCTATTCAATTTTATTATTCTTCTTCTTCGTGCTCATTTTCATCAGCTAATTAAATAAGATGAACAATACATTTTACGCTATCATCTACAAAAGAATTTGAATTCGGCCACTATTTTATAACACTCATCTGACTCATCGCAATTTAATATTGATCTCATAAATTAGAGCCAGCACATCAAAGTGGACTAATTCATCCTATTAAACTGGGAACTTAAAATGCAGAGTGTTATCTTTACTACTGTATGCGACATATCTAGTACCTACATAGGTAGTCATATCATTTAGAGTGGCATCCGAAAGTTCTAAATAAAAGTTATTTGTATCGCTCCTTCATTCTTAGATAGCAGTTGTTTTTTTGAAGGCATCATACTCTAAAACTAAACAAGAATATATATAGGAATCAATAACTTACTACTAATTACCCAAGATAAGGAAATGTGTGTGTTATAAACAAAAGCAATAATTCACAGAGTAAGCCTGCAAGAGGAAATTCGCGCATTTTAACTGTTGAATCAAGGCTAAATGTTTTAGTCCTACTTGATCTCAGAACTTGTACATTTTCCCGGAGAAACTTTTTTTGGAGAAGATTCTTTTAAGAGTTATAGAGCTTTACAACTTTTTTAGGTTTGGTTCTTTAATTTCTTTGAGATCCTTATTAAGATTGTTGTAATAATTTAGAAGTATTGCGTATACTGTAGGTACCCAACCAAAACACCTGAATTATACCAATTACGATTCTATTTTTCAGATTTAAAAGAAAACTAGGACTTTCCCAAAAATCAGTTTCCTATTTTTCAACCTGACCTACTTTTATTTGACTGCTGCATCAACACCTGCCGACGATAACTCCATTACGATCTAGAATATTATGACCGCGCGCACGAAACACGAACTTTTTAATTATTTCGGTCTATTTCAGGAACGAATCTCGGTTTCAGTGACTCACTTACTACCAGAGTTACGTAAGAATGGAAGACGATGGTCAACTAAATTTGGGTATTTTTATTTACTTGGTTCGTTAAGAAAACGCTGCTATGTCCGGATATTTCGGCAACTACCTAAGTGTTGACTTTGACAAATGTGGAAAATATCGCACATCCTCAACCATTTTGAAGGTCCTAAGTTCCCGCTGAGTAATACATTCTTTTGAGTCAGCAGTACCTACTTACAGTCACATAAATTCATTTACTTATAGTCACATTCTTATAAGGATTTTAGGAAGATTCCTCTCCACACTTCTGTAGGTCAGTAGGTACGTCTCCAGTAAAACAATAAGAGAGTTAGGTACTTATTGAAAATACGCGGTTTGGCGTAAGGGTTGCGGAAACCAGCCCGTATTACCTATTTCCAATTTCGCAGAACAAACGATGTCTACGAGTATCTACGAAACTAAACAGTTTCCTTCATAATATTTTTTAAGCTATGTAATAGATTGTATGGAGGTTATCGTCGAGGTTCCATATCTAACATATTATTTATTCCGAAAGGTTTTTGGTGACTATGTAAAAATTTTTTTTTACCTATCGACTGATTTACACTGTCGAGGGACTGTGTAAAAGTTGACAGTGTTCAGTTATGAGATCGTTTTCATTTTCATATCCAGAGCGGTAATTGCGCAACACACATAAAAAGTGGCAATTGATAGCAATGGCCTTCATTTTGACAGTTCATTAGTGGTTCAGCCACGTCCATTGTGTTATTATACGTTGTTGGGCAAAATAATGTTTCATACCTATGAAGCAATGGATTAGGGATTTCATTTCCTTCTAAACCCTCGGATCACGATTGGGAGTGTGTTACGCAATTCTAACGCTCGTTAATAAGGTATCTACTTAATATTACGAATGACAATAAAGGTCTGTAGTTCACACATTGAACGCAGATGCATCTATCTTCACATACCTAATAAGTATTCGTGCGTGACCAATCCGAAACCGGTTTCATGCATATATAGGTAGACACGTCAATTACATTTGTCTTTAGTATTAGCAATCAAGAAGCTAATTAACGTGGTCTTATGTGATGATGTTTTATGTGTGGATGTTTACAACTGTCAATCATGGCCGAACCTTTACCCGTTAACGAATGTACGGACGAAGCAATATAGGTAGTAGGACGGATCTGTGCTCGCCAGTTTACCTTGGAATTGCATGTCATGACATAAGCGTACAGCCTCTATTTCTTAATCGTCAACTTGTATAAGAAACATTCCTTTGAAGAACGTTTTATGTGACTGTACTTTCGATCTCTAAGGAGTTTTTTATGCAATTATTGACGTAGCTATTGTTTGTTTATTTATTACTAGGCTCTGCCCGCGGCTTCGTCCGCGTGAAATGTTTTGTTTAAAAATAAAATATTTGATAAACGGAAATACTGTAGCTAATTAGTGAAAGAATTTTCGGAAGCGGTTTAATAGTTCCCAAGATTAACCCTACCTACATACAAACTCGAATTTTTTTACCTCTTTATAATCTTCTATACCTTTACTTATACTTTACTTACATACAAATAAATAAAATTAAAGTTAAGTCTGTAATGTCAAAATAACAGTTTTCACTAAATGCATATGATAGTAGGTACCTATATAGGTAGAGTAGTTACAACAAAAAAAAACAAATTTTAACATTTTTGTCTGTCTGTTTGTTCCGGCTAATCCCCGAAACGGCTGGACCGATTTTGACGGGACTTTCACAGGCAGGTAGCTGATATTATAATGAGAACTTTTATTTTAGAAAATATGCACGCGAACGAAATGACGGGCACAGCTAGTATTATTATATTATAGTAAATTAGAGACTATCTAAGAACATAGTGTATGTACCTACAACAATGTGTTATGTAATTTTTTATGCAAGGTGATTTTTATTGAATGTTCTCAGACTTTGACTGCATTATCCTTATGCAAGACAATAGTCGTATTGCGGTGCGGATGACGGTAATTACCTACTATGATAAAATTAATAACAAAGTAGGTCTGCATGAAGGACCAAAGAACGGGTAGGTTTTAACTGAGAAACACATGAATGAATAATCATACCTAAGTTATTATTATTATAGGTATTTCGCAACGGGGAAAACTCAATGAGTTAAAGGCCTATGACGACTTAATTTAGTTCCTCTTAATGACCTACACGTACCTAATATTCCCATATAACTTCAGTAGGAAGGAAATAGGTAGGTAGGTACCTATAGGTAATTTTACCAGGACAATTTGTTTACCTACCTATTATTCCTAACTTCCTATACTTATTAGGCGATAAATGTAGGGGAATCACAGGTATTTACTGAATCCAAATTCCTGTTTTATGAATACCATCATTAATTAGCACCAGATGATAGATAGATATTGCGCATCATTGTAACAGTTTGTAGCAGTTACGAAGATACCATAGATATTATGTAGGTATTATGTAGGTACCTACACCATAAAAATTGCAGATATAAATGTAGACATTTTAAAAGGGGTGACGCAATGGGCGGTCTTGTCGCTAAAAGCGATCATTTCAAGACAACCTTTGAATGGAAGGAGGTCAGTACCGTACTGAAGACAGTAGGTACTTATGTGAAAATAAAAAATATATATATCGCTCATTTGGAGAAACATCGACGTAACGTACTTTTTTTTGTTTTTTTTTACGTCTATGCTTTCCTAACGTAAATACGCTTTCTAAGTGCTTTGGCATATTTAACTCATTTTTGGGAAAAATACATTTACATCGATGTTTCTCCAAATGAGCGATATGTACAATAAATACATACATGATACCTAAAACATATTATACTTATCTATAAAAATATACAATAATCATAAAACAAGTCTAAAGTACAAAAAAAAAGATTGCACGAACTTACGACTAAGTTGATAGAGCAAAGAGTTCCGAATAGTTTATAAAAATACTTAAGTCATATACTTAATTTAAGCTTAAGGCTTTATAGTTCTCAATCTAATAAGAGAACAAAATTTATTATTGGGATAAGACACAACATGAGTTGTGTTAGCGTACCGACGTGTAGGCCTAGGCAATTAATATATTATAGACCCACTATTAATATAAACGTAGGTACATGTGTAGGCGCCAATGCAATGACGTATGTCCCATTCATACAAAGAAATATTCCTACAATTACTTACGTTTTCTGTTGGATTGCAACATTCATTGCAATAATATTATCATGTTTTTTTTTATTGGAAACAGTCAAATGCCATTGCAGCTTCAGGGGACAATTATTGTTTAATGAATGAGACCAACAGAATGCCTAGTAAACTTAAGTAATAAATATTAAACATCAAAATTCTTGCAAAAGTCCGTAGAAAATGTGGAGAGTCATGTAATACACAATTTATATTAATTAAGAATCCTTTGCTAATCACTTTGTGCAAACAAAATTATCTAAACGCAGGCTGATAAAACTTAGAATCAGTATCTTATGATTACTGAACGATCATAATCATAATCAAATAACATAATCAGCCTATAATGTTCCCACTGCTGGGATACAGGCCTCCTCTCTGTGAGAGGGAGTGGGCCGTAATCCACCACGCGGGCCCAGTACGACCTACAACTCGTAAGTCGCGGCCGTTACCTCTGGGCCACCACTGCTCTTCTAATTACGATCAACTTCAATAAAATCCCCAGACCAGTACAATACGACCAGTACGCTACTGACATCAAGGTAGTGAAGTCGCGATGTTTGTAACACAAAATATGTTTCTAAACAGAGGAAAGAAATAGTTATTGTAAATAACAAATATTTTTGGTATAGGCATCACAAATCTGTTTTTTTATCTTAAACTACCTGACCCAACAGACGTTATGCGGTGCAAATTTTAATAATTCGTAAGTTCAAAATTCCCATCGAAAATACACTTTCAATTTTCCCGTTTTATTTCATTTTACTTGTTAAAACCTGATTCAGACTATTACGATGATGCGCTAAAGTAAATTCCCCATGTTTTTGACAGCTGGTTAATTCGAACCACTCAAACCACCTCGCATTAAGAAAAATCAGCCTTTAATAATATTTAGAAGTAGATAAACCTACATCGTTGTTTGGAAGAGCGTGTCTATGCATTTCAATTTCCACGTTTTCTCAAAAATATATACAAAAACGTTGGTTCTAGGCCCCCCTGAACCAACGTTTTTGGTATATTTTGGCAGAATCATAAAACAATTCATATCACGTAATTCATCTGTTTAACAGTTTCACACTTATATATCCCTGAAGGGTTAGGTAGAAGTGTACCTATAGCATTTTAAGAATCTCCATACAACACTGTCATACGGATGAAATTGCGTGATATAAATTGTTTTATGATTCTGCCAAAGTGGCCTTTTTAGGACCCCAGTTCTCGCAGCGATACCAGCTGTGCTAAATAAAAGACAAGTTATATTTCTAACTCACTTCATAACGATAGAAAGCCATAAATTAAACTGTGTGTGTGTAATCAGCCTTGTTCGTTTCTGTCATATTTAAATTTCGAATTCTATTTGACTGACAGGAAAATATAGGTCAGAATAAGTTCCCGAACGAAAGTTGGACCGTGTTCAAAAATTTTACTTGCACTTTCATTCATGTCTTATTGACGATCTCAGTATTTCTCAACGAATCTTCTTTGTCGACACAGTTACCACTCAACAAGAAAAGCGTGGTATTCTTACTACTTACTGAAAAGTACCTGAATAAAGTTTGCAAAATAACGAGTAATTAGGCAGGTGATGAGTAAGACAAGGTGGAATAGACTATCAATAATTTTGTTCCCCTTAATATTGTTAAGATAATCCTTTACTTGTTTACACATAAATAATTTATGTAAGTATAGTATCTTTGTAGATTTAATTTACAATAGTTTAAGTTATGATGACTATGATGAGACTGACATGCCACTGTGGATAAAACCTCTTATAAAATTTAAGAAGAAAAAAAGAAAGTTCTATAGATAAGCTACTTGACTCATAAATAAAGTTCAGTTTACGCTACAACTTCAAACGTTTTTATAACTTTTTCAATAGTTACTCTGAAATCAACATAATTACCATTATAAAATAAAGTTGATATTTGTTTAACTTGAAATAATATTAATTTGAAAGATATTAAGTTTGAAGTTGTGTAATTCTACCGTTTGTTGTCTCAGCTGGTAGAGTCGATGCCTCACCTTTTGGTTTCATCGAAGTCAGTAATATTTTATTAAAATTACTAGCTGACACCGAAAAGCCGAGTTGTTTTGCACAAAAAAAAATAGCCTACGAGTCCTACGACCTATTCTCAAACCTACCAAATGTACACAAAAAAAATCATTAAAAAATCGGTCAAGCCGTTTCGGAGTATTTCGATGACAAACACTGTGACACGAGATTTTTATATATTAGATTATGTTAATGATTCGTTACCAACACATGTTATTTTATCTATTATAAAACATGAGGTAACACTGTGTCTTGCAAGTTAATCAAAACAGATACGTAGGAAAACTCATTATCTTAAATGTTAATTTGGAAGATTTTTTATCATCATCTGAATATATTGAATTTATATTTAGAATTTATATCATCACTAAGTTTTTTGGTCATTATTTATTTAAGGTGACCCTGACTTACCGTTAACGTTAGAGGTGTCCCATTGAGGAGGTCGCGGCAACTCCTTGAGGTCATAAGAGTCCGATTTGCGGAACCCGCAGCACATACACTGTGGCGGGCAACAGTGAGCCAACTTGCTCTTCACAGCACCCATTTCACTATAAACAATCGCTCACTAATAACCACATAAAATATAATGAACTATAATCTCTTTCAACTCGTTTTGTAAATCACTCTAATATCAATTAACGCACTAAAACGCGATTAGATCACAAGCGCTTAAAACAATCCTTAGTACCTACGCACAGTTTGCACAGTTTTCCACAATGTAAACAAATTATCAGCTGTTCTTTGAATTAATAGTTAATCGATCGGATAAACAGTCACTTGCGTAGCTCTTATGAAATTAAAAGCTTGTGCGAACGTTGTCTTGCGCGTGCGCACCTCGGCGCGGGATCAGTTGGTCTGTGCTCAGTCTCTACTGGGCATCCTCGCTACCTTCGCTCGTGTGACCTCTTATCACAACCGTGGAATGTATAGGGTCACGTCACGTCAACGTCAGTCTTTCACAGGAATCGCTACTACTGAATCACAATTAAACCTAAATCATAACTACGCACGGGTGTATGGGTAGTAAAAAATTCCCCATAAGTATCAATGAGTTCACAAAATACGGAAAGTACGAGTACCGCTTCTAACCAACATGATGGCAAACACATCGTATAGCTGCCTGTTTAGCTGAAACTTTTTAGTCACTATTCTTCACAATCAGCAAACATGACCTAAAACATACCTAGATACACTTAGTAGTTAAGTAGGTAAATGCACCTGATTTTCCTAACTTTAAAATAAAAGTTCACCTCTGAATATATAAAACTTGTGTTTAATATGAGTGTCCAATAAAACTTGACGTGATGGTCCATATTCTGAAAAATAATAATACAGATCTGATAATAAAATGATGGGTACACTGACCTCTTTTAAACACTTGTATAATACAGGGTCAGTGGTGGTGAAGTTGCAGTAGAACAAGTACAAAAAAATCAAAGAGGTTGCATTGCACTGTTAAGAGTAGGAGCAGGCTGTTTTACACGAAAAAAGAAAGAAAGCTATTTATTTGCTAACGAAAAAAAAAACTAATGGCATCTGATAGAAATTTTGATCCGCAGTGGCCAGTTTTTATAAGCTATATCTATCTTCCATAAGTCACTAAAAAGGTTCCATTAATATTATTATTATTCATTTTTCATAACGAAACTTGATCACGTAAGGATTTTGGTGAATAATTTAATAATTACCTAGGGGGGAATGATTCCAGTTTAGCTATAAAGCTGTCACGATCACGATCGAGTACAAACGATCATTTTCTTATTAAATTCCATTAAATTATCTTTATATTTCCTCCTATTTTACTAACGATAAGCCGATTACATTACCTTCCTGTATACAATTTATTAACCATTCATCTATAGCTATAATTATGAACTTGATCTTGTAATAGGCAGTCATGCACGTGTGTTTTACAGACGCGCCTTGTTTGTACATCATACCGTGAACAAACATAATAGATAGTAAACGTTTGACAAAATAAAGTTACACACGATTATGTTAATTTACAACATAGATGACATCATCGCCCACGTCTCGGCTCTCACGGTCTTCCTTGTACTTGACTGATGAAGGCTCCACTCTTCAATTAAAGCAATCAGGCTTTTTTTTCCTTTTTCTGTATGAATGAATACGTAAAAAAAAAAGAAATTTATTTAATGATTTTTTTGTGTTGTCGTCGACCGCAGTTTTTATTTTCACTTGTGATATCAGTTTAAAAAATCAGTTTTTTATGTAAAATTTACAGACATCATTAGTATCGATATCTATACAACAACACTTCCAGCAGGCGTTGACTCCTAAAAAAACACCAATTCATTTTTTATTTTCATTTTATCGTGTTTAGATATCGATGATACTTATCACGTCTGCAGAGTTTCGCTAGCTAATTTAATTTGACCCTGTTTAACGAATCATATTATTCAGTATTGTTAGTAATTTTCCAAGAATCCGTTATTATGTCATAGTTGCGGTCAAAAAGACGTTTCAGAGAGTCCAGACGTTGACGCATCATTACCAGTACCTACCTGTTAACTTTGACCTATTTTTTCCGTAATAAAAATGATTTATTTCAGAGAATAATATGATTTAGCTCTAGTTTGAGTGCACAAGAACAAAGACCATAAATCAGAACTTAATTTAGGAAGTATTTAAGATAAAGACTGGTTTAACCATAGCTTTTATATATCTATCGGTTTAACATTAGGTAGGTCTCTGAAAACGGCGTCTGAGTCTTCGAGATAAGACGACCTATTAAAATGCCATTCGAGTTACCGACTGTTACGAGAACCATGTAGCAACAGCAACAAATATGATCGAAGCACCTATTGCAGATAAATAGATTAATAAATTGTAACATAATGGGTGCTTTAATAACACTGGTCTATAACATAGTTTAACTCCAAACTAGGAATGTGTCTTTTTCCTCCTTAAGGACAATTTTCGAAGGCAAAATTACTCCGTAGATTTCTTGTTACATGCATGTCATGAAAAGACATAGAAATACTTGAAGTATCTACTTTGACGAAATACTTATGACTTGCCTATTCGTTACTAAGTTCAAAGAAGACGTATTTAGCAAAAAAAAAATTGCGTCTACATTACAGTCTTGCATTCTTGTTATTTTATGACGATGTTATTAACCGTGAAAATACGTAAACCATAACAGTTTTCAGGTTATTAAAACATGCATCGAAATCCATAACGAGCAACGTTCGCCAAAGCACGTTCCGATATTACAAAGTACCACAGTTAACATTCAATATCCAGGCAAAAAATAGAAATCCCAGACCGGTCTTTACGATAAACACAAATTATGAAGAAAATACATTTTTATGCAGACGCAGATCTGCATTGCAAGTTTGCAACATGTTGTTTGCACATGTTGCAATGCAGATCTGCGTCTGCATGACATGATCACGGTATTTTCTCATCGGTTACCAAGATTAAACCTTTGTTTTCATATAATCACAAACCTTGATACAATACTTAGTAAACGTTTCGTTTTTCCTGATCTTATAATCGTGGAAATTTCTACCATAAATTGATTGACAATGAAGCTCTTGTGTTCCTGGTGTCATAATTGTTATGGCGGTGGCTAAAGAAATGATGAAAAAGTCTTGAGAGTGGCCTAATCAACTAGTGGTTGGGGAAAAAACCCCGTTTCCACCAGTTGTAAGTGTGGTGTATGGGTACTTAATCATACACCACTTTAGGCTCAATGGCTGATGATGACGAAAGTGCTTTTATCTCGATTTTCATTCAGCAAGACCATTTAAATCTACCTTATAATGAGCTTGCCAGATGAGCACAATTTGTGCTAGGTAAATAAGTAAGTTATGCTAACGTGTCGTAAATCTCGTTGGTGGGGCTTTTCCAGGTGACTGCAGTACGTACACTTGTAACGATGCATCATTTGTTTCATATCTTGACGGTATTTTACTTGTAATAGGTATGTAGACTCGTGTGTGCCTAACAGAAGATGAACAACTCAGGATGCTGTTTTAAGAGCAATTTCACAACTTGCGGGGATTCCTGCGCTCCAGTGATGAAATGTTGGCAAACTCATTAACATGAAGTTCTTTTGAAAATGTTTATACTGACGTCAATTGTAGACATGAATATTTTGAAGACACCCAGGAATAATTGTCCAGTAGAGCAGTGGTGACCCAGTAGTAACGGCCGCGACGTACGAGTTGTACCTAGGTCGTAGATTCGAACCCAGACAGGAGCTACACTTTGTGTAGATTATTTCATCACCACTGCTCTCAAAATAGTGAAGGAAAACATCGTGAGGATTATCTCACGATATAGCAAGGTTTCCTCACGTATTATCCTACAGTCCGGTAGTCCTAGACCCAAAAATCGTCACATCTACCAAATCGCACTAGGCCCGGGTGGTGGATTAGGTACAGCTCATTCGCTCTCACCGAGAGGAAGCCTGTGTGTCCCAGTCAATGGGAACATTATAGATATAGGCTGATTATGCATTTTAAACTGTATTTTCGGTAAGATTTAACACAATTGCAAATGTTGGCAAAAAAAAACCAGTCTAAATTGTCCCGTGGGACAATCGGGATAAAAAGTAGCCTATATGTTAATCCAGGGTGTCAGCTACATCCATACAAAATGTTATCAAAATTAGTCCAGCCGTTTGACCGTGAAGAAGTTATAAACATATAAACACACACACACACACTACACAAAGTTTCGCCTTTATAATATTAGTGTGATATAACATTAATTTTTACTTTGATGGTCCTAGTTTATCATTTGTGACTTCAAGTGACAGCTTCGTGAACAGAACCCAGCATTGCATAAATATGTAAGTTGTCACGCCCTTTATACCTGGAGGCTTTTATTTAGGTAGTTATTACTTTTGATTTAGTATTTTTATTTTAGCTTGAGTACGTATAGATTTTTATGGTATTTGTTGGTATATTGGCGTGGCTAGCTAACATATGGCAAATAATTTTTATCGAATGTTCTGTGTCCTGTAATGTTAATTAGATACTTTGCAGATCTAGTTTTGTATACAGTCGAGTATTTTATAACTGAACAGACAGCTGTGCTGCTGGGGAGTTTGTTGCGCCACTTCTTCTCCCCAGCGAAAGCACTAGGAAGTGGTGAAGGGCGGGCGTTTTGGGGGACTGTCTTATGTAATTTTGACGTTCGAAAAGTGCTGATTCTCAGCCTAGTTTGAATAAATGACTTTTGATTTTGATTTTGATATGCACTATGCAGGAGTGGTAGACAGTTACTTTCTTTTTTTATTTATATATTAATTACTTACCCCCTTACTAATAAACGTTATATAGCGTCTTACACACAGTTAGTTACACAACTCTTTGTCTTCTTCTTTCGAAAGTCAAATTACTGACGACTGAAAGAGAGAAATCGGTGTGTAACTATTCACCTGTTAAAATAAGTAATACGTTTACTAGTAAGGGGTTATCCGTTCTGTGGTAGGTAAGGGGGTTTTACATAACATCGCGCCTATTCCCCGAAGGGTTAGACAATTTAGTTTACAAAACCTATCGAGTGGGGTATCAATATAAAGGGTTATAAAAGGTGATAACAAAAATATATACAATTTCGAAATGACAAATCGTAAAAAACACGTAAGTACCAAGAACGAAATCGTCTGCGAAATCTTTCACATTTGTAAACTAAAAAGGTGGAAACAAAAAAGAAGTTATTAAAAAACCCAACTGCGGTAAAAAAACTTAAGTTAAAAATAACTGAAAGCTAAAAACAAGCCCATTTTAAGAGTTGGAAGCAGGCAGGAAACATACCATTTTTATGATATTTTCAAATTCAAATGGGTCCCGCCTGCTTCCAGCTTTTATTTCATTTAAAATGGGACTTGTTTTTAGATTTTCAGTTTTTCGGGTTTTTAAAAAAATTTTATTGCTTTTTTTTTCTTGATTGTTCTTACGTAAGATCACAAAAGTAAGCAAAAATTATAAGTTTTTAATTTTTTGCTAATTTTTCTATGCAATTTTGGTAGATACCTACTGATCTTACGTAAGACTGAAAGGGGCGGAGGTGTTTTCCCAATTCTTATTTTTTGTCAGAAAGTGGTAAAAACCGTCTTACGAAATAAATGAGCCCCTAAAGAAATCATGATGTTTTGTCAAGTCGTAGAAACCGGCCGAAGCAGGGTCCCATCGTTAGTTTTCTTACCTATATTTGAGTAAAACTTGAGTAAAAGCATGGCCGTGAAAATTCAGCTTTAGGATACCAAAATATTTAAATTTTCTTCACAACCATGTGCATCATGATATGCATGCCGCATGAATAAACAATATTTCATTATTATTCTCAGTTTTAGAATATAATTAAATAATAAGTAATATTGTTTATCCTCACTCATATCGAGTGTCTGAATTAATTACTAAAGGCAAAATAAGAGCAGCTTCATTAGTTTTTTTGTTTTGATGAACTCATTAAACGGGAATACCCTTATCCCTCAATTAGGTACCAACCTAGATGGTGAATGAACTGTAACATAGGGACTTTAGTAAGTAGGTACCAAGTCCAAATGCTGAGGATTCATCCCAGCTATCTAGGTTGCAGCTATGTTTTCGTGCGAACCACATTAGTCATAAATTGGACTTCATACTTTGTGTACCTACCTACCTAATATAGATTATCACTAAGGATGAGTTGCAGCAAAATCGTTGCTGTAGGTAGTTACTTACTGACATATAAATTGAGATCGAGATAGGTAGGTTAACGGTAGGTAGTGGGACTAGGAACTTTGAATGAAATCTTATCATTTGCAGTGAATGCTCTTTATTTTTGAGATCCCAAAAACACACAAACACCGTGCAAATTATTATTATTATAATTAAGTGTTACAAAGTTTTTGTTAAATAATGATTACAATAGTTTCATAAAACATAATAAAAAACATGCAATAGGCAAATATATAAAAAGTTATACTAAAAATCATAATAATTTCTTAACACTATACTCTTTCGTACAGAGTAGGTAATTCATATATATCAAAACAATGGCACTTGAAGCATCGGTTTCCTTATAATTAAGAATACATTTATAAAATAACATTATTATCACACAGTGAAAAACGTGAATGATTATAAAATTACTTTTTTTGTTATTTTTCTTTGAAATGTGCTGGTGATACAAACGATATACATCAGTACATAATACTAAGTAAATTAATAAATCCATTAAAACTTGCCAAGTCATCGTTATTAGGTATCGATTTGTTCGTTAGTAAACAAAAGTATTCTAGATGCAACATTCCTACATTCAATTAAAAAACTCACAAAAAATAGTTTCGTCATAAATAAGGAATAACTATAATAGCCAAGAAAGCATGGCGTTGAGTGGACGTTTAAGAGGTGGTCTTGATGATGACGACCTCTTCTTCTTGAACATACAAATGCTGTTCTGGCGCTACGTAAGATACGTAGGATCGGTCCATCTGCAGCGCGGGAGGAGAGGCAGGCCCCGGCGAGGTGCGCGGCGAGGGTGCGCGGGGCCCGGGGGCTAGCTAGCCGCGCACATTCACCATAGTGCAGCCGAAGATCTCGTCCAGCTGCCGCGACGAGAACGTCACCACGATGCGGCGCTCGCCATGTCGCCGCGGCACGAACTTCTCCTGGTAGTTCACGAACTCACCCGGCTTCACATCGCGGAATCTTATCTGGAAGAAGAAATCATTTCTGAGACCTGTTCTTTTTCTTTCATTCATTTGTAAAAGTTGCAGGGTAACTTGCATTTTACCTGTCTTGGCCTCTGCACACCAGGTCCCTCGAAGGTGAAGTAGCAGTCGGTCAGGTGAACATTCAGTGGGTTCTGGAAGCTGAATGTCACGGCGCATTCTTGTCCAATGCATGGCTGGCCTCTCACCTACCAAACATCATTGGTGATTAGAAATTGTATGTGTGTAAAAATATAGAATACAACCGATTGAAGAGTACATAATTATAACCACCTGCACTTGCATCCTTGGCTTGTGTAGTGGGAAGTCATCCTCATCCGACCAGGCCTGACGAGTCTGCTTCACGTAAGCCATAGCGTGCACCTTCACCATGGTGTGGTCCACAAGCTTGTCCATATATTCCTGAGGTGTGACGTGTAGTTTCAGCACTTCACGCTGTCCAGCTCGTACGATGAACTCTCCCTGAGCCCTTCGCAAACGCGAGGCGATGGCGCCAGTGTAGTAGCATGACGAAGCCGTCAGCACGCACCAAATGGTGCGATCTTCATGAGATTTGTTCTGTTGAAAAAGGCCAAATTATAACTATCTAGTTTCATGGATGACATTTAAACAATTCACAAGGTATAACAATTCATTTCATTGCTGTATAACTAAGTACCTGAATATTCATCGTGCAGTCAAACGGCTGTCCATAAGGCACGAGATCAATGTCCATAAGATCAAAGTAAACGTCTTCGAAATTGCGATCAGGGTATTCATAGTATTGCTGCAGGCGCTGATAGCCGCGACACGAGGCAATAACAGCCAGGCGCTCGGGAGATGAGCTGTCGACCGTCTTGTACTCGTGTGTGATCTCCAACATGTCACTGTCACCTTCATCATCGTCACGGTTCGGGTTCTTCGTAAGAATCTTGCGGCCAACTCTATAAAATGTTAGGTAAGTATAGTAATAAATACGATACGTCAGTAGGTACCCAATACTAATCTAGATGAGTTTCTGTTGTAATGTACTCACTGATATTGGTTTGAAGCCATCCTAATGAAACCCCATTCAGAATTCTCCTCTTCTTGGAAGTGGCAGAGTTCTGCGTTGAGCTGACAATACATGAAGGGCGTATCATATTGGAAGCCAACCTCACCGCGGCGGACAGCCTCAACGCTAGCTGGTCCGCAGTGGTACACGGCTTCAGCTTCTTCCTGAGGCGTGGCGTCAATGATCTGCCAGCCACTGTAACCTGAAGCAGAAATTGAAAAAAAATATATAGGTATCCTTTGCGATTAGTTAACGAACAAATTTTTGTAAAATTCGTATTTTTTATACCTTGCGGCAAATCCGGTCGCTGCATCCATACATCATTCCATACGTGGAAGTTCCAGCAGGAATCGTAGCAATCTTCATCAGGTCCATTTGGTACTTCGTTGCCATCACGATCGAAATATTTATCCACAGTGAATGTTCGGTTCGTATCATGAGCTGACACGTAGTTGGTGACCGAACGGCAGGGAATACCTAAAATCAAGATTAAATTTTGTGAAGAACTGTCTGTTACTCTTGAAGTACCTAAACAAGAACAAATCATATACAATTTCAGTACCAAGAGCACGGCAAATCGAGACCACAAGCCCGGAGTATACCCAGCACTGGCCGTATTCGACTGGCCTGCCTCCATCGGTTAGGTAGCGTTCCATGATAGCCACAGAGCCGGTCCAAGCGTGAGGCGCTACGCCGTCCTTATATTCGCCGTCGTAACGGCCAACCATCAGCCCGTCATCGTCATGGTTGGCGTTTATCTAAAACACAAGACAGCGCGTGAAAAGCGTTGTGAAATGATACCTTTAATTTTAATCATAGTTATCTAAATAATAAAGATATATCCTAAAATTGCATTCATAATGATCAACTTACCATCGACGAAATGGCCCTGCAAACACGAACTGGGTTACCGCGTTCAGAATGCTCGAGGCCACTTCGCTCCAACATGTACATGCAAGCAGGTAACACCACGTCATCAAATTGCCCGTAAATCCATTTGCGACCCTTCGGTTGACGCCAGGTGCCACACCAGATTTTTCCTTGCTCGTTGAGCACATATTCCTTCCTGGATGATTCATTATCCATGTAGACGGGGTCCTCACGGCACCAAGGATTGAATAGCATGTAGATGTCTTCATCGCATTTGTAGTCGTGGCGGTTGTCGCGCTGGCCAAAGCGGTTGGTTTGTACCCAGCAGTTCCATACGCCAACCGGAGCAGTAGCCGGTACATGCACTTGGAAGGTAATTGTGTTGCCATCTTGACGCTGAATGCTAATGTCCCATCTGTCCATATCATGAGCAAGAGCTGCCAAGTTCTGCATCGAGCCATGGCGTGAACCGTATCCACGACCAAATGTAGAATGCTGAGCTGTGCCTCCATAGCGATCCATCATCGGGCGATCCATAGGTCCATGCGGGCTTAGAGGACTGTGTTGTAAGGGCAAAGGCTCGTTGCTGAACGAACTGCGACGAACTCCATAAGTCGTAGTCTCTCTCATTCCACTCATCGGACCCATCGAGCCCATTGTTCCCATGGTCCCCATGGTGCTCATAGTTCCCATTGGCCCCATGGAACCCATGGTGCCCATAGTTCCTATAGATCCCATAGGAGCCATAGATCCCATGGGAGCCATACTGGTACTTGTGTCCTGCATGCGAGACATTCCCATTCCCATGCCCATTCCCATCATGTCACGGGAATGTTGGAAGACGCCCTGCTGGTTGCTCCAGTTCACAGGCAGAACTACTCGTGTTCCTTTGGTAACACTGGGCTTGGGACCTGTGTAAAGAGGTCAATTTAGTGCTTTCGGATTTTCGAATATTGTACGATATTTTAGAATACAAAGTAGTTTAATACATCGATGACAAACCAGTGTATGATAAAATTAAAAATATATTGTAACTTACCAAAGCAAAAGACAATGCGAATCATATCTTGTTGCTTGTCGTAGGTCCTGTCGAAGCGAACGGCAAAGAAGAAGTTCTGACCCCTCCTTAGAACTGGGTTCGGGAGGATATTATCGTTCACCAAGTCATATTGCTCTGTGTGATGATCTTTGGAGTTGTCACGGGAATAGAATTCAGTGAGCTCCACCTTCAGTGGCTGCTGAGAATAATAACTTTGAGGAATCATCTCCATGGTATCCTGACGGCGGCGGCGTTCATTTTGATCAGCCATCTTGCAAATCAAGTTGTGAGTGTACTGCGTGTTAGGGCTGTTCCTCATCGAATGCTTCATGCGGTGCAGCGAGCCAGTGCTGTGCGAGCGGCCCGGGCGATGCTGAGCTGTAGGCCCGGCACGCTGCATCGGCCAACGACGAGTTTGTCCAGGGCGCTGGCAGAAGCTAGAGATATTGTAATAAGCAGATAACCCCGGAACATAGTTCGAGGGCATTCCACCAATCGTCATCTGCTGATCCCTCATGCAGCTCAGCGTGCTCATACCAGATGTCAGTCCAGTTATTCCACCCAGACCCATTCCAGTCATGCTGGATGTCATGCTTGACGACATCCGGTCCATACTAGATCTTCTGACCATAGACATCCTTGCGTAGAAGCTGTACGTGTATCCAAATATTCCAAGTCCCGATGTAGGACCTCACTGTGCTCCGGGATGACACCAGAGCGAATGATGTCGTTGGAAAGATTCGGGACCTTTATATAGTGCTAGTGGGCATAAAGGATCGTTCACCGCCCTTAGGTATCAGTTGACATCGCAGGCGTAGGCGCCGGAGTCACCAGCTTCTGGGAGTGCTATTGTCTATGTTCACTGACTCGTAGTTAAAACAAGTACACTTCTCTTGCATAAAACTAGTTACTACGCTAACTAACACTCGGGGCGTTACTATGTACACCCGTGTAGAGAATTGTTTACATAATAATTTATTTACATCTATTTACTATTAGGTACCTGACAAAAGTATTATGTAAAAGTTTAATCAGTAGCACGTTAGCTTAGAATCAGAATACCTAACTATTTTATAACCTACTTAGAACAATTTTTTTTATTGTTACGCGGTTTCTTTTTTTCTGCCGATAAACCGATGTTATTATGTAATATGTCTTCCCGTAGAAAACCATTGTCAGGTCACCACTTGCACATTGTCAGTTCTCAGTATTTAATACCTACCTAACCTACATGTGGCGTATGTTGTAAACCTGTGAAGAATAATTAACTATATAAAAGTTTTTAAAAGTACCTATACTGCTTTATGCCGAAACCTTAGAACGTGGTATTAGGGTTTAGGGGATGAGTACCTACTTAATATAATTGCATTCCTAGACTTAGGTCGTTTATCCACCACAATCAATGACTACAACCGACATCGCCACCTATTGCCGGATGTAGAATTCCTAACTTGCGCCATAACCGTCATTGTTCCTTAGCTTTAATACACCCCAACATCCCCTTTAGATCGTCAGACCACGGGTCAATGGACCTAGCTATGGTAAGAACACTTCTGTGCTCATCTATAGGACATATTTTGTTCAGACAATACGTTTTAAAATACAACACGCACTATTCTATGTTCACCTTTTGTTTTACATAAAGCAAGGTAACGGACACTGCTACCAAATGCACGAGTCGCCTTTTGTGTTCAGTTTGACTTTACCAGTTAGCAACTTGGAGTACGATAGCTAAGTTTTCTACTACAACGGCTTCGTCTTGGAGGTATTTAGGACTGTTGTTAGGGATAATCGTGCTTCTATTTCTGGAAGAATAACCTATCTGGAAAAAATATTGAGAATGAATATATAGGTACCGCGATCTACTCATAATCACTATGGATTGTCTCATACCTATTACAAATTTCATTTTCTTGTATCATGGTACCTACTCGTAAGTCAACTTAGACCATTTGATTTAGTCTCGGTTTAGTGGTCTAAGACCTAAGTAGGTAAGTCAACCGCAAGTCGTGGTTCGGAAACAATTTGATATTGACAGCGCATTATTACCTACATAAACAGTTTTGGACAAGTGTTTCCAATGACGTCAGACGTGTAGTTGACTAGGTTTAAGTACCCACCCACAACATTCATAAGGGTATATAGGTACATACCGAAGATGCTCGCGACCGCGGCGGTCGGCATTCTCGATACCTCGATGTTGATACTTGCTATTTCTACATGGATGGCGGTGCGAACACTTTCGATTCAGTCGCACTGACGACTGAGCAACTGAGCGTTCAGGTGCGACTCGCACCTTGTATCTAACTAATTTTATCATTTATACTTAGTGGTATAGACAACTAGCTCAGTGTCAGTTTTATCATCGTAGCGTAGGTAGTTCTTGATAATCAATGGGTCGCGAGTTCGATCCCCAGACAAATTCAGATTGGAATATGCTATTCGCAACAGTGGATTTCGATACCAAAACTTTTGTACTGGCGTACCATTCAAACAGTATTTCGAATCAGCGTGTTCGCGACAACGTCATTCGATATAGCGGTTTTCGACTCAATGTGTTTTCGAATTGGCGTACCACTCGTAAAGTTTTTCGAAATAGCGTGCGTCGCAATAACGTCATTCGAATCTCTATATCACTCCCTATTGAGACATTTTCGTCATGTAATTACCCTAATAATAGGTAGGTACCTAAGTATTTTTGCTCTAAAGCCGATCGAGCTGGATATTTTGTTTGATATGTTTATTAATTACAGAATACTTTACTCAACTTCATGAATCATGCATTACATCCTGTTTTGGCATCCAGCTTAATTATAATATCGTGTTCAAGACCAGTAAAAATCCCCGTATTGTTGTTGTGCTGGCATGGCACCCTGGTGGATCCATGCATGGGATTCACAAAGCGTTCTTCTAGAGTACCTAGACTCTGCCAAGCAAAATGTATTCTACTCCCATTTGTCTATACACGGCGACACATCAAGTTATACATTTCCAGTTTTAGCTGACCTCACATTGCGTTTTACGTACAATGAGAAGTCAGGGTACTGACTCTCGAATATATTCGAATTATACTACTATCGGAATTATATTCGAGAGTTAGTACCCAGCTTATACTGTGGAATGGAAATGTACAGAGGCCACCACATCATGCTACCCCAATCTGTCAAATTTTCCCATTTGAATATGAACCTTATGACTTTGCAATAAAGTTGAAAATCTATCAAAGAAATTTGACAGATTGGGGTAGCTTGATGTGCTGGCCTCTGTACTTAGAGTTACTAGAGTATTATATTATCTGTGCTATAGTTTGATTTATGTCGCCGTGCGTCTTAGAGCAACGCGGCCTACGGTAGTACCATAGACTAATATTGGGTAGTACCGGTAGGCCTCGTTGCTCTAAGCCTTGCGTAGGTCATTTCGCAATTTGTAGATAATCAGGCTATGATCTGATTTCATTTTAATTGAAATATTGCGATTGGCATTCCAACCTTTTCTTTCTAGAAATCTACAGCATAGAACACTAATACCCTAGCAGGGATCTACAGTCCTTTTTTTTATGGATGGGAAATCATCAAATGACCCCTCCCGCGGGTGGAGCGGAAGGGAGTGTCAGTCTCTTACTGACTAAAACCCATCCGTGTTCGTTCCTTAGCCCTTTATGTTCCGGGGTAGCGGTAACCCTTTCGGACAATCCCGCGTGAATCCCGCTGCGCAATTATTTGCTCTCTGACAGCAGCAACCCAATAGCAACCTACTGCCTATTGCCACAGAGCATGTAACCTTTTCCTATAGGTTGCTACATATTAGTAATCTGTAACTGCTTAACGAAAATAAATATTAGCACTGAGATTTTGAGACTTGTCAGTACCCAGCATTAGGAGTATATATGTTCTGTGCATTGTGCGCTTTATAATTTCTAACGTGGCGTCCACGTCCATAAAATGTATGGAAATACGTGCACGTTAGGTAAAAAGTTAACGTGGTCGGGGCTTCATTTGATTCCTTCCCTTTGTTATCGTGTCGATGCCAGTGAACCTGAACAAAATAATTTCGTTCACTGGTCGATGCCCCGTGTCAATGTTGTGATGTGGTAGTACTTCGTAGACGTCCACGATAATATCGTCACATTGGAAAGCGCGAAAAGTGCACAATAAAGATCACTGGGATTTTGACAGAGGTGCAATCAGAGATGAAATCTGTGAAAAGACAGTAGACCATGCAGTCAATGTCAAATTGTTACCACGGATGTTCGATTGACTGTACTTTATAATACTTACTAATTTCGAGGTTCATTATTATTTTTTTTACACCAATGTTCAATCAAAACAAAATATTTAGTGTAGCAACACTTGTGACTCGTTGCGTAGCAACATATTGTTGTTGATCAATAAAACAAAATGTCAAATGCTTGTGCTATTAAAATCTAAATATTTTACGATTCTCAATTTCTCATAGATGATTGTAATGTTTGGTACATTTTCTGGTTCATAAATGGATAAAGAATGGGATTCTATAACCTGTTTAGTTATAATGTCAAAGTGCAATACGTGGGTTGCTTTTTTTCAATAGCAACGTTTTTTACTTTGACTACTACAATACTAACCCTTATTATACCGTTTTTAATAGCATATAGAGGCAGAGGTAAGCATTCAAGCAATATGAGTTCTATGCGTCTTCATTTCTTGACTGATTTCTGCATTTCTGACGATTTTTTAGGATTCTGGCTACGATCCCACAGCTTTTATGAACAACCAGTAATACACTTTACATATGAGTACCTGCTCGAAGCCGAAACTGGTGACCCCAGTAAACCTATTGCGTGTGGTGAAACTAATGGAAAATATGCAAATGTTATGAAAAATGAAGAGAACTGTGCGGAATTCCAAGTAAGTAATATGCAATGTGCATTGTAATTTCTGCAATTTTTTTGTAATTATGTACCATTACTAAGTAAATAAAAATACCTATCTTCTATTTTAGGTGCAGGAATATGATATGAGTGGCAATGGCAAGACTGATTTATTAGATTTCAAATTCAATCTCAATTTGCCACAGGACAGGACACTAACATCTTTAATGTTAATCTTAAATCTAGACTTTCAATTAAAGGTAAGTAATAGTTATCTTTGTTTTGTTCCAACATTTTAAGGCCATCTAAATGTTATTCAGCCAAAGAACTTTTGATTTAGTTTTACTGCAACCAATTACTAATCTTATTATATTGTTTCAGTCTATTTGTCCCATGCACATGAAAAGTTTGGCTGTAATTAACAAAGAATTTGCAACACCACCTTCTGGGTTCAAATATTTTGCTGATCTTCAATTCTACCAAACATCCCATTTGCCCTGCAAACAAAACCTAATACATACTAAATATAACTATTCCGTATTTAATTTTGATAAAAACACTCATGAGAATGCAATAGATCACATCCTGGAGAACTATTTTATGAGAGACGGTAAGATAATTAATGAATATTAATTCTATTCATTTAAATACATGGACAATGTTGTACATTGTGACGACGACAAAATAATATAAGTATTGTTATTTTTTTTGCAGTTACAACACATACCAAACCTTTATATTCAAGAAGTCAAAATGGACATACTGGCTCAATGCAAATACAGATAAGTCTCAGAGTACCAGAAATGGAAATCAAATATGTTCCAAGTTTGATTCAAGAACTAAAATGGGCATGGCCTCAATATCTTTCCCTGGTTGTTGTCTTCTATTGCATATTTAATAAAATCAAAATGTTTGTATTCAGTAACCGTTTAATTATGGCTTGGGAAATACAGCCTTGGAAAAAAGAGAATCCAGCAGTGAAAAAGAAGTACTTTTTATAATTATTCAGCCTGATAGTGGAACAATTAACCGGTTCAATTTATTTAATTATAGAAACAATTAAAAAGCCATTGTGTCCCGTGTGGATTCACATTCCAACACTAATAAAGGGTTGAAGCCGAAGTAAACAGTTGTATTCCTGTACAAATGCATGAATGTTGTGATTGCTGTATTATGGCAGCTGCTATTGGTTACTGACATTTTCAAGTTTAGCTCAATTCATAAATGTCCAGTTTGCCCCAAATATTGAGAAATTGTCAAAGTTCCATAAAATATAAAGTAAAGATTTTTCTAAAAGTATGCTACTTTTATTCAATTTAAACATTTAACAAATACTACTTATCTCTAAATTTATTTTACAATTTACAACTTTGACCAAGGTTTTCACTGGTTTAATGTGAGCGTGGAAAAGGCACTTCCCAAATCGTGTTTGCTGTCCAGTTCTGCCCTATTATCTTCAATAATAAAAGTCTTGGCAGAGTAGTCATCTAGCTGCACTAGCAAGTAACGGCATAAGTAATTTCCATATTCATTCTGCAACAAGACAGACTTATATTATTATGTATAGCAGGTGTATATGTGCATAAAGGATTTTGATTGAGGTGCGCTTCAATAACATAACCATTCAATGGATCAAAGGCCATAGTGGTTTGCTAAGCAATGATGCAGTCGACAAACTCGTCAGATGGCGGTCGCATGGCACAAGTGGGTAATCTTATGAAACAGGCTCTTCAACTTTCTAAACAATGGCTGCGTACAGTTACAGCAGCTATAACTGGCCACGGGTCATATAAACACCTCTTTGTCATAGGAGTCACAGACAGTCCACTATGTAGGGCCTGCATGGAGGACAACAAGACAGCAGATTATGTGCTTCTAAACTGTCAGGTGGTTGCCACATAAAGGTCAAACTACTTCAGTAACCCAGATACTCTGTAAGACTGTCAGTAATAACAAGGCATTGCTGACCTTCCATGAGGAGCTGGGATGGAATGAATAATCCATTTTCCCACTTGTACAAAAAATGCTCTTTGACATGGAGTTACGGACACCAGCTTTTATTACCTATTATGTGTACATAACATACTATGTAGATAGCCTAATAAGTTGCCATTAAATTTGATTAAATAAGTTGATAATATTTCTAAGAAATAACAGGGAAAAATTGAAGAGTACAACATGACAAGATCAGGCAGATGTGTAAGGAAGGATTTTTATGGATTTACCTGCTTCATATCAAGTTCAACAACAGCTTTGTTCCTTATTCCTTTGATGTAAAACCTCATCCTCATGTGTTTGACCCCTTCCTTCTCATACACAGCATGACTGACATGAGTGCGTCTCCTCCTGGTGGTTTCTTCTCCATAACCTTTGATTGGAGCTCCTAAGGCATCTTCCACTCTCGGATCCTGAAAAACATCATTCAAGAGGCTCAGCAATACTGTCTAAATAAATAGCACCTCATAATTTATATAGTACACTTATAAATTTACCAATATAAACCAGATAATCAATGATAGAGATAGATATAGAGAGGTGAAATTATTTTTAAATCTGTGTCCAACTCACATTTTTACACTTCGCTAGTGCCTCTGAGTAAATGCTGTTGGGGCTATTACTTGAAAACAACTCTCGGAACACATAGTAAAAGATGACACTAGTGACACCAGCACCCAATAAAATAATTCCCGTATATGTTGCAGTCTTAGTCGTCTCTTTGATTTTTTCCCCTAGAGGTCGGACATCTGTAGTGACTTCACTTCTATCTTGACTCCTAGACAAGCCGCTTTCCTTTCGGGTTGAATAACAGCGGACATATCTAATCTTCGATGATTGTAAAATTGCAGGAACACATTCGACTGTGTTAGTAGTGCGCAAAACTGTAAACAATTTGGATATTATAGTCATAGTTTACGCTCCACTCTACTAGCTTTGTTTACGGGAAAAAAATCCTCGAGGTCTCAGAGGTCGTAATAAAAAAAGTCCTCTGTGGTCGTAAATATTTTGCAAAAATAAAATTGTCAGAAAATTTCATCGTGACAGCTAATGTCATTTATACGCTCTTTATACGTCAGTGTTAACAGCTGATAAGATAATAACAAAGAGTACTTTGTATATACGGAAAGTACTTTGTATATACGGAAAGTACTTTGTATATACGGAAATAGAGAGCCATCTTGCGCGATTTGAACGATAACATTAAAAAAGCGCCCTCTGCGATTAAAATACTAAACTACATCCGTGTCAGTATTATAATCGCGCGACCTAGATCCATTCATGGTCCAACTGTTTACTATAACAGAGATAGTAAAATTATACCGATATAAGTATTCAAAATCTGTTTACTACAACATATTTAGATATTATTTAAATTACACACCCCCTTACTAATAAACGTATTATATCAGACGAATAGTTACACACCGATTTCTCTCTTTCAGTCGTCAGTAATTTGATTTTCGACAGAAGACAAAGCGTTGTGTAACTATACAGACGATACACAATGTTTATTAGTAAGGGGGATTTAGGTACAACGAACGATCACAGCAGACAACGAACGATCACAGCATTCACAGCAGAACGACATCAAAACAACAACAGCCATTTTTGTTTATTACTTGCCAGTGCTGCCAGGGCATATATTTAAATATCTCTAAATTCTTACCAAAGTATGTAAGATCTTTTTATTTCAAAATTTTTTTCAGCAAAAATGACTTAACATCATGGACACGTATGTTTATATTTAATTTATTCTAACGAACCCTATATTTACAATAAACACTCTTTGCTTATCTCCAATAATAGAACTAATCAAACTTCTATGTAGCAAATAATGAATTAATTATGGCAACACATTCTTAACAGTACTACTAATATTATACCATTTATTTAGGGAGAACATTGTAAACCTTAGTGTAGTATTATATTTTGAATATTTTTTATTTTCCTATATTATACGCCACACTAGCGCCTCTGATTTTACAATACTAAACTAACAGATTATTATACTACGAAATTGTAAAGCTAATAACCAGCTGGAAATATATCTTTTGTACATGTCATCTGTAATAAGTTGGATTATCACAATGCTGTTGCAGGGTTTCTACGAGTAAGATTGTAAGGCATGGATAATAACCACAGAACACTTAAACAAATTGAAATCTTACGTTTTTTGCAATTTGCAGACACTTTTAGCATTTTTTTTTTAAATCGTCATTATTTTTGAACAGAACTTTTTACTACTTTTTATCATTGTGACATTGACAATTCATGACGCATTCCAAACTCAATTAGCATTTAAAGCTTTATGACGAAATTTGTCTCTTTCTACTCATATAAAAAAAAAGAGAAGTCACATCATGTAATAATTAGTCTAAAATTTACCAGCAACGCAACTCATTTTTATCGATCGATTTGCGTTGCAAGCAAGCGCTAACTTGGACGATATTTTATGATTGCTCTAATAAATTTATTTTATGTAATGTAAAGTAATAATAAATATGAAGTTTGTGATTAATGTGGTACACTTGCAATATATATCAGAAAATATTAACGTGATAGTTTGATATTCTACTGTTTATATTATCCACGAAACAATGGATTGGATAATTTCGGACGAGTTAGGGCTTACTGTGGGCCATCTGGTAGGATGGGGAGCAGCTGGTGCTATGATAATTGGTGGCGTGGCCCCATACATCCCACAGTATAGACAAATCAAGAGGACACAAGATGCCGAAGGGTTCTCTTTATACGTTTGTTTAGCACTGCTCATAGCGAATACGCTAAGGATATTGTTTTGGTATGTTTCATTATAATCTTCATATCAACCTCTAAGTCATCATCTTCTAGTAACGAATAAATTAATATTATCACTACCATTATGTTTAGCCAGTCAGTAGTATTATTGTTCAGTTTCATAAACTATAAAAAACAGGTTAAGCTCGAGTCGGACTCGCGCAACGAGGGTTTCGTACAAATTTGTAGGTATGTAAATAGTTTATAATGGGTTTTTTTTTTGTATTGTTACTACAAATTTACGGATTTCGGAGTTTTTCCTTTACTTGTGGTACATGACATTGCTTCTTGGCAAATTTCATGATTCTAGGTCAATGGGATGTACCCTATAGGTTTTCATTCCGGAACATAAATGCCTGTATCGATATTAATTTCAACTTGATAACAAGAGAAAAAGGGACTTGACTGGCGCACAGATAGATGGACCACAAAGTGATCTTTTAAGGGTTCAGATTTTTCCTTTTGAGGTAAGGAACCCTAAAAAAACTCAATAACAGGGATTACATCATGTTGCTACAGGAGCCCTAAGGAGGCTTTACAGCAACATGCAAGGCTACCCATCCCAAGTGATGTCTGTCTTTTATTGCCACAATTTTTTAACTACGATTGTTACTATCATTAGCATCCACACTGGTACTCTTTTATAGTACCAAACTGTTACCAACTACATTGGCCATAGTTATATTTTATCACTACTTATGTTTAAATAGTAACAGATAAATATTGATAGCTAGATACAAGTATATTGCTGGCACTAAACTAGGAATGATTATATCTCTGTTTCCTTTGATTGAAAAGTTTGCCCAGATAACAAATCTTTCAGATTTAAAAGGTCCTTAAAAGTTGCCAGTCATCATGATTCACTTCTGTTGTAACTAATGACAAACCGTCAAAGAAGAACTGTCACATGAGTCGCTAATTTTGTAATTAAATGTTTAAAATATGTAGCTAATTATTTTTCAGGTTTGGTAAACGCTATGAGTTACCTCTATTGATCCAAAGCATAGTAATGAATATCACAATGTTTGTCATGATACACCTGTGTGTAAATGTACGAAAAAAGAACCAAATCATAAGGGCAAGGGAGAGAATATTCACAGGTTGGTATTTATAAATGACCCCCACATGTGTGATTATGGTTTTATTTTCAATATTAAGTATAGTAATATGATACAACATTGCACTGTAATTACTATATGCAACCTACTATTTATTGCTAATTAAACATATGGTTTATAAACCCTGTAGTTAAACAACTGTATATTTTAACCCATTTAGTTTTGTTTCTTGGTATATATTTCCTTTCTTTTTATTTCTCCTCAATCATATTTAGATATGAGAAACGTATTATAACCCACTAACTTCCCTGTATATTATTTTTATTTGCTATGGATAATTTTACTTTAACATTATTTTATGTTCTGTTTGGTGGTTGGTGTGATTGATGGTGAAATTAGGTGCAATTTTCATGTTATATATACTGTTGTGTTGTGTGAACGGCTCAGCCCAGCCGGATCAAACGGCACGCTGGCTGGACCAGCGCAGCGGCATCGCCGGCGGCGAGAAGCCTCATCGCTTCTATGGTGAGTTCCAGCTCTCTCCTCCATGTCATAAGGATTGCTGCAGTTTGTCCATGTGCAAGTCACCATTACTATTTTTGTTTCAGCAACCCCCATGCTTTGACAATATTATTTGGAGTTTACAGTGTCTTTGTTACATCATCTGGGATATTAAACATTCTTTTTGATTATCATCTTGCTTTTATATGTTTTCATCTTTCCATTGCATGTTTTCAGTGTTTCATCTATTGAATGGAAATGGTGTATGTATGTAATAATGAAGTCAAATTAAGTAGTTGTATTTTTCATTGATAGCAGCTTTTTATCATCAAGGTCAAATGTTATACCATTATAATATTTTTTTTTAATACAAAAAACACAAATGTGTAGCTAACCTCGGTTCAATGCTCTTATAATTATACAAGTTATTTGGTATCTAAGAAGTCACGACTGGGTCAAATTCGTGTCAGATATCTTATCTGTTTATTGATGTCATTTACTTCGGCATGATTTCCTACTTCTATGTAAGCATTGTGGTATTTATAAATGTATTAACAAATTACCTACACTACTAACAAGATTAAAATAATTGTACCTAGTTTGTGCATTGTTAATATGGTGTGGTTGGTATACAAATTATATTTGCTATAATTTAATTAAGAGCCTCATTAAATAACATTGTTGTTATATCTGTTTCAGATTTGGAAAGAAAGTATTTCTGGGCCTGGACAGACTTCCAGAGCTATGTAGACTGTATGTTGGTATTCTCGGTGCTGGGCGCGGCGATCACGTACTTGTTAATAGAGTTCGCGCCGTTCGTAGAAATGATCGGGTTCCTCGCTCTGTTCACTGAGGCCATGCTTGGTGCACCTCAGATAGCCAAAAATCACAAAAACAAAAGTACTGAGGGCATGAGGTAAACATCACTTGATATCATAAGGTACATCCATCAGCCTCCACTACCAGTCCACTGCTGCTCTTAGTTCTCTTAAGAGTCCCCCCTATAGGAAAGCAAATGGTTTGGGAAACGCAGTGTTAACTCGCGATGCTCACTCTCAGTTTATTACGGCACAAGGTCTAGAAAGGGTGCCCTTGGCAATCCGCAGACACCATGTGGATTGCTATGTAAAGACGAACACTAAAGCATACAAATTTTTGTGTGTAGTCCTCTAGACCTATTTCAGCCATGGCAACCATCTCAACGGAGACTAGCCATCTACGCGAGAGATATTATAGATTTATAGTGCACAAGTGTGTGCGCAGACACATTTGCACTCACTCTCATTGTTGTGTGATAAATACAATGTATAGAATAATCGTTATTGGTTTCCAACATCAAGACAAAAAACAATGTCATCTATTTTAATGTACCTATGATTCCAACTTATTTGTTTATTTCAGCGTAAGCATGGTGATAATGTGGACGTGTGGTGACGTATTCAAGACTGCATACTTCGTTTTAAGGGAGGCGCCTCCTCAGTTTTGGCTGTGTGGCAGCCTTCAAGTCTCATTAGACGTCGTTATTCTCTTCCAAGTGAGTATCGTTTTCGAAGTACACTATGACGTCTTAAAACAAGCTTTCCGTCACGGCCCAAGACTTTGTCTCGGTTTATTTTCTACCAGCATAAATATATATTTTGGCAAGCATACACCGTTGACATAGTCTTAAGCCAAACTCGTGTCTTGAAAGGAATTATAACTCTTGACCAAATTAATATTATACTTTGTAATACACGAAACGATGTTTTTATGGCTGACTTGCGTACAGGAAACGCAGGGATTATCTGTCATGTCGCCTAAGATGATATAACTACGTTGCACGAAGGGCGAACTAGCCATAATACCCACGGTTAACTTACAGATGGTCAGGTGATGACACTCTGACGATATCGGTTCGCATGTGGGTGCCCAGCCTACCGATATTCAGTCCTCGCTTTAACACCGGGTTACCTACCTGTAAGGGTGAGTGACGTACAACGAATCGGGATCGACGATCACTAGACAATTTCCATAAATTTGCAAACGGGTGTAGTCGGCGGGATTTTTTGAATACCTATCATCCTATCGCTTTTGTGCTGCTTCTTTATTTTTATTTGCAAATTATTATTTTGTTTTATAGGTCTTGTCATGTTTTTAACATTAAAGTCCCATTTAAGGTGCATGATCCTTTTTTTCTTAACGTTGCCACTGGGAATTTCTCCTGTATCATGGGTTTACAACTCAAATCTTACATGCACATACAACCAGACCCGGAACAACTATTTGTAGGCCATACAAATATTTGTTCCGTGGGGGAATCGAATCTGTGACCAGTAGCGTAGAAATCATCGCTCAGCCACCGCGTTTACCGTTGCGGAAAAATGGTATTTATCTACAACAACACATTTTGCGTGAGAACTCTTTAACACGTTGGCTGCCAGGCGACAGACACAATAGAAAATCTATTGCACGCGGTCACCGGTGACCGCGTTGGAAGTCAATGCCTTAATAACAATATGGTCGTCCGCCAATCACATCTTCACTAACAAAGGGCCTCACACAATCTGAACATACTCATCTAGAAAATAAGTAGAAGACAAAGAAATTAGTTGCATCAATGAATCAAATCGGCCTGTCGATTCAACGGCTGGTTATAGAAATCTCCTAAGTTGCACCCCCAACACTCAGCCCTCCTTCTTGACCGATAGGTACTATCTATCAACTAAGCTACGGCATCTTTTCAATCTATGTTATTATAAAAATTCGAATAACAGTGGCTGCCTATTCATCGTTGATAGTTTTTTCTAGAAATTGCGAATTTTAGGCACATTACACACTTTTTAGTGTATATTTATGTCGCAGCCAACTGGTTAAATTAGCCGTTTAGTAACCGCCTGTCGTTTGGAAGTAGTGCTCGCCTCGCTTCGCTCTCTCGGCTCGCGCGTCATTGGTTACAGTTCCAACCTAAACTATGATTGAATATCATTCAGGCCGTAAGTTGAGCGGCCGCCGTTTAGTTAAAAGGCTAGGCGCTTAACTAAACGGC
Source organism: Gortyna flavago (assembly GCA_963669345.1). Taxonomy (NCBI): domain Eukaryota; kingdom Metazoa; phylum Arthropoda; class Insecta; order Lepidoptera; family Noctuidae; genus Gortyna; species Gortyna flavago. Next base: position 7,088,068 of record OY770128.1, on the reverse strand, counting down.
TAATTAAACCAGTTGGCTGCGACATATACACTGCACTATGATAACGATCACACACACCTTAAGCTGGTGTGAGTAATCGATAAGGACGCGGGGCGTGTCGATAACACGCGACATGGTCTAAATGGGAAGCACGTCACACAGATGCGTCGCGCAGCGATAAACATACACAGTAGTGACGTGTAGAGATAATTAAATTATGCTCAAATGCAACGTGACTGTGATGGCAATGGCGTCTAAAATAACCGCCGCAGTGTAGCTGAAACTTTATCTGTCGCGTGAATAGAGAAAAAGGAGGGATTTTGCCGATTACAGTCAGATGCCAACGAAAGTAGTACAGACGACAGCACATCAAGCTACCCGAAACTGTCAAAATTTCTTAATCAACTTTGAACCTTATGTTTTAGCGATAAAGTTGAAAATCTATTAAAGAAATTGGACAGATTGTAGTAGCTTGATGTACTGGCGTCTCTACCTAGTATTTTTTATGTAGGTAGAATTCTGTAATAGTATTCGTTTATTATTGCAGGTGTGGCTGTACCGCATCAACACCGCGGCGGCGAAGCGGCAGCGTCGGGGCGACTAGCAATGGATAGAGACCGAGTTATAGTACCCGCCGGCCGAGGCGCCGCCCCCGAGCGCACGCAGCGCCTCCATCGCGATCAGCGCCTGCATTGCGTACTGTGCACCTTACACGGTACATTTAATTTGCCTTCCCTACATATTATGACGATATTTTCTACGACATTCCTGTGGGTTGTGTGAACATTAATTTTTTTACATCTGAAATTCAAGAACGTTCAAAGGTATTTAACCCAAACGATGATCAAATTATCTATGGTGCAAAATGAATTGACATTTGGAACGAAGCCTGTAAATCGAAATTGGACATTTTTATTACGTTCTAGTGGTTGCAATAATTCCTTAGGTAGACGGTGCTATAGGTTTGTGCCTAAATGTTTATCAACGACGTTCATGAAAGAAGTCTAGTGATGATGTTTGATCTATTGTTATTAAAAAAGTGAACATAGTCATCGATAGCTGATATAAAATTAGTGACCAAAAAAAATCCTGTCTTTTTAAGGTGATTTAACTAGTCCTAAGAATTAGGCGCAATAAGGCTAAAAATGCTTGATAGGTTGTAAATGGTATGAATAATAATTAATATGTTATTCACACCACAAAAAACATAAACCTAGCAAAAAATAATCGAAACTTAATAATAATTATCACAAATATATTAAAGTACAAGCAAGCATTTTTAGCGTAGCAAGACGGGTTGTCGACTACAGCAATAATATTTATTTTGTTGCTGTTAATAGAAAAGTACAATATTATCTATGTTATTTTTTATAATAATTATTTTTGACTGTATAGATTGCTTTTATTAAACACATGTCTTCTAATTAAAGTAAATATTAAACAGGTAAAACTATGCCCCAATGAAAGAATTAAATTAGCATTGTTCTTAACTTCCCTTGGGCTTTATCAATATACTGGTGTAAACCATAACTTGTAAATAATATACATATTATAATATAATTGATTATTCCCAAAAGTCAAACAGTCAGTACTGCATTTCATAGCTTCGAGAGTTATGGGGTACAATAGTGGTTAGGTAACTTCCGTAAAAATGCCAATTTAGATAAAAGTACATAAATTAATTATACACTACGATATATTATGTATGATATTATAAACTATACCTACTATACAATATAACATATTTAGGCAATTTATTAATGTGTCCCCAAAGAATCAAAATATTCGTCTATGGTATCACGTTTGGTATTATAAAAATCGGGGATTACTACTGACATAAAATGCAGTATTAAATAAAATATTTAGATTTTCAAAAAAATAATTATAATAGTTTCAGAGCTTTGCCCATTGATATATAAAATAAGGAAAGATATGGTACTCGCTCCTCGACGTGGACCGCATAAATTATCACAATATACGCACAATCGACCTTAGTCGCAATCTAACTGGCGTTTGTTTAGCACGTTACGTAAAATTACAGTAATCGTCATTGATATATTAAATAAAGGTAGATACGTTACTCAGTCACAGCGCCTGTTCCTACTAAAGTGAGTGATTGTACTCACTAAGCAGTCAGTCGCGCACGGAACATTGTTGATCACACAGCTCAATAATTTCAGTTTTTTGCAATAAATACACATTATAATGACGTCTTGTGCAGCTAAAAAGCAGTTTAATAATACAAGGAAGAAAAATAAGACACAAGGGATTACTTACCACAGGTAAATACAGCCAAAAATGTTAATTTGTTGAAAATTATAATAATATTTAATGTTTGCTTCGCGTCATAATAATATGTCATTCATAATCGTAAACATTCGGCCAACATTCGGCGGCTAACGCGATTTCGCTTGCACAATAACGCCGGCTCCTATCTCTGTCCTTGTCTATGTCAGCGCAAGCGGCAGCGCAAGGGGCATGGGTACGTAACAGTGACAATTATTGCTATCTCGTTCCCGCTACAGCCCGCGTAATGTCTCTCTATTTCGGTTGTTGAGCACATGACGCACGGCATCGGTAAATGTAGTTGTGTGGGTGTGTTTACATATAAGTGTTTCTAGTCCATTTAATGTTTACGTGATGTTAGTGAGTGGCCTTATCTTCTTAATTTTATACATCAATGGCTTTGCCTCATCAATTTCAATGCGTCTACAATTTCAGCTTTGATAATGAAGTATTATAAAATATTTTCATTCCTCGATATTTTATTCCATTTAACCTTTTTTGGTAAATGTACACGAAAATTTTGTAAGAATGATAATTCCAACTATTTCAATAAAAAAGTGTTCCAAAAAATCTTCTGATAGTGCTTCTAATTTTATAACTTATAAAAATACCCATGACTGTAAAGTTTATTCCTAAACTATTGCGTGTTAAGTGTTTGTGTATCGTACCTAAATCGCATTTGTTGGCTTTGGATGTGTTTTTAACTTTTTATTACTAATCTAATGTTAAAACAATTTACTAAATTCCGAGTTATTTTTAGATGATTTAGAAAAATTAAATAAAAATTATAATTGGCCTTTATTTACTCGAATTTTTCTCTTGTACATGTGTACCTATTACTTGAAGGGTTTGTATGTAAGTAAATAGATGGATTACTTATTATTAATAATGAGTTAGTATTAAGTATTTATCAAAAATGTGTCTAACGTCGAGATCAAACTATTCTCTAATTCATTTAAGAATAGCAATGCATAATAGTTGCTGTTATGTTTATTTAAGTAAAATATAAAGTATTATTGTTGATGCAAACTTAGGCTAACCCGGTTTCTTAGAAACTTGGATAAGAAAGAGATTAAAACAGAAGAAGAACTAGCAGGGGATCGAGGAGGGGGGGGGGGGGGGTAGAAGGTTCAGGGGATCAGAACGGAATTAATTAAAAAAACTAAGTTCTAACACAAAAATCTGCTAAGACTGTCAAATGATTTGACTGGCTGTTATTATTTCAGTCAGCCAATCACAGGCAGGAAACCAAAAATTCGAAAACGTGACATCCGCTAACCCGCACTGAGCCCGTGTGGCCCACTCCCTCTCACAGAGAGAAACCAATTGTTAGTGTTGACAGTCATTGAAGTCACCGTTATGTACAAATGTGTTTATATTTAGCAAAATGTAGTCAGAAAAGCAAAGTGCATAGAGTTTTTGTCGGAACATATTCCTGAGTATTTAATACGTACTGTGTAAGGAGATTTATAATTGAAGGGTGCTCTGTTTTACTAAAATAAAATTAATCGCTCTTCATTTATGATTATTGTAAATCCATTATGTATTTAATAATAATATAGTTACTACATACATTTTCATAAAGAAGACCTTTTTTTTTACTTAGCTATGTAAAACACATTTTTTTGCCTCAAAAAATTAAAAAGCCAGTTCCTATAGTTAAAAAAACTGTAGATGACTCGTTTCGTTCAAGAGACAAAGAAATAAGTAAGATTTCTTTTCCATGAAACTTTCAAGTTCTTTTTATGTACGCATTTGAATCTTCCGAGTGGTAAAGTGATTTTGCCTAAAAAGCATAAACGTCTCTATCTACGAATTAATTAGTTTATTATTTCTAAAATATGTGTAATTGTTATTTTTAATGACAAGAGTTGTTGTTATCAGTACAACGCCACTAACATAATGTGTTTGCTTTTTACATAAATGATTTCAAAATTTTGTACAAACAATTCAATACATTCACATTGTAATTATAAATATTATTGTATTCAAATTGTTAAAATAATAATACTATTGCTTCCGCCAATTGTTAAAACATACTTAACTATTTATTTTTATATACTTATTCTTATTTAATATTTGTGTTACGTCTTCTTGGTTAAGATATAAAGTGGGAGTCACTTAATTATATTTTAAAAACATACAGTATATTTGAAGGTATAAAAATAACTGTTAAACATGAAGTTGAGAGAGAGATAAGTATATAAATGTGATGCAACATATCATATTTATAATGATATACATATAATAATTTCTGTTGTATAAAAATATATGAATATATTTGTCAATTAATATTAAGTAAATATTGTAAATGAATGAAATGTAAAGTAACCGTCGTATGTTGTGATGACAAATGTACGTGTATTTGTTGTGATTTTATGAGTTACATTTTCTTAAACGAAATAAAGTTATATTATTTGTTAATACGTGTATTTATTTAATGTTAACTATCCTGTCGCATAAAAATACTTCTTTGACTGTTTTTGACATGCATGCATATGATATAATGTTATTTTTCACTTGTCATTCTCTAAAAGTTCGTCTAGGTTGTGCGTAGGCGTCATAAAATCGCTTTTTATGTTCTAGTGCTTAAACTATTATTTTTTTCTAAGACTAAGATAATCAGACCTAACAGCCACACGCACAATAAAACGTCGCAGATTAAAGTCGTTATTTTATTTCATTTGGTATATTTTAATAACACTTCCGTGTTTTCTATCGTTAATTTAATAAAACCAGATAAAATAGTGGTCATTTATCATTTAAAAATGCAAAGAAACGTTTTTATGACTTGGCAGTATGAAGTACCCAAGTCGAATGACAAATGTTAAAAATAAACTTTTAAAATGTATCGTGGCGGGAAATAGCTACTTACTCTCTTCCAAAGAGTACTATAAGTATCTCTTCTTTAATTTTGCAACATTCTTGCCTGTTTTTTGCATTTTTCGCAATCGAAGTGAAAAGCAGAGTGTATAACTCGGGCATAAACGAGCCATTTTACCCCTCGACTTAACTATCCACCCGAGCCGCCTAACCTCCGCTAGGAGTAATAGGTACCTAGTGTTCTGAGCGCCTAACCTAACCTCTAAATTACCCTAGGCTGATAAAATTTTCATTTTTCCTATTTATGTTAAATATTGGTGTTTCGGTTCCCCCCGGTTGAAATGGCTTCTTTTATGCGCTAGTTGTACAATCTACTATTACTGGTCTCGAATCACTCAGCAAAATATCAGCAATAATAGATGATGCAATAAACTTCGAACAAGTGAGTAATTCGGTAGCTAACCGAGCTACCGAATTTTATAAACGCTATTAATACACGCTTTGTCAAGAAAGTAACCTCTGTAATCATCATAACGGAGCTCACCCGAGTCATCGAAGATTGCCGACAGCAGCTAACCATAAACAGCGAGTAAATTGGAGCTCTATGTTGTGAGGGATAGAGTGTTACGGGATGCGGTGGTGTTGTGAAGGGTGGATCGATGGGAACGGGAGGCAGTAGTGCGTAGCGCGCCCTCTATCGGGGCGGCGGCGGGGCGGCGGCAGTGTGCCGGCAGGCGGGCGGCGCGCGGCCGTGTTCTCTGTGTCTCTGTGCTCCGGGTGCAGCCTCCGACACTCGAGGTGAGGACAGTGCACCACTTGATAACGTCAACCACCCAAATCACTCGCATATCTACACATCCCACCCACTCCTAGTTTGCGCATCACATTGATTTAAGATTATGTGATCAAGTGCCCGAATTTATTTTTCTTGTAAGTAGTTTTAGATTGTGCGTAGGTGTATACCTTAGAGATATTTTATACCTTTATATGCGTAAAAAAATGGGACGTACCTAATCCACGCAGACACAAAGATAGGTACCTAATTCGTCTTTTTTGAGTAATCAACAATGTTATAGTATCTTCTCGGTACCTACTCATACCGTTACAAAGCTTCTGGGGGTAGACTAATGAGCTTACACTAGCTCATTCCGAGAAAGGCTGCTGGTCGCGCTAAGTAGGTAAATAACACTGCGGGTGAAATCTCAAACGGCCTAATAAAATTTTTACTCCCAAGCTATAGGAGTAAGTACTTAGGTTTCATAGAAATAGATAAGTAGACATTAGATACTTATTTTAGCAGGAGGTAGGCTGTCGTAGGACCTTCCAATATTTTTGCAATTCATCTTCATCATCATTGGCCTCTTCTTTTTTGTGCTTGCCTGGTCGGTGCGAGTTTGTTGTTTCCAATCACATAAACGGTTCGTTTCAACTTTCTACAAAGTTCGTGAGCCGCTATAAATCGCGTTTATTCTCCGTGCCCAATTTATTTATTGTAGCAACCAAACCATGGGGAGATTATGAGCTCTGTTTCTTGCGGCGATGATAAGATAAGAAACGATTTGTTCAGTGGGTCGTCTTAGGGGCGGTTTATGAGAACGAGGATTTTATATTGTTCTACGAATTGATTTTTTTGAGACAACGTACACGCGTTCTTTTAAAAAAAATATATTTACATATATCTACGTCCATCCATGAACTTACCTAGTTGTAGGTAGGTACCTAGGTACAGTGGCCTCCAAAAGTTAGTTGACATTTTTCCACCTCAACTGTGAAGCCAACTACTAGAATTTTACATCATAATTTGTTGACATTATGATGAAGTTCTAGTTCCAAATGTTTACACACACACTATACTTACCTAAAGTTTTTATTGTCTAACAGCCGTACCCAATTCCCGTTCCCAATCTATCACGAGTTTTGGCATACCTACTGGAGGTAGAAAAACTCTACCTCCAGTAGGCATGCCAAAACCAGAGAATCTCTGGTTTTAGCGATCTGTCAATAGGTTATTGGGTTCGGCCGTAATTCAACTACCAATGGCTTAGGTACCCACCATAAAAAATATCTCTTTGCTGTAAATAAAATACTTACACCGAAATCCAATTAAGTAGAAAACAAATTCAATTTTCAACATCTTTGTTTGCATACGAAATGAGAGACTGCCTGAGAGTCCTGACACCGGTTCGTAAAAATCCGATACCGTATAACATTTTAAAAATTACATAATAATCCGATTTTACATGTACCTACCTACAAAATAAAGAAGCAATTTTTTGATTAGGTAGATATATGTTTGAGTTGTAGAACAAAAGTTTGTGTTTGATTATTTGGCGTTTTTATCTATATGTAACTACTTAATAATATATTATTTATTTGTTATTTGGAACTACCAGTCGGATTTGATAAATTATTTTTGTATTTGATAGCCCAATTCTTGAGGAAGGCTCCGCTATAGGCTTTGTAACATCACGCTATGACACGCCCTCCCTTAGGAGCCAAGCACAAAGAAAAAAAATCTATATTTTTTTCGCTAAGCGGTAACGAAGTGATAGCGCGGGCAGATGCTAGATGATGCGATGCGACGGGGTGGGTCTTTTCTTACCATAAAAAAACATCAACGTGTTTTTCTAACAAAGTCAAAAACGTTACCTACATTATATATCTCCTACCTAATGTTATGGATATAATGAAAAACATGCCGTATAAATTGCACGTTATTTGGTGAATCCCTAAAACTTACGATTACATTGCCACTTCGGGAAAGGTAGGTAATCCAAAGTGTAGCTTTCTGCTAAATTTCAAGTTTCAGCAATACCTAAATAACAATTGATTTTTACCGTCTGGACAAAAACAGGGTCTACAAGATGAACGGAGTAGAAGCATTTGGCACAGAAATCTGTATTTCTTTTTCACAAAAAATAAAATAAAAAATCTTTTTTTACGTATGAATTTTACTTTCGAAAGGAAAGTAAAATTCGTAGGTACGTATCGTATCGGCACGGCACCATAATGGTGCCTATAAGTAATTTTTTTATATTATTTGTCCATTTTTTTTTTGTTTTAGTATTAAAGGTTTAATTCAAATAAGTAGTAGTAGGTACATATTTATTAATAGATTAATTTAATTTCTAGTTAATTAAAAAAAAAACATTTCTGTGCCATAGGCTTCTATTTCGTTCACTTTGTAATCTTTGTATGTAGGTAAGTAGTAGTGTTTTTGTACAGACGGTAAAAAAGTCAGCCGGTATATCCACATAATATCAATGATCCCTGCCTGAGTCCCAATGCAGATTCGATAAAAACACAAAACAGATATAGGTACCTAAGCATATACTTATATTTAATCAGAATCCTGGAATGTTCGGAATTCGTCACACTTCCTTATATTCTATAGGCCGCAGCCCACAGGCTAAGCGGCTGATTTGAATAAAAGTACAGTCGGTATAAAAAGCGACATTACGTTTTTATTCGCATTACGTGCCAACACGTGACAATAATAAAAATAATTACTTTTTAAACGAACGTTATTGCGTGCTAGCAGTTCTTCCGGGACCAACAACATCACTAAATCAAGATGGCTAAGCTAAATCGTGACTAATGTTTGTCATAACACGATAAATTCACATTGCTATAGCAATTTATGCTCAACGAGACAGGTAGCACATCGTAGGTATTGCTATTCTCAGGGTATTGTACATGCTTGGAATATAATATGTAGTAGGTCCCTACTTACCTCAGGATCATATTTAAAATGTAACTGACGCAAGCATCATGATTGTGATGAGCCATTAAATATTTACAGTGGGTCATTGGCAATACAAGACTATTGCTGCAGAGAGTTAGGTAACAGTGCGAAATACTTAATATAAAAACAAAATATAAAAGAATTATGTTTATATAGGTATCGCTAAGTACCTACTGCTGAGATTTTTATTTTACGCTCTATTAAATCTTAAGCTAAAAACATTACCCGCTCCTTTGCAGTTGGGTACAAAAAACTCGATGACGCAGAGGTTTTATATACATATACGCATTGTCACTCGTTATGCTATGTATGTATGGAACAAATAACGAAATTAGTTATCTAAACTAATACTTATTTAATAACAAAGAGAAAATATTTGATTTTGTGTGTTTGTTTCTTACGCTTTCACGCTAAAACGGCTAAATTCATTTGGATAATTTTCGGCACATTGGTAGACCATGACCTGGATTAGGACATAAGATACGTTTTATCCCGATATTCCCACGTTATCAAAATTTTTGCGTGTGGAACCGCAGGATAAAGTTATTATAAATATTGGTGAACAAGTAACACACTCGACCCAAGGTAATTATGTCAAGTGAATTTTAATTGCTCATTCGGTATAACGTCGTATGTAAGTACCTACCTAACATTTTTGTTTTAGTGTAGAAGTAGAGCTAAAAGTAGCTAAGTATTATATTTATACCTAGTTTTAATAGGTATAGGTACGTACCTTTATATTTAAAAATATTGTGTTTACCACCGCCACCACTGTTTGTCTCTGCATCACCCACAGCCACATCGGCCACAAGTTGACTGGCAGAAAATACCTTTGGCATTAAGTCCGCCTCTGTAAATCTGTGTGTATAAAGTAAGTACTTACCTATTATATTAAACATATACCTAGTTACTTAAATATTCTAATAACTCCTTCTGAACTTTGCCCAGTAAACCCACAATATGATGTTAGGTATATAAGGCCATCTCATTGATTTATAAACTAACTAGTCCCACTCCCTTGCGTCAACTTGCGTGTAAGAGTGACCTTTCAAGATGGATTGTATATCGGTAGGTAGGTAAGCAAAAGAAAATAAAATTAAGGTAACAAGCATGATGGGATCTCTTAAAATATTGTAAAAGATTGAACCTGAAATTGAGCGAGACTACTTATTTTAGTAACTTTCGGACTAAGTCTAGACAATATCTAGTCATCATCTGCCTAACCTTTTCCCAACTATGTTGGGGACGGCTTCCAGTCTAACCGGATGCAGCTGAGTACCTTCCAGTATTTTACATGGAGCCACTGCCTATCTGACCTCCACAACAAAGTTACTAGGAAATACGAAACCCCTTGGTAAGACAGGTTGTCAGGCTTTAGGGCTTCTGACGACCCGTTACGACTGTCAAAGATCCACGAATCACAGCGGCGGACCAACGGCATAACGTGCTTTCCGAGGCACGGAGGGGTCTTCTCTTGGTATGTAGGTAAAGATGGTCACCATTCCACGGACCAACTGCCGCGCGCCGAGCGGCTGTTTATAACATTACTAAGCCACAAGCCTCATATTATTTATGATCTCTCTCTCTCTGTTGAAAAATTTATAATCGATAAAGCTGACAATTGACTTAGTGGAATATCTTTGTTTACGACTACTTAGCTGTGCCCTGCGATTTCACCTGACGTTTAATTCAAAATAAATCGGATTATTTATTAATTACTTCGTTTTCGCATAGCGTGCTTTCTGATTTTTTCCTCGGTACCTAAGGGTTGTAACGTGATTTTAAATAGCCTATAGCCTTCCCAAATGCAAAAATAATTTAAATCTGACTGGTAGTTTCAGAGAATAGCACTTACAAAAAAAAAAAACATACTCTTCAGCTTTATTGATTAGTATTAGATGTACTTAGATAGAAAATAAAACGTCGCCGCCCTTGGATTTTTAATAGCGGCCCGCTCCAACTTCGCACGGGTGCAATTTTTTTATTTTTTTTGTTTCCGAAATTTTATTTCATAAAACCTTGCCCTGGCAATACCGAACACAACAAAAAAAAAATTATCCAGTTTGGTGCAGTCATTCGGAAGTTATGCGCGTACAGACATTTAGACGACTTTGTTTTATACTGCCTACTAGCAGCGCCCCGCGGTTTCACCCGCATAAGTTTCCCGTGGGAATATCGGGATAAAAACTATCTTATATCCTTTCCCGAGACTCAAACTATATCTATACCAAATTTCATCTAAATCGGTTAAGCGGTTTAAGCGTGAAGAGGTAACAGACAGACAGACAGACACACTTTCGCATTTATAATATTAGTAATAGTATGAATGTAAGGATATCACTGATATCACGTCAGTCTTGAAAACAATCAAGTAGGCAGGTACTTGTGTAAACTGTACGAAACATAACAAGCTGAGGTGAATTCCGTCTAGTTACTCAAGTTTCATTGAAATGAAAAAACAAAAGAAGCAAATAAATAACAAACAAAATCATCATGTATTCATAATTCAGTAATCTGTGATAATATCCAACAGTTTTCAAAGCGCCACTCTGTTTAGTCATAGTAATTGCACAGCTATATAATACTCTAGTGTAATTGATAGCTATCATTAAGCGAAACTGCGAAACATTATCTTGAAACTCTCATTTCTCCGAGGAATGCGAAGGTTGGCGAAAAAGAATGCAATAAAGTCTTTGAAATCATTGTCATCGAAACATATCCCGAGTTTTGTTGTAGAGAGTAGTTGTTGTGTAACCGAACACACCTAAGATATTTAAAGCTGTTGGGAATGGAGCGCCCAATGGGATCGTTGTTGTAAACTTGTAATACGAGTTTTTCAATTTAGGTACACAAAAAACAGCATTGAATTTAATTACCTTTATTGCGCACTAGCTGCAAATTTATATTTTAGGTTAGGATCTCGAACCATACCTAGGTACCTCTGGAAATGCCTCGCCTCACTAGGTGTTTCCCATAGATTGCAAAATATGCATTGCAGGAATGCCTCCAATCTCGAATTACTTCAATGATCAAATATTTCCAAACAATGAAATCATAACAATGGTTCTCGTTACGAGAATGTGTATAAAATACTGTAAACGAACAATGAACTTCAGTGAATCCTGCAAGCACTATATTTTGACGGCACGTATCTGCGACATACTTTACATGTCTACAAGCTTTAATATCGCTCGAACGCCCATTATTATGAAGAGGGTTGTCATTCCAGTGGTGCAGATCTCACCACAACCGCACATTTTCATATTAGCGCACAACATGTCATAATATAGGTAATAATGTACGTACAAGAAAATGATATATCTGTAGAGTTTGTCACATTACATTAAGTTTTACCTAGCCTGACTGAAACCGAAAAGTAATTTGTGTTTCAATAAAGCTGGTTCAGCAAATTATTTAGCTAAGTAAATATCTGTGGTATTCGTATTCGTGCCAATCTAAGCTACCTTTAATCGTGCTAGGACCTCTCGAGTCTGTGTCTACCTGTAGATCTGGTTTGCATACTTGCTCTCGTGTTGTTATTATCAGAAGAGCTCTAGAGTTTATGCATTTGGCTGTTATTTAACTTGAGGTGATAAGTCTATAATTATGGAAATCAATATTCCTCTTGACGTTAAATGCTCGGTTGGACAGATCCACCACATTTCATCATAGAGGAGGCAGGTTTTTTTTTAGTAAATTTTCAATAAACGGTAAACTTTCTTTAGTCACCGCAAAAAAAATCTATTTTTCCGACTAAAATGAGTTCAATGTTTTTCATCCCCAATTTCATATCGAGGATAAATTGCCTCTTCAAAAAACCAATTAACATGCAAATGAACGAGATGACACTTACTAAAAGTAAATATAACATCGTAACTCATTCTGTCTGTCTGTGTTGTGGAGGGACATAAGTGGCGGGGGTGTCATTCCCCACGGTCCCCGAGGCCTTGCAACGTGGCGCGTCGCCGGCAGCTCATAACATCGAACAGGGTGACCCTCCCCTACCGCCATTTGTACCGGACCACGTCTCGACAGAATTTCCCGATGAGCGCATATTCTATATATACCTAGATCCACAAGCCCACAATCGTATATTTTATTAACGTTCCAGAAAAGTATTTTCCTATATTATGTGTATGACACGTGTGGTCGCCTGTTGGAATAATGGATATGGAAAACTTTTACCTTCACGATACCGGTGTCTCTATTACTTTTGTACAGTCAACCGCACATCAGTGATAACAATTTGACGTCGTAGCAGTAGGTAAGTGAATTAATTTTGAGTGCAAGTTTTACCACCTAGTACTATTATACATATATTCTGTGCTGACGGTTTCATAATTTATGTAGGTATGTGCATATTTCATGTCATATCTCAAAGAGAATGTAAACACTAGCATTATATCATAATTATCTGTAATTTGGTTGGCTGTGTATGTTTGCGTTTAAAAACTGCAAATAAAAATACCTAGGATTTTAAGCATCTTCAGTAGCATATTTAACCAATTAAGTACCGACCTATTTATTTATTATCAACTCTCATTGTAATATTTGTAATGTAAACAGACAAAGGCGTTGCTTGTTGAAATCATAAAAACAAAATGTTATGACTGAACTGTATGAAACTTCCGCGGAAGATATTAAAACTTCCGGATGTTGGTGCAGTACTTTCCAAATTCTCGCCGCGACGTTGAAATATACTCGTCTCAGTTTAGCTATCTTATAAACAAGGCAACAAAGAGCTTTCAGCGAGGCCCGGACCCCGAAGCTTCCTCGGGGGGTGTAAATTTTCCTCAAGTCTCGCATTCTCATCCTGTTCCTAGTGCAACTCGTAAAAGCTCCGGCGATCACAAACGGGACATAAAATCGACTACATTTTGCACCCTCCCAACCCAACACCCTATAAATGACGTTGCTTATTAATTATGGGATCAGTGTGTGAAGCTGTTGCATACATTATTTTTACTGACATTATCATTGACATTTCATTGTCTCATTGTTGTCAGTGAAAATTGTGTGCAACAAAAATGTTTGCTTTAAAAGTTTTCAGATAAACTTTTAGGAATTACTTAGGTACTTTTTGTAACGTCAAAACCCCGTCCATGTCAATAAAATGTATAGTTAGAAAGAAATAAGCGCACGTTATAAGTTCATAACGTTATCGTGGACGAAAAGCTAAAAGCGTCTTCATCTTATCTTATAATCTTTGATTATTATAATATTCCCTGAAGTTCAAGGATGGTTCTTATGGAGAGAAAAAAATATAATTCGAAAAAAAAATTGCTCCCGTGCGAAGCTGGGGCGGGCCGCTAGTATTTCCATAAATTTTACTTCCTATAATAATGTAGGTAAACTCAGACCAAATAAAAAACCAAGACAGAGGGCTGTCAACAGTAAAGTGAAGCCGGTTTCGTAAATATGTGTGCACTTAGTGAGACGTAGTTTGATTGTAAATAGTTCTAAATGTGTGCGTGTGGGCGTGTATGCACAGAGCGGAGACGTAATTTTGGCATGCCTCACTGCATCGTCGTTCCTAGCGCTCTGTCTTGGTTTTTTAATTGGTCTGAGTAGGTAAACAACAATGTGCTGCACTGACACCTATCTACGTTGTAGTATTTGCGCGTCGCTTAAGTACGTAATTATTAAAGAACAAAACATTTGTTATAGGTAATTAGATTAGGTACTATATTACCTACTACTTTGTTAGCAGTTTAATTAGCATCTAGAACCTTAGATATAATGTACATAATAATATTATTCTCATCAACCAGGAAATATTTATGACTGCGAGTGTAGTCTAACGCATTATGCCCATGTTAAGTAATATGATGTTGTAGGAGGTCTTGCTTGTCGCACGCATTTATAATTAACCAGCATTAAAATCTGACTCGTAACTTACGCAATACAACAAGTTATTTTCATCACTGTATTTCCTTAACTTTGTGTTGCGTTGTATCATTAGTTGTAATTGTAGTAGATACAAAAGTGCTGTTTTATACAGCTTGTTATCTTCAAAAGCATAGCCATCTGAATTCAACTGAGTGAGATACGTGCGCGTTAGGGGTCTGCTCTGACGTCATTTGTGGAGGTCGCCGGCTGTCCCTTTCTCCCTCCTCTTACACCCCGCCACCCCTAACTACCCGCGCAACTCTTGAACGTAGTGCTGTTATCGAAGCTCCGTTAATGAATTCGCATTAATTGCTGGTGCTGTTTCCAATTATTGAAAGACTTCTGGCATTTAGAATTCGATTTGAGGCGAGGAGTTACCTTTCTACGACTTAATACAGTTAAGGTTTTATGATGAATGATTCGCAATTTATTGAATAAGTAGTTGTTTCAACCACTGCCAATTCTTTAATCGGTATTTGACTCAAGAAAAGAAATACCTAATGTAGGTAGTTACAGAATATTTTTTAAATCCGTAGATGATCGGGGTAATAATTTGGATAAAGTACCTATTGTTTTTTATTGCTTACCAACGTACCTATAAACTGTGTAGGTATGTAAAGTCAAGGCAATCCGCTGGCATCAGACCCCAGTTCATCGAACGACTGCATATCATTTTCTCTGCACATAAGCAAGAACAAGCTTGGCATTTCAGTGCAATTTGTGATGCCTGTTTTCACAAACAACTTTTGATTCATATTAAATTACATTTTATGTGGAATGGGCTTACTACGACGACGGACGCATTGTGATGCGTCGTCGCTTCACAAAAAGCTCTTGGAATTTTCCGGGACATTAGGGATTTGCGTAGGACGTATTCCACTAGCAATAATTCTCCCTTTATCATTTCCACATTGTTTAAGAGCATACACAAAGTTTCTTGATCTACCTAAGTGTTGCCGAGTTCAACATCAACAATTTTCCAATGCATAAACTATTCTGGAGCTTTCGTCCGGTTAGGTAATTACTAACAACTAAAAAACTACACAAAATCAAAAATCAAAAGTCATTTATTCAAACTAGGCTGAGAATCAGCACTTTTCGAACGTCAAAATTACAAAAGACAGTCCTCCTAAACGCCCGCCCTTCACCACTTCCTAGTGCTTTCGCTGGGGAGAAGAAGTGGCGCAAGCGCAACCATAAACAAACTCCCCAGCAGCACATTTTATGAGCTGCAAGATCTTTATGCTTGTAGATTCCCTTTTGCATTATATAGGTAGTACTTCTCCTCGGATGCAATATCATCGCTATAAATTAAAAAAAAACTAACTTTAAATAAAACTTCGGTAACTTCCTTGCACAGGCTTTAATTTTTGTTTGCGCTAAGCTCAGTTTTGTCGAATCGAATCCATTTATTTTTTAAATTTATGTAACCATTTCTGAACTGTTGTATGACGTAGTATCGACTTATTGGCAAAACATTCACATTACGAAATAGGGAAAGCTCCGGAACGAAACAAGTAGTTTGGTCATAGTTCCAGTAGTCAAAACACGAGGGGAGCGAAATTATACAATTCTAGAAGAGGGTCGCACGCTTGAGAATTTTATTGAGATTCATTACAGGGGCAGAGCGAGGTTAGTTTGTATTTGTCTTTGTACTAAAGTACTAATATATACACTGCCTATTCGAAGGTCAGTTCCAGTCCAAAAATATGTTGTCTATCCTTGGATTCTATACTAAGTACCTCGTTGATGACATTGATGGCCATGCCTTCTTTTCATTTTTCATCATATGTAGCATTTTCGAGATGGGTTTAGAGCGCCATATTGAAAACTGCTTTAGTAACAAGTTTTTTTAAGTCGCTAGTCGCTGCCGCATTCATTGCATGTTTTATCATTACGTAATTATTATTGCCCTCTAAAAATCATTCGGAGTTAATAGAACAAAAATACCTGTTTGGGAACTTATGTAAGTACCCAACCTACTTAATACCTGTCCAAGTTCGATGTTATTTCAATAGAACTAACTTTTGTGGGTCCAAAATATAGAATGCTTTTAGAGCTTTTAAGAAAACGAAAAGTTTAGGGATCATAAACGGAGCTTGCTATAGAAGCGTCTAAAATACTTTCATGCCTATGTGCAGTTGCATACTTTGTTTATTTGGTAATTAAAACAGCGCTGAAAAGATTACTTAATCCACGACACAACTAACTACCCACTCCAGTTTGTGATCCTATTAAAAATGACCGACATAGGTACATGCTTCCAGGAAAATGTAATTAATAACATCAGAGATTGAGTCGGTCAGTAGACCCGTTTTGCCAGGCTTGGTGATTAATTATATTATATTAAATGGAATTACTTGTAGATACCTACCTACCGACTAGACTAAATCCACTCAGCTCCAGTGTGCGTAATGTACGTACACCAGCTGTTTTGATATTCTAGACACAGTAAAATAACAAGTAGGTGGTACAAGAATGCGGTTTCTCACGCTGCGATACTGCAACTAGGGTTACCATTTCGAAATTTGGAAAGTCTTGGCAAAAAGCTGGATATCTGGCAAACGAGTCTGGCCTCCGGACATTCAACTTTTAAAACTTAATTTTCAGTAATCATTAAATTTCTTTTATTATAAAATCGTCTTCGTCCATAAAGTCTGCACACATGGCAAGGCCGGGTAAAGTCCAGACGGGAGGCCAAAAAGCCGGACATTCCCGGCGGTTGGTAACAAAACAATATCGGAAGGAAGGAATAGGTACCTAATACCGGTTTCGATAGGTTCGCATTTTCGTTGTTTTCCAGCGACTTCCGAAATTAAAGTTATTTTTCACTTCCTCGGATCGTGTCTTATTTGGAAGTCGGATGTTTTTTTTTTTGTAATATTTTTTTTTTACATTTAGTTGTTCTTACCCCACATAACACAAATTCGTATTATTAATTTATTTCGCGTCTGGGCGCTCCTTGTGGAGCTCCACATCGCTGTCAATGCGGTGAAGCAGTCGACTGCCTCGGACGCCATGGCAACAAGAGCACAGGTCGGATGGCACGGCACGCCAGCACAAACGACATCATCCGTCGGGCTCTTTTCACTGCCGGGGTGCCAGCTGTTTTAGAACCCAATGGCTTGGCAAGCGACGATAGGAAGAGGCCAGATGGAATGACCATAATGCCTTGGTAGTTGGGTCGGCCTTTGGTGTGAAATGCAACCTGTGTCGACACCCTCACGCTTACCCATCTTCCTAGCACGGTGGGCTGTGCTGGGGCGGCTGCTGCAGGAGCAAAAAACCTCAAACGGCGCAAATATGTATATATAAGCAACCTTACCGGGAGCTATATGTTTTTTTCCATTGTTTCTCTAATTTTTTGGACAGCACCTCATACTCAGCAGTAGCGCTTGCGACCACTAGGACAACGAAGCAGTCAGGTGTTAAATTTTGTAGTGGAAAATATGAAATCTACGCGGAAGAAGGCGCGGGAGAAGAGCTAGTAAAAAAAAATACAGCTAACGTTGTTTGTGCTTTCTTACATTGAGGGAGGGCCCCATCCCTTTAATTTGCCAAGGGCCCCAAACGGTATAGTTACGCCACTGGATCTCAGTCAGGACTTTAAATTTTATATATAGTATAAGTAGATATAGATTTCAGGCGACGCAGGACCCTGTATTGATCGGGTGAATTTATTAGCCGCCTCCACAATGAGCCTTTTAGTCTTGATATAATCATATCGGGCAACTTGCCAATAACGAATAGGCTTCGAGGCTCCGGTTATTGGACGTCCTATCGCCAGCCAGGGTCAAGGTCAACGCGAGGACACCACAGTCTAGAAAAATACTAGTTAACTGATATAAAATGCTACAGTACACATTATTTATTCTAATACTTGTTATTCGACGTATATTCGTCAGGAGCTGATACCCCAACTGATAACGAATTGAACCCCCCGCATCTATGGCCGAAATTCAATAGTTTTCAAGATATTTGAATTTTAAGAGTTTTTCGATATAATTCCAAATAAAATAAAAACTACATATTGAATAGGTACCATTAAAAAATTATATTGTAGCTGGCACTTCAATTAAGCTATGAACTATCACAAAATAATTAAAATTATGAGCAATTCAAGAATAATAATATATCTTACCAATATTCTTATCTTACGCTTCAAAAATGTTGCTACCAACTAATTGTAGGTTGTAGAGGTCAGATAGGCTGTGAATATGTAAAATACTATTTCAGCTGCATCCGGTTGGACTGGAAAGTGACCCCAACATATTACAACGCTCTAGGCAAAATCGACGTACAATCCATAATAGAATAGTCAAATGATAAATACGAGTACATTTTCAGGTTAATATAAATAAATGGCCTTTCAGAATTACCTATTGAAAACTCCAAGCGAATACAAAACATAGTGATGCATTCCATTTTATAAAACGCAGGAGTACTTATTATGAATATGATTACCTTGTAAAGAATCTCAGCAGCTGCTGACTGAATGTTCAGTGGAGATCAAAGTGATAGGGAGGAGCTGTAAATCACGCAATAGTTAGTTGGCTGCATGTAAAATGTAAAATGGGAGAGCAGTGGTGGCCCAGTGGTAACGGCCGCGACTTACTAGTTGTAGGTCGTAGGTTCGAATCCAGACAGGCGCTTTACCTACTTTGTGTAAATTATTTCATCACCATTGCTCTCCAAACGGTGAAGGAAAACATCGTGAGGAAACCGGCATGTCCTAGAACCAAAAATTCGAAGACATGTGACATCCAACAACCTGCACTGTTCCCGCGTGGTGGATTACGGCCCACTCCCTCTCACAGAGAAGAGGCATGTGTCCCAGCAGTGGGAACATTATAGGCTGGTTATGTTATGTAAAATATCTCACTGAAAACATTTTGTCCCTACTTAGTAATTAATTGATAGTTTTAGATATTAGTAAGTACCTAGGTAAGAATAAGAATAATTTATTGGTCCATTGTTATAAAATAAATTTAAAACAATTATAATATTGTATGCATTGTATGCTGATTATTTGAACAGTGGTCCTCAAACTAGGCAGCGAGCGCCTCTTTCTTGGGAGCCTGAGGTGTTGCGTTACTTAATTTCAGGATGCTTCAAAATGGACACAACACTTAATTAGTTATGAGTAGTAAACTATCAAGACATAATAAAATAGATAGAGCAAAATAAAATAATGCTAAATAATGTTATAGTGTGTGTGTGAGGTGGTGAGTTGTAGCTGTGGGTTTTTGTGTGAAGGAACGGAATGACTGTGTGGATGACTTTATTGTGGGTTGGTTCCTTTAACTAAAGCGCTTATTACACTATCCAATTTTTTGGAAATCTTTAGAAACACTCTAACTAGCAAGTCGGAAGCTAGTGATCAGTTGAGCACACTACACTAAATTGGATTCTAAATCGGACAGACGACGCATTCGTGAAGAAGGATGGTACTGGGTTGCACGTTTCGAATTTTCTATAGATGGCGTCTTTAAAGCCGCGTTTTTATCATTATTTTTATAAATTTCCAATAAGACCTTATAGCATTCATCACGTAATGACTTATTAAAATAATTTTCGTCGTTTTTATTATAAGGATATTGCATTTCCCCATACATTTCTATTAATTTAGTTAAGATTAAGTAGTCCGACTAGTGGTTTAAATCGTAGTGCCGTGTTTACACTGTCCTAGATCGTAGACAATTTAGGAAGTAGAGCGGTTGGACCTCCAAATATACACTAAATCGGATCCAATCTATTCTAACTGCGATTACATCTGCCGATTTCCTAATTACATTTCCTAAAAATTGGATAGTGTAATAAGCGCTTAAACACCGATAAATTTAAGAAATACTTAATGATTATAAAAATTAGTCATTGGGAATTGGAGAACACAAATATTTTGCTGACGAGTCATTCAAATCTCAACTTGTGTCCTTCTTTTACAGTGAGTGACGAAACAAAGCAATGACGAACTTTTGAGGAATTAAAGGTGCGGCAACTGGATCAGCGAACTCTGGGAACTGCAAAAGTTTGTTTTGCGCCGGCGCAGCTGGCCGAGATACGGTGATACGGTCACTGTGGGTGTGCAGCGACGGCCGGCGGTCGTGCGGACCTGCGGACATGCGGACATGCGATTCACGCGGCGACGCACTGTGACACACATGCGCGCGCTCCGCCACGCATCCGCCGAGGTGCGATAACCGACCTCCTCCAGCTTGCCAAGTTTCGATTTCATCGACGCTCTCGCCTCGTAGTCGCACGTGCGTTGCAGCAGACGCCGCACATCACGGACCCTCGCCGTGCGAGACGCCTCGAGTGATGTAACACATGCCGAACACTTGAACAATTACTGCCTGCATACATCTCCACGGGCTCCACATTCGAATAAAATATTTTGACGTTTTCGTGACATGCCGCGTGGACGTCACGGCAGACGTGCGGAAATAAAATAAACATCGTGTGAAAGTTAAATTATCGTTTCGGAGAGTTGAGTGCAACAATTGGAAGTGTAGTTCAATTAGTGCATCATGACGTCCCGGTCAAAGGAGAAGGTGGCAGCCGCCTTTCGCAAGCTATTCCGTTCTCCCGAGAAGCTGGACAATGATGGCGCAGGGCCGAGTGGATCACCGGCACGACGAGGTCTGCTGCGGCGGCACAGGTACACTTCCCAATAATACATAGGTATATCATTCATCATCCAAACTGTTACTAGTATCAGCTGTTGAACACAATAATTCGAAATCGGCAGAATATTTGAAAGTGAAGAATTTCATAAAGTGCAAATGAGTCAGCGACACCGATGTTGCGAGCTGTAACATCAGTCTGAAAAAGATGTTTGATAACACAAGTTAGCTGGTACACACAAGTAGGCTGGTCAGTACCTAAGTACCTACGTAGTCGCTCATTCACGGTACCTACCTACCGCCATCGCCAGAGGACTATCATTCTCATGTCGAACGTTCACACAATCACTTCTTGGTCAGCTCTTCAGTGATTTCATAACAAACAGTAAAGAACACACATGGAGCACGGACGCACGGTTATGCGCTGAGGGTTGCGCGTTCAGGAAAACATTATCTTCTCCATTTGCATAATCATAGGCTCAACGCAAACAAGCTTAACTATTAGTAAACAACGTTAACATTATAGTGATTTCAGCGCTAGAATGTGGGGATAAGCATGAACGTAAATACATCGATTTCGCAGTTTATAATTCCATCTTTTTGTAATAGTTGATGA
Source organism: Gortyna flavago (assembly GCA_963669345.1). NCBI lineage: Eukaryota > Metazoa > Arthropoda > Insecta > Lepidoptera > Noctuidae > Gortyna > Gortyna flavago. The sequence goes on along the minus strand of OY770128.1, from coordinate 7,066,107 downwards.
TGATTAGGTAGAATCGCTCAACGTTTCCACAAACATGAATCGTAGAAATCCATTCTATTATTCAAATATTTAGAAAATGTGGCTCTGTCTTATGAAAATATGAACCTTCCTAACCATAACCTTGACCTGACAGAGTTTACAGAACACGACGACTTTACGTAACTATTCAGCTATCTATAACGATGCGATGATCTTCCGATAGAGGAGAATTCTATGTTTTATTTATCACCCATCGGCAATGTTTGCTAATTTCTAAGCAAAAATATAATTTTTCTCTGAAGTCAACTTACTGGGAGCTTTGTGTAATGTAGGTACCTATAAATGTCAATGGTAATGTATTATTCATTAGGGGTATCGTATTACCCAGTAACTCCTCTACAACCCAGAAACTGGGTTGTGGAGGTCAGATATGCATATGCTCCATGTAAAATACTTGTATTCAGCTGCATACGGTCAGACTAGAAGCCGACCTCCAACATAATTGGAAAAAGGCTATTCAGATGATGATGACTCATTCATTTCCTAAATCTGTAATCTGTACCATCATAATAATCTAAAGAACATGTTGCTCATGCTCATGCCGGAATGTTTAAAATTCAATTCGTTTTATAATCTACTTTACACACCAAATGCTCCCAATCATTCAGCCAACCTTTGAATAAGTTTATGCTGATAAACAGATTCAGGTCAAATAAGCTTTAAAAGTAGGTCAATGCATAGTATCTAAAATACTATGCATTGACCTACTTTCATTACCTACACTAGATAATTCCGTAAATATTGCAAAACCTGATACAACTAAGTATGCTATAAAGTATAAATCATCTAAATAGACAAAGTACAATGATAGTTCAGAAAGATCCGATATAAGGTTTCCTATAAATTATACAGTGTTTTAGGATCAAGGCAAAAAATTTAGACACGCAAGTTTTAGTAGTAACACATTCATTTAAGGTCAATACTAACTAACTGGGTATATATAGGTATCTACACGCTTGAGTGACGACCAAATGTTAAAACAAATATAACACACGTCAATGCCGCATAAACTTGGCAAGCTGCACTTGTTCGATAAATATGTGAAAGATATGTGGCGAAGGTGGATAATATTGTCCATCATAACATTGATTCGGTTTCTACATTTAATGATATGTTAGATAAGGTCAGGGATGAGTAACTTATCACACGTCTGAAGGACGGAAAACTCATCAAGCCCAAGCAACGGTAACACAATCAGTCAAGCGTTGATAGTCAAGCACCAGCGCGCCCATTTCACTTTTACTTTCATCATTCAAGGAACAATAGATTGAGAAGAATTGGTTGGCCACCAATTGGAATTGTAGATCAGATTCTATGTCATATTCTGTCTCCAGTAGCCGACAAACAAAGGCATTGTTTACATACAGAAGCTCACGGGCACCGCGATATATTATAGGTACCCGTTATTGACGCTACAGCTACAATGACTGACGTATCAATGCGGAATATCGCAACAAAGGAGTCTCAAGCAAAAGGCCACACGCAACTGCAACGCACCGTCTGTTTATCCAGCCATTGTTAATTATAACACACCAATATAAACAGTGATTGAAGAATAAACAAAACATTAGCGATCCATTAGGTGCATGTCATCTGATTAGATAGAGCTTGATATTAATAGGTCAATATATGAACATGAATGGTTAATCAGACGATGACTTAACACGAACCTTTGAATATTTTGTTAACTTAGATATCATTAATGGACTTTATTGTTAGCTGTAATCAATTCTATGGATGGCATACTAGTGAACACAGTCGTGAGAGCTTGGTTGAGTATTATTTTACATTTAATCATCAGGCAGAAACTCGGTACTGGTCATTAGATCAATTAACTGTGTTTACCTGACATGAGTAAATGAGTCTCTAACAAATCGTTATCTTCCAAAAAATAAATTAATGGCTCCAATAGCATCACAAAATGTAATTAGTTCATGCAATAATGCAGAAGTATTTATTATATATTAAATAACATTTAAAGTATTTATTATATATTAATGTATTTATTAAATAACATTTAAAGGACTACGAAAATGGACAATAACATGGTTCTGATGACGATCAAATTGACTCATAGCATCTTGGTAGTACGTAGGTATTCTTATGGTCAAAGAGGTTTTCAATGGAATGTATAAAAGCTATTCTGTGTAAGTATGTATGAACGCATAAAATGTGTATATGTATGTGTATTTTATGCCAGCGCATCTTAGTCCTCCTGGTCCTCGAATCATATCACAACTTTTTAAATTATCCAGCTGGGCTACGCGTGTCACACTCATTTTATCCATAAGTTCTCCAAGGACTCGAAACTACTTACTCGCTGTGGACTTAAAATCGTCTCTGGTGCGACTGCAAATACTGCAACCAGTCTTTTTCTGCGTCTCTATCGGAAAGCTCTGTCATTCGTCTGCAATAATCTTATCTCGAGTGACAAATCTCTCTCTTGAGTGTGACGGTGTCTTAACCTTTCATTATGTAACACGAGTTCTTGCACAGTAGCTGTTAAATGTTATGCTTTAGTTAGATCGCCAGAGCTGTTTATCGAATTATTCAAGTATTCGTAACGATCTCACGCTGGTCACTGGTGAACAGTGGTGCGTTCATCAAGGTTTACAATTTAAATATCAACTTCACCGGTATTATCTTGTTAAGAATTGTGTCCTTTAAAATAAAAACTTATATGTATGTCGCAGCCAACTGGTTAAATTAGCCATTCAGTTAACTGCCTGGCCTTTAGAAGTAGTGCTCGCCTCGCTTCGCTCTCTCGGCTCGCACGCGATTGATCACTGTTCTAACCTAACCTAACCCATTTGGTCGGGGTACCCTGGCTTAGTTACTGCGACCAATTCGGCTCGCGCGTGGTTGGTTACAGACTTCCAACCTAAACTGTAATTGAATATTATTCAGGCCGTTAGTTGAACGGCCGCCATTTAGTTAAAAGGCTAGGCAGTTAACTGAACGGCTAATTTAACCAGTTGGCTGCGACATGTACACTAAGACTTATATGAAGTACTATACTGACCGGATATATGTATTTTTTTGAAGGATGCATGGTTTTGTTTACCTTCGGTCATTGATTCCAGTTCAAACTAAAATAAAAGTTCTTAATAAAGACCTAGATTCAAGAAGGTCCTAAAGCAATCCCTTGGTGAACTCTTTTTGAAACTACTATTGGTCCGGCTGTATGTACCTAATTCTGGATGTATGTGGATCTCGCATTTTTGCATTATGACGTAATTGATTGATGCTCTTCTCATAAACCTTTTTTCTAAAGTTCTGCCATGTTTTACTGTGCAGTTACCATCTCGGGGCCAGGTCAAACGCCTTTTCCAAGTCTGCGACCAAAATTATTTTATTTTCAAAGTAACTGTTACACGGGTATCATCTACTAGTCGATAGGTCTAGCTAGATGAAAACATTAGTTATTCTCAGTAACGGTATCAACTATCGAGTACAGACTCCGGTTGAACCAGACAAACAGGAGCTAGCTGCTAGGTGGCTAACCCGCCCGCGCCGCCTACTTCACTTTCAAATCTAAAAATACGCGAAGCTTATAGAAAATTTCCCTGAGCCGTTTATGTCGTTATATTGGCTATCTAGAGCTAGTCTATCGATTTTATAAATTGTTAATAAATGCTAGTCGTGCAAGGTTGACATAACCTTTAAATATTTTGAACTTTCATATCTGAGCTTTACAATTAAACTTGTTTTTATATATGAAAATTAAGTTTATTTACGTAGTAGGTACATAATATGTGTCCCTCACCTAGATATATGATATTTACCTACCTATGCCCATGTGAGATTATGATACCTAATACATTACAACGAGAAGCGAGAGAACTATCTCTAACAAATCCTCAACTCAAAGTACTACATAATACTAATTGCTCGGTGATGGCGATGTATTAAAAGCAATAATAAGTACCTAAGTACCTACTTACAGACATACATTGTATACACATACATATATTACTTTGTTCAGTACAAAATAGATACATACCAACAAAACTGGGTATACAAGACACAAGTAGGTATCCGGTAAGATAAATAAGCGGTCCTGGCACAGACTTATATTGACTCTGTGCGTCCTGGTCATTTATTGTTTCATTATCACACTTTTAATGTAGGCATTATAAATTATGCAGAAACTATTTTCATACATATAGAATGTGCAATTTATCGCAGGGCTGAAAGTTGTTTACGTAATCTCTGCAGTAGACCACATATACACTTATACATATACTTTGAATAAATCTCCAGGAAGTCATTGACCTCTCCGAGGCGCATTACACTCGCCACATCATTGGAGTCAATCCAAAACCAAAAGGTATTATTAAAATCATTTTTACTGGTGCAATAAATAATATATTGTACATTTATTTTAATTTATCGTTGAAGTACCTATACACAAACCCTGATGATTAATCAAAAGCATTAAAGGTATCTAATGGTACTTAGGTACTTATGCGGACGCCCCAGTTTCGTTATGACCACTGATATCGAGTTATTTATAACTATTCACTGTTTTGTTACTTTTCAATTAGTTATTTACACAAAAACATGATTAACTAAGACGTGTCTTGACTAAGTAGGTAACCTTTTTGGCAAGTTTTTATGTAGGTTGCAAGTTGGAATGAATAGCATCCGTCAGTCCGTCCGTCTAATGACTAATGAGTAAGCTAGAAGAACTCATTAGTAAAAACCGTAAGTAGACCAAGACTCGGACGTTTCGTAAAAAAATATGGATTATCTTAAAAGGACTAGGTAATAATAGATCTTCATTTCTGCGTTTCCTGGTATTAGATAGGTACCTACATTTTGTTTATGTAGTTCGTGGAATAAATTCGAAATGTTTCAGACTTCTTTTGATGTCATCATGGTACCTACCTATTTATTGAAAGTTACATACTTACCTTCAACGTAGTTTCATAACTAGTGTTGTGAACTTGTGATTACTTGATGCATTGACAGCGCGCAGCGTTCATTGTGAACATTGTAGGCAGACAGCATTCCGCTCACAATGTAGGTACCTATTCGCAGCGAGAATACCTTAGATACCTACAGTGTTCGCATACTAACTAACTAGGGCATTCAATAAATAGAATTTGTATGATTCCCGAAGCTCTTTGTTGTTATTACTTATAGGTATAAACAAAGGTTTTCTAATAAACGCTATAAATACCCGATACCTACCTATGTGCTTGTGCGTGGCTAAGGTCGCTAAATCATTTGGAACAGGTAAAAAACAACGTTGAAGACATAACTGCATTCAAGTGATATTTTATAACTGGAAGTCTGCAAAGCCAAGAAGGTAGTAGGGTTGGTGTTGTTTGGCAAAGGTACAGGTGATAGAGGTACCCAAAGACGTAGTAACTATTTAGTAATCTGTGCCCAAAGGTAGCTCCAGCAGCTTTACGTCATACCTACTCTGCTCAGATCAGAATCGGCCCAATACATGCCAAAGCTACTTAGCAAAAGTAAAAAAAACTAAGCAAACGATAGAAAAGAGAAAGTTGAGTAACTATAGTTAAGTACTATCCATAGACTTATAAGAAAGATGGACTCCGCGCCACGCATAACGAAAGTGAAGCGCAGTAAGTATTTTGTACAAACACGCCTCACGATCACATTTACATCATAGTATGCCGACCGGCCGCCATTACGTGCGTGACACGACAGCGTCAATCGTCAATCACGCACACATAGATCGGTACGATGCTTTCGGTATGCGTGGCGCGGAGTCCATCTCTTTTAATAAGTCTATGTTACTATCCTTAAAAATCTTAAAATTAAATAGGTAGGTAATTAACGTGCTACCTACAAACTTTAAAAGTTCAAAAAGTGTAAGCATACCTAAATGGTTCTGAATTTGAATCTGCAGCAACAATACTGGGACAAAAACGTGACTGTAATTTAAACATAGATGCTTATCACATTCAAATTGTACAATCAGCCGGCGGATAGCGAAAGGATCACTTTTAGAACGATGCCGCTTGCTTCAATAGTTTTAATGATTGATCTGTCACCAGTGGCGTATTACCCTAAGGCCATATATGGGGGGCCATGGCTCGGAGGCGGCAATTTTCCACTATGCTTTCTTCTAGCCTGCTGTCCCGTGCGTGTTCTCTTGATACAAGCACTACCTACTCTCTAATTGCACTTTTTTACCAGATCTCTAATTCCACTTTTTTTGCCAGCGACTTAGTCCACTTGGATTTCGCATCCACTTCCACGTTTTTTTTTTTTGTTTTGGGGGAAACCTTCAAAAGGCACCTGGACTTTGGTGAAAAAGACCAGGTAGTGTGGGATTCTTACCTCACTAAAACCACCCCGGTGATCACCATCAGCACAATATGGAGGGGGTCCCGTTACCTCTAAATAGAAAAATCCGGAACTCCCTCAGTGCAACGCCTGTTAGGGCACGTCGCTGGGGAGACTTAAAGGGGTCTCCCCTGAGCCTCGCTATGCACGGCAGCACGTGATCACAGTGCCATCGCATTCCCTGAAATCACTTGGTGGGCAATCAGAGTCCCCACACCTAGCGCCCGCGAATCCACTTCCCCCTACCTACAAACATCAAATACCTAAATGAATCGTTAAAAAAGTACCACCTTTACCGGTAGGAATTGTTTTTTTTTTTAAATCTTGTTGAGTAGGTACACGTATTTTATTACCACCTTCTGCCCGCGACTTCGTTTTAGTTTTGCGTTCTTTCTTACTTTCTACACGGCTCCTACGAGTCATAGCGTGATGTTAAATATCCTAGACAGCCTTCCTCAAGAACTGGACTATCAAATGCAAAAATATTTTTTCTAATCAGACTGGTATATTTCCAGAGATTGGCGCGTTCAAACAAACAAACTCTTCAGCTTTATTATTAGTAGGTACTAGCCTCTGCCTGCGTCAAGTTTCTCGCACCCTCGACCCATCCCGTCGCATCGCATCTTCTGGCCGCAGTGTCACTTCGTTTTCGCTTAGCGATCTTTTTGACTTTTTTTTCTTTTTGCTCAGCTCCTAAGGGTCATAGCGTGATGCTCAAGAATGGGGCTATCAAGTGCAAAAAGAATTTTTCTAATCCGACTCGTAGTTTCTGGGATTAGCGCGAAACAAAGCTCCTCAGCTTTATTATTAGTACCTATAGGGGGCCCGTGGCTAAATAAGAACAGCCGCACAGGTCGATCGGTCAGGTTAAGCTACGCTTGCCGCGGTTGGTCTGTGGATGGGTGACCATCTTTACATACCGAGACCCCTCCGTGTCTCGGAAAGCACGTTAAGCCGTTGGTCCCGGCTGTCATTCGTGGGTCTTTGACAGTCGTTACGGGTAGTCAGAAGCCCGAAAGTCTGACAACCAGTCTTACCAAGGGGTATCGTATTACCCAGTAACTGGGTTGTGGAGGTCAGATAGGCAGTCGCTCCATGTAAAATACTGGTATTCAGCTGCATCCGGTTAGACTGGAAGCCGACCCCAACGTAGTTGGGAAAAGGCTAGGCAGATGATGATGAGATTTGACTTAAGTAGTAGGTAGACTATCAAATTTAACATATCCAAAGCGGGGGTGCTAAAAGGGGGGACTAATAGTAGATACCTAATTTTTGATGCAAGGGTGCAAAATTTGTCATTACAGCCGAGGCGAGATTGCAGCCCGAGCTGAAGGCGAGTGTGAAATGAAGACGAGATTGCAATGACAAATGTTCACGCTATATCAATCGACGATGTTCAATTCCACACACTTGCAAAGGGATAAGGGAAAGCGAAATAGTTCAGTAAATTACTAAAAGCAGTAGATAATTGACGGAGCGGCCTTATTGGCCCAGGGAACCAAACTAGGTCTGTCAGTTCTTTGTGTGAAATCCCTGCCCAGGTTGCGATATCCAAGGCGTTTATGAAGTTCATACTCATAGCACTCACAGCTAACGTACGTGTTGGCTACTGCTACCTGGCTGCCAACTCCGGTATTTACTAGAAGTAACTCATTCCGTTTGTTGGCAATTTACATGACATTTATTATCCTCTGTGGCGGTCATTTCCAAGGCTGTGAATATATTGCCAAATACCGGGTTTCTATAGGAAGGTAACTGTACAGTAAGTAGGTACTTACCAACCTACCTAACTCACATTTATCGTGACAATAGCAACCTACCTATACTAATACTAACAGTATTAGCCTGTTGGTATCATGCCACTACTGTACAAGGCCGCAAGGGCCTGCATCCCCGTGAAAAAAGAAATAAAAAAAGGTTAATTGGAATCAACAAATTTTCATGTTTCAAGTTTCCATGACTTCCAGCTCTTTCGATCCAGGGCTGAAGTAGACCTCTGGTCGTTTTTCTCCATCTCTTCTCGCCATCTTCTATGGGGTCTGCCGTCTGCCGCGGCGCATTCTGGGTGTGTCAGGGCGCCACGTACTCATCGGGCTATCAACTTCATCATCATCTGCCTAGTCTTTTCCCAACTATGGGCTATCAACCTATTATCATTTATTTAGGTACTATCAAACTTCCCGTGCTTGTTTGTAAAATTTTGCCTCAAACGGAACCTGACTCGTCGTTCAATACAATAAATACCCAATAAGCATAACACATGACATGTACATACCTAACACGGGGACGAACATTTTTGATATTATGAATTACAAACTACTAAATTCGACTCCTTGCTTATTAATAAATGATAAGTTAGTTTGATAGTTGTATGGTTAGGTCAATAATACCTGCTATCTAAAGAATACATAGGAATGCATGTAGGTCAATGATATAAATAAATTGAAGAGTGTAGGTACCTACGTAAACGATGCAGGTTCACGCGTGACCACAATCACGACGTGTAAATTTACTGAAGAACACGTTTACATCTATTGAACTGGTTGACGAATGAGTTCATTGAAATCTGAACTACCTACGTTCCCACTAAAAACGTTTGAAGGCCCATTAATTAGATAACCATTTAACATTGTTTTTCGTTTTCCGTATTGTGCCAAAAAGTGAAATAAACATCAAAACGTGCTTTAATGATAGATCATTGCCACTACTCATTCTTGTCCTACTTTTAAAAATAAATGCTGGGCAAAGACCTCTCCGCATGACTTCCAGCTCCTTTGATCCAGGGCTAAAGTGGACCACTATTCATTTGTTTTCTCCAGCTCATCCCGCTATCCACGTAATGGTGGTTATTTTGGCCCACCGCTCATTGGACATACGATGATACGACACATGTGTTTAAAATAAATTATTATCTAATTACCAGAGACGGTGTAAGTCCAGCAGAAGCGGCAGCTGCAAGTCTGCCAGCCAGTCCGTCAGCTACAACCCTCGTAAAGAAAAAGGCAGGAGGAGCCAATGAGGTGCGCGAGCGCGCTGCAGCCGTGCGTACACGCAGGCTAATGAAAGAATTGAAAGAGATCCAGCGGATACAGAACAGCCGGCCTGATCCTGTATTCACGGTGAGTACCTACCGGCGAAATACAAAACATGTTAGTTTAAAATTCAGAAACCCAGTGCTATATCAGATTAGGTACCTAGTCCTGTGTCCTACTAAAATCATTAGGTATAGGCATGCTACAGACGTTCGAGTCGGCACAGCCGTGCGGCAAAATCGAATACTTACCTATACAACGTGTTTTTCCCATAACTCTAGGGGGTCATTGTACTCATCATTATGAACAACATTTACTATGGGTGGGCCAAAACCTGAAATCGCGAAAAAAAAATCAGCTGTTCCCTACATGTTTGTTCGTATAACTCGTCAAAATGTAGGGAACACCTTATATATATTTTTTCGCGATTTCGGTATTGGTCCCATAGTAAAAGTTGTTCATAATGATGAGTACAGTGACCCCCCTAGAGTTATGGGATATAAAAAAACACGTTGTATAATCTATTAGAACAAAATCTGAATTGTGCCGAGACGAACGGAGTTTGCTGATCAGCACCAGACGACTCATTCGGCTCGTGCTGCCTCAGCCAAATAAATGTGTATCAGCTTTGTTTTTCCACCTTTATGTAATGCCGAATCAAATTATCTTAGCACCCCTTATATTTTTTGCAGAAACAAATTTTTTGCACATTCCTATTTTCTATCTATAGTGTAAAAATATCACGCAAAGTAGACTTACGTTTGGAATGCGATTGTAAATGAAGCCGTAATGAAAGGTGCGAAATAAAAAGCCATAAGGAATTCACGATGTTATGAGTATGACTCTCATAATAATATTTATGTATATGTAGAGTATCTCTATCTCCGTTATGTAGTATCTACCTACTGATTATGCAACAGCAAAACGTTTTATACAATTGTTTATGGTTTCTCTTTGTTAATCGGTTAAGTTACTCAACCGTTTCGTTTACATTTTGCTTGGCGCCTTCACTTCAATCAAATAAAACACAAGGATTATCTACAAAAACACGGCACGCTTAGATTCAAGGACTCCAAACGCACATGTAGGTATTACGAAGATTAAGTCATAAATCTTAGTATAACGGGCAGTTATTATTTTCTCACTAGTTCAGTATTAAAGAGCAGGAGGTAGGTACCTAGGTATCTAATCAACCTTAATGGATAACTGTAGAATTGGTAGGTACCTATCTACGAACGACATCGACAGTTCGGTTCGGTAGGACTGGCCGGGGCCATCTGTGCTGTTTTGTTCACTTCTCTTCCAAAATGTCATGCACGTAGTAAGTACACCACCACTGATTACAAGAGGCTTTAAGTACCTTTTGTCACAATATAATATTATGGCAGGTCTGTGACAAGCCAGCTAAGATAGCACTCTGCCCAGCCATTCAGTTCCTTTATCATGATGGTTCGGAATTGTTATACTTTGTTCAGCTTGACATGACCACGATCCACGATAGGACGATCAGAATATTAAAGTAGTATACTAATTATATAAAATATCTTATCTATATAATAAAAATTAAAGACTGTTCGTTGGTAAAACCTGGATGATGCTGGCACTGGAGCGTGGGGATTCTCACAAGTAAAGATTGGCCTATTTGTGCCCCAAAGCCCATCAGTGGGTGAAGTCGGTCTTTGGATGATGGTGATGAGTCTAATAGTATAAATTTTTGTTCCAGGTGGAATTGGTAAACGACAACCTGTTCGAGTGGCACGTGCGCCTGCACCAGATCGACCCGGAGAGCGAACTATCGAGCGACCTCCGCGAGCTTCACATTCCTAACATACTACTGCATCTGATATTCCCAGAGAACTTCCCCTTCGCACCGCCTTTCATGCGGGTTATCGAACCCAGGATAGAGAAGGGTTTCGTCATGGAAGGTGAGGGTTCTTATCTTTTAATGGCAGCAGACTACGTTTACCAATATATCAGGTCAAGAGTCTTTCTCTATAAAGGACTCCAATTAAGGTACAACTCCGAGCTATACCTTCAGTCATAGGTACTTTGCCCGACTGGAACATAAAAGTTCGGAACCTCTCTTCTAGCCTTATTGTGTTCCACTATTCATGTTATTTTATTAATCGTTTATTAAGGTGGTGCAATTTGTATGGAACTGCTAACCCCACGCGGCTGGGCTTCCGCGTACACAGTAGAAGCTGTGGTGATGCAATTCGCTGCATCTGTGGTGAAGGGGCAGGGCCGAGTGGCGCGGGCGCCGCCGAGACCCTCCTGCGAGTTCACGCGCCGCCGCGCCGAAGAAGCATTCCGCTCGGTCGTCAAAACACATGACAAATACGGTTGGGTCACGCCGGCACTCTCCGATGGTTGAGCTGCTAAGGTACTCGATCCTTATCTTCTCCTTATACATATTATAGTTACAGTAACTACACATTTTTTCTTTCAGCCCATTCACATCATTACTAATTTATGTGCAGTGATTTTTAACATTGACCCATATACGAGTCCTCACGACTGATCACGAGCTACATTTCGTAAGAGCATCATTTATCAATTTAGACGACGACGTCCACGAATTGGAGGGCTCTCGATAGGATTGCTACACAAATATCTAGTGTTATAAGCTAGAGCACAGATAATATAATACTCTAGGCTAGAGTATAGCTTATAACACTAAGTATTTGTGTCTAGCTGCTAAAATTCATTAATTCATACTAACATGAATGTTTTCTTTTCGCAGTTTGAGCTGATCAACATTAATGCAGAACAGATCTCCTTTAGTTATTTTTCAAGAACAATTTTTAGTCGTAAATAGTGCAAATTTTGATATTGCTCTGCTCTGTGTAATTAGTCTATATCATCTTGTCTAAAATCAGTGGAGTGTTTTAAGTAAAAAAAAAATACATTCAATATAAGTCTAGGGTGAAATGGGGACGATGCAATTTAATATTCTAAAAAGAAGTTTATTATAATAGGTACATATACTAACACTACATTGTCACAAAGTGTATGTTATACTGGTTACAAAAGCACCTCAACACGCCAACCTTCTACAGTATTCTCTAACTGTGTGGTATTAAGAAACCAAGATCACGACTGCCCCCCTTGTTTGTGACCAGTCATTAAGCAGACTTGGAGCCAAACAGCAGTGCAAGGAGTTTGGGAGTGATACTGTTACAGACAATGTTTGAAAACAATATTTAGCTAATAAATGTGGTCTCTTCATGCATTTCCCGTCTATGTGTGTAACTTATTATGTTGTGCCAAACTCGAATGCTCATTGCCTATTTTGTAAAGCTCAATTTTTTCGAAACTTCCCATTAAATTTTTAAATATTCCATTCCAAAAGTGCTCTAAATTTTGAATTGAAATTGAAAATTAAATATTTTGCAGATCAAAAATATTGATGTTTTAAAGGAAATGTTTCCGTCCCAAAGTCATTTAATCATTTTGATAATATTAGAAATTTGTAGTTTTTAAAATCCACCAAAATGATTCTAAAGTATGGTAGTTTGTCATTTCATCTTTGATCTATTCTTTGTATTTATCTATACAATACCTGAAATAAATAAGTGTACTTGTATGTAATACCTAATAAAACAATCTAGGCTGCATGCTTTGTGTAAAGTCTGTATTAGTAAAACTGCAGCTATTTCATGAGTAGTGAAAAGCTCAAAATAGTTAATAATTTTTAAATTGTGAAATGAAAGGCTTGTGGTAAAATTAATGTAAATTAGGAAAAAAAAATAGAAAATTGATGTTGTTAATTTGTGTGGTGAACCAAAGATGTTTTATTTTTATGTAAACTTCATTCAGCGCAAATCTGTGTAAATTATACTTTGTCTATATGTACAATGTTATAGGTGTAATAATAAATACCTGCTCAAATGACGACTTGATTTTAATTTAAAAACATGCTAGCATCACCCCTTGTAAGCATCTCACGAAAACTGACATTTAGCATAATACAAAATTATAAATGCATATCAGTAGTTGTATAAAGTTTTACAACAAAATAAATGTTTAACCACTCAGGCTAAAAGGAACTTAACATAATTATGTGCCCATTATCCTGAATGCAGACTGTACTTTTCTTAACAAATAGGCACATTTTACAGGAATGAGCTCAGATATAGTTCTCACTTCTTAGCATGGCAATAACATTCACTGACCCACCTACATTTTCTAGCAATTTTTATTTAAAAAACTGAAATAAATCAATATCTATTGTGATCTTCAACATGTTCCAAAAACAAACATCCATATACATGTTGGGTACATTTAATGTTGGGTTCCTAAAAAGCACTGCTATGGCCATGCTAAAATGCAACAACTTTATCAATTGAAAGAAATGTTGTACAGTGTAATCACTTTATACAAGAAATGAAAAATAATATTAGTAGATATAAATACAAGATGGAAACTATCACAAGCCAGATCAGAGCCCTCCTCTCAGTGCCAGCACTAAGTGGAGGACTGACCCTCCTTGAACTTTGTAGTCTTGTGCTGTCTTCTCATCATTCCTGGAAAAGAAACAATCATCTTTGATAAATAAATTAAATTTGTTTGAATAGTCAACATAGTTGCTAAAATGGCTATCACAGGTAGATCCTGGATGAGACTGGCACAGGAATGTGTAAATTGGCAAAAACAAAGAGTGGCCTTTCAGTGGGTGAACTTAGGGTGTGGTCATATTAATGATCCTGAGTATACATTTTAAAAAAGATTGAATAATTCTAAATGAAGTTGACTTAATTCAGAATTACTCTAGCAGGTAATGTTGTTGCTGCTGCTGTAAACAACTTAGTCATGAACATGATTTTGAAGTCTCTCAGATCACTGTTTTGAAACAGCTATAAGTAAATCAATTTAATCTGATTTTGAAATAAATGGCAGTATTAATATTGCAAGCATGAATCAAAAAAGTAGTCTCGTGCATCTCACTTGTTTTCATGGCTTTTCTATTTTTTCGAGTGAGAGTATTGTATTTTCTAAACTGACTAAACGATGTAATGCCCAAATCGGTAACAAAGAAACAAGTTTACAAGAATACTTACATCTGTTTTCCGGAAAATATAAGACGTTGTTGCTGTGGTGGAATGCCTTCTTTTTCTTCCACTCTCTCTTTGATCCTTTCTACTTTATCTGTAGGTTCTATGTCTATCTCAATTTCCTTTCCCGTGAGCGTCTGAGAAAGAAATGAGGTTATGAATTGTAAATAATAATACCTTCAACCAATTATATCGTCTGTAATATGTCTTACCTTCACTTTAATCAACATATTGATGGAGTTATTTGTTTAATATCAATAACTAAACCACTAAAATCAAGGTTCTTTGCAAATAATGCGCTCTAATTCGGTACGGTAAAATATTTAGTCAGTTTTGCAAGTTTTGCTTGCTAATGCTAATCCTTTGACATTTTGTTTGGCACATTTGACATTGTCAAATTGACAGTTTAGAGTTGTGCTTAGCTGACGAAACTAAACGAATGTTTTCGATTGGAAAGAAATGGGATAAAAAATTGCCAATTTTCGCCACTAGTAGCAACAGCAGCACAATAGGGGGGCGCCGACTACCCGATATATTACTTTACTCTATGGCACCGACCTACTAGTGGCGCCCTCATCGTTTGTTTGGTTATTTCTTTTATTTTAGAATGAAAATGCAGAAAATAAGCACGTTAAGTTGTGCTCCTCAACATTATACGTTAACATTATTATAAACGATAGTTTTAGATTGTTTAGTTATATTATAATCATAAAAACGGAAAATAGTAGCCACTATTATCCGTTTTAAGGTTTTAACTTTTAGGCGATTACCGGTTTTTACTATAATTCAACTGTAGGTTGTTCGGAAATCATTTAATCAAAGACCAAAGGCGACAAATTGTCAATAATGTCAATGTCAAAAAAATTTCGTTTATTTATTGTCAATCTGCTCGAGCTCCTTAGTCTAAGGGCGCGTTCCGAATTGAGGACATAATCGATGTAATCGATTTGAGCGTGCTAAAACCCGTACCGAATTGGCGTGAGCGCGATAACGATGTCCCGTGAATCGTCATAGATGACGTCATGGCATGCGCCATCTTGCGATAACGCCGACCATGCCTCGTACAAATATCACCGTGAGCGCTGTCAAAAATGAGAGTGTGTGTGTGTGTGAGGATGAGGATGTGTCAGTGTGTGTTTTGTTTTGAGTTGCACCATATCTTTTTAATAACGTGGTATTTTCGAAATTGTGCTTCTGGCTGACAGTCGCCACCTAAACAAAGAAAAGGAAGAAACGTGTGGTGTTTTTATGAAGAAATACTGCTGTAATATCTTTTTGACACCGAGTAAGCACTGTGAGCGCGCTAACGAGTGTTCCGAATTGTTGACAGCTCTCAGCTGTCATAATCGTGATATCCATTATGGCCGCCTTCCGAATTGGCCAATATCGCTCACAGCACTCAAATCGTCTCACATGCGTTCCATAATGGATATCACGATTATGACAGCTGAGAGCTGTCAACAATTCGGAACACTCGTTAGCGCGCTCACAGTGCTTACGCGGTGTCAAAAAGATATTACAGCAGTATTTCTTCATAAAAACACCACACGTCTCTTCCTTTTCTTTGTTTAGGTGGCGACTGTCAGCCAGAAGCACAATTTCGAAAATGCCACGTTATTAAAAAGATATGGTGCAACTCAAAACAAAACACACACTGACACATCCTCATCCTCACACACACACACACTGTCATTTTTGACAGCGCTCACGGTGATATTTGTACGAGGCATGGTCGGCGTTATCGCAAGATGGCGCATGACATGACGTCATCTATGACGATTCACGGGACATCGTTATCGCGCTCACGCCAATTCGGTACGGGTTTTAGCACGCTCAAATCGATTACATCGATTATGTCCTCAATTCGGAACGCGCCCTATGGAACGCATGTGAGACGATTTGAGTCAAAGAGTACTTTGTATATACGGAAATAGAGAGCCATCTGACGCGATTTGGATGATAACAGATTGAAAAAGCGCCCTCTGCGATGAAAATACTAAACTACATCCGTGTCAGTATTTCATTCGCGCGACCTCTGGTCCAATTGTTTGCATCTAAATATTCTTGTAACAGAGCTAATAAAATTATACCGTTATAAGTATTCAATATAGGTATTCAAAATCTGTTACAAAATGTTTAGATATTATTTGAATTACATTAATCTAAATAATTGGGAAATAAAACAATATTGATACTTTCATTTCTTTTTGTAAGATTTATTGTAATATATTTCAGCCATACTCTGAAGAACATTATTACTGTCTTTTTTTCTTTTTCCACATAAAACTTTATTTACATCATTGCAATATGATCGTATAAAAAATCTTACTGTATAATTATACAAAAACTGTATAAGAAGATTTTTGTGTTCTTCACAAGTGGTGATACACTTTGTATCAATGTTTAAATATAAAACAGTTTTTATATATTCTTTTAAGTTTTTTGTTGAGAAATTATCTTGTATAATTATATGGAATATGTCTTGAATTTGTGAAATTATATAGATAAAACTTTCATTTGGGTAACACAACCAACCACGCCCAGAATATTCTCTGCACCTCAAATATTCGTCGTCTTTATTTTTATTCATTAATGTATCATTACAAGTTTTACAATTTTAAAAAATTCTTTTTTTGCATATTTTTAATAGAAATACACTTACATATGTTAATGACGCCATCCCCTTTACATCGTCTTTTTTTTCCACAATAGGGGATGGGTTTATTAAGAGGTGTTGCATATTTAATTCCTGGACTGGTTGGTCGGTTTTTTCACTAGGACCTAGTATATAGGACTGTAAAGATTCACAAAAATCCTCTTGACAGTTTGAACCAACTGCATGAATGCTTTTTAAATTGTTAATCATGAGCGCAGTAAATGACGACTGGAATGCGCTAGGACTTGGGTTATTGTTCCTGCAGCCATGACTTCTTATAGACCCAAAGAAGTTTTCAAGGGGATCCTGATTCAAATGGCGAGTCCAAATTGAAGTTATTTGATGTTCTTGGGATAATTTTTTTATTAAATATTCTAAGCCTTCAATAGTCCACACAAAATTTGTCAGTGACGGTATATTTGTGGACTTACCATCATTGGTTACAAATCTCATTGATTTTATTATTGTTTTGGCTTCATGCCACAACTTAATATGGGCTGAATTTGGCGTTACTGGTTTTAAATATGGTTTTCCATGCTTGGTCTTTTTTTCGTAACTCCCATTCATGCTGTCAAATATTTTGTCAAAAAACAGCAGTAAATCTGCTGTATCTTTGCACTCGGTGGGCAGAATGCCTCTATCTGAAATAAAAAGAACACTATTAGATAAGGAATGTGTATCTATCGTTTGAACAAGAAGGACTGTTTTCTATTGCAGTGCTACTAGTGCTAGCAACTTATTTGTCCTTTATTATAACTTATGGAAACTACGAGCGAAAAAGTCTATGACTCTATTAGATTTATAATATTTTCAATGTAAGAATAAAAATATCATACCTGCCAGATAGCCCATATTTGATGAAACAGTTTGGCTAAAAACTTGAGTCGCGAATTTCACTCTCATTTTCCCCATCTTCTCGGGAATTATATGTTGTTCAGTCAATTTCGGTACCAATCTAATCCCTTTGTAAGCTGGGTTTTCTGCATATAGCAACCGAAGATGATCCCATTTGGCCACGCATATTTTCTTGTCTTCATTGATATATTTCAAATTTTTGTTTATCAGGTTATTCCTGATCCCCTTCAACAGGTGAGGGGGATCATATAATGGTATTATTTCGCTTCCATTAACGTCAAAAGTATTCCTTCTCAATTCAGCCCCAGCCACCAACAAATTTTGACGTTTGTCTTCAATAAGGCTTTTTATAGCTTTTTGGTTGTTAGTGCCTTGGTCACACACTGTCGCAATGACTTGGAAGCCAGCTTCTTGCAATTTACTAATAATTTCTATTATAATATTTTTTAAAACAGTTGCTTTTGTGGCTCCATTGCAAAACGTATAAGCAATAGGTTGCTTATAATTTTTAATTAACCCCCTAATCATGAATACAGTAGCATGGTTGGCAAACTTAATTATATTTTCATCTAAAACAACACCATATATTTTGTCTTGAGTTTCATTATAATTTACATTGTCTTGTAAAGAAACCTCATCAAATAACAAGACGCAATATGTATCCTCCTTCTTTATTGTTTTAGATTTATTTTTTAATTGATGAAAAACTGTTTCATTTATTCCTGGTGTGATTACCGCTTTCCTTACTATTTTTTCTAAAGTTTGTGGTGCTGGGAGAAGAAGGATTTTCCTGAGTAATCTATAAGCTTTCGGGCTTTTTTTATATATAAACAAAGATGTAATTTTTTCTTGAAGAGTGAATCTGCGCCCCTTGGTTTTTTTTTGTTGCTCCCGAAATTGCAGCAATGTTAATATCCTTCCTGCACTTGTCATATTTTCGATTGTTTTTAGAAACGACTGGTTGGTCATCACATTGCTGGACATTTTAACCGATGCTGCGTACTTTTTACATGTATTGCGGCACCTGCTTAATTGTATTTGCATGTTTCTTAATTTTTTGTATAACGTTTCTTCCTGTTTTGAAACCGGTACTCTTTTTCGTAGCCTTTTCATAGGTTGAGCTATAAAAAACAAATCAACATTTTAGCAAGAGTCTAATATCTTGTTAAGTATAAAGACGAATATTATTTTTTTACTTGACCAATACTCTAGTATTGCATTGCAGTAAGTATTGCAGTTTTTTGTAGGAATCATTTCAGTTTCACAATTACAGATATCGCTCATTTGGAGCAACATCGACGTAAATGTATTTTTTCCCAAAAATGAGTTAAATATGACAAAACACTAGGAAAGCAAAGTCGTAAAAAAAAGTAGCAGTTACGTCGATGTTTCTCCAAACGAGGTATATGTTGATACTTCAAAAACAGCATGTTTGAGTCAGTTACATATGTATACTAAATTGCAAGTGATGATAAAAAAATGTAAGAGTAAGTGAGTACCTGATAAATCTGAATTTTTGCGGGAATAATTAACCCCAACTGAGGAATTTTGAGTTGATTTATTTTCAACCAACAAAGGAGCTGAAAAAATAAGGTAAGTTTTTTTTTTATGTAGATACACAGCCTAGGATTACGACAAAAATAATTGATTGCATTTGAATTTAAAATCAATTGGGGAAATTTGACAGGTAAGGTTTTGAATAACCTGGTGTGTCACACATAAATCATCATCTGCCTAGCCTTTTCCCAACTATGTTGGGGTCGGCTTCCAGTCTAACCTGGTATGTCACACATAAAAGGCTACCATAAATTTTAAAAATGAAAGAAAAAAAAATGTAATTCACTATCTACAGCATCTTAATTAATACAGCCAAACTACAATCTCCAAGTGTGCATAAAAACCTTAGAATAGAAAAAGCAATACTTCATTTATTGTTAATTTAATATTTAGGTACCTGTTATCATTTGTTCTACTGGATCAGTAGTGCTTAAAGGCTTTTGTGTAGGCATCTGTACATCTGAGATACCAATGTTGTATTCAATGTCCATAGTAGTAGCTTCTGTAAGGAGAAACATGTTAGTATTATTCATTTGACATGTGAAACATTCAGTAGTAATAGGTTAGCAGCGAGAGAGGTATTTAATGCCAACTGTTTCTTATAATGAAAATGATGAGGACAGTATTTATGACAACTACTTGTTGTGTGCAGAATCTTTGATATTTCAAATTCCTCAATCCTATACACAAATTAAAACCAGGGATGATAAGCATCTATGGGAAAATGCTATCAAAGAGGAAATCAATTCACTTATTGAAAATGATACGTGGACTTTAGTACCAAAGCCAGATAATAGAAATATTATCGATTGTAAGTGGGTATTTACAGTTAAAAATGATGAGTTTGGAAAACCCTTGAAGTATAAAGCGAGATTAGTAGCTCGTGGTTTTAGTCAGAAATATTTGATTGATTATAACGAAACGTTTGCACCTGTTGCAAGGATTGCAAGTTTTAGACTAATATTAGCTTTAGCGAATCAATTTAATTGGCTGGTCCACCATATGGATGTAAAAACAGCGTTTTTGAATGGGAAACTGAATAAGGAAATCTATATGGAAATTCCCGAGGTTATCCCGGCTGGAAGCAATATGGTTTGCAAATTAAATGAGTCATTATATGGATTGAAACAGTCTGCACGCTGCTGGTTCCAAATGTTTGAGCAAGCTTTGATAAAAAGGGGTTTTCAATACTCATCAGTGGACCGGTGCATTTTCATTTTTAATGCAGGTCATGTTTTAAAGAATATTTATGTATTACTTTATGTTGACGATCTTGTGATTTCAACCGCAGATATAAATACTATGAACAGTTTTAAAACATACATAATGAACACTTTTAAAATGTTAGACTTAAAAGAAATCAAATGTTTTCTGGGAATCAAAATAACCAAGTCAGAAAACAAAGTTACTTTGGATCAGGAAATGTACATAAAACCAGTTCTTGAGAAGTTTAACATGAGCGACTGTAATTCTGTCACTACACCCCTTGAAAGTAAACTAGATTACGAAGCATTAAATTCGTGTGAATTATCAAGTGCCCCTTGTAGAAATCATATCGGGTGTTTGATGTATATCATGCTGTGCACTCGACCTGACCTAAGTTTTTCTGTTAACATCTTGAGTCGATATGCAAGCAAAAACAACTATTCATTATGGTCACACTTAAAAAGGGTCTTGCGTTATTTAAAGGGCACTATAAATCTCAAGTTAACATTTAAACGAAATGATTACAAAAATATTCTAAGTGGCTTTGTTGATTCTGACTGGGATAGTAATACAATAGATAGAAAAAGTACTACGGGTTATTTGTTTAAATTATTTGATCAATGCACAATATGCTGGCAAACAAAAAGGCAGCATACAGTGGCAACATCATCCACTGAAGCAGAGTACATGGCTCTATATGAAGCAATAAAAAAAAGAATCTCTGTGGTTAAAGTCATTAGTAACAAGTATTGGCATTGAGATACCAGATTCTATTTGTATTTATGAGGATAATAATGGATGCATAAGCATCGCGAATAATCCTACTAGTCACAAACGATCTAAACACATTGATATTAAGTATCATTTTTCTAGAGAACAGGTTGAGAAAAATGTGATTAAAATGGTTTATGTTCCTACAGATAACCAGCTGGCTGATATCCTGACAAAATCATTACCCGCGGTGCGTTTCACCGAGATGAGAATGAAGCTCGGAGTGACGTTGTAATTATATTCAACGTGGATAAATAAAATGTTAAGGATATGTTAATTATAAGAGCTTGGTTATAATAAGTAGATGAATAACAATAATAGTATCCAGTTAAAATGGATAAATTGATTAATAATGGTTTGATTAGGTTTTTCTGGGTTTCCCTAATCCTGCGCAACAAATGTTGGACCATGATGAATGTATTTCCAGTGAGAGAGATAAATTGGAGGTGTGTGATTTTGTAATTGTATAAAGATGTTTGATATCTTTTATCGTAATTAAAAAGGATTTATTTTTGAGGGGGCTTGGACACAACAACAACACCCCCTTTTGGAGTATAGCAAAAACAAATCAATCCTACTTCAACACTATCGTCTGTCTCATTCTAACTCATAAATATTATTTATGTATCCGAGCCCGGCCTTAACACTTGACCGAAATCCTTACTTTCTCATAGTGACTCTACTCCTCTATTAGCCTTGTGTGGGATCACACGTCTCACATAATATTAGTAAACACACCTTCCAATATATAAATAAAAGGATTAATAAACGTATTATTGAAATCCTTAGAATGGTCTTTCCTTTGGTGTTCCTCCATTAACCCTAACAATATCAACCATAGTATTTAGGTATGTGAACTCACTTGTAACACTAGCAACATGTGCCTGGAGCACTGACTGTGCCACATTTTCTTTGTTTCCAATATTTTCAGTAATTGACGGCATACTTTCTTGCAAGAGATGATGACTCATATTAAATTCTGGGCCAAAAAGTTCAATGGTGCCTGAAAAATGCCATGAATTAAGTAATTAATATGTGTACAGGCAAAAGCAATAATAGGTGTACACTATAGAACTACGTCACAGTACATTATTTCATTATTTGATTACTTCATTTCCACTGTTTGTTTGTTTGCTATGAAATCAATTCAATGCGACATGCTGCTACAATGTATTAATATTATTGGTTCTGACTGTATTTATCAACTGCACATCTGTTTATTGACATACGGTCAAACATACTTGTAACAATAATAATATGTATGAAAAAGGATATCAGTGGTATCTTTGAGGTCAGAGTGCAAAAGGTTGTTGATGCAATTCTTAGTACCTACGTCTAATTAGACATTCTAAATTATTAAAATAATATACAGAAATGAATATCCATATCTTTGTATGTCAACATACATTTGTTATAAAAGCCAACTAATATGACATGTCTCTAAGCATGTCTAGGTTAAGTGATTCATGAAATATCTATACAATCATTGCCACAAAAATTATAATTCAGAATATGTGAGTATGACTACAAGAAATAGCGAATAATGCTTATGAGTATTATTTGTATAAAATAATCAAAAATCTAAATAAATACCTGTAGATGTTGAAGGTTTATTCTCGACAGCACTGAGGTGTCTCCGGTCTCTTACAGTAAACTGAGGAATCTTGTGCAAATCTAAAACAAAACGACAAGTCCTGTTACGTTACTCTTTAGTATATGAAAATAAGTTTTAAGACATATGATAACTATCCAGTTTTTCAAAGATTAAATCTAAAATAAACTATAATTTATATAAACCCCATACCATAACTGATAGCATAATAAAATTAAACTTGATAATTGACAGTTCTTATTGCATGTTGATTACATTAACACATTATGTCTATAAGTAGCAACTATTCTGTCGTGTTATTAAAATTTAGCAAAGTGTCTAACTCACCCTGTAGATGCTTTCTTGGTATAGCTGATCGGCTCAATTTGTTGTACCGACAGCAATCTTTAATTTCAAAATGTCGATGACAAACTCTGCGATTGGCATAGATGTACAGATTATTCAGGCCCAATATATCTCCTCCAACAGCCATTACCCATGATCTAAATCGATCTGGATACTTAGCGGGGTTGGGAAAGAGATGTAGCACTGGATGTGAATCTGGAAAAGTTTGTTGACTTGAATTATTATTTGAGTTAACAGATCAGACAGGTCAGTGGCGTGATGCGATGCAAATTATTTGTAATTCCAATTCGGTAGATTTGATGATACTACTACACCGCCAAAATATTATTCCAAATGTTTTGATGTAAAAACATTTCTATATGCAAGTACCTCCACTTCCTACACAACCAGGCACGCAGCAAAGTTTCTGTGACATGATTGCACACCACACAACACAAATGTCCACAGAAAAGAGTCCTGTCTCACAATGCAAGTCCTGAGTCTTGCCTCAACGTATTCAAGAGTCCTGTCTCAAAACCTCGACGCTAAGCCGGAGGAAATAAATCAACTCAACGAACTTAGCGGAGAAAGCGCACTGCACTGCACACGTTTATGTACAATAAATTAACACTACACACATAGAGTTAACTTAGCGGTACAACGAACGATCATAGCAGAACGACATCAAAACAACAACAGCCATTTTTGTTTATTACTTGCCAGTGCTGCCAGGGCATATATTTAAATATCTCTAAATTCTTACCAAAGTATGAAAGATCTTTTTATTTCAAAATTTAAAAAAAAAAAAATGACTTATTATCATGGACACGTATTTTTATATTTAATTTATTCTAACAAACCCTATTTTTACAATAAACACTTAACTCCATTAGAACTAATCAAACTTCTATGTAGCAAATAATGAATTAATTATGGCAACACATTCTAAACAGTACTACTAATATTATACCATTTATTTAGGGAGAACATTGTAAACCTTAGTGCAGTATTAAGTTGTGACTATTTTTTATTTTACTACATTGTACGCCACACTAGCGCCTCTGGTTTTACAATACTAAACTAATAGATTAAAATACTACGAAATTGTAAAGCTATAATAAGCAGCTGGAGAAATATCTTTTGTACGTCATCTGTAATAAGTTGGGTTATCACGATGCTGTTGCAGGGTTTCTACTAGTAAGATTGTAAGGCATGATTTGAGTGCTGTGAGCGATATTGGCCAATTCGGAAGGCGACCTAAGGCTCCAGCTATTTGTTTTGTATAATTTGTATTCTGTCTTGTTTA
Source organism: Gortyna flavago (assembly GCA_963669345.1). NCBI lineage: Eukaryota > Metazoa > Arthropoda > Insecta > Lepidoptera > Noctuidae > Gortyna > Gortyna flavago. Next base: position 7,041,371 of record OY770128.1, on the reverse strand, counting down.
TTTCCAAAGAATGCCAAAGGAAGTTAAATAATTTTATCCTGGCTTATCAAACCATAACGGTACGGTAAAAAATGTCACAGCTCCAGCCAATATTCAACCGAATAGAAAAACTTACCCATGCAGGTAATTTGTTGTCACCATGTTGTTACATTGTTTTGTTGCTATTTCGTTGTTGTTTTTGCGTTAAACATAAATTCTCTTTTCTTATCTATTTCAGAAGGGCATAGCGAAGTTGTTTCGTTACTCAAAGATATCGCCATAAATGAAAATCAGTTGATATCAAATGACTCTTTTAGAATATTAAAATCGTTTTTACAAAATATATTTAGTGCTATAGACGAACTTGCTACTGAGCTAAAAAACGACGAAACTATTCTGATCAGTGTGAAAAACCAAAAACTTTTACGAACCTGTTTTCAACTAATAACATCACTTGGGATTTCACCATGTCTGATACCAGGGCTTGGATTAAAGTTGTCAAAGAGATGTCTCACCGGGGCTATGCTTCCAAGACTTTCCCTAAGTGACAAACAAAAGTATGAGATGCTTGTAGACTGCACAGATTTCATCACAAGAAGTTACAGTGTGTCAGCCCTCAAAACTATAATCATTACTCTGCACCTCTCAGATTATTTGGCAGCATTGATACAGCTGTCATTTGCACCATTTAAAAAACCGGGCACATACAATAATTTTACTATGACTCAAGAAATATATGATAAGCTCAGTGAAGACAGGAAAAAGTATGTCAGTGTTTATAATCATCTTGTAAATAATTGTTTTCAACCTATTCTTATGAAGGAGCTATTGGTCCTACAGAGTGGTACAGAGCCGTGTCCCCCAGCATTTGCTAAAAGTGTCATAGCAAAAGAGTTGAGCCAAAGGTTAATAGCTCCAGGAGGCTTACTGAGCTTGATCAGATGTTTTATAGAAAGCTATGAAATAGACACAGGTTTTGAATGGAAGAAAATTGACATGATTTGCCGAATCATAGCAGCAAGACATGGAAGCAGTTCAGAAAGTGAATACCTTGCCAACATTTGTTCTCAGTTGCAAGAGATACTGACTGTGAACAACACACATTACTTAGCAGCAGCTGTAGCGTGTGTGTTGAACTTAAATGACAAATTCCCTCAGGCAGACCCTGTGGTTTTTTTAGTCAATAAGGTATTCCAGGTCTTTGATTACAATTATTTAACAACAAATTGTAATTTGCCTGGTACTGTCATACTATCCCCTCAAGAAGTTGAACAAAAGATAAATGTTTTACATGCTTGTGTGTGTTCCACCAAGCTAGACTGGCCTATTCAACTTTTGGTACCAAACCTATATTTAATTTATTCCATTGGCGTTAAGTGTACAAAGAATGATGAATTGAAAATCAAATTGAAAGATATTATATTAAAAAGTTTAGAGAAACTAAGAAGAGAAGAATTATTTGATATAGTTAAAACATTTTTATTTGGTAAAGAAGTTTTCTGTACTTCAGGAATTCTTGTTGAAGAATTTGATGCTGGTGTTGCTGTCAAATCAGTGGCAAGTCGTGATGATTATGTAAAAGATGAAGCTGTGGTATACTTTATGAGCTTATTTAAAAGTGCAACTGATGATACACTTGTAACAAATATATTTTCAATAGCTTTAAAAGTATTAATAGACTTAAATGATAGAAGACGTAAAATAGGAAATGAAGAAATACTATTCAGTGAGGATGATCCTGTTTTAATAAATGAAACTGATCAACAGTATGCAATCATTCTTCAGTTACTCTCAGAAATATCCACATCACCGAAAATAGTGAATGCTTTAAAGACAAACCCCATGGTTGTGTCTGATTTTGTTGAACATTTTATTTTGAAACAGAATTCAGATAAAGAAGATGAATGTGCCACTATTGCTCTGGTATTACTGAACACGATTTTGTCAAATTCAAATAAAATAGATGTAAGGTTTAGAAATTTAATACCAGTTTTGAGAAGAATAGGCGACAATGATTCAAGCTTGAACAGTATTCTGTGTAAAGAAGCACTGTCACTGATATCTGAAGAAGCACCTCAGAAGAAAGATACGGCATGTGAGAAGGCAATATCTGATATATTTGAAGAGCTGCTGCCTGTTAGAGCTCATGGAATCATTGCACTAACAAAACTCATTGATACTGGAGATGCTGAAACTATTTCTAAGAAACATTATATATTTTGCATCTTCCAGGTATGTTTAAAATCTGTTCTGTACTAGCTGCGCCCCGCGGTTTCATCCGCGATAAGTTTTGATCCCGTCGGAATATTGGGATAAAAATTATCCTATCTCCTAATCCAGGGGGCCTAAAAAGGCCACTTTGGCAGAATCATAATACAATTCATATCACGCAATTTCATCTGTATCACAGTTTTGTATGGAGATTCGTAAAATGCTATAGGTACACCTCTGCCTAACTAACCCTTCAGGGATATATAGGTGTGAAACTATCAAACCGATGAATTGAGTAATGTGAATTGTTTTATGATTCTGCCAAAGAGGCCTTTTAAGGCCCCCTGGATTAGGACATAGGATAATTTTTATCCCGATATTCCCACGGGATCAAAACTTGTCATGGTCTACCCATGTTCCAAATTTCATCCAAATCCGTTCAGATGTTTTAGTGTGAAAGCTTAATAAACAAAAAATCAAATCTTTTCTCTTTATTATAATAAGATTAGATTAGAGTATGTAACTGCTTATCTTCTTTAAGATTTTTTCCATTGCAATGTGAACTAAGTTCTTGATAGGTTAAGAGTGATTTTACTTAATATTTCATTTTCGATATTTTTGCAGGAACAGCTAAAAGATCCAGACTCCTATATCTACCTATCAGCTGTTAATGCTCTAGCGTCGCTCTGCACACACTGCACTGAAGATGTATTGCAAATACTATGTCAAGAGTTCTTACAAGAGAAGAGAACTATGGAACAGAGGAATATTGAAACAAATGAGAGTCAAAATAAAGATGCTGATTTGAGGATGAAGATTGGCGATGTTATTGTTAAAGTTACCAAGAGATTAGGTGAATACGTACTAATTACCTTGATTTAAAATTATGTGAGAGTCCCTTTCTGATCTTATGAGCTCAACTGTCACTAATGAGACACAATTACTTTTTCTATTGTTACCGAATTTAATAAGCTTACCTATCAGACAAGGGGATATCCGATCATTCACTCTCTCCACCCCTCAATCTAAGTTTACTTCTTCAAAGGCAACATTTCAAAATGCAGTAGGCTTTATTTGTGAACTAATGGACATCGGATTCTAGATCTGTTTTATCAAACTAATATTATAAAGGCGAAAGTTTGTGAGTGTGTTTGTATGTTTGTTACTTCTTCACGCAAAAACTATGAACGGATTTGGATGAAATTTGGCACACATATATTCTTTATTCCGATATTCCCGCGGGATCGACACTTATACGGGTAAAACCACGGGGCACATCTAGTTCTTTGAAAATTCTGAAAATAGGTAAAGACATTCATAAAATATAATTTGTTTTTACGTCTCTTGACATTTCTCGAGAGCCTGGGATCCCAGACCTTTGCAAGGCGTGCGAGGGGCCGAAGCCAACTCGCAGAAGCCCAAAAGACAGTTTTTAATGAAATGAGGCACTAAATATAACTTTTTATCATTATAGGTGAAATGGCAGTTGTGCACAAGACTATCTTACTGAACACAATGCTTTGTGGAGTAAATGATGGAGATCCTCTGATCAGGACATCCGCCTTGTCAAACCTGGCTGAAATCGCGCTGGTGCTGCACTACAGAATAGGAAGTATTATATATGAGGTAAAAATATTATAGAAAAATGGTTAAGGCTAAGCGAAAAACAAAGAGGACCTCAGAGCAGAGGAGTTTTTAACTAGGTTTTCAAAAATAAACCTTATTTTTAGAAATTTAAAGTGCAAACGACACCGCGTATGTGCACTCTAATCCCCCCAAAGAGCTGTTTCATGTCTGTGCAGATGTTCATACAACTTTGAATTTTATGGCAAAAATTATAAAGTTTATTGTTCAATATCATCAGAAAATCTTCTGTTCTGCACTCCACTATGGTTTGTACGGAGCCTAATTCCGTGGTGTATGTCGAAGTTAGAGAACTATTATACAATTTGTTCACATTTTGTTTTAGGTGCTGTATTGTATTTGGAGTATAATAGAAACTGACAAAGCAATAGAATGTCGCCGAGCAGCCGTCATGGTCATATCAAGCTTAATAAAAGGTTTGGGCAAGGAGACCTTACTCCAACTAAAAGATAATCTACTCCCTATCTACAGAACACTAAAAAACCTGTATAGAGACAATAATGAGGACACAACTGTTCGTCTTCACGCCCAAATAGCTTTAGAAGAACTAAACGAAATTGTCAGCCAGTTCCTTTCCCCAGAAGTTAAGATGGAAAAACAAATATTTGTACTGGATGAATCACAAGATGTGTTCAAATAAAACACCGTAAGTTTCACATTATTCGTTTTATTCACACTCATTTTTCTATTTGTATTAACTTAAAATTAAATTCAACACAAGCAGACATACGAAAAACATGGAATTTTGTTTAACTACATACTTTTACTGCCATTAACAAGTGATGGAACATAAATATGTACCGAAATGAATTCCAAATTCATTTAGATTCCGTATGCCCGCTCCGCATATGTCTTATAATAATGGATAGTCGATAATATCTATGGCAATCATAGTATTGATGTTAGTGATTCAAGTGCAAAGCAAATACTGGCCACGTTGAATTAAAATGCCAATAGTTTCTACTAAATAAACTTATCAATACATTTAAATTTTTTTTTTCGTACCTATACGAAATACGAACATCTTATCTGGAGTCTTCATATTTTTATTTACATTACTTAGGGCTGATTTTACCAAAGTCTGTTATCTTTTATCCTTGGAATAAAATTAACATCTGACAGTATTTTTATGGAAAAACTGTCAACAAATCAAAGTTTATGCGCAGGATAAGACTTAAACCTAAAAAGTTTGGTCGAATTCGCCCTTATTCAACTTGACCAACATTACGATATTTTCAGTTCGGACAAAACGTGCACTTACACCTATCAATTAAATTAGATCAATCACAATAATATTACAAAATAATCACGCTTCGGACGTATTATCGCCGTCGTTAGGCTTTTTAGGGGTGCCTTCGTCTTTTTCCGACAGCGAAATTGAATATACAGAGCTTTTGTCAGAGAATCTGTCTCTATTCTGTCTGCTGAAGATCCCACTGCGCGCCAACGACGAGACCGTCGCAATAGATATGTTGTCTCTGTCAGCTTGCGGTACCACCTTCCATATTAATAGTGCGATGCCACCAAACGCAGCCACTACTAAGAACATAACCAATGTGACCTCACCGAACGCGCCTGGAATAATAGATCTAATGTAAGGAGGACGGTAATAAATCATAACCGAATCATTGAAGAACCGTTTAGACTATAATATACATACTTTGTTGTGACTCCTCCTTTCTCGCTTCAAGTCTTGCAGGTTGTAGCTCGTTGTAGTCCATGTCCTGGTTCTCGTAGGGTTCAACAGATCCACTCGAAGGTTTATTCTGATGCAGCACGTCCCCAGGGTTGGATTTTGGCAAGTTGATGCCGGCTCTGACTGTTAGTGTCTCGGGTTTGTAGGTACAGAGGACCAAGAACCTGGGAGAAACGTAGAAAATAAATGCTTAATCGAATCAGACCTTTTTTTTTTTTTTTTAAGGATGGGAAATCATCCAATGACCCCTCCCGCTCTGGGTGGAGCGGAAGGGAGTGTCAGACTCTTACTGACTAAAACCCATCCGTGTTCCTTCCTTAGCCCTTTGTATTCCGGGGCAGCGGTAACCCTTTCGGACAATCCCGCTGCCCAAATCGAATCAGACCTTAAGGTTGAGTTCTATCTTGCAGCTCGGTCGTGAAAATAAGGCTTTTTTAACTTCCGATATTCTTTTGACTTACCGTCTTGTGCTGTGCGTAAGAATCGGTAGATTCTCTTGCACAATCACGTAGGTAGCGACTGTAGTGTCGTTCACTTCGGACCCGCACTCGTCGTGGTGTATCCGCAAGATGTACGCATCTTGGGCGCTATTTGGATTGCCCTGGATTGAACATCGCTCCGGGCCACCATCTGCTGCTTCCACAGCGATGCGACCTCCGAAGAATGGACCCGTAGATACTTCAACTTCACTCGCGTGTGGCAGGCATTGTGTAGCACGAGCTGAAACTGGAAAAGCAATATTTTTTAGCGTTTGATCATAAGGGTATCTACATTTATGTCCTTGCAATGGGACCAGGGGGTCTACTCCGAAGTGGTAAATGTATCGTATCGGCCATGTATCTGCCGAATGTTCGGTCATTTCCTACTACGAAGTTCATTATATTCGGTTCGGTCGGTTCCGATCCGACTGAACTTAATTTTGACACTTGTTGTATCGTTACCCTACTCTGAACGAGAAAAGACTGACCGATAATTTGAGTTTGACAAGAGTTACATCGTGAAATTTGTGTCAAAATACACGACAGCAAAGTAGCTACCTTTTGATTTTAATTTTATTGTATATGCTTATTTCATTTTGTACTCCATATGTATTGGCAAAGCATAGTGCACATAATTTTAACAACAATACTATCTATAATCATACCTATGTTAACAGAATAAATGATTGATTGATTGATTTGAGTACCGTAAACTTATCGAATTTCATGAATTATTACAATTTTATTGAGTTTTACATTTTTTTTAAGTGAATGTACTACTTAAAATTGTAGCGAAATGACAGTACGTATGCTTTTGGGTGGAAGAGGCTCTCAGAGAAGAGCGTTTGGAGCGTAGAAGGAATTGCAGATGATCTTATGACTCCTTCACTACCAATTTAATGCCCGACCTTGAGTTTGTAGCTAGTTACAGACTCAGTTGATCACTTTGCCAGGACATAGTGCCCCTGTCACCCTGAAAGCGTAATAGCCATGCAATTGAGCCTGCTACAAAGCTACAAACGTAGATGTAAGATCTAAGTTTTCCACAGCAGTCCACTCACTAGGTATACATATATAGAGATTTTGTTTAGTTCGATGTCTATCTGTTTGTAATTAGTATATCTAGCTTAGTTTTATTATTGTTTTCCATATTCTAATTCAATAACACTGATTAAAGTAAGTTTGTAAGGCATTTTTTGGAATATGTAAGGATTGTCAGATAATTACGTAACTTGAAAATGAGATTTTTTGTTTATGTAGTTTATTGAAATAAATTTGTCTCAAATGATAGAGTTATGTATAAAACTAATTTCCCAATTGGATTTATGTAAATCGGATCACCCAATCCCAAGATATTAAAAAAATTGTGTAAGGAAAATGTACCAACCTAATTTTTTTAAGGTTGATCGTTTTTTTTTTTAAACAGCATGCCCTCTCCACCAATGAACGCACATTTGAAATAGTCAAGGGTGGAGGTGTGTCTTGACAGAGCGGGAGGTGCACTAGAATGCAGATAAAGTAGGCAGAATAATCTTACCCTGCTGTGTTTTGCATAATACCTATAATAATAATAATAATAACCCCATCGCCGTATCTCTACGTTGACGTCATGGTGGGGCTTGCGCGCTCCGAACTCTAGGCCCGTGCCGGAAAAGTTTACTTTGCCGGAACGGGTCTAAGGTGAGGAGCCAGACCAAGAGAGATACAGAAATCCGCAGGGCAGCATGTGGCGAGCTGTTGGGCAGTAGCGACCCCACGGACCCTATCTCCCGGGAGAAGTCTTGTACCTCACCTCTGGCTTGCCTTTATTGGCCGGCTGGAGTGAACAATGACGAGGAACAGAGCTCCCACCTCATTCTTGCCTATATTGGCTGGCTTGAGTGGAGATTCGCAAGGGCAAACGTGCTCGGAGGAAGGAAGTATTCCAGTAAGATGCTGGTAGGGACCTTGACCGTACTTCCGGGATTGTCCTGATAGCCGTGGAATGCCTCTCCACTTCTCATAAGCACCTCAGGACATGTTGCCCCCTTGTCGCTTCGTCACTATGTGCTAGCAACCGTTTCCGGGGGCCCATTATTGAGTGTGCAAGTCACCCCCTGCTATTTTATCCGTGTATATATTAAACATTGATCAGGCAGGGGTCATAGTTCTTCCATAGTTCTTGGCAACCAGTCCACTTTAGCCACCCAAACCCATAGTCCAACTTTATATTTTTCCATATGCTGCAATAGTCCTACACCAACCGGGGGTTGTCCTTAGGTGCACTTGCATAGTGCACACAGGGATAATCGTCGGTTGGTGTCACATTTCATTAAAATTTCCTAAAGGGCCTCTGCGAGTTGGCTTCGGCCCCTCGTACGCCTTCCAAAGGACCGGGACTCAATGGTCCCGAGATATAAACAAGAAAATAATAATATCCTTGGACATTTCACACAACGCCATTTAGTCCCAAGCTAAGCAACCTAATGCTTGTGTTATGGTAACGAGATGGCTGATAAACTACTTATATACTTTTTTTTTTTGTAAATACATACATGTATAAGGGACGGAGCGAGTGCTCCGGAGTTAACCCAAGATGATTTTTGAATCGGAGAACTCTCGGCAGGTGACTTAGCAACCTGTTACATTTGCCACAGATGCTTTGAAGAGGGTACAAAGAGAGAGGGAGATTAATACAATCTTAGAAAATGATGAATAAAATATATTTAATTCGTACCTCCTAAACTAGAACTAATCTTCTATTTGTTACAAGTAAAACTAAAAATAATACAGAATTCAGCGTGGTGCACATTTCTTTCCACAGTCGATGATTCAGCGTACGACTGTCGATCAAGTTGCCTTGGGCCAAATCTCGATGAGGAGAGCATCAATTTGTGCCGCTGTTGGTCTGGACATGGTGACTTTTCTTGCAGAATGTTTGTTCATAATTTTCATTTCCAAATTTCCAAAACACGAACATGAGAAAACGATAAGCCCAAGGGGCACTTTATCAAGCGTAGATAAAGTGAATAATTTACGTAGTTTATTAAACTTGTTTTTTGTAGATATAGTACATCTCATAACTTGACTTTAACACTACACTTCAGTCAGCACTTGACGATAAACGACCGAAATACGATTAGGTATCTCTATAGCGATAGCGGCAGATGAGATTTGGTTTGAGTTTAAAGTACTTTTTCTCAATTTCGCATTATTAAAAATCACAATCTCTCTCCCCTTGTTTGTTTACTTGCATTATTTAAAATTTGTAGTCTGTGCCATAGATAATATTACCAAAGTCTGTGCTTGTCATCCTTTGACTTTTATCCTTTTTTTTTTTTGACAATCGGCAAAGTAATCTTTATGCCAGCTACAAATATATTGTTTTTTCGAGAAATATTACAATTTTCTTAGGTAAAAATATTTAATTAAAAGCAAAGTTCTATTTTCTTACTATAAAAATAATTTTACTCTGTAATTCAACAGTTCAAATAAATCGAAATGAGTCTCATTGACTTATAAAAACATATCGATAAAACGTTCACCTCTGGCACTACATTTCGTTCGGTCCGACACTCTTTTCGAATATTGACTATGGTCTCGACCAAACTGAGCCAATCCGAACCTTTTTCGTAGTATGACAACAATATTCGGTTCGGTCGTGTGTCGGATCATTCCGAACATTCGTATGTGCCACTTCGGAGTAGACTCCCTGACCTATACATAATGTATATAGCATCTGCGTTAAGTGCATAGGCGCTTTGACTATTGCGCCTAATTCATTCAGAATAATAGAATTCAAATCTTGTAGCATGGATTGTCAGGTATAGTTGTAGTCAACAGTGGTTGCCAAGGAAAAAAAAAATAAGATTCCTTACATCCTTTCGTGGGTACGATAATAATTTTCGAGCTAATCGATTGCGGGTCAGCCAAATCTCGGGCGTCTCGCCGGACTGGCCTAACTTCGAAGGAGTATGTTGTAGCCATTCGCAAGCCGATGATGCGCGTGCTGTACATGCGCCCGCGTCTAATTCCGGACGGCTGGCTCGTGGTCGTTGACGCTTCTGTAGTACTGGGCGAGAGTTTGGTGGATTTTTCTTCTTCTGCTGTGTCAATCACCTTGAAGACCAAAATAATATTATATTTCACAAGGCAAATTATTCTCAGAGATTACGTTACCCAGCCTTTTCAGACAATTTACTACGACCAAGAAACAGCTTTACCAAGAATCGTGTTAACGGCAAGATTGCCAACAATAAAGTTTATTGTAGCTCAGCAGTGCGGATAATGATGTCAACGTAAAGCTCAATTTTTAAATATAATCTGATTCAATAAAAGAGAAAGGCTACAAACACTGGCAGCGGTGCTATATTAACAAGTAAATACAGTAATGACTGGCGGGCATGTTCCTTGTCACAGTCACGCTCGGCGCGCAAACCCCGGCCCATTATCTCCCGTTTCGGAGTGCCAACTCATTGACGACATATAACATTGTAGAATGTCATAGTTTTTAACGACTTATATTTCACACGACTGTGCCGTATTGGTTATATAAGTTCACGAAAACAATTTCTAATTCAATACCTTGGTCCTGCAGCGATATTGTCCCCATGCTTGTAACTCGCAGTAATGCACTTGAAATGCCAAGACTTTCGGCCTGTCCTCTTCATCAGGCTTGCCGTACTCCCATCGTAGTCTCACATCGCGAAAGTCAGGCTCACCAATCAGATGCAGCACTTCTGTAAACCGCAAACATAAAAAATCTAGACATTCCGTTCCGATAACAAATATCTATAGGGGTGTTTAACGTTACGCTCAGATGGAACAGCAATGCAGCGATCCGGGCGTGCCATTAACCCAATGACTTGCTCACTGAGCCGTTGTTGCTTCCAATAATTATAGTATCGTCGATGTAATGGGATCTCCCTTGCGCTAGTTAGACGAGCCGACTTGAAACCAGTGTATAGCGAAATATCTCACATTACGAATACTTAGTTCAATCATATTCAGGCCCCGGGCGTATGGCGCATCATAATATATGGAATTAGTTCACTCGTCACCTTGTGAAAGAGTAAGTAGGCACGAGGCGCCTAAGTAAATAATTTCTACTTGAAGGAAACCACGCGTCTCCACTTATGATGATTGAATAAACAATGCTTCGGTATACTAATTTGAGAAGCGACTAGGTACATACATGTAGGTAAATCTCCGAACATATATAAACAGACAGTATTTTCAAACAAATAGATATATTTTAACCATTCGAAAATAGACGTTCTCCCATTAAAGGTCTATCTGAGTAGTAAATATTTTGACGAAGTTAACAATCACGAACAACTTTTTTTTTAACTCGAACAACTTTTTTTTTGTTACCAAGCTGCTATGATATCGAAGTCAACACAATTTATGGGTCTTAATATTATCGATACGAAATGATCGAGTACCTATCAATCAACGCAGGAACAAGTTTATAGTGATTCTAAAATATGGGCTAATAGGTCTGTGTTATAAAGACTTTATGAAGTGAACCATGTTCGAAAGTGTACCTATTTAGTTGGCTAGATTTTACAGGTACCTATCTACTAAAAGGTTGTCAATCTTACTACATGAGAATAATCAAAAGGGTTTATTTGTCCCTAATACCTAGTTCTAGGCTACAAGGGTAAAAAGTGCCGCTATAAATGTTATAATTGTAGGTACTTTACGATTAGAATTTATAGCGACTAGGTATCAAACGAATCGCCCAATCGCATTCCTCCGTTAGCGTTGGAAATAGAGAGTTCAGGGTATGCCTATACCCTGAGCTCTATTTGTACTTATTTTAGGGTTATTGGAAAAACACAAACAACTTCTTAAGAGATCATTGTACTCATCATTATGAACAACTTTTACTATGGGACCAAATCTGAAATCGCGAAAAAAAATCTGCGGTTCCGTACATCTATGTTCGTATTATAACTCGTCAAAATGTAGGGAACAGCTGATTTTTTTTTCGCGATTTCAGATTTGATCCCATAGTAAAAGTTGTTCATAATGATGAGTACAATGACCCCTTAAGAGGATAACGGTGATTAAAATATCACGGAATTTCACCTTGTACATTATATTTATTAATAACTATATTGCTAGTTATTATAGGTGCCTCCCTATAATAACTAGCAATATAGTTATTTTCCCTATCTTATAATAGACCTTTTCCGTACATGAAGACCAGTTGCTAGATCCATAAAATGGCGTTTGCTGATTTAATTTGCGGTTTCAGTACGGCAGTGCGCACATCTAACTTTTAACAACGTCCAGCATGGTCGATTCTGTTAGAATCTCACCGTGTGAAGTTAGGTGAAGTGAGCTGTCATTCGATCTGATTTATAGGGATTGACACTAGTGACAGCTCACTTTATGCTCACTTCACCTGAGTTATCTGATTTTTACAGAATAGCACTACAGGGAACAATGTTGGCATCTAACTATATAAGGTACCTTAACGAAAAATCGCTAACTTTTATATTGGTGGTGGTGTTGATTCCTAATTAGACCCTTCTGATGAGAATTGTATTTCTGTAGTTAATCGACGGACAAATATTAAATGAAGATAAGTAAATAATGTATAGTATGGATATTAATTATGGCCACGACTGCTTAACCCTTCGCGGGTTCATAATGATTCCTAAATTACAACAGCCTCATTTTAAATACGCAAATGAACAAAAAGAAACGAGGCCGGTTCCCAAAAGTACGTATTTGATAAAGTGTTCGATATACAAGTCATAAACGAATTATAAGAAGCCAAAATCATATCGTTAATTTATTTGCTTGACTTTACATTATCGGAAGCATCTAGTCATACGATGATCTTACCTCAATTATAATTATTACCTATTATGATTTTTTTTCCTATTGCATCGTAAATTTTATATATATTTAAACTCTTTCTCTTACCTGGTTTATTTTGTACCTAGATTGCTCCTTTCTCTTGTCAAATTGTAAAACGGGAATTTAATTATAAGTATAACACTAAGCTTTCTGGCTCTAATGTTTAAATTAATATTATGTGAACGCAAATGAGGGTGGGCGCTGATACCTATATCACAAGATATTAAGTTATCTTAGTTTAGGTATTAGTAGCAACTTTAACATGTAAAATAATGTAAATACCTTTCGGCCTATTTTATTGTAAACCTGTTTCCTTTTGTTAATTTTGAAGGTGCAAATAAAACATTTTTCATTTAATTCATACAAGGAAAAAGTTTCGCTGAACAAAACAAAAAATGGTCCAAATAATGGTTTTAACATAAATGGACGCATCGCCCTCGATCGCAATAAAACCAGAAATTTTTAAGGCCATGAAATGGAATTGCAATGTTATTTACATTTTTTATTTTACCACAATATTTGAAAACGGATGTGGCCTCGCGACGCTCTGAGAGGAAGCACCCGGTATCTAACATCAATAGTTTTATAGGTGCTCAAAACATAATCTGATATTCATCGTGTATGATGACTGATGAGTACACGATTAGGGACATTTATGCATGCACTGACTCAACAGGTCCACTCAAATCTGTGTGGCTCTTTCCTCCAAAGACCAACCTGTCATACCAAAATAATGTAGGGTTTGGGTCCCGGGACGTTTCGTGTCTCGAAGTCCCGGGAGTTTTTGTAAATTAAGCTGCCTCGGGTCCCGAGACCTTCGGGTTCTTCGAGAGGACTTTCGAGACTCGAGACACTGGCCACCACAGATTAGTTCCAAAATATGGATGTCTTTACTTCGTGTTTGAGTAAAACTGCACTTATTGCTTTTGCGGAAGAACTATTGTAACTAACTAATCTAATTAATTAAATCTAATTAATTAATCTAACTAATCCTAAAATGTCAAGATTTTATGAAATAGTCATTCGGTAGGATTACTTGGTCTTAGAGAGTTGTGTTGATGAATTTAATGATTATAATTCTGTAAATACATATTTGTTACCGCGAATCGTATTTTAATCAACGTAAAACTTAGTACTGGCCAGCAAATTGCAAAAAACATAAGAAAATTTGAATTTCGCGGGCTACCTTAGCGCTTCCCCCTTAAGTGCAATAGTGGATATTAATAGAATGATTTGGTAAAAGGAACAAAGAAGAAAGGGTGAAAAGAAGGATTAGATAATTTGGCAGAAGACTGATTGACACTGTTTCTTGACGAAGAGCCGGAAGAACATTATGTATCAACTATATGGGTTGCCTACATTATATAAATCTGCGTGTCGTGATACCTACATCATTATATAAAATAATGTTATGTGGTGAGTATAATGGCACAGATTTGATGGTATGACGGATGCGCAGGCGGCTAGCATGACCCAACGACTGGACCAGAACGACCATTGTGACTTCCGGACGGTAGGTACAATACCTACCTACAACATTGGTTGTAAAAATGTGTTGATTCCATTGGGAATCTAACATTTTTCAAACAATCAACTGATACCTAAGCATTTATACCAACCTAGATGTTATTTATCTAATGACGTAATAAGTAGCAAGTGTAAATAGAATCGAAAGTAAAAATGCAGTTAGGCTAGTAATTAGCGAAACGTCTCAACTTTCTTCCGAAAGCGGTTGTAATCATTACCGCGTTTTTTGCGACTCCTATTCAATGCATAATACTTTGCGACTTTTTATCATGTGTACTGCGAATGTCACTCAGGCTGGCTGGACAAATCTTCAAAATAACTCGCATTTAACTAGGTCAATAGGGCATTTTATGTGACGGCTAAACACCCTTATATCAGAATTTGTGACGCAACAGAATCTTAGATAATCGATCGAAAACGTGTCCAGCCATCTTGATAAACCACTTTTCGCTGGTCTCTCAATCTCGGTAACGGAAGTGATTTTGACGACATTTTGCTTATCAACGGGCGTCACATAAATTTGTGACAGGCATCGAGCTAAAAGTTTTGTGATACGTACAGCGGTTTAGTGGAAAAATGCAAAAATCTGTGTCCAGCCATCTTGATTTTACGTATAAAACTTTTGGCTGGCACTTCTGAATCTCAATAACGGGAGCGTTTTCGAATATGGTTCCTTTACTAACATTTAGTGACGCAATTTGTGACAGTAATAACGTTTGATTTATGGCGTCACATGTAAGGATTTACGAGAAATCAATAAAAACTTAATGTCCAGCCAACCTGAGCTCAAGCTGGCTGGACACATGTATCTCCGCTGCGTGATGATCTACGGCCTTCGAAATATGTTCAAATTTTTGTGACGGGGACGATAATGATTTACTGAATTTGTGACGGAGAAACTTTGTGTAGTTTCAAAGATATTGATCATTTAAATCTTCCCATACAAACACTGCAGTAGGGTTACCAATAATGTAGGTTTTATGTAGGACTAAGTATGTTTTAAGGTGTTTTCTTTAATGGATGAAAATCCGTGTTTTGGTGATATTAATACGAACAACTGTAGGTATTTAAGGAGGAAGCGCTAAAGTAGCCCGCGAAATTCAAATTTTCTTACGTTTTTTGCAATTTGCTGGTCAGTATTAAGTGGTACGTTGATTCAAATATGATTCGCGATCGTAACAAATATGTATTTACAGAATTATAATCATTACAATCAGTAATACAACTTGTTAACTTAGTATAATCCCCAAATGTGAAGATTTCATGAAATAGTCATTCTTGGGGATTACTTGGTCTTAGAGAGTTGTGTTGATGAATTATAGATTATAATTCTGTAAATACATTTTGTTACGGCCGCGAATCATATTTTAATCATCGTACAACTTAATACTGACCAGCAAATTGCAAAAAACGTAAGAAAATTTGAATTTCGCGGGCTACTTTAGCGCTTCCTCCTTAAATCGATAGAAGACAAAAGTGTAGAAGTGAGGAAGGGGGGGAGGGGTAATTTTTTGATGTTATTGCTTATTTACATGCAGATACCTACTCTTTTTAGTAGGTAGGTATTGGTGTTTTTCATGGTAAGTACATAGGTAGATATTGTGTCAGGATAACTAATGCTCGAAGGTATTTAAATGAAAAAATAATGTTTGCTGTAAATAAAATCACATTTATTGATTTGTACTTTTTATTGAGCGTTTCAAATGACGACAATCAACTCCATTTGCGCTTCAGTAACCCCCGCCTTGTACCACAACGTTGTTTTTACCGCCGCCCTAAGTGTTTGAAGCGCAAATGAAGTCGGTGGTCGTCATTTTAATCAAATATATAAACGATGACAGCGAGCGCGATACGGTCTGCACAATTTTATTTTTAGTAATTTTGTCTATGGGAGTATCGCTGTCATTCTATTTTCTTTAGTAGAGTAATTGGCTGTGGTATTTTTATGCCAAAAAACCAATAAGAATCCACGATTCTAATAAGTTATCTGTAGTTGAAATTAAATAAATGGCCGCATCGATGTATCGTTCATAAACATCGATGTTGAAACTGGTAACATCGATGAAACATTGTTCTTAAGAACGATGTTTTCTCAGCACCATCTATGAAAATCAAATACAAAGCAGGCGTGGCTGCTACCGGCCGATTAGTCGATTAAAAAAAATCCTTTATTTATGTAAAAATGATGGTCACCTCACAATATTAATGGATGTTTGTATGGGAAAACTTAAATGATCAATATCTTTGAAACTACTCAAAGTTTCTCCGTCACAAATTCAGTAAATCATTATCGTCCCCGTCACAAAAATTTGAACATATTTCGAAGGCCGTAGATCATCACGCAGCGGAGATACATGTGTCCAGCCAGCTTGAGCTCAGGCTGGCTGGACATTAAGTTTTTATTGATTTCTCGTAAACCCTTACATGTGACGCCATAAATCAAACGTTATTACTGTCACAAATTGCGTCACTAAATGTTAGTAAAGGAACCATATTCGAAAACGCTCCCGTTATTGAGATTCGGAAGTGCCAGCCAAAAGTTTTATACGTAAAATCAAGATGGCTGGACACAGATTTTTGCATTTTTCTACTAAACCGCTGTACGTATCACAAAACTTTTAGCTCGATGCCTGTCACAAATTTATGTGACGCCCGTTGATAAGCAAAATGTCGTCAAAATCACTTCCGTTACCGAGATTGAGAGACCAGCGAAAAGTGGTTTTTCAAGATGGCTGGACACGTTTTCGATCGATTATCTAAGATTCTGTTGCGTCACAAATTCTGAAATAAGGGTGTTTAGCCGTCACATAAAATGCCCTATTAACCTAGTTAAATGCGAGTTATTTTGAAGATTTGTCCAGCCAGCCTGAGTGACATTACTGCGAACGGAGCAACTTCTAGGTCTATTTTTACACGCTTCTCTGTACAGTACTTATAGGAAATGCGTGAGGGACTTGTTTATTATGTAAGCGCTTAAAGTTGATGTTATTATCTTTAACGCTCTTTTACAATAGTTTGAAATTGATGGCAGTTTTTACCACAATCTGTTTCCGCGAACTTAACTCTTACGAGCTAAACGTCACCGACTATCAGCGTTTGTTTTATTTTACATCATCACGCCTGTATTCCCAGAAGAGAGAGATTAGGCAGAGTAAATAGGTAATAGGTACTTACACCCACATTTCGCCAGTTATGTTTAAGTCCCACGTAATTTAATAGGCGAGCCTATTGCCATCAACCGGGCACAAATCCAGATTCCGGGCTGCTACTGAGAATTTCCAAATTCAAAACCCAATGACACTTTTCTTGATTCGGGAGTCGAACCCAGGACCTCTTGCTCGCCTGCCGGGGCAGCGGGATTGTCCGAAAGGGTTACCGCTGCCCCGGAATATAAAGGGCAAGGGGAATAGTCAGTAAGAGTCTGACACTCCCTTCCGGTCCACCCAGAGCGGGAGGGGCCATTTGATGATTTCCCATCCTTAAAAAAAAAAGGACCTCTTGCTCAGCAATAGCGCTTGCGAGTGCGACCACTAGACCAACGAGGACGTATTTTGTACCTAAATGTCAATAAAGTTATCACTTTCAGAAAAATCTACATTTCGAGTGGTTTTACATGTTGATGAATTCGTAACAGTGAATTGTCATTGTGACGAGCGAGTGGCGCGAAACGGCTCCATCCAAACAATAACGCATTTCACGCGTGATGCTCTTCCTGCCCGGCTTTATGGGGCCATCTGATTTCATGGTGTCAATGCGGCACCGCTAACAAAGACGTGGATACACATCGGAACCAATGGAAACTGTACGAAATCATGATAATTCCAGATTTTTGCCAGCCGGCTGGAGTTCGTAAGGTCTACCTATTTTATTCGCAGTTAGTGCGAAGTTGGAGTTAGGCATGAGACACAAGCGTGATATTCGAGGGGGCAGTCCGGTACACACGGAGAGAATTAACATCAAACTGCAGTAGCATTGCTCGACTTAGCAAAATAAAAATCTCCACATTGTTGTTAAGCTACTCCTTCTTCAGACTATACTCGACAATACATAATGCATAATCGATATTTTTCTGCCAAGGTGTTCCACATAGCATAACGGAGTAAACTAAATGTCCCTTAATTCAATTCAGTGTAGACTATTATGTCTGCCATGCATACAAAAGCAATAAAAATACACCATGGTCAATGATATGCATCGTTGCGCGCACGTTCAAGAATTCCGAGATCCGATTGTTTTTGGTTTGCGATGCAACGACAAGAATAGCGACTATTCAACTGCCACCGTTTAGGGTTGAAGAAAGACGCATATTTTTTATTCGACTGAATAAATTCTGTTGGTATTTTATAGGTTCAAGTACATATAAATTAACAGCTAGGAATACTTAGAAATAAATCACAGCCTGAACATAAAACAAGTTATCTTGATGACATTGTAGTAACGTACTTACCTAGTGCGTCCACCGAGATTCCAGCAGCCGCCGGGCGTTATTTATGTAGCCTGTAAATATGCCAGCAATCTGAAGGATCTCTGACATTACTCTGTTGCGTTCCACCGTCAACAAGCACTTGCTTAAGTGTGTAATTTGCGATTTGTAGCAATTTATTTTTATTACAATGTGTTGTACTTAATAGAAAAGAATTTGTTCCATATATAAAAAAAAAATAACAGTAACGACTTGTTGCTTGTCACAAGAAACTCTGAAGGGTTTCAAGACTCGTTTGTATGGCATGTCTAAAGAGAGTCTCGAGACCCTTCAAAATTGAAGAAACGATGTAAACCTATATTCAATTGTTAGGCGTGCGTGTATAATCGCTGTTTTTACCGAATTCAATTAAAAGTGACCCACTGGCGAAGACGCGCGAACAGAACAAAACAGTCTACCTACCTGGTACTTCTCGGACAAAACAGACAACATAACAAGTCCAAAACATTGTCACAATGGTGCTTCTTAGCAACAGACGAAATCGAGGGCAGATGAAATGGAAACACGCTAAGAAAGATTAAATTTTGAATGCCAATTATCTAACTGTAACTGTATTAAGTATTTTCTTGTAATTTGTATGAGTCGTATACGAATAAGTAGCTGTCCAAAAGTTTGTAGGTTTTATATTAATTGTACTTAATGCTCACGCTACATAATTGTACTTAATGCTCACGCTACATAATTGTACTTAATGCTCACGCTACATAATTGTACTTAATGCTCACGCTACATAAATAGCTAGAAATTGAGGTGACGATATCTTTTATAACGTTTTTGCTTAGAAATTTGGTCAGACTTAAGTAGCGTGGCGTAGTGCATTTTGATTTTTCTTTTTAATCTTAACCGTCTAATTGCTTGTTTACTCAAAGTAAAGCTTTTGTAATTATTTAATTGTGTGGGCATTAGAGCGAGAAGGAGCGTGAAGTGTCTGGAATACTTGGAAAAATAGTTGCCATAGCCACAGAATAACTACTTAATAGTACTTAGCCACCGACGTAGGTGGACCGACGACCTTGTGAAGGCAGGTACCCATTGGATGCGAGAAGCACAGAACCGGTCGAAGTGGAGGTACTTGGGGGAGGCCTATGTCCAGCAGTGGACGTCTATCGGCTGAAATGATGATGATGATGAGTACTGTTTAAATTTAAATGTTTTAGGTCTGCTTACAAGATGTAAACCTACTTGAATATTTTTTATTTGTAGAACATTGTAAGTCTAGCTGACCCCTTGTCAGCACTTCACAGTTGGCATTTGAGCAGCTGTATCCGTTATGTTTGCACAATTACTGAATGCGACCGCTGAGATTTGTGCCCTTTGTTGACCCTGCGTAACATACCGATGGTCTTCTTAGAACACAAACGTGACAACACATATACATTGCTCTTTTAGTAGGTAGGTAGGTATATATTTTAGGGCATGCCATGCATGGTAACTCCGATTCCATTACCTACCTTATACCTACGTCCTAAATACTACCAGTCCAGTTTGGCAGTTATATAATTAATGGTTTTTTTGCTTCTTCTAGTGGTCTAGTTTATTCTATTTTAAATAACGACTCTACGGTTCAAAAGATTACTACCAGTCTGAGATTTTTTTTAAGTAATTACGGAGTTTAAAACAGAATACAGCGGGTTTAACACTTTTTAGACGCGGCCTAATTTTGGTTCCGTGGTGTGTAGTGGGAATTCGGTTGCAAAGTATTATAATAGGTATACTTACGGTACGAAACCTAAAGTTTTTCTAACTTCTCTTTGAATTTAATAAACCCGTCGGATTAATGTGACAAGTTACCTGCAAGTTGTATTTTTCTAAATTTTTATATTATTTTTATTACATAATAATTACCCATCTCTCCACTAGTCCAAGGCTTGCTCTAGGATGCATATCCGGTAGGCTCTTATATCCTTACCTATCCTACGGGCACGTCTTCCCTACCATTACCGCGCCCCCCGGTCTATTCCTTGATATGCAATGGTCGCTGTAGCACCATGAACAGAGGCTACAGGAACTAGTGCGAATCTTGGGATTCATTCGATTAATCGAGTCTGGTTTAACCACGCTGGGATCGGTGCAATTCATTCATTCATTCATTCATTAATACTTTTTAGGGTTCCGTACCTCAAAAGGAAAAACGGAACCCTTATAGGATCACTCGTGTGTCTGTCTGTCTGTCCGTCTGTCACAGCCAATTTGCTCCGAATCTTATGGACCAATTAAGTTGAAATTTGGTACACATATGAATGTCTGTGACCCAGACATAGACGTGTAACGTAAATAAATGAGTTTTGAAAATGGGAGTCATTTTAGAGGGGTAAATAGACAATTTAAAAAAAAAAGTTTCGGAACCTATACCGTGTGACATATCAAATGAAAGGGCTTACCGTGAGGATCTCAAATATATCTTTTTCATAATTTTAAAATAAATTGTATTAAAGTTATTTAAGACAATAGACGGAAATTTACCATTCCCCACTTATCTCCGAAACTACTGAGCCTAAAATTTTGAAAAAAATACAGAAAATAGTTCTATACCTATAGATTACAGGAAAATTAATAAGAAGTCTATGATCTTGAAACAACATGGTAAATCTCTCAATATTGTGCGTACAAACTTACATTTTCAGTTGGAATGTATGGGAGAACATGTTTTCAACTACAATGTTAAGTTTGTTCTTGGGATAAATTCATTCCAACTACGGAACCCTACATTGTGCGTGGTCCGACACGTACTTGGCCGGTTTTTATATTCAGATTGTTTTATCATGATAAATTATGCATGTTCAGTGACAAAGAGCCAATTGAGACTATGTGTTTTTCTTTATTTCGCTGCAGTACCTACCTGCTAATGAAAGGTGATATGGCCTTAATGTATAGGAAGAGTGTAGGTAATATCGTAAGTAGTTACAGACTACCAACTGACGTGGGTTTTCACTTTGGTAGAACTGAGATTGTATTTTATTGTGTCACATAATTATACATCGCGATTATAAAAAGTTCAAAGATCTTCGAAACAATAAAACTGTAAATAACTGAACTGTATATAAGTTTTAATACAAACGGTAAACAGAACAAAACATAAATTGTTCGAGTCATAAGTATAGGTATCTCTACTTATGACTGACGAATGGTCGTGAAAACAATCTGCATATCATAAATATTGTGAGTATGGAATTGCATAAACTTAAACATATTGCGAGAATTATGTAGATTTGCACGTAAGCTATGTGCGGGCGCCATCGTGAAACAGCCACGGGTAACGGCCAGCTCGATCGCCAATAAAACGAATAACCGTTTATGGTTGTGCAACTGGAAGAGGCGAAGTGGTTACCTACCGTTCCCAAGAACTTTTATGGATAACCACTGAGATACTGAAGGTACTTAAATCCCAGTGGTGTTGAAAAGCCACAACGGTAACGGACCTGTTGGCCAGTGCCAGCCTGACAGCCATTACACGGCTAAAATCTAGTCTAGAGTTTTTATACACGGAATAAATATCTAATTAATAAGATCTAAACGTTGATTCACTGTCTGCAAAAGGCAATTTAAGTGGGTAAGGTACCTAATCGAAAATGGCAAACTTTAATAAGGCCGAAGAGCCGTTATCGATTGAAAATCGGTATTCCACGCGATGACTAGGAGGAACCTAAATTACTTAATGTGGTAGATGAATGTGGGTGGTGATTTTCTGTTTTGGCTGAGCGAGTATCCGCAGAAGGCTCGGTCGACGACCAACGAACGCTCAGGACTCGCACCTACATGCAACTTACCAAGCCACACAGCACCCACCAGATTTATGTTGGAGGCATACATGCATTGGTTTGCAACGGTACCTATATCTACATTATAAATAGTACCTACACGGACATCGAATACCTCTCTAAGAGATTATTTATTGACTTTTGCCCGCAACTTTGTTTCCCAGGACATTTGGGACGAAGCTGATGGATTGGTTAAATAGTTTTGATGAATTCCTATACTTGTACGCACAATCCAGTTAGGACAACTGGCCATTTGTTGAATAATATTAAAATTTATATCTATCTAATCTATTGATTATGAATGAGATTATGAAAGAGAATCTGAAGAAACGTATGATAATAGAATGAGCCGGAGAATGGCACCAAAGAAAAGAAAAGATGGATTGATTGTAAGAACTTGAGGATAATAGAGACTGTTTTATGACCAGGCAAATTGGGCTAGTTGGTTCACCAACAGCAATACCTACCTGCGTAGGTAGGTATAAACAACGAAAAACGAAACAAATATAAAAAAAATATTTTGCCATGTAGGTAGGTCTCTATTTATAGGCAGCGTTTACCATACAGGCAACATAATCATTTACGAAAACATAAAAATAACGCGGTAATTAATTCTCAATTTCAAAAAGTGAAAACAAAATAGGGACAAGATGGCCATATGGTACTCCGGAGCGTACGTGGATTGTGTAGGTACAATACCTACCTATGCCAAAGGTGGACAACCTAGGTGAAGCACGGGTCCGTCCGGACCCCCAATATGCCTGGAGCACATCACTAAAAGGGAGCAAGTAAATGAAAATGTGACGACAAGTAACAAGGCAAAATGAAAATAAAATGGGATGGAGAGACAAGAGTAGCAGAAGAAAAACGAAGAAAGAACAATTCAACAATCTGTAAAAATAATGAAATATGTGGTTTAGGGAAAACCAAATGATTCAAATAAGATTAAAGAAGGTCACTTAATTTGTCTAAGAAATGCGTTAGACATGGAAATATTTTCTATAGCGTCGTGGCTTCGCAAAAAAGGCCCGCGGCGATCGTTCACTTTGGTTGGGAGACCTTATCCGCCGGTCAGTACCTACATTATGTTCCCCATTCTGTGTCCGCTAATGACTAGGCTCTATTGATTGCCAAACTGTAGCCTATCATTATCTAAATTATTACTGTTCCATTACTTATCACATTGTTCGATTGTTACCTAATTCGTTTGAAATAAAAGTTTGCAGTTAATTTAATTTATCTTACATAAATTAGGATGTAGGTACGTAAGCATCGATTTACACGTATACATAGGGCCATAGAGAATATAATAGTCTTTGCATAGAGCAATGGCTTCATGAAAACAGACGGTGTCGCGCACGATTTCGTAAAATTGAATAACTGGAAAAGCCTTTGTAGCGGAGTGCGAGTCGAAACGTTAGTACAGTCCTTGAATCTAATTTTAAAAAAACCCAGATCGTTTTGGGATATTTACCAAATTATTTATTTATTTATTTAATACTTCAAGCACAAAAATGTACAGAGGCGGACTTAATGCCATAGGCAATTATTGTATTGTTAAAGGTGTTGTCAGCCTAAGTGCAGCGCTAATACTTTAAGCAGGTAGGTAACTATTTGTACCTAAACTCTGATTTTTAATTTGCTAGACCAAAATGACAGTTAACGAATCAAATCAAAAATCATTTATTCAAATTAGGCTGAGAATCAGCACTTTGCGAACGTCAAAGAGATTACAAAAGACAGTCCCGCAAAACGCCCGCCCTTCACCACTTCCTAGTGATTTCGCTGGGAAAAAGAAGTGGCGCAACAAACACAGCTGTCTGTTTAGTTACAAAATACTTAATTGTATACAATACTAGGTATGCAAACAATTAACATTACATTACAAGCAAAAATAATAATAATTAAAAATGTAAAATAAAACTTACTACCTAAATGAAAGCCTCCAGGCATAAAGGGCGTGATAGCTTACATATTTATGCAATGCTGGGTTCTGAAGGCCATTTCTCGTAATTTAAAACGTTCAAAATCTAGTCGCAGTCTCACCTCAGCGACAAACAAATTTCAAAAACTTTTTAGATAGAGACTGAGATCAGAGAGGCAATTCTCGTAATTTTAAGAACGTTCACAGTCTGATCTCAGTCTCAATCTGTCAAAAATACCTCAAATTTCCCTACATTTTGATAGGTTTTTGACATTTGTTTGTGGCCGAGGTGAGACTGCGACTAGATTTTTAACGTTTTACATTACGAGAATTGGCCTTCAGACTGTGAACGTTCTTAAAATTACGAGAATTGCCCTCCTGTTAACATAGCTGTCACTTGAAATCACAAATGATAATCTAGAACCATCGAAGTAATAAATAAACAAGTTATTACTAATAACAACAATAAAACCATGGTCAGCAAGACGACCAGTCACCACAAGCAGCACTCGTGCAGCCTATCGCAAAGATCAGCCATTACCGCCACATTTGAGGAAAGGAGGAAACCAGACCCCCGACGCTACCACAAGCAGTGACATCTAGGGGAGCATGACGAATTTGCTGCCGGTTGCTCAGGCAAGAATAATATGATCAATCGTCGAAGACGCTAGGCCTAGCTACCCACATATTGCAATCAACTCATGTCGATATCAGTGTAATTTTATACAGACTTCAGTAAACTCCAGCCAGGGGCGAATATCTAATATACTAAGCGACTACACGCTATAAGGACAGCCCTGTGGGGTACGAACCTGGCTTAGGGCGTCGCTGGGGAGATGGCGGCAAGATGGGACAGGCTGGATCAAATTATTATTAGAGAGATCGGTGTTTCCTATCTGACTACTCTGAGAAGAAAGGCCGAAACAAACTCAGAGGTCACAGTTGGGAATTTAAAGCTACAGGCTCAGCTACGGCGCGGGCTGGCACTTTATCGAGCAAAGTTCGGGGGGAGCATTTAGTTGGGGACGTCGCGACTCGCGAGGGACCTCGGCGGCAAGGTCGGAATGAACTATTCTTATCGTTTAAGTAGTCGTTGATGGAATAGTAGGTATGCCTTTGAACGAAGGTCGGATTTTACTTGAACTTTAAACGCATTAAAAGGCAAATCTAGCAAAGAATAGGGTAGCTTGTAAGGTTAAACCAAGCTCAACAAATGAGTTATGAACCTTATGAAGCCGGTGAAAGGGAGCACGTAGTTTGTCCTTATTTCTGATGTATGTATTGTGTGTACCTATTGTGTGCCTTCTAGTCTGTGCTAAATAAGTGGATTTTCTTTCTTTCTCTTTATTTCTAGTGTTAAAATTGTGAGTATCACTATTTTTAACCGACTTCAAAAAAAGGAGCAGGTTCTCAATTCGTCGGAATCTTTTTTTTTTTTTATGTATGTTCCCCGATTTCTCGAAGACGCCTGGACCGATTTGGAAAATTTTTCTTTTGTTTGAAAGGGTATACTTCCCAAGTGGTCCCATGATCATCAGGTCAGGATCTGATGATAGGATCCCAGGGAAATCGTGGGAAACCCTCAAATTTCATTGGCAAACTTATAGCGATTTGGATATTTTTTAGAGTAACTTGAGCAAATGCTCAAGTTACTCGGAAATCATCATTTGGTAAAGTGGAGCTGATGATGAAGACCACAGATAGCCATCGGAACTAATCAATGATAAATATTTCACGGGTTGCGATTCGATTACTTTAATATGGTTGCTAAGCAATTTATGCTCGTCACAATGCGTGTGGTGATGGAGTGGAGTTCTCCAGGTTCTTACCAGGAGAACTCCTCAACAATTAACGTCCCAGCATCGGGAAAAGCAATATTTTGTAAAAGGTGATGAGCAGTTGACGTTAGGCTATTGTAACTTAGATAAATTACAAACTCTCACTAAAAAGTGAAAAATTTAGTCTAGCAAATTAAAAACCAGAGTTTAATGAAGTACTTATATTCTTTAAAAATCAGAATAATCTGACCGACTTTTGTGACATTTAGCTCACATGAAAAATCGAAAACTTATTACGATAAGTACGTAGCCTTGTTAGAACTCTTCTGTTAACTAGATAGTTTACTATGCGATGACTTAGCACGTTTGAAGAACGAAACCGGCACGTCTAATTTTAATATTACGACAAATGTTATCGACACAAATAAAAAATGAAATTATCAGCTAATTAACGTGACGTGCAGTCTAACACGTTCAGTGAAAGCAGTTTCACACTTGGCCCATTTAGCACCGTCACAGAACAAGAGCAAAACGATCATGCGTTTCGGCGCGACATTTTTCTCGTTAGACCATAAAGATCTAAAAAGCTCGTTTCATGGAGGATTACAGCGAATGTGGCGGAGAGGTTATTAGAGCGGCATCACGTCGGGTCGGGGTTGTCGCCGCGAGTTCGCGACTCACACGCTACCGTTATCGTATGCTAATGCCGACCGCGAAATGTTCCACACCGATGTAATGACATGCACACTATGGAC
Organism: Gortyna flavago; assembly: GCA_963669345.1. NCBI lineage: Eukaryota > Metazoa > Arthropoda > Insecta > Lepidoptera > Noctuidae > Gortyna > Gortyna flavago. Next base: position 7,014,285 of record OY770128.1, on the reverse strand, counting down.
CCGCGCCTGCCCACCCAATACACGTATAGCGTTACAATGCCATAACGATACGCCAAAATTGATTGACCGGTAAAAATTGCTGTGGTAAAAATTTTATGAGCATCTTCATTTCCGCGGTTGAATGTGTTAGGGAATGGATCAAATGTTTTGCGGCTAAGCCATACCGCACCGGTACAACTTTTGTAGACCACGAAATAAACAGTAAAATGTAAGTTTATGTAGATAAGCTGTGAATATGATTGATATTATTTTGGTAAAATAGAAATAGGTAGACAGGAAAGCAGATTTTGAATTGAAATATTTATTAACCAATAAAACGGGGCTACATGAATCATGATTGTCGCCCATAGGCAACTCATTATGACCAAACAAAAAGTCTTAGTGGCAATAAATACTGCATCGTCTCTAATAGTCTCTATTAAATTCTACAAATACCTAAGGGCAGAATAAATGTGACGTAAATCACAGCTAGTTGGCGCATCGTTTTTGCCATAGTTTGCACTGGACACGGGTAATCCATCATAATGCAAGTTGGCGAGCAGCGAGCATTAGCTGGAGCCGAGCTGACGGTATCTATGATTTGGCTGAGCGCGGTTGGTCAGCCCGCGCCCCGCAGCGATTGTCTCTTGTTATCATAGAGCACTTTGTTGCTAGTCGAAGCAGCTCTACTGCCTACTTTTCTGTTCCATATCGTACCTGCAACAATCAAAATATAGAAGAATTCAATTCGTCACGAGTCATCTGTCCGTCATTGTCCGCGGCCTAGATACATTGCTCGAAGATTTTGGTAACTATCAATCGAATCAGTCCATGTCATGTAAACAATGGAAATAATGTAGATCGCCGATTACAGAGACATAATCAGAAATAGACGAGTACTAAAATATTGTGCTGGTACCAATTGTTCTGTTGTGCAGTTAATTTGACCGAGGCAATCTCGGAGATGGTGAGATAAGCCGTGCAGATGGGCCGCGTTCCCGCTGCGGCGCGATCCGTGACATAGATAACATTAGAAGAACGTTTCCTGCCAGGTTTGAATATGTCCCACCACACTGGGATACGGTTACATGTATAATTATGTAGGAAGTTGGTAAACCGTTACGATAAACCCTTTACCTTTCTAGCCGTGTATCTATAATAAGGTATCGTTCTAGAGTCTCGTTCGTTAGCTGCACAAAGAATATCAACAGAGGGTTATCACACGTTCATCTTCGTGGCTGACGTAAATTACATGAGTGCCGTTAAGGTTATGGTTGCAATAATGTGGGAAAAGTGTGAAACATCGATAGTTTGCGGTAAGTAAACAATTGTTGTAGCCATAAGAGCTGTATCGGACCAATGTTGCGTAAACTTGTTTATGCGAGTGCGACAGTTATATAGTATAATAGTCTCATAACTCGACACGCAGCTGCGTCCTCATTGCAGTACCTTTTTTAACCGACTTCAAAAAAAGGAGGAGGTTTGCAATTCGTCGGAATCTTTTTTTTTTTTTATGTATGTTCCCCGATTTCTCGAAGACGCCTGGACCGATTTGGAATTTTTTTCTTTTGTTTGTAAGGGTTTACTTGCCAAGTGGTCCCATGATCATCAGGTCAGGATCTGATGATAGGATCCCAGGGAAATCGAGGGAAACCCTCAAATTTTGTTGGCAAACCTATAGCGATTTGGATATTTTTTAGAGTAACTTGAGCATTTGCTCTCGGAAATCATCATTTGGTAAAGTGGAGCTGATGATGAAGACCACAGACGGCCATCGGAACTACTCAATGATAAATATTTTACGGATTGCGATTCCATTACTTTAATATGGTTGCTAAGCAATTTATGCTCGTCACAATGCTTATGGTGAATGGTTGTTGAGGAGGACCCCATGGTTGTTGGGAGTAACGTCCCAGCATTGGGAAAAGCAATATTTTGTAAAAAGGTGATGAGCAGTTGACGTTAGGCTATTGTAACATAAATCACAAACTCTCTCACTAAAAAGTGAAAAATATTGTATATAAAAATAATACATATAATATTGTTGGCACCATGTGATGTGATTTATTTAAATTAGCAATTTAAAAAGCTGAAGGTACCTACATACCTACCTAAACGCCACATTCTTGATATCAATGATAAACCGTAATATAAGAAAACAAGTTAATCATTGCTCATTAGTTCGCTAAACAGTTGCTAATCAATGATTAGCGAGATTTTTATAAATAGGTAAAGTTGTAAAAGTATAAGCTAAGTAAGGCTGCTAACTGCCAATAATGCAGAGCACTGAAAATAAATCTGACTGGTGCATAGATTTTCAAAGCGATCAGTTCTGGTTCAATTCTGTGTCGCCTGCATCAAATCGCCACGGTGCGATTGGACAAATAAGGTACCTATTTTCTTTTTGGTCGTGATGTCGAACTCGGAAATTATTTACGGCGTTAGCTAAAGTCGGAAGCACGCGACGAAAACTTTCAATGTGCGACGTAGAATATTTTTTTGTTACAAATAAACAATAAAACATATAACATCACGGCTGCTTTATCCGAAGGGTTAGCCAGAGATATTTAGTGGTTGCAAGCACTGCAAGAGCATGAGGTCGATTCCCAGTTCTGGTAGGTATTGGGTTTTCAGAGTTTTGCTTTGTACAGCGCCTTTAAGGAGTCTGATACAAAATATATGACTCAGATGTCCCTACCTATCTTCTGATGCATCGGTAGTCACGAGCATGAAACGACACGTAAGCCTAAACTGTGAATCTGACTTTATCAACGACCGCGTATTGAACCATCTATACTAGAGTCTGTCCCTACCTATTTCAAAATATAGTCCTCCACACCCGTATTTCAGCCACTGCGGCCAATCTCAACGGAGACTAGCCTTCGGCGCGGGAGATATTATATAGTGCACAAGTGTGTGCGCAGACCAGGTACACTCTATCTTCCCGCACTCTCATAGTCCGATGGGACCACGGAACAGATAAATAAGGTTGGGACGCTACGCAATCCAACGTGACCGGAGAGAGACAACAGCTTAGCGTGCTTTCCGAGGAGTTTGGATGTTAGCGGTGTGATACCCCACGGTGATATCACATCGCCAACTTCCAAACTCCGGGCTGTTACTAAGAAATTCCTAATGAGAAAACCGGTCTCATTTAACGCGCCAAATGCAACATTTTTGTTTCTATGCCATTACCCTGCCTACAGACAGTGTAGTATGAACGGTACTTATTTATTTCCTACATTCTAACATCTATTTCAATTCAAATTGTCTAAATGGAGTGTGATGAAATGAGAATGCAAATTAAAAGTAGGTTGTATATACGTTGTACAGCTCGGCCGGACCGACCCACACGCGAACTTTGATTTTTCGACAATTTATTCTCCTACTGAGTTTAGCACAGCAGTTACTCTACTAGGTCGGATTAAGGCAGTGACAAAAATAAGGTACTGATTTAGGAAGTACCTACTTACGAGAGACTGTATGATTTGATACTGGTATTCGACTGGATCTAGTTAGACTGGAAGCCGACTCCAACAAAGTTGGGAAAATGCTAAGCAGATGATGATAAAGAGGTAAAAAATTGTTTGAATGAAACGTAGTGTAGATGAACAGCAATAACCAATCTGTAGAAATTAGGAAGTGCAATTCACTTCAAATTCACAAGATCAAAGCGTTTAATTTTTTCATAAATACCTCGTCTTTTTAACCGACTTCAAAAAAAAGGAGGAGGTTTTCAATTCGGATGTATGTTTTTTCTTTTTTTTTTTTTGACTAAAATGTTTCACGCATTCGTTCGTTTCAGAGTTAACTAGATGGTTTCCATTACGTTCCCGGTTTGAAGACGGCACGTATTATTTTTGTGTCTTTATATTTTCCTGAAACAAGGACTCTTTATCATGCTTTAACAGTTAAAGACGAGCAGCCGCGTCAGCAAGGCGAGAAGACTTGCCATGCACAATGCTGGAGACGTGCTTAGTGCTGGGGTTGCAGCCAGAGCACGGGTTCCCAAACAGTGGGGGCGCGCCCCATTTGTGGGATGTACAGCAACCCAACATTCTCCTAAATTGTTCACCTTTTCTGCCATAAGTCGACAAAGTTACTCCTATTTCTATTTGAATTATTAAAAGTGATATTTACCTATCGTAGTGATTTTAAAAGAAAGTTTAGGGGGGCGCGTATGTAAAAAGGTTGGAAACACCTGAGCTAGAGCAACAAGGCGGTGATAGGAAAAAATACCATTTAGTTTCTACATTCACTCCAGAGTCTGAAGTCAGAATCTGGATCCGAGCTATATTTTTGTAATTTTGTCCTTATTTTCCAAGTTTAAGGTATAGGTAGGTACATAGCACTACCCAATGGAAGGCAACTGATACGCATACTGCAGGTATTTTGGGATGTAAAGGATAAATAAGCCTTCATTTTCCAATACTTCTGTTCCTACCCCAAATTTTCTTCCATATCTACATCTCCATCGGCCGTCATCTTAGTGACTCGCTTCCTTCCTAGCCATATCATCCCCCTTTTTTATGGTTTGCCTCTTTTCTTATCGACAGCCATCCACATTACAATTTATTGCATGAAGAAAAACAATCTGAATGAAAGACAATTGAATTGAATGTATGATGAACTGAATCATCGAGATCGGTCCATTGGTCGCGCTAGCTAGAGCATATGACGCACACTTCACGTAAAATTTATTGTAACTTCATGTACTCTATAATAATCTAAACATACTAAGTTTAGTTTTTTTCATGAAATCTAAAGAACATCTGTTATACTGATTGCGGATAAACATGTAAGAACGCAATTGTAGAGTAACATAGGTAGTAGGTAGGTGGTGAGTATTTATGGTAATCTTCATGAAACAGGACCGCTATAAAAAAATGGGCATCAATTCGAAGAATATAGCACATTTCTAAACATGGTAGCAATATTTAGTAGCATCAAGGACCCAATTAAAAGAGAGGGGCGGCAACGAATCTAGGACTGAATATTGAAATGCGAGGGTAGATACAGCCGTGATTTTCGAATTTATACCCGAGCTAATATATCTGCTATCAGTAGCGAAATTTAACTTCTGCTTCGTTTTTTTACAAGGGATTTCATTAAAAAATATTAGTTACAAAATACATCTCACCTTCATTTGCATCAATTTCATCGATAGGAGACACAAAAGAAATTCGAAAAATAATTCCAATCAAAAATAAATATGTACCGCAAACCATCATGTCCCGATTATAAAAATATAGCAACACATTAATTTATAATGAATAAAGACCGGTATGAAAAAAGTCCGCGTTTACGTGTAGGCTTTCGCGGTTGCGCAGGCGCCGGCGCTATGAGCGTACATGCGTTTGCGCTGCAGTGGCCACCGAGCGACTAACCAATAACATCGTCGAGACAAGCTACGCTTTTGGATGGGCACAGTTAGTCGTCGCGACCTACGTGCATGAAAGGATTTGAAGTTCAAAACAACTTTTATGAAATTTACTGAAAAATTTAAAAATAGACAGGTCCTGTGAAAAATACTGGCTCATAATAATGATTTGATAGTGTACCTATCTAAGTTTAGTACAATATATGTTTTTGAAGATAAACCGTTCGATATGCACACCTACAGCTGCAGCAATGGACAGCATTATTTGTTAAAACATCAGCTTTAACCCTAAGTAGGTACTACCTATGTACATCTTTCATTGAATATTTGCGAAACCTTATAGTGGCTGAGTATGTAGGTACGACGCTACGTAGTATCTAAGTGGTAGTTTTATGTTTAGAGAAATGCATAAATAAGAAACAAAGTTTAAAAACTAAAACCCGACTACTGAAAAGGATGAAACAAGAAAGTACCTTCCCGTGGTCGCATGCCGCTGTACTAACATACATACCTACTTAGTACTTTCTTGTTTCATCCTTTCTAGTAAGTAGTCGGGTTTTAGTTTTTTACTTCTTTTTAATTTTATTATTTTGGGGCTTATTTAAGTAATATTTATATTTTTGGAATGTGCTAATTAAGCCCTTTCATTTGATACCCTACAAGGCACCATCCCAAAATATTTACTATTTAATTTCATAATTTCATTACTTTATCGGTCAAGACGCTTCTAACGATACCTTATTTATCAAATTATTATAAGTACTTTTGACGATAGGAGGGAACAGATGAACATACCTACATACATGCATACATACCGGTCAAAATCATAACCCTCCTTTTTGCTTCGCCGTAGTCGGGTAAAAATACGTTCGTAGTAGAGAAGGGGACTCCGAGGTGCGAAGGCCTGTACATACACACGGCCTTATAAGTCTGTAAACTTTCAACCAATTACTGAACCCACAAAATCGTGACTACAAAATATTTATGTTTTATTTTATTTTTATAGTCTTTTTTATATTTTATTTAAGTATAGCGTTGTTGTTATGACGTTGCGTCGAATGTTGCTAGAATGTGATAACAGTAGTATTACATAAACTTTCTGGCACTTAACTAGATAGGTACGTTCCTATTACAGCAGTTTCTAGAGATTGCACGACGCTATATTTACCAACAAGACTGATGTAGGTACCTAGAGACGCCGATTATTTTGCGCATGCGTGGTAGTTCTCCTCTGACATTCAATGCTCAGCAAGATCCTTTAGCAACATATGGATAAATAAACAGGAAAAAGTGTATTAAAAGCTCAAAAATAAATAGGAAATGGGCAACCAGTTCAAAAACGTGGCGGTCATAGCCTGTCTGAAAACGTTTCTTTTCGTTTTCAACGTCGTGTTTTGGGTGAGTTTAATTTCAATGTTTAGGTATTTGATTTTTCCTTATTTAAACCTCAGAATACAGAAAAGATTTAAACATGATAGATACTTACTGTTTTAAGTTTATTATATTGCATGTGAAAAAAAATGGAAAACGCCTGTTATTTATTCATCTCATAATAAGGTGACTTTCAGATTTTTTTTGTATCCAGCTGTTACTAAGTATGCATGGAGCGTAGATGTTTTTTTCTGGGTACCGACTACCGATTGATGAGTTTATATATCGCAATAAACAAGAGTTTATCTAGGTCATTACCTATGCATGTATCTATCAATAGTTTAAGCTAGTTATAATTAGGTAGGTATCTAAAAATTTTATGATTCTAATTCAATAAGTGTGGGGTAACTCCCCACACAACACCGGGCTCAGTTTTCCCTGTTGTCCTGCCCTTAGGTAGGTACACTCGTAATGTATTCGATTCAAGTTGGGCACATTTATTAATGTAATACATTACAGGAAAATGAAATATAATCTACTAGCCTACTTATAAATAAAAACACCACTAAGTAATAACCAAAAAAGAATAAAAAAAGCGCAAGTGGTATCTACCTACTTCGATAGAAATCCAAAGTGAAATCAGAACGTGCATGAAATATTTAATCCGTTGAGTATTGCTTGACAAAACATGTGCCTTTCAGTTCACAGGGCTCCTACTGCTGCTGGTGGGGCTATGGGCCGAGTTCGACCTGCACAAGTACATGGAACTGTCGCCAGAGTTCTCGGGGACTGCTCCTCACGTATTGATCGGTATCGCCTGCCTCATCGTCCTTGTTAGCTCGATCGCATTCTCCTGCATCATCAAGGGCCAACCAGTTCTGCTTTACATTGTAAGCGTTATTTTCTTTTTCGGGTTTTTGGGCCAGACATGATGGTAGTGGACATAACCTTCCCTACGTTTCTCCTCCATTTTGCACAGTCAATATGCTTGGAGTACAATCAGACATCCTCTGATTGTTTAAATCATGTAAACATCTTGTATTCTTCCAGTATGGTGGATTCCTGGCATGTATCTTCATGATGGACGCGGGCGTGGGCGCCGCAGCGGCGTGCTACCGGGACACCTTCGCCAAGAGTCTCCACGATGGCCTCACTCAAACGATCACCAACAACTATCCGCACAAAGCCAACTTCGACTTCGCACAAAAGAACGTGAGTGTGCGATTATTTAATTTGCGAGCTTATTCCAGTTTGATGCAAAAGTCGGATCCACTGGTAAATGTGATCCACCAGTGGATTATATTGGGGATCAGCTGGGTACTTAATTGCATAGCACACTATCAGTAGCAATGGCATTTTGACAGTTCAACAACATTCATTATAATAAGTAGATAACGTTGTTGAGCGGACACATTTTTCGAACATCCACCACCAAAACAACACACACACCACCTTCAAAATGATTCAGATTGCGAAGTGTGTTATGCAATTAGTACCTATCTCTCTCTTGTATTCAGCGGCTAATTAACAATTCCGTGCGCGTGTCTAACAGTTGCGCTGCTGTGGCGTATCTAACTACACGGACTGGATAAGACTGTCACCACAGAAGGTGATCCCTATCTCGTGCTGCCTCGACCCCAACGACTGCGTCACGGCTAATTACAGCGACGTCTTCCAACAAGTAAGAAAAAAAAAGTTAGAAATAGTTTTACAACAAATAACTGTAGTTAAGGATTACTTAGGTATCACGGCAGTTAGATACTAGACGAGTTAAGAGGTGTAGGTACCCGAGAATACCCATACAGCTTCTCGAAGACATGACCCGATTTTATCGTAACGCATTCATTTGACTAACAATAACAAGCCGAAACTATTATATTCACTTCTATGAGTTCAATTTTTTTGAGAATCATGCCTCTTGCTGAAGTACCTAAATTACGTTAAAATATCTCCACCGACTTGTACCTACATATCCCACTTGGCCAAAATTAAAAGACAATGATCCCCACGCTTGCTCACTGCGATTTTCGTAGCGATTGTCCTCATAAGTCCTCACCGTCAATGCGTTTTAACCGCAGCCTTTATGTAAGCAAAAAAGTGCTAATGTTTTCTATACCTAATGTGTTGTTTATAATACTTTGTGTGTCAGGGCTGCTACGCGGTGATCTCGGAATACTTGAAAAACAACATCGACCTAGTGATAGGCGTCGCCATCGGCACCGCACTCCTCCCGCTTGTCGGCACATTACTGTCGTGTTTCCTAGCCAGTTACATCAAGAAATCTAAATACGACGTGGTCAACTAGCGACTTCAATACACAACGATTACGACTTGTCCGCGAATCTCAATTTTTCTAATCTCTTCTCGACTGACGCTATCCATGTTGGACATATTTGCATTTTTATTAATATTAAAAATTATATATATATATATAAATATTTAGGTATTAAAATGTATGTTTACATCTTTAATATTTTTTTTAAATCGATGTAAGTATTCTACAAATATTATACGCATACTTAATCAATTTTTAAACGTTATTAAACTTGAAGCAAAGCATTTCATTGTTTTATTTCTAACACTAGATTCCGCCCGCGAGAAATTTATCTAATGTTCTCCCGACCCATCGCATCGCATCGCCCGCCCGCGCTTTTACGTCGTTTTCTTTTTGCTCGGCTTCTAAGGGTCCTAGAGGTAGGCCTTTCTCAAGAATTGGGCTATCAAATCCATAATGAATTTTTCAAATCAATCAATCTATTTTTTTCCCAGAGATTCAAACTCTTCAGCTTTATTATTACTATAGATTTCAATAAAAACCCAAGGGATCAATAAGGAAATACTTATTTATTTTCCGATAATCTTATATCTATAAGAGTATAATTACAGTCTTATGATAATTATGTACACTTGGGCAGTTTACAACTTACAAAACAAGGAACATAATAATATTATTAATATTTGTATGTAAACTGTATCTATTGCAAAACTAGGAACAAGTTTGGAACATAACAATAACTTGTTGTGCATAGACAATAATGTGGTAACTATTAACTTACTAATTGATCTAACAACAATTTTGTCACTTTAGTCACTATCAGAGCTATTCTTATCATCCTTGGCTTCAGCAGCCTGTTCCTGCTTGTAATGCCGGTATTCCGGCTTCAACTCCCACATGTTCTTGTGTGGATTCTTCAAGTTATAGTTACATACTTCTTTTAAAATCTCTTTTAGGTACACAATAGGTTGTCTGGTAATCTGAAACAGAAATAGAGATCACAGCTTTTGATTGCACAATATTGCAAAACAATTATTTCAAAATCAAAACCCTTTTTTATATTTTCAAGTAATCCTAGTTCACATCTGACGGAAGATACGTCGCGTCTTATCGGTAGCGTAACGCCAGAACAGACAATTAAGTATATGAGAAAACGTTCAACCTTTCACACCCGATGATGCGTTAGCGCGTCGAGCGAACAATCGAAGTTACGCTCGACGCATCTTCCGTCAGATGTGAACCCTCCCTAAAACATACTCTTAAAATTACTGAAGGGCCGAACACTGATTTTACCGAATACGAATAATCGGCCAATGGTCGGTTAAAAGTTTACCGAACCGAATATTCAGCAGGATTTGACGCGTTTTATCGTGCATCTCAAAATTAACTCTGTGCTTGTCGACCACATTGAATGTCACCAAACAAACGTGCATTCCTTTGATTAGATTAATAGTATGTATTGTGCACTTTTATTTGCTAATTATAAAAAGATTGTGATAAAACAATACAAACCTAACACTTCTATTTTTTGTATCCTACTTCTTACTAATAATAAACAGGCGAAAGTTTGTGAATGTGTTTGTATGTTTGTTACTTCTTCACGCAAAAACTTTGGAACGGATTTGGATGCAATTTGGCACACAGGTAGTTCATAACCAGGATTAACACTAAGGATACTTTTTATCACGAGATTCCCACGGGAACGATACTTATGCGGGTGAAACCGCGGGGCGCTGGTAGTTAGACCATAATTGCTTCTAATCAAAGCAATGTTTGATTATTAATATATATCTCTTTAACAGCCCGTATTACCTATTACCTATGTATCTCTTTACATAAACAGAATTACAGAATAAATGATAAGACACACTTGTTATGGTTGCAATTATGTGACTATGCTACTTCATATTATGCTTATAGACTTCAGAGGCAACTTTTTAGTACATTATTATTTGGTAGAATGTTTGGCAAGCAACTAAAACTTCTTTCTGCATATATTTGGCACTGCAACATACCTTTTGTAAGTCTTTAATGTTGTAATACTGATGCTTTTCAAATGCAGCAAACAGCATGTTGAGAACTGCATCTTTGTCATCCCTGGCTTTCTTTCCTTCAGCAGTCTTCTTCTTCATGTAGTCAATCTGTAACAAATAATACATCTGTGATTAAGTTCTTGTAGATTACCAGCACCACAAGGGTGGCAGTTGACTGGGAAAGTGTGTGCGACACAGTTTATTTTATAAATGGCATCTCGTAGGTCAACAGTCTCGGTATGTAAAGATGGTCACCCGTCCACAGACCAACCACGGCAAGCGTAGCTTAAACAGATCGATCGACCTGCGCAGCTGTTATTATTTAGCCACGGGCCCCTAACAATATACAATTATAGCATTTCATAATAATGTATAATTTGTTGTACCCAACCATAGTTCTTAACAATGTTAGTAACTTTATTTCTTAAAAATATTTGTAAAGCAATAAACAAGATTTCTTATTGGTTGGCCACAACCAATAGGAAGTCTTCCTTCTTGCTGAGGCTTCACAAGAATAAACAACTGTTAAGAAAACTTCTACACCAATCCTAGCCACAATGAATGTGCCATTTATTATACAGAAAGACTAAGGTCCAAGCTTGGTAGCACGCAACTTAACACGCATGTAACTTAACATGAGAATAAAAAAAATACTATGGCATATTTGCATGAGATCAATAATTACAATTTAAACCATTTATCATGATATAATTAGATTAGATTTGCAAATCTATAACAAAATAGATTATGAACTGGTTTTGTCTTACATTGTGTTTGTGGTCAGATATTGGCTTGAAGTTCTGCACAATCCTGTCTAGTTGTTGCACCTGCCGCTGAGGCATAGAGGCCTTCCTTATAGACTCCGATTTCAACTTATAATAAGTATTGTCAGCATATGGCCTACATTCTAATTTCTGTACAATTCTACCCTCCATGTAAAGCTTCTCTGATTCAGGTACCACTGAATCCGTGTTAGAAGCTGAAAAAAAACGTCATCAAGTTTAAAGGATATCTATTCTTTGTTAGTCATTAGCTAGCTTGCTATAAAGTTCTTAATTATAACATCAATCTGTAGTTTTACATGCAAACATAACAATAACAAATCTACTCATAGTAGTTTGCAAAGTGTTACAGTACACTATACGTACGGATTGCATGAGAGAATACTCCTAGGGATTGTCTTGTTACATTCGACACGTCAAGACGATGTTCCTTTGGTATGTTTTGTTCTCCAGGCTCCTTGAGGCAAAGCACAGCCTCAGACAGTGATAATTGCACCTGAGCTCTCTGTCCTGGCGCTCGCGAGATCTTCAATTTGCCTACTTCGATATTTCCTTGTGCTTTTTCCCATTTGTTGGCTATGTATTTCGGAACTTTGACGAGCCAAACTCCCCGGCCTGTGTTTGATAAGTCCAATTCACGGTCTATATGGGGAACAGCAGGTGGAGTAGTCATTTCAATTTTGCACCTTTTACTTTTTACTTATTCAATTAACCTATTTTATCTTTTTTTGTAACAAGAATTGCAATTTTTTCCTTGACTCTTGCAGATTGACTTGACAAGTTGACATTGACAATGACAATTGGGCTTGGGGCGTTTTTATCTGTGCTTGGCACAGAACTTAGAATACTTTAACGAGAGCTCATCCAATCCAGCAGACATAAAGACGGCGCCGAACAAACGCCGACCGCGCAGTGGCGCCCTCATCGTTTGTTTGGTTATTTTATTTCTTTTATTTTAGAATTAGTTTGAATGATTATAATAAAACTCAACAATGTAGAACTACCGTTTTTAATAGTAATAACGTATAATCTTGTGGAGCACAACTTAACGTGCTTATTTTCTGCATTTTCATTCTAAATTAAAAGAAATAACCAAACAAACGATGAGGGCGCCACTGCGCGGTTGGCGTTTGGTCGGCGCCGCACGGTGGGCTGGAAATCGGCTTTCATAGACATAGGGATTTCAATTTGCAAGTGCTTGATTTTTTGCCGGATATCGCTTCTATTAGTCATTACTATGAACAAAAATGACACCCGAGTTAATTCTGCCCAAAAACGAAGGAAATATAATTTTTTTACGAAAAATTTGTATGAAGCTAGTATGAAAAATCGAATTATCTCCTAAACGGCATGTTTAACCGTAATATCCTTGGAGGTGGTCATAGTGCTAATTATTTATGATTTTTTGGTTGCTGATTTGACGAAAAATTTAATGCGGTTTTTTTTTTAAAAATCGTCAAAATATTTTTATTTATTTTTACATGTAAAACGATCCCTTTTAGTGTTTATGTTGAAGAACACGGACTTTTAACTACACGTTATATAAAATAGCATCACTCCTATATTTCCGAAGGAGTTGGCAGAGGTTTATAGTACACCCACACGTAGACAACTATGTTTGAGCTAGATATTTATCAACACATCATGAGTTTTAAAACTTTTCATACAACCAAATTACCAATTGTTTACTCTTCTAAGGAGTTCGAAAAGAAGTGATTAAGTAACTACACTGATTAGGTCTTCTAATGAGTCTTTATAGGTGATTTAATGATTTTCAATACCTCACGACAATGCCAACTATGGATTATATTCAACTTTTCCTGATAAGTAAGCTAATTTGTTAATTAGCAGTGCTATGAGTTCTAAGAATAGTTAGTGACAATTATAAATTTTCATTAGCTAATGAGGAGATAACTAATGAGGGTAGTTACCTAAGTATTGTTCAGTGCAGTTGTATCCCGCATAGGCGATTGCCTGTCTGACGAAGATCGTGTTGTTCTCAAAGAATTTTGTCGGAGATTTACGCAAACCGCTTTACAAAGGTGGCAGAAATCCTTGATAATTTCAGGAGAAAGTACGTGAATTGGTTGGGAGCAAATATTGATTGGCTGAGTTTTGTGCAAACTTTAGTTAATCAAGAACCAAGTGTTGATGAGATACCAAGAGCGCCCTCAGTCTCTCCAGAACCGTCGACATCAACGTCCATTGGAACAATGACGAAAAGATCCCGTAAACCATTCGAAGATTTATTTATTTATCATCATAACTTAGAGCTATCATTACAGGTTATCTGTGAAGTAAACAAAAAAAGAGAAGATCTGATGAACACACAGGCGAAGATTCCAGTGAATTGGCATATGCAGCTGCAGCACGTTTAAAAGAAGAAGGGCATGGAGATATCGCCTCTGTCATCGAATACATGATGAAAAATCCTGATGCAGCCGAAGAAACCAGCGAAAACAATCATATTTACGCCAGAAAAGGCGCTTGGATTGCTTCTTTCGCTAAAACTCTCAAAGTGGCAATATATTACGTTGCGAGAGGCTGCCATTCGGGAAGGTGCTAAGGATATTTATCCATCTTACCATAAAGTGCAACAACCTAAGCTTGATTGCTACCCTCCGAAGCAATCAGTGACAGTTACTGATTCATCGGCTAGGATTACACTTCAAGCTTTACTTGATATCACAGTTACAAGAATCCTTCAAAGCCTTTCTAACGAAGAGCATAACAAGCAGTTGAAGCTGATATCCAAGTGGGGATTTTATGGTGCTTCTAACCAAAGCCGATACAAGCAGAAAATGGAGGGTGAGGAAGATGACTCGAGCATTTTCATGACCTCCTTGGTGCCACTAAAACTGACAGATGGAGACAACATCTTATGCTCAGTTGCATGCTCAGTTTTGTATTGTCGTCCAGTTCAGTTTACTTTTGTAAAGGAGAGTGAAGCAGTTGTCCTTGAGCTGAAAAAACAAATGGATGAAGAAATTGAGGCCCTTATCCCCACAGAGTGCAATAATAATAATAGGGTGACTCATGAACTAATGATGACGATGATCGACGCTAAAGTTTGCACTTACCTTTCTGAAGCTAGATGAAATGCATCGTGCTACCTGTGCTTAGCAAAGCCTACAGAAATGAACCGCTTAGATGCCGTAACATCAAGAATTGTGTGTTCTGACATGTATGAATTTGGCTTGTCATCCCTACACGCCCGTATAAATTGTATGGAATTTCCTCTATGCATTACATACATTGATACATGCTCTTAGCTAAAAGGTCCCAGCATCAGGCCATTAAAATATTAAAAAAAAAAAAAAGATACATACTCTGTGGTCAATCCGTCAATAGTAAAGTAAATGCCACTCTTGTCAGATTTGTCGATACTTTTTTGTAAAAAAAGTGTTTTAGTTTAGATTTCTGTGATTTAAGTGTTTCTGCCCAAGATGTTTTACAATTATTACTACATTTCGCTTTCGCAATAGAGTAATGTGAAATCATGTTTGGATACAGCAAAGAGGCAGTAAGAGTGAAAGTCAAGGTTTGTATTGTGTTGATCAATTACTTTAATAAATTCTATGTAGAACATCTGTTTCGTTCAATAGTGGTCATCATTTTAATACTAATTTTATTACTACTCCGTTTACTACATAGACAGGTCCTATGTTTCTATTTAACTTTAGTATCAGTAATCATTATCTGGGAATTCCACTAAATAAAAGTATGTCAGAAGAACCCATTGTTTGGAACAAAATTATGAAAGTTTCTATTAAAGTGAGTCTGTGTATGTTGCTTACTCTACAAATTGTTTTGCTTGTGTGTGTGTATTTTTATTATTAATATGTGTTGACCCAATGCTAGGCCTGAAGGCCTCTTCATTATTTAAGTGAATCAATAATCAATTTTTTCATAGAAATGTGAGGGTAAGCTTCAACCTGAGTTAAGGAAGTTTTCAGTTGACCCTCAAATAACATCTCTGGAAGTGTTACAAAGCATTTTGGTGAAAGCATTTGATATCAAGTCGGATTTTACACTATCTTACCGAACTGCTGATGATTATGGACAAGAAATCTATTTACCTCTACTCTCTGACTGGGATCTGGATGCAGCTTTTCTTAAGTATGTTATATTCCATACATTAGTAAATCCGTTCATACTAATATCAATTCAAAAGTAACTGTCTGTATACCTATTCATGTCTAAACCACAAAACAGATTTCGATAAAATTTGGCAAGGAGATAGATGACATGCTGGGGAAAGACATGGGCTACTTTTTGTCCCGGCATTCCCGTAAGCTAATTTACGACATCCATGCAGGCGTTCAATGCTATTTTAAAAACCAGAAAGAAGCAAATAATGAGAATAATGATAGACATTTGCATTGACTGCCAAATAATGTAACACTCCACGTTTTCAACAATTATTTTGCTACCAATTTCAGGGCACATAATATAGCCCTTAATCAGAGGTCAGAACCATGTGTGCAGCTTAAAGTGGATATGAGACCGTTTGCGGAGGCCTCAGAGGACTGGGAGCCACCAAGTGTAAGCCAGGCTGCTCCAATGGTTAGCCAGAACTACAAGGAACAGCCTACCGTGGCTCCAGCACAGCATCAGACTGAGAAACAGGAAATACAAACAGGCTTGCAAGGAATGATCATGAACCAGGTATATTTTGTTTTGTTATTACAGATTTTTTATAGATAAATTCTTATTACTAGCAATTTAGATTGCTCATTACAAGTTTTAGGTCAGTGGCACTAAGTGGACATGCAAATTTTTTACATTCCACTTTGTGTGACAACTAGGTGGGGCAGAGTGGAATAATCCAAACCATCTTAGTAAATGTCTATTAGGCTAAATGTTAGTCTTCTTCATCAACATTGCTTATACTGTTTGGGCTCAGTAGGTGACCAAATTTTGCGGCGTCAGAGGCGTTATTCAGCTCGTCAATGGTGCAGGTAAATGGACATTTGGGACACTAGCAGATGGGGCATAGTCTGTTCAGGAGCACCACACTTGCATTTCATGTTAGATGAGTCGAAAATTCCCATTTCGCGAGATTATGTTTGTAATTAATCATGTGCTTTTCGGGTAGGCACCTGCAGTTTGCGACCGTTGGGGACTTGTTCTTGGGTCTTTATTAAGTCTTGAGCTGGTGGATACCTCTGTTCCTACAATTTAGGCTCTTTAGGCCTGTCTTGAATGACCTGGGTGGACCGTAAGTAGATCCTGCGACTTTTTAGTCTACACGGAGTAGTCGTGTAGTCGTAGAGATCCCCTCTACGACTACACGACGTCAGGAATCGGATAGCTTACAGAGTGGAGTCTGATATTATCCGACACATCACGGTGAGGCCGTTAGCGGATCTCGATCGGTAATACCACACACACAGCCACACTGGGCATGCAAATGTACCAGCAGTATAGCATAGAGACATACCAGTTGTACAAAAAACATTAGATACTGCTCCCTAGTTGGTGGAAATTAGGCGACGCGCGACTTAGCAAATTATTGCGGGTCCGGACCTTTTGCTTTGTTTTATGACAGTGTGACTTAAAAGTTAAGGCCCTATTCAACGTCACACCTAGATATTTAGGATTCGAGTAGTGTTCGACCTCAGTTCCTTGCCACGTGATGTTAAGTGACCGATTTAAGTTCCTGTTGCGGAGGTGGACTGCGCAAGACTGAGTCTGGGACGGGTTCGGCCGGAGAGCATTACTGTCATTGTTACATGAGCATTAAGTCGAGTGCCAAAGTCAATGTGTACTCATCACATCATCAGAAGTTGCTTATGGTGTCGCTAGTGCCAAGTCATCCGCGTACAGGTTTACGAATAAGTAACAGGAGGTGGTAGTGGTAGGTCGTTGGTATATATCTTAAAAACGTTGGCGCCAACAGGAGTACGGTCTCCCTCATGGCAGTGTGCCTTGAGGGAGACCGTACTCCTGCCGTCGCCATTTATTCTTACCAGACTGAAAGCACGCCGGTGGCGAACGGCGAATATGCAGGAGTTCGCTTAGTATCCGCACAAAACCCTGGTCTTTAGTTAGGGTGTTTACTATGCCAAGTAATCTCTTGATAACATGATGTCATAAGCTGCCAAAAGGTCAACAAATTCGACACCAGTGGCTTTGTTAGCCTTGGCCTCGTACCCGTTCTCTATATATTCCCTAAGCCCGGAGGTCCTGGCTGGAGCAAGTTTACCTGGTTTCGGTAGAGCATCGATTTTGATTTTTCCCCAAAGTTAAGGGAATGTTTGCGGTAATTACATCTATAGTGTTGTATAAAAGCTAAACTGGTATTATTTTTGTAAATTTGTCAGAATTTGAAAATTCTATAATAAGGAAACTAAGGCTCTTGCTAGTGTGATACACATCCATTATGCAGCACACAGTTTAGCAATCTTATTTAAATAAATTGAAGGATGGATGATAATGTTTTGTATCCTGGCTGATATCTGTTGTGTTTATATTATCAAGTACATCAACTGAAAATAGTATGATGAAATATATCTGCCTAAATCATTCTGACTGTCTCATTCTCATTAGCGGCAGAGTCAGTGGTACTGATCATTCTTTGAGTTGAGTGGTGGTACACAACCAAGATCCATGCCACTTATTTACTCTGCTGGTTAGTGAACCAGATACCTAGTTAACTTAAATAAAAAGCAGAAGATGCCGGAAGGTGGTGACACCATTAATTTTTATTGATGTTTACTGCTGTACAACCATCAAATACCTTTTTGATTTGTATTGTACATAGATAAAGTTTTTTTTTTTTTTGTTGTACCTGCTTGCGAAATAAATTATTATTATTTATTTTCTTTTTTATATCTCGGGACCATTGAGTCCCAGTCCATTGGAAGGCGTACGAAGGGCCGAAGCTAACTCGCAGAGGCCCCTAGGAATTTTTTATGAAATATGACATCAACCGACGATTATCCCTGTATGCACTATGCAAGTGCACCCAAAGATAAACCCCGTTTGGTGTAGGACTATTGCAGACTATGGGTTTGGGTGGCTAAAGTGGACTGGTTACCAAGAACTATGGAAGAACTATGCCTGATCAATGTTTAATATATACACAGATAAAATGGCAGGGGGTGACTTGCACACTCAATAATGGGCTCCCGGAAACGTAGCGACCGTTTCCGGGAGCCCATTATTGAGTGTGCACATAGTGACGTAGCGACAAGGGGGCAACATGTCCTGAGGTGCTTATGAGGAGTGGAGAGGTATTCCACGGCTATCAGGACAATCCCGGAAGTACGGTCAAGATCTCTACCAGCATCTTACTGGAATACTTCCTTCCTCCGAACACGTTTGCTCTTGCGAATCTCCACTCAAGCCAGCCAATAAAGGCAAGAATCTCAGAGCTCTGTTCCTCGTCATTGTTCACTCCAGCGGGCCAATAAAGGCAAGCCAGAGGTGAGGAACAAGACTTCTCCCGGGAGATAGGGTCCGTGGGGTCGCTACTGCCCAACAGCTCGCCACATGCTGCCCTGCGGGTCTCTGTATCTCCCTTGGTCTAGCTCCTCACGTTAGACCTGTTCCTGCAAAGTAAACTCTTCCGACACAGGTCTAGAGTTCGGAGCGCGCAAGCCCCACCACGACGTCAACGTAGAAATACGGCGATGGGGTTATTATTATTATTGGTCTAGTTGTGCATGGTGTATGGTCTATAATATGTGTTGGTCTATAATTACAAGTTTAGTTTCCTACGTTGTACAAAGTGTTAGTGGGTTTTTCACTTAGGACATTACAAGTTATAAAAACTATTGCAATATGCTTGCTTCTTTTGACAATCTATTTTATTGTCAGGTTGAAAAAACATTCAACATGGTGACACGAGCTCTGAACCTGTATGATGACCCGAACAATGCACCGCGGCCGCCACTGAGTGACATCGAATTTAGAGCATTCCTGGATGCTGTTGGACAGATCACTAATACCTCCAAGCTAAGGGAAGTCATATACTGTGGAGGCATCGATCCCAGCCTCAGGTTGGTATAAAATTTATTTGTGTACAAATATTAGGCTACTAGCTTCTGTCCGCGACTTCGTCCGCGTGAAAATTCTAATTCCCCCGACCCACCCCGTCGCATCGCATCGCCTGGCCGTGCTGTTACTTCGTTTTCGTTTAAGGTATTTTCTCGGCTCCTAAGGCTAGAACTGCCAGCCGAATTTTTAAATCCGACTGGCAGTTCTAGAGATTAGCTTGTTCAAACAAACAAACTTTCAGCTTCGTTATAAGTATAGATAACTTATACATTATCTTCTGAAAGATAATAGTAGTTTCAAATTATAGTCCCCCCTTAAAGATTGTGTATTCAATATAAATAACAGTGTAATATTTTATTTCAGAAAAGTTGTTTGGAAACATATCCTCAATGTTTATCCTGAGGGTATGACAGGCAAAGAGAGAATGGACTACATTAAACGGAAAGCAAATGAGTATTATGCACTAAGAACCAGATGGAAAGACTGTATCCAAAAAGGAATGGTCAGTAGAAAATATACAATGATTTTATATTTTTAATATTTTAATGGCCTGGTTGCTGGGACCTTTTAGCCAATACATTGATTTATGTAATATAATGACTATACAGGGTGGCAGGGACACCGACACAAACTGTACCATGCATTAAGCACATGATTCGAGACCCCCTAGACGAGAACTCTTCCCCAATATATTAAAAAAAAAACAGTGGCACTCCGGGAGTGCCGACAGAAGTGAAAACAAAACACAAACAGAATACTTTGCCATCACTTCCCGACATATCGGATATACATTAAAACCGAGTACATCCCGAGGACAGCCGAACACATCCGAATGTAGCGCAGTGTCGGTAACAGTGTCGCGAGTTCAATGGTTTTTTCCCATCTCAAGAAATGCCCAACGCGCCTAAAGAAGTTTTCACTTCAAAAATTGCTGTTATGTAGAAAACCTACCTACCCGCGCGGTCAAAATGTACAGCATTTTTTTTTTTCGTTCAGAATGTTGTAATGAATCCATGGTAATAGGTTGTGCGTCGTTTCCCTGCCACCGTGTATTGTCCTATAATTTCATAAGAATTGAAAGTAAATTGTGTTCATTTACAGGTAAATGCTGACTTAGCTTATGTTACTGGTATGGTTCGAAAAGACGTCTTAAGAACTGACAGGCATCATAACTTCTATGCTGGCAGTGACGATAACCAAAATATAGCTTCTCTCTTCAATATATTAACTACGTGAGTTGTTTATCAGAATAACGCTAGTGTTTTGAGGCTCTACAGTCCGTCGCTGACTAACAAACTCTTTCCTTGTGCAGGTACGCCCTAAACCATCCCACAGTAAGTTATTGTCAAGGCATGTCGGACCTAGCATCGCCATTACTTGTGACGATGGGTGACGAGGCGCATGCTTACATATGTCTGTGTGCGCTCATGACACGGTTGTACCCCAACTTTTTACTAGACGGAGAAGCCATGACTGTAAAATTCACACATTTGACTGAGTCCCTACAAGTTTACGACCCTGATTTCTACAACTACTTAAAATCCCAACAGGCTGACGACTTACTGTTTTGCTATCGATGGTTACTCTTAGAAATGAAACGAGAATTTGCCTTTGATGACGCTCTCAGAATGCTCGAAGTATTATGGGCATCCTTGCCCCAAAAAACTCCAACAGCTGAGTTATGCCTCAAAGAAAAAGAATTTGATCCCACGATGGAAATAGACGACGATCCACCACCTTTGAGTCCACTGATAAAAGCTCCCAGAGAAAATGCTTACACTAAAGTATGCGCTATGAGAAGACAGAGCTCAAGCTTTAGCCTCGCGAACGTGAAAGCGCCCAAACTTGCCACTTGCAAGCAAATGAATCACAGCTTAGATGAAAATGCAACACGTAAAGTAGTAACCAACCCGTTACTTCGACACGCAAAGGAGTTTCAAAGTTTAGATGACGCCACTTTACCAATGCAGAAACCGAAGTTAGATAGATATGAGACAGAGAAAAATAAAGAAAACAATTTATCACCAAAAGACTCCAAGCTGCACAATAAAAGAAGTATGAAAAGTGTTCCAGAGCACGAGAAATCGCCATCGACACAAGAGGGTCATGCCCCCTCGTGGTCCAGTACTGGGAACTTGATGAACGGGACTTCACACGGAGATGTGAAAGACACGCCTCTGGGAAACCAAATCAGATTGTTACGAGATAAAATATCCGTACATAATAACAAATTCTTTTCTTCACTCGACAAGCTTGACTCGGACTCAGTTGTTAGCATAGACTCCTCCTCTAATAAACCGAAAGTAAAAATGATTAAAAATTTAAACGAGTTTCTTAATTTTGCCACCGGAAGTAAAGTAGGCGCTGTCACACAAGAGAAATTACAAAGAACACATTCGGTTATAGAAAGAAGTTCTAAGGAATGTCCAAGAATAACTCTCAGTAAAACATCTCTTGACGATGTGAGGGTGCATAATAAAACAGAAAAATCTAATAAATTAAATAAGAACATTTATTCAGATACAAATGATGGCAGCAGTCCTGATGACTCACAAGAGTACTACCCTATGACAACATCCATGACTAGAGAATTAAGACTTGAATTAGAACATTTGGACCGTCAAGTTTTTGGCCCTTCTTATATTAACAGGTGTAGTATGATGTACGACTCCCCTTCAGACTCGACTAGCACTGACGACAAACCGACACATGATTGTACTGAAATAAAGCAAGACCTTAAAATCATTGAACCTACAGAAACTCGACCACAATTATTAGAAACCATGAAGAAGTCACCCTTACTTGAAACTGTTAGGTCGAATGCCAGAAGCGCTGAAGATATTTATTTATGGGAAAACCCATTGCACAGAAATACGCCGACGACACGAACGACAGCGAGCTGCCCGCAGACACCCGACGAACAGGCGGAACTGGATTTCGATGGAGACACTGGCGAAATATTTGAAGAACATTCTGGTAAAAAATCCATTACACCAATAAGATTGTTAAGAAAAAACCAGTCGTTAGAGCCCCAAGAGTTAGGCCGAGATACAAAACAATCTAGTACCCATTCCAGTGGATCAGAATCTTCTGAGAAAGATATTGGCGAATCGACAAACGTAGACACCGTTAAAAGTAATCAACCATATAATTCCAATACGTCGAGGTCACAAAAGTTCTTCTCAAGTATGTCGCAAGAATTGGAAAACGCAAAAAAGAACTGCGAGTCCCTTTTAAATGCCAAACAAACTAATCTTCACAGTGTTGCGTCAACAATTAATAGCTTTCAGAAGAAATACGAGGTATTTAAACCTCCGATTCAAAAAACTGCAAGTGTGTCTTCAGTAATCAGTGACGGTTCAACTAAAACGAGTACTATAAGCAGTCTTCCACCGCCATCCGTGTTTGGAGGTGGGAATCCATTTTTGATGTTCCTTTGTTTAACTGTCCTGTTACAACACAGAGACTACATTATGAGAAATCGTATGGATTACAACGAGCTCGCGATGCATTTTGACAAAATGGTTCGTAAACACAATGTTAACAGGGTACTGAACCAGGCGCGACAAATGTATGCTATTTATTTAAAACAGCAAGCACATAAGACTGGCGATATAACTACTTAATTTAAGGATGAGAAGATCTCTTGTAATAATTTTATTGCTCATAAGATATAATTTTGGTCATTATAATTATGTATGTATTAAAACACCATTAGGGTAGGTAAGTATTACATTATTAGTAACGTATATAATCCCAATTATCTGTAAAATATGGCAATTAAATTCTAATTCACGGGTCCTTTGGTAGAAACTATAATAAAGTTGGATCACTACCACCGCATATGAGTCAGTGAAAGAAAAATCAGCTAGCTCACGTTACTATTCTATTGTATCCTACTGTCTCAATGTCCTGAATAATAACATTTCGTTATTTAAATTGACTACCAAAATGATATGAATTTAAACTCAAAATTCACCCTGCATTATAATCTTATCAAGAGAGCAGCAATATTATTATTGAATCTGTAGTTTTTAGTCTTACATAATATGTTAATGATAATTCCAAAGAGCCTTTATTTGATAAAATGATTGTGATATTTTATTTTTCTTATGTACTTTACGACAATAAAAAACAAAAGCTTTTGCGTTTTTATGTAGCTGTATGTTTAATTGCATTCCGTTATGCATAATCTTTATGTATTAGATAATTATAATTTATAATCCTAAAAAGTATTATTTTTATTATATTTTTAATCTTCAATCAAATCGGATATTATTATGAATTCTAGTCCTTTTTCAATATTATGCTTTTCAGAAATGTTGCTTGCTGGCCTATGCATTTATATTATTTGTACTTATATTCAATAAAATCATTAAATTCCATTCATTTTAAATGAATACTGATTGAAAAATGCTGCAATTTAGTCATGTAAATAAACAATCTAATGAAAACGCCTACTTGTATTATTTGCTATGTGTATTGAGCTGCGTCTTGCAAAAAAACAGGCCAACAAAACAACTCTCCGAACATGTTACGCATAAGGGTCAGTTCACACTGCGACGCGACGCGGCGCGCAGTTTTCAAGATAGCAATACATTTATAGACCTTATCTACTACACAAAAAGGCACACAATTCAGTGAGGTGGGCCGCGCGGCGTAGGTCAACGTAGTAGACACCACCTCACTGAATTGTGTAATTTTTTGAGTAGTAGATAAGGTCTATAATTGCTATCTTGAAAACTGCACGCCGCGCCGCGTCGCGTCGCGGTGTGAACTGACCCAAAATGTCCGTTTGTCCGTGTGGTGTGGGATGAATTCAAGGACAATATGATTATTGGGTTCGGCCGTTAGTGATAGGATAGGCTACATTACTTTTATGAAGACTATGGTCACATGTTTACATTTGCTGTTGTCATACGAACGACTGACGTATTTCCGACCTAAACAGGTGAATTATTTTATCAAGATGGCCTAATTCGAAACTATGAGGAATAGCGAAAAGTAGGTACTCAAAGGAGTCACATGCTCGATTTTGATAAAAACTAAAGCTGCATCATTACATTTAAGAAAAATCAATATTTCTAGCCAATCGAACTCGTTGATTTTGATAAAAAAATACTGTATTATTAGGTACAATGGGAAGGAATGACATACGGCAAAGTTAAGGAAAATGTTGGATTATAATAAACTGCTTCTTATTTTAAAGTATTCATACCTACATTACCTGTAGGTACCTTGTTCGAAATGATGCTCAATATTTTTATTAACACACCCGCAGCGCAGTCACCTTCACAACATTGTGTTCTAAAGTAAAATTTTAAATGCAGTACAATCCTTGAGACGTCGAATCCAGCTATGTATTGAAAACAATGGTCATCATTTTGAAATCAGTTAAGGTTTAATAGGTAGGTAAACATAAGAAAAATAAAAAAAACTATTTTGTTAAAAATGAGCTCTTTTCTTTAGTTTGCCCTGTCATTACTTCCCAGAATTCGATCCTTATTAGCGACACTATCGAATAGCGTAATAATAGTGTTTTTTTTTTAAATCAACGCTCGATTCCTGGCTAGAAATATTGATTTTTCAAAAATCCAATGATGCAGTTTTAGTTTTCATTAAAAATCGAGCTCCTTTGAGTACTTTTCGCTATTCCTAATACATAGTTTCGGATTAGGCCATTCACGCCCACTTGAAAAATTCACCCTTTATAATTATGTGTAGATGATGCACCTAGAGCAAAATTACTATGGTGGCTATTAAACCGCAGTATTTCATCTAGGATGACGCTAAGCAGTTTTATTACTTGCAACTGCGCGGTTTTTGCTTTGGCTTTAAAGGGCCAAGGGTCAGTTTCACGCGTTTGCCCTCATTCGCTGATGTTAGCGAGAATGCGGAGTTGCTCCACTGTTTCAGGTGTATCCACCGTAACCACCAGCAGGACGTCAGCCATGAAGGCTTGCATATGGCAGCCCGATGGTAGTTGCATGTCCAGGAGCTAGTCCAGGATCATTCCATAACATTTCAAATTCATACATCCGCGTGTTGCGGCGTGTGGTCCGGCCACACGCCGCAACACGCGGGTGTTTGAATGCAACCCTTTGTCAGGGTTTTGCGCACTCGGACTCCCGCGTGGTCTAACATGGCGGTTCTATCCAGGAAGATGCGCAGCTCGAGCTATGCGATGTATCGATAGTAGGGAAGCGGCGACGACCCATAGCAGGCATCCATAGCACGCATCCATAGCACGCATCCATAGCACGCGTCCATAGTACACATCCATAGCACGCATCCTTCCATATAAAAAACATATCTTAGTTGAATCCGTTTCCACCAGTGCTAAGCTATGTGCACCAATGAATATGATTGATGGATATCAAACGCATCCATAGCAACGTAGCATAGCACATCTCTGGTGGAAAAGCACCCTAAGAGTGGCGTGGATGGCTTGGATGGTATAAATGGTATTCTGTTGCTGACGAAAGCCGAATTATTGAGGGTTCACTTTGATGCCCACCTCAGCGGTATACCTACTCCCGAATACTGGAAAATAAGACTGAGGCGGAAGGATTTGAGATCCATTGGATCATCCTTTCCCGTTTTGAGAATGATTTTCACAAAGGCTTCCTTCCTTATTTAAAAAGAAAACATAATAAAACCAAACCCCGTAGTGTTACGTTTCTGAGATATTTTTAACGTTCAAAGTTGATCACGTGACATCAATATTTTTTTAACTTGCTTTCATCTTGTTGCACAGATGTTTGATTACTTAAAACTTTCAGTGATTATTTCTAACATGTACGCACATCAAGCTACTACAATCTGTCAAATTTCTTTGATAGATTTTCAACTTTATCGCTAAAGCATAAGGTTCAAAGTTGATTGGGAAAATTTGACAGTTTCGGGTAGGTTGATGTGCTGGCGTCTGTACCTAAGCAAGTTCAAAAAATATGGATGTCACGTGATCACATTTGAATGGTAATATCGGATACCTACTTGACACTTATCTAACGGGGTTTGGTCCTATTGTTTGTTTGCAATAATATCAGCTATCGATTTATATAGGTTACATGCTTGGCCGCCATATTGAGAAAAAAATCAAAGTGGCGCGACAGTAAGTAGGTAGGTTCCATATAAAAATTTTCAATTCAATTTCAAAATCCGATATAGTACCTTTGCCCTGCACACGGCACGCGCGAGCACTGCGGGCATGTGCGGGGCGCGAGGTCGTTGATACGCTGCAGTGTCGACATCATCGGTAAACGAACAAAAAATATTGAACTAACGGATTATCGGCAGACGATATCAATTGAATCACCTTGATTATGTACCTACTGATTGATTAATTATACACATATATACTTAGGTAATAATTACACTAAAAACTAATAAGCCGTCAAACACCACAAGTGCGACCAAATGCGAGCTAGCGCCATCTTCTATAAACCGACTTTCTTAAATCCAGCAATAGGACTATCTTTATATACCAGCACCTATGTCTTACCCTCCAATCATCAAAGTACTCTGTCTACTGTTTACTGTTGCATGAATTGAATTTATTTTACGATCGGTATGAGTAGGACGTGTAGAATCTTCCCCTTGACGGATGCAGGTGATAACGTCGCTACCTGTATACCAAGGTACGACACGTTTTTTTGAAAATATTGAGTTTTCTGTGCTATACCTATTGCATATTAATGACATCAGGCCTGTTTTTTCTCGAAAAGACAAGACCATAAGGGTATATCTTTAGTATATCCTCATTTCACTATCGGGCCGCTCCTATTTCCATCTACCAGGCAGGTGCCCGGTTCATGGAAATAGGCTCATCTACGCAAGCGCATCTCCTAGGCGCATATGTGCAATTTATTTAAATACAGATGATTATAAACCCAATTTATCTAATGTTGCATAAAATGTGTTGCATTACTTTTAAGAATTAATACAGGGTGAAATTGAAAACATGCGACAAATAGAGAGCTCAGGGTATGCCTATACCCTGAGCTCTATTTGTAACTATATTTTAGGGTTATTGGAAAAACACAAACTACTTCTTAAGAGATCATTGTACTTATCATTATGAACAACTTTTATTATGGGACCAAAAATGAAATCGCCAAAAAATAATCTGCTGTTCCCTACATTTATGTTCGCATAACACGTCAAAATGTAGGGAACAGCAGATTTTTTTTCGCGATTTCAGGTTTGGTCCCATAGTAAAAGTTGTTCATAATGATGAGTACAATCTCCCATTTCGATTTGTCGCATGGTTTTAATTTCAACCTGTATTAATTCTTAAAAGTACCTAATGCAACACATTTTATGCAACATTAGATAAATTGGGTTTATAATCATCTGTATTTAAATAAATTACAATTATTATTTTTTGTTTTTCTATCAATCAGCCACAGTTCCATAAATAACAGTAGATAATGTAGGTATAATAACAATCAGGGGGCCTACAAAGGCCATTTTGGCAGAATCATAAAACAATTCATATCACGCAATTTCATTTGTATGGAGATTCGAAAAATGCTACAGGTACACCTCTGCCTAACCCATCAGGGATTTATAGGTGTGAAACTGCCAAACAGATGAATTGCGTGATATGAATTGCTTTATGATTCTGCCAAAGTGGCCTTTTTAGGCCCCCAGTATTCTGATTTGACTTCATAAAACTTAGTTACAAATACAAAAAAAAATACAATGACTTTTAAAAATTAATAATATTCTATTACTTACTTAATTAACGTTATCTGGCAGGACTGCAGGAGTCTGGTACGTTTTTGTTCGTATTCGAATTCGGTTCAAACCACGTTCGGCCCATCCTTAATATAAGTAATTTGCATTAATTATTGTAGGTACCTACGTAAAATAACTTGAACAGTTGTAGAGTAGTATAGTTGTTGTTTGTACGAATATTACACATACAATCACTACAAAACAAAGTTTTTAAAATGGTGACCCTAAACCCTAACAACTTGTTAAAATTGTTTTAACCGGTCAAAAGTAGTATTGACTGATATTTGCAGTCAAAAGAAGCATCTTGAGGTCGCTGATGACAATCATGGCAGAGAGTCTGGGGCATGTCCGAGGAGTCCGGCTCGTTCTACACAAGTATCGCCCGACGACGCGACAGCACCTGCCAGTGAGTACCTAGACTAGTATCTACTCACCGGCACTGAGCTAGCCGCCCGAGCCCTGAGCTGACCTTCTGAGGTATTTGTAAACTTCGCCCAGTGACTAGTCAGGGACTTTTACAAATTACGAAACTGCTATAGTTTAAATACATTGTGATTAGATAATGTTATGTCGTGCCGTGGATATAAAAGGTCTGAGAGCGATGAACACTCAAAGTAGTCACGAAACAAGCCCTAGCATGAAGTACTTGTTGATGTTGTTGGTGGCGGCGCTAGCGGCGCAGGCGCAGGCCGAAGAGACCATCACGGTTCACTACCACGAGACCGTGGGCATCCCGGAGGCGGCGCGCATCAAGCAGGCCGAGCTCGCCACCGACTTCGATGGCTCCCGGATCATCGGAGGCGCGCCTGCCGCTGTCGGCACCTATCCCTTCTTGGTATATTATATCTTACATCTGTAAGTATATCGAATCCGGTAATAGTGTACAGTTCGTGCTGAACGGGCGAGTTGTGTGGCGCAGGTGGGGCTGGTGATCACGCTGAGCTCGGGCGGCACGTCGGTGTGCGGCTCGTCCATGCTGAGCAACACGCGCGCGATCACGGCGGCGCACTGCTGGTGGGACGGCCGCAACCAGGCGCGCCAGTTCACGCTGGTTTTCGGCTCGGCGCGGCTGTTCTCCGGCGGCACGCGCGTGGTCACTTCCAGCGTACAGATGCACTCCGGGTACAACCCCAACAACCTCAACAATGACGTCGCCATAATCTCCTTCAGCTCGGTGCCATACTCTAGTAAGTAACACTGCCCGACGCGCACGACGCACACCGCACCCGAGCTGACGACGCGCCTCTGTTACAGACGTGGTGCGCGCGGTGGCGCTGCCGAGCGGCTCACTGGTCAACAGCAACTTCGCGGGCTCGTGGGCGCAAGCCGCCGGCTACGGCAAGACCAGCGACGGTAAGTAGCCGCATGCTGCTTAAATATACATAATATAATTATGTAGGTATTATACTACTTAGGTTATCGTAATTAATGAAGGTAAGTATTACAAGACAGGGAAGTTCGGAAGGAAAAGCCCTTTTCCCAGCAGTGGGACACAATACAGGATAACAAAAAAAAAACGTATTAAGTAGGTACTCAAGTTTAATATTTGTATTTTTTCTTGGAACATTGTGCAATGATCGTGTGCGTACTGCGACAGCTGCCGGCATCTCGCAGAGCCAGTTCCAGAGCCACGTGTCGCTGCAGGTGATCACGAACGCGGCATGCGCGCAGTCCTTCGGCGGCATCATCATAGCGTCCACGCTGTGCACCAGCGGCGCCAGCGGCAACAGCGCAGTGGGCACGTGCAGCGGCGACTCCGGCGGCCCGCTCGCCATCTCCAGCGCCGGCCAGCGCGTGCTGGTGCGTCCTGACTCCCGCCACAGTGCCACTCTCTTCGCATACGTCACTTGTCTAAACGGTTGTTATATGTCAACAGATTGGTGTCACATCATTCGGCTCGTCACGCGGCTGCCAAGTTGGTTTCCCATCTGGATTCGCTCGGGTCACCTCCTTCTTGACTTGGATAAGAGCAAGACTCTGAACGCGATTCATCACTCCACAACGAATTTTGTGATTGTATTGATAATAAAAATGAAAACAATCACCAATAAATTTTATTATGTGCTGTTTTGAGCACCTTTCTCACTATCAGCATCGCGCTATGAACAATGGCTCAGTTATCTCAAACTCAGTGCTACCATGTACGCCGTTCTTTAGCTAGCTATTTCACATTGATTAGGATGAATACAAACCCACAAAAAAAAATGTAAATGTGGGAATACGGGCGTCAGAGGAAAAGAAATCAAATCAACCTCAAGTAAAAAAAAACCGTCTTTATAGTACGGGCGGTGGCGTTATTATGAAAAAGTAATTTTATAACGGCTGAAAAGGAGATACGTTTTTTTGGGGCCCCTGTATTGTAACGTCTATTAAAACCATATTATAGGTACCTAAAAATAGTAATCATTTTTAACCGACTTCTAAAAAGGAGGAGGTCCAGCGCGCGAAAGTTATCATCGTTGATTTCTCGGTAAATACTTCAGTTCTGTTTTTTTTTACGAAATGAATCACATAGGTACTAATTATTTGTATACTTAGAATAGCTGTAGCATGCCCCCTTTTTCGGCGCTCATGGTGGTCCTGCTGAATGGAGCATGACTATGGACTACCTTCAAAGTCCATTTTCTCGAAAACTACAAAAAAATTGCTTTTTTAACCAAAATAAAAATCTTTGCGCAAAGCTATTTAGTTAGATATTCAGTATGCGTAGTTGACGGCTATGTGATGTATTTTTTACACCCTGTAGTAGCCCTGATGTACCCTCACAAAATAATGTTCATTTAAACGACTGATATAATACCCCCTCACTTCCATGCAGCTGGCAACTTTTTTGGGATAAATAAGATCCTAAAAATCGTCCCGCATCGACTTTTCTTTTATTTTTTTTTACAACTAGAAACATGCTTTACTCCGACTCCTCTACAGTTGGGACAGCTGACGCTCAGGATACCTACCACGTGCTCTTAACGCTCATTCACTTTCAACGATCCAAATGCCGCTGAGCGTATTGGACCTCATGCTACGACTGTGAGCGATGCAGTTTAAGAACCTAAACTGAAATGTCTTGCTTTTGAATCGTTTTTAAATAGATCATGGTAGGCCTCCTGATCTCTTTTGCACTAACGGCAAACTATTATTGTTATGATTTTCAGCCGGTATAAAGTACTATTAGGTTTCATTAAGAAATAACAGGAGTATTCTGTTTGATTTTGATATGGCAGTTTTATTGTTAGGGCATGAAAATAAAAACTAGTACAAGCTTGGTATTGTGAACTCTATTATACATATAATTAGTATGCTACAGCTTGAAATTCCAGTTGTGTAATCAGTATAATTAGTGTAAGTAAACCGTAGAAAAAGTAAGGAGAGAAATTAACTCATCCTTTGCTAATAAAATTGTCCGTTCACTACATATCATACAATTACGTAACGACGCGATGTTTTATTGCTAATCTAAACTTCGCTTTACATTTTTAACTGGTAATTGTCGGTTTCTCGTTCTTATTTTTTCGTAAAGCGTTTGAATTTTATTCCATAGGGACAAAAAAGCCATAATCTTCTACAATACTTGTTAATTTTATTTGCGCCAAATCCTTAACACGACATTCACTAACTTACTGACTACACAACAAATATATCACATCCAATGTTCCATTTTTTCAGTCGACAGGTTTCCCTTTTTTTTCTGCTGCCTACAATCTATTTTTGTTTGTTCGATTCTAATACAGCAAAATAAAATAATGAAAGCACTAAACCGCTTCTATTTTTACTTCCTCTTGTTGCCGCCGCCTCCAGACAGGATGATAGCAATGCGCATAAAGATGTTCAGGATATCCAAGTATACCGAAATAGCACTGTAACAAAATCGATAAACATATATTTTTATTTTATATATCTTTTGTATATATCCTCTTGTCTCACGCACAACGGACCGAATGGGAGTCTAAGTGCGGAAAAGTGAGTCCCATCTTAAATCTTCTTCTATTTTGAATGTGAGAATGTTGAACCTACTTTGTTACGTACCTGGTACTTGTTGACAGGCCTACACTGTCCTCTAATACTGTAATTTGAATACATTGTAAAAGCCAATTATTTTTAAAAGAGTAACCATGGAGGTTCTTGTCGGCTCTACTCTATATGAAACCAATTTGAATCGTGCACCTAGCTTCTTACGTTTCATAAGTATGTATAGGTAAGTGAAATAAAATATCTGCAATACTACAGCCTTTCACGGCTTTAGGCCTACGTATAGTTATTTTTGCTTAAAACCGATGTTTACTTTCCCAAATATCATAATTAAATACCTACTATAAATATATTAAACAAAATAATATATTTATTTATATTATTCCTACCTATTCAGGAAAAACAACAGGTTTCAAATTCAATCAAGAACACTTGAACTGCTTGAATAAAATAAAAAAAACAACAACTTAGGGCTGATTTAGTCAACGCCAGAAAGTTTTATCCCAGAGATTGAAAAATTAGCCCTTAAGAACAGGGTGTAAAGTTCACTCATCCTCTATAGAAAAGGGAGGATCCTCCGACCAGACCGCTGTTGTGTCTGGCGGGCAACTACCCGATGAATCGATGATTCATTTCGGGCCGTTGTATCTAGGCTAGTTACGAGACGCAAGATTTTGCGTGACGTCAGTATGACGCGTTGTTCGCATGTGGCGTTGTAGATACCGCTACAACATCAAGGGCTGATTTTTCAGTCGACAGATATTTTTTAATCGTGGAATAAAATTGACGTCTGACAGTTTTTGTTTGTATGGAATAACTGTCAAATTTTTTTTATTATTCTTGCGTTGGAAATATCAGCCCTTAGACAACCAAAAACAAACGCAATGATTGAACAGAAGTTTGAGCGAGTTTTAATTTGATTGCATATCTTAATTTTTGTTTTTGGTTGGTCTTGATCACACGAAAACATTGAAGTCGTCAAAATTATTGCGTAAAAATATTGTGCAAATTTATTGTAGGTGCAAAGCTGCCTAATCAATCAACTGTGGACTAATGGCACAATAAGGAAAAATATTCAAAAGTACTTACGAGTTTATCGGGTCGTAAGGCTGTAATCCATACATCGGATGCACCTCGGCGCGTTTTATGATACCCTGTGTGTCGTATAACAGGAAACCACCGAATACAATCAGACCTCCATATAAACTGAGTGAATACAGTCCTGAAACAGAGATTAATATTTTTATTTATAGTAAAGACGAGAATTCATACATTCTAAAATTAAGCATTGGGCATTTTTGGAATGCCAAAAGCCCATTCTATACTCCATTTTGTATAAGGTTCGCACGACTACACATCAAGCTAAACATAACCAGTATAAGCTGACTTCTGATTGTACGAAAAATCTATAAAATGCGAGGCCAGTTAAATCTGGAAATGTATAGCTTAATGTGTAGCCGTGTGTACATCCAAGTTTTTAGAAAAAATGTTTGGCTATAAAGTATCATCTGCCACTCATAATTATGCGAGTCTCTTTCTCGATGTGTTATATGAACGCCCGGTAATAGGCACGTGTATATTAGATGATCAGTCTCATCTAATAAACATTTTTGGCCAAGATTCAAAGATTATCCTCACATTTTATAATTATTTAATAAGTAAAGATAAAAATGGCAGCTCAAGTACCTGCTCCAAGTGCAGAAGTGTGTGGCACGAACATGCTGGCCAGCGAGGCGGCGAACACGGCGCCCAGGCCCATCGCGAGCGGAGCGCGCATGTTCAGGAACTCACCCGACGGCGCGCAGATCGCAATCGTGCTTAGACCGCCCACGACTCCAGCCGTGTACCTATCAAGAAAATCGCGTCAATATAATGTATGCTCACTTTCATAAATGAGAGTTCATGACAGTTCATAAAACTCTTTTAAAGTAGTAGTAGGAGGAGGAGATGGTTTCTATTACCATAATGAAGAATTCATTATACAGTACTTCACGTTCTTCTGCATATATAAATAAATATTTCGTATGGAAACGAAACTGAGCGTGTGATACGCCCCAGGCCAAAGCTGAAGGCCCACTGTGATTCAGAACGAGTTCGGAACAGGAGCTTCACTTCAGAACTTAGCATTGTCAACTACAATTGTAATCAACTACAGGACACTTTAACAAAATGGTTTTACCAAGCAGCTCTAGTCAGCGCCGCGCCGCCGAGGAAACACATTGGTGCAATGACAGCCCCCATAATGCCGGTGTGTACTACCCATGCTAGCTGTTTAGCACCAAAACCTGGTGTGTAGTCCATGCCTCGTACCACCATGCCGGAACCAATCATTAAACCCATTGTGATTATTATTGACTGAAATCAAAGATAGACACAACATCATAAGTTTATACTTTCATTGAGGGTTATGAGAGAATGTAAACATTGTATAGTTAGCAGTGATGTAACATTGCAGGCAATAGTGGTTCACCACTTTTGACCTTATTACCCTTACTTATAAGGTTGGAAAGTGGTTAACTGCCAGTCTGCAACAGTACATTATGGTTATTAACTTACCATCCACCCATTTCTTGCAACTAAGTTTAACAATGCAGGTGTTCTAAATACTGTATAGGCACTGCCAGCAGTCAATACAATGGAACCAGCAATGTATCCATAAGTTGCCCTGATGCGATCTTTAACATATTTCGGCCAGAGACTGCAAATAAAGTAAAGAAATAAATAAGTAACCATTTTCTTAATCCTTCCCTCAAAATATTATTTACAGTAATTTTCATAATGTTGCAGTAATATTACTTACAAAATATGGAAATCATGATTTTATTCCTACTCGCGCATGGTTTAAAAAGTTTGTTTCCAACCAATAAATGCTAAGCGCCTTCTATAATAATTAGCATGTATTGTTTGCAAGTTGTATATATAAGGAGATAACAGGTGAATTTTTCAAGTGGGCATGGGTGGCCAAATCCGTAACTATGAGGAATAGCGAAAAGTATTCAAAGGAGTTTCGGACACGATTTGTGATTGATGAAAACTAAAACTGCATTATTGGTTTTTTGATAAATAAATATTTTTAGCCAGGAATTGAACCCAATGATTAAAAAAAAAACTGTTTTATTATATTATTCAATAGTTTCGCTAATAAGGGTCGAATTCTGGGAAGTAATGACATACGGCAGAACAGTATGGTACGGTAAAACATAGTAATAATATATAACCCACAACACTTCACAGGTAATAGACTGAATAGTTTAGAAAAAAAAAGTGTACACGCTAGGAGTTTCAGTAGCAGTATGTGCAGTAATTAGTTGTATAATGAGCAAAGTTAAAATTTAAATAAAGGTTACATAATATAAAATATAACCTTAGTAAGTTTGATGATTTTCGAAAAGGGTAGGTAGAGACATGGGTTTTATTTAATGAGATTCGATTTAGATTCTACTTATTGGATAATTGAAGATGTCAATATTTTCAGAAGTACCTACTCTTATAAAAACTAACCATACAGCGAAGTGAGTGCTTGCCAGAATTAGTTCGGCAAGAGTTCTATGTTATGGGTTTGGTTTCCGTACTTGGTCCTTCAAATGGACCATGCATTGTGTGTGTATCTTATTAAATAAATAAAAACTATAGTATTAGTTAAGGCATTGACTGCCAACGCGGTCACCTGACCGCGAACAATAGATTTTCTATTGTATCTGTTGCCTGGCAGTCAATTAGTTTTTTTTTCTTAACTAACATAAAATTAAAATACAACTTGTAGGGCTTTTTTAGTATAGGTCTCATCAGTTAAGTCATAAATCTCATCAAATTCATAAATAAACCAGCAGCCCGCCCCAGCATCGCACGGGTGCAATTTTTTTCAATGAATTTTCTTTTATACAAATCTTGTCCTGGCAATAATGAACACAAAAAAAAACAATTTGGTGCAGTTGTTCGGAAGTTATGAGCGTACATACATTTCGGTGATGCATTTTTATTTATATGTATAGATAAGTATGTAGTGTTGTAACTTACTGTGCTTCTGTGCAAACGCCGGGCCTCACTCCTGAACCATAATAACAGAGTGCTGCCAAGCTCATGGCGGAAGCTCCTGCCAGAGCACCTTTTCCTAAGCTGAAAGCTGAAAATAATGAGGTGAAATTAGATAGCAACCCAAATAAATTAGGGTATCCAACAAGTTTAGTTCATATTTTTTTTACAGAAAGATCTTATTATTAGAAGCCTCAACATAATATTTTAAGTAGCAGAGATAAATGGTTAAGTTAAAATATTTAAAAAATCATCTCGACATCGTCCCGGTGAAGGAAGAGGAGGAGGGTGTTCTACACTTCTTCTTCCACACCCTTCCACTCCCACCCCTTAAATTGATGGATGATAACCGGTCAAGCTCCGCGCGTACCCTACGTAGTATGATACAATAGAAAATCAATTGTGTCTCATTAGCAGAGCTTGACGAGTTAAAGTCCTATTTAAATTTTATTAGGCCCCTAAGATAACCCTCTCACTGGGATAACAAAAGTTGTTTGGCTGTGTATTAACTTGATAAGTTAGTATTCGTTTTCATTTCAGTAAGTACCTATCTTTTAAGGAAATTAACTTGATGTTTATATGAGTTATTTATATTCAATAAAACAAACAAAAGCAAAACTTTAATATTGTGTTCAGCAGATTACATCAGCCCAACAGAGATAACACTTCTAAATATTTTCATGTATTTATGTAAGATTTACCATTGGGACTAGCAGGAGCCATCAGTTTCGCCCATAGTGAGGCGCCTGAAGCTGGAGAAGCTACTCTGGAACGAGGTTCTCGGGCATAGTTCCGAATTACATAGTTTTTGGGAACAAAGTTCTTCGGTACTGGAGTTTTTAGGGTATGGCCTACGTTTAACGCGGAACGCGCAAGGCACATACGCGACAACATGATGCAATCTATAATAAAGATATAAACACAATAATTAAAAATCTATATAGCCAAAAGATAGCCTTACCAATGCTCTGAAAAAGAGAAGTACTCACAATATTTGTTTACGGCTAGGAACGCTGGGATTGATTTGTGGATTTGTATCTGCTATTTTTTCGAAATGTCAAAACAGTGAAAATTTTGATACTGCGTTTGATTCACAGAACACTTATTACTCCTTGGTCTGTTTTCAATGACGACCGAAAACTATGTAACTTGTCCACTGGATCAGCCGGCCGGTTACAAACACAGTTCGTCTAACAAAGACGACGACAGCACGACACGATTGGACACGATGATCGGTATAAAATTCAAGTTTTCCTGAAATCCGGAGTTTTCCGTATTATTCTGGAAAAATATTTGTATTCTGTGGCAAACCACAGGGTACTTTTAGATGCAAACTTGCCAATGAGACAACATGAGACTTGCAAAGTAAAAAATGTGAAATATTGTTAAGTTACAAAATTTTTATTCAATTATTTTGAACTCAATCTTTATCTACACCCATGCTATAAATCCTCTATAAAAGTTTCTGAAACAGTTAGCTTATTGCCAACACTAAAACAACCAGTGTCCATAATAACCATATTAATATCCAAACAAGTGTTTTAATGTTGTAACATAAACAACTTCTTTTTGAAAAAAGAACATTCGTAATGCACGCGCATGTCACTACCACAACGCCATAATTTCAAAAAAGAACTTACATGTTATTCGAATTCACGTGGGTCGTATCCCCGATCCCGCCAGCCGCCATTTTTGTTCGATATTAGTATTGAAAAAAACTGTTTCAGAACCTATTATATCATAGAGGATTCATATCATGGGTCTAGATAAAGTCTTGTATGCAACTGTACACAATTAGGTATTAAAACAATAACAATAGTTGCTTATGTAACTATTTTAAATCTAATTAATGGTCACTGGCCACCATTACACACGGTACACACCTCGCGTTTAGTGGGGTCTCCCACTAAACGCGAGGTATAGGTTCTCCGTGGGTTCTCCATTGCACCACATGAAAGCAATACTTTAAAGTCCCTAATATTTTGGCTAATTATATGCATGAACCACTCGGCATGAATATTTCCTATGCTATATAGTACAGACGCCAGCACATCAACCTACTACAATCTGTCAAATTTCTTTGTTAAATTTTCAACTTTATCGCTAAAGTAAAAAGTTCAAAGTTGATTGTGAAAATTTGACAGTTTCGGGTAGGTTGATGTGCTGGCGTCGTCTGTACATACTAGTTCCATGTTCGTAAGTCAAACAGGAGTGTCAAAGCAGTGACTAAATAAACCTATGGACTGGGCATACCTACAAAATTAGCGAGTAATGTGTATTATAT
This sequence comes from Gortyna flavago, assembly GCA_963669345.1. NCBI lineage: Eukaryota > Metazoa > Arthropoda > Insecta > Lepidoptera > Noctuidae > Gortyna > Gortyna flavago. Next base: position 6,975,437 of record OY770128.1, on the reverse strand, counting down.
ACCTACAAAAATCGGCCACTTAGGATGGCCGCCTGTCGTAGGGTTGTTTTTGTTTTTTCACGCACCACACTGTTTTATACAACACGAGGGCATGATTTTCCTGTTAATGGACACCAAAATACCTAGTTTCTAGACGTATTTCTCTCGAAATCAACTTTTGTGTGACGTCAAAATCATGTCTATGCGTGACCGGTCGCCATGTTGAGTGCCGAGTTTTATGAATGGTTTTGTGGTAGATGTGCTGTCAAACGGTTGATTGTGCATAGTGTTACCAATTTAGCGACTTTGTCGCTAGATTAAGCGACATTTTGACATGAAAAGCGACATTTTATTTCGATTTAGCGACAAGAATAATTTAGCGACATTTCTAGCGACTTTTCTAATTTGGCTATCATTTATAAAGTATAATTTTATTCAATATGATTTTATCATAACTGACTTTGTGAGCGCGTTACTTAAGGTGGATCCGCAAAGGTGACACGCGGAATAAGAATTTTCTTGCGTTTTTAGCAACTTGCAGGTCAGTGTCAGGTTGCATCTTGATCAAAACTATAGAGAGCCGGCCGTGCACTTCGTACCGCCCGCGCCATGGCTTCTTCCAATTTTTTGTTTGTTGATAACAATGACTCGTCATAAAAACTATGTAGTTTTTATGATAAAAAATTTATACGTAAAAAAAACGAAATAAATGAGAAATTATTTAATATTTAAGCATCTAGCGACATCTGGCGACTTTTGACTTTCTGTCTGGCGACGTTTGCTTTAGTCGAGTTGGCAACACTGATTGCGCAAAATATTTTTGTTGTTTTCGAGAGAAATACGTCTAGAAATTAGGTATTTTGGTGTCAATTAACAGAAAAATCATGGCCTCGTGTTGTATAAAACAGTGTGGTGCGAGAAAAAACAAAAACAACCCTACGAAAGGCGGCCATCTTAAGTGCCCGATTAGTATAAGTATACACGCTAATTTTGTAGGTATGCGCTGTCCATAGGTTTATTTAGTCATTGTGCCAGCATGACTCTTGCGACTTGCGACTGTCACTGTCACAGAAAACTATTACGTCAGTACGTCACTGTCACTGTCAGTGGCAAGCAACAACAAATTTCCTTAGTCTGAGAGAGACAAATTCAAATTGTTTGATCGGCAGGGCAGCACGTGGTTCGGTGGTTAGAAAATAGAGAAAAATTGATTATAACATTGTGAGTGTAAAAAGAGAATGAAGAAAGTCAAAGCCTTAGTAAAAACTTCTGAAAACTCAGGTTAGTTTGTGTGCTACATAGTAAGTAATAACGTGTTCGTAGAACATCGAACCTCTGATAAAACCCACTATCAGCACCACTAAAGTTTGTAACTGCTAACCTGAAGATTGACCGCGATTATTTAACGAACTGCTGTTTTAGTCTAATGGGCCTCATATATTTATTTTGCGACTTGTTTTTTATTAGGCATGTTCTATCCAACTTGATGTCCTGAACTATTGATTCAAATCACATGTTTGTAATCTTTTAAATTGAAGCATCTCGATTATGTTTATCTAAATATTTCAGATTCTGAAGAAGAGGTCAGCCCTGAAACTCACAAGAAATCCTTGGAAAAGCTTAAAAAAACAGATCCAGACTTTTACAACTTCTTGGAAGAAAATGATGAAAATCTATTAAATTTTGATGTGGATTCTGGTGATGATGCATCTGATAAAGAGGATGGCGATGAGGATGATGATGACAGACTTCACAAACCAGGCCCACTCAGAGGGGACAGTGATGAAAGTGACTTTGAGGTATGTATTTTCACAATGTTTTGTAAAGTATTTTATTATACAGCACTTATGGGCCTCATTTTTATTACTACTATGGGCCTGTTACATCCCACTGCATGTATATTACTCCAGCAGGAAAGTGGCTCTTAGACTGATATGAGTGATACATACAGTTTTTGCTTTATTTGTTAGCGTCAGAATGGCTGGTTGCCTATTGCAAGGCTTTGAAAGTTGAGTCTTTCTACTTTTTGCTCTTTTTAATTTACAGCCTAATTGTTTTGGTAGGAGCCTAACTCATCAGACTATTTCCTTCTGGGCCTTAAATTAAACTAACTTATTGTTACACTTTCAGGATGAAGACGCAAAACCAATTCAAGGAAAAATCACCCTGAAAATGGTTGCACAATGGCAAGCAGAACTGCAAAGTGAAGTCAAAGTGAAAATAACAACACTGACTACTGTCATAAAGGCTTTCAATGCGGCCATGGTCAGAGCCACCAGTGAAGATGGGGCCTCCGAGGGAGAATATAAAGTTGAAGGTATGAATATTTTTCCTAAAGAAGTAATTCTAGCTATAATTGCCTTTTATGCATCCGATAAAACAGTTTATGCAGTGGTTAAATGATTTGCTGCTGCACATAGGGGTTGGGATGTTATTTGATTTTTCTAGGAACAATTATTTGAATGCCAATATAGGTTGTTACAGGTTTGCATATTATATAAACTCACGCTCTTCTTGTTTCCATGGGGCTTGGACGACGCCGTCGTCGGGCGCGTACGGTCAGTACCAATATACGCACCGCTGACGTCAACGTCGCTGTATGGTGCTATAAAGAACACAATGTATATTCACACGTGCGACCGACGTACGCGACCGACGTCAGCATAACAGGAATTCAGGCCTTAGAAAATATGAAATTTGTTTGTCTCTAATATGAATGGTTTGAGAAATATCAACCATAAATGTTAGTCCATCCATAATGATGATTCAACAATTTGGACAGACATGTTAATGGATGTCTTTTAGGGTTCCATACCTCGAAAGGAAAAAACGGATCCCTTATAGAATCACTTTGTTGTCCGTCTGTCTGTCTGTCTGTCAAGACCCTTTTTCTCAGGAACGCGTGGATTTTATAATAAATACTCAGGTCTACTGTAAACATGGGTCTGTAGGCAGTCGCTCCGTGTAAAATACTGGTATTCAGCTGCATCCGGTTAGACTGGAACCCGACCCCAACATAGTTGGGAAAAGGCTAGGCAGATGTGTGACTCAGGTCTACTGTCCCTTGAAGCTCTGAAAAAATCAAACTTCTAAGCCAACACAATCAAAAGATACAGCCGTTTATGCTGCAAATTTCCGCAAATTTTCGACACTCGCAAGGGAATCAAAACCTACAGGGTACTTCCCGTGAGCTCAGAATCATTAAATTTGGTACGAAACAACGTCTTATAGCACATAATAAAGGAAAAATTGCGAAAACCGTAAATTTTTAGTTACATCATAATATAATAAAAATATTTTTAATAATTTTAAACTTACGACCCTATTCCTCGTGAACGCGTAGAGATATCAAGTTGAAACTCATATCAAATACTTAGGTCTAATTGCCTTTAAGCTGTGAAAATAAAACAAAGGAGATGTCCGCTTATTGTATGGACGTTGGTTTTTTTTCCGAGAAAAATCTAACCAGAATCAAACTACATCCAAATAAAAGTTACAAAAATATGGAACTTGGAACCATCGAAATTACATTTTTAAACCCCTCCATTTCGGAGAAAAAATAGAAACTATTTAATTATTTTATTTGTTGATGGCAGCCCAAATTGAACCTGCCACACACCTTGACAATGTCATATTTGACATATATGGATTCTATTCATCTGTCAAATATGAGAGTGTGAAACGGCGTCAATAACACAGAGGGTGCGTTCCGAATTAGGAATAATCGATGTAATCGAGTTAAGCGTGCTTAACCCGTACCGAATTAGCGTGACCGCGATTACGATATCCCGTGAACCGTCATAGATGACGTCATGACATGCGCCATCTTGCGATAACGCCAAGCATGGATTGTAATAATATCACAGTGAGCGCTGTCAAAAATGACAGTGTGTGTGTGAGGATGAGGATGTGTCAGTGTGTTTTGTTTGGAGTTGCATCATATCTTTAAATTAAACTAACGTGGCATTTTCGAAATTGTGCTTCTGGCTGACAGTCGCCACCTAACCAAAGAAGAAGAACTGAAGAACAAATGTGGTGTTTACACAAAGAAATACTCCTGTAATGTCGTTTGACATTGAGTAAGCACTGTGAGGGCGTTCACGAGCGTTCCGAATTGTTGACAGCTCTCAGCTGTCATAATCGTAATATCTAATAGGGAACGCATGTGAGACGATTTAAGTGCTGTGAGCGATTATAGCCAATTCGGAATGCGGCCAGAGTAGAATAATTATTTATGTCAATAAATATTTCAATGTGGTCTCGGGGTCTAGAAATCTAATGGATGATTTAAAAATTGCAGGAGCCATTTTAAACCATTTCCATCCCGTTTTGACTGACCGTCCTGATTCCCAAACTATACCTACTGGAAAGAGCTAATCAAAAAATGAACATTATTTAGTTAAATGACCATGTGATTGGGCATCAGCTTAAGACGCCAAGCCAGTTTCGTCCAGATAAATGCTCAAATGCTACAGTTCAGTTCCCCACCAAGGAAATGCCAGATTCAGTTTTATTTGGATTAGGAAAGGCTCGCTTTTATTATTATGGGGAACAAATTATTTGGCCGAACGGTACCTACTTTTACTGACGGTAACTCAAGATTTACAACTAAATATTCCAGGCATTTCGTCATCACATGAAGCAGCCATTACAGTAATAGTGTATTACACACATATATTTTTGCATAATTAGGAAAAGGACTGTAGGAAGCTGTGCTCATGTGATGACAATAATTGTCTGGTATCTTGGATGGGCTCGGCATCAAAATGATGTAACTCCACCTGCTCAGTTTCTAGACAATGTTTTAATAAGAGCAGACCATTGAAAATGAAGAAAATCAATAAAAGAAATACCTAAGTACCAACATTTATAACCAAAACCAATGATTTCAAAAGTATGTCAATGACCAAAACAAAAAAAAAATGTTTTATTTCATTTACAGAACTAACATTTGCGTCGAATTAGTTATAGCCATTTATCTATACAAATCAATGCTTATAGCATATTAATTCAGTTTTTAAATAGGGTATTAATTGTTGTCGAAAGGTTTTTGATCAACTTTTGATCACAATTTTCCAAGGTCGCAACGATGACCAATCGTTATTTCTTGTGTTTTTGTTTAGTGTCTGTACCTACTAACATAGTCGTAAGTTTTACTAACAATCTTGTTTGAGTCTTGGTTACTCCATTAAATGAAAAAATTCTATTCTATTCTTTATGTAAATAAATAATCTGATTAAATTAAAGAAAATTCATTTTTTTCACTTTGAGATACTATCAAATCAAATATTTGACAGTAAAGACACTGTCACTAATGACAGCAATTTTGATAAGTTTCTTATTTTTTCGGGTGCATTCACTATATTATCTCAGATATTTAGAAAGGTTCGTTCATTTTAGAAGTAAGTACACACTAAAATAAAAACGATTTTTCTCAAAATTGGAGGTGTTTAAAAATGTATGATATAGTTAGAACAACTAGTTTTTGGGATGTCTATCCAAATATATTTAACTTATCCTGGTTAGAATTATTGAATAATTAAAAACCATTTTTCATAGGTAAACCTATAGCGATTTGGGTATTTTTTAAAGTAACTTGAGCATTTGCTCTCGGAAATCAAAGGAGATGTTTCAAAATGGGCCAGGTCTATGTACAGTAACTCAAAAAAAAGAGAAAAATCCATAGAATTCAGGAAAAATACAGATAATTAAATTAAATGTATACTGTTCTGGTAGTGAATTGATACTTATCAATTATTTTTATCGACTTTCAACATGGCGTCTCACCGATTTAGTTACTCTGTGCTTAAAAACAAGGACAATTAACCATTGATCATAGAAATAGAACTGTTAGCTGTCACAAAAGTGTCACTTCAGTCACTTTCATCTTGTCGTCGGTCGTGATTGTGTTCGTTTTGTTTTGAGTTTCTGGAGTTCTTTTTAACAACCTCGCTTTTGTTTTTTGGATTTAATACCGTTTCTTTCCCATCTGTTTACCTAGCTTTCGTTTTTGGACTGTTACCCGGCTTGTGTTGTAAGGACTTCGACTTTCTTGTGTGGTTTCCTCCACAGAAATAAACATGTCAAACGTCATTAATCAATCAAAATGACAGTTTACCGCCATGACGCGTTTTTGTTGTGTGTTGCAATTTCAAGTGTAATTTCTTGTGTTTACCAGCAAAACAAGCCATTTTAAAGTAATTGGACAGTTGAGAACTGTTTTAAATGAATTTTCCTATTTTTTTGTATAGTGTACAAGGACCTGGCCCAGGCTCCATACATTTTGAAACATCTCCTTTGGTAAAGTGGAGCTGATGATGAAGACCAAAGATGGCCACCGGATGTACTCAATAATAAGTAATTCACGGGTTGCGATTCGATTACTTTATTATGGTTGCTAAGCAATTTATTCTCGTCACAATCTGAATGGTGAAATGGAGCTGATGGAAAAGCAATAAGTACAAAAAATAATGAGTACTTATTTTAAGATACACTTTAACGTACGTCATTTGCATAATCTAAAGGTAGAAAAAATAGGTACTAAGGATACTTTGAGAAACAGAAAAAAAACTATACAATTTAACATGCCTGACCAAATTGTTGAATCATCATTATGGAGGGACCAGAATTTATGGTCACATTTATCAAACCATTCATGTTAGAGACAAATTTCATATTTCTAAAGTAGAATTTAGGTATTGTAATAATAATAGGTAGAATACTCCTCCGACTAGCCTATCCATATGGTCCCCCCATTTTGATGTCAAAATGGAGGGCCAACGATTTTGTTAAATAACTACAATAAAATTAGGTAGCTAAAATTATTGCCTAGGTAGCAAATAGTAGATTTATAATATTCAACTTTTATATAGGGTGATTTGTAATTCAAGACTTGGTCCCTCCATCGTGCCGGCAACGAAACTACTGTTGTTACAGGTTTAGTTGGTACTATATACAGGGCGGAAAAAATCAATGGGCCCTGAAGGGAAACCACTAAACTGCATTCACAGATTTCTCGACAAGCTTACCTAAACTGGGAATCGAACCAGCTAAAAATAAAAATAAAAAAAAACACTCGCCATTTTATTTCACTAGTCGATACAGTCAATGTTAAAGATACAATTTCTCCAAGAAACATTAGGTCTTACACTCGTCTGTCGCACAAGATATCCATAAAATCTAATATTTAGTACACAAGGGCTTTAATCAACATTACCTATACTTGAACTGTTCACTTTTAACTAGGAAAAAACACGTTATAATTTTCTTTTAACTCTAACATCCAAAGACATTATATGAAGTACAAGCTTGCTAATTTATCTCTAATTACCTTGTTGAAGACTTGTTAAGAAAATCGTTTAACTGGTGATAATAATTCTATGCACATTTCCTTCTTAGACGAGGCGTTCTGACGAAAAGTTTAAAAATTAGTTGCGGTGCGGAACTGCAATTTTGAAATTTTAACGAACATTTAGGCCATTTTTTTATCGATTTTGTTTTGTTTTGCTTCCATTTCGTAATTGTGTAATAATGACGTATCAAGAACAATTCGATTTATTAGAAGCTTACTTTTCAAACAACAAGAATTGCAATTTAGCTCTACTATGGTGAGAGGGCCATGTAAAAATGTTATTTACAAAAAGTCTCATGAGACTGAAGAAGAAAAAAAAAAAAAAAATTGTTATAAGGAGCATATGATACACCACAACACTTTGCAGAATGCTACACGAAGTGAATTTAAAAAAGACGAAGTTGAAAAGGTGAAGTTGTGTATCCGTAAGGAGGGGTCTCATTTCATTATGCCATTCGGTAAATAATAGTTTTTTTTTTGTTTACAGGTTCATCGGTTTTCAATGCTGTTATACAGATGTGTGTCCTATATTTGCCAGGTGGCATTAGAAAATATCTAGGCATGGAACAGTCTGGCAAAGACCCTCAGAAATGCAAACATTTCATTAAAATTAAAACTCACTTGATTTCATATCTTGGTGATTTACTGAAGTTGCTTGGAGGAGTAACATCAGAGAATATATTGACTGTGTTACTCAAACACTTGCATCAAATGTCTATTTATGTAGCTTGTTTCATAAGAATAGCAAAACAAGCACTGAAGAAACTGTTAACTTTCTGGAGTACAGGTGAAGAGACTGTGAGAGTGTTAGCCTTTCTCTGCATTTTGAGGATAACCAGAAACCAGCAACCAGCATTACTTGATCAGGTGTTAAAGGCCATGTATTTGACCTATGTTAAAAACTGTAAATTTGTCAGCCCTTCCACTTGGCCAGGAATCAATTTCATGAGAAGATCACTTGTGGAAATGTTCTCACTGGACCTGAATGTGTCATATCAGCATGTTTTCCTTTACATTCGACAGCTGGCTATTCACTTGAGAAATGCTATTGTTGTACAAAAGATTGAAAATCGTCAAGCTGTTTATAACTGGCAGTTTGTGAATTCATTGCATTTGTGGGCAGACTTATTGGGAGCCACTTCAAATAAAGCACAATTACAGCCATTGATCTACCCTCTGGTCATGATCATTACTAATACAATTAAACTTGTGCCAACACATCAATACTATCCTCTGAGGTTCCACTGTGTTGAGATATTGGTAAATCTTTCCAAAGACTCCAATACATTCATGCCGATTTTACCATTCCTTGTTGAGGTAAATATTTTAAATTAATTTTATACATTATATTCTTTTTAGGGTTCCGTACCTCAAAAGGAAAAAAACGGAACCCTTATAGGATCACTCGTGTGTCTGTCTGTCTGTCCGTCTGTCACAGCCAATTTGCTCCGAATCTTATGGACCGATTAAGTTGAAATTTGGTACACATATGAATCTCTGTGACCCAAACACAGACGTGTTTGGGTCACAGACCATTTACCATTCCCCCCCCTTATCTCCGAAACTACTTAGCCTAAAATTTTGAAAAAAATACAGAAAATAGTTCTATACCTATAGATTACAGGAAAATTAATAAGAAGTCTATGATCTTGAAACAACATGGTAAATCTCTCAATATTGTGCGTACAAACTTACATTTTCAGTTGGAATGTATGGGAGAACACGTTTTTCAACTACAATGTTAAGTTTGTTCTTGGGATAAATTCATTCCAACTACGGAACCCTTCATTGTGCGTGGTCCGACACGTACTTGGCCGGTTTTTTTTTATTAATGGTACATTAAAATAACATTTTAATTTCTAGGTTTTAACAACTTTCGACTTTAATAAGAAGCATAAGAAAGTTTCAATGAAGCCATTAGATTTTTCATGCATTCTTAGACTAGCTAAGTCTCAACTGATGGAGAATGGGTTCAAAGACTCAGTTATAGAACGGCTGTATGGTCTTATGTTAGAGTATACAGCCAATGAGTCACACACAATTGCCTTCCCAGATGTAACCCTGTTAGCTGCTATACAGGTATGTTTTGCTAAATTTTGTACAAACAACTCAAATGTATGTAAAAATTTACAAATAAGTTTAATTTACCCATAAATGAGACAGGTTGAATAGAAAATACTGATTATGTAAATTCATCAGACAACTGTAAAATGCATGTTAGAGATAAAGGTTAACTTGCACTACTAATATAAAAACCAATAGGTATATAGGTATTTCGTAATTTATTTATTGTTGCAGATAAAACAGTTCTTAAAATCATGTTCTGTGTCAAATTACACAAAAAAGATGCGCCAGTTGCTTGAAAAAATCGAGGAAAACTCGAAATTTATAGAACGTGAAAGAGCTAAAATTAGTTTTTCTTTGAATGAAGATAAAATGGTTGCTGCTTGGGAAACAAGTATTAGGACGAAAGGAACACCTCTACAGACATTCTTCGAGAACTGGAGTAAGATAAACAAGATCCAAAAACGTAAGAAGATTACCAAAAACGACGAGATTGCTGGTGAACTGCCCAAGATAAAAAGGGCTAAGCTGTCTGATGATGCAATGCAGAATGCTCAAGCAGAAGATAAGGGGCCAGTGGAACTATTCCCATCTGACGACGAGGAAGAGGACGATCCCTTCAAAATGGAAGACGATGAAACCCCTGCTCCGAAAGTAAAAGTAACAAAGAAGAAGGAAAAGAAAAATCCTAAGAAAAAGCCCGCCAAGAAGAAAATGGTAGAAATCGACGTTAATACAGTTGACGATAAAGATGATATTGTACAAGAATTTAGTGTAAGTGACTGGTAATAAATCTATCATTTTATTAAAATATTGTCTTAATAAATCTGTGTATACTATACAATACAATAAAAGTAACAATAAAACATAATACAGATCAAGGTGATGAATCAAGGATTCCGTGCAGAAAGTAGGTCCAGTGCACCTTTGGTGTTGATGGTTCGAGGTTTTCAATAGTGAGAGTACCAGTGGGCATATCTTTAGATCCTGCTGCCGGCATTTCTGCCAAATACACCTGTATCTTGACGTCCTGCAGAGTACAATAAAAATGCTTTGTTGTATAAGTGGGTTTAGAACTTTAGACCAAACGAACATAGAACCAATACAAAACCATGGGCATTATTTTCTTGAAATTCTTGGCATTTTAAAATGGACAGACCAACGAAAGCATGCATGATCCCTGTTTACACAAAAATAATTTGGGGTTAGAACGTGCATGCGCTCGATTGGTCTAAATTAAGTCACGATTTTTTTTTTATTTGTAGCTTAGCATCAGGTTGTATAGTATCTACTTTAAAAAAAAACTAGGAGAGGTGTATAGATTTTCTTTAAATACCTACTTCTTACGGGCGCTTAATTTTTTTTTTATTTCTACTATATCATACTGACCTGAAAATTGCAAAAAAAAAGAATCTGAATTTCGCGCGTCTCTGGCGCTTTCACCTTACGATATGCTCGTTATTAGCTTTGCTGTGGTAGTGCATGGTGAGCATTTTGAGAGTGAACGAGACGCAAACAGCGGGGTGGAGGTGAGGGAGGGGTAGAATTTGAAAGATCTGGGGGCCTAAAAAGGCCACTTTGGCAGAATCATAATACAATTCATATCACGCAATTCATCTGTTTGACAGTTTCACACCTATATATCCCTGAAGGGTTAGGCAGAGGTGTAGGTACCTATAGCATTTTATGAATCTCCATACAAAACTGTCATACAGATGAATTGCGTGATATGAATTGTTTTATGATTCGGCCAGTGGCCTTTTTAGGCCCCCTGTTCGTACATTTTTAGTTGCCGCCATGCCTTACACGGGAGAGCAACTTGTTTTTTGCAAAAATAAGTAAGTACTACAACAGCAAAGCCATTCAGCGGAAAATGCGGAAATAAGTATCTAATAACTATCAGTATAATAAGGGGCAATAAGTAATTATTGCCGCTTATTATACTGATAGCCTTGGATGACAACTTTTCCAATAATTACCTTCTTGGGTCTAATTGATTCAAATTGAGACTTTACATAGAATTCATCTCTGTCTACGTATACTTTAAACATTCGCGCATCATCGAAAACGTTTTTAAACTGAATATGTGTGAACCCGCCGACTTTTATTACGTATGGGCCTCGAGGTTTCGGTGCTGTTCCAGTTCCTGTTATGTTATATCTGTAAAGTGACATAATTACATAAGTGGGCCGAACAGTGATGGTCAAAGTATTGGCTATTGTTGAACCGGCAAGGAAGTATATGAGCGTCTATGCTGGGGCTGCAGTTACGTCTATAGTCACGAGCTTCGCGCCATGACACGTTACACGCTGATATAACCAACCACTATCGGACATCGTAGCGAAACATCGGACTGTGCCCTAGTTATCGCCCGGGCGGCCACCACATTAGCTCTGTCAGCTTCGGCACACGTTGCTTCAACCCCAGCACTCTGGTGTTGGCCCCAACATTGGTGCCGCAACCATGTTACAAACACCAACTGCAGGTACCTTTGTAATTTCGTCAGCATCATGTCCCGCAATAAAAAAACTATGTTAGTTATGTACCGTACCTATTGAATCTGTTGTCAAACCAAAAGTTCCCACGAATGAATTGATACAATTGGTGTATCTCTGGATCCACCACAAGACACGAACCATAAAAAATAAGAATTATCTAAAACTAGATAGACCGTATAGTAGCGTAGTGTAGTTTACTGAGCCATTATGGGCGGCCGCATACAGGCAGCTCGGGTTATACAGCGTCGAACCGTTTCCAACCATTGGAGCAGTTTATAACAAAACAGGGCAAACGAGACGGGTGGGAGGGGATAACTGCTCCAGATCAGTCTAGAGAAGCAAAGTGTTGCCACTGCCTTGCAATTGGCATTAGCAACACTGCTCGACTACACGATATTTAGAACGTCGCCATTTTTGCTGACTGCTCAGAGTGATGAAGATTGTACCTGGTAGGTAGGTACCTACACGACTGCTGCTTCAAGTCGTGTAAGGCCTTTATTACTATCAATATGGCTAACTTACATAAATTCACCAGCAACGGGAGAATTAAAAGAGATTGTACAATGTTGAACACCGAGCTCCGTTGGTTCGAACCATACTAAAAACTTCCCTTTCTCAAAGGGTCCTAGCACGAACTCCCCTTCTGCTATTATTGATGGATGAGACAACTGTAAAATAAAATAATTTAAAATACACAGTCTATGCGACTAAGGAGTAAAATGTAAAAAATACGTGGAATCTGTAGGTAGGTATCCGGAATACGACAGATACCTACGGCGCCACTTGTTTGAACTTGGGGTGGTGGACGGTGCCACAATGTTACCGGGAACTGTAGGAAGGTACCTACATATATTTATGTATGTATGGTCCTTGTTTTAAAGGTTGCGAGGCGGCGGCGCTACAGAAACAAACAAACGGCGGTAAAAAATAAATGTAGGGGTATGTAAATACAGACCGTATTTAATAACAAGATAATAACCGTGCAAATGAAATCAGCCCTGGCGTCAGTCTTATTCTGCACTCTGAGACGGATCGGAATACTAGTTCCCAGTGCAGTTTCGTGTTCCACATTCTTCTCTTTAGCAGGCAGACATTTCAAAATTACTTTGTAGACAAAAGTGCCGACTAAAAAATTATACACCTCTAAAAAGTCCTCAGTATCGCCAACCACTAAAGGTGAATATGTCATAGTTAATGTAGCCTGAAATAAATATGCCATTAATTACTATGAGACTAATTTAAAATAAGTAGATAGGGGTATAAAATTTGTATACAGCGCCCTAGCCATAGAAATGTAAGCTTTCCTATATATATGGCCCTAGCTTTGCCTAATTGCACCATTAAGGGCCTCCGCCCAATTCATAGGTACTTAACTACGTGGTTCGCCGAACTTGAGCCAAATATTCAAAGTATGTAAATAAATAATCTAGTGAGGTACTTGAGAAGATTCAATACTCAATAAGTATGTTTACTAGTAGCGCCCCGCGGTTTCTCCCGTATAAGTTTCCCGTGGGAATATTGGGATAAAAACTATCCTATGTCCCTTCCCGGGACTCAAACTATATGCCAAATTTCATATAAATCAGTTCAGCGGTTTAAGCGTGAAGAGGTAACAGACAGACAGACACACTTTCGAATTTATAATAATGATGATTTTTAGACTGTGATAATAGTATGGATTTAATTCAAGAAGGTATAGGTAGTGCCACAAGTTACGAGTTAGTTAGTTGCCTGACCCTCTATTTAGGACTATAAACGAAATCCTAATTCCGCCTGTAATATTTTTTTCACCGACAAGGCCACCATCGCCGATGTCCTACGACATAATATCTCATTCGTAATTCAACGTACCTATGTACTTTAATTTTCATTAAAATCTTCCTCCATGGAAGTGGCAAATTTCCATGAAAGTGACATTGAAATACGATAGGTACCTACCTACCCACCTACGTACCTACACATTTTTATTGTGGAATAAAATGTATTTTTCACTTATCAGGTAATTAAACGAAACCTTTTATAATCTAAAGTTATTAAAATACCTAATAGCTTTAGCCCGCGGCTTCGCCCGCGTTGACGTTGGAAACTAGCCCACGGAAATGTACAACCGGGATAAAAATTATCCTATGTCCTAATCCAGGTCATGGTCTCACTATGTGCCAACTTTCATCAAAATCTGAGGGCCGTTAGGTGTGATAAGCTAACAGACGAACAGTTACTTTCGCATTTATAATTTATCTGTAGGTAGGTACCTATCAATTGATATATACTACTGGAATTAATATTGTTAATATTATAAAGAATAAGTTGTAGGTGCATACCGTACATAATATCTAAAAGAATAAGATATGAGAATATTTATAACCTACCTCTGAATTTCCATTGATTTTCAAAATTTCAGGACATTGTAGTTTCTGACAACTGATGTAATATTCAGCATCGTCGTTAAGCGGATTTTTAATAGTTAGTTCATTTTGAGCCAACTCCCGCGCTCGACATTTGAACGTCAAGGTGTCTACCACAGGACTTGGAGTTACCGACACGACGATGTTGTAGTATTGATATTCACGACTCATTTCGTTTGTGAACAATACCTACAATCAAATATTTTAACTTTACTTATAAATACAATACAAATCAATGTAGTTTTTTTTTTATCAAGATTATAGGAACATTTATTTTAAACTAAACTAAAAAGTAGTTCCAAGGATATAATATATGTACTAACAAACATACAAAAACAAAGCCACTGAAAAAAATAAAATCACAAAGTGGCACCCCACAGGAGTGCCAGTTTATGCCAGGCCCTGGACGCGACCAGCCGCAGTGTGTAGTCGCATCCAGTGCCGCCACATCAGCGACTTCGGCGAGTCCCATCGGCTTGCAAATACGCTCAGAAGGCTGTTCGAGCTGGCCCGCATGCAGCGCATGCGCTTTATAAGAGATGCACAACGCTTCCGCATGATGGCATGAAAACCATCCACGCTTTTCACCGCAAACATTGCTGAAGCGCTGTGTTACTACCTAACGGTAAGTAGGGATATGGACTACGTCTGAAATAAATGTCGTATTAACACCTATTATTTAATTAATTTTGCACTTTTAGTTTTTATTTAGTAATTATTATAATGTACAGAGATGTTACTTAATTCTAAACTCGCCAAACTATTACGTTTGATGGCTTGAGAATACAACGGACCGCTCTATCAGTTTAGTTCACAATTCATATCACGCAATTTCATCTGTATGACAGTTTTGTATGGAGATTCGTAAAATGCTATAGGTACACTCTGCCTAACCCTTCAGGGATTTAAAGGTGTGAAACTGTCAAACAGATGAATTGCGTGATATGAATTATTTTTGATTCTGCCAAAATGGCTTTTTTAGGCCACCAGCTCAATGGCAGTGGTACCACATTATTGCATTGGCACCGAAGTTGCCTTTTGCCTGTTGCCTTTCAGCTCAATGAGATGCCAGCAAGTGCTTGAAAGATGTATTAAAAATGTCTAACCGGAAACATACAAACGAAGAAAGCAAAATAAAAGCTTGTAAAAATATTAGGTACAGGTAGGCTTGAATGTATGATAAATGGTAATTAATATAATATAATGTAAACTGTATAGGTAGGTAACTGTAATATTGAGTATGTACCTACTTATACTTTTTTAACATTTATAACCATCTAAATTGCAATGCCTTAACAGGCAACTAAGTTCTAAGCACCTACCTATTGTTAACATCTTTAAAATTCTGTACACTTAGTTCGCAATAAAGAATTTGAATTTGAATTTGAATTTGAATTTGTACTGACTTTGAATGTCATTTGGCACTCCTCATAACCAACAAAGTTCCACCGGCACGTGGCAGCCGCCTCACCCCATGTTTTGATAGTGTCTGGGCATTTGACTTCGAAATACCCATCGAACTTTTCAGGAAGTATCTTGACCACCTCCGTAGAGACTATGTACGACTCAAGGTTCTGAAAATAGTTATCTTTTTAGGAGAAACTATAATGGCGATTACTTTTGCTTTTTGTTATGTGACAATAAAACAATAAAAAAGGACTATTGAGTGACTCAATCAATCAGTAGGTACCAATTAACACACTTTCAAATATAAATCGAAGGATTTTGAAGGAAATTGCAAATCCATTGCTTTAATTAACAAAATGAAAGGCATTGCCATTGTAAATGCGTTACGAAATTACGATAATTGTTTACCAGAATGCAGTTCTTCCGAACTCCAAAGATATTTCTGAAAATTACTTAGAAATAATTTTGCTATAAACGTTTTTACAAAAGTACGGATATAAGTACAGAGGCTAGCACATCAAGCTACCGCAATCTGTCAAATTTCTTTGATAGATTTTCAACTTTATTACAAACGAATAAGGTTCATATTCAATTGGGAAAATTTGACTTTGACTAGATTGGGGTAGCTTGATGTGCTGGCCTCTGTACATAGGTACCTGGGTCGAATATGGCCAGCCGATAAATATGGCTACATACTATTATTTCTAAAACGCAACACTATATAAAACTAAACGCGACGGTATACGATCGCGGCCGAGTCGCGTATCTGAATGGTGCCCCCGCCACCCCTCTCGCACACATGCCAGTCTCTATCACAGATAAGATATTAGTAGCAAGCTAGTCTCTATTCTCTAAGATTTCGTCGAAGTGGGAGTCCGTCCGCGCTGCCGATAAAAAAATCCAAGTAAGTTCGGTCCTATAATTCTGTTACTTTTCGATTTTATTGTTTTCTAGTTACGTTGCCATGCTGTATTTTGATATTTCTTTGTGTATTTCTCAAAATAATAATTTGTTTATGATTCGTCTGAATATAGAGAAAAAAAAGTGATTGAAAATATGACCAACATACTTATGAATTGTTGAATTCATACGGTAAATAGGTATGTTGGTAGGTGTCAATACACCTAGTAAACTTATTAAGTACTTTCATTTGTTTTAGGCATTATGGCTCAATTCAATGCAACTATTATAGAGTGGCAAATATGAAGCCATGTTTCACATGCGCCACCTACGTTCATGAGGAGTGCGTTGGCTTAACTGCAGAAGATTTTGATAAATATGACATGTATGCACCCAATATAGTGAGGATTAGCTGATAGTAATTCGTTCTCATTTAATTTTAAAACCATTCCATTCGTGCCATTCCTTTATAAATATTTCTTTAAACACAGACCTCTTCTTTTACTTATTTTCGTTTTTTGAATAATTTTAAAGAGATACAGTAAATATGGCCACATCCATGGGCATATTTACTACCCTGTCGGAAATATGGCAATTTCCTAAATTTACAAAAAAGTAAAGAATATCTGTAAATATTCAATATTTTAATTATTTTCTTGCTACAATATGAAAGCTTCTTAAGTACACTTTATAAATAAATACCGTGGCTTGCCCTCTAATCTTAAAAAAATAAGACACGAAACCTTAGGGTGGCCATATTTGATCCAGGTGCCTCCTTTTCGCAGATTGTAAATACCTCAGTAATATTATAAACGAGTAATGGTTCGGTGTGGACTTCCTTGGCGGGTACACTTATTTGAATGGTTCCATTAGGGTTAGGTGATCCAGCATTTCCGGCTAATGCGACGATTAATGCAGTTTCACCAAGAGGCGAGTATAAAACTTGACTCTATGAAACGGAAAGGAAGATATCAATAAAAGAATATCTACAGAACACAGAGAAATTGATATAAGCAAAAGGTTAGATACATCATGCTTTCCGATACGTTTCGGTTTGAAAGTGACAGGAACATCCAGCGTAGAATTGGGTTCAACAAGAAATTCTTTCCAAGTTTCAAATGGTCCACCCGAAATTTCAGAAAGAATAAGCCAGAGATCGTCGGTTCTGGAAACGTCAATAAACATATATAATTCTACTTAGTTAAAGGAGGGGCTTGTGGCTAAGTAATAACAGCCGCATGGATCGTCGTTTAATACTTTATACATACTTGTGGCTGAAAATAGGAAATAAAAAAACTACAAATATCACACCGTGCCATAATATTTAGGTACCTATGCTCTATAAAATTATAGTTAGGTACACGTACAAGCTTTGAACAGGACGACTATAAATTTTGTTTACTCGTCACGATAGAGTGGGAACCGGCTCATGCATTCATACTTACGGGTTGGTGATGACAATATAATCGGTATGTTCGTCACGGACAGGACATTCCATATACAGAGTTTTATTTTCAACGCTACCCATATCGATGCACGTCGCATAAAGGGCTAATTCCAGAGGCATGTAGTTTTCTAAATTACAACTTGCCTGGAACATTTGTAGGTTCATTCAAAAAAAAGATACGATTTAAGAATAGAAAAAAGAATGTTGTTTTGTACAAAGTGAGTTTTGTTTATGACTAAGTATGTTTCGCTCGCGGCTTGGCTCGCGTGTAGGAAGACTTTACCAACTCAGAAAACGTATAAAAGTAGGTGAAAAAGTAAGGTAAAAGAAGAAAGAACCGAATTTACAGGACTATCGTATAATACGTACCCATACTTTGATGAATGGGTTGTGATTGAGCGGCCTGAACGTTATAGTAAAGGTTACGTTGGTGTGGGCAGCTATTGTGCCGTACTGTGGGCTTATCGTGAACTCTTCCGATATCAATGGTTGCCACCAAAACCTGGATAAATAGTTTATATCAGATATTTATTAAAATAAACTAAATATGAACCAGGAATTCATTGACACAATGAAATATAAAAATTTAAAAAACCACCGACTTTCTTTGTACCCCCAACAAACTATTTTGTAACAAGTGTTTTAGAATGAATATTGCCAATGTATTTTATTAAGTTTTTAACTGACTAACGTGACATGACTTAATGATATTTTGTATGACATACGAGAAAACTGACTGTGAATGCGACTACCATGCAGGCTAGATAGGCAGATAGTGGATGGACGACGAGTCGTCCGATAAGGTTTTGGTGCAGTATGAAATAACTTTTTTTTTAGTTTTTTTTTACACTTTGACATGCTTTAACTTTGGACTCCCCCACTAATGGAGCAGCTGTCGTTCAAATCTCCTAATATGCACTCAGGGCAAACTAATATTGTTATGATTTTCAGCCGATATAATATAAACTGTTCAAACTAACGCTACCGCCCTTACTACGTACCTAAGTACATACTGGTATTAACTTCAGTAGAAAAAATAAAACAATCTAGGTACTCTATTAATATTGAAATATTGTTTACCTAGCCCCAAAATCGCCTTTATTCAGTAGCATTACTTTGAGTTTCTTGCATCCGCTTTTGCGCACGCGGCCAAATTGAAGCGAATTCTGACTGAAGACCAGACTCATACCCGTGGCACAACCGCTCAGACTGACCAGAGGCCGCTCAAAGTTTAACACTTTCATATTTAACTAAAATTAAATAAGATGTTTAACCGGTTGAAAACCGTAATTACAGACACAGTTAAAAAGCCATTGTGTCTCGCGTAGATCTACGTTCGATACGAAGGGTTAATGAACCTTAATTAAGAACAGTTAGTAGTTTCAAGTAATAGATCTAAGTTTCATGTACCTGTAGAATGTAGATCTATGATGCAAGTCAACCAAATTGTGTCAAATTAGTGTTGTCAGATCGGTCAAAGGTTTGACTCAAAGCAACTAAGCGTACCCTATACTCTTCGCCACCAAATTTCTTTTCTCACAGCCACAGTAGGTACTCATTAAAAATAAGCAAGTTCACGCAATGAAAATGGCGTCAAAGCACGGTTTCCTACTAATCAAATGCACTTAAGTGTAATAAAAGCTTGTAAAAGGCAACATGCACTGCCCGCACAAAAAAACGTAGTTTGCATCGTGAATAAAAAGTTAGGTAGGTACCTACAACAATTTTCTTACGATCAAGTAGCTTTAAAACCAAGTAGATACAGTGGACCGCACGTCCACGTCCGTCGGTGGAAACACTGTGACCTTGAGAGGCCAGCTGATACTGGGTGATACCTACTGGTTTTGTTAACAATACTTACCTTTGACTGATGTGCCATTAACTGTAGGTACAATTAAAGGTGGCAACGACAACGACACACAAACTGATTGATGACTCCAGCACATTATTCTAGATATAGCGTAGCAAATTCTCGTCGATTGTTAAAAAAAACTGCTGTTTTATAGAAAAGTGCAATATCAACGCGGTCTAAAAAAAATTCAGCTCAAAGGGGTACAGCGTCATGTACCTACTGAAACCATGGTAATAGGTTGTGCATCGAAGTCCGTGCCACCCTGTCTAAAATCGTTACTGTATGAACTTTTTGGCTCATGGGTGTCAATATTTTTTTACCGAGAATTAGGTATACAAATTAAGGGGACTACATAACCTAAAGCGCGGTCACTATCGGACTGCATAGAAAAGAAAGAGAAGCGCGATGACACAACACTTAATTTATTGCAAAATATGAAACAATCATCTATTTACAAACTACTTAATAATAAATAATCCATCACTGAAGGCAGTTTGGCATTAGCAATTTAATGGTATATTTTTAATTATAATTAAAATTATTAATGAAAGGATAAACTGCTTTTAAAGACATGTCAGAGGTGTATTTGAAGATTTTTTTGATGCATTAATGTACCTATGTTTAATTATGATTTCAGTTCCATCACTGTTTTAAAATAAGACTTGAAAATATGTCAATTTTTTTTTGTTCAACATTATTTACGGTTTTATACAGTGCTTTAAAAACCAACTTTTTGCCCATTTTCAAGAAACCTCCGCCTTAAAGAAGAACATCAAAAACTCGATATACCTGAACGTTGAGCGTGCTTATCAAGCCAACCGGCTTGAACTGTATCTTCACAGGCACTTTCCCGTGCGGACTTATTAAGCTTTTATTCGGTATCACCTTCAAGGAGGACAGCGCATTTTGTATGTCCATGGAGATTTGGTTCCGAATTTTATCATTTTTGTATGTTTGCAACATTTGTACTCTGAGAAATTATACTAAAACTGCGTATTATATCCATACTAGATACTACATAGATAACGTACTTAATAAATTGTCTATGTCTAAGCATCTCAAGACGGGTCGACGGGACGGCAAATCCTCGTTATAATAATTTCAGAAAACTAGATAATTTATAACAGAATTACTTATTTACTAACAAAAACGAAGGGCATGTACCTCGATGGCCCACCGTCAGACTGCTGAACTGCTGTAGGATTAAGACAAACACTGGTAGCGTCAGACTTGGTCGTATCTTCTACAACAGGGTACATTTCTCTGAATATGTATGTGGCTTCAATTGGTATTTTGCTATGATTCATCACTTCTATTGTGCGAATAAACTTTTTTCCCACTTTTACGTGCCCTAGGTCAAAGCTCTTTTGACAACCTTCGTAAAGATCAAACAGAAGAGGAACCCCTGGAAAACAAGCAACAAATAATAATGATAATATTCCCCACGAATGTAAATATCCTTTATTATGAATAGGACGGACCTTCTCCTTTAATAATAACATTTTCTTCGCAGAGCGAGTTCACCCAAAACTGTAAAGTGAACTCATATTGTTTTACTTGCTTCGGTCGGAAGTAGATCGCTATTTTCAGACGCTTCCCAGGTTTGACACTCGATACTTTTTCGTAATCTACGAACAGTTCCGGTATACTCGGAAAGTTTAAGTCGATACTGAAATAAAAAAGAAAATGTAGATACCTCTATTACAGGAGCGATGTTTCAACACAACGGCTGTGGAAAATTAGTTTGGCAGGAAACAAATAATAAAATAAAGGACTTCCTTACATTATGGGCACTTTATCATCGTTAGTAAATGCAATGTTTCTCTTGTAGGTAGGATCCGGTGCATTGATAAAGCACCTCGAAAAATTAAATTCCATGCACGAAAAATGATATAAAGGCTTCTCAATTTCTGCGTGTATGAAAATACTGTATTCCGGTCCATCTGAAATCTAAAAAAACAGAAAATAGCCACCAGGCATTTCACACATAGCAACATAATTTAAAAATTTAAATCATAAATTACATTCATACTCCCGAATTCCGAAACGGAATCAGCGAAAAGTCAGTGATCCGATTGGTTCTCTAAGTGTCAGTTTTTCATTGTAAACAAAACATAGGTATGTATGCCTTTATAGCAAGAAAATAGCCGTCTCGAATGATTAGGTACGGTTGGATTGCGATTGTTCTTCTAAGATCTCAAACGCAAGTGCTTACAAGAAATTATTAAAAAAATATAACCTCGTACGTACAGATAGGGTGACAGGGAAAGCTTGTACCGGCACTTGCGTGACAGTGAAGTACAGAGTACATTCCACTTTGTTAGCGGGCGTGACGTGCCCGCTCTTCGGCTCCACTCTCAGCTGCATGTATTTTTTTACTTGAGAGCCGTTGTAACTCCAGTCGAAGAAAAACGTTGCAGAACCATCGTTTTTTATTGTAAACGGTATTGTTCTTTCATATGTTGAAGCAGTCTAAAATATTGTATAGTTGCATAAACGAATTGCAATCGAAAGATTTCATCAATACATATAAAAATAAGAGTCCTGACTCACTCATGAACACCTAGACCAAACCTTTGGACTTAGATAACATTTTGCACAGACGTTCTCTTTAAGATGTAAGCAAGGAATATGGCCGGAAGAAAAATATTACAAGAAGAAAAATTCCGGCAAGATCAAGAATAAAGGGCCGACAAAGTCGCGGGCAAAGTGATAGAAGACGATTTAAAAAAAAAACTGCTTATACCTTTAGATTGTAGTTATTATAGGAATATCAAACACACCTGATCTAAATGTATATTGGTAATAGCTTCACTGTTAAGTACATGTTCATGGCCAATTAAATAGTAGAGTACTTTAGGCTTAATGGAAAAGCTAAGCGCATTGACGCACAGCGTCAAAAACTTGGTCAAATACGTTACATTACAGAATATTTTAAATGACAGTGGGCCATCCTGGATTGGCGTGTATATTATTCTAGAAAAAGAAAATTTTACACCGAAGTAGTTAAGAAATAAAACAACAAAAGAATATCCCCCTTACTAATAATCGTTCTACAGCGTCTGTATAGTTACACAACACTTTGTCTTCTTCTTTCGAATATAAAATTACTGACGACTGAAAGAGAAATCGGTGTGTAACTATTCATCTGATATAATACGTTTATTAGCAAGGAGGGAATAAGTATATTAAGGAACAGTTCTTACTTAATTGGTGTTTCAGTTCTTGCTTTCAACGTTCCTTGATTTGGTTGGCAAATAACTGGCGTCTTCCCAGATTCGTTACATAATGAATTACCCTTGAATTCAAACTTGAGATCTTCGGTCTCACTGTTCTTCAATAAAACGATGTTCGTCGTCGTGAAGCCAACTAGAGAGTTCCTTATGATAAGAATTGTCGGAACGAATATAACTTCAGGCTCTCTTACCAAACCAACAACTAATATATTAATGTGTAGGTTATGTACTGGTATTTCGAACTTCCATTGCGACTCGTAGTCCTGCAAAGTTAAATATAGGTTTACTTACTTTAAAGTTTACAGCAAGAATAATCCTTTAAAAACTAATAAATTGATTACTTACCCCAGGGGCAGTAGGAGAAAACGTAAAGGTAACTTCAGTGGACGTGCCTCCTTCCACGTATCCCTTCAATTTGTTGCAATGAACTGGTATGAGTTCCGGCTTATCAGACAATATCATTTCGAATATGAATTCATACGCTCCGCTAGTTGGGTTTATCACATTGAATGTTCTAAAATGATGTAAAATAAGAGAAAATGGTGATCATGATATAGAGCGTATTCATCATGTGCACAATAATTTGTTCAATTAGGTACCTATCTACTACGGACAACTGCATGGCACTGGTAAAACTGTCCCTGTAAAAACCGTCCCTATTTCTACGACATAAAGGTGCTGTCTGTGTCAAATTGTTACCATGGACATGTGGTTGCCAGTACCTTAACAACGTTATTTTTCGAACTGTCAAGAGATGGCTTTGAAGGTCTGTGGCATACCTACCTGTCCGTCATTTCGATTTATTTTAAAAACGCGGCCACGAATGAAATATATTTAAATCGATAGCTGACATCAATTCAAAATTTCAAACAGAAAAGATAATAAGTCCCAAATCCCGTAGTGTCAAGTTTCCGAGAAATCAAAGTTCAAAGTTGTTCACGTGACATCCATATTTTTTTTAACTTATTGCATAGATTTTTGATATAATCACTATGAATGTTTAAAGTAAGTTATGATTAAATTTATGCGTGGCCTCAATTTTGAAAAAAATTGCAGACAGTCGGTATGCCTGTCTCAGGCTCCATATACAAATCTTCAATCCCCTTAGGATAGTAATACAAACTTTTTGTAACATCCAGATCCCAATACATTGAACTCCAAAACAGTTAAATGTGCAGGTAAAGCAACTCCTGTGATCCTTCTTCTGCCTGAAGTTAAATAATTGCTCTCCTCGATGTCTAAGTGGACGTAAGGTATCACGGAGCGCACCGTTAGTTTGCACGCTATGTTCTGATCGTACGGATCTAAATTATCTGAATAAAAGTATTAAAGTATTATTAGCAGATAATAATAGAAAGAAAGAAAATACATTATTTGCGGTAAATATGACGCAAAGAAAAAACACACGAAAAAACAAAATTGGGGGAAAATAATTATGTCCAATATACAGGCTGTATCAACGCTGGGTTGCGGAGGGCAGATAGGCAGTCGCTCCATGTAAAATACTGGTATTCAGCTGCATCCGGTTAGATTGGAAG
Source organism: Gortyna flavago (assembly GCA_963669345.1). Lineage (NCBI taxonomy): Eukaryota > Metazoa > Arthropoda > Insecta > Lepidoptera > Noctuidae > Gortyna > Gortyna flavago. The sequence goes on along the minus strand of OY770128.1, from coordinate 6,950,760 downwards.
CCGACTCCAACATAGTGGGGAAAAGGCTAGGCAGATGATGATGATGACGATGTTCACGATGATAGAGGCTGTATCAAAAATGTGTGGTCAAATTTAAGAACAAGATGCAGACCATCAAACTGAACAATTTTCTCCATAAATAATCAGCCATCCCATACATTTGGGTCGAATAACAATTGAAGTTTTTTTGTACGGCTGATATTTTTTTCTCGATTACGATGTTTGTCCCATTAAGAAAGTTGTTCAGTTTGATGGTCTGTACCACACCCTTAAATTTTACCACACCTTTTTGATACTACATATTGTATCACTATTACAAAGTATTGAAAACTAATAATCTTGCTAGACATTCAGTTACCTATAGTACTTTTGAGCCTCACTCTATAGTCAAATACATCAAGAGGCGCAAATGTGACTTTGAAAACTCTGCTTTCGCCAGACTTCAAGCAATCTTTAACAGGCTCTATTGAGAACGGCAGGTCAACCTCAAACCATGTGTCGACGCTCTCCCTACCCTGACTGTTACTGAACAGCGTTACATTGCTGGGATCTGATAATGAAAAATTAAGTTAAATGAATAAAAAAGGTTTGAATAAAAAAGTTTAGGTACTTTGCTTTATTTGAACAGAAAAAGATTAAATATATTATTTATAAACTCTTAAGAAATGAAAAACAAATATTTTTATGTTGCTTTATAATAGGTATTTTGTATAATTAAGCTATACCTTTTTCAACTGCAAGGTTAGGCAGGTCATTTCCGTTTGTTGTAGTACTTATGCGCGCATTATTTGGGTTCAATTCATCAAGTTCCTCCGGCGTTACCTAATAATTTTATGTCGTTTAACGAAATATTGTTAAAAATGGGAAGTACACGGTGTCCAGTGGCAAAATGCAAAGTTTGAAAAAAATGTACTTAAATAAAACTACAACCTACCAAGAATGTTTATTGTTATCTAAAAACAATAAATGCGGATGTTATTTTTATGGAAAACCACATTCTCCAAATGTTGACCATCGAGCCTAACGCACTCGTCAAGTCTAGCACGCATGTTTTCAAAAACGCGACTGAATTGTGTAAATCTTGAACGATTTGAACCTTATACGGATGGAACTTGAGTTTTTTTCGCATTATAACCTGTAAGGTTGATTTCATAATTCGCAATATCGATGAACGTGCACGAAGTGATAAACGGGGATTTTCAGTCACAGAAATCATAACACGTTCAACATTTTCGTCCGTGGCTACCGCTGGTATAAGTCCTGTTGTGTTTAATGTTGACCCTGTATCTCTGAACTTTGCTACTCAACAAGACTAAATAAGGTTGATCGATGGTCCATCACGTAATCGACGAATATGTAACGATTACTAAGTCGAGGACGTGTTTCAGTAAGCGAAAATCCACTTGAAATGTACGCCTCGGTGGCAAAAGCGCGGTGCAGTCCACAGCAGCGCTCCATGGCAGCTAAAAAATCCGCAGAGCTTACGCTTTCAACGACGCCACACGCGCCACTCTAACGTGTTGCGTTCAGAAATGATGTTTGTTCAAACTTTGAAGTCTGCCACTGGACATACTGTATGACACCCTATATATGTCACACACACATAATAATATTATTATAATACACATGTATGTATGTCACATAATATATATATATTACACATGTATATGTCACACATATATTTGACACCCTATATATGTTAAATTATGTAATCAAACTAGTACAACTACGACGTAAACTAGTACGTCTGGTCGAGTTGAACCCTCGTAGCAGTCGTAGCAGAGATGCGTAGCGGACCAGTGATTACGCGGGACATCTGCGTAGCCACTGGTCCGCTACGCGTGGCGTAGACGGGTCATGAGAGTAGTCCCGGAAGCATTCGTGTTTCCGTATTCTTTCTTTCTAATAAGAACGTAACAGTGCAAGTTGTTAATGTACAATATTTTTTGCAAACATAGTTAAAGCGACAAGATAAATTTTCTATCATGAAACCTGATCTGATATTATAATAATATCATATAATTTTAAAATGATTTTACCTCATTTAATTTTCGTAAAAACTGTCCGGATAAGTAGGTTAAGCTCTCTCCATACATGAGTACTTAAGTCACATGCCCTAAACAACTTATTTAAAACAGTAAGTACAAATAAAGATTGATTGATTGATAAGTTGACTTGTTGCTTTGCTACAGTCGAATTTTATTAAAACTGATTCGCATTTTCTTTGTATCCAAAAATTGTAATCTTAAGTAGTTACTTATACATACAGTGTGACTGTGAGGAACCTTAATCTAATAAAAAGAACAATACCTGTGAGTGCTTAATTTCGTATTTGTCTATTCTGGCTGGAAATTCATCGTCAATTTGAAAACTCCACGTTATTTTCATCGGAACACGACCAACGTTTTCCACAGTGAAGTTGAAATGTCTTGTCTGAATATTAAAACCAGAATTGCTGATATGCTAATTTATGTGGGGTCGGCGCAACATTATTTTTCTTTCATACTTCTCTACTAGTAGTCATCTCGGTAGTCACCACCTTCATAGCCATATCATGTTTCACACAGTCCCTACATGTTTTCTTTGGTCTTTACTACTCTTAAAGCCATACTCAAAACTTTCCTTACGACATTTGCCATAATCTTGCGCATCACATGTACATACCATGACAACAAGATCATAACTAATATCTTCCTAATTTAAAAGTGGACATTATTAAAAAGACTAAATACTTTACCTGATATATAAAAGTGTCGCGTAATTCTTTACTCTCAGGCAATGTAGAAACGTATTTTGTGTATTCCGTTTGTGCTGAATACACTATAACCATGTTTATTTTCCCTAGGACATAATCTGATGGTGGAATAGTTTGTTCATCAATAATAGTTTCACATCTTTGATTAAGACTTAAATCCCTGAAAACATTTTAAGAAGGAGTTTAGTTACACGGCGAAAATAATATTAGTCATCGTAAGAATAGTTACTTTTGCTGTTTATATAACCATTGCTTGGCTGTTGTTTAATGCAAAAGCTTGCAAGTATTTTTAGCCTCAGATTCTGCCGGAAGACGTAGCAGTGGAAGGCCTCCCACAAGAAGGACCGATGACCTGGTGAAGGAATCCACGAAGCACAGAACCGGTCGCAGTGGGCGTGCTTGGGGGAGGCCTATGTCCAGCAGGGGACGTCTTTCGGCTGAAATGATGATAATTCTACGACGCTCCTCGTTTCAAGCGGCGCTGATTACCACAGGATTGCATGTGTTTACCGCCATTCCTCCACCATACATAGCTATTATGATAATAGGTATATTGCACTAAGTCTATGTCGATAATTGATGGAGGGTATATTCTCATGTTGACTTGCCTGCCCACCCTGACAGGAGTACCTGATGAATAAGAACCTAAACGTTTGCTGTATTCATGTAACTTACGTATTGTGATCAAACAGAGTGATTATTTGACGGTTGTCCCAAGTAGTTCCTTTCACATCAAGTGTGAGAGCATCATCACTAATTGCCACTAAGGCACAAGATAGGAATTCCTTTAAATAAAATGTATAAATTAAAACACTTTTGCAATATTATGTTAAAATATAAACTAACTAGGTGCCAATAATTTCTTACGTTATGTAATGTAATAGGGTGGGCAGAGAAGAAAATAATTTCTAGGTCCTTCTCTTCACCTGGGGAAATGTACCCCATAGACGGTTTTATGACTAAACATTCTACTTCGGTCCAGGTAAACTTGTATACCTTTTCAGAATTATTGACCATTACAACTGATCTCCTTTGTAAGGAACATAGCTCACAACCACCTGGAATTTAAAATAGAGCATATAATTATGTATTTACATTTAATTTTGTAGATGTATTTTCTAGATACTAGTTATACAGACAACCGCAGGTCAGTAGTTCTTTATACTTGAACTACAAAGACCGCCCTTTGGTACGAGCAAAAGGCGCCGCCAAAGTACCATGTACAGACGCCAGCACATCAAGCTACTATACAATCTGTCAAATTTCTTTAATAGATTTTCAACTTTATCGCTAGAGCATAAGATTAAATGTTGATTGGGAAAATGTGACAGTTTCGGGTAGCTTGATGTGCTGGCGTCTGTACGTGCGGTTGACTGTACCTATGAAAAAATGACACTTTACCAAAATTTAGTACGTATTTTAAAAGAGATATTTCTGAGCTTGTTGAGTCCTTCTCCCTGATTGAACTGGAGGACATCCGTTTCGGCTTCTTGGTGTCAACTTTTGATTTTCTCTTCTCGATAGACCCTTTACTTTTTTTGTCGACTGTAGACACGGTAGACATAGTCCTGTTTACAGATAAATAAACTTAATAACCGGCGATTTGGCATGAACGTGGAATAGTTCCAGATTTAATAAAAGAAAAGAGAGGAAGTGCTTCAGAAAACATAAAAAGCCTTTTTTATTCCTAATTATAAAAACCAGCCACGTGCGAGTTAGACTCGCACACGAAGGGTTCCGTACCACCATACAATATTTAACACTACATATAAAATAACGTTTGTTGCATGGGAGCTAGCTGTCACGGTTCATGAGGACAGCCTGGTGCCAGACAGACAGACCGACGGACAGTGGACTCTTAGTAATAGGGTCCCGTTTTTACCCTTTACCTACGGAACCCTAAAAATAAAGTTCTAATTAAAGTTAGTAATATTAAAATGAATTAAGGACCCGGGCGGGTATAGGCCTCAGAAAACATACATTATGTCATGGATGGATGTCGCCACGTTAGTTATTTTAAATTCGAATTATCTTTTCATTCGAGTCCAACCCACATCTGCCTAAACTACGTCGGATCATGAAAAAGACCCTATGTTTCGCATCTCGACCAAGATGCGACACAACACAAGTAATTTTTTAAAGTAAACTAACCCATCTGCGGATGCCTTATACGCATCAAGGTCTGTATCCATGGAAAGCATTTGTAGACCCATTAATATGACGTCTTCCATAAATGATTCACCTTCACATATTACCTAAAATAAATAAATAAATATCTAAAGTTTGGTTCCTACATAAAACTAATAATAAATTATCTAGCCTATGACAATCGTTACCAAGGGTGACGTGTTACCCAGTAACTGGGGTGTAGAGGTCAGATAGGCTGTCGCTCCATGTAAAATACTGGTATTCAGCTGCATCCTGTTAGACTGGAAGCCAACCTCAACATGGTTCGTAAAAGCCTAGGCTGATTGATTTGAATTAACTAGGATATTTAAAATGATTCAAAATATTGATATGATCACATTCGAATATTCAAAAGTAGGTTTCCCAAAGTATTAAAGGAACAGTATTATTATCTCACGGAGCGACTCGCGCTTTGCTTGTGGCAACTAAGTGTACGAGTACAAACACGCTGTGAATGTGTGCGTGAAGTCGAGTAGCGTCAGCACATACCACGTACACACACTTAAAATTTCGCCATTTTCTCGGACGGTACCATGAGCTGCTGCACTTACACATTCATAGCGTAGTTGTAGACTTGGTAACCACAAGAAAAACGCGAGTCGCTTCGTGAGATAAAATACTAACTATACTTAGCAAGTAATTAAAAACAGACGTTTATTATAGGTACTTACGGTAAAATATTCGTAAGGATTGTTTGTAATCGTCATATTTACTTCACACTTAGTTCGGCCCTTCCTTATTGGATTGTAATAAACATTTAATTTAATTGTTTTATTAGGTTTCAGAATAACTTTAACTCGTAAATTTGTTTCAACTGAAAAGTTGTGATTAATTAATACTTAGATATATACAATTCATAGGTATTCATACCCCCTTAATAATAAACGTATTATATCAGATTAATAGTTACACGATTTCTCTCTTTCAGTCGTCAGCACCTAATTTGACTTTCGAAAGAAGAAGACAAAGCGTTGTGTAACTATACAGACGCTATACTACGTTATTAGTAAGGGGTAGAGTGAGCACATTTTTATGGATGGACTATGTTTCGAGAAGGAGTGACTGTCTTAGTAGTCACTGACTTCCGAGATGACGACTAAAGGCACACGTATCAAATCGGAAAGGGATCGTTACCGTATCAACCCGAGCCATTCAGTATTCTTTGGGTAAAACTCCCTACTGCAACGCACACTAATCCGCGGTGCGGTGCGTTACGGCTCGTCGTCCCCGCGCTTACCTCTCTCCGTACCCGAGCTTACGTCTCTTCATCCACCCTTGGCCCTCTCACCCCTCCCGCGGCCTGCCTGCAGCACCATCAACCAGCGGTCGGCGAGCCGTAAGCGCGGCGTCGCGTCGGCGGCAGCGTCGCGTCGTCTAGCCGTAGCCGAGTCGACGTATAGGAGCTTCTGATCCGCTTTGGTTACGTGCTTACGTTAAGTTGACGCCTGTTTGACGGCGAGGCGAAAGGCGATGCGGTGACGGTAGCTTACCGTGTGCTATGACCTTAATAGAGAAGTATGGAAGAAAAAGACATGTTGCGCCAACCACAAATAAATTGGGATAAGGGCAGGAGCATGATGATGATGAATGAGCATTATAATTAATACTAGATTTTGCTTCTATTACCATCAGGGCCATCTTGAACAGTAAGTCTATTGTCTGGCGCTGGATCCAACCAGAATATAGGTCTTATTTCATCCATTAACTGTATAACTTCTAAAACGACTTCACTATTCACAGTACATATGTTTTTAAAGATAATAGCTTTCTTGCTGATGGAACCCAGACAAGTAACTGCAAACCGGAGCACGGCAACCCTCTGGTGTCGCAGCTGAGGTGATAGCAATTCTATTCTAGGAATAACACCTTCACCTATTAGACATATCTTGAATGACTTTTCTTGGTTGTCTAGTAATTTTAATTTTATTTCCAACACCGCACGATATTCCTGAAAATAATTTTGACAAAGTTGTTTAGGTAATTGAATTAATAATCTTGTTTAAATTTTGTAAAAGCAACTACATTTTTTATTTCGTTTACTATTAGACTGTTTTCAATATCACGTATAAAAAATACTACTTGCATAAACGATTATATAAAACCCGAATTGCACCCTGAATTGCGTAACACACTTTCAATAATTTTGAAGGATATTGCTAATCCATTGTTCTATATGTTCGAAAAATTTGTCTGCCCAACAACGTAAATAACGCAATGAATGTTGTTGAACTGTCAAAATGAAAGCCATTGCTACTGTTAGTGTGTTACGCAAGTACCTCTCAGAACCGGACCTCCAGACCTTTATTGTTGACACAGCATATGCATTAGCGTGTGTATTATCTACTGGGTGTAATGGAAATAACTGAAAATCTCTTTAGGTCCCGTTCACGGCATCGAACAAGGGACTTGCGTCAAGCGACACGAGCGCGTCGCTCGTCCCCGTCTGTCGCGTCGCGCTCGCGAAGACACGCGGCATGTTCTAAAACATGTTCCCTGAAAACTTGTTGACTAGAATAAAATCTATTTCATAATAATTTTTGACGTTCAAAAGTGCCTTTTCTGTGCCTATTTAAAATAAATGCTTTGACTTTGACTTTGTTTTCTTCGCAGCCGCTGTTGCAAGACGCGTGTCGCTTGAGCGTGAAGCACGTGCCCAGGGGGTAAGGGTTAATTATACTTACTCATCATTCTGAATATATTTTAGTATGGAATCATCCCTCAGCTGTTCGCTACAGTTTGTCGATTTATGCCAACATATCGTAAATGTATGGAGCATTTGATTTATTTTCGCTTTCAGGTTAGGTCCCATAGTTTTCATAATGATGAATACAATTACTATGAGGTTTTCAGTTAATTCAATTACACCTTGTAATACTTGTTTAGTCGCCCAATACTTTATTAAAGTCTATTGTAGTGATAGTGTAGGAGTATCTACTGACTGTTGTAGGAATCATCGCACGTACCTGTAGCGCATCTGGACTGAAAATTATTCCCAGATTCTTATGCAACAAAGGTTCTATATGTGTGTCAAACTTGTCCAAAGAGAATATCTTTGGATTGGAATTAGACTGATGGTGAAGTTTCATGTTGAGTGCACATGCAACAAGTCCATTATTATAAAGATCAATTAATCCCGTGTGACTGGAATGAACTGTGACGCAAAAAAAATGCAATGTCACCGAATTCTCCGTAAAAACACAATGTGGCGATGACTGTAAACAAGAAAAAATTACAGAAACACATGCATTAACTAACTTTTTACGTTGCGTGATAAATGTGATATCAGTTGCAAACATTACCTCTGGTACTTTATATTCTGATAGATTTTTAACAATTAAATGTTCTCTAAACGTGGTCTCAATATTCCACAGATCCAAAGTTGGCATAGCTCCCGTGCCCACTAGCCTGAGAGGTACGCCTTGCGCCTCAGCAGGGCACGTGTCACTTATAATAAAGCTAATGGTTTCCTCAAACTTGCGCGCTTGTGTCGCAAAGAATTGTATCTGTATGGTCCGGCTTGTTCCAGGAGGAAGAAGGTTGTCTTCGTTCATTATAAGGAAGTTGCCACATTTTAATGGAGGGTTTTTAATTCTGTTGAATATTGATTAAGATAAAGATTGCACGATTTTATTAAATAAATATTACATTTCATTTTACTTAAGTAAAATCAAGTAAAAAAAGAAGTAAAGTAGTAAGAATCAAAAACAACGCTTATTACTTCTTATTTACCTAAAAATACTTATTTATGAGTCATGATGATGACATACTTGGTATTTTTTTCTTTTGGGGGAGGTGGAGGAGGGAGAGCGGGGTCACGTATTATTTGGTATGCAACAGGCAACACTATCTCGTAGGTCACGGGGCACTTGCTTGTATTATTCAAAATAACCTCCCTCGTTATTCCAGTTCCCACTGCTATTATATGGAAATTCAATTCGCCCAACGGGAACAAGGTAAACCTTGAAATATAAATAAGAATAATGTTTTTATTCTGATATAAATGTATAAGCATTAGGTACGGCTACACTACATAAATACGAAAACCTTTATTCCAACAGTCACAATACCTACGAATTTCAAAATTCCGTTTTTCATAATTCCGAATGGTTCAAAGTTCCTAATATAATGACTCCGATTTATTATTCATTCTATTTTTATAATTCCGAAATTTCAATATTCCTAACGTTTATATTTACTATTCTCAAAATATCGAGTTTCAATAAGTAGATCGAATAACAAAAATCCGAATTAATGGTAATTCTAAACATCAAAAACACGAATTCCGATTAATTAGAATTCCGATCTTCACAGCGATACTACTTGGCGTCGATGCACGTTACCGTAAAAGATTTTCACTACGATACCTACTATCTGACTTCGAACCTTTACCGTGCGTAAAGGTATTTGTATTGCTCGCTCTTGCATCTACTTCGACGGAGCCCCGCTTCGCGGGGCCCCTATTTCTGTGTAATAACCAAACCTAACCTCGGGTTGCCCATCGCTCGCTCTTGCATCCTACGTCGCCTTTGCGTTCGTTGAGTTCGGGTGCGGTAACAGTAACGTTCCGAATTATCTTTTATTCTTTCGCTGTAGACTTCTACAGCGAAAGAATAAAAGATAATTCGGAGTATTGAAAATCGGAATGTCGTTTTTCGGACCCAGAACCCGTCGAGCATTCTTCGAACATATAAAAATCGGAAAACAAAAAAATCGCATTTATGACTTTCGGTAAAATAAATTTCGTGATTTTTAATAATATACATTATAATGCTTAGGTAGGTATTACGAAATTCGGACTTTTGAAAATCGGAACATCAAAATTCGGAATAAAATATTTCAGAATATTTGGGTGTTCCCATTAGGAACCTACACAGGTTTGTGTAATTAGTCACATGATACGAGAATCAGTAAAAAAAATGCGTTGTACGTATCTACGTTAAAAACGAGTATGAGAATCTTGTAATTTGTTTTCATAGGAAAAAAATATGGTACCTACTACAATAACGTCGCTCGGCCACAACTTTTGGCTCTAGCGTTGACGCTGCGAGTGGTGCGTCGTGGCATGGTTCATACATTTTTGTATATTTGTTTTGACCGCTCGCCGGCCCGCGTCGTGGCGGAAGGATGCGTGGTGGAGAAGGCGCATTGATCACCACGCTGCAGCGTGAGGCAGCGTGTTGCCTCAACCCTCAAGACGTTTGACGATTTCAAACTAATAATAACTACCTAGTCCAAGTTTTCTCACGATGTCTTGCTACATCGAATGTTAATGTTCAAGATAAACTCAGCACTTACGTGTTGTAAAACGAAGCAATGGTAATGCAAACTGGGAACTTGGCGACGACGACCTGGTTCTTGCTTCCGTCGAGCAGCGAGCAGATATACGCGGGCACGTTGACCAGGTTCATTGAGGTGGTGGGCGTGCACTCGAACTCGATGGCGACGAGCTTCAGTGTAGCGGGGATCACCCCGCACTCCGGCATGCACTCGAAGGACCGCAGCAGGGACGGCTCCGGAAAGCTCTTAACCTTTTTTAACCTGATTGTTAGAGTTCTATGTTATTAAATTTTTCTGTAATCATATTTATTGATAATTATATATACTCTTGCGCTACGTTTTAATTTCCGGGTAGATGTGCTTTTAGAAATATATACTTATCTTTAACCGTAATTTATATATTGACCCGGCTATACGCAATCTTATTTACGTCAACTGTACTTTGCACAAGCAAGCACGTAACGTTAAGTCGGCTAAACTGCAATAATAAATACTCACACCCACTTTTTCATACACTTTTTCCCATGAGGTTAGGCAGAAACTCTAGACCGCCACATGCTTCAATCCTTACAAATACCATTTGCTTCTTTCACGTGGTTATGAAACTCGCTCGCCACCGCCGGTTACGAGTACCTACCTACCTAGGTACTATTTACGCATTCGACTTTTCTGAAGAAATCATCAATAAGGAGAGAAGAATTTCCACTTTTAGCTGCCTATACCTTTCGTTAGTCGCCTCTTTAATACAGTTCAAGCGTATTGCTATCGTGTGGTAAGCAGGCCACACGCCACACACGCAAGACTTTTGTACAAAGTTCTTGCGCATACCTACGTGTCGCTGCGTGTAGCCGGGTTTTTAGGGATTGGGAATATAACAGAAAACAATGAAATTTTAACAATTCTAATATTTTATGAATAATACGATGTTACCTATATTATTATTACTAACCTGTAATAAATGTTATATTTGCCTCGATTGAGCAAGTACAATTCTCGGACAACTGTAGAATTAACTTTGACGTTGCCATAATTAAGATAGTTCTCGCTTGGATTTTCATGAGCGCATTCTATCATAACATCGTAGCATTCCGCGGATAATGACAAATTGTCTACCAACATTGGCTCTCCACGCCCTTCTGCGTCATATATCTGTAAATGATCTACTTATTTGATCAAATCAGATAATAGCTAATACCTACATGGCTACAGAGATCAATCTGCTATTTAAGTTATTTTTCTACAAACTTTCTCAAAAGTAGCTCTTATTGCACAGCTTTTAGGTTTATAATGCAGTGTATTTAGTACGCATGCTTTTAACTTTGCTTTGAAAGTGCACCACAAAGATAATATACTTAGGTACTAGTCAAAGATAAGCAGAGCAGAGATCGCAGAAAGCGATAAGGCCGCCCATTGTATATTTTGTAATAATAATCGTATTTTTTTGGTACTATGTTTTTTTCTGGTGTACAATAAAGTACATATAAATAAATAAAATAAGCGATATAAAAAGCAGGCTTTCATGAACAGGCTTTCATGCCTTTTATGCTTAAAGTAAATATAATTATAAACTATGTTTAATCAATACAATTTTTTTTTATATATTTTTTATACTAAGCTCTCCATGAAAACGAAAACGTGAAAAAAAATCAAGAAAAAAAATCCGTCCGTCTTTTTCACAATGTTTGTTATAAAATAATTATGTTTATGAAATTATATTAAGTCTTCGCTCGCAAATGTGTTGAAAAACGTCGTTTCGATACCCGAGAGCATTTGTCATTGCACTCCATTACGCCCTCACCTTCGGCTCACGTTGCAATGCTTGAGTACAATCACAAACTTGGCACACTTGCATTAAAATGAACTAAGTATTAAACCTTAAACACAATAAATATAAGGTAAAGAAAGGTGAAACATACGTCAATCGTTAGGACTTTCTGTGATATAACACCAACTCGGCACGCGATATATGTAACAGGAACCACTTGATTGTCATGTCTCAGCACGATACCCGATGTCTGAGCTATTATAAAATCTTCGATGAAATCTTGGGCGTTGCGTATCTTCCACATTATTGGCAGAATAGAATCGTTCTTTACAATAAATCTATCATCTTCTCGACGATAGAGTAGAAGCTTTCCGTATTCTGCATAGTGAGGTACGTCAAATGTAGTTTATAGAATAAGAAAAAAGAATCTATTGAAACATACTTAGTCAATTTATTATAATCGTCTGTCTAGCAACACGTATAGGTAAAAATAATAAATGGGACGTAATATGAAATGAAATACGTTATTATAAGTAAAATAATAATAATAATAACTTCCTCCAGGCCGTATATCGGCCATAGCGGCCAATCTCAACGGAGACTAGCCTTCGACGTGAGAGTAAGGGGAGACACAAGTGCACTCTGTCTTCCCTTACTCTCATAGTTCGATGGGACTGCAATCCGACACGGCCGGAGAGAGATCAGGCGCAGGACCAACGGCTTAACGTGCTTTCCTTGGCAACTTCCAAACTCAGGACTGTTACCTGTTACTAAGAAATTCCTAATGGAAAAAACCCAATAACACTGCTCGACCTGGGAATCGAACTTATCGAACTCAGGACTCCAAGCTCAGCAGTCCCGTTTGCGATCACGATAACAACGGGGCAATATAAGTAAGAATAGCTCGCACAGAGGGCAGGAGCACAAGGGGTTGACGACGACGATTAATGAAGACTTTTTTATTTAAAATGATGAAAATAAATATATTTAAACCTTACCAATCGTCTTAGTCAGCGGCAATATTTCAACGATCGGCAAAACTCCACTACAAGCGATGTTGACTGTTACTATTTCAGGATTGTCTTTGACGCAGAACAATAACACACTCGTGTGCACACCCACTACTGCAGGAGCCGCCGAAATTGCCAGTTTGTCTCGACACCCGGGCTATGGAGGAAAAAAATGGCATTTCTAATATGAGGACCATGCTGAATTGCTAACGCAGCAAGCAGCATTAAAAGAACTTCAAATACAGTAAATTTGATGCGATAAGTATATTTTTGTTTCTTACTTCCAATTTTATAAACGTTTTGTCTATTTGAAATACTTCAGTCTCTTCTAGAAACTCGATTACAACATCTGCAGTCACAAGGGAGGAATTCTTTAAATCGATCGTATAATCTTCTTCATAAATTCTAAAAAAAAAAAATTTAATAGTTTAAAACGGGTTAATAAATAACAAGTCAAATAATTTTATTTTTATTTACCACAATACCTGTTCATTCCTACAAATATTGGTCCGAATTCAAACACTTTAAGATCATCTAAATATGTTAGCTTATAGACGTTCTCTTCATGAGTTCTCCTTACAAAATTTTCGAACATCTTTTTTGGGCGGCTATCCAATCTGAAATATTAACGTAAGTACTTATAGCTCCCATGTAGCTCCACTGGTAAAAGAATAAAAAGCATTTCAAGAGTCGCGTCAAATGTATAGGTAAATGTTGAGAATACCTCGGTAAATCACAAATCCCGTTAACGTTAACATCAACTCTTGATTCAGGCCATCCACTAACTTCGATAAACCGTTTGACACTATAGTTTCCTTCGTCTTGAGGACTAAAAGAATATTTGCACCTCACTAGGTCACCAGGATGTAGTACTAAACGTGATCCAGTCGCTAAAATAAGCATCACTTATATTGAGCAAAGATAAAAAAATGTGAGTCAGAATTGCGCATTGAGCGTTCCGTAAGTACCTACAACTAAAACCATAAGTTTATCTTACCATCACTTATCACCCCGCGGTTTCGCTCGCATAAGTCTCGATCCCGTGGGAGTATCGGGATAAAAAGTATCCTATGTCCTAATACAGGTCATGGTCTACCCATGTGCTAAATTTCATCCAAATCCGTTAAGCCGTTTTAGCGTGAAAACTTAATACACAAACATACATTAAATCGAATCTTGTCTCTTTCTAATATACTAGCTGCGCCCCGCGGTTTCACCCGCATAAGTGCCGATCCGGTGGGAATATCTATAAAAAGTGGTTATAAACTATCTGTGTGCCAAATTTTATCCAAATCAGTTCAGCCGTTTGTGCGTGAAGAAGTAACAAACATTCAAACACACTCACAAACTTTCACCTTTTTAATAAGTTAGTATATAAAGTGATTAGTTAACGATTATTATACGTATTTGCCATTACAAGAGGCAATAATCACGCATTCAGAGAACATTTTAATCCACAAAATGACCATCTACAAAAAATTAAAACAAAGGAAGATATTTTGAGGCGGTCATACAAAAATTTGTCGTTACTGCAATATTCGTGCACTATAATGACTACTACCTTAGGACTGCAAGAAAAGGTCAGACGAAAACTACTTACTAAAATTGTTATGTTTATTAAGTGTTTGTTTAGTATTTACTTTGAATAGGTTTGACACTGCGTAGCGGAAGTGGAAGTAACTCCTTTTCTTCGTCACTGTCCTCGTTGGGACTCGTCGCAATAGACACTGAGGGAATATCACCTGTCGATGTTTGCGACGAAGTCACCTGGAAATACGCGATGATTTTTTTTTTACATGTCCCACCGCTAGGCACTGGCTTCCCCCCAAGTCCTACTCTTTTCCCGGGACGCCGCCACCCCGAACCTCATTTAACTCCAATCAAATCAAATAAAACTTGACAAGCTATCATTTGTACCTTTTTGCCACAAATACAATGCCACTTCGAAAGAATGTTTATCACATTATCCTGGTTGGAGTCGTCCAACAAATTAAGATCGGTTAGTTGGTTACATTCGCATTTTTTTATCTGGAATACAATTCAATGTCAATGTTTTATGGTGATAACAAATAATAAGTAAGTAATAGGTACATTTTCGTCACATAACTATTATTTTTCACCACATTTGCTCGAAAACTCACTCTCATTGTACAGTGGGCTGCATCAATTGGGTACCGGGGGGTACCCAATTAATAGCATGTAGCAACTGGGGTAGGGTACCCATTGATGCAGCCCACCGTACCTCTTTTACATTGCAATATATTGAACACGCATGCCTTGTACGTTGCATTACTTGCATTCATGCCCTAGGACCGTAAAGTACGACACAGGTCAGAAGATAGAATTATACAGGGTGGATTTTTGAGACGGGGTAGTAACTAGTCTGTACCAGAGATGTGTGATTTTTTTAACCTCGCTAAGTAAACTTAAAGCCAAAAATAACTGTAATTATATAATTACTTACAGTTTTTTTGGCTAAGTAAATCTATTATATTAGTAAAACAAAATCGGGTTAGTTACACCATTTATAACTCAAGAACGACTGGACCACCGATTTTTATGATCTTTAATTTATTGGATTTGTTTCCGTCCCGAATAGCAGAATAAATATTTTGCAGCAGTTTGCAAAATTTATCGAAAAAAAAATGAAGACATATTTTCATTTTCTCATACATTCGTTCTGACAAAGTTTACAACACAGTTAACACAGTTTATGTAAACATTGCATTTCATCAAATTATTTACTTTTGTAAACAGATTAATCTAAGTTCGAAATACACTATAGTACCTACCTATTCACTTTAATATTATACTAAGTTAGCTGACCCGGCGAACTTCATACCGCTTTAGAATCAATAAATAAATGTTTTGTTTTTTCAATGCGCAAGGAAACTTCTTGACGACCGATTTTTTTTAAATCGAAATCAGTCTTTTATCCGTTCTCGAGATATCATCAAAAAAGCGGTTCCATACTATGCATCAGAAAATGAATTATCTTATTTTTTTTCGTGAATTTGCCCTATGTTTTAATAACTATTCTGCTATTCGGGGTGGAGACAAATCCAACAAATTAAAAATCATAAAAATCGGTCCAGCCGTTCTTGAGTTATAAATGGTGTAACTAACCCAACTTTGTGGTATTAGGCTGTACGTACGTAAGGGCCAAAGAACACACGCTACTTTTAGCATCGGCGATCTGTGATTTTGCGACTGTATTGATGCTGCGTCGCGGTTTTGCGATTCTCTGCGTTCCATCGCAGTATTAAAATCGTGAGTTTTAGAGTCTATCGATGCTGCATCGCGATTTCGCGACTTGCTGCGTTCGGACGCGGTATCGGAATCGCGCGTGTTAGCGACTGCTCCGATGCTGGATCGATTAGAATCCATGGTAAGGGAGTAGCTTCGTCAAAATGTAGTACACTGAGTCGTGTTCTGCAGATGCCAAATCGATGCAACCGGCATCCGAATATGTGCGGAGTGTAGTGTTCAGCCGCTGTATTGAGCTTCCGAAAAGCAACTCTATCGCCGCGGAATTTTTGGTCGCTGCATTCAGCTTTTTAAAAGCGGCTATATCGCCGATCGCCAAAGTAGCACGTGTGATTTGGCCCTAAGGCTTCATACCTTTGCGTCGCCCTCTCCTTCAACTTGTGAAGGTACGCCGCGCGCAAATTAAACAACAGATTAACAAATATTTAACTTATTTAATTATTTTCAAAGTAATTTGGTTTTAGAAGAGTCGATTTTTTTATAAATACATTACATGTCGCCGGATATACTTACTGCGGCACGAAATGCATACGATAGCATGTTGCCATTATTTAAAGAAAATAGGTATATAGCAACCCTTGAAAAGTTCGTCTAATGGAAGAACAGCAAAAATGCCCAGTTATTTTCTGAGATTATATTTTTGGACCACTTCAATGGTGTTGACATCAAAAAAGTAATTCTTTTAATAGGTAATTAAATATTAACAAATAAATTTGGGTTTTATTTCATTATTTTCTCAAACTCAAAGCATTTATTTCAATTAAATTATTTACAGGCACTTTTGAATAGTAAAAAAGTCGGTCAAAATCAAAATCAAAATATTTTATTTCACATAAACCTACATGGGCACTTATGAAACGTCAGAAGCTAGGTGCACGGTTCCAATTGGTGCAGTCAGTCGGTCAGTCCGAAAGATGAAGTTATAGTTTTCCATTCCAAAGCATAGTAAGTTCCTATGGAGACGAACGGGCGAGTCCAGGAGGCCTACCATGATCTATTTAAAACGATTCAAAAGCAAGACATTTCAGTTTAGGTTCTTAAACTGCATCGTTCACAGTCGTACCATGACGTCCAATACACTCAGCGGCATTTGGATCGTTGAAAGTGAATGAGCGTTAAGAGCTCGTGGTAGGTATCCAGATGGCACGGCCTAAATTGAATCGTTAAACTGACGTCATGGTACGAATTAGCAGAACAGTTCAGTTTAGGTCCTAAAGTGGATCGCGTTAAGAGCTCGTGGTAGGTATGCAGGAATAAAATGGATACTCCTTTAAATCAAAATAAATTTACAAAATATTGGTTATCATCCATGTAGACAGTCATCATAAGTGTGTTAAAAAACGTCGTTTGATATTCGTGTTACGTTTATTAAACGATATCCTTGCATCAAAATGTACTGCGTTGTTTCAAATTTTTATTCGTATAAACAGCCTACGCTAATTTAACTAAGAAGTTTTAAGAAGATGTATATATTTATATATATGATATGTATTTTCATATACTTAATTTTAACTTTTTGCTTCTGTAGGTATATTTAGTTATTATTTTAGTTTAAAACGTCACAAATCATAATATTCTTCTCTTCTTTTTCTCACACTCTAAGTATTGTCTACATTTTTTTTTATTTCTCCTTTCGCAGGTCTGCTGGAAAAATTTCTAAAGAAATAAGTAGTAACTTTGTACTCAATACTTATAATATTAAGTCGTATCTGTATCTGTTTTACTATTGACTGTATTGCAGACGCCAGCACATCAAGCTACCCGAAACTGTAAAATTTTCCCAATCAACTTTGAACCCTATATGTTTTTGCGATAAAGTTAAAAATCTATTAAAGAAATTGTGACAGATTGTAGTAGCTTGACGTGCTGGCGTCTGTACATAAATAATAAAATAAATAAATAAGTTTACCGGCATTTCATCTAAGTACCACCATTGAAGTGGTAGCTCATGATTTATTGTGGGGAAAGTTTTGGGCAACAGAACAGTGAATTCTTTTCTATTCACAGGACTTTTAAGTATATCATATTCCACTTCTTCTTTTAAAGCCCCAGTAACAAGGGCCCAATGCTCAAACATATATTTTATACCTTCCTTGTAACGCAAACAAGGGCACATAATAAGTGTCAGCGGGAAGCCTCTGTCATCTAAGCAGACGTCAGACATCTGAAATATTAAAATGTTAACTCATATTTTCTTTTTAAAAAACACTGTACGTGTGGTCTTTCCTGCTATAAAAAGCGGCGAGTCGGATTTGCCGCACACGAAAGGTTCCGTACCATAAGGCAAAAACGCCTAAAACACGTTTTTTTGGATGGAGACCTTAATTTTTAAGTTTATTTTATTATTTGTTGTGCTAATTTTCCCCGCCAATATAAGCGGCACCCTATGAAAATTTCAACTCTCTACCCATTACAGTTCATGAGATACAGCCTGCTGATAGACAGACAGACGGGCAGCGGAGGCTTAGTTATAGGGTTCCATTGGCAAATTTTAATAATAGTAATTTTTATATTCTAACATTTAAAAATATAATTTATATGTATATATATTTAAATAAAGGGAATAATAATTTATTTTTTTGGGTATGGAACCCTAAAAATGATTGCTGCGTTACAAACCTGAAGTTGCAATTCAGATTTTTTCTTGCTTTTCTTTTGAGCTGCGCCTACGATCTGACCGGTAAAGGTGTATAAAGGGTTCCCCACGTCAGCTTCATCTATGATCCAATTGTTTGCGATGTTTATGAGATTCTCATATGTAGTTTTAATATATTCGGTGTATTTTGTATTCATTGCAGCATATTCACTGGTTGGTTTTCCTTAAATATAAGTAATATTATTGTAACTAACATGATTATCGCCAAGAAAAAGTTGACAATACTTATACATAATTAAAATCAACCATCATACAGGAATATTTTTTTCAAACAGTTCCAAATTTTTACAAGTGTTCTGCCCATGAATATGAACAACTGTCACAATGGGATCAACTCTGAAATCACGAACAGCCTGTAAAAATTTAGAACCGGTAAAAAAAATCATCCGGTATACACAGGGTCCCATTTAAATAGATGGACAAATTTTAACACAGTGCTCAGTACGTCTAACCAAAGATATCCAAACAAAAAAAAAAAACTCATTATAGTCATTTTATTTTGACCTAAAATAATAAATTGCCGGGACATTAATGTATTTTCGTTAGCTGATAATTTTTATTGTAAGTATATCTAATGCGTATTTCTTATATATATTTTTTTACCATCGTCCTTATTTTGGTGGTCTGAATGATTTTTAAAGTTCATCCATCTATTTTAATGGGACCTCATATATTATCCGTACCTCTAGTTTCGTCCTTTTTAACTCTTTTTTTAAGGTCTTTAGGGTCCGCCCCTACTTCTGCTGGTAGTGAATTTAAACTGCGCATTTCTAATAAATAAAATAGAGCTGTTATATAAATATCCTCTTAAAAGATAGCAAAACAAGACAAGACTTTGTATCTATGCGTAAAAAAAGCCTAAAGAAGCGGTGAAGATTTTTTTTACTTTCCTTATATTCGAAATGAAAAGTAACTATAGTGTTTAAATTCCTAGACTATAGCCGCCCTTGCTGCGCTCGGGCGTCTAAATAGGTATGTCGCATGAGAATTGATTCCTTTCGACCCTTGTATAACAAAATAATACAATCTACTATTTACCTGATTCCCCGCATCATTTTTTGCAGATTTATAACTTCATCGCTTTACCACCCGCTAAGGCGTATCGCGCACTACCACCTCTACCACGCGCCAAGCGACGGGGCGCAGATGTCTTTTGATGATTTTTTACATAAGTACATGTTCAATAAAAACGTGCTTCGGCACGGGAAATTTGGCTCCGTCGTCGTTGCCCGTGCCCGGTCGCGCGTGGCGCGTTGTATAGTGTGTGATCCGCCTAAAGCTAAGGCAAAATATTATGATGCACGTCATTAAACGTCAAGGTCTATTTTTTATTTAAGAACAATGTGACAGTCAGATTCAACCTGAGCGAAGTTTCAATTAACTGGGAGCTTTTGCCGAAATTGGATATGCAATAAATTTTATTATAAGGTCGATTACTTATATCCAATACAATAGGAACTTAAACTCACATAAAAGGGCACTTCCAGATAACTGCAACTGATTTTTGCGACTCTACTTTCTAGTCTCTGTTTTTTAATTTATAATTTATCTGACATAACTTACAAAATACTTATGACATTTAATGAAAAAATAGTTGTGAATGTGACTTCAGGAGCTAAAACTACATAGACACTCATGAATATCAACAACTTTTAAACACAGTTGGTTAACTTAGCAAAGGCTACGAAATTAATTTAAATAATAGGTAACGTAACTACTGCTACTAGAGTACTTTTATCTAAGGAAGTGACGCACGCTGTGAATAGCTCTAAGTACCGTCTGAAACATGGGCGAAGTCGGCAGTGTGTGTTATATACAGGGTGAAATTTTAATCACTGTTTTCCTCTTAAGGGGTCATTGTACTCATCATTATGAACAACTTTTACTATGGGACCAAACATGAAATCAGCTGTTCCCTACATTTCATGTTCGCATAACTCGACAAAATGTAGGGAACAGCTGATTTTTTTTCGCGATTTCATGTTTGGTCCCATAGTAAAAGTTGATCATAATGATGAGTACAATGACCCCTTAAGAGGAAAACAGTGATTAAAATTTCACCCTGTATATGTGATGACGCTACTCGTCTCGTCGGTCCTGGAGTATTTTATTAAACTGATGCGTCATATTAACGTCCGGGTGCCGTACCTCTGATGCATCATATTAACGTCCGGGTGCCGTACCTACCTTTTCCCGACTTTTCTTTCTTAGCGTTTTCTATTGGTGATGGTCTGGAATTGACACTAAATTAACTTTATTAACTTGTATTGAGTTGTGCCACAGATCACCTCCGCTAGATACCGCATTGCAGGCAGTTGTTACCCATTAAGGCCCAGTATATAGCCACGTTAATTGCGCATTAATTTTGTCACACATTCAATGATTTGAACTAATCGCGAAATAACGCTCAGTAGGGATGGAGTAGGATTATGTTATTATTATTATTTATTGTTATTATTTAGTTATCTCAAACTAGAGTATTTAATACGTATTTCAGTGGTTTGGACTTTATATTTAGTAGATTTGCACGGTGTACAGACCTAGTAAAAATAACTATATTTTCAAGGCGTATTGCCAGAGTCTGTACACGAGTACCTAATCTATGGGTCAATTACACTAAAAGGTCGCTGGATGACCTGCGCGTCCAGTACAATAATGGTTTCAGGATGTTGTGGGGACTTCCTCCCTACTGCAGCGCGTCGGAAATGTTTGCGCATGCTCGTACCGACGGGCTTCACGCGATTATTCGCAAAAAAACAGCTTCATTACTGAGGAGAGTGAGAGACAGTCGCAACAGCATCCTGAGAACAGTAGCGGAGAGTTTCAGCACTTCAATTGTAAAGCAGTTTGTGCGGAGGGTGATCGGTACTAACATTAGATAATAAGTTGTTTTAATATAACGTTACTAACACTCCTGGATTCCTTGGTCCGAAATAAAAATCATTATTATTATATTTATATACTATTGGTTGCAAAGTCCTCTTCTCATACAGAGAGGGCACGATTAATCTCCACCTACACTATCTCAAACCAGATTGGCTACACTTCATATTAAATTAACTAATAAATTAAGATTGTTTCATGATGTTTTCCTATACCGATGTATGTATAAGATAAACTTAGAAAGTAGGTATATATGAATTGAAAAAGTCACATTGGTACTTGTCCGGTTTCGATCCCTCAACCGTGTACATGAGAGGCAGGCGCCTAACATACTGAGGCATCACTATTATTAATTACTGTTACTGGTGTACAACCGTTGTAATTATAATAATAAATAAATAAATTATGGAGTATGTGACACTCACATGGCTACACTCGTATAATTGTTTCATAATTGGTCTTTATTGATCGAATTTATTAGTTTATTAATTTTTACTTTGATGGTCCTAGTTTATCATTTGTGACTTCAAGTGACAGCTATGTGAACAGAACCCAGCATTGCATAAATATGTAAGTTGTCACGCCCTTTATACCTGGAGGCTTTTATTTAGGTAGTTTTTTTTTATTTTTTATTAGGTACTTTTGATTTATTATTTTTATTTTAGCTTTAGTACGTATAGATTTTTATGGTATTTGTTGGTATATTGGCGTGGCTAGCTAACATATGGCAAATAATTTTATTGAATGTTCTGTGTCCTGTAATGTTAATTAGATACTTTGCAGATCTAGTTTTGTATACAGTCGAGTATTTTATAACTGAACAGACAGCTGTGCTGCTGGGGAGTTTGTTGCGCCACTTCTCCCCAGCGAAAGCACTAGGAAGTGGTGAAGGGCGGGCGTTTTGGGGGACTGTCTTATGTAATTTTGACGTTCGAAAAGTGCTGATTCTCAGCCTAGTTTGAATAAATGACTTTTGATTTGATTTGATTTGAAGTTGGTCTGTGACTGATTTTTCAAGCTATCCTCTTTACAGGTTTTATTTATTTTTTGGTTTTTGTCTATATAAAAAGCAGTTTTTTATCAAACGGTTTTTTTTTAATATTTGGTACTCATGGACTTACTTTAAAAAGAAATTTAACATAGTCCCTACTTAATTAGGAAATTATTTTAATCAATTACACTAAGCTTAAAACAAATATTATCGATATCTAGGTATTGTCGGTATTTCACGTGTCTGTCCAACATTACATAGTGGAACGTTTTCGAAATTATTTGGAATAGCCAATCATAGCGCAGTTTTCTCTTTCCACTACCTATCTACCGCACCCCTACCGCACCTCAAAATTTGGCGAAATCTAATCTGGAAAGAATTTGAACAAGCGGTACCTAGAACGAATGATCTGTGGTTGTGCCATAATGGGTACGTAAGTTAGGTTAAGATATGTTGCTGTTCGTGCGTCTGCAGGTGGTACACACGGCTACACATACAACATACACACACACAGCGCGAGGTCAGCTGAAACTAGAAATGTATAGCTTGATGTGTAGCCGTATGTACTACATAAAGACTAACAGTGCATTGCGTCAAACATCAAGCACTCCTTCAATGCGTTGAATGACAGCAGTTTGTTAAGTACCTGCTTTGGTTTGGCACATATTATTATTTAACATGCATTAAATAAGTCTTTGACTTAGGTAATAGGTAATACGGGCTGTTGTCCGCAACTCCACGTCAATGCGCGTATTTTGCGTGCGGAAGTCTTTGACTTATTAA
Source organism: Gortyna flavago (assembly GCA_963669345.1). Taxonomy (NCBI): domain Eukaryota; kingdom Metazoa; phylum Arthropoda; class Insecta; order Lepidoptera; family Noctuidae; genus Gortyna; species Gortyna flavago. Next base: position 6,927,186 of record OY770128.1, on the reverse strand, counting down.
CTTTCTGACTTAGACAACATGACTGCTGTCCAGATCCAGGATCAGAAATCCAGCCCCATCCGTCACACGTCTCACCCCTCTGACCAGTTGCTCAGAGGGGTTGAGACAGGGGGATGTAATATCCCCTAAATTGTTTACTAATAAATGCGTTGGAGGACGTCTTCAAGACGCTGAACTAGACTGGACAAGGTATTAACGTGAACGGCGAGTACCTATATTTTACATCTTCGATTTGCCGATGACATCGTCATAATGGCAGAGACGCTGGAACAGCTAGGCGAAATGCTGCACAGCCTAAATGGAGCCTCTCGGTGGGTTGGCCTCGGCATGAATTTGGACATGACGAAAGTCATGTACAATTCGCACGTCTTGCCGAGTCCGATCCATATCGAAGGGTTGCTTCTCGAAGTTGTGAAGGATTATGTCTACCTAGGGCAAGTAATCCAGCTCGGCAGACACAACATTAAGAAAGAAGCCGACAGAAGGATCCAGTTGGGTTGGGCAGCATTTGGAAAACTCCATCAAGTTTTCTCGTCGCCTATCCCGCAGTGTTTGAAGACAATAAGGTCTTCAACCACTGCATCCTGCCCGTCATGATATATGGTGCCGAAACGTGGACACTGACGGTCCACAAATTCAAGGTCGATCAGCGCGCTATGGAGCGAGATATGCTCGGAGTCTCTTTGAAGGAGAAATTCATGAAATGAATTTATCCGGAAAAGAACCGGAGTTACCGACATATCTCGCAGAGTAAGCAATCTGAAGTGACAGTGGGTTGGCCATGTTTGTCGAAGGACCGATAACCGGTGGAGCAGACGATTCCTGGAGTGGAGACCGCGTACCGGCAAGCATAGTGTGCGGCCCCCCCAGCTATATGGACGGACGACCTAAAGAAGGTGGCTAGGATGGACTGGATCCGGAAGGCAGAGGATAGGGTGTTGTGGCGCAGCCTGGGAGAGGCCTATGTCCAGCAGTGGACTGCAATAAGCCAAGTTTATTAGATATCTTTACGGTAAGCTCCACTGAAGATGATCGATAATGAAGTCGACATCTTTTTAATTTTAAGTTTTCACGGAAGTGTAAGTTATAACAGCCGCACGGATCGATTGATCAGGTTAAGCTTTGCTTGCCGAGGTTGGTCTTTACATTCCAAGACCACTCCGTGCCTCGGAAAGCACGTTAAGCCGTTGGTCCCGGCTGTCATTTGTGGATCTTTGGCAGTCGTTACGGGTCGTCAGAAGCCCGAAAATTAAACAACCAGTCTTAAAAAGGGGTATCGCATTACCCAGTAACTGGGTTGTGCAGATCAGTCGCTCCATATATCATACTGGCATTCATCCGGTTAGACTGGAAGCCGACCCCAACATAGAAAAGGCTAGGCAGATGATGATTAAGTTTTCCCTATGTATCTAAGTTAAACATAGGAAAACTTACAGTCCAACTTTTTCAAAATATTTATTTCTTCTATATTCTAATCCGTAAGTAATGTATATTGACTTCGATTCTGGAGAAACGTTTTCATACTCTTCTGCATCCATGTCTTCTAATGAGTTTACGATCTCCTCTATTTCCGTCTCTTCATACACTTTTGATTGGGGTCTGTACATATTTACAAATCTTAGGAGAACTTGTAATTATACCTACCTATACTTAATATTTCTAAAAGTAAAAAAAAATTGGGGCTCAGCAATGAAATTACGCTGTATATGCAAACTTTTGAAAGAAATAATTAATCTACAGACAGCTACGCACTTGTTCAATACAAAAGCTATTTTCAACAACTGACGGATTTGGATAAAAACGTCCGAGTTGAGTGTGCGAGTAGGCGAATACACGCAGCCAGAATGTTCCCTACACGAATTCATACAATATTTACGAAAAATGTTTCAACCGCAACTTGTGACGGACCGGAGAAGCCAGGAGAACAGTGATCGACGGCATATTGTGTAAAAATCAAAAGTACTAACTCCACAAGTAGGATTTCAGCTTCTCGTTGAGCTTCGTCGTATGTTTGGGCCCATTTAGAGAAATCCGAATGGCAGAGTACGAGATGCAGGTTCCGAATATTGCGTTTACATTTTATTAACGTGGTCAGTACTAAAGGGGGATTCTTTACTACGATACTTGTCAATGAGTCCACCACAAAACCGCGTTGGTATTTGGGCTGAAGGAATAACTCGGTAAGCAGTTGTTCAACTAAATCCTGTCAACAATGAAAGATAGGTAGAATTGTATTTTCTGCGGATATTTCAATCTGCCAAACGTACTTATTACATTTTATATGTATAGCCGACTGTACACTAGGCCAATTAGTTCGGTTTACATCCCACACACGGATAGCTGTGTCGCTATGAATAGTTACGCACACAAACGTTAAATAAAACGAGCGCGCGAGCGAGCTCTGTTTTATATTAGTGTGCGTATGTCGCACCAATAGGCAATAACTCAATAACTATATAGTAATCATTAATTTATGTAATTGAATGAGTATATATCGCACTTATTCATAGTAACAGGTTTGGCACAATGGCTAACGTCTTTGGTTAGTGAACAAGAAGTCTCAAGTTCAAACCTCAGGTGCGCAAATCATTATTTTCGTTTTGTAATCATAATTTTCCTAAAACACCATTACCTAGTTGCTAACGATTCAATCCCGTTCATAGATTTACAACGTTTGAGACGTGAGCACGGAATTCTCAGCTAATTTATTTTGACGGCTTAGGATATAATTACCCACAATTTTTGTATTTATTTTTTACCTTTCACCCTAATTTATAAAAACCCAAAAAATTGAGAGGATAATGTGGTTATTTTTAGTGATGAAAAATGTTTTAAGTAATTAAGTATGAAGTGTAGGTAATGTTATTGTTATGCAATTAGAAATTATCATAATTTCTACTATCTAGCATGTTGATTCTCTTCACCTTCAATTTCACATATTTTTTTTTTATTTGTATACTTTGAAAAAATATTTACGTCCATTCTTATTGAACAAAAAACCTTGTCTTGTCTTATAAACTGGTAGGTAAAGAAGTTACTGTTAATTTATTTTATTTACTTTATTTACAAAAATCAATCTAGTCGATTCTGGAATAATCGATATGTTATAGATACTTCTTTAAAAAATAATAAATACTCTTTTAACTGTCATCTATAATATTCTTCTCTTGTTTGTTTGCGCTCTAGAAAAGATGGACGTATAACCTTCCTAGTGACTTTTTAAAATTGGCTTTAATATACTTTCAGTTATAAAAGTCTTTAGCTCGTTTTCTTGAAGTGCTTTATCCTAGTTTTCAATAGGTTATGGGCCCAGGTTACGTTTTTACTGCAATATAAGTGTATAAAAATAAGTCCGTTGCGAAATTTTAAAAATGGATAATTTAAAAATCAAAAGAAATATCAAGCCATTCGATGGAGAAAAATACAGTGTCTGGAAGTTCAGAATACGGGCATTGTTAAGTGAACTGGATCTGATAAAAGTTATTGACGAAGACCCGATAATTGGATGCAACTTGTGGGAGAAAAATAACCGGATAGCAAAAAGTGTTATCGTCGAGTATTTATCGGATTCCTACCTCGGTTTTGCGAAAGAAGACAGTACGGCGAGAGAAATTTTGAAAAGTTTGGATGTTTTGTATGAACGGAAAAGTATTGCTACTCAATTGGCTTTACGAAAAAAATTGTTGTCTTTAAAACTGCAAGGTGACGTCATACTTATAAAACATTTTACGATTTTTGATGATTTGATCACCGAATTGTTAGCCGCCGGAGCGAAGTTGGAAGAGACTGATAAGGTAGCTCATTTGTTGCTCACCCTACCCGCAACTTATGATGGCGTGATAACTGCGATCGAAACTTTATCGGAGGATAATTTAACGCTAGCATTTGTTAAAACAAGGCTTTTGGATCATGAAGTCAAGTTGAAAAATGAGTCCAGTGATACCAGTGTCAAAGTTTTGCAAGTTGAGCGGAAAATTGGACAGGAATTTCGGAAAAGAAAATTCGATCATTCTCAAAATAATAAAGGGAATAATAGCTACAACCAGAAGGATAACAAGCAGAAGAAGAAGTATCAGTTCTTGAAGTGTCATCACTGTGGCCGCAAGGGGCATGTGAAAAGCGACTGCTTCTACTTCAAAAGAGCTCAACAACAGCAGCAGCAAAAAAATACGGAAAGGACAAGGACTGTTCAGGCAGTTGAGATCAGTGGACGACCATCCACGTCAAGCAATTTTTCTGGATTTGCTTTTATGATGGGAGACTATCAAGCGGATAATGATGGAAGCAAAGTTACTTTCCTGTTGGATTCTGGAGCATCGGACCATATTATAAACCGAGAAGATCTTTTCATTAGTCACACCGTTTTACAAACGCCATTAAAAATTTCTATTGCTAAAAATGGTGAATATATTTCAGCGACCAAAAAGGGAATTATGTATGTGACCAGCAACATGGGCGTTCAAGGAGTTTTAGAGGACGTGCTCTTCTGTGCTGAGGTACCATACAACCTGCTTTCTGTATCAAAAATGCAACGTGCTGGGTTGACAATCATTTTCGACCAGCAAGGAGCCCAAATACGTAAGGATAATAAAACCATTATGCAAGGTATGTTAAAAAATAATTTAATTGCTGTAGACTTAATGACATCTGTAAATAAGTGTCAATCTTTTTCTCAAGTATGCAGTAATAAAAATATGTACAAATTATGGCATCAACGCTTTGGTCATATTAGTAAAAATAAATTCATTGAAATTAAAAATAATGAAATGGTTGATGACACCAGCCAAATTGAAACTGTAATGCCAGATGATGAGTTGTGTGAGGCCTGTATAAATGGGAAACATAGTCGACTTCCATTCAATCAGGTTAAAGATAAAAGTCATGTTAAACGGCCATTATTTATTGTGCACTCAGATGTTTGTGGACCTATTACTCCCCCAACTAACAACAACAAAAACTACTTTGTACTTTTTGTTGATGAGTATACTCATTATTGTGTTACGTACCTATTAACCTATAAATCTGATGTGTTCGCTGTTTTTAAAGATTTTGTGGCTAAAAGCGAAGCTAAGTTCAATTTAAAATTGGTCAACTTATACTGCGATAATGGTGGCGAATATCTATCGACTGAAATGAAAAGTTATTGTGTAGAGAGAGGGATATCTTATCATTTAACCGTTCCAAGAACACCACAGTTGAATGGGGTTTCTGAACGTATGGTTAGAACCATTACTGAAAAAGCTCGTTCCATGATAAGCGGTGCTCAATTAGACAAAGCGTTTTGGGGCGATGCAGTATTGACTGCTGTTTATTTAATTAATTTGACCCCAACTAAAGCTTTGAAAATTTCAAAAACACCATTCGAAATGTGGCATGATAAAAAACCTCAAATTAAATTTTTGAAAGTATTTGGTTCAACTGTTTACGTTCATAATAAAATCAGTAAGACCAAGTTTGATGAAAAATCATGGAAAGGGATACTAGTGGGTTATGAACCAAACGGCTATAAAGTTTGGAACCCAGAATGCGAAAAATACGTAGTAGTCAGGGATGTTATTGTTGATGAGACTGGTTTTCTTCAATCCAGGCCAGACCTCAAGTCTGAAGGGAATACTAAAAATTCTCACGGCAAAACTGATGATGTAATATCTAAGTCAGTGCCGGTAAAGTCTCATAACTCTGACAGTTTAATATCAGATAAATCTGATAGGCACGAGTGTCCTACTAAAATTCGCAAATTAAACCATGATAATTCAATTGAATCTGAGCAAATACTTTCTGATAACACAGATAATAATTCTGAGGTTAGAAGAAGCAATAGGCTCAAAAATCGTCCAACTATTTCGTATAATGAAGACGATGATGAGGATTACATTTTGTGTGCTCAGTCTATTCTATGTAAAATACCAAATTCATTAGAAGAGATCAAAACTCGAGACGATAGATCTCAGTGGGAAAGCGCAATTAAGGACGAAATAAATTCTCTAAAGTTAAATAATACTTGGACTTTCGTACCAAGACCTGAAAATAAAAACATTGTCGATTGTAAATGGATATTCACTATAAAAAATGATGAATTTGGAAAACCTATAAGATACAAAGCACGACTTGTTGCAAGGGGTTTCAGTCAAGAATACCTCATGGACTATAATGAAACTTTCGCACCTGTAGCAAGAATAGCTAGTTTCAGATTTATACTTTGCTTTGCGAATCAATTTAATTTGCTAGTTCATCATATGGATGTCAAAACCGCCTTCTTAAATGGCGAATTAAAGGAGGATATTTATATGAAAGTCCCTGAGGGTATCTCTTGTCCAAACAATTATGTGTGTAAATTAAATAAATATAATTTATAATAATAATAATAATTTACCCGCACGCAAAATACGCGCATTGACGTGGAGTTGCGGACAACAGCCCGTATTACCTATTACCTATTACCTAAATTAAATAAAGCACTTTACGGGCTGAAACAGGCAGCTAGGTGTTGGTTTGAAGTTTTCGAACGATCTCTTAAAGAAGAAGGTTTTCAAAGTTCTTCAGTCGATAGGTGTATATATTTGCTAGACAATGGAAATGTACTTAAAAATATTTATGTAGTTCTATATGTAGATGATTTAGTTATAGCATGCGCTGATATTGAAACAATGAATAATTTTAAAAGGTATATAATGAGTAAATTTAAAATGACTGATTTAAAAGAGATAAAATTATTTCTTGGTATAAAAATTACAAGGCATGCAAATGAGATAACATTAGATCAAAGTGCATACATAAACACGATATTAAATAAATTTAATATGCACGATTGTAAACCTGTCAAAACACCCATTGAAAGTAAACTTAATTATGACGCATTAAACTCTGAAGAAAAATACAATGCTCCATGTCGAAACATTGTAGGATGTTTAATGTATGTCATGTTATGCACTCGTCCAGATTTAAGTATTAGCGTTAATATACTGAGTAGGTATACGAACAAAAATAATAAAGAACTCTGGCAATGTCTTAAGAGAGTGCTTAGGTACTTGAAAGGTACTGTTGATTTAAAATTAAGTTATAAAAGATGTGCCTACAATAATATTCTATGTGGTTACGTAGATTCAGATTGGGGTGGCAGTGATTCAAACGATAGGAAAAGTACAACTGGGTATTTATTTAAGCTTTTCGAGCACTGTTCTATAACCTGGAGTACAAAGAAACAAATGTCAGTTGCTGCCTCTTCAACAGAGGCGGAATATATGGCATTATATGAAGCTGTTAGGGAGGCATTATGGCTTAAATCACTAGCAGCTAGTATTAAGATTGATATTGATAAACCTATCATAATCTATGAGGATAACAATGGCTGTATAAGCATTGCAAATAATCCAACCAATCATAAACGTACAAAACATATTGATATAAAGTATCATTTTTCTAGAGAACAGATTGAGAAAAATGTGATAAAATTAAATTACATTCCAACAGGTCAGCAGTTAGCAGATGTTTTGACTAAGCCATTACCTGCTATCACTTTTCAAGAGATGAGAAGCAAGATGGGCTTAGAATAAGACTGATCGTTTTTTTTTGTTTTCATTAATTTAATTATTATTAAGTAATGGTCTGATTAAGGTTTTCTGGGTTTCCCTTAATCCTTAGCAACAAATGTTGGACCATCAGATGTATTTCCCAGCAAACACTAGGAAGTGAATATGTTCCAGTCAATTAGGTTATTTACTTTGATTTATTTTATTTGTACAATTGGTAGATTAATTTTTGAGAGGGCGTGTTAATTTATTTTATTTACTTTATTTACAAAAATCAATCTAGTCGATTCTGGAATAATCGATATGTTATAGATACTTCTTTAAAAAATAATAAATACTCTTTTAACTGTCATCTATAATATTCTTCTCTTGTTTGTTTGCGCTCTAGAAAAGATGGACGTATAACCTTCCTAGTGACTTTTTAATATTGGCTTTAATATACTTTCAGTTATAAAAGTCTTTAGCTCGTTTTCTTGAAGTGCTTTATCCTAGTTTTCAATAGTTACCAGCAGTGTTCTACTCATCCAAAAGTTTGGGAATAATAGTTTGCATTACTTACTGTATTAGCCACACGTAGTTTTTTATTTGCTAACATTATAGCCCATGCCAAATTGAATCTTAAGCCAATTATTGTAAGAAACATAATAGTCGAAACGAGCTGGCTCATTCACTAATGACACAAGCGATATGGAACAATAGACGCCCGCATTCCAACGCCTAGTTTATTTAATAAAATATTTCAATTTATATATTGGTTTTATTTGATTACCTTTTATTTTTTTTGTTTCATTAATTTTATTCGACACAAAATTGATGTCTTATTTTAAGACAAAAAATAAAAACCTGTAAAACAATATTCCTCTGCCGGGATTTGAACTTACAACACGAAGTTTAAGTCGTTATTGTCAGGTGCTTTCACCGACCGGCGATGGGACACATATTTATAACGTTGAAATATTGGGTCTCATTCAATTATGATTACTATACATTGGTATATTAGTTATTGGTATATGTGGCTATATCATACGCACACAGACAGTTTAGTGTTTGCTATCCATACCCGACCGACCGACTCATTAATTTACGCACACTGTGACAATAACCCGTACTTATGTGTGAAATGTAAACCGAACTTCTTGGCTGTGTGTACCTACGTTATGACAAGTTATAATAATATAATGTGCATATAACCATCTGAAATAATGTCGTCGACCCCATAGCTTCCAACGCTGTATGTGATACGACCGACGAGTTGGGAGACCTCTTTTTCTTCTTATCACTGCCTCTGGAACGAGGCGTAGTCACGTTTCTCGTCATGGCTAAATATTTCATTTTCTTCAAAATAATTTCAAAGTCATCCTTATCTACGTTGAATTCATCTGTCAAAAGTCAATACTAATTGTTTTTTTTATTCTTAGATATTATTTTAATTGTTAAATTCTATAGTGTTGAATTCAAAGCAACTCGAGCACAAACTGCGTTTGCGTTTTTACCTTCATCTTGTTCAGGACTGGGATCTGAATCGATTTTCATATTTCTCCTCATCAGATCATAATTCTCGGCAATGGCGGTAACAAGCAGTTCTTTTGCCGGGATGTCAGTGTCACATAACGCATGAACTATACTGTGATCCACATTTACCGTGGGTAGTTTTAGATGTTTGGCTACTGAATAAGCCATTTCTTGACAATGCATTTCTAAAACAATCGGAAATTTCTACAATGGATGTAGCGAGGGCGTTAATGTTGCTCATATTTGTTCTTCATAACGGCTACCACAACAAGAATAAGGGTATTTGATTCCACTTTCTAATCTTCAAATGCTTTGACTTACAAATCCTTTGACCAAATCGTAACTAACGGGCACATCACAAACAGACGATCAATGAGTAAGTATAAAAAGGGAATTATTTGGGGATCGATTAAATAAATGTATACTTAGTATGTAAAAAACTAACACGATCTACATAGTCTACAATATTACGCAAATCGGAAGTGCTCTCTCTACCTTCACACGGAGAGCCATGAAAAAATATGAGAATGCCTTTCATTTGTTTCTCGCTGGATGATTCCGTATAGCTATTATCAAATTCGTGTAAACATTCCTTTAACGGATCCACACCGTTAGCCTTCATATCTTTCATTTCATCTGGAAGAATTAATTGTAACACATCGAAGTACACTGAACAAGACACAATAGATATAATATACGTGGTTCATAAACGTCAATGTCTATACATTCTTATGATTGAAGCATTTGCATTGACGTTTCAACACTTTTATATTTCTGCACGGAGTAACTGTGCGTTCAAAATAGAAAGAAAAAGAGATTCTGGAGCCGCCTGGTTATCGCCGTGCCGTATACGGCGATAACCAGGCGGCTCCAGAATCTCTAGATGAGCATCTGCATATTCGTGGAGACGTAACTGCCCGGTCCCGGCTGTCTGATCGAGCGCTGAATAAATAGGCGAGCTGAACGGCAGCAGTGACATACCTGCAATAATTTCAGCATCGGTACGTGTCTTTGTAGGGTGTGCGAGTGCTTGAGCTTTGGCTTGTACGTTCGCTTTCTGACTAGCTTTGGGGCTCTTCGATTTTCTAAAACCAATTTAGTATCCAAAATTAGCAACAAAAAAACTTACTGACCCGTCATTTCGTACTAAATTCAAACAGTTAACTGGTCTATCGTTAAACACTTACACCCCTTTTAGAAAGTTGGAGAAAAGTTACACTAAGAATAAAGTCAAATGAACTAAGTACGTAAGTGTAGTGTAGTGTAGTAGTAGTAGTAGTGGGTGTCTATTACTTTAAATCTATAAACATATAGGTACATATATCTATATACAATGGATGTTGTAAAACACATAGGTTGCATATATGTTTGAGATTTATAGACTCCGACACCGCTTTGGCCGATCACCATGAAAGTTGGCACATACCTATGTATTTTTTCATGGAGATTGTGTTGGTGGACCTCCACCCAGATGAAGCTATGAGCAGAAACTTGTGAAACATATTAACAACAGAATACATACTTTGTTGCTGCGGCTGCAGCTTTTGCGGTCACTTTGCTAAGAGCCAATTCTGCTTCTTTAGTTCTGAAACAGAATTAGTAGAAAACTTTTAGATGAAACGAGCGATATCTTGAGAGAAATGCACTTCCATTCAAAGAACCTCAATACGTACTCAATATCTTTATTGCTTTACCATAATGTGTACTTAAATGGTAACTGTATAATTTAGATCATTATGGACCCTGTAGGGCACAGTAAAAGGGTAGGAGAGAGGAAGCCCTGTTTTAAGAGATATTAATTATTATTTTTGTTATGATATTTATTAATATTTATCGTATCTTTAATATATTTTAAACATTCTTATAAATTGCGTGATTATCATTAATTTTAATACATTTTTGTTTTTTTATGTGTGTTTATCATTTAAATATTCATCTAAGGAGTAATTACATTTGTTTATCAGTAATTTTTTAAGTTTTTATTATAAATATATTTAACTTTTCTTCTTTCTTTATTAGGTACGTCAGGTAGTTTTATTTTTATTTATTTATTTATTCAAAATCTGTATTAAAAATAGCTTAAAAAAGGACATTAAGTTAGAATGTTGCATACTCATAGCATAGTATACTCAGCCTATAATGTTCCCACCGCTGGGACACAGGCCTCTTCTCTGTGATAGGGAGTGGGCCGCAATCCACCACGCGGGCCCAGTGCGTGTTGGTAGATGTCACATGTCTTCGAATTTTTGGTTCTTACGATGTTTTCCTTCACCGTTTTGAAAGCAGCGGTGATGAAATAATGTACACTAAGTAAAGCTCAGCCTGCCATGTGGGTTCGAATAAGTCACAGAATGTTGGCTCTTCTCCAGTCTCCTACTCTATATGCTCATAAATTATTATTGTCGCGCACAAAACGCCTTGGTTGTACCTACAGGCGCAACGCTTGTATAAATGTTACGTACTTCTTGACTTGTTCCTGAAAATTATAGTAAAAGTCCACAACTTCTTGTGGGAATCCAACTCCTGGTGTAATAGCTGGAACTAAAATTTCTTCTGGCCTGTTGTAGTATTTATAAAGTAATTGAAATATTTCCTCTTCTTCTTTCCATTTGCTATAACAGGAAAGCGACACAGCATTAATATTAAGTATATTTTAGAACAGCATGTCTACATATAAAAGGATAGAAAATATTTATTATAGGTATTTTTTCACTGTCGTGGGTATATAGTTATACAATGTGGATTTTTAAGTAAGGGCAGATACCTTTAACGTTGCGTCGCTACAGGAAAAGGTTCATATGAGACTTATATTTTTGTGTAATTGCTAACTGCATTTACAGATTTTGGAAAAATGGTACACAGTTATCAAGAAAAACGTCAAATGTCACGTTTTATATGATGCAGTTTCGTATAACAAGTAAGGGATTTGCACTTACTGACCTGTCGCAGAAACCCAGTATTGGGCACCGCGATTTAGATTTCATACACGCAACAAAATTTACTTGAAATTGACGTAACATTATTCTTGTGCACTAAATAACAGTTAAATAGAAAAAAAAAAACAAAACAATAATAGTACATTATGGTACAAGTGTGTAATGTTGGTGATTACCGCTGAGGCGCCATTGAGACCCGAGCCGTCAGGTGAGGGTCTTAAGAGAGCCGAGGACGGTAATCATCAATACACACGTGTATCATACGACGTTTTTCAACACACTTGCGAGGAAAAAACAAATATGTATTGCATAAATCGTTTAATTATTAAAACAATTGGTGAATGTACAATTTTCAAAACGATATTGGATTGTTTTTGATGGCAATTTCACAGTTTGTGTTACATTGGTACTTGCCACTTCTTTAGTACCTTCATTTACTTCTTGTGTAAATGTCGGCGACAAAGGTAAATCATACAAATTACTGGAAGGAGAGGGCACCAAATAACTCACGCTAGTAGATGTACATGGTTGTGGTTCGGGGCAAAACTTTTTTGCCTTTGGCTCCAAATTAATGGCTTGCGTTATTTTGTCATTGATTTTTGCTTTGTTATGAATTGAGTCTTCTATGTACGATTCAGCGATTGCGTCAGAACGCCATCCACCATGTCGCTTCAAAGTTAGTATATCAGCCCCCGAATCAGCCAACATTGTAGCCGACGTTCTTCTAAAACTGTGTCCAGTGTAAAAATCGGCCTCAGGCAAACCTAAATACTTCGCTATTTCTCTTGGCATATTACCAAATTTGTTAATACCGATTGTTTGTGCAGTACATTTTCCTTTTTGAAAGTTTTGGAAAAAGCGGTCATTCTTTGTTTTTGTTGAACGGAGATCTTGGTATTTTTTCACTATTTCACGAAACGTTCCTTGGATTGTAAAAGATCGTGGAATCTTGGTTTTAGTCTGGGTAATTTTGACAAGAAGCATATCTCCGTGGATTTCTACATCTTTTGTTGTAATATTGTACAGCTCTTGTCGTCTACAAGCACCAGTAACACCGAATATTAAGGCAACCTGCAAAGAAATCAATTAATTAGTTCTAAGAAATTATGCTAAAGTTACACACTTGTATATTGTAGATTCGTTTCGATTAAAAATATGAAACGTACCTTTGTTGCTAGATACTGACTATCCGGAGCCTCATTCAAAAACTTTTCAACGTCGGCTGGTGACAAAACTTTAGATTTCCGACCAATATATCCATCCGAGCGTCTCTTCAAAAATGCCATCAGATTACAGTACGTTTTGATATCAACACCATGTTTGAGCTTAACCATGCTTCTTAACATGGAATAGATGCACCACAGGGAGCTAGGTTTGTATGTATTGGCGAGTTCAGAGAAATACGCCAAAAACACATTTTCAGAAAATGACTGGGTTTTTTTGTTGCTCTTCCATTGCAGGAAACTATCGTAAGCAGCTAAATACTTTTCTCTAGATTTTGCAGGTATTAGGCTTTCGTTTGCATTTTGTGCTGCATTTAGTATTTCTGGCGGGGTTAAATCAATCAATTGTTCATCTTCTGTACTAAAACCTGACATTTTTATAATTATTTACCACACAGCAACAAATGCGATACAAACAAAATATGAAAATTAGGGGAAAATTGGGAAATGGCGCGCAATTTTTTTTTTTGCACGCGCCAAATGTAAGTTGATTGATTACAGCCATACAGCCTACTTCAAAATGATAATTTTTGTGATAAAATGCAAATATTTTATAAGAAATTATTGTGAATTATAAATAATTTGATAATAATAAATGTTTTTTCGTCTTAATTAGGGACACATTTATTTATTTCAAAAATGTAAATAGATTTTCGGTGGCATAAAACCTCTTTGTTGTTACAAAAAAAAAAAAAACTGTATTACCCGGTTAAATTGAAAATGCTCTGTTTACTCGCATATAATTTGCAGTTAGGTACTAACTTAACTTTGTAGGGATCATTCTATTATGCACTAGTGTGTAATATTATTATGCACGTGTATGTTATAGTTCGGTTTATGGCCCTAAGAACGATATAATAAGGCTCACTTTACGAGCAAGTGTGTTGAAAAATTAATTTAAAGCACTATTTTTGCCACGACGGATCTAGCTCTTTAAATCTTCATCATCATGAAGATGGGTGTTGAAATGAAACACTCCGGATCCACCATACCTCTGGATACCCCTGGGGGTTGGGTGGAAGTGTGGGACTGAACCATACCACTAAATAATATGATTATACTTACTTATCACTATGAGCTATAATGAGCTCTATTGGAAAGGGGCAAGGATTCGTTAGTCCGAAGTAAATGTCAGTGGTTTCTGCCCACGGCAGTGTCGGCGAGAAGTTGACGTTGGGACCGATGATATGCACGTGAGGGACTATGCCTTGTCCCGTCACTGGAATCGTCATTTTATTGGGGTTCATGTGAAATCTGAATATCAGTACGCCTTCGTACAACATCTGTGTAATGAAACCAGGATTATTTTATTATTTATGTACACACAGTAAAATGGATAGAGATACAGAACATGGGTATACTGAAGTTAAATTGTATAACAATCAACTCAAGCTGAGTCTAATCTGAGAGTAAAAATTTTCTATTTCCAAATTCAAAAAGTAAAGCTCATAACTCATATCATAATTTCGATGCTTCATTAAAAAGAGAAAAACGTACGTATACCAAAAAAGACTATGACCAAAACGTTAATCGCCGCCATTGAAGAAATGTATTATAGTTAATGGTAACAAAATATTACCGAAATGCGCCCTAATTGCGTAACACACTTTTCAATCACAATCTGAATCATATTGAAGGATATTTATTGCTAATCCCTGCTGCATGCTTTAAATGTTCGAAAAATTTGTTTGCTCGACAACGTAAATAACGCAATGAATGTTGTTAACTGTCAAAATCAAAGCCATTCCTACTGTTAGTATGTTACGCAATTACCCCTCTGATTCACTTCAGTGTAAACAGGGTGGTTTTTGCGATGACATCAGAGGGCAGGCATGGTGCTTTTTTAACCAACTTCCAAAAAGAAGGAGGTTAGGTATATGTTCGACGTTGTGTTTTTATCTATGTTCACCGATTTCTCCGTCAATTGTGGACCTATTTTAATTTTTTTTTTTGAAAGGGTATACTCTCGAGGTGGTCCTATTGTTACCAAGTTGGTATCTGATGAGAGGGTCCCATGGAAATCGAGGAAAACCCTCAAATTTTATAGCCAAAGCTATAGCGATTTAGGTATTTTTAAAGTAACTTGAGCATTTTCTCTCGGAAATCATCATTTGGTAAAGTGGAGCTGATGATGAAGGCCATAAATGGCCATCGGAACTACTCAATGATAAATATTTCACGGGTTGCGATTCGATTACTCTATTATGGTTGCTAAGCAATTTGTGATCGTCACAATGCGAATGGTGAAATGGAGCTGATGGTGAAATACCAGAAGAACTCCTCAACAATTAACGTCCCTGCATCGGGAAAAGCAATATTTTGGTAAAAGGCGATGAGCAAGTTGACTTGACACTATGCCATTGTAACTTAAATAAATTATAAGTAGACCCACTAACTTTTTTATTTACAAAAGGGGTCGGTGTCTGTTCCAGTCGCAAAAAGGTGATTTTTCAGAAACTCAAATGCTTGGTTCTCTGACTACTTTACGAAGTATATAGGTAGTAGACCTATAGTTTCGGATTATTCACATTGCACAGAGGTGCCATCCCAAAAATCGGCTTGCTCAGCTCGGACTGATTATTAAGCTTTACCACCATACAACATTTTGTTTGTTATGTATGTTTCTACTAAATATATAAAGTTCGTTAATAGCTGTTGAAAAATAAAGCCACCAGATTTGGTAATTGGCTTTTAAACGAGGTCACTTTGTTTTTTTTTTTACCATATTAAGAAAAAAGGAACTAAGTACCTAGGTATTCCCAACTGCAATGTCAGAACAACGGATACAAAATTCGCAATTAAGAGTAAAATAACAGAATGACGAACCTCCGTTGTCGGTTTAAAAGCGACGCTGAGCCACCCTCCTTCCCCTGGTTCGTATTTTCCTGAACTGTCGAGCACTATCATAGGAAGAGTTCCTGGCGCCTTCAGCCTCAAAGTAACGTACCAAATACATGTAGGTTTACCCCTAAAAAGGAACTTTAAGTAACACTCTGCGAAATTATTCCTGTATAACCCCAAGTACGAACGGACGTAAAAATATCGCGGCGGGATTTTATTGCGCACTGGATTATCAACTCTCGGTGTTGAGCCGAGCATTGAGAAACGAACTGAGCGCATCCCAGCGCTACAAAAAAATAAAGTTGGATTTTCAACTCTCGGTACTAAGCAGAGCATTGAAAATCAAGTGCGCGAAAAAAAATCACCGCGGCAAAAACGCACCCGTGCGTGTTTGGGCTAACAATGATACTAGGATAATTTTCTCTTTATAAAAATTAATTACTTACACGTTTTTTAATGGAATGGAACATATTATTTTATCCCCACACCTCACAGATCCAAAATCAATACATGAAACGTTGGAGGCTAAGTACGGCACCGCGCAGAGGGCTTTGATTTGTATTGGAATAGTCACCCCGTAGGGTACCTAATTAACAATGACCACGATATTAGCAAAATACTATATGTACACATATTTAAGACCAAGAGTTAGAGTTCCTACTTGAAATCGATTGACGCTATTATTGGATATTCATGAATATCGTTGTTGCTAAAATAAAAATGCGAAATGATGTTTCAAGATCGCGCTCGCGCTGCCGTTTCCACTTAGCGAAGGAGTTGTTGAGTGCCTGAGCTGGGCCCTAAGCGATTTCTTCAGAAAGTTGTTCAGCGTTGTTAGACAGTAAACATACTAAAAGTCCCCGCGTCTAGGAGGTAAGCCGGAGTGGGGGGGGGGGGGGGCAATAAAAGTTCCCACTTTTCCCAAATTTTTCGCTGATATCTTTAGAACGGTGCGTCGTGAAGAAAAAATATCTTCTACTTAATGAAAGTTAATATTTTCTACAACTTTTATCTTAGAGACTTTATTTATTTTATTATTTACCTACCTACACACAGTAAAATACATAGGGATATGACATAATTATAATTTGAGTACACAGGTACCTACTTACTGCTTATTTCTTAAGAAATTTCTTCCAGCAGACCTGCGAAAGGAGATTTAAAAAAGAAATGTAGACAATACTCAAACTATCTCTATACTAAATTTCATCCAAATCGGTTTAGCGGTTTAATGTTTCCATGTTTCCATCCCCACTCTTGAGGAAAACGGATGGATCCACTCTCAATGGATGGTTCGACTGAGGATGAGGGTGCCTTGGAAAAAGAACCCTTGTCAGGACCCTCACGGCCTAAACGGATGAAGAATTAAATGGTATATCCATACTAATATTATAAATTTGAAAGTAGCTCTGTCTGTCTGTCTGTATGTCTGTATGTTACCATTTCACGCCTAAACCACTGAACGGATTTCGATAAAATTTGGCAGAGAGATAGATTGCATCCAGGGGAAGGACATAGGATAGTTTTTATCGACATACCTCGCGGGCAAAACCGCGAGCGGAAGCTAGTGATATTATAAATGCGAAAGTGTGTCTGTCTGTTACCTCTTCACGCTTAAACCGCTAAAAAGATTTGGATGAAATTTGGTATAGAGATAGTTTGAATCCCGGGAAAGGACATAGGATAGTTTTTATCCCGATATTCCCACGGTAAACATATGCGGGTGAAACCGCGGGGCGCTGCTAGTACATAAATAAAAGTTTCGATAACTCAACGGCTGAACGGATTTGGATGTAGTAGGGAGATAGATTAGGACCTGGATTAACATATAAGACTACCTACGTTTTATCCCGTGTTTGATAAAAGTAATTTTTTCGAAAATTTTCAATTTTCCGGAACGTTTAGTTCGAAAATGGGTAGGAATTCGAAAAAAGTGTATAAGATAAAAATTGTAGAAAAATATTAGCTTTTATTACGTAGAAGATAAAACGATAAAACGGTGACGCACCGTTTTAAATATATTAGCGAAAAACTCAAAAGTGGGAACTTTTATCCCCCCCCCCCCCCCACTCCGTATGTTTACTCCCTTAGCAAAATTCAAATTTAAAACGTTTATTTCGGACAATAACAATTAATATTTAGCAGGCACAATATTTTAGAACTATGTTAACTGTACACGTAATATATAAAATCAAATCAAAATTAAATTAAAATTAAACCCAAAATAAAATTAAAATCAACTTATTCATAGTAAAATAAATTAAAACCATTAAAAACCCATTCCAATGGCCCCGAGCAAGTGCGTGCGCATCTAGTGCCCAACGATTAGACTGTCAAAGTCCCTTAATGTCATCAGGATGACGTTGGTACACTCCCTCACCCTACTCATTACTGATGCAGTTCTCTTGCGCATAATGGCAAAGAAATCGTCAGTTTGCGTATACACAAACATTTCAGATTCACTACAGTATCTAGGGCGACTCAACAACACCCTGACGGCATTATTATACTGCTACACGTAGGGCGTTGTAGGTCCGCTGCGAATATTTCACCCACAGGCTGCAAGTGTAAAAAGATTGACAGTACGCTTTGAAAGCGTAATCTTTCCACCATCCGTACATGCAGCGCGCAAACCTGCGGGCTATGAACATGAACAACTTTCTGAAGAAGTCGCTTAGGTCCCAGGCCCAGCTCACGCACTCTCAGTTCTACAACTCATTTTGGGTTATTCGTTGAGTGGACTAATAATTCAAATTTGCTTAGGCATTTACCTGACGTTTTCATCATTTATCGATTTCAAATAGAACTATCGAGGTTACGTTTTCAAGCAAATGTTCTTCGAGCTAACGTTAATTTCAAGTAGATGGGTAGCTATACTTAACCTCTAGGTTGAAAGATGTTTCCACATTCTGTTCCAGTTCGGTAAAGTCGGCAGAAGTAGGCATGAATGTAACTTCCATTTTCCCGGACTCGCCGGGACATAATTTTCCACATAGTTTCATTCCTAGCCACGAGGGAACATTTGTACCTTTAGCAAAATGTATCTTTGTCCCAATTGGTCCATAATTAAGCACTTCAGCCGTGCATTGCACCTGTTGATTTTAATTAATTGAAATTCACGTGCGAATGTTTTCAAATAAGGCGCGTACTGCTGTCAGCCCAGAAGCTTTCTGCTTACCGTGCTTCCGGTAATAACTACTCCATAGTCTATGACGTAGGGTACAGTTTGAAATCCGGGTATTGGTCCAACTTTTGGCGTTGTAGAGTAAGCGGTCAATATTTCTGGACGGGTCTTTATATGATCTATAACCATTAGCCTTTCTATTGCTAACTCAATATCCATAGTAGAAGGGTATCCATCCTGGAAAGATTAAAAAAAAATACATAAGTATTTCAAGTTTATAAGTATTAATTAATTAAAAGAAGTAGCTACGGCGCTATTTACATAATATATAGATATTATTACTTACCCAAGATGTGCAAATGTGCCAATCATCTTGAAAATCTGGATCTTCGAAACATTTCTCTGTCAAAGGAGAATTTAAATGTTCCTCTTTGCCTTTACTAAAAATTTCACTGAGGGCTGCCAAATATTGTTGCGTCAAAGCTGGAATGGCCCTGTACCCTATTTCCGGATCCAACTGAAATAATTTTACTTCATTTTATTTATGATTGTACCTACAATCATAAATAATAAATAAATACAATGTAGTGCACTGTAACTGTACTTTACTGTACACTTGTGTTTTTATTAGGAGGAAACAATCCAGGACTATCTCGCTAAGGTGCACAGAACACCGATTTAGCTATAGCAACGAAAGCCTATCTAATGTGTAAAATTGTTTTGAATTTGCACAAAATGCATTTTTCTAAAAATTTTATGCACAATTTGGGAGTGTTGAAGAGAGAAAGCCGGGAGACCAACCCTCTTATTACAAAACCAGGTCTACCTTATTAAGACCATCTTTCAAGCCAGTTTTTTTGACGAAATTAATGCCGATTGGCAAGGTAAAGTTCTTAACACAAAACTGACAACGTAGTAGCAACCGGATTAAGTTGTCAGTGTTGTATTCGAGTAATTATGTAATATCTCAGTATGGCTCATAATACAAAAACAACTGTACATCAGCAGCCTATAGCAGTCCACTGCTGGACATAGGCCTCTCCCATTGCACGCCATTAAACTCGATTTTCGGCAACTCTCATCCAGCTGCTACCAGCCATCCTGCGAAGATCGTCGCTCCACCTAGCCTGAGGGCGTCCCACCTCACGTTTACCGATTCGCGGTCTCCACTCAAGAACACGTCTACTCCAACGGTTATCGGTTCTACGGCTAATATGGCCGGCCCATTGCCACTTCAGCGTGCTTATTCTGTGAGCTATGTCGACAACTTTGGTTCTCTGCCGGATCACCTCGTTGCGGATTCGATCCCTCAGAGAGACTCCAAGCATAGCCCGTTCCATAGCTCGCTGAGCGACCTTGAATTTATGGACCAGCCGTACCGTGAGTGTCCACGTTTCGGCTCCGTAAGTCATAACTGGCAGGACGCACTGATTGAAGACCTTAGTCTTTAGGCTCTGTGGAATACGCGACGAGAAGACTCGACGGAGCTTCCCAAACGCTGCCCAGCCCAGCTGAATTCTTCTGTTAGCCTCCCTCTCAAAGTTGTTCTTACCAAACTGCAGAGTTTGCCCGAGGTAAACGTATTCTTGAACAGCCTTGAGAGCACCGCCATTGACAGCAATCGGTCCCGGAGTGACGTGTTCGTTGAACATAACCTGGGTTTTGTCCAAGTTCATCCGGAGACCAATGCGTACAGAAGAATCAACTAGGCCGTCCAGCATCTGCTGCAGGTCCTGCACCGATTCAGCCAGTATGACGATGTCATCTGCAAATCTCAAGTGTGAGATGTACTCGCCGTTGATGTTAATGCCGCGTCCTTCCCAGTTCAGGGTCCTAAACACATCCTCCAATGCGTTAGAGAACAATTTCGGGGAAATTACGTCCCCTTGTCTCACCCCTCGACGCAGTGGGATACGTTCAGTTCGCTGGTCCTGAGTTTGGACGGTCATTGTCGCGTTTTCATAAAGACATCTCAGCACTTGGATGTATCGTCAGTCAACTTGGCATCGCTGCAGAGACTCCAAAACAGACCAGGTCTCAATAGAGTCAAAAGCTTTCTCATAGTCCACAAAGGCAAGACATAGGGGCCGATTATACTCTTCTGACTTCTGTATAATTTGTCGCACAGTGTGGATGTGGTCTATGGTGCTAAATCCTCCTCGAAACCCGGCCTGTTCCGGAGGGTGAAACTCGTCGAGTCTTCGCGCTAGACGATTCGTGACGACTCTTGAAAACAACTTATATACGTGGCTAAGGAGCGAAATGGGCCTGTAGTTCTTTAGATCACCCTTCTTAAAGAAAAGAACTACTACGCTCCTTCGCCACGCTTCTGGAGTTCTCCCAGAGAACAGGACAGAGTTGAAGAGCTCCTGAAGCTCTTTCAGCACAGGACTTCCTCCCGCTTTCAGGAGCTCGGTCGTAATCCCGTCCTCACCAGGGGCTTTTCCATTTTTAAGCTGTTTAAGAGCCGCCTCGATTTCGTCTTGGCTGACTTCTGGCAGGTCTTCAGTGAAGTGGTGGGTTAGGGTGGCTCTCGAATCCTCATTTTCGGGATCAGGCCAGATGCATGCGATGCGTACCTACAATTGGCCATAGAAGTTTTCGACTTCCGAAAGGATCTCCGGCTTCGAAACGACAATATCCCCACTAGATTTGGTCAACTTCGTCAGGTGGCTCCTCCCTAGTGATTGGACGAACACTTTCGACCCCCGATGTTCCTCAATCGCTTTCTCTATAGAGCGTGTATTGGAGAGTCGGAGGTCGCGTCGTACCAATGTTCTAATCTTTTTGTTGAGGGCCCGTTGTTCTGACGAAGTGACAGGTGGGTTTTCACGTCGTTCAGTCATAAGCTCCAGAGTCTCCTCCGAAAGTTTGGACTTCTTGCCCGTACGCCGCATTTTGCAAAATCGCGTACCTTCCTCCCTGAGGATGTCCACTATTTGGTCGAGCTCTTGGTCAACGTCATTTGTGGTTTCCACGGCAGCGAATCGGTTCTCCAGGTCTGACTGGAACGCTTCAGATCCTAGCATAGTTTGGAACATGTTTGGACGGAGCCTAGACTTCATCAAACGAGATCGCTCTAGCTTAAAGTTGATATTCAGAGAGCCTCGGACAAGTCTGTGATCACTGCCGGTATTAACAAACAACTGTAAACCTTGTAATAAGGCCACAAAGGTTAAAGTAGTGCCAACATAGACTCGGAAGATATCTAATGAACACATTAAACAATATGAGAATGACTTTTGGCATAGCCGATGATATTATCATCGCCAAATGAAATTATCATAGTTTTAATAATAGTTCGCAATACCCACAATGCTAATTGTTTATAGGTACTTATGACATGGCGACATTTTCACATCACGTCTATTCGTAAACACTAAACAAAATCCGTTATAAAAGTAACATTCTTAATTTAGGACTCTAAGGTTATGCGTGAACGAGCCACCGACCAAAGCCACTGGTAGCCCAGCGACAATCATTTCACATGCATTTTCATACGTTTTGTATGGATTCGTCGCAGAGGTGTGCAGGCAGCCCTGCTATAATGACTGACAACGATCGTTGTCGTCTGTTCAATTTTTTCTACAAAAATACGGTTATTAAAAAAAATCCTACTTACTTCTTCCGCAGCGGGTTTAAGTAACGTTATATATATCTGAGGTATAACACCCCAACCAAATACTTCTATAGGAATGTGAGGAAGATGCCCAATTTCTAACAAAAATATTCTATGGAAGTAGCCCACCACGCCAGGTCGCATTATGATTTTCATTTCGACTTCTTCCTCAGGTTCTAGTGTTTTGTCAGGAGGCAATAATTCGAGAATGGTTCCATCTAGTTCATTTTCAAATATTGGCTCGTTTAGGTATGTTTTATATTCAAAGTTTAGTAGCGCAGTATTAGATATTTTTAACTCTTCAATGGCATGTTCATGAAAGGATCTAATTTTGAAATTTATGCTTTCAGCACTTATTTTATACCTTAAATCACAGCTTTGTCCGGTTACAATGACCGACTCAGGTGGCCCACCCAGAACTTCACATTCCAGGATGGCGCGGACGCTAATATTACATTTTGGTCTAAATATGACGTGCACGTACTGAACCTCGCCGGGTTTAAGCAGTCCTCGATGTAATACCAATTGCAATACCTCGTTAATGTCGGTTTTGTTTAAAGGCTTAGAAAGCCTGGCAAACTTGTGGATCCACTCAAACTTAGTGTCATAACCACTATCTATCATAGGTGTGATTTTTTTGATCGTTTCGATTCTCATAAATTCATCGTCACTGAAGAAAACCTTATCAATACTATCACTGTATTTATCATGCATTGATCCGCCTGATGTACAATTAGTTAAATTGTCACGCTGATTGCTTCCTAGAATATAAAATTGGTACTGGAAGAATTTTATAAATCATTAAACCGTACATCTAATTCTAAGAAGGCCCTATTACAGACATACAATTAATCATTTAATTACTTAAATACCCACCGGTGCCTTCAGTGTCTTCAGTAGAGATCCGGTCTCGACTACACAGGAAACCGACTGGAATCTCAGGCTGTTTAAAAATAAGACCATGAAGTATTAGACGATGCATGTTTTAATAATTGTATCAAGTTTGACTAAGCGTCAGTCAGACTTTTCCTAATAAAAATATTGAATTAAACTAGCTATTGACAAAATTTATCATTCCTCAAGGTCAAATGGTTGAAGGTAAATATTGATGTTAAGTACTTACTACAGGAAGATTTGTAATCAAACATTTTTTCCATTGAAATCTATAACAAACCATGACTGGTGTGACATTTTGTATTTTTATGGTTTTGCTGTGTATACTCCCATTCAAAAGACATTGAAAATCAAGTCTCGGTGATAAGACAAATATATTTGGGAAGTTAATTTTTCCGATTAGTTTTATGGCATCCTAAAAACGAAAATAAACTCATAATTAAAACGTTCTAGACACCTTTAATACGATATTTTTATATAATAATAATTATATGTCAAAGTAATTACTTTATTTTTGTGTCCTTTAAATTTGATTCTCATTAAATCGCAATAAACTCTAGACTTGAGATTTAAGTGTTTAGTAGTATCGAACAGTATCTGCAGTTTCATAACCTCCTGGTCTTCTAATCGCTCCTCCACCATATGTGTGAGATTGAAAGCCATTTTAATTTTACGAATGTCTTGAAAAAAATCTAATGGTCCATCTCGTAATGGTTCCACGGGCTTCGATGTTAGGTAGTCAATGAACGTTCGAGATTGATGTGGACCTATTTTCTTTAGTAGATTTTGAAGGTTTAGATCAGACTTCCTATATTGTATACAACAACACGTCATACTTTCTTCGTCATGTGGTATTTTATATGTGTTTTGCTTCTGAATGATTGCAAACGGAGGTTTAACACATATTTCAAAGTCCAATGGTAGTTTAGAAACATTTTTAATAGTGATAATATCTGCAAAAGTATTGAGCTGTTTTATTAAGAGAACTGTTTTCCTTTTCTTTCGAGTAGTAATGATACTGTAAGTTTGATATCCACTGCAGAATTCCGAAGCCATAGATAGGTATTAGGTACACCCGCTCTGCTCGCTCCTACCTTTATTTCACCATAACGTTATGTATTAATTTTCTTTTTCAAAACACTTGCTTGAAAAGTGATTCTTATTGCACCGCTTTTAGTAGTAAAAATGTGCGGTTTTTTAAATCCCAGGAGGCTAAGAGCCTTCATTTCATTTAATGCCTGATTGTAACTATTATCATTAGATTAACAGTTTGATATAGTAAATATGATAATAAAAATTTTCATTTAATTTATTGTTGTCAACAAACTAACATTTTTTATTTTGCTATAAATAGAAATATTTAGTTTTAATATTTTTAATATACCTAGGACTGTTTCGCGGCTTCTAGTTGGTGCCTTCTCCTTCAAAATTAAAAGACAAAAGTCGCACGAACGTAATTCCGCGAGCTGTTTTCACAAAACTTTGTTACGAAATATTATGTTCATGAAATTTTATTCAGTGTTTCCTCGCAAGTGTGTTGAAAAACGTCGTTTGATACGCGTGAGCATTTGACATTGCACACTTGCATCAAAATGTAGGCACTATTGACACATGAGTAGGTAAACAGTCACCTTGACTAACAAACTTGTTTTTGCAGTTAGTATTTAAATAACAAAGTTTCACACCTGTTAACTTATAGAATTCACTGTACGGTCCGTAGTCATACTGTAATTCTACAACTGAAGAAGACACTTCTATTTTCGGATCGACGAACTCCGCTATAATCGGACACTCCAACAAAAGCTCTTTTTTATTGATGCCTTCTACACTACCAATTAAATACCACGTTTCTTTTATTGTCGTCACTTTATAAGAACACCCCGTTACTGTTAATTCAAATTTTTCCCCTGCGGAAATTTTAAATGCTCGTGGATCCAAATTGAAGAATCCTCTGAAAGCGGAGAAATTATTTATAATTATGATTTTAGTTAATTACCAATGTACGAGGTGCATTCAATAAGTACCTAGCCTCATCGCCAGGGGGCGCTGTAGTTTCAAAAGAGTTTTACCACAGTGTAGCACATTCTTTTTTAATTATTTTTTCAAATTTTCATTCCAATCCCTTCATTTGTTTTAATTTGACAACTTATGGAAGCGAACGTGACGATCGGTTTTACAAAAATGGAAAAGAGCAATATCGTTCGGTGATTCGATTCCTATTTTTGGAAGGGAAAACGCGCATCGAAATAAAAGAGCGCTTGGATGCTGTGTACGGTGACTCTTCTCCATCGATGGCCACCGTCAAGAATTGGTTCAACGAGTTTGCACGTGGCCGTACGTCGGTTTTTGATGAACCACGTCCAGGTGCACCGAAAACAGCTGCTACGGAGGAAAACATAAAACCGATTGAAGGTTCGCGAGCTAGCTGAGACTGTAGGCATTTCAGAAGGAACAGTGCATCATATTCTTCACGAGGAACTCGGCATGAGAAAGCTGTCGGCGCGATGGGTGCCGCGTTTACTCACACCAGAAAACAAGCGCAACCGTGAGACCACATCGGAGACGTGTTTGGCGCTGTTTAAGCGGAATCCAGCGGAGTTTTTGCGTCGTTTTGTGACCGTCGATGAAACTTGGATCCACTGGTACACACCAGAGACCAAGGAGCAATCAAAACAATGGATCCAGACCGGGGAACGTGCTCCAAAGAAGGCGAAACTGTAAAATCGGCCGGAAAAGTTATGGCTATCGTTTTCTGGGATTCACAAGGTGTGATCTACATCGATTACCTCGAGAAGGGTAAAACAATTACAGGGCTTTACTATGCCGATTTATTGGGCCGATTCGACGCCGAATTAAAGAAAAAACGACCCCATCTGGCGAAGAAAAAAGTGCTGTTTCACCACGACAACGCACCGTTTCACACGTCTGCCGTTGCCATGGCCAAATTGGTCGAATTACGCTACGAATTGCTGCCCCATCCACCGTATTCTCCAGATTTGGCCCCTTGTGACTTCTTTCTGTTTCCTAATCTGAAAAAATCACTCGCCGGGAATAGATATTGATCAAATGAGGAGGTCATCGCCGCCACGGAGGCCTATTTTGCAGAGTTTGACAAAAACTATTTTTCGGACGGGTTAAAAAAGTTGGAGCATCGCTGGGCTAAGTGTATCGAACTAAAAGGAGACTATGTTGAAAAATAAATTGCCACTTTTCCAAAATTTTCGTTTACTTTTTGTAGGCTAAGTATTTATTGAATGACCCTCGTACCATACTTAATCATACATACGCTGTCGCTTGTTTAGTTTTAGGTGGTTTGTAATATTCACTCCACTCCAGCGCATGCATCCGTGTCCCACAGTTCTCCACAATAACTTTAGATTCCAGAGGTATTTTAGTAAAATGTCGTCCCAGAACTATTTGGTCCCGTAGCTCACCGACCAATATGCTCGTCCCAAAACCGGTTGCAGATAAAGGCACTAACTAGATTGTCAAAACAAATGTTTATTACATAACATTTAGTTACATGCGAAAGTTTCATGATCGTAGTATTTATGTGTACCTATTGTTATGTAGTACCTATACTTTCTTAGGCAGGTTGTTAGGCAAACTTGATTCGGTATTGTCAGTGTCATTCAATCTCGAGGATGCAAAAGAGATCATCACATCGCATTTGAATCGCGTGTGTCATTCACCATTAACTCATATCATCTAATTCTAGTTGTTCTTGTTGATCGTTTTATTACTTTTTAGTTAAATACGTAAAGTTATTCACAAGAAGGGATTGTACTTACGATGTCCTTTACTTTTTCTAAATGTAACACCACTTTATTAGTATAGGTGGCGGCGTCAATCAAATACAAAGTTAGCGTTAAATCCTTTTCTGATTCAGGCTCCACATAGCCTTCCGATGGTGATATTTGCCATCTTCCGTCTTTGCTCAACTATAAAATTGTTAAAATGATGTTTCATGTTTATATTACAGTAACTATCGTATAAAACGACACCCAGTATCCTATGTAAAACCATAACAGCTGTATTTTGTTTAAAAAAAAAATATTATATTATCTGTGCTTCAGATTACAGAGCGGGTTGTTCTAAACACACTAAGTTGGTTCTGCGCCTGATCTCTCTCCGGTTATATCAGATTGCCATCCGTCCCATCGGACTATGAAAGAGAGGGAAAAGAGAGCGCACCTGCGTCTGCGCACACACGTTGGCTAGTCTCCGCTGAAATTGGCCGACGTGACCTAAATTCGGCCTGGAGGACTATTATTATTTCCGTTATTATTACAATATAAATAAAGGCTCACCAGCGACGCAGTGAAGTTAACATTGACTGGAGAATCATTGAAAAGTGTTAGAAATTTCTCGGATTTCGTCAGTAATTTGCTTTGGCCCCAATGGAGCGCCATAGGAGTGCACGTCACGATTGGTCGGACACCACAACCCGTGATGTGACAAATCTCAAGTGGTTTGGACTGCCCAAATAAATTCATCCTAATGTAAGAAACAGAAGATTAAAAAAAACTGTCTATGTTACTAACTGAACAAAGGAATCCTAAATAATGAAAATAGAGATATACAGGCAACAGCAAATTAAGTCATAAGAACAAGCCATGATGACCTGAACAAGATTGTGTCTGGACATTAAAAGAGACTGCGACTTCTGGGTTTGTTGCGGCCTTTCTTCTCAGAGTAGTCAGATAGCATAAGCCGACCTCAACTAGTTTTTTTAAAATAAAAATATGATTGAAGTGTAAAAGTGTTTGTACAAACCTACTTACAGAAATAAAATTATTTATCACTAGCTTCTGCCCGCGACTTCGTCCGCGTGAAATTTCACCCTTCCCCCATTCACCCTCTTAGGAGTGGAATTTCGACAAACTCTTTCTTAGTAGATACCTATTCTTCACAAAGAACACACCCTCTAAATTTAATGTCTCTAGGACCAGCGGTTTAGGCTGTGCGTTGATATCTCAGTCAATCAGGACTTTGAATTTTATATGTAATAAAGACAACTTAACACGTTGACTGCCAACGCGGTCACCGGTGACCGCGAACAATAGCAACGTGTTAATTGCCGAACGAACACCAGCAATTAATTTACGCTTGACCACTGTCAATAACAATCAAGTTGTCAAGTAGCAGTTAAAACATACAATTTATAAAATGCTAATAAGAACGAACGCTCGCCACTCGACACGTCTGTTCAAATCAAAGTTCAAAAAATGTATTATGCGCGCGCTCAGACTCCGTCCATAGATACGGTAGCGATCCGTGGCGGCCGCGCGTCACGTGTGTGCTGCGAACGGTGCAAGCCAAATTCAACCTTCAGCACTACATGCATATTTTACAGCATAACTTAGGGGCGCTGCACACGGCTAAGATACTATAATATTTTATCTTAAGAAACAATATCGCTCGCCATACAAATTCATCTGAAGATACGAAAATATGAAATATTATTTATTATCTTCGTCGTGTGTGGTAGTCCAGAATTGTATGGCGAGCGATATTGTATCTTAAGATAAAATATTATAGTATCTTAGCCGTGTGCAGCGCCCCTTAGTGAACTCCTCTGCGGGTGACGTAACCTACGACAAACTATTATATTATTATTTGCGGTTGGTACAGTAATCGGGTCTAGGGATCGAACCGCAAAATTAAGTTTGTTTTTTATTGTATATACTTTTCCGGGATAAAAAGTACCCAGTGTGGTGCCCAGGATATTAAAGAATAATTTATACCAAGTTTCATCGTAATCGAACCGATAGTTTTTGCGTGATGGCTGAACAAACAAACAGACAGACAAAATTTTTTTTAATCACATTTTTGGGTTCGGTGTCGGTCTAGTAAAACCCCCCGCCATAATTTTTTTTGATATTTTCAATGTACAGAATTTTCACTTCTACAGATTTATTATAAGTAATAGATGAACAAGACACTACGAATACTATTTACTTGCACACCTCACACTATATTCCTGAACGCCGAGCACGCTTGTTTTTATACTGACTGGGAAGCACATCGTACTGTTCGGCTCGATGAAACCTTCTTTTACTCCAACATTGACTTCTAAAGTGGTTTCTTCCTAAAAATAAACATAATTAATACTTATGGTCCACTGCTGTGCTGGAAGTTTTAATAAATAAGTAATACTAAAGTGTCTTGTGAGTTACGGATCCCCGTTTTCAATAATATTAGTTAATATTCTTGAAAACGGGTAAAAATCCGTAAAGAGCGCTCTGTGAGGTCTCGAACACACATCAGGGTCCAACAAATCTATTCGTTAACAACACTTGAAGGCCAAACGACAGTATTTGTATATTACAATGAAACAATGCGCTCATAGATAAAGTACCTATTATCAGTGGTCCGGCCGTCGAGTCAAGAGAATGCGTTCCTGACATCTGTCAGTGCGACAATTCTAGTAGTTATTAAAGATCAAATTCGCAAAACACGTCTTCGTCTGTATGAAACTGGTATGTGTCAAGCCCTTCTCTCGTCGGCCGAACTGTAGTTAGCTACGCTTAATATGACCAATTGTAATCACCATGGCAACAAGTTGGTCAAAGTCACAAGTCAACTCTTCATTAATGACTTTTGTCGAAGACACCAAAATTTTGCTAATATCACTTAGGTACTATGATAGACCACAGACCATCATTCTAACGCTGATTGATCAAAGAATGTTTTTCTGGACGTTGAAGATATGCTGGTCAATGTGAACAAATAATTCCTATTTTGGGGTCCTAAAAATACTAAATAGCCAAGTAACTAATACCAACTTGGATGAAGTTAATGATACTAGATTATTTTAAAATGAGGTCTCGAGAGTTAGAGCATGTTTTATTCCGATTGGCATGTTATTTCAAGAAAAGTTATATTTTATTGTACCGACAGATCTGTCGAGTAGTGCCTATTCGAAGATGATAAATTATGCCATTAATTAAAAGAAAAACTTAAGCATGGAGAAGTAGGCAGTCGGTGCGAATACAACATAATAATAATGTTTTTGACATTCAATACAAAAGTCCCGAAAAAATCGCTCTTGTTCTCGCTTACCATTGATTCTTCCAATGTGAAATAACCCCGAAAAGCGTTCGAGGTAATAATTATTTCACTATAATAACAGAAGTCTATGAAACAGGCTCGCTGTTTGATATCCGGCGCCGGCGTTATCTCGGGCACCATGGCGTTGTACATCACGGGGACGACTATCGGAGGACTATCGGACTTCTCCAGTTCCAGTTCAAGTGAGGTTTGATTGGCTCTCACTAAGTTCGCTGTCAAAGTGACCTGTGATGTAAAAATAGAAGGTCAAGTTTGGTGTAATAAGTTCAAATCCAAAGCAGCAAGAATAATGAAGGCCTTCTTCTTTCGTGTCGATGGTACTCTTTCTTGCTGTTATTGTTTTATATTGTTTGAGCCCAGAGTAGGTGGCCACGTTGGTTGCGACATTCATTGATCATCCGAGGAGCTGATGAACGGACAGTTAGGACACTCCAGCAAGTGGGGCATGCTCTGATCGAAACAACCGCATTCGCACTGGGTGTTGGATGTATTCCTCTCTACTGCCATGTTTATATAAAGTATATATAATATGTATAAACTGGTTGCAAACGCGTCCACGCACGTCAACAATTGTTGATAAACAGATGTTGTCGATCGTCGAGCGAGAACTTGTCAACATGCCGTAATCAACTCAGCAACACGCAGTGTTGCCAGCAACTCAGCAACATGTTGATTAAACTTGGTTTGTAAACAAATGTTTACCATGAATCCTACGGGGCTTTATACAGCGGAAATCAAGTTGTGCGACATTGTTTCAGCAACATATTTATGTTTTGCAAGAACAATGTTGCTGGCCGCATGGAATGTTGCTGGCGACATTCTAATATTCCGTATTCATGATAAACAACAGAACATCCCGCAACAACAACCAAACAACTTCAAATATTGGGGGAAAACAATGAATCGCGATTATTAATTGCACGACAGACTCGCTATAATGACATGCAATGGAAACCAGTGAATACCTGGTAGTGTTTTCCGGTGTAAAGTTTTTTTTTTTTTCTAAACTCTGATTTTAAAATCAAAATATTTTATTTCACAAAACCTACATGAGCACTTATGAAACGTCAGAAGCTAGGTGCACGGTTCCAATTGGTCGATTCGACTTTGTTATTGCTAGTGCATATTAACCTCAAATAATCGAATGTTGAATTACCATGATTGCTATCCTCGACTCGGGCTCTATGTCAACTTTACAAGGCTCAATATTGAACTCTCTTGGCCATTGAGGTATTTCTGGTTTAGGATAATCAGTGACGGCATAGTCGGTGAGTGTTATGCTGCTGATTTCAGGGCCATCAGACGAGATTTTTAAAGATCCGCTGACATGCACTATTGACTCATTGATAACATCCAACTCCATCGTTTTAGGAACACCTATTGCAGCACATATTAAAGTTGATATAGAAGAAAAGCTAACTTGAGTGGTAAAGTAAGCGTTATCAGAAGAAATATTATTCTGTTCTATAACTCTGTAATAATAAATATTCATAATAATATTTGTATGGTCTTAAAATCTAAACAAGCGCAAAAGAAGTAATTGTAAACCTTGGTATGCTACGATCGAAGCACGTGGCGCAACTCCGTCAAAATTTTAAACTTCTAGGAGGATCTACGTCCTCCATCCATCCATTTACGAACGGAACGTAGTGATATTTGTAGGGTATTGTAGACCCTGCTACAATTGTTACTTCTTTCAGTTATGCAAAATATTAGTTCTCACTACGATCGTAGCGAACTCTTGTAGTAATTGTAGACCCTTACTACAATTGTAACGCACTTCGCTACGGTCGTAGCGCGCGCCCGTAGCATCTGTAGACCTTGCTACAAAAAAACTGCTACGTTCGTAGCAAGGCCTACGTTTTTCTACGAACGTAGCGACGCGGACGCGACGTTCGTAGGGAATAGTAGATCCTGCTACGATCACTACTGCGTCTCAAGCAATAACAAAAATTATAACATCTCGCTACATTGCTACGACCGTAGCGCGCTTCTGAAAAGCTGTAGACCTTGCTACAAAGAAATTGCTACTTTCATAGCAAGGTCCCTCATCCCTTATCACCCCTCCCATCCCTGGTGGATATCCCTCTACGGACGTAGGATTCCCTTGCGATTATAAACCATCGGCTAGAAAAGTATCAATTTATCCCCAGAAATGTCATATTGTTTTGTAATTTTCTAACGTAGGCTGCGCTATTATTCGTATGTTATGCATTACCTTATTATTTAACAATCACGCATCTTACCTAAACTTATCATTCCAAAATCTAAACACGGAATGCTAAACGTAAGTGATGGATATATTACTTCGCCTCTGGAAATAAAAAAAGGAATATTTAAATCCAAATAATCACAGAAATACAGCAAGTTTAGTAAACTTAAATAAACTTACTTCAAATAAAGCTTTAAAACAACATCTGTTTCGCGAATACTAAAGTTTATTTCTTCAAAATACGGTCCTTGATTAGAATTACAGAACGATATTACGAAAATTTCTTTATCTCCAGGTTTTAAACAGTGCATTGTTGGAGTACATGATATTATGCTACCAAACAACGGAGGTAAGTCTTTATATACTATTACCCCGTTTATGTGACCTAAAATAAATTAAAATTAGAAATGGTTTTTTTTTTCATAAATTTTATACTTTTAACTTGTGATGTACAAATACCTACCTTTATTGATGGCAACGATCTCATAATGATAAGGCTTGTTAATATAAACGCAATCCATGTCCAGCGTCTCGATGTTGAGGCAGATGGACGGCGGCAGCGAGACGCCCACCAGCTCCAGCGGCACGCGGTTCACGAACCCGTCGATGTCAAGGTAAGCAATTGTGTGGAATTCTCCTATTTGTTTCGGACAAAATGTTATTGTCAATTCTGTCGCTTTATTGGGCCATAGTTTTCCTTTCTGTAGAACAAAATGTAATAAGTATTTAAACAGATCCATTCATAATTGTATCTTCAATGGTATCCACTCACAATTGGTTCTATTGAGAAGTGTGTATTTTGGTAATGTAACGATTCGTCCGCCACGAGCGCCTGGATTTCATCATAGAAAATCCGAGTGTAGACTCGTTCGTGCTCGTTGCTGCTCAACACATCGTATTGCACCAACTTCATAGACTTCGCAGATTCATTATCTTTCATATTATAAAATATTGTCGCTAGTTTCACTTTCTCTTCAAAATCTGCGAGTAAAGTCAGACCCATTAAAAATACCCAATCGAAAACTGGTCCAGCAAATTAGAGTTGGATAACAACAATAATTAAGCACTAAGTACTTCAAATAATGTTCTTTGTACTTTGTCCATAAATTCAAGGTCACTCAGCGAGCTATGGAACGAGCTATTCTTGGAGTCTCTCTGAGAGATCGAATCCGCAACGAGGTGATCCGGCAGAGAACCAAAGTTGTCGACATAGCTCACAGAATAAGCAAGCTGAGGTGGCAATGGGCCGGCCATATTAGCTGTAGAACTGGTGCCGTTGCGGTAGACGTGTTTTTAACTGGAGACCGCGAATCGGTAAACGTAAGGTAGGACGCCCTCAGTCTAGGTGGAGCGAAGGTCTTCGCAGGGTGGCTGGTAGCAGTTGGACGAGAGTTGTCGAAAATTGAGTTACATGGCGTACATAGGAGAGGTTTCTGTCCAACAGTAGACTGCTGAAGGCTGATGATATAGTTCAAATAATACGTACCGTAATACACACAGTCGTTCTTCATACACATGTATGTGAGTATATGATCAGATTTATTGATTACTTTGTAGGTCTGCTGCCGCATCATGGTGTTGTAAGTGTCGAAGAACCTCACCACTTGTTTCTCCAGTGCCACGCTGACGGTGTGCGTACTCCCTGACATTGTTATTCTAAAGTTTTCTCCTGGCAATAATAATCACACATGTTGTAAGTTGCTTTAAAGTAAAATAGGTAATCAATTAACGCTAGCAGGCAGTACACAGTAGGTCCAATTACCAGTTTCAAAAGTTGCATTTAATAAACCAGTCGTATCGCCCAAATGCATCGTTTTGAACGTTACAGTGATATCAATGTTTTGACCTTTATTTAAATAAGCTGACTTTGGTTGCACCGAAAATGGGCTGCAAAAAAGTAGAAGTATTTTTATTTTTATTTGCATTCAAAAATTCACTGATAATTAATCATAATCCGTTGACGTACCATTTACAAGTGAGTGTAAAGCCAGCAGGCACCTCGCCAATGTTGTGGATTGTCACCAAAACATGGTTTTCGACTTTCAGAGGAATCTTTGGAATCTCTAGTTTATCGGGAAAGTCAAAAATTGGTCTCGGGCCCATAGCTTTAAAAAATGTCTTATATTAAGTTTTGCATTAATAAAAAAATAATGTAAACTAACTAAAATCAGAAGCTTACCAATCAATGGTAAAACATATTGGTCGATATCAGTAAAAATCGTTACTCTGTGAGTATAATCCTCATACTGAACAGGCGCGAAGGTAATGGCGAAGGTGACGCTGATTCCTGGAGCTAATCTGGATAGTAACTGTCCACCACATGGCTTGATGAAGAAGTACGAAGACTCTTTGAATACCATGTTAAGATATGTTGGACTCTGTTGAAAAAAAACATTTACCAGACGGAACAGAATTGATGCTTTCTAAACTAAAATAGTACAAAAATAACAAGTTTGTAACCTTGCTTATATTTTTAACAGAGAATTTAGCGACTATTTTATCATTTGGCTTAAAGTTTTGAAACACAAGGAGCTTGGGCGTAAGAGATAACACAATCTTGTTGGGTTTCTTTCCGGCAATGCTTATAATGTTGTCAATTTCCATATTATTCAAATTCTGCAGGCGCTGCTGCGTAGTCATTTTCATTTCCCTCTCATATTCCGACGGGATAATCTGTCAAGGAAGATAATAAATAGGATTTGAATAAGTGCGCTATCGCTGAGCATGACGTCTTGGGTTTGATTAACAGGTCGGGCAAAATTTTATTAAATTTTCAATTAAGAATTTCTCAGTAGCAGCCACAGGTGTCTGATTGGGCTCGGGTGATCATAATGGGCTCGCCCCATATTACATGGCCCTTAAACATAACTGGCGATATATGAGTGTACTGGAGGTACACCTCATTCTAACCCTTTGGGGAAAACAGGCATAGAGGTATATAATATATATATTGTAATTTGCAGTAGGTATTTGATAATCAAGTCTGATCAAAGTTTGCATTTTACAAGTAGGCACTGTCCAGCTACTTCCTAGATAATAGATGGTAAGGTACCTCAGTTGAAGCATGAACCAACTTCTTTTTAGCAAGTAAGTGGTACAATTCTGAAGTAAAATAGCCATTTTGTTTAAAATTATGCAATATTTCCATCCTGCAATATTCAAACTACACATTGAAATGACACAACATTGTTTACATAGAAACGGTGCTTTCTGATAATATTTGAAACAAGTTCGAACGCTCAAACCACAGAGGGTGAATCAAATAGGTTCCATACAAACTTGAAACCTTGAAACAAAACCCTCTACTACAATAAACTCAATCAATCAATCATGTTTATTGTGGATAAGTACAGAAATAGATACAGGTGTTAAGAATTACAGTGATGTTGATCAGCTATGTCCATCCCGCCTTTTGGGCATACAATACAAATTAACATTGTGTTTATAAGAAATTAACATTATTATTATAATGAATTAACAAAGAAAAAAAATAACATTACTATTGTAATTAAAGGAAAACTAGGTGAGGTGGGTAGTTACAATCTAATATTACAACAAAAAATAAACTCCTAAGCATCAAAAAAAGGGAACGCAGAGCGTTGACGGTCAGGGCTAATATGCTGGCCCGCAGGTTTGCCCGCTGCACAAGAGAGGTAAAGATTTTGTTATTTAAATCCTTTTGTCAGACGTTTTACTCCAGCAGTCTGTGGACAGTATATACGCAAAGGGCTGTCAATGCTCTGCGTGTCCAATATAATAACGCATTCAGGATGCTGCTTAGGCTCCCTCCGTTTTGCAGTGCGTCCGCCATGTTCATGGAGGCACGCACAGATGGTTTCGCGGCGAATAAATATTAAATACTTGTATATCCCTAAGTATAGCTTTGTTTTTCTTTTTGATGATAGGTACATTATTTTTATAAGCACTAGGTAGAACCCTTAAATAATGCTCAAAATTTTCACTGTCAACAAAGGCCTAGTATACGAGAACTATTAATGAAAAAAGAAAAACCTATAGATATATTCAGTTTATGAAATTGGAGGAGGAAATAGGCGAGAGCCAAACCTCGAATTATGACTTTTTATTTGGGCTATTTCAAAAGTCTCTCCGACCGCATTAACCAGTATATTATGCGCTCTCGCCATAAAAATCGTCAGGTCTAATTGATCACTACATAGCTGTGCCGCTGAACTTGGTTTAAATTTTTTTGGGCGTAAGGCACCCACACTCACACACCCACAGTTTTCTTCTTTCCTCATCAGCAAAAAAACGGTGAGCCCCTTTATTATTACAATTCAGTTATTTAGTGTCCTACATCACATTGTATAATCAGGCGCGGATCTAGGTATTCGCTCAACGGGGCAAATAATTTCTCAAGTTCTAAAAAGACCTTTTAAAAAAAACCGGTCGAGTGCGAGTCGGACTCGCGCACCGAGGGTTCCGTACAAATTTATAGCTGTCTATATAGTTATTCACGGATTTTTTTTTATGTTATTACAAATTTACGTTTTTTTTTTTTTTTTTCATATAACTACTTAATGTACATTGGTAGATCCTTAATATAGGCAAGATGAGAGACCTGCATAATGTATTAGTAATTTAAAATACATTATAAGGCTATGCGCGCACTACGATTTTAATCGTTGCGATTTACCTAGGTATAAAATCGCAAACACAAAAATTTTTCAAGCGAATTCTCAAGCGATTTTTTTCCGCAGTGCACGGACTCTAGTACTTTTCTATTGTTCACAGATTGACGAATTATCTTCTTAACGATTAAAATTCGTAGTGCGCGCTTAGCCTTAGGTATTTAAAAAAACCGGCTAAATGCGTGTGAGACCACGCACAATGACCGGTTCCGTAGTTGAGATGAATGTTATAAGGCAGGGACATGTGTCTGGTGCCCTGCAAAAACACGAATTATTATGTGGATACCTACGAAACAACACCAGATTATTAAATTATAGTTAATAGTTACCGGCAAATCCTAAAGACTTCTTCTTTAGTCAACATAAATATAAAAGTTCAATATTAAGAAACAATTTCGCAAGGTATTTGACTCCGGCCAGAGGGGGCATTGGGATAAGTGCGGAAATAGCAGCGCGTCGTAATTTTAGTAGAATCGGGGCAACGCGGCCGCGGACAGAAATAGAGGCGGCGCACACGCGTCTTCCCGCTGTCAATTTCGTCCGCATAGGGAGCAAGATTAGCAGCCACCGGCCACTCGAGCCGCGAGGAAACTGTAGCGCGGAGCCGCCGCCGACCTGCCGCGTGCCGCATGCCTGGCCGCCGCGAGTGCAGTAATGAGGAACAGTGCGCAGTTGCATAATTGTGAAAATGAATTGTGGAACCTAATTTAGTGAATAATTAAAGTGTTGTGGCATCAAACTCAGTTTCAGTATAACAAAACGAGACATCAGGTGAGATAAGATACAAAAGTTATCTAAACACGGAAGTTATTAGAACGGTGAGCTACCGTTATTAGAAGAGTATACCGCAAATAGGTAATGTTCACAAATATACTCTTGCTAATTGTTATTTACTAGTGAACACACTTTCGATATTTTGGGATATGAGTGGCGGAATATAGGTCGGCAAGGCGTCGACGACGCGGCAACGCCCGCTCTATCCCGGTCACAGCTGCCGTTTGCAAATGTTAATAATATCGGTATTATAATATCTAAATTTAATTCCTAAATATCACTATAATATTGCGAGAAATCGTTGATTAGTATAAGCAGTTACTGGAACAAATATTTGGTGTAGCTAGCCAAGAAAGTTTATATACCTAAGTGGTAGGTATGTTGCACTGTGAACGTTTTGTAAAGCTACAGTACTATTTTAGCCGCAAACTACCGGTAAATACGTCATCAGTAGCAGTAACTGCGTTGACTATAAAGTCAACGCTTGAAATGCAGTGAGAACCTAACCCGCCATCCATTTACTAGTCAATTCCACACGAAGAAATGAAGTAAACTACAATAAGGTAAAACGTAAACAGTTACTCTTATTTCGTTTACACCATTAACACCTAGCGCAATGTACCTAGTAGGTAAACCTACCGTAGGTGAGGTAGGTAC
This sequence comes from Gortyna flavago, assembly GCA_963669345.1. Taxonomy (NCBI): domain Eukaryota; kingdom Metazoa; phylum Arthropoda; class Insecta; order Lepidoptera; family Noctuidae; genus Gortyna; species Gortyna flavago. The sequence goes on along the minus strand of OY770128.1, from coordinate 6,888,142 downwards.
AGCTCCAGATCTGGGGAGGGGGAAACCCCCCTGCCCCGGGCGCCTATTTCAGGGGGCGTAATATTCAAGCGTGGTACTCAAACGGTATGAGTGGGTTGCGCCCGCGTGGTGGATTATGGCCCAATCCCTCTCACAGAGTGAAGACCTGTGCCCCAGCAGTGGGAACATTATAGAGTAATTGTGTAGCCGGGGCGCCCTTTCTTACGACGTGCAAAAGCGACTAGATTTCCTTTAATTTTATACGATAGCGCTGGTGCTCCTCTTGGATTACAGATCGATAAAATTTTAATAACATATTGCTGGCATTTCCTGTCCTATCCTAATTTGAATAATGTCCGACATTTATGTTTATGTACCTATGTGTTTAGTTTAGTAATAGTATCAAAGACTACACGAGTCACAATACATATTTTTTCTTTCTTTTCTTTCTATGTATATAAAAAAGGCTTTATTGAGAAGGTTAAGTACCGATTGGATTCGCGGGGCGGGGGCGGCACACAGCATTTTTTGCCCCCCCTCGAAAACATTCTAGATCCGAGGCTGGATAGATACAACTATACCGTGCATTTATTACAGAGATGCTGAAGGGTCGCGGTCGCGATCCGCGCAGCGTGACGTCGCCGCCGCCGGCGCACCTTGCGCACCTCGGGCGGGCGCCGGCGCTGGTCGGGGTACGTGCGCCAGCGCTGCGCCCCACCACGCCGTCAATGCACCGCGCACCCCTCGCCAGGCCTGAGCCTGACTACGAGGTCGTGGAGTTTCCAAGTGATCAATACGTCAATGCTAAGATACAGCCGCCACCACCGCCGCCGCCGCGGCCTCCAACAGGTTTGTAAAATCTAAAGTTTCTCTTAAACTAATAGTCGTTGTTCGGTGGCAATAGTGTAGGTTAGAGCTTCTATAAAATTCCGTAGACCGGTATTCAAAGTCATTACTCATTGCCTCAACAATTATTCGACTCCACTCAGCATCAAACCAGTGTTTGTGCCACGCCTGGTTGATGGCAATATTCACGCCCCATTGTTACATGGACATGGGAAACGTGTAGTTAAACGTCTACACCCTTTGGGGAAGACTGGAGTGACAAATATATTATTATGTTACGTGTCCACTCAACTTCACTCAAATACATTACAAATTAGTAAACAAACAATCGCAGAGAAGCCCACCAGCCTTTTATTGTCTTATGAAAATATATGAACTTTCAAGTACTACCGATGCTTATTATATAGAATAGAATCACTTCAGAAATACGAGGGAGCTTGCATGATGGTATTTTTCTTTCTCCTATAAAATGTTTAAGCTCGTATAGTATAATCGAAACTTATAATTAAGCTTTTTTGTCTTTGTGTAATGTACCTACAGGTACTTCTCACAGTGTATTTCTTCAATCAAGAAGTGTTATTATGTTTTAATTTAATTGTAAATACCTAATTGTAATAATACGACAAAGACGATCTTTTTATGGCTTTTGATTGGTTACATTTTTAAAAGCCCTCTTTTGAAATATGATGATCAAAGGCAACATAGGAGAGCATCGTCAACTTTGTCAAAATTAAATCAACAAGTCTCATAAGTAGTTTAAGTATTCGGTTTCTCTCCGAGGTTGAGAAAAGATATTCGATTGTATCTGATCTATCCTCGATATTCTCTTTAAAAGCTGTACTTACTTCTATCTGTGTACAGGGGCCAATTAACCTACCATACCTAGGTAATAGAGTCACTTGTTTTGCAAATCACAACAACAAGGTGACTGTTGATAGTTGCACGGAACATGGACCAAAATTGTAACCTGTTTTAGGAGTTAAGAGTGTAATGGTTCCCCGCCCCCAGGTCACCCGGTCGACGCAGGCGCATCATGCGGGCTGTGCGGAGGAGGCGGCGCGCGCGTGCGTTGTGCCGAGTGCGGCCGGCGAGCGCTGTGCGCCTCCTGCGACGACATGTACCACCGACACCCCAAACGGAGACATCATCAGCGACAGGTCAGAAACAACTCTTATAAAAATCAAATCAGCTGTAAGGCGTGCGCTGCTGACTTGCAGGATCTCATTCCATATAACAATATTTGGCCGCATTGCTCCGTTGCAGTGCCGTTGCGCTCGGTGCGGTCTTATACCTGTAACGTGCCGCATGCCCACTTTGTGTCGATGATGAGAGCAGGATACTTTGACAGGCCCTGTTTAATCTATATATACTTATAATAAATCTGTAGAAGTGAAAATTCTGTACATTGAAAATATCTAGAAAATAAATGGCAGGGGGTGTTACTAGACCGACACCGAACCCAAAAATGTGAATACAAATTTTTTTGTTTGTCTGTCTGTCTGTTTGTTCAGGCATCACGCAAAATGTGCAGGTTCGATTACGATGAAACTTGGTATAATTATTCTTTAATATCCTGTGCACCACACTGGGTACTTTTTATCCCGGAAAATTATACACAATAAAAACAAACTTAATTTTGCGGTTCGATACCTAGACCCGATTACTGTGCCAACCGCAAATAATAAGTTTGTCTTAGGTTACGTCACCCACAGTGGAGTTCACTAAGGGGCGCAAAACACGGCTAAGATACTATAATATTTTATATTAAGATACAATATCGCTCGCCATACAATTCAATGGACTATCACACACGACGAAGGTAATAAATAATATTTCATATTTTCGTATCAAGATGAATTTGTATAGCGAGCGATATTGTATCTTAAGATAAAATATTATAGTATCTTAGCCGTGTGCAGCGCCCTTTAGTGAACTCCACTGCGGGTGACGTAACCTACGACAAACTTATTATTTGCGGTTATAGATAATATAAACGTACTACAAGATCGGATAGTACGTTACAAAAAAATAATTAAATCTTATGTTGTATATTTCCATGAACTGTGAATTAACTACACTACCGAATTGGAACGCTGTAGTGGTGGCGTATGTATGTAAATAAATAATAGTAATAAGTAAATTCTTAGGTACTATCCTTACTAATATTATAAATGCGAAAGTAAGTTTGTTACCTTTTCACGATTAAACCACTGAACCGATCATGTATTACACATACATGTGTATTGTTGTTTTTCTCAAGAACAGTACTTTTTTTTCGGGATGAAAGGTACCCTATGTCCGATTCTGTACACCTGACAACGTATATGCAAAATTTTAGGATGATCGGTTCAGTGTGAAAAGGTAACAAACAAACAAACTTACTTTCGCATTTATAATATTAGATAGAAAGTTAGGATTAGTTAGGATTTCATGCGGACGAAGTCGCGGGCAGCAGCTAGTAGTAAATAATAATTTTATTGTCGTCTTCCAGGCATTATCGCCATCTCAGTTACGCGAAGAACGACCGCCACTTCCGCCAAAGGCAGCGCCACCTGTGCCGCCGCCACGAAAACACAAGGTATGGCATTACTTGACGTGTAGGTATTCTGATACTGTATTACTAATACTTAAAATTGTCGTATTATAGATATGCGGCGACAGAATGAGCGCTAGTCCCAAACCACCAGTAATGAACCAACGACGAGCTACTATTACCTCACCGCATCATGTGGCTATGATGATGGGCTCACACGACCAGACCCCCACTCTGCCACCCGGCAATCATATACCACCTCAACACGCCCAGCATGGCATGCATCAACAGATGCCCCTACATCTTCAAACTAAAATGACTACAACACCCACACCAAACCGCCTCGGCAGTATGCCATTTCTACCAACAAACATGCATGTGACCCCAGCTCAGCATGTACCTGCACAGGGACAGTCTAATACTCTGTCGCACATGAATGCAGCTTGGAATCGGGGATCACTACAAGGTTTTGGAATACACCAGAACATGGTAAATCTGACTTTATGTAGGTATATATTTTTTTAACTTCTAGACAAAGTTAAGATTACACGCTCATTTATTTTTAGGCTGTACCAGCCGAGCAATGGGAAAATTCAGACAATATAGCTCCCACGATGCAAGGATGGGGCCGACCTATGCGTCGGGGAGCGTCGGTACTCGAACTAAGCGGTGGTGCAGCGACTGGCTGCGCCGGCTGTGCACACTGTGCCCCAATGCCGTGGCGGTACGGCAGCTGCGCCAGCCTCGACCACCCCTGGGCCAACACAAACCCAGGATGGGCGCCCACATGCTGCACTCCTGGGCACCCCACTCACATGCAACCGCATCCACATATACATCCACCACAAACACCACAACCTTACAGGAGAGGTAGGCACTATGGATTTTCATAAACTTAACTAGCTGACCTGGCGAACTTCGCCTCAGAATCAATGTAAGTACGAGAAAATGAATTATCTTCATCCTTTTTTTTTTCGTGAATTTTTCGCATGTTTTAATAGTTATTCTGCTATTCGGAGCGGAGAAAAATCCAGCAAATCAAAAATCATAAAATTCGGTCCAGCCGTTCTTGAGTTATAAATGGTGTAACCAACCCGATTTTGTTTTATATAGATTTTTATTTTTTATTTTCTTTTTCATATCTCTGGACCATTGAGTCCCGGTCCTTTGGAAGGCGTACGAGGGGCAGAAGCCAAGCCGCGGAGGCCCCTTAGGAAATTTTAATGAAATCTGACACCAACCGACGATTATCCCTGTATGCACTATGCAAGTGCACCCAAGGATAACCCCCGGTTGGTGTAGGACTATTGCAGGATATGGAAAAATAAAAAGTTGGACTATGGGTTCGGGTGGCTAACGTGGACTGGTTGCCAAGAACTATGGAAGAACTATGACCCCTGCCTGATCAATGTTTAATATATACACGGATAAAATGGCAGGGGTGACTTGCACACTCAATAATGGGCCCCCGGAAACGGTCGCTAGCACATAGTGACGTAGCGACAAGGGAGCAACATGTCCTGAGGTGCTTATGAGGAGTGGAGAGGTATTCCACGGCTATCAGGACAATCCCGGAAGTACGGTCAAGATCCCTACCAGCATCTTACTGGAATACTTCCTTCCTCCGAGCACGTTTGCTCTTGCGAATCTCTACTCAAGCCAGCCAATAAAGGCAAGGAGGTGGGAGCTCTGTTCCTCGTCATTGTTCACTCCAGCCGGCCAATAAAGGCAAGCCAGAGGTGAGGTACAAGACTTCTCCCGGGAGATAGGGTCCGTGGGGTCGCTACTGCCCAACAGCTCGCCACATGCTGCCCTGCTGATTTCTGTATCTCTCTTGGTCTTGCTCCTCACCTTAGACCCGTTCCGGCAAAGTAAACTCTTCCGGCACGGGCCTAGAGTTCGGAGCGCGCAAGCCCCACCACGACTTCAACGTAGAGATACGGCGATGGGGTACATTATTATTATTAGAGACATGCTTAAAATAGGTACATATAAGTAACTACCACGATTTACGAATTAAGTTAGACACTGAACTTGGTTTTTCAGCTGAAAGTCGTACAGCTTCTCGTGCTGCATCGCGCGCTGGGTCACGGGCAGCGTCTCCGGCTATGAGCGTGCGATCTCGTACGTCTCGGCGAATAAAGCACCGCACGCCATCACCGCCGCCACTTCCATCAAGTGATGCCGATTCGGAGAGCGAAAGCGAAAGTGATCATGGCCCTCCTAGTAAACCACAAGACAAGGAGGAAGATTCTCTTGGACCTGCGCCTCCGCCACCGAGCTCGACCTGGCAGTGCGAACACTGCACCTATGTGAACGAAGCCGGAGTTCGAGTATGTGCCATCTGCTGCCGTACACCCGTAACTGTTCCTAAACCGATTACAAAGGATATAAGTGACAATTTTGAGAGACTGAAAATCACTCAAAAACAATCCCCGTCACCTGCACGTGTTACGGAGGAGCCTCGTTTTGAACGAGGTTAATTTGATTTTATTTATTATTTACTTAGATTATTTCTTGTAGATATAGTTTCAATCTGTATTGTAGGTACTCCAAGAGAGATACCTACACTCTAATTTCATGCAACATTCCTTGAAACTACTAAAACTTTTTTAAATTTTCAGAGGTCGATAAATCGAAAAAGAATTCTAAAAAAGAACGCACATCAACTGGATGCGGGCCATCACCACCTCGAGAAGGAAATACTTCTAAGAAAACAATAAATCGACTCGTCACGCCGACAAGAGAATCAAGTACCAATAATCATAACGACAAGATACAAGAAAGGCATGATATGGCCGTTGGTCCTTCACCACCTCGAGAGGTTCGCAATGGCACTAGAACGGACAGTACAGAGATATCTCCGTCACGAGATACTAATAAAACAATGCGAGTATCCCCCTTTCGCGACAGCAAAGAATCTCCACGGCCTGAAGTTCCAAAGCGGCACAGTATTTCTGTAGGGCCTTCACCGCCCCGAGACAATGCTTATGTTAACGCACCGCTAAAAAATCATTCGGCAAATGTCCAAAAAAAGTCCACTGGGACATCTCCTCCTCGAGACGCCGTTGTTGAGCGGCACTCCTCATCGGTAGCGAATAGTAAGAGTAATGTGTCCAATACCGGTACATCTCCACCTCCTCAAAGTATTTCTACACAGGTAAGCCTTCGTTGTATCATACATTCACACCCTATCAATGTCATAAGAATATGAGGTGAAAATTTTAATATTTTGGCCTTATATCATGGGAAATAAGCACTATGATACAGATGTCTTCTACTTACTGGTTGCATATGTGTCTCCTCTACTCAAGGGTGTCCTAAAACAGCCCTAACACTTAGTAAGAAGAGCCATTACACATACTGCAATCACTAGGCTGATTTTCTAAGGAAACTGAGCTCTCAAAGCAAGCTACGTCATACATGCAGCGCAGCTAAATTCGCACTTTACACATGTCAGACTCGCGAATTTTCACAACGTATCTTTTACTTGCTTTTACGGTAAAAGCAAATTAATTTATATTGAAGTTTGATCCGAATAATGTCAATTCATCAAACAAAAATAAAAGTTTGATTAATATCAATATAAAATTAAATTAGTGAGTATGTAGTGTAGGTATATGTATAATATTTCCTGGAGTAGTTTTATCGACACTTGTGTAGGTATTAGGATACTGTCTGTACTCCATAATAATATAATATCTATACTTACCTATGTTACCGCTTTTGCAGACCTATGAAGTTCCGAACTCCAATGCATGGGAACGCGAACGCGCACCATCCGTTACACGATCACGGCCGCGGAGACGATTTCGAGATGATGGCAGAAGAGAAAGATCTCAAAGCAGACATTCAATGTCCAGTGATACCCGTGTAAGTCACTCAGAATAAATCTTTTTGTTGCATGTATTAAAGTTTAGACCTATTCGAAAGTTTGTTCAGTATTTTAACAAAACTAAACGTTTAATGTCATCCACAGGAAAGCGATCGAAGCGTCCGTACAGCTGGTCCAGGTGGGTCCAACAGATGGGAGTGGCGCGAACGTGACAGCAGTCCTGGAGGTGAATGGGGAGACAATTACAGTCGACTGTCCCGTCGCGCGTCACATTTAGATCTACGTCGTGCTCGTCCTAATCGCCGCTCTACCTATTATGGCTCTGAGGTACAAATCTTATAACATATATCTAAATCTGATCTTAAACAATAACATGACGAAAAGCACTAGATACGAGTACCTAGGTATATTGTATAGACCGTAGTACTATGAACTCGCCCGATTATTCATTTTCTTCTCAGGCGGCATCTCCGGAACGACAATCCACTCGAGCGATTTCACTTGAAGCTCTAGCTGGAGCTGGCGCTATGCGAGAAGCAGAAAGAGGAATGGAGTTAGCTCAATTGATGGGTGAAGCTGAAAGGCTGGGCTTTAGCGCTGCCGAAGTACAAGCAGCACTAACACAAAGTCCAGCATCACCATTAGCTTGGTTGCGAGAACGCTGGCCAAGTCTCTGCGCCGGAGTGCGCGCTGCCGCAGCACGACTCGCGCCTACCGCCGCTATCACAGAGTTGGAAGCGAGAGCCGCTCTCGCTAGACATAGAGGAGCAATGTGGCCAGCTGTGACAGAATGTGTCGATAGACACAAACGACAGGTAAATACTCCAGAAACTATTTGGCATGTTTTACATTTTAATTTTGAATGAATACATTCTGTATTCAGTAGTTTTATCACATTATCCTCTCAGTCCCCACACCTAAAGGTCTGTTTATTAAGATTTTCGGTATAAATCATCGTGCTTCTCGCTTACTGACAGGACTTTGGGCGAGAAAGCATACGCTTTAGCCACCAACGAGTACAAGCTCAAGCACAACGTTTCTTTTCAGACGGAGCTTATGGGCGTCGGCGAAGAAGGAAGGCTACGCGGGCATGTTTGGGGCTCCCCTGTGGGTGCAGACGACGACGCAGCTCCTCCTCGCTCCTCATCCCGCCACTCTCACCGCATGCGCGGTAATCTCAAACGAACAACAAACCAATAAAAATATCATTGCATTACAAGATCACATCATCATCGTACCACGTCATAACCTTCACTTTACATTTCAGCAGAAGATAGTTCAGATGAGTTTGAAGCACCGACACCGCCTAGATTTCAAGAGGACGACTGGATGTATTTACCACTAAACATAAATGTAAATGATTATGAAAGAGAAGCAAACGTTCCAGAAAATAAATTCACCGGTCGGAAAATTGTTGAAAAAACGAGTGATGTTGCAAAAAAATTAAAAATGCTTCTCCAAGAAGCCGGAGTACCTTCAATTGATGAAAACTTGCTATTACAAGGACTGCTATCTGGCAATACTTCATTCGAACCAGAACCGAATCTTAATGTTAGTGCAAAGACACAACAAATTGATTTAATCCAATCTGAAAATGATTTTATAGATGCCTACAATGCCTTAACAAGGTCAAGTCCATTACCTAACATTAATGAAAAAAATAACAACACTGAAATTTTGAATGGAAATAAATTAGTCTTGCAGAATGACTTAAAGAAGAAGCAAATTATAAAAGCGAATAGATCTAATAATCATAAGCCAGAATCCCCAAACCAAAATGAAAATCGTCAGACCGTTAAAATTGAACAATTACCTGATATTAAACAAGTAAATAATATACCTCTTAAAAACGAACAAACAGTTAACAATTTAGTAGATTCAGGCAATGAACTCGGTCCACCAATAAACACACAAACGGACAGCCCTGTTTTAAATTTAGAAAATCAAAATAATTATAATGATAGTATTTTAGAAAGTAATGGTAACCATCTTCCTAAAAATTTGAATAAATGTGAAGAAAATATTTCAGACAGTAGAAATCACAGACAAATAGAAGAAAAATCCAATAATCTAACAGATATTGTGGATAACACGCAAAGACTTATACAACAGATGAAAGAAGAAATTAATTCTGATATAAATTCCATTGATGGTAGAACTGTATCACAAAGTGAAACTGAATCTAGCAGCGATGAAACAAATGATGAACAAGAATCTAGCTATAGCGACACGGAAGAAAGAACGGACAACCTTACATCAGATGAAAAGGAAGTTACAAGTTCCGAAGATGAGGATCCATCAGAAAAACGGCAGGCATTACAGGATATAACAAGTTCTGAGGAAAACGAGAATTTTGAAGAAGCTTTGGACCATGTAGAAAATCAGTTAGAAGATTTCAAGCACGCAAACATTGAAATGCTCGATTCTATAGCACGTACATTACGAGAAGAACATACTCTTACAGTAGAAGTAAATGAACCACAGACACAAGATGTTTTAAGTCCCTCAAGAAAAGAAGATGTGAATAACAACGTGTTTAGAAGCGTTAACAGTTTCGAAGAAATTTATGAAGAGCTTAATACTCACAAAAATGTCGATGTCGATCGAATAATAACAGGCGTTAATAATGAACAAACAGTAAAAAATAACGCAGAAGACAATTACACTCCTAAAAATCTTGAATTATTTGCAAGAGAGGCAATCATTTTAACCGCAATGAAAACTATGGCTCCTACTAAATTAGTGTTTTCTGAAAATATACACCCTGTTTTCAATGCTATACTAGAAACCAAAGAGCAAAAACAGAACGATAATTCTATAAATGCTAAAGATATTGAATCACAAGAACAGATCACACCTGAATCTGTTACAATAAACATGAATACGCAACCAGATTTAGATCAAGAAGAACTTGATGAAAATAATTATTCTGATGACGATTCTAATCAAATATTACTAGTTAAGGAACCCCAACAACCACTTCCAGTCGATAGTCAGAACGCTCCACTTGCTATATTAAAGTTTGAAGAAAACATCAGAAGCAATGTAAACTCTGTAGGAGAGAACCATTCAGATTCAGAACAAGCAGATAGTACCAATAATGATAAAAAAAACATACCTGGTCAGTTTTCAGTTCATACGCCAAGTGATAACAGCAGTATTAAAAACTCTATAGCCAATAAGTCTAACATACCTAAACTGATAAGAATCATACCTAATAATAAGCCAAAGAACGATAATTCCCCAAAACTAATTGCTTCAAAGGTCCCAGTACGTCGAACATCAGTTAAACAATATCCAGCTCCTGCTCCTCCTAAATCTCACTTTGGTAACATCCGAAGTGGTCATGTAAAGCAATTACAAACTAGACTTTTCAATAACAAGGCAATTCCTTCCCAACCTATCCCTACAACATCTGAGATGCCCGAGGTAAAAGCAACCACTTCAACGTTGAGTAAGAAAAAACCAGCTCCTCCCCCGCCTTTAAAACATAAAGAAGATAAACAGCTCTCGCCTCCTAAAACAACTACGCCACCCAAAGAAAAGAAGCCATTTTTCCGCGAAACCTGTCGTACAGAAGATGAATGGACCGATAGTGATTCGGACGACTCACAGTTAATAATCATAAAGCCAACTGAAGAATCAATAACTTCACCGCCATCACCACCTCCACCAGTTACTGTCCGAAGGGTGTCTGGTCAAATCATAGATTTGGCTAAAGTCCGACTTCCAGAAGGTTCACCAGAGGTAAGTTCAGATAAACATAATACTTACAAGTCACTGTAATACATACTTGCAAACGCAACAAAAAAACATTGATAAATAAATCACCTTACAGAGACAAGCCCGAATGCTACTCGCAGAGGGTGCAACAGAAACATGGGAGCAAGCACAGCTCGCAGTAGAGTTGATAAAGCAAGGCGCGGATCCGCCAGCTGCACTGCTAGCTGCGCTTGAATGCATTGACCTATCATCTGCTCTAGCTTATTTATATCAAGACTGCGAACTCTGTGCATCTCGACTACCGGAGCATGAGGTAAGAAAGTAAAATAATATTTCAATCTTCATCGAAGTTCAATCACATAAAATGCGCCCTTGATTATTTTACAGATGGTGTCCATGTTGCGTTGCACTCATCGATGCTGTCGGGAATGCGCACACCATTATTTCACCGTACAAATAACGGAGAGAAGTATCGCTGACTGCGTATGTCCTTATTGTAAACTTCCAGAATTGGAAAGTCTACCTGAAGATGCTTGGCTTGAATATTTTGCTCATTTGGACATACTTTTAAAAACTCTGCTTGATATAGATGTGCACGAGTTGTTTCAAAGAAAGGTAAATGAAATACAATTTAGTATTTTATAAGGTAGGTACCTACCTAGATACCTAATCATTATCATAGTCACAACTAATATTAATACTCTATCATAGTGAAGTAAAATAAACGCTTTTAGTCTAATTGCCATTGATTATTCATTTTGCCGAACGTGCAGTGATTTGTTACATAAAATCAAGCTAAGTAGGTACCTAATATTAGGTCCTTACATATGAAATTGGCGTTTTGTACGGGAGGAATATAAAGTTTTTTTTTTTCGTAAAATATATTTAATTAATCAAAGTATGCACCGTTTTTATCTATGCACTTTTGCCATCTCATAGGTAGTTCATTGATCCCTTTACTAAAAAAACCATGGGGGCGAGAATCAATGAACTCTTTGAAGGCGGTTTGGACTGCGCATCGGAATTGAATTTTTTTCCTTGTAAGACGTTGTCCAAATTCCGGAAAAAATGGTAATCTGTTGGAGCAAGGTCCGGGGAGCACGGTGGATATCGCAGACATTCCAATTGTAGCTTATCTAACTTAGTGGTTGTTTGTTATGCAGTGTGTGGTCTTGCGTTGTCGTGAAACAGCAGTGGCCTAGAGCGATTGACCAATCTCGGTTGTTTAGCAGCTAGTTCTTCTTTCATGGTTTGCAGTTGCTGACAATAGATATCTGCCGTAATCGTTTGGCCAGACTTTAGAAAGATGTAGTGAACGACACCGGCGCTAGTCCACCAAACACTCACAAGTAACTTTTTCTGAGTAAATTTTCGTTTAGGGCAGGATTTGGCTGGTTCTCCAGGGTTCAGCCATTGCGACGAGCACTTCCGATTATCGTACAGTATCCACTTTTCATCACAAGTAATGATTCGATTTAAAATCCCTTCATTATTGTTTCGGTTGAGCAAAGTAACACAGCAGTCGACGCGTGTTTGCAAGTTCGGTTCACTCAATTCATGAGGTACCCATCGTTCAAGTTTTTTTCTTTCCCGATTTGCTTCAAGTGGATTAATACAGTTTTATCACTTATCCCGAAGCCTGCAGCTATCTCTGAAGTGCTTTGTGATGGATCCGCTTCCACAATAGCCTTTAATTTTTCATTTTCCACTTTGGTCTCCGGCCGTCCACGGGGTTGGTTCTGAAGGTCGAAATTTCCAGAACGAAAACGTTGAAACCAAAAACGTACCGTGCTTTCTTTTGCGACACCAGCGCCGTACACATCATTAATCCTTCGAGCTGTTTCTGCAGCACTGGTGCCACGGTAGAACTCGTACTCGTAAATATACCGATATTTCATGTTTTCCATTGTGCGGTAATAAACGACGCCAAAGATAAAAATAATGAGGAAAAAACAAATGAATGACTGTTTTCAAAACTCAAATGTACCAGCTAAATGAATTTATAAATTTGAATTTGGAATTCTTAACCAAAGAGGAGATATTTCAGATCAAAGTGGTCAGTACGAAAAAACGCTAATTTCATATGTAAGGACCTAATAATAATCGAAAAAGGTAAAGACGAGTCCCTCTAATTGATGACTGCAGTTCAACTTGCTGCATGCACAGGAGGCCTACCATGATCTATTTAAAAACGATTCAAAAGCAAGACATTTCAGTTTAGGTTCTTAAACTGCATCGTTCACAGTCGTACCATGACGTCCAATACGCTCAGCGGCTTTTGGATCGTTGAAAGTGAATGAGCGTTAAGAGCTCGTGGTAGGTATCCAGATGGCACGGCCTAAATTGAATCGTTAAACTGACGTCATGGTACGAATTAGCAGAACAGTTCAGTTTAGGTCCTAAAGTGGATCGCGTTAAGAGCTCGTGGTAGGTATGCTGGTCCTGATAATTGTACTACATTCCATTTTGTTTTTATTAGACTTCAGACGGACAAAAGGTTGAGGGTTAGAGGTTGTTATTGCACTAGGTACAACAAAAATCAAATCTCCACCCGGACATGATAAAGATTTTAAATAATAATTGTTGACAGTTACGAGACCGAACCTTAGCTCGAGATCCAAACTTCAGGTGGTGTATGGAATGTTCTTCAGGATTTTTTGTTCATCCGAAACAAAAGAAAATACGCTGCCCGGAATGTCGCTCTATAAGTTGCGCGTCATGTAGGAAACCGGTAAGCGTCATTCAAATCTGTTTCACCGATTTTACAACCAATTTTTTTATTAAAAATACCTACTATAACAACTATAGTTAACTACATATTGTAATCATAAATATTTTACAGTGGAGTCCTAATCACGAAGGACTGAATTGTGAACAATATACTGCGTGGCTAGAGGACAACGATCCTGAGCGGTCGGTCACTGCAATACAGCAACATTTACGAGACAATGGCCTCGAGTGTCCACGGTGTCATTTTAAGTACTCCCTCTCCAGGTACTTTAATTAATTTTACTTCTTCAATTTGAGTTTCTTAAAATTTTAGCTGTTTTGCAAGTAGATATAGTCATAAAACTATTATTACTACTTTATCTCAGTGGATATAGTACGATACTTCCATTCCATTACTTAAAAAGACCCGTCCGTGCCTGGGAAAGCACGTCCTGTCATCCAGGGCTGTCATTCGTATATCTTTGACAGTCGTTTTATATGGGTAGTCAGAAGCCCAAAAAAATTAACAATCAGTCTTACCAAGGGGTATCTATCTTGTGTTACCGACTTACTGGGTTGTGGTCAGATAGGCAGTCGCTTCATGTAAAATACTGGTATTATTAGCTGCATCCGGTTAGACTAGAAGTTGACCCTAACGTAGTTGAGAAAAGGCTAGGCAGATTGATGGGCCGATACTTCATTATCTATGTTTGAAATTGTAATTAATTTCAGGGGAGGCTGCATGCATTTCACATGCACTCAATGCAAATTCGAGTTCTGCTATGGCTGCGGAAAACCATTCACAATGGGCGCACGGTGTGGCCTGAGTGAATACTGCGCAAAGTTAGGACTACATTCGCATCACCCCCGAAACTGTCTGTTTTATTTAAGAGACAAAGAACCACATGAGTTGCAAACATTACTTCAGGTAGGTACCTAATAAACTAAAATAAATAAGTGAGATTAAATACTACTTACAATGAATATGTAGAATTAACAAAGACAATATAATTAGGTATGTACTTTTGGGAATAAATGTGGAACGTACCTATTCTCCCTGGCTCCTCTTAAGCATCTAGAAGGTGAAGTTGTGTTCAAAGAGCGTGAGACGTGATAGTTCAACTGCAATTAATATTATTGTAGAACTGTTGTCACACACGTAGGTAGGTATAATAGTCAGAAATTAGGTACAATATTTAGCAATATAAACTAGTAAGCATAAAATAGACCAATGAAATAAAATCTAGTCCCGTGCCACGGGACCCTTCGTGTGCGAGTTTGACTCGCACTTGGCCGGTTTTTTAACCGACGAAAAAACGGAGGAGGTTCTCAATTCGACGCGTATATATATTTTTTTTTATGTATAACCACCAACCACGCATATCTTTTAACAGAGTAGTCCGATTTTGATAATTATTTTTTAGAGTCCGGCCGAAACCGAATGTTCGGCCGTGGCTTCAGTTTCGGCCGAAACCGAAACCGAAACCAAAACTCACGTAGTCAAGTATAAAATTCCTTAAAATACTTAAATTTGGTGCATTTTACCCATTATTCTGCATTAATTAGGACATGAAATGGAATCACAGTATATTAATTTTGTTGTAAGTAATCATTTATTTAATATAATATAAAAAAATATTAACAATATTTTCATTATTTTTTCAAATTAAGTTCTCAGCAAAATGTTTAGGTATCAGTTATCAATAATCAAATGACTAATTGTTACTGTTTCATTAAATACTAAGTATTGGTATTTTGAAATCTTATTACTTAATTAATACTAGTCTGAAACAATAAAAAATAAAAATAATACTGTAATAATAACCCTAATACAGCAAAACTACATCCATAGGTCATCGGAATGAAAAACAAATCTTGAAATAAGTTTACCTATACAACGTAATTTAAGAAATTAAACACCACATTTTTCATTTACAATCCCTTTTTTACATGTGACTTGATTTGTTAATAACAACAAAACAAAGTTACTGACACAATATTTAACTATATAAATCATTCAAGTACAGAAACCAAACAAAAAGTTACATGTAATCTGTTCCATCAAAACATAACCTCTAAAGAATGTTTGCGTCGGGTGATAACACTGATAACGCACTGACAAAAGTCTCCCGCAGACAGGCGCGACGCTATAGCGCGACGAGACTAGTAGAACCATTTCTGTGAAAACTTCATGGAAATAAGTTCGACCAGAATCGCGTCGCAACGTCGCGTTTCAACGTCGCGTCGCGCCCATCTGCGGGAGCCTTAAGTTGTTTTGCTACAAAGCTATCTAAACGGCGCACGACAATTCCCGAACAGGGCCGCCAGCGTCTGCCAAAGCTTTGCCGCGAGAAACGAAGTTAGGCGAGCGTGCATGACAACTTCCGAAATCAGTGTCGGTTTTGGCAAAATTTTCGGCCAATTTTGGCCGAAACCGAAACTGCCGCCGTAACTTGATTTTTGGCCGAAACACGGTCGAAACCGAAACCGAACTTACGGTCGGACACTATTCTTTTTTTTATTGGAAAGGGTATTCCCCAAAGTTGGTCCCATATAAATTTTGAAAAGAAATTCCAACCCTAAGGGTAGGAAAACAGGAGATGATTGATTCTTCACTCACTGATTGTAATGTATGACCACGCAAAACTTTTTACAGAGTACCTAGTCCGATTTTGATAATTCTTCATTCAAATTTTATTGGATAGGCCTCGAAGTTGGTCCCATATAAATTTTGAAAAAAAAAACTACCCTAAAGGTTGGAAAATAGGGGTGATTTATTGTTCACTCACAGATTTTAATGCTAAGTTGTGTATACAATTACTTAAATAAAAAATACCTCACGATGAATGAGCTTTAAACCTGTCAGTCTCTTGTGTGTGGACCTCTCAGTCTTTGCATTTCTTCCTCGCGCTGATCTAAACTTTCCTGTGAACGTGCTAATCTAATTCTCTTTCTATGTGCTACCATTTTTTTTTCTCTTTATTTGATTCTTTCAAAATTATCTTTTTCTCATTCGAGCAGCATTTTTTGTAGGTCTACTCATTTTGGTATATAAAGCCTGATTTTTTTAAGTATTTATATTATACAACAAATAATGGTTAAAATAGGATTATATTATAACAGTTAATAGCTAAAGTAAGGTAGGTAGCTATTTTAAAAGTAATCAAAAATTAAGCATGTAGTAATTAGTAAATTAGGTATAGTCACAAAAAATTATAAAATAAAAACTTTTTAACAAAAAAATTAAACCGCCGAAAAAACTGAAAAGCAAAAAATAAGACTTAAAACTTTTTTATTTAACCTTAATAACTAAGTTCTTACACTAATGTAAAGTAGGTATCTAAGTAATATTGAGTCGTCGCCAAACAATCAATGAACAAAGATCACTAAATCACTTTGGTGCCGTCTTAAACTTACTTGGACACTTTACATTAGTTTAAGAACTTAGTTATTAAGGTTAAATAAAAAAGGTTTAAGTCTTATTTTTTGCTTTTCAGTTTTTTCGGGGGTTTAATTTTTTTGTTAAAAAGTTTCTTCTAAAGGAGAAATCGATTTTATTTTTATATCGAAATGAAATCCCAGGCAATGTCAACCGTAGGCTCTACCTATATAAACTCGTGTTACGTAATTATAGCTTTGCAGATGTGGACTCCCATCAATTACCGGAAAACTATGTTTTATTAAGGCTTTATGTAATACATCCTGTCTCTCTTTATTTTTAGATGAACAATGTCACATTTGAAATAAACGCAGCGGAAGGCAGTGCCGGCCGATGTCCCGTACAGTTGCAACGAGAAACACCGACAGGGCTGGTAGACGGCACGTGTGGCAATGAAGCACCCAACAATTACGCAGGGCTCTGCAAGTAAGTATAACGTATCTGGGACTAGGTAGGTATCCGTTTAGGTACCTAGCACGGTTAATAAGTTCGACGAACCAAAATAAGGGGTCTGCAAAGCTTCGTTGCAGAATTTGCCTATCAATTAATAAATATTTTGCAGAGGTGGAAAGAGAGTAGGGATGTATTTGTCCAGCAGTGGGACAATATGGGCTAATAAATAGGAATTATTTGTACTAGCTATACGCCATTGTTTATTGAAAAACATCAGCAATGCAATCAGTAGGTGTATGAATCTTGTTTTTCGAACAAATACTGGTGTGCGTTAACATTCACCACCACTCTATCCACTACTCCACTTCCACTGACCACTCTGTCCACTTTGTCAATTGCTAAATCTAAGATTTACACAAGTATTTCTCAATTAATTAAATTAATTAAACATTCTGAGTTACACCATCGAATTTCATGATTGTTAACATCCGATAATAGGTAGGTAGATACAGGATACTTACCTACATATCGAACATTCACAGTGAAATTGTATTGTGGACATGACCTTTATCTCCCTATTTCGTTTGATCCGCGACTTTTTGACCACTCTGTATAAGTACAAGGTGTAGCCTCCAGATAATTGAAATACTTAACTGAATACGTCGTAAGGGGTCATTGTACCTATTCATAATAACAGATATGAATAACCTTTAGGCAAGTATGTAGTGTAGGTACCTACTATAGGACCAACCGTGAACGCGAAAATAAAATCAGCTGTTCCATAGTCCGCATAACTCGACAATAGATATGTGGAAAACAGCAAATTGTTATTTCAATTATGAACCTTGTAGATGTATGTCCATACTTACTTCCTGATAATAATTAATTAACTGTCTGGTAGTTACGTACCTACCTATGTACCTATATGTAATTTCAAACTTGTTAATCATAACCAACGTTATAATAAGCCATAGTTGCAGACCCATATGTGACGATAGGAGGCCTATGTCAAACAGTGGAAGACTTTAGGCTGAATGATGATGATGATAACAGACACCGGCTATAGGCTGAGCTAAGGTGATTTCAACGTCTATGTCGGTCGAGGCGAGCGAGGCGGTGAGTGAGGCATGTGCTTACAGGAACCATTACCTGGAATACCTGAGTCGGTTGGTTCGTCGTTGCAGCATCGACCCGCTTCCGATCCTGGGGGTGGACGACCTCGAGACGCTGGTGAAGCGCGCCGCGCTCCGGCCGCCGCCTCGGCCCTACGGCACGCTAGAGGGCCTCTACAAGCGGGGCCTCGTCGAGGTGTGTTGACCACGGCTGTACTTACAGGACGCACTACGTGGAGTACCTGGCGGGGCTGGCGCGCGGGCTCGACCCCATCCCCATAATGGACGTGAGCGAGCTCGTGGCCGAGCTGCGGCGCCGCGCGCTGCCACTGCCCGAACGCGGGCCCTGGGACACTGACCCCATCTATGCCGGGATGTGTGCGGAGGTACAGGCACCGAGTGCCTTCGTTACCTAACCATGGACAGCTTATTTACTTAACTACAAGATAGAAAGTACCCCTCAACGAATCTAATCTTTTAATTCCGCATTGTTGCAAAAAGACTGGTCACAACATCAAGTCACGAGTATGTCATATCTTTCAGTTAGGTAGTTCTACCGGTTCCCCAGAATAAAAAAATATTAGGTACTTTTTTGGGGCGATATCTAAGGCTCTAGTGAAATTTAGTGCAGGCGGTGAATTGGCGAACAATTTGTTGCTGTGTTGTGTTGTTGAATTATCTTCTACTATCATAACCATATGTTGGGTTTGATGTCCGCACTTAGTCCTTCAAATGGACCGTTAGAGCTAACATATATAACGAAGCTATCATTTATAGGATGGAATTTTAAAAAGGAAAGTACCTACTCTAAATACTGAAGACACCAATTTTATTCAAAGGAAACATTCCTTTATTTTTGACAAGAAACAAAACTGGATGCTGTTTTTTCGGATTTTAGTCGGTTCGATTCCCGGTTGTGGCAAGCGCATTTTCAAAAATCTTTAAATGCAGTTTTGCTTCTTTTTAAAAATAAAGGATGTTTCCTTTGAGAAAAATTTTCTGTCAGTATTTAGAGTACTTTTCCTCCAGGTACGCTTCGAAAATTCCACCCTATATAACGAATCATAACCATAATCAACCATCTATAGGCCGGCTGAAGAGGTAGCTGCGCGGTGCGGGAGGGGTGATAGTTGTCACAAGTTAACGAATCACTGAGCTCTCGGATCACGTCACCATACCCCTCCCGCACCGCGCTGCTACCTCAGGCAACGTCTCAGTTAAGCGGTCGGTCTATAGGTACAAGACTCTTTTCCGGCAACATAGACACTGGTATTTAATTGAGTTTAAACTTCGTTCCCTTAACATGATATTCCTAAATTATGCTAGGTACTCCCAAAATATGATAATTATTCTGAATATCTGATAATATTTTGAACTCTAATTCAGCACCAGAATTATGTATGCATGTACCTACTTCATGCTATTTTTATTCGGTTAGCAAATCTGCGAAGACTAGATAAGCTCACTGCTCGTAAACATTGTTTTGAAGTTACATGCGGCGCGCGCGCCGTTTCATAGAATTTCTCGAAAAAAAACTCATCTTAATATTTTTAATTAAGGAATTCAACAATACCCCACCCGCTTATGTGCATTGATTTTTATTTTTCATCCCTCGCTTTCTTGTATGGGGAATTGGGGAGTGCCTTTATTATTTATTTCGCTATTTCACTACACCATTGTGAAGCGGTACACAAAACACACCTTACCAATTTTCATCGCCATAGTGCTATTAGTCACGGACAGATGGACATGATGAAATTTTAAGGGTTCCGTTTTGCCATTTGGCCACAGAACTCTACAAAGGGAGAAATAATAATAATTTTCATTCTTATTTAATTAAATTAAAAAAATGTTTACTGTACTTCTCATATTTTGAGAATTCTGAGTTTTAGTATAGGCATATTTTGGGAGTAGCTTATTATGGGAACGAAGGAATATTAGTAAGAAGGTACTACAGTTTTAGTAAGTACTATCTACCATAGAATCTCTTTGTAGGGAAGTTGGAATATTTGAAAAAATCAATATGAGATGCCTTTCAATGTTTTTCTTTCTTTAGATGTAAAAAGCAGTGTAAAAAGTAGAGGCCAGCACATCAAGCTACCCCAATCTGTCAAAAGTTTCCTAATTGAATATGAACCTTATTCCTTTGTTTTAAAGTTGAAAATCTATCAAAGTTTGACAGATTGGGGTAACTTGATGTGCTGGCCTCTGTACAACTGGACAAGCTACAAAATTGTTTAAACAAAGCTTGTTTAC
The DNA here is from genome assembly GCA_963669345.1 of Gortyna flavago. NCBI lineage: Eukaryota > Metazoa > Arthropoda > Insecta > Lepidoptera > Noctuidae > Gortyna > Gortyna flavago. The sequence continues at coordinate 6,867,317 of OY770128.1, read as the reverse complement.
ACAAGTTCTATAAAGCAACTACAACTGTTAAATTAATTTTACTTTTTTTGTACTACTTAATTACAGTACAAAGTTACTAAAATATCTAATAAATTGTTACAGATTGTAAAAGAGAAGATTCCACTGGATTGACAAGATAGAAAATGACAAAGTGTCGGTTGCTTCAAAATATAATGGATTAACCAATAAAAAATATATTTATATTAACATTAAAATAATTAAACACAATAATAACTATGATTTTATTGAGAGCTTACATTTATTTTCCTTGACCAATGATATTATATGTAAAAAGAGGTAGATTGGTTTCCTACGCAACATTCGATATTCAAAAACGACACACTAAAGCTACGGTTGCGGTTTCCTAAAAAAGTGGTGGCCGCACATAACGGCCGTAGTGACAGCTGTCATAATAATGATGACAGCGACTAATATTTATATATCGTTAGATTCTCACTAAGTACCACATTAAAAGATAATAGTCGCGTTTCGGATTGATTTTGACACCTCTGATACTCAATGACGCAGTTAATTGACTTGACTGTCATGGAAAAGCTATTTAATAATGTGGGCGCTCACTTTTCTCAGTATGGACACTTTTTTGCATGAGTAAGAACGGCAACAAATCTAGCGATTCTAATCTTTGGGCGGACTTTGACTTAATGTCAAATACTGGTGTAAATTACAGATTTTCATGACGACCGTTATAATATAACGAAGCCGCTTTCCAAGAAAACCATCCTTAGATAACGTAATATTGTTATGTCACACTATCAGATGACACGTGGAAGTAAGACGGCATAACGTAATTAAAAGAAACGACAAAGAGAAAAACATACTATGTGACTTCCGTTGACGACGGCGCGACAGCGAGTTCAGGTTTGCGAACTAGCAAAGTTTTAACGTGCCACTTGCGGAGCGAGTATATTCTATCTCTTTTTACTTAGAATAAAATTGTTCTTATCTATAAAATTGTCATCGTCGAGCGAAATGTTCATTCATATGGCGCTTGTCACGTTGTATATAATGCCTGGTGGAGTGCAGGCGGCTCTCGAGCGAGTCGGGCAGCGCGCGCGGCTGCGCGGAGCGGGGTGCGGGCGCGACGCGCTCGGCCGCGGCCTCGGCAGCGCGCTGCGAGGCCACACGGCGCCCGCGCTGCACCTCCCGCTCCGCTCCCGCTGCCGCCATCTCTGCTAATCTAGCAGCTCTCTCGTCCCCAGTCATGCCCCCACGTTTTCTATTTTCTCTTTTTTCTACATCTTTACTATGCCTTTCTTCATCTCTAGTGTACTGCCTTCCAGAATAATGTCCACTGCCATAACTTTTCTTATCATTATAACGCGTTTTCTTGTAATTTGTCTCATATTCACGCTTCGGAAGATGCCGTTCTGGAGTATCTCCTCTATATTTCTTAGGTGTAACTACACCGTCTGAATATTTTTGATTTTCAGAACTTTTCCTTTTTCGGGATTCCTTCTTATCTCCTCGATGTTCGGACGATCTTTTACTGCTTTTTGTATTGTCAGTCCTGCCTTCTTTTTTATATTTTGATGATTTTTCATCATCACTATCACTATCTGATGAATGTTTACGTTCTTTTTTCTTCTTTTTCTGTTTTGATTTCTTTTTCTTCTTTTTACTTTTTTTGTCATCCGGGGATGAGTCAGGTGAGGAATCGTCAGAGTTTAGAAGAGTTGCCAGATCTATACTTTTCTGTCCCCCTAGAGCATTGAGTTTGGCTGCAAGCAGATTATCAAGATTTTTGTCTTTCTTTTTGGGTGATTTCTTGGATTTGCTTTCTTTTCTTAAATCCTACAAAAATAAATATTCTTGTAGTACAGACGCCAGCACATCAACCTACCCGAAACTGTAAAATTTTCCCAATCATCTTTGAACCTTATACTTTAGCGATAAAGTTGAAAATCTATCAAAGAAATTTGACAGATTGTAGTAGCTTGATGTGCTGGCGTCTGTACATTGTTGTATGTCTAAAGGTACCTACAGTAAGGGTTTAAATAGGTCGAGCAATTTTCAAATGAGTACATTTGATTTCCTCATTAGTGCAACATGTTAGTTACTTTATGTTACAATGTTACCTTTTAAATCTGCTAAACAAAAACGAAAAATACAAAGAAAATTAGTATTTGTGACTGATCAATATTGCAGCTGCACACCTTAAATCTACCCACTGTCCACTAGGTTAACCGTTTTTTGTCAGATGGAACTAGTGATTGCAGCAACGTCATAGCTCACAGTTCGATAATTTACACTTTAATTTGTATGTAGTGTCAATTATCGATTTTCAAAGTCGAATAAAAAATGGTGCGGTTTCTATGCCTGTTTTTATTATTATTAAATACAAAACAATATAAATTTGCCGCTTTCTTCACTTTCATAGCGGAAATCAGCGTAAAAATAAAGTATGCACTGGTTTGCCGTATCAATTGTGTTGTAGCGTATACACATAAATATAAATATTAAAACACAACGTTTTTTATGCATAAAATTTTAATATGAAAATTGAAAGTTTTAAAATCGAAATAAATGATTATTTATTATTAACATCTTGTTTATGGCGGCAAATCCGTATCGTTTTTTTGTTACGCTTTCACGCTAAAATGGCTAAAACGGATTTGGATGAAAGGCACATGGGTAGACCATGACCTGGAGAAGGACATAGGCTACTTATCATCCTGGATCGCAACCAGTCGCGGGCAACATCTCTCTGCAAAATTTTATCGAAATCGTTCAGTGGTTTAGGCGTGAAAATGTAACATACAGACAGACAGACAGACAGAGTTACTTTCGAATTTATAATATTAGTACCTATGGATAGTATGGATTAATATATGAGTGGATGCAAGGTTTTTCTATACTGATTTACCTATAATATAAAATTATTATTTTCGATATAAATATTCATTTGAAGCAATTAGATTCGATCTCATCACATAATACGATATAATATAATTTAATACACATAACAATAATTATATATTATATTTTTTTTTTTTTTTTGTCAAAAGTGGTAAGTACACATTCGGTATTATAAATGTCTTGAAGTCATAAATAAATAAGATAATTCAATAAGATAAGGCAGTTTATATATTTCTTTTATTACGCATTTTAAAGTTAACTTCTATGTAATCTGGAATAGTTACGTTCTAGGCAGCTGTCAAGAAACGGTTAACATAGAGTGGGCAGGCAGAGTGTTATGATGTGTGGTGCAATGATTGTCTTGTCTATGGCAAAATTTTGCTTTTAATCTATTTATGTTTTGAATGGTCCTGACTTTTTTTTAAGATGTCATCTATGATAATTTTTTTTCAATGCCCAAATGATGTCAATAGTGTCAATGCCAAATGCCAATGCCAATGTGTTAGTGTGTCAATATATTTTTTCAGTTTTCTTTATGACCCACCCAGCTCATAAAAAAAACTGTTTTTTATTCTTAATGTTGGCAAAGCATGTTTTGTAATAATAAGTGCAAACTACTATAAAACTTATGGTGCTCAACTATATATTTCTTTGACTGTACATATAAATGATATGTCAATGGTACCTACATATAATTTTTTTAAATAAAAATCATAATATCAAATATTTATTTAATACTCTAAAGTGCTATGACAACAGACTTACTGGCAAAAATATTTGTCTAGAAATCTGTATTTTCTATCAATCACTTTAGAAATTGTATCAATTCTTTATAAATACAGTTACTGTATGAACTATGCACCAATTTGATAGATATTTAGTCTCAAATACGTTTATGTCAGACATTTTGAGTGTTTGCAATTAATTTTAGCTCAGCAAAAGTACTAAACAATCACACTAATATTATCAAGGCGAAAGTTTGTGAGTGTGTGTGCTCAAACGGCTGGACCAAATTAGAAAAAAAATTGTTTGGAGGTAGCTGACACTCTGGATTAACATAGGCTACTTTTATCCCGATATTCCCACGGGATGGACACTTATGCGGATGAAACCGCGGGGCGCAGCTAGTCATTCATAAAATACAGTGAATTGTAAATCCTTATACTGGTGATTTTTTTTAGTCTCGAAATTTTTAGAGGATGTTCTACCCATGAATATGAACAACTTTCACTATGGGACCAACTCTGAACTCACGAAAAAAATCTGCTGTTTAATACCTACTAGACCGAAATGTATGAAATAGCTGTTTTTGTTTCGTGATTTAAGAAAATATCGAGACGGTAAAAAAATCATCTGGTATTTTGTAAAAATTATTAATTTAATTAGAATAAAACAGATACGATAAAGCTTAATAGGACATCTACCTGTTCTTTTCTCAGTAACTCAGCCAGCCGGCGACGTTGTAAGGGATTGTTCAACAAGGCGGCCCGAGCGGCTCGCTCCCGTTCTTTAATCAAAAGTAAGGGATCTTCACGAATCTTCCGAGACATATCTACTTGTGTGTCGCCACCTGAAGTTAACATACTGGAGCCAACTACTCTTCTTGATACAGCTGGAATCACATCCTGTTCCTGTTTTTCTGATTGTTCAGCATTCTTATCAATTGATTTACCAAGCAAATATGCTTCTTGATCAACTTTCTTATCAGGCCTCTGAAAAAAAAAATTATGTTTTATTGAACCAGTTAAACAGTTAAATCATAAGTTTAAATTAATTATCTTATGTTCTCCTGGGTAGTCAAAATAAGCATACAAAAATATAGCCAGAAATTAGAGTAAAAATGCAGGTATTTGTCATAGGACAATTTTAACTGTTAACACAGCAATTTAAAATTATCAACAAACAAAAAAAGGTAGTTGCCTACATCATACATCCATGACAGACGGTTGTCATTAGCAGGGGAATTACTGCTGTGTTTCATTAGACTGTTCAATTCAGCACGATCCTGTTCTTCTGCACGTTCACGTTGTAACTCCATCATCCTCTTTTTCTCCTCGGCCACAGCCTGTTCCGCCTTCCACACACGCTCCTGATTTTTCATTGTATTTGGATGCCATGACTTCTTAGAATTCTAGAAGAGTAACAGAAATTGTTAGCTATGCTAGTCAGAGTCACATCAGGACTCAGTAGAAAGTAAGTAGCGTTTAGAACATGGTTCTCGTACCTATAATTTGTGACTTTAGTTAGTACCTAGAACCAGCCTAGAACCAAAACGTATCTGTACAACAACACTATGACCTAGATCAAATAAATAGAAAACCTTACCAAATCTCCACCTCCCATTTTGAAGTTGTGCCTATTAGAAATATAGGGATGATTCCTGTTAACTAATATAACTCAAGAGAGAGAGTCAGTAAATACTTCAAATGTGGTTTTCACGTCTCCCTATTACATAGGATTAGGTAAATAATACGTTTGTTTACTACGAAATCACACATCAACACAAATTGTTATTATTTGCATAAACAACTAAATTATAATATGTACACAAGCAAAGTCCGATTAAGTTTTCTGTGGGATACCAAATTTGCAATTTAAATCTACTATAACTATCATGTTCTATCCCATAAAATTAAATTTCTACTTTTTCCATGACTTTTGCCTGACCTGACTGCATAAAGGAAAAAAATTTTGTACTATCAAAAAGTACTCTGTGACTGAAACACCCAAGGCACGCAAACTTAGAAGTAGAACAAAAAACAACCGTATACTCTATGGTTGGAAGAATAGAACATGACAGCAGGGCTTTAAATACCGGTAAAATTTTCATAACGTTTCCTTGATTTGACAGCGTTACCGTTAATATTAAAATAACGTTAATGGATTTAACGTTATTTTAGCTCCATTTTATCGGTAATCATTATTAACGTTAGTTGTTTATTAACGTTAATTTTATCGATACTTTTAGAACGGTTAATCTAGTGAGTTTGAAGTAGAGGGGGACGAGACGCGCGGGGGCAGGCCACCCGCCGTCGCCCCGCTCTGTGATGCCGTGCCGATCAAAACATTGCCGATTCTTACGCGTGAGAAGTAATAAGTGAGATACCTAACTGATAAGATAATTTATCCAACATCAAGATGAGTGAAGACAATATTTTTTTTTATTATGAATACAGTAACTTGGCAATCTGTGTTAACACAATAAGCCATTCAGATGAGGTATCTCGATCTATGTCTTAATAGCGTAAGGAATTCCTATGAATCCCTTTTATCATATGTCACCAAATCTCACGGTAAGTGTAGAGACACTATGCCGTTTCAATCGGGAATGTCTAATACTTCCTGTGCCTTCTAGTTTGGATGCCAGTTCATTGACATGAGTTAATATTCTCGTCTGATAGCTTCCACTATATCTAGCGATCTCTTGTTTGACGGTAGTGATACTTAGGTCCTCGTGTATATATTTGTTGCTTACATAGTAGGGTATATCCAGCATGGTTCTCAGTGTCTTGCTTTGAAATCTTTCAAGAATCTCTATGTCGCTATTGCTAGCAGTACCCCATAGCTGGATTCCGTAAGTCCAGATTGGTTTGAGAATGGTCTTATAGATAGCTATCTTTCTTTCATGTGACAGGCTTGATTTGCGACCTATCAGCCAGTTCATTGATCTGACTTTCGTATCCAGCTGTTTACGCTTGGTCCAGATATGCTTTCTCCAGGTGAGTCTTCTATCCAGATGCATACCCAAATATCTGGCACCTTCAGCTTGAGGAACCTCTTCATTATGAAGTCTTATTGGGGGACAAGTCTGCCTTCTCAGGGTGAAGGTCACGTGAGCAGATTTTCCTTGATTAACCCTAATACGCCACTTTTCCACTTCATGGATGTGGGTTTGTATGTTGGCTGATGCTATCGCCGGATCCACATGTACCGACAAAAGGGCTGTATCATCTGCATAGGTGGCAGTTATAGTATCAGCGTGCATTGGAAGGTCTGCGGTAAAAAGCAAGTATAGGATGGGTCCCAATATGCTTCCTTGTGGTACTCCTGAGCAAATTTCATTTAAAGAAGAAACTTCATTGTTAAAATTCACCTCAAAGCATCTACTGTGTATGTACGATCGTAGAATCGGAAAGAAAGAGTGAAGCAGTAACTTTTTAATTTTGAAGAGAAGTCCTTCGTGCCACACTCTGTCGAACGCCTGGCTAATGTCAAGAAAGACAGCAGAGCAGAACTGTTTGCATTTTAGTGCACAACTTATAGTATCCGTAATACGGTGTATCTGTTCAATAGTTCCATGTTTCTCTCGTAAGCCAAACTGGTGAAGAGGAATAACTTCCGGTAGATAGGGGCGCATCCTGTTCAGCAATATTTTTTCGAAGAGTTTACCCAACACGGGGAGTAGGCTTATTGGTCTGTAGGAGCTTGCATCGTGGAGCGGTTTGCCTGGTTTGGGTATCATTATAACCTGCGCAATTTTCCACTGAGCGGGGTAAATTGCTAGTCTTAGGCAGGCGTTGTAGATGGCCGCGATGTGAATTATGCTTTTTCTAGGCAGCTGCTTGAGAAGTTGTGCGTCGATTAAGTCATAGCCTGGTGTTTTACCCTTTTCTAGTTTTAGGATTTCTCTCCATAGTTCGTTGGGGCTTGCACTTTTTAGTGGTAGGTTCATTTGCAGTGGTGCGTCCATATATTCGGAGACTTCCTTGTCGTGTTCAGGATTTTTGCTTGGTAAGGGGCTGAAAGTTTTTAAGTGTTGCGCGTATACTTGGGCCTTTTCAAGATCTGTTTTTGCCCACTTGCCATCAGGAGCTTTTATGGGTGGTATATGTTCTTTCGGTCATTTCAGCCTTTTTGTTATCTTCCATAGAGAGTAGTTGGTGTCTTTATTAGGAGTAAGTTCTGCTAATTGTTTTTGTAGACGCTCGTTTTCTGCTTGGCAGATCATTTGTTGAAGTTCCTCAGAGGCCATGTTGAAAACTTTTTTGTCACGGGGATATTTCGTAGAATGCCATTTTTTCCGCAGCAGTCTTCTTTCATTTACTTTATCCTTTATTACTTTAGAATAGTGGGCAATTTGTCTTGTTTTTGGTCTTGAAAAAGGCGTAAATTCTTTGGCCGCTATGTGAATAAGCTTATTGAGCGTTTCGATAGCTGTTTCAACGCTATCTACATTATTTAATGGCAAGTTCAAGGTAATGGATTCTGATATTTTGGTTCTGTATCTGCCCCAGTCTGTTGTGTGGTTATACAGTCTTTGTGGGTACTCAGTTAGAATGGCCTTAGAGTGAACATTGATAATTACTGGTGTATGGTCTGACGACAGGTCAGTACATTCCTCTACATTTATTTGTCCAAGCGGGATATTTTTGGTGATGAAAAAAACCAATAGGTCTGGTACCTTTTGTGGGTCCGCAGGCCAGTATGTAGGAATACCATGTGAAGCGCAATATAGGTTAAGTTCGTTCGTGGCTATATAGAGTTGTCGACCCCGTGGCGAGGTTAGTCTGGAGCCCCAGGAGGCGTGTTTTGCGTTCCAATCGCCACCGCAAATAAATCTGTTTCCTAGAGTGTTGAAGTAATTCTTGATCTTATCTCTTGTAATAACATGCCTAGGTGGGCAGTAGATAGCAGACACTGTTGTTTCTATATTGTTATCCTGGATCCTGATTGAAGTTGCTTGTATTTTTTCAGTTCTGTTTTCCCCAAAAAAATAATGTTTGATGTTCTCTTTAATTATGATTGCAGTTCCTCCATGTGAATTACCAGAAGGATGGTTTGTAGCGTACACCATGTAATTTTTAAGTCTGAAATGGGTTTTTTGCGTGAACCTTGTTTCCGAGATTAAAGCCACGTCAACTCTTTAAAGTTTCAAGAACAGTTCAAGTTCCTGTCGACGTTCTGTCAGCCCGTTGGCATTCCAGGTGATTATTCTAAGGTTTAGGGGTGTTTTATAAGGCTTGTGATTAATTGGATCATACGATCCATCATGTTGTATAACATAATATTTATTATGTGTTGAAATTTGTTGAACATGGCGTCCAGTACTTCCCCAAAATTATTTGGGTCCTTGATGTCGGTTAATGATCCTGCTGAGTTTTCTTGTTTTGTCGTTTGTGCGTATGTGATATTTGGTTTCGAGTGATTGAAGAGGTTCTTAGTTTGATGTTTTTCTTGTACAGTTTGTGTTGGGGTTTTGCGGTATTGATTTTGTGTTATGTTGTTTGTGTTTTCATAAGTTTCTTTGCCCTTTCCTGTCTTGTTTTTCGTAAGTAGGTCTTTGTACTGTTTGTATTTTGTGCAGCCTTTGTAACTTGCGGGATGTTTTTCTTGGCAGTTGGCACAAGTTGCCACGGTGTCCGGTCTTTTTAAACAGCTTGTTGTTGAGTGTTCTTCCCCGCATTTTACACATCTAAATGGTCTGTTGCATTGGTTTTTTGCGTGTCCGAATCTTTGACATCTTTTACACTGTAAAATGTCCAGCTTTTTGTATGGTGCTTCAAATGAAACTTTTACGTAATTCATTCTGTTGATTTTAAAGATTTCTTTGTTGTTGTGTTTGTGCTCAAGATCTACATAGAATAAAGGTAGCGGCTGTTTTGTGTTTTTATGTTTTACATTTATGATGTGGCGTACTTCATGCAGAAGACAATAATCAAGGTAATTAATTGTTCTTATTTATAGTTATTACAATTGTTGTTTAGACATGCAGGAATTAATAGTCTAACGCCAACGTCCAACGTCTAACTACCACGGAATTTGCGGCTTTAGCGCCCTTGAAAACCATAAAAACGACACACATGATGAAAAAATAAAAAAAAATTACAGCCGCCATCTTGGATTTTCATTTTGACCTCACTATCGGCTTTAGCGCCCTTGAAAACCATAAAAACGACACCCATGATGAAAAATTAAAAAAATATTACAACCGCCATCTTGGATTTTCATTTTGACCTCACTATCGACTTTAGAGCCCTTGAAAACCATAAAAACGACACCCATGATGAATAATTATAAAAAAATTACAACCGCCATCTTGGATTTTCATTTTGACCTCACTATTCAGCACCCTTAAAAACTATGAAAACGAAACCCATGATAAAAAAAAATTGTGCAGCCGCCATCTTGGATTTTCATTTTTATCTCACTATCACCAATCTCAATATCCATCCCTTTCTTTCTTCGTACGGCCAAATTACGAACGAATTACAAATTACGATTTTAACATTCATACTCGTTTGGATTTGAGTAGGCATGCCTACTTTAGGGTGATAAATTGCGAAGGTCGAACGTCATGGTATTACGCCGCGACACGTATTACGTATTACGTGGCGACGGCGCAGGCGGCGCGGTTAGCGCGTGGCGGAGCGGCAACAGTGCATCTAATCCAATGCTAAGCGAGGCGCCCGCGCGAGCGCACAAAAATGTAAACAGACGGAACGGCAACGTAGCTAAATTAACGGTAAATATAACGTTACTGATGTATTTGCGGTAACGTTACGCTAACGTTACTTTACTGGTAATGTGACCAAGTAACGTTACATTTTTGTGAACGTTATTAAGGTATCAAATTGAAATTAACGTTACTTAACGGTTATTATTTTGTTATTTGGTAACGTTAACAAGCCCTGCATGACAGGCAGGTCTCCTCGCCCCCTTCTTTCATTCTTCACCCCTCTTACACGCATTGCCAAAACTATAGACAATTTATAAAAGTTTTCGAGTCTCTACGCTACTAATATCTCATCTGTGGTCTCTACCGCCATTATCCGCCGTACAGTTTTGTTGTTGATTAATTTCCGTACTTACATCCTCTGTGATTTTAAACTGTAATATTTTGCATCGGTAGTGCAAGATTGTATGTACAGAGGCCAGCACATCAAGTTACCCCAATCTGTCAATTTTTTTTTATAGATTTTCAACTTTATTGCAAAGGAATAAGGTTCATATTCAATTAGGAAAATTTGACAGATTGGGATAACTTGATGTACTGGCCTGTGTACAACAAGAAGTGTTGTATCGAACATTGTGGTGCTAAACGAAAGGACGTTAAAATGCATCCAGCCGTTTCTTTGTAGTGACTTATGATAAGACTCAAAAAGTGGCTTCTGCATTAAAGTGATTATTTGCATATCATAAACGCGCAAGAACTTCAAAAGCTATCAAAAACACTTTGAAAAAAGGTTCATCAGTGAGATCAGCTCAAAAGTTGGTTCATAAATCATAACCAACATTGTTTTCGGCCGATGAAAATATTACCTCTGGAATACCAACAAAAGTTGACGAAGGTTCGTACGTAATTAATATTTAGCTGCTAAACTTGTAAAATGAGTACATTCCATTAAAACCCACTCCAGTTTTCGTAGCCTTCTTTTAGCCATTCTTTTGTTTTACTTAATTGTTCATTTAAACAAAATTAAATGTCTTTTAATCAAATCATTAATATTCAGACTGGTTCTCTTTCATAGTTATTCCACCAAATTATTGATCCTTTCATATGTAATTATTAATGTTATTATACATTTAATTATTATTTCTGTTTTAGATGGTGTCATAGAAATTCAAGGGAAGAAAATAAGTGTAATATTTGATCCGCCACAGTTAATTAATTAAGCACAGATATATCCCGATTAATTGGAAAATCTCTTCCCAGAATGCAACCTAAGACTTTTAAAAAATATAAAACTAAAATAAAAATTTGATTAAGTATTTTTTGTGTTTAATTTACGTTTCTCAGTAGTTCCCAATAGTAGGTTTTTTGCTGCTAACAGCAAAAAAAAATTGATATCCGAATGTAGTACCAACGCGTTGGTACTACATTCGGATATCAATTTTTTGACACAGACAGCCTCAATTACCCCGTTGCAACGGGGTAATTGAGGCTGTCTGTGTGAGCCTTTGCCAAAAACTCAACACAAATTAAAAAAAAACTAACTGTCATGTTCTAAACTTCCAACTTTTGACAAGATAATCTCTACTAACCATTTTTACTCTATGGGAGTGGGTCTACGTAGTATCTCTAAGTAGTCTGTGCACAGACCAAAGAGAACGTAAACCACAGACTACATAGAGATACTATGAAACGTATGGAAACACTAGCGTGCACAGAGCATAGACTAATATATATAATGGCACAGAGCACTATTACCATCTCTCCTAGACATTTAGTATTTTATCTATGCGGAGGACTGAAACCAGGGGGGAGACAGTTAGAACAAGCACCACTTGAACCACTTCAGTAAAGGAAGAGCCGCCATCTACTTTACTTAACCAAGAAACTATTAGTTTCATAATTATCGATCTAAGTCTCTGCAATCCCAACTTTAACAAAAACAAGAAAATCAAATAACTAAGTTATCTAATCATATTGTAACGTGCTCGTGCTAAAACCAAAAGGCTGTAATTTTACATTGTAGCTGCCAAGTAGTGACCTACTTACAAACATTAAATCAACCAATAGGAATCCAGTTGAAGTATTCGGTATGAGATATAGTTCCTAAAGAAATCTGCGCATGTCGCCGTCGTGTTGTTGGCCGATCGTGGAGTCCGCGTCGACGGCTAAGCGCGACGGCGCGCGAGCGCGGCGATTTTGCACCTCATAAAAATACTGCTAGCCGCAGCGCCAAAGCCCTAGAATCCCGCGCACAACGGCGGCGAACGGATGTGTGTTATGTATTGCAGGCATGGCAGCTACAACATAATACACCAGTTATTTTGTCATAAAAGTTTGCAGTTATTTTCACCGGCCTCAATCGCCAAATAGCAACAACATATAAAGTACTAGCTTCCGCCCGCGGCTTCGCCCGCGAGGTATGTCGATAAAAACTATCCTATGTCCTTCCCCGGGATGCAATCTATCTCTCTGCCAAATTTTATCGAAATCCGTTCAGTGGTTTAAGCTTGAAAAGGTAACTAGGTACAGACAGACAGACAGACAGAGTTACTTTCGAATTTATAATATTAGTATGGATTTTTCTAGAGAATAATTGTAATATATTCCATCAAAATGATCACATTATTATATTGCATACTGTCCAGGTATTGTCCAGCGTTATCAATTATACTCTTCTTGCTCTAATACCTTATCTGTGATACTCTTTGCCGCCGCAACTTGCGTCTGCGCTTGTTTGTGTTTGTTTGTATTTAATTATAAATGTAGCGGTCGATATTCAAGGCAAGATTCCTTATGTTTTTTGCAAATAGAAGTATGTTGATCAAAATGCGATTCGCTAATACACACACCGGCAAAATTAAAGGAACACAGCGAAAATACATTATTTTTTGAGATTGAATGTCTATTATTTAATGTTTTTGCTTCAATTGAGTCTGTTCGTTTATTTTATGCAAGAAAAAAACAAACTGTGGGGTTTATTAGGATTTATTTAATAAAAAATAAAAAAATGCTCTTGTCTGTAAAATTTTTATGTTGTTTAATGCCCAAGAACAGAGTTAAATTTAAAATAAAATAAAAGAATTAATAGCGCGTGTTACCTCCACGCGCCCTTATAAGGGCTTGGATACGTCTAGCCATGCTTTTGATGACACCTTCAATCATTTCCTGAGGCAAAGTGTCCCATTCTTCAACCAGCGCTAATTTCAGGTCTTCAACATTCCTAGGGGCAGGATTTCTTTCACGAATCCTCCTTCCAATCATGTCCCAGACATGTTCTATCAGATTCATGTCCGGCGATCGTGCTGGCCAGTCCATCTGGGTTACACCAGTCTCATTAAGGTAATCACACACTATGCGCGCAGTGTGGGGCCGTGCGTTATCGTGCATAAACACGAAATTTGAGCCTATGAATGGGGCAAAAGGTATAACATGGGGTTCTAGGATCTCAGTAATGTACCTGTGTGCAGTCAAAGAACCGCCATCAATAATGACCAGAGCGGTGCGTGCCGTCAAACTTATACCGCCCCACACCATAACAGACCCTCCACCGTACCGTTGTTTCGGAAAAATTTGCTTGATGGTAACGTTCTCCTCGATATCTCCACATCCTCTCCCTTCCGTCAATGAAATTTACACAAAAACGGCTTTCGTCGGAGAACAAAACTCGACTCCACTCATCGGACCAATTTTGATGCTGACGAGCGAACGCTAATCTTGCTACTCTATGGCTCACTTCAAGTTTAGGCGCTTTTGCTGGCACGTATGACTTCAAACCAACTTCATCTAACCTTCTTCTCACTGTTCGTTCACTAACACGTACGTTACGCACTTCTTCTAAGGCATTTCGGGTCTGAACAGCCGTTTGACGACGATTTCTTAAAGTTTGCACCCTTATAAAACGGTCGTCTACGGCACTGGTTGCACGATTTCTGCCTTGCCCTCGCCTGCGCACGTAAGATCCTGTCTGTCTGTACCGTTGCACATTACGGTATATCACGGATACTGATACACCCAACGTTCGACTGACTGAACGGTAGGTGTGACCTTCCTCAAATAGCGGACCCACTTGTCGAAATACCCACAAGTATTTAAAAAAGGGCACCTTTTTTTTGTGTTCCTCTAATTTTGCCGGTGTGCGGGGGGAACCGACCTAAACACTAATATTCAACGTAGTTAGGAAAAACGAAAATTTTATCGACCTAGGGTAATTTAGGAACAGTCACATGTGGTATAACGATGACTCGTTTACTCAATGTATCACGATCATTAAAATATCAGCTCCTTTAGTTATTAAATTCGAATGATTGTAATTTAGTAAATGTATCATTATTATATTCGCAAATCGCATTTTAATCGACATACGACGTAAACACAGTTATTTCCCCAATTTTTGAAGACAGTTTTTCACCATTCATCGACGAAAAATTAAACATTTTAACGATATTTCGGATAGACTTTCTAAAATTAGTTTACATTCGGCTTTCACCCATATCAGATATTGCTATTTCGGTCCAAATTTTATGTATTTTCTCCGCTCTTCCTCTTTATGGAAGCAGCCACACCTTTTTGACAAAATCGATCATATTATTCGCAGTACCCTTACATCCATTTTAAATATGGCTTTGGACGACCGCGCGTGGCTGCAAGCCACACTACCTATTCGTTTTGGTGGGCTCGGCGTCCGCAAAATTTCTAGTGTAAGCTTACCGGCGTTCCTATCCTCGGTCCACAGCACAGAAAAGTTAACCACACGAATCATGCTCAGATTGACTCTGAAGTGCAGTGTTTGACCGATGCGGTGAACGCCTGGAAATTGGCTTGCCCGGACACGGTTCAGCCCGAGAACCCATCTTCCCAGAGACAGTGGGATGAGCCGCTCTGCAGGTTGGTACGGAATAAACTTATTAATACGTCCACCAATACTGCTGAGCGTGCCCGCCTGCTGGCTGTGGGTGAATGGGAGTCGGGCCTTTGGCTACAGGCGCTACCGTCACCCAACATAGGCACTATGCTGGGTGACACCACATTCCGGCTCGCTACATGTTTGCGTCTGGGCACTCCTTGCGGAGCTCCACATCGCTGTCATTGCGGTGTATCAGTCGACTGCCTCGGACACCATGGTCTTTCCTGCAGCAAGAGCGCTGGCCGGATGGCACGGCATGCCAGCATTAACGACATCATCCGTCGGGCTCTTGTCACCGCCGGGGTGCCAGCTGTTTTAGAACCCAATGGCTTGGCACGCGAAGATGGGAAGAGGCCAGATGGAATGACCATAATGCCTTGGAAGTTGGGTAGGCCTTTGGTGTGGGATGCAACCTGTGTCGACACCCTCGCGCCATCCCATCTTCCTAGCACGGTGGGCTGTGCTAGGGCGGCTGCTGCAGGAGCAGAATACCTCAAAAGGCGCAAATATAACAACCTTATTGGGTGCTTTAAGTTTGAGCCGTTTGGGGTTGAAACACTAGGGCCTTGGGGTCCGGGAACTCACCGAATATTTCGGGAAATCGCCAAGCGGTTGGTTGACTCTACGCTTGACCAGAGGGCTGGCCTATTTTTAACCTTACGGGAGGAGTGGACTGCATTTGCGTCCCAACGTGTGGGCATGACCCCCGAGAATCGAGATCCTTGGTGCACAAAATTATTAATAATGGATATGACTTCTTAAATTGTATGTACTTTACGTTTGAGAAAAAATCTGAAATTGCGACAAATTCTCAGGATTTTTTACGGAAATCAGGCATTTTCTCCGGACTTTTAAATTTTTCATCTGGTAACCCTAGTGGTGACAGAAAACTTGTTGCCATCCGAATAAATACTTTATTCGTTTATTTGGGATACGATAAGAAGACAATAACTTTTAGCTCACAAACATTCTAAAATGCAAATTCTAAGTTTTTTTGTTACTGTCAACTAGCCAACTATACCTACTCCAAAAGTTAGGAAGGTCTCATCAGGGTCTCATACTGTGAGAATTGAGATTGAGTTATTATATTGTACTAGGTACAGATATTATGTACTAGGTAGAGATACATTATAACTCAATAACGTACTAGGTACAGAGGCCAGCACATCAAGCTACCTTAATCTGTCTTTCTTTGATAGATTTTCAACTTTACTACAAAGGTATAAGGTTCATATTCAATTGGGAAAATTTTGACTTTGGATGTGCTGGCCTCTGTACGTAGTACATTATAACATTTATAACTCAATGGTCTAATAGAACGTTTTCCTGTAGCCCTATCAAACCAAAGACATTAAATTATTGTTTCATACCACTCTGAATAAATCTGCATAGACGTTGTAGAAAAAAAGTATTTGTCATCAGACCACCCACAGTGAAGGGTTATAAAAAAACAACCGACTTCCAAAAAAAAACACTACAATGTGAAAAATAACTAATTTCGGAAGTCGGTGTCGTTGGTTCTGCATTTTCGTTTATTACACCGAGTTCCGAAATTAAAGTTATTTTTCACTTTGTTTGTGTTGTCTTAGGGCGCGTTCCGAATTGAGGAAATAATCGATGTAATCGATTTCAGCGTGCTAAAACCCGTACCGAATTGGCGTGAGCGCGATAACGATGTCCCGTGAATCGTCATAGATGACGTCATGGCATGCGCCATCTTGCGATAACGCCGACCATGCCTCGTACTAATATCACCGTGAGCGCTGTCAAAAATGACAGTGTGTGTGTGTGAGGATGAGGATGTGTCAGTGTGTGTTTTGTTTTGAGCTGCATCATATCTTTTTAATAACGTGGCATTTTCGAAATTGTGCTTCTGGTTGACAGTCGCCACCTAAACAAAGAAAAGGAAGAAACGTGTGGTGTTTTTATGAAGAAATACTGCTGTAATATCTTTTTGACACCGAGTAAGCACTGTGAGCGCGCTAACGAGTGTTCCGAATTGTTGACAGCTCTCAGTTGTCATAATCGTGATATCCATTATGGAACGCATGTGAGACGATTTGAGTGCTGTGAGCGATATTAGCCAATTCGGAAGGCGGCCTTAGAGTAATTAGACAGTTTTTTTTTTTCGAAGAGATTTTTAATGTCTTGTGTTTTTCTTGGAAGTCGGTTGTATTTTTTGTAATTTTTTGTTATTTTTCACTTTTTAGAGGGAGAGATTGTAATTTATCTAAGTTACAATCAGTCGCTGGCGCTTATCCGTACTTTGTTCACGTGTTTTGTTTTTGTAAGATTTTCCGCGATGGCAAAGAAATATCTTGATAAATGATTTATTTTCTGCAAATAGGTTTGTACGGAGGCCAGCACATCAACCTACCCCAATCTGTCAAATTTTCCCAATTGAATATGAACCTTATTCCTTTGCAGTAAAGTTGAAAATCTATCAAAGAAATTTGACAGATTGGGGTAGCTTGATGTGCTGGCCTCTGTACAAACAGTTTTACACGTAAAACATATTTTTTTAAACTAGATGAGGTCAGCGTTTCTTAGCTGACTATTCTGAGAAGAAAGGTCGAATCCAAAGACATTTAGTAAATAATAATTTAATGTCTTTGGCCGAATCAAACTCAGACGTGATCAGCTAGATTATTTCTTTTTCAACTGCCGCCGCGACTCGAATTCATTTTTTTTTAAAGCAAATCGTGTGCACCCGGGCACACCACAAGAATAGTCAAGGAATGAAATGAATCAATTGGCCTCATCTAAACAGCACGGGCCGGGCCAGGCCAGCGCCGGCTTGTCTGAGGACTGGCGCCAGAGTTACTGGCTGCGTACTTCATCACAATCATCACTACAACTACATACCTAGTATAAAGCAAAGTCGCTTCCCGCGTCTGTCTGTCCCTATGTATGCTTAAATCTTTAAAACTACCTAAGTATCGGATTTTGATGCGGTTTTTTTTAATAGATAGTGATTCAAGAGGAAGGTTTATATACATAATACATGCATAATATAGTAGAGAAACACTGATAATTTTAGAGGTTTTTAATGTAAGGTCGTAAATAAACACATTTTTTTGAGCTTACATTGCAAACGCTGGCTGAACCCTACGAGATAGATCAAAATAATGTACTACAGTATTGTACACCTTAAAAAGGTCTACAAAAGAGTCCGCGATGGTATATGTCTATCTCTTATGGATAACCCACAATAACCATTTTTTATCCTTTACTTATTACTTACTTACGAAAAAGCGATTTTAAGCAATACAGCATTAATCCTTATACAATTAAGTACCTTAAATAAATTGTGCATGTAATATAGATTAGTATGGCCCTTTACAGCATATAATTTAAATGAATGTTTTCGAAGATATTACAGATTTAAAATGCAGGACATAGCGGTTGCATCGGCGGCGGCGGCGGTACGGCCGGGGAGCCGGGGGGGCATACAATAAAAAACAAACTTAATTTTGCGGTTCGATCCCTAGACCCGATTACTGTACCAACCGCAAATAATAAGTTTGTCGATTTGATAGTGTACGTAATGACCGTAGGTTATTTTATTACCGCGTAAAAAAGTTATAACCCATGAATTTCCGACATCCACGCGGGCGAAGCCGCGGGCAGAAGCTAGTCTATACTTAAAACTCTACTTACGAGACCATTTAAGGCGGAGGTTTCTTGAAAATGGTCAAAAAGTTGGTTTTTAAGGCAGTGTATCTTAATTTAGAACAAAAAAAAAAACATATTATTTTCAAGTCTTATTTTAAAACAGTGATGGAACTCAAATCATTATTAAACATACATTAATGCATCAAAAAAATCTTCAAATACACCTCTGACATGTCTTAATAAGCAGTTTATCCCTTCATAATTATAATTAAAAATATACCATTAAATTGCTAATGCCAAACTGCCTTCAGTGATGAATTATGTTTGTAAATAGATTATTGTTTCATATTTTGCAATAAATTACCAGCGTTGTGTCATCGCGCTTCTCTTTCTTTTCTATGCAGTCCGATAGCGGACATAGCAATAAAATAATTTATACCAACGAAAGAATCGGGCTTGCTTTAAGTGCGAGGTTCCACGGGCGGCGCGGCGTGGCGGCGGCGGCGCAGGCCACGGCGGAGGTGGTGGCGGGGTGAGAGAGGCGCGGGGCGGCCCGTGGCGCGGGTCAGTTGCGGTCGCGTTGAGGAAGGTTGAATCGGGCGCACGAGCCGTGTGGCCTCAGTACCGCGGTTTCAAACGTTCGGTGACCGTGCAGCGCGTGTCGGTACTCCTCCCCGCGCGCCCGCCTCACTCACCTATTGCTTGCGCCCGGCCCGCCCGCCTCACTGTTCACTTTGTGAACTACGAACCTTTCCTCTGACACAGTACGATATTGTATAATTATCCAAGTACTAAAATACATTAGGTTCCTACCTACATAAGTCTGTGAAGTAAGTATACTAATTACTAAGTATGTAGTTGGAAATGTACAGTACGTAAAATGGGTCACCTTGCAAATATTCTATTAGGTAGGTTAGGTAGGGTACTAAGTATATACGTTATTAAAAATATTTGTCCCGTTTACACGTGTTAAAATAATTTAAATACCTCATTAGTAGCTCATTAGTAAATAAGATATCCGACCATCTTGTGACAATTATCTAGATATTTAGTGATAGAGGTACCTAGTTCTATCTTTCAAGTAGACAGAAAATGATTCAACTAATTTTCGAAAATAAAAGGCACAGTTGTGTAATCTGCGCTCGGGATTTATTTGCCAAAAATGTAAACAAATATGAATTCAGGGAAAAATAACTAATTCCTACAGTTTACGCTACAACTTCAAACATGTTTATGACTTTTTCAATAGTGCTAGTCACTCTGAAATCAACTTATTTTTATTGCAATAAAGTTGATAGTTGAAATAGGGTGGGGGTGTGCAGTACTGCGCACTTTTACTATAGGGACGGTACGCGGTACGCCGCACATCAGTGGTCATGGTCATCATCTGCCTAGCCTTTTCCCAACTATGTTGGGGTCGGCTTCCAGGCTAACCGGATGCAGCTGAGTATATGTTACATAGCCGCACATCAGTGGTAACAAAACCAATATAAGCTACTCCGTACTATGCTAGGCCAGCTCGAAGTTAAAGTGACGTGTGGCCTACTGTAGAATGTAGATACGTAATATTATGTTTAATAAAAACTTCATGGCTATATCGTATGTGTTAGGAGCACGGAGGTTAGGAGGTCCTTATCGTTTTTTTTTTTTGTTTTCTATTCTATTCTATTTTTCTTTATGGCAATGGTGCCGATGTCGACAATTCTGCCAATGTCAGATGTGATATGAGAAAACGTGGTGGTTTTAGAATTACAACAACAAAAAAAACCTTTTTTTTTTTTTTTAAGGATGGGAAATCATCAAATGTCCCCTCCCGCTCTGGGTGGAGCGGAAGGGAGTGTCAGACTCTTACTGACTAAAACCCATCCGTGTTCCTTCCTTAGCCCTGTATGTTCCGGGGCAGCGGTAACCCTTTCGGACAATCCCGCTGCACAAAAAAAAAAAAACCTTCGTGTTGCCATCGCGGACAACCTCCCGGTATCAAATGAAAGCACCAAAAAGCACAATTTCCCCTTTATTATTAAACAGCTCGAGACGTTTAAACGTCAAAAATGTATGGTAAACAGTCGCTAATCAGTACTTAACTAGAAGCAGCATTTATAAATAAACCCCTTTATGTAATGAACTAGGTAGGTACATCGAGTTTTTATTTTACCAGGAAAAATCGGATTGTTTCTAAATTAGCATATATTATCTCCAATAGGAATATACTGTATAATCGAAAAAATCAAAAAATATGCTTACCTACTCAAACAAAAGTAGGTGTAGTAAGATTATCATCTAAAAGTCTATACATTTTGTAATCAAAGAACTTCTAATATGTTACGTAGCGACAATTCAATCAATAACAAATTTAATATTCCCAAATTCAATCAACTCAAAGTAACATACGTGTAATACAAAACTAACGAGCAATTTCACTTGGGCGGGTTATATTTTAAAGATATAAAGCACTGTCGTCTAATGTTTTGTGGTACTGGAACGCGTCTGACTCATGGTACACACGGCTACACATCAAGCTATAAGTTTCCAGTTTTAGCTGACGTCGCATTGTATAGGTTTTTCTCATAATCAGAAGTCAGCTTATACTGGTTATGTATAGCTTCATGGGTAGCCGTGTGTACATAAACATTTGTGCCGTCATTTTGAAGTAAGTTCACGCTTACGCTGTCAATGCTGCAGAGAATGCAGATGTAAAATACCTACTCAGAATCGTCTGACGACAGTAATTAGATGTTTGTGTTAACATAATTATATCCCTATATAACAATAAAAATCATTACAAAACTGTTTTTTTTTTTATCCAAATGTTGTGAATAGCTTTATTATTAGTATTGAATAGAGATAGTCACTTTTCGTGTCAGTCTGTGTGACCGCGTTGTTCCTCAAAATTACGCATCGGATTTTGATGCAGTTTTCACCTTCATTTAGAGAATTATTATTCCGGAAGTTTTATGTGTATTTAATAAGTAATGTCACTGTCTACACGCACAACGTCTAGTTCTCACGCACAGAAACAACGTTCCGATGGCGCGTGCTTTGGACAATCGAGTTTTATGAAAAAATTACTGCATTAATCAATTACAAATAAAGTTTATTGAACTCTTCGATAACTGAGCTTTGTCGGTACGGACTTGGTTTTGAAGATTTTACAGTTTTTTATTACTTATTTTCACCCAAAGTTACGTTAAAAATAGCAAGAAAAACGAATCTTTGTTGGCTCATAACTTTTTAATGGCTTTTTATTTTACTATTCTGTTTCCTAGACATAATTAATAAGAAGTCAAAACAATTTCATGTTTAACCTTCTTTCATATATATCTATGTGTTTAACTTTGGATGCACAATCTCTCCCGAAAGTATGGAAGAAATATCGACTAGTCCGAACGAGTCGAACTACAAAGTTTCATTTGTGAAGCTAATAAAATCAACGTAATTTTTTATTATCATTTTTACTACATAGGTATTTACATAACGCAACAAATCAGCACACCTACATCACGCCTAAGTTAGTTATTTAATATTAGTTATTCTGTGATCACGCAAACTAGGTACAGACGCGAGACGCCAGCACATCAACCTACCCGAAACTGTCAAAATTTCCCAATCAACTTTGAACCTTATACTTTAGCGATAAAATTGAAAATCTATCAAAGAAATTTGACAGATTGTAGTAGGTTGTGTGCTGGCGTCTGTACAACACCAAGATGTGCTGGCGTCTGACAAAGACAATTTACAGTTTCGGCACAGATAATATAATACTCTAGTAGTTTCGGCTAGCTTGCTACCCGAAACTGTCAAATTTTCCCAATCAACCTTGAACCTTATGCTGTAGGAATAAATTGGATAGATTGTAGTAGCTTGATGTGCTGGCGTCTACGTCTGTATAATTATAAATCCAAATGGCTTCTCAACAAGCATAGTGCGCTAAATCTCGACTAATAATACGTTCGAGAACTAGTAATTAATTAATAATAGATAAACTGATTAGGTACCTATTATTTAGTTTTTTATTTCCAGATATTGTTTACTTTTTATGGACTTCGACATTACACACCTGTCGGTATGGATTGCCCAATTCTACCCGTACCACAGAATAACTAATAGTACTTGGCCCGTACGTACTAGGTAGCCTTAGTAATAATTAGGAAGGAAACTACCTACTTACGATACCAAAAATAACGTAAAGTAAATATTTTTACCTACAATTTATAATATTATTATAGGTAACTCAAGGAAATAACTACTTTTGAGAATGATTTCACGGGTCACCAGACCCACCTAACATAGTTCGCGTTATGTTGTTGTCCTAGCTAGACAGACAGATATCGTATCGGCGCGGCGAGAGGGAGAGTGCGGAAGGCAGAGAGGACAGGGGGGTAAGGGAGTTACGCACGCGCAGTGTTGTCGAGAGTTCACACGCGCGCTTCGAAACCGCGGTGGGCCTCCACGTGTACGCTAGCGTTGCCCTCTTTCACCCGCTCACCGCGTCCCGCGCGCGGTTCGTTCGGACATTCCAACCAACCTTCAACAAACGCGCACAGTTTATCGCGTGGTAGGTATAATATGTATATATTATACGTTATAATAGCGTTATGCTTGTGTAACAATTACAAATAGGTACCTACCATAAAATAAGTTCTTATGAATAAAAACAATTGATAGGTACCTAATCCAAAATATTGGCGTAGAGTTAAAAATGTATTATGAATGAATGAACCTAGAAAATATTTACGTTACACAGTACTACAGATTGTACCTAATTCCTACTGAATTAATACTTAGGTACATTTTTTTTAAATAAATGAGTTGGTTTTATTCATGTAAGGATACACAAGTGCCTGAATACCTAATCCAGCAAAGGTTCATAACCTTTAAAAAAACTGCGATTGCGCTCGCGAAGTGTAGACCTCAGTTTAGGCTAGGTGGGCACTTAGTTCCAAGTAGCAACCTGGTAGCGGGTACCAAGTTTAAATTTTTATGTGTTTGGTTTGCAGAAATTAAAGCCTACACCCCAGTGTTAGTAAATAATCCGCTGAAAGGGAGAAGATTTTCAAAAAACACCTTTCATACCTACTATACTTATATTCTTGTAAGACAGGTTTTAACAGACTATGTAGGTAATAAGACACCTAAAAGCGATTTATATTTTTATGAATATAATATTGTAATCTACTGAAACGTTTAGTGACAAACCTGCCTGCACCAGAGAAAAGGCATAACATAGAAATAATAGCAAAACCTAAGTTGGTATTACTATGGCGTTTGTTTATTGGCCCCGCTGGCGCTCATAACTTATAACGCGACCTATTCCGATCCCGCCAGTTCCGCAGCGCGGCCTGCGCGGCATTCGGCTGCTGTCGGTCGAGTGAGTGTGTCGTTGTATTACTGAGTTACTCGCTGTTAGACCTTTGTACACAACCTACGCCAACATTAACAACATTGACCTCGCTAGAAAAATCATCGTTCATAACATGATAGGTAAGGATTTTTATTTATAACATTAATAATTATTACTGTATAATTTTACATTCTTGTTTAAATAATTACGTGTCCGTAGTGCAAATGATTTTTTATAATATTCAAGGCATTCATAGATAGGTCGCTTTCAGTTAATAATCAAAACGCACTGAATAAATAGTAAAACCGTAAACTAACAATTTTTTTTAGGTAAGTAAGTACGTACTATTATAGGTATGTAACTTATTTACACCGAATTGTTTGATCCATGAGAGTAAGTATCAGGGGCAGGAACAATTTCTTAAATATTATTTTTTGTGAATCATTCCTTATTTACATAATGTTAAACCAGAAGCACACAGAGAGTACTCAGTATTGTCACTTCAAGTAGCTGAACCTACTTATCACTTGTCCCAAAACATTTCCTGACTTTTCTTTTACTTATCAGTAATCAAGGTGTTTTTATTAATATTATTATAAAGACAATTTGAAACTAATACCTGAGTGTTAACGTTTTTCTATACCTATGTACAGACGCCAGCACATCAACCTACCCGAAACTGTCAAAATTTCCCAATCAACTTTGAACCTTATGCTATAGCGATAAAGTTGAAAATCTATCAAAGAAATTTGACAGATTGTAGTAGGTTGATGTGCTGGCGTCTGTACTTAACGCAATCTTCATCGTTGATTCTAATCTTTAAACATTTTAATTCAATTTTTTTTCTTGATTTTTATGGGTACGGTACCTAAGTATTAAAATAGTAAGTAGGTACTTTCGAATCTTTGTAAGGAGACTAACTAAAATTTAATCTAAAAAATAACAAGAAATACCTACCTATTACCATGTACCTACCTAATAAATATTGCGCTTGTAAATGGGGCGGGGTGGGGCGAGCGAGAGAGGGATATCTTCTTGAGTGAGTGCGAACAGCGGGGTCGGCGGCCCAAACACGTGGAGGCCTGCACCGCGGTTTCGACGCGATAGTGCCGCGGTGCAGGCCTCCACGTGCCGTCAGAGGACATTCACTCGGCTTATGCTCCGCTCGCCTCTTACCGCTCACACCCCTGCGTGGCCGTATTATGTTGGTGCATCCTGATATTCCTGTGGTCGCTGCATGCCATACACAACAGACACTGTACTGTGAACGGTCGTCGCGTTTGAATCGGGGCGCTAAACGAATTGCGGTCGACATCAATAATGGAATCTTTATCGCATAATAAAATAAACCAATATCGTTCGACAGGTGAGGAGGAACGGGTCCATCAATGTGGCGAATGTGGACTTACGCTGTCCACTCGCAGTGCGCTAACCGCTCACGCGCGCTCTCACCGTGCCACTGCTGATGCCCATCGTTGCGACGTTTGCCATAAGACGTTCGCTGTGCCCGCAAGACTTGTGCGACATTATCGGACCCATACTGGTGAACGGCCTTTTGAATGTGAATATTGCCACAAGATGTTCAGTGTGAAGGAGAACCTGCAAGTGCATCGTCGGATTCATACTAAAGAACGACCGTACCGGTGCGGAGTCTGTGACGCTGCTTTCGAGCACTCGGGGAAATTGCACCGCCATGCTCGCATACATACCGGAGAACGGCCGCACGCCTGCCCCCATTGCCACAAGACTTTTATTCAATCAGGACAGCTGGTCATCCATCTCCGGACCCACACGGGTGAAAAACCATACCGATGTCCGGCACCCGGCTGCGGGAAAGGGTTCACCTGCTCAAAACAACTTAAAGTACACTCCCGTACACACACCGGTGAACGTCCGTACACTTGTGATATATGTCTTCGCGATTTTGGCTACAATCATGTGTTAAAATTACACCGTTTTCAACATTACGGCGAGCGATGTTATCGTTGTACTGTTTGCGACGGCACCTTCAACACCAAAAAACAAATGGAAGCCCATATTTATAAAGAACATGGCGCAGACACACCGCGCACTCAACAAATGTCATCTACGGGTTCACTAGTGGTTAATGGTAATGTTATGTGTGATCTGGTAGAAGCTGCTTTGCAGCAATTACCTCCGACCCCTCCTAGTTCTCCACCGTCTCCACAGTGTCCTACGGCCCCGGCTGCCTCCACCGCCGTGGCGGCCTCTCCGTCACCGCCTGTCTCCCCGTCACCACCCTCACCGGCACTCACTACCTCAGTCCAATATACCTTTGCGCCATCTTCATTGCCGCCACGGAAACGGAAACTTATTCCCCAACCAGATACCGAGGTGCCAGCAGTCCGGCACACGTCGGTAATACAATTTGCTCCAGCTGCTGCATCAGATTGAGAAATAGGCAATGTAGTAGTTATGTACTATAATTAGGTATTCACATTAGGTGAATACCTAATTATAGTACATAACTACTACTGTTAATGCTTACAAAATGTATCGTATATTCGTATTACATCCTGAATGTAGTATTTTATTAGTGTAATTTTCCAAGGCTTCTTTCAATTTTATTCATTGGCTGTTTGTTGTCTCTGAATCAGATTGTAGCGGTAGGTTAAGGTAAATTGTGTTGTGTAAGTAAGTAATTGAGTGTGTATGGCCCGTAGTACACCGTAGAGTATACCTACAATGGAGAGTGTGGAGACAGTTGTATAATAAAACACGAATATCTGTAACCAATGGAACGAGAAAATGTTAATATTTAAGAGTTGAGGAAAAGACTAAAAGCTACTTAATAGGTAGGTAAGTGCATTTGTGCTGTTATTGATATATAAGTTTTTATACCTATTTAATCTTGTAGGTATTTTTTAAGATTATTAATAGGTTACAATAAAGTACAATAATGATTTTAATACAGGACCTACTTATTTATTTTTCCCTTGGCTTTCGACGAGGATGAAATAAAAATCAATGAGTGAGGTTGGATCCCATAGATCTAACAATACCCCACACTTTTATGTACAGACGAGACGCCAGCACATCAAGCTACTACAATCTGTCAAATTTCTTTAATAGATTTTCAACTTTATCGCTAAGGCATAAGGTTCAAAGTTGATTGGGAAAATTTGACAGTTTCGGGTAGCTTGACGTGCCTGCAGAGAAGCAGAGTGGCCAGGCCAGGCGTCCGGAGTACCTGAGGTGAAGCACCCTAGGTGGTTGAAATTAGGCGCCTGAGCAAGTTGTTACGGGAACCGAAATTTTTCTTGGTTTTCAGACAATGGCTCTTAAATGTCAGAAGGCCAATTATCGTAAATTAAAATGTTCATAATTTAGTCGCAGTCTCATCTCGGCGACAAACAAATGTCAAAAACCTGTCAAAATGTAGGGAATTTTAGAGGTATTTTTGACAGATTGAGACAGATCAGAGGAGCAATTCTCGTAATTTTAAGAACGTTCACAGTCTGATCTCAGTCTCAATCTGTCAAAAATACCTCTAATTTCCCTACATTTTGACAAGTTTTTGACATTTGTTTGTCGCTGAGATGAGACTGCGACTAGATTTTGAACGTTTTAAATTACGAGAATTGGCCTTCAGACTGTAAACGTTCTTAAAATTACGAGAATTGCGCCTCTGGGTTCTCCTAAATATCAGGGTGACAGGAGGTTTACTGCAGTGTTCAATGGCGATACCTTGCCCGTAAATGTATATAGATAATAGCGACACGCCGAATTGTTGCGGAGATGGAAAGCACAAGCCATTGAAATAATGCACAAGCCTGTTTTTGTGGGGTTCGGTCTGAAAGCGTTGTCGTTGTAGTATTTTCCGAGAACTTCTAGGCCTGCCACTAGGATTTTTTCGCCATCTTCAAATTTACCTGTCTATTTGTTTGGGAAGCCAAAGCGAGGTCATCAAAAACCTAAACCTTTCGCAGTGTTCAGCAGCAGGGGGCCTAAAAAGGCCACTTTGGCAGAATCATAAAACAATTCATATTACGCAATTCATCTGTTTGACAGTTTCACACCTATATATCCCTGAAGGGTTAGGCAGAGGTGTACCTATAGCATTTTACGAATCTCCATACAAAACTGTCATACAGATGAAATTGCGTGAGATGAATTGTTTTATGATTCTGCCAAAGTAGCCTTTTTAGACCCTCAGGTTGGTCGTTGGTGTGTCTAGATGTTGAAAAGAATGGGCGCCAAAATATTTTCCTGTGTGAAAGGAAACTCCAAATTGATTCTCAGGCATTTATTTTTGTTGAAAATAAAGAATAATCACAACACTTATATCATCGTGAGTGGTTAACATTCAACTTGTTATTGAAAACAGTATACATACCTTATTTTTTTCAAACCGCACTTATACCACAATTTCGGATTTTGTACTCGTGTAAACTACTGTAACTACGACTTGTATACTTAATGTCTATTCGACACGACTTTCGGTCAGTGGGTAGCCTTTTTCGCAGCAAGCTGACTTGACTCCCTTGTCAGTTGCCTTACCCTCTACTCCTTGATGAGATGAGACCCCTTTAGGGTATTTATGTTCTGTAGATGAGACGGCATGGCGCAACCGGACAGCGAGCGAGTCAGTGTTGCCAGGATGAAAACAAAAATCTATAAAATAACTACCTAAATTATACTTCTAAAATTATTTCTAACGCTTATAAAATTAGATTTATGACTTACTTCAACAATTCCTAACTGATTCCTACCATGGAGCAGGCCGTTCTTTTGTGCTCTTGTTCAAAAGGACATCCTCTTGAACTAAAAAAAATGGGGTGTGGTGTGGCTGTGTCATGGACACGGCCGTGTGCTGTACGTGAATACGTTTACGTAACGGGATTGATCCAGTGTCGATTTAAAAGTGATTTCATCATTCACTTGCAATTTGCACTTGCAATTTCAAACAACCACCCCAGCTGCAGATGTAGGTACTGGCACTGTCTCGTTGATCAGCTCGGCCGCATTCATTCTTTTACGCTCCTGGCACTGCTGGACTCGGTCATAATGGTGTTTGTGTTGGTTGGCACCATTCGATTGCTCCTGAAAGTTCGGGCCTTAATTTACAACCGTACCGTACCTATCTATACAATTTCTGTATTTCGATTTGGCTTTTTGACGCGTATAGGCCGACATTATATATTTTTGATATTATTTTTTATTTATTTTTACAAAATATATTCACTGTCACTATTTTACACTAATGTTTTGTATAAAATCGATAGATTTTGAGAGCTGACAAGTGAAACTAAACGAACGTCATAGCTTTTCCGAGTCAAAAGTTATATTCAATGTACTCTGTGGTTATACTAAACTAAGTGGAAATCTCGATACGCAGCAAAATGACCTCAAAATGGCGGCGTTTCCCCCTCCGCCACGCGCCATGCATCACAATCTTCACAAGAGGTAATGAATTCTTTGATCCTTTAGCTATCCAATGGTGTAATTGAATTGAGGGTAGAGATGACAGAGATGAAGCTGCAACACCAAACTGTATACCTCGATTTTGTTATCATTGGTTTTTTTTTTCTATGGAAATTTACTAAGCAATTTTAAAGACGTATTCACGTCAAAAAAAGCGGACAGAAAGCGGATGGAGATGAGTTACCATGTGGTATAAACTTCTAGTACGTAGCATCTCACCCAGGATCTAAATAAAACCCTCGTCATCGATCATGACAGGTAGTTTTGCCAATAGTGTCATGACATCGACAGTAATTTTGCCGATGACAAGTCGACAAGGACGAAACCAGTGATCTTTCGTGCCTCATAGCCACCCTCAATATACTGCGACAGTCGGAGGATTTGCCCTCCCTGAGCATGATTTACTTGGTCTAAAGCCAGCCTGCTCGAGGATCAGTTTAGGGTTGATTATGGACAGCAAGGGTCGCTGAGCGAGAACTCTCTTTGATAGCTCTTAGCGCTGCGACAAACGAGTAGGAAGGTCTCCGGAGGTGTGAACAGTCAGTGAACTATTAGTAGTTATTTGGGGGCGCGGCAGTGCCCCCGCCAAGACGAGCCAATCGAAGCGCAAGGGCACTACCTAGGTACCTTTTCTCGAAGCGCTTCGTCGTTTTTTTGAACCCTCATAACTTGGATTTGGTATGGTTTGGATTATACCCACTGACCTCTATTAAACAAGTTCTTGTATAATATAGGTCAGTACAATAGATATCCAGAGATATGCCTTCATTGCGGAATAGTAAGGAGTCCTAGTGCGACCGCTTATCTCCCACCCAAATAAAAAGTGTACTTACGACACACACTTAACATTTGAACACGCACACTAAGAAAAAAGCAGCTGTCACTATGCACTAAATCAATTTCTAATACCACACATACATAGAATGGGCGGGGCATTCACTTGTAAAGCCGGCTCTACACTCGCGGCGCGAACGGCCGCGACTAGACTACTGCGAAGCACGAGTGTAGATGTTGTTCACGCCTTCGCGTTCGCGCTTCGCGCCTTTCCCCGATCAGTGTCGGTTTTTTGGTCCGCGACAAAGGGTTTGCGACGCGCGAACGTGAACGCATCTACACTCGCATTTTTCGTCAGTAGCGGACAGGACATCGTAATGAGTGGTTGTGCGTGCGTTGGATTTTGTAAAAATGAATACTACATGGAATAATGAACTTGAACTGACACTCATTGAGTGTTATCAAGCTGAGCCGATACTCTGGCAGTCTAAACACAAAGACCATAGAAATAAGAATAAAGTTCATGATGCCTGGACACGCATAAGTGCTCCATCTCTTTTTTATTTGCTTCTTATCTTTAACACATAGATAATTGTAATAAGCAATAGCAAGCAGTGACACAGCAGCAGCAGAAATCACGTCGTCGTCGTCCATAGTCACGAACAAGACTGTGAAGATTTGCGAGTGTGGAGGGACACAGTTCACGCGTGGATCGCGCCATACATTCACGGCGTGAAATAACGGCGCGACTTCACGTGCGAGTGTAGAGCCGACTTAAGAGCACTTGCTATTTGCGAGCATTCAATGCACACGCATGCAATTAGGGAGTCGAAAACGATGGTCGATAATTTTTATCGATATTAAATTTTAGCACATTCTTGTATTATAATAAATTCGTTTAATTTTTTTTTTATATACCTACCTATCCGAAAATATTGTTTATTTTTACTAAAATAAAATGGGAATATTTTTTTAAATATTGTATTACCAAGCACTTGCTTGGTGCTTGGGGAAGGCCTATGTCCAGCAGTGGACGTCTTTCGGCTGAAATGATGATGATGATTGTATTACCGGTTAAGGGAACGATCTCTGTTATATATCATGCTGTATAATTATGTAATATATTACTTAATCTTAAAAAAAAAGATTTTACTCAAAAATGCCCACCTACATTCAGGTTTGGTTTAATTCATTTGGGTTAATGTTATACTCATCGTTACTACGTCTGATGCCGGATTGGAGCCGAGAGCGTAATAATACAATGTTCACGCGAGATATACGACATTTTTAACACATTTGTAAAGAAATAAAATAAAATGTGAAACCATCAGCAGTACCTATTATAGACAAAGATTTGACAAAATAGCGACGGACCGCGAATTATTTAATTCAAACTTCGAACCTTGACAGCTGCTCGACCATAAGAATGACTAAGGTGGGCTTGCAATTTAGGGATCAATACAATAATATTGCGCAAAATATATTTTTTATTTTCAACAATATTTAACCATCGAAATCTTCACTATTAATCTTACTCGGTCAATAATATTGCGGAATATTAATAATCGTCTACGGCCCCACCTTACGAAACCGCCAAATAGACAGATTTTAAACAATAATAATTGAATATTTTTGCATATCGAACACAAATGATTGATGACCAAAAATAAATAATTGGATGAAATGTAATATTTATTTATCATATTTAACTATAAATTAAAATTGTCAATTTTGTCAAAATGTTAGGCATAATATTAATTTAAGTTTTTACAAAAATAAAAATGTCTTAATTTTATTCAAACAACATTATATTAATAACTAATTTAACTCTTTTACTATACATGTAATACGAGAATATCCATCGAGTTCTGTAAAAAAACATTCAACTGCAATAATACGCATATCGATAAAATCAGCCGCAGGCACTCGATTGCACCTCTCTAAATCCAAAACGTTCGTTGCGTTCGGGAAAATTCGGGATAGTTCGGGCTAGTTCGTCTCGCTCCGGACGTAACATAATAAATCATTTAAAAATTGATTTAAAATATATAACAGTGACTTGTTTGTTTACTTATCGGTGGTAGGACACGCCATTTGTCTTCAGGTTGATGGTATTTGACCTATTTTTACATAATATAATGACTGCACAACTCGTCATTTTGGTTTTTAACGTATCAATAGTACACTGTACGCAATTGCAAAGCGACTGAATGAAGCGTACCTACAGCTGCCGTTCGAACTTATGACCAATTTTATAATATCGAGATCGAGGCGGCACGTGCCACGCCCCCAACCAAGGCATATCCCTCGATATCCGTGGTCAGTACCTACACAAAATTCTCGGGATATGATGTCAATAGTGGACTTATTAATTAAACAAATACAGTTTCAATTGCATAGCTCTTATACTTTACAGTTTATTGACAGATATATAAAACCCCGATGTCGTCATGATCATCAAAATTCTTAGGGTACTTCCTGAAGTCCTGGAAAGCTGAAATTTGGTATATAAGCTAGTATTAGTACACAAAAAAAAAAAACTTGCAAAAAAAATTGTCTTAAGCAACTTACAAAAAGAAGTGAAATCCCACCAAAACATATTCATAGTAGTACATAAAACTAAATAATACCATATTCATATAGTAAAATGTTGCCAAGACGAGACCATATTTTACGGCTCGCACTGTCAAAAAGTTATTAGATCTCATGCACAGAGCATGATCTCATGTAGAGCCAGGCTTCTAACTCTACGCGTCCTAACTCTACAAGCCCTAACTTCACAAACTCTACACTTTAGTCAAAACATGTGGCTTGGGCTTGGCTGTTTCGCAACTGTCACATGGGCGTAAGATAAAAAATGTAAATTCACTGTTCATTACTTTTCTGACACACAATGGTTTTTGTAGTAAGGAAAAGAGCAACGCGCGCGGGCGCGGGTGCGGCGGAATCCTTAAACGGAAAATAGTGGCCACTATTATCCGTTTTAAGGATTATAATAAAACTAAACAATGTAAAACTACCATTTGTAATAATATTAACGTATAAACTTGTGGAGCACAACTTAACGTGCTTATTTTCTGCATTTTCAATCTAAAATAAAAGAAATAACCAAAAAACAATGAGGGCGCCACTGCGCGGTAGGAGGCGTGTACGAATCTAACAAAAATAAGCAGTTTTTCGGTACATTTTGCGGGAAAATGATACGAAACCAAATCTAACTAATAATTACCACAGATAGATTGCTCCTTCATCTTCAAATATGGCTAAATTTTTATTCGAAAAGTTTGGTTTATAATATTGTAAAAAATTATTTCCGTCGCCTCTTCACACAAAATTGACGATATCGTAATGACTTTAGGTACATTTTTCTTCTATTTATTAACATAAATTTATGTATTTAAAAATATTTTATGTAAGCAGACATGTTCAACTCAAAATGATTGTATAAAGAACTATCAAAATGTTACCAA
Organism: Gortyna flavago; assembly: GCA_963669345.1. Lineage (NCBI taxonomy): Eukaryota > Metazoa > Arthropoda > Insecta > Lepidoptera > Noctuidae > Gortyna > Gortyna flavago. The sequence goes on along the minus strand of OY770128.1, from coordinate 6,833,499 downwards.
ATGGCTCAGAAAAAAAATAAAAATCGAGTCTATTTTTTCACATATTTAGCTGTAACATGTGAATCTTAATGCACTGTATTAAGGGTTATTTTACTGGTCACTGTCTTGCTTTATTACACAAAAATTTGTAATGAAATATTAGTCTGCGCTCAGCCGCCGTCGTGGGTGGACTCTGTGTCGGTTGTAAGCAGCAGCTTGTGCTGAAAAAGATCGCTGTACGGATAGAAAATATTTGACATACCAAACTTGATACTTCACGCATTCTGTATGACTATCGTATGAAAGATTTTATTCACAGTCTTATATTATTTTTTTAGAAGTAAGTAGGGATTATTCATATTTCGTTTCGGTCATGATGGAGTCACCTGAAGGTGTACTTCGAAGACTGCTACTGGAACTAAAAGACGAGCTGAGCTAGGTGTGCCGAGTTTGGGCTCGTCTTGTTAGTTATGTTGAGACCTTACCTTCGGAATTGATGAAGTGACCTGCAGGTGTACTTCGAAGACTGCTACTGGAACTAATAGACGAGAAGAGCTAGGTGTGCCGAGTTTGGGCTCGTTTTGTTAGTTATGTTGAGACCTTACCTCCGGACTTGATGCAGTGACGTGCAGGTGTACTTCGAAGACTGCTACTGGAACTAATAGACGTGCTGAGCTAGGTGTGCCGAGTTTGGGCTCGTTTTGTTAGTTATGTTGAGACCTTACCTCCGGACTAGATGGAGTGACCTGCAGGTGTACTTGGAATACTGCTACTGGAACTAATAGACGAGCTGAGCTAGGTGTGCGGAGTTTGGGCTCGTTTTGTTAGTTATGTTGAGACCTTACCTCCGGACTAGATGGAGTGACCTGCAGGTGTACTTAGAAGACTGCTACTGGAACTAATAGACGAGAAGAGCTAGGTGTGCCGAGTTTGGGCTCGTTTTGTTAGTTATGTTGAGACCTTACCTCCGGACTAGATGGAGTGACCTGCAGGTGTACTTCGAAGACTGCTACTGGAACTAATAGACGAGAAGAGCTAGGTGTGTCGAGTTTGGGCTCGTTTTGTTAGTTATGTTGAGACCTTACCTCCGGACTAGATGGAGTGACCTGCAGGTGTACTTGGAAGACTGCTACTGGAACTAATAGACGAGAAGAGCTAGGTGTGCCGAGTTTTGGCTCGTTTTGTTAGTTATGTTGAGACCTTACCTCCGGACTAGATGGAGTGACCTGCAGGTGTACTTCGAAGACTGCTACTGGAACTAATAGACGAGCTGAGCTAGGTGTGCGGAGTTTGGGCTCGTTTTGTTAGTTATGTTGAGACCTTACCTCCGGACTAGATGGAGTGACCTGCAGGTGTACTTCGAAGACTGCTACTGGAACTAATAGACGAGCTGAGCTAGGTGTGCCGAGTTTGGGCTCCTTTTGTTAGTTATGTTGAGACCTTACCTCCGGACTAGATGGAGTGACCTGCAGGTGTACTTCGAAGACTGCTACTGGAACTAATAGACGAGAAGAGCTAGGTGTGTCGAGTTTGGGCTCGTTTTGTTAGTTATGTTGAGACCTTACCTCCGGACTAGATGGAGTGACCTGCAGGTGTACTTGGAAGACTGCTACTGGAACTAATAGACGAGAAGAGCTAGGTGTGCCGAGTTTTGGCTCGTTTTGTTAGTTATGTTGAGACCTTACCTCCGGACTAGATGGAGTGACCTGCAGGTGTACTTCGAAGACTGCTACTGGAACTAATAGACGAGCTGAGCTAGGTGTGCCGAGTTTGGGCTCGTTTTGTTAGTTATGTTGAGACCTTACCTCCGGACTTGATGAAGTGACCTGCAGGTGTACTTCGAAGACTGATACTGGAACTAATAGACGAGCTGAGCTAGGTGTGCCGAGTTTGGGCTCGTTTTGTTAGTTATGTTGAGACCTTACCTCCGGATTTGATGGAGTGACCTGAAGGTGCACCTTCCAAAAAGTTATTTTTTACTTTGTAGTGTTTTTTTTTGAAAGTCCGATATTTTTTTTTTTATTGGAAAACAATTTTTATTTTTCATTTTTTATTTGAACCTGCCCAACACAAATTTAAATTACTTTAAGCAAAATTCATAAAGCTATACCTCATAAAGGTATACCTTATCCTGAGGCATACCTAATATTTATTCCTCATTTTTCATTATTGCACCTACCATTGTTTGTCTCTGCATCACCCAAAGGTTGACTGGTAGAAAATGCCTATGGCATTAAGTCCGCCTCTGTACATTTTTGTGTTTGAAGTATTAAATAAATAAATAAATACCTTATCCATTAAAAAATGAGTGAATTTGCAAATCCGTCTATAGATATATGACGGAGCTATGCCCGAACATACATAAAAAATAATTACTGATTCTTTTTTGAAGTCGGTTAATTATTACATCAATTCATAAACTTTTGTTTGAGAGAATTTGCTAATCCGTCTATAGAGATATGACGGAGCTATGCCCGAACATACATAAAAAAAAATACTCCTTATTTGAAGTCGGTTAATTATTAAATCAATTCATAAACAAAAAGGCCGTCTATATATTATTATGACGGAGTTATCTAACCTATCACCCTTACATAAAAAAAATATATGTATAAGCATCCGAATTGAGAACCTCCTCCTTTTTTGAAGTCGGTTAAAAATACTAAATAAAACGAATATAAATAAGCTTTTTTAAATTATATGTTTTCAAAAAGCTTGTCGCGCAAATTGTTAATACATAGGTACTTTGGCATGTACTTGCTTACCAATCAAGTAAGTAAATGGTATCTACTTTTATGAACATTTCACGGTACAAACTTTTTGACAACAACGCATAGTACCTAAGCTTAAAAAAATACATGCCTAAAAATTAAATAAAAGTAGGCTCAAGTATCAAGTCGTGTCAGTTTACTCATAATTTCGCCGCTTCGCGCATGTCGCTGTGTGTGTGAGCCGTGCACGTGTAGTAGTAAGACTCAATACCTAAAATTGAAGCGCGTCAATTCGTAAACGCGTCCTTATGATCCAATCCTACAATATCATGTCTAATATCGTACGGTTGTAACACTGACCTGTAATAAACACTTGTTTAATCTTGTTTAATAGAGGTCAGTGGGTTGTAAATAGCAAAGTCAAAGTCAAAGCATTTATTTCAAATAGGCACAGAAAAGGCACTTTTGAACGTCAAAAATTATTATGAAATAGATTTGATTCTATTCGCCCATTCCAAAAGGTAGTTTTCGTATGGAGAAGAATGGGCAAGAAACTCCACCGTTACTCTTTTAAAATGTTTTACACAGTGATGGGCAAAAAGTATTTAGATTAATAATTACAAATTACAGTTACATTGTAATTAGTAATTGAAATACTTTGTAACAGATTACTTAAGTAACTAATTGCAATGAGTACAAACTGTAATTAAATACAAAGTAATTGAATTGCAAGTTAATCTAATTACATTATAATAGATTACATAAGTAATCTGATAAAATGTAATTACACATTTATATAAGTATTGGGACATCTCTCACAAAAATGCCCTATTTAATACAGTTTTGACAAATACGAAAAAAAAACACATGAATATACAAAAAATAAAAATGTTATCATCTGTCAATCATTGTTTAGTTTTAAATCTTTTATTTGTTATAATTTTCACTATTGGCTGATAAAAAAAAATACATACGACTTGTAATCTTAAGAAAATGTTACGTGCTTACAATACAAAAGATTAGAAGTAACTGAAGGGGGCGGGTGAAGCGGGGTGGCTAGGAGCGGCGACGCACGGGCACAATGCATAGAACCCCCTGCTCCCCCGCACATTATACATACTACTTCCCGATGACGTCGTACGGGCCGCACTTGCAGTACCATCGCAACTGTGCGATGCAAACATGCGACATTTCATATTCAAAACAATTATAATATAATTAAATACTATGTAATTAGGTTACATTGTAATCAAATATTTCGTAATTAAATACATTGTAATTAATTTCATAGCACATCCAAAGTAATCTAATTACAATGTAATTGAATAATATGTAATTAAATTTCATTTTAATCAAATTATTATGTAATTCAATTATTAATTAGATTACATAAATAACTAGTTACGCCCATCACTGGTTTTACAATATTTTGCATAAGTACATCTACACCAAAGAGTACTTTGTATATACGGAAATAGAGAGCCATCTTGCGCGATTTGAACGATAACAGATTAAAAAAGCGCCCTCTGCGATTAAAATACTAAACTACATCCGTGTCAGTATTATAATCGCGCGACCTAGATCCATTCATGGTCCAATTGTTTTCTATAACAGAGATAATAAAATTATACCGATATAAGTATTCAAAATCTGTTTACTACAACATATTTAGATATTATTTAAATTACACACCCCCTTACTAATAAACGTATTATATCAGACGAATAGTTACACACCGATTTCTCTCTTTCAGTCGTCAGTAATTTGATTTTCGACAGAAGACAAAGCGTTGTGTAACTATACAGACGATACACAATGTTTATTAGTAAGGGGGATATAGGTACAACGAACGATCACAGCAGACAACGAACGATCACAGCATTCACAGCAGAACGACATCAAAACAACAACAGCCATTTTTGTTTATTACTTGCCAGTGCTGCCAGGGCATATATTTAAATATCTCTAAATTCTTACCAAAGTATGTAAGATCTTTTTATTTCAAAATTTTTTTCAGCAAAAATGACTTATCATCATGGACACGTATATATAATTTATTCTAACGAACCCTATATTTACAATAAACACTCTTTGCTTATCTCCAATAATAGAACTAATCAAACTTCTATGTAGCAAATAATGAATTAATTATGGCAACACATTCTTAACAGTACTACTAATATTATACCATTTATTTAGGGAGAACATTGTAAACCTTAGTGTAGTATTATATTTTGAATATTTTTTATTTTCCTATATTATACGCCACACTAGCGCCTCTGGTTTTACAATACTAAAGTAACAGATTATTATACTACGAAATTGTAAAGCTAATAACCAGCTGGAAATATCTTTTGTACATGTCATCTGTAATAAGTTGGGTTATCACAATGCTGTTGCAGGGTTTCTACGAGTAAGATTGTAAGGCATGATCTACACTAATATTATAAAGAGGAAAGATTTGTACCTATTTTTGTATGTTTGTAATGAATAGGCTCAAAAAGTACTGGGCCGATTTAAAAAATTCTTTCACCAATAAAATGCTACATTCTTCCAATTTGACATAGGCTACATTTCATTTTGAAAAAAATTTGGGATCCTTGGTAAAATTTGAACAATGTAACCGAAGGTGTAGAAAAATGAGTCTTAAAATGTCTTTCGTCGAATGCGCTGCCGAAACTATTAGCGATAGAACAAAATAATGTACAACAATATTGAAGAACATCATAATGTCTACAAAAAATTCCGCGGTAGCATATGTCCAACTATTGTAGTTATGTCACTACAACAACTTTTTTCATTTTAAACATTAATGAAAATGGTAACCAAATTCAAACCATGCTATTTATGTGTTTATATTAATCCTTATCCAAATAAATTATTTTATGGTCAAGACCATTTAACTACCTATAAAATAGTTTTTAAATTATATCCAAATTTCCAAAAATAAATAATTGTCTACCCCGTGCGAAGCCGGAACGGGCTGCTAGTCAATTATATAATAAATAATATGTGAAGACGATGCACCTAAAATAAAATTACTATACCACGATAGGTAAAAGAATTAAAAATGAAACCATGACACATAAATTAATTATCTGATAGATACATGGTGCTCACATATTTACAAATATGGTAAAATTAAAAGATTTTCATGCTAAAAAAAATACAAGTAATAAGTCAGGGTGTGAGTCAGAGCAACTACAGAATGTAAAACAATATCCAAAAAATTAGAATAAATTTACAATTAAATAAGCAACCAGTTTGATCTTGTGTAGACTCTAGATTGTCCTATGGAGCAGGACCAGCATGTTTCCAAGCGTTCTTATCCTGGCTCTGCAGTATAACTGGTCACAAAAAATAAGTCAATTATGAATCGTTAGAAACTCAGAAACGGTTCGATGGCAAAATCCATACTAATATTATAAATTCGAAAATAACTCTGTCTGCCTGTATGTTACCTTTTCACGCCTAAACCACTGAACGGATTTCGATAAAACTTGGCAGAGAGATAGATTGCATCCCGGGGAAGGACATAGGATAGTATTTATCGACATACCTGGCGGGCGAAGCCGCGGGCGAAAGCTAGTATGGCTATAAAAGCCGGACCGTTACCTTTCTATTAAATGTCAGTCGAGCCGGGCCGTCGCCGTGCCGTGCCGTTGTCGTCTCCCAAACGGCTCGAAAATATAATTTCCGATAGGGTTATTATATTTTCGTTATTATAGTTAATATTATATTATACAGGGTAAGTAATATATGATATAATTACTTAAAAACTATCATAGTGACCAGTGGTTTACTAAAGTTGCACCAAAACTCCATTAACAAATTTTTATTTTACAACCAATGTTTCTTAAACTACAAAGCACAGAGGCCAGCACATCAAGCTACCCCAATCTGTGAAATTTCTTTGATAGATTTTTAACTTTACTACATAGGAATAAGGTTCATATTCAATTGGGAAAATTTGACAGATTGGGGTAGGTTGATGTGCTGGCCTCTGTACAACTTTTCTTAAACAACTTATTCCGCAAATGTTTCATTTTATAATATAAACACTCGTTTTACAAACATTTATTTGGCAAACACTTCTTTTAACAAACGCATCAGATGATATTTAATCACTATATTTTTCATTTAGATTCATAATGATAAATCGTCCCGTCTAGGGTTAGGGTCTCCGTCAGCAGGTCGACGGAGCCCCGCTGAGCGGGCTCCTATTTCTGTCTGCAGGGTTTCAAGGAACTTAACCAACCGAACCTCGGGGTGCCCCTGACGTCGACCGTCTAGGATTAGGGTTTCTGTCAGCATCTGTTTGTTTGGGGGGTTTATTCCAAACGATTAATGATTTTCGAGGTAAATAAACTTTATATCCAATAACGTTATACGAAGTAAGTTTTAGAGCGTTAAAATATTATATGTAAAGAAATTATATCAACAGTTCAGTTGGTCTATCTCACGTTTATTATATCTTGTGAACGTTATTGAAATGAAAAATTACCAAATAACTATGTATGTTATGAGACGCACCTCTTATAAAAGTTTTAACACTTTTGGAAAATACATGGGTCCCCGTATTTTTACAGTAACAGCTGCGCAATGGGGCATATTATTTAATTATGCTTAAAATAAGTCGTTTTTTATGCAGAGACGTCAGGTCACCAGCACATCAAGCTACTACAATCTGTCAAATTTCTTTAATAAATTTTCAACTTTACTGCTGTAGCGTAAGGTTCAAAGTTGATTTGGAAAGTTTGACAGTTTCGGGTAAATTGATGTGCTGGCGTTTAAACAATACTTGGATAGTGACAGCTAGCTGTCAAATTCTTGGATAGGTGATGTGATATTATTATGTAGCAACATTTGAAGTGAACCAAGCCAGTGGCAGTTTATGTTTGCTACTGACCTCTATTAACCAAGTACGCATACCAGTACTTGTGAGTGATGTTTACCAACAAGAACATTATCAATCAAGCAAAATATCCTTGGAGCACTCCATCGCTCTTTTTTTTTACCGATTTTCATAAAGGAGGAGGTTATTTGTTCGATTCGATTTGTTATTTCATGTCTTTTAAGGTGAAAGCGCCAGGGTAGCCCGCGAAATTCAATTTTTTTTTACGTTTTTCGCATTTTGCTGGCCAGTACTAAGTTTTACGTTGATTAAAATATGAATCGCGGCCGTAACAAATATGTATTTACAGAATTATAATCATTACAGTCATCAAAACAACTCTCTAAGACGAAGTAATCCTACCGAATAACTATTTCATGAAATCTTGACATTTTAGGATTACACTAACATATCAAGTTGTATTACTAATTGTAATGATTATAATTCTGTAAAGACATATTTGTTACGGCCGCGAATCATATTTGAATCAACGTACAACTTAATACTGACCAGCAAATTGCAAAAAACGTAAGAAAATTTGAATTTCGCGGGTTACCTTAGCGCTTCGCCCTTAACCTTTTAACCGCCCGACTTCATATCATTTGTCGTGCCCCCAGCGCACGAAGTTAAAAAAAAAAAAACGAAAAAAATACCTGATAGAAAACAGCGTAATTACCTAAATAAAAAAGCAGATTATACGACCCTGGCGAAATGGACCCGAAAATATTTGTCGGATTAATCCGACGTAAGCGGTTAAAAGGTTAATGTTTCTACTTTGTCTGTGGCTGCTTAGTTTTTGGTTTAGAATGTATTTTTAATTAATTTTCATGGACTTTTTACACTGACCTTTAATAGACAACTTGTTTAATAGAGGTCAGTGACTTTTTAAGTGTATAGTCTATGGACATAAAGTTAAATAATTACTTGTTTAAAATGAGATGGAACTTAGGTAATCCTCTCAGAACTTAAGGTAATCCTATTATTGAATATATTAGTCACCGCATAATATAATGATACCATAATACCTATTACTCAAATATTAGTGAACCGATTCATATTAGCTACTCAATCTGATACTGATAATACCTGCGATTATACAAGTACGCTGGACTTCATACTATCGATGACAACTTAAAGACATTTGATTTTCGCCATTTTGGCGCTGATAGTAACGTGAGGTACCGTGGACCTAATATTAGAGATGGGACATATCCTTCGATAAAAAAATAGTATGAACTTTATCGATCGTTATAACCACGGAGAATAATTTATTTCATAAGAGAAAAATATCGAATCACTCCCAGTTATTTTTATGCTTTATTTTTAAGTAATAGAATAATTGCTCTGCAAAGGTTAACTGAAAATTAATTAGGGCGTGGCCAGATCGCAAGCTATAAACTAGTGGATAGTGTCCTAGTAAAGTGCATGACGGTCAGATCAGCGAGCTTTAAATGTGAGGATAGGTTTAAAACTTAGCCTAAAAACTAATATGGTTGAACTAATATCTCCTGGTTCAACTACACTAGTTTTACAAGCTAAGCTGGGGTCACATTAGTTCGCAAAGTGAACTAAAAACTATTGAGCTATTATGTTGCCATTTCGCTCTATCCTAGTAAATCAAATGGCAGTTGTATTCTTCGTGAGCTATATTGCATTACATTTAATTAATAGCCATTACTTATAATAGTTACTTTTAGTGTTTAATTTAGAAGAATTGAACCATGTAAACAAAAAAGTTAACCATTCAACAAACAGCGTCCATGCAAATTCAATCCAATTCACTCAAATTGAATGCCAAAAGTAAACCGTGTTACATTACCTTACCATGTAGTCATTACCAGCCGAAAGATGAGGGATTCCATTTTCATTATTGGGTATTTGGATATACACTATATATACTATATACTAATGGAAAAAAAAAACACAATAAATAACAAAGTGAAAAATCAAATCATTTATTTCAAATTAAAATAGAACTGATTCTAGTCGGCCCTTCCAAAAGGTAGTATTGGTCGTATGGAGAAGAGTTTGTTTAATGAAACAGGACTCCAATTTTCCATTTTCATGTTTTTCAGCCATATCTGCTTAGTTGAGTTGATGGGAAATCTGAAATTAAGTATTTAATTGAAGTAAAAATTATTAAAGCATACAGTACATTGTAGATGGCAAGTTTTATTTCGATGTTAGGTCTTTATTTCGGAAACAAGTACACATTACATATAATATTTATCTTTAGGAATTAGTATTTGCTCATTTGTTTTACCTAATCAAATTGCAGAAATTTCTAGCGAGATTAAATTTCAATTTGAAACACGTACTTAAATTTAAAATTATTCACTGTCTGAAGAAAATTATCGATTGTATTCAATAAATGTGAAAACTGTGCCCTAAATATGATGAGATATTAATGAAAACATTTATTCTTAACATAAAATAGTATTAAAAATGCTCACACAAGCCATCGAAACATTTATAGTCATGAAATTCACTTACTTGTGCAAGGTTATTCCGCTGCCTTTTTGATAGCGAGTTTTACAAAATGCGCATCCTTTCATAATAAAAATGTTCTAAATATCACGTAATGAACAAAAAATACACAAAAATAGTCGTATTCCACGATTTATTCATAAATCATCAGAGACGAACCAAACAACTCAACGTCCATTTGAAAGAAAGTGCCAATTTTAGTTCCTGAGTACCTCAAGAGGGGCGCTTTGAATTGGCAGTATGGCACACAGACAGAACTACTGTCATTTCGTAGAGTATATTTAGTCCAGCGTACCTGCGTACTTGTTTAATAGAGGTCAGTGGTAATATCCGAATACAATATGGAGTCGCTGTGAGCTTTGCATTTGGTCACTAGTCACAACAAATATTTTAAACTAATATCCGTTTTAGCTAATACTAGACAATGCGACAGAAACAAGTGACCAAATGTAAAAAAAACTGTTTTCATTGCTTGCCTACTTGGTAACCAACTCAATAAGCAGCTTTCATACGAAGCCCGACGTGTATAACTATGTCTTTACAATACAGTTTAGGTGAGTCTAGTCATCTCGCTCACTCGTCAGCCTATTGTTTGACTAATATCTGGTGAAACCTGTTACTCTATATTGCATATCCTAATTCGTCATGTTCACCGCAAATAAACGTTTTTATAATATGAATATTATATGGCTTGTATTATGATACCTGTACCTATTACGAATATATTAGTCACACCTACTCTAAAGTAAAATCTTGTACCTTTTTGATACCTAGTTTATCAATTATCTATCTGTGGTAATATTTACAAAATGGAGTTGAGAATTGTGTTCATCTGTTGAAAAATCTATGGTTTGCTTGACCGGCTCCGGCTCGATCGATATTTTGCTTCTTAGGGAGGCGTCTTGTGCATTTTGAAAAGGATTGCATTCAGTGTTTAATCAAGGATTTGTTTCAAAATCAATCGTCCAAAATGGTATGTAAACATTGTTTTTTATTTTTTGATTTCTTCTGACTGATTTATACATAATATTTATATGATTAGAAATTGTTATTACCGTTTATTTCCCAAGCTTGTGGTTGATACCGGGAAAGCCGGCAAAATTTACTGCACTACAAGATGACACGAAATTTGTATCTAAGAACATGAATCTACTCAAGTGTAATAAAAATAACAATAGCAATATTTATTTTCAGACGATCGGGAAGAATAATAAAATGCAACAGCATATTAACTATAGGGTTAGAGTAATACTACAAGATTCACGAACGTTTATTGGAACTTTCAAGGCGTTTGATAAACACATGAATTTAATTTTGGGAGACTGCGAAGAATTTAGGAAAATTAAATCCAAAAATAGCAAAACTGCAGATAGAGAAGAGAAAAGGACATTGGGATTTGTTCTACTACGCGGTGAAAATATTGTGTCATTAACAATTGAAGGTCCGCCTCCACCAGAAGAAGGTTTGCCTCGCGTGCCAATCCCGGGCGCTATCGGAGGGCCCGGTGGTGGCCGTGCGGCAGGTCGTGGGGCTGGACCTGCGGGCGCTCCACCTGGCTTACAAGGACCTGCCAGAGGCGTTGGTGGTCCATCTCAACAACATATGGCCCCTGGCTCTCGAGGGCAGTTGTCTGCCCCACCACAAATGCGTGGAGGACCCATGATGGGAGGACCACCTCCAGGCATGATGGGAGCTCCTCCGGGAATGGGCCGTGGCGGGCCTGGAGGCCGCGGGCCTCCGGGAATGCGACGCTATTAAAATCAGTGCAACGATGTGTGACACCGCATCAAGTGAAATAATCACTGTGTGTTGTTCATGTAATAACACTTTCCTTTAAACTAAAGGTACCCATAAACATTATTGGTTAAAACTTTAAAAATTAATGCAGGGTGGGAATCAATTTCAATACCTAAGGCCATGCACATTTGGCTGTTGGAGAAAATCATTCCAACCCTAAGAAAACCCTCTTGACTTATCAGCCTGATTTTTTTTTGCATATGCCCACATATCCAGTCCTGTTCAGATAAGCTCCTCAATATATGGTAGGATTATGAGTTAAAGAATCTTTAAAACCGAAAAGCTTGTTGGCAATAGAATAAGTCATGTGTCTCGAGGTATTAGCATTAAAACAATTCTCAGATTGGTAGATATTGTAATCAATTAATGTATGTACTCTTTAATAATGTTGAATGACAACCATGCGTTAAGAATGTATGTAGTCAGTCTTATTTTAATATTGTCTAATGACAACCATATATGTAAAGATGGTCTTAGTTTTCATTCATACCTATTATAGTTTTTAAGCAATTCAATTTGTTTTTATTTGAAACTAAACTACTGAGGCCTGCGGGCTTTGTTTTTAGCATCCTGCTTCGGATAGGAGATGCCTTGTTGACTTGTGCAGAAAAGGTTAAGGCGACGCCGACCTAGTGGTGCCCTCGTTGTTTGGTTATTTCTTTTATTCTAGAATGAAAATGCAGAAAATGAGCATGTTAAGTTGCGCTCCACAGGATTATATGTTAATATTATTACAAACTGTAGTTTTACATTGTTTAGTTTTATTATAATCCTTAAAACGGATAATAGTGGCCACCAATTCCCGTTTTAATGATTACATTTAAAAAAAAAAACAATTTTCATGATTGCACCTGCCACTGTTTGTCTCTGCATCACCCAAAGGTTGACTGGTAGAAAATGCCTATTGCATTAAGTCCGCCTCTGTACATTGATATGCTTGAAGTATTAAATAAATGAAACTAAACAATGTGAAACTACCGTTTATAATATGTGGAGCACAACTTAACAAGCTTATTTCCTGCATTCATTCAAAAAATTCTAAAATAAAAGAAATAACCAAACAAACGATGAGGGCGCCACTTCGCGGTCGGCCTTTGGTCGGCGCCGTTTATAAGAGATAAAACCGCATATTTTGAAACTCGCGACTACTCGCAAGGGAATCAATATGGTTCAATGTGGTAATATTCATACCTTTTTCAGTAACCATTTACAGATCTGGTTCAAATTTAATTTTTGTACCAGATTTCTAAATAGTGACTAAAAAGATTTTTAAGTAAATAAATAACTTTGATAAAAAAAACTTGCCATCATTCATCAGAAGACTTTTGTAAAACTGCTGCAAGGCTAGTGTAGGTATTTCAGTTACTTTATAAAATAAAAGGGGTTAAAGGGAAATATTTTATAAAAAAAAGGGATGCAAGGGGGCACATTTACCATCTCAGTGCCCCAAGTCAACCTCACCTGCACGTGGTGCATCCTGCTGAACAACAAACGAGGCTCTGACAACCGACAAATGGCGGTATAACCATGTCATTTCGCAGCTAAATGGCCCAGATTAGTGACGGGCAGCAGCGTCACTAGTACGAGAAGCTGCGACCTGCGATCGCCAACCCGCATGCCCACTATGCCCAGCGTGGCGATTATGGGCAAACCCTCCAATGGCAAGCTACAATCAACCACGGCCCCAGTTCCCGGCCGCCTTGCTATTCCTGATTTTGGCGGCGATCATGGTAACGGTAAGGTAGGGGGTGCGAAGAATCCCCGGGTTACGAATGGCCGCCAAACCCAACTGACCTTAGCGACGTATAACGGACGCACGTTACGGCTCGACGAACACCTAGTGCAGCTGCTCGAGGAAGAACTCGGGAAAATAAGGTGGCACATACTTGGGTTGAGTGAAGTCCGAAGAGAGGGGGAGGACACAATAACCCTTGAATCGGGTCACCTTATGTATTTTCGAGAGGGAGACCAGCTATCCCAAGGCGGAGTCGGGTTCCTGGTAAATAAATCCCTTTGTAACAACGTTGTGGCAGTCTCCAGTGTGTCGAACAGGGTAGCGTACCTCGTAGTGAAGCTAACCGAGAGGTATAGCCTCAAGGTTGTTCAGGTTTACGCACCGACCTCGGCACACTCGGATGACGAAGTGGAGGAAATGTTCGAGGACATCTCCAAGGCCTTGCATTCCACCACTAAGGCCCACTACAACGTTCTCATGGGAGATTTTAACGCTAAAGTGGGAGTACAGAACTGCAGCGAATCGGTAGTAGGATCCTACGGGTTTGGTAACAGAAATCATAGGGGGCAAATGCTTGTCAACTTCCTTGAGAAGGAGGGGCTTTTCTTGATGAATTCCTTCTTTAAGAAACAGCCCCAAAGGAAGTGGACGTGGCGAAGTCCCGACACTATGACGAAAAATGAGATAGACTTCATCATGACGGATAAAAAGCATATATTCAGGGATGTCTCTGTGATCAACAGGTTTAATACCGGCAGTGATCACAGACTTGTCCGAGGCTCTCTGAATATCAACTTTAAGCTAGAGCGATCTCGTTTGATGAAGTCTAGGCTCCGTCCAAACATGTTCCAAACTATGCTAGGATCTGAAGCGTTCCAGTCAGACCTGGAGAACCGATTCGCTGCCGTGGAAACCACAAATGACGTTGACCAAGAGCTCGACCAAATAGTAGATATCCTCAGGGAGGAAGGTACGCGATTTTGCAAAATGCGGCGTACGGGCAAGAAGTCCAAACTTTCGGAGGAGACTCTGGAGCTTATGACTGAACGACGTGAAAACCCACCTGTCACTTCGTCAGAACAACGGGCCCTCAACAAAAAGATTAGAACATTGGTACGACGCGACCTCCGACTCTCCAATACACGCTCTATAGAGAAAGCGATTGAGGAACATCGGGGGTCGAAAGTGTTCGTCCAATCACTAGGGAGGAGCCACCTGACGAAGTTGACCAAATCTAGTGGGGATATTGTCGTTTCGAAGCCGGAGATCCTTTCGGAAGTCGAAAACTTCTATGGCCAATTGTACGCATCGCATGCATCTGGCCTGATCCCGAAAATGAGGATTCGAGAGCCACCCTAACCCGCCACTTCACTGAAGACCTGCCAGAAGTCAGCCAAGACGAAATCGAGGCGGCTCTTAAACAGCTTAAAAATGGAAAAGCCCCTGGTGAGGACGGGATTACGACCGAGCTCCTGAAAGCGGGAGGAAGTCCTGTGCTGAAAGAGCTTCAGGAGCTCTTCAACTCTGTCCTGTTCTCTGGGAGAACTCCAGAAGCGTGGCGAAGGAGCGTAGTAGTTCTTTTCTTTAAGAAGGGTGATCTAAAGAACTACAGGCCCATTTCGCTCCTTAGCCACGTATATAAGTTGTTTTCAAGAGTCGTCACGAATCGTCTAGCGCGAAAACTCGACGAGTTTCAGCCACCGGAACAGGCCGGGTTTCGAGGAGGATTTAGCACCATAGACCACATCCACACTGTGCGACAAATTATACAGAAGTCAGAAGAGTATAATCGGCCCCTATGTCTTGCCTTTGTGGACTATGAGAAAGCTTTTGACTCTATTGAGACTTGGTCTGTTTTGGAGTCTCTGCAGCGATGCCAAGTTGACTGGCGATACATCCAAGTGCTGAGATGTCTTTATGAAAACGCGACAATTACCGTCCAAACTCAGGACCAGCGAACTGAACGTATCCCACTGCGTCGAGGGGTGAGACAAGGGGACGTAATTTCCCCGAAATTGTTCTCTAACGCATTGGAGGATGTGTTTAGGACCCTGAACTGGGAAGGACGCGGCATTAACATCAACGGCGAGTACATCTCACACTTGAGATGATTTGCAGATGACATCGTCATACTGGCTGGATCGGTGCAGGACCTGCAGCAGATGCTGGACGGCCTAGTTGATTCTTCTGTACGCATTGGTCTCCGGATGAACTTGGACAAAACCCAGGTTATGTTCAACGATCACGTCACTCCGGGACCGATTGCTGTCAATGGCGGTGCTCTCAAGGCTGTTCAAGAATACGTTTACCTCGGGCAAACTCTGCAGTTTGGTAAGAACAACTTTGAGAGGGAGGCTAACAGAAGAATTCAGCTGGGCTGGGCAGCGTTTGGGAAGCTCCGTCGAGTCTTCTCGTCGCGTATTCCACAGAGCCTAAAGACTAAGGTCTTCAATCAGTGCGTCCTGCCAGTTATGACTTACGGAGCCGAAACGTGGACACTCACGGTACGGCTGGTCCATAAATTCAAGGTCGCTCAGCGAGCTATGGAACGGGCTATGCTTGGAGTCTCTCTGAGGGATCGAATCCGCAACGAGGTGATCCGGCAGAGAACCAAAGTTGTCGACATAGCTCACAGAACAAGCACGCTGAAGTGGCAATAGGCCGGCCATATTACATGACGTCAGTTTAACGATTCAATTTAGGCCGTGCCATCTGGATACCTAGGTACCACGAGCTCTTAACGCTCATTCACCTTCAACGATCCAAATGCCGCTGAGCGTATTGGACGTCATGGTACGACTGTGAACGATGCAGTTTAAGAACCTAAACTGAAATGTCTTGCTTTTGAATCGTTTTTAAATAGATCATGGTAGGCCTCCTGTTCAGTTTAGGTCCTAAAGTGGATCGCGTTAAGAGCTCGTGGTAGGTATGCAGCCCTTTCGAAGTTCCGATTTTGAATTCGACCTCAAAGATAAACACGTTCGGAATTTCGTAATAACTAATGAAATTTTGCAAAAAGATACTTAATTAGGTAGTGTCTTTTAATGTAATTTATTGAAATTTTAACTTATTGTTGTATTTAAACGAAAATAAGTATTTACTGCAAATAAAACATACTTAACCTGTAAATATTTATTTCTAGTTTCAATATCATCTGCCTAGCCTTTTCCCAACTATGTTGGGGTCGGCTTCCAGTCTAACCGGATGCAGCTGAAAACCAGTATTTTACATGGAGCGACTGCCTATCTGACCTCCACAACCCAGTTACTGGGTAATACGATACCCCTTGGTAAGACTGGTTGTCAGGCTTTCGGGTTTCTGACTACCCGTAACGACTGTCAAAGATCCACGAATGGCAGCCGGGACCAACGGCTTAACGTGCTTTCCGAGGCACGGAGGGGTCTCGATATGTAAAGATGGTCACCCATCCACAGACCAACCGCGGCAAGCGTAGCTTAACCTGATCGATCGACCTGTGCGGCTGTTATTATTTAGCCACGAGCCCCTCTAGTTTCAATAATGTTACGTAATATATTTTGAATAATAAAATATCATGGGTGCTATTTCCGAACACGCCTTAATTTAAATAAAAGAGCGGGTATAAAATTTCGTGGCTGGCTGGAGTTGAATAAGTTAAAAAATATTAAAATAATCGTAAAATATGAGTGAAACTAGCGACGAGAACAGTATTTTAACACCGGAAGAGTTAAAACAACAAGTTATTAATGCAGAATTAAGTTTCCTACCTGAGAAGTCTCGCGAGAAATATCTGAAAGCAAACCATGTCTTTAATGAATGGAGACTTACAAAGGGCGTAAGTAAGCATATATTTGGTACCTCTACCTACAATGTTAATTATTTAGATTCACAATAAATAGTTATTTCAATCTATTCCTGTTTATTATTTTGTCTCCTAAAGTGTTCTCGCTGCTGAAGTGAAAAGTTAGGTAGGTATGTGTGTTACACGAGAGCAAAGTTTTTTGCATCTCGTGCCTTTGAATCCCTCGCCACACTCAGGATTCAAAATCAGCACTCTCAGCAAAAACCGACTTTCCTCTCTTGTTGCACAAATAACTATACCTAGTTGTTAAAAATAAAAAAAAATACTTGAAAATTGCAATTCTTCTAAACCCATGGACAAGCAGACAGACCAAAAGTGGTGAATGGTTGCACACAGGTATTAGATGAAGTTGTAGAAATACAAGTTGCTTACCAAGAACAACTTTTTAAGTATTTTTTGGTCTAATTGCATTCTACTATTGTAAGTGAATCGGCAGTTTCCTGGATTAGTAGATTTGGAATCTAATAAACATTTAGGTAGGTATATTAGTATTTGCGATATAGATATATATACATTGAAGTGAATATAATAAATAAAAACCGGCCAAGTACGTGTCGGACCACGCACAATGAAGGGTTCCGTAGTTGGAATGAATTTATCCCAAGAACAAACTTAACATTGTAGTTGAAAAACATGTTCTCCCATACATTCCAACTGAAAATGTAAGTTTGTACGCACAATATTGAGAGATTTACTATGTTGTTTCAAGATCATAGACTTCTTATTAATTTTCCTGTAATCTATAGGTATAGAACTATTTTCTGTATTTTTTTCAAAATTTTAGGTTCAGTAGTTTCGGAGATAAGGGGGGGGGAATGGTAAAGAAGATTGGCAAAACCCCATGTACTTTGAGTGTCGCCTTTATATCTCGCGTGCATTGGTGAAACCACCCGAAACAGATGGATCTAAGGCCTAATAACATAAAGTGTAATCATAGCATATTTTTTTGTAATGGGATTTTGATAGAAAATCGTTTTAAAGATTTACCATTTAGGTTAGGTTATGTCATATGTGTGTTGTGAAATGTGTATCGATATGATTGATTATTGAGCAGATTAATTCATTTTAGAATACAATGCACATACCTACATGTTTTAAGTATAATATATAGTAACGCTTTTCCTTTAGAAACGTATAGGATGTCGTGTAAGGTTGTTACCTACACCAAAAGGTTATGCCTTTGAATATTGCTGAATCATCAGGCGAACCGTACCTACCTATACTTGTTTGCCAACTCTATATAACATAGGTACCTAGGCTTCTAAAGCACCGCATTCATACATAATATTAGGTATGTATCCCTAGCAATATAAGCCAGGTCCAGCAATAAGGTAGGTAGGTAGGTAATGTAATATGTCATTTTATAAAATGAAACAAAGGCTTTTTTCACAAACATTTATTAAGTAGGTACCTACCTATTTATTATTTAACAATTATGTGTCTAGCCTGAGTAAAACTTGGTCAAGGAATTGTGCAGGTGGAGTTATATTATCCTGGTGACGCGCGTAGCCCAGGTACCATACCATGCTCATTACGTGAGAGCAACATCCCACAGTGCGCAAACCAACAATGCTATGATATGATATCGCTCAGGATTCCTGCATTCAGCAAACAAGCAGTGCCTTCTAGTTTCAGCAGCTCGTCTAATGTTTGGCAGTGTAATGTATTGCTGCTGTGGTATTTCCTGATTTCCAGATTGTTGCACTGGATTTTCTTCTGGAATTTCAGATAAAACCTGGTGGTTCGCAAGCTCCCAACAGGTGTGGCACACATAATCGGTGTCCACAATCTAAAAAGAAAGTACTTACAATTTAATTTTCATTGAATTTTCAACTTTAACTTACTGAAACAGCCAAAAAATTATAATTATAATAGCCTGTAACTTACATTTCTAGGATATGTCCACAGCTTTATTACTCTTTTAAAATGTTCACTTTGTGAAGACAGACCATGCCAGTTTTCTGCAGACAGCAGCTGTATATCACAATTCACACAGCAATCTCCAATTTCCTCATGTTGAGGGCTTTAGTGCGGGGATATAGCCATATCCTCTGAAGCACCACTGTTAATTTGGGCGTTTTGGGTGTTAGTGTTGTGACGCAATATTCTTTGAGCTCGTAGCCAACATGGCCCACATGCTTCATCAGTAGGAATAAGCTAAAACAATAATTAATACAATTAAGTAATATTTATTACAACAGAAAGAATAAAAAAATATTTTTATAAAGACAAAAAAATATATTTACTTGACGGTGCTGTATCCACTGTGAAACGATTGCAGCAAGTTGTTGTTCTTCATCAGTACTATTTTCTCTCAGTACTAAACAACTTCTGCTTCTTAGAATGGAACGGCCACATCCAACACAAACATTTTGATGTCCAACTTGTCTTTCAGGTGCAACTTGGTTAGTTGCATGACTTGCAAATTCCCAACAAGCCTGGCAAACGAAGTCAGCATCAGTTGTCTGCGAGTAACATAATAATAAAAAACTGTTAGCCTCTGTAACACTGAATAGCCTAGTCAAGCACACACTTAGAGGTTGAATACATCACTGTCTGTATTCATTTGGATATTTTTAATTACAATAGTATCCAGTTATATTGACAGCGAAATATCAAAAAGAAAACGAGTTGGCGATCAGCGAGCAGAGTGTGTAGTTCCGATAGTTTTGTCGCTGGGCTATCAGAGAGTGTCCAAGTGCGATGGGCGATTACTCGCACCACTTGCTCGGGGCGGTCAGTCCCACAGGGGTTAGTCTGGTTGGTGTGTCGGCGTGAGCTCTGACCGCCAAGCGAGCATCGTTGAGCGAGTAACGCTGAGCGAGCATTATTTTTTATAGCTCTTGTCGCTTAGCGAAAAACCAGTCTAGCGAGTCCTCGCCGGCAGTGTGAACAGTCTGCAATCAACTAAGTATTAATATTTGCATCTCTTTTGTTTACACGAAATGTATATCTATTGTACGTTTCTTGAGCGAGAAAATAGTCGATAGTTAGTCGCTCCTCGCCGGCGGTGGGACAACTGCCTTATCAACTACTATAAATTAATCGTCAGTAACTGTGCATTATTTTAAAATTAAGTACCTGAATATTTTTACTCACCTCCCTTGGATAAGTCCATAGCCTTATAATATTAAGGAGGTCTTCGTTTCCGTTTGAAAGACGATGACGAGGTCTCGTCCACCGAAGTTCGCAGTTAACACACCAGACGTTAGACCGAGACAAGTTTATAATAACAAATAGAGTCCTGTCTCAAAAACAGTGTTCACTATCACAAGTACTCAACACGCTGGAACTTGAAAGCTCAACTGAACGCGGAATAAACAATGCAAGTAAACACTAATCAGTTGGAAAGTAAACAAAAACAGACGCCAAACAGATCGCAAGGATAGTTACGTAAAACGACTGTGACATGACAGTCATGACAGATCGCAGGATGACAGTTTTTTTTTTTTTTTTTTTTTTTTTTGTTGTGGCACTAGTTGTACTTTGTGCCATTTTCAGGTAAAAATTTGGGAAACAGGGAAATAAAAAACGGAACGGAAAGGATTACAATGATAGGAAATATGGATCAGGCAAGTCATTCATATAATATATTATGTATTATGTACATTATAATAAATAAACTAAAGTTTAATATCATTTTTATACAGAAAAGAGGCAATTAAATCATAATAAATTATTGGGTTATGTAATAAACAAATCATACGAGTGGGGAAAGGGGTTTTTAAACTAATAAGGGAATCAAGGAAATCAGAACGGTCATGACGAGAACATGAAAAAAATATATGGTCCAAGGTACCAACATCTTCCCCACATTCACACATGTTATCCTCTACAATACGGAGCTTGGCAAGATGATAAGGAGTACATACATGACCCAAACGCATACGAATGATTTGACTAACAATCAATTTGGAGCACTCAACCTTGAAAAACCACGGCTTAATAGGAATATGAGGTTGTATAAAGTAATAACATTTTCCTTTTGTTTGTGCGCTCTCTCCCCATGAGATACTCCAGGCATTGCGAAGGTATGACTTGGGTAAATTAATGATATCATGGGAAAAATTTATATAAGGAAAAGTGTCTCCATCATTGACAGCCTCCTTGGCTAGAACATCCGCTTTGTCATTTCCTTTTATGCCACAGTGGCTAGGAATCCAAACAAAATGTACAGATTGCCCCTTCAACATTAGCTCATATAACACATTTTTAATATCAAATACAACGGGATAGAAAGCCTTCATTTTAAATGGGAACTTCTCAATTGCCTGTAACGCACTCTTAGAGTCGGAAAATATAACAGTATTTTGTAACTTGGCTAACAAAACATATTCTAGTGCCTTAAATAGGCCAAAGCACTCCCCTGTAAAAACGGAAGACTCCGGAGGTAGTTTTATTTTTTGAATAAGCTTATACTGTACATGATAAACTCCGACACCTACACAACTATCTAGCGTTTTAGAAGAATCTGTAAATATTAGGTGCCAGTCTTTCCATTTATTATCAATATTACTGATAAATTTAGGATTCGCTCCAGAATCAGTTTTGGCGATACCCATATCATATGTTATTTCAGGCTCTAAAAGTAGAGAGTCAAAAACGTTATCATTAAATATTGCTAGCTTTGGTGCATTATGCACAGGCGATTCAAGTAACTTAAACTTCCTGTAACTAGTAATTAAACAAGGAACAGATTTGCATCTCCAATAGTTGGAGCTTTCAATCAAAGAATTTAGATTATCTAGCCTAATGATCAATGGATGGTTGGAAAATTGCATGATTTTAAATACAAACCTATCAGCTAACAGTTGTCGTCTTAAATATAAAGGAGGTTCACCACACTCTACTTGCAACGCATTTAATGGACTCGAACGCATTGCACCCGAAATTATTCTGAGAGCTTTAGATTGAATATTATCTAACTTTTTGAGCCATTTTTTACTACCACCTTCTAATAAAAAGGTACCATAATCCAAAATACTACGAATTATAGCATTGTATAACAATTTCTGGTTAAAAGGGTGAGCACCCCACCACACACCCGAGAGGCATCTCATAATATTCAACTGCTTTTCACATCTATCCACTATATAACTTAAATGAGATTTACCTGTCATTTTCTTATCCAAAATTAAACCCAAGAATTTAGCTTCCTCCCCAACATTTAGAGTATGATTGCAATAGGAAACTTTAGGTGGCGGAAAATCCCGTTTTCTAGAAAAAACTACTACAGAACTTTTGTTAGGTGATAAATCCAGCCCATTATTATCAAGCCAAACCTTTAATGACGTAAGGGATTCTGTTAATGCATTACATGCAGTTGGGATAGACATGTTTATTGAATAAATAAGTAGGTCGTCAGCGTATTGTAAAACACTAACGATACCATTTAAGGATGCCTCAAGATCATGTGTATAAATGTTATAAAGTAACGGGCTAAGTACAGACCCTTGAGGTAATCCCTTATAAACAGTTCGTGAAAGTCTTGAACCTTGGTTAGTTATTACAAATATAAAGCGAATAGATAAAATATTAATAATAAAATTAACTAAAATTGGCGGCACCTGCAATTTCATTAGTTTATTTTTGAGCACTGCTATGATTACATTGTCATATGCTGCCGAAACGTCTAAAAATGCAGCAACCACCGATAAATTATTAGAAAAGCCCAAATTGATGTCTGTGGTAAAGATACTTAAACTGTCTATGGTACTTTTAGATTTACGAAAGCCGTATTGAGAAATCGAAAGCAAATTATTTCTTTCAATATGCCATTCAAGACGGTTCTTAATCAGGTGTTCTGCAATTTTAGCAATAACCAAAGATAAGGCTATAGGTCGATAAGCAGCCGGATCATCTGGAGATTTTTCAGGCTTTAGTATAGGTACTATTTCTTGAGTTCGCCAAGAGGTAGGAATGTTCCCAGAAATCATTATAGAATTAATTATTTCTAAATAATATAAAAGTGAGGAATCTCCCATATTTGAAAAGAAAGCATAAGGTATTCCATCTTCTCCAGGACAAGAATCTTTAACACTCGACAATACCCCTTTAAGCTCGTATAAAGTAAAAGGTAAGTTTAAACTATTCGATTCTTTTATTCCAGGATATAATACACAACAAGGCATCAAAGAGTTTTTTTCAGGAGCTGTTGCAGGGGCCAATCTATCAAGAAAATCGTCAGCTAAAGCTGGAGACAACTGAACACCACAACGGTTTTGATTAAAAGCATTCCTAAAACGCTTAATGTTACTCCAGACCTCTGAAGGACAAGTTCTAGGAGAAAGGGAGGCACAAAATGATCTCCATCCCTCAAATTTCCTTTCCCTCAAAAAATCTCTAGTCTCATTAATTATACCAGTAAGTTTATTTAAATTTTCTTCTGACATATCCTCACCATACTCTCTTTCCGCTTCCTTTCTTCTTCGTACTGCATATGAACATTCAGTATTCCACCAAGGAGGCATAGGTAAATTGTTTGTACGGGAACTTTTTACAGGGAAAATCTCATCCGCTACTTCAAGCATGCAAAGAGCTAAGGCTCGAGAGCAATCATCTTCTCCTCCATGAAGTATTTCAGGTAACTGTGACACTTTGACTTCAAGGACCTGTTTAAATTTTTCCCAATCAGCTCTACCTAATCTGTACTTTAATCGAGGGGGACGCTTTTCATTAATAGGATATTTGTCGGGGGATGCTATTACTAGGGGAAAATGATCACTGCCTAGTGTAGAAGAAGAGAAGACAGACCAAGTGAGTGATAAGGCCAAACTAGGCGAACAAATCGACAAGTCCACAGCACTCGGCAATTCATTGGGCTTGGTACGTCTAGTGCGTGTCCCAGAATTCAATACACATAAATTATTGTCATCTAATATTTGTAGCAAACGTACACCATCACTTTTATTTTCACCGCATCCCCACGTCTGATGATGACAATTAAAATCTCCCATTATCAAGACAGGGCTTTTCAACGAACAAAAAATATCACTCATCTCTTGTAGAGCAGCGGAGGAAGGCTTTGGAATATATACAGAGGCATAAGATACGTTATTTACACGTACAGCAACGAAATCAACTAAAGAACACTGATTGGGTAATGTAATTTGAGAGAATGCTACATTGTTTCTGATTAAGATGGCAACACCACCGTAGCCATCAGTTCTGTCATTACGAATGCAAACATAACCTGGAATACTAAATATTCGACCGTGTTTAAGCCATGTTTCACTCAATGCAACAATAAGTGGTTTAAACTTGTTAACTAAATATGAAAGATCAGATTTCTTATTAGTCACTGACCTGACGTTCCATTGAAGAATATAATCCATTATCGTTATTGTCTGTCAGTAATTTACAAATCAGTTCAGCGTTGTTCGGTTTTATGTATTTTTTATTTTGTAACATCTTAATAAGACTGTTAATTAGATCCATAATCTGTTCATGATCTTCTTTTTGTTCGGGTTTATTCTGTAGTGCACACCCATTACTGGGACTTGGTAGACTGAACTCATTTATTAATGCATTGTGTGCTGCTCTGTCATATCCAGACGCAGATTTAGGAGGCGAACGAGGTTTTTTAAATACTGTTTTTTTATATGAAGTTGTCCTAGGACCATTATTCACATTATCATTAGTGTGGAAGTATGCGGATTTGGAATCTGATTGAGAAATTTTACTATTTGAAACAACTTTATCTGCATAAGACATAGAGGAAGATGGATGCAACTTACTAGCCTCCAAATAAGAAATACATGAATGAGCCATAGTGTTTTTGATATCTCTTTGTCTCTTAAACTCAGGGCATGCTTTATTTATAGCAAAGTGAAAACCAGAACAATTAACACAAGATGCACAATCTTCCTCAATGCTACAAGATTCAGCTGAATGATTTTGTCCGCATTTAAAACATCTCGGCTCTGCAGCCCTACATTGTAATTTTGTATGTCCGTACCTACAGCATCTGAAACACTGAATGGTGGGGTACACATATGTATCAACATTTAATGCATTATAGCACATGAATATTCTCTTTGGTAGGATTTGTCCATCAAAGGTTATAACAATGGATTCTGAAGGTTTCCAAACTGGACTACCGTTAATCTGCACTTTATAATTTAATCTCCGAATTTTGATGACCTTTCCACACCCAACGGGTGTAGAAATATTTGCTTCAATTTCATCGAATGACCATTCTGAAGGAACACCACGCACAATACCCATTCTAGTTACATTGAATGTCGGGATAAAGGCTTTGAATCCATTAGTACTTAATAAGTTAGAATTTAAAAAATCATTTGCATCATGGAAAGTCGAAAATGCAACTGTACACTTATTGCGGCCTATCCTTTTAATGCTTCCATTAATTATATTTTTAAATCCTCCCCGTTTCATAAAGTTTCCAAACGCAATGGGATGTAATACAGTTCCACTATTAGGTAAGTCGGTGATGCGCTGAACATGTATCAAATAAGGAGATACATCGGTATGTATGTACTCCTTCCTACCAACCGGCTCAAAACTTGCTTGATTAGGCTTTAACTGTGACTCAAGTTGGGACGACGTTTGATTACCGTGGGTATTTTCAAGAACAGTCTCTTGGGGATTACAATTACAATCTGTCAAACCGAGTTCATTCTGGCCATGACCTTTTTTGCTGCGTTTGCGTATTTTACAGCTTTTACAGATTCTCCTGCGTTTTCGTGAAGATTTTTCACTACTGTCAGTGGCCACTGAACCATCAGTGTCCATGCCACTTTTATCCATAACATTGCGTGACATAATGGTCACATAGTTTGCGACATCCTCGGGGGGATTTAGGCCGCCACCTAAATCCCCCTGCAAGTTATTAGGGGGGTCGTTCATACGACCCGGACTTAGGGACTAATCATAAAATATATAAAAAAACTTACCAAATATTCACCTACGAACACTACTACAAATATATACAATTATTATACAAAATTATATACAAAGATAAGACTCAACTGATCCGTTTTACAAAATAAAATAAATTTCAAGAATTTGAAACAACCGCGCGCAACCGAAGTTTCCCGCCTTTTTTTCGGATGACAGTTCAGTTAGAAATGCCAACTGTTTAATGTTGCCAGGTATAAACTGTAAAAACTAACAATTATGTTTTCTTTAATTACTTAAGAATACAGTTTATAGTTAAGATTGGAATATTGCATTCGCATTAATGTCTATTAATATTAAAAGAAAAAATGTGTTCATGATCTTATTCTAAAACGATGGTTAGTTTTTAACCATCCAACCAACATTCATAACCTACTAATAAGTATTATTCTACTTAAAATGGCAATGATTACTTCAATACCGCTGTTTTGCGTTTAGTTATTGCTACTTTTACTTCTGATTTAACAAAATATTTATTTATAAGTTTTTTCTCTTTTCCCACAAAATAAAAAAAAACTTTGATCAGGAAAATAAACTACTCTACTTGATCTATATAATGCATATAATTTAGTTTAGGCTCGTCTCTCAAATAGAGCGACACTGACACTGCCGATCTTCTTTCCGTCTATTGTCTTAAATAACTTTAATACAATTTACTTTAAAAATTATGAAAAAAAATTATTTGAGATCCTCACGGTAAGCCCTTTCATTTGATATGTCACACGGTACAGATTGTGAAACCTTTTTTTTAAATTTATATTTACCCCTCAAAAATGACTCCCATTTTCAAAACTCATTTATTTACGTTACATGTCTGTATTTAGGTCACAGAGATTCATATGTGTAGCACATTTCAAATTTTTTTTTTTTTTTTATTGTTATTCTCATAAAAATACATTATTTGCTGTTTTTACATTTTACTTAATCGGTCCATAAGATTCGGAGCAAATTGGCTGTGACAGACGGACAGACAGACACATGAGTGATCCTATAAGGGTTCCGGTTTTTCCTTTTGAGGTACGGAACCCTAAAAATAAATTAATCCATTTATAATAATAATAATGATTTTTATTTCGGACCAAGGAATCCAGTGTTAGTAATTATGCAGATAACCAATTTATACAGACTAATTACATGTATACAGGGTGGCAGGGATGCCTGATGCCATAAATTAAATTACGAAAGTCATTCATCTCGGAAAGAACCGGTTAAAAAAAATTACATTTTTGAGCGCGCAATGTATTGCAAACAACGCGATTAAAACGCTCCGCGGATGGCGAGCGCGCGCGCGCTGCCTAACCTACACACACATACAAATCTGTGGCGCGGCCGCCCGCCCCGCAGCCGCCGCGCCGCCCCACCGCCGCCCGCCGCGACCGGACGAACGTGAACGTACCTACGAAATATCGCCTAACGACAACATTGATAGTACCTACCACATAAAATCATGTTTAATTAGTCTTGATAACCGATAACAATAAGCTTATTCCCATAAAATAGCGATACCGATGAGGATTGATAACAAAAAAGATGCTTGATAAGAACTTAGCTATCCAGTAATGTTCAATTGATGAACTTACCTTAATCTGGCTCATTCCTAATGAGATAGGGGGTAGGTAGGGTTCGAAGTGGCCGCCACCAACCCGCTCGCAGATCTGAGCGCGGCGCAGTTTCAGCGTGGACACGGGGCAAAAAAGTGGGATCCTGGACACACTCTTCAAGCAGCGTCGCAAACACATTCACAATGCGATCTCTCATTTATGCTGCGGTATCGCACTCGGTCATAAACACCTTATCCTTGACGTAACCCCAATGAAAAAAATCTAATGGAGTCAAGTCCGGTGAGCGAGCTGGCCATGGTTGTGGACCGAATCTTCCAATGCACCGGTCTCTAAAAGATACGGTGAGGCAGCTTCGGACAGGAAGGGTCACGTGTGGGGGAGCGCCGCGCCGTCATGTTGGAACCATGTCTCGCGGAACTGGAGCACAGGCACCTCCTCGATTATTTCCTTGAGAGTTGTTTTTAGGAACTCGTGATCAGGGAGAAAAATGGGTCCAATCACGCGGTCTTTATAAATACCGGCCCACACATTTACCGACCATCGAGTTTGGTGCCTGAAGAATTGTTCAGGTCTGGAAGGCATTTTGAACGTCACTCTCAAACACACACGATACACACACACAGAGAAAGAAAACTACTTTTGATTTTAAAAACTACGCTAAGATCACAAATTCGCGACAAACAGCACGCCCGTTTGCGATCAACGAAATCTAGGAACTGGCAAAAATCCGATAAAATCGGCGAAATCAAAAGAAATGTACTTAGCTGATCTTTCTTTCAATTTGCCGCACTTGCTGTCGACAGTTAGTACTTGCATTTATTCTGTGAATACAGTGCCTACACCGAACGCAGATCAACAAAATAATAGAGTGTACAAACACATTTAGTTGTACCTAGGTACCTACTCACGAAATTAATTGCGAAAATGGATGTATTATTTTTTAATGAAACAGTAAATTACATTGTTGAATTGCATTCAAAACTAAAATTAATGTTGATAATAAAAAAACATTGAAAAATTACGTGACTATCAATACACTTCTACACGTTCTTTTTTAAATCTTCTTTACTTAAATCGATGAAGCTTTAGAAAAATAATTATCCCCATAATGAATCTAAAATAAAAGTAGTAAATGGGTCATTCATTTATGTAGATGATTAAAATGCCTCATGTGACGCGTCTGTTAGATTCATTGGGATACGTCGCATAGCTTCTTACGAGACCGCTCGCCGCCGCCGCGCCGCCCGCCGCCGGCGCGGTCCCTTTGTCGGCATTTGGAAACGAATAGCGTCAAGGTACTAAGCCAGTGTTGACCTCGCAAATGAACTTTTGCAAACAGCTGATCAGGTAGCCCTTTCGAGTTTTATTTACATTGCTGTTTTAAGTGAAATAAGTGAATTTACTATTTTTTAATTAAAAATCTCATTGGGTTAGATAGAAATAATGATTTTATACGGTTTACAATAAAAAAAATTGCAGAAAAAAACGTAAAAATTAAGAAAAAGCCGACGAAAAATTTCAACGCAGGGGGTCCAGAATCATGTACTGAATCCATGGTAAGCGGTTGCGCGTCGATGTCCCTGCCACCCTGTATATCTGTTACTGTTGTTAGTAACAAAGGACTACAAAAAAAAAGAAAGAAAGAAATTAAAGGCATAAATTAAAGTAGATATCTAATGCAAATGCGTATAAACATAACCTGTAAGCTAACAACAAAAGCTTACAAATAGAATAAAACAATCTATACATCTACTATACGTACTTACATCTATAAATATTTATTATTAAATAGTCGCTTTTCGCGTTATTCGTCTTAACTATGCGGTTTTGGGAAGGTTTATGACATGTTTTACGTTAATATTAACTTACCTACATAAAATAAGGAAATCTCGATGTTTTGATTTGACCATCTTTGCACATCAGTACTGTACGTATACGTAGGTACCTACATTGTTGCACCCGTGCGTATCAAAGTCGAGTCACTAGCAGGTGATAGATACATTGCAATACAATCACCAACAGACACTCGACTACTTATTATCAATTTGCTTTGGATCGTGTGTAGGTGAGTGTACTGTTGTGTAAGGTTTCAGCACCAATTAAAGAGGTTAATGACAATAACCGCAAGATGGATGGCACCGTTTCCCGTCAACGCCACAACGACAGCCGCCGCTGGTGTCACCCTTGCCGCCCGGCCCCCAGCGTCGTCCGCGTGTCACCCAACATATCTCCGTTTTGCACGCTGAGCACTTCACCCAATCACAGCCCCATTTTTTTGTTATTATGGCACTGCATTGAGGACATTCAAGAGCTTCTCCCTTGCTAATTAAGGAATTGAGTAGTGTTCGTGTACCATCGTCAGTTTCGTTTGCATTGGTGCTCTTACTCGCCGCTTGCTTAAGTTTAGCGCGATGCTGCTCACAAGTGTATCCATCGTGAATAGCCTTAAATCAAATAAAACTGGTTAATATTACTGGCTAATCAGAAATCAGGGCCTGAATTACACACATAATGGGTCCTTACTCAAAACGAACAAAGGCACTCCCTAACTTATTACCTACTTTCCCGGCAATGCGTGGCTGCAACATATTGCCGACAATGTTTTTAAATATGGCCCGGTTTGAATCTTTTCCTTTATATCTTTTGGATAGCGGACTGAAGATTTCGACAAAATGTCGACACAAAATGCGTCATGCTTCATTTTTACGCACATTTTATCAATACATAAAACCAAATGCAGTTTTGGTCCATATTTATTAGGTACCTACCAGGGCTCAGACCAAATGGATTTTTATTTGTTCTGAGCCACAGGGTTTACAGATATCCCAAGAAAAGTATCTATGCGCTTTAGGAATCATCGCCTATCTCAGGAAATACGAAAACGCAATGGTGAGATATATATTAGATGTTACAACCATGGAAGTATGTACTACTTGTCTATTTTATATTACCTACCATGATTAAAAACAAAAAACGGTGGCAAAAAACGAAAATGCGGAACCAACGACACTGACTTCCGAAATTTAAGTTATTTTTCACTTTGTAGTGTTTTTTTGGAAGTCGGCTGATTTTTTTTTTCTTTGTATAAAAGTTTTGTAAGTAAGTATTTCAGTTTTTGGTTGTAACTACCCCACACAAATTCATAGAACACTACTTGATATGTAAATATCAGTGACAGGAAGCTATTAAAATATTATCAATATAAACAAAGTGGAAAAAAATCGTATTATTGAAGCTAATTATACCTATTGCATTTTATTAAATTAATTTATAAATTTACATTGATGCTACTGAATTATTATGATTTTATTATTATTATTATAAATTAAGACAAATATACATTTATGGGAGGCTTTTGCCAATTAGGCAAAAGCCTCCCATAATCTGGGTCACTTTTTTTTAATTTTTATTATTCTCTCTGTTGTGTTAGTTTTTGTCTAGGTCTGGCAGTTTGAGTAATTTATGTGGCCTACCCAAATGTCCTTTCTTTGGTATTGTTCGTCGAATCGTTGAGCTCCTTAAGTTTTGAGTTGAGCTACACGATTTCTGACAAATGCGTGCACTGACTGGACAGGTCCTCTCAATCTGTGTGGTTCTTTCCTCAAAAGACCATCTCAGACATCGATCTACATGGTCTTCATATAACCTGACCAAGATTATGATGTCTGGACTTTAAAAGAGACTGTGACCTCTGAGTTTGTTTCGGCCTTTCTTCTCAGAGTAGTCAGATAGGAAACGCCGACCTCATCTAGTTTTATAAAAAATATGATTGACGTGTAAAAGTGTTTGTACAAACCTACTTACAAAATAAAAAAAAAAAAAAAAAACAAAATCATAAATGTATATTTGTACGCTAAATTAAAACTACGAAAAATTATAATAAAAAAGAAACTAAAAGAGAAACTGTAATATTAACAATTGTAACATCTTGCACACTGTAGGAAACTATGTTTACAAATAAAGACTATTGATTGATTAACACAAAATCTACCCAAGCAAAGTTCATAAAATTTATATGGGACCACCCCTGAAGCATACCTTATCCATAAAAAAATTAGAGAATTTTGAAAATCCGTTTTCCAAGATTAGTGGTACCCCAATAACAACTTTGACAGAAATGAGGGTGTACCGTGGTACACTGAACTCATCTGCGTATCCTTTTAGAGGGTACAGGCGTGATGTTATGTTGTGTGATTGCGTAAACAATGCATACCTATGCGATAGCAGCAATCGCGGTTGATTAGCTGGCATTTATTGAAGAGTTCCGTTGTCTGTCTCCGAAACTCATAATCAGATCTTTAAGAAATTTAAATGGGACCATTTTCGTACGTATTTCGACCAATAACTTCTTTCGATCAAAAAAAGAATTTTGCAAATCCGTCTATATAATGACGGAGTTATGCCAGAACACAAGTACATAAAAAATATATATAGGTAGGTATATAAACATCCGAATTAAGAACCTCCTTTTTTGAAGTCGGTTAAAAATTATAGAATAACAACTCTATGCAATTCCAAAAAGCTATTGAGTGACAGAGTAATTATAGGTGCATTACTACTCAGTACAATATACCTGGAAGCTTTGCTTCTTCTTTTCTTCTGGTTACTCTGGCGGGACGTTCTTGCTAATTCGAAAACGCGAAGGTTAGGGAAACGCATAACTTTTCTGGTTTAATTGTAGGTAATAATAATTATATCAGCCCATTATTATCCCACTGCATAGTAAGGCAAAGGCCTCTTCTCATATAGAGAAAGCACGAGCATTCATCACCACGCTTGCTCAAGGTTTAATTGTATGTTAGGTATATTATATTAGGTATAATCTATATCAGATCAACTTAATAGAAATATATTTTACCTGGCATGGCACACAATTGAGGCATTTGCACACGGGGCACGGAAAACGTTGGACGCCCGGTTCGCAAAGAGCCCAACCTTTACAATCACGAGTACGACAATGAAAGGCATTTCGAGTTCCGCTTTCTGCCGCAGCTAGCCCCCGCGCCAGCCAGCGCTCGTAGTCCTGAGCAGACACGAGGGCGCGGATTTCTCGTTCTTGCAGCATTCCTCGACAACCCATAGCCGGGCAGGGGACATCTGGTTCTTCACAATGACGCACCACATCGGTCAAACAATCCTTGCAGAATATGTGTACGCATTCGCGCAACACTACTCCTTGACCGGGTGGATACTCTTCCATGCAAACTCCACACTCAAAGTTTTCTGCATTAGGAACTAGTGCGTGTTGCTCCAGCTGTACAAGTTCACTATAAACGTCGCCTGTTTTTTTCTGCTGGTCGTTTGTGTCCTTACTCGCTATGCCATTGTGCTTTTGTGAGTTGGTTTCCAATTTAGCTTCTGAAATTACAAACAAGCCAAATTAATTTGGTTCATCATTTGATCATCATCAATGACATCTACCAACCCGTACTGGGCCCGCGTGGTGTATTACAGCCGACTCCCTGTCAAACAGGAGCCAGCAGCGGTGGGAACTTTATTTAAGAAAAATACTATACAAGCCTTGGCCGCAACTAAAATACTATACAAGCTTTGCCACGGCTTCGCCTCGGCCCACATTTTCACGTTAGTCCATCAATGCCTGTTTTGCAAGCCGCTGCAGTAATGTACTATTACCTAATGTAGCTATTCTGTAAGAAAACATCTAAATTACGTACCTACCTGATTCTACTACACATAAATAAAATGGTGCGCTGAAGTCCGGGCCTGCGAGTGATATGATGGGTGTGGTGTCGTTAACACACAGAGCACGACCAACAATCCAGCGTTGCAGATTCGTTGCTAGGCCAAGTGATGTTTCGGCTTCTCGGCGAAGGTCTCGTATACACGCTTGGCGGTTTATACGCAGATGTACAGGGCCCCTTGTCGCTTCTCGGTCCTCGACCAATACTGCTATTCTAAAATATATATATTTTTAGATAGACTTAGATACAATAAATTATAGGGGCAGCGGGAGGGAAAACATTGATTTTAAAATTTAAGAAAATGTTAATTACGATACAAGACAGAGTTAAATCGCACAATGAGCAAGCGCGTGTAAGTAGTATAATAATAGGCTCTTTCTTTAGAAATTAAAATAAGATAGATATTAGATAGTAATCATGTATTCTTTATTCCTGCGTATTCTCTAGGCAAATTGTCTGTGATGTCTGGGATAACGTTATTGTTATATCGAGTTTTCAAAAAATTTCGACATTGTAGAACATTAGGTACCTATGTATTTCACTCATAGTACCTAGTCGTGCTTATACATGTTGTCTCTTTCTGAAGCTTTATGGAACATCCTAACGGCCGTCGGCCGGCTACTGTTCTTAGTTCGTATTTGATCCTGAAAGTAAATTATAGAAAGTATCTAATAATTAGCGTTAGGACTTACGTAACTTTATTGTCATCGTGCTTATTAGGGGTATCCTTTTCTTTGATCTGTGTATCTCTATCCGTTTTATTTTGAACAGGTGTCAATTTAGAGGTGTCTGCTTCAGAAACTAACGATGTAGTTACCTTATTTGGTACGACCACAGTACTTGAGTTAACTTTAAAAATTGGAACTTTTGTTGACGGTCTTTCTTTAATCAAGTTTGACGTTGGGCCTTGAGGCGGATTGTGTTCCTTTTGGTTAGAATCGTTTTTTATAGTGGATGTTTTAATTTTTGGTTCACCATTACCTCCCTTTAACTCTTCATTATTGGTTGATGATGTCGATGATTGGGATAATATTTGAGACGAAAATGACAGAACTGAACATGATAAACGTAATTGTGCTAGTTTAGCAGCTGCTTCTGCTGCTGCACGCTCGTCTCCTCGAGCTATCGATTTTTCAAGTTGATTGATTAGATCTCTACGTCTAGAATGCTGATCTCGTGTCTCCGTACTGTTCGTCGAATTATGTTCTTTTGCTAACGAAGGCAATTTTGATATTATTTCTTGAGGTTTATTTGACTCTGGGACTTTTCTAGCGTCTGATAATATAATTGGTGGTTTGTCATTTTGTGATAAATTTAGGTCTCCTTTGGTGCATTTCTCTTTATTAGTTTTAGGCTTATTTTCAATTTTGGTAATATTTTCAAAGGATACACTTGTTTGAGATGTATAAGGAACAGCCAGCACATCAGACGACGGAGTTGCAACGCTTGTTCTTTGGCTGATTCGATGTACCTTGTCTGAACTTACTTTATCGGGATTTAATATTTCATTTTTTAATTCTTTTTGCGCAATATTTGTTGATTGCGGTTTATCCAAGACGGAACTCTTAGGTACATACATTGGATTCAACAGCGACGATATTTTTAATGGCGTATTCAAAATCTTCATATCTTGTGTTTGCTTTTGTGGCGCTTTTTCAGGTTCTCTAACCTTAACAAATTCAGCTTGCGCGACACTTTCATTCTCAGTTGTAAGCTTGACTGCCAAGTTCAAATTATTGTTCACATTTTTTTTATATGCTGATATAACTTGTGCAACTAATGCAGCTTGTGTAGAGACTGGATACGAGTTTTTTGGTAAACCCGTCGACTCCGGTGCAGATTTTAAATCGACATTTGAGGTTAATGGCTGAGAAACATAATTTATTTTCTTTTCATCTTGCGTTGTTGATCCGACTCGAAGAGTTGGAGTTTCTGTAGAAAAAGATTTCTTCCCCGAGCATCTTGGTTCCACAGAAGCTTGTTTTTCTGGTTTATTGATTAAATCATGTTTCGGTCGTTTAGGGAGCGAATCTTTCATTTCTTTTAACATTTCTTTGAGTTTTTGTTTGTCTTCAGCATCATAATTTCTGATCGGTAGTAAGTCTTTTCCCGTTTGTGTGCAAGCTTTATTAGAAGTTTTAGCTAGTGCTTCTTTGTTATCTTTAACAATTTCTGAAGACTGCACTTTATGTTTTGATACGCAATAGACGCAAGTAACTACTGTTGAGTCATATTTTCGTAAACAACTAATACAAAACCAAGACTCGGCTTGGTTAGAAGTGTGTGTACCAGACTTGTGAAATGTAGTATTGTTATTTTGTTCTGCTGCCTTTAATTTAGATGTTTCAATTATTTCAGCAGCCTGTTTATCTAATTCACTAATACTCGGAAGTAGTTTCACAGCAGAAGTATCTATATATGAATTTCTTTTCTTACCGTCAAAAATTTGTTTCAAGAAACTTTTTTCAGGTTTCGGTTTTGTGTCTTTAGTGCTTGCATCTTTCTTACTATACTTTTCTGGTTTACAACCCATCGTTACATCGCTATGTCTTGTTTTGGATTTATCTTGATAAGCGTTAGAACTCATTTGAGCAGCACTAGTGTTTACTTCGACGTTTTTGTAGATGTCTTTGTTCTTTTCCAATAGCCTTACAGGAGGTTGTGGTGCAGGTCGTTTTCTTGTATAACCACGAGGTAGAGATGCAGATGGGCCCACGGCCGATACAGGAGGCAGAGGTGCGCGCCGTTTACCAGGAACGTGTGCTAACCGACGTTGATAACACTCACTCGTAGCCCTCCTGTCGCGGTCCCATCTACTGCCAGACTCAGCGTTTATTCTTCGCACTGGCGGTAAACTAAAAGCGTCGTAACCGCAATTTCCTTCACTCTTGAATAAACCGTATTTGCGGTGAAGCGTAATATCACGGTCGTGGTGACGTCGTAGGTTTCTATCATGCACTCTTTTTTTATATGAGTCTGTGGGAGGACCCGGCGGTGGCACTACCAGTGGTCCTCTCGCAGGTTGATAGCGCGCTGGCGTTAGGAAAGCGAAGCTTGCCACCGTTCTGTCAGAGCCGGCGCTAGAGAGGCTCTCGCTGGAAACGGAGCGGTCTTCGCGACGGAGCCAAGAGAATAACGTCCACAAGCCCGTAGACAGTGGACGAGGGCGACCCTCTACCTCTACGTCGTTGTTCATCACCCCTGAAATGGAATGCATTCGAAAATAAACGTTTTGACTTGTTACAATCGGCATTGTAATATTTTATTTTCTTTCGGTGCACTGTAAATAAAACTTCACTAGCTTTTCAGAATCACCAGGAAGATCGTTTGCTTCATTTTCAAGAGAGTGTCGCCTAAGTACTAACTCAAAAATGCTTTTTCCCAAAAATAAGCTTAGATGGATTAACTAACTCAAGGTACCTCAAGACCTGAGATTGTCAGGTCGGTAAGTTTCCGTGTAGGTAACTAATAACCTAGGTGCACAAAAACTATTACTTAAGATGCAATTAGGTACCTACACATATAAATAGCATGTTAGCTCTACAAGTTAGAATTGGCATCAAATGTCACAATTTCATGAGTCTTCAATTGGGTAATTGATGACTTTAATCACTTCACTTCATACATAAGTAGGTACCTACCTACCTATATGTTATGGTCTCGGATCATAATATTTTGATCAGTAGGTACTTATAAATACAACCACTGACCTGCAAATTGCATAAACGTAAGAAAATTTGAATTTAGCGAGTTTGAGTTTGCGCTGACGCGTTCGCCTTAATTTATAACGAAATATAGGTAGATAAGTACGTAATTCTCAAAACGAAAAATATAAACAATTTTATATTTCAGGGCTACATATACCTTCTAAGACTATATACCGCAGTCACAAGATTACCTACTGTGCCGCAGTTTGATGACTAGTTTGTCTACATGACGACACCGCTAGGCGCTAGGTCGCTAGATATGTTAACTATGCACGTCAATTAGATACAGTGGGTACTTACGTAGTGGTGAATCAATTCGGGTTCATAAATTTCGTGTCTACTGCAAACTGGAACATATTAACCTCATTTCAGCATTTTATTGAGCAAAAAGTAGACTTATTCCGTTATTCACTTAATGATTTTTTTTTTCCGAAAATATCCTTAGGCAGCAACATTTGGTAGAAATCAGTAATAATGTTTTTATATGTATCAAATCAATAAATGGAACCGAACGTTGATTTGTGGACTAAACGTATAAACAGTGATCGCATTCGGTTCGCGACTGTGAACAAAGCGAGGTCGCACTCGGGCACTGGCGATTAGCTGCGACTGCGCCGCACTCCGCCCGCCCAGCTATATTTAGAGGAACTTCGCGACTTCGTTTTTGCTATTTTCATTTCATTCTTACACTAAAGGTGCTCCGACCTCACTTCTTTTAAATGTGAACTTCCTGGCGTTATTTGATCAATTATCTTATAAGTACTTGAAACTATTTTATTGTAATAATATCATTTGCTAAATAGGTCAAATCAATACAGGTTGTGACCTATAATAATGCATCATCATCGGTAAGATATAGGTACGAGTACCTATGTAATACCTACACACAGCGCATACAAGCGATGTAGGGTGTTTTGTACAATGAAATTAAATATCATCAATTAAAGAAACATCTTTACTTAAAAGCTTTTTATTCTATATACCTACATCAAAAATGGATTGACTGCCTACTTATTTCGAATGACTATACCATCAGTATTGAACCTAAGGATTTACCGAAGTACCTACCGAACAAAGTAAAAAAAAAAAACGAAATTCTGTTGCAGTAATTTAATTTCTCTTTCCGTCTTGGAAACAGTTACAGCATAACTAAGGTTTATTCTTCGGCTTAAATAAAAGTGATAGGTACCCAAACGTGGTCTACGGTATTTATTGACTTATTTCTTCAGGCGCCGCTTTCGCTTTCGCAGAGTGCCCTTCGACAGAGCTATGGATGACTAACAAAGAAGCGGCCACACGTGCAGTTAGCTCCGCTTGATTTAACTCATGAGCCCACTCGACGCGCCCCCACTGCCTTAACTATAAACAAAAAATAAAATAAGATTTTATATCTCAACAACTTAGTAGGTAGGTACTGAGCATTCACAGGGTGCAAAATGATGCACATTTAGTAAAATTCAACTCCTCTTTCTTGTAGTTTTTATTTTATGAGGACGCCCTGTTATTTCCATTAATTACTGAGTTTGTTTCATCGTGACAGATCGTTTAGTGTAAAAGTTATACCGATTTGTTTACACAGGTCACAGCAGCGAACAAGAATTTTAAAAATGTTATAAGTAATTTTTTTTTAGATTTTTTAATATATTTTATCCGTCGATAAAATTAAGCTTAGTTTCCCTCATTTCGATATGTGCACATTATGAAGACTCACACAGTACGTAGGCGTCCAAGCAAAAAGAGCCCTTCTCGGCATTGTTTCCGAGATACACGCATTTTTGTAAAGTTGGGTGAAAAAATTGCATTTCGCGATTTTAATTGATTATTAATTAATGCTCAATTATGTACAAGTTCAAATAGTAAATGACTTTATATGATGTTTCTAAGTACCACAGAGAAAAGTTTAGTAAAAAGGTACCAATTGTCGGCATGTCAATTTTTCGAATAAAAAATACATGGACAGCGGTGTCGCTCCAAAGTCCCATGGGTCACGTAAACGATCTTACAATTATATTAATTTGCTAACTAGATCAGACGCAGTTACTATTTATACGACAGTTTTCTAATGAAAACGGTCTAGTATTGCCGGCCCGATTACCTGTCCACTAATTTAGTTCAAATTTAATATTTTTACCTTGTAGTATGACTAAAGCATACGTGTAGATACAACAAATATTTGGAAACTGTAGTTTCACTCGATAAAACTCCTATTGGAAGAAATAGTTGATTGAGTTCTGGGAAGATTTTTGTCCACATGTCGTTATACAGAAGCCGAAAATAATCTTTGCGCAGTTTGCCAGAAAACGTTGGGACGAATGGCTGGTTCAGATGAAAGGGAAAAGGTACAGCTTGTAGAAAAGTCGAAGCAACACCTTGATTTAGTACAAATTGAACGAAAATACTAAAACGATATCATAAAAGGGGCAAATGATTCATTAACGGATTCTACTCTTACTCTTGGACCTCATGAACCGTGTTCTTACGATGGCGTCATGCATTTATTCTTTAGATTTTACCCAACAGGTACATTTACCGCATAGCTTTCAACAAATCGGACCACAGTATTTCTTGACAAGATTTAAAGTCAGGTTATTCGGAGTTGCTGTAGAGCCATTGAAAAAAATCGTATTGTACGTAATTCCTGAATCCTGTGCTACTGGGAAGGGAGCAAATTAAGGTAATCATTTCAATGCTACTTATATAATTTTTTCAAAAATGTTGGTATAAGTCGGCGAAAAAAGATGTCGTTTGTCAAGCAGATAATTGTGCTGGTCAAAATAAAGATATTTTTGTCATGCAATATGCAACATTGCGGGTTTTAACAGGCAGACACTGAAGTTTCCGTATGTCTTTTCTACCCGTGGGTCATACCAAGTTTGCTCTCGAAATGTATTTCGGTAAGTATATTAATAAAAAAGTATCAGGAAATGGGAATGTAATAATTTAATGTTGTTATTGCAGCTGCTGTTCAATCTTGTCCGATAGTAAAATCATTAGTGTTCTAACTAATGAAAAGAGAAACAAAAAAATGATGATGATGAGAAAGGAGATTTTTTTTTCTGAAAACTTACAAAACATGTTCGTACTGCAAACAAGTTGGTCATAAGAATCAGGTACGAGGAGGAATTTATTTATGTTCAAAACGTAACTAAGATCTAAGTAAGATTCCCAGCTAGAACAATTTACGAGTGAAAAAAAAAATTGTGAAGCTTAAAAATAAAGTCATTTTGAATTAAGTAAGTATAGGTAGGTACCTATTTATTTAAAAAAATATATAAACTAGCAGCGCCCCGCCGTTTCACCCGCGTTACTTTCGATACCGTGGGAATATCGGGATAAAAAAGTATCATATTATGTGTTAATCCTGGTTATAAACTATCTGTGTACCAAATTTCATCCAAATCCGTTCAGTAGTTTTTGCGTGACTGAATAACAAACATCCAAACATCTTCACAAACTTGCACATTAGTAGGATCTAAGCAATTGGGTTGAAATAGTACCTATATTGTTTGCCAAGGGAGCCAACAACTATATAAAAGGCAAAGTGTTTCTTTGAATCCAAAGCGCAGCGAGTGATTCTAAAGTAGAATCCTGAGCGCAGAGAGGGATACAAAGTACGTCACTCGAGCTTAAAATAGGGATGCTCCCGAGGAGGTGGACACTCTGCTTTTTATCACCCTCTATGAAAAATTAAGTAAGTGGAACTTATGAATAAGAATAGTACGTTTATTTATTTACGTACAATTTTCAGTAAACAATTAAACACGAAGGCAGAATGATTTTCGCGCGTTTTTTATTTTTTCAGTTTTTTTTTTTTTAATTTGGCTCGGGCAATTTTTTCTTTATCATACAGCCTGTTACTTGCTCATACAATGTTCGTGATTGATCTCTTTGGTGATTGGAACTTTTACTAACAATATCCACATTCCAAATTCAAATCACTTTTAGTCCCTAGGTTTTAAAGAACTATTTTAGTCCCTGTCTACGAAGAACACACTAGCTCTTTTTGAACAGATGTGACAAAGAAATATGTTGTTGTTGTTGTTTTTTGTTGTTGTTGTATGTTGTTGTTGTTGTATTCTATTTAAGATCGCACAACATAAGGCCAGGTTTCTATTCGTCAATTAATCAGTAATTTATTTCAACTTTTCGAGTACCATGTACTTACCAAGTACCAAGTAGGTACCATAGTAGCCATGTAAAAATACTGGTCAAGTACGAGTTGGACTCGCGCACCGAGGGTTCCGTACAAAGTAGGTATTTATAATGTAACTGCAAAACGGTTTTCGGTTTTTTTCCTTTACTTGTGCTAACATGACAAAAGTAAAGGGTCGAAAGTCTGACAACCAGTCTTACCAAGGAGTATCGTATTACCCAGTAACTGGGTTGTGGAGGTCAGATAGGCAGTCGCTCCATGTAAAATAAGTACTGGTATTCAGCTGCATCCGGTTAGACTGGAAGCCGACCCCAACATAGTTGGGAAAAGGCTAGGATGATGATGATGATGATGTTGACTTGTGCTACATGACATTGCTTCTTGCCAATTTTCATGAATCTAGGTCAACGGGAAGTACTCTATAAAATTTGATTCCCTTGAGTGTCGAAATATACGTTTTTGCGGCATAAACGGCCGTATCTTTTTTTTAACGTTAACATAGAAGTTTGTTTTTTTTTTCACAACTTTAAGGGACTGTAGACCTGAGTATACATACATACATAATCAGCCTATAATGTTCCCACTGCTGGGACACAGGCCTCCTCTCTGTGAGAGGGAGTATATGGTTTTAATTTCAACTCGATACCTCCACGCGTTCCCGAGATAAAGGGTCTTGACAGACAGACAGACGGACAACAAAGTGATCCTATAAGGGTTCCGCTTTTTCCTTTTGAGGTACAGAACCCTAAAAATAATATGTGTCAGTGTTTAGACAAAGACACACCGCAGTTAGGAATACCACGGGGAGTCCAATGATTTTTTATTTGCATTCTCAACTTATGCAGGATTTACCAACCTGGTATTCTTCTTCAAGTCGTGCCAAAAAAACAGCTTGCTTTGGTTCTAGTCGTCGCTCCACGCAAGCCAACATTAGCAGTGGCGATTTGAGCGCATCTACGCCGAACGTCATTGCTGTTTTAAAATAAATAAAAACAATCATTACATGCATTTAACACTACCTACACTCGATCAGCACCTGTATTCATAAACATACGATTCACTATCGTATCGACAATGACACTCGTTCGATAACCTGATTTCTGAACCGAAGGACCGGCAAAACGCTATTCACAGATCCGTATGGAAGGTTTTTTTTAGGTGTGTTTACGGGGAACGCTACAAAATGGTAGTAAATAGATTTTCGTGGTAGAAAATTTTAAGTGGTACATAAATGATTTTTATTGAGTATTTCACTATGGACAACTATAGATAATGCATACAGTAACTATTAACAAATAAAAAACAGTAAGCAATGATTTTATTAATAAATAAAATTTACTGATTTCTATTAAACTTGCTTTGTAAACTTCAACTTTCTGTCAAACCTGGAAATCTGGAATAATTATTTTTCTGAATCTTGTTTTGAGCTATAGAGTTAATTGAGAACTACGCGGAAGACAAGGCGGTATGGCCTGCCCTATGGGCGATTTAAAAAAAAAAAAAAAAATTGAGGAGTGAAAAATTATTTTTTTAACAGAATAATGGTTGTTTTGTATTTTATCGGTATTTAACCAAATTACTATTTCCTCATTTTCATTTTATAAAACGTGGTACCTAATGTTGAAAATACATATTTTCAGAAAAGAGTGTCATTGGAGCAGCGGCATATGCTCTTTGCATTCATGCAACGGCATGAGGACCTTGCCCGGAGCCGTGTTTTGATACTTATTGCTTAGATTATTCTTTTTTAAACAATATTTTGTTATTCGATAACACTTCCGACAGCAAATACCTGTCGGAAGAATTGATGTTGTGAATAGCGATTATAGGATTTCGTCGATAACATTGACATTCGATACGGTACCAAACCGTGTCGTAGCTTTGTGAATAGCTATGCAGGTCAAGATTACCCTGACAGGATTTAGTAAAGAATAACATCTTATAAAAATACTACAGGGTGCTTACTCTCGAATATAATGCCGATAGATCGACATTGGAATTGTCAGTCAAACGTCACGGATTGGCTGGAATCAATGAGTCTAGCCCATAGATATATGAAAGAAGGAGATATGCCCGGTAGTTGAAAATGTATCAGAACCGATGTCGCTAGGTTGGCCCCACCACCGCGCCACTAGTTACACATGTAGTTCAGTAATAGCAATAGATACAAAGTCGCGCACACACTTGCAATTCATAAATCAGAACGTACTAGTTACTACACAATAAATCATCAAACACAGCGTGGTAAATACCATGCACCGTACAACTCACTCACACAAAAACATCTGTCGCTATCGTTGTGCTGTGCAAAAGCCATTTATTTTACTTAGATCTACGCTACTGATTGATTAAATCGGAAAGTTATCGATTCTTCCATTTTACATTGTATAAAAAATAAATTGGGTCCTGAAAATAAAATAAATAAGTAATGTCCAGATTATATTATAAATCAATAAAATGTAGGTAAAAAAATAATTGAAGTAAATAAAAAATTATTTCACATATTCTCAACGGTCTTCCAACCGGATTTAAACGTCAAATTTTCAGGTCTTATAGAAACCTGGTTAAAACGGTTGACAAATTCAAATATTAACTATAATAGCAATATATTCGTTGAGCAATCGACATTGGTGTAGATAGCCTACGTGAGTGAATGTTCACAACCACATCACTATCTCGCCGCAAGACACAGCGGCTGTACTATATGACGCTCCGCATAAATAAAGTTTCGTTTTGTAATTTTTACATTGTTTGTCCAGTCACTTAGCGACGTACTGAAGTAGTGGTTAAGGAGCATGTATTTACTGCAAAATTAGTAC
This sequence comes from Gortyna flavago, assembly GCA_963669345.1. Classification (NCBI taxonomy): domain Eukaryota; kingdom Metazoa; phylum Arthropoda; class Insecta; order Lepidoptera; family Noctuidae; genus Gortyna; species Gortyna flavago. The sequence continues at coordinate 6,789,193 of OY770128.1, read as the reverse complement.
AGTCGCTGCGATATTTGAAAATTAAAATAAAGTAGTAGAGCAATTTAAAAAAAAAAATTGCACCCCCGGTTTTTGCCTTGTCCCTCGACTTTGTTCATTTATTTTTTTGTGATGAATTACTTCTAGCAGAATATATTAATTTAAGTGAAAAAAACATATTTTTAAATACACATATAAATTGTAGTTTTGTTGTTACTTTACTAAATATATAAAACTATAATGATTTTTTAATATTCAAGACCATCGAATTTACCTGTCCCCTTCCCAACTAGGGTCGGAAAATCTTTGATTTCCAAAAACTTTCGTGTACAGGGAATGGCTTATATAATTTGAATTCTTGAAAGTCGAATTTATCAGTTAGAAGTATACAGGATGAAATTGAAAACATGCGACAAATCGAAATGGGAGATTGTACTCATCATTATGAACAACTTTTACTATGGGATCAAACCTGAAATCGCGAAAAAAAAATCAGCTGTTCCCTACATTTTGACGAGTAATGTGAACATAAATGTAGGGAACAGCTGATTTTTTTTTCGCGATTTCAGGTTTGATCCCATAGTAAAAGTTGTTCATAATGATGAGTACAATCTCCCATTTCGATTTGTCGCATGTTTTCAATTTCATCCTGTATATATATTTTTTACATATTTTCTATAAAAAATAAATTTAAATGAAAATCGAAAATTTTAGCTTACCGGAACATTCCGTTTTGTGACCGCTCGTTTTTGCAAAAAATCTTCTAATCGTGGAAAGTTTTCGGCACGAAATGGCAGACAACATATCGTCCTTCATCGAGAGAGGCTATTTTGCTTTCATTATTAAACTTTGTGACCAGCGCGGACGTATTGTTGAAGTGTTCCCGTGTTTCAATTTCTTTGCTCAGGTATGTGACCAAGTTTTACCTTATAAATCACTTTTCTTTAATTATTGTTATTGTTGACTTAAAGCAAGATTTGTAAGTATAGTAAAGACAGCCTCACTGCTAAGCAGATTGCGTGGGAGCAGTAACAGCATCCTGAAGGTAATAGGCAATAGGTTAGACAGTCCACTGGTGTGGAGCCTCACCCAGAGGACTAAGTCTCTCTTAGTTGTTAGGTACTAACATAGTTTTTAAGTTCATACTAACAATATTTAATGTAAATGTAAATTGTAATTGTAATGGATCAATGGTTGTCCGAAATTAAATTATTATTATTGTTTTTAAATTTTATTTTCTCAGGTTCCTAGAACCATGGTACTTTTATTAAACCTCACGGGTGTAAACCAAGGTGAGATTTAAAGTTTGAGTAGATTAGGTATTTTGTACTGCATTGAAATTATTGTCTAGATCTAATTGTAGGAATTTCCGAACTATGCGACATGTGTTTAATATAGCTGCTTTCTGTAGTGTAAGGTATGTATATTTGGGAAGATTGATTGCATTTAAACTAATAAATAGCTGTTTCGGGATGATACCAGTCGTTGATACCACTATTGGGACTATGGTTACTCTATTCATTTTCCAAACTCGGGTAATTTCTTCTTGTAGCTCTGTATATTTTCTGATTTTTTCGGTGATAGTTTTCTGTATATTATTGTTGTTTGGTACTGCTATATCTATTATGTATGTGTGTTTGTTTTCTTTATCAACAAGTGTTATATCGGGCCTGTTGTTATATATTGTATGATCTGTAATTATGGTGCGGTCATAATATAATTTGTAAGATTGGTTTTCTAATACAGCCCTAGGTGAGTATTTGTAGTATGGTGTGTATGGATCCTTCATGAGATTGTGTTTTGTTGCGAGTTTTTGGTGTATAATATTAACCAGTTGATTATGTCTATGAGTGTAATCGTTTTGGGTGAGTGTGCTACAAGCTCCTGTGATGTGTTGTATAGTTTCAGGTTTGCTGTGGCACTTTCTGCATAAATCGCTTCTTACTGTGTTATCTTTGATTATATATTTTCTATAATTCTTGGTATTTATGATTTGGTCTTGAATGGCCAGCATGAATCCTTCCGTTTCTGGAAATAATCCACTTAATTCCAGCCATTTGTTTGAAGCTTCTTCATCAATGTGTGTTTGGTGTAAATCATTTGGATGTCTTCCGTGTAGTTTTTTCTGTCTCCATTTTTTATGTATCTCTTCTATATGTCTCGCTTTATCTATAGTTTCTATGTTGTCTTCACTAAGGTTCAGTGGTGTATATTTTTTATCTATGTCTACTATTGTTTTGTGTAATTGACTGGTATGTTTTTTCCTATTGAAAAATTGTTGTAAGCTTATTGTCTTTTATGTAGGTGTGATATTTCAATTAGCCCTCTGCCTCCTTCTTTTCTGGACATAATTACCCTTTCTATTGCTGATTTAGGATGGTGATATCTATGTTGTGTAAGAATTGTTCTAGTTTTAATTTCGTGTGCATGTAATTCTGTGTTGGACCATTTTATCACGCCGAAAGAATATGTAAGTATAGGTATTGCATAAGTATTTATGGATTTGAACAAATTTTTACTAGCTAGATTATTTTACATAATGAATGAAGTCTTTTATAATATTCTTGTTTGAGTTTATCTTTAATAGATTTGTGTTCTAAAAGTCGTGCTTGGTTGTAACCTAAGTATTTATAAAGTTCTTCGTTTTTCATTGCTTCTATTACTTCTTCTGAATCTGTTGAGTAATTTCCTCCCACAATCTTACCCTTTTCTATATTAAGTTTTCGGCATTTGTCTAGTCCAAAATCCATTGTAACGTCTTTCGAAAATGATGTTGTAATGTCTAATAAACCATGTAAATCTGTATTTTTATTGGCATATAATTTTAAATCATCCATATAAAGTAAATGTGTTATTTGGTTTAATATCGATCTATTGTTCTTGATATCAAAGCCTAGTTTAGATTCAGTTAATGCGCGAGAGAGTGGATTTAGGGCAAGGCAAAACCAAAGAGGGCTGAATGAGTCCCCTTGAAATATACCTTTATTAATTGCTATTTCATCTATGGATAAGTTTGCGGTTTTCGTTTGTAATTTAAGTGTAGTTTTCCAGGACCCCATGGTATTCTTAAGAAAATTTATTAGTAACGGATTGATTTTATATATATTTAGTACTTGAATCAACCATGAGTGTGGTACGCTGTCAATTGCTTTTTTGTAGTCTATGTATGCTATGTATAAGTTTTTTCTTGCTCTTTGAACATGTTTTAAAAGAGTGGAGTCAATAATTAATTGTTCCTTGCAGCCCATATGTCCTCGTCTACAGCCTTTCTGTTCTTCAGCTAGGATGTTATACTGTTCAGTGTGTTTAATAATTTTATTAGTAATACATGATGTGATGATTTTGTACATAGTTGGGACGCAAGTAATTGGTCTATACTGCGAGGGGTCCTGGGTTCTAGTCGATTTTGGGATCATGTATGTGATTCCTTTAGTTAGAAATTCTGGGAGATTTTGGTTCCCTTTTAAAATATCACTAATTTGTTCAGATAATATTCTATGAAGTGCATGTAATCTTTTTATCCAAAAATTATGTAAGCCGTCTATTCCTGCTGCTTTCCAGTTGTGCGTTTTATTAATAATTGTATTTATTTCAAGAGCATCTATATCCTCAAATGGCATTTCTTCTATTGTTTCTGATCTAATTATTTCTTCTTGTATCCATTTAGCTTCTTTGTTATGTTCAGTGCTGTCTGACCAAATCCCTTGCCAGAACTCTTTTAGGGCCTCTTGAGATGGAGGGTTTAGGATTGTGGTATCGTTACTATTATTATTATAGTATTTCATACCAAAAAGTTAATAGTGCTAAGTACGATGGGTAATTTTTAAACAATTAAACCCTGCAAGAAGGTAGCATTATGTGACCTCCGTTTTGTGACTTATTCTACGGTCACATTTAACGGAACGGCAAGTCACAACAGGTCGGAATGAATAAAGCTTAGTTTACATTGCATTGATTTAATGTTACAAATTATTCAGAGGCCAGCACATCAAGCTACACCAATCTGTCAAATTTCTTTGACAGATTTCAACTTTTATTACAAAAGAATAAGGTTTATGTTTAATTGGGAAAATTTGACAGTTTGGGATAGCTTGATGTGCTGGCGTCTGTTATAATTGAGTTTGAGGTTTCTTTTGTAATTTCATATTAAGTACAGACAAGCATATTTAAAATTATTGTTTTATTTCTTACCTACTCTGTTCTTCGATTTTTTCAGTAATTATTTTCTTTTAACAGAAAAAATATAAAACTAGTTCCAATTTGAGAAGTAGGGCTAAAAAAAATTAAATTATCATTTGATGTCAAAAGTTAACTTAGGTTTAATGTTTGTACGTATTATTTAGGCAATTTATAAATCACTGTTCCTTCAAATTGATGGGAGTTAAATCTATGAAAAATTCATGAATTTTACCTTTTAAATATGTGCGGCCACAAATATGTTTACAGTTAATATATAACTTTACGAAAAAGCTACACATATTAAGTTATATATTATGTTTTTGGAGTAAAATTAAAAAATAGTCCAGTAATAACCGACAAAACCGAATAAAAAACAATAATGTTGTGTTAATCCTTGAAGCTAAGGCTATTTTCTTTGATTTATCAATTAATTACATGTATTATTAGTTTAAATAAATTTAAAAAAGCCTTATTAATATCACGCTTTCCTTTAATTTTGTTTTTAAATCTAGTCACACAACGGAACCAGTTCCGCCACAAAGTCCGTTTTGTTTCGATATTATCGGGAAAATGCCTCGAATTCAGCGTTCCTTTTTATTTTTACGATATTACCTATTATATTATAGACAAATTTAAAAAAAAAACATAAAAAATTAAATCGAATTTTACACTTTATTTTGAAATTGCTCAGTAAAAGTAAGAAATATTTTACAATTTCATGTTTTTCATGATTTTAAAGACAATTACAGTAATATACTTTTACTTACATAATGGTAAGTGATTCCATGAGATACGAAGGTTTTATTTTGACTTCGGTTTTCACAGGAAACCACTGAACAACTCGACATTTTTATATTTTAACACGATCACGGTCCAAAGCGCAATAGTTCGCGGAGACGGCCATTTGCCAAGTTGTTGCCCGTTTTGCTCATGGCGCGTGGACACAGACACGCCCCCTTGCCAGTTCCCCTGTTTTTTACATTTCTATGGTCTAGCCAATCCCTGACGTTTAACTCAACCAACTGACGTTTGACCAATGTCGATCTGTCGGAATTATAATCAAGAGTAAGCACCCTGGTCCGAAAAAACGGCAAAGAGCGAGTCGGACATTTTATAATGTGCAAATGAAGCCCTTTCATTTGCAAGCCATAACCCCACTTGACCTAAGGAGATCAATTTAAAAGACCGGTTATTTCACTAATTCCCATTGACAATCCCCATCAATGGGGATTTGTGAAATTTTCCTCCACAAATCCCAATTGGCGTCTGATAGAGCTCATAATGGGGATATCTGGAAAAAAGTTCACAAATCCCCATCAGTTGACAAATAAAATACTAACAACATAAGTATCAAGTATGTAAGAATCGCGAAAATCTTTACTATTTTTATAATCAGTAATGGCTAAATTAATAGCCTAAATGTCAAATATTTTAGCTAAAATAATGAAATCACAGTCTAAACTTCATTGCTAACAAATAATCTTTAATCAACTTTTAAATTACTTTATGGTTACTTTTTGACTGATTATTTTATATCTTTTGTTTACGGTAGTTGATTCTGTAACTAAGGAAAGTGGCGCAATTTAAAAAAAAAAATCTCGTAAATAAAGATTATCTCTTTTTTCACGAGACATATAAAAAAGGTTCACCAAAAAGAGAGACAAAAAAGAAAGAAAAAAAATGAGAAAGTAAAAATAATGAGAAAGTAAAAATAATTTTAAAACTGGGAAATAGCAAAAATATCTGTTATTTAATAATAGATGTATTTTATTTTCATTTTAGGACAAGTCGCAACTGTCAGGGCCACATTTACAGATGACAGACCGCACTTAAAAGTTAGCGTTTCATGTTTGTTATAGTTTAGCATATGGGCCGCGCTGAGGCCCGAAAAGAGTCTGCCTACCAAGCCTGGGTCAAGGCCCGCGACCGCAAAGTTAGAGCACGTAGGGTTCGCGCGAAGAAAAGAGCCTTTAATTCTGCCGCTAAGGTCTGCAAGCGGGTTTTGCGTGGGGCGCGTTTTGACCATGTCGGACGTATTAGGACCAAACTTGCATCGCACCCTCCGGGTAGTAAACAGTTCTGAAGGCCAATTCTCGTAATTTAAAACGTTCACAATCTAGTCGCAGTCTCATCTCAGCGACAAACAAATGTCAAAAACTTGACAAAATGTAGGGAAATTAGAGGCATTTTTTGACAGATTGAGACTGAGATCAGACTGTGAACGTTCTTAAAATTACGAGAATTGCCCCTCTGGTCCCTGTCTAAAGAGGTTGAAGCGAACGTCTGTCGTCCCACTTTACCTCCAATGCTGAAACCTGATGGGTCACTGGCTCAGTCCGCAAGTGTGAAGGCAAATTTATTTGCCTCTCTCTTTGCAAGCAATTCACGTCTCGACGCTGGCTCCAAGCAACAATCCACTGTACCTCATTGTGACTCCTCGTTGCCGGAGATCGCAGTTCACATTAAAGAGGTCCGAAGAGTATTGTGCAGTCTAGACGTGAACAAGGCAAGCGGGCCTGACGGTATTCCAGCGAGAGTGTTGAGGCAGTGTGCGCCTGAACTGTCTCCTGCGCTGACACGCTTGTTTCGCCTCTCTTGAAAAAAGAACGGTGCCAAAATCCTGGAAGCTTGCAAATGTACAACCAGTGCCCAAAAAGGGCGACCGTGCGGACCCTGCCCATTACCGTCCGATCGCCATTACCTCCATTCTGTGCAAGGTTATGGAAAGGGTACTGAACAGTAAGCTGCTGACCTACCTTGAAGACAATGATCTCCTCAGTGACCGTCAATATGGCTTTCGCCGAGGACGGTCAACTGGCGATCTTCTTGTGTATGTCACGCACTGTTGGGGCGAAGCCATCGAGAAACACGGCGAAGCACTTGCTGTATCGCTTGACATCTCGAAGGCCTTCGACAGGGTCTGGCACGCCGGTCTACTCAGCAAGCTTCCTGCTTATGGCATTCCAGCTGATTTTTGTAGCTGGATATCAGACTTCCTTAGTGAGCGGTCGATCAGAGTCGACCACTCTGATCGACCGATTGATTGATGGCTGCTCCTCTGACCTTATGGCTATTGATGCCGGAGTTCCTCAGGGGTCTGTTCTCTCTGCAACTCTTTTCCTGCTGCACATCAATGACCTACTTCAGCCTGGTATTGTTGGGTATGCTGATGACAGTACTGTTTCAGAGAGATACTTGTTCAGCGCAAAAGCCAGCGGGGCCGAAGTTCGTTCCTTGAGAGAGGCCATGGTAGAACGGACAGATTTGACCTTAAACCTTGTCTCCCAGTGGGGTGATGACAATCTGGTGTCGTTTAACGCTACCAAAACACAGGCGTGTCTTTTTACCGCCAAAAGGAGTCGTTTCGACCAGAGTCCTACTTTTCGGGGTACATCTGTTCCTGTAACTGATCGGCTCGAGCTCCTAGGCATGGAGTTGACTTCTAGTCTCAACTTTGGCGCGACCATCGAGTACAAAGCCCAAACTGCGGCCAAGAAGCTGGGCGTCCTAAATAGGGTGAAGCGATACTTTACGCCTGGACAGCTTTTAACCCTTTACAAAGCGCAAGTTCGATCCTGCATGGAGTATTGCAGCCACCTTTGGGATGGCTCAGCGAAATACCAACTTGCCGCGCTTGACTCGGTGGAACGCAGAGCTAAGAGGCTCATTGGCGACGTAAAACTGGTGGATGCCAAGCTTCACAGCTTGGCTCATCGCCGCAATGTTGCCTGCTTATCAGTCTTCTACAGATTATACTTCGGTGAGAGTGCCCAAGAACTCCACGACCTCATTCCACCGGCCCCCTTCTACCTTCGGACATCCAGACGCACTGCAAGTTACCATCCCTGCCAAGTTGCTATTCCACAAATTCGAACTAAGCGTTTTCAAATGTCTTTTTTAATACGCACAGCAAAAGAGTGGAACTCTCTACCTGCGTCTGTGTTTCCGAGCGCATACAACCCGAATCTCTTCAAAGTGAGAGTGAATAGGCTTCTTCTGGGTAAGCTCACTCCATCGTCGACTCTGTCTCTGTCACCTCTGACCTAGACTAGAGTCAAGAGCGAACCCATTTCAAAAAAAAAAAACATGATTGTGTGCTTGTTTGCTCACATTCCAAATCTTACTCTATCTCTAAACGTGAAGACATTTTTTTGGCTTCCCATTGATTATATTTTTATTTGTTTAATTTTTATTAGCTGAAGTCCTTCATGCTCTAATAAATAAATAAATGTGAGCAAGCGATTTATACGAATATGAACCTTTTTTTAAAATAAGGTTTGTATTCCTATTATATTTATGAAACGCTTACTCTGCTTAGCAAAGTATAGTCAAAGCGCAGTCTGTGTATTCACAGACGCTCGGCCTTGGTCTCGCACGATTTACGAATGATTATTTCAATTCTTTGCAAAGTTATGTGAGATACATACCACTAAGTGCAGGAAAGTCATACGATAAATAGTATCTCGCTAAAACTGCTCTAGTGTCGGTAGTTACCGGCGGTGGTTCTAGACCTTTGGCTACCTCTTGAACTACATTGAACCTTTTCTGGAACCATTCCAATATAGGGCCCCATTCCTGTTCCTGTAGTTTCCTTAAGTCTTCATCTTCCTATAAAAAAAAAAACATATAACTTGTGCAAAAGCTTTGATTTTAGTCTCCCTAGCCAGTTATGTGTATGGCCGTATGTGCACTTACTGAAACTTGGCACAATAGGTACTACACTTATGATCCGCAGAGCTATTCATAACCATTTGATTCACTATCCGATTCAATTGGATGGTTTATTTACTGGGAACACTACGCCCTGTGATCTGCACACGACTTTCTATAAAATAATGTAATATTATGTCTTTCTTATTTCGCAAATCAAAAATCGGAAAATTTTGAAAGTTCCAATCAATATAAATAAATAAAATAAAATTTGTTTATTTCAAACAATTTTTGTCCACATTTTGTTTGTATTAAATTAACTTAACACTGTTAGTCATGATGAGACAATCAACTAATGCAAGGAAACATCCACACATTTATGTTGCATAAACTAAAATATTGAAAATACTGTATTTTTTTTATTATGTACTTCAGCAACTTATTTACCAAACAAATAAAAAGCATACAGAACATGTAAAAGTTAGGTTGCCTACCTTTTACTGGTCCTTAATACACCTGTTTATACCTGGAAAACCAGTGGAAGAGACCTGAAAAAGGTAGGCAACCTAAATGTTACACACTCTGCATGATTATACTTTCAATGGCAAAAATATGATAAATAAAAAATGATTTTCATCCGGTAAACAGATGGTTGAAGATTGATCTTACTTTGGATCGTATTACTACATAATTATACATGTATATGTACCTCGGAATAAAAAAGAAGAGTGTCCGTAGAGAAGTAGTCAAGGAAATACATAGCAATATCATGTGGAGTCAGCTTCGCAGGGTTGTCCAAAGCAGTGTTGCATAGTGCAGTCTAAAATCAAAAGAAAAAGTTGTTTCTTCTGAATTAAAGTCTGCTTGATACTTGGTGCAGAATAATACATATTATATCTTAGTAAAAATCATGTGTCACGTTAAGTCGAAGGACGGTAGGGAGGCCTTAGCCCTGCAGTGGGACAATAAGCACTTATAAAAAATAACAAACCAGGTGCATAGTTGGCTGTGTTATTATTTCAGTTTGAGCATCCCACTCAGCGGCTATAGCACGAGCTAGCGGCTCACTGTGTACAGCCAATACATGGCCATTAGGTGTTTTCAGGCGACGATGATCCAAAGTGATCTCCCATTTCTTGTCACTTTGTACAATACTCGTACCACGGTAAAATCTCTTACGTGTAGCTGTAAAAACAAGACAATAAAAAATATAGAACATTATCATTTACGTAGTTTTTCAGTAAAAAAACTTTAAGTAGTTTGATGTGTTATTTACAGCTTACCATAATTCTGACATCTAAAGCACCTAGTACAGCTAGTTCTTAATAATCCTGTAACAATGGGCGATAAAAGTAACATATTGTAATATTATTTGAATTATTTCTAATATTATTTAAGTTCGTTCTTCGGTGCTTCCACAAGTTCCACAGGTATATATGTTCTGTGTTCCACAGGGTGCTTCCCACAGACTACATCACAAACACAAAGTACCACAGATAAGATATTAGTAGCTAGCTACAAAGTACTTTTTGTGGACTCAGTGTTGCCAACTCGACTAAAGCAAATGTCGCCAGACAGAAAGTCAATAGTCGCCAGATGTCGCTAGATACTTAAATATTAAATAATTGCTCATTTATTTTGTTTTTTTTTACGTATATAAAGCTACTTGCTTTTATGACGATTACTGTTATCAACAAACAAAAAATTGGAATTACGTTTGGGACGACGACTGGCGCCTCTGGCGCGGACGGTAAGAAGTGGAGGCGCCCGCGCCAGCGCGGCCGGCTCTCTATAGTTTTGATTTGATCAAGACACAACCTGACACAGACCTGCAAATTGCAAAAAAAGCAAGAAAATTTGAATTTCGCGGGTTACCATTGCGGATCCTTAAGACCTTAAGTAGCGCGCTTACAAAGTCAGTTATAATAAAATCGTATTAAATTAAATTATACTTTATAAATGATAACCAAATTAGAAAAAACGCCAGAAATGTCGCTAAATTATTTTTGTCGCTAAATCGAAATAAAATGTCGCTTTTCATGTCAAAATGTCGCTTAATCTGGCGAGAAAGTCGCAAAATTGGTAACACTGTGTGGACTACATTCACAGAGCATCACTGACCTCTATTAAACAATCAGGTCAGTGCAGAGCATGTAACCCATAGACTGGCAACTTAACGTCTGACAGATTAGGAATACGATCAGCCACGCCAAGCCATGGAACTAAAATATCTATAGATATACGTAGGTATAGATGTACAGAGGCCAGCACATCAAGCTACCCCAATTTGTCAAATTTCTTTGATAGATTTTCAACTTTACAGCAAAGGAATAAGGTTCATATTCAATTGGGAAATTTTGACAGATTGGGGTAGGTTGATGTGCTGGCCTCTGTCTGTACATACCTATCTATCTTCTCAGTATATATATTAGTCTATGGTTACGACTGTCATCCGATCCGTCAAAATTTTTCCTCTATGGATCCGTCCCGTCCGCCATTGAAGAAAGAAAGGTTTCATGCTCTGTGATTGATGATTGTTGAAGTAATTATTGTTGTGGTTGTGTATATAGTTTTATGATAATTCATATCGCAGATCGATCTGTGCAAAGAAATTGTGACTTCTGGTTTAGTTTTTCTCGTGACCATGTCTTCTATGGATATTGACCTGTAATTGTACATTGCTTTGGTGTATATTACTATACATTTTTGTGGGACGACAAGTGAAGTGACGCGATCCCCTTGTATTAGGGCAAAACAAGCTTTATATAATTTGCATCCGTTCAGCAATTTGGTAGATCTACATTTTCTTCTTATTTGTGATGTTCCCGCATTCCATCAGCGCGGAAGAAGAACAGAAGACGAAACTGATTCCGAGTGTAAACTTGCTACACTCAAAGAGAAAAGGAATATTCATACACCCCTCGGCTATGTACAGAAATAGTGTTCCGTGCTGCACTATAATACAGGCACCGTTTACCACAAGTAGTTTTAGTGGATAAACTGAGGGAAACATTATCATTAGAGAAAATGAAACTTCTAGAGAGTGGTCGCTTAGAGGCATTGAGCAGAGCTCTCTCGATCTTGAATGGAGATAGTGCCGTACAGGGTCGTGTGGAAAGCTATAGCTGCAAAATGGCTGGGGCTGAGAAGTCTTTCTATAAGAGATTCACAGCTATTGGCGAAACAACACTTGAAGCATTGTCACCACCAGAGAGTGTTATGTACAGGTAAAATCATGTTTTTTTTTCCTACAGCTATGAGGTGGACAAGCATATTAATCATCTCTTATTTTTAAATCTACAGCCGAAGTCTATCTGGTGATGAAGACGGTGTGCTCTGTGATACCATATCTCGTAAAACTCTGTTTTACTTGATTGCTACACTGAATGCTGCTTTTCCAGATTATGATTTTTCAATGGCAAAGGTAAGTGGAAGTGATACTAATGCCTACTTGCACCAGAACAAATTGTTAAATGCATTTAGTGCATCTCCACACAATTGACAGAAACAGGAAATGTTTTAAATTAGTTTAGCACTAAACATATTTAGTGATTTATAGTGCAAGTGCACCTCAATTAAAATATAATATCACAATTATGAATTGTATGTAATTGGTGCAAAATCAGAGAGAGAGCATTGGTGGCCTAGTGGTAATATCAGCGACTCACGAGTTGTAGGTCGTAGGTTCGAACCCAGACAGGCGCTTTACTTTGTGTAAATTATTTCATCACCATTGCTCCCCAAACGGTGAAGAAAAACATTGTGACGAAACCGGCATGTCCTAGAACCAAAAATTCGAAGACTTGTGACATCTACCAACCCGCACTGGGCCCGTGTGGATTACGGCCCACTCCCTCTCACAGAGAGGACCTGTGTTCCAGCAGTGGGAACATTATAAGCTGATTATGTTTTATGTGATGCAAAATCAGTCAACGAACACCAGATTTTGTTTTTTTTACGAGGCCTATTCTGCCCCACTGCTGGGCATAGGCCTTCACGAAGTCCTTCGAGGAATTTACCAATTATCTTAAGTGCCTGAGATCTATCAACCTCACCTGTTATGGGGAACTGATTTATATATGATTAAATGGCTACTGCAATCCCGACCATTGTACACTCAACTCTGAGACAACTCGACCCAAACGACTCGACCCCGACTACTCGACCCGGCAAACGACCCCGACTACTCGACCCTAACTACTCGACCCCGACTACTCGACCCTAACTACTCAACCTTGACCACGAGTCACGACTATAGGCCGACCGCTTAACACGTTCAGTGCCGGGAGCCCTCCTGAAGGGTTCACTAAAATCGCATATGGGATGCCGGGAGCCCTCGCGGAGGGCTCATTTTAATGTACGTTTGTATTATTTAATGTACGTTTTTCTTTGCGAATATTGCATTATAAACTATGAAAATAAAATTAGAAGCTTTTCAGGGTTCCGTATCAAAATTGTAAAAAAGAACACCCATGGTGCAACTTCGTTTGTCTGTCTGTCCGTTTGTACAGCTGCTCATTTCAGGAACATACTTCGCTACATACAAGTGGTTTGGTTTTGTCATTAGAGTTAAATATTATTATCTGTGGTCATGTATACAATGTGTAACATAATTAACGCAAGACCTCATACACGCCAATTAGAGTATTGAGTTAAAAGCATAATACAATGACCAAAACTTATTCTTTTTTATTTAAAGCTAACTTCTATTATTATTATGAAAATCGTGTTGACCGTAACACTATTTTATGCATTTAAAATATAGTCTTATTGCTTTGAAATAAGATTTAATTTTCTTTGGCTCAATCACCGGTCCCTATGGCAAACGAATAATTAAAAAAAAAGGCTTTTCTCAAACATGCTTGAAAATTCGAGCATTATTTTGACAACCTTCTTTGAGATAAATCGAAATTGCTGTACTGGCCACATACATGCGAGCAGCGGACGGCAAAAGTTGTATGAAAATCCATATCTGTCCTGGTTTAGCGGACAAATAAATTACATAGTAAACTCATTTAAGTCGTGTTATTTAAAAAGGGAACGATCTTTTACTTCGAAAAATGGCAACCAAAGAAGTAAAAAAAAAACAAATGAACACTTTAACGCGGGAAAAATGATTGTTGTGCGTTGTTCATCATTGATTTTGAAAAGTATTTGTATTTAATTTCCGCGCATTATTTGAGAAAAGTGCTATACAAGCCTTGGCCACAACTAGGCATTGATGGACTTACTTATGAGTGCCTCGGCTTCGCCTCGGCCCACATTTACACGTTCGTCCTTCAGTGCCTCTTTTGCTGGCCGCTGCAGTAATGTTCTAATATTTAAGGGGGAAGCGTTAAGGTAGCCCGCGAAATTAATTTTTTTTTACGGTTTTTACAATTTGCTGGTCAGTATGAAGTTGTATGTTGATTAAAATTTGATACGCGGCCGTAAAAAAAATGAATTTCGCGAGCTACCCTGGCGCTTTCGCCTTAAAAGTTACTGATATCGATTCAGTAGTCAATTATGAACAAACTACTGTCAGGACTTGCGTTTATTCTGTTACGCCTTGTATGTGTATCACACCAATAGGTAGTGTGTGATTTCCGTTTGTCTTCTTTCACGTAATGAAGCTACCTACGGAATGACGCGGTGACGTGATGTTTGTAGTCATAGTTTATAGCTGAAATGACTTATAGTAATGAGAGGCAAAAGAAGCACGGGAGCGAACCTACAGGTAAAAATACTAAGGTCATTATTTTATACGTACTTTCTTAAATATTGATTATATGAATAACGATTGAAAGTAGATAATTCCAGAGTGAATCATGAACGTCAAGTAAGCAAATAATAGAACACTAAACGTTAATAAGCTGTTACAAAATAATAACGTTTTGATTACTTAAGAAACTACTAATACTTATTGCATAATGTAACTGTTTAAAAAAATATTACATTGCATGAAAATTTCAGAAGAGGTTGGACGCCCCTGTCACGGGATCAAAGCGAGCGAATATACTTTTTCTTCATTTTTTTATTTTTTATATTTCACGTCTCCACCCCACTAGCACATGTAAATACCCCCAGAGATACTAAATATAGCAACAAGACGTTCTGAAAACACAAATTTACTTCTTTTTGCAGTGTTTTATATTACGGTTTCAAACCTAATGCCGACGACCCTTCTCGAGGGTTCACTTTAGCGCAAACGTAATGCCGGTGACCCTCCTGGAGGGTCCATTTGCAATATGTATGGCAGCATGGCGTATCAGCTCTATGAAAAGTGGGCGGAGTCGAAAGTTGCTACCTCAGGCAACGTCTCAGTTAAGTGGTCGGCCTCCGACATACGTATGGGAATTATAGTTATTTTCTACCCCTGCTAAAATACCGCCAATTGATGCCAAACGGTAAGCAAACCGTTCACGGTAAACGGTCTGCATTTTCAGGACTCCATAGTAAAACCAGGAACTTTTAAATTGGTGTTTTAGGTGACTGCTATTTATTTAGTGTTAATTTTTTAGATATTATATTCGGTAACAACCGCAGTATTAACTTGGTTTTCTTTTAGGTTTTTTTGAAAAATAATGTAAATTAAAAATTTTGTTTGTGATCGATAAAATCAATGTTGTCCTAAAAATCCTAAATAGCCCATCCTGCTCGCTTCGCTTGCTGGCTTTAGTGCGGTTGGTCACAGTTTTAACCTAGCCACAGATAATATAATACTCTAGTACAGATACCCAATCCCATACAAAGAAATGACACCTCCTTAGTACTGGCTATTTTTTGATCCCTCCATTTCTTAACAGATGGCAGCATCAACGACTCACAAATTGACAGAGACTGTAGTTTTACAACGCCATCTAGGAATCATCCTAGATATCAGGTGTCATCGATGCTAGGTGACCATCGACACTACTAGATGACGCTGTTTTATTACTTTTTGTTTGATAGATCCTCTACATCTCATAGCGATTCCATCGCACCGTGCGTTCAAGGACAAGTACAAAAAAGCTATCTTGAGTTGGCGATAGCGTAATAGTTTCATTTGTGTGATTGAGCTAGCTTTATTATGTGATGACGTGTTTACGAAGCCAAATAATAATACCTAGGTAGCTATTTATTCGTGCTACTGTAAATGCGTTTTTTTGATTTATGGCCACTGAGTTTAGTGAAAATGGTAATTTTGCTATTCTGAATTTGACGTTTTTCACAAAAATTTTGATTTTCTAACTAAATTTGACTATTTTTAATCGCGACTAAAAAGGTGTGGAATAAAATTAGTGGGCATGTTATAATGTTAAATTCACACAAACACCTCGACTTAAGGTGCAAAAACAGTACTGTATCTTTTTTTTCTTTTGCTTATATCTCGAAAACGGTGTGTCCTATCGCAAAAATAATGAAAATTTCGACCCGCTTTATAGAACCCGTAAACCCTTAAAACTCAACACGTAGGTAATCATTTTTCATATTTTCCATACAAAAAGTGAAAAATTCCATATAAAAGACGTCGAGGCACCACCTTGCGCGCCTCGGACTCAAAAAAATTTTTTTCCACGTGGTGTCGCGATCGCGATTCTCAAATTCGATTTAGTTGTGTCAAAATTATTTTTAAATTTAAAGATTTTTTTTTGCAGAGATTCTCATAGCCAAAACTAAGTAATTTTAGTGATAGTTTAGTTCGTTTTGGTCCGCGATAATTTACTAAAATCATGTTTTAACCGATTTCAAAAAGAAGGTTCTATATTCGACCCGTATGTATTATCTTTATTACCTACATAAGTATGTTTGTATGTCCGCATAGAATTCGCATAGAAGTGCCGAAAATCGCGGAATTTTCGGCACTTCTATGCGAATTTTGAAGATTCTTCTAGACGGCCTCTTCAAATAAGAACCCATCGACACCGACTTCCGAAATTAAAGTTATTTTTCACTTTGTAATTTTTTAAGTCGGTTGTGTTTTTTGGATAGTTTTTTTAAGTAGGTAGGTAGGTACTAGGAGTAGGAGGAAACAATATAAGGACTACTACTAGCTGTGGTACTAAGTACCTACCTATATACAGTACAACCTAAATTACAACGTAAATTTCTTAGGTTTCTTAACTATAAATTATTTAAGAGGTGGTCATCATATCACTCTCTTCTAGATAAATTTTCTTTGTCAACTCTTAAAGAAAGGAGACTGTATCATGATCAATCGTTCCTATACAATATTTGTCACAATAAATTTGATTGCAATGACCTAATAAACCAAATATACCTTCGCATACCTAGTCGCTCCCAACGTATTCGTGATACTTACACTCACAGTTTATTCGCACCGAAGCGGTGCAGAACCAACGCAGGAGAACGAGCTCCTTTACGTCGACTAATGATAAGCTACAATGATAATTTTGCTGATATTGACATATTTGCTTTGTCACTCGCACAGTTTAAAAATAATATTTATAAAAAATCCTCTCAAAAATCCAGATAGTTATTGATATATTCATGTTATATTCATACATCTAGTTTGTCACATAACATGTTATTTCACCAAACGCAGTTAATCTATGTTAGACAATAATTGTTTGCTAAGTTTGCTTAGATCTTGCTCAAACTATTCTTAGTCGGATTAATTTGTGGATAACGATGCTGGTTGCGTGATTATTTAAGTGTTTTTTTTAGAATATCTGTACTTAAATATTAATAATAATAATATAATAGTATTTTTATTTCAGATTAGAATCCATATGTTGTTAGTAAAAGTATAAACCTAATGTTAGTAAAAACATAAAATTGAAACGACTGACACCTATGTGTGCAGCCGTATCCAGTGAGCCAGCATGGGGCTGTCCCACCTATCACACAATACACTCAGGATGCTGTGGGAGCTAGCACGCATTCTACCGAGAATAGAAGCGCACCGTTTCCGTATAATGGCATGAAAACCATCAACCCTGGCCTCGGTGAACATTCCGGAAGCGCTACAAAAGCGTGGTAGACCCAACAGCATCCTGAATACATTGTTATACTGGACACGCAGGGCGTTGTATGTCCTCAACGTATACCTGACCCACAGACTGCACGTGTAAAAAGACTGGCAGTATGCTCTGAAAAGGGTTATTTTGACTTGCGTCGTACAACGTGCAAATCTGCGGATCAGCATATTACCTCGGACAGCCATCGCCCTGCGTTCCCTCTCTATGTCCAGGTCATCATTCAGGTCATGAGTGACCCAGTGACCCAGGTACTTAAATTTTGTTACTCTAGATAACGGAGTATTATTTATAGTCACATCTGGCACGTTAGAGTAACATTTGGTGCCCGCCTTGAATACCAATAGCTCACATTTTTTTACATTGTACCTGAGTCCCTGAGCGACCGCGTAGTCTACACAAATCTTAACAAGACGCCTGAGTGCATTTATTGATGGACTCAGCAGCACCATGTCGTCAGCGTAACTTATATTGTTAACGCAAACTCCGTCAATGTGACAGCCTATACGGGTGCTGCTGAGTTCAACAATAAGCTGATTAATGTAAAGGTTAAAAAGACGAGGTGAGGTAATACCCCCCTGTCTAACCCCGCTCTTCAACCCATACACATCAGACAGAGTTCCACCCCACTTGACATAGTTCGTCTGATTCTCGTACCAAAACTTAAATAAAGAAATAACAGTACAGTCAACACTACTTTCCTTTTGTAGCTTATCCCACAAGATATCGTATGACACCAGGTCAAATGCCCTCGATAAGTCCAGAAAACACGCATTGACCGGTGTTTTCCTATCAGCATAATACTGAACAGTCTGCTTAAGACACATGATGGCAGTCTCCGTCGATAGCCCGGGTCTGAAACCGAACTGGGCATCGTGAATATTTATACGACTCGCCATATGTATATCCAGCAAACAGTCCAGCATCTTAGCTGTAACAGTCGCCAAGGAAATAGGCCTATAGTTTGCGGGGTCCGTAACATCGCCCGTTCTGTTCTTTACTATAGGCACGACTATGGTCTTCATAAGCTTATCTGGTAAATACGAGTGACTTATACATAACGAATAAAATGTTGCCAACACCCTCGGTAAATGAACTCCTGCGTATCGCAAGTGCTCGACGCTGAGGTGGTCATGTCCCGGAGACTTTCCTCCGACCATCTTTCTAATGACATCAGTTATTTCCTTGGCCAAAAACCTTAAACACGGAGAACTTACCTCAGCGCCAATCACCGACGAAGACGTAACAGGCGTAACCGATCCAGGCAAGGGATCAACTTGGAACTGATTCACAAACAAATTTGAAATGGCTTGAGGGTCACAAATTCCTGCCACGCTCACCGGCAGACTCGGCTTAGGATTCAGTTTACTAGTACTTTTCCAAAACTTCCCGAAATCTTTGGATTTGTGCTGCTCAGCCATTATGTCTTGTTTTATTTGTGCTTGATTATTGCGACACCACTTTAATTTGGCTTTAAAAATGTTACGCTTATTTCGCATATTCTCATAAATAGTTCCTGAAGTTGGGTTTCCAAATAAACGCCACATCTGAAAAGCAAGCCGAGCCTGCGAGTGAACACTTCTTACATGCCTATTCCAACCTGTTAAAGGTTTATAACGTTTTCCTCCAATACAAGTAGCGGTCCGCTCAGCAGATGCAGAAAGTATATCAATGATTTTTGTGTACATATTGTCCAAAACCACTCTGTGAGTTACATCGCCGCATATTTTATCCGCACAATTAATACACTCCGGGGGGAAATCTATTTCACGTAAACCTGAATTACACAATTTTTCATACATCTTAATCTGACCTAAGTCTCGCTCGCCCCATACAACCTTACTATTTAATACTTTACGTAGTGGAATATTAGACTCCACTATACTTAGGTTACATTCTAATTGAATGGGAAAGTGATCGGACCAATAAGTGCCGTACAATACTTCCATACTAGATATAGTCTGACGCGCGGCCTCAGTAACGACGCAATGGTCAAGCCAACGCTTACACCCGTGCGCATCACTAACATATGTATACGAGTCACGAGGTAGTAGCTCGCTATCCGCGCATGTCCAACATTGTTCCTCACAAAACTTTAACAACTCATAATGAAATAGCTCACCGGTATGCGCATTATAGTCACCCAACATGAACACATATTGAATGTCACTATTTTCTATTATTGCGTTTATCTCGCTTAGGCACTCGGTAAACTCAGACATATTATCAGCACAGCAAGTAGGCATATAGACTGAAAAAACAAGTAACCTATTGTTTGATAGTTCTATCTGTATTGCTGTAAGACGAGCACTAATACACTTCACAACCGTCACAGATGAGAATAAACTTTTCCTCCAGAGGAGTGCCACTCCTCCGTAGGGCCTACCTCGCAGTATTCCAGCCGAAGTATCCACCGCAGAGGTCCCAGTGTAAGAAAATTCATCATGCACAGTGCCCAGAAACGTCAAGTCGTGGGGCAGTAACCATGTTTCTTGTAATGCTATAACGTCAGCTGATACACACAGCCGCCTAATACAGTCAATCGACGATTTTACACATTTGCAATTGAAACTAATAATTTTTACTGCTTTATCCATTATTCTTTGCTTATTGCATTATCATTAAGCATTGCGCAATTGTTTGTAGTCCTGAAGAATAAAAAAAAATAAAATAAAAATAAAATACCTACATAAATAAAATACAAACGAACGGAATATTTTTACAAAAATATTTTAATACTTCAATCAAATATAGACACCAGCAAATCAAGCAACTTCAATCTGTCAGATTTCTTTAATAGATTTTCAACTTTATTGCTAAAGTATAAAGTTTAAAGTTGATTGCAAAAACTTGACAGTTTCGGGTACCTTGATGTGCTGGCGTCTATACATAACTTCTTAAAGTAATGGAATATAATTATTTTTATTTTAATAGGCAATTGAGAACCTCCTCCTTTTTTAGAAGTCTGTTAAAAAGACGTAAATTCAATAATTAAAATCATTTTTATTTTTCAATGTAATCCCCCGTTACCCCAATGCATTTATTACATCTCGAAATTAATTTTTCTCAATACCCTGTAAAAATAACTTTCCTCTTTCTTCGAAAAATGCGCATTTATTGCCGCCTTGAGCTTTTCATCGTTGGAAAATCGTTTCCCACGAAGGTCTTTTTTCAAATAGGGAACAAAACAAATAATAATCACTCGGGGCTAGGTCCGGGCTATAGGGTGGGTGGTTAATTTCTTCGAAACCACAATCTCGCACAGCTGCCTTGGAAACACGCTCCGTGTGGACCGAGGCGCTGTCGTGAAAAAGCAACACACCGGTAGTCAGTTTACCCTGTCTTTTTTCTTTAATTGCTTCCCGTAAGTTTCGTAAAGTGGATGCATAGGATGCTGCGTTTATGGTTTCAACTTTTTTTGTGTACTCAATCAGCAAAATTCCCTTTGAGTTCAAAAACAATAGCCATGATTTTTCCGGCAGACGAAACGACTTTGAATTTCTTAGGAGGCGCAGTGCCCTTCTTGTACCACTGCATGGACTCTTGCTTACTTCCAGGGTCATAATGGTGAACCCATGCTTCATATCCAGTAACAATTCGATCGAAAATACTTGATGGAACTTCACCACAGTGCTCTAAAACTCTACAACACTCGATTCGCACTTGCTTTTGAGGCGCCGCACCGTGAGCGCTCGCGGCACCCATCTTGCACTGACTTTTGAAAGATAAAGAAGGGTCATGAAGAATAGTGTGCATGGAGCCAACAAATAGGTGGGTCATCTCTGCTATCATTATGATCTTCATTCGGGCATCCTCCAGTATAAACTTCTCAACTTTTTTCACGTTTTCTTCCGTAGAGGCAGTAACCGGGCCGCCCGACTGCCCGAGCGAGTGTCGTCTTCAATACTCTCTCTGCCCCTTTTAAATTCCACTTTTGAACCGTAGATAACGAAGGTGCAGAATCTTGTTAAACAGCCACCATCTCTTTGCGAATAGTTTTTGACTTCTTCCTTGTTTGATAGGGAATTTAATAACCGCGCGCGGTGCTCGATTTTCTTCAACATTGTCACGTTAGCCATTCCAGTTGTCGTTGACTAAGAATAACTAGCAAACCAATGATCACAACAAATTTTACCTTTATACCCTTAGATAATGTCATTAATTAATTCCACATCATTATTAAATCACCCTGATACCGATAATACATTGAACGCCCCTCGTAATAACAACAACAACAACTATTAGTTTAATGGCCAGTGATTTAATGAATTACCGTGTAAATTTATTTTTAACCGACTTCAAAAAAAGGAGGAGGTTATCAAATCGGTTGTATATTTTTTTTAATGTTTGTTACTTCAGGACGCCGTCATTTATGAACTGATTTGGATTTTTTTTTTATTTAAAAAGATATTCTTCCAGATTGGTCCCATTTTTGTCAAAATCCAGTTCTGATGATGGGATCCATGAGGAATTGAGGGAACTCCTCAAATATTATAGGCATACATATAGCAATTTTGGTATTTTCATCAAGAAGTCAAGCATTTGCATTTCATTGATCCCTTTACTAAAAAAACCATGGGGGCGAGAATCAATGAACTCTTTGAAGACGGTTTGGACTGCCGCATCGGAGTTGAATTTTTTTCTTTGTAAGAAGTTGTCCAAATTCCAGAAAAAATGGTAATCTGTTGGAGCAAGGTCCGGGGAGTACGGTGTATGTCGCAGACATTCCAATTGTAGCTCATCTAACTTAATGGTTGGTTGTTGTGCAGTGTGTGGTCTTGCGTTGTCGTGAAGCAGCAGTGGCCTAGAGCAATTGACCAATCTCGGTTGTTTAGCAGCTAGTTCTTCCTTCATGGTTTGCACTTGCTGACAATAGATATCTGCCGTAATCGTTTGGCCAGATTTTAGAAAGCTGTAGTGAAGGCGTTAGTCCACCAAACACTCACAAGTAACTTTTTCTGAGTCAATTTTCGTTTAGGGCAGGATTTGGCTGGTTCTCCAGGGTTCAGCCATTGCGATGAGCGCTTCCGATTATCGTACAGTATCCACTTTTCATCACAAGTAATGATTCGATTTAAAATCCCTTCATTATTATGTCGGTTGAACAAAATAACACAGCAGTCGACGCGTGTTTGCAAGTTCGATTCACTCAATTCATGAGGTACCCATCGTTCAAGTTTTTTTACTTTCCCGATTTGCTTCAAGTGGATTAATACAGTTTTATCACTTACCCCGAAGCCTGCAGCTATCTCTGAAGTGCTTTGTGATGGATCCGCTTCCACAATAGCCTTTAATTCTTCATTTTCCACTTTGGTCTCCGGCCGTCCACGGGGTTGGTTCTGAAGGACGAAATTTCCAGAACGAAAACGTTGAAACCAAAAACGTACCGTGCTTTCTTTTGCGACACCAGCGCCGTACACATCATTAATCCTTCGAGCTGTTTCTGCATCACTGGTGTCACGGTAGAACTCGTATTCGTAAATATACCGATATTTCATGTTTTCCATTGTGCGGTAATAAGCGACGCCAAAGAAAAAAATAATGAGGAAAAAACATATGAATGACTGTTTTCAAAAGTCAAATGTACCAGCTAAATGAATTTATAAATTTTAATTTGGAATTCTTATATTCTTAACCAAAGAGGAGATATTTCGAATCAAAGTGGTCAGTACGACAAAACGCTAATTTCATATGTAAGGACCTAATATATTAAAATAATCCTAATTTACCTATACCTAAATAACTTACCGCTAATATAAATATACATTACCGCTGTCGATGCCACAGCACTCCTTATCTGTTAGGGGTTAGGAGATACGGCAATATGTCGACAGAAACTATTTAGCAGTTCTTGGATAGACGTGGAAGTGCACGTCTATCCAGGAACTGCTAAGTAGTTTCTGTCGAATGAAAATGGAATGATGTAACGGGACGAGCAGGTCCCGCATCTGATGATGGTAAGGGCTCGTAATTCCGTACCAGGCGTGAATAGGTTGATAAGTCGACTTACATATATATTTTTTTAATGCATAATAGACATTAGGATTGTTTTATTCATAGGGTGAATAAATGACTAAGTCGATGGGTCTGTTACAGACCCATCGACTTAGTCATTAATTATGAACGTTCTTAAAAAAATATATATGTAAATCGACTTATCAACCTATTCACGCCTGGTACGGAATTGTCGAAAGAGCTCAGACAACACCTATCGGTCCATTAGATTCGGAGAAAATTAGATGTGACAGATGGACAGACAGACGAGTGATCCTATAAGGATTCAGTTTTTTTCGTTTTGAGGTACGGAACCCTAAAAAGTGAAAAATAAAAAACTTTTTTACAAAAAAAAAACAACCCAAAAAAACAATTCAACAAAAACACGGAAGAAGTCGGTGTCAAAAAACGAAAATGCAGAAGCAACGACACCGACTTCTGAAATTAAAGTTATTTTTCACTTTGTAGTGTTTTTGTTGGAAGAGTGTTTTGGTTGTTTTTTTTTTTTTTGTAAAAAAGTTTATTTTTTTATTTTAAGGCTGTCTTATTTAATTTTTGTACTAAGTACATTACATATTGTGGCTAACGACTATTCTAATATATACCCATACTCTAGAAACTATCTATAACTTTTAAACCTATGACTTTGTTAAATTTCACAGAGCAGTGAATTTAGTGCGGAGCCATCACTTAGTTGGGTACAAACCGCAGTTGATGCGAACTTGTCGGCAGTAGGCGGCGTGCGCTGGCGCCAGCTGCGCCCGACGCTGTGGACTGCCGTCGATGAGGAGGTGGTGTTGCCAGAGTGTCGCATATACAGTTACAACCCGGATCTTGCCAGTGACCCTTTTGGAGAACCAGGCTGTCTGTGGGCATTCAACTATTTCTTTTACAACAGAAAGTTGAAAAGGATTGTCTTTTTCACATGTAGAGCAATGAGGTATCTAAGTTATACACACTTTACTAATATAAATAAAGTTTATTTGTTTGTTTTGAACGCGCCAATCCTACCTGGTAGTAACAGTCGGATTTGAAAAAATATTTTTGTATTTGATAGCCTAATTCTTGAGGAAGGTAGGCTTTTTAACATCACCCTTAGGAGCCGAGCAAAGAGAAAAGTCAGAAAGAACGCTAAGCGAACACGAATTCTTACTATAGTATATATTATAAAATGTTAAAACAAGAAAAGACGGACGAATTCGCGGGCAGAAGCTAATTTGTATTACAGCAAGCATTGTCAATAGCATAAAACTGATTCAATCAGCACTTAATTTGATGTTAATCTGGTTTTTCAGTCCTGTGTGTGCTGTCGACTCTGGCGTCGATTTTGCTATGGATGAAGACGACGAATACAATTAGAAGAAAAAAAATACTTCCGCAATAATCGTAAGACACTCAAACATAGTTAGGTTTTAAAACCATTTAGCACAGTAAATCTGCACACCTATTTACAACCACTTCATATGCTACCGAATCGACATTGTAAGGTTTGTTACAAAAATGTTTACAGTCTGTCATGAAAGTCGTGAAAAAAAAGGAGGGCGCCACCATCAGTTATATGGTATCCCTATAAATTTTGACCGAAAGGTTTTGATACTTTTCTTTTTATAAAATAGTAATTACTGATTTATTAGTATGGTCTCTTTACTGCTCTTTACTGTCAAGTAGATAACCTGGCAGATATCTATCTGACACTCATTATCTAACTATACGACACGCAGAGTGTAAAAAAGAGTTTTGACTTTCATTGGTAGTGGTGAACAGCATTCCTCTTCCAATTAATTTCCATTCAAATGACAAAATAAATAAATAATAATAAATATAATATAAACTGATAATGATGATAATATAAACTGTTTAGTGAAATTGTAATTTTTGTGTAGTTAACGAAATGGAAGTAGTGAGCTACTTAATAAATAATGTACACTTGGGTGTTAAAATAAAACCATTCCAGCTTTATAAACAAAATATTTAATACTAAAAAAGAATCAACTACTCGGAAAACGATAAATCAGACTCTAAATATTCCACCCCAGATATATCCTCTTCATCATCCTCCACAGCGATGTCTTCCTGGTCAAACTCGTCACTGCTGCTGCCATCATCTCCGACACGTATAACAAGCTTATCTATGTCCTGGTATAAGGTAATTCCTCGGTCGTAATATTCCCTTTCTACTTTGACTACATGATCGCAACAATTTTTCCATTTTTCAGGAGTGACTGTACTGAATGCAATTTTGGCCAGCTCTTCCACATTTTGTCCCATCACATTATGTTTAGCAATTCTTCTTTTTACTATCGCCCATATAAGTTCTATCGGGTTCAGGTCACAGTGGTAAGGTGGAAGTCTTACCACTGTGTGCCCATGCTCTCCTAACAGTTCGTCAATATAGTACACAGGCTTTGGTTTATGTTGCTTCACCAACATAAGAAGTGAAGGCTTCCGTAGTGTGATATCAAATGAAATGTTATTTTCCAGTAACCACAGCTTGATGTCATCTATTTTCGTAGCAGACGTTGGGGCCTGAAATAACACAAAATTTACTTTTCTGGAATATTACTACATTCTCTACAGTAGATTTTTTTCTTTAATAAAACAACATACCTTGTTTGTGACAATTGAGTGATAGGGTGCATTGTCCATAACAATAATAGATGGTTCTGTTAAGTTGGGTATTAATTTTTCAGTAACCCATTTACTAAAATTGTGTGCATTCATTTCTGAATGATAGTCTTCGTTTTTATTCTTACCGGAGAATATTAACAGTGCATTAGGTACAAACCCCTTTGCACTTCCTGCATGAACAATTATCCACCGTTTTCCCTTGGATACATTCTGCTTTATTCTTTTTATTTTAATTGATTGCCAACTTTTTTTTACTTTATATGAAGAATGCACGTAACTTTCATCTAAATATATGATATTTTTTTGAAGTTCTTCAGGCAAATTTCGGATTTCCAAAATACACCTGAGGTAGTGCTCTCTTTTAGCGGCTATCACAGGTTTTTCAATTAAAGCCGTCCTGCTGGATTGACATTTAATAAATTTGAAACCAATAGCATTTAATATCTTCCTTAGATGCTCATGACTTCCATCATAGTTTAAATCAGCCTTTACAACACTTAGCAATTTTCTAAGGGTTGGAACTTCTTTTTGAACGGTATAAAAAAACTGCATTTTTTGCCGGATCGCACACAGGTCAAAATCATCAAATTCCTTTCTTGGTCGACCACGTCTATGTTTCCCAAGTGTTTCGAATTTACCATCATTTGCCATCCCTTGATCGACAATACGGCGAACAGTACTTTTTGATATTCCTGAAATTTTAATTAAGTATATATTAAAATAAAACTCTTAAATAAAACTGAAGTGTAAATAAAAGTCATATTTTTTCGTAAGTATCAAAATGTTTGCGTTAACATACAAGATATTGTTCATTTCATAACCTATACAATAAGTAAACAATTCAACAAAATATAGTCCAGATTTACATTAATTTCATGATAAGTCATTAAAACACATTCAGATAAAGTAAATAAGCACATATATAAGATGTACATACCAGTCATTTCAGCTGTTCGACCGTAAATATCATTTATTTCAGAGAGACATTTTCCGGCGTTATATTCTGCTAAACATCGCAGAAAAACTTTAAAAACCACTTCCCTTGTATCACTTTTATAAGTCTTACTCATTTCTTTTCGTTGAAAATCACACTAAAGCAAGGTTTTTTATGGAAAATGAAGAAATTCCCAACTTGTTTTGATTATTTGACAGGTTAAATACTTTTAATCAGTGTTGCCAGGCAAGGAGAAATTTTAGTTCCCTTTGAATAAATTTCATCTCTTTTTTGACAGACTGTAAGTGGCAAATAAGTTAAGTATTATTATGTATTTTGCAACATAACTTGACCCTTTCTATGCCGCCAGAACGTGGATCTACGCGAGACACGATGGCTTTAATTTAATTGTTTCAGTAATTATTATAAAATATCATCATCATTTCAGCTGAAAGACGTTGTGCTTCTCGCATCCAACGGGTTCCTGCGGCCTTCACAAGGTCGTCGGTCCACCTTGTAGGAGGCCTTACAACGCTACGTCTTCCGGTACGCGGTCGCCACTCAGAACCTTTCGGCCCCATCGGCCATCTGTTCTGCGAGCAATGTGTCCTGCCCACTGCCACTTAAGTTTGGCAAATCTTCGAGCTATGTCGGTTATCTTGGTTCTCCTGCGAATCTCCTCATTTCTGATTCGATCACGCAGTGAAAATCCAAGTATAGCCCTCTCCATTGCCCTTTGGGTGACTTTTAGCCTTCCAATAAGGCCCATTGTGAGCGACCACGTTTCAGTGCCATATGCCATTACTGGCAACATGCACTGGTCAAAGACTTTCGTCTTGAAACACAGCGGTATGTGGGACGAGAAGATATTGCGTAGCTTCCCGAACGCTGCCCAGCCGAGTCGGATTCGACGATTGACCTCTTTCTCGAAGTTGGACCTACCTAACTGGACAGTTTGTCCTAGGTAAACATACTCGTCCAGGACTTCGAGTGTAGCGTCTCCGATCTTTATGGGAGTGAGTATCACATGGGCATTTGCCATGACCTTCGCTTTGTCTATGTTCATCTTAAGACCCACTTTTTCGGAGGCTCTACTGAGGTCATCGAGCATTGTACTGAGGTCCTCCATAGTCTCAGCCATGACTACGATATCGTCGGAAATCCGAAGGTGAGTTATGTACTCGCCATTAATGTTAATGCCAGCCCCTTTCCAGTCCAGAACCTTGAAGACATCCTCCAGTGCAGCGGTGAACAGTTTCGGAGAGATAATGTCTCCCTGTCTCACACCTCGCTGCAGGCTTCGAGGTGTGATCCTGGAGACGGACTGACATAGTGGCGTTTTCGTACAGCCCATTTCTCGATCGAATCAAACCACAAACGCTAAGCAGAGGCAGGTTATACTCTTCGGTCTTCTGTATAACCTGTCGCAGCGTATGTATGTGGTCTACGGTGCTAAAGCCTTTACGGAATTCGGCTTGTTCGGGAGGCTGGAAGTCGTCAAACCTACGCGCGAGACGGTTCGTAATGACGAAAACAGCTTGTAGACATGGCTCAGAAGTGAGATGGGCCTTTAATTCTTAAGAAGGGCACTGTCGCCCTTCTTAAAGAAACGTATCACCACACCTCTGTTCCATGCCTGTGATGTTTTACCCTTGAGTATGACGGAACCAAACAGCTTCTGAAGGGCCTTAAGAACGGGTTTTGCGCCTGCCTTCAGGAGCTCGGCCGTAATTCCGTCATCACCCGGCGCTTTGCTGTTTTTGAGCTGCTTCAGAGCCATCCTAATCTCGTACAGACTGACGTCCGGGATGTCTGCGGTATAGTGTCGGGTCAATCTAATCACCTTGGGTCGTTTGCTAGATTCGTAACTGGGTTACTTTTTGACGTGTATAACTGTCCATAGAACCTCTCGATCTCTCTCAATAGCTTAGGTTTGGCGGATACGATCCTGCCATCATCGGTCTTCAGTTTCGTAAGCTGGCTTTGCCCAATAGACAGATCTCAAGCAAAGACCTTGAAGCCTTTATTTCGCTCTATCGCGTCCTTAATACGGTTCGTATTAAAGCGGCGAAGATCGCTTTTCAAGGACTTAGAGATCCGTCTATTGAGCTGCCGGTAATTGAGCGCATCATCTGAAGACTGCAGGATCATCTCGCGCCTCTCCATCATGAGCCGCAAAGTAGTATTAGAGAGCCTCTTTTTTAATTTTTACGACGGGCCTTGAAGATCTTAGTCATGAACTCATCGTTATAATCGTCCACGGAGCTCGCTAGGCACTGGAAACGATTCTTCGTGGTTTTGGACTTTGATCAGTGCTGGGCGGAGCATAGACTTCATCAGTCGAGATCTTTCCAGCTTGATATTTAAGTTCAATGTGCCTCTTATAATGCGGCGATCACTTCCGTTTTTAACCGAGTTGATCACAGAGACATCATTGAATACTTGCTTCTTCGTCGACATAATGAAGTCAATTTCATTTTTAGTTGCACCATCCGGGCTCTGTCAGGTCCACTTTTTGTGCTCACGTTTTCTGAAGAAGGAATTCATCATAAAGAGACCTTCCTTCTCCATAAAACTGGCCAGTAAGTGTCCCCGGTGGTTCCGGCGTCCAACTCCAAATTGGCCCACTCGCAGCTCATCATCGTTTCGTTTATTATAAAATATACATTGGGTGATTAATTAAAAATGGAAAACAATGGTAATGTTTTATAAAAACCTTGCAATGTCAATTCGGTAGCGTATGCAATGGTTCTGTATACGTTGCTGAACCAATAATAATGTCTATATTTACTTGTTTAAACATCAACTTGAAATGTCAAATACAGAAAATATCAAGTCAGGGAAAAAGTTTTATGATGGTTTACCCCCAAGTAATCCGCTAAAAGTAGAAAACTGATTACCTTTTTTTTTATTCGCTTCAGAGGGAACGTCTAATGGGGAAGAAAACGCAAAGCTATAGCTGTGGCTGCTATCTCTTGACTCATTATATCGCTCTGTCAGTTTTATTAGTCAATATTTATCAGGGTTTTCATTACTTAGTCCAAAAGCAGATCTGGTCATTAGGTATTTTACCGCCTTTTGTTCTGTTAATAATAGAAGCCAAGTAAGTACCCTATTTTATAAATAGCTTTCATACGTATGTACTTAACCTCAAATTTTTGGAGGCTGTAAAATTGTGTATTTTGTCGCTCACCCATTGTTTTTTTATTAAATCGTAAGTTTTTAGGCAAAGAATGATTTTCATTGTTATTTCAACCGATTACAACACAATCTTTCTTTCTAAAATTTCTTTGTCAGATTCCCCAAACTTTGTTTTGTAAAAAAGCGTATTGTATTTTATTTGACAGCATTTTCTGTGAATCAATAGATAAGTACTAACAACACCCAAGGCAAAACTTGTCCCTTTTCTTCACTGACCTGTATTATAAAAGTACGCTGGACTTCATACTATCGATGACAAAATGAAGACATTTGATTTTCGCCATTTTGGCGCTGATAGCAACGTGAGGTTCCGTGGAACTAATATTAGAGATGTTATAGACCCTTCGATAAAAAAATACTTTGATGTACTTTATCGATCGTTATAACCATTTAGAGTAATTTATGAGAAACATATCTAATCACTCCGTTATTTTTATGCTTAATTTTTAAGTAATAGAATAATTGCTCTGCAAAGGTTAACTGAAAATTCATTAGGGCGCGGTCAGATCGCAAGCTATAAACTAGTGAATAGTGTCCTCGTAAAGTAATAGCGCATGACGGTCAGACCAGTGAGCTTTAAATATGAGGATAGGCTTAAAACTTAGCCAAAAAACTACTTCGGTTGAGCTAATATCCCCTGGCTCAACTACACTAGTTTTACAAGCTGAGCTGGGGTCACATTAGTTCGCAATGAGAACTAAAAACTAATGAGCTATTATGTTGCCATTTCGCTCTAACCTAGTAAATCAAATAGCAGTTGTACCTATTCTTCGTAAGCTGTATTGCATTACATTTATGTAATAACCATTTCTTAAATAATAGTCACTTTTGGTGTTCAATTTGGAAAAATGGAACCATGTAAACAAAAAAGTTAACCATTCAACAAACAGCGTCCATGCAAATTCAATCGAATTCACTCAAATTTAATGTCAAAAGTGAACTGTGTAAAATTACCTTACCATGTTGTACTAGCGGAAAGGAGAGGGATTCCATTTTCATTATTGGGTATTTGGGTATAGCGTGCATACTAATGGAAAAATAAAACAAAAAATAACAAAATCAAATCATTTATTTCAAATATGTACAGACGCCAGCACATCAAGCTACTACAATCTGTCAAATTTCTTTGATAGATTTCAACTTTATCGCTAAAGCATAAGGTTCAAAGTTTATTGGGAAAATTTGACAGTTTCGGGTAGGTTGATGTGCTGGCGTCTGTACATTAAAGGCACTTTTGAACGTCAGAAATTATAATAAACTAGAACTTATTCTAGTCGGCCCTTCCAAAAGGTAGTGTTCGTATGGAAAATAGCGTACGTGTAGCGTGTTTAACGAAACAGCCTCAGTGAAATGTTTACTACAAAGATGATAATTAGATTTAGGACTCCAATTTTTCATGTTTTTCAGCCAAATCTGCTTAGTTGAGTTGGTGGGAAATCTGAAATTAAGTATTTAATTTAAGTAAAAATAACTAAAGTATACAGTACATTGTAGATGGCAAGTTTTATTTCGATGTTAGGTCTTTACTTCGGAAACAAGTACACATTACGTATAATATTTATCTTTTGAAATTAGAAACTAGTATTTGCTGTTTTGTTTAAGCTAATCAAATTGCAGGCGAGAGTAAATTTCTATTTGAAAGATGTAAATGTAAAGTTATTCACTGTCTGAAGAAAATTTATCGACATATTATCGACATGGAACATTTACAACCCTATTCAAATGATTGTATTCAATATATGTGAAAACTGAGCCCTAATTACACTTAAATATGATGAGATATTAATGAAAACATTTATACTAAATATAAAATAGTACCTATTAAAAATGCTCACACAAAATCGAAAAATTTATAGTCATGAAATTCACTTACTTGTTACAAGGTTATTCCGCTGCCTTTTTGATAGCGAGTTTTACAAAATGCGCATGCTTTCATACTAAAAATGTTCTAAATATAACTTAGTAAACACAAAATACACAAAAAAAAGTCGTATTCCATGATTTAGACCTAAATCATAGAGACGAACCAAACCTTAAACCAAACAACTCAACGTCCATTTGAAAGAACGTGTCAATTTTAGTTCCTGAGAACCTCGAGCGATTCAAAGCGCTTTGAATCGGCACAAAAAATAACTCATTTCGTAGAGTATCGTTAGTCCAGCGTACTTGTTTATTAAAGGTCAGTGGTTTTCTTCCACATTGCTTGCCAGTTGCCAACCAAAAAAAAAAAACATGCAGTTTATTTTTAAATAGAGGAAATAAATTGCTACCTTGGTAATTTGGTATTGCGAAAACAGTCCACTTTTTCGATTGTATTTTCTTATGTATTTTATTTGAATTAATGTGTTCACCATTTACATTTCGCATGCTTAATGGAATACTGACTTAACTCAAAACAGACGATTTTTGGGAAAGCGCAAAGATCTCGCTATGAGGACTAATCCTACTTTTTGACGGATAAAATAAAAACTGATTGGCTTGAATTTTGAATGTATGATTAAGTATTGATGAAATCTGAGTTTAAAAAAAATCCGGAAATAATTCTGACCTTAGATACGTCTGAATTATTTCCGGATTTTTGACTAATGGGTCACTGTTCCATTAAGCATGCGATTTATATGAAAGCAAGTTCTTTATTCGTCCACTACTGAGATCATGCTAAGTGGAAAAAATTATAATTCAAATAATTGGTGTAAAATTAATTGATATATTATTAAGCTCCAACAAATATTTGGAATGATGATAAGAACAAATCAAAACATTTTTATGATCATTGGTTGTTGTATATAAAAATATATTATGTTTAACAGATAATACTCTAATAGTAGGTAAAGATGGTATGATTGTATGTCTTGTAATGTTATTGTTTTTTTGTAAAAACTGCAATATTAATGAATCAATTATTCCATAATACAGGTTGGAAAAAACGAAAACCAGGAAAACCATTCTCAAATCTTAAAAGAAGCAAATGTAGCTCAAGCACAGATAACCTCGATTCCGCTTGTTAAAAGATTTGTTCTGTTTCGAGTTCAGGAATGGGTGCAGAGAAATACACGGAAGCACTATGATCGGTTATTTCAAAATATTTTCAAAGAACGTTCTGCTTCACTATAGTAATGATGTTAAATGGGCATGTAATATCGACAATAGATATAGATACATTTTGTGAAGCTTATTGAGAATTATTTTATTGGTTTTCCTACTTTGCACATTATTTAAGAGCGTTTCATACAAACTTTCAAGATCTTGTTTTTCGAAATGAATTTACTGATTTTAATGACACTTCATACGCAGAAGCAGTATACAAAGGTCTAAAAAGTTAGTAAAGAACATTTTCGAAATGTCGTCTTAAAATCGGTCTAATTTGGCTGTAAACTTTTTTTTCGAAAATGTTTTTAAATAACTTTTTAGACCTTTGTATCCTACTTATGCGTACGAAATTTAATTAAAATCGGCTGATACTTGATTAATTTTAAACGTAATCTGCACTGAGTCAATTTACAAACTTGGATACTAAGGGCATTATTCACAGACCGCACTTTGTTATCCGCTGGGATGTCGCGGAAACTCTTATAGATCGGTAACAATAGAAAAAGTAATTGTGTCTCATAAGTGACAGTTGAGCTACTACATAAAGTTAGTGTTTCAATCGAATATAAAGATAGTATATAACGGAAAAACGTTCATATTTGTATGAAACCTTTATTTAGCAAAGTAAAAAAGCGGTCTGTGAATCTCACCCTAAGCCTGTCCTCCATCCATGTCCTGCTGTACATACAAAGTGGGGATGTCGTCACATTAGACCGCACGTCAGTGGGTAAAAAACGGAAACTCCGTACAACGCTAAATCAGCTCAAGGTCAAAGTATTACCACCGACGTGCGGTGGACTGTACGACGACGATACAGGTCAACACTTTTTATAATAGAAATAATTGTAGGTAGTAACTACTCACCATTCGGGGTAGTTTTGTGATGTCAATTTTGAAATTCACACATTATCATCATCATTCATTTATTTCTTTGAAACATTTACACAATTAGTAGCATTTTAAAAAGCTCCACATTAAACGCAGTGCGGTGCAAGCGCAACCTATTCCGATATGTCTCAGGGTGAAGCCAGATGAGCTTATTTTTTTGAGTTGCGAGTTGCGTAATTTCTGCTACATTATTCGGTTTCATACAAAAATCCTGTTTCGTTCACACGGCGACGCAAAATGAGTTGTTGTTGTGTGTTGTTGAAATTACGCGACTCACAACTCAATAAATTACGCTCGTCTGGCTTCACCCTTGCCCTACTATGTTACGCATCTCGACCTCTTGTATTCGTCGTTGTACAAAGTAAGACCCCGTTCACACGGAGATGTTCAGTACGGTTTTTTTCGGTAAAAAGTTGGGATCACACGTCAACATCCCAATGTTCATACAGTTAAAAACAAATGCAGTATGAAACTGCCATGTGATCCCAAAATTAAACAGTTAAATAACGTACTGATCGTCGCCGTGTGACCGAGCCTAAGCGTATCTTATTCAAAATTATTCGTTATGCTTAAACGAATTGGTGGTTTCGCACTCCGACTTTTTTTGACACGTTTTTGAAATGATAGTTATATAAGTACTATCTTTATTTTATTGGATATGGAAAAATATGTGTAGTAATATTCCTCTTGTATCAATCTACATAATTTATGTACCTATTCTAAGAATGTGAAATAGAAAGTTGGGAGTTAACATAACAATTTGATTATTATTATTTTATGCGCAATATCTGCACTTCAGGCATTTGCCGACTATTTGCACATAGGTATTAACTAACCCATAGAATATAATAAATGTTTTAATTACTACGACTAGGCTTATTATACGATTTACACCGACCGGCGCGCTTCAGGCTGCTTTGGAGCGCATTTTACAATGTATTAAAAGGTTAGTGTCAGAATGGCTGGTTGCCTATGGCAAGCGGCTCTGAAAGTATATTCAAAAATTGCTACCCAATTGCTTATATTTGCTACATTTCTTCAATAATTGCACATTCAGAGAAATATGAATATTTTTTTGACCAGTCATTCTGACGTCAGGATGGCTGGTGGCCTCCGTGTTCAGCATGAAGGAAGCAGAATTTCTAAAAGTTTGTTGTATCAATAATTGCTTACTAATTGCTACTTTCACGAATTTTAGTTTGAGCTTCGTACATACATTAGGTAAAAAAATATAGATTTTATTAATAATTGTACGAAGAAGCGCATAATAATTTAGAAAGGCAACAATTGTTGTTTTTACTATAGCGAGCGTCTTGTTTAAATCGTGCAGGCGTTCACAATTATGGGTCACCCACCCCAGATCTGTTGACGCGGAATTGACTTAGATATTTGAAATTATTAATAAAAAACAAAAATGACAACATATTATTAATCAAGTAGCACAACCTAAAAAATAACGAGAAACACAAGAAATGTATGAAAGAAAAAACCGTTGTACAGAGGCCAGCACATCAAGTTACCCCAATCTGTCAATTTTTTTTGATAGATTTGCAACTTTATTAAAAAGGAATAAGTTTCATATTCAATTGGGAAAATTTGACAGATTGGGGTAGGTTGATGTGCTGGCCTCTGTACATCGTTAAATCTTTATTTAATAATATTTCTACGTGAACATAAAATCAGTAATTTTTTGCTTTTGGATATCTTTGTATTTTTTACAGTGTATCTGACCCAGCTATTAAACATACTGATACTAGTAAATATTGTGTTGACGGTAGGTACGTTTTATAAATAAACTACTCACCAAACATTAGAATAAGTCGTTGAACGCCTGCAAGATTTGAACAAGACGCTCGCTGTCGTAAAAAGAACTGTTGCCTTTCTAAATTATTAGGAGCTTCTTCGAACAAATATTAGTAAATCTAATTTTTTTTACCTAATGTCTGTACGAAGCTCAAACTAAAATTCGTGAAAGTAGCAATTAGTAAGCAATTATTGATACAACAAACTTTTAGAAATTCTGCGTCCTTCATGCTGAACACGGAGGCCACCAGCCATCCTGACGTCAGAATGGCTGGTCAAAAAAACATTCATATTTCTCTGAATGTATCATATGTAGCAATTATTGAAGAAATGTAGCAAATATAAGCAATTGGGTAGCAATTCTTGAATATACTTTCAGAGCCGCTTGCCATGCCATAGGCAACCAGCCATTCTGACGCTAATGTTAAAAGACAATGAAAAGTTAAAGTTGATATTTGCGTGGATTTTACATAGCTTGGAACCCGGTCCGTTCCGTGCACACGCCGCGGTAACGTTCGGCTGCCGACGCGTTTGGTCCGTTCCGTTCGGCTACGGTCGCGTGTGCTCGGGGGTTATCGTCTGCCGGCAAGTTGAATGGTTCAAATCGCAATTGGTCGCTCTATTCATGATAGCCTTATGCACAGAGTACTTTTTGATTGGGCATCTGACAGCGTGCCGGCCTCCGCCGCGATCAGGCGCTACCCGGCCGTTGGAAACTGTACTGTACTCTGACTAGTGTCGCCAAACTAGAAGTGGACGATACTCGATCATACTAGATCGCATTTACTTACGAAATCGTCGTCGTTTGGCGGCAAAATGACTAGGTTCTTTAGCCGCCATTAATTTGTTGTCTTAAGACATGCAGTCATGACGGCTCAAGACGAGAGCGAGAGCGTTTAACACTGAAACCACATTTATAAAAAAAAAATGGGCATAAAACCGTGATTTAATTAAGTTAGTTTATACTATTTTAACTTACCTACCTACATATTATTAGTTACTTTTTAATTCTTACAAATAAACTGAGCTGGCGACTAGTTTCGAATCGTTTCATGATGAGACGATTATCATTTTTGCTTCGTTTTTGAAAGTTTTATGTATTTTTAGTTATAACACTGGACAAAAGTTATTAAAAAATAAAGATAAATTGCGAATAAGAACCCTTTATGATTTATCACATAAAATTCCTTTCCAGGAATTCATTTAATTCTCAACAGCAGCAAGACCGTCGCTTAATCGCCATAGACTATAGACTTACAATTTACTTAAGACCTAATGTGTTGACATTTCAAAACATCGAGGATATTTAATGCGACAGGGTTATTCTGGCGCGAGGCCAAAATCGGAATATTGTATTGACAAAACAAGATGGCGACGTTGACTGTGACGGAAATTCGAGATTGCTGAGAACTTATCTCTAAATATCTTGGCAACGTGACACTTGAGGGCACATCATATTCTTGAACAGTTTTTGTTTAAGGTTTAAATTTAAGTTATATATTTTTCTTTCTATTTCATTAAGAAAAGGACAGAAGATAAATTTTAGTTTAGTCCTGCCAAATTAATCAGCGACTATAAAAGAAACCGCGCTGAGATGACAACCTACGGCTAAGCTAGTAGCGGTACCTTTACTACACCTGGACGGGAAAAGCCTGCGCCTGGTGACTGGAACCATCACGGACACTGTTCGCTAAACAAACACTTCCACAAAATAGGCATAACGGACAGTCCCCTGTGCAGGGCTTGCATGGAGGCTGAGGAGACCGTTGCGTATGTGCTCTTTGAGTGCACAGGCGTCACCCAGATTAGGTCAGAAATCCTCGGAACACCCAGATCTTACACACATGTTCTCAACAGGCCAGTAGACTTTAGACACATAGTCACACACACATCTAGTCTTTAATTACTCCACTCTCAAGTTCTGGAGGGAGGTGGGCTGGTTGGAATAACCACCAATGGCCGCCATAGCCCACGCACAATGATTTACTTGAAGTTGAAGGAATCGGAAACCAAACCCATAACATCGCAGCGCCCGCACTAGTCTTTGACTAACTCTGAATATATACATATTGATGGGCAATCCACCGGGTTTAAACCTGCAGGCCTACCATGATCTATTTAATAACGATTCAAAAGCAAGACATTTTAGTTTAGGTTCTTAAACTGCATCGCTCACAGTCGTACCATGTCGTCCAATACGCTCAGCGGCATTTGGATCGTTGAAAGTGAATGAGCGTTAAGAGCTCGTGGTAGGTATCCAGATGGCACGGCCTAAATTGAATCGTTAAACTGACGTCATGGTACGAATTAGAAGAACAGTTCAGTTTAGGTCCTAAAGTGGATCGCGTTAAGAGCTCGTGGTAGGTATGCTGGTGCTTTGGTAAACACCCAAGAAAATTGGGTGTTTTGATTGGACGAAATTACATTTATAGTGATGTTAAAAAATATTGTTTTAAAAGTGATTTTCATTCATATTCTGAAACACTTTCTATCTTACATCATTGTAGGGAATTTTAGTGGGATCAGGATAAAATAAAATGGTAGATATGAGATAAAAACGAACTTTGATAAATCACATTTTCTATTATTTCTTCTTTTGTATAGCTTGTGTGGAGTGTGGACTCAAGAAGACTCGAGCGTTAGGCTGCTTTTCCACCAGAGATGTGATATGCAGCTATGCTACGAGGATGTAAAAGCTAAGCTTCGAAACTATGCGACCGTTTCCACTAATGCTAAGCTGTGGGGCGGAGTAAGATGTACTATGAAGATGCGCCGCCGCAAGGGAACTCAAAGGGGGCTGTTCGAGGAAGATGCGCAGCTCGACTATGCGATGCATCTAGTAGGGAAGGCACGGGGAGCACTCTGCTCTGCACATAGCAACACCACTCGCGCATTCATAGCTCCCATTCACAGCACGCATCCTTCCGTATAGAAAACATAGCTTAGTTGACCCCGTTTCCACCAATGCTATGCTATGCGGGAATATGATTGGTGGATATTAAACGCATCCATAGCAACGTAGCATCTCTGGTGGAAAAGCAGCCTTAGCGTGTTAGTTTAGGTTAGTTGTCACTTCATTTGTAAGTTGATTTACATAATACCAGTGAACGAAAATAAACATTTTTTTTCACTGCATAATACCCCTTAGCTTCCTGTAAATGCTTTAAGATTTGTTCACAACATTTGGTGCGCATACATGGCTTAATATACTTATTTAATTTCCTCTGCCACAAATTTATGTAACTCAGGCTGGCTGGCTGGACACGCCATGGGATCTGGAGGCAAAACTCCTCGCCCACATATGGGAGTGGCGCGAGGACCTCCTCGCGCCACTCCCATATGTGGGCGAGGAGTTTTGCGCAGCGAAGTTACGCCTCGTTTTTTACCTAAAGAACGAGGCATAACTCCGCTTCCGCGAGAAATCGCGGCGCAGCGAACAGAGCTCCGGCGGGATCTCACGCGGCATGTCGCAACCCAGTGCTGGGCACGCCACAATTGCGGCGATAAGTCCCCTCTTTGAGGAGTGGCTAAGAGAGGCGCCACGGCGTCCTCACCTTTCGCCTAACGCATGTCCTCACCGGGCACGGCTGCTTCGGGAGGTTCCTGTTTAGAATAAGGCGGGAGGAAACGCCCGGATGTCACCATTGCGTGGATCGCCCGGAGGACACGGTGGAGCATACGGTGGAGATTTGCCCGGCTTGGTCAGAGCACCGCCGTGTCCTCACGACGGCGATCTCTCGCGTCTGGCCCTGGTCGAGGCCATGGTACGGAGCGAGAGTTCATGGGAGGCTGTCGCCTCCTTCTGCGAAGCAGTAATGCTCGCGAAGGAGGAGGCGGAGCGCGTGAGGAGGCAATCTTTGCGCCCTTGCGCCCCTAACCGCCGCAGGAGACACCCTGGGCGTCGGCAATCGATTGCCGATTTCCGGCCACCGTAGGCGCGGACTTGCGGACGGCGAGCTATGGGCAAGCTCGCCGTCCGGTAAGAACCTGGCCCGGGTCGACAGCGCGTTGTGTTCCACGCGCGCCTCAAGGAAAAGTCAGCACCAATTGACGGGGTCCGCTAGGGCCGACGCCTGCCAGGGCCGCGGGTTGTTCGAAAGAGATACCGTGGCCCCTCGGCTGGGCAGCGTTCGGGAAGATATTCAATATCTTCTGGTCCCACATACCGCAGTGTCTCAAGACGAATGTCTTTGACCAGTAATCACCAATGCGTGTTGCCAGTGATAACATATGGCACTGAAACGTGGTCGCTCAGAATGGGCCTTATAGAAGTAAAACTAAAAGTCACCCAAAGGGCTATGCTTGGAGTTTCCCTGCGTGATCGAATCAGAAATGAGGAGATTCGCAGGAGGACCAAGGTAACCGACATAGCCCGAAGAATTGCCAAACTTAAGTGGCAGTGGGCAGGGCACATTGCTCGCAGAACAGATGGTCGATGGGGCCGAAAGGTTCTGGAGTGGCGACCGCGTACTGGACACTCGTTACACGGGTAACGAGAACGATGGACCCGGTAATGGGTCATTTTCATTCCCCGTGGTTCCATGGCATTAGGGATTGTTCCCGGACTTCTGACTTATATCGATAATATTTTTTTTTTTTTTTTGTATTTTTTTTTTTCACTTTTTAGTGAGAGTTTGTATTTTATCTAAGTAACAATAGCCTAACGTCAACTGCTCATCACCTTTTACAAAATATTGCTTTTCCTGTTGCTAGGACGTTGTTCTCCTGGTAAGAACCAGGAGAACTCCTCAACAACCACTCACCATAAGCATTGTGACGAGCATAAATTGCTTAGCAACCATATTAAAGTAATCGAATCGCAACCCGTGAAATATTTATCATTGAGTAGTTCCGATGGCCGTCTGTGGTCTTCATCATCAGCTCCACTTTACCAAATGATGATTTCCGAGAGTAAATGCTCAAGTTACTCTAAAAAATATCCAAATCGCTATAGGTTTGCCAATAAAATTTGAGGGTTTCCCACGATTTCCATGGGATCCTCTCATCAGATTCCAACTTGCTGACAATGGGAATGGGAACTTGGGAGTATACCCTTTCAACCAAAAAAAATATTTTAATATCGATCCACAATTGACGGAGAAATCGGTGAACATACAAAAAAAATACATACCTACATAAAGTCGAACATATAACATTTTGGATGTCGGTTAAAAAATTAAAATCATTACGATAAAGTTTAGGTACTCATTTATATTCAAATAAAATCTATCCTTGGGAACAAAAACATACTCATACCAGAATTTTATGGAAAATGATGAATTCATAACCTATTCTAGGTGCTCTATAAACTATCTACTAGGTACTCTATAAACTATCTTAAC
Source organism: Gortyna flavago (assembly GCA_963669345.1). Lineage (NCBI taxonomy): Eukaryota > Metazoa > Arthropoda > Insecta > Lepidoptera > Noctuidae > Gortyna > Gortyna flavago. The sequence continues at coordinate 6,747,548 of OY770128.1, read as the reverse complement.
ATTTTTAATGCGTAGGTATCCAACTGACATTTCGCCAGTAATTAATTCCATTAGTGTATCGGTTACGAATACATCATTTTCAATTGCTCTTTTTGTTCTGGCTCTAACTGGATTATTCTTTTTATTTTTCCATAATTTGACCAAAACGTTCAGGAGACGCATTATGTTTGTGCAATTTTTTTGCTTGACACTTGAATTCCGGAAAGGGAGTCAATGAATTGTTCAAAGAGAACATGATGGATAAATAATCCATCCAGCTCACTTTCGCCTCTTCATATAATTGTATAATAAAAATAAAAGTTTTCACTTCAAAAATTCGGTTGAAGTAGAACAGAACTTCAACCAGTTCGATCCATTTTTTTTTTCCGAGAAAATTTAATAATGTACACAACCATTAAATTACAGTACCTACACAACAATTAAATTCAATATTATTATTTCAACTATCTACGAACTGTTATACCTTGCTAATGTTAGTGGAATGGCTGACCGCCATCCAGACTTGCATAGTCAGCATTTTACAACTTAGAAGCGATTCTCATGCATTATGCACCGGCATGGGCAGTTCAGCTTGAAACTCGGTACGGGTCGGAGGTCCTAAAATCTTACTATTTCTATTGTTAATTCCAAGTTCATTAATTCAATAAACTCTGTTTCCAGTTAATAAATATTTTCTTTTTTAAAAACAAGACTCCGAAACCTCTTATAATATTTGGTGGCAGCGGTGGGATACGAAAATCCCCTACCCAAATACGTCTCTGAAATAACACCTGAAAGTGCCAGTGAAACAACCGTTCTAAAAGTGCTGAAAAATAAGTGATTTACTAAATCAATACTGTGTTGTGTACGTGTATCAATAAATCAAAGTGCCTGATCGGCACCCTGTCTTGTGTGCTCGTCTTGCAAACGAGACCGAATTTCACCCTCTGCTGGGTGCAGAGGTCTGTTACGACTGCTGTTCTGCTGGATACCGCTAGAGGAGCGGTCACGATGATCCTGAGTATCCTCATGATGACGGCGTTCCTGTGAGTGACCTAAGAAAAACTACCTACTATATCCTAGAGAGAATACCAGAATTAACTCAGAGCCACTTTATATCTTTATTTCACTTCTATGTACTCATTCCTATTGTTCATTATTCCTAATGCATTGTAACTGATAAGGACCTTACTGTAAGGCAACTGTACATTTTGTTTAGACTACGCGTTTCGATTACGTGTCCATACCACTGAGTTCGCATTGTACAAGGTAGCATAAGGTGGAGACGACTTTCTTATAATTGATTAGCTTAATATAAACGTTTTATTTTGTAAAATCGAATCATGACTTCCAAATCTGAAACTAAGGAGGAAACTTCCAGTAGTTCTAAGAGTACAAAGGTGGAAATCGAGGAAAAAATAGATCTGGGCATTCTATTCAAATTCATTAAGCCATTTGATGGCTCCAGGGAAAAACTAAATCCCTTCATTGCAAATTGCCAGAGCGCCTTTAATACAGCTACTAAAACCCAGAAACCTATTTTATTTAAATTTATTCTAAGTCAATTAATAGACAAAGCTGAAACTACATGCAGTGTCAAAGAGTTCGATTCCTTTGAGCTATTCATCGAGTTTTTAAAGCAGCAATTTGGCGAAAGGAAACATTACGCTCACCTCCTCACTGAACTTCAGGACTGTAAGCAGAGCTCTACTGAAACAGTCAACCAGTTTGCATTAAAAATAGAAACATGCTTAGCGAAACTACTTACGGAAATAAATATTTCCATTCCGACAAAAAAGAAAACGGAATTAGCAGGCCGTGTAGCTGCGATGCAAGATCTTGCACTTCATACTTTCGTAATAGGACTCTTGCCACGGGTATCACAAGTCGTTAGATGCCGCAATCCAGACTCGTTAAACTCCGCTATAAGCTTCGCAGTTGAAGAAGAAAAAATCATCTCTAGTATTTATAAAAGATCTAATACTTACTTCAATAACGATAAATCCAAAAATACTACCTCTCGCCGTGACTTCCAATCGCCACGTTTTCCAACTCCGCGTCAGCAACCCGATCATTCAAAAGTAGTAAATACCAACGACATGGTATGCCGCTACTGCAAAAACATAGGTCACACTATTGAAAATTGTCGCAAAAGACAATACAACAACAGCAGGAATCAATCTGCCGCTTCTACTTCAGATGGTCGTCAACCAACCCGCAAGGTTTTTAACATAAATCAGGACAAGGAAGATAAAGACGACGAAGTCGACCAAAACCATTTAAACGAGTAAAATTTCCCGAACGGTGTCGCGCGGGAAATTCGTCCTACTATATCAAAGCCGATGCCTCTATTCTCACTGTATCCCCTGAATCACGTACTAAATCCACTGTATCCTCTGAATCACGTACTAAATCCTCTGAATCACGTACTAAATCCGCTGAATCCTCTGAATCACGTACTAAATCCACTGTATCCTCTGAATCACGTACTAAATCCGCTGAATCCTCTGAATCACGTACTAAATCCACTGTATCCTCTGAATCACGTACTAAATCCGCTGAATCCTCTGAATCACGTACTAAATCCGCTGAATCCTCTGAATCACGTACTAAATCTGCTGTTTCTATGAAACCAATTACTAATTCCACTGAATCCTCTGTTTTTGCCAAATCTCTTCCTAAATCCTGTAAATTACCAAAATCTAAAGCAAAATCCACCGATCCTACTCTCGTTACAAATCCCCACATTTCATCTTCTGATAACTTACCGAACCTGAAACAAAACACAAATATAAAAATCTATAAAATAAATAAAAATACAGAAAAAAGATACTTACCTCACATAATAATCCATACCTCCGTCTCCGACACTCCTTTATCCTTCCTAATTGACACAGGTTCCTGCATAAGTCTGCTGAAATTAGATTCCATGTCCAAAGTCCCAAAGTTAAGTGATGATATAATAATCCTCAAAGGAATTGATCCTGGAAGTGAAACAACTCCAACACTAGGCAGCTTCAAGATGCAAATATTCAAAAAAAATGACAAACCTTATGCCCATGAATTTCACGTTGTTGAAGATATTAGCCTATGTTTCGACGGCATTATAGGCAATGACCTCTTAAAAAACCTAGGTTGTCAAATCGACTATTGTCAAGAAACCTTACAGATAGACGATGACTACATAAAACTAAAATTCGCTGAACCATTATATAACATTCCTCCTCGCACAGAAACCGTAATTGAATGCACAGTAAGTAATCCAAATATAAGAGAAGGCATGATAATAGACCAACACATCTCTCATGCAATATTAGTTGCCAATTGCATCGTTAGCGTGAAAGAAAATAACCGTATTAACATTTCAGTCGTTAACGTCTCTGAAGAGTCCGTCATACTTCAATCTAATCTTAATCTAACACTAGAACCTCTAGACACTCAAGCTTGTTTGAATCCTCATGCATCATTGCCTCTTACTAATGCTTCTGAAAGAACTAACGAAGTTCTCAAACATGTTAGGACTTCTCACCTAAATGAAGAGGAATCTAATTCCCTATTACAAATCTGCACAGACTTTTCTGACGTCTTCCATCTTCCAAACGATCAGCTCACATATACTACAACTACCGAACATAATATCAGAACAAATACAGATATCCCTATTCAAACTAAATCCTATAGATTCCCCGAATGTCACAAAAAGGAAGTCGAAAATCAAATTAACAAAATGCTAGATCAAAACATTATAACACCTTCAAATTCACCATGGTCCTCACCCATTTGGGTTGTGCCCAAAAAGCCAGATGCTTCGGGACAACGTAAATGGAGAGTTGTTATTGACTATAGAACACTCAATGACGTTACTATTGGAGAAACATATCCTATTCCACAGATAACAGAAATTCTAGACCAATTAGGGAAAAGCCAATATTTCACAACTTTAGATTTGGCTTCAGGCTTTCATCAAATTCCAATATCCAAGCAAGACGCTCCTAAAACCGCCTTTTCCATACCCCAAGGTCATTTTCAATTTACAAGAATGCCATTTGGCCTAAAAAATGCCCCTTCAACCTTTCAAAAACTAATGAACACATGTTTATGTGGACTTCAAGGCTCACGTTGCTTTGTTTATCTAGACGATATTGTCGTGTATTCCCCTGACTTACCAAGTCACATTCAAAATCTATCCGCTGTTTTCAATAGGCTCAGGAATTATAACCTAAAACTTCAACCAGATAAATGCGAGTTTCTATGCAAAGAAGTCGCTTATCTTGGTCACCTCATCAATAAGAACGGTGTACAACCAAATCCTAGAAAAGTCAAATGTATCACTGATTTCCCGGTACCAAAATGTCCAAAAGATGTGAAATCTTTTCTTGGACTTGTGTCTTACTACAGACGTTTCATACCTGACTTTTCTAAACTCGCAAAACCATTAACATCCCTTCTCAAGAAGGATACACCGTTCAATTGGAACAATGAACAACAACTAGCTTTCGAAAATTTAAAAAATAAATTAATAACTTCACCAGTGCTAGCATATCCTGATTTTTCTAAACCCTTTATTCTTACCTGCGACGCTTCCAATTTCGCAGTTTCTGCTATATTATCGCAAGGTCCAATAGGAAAAGACCGCCCAATTGCCTACGCGTCTCGAACACTTAATAAAGCTGAATGTAACTATAGCGTTACTGAAAAAGAATGCTTAGCCATTATCTTTGGAACTAAAGCATTTCGTCCCTATCTTTACGGAAATCGATTCACCATAGTTACAGATCACAAACCCTTACAATGGTTATTCAACTGTAAGGATCCTGGTTCTAGGTTAGTACGCTGGCGACTCAAATTAGAGGAATTTGATTATGATATTATATACAAGAAAGGGAAAATTAATACCAATGCTGACGCATTGTCTCGATTTCCGGTTAATCCTATTCAAAGTAAACCTTCGCCAAACCCTGATCCTCTACTACTAGATCTTGACACTGAATTCGATGACTTCCTGGAGGACCCTCTTATAATTCTACCATCTCCCGTTCCATTCTCCTTCGACAATGACGACCTATTAAATCAAGAAACAAACATCGACTCTAGTGTATTACAAAATCCTATACCACAAGCTGAACCAACACTATCTCCAGATCTCATAGATCTGGGGCCAAACTTACCTTACCTTGACATTAGCCCGGACAGTGCCGACCTCAACCTTGACTTTGACTCATTACAAATTCCGTCGCCAAAGGAACAATCAAAGTTAAATAACGATAATTATTCTCAATTTCTAAAATCAATTCCAAATAAGGAAAATACCTGCAACACAATTCTAAAAGAACACAACGAAAATCTCCTAAAAACAACCTGCAAAATAATACTAATTCCTACATCCATAGATTTAGATGAGTCGAATCCTTACATCTCCGAAATTCTCCTAAATTCCAGCAACCAAGATGAAATCCTTAATTCTGAAAAAGAACTATACCACTTTCTAAAAACTAAATATGACAACAAGACTTTACCTTACCTTGACATTAGCCCGGACAGTGCCGACCTCAACCTTGACTTTGACTCATTACAAATTCCGTCGCCAAAGGAACAATCAAAGTTAAATAACGATAATTATTCTCAATTTCTAAAATCAATTCCAAATAAGGAAAATACCTGCAACACAATTCTAAAAGAACACAACGAAAATCTCCTAAAAACAACCTGCAAAATAATACTAATTCCTACATCCATAGATTTAGATGAGTCGAATCCTTACATCTCCGAAATTCTCCTAAATTCCAGCAACCAAGATGAAATCCTTAATTCTGAAAAAGAACTATACCACTTTCTAAAAACTAAATATGACAACAAGACTGTCTACTTCATCTTTACAAAAGTTCACCACTTCGACGAATCATCTTATCCCGCTATCTATGATACTCTGAAACAAGTAAGAAACGAAATCCTGAATTCTGAACAGACAACAGATATTGCTATCTCCGATTTCAAAAACCCATTTGACCATCACTCCTACACAAAAATTTACAATATCCTAACTCACATTTTTAACCATACAAAAATTCAAATCCATGTTTACCTAAATAAAACAATATACCCTACCCTGAGCGAGAGACCTAAAATCATGCGTGAAAACCACGACATTCCTACAGCCGGGCACTTAGGGTCGACAAGAATGTACAACAGAATCCGAGAACAATTCTATTGGAAGGGCATGCGAAGTGATATAGAAGACTATGTCAAGAAATGTAAATTATGTCAAGAAAATAAAGCACTGAGAAAATTAAATAAAGCTCCAATGGAGATCACTACTACTTCCACAGCCCCGTTTCAGAGAGTGGCATTAGATATAGTAGGACCCTTACCCGAATCTAGATCCGCCAAACTAAAGTATATTCTCACCTTACAAGATGACCTAACTAAATATTCTATCGCTTACCCTATACGTAGCACGACCGCCGAAGAATCTAGTGATTGTCTTATCCACTTTATATCATTATTTGGAATCCCTAAATCCATCCTAACTGATCAAGGTACCAACTTCACGTCCGAGCTTTTTAAAACTACTTGCCAATTTCTTAAAATCAAACAACTATGGTCATCACCTTATCACCCTCAAACACAAGGAGCTTTAGAACGCAGTCATTCAACTCTCAAAGAATATTTAAAATCCTTTGTAAACGAAAACCAAGATAATTGGCCCACTTATGTATATACAGCTATGCTAACCTATAATACGACAGAACATTCAACTACAAAATTTACTCCCTATGAGTTGATATTCGGTCACAAACCTTTTATTCCTAATTCCATTTATGAAAATGAACTTAGTACAACATATTCAGACTATATCAAAATGCTACAACATAAATTTAAATACACCAGAGAAAAAGCTCTGGAAAACATACTTAAATCCAAAGAATCTTCTAAATCCTATTACGACTCACATACTAAATCACCACCACATTACAAAGTTGGCGACTACGTCTACCTTAAAGCCCATTTGAGGCTCAAAAAGGCACTATCGCCTATCTGGAAAGGACCCTATAGAATCATCAAGGTTCACGATAATAACACAGCTACACTCCTTATCAACAGACGTCATGTGACTCATCATTTCGATCAAATGAAACCTGCGGTAGCTACAGACCCTGTTTTACTGTTAGAAATCGATGAAGATAAAATATAGATAGTTAAATATTAGCATGTACGTATTAGATAGTAATTATAATAGGTCTTAGGCATAATTTAATTGATTCTATTAATTCTATTTCAGCGCCTCGGTCAATGCGCATCAAGACCTTATCAAGCCACTTTCTTCTAGTTCCGGCATATACTTCGATAGCCTAGGAAAACTTAAGGCAATTAAAGGAAAATTAAATATAATTAGTCATGTAAACATTTCTCTTATAAATCCTCATCTTATTAACCTCAATGATATCCTTGGCATAGTTAGGAAAACATGTCAAAAATCAAGCAACCTTCAATGCGAAAACATACTATCTCCACTCACAGTTCGATACAACGATATTAAACGCGAGTTCGATTCTATTTCACATTTAATGTCAAAACGTAGTAAACGTTCAGCATGGTTCGGCGGAATAGGCACCGTTTTCAAACATGTTTTCGGCACTCTAGACGAAGATGACGCATCAAAATACGATTCCGCGATTGAATCCATTCAAAACCACGAGAAAAAGATCGCGGAATTAATGAAAGAAAACATCTTAATTACTACTTCTACTCTGGAATCTTATAAACAAACGATTAATAAATTAAAAGATAACGAAGATTTGCTTAAAAATACTTTAAGCCTACTTATATTACAATTAAGTAATATCACAGAAACTTCTACAATTCTAATATCTGAAACAAAAATCCATTCCATAATTGCTAACCTTGAAAGCTCTCTACTAGCATTGTCGTTTCAGCTTGAAGACATAACAAATGCTATCATGTTAAGCAGTCAAAACATCCTGCATCCAAACATAATAAGTCCGGCGCAATTATATAACGAACTCGTCGATAACGACCGGTACTTACCTAGAGATACGGGAATTCCTATAGCGCTAAGTCTAGATAATATTCATTTAATATTAAGCATATCTGAAGTTGCATGTTACTATTATAAAAATAAACTTGTATTCGTTTTACAAATTCCTTTAGTTACTAATGACGAATTTAACTTGTATCATAATTTAGCATTACCGACCCCTCACGGGTCAGATAATCCAAACACTTTTAGTTTAATTTTACCTTCTAGTTCATATATTGCTATTTCTAAGGATAAGCTAAGCTTTTGTAATCTAGATAACCTAGATAAATGTAAAACAATGAGCTCTGAGTTCTTTCTGTGTGATATACCTACGGTACTGTTGACAAGCGGCAATCCTATGTGAAAGTGAACTATTAACAAAAACGATTAGTGCTATCCCCACGCAATGTGAAACCAAAACTATCGTCGGCGAATTAGACATTTGGAAATCACTCATGAACAATCAGTGGATTTTCGTGCAATCTCGTTCAAGTAAAGTGTCAATGGATTGTGATGACTCCGAATTACGCGAAATCATAGTGTCCGGAAGCGGTATATTACGAATCCCAAATCAGTGTACAGTATACACAAAAAGTGCGAAACTTATATCGTCCAAGGACGAAATTAATATAGACATTCCTATTCCTAGCTTAGACTTTAGTATTATCAATGATTCTTGTTGCAAAATAGATACTAAGACTACTAGTTTAAACAACAATGGAGCCCCTATTTTACTACAAAACATCAACTTGGATGATCTAACTATAAATAAACAAAATAACAAGATATTCTCAGATTTAAACAAAATAATTGACGAAGAACCTATTCTAGTAAAATACGGGACACATTATACTATATTAACCGTGTGTATTTTAATAATAGTAATATCTTTTATAGTATTTAAGCTGTATAAGATTATTTCTAAACATAAATCTAAGTTTTACGTCTCTTGTGTTAAACCGACGACCCATACCGATAACGGTGACAATGACCATAATAGTAACACTGACCCTGAAGACTCGCCAATTCCATTGCCTAGATTACGAGAAATAGTATAAATTCCTGAATTTCGGATTCTATCCCCGAATTTCAGTCTTTTGGGGGGGGGCTGTTATACCTTGCTAATGTTAGTGGAATGGCTGACCGCCATCCAGACTTGCATAGTCAGCATTTTACAACTTAGAAGCGATTCTCATGCATTATGCACCGGCATGGGCAGTTCAGCTTGAAACTCGGTACGGGTCGGAGGTCCTAAAATCTTACTATTTCTATTGTTAATTCCAAGTTCATTAATTCAATAAACTCTGTTTCCAGTTAATAAATATTTTCTTTTTTAAAAACAAGACTCCGAAACCTCTTATAATAGAACGAACAGAAGAAAGAAAGAAAGAAAAATAGGTTTATTTGTCACAGAAACACGTGCACACAAAAAGATAAAATTAATTCTAATAAATAAATAACAACAAAATATATACTATTTAACAATACAAGCACAAAGCATGATAGTCGAAGACTGCACGTCATGACTGTGACAGAAAGGCTTCCACTCAGCATGATGCTGTGCTATAGAGGACCCACAGCACAGCGCTGATTTTCAGTGGTTACCCGAAAAAGACGTACGGAAATCAAGTCAGATTAAATGTTGGCCACATAATAAAAAAAAAAAAAAAAAAAAAAAAACGGTACTTAAAATTAGCAACTACAACTATATTACAGACTAGCGGTCGCCCGCGGCTCCGCCCGCGTGGATGTCGGTTACCGCTGCAAAAAGCCTACCCAGGAAAGACACGGTCAGCAAAATGATTCCCAGGTCAATTCCCAGATTCGAAGGTTCTCAGATTTTGTTGTGCAAGGCGTTGTGAACGTTCAGGTGAAAATTCTCCCATACGACGTATTCTTGCTGCCCGTGCTTGAGAACTGTGTTTAGAAAGTTGAGACCTGGCTCTCTTAGGCATTTTCAAATGTTTAAGAAAATGTTAATAGCGTGTAATATTCTAGCTCTGAAAAGAACTGTTGTTTAGCCCTGAAAAGAACTGTTGGTTAGCCCTGAAAAGAACTGTTGATTAGCCCTGTGTTGGGGAACTTGATAGCGTAAACTATTAATTAAAAATGCAAATTGGATGGAAAAACCGTGTGCTTAATTTAATGCGTTCTTGTACAGTGAATGACGTTGCTGACATTGACAGATGACAGATAAAACTATATGTTGTGTTGCCAACATATTGCCGGGGCAACTGAAAGATGAATACAACATAAAAATTTGAAAACAAACTTAAATGAAATTAAGCTAATTGAAATTCTTAAGTACTTAATAGTAAAGTTAAAGTTTAAGAAAATAAAAATATCTTTTCAATACACAAAGAAAATTGAAAATTGACAATATAGCCTGAGGGCTTAAATTGCCTTACAAAAAACAAAACAATTTCTTTATTAATAAAAAACAATAATTAATTAGCACCGCTACATTCTAGCGGTAGAACACAAACTTTCATTACAGCTCTTTTATGTGTATGGCCGTTTGCAGTTTTGACTTCAACAACTCTGACTTTGCCATCTTTACCTGGATAAGTATTTATGACCCTGGCTAGGGGCCAGTATAGTGGTGACGAATTGTCATCCCTTAGGATAACTAATGTTCCTACTTTTACATTAGGTTGAGTGTCTTGCCATTTAGGGCGAGATTGTAACAAATTTAAATAATGCTTACTCCAAACCTTCCAGAATGACATTTTTATCTCATTACAGATTTTCCAGAATTGAGATTGTTTTACTATGTTTACATTAGGCTCAGGATAAGTATTTAAAGCAGTTCCTATTAGGAAATGTCCTGGGGTAATACAAGAATAATCGTTTGGATCATTAGATAATGGCATGAGAGGTCTGCTGTTTAAACTAGACTCAATTTGACATATAACAGTATACAGTTCTTCATATGTAAGAATAGACTTTAGTAACACTCTCTTTAAGTGGTATTTTACACTTTTGACACCAGCCTCTGCCAATCCAGCGAAGACAGGTGAGTAGCAAGGTAAAAAATGAAAATTAATCCTTTTTTGGGCTGAAAATTGACAAACCTGTCTTTGGTGAACTGGCGAGGTTTGTAAGTTATGTAACTCGTTTAATTGGTTCTTCGCACACTTAAAGGTTGAAGCATTGTCGCTATATATGTCTGTGGGCAATCCACGTCGCGATATAAATCTGTTTAGGCAGGCTATAAAGGTCTCTGTTTTTAAGTCAGAGGCCAGCTCCAAGTGGATAGCTTTTGTTACAAAGCACACAAACAGGCAAATGTAACCTTTTGAGACTATAGGTTTTCTGATCCTGGCTATTTTAAGTGGGATCGGACCAGCGTAATCTAACCCAACCTTTTGGAAGGGGCGACATGCATTGACTCTATCTGGCGGCAAAGAACCCATCAACTGTTTTGCTGATTCAGCTTTTAATCTAAAACAAACAGTACATTTATGTAAAACTTTTTTAACTTGTCGTAGACCGTTCACAATCCAGAATTTTTGGTTTATTGATGACAGAACAAGCTTTGGACCCGCATGGAGGTTTTTTAAATGTTCACTTGTAATAATTAAGTTAGTGATACGCGAATCCTTAGGTAAAACAATGGGATGTTTTTGTGTATAAGGAATGGAGGCATTTTGTAATCGACCACCCACGCGAACCAAACCCCCGTCATCAATAAACGGACATAACGGTTTTAAATTACCTTTAACAATTGTTTTGTTACATTTTAGAACATGAATATCCTCTGACAAATACTTTTGTTGTTCATATTTTACAATCATTGACAATGACAGGATTAGTTCCTGAGCTGTAATATAATTAAGTTTATTTTTTGAAACTTTTGACCTAGCATTCTGACAGAAACGTAAGATGTAAGCTAAAACTCTTATCATTTTATTGATATCAGAAAATTTTTCGAGAAAATCGAGACAGAAAGATTGCCCACCAGAAGTAGTACAAAGCGTTGCACTTAAGCATGCAGAGTCGACGCTAACCTCTGGTAAATCCTGTGGCAAAATTAAATTTAATTGTGGCTTGTACTCACGTGAATTCAGAAACACTGGACCCTTCCACCATAGATCATGATCGGCTAGCTCGTTTGGCATTACTCCTCGGCTAAGACAATCGGCGGGGTTCTCGTTCGAGCTAACATATGACCATGTGTATTCTTGTGTAAGTTGTGAGATGACTTTAACACGATTCGCTATATAAGCCTTAAGTGTGTTTATATTGGTTTTGAGCCAAGCTAACACTATTTGTGAGTCAGAATAAAGTATAACATTCTGTATTTGCATTTTAACAGTCAATACATTATGAATTCTGCTAACAAGCTTTGCAAGCAACAGAGCTGCATTAAGTTCGAGTCGAGGAATTGATAAACTCTTATTGATAGGATTTATTCGTGATTTTGAACAAAGTAAGGATATTTTGACATTGCCTACTGAATCCACAGCTCTTAGATATATGCAACAACCATAACCAGTACTGCTAGAAGCATCAGCAAACCCTATAATTTGTGTAAAGCTTGTGTCATGCATCCCTATATGTCGCGGTATAAGCAATGGTTTCATTGTGAGCAAGCTATTATAAAATCTGTGCCAAAGTTGTAGCAGTTCAGCATTAGGCACCGAATCCCAGTCCAATTTTTCTTGCCATAAGCGTTGCATTATAGCCTTCGCGCTTACCACAATAGGTCCAGCAAGCCCTAGTGGGTCATAGAATCCACTTATGAAGCTAAGAATTTCACGCTTAGATTGAGGCATGCTATCAACAGTTTTTGGACTTGATATAATGAATGAATCAAATTTAATATTGTAGTTTATACCAAGTGTTTTTAATGAAAAGTTATTTTTCTCTAGATCAATTTCATCAAAATGTTGATGATCCTTTTGTATTTCTTTTAATAATTGTGGTGAGTTTGAAACCCATTTATGTAACTGAAAACTTCCTAAACTTAACAAACGGCATAGTTGTTCTTTTGCTTCTGATAATTTAACTAATGATCGTTCAGAAAAAAGAATGTCATCAACATACATGGAATTATTTATAATAAAGCTAGCTACAGGGAGTTCATCTTGGTATTGATCTGACAACATTTTCAAACATCGCGTTGCCAAATAGGATGAACTCTTTAAGCCATAAGTAACTGTGTTTAATTGAATACATTTAACACTTTCGTTTGGAGAGTCTCTCCATAGAATATTTTGTAATGACCTGTGTTTTGAATGTAAGTTTATATTTCTAAACATATTTTTGATGTCTGTTACAAAGAAGTATTCATCAACTCTGAATAGCATTAAGACATCTACTAATTCTTTTTGTACTACAGGACCGTTGAGTAATAAATCATTCAAAGATGTTTTTGTATTGGTTTTCATGGAACCATCAAATACAACCCGGCATTTTGTAGTCTTTTTATCAAACCTAAGCACAGGGTGGTGCGGTAAAAAGTACACTGGGTCAGTGGATAAGTTGTATTGACTGATATCAATTAGTGTACCATGACCTTGTTCTAAGTATTCATGAATGAACTTTTTGTACAACATGTAAAGATTAGAATCTTTTTTAAATCTAAGTTCTAAATTATGAAATCTTTTTAACGCTAAATATAATGAATCCCCTAAAGCTTGATTGATTGAATCTAATGGTAATTTCAGTGGCAAGACTACTTGAATTTTATTGTTTTTTGTATCATGCTCAACATTTTCACAAAATATCTTTTCACACAAGTCATGTTCAGAATGTGTCTCTGGAAAGGTCTCTGGAACACTTTCACACTTCCAAAACTCAACAATCGACTTATTTAAATCAGAATCACATTTTTTGCAAAGTAAAGTTGTAACTGGTTGTATGTGTTGTGTAGGTGTGTTACCCGCAATTACATAGCCAAGTTTTGTATTTAATAATGGAGCTGGACATGTGACACTGCCATCAGCTGTCTCTGAGCTGGATGGAAGATGTTGAGGCTCAGGCGGCAGCAGGATCTGAAAAAATATGTCAGCACTTAAAAGAATGTGTATGACACTTGGCTCATTAAACTTCTTGTCAGCTAACATGATTTTTGGAGGTAAGACTAATTCATGTAAGTCAAACTTTCTTTGTGGTAATTTTGAAGTTATTTTGTCCAATAAGTAACAAGTAACTGACATTTTAAAGTTCTGAGTGAGGGAATGTATTTCCAAATTAACCTTCTCCTTTAATTTATTTAAAGTGTTGCCTATACCAATAACTGGAGTGTTGGCTGTATCAATTTGTAATTTTAATAGATTTACAAGTTCTTTAGTGACAAAAGATGCCTGTGAACCAGTATCTAGAAGAGCCTTGACATGAACCTCAGTACCATTGCTCGCTAATAGTTTTACCTGTGCTGTAGGCAACAGTACTTGCTTGGAGGCAGCCTCGGACATCAATGTTACTGGAGACGGTGCATTATCTTCGTGGAGCAACGTGTTGTGCCCTTCTTTGCAGACACCACATTTAAAGTGATATCTGCATTTTTTGCTATGATTATTTAAACAAATCTCACACAGTTTGTTAGACGTAGCAAACTTGATTCGATCACTTGCAGACATAAGTTTAAATTGTGGACAAGTAAAAAGCTTGTGGTTGGACTTACAGAGCAAGCAACTTCTTGTTCCTACAGTCTCCGCAGCAGTATCTGCATCTGACTTAACTTTCTTCACAGCTGCAACGTTAGCCACCTTTGACGTTGGCTGGGATCTCTCCTGTGGGCGCTCTGCATTCTCAAGTGCAAGCGCACGCTTGTCTAGAAAGTCAATTAGGTGTGTAACAGTGGGGTCTCGTACTCGAGCCAATTGGAATTCCCTACTGCATAATAAGTCTAACTTTCTGGTCAGAATGCAAAGTACTATTGGGTCCCATTGATCAACTGTATGACCTAGGTTTTTTAAGGCAGCTAATTGCTGCTTTACAACAGATACAAAGTTTCTTAAATTACTTGCTGTTGACTTACTTATAGGTACAATATCTAACAAAATGTGTATATGTTCATTTGTAATTTTATACTTATTATCATATCTATCGAATAGAATTTTCCTGGCCTCATTGTAACTCTCAGTAGACAAGGTGAGATTTTTAACAAGATCGTGAGGTTCCTCTCGTAGAAAATTACGTAAATAAAAAAACTTTTGCACGTCATCTAAATTGTGATTGTTATGTATCAGCGAATCGAAGAGTTGTATAAACGGCTTGAACTCAGAGTACTTACCAGTGTACGTTGGTACATTTATGGTAGGTAACTTTGTATTGAAATTTTTCGAAATACACTCATATTTAGAAACGTTTTCACAATCGATTTTGTCTAACAATTCCTTGATGACGGTGAGCGTTTTGATGTACCTTTCTTCAACATCATCGTCGGCATCGAGGTCGGGTTCTAAGGCGCATATCTCCAACGAATATTCTTCGTACTTCTGGAATGCATTTCGAAGACGCTCTTCCTTTAGGATCAACGCTTGTTTTGAGAACTCTTTATTCGCCTCTTTGTCTTTGAACATGTTTTCAATTTTCGTTATCGAACCTTTAATTGACGCTCGTTTCCTGACGAGCGTTCTAATTTGGTCGACTTCCATTGCTGAAAACTCGCTTTACACAATTTACACACTGTAAAATGGCTGCCACAACAATATTTCGGTTGTAACTGTAATTGTCTTGACCGCACAAGAACAAGACAACGTTTTTTCTGTAAATCCGAATTTGCCTGCACAAGTGGTAAAAAAAAATATGGCGGTTGCGACGCGTTGCTATTTGAACTTCGTTTTCGTCCGGCGTGGCGGTGCGGCGCGTGCTCTGCAAGCGCGAATGGACTCGCCCGTCGCTGGTTGGCTCGTCGGGGTTGCGTGATATCACGCGAGCCAATCAGATGCGTCCTGCTTCGCGCGGCAAAGTTTGTATCGCGGCGTCCCGGGAAGTTTTTTTTTTTTTTGCTCGCTGCTCGCTACTCGAACCAAAATTGATGAAAATTGGATTATTTTCTTCACAGAATACTGGATGGCGGCGCCCGAACTCTCTGGAGCGCTTTGAACAAGCCCTTTGAATATGAAAAATGGACTTGCCCGTTCCTTTTTTCGTGACGACCGGCGTGGGTAACTTCTGGAATGTTGATCCAATCTCCACACAAGTGCAGTTTTCTTTCGCTGGATTGACTATATTGTTATTGCTCGAAGGACCATGTTGGGGAACTTGATAGCGTAAACTATTAATTAAAAATGCAAATTGGATGGAAAAACCGTGTGCTTAATTTAATGCGTTCTTGTACAGTGAATGACGTTGCTGACATTGACAGATGACAGATAAAACTATATGTTGTGTTGCCAACACCCTGAAAAGAACTGTTGGTTAGCCCTGAAAAGAACTGTTGTTTAGCTCTGAGAAGAACTTTTGCGTAGGTGTAGTTTTAAGAAAGAAATCTAAAAAAAAAAAACAAGAAAATTATTAGACTTCGCGCACGACTGCTGCGTAGGGAGCCGACCTCGCGTCTGAGGTCTGAGCCGCGTGGGTACCTTACTCATAGATCTAAACTCCCCTCCCGCACGCGCACCCCCGCCTTGGTGACGCCCACTTCGCAACGGGCCGTGCAGCAGAAATAGTAATATTTAAATTTCGCCATAACTTCAAAACCAAACGTCCAATTTTAATCATTCAAATACCAAATATTATCTACATAAACTGTACTTAGTGATGAAATAATTTATTTTGATAAGGATTAATAGCATGAGTAAAATAAACGCGTCTAAATGTAGTACAAAAAAAAATTCAAGATTTTTAAATTAAAAAATTGTTGTTGTGCCTCACTCGACATAGATAGGTATAGTGTGTCGCGGACTTTTTTGTAGATATTTATAAGATCTACAATTAATTAGAACATTTTATGGTTCTATCTTTTATAGTTTAGGCAGCGTACGCAAAATAAGTAACTTTTCTGGTTGATTTTTTACACCTTGTGTCCGAAAAACCCGAATATCTTACGGAACCCTATTTTTCCAAAATAAAATATAGCCTATGTTACTCGTGGATAATGTAGCTTTCGAATGGTGAAAGAATTTTTTAAATCGGTCCAGTAGTTTTTGAGCCTATTCATTACAAACAAACAAACTTTTCCTCTTTATAATATTAGTGTAGAAGTGTAGATAACAAAAAACAAAAAAAATAACATAAAATAAAAATAATGATAAAATACAGGCATCACCGTGCGTTCATCACAATAAAATAATAACAGTTGTAGACAGGTTTTATGGTTTGGTTTGTCTTGTCTCGCTCCCACCCTCACCTCCGCGTGCCTCCGCGTCGCCCGACTCGGCGACTCGCCCGGCCCGGGCTCGCCACGCATTCCCCCACTGCGGCTATAAGCGTGATGACGTTTTGCGCGACGTCGAGCCGAGCACGGGCGCCCGGCTCGTGCGCTGCGGCGGCGCGCGCGGCTCACGTATCCGGTGAGGTCACGCGTAGTGGCTGGCAACTGGCTTGCGCTTACGTCACAGTTTATAGATCATATTATTACCGTGCTTACGTCTCAAAACGGCGCTTGATCAAGACATGAGCTGTTCAACAGCGATGTTTTTAGAAACGAACGACCAGCCTTACTCAGACTATTACTATATTTCCAATCCTTTAAATCTCTTGAAAATAGTTACACTAAAATGTCAATTATATGTGAATTTTCCGCCTTTGTACAGTTTTTTTACTAGTGCGTAAAGTTTTAATAAATAAATAAATTTTAAAAAATTTACTAGTTTCTGATTTATTCCTTTACCCAACTACCTATCTGGATGCCAAATTTGAACTTTCTAGGTCACCTGGAACTGGGTTTGATCTATAAGTCAGTCAGTGATAAAAATGACGATTTTTGGACGTTAATCACTACATAGTACCTATAAAGCAAAGTCGCTTCCCGCGTCTGTCTGTCCCTATGTATGCTTAAATCTTTAAAACTACCGAACGGATTTTGATGCGGTTTTTTTAATAGATAGAGTGACTCAAGAGGAAGGTTTATATATATAATACATGCATAATATAGTAGAGAAACACTGATAATTTTAGAGGTTTTTAATGTAAGGTCGTAAATAAACACATTTTTTTGCGCTTACATTGCTAACGCTGGCTGAACCCTACGAGATAGATCAAAATAATGATGTCACTCAGGCTGGCTGGACAAATCTTCAAAATAACTCGCATTTAACTAGGTCAATAGGGCATTTTATGTGACGGCTAAACACCCTTATTTCAGAATTTGTGACGCAACAGAATCTTAGATAATCGATCGAAAACGTGTCCAGCCATCTTGAAAAACCACTTTTCGCTGGTCTCTCAATCTCGGTAACGGAAGTGATTTTGACGACATTTTGCTTATCAACGGGCGTCACATAAATTTTTGACAGGCATCGAGCTAAAAGTTTGGTGATACGTACAGCGGTTTAGTAGAAAAATGCAAAAATCTGTGTCCAGCCATCTTGATTTTACGTATAAAACTTTTGGCTGGCACTTCCGAATCTCACTAACGGGAGCGTTTTCGAATATGGTTCCTTTACTAACATTTAGTGACGCAATTTGTGACAGTAATAACGTTTGATTTATGGCGTCACATGTAAGGGTTTACGAGAAATCAATAAAAACTTAATGTCCAGCCAGCCTGAGCTCAAGCTGGCTGGACACATGTATCTCCGCTGCGTGATGATCTACGGCCTTCGAGATATGTTCAAATATTTGTGACGGGGACGATAATGATTTACTGAATTTGTGACGGAGAAACTTTGAGTAGTTTCAAAGATATTGATCATTTAAATCTTCCCATACAAACACTGCAGTAGGGTTACCAATAATGTAGGTTTTATGTAAGACTAAGTATATTTTAAGGTGTTTTCTTTAATGGATGAAAATCCGTGTTTTGGTGATACTAATACGAACAACTGTAGGTATTTAAGGAGGAAGCGCTAAAGTAGCCCGCGAAATTCATATTTTCACAGGTTTAATAGCTAATACCAGTAGGAAAGAGAATATTGTAGTAAGATTGTATCGAGACGCCTGTAAGACTTGTTTTGCTTACTTGTTATTTTTTAAATAAAACACTTTTATTCATATTTTTTTTTATTAAATAGCCACTACCTATTATCAAACAAAAATAGTGTTTGGTTTAGTGGTTGCACAGTTATTATATAAAAACCTCAAATGACCTAGCATGGCCGGAAATATTCTTTGGCACTAACAATCCTAATTTTAGTATGACTCCCAAACCTGTACCTTCCACAACACCAACATCTGAAGGAGTTGAAACGAGTGATGTTGCAACTACATCAATGGCAAGAGTTATTCAGATCAAGGATGAGGATATCAAGGTGTTAGGATCCAACTTACCTTCTGGCCCAACCAGCTCCTCCATTCCAGTAGTCCAGCTGCGACTTGAAGAAGACATAAATCAGTTAGCGGCGAGAGTTCAACCCCTCCTTTTAACCTATACTGGTAGTGCAGCCAAAGCCTTCTATCTCCATTGCGAGACCATACTAGGAAGATCATCTGCAACTGACGCTCCAACTCGTGAGGCACTCGAACTCTACAGACTGTTGAATTTCACAGCATTGACTATGCTAAGAGCAACCACAAAGACTCCTGCACAGATGATAACAGGGTTCCTCAAATGCCAGTATAAGACCAATGTTTCCACCTTCACGTCCCCCACCTTGGGAGAGAGGTTTGTGCCACCATGCGAAGCATGCATTCAAAAGGTTAGTATCCATATAACTAAAACAAGACCCCAGATCTCCAGCATGTTTGCGAAACTTGTAATGATGAGCACCCAGGATGATCGGGACATTAAGGCATACCTGGACGCCTCTGTACTCACACACACCTCTTGGAATGGACTTGGAATCCTGCAAATGATATTCGACATCTGTCAGTTCTTTGGAAAGTCATGGGTGGAACTCTATCATATAACTCTCATTTCCAGCACTGCTCACTCTTGGAGGGCCATTATAAACTTCCTGAAGGCCTATCAATCCCTGGGGAATCCCGACATGACGGTGCCTTGGTCAAGGGTTATTGATGATGCTTACTTTATGAAAATGGGTCCGAGGGACCACCCTACCCTAGCCGCACTCCTTGTAAAAAGCCTGGAATACTCTCAGGGTGACGAGGGCGGATTAGAACAGGCGGCCTGGGTGCAGAGGCATCACAAGATAGTAGACAGATGTGCCACTGGGGCAGAACATATCCTAGGTGTACTAAATCAAGAAAATGTGACTGTCGTAGCGGGCTCCAAGGAGTCCCAGACATTGGCTCAGATCATGAATAAAAGAACCACAACCGTTAGGATTGATGACAGGCCTCAACCCTCCACCAATAGATACGATGACATCTGAGTCAGACCTCCCATTGTCCGCTCCATCCACCCCTCCATCCCACTCCTGCCAGGGCAGCAGCCCATCCATCCCATTCAGCGGATGAGGATAATTATTGGGATTATTTAAAGAAATTATGACGATGGATGCAAAACGTACCACTTGTGGAGCGACCCACTGCCTTAAATAATAGATCCACTTCCACAAGATTGAGGGTATTTGCCTTTGCGTGATATCAGTGCGACAATTCGCACATCGGATCTGTAACAGTTTCCACCACAGGCAGGAGTTGAAGCGGAATTGCCTCGTTCGTATCCGTACGATTCAGGTCGGCGAGTTCGATAATTATCCATATTCAAGCTGAGGTATTGACCTCCATCATTGGATGGGATCGGTGTCGGAGTCCAAAGGCGTGTCTTGGTCAACGTGAGAAGGGGAATCAGTGTCCATTTTCAAAACCAAAACAATACTTGAAAAATAATCACAGCAAGAAAACAATATTCCAGATGCCAAGAGACAAAGTAAATGACAACTGACAAATGACTTGAAGTGACAAGACAACTAATATTGAAATAAACGTTTTCTTTGAAGAGAGCTTTGGCGCCATTTTCGAAACTCCTACGTGGTTTTTACATCTTATTTATTTATGTTGTCGAATGAGTGTAGTTTAGGTGTAGTGTATTAGTGTTGTTTATAGTGTGATTCAGTTTTAGCTAAGGTAGGTTTTAGCATTAATTTAGCTTATTATTAAAGTTTTTACCCGGCATCCATTATGAATTCCAAAAAACCCCCTGACCCTCCTGATCCCTTTGATTACATTCCAATGTTAACAGTTTCCCTCCCCGATGACAATGTGATAAATAATTCAATGGATACCGAATCTGCAAGTAGGAAAAGAATGGCTTCTTCTTCTCCGACTACTGTAGCGAACCCCCCAAAATTAACCAAAAAAGAAATGGGAAGACAGTCTTATACGATAAGGGATAATCCGCCATATGTTGTACACGTTTCTTTAAAAGACGGCGAGACCCCTGGTACTGTTCTACATCCGGTTAAATTTGGAATGTTTTTGACGCAAAACAACTACAGCAATATTCTCCTGGGTAGTGTCAAACGTCTAGGAAGAAACAAAGTTACAGTTGAGTTTAAGTCGCACCAGGATGCAAACAGCTTCTTGATAAGTCATACATTAGCTCAGAATAACTTCATTGCTACAATTCCCCAGTTCAATATTACTCGTTTGGGTCTTGTTAGAGACGTACCATCAGAATGGAGAGAGGATGAGGTTATTGAAAATATTAAGGTTCCTGTTGGATGCGGCCCCGTTATAAAGGCAAGGAGAATGAGCCGAAAGGTGACTACACTGGGTGTTACGGAGTGGAAACCCACTCAAACCGTTGTTCTGACTTTTGATGGGCAAGTCTTACCTAATCGTGTTTATTGTTTTTACTCTGCCCTTTCAGTCGAGAGGTACATGTACCCAACTATTCAATGTTTCAACTGTTGTCGTTTTGGTCACACACGTACAGTATGTCGCTCAAAACCCCGCTGCTTTAAATGTGGTCAAGACCACCCAGGTGATGGATGCCAAGTTCCCACTGATTGTGCCATTTGTGTATCTCGTTCTGGCAATCATTATGCTAATGATAAGGCTTGTCCTGAGCTTGGTCGACAGAAGGGCATTAAAGCTCTTATGGCTGAGAAATCTGTCTCCTATGCGGAAGCAAGTCAGGTTTTCCCTCCAGTTTCAAGATCGTATGCTGAAGTGGCTAGACCATCCCAAAAATTAAAACCAATACCTAGGTCACCCCAGCATCCCAGTTCTGCTCCCCAAACAACAAAATCATACCGTAAAACGGTCTTTCTAAAACCCAAATCTCATGCCCCTCTTTCACCTAGCTATGACAAGCAGGCTCATCAAGCCCTTATTCAGGATTATTCCTTTTCTCCCTCCCAAAATGGCTGTGCTTTCCCCACGGAAGGTACTAGTAATCCTGATAAGTCTGAAAATATTCTTAATATTATAGCCAATATACTAATAACTGTATTAGCTAATCCTGCACAATCGTTACCTGACCACGTTGCCAACAAACTGTCATCCATTGTTAACTATATTAATAATGTTCCACCCGCTGACATTCCTTCAATGGAACGTGAGGAGTATTACTCCCAGGAAACCTGACCTACTCTTTGTCATTAATAAATACAAACCATCGATCTGCAGCATTGCTGAGACATGGCTTCGTTCTGATAGTAATTTCAGGATTCCGTGTTTCAGTTGTGTTCGCCATGACAGACCAGATGGATATGCAGGATGTGCTTTGTTCATTAATAACAAAGTACCATTCTCCCCAATTCCTCTACCCTTCATTGGTGACAACATCAATGTTGTTGCTGTTAAGGCTGAGAATATAAATATCTTTAGTTTTTATATTGCACACCCACAAATTGAAGATCTTATTACAGTTAAAAGTTTGCTGAGTAGTATACAAGGTCCATTACTTATTATGGGAGATTTTAATGGCCATCATTATAGATGGGGTTCAGAAAACTGCGACAACTTTGGTATAGGCCTAGTGGATATATTAGATGAACTAAACCTATGTGTTATTAATAATGGCAGTCCCACACGTAGGTCTGCGCCAGGGCAGAACAGCAGCTGTGTTGATTTAACATTCTGTTCGTCTAGTATAGCCAGCCTTTTTAATTGGAGTCGCTTGAATATGACTTATGGGAGTGATCACTATCCCATCATGGTTGAAATACCTTCCAAGACTATCCCTGACAAAATTTCCCCTCCTTTGTTGAAATACCAGCTGAACTCAGTAGATTGGGACCTCTACTCCAAAATTTTAGACTTACGTGTCTCTTCTCTTCCATCCATTAACACTGAGTCCATGCAGGAATGCTTTTCGTCATTTTCCCACACAATATCCTCTACAGCAGATGATTGCTTCCCTTCAAAAAAAGCGCCATCGGGCAAAATTCCATCCCCGCCATGGTGGGATAGGGAATGCTCTGCTGTGATCAGGGCCAGGAATGAGGCCGAAATGAAATTCAACTCTGACATGAACCTGGATAACATCATTGCCTTTCAACATATCTTGGCTAAGTCCAAAAAATTACTTAAGAATAAAAAGAGAGAAGGTTGGCGGAAATATTGTGGCTCGCTGAATCCATCCACTCCGGTGTCGGCCGTGTGGCGTAAGCTGAAGTCGTTCAGGATTAGTTTGAGACCCCCTTCCGGGACCATAATATCTGAGGAACTGGGTAACCAGTTTCTCTCTAAATGTTGTCTATGTTCCTAATTTGGATGAGTGTGTCGCTACGGGCTCCTGGCTAGCATCAGACGACCCTCTGGATAAGCCATTTACTCTGGATGAGCTTAGATCTGTCCTCGCCCATGTAAAGGATTCTGCTCCTGGAGTGGATGGATTCCCTTATTTACCCTTCATTACAAAAGCGGGTGATAAGACCCATCAATATTATCTGGACTTGGCCAATTATTGTTTTTCTTCCGGTTATATTCCTCATGATTGGAAGGTTCAAGTGGTAATTCCTATATTAAAACATGGCAAAGATCCTAGTGATCATTGTTCTTACAGGCCGATTGCTTTATCGTCCATACTTATTAAGCTTCTAGAACACTTTATAAAAAACCGTCTTGAATGGTTTGTAGAAAGCAGGAAACTGCTCCCAACGACTCAATTCGGTTTCAGGAAAGGTCTGGGCACAGCTGATAGTGTGGGAACTCTCACATCAGAGATCCGACTGGCCCTTAGCAGGAATGAGTCTGTGGTTGCAGTTTTCTTAGATATTTCAGCTGCCTATGATTCTGTTCTCCTCCCAGTTCTCAGGCAGAAGATGAAAAAACTGAGAATCCCGGCTAGGATTCGTCAAATCATATGCAGCATTTTATTAGAACGTCGTGTTAAACTCAGGATTCCCGGGGAGAACTCTGAGCCGAGGTCGGTTTGGAGAGGTTTACCTCAGGGATCCGTGCTTAGTCCCCCCTTATATAACATTTATACTTCTGATCTTCCTTCTTGTTTAAATTTTAACTGTAATAGTCTTCAGTATGCGGACGATATTGCGTTATTGGTCTCTGGCACTTCTATCCAGGATGCAGCTCAGTCCATTAATATATCTTTGTCCTCGTTAAACCAATGGCTTTTAGATCACGGGTTATCTTTAAGTGCTCCAAAAAGTTCAGCAGTTGTCTTCACTCGTAAACGCCTTATTCCCATAGTCGACATTAATATTGACGGCCAAGCAATTCCAATCCAGGAGAAAGCCAGGTTCCTGGGGGTTACCCTGGATTCTAAATTGTCGGGAGTGGACCACATTAGTAATACGGTTAAAAAATGTGAGCGCTCGGTCTCAGTCCTTAAGGCTTTGGCAGGTGGGGTGCTCACCCATACACCTTAAAACTGGTCTATAATGCGCTGGTTAGAAGCGTGCTAGATTACTGCAGTTACTTAATTGAGCCGTGTAACAAAGATGCTCTGCGTAGACTGGATTCTGTCCAGGCTAAATGTCTGAGGACAGTGACTGGTGCCATGAAATCCTCCCCCATAAACGCTCTCCAGGTAGAATGCGCAGAACCCCCTCTTAACCTTCGTAGACAATTCTTAGCAGACCGTTTCTTGTCAAAAGTTTTCTCCCTTTCGTCCCATCCTTTACTCCCCATTTTAGATGAAATCTACCTCTCTCATAACGCGTCTTCCTACTGGAATAATAAATCTATTCCATTGATGAATAGATACAGAGAGCTTAAACACCTCTCTTCACCTGTTTGTCAACACCCCACTCTTCCGGTCTTTTCCGCCGCATATGAGGTGATTCATTTCAGGCCAAAGGTTGTTTTGGGACTTGGTATCTCCAAAAACTCCCAGGACGTAAAAGACGACTTCGATCGGGCCATTAAAAGATACTGGGAGGGTTGGAATTTGTTTTATACGGACGCATCCAAACTATCTTCAACAGGATGTACAGGTGTTTCTGCGTATTTTCAAAACTCAAAAATAGCCCTCTTATTCCAATGTCCACCAGAGACCTCAGTATTTACAGGGGAATGCATCGGTATCCTAGAAGCAATCAATTTCATTCTAACTCATAACATAAAAAATTCAGTAATTTTCTCAGATTCGCGCAGTAGTATTCAAGCTTTAGCTCAAAACCAACTTAAATCTAAAATTCACAGTAAAATCATTTTTGATATCCTGAATTTACTATTTACTTGTTCGAACAACGGTTTAAACATTGAAATAGCTTGGGTTCCCAGTCACTCCGGCATAGGTGGCAACGAGTGTGCCGACTCACTGGCAAAATTTGCTACATCTAACCCGGTGGATCGGAAACACTACGTGGTGCATAGCTATGACTTACGGACTGACACCAAACATAAGCTGTACAACTCGTGGTCAGCTGTGTGGCAGGCTAATTCGAAGCGCAAGGGTGCGTACTACGCCAGTATTCAACCCGACATCCAGCGGAAACCTTGGTTTTTTAAATGTCCAAAATTATCCAGAAGAACTGTTGCAACTTTGAGTAGACTGAGACTTGGTCACTGCTGCAGTCCAGTATTTTTAAATAAGATCCGTGTTCGTGACAGTTCCTTGTGCGAATGCGGTCTAGATGATGGTACCCTGGAGCACATCTTTTTCTCTTGCTCTTTAAATTCCCAATCTTTTGACTTGTATAATAAGCTTTCCAAAATTAAAATCCCTCTTCCCACTAACTTCCATGCCCTCTTGAATAATTTTTCTCCGAAACTTATCCACATCTTGTCAACTTTTTTAAACTTAAATAAAATCAAACTTTAGGTTGGTCTGTAGTAATAATAACTTTGTAAATATATAATAATGTAGATTTGTGGTGTTTTAAATGTATATAATAATATATTCTTCTTTTTTCTTCGTCTTTTTAGCTACTAATATGTATTACTAGTAAACACCACGGAGTGCAAAGTTCGACGGCTCACCTCGCTCTACTGCCGTCATCACTTGACATTGGCAGAATAGTCGACATCGGCTCAGTTGCCAAAACACACAAAAAAAAAAAAAACGTTTTCTTTTTAAATAATCGATTAATTAATTGATTAAAATCGAAGTTAATTGAGTAACTTCGATAAGTTAAGATAGTTTTTTTTTCTAGATATTAACTAAGGATAAAACATGTTCGAAATAACTTAAGTGATTACAAATAACAGCTCTAATTGAATGTAAACTCTTGTCTCTTGTATGAATGAGGAGGACTTAGTTGAACTTCAAAAATAACAATTAGAATCGATTTGTAAATAATTATTTTAAATAAACGATTCATTGTTGGCATCACTATGAATTAATGAACATCGAGTACTGTCAATATGGCGAATAATAAAACAATTTCAGTACTTATTAAATACACTATTCGTGGGCGCAAGTTGTTACAAAAGTATGGAATAATGAAGCGTTTAAAAACTAAACACGATTTTTGATTAATTTGTTTCTTTTCGAGCATCGTGTCCACGCGAAGCTGAAAATGGACAAATTCCTTTGGAGCACATATGTATCTCGCAAGTCTCAATTGAGCCAAAGACATGTGAAATAGTTTTTGAGTTATGAGGGAGTCAAAAGTGACTCCAAATGGTTCGTGTAATGTGTTTTATTTTTCTGGTTACCCTTGTGACCACCCCTATCACCCCCCTTCCCAGCTACGTAACCTTTTAGGACACCCTGTGTAAAAAGTAGTGCTAGACGCTATGGTGGCTTAACACTCCTTTCTCGTATTGATAGGATATGGTTAATATGGTAAAAGTCAAAGTCTCGAATTGTAAGGGAAATAGCTGTATATTAAATCACTATAACACTTAGTTACAAGATAATGGTAGTGGTAATGGTTTTGAGTACGTGGTGTCTCCAATGAGATCTGAACGCGAACTCGCCCACATTTTGGTGGACGAGCGAATGTGCACACTTGCGTTCGATGCAATTATGCATTTTCGCTTAGTGTTCGATTAAAACTCGAACACCCTGTATATAAAAATGAATCGCTAAATGTGTTGCTATGCGCAAATCTCGAGAACGTCTGGACCGATTTCCCCAATTCTTTTTTTATAATATTCCTTGAAGTACGAGGATGGTTTTTACCGAGAGAAATAGAAAATTCGAAAAAAGAAATTGCACCCGTTTTTGCATTGCACCCGCTGGGGCGGGCCGCTAGTTGAGTATAAAAGGAGAATGCAGTAGAAAACTATTTTTTTTCATAAAAATATATTTTACGTATATATTAATCTGTCAATAAAACTAGCAATTTAAAGTAAACTTTTCGTTATAAATTAATAAATTCAAATGATCCGATATACTCTATGCTCCGAAATTATGTGTAACATCGATAGCACGAGAACTTAAAATTAATTTCATAGACAATTTGGAGCGGCCATTGTTGGTTACATCTTCGGAAAATATTATGATAACTGTAGATTATGTATTTGAGAGAAGCAGTTATAGTAAGAAAAAACAAAATTTTATTAATATAATACTACTTCAGTCCGAAAGGAAACACACGGTATAAAAACTCATTATTTTTTTCAGAAAATATAATAAACAATCAAAACATAATAAACTTTTATCGAACTATACAACAGAGATGGGAGATTTAAAAATAAAAATATTCCATACGTATCGTCCATATAATAATATATCTAGCTATTTATAATATTATCTATGTACACGATTAATATTTACAGAGCGAGAAGCTAGCGCTTGTCGGCAGCAGGAGGCGGCGCGGGCTCGGGGTCGGGCGGGGCCTGCGGGGCCGGAGCGGGATCCCTCAGCTTGGCGCGCGGCCGCCACGCGTCTAGCAGCGCCTCCACGCGCTCCTCGGTGGGCCCCCAGCGCGCGTGGCCGGCCGCGTTCTGCAGCCACACCACCACCGTGCCGCCGCCCCATCTGAAGTACACCTCGTTCCTGTGACATGTCACGTGTTATGTGGGCTATATGCGTATCTCCCGCCTCTACTTGTGACCTCTTTTAGTGTAGCGACACATCTACGGAAAAATACTTGACGAATGTTCGAGGTGCTTACGCCTACAATGCGAGTGATGCGGCCTATAAACAGTGGTGGGTACCTACCTAATTTAACAAGGGTTGCAGGCGTAAGCAAGCCATTTCTCTGTAGTGTCGCTAGACTTAATTAATTATTGCCGTCAAATTACACATCTGCCGCCTAATTTATATTTATTAGTAAATTAGTAAATATACCAGAGGAGATGGCATAGCCGAATTTTTCTATAAAACCGTGCGTGACACGTAGGTTTGTAGTGAAACGAAAAGCACCCAAGTATATCTAAAATTCGAGACTGATCTGAGGACTATTAACCGCCTATTAAAGGAGTCATCCGCTGGCTGGAGGTCGACATCAAAAGCATTTATTGCAAGAAATGACTGAACAAATTAAATTTCAGGTGAGTACTGATGCAACAAATCTAGAACTAACTAATGCCTGAAGGAACCACACTCACTCTGCATGGCTTGTGGGCCGCAGACAGACTTCTCACTGCTCAGTGTGTGTTTGGTTTGGAACCTTAAATGTGTCAGTCAGAATTGCTTTTGCAAAATAAAAATACTGATACGATTAAAAGTCTAAGTACTCGTATAATGATGGACGATGAACCACTGTAAGAAGTACATACATTGCGGTATTTTGTCCCTTTACTGCTATTCAAATAATATGTTAATATTGCTTTCGCATTAATCTGAAATAAGCAATTAGGTAACGAAATGAACATGATTATGATTACGTTGTTCAAGAAGATACCTTATGTTCTCAAAGGAAATGATAAGCGATGCGATGCGGTACTTAGCTTAGGGTAATAAATATGGACAGGAGTATAATACAATAGTAATAAGTACGTATAATAATCAAACACATTAATTACATGTTCTATTGTCTTCGCTTCACAGCGAGTATCCCGGTTCAATGGATTTGTTTTCATAATTTCATAATATTCCACGTAGGTAGGTACACAACAAAACTAAGTATAGACCTGTAATTATAAGTATTTTACTAGTTTATACAGTTCGCGCAAAACAATCATTATAGGTACTGAAATTAATTATTAAGCGGCACATTTACCAGGTTATCTTGGACACTTGCTTTCACTTTCGGTTCTTCTCCAAGGGGTCAACTATATTTAAAACTTTAACGCCTGTTTTTAGTAACACTAGGCGACACCTAACTGTAATGCCTAAATATTATTGCACAGTTGGAGTTTCACTAGCGTTGAACCGAGCGATGAACCAGCGGCCCGCCTCGGCTTCGCTCGGGTAATCAAAGAGCACTGCCTGGCGGCCGGACCACATAAATTGTTAATTAAAAAGATATCTCTTGAGGTACTAAAAATATAAATATATACCGCTGAAAGTAGACTTTAGGTAGGTGTTATTTCGAACTATAGCATCTGAGTACTAAACAGTGGTCCGGCCACAGAGGAACACACCTAAACTTAACATGTACAATAATTTCGGGTTGCCACAAACTGACCGCACTCAACTGGCGTACTATTTGTCAATTATCAAGTAAAGTTGTGTAACTCAAAGATGCTCAGGCCGAAGTCTAAATGCCTAAATAATGAAAAATGAGTGAGCGAGAGAGTTTTAAACTCTTTTTACCCGACTACGCAACAGCAGAAGTTATTAACTTGAACTGACTTTTGGCGGCTAGATTTCCAGTATGTGAAAACCAAAAGCCGTTATCAAATAAATCAGGTAATTCCATGAACATTTTTGATTTGTCATAGTACAGACAGTACACCGTTGGATTAGTCAATATAAATGTTATAGTGTTACAGTTCTAACATTTAAAACTAAGATTTTAAATTAAATGATAGTGTGACATTAGAGCTGAAGTGACTACTTTCAACTAAGTTTTGGAGGTCACTGTATTAGTATGGATAGAAGTATAGATTACATTTAGGTGTCGCCTAATGTTAATTAAAATTGGCATAACATATAAAAAATCGGATTATGTAATAGTCTAATTAAGACTAAGATGTCAACAATTCAACATGCATGAATACACTCAGCGGCAGTGAATGTGGCCCAAACCCTAAATGTGAATTTGTGAACAAACAAAACCTATTCTATGGAATATTTAATGAGAATGATGTCAAATTATTTCACATGGTTTATTTTAAAATTTAATTGTGTGAAAAATTATGCCAAAGCTACTTTTAAAGTTCGCCGTAAAAGTTAAAAGTTTTTTTTTTACTTTCAAGCTGTTAAAGGAGATGGATAACGGTCCCATACAAGCTCGGCCCAGACTGGACACCAATAAAACAATATGTATTATGTAGCAATAATAGTGTTTCATAGCCCTGTATATTTTTGTCCGTCATTAAACTTGGTGAAGGGACATAAGACGCTTTCCAAATCTGATGACTTCAATAAATAAATTCAAACCTGTCGATCGCATTGTAATCTGCTGTCTCCTAACAGATCGAATTTCACTCGAATCTAACGACTATATATCCCAAATAATTCATTTTCTATACCCCAGTTTATAGAACATTGGATCTCCGTTGGAAACCAGACAAAATCAGTGGTCCGAGATGCGAGTTACCATTGTAGCCGAGGTAAACTGTAATGTGAAGTGAAGATCCACAGTCCAAGAAATGTGAAGTCACTCAGAAATACAAAAAAGATTACCAGAAACACAGCCAATGATATTTTGTTTCACAAATGTCAAGACAAAAATCAACAAAACATTCATGACACTGTCACACGCATCACCACAGAGTTAAATAAAATAGAAATTGTCAAAGCTTTATTATCCGATTGCCAAGAAGGGTCATATTTTTCGTGCGTGTCTTGGTTTGGCATTTCTAACCTGAGTGTAGAATTATTTATTCTCTCGTAGCATCCAGATGTCGATGTCGGGATGTATTATAATGATTGACATGTCGTAAGGTTTGCAGTGACCGCTCAGCGTAACGCACTTTCAATCACAATCCGAAGGTTTTTGAAGGAATACCTAATCCAATAGGCGAAAAATGACGGTTCACAAAAAACAACATGGCGGATTTTAGAAGTCAATAACTCAATAATTAAGGTCGTGAATAAAAAGTTACCTACTGTGAATAACTTCACTCAAACCAACTCAAGAAGCTACTTGGCACCTCTTCTCATTAAAAAATCACGTAGAAATAATAGGTTTAGTTTGCTTACAAATTTGCGTTTAGAGCTTGGGCCACATTTACTGTCGCTGAATGTATAATGTATGTGTGTGTATGTGTATGCAGATTTAAATGACTCACTTGGTAAGGACATGTTGAAATCCGTGGCGGTACTCGTGCTCAAAAGCTGGAATAACCACCTAAAATAAAAAATAAAAACTGTAATTATAAAATTATTTTCTCCTGAATACTGTTCAGGTCATCTTAATACCAATAGAGATATTTTATCTTTCTTTGACAGTCTGCTGATTTCTTTCAGCAGCAATTCAAACATATCTTTCTGGTCCCTTCGCTTCAGATTACAGGGTCATCTAGCGAAGTGCTGCCTCATGCTACGTTCACACAAATATTTTAAAACTTTTACGAATTGACAATTTCAAAATGTATTGAGCCGCGTATTCACGGTACATCCGCGCTCGTACCGCGTCCTCTGGAACGACTATGCAGACGACACTCCAATTTGTATATCCATAAATCGACAAAATGTAGTTGTAGAGCAGCATCTTTTTTTTCTCGCGACTTTATGGTGTTAATATTTATGCTTTTTTTAATATTATGAATAGCTTTATGGGCTCAAGCAGTTACATCTACGAACAATAGTTTAAGAATAAATGATAAAGTTTAAGACACTACTATAAGAGTAAACTATCGTAAAAATCTAAAATAAATTAAATTTGTCCGTAACGTAATTTTAAACAAGAAAGCGCCAGTTTTAAAAAACCCTTTTTACGATTTGTTTACCTTTAGTTAATTACCTAAACCAATGGAGTATAGTAATGATTTTAAGTAGGAACCTGTTTTCTTTTGAAGTGGCTGGCTTGAAGCTTGTGTAAGGCGTGCGTCTGCCTGTCGGGCCACTCGGGCAGGATGACGACGAAGCTCAGCGGCTCTGCGGAGTCCTGCAGTAGCCGCTCCATGTGCCGCAGCGCCGCTTCCAACAGCTCCTCGCAATACGGCGGGTGCGCCACCATCGACCCGGACACTGGACGCAGCTCTAGAAATGGCCTAAGCAAATACTTTCTGATTAATGTGATGCAACGAAAACTGCTTTTACGAATGCGAGTAAAGTTGGCATAGTACGAACGAATTAACTAATGTAAACTTAATGCAAGTAATTTTTTAACGAAAATACAACAATCTAATATAAAATTTAAAGTCCTGACTGACTGACTGATATATCAACGCACAGCCTAAACCGCTGGTCCTAGAGACATGAAATTTGGAAATGTGTTCTGTGTGAAGAGTAGGTAAGTATCCACTAAGAAAGGGTTTTTCAAAATTCCACCCTAAAAGCTAATGCGGGGAGGGTGAAATTTCACGCGGACGAAGTCGCGGGCAGAAGCTAGTCTATTATATGCGACACAATTTCTATCATACATAGATATGAATAATTAAGTCTTCAATTTCAGGCTAGGTTATTGGGGCCTGTAGGCATTTGAAACGCCCCCCCCCCCCCCCCCCCCCCCCGCATTAATTTACGATACGTCACCGACCTCCGCTTGGCAAATGCACGTCACAGTATAAAATATAATTTTGCAGTTGATCAACTAAATTGGGTTTTTTACGTATGATTTCTTTTTCGTTACATTCACAGTATATTATCTATACTTTCTTAGAACAGAAAACATTGTCGCCAAACTCGCACATTTGCGTATTAAATTGTACATTCCAATACACAGAAAACAATGATATAATTATTGTTAATAACAAATTTTTAACACGACTGGTGGAACACCATTTTTTGCTGTCCAAAATTAAGTATTTTTAATGTCGGTGTTCGTTGTTTTCGAGTGTACAATTTAATTAAGTAATTAAATTAATTTCAAATCACGGAGTAAAAACAAAGAGGAGATGGCCTAAGCAACTGTGCACTGTGATTACAACTAGGCCATGACGTCATCATGTAGGCGTGGCCTCCTTGTCAGTGGATTGTTGGCGTTCGTCCTGTGCACAACTTTGTAAAAGTACCCATTTTACAGCATATTCGAGCTAGAAAAAAAAAATTATGAAGTGTTGTGTTTTATCTTGTAAAAACTACTCGGATAGACGTTCTGAAGCTATGGATGGCATCACATTTCATTTGTAACTAATTTTATGCGTAATTTCATAAAATTGTTCTAGAAAAATCTCTTAGCGTCGGCGTTTATAAACATAATTCTACCCGCCACTAGATGGCGACACTTGGTGTCATGGGAACTAAAAATATTTAGGTACATAGAGCTCAGTACTAACATATTTTCGACATTCATTCTTATAAACCCTCTAATGGCCAAAATACTATTTTTGTAGTTTTTATATCATTTTGTAAACGGACCGCCATCTATAGTCAACTCTGAACAAAAAACAAAAACATAACAAAAAGAAAGGGCCGTAATTAGAATCCAATTATTTTACCGAATGTCCCGCGGCTGTCTCATAAATGGAAAGTACTTAAAAGGCTGGACATAAAAATATAATCTCCTTTAAATTAAATATATACCTATCTACAATAATTTATTGAAAGTACTTTCCCTCCGTGATACAACTAGTATAGTAGTTGTTGTTTACTTAATTTAAACTCAAACTCAAAAGTAAGTTAAAGTACTTAAAGCCTGGTTTATTTAGTTAAATATTAAATGGTGTATGTTCTAGATTACCATCCGAAGATAATCTAAGACAGCAATGGATTACAAAAATTAATAGACAAGACTGGTCTCCGACTAAATATACAAAAATTTGTTCTTGCCATTTTAATAATGAAGACTTCATAGTGACAAAAAAGGCCTTAGAAAATTACAGAAGGGAACTTTACCTTGTTTAAAACTGGATATATCGGTTCGTGTCAATGCAGTTTGTATTTACCAGTTTCATAACTTTTGTGGGAAAATGAGTAAATTTCATATTTATTGTTTTATCCTTTATGTTACAGCTTAAAAGAAAATTTACAGAGGCAACAATATCATAATTTTTCCTTACGTATGTAAGGAAAAATCTACATCTTTTTAGTAAAGGAGGTGAAAGACACAATTATATCACTAGAAATAGGGTCCAATTAGTTCAACCAGGTTTCAGGCTGGCTAAAGTAGACTTATCTTTAATGGGCTACTGTTTAAAATGTTACAATAAAATACCTACCCACATACTTCAACTGAATGAAACGAAACTACTGTTGGAGCTGCTGAAGATTTTAAAATACTATTTTTGCATTATATAAATTCAATCTCCTAGTATTGTATAATTGCATAGCACATGTGTGAGTACTATGTACATACTATAAAGCTACTATTTACTGGGTACGTCTTTCATTGACTTGAATGTGCCCTGGCGGCTGAGATAAGTCATACTTACTCAAATGTTTCGCTGATGGTGGCGCATGTGTTGGATCATTTAGCTCCCTTCAAAAGGTTCTTAATTTTTTTTTAGCTACATTTTTATAATATACCTAATATGTTCTGGACATATCGTTTTTATTTTCATGACCCTATATTTTTTTTTTTTGTATGGAAGAATCGATAACTTTTCGATTTAGTCAATCACAAGCGTATATATAAAATAAATGGCTTTTGCACAGCACAGCGATAGGAGATTGATGTTTTTCTTTGAGTAAGTTGTATGGTGCATGGTAAATGCACGCTGTGTTTGATGAGTTAAGGTTTATAATTGATTGAGTAGAACGTTCTGATTTATGAATTTCAAGTGTGTGCGCGACTTTGTCTAAGCTTTTACTGAACTAAATGTGTAGTAGTGGCGCGGTGGTGGGGCCAACCTAGCGACATCGGGTTCTGATACATTTTCAACTACCGGGCATATGTCCTTCTTTCATATATCTATGTTTGACATTAATGGTTTCCGATGATAAATGATAAGTGATTTTATTTTTATAAGTAAGTTTGCACAAACAGTTTTACACGTCAATCATATTTTTTAGAACTAGATGAGGTCAGAGTTTCTTATCTGACTACTCTGAGAAGGAAGGCCGAAACAAACTCAGAGGTCACAGTCTCTTTTAAAGTTCAGACATAATCTTGGTCAGGTTATATGAAGACCATGTATGTCTGAGATGGTCTTTTGAGGAAAAAACCACACAGATTGAGAGGACCTGTCCAGTCAGTGCACGCATTTGTCAGAAATCGTGCAGCTCAACTCAAAACTTAAGGAGCTCAACGATGAATTGTCACGTAAACGGGAGAAAGTGTTTTTTCTTTTCTAAAAGGACTAGCTTTGTAGAACATCTTGATAACTCTTTTTAACAAGATAAGTAATTTAAAAATAAGAGAAAATCATCATTCGTCTTTTATCAAAAACCTTTTTATTCAAACATTTTTTTTTCATAGTAATATCACTTTCAATAAAAAAAATTAGGTACGAAAATTCTGGGTTGTGCATCCTGCACTTAGTGACATCTAGTGTGAGATAGTTACGTAACTACAAAATAAAATTGTCAGAACGAACAACAAGTTTTACCATTGACCGGTAGATGGAAAATAAAGAAGTGGGCGGGATCTAGCACCCCCTCACCCCGTAAAATGTCACGCGTTGTTTCCTAAGGAAATCTAATTACAACATCTCCTCTTTGTATTTACTCCGTGTTTCAAATCATCAAACAAATCATTTAACATTAAATGAAAAGGTCAAATGGTTAAATAAAAGAATAGTATCGAAGTAGTAATATAAAAATATTTACTAATTTTCAAATAAGAAATACATCCCACGGTACCGGCCGATGAGCGCTACATCCAAGTTGGTCGCAGTCAGTGGCGTGCACTCCATACATGCAAATAAGCTCTGAATACCCTGTAGTCCCATACATACATGCCCATCTAAATGATAAATAACTATAAGGAAAAAAAAACATGGTAATTTAGCTTCGCGCCATCTATAATTTTTTTTGGAACTA
The DNA here is from genome assembly GCA_963669345.1 of Gortyna flavago. Classification (NCBI taxonomy): domain Eukaryota; kingdom Metazoa; phylum Arthropoda; class Insecta; order Lepidoptera; family Noctuidae; genus Gortyna; species Gortyna flavago. The sequence continues at coordinate 6,711,072 of OY770128.1, read as the reverse complement.
ACTCGTTGGAGCTGCGAACACCCGCCACCCGCGCAGGCAGCGCTCCCGTGAGCAAAAGCAATACCACGCCTTGCTTATTCTTCATACAACGCATCTCTTGTAGTACACAGCAAAAATGTGACTGTGTGCGTCAAAATGTGTGCGCGTGTTGGAGTTTTAGAAGCATAGCTTACATTGCAAACCGTTCAAATTGAGAACCCGTAAAAGCACCGCTTAATTGTTGATGGCAGGTCGACTTTTTTTTAGTCGGATTGACCAAATGCCCGAATAATTAGTTCGTATTAGTTCGTAACGTAATAAATTACAAAGTTTTTTTCGCCATATTGTTTTTCTTGGCGCTATACGCTAATGATTGTCGAGTAATTATTTAGTATGTCTATTGTAAAAAATGGAAAATTATACACGTGGGACCTGTGCTGGCGGCAAAGTATGTTTAAATAGTAAATTAAAATCAGCCGCGATTTTTTTGTGCATACCCTGTCTGAAAACTCTGTGCACGCCACTGGTCGCAGTTACTTGGTTAATTTGTATTTTTAGGACACCAAAATGGGAATTGAGGCTCACAAAAAGAGGCACATTTATATTAGAGTATCCATTAAAATTCGATTAAATACTTGCATTAATAGCGATTCCTCCAAATCGCGAAGCCAAGGATTAGATTATGAAATCAATACATACCCACGAGATCCAAAGTAGGAGTCAGTATCGGCGAAAGCTGAACAATACTGTCTGAAGTAGCAGTCGAGCGGACTGGCGAAGCACTCGAAGGTGACGCCAAAGCAGCGGTGCAGGCACTCGAGCACCGGTACGGGCAGCGACATCTGCGTGAGGTGCGCCTCGCCGCCCGCGCCCACCCACGCCGCGTAGCGCCGCAGCAGGCACCACACGCGTGACAGGAACTGCTCGAACTTCTTGTCGTCGAAGCAGCTGTAGCGGTACAGACACTCCTGCGACACAAGCAGTCATAGTGATTACTGTTTATTTCTTATGGATCGATTGGCTGATATTATTGGAACGCGGCTTAGCGGCAAGAGGTGCACAACAAATATGCGAGCCATACAATAAGTCCGCGGTGGATTGTTCACCGAGACATCGACTAAAAGCACACGACTCAACCTCGCACCGTGCTAGCACATCGTGAAAGTGTAGATACGGCGGTGTCGATATTATATTGTTCATGAGACTTCAGAAAAAGAATTGAATGCCTTTTACTTCGCAAAAAAAAAAATTTGAATGTTTATACTCAATAATGGGTTGAACAAGGCTGCCAGTGATGACAATGATGAAGAAGAAAGGGACATCTAAAACGTATAATAGAAATGAATAAAGTATAGTCAGGGTCTTTAACAACCGATTCTTGATGGCCCAATGGAAGTCGCATGGACGAAGTTGTGGGTTGGAAACCGGGCAAATACTGTAAATTTTTATGGAAAGATAGGAATATTTAAATTTCGGGAAAAACTGAACCTCCTTTTTTCCATAAGAATTTTGTATGAATTACTGAAATTTGGTCTGTCGGGTCAGCTCGTTAATGATAATAGCAAAAAAAAAATAAAGGCTTACCAGCTTCTGTAAATACACGGCATTGAGAGCCTGTGTTTCGCCTAAATAGCGCAACAGCGTCTGATCGCGGTCGAGAAAGTGCTCCACGAGCGGAGGCCGGGGCGCCGGCACTGCGAACTGCACTGGGTAACACCACACCTTGCGTAGGGCTGCCTGCTGCAACGGTGCTTGAAGTTCCTAATCATTACAAATATTTACATATTAATGTCGCTTTTCGCGTGTCTGTCTGTGTGACCGCGTTTTTCTTGCAAACTATTCAACGGGTTTTGATGCGGTTTTCACAATAATTAAGAGAATTTATTCCAGAAGGTGCCATATATCATCACTGGCAACATGCACTGGTCAAAGACTTCTCTTGAGACACTGCGGTATGTGGGAAGAGAAGTTATTGCGTAGCTTCCCGAACGCTGCCCAGCCGAGTCGGATTCGACGATTGACCTCTTTCTCGAAGTTGGACCTACCTAACTGGACAGTTTGTCCTAGATAAACATACTCGTCCACGACTTCGAGTGTAGCGTCTCCGATCTTTTGGGAGTGGGTGTCACATGGGCATTTGCCATGACCTTCGTTTTGTCCATGTTCATCTTAAGACCCACTCTTTCGGAGGCTCTACTGAGGTCATCGAGCATTGCACTGAGGTCCTCTATAGTCTCAGCCATGACTACGATATCGTCGGCACACCGAAGGTGAGTTATGTACTCTCCATTAATGTTAATGCCAGCCCCTTTCCAGTCGGCGACCTCTCGCGCCCGGCCCTGGTCCAAGCCATGGTCCGGGGCTAGAGGGAGTGGGAGGCAGTCTAGCTAAGGAGGTGGCGGGATGGGCGAGGGAGAGGGCCAATAGAGCCGCCCGTCCCAGCCGCCGCGGGAGACGCCCCGGGCGTCGGGAGCCGCGTGACGACTCCCGGCCACCGTAGGCGCGGTCCTGCGGACGGCGAGTAATGGGTAGCTCGCCATCCGATCAGGACCAGGCCCGTGCTGGACGGCGCGTATGTGTTCCACGCGCGCCTCAAAGAGATGTCGGCATTGAAGGAGGGGCCCGTCAGGGCCGAGGCCTGCCGGGGCAGCGGAATTGTCCGAAAGGGTTACCGCTACCCCGGAACATAGAGGGCTAAGGAAGGAACACGGATGGGTTTTAGTGAGTAAGAGTCTGACACTCCCTTCTGCTCCACCCAGAGCGGGAGGGGTCATTTGATGATTTCCCATCCATAAAAAAAGCCCCTTTCCAGTATAGAACCTTGAAGACATCCTCCAGTGCAGCGATGAACAGTTTCGGAGAGATAACGTCTCACACCTCGCTGCAGAAGGATAGGTTTCGAGGTGTGATCCTGGAGTCGGACTGACATAGTGGCGTTTTCGTACAGACACTTCAGCATCTTGATGTAACGATAGTCGATCTGGCACCGTAGAAGAAACTGCAGTGCAGCCCATGTCTCGATCGAATCAAAGGCTTTCTCGTAGTCCACAATCGCTAAGCAGAGAGGCAGGTTATACTCTTCGGTCTTCTGTATCGCCTGTCGGTCTACGGTGCTAAAGCCTTTACGGAATCTGGCTTGTTCGGGAGGCTGGAAGTCGTCAAACCTGCGCGCGAGACGTGATGACATATGGCACTGAAACGTGGTCACTCATAATGTGCCTTATTAGAAGGCTAAAAGCCACCCAAAGGGCAATGGAGAGGGCTATGCTTGGAGTTTACCTGTGTGATCGAATCAGAAATGAAGAGATTAACAGGAGAACCAAATTAACCGACATAGCCCGAATAATTGCCAAACTTAAGTGGCAGTGGGCAGGGCACATTGCTCCCAGAACAGATGGCTGATGGGCCGAAAGGTTCTGGAGTGGCGACCGCGTACCGGAAGACGTAGCGTTGGAAGGCCTCCCACAAGGTGAACCGACAACCTTGTGAAGGCCGCAGGAACCCGTTGGATGCGAGAAGCACAGAACTGTTCAAAGTGGAGGTGCTTGGGGGAGGCCTATGTCCAGCAGTGGACGTCTTTCTGCTGAAATGATGATTCCAGAAGGTTTATGTAAAAAAGAAAGAAAGAAAAAAAAAATACAACGAAACTACATTTTAGTTTAAATTGAATCTGAATTATTTATAAGTACTCATTAACAAATTGACAACACAACAATTGATGATAACAAGAATTGATTGTACAAGACAATTGTTTTAATGATGATGCAATGCTACGGGTTTACCTGACTGCGGCAAGCCCAAAAACCATTTTTACCTGTATTCCGTTTTCTTTGAGTAAACCACTATGCCTTTCCCTTATTTTCCGAGCATATTCAGCCGACAGGTGGTAAATTTTGAGGCAGATTCCTTCAACAGATGCCTTCACAGTCTCGGCAAGGTGAGGTTGACACTGTCTCTGAAATTAATTAACAAAAAAATGAAAACCGTCTATAACATACGAAATCTTCTATTTTTATCATTGCAAAAACATTATAATTAGTTTGTGAACGTTCGGTTTCGGCCAAAAAGTGGCCGAAACTTCGGCCCGACCGTTACTTGCGCATGGCGTTTGTGGATTGTTGGTTTTGATATAATACGAACGAGTGACTGATAGACAGACTGCGTTGACTTAGTAATGTGGTCCCGTTTTCAGCCTTTTTTTGTACAACACCCAAAAAAATTAGTTTTAGTATCTGTGAGTAGGGATTTATTCGCTTTCTGGAAGATTAACACTCTGAGGGCAGCAGCAGATGCATATTAGTAACTGTGAATTTAATCACATTAGCAAAATCATATGTTTCAGCGATTACTAAAAAATTGCATGATATTGCATCACATTTTGGCTCCTCATTCTGTTTGAGTCCGGTTTAAAATTCATGTTTCTAATGATGCTGAATTGTTTGGCGGAGAGATAAAGCATTGCATTGCATTTTTATTATTTATTTATTTTCGCTAGGTACCTATATCGAGCTTCCGAAAAGCGATTAAATTGCTGATTGTTAATGCTAAAAGTTTGCAGTGAAGAGTTGATTCGTGCATCTCAAAAATTACTAAATTGGTACCTAATAGCAAAAGCTAACAGTACAGTAGCATATCTGCGAGGGCCCTTATTACCCGACTACGCCAGGAGAGTTAGGTATGTTTTTCGAGTGATGTATATTTCTTTGCCTTTGGCAAGCTCTGTACCTAGCCTAAACGGCTTGATCGACTTCAGCTTGAGAGGTGCCGCTAAATTGGTCTTAATTGACAACATTTCATATTTTTAACCTGCATCCATACTAATATTATAAATTCGAAAGTAACTCTGTCTGTATGTTAACCCTTTCACGCCTAAACCACTGAACGGATTTCGATAAAATTTGGCAGAGAGCTAGATTGCATCCCGGGGAAGGACATAGGATAGTTTTTATCGACATACATCAAAGTCAAAGTCAAAGCATTTATTTCAAATAGGCACATAAAAGGCACTTTTGAACGTTTAAAATTACAATGAAATAGAATTGATTCTAGTCGCCCCTTCCAAAAGGTAGTTTTCGTATGGAGAAGAATGGGCAAGAAACTCCACCATTACTCTTTTAAAATGTTTTACAATATTTTGCATACATTAATTATATAATAAAATAATATGTGAAGACGATGCACCTAAAATAAAATTACTATACCACAATAGGTATAAGAATTAAAAATGAAACCATGACATATAAATTAATAATCTGATAGATACATGGTGCTCACATATTTACAAAAATGGAAAAAGTAAACGATTTTCATAAAAAAAATATAAAAGCAATTTTAACAAGTAATAAGTCAGGGTGTGAGTTAAGAGTAATTAGAGAATGTAAACAAAGTAAAAAAAAAAAAAGAATAAATTTACAATTAAATTAGCAACCAGTTTGATTTTGTCTAGACTCTAGATTGTCCTATGGAGCAGGACCAGCATGTTTCCAAGCGTTCTTATCCTGGATATAATCTTCTAATTTATATATATGCTTGTTTAGTTTACTAAGTGTACGTTTAATGCAAGTTTTAAATTTTCTTTCATTTAATTGCAATATATCACAAGGTATTTTATTGTACCTAACATTTAACACAGTACCCCATAAAAGATGTATGTACTTTGGCTAACCTGAAAAATGGTTGATGTATTTTATCTTTATTTCTAGTATTAAAATTATGTCTATCGCTTATTTTATTAAAAAGATGTAGATTTTTCTTACATACATAATATTTACATAAATGAATTGGCAAGGTACCGTCATAATATATATATAATCGATTTAAAAATTTCCCTGAGAGATTCGCGGCGACGTAGATTATAAATGGCTCTGACAGCTCTCTTTTGCAAATTAAATATGGATTCAATGTCAGCATTATGTCGTACGGCATTTTACTATGGGGTCGAGCCCATAGTAAAATGCCGTACGACATAATGCTGTGAAAGTAGCTAAAATAGACTAAACGCGCAGTTTCTACATCTGTTAACTGTCTTATCTTTCTAACAGCATAAGCGGCCGAGCAAAGCCGCCCCGCAAGAGATGTTATGTGAGGTCCCCATTGTAATTTCTCGTCTAGCGTGATTCCCAGAAAAACCGTTTGATCAACAAATTCCAGTTTTTCTCCATTCAGTATGATGTCACATTCGCTACATCTAACATTAGGCAATTTAAATCTAATGCATTTGGTTTTCTTTTCATTTAGTACCAAATTATTTACCGTAAACCAATCATGGACCTGAAGAATAGAGTTATTCACGTGGTCAAGATTTTGTGCCCGTCTGTCTATCTTAAAGATCAATGAGGTGTCATCTGCAAATAACACCATCTTCGGTTGATTTTGAAGTAATTGGGGTAAATCATTAATGTAAACTAAAAAGAGGAATGGACCCAATATCGAACCTTGAGGAACACCCATTGCCATTTCAGACCCAAACGAGTTTACGCCATTTACTTGAACTTTAAGCTTTCTATCTTTTAGGTATGACTTTAGTAAATCAAGAGCTAAATTCCTAACCCCATAGTGCTCAAGTTTCAGCAGAAGTGTCTCATGGTTTACGCAATCGAACGCCTTAGAGAGGTCGCAAAAGATTCCAATGGCATCTTGTGCTTCGCATCGTACATCGCGGGCGAAGCCGCGGGCGGAAGCTGGTGTATTATATACCAGTGATCGGAGTAGGTAGATTGAATTGGGGTCATTGATCCGAAACGTATATATTAATATGGACATTCCTCCGGAATTTCGGAATTGGTTGATTATTTAAAAAAACCAGAACTTAGGTAGGAATTGTATTATTATATTCTTGTATTATAATACTATATTCTTCTTTTTTTTTTTTAACGGCACACAGTCACGGTTTGACACAACCCAACGACCATTCAGAACAAAGGATCCCGGGTGGTGCAGTAACCAGTTATCAAAACCATTTATAAAAAGTTGTGGACATAATTAAAGGCTAAAAATAAAATATTAAAAATGTATTAATGCTTCGATCGAAATTCGATTGTTTATATTATTCAACAGATAAATAATAAATTAATTTAGTTTTGATACCTTACTTTAAAGTAATAATATCACTACCAACGTTAACAATATCTAATTGAATCCAGAAATACCGGAATTACTTTCTCTGCTTCTCTCGGCTTATCCATGTTATTCTTAATTAACTTTTTTAAATTACTTTCTCAGGTCACAATTGCGTATCATATTTAGTTTCAGAGAAATGTATTTTTTTCGAAATACCCGGTTGAAAAAAAGACGATTTTCAAAAAATTATACTTATCTCAAAAAATAAACATGCTAGTGAAATGGGGATACGAAATATTGTGTTTAAATAACTTAAACTATTAGTTTTTTTTACATAAAAAAGCAATGTCCGAAAAATGGTCATCACAAAACACTGTGAATCGTGATTTTGAAATTTTGACAATTTTTCTCACAAAATCTGTCAAAAAGAAATTTTTTTCTTTAGATAAAAGAAATCTAATGATTACAAAATCAGCCCTTAATCAAGTTAATTTGTAATAGCAGCGCCCCGCGGTTACACCCGTATATGTTTCGATCCCGTCTCAATATCCGGATAAAATCGTAATCCAGGTCATGGTCTACTCATGTGCCATTCAGTTGTTTTAACATAACAAACAAACATACAAAAAATTAAATCTTTTCTCTTTATAATACTAGTTTAGACAAATCTGCGAAAAACGACAGGTCTCAGAAAATAGTGTCATTTAATTAACTAACCTTTTTTTAACTTCATAAGTATCAGTTTCAGCCAAAACTAGAAGAGGAACCAAAGGTTCGGTTATAGTTTCAGCCTTACATTAATAACAATGAAACAATATTATTAGTGGGCAGTCTATTATGTAGCTACTTTGTCTTGATACTGCAGTGTGAGCTCTGCAGTTACAACCTGCTTTTCTAATTAAAATGTCCGGTCATCAATCTTTTAAACAGAATTTTTCAAAGTCCTGTAGCAGTTTTGTAGCAAAATAAAAAGATATATTCCACTTAAACACATTAATTTTATTTAAAATAAAATATTAAAGAAAACACAGTTGCAGAACAGGTAAAATGGCCAAAATGTAAAGAGAATATGAGAAAACTTTAAGTATCTTGGATGGTAAACCTTTGTTATGCTGGTTTACGAACTAGGGAATCAATTGTTACCACTATATTACGCAGACTTTAAAAAGAATATTATCTCATAGAGACTACTAAAATTGTCCCGATTTAAAAAAACAGCCAGAGTTAAAGATTGACTAGCATTAAGGTATTAAACTCGGATGTGTTAGTGATAACATTATGTAAAGGTGATGGTTTCCTGGACCCTGGCAAATTTTATAGCGCAGAGATCATTCTGCAATACATACCAAAAAAACCCTATGTACAGTCAAAAACTTAGCAATAATAAACAATGAATAAAACTAGGATAATTACTTACCCTCAAGTGTGCCAGTCTGTCTTGGAAATCATCGTATGTAGCTCCTACAGTACGCCTTAACCATTGAAATGTGTCTTCAGCATTCCATTTTACTACCTTGCGACTTTCTGGTGATGCATTTCTTGATTCAATCATTTTCTTTGCTGCTTCTGCATATCTTGATAACTGTTTTCTTGCATCGCCCGTAAACTTTGGATGAGTCAGCTTAATTGGAATGTCATTCATAATTTCCTCATACATTGAATGTGATATTTCTGGAAAACAATGACTAGGAAGCAGCGGGTCTGAACCACCCTGATCATTTACTTTTCTCTCCATCAACCATCTATTAAAAGAGTCTTTAGGAGCATCAATGCTTTCTCTTGTGTGGCAAAGCTCTTGGTAGCACTGTCTTAATTTATTAGCCAAAGTAAATCTAAATCCCTCTATTTCTGGATGAGGATGTGGACAAATAGTAGGAGGTCTCTCGTAAATTACAACATTAGTTGGAACTTCTATGTCCCATGGCCCAGCAAGTACAAATTTCTTTGGTGGAGGTCCATTGTCCTCAGATGGACGACGTTTGTTTGCTCCAGGAGTCATATTACCCGCATTTGAAGGCCCAGTATGACAAATACCTAATGGGTCAGTTATAGGATCAAAATCTCGCTTAACCGCTGGTAATTCCCACATTGATTCACCTGAAAGTTTGTTCCAAAAGTATGGTCTGTTCTCTCTTTTGGACCAGTACTTCCGCCAGCCTTGTTGTAATAAATCTGGATGCAATTCAGCAGCTAGGTGTGGGGCCAATGGCACTGGTGCTCCTGGTGTATGGGGCGTCTCACCACTGCCACTCGGCGACGACTGGAGTTCTGGTGAGGAGTCACTCTGAGCTGCATTACTCTCCCACGTCGAGGTTCCAGCAACTACTTTGTCACGAACATCATTCATGTTGGATGTATAATAGTACGACTATGTATTGTCTTCGACTCAATTGTCTATTAATATATTCTTCCTCTTCTTAGTTTATTATTTATTATAAGAAGTAGAAAACCAATTATACGCTAATAAGGTTCCAATAGGTAAAACTTTTTATTTGGAAACACAGTATTGATACCACCAAGTAATGAACACAGAAAAATGATGTTCAGTCAAACGGTGCACATGATAACACATATTTAAAAATCACTTAAGTATACAAAATAATTCAAAATAAACAAAAATCTCATTATCAAAACTAAGAAAACACCGCGGCGTATGATTTAAGAACCGTAGCGTAACTCCCCAAGCGCCGCCATCACAAAATGACAACTGAACTGAATTTGGCGCTAGGGTTGTACCTAGACTGTATACTAATTAAGTATGTTGTACTCAGTACACTGACCTCTATTAAACACTTGTATAATACTGGTCAGTGGTTGTACTCCTTCAACTTCGAATAGGATGTAAACTATCGATATAATGTCAACATCTAGAGATCTAAATAATTTGCATTGAAAAGCAATATTAATTCGCACCAAATCTTGGGCGTGTTTTACACATGTGTGCAATTTCGAACAATCGACACAGCCAGCTATTATCCGTTTTAAGGATTCTAAAAAAACTAAACAAAGTAAAACTACCGTTTATAATAATATTAACGTATAATCTTGTGGAGCACAACTTAACGTGCTTATTTTCTGCATTTTTATTCTAAAGTAAAAGAAATTACCAAACAAACGATGAGAGCGCCACTTCTCACTCTATTAAAAAGTACTCTGTGGTGGTCGGCGCAGTGGTTTCGAACGTCATAGAGCAACATCGGTAGAGTTGCCAGCTAAAATCGGTATATTTGTACCCAAAATCGGTATTTGACAAAAAACAAACAGTATTCAATCAAATTCGTTCATTTATTGAAAACCACTTGAAAACAAAAACTTACAGACTAATTTATATACAATCACTTACAGACTGTTCAGGCCATAACGCCTTCTTTAAAATAATAGCAACCACACGTTGCGTTCGGTGATGAAACTTGTAATAAACTAGTAGGCGCAACTTTTTCTTGAAGCAAAATGTATAGTCATTTTCACTTGCCTAATAACCACCGTCCGTGTAACATTCTTTTTTACAATAAATATTTTTGCAATTCTTGGGATTTTGATTGGCACCATTATATCCTCCAAAGATATAACATGGTGTCCCATGAGGGGAACTAAGAATAATCCGCGTAAATAAAGAAATAAAGTTTAATAAAATTGGTACGAGTACGACACGCGCGCACCGGCAACGAACTCCAAGATTTGGAGCCTTGCAGTGGAGGTACAAAAGCCACGGGTTCCAGCGTATGGAGGACTGTCGCCTGGTCAATACAAGGAGCCAGGACTCGAGCAGTGGTGCAGCTAAAGCATCACATCGAGCAGAGCGTCGACGTGTCGCCTCAAAGTTAAGTGCCCATCCTTTGTTTGAAATCCATCCATTCACCCAAAATACCCATAATACCTATTATCATATTGAGAATAGCATTCCATTTGTGTAAATTAAACATTTTTCGTGCATATTATTGCCGAAATCTCCCTAAGAATTGCAAAGGTTGCATCAGATATTTTTTGCGTCATCTACCTTCAACAAAAAATAAAATCTTTAAAAAGTTTAGAATAACGTTGATGTATAACGAATCCGAATTAAAAGTAAAGTTGTCTATCCTGCTTCGTTATTAAATTAACATTTTCAAATTAAATAGTCTAGGTCAATGACCTCTTCCAGTAATTTTATTTTAGTTCTATCTTTTGGTTTAGCGTAGTTTGCCGACTATTCCAGATCACGCCCCTTCGAGTGATACCGGCCACCCGGCCCGGTCAAACGAAAAACTTCCCGATCGTCCGGTTGGCATACAGCTGATCGTGCGCACCTGGCTTCCTTATCAGCAGGTGACATCGAAACGAGGAACGTGAGCCCATTCATTCTCTTAATTTTATTTTGGTAATTGCCCAATATCATCTTTAAAGTTGAATTATTGACACTGTTTATTCACAATGGCTGAAAGTAAGCAGCGCTGTAAAGAATTGTTCACTAAAAGAGCGTCCGCCAAAGGACAGATTACTAAATTTAAAAATTATTTAAATACGATTTCTAAAGAAGATGATTTAAATGACATTCAGTTGACAGAACTAAACTTAAGACTTGCAAAGTTTGAGGCAATATCTGTTAGGGTTGATGAGTTGCAAAATGAAATAGAGGTTCTGAATCCTGAAAACATTGCGGCTGAAATTGACGAGCGCGATAATATTGAGAGAGAAATAATAATGAACATAGCCACTGCTAAGAATTTGAGTGCCATGTTTTCTCGAAAAAATGAATGCGAACAAAGACGCAATTCTGTTCATAACGCTTCATGTTGTTCAGAGGATCATCACAATTTAGGATTAAAGCTCCCACAAATACAAATAGCTAAATTTAATGGTGAATATTTCCGTTGGTTAGAATTTAGAGATACGTTTGAAAGTTTAATACATAAAAATGATCATATTTCTGAAATTAATAAGTTTTATTATTTAAATTCATATTTACAAGGCGATGCAGCCAGAATTGTTTCCAATCTTGAAGTTTCTACAAAGAATTATTCTGAAGCTTGGAAGCTGCTTTGTCAACGGTATGATAATAATAGAATCTTAATTGATTATCATCTTGATTCACTATTGAATTTAAAACAGCTTCCAGGTGAATCAGAAAAGTCTTTAAGATATTTAGTTGATCATATTACTAAAAACTTACGTGCTTTGGCCAGCTTGGGACAATCAACTGATAATTGGGATGTCATTATTATATTTATGTTATCAGCTAAGTTCGATAGTCAAACCTTGTTGAAATGGGAGGAATATCGCAATAGTTTAGGGAATAAACTACCAAATTTGGAGCAGTTTTTTAAATTTATTATGGATCGTGCTAGTGTGCTAGAATCTGCAAATCGCATTAATAATAATTCTGCTAACATTGATTCAAAGAAACCTACAACTCCTCAACGTTCGACTCCACATAAACAAAGTCAAAGAAAGAATCAGAATAACAATGTTAAGTCCTTTGCAAGCACTAGTGATAATAATAAGAATAAAGGACAGAAAGGTTATTCGTGCATTGTTTGCGACGAACGTCATAGAATTTATGACTGTCCAACATTTAAAGCTAAGGGTATTGGTGATAGAATGACGGATGTGACGAGGTATAAACTCTGTGTTAACTGTTTGAGACAGGGTCACTCCGTTAAGGATTGTCGATTCCGGTCATGCCAAGAGTCTGGCTGCACTGAGAGGCATAATAGCTTGCTGCACCAGCCGCAAACGCCGGCCAGTCTCGCTACGGTTCATGAGCCGGGTGAGATTGTAGCACACTGTTCTAATAATACAGGTCAAATTATACTGTCAACAGCCATGGTGGAGGTATCGAATCCATTTGGCCAGCAAAAGGTCAAAGTTCGTGCACTATTGGACTGTGGCAGCCAATCATCTTTTATAACTGAATCCCTAAAGATCAGGCTATCATTAAAGTCCAATTCCATTGACACTCTAAAGGTCATTGGCATAGGCAACACATTAACAAATAATGTCATTGAAAGTTGTAATATTAAATTACAATCAATAAATAGTAACTTCAACATAAGTTGTTCATGTCTTGTGTTGAAGGAATTGACAGGTAGACTACCAAAGTTCCCCATAGATATTGGTACTCTGAAGCTACCTGAAAATATTCAGCTGGCTGATCCCATGTTCCATAAACCAGCCGACATAGATGTCTTGATAGGCGCTGACTTATTCTGGGACATTCTAGGTAATGAGCAACTTTCATTAGGTGTCAAAAATCCTAAGATAAGAAGTTCACAATTAGGTTGGATTGTATCTGGTCCCATGGAATCTGTGAAGCCACTTAAAAATGTTCACTGTAATCACAGCATAGTTTCCAAATGTCCTAGTGGTGATTATAGCATTGATAAAATGTTAGCTAAATTCTGGGATCTGGAAGAAATTCCTGGAAAGTCAATTATTACGAGTGAATTAAATGAAAGTGAATGCGAAAAACATTTTCTCAATCACACAACAAGAACCAATACAGGTAGATTTTGTGTAAAATTACCGCTTAAGGATACTACCGATTGTTTAGGCGATACTTACAAGTTAGCTAAGAGACGCTTCATTAATATGGAAAAACGGTTAAAACGAAACCACAACTTAAAATTAGAATACGCCAAATTCATTAAGGAATACGATGAATTAGGCCATTTATCGGTGTTAAATGGTAATTTAAGTGGTAGCTTAAGCCCAAGTTATTACTTATGTCACCACGCAGTTCTGAAACAGGAAAGCGAATCTACTAAGGTTCGTGTAGTGTTCGATGGTTCCGCTCCCTCCACTTCCGGTTGCTCACTGAATGATATATTAATGGTGGGTCCAAACGTACAGGATACTCTGTTTTCTATTTTGATACGGTCTAGGCAATATAAGTATTTACTCACCGGAGACATAGAAAAGATGTATCGCCAAATATTGGTACACGAAGATGATAGGCATTTACAGCTCATACTATGGAGAGAAGAGGAATCTGAACCCATTCAGACACTTATGCTCAATACTTTGACCTACGGAACCGCGAGCGCAAGTTACTTAAGCACGCGCTGTCTGTGGCAGGTAGGGCAAGAACAGAATAATGACCTCATTAAGGACATTATTCAAAAGGACTTCTACGTTGATGATTTGATAACGGGTTCGAATGATTCACAGCAATTAATATATATACACAAAGCCGTATCTGAAGCCTTAAAATCAAGTTGTTTCAATTTAAGAAAATTTAAAACAAATCATCCTTCCATTTTTGATAACGTTATTATGAATGAACAAGACAAGTTAATTTTTAGTGAGTCTTCAAGTACACTAGGGTTGGGCTGGACACCTTCTAGCGATACCTTACACTTTCCAATAAAGGGATTTTCACATGATAGTAATCAAATAATAACAAAGCGATTTATCATGTCAAACGCCTTCAAGATATTTGATCCGTTGGGTATATTAAGTCCAGTTGTAGTGATACCGAAAATAATGTTGCAAAGACTTTGGCAACAAAAACTGGACTGGGATCAGCCAGTCCCTCAGGAGATAACAGACGATTGGATTAAGTTTTCTGAAAATATAAAATACTTGCCTTCTTTACAAGTGCCAAGATTAGTTCTAGGTGACTCATTTAAATACATCGAGTTACACTCATTTAGCGATGCGTCACAACATGCGTATGGTGCGTGTATTTACATGAAAACGATTAGCGTTAATGGTGACGTCACAGTCAGATTATTGTGCGCGAAGTCAAAGGTGGCTCCATTGAAGCCTACCACAATACCCCGCCTGGAACTGTGCGCGGCCTTACTTGCTGCTAAACTTACAAAATCTGTAATTGACTCACTTCGATGCAAGCCGGATAAACTAGTGCACTGGTGCGATTCGACAGTAGTATTGTGTTGGATTCGTAGTGATGTCAATAAATTAAAAGTGTTTGTAGCTAATCGTATTGTTGAAATTAAGGAACTAACGTCTACTTCAGCGTGGCGATATGTTCCGACAGATTCTAACCCTGCTGATCTAATATCAAGGGGAGTAGATGCTAAACGTCTTATAACAATGGCACTGTGGTGGACAGGGCCTAATTTTTTATTAAAAAATGAATCTGAATGGCCTAAGTTAAACGTCAATGATTCGGAAGAACTACCAGAGTTAAAAGTTCATCATTCGACAATAATGGATCAACCCATCATTGACTTTGACAAACATTCCTCGTTAACGATGTTACAAAGATCATTTGCTTATGTTCGTAGATTCATATTCAACCTTAAAAACAAACATAATAAACGCGTAGGTATATTGTCAGCTAATGAGCTACGTGAGTCATTCTACTCGCTATGCGTTATCTCTCAAGGTCAGACGTTCCCTATTGAATGCGATTTATTAGTAAAAGGTAAATCTTTAAATATTAACAGTAAGTTATTATCGTTATCGCCGTTCTTAGACGAACATAAATTAATTCGAGTCGGTGGACGTATAGATATGTCAGGACATTCTTTTGAAAGGAAACATCCAATTGTACTTCATGCTTCACATAGATTAACTAAATTATATTTCGAAAGAGAACATGTAAGTAATATGCATGCTGGTCCGCAACTGTTGTTAGCGTCTGTGCGAGAAGCGGTATGGCCAATTAATGGTAGGTGTCTTGCGAGGCGCACGGTCAATAATTGCGTAAGATGTAGACGACTACGAGGCGTGACGTTACAACCCAAAATGGGTAATTTACCGCCCCAGCGCATAACGCCTGACTATCCCTTCATATCTGTTGGCTTGGACTTTGCTGGACCATTTTATATTATAAATCGTAAAGGCCGTGGAGGCCGTGTTGTTAAATGTTATTTATGTCTTTTTGTTTGTTTGCGTTATAAGTGCATCCATCTAGAAGCTGTCAGCGACTTAACAAAGGAGGCATTTATAATGACACTCAGGCGGTTTATAGCTCGTCGAGGTAAGCCAACGGAAATATTCAGCGATAACGGAGGCAACTTTGTGGCTGCCGCGAAAGAAATAGGAGCGTTCATAAAAGATCACCACGAGCCTCTGTCTGATTTTGCGAGTCAGCAATCAATTACATTTAAGTTTATTCCGGCTTACACTCCTCATTTCGGTGGCATATGGGAAGCCGGGGTTAAGTCGGCCAAATATTTTTTAAGACGTGTTATTGGCGATAGCCACTTCACCTTCGAAGAAATTTCAACTTTGTTTACACAAGTGGAGGCGATTCTCAATAGCCGTCCCTTATGTCCACTCTCATCCAGTCCTAACGACCTCCTTCCCCTCTCTCCAGGGCACTTCATCATTGGGAGGCCGTTGATCGCCCTGCCAGCACCTAACCTGGTAGAAGTCAAGGAAAACCAGCTGCGACGGTATCAGCGCCTAGAGAAGACACAGCAGCATTTTTGGAAAAGGTGGCAAAAGGAATATCTGTGCGAATTGCAGCAGAGGAGCAAATGGCGAACAGATACGTCAAAGCTGGATGTTGGAGATATGGTACTCCTAGCAGATGAAAACGCGCGCCCTCTTGCATGGAAACTTGGACGCGTTCTTCGCCTTATATCCGGATCTGATGGGATATCCAGAGTAGCAGACATCCACACCAATAAGGGCTGCGTGCGACGTTCACTAGTACGGCTCTGCAGACTTCCCACAGCAGAAGAGCTTAAGGATTGAAAGAGATCTTTCAATGCCCGGGAATATGTTCAGGCCATAACGCCTTCTTTAAAATAATAGCAACCACACGTTGCGTTCGGTGATGAAACTTGTAATAAACTAGTAGGCGCAACTTTTTCTTGAAGCAAAATGTATAGTCATTTTCACTTGCCTAATAACCACCGTCCGTGTAACATTCTTTTTTACAATAAATATTTTTGCAATTCTTGGGATTTTGATTGGCACCATTATATCCTCCAAAGATATAACACAGACTAATTTATATAATCGACAAAAAGAAAAAAAAAAGACGACATTTTAACTGAATGGTCTTCTCACGCACTCTTTAGGATAAATACTCTACTATCTCTTCAAAGTTAAGAAAATTAATGAAAAAAATAAAACCGAATTCCTGTTTATATAGACTAGAGTGGTTACAGGTAAATTCCCTAGCGGGAAGCCCCTTATAACATCGAGTTGTAAGACAACAAGTTGTAGGAACAAAAGTATTCCCCAAAATATATGGAACATTCTGCACTAGGATCATACTTACTATTGAGGGCTTCCCCGTCCGTAACATTAAATTAAACATAAATGAAAAGGGTTGCCAACTGAAAAGTGTAAAATCGGTAGAGAAATCGGGAGAATTTCCATGTACACACATCAAAAGTGTCTAGGGATCAACATATATTTTTGCAATAACTTTTCTCCTGATTGATATTAATTAAAATTTTCTTTAAGGATTCATCAAATAAAGTGTTTTCGTTTGTCACAGTAACGATAAACCAAGTCACCTTTGCATTAATAAAGAAATTTGCCATTTTCCTAATAAAGGGATTTTTGACATTTGAACCACTAACACAAAAGTTCGAAAAAAAGACTGAAATAACAGTTTTCTTTAAAATTTTATTGGGTAACTTAAACAATTAATAATCCGTGTTTCTACCGCGAACACTAACAACACAAGAACATCGGTTTGGCATACTCAAAATGAGTTCATCCAAATCACGCTGTGGAATGGCCGCCCATGTTCGTTGCAACAACAAAAAAAGGTCTTCTTGCGACTGGATACCCTCCATATTCGGCAGAGCTCTTCTCTGTAGCATATCCCATGCATGCTCAATCGGGTTCAAGTCTGGCGACTGAGCAGGCCAGGGCAGGACATTGATGTTAGCTGCGGCGAGAGTCTGTCTTACAACTCTTGCGGTGTGCGGTCGTGCATTATCATGCATTAACTGAAATAAGGGACCGATTTGCACTTGTAGAGGAACGATGACGTCTGATACAATCGTCTCAGCATAAATTTGAGCGTTGAGGTTGCCTCTGATCCAAATCAACTCAGTTCTTCCGCCGATCCAAATACCCGCCCATACCATGATGGTTCCACCACTATAAGGATGGACTTCCTGGCAGGATTTTAATCGCTGTTGGCGTCCAGGGGTTCTCCAGTGTCGTATACGTCTTGTATCCGGTCTCATACCAAAACGAGACTCATCAGAAAAGCACACGAAACGCCATTGTTCTTCTGCCCAATTTCTGTGTTCAAGAGCCCATTGATATCGAATCCTACGATTGTGCATTGCTATAGGTGGTACCCGTAGCGGTCTTCGGGAATGAAGGTTCACTTCATGCAAGCGGTTTCTGACTGTTTGGTCGCTAATTAAGTTCCCTGAAGAGTGATGAAGCCTCACGGCTAACATCATGGCGGTTATTGTTGGAGCTCTTCGAGTTAAGATTTGAATGTATCGGTCTTGTCTCCGTGTGGTGCAGCGATACCGTCCTCCATGGCGCTCAGCCACGGTACCAGTGCTTCGGTAACGTGTCCAAAGTCGACTGATAACACTCTGACTTGTATTCAGAGCTAAAGCCACAGTACGTTGCCGGGAACCAGCTTCTATCATTCCCACGGCTCTGAGCATTTCTTCCCTGCTTAAATGACGTCGCCGCTCCATAATAACGTTGGTTTTAATCAGTAGTAGGGAAACAGTAGCACTAATAATGTCTTCAATGCGTTGTATGTTTTTATAGGGAAAATATTGACAGCTGATTTTCATCTTTTACTCGAATTTGATTCACAGTTCCTGATTCAAATTATGAAATGCACCAAAAAGGATCCATATAAATTTATAAAATCATAAATTTATTACAAAGCCACATCTCAATCTCAAGAAATCCGCATAAAAATGCTTGATCCCTAGACACTTTTGATGTGTGTATATCCAGAAATCGTAGAAAATTCGTTATATTTCGGTATTTCGGTAGCACAGAGCCCATATCGGTATAAATACCGATAAATCGATAGGTTCGAGAACACTGGGTCGGCGGCGTTTGGTCGACGCGCCGCCTCGCTGTCTTATGTGTACACACAGCGGCTAAGCTGAACCGGGCAGTAAAAATCGATTGCAACATGTAAGTGTATTCAGCAAAAATGGATGCCGATCGGTAGGAAGCTTTGTTATTATATAAGTATACTGCCGAATTCAATATATCAACTTCAATATATTTCAATATATCAATATATCAACTATCAACTTCAATATATCAACTATTTTTTCCGAGAAAATCGAGAAATGTACAGACGCCAGCACATCAATCTACCCGAAACTGTCAAATTTTCCCAATCAACTTTGAACCTTATACTTTAGCAATAAAGTTGAAAATCTATCAAAGAAATTTGACAGATTGTAGTAGGTTGATGTGCTGGCGTCTGTACACAACCCACAACGAAGCGAAGACGAAGAACCAATTAAAATCAATATTATTATTTCAACTGTGAACGAACAACAATTTTTTTTAGAAACGAACGGTCATCCAACTACTCCAATACGTTGCATGAATGAGGGTCATTATCCTCACTATATCGCGATTCAGACGCGTCATTTACACAACGCCATCTATCGAGCACAACGAGTGGACCGATTTTAATGAAATAAAGACTAAATGTCACCTACAGATACACACTATGACTATATTTTCAATCCCATAAATGTTTTGAAAATAGTTACACAAAAATGTAAATATTAAAATTTTAAAATCATCCCCTATTTTGCCCTCTTGAGGGATTATTTTAGAAAAATGATGAAATACGTAATTCATTATCTGTTACCAAAAGCATTCAGTTACCAATATCCGTATCCCTAACTTAAGAAATACAAACTTTGATCCCCTATATCCCCCCCCCCCCCCCTTTAGGGATATTATTGAGACAAAAAATAGCCTATGTCCTTTACCGGGATGCAATCTATCTGTCTGCCAAATTTTGTCGAAATTCGTTCAGTGGTTTAGGCGTGAAATTCGTGAAAAGGTAACATACAGACAGATTTGCAGTTCGGTGTGCGCTGACCGTAACGCGTATCAGCCACCTGCGCATGCAGACCGCACGCAAGGTATTGGGTTTGATTTTCGAAATACTATGTTATAGAGCAATGGTAGAGTTTACTAATATCCTCTTCGCTTCGCTGTCATTTTCTGTCTTGACCTTAAAGGCTTCATGGCTTCAAAAACCAGGACATTAAAATCCCAAAACAATTTAGTCCTGCTCTGTGGCCCTGCTGTCACTAGTGTCACTACTGTCATTATTTTAAATTGTCAATGAAATATGGTTTTGGTTGGTTGGACTTTACGAAAAATTTTCATCTGTGACCAGGGGGGGAGACAGTTAGAACAAGCACCACTTCAGTAAACGAAGAGTCGCCATCTACTTTACTTAACAAGAAACTATTAGTTTCATAATTATCGATAGATGTCTCTGCAATCCCGATTTTAACAAAAAATAACTTAGTTAACTAATTTAATATAAATTATTTTTCTAAAGAATAATTGTTACATATTTCAACAAAATGATAACATTATTATATTTCATACTGTCCAGTCAATGATATCATTGCTGTCCAGTATTGTCCAGTGTTATCAATTATGGCAACCTTGTCACGGAAATCCATATTGTGTGTGACATATTCTGGCAACATCATACATTATGGCAGCCGCGACTTGCGTCTGCGCTTGTTTGTGTTTGTTTGTTTCCAATAAATGTAGCTGTCGAAATTCAAGTCAAGTTTTCTTGTGTTTTTTGCAAATAGACGCTGTGTTCACATCGTATGTTGATCAAAATGCGATTCGCTAATATAACGATGACTCGTTTACTCACTGAATCACGATCATTAAAGTATAAATATTAACTCCTTCAGTTATTAAATTCTAATGATTGTAATTTAGTAGGTAAATGTATCATCATTATATTCGCAAATCGCATTTTAATCGACATACGACGTAAACACAGCTGTTATTTGCAAAAAACAAGAAAATTTTAATGATCACATATACATATTATACATCTACAAAAAGGGTACTAAAACCTATACGTAAGTAGGTATATATATATATGTATATATATCGCTCACCTAGTAATATCAGCACATCTACAAAAAATGTGAAATTGAGTTTCTACCGTATAAGTGTTCAAAAGTGCATAGTTTAAAAAGGTGGTAAAACGGCACAACGCTATACTAGTAATCAAACTCATAAAATCTTTGATCCTCGTTTCTGTAAAATGTGAAAAACGTAGATGTGCCAATATATTACAAGGTGAGCGATACAGATATAGAGACATTCCTGCCTTAGTTCCCGTTAAGAAATGCAGGTGGCGACTCATCGAATTTGGATGCATCGAAATGGCACAAGAGGGCTCTCTTCTCACGTATTATTATTATACTCTTTATCTATGACTTTACGGTAGGCTTTACCCAAAGAGTATATAATTATTAATACGGGAGGCTTTACCCCTCAGAACAATAACTAAAGCATAGAAGGCGCTTTACGACATTAGAAGTGTACGCTGTCATAGACAAAAGAGTATTAGCTAGTGATGTGACTATGTATAAAATAAATAACGATATCGACTTCTTATTTTATGGTATCGCTCCATCTCCATGACAATAAATCTAAATATGCTAAATGAAATAAAGAACTCACTTCTATCTGATCAACTTATTTAAATAGAAACACAGGATAAATTATTAACAATATGAAATTGCCAACAGAACACTTAAATAATTTTAAAAGAGCGATTGGCCCCGGAACGAGTAACAAAAACTTTTTAACAAAAAGTTAAACCGCCAAAAAAACTGAAAAGCAAAAAATAAGACTTAAAGCTTATTTATTTAACCTTAATAATCAAGTTCTTAAACTGATGTACAGTATACCTAAGTAACTTTAAGTCGGCACGGAAGTGATTTAGTGAGCTTTGTTCATTGATTGCTTGTTTGGCGCCGGCTCAAAATTACTTAGTTTAATTTACATCAGTTTAACCTTTTCACCGCTTGGCTCATCTTGGCTAAATATAAATGCCGTGCCCCTGGCGCGCGCGGCGACAAATCGATAAAATAATACCTACAATAAATAAGGAGGAGCAAGCGTTGTATCTGACCTCCACAACCCAGTTACTGGGTAATACGATACGCCTTGGTAAGACTGGTTGTCAGACTTTCGGGCTTCTGACTACCCGTAACGACTGTCAAAGATCCACGAATCAATCCGGGACCAACGGCTTAACGTGCTTTCCGAGGCACGGAGGGGTCTCGATATGTAAAGATGGTCACCCATCCACAGACCAACCGCGGCAAGCGTAGCTTAACATGAACGATCGACCTGTGCGGCTGTTCTAATTTAGCCACAGGCCCCACTAATTAAAAAAAATACGCGTCGAATTTAGAACCTCCTTCGTTTTTTCATCGCTGAAATGTTCGGAACAAAATACGATGTTGTTTTTTCCATTCCCAGTTGTTACGTGCAATAGCGTTGATCCATTTTACCTGATATCAATATCGAAGGGAAATCTGAAAATTACAAAAGAAATCATAGCCACACATGAGTTTTAAATTATTATACCATGAGCCACACGGATTTTTGACAACTGTCATTTCATTACTCATACGTACGATTCGCTGGCAAGAACGTAGGTATTTAGGTATTTATTTCACTCTTAAATATTTAATCCTTCCCAAAACTACGTGTAAAAAAATATAATGCAATAATTTAGATGACGCTAGTTCTATCGATATTCTATCGATAGTTTTTGCAAGCACTATTGCTAACATTATACGAAAAAATGCGATGAACAAAGTCATAGACAAAAACCTGAGACGTTAAGTAGCTTTTAAACTTAGTATCATAAAGGTAGCCAAGGTAACCAAATTGACGTTTGCCTTGTGACGTTTTGCATTTTGAGCAACCTACATGTGTCTCTTTCTAATGCTGTTATGAGTGTATAAGAAAACAGAGACGACTATATTAGTTAAATTTAGCTTCCTTCTATGCTTTAGTTATTCTTCTGAGCTTTACCCCTATTAAAATTTTTCCTCTATGGGTCAGCAGTTGGCAGTGTTGCCAATTTAGCGATTTTGTCGCCAGATTTAGCGACATTTTGACATGAAAAGCGACATTTTATTTCGATTTAGCGACAAAAATAATTTTGCGACATTTCTAATTTGGCTATCATTTATATAGTATAATTTAATTTAATACATTTTTATTATAACTGACTTTGTAATGTGCGCTACTTAAGGTGGATCCACAGTGGTAACCCGCGAAATTCAAATTTTCTTGCGTTTTTAGCAATTTGCAGGTCTGTGTCAGATTGCATCTTGATCAAAACTATAGAGAGCCGGCCGCGCTGGCCATAGAATAACATACGCGCTGGCGCGGGCGCCTCCACTTCGTACCGTCCGCGCCAGGGGCGCCAGTCGTCGTCCCAAACGTAATAAAATTTTTTTATTTGTTGATAACAGTAACTCGTCATAAAAACCACTTATATACCTAAAAAAAAAAAGTAAATAAATGAGCAATTTATTTTATATTTAAGTATCTGGCGACTTTTGACTTTCTGTATGACGACATTTGCTTTAGTCGAGTTAGCAACACTGGCAGTTGGTCAGTTCAGTGGTTACAGTACCTGACTTATAGTACCAAAGAGTAAAGTAATTTAAATAATACCAAAGAGTTTGTATATAGCATATATATACGGAGTATTCTTTGGGTTACAGTTCTTAGTCCAGATATCCCATACTCTCCAAACAGCAGTCAACAAACTCGCTGCTTGGTTCAGGAAGTGGAGAATTGAAGTCAATCCCGACAAAAGTCAAGCGGTCCTTTACTCCAGACCGCGTCACAACCCCATCCCCCCCCGACCAATCACCATGTTCGGCAAGCCCATCCCTTGGGAAGAGCAAGCCAAATACCTAGGTGTCATTCTCGACAAACACCTCTCATTCACAGAGCACATAAAGAAGGTTCGTTCGCGCGCCGCTTTCGCTCTTGGCAGACTCCACCCCGTTCTCAATGCACGCAGCAAACTGTCACTCAAGTGCAAGCTGCGCATTTACACAGCGTGCATCAGGCCAATTATGACCTATGCCTGTCCAGTCTTTGCACATGCAAAACCCCACAACATCCATAGGATGCAGACCCTTCAAAACCGGTTCCTTCGAAAGGCTACGGGTTCCCCTTGGTTCATTCGTAATGAGATCCTCCATGTTGACCTCAGAATCCCCACTATTAAGCAGTACATGAAACGCCTTTCAAAGCGTTTCTTCGATTCCGCTACCAAACACCGCAACCCTCTAGTTGTCCAGGCCGCCAATTACTCTCCCTCTAACATCAGCAAGGCTCGCCGCCCAAAACATGTCCTATCCGACCCTGACGACCCCATAACTCTCCTCCAGGAGAGCAACAAATCTACAAGTACAGTCCACAAAAACAAAAGACCGACATTCCGACCTCGCCGACGAGGTCCCTCGCGACGTCCCCAAGTAAACTCACCCCCCCGACCCTTGCCCGATGCAGTGCCAGCCCGCGCCGCAGCTGAGCCAGTAGTTTTAAATTCCCGACTGTGACCTCTGAGTTTGTTTCGGCATTTCTTCTCAGAGTAGTCAGATAGGAAATGCCGGCTCCATCAAGCTTAAATAATATAACAGTGATCCAGCCTGTCCCTTCTTGCTGCCCTCCCCAGCGACGCCCTAAGCCGAGGTTCGTACCCCACAGGGGGTGCCCTTAGTGCGTAGTCGCTTAGCTTAACGTAGTTAGTTTTATGCCCCTGGCTGGAGGCTTTGAGTTTTTGTTAAGGCAACCACAGGATAGTCCGGTTAAGTAGTCACGACCTCTCAAGGTCAACTACGAGATGCCAATAGGAACAAAAAAAAAAAAAAAAGGTTACAGTTCTCACTCTATCCAAAAAGTACTCTGTGACTCTATCAAAAAGTACTCTGTGAAGTACTCTGTGGTTACAGTGCCAGTGTACCGGACACGAGAGTACTTTTTGATTGGTACCGGACTTTGCCAAATTCCGAATTTATGATTTTTGAGAAATTCTGTCCATTAGCTGACCGACTAATTATTTTCTGCTGCACAACAGACGACTGCTGCAGAGATTACATTTTGTTGAATTCAATGGTTGAATTGAAATCAAAATCTCAAACTAACCAACAATGCTTATTATGTACAAACACATTTTTTCATCAGAAGATAGATCTAGAGATAATAAAAAACATAGAAAGAACATAGTTTTGCCTAAGTTGTACAAGAAACAAAGAAAGCTGTAGTATTAACATCACTAGAATTTCAAGCTAAAAAATAATGATGCAGAGTAAAATTGAAATTCAGTTTCCATTAGATACAGAAATTCCAGAGTATGATTATAGTGACTGGAGTATTGATGGTGTGAACTTTCAGCAGTGTAATTTGGATTTCATAGACTTTTTAAAAAATTACATGTTAAAAAATTTACCTTGTCTGATTAAAAATGTAACAGACAACTGGAAATGTGCCAGTCAGTGGGTTAAAGGTGACCAAATCAATTATGACAATTTAATTGAAGAATACGGTGATCTAATTGCTCCTGTTGCCGATTGTAAAAACATACAGTTTAATTCTCAATGCAAATCTGATATGAAGGTACATCAGTACATAGAGTATTTGCAGAGCACAACAGATAGCAGAATATTATATTTAAAAGACTGGCACCTAAGAAGAAGTAGACCTGGTGACAAATTTTATGAGGTTCCACAATATTTTATTCTGGATTGGCTAAATGAATTTGCAATTGACAATCAAGAAGATGATTTTATGTTTGTTTACATTGGTCCTAAAGGATCGTGGTAAGAAACTATACATTTTAATTTACTTACATGGAATTCTATGTATAAAACAAAGTCAGGATAGTTACAGCATTTATAACTCAAGAGCTGCCGTCTGTACGCGACACTGGCAGAATAGTCGACATCGGCTCAATTGCAAAAAAGAAAACAAACCTAAGAGCGGCTGGACCAATTTGTATGATCTTTTATTTGTGTATTTGTGGAATTTGTCTTCGCCCCAAATAGCAAAATAATTAAAACATGGGAAAATATTAAAAAAAAACTCGAGGCAGTATGAAGTCAACTAGTTTGTAGTCTGAGTTTATAAGTGAGCCAAACAAATTGTTTCAGTTCTTTTCTTATGAATAGTTTGTGTGATGTGCCACATTATTTTAAAAACATCATGCTGATAAGCCCAAGCCTGGCTCGCCAACTCACAATATGTGTGACGTAGTGTAGGTATGTACAGCTAGATGTCAACATCATCTACCTAATCTTTTCCCAAGTATGTTGGGGTTAGCTTCCAGTCTAACTGGATGCAGCTGAAGTGCCAGCATTCTACATGGAGTGACTGCCGAGCCAGTTGTATAGGATGAAAATAAGTGTTAAATTTCTGTCATTTGGCTGCAGAACGTTGCCTACGTTCAGCAGCCAAATGACAAAAATTTAACAGGTAGGCAATCACGGGTTTCGACCTTTAATGTGTTTACGAATGTGGTGTTTTGTTATTATTAATACAATGCATTGAAAGATTTATGAATTGTTCCAGGACCCCTTTGCATGAAGATGTGTACTGTTCTTATAGCTGGTCAGTTAACGTTGTTGGAAAGAAAAAATGGATTTTGTTTCCTCCTGGAGAAGAGGATAAATTAAAAGATCGATTGGGTAACCTCCCTTTAGTATTTGAACCAGAAAAGTACCAAAATATCAAGTACTGTGAGATCACACAAGAAGCAGGAGATGCTCTTTTTGTCCCATCTGGTTGGCATCATCAAGTAATGAATGAAGCTCAAACAATTTCGGTTAATCATAATTGGATAAATGCTTGTAATATAGAGATAGTATGGAAGGCATTGGAACAATCTTTGGTAATAGTAGAACATCAAATAGAAGAGTGCAAGGGCACACCTGAATTTCCTGCTGAATGCCAGCTGATACTAAAATCTCACTTTGGCATGGATTTTGAGTCATTTGTGACATTTCTGTGTTATATTGCCAAGAAAAGGCTATCACAATTACAAGGGAATGAACAAGTATGTTGTAACCAATACTCTCTTGGAATAAGTATAATCAAGTTTGATTTAAAAAATATATTAAAAGTTTTGAACTCAATCTATGCACATCCAGTATTCATAAATACAGATATATTGTCCTCAAAACAGGATGAATTTATGCAAGTAAGAACGGAACTGAGAGCTGTTTTCCCGTAATACATTTTAAAGATGCTACAAATTTGACTTTATAATTGCATAAACATGCTCATTTCTAATAAGTTCTTCAATTTCAATCTTGCTGTATCCCAAGTCATACAATATTTCTATTGTATGCTGCCCTGGCACTGGTAAAGGTTCATGACCACTAGATATTCCTGGAGTGCGGGACATTTTCGGAGACGGTTCAGGTACAACCATATTATATATATCTCTATGAAAAGCCGAATCAGATACTCGAAATTTATGTTTATCAACTGTATCGATATTTAACACGGGAGTGACACATGCATCCAAGTTTTCAAATATCTGACACCATTCATCTTGGGTTTTCTCCAAAAAAACTTCTTGAAATTTTTTCTTACAATGTTCATTATCACCTGCTTGAATATATTCATCTTCAGGAAGTTGTAACCCTTTCAGAAAATTTGAATAAAATTGTGGTTCAAGTGCTCCAACCGCCATAAACTTGCCATCTTTAGTTTTGTATGTTTGATAACATGCAAATCCCCCATCTAAAGGATTTGTTCCGGGCTCGCCTGACCAGATTGGCAGTTGTCTTGATTTAAATAACCACTTCCCGATGTAAGCAGCTCCTTCCGTCATACTTGTGTCTATAATTTGCCCTTTCCCTGATTTGGTTCTTTCAAATAAGGCTAATAATATACCTAAAGCACATAATACTCCACCTCCAGCAAAATCGCTCAAAAGATTAAGAGGTGGTGTTGGTGGTTGTTTATTTTTGCTAAGTAATGAAAGAATACCAGACATGGCAACATAGTTTATATCATGTCCAGCTTTGTTTTTGTAGAATCCATTTTGGCCGTATCCAGTTAATCTTGCATAGATGAGGCGAGAGTTTTCTATCATCAGGTGGTCAGGTCCTAGGCCCAGTTTTTCCATAACGCCTGGTCGAAAAGTATCCAAAAGAACATCCGAATCAGCACAAAGCTTTTTTAACACATTGACTCCTTCTTGGGTTTTTAAATTCACTGATATCATTCGTTTTCCGTTAGACATTACGTCGAATGGACTTGGATTCATCTGAAAAAATAAACTTTAATTAGGAATTAGGTATAATATCATGTAAAGTTAGGATACAATGCTATTTCTATACGACAGGAGTGCATGTAACTTTGCAACCCTTTTAGTAGCCGAGATACCTGCATTCCTGACGTTAAATATTGGCCTTACAACAAAGGATTTTTTTAGATGGGTCTATGAGGCGAAATCCGAAACTATGAGAAGTAGGTAGAGTACCTACCTATGATCTAAGGAGTCATGCATAACCATTATTTTGAAGAAAATGTCTATAGGCAAATGGGTTATTACCATTTATTACCAGGACAGGAATAAAATTCGATAATTTTTGCATAGGTAAGTCTAAAATAAAGTATAGGCACAACTTAGATATGTAGGTACCTACCGATAAAATATTGTTACTGATGATGGCATCAAACCAGGTTACTAGGACAAACTTGTGCAAAAATGACAATTACTGTAGTTTGTAGGTAGGTACTACCTAATCCCACACTCCCCGACCTCCTTCCCCAGAGGTCGGGCGCCTTACGAAGGTTTCCCACACGACAACAAAAAAAAAAAGGTACTACCTAATGTGGTGGTGGTGACTTAGGTGACTAAGTACTTACTAACCTTTTGAACGACAGTAACACTCGCCCCAAAATCTGCTAATAAGGTTCCACACAATGGGCCTGGAGCTAAACCCATCATTTCTACGACTTTTACTCCTTTAAGTGCCATTTAAAAAAAATCTTATACTGGAACAATGCAGTAGGTACCTACGAAAATTGCAGAAAATGAAAAGTCGAACATGTTTTCATGTTAAACCTCAGACCAAATAAAAGACCAAGACGGCTGTCAACAGTAAAGTAAAGCCGGTTTCATAAACATGTGAGCACTTAGTGAGGTCTGTTGTGGTGAGGTGAGGTGTACTTTAATTGTAAATGTGTGCGTGTGAGCGTGTGTGCATAGAGCGGAGGTGTAGTTTTGGCTTCACTTATCGTTCTCAGTGCTCTCTCTTGGTTTTCTATTTGGTCTGAGTTTTAAACACTAATTATTGCAATGTAATGGTGGAACCTACTAGGTAAATTAATCTTTGTATCAGTAGGTACTAATAATAAAGCTGAAGAGTTTGTTTGAACGCGCTGATCTCTAGAAATGCCAGTCGGATTTGAAAAAGTATTTTTGCATTTGATAGCCCAATTCTTGAGGATGGCTATTTAACATCACGCTATGACCTTTAGGGGCTGAACTAAAAGAAAAAAGTCATAAAGATCACTAAGCGACAACCAAATGACAGTGCGGACTGCGGGCAGGTGATACGTAAGATGCGACGGGGTGGGTGGGGGTTCCACGCGGACGAAGTCGCGGGCAGAATATGTCTCGATGTTTTTTCAAGCTGTAAACCATGTGAATAAGGGGCGAGTAGCTAGTAATAATATTATAAATCTAAAAGAAAGAAGCTTTGTCTGTCTGTCTCCTACCTTTTCACGCCTAAACCGATCACAGTCATTCTCTTGCTCTTATCCCAATTTATTTATTGACTGTCCTGCGCAACATGTCTTTTTATTCCATACTCCTTTATTAGTCTCACTCATCTCGGTAGTAACCCCCTTTCTAGCCATATCATCTTTCACACAGTCCATTCATCGTTTATTTGTTCTTCCCCTTCTTTTATAGCCATCCACATTCATACTCAAAACTTTCCTCGCGACATTTTCTTTATTCCTCCGCCATACCCATACCATGACAACTGATTTCTACACAACTTTTCTATCAAGGGTGCCACTTTCAGATTTCCTCATTTATACTTTTTCTTCCGATCAATCGTTGTGAAATTAGCTAGTTTCTCGTGTGTACGTGCACACTTAGAGGTAGTTGAAGAGCACTGTACTCACGGCAGGTAATCTTCAAGTAAAATATCTTAACCTTGTGTCTATGGTTCACATATCTCATTTGACAGTTCCTTCCCCTCCCGCCGTCCGTACTTCTGTCTGTATGACGTCATTCCGCCATTTTGCTATCTGTCTCAGAGTGAAGTTTATTACAGTTTCAGCACAGAGTACTTTTTGATAGAGTGAGTCTGTGGTTTCAGTTGGATTTATTGCCGTAACATAACCTCTCAATTTTTGTAGCTGAAATATTATCGTGCAACATGTATGTACAACAAGTGCTGTGTTGTGAACTGTGCTAGTAGACGAAAGGACGGCAGGACGGCAGTTTTCATGTTTCCAAAAAGTGAGATAGGACTCAAAAAATTATTACAGTGCATTAACTGTGAAAGACTGCGAAGCTTGAGCTTCCAAAAACTTCGCAGTTTGTGTGTCGAAATCATTTCGAGAAGAGGTTTCTTTATAAAAATACGGTACATAATTGGATTTCCTTTAGAGAGTTGAAGAGCATTTACTTAAGAAAAGAAATTGACCTACCCTTCAGATAATGCTGTGAGATTTTTCGGAATCATCATGGAAGAAGCAAACAAATACTTAGAAAATCAACCTGAACGGAATCCTGATAAAAAAGGAATAAAAAATCGTATCAAATCTAAGTGTTTGACTTCATAAATTGTGAATTGCATATGGATGCTGTTTCTGACTGCTTTTTCGCATTAACTTTAAGATTGGCAGTATTTAATTGGTGCAATGTTATTAATAAAATATTAAAAGGCACAGATGTCTTCAGACTAGAAAAGAAATTGTTGCCCCTGATGCAATTAAAAACTTTCAGTAAGTATAAAACAAAATTAAAAAATAAAAAGAAATGAAAGTAAGAAAAGTTTTTTTTTTCCCTAACATTCCATTTTTAACTTATTCGAACATATTGTAATAATTGCAATAAAATTGCAATTATTGCAATATGCTCATAAAATAAAATGAAACTAAAATTACCAATAGCAAGAAAAACCTTTTAGGCTGAAGCCGTACCACGCCATTGCACAAAATTTCGCGCCAGGTTTAGTTACATTTAAAAAAAAAAAAGCTGTCATACATGATATGTGAACCATAAGGCGCGTCGATTTTTACTCTATGAGAGTGCCCTGTCTGAATGTAACTGTAGTCTGTGACTGTACTGTTTTAGTCCGTAAAAGTCCGATAGACCCACGGTACTCTGTGGATAGATAGATCCCTGCGCGCGCCCGCCCCAGAGCGGAGGACATCACAAGCATGAGGACTACAAGCTAAAAAAAGTGCGTATACCTACTTAATGGATTTACGATTAGTCTGCGCTTAATATATAAAAAACTTTTTTACAAAAAAAAAAAAAAACAACCGACTTCCAACTTAAATCGTATAGTTGACTGATACCTCAGACCACAGAGTACATTATAATATATGAGAATAGAGTAGTCAGTCGCTTTGGCAGTAAGGCGCCACCTATTAATAACTTTAGGAACTACAACCGGTTATGTATATACCTATAGCTCCTCTCGTATATAATCATATAGATGGTTCCTTCCTTTGCAGAAAATCATATTTATCCTGAATTCATCTACTCTTTCCTCTGAACTGATATTTATGAAAATACAGGGAAATCATTATCAGTGCAGAGAAAACGTAGATGAAAACAGTAATTCAGGTTATAAGGGGACAAAAATAAAACTCATTTCACTCGTTCAATTTGTTATTCAACTAAGTCTTACATACTTCTGTAATAAAATCCACAGTTAAGTTTACATGAATACTATAAACTTACTACGTGCTGTAGTGCAATTGTATTACGAACACAACATTTGAACGGAGATGCCACAGCGTCAAGTCCGGATCGAAGGCAAAATGGAAGTCCAAAGTAGTGCGCACGGGTCAAAACAATATAAGCAGAGATATCTGTTTCCTTTGAGAGAGTAATAGTTGTCGAAAAAGTCACGAAAATAACAGCAAAACAAACGCAACAAACTAACAACTGTCTGAGTGTCAGTCAGTATCGCCGGCCTTGAAAATCGAATTTCATTCTAAGTAGATGTTTACAAAACGGAACTTGCAAATTAAATTATTTTAAAGTTGTTTCCTACAAAAATAAATACTTTGTAAAGATAATTATAAATGAATAGATTATTTTATTGACTTTTGTTTTTAAACAGTTTGCGTTACGGTATCGCTTTTGAAGAAAACAACTTTAACGTAAAGTTAACAATCGTAAACATTTTACGTAGAAAGAAATGAACAATCAAAACTATATCTTAGTGTTGTTATAGAAAAATATATGTTTAATTTAACAAAGTGACACCTCTCGACGTTTTCAGAAACTAAACCTATTGTCCGGCCACCGTTGTTGGTGTTTTGTATGGACTGTTACGACCGTGCCTCAGACTAAGGAATAAAGAAAGGACTCGGCATAACGAAAAGTAGCTAAATAGTTCGACGGCATAGTTACTGACATATCGGCATCTCTTTTTAACTTATGAGGGTAATCACATGTAAAAAAGGACAACAGTAGTTTTATCAATGGCAACATTATTTTGGTGACGTCACACAATATCTCACTGCGGCCGGTCGCCATGTTTTGTCACAGCCAACAACAAGTACATCAGTTGTCATCGCGACTTGTTTGTTTCTGTTTTGAAGAAAAATTTCGTGTTATTAAGCGAAAATTGTGCTTGTTTATAGTGTTCGAACGTGCATAATACTGCGTTTATTATGGGTAGGTGCAGTGTGTTAGGCTGCCGCATGATAAGCAACAAAAAACATCCCAATATATCGTTGCACAGGTATGTAACCGAATTCATTCAAAATATCTTGTTTTTTCTATTATTTTGAAAGATTTTGCTATTTGTGGTAAAGTTTATAAAGCTACACTTGCTTTTCTGTAATCATTTACTGTTTTACTATCAATATTGTGGTTTTTTTTTACCAATTCATTCGTCATAGTAAATAGAGATTCGGTACGCCATTTTCAATATATCGATAACTTGCAACATGTGAATATTATTTAAACTCGATTTCTTTTTTATGATTTTAGATTGCCAACATGTAAAGAAAGAAAAGAACAGTGGCTGGATATACATGTTATTGAAAATTTGAATACGACAACCAAACATTTTTATTTGTTCCCTGCATTTTGAAGAGAAATGTTTTAACCGAACTTTAAATGTAACAAGACTGCGCGATGATGCTTTGCCTTCAAGTGAGTTGTTGGTAAGTTTTGAAAATAGACAAGATATAAGTTTATAGTGTTCACCTACTTACTGACAAGTAATTTAAATAATTTACCACAAAAAACTTTTACGATGTTGCAGAAAACTAGAAGTTAATGTGTTTTTTTTTTTTTGTTTCAGGAGCACTTACACTTGAAATTATTCAAAAATTAAAATGTGAACATCAGAAGAAAAAAAAAAAAAGATTAAATGAAAAAGTGAGAAGACTGAGTAAGCAGATATAAAATAGCAAATTTTAAAACTGTAATAAAAGATTTAAAAGACCAAATTTATGTGAATGATGATCATGTGGCTGTGTTGGAGCAGTATGCAGGCCACAAAGATTTTCTAAAAAGACAAATTGCGAAATCGGTAGGAATGCCTTTGGAAAGACAATACAGCAAAGAAATTCGAAAATTCGCATTGACGCTCCACTTTTTGTCCCCAAAGGCCTATAATTGTATAATTCGCATTGACGATATGCATGGCAGGAAAATAATTACATCTACCTGGAACATCTACTAAATTTGCAGGAAGCCGCTGGACTGCACATGGCCAGAGACTGTGACCTCTGAGTTTGTTTAGGCTTTTGTTCTCAGAGTAGTCAGATAGGGAACGCCGACCTCATCTAGCTTAAAAAAAATATGATTGACGTGTAAAAGTGTTTGTACAAACCTACTTGTAGAAAATAAGTTATTTATCATTTAATAAAACTGTAAAATGTTAATTTTCGTTTTATTATGAATTAGCGAGTAGTATAATAAATAAAATATTAATAAGTAATTAATATAAATAAGTAAGTATAGTCTGAAAAACGAGAAAAAATATTTGTATTCAGTATTTATTTATTCTTTTCATTGGTAATTAAAGTACTGAAGGCGTGGTATGCTGATCAGTAATAGTAGCACAAGCCGCAGAAACTGGCAGTCCGCATGAAACTCAACCTTAATTCTATTGTAGTAGCATCTATTCATTATTCACCGTGCCCTGTCATATAAAATGACACTCTGAGCGTGAGCGTTTTTATAGCTCGCATTACCACGTAAATAAAACCGAAGAAAACTAAAAGAAACTCATTTTCGAAAATTTTGAATTCTGCAAACACCGTGCAATTCAACTATCGTCACTATCGATATTATAATGCGCGCAGCTCTACGGCAAGCCGCCATCTTTGTGCCAGACTCACATTAGGTGTGCACGTTTTTTTCGTAGGTATTTCATGTCTATTCTTTTTTCCTTAGTCTGAGACTGATACCTAGTGCAGAGAACTGGCAACCCCGAATCCCCGATCCAGAACTATTGGTGATCGATTGTCAATGTCAATGTCATTCGCTCTGTGTTCGTGCTCTTGCTCGAATATTATTGTGAATATTATTTCTGCTTTGGATATTTTTGACGATTTACGCTATTCAAAATGGATTCTGATGATTTTTTACCTAATGACCCCGGCTCACTCTTGGACTCAGAACCCGCTTTAAACGTTTACCCCGGCATTTCTTCGGATAATGAACCCGTTTTACATGAAGGACTGTAGGTTGCTGCGCTCACATCATGTCTGTGATATGGTATTTAAGCTGGGCCAGGTATGAAAATATAACTCCACCAGCTCAGTTTTTAGACCATGTTTTATTAACTTATGAAAATGAATAATTTTACAAATAAATAATTTATTTCAATGTGTTGGAGTTTTATTTTTTATTACTTATTATATTAAACTGTTTGATACAAAACTTCCTACATATATGTTTTCTATGCACTGTAAGCCACACAATAAAATCAAAAATAGTGCAATATTTTTAAGTTCATGTTCAAGCCCAAACGCCATACAAAGTGGTTGATGTCCTTTGACAGATTGTAGTAGGTTGATGTGCTGGTGTCTGGCTGCGTAGGTACGCACCTCTATTAAAAAGTACTCTGTGGTACGCACGACGACAATTATTATCCATACTAATATTATAAATGCGAACGTGTGTCTGTCTGTCTGTTACCTCTTTACGCTTAAACCGTTGAACCGATTCAGATGGTATACAGAGATAGTTTGAGTTCCGGGAAAGGACAAAGGATACTTTTTATCCCGATATTCCCACGGAATCGAAACTTATGCTGGTGAAACCGCGGGGCGCAGCTAGTCAAGCTATACATTTCCCAGTTTAAGCTGACTTTTTATTGTACGAAAAGCCTAGATACAATACAAGGTCAGCTAAAACTAGTTGAAATGTCGCGCGTATTATACAGTGTGTTAGGTTAAACGAGGGACATACTACTATTATGGGAGTGTAACTAAACTCCCCATGAAAGTGAACAACTTTTACTAAGAGACCAACACTCAAAGTAAATAATATAATATATGTCAATGCCAACACTGAAATCGAGAAAATAAAACCAGCCGCTCTATACATTTATGTTCGCATATCACAAAATGTAGGGAACAGCTGTTTTTTTTTTTCATATTTTTGAGCCCGCCTCAACATTAAAAGTTGTTCATTTTCATTCCCTCGTTTAACCTGACACACTGTGTAGGTATTTGTAATATAAAATGAAATATGTAAGTACTAAATATACCCAGACGAAGTTGCGGGAAACAACTAGGTATAATGTAAGTACTCCGACTTTTAATTAGCTGCAGTAAAATGACACTGCATATTAACTCATTTCGGACTGCGTTTAGAGATATGCAATTATGCATGTGAAATATGTTTCGTTTGTTACAATATTCTGTACCTACTTACTAGAAAAACAAGATTTGGTTGATGGCCGCGAAAAAACAAAAAGACGCCAATTACCTGCTTACTGCAGATAATTAAAAGTCAGACTATATTATGTTCTTAGTTTGTAAAATTACAAAACAAAAAATTTGCCGTAAGTAAGTTTCAAATAATATAATGTAAAAACACTTATTGTTAAATATATTTTAATCAAAATCTACACAATTAGAAGTCCAAGAACAATCAACATAGATAAGCTGTATGAATCCTGATCTAAATACACAAATTCCAGAAATTAATGCTTGAGAATTCTTCAAGAATGAAGTCCTCTAATGTTGTAAGTAGTTGTTACATACCCAGAATTAACTTCTATGTGTTATTGTTCACCACGAAAAGTGTGCCTTTACTAAAACATTGCACTATCGCACTTCCAAATTAATGCCTCAGGCATAGAGTAAAGTAATATGCCTCAGGTTAAAGTCGACAAAACTATTGAGAAACAAACTGAATTAATTCAGTCATTATCGGTAGCGACATCTCTTACAATCGGCGTATACTTATAAAACATTTAGTTACTATAGATCGTACTAGGTACTAGATGGAGACATTAGGTACTTGTAAAAGTGTTTCGCACAGAGTACATTATAATATATGAGAATTATTATTATTATTATAATTTATTTAATATTTAATTTATTATTATTATAATATATGAGAAAATAATAATGGTGTTTCGATACCGTTTCTCGTTTTGTATAGAATTTTGAGGGTTTTAAATATCAAAGAGATTTTATTTATAACATCATTGGTTTCTGTTTCTAGAATACAGATGTTCGCACAGATTACGTGTCAAACGAACAGTAACAACAGCACCTACAATAATCTTTAGACGCGTTCCCATTCGGAATTAACGCAAAAATTTTGTTCTTTTTTTTTTTTTTTTGTGGCACTAGTTGTACTTTGTGCCATTTTCAGGTAAAAATTTGGGAAACAGGGAAATAAAAAACGGAACGGAAAGGATTACAATGATAGGAAATATGGATCAGGCAAGTCATTCATATAATATATTATGTATTATGTACATTATAATAAATAAACTAAAGTTTAATATCATTTTTATACAGAAAAGAGGCAATTAAATCATAATAAATTATTGGGTTATGTAATAAACAAATCATACGAGTGGGGAAAGGGGTTTTTAAACTAATAAGGGAATCAAGGAAATCAGAACGGTCATGACGAGAACATGAAAAAAATATATGGTCCAAGATACCAACATCTTCCCCACATTCACACATGTTATCCTCTACAATACGGAGCTTGGCAAGATGATAAGGAGCACATACATGACCCAAACGCATACGAATGATTTGACTAACAATCAATTTGGAGCACTCAACCTTGAAAAACCACGGCTTAATAGGAATATGAGGTTGTATAAAGTAATAACATTTTCCTTTTGTTTGTGCGCTCTCTCCCCATGAGATACTCCAGGCATTGCGAAGGTATGACTTGGGTAAATTAATGATATCATGGGAAAAATTTATATAAGGAAACACTTTTCCTTATATAAATCTCCATCATTGACAGCCTCCTCGGCTAAAACATCCGCTTTGTCATTTCCTTTTATGCCACAGTGGCTAGGAATCCAAACAAAATGTACAGATTGCCCCTTCAACATTAGCTCATATAACACATTTTTAATATCAAATACAACGGGATAGAAAGCCTTCATTTTAAATGGGAACTTCTCAATTGCCTGTAACGCACTCTTAGAGTCGGAAAATGTAACAGTATTTTGTAACTTGGCTAACAAAACATATTCTAGTGCCCTAAATAGGCCAAAGCACTCCCCTGTAAAAACGGAAGACTCCGGAGGTAGTTTTATTTTTTGAATAAGCTTATACTGTACATGATAAACTCCGACACCTACACAACTATCTAGCGTTTTAGAAGAATCTGTAAATATTAGGTGCCAGTCTTTCCATTTATTATCAATATTACTGATAAATTTAGGATTCGCTCCAGAATCAGTTTTGGCGATACCCATATCATATGTTATTTCAGGCTCTAAAAGTAGAGAGTCAAAAACGTTATCATTAAATATTGCTAGCTTGCATTATGCACAGGCGATTCAAGTAACTTAAACTTCCTGTAACTAGTAATTAAACAAGGAACAGATTTGCATCTCCAATAGTTGGAGCTTTCAATCAAAGAATTTAGATTATCTAGCCTAATGATCAATGGATGGTTGGAAAATTGCATGATTTTAAATACAAACCTATCAGCTAACAGTTGTCGTCTTAAATATAAAGGAGGTTCACCACACTCTACTTGCAACGCATTTAATGGACTCGAACGCATTGCACCCGAAATGATTCTGAGAGCTTTAGATTGAATATTATCTAACTTTTTGAGCCATTTTTTACTACCACCTTCTAATAAAAAGGTACCATAATCCAAAATACTACGAATTATAGCATTGTATAACAATTTCTGGTTAAAAGGGTGAGCACCCCACCACCCGAGAGGCATCTCATAATATTCAACTGCTTTTCACATCTATCCACTATATAACTTAAATGAGATTTACCTGTCATTTTCTTATCCAAAATTAAACCCAAGAATTTAGCTTCCTCCCCAACATTTAGAGTATGATTGCAATAGGAAACTTTAGGTGGCGGAAAATCCCGTTTTCTAGAAAAAACTACTACAGAACTTTTGTTAGGTGATAAATCCAGCCCATTATTATCAAGCCAAACCTTTAATGACGTAAGGGATTCTGTTAATGCATTACATGCAGTTGGGATAGACATGTTTATTGAATAAATAAGTAGGTCGTCAGCGTATTGTAAAACACTAACGATACCATTTAAGGATGCCTCAAGATCATGTGTATAAATGTTATAAAGTAACGGGCTAAGTACAGACCCTTGAGGTAATCCCTTATAAACAGTTCGTGAAAGTCTTGAACCTTGGTTTGTTATTACAAATATAAAGCGAATAGATAAAATATTGATAATAAAATTAACTAAAATTGGCGGCACCTGCAATTTCATTAGTTTATTTTTGAGCACTGCTATGATTACATTGTCATATGCTGCCGAAACGTCTAAAAATGCAGCAACCACCGATAAATTATTAGAAAAGGCCAAATTGATGTCTGTGGTAAAGATACATAAACTGTCTATGGTACTTTTAGATTTACGAAAGCCGTATTGAGAAATCGAAAGCAAATTATTTCTTTCAATATGCCATTCAAGACGGTTCTTAATCAGGTGTTCTGCAATTTTAGCAATAACCAAAGATAAGGCTATTGGTCGATAAGCAGCCGGATCATCTGGAGATTTTTCAGGCTTTAGTATAGGTACTATTTCTTGAGTTTGCCAAGAGGTAGGAATGTTCCCAGAAATCATTATAGAATTAATTATTTCTAAATAATATAAAAGTGAGGAATCTCCCATATTTGAAAAGAAAGCATAAGGTATTCCATCTTCTCCAGGACAAGAATCTTTAACACTCGACAATACCCCTTTAAGCTCGTATAAAGTAAAAGGTAAGTTTAAACTATTCGATTCTTTTATTCCAGGATATAATACACAACAAGGCATCAAAGAGTTTTTTTCAGGAGCTGTTGCAGGGGCCAATCTATCAAGAAAATCGTCAGCTAAAGCTGGAGACAACTGAACACCACAACGGTTTTGATTAAAAGCATTCCTAAAACGCTTAATGTTACTCCAGACCTCTGAAGGACAAGTTCTAGGAGAAAGGGAGGCACAAAATGATCTCCATCCCTCAAATTTCCTTTCCCTCAAAAAATCTCTAGTCTCATTAATTATACCAGTAAGTTTATTTAAATTTTCTTCTGACATATCCTCACCATACTCTCTTTCCGCTTCCTTTCTTCTTCGTACTGCATATGAACATTCAGTATTCCACCAAGGAGGCATAGGTAAATTGTTTGTACGGGAACTTTTTACAGGGAAAATCTCATCCGCTACTTCAAGCATGCAAAGAGCTAAGGCTCGAGAGCAATCATCTTCTCCTCCATGAAGTATTTCAGGTAACTGTGACACTTTGACTTCAAGGACCTGTTTAAATTTTTCCCAATCAGCTCTACCTAATCTGTACTTTAATCGAGGGGGACGCTTTTCATTAATAGGATATTTGTCGGGGGATGCTATTACTAGGGGAAAATGATCACTGCCTAGTGTAGAAGAAGAGAAGACAGACCAAGTGAGTGATAAGGCCAAACTAGGCGAACAAATCGACAAGTCCACAGCACTCGGCAATTCATTGGGCTTGGTACGTCTAGTGCGTGTCCCAGTATTTAATACACATAAATTATTGTCATCTAATATTTGTAGCAAACGTACACCATCACTTTTATTTTCACCGCATCCCCACGTCTGATGATGACAATTAAAATCTCCCATTATCAAGACAGGGCTTTTCAACGAACAAAAAATATCACTCATCTCTTGTAGAGCAGCGGAGGAAGGCTTTGGAATATATACAGAGGCATAAGATACGTTATTTACACGTACAGCAACGAAATCAACTAAAGAACACTGATTGGGTAATGTAATTTGAGAGAATGCTACATTGTTTCTGATTAGCAACACCACCGTAGCCATCAGTTCTGTCATTACGAATGCAAACATAACCTGGAATACTAAATATTCGACCGTGTTTAAGCCATGTTTCACTCAATGCAACAATAAGTGGTTTAAACTTGTTAACTAAATAGGAAAGATCAGATTTCTTATTAGTCACTGACCTGACGTTCCATTGAAGAATATAATCCATTATCGTTATTGTCTGTCAGTAATTTACAAATCAGTTCAGCGTTGTTCGGTTTTATGTATTTTTTATTTTGTAACATCTTAATAAGACTGTTAATTAGATCCATAATCTGTTCATGATCTTCTTTTTGTTCGGGTTTATTCTGTAGTGCACACCCATTACTGGGACTTGGTAGACTGAACTCATTTATTAATGCATTGTGTGCTGCTCTGTCATATCCAGACGCAGATTTAGGAGGCGAACGAGGTTTTTTAAATACTGTTTTTTTATATGAAGTTGTCCTAGGACCATTATTCACATTATCATTAGTGTGGAAGTATGCGGATTTGGAATCTGATTGAGAAATTTTACTATTTGAAACAACTTTATCTGCATAAGACATAGAGGAAGATGGATGCAACTTACTAGCCTCCAAATAAGAAATACATGAATGAGCCATAGTGTTTTGATATCTCTTTGTCTCTTAAACTCAGGGCATGCTTTATTTATAGCAAAGTGAAAACCAGAACAATTAACACAAGATGCACAATCTTCCTCAATGCTACAAGATTCAGCTGAATGATTTTGTCCGCATTTAAAACATCTCGGCTCTGCAGCCCTACATTGTAATTTTGTACACATATGTATCAACATTTAATGCATTATAGCACATGAATATTCTCTTTGGTAGGATTTGTCCATCAAAGGTTATAACAATGGATTCTGAAGGTTTCCAAACTGGACTACCGTTAATCTGCACTTTATAATTTAATCTCCGAATTTTGATGACCTTTCCACACCCAACGGGTGTAGAAATATTTGCTTCAATTTCATCGAATGACCATTCTGAAGGAACACCACGCACAATACCCATTCTAGTTACATTGAATGTCGGGATAAAGGCTTTGAATCCATTAGTACTTAATAAGTTAGAATTTAAAAAATCATTTGCATCATGGAAAGTCGAAAATGCAACTGTACACTTATTGCGGCCTATCCTTTTAATGCTTCCATTAATTATATTTTTAAATCCTCCCCGTTTCATAAAGTTTCCAAACGCAATGGGATGTAATACAGTTCCACTATTAGGTAAGTCGGTGATGCGCTGAACATGTATCAAATAAGGAGATACATCGGTATGTATGTACTCCTTCCTACCAACCGGCTCAAAACTTGCTTGATTAGGCTTTGATTGTGACTCAAGTTGGGACGACGTTTGATTACCGTGGGTATTTTCAAGAACAGTCTCTTGGGGATTACAATTACAATCTGTCAAACCGAGTTCATTCTGGCCATGACCTTTTTGCTGCGTTTGCGTATTTTACAGCTTTTACAGATTCTCCTGCGTTTTCGTGAAGATTTTTCACTACTGTCAGTGGCCACTGAACCATCAGTGTCCATGCCACTTTTATCCATAACATTGCGTGACATAATGGTCACATAGTTTGCGACATCCTCGGGGGGATTTAGGCCGCCACCTAAATCCCCCTGCAAGTTATTAGGGGGGTCGTTCATACGACCCGGACTTAGGGACTAATCATAAAATATATAAAAAAACTTACCAAATATTCACCTACGAACACTACTACAAATATATACAATTATTATACAAAATTATATACAAAGATAAGACTCAACTGATCCGTTTTACAATATAAAATAAATTTCAAGAATTTGAAACAACCGCGCGCAACCGAAGTTTCCCGCCTTTTCCAATTTTGTTCTTTTGAAACGATTTTTAGAAAAGTGTGTAAGTAGGTACCTCTATTGTTTACCAAAAATACTGACCCCTGTCCTAAGTAAGTCATGTAGGCGCATATAAAGGGTCTTTCAACAAGGACGGGTCGATGTTGAAATTAAATAAAACAAGCTGTATGTGAGATATTAAAGAAATTATTTTTTTTATTTGAAAAGCCCATTTATGCCATTATTTATGAAATAGGACATCGTTTAAATGTCCACCGCGCACTGACAAATCAAAATCGATTTGAAAAATCGATTATATTACTCTAAATAAATAATCGATTTTTCGATTAATTGATTACAAATGACATGCCTAATACTAAATGTCTAGGAGTAATTAGATGGTATTAATTAGTGCTCTGTGCCATTATATATATATTTAGTCTATGCTCTGTGCACGCTAGTGTTTCCATAGCTATAGTATCCGTTTCCATTGGATACGTTCCATAGTATCTCTAAGAAGTCTGTGGTTTACATTCTCTTTGGTCTGTGTTTCACTGTCAGGCACTGACAAGTAAGCTGGACTTCATAATATCGATGACAAAGACATTTGATTTTCGCCATTTTGGCGCTGATAGCAGCGTGTGGTACCGTGGAACTAATATTAGAGATGGGACATATCCTTCGATAAAAAAATAGTATGAACTTTATCGATCGTTATAACCACGGAGAACGATTTATTACTGAAGAGAAAAATATCGAATCACTCCCAATTATTTTTTTTGTTTTTGCTAACTGAAAATTCATTAGGGCGTAACCAGATCGCAAGATAGTGTCCTAGGTAAGTGAATGACGGTCAGATTAGCGAGCTTTAAATATGAGGATAGGCTTAAAACTTTGCCTAAAAACTACTATGGTTGAACTAATATCACCTGGCTCAACTACACTAGTTTTACAAGCTAAGCTGGGGTCACATTAGTTCGCAAAAAGAACTAAAAACTATTGAGCTATTATGTTGCCATTTCGCTCTATCCTATAGTACAGAGGCCAGCACATCAACCTACCCCAATCTGTCAAATTTCCTTGATAGAGTTTCAACTTTACTACAAAGGAATAAGGTTCATATTCAATTGGGACAATTTGACAGATTGGAGTAGCTTGATGTGCTGGCCTCTGTACATCAAATGGCAGTTGCTATTCTTCGTGAGCTATATTGCATTACATTTATTTAATAGCCATTACTTATAATAGTTACTTTTAGTGTTTAATTTGGAAGAATTGAACTATGTAAACAAAAAGTTAACCATTCAACAAACAGCGTCCATGCAAATTCAATCCAATTCACTCAAATTGAGTGCCAAAAGTGAACCGTGTAACATTACCTTACTATGTAGCCATTACCAGCGGAAAGAAGAGGGATTCTATTTTCATTATTGGGTATTCGGATACCGTGCATGCATACTAATGGAAATAAAAATAAAGTGAAAAATCAAATCATTTATTTCAAATTAAAATAGAACTGATTTTAGTCGGCCCTTCCAAAAGGTAGTGGTCGTATGGAGAAGAGTGTGTTTAATGAAACAGTCCAAACAGGACTCCAATTTTCCATTTTCATGTTTTCCAGCCATAACAGCTTAGTTGAGTTGGTGGGAAATATGAAATTAAGTATTTAATTAAAGTAAAAATGACTAAAGTATACAGTACATTGTAGATGGCAAGTTTTATTTCGATGTTAGGTCTTT
The DNA here is from genome assembly GCA_963669345.1 of Gortyna flavago. Classification (NCBI taxonomy): domain Eukaryota; kingdom Metazoa; phylum Arthropoda; class Insecta; order Lepidoptera; family Noctuidae; genus Gortyna; species Gortyna flavago. Next base: position 6,666,783 of record OY770128.1, on the reverse strand, counting down.
ATTTCGGAAACAAGTACACATTACATATAATATTTATCTTTAGAAATTAGAAACTAGTATTTGCTAATTTGTTTTACCTAATCAAATTGCAGAAATTTCTGGCGAGAGTAAATTTCAATTTGAAACACGTACTTAAATTTAAAATTATTCACTGTCTGAAGAAAATTATCGACATGGAACATTTACAACCCTACTCAAATGATTGTATTCAATAAATGTGAAAACTGTGCCCTAATTAAGATGAGATATTAATGAAAACATTTATTCTAAACATAAAATAGTATTAAAAATTCTTACACAAGCCATCGAAACATTTATAGTCATGAAATTCACTTACTTGTGCAAGGTTATTCCGCTGCCTTTTTAATTGCGAGTTTTACAAAATGTGCATACTTTCATAATAAAAATGTTCTAAATATCACGTAATGAACACAAAATACACAAAAATAGTCGCATTCCACGATTTATACATAAATTATCAGAGATGAACCAAACAACTCAACGTCCATTTCACAGAGTACTCTCACTCTTATCAAAAAGTACTCTGTGCAGAGTACTTCACAGAGTACTTTTTGGTAGAGTGAGGTCCATTTGAAAGAAAGTGCCAATTTTAGTTCCTGAGTACCTCGAGACCGCTTTGAATCGGCACACAGAACTACTGTCATTTCGTAGAGTATAGTTAGTCCAGCGTACTTGTTTAATAGAGGCCAGTGCCACCGCGGCTTCGAACGGTGGCACGGATCCGAGAGGTCCACTTTTCAATTACTCTACTGCATTGATACGGCTGAATCTGAGCGATGGCCTACGTTGTGTTGACTTTCAGGGCATCGGTTGATAGCGGATTATTGGCATAGACCTGCGACTTGAGAAAACCCCACAAGAAAAAGTCTAGCGGGGCCAAATCGCACGATCTTGGTGGCCAATTCACGTCACCTCTGCGAGAGATAACCCTACCCTCGAACCGTTCATGCAGAATGTCCATTGTGTCGCTCGCTGTGTGGCACGTAGCGCCGTCTTGTTGAAACAACATGTTGTCCACGTCCTTAACGTTCAATTCAGGCCAAAATAAATTGTTAATCATTGATCTGTAGCGCTCGCCGTTGACAGTAATGGCCTCGCTATTATCGTTTTCGAAGAAGTACGGACCAATGACGCCGCCGGACCAAAATCCGCACCAAACAGTAACTTTTGTGGATGCATTACCACCTGGTGAACCTCATGTGGGTTGTGGCCGTCCCATAAACGGCAATTTAGCTTATTAACAAAACCATTACTTAATTTAAAAATGCGCCTCGTCGCTAAAGATGATTTTTCGACCAAAATCGGGGTCCTCTTCAAACGTTCTGTAGCCCAGTCAGCGAACAAACGGCGTTGTCTATGGTCATTCACTTTGAGCTCTTGGGTCAGTTGGATCTTGTACGGGTGTAGGCCCAAGTCCCGACGCAAAATTCGCCAAATTGAAGTCTGCGAAAGACCGAGTTCTTGTGCACAGCGAGTAATCTACTGCCTCGGAGTCTCCTGCACACTCTCACGGACAGCAGCGATGTTCTCGGCCGATCTGGCGTTCATTTGACGTAAGGGTGTTGCATGGTTGTTTACCGAACCAGTCGTCTCGAATTTCGTCACTAAACGTTGCAGAGTCGACTTTGAAGGGCCACCGCGTCTACCGTAAAATGAACATAATGCGCGCAACGCGGCACCGTTTGCATTTTGATAATAAAGTTTTATCATTTGGACGTGCTGCTCAATCGTGTAACTTGCCCTCTCCTATCTCAATGAACTTGCCATGGTGATTTGGCATCAGTAACGTGTCAGTAACTGAAGCACATGAGTAGTTAACTGAAGCATAGAGGATAAATTTTAATTGAAGAAAATATTAACAATGCATTTGACAGGTGCCGCCAAAACAACATGGCCGCCACAATCTGTCAACATCGACCCGCCTTATTTGAAATACCACTGACCAGTATTAAACAAGTACGCTTGTATAATAGAGGTCAGTGTGAAAGACCCTTTAAATCCTTGTTGCACTGCAGAGCTGCTTTCGGGGGGCCTAACAAGGCCACTTCGGCAGAATCATAACACAATTCATATCACGCAATTTCATCTGTATGACAGTTTTGTATGGAGATTCGCAAAATGCTATGGGTACACCTCTGCCTAACCCTTCATGGATATTTAGGTGTGAAACTGTCAAACAGATGAATTGCGTGATATGAATTGCTTTATGATTCTGCCAAAGTGGCCTTTTTAGAGGCCCCCAGATCTTCGACTCGAGTCTGTATAATACATGGGACTTATAAGTCCATGGGTATTATAATATAATCATAGACTTATAAACAAAGATGGACTCCGCGCCACGCATATCGAAAGTGAAGCACCGTAAGTATGCCGGGACCGCTTGTACAAACACGCCTCACGCTCACATAAATACATCATCTAAGCCGACGAATCGTCAATCAGTGCAATCACGCACACATAGATCGGTACGGTGCTACACTTTCGATATGCGTGGCGCGGAGTCCATCTTTTTTTATAAGTCTGTGAATATATAGATAAATTGTAAAATATGTGTTAAAGTGATATGCAAACTAAATTTGTGTGTGTGGATCGGTAATATGCAATAACTATTAAGTGCATTTTCACACGTCCCGGCAACCGGGTAGCCGGTGCCTGTTTTCATTACAGGTAGTCAGTGCCGGCTAAAGGGGGGGGAGCGACCGAAGCGGCCGTTCGAGGCGCCAGATACTACAGGGTGCCACGCGCGTGTCAGAAAGGTGAATGAAAACTGTATGAATATGTATAATATCCGCTTAATTAGCAAGCTTTGAGTGTGTAGGGAAAGGGTTTTATGAAGAAAAGCACAGAAAGACAAGACTAGGCATTTATTTCAATTAGGCTTGTCAGTGAGAAAACTAGTTGTCCGTTCCCGAAACTAGGTCATCATGAAGAAGGAAGGACAAGCAAACTTCATGGCAGCTTGTTTTACAGTATCGTACTTGTCAACATATTGTACATTTGCATAAACAATTATCCTTAACATATTAATTAATCTCTTGTTCCATTTCTCAAAGCTATAGCAAGTTAGCAACTATAATATCAATTAACTTACGTGAACCGTAGTCCATCTTTCACCACAGTTGAATCCCAAGAGAGCCAGCAATAGCATTGGCGGAGCCACATCCACAATATTCCTCAAGTACCTACCTCTAACATTCCCGCCATTTTAACAACCATATATTTGCACCAAAATAACTCTTAATACTGACTGTAATAAGTAAATCTATTTTGGCAGAACTATTTTAAAATGATAAAAGATATTCAATGTGAGGGGACCGTGGCTAAATAATAACAGCCGCACAGGTCGATCGATCAGGTTAAGCTACGCTTGCCGCGGTTGGTCTGTGGATGGGTGACCATCTTTACATATCGAGACCCCTCCGTGCCTCGGAAAGCACGGTAAGCCGTTGGTCCCGGCTGTCATTCGTGGATCTTTGACAGTCGTTACGGGTAGTCAGAAGCCCGAAAGTCTGACAACCAGTCTTACCAAGGGGTATCGTATTACCCAGTAACTGGGTTGTGGAGGTCAGATAGGCAGTCGCTTCATGTAAAATACTGGTATTCAGCTGCATCCGGTTAGACTGGAAGCCGACACCAACATAGTTGGGAAAAGGCTAGGCAGATGATGATGAAAAGATATTCAATGTATTTTTATAACAATTTATCCGACTAAAATTAGCTAAAGTCTCCTAAACATAACATTTACTGAGTTTACTATATTTATTGTTTATAACCACATAAACATCAAGAAGTGCACATAAAATTAGGAAAATATTTTAAATACAATATTTAATCCTGTTACCCTTACATTTTAGAAGAAAAGTAAAATAAGTTATTGTGTTTATTTAAACAGACTCACAGATCTCCGGTTTCGTTCGGAATTCATTGATTATTTCATCTAGAAACACTCTTGACAGTTTAGCAAAAATGTAGTACATACTAATTCCATGCAATTAGGAAAGTATTTACTAATTCCATACAATATTTCTACATATTCCGACACGCGCCAGTGCCTGTAGTCGATTTTTTTTCCATACACTTTCAAGAGAGTTTTGCTCCACTGTTTGACATTGTGCTTCCAAAGATATACATGATATCGTTTTGACTTATTATTAATTTTGTCTTTACGGGAACAAAATAGTGAAATAAAAAGTCATTAAAAAGTTATGAGCCAACAAACATTCGTTTTTCTTGCTATTTTTAACGTAACTTTGTGTGTACACGCTAATTTTGTAGGTATGCCCAGTCATTTATTTGGTCATTGAAATGGCATACCTTACATAATTAGCGTGTATACAGGTGTATACCCATCATACCCTGACGGCCCGTCAGGGTATGTTGGGTATAAATATCGTCAGTGACGGGGTCTTTAAGTTCTGATATACCCTAAAGGGATCTGTGCATAGAGGAAAAATTTTAGCTCTGTGGTCGAGTCAGTTTGCTACTTTGCTTCTATTTTGTTGTTTTTTGTGTGAACTAATGAGTTTTCAGTTTAGTCCGCGTTGTTTTGTGTACTACTCTGATTGTTAAATTGTTTCCTTCGAATTTGCCGAAATCTACATTCAGACAATTCTACGTTGTTTCGAAATTATCTATATTTTATCATTGAATTATTTGTGTGGAAAACTAGAGCAACATGTCTGTAGCATTTGCAGCACGCGGCAATCGGCCTCCGTTGAGCCCGGCACATATTCAAAAGATGTTAGATGAAAACGCTCATCTCATTCAAACCATTCAAGAATATCAATCCAAAGGTCAACTTATGGAGTGTCATCAGTATCAACAAGTATTACACAGGAATTTGGTCTATTTGGCCTCGGTCGCAGACGTCAACCAAAATATTCAAAACATGCTTCTGGTAAATATACGAATTATCAACTTACTTATTTCTGATGATAGTGATAACTTGGAAGTCTCCAAGTGCTATAATAAATAGTCAAAGCTTACAGAACATTGTTTCTATTCTGTAAGCTTTATTTACCTACAATATACCTGGGTACCTCTAGGTTTCATGTTCGTACAATGAAAATGTGAGTGTGCCTGAGTGTACATAAACTCTACACTGACTACATTTTCTTTACAATACACAGCATAGCATGGACATTGTCTTCTTTTTAGGGTTCTGTAGCCAAATGCCAAAAATTAAGCGCTTATAATTTTGTCATGACTGCAAGTCAGTCATTTCTCTTGGAGACTATGAGCACTATATCAATAAAAATTGGCAAGTAGGAGAATTCTTTTCACCGTTAAACACAATCAATGGGGAGTACAATATCAATATCAAGGGGGAGTACAATATCAATGCACCATATTGATATTGTACTCCCTCTATACTACATAACAGAGAAATATAAAATAAAAAAATCAATGCACATAAGTGTGTGGGGTATTTTAGGATCCTTTCGTTAAGAAACAAGATGTTTCCATCTTAGCTATAAACACCCTGTTAAGTCTATTATTGTCCTACTGTAGCGCATAGGCCTCTTCTCATACAGAGAAGCCACGACCTTTGATGACCACGCTTGCTGCTTGAGTGTATATGTCTGAAATTGCCATCTTGGGTTTGGCGATTTCAGACATTGCATGCTGTGATAAACAGTGATTTTTCACTTCAATAATAATCTCACCAGTAACAATTTTATTTCTACGCTCGCGCTACCAGGTAGTGCAATAATACAGCATGATTTTTGTAATGAGAACCTCCTTCTTTTAATTTTTTGTTTATAAATGGCTTATCAGTTTTCGTTTTTCAGTTTGTTTTAGTCTATTAAATTTTTTGTAATAGCAAACTGCACTGGGCTCGCATGGTGTGCGTAGTCCCAGCGGAAAATTCTCGAATTTCTTAATTTTTGTTTATCTACTAAACAAAAATTGTGTAAATTTTGTGTATGATGTCGTGTAATTGTGTACGGTAAGTACAAATTTGTGCATCCAACCATTGGGGAGCTATTCAATAAAACCTGTTTCCGCTGGGACTATGTCATCCCAGCGGGACTTTTTTTTCCTATGGATGTACAAGAAAAAAATTACATGCAATAATGTAATGAGAGGTAAATGTGTATGTTTAAATGAAATTTGTGTGTCATAAAACTGCGAAGATAATCAAGTTTCCGCTGCGCTGACGTTTGGCTATTTGATGAAAATCATATAAAACGGTGTAGTGCAGAGTTGTACTTTTTTACGCACGTTGCTTTGAATTTGTGTGTAATGTTTGTGAAAACAGAATTTGAAAAAAAAACATACCATTCATAAGATGTACAGACGCCAGCACATCAACCTACCCGAAACTGTCACATTTTTCCCAATCAACTTTGAACCTTATGCTTTAACGATAAAGTTGAAAATCTATCAAAGAAATTTGACAGATTGTAGTAGGTTGACGTGCTGGCGTCTGTACACGTAAAATTAAAATAAGGTTTTTAGGTCCAAATACCTAAAATAGGAACTCTAGAGTCTATCTTAAAACGTTTATTTGTATCTGTAAGGGTCTACAATGTCTTGCCAAGTTTCATTTATGTGCTCTTCATAAATGACATAATTTACTACGACTGCACTACTAATTAATTGTATGACATCCGATTGTAGGAATTTTTTAAGGGAAAATCAAAATGAAACATATTTAGATATTTAGTGTATTAATGCAGCTATTCACTTGTAAACTTTTTCAGCTCATTACGCTAAATAATTAAAAAGATATAATAAAAATACTAGAACAACCGAAATACATGGATAAACCGACCAAGTTAGAATGGCTACAAAAGAGCGGCCGTGCAGTATAAAGAGATAACGTTCTAAATTTCTAGTATAGTATCGTCATTGTGTTTAATAGTTTCGTACTCGTGCGTACATTATAGTTTAGCAGAAAATAAAACAACTACATTACCTAACTTTGTACTCATAAGGGCGCATTCGACGAAACTTTTATACCTAGAATAAGTATTAATTCTTATCCTGAGAATAATTGTTGAATTTTACACATATTTTTGTATCTACAGATAGAATATTCATTTCAAAAATAATCATTCGTAGGTAATACAAAATATGGAGTACCTACCTATGTACCTAGATGATGATGATCATATGCAGATATTAATTAAGGTAAAGTAAGTATATAAATTAACTTCAAAAATAATCACAGATAGTTTTTATATATAGTATAGTTTAACCTTTTGAACGCCAATCACTTGTATATGTCGCAGCCAACTGGTTAAATTAGCCGTTCAGTTAACCGCCTAGCCTTTCAACTAAACGGCGGCCGTTCAACTAACGGCCTGAATGATATTCAATTACAGTTTAGGTTGTAAGTCTGTAACCAATCACGCGCGAGCCGAATTGGTCGCAGTAATTAAGGCATTGCACCCCGAACAAGTGGGTTAGGTTAGGTTAGAACTGTGATCAACCGCGTGCGAGCCGAGGGAGGAAGCGAGGCGAGCACTACTTCTAAAGGCCAGGCAGTTAACTGAACGGCTAATTTAACCAGTTGGCTGCGACATATACAAGTTCGAGATTTTCGTGCCCTCAGCGCCACAACTTTATTAGAAGTAATAATAGTATAAAATAAATTTACGACTTTTACAAGACCTTTTATTTTGTTTTTATGGAAAATTGCCCTGTTATAAGTCATATTTTTAACTTTTTCACACATAATAAGTTCTTGTTTGTTTTATATTCAATAGAAACAAACGCCAGAAAATATTTTAATGCCCCTAACGCCAAGTACATGATATAAAGTAAGCCAGTGATGGGACACGATGAAGACCTCGCTATATTTCATCTCGTCGAAACGATCATAAATACTATTATTGCAAGAAAATGACGTGAATAAATAATATTTTATAAATATTGTAAACTATAAACTACGTTTTATTCACCTTAATCAAGAATAAATAGGTTTTCCAATCATTGTCGATAGTGAAACACCGTCTGAAAAACCCATCCTTACAAAGTGGCTAGTTGTCAGTGCGCACAACGCCACGAACTTGTATAGAAGTAAATCTGTGACGTCATAAGCGGACGGGTTTTAAGGTCATAGTGACTTTGTGCATTTTAGTGTAGTGCAATGTTTACATCTTGCGTTGGCGCACGTGTTCTTACAAAAAAAATGAGTGACGGTGAATATGACGAATTATTGCGAGTTTTACAAGGTGTGGAGTCAGAATCAGAATTTGATATAATTACAGAGGACAGTGAATCGGAACTTCCGTTTTCAGGAATGTACAGACGCCAGCACATCAAGTTACTACAATCTGTCAAACTTCTTTGATAGATTTTCAACTTTATCGCTAAAGCGTAAGGTTCAAAGTTGATTGGGAAAATTTGACAGTTTCGGGTAGGTTGATGTGCTGGCGTCTGTACTTCCGTTTTCTATTAGTTTCTAAAAACAAGAAAAATCATTGCTAGTATTTTGCGACACCTATACCTACCATTAAAAATAAAAGATCTCTAACATCTGCGTAAAACAGTCACTTACCCTCCATTTTAATTTAAAAAAAACACGTAGAAAACATGTCACTCAGGCTGGCTGGACAAATCTTCAAAATAACTCGCATTTAACTAGGTCAATAGGGCATTTTATGTGACGGCTAAACACCCTTATATCAGAATTTGTGACGCAACAGAATCTTAGATAATCGATCGAAAACGTGTCCAGCCATCTTGATAAACCACTTTTCGCTGGTCTCTCAATCTCGGTAACGGAAGTGATTTTAACGACATTTTGCTTATCAACGGGCGTCACATAAATTTGTGACAGGCATCGAGCTAAAAGTTATGTGATACGTACAGCGGTTTAGTGGAAAAATCCAAAAATCTGTGTCCAGCCATCTTGATTTTACGTATAAAACTTTTGGCTGGCACTTCCGAATCTCAATAACGGGAGCGTTTTCGAATATGGTTCCTTTACTAACATTTAGTGACGCAATTTGTGACAGTAATAACGTTTGATTTATGGCGTCACATTAAGGGTTTACGAGAAATCAATAAAAACTTAATGTCCAGCCAGCCTGAGCTCAAGCTGGCTGGACACATGTATCTCCGCTGCGTGATGATCTACGGCCTTCGAAATATGTTCAAATTTTTGTGACGGGGACGATAATGATTTACTGAATTTGTGACGGAGAAACTTTGAGTAGTTTCAAAGATATTGATCATTTAAATCTTCCCATACAAACACTGCAGTAGGGTTACCAATAATGTCGGTTTTATGTAGGACTAAGTATGTTTTAAGGTGTTTTCTTTAATGGATGAAAATCCGTGTTTTGGTGATATTAATACGAACAACTGTAGGTATTTAAGGAGGAAGCGCTAAAGTAGCCCGCGAAATTCAAATTGTCTTGCGTTTTTTGCAATTTGCTGGTCAGTATTAAGTGGTACGTTGATTCAAATATGATTCGCGGTCGTAACAAATATGTATTTACAGAATTATAATCATTACAATCAGTAATACAACTTGTTAACTTAGTATAATCCCCAAATGTGAAGATTTCATGAAATAGTCATTCTTGGGGATTACTTGGTCTTAGAGAGTTGTGTTGAATTATTATGAATTATTATGTGCAAATGAAGTCGGTGGTCGTCATTTTAATCAAATATATAAACGGTGACAGCGAGCGCGATACGGTCTGCACAATTTTATTTTTAGTAATTTTGTCTATGGGAGTATCGCTGTCATTCTATTTTCTTTAGTAGAGTAATTGGCTGTGGTATTTTTATGCCAAAAAACCAATAAGAATCCACGATTCTGATAAGTTATCTGTAGTTGAAATTAAATAAATGGCCGCATCGATGTATCGTTCATAAACATCGATGTTGAAACTGGTAACATCGATGAAACATTGTTCTTAAGAACGATGTTTTCTCAGCGCCATCTATGAAAATCAAATACAAAGCAGGCGTGGCTGCTACCGGCCGATTAGTCGATTAAAAAAAATCCTTTATTTATGTAAAAATTATGGTCACCTCACAATATTAATGGATGTTTGTATGGGAAAACTTAAATGATCAATATCTTTGAAACTACTCAAAGTTTCTCCGTCACAAATTCAGTAAATCATTATCGTCCCCGTCACAAAAATTTGAACATATTTCGAAGGCCGTAGATCATCACGCAGCGGAGATACATGTGTCCAGCCAGCTTGAGCTCAGGCTGGCTGGACATTAAGTTTTCATTGATTTCTCGTAAACCCTTACATGTGACGCCATAAATCAAACGTTATTACTGTCACAAATTGCGTCACTAAATGTTAGTAAAGGAACCATATTCGAAAACGCTCCCGTTATTGAGATTCGGAAGTGCCAGCCAAAAGTTTTATACGTAAAATCAAGATGGCTGGACACAGATTTTTGCATTTTTCTACTAAACCGCTGTACGTATCACAAAACTTTTAGCTCGATGCCTGTCACAAATTTATGTGACGCCCGTTGATAAGCAAAATGTCGTCAAAATCACTTCCGTTACCGAGATTGAGAGACCAGCGAAAAGTGGTTTTTCAAGATGGCTGGACACGTTTTCGATCGATTATTTAAGATTCTGTTGCGTCACAAATTCTGAAATAAGGGTGTTTAGCCGTCACATAAAATGCCCTATTAACCTAGTTAAATGCGAGTTATTTTGAAGATTTGTCCAGCCAGCCTGTGTGACATTAGAAAACCACGTATCTAGCTTCTATTGGTTGTATTTGGTCAGTGGCGTGCACAGAGATTTCAGACAGGGTATGCACATAAAAATCGCGGCTGATTTTAATTTACTATTTAAACACACTTTGCCGCTAGCACAGGTCTCACATGTATAATTTTCCATTTTTTACAATAGACTTACTAAATAATTACTCGTCAATCATTAGCGTATAGCGCTAAGAAAAACAATATGGCGAAAAAAACTTTGTAATTTATTACGTTACGAACTAATTAGTCGGTCATTTAGTCAATCCGACTAAAAAAAGTCGACCCTCTGCAATTAACAATTAAGCGGTGCTTTTACGGGTTCTCAATTTAAACGGTTTGCAATGTAAGCTATGCTTCTAAAACTCCAACACGCTCACACTTTTTGACGCACACAGTCACATTTTTGGTGTGTACTACACGAGATGCGTTGTATGAAGAATAAGCAGTAGTATCTTTTGCTCACGGGAGCGCTGCCTGCGCGGGTGGCGGGTGTTCGCAGCTCCAACGAGTTAGTTCCAAAAAAGATGTCACTCAGGCTGGCTGGACAAATCTTCAAAATAACTCGCATTTAACTAGGTCAATAGGGCATTTTATGTGACGGCTAAACACCCTTTTTTTTTTAGGGATGGGATATCATCAAATGACCCCTCCCGCTCTGGGTGGAGCGGAAGGGAGTGTCAGACTCTTACTGACTAAAACCCATCCGTGTTCCTTCCTTAGCCCTTTATGTTCCGGGGCAGCGGTAGCGGTTTCGGACAATCCCGCTGCCCCGGCAGGCTTCGGCCCTGTCGGGGCCCTCCTTACCTGCTGATATCTCTTTGAGGCGCGCGTGGAACACATACGCGCCGTCCGGCACGGGCCTGGTCCTGATCGGACGGCGAGCTACCCATTACTCGCCGTCCGCAGGCCCGTGCCTACGGTGGCCGGGAGTCGTCACGCGGCTCCCGACGCCCGGGGCGTCTACCGCGGCGGCTGGGACGGGCGGCTCTCTCCGCTCTCTCCCTCGCCCATCCCGCCACCTCCTTCGCTAGCATGACTGCTTCGCAGAAGGAGGTGACTGCCTCCCACTCCCTCTCGCCCCGGACCATGACTTGGACCAGGGCCGGGCGCGAGAGGTCGCCGCCGCTGCTGATCGCCTCTACGAGGACACGGCGGTGCTCTGCCCAAGCGGGACAGACCTCCACCGTATGCTCCACCGTGTCCTCTGGGCGATCCTCGCAGTGGTGACACCCGGGCGTTTCCTCCCGCCTGATGATGTGCAGGAACCTCCCGAAACATCCGTGTCCGGTGAGGACCTGCGTCAGGCGGTAGGTGAGGACGCCGTGACACCTCTCTAGCCACTCCTCAAAGAGGGGCCTTACTGCCGCTATCGCGGCGTGCCCTGCGCTGGGTTGCAACAGTCGCGCTTTCCATGCCGCCATGAGATCGCGCCGGAGGTCCGTCCGCTCCGCAGCAATTTGCCGCGGAAGCGGGTTTTCCCCCCGGCGTAGTGCCTCCGCGCGCCACTCATACAGGCGCGCGAGGACTATCGCCTCCAGATCCCATGGCGGCAGTCCGGCAAGGAGGCTTGCCGCCTCGCCCGAGATCGTGCGGTACCCCCGTATTACCACCTACCACCTACCACCTTTTGGGGCGCGTTCAGGTAGTGGGCGGCTCGAAGCCGCAGTGAACGCGCCCGCACCGGGGCGCCATATACGGCCATGGACCGCACGACCCCCGCGTAAAGCCTCCGGCAGGAGGCGTTTGGCCCCTCAGGTTGGGCAGGAGCCGCTTGAAAGCGGCCCCAGCCCGTTCCAGTTCAAACGTCGGAAATGCTTCACGAAGTTCCACCGGCTGTCGAGGACGAGACCCAGGTATTTCATCGTCGTCTCGACGCCGATGTGAATCCCTCCTACCGTTAGTTGGGATCCCGATGGTGGCCCGTTCCGAAGCCCATGAAATGACATGGCTTCGGACTTGTGCAGAGCCACCTCGAGACCCAACTGCCGGATCCTCTCCACGACTATCGCAACCCCGCGTGTCATAACGTCGGCCGCCGCCTGATGCGATCTCCCCTGCGCCAGGACCAGCGTGTCGTCAGCGTAGCAAACTACGCTGACGCCATCAGGGAGGTCTGCCCGCAGCACCCAGTCGTAATCGATGTCCCACAGGAGCGGCCCCAAGACCGATCCCTGCGGGACACCGCATGACATCTCTCGCCGGTTCCATTCCCCATCGCGACCGGGGTAGATGACGGCTCTGTCCGTCAAATACGCCCCGACTACTCGACGGAGGTAGGTCGGCACTCTGTGATACCGGAGTGCCCCCCCAATGCAGCTCCAGGGCAGGGTGTTAAACGCGTTAGCGATGTCTAGTGACACCGCCACGACCACCCCACCCCGAGGCACCGCGTCCCCCGTCGTGAGGGCTCTCACGCGCATGATGGCGTCCACCGTCGAGCGCCCCTTGCGGAAGCCAAACTGGCTATCCGCAAGATCCGGCCCCGTCCTCACCAGGTGCCCGACGAGGCGGCCCGCAATCACTCTTTCAAAGAGCTTGCCGACCTCGTCGAGCAGCCCGATGGGCCGGAATGCGGACGGAGAGTCCGCAGGGCGCCCTGGCTTCCGAATGAGGACCAGCTTCCCCGTCTTCCAACGGAGTGGAAACTGGCCTCTCTCCATGCATGCGCTTAAGAGCGCCTCCAGTCGGGGTCCGAGAGCCGTCGAGGCCAGGGCCCAGGCTTTACCCGGCAAGCCGTCGGGCCCTGGGGCGGTATTTTTGGCCTTCAGCCTACCTACCGCCACTCTCAGATCCACCCCGGTCACTTCAGGGATGTCGTCGTCGTCCGCGTGGTCCGCTTCGGACACCGCAATTGGCGGAGCCATGGGCGGGGGAGTATGCTCCGCCCGTGAAGGGAACAGAGCGCTCACCACCTCCTCCACCAGCTGGGGGCGGAGACTATGCGTCAGCGGGGGGGCATTTTGTAAGGGCGCCCCCACGGATCTCCGTTAAGAGTCTCCACCATCTCCTCGCGGGCCGAATTCTTGGCCCGCTGAACAGCCTCTTGGAGGGCGGTCTTCGCCGCTCTGTACCCCTCGTACAGCTCCGCCTCCGTGGCTTCCGCATCCGGAGGGCGAATGCGGAGCCTGCGGTGCCTGGTGTACAGGTGTCGCGCGTCAACGCACGCCTTGCGTAGCGCCTCTACCTCCTGCGACCACCAGTACACCTGACGTCGGGCGCATCCTGGCCGGACTCGGGGCATTGCCACGTCACAAATCTCGGACATGGCCTCCCGGAACCACTCAGCCTCGTTGTCAATGTCGGCAGGCCTGTCTGGTGATGACACCCAGGCCTGCACGATTGAGGCTTCCAGGAGAAGCTCCCGGTCCAGCTGCTTCAGCGCCCACCGCGGACCATTCGGGGCCTGTTGGACCGGCGCGCTAGAGGTCTGGGCGGAGACGTCGATCCGGATATACCGGTGGTCGGAATAGGTCTCCACCTCCTCCATGACGCGCCAGTCAATGACATGCTGTGACAGAGCGGGGCTGGCGAACGAAATGTCCACCACGGACTCCCCCCGCATCCGCACACATGTAGGAACAGAACCCCGATTTAGGACGACCAGGCCTGTTTCCAGAGCCCAAACCTCCACCATCCTTCCCCGCATGTCCGTGTAACGGGAACCCCAGGCCAAATTTTTGGCGTTGAAGTCCCCGAGCACTAACACGGGGAAGGACTGGTTTCCGACGACGACAGTCAACTCTGTTAAAGAGTTGTGGAACTCGGCAAGAGTTCGGCTCGGAGAGAAGTACACTCCCACTACTACTATCTCTCCGAACCGTGCTGCTACGCACCCCTGTCCCTTCGTGACACCTTCGAGGGACGGGCGGCTAAACACCCTTATATCAGAATTTGTGACGCAACAGAATCTTAGATAATCGATCGAAAACGTGTCCAGCCATCTTGATAAACCACTTTTCGCTGGTCTCTCATTCTCGGTAACGGAAGTGATTTTGACGACATTTTGCTTATCAACGGGCGTCACATAAATTTGTGACAGGCATCGAGCTTAAAGTTTTGTGATACGTACAGCGGTTTAGTGGAAAAATGCAAAAATCTGTGTCCAGCCATCTTGATTTTACGTATAAAACTTTTGGCTGGCACTTCCGAATCTCAATATCGGGAGCGTTTTCGAATATGGTTCCTTTACTAACATTTAGTAACGCGATTTGTGACAGTAATAACGTTCGATTTATGGCGTCACATGTAAGGGTTTACGAGAAATCAATAAAAACTTAATGTCCAGCCAGCCTGAGCTCAAGCTGGCTGGACACATGTATCTCCGCTGCGTGATGATCTACGGCCTTCGAAATATGTTCAAATTTTTGTGACGGGGACGATAATGATTTACTGAATTTGTGACGGAGAAACTTTGAGTAGTTTCAAAGATATTGATCATTTAAATCTTTCCATACAAACACTGCAGTAGGGTTACCAATAATGTAGGTTTTATGTAGGACTAAGTATATTTTAAGGTGTTTTCTTTAATGGATGAAAATCCGTGTTTTGGTGATATTAATACGAACAACTGTAGGTATAAGTAGGAGGAATCGCTAAAGTAGCCCGCGAAATTCAAATTTTCTTACGTTTTTTGCAATTTGCTGGTCAGTATTAAGTGGTACGTTGATTAAAATATGATTCGCGGTCGTAACAAATATGTATTTACAGAATTATAATCATTACAATCAGTAATATAACTTGTTAACTTAGTATAATCCGCAAATATGAAGATTTCATGAAATAGTCATTCTTGGGGATTACTTGGTCTTAGAGAGTTGTGTTGATGAATTATAGATTATAATTCTGTAAATACATTTTGTTACGGCCGCGAATCATATTTTAATCATCGTACACACGGCTACACATCAAGCTATACATTTCCAGTTTGAGTTGACCTCACATTGTATAGGGTTTTCGTACAATTAGAAGTCAGCTTATACTGGTTATGTATAGCTTGATGTGTAGCCGTGTGTACTGTTAGGGTTGATGGAGGAACATCAAAGGAAAGACTGTTCTAAGGATTTTAATAATACGTTTATTAATCCTTTTATTTATATATTGGAAGGTGTGTTTACTAATATTATGTGAGACGTGTGATCCCACACAAGGCTAATAGAGGAGTAGAGTCACTATGCGAAAGTAAGGATTTCGGTCAAGTGCTAAGGGCGGGCACGGATACATAAATAATACTTATGAGTTAGAATGAGATAGACGATAGTGTTGAAGTAGGATTGATTTGTTTTTGCTATACTCCAACATGTACGACTTAATACTGACCAGCAAATTGCAAAAAACGTAAGAAAATTTGAATTTCGCAGGCTACTTTAGCGCTTCCTCCTTAAATCAATAGAAGACAAAAGTGTAGAAGTGAACAAGGGGGGGGGAGGGGTAATTTTTTGATGTTATTGCTTATTTACGTGCAGATACCTACTCTTTTTAGTAGGTAGGTATTGGTGTTTTTCATGGTAAGTACATAGGTAGATATTGTGTCAGGATAACTAATGCTCGAAGGTATTTAAATGAAAAAATAATGTTTGCTGTAAATAAAATCACATTTATTGATTTGTACTTTTTATTGAGCGTTTCAAATGACGACAATCAACTCCATTTGCGCTTCAGTAACCCCCGCCTTGTACCACAACGTTGTTTTTACCGCCGCCCTAAATGTTTGAAGCGCAAATGAAGTCGGTGGCCGTCATTTTAATCAAATATATTAACGGTGACAGCGAGCGTACGGTCTGCACAATTTATTAATTTATTTATATATTTTATGTAATTTTGTCTATGGGAGTATCGCTGTCATTCTATTTTCTTTAGTAGAGTAATTGGCTGTGGTATTTTTATGCCAAAAAACCAATAAGAATCCACGATTCTAATAAGTTATCTGTAGTTGAAATTAAATAAATAGCCGCATCGATGTATCGTTCATAAACATCGATGTTGAAACTGGTAACATCGATGAAAGATTGTTCTGAAGAACGATGTTTTCTCAGCGCCATCTATGAAAATCAAATACAAAGCAGGCGTGGCTGCTACCGGCCGATTAGTCGATTAAAAAAAAATCCTTTATTTATGTAAAAATGATGGTCACCTCACAATATTAATGGATGTTTGTATGGGAAAACTTAAATGATCAATATCTTTGAAACTTCTCAAAGTTTCTCCGTCACAAATTCAGTAAATCATTATCGTCCCCGTCACAAAAATTTGAACATATTTCGAAGGCCGTAGATCATCACGCAGCGGAGATACATGTGTCCAGCCAGCTTGAGCTCAGGCTGGCTGGACATTAAGTTTTTATTGATTTCTCGTAAACCCTTACATGTGACGCCATAAATCAAACGTTATTACTGTCACAAATTGCGTCACTAAATGTTAGTAAAGGAACCATATTCGAAAACGTTCCCGTTAGCGCTCTTACGCACTAGCGGTTAAACCGCTGGGGAGGCTAGCCGCTTTTCCAGTTTACTATGCAATTTTGTGACGGTTAAGTGCGTACAATCATAAGCGGTTGCATATTAAAATGGAAAAGCGGCTAGCCGCGCGGTTATCCGCCCCCGCGGTTAACCACTAGTGCGTAAGAGCGCTTATTGAGATTCGGAAGTGCCAGCCAAAAGTTTTATACGTAAAATCAAGATGGCTGGACACAGATTTTTGCATTTTTCTACTAAACCGCTGTACGTATCACAAAACTTTTAGCTCGATGCCTGTCACAAATTTATGTGACGCCCGTTGATAAGCAAAATGTCGTCAAAATCACTTCCGTTACCGAGATTGAGAGACCAGCGAAAAGTGGTTTTTCAAGATGGCTGGACACGTTTTCGATCGATTATCTAAGATTCTGTTGCGTCACAAATTCTGAAGTAAGGGTGTTTAGCCGCAGCGGGATTGTCCGAAAGGGCAGCGGGATTGTCCGAAAGGGTTACCGCTGCCCCGGAACATAAAGGGCTAAGGAAGGAACACGGATGGGTTTTAGTCAGTAAGAGTCTGACACTCCCTTCCGCTCCACCCAGAGCGGGAGGGGTCATTTGATGATTTCCCATCCTTAAAAAAAAAAGGGTGTTTAGCCGTCACATAAAATGCCCTATTGACCTAGTTAAATGCGAGTTATTTTGAAGATTTGTCCAGCCAGCCTGAGTGACATTAAAAAAGTTATAGATGGCGCGAAGCTAAATTACCATGTTCTTTTTTTTTCATTATAGTTATCATTTAGATGGGCATGTATGTATGGGACTACAGGGTATGCAGAGCTTATTTGCATGTATGGAGTGCACGCCACTGTATTTGGTTCTATTTGTTGTAAGTAAACGAAATAAATTATGCATGAATCGGTTGAGGTTATGCACGTGTAACTCGACCACAGTGAATAGAAAAAAGAAAAATACCATAGACATCGACATCTAGACATCCTTATATCAGAAAGGATTTTGACGTGCCTCGAGCGCCAACGACTTGATATGAAGTAGAAGGATTACATTTGGAGACAAATAGGGATGTGCCTTCTAGAACACACGTCTAATAAATTTACAATTCTTTTCTTTTATTATGGGAAATATATCCAGGTTTTCATATTGATTTTTTTATGAAATAAAACAAAATTGGCGCAGTGGTTAAGCGATTGACTGCTGCGCAGCATGTCGCGGGTTCGATTCCCGCACGGAACAAATATTTGTACGACCTACAAGTATTTATTCCGGGTCTGGGTGTTTTATCTATATATGTATTTACAAAAAAAAAAATGTATATAAGTAGTTTATCAGCCATCTCGTTACCATAACACAAGCATTAGGTTGCTTAGCTTGGGACTAAATGGCATTGTGTGAAATGTCCAAGGATATTTATTTATAATTTATTTATTTATTAAATATGAAAATACGGTATCAGTTTTTATTTAGCTTCGTAAATTGGTGAATAATCATTAATTTCAACTTATAATATTTTTTGTGAGGGGCCCGTGGCTAAATAATAACAGCCGCACAGGTCGATCGATCAGGTTAAGCTACGCTTGCCGCGGTTGGTCTGTGGATGGGTGACCATCTTTACATATCGAGACCCCTCAGGCCCTCAGTGCCTCGGAAAGCACGTTAAGCCGTTGGTCCATAGGACATTTTGTCGATAGGACATTAATCCCATCCCTAAGTTTTACTATACGTTATACATTTGTAGCGTAGCGCTGGAGGACACATCGCGTATTATATAGATGGGCGTCGATAATGTTGGACTAATATACAACATCCCTTGCTTATCTGAAATTAAAATTAAGAACTGATAAACACCTTCACTTTTTTCACTGTGTTATGCTTAGCGTTCCGAATAAGTTAAAGTTAAATAGTTGTAGTCATATTTAAAATTAAGTTTTCTTGTAAAAAATCACAGATCAACAGTAGTAAAATGTAATAACATCACAGTGCAGTAAGTACTAACATATTATATAGTAGGTAGGTAGGTTCTACTGTTTTTTTCTAATCTGATTTAAAAAATCACAAATGTGTAAATTGGTAAGTAAGTAGGTAGCTACTTACCTACCTAACTCATCGATAGAATCGTTAAACGTAGGTAGGTAGATATTTGAAGAATGGCATAGTGGACACTTACTTAGAGCAATTTAAAGTTTATTTAAACATTCAGTTCAAATTAGTTTGATTGAAAAATTAAACCTACCACTTTAACTTTTCAATCAAACTAATTTGATTCGTGACTGTACCAACTTTTAAAGACAATAATATGCTAATAATTTTAGAAGGTTGTTGGTATAATGTATTGCGCGGCCGCATTTTTATAACATTCTAGATTTGGTCGGGTTACCACGCATAAATACTTTTTTTAGTTTATTTCGTTAATGAATCAGTGTACAAGTCTGAAATTTCACCGGTATATGTATAATGAATAAAACTTTTTTACAAAAAAAAAAACAACCGACTTCCAAAAAAAACGTTTTTATTTTTTACTTTTTAGTGAGAGTTTGTTATTTATCTAAGTTACAATAGGCTAACGTCAACTGCTCATCACCTTTTACAAAATATTGCTTTTCCCAATGCTGGGACGTTAATTGTTGAGGAGTTCTCCTGGTAAGAACCAGGAGAACTCCTCAACAACCATTCACCATAAGCATTGTGACGAGCATAAATTGCTTAGCAACCATATTAAAGTAATCGAATCGCAATCCGTAAAATATTTATCATTGAGTAGTTCCGATGGCCGTCTGTGGTCTTCATCATCAGCTCCACTTTACCAAATGATGATTTTGAGAGCAAATGCTCAAGTTACTCTAAAAAATATCCAAATCGCTATAGGTTCGCCAATAAAATTTGAGGGTTTCCCTCGATTTCCCTGGGATCCTATCATCAGATCCTGACCTGATGATCATGGGACCACTTGGGAAGTATACCCTTTCAAACAAAAGAAAAATTTTCTAAATCGGTCCAGGCGTCTTCGGGAAGTCGGGGAACATACATAAAAAAAAAAAAAAGATTCCGACGAATTGAGAACCTCCTCCTTTTTTTGATAATAACTTGAACAAGTTCAAGAATTGTGTGCCCGCCTGTACCAATCCAATAAGGGTACAACACTGAAAATTTTAGAATGTTATCTGTTTATACTGCACGGCCGCTTTTTTGCAGCTATTCAAACTTGCTCGGTTTATCCATGTATTTAGGTTGTTCTGGTATTTTTAATATATCTTTTTAATTATTTAGCGTAATGAGCTGAAATTTTACATGTGAATAGTTGCATTAATACACTAAATATCTGAATATGTTTCATTTTGCTTTTCCATTAAAAAGTCCTACAATCGGATGTCAAACAATTGTTAGTTTAGTCGTAGTAAATTATGCCATTGCTCATTAATTACTAACGGCCGCTTTCAATATTCGATCGATAATCCAGAATTGAATTTTCCTTTTACAAATAAAGTAAGATGAATCATAAAGCCTGTTTTCCTTGTCCTCTCAATGTCCCTTAGACCTTGGCCAGGACATATTTATATGGAAATGCGACAGTTAAAGAGGGGTCTAAACTGTTAAAACTTGTTGTACAGCGCCCTTATTTCAGAGTTTGTTGATGAAATGGAGAACTTTTTGACAACTTTCTACTTGTATTGATCGTCATTGTTTAGACTTTAGAGAACTCGGTAGCTTCAAATGTCGGATAGTCTATTTTGTCTATTTGGGAATTTATAAAACAAAAAATATTAACTGACCTAAAAATAATCGTGACCGAAAGAATTACCACATAATCCTTAGTTTGATCTCTCTAAAGACATTTATAGTATAATATTTAATATGGTGGTGACCGTATCTTCTCGTGACCCAAGGGCTGGCTTTTACCTTGTCCAGAAAATAAGAATTGCCATACGTGGTAATGCCGCCAGTCTCTTGGGTACATTACCAGTCGACAGTGATACGGATAAATTTTTCTTGGATTCTTAAGAATCCAGATTTTATCTGATCCTTCGATTGATGTTGAATCTGAATTTCAATATGTCGATCTCGCCTCCGAATCCAAAAAAAAAAGGGATTGGTCATAAATTTGCGTCCTCCTTAACGTTTTGTTTCAAGCATTCGCAGTAAAAGTACGTCAGTGATATTAATGAGTAAAATCGTGCTTATTTTATTAAAGCTATCTATTTTATGTATAATCACAAGATATTGCATACACAGTAACAATTAAATGCGAAGTCGCAACGGGAAAGTATTTTAAAATAATATACGTAGAGGTTAAAAACTTAAAAAAAGTTTTGTTGAATAGTAACGGAACGTCACTCGTCAGTCAATCAACACGGAGCGTCCGTTCGGTTTCGATAGTCGACATTGAAAAATTATTATCATTCACGCACGAGTTTGTTTGTTTCTTCGAAAGATAATTGTGCAGGACAGCCGATCGCATAGTTTTAAGCTTGAGTAAAATAGTTATAGGCACGTGTTATTTTTATCTTTGGGCAACAAATAGGTACCATAATATAGATAATAACCATTTTTAGAAAGTAGATGATGCCAGATGTTTGAGACCCTACGGCTTTCGGGAACTTTGGGTCACATAATTGTATTTCTGCTTATTGCCGAGCGTCGTAGTAAAGTTCATAGTTTTATTAGTTGCTTAATGTTTTGTTAGTTGATCCCAATCCGATAACTGAGCTAATACTTCAAGATCACTATCACTTGAAAATATTTCCATTTTCACGTTTTTGCACAGTACAATCGGTCAATATTTGAGGATCGCAAATAAAGATCAATAACGTTCAAAAATAGATTTGTCAAAATCAGAGATCGGATATAGAATACGGATAGCTGTCACTTTCATACAAAAAAAAAAACAAAAAATCCGATCCGTCCTCCCAAAGAAGGATTGAAAAAAAAAGATAGGCATATCGAGTTTTCGATCGGTTATTGAAATACTAAAAGTAGGAAATGGATTCAAATATCAATCTCGACCAGCAAATTAAGGATTGGGATTGAATATAGAAAGCGGCCGTAAGAGCACATAAATGAAACTTGGCAAGACATTGTAGACCCTTACAAGATACAAATAAACGTTTTAAGTTAGGCTCTAGAGTTCCTATTTTGGGTATTTGGACCTAAAAACGTTATTTTACTTTACGTGTATACCTTATGAACGGTATGTTGTTTTCAAATTCTGTTTTCACAAACATTACACACAAATTCACAGCAACGTGCGTAAAAATTACAACTCTGCACTACACCGTTTTATATGATTTTCATCAAATAGCCAAACGTCAGCGCAGCGGAAACTTAATTATTTTCGCAGTTATATGACACACAAATTTCATTTAAACATACACATTTACCTCTCGTTACACACTAATTATAGAATGTTTTTTTTTTGTACGTCCATAGAAAAAAAAAGTGATAGAAATAGAAAGAAACAGTTTTTATTGAATAGCTTCCCAATGGTTGGATGCACCAATTTGTACTTACCATACACAATTACACGACGTCATACATTAAATATCTGCTAAACAAAAATTTGGAAATTCGACAATTTTCCGCTGTGACTACGCACACGCCCGCATGTTGTATAGCTACTCCTTCTCAAAGAAAGGAGGCCTGTGTCCCAGCAGAGAAAATGTGTATAGGCTGATTATGCAAAAAAAAACTAAAGTCTTTATTTGATACATACCTGATGACAATATTTATTTGTTAACACTAAAATAAAATTGCTTTTTACAGACTCCTCATCAGCTAGCTGCTGGAAACTCGCAAGCACCTCCTATCAATTCACCTTCTCCAAGTGGTGGTGAGGTTTCTGGGGGAGCTCAGCCACCCTACAGGCCGCCTGGGGTTTCAACAACACCAACAAGACCAACACAATCTTATGGTCAACGACCGTACCCACAGAACCAGTATCAAGGACAGTACCAAGGTGCACCAGGTGTTTACCCCCCACAACCAGGGTATGGACCACCTAGTCAAGGATATGGGCCTCCTAATCCTCCTCAACAACCACAGGGTTACCCCCCAAACTCAAACTATGGTCCTCCTATAACAACTTCACCTAGTAACTATCCGCCATCAACACACCCAGGCCCAGGTTATCCTCCATCATCGGCACAACAGCCCTACGCCCCGCCTCCTGGCAGTCCTGCTGCTGCTGGAACTCCTTACCCTGTACGTGGAGCAACACAACCAGCTTATACTGGGAATTCAGCTTATCCACCATCACAAACTGGCTCAAATTACTCTAATGTTGGGGTTAGTACTTATAACAATTCTACTGGATCGCAACCTCAACCCTACCAATCGCAACCTTTCCCCAATACTACACCTACATCAGCTTATAGTACGACACCCACATCACAGCCAAATCGTTCACCTCAACCTCCGCCTACTGGTTATTCATCGCAAAATCCGCCAACTTCAGGTTATGGATCTCCATCCGCGCAATCCCCAACATATAATTCTAATTCTCATGGAAATAACGCACCTCCTACTTCCGTGGCTTCTGGGGCACCATCATCGAGTGGCCCACCTGGCCAACAATATCCCCCTCCTGGACAAGCGTCACCTTACCCTCCAGCGACTCAGCCTACTTACTCTAATCCATCATCTCAACCTGGAAGCCCTGCGCCATCTGTTTCTACAGCCCCACCTCCACAAGCGTCATACCAACAAAATCCCCAAAACTATCCTCCAGCAGGAGGTGGTTATCCCCCACACGCTTATCAGCAAGGATATCCCCCAGCTCAATATCCTCCCTCTCCGTACCCATATGCTCGTGCACCAACACCTGGTGCCCCTCCTCCCGGTGCTCCACAACCTTATCCAGGATATGGGTTCCAACCACCTACACAACAGTAATAGATAAGGCTACTGTAATGTTATGCTTCACTATTTCTTAATTTAAAATAATTCAAAATATTTTTTATTATAAATATATATACCTACTTGGCATAGGCAAATCTTTAATGAAAAAAAAAAAAAAAATTTTTTTTCGTTTGTTGTACCTATCTAAGTACTAACATGGTTTACAGCCTCTCGGTTCCCACATGTGACTGAACGAGCGCTATTTTTTTCTGGCAAAACTGCCGGTTTGCCATTGTTTTTAGTCTACGTGGTCCGTAACAGTGGTAAAGCTGACTTACTGATAGTATTGTTAACAAGGCATCTTAAATGATATTAAAATGGTTCTGTACTGATAGGCCTTTTATTGTTGATCAAAATATACGTAGTTAAATCGAAGATCATAATTGCCGTAGGCGCCCAAGAACTTGGAGCTTGATAGTATTTGCCTTGCACGAGCATTGATATGGCGACACAACAGTTTTTAAGAAGTTGCGTACCATCTTGTCATGCAAGTCAAGAAGGAAATGCCGCGGTTGTGTGTACTGTCCATGCCATATACCCCCGTTTTGCCGGTCCTTCGGTTCAGAAATCAGGTTATCGAACAAGTGTCATTGTCGATACGATAGTGAATCGTATGTTTGTGAATAGCTATGCAGGAATTTTATGTGACTAATTTGCCCCATCAAAATCAATTAGTGGGATACAGCGGACTAACAAATTGTGAGAAATCCACTTTGTCCCACTGGTGGGGCAAAGTAGAATAATCCAATAAGTAAGGGTTTAGTTGAGTCGTTCCCGCTGGTTAACACTAACCACGAGTATTAACCAGCGGGAACGACTCTCCTACTGGGAATGGGTCGTTCCCGCTCGTTAACACTATTAACGACTGGGAATGTTTTGTTCCACTCGTTAACAGTGTTGAAGGACGCGACATTTTTTTCCCAATCATTCATCCCTCGTCCCGCGTCTATAGTCTGACTTTTAATTAGCTGCAGTAAAATGACAGCTTATGTGTTACTTAAATGACTGAAATTGGCGTCTTTTTGTTTTTTCACGGCCATCAACCAAATCTTGTTTTTCTAGTACAGAATAGTGTAACAAACGAAACTTATTTGACATGCATATCTCTAAACACAGTCCGAAATGAGTTATTAAGAAGTGTCATTTTACTGCAGCTAATTAAAAGTCTGAGTATAGTTGGAGTAAGGGTAAAGAAAAGAGAAATGAAACAAAATATAATAAGGTTATTGAAGGTGCTATAACGACTAAAAATGTTTTGTTCCACTCTTTAAGTGTTAACGACGGGGTATTAACGAGCGGGAACGACCGATTTATAGCTAGCGATGTCGCTGCGTTGATAATTATATTTGAAATGTAAACTTGTGCACACACTACCAAGCTCATTTCCAGTTTTAGTTGACCTCGCATTGTAGGTATAGGCATTTCATACAATGTAAGGTCAGCTCAGCTTATTCTGGAAATGTATAGCCTGATATATCTTCGTGCGTACCACATTTAAATAAAATTGGCTCATCTTTTTGAGAGCTAAGGCCTTCGTAAGTGCATGAGTGAACGGAACTGGTCAAGTTGGCTTTGACAGTTTATCACTGCTGCATGCGTCCTCCGACTAAGGAAATAAAGCTTCAGCAAACACGATTTTAGTGGTATGTATGGTTAACACTTGCGCTAATTTAAGTATGTCTAGGTGATTCTCTTAATTAAGACTAAACTTAGAACATGATGAATTCAATAAAAAATATTTCCGTCAAAATGTATTTCATTACTTATTTATTATCCTAAATAATCACTTGGTTTGTCAAACAACCTGACACACAAACCGACGAAATGTTCACTTAGCATTGTAATCCAGACCATAAAAAGGAAATGATACTTATTTTCGTAACAGTTATAAAGGGTGTTTTTTAGGGTTCCGTACCTCAAAAGGAAAAAACGGAACCCTTATAGGATCACTCGTGTGTCTGTCTGTCCGTCTGTCACAGCCAATTTGCTCCGAATCTTATGGACCGATTAAGTTAAAATTTGGTACACATATGAATCTCTGTGACCCAAACACAGACGTGTAACGTAAATAAATGAGTTTTGAAAATGGGAGTCATTTTTGAGGGGTAAATAGACAATTTAAAAAAAAAGTTTCGCAATCTGTACCGTGTGACATATCAAATGAAAGGGCTTACCGTGAGGATCTCAAATATATTTTTTTCATAATTTTAAAATAAATTGTATTAAAGTTATTTAAGACAATAGACGGAAATTTACCATTCCCCCCCCCTTATCTCCGAAACTACTGAGCCAAATTTTTTTTTTTAATACAGAAAATAGTTCTATACCTATAGATTACAGGAAAATTAATAAGAAGTCTATGATCTTGAAACAACATGGTAAATCTCTTAATATAGTGCGTACAAACTTACATTTTCAGTTGGAATGTATGGGAGAACATGTTTTTCAACTACAATGTTAAGTTTGTTCTTGGGATAAATTCATTCCAACTACGGAACCCTTCATTGTGCGTGGTCCGACACGTACTTGCCCGGTTTTTTTTAGACGCGGATAACTTTAAATTGGCAACATTGTTTTCTGTGACAGCCGATTTGACAGTTCTACGTCAATTTGAGGTTGGTTTGGTTTGGCAATTCATCATGGATAGACTCATGCCGGAGCAACGGTTGCAAATTGTTCAAATATGTCTTTAAAAATGATGATGGTCAAAACTTTACAGTCAATGGTGAGCAGCACAGAGACATGATAGCAAACTTTTTGTCCCTCAGTCGGATGGATGGCATTAATGTGGCAGACAGGTTCAGCAGGTTTCAGCAGGACGGTGCTACATGCCACACATCGCACGATACCATTAATTTACTGAAAGAAACGTTTGACGAACGATTAATTTCACGAAATGGACCTGTTAACCGGTCACCTCTTTCATGCGATTTGGCGCCTTTAGATTTTCTCTGGGGATATGTAAAGACGCATGTCTACGCCGACAAACCAGAAACAATTGAGCACTTAGAAGCCAACATTCGACGCGTCATTGCTGAAATACAGCCCGATTTACTGAGAAGAGTATGTGAAAATTGGACATCCAGATTACGTCATGTACGCGCGAGCCGCGGCGGCCACATGCCCGAAATTATATTCAAACATTAATGTCAGAAAATCATCTCTCAAATAAAGCCAATTTCATGCATATTATAAACATTTTTCTGTTCTTTATTTCAATTTAATGTTCGCCGCCTCTACAAAAAACATCCTTTAGAAGCTCCGGGGCGTGTTACTACGTTCAACCATTCAAATTATAATTTAATTGCTGAACGTAGCATACGCTCTGAACGCGATCAACCTCTTTCTATTAGCCTACAACTTTAGAGCGTATTATACGCCCAGTTTAACTTCTATTTGTGTATAGTATTACTTCTTTTCCTATGATTAAATTACGAATTTTAATTTTCTTCAAAAGTAACGGACTGTTCCTCAAAGGGTTGGATAGAATCGTCATAATATTCCAACGGTAAATCCTCATGATATGGTTGGGTAGGAAAAGCGGGTGGTGTCGTGTGTTTCTTCAATGGAAGCACTGTGTCAAATAAATAGCACATTGCACCCGTTTCGCCCGGTATTGCTACACCTAATGTCCAGATCACATTGTGCTTTGTGTTTATACGTAGAATTTTCACGCCACGTAGTATCCGCCATCTAAAAAGAAATATTCAATTATTAACAGAAATCATTTAAAGATCCATGAGGCTTGCTGGATCTGGTTTGAAGCTCGAAACAGTAATGATAGCTCAACTGTCACTAATGACCAGTGATCAGAGTAGGTAGATTGAATTGGGGTCATTGATCCGAAACGTATATATTAATATGGACATTCCTCCGGAATTGGTTGAAAAAAAAAACCGGAATTGTAATAACATAACACAATCAGCCTATAATGTTCCCACTGCTGGGACACGGGCCTCCTCTCTGAGAGGGAGTGGGCCGTAATCCACCACGCGGGCCCAGTGCGGTTTGGTAGATGTCACATGTCTTCGAATTTTTGGTTCTAGGACATGCCGGTTTCCTCGCGATGTTTTCATTCACCGTTTGAAGGGCAATGGTGATGAAATAATTTACACAAAGTAAACCGCCTGTCTGGGAAATTGTAATAAAATGAGAAAATTAATTTAGTTTTGATACCTTCCTTTAATGATAAATGATTTATTTTCTGTAAGTAGGTTTGTACAAACACTTTTACACGTCAATCATATTTTTTTAAACTAGATGAGTTCGGCGTTTCCTATCTGACTATTCTGAGAAGAAAGGCCGAAACAAACTCAGAGGTCACAGTCTCTTTTAAAGTCCAGACATAATCTTGGTCAGATCATGTGAAGACTATGTAGATTGGTGTCTGAAATGGTCTTTTGAGGAAAGAACCACACAGATTGAGCGGACCTGTCCAGTCAGTGCACGCATTTGTCAAAAATCGTGCAGCTCAACTCAGAACTTAAGGAGCTCAACGTTAAATTTTGAATTGAGTAGTAATAATATCACTACCAACATTAATAATATTTAATTGCATCCGGAAATACCGTAATTACTTTCCGGGAAAATGGCTTATCCATGTTGTTTTTTCTGTGGGCATTTATGATACAAGTACCAAAAATCAATCTACCTACTCCGATCACTGCTAATGACTAATGAGACAATTATTTTTTCTATTATAACCGATCTCTAGGAGATTAACCTTTTGAGGACAATCGTTTCCGTGTCCTCCACGCCACGTCTTTATTAGAAGACTAGCTTCTGCCCGCGACTTCGTCCGCGTGAAATTTCACCCTCCCCCCATTCACCCTCTTAGGAGTGGAATTTAAAAAAACCCTTTCTTAGTCGATACCTATATACACTTCACAAAGAACACACTCTCCAAATTTAATGTCTCTATGACCAGCGGTTTAGGCTGTGCATTGATATAATCAGTCAGACAGGATCACAGGACTTTGAATTTTATATTAGATTATAAAAGTAAACCTAAGTAACTACCTAATAAAAAAAAAAAAACTTAATAACAGAAAATAAAATACCTACCTAAGTACCTAAATAAACCTATTTCTGATGATAACTAATCTAAGCTCAATAAATAAGCAAAATCCCTAAAAACTAATATCTATACGAATGACTAATCCTACCTAACAGTTTTATAAAATAACCTACGGTCACTACGTACACTATCAAATATACTACCCATACTTTAAAATTAAAATCTATACCTACGACTTATAAAAATAAACCTAAATAACTCTACCTTAAAATGTACTTAGTAAAAACTAAAAGGAATAAAAAGGTCGCACTGAAAAGCACGGTTTAGAATTGCAAGTAGCAGTTAAAACATACAATTTATAGAACGCTAATAAGAACGAACGCTCGCCACTCGACACGTCCGTTCAAATCAAAGTTCAAAAAATTTATGATGCGCGCGCTCAGACTCCGGTGCAAGCCAAATTCAACCTTCAGCACTACATTTACAGTGCGGGTGACGTAACCTACGACAAACTTATTATTTGCGGTTGGTACAGTAATCGGGTCTAGGGATCGAACCGCAAAATTAAGTTTGTTTTTTATTGTGTATACTTTTCCGGGATAAAAAGTACCCAGTGTGGTGCCCAGGATATTAATGAATAATTATACCAAGTTTCATCGTAATCGGACCGGTACTTTTTGCGTGATGCCTGAACAAACAGACAGACAAAAAATTTGTTAATCACATTTTTGGGTTCGGTGTCGGTCTAGTAACACCCCCTGCCATTTATTTTTTTGATATCTTCAATGTACAGAATTTTCACTTCTACAGATTTATTATAAGTATACAAGATGTTGATTTGCATCCTAGTCAAATTCAAGGACGTAATTATGCTAATGATTCTCGACCCAAATCAACAATAAAATGAGTAGGTATTTTTTTATTTTTTTTTTCTTATTTACGGAAATCCGTAAGTGTGAACCAGCCGTATTTAAACACGGCCCGTCTGTTACTAGCCCTATAACCGCGCTTTCACACACAAACAAACGCAAATAATACATACACAACGCATACGCAACGATCATTAAATAAATTCGTAGGAAATCTATCCCATCCCCCAATCACGGTGCGGGTACTCTCCCGCGCCGCTCCTAGACTCGCCCCCGCGGCCCCGCCGCCCCGGAACTAACAGTGTGTTTGAAGTCGCCGAAGCGTTCGTGCGCGAATTCCGCTTCGCGGTACATCATTGAGACGTACGTACAAAGTGCAAGGTGACGGACAATTACTCAAATGTCGAGTTGGTGGAGATGGTCCGTCTGTATGCCATCAGTGGAGACAGCCTATGTGGAGCCATCCGGATGTTCGTGGAAATGTTTCCCGATCGGGAACCCCCGTCACAGAGCGTCATGCTGGCTGCTACGCAGAGACTGCGGGATCATCGGCAGTTTGACGTTCCCCGGCATACTCAAGCTCGCGGCAGCGTAAGCCTGCCTGTCGCCTTGCAGGAAGACATCCTGGAATACTTCCAGCGAGACCCACGGGCAAGCATGCGGGAGGCTGGTCAACGCTTTGGAGTGCAACACACTACCTACAGTGTGGCGCCTACTGAAACGTGAGCTGCAACACCCATTCCACTACCGCAAGGCACAAGACATTCACCCAGGTGATAATGCCGTGCGGATAACATTTTGTCGCTGGTTGCTGGAACACCAAGACGCCAACATCCTGTGGACGGACGAGTGTTTATTTACTCGAGTTGGCGTCTACAATGTTCATAACGAACATTGGTGGGCTCACCGCGACCATAACCCGCACGTAACCAAACGGCATGCGTTCCAAGTGCGGTTTGGATTGAATTTGTGGGCTAGCATAATAGGGGAACACGTGCTTGTATTTCATCGATGGGTACTTCAACAGTGCCACATACCTGGAGCTGTTGCGTCACGTTGTCGAGATGTTGGAGGATGTTCCCCTGGCACTCCATCGCAACCTTTACTACCAGCAGGACGGTGCTCCACCTCACTATGGTCGGCAAGTACGCGAGTACTTGACCGAAAGTTTTGGTGACCACTGGATCGGTCGCGAAGGACCTGTGGCCTGGCCTCCGCGTTCTCCGGACCTGACGCCTCTAGACTTTTATTTGTGGGGAGACGTTTACAAGGAGGAAGTGACAAGTGTAACACAATTACGTGCAAGGATCATTAGTGCTTTCGACACTTTAAAAACGAATGTGTTAGTGTTACGTAAGCTGAAAGAAAACCAGCTACGTCGTTCTCGATTGTGCGAAGAGTGTGATGGTGGCCACTTTGAACAATAACTCCGGGTAACATAAGTAGGTAATTTATTTATTTGTACATTTTGTAAATACGTTGTTAGCTTAATCAATTTTATTAGTGTAAATAAGTTGATTTCAAATTTTTAACTACGACAATAATACCTAATAGTCGAAAGTATACCACGTACTTACTCTTTCCATTCCATCAAACGTAGAAAACATTTTTAGACTTAGTAGTAGATCGGTACACCAACTAAGGTAGGTATTATTGCCGGTCCTAAGCCCTTTAAGTAGGAAGGAAAATTTCAAATCAACCAATTTAATCCACAAATAAAAACAAAATCACTACGAAAACTTTAGGTTGAAGGCTATAGCAAAACTAACATTGTATTAATCATCTGATAACAGGTCAGTGAACTTTTCTTTGGCGCACTAGTATTAGTGTCATTAGTAAGATTTCCGTATTCCAATGATGCCCAAAAATGAGTTAAAATATTATCAAGCGAAATTCATGACAATAATGTAGGTGATTTTCGAAATAAAATTAGGTAAATAAAAATTATTGCTACCGGTCATTGCTCGGTCGCGCGACGCGCGCGCTAGTAGGTATTTCGTAGAATCGAATCGTAGGTAAGACGTCGACACTCACGCACACAGCTGCATTGTCGCTGTGTGAGTAGTCGGGTGATTCTGTTTTATTTGTATTAAATTAAGGGTTTCATTCTGAAATACTGTTAAATTTCAACAACAAAAAAAGCAGCGCTTACTAGTTATTGCCCCCTACCGTACTTCTATTGATAATGTTTATGTCTTTTATGACAACCTCCTGAAATTTGACGAGGATGCAAATCAACACCTTGTATACAGGATGAAATTGAATACATGCGACAAATCGAAATGGGAGATTGTACTCATCATTATGAACAACTTTTACTATAGGACTAAACCTGAAATCGCGAAAAAAAAAAACAGCTGTACCCTACATTTATGTTCGCATAACTCGTCAAAATGTAGGGAACAGCTGTTTTTTTTTCGCAATTTCAGGTTTGGTCCCATAGTAAAAGTTGTTCATAATGATGAGTACAATCTCCCATTTCGATTTGTCGCATGTATTCAATTTCATCCTGTATAGACAATATCTAATCATAACGATTATTACATTAAAAAAATACATAAACAAGTGCTTTGTGCGTATTCTTACTATTGCCTAAAACCCTAAACTTAAATTTTTATTTCAATAGGGGCCTTTGTATATTATTATGTAAGCAACGGCGGCGGTAAATAACCTGTCGTCTGGCCTTCGCAGACCTTGGAGGACTAAATAACCCCAAAAAGAGCGACGGCAGTGCCGTGGGAAAGTGCTGCTGCAAAATCTCCCAAACCCCTTTTTAAATATGAAAAAGTCTAATAATGAGGAATGCGATATGTCATGCGATCCGGCTAACCCCCGGCTCTGGTACCCGGCCAGAGAGTGTGAAATTGGCTACCGAAGACTACGTGGATGTGGGTAACCAGGCGTCTACGTCAGTGAATGTTACTGGAAAACGATTTGTTCAGCAAGCTTTCCACCCTAGTTTGTTTATGAGTAGACCAAGAAGTCAATCCCTTGGAAATAAACTACTGCTTGAAGCTACCGACACAGCCCCCTTAACAAAAGGACAGAAAAGTCTGACTTCAACAAATAACACCGATAACACACCCTGTCCTCCCGAATGGCTAAGAGTCCCACCAGCTAGAAGCTACAAGCGAAAGAAGTTATCGCAGTCGCCATCTGAAACCATCAGAACCACCAGTAGGTACGATGGCCTACCGATAGATCTGACAGAAGATGAGCCCAAATACAAAGACAAACACCCAGAAAAACCTC
This sequence comes from Gortyna flavago, assembly GCA_963669345.1. Lineage (NCBI taxonomy): Eukaryota > Metazoa > Arthropoda > Insecta > Lepidoptera > Noctuidae > Gortyna > Gortyna flavago. The sequence goes on along the minus strand of OY770128.1, from coordinate 6,633,565 downwards.
CACCGATAATCCTATATGGAATTGAAGACGTAAATAAACCAAGTGAATTACTTAACACTGTTGCTGATAAAGATGATTTCTTGTTAAAAATCGTAAATAAAAATCAACTAAGAATAAATTCCCTAGACATAGAAGCATAAAAAAAATCATCACCGTAGTCTGAGAAAATGGACTCAGGTCACACTTTTAATAGAAAGGAGCAACGCTGCTGCCGCCTAGTAATAAAAAAGCTCCATCACTCAACCCCGCACACTGCCATCATAGAAGAATTTGAAAAAACCGGAAATAAAGTACAAGGAGAAATTATCAATGTAAAGTATGGCCCAGAAAAAATATCAACATCGACATTCTTTATTAATCTCGTTGCTGGCCCAAACAACAATGCTGCCAAATCCATAAAATCCATTAGTGACCAAATAGTTATAATTGAAGAGCCTAAAAAAAGAAACACAATAAATGCCAATGCCAGAGGTGCCAACAATAAGGGCATTCCAAAACTACTGCATGCGGCCCTATCGCTGCGTAAAGTGTGCACAAGACCACAAAAATCTTATTGTCCTAAAAAGAACACCCGCCACCTGTGCGCTATGTGAAGGAGCAAACCCCGCTAATTATAAAGGGTGTGCGGTATACAAAGAAATATTAGCTAGAAAAATGGGTAAACATAATCCAACAAAGGTCCCTACAAAGTACAGAACAACACAAAATAAACCAAATAACGTAGGACAACCAAATGCCACTACAGAACCAGCCCAACAACACCAAATTTTTGATAAATCTCAAACAAAATCCTATGCAGAGGCTACTAAAACGCAACCCACAACAAACAATAGTAACTTAGAAATGCTACTCACACAATAAGCTGTAAAGCTGGATAAACTACTAGATCAAATGTCAATAATGATGAACCTTCTCACAACAGTAATCAGCAAATTTGTTCATTGAAATGGCTACTCTGAAAGTAGTAACATGGAACACAAATGGGTTGATTAAACACTAATATGATATACAAACCTTATGAAAGGATTGTCAAACTGTTATTTGGGAGTGGAGACGTGTTTGGACAGCAGTTCAGACCACACAGTGATAGCCACAATAAGTACCACCTTAATTGAAAGTAAAGTTAAAGAGCAACTTTACACTAATAAAACGGATTGGGATGCATTCAGAGAATACATAGATGAAAATCTGAACCTTAAAGTGTCACTTAAAACAAAATATGACATCGAAAAATATGCCGTAAGTTTAACAAACTTTATACAAACAGCTGCGTGGAAATGTACACCGGTTACTACACAAAAACGAGGTAGTAAGAACGTACCTAAAGATATAAAAACAAAGATTCTGGAAAAGAGACGACTAAGAGGAGTGTGGCATAACAGTCAACATTCCAAAGATAAAAGAGCATTTAATACAGCAGCCGGTGACCTCAAACAGTACCTTAAAGATATTGAAGACGAAACTCTGCAGAACAAATTAGCTAACCTTAATACGCAAGCTAAAAATGAGTACTCACTCTGGAACACAGTAAAAATAGTAGGGCGGCTCCTCAGGTAGCACAACATCCTATCAAAACGAACGACAATACTTGGGCTAGAACGGACAAAGAACGGGCTGAGGCGTTTGGACAGTTCCTGTATGAAGCCTTTACTCCAAATGGCGGTGATGCAGACACCGAAAAAGGAATACAAGAATATTTGGAAACCGATCTACAACTATCTCTCCCAATGCAAAGCTGCTCACCTAGAGAAATCCAAAGAGAAATAAAAGGCCTAGAGTTAAACAAGGCTCCTGGTTTCTGCTTGATAACAGCCGAAATCCTGCGAGAACTTCCTAGAAAGCTGTAATCAGTATAACACATCTTTTTAATAGCATAATTGAGACTGGGTATTTTGCATTAATATGGATAATATCAGAGATCATCATGATTCCAAAATATGGCAAACCCCCACATCTCGTATCGTCTTACAGGCCAATTAGTTTACTACAAACTATATCGAAACTATTTGAGAGGATCATCCTACTGTAAAGGTTATATATGAAGCCTTGTCTTATATAACACAGGCCGGTCTTAATTGTCAATTTATTCCTTTCGAACGTCCAAGCAAACGTCAAATACTTTATTATAATATTTTTAGATGACAGAAGATTGCTAATTTTAACTTCGTAATGTAAAGTTCTTGCTCTAAAATATATTCAGTTAAACTTAAAGCTGTTTGAATATAGCGTATGATCCCCCTGAGCTACGTGTTCCTACACTACGAAGGCTAACACGAATACTTACCGAAAATGATCTCATCCCTCAACATCAGTTTGGTTTCAGAATTGGCCATTCCACTATAGAACAAGTTCACCGTGTCGCCAATAAAATAAGAGAAGCTTTCAATAAAAAGCAGTACTGCTCTGCTGTTTTTCTCGACGTACAACAAGCATTCGACAAAGTCTGGCACCTGAGATTGCTTTTCAAAATAAAGAACCAACTCATATACAACTTCTACCTGCTCCTTAAATCGTACTTGGAAGATCGAATATTTAAAGTTAAAATCAATGACGCCTACTCTGCCTTTCAAGACATAAAAACCGGTGTGCCACAAGGTTCCATTTTGGGCCCTACTCTGTATCTTTTATACACTGCAGATATACCTACAACGACTAATGTCCTATCTGCCACTTTCGCAGACGACACCGCTGCATTTAGCAACCATGAAAATCAAAATGTAGCGTCCTTAACTCTATAAAACCATCTCTAAAAAATCAGCAAGTGGATGGAAAAGTGGCGTATCAAGGCCAGCTCAAGCAAGTCAGTGCATGTCACTTTTACCTTAAGAAAAGACATCTGCCCCCCAATCAAACTAGGAAACGACGTTCTTCCCCATCAAGATTCAGCAAAATACTTAGGCATGCATCATGACAGAAAACAGACATGGAAAACCCATATCCAAAAATAACGTGACGAGCTAAATATAAGGCTGAGAAACCTCAACTGGCTAATAGGCAGAAGATCAAACGTCACCATGGAAAATAAGATACTCATCTATAAAGCCATAATCAAACCTATCTGGACTTATGGAATTGAGTTATGGGGATCAGCAAAAAATAGCAATGTGGAAATCTTACAACGGTTCCAGAATAAAGCCCTCAAAATGATAACCAATGCACCTCTGATTATCAAAATCAGTGAATTTCATGTGTACACAGAAATGAAAACAATTAAAGAAGAAGTGGAACACGGAGCCTTAACATACCAAAACCGAATAAAAACACACACAACTGCGTTATGTGAACCACTATGTGACAGAAGACTCAAAAGGCAACACATATGGGACTTTGTTCCCAAAGCTGGAATTAAAATAAAAGAAAGTTTCCTCACAGGAGGAACAGTTCTTACCTGACAATAACCCTCACAACAAATCTGCTAAGGGCTTGTAAAGCCGATCGCAAGATGAAACATAGAAGAAAAAAACAATAAGTGTTCCTTTTTACCCGACTACGGCGAAGCAAAAGGGAGGGTTATTATTTTGACCGATATGTATCTGTTCCCTCATAACTTCAAAAGTATAATAATTTGACAAATGAGGTCTCGTGACCGCCCGCTGGTTATAGGCTATAAGACGTCACACTAAATTCAATATGGCGCCCTCTAGAGGACACAAAGTAATGAATTTAAAAAATAAATATTTTGGGAAGGTGTATTATTGGCTATCAAATGAAAGGGATTAATTATCACATTTCAAATATGTAAATATTACTGAAATAAGCCCCAAAATAATTAAATACAAAATAAGTTTAAAATCTAAAACCTGACTACTGAAAAAGATGAAACAGGAAAGTACCTTCCCGTGGTTGCATGCCGCTGTACATAAACTAATACACACATCAAAAGTGTCTAGGGATCAAGCATTTTTATGCGGATTTCTTGAGATTGAGATGTGGCTTTGTAATAAATTTATGATTTTATAAATTTATATGGATCCTTTTTGGTGCATTTCATAATTTGAATCAGGAACTGTGAATCAAATTCGAGTAAAAGATGAAAATCAGCTGTCAATATTTTCCCTATAAAAACATACAACGCATTGAAGACATTATTAGTGCTACTGTTTCCCTACTACTGATTAAAACCAACGTTATTATGGAGCGGCGACGTCATTTAAGCAGGGAAGAAATGCTCAGAGCCGTGGGAATGATAGAAGCTGGTTCCCGGCAACGTACTGTGGCTTTAGCTCTGAATACAAGTCAGAGTGTTATCAGTCGACTTTGGACACGTTACCGAAGCACTGGTACCGTGGCTGAGCGCCATGGAGGACGGTATCGCTGCACCACACGGAGACAAGACCGATACATTCAAATCTTAACTCGAAGAGCTCCAACAATAACCGCCATGATGTTAGCCGTGAGGCTTCATCACTCTTCAGGGAACTTAATTAGCGACCAAACAGTCAGAAACCGCTTGCATGAAGTGAACCTTCATTCCCGAAGACCGCTACGGGTACCACCTATAGCAATGCACAATCGTAGGATTCGATATCAATGGGCTCTTGAACACAGAAATTGGGCAGAAGAACAATGGCGTTTCGTGTGCTTTTCTGATGAGTCTCGTTTTGATATGAGACCGGATACAAGACGTATACGACACTGGAGAACCCCTGGACGCCAACAGCGATTAAAATCCTGCCAGGAAGTCCATCCTTATAGTGGTGGAACCATCATGGTATGGGCGGGTATTTGGATCGGCGGAAGAACTGAGTTGATTTGGATCAGAGGCAACCTCAACGCTCAAATTTATGCTGAGACGATTGTATCAGACGTCATCGTTCCTCTACAAGTGCAAATCGGTCCCTTATTTCAGTTAATGCATGATAATGCACGACCGCACACCGCAAGAGTTGTAAGACAGACTCTCGCCGCAGCTAACATCAATGTCCTGCCCTGGCCTGCTCAGTCGCCAGACTTGAACCCGATTGAGCATGCATGGGATATGCTACAGAGAAGAGCTCTGCCGAATATGGAGGGTATCCAGTCGCAAGAAGACCTTTTTTTGTTGTTGCAACGAACATGGGCGGCCATTCCACAGCGTGATTTGGATAAACTCATTTTGAGTATGCCAAACCGATGTTCTTGTGTTGTTAGTGTTCGCGGTAGAAACACGGATTATTAATTGTTTAAGTTACCCAATAAAATTTTAAAGAAAACTGTTATTTCAGTCTTTTTTTCGAACTTTTGTGTTAGTGGTTCAAATGTCAAAAATCCCTTTATTAGGAAAATGGCAAATTTCTTTATTAATGCAAAGGTGACTTGGTTTATCGTTACTGTGACAAACGAAAACACTTTATTTGATGAATCCTTAAAGAAAATTTTAATTAATATCAATCAGGAGAAAAGTTATTGCAAAAATATATGTTGATCCCTAGACACTTTTGATGTGTGTATATGCCGCTGTACTAACCTACTTATATTATAAGCTATGGTACATGTGACCACAGGAAGGTACTTTCTTGTTTCATCCTTTTCAGTACTCGGGTTTTAGTTTTTAAACTTATTTTTTATTTAATTATTTTGGGGCTTATTTATTTTTTTACCATTTTCCAATCGGAACTTGAAAAGTCTCGATTGTTATACTCATCCTCGGCCTCGTGAGTTATAATCTCAAAATAAATATTTTTGGTGAATATTATTACGTTTATTAATTTTTTACGATCGCAAAGAAATTAATATTTCGCGAGCTACTTTAGTGCATTAAAAGTTTCAAAAAGATAACATGATGAGGGAATCAAATGTTAGAGAATTGTTCAACATATTACTAAGTACACTAAAGTTTTAATTTTAAAGCAAAGAGTTCTTTCTTATTTTCGTGAGATATAAATGAACATACCTGTTTCCCATGTGCCCAGGCATCTTAGTACCAGGCCACACTCGTGCTTTTTCACCTCCAGCACCAATATTTCCTGGTCTTCTATGAGTTTTGGTGACACCATGTGATGCTGGCATTCCTTTAAATCCCCAACGCTTCATTACTCCTTGGAAACCACGATCTATTCTGAAATTTTTTTTATCTTCCTTGAAAATGGCTTTTAGTGAAAAATTAAATTATCATTCATCGACATAGTCCAGTAGGGATACAATATTTTTCCCACAAAACCTTCGATAATTCACAAGTTTTTTATTTTCGCTGTGTGGATAAGTATAGTGATTTCAATGCTATGTACAAAAATGCTAACAGTTCAGAGTTATGCAATAGGTATTAAGTAGGTATTTCCTATTATTTCGTGTTGTAACTATGTTAGAAAATTTAAATTTAAATACTATACTGGTTCTTTGTAAGTACTATCTAAAGCATATATTAGTGAAAATGCTAACACGTAGGTACTGTGGAACAATGGAAATCTGAAAATGTCCCGTAACTCATTCAATAAAAAATTTAAGTTTTTCAAATCATTTATTATGTACCTAAAGGGATTATTTATACCTTAAAACAAAAGTTCTAACAACTAAGTACTATGGCTGCACAAGTAAGTGTATTTTTACTTTGCGATTAGCGAAATATTGAATTAAAGTTTATAAATTTGCGCCCACATATTCGTAATAATAAACTCTGCTACCATAGAAAAGTTTCAACAAATTCATATTATGGCTTTTGTTTAAATTGCAAATAACTATTTCTACTAACGAGCCGCGTAGGTACCTACGGCGCGTGCGATCGCTACTGAGTAGCAACACTCCCCCGCCCGCCCGCCCGCTCCGATCGGGGATGTACCTAACGCCGCTGGCTCTGCTACCATTAGTCCAGTAGCGAGAAGTCTATGCCCTTCGATAATTCACAAGTTTTTTATTTTCGCTGAGTGGATGAGTATAGTGATTTCAATGCTATGTACAAAAATGCTAACAGTTTAGAGTTATGCAATAGGTATTAAGTAGGTATTTCCTATTATTTCGTGTTGTAACTATATTAGAAAATTTAAATTTAATTACTATACTGGTTCTTTGTAAGTACTATCTAAAGCATATATTAGTGAAAATGCTAACACGTAGGTACTGTGGAACAATGGAAATCTGAAAATGTCAAGTAAATCATTCAATAAAAAATTTAAGTTTCTCAAATCATTTCTTATATACTTAAAGGGATTAGTTATACCTTACAACAAAAGTTCTAACAACTAAGTACTATGGCTGCACAAGTAATTGTATTTTTACTTTGCGATTAGTGAAATATTTAATTTAAGTTTATAAATATGGAGGTAGGTAGATGCCACAATGTACGGTACGTACAGAGGCCAGCACATCAACCTACCCCAATCTGTCAAATTTTCCCAATTGAATATGAACCTTATTCCTTTGTAGTAAAGTTGAAAATCTATCAAAGAAATTTGACAGATTGGGGTAACTTGATGTGCTAGCCTCTGTACATAGACTTATAAAAAAGATGGACTCCGCGCCACGCATATCGAAAGTGAAGCACAGTAAATATAGCGGACCGTTTGTACAACAAACACGCCTCACGCTCACATTTACATCGTAGTATGCCGACCGGCCGCCATTACGTGACACGACAGCGTCAATCGTCAATCACGCACACATAGATCGGTACGGTGCTTCACTGTCGATATGCATGGCGCGGAGTCCATCTTTTTTTATAAGTCTATGGGTAGTGTAATACTTAATAACAGAGTGATGGCCGCCATACTAAAAAGTGCAACTGTAAATTAGTCACAAATGCACCCAAAGGAGCTATATTCCATTTACAATAAGATTAGACATTTAAACAAAACTTTACAGTCCGTTCAACCGATTTTTACTTCTATTCCATAGGCATAAGGATGGCATTAAAAGCAAAAACATGATTATAATACCAACTGTTATTGCAGCTGCCATTTGTCATGCCACCAACGCAATAGAAGTAAAAATCGGTTGAACGAACTGTAAAAAGATTTATTTCAATGTCGAATCTTATTGTGAATGTTTCAATGAAATGGTGGTTGTGTTCAATGAAAATTTAAAAGCACCATCTGTTTGACAGATCGGAGGTAGACAGCATTTGTTATAGTATCAGAGACAAAAAGTGACTTCCATACGACAACTTTTTTTTTCGGGAATTTTTTTCGGGTTTCGGGATAGGTATCACTAAGTGTACATTAAAGATGATGAAACAAAAACAGGTACTTATTGAATCTAATTATTTTATTGTTTTGGTATAATTATTTTTGTACTTAATTAAGTGATGTCCCAAAACCCGGGACAACTATCCCGGAAAAAAATGTTGTAATGGAATCTCCACTTTCTGTCTCTGTTCCTCTATCATTATAACAAGTAGCTACATAATTTGTATAATAAAATTTTAGTCCACATACTTAATTACGATCTTGGTAGGTAGGTATATATATAATAACTACTCTACTAACGAGCCGCGTAGGTACGGCGCGTGCGATCGCTACTGAGTAGGAACACTCACCCGTCCGCCCGCCCGCTCCGATCGGGGATGTACCTAACGCCGCTGGCTCTGCTACCATACAAAAGTTTCAACATATAACATGCTATGCCTTTTGTTTAATAAATAAAATATTATTTGTGTAACGTCAATAAAATACGTGGGTCAACGACAGACTGATTTATTTGCAAAAGTAAACTAACTACCCACCACCATACCATTATGAGTACCGTCCGATGTCACATATCTCCTCATCAAGTCTACTAATCACAATAACTTGCACTTTCCGAAACTGCACGTAGACGCCAGGTGTTTCAATGCCTGTAGGTATTCCGTGAGGGACTCGCCCGCACGCTGTCGGCGCAACCTGAATACGTGGCGCTTGGCTATCTCCGATCGTTGGGGTTCTAAATGTTCCGTAAATAATTTCACTAGTTCGTCATATGTTTTGTCTTCCGGAAAACTAGGTGAACACAGATCGCACATCAGCGCATACGTTTCTTCCCCCACGACCGTTATTAACATAGGTACTTTCAATTCATCGTCGATTTCGTTAAGCCGTACGTACTGATTTATCCGACGAATATAAGCCGGCCACTGTTTCGAGCTTAAATTAAAAGGTTCAATTTTACCAATAGGCATCTTGACACACGCGAAATAGAAACGAATCCACGGAAATTAAAAAAGAAATTGTACAAATCCCATCCTCGTCGCCAATGTAACGTCAATAAAATACGTGGGTCAACGACAGACTGATTTATTTGCAAAAGTAAACTAACTACCCACCACCATACCATTATGAGTACCGTCCGATGTCACAATTTGGATATTGGGGCGCGGTGTAGGTACGCGGCAATTCGTGCAGCACGGTCCACGGCGCGGTAACACTCCGAACCACAGTCACTGCAAACGTACCTTTTGAATGAGGCGCGAAATCATTTCATTACTGTCACATCTCACAAATCACTAGGTAGGCTCTTACTCTGTTCCAGTCCGTGTCTTCGCCCACGTTTAATTATCAAAATCCCATTACCTACTCCAGTTTAAAAAATCTGTTTTGAAAATACGTTGTTGATCCTGTATTTCAAAGAATTTAATACCTACCTACCAAGATCGTAATTAAGTATGTGGACAAAAATTTTATTATACAAATTATGTAGCTACTTGTTATAATGATAGAGGAACAGAGACAGAAAGTGGAGATTCCATTACAACATTTTTTTCCGGGATAGTTGTCCCGGGTTTTGGGACATCACTTAATTAAGTACAAAAATAATTATACCAAAACAATAAAATAATTAGATTCAATAAGTACCTGTTTTTGTTTCATCATCTTTAATGTACACTTAGTGATACCTATCCCGAAACCCGAAAAAAATTCCCGAAAAAAAAAGTTGTCGTATGGAAGTCACTTTTTGTCTCTGATACTATAACAAATGCTGTCTACCTCCGATCTGTCAAACAGATGGTGCTTTTAAATTTTCATTGAACACAACCACCATTTCATTGAAACATTCACAATAAGATTCGACATTGAAATAAATCTTTTTACAGTTCGTTCAACCGATTTTTACTTCTATTGCGTTGGTGGCATGACAAATGGCAGCTGCAATAACAGTTGGTATTATAATCATGTTTTTGCTTTTAATGCCATCCTTATGCCTATGGAATAGAAGTAAAAATCGGTTGAACGGACTGTAAAGTTTTGTTTAAATGTCTAATCTTATTGTAAATGGAATATAGCTCCTTTGGGTGCATTTGTGACTAATTTACAGTTGCACTTTTTAGTATGGCGGCCATCACTCTGTTATTAAGTATTACACTACCCATAGACTTATAAAAAAAGATGGACTCCGCGCCATGCATATCGACAGTGAAGCACCGTACCGATCTATGTGTGCGTGATTGACGATTGACGCTGTCGTGTCACGTAATGGCGGCCGGTCGGCATACTACGATGTAAATGTGAGCGTGAGGCGTGTTTGTTGTACAAACGGTCCGCTATATTTACTGTGCTTCACTTTCGATATGCGTGGCGCGGAGTCCATCTTTTTTATAAGTCTATGTACAGAGGCTAGCACATCAAGTTACCCCAATCTGTCAAATTTCTTTGATAGATTTTCAACTTTACTACAAAGGAATAAGGTTCATATTCAATTGGGAAAATTTGACAGATTGGGGTAGGTTGATGTGCTGGCCTCTGTACGTACCGTACATTGTGGCATCTACCTACCTCCATATTTATAAACTTAAATTAAATATTTCGCTAATCGCAAAGTAAAAATACAATTACTTGTGCAGCCATAGTACTTAGTTGTTAGAACTTTTGTTGTAAGGTATAACTAATCCCTTTAAGTATATAAGAAATGATTTGAGAAACTTAAATTTTTTATTGAATGATTTACTTGACATTTTCAGATTTCCATTGTTCCACAGTACCTACGTGTTAGCATTTTCACTAATATATGCTTTAGATAGTACTTACAAAGAACCAGTATAGTAATTAAATTTAAATTTTCTAATATAGTTACAACACGAAATAATAGGAAATACCTACTTAATACCTATTGCATAACTCTAAACTGTTAGCATTTTTGTACATAGCATTGAAATCACTATACTCATCCACTCAGCGAAAATAAAAAACTTGTGAATTATCGAAGGGCATAGACTTCTGGCTACTGGACTAACAGGTTAGCTTGACGGGTCAAGTCAGCGTTAGCAGTGCACAGAAGACACCTTCTTTCCAATTTTCACTGATTAGCTGAGTGACATCCAGACGGGAATTATGAAATTTTAAGTGGTCCGTTTTTGTGCCAGGTGGCTAAGGAACTCTAAAAATGACACCATTACTCCATACATTGTAGTCATTGCTTTTTGACTGCGTGAACTGTCATTCACGGGATTTTAGACAAATCTAATGACATTAATTTTGGGGTAACAGCTATAGCTATAACTGTCATCGCCGGGCCGGGCAAAAGGGCCGGCCTTTTGGGCACTAGCATTGCCACGTGGTATGGCGATGCTAATTCTTTGGCCAAGAAATAGGCCAGTCCTCTGGTCACGTGAAGAGTCGACAAACCGCTTGGCGATATCTCGAAAAACCAAGTGATAATATAATAATTTCCACAACAATACCCTAATACCCTAACATCCTGGTTACTAAACCTGTCATTTATGACGAAGCAGAAAAGGTTATTACAGTGGTTAAATAGTTTTTTCACACATACAATTCCTTCGTTTGTCTCACATACACATACTCTTACTCACGCTTTAACACTCTCAAACTCATCATCACACACACCCACACTCACTCACAACACATGATCCCAAACATTCACACACATTTACAACACACACACATTAGCGTTTTTCTTTTTGGGGTTTTATTATTATTTTCTTTCAATTCTCGATTTTATGTTATGGTTTCTTTAATTTTAATTATGATTCTCAGATTTTATTTAGTTTTTTTGTAATTTGAAGCAAACATTTATTTTACTTTTATTACCGAACATGTTTTTCAAATAAATGTTTAAATGATAAACCCTCCATAGCCCAAGATACAGGCTTGCCTAGTTTGGGGCCAATGTAAAATCTCTGTAATCTTTTGAGCAATAAAGTGTTTATTATTATTATGTGATAATGTTATTTTATTATAATGTTATAATAATGTAATTTGGGGTGTAAGGGGGGGCGCACAACAACCAGATTCCCCAAACGTCAACCTCACCTGCACGCGGTGCACCCTGCTGCTTACCAACGAGGCTCTGACGACCGACAAATGGCGGAATTTCCATTTAATTCCGCGCGGTGGCGGGTTAACCACCAACAAAAGCATTCCCAAGGAGGGTTGGTGTCAGGCTGGCGGCCGGCTGTTAAACTTTGCCAAAACCCAAAGCAACATGAATAGAAAAGATATGATGCGCGATAGGGCTAGGGCGTACCCCACAGGCGACGCACAGGGGCAGCACCCGGTTTCTGTGGGAAATGGACAAGGGTTGTCGCACCAGAACGGGCGGGTGCGACGTAAGACGCAAGCTCGGAGTGTGAGGGAAGACAGATTGAGGTGTGCGAGCTGGAATGTATTTACGATGACAGGAAGAGGAAGGGAACTAGCAGATGTTTTAAAAAGGCGACGACTGAACATTGCATGTCTGCAAGAGACGAAATGGAAGGGTGCAAAGGCTAGAGAGATAGGAGAAGGATATAAGTTTTATTACTGTGGAAGCGATGGCAAGCGAAATGGTGTGGGTATTGTTCTGGATAGTCAGTTGAAAGGATGTGTGGTGGATGTTAAAAGAGTGAGTGATAGAGTGATAGCTGTTAAAGTGATTGTGGAGAGTTTGGTAGTTAATGTAGTTAGTGTGTACGCACCCCAGGCAGGGTGCGAGGATAGTGTAAAAGAGAAGTTCTGGAAGGACTTCGATTGTGTGATGATGGATGTGTCAGACAGTGAAGAAGTGTATGTGGGGGGTGATTTTAACGGGCATGTAGGAAAACAGAAGGATGGGTATGAAAGAGTGCATGGCGGTTGGGGATACGGAGACCGTAACACTGATGGCGAGGCACTGCTGCAAGCTGCCACGGCCTTTGACCTGGCAATAACAAATACGTAGTTTCAAAAACGAAATGAGCATCTGATAAGTTACAAAAGTGGCCGCCACGCGACACAAATCGATTACTTCCTAGTAAAACGAAACAGCCTTAAAAGTGTCAAAAATTGTAAAGTGCTCCCAGGTGAAGACGTAGTCTCACAAAATAGACTGATGATAATGCAGGTAAAAGTCAGTGTCTCGCCCAGTAGGAACAAGGACCGGCCCCCGCCCAAAACTAGATGGCGTATGATAGAAAAAGAGGAATGTGCCAGTATGTTTAAGAGTCAAGTGGTATATAAAATGATTGAAATGAAGGATATGGAAGGAAAATCTGTGAATGAATGTTGGAAAGAGATGGCGGATTGTATAAGGAGAGTAGCAAAATATGTGTTTGGAGAATCGAAAGGGAAAGATATGATAGAAAAGGATACATGGTGGTAGAATGAAGACGTGCAAAAGATGCTCAAAGAAAAGAAAATTGCGTTTAAAGAATGGCAGGGTGTAGAAAACGGGAATGATAATTTGAAAGAAGATAAGAATAAGATTTATAAAGAATGGAAGAGAAAGGCAAAAAAAGCGGTAGCAGTTTCGAGGGCTAAGGCGCAGGAGAAGTTGTATGACTCACTGGACAGCCCTAGAGGCCAGAAGGAGCTCTACCGGATTACAAAAGCAAGAGAAAGGAGAACGAGAGATATAGTTCACATTAAATGTATGAAAGACGACGCTGGTAAGGTTCTTTCCAAAGATGATGAAATAAAAGAACGATGGAAGGTTTATTTTGAAAAACTAATGAACGAAGAGAATAAATGGAATGGTGTGCTCAAAGAGGTACAAGTAAATATGGGTTTGGTAAGGGAAATTAGCATGTATGAAGTAAGAAAGGCAGTCCAAGGTATGAAAAATCCTGCCGGAGGCTTTACGCGGGGGTCGTGCGGTCCATGGCCGTATATGGCGCCCCGGTGTGGGCGCGTTCACTGCGGCTTCGAGCCGCCCACTACCTGAACGCGCCCCAAAAAGTGGTCGCCATACGGCTGATACGGGGGTACCGCACGATCTCGCGCGAGGCGGCAAGCCTCCTTGCCGGACTGCCGCCATGGGATCTGGAGGCGATAGTCCTCGCGCGCCTCTTTGAGTGGCGCGCGGAGGCACTACGCCGGGGGGAAAACCCGCTTCCGCGGCAAATGGCTGCGGAGCGGACAGACCTCCGGCGCGATCTCATGGCGGCATGGAAAGCGCGACTGTCGCAACCCAGCGCAGGGCACGCCGGGACAGCGGCGGTAAGGCCCCTCTTTGAGGAGTGGCTAGAGAGGCGTCACGGCGTCCTCACCTACCGCCTGACGCAGGTCCTCACCGGACACGGATGTTTCGGGAGGTTCCTGCACATAATCAGGCGGGAGGAAACGCCCGGGTGTCACCACTGCGAGGATCGCCCAGAGGACACGGTGGTGCACACGGTGGAGGTCTGTCCCGCTTGGGCAGAGCACCGCCGTGTCCTCGTAGAGGCGATCGGCAGCGGCGGCGACCTCTCGCGCCCGGCCCTGGTCCAAGCCATGGTCCGGGGCGAGAGGGAGTGGGAGGCAGTCACCTCCTTCTGCGAAGCAGTGATGCTAGCGAAGGAGGTGGCGGGATGGGCGAGGGAGAGAGCGGAGAGAGCCGCCCGTCCCAGCCGCCGCGGTAGACGCTCCGGGCGTCGGGAGCCGCGTGACGACTCCCGTCCACCGTAGGCGCGGGCCTGCGGACGGCGAGTAATGGGTAGCTCGCCGTCCGATCAGGACCAGGCCCGTGCCGGACGACGCGTATGTGTTCCACGCGCGCCTCAAAGAGATGTCAGCAGACAAGGAGGGGCCCGTCAGGGCCGAAGCCTGCCGGGGCAGCGGGATTGTCCGAAAGGATTACCGCTGCCCCGGAACATAAAGGGCTTAGGAAGGAACACGGATGGGTTTTAGTCAGTAAGAGTCTGACACTCCCTTCCGCTCCACCCAGAGCGGGAGGGGTCATTTGATGATTTCCCATCTTAAAAAAAAAAAAAAAAAGGTATGAAAAATGGAAAGGCTATGGGCCCAGATGATATACCAGTAGAAGTATGGAAGTGTTTAAAAGAAGATGGCTGTATGTGGCTGACTTTATTCTTCAATAAGTTGTTGCATGAAGGAGGGATCCCACAAGAATGGTGCAATAGTTCGCTAGTGCCCATCTTTAAGAATAAAGGTGATGTACAGGACTGCAACAACTATCGAGGGATAAAGCTCATGTCACATAGTATGAAGGTATGGGAGAAAGTAATAGAGAAAAGATTGCGAGAGGAGAGTGAGATTACCCCAAACCAGTTTGGGTTTATGCCATGTCGAGGAACAATGGACGCCACTTTTGCACTCCGCCAATTGTGCGAGAAGTACAGACGTGCACACAAGAACTTGCACATGGTGTTCATTGATCTGGAGAAAGCGTATGATAGGGTACCTCGGGATATGTTGTGGTGGGCCTTGAAAGAGAAAGGTTTGCCCGGGAAGTATGTAGAGTTAATTCGTGCTATGTACAGTCAATCTCGTACCTACGTCCAGTCGGCTGCTGGCAATACCGACGAGTTCAGTGTGGCTGTAGGCTTGCACCAGGGCTTTAAGTCATTACCTCTTCCTGTTGATTATGGACGCTCTTACGTCGGACATCCAGGAGGAGGCACCCTGGTGCATGTTGTTTGCCGATGACATTGTCCTTGTCGGTGAAGATGGACCTGAGATCCAGAGCAGATTGGAGAAATGGCAACAAAAGCTGGAGAATGTTGGCCTGAAAATCAGCAGAACCAAGACTGAATATATGTTCTGCGATTTCGGCGGTCTCTCCAGTTCTGGAGCCATAGCGCTTGATAATGCACTTCTCCCAGTCTGCTCCGACTTTCGGTATCTCGGTTCACTCGTGCAAAGCGATGGCGAAGTAGATCGGACGGTTAAGCACAGAATTAACACTGGATGGATGAAATGGCGGCAGGTCACGGGAACAATCTGCGACTCCCGCATTCCCCTTAAACTTAAGGGGAAGATATATAAAACCATGATTAGACCTGCTGTCTTGTATGGATCAGAATGTTGGGCCACAAAAGGGATGAACGAAAGGCAATTGCATGCAGCAGAGATGAGAATGCTAAGAGGGATGTGTGGTGTTACACAAATGGATAGAATAAGAAATGAGTACTTAAGAGGAAGTTTGAAAGTGGTACCGGTGACCGAAAAGTTGTGTGGGAATCGGTTGTCATGGTATGGGCATGTGCTACGGAGAAATGAGGAAAATGTCGTGAGGAGAGTTTTGAGTATGAATGTCGATGGCTATAAGAGTAGGGGAAGACCAAAGAAACGATGGATGGACTGTGTGAACGATGATATGGCTAGAAAGGGGGGTGACTACCGTGATGACGACTAATAGAGAAGTATGGAAGAAAAATACATGTTGCGCCGACCCCAAATAAATTGGGATAAGGGCAGGAGAATGATGATGTGATAATGTTATTTAACATTTTATTTGGTATTGTTTCTGCATGTGCTAATTTTATTTAATATGTAATGTTCAACACAATGTAAATTGTTTATGAATAAATAAATGAAATGAAACCTTTTGACCGCTTGTGTCTCATTTATGCGACACATATTTCCGTGCCCCTACCGCTCGTGTCGTATTTCTGCGACAGAGAACATTTTTTCGTTCTATTTTCGTCCTATTAACTGCGTGGTACAACTAAAACCATTATTAAATAGAGATAAAAACTTTTTGACTATTTTTTTATCAATACAACAATTGTTCCTCCTTATTTAATGTATTTATCTATTTGTAGCCGCGCGCTAGTGGAATGGCAATTGATATTTAGCAAAGCGATCAAAGGGTTAAAAGCCCCATACTTTTTGCCCAATGTTCTTAAGCCCATGCATGTTTTTCATGGTTTTTGGGTACAAGGGCTTTCAAAAATCCATCCTGTATAGTTTCCATTTCACTTACGTTTTTGCTCGTACATCAATATAGTTGCCAACTTTAAAGTGAGTTGCAAGCAATGGTGTTCCAGGTGGTATATAAGCTTCTGGTGATACCATAAATCTGCATAAATGTCTCTTAGGCAGCATGCCAGCACTATTGAATAAACCGCAGTACTCTTTTGTGACAGTGCTAGGATCTATAGTCTCAGATCCAACTAAAATACATCCCAATTTCTTTTTTTCTTTCCACATAGATTCCCCTGAGGTCTTCATTGGGCTAAATTCTTCTGGAGGGGTATATTTTATAACATGGTTGTCCACAACCTTAAATGAATAGATAGAAACTTTGTAATTACATAAAATAAATAACAAACTCCATATTATGAGCCTTATTTTTTTTTATTATACAAGGCAAGAACCATGTAAATGTCTTATTCACCTATAAGGTATGTTTCATTGTACCTGTAATAATGTTGTCTGCATTTTCCTTCCTTCCTTGGACCAAAGAGGATAATTGCCTATTTTACGAGCTATAAGCCCTACTCTGCGGGTTAGTGGGTTCCACTCAGCTGCTTTGTTTAAGTCAATATTTTCCAGAGGTGAGTGCAATGAGGTTTGACATAGCAGTTTATCCTGCATTACCTCTTCAATAAAATGTTTATTTTCTTGAGTTAAAAATTCCTCTGAGGCCTGAAATTTTTTAAGATAAGTAAATTCATAAAAACAGACTGTTGTTTATTTTTTGGTATTTGATCAACAGTTTCTATACATTTTCAATAAACTTAACACTACACAAACACATACATACCACTCTTTCTTTAGGTGCATACCAATACGGAGGTCGAAATCTAGGTTTTTGGTAAGACCGGGTGAATATATGATCTATCCTGGAATAAAATAATAAAAGTTGAGTCAAAAAGATGGGAATTTGAGTCTTAAAATACGATTAATGGAATTGAAAAGTATTCTTTTATAACCTCAATTTGCTTAAAGAATTACGTAAAAGGTTTAAGTTTCCAGAAGCCATAATTGATACTTGTACATGTGAAAATAACAAAATTTATGTTTCAGCTCATGAAACCATATAGGATTTCGTAAATAAAATCTCTCCACAACACACAACACCTCAGGTAACTTTACTCTTTGCACAGATTACCACACGGCAGGTAATCTTCAAGTAAAATATCTTAACCCTGTGTCTATGGTTCACATATCTCATTTGACAGTTCCTTACCCTCCCGATGTATGTGACGCCATTCCGCCATTTTGCTATTTGCTATCTGTCTAGTCTGTTGAAGTTTATTACAGTTTTAGTCTGTGGTTTCAGTTGGATTTATTTCCGTAACATAACCTCTGAATTTTTGTAGCTGAAATATTATCGTGCAACATTGTATAACAAGTGCTGTGTTGTGAACTGTGCTAGTAGACGAAAGGACGTCAGTTTTCATGTTTCCAAAAAGTCAGCTATGACTCTTTAGGAGTTTTGTACAGTGTAGAGTGTCAGTAGGTATTTGAAAATAATAACTCCGCAGACTGGTAATTGAGACTGATTTTTTTTTTTTTTTTTTTTTTTTTTTTTTTTTTTTTTTTTTTTTTTTTTTTTTTTTTTTTTTTTTTTTTGACGTGACCACTCGCAGTTGCAACTCGATAAGGTTGCCTTTCTGCTTAACCGGACTATCCTGTGGTGGCCAAAAATTACTTTAAGGCCCCCAGCCAGGGCTTACAAACTAAGGATATTTATTTTAAATGAGCTACACTAAGGGCACCCCCTGTGGGGTTCGGGCCTCGGCTTAGTGAGTCATTGATGGGAGGGCAGCAATGGTCAGGCTGGGTCTGATTATTATTATTTGGGGAGTTTAAAGCTACTTGCTCAGCCTCGCGGGCTGGCTTGTCGAGCAAGGGTCGGGCGTGAGACTGATTTATTTTTGTAAAAACCCTACTTATATCTACATTGCCAATAGTGCATTTAGGTTTAGCATGTTACTGCTTACATTTATTTGACCAATCGCGACGCGCCGTTGAGGCGACACGCGCGCGGGGCGCGGGTCTGCGTTGCACACGACACTATTCGCCGCGAAGGCATAAATAGGAGTCGCGCGCCGAGTGCGATCCTTTTCCCCAGAAGCCGTCGTCGAGTGCAGGTCGCCTGTCGCTGCGCGCGACGCGTGTGTCGTCCGCGTCCTGAGTCCATCTGCGAGGTCCCGAAGCGTGCAGTGAAGATACGGACTGTGCTGGTGCTTCTGCTTGCTCTGCATGCGCTTACAAACCGCTTCTTTCGAAGCGAACGCATGCGGCACGGCGTTGTGATAACGCTCGTGTCGCATCGTTGTTTCTATCCTGTTTCTTTATCAGGTGCTTGGTTTACATCGACGCCCGCCACTGTCGATGTACGTTCTAGTTTTCCCGCTTTGCTGCTAAGGAACACGGTGACTCACATTTTCGTGCCTTGTTGCCGAATCGGTAGTGGTAATGGCACACCCAATCGGGGTCGCCGGGCTTGCGGGCGTTATCAGTACGCTGTCTTGACTGTGAGCGTGAGCGTGAACGATGTGCAGAGTTTTGGCGGGAACGACGATACGACGAATGTTGGTGGTTGCGGAGTTCGGCGACTTCGAGTGACAACTTCTCTATTTGTTTCGTAAGCATGCTGATTTGTAGGGTTGTTATTGCATTTAGCTGTATCTCATTGACTGCTGGACTTGTTGACGAAGGGTTTGCTGTGGAGACTGCGGCGACTGTAGCGGGTTCAAAATGCTCCATCATTTTGTCTGCCATCGCAGCTAGCACTTCGAGCGCTGACTCGGTGTTGACGGAGAGCACTGCGCGAACTTGTGCGGGCAGCTGGTTGAGCCACATAACCTTCAGTGCTTCATCTGATAATAGTTTGCCACTGAGGTCTCGCATTTTACGCAGCAGCTGGCTTGGCTTGTTGTCGCCGAGTTTGAGGCCGCTGAGTAGCTTCTGTAACTGCCGGTGGTCTGACTCTTGGTACGTTGAGATGAGTCTGTCCTTGAGCGAGTTGGTTGTAGTCGATCGTGGAATGTGACAAGTTGATTTCTTCGATGCGTGATAAGGCGTCCGCTGCTTCGTTCTTATCACCGTGAATGTATTGGATCTTCGTACAGAACTGACTAATGTAGTGTAGCTGGCGTTCTCTTCGTGGTGTATCGCTACTACTCGGTGTTCTTGTCAGCGCGTAAGTTAGAGGTTTGTGATCGGTGAATATTATTAGGTCACTGCCCTCTATCAGTCGTCGTAGGTGTTGCACTGCGGTGTACATTGCTAATAATTCGCGATCGTACACGCTGTAGCGTCGCTGCGTCTCACTCATAGTTTTTGAGTAGAATGCCAGTGGTCTCCATATGTTGTCCACTTTTTGTTGTAGGACAGCGCCGATGCTAGTATTCGATGCGTCGGTAAACAAACATAGCGGCGCGTTAGGAATCGGGTGCGTCAGTGTCGTTGCCTCGAGTATGCTTTGTCGGCATTTCTCAAAGGCTTGATCTGCTACTTGAGACCATTGTATTGGTGTTTTATCGTTCTTTTTGAGCATCTTGTTTTGCGATGGGTATCCAGAAATATGCCATTTTCAAATCGAGTTTCGAGAATATTTTCTTTCCGTGGAGTTGGTAAGTAAAATCTTGGATTCGTGGAATGGGGTATCGGTCGGGAACGGTGACGGCGTTGAGTCTTCTGTAATCGCCGCATACTCGTAGTGATCCGTCTTTCTTCTTTACGATGTGAAGTGGACTCGCCCACGGACTGTTTGACGGTTTGCATATTCCCATCTCGATCATGCGCTCGAATTCAAGTTTTGCCGCCTTATATTTGTCGGGCGGTAGAGGGCGCGGCCGTGAGTAGATCGGCGGCCCAGTGGTCTCGATGTGATGCGTGACGTCATGCTTGGCTGGAGTTTTCAGGGCGTTCACACTGAGCTCGGTTACTCGGTCGATGAGTTTTCTTTGGTGCAAGTCGACTAACAGTTTATGATGCACTAGGAAGTCGGCACCCAGTAACGAAGTCTTTACATCGGCGACGACGAAAGTCCACTTAAAACTTTTTCGAAGTCCTAGGTTGAGCTCGAGTGTGCGCTCTCCGTAGGTACGAATATTTGTTCCGTTTGCCGCGTAAAGTTGGTAGCCTGCATTCACCGCCGGTCTTGCATATTTCTGGTTTCGGGCGGCTAGTACCGATATGCCGGCTCCCGTGTCGACAAGAAATTAAGTGATGAAAAATGATTAAGTGCATCTGTGAAAGACTGCGAAGCTTGAGCTTCCAAAAACTTCACAAACAGTTTGTGTGTCGAAATCATTTCGAGAAGAGGTTTCTTTATAAAAATACGGTACATAATTGGATTTCCTTTAGAGAGTTCAAGAGCTTATAAGAAAAGAAATTGGAATCATCAAGGAATCGGAATCATCATGGAAGAAGCAAACAAATACTTAGAAAATCAACCTCAACGGAATCCTGATCTAAAAGGAATTAAAAATCGTATCAAATCTAAGTATTTGTTTGACTTCATAAATTGTGAATTGCTGGATGCTGTTTCTGACTGCTTTTTCGCATTAACTTTAAGATTGGCAGTATTTAATTGGTGCAATGTTTAAAATATTAAAAGGCACAGATGTCTTCAGACTAGAAAAGAAATTGTTGCCCCTGGTGCAATTAAAAGCTTTTAGTAAGTAAGTATATAACAAAATAAAAAAATTAAAGAAAAGTTTTTTTTTCCTAACATTCCCTTTTTAACTTATTCGAACATATTGTAATAATTGCAATAAAATTGCAATTATTGCAATATGTTCATAAAATAAAATGAATCTAAAATTACCAATAGCAAGAAAAACTTCTTAGGCTGAAGCCGTACCACGCCATTGCACAAAATTTCGCGCCAGGTTTAGTTACATTTAAAAAAAAAAGCTGTCATACATGATAATTATGTGAACCATAAGGCGCGTCGATTTTTACTCTATGAGAGTGCCCTGTCTGTGTAACTAGTCTGTGGATTACCAGCACAGAGTACTTTTTGATAGAGTGATTACCAGTGCTGCCAGTAGTGATTGAAGATTTAGAACGCAGGGATGTCAAAAAAGGAACGAAATTAGCGTCGAAGGAACGCAAAAATTATTCATTATGAATCAATTTTTGTAGTAAGTTATGTTAGTTTGTCAGTATCATGAAGGCGGCAAACGTCACATCTTATATTATTACTTTTGCAGATCATATATCATTATCGCTCACAAAGTACATAAATAAATATGTACCTACCACTTTGTTTAAAAAAAAATTGCTTGATGGCAGCCTGTCATATTTATTTAGAAAAAAACACCTTACTTATAGCTAATGCTTCCAGAAATTTTCACTTTGTGTAGGCTCATATTTTCATACGCAGTGAACGAAAATACGTTCACTGCTTAAACCTCCTTGATGATTTATGCCGCCACTGGCGTGCATGGGCTGAAGTGTCTTGAATTTATTTCGGTTTTAAGTTTTAGTTAATTTAAGTTTTCTGAAGACACGTTCTACAGATGCGGCGTCGTCGCTAGAGGACACAGAGTGATTTTTGATAGACTGAGATGAAGTAGTACTTTTAGTACCAGTTAAACAAAAAGGAACGAAGAGAACGCATAAAAGATGGGAACGCATGACCGTAAAATAGAACGCAAAATGTTCCAAAAGGAACGATTTGGTAACACTGCAGATTACTAATATCGTAGACAGAGAATAAAGATAGACAAGTCCTCAGCGTATGCAGTATGAGATAGCGATAGTTCGACATAAGTACATTAATACAGCTTGGTGCAATTAATATTGCCATACTTAGACTTTTACCCCCATCGTGTGGGTAATCTGGCATTTATTGAGTATTTTGATTAAACTGTCTACTACTGCGAGTCATTCAATTAATTGTCATTAGATAGTGGGAATGTTTATTTTTGTTGTAGTAGTCTATAGTTGGGAAAAGGCTAGGCAGATGATGATTTACGCGCTTTATCACAGGCCCGTGTAGAACAAATTGGTATGTATCATAAATTTACTTTACCTGGATAAAAAGTGTGGGTATCGAACGTGGATTTAAGTGAGTACTATTTAATTTCTGTCGAATGCAACTAGCTTCAAAATGTCGTGAGCAGATTCGGGAGTGACGACTTGGATGCCAGTTAACTCGGTCCGTACACTCAGTCCACTCATTTCTTTAAAATGGTTAATTCGGAAAACTATAAAAAAAAGTAAAAATTAAATACGTTCAGTGGTAAAAATAATTAAGTGCTTGTATCCCCGTCAAGTTATTATCCGACTATTGACAAATGACACGCAAGTAACATAGATGACAACCTAACATAAAATGCCTCACAATTTGGTCGGTTAGTACAAAAAACAAGTTAGTATTTTATAGTCTTTTTAGATTAAATTATCAATAAATTTTGCATAACATTGACACAAAATAGTCTTGAGTACAATCATTCTTAGATTTAATTGGTGTAATAGGTACAAAATGCTACTTACCGATGAAAGGTTATGTTTGGTTGATTTCGTTCACTGCGACTTTTACAGCCATTTATACAGCAATTCACCATCACTAGGCACTAAATATTACCTTTTGGAATATCAATAAAGTCACAAATTACACAAAGTACGCGTTTCACAGTTTAAATCAACGAAAATATTTTGACACCACAATTTGTTTGCCATCAATAACTGTGATGGCAAACAACAAAAAACCGATACGCAAATAGAGATAGAAAAATTATGCTGTGTCCTGCTCACACATAGACATTTTGACATATAAGTCATCTCTCTTTCGCAATTATTATTATTTTAAGAGCAGTCTATCTTTATTCTCTGTCTACGACTAATATGTAGCTTTGTTCATGGAGGTAATAGAGTATTACGTCAGTGCTATACGTCCATGGCTTTTGTTAGAGTCATTTTGATAGACTTAAAAATTTTGCTCTATGGAATATCGATGGATAGACTAATTTTTCTTTGTTTGTTTTGTTGAATGGAGTGAGTGAGGCAAAGAGTACTTTGTATATACGGAAATAGAGAGCCATCTTGCGCGATTTGAACGATAACATTAAAAAAGCGCCCTCTGCGATTAAAATACTAAACTACATCCGTGTCAGTATTATAATCGCGCGACCTAGATCCATTCATGTTCCAACTGTTTACTATAACAGAGATAGTAAAATTATACCGATATAAGTATTCAAAATCTGTTTACTACAACATATTTAGATATTATTTAAATTACACACCCCCTTACTAATAAACGTATTATATCAGACGAATAGTTACACACCGATTTCTCTCTTTCAGTCGTCAGTAATTTGATTTTCGACAGAAGACAAAGCGTTGTGTAACTATACAGACGATACACAATGTTTATTAGTAAGGGGGATTTAGGTACAACGAACGATCACAGCAGACAACGAACGATCACAGCATTCACAGCAGAACGACATCAAAACAACAACAGCCATTTTTGTTTATTACTTGCCAGTGCTGCCAGGGCATATATTTAAATATCTCTAAATTCTTACCAAAGTATGTAAGATCTTTTTATTTCAAAATTTTTTTCAGCAAAAATGACTTAACATCATGGACACGTATGTTTATATTTAATTTATTCTAACGAACCCTATATTTACAATAAACACGCTTTGCTTATCTCCAATAATAGAACTAATCAAACTTCTATGTAGCAAATAATGAATTAATTATGGCAACACATTCTTAACAGTACTACTAATATTATACCATTTATTTAGGGAGAACATTGTAAACCTTAGTGTAGTATTATATTTTGAATATTTTTTATTTTCCTGTATTATACGCCACACTAGCACCTCTGATTTTACAATACTAAACTAACAGATTATTATACTACGAAATTGTAAAGTTAATAACCAGCTGGAAATATATCTTTTGTACATGTCATCTGTAATAAGTTGGGTTATCACAATGCTGTTGCAGGGTTTCTACGAGTAAGATTGTAAGGCATGGAGTGAGGTTATGTTTGTTTTTGTAAAACCAAAATGTGTTTGAAAAAAATATTTTATTTATTATTTTTATGTGTTCTAACACAATCGCAGAGCGATGATGTAATTATATTAGGCCCAGGACTCAAACCAGTAGAAATAATAATGCCGGCAAGATACTTTTTTATTAACTTTACACATATTAGTGCCCAATCGTGAGTAAATTAGCAATTTATTACTACAGTTAATGCACTATGCACATTATCATACTATTATTAATATCAAAATTGGTACTATGAAGGATTTCCACTCTAAAATGGATACCTACATTATGCCATACACAAAAAACTTCAAAACCATGTCAGATGCAGATGATTGAATATTTTGTTTAAGTATATATTATATTTTTTTTGGTGGGGTTTAATTGTCTGCAAATGCAACTGCTGAGCTGAGCGTGGGGTCCTTCCTTAGTTTCTATGCTGGATTCTATATAGTCCAGTTGATTCCTGTCCATCATAAAAAGTAAGGACAGAATTGTGAAAACAAAATCAAAATCTGCTAATGCAGATTGGTACAAGTTTCTCAAAAAAGTGTCCTTAACTTTTTGAGAAACTGGTCTCCTAAGACCGTTTTCCTGTAGGTACAAAAGTCAAGGTACTCGTACTGCCCCGTCTTAAAAATCCACCCTGTTTATCAAAGTTAAAAGAAAAACTATCACAGCTTAGTAGGCTCTACAAGTTAACGAGTAACAGATAACCAACTGATAAAATGTACTTGAATATGTAAAAATTCCATAGAAAATAACTTAGATGGCACTATAGCCAATAAGTCAAATCTTTGTAATTATTTGTAAAATGGAAACAATAAACATTGGTTTTATTATTTATAAACTTTGCATGGAGATGTTTAAACATTAAAAACTGGGATAGCCAGAGAGGATTGAGCGGCACATAAGAGTGTTCAATATTGTTGGATGCCATAAATAAATAGATTATAATGTTTCTATGTGACTTTGTTATTTTTGTCAATAGTTTTTGTTATTCTCAATTGAAAAATAATTTTTTTTTGTGGTTGATGAAATCCTACACCCACCCTACACACCTACTGTGCATACATACTTAAATATTAATCCTAACTATGGAACCCTATACCATGTGTCATTCAACACCCACTTCGGTGGATTTTTTGTTAATAGCCTTAACACATTGACAGCCACCGCGGTCACACGGTGTCCGCAAACAATAGATTTTCTATTGTTTCTGTTGACTGGCAGTCAACGTGTTAAACGGAAGCACTTAGTATGCCTTAAACATAAATACTATATTATTAATAATCGTTTTACAGGTATACTCCGGAAATAAATAAAAAATTGGTAGTTGAAATAGATGGCAAATCTACTACAAGCAAACATTGTCGTGTCTGGGTTAACAAATTAGACAGGAAAGATGGTACTTTCATTGTGCGCTACAAGACATATGAAACATGCTTAGATTTATCTATCAATGTGCACTATGATAGAAAAGTTTTGGGAAAGTCACCATATAAGTTTAAAGGTTTGTATATTTTCTGCAAGCTGCCATTGACCAATTTTTTTTATTGATACTTAAACGATTTTATGATAAATGAATTTATTTTTGTAAGTAGGTTTGCACAAACACTTACACGTCAATCATATTTTTTATAAAACTAGATGAGGTCGGCGTTTCCTATTTTTTTTCCTGCTCTGCTGTACCTATATCAATGGACTTTTCCTACGGTATAGAAATATATTGTATGTAAAGTCCATTGCGATGAATAAATAAATCCTCGCTAGGATTTTTTTCGCAGACAAAATGTTATTTACACGTAGTCTTAAGAGGTGCTACACACATGTTCCGGTCAGCTTGATTCTTCAAAGCTGGGCGGCCTAATCGAATATACTTACATAATTATGTAGACTATTATGTTCGGGAAAAAGCCGAACTGGTCAGAGCCGACCTGGAACATGATTTAACGAGGGTAGATGCCGACCGGCACGAGCCCAATGAAAGTCGAATAATGCCCGGTTTCTGAAGTCCAGAGATAAACTCTCATTAGTTATTGGGTTGTTCTTCAAAATAAATTATTTTTATCAAGTTTTAATATTTTTGAGAACCTTATTGTAAGTTATTTTTAATAAGCTGAATGCAATCTACGCATACTAAAAAAGATTCTGTCAAGAAAGGCACTTGTCAATTTTCATTGTTTTACGCAAAATTTGTAAATATCTATTTATTCACGTTGATACTAATGACACCACATACTGAGAATGACTTTAGCTTGTATCATAATGACGCCATGTTGCAGAGAATGACCTAAAGGGCTTTAATTTTGGGTATTAAACAATAAACACTTATTTAATCAGTTAAAAATGGTTTATTATTCAAACTTACTAATTGCAAAAACAAACAAAAATTCAAAGTAAATCAAAAACTTAAAGATTTATAGCGTGAAGCCTTAGATACGCAACCGTGACGCTGAATTTCTAGAATTATCTTTCCATCTTTTCCTGTTCTCTTTGAGACCTAGGAGTCTTATCTTTAATCTGGACAATCCTTTTCTCATCTTTTCTTTTAAGATATTGACTTCTTCGTTTTTCTTTTTCAATGGCAATCAGCTCCGGATCATTTTTTATTTCGTTATAGCGTCTTCTTTTATAAAGGCGCTGTGTCGCTAATCGCTGCTTTAGTTTGCGGCATATTTTTTTAGTATAAGTATATAATAAAAGCAATTAAAAAAGCAATTTTAAACAATTAAAAAGCATACCCGAACCCTAGGCACAGCGCAAATATTTCATGTTTCAAATGTTATACCTACTGACTAAATATTGCAAAATAATATTATAAATTATAGTAGGTAACTGTATGTTATAATTCTTTGACGAATTTTAAGGAAATAGAAAATGCACAAAACTTAAACCCAAGCGAAATATATAGGCTTTTAATCTATTATAGTTATAAAGTCGAGTCAGTACAGTTTGTGCAGTCGAGAAAAAACATAAGTTCCTTAAATTAACACCAAGAAAAAAAATCTGCACCGACGAAAATCATTATGCGAAACTTAGTGTTATTCGCAACGACAAGTTGCTGATAATGATGTAGCATAAAATGACCAATTGAGAAAAAAAACCTGTACAGACTTGTCTTTGAGCATAAAACCTCCGTAATGATTTACTAAATGAAATCATTTGCCACTGGCTATTGAATAAAAAACAAACGAAAATATTACATGTGTACATTTAAGGAATTTAGGTTGAGACACAAATGATATTTTTGATGACAAAATGTGAATAACTATCAAAATTTACTTACAGTTCTCAGATGCGCACGTGCTTATTCACCGAAAGGTTTCCGTCGACTAAGGCCCCCTCCCGCACACCTGGGAGGGTGTATAAAGTTGCGTTCGAAAATGCCGTCTTCAGTAATATAAATTTAACAACGCTACTGCGACAAATGACGTTTTTCTTGTAACAATAATTTGACTTTAGGTTTAAGCTAACCATTGTAAAGAATTTGAATAGTTTTTTATTTTAAACAATGCGTAATTTATTAAACTTTAATACACTGACATATTAGATTGTTTTAGTAGTTTTTAAATATTTTGTAAACAAATGTTGTGTCAAGAGACGTCATCGGAATAGGAGTAAAATGACGTTTAGCGACATTTTCGAAATTTTGTTTCATAAAAACACAAAAGACAATTTTGTTAAACTTGGTAACATGTAAAATAATGGTAGAAATAAATTAAAAGCTTATCAATTGTGTCCTAAAATTTTTGCATATTAAAATAATTCGACGGAAGACATTTTTAGGCCCTTTTGAAGAACAACCCTATTGGTTCAATAAAGTTATGCATAAGATAAACGTCGGTTAACTGTCACTGCGTTTCTGGATACGCAATAAACCATTCAATAACTATGAAACCGATAACTAGTTCCTTAGTTGCCGCTAGATGGGTCTGTATACGAGTTCGCGTAAAAAAATGTTGTTTAGGTCCAGATTTCGGCAGATGTGTGAACGACGTCATTGTATTTTTTTTGAAAAGAGACCTTTACTCTTCATTGTTTTTGTTTCGTGTGGTATTTTTTTTGCTTTGCCGTTTCATTTTAAGTTAAAAGTCTATTTATCTTTCCAATCGTTAGTGTATTAAGCATTATTTTGTAAAATAGCTTAATGAAATCTGGAAAACGTAGTAAAAATTTTACTGAAAGAGTAATGATGCTTATTATCGAAGTGGCTAATGAATTTGACTATATACCAGCAGTGCGATTCTGTAACCATCTCACCGTGAAAACTTAGGTGAAGTGAGCGTGGAGTGAGCTGTCATTAGTTTAAATCCCTATAGCATTAGATGGAATGACAACTCACTTCACTTAACTTCTCACGGTGAGATTCTAACAGAATCGACCGACTGATCCACAGTAAAAAAACGGACGAAACTTCTATCACAGATTATTTTCTGTATTCATGATGCTAACACTCATTGTATTCTCTATTAATTAATTTTATTTAGCTTTCACAGGTAATTTAATTCATAATACACGTTGTTGATGTGTAGTTTGCTATGAAATTAAACGTCAAATATAGTTATGGAACCGATAAACGGCGCACATTGGTCAGTTAAGTTAACTTGAGTTTAAACGGAGTTTATCTTACATTGCGGTGTTCGGAAACGCACTTCCACAAGTTATCGAACCAATAGCGCTAATGAATAGATAAACCACCGACAAAAGTACCTCAGAAACCGGGCATAAGTGTAGTAATTGCTTCGAGTCGGCTTTGTTGTTCAACAAAATATAATGCCGAATTGAATGTGCTGACCGAACATGTGTGTAGTTTATGTTAGATAAGCGATCATAGGTAGGTATGTATTTAAAGATGGGAACTAATTTTTTAAGCTTGCCTGCTCAATTATACCTACATATATTCACTGATCCATTTCATTATTTTTTATTACTCATTTTTGTTTACTTTACTGCTTAGTTTTAACTGCTGAACTAGTTATTAAACGTGCCATTTATAATTTTTAACTTACCAAAACCGCTATTTACAACTGCCTCTTTAAATCAGTGCCTTTAAAGATTCTTAAAAATTTATTTGCAATTGAATTTGAGCTTTGTTATGTAACTCATGTATGATATAGAGTTTCTGTTTCCAAACTTTATAATAATCAAAGTTTCTGATTTTTAAAATATTTTTTTATTGAATTTTATTTTTATTGAAGATGTTTACACAATATAAGCTAACACATGTTTAGTTTAATAGTACTGTCTGATTAAAGGTCATCGCACAGTAATAAGCACTGCACGGGATTAGCATCGTCTCAACTCGAGCTATCTTTCTATGAAACTTAATACTGCAATGAACACTTAAAAGCATCGTAACGGCGACATCGCATTTGCTCGGGATCATCTAGTCTAGTAGACATCAGTTGCCGAGATAACGGCATCGGCAGTGCTTATAAATGTACCTACTTGAACCGCAACTAAAAATCCTGTCATTGTACACCAGTTACATAAATGTAATTATATTTATACAGGATGTCCCATAAGTCAACGTCAAGCCGGAATCGGGTAATAGGCCAAGTCATTTTTGCCCAACCAAATATTCAAAAGTAATACTTTGCCAAACTTTGACTGACTGTACTGAAAAAAAAAAAATACTATGCGAGTTTGGCAAGTAACATTAAAATTAGGCGCATTTAATAATCATTCCCAATTTTTTTTAAATAAATTATTGTTTATTGTTTTAATTTTTTTTTTTTGATAGCTATTATGACTTGGCCTATTACCCGATTCCGGCTTGACGTTGACTTATGGGACACCCTGTATATTATTAATAATAACTCCAACACAATTTTTTGCAGGGCCAATTTATTCGGATCAGTGTGATTGTCCAGAAAAAGACTTTGAAAAGTGGTTCAATAATTATGGCTGCAAACAAACACATGAAAAAATTACAATAGATCTTAAGCCATTTCATAATTTAGATATGAAAGAGCAAGTACAAGAGATTATAGAAAAGTATCATCAACCAGAAAGTACCAGTTTTTGCCACTATGCCATAAAAAAAAACGAAATGTATCGTAATTGTTATGGGAAACATGTTGGTTTTAATATGTTTTCTGATAATATTCTGTTATCTTTAATGAGGAAAGTAAATCTACCAGATATGGAACTGATAATAAATCTTGGTGATTGGCCCTTGGTTCACAAGCGTGATAAACCATTACCCGTTTTTTCATGGTGTGGCAGTGATGAAACTTATGACATTGTAATGCCAACATATGATTTGACAGAGTCTACTTTAGAAAATATGGGAAGGTAAAAACAAAATAATTTTGACATTAATTATATGCTCGTCTAACTATCTATGTTATAATGAACTAGCAGCGCCCCGCGGTTTCACCCGCATAAGTGTCGATCCCGTGGGAATATCGGGATAAAAACTATCCTATGTCCTTTCCCGGGACTCGAAACTATCTTATGTTACCGCTAATGTGCGTAAATCACGAGGGGCAATTCTCTTAATTTTAAGAACGTTCACAGTCTGATCTCAGTCTCAATCTGTCAAAAATACCTAAAATTTCCCTACATTTTGACAAGTTTTTGACATTTGTTTGTCGCTGAGATGAGACTGCGACTAGATTTTAAACGTTTTACGAGAATGGGCCTTTTGATTATCTGGTTGAGTCCGTTCAAAATCAAAATCAAAATATTTTATTTCACATAAACCTACATGGGCACTTATGAAACGTCAGAAGCTAGGTGCACGGTTCCAATTGGTCGTTTCCTATGGAGAAGAACCGGCAAGAAACTCCACGGTTACTCTTTTAAAAATATTTGCGTTTTTACAATGTTTTCAAGTTACAATAGGTATGGGAGGACTGCATAGGCCTGTCAACAAGTACCAGGTACTTGATAATATAAAAAACCATATACAGATCCCGTTATCCCATATACGAAACCCGGTTTTAGGATGAACTAGTTTCGATTAGGCCAAACCAGTTGTCCCTACACGGGTTGCATGGTTGCGGTCGGTCGATAAGCAACGTAGAATGCAAGAGCGAGCGAAGGGCACACAGAGGTTAGGTTCGGTTAGGTTACTTTAAAACCCTTTACACAGAAATAGGAGCCCCGCATAGCGGGGCTCCGTCGACATAGGTTGCAAGCACGAGCGAATAAGAACTGGTTTGGCCTAGGCGAAACTAGGTCATCCTAAAATCGGGTTTAAGAACTGGTTTGGCCTAGGCGAAACTATCCTAAAATCGGGTTTGGCCGGTACCTAACATATTTCACACTTTACGGATTGTACCCGGTAACTTGCAGATTTCCTAGTTAATGCGTCCGTATTCTAACGGTAACATCTATACCACATTTCAGCTAAATCAGTTCAGCGGTTTAAGCGTGAAGAGGTAACAGACAGATAGACACACTTTCGAGTTTCGCATTTATAATATTAGTATGGATACTTTTATGCCCGCGACTTCATAGCGCATGAATTTCTTTTTGCAGGCATTTCCATAAAAAATTAAATGCCTCTTAGGGGCCCATTACACGGTAGGTTTTGCGTCAATCATTTCCAAAAGTCACGAATGACGAAAGAATGATGGTGACTGATGGAATTATGGAATTCAATCGACATTACACGCTCATTCTGACTGATCGTCAGTCATACCCAAAAACTACAAATTGAAAATGTATACCTACGTAACATTCTGTATTTTATGTCCTTTGAGCCGATGATTTAAATGAGCCAAATGAAACATATCAGTGTTTCGGATAATTTCAGTGATCGAGATGCAAATGATCCAATCGCAAAAAAGATACACTTTGCCTACCTCTAGCGCTGACTGACCGGTGATTGACGAAATGCCATTACACGTTCACTCAAAAGTCATGATTGATGGTTGCATGATGCAACTATTTTTCGTATATATACGTTTTGTCGTACTGACCACTTTGATCTGAAATATCTCCTCTTTGGTTAAGAATTCCAAATTCAAATTTATAAATTCACTAGCTGACCCGGCCACGCGTTGCTGTGGCTAACGTTTTTGTAATTTTTTTTTTCTATCCTATCTTTCAAGTTGAATCAAACTGCACACGGTGTACAAATGTGATTAAAATCGGTTAAGTAGTTTAGGAGTCCATCGCGGACAAACATCGTGACACGTAATTTATATATATTAAGATTTAGCTGGTATATTTGAGTTTTGAAAACAGTCATTCATTTGTTTTTATCCCATTATTTTTTTCTTTGGCGTCGCTTATTACCACACAATGGAAAACGTGAAATATCGGTATATTTACCAGTACCAGTTTACCGTGGCACCAGTGCTGCAGAAACAGCTCGAAGGATTAATGATGTGTACGGCGCTGGTGTCGCAAAAGAAAGCACGGTACGTTTTTGGTTTCAACGATTTCGTTCTGGAGATTTCGACAGAACCAACCCCGGGGACGGCCGGAGACCAAAGTGGAAAATGAAGAATTAAAGGCTATTGTGGAAGCGGATCCATCACAAAGCACTTCAGAGATAGCTGCAGGCTTCGGGGTAAGTGATAAAACTGTATTAATCCACTTGAAGCAAATCGGGAAAGTAAAAAAACTTGAACGAGGTGTACCTCATGAATTGAGTGAATCGAACAGTTTGCAAACACGCGTCGACTGCTGTGTTACTTTGGTCAACCGACACAATAATGAAGGGATTTTAAATCGAATCATTACTTGTGATGAAAAGTGGATCCTGTACGATAATCGGAAGCGCTCGTCGCAATGGCTGAACCCTGGAGAACCAGCCAAATCCTGCCCTAAACGAAAATTTACTCAGAAAAAGTTACTTGTGAGTGTTTGGTGGACTAGCGCCGGTGTCGTTCATTACAGCTTTCTAAAATCTGGCCAAACGATTACGGCAGATATCTATTGTCAGCAACTGCAAACCATGAAGAAAGAACTATCTGCTAAACAATCGAGATTGGTCAATCGCTCTAGGCCACTGCTGCTTCACGAAAACGCAAGACCACACACTGCACAACAAACAACCACTAAGTCACATGAGCTACAATTGGAATGTCTGCGACATCCACCATGCTTCCCGGACCTTGTTCCAACAGATTACCATTTTTTCCGGAATTTGGACAACTTCTTACAAGGAAAAAAAATCAACTCCGATGCGGCAGTCCAAACCGTCTTCAAAGAGTTCATTGATTCTCGCCCCCATGGTTTTTTTAGTAAAGGGATCAATGAACTACATATGAGATGGCAAAAGTGCATAGATAACAACGGTGCATACTTTGATTAATTAAATATATTTTACAAAAAAAAAAATTTACTTTATGTTCCTCCCGTACAAAACGCCAATTTTATATGTAAGGACCTAATATCAGTCACTGTATTAGTCGGTCACTGAAACTGACTGCCACTGTAAATCTGACAGCAAAACCTACCGTGTAATGGGCGCCTTACATTCCCTTTACGGGTTGTTGAATTCTTACCAGAAACTTTGTTATGTAACTTCATGCTTTTATTAGACTTGGTACAAAAAAGGACCTATCTAGAAATCGTTATGAATAATTTTCCAATACTTCCCATAAAAAAGGGTAGATTAGAGGGCGTTGAAAATTTTAGGGTTTTTTTACGCAGATGCAGTCGTTGGCAATAGTTAGCATAGTTAGTATGTAATAATACCATTTACCTACCCATTTTTTAAGAAAGAAGTTAAGTTTATACAAATTTTCTAACATTGCTTTTCATGATTACAGAGTGACTTTAGATACATTATCGGTTCAAAGTGGTGCAGAACGTATATGGGAAGAGCGCGAACCACGAGCTATTTGGCGTGGTCGAGATTCGCGGGCTGAACGTTTGAAACTTGTTGATATCGCACGCGCCAATCCAGACTTGTTTAATGTTTCTCTTACGAATTTCTTTTTCTTTAGAGATAAAGAGGCTCAATATGGACCAAAACAGCCCCATATATCATTCTTTAAATTTTTTGACGTAAGTTTCTTTTTGTATTATCGCTTAAAATAACTGCCTCCTACCTACCTGTTATGACTAACGGGACCGAGACGTGGATACTCATGGTACGGCTGGTCCTCAAGTTCAGGGTTGCTCAGCGAGCTTTGGAAAGGGCCATGTTTGGAGTCTCCCTAAGGAGTCGAATCCGAAACGAGGTGAACCAGGCAGAGAACCAAAGTTGTCAACATAGTTCTCAGAATCAGCAAGCTGAAGTGGCAATGGGCTGGCCATATTAGCCGCAGAACCGATGACCGTTAGGGAATACGTGCTCTAGAGCGGTGACTGCAAATCGGCAAACGTAAGGTAGGACACCTTCAGGCTAAGTGGAGCCACGATCTCGCAGGGTAGCTGGTAACAGCTGCATGAGAGTTGCCGAGGAGCGAGATAAATGGCGTGTGATGTGTGTGTGGAGAGGCCTATGTCCAGCAGTGGACTGCTGTTGTCTGATGATGAAGAAAGCGTGTTCAGCTATATCCTGAACCAACTGTATTACAAAAGACAATGGATGGCTTTGGGGTCTTTTTAAGAGGCGAGGGGCATTCAATTTCGACCTTTTAAAAACGGTTTATTGAATGTAGTGATTAGGTATGCACATTTATGAGGAGTGAGGACCCTAACAGTGTTGCTTTTTTTTTCAGTTTAAATATCAAATCAATGTTGATGGTACGGTCGCTGCGTATCGAATGCCGTATCTGCTAGCTGGTGGAGGGTTGGTTCTTAAACAGAATTCCCCTTATCACGAACATTTTTACAAGCAGCTCACCGCTTGGGAACATTTTGTACCTGTAGCACGAGATTTGTCCGATTTAGTCGATCGTGTGAAATGGGCGCGGGAAAACGATCAGAAGGCACAACAAATTGCGACGAATGCAAAGAATTTCGGAAATGAACACTTATTGCCGCAGCATGTCATTTGTTACCATGCGGCTTTATTTTGGGTATGTTGTCATAATTATTTAGAACTTAACAACCACAAGACCTCTTCAGCAGCCGATAACCTCATAGGTTGACCTAGGTTTTGACCGTTAACATACCTGAATAAACATGTGTTGGAACAAGGATTTGAATAAACAGAAATTTCCTAATAAATTAAATAATCTATACTAATAATATAATTGTTAAACTCTTTGCAAAAAAAAAACGGGCTCTTCAGTTTTTTTTTCCTACTTCAATGAAGAAGAACCTGAAAGAGGTTTTATTAATTTGACGATGTATTGGCATGTTATTTGAAGCATCTTGGTATGATTCTTTACGTTCCAAATTTAAATTTTGAAATTAACATAAGAAAAATAATGATTATTGCAGTGGATTATTGTAAAATTGCTTTACTAATGGCGAATTGCTGAAACGACTTTTTTATTGATTACTAAAATTTTAAAACTTTTTGGATATTTTCTGCAAATTGAACAATTGAAGAGTGATAAAGCGATAAGGGCCGGTAAAATTATAACCCTTCTTGAAGACGGTTGTTCGCAAAACTTACGTGTCTCAGCCATTCAGCTGCTAAATGTGAGTCGTTCAACTGTCCAGAGGACTTAGCAACGCTATCAAGAGACCGGTTCGGTCAAAAGAAGCCCCGGTTCGGGAAGAAAACGATGCACAGAACCAAGAGATGACCGCTTTTTGGTGAGTCAGACGTTGCGGAATGGTAAGGCGTCAAGTGTGGACCTGAAGAAGAGCCTTGAAGAAGTAAGAGGAGTAGAAGTTAGCGTGTGGACGGTCAGGAGGAGGCTTTTGGCTGCCAATATCAGGAATTACCGCCCGGCTCGGGGCCCTAAATTACTCCGTGAGCACCGTGTTGCTCGACTTCAGTTTGCTCGAAACTGTGCTTCATGGACTCTGGAGGACTGGAATAAAGTATTGCTTTCTGATGAAGCTAGAATCTCTGTGTGGAGAGGACCGACGAGTGCTGCGAAGACCACGGGAACGCTATGCGGAAGTGTGTTTCCAAGAAATCACTCCTTATGGCGGAGGCACCGTTATGTTTTGGGCAGAAATTAATTCGACGGAACGTACGGAGTTAATTTTCATAGAAAATGGAACATTAAATGCACACCGGTACATAATGGAAGTCCTAATTCCATATACACAACCCGCATTGACTGCACTTGGGGAAGATTCCATTTTAATGGACGACAATGCTCGCCCGCACCGTTTTGGCGACGTGAAAGCGTACATGCAAGAAGTTGGGATCCGTCGTTTAGATTGGCCAGCTCGAAGTCCTAACCGCAATCCAATTGAGCATGTCTGGCATGTTCTAAAGAGATGGGTTAGATCAGTGCAACCTGCTCCACAAAACATCAGGGAGCTAAAAAGAGTCATTGAAGAAGAGTGGGAACGTATTCCTCAAAACGTTATTAAAAACATCGTGGAAGGCATGCCCAGAAGGATTCAAGCTGTGATTTTTGCAAGAGGAGGTCACGCTCGTTATTAGATTTTTACATTTGTAACTTTATTTAATTAAAAAAAGTAAAAAAATCTTCTTGTCTTTATTGCCGACTACTTCTTATTGTTTGGCCGTGTACATCGGTTTTAAAGAATTCATCGAAATTTTTTAAAAAAGTTGCCTGAATTCACTTCACGCGTATTAATTTACACGATTATAAGCATACAGACTACGTCAAACAATTAAATTTCATTTAATTAACTCAAATCGACCTTAGAAAGTAAATTTCCTTAGGTGCCCGTTTTTTTTGCAAAAGAGTGAAAGCTAAAGTTTGTTTGTTTGGTTGAACGCGCAAATCTCAGAAACCAATGGTTCGAATAAAAATAAAAGTGATGGATTGTCCATTTATCGAGGAAGGCTATAGGCTATTAACATCACTCTACGACCAATAGGAGCGGAGCATCAATGAAAAATTTTGCAAGAACGGGAAAAATAATTCCTTTTGAGAGCTTCCGTTGCGTAAACGGTTAAAGTTACGCAAAAATCATGTATGACAGAATTGTTCTTCTTTAAAAGTTAAAAAAAAGTCCTCGACAGCATAATGCCTATCTTTTAAGGTTCTCACTCACTATAACCTTTTTTATGGTAATCAAATTTGTTCTAAAATAATGCATTATTTGCGAAGGTGTTTTTGTTAACATGATATTAGTCCTTATCCAAATAAATACGTTATTATCACAAGTATTTAATTTTGAACTAAATTGCCCTTTACATCATTTGATTTAAATGAATAGTATAGTCATGAGTACTATAGTTCCACTCTCACTGATCATAGCGTATAGTAATGTACTAAGTAATAATCTTAAGATTAAACTAGTGGCGAGCTCGAACTCACCGGCGGTCATGGCCAAAAAGCACGCTGTCTCATCTGGCTTCGTGTCCGACAGAGCTAGTATCAGTAATGAGCAGTTAGGGTCAGTTCACACCGAGACGCGACCCGACACGACGATACTGGAATAGGAATAGGCCCGCTGCTTGGTGCAACGTATTCTGAATTCTCACAATGAAATGTGTATCTTTTCGTGTAGTCATTAAAGTAATAATAGAAGAATAGAAGTAGTAATAGTAGTAGTAGTTATTGTTATAATTATAAGTTTGTAGGTATTGTTTTAGTTATAAGTTATTGTGTAGTTATTTTTAATTTTTTGTAATACTGTTATTTAAAATAGTTAATATTAGCTTAGCTATCGCATTAGGTTCTAAACCTGTAATGATAGTTTAAGAGTATTAAATAAATAAATAATAATAAATAATATTTTGAGTGCCTCTATTAAATTGGGCGCGCAGCGTCGCGTCGCGTCGCGTCTTGGTGTGAACTGACCCTTAGACGCTAGTATACACGCCCAACTTCTAGTTCTCACGCACAGAAACATCGTTCCGAACTGATAGACGCGTAAAAAAAATTGGAAAGTGCTTTGGAAAATCAAGTTTTATGAAAAAAAACCACTGCATAAATCAATTACAAATAAAGTTTATTTAACTCTTCGATCACTGACCTTTGTCGGTACGGACTTGGTTTTGAAGATCTTACAGTTCTTTTATTACTTATTTACACCCAAAATTACGTTAAAACTAGCAAGACAAACGAATCTTTGTTGGCTAATAACTTTTTAATGGCTTTTTATTTTACTAACGAAACGATGATGAGCTGCGAGTGGGCCAATTTGTAGTTGGACGCCGGAACCCCCGGGCCACTTACTGGCCAGTTTTATGGCGAAGGAAGGCCTCTTTATGATGAATTCCTTCTTCAGAAAACGTGAGCACAGAAAGTGGACCTGGCAGAGCCCGGATGGATGCAACTAAAAATGAGATTGACTTCATTATGTCGACGAAGAAGCAAGTATTCAATGATGTCCCAATCAAATCAACTCGGTTAAAACCGGAAGTGATCACTGCATGGTAAGAGGCACATTGAACTTAAATATCAAGCTTTAAAGATCTCGACTGAAGTCTACGCTCCGCCCAGCACTGATCCAAATCCAAAAACCCGAGAGCTTTCAGCTCGAACTTCAGAATCGTTTCGAGTGCCTACGGAGCTCCGTGGACGATTATAACGATGGGTTCTTGGAAACTGTCCATACGGTCGGGTCTAAGATCTTCAAGACCCGTCGTACGAATTCAAAAAAGAGGCTCTCTGATCCTACTTTGCGGTTCATGAAGGAGAGGTGCGAGATGATCCTGCAGTCTTCAGATGATGCGCACAATTACCGGCAGCTCAATAGACGGATCTCTAAGTTCTTGAAAAGCGATCTTCGCCGCTTTAATACAGACCGTATTATTAAGGACGCGATAGAGCGAAATAAAGGCTCCAAGGTCTTTGCTAGAGATCTGTCTAATGGGCAGAGCTAGCTTACGAAACTGAAGACCGATGATAGGGATCGTATCCGCCAAACCTAAGCTGTTGAGAGAGATCGAGAGGTTCTATGGACAGTTATACACGTCAACAAGTAACCCCGTGCAAGTAAGAGCAGTGGTGGCCTAGTGGTATCGGCCGCGACTTACGAGTTGTAGCCGAACCCAGACAAGCGCTTACTTTGTGTAAATTATTTCATCACCACTGCTCTCCAAAAGGTGAAGCGGCATATCCTAGAACCAAAAATTCGAAGACATGTGACATCTACCAACCCGCACTGGGCCCGCGTGGGGGATAACGGCCCACTCCCTCTCACAGAGAGGAGGCCTGTGTCCCAGAAGTGGGAACATCATCTGCTGATTATGTTATGTAAGTAACCCCGTTACGAATCTAGCAAACGATCCAAGAGCTAGATTGACCCAACACTATACCAAAGACATCCCGGACGTCAGCCTGTACGAGATTAGGATGGCTCTGAAGCAGCTCAAAAACAACAAGTCGCCGGGTGATGACGGAATTACTGCCGAGCTCCTGAAGGCCGGCGGAAAACCGGCCCTTCAAAAGTTGTTTGGTTCCGTCATACTCCAGGGTAAAACACCACAGGCATGGAACAGAGGTGTGGTGATACTTTTCTTTAAGAAAGGCGACAATGCCCTTCTTAAGAATTATAGGCCCATCTCACTTCTGACTCTGAGACATGTCTACAAGCTGTTTTCGAGAGTCATCACGAACCGTCTCGAGCGCAGGTTTGACGACTTCCAGCCTCCCGAACAAGCCGGATTCCGTAAAGGCTTTAGCACCGTAGACCACATACATACGCTGCGACAGGTTATACAGAAGACCGAAGAGTATAACCTGCCTCTCTGCTTAACGTTTGTGGACTACGAGAAAGCCTTTGATTCGATCGAGACATGTGCTGTACTGCAGTCTCTTCAACGGTGCTAGATCGACTATCGGTACATCGAGGTGTTGAAGTGTCTGTACGAAAACGCCACTATGTCAGTCCGACTCCAGGATCAGACCTCGAAACCTATCCTTCTGCAGCGAGGTGTGAGACAGGGAGATGTTATCTCTCCGAAACTGTTCACCGCTGCACTCGAGGATCTCTTCAAGGTTCTGGACTGGAAAGGGGCTGGCATTAGCATAAATAGCGAGTACATAACTCACCTTCGGTTGCCGACGATATCGTAGTCATGGCTGAGACTATGCAGGACCTCAGTACAATGCTCGATGACCTCAACAGAGCCTCCGAAAGAGTGGGTCTTAAGATGAACATGTACAAAACGAAGGTCATGGCAAATGCCCATGTAACACCCACTCTCATAAAAATCGGAGACGCTACACTCTGAAGTCGTGGACGAGTATGTTTAGCTCGGACAAACTATCCAGTAAGGTAGGTCCAACTTCGAGAAAGAGGTCAGTCGTCGAATCCGACTCGGCTGGGCAGCATTCGGGAAGCTACGCAATATCTTCTCGTCCCACATACCGCAGTGTGTCAAGACGAAAGTCTTTGACCAGTGCTTGTTGCCAGTGATGACATATGGCACTGAAACGTGGTCGCTCACAATGGGCCTTATTAGAAGGCTAAAAGTCACCCAAAGGGCAATGGAGAGGGCTATGCTTGGAGTTTCCCTGCGTGATCGAATCAGAAATGAGGAGATTCGCAGGAGGACCAAGGTAACCGGCAGTGGGCAGGTCACATTGCTCGCAGAACAGATGGCCGATGGGGCCGAAAGGTTCTAGAGTGGCGACCGCGTACCGGAAGACGTAGTTGGAAGGCCTCCCACAAGGTGGACCGACGACCTTGTGAAGGCCTCAGGAACCCGTTGGATGCAAGAAGCACAGAACCGGTCGAAGTGGAGGTGCTTGGGGGAGGCCTATGTCCAGCAGTGGACGTCTTTCGGCTGAAATGATGATGATGATTCTGTTTCCGTACCGACAAAATTAATAATAAATCAAAACGATATCATGTTTAACTTTGGATGCACAATATCAAACAGTGGTGTAATACTATCCCGAAATTTGTATGGAAAAAGTATCGACTAGTGGCACCTTAAGTAATATTCTTAAAGTAACGGAATATATTTTAGTAGGTTTTTTTCTCAATTTAACGCGCGTGAATCTGCGGGGCATAGCTAGTCAATCTATAAATTTAATTATGCACAAATGAATGACACCCGTTCTAAAATGTAACTGTCAATTAAGTTAATGATTGTTTCAGTATCGAGCACGATTGGTGGTCGAGATAAAGTTCACAATCAAACGTTTTGTTTTCAGGAATGGAGTAAAGTTGTAAAAAGCAAAGTGGATATAGAAGAAGGCATGACCCACGTTCAACAGCCTAAGAATGCTTGCGATTGCAAATCCCTAAAGCCAAATAACCGTGAAGATCTGTGATATTAATTATAATAATAATACCTATTGAAATTAACAAAACATCAAAGTCGTAATCTCGTCATAATGTAGATAGTAAAAGTAACATGTTTTTTTTAAAATGTTATCAATAAGTACAACTATTATAAAAGTAATTTTTATTGCTTTTGGATTTCATCATTATTAGCAAAAGTTTTTTAACAAAAAAATTAAACCGCCGAAAAAACTGAAAAGCAAAAAATTATAAACCTTTTTTATTTAACCTTATTATCTAAGTTCTTAAACCAATGTAAGCATACCTAAATAATTTTGAGTCGACGCCAAACAATTATCAGGAACAAGGATTGGTTCCGCATTTTCGTTTTTTAACATGCGGAACCAACGACACCGACTTCCGAAATTAAAGTTATTTTTTACTTTTTTGTTTTTTTTTTATTTAAAGTCGGTTTTTTTTAAATGTTTTTTTCTTTAAATTTAAGGTAATTTAGTGATCTTTGTTCATTGATTGTTTGGAGCCGACTCAAAATTATTTAGATGTACTTACATTAGTTTAAGAACTTAGTTATTTTCTGCTTTTCAGTTTTTTCGGCGATTTAATTTTTTTTGTTAAAAAGTTTTTATTTTATAATTTTTTGTGGCCATAATTTACTAATTAGCTCATTCATCGTGAGTTTTTTTTTTTAATAAACAATTCAGCATTAAAATTTGTGAGTGAATAATAAATCACGCCTATTTTCCCACCCTTAGGGTAGGATTTTTTTTCCAAATTTATATGGGACCAACTTCGAGGTATCCAATAAAAAAAAAGAATTATCAAAATCGGACTATTCTGTAAAAAAATATGCTTGGTCATACATTACAATCAGTGAGTGAACAATCAATCATCCCCTGTTTTCCTACCCTTATGGTTGGAATATTTTATTCAAATTTATATGGGACCTACTTCGGGGTATACGGTAAAACGGGGTTACTTTAACAGTTTATGGGGCTACTTTAACAGCGCGGCAATTAATGATTTAAACGTGTGCGAAACGAACGCTAGTGACCTTGATTGGTGGCTAGTAGCTAGTCCCGATCTTCGAACCTATACCTTCAACTTCTTCTTTGCTTTTATTTCTATTTCCCCTGAAATGTATAAAATATTCATATTTTTTTATCAAAATGATGTCAAAGTAATCCTTATACTTTAGATCTTTGCCGTTGATTGCATTTTAATGCCTTGTCAAAGAAACCCCACTTCGGGGTTACTTTGACTCATGAAAAATAAAAATATATATAATTGTGGGGGGCCTGTAGGGCTTGATATTGGTATGGGATTGATAGTTAAAGGACACATTGTTCTGTTGGAACAAAAGCATCATTAATTTTTGTTGTTAAAAAAAAAAACTATCGAAATATGTGCAAAGTAGCCCCGTTTTACGGTACCCTTTCCAATAAAAAAAGAATTATCAAAATCGGACTACGCTGTAAAAAATTATGCGTGGTCGTACATAAAAAAAAATACACGTCGACTTGAGAAAATCCTCCGTTTTTTCGTCAAGATACATAATCTTTGTTACTGTTATGGTGTACAATAAAGTACA
The DNA here is from genome assembly GCA_963669345.1 of Gortyna flavago. Taxonomy (NCBI): domain Eukaryota; kingdom Metazoa; phylum Arthropoda; class Insecta; order Lepidoptera; family Noctuidae; genus Gortyna; species Gortyna flavago. The sequence goes on along the minus strand of OY770128.1, from coordinate 6,589,819 downwards.
ATAATATTCAATCTATCTTGTTTTCAATTTATTTAAGTATTTATTAAGTCCTGGAGAGGATGGAATCACTGCCGAAACATTAAAAATCGGCCCTCCCACATTGTTGCCTGTTTAATAAAATACCTACTGATAACACGGAAAAGCAAACGTACATCCTAATTCAATGTGTCATTAAAATAAAGTTTTTCTGCACAAAAAAGGTGATAAAAATGACATCAGAAATTACCGCCCAATAAGTCTGACATCTCAGAAAGCTTTTATTAAGTCCCATGTAATAAAGGGCGTGTCTATCGCTATCAACTGGACTCAAATTCAAGGTTGTCACTGAGAACCTGTTGATGGAAAAATGCAACAACACTTTTTTAAATTTTTAGTTACAAGTGAAGCTAATAAAAGGTTAAAAAAATAGAAAATTAATTTTATCCCGCGGCTTCGCCCGCGTGGTGCTCTAAAATTATCTCACGGGTACGTACTACAGGGATAAATTTTTTTTACAAAAAAAACAACCGACTTCCAAAAAACACTACAAAGTGATCAATAACTTTTATTTCGGAAGTCGGTGTCGTTGGTTCTGCATTTTCGTTTATTGACACCGATTTCCGAAATAAAAGTTATTTATCACTTTGTAGTGTTTTTTGGAAGTCGGTTGTTTTAATTGTAAAAAAGTTTTTAATTTTCACTTTTTAGTGAGAGAGTTTGTAATTGATAGTTTAAGTTATTTAAATACAATATTTCGTATCCCCATTTCACTAGCATGTTTAGCTTTTGAAATTTTTTTTTTTGAAAATCGTCTTTTTTTCAACCGGGTATTTAAAAATTCTCTGAAACTAAATATGATACGTAATTGTGACCTTAGAAACATCGACGGCGTTTTTTATGCTGCATATTTTAGAGTACAAATAAACCTCGAATATTCGTTAGATTCAGACTTATACGAGGTTTTTAGTTTTTATTTTTTTTCTCGGTAATTCCGTCGTATTTTGAAAAGTTATTTATACTGAAATTATGCTCTTCATCTTCTATACCTACCACAAAAATAACACATCCTAATTGCGTGGAATCTAGAAGTTATTCCAAATTAACTGTTTTTGCTAGGGTTGTCACTTTCGAATCAGAATTTTGATGACTCAATTTTTATTTAATGGGACGTATTGGTTATTAAAAGTTCGACTATTAAACCTAGGAACTTTGTTATATCCAGACTTATACAAGGTTTTTAGTTTTCATTTATTTTATTCTCGATAATTCCGTGGGATTGGGATAAGTTATTTATAATGAAACTAGTACTAGTTTTTTTACACTTTTAGTGGTGGTTCTACAACTAAAAAGTACCCCTCAGCCTAACTTAAATAGTGAAAGAAAGAAAATACGTTTATTTGCGGCAAACATGACGCATCAAAAGAAAAAACATAAACAAAATAAACAATTTGGGAGAAAACATGCGTCCCATCTACGCAAAACGGCCATCGCTCAGCATAATGCTATGACCCTATACGAGACAGAGCCCCAGCGCTGGTTGGTGTAATTAGGGTTCCGTACCTCAAAAGGAAAAAACGGAACCCTTATAGGATCACTCGTGTGTCTGTCTGTCTGTCAGTCCGTCTGTCACAGCCAATTTGCTCCGAATCTTATGGACCGATTAAGTTGAAATTTGGTACACGTATGAATCTCTGTGACCCAAACACAGACGTGTAACGTAAATAAATGAGTTTTGAAAATGGAAGTCATTTTTGAGGGGTAAAAAGACAATAAAAAAAAAAGTTTCGCCATCTGTACCGTGTGACATATCAAATGAAAGGGCTTACCGTGAGGATCTCAAATATATTTTTTTCATAATTTTAAAGTAAATTGTTTTAAAGTTATTTAAGACAATAGACGGAAATTTACTATTCCCCCCCCTTATCTCCGAAACTACTGAGCCTAAAATTTTGAAAAAAAATACAGAAAATAGTTCTATACCTATAGATTACAGGAAAATTAATAAGAAGTCTATGATCTTGAAATAACATGGTATATCTCTCAATATTGTGCGTACAAACTTACATTTTCAGTTGGAATGTATGGGAGAACATGTTTTTCAACTACAATGTTAAGTTTGTTCTTGGGATAAATTCATTCCAATTACGGAACCCTTCATTGTGCGTGGTCCGACACGTACTTGGCCGGTTTTTTTTTATAGTAAGGTATCTGTATAATTTAATCATTAAAACATTGCATGACAAGTCCAATAAGCCACGGCTAGGATACATTGTTTTATTACTGAGTTTTCGTGCCTACCTTCCATCATCAGATTAGCTCGATGGTACCTTATAGCCAGAGTGCATCTCATGACAATTCTAATAATCCCAAACACGGTTAGGTTACATTGATTTATTACAGAGTTCCGATACCTACCTTCCGACCTCATCATAAGATCATTTCGATATATCCCCCTCTTCCTTCAGTCAGTTATCGACTATACGTATAAACAAAGCAATTTTACTTGTTACGACAGTTGTGCTGTGATCCTATAAGGAGTTCCGTTTCATATCTTTGAAGTTCATATTCAGATCAAAACTATATTTATATAGGACCAATTTGGAAGAATAACCTTTCAAACGAAAAAATAATTTTCAAAATCGGTCCACAATATACCAAGAAATCGGTGAACATACATAAAAAATAAAAAATATACATCCAGCTGAACATATAACCTCCTTCTTTTTGAAGTCGGTTAAAAATGAAACCGTGTGCAAAATGTCTTGTTCCTATTCCCTGTAGTTTCGGCTGTGCGTTGGTATGTTAATCAGTCAATTTCTCCTTTTATATATAGAGATAACTTCAGATCCGGATATGAACTAATATAATATGATCGCGTGCTAACCCTAACGACGTCTGCCGGGCATGACAAAAACAGAAATAAAAGAATATGTTGACAAAGTAAAAACAAGGATAGATGATACTTTTAAAACAGGTCCAAACCATAGATCTGTGACAAAACAAGACAAGCAAAGAGTCGAAAGAGACGTAGCCTCATTAATAGAAGTAATAGAAGAAGTATTAAGCAGAATAAAGGAAACAAAAGAAGATAAACCCGCAGTAGAAACAAAGGACATACAAATACAAACAGAAACGATAGTGGAAAAAGAAAAAGGAATTACTACAAAAGACTTTGAACAGGAAACTGGGAAGAGATTACAAAGAATAGAAAAACTGCTTGAAGAAAGCAAGGAAATAAATCTGAAATATATAAAAGCCCAGGAGGAAGCTAACAAAGAACTAATAAACACAATACAGAGTAAAAAAGTAGAACAGAACGCAACCTACGCAGAAGCGGTAGGATCGAAAAACAAAATTCAAGTCCCGGAAACACTCCACTCGCTAATAGTAACCTCAACCAATCAGAATCACACGAGCGAGCAAGTTCTGGCCACGGTGAAAAAGACAGTCGAGGAGGAGAACGAGTGGATTGAAGTACGGAGAACGAAGAAAGTAAAACACCAAAAAGTACTCCTGAGCTGCAGAAATGAAGAGGAAGTAGAGCAACTAAAAGCAAGAATAGAGAATTACAAGGAATTAATAGTAAATAAAGCCACAAATAAACACCCTCTAATAGTTGTCCGATACGTCATGGGCGACAAAAAGAAGGAAGAAGTCACAGAAGCCATAAGAAAAAAATATGAAAAAGACCTGGACAAGAAAAAAGAAATAAAAGATCAAATCGAGGCAATATACGAAAAAAGAACAAGGAATCCACACGTGTCACATGTGGTCCTAAGAGTGACCCCCATCATCTGGCAGCAGCTGGTAGCCGCGGGGACTCTTCAACTGCGCTGGCACCAAGCCAGAGTAGAAGATCAGTCCCCGCTAGTCCAGTGCTCCCGCTGCTTGGGCTACGGCCATATCAAGCGGGTCTGCCAGGAGCAGCTGGACAGCTGCAGTCACTGTGGGGGACAGACCACATACACACTACGTGCAGTAAGAAAGAAGACACTCCATGCTGTGTAAATTGCAAACGAGCGAATCTTGAGAACGAACAGCATAACGCATTTAGCGATAAATGCCCGGTAAGAAACCGAAGCGAGAAATTAGCGCGTGAACGAATTGCCTATTGCTAAGGTCCAATCACAGAGCAGAGACAGTCAATTTTTCACGGCACTCCAGGCGAAATTAAAAAACAAAGGAAAAGAAATGCGACGGCAGAGTTAATCTTAGAAGCAGTCAAGAAAAAAGCCCTCTTTGCACTTCTTGAGGAGCCCTACGTGGGGAACCAGGGAATAATGGGATCTCAAACAGGAGTAAGAATAGTCCAGGCCACGCAAGAAGTTGGGAAGGTCAATAAAGCAGCGATCGCAATCTTCAACGATAACGTAAGAATCGTACGATTCCCAAATCTCACAACTACCAACTTCGCCGTGGCCAAAATAAGTACAGAGAACTGGACTATCGGTGTAGTCTCAACCTACTTCGAGCCCAGCTGTGACCTGGAGCCCTACGTGGGTCACCTGAAGAAAATACACAAAGACCTGGAGTGCGACAAATTTATATTAGGAGGCGACGTAAACGCCTGGTGTGAGTGGTGGGGCAGTGTCAAAAGTAATGCAAGAGGCGAAGAAATAATGGGAGTGTTGTATGAAATGGGACTGTGTGTACTAAATGAAGGGAATATTCCAACTTTTGAGGTGTGGAGACAAGGCAAGAAATACGAAAGTAGTGTAGACGTTACATGCTGCTCGGCAGACATACACGGCGAGATTCGAAATTGGAGAGTAGACAGAAAACTAGTAATCTCGGACCACAACGCGATCGTGTTTGAAATCAATTTAGACAAAGTGCAAGAAGCTAACAACAAAAGAACAACACGGAAATATAACACTAAAAAGACTAACTGGAAGGAATTTAAAGAAAAATTAAGAATAGAATTGGAAAAGGAAAATATAAAAATGGAAGAAATAGAGAAGATAAAGGAAGTTGAGGAGTTAGAGAAGCTAATAGATAAATACATAAAAATAATAGGGGAAATTTGCGACGGTTGTATTAAAATAAGAAAAAGTGATATCAAAATCAAACTTCCGTGGTGGTCCGAGGAACTGGAAGAAATGAAAAAGAAGAAAAACAGAATGAAAGCTAGGATAAAATGGGCAGCGCCAAACCGCCGTGCATGGGTAGTCGAGCAGTATGAGAATGCGAAACAAGAATATGAAAAGGAAATGGACACAGCTAGGATCAAAAGTTGGAAGGAGTTTTGTGGGAAGCAAGAAAGAGACACGATGTGGCACAGCATATATAGGGTAATATCAAGAACAAAAAGCAATTACGAGGATCTCCCGATTGCCAGGGACGGCATCACCACCAGCCCCAAGGAGTCAGTGCGCACATTAGCGGATACCTTCTACCCGGAAGATACCGTCTTGGGGGAAAACGAATATCACGCAGAGGTGAGGAGAAGAGCGGCGGAAGCGAACGAGAGCCGCGAAAATGAATTTCGCGACCCTCCTTTCGCGGAAGCCGAGCTTCTCCACGCCGCGGTTTCGTTTAACCCTAAGAAGGCTCCGGGTAGCGATGGATTCACCGCGGATATATGCGCAGCTGCAATAACAACAAATATCAAAGCAGCCCTGGCAATATACAACAAGTGCCTAGAACTTGCCCACTTCCCCAAGGCTTGGAAGATAGCCACAATTATAATGTTAAGGAAACCTAACAAAGAAGACTACGCACAGCCCAAATCATACAGACCAATTGGCCTCCTCCAAATACTTGGGAAAATTCTGGAAAAAATGTTAGTCAGGCGTATTAGATGGCACGTGTTGCCCAAAATTAACCCGAGGCAATACGGTTTTGTGCCGCAAAGGAGTACCGAAGACTCCCTCTATGATATGATCCAGCATATCAGACACAATCTTGCCGAAAAGCGGATTGTGGCCCTGATATCACTGGACATAGAGGGGGCCTTCGACAACGCCTGGTGGCCCAAAATCGTATGCCATCTTAAAGAAAAAGACTGCCCGGTAAATCTGCGGAGAATAGTAGACAGCTACTTGATCGAAAGGAGGGTGACAGTGAGATACGCAGGGGAGGAGTATGGCAAGGGGACCAACAAGGGTTGCGTCCAAGGTTCCATTGGCGTACCCTTCTTTTGGAACCTTATCTTGGACCCCCTACTTGATGAACTCACCGCCACCGAAATATATTGCCAAGCCTTCGCAGACGACATTATACTAATAGTAGAGGGCAACACGGCCCTAGAAATAGAAAACAAAGCAAATGCTGCTCTCACCCATGTACAGAAATGGGGGGTGTCGAACAAACTAAAACTTTGCGCCACATAAAACCAAGGCCATGGTACTAACCAAAAAATTTAAGTTCGACACACCCAGACTGTGCATGGGGGGGACCAGCATAGAAATAGTAAAAGATTTAAAAATATTAGGAGTTATCATTGATAGCAAACTGACATTTAACCAACACATAGCGTACATATTGCAGTATTAACAAATCCTGCATGGTAATTTTGGCTTTAATCCTCCTTCTAAACTCATATTCAACCTTTTTTTGAACCATAGTCTGTCCAGAAATTTCCATCTGAAATCTTTCAAATTACGAATCGTATTTACGTCAGATGGCATTTTTCACGGTAGGCATGGGGACTTTGAAAATAGCCTTGTGACGAGGAACATGTTTTTTTGTGCAAGATTAACGCCGAAATTTTATTGTGAATTTGAGTTGGTTGAATTAATTTAATTGCTGTCGCAATTGGTTTTACTCCTCCGTACCTCGTTATCTATAAATTTAAAAAACTATTTGTGAACATATTTTTCTTCAATTTTGGTATGTATCATTCTATTCTATTTCTTGGTTACAAGTGATTCTGCTTGCTCCACCGGTACTTATTCCTAAATTTTACTTCAGGATAAGGCCCGAATTATGGGCAAGCCGATTTGATCGATTTTTCACCCAACCCTGACTCTCGAGACGAAGTATAAGCTGTTCGCCAGAAGTGCGCCCGCAGCTAGCTGTTGCAGATCTACTTGCTGTTGCGGATCTGCTACCTGATTATTGTTCTGCTCTATTAATCTACGAGGATCCCGAGAACGGACACGAAGACCTCCTTTTTGGGAACCTTTTTTGCTCTATTCTCATAGTAGATTGTCTAGATATATTTCCTATAAAAATTGCGTGAATTTTTATCATTCAAATACGGCGGGTGTGCTATTTTAACTTTTTTTCCCTTGGACCGCGCAAACTTTAAATCTATCTAATATTTTCTTGATTGCAATCACGTCAATGTAACAAAATTCTCACTTTATTTTTGTCTTTACAAAACCCAAAACCTTAAGTATTTCTATTTCATTCATATTCGTATTTGTAACCAACGTCACAAGGTATCTTAAAGTAATCTTTTATCTTTATTTTTTTATACTAAATTATTGTATTTCGGATTTTTTATTTTTACAACAAAATTATATCATTCTGTCAAACAAGATCGTTGCTATGGTTACCAGGGATATGCTGTGATTGACAACTTCTGTTAACCCTTCCTTTGCTGATGGTGTTCTTTACTTTAATGTGCTGTGTTGTGATGCAATATTATCAATAATTTTGTAGAACCATAAAACATAGCTTTTATTTTTTCCCTTTAAATAGATGTTTATCCTGGGTTTTATTCCGTTCCTTAGATAGAAGTAGTTAGTATCCCGTAGTGTGTGTTTGGTGTGTGAATGTTTTAGGCTTCGTGGCTAAGGTAAGCGTTCTATGCACGGTTGACTGTTTGATTCTATTTGTCTTTTTTGATTCTAGCCCAGCTGTACTTATTTCTGTTTTGGTGCTGTTGGTTTCCTAGTCTCTATTTGTTTTTTCTTTGAACTCTTAGCCCAGCCGTTCCTGTGAAGTCACGTCGTCGTACCATTCCTCCATCAGCCATATTACTCGATATCTATATACTGCGTGGAATTTGACCTGTATATTTTTTGGAGATTATCTTTACTGTGGCAGTTGAAGGTTAGATATCTTTTTGGGGTTGCCTGGCTGTCTTGGTTTTTTTTTCATCTTTAGCCTTTCTATTCGTTTAATGTTAGTTTGTTAGGGTCTGATGGCATTTTATTTTCAACTTTTTTTTTTCTTTTCTGATATTGTGCCGTTCAGTTCCCCAGCAGACTAATCACTAAACTGACTCTTTCTCAAGTATATTCATTCATACTATCAGATTTGCGTATTTAGTTTTGTTTTATCCTTATTGCATTCTAACATAGCAGATGAAGGTTATTCCCATCTTTATATAAGTAATAAATACTTTTTAGAACATACATTTTCTAAAATCGTCTTTGGGGCTTGTTTTCAATTTACAGAATTCTTTCTATCTTTCAAACCGTTTTACATAATTCAAACGGTAATCTTAGTTTTAATCGTATTCCTCTCATATGACACTAACATTATGTAAATATTCCTATAAAGAAAAAAACTCTTTTTCAAGTTACGTAATTATGTATTTCATACTTTTTCTCAATAATTCTTAAATTTTCTACTTTTATTACTCCTATCAGATTCTAATACGAGAGACTAATAAACAGTCCGTATTTTGAGTTTCATCTTTTTTAACCGATTTCGAAAAAGGAAGTTCTGATTTTTTAACCGACTTCGAAAAAGGAGGTTCTTGTTTTTTTTAACCGACTTCGAAAAAGGAGGTTCTGATTTTTAACCGACTTCGAAAAAGGGAGGTTCTGATTTTTTTTATTTACGATTTCCTTTTTCTATTTACTGTGACAATGATAAGTCCTTATGGTTCCTACCCGTGCGTATGGTCAGACTCTAAGCCACAATTAAGCTGAAAGTCGGTCCCAAACACGCGTAGAACCATTCTTCCCTTGTCGAGGTCTGTGCGGTTATAAAATTTTTTTTTCACGATAGTTTAACATTCGTACTAATAGTCAGACTCAAGGCGTAGTATATTTAGCCGAAAGTCGGGCTCAGTACGCGTCGAACTTATCATGCTTTTTTTTTTTTTTTAAGGATGGGAAATCATCAAATGACCCCTCCCGCTCTGGGTGGAGCGGAAGGGAGTGTCAGACTCTTACTGACTAAAACCCATCCGTGTTCCTTCCTTAGCCCTTTATATTCCGGGGCAGCGGTAACCCTTTCGGACAATCCCGCTGCCCCGGCAGGCTTCGGCCCTGACGGGCCCCTCCGTTCAATGCTGACATCTCTTTGAGGCGCGCGTGGAACACATACGCGCCGTCCGGCACGGGCCTGGTCCTGATCGGACGGCGAGCTACCCATTACTCGCCGTCCGCAGGCCCGCGCCTACGGTGGCCGGGAGTCGTCACGCGGCTCCCGACGCCCGGAGCGTCTACCGCGGCGGCTGGGACGGGCGGCTCTCTCAGCTCTCTCCCTCGCCCATCCCGCCACCTCCTTCGCTAGCATGACAGCTTCGCAGAAGGAGGTGACTGCCTCCCACTCCCTCTCGCCCTGGACCATGGCTTGGACCAGGGCCGGGCGCGAGAGGTCGCCGCCGCTGCCGATCGCCTCTACGAGGACACGGCGGTGCTCTGCCCAAGCGGGACAGACCTCCACCGTGTGCTCCACCGTGTCCTCTGGGCGATCCTCGCAGTGGTGACACCCGGGCGTTTCCTCCCGCCTGATGATGTGCAGGAACCTCCCGAAACATCCGTGTCCGGTGAGGACCTGCGTCAGGCGGTAGGTGAGGGCGCCGTGACGCCTCTCTAGCCACTCCTCAAAGAGGGGCCTTACCGCCGCTATCGCGGCGTGCCCTAACTTATCATGCTTATCAGAGGTTTATGCGAAAGTCGCTGATAATCTTTCTATGGCCTTCCTTCGTAATTCTCGAGCTTACAATACGCATCGTTCTGCCGTCACGCTGAATGTTGGTGATACTGTATGGAGAAAGAATTTTTCTAGATCGTCTGGAGATGATTATTTTTCTGGAAAGCTAGCTCCTCGAAATGTCGTGTGACTAGGGTTATTTCTAGGAGGACCACATATGAACTTCATGATTTCGGTTCTTCCCATTCTGGAAGATATCACATTGAAGATATTCTTAAATAATTCCCTAGTAATTTCTAATCTAGTATTCCTATTATCTTTTCGGTTTCGGTTCGGAATGTTATTTTTACATTTAGTTTAAACCCTTTTAAATTTAAATTCCCTTAATAAATAAATAAGCTTATTCATAATTATTAACAGCGACATCTAGTTGTTCCTACTTGAAACAATTTGCTAACAACCTTGTCAATTTTTGTAGTTCAGGCTTTCGCCCGCTTATGTCATTAAGTCTGTTATAACCAAGATGACATAATGACAGCTCTTAGTGTTGGGAAACGGTCGTATCGATAATTTTGTTTAGTGTTGAGACATTGTCGATTTACTTTTATCGATAAATCAATATGAGGCTTTTTTTTTTTTTTTTTTTTTCTTATTTCAGCATAATACTTATCGTTTATCGTATATCCTCCTTTCTTTTGTATGAAATAAGCTTGAAGTTTCTCATTTCATTCAAGTTCTTTGACTTGAGTCCTTTGTTTGGCTTAAGTTCTTTGGTTGTTTTATGTAGTTTCTTTTATTATTTTATGTCGTCTCTTCTATTATCTTATGTCGTCTCTTTTATTATCTTATGTCGTTTCTTTCTTCAACTTACTTCTATCGTTATTTTTTGCTTTTGGGGATCCTCTCTTTTTAGTCTTAGGTCTTAACGTCAATAGTTTTTAAGTTAGTTTCTAGTGTTCTTATTTTCTCTCCTAGGTTTAGTTGACGCGTTGCTAGTTAGCGCTGATAACGTTTAGATGGGTATGCGCTTTCTCATTTATTCTGTATCCGTTGCACTACGATGTCGTTTAGTTAGGTTTATTTCTTTATTTTTCTTATTTTTGTCCAACTGTTTAGTCTAGGTTAGGTCTATTGCTATTAGGGTTCTTATGCCTCAAGATTTTTTTTTTTTTTTTTTTTTTTTTTTTTTTTTTTTTTTTTTTTTTTTTTTTTTCACAAAACCTTAATATAAAACCCAAGTAATCAATAAAAAACAACAACAATTACAATTTTGTCCCTTGATCTAATAATTATATCTAAAACAGTTCAAATGAAAGATAAATAATACACAATAAAAACTTTCATCTAGTGTTTCTTCCCATAAACATTTTGCCAGCTCCGGTAACTTGAATGTCAACTTCATCTCCTGGAGAGTCAACAGCTAATGTATCTATTGATCTCCAAACTGCAGTTCCCATTTTTACTCTTCCTCCTTCCTTTTTAACTTGCTGGTGCAATTCTTCTAAAGTAGTAGTCAATCCCATTATTATTTGCTGCAAGTTTTTGTCTCCTGATCCAGTTACCCTCCTTTTCTCTATATGATCGAGGAAATCATCACCAAACTTTTGCAGCCTTGGACCACTGAAACAGGGCATGCAACTCACTTGGTTATATACCCCTGAAAGCATTCCTGTTTGGTTTGCACATGACATCTTAGCATATAGAACCTGCACAGGAGGTCTGAGAAATACCACTTTCCCACTTGTCATATTTCTGAAAGAGTTCCCCATCTCCTCCCTCGTATACCAGTTGCCAGTTCTGGTTATTTGTGACAAAATGCTGAGGTCTTCTTTGTACGTCCCGAAAATGCTATGATACAATATTTGGGCTGCAACTTCCTCTGTCATTGATTCCAATGTGACTGCAAAGAAATTTAAAGGGAAACACATTCTAGTGGCTTGGCGGGAAGTAGTTATAAGCAATATCTCAGCTATTAAACTTATCAACGTTGACAGCTCGAAGGACATCTTAATATTCTTTGTTATTTCTATGATATCATCAATAGCTGGGATGTGGGACCTTGCTCTCTTCACTGCAGCTGCAAATTTGTTTCTATATATGCCTTCAGTCCTTATCATGCACAAGAATGATGTCATTGGTCCCAGACTCTGCACAATTGATGACCTTCTCTCCGGTGGAAAGCTATGATTATTTTTCTGGAAAGCTAGCTCCTCGAAATGTCGTGTGACTAGGGTTATTTCTAGGACCACATATGAACTTCATGATTTCGATTCTTCCCATTCTGGAAGATATCACATTGAAGATATTCTTAAATAATTCCCTAGTAATTTCTAATCTAGTATTCCTATTATCTTTTTTCGGTTCGGAATGTTATTTTTACATTTAGTTTAAACCCTTTTAAATTTAAATTCCCTTAATAAATAAATAAGCTTATTCATAATTATTAACAGCGACATCTAGTTGTTCCTACTTGAAACAATTTGCTAACAACCTTGTAAATTTTTGTAGTTCAGGCTTTCGCCCGCTTATGTCATTAAGTCTGTTATAACCAAGATGACATAATGACAGCTCTTAGTGTTGGGAAACGGTCGTATCGATAATTTTGTTTAGTGGTGAGACATTGTCGATTTACTTTTATCGATAAATCAATATGAGGCTTTTTTTTTTTTTTTTTTTTCTTATTTCAACATAATACTTATCGTTTATCGTATATCCTCCTTTCTTTTGTATGAAATAAGCTTAAGTTTCTCATTTCATTCAAGTTCTTTGACTTGAGTCCTTTGTTTGGCTTAAGTTCTTTGGTTGTTTTATGTAGTTTCTTTTATTATTTTATGTCGTCTCTTCTATTATCTTATGTCGTCTCTTTTATTATCTTATGTCGTTTCTTTCTTCAACTTACTTCTATCGTTATTTTTTGCTTTTGGGGATCCTCTCTTTTTAGTCTTAGGTCTTAACGTCAATAGTTTTTAAGTTAGTTTCTAGTGTTCTTATTTTCTCTCCTAGGTTTAGTTGACGCGTTGCTAGTTAGCGCTGATAACGTTTAGATGGGTATGCGCTTTCTCATTTATTCTGTATCCGTTGCACTACGATGTCGTTTAGTTAGGTTTATTTCTTTATTTTTCTTATTTTTGTCCAACTGTTTAGTCTAGGTTAGGTCTATTGCTATTAGGGTTCTTATGCCTCAGAATATATATTTTTTTCCTTTTCCTTACTTTTCTTTTCTCTGTCTCACATTTTTTTTTTTGGAAAGGGGGTACTGCAGTATTAACAAATCCTGCATGGTAATTTTGGCTTTAATCCTCCTTCTAAACTCATATTCAACCTTTTTTTGAACCATAGTCTGTCCAGAAATTTCCATCTGAAATCTTTCAAATTACGAATCGTATTTACGTCAGATGGCATTTTTCACGGTAGGCATGGGGACTTTGAAAATAGCCTTGTGACGAGGAACATGTTTTTTTGTGCAAGATTAACGCCGAAATTTTATTGTGAATTTGAGTTGGTTGAATTAATTTAATTGCTGTCGCAATTGGTTTTACTCCTCCGTACCTCGTTATCTATAAATTTAAAAAACTATTTGTGAACATATTTTTCTTCAATTTTGGTATGTATCATTCTATTCTATTTCTTGGTTACAAGTGATTCTGCTTGCTCCACCGGTACTTATTCCTAAATTTTACTTCAGGATAAGGCCCGAATTATGGGCAAGCCGATTTGATCGATTTTTCACCCAACCCTGACTCTCGAGACGAAGTATAAGCTGTTCGCCAGAAGTGCGCCCGCAGCTAGCTGTTGCAGATCTACTTGCTGTTGCGGATCTGCTACCTGATTATTGTTCTGCTCTATTAATCTACGAGGATCCCGAGAACGGACACGAAGACCTCCTTTTTGGGAACCTTTTTTGCTCTATTCTCATAGTAGATTGTCTAGATATATTTCCTATAAAAATTGCGTGAATTTTTATCATTCAAATACGGCGGGTGTGCTATTTTAACTTTTTTTCCCTTGGACCGCGCAAACTTTAAATCTATCTAATATTTTCTTGATTGCAATCACGTCAATGTAACAAAATTCTCACTTTATTTTTGTCTTTACAAAACCCAAAACCTTAAGTATTTCTATTTCATTCATATTCGTATTTGTACCCAACGTCACAAGGTATCTTAAAGTAATCTTTCATCTTTATTTTTTTATACTAAATTATTGTATTTCGGATTTTTTATTTTTACAACAAAATTATACGTAATGGTAGTGAAATTGTGAAGTCATCGCGTTTTATTTCGCTACAATATGTAGGAAGACCCTGAGTATTTATAAGAGCGTGAGTAGAGCAGCGCGAGCCACCTGGGGTTTGAATCCTGAGATAATCAGAACTATTTATATAGCGGTTATAGAACCCATAATATTGATGTCACTCAGGCTGGCTGGACAAATCTTCAAAATAACTCGCATTTAACTAGGTCAATAGGGCATTTTATGTGACGGCTAAACACCCTTATATCAGAATTTGTGACGCAACAGAATCTTAGATAATCGATCGAAAACGTGTCCAGCCATCTTGAAAAACCACTTTTCGCTGGTCTCTCAATCTCGGTAACGGAAGTGATTTTGACGACATTTTGCTTATCAACGGGCGTCACATAAATTTGTGACAGGCATCGAGCTAAAAGTTTTGTGATACGTACAGCGGTTTAGTGGAAAAATGCAAAAATCTGTGTCCAGCCATCTTGATTTTACGTATAAAACTTTTGGCTGGCACTTCCGAATCTCAATAACGGGAGCGTTTTCGAATATGGTTCCTTTACTAACATTTAGTGACGCAATTTGTGACAGTAATAACGTTTGATTTATGGCGTCACATGTAAGGGTTTACGAGAAATCAATAAAAACTTAAATGTCCAGCCAACCTGAGCTCAAGCTGGCTGGACACATGTATCTCCGCTGCGTGATGATCTACGGCCTTCGAAATATGTTCAATTTTTTGTGACGGGGACGATAATGATTTACTGAATTTGTGACGGAGAAACTTTGAGTAGTTTCAAAGATATTTGTAGGAGAAGCACCATAACTCTAGCTCCGTTTACCATAGATATAATTAGATTAGAAGATTGCATCATGTAAAATAAACCAAGTTTATGCTTGTCCGTGTAATCTCGACAGGTAGCAACCTGTATGCTAGTTTTATGGAAGGAATACGTAAACAGACGAACAGGTTTGTGCTTGTACGCATTATATCGATCAGTTGCAACCTGAGTGGGGTTGGACATGTGCACTCCTGTTGCCGAAAGGGCGCTAGTATAAATATACCCCGCTGTACATTTGAAAAGTTAGTATATATGTTCTGTGGAGAAATCCGCCGAGCAAGCAACACCTCACAGTATTAGTCGCTCTCGGTCTGCATAGCCCTCTCTTATATAGTCGTGTGTACACACGGCTACACGTCAAGCTATACATTTCCAGTTTTAGCTGACCTCGCATTGTATAGGTTTTTCGCACAATCAGAAGTCAGCGTATATTGGTTTTGTATGGCTTGATGTGTAGCCGTGCGTACCATAGTTTAGTGAGTAAGTAAAGTGTTTTATTAGTGATTAGCTTATGCGTGTAAGTCTATTAATTGTAACTGATTCAATGTGTACGTGTACTTGCTGATTATAAATGTAAATCGATACTCGTCTGGTTTAATTCGCATCCTGTAGGGAGAACACGTTAACCCCCGCCTATCAGAATTAAATAAACACCCCAACACAGCACGCGTGCTCCAAAGGTTCGTAGATAGCTGCGTGTGCTGTGTCCAACATTGGTCCTAGCGAGCCGGATAACCGATTGCCTGAGCGTAGCTTTACAACCTAGCGTTCGGAGTCGGATTACGTTCATAAGGCGATTGAACCAGTGAAAATGAGTGTCAGAAGTGCCGTAACCACGCGAAGCAAGTCACGAAAAGTGACTGAAGAATCAGACGCACGGCGCAGGGATGCCACCATCGTCTCAGACTCGGGCTTACTGCCTGAGTTAGCACCGGGCTCACCATCAGTGGCACCTTCCATGACATCCACGGCTGCTCCCAATATTCCAATGACCGGGGGTCGAGTAATCGACTACAGTAAAAGGCCGGCAGAGGGAGTACCAGAGCAGACAGCCGCAAGATCGACGCGGAGCAGCAGAGTTTCGTCCAGGAATAGTCGCAAGGGCGTCGAATTCCTAAGGAAAAGGGCCGAATACGAAGCTGAGCGCGATCTGGTGCAAATCAGAGAGCCTAGTGAAGAAAAGAATGGTGGTAGAAATTGCAGAGATTGAGGCAAATGCAGACAGTGATGACTCAAACTCGGAGGTGGATACTGCACATCGCGTTGAGGAATGGATGAAGACAACGCCTCAAGCATCGCAGTCAGACACGGCGCTGTTTACGTCGACTGCGTCGCGCGCCCTGACGGCGTCGCGCGCGCCGCTTGAAGTCGCCACGCCGTATGAAGCATCTAGGATTCAAGATCAAAACGTAAGTAGAGTGAATATTGAATCTGATGTGTACCGTGTGCCAACTATGTTACGCGAGAATAATGTGTTGCATCAGCATAGAACCCCGGTGAGCAATGCGGGGCCTATGCATACGCCAACTCATACTGAAGCTGTCAGATTCCGTCTACCCGACAACTATCCCGCCTTTACCACTCCGGTCGCAAGTGGACCTCGAGTATCGACACTCGAGTCGGTCGCACAGCGGCACGGAAATAGTGGAGTGGACGAAACAGAAAGGCGGCGGATATCGTCGAACGATAGAGACAGGAAGATCGACAAGCTGGCGGAGGCAATCACGAACATGGCGCGCCCGCACCCGGTACCTAGACAGGCTTACGAATTGCCACACTTTCACGGTGACCCAGTGGACTGGATATCGTATAGAAATATGTACTGGGACACCACCGAATTATACAACTTTAGAGCGCATGAAAATATTGCACGTTTGAAGTCCTCTTTACATGGGGAGGCAAAGACTGCAGTGGAGGATTTGCTGCGGTCCACGCGAGATCCCACTGAAGTAATGCGCGCATTAGAAGAAGAATACGGCCATCCGACCGTCATACTTCAATACGCCCTAAAGAAGGTGAAAGATTTACCTAAAGTGTCTGAAAGTGGCCAGGAATTAAGGAAATTCTCATCGACCGTTAGGAACTGCGTATCGCTGCTGAAGAATGTCAAAGCAGATGGGTACCTGAACAACCCTCAACTAGTAAGCGAACTGCTGAACAAGTTGACTCCAGTTCAACGTGCGCAGTACGGCGACTTTGCGATGGGTCTGGACAACTCACAGGGGTCGGACTTGAGAATCTCACCCAACTTAGAAATACTGTCACAGTTTCTCATACATGTGACGCGCTCTACTTCATATTACCTACAACCTACTGTGTATGAACCAGAACATTCTAAGCAACCTGCGAAGCAGCAGCAAACCAGCGGACGGACTCGACCAGCAAACGCTGCACGCCCAGTCACCAATAAGCCGCAGATGACACATCGTGTGAATACGCAGAGCGATGAAGCTATCACACAAAAGGAATGCGTGATGTGCCAAAGAAAACATGTCATAGAAGATTGCGATCAGTTCAAAAAGCTAAATGTACAAGAGCGCTGGGAACTAATCAAACGAGAAAAAGTGTGTTTTAATTGTTTAAGCGTAAAACACACGAAAAGGTTCTGTCGCGCGAAAAAGTGCAAAAAGTGCGACTACAAACATCACGAGCTGTTACACGAGGACAGGTCGAAACTAGAAGCAAAATCGGAATGTGTAACGCACATAGGAGAGTGGCGAGCCACAGCGTTATTGAAGATAGTGCCAGTGACAGTGTGTAATAAAGGCAGCAATAACGGTCAGTGCTATGCGTTGTTAGACGACGGGGCAACCGTATCGTTAATAGACAGCTCGCTCGCTACAAACCTAACGGGCCCTCGTGTGCCACTAATGTTAAAGACCGCAGGTAGTCATGGTGTATCGGACCTTACCTCGCGGGTAGTACAAGTGCGGGTGAAAGGCCCAAATGGACAGTGTCATAATATCAAGTGCAGAACAATAGCAAACTTGAACTTGCCTACACAGACAGTGACCTCTTCAGTGATTAGTGACAACCCGCATCTCCGCGACTTGGGTTGCACAGAGATGAGAGGAGCCAAGCCGCTGCTGCTACTCGGGCAGGACAATTGGGAGCTGCTCGTCAGTGAGGAAACCCGCCGTGGACGATCAGGTAAGCCAGTTGCCTCATTAACCAAGCTAGGATGGGTCATACATGGGCCGTTTGATAGCGCCAGTAGTATTGAAGTAGTCAACTGCACAACAGTTTCCCTTCCAGATTTACATAATTTAGTGAAGTCACAGTTTGAGTTAGAATCGATAGGCATTTCTCAAGTAACTCGCAAACATAAGGACGTAGAACGGGCTGTACAGGTGTTAGAAAGTACGAGCCGACGTACGCCCGATAAGACACAATGGGAAGTAGGTCTTTTGTGGAAGCAGGATAACATTTTGTTGCCTGAAAATTACAGACAGACCCGGCAGAGATTATACAGTATCGAGAAAAGGATGCGTAAGGACGCTCTTTTCGCTGAGACGATGAGAATCAGTTAAAAAGATTATTAGATGAAGGTTATGCGCGCAAGGTAGATGGCGAGGTAGATAGCTCACCGGTTTGGTACCTACCACATTTCGGAGTTGTAAACCCGAACAAACCAGGGAAGCTTCGCCTAGTGTTCGACGCAGCTGCTACGTCTCATGGTACCAGTTTGAATGACAACTTACTGACCGGACCTGATCTATTAAATTCACTACTAGGTATTTTAATTAAATTTAGAATAGGCCACATAGCGTTTTTAGGTGATATAGCTGATATGTTTTTGCGAGTTAAGATTAGGGCACAAGATCAGGGCGCACAGTTGTTTTTATGGAGAGGCGCGGATGATAGTAAAGAGCCAGATACGTACGCTATGACTTCAATGATATTTGGCGCCGCCTCTTCACCTACCACGGCAATTTATATACTCAACAAAAATGCCAGTGAGTGGGTTGATGTCTACCCTGAAGCTGTTACGGCCATAAGAGACAAGCATTACATGGACGATTACTTAGACAGTACATGGTCCGTCGAGCAGGCCAAAAGTCTAATCGAGCAAGTGACCAAGATACACGCCTCCGGAGGATTTGTGATACGGGGGTGGGTTACTAACTCGCCAGAACTCAGGGAAAAGCTTAAGGTAGACATGCCTGATAAGGTTCCCCTCGAAAAAGGAATAGGTATGGTAGAAAGGACCCTAGGTTTAATATGGTCACCTAAACAGGATGAGCTAAGTTTTGACCTGTCATTTAAACGTTTGCCAACAGAGATAATGAACGGCAACCAAGTACCTACTAAACGACAATTCTTAAGTGCAATAATGTCGATTTATGATCCGCTGGGTTTCCTTTATCCCTGTGTCATCCAGTCTCGAATATTGATGCAGAGGATATGGAAATCAGGGATCCAATGGGATGAACTCCTACATGAAAAAGAGGCCAAAATATGGTTTACTTGGCTTAGCAATTTGAATCGTTTGACCGAAACTAGGATACCGCGGTGGTATGGTTTGAACCTCGAACACTTAGAGATACACGTGTTCGGGGATGCTAGCGAACTAGCTTACGCCGCGGTCGTTTACCTAGTAGGCTATAATTCCAAAGGGGAAAGGGAGGCTGTCATGCTGCTAGGTAAAGCGCGAGTAGCGCCTCAAAAAGTAATATCCATACCAAGACTGGAACTTCAAGCTGCAGTGCTGGCCTGCCGATTAGCAGACACTGCCGAAAAAGAGCTAGGGTTGCCAGTTAGGGAAAAGTTTTATTGGACCGATAGTGAGACAGTGCTAAAATGGATAAATTCTGATGCACAAGAGTTCCAAAAGTTTGTCTCACATAGGCTAGCAGAGACAGATAGGCTGTCAACCAGAGGCAACTGGCGCTGGGTCCCCACGGAGGACAACCCAGCTGACAAGGCGACCAGATTGTCTTGGCCTGATGACCATGCAGCGTGGTTGGTTCACAGGAGCGGTGGCCAGCGCGTCGCGAACCTGAGGCGGCAGACGCTGATCTCGAGCGCATCCAACGGGTCCACACGACGGCGGCCCCTGCAGGGCCACTGCTGGTGTACGAGCGCTACTCATCATGGAATCGCGTGCAGCGCACTATGGCGCGCGCGCTGATCTTCATCGAGCGATGTCACAAATGTAGAGCGACGTCGGAGCTGCGGCCACACGACTTGGAAGAAGCACACCTCCGCCTAATGAGGTTGTGCCAAGACGACAGCTTCCACCGAGAACGGGCCGCCATCTTGAAGGGGTTGCCCGCACCAGACGACAGCCATATAAGGTCATTGGACCCAATGATCACCGACGATGGGCTGTTACGAGTAAGGGGACGCCTGACTGCCTGTGAGGAGCTCACATTCGGAGAAAGGCACCCGATTATCTTAGACGGACGTCACCCTCTAGTAAGAAAGCTAATCGCACATTATCACGCGATGGCTTTGCATGCGAACCACGAGACCGTAGTCAACAACCTACGAGAGAAGTACTGGATTACAAAAATACGAACTTCAGTAAAGACCGTGGTCGCGAATTGCCAACTCTGTCGAGTCACTAGAGCTAAACCCATACCACCAAAGATGGGAGACCTTTCACACGCCAGGGTAGAGACTACAATAAGAGCCTTTGTGCGAGTGGGGGTGGACTACTTCGGCCCAATGGAAGTGACTATAGGGCGGCGCCGCGAAAAGAGGTGGGGAGTCCTAATTACCTGCCTCTCTACGCGCGCCGTCCACCTGGAACTAGCCGCCACGCTGAGCGCAGATTCAGCAATATTGGCCCTGAGGCGTCTGATAGCGCGCCGGGGGCAACCTGCACACCTGTACTCAGACCAGGGTACCAACTTCGTCGGAGCTAACACCGAACTGCGAGCAGCTCTGAAGGACCTCGATCAAGGTCGGATAAGAGACGAGGCGACCAACCGAGGCATTGAGTGGCATTTCAATCCCCCGTCATCGCCACACATGGGCGGCTGCTGGGAACGCCTGGTCAGGTCTGTCAAGAATGCACTTCGAAGTACTCTCAAGGAGCGGGCCCCTCGTGAGGAGGTCCTCTATACCCTCCTCATTGAGGCAGAACTAGTTGTGAACAGTCGCCCGCTGAGCTATGTATACGACGACCACGAGCAACCTGAAGTCCTGACGCCGAACCACCTGCTCCTGGGCACGGCGTCCGGGAGTACGCCGTTTACGTCGAGCAACCACGAGGACATCGATTCCCGCCGGCAGTGGCGGCGGGTGAATGCGCTCGCCGACATGTTCTGGCGCCGCTGGCTGTGGGAATACCTGCCGACTCTACAACGTCGCGAAAAGTGGACGAACAATGTACCCAATGTGCGTGTCAGTGATGTGGTAGTGATAGTCGATAACAATAGAGAACGAAGTGCGTGGACAAAAGGTGTAGTCCAATCTGTGTATCAAGGTAATGATGGAATCGTCCGTGTTGTAGACGTTAAAACAGTAAACGGGGTCCTGCGTCGACCCGTAGCAAAGATTATTGTGCTTCCCACGGAAACGCATGTAAGCCGGTTGAACCCTTTTACAGGGGGTGGAATGTAGGAGAAGCACCATAACTCTAGCTCCGTTTACCATAGATATAATTAGATTAGAAGATTGCATCATGTAAAATAAACCAAGTTTATGCTTGTCCGTGTAATCTCGACAGGTAGCAACCTGTATGCTAGTTTTATGGAAGGAATACGTAAACAGACGAACAGGTTTGTGCTTGTACGCATTATATCGATCAGTTGCAACCTGAGTGGGGTTGGACATGTGCACTCCTGTTGCCGAAAGGGCGCTAGTATAAATATACCCCGCTGTACATTTGAAAAGTTAGTATATATGTTCTGTGGAGAAATCCGCCGAGCAAGCAACACCTCACAGTATTAGTCGCTCTCGGTCTGCATAGCCCTCTCTTATATAGTCGTGTGTACCATAGTTTAGTGAGTAAGTAAAGTGTTTTATTAGTGATTAGCTTATGCGTGTAAGTCTATTAATTGTAACTGATTCAATGTGTACGTGTACTTGCTGATTATAAATGTAAATCGATACTCGTCTGGTTTAATTCGCATCCTGTAGGGAGAACACGTTAACCCCCGCCTATCAGAATTAAATAAACACCCCAACACAGCACGCGTGCTCCAAAGGTTCGTAGATAGCTGCGTGTGCTGTGTCCAACAATATTGATCATTTAAATCTTCCCATACAAACACTGCAGTAGGGTTACCAATAATGTAGGTTTTATGTAGGGCTAAGTATATTTTAATGTGTTTTCTTTAATGGATGAAAATCCGTGTTTTGGTGATATTAATACGAACAGCTGTAGGTATTTAAGGAGGAAGCGCTAAAGTAACCCGCGAAATTCAAATTTTCTTACGTTTTTTGCAATTTGCTGGTCAGTATTACGTGGTACGTTGATTAAAATATGATTCGCGGTCGTAACAAATATGTATTTACAGAATTATAATCATTACAATCAGTAATACAACTTGTTAACTTAGTATAATCCCCAAATGTGAAGATTTCATGAAATAGTCATTCTTGGGGATTACTTGGTCTTAGAGAGTTGTGTTGATGAATTAGAGATTATAATTCTGTAAATACATTTTGTTACGGCCGCGAATCATATTTTAATCATCGTACAACTTAATACTGACCAGCAAATTGCAAAAAACGTAAGAAAATTTGAATTTCGCGGGCTACTTTAGCGCTTCCTCCTTAAATCGATAGAAGACAAAAGTGTAGAAGTGAGGAAGGGGGGGAGGGGTAATTTTTTGATGTTATTGCTTATTTACATACAGATACCTACTCTTTTTAGTAGGTAGGTATTGGTGTTTTTCATGGTAAGTACTTAGGTACATATTGTGTCAGGATAACTAATGCTCGAAGGTATTTAAATGAAAAAATAATGTTTGCTGTAAATAAAATCACATTTATTGATTTGTACTTTTTATTGAGAGTTTCAAATGACGACAATCAACTCCATTTGCGCTTCAGTAACCCCCGCCTTGTACCACAACGTTGTTTTTACCGCCGCCCTAAGTGTTTGAAGCCAAAGACTACAATAAATATAGGGACATTTGAAGCGCAAATGAAGTCGGTGGTCGTCATTTTAATCAAATATATAAACGGTGACAGCGAGCGCGATACGGTCTGCACAATTTTATTTTTAGTAATTTTGTCTATGGGAGTATCGCTGTCATTCTATTTTCTTTAGTAGAGTAATTGGCTGTGGTATTTTTATGCCAAAAACCAATAAGAATCCACGATTCTAATAAGTTATCTGTAGTTGAAAACAAATAAATGGCCGCATCGATGTATCGTTCATAAACATCGATGTTGAAACTGGTAACATCAATGAAACATTGTTCCTAAGAACGATGTTTTCTCAGCGCCATCTATGAAAATCAAATACAAAGCAGCCGTGGCTGCTACCGGCCGATTAGTCGATTAAAAAAAATCCTTTATTTATGTAAAAATTAATGTCACTCAGGCTGGCTGGACAAATCTTCAAAATAGCTCTCATTTAACTAGGTCAATAGGGCATTTTATGTGACGGCTAAACACCCTTTTTTCAGAATTTGTGACGCAACAGAATCTTAGATAATCGATCGAAAACGTGTCCAGCCATCTTGATAAACCACTTTTCGCTGGTCTCTCAATCTCGGTAACGGAAGTGATTTTGACGACTTTTTGCATATCAACGGGCGTCACATAAATTTGTGACAGGCATCGAGCTAAAAGTTTTGTGATAAGTACAGCGGTTTAGTAGAAAAATGCAAAAATCTGTGTCCAGCCATCTTGATTTTACGTATAAAACTTTTGGCTGGCACTTCCGAATCTCAATAACGGGAGCGTTTTCGAATATGGTTCCTTTACTAACATTTAGTGACGCAATTTGTGACAGTAATAACATTTGATTTATGGCGTCACATGTAGGGGTTTACGAGAAATCAATAAAAACTTAATGTCCAGCCAGCCTGAGCTCAAGCTGGCTGGACACATGTATCTCCGCTGCGTGATGATCTACGGCATTCGAAATATGTTCAAATTTTTGTGACGGGGACGATCATGATTTACTGAATTTGTGACGGAGAAACTTTGAGTAGTTTCAAAGATATTGATCATTTAAGTTTTCCCATACAAACATCCATTAATATTGTGAGGTGACCATCATTTTTACATAAATAAAGGATTTTTTTAATCGACTAATCGGCCGGTAGCAGCCACGCCTGCTTTGTATTTGATTTTCATAGATGGCGCTGAGAAAACATCGTTCTTAAGAACAATGTTTCATCGATGTTACCAGTTTCAACATCGATGTTTATGAACGATACATCGATGCGGCCATTTATTTAATTTCAACTACAGATAACTTAGAATCGTGGATTCTTATTGGTTTTTTGGCATAAAAATACCACAGCCAATTACTCTACTAAAGAAAATAGAATGACAGCGATACTCCCATAGACAAAATTACTAAAAATAAAATTGTGCAGACCGTATCGCGCTCGCTGTCACCGTTTATATATTTGATTAAAATGACGACCACCGACTTCATTTGCGCTTCAAACACTTAGGGCGGCGGTAAAAACAACGTTGTGGTACAAGGCGGGGGTTACTGAAGCGCAAATGGAGTTGATTGTCGTCATTTGAAACGCTCAATAAAAAGTACAAATCAATAAATGTGATTTTACTTACAGCAAACATTATTTTTTCATTTAAATACCTTCGAGTATTAGTTATCCTGACACAATATCTACCTATGTACTTACCATGAAAAACACCAATACCTACCTACTAAAAAGAGTAGGTATCTGCATGTAAATAAGCAATAACATCAAAAAATTACCCCTCCCCCCCTTCCTCACTTCTACACTTTTGTCTTCTATCGATTTAAGGAGGAAGCGCTAAAATAGCCCGCGAAATTCAAATTTTCTTACGATTTTTGCAATTTGCTGGTCAGTATTAAGTTGTACGATGATTAAAATATGATTCGCGGCCGTAACAAAATGTATTTACAGAATTATAATCTCTAATTCATCAACACAACTCTCTAAGACCAAGTAATCCCCAAGAATGACTATTTCATGAAATCTTCACATTTGGGGATTATACTAAGTTAACAAGTTGTATTACTGATTGTAATGATTATAATTCTGTAAATACATATTTGTTACGACCGCGAATCATATTTTAATCAACGTACCACTTAATACTGACCAGCAAATTGCAAAAAACGTAAGAAAATTTGAATTTCGCGGGCTACTTTAGCGCTTCCTCCTTAAATACCTACAGTTGTTCGTATTAATATCACCAAAACACGGATTTTCATCCATTAAAGAAAACACCTTAAAACATACTTAGCCCTACATAAAGCCTACATTATTGGTAACCCTACTGCAGTGTTTGTATGGGAAGATTTAAATGATCAATATCTTTGAAACTACTCAAAGTTTCTCCGTCACAAATTCAGTATATCATTATCGTCCCCGTCACAAAAATTTGAACATATTTCGAAGGCAGTAGATCATCACGCAGCGGAGATACATGTGTCCAGCCAGCTTGAGCTCAGGTTGGCTGGACATTAAGTTTTTATTGATTTCTCATAAACCCTTACATGTGACGCCATAAATCAAACGTTATTACTGTCACAAATTGCGTCACTAAATGTTAGTAAAGGAACCATATTCGAAAACGCTCCCGTTATTGAGATTCGGAAGTGCCAGCCAAAAGTTTTATACGTAAAATCAAGATGGCTGGACACAGATTTTTGCATTTTTCCACTAAACCGCTGTACGTATCACAAAACTTTTAGCTCGATGCCTGTCACAAATTTATGTGACGCCCGTTGATAAGCAAAATGTCGTCAAAATCACTTCCGTTACCGAGATTGAGAGACCAGCGAAAAGTGGTTTATCAAGATGGCTGGACACGTTTTCGATCGATTATCTAAGATTCTGTTGCGTCACAAATTCTGATATAAGGGTGTTTAGCCGTCACATAAAATGCCCTATTGACCTAGTTAAATGCGAGTTATTTTGAAGATTTGTCCAGCCAGCCTGAGTGACATAAAAATTATGGTCACCTCACAATATTAATGGATGTTTGTATGGGAAAACTTAAATGATCAATATCTTTGAAACTACTCAAAGTTTCTCCGTCACAAATTCAGTAAATCATTATCGTCCCCGTCACAAAAATTTGAACATATCTCGAAGGCCGTAGATCATCACGCAGCGGAGATACAAGTGTCCAGCCAGCTTGAGCTCAGGCTGGCTGGACATTAAGTTTTTATTGATTTCTCGTAAACCCTTACATGTGACGCCATAAATCAAACGTTATTACTGTCACAAATTGCGTCACTAAATGTTAGTAAAGGAACCATATTCGAAAACGCTCCCGTTATTGAGATTCGGAAGTGCCAGCCAAAAGTTTTATACGTAAAATCAAGATGGCTGGACACAGATTTTTGCATTTTTCTACTAAACCGCTGTACTTATCACAAAACTTTTAGCTCGATGCCTGTCACAAATTATGTGACGCCCGTTGATAAGCAAAAAGTCGTCAAAATCACTTCCGTTACCGAGATTGAGAGACCAGCGAAAAGTGGTTTATCAAGATGGCTGGACACGTTTTCGATCGATTATCTAAGATTCTGTTGCGTCACAAATTCTGAAATAAGGGTGTTTAGCCGTCACATAAAATGCCCTATTGACCTAGTTAAATGAGAGGTATTTTGAAGATTTGTCCAGCCAGCCTGAGTGACATTAATATTGTATGCGGCCAGTGTATGGGCCGATCAAGCAACTAAAATAATCTCCAGAAAGGCTCTCAGTGTCGTGCAACGTGGCTTCGCCCAGAAAATAATAAAATCCAATCGTACGGTCTCCCTTAATGCCGCCTTGATATTGTCGGGATTGCTTCCGCTGGACCTTCGGATCCAAGAAGCATCCCAGCTTTATGAAGCAAAGCGAGGGAAACCCCAGGCAATTCTAGGCGGCAGGAAGGTTGAGGAGCGGGCATCGGTGTATAAGGACAGCCACCCCAGCAAAATGTTAGACACAAAATTCTTATGTTTGGAAAATGCGGAAGAGGATAGCAACTTGGCGGAGGACCTGGTAAGGATATATACAGATGGCAGTAAGCTGGAGGGGAAAGTGGGAGTCGGCCTGACCTGTTGGGAGGGGTCGGCCGAGACGTGTACCCGGAAGTTCCAAGCTCGAGCCATTCTGTACAGTTTACCAAGCCGAGCTGTATGCTATCCTCCAAGCAACAGAAATACTCATTGGTAAGAACTATAGGGAATCCGCCGTGCTCAGTGACTCGAGATCCGCCTTACAGTCGCTGCTTGATCCGGACTCTACGCACCCAATCTCGAAGGCAACCCAGGGTAACCTGCAATACTTAAGAGACAACCACCAGCTCGTCTCACTATACTGGATCAGGGCCCATGTCGGAGTGAGAAGGAACGAGAGGGCGGATCAACTAGCGAAGGAGGCGGCTCTGGGGTTAAAGACCAAATCGGACTATGATCGCGGTCCCGTCTCCTTCGTCAAGCGCCACTTGAGGACCTTGACGATGGAGGCCTGGGACTGTAGGTATAGGACTGAGAGTACGGCGGGTACTACCAAGATCTTCTTCCCTAGCGGGGTGTCGGCATACAGTACGGTGAGGAAGATGAGGGTCGATAGACTGACTTCGCAGATATTGACGGGGCACGGCGGGTTCTCGGCATACCTTCACAGGTTCAAGTGCAAGGAGAGCCCGTCGTGTGTTTGTGATCCGGAACAGGAAGAAGACATTTTCCACATCTTACTGTATTGCCCTTTGCACGGCGCTGATAGATACAATGCACAACAAAGACTAAACACAAAACTAAGCAGAGACACCCTGAGCACCATCATAAAAGAAACCAAAGAAAGGGAGATATTTATAGAGTATGCAATCAAAGTAGCTGAAATTGTGATAAAAATAAATAAGAACAACGCTTAGAGAGATAATTATCATAGAAAATAAGGAAATAATATGTAGAAACAATAAGAGACCGAATGTAGTAGAATAAGGAATAAAAATAAGAAATGTATAACAACATTGTAAACAGTCACCTAAATATAAGAGTAAAATGTAATAGCACTAAGAACGAAAGATTGTAATAATAAGAAAGGCATCGAGTATTATTTCCCTTTTAAATAAATAAAGAAAAGTATAAGATAGATAGAGTAGGCGGAAACACCCAACCGTTATAATATGAAAGATGATGAATGCTAGAAAGATAAAGTATGCGGGAATAATAAATATTGGGAATATACCCTTCAAGTTACTCAAAAAAATATTCAAATCGCTATAGGTTTGCCAATAAAATTTTAGGGTTTCCCTCGATTTCCATGGGATCCTCTCATCAGATTCCAACTTGCTGACAATGGGACCACCTTGGGAGTACACCCTTTCAAACAAAAAAATAATTTTCAAAATCGATCCACAATTGACAGAGAATTCGGTGAACATACAAAAAAAAACATACATAAAGTCTAACATATAACCACCTCCTTTTTGGAAGTCGGTTAAAAAGTATCCTATGTCCTAACACAAGTCATGGTCTACCTTGTGCCATTTTCCGCTAAATCGAAAACCTACTAAGCGAGCGAAAGTGATGCAATTAATTGAAACGCAAAAGAAGAGTGATGGTCATAATGTGCGTGCGCTCGGAATAAAACGACGTATGTGCCAAAACGAATTTACTAATTTTTCAACAAAATAAATGAATTAAATTTAAAACTACTTTGAGTAAACTTTGATAAGATAATTTTCTATGTTTTAAAGTAAATTCTATTGAATAACTCTTAGGCGTTACGCTGTGACGTCGAAAAAAGTAAAAAAATTGATATAACTGCAATTTTTTTTGTATCGAGAAAAATTCATTGAATCGTGTATTCCTTTTAAGTACATGATACTAGACCAAAGAGTCAAAAAACATTATATCAAATAAATCCCTATTCCACATACTTAAAAAGTTACACGAAACAGAAAAACCACATTTCTTTAAACAAATCCCCTTAAGGCGTAGATATACGACTTCTAATGATTTTAAATTCAACATCACGTCTAATCGACCTGACTGATTCCTTTGAAAAAAAAAAATGTTATACCATTTGCTTCGTAATTTGATATGTGAATATTTGCAATTATATTTTTTTAACATAGTGTAATTAATTTGTAAAGTAATGTCTACCGCGGACATAAAAACGATAATCACGCAAACACTATTGGGTGTATTTTCATAAAACTTTCACCATATAAAAGACAATTTAATTCCCCGAATTTTTGTATACGGTTTTTATTTGTTTGGTGTTTGATAAATCAACAATAAATGATTGTTTCATATTTTGCAATAAATTACCAGCGTTGTGTCATCGCGCTTCTCTTTCTTTTCTATGCAGTCCGATAGTGACCGCGTTTTAGGTCATGTAGTCGCCTTAAGAAGTAAAAACACAGGGTTACTCTCGCATTCATTTTATTATAAGTATAGATCAGAACATTATTTCGAGCTTCTTAGTTCTGAAGTCTTTAAAATAAATAACCTTTTAGGATTACATCAGCACGATCCATAATAAACATTTTAATATTCTCATATCCTATAACAAGTTTTATATACCTTTTTTGAAAGATAAGTCACGCCTGCCGAAATTACGTGACGAAAGTTCCGCGTGCTTACGCCTACAATACCTTTAATAACCAGCAACACATTAGGCGGATATGAATTTATTTATTGGCTAAACAATGAGCGCTATCGCGTATGAATTCTTCACAAGATGCGCTAGTGTAGCGTGAGGTCTCCGAAATGTCAAATGTCATTGGTTGTGTAGGCTACGCGGGATTATTTCTAATTAGAATAATGTGAATATTTTGGAATACCTGAGATTAATTATGGCAAAAATGAATTACGGGTTAATGAATGTCAGTGCTTTAACAGCGGAGCTAAGAAAAGAGGTGCAAAATTATGTCACTCAGGCTGGCTGGACAAATCTTCAAAATAACTCGCATTTAACTAGGTCAATAGGGCATTTTATGTGACGGCTAAACACCCTTATTTCAGAATTTGTGACGCAACAGAATCTTAGATAATCGATCGAAAACCTGTCCAGCCATCTTGAAAAACCACTTTTCGCTGGTCTCTCAATCTCGGTAACGGAAGTGATTTTGACGACATTTTGCTTATCAACGGGCATAAATTTGTGACAGGCATCGAGCTAAAAGTTTTGTGATACGTACAGCGGTTTAGTAGAAAAATGCAAAAATCTGTGTCCAGCCATCTTGATTTTACGTATAAAACTTTTGGCTGGCATTTCCGAATCTCAATAACGGGAGCGTTTTCGAATATGGTTCCTTTACTAACATTTAGTGACGCAATTTGTGACAGTAATAACGTTTGATTTATGTCGTCACATGTAAGGGTTTACGAGAAATCAATAAAATCTTAATGTCCAGCCAGCCTGAGCTCAAGCTGGCTGGACACATGTATCTCCGCTGCGTGATGATCTACGGCCTTCGAAATATGTCCAAATTTTTGTGACGGGGACGATAATGATTTTCTGAATTTGTGACGGAGAAACTTTGAGTAGTTTCAAAGATATTGATCATTTAAATCTTCCCATACAAACACTGCAGTAGGGTTACCAATAATGTACGTTTTATGTAGGACTAAGTATATTTTAAGGTGTTTTCTTTAATGGATGAAAATCCGTGTTTTGGTGATATTAATACGAACTGTAGGTATTTGAGGAGGAAGCGCTAAGGTAGCCCGCGAAATTCAAATTTTCTTACGTTTTTTGCAATTTGCTGGTCAGTATTAAGTGGTACGTTGATTAAAATATGATTCGCGGTCGTAAAAAATATGTATTTACAGAATTATAATCATTACAATCAGTAATACAACATGTTAACTTAGTATAATCCCCAAATGTGAAGATTTCATGAAATAGTCATTTTTGGGGATTACTTGGTCTTAGAGAGTTGTGTTGATGAATTATAGATTATAATTCTGTAAATACATGTTTGTTACGGCCGCGAATCATATTTTAATCATTGTACAACTTAATACTGACCAGCAAATAGCAGAAAACGTAAAAAAAAATCGAGGGCTACCCTGGCGCTTTCGCCTTAAATCGATAGAAGACAAAAGTGTAGAAGTGAGGAAGGGGGGTAGGGGTCATTTTTTGATGTTATTGATTATTTACGTGCAGATACCTACTCTTTTTAGTAGGTAGGTATTGGTGTTTTTCATGGTAAGTACATAGGTAGATATTGTATCAGGATAACTAATGCTCGAAGGTATTTAAATGAAAAAATAATGTTTGCTGTAAATAAAATCACATTTATTGATTTGTACTTTTTATTGAGCGTTTCAAATGACGACAATCAACTCCATTTGCGCTTCAGTAACCCCCGCTTTGTACCACAACGTTGTTTTCACCGCCGCCCTAAGTGTTTGAATCGCAAATGAAGTCGGTGGCGGTGAACGAAAATAAACATGGAAGCATTCCTAGCTCTAAAAAATGACCCAACACAAATT
The DNA here is from genome assembly GCA_963669345.1 of Gortyna flavago. Classification (NCBI taxonomy): domain Eukaryota; kingdom Metazoa; phylum Arthropoda; class Insecta; order Lepidoptera; family Noctuidae; genus Gortyna; species Gortyna flavago. The sequence goes on along the minus strand of OY770128.1, from coordinate 6,558,394 downwards.
GCGCCGCGGTGGGCGGGGCTTACCGATTGCGCCGCTCACGCTTTTAGTTCGTCCGCAATAGCGGCGGTCGATTATTATTTAACGGTTTTTGCGTGAAAGGTATTTAAAAATGCCTTCTTGTGCAGTAAAGTGGTGTATAAATAAATCACATTTGCATAAAAAGAATGCTGGAATTAGTTTTCACGTGTAGGACATCGTTATTTATGATATTTTTAATAAAAATGAAATGTTTCACGAAGTCTATGGGGATGATGTTATGCCAACCAAACAATTTACTTTTCTACCTGACAATAATGACAAATTTTATTATTAAGACACAACATTTTTTTTTCTATGAGGACGGCATTATGTAAAATATACCAAGTTATTGTAGGTAGATACATAAAAGTTCCTTTAATAGCATGGAGAAAATAGATAATTATCGTTGCTGTATTCAAAACATGTTTTAAGAACGAAGTTCTTTAAAGCGGCTTGCGGTAGGAGTTGATGAAAGTGTGCATTTGGTCAAAATTAAAAGGCAAAAACTTAATAAATTAATCATATTTCGCGGGACATTGAGTTCATTGGATTGTAAAACGTAACCCAAAAAAAAAAACATTGTACAATAATGTTGGTTTATTATTGACTAGGTCCGGTGCATTTATTGCATAACATCGTCCACGTCGCTATGACCCAGCTATCAAAGCAGACATTGCAGCACACGCGCGAACCAATCCCGGCTTTCGTTCTGAATTTAAACCAATCACCAAGCATGTCTTCTTGCAACCTCGGATGTGATTCGTATTTTGAATCATACGTCATTATGGTTTGAAGTTGGTCAAGTAGTGCCACTTTTGGAATTTGTTCTGAATAAGGCTTCCATGTTTATTTTCGTTCACTGGTCGGTGGTCGTCATTTTAATCATTTATATAAACGGTGACAGCGAGCGCGGTACGGTCCGCACAATTTTATTTTTTAGTAATTTTATAGTCTATGGGAGTATCGCTGTCATTCTATTTTCTTTAGTAGAGTAATTGGCTGTGGTATTTTTATGCCAAAAAACCAATAAGAATCCACGATTCTAATAAGTTATCTGTAGTTGAAAATAAATAAATGGCCGCATCGATGTATCGTTCATAAACATCGATGTTGAAACTGGTAACATCGATGAAACATTGTTCTTAAGAACGATGTTTTCTCAGCGCCATCTATGAAAATCAAATACAAAGCAGGCGTGGCTGCTACCGGCCGATTAGTCGATTAAAAAAAAATCCATTATTTATGTAAAAATTATGGTCACCTCACAATATTAATGGATGTTTGTATGGGAAAACTTAAATGATCAATATCTTTGAAACTACTCAAAGTTTCTCCGTCACAAATTCAGTAAATCATGATCGTCCCCGTCACAAAAATTTGAACATATTTCGAAGGCCGTAGATCATCACGCAGCGGAGATACATGTGTGACACAGATTTTTGCATTTTTCTACTAAACCGCTGTACGTATCACAAAACTTTTAGCTCGATGCCTGTCACAAATTTATGTGACGCCCGTTGATAAGCAAAATGTCGTCAAAATCACTTCCGTTACCGAGATTGAGAGACCAGCGAAAAGTGGTTTATCAAGATGGCTGGACACGTTTTCGATCGATTATCTAAGATTCTGTTGCGTCACAAATTCTGATATAAGGGTGTTTAGCCGTCACATAAAATGCCCTATTGACCTAGTTAAATGCGAGTTATTTTGAAGATTTGTCCAGCCAGCCTGAGTGACATGCAAAATTCAGCGGGCTGAAAGAACAGTTAATTCAGAGGTTAGTTTGTGTACTGTTTACAAACACATTTTTTTTTTCTTTTTTTAGTGTAAACTTTGTTTTCACGCCCGTAATAACAAACTTTGAGAGCGATATTTCAGGACCTTACTCGACAGTGGCGCCAACTGGTGAGCACAGAAACGGTAGTCCTCATTTCAGCGTAGGCGTAAACGGTAGGGTGGAACTTTTCGGCCTTTGCATTTCGCCGCGTAATTTTCGTCATGGTGTGTCATAGCAAACGAATACGACGAAGCATACATTTTTGCGCCGAATACCGCGACGTAATTTTCAGCAGATTTGTCACATCGCATATAAACAGTAATTTTACAAACAGCTTATACCAGCGAGCTATCGGTACATGGCGACGTCGGGGCTGCGGTAGAAGCACATGTAGGCGTCGGAGAGCAGGCGCTTGGCGTGCGCGGGCAGCGCGCGATCCTGCGCGGCCGCGTGCATGCCGCGCGCGCCCTCCTCGCTGAGCCACGCGCCCAGCTCCGAGATGCACACGATCTCCGGGATGTTGTAGCCGTTGCGTTCGCCTAGAGTTACAACCGCCACTCAACATTACTGTTAGCGCTAAATACTCATCCAGATTGCTGCAGTCGTCGGGTGAAAATGAATTGCGGCATAAAGTCCGCCTTTTGTATGTATCACAGAGCATGAAGTATATCTAAATAAACAAATAGAATTTACATCGTCGCCGTCGAGGCGAATTATGTGACCTTCGCTTCGCCGTAGACATTGACCTGTTTTCAATAGGTTCGGAACTTAAGCTAATGTTACAGCACCATATTGAACCAAGACTTTGCCTTAGACAGTTTCGTATAGCTACTTCTCACCATATATATATTTTTACTATGTGATTTAACGAGAAGTCTTATTTTATTGTAAAATACAATACCTATGTAATATGTAAGATGATACGGGAGTAAATAACGCACAATTTGATTTATCTAAAATAGAAAAGTTTAATGTTAGTATGATATTAAAATACTCAATTTAATTGTAATCAAATATTTTCACATCGTGAATTCTGGCCTACTAACCTAAAATAGAAAAATCGACAATTAAAGGTTTTTACTTCCAATATTTTAGTAGGTCGACACGGTATTACTTTACTTAGTTAAGCTAGCTATTTTATGAACTTTACTTCTTTTCCATAATACTTTTATACAATAAGAAATAAATCACTTCATGAGCAGGTTTCAATTCTGTAGCTCGAGTCTCCTGTCATTGTCATTCTTGATGTGCAACGTCATGCTAATTAGGCGGCGTACACAAACTCGTACATTAGGCTGCGTTCACAACATACAGTGTACAAAGCTTACATCTCCCCCCCTCAAAAGTGCAAATTAGCTGGGGTTAATTTGAGTGATCAAACTGGGGAATGAGCTTTGTCACATGGTACAATCCCAAGGACTTTTTATTCTTTCCAGTGTTGATTCTACATAGTGAGTCTGATATCATTTCTTCGATCTCAAAAGGACCAATTCTAATTTCATCCATTTTTGATCTGTTTAACTTATTACAGTCCATTATGTAAACCATATCACCTTTTCGAAACTTGTAATCTATTCTATTCTTGTCATAAATGGCCTTGTTCAATTCATGTGATTTTTTTGATCTGAGAAATGCTGTATGTCGGTCTTTTTCCAGTTCTCCGGGTTCCATTTGTTTTTTCTTTAGGTCCATTGGTAATACATCGGTTGGTTCTCCACTTAACAGATATAGAGGTGAATAACCTGTCACTGTGTGGTTTGTTGAGTTGTAGGCTTTCACACAATCCATTGCCACGGTTGTCCAAGCTGTGTTCTTTCCTTTGCTATTCAGGGCACATCTAATCCTATTTACCAGCGTTTGGTTCAACCTCTCGTTATGACCATTTGAAAAAGGAGCATCCACTGCTGTAAAAATTAAATTAACAGAGTGGTCCTTTAAATATTTTTTAAACTCTTTTGAATTCAGTGCTGGATATTGATCGGAGAGCAATATCTCCACTTCATTATCCTTAATTACTTGATCTACCAGTTTTATAAAGTCCTTAGTCAGTTGTGTCTTGGAGCATGAAATGTATGCATAACGTGTGAAATGATCCATCAACAAGTGTAGATACTTTTTTGAAGACCCATTACCACCAAATCCTCCAATTGTGTCTATGGACATAATTTGGAAAGGTTTTTGTGCTGGTCCTAATTGTGACATGAGTCCATAATTTCTATTTAATCTTGATTTGTTTCTTATACAAACTTCACATTGTCGGCAAATCAATTTTATATTATCCAGTAGGTTTGGTGCCGTGTAGAAAGGTCTTATTTTTGACTCAATCTGATTTATTCCTACATGACAGAAATGCTCATGCACCTTTTTAATTAATATCTTACTATAGTCTTCGGACAAAATGATTTTTTTTTTCTTGTTGTTCCGTTTGTAATATATACCATTTTCTCTAATAACACTATGTTTGTTCTTTATGTTTGGATTTTTGTTCTGGTCGTCCAATATCTCCTCAATCCTTACAATATTTACGGTTTTCAAATTATCTTCTTCGTGTTCGTCGCTTTCATACACAGGATTTCTGCTTAAGCAATCTGCTTCTGTGTTGTTTTTACCTGGGTTGTATTTTATTACAAAGTTGTATTGTGATAGGTAATGAGTCATGTCTCCCAGTTCATCATCTGTTCTATTTTTTATGTTTAGATTTTCTAGCGGCTTGTGGTCTGTATAAATTGTGAATGTGTTTCCTATTAGCCAGTGTTGCCAAAACTTTAAACTTTCTTTTATGGCTAAGCATTCTAAAAATATGGCTTTCTTCTTCTTTTGAGATTCATTCAACTTCTTTGAAAAGTACGCCACTGGTTTGATTTCTCCACATTTCTGTGTTTGTTTTAGTATTGCACCAATTCCTTTTATACTTGCATCAGTGTATAGAAAAGTTGTCGCTTCTCGGTCGAAAATAGCCAGAATTGGGGCAGAGCATAAATTATTTTTTATTGTTTGGAAAGCTTTTTCACAATCAGCTGACCAATCGTAATTTATGTTTTTTCTAAGTAAATTGTGAATTGGGTCAAGAGTTATTGCAGCATTAGGAATATATTTATTATAAAAATTTACTTTTCCTAGAAATTGTCTTATTTGTTTCTTGTTTTGTGGTGCTGGAAATTCTGCTATAGATCTGAGGTTGTCTTTCAAAGGTGTGATTGTATTACCTTTTACTATATGTCCTAAGAATTTTACAGACTGTGCTGCAAATTTACATTTTGTTAATTTCAGACGGAATCCTTCTTCAGCAATTGCATTCAGCAGTTTCGCTAAATGATCTATATGTTCATTAAAAGTTTTTGAGAACACCATAATATCATCAATGTAGTTCATCACAAAATTTGACAGGTTATGTTTTCTTATAACATTATTCAGGATTCTTTGGAAAATTGCCGGAGATGTTTTCAGCCCAAAAGGAAGGCAAGTCCATTGATAATGACCTTCTTGTGTTACAAAACCTGTCTTTTCTCTGTCACTGATCCTCAATGGTATTGACCAAAAAGCAGAATTAATATCAAGAGTAGTAAAATACTTACAGTTTATTGTTTTTACCATTAGATCTTCTATTAGAGGAAACGGATGTGGCTGTGGGGTAATAATCTTATTAAGATCTCTAAAGTCGATACATAATCTTGACCTTTTTCCTTCATCCCTTTTGAATGCCAATGTTACTGGTGCTGCGAATGGACTATATGATTCTTCAATTAGTTTATTCTTTAGCAATTGTCCAATTTGCTTCTCGATTTCTTGCTTATCATCTAAGGAGCATCTATATGGTCTTTTGGAGCAATATTTCTCTATTTGTAGGTCTATAAATGCTTCATAGTTTTTCACTTGTCCTACATCGTATTTATCTTTTGCAAATATGTGTTTGTAATCATTTAATAATGTACTAATTTTCATTCTTTGGTCATGTTCCAAGTTAGTAGTATCTATATCAAATTGGTTCACATCTATGCCCTCATTGAAATTTATTTCGTTATTAAATATTTCTGAGTTAAACTCTCTGGTTTCAATTTCTTGATTACCATATTTTTTGTCTTCAGTTGGGATGATGTATTTATTCGCACTTGGGTTGGCATTTTCCTGCAGTTGGATGTTTAAATTCCCATCATGGGTCAATCCAAACCGCTTTATTGTATCCAGTCCCAAAAGCAAATCATGAGTGAAGTTTTTATCCTTGCAAATAAACGCATTTATTTCCTTTTCAATATACAGTATTTTTCCATTTAATGTTATTAAACCTGTTGTTTTCCCTCCCCCACCAATTGTGTTGAATTTATTTTCAAAGTAGTTTTTCTTTGAATTTGTTACTTTTATTAATTTAGAATTTATTAAGGTTATATTTGAGCCAGGGTCATAAATACCTGTGCATTTCAGTGTGTCATTCAGTATGACCTCAACTTCTATTAATGGGGGAATATTTAGTTTTTTGTATCCTGAAATTCATCAATCTCCAACATGAGGTTTTTACAGTGTTTTACACTGTCATTACTCTTCTTGTCTTCTTTGAACCAGCACATATCTTCAGAGTGAAATCTGTTTTTCTTTCCCATCTTGTAACATATTTGACAAGGTGTTTTTTTTTTACATTCCACTTCTGTTTTAGTAGAGCTTTTCTTCTCAGTGAAATGTTTTTGTACATTTTTACTCTGATTTTCATGCATCCGTAGAGCACTAAACAGAAGGGTTGGGTCTGTCACCTCTTGTCTATCTAGTTTACTTATAATATAGCTTGGCAATCCTGCGACAATTAAGTCAGTGAGAGTTCTGGTATCTATGTCACAATTATATTCTAGTAACAGTCTCTGTTTTTTTAATGCATATTCCAGCAGTGAGCCATTTAAATGTTTGAAACTCAGTGCATACATTACAGAGGACCAACTTTTATCTGCAAACGTGTCTAAAAAACTCACTTGCCATATTTTCCACGGCGAGTTTAAACTGTGTTTAATTAACATAGACTCATACCAGTCACTTTCTGACTCATTCAAAAATAATCTCAAAGCACTAATTTTCTCTGTATCATCATTTATATCAAACCTTGTACATTCACTTTCAAAACTTTGCAACCATTGTTTGGTATTAGTGATCTTGCTATCAAACTTCTTTAAAACAAATTTTTCTGTTATTTTACTTAAATTGTGTTTTTCTTTGTTGACATTGGATTTATCACTTAATTTCTCCAAAATTTGCAATAGTTTTCCATCTGTAATAGATTGGCTTGTGACTTGAGGCATTTCTTGTAAGAAATAATCATTAAACACCATATTTCCAGTGTCATCTATGTATAGTTCTAAAACGTCACTTGGCATGGAGATCCACACCTTTCTAGTATGACCTCTTCTCTGTAATGTTTTTTTTATTTTCAAAAATTCTGGTAACTTTATCAATTGAAGGTGGTGTTTTGCTGCTTGGAAACATGGCGGCATGAGATATGTTACTCCATCCTCTTTTGTTATTGATTTTATAATTATGATGTTATTCTTCGGATCTTCATCTGCTGCCAGCTCAACTTCAAATTGTAATTTTGCCATTATCTACTATTATCCAATCAAACTGACAATTGTCGATTTGTAATATGTAAGATGATACGGGAGTAAATAACGCACAATTTGATTTATCTAAAATAGAAAAGTTTAATGTTAGTATGATATTAAAATACTCAATTTAATTGTAATCAAATATTTTCACATCGTGAATTCTGGCCTACTAACCTAAAATAGAAAAATCGACAATTAAAGGTTTTTACTTCCAATATTTTAGTAGGTCGACACGGTATTACTTTACTTAGTTAAGCTAGCTATTTTATGAACTTTACTTCTTTTCCATAATACTTTTATACAATAAGAAATAAATCACTTCATGAGCAGGTTTCAATTCTGTAGCTCGAGTCTCCTGTCATTGTCATTCTTGATGTGCAACGTCATGCTAATTAGGCGGCGTACACAAACTCGTACATTAGGCTGCGTTCACAACATACAGTGTACAAAGCTTACACCTATAATCAGAATTACCTTTAAATTAATTAGAATTCAGTAATAGTAAATAATGAATAGCGATCTTACCTTTTCTATCAGCCATGGAATCAAAGAAGCACCAGGGCGCATCATGGCCGACCCCTGCTTTGACGAAGGCCACGTAGTGACTTGTTTCAATGCACAGAACTGCAAAGAGTTCCATATACACTCGTGGAACAGGACAGGATTCCAGAATGTTAGCGAACTCTTCGCACACAGTCAGCGGTGTGGCCTGAAAAATATTATTCAGAGTTAGGTCATCGTTAATAGATAAACTAAAAGCATGCAGCATAAGTGGCTGTAAATTCGCGGCTGTACAGTCCGCTTCATAAAAAAGGAACCCTCCTTTGGTAATGACATCAAAGTTTTTTGAAATATAACGTAGACGGCGCGTTGGTCTAGTAGTTAAGACTGCAGCTTAGCAATGCAATGGTCACGAGTTCAAATCCGCGAATGACAAGACTTTTTTCTTTGTTATTCTTAATAGGCGATTAGGTGTTTTTCGTTAAATATTATTTAAGAAATCAAATATTAAAGTAGGTATGAGGTTTGTAAGAAAAGCTAGGCATTTTGCATATACAACATTCATTTATTTCTCTAATTACATTTCTAGGACTTCATGGAATCCACTTCCTAGTTGAGTATACAGTCTATCTGTGGTGTCAAATTGGGGTTATTTACTTTTAGAATATTAACTAAACACAAATTATATACCTAAATAGATAGATAACGGTTAGTTTATAGATATTTCTAGAAACATAACTACAATAATATTTATTTAATTAAAGTTGTGAAAACATTAATCTTATCGGAAAAAAAATCCTGGTTAAGAAATTAAAAGTTAATGTCATTTGTGCCTGTGACTTACAGAGGAAGAACCAACATGCTAAACTATAACAGTATAGCAATATACATCTTTCTCTTTTATCACATTTTCTGATAACCCTTATTAAACACAACATTAGAAAAATATGTGAGGTCAGATGGTGCACCTTTAACACATTACAAGACTACCTACGTGTAAACAAGAGTAACTTGATTGATAATAATAAAGGTTATTTATTATTGATTGATGAACTACGAGATAATTATCCTACAAATATTGGGGATTATTAACACTTGCTCATACGTTAAAGTGCAATTTTATCAGATAAGTTACACAATCAATCTGCCGACTAAATTGCCTATTAATAACGGAGAGAATGGCAGCCACTGTCTATAACTTTTTGCACTTTTTGAACGCGTAGTTTTTAAGGGCACCCTTAAAAACTACGTCAAAAAGTGCTGACTGATTGAGTGAACTTCCACAATAATAGATACGGTGTCGCTCCGACTTATTAGTGTAGGTAAGCAATACTGTAAGCAATTGGGCGAGGGCCTTGGCGATCACATTTCACATCACCCATCGCTTGATACCTTGTATCCATCTATGAACTGTTTTTCTCTGTAATGAAAATAATATTATTAGAAATATATAAAAAATCCAACTTGTAAGTAATATCAACATGATTGCAACAATAAATATGTGGTTAACATAAATCTTACTGTTATGCCCATAATATCTCGTGCTATTTTCTTTCTGCTTTGTTCCTGTTCCCAGAGAACAACAATTTTAGCTTTCAAAAAAGTTGTTAATCGAACCATACTATTGGTTAATAGAATCAACTGTTCAAAAAATTAATAAATTGGATAATATTACGACGAAGATATTACACACAAGCGGATCGGCGCGAAAACAAAACGATTTGAAAAGTACTTATACCCCCAATCACAGTTTAGTAAATAAGGCAAAGAAGTATTCTAAATTCAACCTTAACTCGCAGTTCATACAGCAGTTAAGTTTCTGAAGTAATATTACGGTAGTGCAACAATCGGAATCAAGCACATTCTATTCAACCAAACAAGAAATCTATGCTAATTTCAACCATATCTTTTAGTTAATTGAGGAGTTACGCATTGCATTTTTTGTAAAAACAAGACGGTATGGTGCTAGTATTATGACACGTGGTGGAAGTTGAAATTTAAACCTTAATATCTAGAAGATTAGACCGTTATCAACCTTGTTCGATAAAAGGAGTAATGTTATTCGAATTTTCGTTGAGATCGCTAACTGAACCAATAGCCTAGTGGTATTAGGCACGGTCTGGATGATCGGCGGGCGCCTGATGATACAGGTTCGTATCCTCAATCGCACGTAAAGTGTCTTTAAGAAGTTATTCTTGGTATACGGTTCGCCCAGAAGCCGAAAAAATACCATAATTATAATCATTAAAAACTTGCAAAATGCAAATAATATTTGAGTGGGATCGTGATCGGTGGATGCTTGGGCAGCAGAGATGCGGCGGTGGAGCGGCGGAGGAGGGAGCTGCGCGAGGCCTGAGTCACGTGACGCGCGGGGCCTGAGTCACGAGACGCGCGGGGCCTGAGTCACGTGACGCGCGGGGCCTGGGTCACGTGACGCGCGGGGCCTGAGTCACGTGACGCGCGGGGCCTGAGTCACGTGACGCGCGGGGCCTGAGTCACGTGACGCGCGGGGCCTGAATCACGTGACGCGCGGGGCCTGAGTCACGAGACGCGCGGGGCCTGAGTCACGTGACGCTCGGGGCCTGAGTCAGGTGACGCGCGGGGCCTGAGTCACGCGACGCGCGGGGCCTGAATCACGTGACGCGCGGGGCCTGAGTCACGAGACGCGCGGGGCCTGAGTCACGTGACGCGCGGGGCCTGAGTCACGTGACGCGCGGGGCCTGAGTCACGTGACGCGCGGGGCCTGAGTCACGTGACGCGCGGGGCCTGAATCACGAGACGCGCGGGGCCTGAGTCACGTGACGCGCGGGGCCTGAGTCACGTGACGCGCGGGCGCGTTCTGGCGATAATCTTTAAGTCTTGAGGGGGGTTCTCTGAAGCAGACTGTACCTACAGGGGTTCGCACAATAATACAACACGGTAAATAACTGTTAAAGTTTATATGAAAAAGTATACACCCTTGGTCACTGCATAGTTGCATACTGGACGGCATTAGGACGTGGACGGGGCGGAGACGGAATGTGGTCTGATGAAAACGAAACTTATGGCTAGCACGTTATGTAGAGAACAAAAAAGAAATGCTCTCCGAAGCGACTGGAGCGACTGTGATACGCAATGGAACCACGAACAGGACGTACTAAACATCGTTGCCAACGACATTTTTCCCTTCCCTTGGGTGCCGTCGTCTTGTCCGCCCACCCGTGAAGTAACTCTCGTACTTATATAATTTCTATGAAACGCTGTATCTCAAAATGTTTGTCCCGTTTCATCCGGTTTAAAACACGTTACATAAGCAGTTACCTTGTGGTGCGGGCGCGTGGCGTGCGCGATGCGGCGACAGTTGTCGCACAGCGCGCCCGCCTCCAGCGCCGCGCCGGCGCATGCGCAGCACTCCCAGCGCGCCAGCGAGCCGCACACCGTGCACTGGCGAGGCACTATGACAAATTATTGTACGTCGTTAGAAAGTTGCGAGCAGCATTTTTAAATTCAATGTTGCTTAAGAGCGTTTAAGACGTACAAAACTTTGAAGTCCTTGTTTTTCGAAATGCATGAACCGATTTTAATGAAAGATTTTTATACGCAGAAGCAGGATACTAAGATCTAAAAAGTTAGTAAAGAACATTTTCGAAATGTCTTATTTAAAAAAAGATAACTGGAAATCTCTTGTTTCTAAGGAAAAATTAAAATCGGTCTAATTTGGCTGTAACACAAATGTTCTTAACTAACTTTTTAGACCTTTGTATCCTGCTTATGTGTACGAAGTTTCATTAAAATCGGTACATTTATTTCGAAAAACAAGGGCTTGAAAGTTTGTATGAAATGCCGTTCGTCGTAATGATATGTTTCCTAATGCATACGCGGCTTAATGTTTTCTTGCTAACATTGAAAAAGCTTATCGGATTATTGACTATTCAAACGCAGTACTCACAGCCCTCTATTAAATCAGTGACGTCCAAAAGAGGAGAAGGTAATACTCTTTGGTATAACTTGTATTGCTTGCCGAACCGGGGCATTTGAATTATGAAAGCTGCTGGAACCTGTAAAGATAGTGCAGATTTTTTATTATCCATAATCAAGTATTATTACGATTTCTCTTCAATACGGGTATATTTTAATTCTAACTTATGAAAATCTTACCTCACTTAATTTCACACCAGATGTGGTAAACGACTGTTCCAAAAGCTGCTGTACGGTGGGTAACGAAACATGTTCATCTTTCTCAACAAACAGTTGATAACAGTACGCTTCTTGTCCCGAAGACAACTTCAGAAACGGCTCAGCTCGCAATAACTGCGCTACTAAACCATTTAAAAATTCTTCTGGATCCTGAAATAATAATTACAGTACCTATAATAAGTAGTACAAATTAAGGAAATTGAAAACATAAGCAAATGACAGTTATTATCCCCATTTGAATAAAGAAAATGATGGAAAAAAATATTTGTAGTTATTAAGAGCCCATACTACCTCAGCTAAAATTCACTTTTTGTCTCGCTCGCACGATACTGCTCGCGGACTAAGTGTGAGCGAGACAGAGTCCGGTGCTGGGCGGCAGGCAGCGCCAGTAGTTTAGGTTTTTGCTTTTTACGGCGAAAATAATTGTAATTAAAAAAAAAAAAACATATAGTCGCTGCTTTATAGTTAGTTTAGTTATTATACAAAGTTTCCTGATCAAATTTGAAGTATTTTTTGAATACCAGCGGTTTATTGTTCAGTTTCGAGGTAACTTTGGATTTTTTTTCTATCGAGAAAATTTTATGGAATCGTGTTTTCGTCACCTAAAGTACCTTACATTAATCCTCAACTTTACCATATATTTATTTCAAAATTAATGCTGCAGTATTTTCGACATAACGGAGGATCATGCTAAGCAATTTGAGGTAGTATAGGCCCTTAATTACATAGATAATTAACTATAATTATTGTAGTTTGTTAGGCAATAAAAGTTTGTCACCAGCAGTAATTTATACCTTTTCTTCGGACGTCAGACCAGGCACGTCAGAGAGTCTTTCAAGCAAAGTACGTAACTTCATGACTCGGTCTGCGCGCACATAACCATGCTTTCTTAGTGGGTTCACAATTTCTTCTCGAAGGACCCGCTGGACTTCGGAATAATGCGGAGAGTCCTGTAAAAGAATTTTCCATTCAACTGCACAGCATAGGGCAACCTTAGTACAATCAATCTATGAAAACCTTGAACATACTTAGAACTTTGTCATATTAAGCGATGCAGCTGGTACCGTCAAACAAATCAATACCATAGATTAGCTGTCAGCGTATGCGTGTGCCCATGAGATAGTGATAGGCTTTAACGCTTTCTGGCTTTTAATACTTTCCAATAAAAATCGTACCGTGACAGCCTCGCCTCGTTGGGCCTCAGTTCTTGGCTTACAACCGGGGCCAGACAAAAAGTTTGCATACGCGATGCAGAGGCAAAAACAGATTGTTTTAAGACAATTTTGCGCAAACATATGGCCTCCCTGATGCGTCGCATGCGGGACAGCATCAGCTGCATCTTATACACCATTATAACTAGGGTTGATTGTCCACTAGCACACTTCCGAAGTAAAACGACATAACCTTTGAACAAGACAAGTTTAATGTGACAAAGTCTCATCATCATCTGCCTAGCCTTTTCCCAACTATGTTGGGGTCGGCTTCCAGTCTAACCGGATGCAGCTGAATACCAGTATTTTACATGGAGCGACTGCCTATCTGACCTCCACAACCCAGTTACTGGGTAATACGATACCCCTTGGTAAGACTGGCGACTTGGCCTTGGTGACTTTAATGTGACAAAGTCTAAAAGTAATTAAAGTCTTCGTAAGGTTACTGTGCCTATTAACATAACCCACAAATATAGCTTACAAACAATACCCTTTGGATTTCCGTACCTCAAAAGGAAAAACGGAACGTTAATAAGATCACTCGTTGACTGTCTGTCAGCCCGTCTGTCAAGACCCTTTTTCTCAGGAACGCGTGGAGTTATCAAGTTGAAATTAATATCAAATACTCAGGGCTGCAATCCCTTGAAGCAGTGGAAAAATTAAACTTCTAAGTAAAAGAAATCAAAAGATACGGACGTTTCTGTTCCGTTTATGCCGCATATTTTGAAACTCGCAATGGAATCAAAATCTATAGGGTACTTCCCGTTGACCTAGAATCATAAAATTTGGCAAGAAGCAATGTCATGTATCACAAGGAAAAAATCCGAAAACCGTAAATTTGTAGTTACATTACATTACACAAAAACGGGAAAAATATTCGAGACACGACTCCCGTGTTAAACTATTTACATACCTACAAATTTGTACGCAACCCTCGGTGCGCGGGTCCGGCTCGCACTTGACCGGTTTTTTTTTATCTTTAAATGCGAGTTTTGTTTCAAATCAAATCTTCTTATCGGTAATGCGAGGAATTTTGTGCTAAAATTATTAGAATATTTTACCTCAGGCTCCGGCGGACGATACAAAAGTGCATCGAAGACGCTTGTGAAGGTGAACATGGCAAACAGTGTGGCATCGAGATAACAAGAGTTGTGATGTCCTTGAATGCCGCGGTTCTTGCCTGCCAGCTCTCCGAGCGAACTTAGCGGCGCCACCACACCAGGTACGACGGGACAGTCCGGCTGAAACATTTTGTATTGAGTTACGCTACGACCGCTACTATATCCATACTAATATTATAAATTTGAAAGTAACTCTGTCTGTATGTTACCTTTTCACGTCTAAACCACTGAACGGATTTCGATAAAATTTGGCAGAGAGATAGATTGCATCCCGGGGAAGGACATAGGATAGTTTTTATCGACATACCTCGCGGGCGAAGCCGCGTTCGGAAGCTAGTATTATTATAAGTTATCTTGTAATTTATGCAGAAATTATAAACAATTTATGTGACGTATTGTGCGATAACTTATTGCTATTTTGTTGGTGCAGAGATTTTGTGATTTTTTGGCCAAAAAATAGAGACAGTCAGTATTGGCGTTGTCGCATTTGTAGTATTGGTCCTCTGTTGAGTTGAAAAATATAAAGACTACCTCGTATCAACGAAAGCGTCCTCATATCATACCTGGTCGAAGCGGTCGGTGTCGTGCAAGTCGCTGCGGTCGGGCGGCGGCGTGTCGCGGAACCGCGCGTCTCGGCGGCACAGCGGCAGCGGCACGAACAGCGCGCGCCCGGCCGCGCACGAGAACAGGCGCGCGCCGCCGCGCGACCCGTCGCCCAGCCCGCACACGCTCTGCTCTAACTCCACGCCGGCTGTCGCTGTGTCTACGGTACATTTTACCCACTCATTTATTCTTCGACCATTATCAATTTAATGATTAAGTAACGGTACTATATCCATTTTTCCGTGTCCACATGCGGCATGCATTTCTACATTCTATGCGGGTCAAAGTTGTGGCCACAACCGCATGTGTACGCTATTCCGTTAGTTCTTATAGCCTTACATGGTGCATGATGGCATGTCACATGCTGTGCCTGTGATGTGGTGTGGGCTTAGGAAATTTTTTATCAGTTATAACCATTCCCAAACACCAACTGTTAGATACCTGAGGGGCAATTTTCGTAATTTTAAGAATGTTCACAGTCTGATCTCAGTCTCAATCTGTCAAAAATACAGTTAATTTCCCTACATTTTGACAAGTTTTTGACATTTGTTTGTCGCCGAGATGAGACTACGACTAGATTTTGAACGTTTTAAATTACGAGAATTGGCCTTTATCGGGCGAGTCATAAGCCTGCAGTGAAGGAACACTGCGGCGCACAATACCGCCGTCTTACAATATGCCACCAGCAAATTTTACGCGGACTTATAAGACCGCGGTAAAGCTTACTAATCTTACCACTTACCATCAATGACTCCTATCCATCTGACTACACCATAGTAATGTTGGTCGACGTCTGTAGCGACTTCTACCAGCGATCCGACTCCGATGTCTTCAGCTACGTGTACGGGTGAGGGTCTGCAGGCCGGTGGAGCCGCCCGCGGCGACCCCAGCGTCGGCGAATCATATAACTCCTCAGGGGCAACTTCCGGGTTACAAATGTCTAAAAATCATACAATAGAATGGTATACTGTATTGTAAATAGAATTACAATAATTTAAAAAGAAACAGAAATCCCAAACTAGCAATAATCCTACTAATTCCTACTAATATATAATATATATATATATATATATTATATATTATATTATATTATAATAATATTATAAATGCGAAAGTTTGTGAGGATGGATGTTTGTTACTCTTTCACGCAAAAACAACTAAACGGATTTGGATGAAATTTGGTACACAGATAATTTATAACCCGGATTGACACATAGGATACTTTTTATCCCGATATTCCCACGGGGGATCGAAACTTATGCGGGTGAAACCGCGGGGCGCAGCTAGTTAATCATATTTTGGTAAATTTTGAATCTAGAACACTAATTCGTCACCAGGAAACTATTGTAGTTAGTTTCCCACAATAAGTCCTTACATAGCAAAATTAACAATGGTTTTTACAGAAATGTTAAATAGTTTAGGCTTACACTGTTCACATTCAAGCACACAGAGCGGTATTTCATCAATAGGTAAGTCACGTAAATACGACATGTTGGCGGGCGATGCACTGCGCGAGCGTGCCAGCCGGCCGGCCGCCCCCCCTGCCTCACTAATGCCTAAAATTAGATCCTGAAAAGCTATAATTGACCGATAGATAGACGCGAGTTCTACGCTCAGTGCTCTAGCAAAATATTGTGGTGTTTGTAAATACTATTAAGAAGTAATCTGTGATACAATTAATATACTCCACAGCTATGAATAAACCGGTAAAGATAGTCCTGTATGTCATAACAATATTAACAGTGAAAGTGTAATAATGACATCCTTAAAAATTATTGAGTGATGAACCTGATAACATTGACATCTCTTACAAAGTCACCTTATTATTTTTTGTCTTATCTAAAGTTAAGGTAATTAAAAAGAGAAAATGTCTGTTTCAAAATTTGTTTGCCTCTAAGACCAAGCAAGACAATTTTGTAATTGGTCCTTGGAATGGAAGCAACACAATTTTGTAATTGGTCCTTGGAATGGTTCTGGCAAGATAGTGATTCATTATTACATAAAAAGTTATGGGTATAAATAGATACATAATTAATCTGTCATCAAATACATTAATCACTTATGATTCAGAAGACTTAGAGATCTCGAATCCAAAAATTCTTGTAAGTTAAAGGATAGCTTTTTGTCTTGCAAAAAATTGTTGTTCTGGGTTTGAGTGTTTCTGCATGTGAGATGAATGTTTTTAAATGGAGGAGTCAGGAGTCAAGAGTAGGACAAATATTGTCAAAAATACATATACCAGTAAAAATACATGTACCAGGCCAGTAGGCAAGGCACTCACAAGTCACAACTTGTGAGTGCCTTGCCTACTGTAATAAATTGTTTTATGGTCAATAATTTTTTTTTTATGAAAAATGTTTTTTTTTTTTACTTTTTCCTTTGTCAATGGTAAGGAGGTTGTAGGAAGGTAGGCCTATGTAACTTACATCTTCCAAACATGATAATTCCATATCTACTTTGTAGGTGGCTACGCAATAGAAAAGTTTAAGACTATACTGATACTGCAATATAAATCAATAATTTTAGTGTTACAACATATCAAAATACCCACCAACTAAAATTCCAGTCTCAATCTTCTTAGGTTCATGAATCATTTTTTGTTGTGAGTCTTCACTAACTGTTGGAGGTAGTGGTTGAGTACTTGTTTTGTTCCGTCGGCGATCTGGTGCTAGATGAGCCAGTAAATTTACAGACTTGACTCGCTCATTGTGTGAAGTTCGCTGCATAGTGTGTTTGTAGTTATGCTGCAATGTTCCATACTCGGTGCGCACTGGCTCACGAGGTGCTGGTGGCCAGCTACCTCCAATCAAATTAAATAAGTCTACCTGAAATCATGCAATTTGTTATAATGATGATTGTATCTTGTGTTGTGTTATAGACTATGTTCTTAAGTAAGATCATGCAATTATTATTATTCACTTTATTTAATCAAATTGGAAAAAATCTCTGCAAGTTTATAATAGTTTGCTTTATTCATTCAATTGTTAGTCACAATATAGTTCTGCCCTCAGATTGCGTAACACACTATCAATCTCAATCTGAATAATTTTTCAGGATATTACTAATCCATTGCTTCCTATGTTCCAAAAATGTGTGTGCTCAACAACTTAATTATCGCAATGAATGTTGTTGAACTGTCAAAATGAACCCCATTGCTACTGATAGTGTGTTACACAATTACCCCGCTGGTTTAAATAATGCATAACTTTGTCCCTTTAATTGAACTAAACTCTGATTTTTTATTATTGACAAAAAAAGTCGAAAGCAGCTGTGATTTTAGTCTAGCAAATTAAAAGTCAGAGTTTATTATTGCCTAGATTGATTTTTCATATAATATAATAAATACTTACTTATTTACAATAATTATATTTAAGAAAACAATTATAAACAAAATAAAGGCAAGGTTAAATTAGTGAACAAAGTTCCCAAATAAATATTATTTTGAACTTATCATCATTAAAATAATAAGAGTACCATGTTTAATAACAATACACATGTACAGGTTAGACCACAACAGAAGTTAGCTGTTAGGTTAGGTTCTATAATGTTAAAGAATAAAGGTGCCATAACCACTTAATTGTTTTGTGACATTAGTGTGATAATTTATCCATAAATATAAATATTATTGATCAAAACCTGTTGGGTGTCTCTGCTGTGATTGTTATCACTTTCTGAATTTATTTCACTCGTGTCATTGTTCATACTCGTTGGCGAAGTGTATTCACACACAATCTACTAACTTCTAGCTTCTACTAAAAAATAAAATGCCTAGTAAATAACTAAAAGTTATGTTCTGTCGATCATGGCTTGTTTAATTCAAAGGTACAAGCAAAAAACAACCAACCAACCTGTTTATGCTTTTATCAGATAATCAAATGACATAAATGAGATCTATTTATCATCCACATCAGATAGAATATTATGTTCCATTGCATGCGAGGAAAAATTATTTTAATAGGGAAATTGCAGGTTTTTGTTTTGCTAGCTCAGCTAGCTGCCTCTATATTACTTTACTCTTTGGCTAGCTGTATTGAATTTAGAGATGCGTCCCTCACTCATGAGGCACCTCATTTGAGGTACTCGTGATCGCAAATTGAAAGAGTTACTCGAATTTCAATATTGAACCACCTCATCCCTCATCACCTCACTCGGTTGACAATAGAAAATCGAGGCGAGCGAGTCCGTGACTCGCGAGTGAGTATTGAGTGATTGAGCGGACTCAGTCAGAGAATGAACCGACTCAAAAATTGTATAGTTTGAATTAAAGTAATAAGTAGTAAGTAGTTGAGAATGAGTGAGGTGAGGTCTGGTTTTAAAGCTATGGTTAATTATTATGAACCCTAAAAGCATTGCCATTAGATTGGTAATCAAGTGTCATTGATTCGTTTATTTTGGCGGTCTAAAATGTATGAGCGAAACAAAATAATGTGTGTAAGAGAGTGAGGACGTGAATTATCGGATTATCGGAGAGCCATGACTCGTGAGTACTCGTGAGTCGTCGTTGCACTCGCCCGCCTCGCTCCCTCGGAGCTTCGTCTGAATTCGGCTCGGGCCCACGAGTCGTGAGGTGAATACGTCGTCGTACGATTCCTCGCCTCAAATGAGGGGCACCTCGTGAGGACCTCGCGAGGGAAATTGAGGGGCTCCCTCAACCTCAAATAAAATTGATGAGTTACCCATCACTAATTGAATTCTCTGATTCTTTGATAGTTTACGTCAGGAGGAAATGTCTTTATAATGACGTTGACATTTGTCAATTTGACGTTAATCTACATTCAAAATTTTGCTGTGCAGTCACCATTGAGTTATGAGAAACATGGAGACAAATATCTATCATATCGACACACACATGTCAAAAAGCGTTCTGTTTCTTTTTAACTAATCAAGAGCTGCATATGAAAAGAGAGACATCTAAATGTTTGTCAAGTACTAAATTTGGCAACACTTGTGTGACATCAATATTATGTCTATGCGTGACGGGCCGCCATGTTGACAGCAGAATTTTAAGAATGGTTTTGCATACATGTGCTATCAAACGGTTGATTGCTCAAAATATTTTTGTTATTTTCGAGAGAAATACGTCTAGAAACTAGGTGTTTTGGTGTCCATTAATAGGAAAATCATGCCCTCGTGTTGTATAAAACAGTGTGGTGCGAGAAAAAAACAAAAAGAACCCTACGAAAGGCGGCCATCTTTAGTGCCAGATTTGTGTAGGTATGCTCAGTCCATAGGTTTAGTTAGTCATTGGCAGTCACTGACCTATAATTATCTTATTTGTATAATACAGGTCAGAGTGTGCAGTGGTTTGTGGATTGCATGGAATAAGTATCATGAACAGCTCTTGTGTAGAGGGACGATAAATCGCATACAGGGTGACTTGTAATTTGACGTATTCCTCCAGGACATGATAGTGTGAAATGTATTATAATCAGAAAAACCGAAAATAGTGGCCACTGTTATCCGTTTTAAGGATTATAATAAAACTAAACAATGTAAAACTACCGTTTGTAATAATATTACCGTATAATCTTGTGGAGCACAACTTAACGTGCTTATTTTTTGCATTTTCATTCTAAAATAAAAGAAATAACCAAACAAACGATGAGGGCGCCACTAGGTGGTCAGCGCCCCCTTAAAGTGACGGACGTATTTTGGCTTTGAATGTACAGACTACAGACGCCAGCACATCAACCTACTACACTGACCTGTAATAAGCGTACTTGTTTAATAGAGGTCAGTGACCTACTACAATCTGTCTTTCTTTAATAGATTTTCAACTTTATTGCTAAATCCATAGACTTATAAAAAAAGATGACTCCGCGCCACGCATATCGAAAGTGAAGCACAGTAAGTATGTCGGGACCGCTTTCACAAACACGCCTCACGCTCACATTTACATCATAGTATGCCGAGTATGCCGACCGACCGCCATTACGTGACACGACAGCGTCAATCGTCAATCACGCACACATAGATCGGTACGGTGCATCACTTTCGTTATGCGTTGCGCGGAGTCCTTCTGTTTTTATAAGTCTATGTTAACAACATAAGATTGTCAAGAGAATATATGTGTCGCTTAACTTCAAACTCGGATAAATCCACTTTACCCCGTTAGGAGATATTTTAAAAAAGTGTTAATAGTCTTAATTTCATGAATTGATCACTCATTCTTTCAAAAATGTAATATGTAGGTTGGATTTACCTTCATTTGATATAATGGAATGCAATTTATCTATCTTTGAAAAAACTGTGAGTGTGTGAAAAAACTGTCAGTGTGAATTTATAGAATTTTGATATATTAGGTTGCTTGCGGGCCTTACTTGGTGACACAATTTTAATGGAATTATCCATGGGAACTGTTCAAATAATAAAAAGACAATAAAAAGCGGGAGTGAACGGTGTTACTGTTGCAGAGTTTACGTGCACAGATCAGATATTAGTAGCAAGCTACAGATGCGACAGTAACTTTCTGCTTAGTTTCATTTTGATCCGTTTTGGCGCTGCAGTCACTCAGTTTGACATGACAGTATGTACAGACGCCAGCACATCAACCTACTACAATCTGTCTTTCTTTAATAGATTTTCAACTTCATCGCTAAAGCACAAGGTTCGAAGTTGATTGGGAAAATTTGACAGTTTCGGGTAGCTTGACGTGCTGGTGTCTGTACATAAAGACTCATGTGAATATAGTTAGTGATGTGACAATTAGATAAAACTGATATCGATAACTACTGATGTTCTATTTTGTCGATTTTAGGGTGCTTGCCTGTATAATACTAACGGTTACGACTCCTTTCATTTACGATACGCATACCTTGAGTTTCACTCATGAATGATGATGAAAACGATGATGATGATGTTTTTATATTTTTCATAGTTTTATTTATTGAGACATTTCTTTCTTATACGGAATTCTTTTTATCTAATAATTTAGATACCCTTAAAAAACTTTCAAAAATGGTGATCCAACTCTTCAGAGACGGCACTTTCACAAATCGAGGTCTTCCTTACTGTAAAGCATGGTTGCTACTTTTGTCAATAAAATATAAGGATTGAATTTTTTTTATGGCGTCAATTTAAAATGCGTGATGAGGCGAGTCTTTTTTATGGCTCGTCGTAATTTTCCTCTTTTTGCTCCACCAGGATAGCCATTGCCACTGCTCTTTGAAGTAATTACGTTCAAATGAATCAGCATATCCTGAAAAAACAAGCGAGAATCATTTAATATTAAGACTTACTTTTGTTTGAGATTTTAATATTGATGAATGAAAGGCAAGCTAGATACACACCAGTAGTTGTAGTCACCTGTGATGGTTCAGTGACATCTTCCTCATCTTGCTCCTTGAAATAATTACGTTCCTGTGTAACATCCCATCCTGGAAAAATAAATTGTACTGTTAGTGTTGTAATATTTTTAATTTAAAGTTGAAACACTAACATCACCCTTCTGGGATGTAGGTAACAGCTACTCATCCACAAACTGAAGCATTGAAAGCAAACTAGTTCATGTTCCAATAAATTATATGTCATGAAAAAAACCCTGATGTCCCTTAAAAATCTAATCTTATCAAAGATTTCTAGTGTGTATAATTATTTAATAGTTGTTAGTTAACATTTGTAAATTATCTACTTATGTGTTATTTATCTGTAAGATAAAAAGATTCAAATCATAACAAAACTCACCGGTTACACTAAGCGGAACACCGCCGTGAGCTATTTCCTTGCCAGTAAATAGACACGGGTATGAGTACCGCAGTCTTCGACCTTCACCTTCGTGTTCAAACTGATGTTTATCTAAATGTTTTTCACAGACACGTTTTCTTAATAATTGCTCTATAAAGAGTCCAATGAGGAGGGAATTTGTGGGCACTAGGAAAGACAACCACAATTTCTAAGTTTATCGTTCTTGGGAAAACTAAAAAGCCGGTTCGTCTCACTTGTTGCATTGCAACCACCAACACAGCACTTTTGGGTCCCCATGACGAATATTTGCATAAATAACATGCACCATCAATATTGTCTCAAACAGCAGAGGAAACTTTGTGTCCTAAGGATCTCAACTCAGCAAAATACGAGGAAATACACTTATGAAATAAGCGTTCAATTCGGAAGTTTTTGACAATGACATTTTCTATGTACTAATTATATACAATTCACAATTTCATTTCACATGACACGGAGTTTCAAGATGGCGGCCAAGGCGGCCACAGAACATAATTCTATGTATCAGCAATCTTCCGATGCCAGCGCCAAAACGGAACATTTGGAACTAAAGCTGTCACAGCACAGGCCTGGCGTAGATACATAGAGTAAAGTAATATATCGGGTAGTAGATAGATAGAGTATGTACTCTTTAGCTACGGTTCACAGAGTCCTTTTTGATAGATTAGAGTGAGTTTGACACTTTGACTGCGTCATAGAGGAAAAAAAATTAGTATGGACTGCGTTTCAAATAGTTTCAATCACAACCTGTCACAACCAATGTCAAATAGTGGTCAAAAAAATAAATACAAAGTTTTTTGTAAATATCAGTTTATCTATCGAATATTATTGAAATATAAATGATTGTGTTTCAGTTGTATGCTAAGAACTAAAGTACTATAACTTAGTCATGATGTTATGAATCCGAACGTTGTTTCTGTAGAACTTTGAAATACTTCAGTTTAGGGATCACAGGTATTTTTTGTCAAAAATTCTAGTTATTCTCGTTTCTATTTACATGTACTTCGTTTAATATTTCTCACTTATTATAAACTTTTCTAAACTTACTCATTTCACCTTGTTTCTGAAAGCTAAGCAACAAGAAATTATGAGTTTTTGAATATTATTTAGATGTTGTAATTTATGTATAATAACTATTTACTTATGATTTTACAGCCCATTCCAGAAATAATGATCCGTCAAGGAAGTATTGATGAGATAAATTCTCAACAATTTTTAAAGATATCTAATTATGAAGACACAGTCCGCCAACTGGATATATATTATGCCATAGGTATGTTTATTACCAGAGACAGAGAAATCACCATTATTGACCGTATTTATAAACCGTAACCGAATTTATTAAAGCCTTCGTCCAAAAAATTCATATTTTATTAGTAGGTAAGTGGAGAAGTACAGACGCCAGCAAATCAAGCTACTACAATCTGTCAAATTTCTTTGATAGATTTTCAACTTTATCGCTAAAGAATAAGGTTCAAAGTTGATTGGGAAAATTTGACAGTTTCGGGTAGGTTGATGTGCTGGCGTCTGTACTTTCTCAAAATGGACAACAAAGTTATTATCTATTCTCCTTTTTTTTTCAAACTGACTTTTTTATATAACTTTCACAAAATATTAAAAAAAAATTCTTTGCAAATACTAAGTTTAGGACATAATACACTTCTTTATTGTGCGGGGAATGTCGCAATATTATTGTCACACTGAGTTCTGCCTCGATGGATCTTCGAACCACACGCCGATAATTATGACCGTTAGCACCACTGTGATCAACCTCGATAAACCAACCTCTTTCTACAACAATAAAACCGACTGGAATGACTTCTGATACTACCTGGAAAATAATATAAAATTAAATATTAGGCTTAAAACAGAAAATTACATCGATGAAGCTACTGAATACTTCACTAAATTCTCATTTTAAATTCTCACAAAACTCCAAATCTGCCTAAGGAACTAAAGGACTGGACTACTCCGGTACTGGAAAAAAGGAGACTTCGCAGGGTATGGCACACAAGCAAACACCCCGAAGACAAGAAAAACTACAATAAAATGACAAAATTGCTTAAGGCTGCACTCAAAGAAGCTGAGGACCTCACCCTGGAAGCACAATTAGAAAGCCTAACAGCCACGTCTGCTACGAATTATTCCTTATGAAAATATACAGCAAAATATCAACCCCAAGAAGTGAAACCTCCTCAAAAATTGAACAACAATCAATGGGCAAGAACGAGTGAGCAAAAAGCAATCACATTCGCTAAACATCTGGCTGCTGTATTTGTCCCAAATGAACCGAGGAACCAAAGCAGTGACAAAGAATCAACAGATGAAACCCTGAAACAAGACTTCCAAATGGAGCTGCCACCCAAACCAATAACACCTCAGGAAGTAATGACACAGATAAAAAGACTCAAGGACAAGAAAGCACCTGGGTATGATCTTATTACAAAGAAAGTACTAGTTGAGTTGCCAAGGAGGGCTATTGTTTTTCTAACAGTACTTTATAATGCAATCCTAAGAGTGGGTTATTTCCCTTCGCAGTGGAAAGTATCACAAATTAAAATGATATACAAGCATGGAAAACCAGATAATGAGATCACTTCGTACAGACCAATCAGCCTGTTGCCCATCAACTCAAAATTGTTGGAAAAGTTAATCTTATCCCGACTTAAACCACTATTAGCACAGAAAAACCTGATACCTGATCATCAGTTTGGGTTCTGCGAGAGGCATTCCACAATTGAGCAAGTTCATCGAGTGTGTAACAAAATTCGACAATCACTTGAGCTGGGAGAATATTGCGCTTCTGCATTCTTAGATGTGCAACAGCCATTTGACCGTGTATGGCATAAGGGCCTACTCTTCAAAATTAAAACAAACCTACCTCACAGTTACTATAAACTTCTTGAGTCCTATCTAACAGATCGCCAGTTCCAAGTAAGAGAAGAGAATAGCTACTCTGAGCTCCATGAAATAAGAGCAGGAGTTCCACAAGGCTCTGTTCTGGGTCCCGTTCTTTACACTATCTTCACAGTAGATATACCACAAATTCCAAATGTTACAACTGCTACTTTTGCCGATGACTCAGCCGTTATAACCAGCAACACAGATCCAATAGAAGCTTCGAGAAAGCTGCAAGAGGCACTAGACTTAATAGATGGCTGGCTTGAGAAGTGGAGAATTACTGCAAACGTATCAAAATCATCACAAGTGACATTCACACTCAGAAAAGGTGATTGCCCTGCGGTCAAGCTGGGAAGCAATAACTTGCCACACAAAGACGTTGTCAAGTACCTGGGTATGCACTTGGATAGGCGACTAACTTGGAAAACCCACATCAAAGCCAAAAGAGACCAAGCTAATATCACTTTTAGGAACTTGTACTGGTTGCTGGGAAGAAAGTCTAGAACACTCGAGAACAAGTTACTGGTTTACAAAGCCGTGATACAGCCAATATGGACCTACGGGATGCAGCTATGAGGTAGTGCCTCGGATTCAAACATCAACATAGTGCAACTACTACAAAACTCAATTCTGAAGTAAATTTCCAATGCCCCATGGTTCATCACCAATGCAGAAATCCACGAGCTATTAAAAGAAAACACAGTAAAGGAGAATATACAGATGGTAGAAAATGCATACAA
Organism: Gortyna flavago; assembly: GCA_963669345.1. Taxonomy (NCBI): domain Eukaryota; kingdom Metazoa; phylum Arthropoda; class Insecta; order Lepidoptera; family Noctuidae; genus Gortyna; species Gortyna flavago. Next base: position 6,532,042 of record OY770128.1, on the reverse strand, counting down.
GGACAGACTGAAAAACCATCCAAATCAGTTGGCCTTGCAAATATCACCAAGCGCCTCAAAAGGCACCACATCCTCGAGCTGAACAAATAATTAAGCACCATAATATGTGCAGTGCTCACTGGAGCCCTGCATAGCCACGCCATGAACCAACAACACATTTGCTTATAGCCGAAAGGCTGATTGCAGATACAAGTACAAAAAATACTAAGTTGAGAACATACAAAAACATTCAGCAGACTAAAACACCTGGCTTATACATATACTGACTGACTTTTTTTACCATCTGGACAAAAACTGTGTATAAATAAAAGATGAACGGAGTAGAAGCCTGTAACAGATAAATTTTTTTTTACAAATAAGAAAAATACAATTTATTTTTACATCCAGACGAAGCCATCAGCCGGCTTCAATCAAAGGATTGAATGTCGCTACGAATTCAGTGACAATATCCACACATAGAGAAGGGTGCCTTTAAGAGCATTTATGACGTAGGGCATTTCATACTTACTTTTAACCCTTGTTTTTTGAAACGAATGAACCGATTTTAATGAAACTTCATATTCATAATAAGCAGGATACAAAGGTCTAAAATGTTAGTAAAGAACATTTTAATGCGTATCTATTGCAAAAAACTGAAATTATTGAGCTGTGTAATCAACGATGTTCTGTGCGCGACTGAGTGCTTAGTGAGTATAGTCACACACTTTAGTAGGAACAGGCGCTGTAACTGCGTAACGTATTTACATTTATTTAATATATCAATGTGATTTACCTTTTTTTTTGTGATAAAAAAAAAGAAATCTGCCATAGGCTTCTACTCTGTTCACCTCTTATGCCCTGTTTTTGTCGAGATGTAAAAAAAAGTCAGCTGGTATTAAAGTTGATTGTTTCTAATGTTTTACTAATTAGCCTAATTATTTTTTTCAGTTAAAAGGCAGTTATTAAGGTTCCAAAGCCCTATCACTGGCCTATTTCCAGTTTTGTCATCAGACCTCCACATAGGCAGTGTGAGGGATAGTATTTACTGTGCATCTGCAGTATGGGGCTTATATCAGGCATACAGGTTAGCAGCATTTTGTAATAAGGTAGTATTTTAAATCACTTTCATAAAAAAATAACTAATACGGCTTCTTTTAGACATATGTCTGTGAACTGATCAAGATTTTATGTCCAAATACATAGTATTAACCTTTCGACATCAAATAAAATAATTGTAAAATATTTCAGACGAATTGATGATGACCGAGGAAAATCGTATGAGCTAGGTCAGAGCACTGTTAAGTGCATGCGTGGCATCCTGGAGTGCTGGGTGAAGCAGTCGGCGCGGGTGGAGGCCTTTAAAACGCGCCAGAGCACTGCTCACGCACTACATGTCAAGTTCCACCTCACTACCGGGGAACCTGTCCTGACTGATGAACAGTACCATCATCTGCAGATAGATGTTGTATCCCTATATCTATTGTTTCTTGTACAAATGATCACATCTGGACTACAGATTATTTATACCCAGGTAAAGAACTGGAGGACTTTGTCATTCAGTTACTTAAAAATATCTATACTATTATTATAAAGAAAATATACGAATTTTATAGTTTGTATGTAGCGGGTAATCTTCCGAGCTACTGATCTGATTCCGAAAATTCTTTAATTAATTGAAAGCTCAGTATTGTCGAGTGTCATTCGATTTTTATGTTAAAACAAGAAAACTTGGGGACGAAGCTGTACTGTATACTGATTTTATGTTTTTTGACAGGATGAGGTGGCATTTGTCCAAAATTTAGTATATTATGTGGAGCGTGCATACAGAACGCCAGATTATGGCATGTGGGAAAGAGGGTCTAAATATAACGATGGAAAGCCTGAAATCCATGCATCTTCAATTGGTATGTTATATTATGAGAACAACATAGACATTTAGCAGGCATTTTGGACAAGTGATGTCATACATGATGTTTCAGGCATGGCTAAGGCGGCTCTGGAAGCCATCAATGGATGCAATCTCTTCGGAGACAAAGGAGCATCATGGAGTGTAGTTTATGTAGATATTGATGCTCATAATCGCAACAGAAGTATTTTCGAAACGATGCTGCCGCGCGAATCAAGTTCCAAGGTAAATGCAGTTCAACTTCTATTAGACGTCGTGTTTCGTAAAGGCAGGTATATTAATTATGAATATTGAGCTAGAGCCTGCAAGGAGCCTATACACCACTTGCACGCATTATCCTACAGCTTACTCAATTGACACTTGAATTTTATATTGAAATGCTGTGTAAGCCCAGATTCGCACGGACGCATATTTCCTGCGGCGATTTTGCGAGCACTGGATTTTCAACGCAATGTTTAGCACTGAGAGTTGAAAATCCAGCTGTGTGTTTTGTTGACGCACTGGTATGCGCTCTGTTGGATTCTCAATGCTCAGCTCAACACCCAGAGTTAAAAATACAGTGCGCGATCAAATCCCGCCGCGAAAGATTTACGTCCGTGCGTACGTGGGCTTACAAGTTCACATAAGTACCTACACACAAAGAAACCAACACCATAATACACCTTTACCACAATTTACTAAGGAAGATTTTAATATCATCTTGTGACAAACACTGGAACTGCCTGATTACCTCCAAAGAATTCTTTAAGCTATACCTAAATCTGCAATGCCTACATAGGCGATAAAATTATGCACTGTTTACTAACTTAATTGAAATTAATTATGAAACTTAGATTTGTTTTAGGGTGTTGATGCTGCATTATTACCAACAGTATCATTTCCGGCTTTTGCCACGCATGAGGAACACCTAGTTCACTTAACAAAGAATAATATTTTAAGACGTTTGCAAGGCAAATGTGGGTTCAAAAGGTTCAGCCGTGATGGGTACAAGTGCGTGCTTGAAGATCCGCACAGGAGGTACTACCATGAAGGAGAACTTAAGGAGTTTGATGGTATCGAGTCAGAGTGGCCTCTGTTCTATGTAATGATGATTATTGACGGCGTGTTCCGCACCCTGCCTGATCAAGTTGAAGAGTACCAGAAACTACTGAAAACTAGGATATATATGGACGAATTTGGAGGTGTGTTCCCCTTTTTTAAGCTCTTGTCAAACAGGCGTATCTCGTGCGGGAAATTCGCTCGTGCTGATTGTGTCAACAGACTTGTATGTAGGTGTTCAAACTGGCGCGAATAGTCGCGTGACTTCCTAGGACACGCGCAGTCGAGTCCCGCGTTCGCATCAATTTGACCAGAGCCTACACCTAACTCGTAACGTATTTTGCTAAAAAAAACTCTTATTATACTCTTTTTGTAATGTATAATAATATTATTTCAGATCCCGTTATTCCTTGGTATTATTACGTTCCTCGCGAGGGTATAGAAAATGAGCGCAGTGAACCAAATTCAGTGCGAAGATTACCTGCAAGTACGTTCTAATGTAATTTTCAATTCAATATTTTACGTACAGATCTACTAAGAAGCCAAAAGAACACAATAAAATTAATTTGTAGCTGTTTGCAACGATACACATCGATGTATTTTAATTTAATCTTCATTTGTTTTATACCTGTTGTCTTATTAGTCATTACATATTGAAGAGGTACTAAAAAAAAAAATTATGATCAGCGTATGAGTTCGGGAAAATTAGGTAGATACTAGATAAATTGTTAAAATAAAGAATGTGTAGAACTATCTATAAGTATTTAAAAATAAATTCAACTATTCCAGATCACCCCAGTGACGGTAATGAAAAAGGTAAAAATGTAACAACATTGAGAATTACTGTTTTGTTCTTGTCTAACACTTATTCGTGTTTTTTTTTTGTATTTAACCACATCAACTTATATTTCTCGAATTTTTGGTGATTTATTAAGCTTGCGTTTAATTTTTCTTGAATATTTACCAACATGAATATTTTCCATATTTCTGTGAAATTCGCTTTTTCTCCCTAGAGTAAATCGTTATTTACGATGAACTTTGCACATTATTCTAACTTTTTTTCTAAAATTTCGACGGTGACTTACCTATACGCTTTTTAACGCGATTATCTAACACTTTTTCATTTGTATATAAAACTTTGTGTAGCACTTGTAGCAGCTTCGTTTTGCAAAACTATTCCACACAAATGCTTCCATTCCTCGATAGATTGAACTTTAGTCAGTAGGTACCATCGAAGCCTTTTCCGCCTGATCACTTAAAAATATTTTCGCCTAAATCCTGCGGCGGCGCCAAGCCACGTCCCTTTAAAATTTTCGCATATTAAGAAAGCGATAACGCAATTAGTTGCAACCTGCACGCGCAGCTTAGTGACGCATCACATGTACTGCTTTTGTGAATTTTACGGACGAACTATTTGACCTTGGTGCGTTTACCAGAGAGCGCTTCTATTTTTTGAGTGCAAGCAAACATGAACTTAGTGGTGGCCAGGCGAGGAGTGTCCGCGATTGTACCTACCGATTGCATTTTTAAACACACGATTTTGTATGAAATCAATCCTCAACATTTAAATTGATAAATAAGTTTGCCTAAGTTTATTACTCGTAACTCTAACGTGTGTCAATTCTGTAAATGACATACAAGGTTAAGTGCCTACACAATACGAACACTACAAATCCTGTGTATGAAGTTATTATGTCTTGGCGAAAAAATTATAACGTCTTTAGTGGTTGGCATAGTTGCCAATGCCATAGTGATCTTTGTTCAAAAGCTCATCCTGTATAAAGCTTTCCGGTTGAGGGGGCACGGGTTAGGAGCGAGGTGGGCTTTGGAGAACTGGTGACAGAAAACAACTGCTTATTTATTTAAGAGGGAACAGGGCGTGCGATTCTCCATACAAATGTATTCTCCTTTTTCCTTCCTGAATAATGCCTCCAGAGCAATTTATTTTTTCATAAAATCTTGATTTGCTTTAAACACGTCCCTGTCATTTTCTTTTTTTCAGCAACTACTAATTAGTAAACAAAATATGACCCTCTAAAAATAACCAAAAATGCCCTATTTTTACCGCCATGATTAAAGGACTACCAGATAAATTAGAAAAGTTTTTAACATAAAAAAAATACAGGAACCTAAACATACTCTTTCTTAAAATGTTAATGTAAAAAATAATTGAATCGGCTTAGTTTTGGAGGAGAAAAAATGGGAATACGAAACGTCGATCTCGTCAAAAATTTTGTGATAATTTCGGTCTGAGCTGCAGCTGTGCCTATCACACACTATGTGGGCAGGATTGAGGTAAGGCGACGGCAATAGTTTCTTCAAATACCTGTTTTTCAAATTTCTCTCAGGCCCCGTCCCCTCTGGGCTGATTTTTCAATAGGACGGTAATTTTTATCTGAAGAATAAATATATTATGACAGTTTGACATATTTTCCATACAAAAGCTGTCAAATCGCAATATTAATTCCTCAGAGAAAAGTTAGCTGACTAATGAAAAATCGGCCCTCAATAGAACAAAACTCACATTGCCAGAATAATTTTAAGAAAAAGGAAAAACCGCTACTGATCATAAAGTACACTACAGTACTACGTACATTTGATGAATTTATGTTATATTAACTTGATTTATTAGACACAGGTGGTCTGTTCCTCTGGGCGCAGTCGTTGTTCGTGTTGGCTCAGCTGCTGACCGGTGGATTGCTGCACGTCAACGAACTGGACCCCATCAGGAGGTACCTGCCTTCGTACAATCGACCTCGACGCGCCGGGCGGTACTCTGCTTTTCAGGTATACACTCATGTTATTAGAAAGGTATCTGTTTACTTGTTACGCCTATCGAAGGCGCAGCGTAGACTGTCGACCTGAGTGCCTAGAACGAGTGTTCATACCTACTCGAGCGCTTTAACCCTTTGACCGCCACAGTCATGTATAGATGACAAACTAAAATGTGCCCAGCACGCTTTGGTTCGACTACATGACAGACTTTGATGCCGAGGGCACGTTTTTCAAAAGGTTAACGTTCACTTACGTCAATTCTGTATGAAATAATTATCTTGTTCAGCTTTAGTACCTATATATAAATTGAAATTTACACGATGGAATAGGTATAAAAAGTCGCATTAAGACCACTGCCCACTGGTGCAGTTCGCAGGATCATTCGGATGCGGGAGGCCTGTGTCCAGCAGTGGTCATCTTTAGGCTAAAATAATGAAGATGATAATATTCATCGTTCTAATCAAAAATATCGCGTAATTATCTCTATTGTATTAACACTAGCGTTTGCCCGCGTAGATGTCGGAAAATATCCTCCGGGAACGTCCTACCGGGATTAAAATCACATATCCTATGTAGGTTATTAATCCAGGTTATCTGTGTGCCAAATTTTATCCAAATCTGTTTTGCGCTAATCCGGAACATACATCCAGACAAACAGTCAATCGGACAAAAATTCTAAAAACTTTATTTTCAGCATCAGACTCGTTTCGTTTCCCACACCTCACACACCTGAGGGGCAATTCTCGTAATTTTAAGAACGTTCACAGTCTGATCTCAGAATATGGGCCTGAAGTCTCAATCTGTCAAAAATACCTCTAATTTCCCTACATTTTGACAAGTTTTTGACACTTGTTTGTTGACGAGATGAGACTGCGACTAGATTTTGAACGTTATAAATTACGAGAATTGTCCTTCTGGTAGCAATAACTTTTTTCAAAAATATTCGATGTACAATATTGACTTCGTTACTATTTTATTACATTATGTTTTGATTGGTATAAAATTAAAAATAATTTTACTTTCATGTATAACACGCAGGGCAAACCCACTTGTGTAAGTATTGAGTAAACTGCTGCATTGCATTCTGTGAAATTATTTCTTTGCATTACTTATACTTGCATGGAGCAGCTATGCCAAGGCCATATTAAATACACTTTTATACTAAATGGAAATGACTGTCTTTATTTTTTTATGTTATTTGTTCACGTAAATTGCATTTCAATTTTGGATAATAATGCCTTCACTGTTCAGAAATTATACTTCGCACTACATGCTGCATTTATATTAAATTAAATTATCCACGCACCTAAATCGTGCTTTCTCCAACCTACGCAATACACATATAAATAATAATTAATTGATATTGAGGATAGGTACATTTATATATAATAAGTATTATTTGATGATGATTTTTGTCACAGGGCATAGCAACAGACCTGGTAGTTCAAGTGGTGTTAATAGCAGAGTCTATGCGGCTACAGGCCATGATGGGCACGTACGGCATACAGACGCAGACGCCGCACGAAGTTGAACCTGTCCAGGTTAGATTTACATAATAATTATGTACCCGGGACTTAAAATGGTACATCGAGTTTTAAAAAGAGGTAGTCGTACTTAGCTGCGTAGGTATAAGTAACACAGATGACGCTCTACAAAGACAAACTTAAAAATAGACAATGTGTCAAAGTAAGGATCGCGTACTGTAAGTAACAGTTACAGTCACGAGCATAAATATATTTCAATGGACAGAACGAGACCAAATACAGCACAGCAAATATACAACGTGTAAACAAAAAAGAACACACGGCAACAGCGCGGTGTCATTGACCCAACAAACATTATGGCCGAAACCTGAAAAAATGGTATAGGTCAGTGTGCCGGGCACCCCTTTTTTTTGCAGGTTCGTAATAAATGTAAGATTTGTAGTAAGTAAAAACTTTCGCATGCATGACTCTTATGTCTCAAGCTCTTAAGCTTGAGACATAAGAGTCATGCATGCGAAAGTTTTATACCTTTTTACCTTTTTTTTAGTATTATACCTTAGTATAATATGAATTAGTTCGCATCGGGAAATTAAATTTAAGAACAAATTTGACGAAGGTTATTGAACTAGCGAGCTGGACACATCGCATGCTTAATGGAACAGTGACCCATTAGTAGATAGGACAGAATTATTTCCGGATTTTTTTTTTACTTAGATCTCATCAATAGTTAATCATACGTTCAAAATTCAAGCATTCATGATTAATTAATCAAATCCAATCAGTTTTAATTTTATGCGTTAACAAGTAGGATAAGTCCTCATAGCGAGATCTTCTTTGCGCGATCCCAAAAATCGTCTGTTTTGAGTAAAGTCAGTATTCTATTAAGCATGCGACATGTTGTGTTTAACTGCAGATGTCTTTAACCTATCGGTGCTGACTTGTTATCAGATACATCATATATATTCCGGTGCCCAAACTATTGGATATATTTGATTGAATTTTTTTATGCAGACTGGGAACGTCATTATGTATACGAAGTTTAATTTATTGTTGTATTGTCATCCCCACATTGTATGTAGTCCGTTATCTCTTATCTATTTCAGTTTGGTATCTACCTACCTACTTTGCAATTAGGATTAGTTAGGTAAATGATAAATGATTTATTTTCTGTAAGTAGGTTTGTACAAACACTTTTACACGTCAATCATATTTTTTTAAACTAGATGAGGTCGGCGTTTCCTACCTGACTATTCTGAGAAGAAAGGCCGAAACAAACTCAGAGGTCACAGTCTCTTTTAAAGTCCAGACATAATCTTGGTCAGATCATGTGAAGACCATGTAGATTGGTGTCTGAAATGGTCTTTTGAGGAAAGAACCACACAGATTGAGCGGACCTGTCCAGTCAGTGCAAGCATTTGTCAAAATCGTGCAGCTCAACTCAGAAGTTGAGGAGCTCAACGATTCGACGAACAATACCAAAGAAAGGACATTTGGGTAGGCCGCGTAATTTACTCAAACTGCCAGATCATGATTAAAACTAACTAAGAAGGAAAACAGTAAAAAAGAAATGACCCACATAGTCCTCACATTCACAACAATTAAATAAAAAAATACTTTACAAAGTAAATATTCATGTCATTGTATATATAAAAATCATCAATGTCAAAGTGTATATAAAAATTCGGGCATAATCTTTGAGGACCATGTAGATTGGTGTCTGAAATGGTATTTTGAGGAAATAACCACAAAGATTGAATGGACCTGTCCAGTCAGTGCACGCATTTGTCAGAACCGTGCAGCTCAACTCAGAACTTAAGGAGCTCAACGATTCGACGAACAATACCAAAAACAGGACATTTGGGTAGGCCGCATAAACTACTCAAACTGCCAGACCATGATTAAAACTGAAACAATGACCCACATAGTCCTCACATTCACAATAATTAAAATAATATAATACTTTATACAGTAAATGTACATGTCATTGTTAAAGAAAATATATATTTTGAAAAAAAAATAAAGTGTAAAATAGCAAAATGAAAAAATAAAAACAACAATTACAGTCTAAACCTATTGGAGCTGCTCAATCCCAAGCCTTTTTGTCCTCAATATAGTCTTTTACAGTATAATAGGCTTTCTGGCATAGTTTTCGCTTTATAAAAGATTTGAATTTATTAAGGCTTAGTTCTTGAATGTGACTAGGAAGTTTATTATAAAAACGTATACATTGGCATCTAAACGACCCACCTATTTTCTTGAGGCTTGTTGTAGGAACAACAAATTTGTGTTTGTTCCTAGTATTTATGTTATGGATATCACTGTATTTTTTAAACAGATTAATATTTTTATGTGCATACAAAAGATTATCATAAATGTACTGAGAAGGCACAGTCATTATATTAATCTCTTTAAATTTGTCTCTGAGGGAGTATCTGGGACTTAATTTATAAATGGAACGAATTGCCCTTTTTCTATACTTATAATAAATCTGTAGAGAGGTCAATTCTGTACATGATATATATTTTCAAAATAACTATCAGGGGGTAATAAGTGATCGATACTGATGCCAAAAATGCAATCAGTAAAATTTTTGTCTGTCTGTCTGTCTGTCTGTCTGTCTGTCTGTCTGTCTGTCTGTCTGTCTGTCTGTCTGTCTCTATGTTCCTTATAGAAACAAAAACTACTCGACGGATTTTAACGAAACTTGGTACAATTATTCTTCATACTCCTGGGGAGGTTATAGTGTACTTTTCATCACGCTACAATTAATAGGAGCAGAGCAGTGAAAGGAAATGTTGGGAAAACGGGAGAAGTTGCTCCATTTTTTAAGCTTCCGTCGCGTGTGCAGCCTTAATGGTTAAAGCTACATAGAAATCATTTATGACGGAAATGTTCTACATAAAATTATCTAAAAAATATCCCACAACAGCATATGTCTATCTTTTATGGTTGACTCACAATAACACGTGTAAGTCCCGATAGCTTAGCAGTTCGGAGCCTTCTGATTATATTTGTTTACTCTTACGTTTATAATACTCTCACTCATCCCTAATTAAAAGAAGTTAATATTATTACCTATTCAATAAAAAAAGAATCATAGTAATCGGTATAGAAACACCAAACTTATACATGAAATACGCTAATAAGCCATCGCGCCGTCGCGCGTGGATACTGAATCATGCCCATAAGGATTATTTTTGTGTAATGGTTGCCGCGCTCGACGCGGGTCGTGGCGGTAGGGTATAATAAAAAGGCGTGAGGTCCGGGCAACCTTAGCGAGTTGCAAGTGTTGCTACTGCGAGTGGTCATGTCAAAAAAAAAAAGCGCGACCTTCATTCAATATTTGGCTGTTGATGCGTTCAGAGCGTTCGACCTTATTGACAGATAATAATTGATATTAACAAACCGTGCTTATTTATCAGCGCGACTTTTAGTCTTTAAATAGTTTAAGTACTTATTTGAATTTCTTCTGTTGTTATTTTATAAAATAGGTATTAGTTGTTTTGGTAGTGTTTAAATATTCGTTCAAATTACAAATCTATACTTACTTATAATAAATCTGTAGAAGTGAAAATTCTGTACATTTAAAATATCAAAAAAATAAATGGCACTAGATGTTACTAGACCGACACCAAACCCAAAAATTTGTTAAAAAAAATTTTTGTCTGTCTGTTTGTTCAGGCATCACGCAAAACGTACCGGTCCGATTACGATGAAACTTGGTATAATTTTATTCTTTAATATCCTGGGCACCACACTGGGTACTTTTTATCCCGGAAAAGTATATACAATAAAAAACAAACTTAATTTTGCGGTTCGATCCCTAGACCCGATTACTGTACCAACCGCAAATAATAAGTTTGTCGTAGGTCACGTCACCCGCACTGTAAATGTAGTGCTGAAGGTTGAATTTGGCTTACACTTTTTGAACTTTGATTTGAATGGACGTATCGAGTGGCGAGCGTTCGTTCTTATTAGCATTCTATAAATTGTATGTTTTAACTGCTACTTGCAATTCTAAACCGTGCTTTTCAGTGCGACCTTTTTATTCCTTTTAGTTTTTACTAAGTACAGTTTAAGGTAGAGTTATTTAGGTTTATTTTTATAAGTCGTAGGTGTAGATTTTAATTTTAAAGTATGGTTGGTATATTTGATAGTGTACGTAGTGACCGTAGGTTATTTTATAAATCTGTTAGGTAGGATTAGTCATTCGTATAGATATTAGTTTTTAGGGATTTTGCTTATTTATTGATTTTAGATTAGTTATCATCAGAAATAGGTTTATTTAGGTAGGTAGGTATTTTATTTTCTGTTATTGAGTTTTTTTTTTAGTTAGGTCGGTACTTATGTTTACTTTTATAATCTAATATAAAATTCAAAGTCCTGTGATCCTGTCTGACTGATTATATCAATGCACAGCCTAAACCGCTGGTCATGTAAAGACATTTTTAGAGAGTGTGTTCTTTGTGAAGTGTATATAGGTATCCAGTAAGAAAGGGTTTTTCGAAATTCCACTCTGAAGAGGGTGAATGGGGGGAGGGTGAAATTTCACGCGGACGAAGTCGCGGGCAGAAGCTAGTTGTAAAATAAAAATTGTCTGAATATCGGCGGCATTTCCCCACAACAGAATACCGTACGACATCACACTATGAAAATAACTAAAGTAAACTAAACGGGCTGTCTCTAAATCAGTTAAATCACGAATTTTCCTAACAGCGTATGCTGCAGAGCTAAGCTTTTTTGACATTTTATCTATATGGGGGCCCCATTGAAGCTTGGCATCCAAAGTTATGCCTAAGAATACTGTGGTATCTTCGGGTTTCAACTCTTCATCCTTAATGAGAACACTAGTTTGTACTTGTCTAACGTGGGGTATCGTAAACTTAATACATTTCGTTTTTTTTTCGTTAAGAAGTAGGTTATTGACATTAAACCAGTGAACTACTTCTGCAAGGGCGCTATTTACATTGTCAGTAACCAGCTGCTGACGTTTGAGTTTAAATAAAAGTGAAGTATCATCTGCAAACAACACTATATCATGTTTATCCCTTATGAGGTAAGGCAAGTCATTTATATAAATAATAAATAAAAATGGGCCAAGAATTGAGCCCTGGGGGACCCCCATTCTTACTACAGATCCGGGTGACCTTTTTCCGTTAACATCAACTCTCTGAATCCTATCACTTAAGTAAGAAGTAAGAAGATCCAGAGAGGCGTTCCGGATTCCGTAGTGGTGCAGTTTCCTGATTAACGTTTCATGAAGAACACAATCGAATGCCTTGGACAAATCGCAAAAGACGCCCAAAGCATCGCACTTGTCCTCCCATGCATTATAAATATGTCCTAAAAGTTCAACTCCGTCCGTTCAACCGTTCAATCAGTAGTTGAACGACCCTTTGTAAAACCGAACTGTTTGTAATGCAGTAATTTATTTTTATTAAAAAAGCTTTGCAATTTATTTAAAATAAGTTTTTCAAAAATTTTACTAAAGGTAGGTAGTACTGAAATTGGTCTATAATTAGTAGGGTCTGATGTACTACCCGATTTCAACAACGGTATTATTTTACTGTTTTTCATAAGATCAGGAAACTCACCACGGTCAATACAATTATTAAATATAACAGCTAAAGTCGGTGCTACAATGTTTATAATCGACTTAGCAACATCCACAGAATTACCCCATAGATCTGCGGTCTTTTTAACATTTAACGTGTGAAAGGTTTTAATTATATCTTTATAGGTTACATACTGGAAATGAAATTCAGAATCACAAACTGGAACGTTTTCTTTAAGTAAAGACTCTGCAGCAGTGGGTGATGAGTTCAGAGATTAAGTAGTTGATACGGGAATCTCTGCAAAAAATTTTTCAAAGGCCGCTGTAACTTGATAATCTGATTTAATTATATTGTCATCAATAGCAAGGCTGTAGTCACTACTTCGGTTGGATGACCTTCCTGTTTCGCTATTAATGACATTCCAAGTCATTTTGATAATGTTACTACTATTTTTAATTTTTGAACTCAAATAACGTGATTTGGCAATACTACAAACTTTTTTAAATATTTTAGAATAATTCTTAACATACAAATTAAATTCAGCAGTGTTTATACAAATCCGTTCTTCATATAATTCATAAAGTCGTTTTCTACTTTTATGTATACCGATGGTGGCCCAGTCACCGAAGGAAGCGTTACTATTAACCGATAATGTCTTTGGAATGAATGTGTTATCAAATTGTGTGCAATACATATTAAAAAAATCATTATATTGTTGATTAGGGTCATCATTAGTCAACAAAAGTGGTAATTTACTCAAGAGTTTAGTTTTAAATGTTTCCATGCGATTAGTTGTTTTTGGGTTAACAGTGATATCTTTTTTAGTAACTTTTTTGTTTTGATTTGGAATAGTGATCAATTGTCCGCAATGATCTGAGTCTATTAAGTTAATAATTTCTTTGTGGTAGATATGCATACGATTCTATAGTCAGAAAAAAGCACATAATTCCGGAATTGCGGGATTTTTACGATCGATACCAAAGTGCATTCCATATAAGCCAACATTTGAAAGTAACAAATAAAAAATACAAAAATATTTATTTCAACTTAAGTAAATATATCTCAACTTTAGGTGAATATGCATCCGAATATCCGTTCTCTATTTATACGTGAATAAATAATTTTTGTTTTATATTTGATTTATTTATTTATAACTAGCTTCTGCCCGCGACTTCGTCCGGGTGAAATTTCACCCTCCCCCCATTCACCCTTCACAATTTCGAAAAACCCATTCTTAGTGATACCTATATACACTTCACAAAGAACACACTCTCCAAATTTAATGTCTCTATGACCAGTGGTTTAGGCTGTGCATTGATATAATCAGTCAGACAGGATCACAGGACTTTGAATTTTATATTAGATTATAAAAGTAAACCTAAGTACCTACCTAATAAAAAAAAAACTCAATAACAGAAAATAAAATACCTACCTAAGTACCTAAATAAACCTATTTCTGATGTAACTAATCTAAACTCAATAAATAAGCAAAATTCCTAAAAACTAATATCTATACGAATGACTAATCCTACCTAACAGTTTTATAAAATAACCTACGGTCACTACGTACACTATCCAATATACTACCTGTACTTTAAAATTAAAATCTATACCTACGACTTATAAAAATAAACCTAAATAACTCTACCTTAAACTGTACTTAGTAAAAACTAAAAGGAATCAAAAGGTCGCACTGAAAAGCACGGTTTAGAATTGCAAGTAGCAGTTAAAACATACAATTTATAGAATGCTATTAAGAACGAACGCTCGCCACTCGACACGTCCGTTCAAATCAAAGTTCAAAAAATGTATGATGCGCGCGCTCAGACTCCGGTGCAAGCCAAATTCAACCTTCAGCACTACATTTACAGTGCGGGTGACGTAACCTACGACAAACTTATTATTTGCGGTTGGTACAGTAATCGGGTCTAGGGGTCGAACCGCAAAATTAAGTTTGTTTTTTATTGTATATACTTTTCCTGGATAAAAAGTACCCAGTGTGGTGCCCAGGATATTAAAGAATAATTATACCAAGTTTCATCGTAATCGGACCGGTACTTTTTGCGTGATGCCTGAACAAACAGACAGACAAAAATTTTTTTTAACAAATTTTTGGGTTTGGTGTCGGTCTAGTAACATCTAGTGCCATTTATTTTTTTGATATTTTAAATGTACAGAATTTTCACTTCTACAGATTTATTATAAGTATAGAATAGATTACCTTACAACTATCATAACAGGATTAACCTAATGCGATGGTGTGGTATTTATATACTTACTTACAATATTAAATTAACCTAATAAGGAACTTATACATTATTTATATATATAAAACAATTATATATACTTATACATAACCATAACATATAACCACTATTATATAACTTTATTAACATATAATACTTAATACTTCACATACACAATACACAAACATATTTTGCCTAACCTATCACAACTTATGTGTAGCATAGTACAAATAAGTGTACCCTTGCGAGTTCACTCCTAGTACACGTATACGTCCATTTCTAGGTGAATTTTATTGATAGTGTGTATTGCTCGGGTGTTTTCCCCAGTAAGTTGGTCCTCGCTCGCCGTACCAGCGCAGTGGTGGACGCCGCCGCCCCACACGTAGCGGTCTGGTACACAAATACTAAACCGCTGTAGTACTTCCGGATTATTTTGTATTCCGCGGAGTAGTTTAATTATGTACTCAACATGAGTGAACTCCCGCCGTACACCCAGCTGATTTTACCCTACCATACCCAATACGAATGAATCAATAAATCAGATATTATTGGCGATCTGTCTATAGTAATATACATAATAAGTATTTATGCTCGTGACTACGTAACACATCCGAAAATAATGAATTTCCACCAGTTATCCTTACGTGTCGTGTAAAGTGAGAACAAGTGAGTGAGTGATAAATGATAATGGAGTGAAAATTTAGATTTAGAAAACATCTCGGTCTTAAATTCATACGGAAACAAAACATATTAATCCAAGCATAATGCATAAATAACTTATTTCCAAAGGTGTGCAGTTCAACGCAGCTGGTGCACGTGTACCGAGAGCTAGGAGTCTGCCCGAAGTTGAAGCTCACCGGACGTCCCATAAGACCCGTGGGCTCTCTCGGCACGAGCAAGGTATGTCTGATATTCCTCTTTTACGCAATTAAGCATTGTTACGCAGTCAAACATAGCTCATCGATTCACGGCATAATAGCCTAAAACCAAGTTCTCGGTCTATTCTGTTTGGTTCCATCCCAAACCTCGTCGTAATTAATAAATATTGTTTCCTGTTTCTGATATTTGCACGCTGAAAAAACTTATTGATGCTACTCATAGTGCTAAACTCGTAGATAAGTTCTGCGTTGACACAGTTAAGACTGTCATCAACACTAAGAAGTCAAACATTGCTTCAGATATACAGGGTGTGCGGCATGACGGTGTTGTGTTACCCGCTCATATTCGAAGTGTCGGAGTTCTACCTGTACAGAGACATGGCTTTGCTCATCGACGACATTAAGACTGAGCTGCAGTTCGTTGGCAAGTAAGACAACAAAATAAATACTGTTTATTTATTTTTCTACTTTTATCGGATGATTTCCGTACTAAAAATCATAAGTGCGACCTGTTATCTTGCGTCAATATAACGGATTAGTAGGTTATATACAAAGTGTTAAAAAAATTACCTTACAAACTTTAAGCAGTGCTTTAGACCATCGAACTGAACAACTTTCACTATGGGACCAACGCCAAAATCACGAAAAATAAAACAGCTGTTTCATACATTTTGGTCAAATAGGTACTGAACTTTTGTATGAAACAGCAGATTTTTTTTCGTGATTTCAGAGTTGGTCCCATAGTAAAAGTTGTTCAGTTCGATGGTCTAAAGCACCTCTTAAAGTTTGTAAGGTTAATTTTTTGACACCTTATATTTAAGACATTTTTTTTTTTGAAACTTTCCTATATATATCTTTACATTAGTATAACAAAAATATTTAAACTAGCTGATTGAGTGTTAAGTTTATTGTAATATTGTGCAAAAAAAACTTCTCCATACGAAACTACTTTTTTGAAAGGGGCAACTAGAATTAATTTTATTTTCTTGTAAATTTTGACATTCAAAAGTGTCTTATAAGTGCCTCATTAAAATTTAATATAATAAACCCTTGTTTTGTGATATTCTAAGTTCTTTTCCTCTGACCTCAGCCCCTATTCCCTCAAATATACACCAGTGTCATGTAACGTGTGTATCTTTTGTATTAAATCTTAAATAAATAAATTCATAATGTGTTTTGCCTCACTACTGTCACTAACATATTCGTAGATACTGGCGCCTGTCGGGGCGGCCGACGGTGTGCCTGCTGGTGCGCGAGGAGCACATGCGCGACCCGCACTTCACGCACATGCTGGACCTGTTCGCGATGCTCAAGAAGGGCCACTGCGATGGCGTCAAAGTGCGGCTCGGGAGGCTCCAGAATTTGATCTCTAGCTCTTGCATGGGCAAGTAATCGTATTCTTTTTCTTACACCTTATTTGACATAATCATATAATAGCAGCAACAAACTCGTATAGTTTTTTTACCAGGTAGTTTATAGAACTCTAAACACGCAACATATATTAAACTTAGATATGTTGTATATGTCTATGCAATTAGGAGTAACTTTTACTAAGCCACCCATAAAAAACAATCGGTCAGTGGAAAAGTAATAGCAAAAAAAAAATGTAGGTATTAATGCTAAATGGCTTGATTGATTTTAACAAATGAGGTAGCAATGTATTTGTCAATCTGATCATACTAAATATATTATGTATAGAACTGGTATCTTTTTGGCGCACTATGACCCAACCCCGACACAAAAATGAACACAGTTTTTGACTTGTGCTGTTTAACGAAAAAATAAATTGCCCACAGAACATCTGGACTTCATGAGCCAAGGCGAGTTCCCGTCGGAGATGTTCACTCAGTTCCGCCAGCTAGAGCATGAGTACATCGGCTACCAGTCGTTGACCGACGTACCGCGCACGCTCACATACCGCGAAGAGAACATCTCCTACGAAGCCTTCAAGAACCGCTCCACACCCGACGTGGTCGCTGCTCTGAGGTCACTTGACAATATCTTCGCCCAGTGTCAGCTGTGGGGCATCTTGATAGAAAGGGAGGGACCTATGTTTGAGGTGCGCGTATTATCAGTGCCTTATTTATAAAGCCCGGAACGGACATGCATTTACAATGTATGTCTTACTTGGTGAACAAATATTTACTAGCCGAATCTAAATAAACAAATGAATCGCCGAAATGTATGTACGCGCATAACTTCCGAACGACTGCACTAAACTGGATAATTGTTTTTTTTTTTTGTAGTGTTCGGTATTGCCAGGGCAAGGTTTGTATGAAAGATAATTTCGGAAATTAAAAAAAAAAATTGCACCTGTGCGAAGCTGGGGCGGGCCGCTAGTTTGATCAAATCATCAAATCATTTATTGGTTTGCAAACATGGGTATTTAATACATAGATGTTTAATTTAAAGAGTTCTCCATGCTCTACCGTCACATGGGCATGCAAAAACATATAATTATTTAATTTACGTTAAGTTAATATAATTTTAAATAACAATTAAAGAGATCAAAATAATACAAAATATAAATTAATGTCAAATCGTTGGAATGACAGTAAAAAAATAAAAAATGGCACAATAATAAAATAAAATAATGGCAAATGTCAACTAAAATGTCACAATAATAAAATAATGGCAAATGTCAACTAAGGTTATCTACAGTTAAATTACAAAAATAAAAAAATAAAATGTTATCAAGGTTAGGCACAATAAAAATTAAATAAAAAAGTCAAATGATATAATAGTAGCATGTCAATCGGTCAGTGATTCATCATTAAGGAAGTCGTCAATTGTGTAATAACTTTTTTCGATTAATAGTTCGATTAGTGCCCTTTTAAATTTGAGTATAGTCATAATTTTAATATTATTAGGTACTTTGTTGTAAATGCGTGGGGCAATGCCAAAAAAACTTTTTTGCATTAGTGCAGTTTTGCATTTAACTTTTGATATAATTCTAACCCTACCTGTTTCTTACAAAGATCAACACTTAAAGCGTGTTGATACGAAATCAAGTACTTACCGTATTTGTTACTTTATGATACTGTTAAAACTTTTATATTTTATTTGTGTATATTGTATGCCTTAGCCTGGGTCATTTTTTTTTATATCACACAGGTGAGCGGCAGTACGGCGCTGGAGGCGCTGAAGAGCCTGTACCACAGCGCGGGCGTGCTGCGACACTGGCGCGCCGTGCGCTACTGCTCGTCGCTGCTGAACCACACCGTAGACTCCATCAGCCCCTTCATCACCACGGTGCTGGTCAATGGGAAACAGGTCATTACACCGCCCAAGTATTTCCTGATATACATGCATCCTTTAACCTACGCATTTTTCCCATGTTTCCGTTTACATCTGCCTTGTAAATACCTTTTGTCGAGTTCGAGTCGCTTTTCATGAACGTAAGATTTAATTTGAGCAATGATTTAAGCGAGCTCTTGAAGCAGCGACTATACCTACTACAGCTTATTGCCAACATTAAAATAACCAGTGTCATAGTAACCATAATAATCATCCAAACGAGTGTTATAATGTTGTGAGTACTAAATTTAATTATGCTACTCCTTTTCAAAAAAAGAACATTCGTCATGCACGCGCGTTTCACTACTACAGCGCCGTAATATAAAAAAATAACATACAGGTTATTCGAATTCACGTCGTATCCCGCGGGCCGCCATTTTTGTTCGATATTAGTATTGCAAAAAACTGTTTCAGAACCTTTTACAGAGGATATCATGGGTGTAGACAAAGTCTTGTATACAACTGTACATAATTAGGATCGTGTTTTAATACCCCTTATTATACAACAGTTGCATAAAGAACTATTATTATGTAGGTGCATGATGGATCATATAAATGACAAATTATATAAATGTGCAGTTAATACGCATATTTTCTATTCTTTTTACACATACCTTTACTTTACCTTTTTC
Source organism: Gortyna flavago (assembly GCA_963669345.1). Lineage (NCBI taxonomy): Eukaryota > Metazoa > Arthropoda > Insecta > Lepidoptera > Noctuidae > Gortyna > Gortyna flavago. The sequence goes on along the minus strand of OY770128.1, from coordinate 6,512,252 downwards.
ACATACATTTATAATATTTATTTATTATTTAATCTTCATTCATTCTTTTACATTTTATTTTATTTATTTTTTATTATTTAGTTTTGACAATATTTTCGTTTCTATAAACAGCTAACAGTGGGCGTGATTGGCCAGAAGGAGACCGTCTTTGACAAGCCCATGACGCCCAGCGAGATTCAGTCTGTCATGTACTCTACTATACAACCTTACGATGTTATTGGTGCAGTGTTACAACAGGTTAGTATTTACATTAGAGCATCTTTATTTATTTATTAAGCTAGACACACCGACGTACTATCTAAAAGGATTTCAACAATAAGTAATCACGAATCTTCATTACCCTGTGAATACGTCACTTATAGGCACAACTTTTTAACCCTGAGAACGTCGGTGAATTTTTTTACGGTTCAAAAGTTATGACCAATTTTTTTTTTTCAATCACTTCGCATAGGTAGTGCTCATAGAAAAAAATCATTAAAAAAAACTATCAGGGCTATCTAAAAAAAAAATTGATAGCCCTGATAGTATTTTTTATGATTTTTTAGGGTTCCGTACCTCAAAAGGAAAAAACGGAACCCTTATAGGATCACTCGTGTGTCTGTCTGTCTGTCTGTCTGTCCGTCTGTCACAGCCAGTTTGCTCCGAATCTTATGGACCGATTAAGTTGAAATTTGGTACACATATGAATCTATGTGACCCAAACACAGACGTGTAACGTAAATAAATGAGTTTTGAAAATGGTAGTCATTTTTGAGGGGTAAATAGACAATTATAAAAAAAAGTTTCGCAATCTGTACCGTGTGACATATCAAATGCGGCGGGGCTTACCGTGAGGATCTCAAAAATATTTTTTTCATAATTTTAAAGTAAATTGTATTAAAGTTATTTAAGACAATAGACGGAAATTTACCATTCCCCATTCCCCATATCTCCGAAACTACTGAGCCTAAAATTTTGAAAAAAATACAGAAAATAGTTCTATACCTATAGATTACAGGAAAATTAATAAGAAGTCCATGATCTTGAAACAACATTGTAAATCTCTCAATATTGTGCGTACAAACTTACATTTTCAGTTGGAATGTATGGGAGAACATGTTTTTCAACTACAATGTTAAGTTTGTTCTTGGGATAAATTCATTCCACCTACGGAACCCTTCATTGTGCGTAAATTAGAGCTCTCAAATCAGCTCTCCATGACTTTTTGCCTAAACATGCATCAGGAGAACGATTATTGCTAAATAAATAAATAATAAAAAAACGCTTTATTATTATTGTAGAAGAGAAAACGAACTATCTTTACCAATTCATTGTTATTTTACCAACCAACGAATAGTATTCAATTTCAACGACGAAATCATGCATCTACGCGCATTTTTGTAATACTCCTCTTAAGCAAGACGATTTCTTTTTTGTGTTTACGTTCGTATTAGTTCGTTTTTCTGTGGATCAATGTCTACACAAAATGTCAACTGACACAGTATCATATTCATTTGAATTGAACTAAGTACCGATATTAATAATACAAGATAAATGTCAGATATTTTTGCATTCTGAGAAGTATCGACACATCTTTCATATTATTTGGCGGCGCTTCTCTCGTCAGATAGTTTTGATGTTTCTTCGATGTCTCATATTTGTGCTGTTAACTTTCACAGATCTCACATATATTTGCTGTCTTCTTGAGAACGGATATTTATAAATGAATCATGAAATCAGATATTATTACCAAACTGTCCATAGTAATATACTTATGCTTGTGACAGTACGTACGGGTAGCACCGTTCTTTCTGTTTTATCAATGTGCTGCAATGCTGCTGTTATAATCCCATTAAATAACTTCAACTTGAGGAGAAGATAGATATCAAATAAAAAGCCACCTTACCTTATCAGGAAATCGTGCTGTACTCGGGGCGTTTGATCGCCACCAATCCGGACATGTTCCGCGGCATTCTGAAGATCCGCGTGGGCTGGGTGCTGCAGGCCATCCGCATCTACCTGAAGCTGTTCCCTGACGAGCAGCGCGCCGACGGCACGCTGGAGGCGCTCTCGCCCTATAAGCTACGCACGCTGCTGCAGAGGGTGCTCACTGTATCCGACTGGGCGGAAGAGAGAGGGTATGTTTTTATCATTATTGTTTGTTTTAAATAACGCAAAAGCATCACGCCTGTAATCCCAGAAGAGTTACCTATAGTACACACAAATTTCGCCAGTTATGTTTAAGTCCCATGTCTATGTGTGTGTCGTGTGAGTCTGGATTCGTGCCCGGTTGATGTTTTAAATATTTCGCCGCTTATTCTACACGTATCTTTACTCCCGCGTATATCCCTAAATATCCTTTTTTTTTCTGGAATTTAAATAATGACAAAATTTGCTGCATAAATTAGTCTTGAAAAGATGCTGATATTTCAGCCTAACATGAATATTAAAAACCTAGCGCTTTTTTAACAGGTTGACACCATTACAACGGCGACAATTAGAAGGCTGCCTGTGTCGCGTGCCAAAACACTTCTACATACAGGTCTGGGATATATTGCTGCGAACACCGAAAGGAATTATAATTCAGGTTAGTACTTGTGAAACTTGTAAATAACGTCAGCTGATTTAATTGGTTTGTTCGTGAAATTACCGTGGCTTCGATTGAACTTTGCAGCCAATAATAGTTTGGCGGTGCCAATAGATTTTTCTGTAAAATGAAGTTTAATCTTGAAGTCGCAACACATTTGTCACAGCATTGACGCATTTCTTTGCATGTTTTTTTTTTTTAAACACAATAGATAATGCGATATCTGTTATCCCTCGTGATATCATTATGTTCGTTTAATATTATTTGTTTGAAGGAACGTATTGCGATGTTTCTCTGATTGACGCTTTTTCAAAAATTATTTAGCGTACAGGATTGTGCACGGGAAAATCCTGCAATGTAGGCCTTTCCCTTCCTCTTTAAACGCACGTAATATATTATAATATATTATCCTAATTATAGGTATTGTTATCATTTTACTGACAAAAATTGATCAAATAATGTTTTACATCCTAAAACATGTCTGTAAAAGTAGTTAAAATATTAAGGAATAATGTAGCAAAACATAGAAAATATTCCAAACGAATATCCACCTTTTATATCGTTGATATTTTGTATGACGGTAGATAGAAACGTCAAAGTTATTTGTTCACGACTATAAAAGGGGGAGCTCCGAATGCCAGTGGCCATTCTTGTTCGAGAAAACGACCAGAACGGAGCTCCGGCCTACAGATGTTCAGTTGATTAGTACTAGTGACGTTATTATGTGGAATTGATATTATTATCTTGATTATTGCTGATAACTATGGTGTTCTGTATATGTTATTTAAATATGACCAATATTGCTAATGTTTTAAAGTTCATAATGGAATATTCCTAGCTGTTGTTATTATGTTGCTATTATTCTGAGTTCTCTTGGAACAATTTCCAAAAGATATAGTTAATTGTTTTTAAAATAACGATAATTTATGGCAATATAAGAAATTTGTTGATAGAATACTTTGTTTCCATGGAGTTTCTTTTCCTTCTTCTCCATGATGACCTAGATTTGGAACTGACGACTAGCTTTAACATCCTTTCCCTACATACCATACTCATAGGTACTTTTACACATTTGATGTATCATGCGCTATTGAGCGAGTGCGCAAAGCTGGATATTTCCTGGCGATCCGGGGCCGGGGGCCGGGGGGGTTACCAGTTGTAGTAGTAGGCATAGACAACGTCTCTATGCCCCTCAAGCTTTAAAATATTATGTTGCTATAACATTGAATTGTTACGACTACCCAGCGAGCTGATTGCGATCAATTTGTAATACACTATCGTCTGTTCTACTTTATCATTCGGTCTCTGTCTAATTGACAGTCGTTGTAGTTTAAGGGTAGACATTCATTTTATTAAATGAGTTAAGTAAACATAAGTAAAAAAAATTACTACGATTCCCATCAAATTAAGTATTTTATTAAGCAACACATATAACATAACATAACATCACGTCTGTAATCCCCGAAGGGATAGGCAGAAGCTATTTTATAACCGACGAAAAAACTGAGGAGGTTCTCATTTCGACGCGTATATTTTTTTTTATGTATGACCACTCATAACTTTTTACAGCGTAGTCCGATTTTGGTAAATCTTTTTTTTGGGAAGGGTATACCCCGAAGTTGGCCCCATATAAATTAAAAAAAAATCCAACCCTAAGGGTAGTAAAACAGGGGATGATTGATTCTTCACTCACTGATTGTAATGTATGACCACTCATAATTTTTTACACGGTGGTCCGATTTATATAATTCTTTATTTATTGGTTAGGGTATACCTCGAAGTTGGTCCCGTAATTCTTCACTCACAGATTTTAATGCTAAGTTGTGTATTACAACTAAATAAAAAAACCTCACGATGAATGAGCTTTAGACCTGCAAGTCTCTTGTGTGTGGACCTCTCAGTCTTTGCATTTATTCCTCGCGCTGATCTAAACTTTCCTGTGAACGTCCTAATCTAATTCTCTTTCTATTTACTACCATTTTTATTTCTCATTATTAGATTCTTCTAAATATCTTTGTCTCATTCGAGCAGCATTTTTGTAGGTCTACCCATGTTGGTACATAAAGCCTGTTTTTTTAAAGTATATATATTACACAACAAGTAATTGTTAAAATAAGATTATATAACAGATAATAGCTAAAGTAAGGTAGGTAGCTATGCTATTTTAAAAGTAATCAAAAATTAAGCATGTAGTAGTTCTTAAACTAATGTAAAGTATCTAAGTAGTTTTGAGTCGGCGCCAAACAATCAATGAACAAAGATCACTAAATAACTTTGGTGCAGTCTCAAAATTACTTGGATACTTTACATTAGTTTAAGAACTTACTTATTAAGGTTAAATAAAAAAGGTATAAGTCTTATTTTTTGCTTTTCAGTTTTTTCGGCGGTTTAATTTTTTAGTTAAAAAGTTTTTACATATGTACCAATATGATAAGTATGTGGTTATTTAATCAATAATTAATGTTACCTCCAATGGCCTGGAACACAGGATTACCTAGTTCAGGCACAAACCATGGTGAACTTGACATAGATTTAAGAAAAACTATTTAACGTTAGTCCTTATATTTTTAAATAAATTTTATTATTATTTGTATGTTGTGATCAAACCTCGAGTGACGTATGCTGCACGTTCACAGGGCCACTCGATCCCGGCGGAGCCGACGCTGGTGAACATGTCGCGCTCGGAGCTGGCGTTCGCGCTGCTGGTGGAGGAGGCGCTGGTGCGCGTGGAGGCGCCGGCGCGGCGCCAGCTGTGCGTGGAGCTGCTGTGCGTGCTGGCGACCATCCTGCGCCGCAACCCAGAGCTGTACCTGCAGCAGCCGCTGCACGTCGACCGCCTCGTCGACGACGCGCAGCTCACCTTTGCCAAGGTCAGCGAACATCTCTCTCTCTCTTACCATGCCCACCTGATTTAAACGTTGCGATTTAATCGCCTGTTTTTTTTTGTAAAAGAGTTTTAATATTTTTTTTCCTTTGGTCGTTGTATGTCCTTCTCCAGGTCATGGTCTACCCATGTGCCAAATTTCATCAAAATCCGTTCAGCCGTTTTAGCGTCAAAGCGTAACAAACAAACAAACTTACTTTCGCATTCATAATATAATAAGTTTAAAATAATATAAGTTAGGATAGCTAGGAGGATGAAAAACCGGTCTATCGACACTCTGGACTCACAAAATGAATTAAGATCAAATTAAATAAAAAACTAAACTTTCTATTATAATTCAATCATGATTGAAAAGACACGTGCCGCCATCTTTTATCATAATAACGTTATTGTTGTTTTCCTTGGGAACAGCACTTTTTTCGTTAAGAGAGGTACCCTCTGTCCGTTTCTGTACGCCTGACAACGTAGGTATATGCAAAATTTCAGGATGATCGGTTCAGTGGTTTAGGCGTGAAAAGGTAACAAACAAAAACTTACTTTCGCATTTAAGTATAATATTAGTTAGGCTGGACAGATCAGCAATAATATCTGATTTCTTGTTTCATTCATAAATATCTGTTCTCAAAAAGACTGCTAATATAGTATATTTGATGTCTTTTTGAGAACGTCATTATGTGATCTGTGGATATATGCTAAAACAAGTAGCAGCGCAAATACAGATGTGAAATCGAAGAAACACCAAAACCATTGACGAGATAAGCGACCCCAAAATATAGGCTGCCTGCAATGACTTTAAAAGGATATGTCTCCTCTCAGCATGCATATGTCGCAGCCAACTGGTTAAATTAGCCGTTCAGTTAACTGCCTGGCCTTTAGAAGTAGTGCTCGCCTCGCTTCCTCCCTCGGCTCGCACGCGGTCGATCACAGTTCTAACCTAACCTAACCCACTTGGTCGGGGTGCAATGCCTTAATTACTGCGACCAATTCGGCTCGCGCGTGATTGGTTACAGACTTACAACCTAAACTGTAATTGAATATCATTCAGGCAGTTAGTTGAACGGCCGCCGTTTAGTTAAAAGGCTAGGCGGTTAACTGAACGGCTAATTTAACCAGTTGGCTGCGACACATACATATCGGATATATATAAGTATATATGTATATTAGTAGTTTATCAGCCATCTCGTTACCAAAACACAAGCATTAGGTTGCTTAGCTTGGGACTAAATGGCGTTGTGTGAAAATGTCCAAGGATATTATTAATATTATATGTCTTAGTTATAAATATCTGCTATATATCTGTTCAGAAGAATGTGACACCTCGTTGTGATAAAAAAATATCTGACATCACTTTGGCAGCATAAATATCTGAAAGATAATGTTTCGAGTCGTTTTCTATAACACCGGGTGGCTTTTTGAGATAGGGTAGTAAGGCACCTTAATAGCTGAGGCTACAGGAAAACATTTTTACGAGACCGTCTGAATTTTTGAGAAATTTTAAACTGAATTCAAAGCAGATTTTAAAAGTTGTAGTCAGCAAGAAAATGGGCTATTTTCGCAAAAACTTTTTTGATTCCAATCGCTCGTTTCTTTTATGGATCAAAAAACTCTCTTGGACCGCGGGAGTACCTGCTAGAAAAGTCAGAAATCGCAAAAACTTTCCCATACATTTCTGTATGAAATGAGATTCCAACTTGCTTTTATGATGATAAAATTCGTCTCGTCGCGAGTTTCCCAATCACTCAATCTATCCATCGTTAGACTGACGGCAAATACAGAATTTCGAATGAATAAGCGTCATAATTTGATTTGCTTTAAAAACAAAGCAGAATGCGTACTCAGACAAAGTTAATTGTAGCACGATTCACGAACTATGTTGATCTTTGCTGCCCTCGTGGAGTAGTTTAATTAATTCTAAGACAGCATGTATGAATTCATCCATCAACCATTAATAAAGGGAAATATGTAACTTATTCTCTCAAAACTTATTGTCCGGCTAATGATGGACACTTATTGAAATTAATTACACCAAAAAAAAACTAAATAAACCAATAATTAATAATAATTATTATTATTGGGGGCCTAAAAAGGCCACTTTGGCAGAATCGTAAATCAATTCATATCACTCAATTCATCTGTTTGACAGTTTCACGCCTATATCTCCTTGAAGGGTTGGACAGAGGTGTAACTATAGCATTTTACGAATCTCCACACAAAACTGTCATACCGATGAAATTGCTTGATATGAATTGTTTTATGATTCTGCCAAAATGATGTTTTAGACCCCCTGGTCGGTGACTGCGCTGGCGTTCTATCATGAGTCATGGTCGAAGGCCAGCGCAGTCACCAGCACATAGGAGGGCAAGACGGGGGAGCGAGGGGCGAGGTAGTGGCGCCAGGCAGTCTCATGATACATAAGCCTGGCGCCGCCTCTCTCTCACATCCTTTCACCTCGTGTGTATGAGCGAGTGCGCATTAGAATCCTACACTGCGATCATTTAGGCAAGCATCAACTTCCACTTTGTTACAGTATCTTAGAGTAATCGAGAATTTATGAGGATATTTTTTTAATTTCTTCACCCATGGGTTCTGTTATAGATTCTATGGGTTTCAATTAGCGTTGTTCAAATCCGCTTTAAACTAAAATCGTGTTATAGACTATAAACTATATTTTTCTAGCGCGCTGTTTTATACGCTATCATTATAACACGTTATTACAAAACTTGGCCGCAGTCTGAACGCGGAGACATTATCATTTTATCTGGCAATACGCTAGTTATCTCGCAACGCGCTGTACACGAAAGAATATAATAATATCTCATGAAGCGTTATAGATCAATGAACTTTTCTTCATACTTTCCAGGCTTAGGACTGTCTATAATAAAATTGATGAAATTTTATTAAGTATAAAAGTTTTGTGAGACAATTATTATTTATTATAGGCGTATTTACTAAAACTTATTTACAAATCACTATCCACAGTTTCACTTTGTCACACAGTAACATCCTACCTATTTACAATTATTAAAAACGAACACACAATATTTACAATAGCACGACGAATGTATGTACGAAACATGAGAATTATTATAAGTATTTACAATTACAGTACTGTAGTACTAATAAGTTGCACAGCAACAAAATTATTATTTAGAAAAAAACGTGCGAGGGCCGTGTTTGTTTACAAAACAACGCGTACGTAATAATAACAGGTACCGCGAGCCAACCGGCCGACTGCCGCCCGAGTTCACACGACTTCGCCCGAGTGCCCCGACGCGCTGTGACGCTGTGAGTGAGACTAGTGAGACTATAAAAGTTATAAAACTATAATGCTATCCCGCTCTAGCCTCGCTGTGTACGTTTAGAATATGAGACGCTAGTTTGTTGAGACGTTATATTTCTAGCGCGAAGTCAGAGTCGGGACAACAAACGCTAGATGCTATAAATAAATAGCGTGCTATTTTTTGACGCTATACGTTTTATTAACCACCACTAGTTTCAATATGACTCTGTATTTATGAATTAATCATGAAATCAGATATAATTGCCGGTCTGTCCATAGTAATATTTTTTTTTATGCTCGTGACTCGGTAAAATAATCATCTTTCTACGTTTGTATGGAAAAATTATCGGCTTAGGCAGCCTTAGCTATTTAAGGATTTTAGAAGTGTATGAGAGGCGACGTGTGAAGTGTTGTATCGTTCTGGCTTGCAGGACGGCGGCCCGACTGACAGCAACGCGCTGGGCTCTGCGGCGCCCGGCGTGTCCGTGGGCTACCTGGCGCGCGCCGTCGTCAACAGCGTGCTGCAGGGCGCCGCCGCGCACCTGGAGCCCGCCGCGCAGCCCTCCTGCCTCGTGGCGTGACCGCGCAGCCCTCCTGCCTCGTGGCGTGACCGCGCAGCCCTCCTGCCTCGTGGCGTGACCGCGCAGCCCTCCTGCCTCGTGGCGTGACCGCGCAGCCCTCCTGCCTCGTGGCGTGACCGCGCAGCCCTCCTGCCTCGTGGCGTGACCGCACAGCCCTCCTGCCTCGTGGCGTGACCGCGCTGCACTACTGCCTCGTGGCGTGACCGCGCTGCACTACTGCCTCGTGGCGTGACCGCGCTGCACTACAGCCTCGTGGCGTGACCACAATGCACTACTGCCTCGTGGAGTGACCGTGCTGCCATCCCTTGAAGATCCCGCCACGACCAACGATGTCTCATATCTCAAGTCAAAGTTCAAGGTTAAATTTATACTCTCACTCACTCACTGTCACTTTTACGGCAATCGATACTTGCCCACTGCAGGTATATGATAAAAGCAGGTATATGGTTTATTATTATATAAGATTATTTCGTGTATTTTATCTATGGGCCAATATGGATAATAAAATGATTATTATTATTATTAAAGCAATTGTATCTCCGCTGCATGATGATCTACGGCCTTCGAAATATGTTAAAATTTTTGTGACGGGGACGATCATGATTTTCTGAATTTGTGACGGAGAAACTTTCGAGTAGTTTCAAAGATATTGATCATTTAAATCTTCCCATACAAACACTGCAGTAGGGTTACCAATAATGTAGGTTTTATGTAGGACTAAGTATATTTTATGGTGTTTTATTTAATGGATGAAAATCCGTGTTTTGGTGATATTAATAAAAAAGAAGAAAGAAAAACTATTTATTCTGCACAAACAAAACGCACATTACAAATAATAAAAAAAGAAAAATTGAAATAGCAAAGAGACTTAAAATATAATAATACGAACGAACAACAACAACAACTGTAGGTATTTAAGGAGGAAGCGCTAAGGTAGCCCGTGAAATTCAAATTTTCTTACGTTTTTTGCAATTTGCTGGTCAGTATTAAGTGGTACGTTGATTAAAATATGATTCGCGGTCGTAACAAATATGTATTTACAGAATTATAATCATTACAATCAGTAATACAACTTTTTAAGTTAGTATAATCCCCAAATGTGAAGATTTCATGAAATAGTCATTCTTGGGGATTACTTGGTCTTAGAGAGTTGTGTTGATGAATTATAGATAATAATTCTGTAAATACATATTTGTTACCTTAAATCCTTTATTTATGTAAAAATTATGGTCACCTCACAATATTAATGGATGTTTGTATGGGAAAACTTAAATGATCAATATCTTTGAAACTACTCAAAGTTTCTCCGACACAAATTCAGTAAATCATGATCGTCCCCGTCACAAAAAATTTTACATATTTCGAAGGCCGTAGATCATCACGCAGCGGAGATACATGTGTCCAGCCAGCTTGAGCTCAGGCTGACTGGACATTAAGTTTTTATTGATTTCTCGTAAACCCTTACATGTGACGCCATAAATCAAACGTTATTACTGTCACAAATTGCGTCACTAAATGTTAGTAAAGGAACCATTTCGAAAACGCTCCCGTTATTGAGATTCGGAAGTGCCAGCCAAAAGTTTTATACGTTAATTCAAGATGGCTGGACACAGATTTTTCTACTAAACCGCTGTACGTATCACAAAACTTTTAGCTCGATGCCTGTCACAAATTTATGTGACGCCCGTTGATATGCAAAAAGTCGTCAAAATCACTTCCGTTACCGAGATTGAGAGACCAGCGAAAAGTGGTTTTTCGGACACGTTTTCGATCGATTATCTAAGATTCTGTTGCGTCACAAATTCTGAAATAAGGGTGTTTAGCCGTCACATAAAATGCCCTATTGACCTAGTTAAATGCGAGTTATTTTGAAGATTTGTCCAGCCAGCCTGAGTGACATACAAATCCTGCGTTGTCGTTAGCATTCACTTCTTTCCTTACTTTCTCTGACTCTGAACCGTGACCTTATAAAGACTAGCGATATTACCGAATATTTTATCATACTCGTAACAGTTGTCTCAGCCACAAATAATGTTACAGCCATAATTAGATGTAAGTTAAAAATATTATGAGCGCGACTGATATTTAGGCCCACTTGCACCACAAATAACTAAATGCATTTACAGCTAAACATATTTTAAACATTATTCTGTCTGTCATCCCTTAAGCTTAAAAGAAATATAATTTAGGTTCGTTTAGCGCTAAATGCATTTCGTCACTGGAAAGGAGAAAACGCTAAAGCGCCATTTGGGCCAAAATCACAAACACTGCTACTCTTAGAGGAAAGTCCTAATGAGTTATATAATATATTTGTGGTGCAAGCAGGCCTTAGTTTACAAAGTTGTTATAAATATACTTGCGTTAAGTCTAGGCGACCCAATTTTTGTGCATAGACCATGTTTAAAAAACAAAATCTACTTGTTTTTATTTGTAGAAAACGAAACTAAATGCACTAAATTCAAATATTTGTTATTCATTCTAATTGTTATATTTTTATTAAATATAGGGGCATTAAAAAAGACATCCACAATCTACATGCATTTCTGTAATGGCTGCGAGTGGCACCGCTAAAAGCTCGGTCCGATCGTCCGACCACTTTTGGCTGACTGTTGGCCAAGTTTACGTCAGCTCTAAAGGACCGCATTCCGGTGGTGATATGCTGCATACAAAATAATATTGTTCAAATCTCAATAATAATGAAGCTATTGCATACACAACAGGCAAACAAGACAAACTGTTAATGTTTGTTTCTTTTACTAGTTTTTCTTCGTGTTAGTCCTAAAAAGTCGTACACTGACTGGGTATACAGTATACAGCTAATGTACCAAACGTACTGTCCTCATATCGTCACTTTGCTAGTGACATCAAACAATATTGTTTTGTATGAAACTGTAAAGAAAGGCCTACCTATGCCATGTTTTATAGACAACAAATGCTAAGAGATTTGTATACAGAGATATTACTTGAGATGAGTCTGTTTGGAGTGCTTTCTTTTAAACTATTAGAGCTACGGGAATTAGTTTAGAAGAAACAAGATTAGACATTTTATCATCGGCGACAATGGACTCGCTCTACCTGTACCTTACCCATCTTAATAAAAGTCCTGTTTATTTTGTTTGAAAATGTATTATGCTGTGAAAGTCTTATCAAGATATATTTTTTATGAAAATAAAGTTATGAGATTATTATTTTTGTTTTATTGTATGTACTTAACTGCATTGTACCCAACTTATAGATTATTTAATCCCAAACACAACAAATATGCCAGACAAAAAAGGGCTCTTGTTTTTGCCCATTTACAGTGGTAAAATTTCGTAATTTAAAATTTAATGTATCAGAAATTATAAAAAAGTCAATAATGTTAATTGAAAAGAAAAATAAAATATAAACACTTTTCTACAATTAGGATGTTTTATTATATAAAAACAATCACATGTATTCACAGGTAACGAAAAATCCTTCACACAAAACAGACTTTGTTCATACCATAGCACTCATTTCACTACTTAATAAATTAAATTGGCAGTATGGCTACTATAGTCCATTGTATACTTTATTATTCGGTGTTTGTTTAAGTATTTTCCGTAGTGCTGAAAAAAAAAAAAAAAGAGTTAAATCTTTAGTTATGGCCGTGCCGCTTTTGGCTCGACTTGGCGGGGGCACTACCGTGCCCCCAGATTATGTAATAACAAAATACCTTCTTTATCTTCATCAGTGAAGTCCTGTTTTGGGAAATCAATATCAAAAGTGATGTAGAGATTTCCGTGAAGGTTATTGTTTTCAAAGTTGGGCATGCCTTCACCCTTCTTGCGCACACGAGCGCCAGCCCATGTGACCTTATCACGAGATACAGACACTTTGTGACCATCTAAATGCACCAATTCCATTGTGAAACCGGCTAATGCATCCTACAAAAAAATATATTATTATTTATAATAAATGATAATCAACTGGGCTATGTTGTTTTTTTATGCTTATTAACTAAACAGTAAGTAATTTTCGAAACATTTGCTGAAAAAAATACTTAATCAAAATTTTAATTAAAAATAAAGATATTAATAAGGTTTTCAATCATACCATGCTCATGGTTGTTATACTGTATAGCTACTATTCCATGAAAGTGGAACCATGTAATGATTGGCTAATCAAGATAAGAATTTAATCTGCACATAATTAAAACTATTTCATGTAGTATATTACTCATACCATGGACTATAATTGGATGGTTCAGTTCAGTTGCAATGGTTCATGATCACTTGAGATAAGAAATGTAGCTTTTAACAACAATAGAAAAAATAAAAAAAGTCGCTACTCCCTCCTACCTATAGGGCTCACCCATCCTATCTATTTTGGCCTTGTCTATGGATTGGTTGGTAAAACTGAGCATTGTCAGAAAGCAATAGAGCATCATCAGTGAAATTAGAAGAGCAATTATAAAATGTGTCATGCATCTGAGGACTATTCCTCAGATGCATGACACATTTTATACCTCTATGGGTATGATGATTTTATTACAAAATCATAATTGCAGAGATATACAATACACAGACATAGCTGAGACTACAACCTACCTGTAGAGTTATGGTGACATTGGTGTAGAGGTCATCTCCTTTACGTGTGTACTGTGGGTGTCTCTCAGTTGTGAAGACAAAGATCAGGTCTCCAGGATCTCCATCCATGTGAGGTTCACCCTCTCCTCGTAATCTGGACTTATGACCGTCTGGTGCACCAACTTCTACCTGGAAAAATCATATAATTTTAAGTTTATTGTCATGTGCTGCAAGTATGAGAAGTTGGTAGTTTTATTTGCAACAATTCATATATCAGAAGTTGTCTTAGCTCATTTTTAACTTATTCACCACAGTAATAATACAGAATAGTGTCACCACTGGAGAAACAAATGTATATAAAATAATGATAACAGCATGTTTTGTTTGGATTAGTTATCACTACCTATCAGTTCTGTTGTAAAAATTAAGAATGAAATAATACAATAATTATAATTACATTTATTTTGTCTATTATATTAATTTACATATCATAGGCATTGGAATAAGTAACGATTTTCATTAATTAGAATAACAGTTCACAGAAAAACATATCAAAGGTTCTTTGCAATTTGCAGTTTGTATTGTAATAAAATAAAAGTTTGATGTGTCTGTTACTAATATGTATTTGCATATGAATAATACTAACACTTTTACTAACATAGATCTTAAGAACATTGTTACTAACACTTTTACTAACATAGATCTTAAGAACATTGTTGCTAATACTTTTACTAACATAGTTACATAGATCTTAAGAAAATTGTTACTAACACTTTTATGGATTCTGTCCGAAATAAACTATTATTATTATTAATAATGATCATTTCAATCAAAACAAATCTCGTAAGTATAGATAAATACAAAAGGATATTTAGGCGTCCAAGTACTCGTCCGCATTGCTGTCATCCGGAAATGGGCCCAGGAGACTGGCAGCATTGCCACATTGAATGGAAATGCTAATTCTTTGGACAAAGAACGACCCAGCCCTCTGATCACATGAAGTTTCGATCAGCCGGCGAGAAATTTCCTTAAAAAGGAGACACGCACTCGGGCCATGACCTGAGCGATTCGACCTCAAACGGCTCAAAGCTGTAGTTACCCATAAGGTTACAGTATTTGCACCGTCTGAGGGTATCAGCAGCATCAACATCCAACTTTGTTAGACATAAGCAAACAAAATAATGAAATATTATAAAAACTTATTTAGCTTTTGTACAGTTGAGTGACAATGTTTCAAAATATTGTAAGTGTTAAAATAATCTTATAATTCTATACAAATTTAGACATCAATAAAATGTTATCATATAAACTGTTCATAAGTAGGTATGTTACGGTAGTGCAGTCAAAAATATCTGACTTCTCTTCGGAACATAAATATCTAAATACTCTAGATTTCAATATATTTGGTGCAACCTAGGATTCATAAATATCTATACAGCTTTGAATATTCAACTAAGGGGCCGCCTCCAGAGAGATGTCGTGCGGTGTCCCACAGGGATCGGTCTTGGGACCGCTCCTGTGGGACATCGGTTACGACTGGGTGCTGCGGGCAGACCTCCCTGATGGCGTCAGCGTAGTTTGCTACGCTGACGACACGCTGGTCCTGGCGCAGGGGAGGTCGTATCAGGCGGCGGCCGACGCAATGACACGCGGGGTTGCGATAGTCGTGGAGAGGATCCGGCAGTTGGGTCTCGAGGTGGCTCTGCACAAATCCGAGGCCATGTCTTTTCATGGGCTTCGGAACGGGCCACCATCGGGATCCCAACTGACGGTAGGAGGGGTTCGCATCGGCGTCGAGACGACGATGAAATACCTGGGTCTCGTCCTCGACAGCCGGTGGAACTTCGTGGAGCATTTCCGACGTTTGGCCCCCAAACTGGAACGGGCTGGGGCCGCTTTCAAGCGGCTCCTGCCCAACCTGAGGGGGCCAAACGCCTCCTGCCGGAGGCTTTACGCGGGGGTCGTGCGGTCCATGGCCGTATATGGCGCCCCGGTGTGGGCGCGTTCACTGCGGCTTCGAGCCGCCCACTACCTGAACGCGCCCCAAAAGGTGGTCGCCATAACGCTGATACGGGGGTACCGCACGATCTCGCGCGAGGCGGCAAGCCTCCTTGCCGGACTGCCGCCATGGGATCTGGAGGCGATAGTCCTCGCGCGCCTCTTTGAGTGGCGCGCGGAGGCACTACGCCGGGGGGAAAACCCGCTTCCGCGGCAAATTGCTGCGGAGCGGACAGACCTCCGGCGCGATCTCATGGCGGCATGGAAAGCGCGACTGTCGCAACCCAGCGCAGGGCACGCCGCGATAGCGGCGGTAAGGCCCCTCTTTGAGGAGTGGCTAGAGAGGCGTCACGGCGCCCTCACCTACCGCCTGACGCAGGTCCTCACCGGACACGGATGTTTCGGGAGGTTCCTGCACATCATCAGGCGGGAGGAAACGCCCGGGTGTCACCACTGCGAGGATCGCCCTGAGGACACGGTGGAGCATACGGTGGAGGTCTGCCCGGCTTGGGCAGAGCACCGCCGTGTCCTCGTAGAGGCGATCGGCAGCGGCGGCGACCTCTCGCGCCCGGCCCTGGTCCAAGCCATGGTCCGGGGTGAGAGGGAGTGGGAGGCAGTCACCTCCTTCTGCGAAGCAGTCATGCTAGCGAAGGAGGTGGCGGGATGGGCGAGGGAGAGAGCTGAGAGAGCCGCCCGTCCCAGCCGCCGCGGTAGACGCTCCGGGCGTCGGGAGCCGCGTGACGACTCCCGGCCACCGTAGGCGCGGGCCTGCGGACGGCGAGTAATGGGTAGCTCGCCGTCCGATCTGGACCAGGCCCGTGCCGGACGGCGCGTACGTGTTCCACGCGCGCCTCAAAGAGATGTCAGCAGACATGGAGGGGCCCGTTAGGGCCGAAGCCTGCCGGGGCAGCGGGATTGTCCGAAAGGGTTACCGCTGCCCCGGAACATAAAGGGCTAAGGAAGGAACACGGATGGGTTTTAGTCAGCAAGAGTCTGACACTCCCTTCCGCTCCACCCAGAGCGGGAGGGGTCAGTTGATGATTTCCCATCCTAAAAAAAATCGCGGCGACAGTCTCGCCGTGCCATCAAATTTTTGCGGCGATGACATCGCCGTGTGGAGACACGTTCTAAGAGAGTGTATAGAAATACGTGACACGACGATAATATCGCCGCGATTCTCACGCTCGTGGAGGCAGCCCCTAAATGGCCTATACCATTCAATTTATTTTTGCTTGGGCAGATTTGGAGTGATAATGCAATGTTGCCGTTCGTAACAGGGGGTCTACTCCCTAACTCCGTCCGTCCGTCCGTCGGCCCGTCCGACAGTAGTCCGATACGTCGCTGTGAACCCTACTTCCTAACGATTATACGATTTCGGACTCATCAGTTTTAAACGGAATCATAGACAATATTCGTGAACGAACGACGCATGGCGATACAGTTGCACTATTTTATCGGTCGATTACCGGTTTACTTATTTTGTAGTTTTCTAGCTTATTAAACAAAAATTAATACTTTTGTCGTTAGAAAATGACCACATTAAAAAAATATACCTTCTATTATGTCTATAAATATAGAATTGAATTATTTTTGTCTGGAAACTGGCATCATCCTGTTATACCTTTGCCTGTTTACTTTTTTGAAGGAAATTTTATAATGAAATGTCAAAGGCCGCATTCCGAATTTAGTTTGTCTCATCGTCTCACATGCGTTCCGATTTAGTTATTACGATTATGACAGCTAAGAGCTGTCAACAATTCGAAACGCTCGTGAACGCGCTCACAGCTTACTCAATGTCAAAACGATATTATTACAGTATTTCTTTGTATAAATGTCGCAGCCAACTGGTTAAATTAGCCGTTCAGTTAACTGCCTGGCCTTTAGAAGTAGTGCTCGCCTCGCTTCCTCCCTCGGCTCGAACGCGGTTGATCACAGTTCTAACCTAACCTAACCCACTTGGTCGGGGTGCAATGCCTTAATTACTGAAACCAATTCGGCTCGCGCGTGATTGGTTACAGACTTCCAACCTAAACTGTAATTGAATATCATTCAGGCTGTTAGTTGAACGGCCGCCGTTTAGTTGAAAGGCTAGGCAGTTAACTGAACGGCTAATTTAACCAGTTGGCTGCGACATAAACACCACATTTCTTCTTCAGTTCTTCTTCTTTAGTTAGGTGGCGACAGTCAGCCAGAAGAAAAAAAAAACCTCTACATTCAAAAATAATTTTGACACAACTTAATCGAATTTGACAATCGCGACACTACGTGGAAAATATTTTATTTTGAGCCGGAAGCGCGCAGGGGGGAGCCTCGACGTCTTTTATATATGGAATTTTTCTCTTTTTGTATGAAAAATATGAAAAATTATTACCTTCGTGTTGAGTTTTAGGGGTTTACAGGTTTTATAAAGGGGGTCGAAATTTTCATTATTTTTACGATAAGACACACCGTTTTCGAGATATAAGCAAAAGAAAAGAAAAAAGATACAGTACCTACTGTTTTTGTTGGTGTGCCAACTAATTTTATTCCACACCTTTTTAGTCGCGATTAAAAATAGTCAGATTTAGTTAGAAAATCTAATCGTTATCGCGCACGCTAATTCGGTACGGGTTTAGGAATGCTCAAATTCCTGTAAAGCTTCTTTAATATTTAAAAAAGCAGTCATACTTAGTTTGTATTCGTTTAAATTGGTAACTTTTGTCGACAGCAGGAGAACTATTTTGGTGTCGTATCAACTGACATAAATATCCGTCAAAACCAGTGTCAACTTCAATTGTTCGGACGGGCTAAAACACATCGGGGGTAGGGACAACTATCAAATCGCGTTGTCATTCATTCTTCGCTCGGGCCCCGAACGAATCATCCGTCCGTAGGGCATAGGGAGTAGGAAACGCCCGTAACGAAGGCCGAAACGACGGACTTCGTGCTTAGGGAGTAGACCCCCTGGACTGTATCAATCTGACAATGTTGAGAAAGCTGTATTATTTGATTAATTATGTTTTAGGAAATCTTAGGGTCAACGCAGACTACACCTACCTATTTGTTTAAAACTTTTAAGTTGGTTTTAAAAAATTATCTAATTTTTATGTCTGACTTTTTAAGCAACACAATATTTTCCCTAAGATTTTGTAGCTCTTTTTGCCACTTATTTCTATTATCCCATAACGTTAAGTAGTTATTCAACCACACCTTCAAAAAATGCTGCCATGCTTGTGCACAAGATCTCCAAAAACGATGTCAATTGGAAGGGACCTCTGTGAAATCTGGGTGAGGATAAGATGTCAGGGAACTACCAATATGAAATGTCTCGAATTCAGCATCTCTAAGTTAGAATAGACCTTAAAAATTGTGACTTCATTTCATGAAATATTATTTCTAATTTAAATGAATACTTCTGTAAATACATATTACTAGCTACGCCCCGCGGTTTCACCCGCGTAAATTTCGATTTAGGGGGATGAAACATAGATGTTGGCCGATTCTCATAGATACCGGATAAGCACAAAACATTTCATCAAAATCGGTCAAGCCGTTTCGGAGGAGTATGGCAATGAAAACTGTGACACGAGAATTTTATATATTAGATAAACAGTTAGGTTGTGCCTATAAATAACAGACACATAAAATTTTTTACTATCATACAACCTGCAAATTGCAAAACAACTGAATACAAGACTGCCCTAGCGCTTTCGCCTTAATATAAATAAACAAGGGAAAAGGCCTTAAACTCCTTATTTATGACTGAAATGAAATCAAATATCTAAAAACATTAAAATATGCACAAAGACATGCACGAAGACATTAAAATATGTACAATTTGCTCTTTTGCGTTAAAATACATTTACAAAGCAACAAAACTAAGGCTAAGATATAATCAATGAAGAGTTCACAGAATCATTTTAATGTTTACTACTTCTGTCATTAAAAAACAACTCAAGATATCTAGAAGCAGTTTTGTAAGTTCGAAACAAATGATCCACATATAAGAGATTCAGTTACCTCAATTTCAAGCAGCCTCTCTTCACTGACAAACTTGACATTAGGACATTCATCGCACACCGTCTGTTGCATCATCTGGAACCGACCAGGACCAAGGTTCCTGGTCACCATCTCCTGTCTGCAGTTACACTTACGTGTACCTGACGCTGGTTTGATTACAGGCTTGTTTCTGGTTATCTACAAATAAAGATATTATTTATATTATTATATTATTAAAAAAAAAAATTCATGCACTTTTATGGCTATTCTTAGCTTTGATTGCTGTTACTAACCTCAATGAAATTTCCATTATAGAGCTCTTCAAGGGTAACCGTGAGATCCATAATAATATCCGCTCCGCGTGGTGTTTCGTGCTGCTGTGGCTCGCCACCAAAGTGAAAACCGAAATCACCAAAGAAACTCGCAAATGGATCATTGTTATTCATCATACCGTCTTTCTTAAGACAGTCCTCACCGCAACGATCAAACAGCTCTCGCTTTTCGGGATCCGAAAGGGCTTCATACGCTGCACCAAGATCTTGAAACTTTTGGGACGCGTCGGGATCATCTTGATTCTTATCTGGATGCAGAGCTTTTGCTAATTTTCTGTAAGCTTTTTTTATTTCATTCGTGGTTGCAGAACGAGTTACACCGAGAATTTGATAGAAGTCCCGACCGGCCAAAGTCAGCACTAACGCAGACGTAAGATAAATTAAACATATATAGGCAGTGTTACTAAGCATTTTGTTAACTTTACACCTAGGAACTAATTTAGAAGCTAAAATAGCTTAAAATTCAAGTAAAAATCTGGAATGGTATTCCTCAACACATTTCGTCTTTGACAACTGCAATAAAGTTGTAGTAGTTTGACAAATGGCATACGAAGACAAATTCGTCCGCTTGCGATTGGTCTGAGACTATTCAAAACGAAAGAGGCGTAAGCACATTGATAAATCAGTAACCTAGCTTCTAACGCCAGGGCATTAAGTTTATAATAGCATGAAGATTTAATAAAATATTATCCAATCATCTGAAGACTCGTAGTCGTAATGTTACTAGACTGTAAAAATAATTTTATGGTGTGCGATCAGAAAAATATTGGATAATAGAGTCTGACCTACTCCGTGAGTCTGACCAACGAAAGCTGACCAAGAAAAAAGGCGGCAATTAAAAAAAATCAAGAGCTATAAGATACACTGCGTAAAGGCAATTGATACTATTTATTATTCATTGGGAATTTATTGATTTATTGACATTGTCAATTAGGATTGACAGTCCTAAAATGTATCCATTTTAAAAGTTTAGAAAAAGTTTATAAAATAATTCGTGGTCAGCTTTCGTTGGCCAAACTCTACCACTATTTTTTGTGAAACTGTAACGTTTTACCAACAGTCGATTGGCCCATGAACCGTTGGTCAACATTATCTTTCACCCACGAACGTTTCGCCAACATAACTTTACGTCAGTGAATGCTTACCCAACAGAATGTTTTGACCAATAACTTTTCACCCAAAGAACAAGGCCAATAGACACCGGGAAAGGTGAAAGTAAATTATTTTTTTTTTTTTTTTGTAGCTGAGAAATGCTTTATGCATCTTCGCTCGTCGGGGGACGAGACGGAGTATGTGGGACTCCCTGCCAGAGTGGCAATATACCCACTAAAACTCAGCGGTGTTCCCTCGTCGCCGTGATGGGAGGGTCATGGGAAACCGGCTCAGCCTTTACTTCCACGACCCTCCCGGCGCATGCCCGCCTAGCTGGCTGGCCCCGCGTGCCCCCCGAGTGGGAGCTGGGGGGCGACGGGAATGGCCGGGAACACCTGGCCATTCCCGTCCGACACTGGTGGAGGCGCGTGCGATGCAAGCGAGGGTGCCCCCGCACCCGTGCCTGCTGGCCTCCACCTGGGAGGAGTCGGAAATGACCGTCATACTGACGTCTTCTCCAACCCCTCCTCCGCCTTCGGAGCGGCGCCGCGAGAGGGTCTTCCTCCCGCGCGCGCTCCGCCGCCTCCTTCTGGGACATGACATGTTCGCAGAAGGAGGCGACTGCCGCCCAGGACCCCTCGTCCCTCAGCATGGCGTTGACCACGCCGGGAAGCGAGAGGTCCGTTCCGATCGCCGCCGTGAGACTGCGGTGCGGCTCGGACCACGACGGGCACACCGCGAGAGTGTGCTGCGCCGTGTCCTCCGCCGCGCCACAGCCGTGACACGACGGCGTCTCCTCCCGTCCGATCCGGTGCAGGTACGATCCGAAACATCCGTGCCCGGACAGCACCTGCACAGGCGGAACGAGAGGAACCCGTGCCGCCGCTTGAGCCAGTCCCGCAGGACCGGCCCGAGCGCGTCGAGGGTTCGGCGGCCGAAGGCTGCGGTGGCGAGGTCCGCCGTCCAATGGACGACGATGGCATCCCTCGCCTCCCGCCGGATGGCCTCCCGCTCTTCCGGGGCGGGGCGTTCTCCTCTCGCCCTCCGCCCCGCCGTCCATTCGTGCACTCTGGCGAGCACCCACGCCTCGAGCTCCCAAGGCGGGGTGCCGGCCAGAGCACATGCCGCTGCACAGCCGACCGTGCGGTAGGCCCGCGCAACCCACTGAGCTATGGCCCTCTGGGGCGCATGCAACGCGGCGGCGTTCTCCCTCCTTCGGAGGGAGTCCTCCCAGATGGGGGCCCCGTACAGGGCCATGCTCTTCAGGATGCCGGCGTAGAGTTGCCGGCATCGTGCGCTGGGCCCCCCCAAATTGGGGAGAAGCCACGACAGCGCCCCCGCTGTCTTCAGCAGGTGCGCCGACAGCCCGCTAAAATGCGGGCCGAAGCGCCACCTGCTGTCGATCACGAGGCCCAGATATTTCATCTGGGCCTAAAGTAACCTAACCTAACCTAACCTAGGGGTGCCCTTCGCTCGCTTTGCTCGCTCTCTCACTCTATCAAAAAGTACTCTGTGATGTTGAATGCAAACGCATAGTTATATGGAAATTCAAACAGGCAAAGGTCTCGAAATCTTTTTGCCATACGGCAAAAAGCAATCTTTTTAGTGCTTAGTTTACACACAAGTTTTGCCTATTTTATTTAGGTTGGACCTTGGCGCGTACATGCTATTTCCACAGTGCGCACCAACAGTACAGATTTCAGATTGTTATTCTTTATAGGCGCGTCCACGACTCCGTGATGCCGAGCCGCGCAGACCGCGGCCGCCAAGCCGAGCCTCGTGAAGGTGTGGATGTGAGCGAAGTCCGAGCCGCGCGGCTAGCCTTGCTCAACCCACCGGTTATCGGTGAAGCCGCGCGGCTTTTAGTGGGGTTGGGCCCCGTTGGGCCGCGCGGCTGATCAGTGTGCTTGTAACCGCCGCTACACCGAGTTATGTTTGTATTCGCCCCAAAAGGCCACGTGGCTCAAATGGGGGCGCGCCATATTACTTATCAATTTTATTAGGTCTATGTATTTTTTTATCTGTGGCATGGTCGCGGTTTTGAAAAGTCATTGTGATTCTCAAATTGATCGCTTGACAGTGACGTTTTGCAGCATTGCTTGCAGAAATACAGATCGGCTTTCTCACAAAATCCTATCAACACAAATAAAACTGAACCGTTGAATTTCGTAAATAATACGTGATTAACATGGCTTCTATTCTTGTACCAGAAGTCCCAGCTCCAGGATTCTCATTTGAGAACTGCCAGCGGTAAGCAAACACATTTTACAAATCGATTAATAGTTCCTTGGTGTACAATACCAATAACATTAATTCCTTGGTGTACAATACCAATAACTTTCTTCTTTATTTTACAGCAATGCTTTCTTAGCCCAGAAAGGATTTCCGGCCCCTAAAGCTACTAAAACCGGTACCACCATTGTGGGCATAATATACGCCGATGGGGTCATTCTCGGTGCTGATACTAGGGCGACTGAAAACACCGTCGTGTCTGATAAAAACTGTCAAAAAATACATTACCTAGCTGGCAACATGTACTGTTGCGGTGCCGGCACTGCCGCTGATACCGAAATGACTACGCAAACAGTTGCATCGCAGTTGGAGTTGCAGAGATTGCATACAGGGCGCACGGTACCTGTTGAGACTGCCGCCACCCTATTGAAGCGTATGCTTTTCCGCTATCAAGGGTACATTGGCGCTGCTCTGGTTCTCGGTGGTGTTGATAGAACTGGGCCTCACATCTATTGCATTTACCCTCATGGGTCTGTAGACAAATTACCCTATGCAACTATGGGTAAGATCAGACTTATATTGACAAGATTTTTTCATAATGTTATGTTCAACATATTTTATGAACATATATCATAATTTTTTTTTTAATCTAGGTTCTGGCTCCTTGGCTGCCATGGCAGTGTTTGAATCTGGTTGGAAGCCAAACATGAATGAGGAAGAAGGCAAGAAGCTTGTTCGTGATGCTATTGCTGCTGGTATCTTCAATGACTTGGGATCAGGTTCCAATGTTGACCTTTGCATTATTCGCAACACAGGACCTGCTCAGTACCTCCGAACATATGAAGAGGCTAATGTTAAGGTAATTATTTGCAGAAGTACACAGTTTTACACTGTTGCAATTATTAAATTATGGATACTTAGATAACACTGAACTTTTGAAATGATAAAAATTTTTTAGGGCAAGAAGCAAGGGTCTTACAGATATGCCCTGGGCACTACAGCTGTGCTGAAGCAGCGCGTCATTCCCCTGGAGGTCACATCTGTTAACATCAGCAGTCCCCAGCCAATGGAAGTAGAACCTACCCACAGTCGTCGTTAATTTCATACAATTTTGCATTGTAATACTTATAAAATAAATGTAATCTTTTCCTACAATTTTTTTATTTATATTTAAATAAAAACTACCTTAAATATAAAATAAAAATTTAATAAATTCTCAATACAAAAATAATCATATTTAAGGACGGAATTACTTCAACAGGTGGCCTAACTAAATATCATCTATTCTAGACCTTATCAATAGTGCCAGTTTTTATTTTATATCTGAGTATTATACTCCTTTCAGTCTCTATAATTATTGTACTTGAATTACAATTTATATACCTCCTGGACCCATAAGGGATTAAAAAATTATAGAGAAATCCTTTCTGTGTTAGCTCATCCTTTTGGCATAAGCAAACCATTCACCACACTGTTTTGCAAAACATATGAACTTTATTTAAAATATGTGGAATTTTACTTAAAAGATTACCTTTTGCAGCTGCAGAGAATACTTTGTTTTAGATTGCATAAAATAGCATTATGCTCATAATTGTATGGAAACTGTCTATAAGGTGCAGCGCAGACGGCACACTTTTTGTGCGATCGAGTCTGCGGCGCACAAAAAGTCTGCATGGCGCGCAAAAAGTCGGTCGCGGATTTTTCACAGACTCAACGCACACGACGCACATCTTCGATCATTCTGTCGGCAGAGCTGTAGTACGTAGACGTTATGGAAATCGTGCAGAGATCGCGAAGTATTATTTTGTACATGAAGTAGGTACAGAAAAAGAAGAAGAAATAGAGAATTTTGGGTACATCCTATACTTTCGGAAAGATTACTGAAGGGACAGTTCCATACTAAACATTCAATTCTGCCTTAGAAGTATCATAAATTGATGGTCTGTTTTGTATTTCTTGAATTAACATCGTTACATCGACCTCTGGCGTCATGATAATAGATCGCGTGCGTTACGTCCACCCCTAGCAAATGCAGATTGCCGACTAAAGTGCGCGCAGTCTGCGTTAGCGCGCGTTGAAGCAAACGTTCAATTTTTTTCACACAGTTTTTGTGCCGAGCGGCGCGGTGCGGTCTGCCCGAATGATATGGATTTCGAGATTGTCGTTAGGTGCAGCGCAGACGACAGACTATCCGTGACGCACTTTTTAGTCTGTGAAAATAGAACCTATGCAATTATATGCAGTACACGACGCGAAAAAGTCCGGCGCACAAAAAATCCGTGTAATTCGGGCAGACCGCACCGCGCCGCGCCGCGCCCCTCGGCACAAAAAGTGTGTGAAAAAAATTGAACTTTTGCTTCAACGCGCGCTAACACAGACGGCGCACACTTTAGTCGGCAATCTGCATTTGCTAGGGGTGGACGTAACGCACGCGATCTATTATCATGGCGCCAGAAGTCGATGTAACGATGTTAATTCAAGAAATACAAAACAGACCAGCAATTTATGATACTTCTAAGGCAGAATTGAATGTTTAGTATGGAACTGTCCCTTCAGTAATCTTTCCGAAAGTATAGGATGTACCCAAAATTCTCTATTTTTTATTCTTTTTCTGTACTTGATGTAAAAAATAATACTTCGCGATCTCTGCACGATTTCCATAGCGTCTACGTCCCTACAGCCCTGCCGCCCGACAGAATGATCGAAAATGTGCGTCGTGTGCGTTGAGTCTGTGAAAAATCCGCGACCGACTTTTTGCGCGCCATGCAGACTTTTTGTGCGCCGCAGACTCGATCGCACAAAAAGTGTGCCGTCTACGCTGCACCTAATTCTGCTCTCAATAGAACCTCAGTAAGGTATGAACTCAACAGAAGGATAGTTATAGGGTCAAGCCAAACCTATCACTTGTTCCGAGTAACCACAGGTTTGATGTTAACACACTTTACAAGGAAGGTAACTAACATAATTGTGTTACCCTAATAAGGTATAACTTAAGGGTAATTAACGCAGTCCCTAGGTAATAGGTACTTACATTTATTTTGATTATGCTTAATAATTAGGTATATTGATACACAAGATAAAGTGACAAGATCTTTGAAATGGCAGCTGGAGTAGACATTCAGGTTGGTAACGTCTGTCATCCTTTTTTATGGATTATAAAATCCCAAGTATCTTTCCATCTGAGATTCAAAAGGTCATGCTCAGTCAGGTCAATGTTCCCATAGTTGAGAACACTAAATTTTTTGAAAGTTATTACGACATATCCTAACCATACTGCAATGCATAAAATAAATATGTTTGTCAGTGGGCGAGTTTTTTCTTGCGACTGAAGAATGTAGTATATGTGATCCATGACAAATGACAAGAGTAAGATTTTAAATGTATACGCGGGCAGGTAGTGATGAAGAAACAGTGTACGGTCCATAAAGAAATAAGGTAAGTAGTGGATCCAGTAGCCCAAGAAGAGAATATAGCCGGCGTCATAAAACTTTTGCAATGCCAGCGGTGGTAGGTCGGTGCAGCCACGGCGCTGTCGAATGGCATACAGTGCAAGGAAAACACTGTATAGAAGAACGCAAATTGATCCGGTGTACCAAGTTATTAGATTTCCGATTAAATGTACTTGAGCCTGAAAATAAAGTTTCGGTTAATTTATAGCCATAAAAAATATAAATAATGTACTTAACTAATATTATAAAGGCGGGAGACTGTTTGTTTGTTACGCTTTCACGGTAAGATGGGTGAACGGATTTGGATGAAATGGCACATTGGTAGACAATGAGGGGTTGGGACTTAGGACATAGAAAACACTACGCGGCCAAAAGCTAGTATCTTATAATTTGATAATAGGGACAGATTTCCCAAAGTACTAACGTTTGAATTGGGTGATAGCCAATATGCGATGGACCGGACGAGCAGTGGCCACTCGGAAGGCTCACTCGCGAACATATGACCATGAGGCGCGTCGGGCGCGTGTGCTATCATTTTGTATTGCAACTCGGCAAACTTCTCCCAAAATGTTAACTGAGTCACAGCAGTCGGGATCATTTCGGCAGATACAAGTTCGCGTTCCCTTTCTTTTCTGTCTTCAGCTAAAATAATAAAATTGAGGAAACAATTATAATTTTC
Organism: Gortyna flavago; assembly: GCA_963669345.1. Classification (NCBI taxonomy): domain Eukaryota; kingdom Metazoa; phylum Arthropoda; class Insecta; order Lepidoptera; family Noctuidae; genus Gortyna; species Gortyna flavago. The sequence continues at coordinate 6,484,631 of OY770128.1, read as the reverse complement.
ACAACAATAAATTCGTATGATATATGGGTCTTTGTTACATGGCTAACTATTCTAGATGCCTATGTCCAGCATTAGAATTTTGGCCCATGAGAATGACGATCTTGGTTACAACCTTGCATAATCAACCTATAATGTTCCCACTGCTGGGACACAGGCCTCCTCTCTGAGAGAGGGAGTGGGCCATAATCCACCACGCGGGCCCAGTGCGGGTTGGTGGATGTCACATGTCTTCGAATTTTTGGTTCTAGGATATGCCGGTTTCCTTCACCGTTTTGAGAGCATTGGTGATGAAATTAAATACAGAAAGTAAAGCGCCTGCTTGGGTTCGAACTCACGACTTACTCGGAAGTTGGGTCCGATACCACTGGGCCACCACTGCTCTACCTGTTACAACGTTACCTTTCGTATATCGATGTTCTTCAACATTCCATACTGTATCTTGATGTGTCAGCACTTTATCAGCGACCACTTCATGTTGGTGGAAGCCCCACGAAGGTAGTTGGCGACCACTGAAACGTAGCGCAGAGCCAGAGTCTACGTGCACCAATCGAACCATAGACCGGATGCTGTCCCATGTCGCGTCTTCGCTGTCACGGTTCACGATGTCAACTCGCCAGAGATTCTGTGCCGACATCGATACGTTATAGTCGATGTAGCAAGAAACTTCCTGAAAATTGAGTAATGAAATTTGTAGTTATTTACATACTTTATAATAATAATTATACAGAATAAAAAAAGACATCCAGATTCTCCCTTTAAAAGCCCTATTACATTACACGATTTCTCGGGCCTTGCGCGCATCGATAGGGACAGTGCAATTACGATGGAGGTCTGCCCCGCTTGGGCGGAGCACCGCCGTGTCCTCGTAGAGGCGATCGGCAGCAGCGGCGACCTCTCGCGTCCGGCTCTGGTTCAAACCATGGTCCGGAGCGAGAGGGAGTGGGAGGCAGTCACCTCCTTCTGCGAAGCAGTCATGCTAGCGAAGGAGGTGGCGGGATGGGCGAGGGAGAGAGCCGAGAGCCGGGAGACGCCCCGGGCGTCGGAAGCCGCGTGACGACTCCCGGCCACCGTAGGCGCGGGCCTGCGGACGGCGAGTAATGGGTAGCTCGCCGTCCGATCAGGACCAGGCCCGTGCTGGACAAGCGTATGTGTTCCACGCGCGCCTCAAAGAGATATCAGCATCGAAGGAGGGGCCCGTCAGGGCCGAAGCCTGCCGGGGCAGCGGGATTGTCCGAAAGGGTTACCGCTACCCCGGAACATAAAGGGCTAAGGAAGGAACACGGATGGGTTTTAGTCAGTAGAGTCTGACACTCCCTTCCGCTCCACCCAGAGCGGGAGGGGTCAATTGATGAAATCCCATCAAAAAAAAAAAAAGCGACATTCAATGAGAAACAGGGAGTCAGGGTCCCTAAACAGGGCAAGTGATTGGCGCTCCCTGCTTCCATGCCGCGCTGTCGATCGTGCAGTGTAATAAGAGACAGGGAGCCAATTTTTTGACATTAAGTTTAAGTTAAGTTAAGTTTAAGCTAAACGAGCAAAAAACGTTCGACTAACGACTGAGAGTGAGTTATGGCAGGAAGCGATTTCTAACGTAGGTAAGTGTAATAAGCGGCGCCCTAATTGGTAGGCAGTGCACACGACAGACAGGACCTGAGAAACCGTGTAATGTAATAGGCTTTTTTCCCATACCTGAGACTGTGGTGACACAGGTGCGGCCACATCATGCGAGTTCAAAGCGCGACTAGTAATTCCATGAAGCAACTGTACAACATCTCCGTGTCGTATAGCGTCTGGCGGGCGCGACACGGTCAGCGACGCCTGATCCGGGCGCTTCACTATCCACCAGTTATTGACGTCCTTGAAGCTGTAGCACGTGATTTGCTGCTGGTGAGACGAGCCGCGCCCGTCCGTGTACCGCACCGGGTACACGTGGGCGTGCGAATGGAGCCAACATGTGCGACCATGAGTGTGCCTAAAACGAATCAAAATTTATTATAATCCAGTGCAACGATTGTTATCACTATTTAACTAGGAATAAGATACAGAATCTAATAAATGATTACCGAAGAGTTATTTGAGAGCCGTGTGCCACATGTAAAGGTTGTCCCCGGGTTATACTTGCGAGTCCACCTTGTAGTGATGCTTGGAAAGCGCTTGTCATGACGCTATCGTGCGGGCCAGCTTTTGGCAACATCATCAAATGAGCATAAAATACACCCACATACACCGCAAACGGAATAACGGTGAGTACAAGCAGTCTCCATAATACTGACAAAGCAAGGCGAAATCCGGATTCCGTACGACCCATCCATTGCCAAATCTGTCTTCCAACGAGGAAAACTGCTAGCAAGTACGAATATACGCCTGAGTATTTGACTCTGCAACGATAAAAATAACGAATAACTATTAGGTAAGTGCATGGTTCTATCAAACAATGCCTATGCATTGCGGCGGTAAGGCCCCTCTTTGAGGAGTGGCTAGAGAGGCGTCACGGCGTCCTCACCTACCGCCTGACGCAGGTCCTCACCGGACACGGATGTTTCGGGAGGTTCCTGCACATCATCAGGCGGGAGGAAACGCCCGGGTGTCACCACTGCGAGGATCGCCCAGAGGACACGGTGGAGCATACGGTGGAGGCCTGCCCCGCTTGGGCGGAGCACCGCCGTGTCCTCGTAGAGGCGATCGGCAGCAGCGGCGACCTCTCGCGCCCGGCCCTGGTTCAAACCATGGTCCGGAGCGAGAGGGAGTGGGAGGCAGTCACCTCCTTCTGCGAAGCAGTCATGCTAGCGAAGGAGGTGGCGGGATGGGCGAGGGAGAGAGACGAGAGGGCCGCCCGTCCCAGCCGCCGCGGTAGACGCCCCGGGCGTCGGGAGCCGCGTGACGACTCCCGGCCACCGTAGGCGCGGGCCTGCGGACGGCGAGTAATGGGTAGCTCGCCGCCCGATCAGGACCAGGCCCGTGCCGGACGGCGCGTATGTGTTCCACGCGCGCCTCAAAGAGCTGTCAGCAGACACGGAGGGGCCCGTTAGGGCCGAAGCCTGCCGGGGCAGCGGGATTGTCCGAAAGGGTTACCGCTGCCCCGGAACATAAAGGGCTAAGGAAGGAACACGGATGGGTTTTAGTCAGTAAGAGTCTGACACTCCCTTCCGCTCCACCCAGAGCGGGAGGGGTCATTGGATGATTTCCCATCCTTAAAAAAAAAAAAAAAATGCCTATGCATTTGAGGGGGTCTGAGGACTTTCTTTCTGTACTATGTACGGTGAAACACCCAGTATAGTCAGCCTTTTCAAGCCAGAAATTGCATTATAAGTAGTACTTACTTACTTATACAATTACTATCACTCAATTCATTAATATATTGTTGTTTATATTATGTAAACTTTAAATTACCTAATAGCTAAACGTGAAGACGACTTCGCACGGTTGTTTCGACCACCGCCACTGACGTGTGTAAAAGTGCCTAAGAAACTAATTTGTGTGCAAGAAACCCTAGTTGTTACTTGTCTTGATTTTTTAAATGTAAAAGATGGATATTTTTTAATTCGTTTCTGGATCATTGTTGTAATATTTGTAATAAGTTTAGCATTTTTTTATTGTAAAATCTATTATATTTCCGGGGGCAGCGAGCCCTCGGGAAATCGGGTTATAATAGGAACTCCAGCCTTTACTAGTCTAACTTTTGGGTCTGCAAATGTAGTAGGTACTTACCTAATAGGCTGTATATGGTGTGTGTGACAGTAAATTGAACTCTAATGGGCGAGACTTAAAAAAAATCCATATATGGATTTTTTTAAGTCTCGCCCAAATGGTAACTTTCAACTTTATAAAGTTGAAAGTTACCATTTTTCATTATTCTAGAAAAGCACCACGTCTGAATAACCACCGTAATACAGAAGATCAGTGATCGAATGCTATGCGCTATAGCATTCGATCACATAGCCAATGGCGAGATGGTAGGTGATGGTGAAACATAATTTAGGTAGGTCGACACTAAAATTGAAATAGGCGCTTAATCGTAAAGTACCTATACCACAGCATTCTTTAACTGGTCTTCTGTACAACGATGGATTGGTCATTCAGACATGAAGTATTTCTAAAATAAAGAAAAACGGTTACTTACGTAAAAAATTTAAAAACTAGGTAAGTAAGTACCTATAAAGTATTGTGTTTTAAGTCTCACGCATTAGAGTTCACTTCACTGATGCGCAAAGGATGACCTCGGGTTCCAATTGGCTGACTACTGCACCACAATTGCGTAACACTTTCAATTACAATCTGAATCATTTTGATGGATATTGCTAATCCATTGCTTCATGTGTTTGAAAAATGTGTCCGCTCAACAAAGTAAATAACGCAATGAATGTTGTTGAACTGTCAAAATGAAAGCCATTGAGAGTACTACTGAGAGTGTGTTACGCAATTATTAGGTATCCCGCTGGTGAAATGTAACGTTTTTGCGAATATTCCCAGTTGTCTTCGGGTGGCGACTGGGAAGTTATTGCCCCCACTTCAAATCGCTGTACACTGCGGCGTGGATCTCCAACCCCCCTCATCGTTGTCTGTCTTACGGCCGCAATGACGGGGTTGGCGGTCAGACTTTCCCAATGTGGTTTTATTAGTAGATAAGTGATATTATTAGGGACAAACAAGAATTTTTTTTCAGCGTAGTTGCTTTTAATCACTTATTATTAGTCGCCACCCAGTGGCAACTGGGCATTTTATTCCCGATTGCCACCTGGTGGCCAGTGCAGTGGCGTAACTATAGGGTGGCATTGGGGCAAAATGCCACAGCCCCCAGCCAGAGGGGGCTCCCGGCCCGAGAGGGCCATGAGCAGGAGGATACTAATATAAATGCAAACTTTTGAAAATATGCAACAAAGGACATCATTCAGGTTTCGAACATTTTATACCTTTTGTTGGCATTCCATGTGGGGGCGACTGGGAATATTCGCGTTTTTGCAAATTTTTGTTTAAAGTTGTTTTTTTTTTATTTTCAGATGATTTTCTATTTAATAAAAGAGTTGAATGATGATTAAGTATGTTGATTGCACAATTTTGTTTCTAAATCCAAAAATCTTGAACTGCAGCTCTTCAAAGTTAACATTCTCGCTAAAAGGCTGACTAATGTTTGTTTGACCCTATAATGGCTGGAGCGTATAAATATCAAATACTTAGAACGGGAGGGAGATTTGAGTTATTGTTTCATCGCATCCAGCACAGGAGTTCGATAACGTACCCGTAGCGTTAACGCGATGATTTCTACATATATTATATCAACACGATGGTTATTTATACTTAAATGGACACAAAATTATACTCACGAGAAGCAACAACCAAGTGAGAGTGCAGCAATGCAAAGCCAAACAACGCCCGCAAGGCCCGTGCGGCGAGTACTTTTAATGGCACACAAAATTCCACACAGACCAAAGAGTATCTGTATACTTTCTAGTAACATAAACCTTGACTGTGCTAAAAAACAATTTTCTGAAAGCATGCAATAAATATCAGATAAGAACTTGCCACTTGTCAAGCAGAGTATTGAACAATGCACCTTTAGTTAGGGTCAGTTCACACCGAGACGCGACGCGACGATACTGGGCCAGTGATCAGCGCTGGTGCAACGTAGGTATTCTGAATTCTCTCAAAGAAATGTGTATCTTTTCGTGTAGTAAATAAAGTTGTCGCGTCTCGGTGTGAACTTACTTTAACTTTTTAAACCTTGAATGCTGTATGAGTAAGGTCATGAGTTCATGACACTCATTACTCATATTCTAGCTACAAAATGTGTAGCCTAGCCAGACAATCACTTTTTAACTACAAAGCAGTTGCCAAAAATACATTGTATGATCATTTCAACTATATCCTCACTTTGCAGTTAGACTTGTAAGACTCCAGTAAATACATAAATTACTAGCTTCCACCTGCAACTTCATCTGCGTGAAATGTCTTGTTCCCCCGTTCCACCTTGTCGCATTGCATCGTCTGCCCGCGCTATTATTTCATTCCGCTTAGTGTTTTTTCAGACTTTTTTTTGTGTGTTTTTGATCGGCTCCTAAGGGTTAAGTTTAAGTAGCCTATAGCCTTTCTCAAGAATTAGACTATCAAATGCAAAAGGTTTTTTTTTTTATATGACTGGTAGTTTCATAAATTTGTGCATTCAAACAAACAAACTCTTCAGCTTTATTAATTTTATTGTTAGTATAGATTAGCACTTACCATTACAGAATGGCATTTAATACTCACCAAATAGGACGAGAAGACCAGCCAGAATAGCAGTCCAGTGATAAAAAGATATTTCCAACATTAATTGATATGTAACTGCGACTAACATGCTGCCTGCTAGTGCTGGAATGAACCGCAGAGCCTTCACAGGCACATTCTCTGTATACGGAGTGCCTATTCTGTCAAAAGTAAAGTTTCCATCATAGCCAGCAGCACGGCCAGCTAAGTATAACAACTGTTTCCCAAGAGGTGGATGAGCATCAAAAAAGAAAACTCCCTTTGTATACAAAGATACATAACGGCCATAATGTAATTCATCAAACCTGCAAAAAAAAAAAAACATTTGCCTATATTGAAAAATATTATGTTTTAATGTTATGAAACATTATAATTATTACTATAAATAAATCTCTCACCATCAGACTTGAGACCAGAATGACAAGTAAAGATCCAAAAGAATAAATTACATTGTTTATATTTGGCACCAAACAGTAAGTGTACAGACGCCAGCTGGCACATCAAGCTACTACAATCTGTCAAATTTCTTTAATCGATTTTCAACTTTATCGCCAAATTATAAGGTTCGAAGTTGATTGGGGAAATTTGACAGTTTCGGGTAGCTTGATATGCTGGTGTCTGTACATTAATCTGTTTTGTCAGAATCATAAACATTCAACTAACAACATTACAAAAGAAAGCACATAAATCAGAGTGGTTTACATATAAATTAAGATATAGGCACAACAAATCAAACTTGTTTTTATCAAATCTATTATTATTATACAAATAAACATGTTTGATCTTTTATCATAATAGAGAGTTATAAAGCTACTTACACAATATAGTGAGGTTCATCAAGGTTGGGTAGTCTAGTACATAGTGCTAATGCTAGTAGGCCAAGAAACACCAGATTTATTTCCAAATGTAAGTACACACCTAATGGTGACTGGTCTATATTTTTGGATAGTGCTGTTTCTTTTAGTGGCTCTATTTCATCTCCAGCTGTTAGAGTATCTTTTTGCTAGAATAATAATATGTCTCATTATAGGTGCAAGCAATTAGAATCTTTAAGATTATAGACTGTAGAGGGAGATGTAAGTCTAACAAAAACAGTGGTAACTTATTAAATGTAAAAAACAGTAGAAATAATGATAATAGCTACAGCTATAGAATATTAAAAATGTAATTAATAATTAAAATGAGTGTAAACATCAACAAAAGGAAATAATAATAAATCTATCTAGATCATCCTCTTGAAAGTTCATAAGTAATTTATTAAGACATCATAATAAGAATTACAGTCAGGAAATAATTTAAAAACAGGCATTATAAAACTTCGAAAACATCAAACGTATTATTTGATGATCATGATGACGGGAAGAGTACCCCTAATATTATTTTATGCACTTACGACTTCTGTTTCAGTATTTACGGGCGCTTCTAAGTAACTGTCTCCCTCAAGTTCGCTGACCTCCTTACATTTATTTTTGATTAATCGTCGTTTGACACTTGTAGATAGATCCATATTTAAGTTTCAACTTTTACCACTCTTTTTGATTGAGTTCTATTCATGAATATTTAATAAATTAATTTTTAAAACTTATTTTCGCATTCGCGTCATTTCAACTTGTACATTACTGATTTGACTTCATTTGACGTACATGACAATGACGTTTGACGTCACACAGTCCCACACAGGTACTTCACAGTCCCACGGAGTCCCACCACCATTGAGATAGGAGAAGCATGGAGACGGCATATCCTACTATAGAAATAATAGTTTTTACAAATATCTATCATATCGACACACACAATCATGTCAAAAAGCGTACTGTTTCTTTTTAACTAATCAAGAGCTGCCTATGAAAAGAGAGACATCTAAATGTTTGTCAAGTACTTTTGGCAACACTTTTGTGTGACGTCAAAATCATGTCTATGCATGACCGGTCGGCACCATGTTGAGTACAGAGTTTTATGAATGGGTTTGTGGTACAGAGGCCAGCACATCAACCCAATCTGTCAAATTTCTTTGATAGAATTTCAACTTTGCTGCAAAGGAATAAGGTTCATATTCAATTGGGAAAATTTGTCAGATTGGGGTAGCTTGATGTGCTGGCCTCTGTACATACAACAAGTACGCTGGACTAACTATACTCTACGAAATGACAGTTGTTCTTTGTGCCGATTCAAAGCGCCCCTCTCAAGGTTTTCAGGAACTAAAATTGGCACGTTCTTTCAAATGGACGTTGAGTTGTTTGGTTCGTCTCTGATGATTTAGGTCTAAATCGTGGAATACGACTTTTTTGTGTACTTTGTGTTTACTACGTGATATTTAGAACATTTTTATTATGAAACTATGCGCATTTTGTAAAACTCGCAATCAAAAAGGCTGCGGAATAACCTTGCACAAGTAAGTGAATTTCATGACTATAAATGTTTCGATTGCTTGTGTGAGCATTTTTGATACTATTTTATGTTTAGAATAAATGTTTTCATTAACATCTCATCATATTTAGGGCTCAGTTTTCACATATATTTGAAGTAGAAGGTATGTGTGTCTAGTTATTATCAGCCATGTGTAGTTGATGTGGGCGTGTTTTGGGTAGTGTTGGTTTATGTGCAATAGAAAAACCGTTTGCAGTTCAAATCAGATTATAATTTCACGAACTAATTAATCACACCAGTGAATCACACACTGTAGGTAACGACACAACCAGACACGGAACGCGGGACAGTTTCTGATCGCATGTCGTTCGTACGATGTCCAAAGTCCAAGAGAGCTCCTCCAGCTCGCTGCTGGCTTTTCAGGCTAGACTCTATCAGCGCTACCAGATGGCGCTCGCGTTCCCAACAGTCAAACGAATGACCGGATGCGACATATTGAATAGAATCATTTGAATAGGGTTGTAAATGTTCCATGTCGATAATTTTCTTCAAACAGTGAATAATTTTAAAACTTCTTTCAAATAGAAATTTACTCTCGCCAGAAATTTCTGCAATTTGATTAGCTAAAACAATAAATATTTATAAATATTATATGTAATGTGTAATTGTTTCCGAAGTAAAGACCTAACATCGAAATAAAACTTAAGATCTACAATGTATGTATGTACTATAAACTTTAGTCATTTTTACTTTAATTAAACACTTAATTTCAGATTTCCTACCAACTCAACTAAGCAGATATGGCTGAAAAACATGAAAATGGAAAATTGGAGTTTTAAATCTAATTATCATCTTTGTAGTCAATATTTTACTGAGGATTGTTTCGTTAAACACGCTACACGTAAGTACGCTCTTCTCCATATGAAAACTACCTTTTGGAAGGGCCGACTAGAATCAAATTCTATTTTACAGTAATTCTTGACGTTCAACAGTGCTTTTAATGTACAGACGCCAGCACATCAAACTACAAATATCTATCATATCGACACACACATGTCAAAAAACGTACTGTTTCTTTTTAACTAATCAAGAGCTGTATATGAAAAGAGAGACATCTAAATGTTTGTCAAGTACTAAATTTGGCAACATTTTTGTGTGACGTCAATATCATGTCTATGCGTGACGGGCCGCCATGTTGAGGGCCAAGTTTTATGAATGGTTTTGTGGTACATGTGCTGTCAAACGGTTGATTGCTCAAAATATTTTTGTTGTTTTCGAGAGAAATACGTCTAGAAACTAGGTGTTTTGGTGTCCATTAATAGGAAAATCATGCAATCGTGTTGTATAAAACAGTGTGTGCGAGAAAAAACAAAAAGAACACTACGAAAGGCGGCCATCTTTAGTGCCCGATTTGTGTAGGTATACACGCTAATTTTGTAGGATGCTAAGTCCATAGGTTTATTTAGTCATTGTGTATAACGATCGATAAAGTTCCTAAAAGTATTTTTTTATCGAAGGATATATCCCATCTCTAATATTAGTTCCACGGAACCTCACGTTGCTATCAGCGCCAAAAGGGCTAAAATCAAATGTCTTCATTTTGTCATCGATAGTGTGAAGTCTAGCGTACTTGTTTATTACAGGTCAGTGGTTTGTGGTAGATGTGCTGTCAAACGGTTGATTGCTCAAAATATTATTGTTGTTTTCGAGAGAAATCCGTCTAGAAACTAGGTATTTTGGTGTCCATTAATAGGAAAATCATGCCCTCGTGTTGTATAAAACAGTGTGGCGCGAGAAAAAACAAAAACAACCCCACGAAAGGCGGCTATCTTAGAGCCCGATTTTTGTAGGTATACACGCTAATTTTGTAGGTATGCCCAGTCCATAGGTTTATTTAGTAATTGCAGTCCCACAGTTTTTTTTTTTGCCACTGACCTGCATTCCCTGTTGCAAAAAAAAAACTTTGTTATTTGCAAAATAGTTGAGCAAACGAAAAAACAAGATTTGGTTGATGGCCGCGAAAAAACAAAAAGACGCTGCTAATAATATACTGCAGCCACTGACCTTATACGTGTTTAATAGAGGTCAGTGACTGCAGCTAATTAAAGTCCGACTATAGTCTATGGTAAATAAAAAGTTAAAAAAACAGGCGCGTGAAAATAAATTTTGTCAGTGACCAGTGTCAAACTGTCAACTCAGTAATTCTTGTTGTAATTACTTGTAAAGTAAAACTTAAACTTTTTGTAACTTGCACAGAGTACTTTTTGATGTAACTTGTTAGTGTTACATGCTCCTGTGTTGTAACTCATAGACTATACACTTATAAACCACTTAAATACTGTTGTAACTCTCGTCTAGGAATCCCATTAACTTCATTTTAGGCGCCGTATTACAATGGCTTCGATTGATGTTGAAAAGGATCCAGATCCTAAGGAAATTACTATAACATGTCCCATTTGTAATAAAGATTTTAAGAAAACCGTGATAGAAGAACATGCTAATAAATGTTTATTTCTGAATACATCGGAAGAAAGTAAATTAAAACAAAGTAAAGTAGACCAACCGAATTTCAAAAGGAGTAGTTCACACTTCAACAATACTTTACATGAAAAACGTGCACGAATAAGCACAAGCCCAAGTTCCACCAAAAATATGGTGAGTAAAATGAGTAAATAAAATAATAAGCAACCGGATCTGTATTTGATTTATTATATTCAAGAAATGTATTTTCCGTAGAAACCACAATTGCCCGAAACTAGCTTAAAAACCCAAATAAAGGAAGTCAAAAGTATTCCTCTGGCTGAACGCATGAGACCCCTCCATCTGGAAGATGTTGTTGGGCAGACACAAGCTTTTGGTCCTGGGTCAATGTTAAGGTCTTCAATAGAACGGAAAATAATACCCAACATGATTCTTTGGGGTCCGCCTGGTTGTGGGAAGGTATTCCTGAACTTTGTTACCTATTGTTAAAAATCATCTTTATAGCATTTTACCAATTATGTCAGATTTAGTCTTAGTCTAACCCCATGTAGCTGAAGGAAGATTGGCAAGTAATACAAATATTTTTTCAAATCATAACAGAGCAGCATAGAAATCTCATAAATGTAAACAATGATGATTCAATCTGGCAACTGTTGTAATATCAAAAAAAATTATTTCAGACATCTTTGGCTAATGTAATAGCAAATATTTGTAAAGAACAAAATAACATGAGATTTGTCAAGTTATCTGCTACAATGGCTGGCATAAATGATGTTAAAGAAGTGGTCAAGGTCGCCAAAAATGAAGCCCAGTTCAAAAGACAGACTGTACTGTTCATGGATGAAATTCATAGGTATTCTAAGAAATATTTTTAGATTGTTTAAGATGCTGATGCAATTTTAATTCTAAAGGGTTAATGGTACCCAGTATTGGGCAAAATGTAATCTAACTACTGATTACTAACTACGACTACATAAAGTAGTTAGTAATCATAACTACAAACTACATAAAAAAATCGAAAAATGTAGTTAAAGTTTTGACTACTAACTACAAATTGTAGTTGCAATCACGATTACTTGATTACTTTTTATAACTACAGATTTAAAATGATGTTGCGTCATTAAAAAAGCAAACACGCTATTCTTCTTATTTATCAGATATGGATCGAGAACTAAATTGTCTTCATAGATATCCAGAAGTAAAAAAAGTATTCATAAAATACAATACTACATTACCTTCTTCGGCTCCAGTGGAGAGGTTGTTACGCAACTATGATAAACCATCCCAAATCCCACAGGCTATCGGATGAAATGTTCGAAAAACGTGTACCTAGTACTAAAAGTTAATTTAAATGATTAACTCAATCAACCTTTTTTAACCGACTTCAAAAACAAAGGAGGAGGTTCTCAATTCGTCGGAATCTTTTTTTTATGTATGTTCCCCGATTTCTCGAAGACGCCTGGACCGATTTGGAAATTTTTTCTTTTGTTTGAAAGGGCATACTTCCCAAGTGGTCCCATGATCATCAGGTCAGGATCTGATGATAGGATCCCAGGGAAATCGAGGGAAACCTATAGCGATTAAGATATTTTTTAGAGTAACATGAGCATTTGCTCTCGGAAATCATCATTTGGTAAAGTGGAGCTGATGATGAAGACCACAGACGGCCATAGGAACTAATCAATGATAAATATTTCACGGGTTGCGATTCGATTACTTTAATATGGTTGCTAAGCAATTTATGCTCGTCACAATGCGTGTGGTGGTGGAGTGGAGTTCTCCAGGTTCTTACCAGGATAACTCCTCAACAATTAACGTCCAGCATCGGGAAAAGCAATATTTTGTAAAAGGTGATGAGTAGTTGACGTTAGGCTATTGTAACTTAGATAAATTACAAACTCTCTCACTAAAAAGTGAAAAATAAAAACCTTTTTACAAAAAAAAAAAACAACCGACTTCCAAAAAAAAAAAACTATAAAGTGATAAATAACTTTTATTTCGGAAGTCGGTGTTAATAAACGAAAATGCAGAACCAACGACACTGACTTCCGAAATAAAAGTTATTTATCACTTTGTAGTTTTTTTTTGGAAGTCGGTTGTTTTTTTTTGTAAAAAGGTTTTTTGTTTATTTATTTGATTCGCAAATAATTTGAATTAAGTTGATGTTTGCTGAGTTTTTTTTTTTTTTTTTGTTACCTGTCAATAAAAAGTAATTAAGATCTGATAAGTATAGGTACATAATATCTACGACTTTAATCCTTGCATTTAATTATTCATGAAAATAAACATAGGTATGTGCAATAAACCGATTTTTTTTTATGCAGCCATATTCCAAAACATATATTACTACACATTACATGTTTATTTAATTGCAAAATATAAGTTCATAAAACTTAAATAATCAGTAATTATAACTACTAGATTGCAGCAATCAAATTAACAACTACTTATTGTAGTTTGATTACTGTAGTTAAGTTACATGTAATCATAACTACATGTAGTTAACTACTTTTAATCGTAGTTAGTAATCAGATTACAAAATTGTAGTTAACTACGCCCTACACTGATGGTACCATTTATAAAGACCAAAGACCTGTTTTTAAAAGTACTTGAAACCAAGTAAAAGTTTTTACTTCATTTCAAGTTCTTAGTTGTATGACAACAAACCAACATTAAGTGAACAAATTTAATTATTATGTGGACTCAATTTCATTGTAGTCACTTGTCATTTTAGGTTCAACAAACTACAGCAGGACACATTTTTACCTCATGTAGAAAATGGTACAATCATTCTGGTTGGTGCTACTACTGAAAATCCATCATTCAGTTTAAATAATGCACTGCTGAGCCGATGTCGGGTGGTTGTTATGGAAAAATTAAGTGCAGATGATATATTAATAATTTTAAAGCAAGCTCTTAAAAAGAGTGGAAAAGCAATTATAGGAAACCTCATAGAAGATTCTGAAGAATCATCTGAAACTGATATTCTGGAGTAAGTTCTGTAAACAACTTCATATTTTGTACTTTAATTTTATGCTGAATCGTTAGGTAATGACATGGTCTTTGGTACCCAAAACAATTTACACCCATTTGTGTACTGTAAAACAGCATGTTTTGGTTGGCACAGTACATACTGCGTCTAATCTCAATAGTCATCATTTTAGTTTTCATTTCTATTCTAGGTAGAATGATATTGCTTGGTAGTTATATTTTCTTTCACACACATAATCCAAATCAATAATCATATTTTAATAAACACTAAGTATCAACAACTTTATCTTTAAGATACATTGTAGAAGAAGCATCACTACAGTGGCTAGCAGAAGTGTGTGATGGAGATGCACGGGTTGCGCTTGGAGCCCTGGAACTGGCACTTGCAGCAAGAGCTCCTGGGATTGCTCTGTCAAACACAGGGCCAGCAATAATTACACTTGAAGATATTAAAGATGGCATAAAGGTGTGCCACATTGTTTTTTTTTTTGTTTGGGTTTTTCTGTAGGGTTCCATAGGTACCAGAATGGTAAATTAGAAACCTAGAATAGATTTTCCAGATATTAAATCCGCACTGGCAAGACAAGGGTATTGTTGTCGGGGAAAGGAGATTGACCAATCTACGTTTCGCCGACGACATTATTCTCTTTTCTTCCTCAGCAGCCGAGCTAGGCCAAATCCTCGAACGACTGAGTCACGCCAGTCTTAAAGTCGGACTTACAATGAACATGTCAAAAACAAAGCTGATGACAAACGCAACATAGAAATTGGGGGTGTGCAGGTTGAATATGTCCATGAGTATATTTACCTCTGCCAAATAGTATCCTTCCAGGCGATACAGGACAAAGAAGTCGCTCGACGCACAGAAGCCGTCTGGAAGAACTATTGGTCGATGATACATCTCATGAGAGGTCCTCTTTAAAACTAAAGCATGGACATGTGCATTCTTCCCTGCGGACCATACCAAATTATGGCTAAACAGCCGATTGCAGATACAATGAAAAAGAAAAAAAAATATCCTCACCTACAGAGCGCAAACGTGGTCTTTAAAAAAGCGTCAAAAGTCCGCACTTGGAGTCTGCCAACGGGCTGTGGAACGAAGTATACTAGGTGTCAAACTCTCAGACCAAACTGAGAACTCTACACTTCGTTCTAAAATAAATAGAGGACTTTGGCCGCACAGCTGCTGGACTAAAGTGGAACTGGGCTGGCCGTATCTGTCGCATGTCAGAGCAGCAATACGCAAAATCTTCTTAAGGGATTGGCCCACAATCGTAGTAGACCTTCGTAGACTTTTCCCAAGTGGAAAGAGAGAAGGGAGACCTTTGCCCTGCAGTGGGCCAACACAGGCTTATAATAACAGAAATGTGGGCTTGAAGTTCAAGCTAAGTGGGCTATCAAAATGTATTTTCATGATATTGGTAGTTTTTGACTTATGATGAAAAATGTGACTTATACGTTAGGCCGAAACTCAAAATCCCGAATCACTTTATCCCGAATGAAAGCTATCCCGAATATGTCCTATTATACCAAAAATGTCCTATTATACCTATGATACCATTCACCCCACTTATCTCCGAAGCAAAGTGAAGAGTCTGAAGTAAATCTAGTTGATGGAGGTTCATGTAGATATTACAGGATAACGTATACGAGGTCTATATAGCACAGTTTTTGCAAAACATGCGGCTGTAAATAATTATAATTAAGCTGTTACTGCTGTTATAATGGAAAATATTTTAAGGTACGGAACCCTCGGTGCACGAGTCTGACTCACTTTTTGCCGGTTTTTTTTATAACTAAGCTAAATGAGTTTACTATTACAGAGATCACACATGATTTATGATCGAAAAGGTGAGGAGCACTATAATACCGTGTCGGCGATCCACAAGTCAATCCGAGCTAGCGACGACAACGCGGCTCTGTACTGGACCACGCGAGCATTGCACGGTGGCGAGGATCCTTTGTATATAGCACGACGCCTGGTGCGGGCAGCCTGTGAAGATATAGGTAACTCAATTTTTTTAATGTCCATGGTAACACAAAATTTGTAGGTGTTTGTCCATATATCCATGGGTCCTGCCATGTTTGCATAAATAGGGAGTTACCTAGTACACTCTTAGGAACTCTAGTAGGAACTCTTTTCCCGCACCATGACACCTTGAACCAGCCTTAATAATTAAGTACTCTAATTACCTTATATAAACTTAAAAGGGGAAGATACGTTACGCTCTAACCTTGCAATCACTAAACCTGGGCAGGTATATGCAACAAAACTCACAAATCTGTGATCACAGTTCTGTGGGCCTAAAAAGGCCACTTTGGCAGAATTATTAAAAAATTCATATCACGCAATTTCATCTGTATGCAATGATTTAGTAATCCATACTAATATTATAAATTCGAAAGTAACTCTGTCTGTCTGTCTGTCTGTATGTTACCTTTTCACGTCTAAACTACTGAACGGATTTCGATAAAATATGGCAGAGAGATAGATTGCATCCCAGGGAAGGACATAGGATAGTTTTTATCGACATACCTCGCGGGCGAAGCCGCGGACGAAAGCTAGTATACATATATGTCAATGTCTGTATGACAGTTTTGTATGGAATTTCGTAAAATGCTATAGGTACACCTCTGCCCTGCCAATCCAATACACTGTAACTTTTGAAAAACACTAATTTGAGTTACAGTCTTTTGGATTGGCACGGCAGACCTCTGCCTAACCCTTCAGGGATATATGTGTGAAACTGTGAAACAGATGAATTGCGTGATATGAATTGTTTTAATGATTCTGCCAAAGTAGCCTTTTTAGGCAGTGAACGAAAATAAACATTTTTAGGCCCCCAGATCAATTATAATTTTCAACAAATTTACATTTTTGGCTGTACCTACTTACGCGTGTTAATTAAGCAATCCCGTGTTTCTTTCTTTCTTGAGTAATTAGAACACTTATTAAATACATAAGTAGGCACTTTGGTGCGTACTTATTTTTTTTAAACCGGTCAAGTGCGAGTCGGACTCGCGCACCGAGGGCTCCGAACTTTGTAGGTATGTAAATAGTTTTAAAATTATTTTTACGGTTTTCGGATTTTTTTTCCTTTACTTGTGCTACATGACATTGCTTCTTGGCAAATTTCATGATTTTAGGTCAACGGGAAATATCCTATAGGTTTTGATTTCGGAACATAAACGCCCGCATCTTTTGATTGCGTTGACATAGAAGTTTGATTTTTTCACTGCTTTTAGGGATTTCAGCCCTGAGTATTTGATGTTAATTTCAACTTGATAACTCCACGCGTTCCTGAGAAAAAGGGTCTTGACTGACGGACAACGAAGTGATCTTATGAGGGTTCCGTTTTTCCTTTTGAGGTACGGAACCCTAAAAACTGAAATTATTGAGCTGTCACTGTACACGGTGTCACTGCGTCCGTTGGACTTAGAATTTTTCCTCTATGGTTTAGTAGAACCCTCAGAGTACTTTTTGATAGACTAGGACCCTCTTTGGTAGGACCTCTAGCTGTGATCAAGTAACGTGTGTTCCCCTTTTAAGTTTATCTAAAGTACCTACATATAATTTGGGTTTGTAACGTCGTCGTCGGCCGTCGTTCGAAGTATCAAACCTGTATTATTTATGTATTAGGTCCTTACATATGAAAGTGGCGTTTTGTACGGGAGGAATATAGTCATTTTTTTTTGTAAAATATATTTAACTAGCTGCGCCCCGCGGTTTCACCCGCATAAGTTTCGATCCCGTAGCAATATCGGGATAAAAAGTATCCTATGTGTCAATCCGGGTTATAAATTATCTGTGTACCAAAT
This sequence comes from Gortyna flavago, assembly GCA_963669345.1. Classification (NCBI taxonomy): domain Eukaryota; kingdom Metazoa; phylum Arthropoda; class Insecta; order Lepidoptera; family Noctuidae; genus Gortyna; species Gortyna flavago. The sequence continues at coordinate 6,466,733 of OY770128.1, read as the reverse complement.
TTCATTCAAATCCGTTCAGTAGTTTTTGCGTGAAAGAGTAACAAACATCCATCCTCACAAACTTTCGCATTTATAATATTAGTAGGATATTAGTAGGAAGTAGGATTAGTAGGATAGTAGGAAGTAGGATAGTAGGATATTAGTAGGATAGGATATTAGTAGGATTAGTAGGATAGTAGGAAGTAGAATAGTAGGAAGTAGGATTAATCAAAGTATGTATCGTTGTTATCTATGCACTTTTGCCATCTCATAGGTAGTTCATTGATCCCTTTACAAAAAAAACCATGAGGGCGAGAATCAATGAACTCTGAAGACGGTTTGGACTGCCGCATCGGAGTTGAATTTTTTTCCTTGTAAGAAGTTGTCCAAATTCCGGAAAAAATGGTAATCTGTTGGAGCAAGGTCCGGGGAGTATGGTGGATGTCGCAGACATTCCAATTGTACCTCATCTAACTTAGTGGTTGTTTGTTGTGCAGTGTGTGGTCTTGCGTTGTCGTGAAGCAGCAGTGGCCTAGAGCGATTGAACAATCTCGGTTGATTAGCAGCTAGTTCTTCATGGTTTGCAGTTGCTGACAATAGATATCTGCCGTAATCGTTTGGCCAGATTTTAGAAAGCTGTAGTGAACGACACCGGCGCTAGTCCACCAAACACTCACAAGCACTGAGATAAAGTACTACGTATAGAGAAGCTATACGAAGCAAAAACAGTGTCACAACAGGATGACATCCGACGGGGGGGTTCAGGGCGAACGTGCCGTAGATTCACTCAGTATTTGCTGCAGCGCTTAAACATTAGGTGTCGCCTCACAAAACTATAAAACATGCAGCGCTAGAGCGCTTAAAACGTACAGTTTTCTCGCGACCAAAACGTCATAAGCGCCGTGAATTTCATGGCGCTTACGCGTTTCATGCAACAAAGTGTAATAAAATGTCGTCCTTATAGATTTTACACCGCAGAAATGACGATGAAGGAAAATAATTAATGAAAATGTAAGAAAATAATATATAAAAACGGTTTTAGTGGATTCTCTGCTTACTTATCGATGATAAGTCTCTCCACTTAATTTTTTTTTGCAGTCGATTGATTTTTACACGTTTTTAACACGCAAGACGGCATTTTTATTTGGCAACCATCTGTCATGAGCGTAGGCGAGTGATTAAATGAGTTGATGCTGGCCCCAGCAGCAATGCATGGCGCAAAAAACTGGTTTGCGGCGTCGGTTCTATACGCTAGTAATAATAGTTCTATGCTCACAAGTAACTTTTTCTGAGTAAATTTTCGTTTAGGGCAGGATTTGGCTGGTTCTCCAGGGTTCAGCAATTGCGACGAGCGCTTCCGATTATCGTACAGTATCCACTTTTCATCACAATTAATGATTCGATTTAAAATCCCTTCATTATTGTGTCCGTTAAGCAAAGTAACACAGCAGTCGACGCGTGTTTGCAAGTTCGATTCACTCAATTCATGAGGTAGGTACCCATCGTTCAAGTTTTTTTACTTTCCCGATTTGCTTCAAGTGGATTAATACAGTTTTATCACTTACCCCGAAGCCTGCAGCTATCTCTGAAGTGCTTTGTGATGGATCCGCTTCCACAATAGCCTTTTAATTCTTAATTTTCCACTTTGGTCTCCGGCCGTCCACGGGGTTGGTTCTGAAGGTTGAAATTTCCAGAACGAAATCGTTGAAACCAAAAACGTACCGTGCTTTCTTTTGCGACACCAGCGCCGTACACATCATTAATCCTTCGAGCTGTTTCTGCAGCACTGCACAGTGTGGGATTTGACCTCAGTTGCGGACACTATCATTTTATGTTGGATTTAAGTAGGCCTAGTCATCCCAGACCATTTAAAGTAATACTTTTTTGAAAATTTCAATTAGATTTGCAGATATATTTTTTTTTCATTTAAGTCGTGGATTTTTACGAAAAACGTTTTCAGTCATATTTCCCGAAAAAAGTGATATTTCTTTTTGTAAAAAAATCAAACCATCTGCTAGTTTACAATGCTACTAGTGTGAAAATTTCAATCCCATAAGTGCAGAAAAACGAGAGAAAAAAAATAATTTTAAAATTTTGAAAAAAAAAATAATTAGAAATTATCTATGTTATTGTCGCGTTTTTTGTAACAAAAATTCAATAGGGTTATGTTTCTACTAAATCGTGACAAAAATCCATATAACTAGCTTGCGCGATGTTGGAGATATTGCGTTTCTAAGGTTTTTTATAATTTCTATGGAAATAGGGTTGTCATAAACTTAGAACTTTTTTGTTGGGTAGAGAGGGTTTTTTTGGAATAGATATCATCTTAAATAGGTATTCGGTCGCTGTGTTAATAAAAAGAAAATTTAGATAGATATAGTATATTAGCATACAGTAAGTAGGTACCTACATTTACCAATCATCTTCATTATCTGATTGTATTCAAATAAACACATAAACGCAATTTTAAGGAAAAAAACTGAAATCAGAACACATATTACATTACGCGACCAACTTACCTAAAGGACATCATTCATTTTGGACCAAAAACTGAAAGTGTCGGCCAGGATAAAAATGTGTAATATTCGGATAGAACTCACAATTCCTATAATTTTTTACTACGACACCAATTCTGTGCGCCCTTTGGATACGGTGTTACACAGTTTTAAAATACAATAAAAATGTTATTATGAAGTTGTTCATACATTTGATCATGTATATTTAATTATTCATACTGTGTATGTCCTTTTGATGTGCAATAAAATGAATTCTATTCTCTATTAAGAGAGTATTTTCATCATTGATACTCTACGCGCCGCACAGATAGAGCGTCACAATCCACAACAAGTCCAAACCTGTTTTTAAGCAGGTACCTGGAAAATCACCGGTTTGTCCCTCAATTATGTATTTCGTGTCGTACGCCTGTCGGTGATCGTCGAAGTTATACTTGGACTTCCCGAGAATCATCGTCATCATCCCGGCTAGCATCGATTTTTAAAACCAGCGAAGCCACTTACTTGCGAATCCCCCATACTGGCAGAGAAGCACTACTGCAGGACTTTGTTCCTATTCACTTAGGCTTTGACCATATGACCCGGGAAGATGTAGCACGGAGGAACTTTATGATTCCTGAAAGAATTTTTGGAAACCCGGAGAGTCCTACCGACGAAAGAAAAGCCATAACAATTGTCGATGGCACTTACATATATATTCAAAAGAGTTCAAACTACTTTTTTCAAAGGAAATCCTATAGCAGCCACAAGTTCAGAAACTTATTAAAGCCGTTTCTGTTTGTCTGTTGTGACGGGCACATCATAGAAGTTTCTGGTCCATACGCTGCTACTTCTTCAGATGCGCAAATAATGCTTGATATTGTACAAAATGAAAATGATTATGGCGACGGATTATTTCAATGGTTTTACCGAAATGGGGACGACCGTGGCTTTAGAGATGAAATTTCCACCCTTGAAGGATATGGATACACCGCTAAGATGCCCGAGACAAAGCTCCCTGGGGACACGCAACTTACGACAGAACAAGCTAATAAGTCGCGACTTGTTACTATTTGCCGATGGGTCGTAGAAGTCGTAAATGGTCGATTTAAAAGAGATTTCCGGCTGCTGAGACACGTCAACATCAATGTAACACTGCACAATATGGTGGATTATTTTAGAATTGTTGCCGCATTAATAAATGCCTATCACATTTTGATAGTGGATAACGTTCATGCTACTGATATCCTTCAAATAATAGGTGAAAGAATAAACATGCCCAATACACTGGGAGATCTTGTGAATAGACACAATTTAAACCGAAGGCGAGCACAGTTCCAACCCATGGCTGCGGATATGACAGATTTCAATGATTTTCCAACATTGACAGAAGAAGATTTAATATTATTCAGCCTTGGTGTATATCAGCTCAAACAAGCAAAAAGTTATTACGGAGAGCACCTTCAATCCGACGGAGTTTTTATCATTGAGCTCGGTGGCGGGATTCCTCTGGAAATAGTCAGGGAACTTGAAGGTGATGACTTGTGGATTATAAGAGGACGAATACAATCCCGCGGTCCCGCCACATCCAAGCCAAAAAATACTATGTGTACATTGCACTAGATCGGGCAGCAAATGGTCGTCGAGCATTAGCTCATTATTATTGTACAGACGCCAGCACATCAAGCTACTACAATCTGTCAAATTTCTTTGATAGATTTTCAACTTTAACGCTAAAGCACAAGGTTCAAAGTTGATTGGGAAAATCTGACAGTTTCGGGTAGGTTGATGTGCTGGCGTCTGTACATGAAATATCGGCAAGAGGACTATTGGATACTGCTCTCATACCATGACCATAGTCTGGTACATGGGTTATGCTAGACATGACCCATACCTCAGCCCACCAGCAATAGGATTAGATGATGTATATGTTAGATTAGGACAAATATAAATGAATTTATACAATTTAATGTTGTTTCATTTGCTCTTTTTTACCTAAATGAAAGGTACTGAATCTAAATGAGGTGTTGTTGGTATTGGTGCTTGTTTTTTTTTTTTTCATATTTAATATATTTGACCAAATGTATTAAAATAACACATCTTAATAACATTTTAGTTCACATTGTTTTTAAAAGCATGCAACAACATAACCACAGGGCGCACAGGTTTGGTGCCATAGTAAAAAATAATAGGAATTTTGTGATCATCCGAATATTACGCTTTTTTTTTCTGGCCGACGCTTTCTGATTTGGCCCAAAAATGTATGAAACGTGAATGATGTCCTTTGTTTTCCACACGACTTAAACGCCTACTAAGTAATGCTAAGAAAGCTTGTTTGAAATATTGCGTGTTATAAAATAGTAGGCGCTTGTCAGTGGCAACCCTAACATAAAATTTTAAAATTCAATATTTCTGTTATCGTGTGTCTGTCGCATCTGGTTTTTTTTATGATAATAGTAATTAATGTAGTTAACATATTGACACTGAAAAAAAACGCGACCATGTAAATAGTGACTAGATAAAAAAATAAAATGAAATCATAGAAAAACTATTGTTTTGCCTAGAATAGCGCAATATTTTAGGTTTTGGTGGATTGGTTGGTTCATAAAGTACATTTGCTATCAAACCAATAAACATTTAGTAAAAAAAACATAAAAGAAACTAGAAAAATTGTTTCTATGGTTTCTATGGATTTTTCATTGTTTTCTGAATTTCTACAAAACTATGACAGATACATCAATGGGAGTTTTAATTGGAGTTTTGTTTCAATGTTATCTCTCAGAAAAACGAATAAAACAGGATGTCCGCAACTAAGGTCAAATCCCACTGGTGCCACGGTAGAACTCGTACTCGTAAATATACCTATATTTCATGTTTTCCATTGTGCGGTAATAAGCGACGCCAAAGAAAAAAATAATGAGGAAAAAACAAATGAATGACTGTTTTCAAAACTCAAATGTACCAGCTGAATTAATTTATAAATTTGAATTTGGAATTCTTAACCAAAGAGGAGATATTTCAGATCAAAGTGGTCAGTACGACAAAACGCTAATTTCATATGTAAGGACCTACGAGTAATATCTACATTGACTTATACTACTTTGAAATCATTGTATCTCTCACACTACGCCTGAAAATCAACCTACAGAGATCACAAAGATAGTTTCATAATTAATAAAAAGAGGATTATATTTATAATATTGTTATTCGTGTATGTTTCGTGTATAATAAACAGGTTTAGCAGACCAGACTGCCATCGTTGAAGCTGTTGCATGTTTACAAGGTTGTCAGCAAATTGGAATGCCAGAATGCGACGTTTTGCTTGCACAATGTGCTGTTAGACTTGCAAGAGCACCTAAAAGCACAGAAGTATACCGTGCTATGAGACGATGTCGAAAATCGCTGGTGGAAGCAAAGGGTCCTCTGCCACCAGTTCCACTCCATTTGCGTAACGCTCCTACGAAGCTTATGAAGCAACTAGGTAATAATCATGTTGTATAACTGTAAAAAGTACCAAAGTGAGCAAAGGGGAAGCTCTGCTCACTCTTCTACTTTTTTAACACTTTCGACTCCACCCACTTTTCATAGAGCTCATACGCCATGCCGCCATACATATTGCAAATGGACCCTCCAGGAGGGTCACCGGCATTACGTTTGCGCTAAAGTGAACCCTCGAGGAGGGTCGTCGGCATTAGGTTTGAAACCGTATTATAAAACACTATAAAAAGAAGTAAATTAGTGTTTTCAGAACGTCTTGTTGCTTTAATTAGTATCTCTGGGGGTATTTACATGTGCAAGTGGCGTGAAGACGCGAAATATAAAAAATTAAAAAATGAAGAAAAAGTATAATCGCTCGCTTTGATCCCGTGACAGGGGTGTCCAACCTCTTCTGAAATTTTCATGCAATGTAATATTTTTTTAAACAGTTACATTATGCAATATTAATATTTTTTTAAGTAATAAAACGTTATTATTTTGTAACAGCTTATTATCTTACGACTTACGTATGTGTGCCTCGGCTTCGTCTCGGCCCACATTTACACGTTCGTCCATCAATGCCTAGTTGTGGCCAAGGCTTGTATAGTACTTTTCTCAAATAATGCGCGGAAATTAAAATACAATTACTTTCAAAATCAATGACGAACAACGTACAACAATAATTTTTCCCGCGATTTCATTTCATTTCATTTCCAGTGTTTTTTTTTTTTTTTTACTTCCTTGGTTGCCATGTGTTGGAGTAAAAGATCGTTCCATTTTTAAATAACACGACATATATGAGTTTACCTACTATGTTTATTTGGCCGCTAAACCAGGACAGATATGGATTTTCATACAACTTTTGCCGGCCGCTGCTCGCATGTATGTGGCCAGGGGGCCTAAAACGGCCACTTTGGCAGAATCATAAAACAATTCTTATCACGCACTTCATATGTTTGACAGTTTCACACCTATATATCCCTGAAGGGTTAGGCAGAGGTGTACCTATAGCATTTTACGAATCTCCATACAAAACTGTCATACAGATGAAATTGCGTGATTTGAATTATTTCATGATTCTGCCAAAGTAGCCTTTTAGGCCCCCTGTACAGCAATTTCGATTTATCTCAAAAAAGGTTGTCAAAATAATGCTCAAATTTCCAAGCATTTTTGAGAAAAGACATTTTTTTTTAATTATGGAATTTGCCCACTGACCAGGTATTATACAAGCTTGTTTATTAGAGGTCAGTGATTTTTGCCATACTGACCGGTGATTGAGCTCAAGAAAATTAAATGTTATTTCAAAGCAATAAGACTATATTTTAAATGCATAAAATAGTGTTACGGTCAACACGATTTTCTTAATAATAATAGAAGTTAGCTTTAAAAAAAGTTTTTTTGGTCATTGTATTATGCTTTCAACTCAATACCTACTCTAATTGGGGTGTATGAGGTCTTGCGTTAATTATGTTACACATTGTATACATGACCACAGATAATTTAATACTCTAATGACAAAACCAAACGACTTGTACGTAGCGAAGTATGCTCCTGAAATGAGCAGCTGTACAAACGAACGGACTGACAGTCAAACGAAGTTGCACCATGGGTGTTCGTTTTTACCCTTTTGATACGGAAGCCTGAAAAGCTTCTATTTATAAACTCATCCTCTTAATTTATAATCTCAAAATAAATATGTTTATTTTTAGTGAATATTTGTACCTAAACGTAAAACGGTTTACCATCCCTGAAATATGGGCATCCTAGCGCCCAATTATTTTTGAAAATAAAAATGCTGGTATTTGAAAACCAACGATTATACTAATAAATCTTGTTAAAATATACGACTAATTTTATTTTCATAGTTTATAATGCTATATTCGCTAAGAAAAACGTACATTTAAAATGAGCCCTCCGCGAGGGCTCCCGGCATCCCATATGCGATTTGAGTGAACCCTCCAGGAGGGCTCCCGGCACTGAACGTGTTAAAAGAGAAAATCACAGTGGCAGACTTACAACCGGTTTCTGGAACGAAATTTACGACGCGTCAAAATAAATCGCACGTCAAATGATGTGAATGGCTGATAATATATATATACAACATTATTTTTAGTATATGCGAAACCCGAAACACGTGTCTAGTATTTTTATGTAAAGAATCTATGTACAAAATTTCAAAACTGTATCATGAGAAATCACAAAGTTATAAGCTTGATAATTTACCTGGTTTTCCGTTCAAAAACATGCTCACCACGCGGCGCGGCGCGGGGTGACCATGATTTATGCTCCTCCAGCATCGTACGCTCATTGATAATAGTTTGGCAGTAGGTACCTAACTGTACGGCGATTTTATTGTAATTAACTAGTGATTAAATATTTTTGGGACAAAATATAACATGGTGTAAAAATTATTGAAATCGATTCAGTTACTTATTCTGAACAAACTATATTCAGGTTTCGCATATACTAAAAATAATGTTGTTTATATTTGTTTTTAGCCTATACTGTCCTACTGCTGGGCAAAAGCCTCCCCCAAGTCCTTCCAGGAACTCCTTTCCCGCGCCACCTCGAACTAGCCCTCGCGGTACGTATCCATCTTATATTTTTCGTCCGTTTCTGGGCAATACAAGGGGGTGTCCTGACACGCCTGACACTCACTACTTTTTGGCCGCTGGACGTTTATGGAAACTTGTCTATACAAACAAAACACTAATTATTTAACGAACGAAATAATAAAGCTAGAGTTCGTTTGTTTGAACGCTCTAATCTTTGGAACTCCCAGTCGGATTTGAAAATATATTGTTGTAGTTGATAGCCCAATATTGAGGAAGGTTATTTATAATCACTCTATGACCTTTAGGCCACGGACACGAAATTAGCGATTGCGGGGCGGCGGCGGCAGCTTGGCGGCGGTACAGCGACGCAGACCCGGTCTCGGAGCCAGCGGGCAGATCGCGCGGCGCTAGAACGGCATAGTGTTGTATTATGAGAAATGAGTGTCTTTTTACGCGAACGAAATGTCTAAACATCTTTTTGATACAACATTTTGAAACGTCGGTCGTTAAAAAGCATAAAATAAAATGCACAAAACTACGTCAATGCAGACGCGCGGGCACCGCTCGTACGCTGCTACCTTCGAGGCCAGTTCCATATAAATCTATGCATTGAATCGCCCCGCTCCCCGCGCCGCCGCCGCCGCCGCCGCCGCCGCGCCCGCTGACTTCGTATCCGCAGCCTTAGGAACCGAGCAACAAAAAAAAAAGGTTAGAAAGAACGCTAAGCGAAAACGAGGTAATAGCGCGGGCGGACGATGCGATGCGACGCGGTGGGTCGGGGGACCAAGAAATTTCACGCGTTCAAAATCGCGGGCAGAAGCTAATACATAATTATTATAATACTATAATACGGGCGGTGGCGTTACTTTGGACAAATTCTTTCCATACCGGCTGAAAATAATAATCCTAAGTGCCTAAGAGATCTGAGCGTCCGTTGCTCCAGTAGAGGGAGTCCCAAAGTTAGAGCATCTCAGTCTTACCAAAAAGTAATTTAATCATACCGCGCCAAAATGTTATGGTCTTGGGATCATCTTCAATAAAAATAAAAAGTCAGCTGCATGGAAGTGAACGGAATATTTTGTCAGTCGCGTAGTTAAACATGATTGTTTTGAAGACTTATTAGAGTTTAAGTACTATACAAGTTAGGTTTTATACCTACCCACGTGTAAATATTCGTATGCCGCTATTAGCGGCGGATGTGTTGAGCTTATCCATTTATACCAACCAACTTTGTACCTACCATATCCGACGAATAAATGTCTTTGTCTTTGACGCATGAGGGCTAAATTCGAAACTATGGTGGTTAGTAGGGCAAAGGAACCATGAATTCAATATTGAAAGAAAATAAACTGCATGTTTCGTTTCTTTTTTTATTTTCTGATTGAACCAGGAATCGAACCCGATCTCTATTATAAAAATCATCATGTAATGTACTGAGCGATAAGGATAAATGCTACAAAGGAATATTTTGTATATAAAAACTTTTTAACAAAAAAAAGACTTAAAACTTTTTTATTTAACCTTGTAAAGTATCTTAGTAATTTTGAGACGGCACCAAAGTGATGTTTTTTCATTGATTGTTTGGCGCCGACTCAAAATTACTTAGATAAGTACTTTATATTAGTTTAAGAATAAATAAAAAAAGTTTCAAGTCTTTTTTTATGCTTTTCCTTTTTTTCGCCGGTTTAATTTTTTTGTTAAAAATTTTTAATTTATAATTTTATGTGTCTATAATTTACTAAAATCTACATGCTTAATTTTTGATTAAGTACTATTAAAATAGCTACCTACTTTAGCTATTAACTGTTATATAATCCTATTATTTGTTGTATTTTTAGGGTTCCGTACCTCAAAAGGAAAAAAACTGAACTCTTATAGGATCACTCGAGTGTCTGCCTGTCTGTCCGTCTGTCACATCCAATTTTCTCCGAATCTAATAGACCGATAGGTGTTGTCTGAGAGTCATGACTTCATGCTGCTGAGCTGATGATAAGTGAAAGTCAAATACTTTTATTCAATTAGGCCTATTACAAGCTCTTTCGACAATTACAAGCCCTTATCATCATCAGATGCGGGACCTGTTCGTCTCGTTACATCATTACGAGAAATGGAATGATGAAGACGATTGTCTTCAAGTCCACATCTATCCAAGAACTGCTAAGTAGTTTCTGTCGGCATATTGCCGTATCTCCTAACTCCTAACAATTAAGGACTGCTGTGGCTACCATCGACGGCTCGGTAGCATTATGGTCAGATTTTTAATTAGCTGCAGTAAAATGACAGCTTATGTGTAATTTAAACGACTGAAATTGGTGTCTTTTTGTTTTTTCGCGGCCATCAACCAAACCTTGTTTTTCTAGTACAGAATAGTGTAACAAAAGAAACTTATTTTACATGCATATCTCTAAATTCAGTCTGAAATGATTAATTATGAAGTGTCATTTTACTGCAGCTAATTAAAAGTCGGAGTATAGGTAAGTGATGACTCTCAGACTCAAATACTTGAATCACCAATAGGTTTCATTTGATTTGAGAGAGTTCAACTGACACACTGTACATGCCTACCAAAGAGGATATATTTATTTATTTTCCAAATCGGTTTATAAATGACGGCGTACTGAGGTAACAAACATTAAAAAAAAACATACGACCGAATTGAGAACCTCCTCCTTTTTTTGAAGTCGGTTAAAAATAAGAATTATCAAAATCAGACTACTCTGTACAAAAGTTATGCGTGGTCATACATAACAATCAGTGAGTGAAGAATCAATCATCCCCTGTTTTCCTACCCATAGGGTTGGAATTTCTTTTCCAAATTTATATGGGACCAACTTCGGGGTATACCCTTTCCAATACAAAAACAATGATCAAAATTGGACTACTCTGTAAAAAGATATGCGTGGACATACATAAAAAAAAATATATATATACGCGTCGAATTGAGAATCTCCTCCGTTTTTTCGTCGGTTAAAAATCAAAGGAAGTGAAAATTTTTGCAATTTTATGTTTCACATTTTACGAAAAATGTGGCTATTTCCTTTGATTTTCACATTATATTTTTGTTAACAGCATTTGATCCATACTAGCTACACTATCGAATATGTACAATAACAGAGTGCTAACAGTCTGTCTAACAATTCGGGGAATACAAGCATTATGTAACTAGAAACGAAATTTTTTCAGTATCATCATCGCAAAAATCGAGCAGTACCTCCCAATAGCTAATGAATTAACAATATTACTACTTTTCAGGTTATGGAAGTGGTTACAATATGTTACATAAAGACCAGTCTGGATTAAGCTATATGCCTGAGGGAATGGAGGATAAGGATTTCTTCCATGGTGATGATGACAGGTTTTAGTGAATGAAATGTTAATTAAATAAAATCAGTGAATTACTAGTGTCAATGTTTTATTTATTTGGGATAATCTCATAACACAATTGTTTGACATGGTAAAAATTTACTATATACAAGACGCACACATAATTAATGTATGTAATATTACAAATTTACCTAGAGCATTGTACCTTTCTTAAGATGAACTGGCGCTTGCCACGATTTCCGATCCTAATTTTATAAAAATAAAATAACATTATTTCTTACTTTACAACATTTGCTACTGCACACATTGTGCACAATTTACATAACATCTGATGCGGCTTTATTCTTTCGGGTTCTCAAGTTTGTTAGTGAATACTTCTAAGAATAATCTAGTGATCATAAGTAAATCATAGTTTGCATAATGTAGGTGGCGCTTCAGTTTAAAATGTAAACAAAAAGCCTCATTTTATATACAAATCACTCGAAATATTAAAACTTCATACGCCACATTCTTCAATAGGTGCTGCAAACCATTATATAAGCCACCATTCATAAATATAAAATAACGTTTAAAGGAAATCACTGTCTCTTCGTAAATTTTGATCAAATTGTATGAATAGTAATTTTTGATAGATAGAGGCATTAGTTTTTTTGAAAAAAAAGCAAGCTACTTTTAACATCAAAAAGTTCGCAAATCTATACAAGAAACTCTTAAATTCCCATTTAACACTAGTCTTAGCCTACAACTAATTAAGCTAAAGAGAACATTGTAACTAAATTATTAAAATAAATTAGAATCAGACTTCTAATTTGGATCCTAATCTTGGGAGGAACACTATTCAGTTTGGGTCCAAATGTTTTATCATATCAATACTAAATCACTGAATAAAAATTTTACGTCGGAAATCCATAAAATAAATTCCATGTAAACAATTTGTAGGAAGTGGAACGTTTTCAGATTTAACGAAATAATAAAATAGTAATAGCTAATGCTAATATTGACCTTAAAAGATATATTCCGGACCGGCCATATCGATCGCCCAACGGAATTTATCACGTTGAGTTTTATTGTAGATCTTTTCAATCGGTACACCATGTTTTTTGCACCTGCAAAGACAAAATGAACGAAATTTAGTGATTATGGTAAGAATGTATAATAATATGTCCAATTTCATCAAATTGTTCTGCTCTTACCATGCTACCGAGATACGCGGATCAAGATAATTCAGTTTAGAAGTGCCAAGCGAAATTGTTTTATTTTCATCGCGATCAGTCTCCTGGAGTTCTAGTTTTTTCAATTGATCTCTCAGACGTTCTAGTGCTTTCTTTTTCTTATCACAAGCAAGCTTCTCTTTTACAGAACCTCGTTTGGCCGCCTTTGTTGATTCTCGCAAGTCTTCTTCTGCTTCATCAACTTGGTCACGTTTAGCTTGGATTTTGTCCTTCAAAGCTTCCATAGATTTTGAATGACCTGAAAATAATGGTTTTATAGAATTAAAGATTTTATATAGTAAATTGAGATCTTTCGCATGTTGGAAATAGCTACGGAGTGGCGACCACCTCAAAGGGTTTTGGTAAATATAAAAGTAAATTAAATTACCTTTGGGGACAGCACGTTGATGGTTACAAAGGACAGCAACTGCACGATTTGCACGGTTGTAAGCCAGTATTTTCTCTGGTATTGATGCATCAGCATCAGTAAGCTCATCTAATTGTCTTTGCAGTGTAATAGATGCATTGTATGTACGGAAAACCTTTGCAGTTAGTCCAGGCATTAAATCTTTTAAGTGTTCATTTAGTGTTTGTGTATTAAGTCTGTCAAAGAGATCATCACTATCTTTTTTATTCTCCATGAACAACTCGAGATTCTTGAATACACGTTTTTCAACTGGAACTTCATTGTAGTATCTGATAGAATCTTTACCAAGAAAATCAAACACAACCACATATTCTTTACCATCTTTTTCTTTATGCAAAGCAATGTGCTCAACACGCAATGAACAACAACCTACTGTGTCTGCTTGATCATCATCCTTTTCATTACCTGCTCTCAATGCTAGTTTATCAATAAAGTATAGAGCGACTGCACGTTGACGAACACGCATTTCTTTAGCCTTCCAATCATTTTTATAGTTTTCTCTGATTACATCAATACACTTGTGAAGTTTTCTGGCAGTTTCATACTTTTGCCAATCTTTCTCACCTTTTAATTTTGAACTAGGATTTAACATGACATACTTAGCTTGCCCTTGGACATTTTCTGTCCATGAAGCTAACCAAGTAACCGTGTTGTCATGGCGAACTTCTTTCCATTTACGTCCTTGCGGTGGTTTAGGTATTTTACTATCTTTAGAGCAGTTAATAAGCACATCCTCAGGCATTACACGTCTTTTCAACATTCCCATTTTCGGGTGTTCACCACGCCCTCTGAATAAACCAGGGGGTTCTATTCTAAAGTTCCCTATTTTCTCTTTATGGCCATCTATGGTACAGAAACCATACTCTTTTTGAATTTCCTCATTCTTGGCTTTAAGTGATGCTTTTTCTTCTTTCGTTCGATTCCTGTTTTTTTCTGAAACACTTGCGAAATAAGCTTGCATTTCTTTAAAATTACATTTTGAGAGATCCTTTATTTGTTTTGTTTCTTCATGTGTCATTACTTTGCGCCAGTCAGTAAAAAAATTCGTGTTAAATGTGGATTTGGTTGTATATTCATGGTCTAACATTCGAGCGTAGAATCCCGCCACTTCTTCAGCATCTTGAGAAAGTCTCATCTCTTTACCATCATAAAAGAATCTAACATTTTCTGGCAATGGTTCATAGTCTGGCGCAAATACAGGTCCTTTGTGCTCCAAAAATTTCCATTTAGTTCCATCGTCCTTCTTTTCTTCCTCCCACCTTATGAAAGAAATATAATTATAATGTCAAACATTTTAAGTTTACTCTATTATACATCAAGATATTACCTGCATGTGTAGGTTAAGTGGTAAGAATATTAATAATAAAAAAACCTACACACACTTCGGCCTGCGATAACGCACTTTCCTCACAATAACTATAGGTGTTACCCTAAAAACCGATTTTACTTCTAAAATTTTTATTGACACATTTCTACAGAACATCTTAAAGTAACATAACCTCAAAACAGTAATGTCACATTGTTGTAAGAAAGCGCCATCTATAAGTTTCATATGTAACTAAGGCGATGTGGGTAATGTGCTATTTCAGCAGTTTAGTGTTTACTGACCATAGTATTCTGAAATTAAACTTACCACTTCCAGACTTCTTGTTCATCTTCTTGTTTCTTCTTGCGTTTGTTTGGACTGGGGCCATCATTTGCCTCATGCTTTACTTTGCTTGGTTTTGTTATTGCTGGCTTTGATTTCTTCTTTTTTGGCTTTTCCTCTTCTTCCTCATCCATATGATCGTCGTAAACAGGTTCTGAATAAATATTATTACTGTAGATATATCCAGGAAATCATTTTGAAGATGACAAGAATAAAAAATTAATGACAACATGATAAATCACAAACCTTTTTTGATTTTCTTTTTAGACTTCTTACGCTGAAGTAATGGAATGTCTTCTTCACTCTCACTGGGGGCACGTCGTTTTTTACCAATAGGCTCAGACTGTTTAAAGAGGAATAAGATTTATTTGGTGCCAGTAGTCAATAACTTGAGGAAATAAATGATAAAAATCAAATGATTACCGATGGTGAATCTTCATCACTTTCATCTTCAGGTGGGAGTTCTGCTAATGGCTCATCCTTAAACTGTGATAGAGAATAATCACATGATGAAGCTGTTGTGTTGAGTCCTCCAAAATCATTGCTTTCATCATTCATTTCTCGCTTGACATCAACTTGATGTATCTATTTTAATTCAATAACAAATTGTTTTAATAAACTGAAGTTTGAAGAAAAAAAAAAAACAAAAATATTGGTCTCTTAAATTAAATTCCATAGTATGTACCATTTCTCATATTTTAAGGTAATTACCTGCATGGGCTCATCCTTGATGTGAGAATCTTGATATTCTGTATCAGATTTGATTTTATTATGTTTTTCACTACTGCTTTTCTCTTTGCTTTTACTGGAGCTATAGAAAATTAATTTATTGTAATTTGGTCAATAAATACAGACGATGTAGACACCTTAGGCATACACATTTTAGTTTCATCAATAACTTGTATTTCTATTTATATGTATAATTTGCTTCACAAAAGCTTTATAACCTATTAAAAGCATTAGTTCTACATTTTATGCAAATTAAGCTATGATTTATAACTTAATTATTATTCTCTACATAATGTTTTTGTTTCCAGGTATGTAAATGAAGTTTAACCTATTGGTAATGACACAGACACCAAGAAATACAGAATCTAAATTTGTGATGAGACATTAACTTGAGCAAATTTCTAGAGCAATTCATTTCATTGCTAGCTGACATTTCCATTAAAAGAACTTCATCTCTTCTCTTCAATAGTTTCATTACACACATTACATTAAGTACACATAAAAATACTGAAATACACAGAACAATTTTGACAAAGTTGACATTTACAAATGACATGTATTTTTTTTTTATTTGATTAACTTTTATTGGATAACCTTAGAATGAGAAAGAAAAAAAAATGAGCCTATTGCTAGAAAATCTATCTAATAAGAGAGAAATAGAAATTATGCATTTAATAAATACATTATTTGCGACCAACCTGTTTTTGTCTTTCGAGCTTGAATTTTTGTCTTTATCACTGCGGTGTTTGTCACTTTTGTGGCGATCTTTTTCACGCTCTTTATCCTTGTCCTTTGACTTGTGATCTTTAGATGAACTCTTGTGATCTCGGTCTTTATTCTTAGATGTTGAAGAGGATGATTTTTTATCACTACTGCTGCTCTTGTGTTTGTCCCTTTCACGGTCACTTCTCTCCTTGTCCCTGTGCTTGTCTCTCTCGCTGCGGTGCTTGTCCTTGTCGCGATCTTTATCCTTGCTGCTGTGCTCTCGATCACCGCGCTCTTTATCTTTTTCGCTGCGGTCTTTGTCTTTACTGGAGGACTTGTGTGAGCTGCTGTGATTTTTACTAGATGAGTGCTTGTCTTTATCGCTATAAATTAAATACTTAAATAACAAACTCTATCAGATGAACAATGCAGAAGGCATGTTAACACAGAACCTTCTGGAAAAACTAACCTGCTGTGTTTGGACGAGCTCTTGTGGTTCCGATCTTTGTCTCGGTGCTTGTCCTTACTTGAACTGGATGACTTGTGGCTGGATCTGTGCTTCTCGGAGCTACTGTAGCCATTGTGAACACCGTTCACGTGTTCATTTTTATTACCATTTACCTTTCCCTGAGAACAATTTACGACATTTTAACGTTACCAAAATAATTGACATCAAATTGTCAATTTGTGGTAAAATATCGAAAGCGCTATGAAACACTATAATTAAGTCGATTTTTATTCCCGAAACTTTCCAAACCGACGCTTAGCTTTGGTTTGTTCGGACACTGTAGTTGACGCCATATTGGGACTTAGAAAATTTTCGCTTCGTGGAGACTTGTGTTCGCCAGTAAACAGCACAATTCAGATTATCGTATGGCATAAATGTAATATTAACTGATAGATATTGAATATACGAATCTATTTAATCACTTACTGATTCACAATCATTGTCGCTAGCGGGATTTTCGACACTCATTTTGCCTACGTATTACCGACCGACGTTGTACAAAAAGTACGATGTACGATTACTACATGAGTGAGGCCGATCAAGCGAACGCAAAATTCTCTAAGTGCTGAGAAGTGACGAATGCGCATGCGCCGTTCCTCCTAAGATTGTTGATAGCTTCAGGTGAATCGGTTCAACGTGCCTAATTGAGCGTTGTTCAGACTACTTTGTAGTTTTTTCCTCTATGGTAGTGTTGCAGCGTTCAAAACAGAATTTTATTTTCGTCTTGCGAGTTGCGGGACTAGAGGTCTGACAACGAAAGCTAACCAAGAAAAAAGACGGCAACCCTGGCTATACACTGCGTAAACGCAATTGATACTTTATATTATTCATTGCGAATTGACAATTAGGCATAGAGGAAAAATTTTAATCAATTAGGATTGACAGTCCTAAAATGTCTCCATTTTAGAATAATTCGTGGTCAGCTTTCGTTGGCCAAACTATAGTCTAGTGTAAGGCGAGAACATTTTCACGAAACACAAATTGATTTATTATACGTTGTTCTGATAGAGGCACAAAGTACTTTTATATCTATGGCGGCGGCGGCAAGCAAATATGTGGTGGAAACAAAGAGATTTAAGATGTCTTTGGGTGGAAAATATGTGTGGACGTATTAAAATTCTAGCTTTTTCTCGCGGCTTGGCACGCAACACGCATAAACAAGGTCTAACTTAAATGGTGTTGGACCTGAAAAGAGGCCTTTGTACATTAACGTTACGAACAATTTTTACTATGGGACCAAACCCAAAATCCAGAAAAAAATCAGCTGTTCCCTACATTTATGTTCGCATAACTCAAGCAGTCAACGAATTTATTTTCGTTCACTAGGGAACAGCTGATTTTTTTTCGCTATTTCAGGTTTGGTCTCATAGTAAAAGTTGCTCATAATAATGAGTACAATGGCCTCTTTTCACTCCAACACGATTTAAATTACAACTGGTAGGAGGTCGGAATTACCCCACGGGACTGTACTGTACTCCCGGGAACGAAAGTATGTCCTAACTCAGGCGATGGTCTACCCTATAGAGTATAGTAATGGTCTACTCGTGTACTAAAGTCCAAGTCCGTTCTGTCAATTGAGCCAAGCGTAAAAAAATAACGGATGAGAGTAAAGTCTCATAAGGGGACTACATGACCTAAAGCGCGGTCACTATCGGACTGCATAGAAAAGAAAGAGATGCGCGATGACACAACGCTGGTAATTTATTGCAAAATACATATGAAACAATCATCTATTGTTGATTTATCAAACACCAAACAAAAACCGTATACTAAAATTCGGGGAATTAAATTGTCTTTTATATGGTGAAAGTTTTTGAAAATACACCCGATAGTGTTTGCGTGATTATCGTTTTTATGTCCGCGGTAGACATTACTTTACAAATTAATTACACTATGTTAACAAAATATAATTGCAAATATTCACATATCAAATTACGAAGCAAATGGTCTAGTATAACATTTATTTTTTTCAAAGAAATCAGTCCGGTCGATTAGACATGATGTTGAATTTAAAATTATTAGAAATCGTATATCTGCGCCTTAAGACGGCGCACAGTGGGCTGAAATTCGCGTTTCATAGACATTCACCATTTTTTTTAAGTGTCGCTTTTTTTGCTTGGTAACGATTGGGAATACCTACTACATGCCTTATAAAATGAACTTTTAGGTTTATAATCGGAAACAGCGCACTCAGATTTTTTTTTCTTAAAAAATTGTATGGAGTCGGCATAATAAATGATGATATCTCCATTATCGCACAATTGCGCCTAATATCCTCTTAGGTTATTAATATATGAATTATTTTGGATTTTTTGACATACTCCATGCCAAGGTCAAACGAGCGCTTTTTTTTTAAATCTTTAAAAAAACAAACTATTTTTTTTTGTTTATTGTTTTGTTTTAACTAGTATCAAGCTTAACATGTATGTATATATGTTGGAGTATAGCAAAAACAAATCAATCCTACTTCAACACTATCGTCTATCTCATTCTAACTCATAAGTATTATTTATGTATCCGTGCCCGCCCTTAGCACTTGACCGAAATCCTTACTTTCTCACAGTGACTCTACTCCTCTATTAGCTTTGTGTGGGATCACACGTCTCACATAATATTAGTAAACACACCTTCCAATATATAAATAAAAGGATTAATAAACGTATTATTGAAATCCTTAGATTGGTCTTTCCTTTGGTGTTCCTCCATTAACCCTAACAATATAGACTAGACATTTACGCAAATTAATTGTGTTAAATACCTGTATTCTTTATTTTTTACCGGCAATCTGTATAATCCGGTATTTTATACAATACCTAGACAATGTATAGAATACCTAAAACGTGTAGGTAATGTATGAAATATTATTTATTTTATACTTTGCCTATGTATTCTATACAATACCTTCTGATAATATTTATATCATAGAAACCTTTACACATAACGACTTAAATTTGATGAACAACAAAGTAGTACAAATGGTGAGCTGATAAAGTAATTAACTAACGACTCTCAAAATCCCCAATTAAGTAAAATATTATTATTTAACAATACTTTAACTATCTACTGTCTTTTTGAATATCTGTTTGATAATTAGGTTTAAAATTACCATGTAATTGGTCATATTTGTCAAATATATAAATTTTAAACATCATTAGACATTTTTTGTGATTCTTTTGTGGTACTAGAAATACCCTAAAAACTAAATTTTAGTAGTTGTGCAATACAAATAATTATAAAAATTAATGACATCTCATTATAACCAAAAATATGATTTAAAAAATTTATATTAAAATGATTGCAATAAAAATATATGATAAAATTAATAAAACAATGAATATATTATTTTAAAATATTGCCTATTCTGAATCACTATCTTCAGAGTCGAACTCAGAGTCAGAACTTATTTGAGCAATATCCCTAAACTTGAATTCAGGTGTTTGTAGATTCAGCAGATCCAATGTTTCATCAAACAAAGGTTTCTTTTTTTTTGCATCCATCGTTGGTCTTACTGCTGAAATAAGCGGATCGGACGAAAGAAGAAGGAAATTGAAAATATCTTCATTGGAATTCACTCAGCTCTTCTTACGTGAGTGATGTTCTCTGAATCTTCTGAAGTCCTTGTTGCTTGCTTCTGAAGCTTCTTCAGATAAATTCCAATCGGTACTATTGCGTTATAAGCAATAATTTCGGCTCCATGAAGCAGTATCGTGTGCACTGTTGATGACATGTAGTACCAGTTGTACAATTCAACATATTTCTCAGCAGTTATGTACGCATATTCTTTAAATTTCGAAATATTGATGGGTTCTCCTGAAGTTATGGCTTGCAAAATTACACCAAAGCTTCGGATCAGATCTTTATCTAGTACTGTGATAGCCGCAGTCTTTTCCTGGTAATTCAAAGAATCGTCGTGCAGTGTTGCCGTCGTTAGTTGTGCCATAACCTTGTTTTACGACATCGATTAATAGGTTGAACTCCGTTTTGAACCTGGCTTGGATAGTTTTCTTTCTTGAATCCACTGCAGCTTTCTCACTATCCCCTCTAGCAGACCACTTCTTAATATTAATTTATATGCGATATGCAAAAGACATTCCATCATGTTTATGCGTGCATGTAGTGAAGAAAGTCCGAGCTCCATCAAGTCTTCTTCTGTTGATTTCTTTTTAACTTCTTCCAAGTTGTTCATCTCCGAAGGTTTCGTCAAACAAATGTAGCACGCTGCATTCGATCTTACGTTAGGAGAAAGGTATGTTTTTATTTTAGCATCTACTTACAAGACATAATTACTATTTCAGATTTAAGCTAATGAGTTTTTAAGCGAATTTCACTTTCTAATATGGCACTTAATTTTATTGATTTGCGTAAATGTCTAGTCTATACATCCATGTTAAGCTTAATATTAGTAAAAAAAATTGTTAAATTTTTAACTATTAAAAAAAAAACGCATGTTTGACCTTGGCATGGAGTATGTCAAAAAATCCAAAATAATTCATATATTAATAACCTAAGAGGATATTAGGCGCAATTGTGCGATAATGGAGATATCATCATTTATTATGCCGACTCCATACAAATTTTTCGAAAAAAAATCTGAGTGTGCTGTTTACGTTTATAAACCTGAAAGTTCATTATATATAGCATATAATAGGTATTATCTATCGTACCCAAGCCAAAAAAGCGTCACTTAAAAAAAATATTTGAATGTCTATGAAAATCGAATTTCAGCCCACAGTGCGGCGCGGCGGCGTCGACCATTCGCCGACCGCGCAGTGGCGCCCTCATCGTTTGTTTCGTTATTTTTTTAAAATTAGAATGATTATTTAAGTTGGCTCGCGCTTATTTTAAAGTCTCAAAAGTAATAATAATATAATAATAATATCCTTGGACATTTTCACACAACGCCATTAGCCGGATGCTTTGAGTTATTATCGATTATAATCCATAAGTAGCCATTAATAGCCTTGCAATGGATGATAACCCTGCTATTAATGTATTGTTGTAAAAATAAATGTTTTTTTTTTGTTTTATTGTAAAATCTGTGGGTGTGAACATAAATTAGGTGCGTCTACACAGTGTGATTCAATGTATTGTTATTTTTTTTTTCCACTTTTTAAATGTGAAAAAGTGTTAATAATAAAATAAATACAAATTTTTGAGGAAATTCAGTTTTGTTAATTTAGAGACCCAATATAACCATAATTACCTACTATTACTAAAAAAGACCGTCAAGTATAGTTATGGAAAGTGATTTCCACCTGGATTATTATTCGGAACCTTCTACGTTCTATGTTATGAGTTTCGTTTCCGCACTTAGTCCTTCAGTGGACCATTGTGCGTGGGCCATGGCGGCCGTCGGTGGTTATTCCAACCAGCCCACCTCCCTCCAGAAGCTGGTTAGGTCTCCTGGTCTTTTGAGAACATCTGTGTACGATTTGGGTGTCCCGAGGGTTTGTGACCTAATCTGGGTGACGCCTGTGCACTTGAAGAGCACATGCGCAATGGTTTCATCAGCCTCCATGCAAGCTCTGCACAGGGGGCTGTCCGTTATGCCTATTGTGTGGAAGTGTTTGTTTAGCGAGCAGTGTTCCGTGATGGTCCCCGTCACCAGGCGCAGGCCTTTCCTGTCCAATCGCAGTAAGCGACTGGTTAGCTTGCCATCCAAAGATGGCATAGCTTCCTTGGACCGCCTGCAGCCTGGTGACGACGTCCACCAGCTTTCTGCTTGTGTGTGGGTGTGCTCCTGTAGCCACCTGCGTAGTTGGTTGAAGGGGATGGGCACGATAGGTTCCGGTCCACAGACTGACATACTCGATGCCATTCTGGCCAGCTCGTCAGCTGCGTCGTTGCCTGGCGATCCACTGTGTCCTTTTATCCATTGTAGTGTCACTGTATTGCGGTTCAATACAGTTGCCTGTTCAAGCGCATTGTGACATTCTAGTATTAGGTTCCGCAGTCGGTCTTTGAACTGTCAGTGTAAATTCTCAGTTCTCTTTAAGCACTATGTTGTAGTGCTTTTGGAAGCAATATTGTTTCGGGGCTTTGTCGCAGGGTGATGCCATCATTGGCTGCCGTTTGATCGCATTTTCTTTTAAACGTATGTGTTTGACCCTAGAGTCTTTGCTCAGGGTTCCTGATGTAGAGAGCCTAAAGGCAGCCAAGGCCGCTTCTTCCCGCACTACGAGGTGTAGAGGCGGTAGTCCAAGCATGGCCTGTAGGGCAGCAGTGGGTGTAGTTCTCATGCAGCCGGTGATTGCCACACACGCGAAGAAGCGCGAAGCTTTTCAAGGTCTTTTTGGCAGCCGTTCGCCACGATAGCCCTTGTGGTGTCGTTTACAGTCACTTGTACTGCCCTCTGTTTGAGCATGTTGGTGATCCAGCCGCTCAGGGACAGGTCTATGTTGTGTCTGTCTAGAGCCGTGCTGATGCTTTTGAAGGTGGTTTTGTCAAAGGCGCCCTCGATGTCAATGAAGGAAGCCAGTGCAGAGCATTTGTGGTCCACTGCGCATTAAATTTTGGATACCACGTTATGCAGTGCGGATTCTGTTGATTTGCCTGTGGAGTACGCATGCTGTTGTTTGTGGAGTGGCTTTGCCCGAAGAGGCCCGTCTCGGATGTTTCGGAACCTTTCTCTCCAATATCAGAAATCGATGAAATATCCTGTGACAGTAATGAACCTGTACTTGTTAATAATACACCAGAAATAGATCCATTAACGTCCAATCCAATCGATGTACCAAACTTAGGAGATTTTGAAGAATCTAGTGTTTTTAGCAGTAAAAAGAAAACAAAAAAATAAATAAAAAAAAACAACTAAAAACGAAAACAAAAAAAGAAAAATTACCAAAAATCGTTGTAAATGACTGATTAAGAATTAAAAAAAAAGTTAAACTAAGTACCTACATAAAAATCGAATTACCAAAAATCAATGTAAATAGCTGATTGATATTTTTTAAATGGGCCAGATTTGTTTTAATTGCACATGAATTTAATACAAAGAATGATGATGAAAATTATTAAGTCTAATCTGACAGTCCTAAGCCTGAAAACCATAAAGGGAAATTTTCAAGCACTATAATAACATTAACAGCAGGGTTATCATCCATAATTGGCTATTAATTGCTTTTAATCGATTATTATCCAAATGATATTAACCGGATTATTAGCATTACCCAACACTAGTCCCAAGCTAAGCAACCTAATGCTTGTGTTATGGTAACGAGATGGCTGATAAACTACTTATATATATTTTTTTTTTGTAAATACATACATATTATAGATAAAACACCCAGACCCGGAACAAATACTTGTAGGTCGTACAAATATTTGTTCCGTGCGGGAATCGAACCCGCGACATGCTGCGCAGCAGTCAATCGCTCAACCACTGCGCCAACTGTGTCAAAGTAAGTAAGTAGTTACTGTTATATTCAATCCAAAGTAGTTTCGTTTTATTTGATAAAATGTAGTAAACGATGTAGGAAACTAACATCCAGTAGGTACCTATTCAATGTGGAAATTATATAATTTCTCGTTTCGATTCACGAAGCTTCGCCCCCTGTTTTACACAACTTTTCACCCCGTAGGGTGGAAAGTCGTGGCCCGTAGGCGTTACGCCATCATCCAAATGTAACGATATTAACGCGTAGTCTCGGGTTCGTTCCCCAGGTCAGGCTGGCTTAGTATTGGGTTTTCCGTCGGAAATCTTGCTGGTTATGTACAGACGTCAGCACATCAACCTACCCGAAACTGTCAGATTTTCCCAATCAACTTTGAACCTTGTGCTTTAGCGATAAAGTTGAAAATCTATCAAAGAAATTTGACAGATTGTAGTAGCTTAATGCGCTGGCGTCTGTACTATGGAAGAGCGGAGTCTGTGGTTATATTTTTAAATATTTCTTAAAAGATAAAAATAAGTATAAAAAAACATTTAAAAATATAAAAACATTTGCGATCCGCCGGTGTCGGGAGCAGGGTCCAAGCTACCGGTGGTTAGGGCTCCAGAGACAGGAACCTCCTCACAATGCGAGCCGTATTGAGGAGTACTGCCTTCTGAATCAGGCCCTTGATCCAACCCGCAACCGCCTAAAACGAGAGAAATAGAAGCGCCCGTGAAGCTCCTTGCTTTACCATATCTTCTGGCGGTCATCGGTAGTAAGTACTACAGGTTTACGCCAGCTCTCTTTAGCCATGGAGAGCGGGGTGAGCCCCTTGTCCACTGCAACCACATCACGGTGCATACCCACTTCAGCTTTTAAAAAATATTCCCTGAGACTGCACACCTCGCGGTTGTGGAGTGTCTTCCCATTTAAAAAGCCTCGACCCCCGCACTTCCGCGGGATATATAGTCTCATTACCGATGATCGTGGGTGATGCATCCGGTTTACAGTCAACAGTGTACGGACCCTTCTATCCAGGGCGTCAAATTCGGTCTGAGTTCATTTAAGTATGCCGAAAGAGTACATCAAAAACGGCATGACCCAACCGTTGAAGGCGCGCACCTTATTTCTGCCCGAAAGAAGACTAATTAATACCTTCTTCAGGCGACAAAAGAAGCGCTCCTTCAACGATTGCTTCATGTCAGTATCGTTGATGCCTAACGCTTCGGACATACCCAAATACTTATAGCTTTCGGATGAAGAGAGGGATCTGAGGTGTATGGAATCCAAGAGTTGAATTCCCTCAGATGCCACAATCTCCCCTCTCTTTACATGCATGACTACACATTTGTCCACACCAAATTCCATGGCGCTACTGAAAGTTTCAGTTACCTTTAGTAGCTCCATCAGACGCAATTTGTTGGGGGCAAAGAGTTTCAAATCATCCATGTAGAGGAGGTGAGATATGACCTGACCACCTCTCTTCAACCGATAGCCTAGACCTGAAACCTCCAGTAGTATGCTTAGAGGATTCAGGGCTAAGCAGAACCAAAGTGGACTCAAACTGTCGCCCTGAAATATTCCCCATTTAATCCATACATCTTCATCATTCCCCTGGACCTGTCGACACCCTGGATAACGAAGGACTGTCATTGTCCCATACACGACTCAAGAAAGGTGCGTAGAGTTGCATCTATCCTGCACAACTCCAGCACCCTCATGAGCCATGTATGTGGCACCGAGTCGTAGGCCTTCTTGTAATCTATCCAACATGTCGACAGATCCCTGCGGGAACGACGAACCTGTTGGCTAATGGCCATGTCTATGAGGAGTAGCTCCTTAGTACCGCGGGACCCATTCCTACATCCATTTTGAGAGGCAGACATAATCGAATTACTGTAAATGTGTATTAATTTTCGCTCTCAAAATGGATGTAAGAAGTTTATAAACCGTCGACAAACACGTGATCGGTCTATAATTCTTGGGTTCCGCGGGACGACTTATGGAGCAGGTGGGTAACGCCTGTTGTTAGAAACTGCGGTAGCGAACCAGACTCTAAAGATGACTGGAACTGAGATGCCAGGCAAGTGTGTGAAATTATTATTTGTGTGTATTTTTATTATTATGGTAATAAACATAACTGGCGAAATGTGGGTGTACTGCAGGTACTAGATAGGTACACCTAGCTCTGCCTAACCTTTCTAGAAATACAGGCGTGATGTTATGTTGTATTACATCTCGCCATCATATATAAGTTCCCATTAAAATATGATGGACAAACTTTTATAAACCATTCAGACGAGTCGTTCCCGCTGGCTAATACCCGTGGTTAACACTATTAAGGCCTGAGTTCAAATTTCCTAAGGAAATTTTACATAAATCAACTGTTTAAATACCTAACCGATGGTTTGAATGTTGGTGAACTCAGGCCTAACTACTGGGAATGATGCGTTCTATTGTTTAACAGTGTTGACGAACGCTACATTTTTTTCCCAATAGTTAATGCCCTCGTCTCGCGTAATAGTTCAGGAGTCAGGTCTTGAGGCACCAAAAGGTTTTTATTTTATCGAAATCATTATTAATTTGGTGCCTCAAGTTTAATTAAAGCACTTTCAAGAATATTAGATATTTAATATTTCTTTTTACTTTTCTTTAACCTGATTCCTGAACTATACAACTAAAATAATCTTTATCTTTTATACGCGTGACGAGTGTATTAAGAGTCCTATTACAAATCGCAAATAAACGTATAATTTTCTTTCTTTCTTCTTTCTTTAAATGTTCGCTTAGCGCGAACGCGCGCTTGTGTTCGTTTGCAATACACGAAGTTACGTTAGTGTGCGTTGGGAGTACAACTATAGTCCGCGAAACAATTTTGATACCAGTCTGAGTAGGATGATAGCTTTTTTATTAATCCAGAGTCTGAACTGAACACTACTAGACAGGTAATCAGGGGTGAGTATAAATCAAAACACTCAAAAAGAGTCCACAAATTAAAAATGTAGGTACCTAATTATAAAGTTTGAGAAAAAAAAATACAAAAAGATCTCTCGTAATGGCATTTAACGTGTTTTTTTTTCCTTTGAACAGAACAGAACTGGAAAGCATACATTTTTCTGATGCTGTAGAAGCCTCTTGGTTCAAAAAAAAAATACGTAAGTAGTTACTGGTCATAAATCGAATGCATTAATCAACTAGTAATTATTAACATCTTCATGAATTACGTCACATAATCCCGACATAGAATACAGAAGACACACTCCTTTATAGTCATGTTTAGAAAAGACAAAAATATACCTACACAAAATGTTCACAATCAGAAAGTAGAACAGGAGGCCTACCATGATCTATTTAAAAACGATTCAAATGCAAGACATTTCAGTTTAGGTTCTTAAACAGCATCGCTCACAGTCGTACCATGACAACCAATACGCTCAGCGGCATTTGGATCGTTGAAAGTGAATGAGCGTTAATAGCTCGTGGTAGGTATCCAGATGGCACGGCCTAAATTGAATCGTTAAACTGACATCATGGTACGAATTAGAAGAACAGTTCAGTTTAGGTCCTAAAGTGGATCGCGTTAAGAGCTCGTGGTAGGTATCCAGTAGGCATTTCTTATAACTACTTCTTTTGTATTTTTTTATAGCGTTACTAAATAATTACAAATATCATTAAAACAAAACCTTTTTTTACGAAAATCTTTTCTATTACGAAAATAAATTACGATATTTTTGACCTTGAGCATAGAGTGGGCCCGGCTAGGTAATATACGGGTAGCTAGGTACCTACTTTAGCTGATCTAGAGTAGACGATTCTTTCACTCTTGGTTCTACTATCATATTTTTACTTTCTGTAGATGTTTCAGAATTATTATGGTTATGTGTCCTGGAAAAGAAAATACTGATTTATGTTTGTTTTAGTATAAAATGTATATTTTAGGTAGGAACTTAAGGTTTGTTTGTGGTTTGGTTTGTTCTGTAATACGGTTTAAATTAATAACATCGTGTTTGCATCTACCTTTTTAGTGACATTTTAACTTGTAATGCTGTCTGTAAGCGGGCATAATTGTGTCTCTTCCTTTTTTTATGCAGGCGTATAGTGGTGTTTTCCGACCCTTACCTACCATAAATAAAAGATAAAAATTAAAGTCTAATATGTACGTATGTACTAATATTGATTACCTTTAAGACGCACTCGTACTAAAACTTTTTTACAAAAATAAAAAAACAACAGATTCCAAAAAAAAAAAATTGTATGTATCACTTTTTTGTTGTACCTATCTACCCCACACAAATTCATATAACACTACTTGCTATATAAATATCAGTGACAGGAAGCTATTGAACACATCTGCCTACCCCTTTAAAGGGTACAGGCGTGATGTTATGTTGTGTGATTGCGTAAACAATGAATACATATGCGATAGCAGGAATCGCGGTTGATTTGCTGGAATTTATTGAAGAGTTACCTTGTCTGTCTACGTAACTCATGATCAGATCTGTACAAAATTTAAATGGGACTATTTCGGAATACACTTTTTCGAACAAAAAAAAATCATGCAAATCCGTCTAAATATAACGGAGTTATGCCCGAACATACATTAAAAAAAAAAACATTAACATCCGAATTAAGAACCTCCTCCTTTTTAGAAGTCTGTTAAAAAATAATACATTTAATATTATGATGTGAAAAAAAATCTTATTGGATCAAATTATTTCGATCGGCGTACACGAGTCGATAATAATAGCGATCTCCGGACGATTGCGCGCGAAAATTTCATGTACAGGTCCTACCTCGATAAGCGCTCGCGCGAGACTGAGGAGCGCGCTTTCTTTCCCTATTGGCATCTCGTAGTTGACCTTTAGAGGTCGTGACTACTTAACCGGACTATCCTGTGGCTGCCTTAAGTGAAACTCAAAGCCTCCAGCCAGGGGCATTAATCTAACTACGTTATGCTAAGCGACTACGCACTAAGGGCACCCCCTGTGGGGTACGAACCTCGGCTTAGGGCGTCGCTGGAGAGGACAGCAAGAAGGGACAGGCTGGATCACTGTTATATTATTTAAGCTTGATGGAGCCGGCATTTCCTATCTGACTACTCTGAGAAGAAATGCCGAAACAAACTCAGAGGTCACGGTCGGGGATTTAAAGCTACTGGCTCAGCTGCGGCGCGGGCTGGCTCTGTATCGGGCAAGGGTCGGGGGGGTGAGTTTACTTGGGGACGTCGCGAGGGGCCTCGTCGGCGAGGTCGGAATGTCGGTCTTTTGTTTTTGTGAACTGTACTAGTGGATTTGTTGCTCTCCTGGAGGAGAGTTATTGGGTCGTCGGGGTCGGATAAGGCATGCTTTGGACGGCGAGCCTTACTAATATTTGAGGGGGAGTAGCTGGCGGCCTGGACAACCAGAGGGTTGCGGTGGTTGGCGGCGGAATCGAAGAAACGCTTTGAGAGGCGTTTCATGAAATGCTTGATAGTGGGGATTCTGAGGTCTACATGGAGGATCTCGTTTCGGACGAACCAAGGGGAACCCGTAGCCTTTCGAAGGAACCGGTTTTGGAGGAGCGCGCTGAATCGACGTAGAATATATAGTACTTTAATTTTATTTATTGTAATTTTTTCTTATAATATTGACAAACGAAAACTAATAAAACGTATTCATTATAGATCGAAGTTTTATATCATATTAGTTTATTTGATAAAATTGTGTTTATTTGGAATATAATGGACGCTGAATCAAGACATTTATGGCTTAAATTAGGCTTTCTTTTCGATTTTTTTAGTGAAAACTCAAGGAATTTAAAGAAATTCTAGAATTCCAATAAACAAGTAAAACATTCAACTTATTTTTTAGTAATTTTAGCTTTTATGAGAATTGAATGTAACAATGTGAATTTGAGCGTCAAAGTTCCATCGCCGACGGTTTTTCTTGCAAACGGAGTTCGTAAAATATTTATAGTAAATTACACGAAAAGAAAAATTAAAATGTGTAACTCCAACTTACAAGAAAGAGAATGTTACTATCGTTATTCATAATCAAAAAAATTAAATATGTTACTGCTGCTGAAAATTACAGCGTCAAAAATCATGAATTTGCGTAAAAAATGTAATAGGACTCTTAAGTAAGTATTGGGAAAAAAATGTCGCGTTCGTCAACACTGATCATTCGTGTTAACCACGGAGTATTAACCAGCGGGAATTAACCATTCAGACCACCAAAATAAGGGCAATGGTAAAAAAAAATATAAGAAAAACGCATTATATACCTAGGTACTTTCAAGAAAAATAATCAGCTAACGAAAATACACTAATGATACAAAACTATTTTACTAACTATACTATATTATTATTGGTCAAAATGAAATCACTTTAATCAGTATTTTTTTTTGCTTGGATATCTTTGGTTAGACATACTGAGCGCTATGTTAAAATTTGTCCATCTATTTTAATGGGACCCTGTATTATAGGTATGTCTGAGAAAAGTTGTTTTCTTTGTTTGATATTGTAGGCCCGCATGGATTTAGAAATATGACTGCATTTTATGGATTACAATTCATTTGATATCTGTTCCCCGTTCAGGTATTCTGCTTCTCTTCTTACTTTTCACAATTCTTAACATTTTAACCGCCCGACTTCATAACAGACGACGTGCCCCCAGCGCCCGAAAAAAAAGGAAACAAAAAAAAATACCTGATAGAATACAGCGTAATTACCTAAATAAAAAAGCAGATTAAACTATGTCACTCAGGCTGGCTGGACAAATCTTCAAAATAACTCGCATTTAACTAGGTTAACAGGGCATTTTATGTGACGGCTAAACACCCTTATTTCAGAATTTGTGACGCAACAGAATCTTAGATAATCGATCGAAAACGTGTCCAGCCATCTTGAAAAACCACTTTTCGCTGGTCTCTCAATCTCGGTAACGGAAGTGATTTTGACAACATTTTGCTTATCAACAGGCGTCACATAAATTTGTGACAGGCATCGAGCTAAAAGTTTTGTGATACTTACAGCGGTTTAGTAGAAAAATGCAAAAATCTGTGTCCAGCCATCTTGATTTTACGTATAAAACTTTTGGCTGGCACTTCCGAATCTCAATAACGGGAGCGTTTTCGAATATGGTTCCTTTACTAACATTTAGTGACGCAATTTGTGACAGTAATAAAGTTTGATTTATGGCGTCACATGTAGGGGTTTACGAGAAATCAATAAAAACTTAATGTCCAGCCAACCTGAGCTCAAGCTGGCTGGACACATGTATCTCCGCTGCGTGATGATCTACGGCCTTCGAAATATGTTCAAATTTTTGTGACGGGGACGATAATGATTTACTGAATTTGTGACGGAGAAACTTTGAGGAGTTTCAAAGATATTGATCATTTAAGTTTTCCCGTACAAACATCCATTAATATTGTGAGGTGACCATCATTTTTACATAAATAAAGGATTTTTTTTTATCGACTAATGGGCCGGTAGCAGCCACGCCTGCTTTGTATTTGATTTTCATAGATGGCGCTGAGAAAACATCGTTCTTAAGAACAATGCTTCATCGATGTTACCAGTTTCAACATCGATGTTTATGAACGATACTTACATCGATGCGGCCATTTATTTAATTTCAACTACAGATAACTTATTAGAATCGTGGATTCTTATTGGTTTTTTGGCATAAAAATACCACAGCCAATTACTCTACTAAAGAAAATAGAATGACAGCGATACTCCCATAGACAAAATTACTAAAAATAAAATTGTGCAGACCGTATCGCGCTCGCTGTCACGGTTTATATATTTGATTAAAATGACGACCACCGACTTCATTTGCGCTTCAAACACTTAGGGCGGCGTTAAAAACAACGTTGTGGTACAAGGCGGGGGTTACTGAAGCGCAAATGGAGTTGATTGTCGTCATTTGAAACGCTTAATAAAAAGTACAAATCAATAAATGTGATTTTATTTACAGCAAACATTATTTTTTCATTTAAATACCTTCGAGCATTAGTTATCCTGACACAATATCTACCTATGTACTTACCATGAAAAACACCAATACCTACCTACTAAAAAGAGTAGGTATCTGCATGTAAATAAGCAATAACATCAAAAAATTACCCCTCCCCCCCTTCCTCACTTCTACACTTTTGTCTTCTATCGATTTAAGGAGGAAGCGCTAAAGTAGCCCGCGAAATTCAAATTTTCTTACGTTTTTTGCAATTTGCTGGTCAGTATTAAGTTGTACGATGATTAAAATATGATTCGCGGCCGTAACAAAATGTATTTACAGAATTATAATCTCTAATTCATCAACACCTTAGTGTGTCTATGACTATTTCATGAAATCTTCACATTTGGGGATTATACTAAGTTAACAAGTTGTATTACTGATTGTAATGATTATAATTCTGTAAATACATATTTGTTACGACCGCGAATCATATTTGAATCAACGTACCACTTAATACTGACCAGCAAATTGCAAAAAACGTAAGAAAATTTGAATTTCGCGGGCTACTTTAGCGCTTCCTCCTTAAATACCTACGGTTGTTCGTATTAATATCACCAAAACACGGATTTTCATCCATTAAAGAAAACACCTTAAAACATACTTAGTCCTACATAAAACCATTATTGGTAACCCTACTGCAGTGTTTGTATGGGAAGATTTAAATGATCAATATCTTTGAAACTACTCAAAGTTTCTCCGTCACAAATTCAGTAAATCATTATCGTCCCCGTCACAAAAATTTGAACATATTTCGAAGGCCGTAGATCATCACGCAGCGGAGATACATGTGTCCAGCCAGCTTGAGCTCAGGTTGGCTGGACATTAAGTTTTTATTGATTTCTCGTAAACCCTTACATGTGACGCCATAAATCAAACGTTATTACTGTCACAAATTGCGTCACTAAATGTTAGTAAAGGAACCATATTCGAAAACGCTCCCGTTATTGAGATTCGGAAGTGCCAGCCAAAAGTTTTATACGTAAAATCAAGATGGCTGGACACAGATTTTTGCATTTTTCCACTAAACCGCTGTACGTATCACAAAACTTTTAGCTCGATGCCTGTCACAAATTTATGTGACGCCCGTTGATAAGCAAAATGTCGTCAAAATCACTTCCGTTACCGAGATTGAGAGACCAGCGAAAAGTGGTTT
Organism: Gortyna flavago; assembly: GCA_963669345.1. Classification (NCBI taxonomy): domain Eukaryota; kingdom Metazoa; phylum Arthropoda; class Insecta; order Lepidoptera; family Noctuidae; genus Gortyna; species Gortyna flavago. Next base: position 6,433,149 of record OY770128.1, on the reverse strand, counting down.
ATCAAGATGGCTGGACACGTTTTCGATCGATTATCTAAGATTCTGTTGCGTCACAAATTCTGATATAAGGGTGTTTAGCCGTCACATAAAATGCCCTATTGACCTAGTTAAATGCGAGTTATTTTGAAGATTTGTCCAGCCAGCCTGAGTGACATATTAAACTAGCTGTGGTATCTTGTCGTAAATGACGAAATGGCGAAATGGACCCGAAAATATTTGTCGGATTAATCCGACGTAAGCGGTTAAAAGGGTAAACCTGTTTAATCTCTGCACTGTATACTGTTATTGGGTATATTTCAGTATAGATTATTCCTGGTTTTAATGTACTACCTATTCAACATGAGTCATAGGACTTTTATAACATTTACTGACATACCAAATCATTTTGTTAGCAAAGACGCATGGATTTAATACCAGATTCTCCAGACGTTGTCTCTCTCTTAGTCCTATGTGAATGTTACAAAAGACATTTTGGTGCAGAATTTATTATGGAATAAACTTGTTGAACCATCAATTCATGTAAACCCAATATAATAGCATAAAACTAATTCACGGGACATTATACCTACTGCAATTTTTTTTCGCACATTCTTTTTTTAAGGTTTTTTCACACAGCATTGCCACTATTGTAATGAACATAAGTGAAACTTTTCCTAGTTTGGTTTTAATTGTTCTTATATTCCTGGGCAATTTAAAAAAATATCCTCTACATATTTTTACACCATTAATTTTAAATCATTTGCGTAAATTAATAACACTATATACTTAGTACTAGCACACAATTATTAAATAATATAGAAAAACCACTTAGTAAGTCATAAGGGCGCATGAAATGCGATGTCTGTCAATCCCAGGCCCTAAGCCTGAAATTACATCTTTATGGCAAAATACTGATATTGGTTTAAGGATGTATTTTCAAGAGATAGACATATGGTAAATAGGCGTATGCTGTTTGCATAGTGTACCAAGTTTGTTTTTCTCATGTAGTTTTCCATTTCATTTAGAATTTCTAATAAATATTGACATGGTAAAATATTCAATTAAGTAGCAAATTTTTGTTTGTAGATTGCCTTTCTTCTTTCGGTTTTGAATATACAGGCTTTCCATTTGAATCCCAGGTGCTTTTCAGTTTTCTAAAGGCAAAAGCCATGTATACAGCTAAAAAAATAAAAAGGGTATATAATATTAGCATGTCATAAAGTTTATTCAACTTTATTAACCTTTTGACTGCCACATGTCAAAAAACCAAAAACGTGCCCTCGGCATCAAAGTCTGTCATGTAGTCAAACCGAAGCGTGCTGGGCACATTTTGGTTTGTCATCTATACATGACTGTGGCGGTCAAAGGGTTAAATGAATACTTACTGGCAACTTCCCATTCACATGAACTCATTGTGCCAACTCTGTCTCGCTCAGTCTTGTTATCCTTGCTCTCCCAGAACTGTTTAGCATGTTCATACTCTGCCTCATCAGCAATAAGCTCTTTCCCCGGAGGTGGAGGATAACTTTCAAAGCATACAATTCTCTGCAATAGTTGTCTGTACTTTTCTGAGTGATCTTTGAAGTAATCTGCAAATCTTGCTTTGTATACTAATTCCAAACCAAAGTCAGAAGCAAGCTTAGTAAATAATTTAAAATTCACTAAAAATTCAGGGCAATCTACAACTCCCTCAAGATGAAAATCATACTTTCCACCAAAGAGTGGATAGCCTTTTTCAACATCAAACAGTAATTTTATGTTATAAATTCTATTTCCAAATGAGCCATCAGGAGATTTTTGTCCTCGCGACACAATTTCATTTGCATCAGGAATAGTTCCAAAAAAATAGCCACCTGGTTTTAAACACTCAGATATGTTGGTAAGCATCCGCTTCGCCTGAGCTAAGCTTTCAAAGCTATAATGCAAGCCAAATTGGCAGCTTACAATGTCGAAACTGATAGAGGGGTCTTTATATTTATCTCTCAGTGTCTCTTTAGAGCAATCTGCTGCAATGAATTCAGCAGAAAAAAGTCGACTACCCCGAGAACGAGAACGAAGATCGTCATATCTTGTCTGACACTGCTGCACTGATACTTCAGCAATATCAGCAAAAACAACATGTTCTACTCTGGCTTTTTGCCATTTACTTAAATCGCCACCTTTTCCACAGCATATATCCAATACTCTCAAGGATCTACCATAATCCTTTTCTCGAATTTTGTCCGTGTACTCTTGTATCAGTACACTTTTGACCCAATTATTAAAATTTCTGAGGTAATATATGGGCGAATTGAATCTTTCTTTCAATCCTTTCTCCTCCAAGTGGTTATAGTGGGCTGCCACCACAGAACTGTGTTCTTCAGTATCATATTTCTTTTTTGCTAAGATGTTACTATCGTCATCCTGATCAGCATGACGTTTTCTTACAACTATATTAGTCTGCTCTTCGTTAACTTTAGGATGATCACCGTTCTTTTCTTCTGAATTTTGGGAAGTACACGACATATTCTGTGATATAATTGGATACTTGTGAAATTTAAATAATCATTACCTTTTAATTAGCGTGATTCACTTTAATCTTATATTAGATGATTCGTAAAAATCCAATTAAAACAAATACACGGATTGAATTGACGCACGTCACGATTTCTGAGCATAAGCAAATAAGCACAGAGCATGTAACCTTGTAGCAATACAAACCGATATATTACTTTACTCTATGAATACAAAGTACTCTTTGGCTGAAGCTGATGCTGAGCATTTTCTGATTTTTTTTTTTTTTTTATATTTTGTGGCTATGCCACTGGCTTGGTTACAAGACCTTTAAGCCAAGTCTTTATTTTAAAAGTCTTAATTTGAAAAAATTGAGTTTATACACTTATAATAATAATAATTTTTTTTTAATATTTTTTTTTTTTTTTTTTTTTTTTCCCCACTACACACTTCCACAACTGTTTTTAATGAATTTAAAAATCGGCACAAAACACTGTTTAATTTTTAGAATATCATTCAGGCGGCGGGAGGAATTATTTGGTAAGATATCACTCAATTCACTGGCAAGTATTAGTCTTTCAATTGCAAAATTTTGACAGTTCAAAACCAGGTGTTCAGCGTCAGCTTGCGGTGTATTACAGAATTTACAAGAATCACTTGATATTATGCCCAAACGGGATAAGTGGGCTGGTGTGGTGGTATGGCCAAAGCGAAGCCTGTTAATCGTAGTAATGAAGTGCCGGCTGGCTGACTCCAGGTCGTCGTACCAGGGCTCTGTTGGTAAGTCGGTTTGGATACTTCCGTACCATTTTCCTTTTTGCTCTTGGTCTTTCTTCCACATTTGAACCCAAAGATTTTTCAGTTCTTCGTTTATCGAGCTATAATAATCAGTGTGCGGTACACTAGTTACGTGTTGAAGCATTTTCTGAGACTTGAGAGCAGTGTTGCCAGTGCCCTTTTGTCAAAAGTAACATAACATAAGTCAAAAAGTAACATTTTGATGACAAAAGTAACATTAATTTTATTTTTACCGAATCTTAAATTTTGTTTAAATAGCTCAAAAAACAGTTTTTTTTATGTAAGTACCAAAATTTTGGATCGGCTGAAAAAAATACATTTTCAAATAAAATATCTAATTATTGCTTAATCTGTTAATTTAAACACAAAGTCATAATTAAACATACCCGTTTAATAATCACCACATAGAACTTACAATCTAGAACTCTCTTTCTCTCTCTCTCTTTTTTAATAAAAAAATATTCTCGTTCAGCAAGTGCGCGAAACGGCGAAAGAGATAAAATCATCGGTACGCATGGCTTGTACAGACGCCAGCACATCAACCTACCCGAAACTGTCAAATTTTTCCATTCAACTTTGATAGATTATGCATTCAGTAACTATTAACAAATATAAAACAGTAAGCAATGATTTTATTAATAATTAAAATTTACCTGATTTCTAATAAACTTGCTTTGTAAACTTCAACTTTCTGTCTAACCTGGAAATCTGGAATAATTATTTTTCTGAATCTTGTTTTGAAGATAATTGAGAACTACACGGAAGACAAGGCGGTATGGTCGAAAGACTATAGCCTGCCCTTTGGGCGAATTAAAAAAAAAATAATTGAGAAGTGAAGAATTTGTTTTTTTTTTACAGAAAAATGGTTGTATGTATTTTATCGGGATTTAAACAAATTACTATTTTCTCATTTTCATTTTATAAAACGTGGTACCTAATATTGAAAATGCATATTTTCAGAAAAGAGTGTCATTGGAGCAGCGGCAGATGCTCCTTGCATTCATGCAAGGGCATGAGGACCTTGCCCGGAGCCGTGTTTTCACACTTATTGCTTAGATTATTCTTTTTTAAACAATATTTTGTTATTCGATAACACTTCCGACAGCAAATACCTGTCGGAAGAATTGATGTCTTCATACCGTATTTGAACTGTCAAAATTGTACGGTTACGGATTTGTGAATAGCGATTATAGGATTTCGTCGATAACATTGACATTCGATACGGTACCAAACCGTGTCGTAGCTTTGCAGGTTTGGTCCCATAGTAAAAGTTGTTCATAATGATGAGTACAATCTCCCATTTCGATTTGTCGCATGTATTCAATTTCATCCTGTATAAAATGAATCGCTAAATGTGTTGCTAAGCGCAAATCTCGAGAGCAGCTGAACCAATTTCGCTAATTCTTTTCATAATATACCATAATATACCTTCTCTTTTTATAATATACCTTGAAGTAAGTACGAGGACGGTTCTTACGGAGAAAAAAATTAAAAAAATTGCCTGCGCGTTAAAAAAGGAACGGGTAAAATTGCTTATGCGGGTGAAACCGCGGGGCGCAGCTAGTATATCATAAAATTAAATAGTATTAATGACACACACCGTAGAGACTGGTAGAAAGAAACCCCTTAGTTATTGTTCTGAGTAGAAACCATTGCGATAGAAGCATGGAGACGCCCTATTCTACTATAGAAATAATAGTTATACAAATATCTATCATATCGACACACGTGTCAAAAAGCGTTCTGTTTGTTTTTAATTAATCAAGAGCTGCTTAAGAAAAGAGAGACATCTAAATGTTTGTCAAGTACTTTGAGACCCTATGGCGTTCGGGGACTTTGGGTCACGTATTGTGTTTGTAATTGCCGAGCGTCGTAGTAAAATTAATAGTTTTATTAGTTGCTTAATGTTGGCAACACTTTTGTGTGACGTCAATATCATGTCTATGCGTGACGGGCCGCCATGTTGAGTGCCGAGTTTTAAAAAGAATGGTTCTGTGGTAGATAATGCTGTGAAACGGTTGATTGCTCAAAATATTTTTGTTGTTTTCGAGAGTATAAACTAGATGTTTTGTTGTCCATTAATAGAAAAATCATGCCTTCGTGAAAAACAGTGCGGTGCGAGAAAAAACAAAAAGAACCCCATGAAAGGCGGCCATCTTTAGTGCCCGATTTGTGTAGGTATACACGCTAATTTTGTAGGTATGCCCAGTCCTTGTAGAAACACACACCGACTGACAGCACTTTTTAAATTCAGTTTTCCATGTTTTCTCATTCTGTGATCTGGAACCCAGCCTTTTAAGGCAAAATCGCCAGGATAGCCCGCGAAATTTAGTTTTTCATACGTTTTTTGCAATAAGCAGGTCAGTGTCAGGTTGTATGAACAAAATATGATTCGCGACCGTAACAAGTACGTATTTAAGGAATTATAATAATGAAAATCATCAATACAACACTCTACATTCATATACCTTTTGATTGATATTCATGAAATAAGTCATTTAATACGGCTGGCACTTCCGCCTTAAATTGACAAAAGAAATTCTCTCTGAGGCGGGGTACCTATTTACAATCTTCGAGCTCGCGTTAGGGTCAGTTCACATAGCATTTATAGGCCTTATCTGCTACTCAAAAAAGTACACAATTCAGTGAGGTGGTGTCTACTACGTCGAGCCACGCCGTGCGGCGCCGCCCGCGGGCCGCGCGGCCCGCGTCACTGAATTGTGTGCCTTTTTGTGTAGTAGATAAGGTCTATAAATGTATTGCTATCTTGACAACTGCGCGCCGCGTCGCGTCGCGGTGTGTACTGACCCTTACTGGCTATTTAAAAGGTTACATGGCTCTGTGGCTATTGCATCTTAGCTATGTACGTACAGAGGCCAGCACATCAAGCTACCCTAATCTGTCAAATTTCTTTGATAGATTTTCAACTTTACCACAAAGGTATATGGTTCATATTCAATTGGGAAAATTTGACAGATTGGAGTAGGTTGATGTGCTGGCCTCTGTACATACATACATACCTACTCTTTATTCGTAAACTTTTTTGCATAAATCGACAAATACAACTATTACTGTATGAATTAGTCAAAAGCACTGACCTGTATTACCTACGAGGGTCATTCAATAAATACTTAGTCTACAAAAAGTAAACGAAAATTTTGGAAAAGTGGCAATTTATTTTTCAACATAGTCTCCTTTTAGTTCGATACACTTAGCCCAGCGATGCTCCAACTTTTTTAACCCGTCCGAAAAATAGTTTTTGTCAAACTCTGCAAAATAGGCCTCCGTGGCGGCGATGACCTCCTCATTTGATCTAGTAGTATTATATCTATTCCCGGCGAGTGATTTTTTCAGATTAGGAAACAGAAAGAAGTCACGAGGGGCCAAATCTGGAGAATACGGTGGATGGGGCAGCAATTCGTAGCGTAATTCGACCAATTTGGCCATGGCAACGGCAGACGTGTGAACCGGTGCGTTGTCGTGGTGAAACAGCACTTTTCTTAAATTCGGCGTCGAATCGGCCCAATAAATCGGCATAGTAAAGCCCTGTAATTGTTTTACCCTTCTCGAGGTAATCGATGTAGATCACACCTTGTGAATCCCAGAAAACGGTAGCCATAACTTTTCCGGCCGATTTTACAGTTTTCGCCTTCTTTGGAGCACGTTCCCCGGTCTGGATCCATTGTTTTGATTGCTCCTTGGTCTCTGGTGTGTACCAGTGGATCCAGGTTTCATCGACGGTCACAAAACGACGCAAAAACTCCGCTGGATTCCGCTTAAACAGCGCCAAACACGTCTCCGATGTGGTCTCACGGTTGCGCTTGTTTTCTGGTGTGAGTAAACGCGGCACCCATTGCGCCGACAGCTTTCTCATGCCGAGTTCCTCGTGAAGAATATGATGCACTGTTCCTTCTGAAATGCCTACAGTCTCAGCTAGCTCGCAAACCTTCAATCGGCGATCTGCCAATACGAGATTATGGATTTTTTAAATGTTTTCCTCCGTAGCAGCTGTTTTCGGTGCACCTGGACGTGGTTCATCAAAAACCGACGTACGGCCACGTGCGAACTCGTTGAACTAATTCTTGACGGTGGCCATCGATGGAGAAGAGTCACCGTACACAGAATCCAAGCGCTCTTTTATTTCGATGCGCGTTTTCCCTTCCAAAAATAGGAATCGAATCACCGAACGATATTGCTCTTTTTCCATTTTTGTAAAACCGATCGACACGTTCGCTTCCATAAGTTGTCAAATTAAAACAAATGAAGGGATTGGAATGAAAATTTGAAAAAAGAATGTGCTAAACTGTGGTAAATCTCTTTTGAAACTACAGCGCCCTCTGGCGATGAGGCTAGGTACTTATTGAATGCACCTCGTATACCTTGTTTAATAGAGGTCAATGGTCAAAAGGAACGTTACCCATCCGAGGTGCTAATATTTGCGAGCTCGCTTCGAGTACCTAGTATTCAAAATAAGTACCTACCTAGTAAGTGTTCAATAATTGAAAAAAATTAAAAACCAGACTGCAACTAAAAAGTTCGAAACAAGTTCATTTTGCAAGCAGTCTGAGGGGCAATTTTCGTAATTTTAAGAACGTTCACAGTTCATTAAAATTTTTCCTCTATGGTTCACAGTCTTCGCAGTCTCAATCTCTCAAAAATTTTGTCAAGTTTTTGACATTTGTTTGTCGCCGAGATGACACTGCCTATTGCGATTGATCCTTCATCCTTCACATAGAGGAAAAAAATTTAGTATGAATTTCACCTTCAGGGGTGTACCTAGTTGGTGTCATTTATTTTAGTTCAATTACAGAGTACATTGAATATTATAGAGAGTTCCAGAGAGTTCAATCTCAGATTTGCTGCCACCAACTGCAATATTTAGAAATCCCTAACAATGCTGAGATTTCTAACAATTTGTGTGATGAAGCATGCGTTTATCTTTGAACGGTCAATGAGTCAAGGGGCTCATGGCTAAATCAGGGCTAAATGTTAACAGCCGCACGGGTCGATCGAAGGTTAAGCTACACTTGCCGCGGTCTGTTCGTGGATGGGTTACCGCCCATTACATGATATCGAGACCCCTCTGTGCCTCGGAAAGCACGTTGCAGCTTTGGTCCCGGGCCAAAAGTCTGACAACCAGTCTTACCAAAGGGTAGGTATGTTACCATAGGTAGGTAGTCGACTATTCGCGCCATGTAAAATTTGGTATTCAGCAGTCAGCTGCATAAGGTTAAAATGGAAGCCGAATTTCCCCATCGCAGTTGGAAGAGGCTAGGCAGATTGACTGATGAACGGTCAATTAGGTAGGCGTAGGTAGATATCACCGCTACCTAACCTCATCGAAACTATAAGCCAACAGAATGTTTTGAACAATAACTTTTCACCCAAAGAACAAGGCCAACAGACACCGGGAAAGGTGAAAGTAAAATAATAATGGTTTAAAGTAACCTAACCTAACCTCGGGGTGCCCTTCGCTCGCTTTGCTCGCTCACTTGAGCCGCCATCATCCCCTTCGAACCTAACCTGTCCGAGTCGGGGTGCCCCAAGTCCCGAGCTCGCTTCGCTCGCTCTTGCATCCTAAGTTCTATTTGGCATGGGTCAATTGTTCTTTGGGTGAAAAGTTATTGCTCAAATTCTATTGGTTAAACATTCACTGACGTAGAGTTATGTCATCTGTCAAATCAATCGACTGTTGGTAAATTTATTTATTTCAGTGTACTTATTAATATTCTTCAACAAGTTTCACATTAAATTCAACTATTTTCTTTGGATATAATCATGGATGTAAAATATTAGTTTTTTTTTTTTTTTTTTTTTGTTATAATTCTAAAAATCACTACGTTTTCTCATATCACATCTGACATTGGCAGAATTGTCGACATCGGCACCATTGCCATAAAGAAAAATAGAATAAAAATCATGTTCACCGCGAATAAACGTTTTTTCTTTCTTTCTTTCTTTCTTTCTTTCAATAGAATAGAACGTTTCAGTACCAACCTCATCATCTGCTTAGCCTTTTCCCAACTATGTTGGGGTCGGCTTCCAGTCTAACCGGATGCAGCTGAATACCAGTATTTTACATGGAGCGACTGCCTATCTGACCAACTGTTTCAACTTAGTTACCTACTGGGTAATACGATACCTACACCTTGGTAAGACTTGTTGTCAGACTTTCGGGCTTCTGACTACTCGTAACGACTGTCAAAGATCCACGAATGACAGCCGGGACCGCGCGGGACCAACGGCTTAACGTGCTTTCAGATTCCGAGGCACGGAGGGGTCACGGTATGTAAAGATGGTTCCCCATCCACAGACCAACCGCGGCAAGCGTAGCTTTTTTAACCTGATCGATCGACTGCGGCTGTTATTATTTAGCCGCTACCGTACGTAACCTATCAACATAAAATGCAATGTTAGGTATAGTGGTATACCTACCTACTTAGCTAGATCTCTGATTGTGATAGAGCGAGCAGCCCCATTACCTAGATAATAATATTGTTGCTGCTCTGTGATCCTGATCACAGAGCAGTTACCTACATAATTTTGTCTTTGTTTTAATAATGCATACGGAGACAGACATCGAAGCGATACAAAAGGCATTGGTGTTGTTATAATATTGTGGTGAATGTGGTGATTGCCTACTCATAAAAACTGCTATGGCCTATGCAGGCGATAGTGAGACAGGGCAGGTCCGGAGGAGCCAGCCCGAGGGGAGGCGCGCGCGGCGGAGGGGCGCGGGGTCCCTGTGCCGTTACGTGGTGCGCGCGCGACGGCAGCGGTGCCACGACGCGGACGTGCTTCACTCAGTTCGTGCGCGAAAGTCGTTACCTGCGTCACACGATAGCACTATTGTCCACACGCGAACACTATTTCTACAGCACGCCAAAGCGAAACGAATCAATTCATCAGCCAAGAGTATCATTGTTTGAATTTTAGTGATCGAGTGCACAGGACCTACAGGCACCTAATGCGTTGTTACAACCTTGTGAAGTAGTGAGAAAGCGCGTGACGTCAGAGACACCGGCCACCGCGATCATATGTTGGACGCGGATGCAGTGATGGAATGTGGCGTGTTGTTATGGTGACGTGCGATGGTGCAGTGTCTTGGATTACCTGGATTCTAGCCGCAACGCCGCCACAGCGCGGTTCCTCCACGGGAACCATGCGTAGAAAAAGATGAGCCAGGATGCTGAGAGCTTGGTAATATCATTTTTATAGTTCCACATAACACTACTAACACAGGCACTGAGTGCCAAGTTTCATCGAGCCTCTTCTACAAGAGCGAATAGCGCGATGAGCTGTCTCACGAATACTCACGACTACTGACAAGTTCTAACTATTAGATCACTATTGAGATAACTGCAGAGGCGATTTCAGTTTGGCTATTTATAATGATGATATTATAGACAGTAAACGTTGTTTAATACGTGTGTATTTACTTAAACTGGCGACATTTAAGGTAAAGCATTTTGCATAGATAACGAATTATTCGTTATTATTGTAACTGCAATATTTCCTAAAACTGCTGTTACAGATAATGAAGTTGATACCTAGATATTTTCCTGTTATAAATAAAATAGTATTGGTGCGTAGTGCCTCTGTGGTACACAACAGGAAAACTTTAACCCATATCTACCTATACTACAAACATCATCCAGTAGAACAAAAATGAAGTCCTCTTTCAATCACTACCCTTTGAACAACTTTACTGGTTAAATCTTAGCTGTCTGCATGGTCGATAGTTCGATAGATACGCCCTTAATTGGAAATATTATTGTGGGGCGATGATTCAGTGCGTCGTCGTGGGTGCTATTTCTCGCCCACAGAGGAGTAGAGATCAACATACTCGTAGATCCCAAACCTATGTCTCGCCTTATCGGAAAGGTTATTGACTTTTTTTTTACTTGTTTCCATGGTATGATTTGCAGGCAACAACTCAGAAAATTTTGTAATCAAATATCGTCACCTATGTATATGTATTTCCCGTCATCATCATCATCTAAGTCTGCCTCAGCCTTGGCTATATGGATATACTAGAACACTATCGACTTTTTTAAAACATGACATGAAGTCATACATTCTCGATTGCATAAAAAGTACGGCACAGATGTTGATTGCGATATTTGTTTTGTTATTCTAGCAATAACGTAAAATGTTGAAAGTGTTCGTGGGACTGGTGGCAGTGGCTTGCCACACGCGCGCTTGCTCCAGTTTCTGCACCATTGTTAACTTTCAGATTTCCTTCTGTTCTATGATAAATAGAGTAGTGTGGAAGGTGAAACGAGAAATTGACATCGATATCGGTTATCTTAGGCATTATGACGATAGACTCTCTTTTGGTCATGTATCACAAGCAATTGATGTAAAGGACGATGCTATGGACAATAATGTAGGTAGGTACGCTTCCTTTGAAACAACTTGTTCACTCAACTGACATAGGTAAAAGTTGCCATTAACGTTATCGGAAAATAAATACTCACACGGAAAATAATTCCACTGTCAGAACGCGAATATGTATTGGTGGAATGTCCACCTACAACGGTGAAACGTCGCTGTACCTATTTCTAGCCGTCCGACTTTGGAAAGGCCTTGGAAGAGTGCGTTTAAATTATTCAATTTCGGCGCACACTTTCCGAAATGCGTAAGATAAAACACCGACAGACTTGCAGCTCTGCGGCGATGTTAATGATTCAGAAGTCTCGCCACCAATTCATTGCTGTTAATCAGCATCTTTAAGAAAGCATTTATTAATAACAGCGTTAGATGGATCAAGTTCCATTAAGTAGTATGCCTACGTACATAAGTTATCTTGTCTGAGTTAGTAGCGGTAGCAACGTTATTTGATTCATCTAAAACGTCCATCCTTTGAATAGGCTAAGGATGCATCAGACGCTATGACAAGTTCTCTGTAGGATAAGTGGAAGTAACCTATCGGAACTGACAGGCTTAACCTTTACAAGTCCTATCTTTATGTGAAATCGAAAAACACTTCATTAATATCACCTAAAGCAATCTCACTATCCGTCTATCTTATATCTCGTATACCGTCAGTATACCTACCCTGTAATAAGTTATTTGTTAGACAGCGAAGTTGTTGAAAATTTCTTGAGAGTTAAAATATCTTTCATTTAACATTTCTATGCTAATAAGACAAGATAGATGTTTTATAATTTGGATAGTTGACGACGGTGTGCGAACATTTCGACAATCGCATTTTTCTGTAGAAAGTGAAACGGCCGGAGCCCGGACCTTCGACTAACACTTTCACGTTACATTGCGTTCCATAGAACTTGAAGTAACAGCTCGTATAATTATCGCTATTCTTTTTTTATAAAACTGATTACCTAAAAGAAACTGTTTTATTTACCCAAGATAAATACCTACACTTTTTTTTATACATGCTTAAAAATTACAAATATTAAAAATAAACTTAGTCTATTTCGTTACTGTTTGTTTGTCTGTGTGTTTCTTCACTGTACTCCTCATGAATGTAACGATGACGTTATAGGCAATAAGTCAATGGAAAAGTATGCAACAAAACAATGTCTGTTTAGTATCGCGCGTTGAGATCTTTTACACACGAAGCTATGATTGTGTAATGTTTCGTCTATTCGTGTATATTCTATAGCAACAACTATCTAACAGGTATCGTCTTCATGAATTTCATATAGAATATATCGAATAGAACCAGCTTTTCATCGACCAACATTTTTTTTTCCTGTTTCTACACATTGTAAATAGTATAGGTGTACAGCAGGTAATACGCAGCTGCAATTTTTGATATTATTTTAGACACCTAACGTATTTATAAGGTTCCCGTCCACAGTAGGCCAGTTGATAGATTTTGAGAAACCAATTGGAAATGTTGTAGTTTATTTTCCTTATAAAATATGATATTTCAGCGAAATATTCAAAACGTACTGTCGTATGTGGCTCAAGTGTCGTTATACTTTTTTTTTCGCAAAATCTGCTTTTTACGTCTCCGTACCTAAATGGCAAAAACAGAACCATTATAATTTCGTCATGTCTCTAGCTGAGTGTCCGGATGATAGATAGCCATTTCACTCTGAGACTATTTGCACTATATCGAAGGAAATTGGTAAGAAGGTATTTTGTGCGCCGTTAAACTATGGTGTAGAGAACTTACGAAAAAAAAACGATTATTAATTAGACGTTGCTCTTCACATACATGTAGGTGAAGGATGAAAAAATTATGATAAGTATTTCTACGTGAATGTCAAAGGTAGTGATTGTGAGATAATATTGAATCAAGAGAAACTAGAATTCGTCGATAAAACTGTTTTCCTGGGGATCACGCTCGACTCAAGGCTACAATGGGGTCCTCATTTAACATCTCTTTCAGGACGGTTAAGTTCAGCAGCTTATGCTGTCAGAAAAATCCGTCAATTTACTGATGTAGATACCGCGAGACTAGTTTATTTTAGTTACTTTCATAGTATCATGTCATACGGTATTTTACTTTGGGGACGGGCTGCAGACATCGATTCTATTTTTATTCTGCAGAAAAGAGCCATTAGAGCCATATATAATCTTCGCAGGCGCGATTCTCTAAGGGAACTGTTTAAGGAAATTAACATCATGACGGTGCCTTGTCAATATATCTACGAAAACATCATGTATGTAAGGAAAAATTTACATCTTTTTAGCAAAAGAGGTGAAAGACCTGAAGACCTGACCTGAGCTGAATGGTCCTGATCTATGCGTCATGTTCGTGAACGGGCGCCGTCAGTTGGGACTGGTCATCACTTGGCTGCCTCGGCTTATTTATAATTATTTTACTTTTGGATTATTGTTTTGTTAAGTACTATTTGCTGTACTCTGGACACTTTAACGCGTACGTATATTTTTTTTTTTTACATCGTTCTCACATATAATTATAAATTCAACATTAATGATGTAACTAATATTTTTGTAAAATATAATTTAAAAGAGTGTCCATGGAGTTTCTTGCCCGTTCTTCTCCATAGGTACCTACGCTTTGGAATGGGCAACTAGCTTCATATTTTCTGACTGACCTATTGACAATTCAAAAGTGCCTGTAAATGGTTTAATTGAAATAAATGCTTTGAGTTTGAGTTTGAGTTTGTGACTTTTTTATTTAAGTCAATAGTTTTTGAGATATGGGATATTTTCGGTTACAACTACAACCACAGTAATTACTACTATGAGTAATACCATGAAATAAAGACTTATTTTTACGGAATTAATTCAGAAAAAATTAATCTTAATCTAAAATTATTTAAAAAATTAAGTTGGGTTTTCATATTTTTAGCTCAAAACCATTTGACTAGCCTGTTGTGTAGCTCGCTGATGTTCCTAAACTCTTCATCTACTGAACAGCGAGCATAATCAGCCTTTGCCTATGATGTTTCCACTACTAGAATGTAGGTATCCTAACAGTGGCCTCAGTAAGTTTTGGCGGATGATAAGTACCTACAATTTTCGTTCTAGGACGTGCATGTTTCCTCACGATGTTTTTTTTTCACTTTTTACCGTTTTGATACCAATGTAGTTAGAGCAAGCTATGAATCGACATCAAACTCAAAGCATTTATTTAAATTAAACCATTTACATGCACTTATGAATAAAAAAAAATAAAAAAAAAACAATAAAAAAGATAAGTCGAGGCAGCTAAGTGATGACCAGTCCCAACTGACGGCACCCGTTCACGAATATGACGCATGGATCACATTGATATATGTTTTTATATATCAATGATGGATCAGCATCATTCAGCTCAACCATTTTGAAGGGAGCTAAATGAATGTATTTTGGCTTTATGATAACTATTATTCTTTCGTAATACTCGATAAAAACATATTACGGACTTTCTGGTGGACCATGGGAGAAATAATTTCCCATAGTCCACCTAGGTGGACTAGCCGGGGACCATGGGCCATACACGGATCCAACACGCGCCACCGCGAGCCACAGCGAAACATTATTACCAGGTAAATTTGAACTCACACCTGTGCTATGCAATTATAATACGAAGGAGATTTAGTTTATACTATGCAAAGATAGTCTACAATCTTCAGCAGCTCCAACTTTATTTTCAAATGTTAACCAATTAGTTGTGGTTGTGGAGCAGAACCAGCATTTTTTTGTCATTTATAGACTATCCATATACTTACTAATATGTATGTATGCCGTTTTATTATAGAAAAAGCAAAACGAAAAAATGTGATGAAATGATAATTATATTTCATCAAGGATGATACCAATGTTACATCTATGCACATTCGCCATTTTATAGGTCGCCATTGATAACTTTGCTGAAAAAATTGTGGGACCGAAAATCAATAAAATTTTTGAAGGCGGTTTTGACTGTCTCATCAGAATTGTATTTTTTGCCTTGGAAGAAATTGTCCAAAATTCCGGAAAAAGCGGTAATCTGTTGGAACAAGGTCAGAGGAGGATGGTGGGTATCGGGGACATTTCAATCGCAGCTTATCTAATTTAGTGGGTTTGTATATCCGTGGTTTGTACAGTGTATAGTCTAGCGTTATCCTGAACCAGCAGTGAGCTAGAGCTCGGCTATGTAACGGCTAGCTGTTACATCATGGTTTGCAATTGTTGACAATACGGATCTGCCGTAATCATCGGGACACATCTTAATTCTTAGGAAGCAGTGGATGACACCGGCACTGGTCCTCCAGACACTTACCACCATCCACTTATCTTACCTTACACCTTTTTATGAGTCAACTTTTGCTTGGACATCCGGCCAAATCCTGCCCGCATACCCCTGAGAAGTTCAAACTCAAACCATTTATTTCAATTAAACCATTTACAGGCACTTTTGAATTGTCAAGAAGTCGGTCAGTCAGAAAATATAAAGCTAGTTGCCCATTCCAAAGCGTAGGTACCTATGGAGAAGAACGGGCAAAAAACTCCATGGACACTCTTTTAAATTATATTTTACAAAAATATTAGTTACTTACATCATTAACGTTGAATTTATAATTATACGTGAGAACGATGCAAAAAAAAAAAAATACGCGTTAAAAGTGTCCAGAATACAGCAAATAGTACTTAACGAAACAATAATCCAAAAATAAAGTAATTAAAAATAAGCCGAGGCAGCTAAGCGATGACCAGCCCCAACTGACAGCGCCCGTTCACGAACATGACGCATAGATTAGCACCATTCAGCTCAACCATTTTGAAGGGAGCTAAATGATCCAACACACGCCACCGTCAGCGAGACATATTTTGTGTGAGCATGACATACTATCAGCCGCCAGGGCACATTCAAGTCAATGAAACATTACATCACCCGGTAAATGGTAGCACTATAGTACATAGAACTTACATCTGTGCTATGCAATTATACAATATAAAGGAAATTGAGTTTATACAATGCAAAAATAGTCTTACAATCTTCAGCAGCTCCAACAGTATTTTCAAGTGTTAATCAATTAGTTGTGGTTGTGGAGCAGGACCAGCATTGAGCCAGGCATCTTTATCAACGATGTAATCCCCTAACTTATAATTTCGGAAGTTCTCCCGAGTTCAACAATTGTGATGAGCGTTTCCGATCATCGTATAGGATCCATTTTTCATCACAAGTACCTAACGATACGATTCAAAATCCTCTGGTTATTGGGACTGTTGGGTAATGTAACGCAGCACTCGATGACTCGACGCGTGTTTGTTAGTGTGCTTCACTCAAGTGCGGTACCTACCCATTTTTCGAGCAATTGCAATTTGTTTCAAGTGAATTAATATTGTGTGGTGTTCACTAAGATCTCTGAATTAGAGGCTTAGGGTTTAAAGTAAACCCACCGACTTATCAGTAAGTACACAGCAACTCAAGGGGAACGTCTAGTCGCCACAGGGGATAGAGCGGGACTCACTTGAGGCGCTACCATTGAGTTGTGTGCTACATTTAATAATTATCACTCACATTGAAGCCTGCTGGTAACTCTGGGGTGGTTTGCGATGGATCCGCTTCCACGACCACTTTTAATTTTTAATTGTCCACTAGGGTCTCCGGAGATCCACGGGCTTTGTTCTGTAGGTAAAAATTTCCAGAACGATAACGTTGGAACCAAAAACGTACTGTGTTTTTTACAGTAGCTTCCCCATACACATCATCAATCCTTCGAGCTGTTTCTGCAGCGCTGGCACCACGGTAGAACTAGTATTCGTAAATAACTAAATTCGAAACACTAATGCCTAAATTTGAATTTGGATTTCCTAACCAAACCCCTTTGAGCATTTTAGTTAAGAGAAATGTTATTACCTTACTAACGCCACATATTTTAGATCAAAGTGGCCAGTTCTACAAAACGCCAATTTCAATTAAGAAAGAACCAATAGCTCAAGAGTTTGTTTATATTTTTTTGTTTGTTTGAACGCGCTAATCTCTGGAACTGCCAGTCAGATTTGAAAAATTATTATTGTATTTGATATTAAAATTCTTCAAAAAGAAAAAAAGTCAGTAAGAACGTTAAGTAATAGTGCAGGCAGACGATGCGATGCAATGGGGTGGGTCGGGGAACAGAAATTTCACAAGGAAGAAGTCGCGGGCAGAACCTAAACGTACAAGGTCTCAGAACGCTACCTTGTGGGAAACAATTTCTTTTTTGTTATTTTGGTCAACATAATGACTTAACTGTTTTGGTACACAGTAAATATTAGGGAATCGTTACCAAGATCAGCAAATTTAAAATTAATTGAGGTTCATTATCCATATATTTTTTTATTTGACTGCGCACAGGTGACCCATCAGGTGGCCATCAATATTACTAGCAATGACAATTCGGAAACCTTTCGATTCCACCAGACGTTACTTAGTTTGCGTTTTTTTTAAATTTCTCATCCAAAAGCAAACCGCAGCAATATGTTCTAAAAATTTGATACAAAACGGTTTTAGGTTTTAAGATAATTTAAATTAAATGAATTACTTTTAATCATCAAAATAAACAGATAATTATAATTACACACCTATTAGATGTAAATTATTTGCTGGTTTATTGCTGAAATCATGTCTTCTGTAGCCGAATATTAAAGGAATGTTATCTATATGATTTATATAATGACGTAGCTCAATGCGACGACGTCATGATTGTGGCGTGTAGGAAAACCCTAGAGAATCCTGCACATGCGTGGTTTCCTTGTCGCGTCAGTCCTCTGTGTATATGGTGTAGAGCGATAGAACTCGTCGCCGGCTCAGACGACGCGCGCCTCGCGTCGAGTGCGGAAGGCCATTACTTGTCAATGTTCGATGCCTTTAATTTAGATTCAGTGACACCAAACACTTCCGAAAAATCTAGATTCAATAGTTATAATGAAGTGTATCTCAATGAACCCATAAGTTTTAAATCATTAGTTTGTTTATTTCTCTTGTGTGTTAATGATTTATGTGATTGTGAACAGTGAGATAACATTTTTGTCTTTTTATACGTGTTTTAAGTTCAAGTGTGATTTGCATAGTAATTAGTTGCTATACCAATTAGTTGGTTATCGGGTATGTAGTTTATGCCAAGAGTTAAGAGCCCCTCGTTTATTGTAATAAAATTAATCCTGAAGTGGATGTTTTGTGTCAACTGTGAACTTGTTTCATCAGCTGAGAGTTTCGCACAAACTATATTACTCAATGTTACTGCATGAGTCCTAAGAAGGTACAAAGATGTTCATTAGTCTGGGTGTGACTAACAAAGACCCATGTGTGTACCCATAATCAGTCATAACATAATGCGCTTTATCTAATCGGCGTTATGAGAAGTTATTAAGGTTGATGACATTTTTTGCGCGTATTTTTGTCTTAATGTTTTCATTAATTACTATGTACTTATTTTAATTAAATAAAAGTATCATTCTTTAGTTATAATTTATACATAGTCAGCTAGAGGACTACACTTGAAACCTTGTTTCATAGATTGTAGACAAATGAGTTAAATGTAGGGTAAGTACTTACTTATAAAAGGGTTAACATGGAAGTGATACAGCTGACTAATGCGCTTGCTTATTTAGTTAAAAATAAATTTATGGTATACCAAAATATCATGTTTCAGGCCCGAAAAACCAAGAAGTCAAAATCAAGTTGTTAAACTTATGGACCGCTCCGTCATGTTTCTTGTTTTAAATGCAAAAGCTGTTTCTATTGAATAAATTGGTACCTACTTTATGTAATCATTTCTATCAAGAAAAAACTTATCTAATCATATCTAAATAATCAAGTAACGGAGAAACTCAGTCAGCCGCTGGTAAAATACTCAAGTGAAAGACTAAACGCTTTGTAGGTAAGTACATAAACAAAGTGTTCAGTAGATTTGTCACTGATAATAAGCTAGTCTACTGCCTAGATAATGAGTATGACTGTATGACCTATGAACACAAAGCCTATGAATACATAAGGCGCACACGCAAAAATGAATAAGCACGGGACGTATAGAAGCCAGGTACGATTTTAAAAACCTTTTCGGTTCTTTGTACGATGTGCACCTGACGGCCGTTGTCGGCCACCTGTCGTTTCCACTCGAATTCGGTGCTCTTGCCGTATTTTATGATTTCGGGGCATTAAATAAATATGGAAGCGCATCTGGCGAGGGCATGGCTTGTGCTCAGTGCTCGTTTAAAAAGTTCTATAAATTATGCATTAATGTGGGATACTTAACTTTTGACGATTAATGATTTTTAATAAAAGTACTTGTCATGTTATCAAATTGACGAGACTAATCAAAACAAACAAATCTTTTCATCAATTTGGTCTGAAAAGACAATGACAACGAACACGGTAAACTGTATTAATTCGAGTTAGGTCATTATTTAATATAGGTAGGTACCTACCTATCTATTCGTTATGTCTGCTTTATCTTTGATAAACACAATTATTATAAGAAGACGTAATTCACAAGCTAAGCAGCTAGTTTACGAGCGATATATCTCAAAATACACTGACCCAGTAAGGAGTTCTCTAAAATTCCTCAGAAAACGTTCCACCGCGGACAACTAGTTCTGTTGCAATTTATTGCATTTTTAGCGTTTTTATGATGTTGAAATCAGTATTGAGGTTAAAAGGAAAGCTAATCTTTTGAAGTACTTAGGCTATAAGTCATCGCATTTAGCAGATTATCGGATCGAGGATAGGTATGCATATAATGTACAAGTTTCAGTCCTAGTACGTAGGTAGATAATAAACAAGTACTTGCCTACTGTATCCAGTATTTTTAAATATGCCAAAGTAGCAGCGTTGATATTGTGCAAGTGCTATCCATAGTAAAAAGACGTTAATATACCTAGTTCTCGTCGGCGGCGACTCCCTTCCTCAATTATCCAATTTCCTCGTCAGATATCGACCTACTCTACAGACATGTATTCTACGACTAAGTCGCACTACTCACACGCCGTAGTTATTCAGAACGCATATCGTATTTTTATTGTGCTTAGAGCCGCGTTGTTTTCGCGCCTTTTGCAATCATGACGGAAATGATTGGGAAGAAAAAGTTTAAAATTAACCTCAAAATAGACAATAATTTTCGCCAGTACCGATAACCGTAACTTCTAACTTCCCTTCTGAACTATTGTTTTTAAAATTTACCTATTTCTTTGAAATCGAAGCAACAAACCCAACAGCAGTGTTTTTATGTTGAAATAATTTCGTTGTTATTGTACCCAAACTAAAGCAGTTGCATGGTGTCGTTCACGCAAGACCTATGCAGGGTCAAGTCTGGGCTTACGCAGGGATTACACAGCGTCTACGCGATTTCAACGGATAGTGTGCGAAAGTAAAAACACATTTACATGGATGCCGTAATAAATTAAATGCTTCCACGATAATCCTCTAAAATAAAAGTCGGATGACCTTAAAATACAACTTCTACCTGTGGAACGTCGTTTCTGGGAAATTGAATGGTTCTTTTGGAAAATCGATAATCAATGCTTTGCGGGATTTCCGATGTATAAGAGAGAAAGTGGTTTTTCTCCCAACTGGAAAGTAGAGTTATCAGAAAACTTAATGTTATTTTTAACTGAGTCCTGGGATTCTACGCTTTAGAACTACCTACATAGTTGGCTTGTGTACCTATTAATGTTCGTTTACAGTTGCAATCAAATCACAATGCGAAGAATGTTTTCTAGCTTTGAACAAATATATGTCGCAGATGGATTTTAGAATCCGCTGTTTTACAAAACAGCTCCGTTATCTGGATTGTCATTAGTAGTAAAAAATGCTCAAGATGTTATTTCCCATAACAAAACAGTACTTACTTACTTTTGTTTCTGGCTACTACTTTAATTTTTTTGGGTACGAAATGAATTTTATCCTTTATTCATCCAATTTAGTGACTTTTTCTATGTTCATCTAGGGTTCATAATATAAAGTCACAACTTGTGAGTAGAGTCGGACTGCGTTCATTCTGTGGTCAGTGTGGAGAAGGAAAGGATAGAGCGAAATAATCGCATTACACTAATAGGTAGGTACTCTAGAAAATATTATAAAACGCTATTTCAGACATGTCAATCTATCTATTCAATCTTCATGTAGACTTTTGAATTTTTGAATGAACCTTGTAATGGCAATGTGTAACTAAGTGCCTACCTAATCCATACTAATATTATAAATTCGAAAGTAACTCTGTCTGTCTGTCTGTATGTAAGTATGTTACATTTTCACGCCTAAACCACTGAACGGATTTCGATAAAATTTGGCAGAGAGATAGATTGCATCCAGGGGAAGGACATAGGATAGTTTTTGTCGACGTACCTCGCGGGCGAAGCCGCGGGTGGAAGATAGTTGAATATAAGTAAACAAATAGCAATACGTAACAGTGAATACAAATGTCGGTCACACCATGTCACCGGTGCATGGCGGCGCGGGGGTGACAAAGAGGATGTTCTATATCTGTCTTCGACCGTTCATGTCGCACCTTTCCCTAAAAATCCTACAATAACAGCTACTTTCCATCGTTTAATCGGCTGTACTCAGTTTCGTTTAGCTTTCAGAGAACATGAATCATTCCACCGTACAAAGAATTGACACACAGAACATTATTGCAGTGTTTATCTTTGTATTTTATACGAGTTTAGAGGTTACTTTACATTTTATACGAGTAGTTACTCGGATACGGGATTTTATTTAAACAAATTGTAGTTACAATTTAATAAAATCCCGTTTTAAGCGGGGGCTTGAAACGGGATTTAATTTTAATCATTCAATAAAAATATACAATGACACATGTTTGTGATTACAAGTCTTCCCCCGGCAGAATTCGTTTAGTTTATATTATCAAATGATAAATAGCTTGTTGCTTGCGCGACCTTATCTTCCGACCTAGACCTTGATGCTTCGTCTCGTTCATCTAATCTAAAACAGTTACAATCAATTTATTTTTAGCTAGGTACAGAATGTAATTGTTGGGTGCGACAGTTTTCATTTATCTCTGTCTCTGTAAACATTGATGACTATAGTTGACATCTTATCTTGGCATTAATTACATAACCGTTTAGTTGAATGGATTTTGTAATGGATAAATCGTGAGTTTTCTATAGCACCATCTCTTTGTGTTAGGCTCCCGTTGCACGCTGCAGCACAAACTGGCGGGAGTAGTGTGAAGGAGTCGCGATGAGTGATATTGTAGATGACGACAGTATTTTGGTGGAGCAAGTGGAGGTCGGTTGAGATGCTGGTGCGGGGGTGCGTGGGGGGCGAGCTGCGGCACTCGCTGGCCGAGCGCACCAAAGCGCTGGCGGCGCAGTGCCACGCGCTGCGCTCACCGGCGCGCGCTGAGCGAAGCTGTGAGCGCCGCCGGAACAGACACCGAAAGTCACAAACGCGGTGGTATGTCAAAGTAAGTTTGGTTCAAGAACTTAAAACTGGGCCTTTTATTTTGTTTGGGAACCCAAGTCCTTGATTCTGCCAGGTTGAGTTAGGAACATGCATCAGGACCTCATGACATGCTATACCTACGAATTCATCAGAACATGCTGAACGGTTACGATGAAGAAATATTACTATGGTGTTCCTGGAAACAGAGGAAATTAATAGAAAATACTGAAAATGATTTATTCCGGTCTGATCCCCTGAGTCCCCCCTCCACCCCCTCCTCGATCCCCTGCTAGTTCTTCTTCTGTTTTGAAATCTTTCTTATTTTAATTGCAGACTCTCGTTTGGTGTAGGTATGTATTGCTTGATTATTCATATATTGTAAGAAATATTACGAGTTTCATTGAGTTTTGGAGATGTGTTGTTGAAGTTGGGTAAATGTTTTGATCAAAGATCAAAATGTAAAATGAATGATGCGCCGCAGGAGTGAAATTCTGAGAACACGAGTCACTCCTAGATCAGCATCATCTACATCTACACTTTTACGTTTCATTGATAAGTCACAACGATAACATCTCAGGATGTACTAGGTGTGTAATACACACCGGATATTGATGTTTGTAACAAATCATCTCAATGGATGAATCAATGGTTTCTACGATATTTACATGACAAAATGACGATCTTTTGCCGTTCGTTGACTCATTCATTGCCCATCATAAATATGTAAATATAATATATACACTATATTAATAGAAAAAAACGAATACGTGTTAGGCATTTAATACCAATGAATTTATTTAAATTCTCTTGTCAATAGAAAAGTTTCACATCGTACTAAACTTGTTTTAGAAACAAATGCAATATATGTATATAGTATTTCTTCTCTTTTGTTCTCAACCAAAGTTTTCCTATAGCTGATGGTTCTTTTCCTCAACACTTCGTCTGTTTTAGACAATTAATGCAACCAGTTATTTCCAGCCATTATCAAAAATTTAAAAGTGTGTTTTGTGTGTGTAGGTAGGTATGTGTGTGTGTGTGTGTGTGTGTGAATTAGAGAAGATGACGAAGTAATATTAACAGGAGTCTGGGGTTAAAGTGAGATTATTATGTAGATATGATGGCCATAAGTAACGTATACAACTTTGCAAATGAATCTTGCAAACTCAATTTACAATTCAATAATAATAAATGCATAATACATTTAATGTACCTACTTATTTATTGTGTATCTACGTCCGTATAACCCGTCCTTGTAACATTCTAAAATGAAAACAGGAACATTTTTTTATATGTTACTATGTTGTTGTTGTTCTATGTTATGTTACTTTTTGTTATGTTACTTTTCGCCTAGATTCGATGAACTAATAAGCTGGTTTGGATGTAGTAGAACGCGTAGATGAATGATTTATTAAACATGTATTGATTTTGTATGCGTTATTATGTTCTGACGTCATTGGTTTTTAGATTCTTGATTCATGCTATTACGAATCTGAACGCTTTTCAGTAAATACTTATTTCCTTGGGAAGTCGGTCGAAAACTGGTCATTACGGATCGTTTTTTTTAAAGTTTTTTTTTGTGTTCATTTCATTCTGCGTCATTATTGTTTTGCAGTTAGCAATGGAATGCAAATTGCAATGTGTTTAAAGTTTAGTTAATTTTGCAATCAGTGTCAGTGAATCGTCTTATCGGGTACGTCTGTAGGCTTCATTAGCAATGCAGGTCAAGGCTTGAGTTATGCGAGCGTCAGTGGCGGCGCACGCACATAGGAATGCACGCGGGTTGCTCTCGAGAATGCGGCAGGCTGCTATGCGGGCCCTGGATACAAGTACTCAGTTATTTGGTAAATATTTACCATCTGAAAAGCTGTAAATATAAAGCCTATCCTATAGGAGTACACATTGCTAGCATTTTTCCCAGTAGCTTATGCATATTGATGGCATTTTCCAGTAACAGTGTGCTAACGCCGCTCTGTTCTATAAACGAAACTAAATGAAAATTGTTTAAAACTGTTTTAATCTACTTGAAAAAAAACCGGCCAAGTACGTGTCGGACCACGCACAATGAAGGGTTCCGTAGTTGGAATGAATTTATCCCAAGAACAAACTTAACATTGTAGTTGAAAAACATGTTCTCCCATACATTCCAACTGAAAATGTAAGTTTGTACGCACAATATTGAGAGATTTACCATGTTGTTTCAAGATCATGGACTTCTTATTAATTTTCCTGTAATCTATAGGTATAGAACTATTTTCTGTATTTTTTTCAAAATTTTAGGCTCAGTGGTTTCGGAGATAAGGGGGGGGAATGGTAAATTTCCGTTTATTGTCTTATATAACTTTAATACAATTTACTTTAAAATTATGAAAGAAATATATTTGATATCCTCACGGTAAGCCCTTTCATTGATATGTCACATGGTACAGATTGCGAAACTTTTTTTTTTTGAATTGTCTGTTTACCCCTCAAAAATGACTCCCATTTTCAAAACTCATTTATTTACGTTACACGTCTGTGTTTGGGTCACAGAGATTCATATGTGTACCAAATTTCAACTTAATCGGTCCATAAGATTCGGAGCAAATTGGCTGTGACAGACGGACAGACAGACAGACACACGAGTGATCCTATAAGGGTTCCGTTTTTTCCTTTTGAGGTACGGAACCCTAAAAAGCAGGAAGTTCTCAATTCGGTTGTATTTTTTATGTCTAAAACGAATTTAATCAAATGAGTTAAGTAAAGCAACCTTACGAGAACCAAGCTGGGCTTTCGATGGCTCATTTGGAGAAACATCGACGTAACTGGTACCTACTTTTTTATACGTCTATGCTTTCCCAACGTAATTTAAAAACGCTTTCTGAGTAGGTACTACTTTGGCATATTTAACTAATTTTTGGGAATAAATACATTTACGTCGTTGTTTCTCCAAATGAGCGATATGTATTTAGACATTTTATAATATTATTTATTAGAATTCAGGTTATGTTTAGATGTCTGCGCGTTTAAGCATAGTCTAAGATATATGCCTAAAAGTTTTGCTGAAAATGTTATTTGTATGGGGACTATTACAGAGGCATTACATCTACCGGGTCGTGGGAGGGGCTATAATCTGTTATTATAAGGAAGAATCGGGACGAGGGTTGAAATTGAAATAGGTCATGGGGTGGGCTTTGGGCTCACAAATGAAGCGCCTTGAAGAACGTCCTTGAGACAAGAGCAGCATTATCATTTTGTGACCCGAAACATTTGAATAAAATATAAGTGGTCTCCTATTTTGCGGTTTGAATTATTTTGGGTACAATTGAGTAGCCTGTAAGTTCCAAAGATCAAATTTTCTTGAATATTTGTTTAGTGTGGCGATAATTGTCTGAACAAGAGCGTATTTGTGACTGACTTGTTTAGCACAAGTACTTTAGCTGTGAGTTCGTATGAATCATAACTTCGTAAGTGACGAATCGTTTGTGGACGTACTTACAAAGGTGATCGAATCATAATAGGTACTGTACCAAGTCATTCTACGGCTTCGTAGAATTTTGTGGAAAATATGATAATCACTATAAAAAAACTCCATAAGCAACACTGCCTAGTGCCTTCTTTAGAATCATAACAATTAATTGTATTTACCCGACTGCGCTAGAAGGAAGGTTATGTTTTTCGAGTGTATGTATGTATGTATATTTCTTTGGCACGCTCTGTAGTCTAAACGGCTTGATCGATTTCAGCTTGAGAGGTGCCGTTAGATTCATCTTAATTATGAGTCACACTGGCTATATCAATATTGAACAAAAAATTAAAATGGCCGATTTTTGGCGCCATAATTATAACGTTTAAAAAAAAAACTCATAACCTGTATAATAGGGTATCAAAATAAAGGGTTTTAAAAGGCGAGTACAAAAATATATTAAACTTACCTATATGGTTAAAAGTAATTCGAAGTGACAAATCGTAAAAAAACACCTACCAAGAACTAAATCGTCTGCGAAATCTTTCATACCTAAACTAAAAAGCTGGAAATAAAATAAAGTAATTAAAGAAACTAAAAAACCCGACTGCAACCTTAAACTAAAACTAACTGAAAAGCTAAAAACAAGCCCATTTTAAATTAGGTAAAAGTTGGAAGCAGGTGGGACCTATTTGAGTTTGAAAATATAATACCTAATGGTATGGGGCCCGCCTGCTTCCAACTTTTATTTAATTTAAAATGGGCTTGTGTTTTTAGTTTTTTAAATTAAGTACTTTTTTTTTTTGAAGCTGTGATGTAGTTAAACAAGAAGGCTTATCTACTTAATGTTCTATGTGGTACTATAGATACTGCTTTGTTATTGTTTTGAGATAGATACTTATAGAGTTTGTGCGTGACAACATACAGGGTGTCATCTTTAACTGTCACCACACAATATCACAGATAGATCCAACCAACCACCTTATGCCTACCCTAATTGCGTAACACGCATGTGTGATTGAAACACAATCTGAATCATTTTGAAGGATATTTCTAATCCATTGCATCATATGTTCAAAAAATTTGTCAGCTCGACAATGTAAATGACGGAATGAATGTTGTCCAAACGAAAATCATTGCTACTGTTACTGTTACAACTGTATCTCTACTTCTCTAGTGGACATATTTCAAAACCACAAAGTGTTTCATTGACAAACAAGTCGGCTATAAAATCATCAAACATTAGTAAGATAGCAACGATCAGCAGGTATTATGAAAGAACGCATCATTATGAATTTTTAGCAAATAAACTGACTCAAATATTGACACAGTCATTTCTATAACGTGATTATAAGGAAATGAAATGGCCTACATAGACATTTTTCCGAACGCTTATCATGTTGACCATGTTCCTTTATCTAAAACTTATTAGCAAATAATGTATTTATTTATTTATTTAATACTTCAAGCACAAAAATGTACAGAGGCGGACTTAATGCCATAGGCATTTTCTACCAGTCAACCTTTGGGTGATGCAGAGACAAACAATGGTAGGTGCAATCATGAAATTTGAGGAATAAATATTTTAAATATAAAGATACGCATAAACCTATTAAAACTATGAATATAATATATACCTAATTACATATAAATATAAGCACAGATAAATATACCTAAATACATGAATATACCTACTCAATAAAATACTCAATAATGGTTTTATTTAGATTATACTTTATCCGCTTTTCAATAAATCCTTCTGGTTCTGATGGATAACCTACTGTCTGTGCTACTGTTGTCTAATATACCTGTATGTACTCGTAACAATATGCCGTGAGCTATTTTCTGGCATAGCGGTGACAGTCAACAAACTAAAATAGGTCAGCATGGTGCTTCATGTAGAGGGTGCTTCATGTAGAGGATGCTTCAGTTCTAACTAACAGCTACCGGGCCTCTAATTGCGTGCTATTGTTACTTTTACAAGTTACAAAAACAACACGGCCATTCTTCTTTGTTGGTTTGTTACAATACCAGATACTCTATAGCGGTGATGTTTTTGAAATCTGACATTGATGAAAGTGAACTTGACGAGTTTGTCTAAAATCAGAATTAGTGATCTCTATAGCTGACTTTCGGTGATCATCTCAGTTTCATTATCATCAACGGAATTTAATTGAAATTACGGAATGAAAATGTAAAAATCCGTACCTATGTGAAATTCTGAAAGTTGTTAAGTTAATTAGTCGGATGCTAATCACTGTATTGCATAGCTACAGTTAGTAGTGGGTCATCCAGTGTCTGAGGTGGCCTGAGGTCGTTGTCACCGTGACTGTTCGGTCCGATGCTCGATACGTATCGATTGCAGAGGTGCCGACGAACTCGAGACTTGCTTATTTTTATCGTCGTCATAAGTCGTCAAGTACCTACATTGCACTATGGTTAATTTTGGTTTTAAAACTACTTAGCAGCCGTCGTAATTTTACACTGAGTAGCTACTATGTATTTGTATTCTGATTGTGATGGTCGCAGTACGCGTGATTATAACCATGTTGAATGCTCACGCGGCCAGTATGATTACCATTCATACACGACGGAGGTTACATCATATTCAATACTTTTCAGATAACTGAGCAGGTATGTAGTTGCCTTGTTTTCGGGATACAATTATATAAATATTCTTTTATGTTATTTGAATAAAATTGTCATAAACATAGAGAGAGTCTGTTCAAAGTACGTGCTTCAAATGTTTCTTGGAAGATTTCACCATAAAAGTAGTAGCTTCTTACTGCTTAGTATGTAAACTGTTGTGTTTACGTCGAGACTAGAGTGGAAAGTAAGAAAATGTGTGCAGTGTTGTTTTTCAAATAAGGAATGGTGCGAGTACCTGCTCGCCTTTATGAGCTGCCTCTCTAAAGCCAAAGGAATGACCGACATTTCTCTTAACATCGGTGTTAGCTTTTGCTTGCTGAATGCATAGGGATGTTTCTTGCGGCATTCAAATGAATAGTCATGTAACGTCGGGTACTCGGTGCCAAGTTCGAAAGCTAAGTGATATGATTGTAGAGTATTATTAGTTTGCTTAAGGTTGCCAACGATGGCACCGTCTTGCCCAATAGTGTGTGGGTATACTGTTTGTTCCGGGTGGCATCAGTCGCGGCCAGGGCGTGCCGCCGCCCGGCCAAGCGCGTCCGTCACGCCACACGCCTGCCCCGCGTCGCACAATGCCCTCCGACTTCACCGCTGTCCTTTGTTTAACAACAGTTTTCTAATAAGCAACGACCACTTTTTGCCCGTAGACACGGTTCAATGTTTTATGAAGCTTGAGTAATAAGTAGAACATTATCTGTTACTTACCTACTTCTGTTTCCTATGTACATGGATAATCGATTCAATATACAAGTAGTTCACTACTACGTCTATTTTCTTTTGAAGTATTTTCCAACGTTAGTAAAGGAGTTTTAAGAAATAAAGAAAAGTTATCGAAAAAGTCAAATTTTATCAAGCCAAAGAACAGTCGTTATGTATGGCTTTGAAACAGAGTGAGTGCACTCTTTGGGTTTATTGAAAGGTGGCGAGAGGGCGCGAACGTGTCAAAGTGTCGTACGTCTGCGTGGGAGGACGTACAAAGAACCTCTCGAATACTTCAATAAGTAAATGGATTAGTAGCATAATGGCCTATTCACTCGAAAAAAAAATTTATGCTCCTAAATAAGGTCGTTTCATAAACCTTTCAGGATTTACAGAACGTTCAACGTTTGTATTTATAACGCTCATAATTTATGTTCAATTAGTGTCCACAACCGAATTAATAAATCCATGTTAATAAATGTGTAAAAATATCTCAGTGTGGGTAGTAACGTACATACGTACGTGCATAGGGCTGCAGACGCCTCTTAATTATACAAGAGCTAGGCGATGGTGTGGGAGTTATGGGACAGTGGGAGTGCGTCACTCGGGAGAGTCGCTCGCCCGTCACGTCTGCTGCCCGCTCCAACTGCCGTTCTATTTCAGGCCCCGACGCTATTACCACCACAGCCTCTTCACGTTTTATTGCGTTCACATAACAACCTACGTCATAAACGTAGGGAGATATAATATCTTCAGCTGGTTAATACTTTCCCGAGGTGAATAGGCTTATCAAACTGATACAGGTAACGAGGAATGCCAATGTTATGAGATAAAATACCTGTCACAATCCCTTTGTCATTCTCAGAAATATTGATTTTGTTCGTTTCGAGAAATTATGTTTTTCGTAGCACCGCTACGAAATTCGTCGCAAACATTATTTATTTTTGTAAATACAGATTTAGGAGGTGAACATTTTTTTTTAGTTAGAAAAATAAGTGCATTAATAAATAAAAACAATAATAATACCTCATACGTACCCTGGCCTGCGACCGATTATATAGAGGCAGACAAAATGAAAAGGTTTAACGTTTGCCTTGAGTTGCCTTATTTAAAAAACTTCATTAGGAACACAAATTAAAGCAATGTTTAGCTGTCAATCACGATCTCATACCTAAGCCTCGCACAATTTATTTGAAAAGTACTTGCTTGCCAGGCTTAGCAGCTATTTTATTCCCTGAATAAAAAAAAAACAATTTGATATTCATTTTGATAAGGCCAATTTAATTCAATATGATGGCGCAGCGCAGACTGACAGTTGGCGGTAATTGGGCTACCATGGTGCTAGGGACTAGAGCTACACGGGGTGGCAAGGAACTCACCCGACTTTTATCCTCCGCTATATTTAGACTGCTTCGCTGTAAATTGCATGCTCGATCGATATTAGCACTTACTGCTAACTTTCTAACAACTTTACTACAGGTTAAACTAGAATAAAATCGACTTTTACCCCGCGACCTATATTCGTAAATACGATTCACAATATACGTCGTGGTATATACTCGTATACATTGAATGCCGACTATTCATCACGATGACTATGCAGTAAAAGAATTGCCTTGACTTTCCACAGTGGATAGCGTGCTAGTTCTTCACTGTAATTTAAACTTTGCAATTACTCTTTTACTTTGAATACTAATTTCGATTAACTCCGTCTTACAATATTATTCAGTTTGACAGGTATATCTTCGTTTAAACCAAAAGATTTATTTTGTCTTCTAGGGTTTCGTTAGTCTAAATTTCGTAGCAATACTCGTAACAATTGGATTGAACGGACGTAAATCGGCTTGAGTCCGAAATTATTTTTTGTTAGAAGGGTCCATTCGGTCCAATGTTTAGTCATGAGAGATTTTTCAAGCGATTGCGCATTTGTGAAGGGCTCCAGATGGTAAAATGCGTGGGACGGCAATCTACGAAATCAATTGAGTAGGTATATTGTTGCTTGTATCATCGATTGCTGGAACGTTCTACGAAGAATATACGTGCCCGTTTGTCATGTGTTTTCTATATATAGGTACAACTAATACCTATGTAAAGATCCCACCGACTTTGTATTGCTGGTACAGTACTACGAGAAAATCGGTGCGATCAATATCACGTTTATAATTTGGGCATCACTGAATTTCAACAAGCGTTTCTTAACTTTATCATGGATAATCAATTTAATTTGGTACGACAGGACTCAAAAGAGTTTATGGTTGAAAGGATAGCATCTTGGAAAATTGTTTATTCAGGAGATATCCATAAAAGTAGTAGTACGTAGTTGTTACATTAGAAAAGAAAGGTCAGGCGAGGTCAGCCGGCGCCGGCTGGGTTGCTGGCGCGTTGTCAACTCTTGAAAACCGCACAATTTGTATATTTCATGTGCTTAACTATGTTTTGGAATTACATTTCAGTCATAATTATCATTTTCTGCACTAGAGTTCAGCTTTATAAAAATGTGATCTATGGGTAGCCAGAAGCCCGAAAGTCTGACAACCAGTTTCCAAAACTCGTAATTTTTGCTGATATAGAGACTGCCCGTTTAGTGTACTTTAGCTATTTTCATAGTGTAATGTCGTGCGGTATTTTATTGTGGGGAAATGCCGCCGATATTCAGATTATCTTTGTTTTGCAGAAGCGAGCTGTTCGATCAATTTATAAACTAAGTCCGAGACACTCTCAGAGAAAAATTTAAAGAGATTAATGTGATGACTGTGCTCTCTCAGTATATTTATGAAAATCTTTTATATGCAAATAAAAATATAAAATTGTTTAAAAAATACAGTGATATCCATAATATAAATACGAGGAACAAACACAAATTTGTTGTACCTACAACAAGGCTCAAGAAAATAGGTGGCTCGTTCAGATGCCAATGTATACGCTTTTATAATAAACTACCAAGCCACGTTCAAGATCTAAGCCTTAATAAATTCAAATCATTCATTAAACGTAAGTTGTGCCAGAAAGCCTTTTATACTGTTAGTGATTATATTGAGGACAAAAAGGCTTGGGATTGACTTGCTTCCAATTTTTACATTTTGAATGTTTTTTTTTTTTCTATATACACATTGACATTAATTAATGAATTTTATATAAACATTGACATTTGCTTACTTTGTAAAATATTATATTATTTTAATTATTGTGCATGTGAAGACAATGTGGGTCATTTTATTATTATTTTTTTATTATTCTCTTTGTTCTGTTAGTTTTTTTCTAGGTCTGGCAGTTTGAGTAATTTATGCGGCCTACCCAAATGTCCTTTCTTTGGTATTGTTCGTCGAATCGTTGGGCTCCTTAATCGTTGGGCTCGGACGGCGCGTATGTGTTCCACGCGCGCCTCAAAGAGATGTCAGCATGTAAGGAGGGGCCCGATAGGGCCGAAGTCTGCCGGGGCAGCGGGATTGTCCGAAAGGGTTACCGCTGCCCCGGAACATAAAGGGCTAAGGAAGGAACACGGATGGGTTTTAGTCAGTAAGAGTCTGACACTCCCTTCCGCTCCACCCAGAGCGGGAGGGGTCATTTGATGATTTCCCATCCTAAAAAAAAAAAAAAAAAAAAGACATCGATCTACATGGTCTTCATATAACCTGACCAAGATTATGTCTGTACTTTAAAAGAGACTGTGACCTCTGAGTTTGTTTCGGCCGTTCTTCTCAGAGTAGTCAGATAGGAAACGCCGACCTCATCTAGTTTTATAAAAAATTTAATTGACGTGTAAAAGTGTTTGTGCAAACCTACTTACAAAATAAAAATCATTTATCATTTATCAGTCTTTCCAAGGGTATCGTATTAACCAGTAACTGGGTTGTTGACGTCAGGTCCATTCGCTCCATGTAAAATACTGGTATTCAGCTGCATCCGGTTAGACTGGAATCCGACCCCAACATAGTTGGGAAAAGGCTAATCAGATGATGATGATGCAATTATTGAATAAATGGCAATGTTTATAGATGAACTACTCGTAAAATTGGTATTTTAATATAGTAAACGACGCAAACCCTGATAACGACTCCAAAAAGTTATGTATGTACATACATATGTAACATAATGTGTTGTTAGTTAGGTGTTCATTTCAATTTTCATTTGATCGCAACAACTTTGTAGTTCAGCAGGCAAGTTATTAATCGCTTCATTGGGTGCGCGCGAGCATATCGTTTCACGACTCACGACTCATTTTGACCAGTACTTGCGATAAAACTTATTTACTTTTCCTAAACTATTCTAATGTTTGCCCGTAAAAACTTTAAAAGAGATGTTATCGATAGGTAAATGTTGATTTTAGGAATAGGCTTGGCGGCATCTAACAGTTAGGTTAGGTTAGCGATAACTATTTAAGATTTTTTGTTTTGATGCTCGGAATATATTTTCTTTATTGTTTTTCCTGAAAGATGTGAAGAAGTTTACGTTAAGTTTGTGCTTTTGAAAAGGGTAGGTATTAATTCTCAAATCAACTGTTATCTGTGTGGTTTTGTGGCCCAGGTGTATTATTTCAGGATCTAATTTTATATGCCGACGTTTGATATTATATACTCGTAAGTACATATATATAAATATATCGCATGTCAATAACTCGAAAATAATACATAAGTGCCATAAGTAGTGGAATACTTTTCAGTATTAAAATGAAATGTAGGTACATAAATAACAAATTAAACATTATAATTAATGCCATAATTAAATAATGCCATAATGCCGCACTATCATGTCCTCGATTGAGAAACAAGTTTTCACTTTTTACGAAAATACTATCCCAAATCCCACTGCTTCTTCTCGAAGGTCTAAATGTCTGCTTCTACACTTTCTTTCGTGTGTCTTACACAGATGTGGGCACTTATTCTAAAAGGTTCAGTTTAGTAGTAAGTCTGTGGTTAGGTTATGGATCTCTATTAAACTTTATAAGGTCATGTAGTAAATATTGTGCAATGTGCATCTTATAATAAGGGGTAGTGCACAATTAACAATTTCCGTAAACATTAACCTTATCTGGGGGCCTAAAAAGGCCACTGGCAGAATCATAAAACAATTCATATCACGCAATTTCATCTGTATGACAGTTTTGTAAGGAGATTCGTAAAATGCTATAGGTACACTTCTGCCTAACCCTTCAGGGATATATAGGTGTGAAACTGTCAAACAGATGAATTGCGTGATATGAATTGTTTTATGATTCTGCCAAAGTGGCCTTTTTAGGCCCCCTGTACACGGACGGTGTACTCTGTTGCTGATGAGACCGCAAAGGCTAAGCCAGTAATAGTTGAAACGACCAGCACGCAGAATACTGCAGTGTTTGTTTTCATTGCAGTTTGTCCGCAATGTGTACAGGAATATTTCATAAGCAATTAGGTACTGAAAGTTATTTGTAGGTAAACCTATTGGATGTGCGAGTACTTGTTTGCGCTAATAGGATTATAATAACGAGCGGGCCATGTTGCGTATATTTAAGCTTGTGTGATTCGACTCACACATAATGTGGCGGCACGTGTTGTCGTGTTGTGAAGCTAACACCTGGTACAGGGGCGGCGGGCCGGCGCGGGCGCGTCATTGACGTGCTCTATCGGAGTTTTTCACGCGATCTCTCCATGAAGAGAGCAGTCGTCGTGCGCCCGCGCTGCAGCGCCAGCGCTTCTGTATTACCTACATTACATATTTTCAAACTTTTTATTATTATTTCTATATAATTGATTGTGGTTGTTACGTGTATCGTACACTTATGCAATACATTTTCAAAACCCAGTAGAAGCAGTAGGTAACATTCTCAATATTAAATGTGTGAAAGTTTTTGATAGATTGTGTTAGTTATGCGACGTCCATGTAATATGCAAATTCACGATTTCATAATATCAATGTAGTACAATGTGACGATAATTACATAGTTTATTAGACTGTAACGCAGCACTTATTAGTAGAAAACTTGATGTTATCGAGGGAGAGTTCGTTTCGGATCATTTACCGAGTGCCAGTGATTAAGAGGTGACAGTGGAGCTTAATTGCGTGAATCGATTAAAAGTTGCGTAGTGTCGGCTCTGGAGCCGGATGCCGAGGTGGACAAGTGTGCCGCTGTCCGCGTCCGCTGCGATTTCTCCCGCGTCACGCACGTCCGCGCTGCTCGCATACTCGCGCGCCTCTCGCCGTGATTGATCCAATTACTGAATTACTGGATTTGCATGTGGATGTATCGTAGCGGCGCGGTGTGCAGTCGGCAGTGAAAGTGAGCGTGATGCGGGAGGCGCTCAGCTGAGGTGACGTCGCGTGACGTCGCGGACATGGGCCATGTGGAGGATCTGCGGCGTCAGTAAGGCCGAGCCCGCGCTGTTCGCTCGTTACCTAGACGATGATTATGTAAGCTGTCGTGTTACAAACAACACCTACCTACAATCAATACGCCACTATTATGACATGTTCCTTATCTTTACAGCTAAATACGTTGTTGTAACGTACCTAATAAATATGACTAAACTATAACTTGAAGCTGTAAGTATGACTTACGCGCATACGTTTAATACGTGTCATATGCATTTGACGTGATAAACAAATAATGTCTTCTACCTCAAAATATTCGGTTCTAAAGAACTCTATGCATTCATCAGTTGTGTCGTTAGATACCTTCGCCGAAGCCAACAATATAAGTGGAATTAGTTATCTTTCGAACTTGAACCATCAGGATGAAGTAGGCTGAAAAGAACTGTGTTTTACTTAGCGAATGTTATATGAGTAGGTAAATGTTGATGTTGAACTATTATGTTGACCTGTTCGTGGTGTGTTCCAGCAGCCGACATGGCGGTTGTGGGGCGAGGAGCGCGTCGACGGCGCCATCTACACCGTCTACCTCAAGAAAGTTCGTTACCACCGACCGACGCGGAGTGCTTCTAATAGTGTGAGTATTAATACATGTTACCTAAGTAGGTAACCAGCACTGTAGGTACCCTTCAGAAATACTCCTGTTCAGGGCTTATACAGTCACAAGAAAAAATACCTTACACTAACACAAGATTCAAAAGCGATTTTCTCCTAAAATATTGATAG
The DNA here is from genome assembly GCA_963669345.1 of Gortyna flavago. Classification (NCBI taxonomy): domain Eukaryota; kingdom Metazoa; phylum Arthropoda; class Insecta; order Lepidoptera; family Noctuidae; genus Gortyna; species Gortyna flavago. The sequence continues at coordinate 6,396,226 of OY770128.1, read as the reverse complement.
ATATTTTATAGCGTTATGAACATAGTATTGTCGAAACCATACTTTAACGAAATAGGTATTCTCACAAAGTTGCAGTTTTTATTTCATGAGAAAAACGCTTTTGAATGAGGTTATGTCAGTAACGAAACCATTGCAATTTTTCTGTATCACTCGTATAGGTGCGTCTCTAGGTGTGAATAAATATTTATTCAAAAAGGTTTTAAATATTAATTAGGATTGCATGTTACAATGAACATTTACACAATATACGTAACTAAGACAATGTAATTATAATTAAGTATGCTTATTTTATACTCACTACCGTGACTTGATGACCTATGAGGAATCACTTATGTAGGCACATGCTTACAGCACACATACCTACGTTTCAGTTATTAAATAGTACAATGTTGTTATACTACTCAATTTAATCTGGGAAAGACCTGGGTGAGATTCGCTTATTGGATAAATAAATAAACCAGCTCCCTAATTGCGTAACAATAGTAACCATTTTGAAGGACATTGCTAATCCATTGCTTCATATTATGTTCGTGAAAACTTTCTGCTCCAATAACGCAATGAATGTTGTTGAACTGTCAAAATGAAAGCCTACGCTACTGATAGTGTGTTACGTATTTACATCACATTAAAGCATGGCACAGAAGGGAGGAGGCATAGAGGTACTCAACAGTGGGTGGACAATACTCAATGTTGATAATGATGAATCAATAAATCGATTATGTTAAAACGATGCTAAATAAATACATAAACGGCAAATGATTTTAATTCTGTAAGTAGGTTTATATAAAAACTTTTATACGTCAATTAAAAACTAGATAAGATCGGCGTTTCCTATCTTACTAATGTGAGAAGAAAGGTCGAAACAAACTCAGAACGCAGTAGATAAGTAAAATCTTTGGAACATTCCCACTTGGTCTAACTTTCAGTTTTCACAGCGTGAAAAGAGTATAATTATTAGGTACATTAGAGATATTTAGCTGCAATTTACTTATAATACAATCTTTCTTACATACCTAATAACCAGACGGTAAACTATAAACATTGTCAATAAACTAATTCTGTTTACTCGTCCTAGTTTATTACTCAATTTACGTAGTAAGGTTCTGATTACACTAGTGTAATTCAGTAAGTAATGTTTAGTAATTACTTTTATTGTGAGCTAATAGATGGGGAATATAGTAATATACGACTACAGCTGTTTTAAATTAAACGTTGCAGTTGATGATTCCACCGTGTACTGTCTCCAAACATTTCAGATATTATTCCCTAGTTCAGTATTTTTTCTATTGTGTTCATTTGTGCAGTACGTTACAGTTCCGATTTACGGCATGCGAAAACATTTTGTATAGTAGGTACAAGGTGGCTATAAAACATCGCGGATCAGTCACAATCACAATCTGACAGAGCTATAATATTCATGTATACATATGTATGTGCTGTACCTATATGTTAACTTCCCGGATGACCGACAATGGTGTACAAGGTTGTATATGACAATTACTGAATGTAATTTTGGCGTGTACCATACAATTTTAATTCTTTATTACCGTGTATCTTTTAATTAGTCCGCGCTGTAATGTATGGTTTATCACGATCTCCGTTATATAGAGCGGTGTGGCGGCGATTAAAATGCACGAGCACGATTAAAACGGATGAACCATGCACACAAACTTTAGGACATTTACGTTGGTATGGATCAAGTTCGTATTCGGGACTTGAAACTGTATTGCCTTGGAAATACTACTATGATCATTGCAAAAACTTTCAATTAGATATGATATTTTTTGTCACTTAGGATTACCTAAGTCAACATTTTGACGAGCTAGACGATCATGAATGTAGGGAACAGCTGATTTTTGTTTCGCGATTTCAGATTTGGTCCCATCATGGTCCCATGTAAAAGTTGTTCATAATGATGAGTACAATGACCTCTTAAGAGGTTGTTGGTGTTTTCCCAATAACCCTGTATAGTATGGATAATGGACTATTGAAGTTCTGCTTATTGTTATTAATTTAATTGGTTTAGTTTCACAAAAATGGTTTTCAGCCTGACTGCTGACTGAGAAAATAGTCAATCGGGACACACTTGATCGCTTTTGTTTAGGCACATGGTTTAGGTATGTCAAACAAAGCGGCGCGCGGCGGAGTCAGCCGAATATGTATTTGAATTCCATTATTCATCATCATTTTATTTCACTATAACTTACGTCTTTAAAACATCATCATCTGCCTAGCCTTTTCCCAACTATATTGGGGTCGGCTTCCAGTCTAACCGGATGCAGCTGAATACCAGTATTTTACATGACTAGCGACTGCCTATCTGACCTCCACAACCCAGTTACTGGGTAATACGATACCCCTTGGTAAGACTGGTTGTCAGACTATCGGGCTTCTGACTACCCGTAACGACTGTCAAAGATCCACGAATGACAGCCGGGACCAACGGCTTAACGTGCTTTCCGAGGCACGGAGGGGTCTCGATATGTAAAGATGGTCACCCATCCACAGACCAACCAACATTGTGCTTAAAATTGTGTCATACACATGACATGTTCAATGACATCAGCAATGAGTACCTACGTATTTTCCAAAAAAAAATAGTTATAGTATTAATAGAAGTCATTTACACGCGACTTTGGAAGTCCTCATACTTATGTGGTCTATGGTAGACCGACTTCATATAAAAAAGGCAATATTTAAGGGATCGAGAATACTTCTATAACTAAATAATATTATACATTGTATATACCTAAATTAAAGTCGCTTTTCGTGTCTGTCTGTGTTGCCGCGTTGTTGTTCTAAACTACACAACGGATTTTGATGCGGTTTTCAGGATCATTTATAAAATTGATTCCGGAAGATTTATATGCATAATACATTTATTTAAACTTTTCGCACAAAAAGGTACAAAGGCGGGAATTAATGCCTTAATACATTAATATTAAATTAATGTATTGTGCTAAAATTGTTATGATAAAATTAAGAAATCTTGATGTTTTGTCAAACTGTATACCTAGTAAAAACCGTGCGAAGCATGGGGCGGGTCGTAATCTGTTCAACTTATTTCTGACCAAATACATACCTATAACTGTACCTCTGTGAAAACAGATCGGTTCTTCATTTTTACGTCTTGCAAGTATTGATTTTCAGTACTGCGACGCCACGCTATTTAAATGTCGTCAGATAGCAATCAAAACTGTGCAGGTACACAGCTAATGACAAAGACACAGGCATGCAGTGTAAATATCATGAATCATTTACATTGTTGCCATTCGCTACTTATCCTCCTGCTAACATTCTCAAGAGGTCGTACGCTTGCGAATTATTACGAAATTATTTATAATCATTACTTGAGTTAAGAATTAATGCGTTTACACGAAAAATATTAAGAAAACAATGGTTGAATGAATGAACGACAAAATGTTTTCCTTTCATTTTAATTATTCCATTCTTCATTTTGCTTTCGTAATGACTGACATAAGTAAAGTGCTGTAGAAAATCATGTTGATTTAAGAAACGCTGAAATGTGTAAGTACCAAATTAAAACAGGTAAATTAAATCAGTGGTGTAGTCCGCGATTTATGATTGAGTATGGTAGATACCTGTAGAAACCTATTAATCCAATATACATTATTATCCTCAGCACAAAACATGTTTGAAGATAATATACACATTATTCGGAAACAATGAGCGAAACACAAGAGTAGGTAAAATAGTAGTGTGAGATGTGGGAACCCGCAGTCATTAGTAACATTAGTTTTGTTCGCTGATCTCACAATAGCTTGACGACTAAATCGCATAAAATTACATATCTACATGTACAACATAACATTACATAGTTACAGTGTGTTATTATGTCTGAAGCTGGTTTTGTTCTGTGTTTAAGAAGCTTTCTTAACTATTCATTAGGGTTCTCGCAAAAGCCTCTCACCGCACCGTTTTAACTTGAATTGAATTCAGTTTGGTTGGGGTTTTATTATTAGGTTGAAATATTTATTTCACTTACGAAATACTTGACCTCTTTTTTATAGTGGATTAGTAGTTCATGGAGGAAATTACCATGTTTCTTTTATGGGTACCTAGATATTCGATTTACTAAAAATAGCTAATTGACACGGACCCTTATAATAGTTTAACTTTGTCCGGACGATTTAATTACGAAATTGATTAACTTTTTTAGCCAAATTGATTGAGCAAACTCCATTGCAAGTTTAATCTGTCAACAAATTAGATCAAGGTAGCTTACGTTATAAATTGTGATAGCAAAACTGTCGCAGGATGGTATGAACATAATAACAATAATAGGTTATTTACCGTAATCTCTAAGTTCATTGTTGTTGTAGGTATATGTGTATCTTGGGAGCTTTGTGAATGACGCAGGACTATACGTATAGGCGTATACTGCTCACGCATACTTTCGTCACATAGGTAGGCATTTGACTTGGGGACTGGTTTTTCTCATTTTGCTATAAAATCACAACAACTCACAATTGAGTCATATTGACTAGCAAACTGGATCTAGTTACTCATCGGGACATTACCTACTATGAAGGCGATGTACCTACGGTTTATCCTATTTCACAAAAACATTTCACATTTAGGCATTCTTTGACAAATTCATACACGTCTGAATGCACGTAGATAGAAACCATGACATGGATTTTTAGAATGAACTAGCTGTGCCCCGCGGTTTCACCAGCATAAGTGTCGATCCCATGGGAATATCGAGATAAAAAGTATTTATGTGTTAATCCAGGGTGTCAGCTACCTCTATGCAAATTTAATCAAAATTGGTCCAGCCGTTTGAGCGTGAATAAGTAATAAACATAAACACACACTCATAAACCTTGGCCTTTATAAGATTAGTGTGATAAACATAACTAAGTCCTACCTACCAAAACCTTATCAAAAGTGAACTTGCTTAGCTACCTATTATTATTTTTATGTGTGGTTCGCAGGAGAGAAAAGGTCACCCATATCTTTTCATAAGTAAAAGCATACAAAAACTCAAAAGGCCTGTGGAAAATGAGCACTGATATCCTACCACCACCAACCACCATTAATTGCCATTGCATTTGTAACAGATTCTTAGCAGGCTGAAGTACGGACCCACGAGTCCCGGGGGCCCGTGGCCCGTAGTTGGGTCGGTGTGATGGTGATACTAATGTAATTTAAATCATGTTGTTTCCAGGAGTCAGATGACGAAATCTCCCATCTGGAATGGGAGACAGTGCGCGTGCGCTTCGTGAAGGCGGGCACCGTCGAGCGACTGGTGGAGGCGCTTGCCACCGATGATGGTGAACTCGAGTCCACATACGTCAATGTGTTCCTAGCTACATATCGGTGAGTTATAGAATGATTATTATTTTCTTACGACGGCAAAAGACAAAGTCAGATTTGAGGCTGACTACCCAGGGTGCGCCAGACGAAAAATGAGTACCGCCTCTACAGAAATTCGAATTAATATCCCATGTTCTGATTTATCATCGGTCATTTCTCGTGTTCGCTTGCTGCAGACTGATTCGCGAAGACCGTCAAAAGAAAGACAAAAAATACGGAGTTATTTTCACTTTCACTGACCATTTTCGAGACAGCGCTGCAGAGGTAGAGATTTGTTTAGTTACTTAGTTCTTTTTATTTATATCATTGTGGTTAACGTTTTCAGTTCGTTCGCGGAGTGCAGCCGAGTGCTGGATCTCCTCCTGCGACGATATGAAGCGTTGGCTGCGGAGGACGTGCATCCAACAGCAGTCGACACGTCGTTGCAACACCGAAAGTGAGTATTATGGTCAAATATCTGAGTACTGGAACCGCTTCATTTGTTTTAAAACTGGTGATCGTTACATAAATACCATCGTGTCAATAGACCATCACGAAGCCGTCATACACGCATTCTGTGCATCCATAGTAACTTTGTGCGATGATAATTGGTGGGAAACGACATTTCTTTTTGGTGTCAAAATTCGCTGTTTACGGTAGTACTGGGCTAATAGGAGCATACAACGGAACAGGGACGGTGTGAAGGATGATTTCCACCAAACGGCTCGCATTGTTTCAGATCGGAAAGGATACGAACGGATGCGGAGACAGCCGATCGCGTCCGGCAGCATGTCGACTCATGCGATCGCACGATCGGCTCCGTACCGTCGCTCGCTTGCGAACTATTCGTTTCTGCGCCTAGTCCATAGACGAAACATTTTAATAGGGAAACCTAGTCAAATAGTTTCATTCCTATGCATGCTTTCCTTTACGATCGCGTGTCACGGAAGACGCCAGCGGTCAAGCTGCTGTGCGCGGCTTGGTAATAAAGATTGTAAAATCGTTCCGATCCGATGCGACGCGAGCCGTTTTTTGCAAATCATCCTTGAGTATTTAAAGTTAAGTCATACCATTTATACTTAATTTCGTAAAGAAACATCAAAAACATCTCCGTAACCACAGGGTTCCCAGGCATGGTCTAGTACAAAACATTCTCATAATGTTGGGAATTACAAATGACTGACGGCTTCGTTAAGCGTATTTAAACCCGTTATTTTATGAAATGCAGATATAATCATTGCACTTAATTTTTTTTTCTAAGTAGTAGTACTTCTCATGATCACTTTCATGTGCCAAATATGATGTAAAATCAAATTTTTCAGGACTCTGGTGGCGTGTCTCCACGTGTGGCTGGACACGTACCCGGAAGACTTCCGCCAGCCCCCCCACCACCCCGCACTGCAACAGCTACTCGCCTTCACACAGGTTCACCTACCTGGGACGGAACTACACACGAAGGTATGAAAGCTCTTGTAATACTTAACTAGAACAATTATTAGTTGATTATGTTAATTATTTTCAATTAATATCCAATCTTGGGTGTGATTATTTGCAGGTATTACAGAAGTTAGCTGTATTCAGTGCAGAGCGCAATGGTGGGTGCGGCGTGGGCGGGCTGTGCCTAGCAGCCGGCATGCGCGTGCCGTCGCACCACACCAGCGCCTACCGCCTGCCGCACGTGCCGCACCGGCACTTCGCCGAGCAACTCACGCGCATGGACATGGAGCTGTTCAAGAAGCTCGTGCCGCACCAGTGCCTCGGCGCCGTCTGGTCCCGCCGGGACAAGGACCGCAATCACGACGCAGCTACCGTACTAGCAACCGTTAACCAATTCAACGCTGTATCGTTTCGAGTCATTTCGACGGTTCTGGTTGAACCGAACCTTAGGCCGCTCGAGCGTGCCGAAATCTTAGCGGCCTGGCTCGATATTGCCCGGGAACTGAGAGTGCTCAAAAACTTTTCTTCGTTAAAAGCGATCATCTCCGGACTACAGAGCAACCCTGTTTATAGACTGAGAAAGACGTGGGCGATACTAGCCAAAGAAAAAGCTGAATTATTCGATGAACTCGCGCGTATTTTTAGTGAAGACAATAATAGGTGGGCTCAGCGAGAGCTACTGATGCGCGAGGGTACCGCGAAGTTTGCAGACACAGTGGGCGAAAACGATCGTCAGTTACAAAAACTATTACACGAACGGGGTTCACCTGGGGTCAGTCACGGGACCATCCCTTACCTTGGAACTTTTTTAACCGATCTCACTATGATCGATACCGCTATTCCGGACACGGTAGCTGATGGCTTAATTAATTTCGATAAGCGTCGCAAAGAATTCGAAGTTCTTGCGCAAATTAAGTTATTGCAGGGAGCTGCCAACGCCTACCACTTGCCTCAGGACTCGATGTTCGATAGGTGGTTCGACTCGGTCATTGTGTTGGATGACCGGGAGTCGTACCAGCTATCTTGCCAGATCGAACCGCCGACAAATCCTCCTAAGGAGAGGCGTCCAAAGAAAATAAACGATTCAAATAGCCACGGGCACAGAAAGAACGACTCGATCGCTAGCACTAGCTCGAGTAACAGCTCGCAGTTCTATTGCGAGACGGACGGTACGGCGACAGCGTGGAAGAGAGACAGTCTGGAGAGGCGGGTGTCGCCGACGCGTCTGTCGCACGGTTCATCATCGTCGTCGCTGCCTTCGCTGGATGTTTCGCTGTCGAGCGCCAACAGTGGTCAAAAGCCCGCCAACGGCAAGGCGGGCGGCGCCAACCCGGCGGCCCCGGGCGTGCGCTCGGGCCCGGACTTCTACATCATCCGCGTGACGTACGAGTCGGACTGCGCGGAGACCGAGGGCGTGGTGCTGTACAAGTCTATCATGCTGTGCAACAACGAGCGCACGCCGCAGGTCATCCGCAACGCGATGCTCAAACTCAACCTCGATGGTGATCCCGATGGATACACCTTGGCGCAAGTTCTTCCCGAGAAAGGTGAACGTTTTATATATATGTATATACTCTCTCAAATAAAGGTTTATTCTTACAATTTTATAAAGGAATCCCTTCATATTTTTGTAAAATTTTCTAGTCTGTATGATTGGTAATTGGTTTCGCTGATTGTGAATTTGTGCCCTGTCTTAAAGAAACGGGCATACTTCGGCGAGTGCATTAAATAGCAATGTGTTTTTTCGTAAAGAATACTTTAATATTGTTTATGCCCAGACAGAACCATACTCACCATCCCTCGTATGAACTGGAGTTAATTACCGTTATAATAAATAATTATATTGTTACAGAAATGCTGCTTCCTGCTAACGCGAACGTGTACTATGCAGTAAATACTGCCTACAACCTGAACTTTATTCTGCGCCCGCGCAAGACGCAGCAGCTAGAACCGGTGGTTAACGGAAAATCGCGCGGCAAGCGCCCCTGATTGCACACAGTGATGATTCAATAGACAGTTGTGCTTATAGGACTCCTACAGGTATTATACAATGGTGAGCGACGACAGTTCGGTGCTATAGCGGACTCTTACAATCAGGAAATCAAATAGACTTCAAGAATTTCGCATTTATTGTTTAAAGATATTGTATCTACAAGTATTTCCTACGTTTTTGGTACGAGTAGATCTTCAAATTGAGTTTTTGATTCATAAGAAAGAATTCTGCTTCATAAATTCTATTTCAACTTCGTTATTCAACCAAAGTCCCTCGATAAATCTAATCACTTATCGCTTCGAAGCTACACCTAGCCTTGTATTTGGAAGTTCCTTTAGTCATTTTGCGACTACCTAACGTTAATGCGGTCTCACGCGTTACTTACAACTTACTGTGTTCCCATGAATTCCTAACGTGCATTTCACTGTGTCTACGATGTAATATTTGTATTGTATACTCATGTAAATAAATTAATGTAATGCCACCTCTAGCATAGTATTGTGAATTTAACTGTTTATGTATATGTGGATTGTTGTTTGTATATAATGTTTTGTAAATAGGAATCTCATAAAATAATATTGTAGTATAATACTGAGCCAAAGGCAATATACGTCTAAAAGCAAGGTGCTGTACCACTTTTGTATAACGTTTTAGAAGCTTTAATGTGAACATGTTTTATAAATTGAACTTCGTATTGTATTTAATACTTATAGAGTGTAAAATTGTTTATGTTTAAAAGTAAAGAAGGGTCAAAAAACGGGATCAAAGTGTTTCAAAAGATGTTCACTACGCCAGTCGATATAAGTCATGTTTTTGATAAATATACAACTAATGATGGCAAGGTAATTTTCAGATTAGGATCCAATTGAAATATTACTGAATTTTAATTTCCTTATTACTTTTCCTTCGTAATGTTTTACCTGATGTATAAAAATATTATAATTAAATGTTTTATCCCTGAAATATTTCACCTTAATGTGGTCTTGTAGTTTCAGTAGAAGTAACTGTCGCTTTAGGTATGTGTTCATTGTTCGAAATGGCATCAAATCAAAGGCCATTTTATGAAAATAATAGGAATTATGTCAAATCCATTTTTTGCACACAAGTAAGTTAATGTGTAGATCGTAAGCTCTACGTAATTACAGCCATACTTACTGTACCAATATTCACGAGTATCGTATAATTAAAGACAATATAACATTATCTATCTACCGCATTATTCCGTGGCCGGCCGTGGTATTAAATACAAATTCTTTTGACGTGACCATAAGCGTATGATAAACATAAGATTCACGGTGTGCCTAATATAAATGATTATTTAAATAGTATCGTTCATAATGTATTTAACTCATAAATCTTACTCTGCATTATATTGTAACTGTATGTATGTTATCTACCCTATGTATTAAGCTCCGAATGACATTCGTAATACTTTGTTTTTGTAAATATCTGTATCTAATAAAATGTAATTTTGTAGTTTTCCACCAGTGTCGCTGTAACATGTTTATATTCGTATAATAAAAGTTAACGAAACCTTGTATGAATAGTTTTAATTAACTAGACCTGTTTAGTGCAAAATAGTGTGCAGTGTAATAGATACATATTTGAGATAGCCTTCAGTATATCTGCAGCCTTAGTAAGATCAGCTGGTGATCATTGTATAATAAAGTGGACGTTACACGCCGATGGGATGGCGTGCGTGAAGTACCTACGAGGTATTGATCGTGCGTATATCAATCCTAGTGGTGCCACCTATGATAAGTGTTCAAAAATTCGTCCACACATAAGTTTGTAGAATGGTTCGCTACTACTCTGAGGTTTGTAATTCGAGGGGGTTCTGCCAGATAGCGTCTTCATATTCTCTTCTCCCTTTTTGAACTTTGACCTCTTTACTAATGGCCACATGGGCGATTGTGAGGACATATTGCCGTAATATTGGCGCTTTGCACATATTGTGAGCGCAAAAAAGTAGGCTACTGACCAACCATCTATTTTGTCAATCGAATTGCTTGGACATACCTATTACTTTCTGGGATATTATTCATATCGGTATTCGCAAAAAAAAAAAAAACTTTGACACTGTTTTATGCTACTGTGGGTTTGAATATGTAGTATCTAAATGTTGGCAGGACATGGGAGCACTGAATGACATAGTGCCTTATGCTTTTATTATAGAGCGACAACAGCTAGTTCGAAGGAATCCAGGTCTATGTAGCAGAGGATCTGGGCTTGGTGGTGGTGGCGCATCTACGTGCCGCCACCGGTTGACAGCGGCTCGACTGAAAATTTCATGGCCAGCGTATCGAGCGGACACGCGCGCTCCGGCCGCGCAGTCGCGCCGCGCCGCCCGCCCGAGCGCCTCGCACGCTGCTCCCCGACACTTGCTCTGTGACAACCTTGCCGTGCCGACCCCGGCTCACAACAACAACACGCGCGACCTCCACACTACCGTCTTTACACGAGCGTCGATTCCTCCAGTGCCGGGTGTGCATTGGTCGTGCCACGTGACCAGCTCCCGGGCCCCGCGGCCCGATATGTGAAAAACAAAGCCTTTGTGACAGCGCCGGCCAGCGGCATGTGGTGTGCCAGAGTTACGCACAAAATGAAATAATAAGGTGAGCTGAACCAGCATTAGTTTGACTTAAACCCTTATTCGATGAAGCCAGTTCATCTCTTGCTTTCGTGATTGATAACTTAGTGACACAAATAAAAATTGCATCTTAATTTTTTGACGTAGCTTTCTTTCAAAAGCTCAAAGTATTCATTAGGTCAAAGATGTACTTTAACCTACGTGTATATGTACCATATTGCATGATCAAGGTCAGAGTTAATTTATGTCATGATACATTTGTCCAGATTATTGCCATATCAATTTGAAGGTACGTACCTTCAAATTGATACTACTGAGCTAGTTGTGTGGTGGGAGCGGCCGAAGTCCGTCCGTACAGCGAAGCTCTACGACTGCCGCAATCTGATTATGGCACACCCACTAAGCTACAAGATATTTATTCAACGATATTTTTAGTAATAACCTAGATATTAAGGGCTGACATGCAAGAAATATGTCTATGGCCTATTACACTTAAGTTGACTATTCTTAGCAAACGTGTGTTCGTAGCACCTTCGTAGCAGCTCGTAGCCACTGTTTTGTTTATTATGTTAGCTGGATTCTGGATTCAGTAATTCACCATACAGTTTACAGATATTTATTTGGAGGTTTTCCGTGAATCTCATAACTATAGGTTTTATTATAATGTTTGGTTACATTACGCTTTTATGTTATGATGATATCTTTACGTACAAAGTTTAGAATTTTGTAAAAATCGGAGGGAAATAGGTCAACCTACACTTTTGAATCCGAAATGTAGTCATCAACATAAATTAAGGTAAATCATGAATATTCGTTTTTAATAAGCTTATTTTACCAGCATTAGATATAGTTTGGCGTGCCGCAGGCTCGCGTGTCTGGGGCGCGGCGTGCACGCAAGTCGCTCAAAACGATGCAATAACTCAGCCCCCTCACCTTTTATTCTCATCGATCCTGGCGTTCAGGGTTTGGGCATGGAATAAGATTGAATTAGTAAAAATAACAGTTCTTCTATTGATTCGTCTGGTTCCCAAAGAGAAAAGGCCCAACATATCCGTATTTGCAGGTTCACTTGAATACGGATATGGTGGGCCTTTCCCCTTTCACGCGACTACTGATATGGTACTCAATACTTTTATTGCATTCCACATGTAGGAATTCTTAGGTGGTAAACTTATATTATATCATATGGACTCTGTCGGACACAGCAAAATAAGTGAGTTAGGAGAGAGGAAGCATTTGTTAATTTTATAACATTACTTATCAAACTACTATATTATAACAATGATGTAGGTATATATTATGAGATAAACTAATAGCTTTAATATGAAATATAAATAGGTATGATAGGTATGGTACTTATTGATAGAGAAGATGAAGAAGATTGACAGCAATGTCTTCCTGAGTCTGCTTATTTAAAAAAAACTGCGATCAAGTAGGTATCATTGTGCTTATTGATAGGTCCATATTTAGCAGCTGGTGGTCCAACTTACATAAAAACATTTACAATAAAGACTGAAAAATTGGCTTCATATATAAAATCGTTAGCTTCAAAAACAACTAATTAACATCCTGCATCAAATCATCATAACGAAACTCTAAGCAGCAAGTTATCAGCTAATTATAAGGACAATTATCTCATTCACGCGGACTGTAATTATGCCATTTGGAGCGCCGTGCACCTTACAATGTGCGATTTACTTGCGGATCCAAGTTTACGCGGACCTAGTAAGCATATTAACAGAATCTTTGAAACTTGTGTATTTTTTGTAAGTTCCTGCTCTCGAATGATGAAATATTCTTGTAGTTGAGCAATTTTGTGTTATCTACTTGGGCTCATACTGAACTTTGTTAGCAAACACTTGAAATTGTGCTGATGCTTTTGATTAATTTGAAAGGATACAATTTATATTCAACAACAGATATATCTTTTTTTTTTCTTTTTTAAACATGTAGAATACGTAAACTCTCCAGCTCATCTTCGCTTTTCTTTAATTCAAAGCTGACTGAAACTGGAAGTATTTTTTATGATTTTGTGTGGTGATCGTTAAGAATAACACACGGATTGAAATAGAAGGATGGTGATGGCACTTGCATATTTTAAGTAATCTTGGTAGGTACGTCGTCTTTCTGAACTCTGAAGCAATCTTAGAGTCGTATCTTACGACACCCCTGAGATGTTCGTACTCGAGCGTAGTTATTTGGGTACAGAAAATAACATTTATTCAGTGCCGTTATTTACATATTAGGTTGTATTTGTATGACTTCAAAGAAAAAATTGTTTCATTCATTTATCTGCTTATTGACGATTCGAGAATCTTACAGGTTTGCCCCATAACCCTAAAAAGTATCTACCTACGTATCTCTATAAAATTAAAATACCTACACAAAAACATAAAATTCGTTTTTATTCGGATACGAAGATGGAACCTATTACCAACATTCTCTATATCCGGCAATACCTACCCACGTAAAGGTAACGGGGTCACACCTTTTATTGGTGAATAAATAGCGTGGAAATGAGATTGCAAGAGCCAGAATTTTGCAATTGTACCCTCGGTAATAACAGACCGAGTGCTCATCGCTTACGACCGTGCATACATACGAAATGCATTCACCGAGACGATTCTAGCGAGTTTCACTGGAAGGTGGGCTATACTCTATAATTTCCTTACATTCTCAGAACACTGGGAATCTTCGGAAGGAATAGTTGCAAAGATATCTACTAGTAGAGGAAATTCCGAATAATAAAGGTACTTTTATTTATTGTTTCTTTTAAAGCCCTGCACGTACAGGTACTCGTACACCTTAATAAGTAATGTTCAATAATGGTTTTTTCTGCTAACCTAAAGTATAACTATAAAATGTAAGCTAAAACGAAACTAAGTATTTAAACCTTCAAAAACTATATACTTATCGCACATGCATATTAATAAAGAAAATTTTATTAAACGAAATACACTCTTAAGAGCGTTTACGCCGTACGGCATTTCATGCAAACTTTCAAGCCCTTGTTTTTCGAAATGAATGAACGGATTTTAATAAAACTTTATACGCATAAGCAGGATACAAAGGTCTAAAAAGTTAGCAGAGAACATTTTCGAAAAATTGTGTTACAGCCAAATTAGACCGATTTTAAAGTTTCCATAGAAACAGAGATTTACAGTTATCTTTTTAAATAAGACATTTCGAAAATGTCTCAGCTTACTTTTTAGACCTTTGTTTTCTGCTTATGCGTATGAAGTTTCATTAAAATCGGTTCATTCATTTCGAAAAACAACGGCTTGAAAGTTTGTATGAAATGCCGTACGGCGTATACAAACGCTCTTAAATCACTGTTTAAGCTCAAAACTCATCACTACTACACTAAGAATAGGGATAGTATACAACTGCCTTCAGCTTTGTACGGAAGAATAACTATACCAGCTCTATAACATGTTACAGATTCTTCATCAGTGAACATTTGTATTTGGCTAACCAAGAATAATAAATCATTACTCACTGTATGTAGGTAGGTACTCGATAGATCGAACGATGTTATGTTTATTTTTCTCATATTTAAGTGAACTAAGTACCTAGGTATGTATTTTCTTGTCGAATTTTTTTTTTTTAACCGAACCAGCTATCCCGTAGCTTTTACTCGTCATGGGCAAACAGTCTATTTTCAGCCAGCTCATCACAATAACTGTGACGCTGACCGTATACAGTATCTACTACGGGCCTAAGTATCTACCTAAACCTAAATTGTTTTTGGAAACCATTGTACACGACGAAAAAGTTACGATTTTTGTGACTGAAGTAGATACCTAACGGTCTCATTTTATCTGCCATCAGAGTACCTATAAGCTTCAAAAGCATGCAAAGTTTGCATAGTTATTCCGCCATCTTGAATAATGTGAAAAGAAAATATTTCTGTCAGCATTCTTGATGTTTTCATTCTTAAATTTTCTTTAGCCTTTTTGTCGACTGCTCAGGGATAAACTAAGAGTTGTTTCATTTAAAGAAGTTGTATGTCGGACCACTGTTATTTACATTATAAAAGATCCTCCTTTAAACATGTATAGGAATGCATGTAGGTACTTTCTTTTGGAACAAGTTATAAATAAAGTAGTGTGTTTTAATAACCCAAACTAGCGGCGTCTAAGAGTTTGATACATTTTGTATGCCAGCAGCATAATATTAGGATTTATGACCCCTACGGAATAAATAACAAAACAACAGCAAAAAAGAAATAGTTTTTAAATGGTTTGCTTTAAATTGTACACCTCACTCAGCAAAATATTACAGGACCTTTACTCTGCTTTCTCATTACGGTGTCCTTAAGATGGAACCGTATCTGCAAATAGAAAGACTTCGTCTGAACCCATGAGACCCCCCTCCACCCCCCCTCCCCGATCCCCTGCTAGTTCTTCTGTTTTAATCTCTTTCATATCCAACTTTATGCTAGGTTACTCTTTTTGACAGGTAAGTACAGTCAAGAGAAAATAAACGTTTCATTATACTAATTAATTTACATGTCACAGTGACATTAAAAGTTTTGAACAAAGTTCGTATAATAAAAATAAAAAAACGACGGGTTGCACTCCGGGAGTGCCGGCAGAAGTGAAAACTTGAATATTAACGTTGTGGATTTTTTATATTTTGGAATGGTTAGGGAATAATTTTGCACGAATTGCATTAATTATCAGTATAAAAGTACTATCATTTATGTGGTAGAATACAATATTTATTTATTGCGCTATCGCGATCAGTAGTGCTATTCTGTAAAAATCTCACCGTGATAACTCAGGTGAAGTGAGCTTAAAGTGAGCTATCATTAGTGTCAATCCCTATAGAATCAGCCGGTCGATTCTGTTAGAATCTCACCGTGAAAAGTTAAGTGAAGTGAGTTGTCATTCCATCTGATGCTATATGGATTGATTCTAATGACAGCCGGTCGATTCTGTTATAATCTCACCGTGAGAAGTCAGGTGAAGTGAGCTGTCATTCCATCTAATGCTAAGAATTGACACTAAAATGACAGCTCACTTTAAGCTCACTTCACCCGAGTTATCACGGTGAGATTTTTACAGAATACCACTACTGATGGAATGACAGCTCACTTCACCTAACTTCTCACGGTGAGATTCTAACAGAATTGAATGGCAGGTCACGTGTCCTGACGCGAGTTTAAAATTTTTTACTCATTACAAAAAAAGTGTACAACGCCGCTAAAAAAGTTTTCACTTCAAAAATTTTTTGTTTGTTCTATTTCGATGTAGATACCCAAACTTCACTTTCATTTCAAGTTTTGTTAGCTACTTTAATTAGACCCTGATTATGAAACCAAAGAGAGACCAAAGACAAAGAGTGCCTGTATATTATTATGTAGGTACCTAGTTGTGTATGTCGAGTAGATCCTCCTAACTTGCGTTGTTGCGTCAGATGCGGGCTCATTGAAATCTCTTGTTATCTACGTTTCATTATCGAAACTGCACCCACAACGATACTTCACCAGAAAACGAGAAAACGCTTTCGGTTTTACTACGTTTTGACTCTGAAATACTTTAGCAGTAAAATATCGTGCGGATTTATTTAATTTTATCATGGTAACTCTGTGAGCCACGTTAATTAAACAGGGATATAAATTATCCTCTGTTTTGACTCACAGTTACGTGAGTGAAATCCCGGGTATGAGGCTGAACGTTTCAATTAAGTGTTGTTTATTAAATCAAATGTGATTAAAATAATGAAGTCGGATACGCTCACCTGAGAATATTGGCAGGTCACCAATACTTTCGTCCGCGTGCTTGTTCCCCCGACCCACTCTGTCACATCGCGTCACCTGCCCGCGCTATCACTTTTTTTTTGCTATGGGTTCTTTTTGACATTTTGCCCGACAGGCTCACAGATAGCCTCCTAAGAATTGGGCTATCAAATGCAAAGATTTTTTCTAATCGGACTGATTGTTCCAGAGAATACTCCATAAGGACAAATTTATAAACAAACTACCTCTTAATAATATTCGTATAGACTAAGGTAGGTTTCGGAATAAACGCTATCTCCTTACTAATACCAAAAACACAGGATAAAGTTACACCAAGAGTACATTTTTCGTTAAGTGTAGCTGTGTAATAAGCTTATTAAATTTCCGTAGGGCGTATTAATAGCGGTGGGTTATTTATAACAAGGTTATAGTAATAGCGCCTTATTCATAAACGTCTTATAAATAAATAGCAGTGTTATACCCTTTTTAAACGGTTTTTACTAATTTTGTCGTATGAAATTGACAAGGACTAGAAGTATTTAATGTTTGGATCATTATGTGGGAGAACTTTTACAATACTTTAGCTTGTTAATAAGTAAGATTCAGGTCAATCCAATGTATCTGCTAATAGCTACTTATATTATATACTTATCTACTGAAAGCAAAAAAGATTTGAAGAAGAAATAATTGGTACCTTTTATTTGGGCGAAGAGAGGCTCAAATAATTTTGTTTCATTGTTTTTGGCGTGTCTTTTCTGGCAAAAAATAAGGCTTCCGTGGGTGTCGATAGAGGTGACTAAGGGATAATTGTGAGACGACGGGTAGCAGCTTTCCCCTAAACGCTAATAACAATATAGTGCGAGCACAATGTTTGTCAAGCGTGCTGATTATGGCAATATTCCCTGCGACGACCGTTCGTTCTTACGGTCTGTTAGGAAACCTTGTTCAGCAGTAAATGTTACCGAATTGTTATGATTTTATCCACATGATATCTGCACATAGGTACTGCACATACATACATAAACTCACGCATTCGACCTAATATTTTCGTACTTATGTATGTACATAAATATTGTTACTTATATTGTTCAAAATAATGTCGTATAAAATGGAACTTCGCTAATGGCTCGGATATGGCGTCTGTTTATTTTGTAAGAAACAGTTTTATTTCACCGATGCTGCACACACCGAGATTTGATAACAAATTGATTTAAGATAATGTTTGAACAGTAGCATGTATTCCTTTGATCGTATACCTACAGACTAAAGTTGACATAACATTTATATACAGCATATTAAAATACATGTTATTATCATAGACTTATAAAATAAGATGGACTCCGCGCCACGCATATCGAAAGTGAAGCACCGTACCGATCTATGTGTGCGTGATTGACGATTGACGCTGTCGTGTACAGAGAGTGGCTTGGGATAAGGTACTATTAATTTGGGCCAATTGATCAACGGAAAGACTCCTTTTTTCGACAATTCAGCTTGTCAGCGTTCCTTAAGAGCGTTTACGCCGTACGGCATTTCATACAAACTTTCAAGCCGTTGTTTTTCGAAATGAATGAACCGATTTTAATGAAACTTCATACGCATAAGCAGGATACAAAGGTCTAAAAAGTTAGCTGAGAACATTTTCGAAGTGTCTTATTTAAAAAAAGATAACTGGAAATCTCTGTTTCTATGGAAACTTTAAAATCGGTCTAATTTGGCTGTAACACAATTTTTCGAAAATGTTCTCAGCTTACTTTTAAGACCTTTGTATCCTGCTTATGCGTATAAAGTTTCATTAAAATCCGTTCATTCATTTCGAAAAACAAGGGCTTGAAAGTTTGTATGAAATGCCGTACGGCGTAAACGCTCTTAACGTTTATTCGACCATATATAATCTTTTACTATGCTCATAAATTATGGGGTTAAGAAATGAAAAACAATAAAAGGAATGCTGTAATTGTTTAATCGAAACTAAATTAGGTTTCTAGTGTCTTTTCTTATGCCATAGACAGGCTTATTTGACTTTTTTATGCGATTTGTGTTCGAGTAGTAAAAATTTACTGGCCAATTACCCTCAGTCTCCTTTACGATGCCCGTGGAATGTGCACCCGTTGTAAACCGGGACACACTCGCCTGCTGAGCGAGCCAAAGAAGATTTTCATGTTTGTTCTCCACCTCCATACCTATACGGTAAGTATATGGAGTTGAAGAAGCCTTGATGACTAGATAGACGATAGATAGACTAGGTATCTTACTCAAAATACGTACTACCTAGATTTAATAAGTATGCGTGTATAAAACCGGGTTCAATTATAATCTAAAAACGTTAGATACGTCACGTTTATTGTTGAAAAAACAAAAGTAATATCTATAGGTTTTTAGAAATATTTACTGTACAATATTTAGATAATTAAAAAACTAGCAGTCTTAAACTAATATGTACTGTGTACACACAGCTACACATCAAGCTATACATTTCCAGTTTTAGCTGACCTCGCATTGTATAGGTACTGGTTATGTATAACTTGATGTGTAGCCGTGTGTACAAGTAGGTATATGAAAAAGGGAGGGGAAAGAATTATAGGACATCAAAAAACTCGTCCGGCTCGTTGTCAACAGGAAAAGTGGCCAATAGGCTGGCAGCATCGCCACGTTGTATGGTAATGCTGATTATATGACCAAAAATAAAAATAGAATCGAGTCGTTAAAGTGGAAATGGGAAAAGTTTGGTTGTTAGTAAGAAAGTGCTGTCATAATAAAAGGTGGTTGCGCAATGATCGATGAGCTAAACTTTATAAAACTTGAGGATATATTATGAAATGGGACTGGGCAGGTCATACGAATAGGATGCATCAAAACAGATGGGCCAGGACCGTCACACAGTGGGTGTCCGAAGATAGAGGTCGTCTCTGAGGCAGGCCTAAGAAACGCTAATAAGTATACAACATATATATATATATTAGCGTATAACAGTTACTTAAGTACCTAAAAATCATGAGCAATTTTGCATTTACTAAAATATTTTGTATACACCCGAACAATAAAAACAACTTAAAACGGAAATATTTAAAGGTCTTTTGACACGCGAACTCGTATCGTATTCAGGTTCACGTCGGTTCTAAATCTGATGTATTATATAATATGTAAAATTAACCTTTCTTTGGGGCTTTATGTAATTTTATACCAAAAGTTTTAAATTGACCTTTGTTTTATATTTTAGTTGTTTTTTAGGACTATGATCCTAAATGCAGGTACACTTTCAGCTAATAATTTACTTATTTAAATAGTCTCATTAAAATACTTATGTTTTTTTTTAAATTAATTGACATGAACAAAAAACTGACAACGTACCATAAAATAGTAAATCCATTTGTTTTACTTACAAAGACTTAGCTGAAAAGAGTAAAATATTCTCACCATGTACATTATTTTCGTACAAAAGTAACACAGACCTTGCCAAGTATTCACTACACGACATGACAGGCAAGTTGGCACAACTATCACTTAATTATATTCGAAGAATTTCTTTATCCCTGAACTATCTCATCCATAGATCGTGATCTCATCGATTTTACGTGAACCTGCAGCTAAGTATAGAAGATTGAAGCTATTTGGCATTCTTCAGTGTTCCTATGTGCCTGTAAGTGAATTCAGCGCGTAGATGGAATATGTGATTGTGAAAGGAATACCAATGAGTTTCCCCGAAGGAGATATTGCAAGTTCAATTGGAAACAAAAATTCCATTTTTGATGGCTGAGTTGTACATGAGCGTTGTATGATGCTAGCGCGATAGAATGTGACATTTAATATAGAAAATACATATTTAAGTTAGCAGATATCTTCTATATCTATACTTAGGCCTATATTTAAAGCTGAAGAGTTTGTTTGTTTGAACGCGCTAATCTCTAAAAGGAGGTATTCCACTCAGAGCACTTGGACGAACCGCACCTGAGCACTTCTACTAACCGCACTGAAACAAAATTTTCTAACGTTACCAACCAGACCAACAGAACCAGTTGATTCGAAACAGTCTTTTTACATTTGATAGACAAATTCTTGAGGAAGCCTACTTAAAATCACGCTAGGACTATTAGGAGCCGTGCAAAAAGAAAAAAAAAAAGTCAGAAAGATTATTAAGCGAATAAGAAATAAAAGCGCGGGCATGCGATGCGATGCGATGCGAAGAAGTTGCGGGCAGAAGCTAGTGTTATATTTAATGAGTTATTTAGCTTACTTGGCAAAATGTAGGTCATGGAATACCTAATGATAAAATGTTGAACGATGGACTGAACAGTTGAAACAGAATTTACGCTTAGGTATACAGAGTCACTTCTAGTCTGACAACGAGTGCCGTTAAACCTGTATAGCGCATTTAATTGAATAAACAATAGCTTTTCAGGGGAGGGTTCGGGCTCGTAAATCACGGGAGACACGCTTACTTGATCGAAAGCCTTTGTGATCGAAAAGTAACAATAACCTACGTTCAGTTTGCATCGACAAGCATTGAAATACCTTTTGTAAGCGTAAGCGGCTCACGATACTTTGAAGTAGCGAAGTATTGACGCGACGGTTCAATCAATAATTCAGGCAGCTTCAGTCCCTGTTTACTTTTTGACCGATTTCAAAAAGGAGTTTCTATGTTCCTCTTTATGTATTTTTGTATGTATGTTCATTGATTTTTTTCATTAATTGTGGAGCACCTAAAAACGTGAAAAATAAAAAACTTTTTACAAAAAAAAAAAAATCCTATTTCCAAAAACAGTTCAACGTAAAAATACTTTAATTTGGTGTCTTTTTGCCACCGACTTCCATAACCAAAGAAATTTACTTTTACTGAAACAATTTTGGTGAAAATTAAGCTATTTTTGTACGTACAATTGAAACCATCCTAATTATATATATGTAGGTAATATTTGTGTCCATTTTCTATTTCGTAGATATAAGTTTGTAACATCGGCTGAAAACTTTCTGTCTACTGTTTTGTTAGTCGTGTGTGGTAGGATCTAATTAACACGTCTGATGCTATTCAATAACACGGGAACTTAGAATTCATTTCCTGTGCTAAATGATTTAATAATATAAAGTAGCTTTGAGAATACCTGCAGCGTGCCAAGTGTCAGTGTGTGAATTTCTATAGGTATAAATACCTACGTAAGCTGAACGCTCTCTTGATGAATGTGTTAGGTGACGGGGAGCGTTTAGCGCCAACAGACAATGCCTGCGCGCCCGCTTACAGGAAATTCTCGCTCAACTTCACTCGTTTGCTGTCAGTTTCCGCCCACTCTCGCTCCAGTTCTCATTGAGAGGTTGTTTTTCACTCTTTAACTATAAACTAAATTGAAGGACCTAGTTGTTTACGCAGCACTCCAGAGCTGTTCAGACGATGATGGGTCGTTACATTCTATTCTTACTGCCACTTCTTTTATTTTTTTTCATACAAAAATATTGCAGCGGGACCGCTTGCTAAGCATGCAATACAGCGCTTTGTTAAGTCTAGCAGCACTTATAAAAACAAATTATGAATTATGCGACAGACGGTTTTTTTTTTTCAGAAAAAGGAAGGAATTATTCATTTATAGAATCTAATAAATATTGTTCATAGTAGGTATCTGCTGAAATAATGAGATGCGGTAAAGAGCTATTTTCATTTCATGTCAGTATTTCGCAGGCGTGCCGTGTCGTTGTCTGTAGAACAGAATTGGTCGATTATTTTCGACTGTTTCATCAGCTCGAAGCAAATTAGTCCATTTGTATGCTAACGGACTTTCCGATTCGGATGTGAATATGGGTAAAAGAGTATTTATTGCTACCGGCTTTTTGTTTTTATTCGTGAAACGGCATTCCCTTTTCATGCAGCCATTACTGTCACAGTGCGTATTTTTTTCCGGAATATACCTATGTGACACAAATGTTAAAATATAATGCATGTAACTCTTTTCTGTATTCTGAGATAACACGTTACACGGTGTTCTTGTAGCACGATTGATGTGCTGTGTTAAAGGTTTCTAACTTTCAAGTGCATAGTCCAGCCCAGCATTATTTAAGAGATTACCAGTTTTAAAGGTATGTAGGTGGGACACTATAAGCTCAACTTGCATGGCAATAAATGAGCTGGATGTTTACGACGTTATATTTTCTCTGAGCTAAAACAACCATTCCGAATACCGTACACACTTATTTTACGGTAAGAGTTTGCTAATAAATACGTCAAAGTTTTAATTTCTCCCCAGTTAGCTGTAATAACTTGCGCGAAACTCGCAATTTGCACACTCAGCAGTCTTATTTACGTTTTGAAACTAGTTTTACCTACCACTCTATCTAATATGTGGATGGAAGTAGCTGGAATCTAAAAGAAATCATATAAAACCTAGAAACTATAAATAACCGAACACTATCAGTAATAAAAGGCTTCTCAGCCGGTCGCAAGACTGGATCTACTTCTTATGAAAATTGATGCCATCAAGAAGAGATAGGTAAACATTATGAGGGAAGATATTTATAGAACAAATAAGACATTACTTTGAATATCATGTTGCGATGATTGAAGACTGGATTCTATTTCGGTTTGCTCTGTGTATTTTGTTTTTATTCTATTCTCATTTTGTATCGAGTAATATTCTACATTTTTAATGTTAATAAAGTAGTTAATCGTACATGGTGTTGCGTAATGATGTCTAGATAGTTTCTTGACATTGTGGAAATGCTGAATACTAAACAGTTGATTTGAATATTTCTCTAGAGTTCATAGTCCTTTACGAAGTTCGTGTTTTCATCAGCTTTATTGTGATTGGTGGAGTTGCATGAAAAGGGTGTGCCGTCGCCTTCCCTCAAATAATAACATGCTTTGTGGAAATATCTGACACGCTAGAAGAAGATCACGCGTCAATTAGCCGCATAACAATGGTTCCATGTTAAACTTTACTTGCTTTTAGAGACTAATGTTTTGATTTGTTTCCTTGGCTTGGATATTGTAGAACTTTATTGACTCTTATTCCATTATGGGCTTAGGCATGTTTATTTTTGTAATTCTAAGTTTATTTCTGTAATTATTTTCCGTGTGATATAATTTCGTACCTATTAAATGAGTTCATTAGTTATCGGTGGCGGTGAATTATTTCTTTATCAGATCGAAGGACGCATTTTTCTTCAAGGACTCCTTTTTCTTTCTTTTGAATTTCCAAGATTAGCTTTGTGACTGAGTTATTCGTGCAAAATTAAAAGTAAATTCTTTGTCAAAGCATTCTTGATCTAATTGAATGGTTCTTTTGATGTGTCGGGTTTCGGGCAGTTATCGGCCAGGTGGAAAATATTCACAGATTGTGCTTTGAACCGGATAATTTCTATAGACCGCTGGGCCGTAAATTATAGGCTCCTTTATAATTAACCCTGAATATACACCTGTTTATTTTAATGTTGAAACAAAAAAACTGATGAATAACATCTAAGCGGAGAAACAGTTACGACAAATAGTTTAGCTTTGAGGCAATGAAAGTCATCTTTGACAGACCGTAGGTATAAGCATGCAATAATATGGCAGAACCAAGGAAGTAAGCCGTCCGTGAGCCAGTGTTCGTAGTAAATCCGGTAGCCCAACTTCGTCCGTGTCCCATTGACCTAGATTCGCGCCCTTGAACCCCGACCCCCCGGCCCTCCGCTCAGACACCCGGACGCTCCCGTGACGTCATAAATGCCCTCCGCAGGCATTGTCTTTTAAGTATATTGTTTTGTTCTAAAAAAAGATAGCTCCACTGTATGTCAACAAAGGTATTTAATTGTTTGCAATATGACACAAAGGAACAAAGTGTTACGTTATCATTCTCTGCTTGTTGTTCTAACAGGATACTATTGATTTTAAGTTTCTCTTTTAGTAGGTCACAGGGATGATCGATTACAGCAGCTGATGTAGGATAGAATTATAAGATACGTGTTTGTACAACAATCAAATCAGTAATCACAAGAAGAAGAAGAAGAAGTAGTAGAAGACAAGGCTTGATTATCAAAGATGTGTAAGACTAGATAGGTTCTGAGAGTTGGAGTATTGCCAAAGACCGTAACACCAGGCTGTTGAAGAACATATGAGCTGAAGAAATGACGCATAAATACAAAAGCTATTTAAAAAAATCGCTATATTTCCATCAGTGCAAATGTTCATGATATTTTCAGAATGCTGCAGTAGGTACCTATCTTTCTGCAGTAGTAATGAATGCTTGTTTATGCCTAGTAAACATGTTCAACAATGCCAATCAACGAATAAAGTTTAAAGCCAAGTAAATGCATGCCTGATGTTTGCACTTCAACGAATGACTGCAGTTTTTAATTGTAGGTTCACGCTTTACAGCAGAGCTTGATGAAGTGCTTTTCCTGCTTACATATTTATAGTAATTTTGTATAATTACTCTCATTATAAATTGGCACAATAAATATGTATTATTTATGGGTGCCCTCTATCTGGCAGAATTTTTTGTCATATGAATGTTGAATATCCATTCGTTAGTTTTTGTGGGTACTTTAAATCTCTATAGTTTGAAAACAACGGAATAATTTAGTGGCAAATACTGTCTAGTGGCTCAGTTCAGTTCACTGGCGCTTCGTGGCGGTCGTAGGAAAATTTTCCATTTGGTTGTCTGTGGTTCCAGCTTGTTATCCGAGTCAGTGGCTCACTCAAACCTATTGCTGTGAAGACATTTACGTAATAAAAAGTATGCAAAGAGCAGGTAACATACCGCAAACGTTTATTATATAATCTGTTGCTTATGTTTTCTGCGTATATGGTACTGTGCATAAATAGCTTAGGTACTTACTGGTGTTTAGTTGGACTTTCTCAAATGACTATAAATCGTCGATAAAGGCAAAGACTTACTTCAAATGTATAATAACAACCAATAATCAGTACTTAGCTATTAACTGTTATTAGGGTGCTTTCAGTGGTCCGATTTTTACAATTATTTCGGAACCATTTGGCGCTTATTTCTGTGTTCACCGATAAGACTTTAAATTAGCTCGTTTCAAGCCAAACGTCTTCTAAAAATCAATTACAGTCTTTGCGCTGTAGCATGGTGCGGGTGACAGTTGTTTTATTTGTAGACTAGAACATTAGTTTTGGGTTTAATTTAATGATTTAATACATTATTAAATAAAGACGGTAACCGTTTAACGCGTGTTCTCGTAATAACGTTTCTGCCATAAGTCTTTCCCCGAGAGAGTTACTTATTGCCATAATCACATGCTTGGCACACAGCTCGGGTCGTTCATTGCAGTATGGTGCTATTAATATACATCTGGACACTGAACACAGTGTCCAGGGATACATCCCTTCGGTACAACCCGTTAGTTGTCCTGTACGACTCCCAAGGGCATCTGTGGGCTTGTAACTTGGACACGCAATAAATATAAGAACTTAACGTAAGTGCAAGACTGCGCGGCTGAGATCTACATGGTCAAATTAAATTAGCTGAGAAACTCTGCAGACGTGATGGGTATTTATATCTAAACATGATAAAATAAAAAGATTTGATGATTTTTTTTGCTATCAACGACCGCTGTAACTGCTATAGGCCGACCGCTTAACTTAGACGATGCCTGAGGTAGCAGTTTGGTGCGGGAGGGGTGTGGTCATGTGATGCGAGAACTCAGTGATTCTTCAACTTGTGACAACTGTCACCCCTCCCGCACCGCGCAACTACCTCAGGCAACGTCTCAGTTAAGCAGTCGGCCTATAGTGTTGTGCCTAGAAGTATGAGTTGCGAAAATCTGTTTCTTTTGTTTAATCATGTTAAGTTATCGTTACCCATCACGTCTGTGAAATTTACACAAAAAAAAACCTATACTAACTGCGATCCATGATCCCATAACAAAAAAAAACGTCAAATTAATTCCTTTTTATTTTATCATGACTTAGATATCGATACCCATTACGGCTCTGGAGTTTTGCTAGCTAATTTAATTTTATTCCGTATAAATGTTAGTTAACTCGTATGTTGACTTAGATATGTTCCTGTCTCTATCTTGCATTTATTTGTGGTTTGACAGTTATGCGACAGGAATAACACTTAGCCAAATTAGTTTGGCTAAGTGTTAGGTATTCCTGTCACTTACATGCTAAGTAACTTTTTTAGGTACAATCTTCTTTCAGTAGAAATCTGTGTCAATGTAAAGATTGATCAGTAAAAGAGTACAAGTACAAGTAAAACGAGATAACTTGTAGGTATCTCATCAAAAGAAAAAAAAATATTTAAAGTCCTCCAGATTTCCTGAAGATAAAAGTTTCTGGGATAATACTCGTATTATTTGCCTCCTTCCGGCAAAGTTTCAGGATGCCCTCGTAAGGCTTCAAGAGATATAATGATTAAGATGGGTGGCTAGGACTAGTATCTACTTCAGACAAGTAAACATTTCACATTGTAGGCTTACAAAATTTGGAGTAACTGCTGAAGATTTTGCTCTCATTTGGCCTTAATCAATTGCTTATATTTATGTCAACTTTATTTTGTCAACCTAACTAATAGAGTTGGTACCTAAAATAATGGTTCAGTTTATTGAGGTTAACTGCTCCGTTGGTCTCGTGGTTGCAAGCGCAACTACTGAGCGGGGGGTCCTGGGTTCGATTTCCGGGTCGGGCAGTGTTATTGAGTTTTTATATTAGACATTTTTTAGTAACATCCCGGAGTTTGGAAGTTGGCGGTGTGATACCCCCGTGCCTCGGAAAGCACGTTAAGCTGTTGGTCCTGCGCCTGACCTCTCTCTGGTTGTGTCGGATATCCGTCCCATCGGACTATTAGAGTGGGGGAAGAGGGAGTGCACCTGTGTCTGTGCGCACTCTTGTGCACTATAATATCTCCCGCGCCGAAGGCTAGTCTCTGTTGAGATTGGCTGCCGTGGCCGAAATACGGTCTGGAGGACTTTATTTTATTTAGTGAGTTTATTATTCCTACCTGTAGCTGAACTTACACTCCTTTCACAGTTATTTTACCTCTGACAGCAGTAACCCAACAAAAACCTTATCATAACGAGAATAAAGACCACTGTCATTCTGACAGTGATGCAATACAAGAGGTAAAGTTGTGAATGGACTGCACCCAAGTAACTCAGCAAAATACTGCATGAAGGTACGTTAAAAAGTTCTCGTGACAAAACAGACCCAAGTAAAAAGTTTTACGAATAAGGTCATTTCTTATTCTCAGCTCAAAAGAAATAAATTCTTATTGTATTCTGTATTTCTTTAGTAGCTGAATTACGGTCTTATTTCACTGTAGTAGGCAAATTGTAAAAAATCTGCGAGGCTGTTTTCGGGCTAGCGACTGCAGAATTGAATTTATAAGGTTAGAGCACACAGTGCCTAACTCCCAAAGGAGCGGGAGAAACCGTTCTTAAAAAAAAAATACGGTGGTACTTTCGGCAGGTCTAAAAGGTTTTTTATTAAGTTACGGAGCATAGGCGCAATTAGGGTGCGATGCTGAGCAGTTTTGTTTACGAGGCTTTACGATATGTGTGGGTTTTATGGATGAACAAATATGTGTGTGGGTTTTGCGAGTAGATGTTGATACCTACCCACGTTTATAAAATATACTGACATGTTTTCTTTAATATTGTGTTTTTTTTTCAATGATACAAAAAAGCCGCCTTGGGTACTGGCAGTTGTCATTAAATAAATCCCCTCAGTTTTCTGGAAAAAGAGTGAGAATGCTTCAAGGAATTTTTATTTCAGACTGTATAACAAACAGTTTTAGTTTATAAGTACCTTATTACTTAGCTTTTCTTAGACTTTCCTACAATACAATTTTCTTAGACTTTCCTACAATAGTTGAAATACCATTCGTCTCTATGTAGGTACTTAAAAAGAATATGCAAATTCTTCGGAAAAGCTAATAAAGTGAATTCTGTTGTATAGGTTTCTTGAAACATTCTACCGGCAGTAAAAATGTATGAGACATGAAGTGGCACGACATAAAAGTGATATAAAGTTGTAGGATGCGAGTCAGTTGGCGGTCGCCGGGGTTGGCCCCGAGCCAGGGACTCATCCGTCCACCCTTGGAACATGCCGAGATAAATTATCACAAACAAATTGCATCCGTTTGGCCAATTTCTTTCAATAATATTTAAGACTAAGTAAGTATTTTTATTGTTAACTGTTGCGTTGATTTGTAACTGGTTTTAGTTTCGGATGAAGAAAAACGGGTATAGGATTTTACGTTAGGTTTTGTAAGCTAACGTAGGCAATTATTGTACTTTTAGTTATCTATATTTATTTAATACCACCAAATAAACATAGTTGCTACGATCAAAGATAGCACAATTTACTCGTAGCACTCGTAGCTTTCGTAGCACTGTGCTACGAGTCCACCCTCTACGAACACAAATTGTTCTTGTATAAGTTCACTACAAGTTCAATGGGGTTTTGAACTCACAACCTTTGTATAGGCAGTCAAAGCCTTAGCCGTAGCCTCGGCTATTCGTAACTCGGCTATTTACGGGTCATTCTTAGTTTCCTCAAGGTTCTTTTTATAATGTACTTAGTAGACAAGCTGATAAAGACAAAAGGTCACACAAGGGAGACTACATAGTGTTTACATATACTATTTGATACATAGAGAACGGACAATACAAAGAACACACTTTCCTCAAATAGATTTCTTTAGTTATTTTTTATTAAATCCGTACAAAAGGTGTGGTCAAAAGTTACGACCATTTTATCGTATCGTGCCTTTTATATTATTCAATTAGTTAGATATCATGTGACTGCAGTGCAGACGTTATGCAACGGACCAGCGTTTGGTCACCGGTCAGCAACTGACGTCGACATGTCATCTGTGCCACTGCAATGCACTCCATATTGGCCAACCAGGGCAGAGTATTTTTAGGACAAAAAAGTTATTCCATAGCAGGAAAATGTTTTTTTTTTATGGACATCAATATTTAATTATAATGTCCATTCAATTCTCTAGATTGATGTTATTTTATGGCATACAGAATGTGTTGGTATGGACATGAACGGAAATACTTACCTTAATATCAGAAAGTTCATGACAACGAACAAAAGAATAAATGTAGAATTTCACATGTATTTATTCATTTCTTGTTTACCAACCAGAAAGTCGTTTATAATTCAGCTGATAGGTGCAATTGAAAATAGGCCAAAGTGGGCAATTGTAAATAGGAGCCGTATGAGTTGCCAGAAAAACAAAGAAGGTTCTGTTTTAGTGAAACCTTTTCAGTAAATTCGAATTAAGTGACAGCTACTGGTTGTTTTCAGCCAATATAATTATGAGAAGCCATAAAATATTTCTTTTAAAAATAAGTTTTCTTGAAAATATGGCATGATGCGTTTGGAGTTATTATGTAAATAAAACCTTTCTGAAGTTTGTTAGGAATAAAGCGTTTCCATGGAAATTCGCAATAATGCTTATTGTGAACAGTTGATCTCAGCTAACTTCTACCGCACAAAGAATAACTTTACGTGTATTTAGCTGTCTTTCGGCTATGAAATGGCAGAGAGCATTGTGCTGGGAACAATGAAAAAACCCCCACATTTCCCTAATTAGCTCCGCAAGCACATACGGAATTTTTATTTTCTTTTTATTACATTTACGGGAGAAATAAATGAGTTCCCGAGAATCATGCAACGGTAGACTTGTCTGACATTCAATGACCATATAAATGAGGAGTTCCATTTCTTGCTATAAGTAATCAGCATTATTTTGCTCATACGTAGGTACAGAGACGCCAGCACATCCAGCGACCCGAAACTGTCAAATTTTCCCAATAAACTTTGAACCTTACGCTTTAGCGATAAAGCTGAAAATCTATTAAAAAAAATTGACAGATTGTAGTACGAGTAGCTTGATGTGCTGGCGTCTGTAACTACAAATTTCAAGACAATCTTGTTTTTGTCACAGTGTACCTAAAAACAAGTCAGGATCTGATGATTGGATCCTGGAGAAATCGAGGGCAATCCTCAAATTTTATGGGCACACACATTGTTGTTCGCAATACTTATGAAGTAATTTAAGTACTTGCGTATCGTAATCATCATCTCATGTAGCTGAGCTGATGATGGAAGGTACAACTCCTTAACAGTAAGGAGTAGGCATCGACTGATTTAGTCAATTATTTTTTTGATGTTTGAAAGGGCGTTTGCCATTTTGGTCTCGTGATCATTAGGTCAGGAGGTGATTGACTAACCATAGACGATAGAAATCTTTAAAAAAACGACAGCACATGTCTCGCGATTGCTGCGATTGTTTGTGTAGTTTACGCCATACCATAACATAACATTACTCCAGTTCGCTCTTAAGACCGCTTTTAAATTGTAACAATAATACAGTACCTAAAGGTATAATTTATCATTGTTACATCTAAATTTTTTTTACAGTTGTCGATGTGACACCAAAAACAGACAAACAGACACTCGAGTGATCTTATAAGAGTTCCGTTTTTTTTCCTTTTGAGGTACGGAACCCTCAAAAGTGAAAAATAAAAAACTTTTTTACAAAAAAGAAACAACGGACTTCCAACAAAACACTACAAAGTGAAAAATAACTTTAATTTCAGAAGTCGGTGTCGTTAGTTCTGCATTTTCGTTTTTTGACACCGACTTCTGAAATTAAAGTTATTTTTCACTTT
Organism: Gortyna flavago; assembly: GCA_963669345.1. Taxonomy (NCBI): domain Eukaryota; kingdom Metazoa; phylum Arthropoda; class Insecta; order Lepidoptera; family Noctuidae; genus Gortyna; species Gortyna flavago. Next base: position 6,364,525 of record OY770128.1, on the reverse strand, counting down.
GTAGTGTTTTGTTGGAAGTCGGTTGTTTTTTTCCTGTGCGTGTTCCAAATATATATTTTTTCTTTATAATGAATGCCACCCAGTCCATGATACCGGTTCAACTAAATAACCGGTAGTAACGCTGTCAGACACACCTTCATTAATCTGCGGTCCGAGTGACCATCGCATTTATCAAACTGGCTAAGGCCATCCAACTGTATTTAGTAAGCCTGTACTCGTATTCCTCAAAACGCTTAGGCTCAGGTGTAAACACCGTCTCCTTCACGTTATCCATAAACTTTGTCAAACGCTTCTATAGCTTTTACAAATTAAATCTAACAAAGGAAGTTGTACTTAAAATAGGCTTCGTTACAAAGATATTTGTAATTTCATTTAATGTTTAATTGAGCTATGCAGTAAGAAAGGGTCTTAACTTAGTTGTGACAAGTTTCAGCCCGCCAAATTTTATGGATGAAACTTTTCTCTATTCTGAGGAATGCAAATACGTCGTTGTCAATTCGGATAAAGAGGCATGCATATCGGGTGATTTACGTCAAGGTATTTAGTTTGTACTTATGAAAATTAACAAAAAATAAGAATTCATTAATGTGTCCATAATGAAAAATGCTTATTTCCATGGTCTGAACATCTGATCGAAGTTTATGTATATTGTCCGGAACACGGTGTATATACAGGGTGTCCGCTAATTAATGGATAATCTCCTAAGGGGTCATTATACTTATCATCATGAAAACTATTACTATAGGACCAAACCTGAGATCGCGAAAAAAAATCCGCTGTTCCTTACATTTATGTTCGCATAACACGTCAAATTGTTGGAAATAGCTGATTCTTTTTTCGCGATTTCAGGTTTGGTCCCATTGTAATAGTTGTTTTCAATGATAAGTACAATGACTCCTTAAGAGGTTATCCATAAATTACCGGACACCCTACACCCACGTTTCGCCAGCTATTTAAGTAAGGTCCTAGGGCGCAAATTCAGGCTGCTACATTCCTAATTTACTAGTATGCTTAGCAGTCGCGCATGCGATAACTCACACTCGAAGCATTTATTTCAATTAAACCATTTACAGTAGTGGTGGGTCGTTGTCGAATTTTTACGAACGAAACGCAACCGTTCTCCCGACGACGAAAACGGTTGCAGAAAACGGTCGTCGTTGCAACTGGTTTGAAGGACGAAACTTATCCAACATGGAATAGAATTTCGTTTTCGAGGTTTTCGTTTTTGAACGCGCGGAACGAGAGACGACGCGACGTCGCAACGGAAAAGTGCGATAGAGTTGAACCATTGCATTCTCGACTGTATTTTCATAGGCATAAAATAGAAAATAGCAACAACTTATTCGAAGACTGGTTTTTGCAACGAAGACTGTTTGAACTCTTGACGTAAAACGGTTGCATCGTTGCAGTAGGCAAAACGGTTTTTGTAAACGGTTCGTCGTCGCAACGCCCACGCCTAATTTACAGGCAGTTTTGAATTGTCAAAAAGTCGGTCAGTTAGTCAGAAAGTGGAAGTCACTAGACCAATGAGGCAGTTCGAAAGTATAAGAACACTAGCAGTGCCTCGCGGTTTCACCCGCATAAGTTTCCCGTGGGAATATCGGGATAAAAACTCCTATATCCTTTCCCGGGACTCAAACTATCTCTATACCAATTTTCATCTAAATCGGTTCAGCGGTTTAAGCGTGAAGAGGTAACAGACAGACGCACTTTCGAATTTATAATATTAGTATGGATAGCTTCTGCCCACGACATCGTCCACGTGGAAGCCAACTCTACCATAAAATTTACAAAATATATCCTATGGCACTCGGCAGTGTAGTTTTCTATCAGTCAAAGAATTTTTGAAACCGGATGAGCTTTCGAATTTCCTACTTCCAAACTTACAAACTTTACCTCTTTATAATATTAATGTAGATATTATTAGTATTGATAACATAACATCACGCCTATATTCCTTGAAAGGTTAGGCAGAGGTGTACATACATTAAACACCCACTTTTCGCCAGTCATGTTTAAGACCCAAGTAATAGGGGGCAAGAATATAAGAAATATACTTTAATTAAAGGTTATAAATTACATTGTAAACGGTTTCTCGCGTTACATGTAATTTGGGGGGTATTTATCTAGATTTGGTGTATAAATCGCATATAAACAAGCGTGCGTTGAAAGGGCCGAGGTGACCGGAAGTGGACCGCCACGCCACCGGACATCGCGCCCAATGGTCGGAAGCTTATTTTGTACTTAAGCCCTCATTACGGACTTTATGACAGAGATGTAGGTACTATGCTGTAAGTTCTTTTATGTAGGATTTTCGGTCTCATGACAGTAGTTTGACAAAGATAACCTACTGTCTAAAGAGTACCTACTGTCTATTCAGTAGTTTTTTAAATGACGAATTATTTTATGTTGTTATAATATTTATGATTACTGGCCACTAGCCCTACTCGGGTGTTAAATTAATGTCGTTATTGTAGCGAGCAAAAGAAGAATAAGATAATCAGCGTCGTTTGCTTCATCTCATGGCAGAGCCAATTACACATAATTGTGATATTATATTATATACTCGTGTTTGTGACAATAGCAATTATCTCCAACGACCGTTTATTATAGCGGTCTACGAGGAGATGAAGCAAACGACGCTGATTGTATCTTTATCTATAATAACAAAACAACCGACTTCCAAAAAAAAACTACGTGATAAATAACTTTTATTTCGGAAGTCGGTGTCGTTGGTTCTGCATTTTCTTTTATTGAAACCAACTTCCGAAATAAAAGTTATTTATCACTTTGTAGTTTTTTTTTTGGAAGTCGGTTGTTTTTTTTGTAAAAAGTTTTTATTTTTCACTTTTTAGTGAGAGAGTTTGTAATTTATCTAAGTTACAATAGCCTAACGTTAATTGTTGAGGAGTTCTCCTGGTAAGAACCTGGAGAACTCCACTCCACCTCCACACGCATTGTGACGAGCATAAATTGCTTAGCAACCATATTAAAGTAATCGAATCGCAACCCGTGAAATATTTATCATTGATTAGTTCCGATGGCCGTCTGTGGTCTTCATCATCAGCTCCACTTTACCAAATGATGATTTCCGAAAGAAAATTCTCAAGTTACTCTAAAAAAATTCCAAATCGCTATTGGTTTGCCAATAAAATTTGAGGGTTTCCCTCGATTTCCATGGGATCCTCTGATCATATTCCAACTTGCTGACAATGGGACCACCTTGGGAGTATACCCTTTCAAACAAAAAAAGAATTTTCAAAATCGATCCACAATTGACGGAGAAATCGGTGAACATACAAAAAAAAAAACACAAACTCGAATATATAACCTCCTCCTTTTTGGAAGTCGGTTAAAAATGAATCGCTAAATGTGTTGCTAAGCGCAAATCTCGAGAGCAGCTGAACCGATTTCGCTAATTATTTTTTTGTTGTGTTTGGTATTGTCAGGACAAGGTTTGTATGAAAGAAAAGAAAAAATTGCACCCGTGCGAAGCTGGGGCGGGCCGCTAGTACATATATAAAAATTAGTTGTCGTGCGCAAGGCTCGCAAAAACTCTAAAATGTCTTGATCGATTGTGATGAAATTTTAGTAAGTTGTTGTGTGCGCGCCGGAGAAAGTTCCTAACCAAAAAAATATATGGAAAAGGCATTGCAATTTGCTAGTTATTCTTATCTTATTAGTCAAGTTTGTTGGTAACTCCTCTCCAGATGTCTGATGGAATCTAGGATGGATCCAATGGAACCATTGTAAAAACAAGTTTAGATCAATGAATCGCAGATTAATATTTATAGTTATGTATAATAGAAGGTGATCAATTTTAAAACAACACAAAAACTGGATGATAGATAAAAAAAGTAGTGGTAATTTTCTAGAACTCACGTAATTAAACACGACAGCAAAACGTGTCTTCTCAAAGGGTTGTACCGCAATCGCTATCATGTAAAAAGTGCTGCCGCAACTCATTATGGTGTGGCAAGCTTTAAGAGCCACGTAAAGCTTTATGTTCCGCTCACTTGATGACTGAAGAAAGCGTCCTGTAAATGAGAAACTAATGGCAGTCTCAAAGTTTACTGGTTCTGCAATGACGTGATATACAAGAGAATGTCTAGTCTAGAAGCTACTTTCACAAGTGTCGTAGAAAATAATCAGATGTCCCAAACAAAACTTGAAGGAGCTTGAAGAACTGAGAGCAGTGGTGACCCAGTGGTATTAGCCCCGACTTACGAGTTGTAGGTCGTGAGTTCTACCCCAGGCAGGCAGTTTGTTTATTTAATATCATCACTGTTCTCAAAAACTGTGAAAGAAACTGGTATGTCGTAGAAACAAAAAAAAAAAATCGAAGACATGTGACATCATCATCATCAACTCGCAATGGACTCGCGTGGTGCATTATGGCCCACTACTTCTCACAGACCTGTGTCCAAGTAGTGGGACCATTATACGCTGTTTATGCTAAGCAAAACTTCATTCCTACATGACGAATGTTTGAAACTGCTAAACAAAACTTTATTCGTACTCGACCAAAATGTATGGGACAGCTGAGAATTGGTCCCATGGAGAAAGTTGTTCTGATAGCCTGTACCTACCACACCCTAAAATGAGACCACACATTTCTGATACACGCTGTAGAACTATGTATATGAAGAAAGACTCTATAAAGCTTCTTTGACTGCCGCTCACCATAAAAAAGTCGAAAAAAAAAACAATTCCCCGCAAGCAAATTTTATTCATATAAGACTTTTATATCTCTAAAATGTAAAACTCATTGACATATTACTAGGTAAAACTACTATTGGCAACGGCTTGTAAATAATTGAAAACTTAGAATGAACTAGAGTGTAAATGAAAAATGTATGTCGTGGAATTGTGGTTCACGATCGAAGCTACAGTCGTCGGTACCATAAATTGGACCGCGCCCAGGTGTTACGCTTACTACTTCCTTCGCTATATTGCCTAGGACTGTGGTACTGAGAATTATCCCTACCAACCACTTTTTCCACCTTCCAAGAAACTAGCCCCCAATTTAGAAACTCTTTTAATATCCAGTGGATTCTGTCCCCGAAGTGAGCAGTAATATTTTATAACGCAGCTACGGGCTTTAAAGTCCAGAATATTTCTTTAAAGTTACCTGGATTCTGTTAGTTGTTTTCTTGAGAAATATTTTAAGACACTTTAGAAAGTTTAATTTCACGAAACTAACGAAGGTACTCGTAATGAAACCGTCGTGGAATTGAAATTTTATTTGTACTATCTGCAATATTTACCGCTATTTTGTTAAAATAAGAAAAGCGCCTAAGTAGCAAATACCGTGCTTATTTAACTGAACAAGAGTCCAATAAAACTGAACGCGATTTACATATCTAAACCGCGTTCATAAACTGTCAGTGTTATCATTGTTGTGTTCTTGAACGCAGTTTAGATTCGTCAATCTCGTTCAGTTTCATTAGTGAAATTCGGCCAAGTTGTCATAAGGAAAGATTTTTAAAAAATATTGTGAACGTTGTCCTGGAGCGACACACGTAATTTTCTGTGTTTGTTGTTCCAGAAAGCATCGTGACCCCCGGCATGAGGTCGGGGGAGGCGGGCGAGGGCTCCGAGCTGGCCGAGTTCGGCGCGCGCTGGCCCCCGCCCTACAACCAGGGCTACGGCTGGACACGCTCCGCCACGCCGCAGCACCCGCCCGCGCATCACCTCGCCCGGCACTCCAGGAGCCACCAGGTACACAACTACCCAGAGAAATTTCGCAACGAATACCCATAAAATAAGAGAAAGAAAGAAAACAGAGACCAATTTAGTATAACTGCTAATATTTGTCAGAACATGACAAGAATGACATATTTCGACAGCAGCTGTCCATTATAGCTGAAAATGTATAGAAGAAACTTGTTAAACGTAGTAAGTATTGTCGCCTGTCGGTTTTTAATAAATAGGCCCCTGTACATTCACCTCTATTAGACTATTATATACATCTGACTCAACGTACTTACTGATAGATGTTTATGCAAAATACTATTCATGTACTTACCTATATTACTTGCTTACATTATATTTACTTAGTCACTACTAAGTAATTAAGCAGTGTTGTTATAGCGAATGTCAGTACTAATAGAGACCATTTCTGGATGAATGCTACCTACAAAAGAAACATGAACCTGTATAAAGTAATCGCTATAATATTATGTAAGTAGCTACTGCAAATGACGTGACTTTAAAAAAAAAACTAAACGGGTCACTGTATGTCGGTCGCAAGCGATTGCTCTTTATTGTACTGCTTCTGTCCAAAACTTCTCAATTGGGTTGGGGACACTGTTTTTATTACCTGCAAGAAATGTAAAACTAACATAAATCATTTAGGGCAGTCTAAAAATCGTTTGAACAGTACCTATTGTAACATTTGAACACTTTAGATATGGTAAAACCAACAACCAATTGGAACCGTGCACCTAGCTTCTGACGTTTCATAAGTGCCCATGTAGGTATAAGTGAAATAAAATATTTCATACAAAATACCTCTTCAATGCTTGACTGAAAAGATAACCTTGAATTTTCACTTGTATTTCTGTAAAATTATACGTGTGCATTATTCGACCTCCTACGCAGTCGCCAACGCGGACAATATTTAGCTGGTGAACTTTTTGCCTAACTTTACTTTCTGAGGCAGGCTCTTGGCTCCTTGCCAACATTTTAATATTTAAAATACCACTTTAACATGCAGTCCAGCGTTAAAATGGGTACCAATAATTGCAACAACGAGTCAACTTTCAAACTGCATGGTTACATTAAACGTTAAAAGAACAATGTCTTAAAGATTTTCAATTTAACAATGTGCTGGACTTAAAAAGTTACAAACTTAGGTCATTTTTAAAATATTTGTAAACATCTTTCAAGACAAGTTCTTAGCAAGTTCTGCTTTACGTTGAGTTAAATTGCATCTAGATTGCGGTCGACTGAGTTCGTCCAGTCGCTATTGATCGCCTCAAAACATAATCGATGGTCGATCGATATAATAATTTAGCTGCCATGAACGTATGGATCGATCTGATTGGTTGGTACAGAGGCCAGCACATCAAGCTACCTCAATCTGTCAAATTTATTTGATAGATTTTCAACTTTACTGCAAAGGAATAAGGTTCATATTCAATTGGGGAAATTTGATAGATTGGGGTAGCTTGATTTGCTGGCCTCTGTACATGATTGATGTCATCGATCAACTTGTCTTATTTATTTGCCTTGAACATGATCACTATGATCCAGTCTGTGTATAGAGTGTTGGGTTCCGTTGTAAGCAAGTAGTGGTTGTAGGACAACCGACACACAAGCTACGAGGCGGAGGACGCGCGGGGGAGGGCGCGGGGCGGGGTGTACTACTCGCCGCCAGGCACCTCGTACACCATCGTGGAGCGTCCGGCCTCCTCGCATGGCCACCACACCTCGTACTCGCACCACTACGCAGGCAAGCTGTCCCGGGCACCCTACCTCGGCTCCACTACCATTGCGAACAGTGCAGGTGATTCTTATGATATTGATTAGAAGCCCTTGTGAGACCTACTATTGCCTTTCCTTTGGAGGTCTCAAGTGGAAACAGATAAAGCTCTAGAAATTGCTAGCTTTTAGTATAGAAATGACAAAATATATTGTGCAGTACTGTCTAAACTATATTATTTTGTGTACAGCCGGAGCAACAAGCTTGAGGAACAGTACGAACCACCTGAGCGCAAACGGCAAGAAGCGGCCGATCTCGCCGGAGCAGGTGCTGCGGCTGTTTGGGCAGGGCGGGGCGGCCGCCCTGGGCAAGGCGCTGCCACCCTCGCACCCGCCCGCGCCGCTGCCAGCCCCCCTGCCCGCGCGCAGGCACTCGCCCGCCAGCAGCCCCAGCAGCACTACGCATCATGTAAGTGTTCTTGATGCAACACTAATTGCATTATTTAGATGATGCCACGACTCCACAACCCAACTCGAGCACTACTAAATTAGCCTGCTACAGCGCAAGCCTTCTGGCTTGTGCTGTAGCTGTAGGTGTAGCAGTTCTTAACCTGAATTTCTATTCAGGTTAATTCCGAGAACATTCATGATTAATTAGAGTTCAATCGTCGTATAACTCTCTGCTCAGTTATTCATAACTTGCACCTGTTTACTTCAGATGTAAGCAATTAGCACAGTTAGTTGTTAATTAATATAATGTCGTCGGACGCTACAGTTACACAACAATACCGATTAATCATCCATATTTCATATTCTTAGAAATGGAACCTTGAATTTCAACAGCTGTTGAAATTGCGGTGCAGCAATTATTGAATCAATACTAGTATCGTCAAGGATGTCAGTGGGTGAATTAAAGCTCCAAAAAATAGCTAAATATGAGGCACGGCGGGGCAGGGGGTGTCATGTGTGTAAATTATTCCAGGGTGAGGCCGCGCTCGCCAGTCGATACCACTACTTTATTCATGACCACAGCGACGACCGTTTAGGTGCCGACTGTATGGACATGACCACACAGAAATAAATGGGTTTTGCTTTATCCGCATATGTACATAGGATGTTTGTCTAATAAATTACTGGACCAGGTTAAATATTTGAAATTCCGTGTAGGTCTGACCCGAGTACTGGTCAGAATGGCTGAAAATAACTTACATGTACAATGAGAAATATTGTTATCGGTTGGTGTGGGAGTGTCCATAAAAAGCTCATGGTGTCATGGTCACCGGCGGCGCGGCTGTCATCGTCACGTTCAGTCGCTGTCAGGAGACAGCCCAGCTCACACTTTATTTAACCGTTATTTATTGTAATAGTAAAACATAACAAATCTTGATTTTACGTGAACTTTTCCTAACTTTATCGTAAAATCGTTAGGGCGGTGTCGTGACATTTGACCCAATTACACTGTTTTTTTTTCCAATGCGGGAACGATAAATATTTCAATTTGTGAACGACGGACGACTCACCGACGATGGCGAAGGTCTCATTTCCTCGTAACTGATGTGGTTAGTCGGGAGACATCAAATTTAATAACAGTAAATATAGATAGAAACGGGTGAACGTAAATTGTGTAATCTTTCAGCCGTTAAAGTTTAAAGACATTGGCTCATAAGTTACCTATAGATGTTATCCGTGGTTATTTGATTGTTGTAATTTCTGGAACATAAAGAAAGCTGAAGAATGAGTTCTTAAATAGTCTTCAAACAGTGCGTGATGTGTCTCAGTGTAAGCTGGCTTAGTGACAAAATATTCTTAACCGTCGTTCCAAATTGGATTCCACCGAGAATAATGAGGTAATTTAGAATTTCATACAATTCTACTAAACTTTGTTTGCTAGGTTACCAACGACTTAGGTAAAAGTAATGTGCCATAATTTTTGCTAATTGCGTTATAATGTCATTGTGATTTGATACATACCTAAAGACAGAGAATTAGTTGACAATGCAATGGAGCGATACATACAGTCATGCAACGATGAAGATTTTGGAACGCCAATTTTGGGGCCGTGTCTCCTGTTTGGACGATTTGATTTGGTCGGTCAGATCGCCAGATCTGACGACGCCAGACTTCTTTCTGTCGGGCTTTTTGAAATCTCGCGTTTACCACAATAAACTAAAAACCTTGCAAGTATTGAATGAAAGCATTATGTTGGCCTTAAGAAAAACCAATTTGGAGGATGTTTTGAGAGCAACAATTAAAAATGCCGTAAAACTAGCACATGTAAATGTGCATCACCTCAGGAGGTGGTCGTTTGACCCTTATAATTGTTTCGACTTAAAGTCATACTTTTTACACCTTTAAATAAACTTTCAGATAAAAAAAAAACAATTTTTATTTATTTCCTACCAAATGGCAGCCAAATCACATTATGACATTACTTTTGCTCCACCTTGTACATGCCTACTATGATAGAAACTACGATGGAGCACACACACTAGACGTTAGAAATTACTTCGTTCTAAGCTTTGTTCAAACGAACAAGTTAAAGCTGAAAACTTGCGTGTAATAATAGCTGTTTTTGAACTTTCGGTTTTAATCAATTAAAGTGTACTTAGGGGCTATTAACATCGCAAACTGAAAGCGAGCAGTTAATCACTGTTGGAAAGTGTAAGGTATCTTCAGTAAAGTTGTATGAGCGCGCGCGGCGGCAGCTCGGCGTATTCCCCGCTGAGCGAGTGAGCGATTACAGCTGGGATACACTTGTTGATGTAAATCTGCATGTATGCGCGGTTATTACCGTAAATTGTATGATGAAAATGTTGGTGAAAATTTTTTTCTTTTTGGTTTAAAAAAATATCAAAAATAAATTTTGGCTTGATCGTTGATTTCATTAGGTAGGTACTAATTGCTTCTGAAGAAGCGGCCTGATACGTTCCGCGAGGCTATCATGAAGAGTTAAGATTGTATTACACATAATTATGCAAATATTGAAAATACCCGTCCTAAAGACGTTTGCTAAACAAAACCTAAAATAATTGTTTTATAACAACAAAAGCGTCAAGCAAAAAGGGCAAGCTATTCCATCTCCACCGAGTCTTTGGCAATTTATGTTCTGTAACTGACACTTAAATAGACGTGGAATAAAAACATGAACAGTTTACAATGCAAGCGAAAGCATAGTTTCCAAGTAAATCTCGGGCGAGATCAGATGAAAGTATTCGCGGCTCGGATTGCTTGCAGCGGCCCGGGCGGACTCGCGAGTGTGGGGCGGCGCCCAGCGCGCTGGGGCGGCCGGCAAATACTTCTTTGAGATGTTAAACGTTTTCCTCGAGCAAAATTGTTTACGCAAAAGGGGGGCGCGCGTTTTATTGCTTATGAACACCGCGTCGAGTACAATATTGAGAGAAACAATTGTTTGAGCAGTCACTCGCGTTTCTAGAAATCATTTCCTTTCGCTATATCTGGATCCAACTTCCCTTTTGTACTGCACCTTATTGAAGTATAAAGGATTAGAATTTTATTACTAGCAAGCACGCAGGGTAGGTATGTGTGTGTATTATTATTTTGGAAAACGCCGCCAAACATGCCAGGTCACGCTGTAATGTAACAGAAAACACGTCACTCAGTGAAAAATTAATAAATGCGGAAGGCGACTGTATCTAACCCAATAAAGGTCGCTACCTACATACATGTATTTTTCAAAGCCTCCGAGCGTGTAGCGAATATGAGGTTTACGCCTCGTGGAATGAATTTAGGAAAACATTTGAACAACTCTCCGAAGCAGTGGCTACCCGATTAACCTGAAGTAAAATTTCAACAACGTGATAATGTATTTTATCAACAGGGAACATGAAGGCAGATTAAATATTTAAATTTTTTAGGGCAGAAGGTACGAAACTTGATTGCTTCCTCCTTAAATCTGACGTCGTTTGCTTTCTATCATCATAATTTAATGAGCGACTTAAGATCGAGTCTCTAAGCCACCTAAAAAGTTTACAGAACAAACAATAAGGAGCATAACGATATTTCAACGAGCATAATTTGACAAGCTTCTGTTGAACAACAAAGGGGACGCGCCACTCATTTTTTAGACAAACACCATTTTGTTTATGAAGCTAACAGGCACATCGCTCACGGCTTTCATCGCTTAAATATAGACAGACCTTTAAACGTAACAAAAATTACCAGTTAAAAGCCCAGAATAATAGATATTTATGAGTTGTTTGTTCTAAAGGTTGGCGGCAGAAGAAAAACTTATATTATGTATGAGTAGAAATAACGTTGAAGAATTTTACTTAAAATAATTTAGAAGAATAATTCAGAGTTCAAAGAGGGTTGTACGTTGTTTTATAGCTAATAGTTTTATAGAATTTTGTTTCATATATTTTCGTTTTATAGAATAATCAATACGCAGAATACTTACTTTGAAGATTTTTAAATCATTGATTTTTGTTTCACATCAAGTTTAATGTTAGAATAATCGTAACATAGAATAACAAATCAAATATTCTTTATCGTCATAATGTTTAGTTAATCCAAAACTTATTACCAAGAACTACGAATAAGTAACTTATTCGTAGACCAAGAAAAACATTTTATCGAGTGACAGTTTCTAAACGTTACAATTCGTGGGGAAGATCACGTGGCGGGTCTAAGTTGGTTTACAAGCAATAATAATGACGTAGTCGACGATGGAGCCCCGCATCGCGGGGTATTTCTGTCTGGGTTTGGGTTAGGTTAAACTAACCTAACCTAACCAAAGTCGGGTTGCCCCAAGTCCCGAGATCGCTTCTAAGAACCACTATTTTTAAAGTTCATTCAAATACCATGGAAAAATATACCGAACAAACAATATTCGTTAAAAAAATAATTCTATTGTTTGATAAGTTTGTTAAATAAAAAAATGTGATAAATATTCATTGAATTGTATTTCTGTGAAATATGTTTCATTCAAGTAAATAGTCTTTGAAACAATAATATTCAAAATAAAAATACAAGGACCAAATATTATATGAAACATTTTCTGGAAAACGAAATTCTACGAAATTTCTGTCTGCGAAACAAGGAGGACACCGTTCAAAGATTAGCTACAATCTCTACATATTTCTACACTCTTCCACTCAATGTTTTAGTACATTAGCTTTTGCAAATTCATCGTGCATATAATAGGGATAATCTTTTCATGCACGTTGCCTTTATATGACGAGATTTCAGATAAAATGGATATAAGTGTGATTCAGCTCCGGTTTCTAAACATTTTCATACCGAAACGTACACGTACTTGGTACTAGTCATGATTCCAGCGCCAAAACTGTACGGCAACCAAAGCCAAACTGGCGTCCGTATTGATCCTGCTCTTAAAATAGGTACCTATGCGTACTCTAGGCTATTTAGCAGTGCATTAGCCGCGCTCTTCAGCCACCAAAACTATAAACCTTTATATAAATAGTCGCCATTCATCAATATAATGAGTTTTCCAAAATAAATAAGAATAATAAATATACCTATATCTTTTCTTCGGAAGATAACTTTACTATTTTGGTACTGACAAATGTCCACATCAGAATGATTAATGCTTCATTTTCTCTATTAACCGTATTTTTTGTTGGCAGGCAATATACCGTGGGGGTGAGCGGGAGAGGCCGTATTCGTCGGGCGGGGCGCCGCCGCCGCCGGCGGAACCCGCCACGCGCACCGTCACCATGAGCCGGGACCCCGCCGACTCGCATGGCTTTGGCATCTGTGTCAAAGGCGGGAAGGAGGCAGGTGGGAACCTTCCTTGTACATAACTAAAAACATCTTAGTGTAGATAGTAGTTACCCTTGCCACACAGACAGCGAACACGTGACGAAATGATTCTAAATTGCTGGACACAACACGTGAACAGAAAGTGTAGCGAAGTGTGCTCATTATACGATTCCGCCAAAGCCAGACAACTGTCAGTTTTCCACGACTGTCAGTAGTCTAGTTTTGCTGTTGGGGAAATAAAAAACAACTTCTTAATAGTCAGTTCATATAAAACCCTATTATAACGTTATTTTTGATTTTTTTTTCATTTGTCTTCGAATTCAGCCAATGTTAGGCCAAATCCACCCTAACTTTTTTCTTTGTTACCTAAAAATACATTCACCACGTCTAGGTTCGCTGTCTGTTCATTTATTTCTAACATATACCTACATCACATAATACATGGAATCATTAAATGTCGTTTTGCCGTCTCCATGTTGTATCAACTCATTGTAGAGCTTTTTTACTACTCAACCGGCGCCCTAGACAAATCTAGATAGATAGTCTAGAAATACTAATAATAGTCTTCTTAAAAACACTACCAATTACCTCGCAGTAACTAGCTAAAGTAATTAGGTACGCATTACTATTAGCCGATAGCCGTAAGCTACACAGAAAACGAGGCTGTCTTATCGATTATAAGCAAAAGCGTGGGAGGCACCCAAATAGCGCCGAGAGCGGTCCGTACCTAAATAATAACCCGATGCTATTTGTGATACACGCTTTACGTGTTCTATTTGTATGAAAACAATTATCTTTATTGGCAACCCTTTGTGTGTCGAATACAATCGTGTGTACTATCGTGATGAATAGGGGTCTTTGCGTAACTGTTAATCTGTAATTAATGATTCGTTTAATAAATAATATGGGGTTCAGATTTCATAAGCCACTTTCAGAATAGGCACTTACGTCGAGGTTTCTAATTACTACTTACTAGGTTTCTATTGTATGTGCCTTCATGAAAATGATAGTTTTAGCAAAAGTGAAAATTGTTTTAAAGTCAAACAGTAGATCATTTAAAGTGGCCAATCATAGTATAAATACGATTTAACTTAGTCGGCGTGCGCAAGCATTAGAATCTTTTTTTTTTAAGTTTTAAAATATAATTAAAATATTCTGTCTTGTTCAGTAGGATAGGCGGTCGCTCGAGTGAACCCGACAGACGGTACGGCGCGGTGGGTTATTTAAATTGCATAAATCTCTTACGAGAAAGTACGCCTATTATACATGAGCCACAAAGAATTTAAAACACGTTGCAATACACAAAGCAAGAGAATACGTTGACGGGAAAAAAGAAAATAATTTTTATCTTGACTGTTTGCGACGCACAAAATAATAAACCCTGGGGTACACGAAAGATTATAAGGTCTACTTCGGAAGCACGTGAATGAAGACATAATAATATCTTCGTATAAAAATAAAAAAACAAAAACTTCGTATAAAAGTAAGTTTACTAAGTAAAGTTTAATATTCAGCCACAAAGACAAGATAAAATCCTCCTCGGTTTATATTGCCTATAGCCTCAATTTTGAAGGTTACATTGCGACCACGTTTTCAAATTAAGCGAGTCTCATATCTTAATTTGTTCAGGCTAAATGCTGTAAAAGTTCAGCCAAACAGAACCTGATAATTATTCGTGCGCATTCATGCATTGTATATTTAATTAAGACAAGAGCAATGTTTGGAGAAGCAACGTTTTTTTAGTATTATTACGTACATAGTTACTTACCTAAGTGAATTAAAAAAAAAACTTTCATTTAATATTATGTCAAATTAATATTACTTTTTTCAGTAGCCATAATAATACATAACACGGTAAGCGAGAAGATGTGGAAAAACCAACGTTTGTCTATGGATTTTTTGGCGCCAAAATTGAAGAACGGACTTCAAAATGCTTTTATTAATTTTCTAATTTTATTTTGCATTTTGTTACGTTGGCTAGTTGTACTGTAGGTGTATAAATTTTAGTTAATTTAATAATATTTAGGCGTAGGTGTGTACATATCGAGAGTGGAGG
This sequence comes from Gortyna flavago, assembly GCA_963669345.1. Classification (NCBI taxonomy): domain Eukaryota; kingdom Metazoa; phylum Arthropoda; class Insecta; order Lepidoptera; family Noctuidae; genus Gortyna; species Gortyna flavago. The sequence goes on along the minus strand of OY770128.1, from coordinate 6,349,302 downwards.
AGGGGTCGGTGGCGGAGCGCGCGGGCCTTCGGCCTGGGGACTCCATTTTGCAAGTCAATGGCACTCCGTTCTCCGGGATCTCTCACGAAGATGCTCTTAAGGTAAGATATTCTGTCAAGTAAGATGACCCTGAATGATGACCTAGAATATTTATGTAGGGAACGTAATTTACGTAATGGATGAAACTGAGTTCGAGACCTAATGTCATCCGTACCGTACCAACATACAGTTGCCTAAATACGTAAGGATACTAGTTATATTCTATTTGGTTTGTAAAGCATTTTAATATAAATTCTGTAGGTTACTTGTGTTTTACAACTTCGACATGTCATGCATTATTCCTCTGTAATTAGGATTGTTAAGCTTGACAGTTTAGATAAATAAATCAGCCTCCAAAATCCTCTATCTGGCGCTCGTCCATTTTGTAAACCTTTAGGAGTCGAACACTTCGAAAGCTAGGAATCTTGATTTACATAATGATGGCGGGATGTTGATATCTGTGAATTACTCGGTGATTACATATATGACGAGGGCTCTAGTCAGACCTGTTGCTGTCGTAGTCGCTGGCAGCCTGTCATGACGGTAAGCCAAATGACCCCAAGTGACGCGCGCCAAATGCCTTCACTACCAAACAGTTTCGCTATTAAGAATATCTTAAACAGTTAACTTCGGTGTACCTGCCAAAATCCAAAGAAATTCACTTTTCAAGACACTTAAAGTCAATTATTATGTATAAGTCATTCTGACGCTAGTTTGTCTAGGTTTGGGTTCCTGCCGTTTATTTTTGCATTCATTTACGAGTATAACCTTTGGTAGAAATAAAACTATAAACGTCATCATTCTCTTGCCCTTATCCTTTATTTGGGATCGGCGCAACATGTCTTCTTCTTCCATACTTCTCTAGTAGTCATCATCTTAGTAGTCACCCCCTATCTAGCCATATCATCTTTCACGTGTCCATCTATATTTTTTTTTGCTCTTCGCCTGCTCATATACGTACTCAAAACTCTCATTCCTCCGCATTAAATGCCCATATCATGACAACCGATTTCCACAGTTTTCAGTCACTGGTGCCCCTTTCAGACTTCCTCTTTTATACCTACTCATTTCTTAATCTATCCATTCGCGTCCGTCTTATCTCAGCTGCATGCAATAGCTGTTCATTCATTATTTTTGTGGCCCAACGAAACTATAAACGTGCCTATTTGAAATTAAATAGTACCTAAAGAGCTACAGCCACATATTTGTAAAAGATACATTAAACTGAGGAAAAACTAAGTTTATAACACTGTAAATGCAAAGGCTGGAAAATTCAAGTGACGTTTTTAGCATTAAACAAAGTGTTCGTAATTGCAGATGAGCTCGTCGGCTCACACTCTTTGGCACCACGTAACGGATTTTTTTTTTTTTTTTTTTTACTATGGCATCTCGCAGTTCATCCTTTATGAGGATGGCTACTGCTTAACCGGACTTTCCTGTGGATGCCTCGAATTAAGGCCTCCAGCCAGGGCATACAATAACTTAAAAACTAAGCGACAGCGCTAAGGGTAACCCCCTGCGGGGTTCGGACCTCGGCTCAGGGCGTCGCTGGAAGAGGACAGCAAGGGACAGGCTGGATCGGTATTATTATTGGTGTTTAGGGGCGAATTTAAAACTACAGGCTCAGCTGCGCGGGCTGGCTCGAGCAAGGGTCGGGGGCGGCACGGTGATGGTGCGGGGCGTCGCGACGGGCCTCGGCGGCGAGGACGGAAGGACGGATGTCTGAGCTTGTTTTTGTGTTGTCGACTGAGAGTACTCGTGGCCTTACTGCTCTCCTGGAGGAGGGTAGTGGCGTCGTCGGGGATGGTGAGGGTATGCCTTGGTCGGCGAATCCTACTTATGCGGGAGGGAGTGTATCGGGAGGCCGCCGCAATCAGGGGATTGGGGTGCTTTATGGCAGAGTCGAAGAAGCGCTTGGAAAGGCGTTTCATGAACTGCTGGATGGTGGGGAGTCTGAGATCTAGATGCAGATTCACATTTCGGACATAGAAGGGGGCTCCCGTGACCTTTCGGAGGAAACGGTTCTGGAGGGTTTGCATTTTATGCAGAAATCGCGGCTTGGCGTGTGCGAAGACTACGCAAGCATAGGTCATGATGGGACCCCGTAACGGATGATAATCATGTGATTTATATGGCAGGCTGGCTAGGGAGCCAACATTATGCATATTTCAAGTACTAATGCTGTTGAGCGTTAAAAGCTTTTTAACATCTTTATGTTTCAAAGCTTAGCTGTTATTTTTAATCAGAGACTTTAAGATAACGTTTTCAAACTTTGTAGTGCAATTTAAAGACTTTGTGATATCGTAAGGCTTATAGCATTTCTGAGAAAGAAATGCCTCCCACGAGATATACTATCCTAGGTTATATATTATCCAACTGTCACAGCGAACTCGGAGCGGACGTGCAGTGTGTGACATCGGGAAATAGAGACCGTATTTCTATCTAAAGTTGCTATGGAGTCAAAAGTATTGCAAGATCTAATCCATTTGAAGTCCCATGTTACAGATATAAATCAAAGCCAATTTATATTTTTATGTGTGGTTTAATCACGTTATTAGGACCGTTTAATAAGTTGTTTCATCTTTGCTAGTAGCTGACCCGACATACGTTGTTCTGTCTAAATCTTAATATATATAAATTACGTGTCACGATGTTTGTCCGCGATGGATTCCTAAACTACTTAACCGATTTTAATGAAATTTGTAAACCGTGTGCAGTTTGATCCAACTTGAAAGATAGGATAGAAAAAAAATATATGACAAAAACGTTAGCCACAGCAACGCGTGGCCGGGTCAGCTAGTAATTTATATAAAAAGCCGAAAGAAAATTGTTATTTCCCTTTTTTTTTCTTTAATTTTCCCGAATTTTAAAATATAGCATGTAATTTTTATTCAAATACCTACTCGTAGATATGAGTAGTCTAGCTGACCTGACATACGTTGTCCTGTACAATCAATTATTCATACAAATCCTATACAAAATAGGACTTTAAATTATTCTCATTTTCTCCGGCAAACTTTTCCAATTTTTCTTTACTTAAACACCTTATTCCGACTATTACGAACATTTTAAAACAAAACATATCCAAATGCAGGTACCCATTAACAGCATTTTATGTATATATATATATATATATATAGATAGACTAGCTTCTGCCCGCGACTTCGTCCGCGTGAAATTTCACCCTCCCCCATTCACCCTCTTAGGGGTGGATTTGGAAAAACCCTTTCTTAGTGGATACCTACTCTTCACAAAAAACACAACCTCCAAATTTCATGTCTCTAGGACCAGCGGTTTAGGTTGTGCGTTGAAATGTCAGTCAGTCAGGACTTTGAATTTTATATAGATAGATTAGGACTACTCAAAATCTACTAAGGTATTTTGCAGGGAGTTTCTTATTTTAGACTTTCTATAGTTTGTCGAATGATGTAATATGTATTTTAACGGCCTCACCGAGCTGCCGACTATTGTTTATACGTAAAAGCGCTGATTGCCCTATGGTGCGGGGCGCGTGAGTGGATAAAAGTGTCCGTATGAAATAAATATTACGCTACTTGTCACAATGGGATTGTAAAACCTGCAATGACATGGAATAAAATAAAAGTTTAAATAATCGTTAAGCATTATTATACATTCTTAATTTACTTTTATAGAGGTAACAAGCTGAATAAAAACTTGAAAAATTATTATATTTAATTCAAAAGCTGTAGTAGGTTTCATACATAAATTACTTTTTACATTATAAAAACGAACTCTTAGAGTTTAAATTATAATAATTATTAAATTTTCACATTATTCTGGTTATATTCAAGCACATTATTTACATTTTACTTCAACCTGAATATTCGACATGCAAATAGCATTGGCATTACCGTGGGTTTGGTTAGTAATGACAGGCGGACACGACAAGGAGACGTTTTCTATTTCCGTGCTAATGCCGACCGCAGGCACCTACGCAACAAATAATACAGAAAATGTTCCCAATCTTAATACCTAAACAGATATTTTATTGCTGCGAAACTCTGCTTCGTGTATGGAAAACCATATTTATTTAGTTTTATTGCTTGACCGAAAGCATTTTTATGACTTCAGTTGTTCTGAAGGAATCGATGATCTGTTATTATGACTTTTTTTTTGTCACAATAACAGATACTAAGATTATGATTTCTAACATATTCCAGCATTTTGAAAATATTAAGTCGTAATTCGTATGTGGGTCCATTTTCTTTTAGAAGAGGTAATACCTATTTGCTCATTAATCTTGCATTCAGTGTATCGTGATTGAATGCGTTTAAAACTAACAAGAATCGGAAGGCGCTTTTCGGTTTAATATTTTATTTTTATTGGAAGGCTAATGACGGTTGGCACATGGCCGGCACCTCCTTATGCATTTGATTAAATTGGGTACATGCCTGAAAATACGTAAAATGAAATAAATAATAATATAACAATAAATGAATATAATAATGTAAAATAAAAACATATTCTTATGTTTTTATTTTACATTATTTAACTTTGTGAATACTTGATTGGACTATATTTTCCAATCGGACTAATAAGGATGTAATATGCCTGAAACATATCAGAATCAACACTGTCTTAAGTGATTCTCAGAATTACCTAGCATAAAATCACGCCTGAATTCCCTGAGGGGTTAGGTAGAGGTGTAGTACCTGCAGAACACCCACTTTTCGCCAGTTATGTTTAAGGCCCATGTAACAAGGGTCGAGCATTCAACCGGGCACAAATCCAGACTCCGGGCTGCTATTGAGAAATTTCAGAATTACATCCAACTTTATATTCAAATTGCCTGCGTATAGAACTTCGATAAGTAAACAATATTGACTTTGTGTATCTCGTATACATTTCTAAGAGAATAGGGGAGAAAGTTCCTAAGTCTACATCAAGTTTTGTTTCGGAAAAGTTTGTTTTCCTTTTGTTTCCCTGAAGGCACAAGCCAGTGTTAGACTTGAAATGATATTGACCATGTCAAGTTCAATTTCAGTTGTTCCCAAGTTTTTATGGCACTCATTTAGTAAGTACCAATCTTCTATATCTACTTACTTAATATTTATGTAAGTACTTATGTGTTTGTATCGAAAGCCCCTATTTGTGTTCTTATTCAATAGGTACTTGGATGAATAGTACAGACCTTTACCTAAAAAGTATAAAAAATAAGGTAGGTATGTTGCAAATATTTTTATTGTAGCGGTGAGGTAGTGTAGTGGGTGGGTCAGGTAAGCGGTACTATTTTTGCAGACGTTGTTGGACTTTTCCTTCCGCACTTGACGATATCGCTTGATTTACGATGCCGCTTCCTGACATTTACTGATACCTTTTTGTAAAACAAGACTTTAGTTGTTAAGCTACAAAGACATTGTGTTATATTATTATCTTTAGAAGTCTTCTTGTGTAATATACCTGCATACATTTTAAACTTATGACAAAAACTTTGCACGAAAGAGCTTTTAATCAAGTAGAAAAGCTTAATGTAAAAAAATATTGTTCTCGCTCAGATCTAATTTCTTAAATGGTTATACATATTACGTAAAAGCATGTGGCAGTTATACAAATGTACCTATATGCCAGATAGGGTGGGCAGTAGCGCCGCGCCGGCTGGCCGCGTGTCGCCGGGCTGTCCCAAGCTCCCGACCGTCCCCCTGCCCATCAGCTGACGTGATTTTATCACACACAAATAAAAGTAGTCGCGCGAATAGTGTTTTTCGTTCCGTTTATAAAACAAATTCCCCTCAAACTAGATATTTACATACTTTGTAACTCATAATGTATGTAGAAATGAAGCCAAGTTATTTTAGTGCCTTCACGGATAACTTTTGTCGTAAGAGATCTGGGCATGGTCTATCTTTCAATAACTTCGTTTGCTACTTGCTCATGGATTATTATTTACCAATGGTTCTCGAAACAATAAAAGGAAAATGTAGAGCACAGCTAGTCGTCCCTACCTTCATTAGATAGGCGCCGTCGCCAATTCCGGGAATACAGGCTGTATTCCCGGAATTGGCGACGGCGCCTATTTCCCAAGATATTCCTCGTCGATTTGTTTCAAGTCCCTTCATTTCTGCAGCCCTTTTGTCTTCTCTATGAAGTACCCTTGTTATAGTTTCGCCATTTTTGCTCGGCAGAACTCCAAACCCAACCGTTCATAAGCAAGGACAAGAGATACGAAAAGGGACTGCCGAACAAAACATTATGTTTTGTAGATTCCTGGCTATTCGTTGAGCCGCTGATTTCATATCGCACCTTACCTACTGAATGTTTTTCTACATTATATTTCACTGAGTTTATAATAAAGAGCTTTTAATATACCTGGCAATGTCAGCGCAGGTAAATTAATTTGGTTTAAAATATAAATGCCTTCCTGGCTCAATTTCAGAACCCGAATTTGTTTCTAATGTGTTTGCTATTACGATTTACGTAACATTAAGTTAGTTTTACGAGTATTGGATAGCATAAATATATTTATGTGAAACATAAAATTTTATGCAGCAGAAAATATAATTATCTTGAATACCTATGAGTATGAAGGAAATTCCAATATGTTTTGATATTGAATTTTATTTTGGTTACGAATGCCAAATACATGAATTGTGTCTTTAAAACAGGGAAAGGTTATTGATAACAGAGTCATGTTTAGCTAGATGACACTTTTAGGTTTCTTATTACATCGCAATCATTGGTCTCTAAACTAAAAAGCTACCTATTTTCTTAGATGTTAAAGTCATGTCGTCAGCTGACGATGACGGTGCGGACAGCGGGCGCGTTGGTGGGCCGCGCGTCGTGCTCGTGGATGGACCGCTACGGCCGGCCCGCCTCGCCTCCGCCGCAGCGCTCCTCGCGATCCAACAGCAAAGACCGCTCCGTACGGAGGGTGAGTAAACTAGACAGCAGTTACTTTTGTTGAACGATTGCCAATACTAACGCTATAGTATCTAGTAGGTATAGCATGCAATTTATTATAACACCCCATTCGTCTATGTCGCATGCCAAGCTACGCAGACGTCATATTCCAAAAGTACTCATCAATGATAACGATAGTTACTTATACAGACGTAAATTAATTTATGCCATCATAAATATTTTTATGATCAATTCCGTTACGCGTAAATATGTTATGTCATTGCATATTGGGGTTAGAGGTCGGAGCGCTCTGTGGTATGCTAATCGAAGTCAACTAACCACAGAATTCTGTCGTTAGCGGTTGTAATGACGTCGAGCCGCAGCGCGCATCGATCTCTGTGACATCACCGCGCGATGAGCCCGATCATAATAAAGTACATTTTGGTGAATGAAGCCATTCTGAAGCCGTTGTGAGCACAGATTACGTGTTTATGGGTCCTTATGTATTATAATCACGTAACGTGCCAAAGCGTTCCCTAATAGCAATTTCCGTAAATCTATCCGGAATGCCCTGAATTTTCGTATGCGTACAACGCATTCTCATTTTACGTAGCGAAGCTCTTAATGTACCGTAATAAATAGCTAATCTATGAATTTGTGTACAGGTTGACCTTTGTATAGAGCCGGGACAGTCATTAGGACTAATGATAAGAGGAGGGCTGGAGTACAACCTCGGCATCTATATCACAGGGGTTGACAAGGATTCCGTAGCAGATAGAGCAGGACTTATGGTAATTATGCTTTCATGTTCAACTATTTGATCAGTTCATCCGTTAGGGTAACTAATGATGATTCTTGGAAGACAATATTGGAAATTCTAATAAAGTTATGGCTTTTCCAGTTGCCTATTGAACCTTTACTGAACTTAGAGGAAGAATGATTATAGAGAAAAGTCCTTTTTGTGTTATTTGTTAGGTGCTTTATGTGGCCGCACTTATATTGTACTTATGTCTCGTGTAATTTTTATTTATCACGTAAAAAGTATAAAAGGCAATTTGGTCGATGTATTTATTGGTATTTTAACATTTATTGCTTGAGGCCATTGTTATAGGATAAATGCCTTTGATAAGTGTCCTTTTGTTTTTGTATTTATTTGTAACTATAGTTATTCATTTAATTTAGTGCCTAGTGCAAATAGTTGTGTTAAATATTGTAAAAGATATCATAACATATAATAGATGTTAGTGTTTCAATAATGTTAGAGACATATTTTATGTGAAATGTATTTTCAGAAAATAATCAATATTCAGATAATATCACATAAAATATGATTGTGTTTTATCAAAAGATAGGGAATGTAAATTTCCACTTAGGTACAGATTTAAATAGCTAACCGAGAACTAAGTTTCAATGAAATAGTAGGTAAAAGGAATGCGGAGTAAGTTTACTGTTAATATAAATCTCAATTTAGTGCGCTTAGTTTGCTGCAATTCGTTGTTAATGAACGCGACACCCAACTCTGGGAAACTTGCGGAGGCGGCAGGCAAGAGGCCTTCGAGACGGAATTGCATCGAAGTTTGTGCCGAGGGCGTTCCATAGTCGGCTAAATTACTGATTTGTTTCCCATTAAACTTGCAGCGCTATGGAAATGACATTTTGCATAGCTGCTAAATGAAGTCCTAGTTTTGGAAGCGGTGCATTCAAAATTTATTCTACGAGTTGGTTGACTTTACAACAATGTTGCTGCTTACCGAATTGAACAAATATTATTAAATTTTCGTGTCGCGGGTAGCGATGCGAGGTGTGTTGGCAAATTTACAGCGTTTGAGCTTGATTCTCGCCCCTCCCACGTTTTCTGCACGCTACCTTGCTATATCCGAACCTCGTAACATACATTTGAAACTTCTACCGGTAACAATTTACCAAGAATTTTCGTTAATCAAACCGCTCTTGAAAATTATTGTTCGATCACACCTACCACCTCCAACCTATTAGTATTATGAAAGGTATCTAATATAGATGAAACGTTGTAATTTTTGTTGAAACAATTGTGAATACGTTTGTAAAAGATCAGCTAAGTCATCAGCATCACTAACTGTTCTCATTTGTCTGTTAGGTTGGAGACCAGATCATGGAGGTGAACAACCAGTCATTCATCGACGTGACGCATGACGAGGCCGTTGCACAGCTCAAGTACCACAAACGAATGTCTTTGGTTGTAAAGGACGTCGGGAAGGTTCCTCACGCGTGCACCGCGTACGGAGAACGGGACGCGACACCAAGGTAACTATAACATTCATATTGTAATCATAATATTATGTTGGGGATTCTTCTTCTAGCTGGCGTGATTTGGAATCTGGCGTTCCTCAAGGCGGTATACTTTCTCCTCTTCTGTTTTCTATTTTTATTAATCTTATAACTTCCGAACTTCAGTGTGCGTATCATCTGTACGCAGATGACTTGCAGTTGTACTGTCAAGGGAAGGTTGATGAATTGCCTGACGCTATCGAAAATCTAAACAAGGACTTGATAGCCATAAAAAACTGGTCTGACAGATTTGGCTTAGCTGTAAACCCTATGAAGTGTCAGGCAATCATCATTGGCAGTTCTCGTAATATTAGCAAGGTGGACGGTACGACCTTGCCGCCGGTTCTCTTCAATGGTACGATCGTTCCTTTTGGTACTGACGTGAAGGACCTAGGCTTGCACATTGATTGTACACTAAACTGGCGGACTCAAATCGCTAGGGTGAGCCAGAAGGTTACTGGAACGCTGCGGGCTCTGTACCGGTTGAAAAATTTATTACCGTCAAGTACGAAGACAATGCTTGTGCAGTCCCTTATTTTCCCTATCATCGATTATGGTGATGTGTGCTACTATGACCTGAATGCAGATCTCCTCAACAAACTTGACCGTCGTCTTAATAACTGCATTCGATTCGTTTTCAATTTGCGTAAATATGATCATGTCTCTGCGCATCGGTCGCTTCTAAAGTGGTTACCCATACGCCAGCGTAGAGAGCTAAGGGCGCTGACCACCTTGTTCTCATTTCTTGATTCTCCGTCTTCCCCGAGTTATTTAGCCCCCACTTTCAGTACATTTGCGCCAACCACAATAGAAACCTACGTTCATCACACAATCGTCTTCTCCAATGTCCCAGTCACCGCACAGACTTCATTCACTGTTCCTTCTTCGTTCAGTCTATTTCTCTGTGGAATGCGCTCCCCCAGGAAATCAGGATGGCAACCAACCGATTATCCTTTAAAGTTAAGGTCCGCGAGCACATTCGCAAGAAGCTGGCAGTATCATCACAACGGTAATATTTTCTCTTTGTTTGTCTCATTTCTTTTTATTGAGTAGGTATATTCATTTATTTATGTATAAATAATAATAATAATAACAGCCGCACAGGTCGATCGATCAGGTTAAGCTACGCTTGCCGCGGTTGGTCTGTGGATGGGTGACCATCTTTACATATCGAGACCCCTCCGTGCCTCGGAAAGCACGTTAAGCCGTTGGTCCCGGCTGTCATTCGTAGATCTTTGACAGTCGTTACGGGTAGTCAGAAGCCCGAAAGTCTGACAACCAGTCTTACCAAGGGGTATCGTATTACCCAGTAACTGGGTTGTGGAGGTCAGATAGGCAGTCGCTCCATGTAAAATACTGGTATTCAGCTGCATCCGGTTAGACTGGAAGCCGACCCCAACATAGTTGGGAAAAGGCTAGGCAGATGATGATGATGATGTATAAATAATAATAATAATAATAATATCCTTGGACTTTTCACACAACGCCATTTAGTCCCAAGCTAAGCAACCTAATGCTTGTGTTATGGTAACGAGATGGCTGATAAACTACTTATATACTTTTTTTTTTTGTAAATACATACATATTATAGATAAAACACTCAGACCCGGAACAAATACTTGTAGGTCGTACAAATATTTGTTTCGTGCGGGAATTGAACCCGCGACATGCTGCGCAGCAGTCAATCGCTCAACCACTGCGCCAACCGTGTCGTATATTTATCTGTGCTTATATTTATATGTAATTAGGTATATATTATATTCATAGTTTTAATAGGTTTATGCGTATCTTTATATTTAAAATATTTATTCCTCAAATTTCATGATTGCACCTACCATTGTTTGTCTCTGCATCACCCAAAGGTTGACTGGTAGAAAATGCCTATGGCATTAAGTCCGCCTCTGTACATTTTTTGTGCTTGAAGTATTAAATAAATAAATAAATAAATATTACGCTGATCACGAAACTCAAGTTTCATGAATGACGTCGTATTTTGTAAGGTGTATCGGAACCTCATCTAGCTTGACCGCAAATTAGCAAACGCTGTCTCAGCGTGGGAGCGGCAGATGGCCGCTCGATAACCTAAAGAAATCGCTGAACCAAGTTATGCCGGAACACGTTAACACACAGCACTTCGACAAGTGCCTAAATCTTTCTGGATAGCTTTTTATGCATAGTTTTCACAAATGTTAATTAAAATGTTTCTCATTCGGGTAGAAAAACAAAGCCATTCCGTTCGCGTGAAATAATTTTCATTTAACTTTGTTTCTAGAACAATGTAGTCTCTCTACCATATTAAATGAAATTACATTAATGAAATTAATGAAATTACGTAACTTGGTAAAAAAAACTAATAAATTCGATTGAGTTTGACTGCTTTCTCGAAAACCATTATAAAATTGTTTTTGGCACGACCAAGTAAAGGGAACAGCTGTCAGCTCATTGGTTGATGCATTCGATTTCCTTTTCGGCTTCGACAGTCAGTTTGTTTACAGCCAGGCATTTCGGGTAACCTGATAACCTCGGACATACTTTTTAATTCACGGGAAAATGGTAGCAGATTTTCAATTGAAATTATACCAAACTTTATTGGAGGCTCCCAAACATTACCTTAAGGTCCTTTACAAAGCCAAGGGTCAATTTTAGGTCTGTGTAAACAAATATCATAAATAATATACATTAATACAGAGACCGAGATACCAGAGGATTATACACGGGAAGTAGGTACCCACGAATACGACTTTGTGTCATTTTATTCAACCGGATTCTCTCGCTCGTTATCACACGACGACCTAGAATCCATTCAGGGCCCTTATTCATAATGAGAAACCGCGACTAAGGCAGTCTCATTATCATCTGAATAAACAGGTGGTAGGGATCATTTTAATTTAGTGTAGTACCGTACTGGTTCTGACATTATGAAAGAAATCCCAGACATTGAGCAATTAACATGCAGTTACGTTATTCACATAGTAGTTTTCGAAGCGTTACAGTGCATCTTAGATCTTCAACCCTGATTCAGTTTAACTGAGAAGTCTAAGCAATAAAGGGAAAAGGAAATTATGGTGTAGTTATAAATAATCCGGAAGGTATAGCGCGTGTATGTCCCCCAAAAGGTGGATTCACAACCTGGTAACGGTCATGAGAATCCACTGGATACATAGGGCACAGGACGGCCCTATGTATCCAGAGGACTGTCCGTTGTGGTTATGCTTGCGGAAGACTTATGTCTAGCCGTGGCCAGGTTTCAGCTTAATGATGTTGAATATTATGTCCTTTAGAATAAGCGGCTGGGGCAAGCGCCGAGGAGCGGCGTCAACGGCGGTGGAGCAGAAGGCGCGCTCGCTGCTGCCGCAGTGCGACCTGCCCGCCATCGCCTACTACATGGAGGAGTATGCTGCCAGGAGACTCACGCCCGACTCCTTCCTCACCGTCGTCAGGGACCTTCTTGATACGCCGCAGAAGGTACGTCGAAATTTTGTACCATGCGTTAGCCTGTGTCCAAAAATATGCCCTAAGAGAAGGTTCATTCGACGGTAGATGGTGAATAAGAGTACCTATAGTATAGATTCACAGTACCTACATCTCTTGACTGTAAAATTCTTCTTAGCACGTCGATTGCAATCTATACTCCGACTTTTAATTAGCTGCAGTAAAATAACACTTCTTAATAACTCATTTCGGACTGCATTTAGAGATATGCATGTCAAATAAGTTTCGTTTGTTATACTATTCTGTACTAAAAAAACAAGGTTTGGTTGAAGGCCGCGAAAAAACAAAAAGACGCCAATTTCAGTTGTCATTTTACTGCAACTAATTAAAAGTCCGACTATAGATTATGTCAGCCTAGAACTGAGCTACGACTGTAAACTAATGTCTACCTATATGTAAACTTGTGCCATTGCAAGAATCGATCTCAATCCCTCTAGTGCAGGCGGTGCGGTGGCTCCGCCATCCGTAGCATTTAGGTCACATCACAAATATGCTACATGACAGCTTATACAGATAATTAGGTAATAGGCAACGTTCCCCATTAAATTAGAGTGCTACGAAGAAACAATACCATTTGATCGCCGTTTGACGGTTTGATCATCAATTTGAAAAGCCTTGTTACTATTATAACAAAGACGTGAGGATTTCCCGTTTATACGAATATGTGTAACACATAAAATATACACCCCAAAACATACCATCTAAAGGACCTCATATAAGTGTAATGTATGTTAACCGATTTCGGATACTTTCAAAGACTTCTTTCTACTTTTTCCGAATTCAAGATTGTGCTCCATCGACCCTATTATCTTTGCCCCTTTGATCCCTATTTTGGGACATTCCGCACTAATACCTACTTACATACATCTACTATTGAAAGTGTTTGTATGTTGTAGCTTCGCTTTTGTCGTATTAACAATAGGGAAAACTGTAGGCTGTAACTGGCTTCTAGAGATAATGTAGTAGGTAAGTACTTTGTCTAGCGCCTTTCATTGATTCTAAATGAGATCGTTGTGCAGAATTATAAATATTGTCTATCCTATCTATATTTATAATTAAAAGATAGACATCTTTTCTCACAGTTTTGTACGTATTATTTTGTTTCATTTAAATCTTTTACCGCGGCTAGAACGTTTTACTTTCCGTGAAAACTTATTAAATTTTAACACGATAGTTCGATATAGCACGACAGTTCCTCGCTAACTTCAGCTCTACGTTAAAGTAGTTTTTATTGATAATTAAAAATCCAGTTTATTTCGATTCCAATCTCCCGATAGCAGATAGGGCCGTAGGGTTAGAATATAGGCCACTTAGTTGATTAAGAATGTCTACTGACTAAATATGATTAGCGCAATGTTACATTTATATAGCTATCTTCATGAAATACATTTATTCATATAGTCTAGCTTAAATACATAAGGTTTTCTTTCAGTACATTTCAACTAGGTATATACTTAGGTCTAGAATATTTTTAGGAATGTTTCAGAGATCATTCTTTAAGATCACAGATATAGATCCTAATATAGGTACACTCATTGTGCGGGCATTCGATTCCGAGTAGACACGTAGACACGTCTTTAATTCGACGTCTCGTGTTGCATTATTCAAAACACCCCGAATTTGTTCACCGAGACATCTCTTTCTATCGCATTTTACGTCCCGCCGCGCGGCTTTTTTCGTTTTATTTATAGGATTAAAGTAATTAGTGGGATGTCATGAAGTGCGCGTGTAGAGGCTATATCAATATATTACCATCAATCATACGCGGTATAACTTATGTCTTGTGAGACACGCCCGTCATATTACCAAACAGCAATTTATCTTTTGTAGCAGCTAGCGTGCACGAGACCTGTTTACGTTCAATTAATGATGTGTGCTTATGAGTATTTTAACGTTATTGTGTTATTTATCCTTTATTCAGTCTAGGTATTTTCATTTAATTTAATTTCGGCTTCGGGGATCTACTTAAAATGTATGCATGATGCTGGTAAATTATTTCGTATAGCAGCATATCTTGTTTCCCTACCTACCTGTTCAACACATTCCGCTCATAACTTCGACATTTTCGGTCCAGTGCTAGTTTTGCAGTGTTATTTCTTTATATAAATAATAAATGCGTGTTTCGTTTGCAGTACACGCTTCTGACGGAGATACGAGAGTTCATGGTGCCGGAGGACAGGGCGAGGTTCGACGAGCTCGTGTATAGGAGAGGGGAGGAGCCCAGCGACCATCACATTAAGGTAAATAACGTTTTTATAAGTAAAATAACACAACTGAAAATCTTTAGTAAATGTTTAAATAAAAGTAAAAGCGCAATTTATTACTTCATCCATACCACGAATCCTACTACTACCGGTGGTCGGACGTATTTTCTCAACGTTAAAATTTGCACGCCTGGAATTTTAAAAGCGCAATATTTAAATGCCCATGACTTTCTCGTGGTGTGGATTAGTTAAAAAGTGCAAACCAGCGCTTTTGATCTCCTGAAAAAGTATCTACCTATAGGAACTTAATTGACATTAAGGATTGTATCACTGAACCACAAAACCACATCTGCACACAGAGTACCTTCCTACCATAAACACAATAAAAGAAGCTTTGCAAAATGTAGAGTAAAATAATCATGTAAATATAAAGTAATTTGCAACGTTTTCACAATTAATCTCTTCTTCAGCGAAATAAGAAATAAAGGTAAATGGCGTATTTTCTCTGAGTTTATTAGGCAGGCTTTCGTCTTACAATGTTGTAATCTGTGCTCCACCTGCAGTACCTAATTAGGATTCCGCCCTCTTTGCAAGATTGTTTGAACTAACTTAATTTAAACGATGTTTTTCTGTCGCTACAAGTAAGTTAGTTTAATAAATAATGCTTTCGTTAACTTAACAAACCAATGAAACTTGCTGTGATTACTTCATGCAGTTGAAGAGAAGACTCGACTGTTTAGTACTGTATAATAGTATATCATAAATGGTACATGATAGTATATCCACATCATTAGAGTACTTAAAATTACACATCTGCTCTGCGAAAACTGTCCAAAAACATAACATGGATGAATGCATAAATCTTCATACATAGAACACACGAAAGTTTGTGTACACTTCAGTGCAAAATCATTTGCACAAAACTTAGTTGATGCTTACGATTTGTTGGTAGCGGGGTCCCGAGCGACACATGCTACCCTCCTCGACGATGCATGAGTTGCACGACCCGGTAAGTGCACACGCTTTACTTATTCACTTGACTGTACACAAGGACGTACACAGCTGTTCCAAACAATAGTCCCATCTTCTATCATAATACAAAAGATCTCAGCAATAAAATAAAAAAATCAGAGCATTAAGGATTGCCGAGTACGCCCCTGTCTCTGCATGTTCCATCGATGTCATAGTTTGATTGCTTTCTATAGTAGATTGAGCTTGTTTATAAATGATTCATAAATGTATTATTTTATAACACGTAGGCATCATAAAACATCAATGATACACCCACAAGGTCAGGCCTGACAAATGTAAGAATCCCACTTTGGCAAACTTAATGTGACTCATGAGTTTACGCGTACTTTTCTGAACACTATGTCAACCACAACGTCTTCAATGTCTTTCGTAAATCTGTTTATCTCAGTTCATGGACTGTATAGAGTACTTTAGAGTTCAAAGTCCATAATCAACTAAAAGTTAGTAAGTCTTTCACGTAAGTAAAGTTACGTGAGAAGTGGTTGAAAGTGTTGGGGCTTTCGGGTCAGGTTGCGGGTTATTGTTATAGGAGGGACCGGCGGAGGCACCTCTCGTAGCCGACCATCGCTCGCCCTCCGAGGACTCCGGCCTGGGCCTGCCACCGCATGACCATGCTTACAGGTGACCTCATTATATGACTGACCACACTTAGATTAACATAGTTAGAGCTCTTTACACTAGGATTAAATACGATGTAGCGGTTTTCATGAAAAGCAGAAGGATATAAAAATGACTTATCATTCAGCTGAGGCCGTGCGAGATCAGAGAGCCGCCAGCGCGAGAGACCGCACCTCTCTAATGAGCGAGGCGTAAATCCCTCATCGCCGGCGGGGCCTCTTATAAAGGCCCTTAAATGCTAAAGTACCATTAAAGTGCGAAAGCAAAGGCTGAGTCCTCGTCGAGCGTTCGTTTTCGTCCGCTCTTTTACATCTCACAGCGAAAAGAACCTACAGTTTCCCACTAGCCCTTGTCAGCGCTCACTCTTGCGAACCGAGCATATCATTGGCTGCTCGCCAAACACTTCCACTTTTATTCAGTATTGGAATCGATTGTTTTATGACGGCATAAACGTTCCCATTTATTGTCACCGGCGGCTTAGTGCCATTGTCCTGCATCCGTAAGTAAGGGTTGCTTTAAATTTACTGCCAGTAAAATCGATGCGAAAGCGACGTTAAAACTTTTATTGAAGATCAATTTTGTCAAATTGTTTCAACATAAGCAATTCAGATTTATTATTGTCGCAGTCCATTTTCACTTAGAAAAGTTATTTAACGGTTTTGTTGCATGGTGTTATTATGATAATAATGAGAAGATCAAACAATGCATTTCTTAAATAACAAAGAAGGTTCGAATAATTAATTTGTTACACCTGCACAAGTGTAACTAAAAATGACGTTACACTATAGAGAGAAATTTGAAATTCACGAATAATGTCTGTCTACTATTAAAATATTTAACATACTTACATTATTTACTGTGAGCAGTAAATAAAATAAAAATCCATTAGGAGTAAGTAGGAAACAAGGTTGACCGATTAAAACACAAATATTTAAATTAGGCCCCCGGACTAGCCAGTGCGTTCCTGTAAAATTTTTGCTCGTTCAAATCGGTTGATGGTTGAGTTTGTGTGTTCCGTATGGTGTTATGTGTGAACTAGTTGGTGTAGCTCTGTGTTGGCGTTATGTGACGGTGGTGTTGTCTGGGGCAGGAGCGGGCGCGCGTGGCGGCCCAGCGACGCGGCGGCCCCGGACGACGAACTGGAGCCCCCGCACGAGGTGATTTTGCCAGAATTACCTTCTACACTTATCTTGTCGACCACATTCACTTCTCTGCGCCTTGTCTATAGCAGTGTCCTGGGTGTCACTCGCGTTCTCATCACCGACCATCCACAATTACTATAGATATTTTCTACTGATCTTTACCAACAGCTGTTCTAGCTCATGCTCAAGATCTACTTTAAGCTTGATCTTATAACTATAGTCGTAATAACTTGAACACTGAACAATTACGGAAGCAGGTGATGCTGCATCGCTTTCATTGCATCTGTTCTTTTCATAGCAAAAATAACAAATATTTTTTGCATTACTTTGGAATTTGCTAATTAATAGAGTAGTGTAGCTGGAGTGGCACCTCGGCACTACCACTATAAAACTATGTGTCTCACATTTTCACAAACAGCTCACAATTATGGCCGTTATTTCCTGTATATTGCATCCCATGGGTGAATCTGGCAAAATTCGGTTACCTATTTATTTTTCTCCTCGCAAAGAGGTCTATGGGGAACATTGGCAATTTAACTATGCGAAAATACCTATTCGGCAATAGCGGCCAGCAACAGTGTTTTCTTTTGATTCTATTAGTATAGAATAGATTCAAGTAGCACTCTTTTCTTGAAAAATGTTTTCATTTATCTGCCAATCTGTGTGCGATGCTTAAGTAACTTAAAATATATGTTAGGGCGATCACCATTTAAAAATAAACCTCACGCGTGTTTTATGAAAGAAAATAGTTATAAGTTACTAATTCGTTTAATCTCGTATTACATCTAGATGACTAATGTAATTTAAAATATTATGACGTCATTGATAACACAGTTCTAAAGTGCGTTTGTTTAGAGTACTATTTTAGCTCGGAGAAATATCGGCTCGTTGGTCTAGGGGTATGATTCTCGCTTCGGGTGCGAGAGGTCCCGGGTTCAAATCCCGGACGAGCCCAAATTGATTTCTTTTTGCGTTATATTTATTTATTTTGTAGCTTTTTAATTGTATCAGTGTGTCTATTTATTTGTTTAAAAATAATTTTGTCGACAAATTCAAGCATAAATAATAAAATTAGAAAACGACATGCTTTTATGATTAACGTATCTAGGCCTTTTACAACCTATTATGAGACTTTCCAACAAACATTAATTATTGTAATCAGAAATAACAATAGGTAACAATATTTTTTATAATTCACGTTTAACTTTTTAAAGAACCACATTTTTTTATTTATTTTACCTTTAAATTGCTTATTTCTCGCGACGTGAAGTGCTACTACCTATTACTGTAGTTAATATTTGTTTTTAGGATAGAGGTACAGCCAACAAAATGATTTATTAGCCAGGCATAAAACTCTAGTAATCCACGAAAGTTTTCGTTTTTATTGCACATTAAACAAAAGACAGTTTTTTTAAATAAAATGGTAGCGATATCTGTGAACTTTTTTTGGAACTACTTTCTACCATCACTGATGAAATCCATCAAAAGTAAAACTTGCTAAGCGTCACAAGGAACTTACCTTACTACTTTACTTACCCAAGTAATTAAATAAATAAAAAACTTATTTGGTCTATTTATTTAGAAAGGAAGTTTGGCTCCGTGCCAAAAAGGTACGGTACCAATACAATCCTATCAGTGGGACACCTTTTTTTTTTTTTTTTTTTTTAAGGATGGGAAATCATCAAATGACCCCTCCCGCTCTGGGTGGAGCGGAAGGGAGTGTCAGACTCTTACTGACTAAAACCCATCCGTGTTCCTTCCTTAGCCCTTTATATTCCGGGGCAGCGGTAACCCTTTCGGACAATCCCGCTGCCCCGGCAGGCTTCGGCCCTGACGGGCCCCTCCGTTCAATGCTGACATCTCTTTGAGGCGCGCGTGGAACACATACGCGCCGTCCGGCACGGGCCTGGTCCTGATCGGACGGCGAGCTACCCATTACTCGCCGTCCGCAGGCCCGCGCCTACGGTGGCCGGGAGTCGTCACGCGGCTCCCGACGCCCGGAGCGTCTACCGCGGCGGCTGGGACGGGCGGCCCTCTCGGCTCTCTCCCTCTCCCATCCCGCCACCTCCTTCGCTAGCATGACTGCTTCGCAGAAGGAGGTGACTGCCTCCCACTCCCTCTCGCCCCGGACCATGGCTTGGACCAGGGCCGGGCGCGAGAGGTCGCCGCCGCTGCCGATCGCCTCTACGAGGACACGGCGGTGCTCTGCCCAAGCGGGACAGACCTCCACCGTGTGCTCCACCGTGTCCTCTGGGCGATCCTCGCAGTGGTGACACCCGGGCGTTTCCTCCCGCCTGATGATGTGCAGGAACCTCCCGAAACATCCGTGTCCGGTGAGGACCTGCGTCAGGCGGTAGGTGAGGGCGCCGTGACGCCTCTCTAGCCACTCCTCAAAGAGGGGCCTTACCGCCGCTATCGCGGCGTGCCCTGCGCTGGGTTGCGACAGTCGCGCTTTCCATGCCGCCATGAGATCACGCCGGAGGTCTGTCCGCTCCGCAGCAATTTGCCGCGAAAGCGGGTTTCCCCCCCGGCGTAGTGCCTCCGCGCGCCACTCATACAGGCGCGCAAGGACTATCGCCTCCAGATCCCATGGCGGCAGTCCGGCCAGGAGGCTTGCCGCCTCGCGCGAGATCGTGCGGTACCCCCGTATCAGCCGTATGGCGACCACCTTTTGGGGCGCGTTCAGGTAGTGGGCGGCTCGAAGCCGCAGTGAACGCGCCCACACCGGGGCGCCATATACGGCCATGGACCGCACGACCCCCGCGTAAAGCCTCCGGCAGGAGGCGTTTGGCCCCCTCAGGTTGGGCAGGAGCCGCTTGAAAGCGGCCCCAGCCCGTTCCAGTTTGGGGGCCAAACGTCGGAAATGCTCGACGAAGTTCCACCGGCTGTCGAGGACGAGACCCAGGTATTTCATCGTCGTCTCGACGCCGATGCGAACCCCTCCTACCGTCAGTTGAGATCCCGATGGTGGCCCGTTCCGAAGCCCATGAAAAGACATGGCCTCGGATTTGTGCAGAGCCACCTCGAGACCCAACTGCCGGATCCTCTCCACGACTATCGCAACCCCGCGTGTCATTGTGTCGGCCGCCGCCTGATGCGACCTCCCCTGCGCCAGGACCAGCGTGTCGTCAGCGTAGCAAACTACGCTGACGCCATCAGGGAGGTCTGCCCGCAGCACCCAGTCGTAACCGATGTCCCACAGGAGCGGCCCCAAGACCGATCCCTGTGGGACACCGCACGACATATCAGTGGGACACCTTTGTCCGTCTACCTGCTTATAAAAAGATATAACCCTTAAATAACCACGCCATTTTGAATGGTATCCAATTTTTGTTAAAGCTATTTTTAGGTTGGTATATAGGTACGTTCTGGCCGAATAGCAAAAACGGAAACGTTACATCTACGTCATGTCCGTCGGTCTGTTAGATTGTCAATATGTCACAGCGAAGTGAAGTTTTCAGATGAAAGGACTGTAGACCGTATCTATTCCTTTATATACTTTCATAACTGATAATCACAAAAGAGAAATGAATAAATAAACTATGACACACAAAGTAAGACAAAATAACAAGTTTTTGAGGTTAGTTGTTTATATAAAGAAGTGATGCAATTGATTATTAAATGTATGGATACTGGGTTTTTATCTTCTACTGATTAATATTCTGTAAAAAAAAATATGTACAGAGTGAACAATAGCATTAGGTACGTAATAAGGATCCTTATGCACAGTCGACAACAGACTTATTTATTATTTGATAAATTAACTATTTGTTTTCTATTAATTAAATTATTTTTATTCGAACACATCCATCGGTTTCTTACTTCCGATGAACCTCGTTACTTATCACTTTTGGTGACCGTACCTATGCAGACAAAAAACAAACACCTTTTCTCTGCGATACCAGGCAGGTTATGTTTATACTTTTCATAATATGTAGCTTTTTATGCATAAACACACTCAGACGTAATGTCAAAGATTTTACTAGCACTCGCACAATGGGTTACCTTAAAAGGATGTCGCAGTTACCTGCCTATTATACATACTTATCTCTTTTGCTGGCTGTACAACGTACATACCTATATTGTACAGTCAACAAAAGAGATAGGTATGCAGGACCGTCGGATATCGTTGGAGTTTAGTAAGAAACCGATGGATCTTCTCCAATAAAATTTAATTTTATGAATAGAAAACAAACAGCTCTTTTATCCAAATAAATTTCAGTCAACAACATGCATCGGTTTCTTAATAAGCTTTAACTATATCCGACGATCCTGCATACTTATCTCTTTTGTTGACTGTACATTCACGTATTAATAAATCGCCCCTATTTGAGAATTTCCTTTTCAGTGTGGTTTTCATATCTCTTGGGACGTTGATTGTATGTATGAAATTCAGATGACGTATTGCATTACATGAATATACGGGATGTTATGAGTGGTTTTTACGAGCCAAGATTTTCCAGTTTGGAAAAGATATCTGAAGTTTTTACTTTTCTACACGTCCTACGGTTTCGAAAAAGTGTTGTTTTTTAAATAGTTTTATTTATAGTCAGGAAGGTATGTAGTACCTACAGGAAAAAAATAAAACAGAGTAATTTAAATCTACTAAAACTGTATTTTTAATTAAGAGTAAACAAGGAAGGAAAGAAGGAAGGATAATGCCAAGAGCAAACAGTTTCGCTGAAAAATAATTTTAAAAGAATTGCTGTTTCCATAACCTTAACTAACCTTCGACGAGGCTAGTATCGATTTAATTAAAGGTGTACTTTTCACCGCGCCTTTTCTTGTTAAAATTAATGAGTTCTAAAGGCTAAACGCTAAACCATCTAATATTGTGACGTCAGTAAGTCGCGGCAAGCGCCATTTTGATACATCTTATAGATAAGTCGAGTTACCTAGGATCGAACATGCCTCTATTCTCTTTGTTAATACATCACTTAAAAGGTAAAAAAAATGGCGATTACAAAGAAATTAATGAGACATGCGATTATTACTGAAGCGGTTTGCCGCGGAACGCTTGAGTAAAACATTCATTAATAAATAAATGAAATCTTTTATAAATGGCGCTCAATAAGAGCGAGCAAGGAAGGCCTATCCTCCCCCAGTGTAATTAACCAATTAGCTAATATAAGTAACTATGAAATTGAAATTGAAATTGAAAATATTTATTTCAGACCAAGCACACAGAAATTGATACAAGTCCATATTTTGTACATAGAGTACATAGAGTAGCTGTACTTCCTAAACGAAATTAGTCCAATAGAAGCTTGTTATGTAAGCTTATCTTGTTTGTCAACCTTCAGTCGTAGGTATCATTGTACCTATTTTACCTCAGTGTCCGAAATAAACAAAGATAAATGGACCAGGTTTCTTCTTCATAACAAAATGTTTATTTTATGTTTACCTAAGCTAAAGTTGTTTAGGGTTAAGGTTTTTTGTACTATTTGTCAGTAACAACTACCTAACTAATTTTCTAGTGGGGATCTATAATATAAATACTTTTTGTTCCCTATAAAACTTTTTCATTACGAGCAATTGTTAAGGCATTGACTGCCAACGCGGTCACCGCCTCACCGGTGACCGCGAACAATGGATTTTCTATTGTGTCTGTTGCCTGGCAGTCAACGTGTTAATCAAGCTCTTAAATGACATAAATTTCGCGGGTTTAAAGCGACAGTTATTGACCGCAAAGTAAGACCGCACCGAGAGGGTAGAAAATTAAAAATATTTCAGTCGAGTACTTGCCGCGGGTGCGCTGTAAAATGTAAAGTTAATAGGGAGCCTCTTAAGCAAACCGTAGGACGGGCGCGGCCCAAAGGCGGTAAGGGCGGTAGGGGTGGTAAGGGCAGTAATGGTGCCAAGGGTGGCTTCTGGCGGTTGACTTTATCAGTGCGCGGCGCGCCGGCCGCTCGGCATGACGTCGCGGCGGCGGCGCCGCGTCGCCTTTCGCGACTACGTACCTATGGACGTGCGCGCCATGGCCAAGGTACTCTCCACTTTCTTTCATACACAGTTCGGCAACATTCTCACCCTCTCCGTGATATAACACTAGACATATAATGAGATTGCTTTCTATTTTCGATTCGAAGGTTCAGAGCTAGTTTACAGTTTTGATCTTAGTTTCAAGATTTTGTTGTTTAAGTAGTTCAAAACGTTTGGAATATGTAAAGAATATTTAAATGCTTGTTCGAGCTTAGTATCAAAAGCAACTTCATAATATGTTTGTTCATTTATGTGTCTTTAATGGAAATTTCATAGACATGCAATATAATTTTAAGTTATCAGGAATGTAATGAAAGTTAATATCTAATTAGAGAACCCGGTAAAATAACAATTAATATTCAATTAGTCTTTGGGTGTATACAGTTTTACTTTTGTGATTTATTAAAATGAGACATTGTTAAGCGCCTGATTTTTTTAAGCTGCAACAGTAACGTAACGAACATTTTTAAACTTACGTAGGATTAATATTCAACTTGAAGCTTTAAAATCAGTTTTGCTGTTATAATAATATTATTTAATAAAGCTATAAAAAGCATTGTTTATGTTTAACACTTTGTTACTCAAAGAGGTTCCCTCGTGCGCTGAAAATTATTAATTTAAACATTATGCATAAATTCCCGTATGGCTCTTAGTTAGAAAGGCGTGAGCAAGTTCTACGCAGACCGTGGATTGTCCTGCATAATTAACGGGTTTTTTGTTTACAGCCCTCTCTCTAACCGATTCTACGCGTCGGTGAATAAAGAGAACAAAAACGTCAATTTGTTACATTTTTTATCAGTAGATTAAAGCCTAGAGCGACTCCGATACGTTCCTGTCATATCTCCTTTGTATTTCTGATCAAAAGTAATAACCCAACAACCGATCAATAAAGTTAATTAAATTAGCAATATGCTGACCAAGTCGTTGATGTCTTCTCTTTGGGGAGACATTGTTGCAGTACATTCAACCGTTGTTGTGCCATCTATGACAGCGTTATCTATGGCGTTTTAATTAATTGACGCAAATGTCGAGAGATAACTGAAGTGGGTACCTATTTCACCTAGGTACTGTAATAATAAATAATTAAATTCCATTTTTGCTATGTAACTTTCGTAGCACGTAGCACGCGTAGTGTTTCGTAGACTCGTAGTCTCAAGGATCTCTTTTTGTAAACGGTCGAAGAAAAACCCAACATTATCTACGGTTCTGTAGCAGTCAGACGATAAAGTCGTATTTTAAAAGTACCGGTTGATTCAGTGGGCTACGACTGCTACGAGAGTCGGAATGACCTATTTTCCTGTGTTGACACTTAGGATTTACGCGGGAACATGCCGCTGATAGGTTACGTACACACTGCGTGCTATGATTTATGAACAGATATTGCATATTACGACTGTGCGGTATATAGGTATCATGTATTTAAGTGTGTTTTTCTTATGAGATAAGAAGGTGGTAGTATTTTAATTCCTTCTTAATTAGGAGAAGTAGGTATGTATGTAAAAAAGTTACCCATAGTGAATTCGGAACCAAAATGCACCAGACACAGAACCAATAAGACTAAGTAGTTTTTGTATGAAAACGAAAACACTGTAAGGTTACTCAAATTTAACTAGGATTTGGGTCGACTTTATTTCATATTAAAGGGTTCTTTAGCCTTTAAACGTTGCGTGACTATTAATTGTAGTTACACATAAAACTATTGCGTTCAATGGCTCCGGTTAAGCGATAATAGCGAACGAGTTCGATTCGATATTAAACACGCAAGTGACTAACTACAAAACTTACACCTGCTTTAAGTTTCACTTACAGTTTTAAATGATATAACTTTTTTGTTTTTAAATAATAATTAGGAATAGTCAGGATAAAAGGGTCCCTAAGTGTCCATCTAACCAAGTGTACTACTTTCCCTTCTTCGCGATATAGGTACCGAAATTAAGTTGTAAGTTTTCAGATAACCGTGTGTGTGTCTACACGGAAGTTTATCCTTTAACAAACAGCCATTATGTTTGTTACACTTTGTTATGCAACAGACATGAAAAGTAAACAATACATTATTACATTTCGTGGGAATGTGTTTTTTTTTACTTTACATTTTTTTTACTTGAAACGATGCCAGTTCAAATGAGACTGCGCACTTGATCTGCAATTTTATGCGACTATGGGGTTTAATCTTTAATTAATTAATTTTATTGGGTATTTTTTCGGGCTAGTAATATTAATAAAATTAGGTAGTTAGGATAGGTAAAGATATTGTCTTTCATAAAAATTATATTGTGAGATTGTGAGCTTGAGTTTTTATTTGCTGAACTACATGTCAAGCATAGAACAAAGCTCTGCCAGTAAAATTACCATAATGTATTTGCGTTGTGTGAGTTTTTGTTATTTTTAGCATAGTTTAGGTGCTGCTAGAGCGATAACAATACTTAACAACCTAGCACTTCCCCGCGGCGTCGGCGCTAGTCGAAACTGTGCCAACATGCAAAAATAGCGTGAAAAATCAATTGAATCGTCGAGACAGTTAGTTGGTCATCCCTCGCCCTGCAGTTTAACCGCGAGTCTTCGCTGTTTCACATACCTCTAACTTCCCTCCTTATGTCTTAGACATTTTTTATAACTAATAAACAACTTTTTACGCAGGTTGTAGTCTAGACGGAACTTTACCGTGTGATACATAGAGTTATGTAGTTTGCTTGTATTACTTTCTTGCGTGTAAAGTGTGATGCATGTTATAATTTGTGACACGGTCCTGTCTAGTGTTTTGTACTTTTCACCTTGGTTGGTCTGTAACGTGTAATGTAAGCTTGCATATTGTTCGGCATGTAAAGGTATAACGCACGTTCATGTGCAGGAGTACGAGGAGGAGGGGCGGCGTTCGAGGCGACACTCGTCCCCGTGCAACTCGCGAGAGGGCAGCACCACTGCGCTACACACACAACACTACGATGATTCCGTAAGTAATCCATTGATTTTATTTCGTTCCACAGAATTATATGTTAGTAAAATTGTGTGCTAAACTTATGGGACGTACCAAGCTCCTTTAGGACACATGTGGTTTTCTTGTGAGACGAAGCTAGCTAGTTTTGTGGAAAATGCAGCTAACTAGCGACTTGACTTCCACGTATGACGTCAACAAATTGCGATTTAGAAAATTGGGACGGATTACATATAGTGGTTCCATCGAAGCATTTTATGTTATCCAATCACGAACTTTTGAAACTTCCGACAACAATATCTATCCTATAATATATTTCTTGTTACTCCGAACACGAAAGTATATGCGTTATGTACATATCGTCATGAACAAAAACTGTTTAAGCGCTGGGTACCTAACAATAATACAGGAAAAACTTGCGATGGTATTTATAACAATAACCGTTTTAACATTTCATACCAATCATGCTGTTAACATTTAACACCAATTTTTATGTAGGTAGGTACTACTAAATTTTAAAGATCACATCGGTGAATGCCCATTCTGATTTATCGCAAGGAAAAGTATAGAAGAATAAGAAAGAATAAAAATATAGTTCACATAACTGTAGGTATAACTTAAGTTATCGAACAATTTCGTTGGAATAAGCAGAAGCTCTTGTTTATATGTATGTTTGTTGGAACACAGTGGATACCCACCAAAACTCATTTGTAACTGGATAGTTTGGCATCGTGCCAGCCCTCTGACACGGCCATCTTGATCTCACAGGTCCATCTAAAACGTTGTATGAAATATTACTAACGTAGCTTATATATTTCTACAATAGATATACATGCCTACATAGAAAGGAAGGATGCCTAAGCAATATTTTACAAATATTTCTTCCAGAGCAGTTTTTCTCTCTCTTTCATAACAGATAAATAAATTGTTCTACTCGTAAATCAGCATTGCATTGCTTCGGTGGGGTAGATACATTAACACCATACATAAAACAACAATAAACGATACATCAATATTTATTTATAAAAGTATTTTAATACTTATCGAGATTCAATAAACTTATGCTAAATTAATGTCAGTCTAAATAACTATGTCTAATCGTAGCTAACAATGTTACTGGTTTCGTAGCTAAACGTGATTCAGTAACACGAGAATAAGCCATTTTTTTTTCTGCTTTATGGCAAGTAGTACAAAACAAAAAGTAAATTTTTTATTGGTTTTTAGTTAAACAAAAAGTATAAATCCATGCAAATTAATACTGACAGCCTTTTTACATAACAATACTAAAGTCTTTCCGATCATACGAGTAGTAATTTAGTAACACAAATATTGTAACAAAGCACGTCACAACTGCCATTTCTGTTATAATCGGTACTCGTACTTTTGACATTCAAACATAGCCACTCTTATATCATGACATGGGTACGATTTGTGGTTTAATATTTTATACCATGAAGACTCATTGTGTGATTTGAATTTGTCTTTTCAACGTAACCATTCGATTTTATCCCGCCGATAATGAAGTACATTTGAAGTCGATCACTAAATTGAATGTTTAACAAAATAATAACACTATAACTAGTAGCTATGATAACAATAAACCGTACGATTAACACGCGTAACACGTGTCCGTAACACTTCGTAAATTTAGCAAATCACGTTCATTTGTATCGAACAATGTCCGTCAAAGTGCTAGTAATCGCTTAAACGGGTGCGTATGGGTCATTATGCCATTGGCTAGGGTTAAAGCTAATTTAGACCTAATGCTCTGTTGGGAGGTCATAGTTTCTCTTGCAGTGATCGGCGTAGCTCTTCTGTCGCCTTAGTCAGGTCTTTGTCATGGCGGCGTTGCTTGCCAAGATCCCCTCCACAATCTTCTAGGTAATCCTTCGGCGGTTCTACGGGATATTTGCTCCCGAATTTCGGCCTCGGGATTCTGACGCGTTTTACATCGCCCAGCCAGCTTTCCATTTTTGATGTTTGTACGCTGATCTGAAAAATTAAGACATTATTTTTAAATATATGATTGATTACAAGTAATTGCAAATCTAGCAAGTGCCCAACGTTATTGTTCTTAAGGTCTAGTTCGTTGCCTGAAACATTAACATGAATGTACCACAAAACAATTCATGAACAACGGAATAGTTTTATAGTTGTGTAGCCTGCCTGATACAAGATCTATTGCCCAACTAGGAAACTGTTAGTAGTCATTAATTAAAACAGATTCAATCATATCTGATCGAGTAAGTACAGGCCGTGCAAAAAGTGGCAACACGCACTTCTTTGGCGCAGCACCGTTGGTCAATAGTTGTGTAAGTAATGATGGTCATTTGGGAGTGGTGAAATCCTAAATAAGCGCGGTTTCATCTCGGCGCCAGGCGTGGGTGCCGCCGTCAGGTAGTGTCGAGACATTTATGGTAAGGCAACACAGAACCATTTTGAAATGATTACACAAGTAATCTTAGTTGATCCAAGAGAAAACGGCGCTAGCAAAAAGTGAAGTAGGTTCATTTAGTGCAGGATTTCTTAAAGAATGATTAAATGGAAATAATATCTCAACATCCAATGACCTCATCAATCACAATTCTACCTGCCGTTCGTAGTGATTAAGGGCCCCTCGGGGACCAATCGTTGGTCCCGGAAGAGAGGCCGACTGATATAGAATCTGACATTAATGAATAAGTTGATATCATTTAATTTGTCACTAATATTAGTCGAGTCACGTTCAATAAGAGATATACTAAATGCAAATTTTATCACATACGAACACAACATTATACGCAATAAAACCAAATTAATAGCAACTTTAGTTTGTCTTGAGTAAACAAGTATCTTCATAAACATATTACTAGGTATAAGAAGGCCTCGTTAACTGATATAGTTGTATGGTAATCGCATCTAAGTCGTGCTCGCTCGCTGGGTAACATAAAAAGTGATTAATAACTAGTCAGTCGTTCCGCGCATCTTAAGCGTAAAGACAAAGATATTTTATTGCACGAATAGCTTTCTCTAGCGAAAGTGTTGCTAAGCGCGGTGGCATTATTTCTCTACTGTGACGCTTTCAAATACAATTTGCGTCGTTATTAATAGGCACTTGATTTATGGGCTCTACATTGTGGTATTTATGGATTGTCACATCAAAACAATTTGGGAAAGGAGTAGTGAGAACAGATTCGATTCAAAGTAAGTATTTGTTGTTCAAGATCTCTGATAACTGATATAATTTACAGATATAGGAAGTAAGTTATTGAAAAGTAACGCTGTCTTAAAGGATTAAAAGTCTTACATTTTAGTCTTAAGGAACTTAATGTGCGACGGTGTCGTAATACACGTAGGTAATATCCGAGAAAGCGGGCCGACAGAATCAAATGCATTTACAGGTCCGGTAGTTGGTACAAATCGTGACTCACTGTAACCTACTGTGGGTGAGATCCGACACGACAGGCGGACACCCAAAAGAAGCACTGAGAATTTAATTCTCAGAAAATTCTGACTCACAAAATAAGATAGATATTGGTGTCCGATAAACATAATTATGAAGTCATTGCATGATTGCGAAAACGATTGATACTGATAAAATAGTTTTATGCAATTATTTTACAACAATAAAAACAATAAATCCAATCACCAATTTTATTGGAAAGTAAGTTTAAAGAATTGAAGTGGAGTTTTGCAGATTTTTTTTTTCTATAACTGGATTAAAAACTTCAAGCATTGCTGGTAAATTCTTCCTGTAATAATCAAGTTAATATTATCCGTAATAAATTGTTTAATATAAACAAACTGCGTTAATAACAATACGAGTACATGTTGCGCTTGAGAGGAGCTCAGACTTGCCGGAAGTGGGACGTCGCGTGCGCATCGCCCACGCCTTTTGTCGTTTGTCCGTATTAATTTGTGCATGTAAATAAAGGAAAGTACATCAACAATGAAACATTATGAGTATGGGTTTCATACTGTAGCTGACTTTTTTATAACTTAGACGTTTTTTATCACTCATTGGAAAAATATGTCATAATGTCTCCAAGGAATGTTAAGTTAACCATGGTTAAATGGGGAGATAGTGACACTTTTACGATGCTCTAAATTGCTTTGGTACGTGACATCGTAAGTAACTCATGGGGCCTTTAACTATAATATTATGGTACTTTCTCTTTCGAGTGTAGCTGATAGGTTTCGGATAAAATTGGATTTCAATATGGTGCGGAATTTAAATTGAACCTTTTGTTCCTAATCATTCTAATCATTATTATCACCACGATTACCTATATAATTTATATAAAAGACGATTTCTATCGTGCTTTCCAAATTTTTTAGGGATCAAAATATATATTTAAATTAAAATATTCATCAACCTAGAATTAAGAAAAAGGTTTAATTAAAACGATACGATATCTAAATGATACTTGTCCAGTTATAATAAAATATTCAACTAGTCAATAAATAAGTGATTAACATAAATTGATATTCTCATTAGTTCATGCTAGTGGACCAGTAAATCGTAAAGTGCCAACAAGTAGGATACTTTCGCTACAAAAACAAGATTATTGTATAGTGTCGCACATTTAGGTGAGTGTGTTACGCATGTCTACGGCAATTGTACTTAATGTACCTGTCATGACAATTTGATACCGTTACCTTGGCGATATTAGTGATATACACCGACGTTCCACTTAGCAATTCCTTTGCGTCGCCGGTCGCCGCATCTGTGCAAGTGGGCTTTGGTATGTCCGTGTCAATCGCTTGTTTCAATTAGGAATTACTCTTTCAATGTCAATTCTGTCGAATTTCATTTCTGTTTATCACAAATCTACTGTAGATTGGCGCAACAATTGGCTCGTTTTTTTTGTTCCTCAGAAATTACTTATGCGGAGAATTTGGTAATCTTATCATTTCTGCATACATAACTATCTGGATGCATAACATCCACCGGCTAGTTGCACATCGCGTGACATTTACCAAATAAATATAGCACAATGCCGTTTGCTAAAAGCAAATTATATAACTAAAACGCAGCGCCATCATGATTTTATAAAATGAAATGAACCAATAAAACACTTCTTATAGCGGACGAATTACATTGTAAACGTTATTTGCATTAAGTTGACCAATTAAACGCAGGAAACTGAAAAGATTGAGCGTCTAAACAGGAAGAGCAGGGGTACTTGTATGGTCTGACCCAATATTTCCTGCAATTACCTGCCGTTTCCCGTAAACTCGTCGTGCCACTTTCTACTTCGTGATTCTCGAAATGTTTTAAGTTGTCGAATTATATTCAAGTGTTTATTTTTACTTCGCTTGAGCCAAACAAGTTGTATAAAGATACTGAGCTTAAAAGGTTGTTACTTTATTCACTTTGGTTAACTTTTTTGTAAACAGGAGATTAACTGGTTTAAAAACTTGCTGCCAGCTACTTCTGAATAGGCGGTTATTACTTCTGATTAATCTTAACTTCAAACAAACCATACAAAATAATATGAGATGAGTCACCAAAAAGTAACCTAAAATAGAACCACATCCTTTTACTTGTTTTCATGGCAATTATAGATAATACTGGTGGTATTCACGGATTAAATGTAGGTATTTCGACTATTAAAAAGTAAACGTGCCAGTTCATTAATTAATTAAAATGAAAAGAGTTTCGTGTACCTACATACTCAAGACTATAAAGACGATCCTATATATCACGCAAAACATAAATGTCTAGGCATGAATGATATAATGGATACTGTCACTCATAAGATTGGACACGAAACTGACATATTGCCTAATGCTGTAATATGAAAACTTTCAGTAAAATATAGTTGAGTTTTCTACATATTTGCACAAAAATGAATGATTGGTGATCGTTCACAGTATAAAACATATTTAAGCTAGAAAATGGATTTTCTCAGGCTCATGTAGCGAGTTCACGAAGACGAATTTGCATAAGTAGGTATGTTAGTGGTGGAGAAAGGAGGTATCCATTGAAAATCATATGTTTATGTGCCGTTCGATGGTAAAATAGTGCAAGGGTTTTAAGACGGCCGGGCGGCCCCATGACCCCGTCAGTCGATGAACGTCCGCTTTGTTTGGCTAGCGGGACTGCGACGTTATGCTATCACGAGCGCTCTCCCACGCCACCTCGCTAATTGCCAGTCTTGTTTGTCCATACAAACAAACCTGCTCAAGAGCTCACGAGCCTCAGCGCTGCATGCTCATTTGCCTTTACCGCCTATTTATTATTTATCCGCTATCATCTGTGAATCATTAACAATTCTGTCCACGGAAATACAATAGCATTAACAAGGTTTGCCCTATTGGATTGTTGTTGGCTGGTAACAAGAGTATCAGTATTGTGAATTTGATTGAAATGGGACGCGTTCGGTTTAAAAACGAAGTTTGAATTAAGGCGATGAAAATCATAAACATCTGCTATATTTGGGTTCTCAAATTAAATTAAGGTTAATCGTTTTTTTTAATCTACATCAATAATTTACGTCGATATATTGCAATTAAATGAAAGAAAATTTAAAACTTGCATTAAACGTACACTTAGTAAACAAGCATAGGTACTATAAATTAGAAGATTATATATCCAGGATAAGAACGCTTGGAGAAATGCTGGTCCTGCTCCATAGGACAATCTAGAGTCTAGACAAAATCAAACTGGTTGCTAATTTAATTGTAAATTTATTCTTTTTTTTTACTTTGTTTACATTCTGTAATTACTCTAACTCACACCCTGACTTATTACTTGTTAAAATTGTTTTTATATATTTTTTTAAATGAAAATCGTTTAATTTTACCATTTTTGTAAATATGTGAGCACCATGTATCTATCAGATTATTAATTTATATGTCATGATTTCATTTTTAATTGTTTTACCTATTGTGGTATAGTAATTTTATTTTAGGTGCATCGTCTTCACATATTATTTATTATATAATTAATGTATGCAAAATATTGTAAAACATTTTAAAAGAGTAACGGTGGAGTTTCTTGCCCATTCTTCTCCATACGAAAACTACCTTTTGGAAGGGGCGACTAGAATCAATTCTATTTCATTGTAATTTTTGACTTTCAAAAGTGCCTTTTATGTGCCTATTTGAAATAAATGCTTTGACTTTGACGTTCTAGACTGTTTTACAAAAGAAAGCATTTTTATTCCTCCGTTTATACCAAGTGCTGTGTGTATTAAATAACTGAGTTATGGTGTCCTGTGTAGTTTCTATGGCTCGCTGCAATCATGTTCGTCGTGCGCTATTGTGACCTGCGGGTCGACATTAATCTCTACCTACACAGCTTTCGCGTACCGTAAACCTAATACATTAGCCCAATCAATGCCTCTCTCCCCATTCGAACACTGCATTAATAATGGGGCCGGGTCGTGGAAAATGTTTCCGTACTGTAATAATAACGCATTTACGGAAACGACTACGCCAGTAATTCGCTAATATAAATCAAGTAAACGAGAGAACAGTTCATTTTCGAAGGGCCGGGAAGTTATCGGTCCGTCGCGTCGTCCCAACATACTGTATAAGGAAGGTGTACTGTAACATTAACCCCTTTGCACGGCACGGCTCCGGTTCGTGATCTCAACAATATTTCTCGTGTAGTGTTATCTCGTGAGCGGCGATACAATAAAAAATAAAGACTTGTCGATTCAGCACGATAACATAAAAATATGTAGAAACAGCGTTTCTTTATCCTATCACTAAGATACATGATGTTATGTATCAGAAATCGATCGAAAGCGGCAAGTAGATTGCGATATTATATTCAATCAACAACACGATAAAAATTTAAATCAAGCAATGCACTTTTATTACAATCGTAATCCTTACAAGTCCCTAAATTCAATGGATGATTTTAAGAGTACCTATTACATTCAGACAGAAATGAAGTGCTCAAACATAGCAACCTTGATATTTTTGATAGTCTAATGACAGAAGTGCTCGCCACCTCGCCAGCTATCAGACGCCTGTACCATTGGTTCTGAATCTCTCCTAGCAAATGGTTTATTGGTAATAGTCTACCATTCCATTCCAATCGTAGAAAGCGTGTCATGGAGCTACGCCGGCTGTGTTGTGGATAGATAAAAAAGTGCATAATTTACGATAACACAATATCAATACAGACATCTCTTGAAGGCCTTCTGTCGAGCTGTGCTGTCCTTGTTGCATTCAACAAGTCAGTCACGCGTGGCGCCATAAAACGCAGGAAAAATAATATTTTACGAAATGCTGAGGATTACCAAACCTTCCATATTACTTAGTTATATTGCCAAATTGGAATCAGCTACTTTATCTTTGACAATTAAAACAGCAGGCATCAATATTTATTAGGTGCCCCAAACGCAAAAAGATAGAAAGTGACTGAGCGTCGAAAACTAAAGGGTTGTGGTTGGGTTGGTTCTTGCTTCCATGTCTTTGTAATATTTGCATCGAGTGAGACAAATTAATTATATAATCCACTTTCTCTACGACTGTTAATCTCAATATACCATCGAAACCATTAAGTAAACAAACGAATAAGCATGCAAATATCATGTTTTTATCAAAGTCGTCAAGCAGGAATTGTAAGTTACTGACTTTTTAAACATCATCATCTGCCTAGCCTTTTCCCAACTATGTTGGGGTCGGCTTCCAGTCTAACCGGATGCAGCTGAATACCAGTATTTTACATGGAGCGACTGCCTATCTGACCTCCACAACAAAGTTACTGGGTAATACGATACCCCTTGGTAAGACTGGTTGTCAGACTTTCGGGCTGCTGACTACCCGTAACGACTGTCAAAGATCCACGAGTGACAGCCGGGACCAACGGCTTAACGTGCTTTCCGAGGCACGGGGGGGACACGGTATGTAAAGATGGTCACCCATCCACAGACCAAACGCGGTAAGGGTAGCTTAACCTGATCGATCGACCTGTGCGGCTGTTATTATTTAGCCACGGGCCCCTCCCTCCTCCCTGACTTTTTAAACATAATAAAGTAATATTTATTACTGAATGATTGATAGATAGACGTAACCTTCGGTAAAATTAATAGTTCATGAAAATAAGTTAAATGCATTTGTATTACACTGGGTACTTTATATGTCAAGGAACTCTAGTCGTGACCTGCTCGGTAACCAAAATTATAATAAAACAAGATAAAAACACAACTAGCATACTAATGATTCAGTTTTTATTACACAAATTATGCTTAAATTTTTAGAAAAAACTTTTCTCTTTTTTTTTTTTTTTTTTTTTTAGCTATGGCATCTCGCAGTTCATCCTTTATGAGGATGGCTACTGCTTAACCGGACTTTCCTGTGGATGCCTCGAATTAAGGCCTCCAGCCAGGGCATACAATAACTTAAAAACTAAGCGACAGCGCTAAGGGTAACCCCCTGCGGGGTTCGGACCTTGGCTCAGGGCGTCGCTGGAAGAGGACAGCAAGGGACAGGCTGGATCGGTATTATTATTAGTGTTTAGGGGCGAATTTAAAACTACAGGCTCAGCTGCGCGGGCTGGCTCGAGCAAGGGTCGGGGCGGGCACGGTGATGGTGCGGGACGTCGCGACGGGCCTCGGCGGCGAGGACGGAAGGACGGATGTCTGAGCTTGTGTTTGTGTTGTCGACTGAGAGTACTCGTGGCCTTACTGCTCTCCTGGAGGAGGGTAGTGGCGTCGTCGGGGATAGTGAGGGTATGCCTTGGTCGGCGAATCCTACTTATGCGGGAGGGAGTGTATCGGGAGGCCGCCGCAATCAGGGGATTGGGGTGCTTTATGGCAGAGTCAAAGAAGCGCTTGGAGAGGCGTTTCATGAACTGCTGGATGGTGGGGAGTCTGAGATCTAGATGCAGATTCACATTTCGGACATAGAAGGGGGCTCCCGTGACCTTTCGGAGGAAACGGTTCTGGAGGGTTTGCATTTTATGCAGAAATCGCGGCTTGGCGTGTGCGAAGACTACGCAAGCATAGGTCATGATGGGATGCGCGGCTCATGATATTATACTTGATTATATATCAAAGATATTATACAACGAAGTGAGGCAAGGACCATTTTTTCTGTCCATGGTCCGAAAAGAACCGGCCGAATGCAAGCTTGATGAATGTGTTCTGAATAACGAACTAAGTAAAACCACATGACCGTACCTACATATGGTAAATGTTAACACATTATTGACTATAGGTATGAACTACTTGAATGAATACTTAAAAGCAAGTGTCTACAAGCCAAAGTTATTTGATTTCTAGAATCTTATATAAAAAAACAATGTTGACCTACTAAACAGTGTTGCTACTAAAACTGTCTTGTCTTAGTCATTAGAATGAAATAAAATGTGGACGAGGACGAGATACCAAAAAAACAATCCACGATCTTCGCATTAGTTGTACTTGCACACATCATATAATCACTATTAGGTATAATGTCCAAAAACAAAAGGTACACAATCGTATTGTTTTGTTTACACCCTAGTAAACTAACTGCGATGTCGTAAGCGGATCTTTCTCGAGATGTGTAAAACTGTATTTGGCACACTGGCCTCCATTTAATATTTAACTTACCTGTCACGGTTATCCTGTTGACAGCGAGATTGCACTACCTTCTATTTGTAAACAAGCGAGTAATTGTGAAGTTAGTTGAACGTGCACATGTGTCGGCGCTTGGAGCGAAACTGACCGCAAGAGCAAAGCGACTAGCGAGCGCCTGGCGCGGCCGCTGTGCGAATCGAGTTCACTTGATACTCAACTGGCTACGTAAGCCACGTCGCGTCGCTTCGCTTTGAGGTAGAATTGGTTGTATGCCACAGGCAATGGCTATGGCCACCCACGCACACCATTGTCGATTTGTTGCCAATAACCGCTATCCCGACAGAATAATTGAACATCATGTAGGAAAGGTACTAAAAATAAATTACGTCGGTACCACGGAGTAAAAACAATCCGTGGTCGGTACCTACTAAACCAGTCAAAGCGAATATTTTCGAGATGGATTTATGAATGACGTGCGACGTTCGGTGTGAAAGCGAGCGTTACGTAAACAACGTGGTCGCTAAAGAAGATTTTAGTGTAGCTATATTATCTTTTGCTGAAGGAAAAAAGAAAAAATATAGTAGGTTATCTTATCTACTTAATGTATATTTTTGAAATAAAAATAAAAATTATTCAAAAATTACACTTCATTTTCATTTTACGCATAATAATTAGGTATGAATAAGAGAGTTTTGTTGGTATAAACATGTTTTACAATTGACGCTTGAGAATACCAATCACCAACAGCGTTGTGTTCGTGTCGAGGCATAACTAAAAGATTCATGTTCTTGTGTTAATCAAACACAATGGTTATGAACAAATCGTATTGCCAGCCGCACCGTTAGTTCCCACGCGGACATCATCCAAAACTGGACAAACCGGAACCAACCGAGCCAACCACCTGCGATTCCCATGTCTCGTGAACACTATTTATTTTTTTACCACTTCAATCACGCCGCCCGATAAAACCTAATTAAAGAAACGATTAACATACATATTCGCCATTGTTGTAATAATAGAATAAGGCGTAAGAACGCAGCTCTTAATTTAAAAGTTAGGTATTCGTTTAATTTGGATGCTTGAATTATTTACACGCTTAGATAGATTCTCTATGATTCACTGAAACACGCATTACCTATGTACATAAATTTTAAATACTTGTTCTAACTCGGTAATTTGCAGAGTTTTAAAACTTAGTCAATTATTGTCCTTTGCCACGTATCGAAAATCATTATAAAACGTGTCGTATACTTCGCTTTTTACTTGGTTTTTCACACAGCATCATGTATTATTCATGTCTATTAAATTAAAAACCAATATTTACCACACTGGGTTTTAAGGGTAGGAGAATGATGATTTACCACTCTG
This sequence comes from Gortyna flavago, assembly GCA_963669345.1. Classification (NCBI taxonomy): domain Eukaryota; kingdom Metazoa; phylum Arthropoda; class Insecta; order Lepidoptera; family Noctuidae; genus Gortyna; species Gortyna flavago. The sequence goes on along the minus strand of OY770128.1, from coordinate 6,310,826 downwards.
GTCTGATATTATCATGGCATGTACGGTATGTAGGTACCTACCTAACGATCATAACGAGTAAAGCTCCGAACAAATAACAAATCCTTTGAAAATTAATCAGGAAATATATAACAAAGCGAAGTTAATTAAACATCTTTGTTATACGCTCGTTTCTTTACGCGTTTGTTATGTAAAATGGATTAGCAGTTCAAAAGAAATAAAATAATAAAACATTTAACAAAAAAATAATCCTGTCACCCTGATTGCGTAATAATCCTTCAATCACAATCTGAAAGATTTTAAAAGAGATTGCTAATACATTGCTTCGTTCGTATGTTTGAAAAGTTCGTCTGTTCATTAACGTAAATAACGCGATAAATGCTATTGAACTGTCACAATTGAAGGTATTGCCATTGTAAGTGTGTTACGTGATTACCTCACAGGTACCTATCATTCTGCGTATTTATGTTGGAGGAGGACAAAGCGGCCACGGCTATATTTTCAAACAGGAAAATTAATTTAGTATGAACTTCGCAATTCATTCGTCCAGTGTTCGCAATATTGAATTTCCGGAAAATCGGTTCAGGTTGTACGAGATAATAAACCTATTCAAATAGCCAGTGAGATTCGTAAACCTTCCTTTTATAAAAGGTTTATTTCTTTTAAAGTGTTCAGGGTTACGCTCTATGAATGCATTGCCGAATGTACGTGTTCCAGTTTCTAATATTACGTAATTGTCACGGATTTATTTCTTTTGTCCATTGTATCAAATCGCTTATTTCCAAACACGATTATGTTTTCAATGAAAGAATTTTCTGTGCAGCGGGTAAGTAAATGCTGTTAATGCAAGTAAATGCGGCAATGCTGCTAAATAGACGATAAATACTAAGATAAAACTGACATTATAGTAATTTGTCGTTTTATTTTTCGTACAGCTTTCTGACTTGGTAGAATCGCGTGGTCACACGTGTCTCTCACATACTTATCATATTTCACGCGAAGAAAGTCTGTAATTCAATCAATCGAGGTGTTTACACCGATTAGTGAAGCGTACTCGGTGGTTGGCAAAAGTGAAATTATTGGCGGTTTTGTTCGATACGGTTACAGTATTAGAGCGGGTTTCACTAACAGGGCGTGGCTTTGTCTCCAGAAGCTTTCACGGTTCACTATACATAGCTTACCAATAGTTGTATGTTGACTTAAGTGTATTACACAAGAATTAAATCCGTAGTGTGAGGCGGCTTATTCCCGCTGTATAAATAGAGAATCGAACGAAATAGACTTGTCGTCTGAAATGATGGAATCGAAATCAATAAGTGCGAAAAGGTCATGTTACTATGTATGTATACGGATTTTTTTTATGTGGACATAGTGGAAACGTGTAACTGAAATTATATTTACTTAGGTACTACTTCAATGCGCTATACTTTTAATAGCGAAACTAGTTTAACTAGTAGTTTATTTGGTTTAGTGAGCGATTTGTGGGGTTGTCTTTTTAGTGTTGGCGTTTAGAAAGCCGTTCCTCGAGTCCGCTCGAAGCCTGTTGCGGACTGTTATATTTTTTAATTTGTTCCCTCTAGCGGCAAAGTAACATAAGCCCAGAGGCCAGGTGGGTTGGTATTGAAATATACAGAAACAACAAACTATCTCAAACACTGTATATTTATAAAAATAAATCTGCACCACATAACAACACACGGTACGGGTCTACCGCAATAAAATGTGGTCCCCTTATCACTTATAAATTAGGTAGGTGACTTTAGTTAATTCTTATTATTGCCAGTCAGCTAAAATGTCAGCAGAAAGAGCAAGCAAGGGAACAAATGAGCTATAGCTACATTAAATACGTGATATTTGATACTAATAACACAAATCTACTAACTCACTTTTTACTTTATCATCATGCTATCCAGTAAATATCTGATCCTTACTATGAACAGTCCTTTGAAGTGATAAAATCAAATTATGATGCTACATTATAGCACGCTCTCTTGGGAATCCAATTAGCAATCTCAATACTTAAGTTAAATGAAAAAGCCTTTTATTTCTCAATAGAATTATTTTGTACAAAATATGGACGCTGCTATTCATCGCCCTGATTACAGTTCATTCATCAACGATGTTATTGGCTTTCTTAAAACAGTCATAATAGATGATTTATAAGCGACCGAGCTCATTCTCAGAATTTCACTCAACTTTTGTGAAATAGCTTCTCTTAATATTTTTACGTTGATCCATTCAACGGTTTCAGGTCTATCGATAATATGTAGTATTTGAATACAGTTGAAAGTCTTGAAACCAACATAGTATGTAGATGAAAAAAGATAGAGAGAAGAAAAGGAAAAGCTAATAAATTTTCTTTTATCTGAAACTTTTATGATTATTCTGCCAGACGAACTAGTGAGATAGATTACAGTTTGACACAGTTTGTTATTTTGAAACTTAGGGATCTTTAAATATCCAACACAGATTCGGGTTTATTACTATTATTAAAGTACTATATGCAGTGTCCGACTGAAACACGATAATCAGCCGAAACCGTAACCGAACCTTCGACTCCTCTTCTAGTTTCGGCCGAAACCAAAACTTACGAAACCAAAAAACGAAACAAACCGAAACCAAAAAACGAAAAAGTAATTTGTTTAAATGACATTATTTTCAGAAACCGAACCTTCGGTCGGGCACTAAGGGTCAGTTCACACCGCGACGCGACGCGGCGCGCAGTTTTCAAGATAGCAATACATTTATAGACCTTATCTACTACACAAAAAGGCACACAATTCAATGAGGTGAGCCGCGCGGCGTAGCTCGACGTAGTAGACACCAACCTCACTGAATTGTGTACTTTTTGAGTAGTAGATAAGGTCTATAATTGCTATCTTGAAAACTGCACGGCGCCGCGTCGCGTCGCGGTGTGAACTGACCCTAAGTCTATTTGTAATATTTGTGGCAAGCACGTGTAACTGCGATTTAATTGGCTATTACTTTTCATGTTAGTAGTTAAAGAGTTACCAACGTATAGAGCTTAGTTTCATCTGGCACACATCCGACGGTAACACCAAGCCTTCATACATTGCCGGTCATAAAATACGCTATGCAATGGCATAATGAAATTTTGCTGAAATCATAAAGTATTTGATCTAACGGATATTGAGATTTGGAACGTAGATAATGGAGAAGTTTCGTTTGTATACGACTGACAATGAGTGCGCATCGTTATTCGATGAGACGATACGAAGTTATCTTTACAATTTATAAGCTAACGGTGCTTGAAGTTTATAATAACAGGTTAATAATCCTCTATTGTCACGGAAGCGGTTAAAACGCGTATCTGTTTTTGCTTGAGGTTATAAATGTCTACGCCGCATGATGTACTTATACAGCTAGAGAGTATGAGAAGTCTAAACTTCTGGGAGTATTATATTATCTGTGCTTCTGGTATGAGCAGTCAGATAACACGTATTTACTTAATAACATCAAAAGAGCCGTAAACATCACGTCCTAAAAAGTTTCAACCCGTAATGTGTGTAACCTCCATTGTAACGGACTTCATACACTTGCTTCGTATGTGTGTTACGTATGATTACGAATTAAGATTGTACGTTAGCGTGCACTTACAATAAAACTACGGAAAAGGTCAACGCGAACTACAAACGTACTTAGTTAAAAAAATATTTGTCCATGCGTGCAGCTAGCGCTAATCATTATACATAATATATAAGATGAGTAAATTATGTGACGCCAGACACGCTTTAACGAGGTAGTTTCTAACTGATTCTTAATCTAACTAAAGGGACCAAACGAACCCTAAATAAGCACCTCAGTAGAGTAGAGTAAACTTGATCAAGCTTCTTTACTGTTATCGGGTAAAGCTAAGAGATATTTTTTGGAATTATATATATTTCAAGATCCGAATCAACACCTTCCACATGTTATGCTGCCTTTCAAAGCTGCAACGTCAGCTCTACTTTCAGCGATATCTTTTCACTTTCAATTTATTTCTAAAATATTTATTTAAATCTAGTATAACGGCAAATATTTAACTATGTGAAATGGCGGTGTGAGTCGCCGTCAATAAAATATAGATAGCAGTGGTTCGGGTGCTTGTATCGGCGGCCGGCGCGCGTTGTACATCGCATCGGATCGGTGCGTGTCGGACGACATCGGCCGATGTTACTCATTATTTATAGAAGACGTTAACGAGACGCAGCATGTCGCGCCTGCTTCTAGATACGGCCCCTAGATATACGCTAGATTTGTAACAAACAGTCTGGTTATGACAAACCTAGCGCTTTGTATTTTCTACATGTCCTTAACATTGTTCTTAAGATAGATAAACCACCTTAAGATATTCAACAAGTTCAACGCCAATTTTAGGTAAACACGTAGGTACAATCACTATAGGGATCAAACAGAGTTTCGCCCAACCCTCGTTTTTGCAAGATTTCTGATTCGTATCGTAAGAGCATAAAGAACATAGAACATAAAGAAAGCCAGGTTTAGTGCAAAGCTGAACATGAAGTTTTAAATGTATTATTTTCCAAATAATGCGAAGTTTTTCGTTGAACAAACGCTGAATTTGGTGACACATCCAAGACATAGCACAATTGATGGAAAGTTTACGCGACCGCGAGGCTAACAATATAAACACAATAGGACAAAATTGTTGCATGACTTGAAAGTTACCAACTACGTTCTAGCTCGGCTGGCGCTAGAGGAACAGTGATACAATCTTACAATTTTTGTTTCATGCTATCTGACAAATCTCACATGTAGGATCAGGTATGTATTTTTATTTATATCCAAGACTTGTTAAGATTATTTTTTATTACGACAGCGTGCGGTGTAAAAGACCCTGTAACAGTCCAAACAAAACAGAGTTAAGGGTTAGTAAGTAATGTTAATTAAGGCTTGGCAAATAATTTCACCTTTACATAATTTATGTAATGTTTTGTAGATAGCTAGCAATTTGTAGTATTTGCTAATTTTTCTAGCATCTTATACAGTTTTTGATAGAACAACTACTTACTCAATATAGATGTTATGATGTTACCTTACACTTTGTTCGAGTATACAGATTACGTGTTTTGTGAACCTACTTCGTAGCATAATCGTATCGGACTGAATTTTAAATCTATTAAGTAGGATATATCCTATTGAATACTATAGTGTACTTGTCTTCAGCTAGATTTATGCTAGATGCTTAACAGTCACTTGAACATTGAACATGACAATGAACACAAGCGGGTGCTTTGTGGCAAAACTCAGGGTGTTAGGAGTCGCGAGATAGATGAATATCGGAGGGAGAACGATCTGGTCCTGAGTGAGTGTGATGTTTCAGTGCGGCTATCTCGAGGGGCTGCGCTCATCACTCGGTGGCTGGACGCAGAAAGTAAAATCATGGTACTGGGGACGACCTCTAGTAAGTGGCCGGCCTCTCGCCGCCGGAATGACCAGCGAACTGTCCTAGCACATAAACGATTCTTACATTTGCACGAATAAAAAAAAACTTGATTTTTTATTGGAAGTTCTTGCTTCGAATTCAAAACGATTGCTTGGTGTTAGTGAATTATTCAATTATTATGTATGTTTTCACTTCTCTTATCGTTGCACTTCATTTCGGTGTTAATTTTGTTAGTAAAACATTTTATTTGACCCATGAATTTATTTCGAAGTAGTGATGCACATCTCAGTGATTTAATTTATCATTCCGGTTATTTCATTAGCCTGTAGAGGTACTATTGTCTTGAATGGATCGAGCTAACGTGCTGCATGAAAATTTAGTATAAACTGATGATCATGTCACTCAATCCTCAATGTAATAAACTTCAGTACCTGAATAGTGCATTACAAATTAAATTTCTAATTCATTTATTTTGTATTGAAATCAAGTTTTATTGATTAGAGCATGGTGGCGTACAAGCATATCAGGACAAAAATGTGTTCAAAAATCTTTATTTGGTTTCTAGATTTTGTTCATTTATTTGTTGCATTTTCCTTGTTTTCTTATTCAGTTCGTGTCTGCTATAATTCTTGCTGTAACTAAATTCGCCTACTCAGGTAGGTAAACGGGATAAGAACTCTCTCCATAATACATTGCAACACTTGTAAAATATACCCACTTTGAACCACGCCACCGAGTGATCGAAACGCATGAATCCAAGCCTCTAGCACACATCTCACTTACAGCTTCTCAATACATTCGACGTATTATACTCACTGTACATTTTGTAACTGAGAGGCACAAGGTCGTAAATCAAGTCTACCTGTATCTGAACCCACCAGTCGCCGCCGCCGCGGCTGTAGCACGTCGCTGAGTTACTGCCCTCTGCCACCCAGCTACACGTCTCCTCAATATTCCTAGAGCACTAACTTGTACTTAGAGGCTGAATTGAATTTGCTATTTATTAGCATAGTAGAGTAACAATTTTAGTGTGGATGTGTATAATTAGTTACTAGGACTTAGGAATTGGAGGCATATCAGTAATTTGTATCCGTATTTATGATGTCAATTGAACACACGAGAATCGAAAGTGACTTATTGTTTAGCTAGCAATAAAATAAAAGCAAACATTATGGAAAAGTGGTAACTTTTTATAGGAGTTAGCACACAATTTGTCACGAAGTTTCGACATGAAAGAGGATAGTGGTGCGTTGTTGGAGGAGCGGGGCGGTATCCGGCGGCACCAGTCCATGCAGCGGCTGCAGCACGACGCGCCCGACGAGGCCCGCGCCGCGCGCGTCGTGTCCGACCACCACGGCAACCTGCACATCACCGTCAAGAAGACCAAGCCCATCCTCGGCATCGCCATCGAGGGCGGCGCCAACACCAAGCACCCGCTGCCCAGGATTATCAATATTCATGTAAGTTGCTAACACTCGGCATTTCAACAACAGCCTGTCGCGTTTCATTCAGACATAAGCCTATATTCAGAAGGTGCTATTACTTATTACTGCCAACACATTGGTAAAGTTGCGTTATCAGGAGCTGATTATCCCAATAACCCAACTTCAGACTGTTGCTTTAGTCATAAAATTATGATTCCAGGAGCACGGGGCTGCTTATGAAGCTGGCGGGTTGGAGGTAGGCCAGTTGATCCTCGCGGTGGACGGACACCGCGTGGAGGGCCTGCAACACCAAGATGTGGCGCGGTTGATCGCCGAGTCCTTCGCACAGAGGGATAAACCGGTGAGCTATCCACGTATTGTCACAACATTACACAATCAATAAGATACCAACTTAATTAAGATCAGTGAATAATAGTTAATAGACATCAATCACTCCAAAGTAGAAGAACACAATTGCATAATAAAATAAAATTGTTTTTAATTGGCCACTTCTGAATAAGAATCGACCTAAATAAAACATTTGATAATCATGTTTACCGAGGGTAAACCTCCTGTACATTGTATGTAACAAACAAGTTTAAGCAACGTAACTGAACGTCTGCAGGAGATCGAGTTCCTAGTTGTGGAAGCAAAGAAGTCCAACTTGGAGCCGAAGCCAACCGCGCTGATTTTTTTGGAGGCCTAACATCTACTGTCCCTCCCCGCCAGCGACCCGCCGGCCGCGCAGGGCAGCGCGGCGGCGCGGGTCGCCCTCACCGCGCACACCACGGAATAGCCAACTCCAACCTGCGCTGCCACATGCTCTTCTGAGCGGCAGTGCCGGCGTGACACGTGACGTGACGTGACCGGCCGCAGGACGAGGGCTGTCCACTTGGCACAGGGAGGCGATGTACCACGCGCTGACGACGAGCCGTCCGGAGCGACGGAACAATACTACGAACCTTACATGCACCGCCCGACGGGTTTTGGATGAAATCTCTCGAGACCGCGATGCGACCGTCTGACGATGGACGCTACGGGAGTGATAAAATTTTTAAAAAAGTTTTCTAGGAGAGTAGCTATTAATCCGATTTTAACAGTAGGCGGCGACTGAATTTTATAAAAAGAATCTTCTACTTTTACCGTTTACTATAAGTTCATCTTAAAAACTAAAATCACAAAATTTTAAAATCACAATTTTTAAAACTTAGAGAGATCGATTAATTCCGCGACTAATTGAATAGAAATAGAGTTGTAAAAAGATGACGATAACATAGATCTTTCGAATTTCATTTTAAATCGTGCTAAAATTCAATGGATCGGCAACGGTGCTACGAGAAGATATCATGTTTCAAGTAAAGTATCGTCCTCGAGTTCAGAGTCATGTCCCCATCAGTAGTTGTCACTAGTGTTCGTGTAGAATGCTTCCGGTCGGCACATCGCAAGGATCGCAAATTCGGCCCCAGCGCGGCCTGGTCGGCGCGCTCCTAAGCAAGCTCACTTATGATTTCGTCGGTTCCTTCATTGCTTGTACTGTCATTATGTCAGCTTTAAACTATTCATACATTTTCTAATAGAAATGAAACCGACACTTTAGTTCAAATTAGAAACCATTCGTTTCAAATCTAAATTAAGTACCATTTCGTAAAAATCCATGTTCTGATTACGTTCAGCTGTCTCTTGATTGAACGCAAAAAGTTGTACATTCAGTTCGTCCTCGGTATCGCTTCGTTTAGTTTGCTTAGAGAGTGTCACATAGAAGGTGCGTCAAACATGTCATTCCATCAGGTAGTTAAGCGGTGAGTTTACGAAAATTTGGCGGAGAGGGATTTTAGCCCACTCTTTATGGATATTTACGTAGAAATAAGTGAATGTGTGCAATATAATCAAATGTTAGATGTTAGAATCAATAAACAGTGTTCGGCGTTTAATAGGCGATCACGCGGCGCTGGCTCGCGTCGCGCGGGAGACGCGCCGCGGGATGGCCGCTCTGTTCCCGACTCCGGGTATCGATGTGAGTGTTGCTAGAGCTTCTACCATAACGTACAGCTACAGCTGTAGATATTGTACACGTTCCCACAATAATAACTTGTATTTGTATAAATGTAACATGCTATAACTGAACCTCATTACCCCTTATTATCTCGACAAGCGACCGTTGTAAATATATATATCTGTATCTACTCATAAGCTGTAAATATCAATTTGAATGTATTGTAATATAAATTATTATAAATATTTATTGAAGTTAGTGCCAAAAGCATTTTACATTCCCCCATTAGGCGTGTACAGTATAAGTATCGCAGAGCCCCCGGCGCGCCGGTGGAGTCCTCTGCTGATATCCAGGTATCTAGATTATTTCCTACAGTTTATCGATTGCTAATCTCACTCAATACGCTTCTAATATTAGGATTTGATCATGATTGACATATACTTTGATTGTATCATTACAATACATAGCGTATTCAAGTAAATATCTATTAAAATCGTATACTTTCACGTTGTACACGATATGGCGGCATGATTACTTCAGTTCCCTTTGAGAACACTTGTGAATAGTTCAAATTGTATCACATACATAGACATCCGCCTTTCCTGATTACTGTTTTATCCACAAAAATAACAATGAGCAGAAGTGCACTGAAACAAATATATTTTGTACGAGTAATTATAGTTAATTTTAAACTTATACCTAATTGTATTTAAAGTACCTATAAGTTTTTATGATTACACTTAAGCGTTCATGTATGTAAAGGCAGGCTCGTCTGACCAGCCAGCCTTCTATTTGAGTCAATTCATCATTTACGTACGTATTAAACACGTCAAACCAAAAGCAATGTAATTAGGAATAAGAGATTATTTTAACAACAAACTATTTTAGGTTACCTAATGTGTTTTTGTGATAATGACTTAATGAGTTCGCAAACCTGCAGATTTTTCTGTTCGTAGACTTGTTTACCAACAGCTTGCAGTCGTTTATTTAGATGCGTCTCCAGGACTACGCCTTTGAATCCCGCAGTGCCTCTCGTTATTGGCAACCTATTTATCCTAAATATTGTAAGCCGTCCATTTATGTTGCATTTATTTCATCCTCGGGTGCTGTGAGGTGAACGTGGATTTATATCTGTATAATGGACCTTAGCTAATCTCAATGTGTTGGTAAACATTTCACAAGTGTTTAGGTGATATTTCAACTTTGCGCAGGTGTTTCGTTGAGAAGATCTATGTTGTAGTCTGTTGTTAAGTTTGTCGTTGATGACAAAAATATATTGTTATCTAGATAATTACATATTGTTTTATTTTACTCCTGGTTGACTCTATCTGGATCTGAGTGATGTTGCATACTCCAAGATTCACGTACCTTATCTGCTGCACATATGGAATTAGTATGTACTATTTAGTACAGCTTCACATGGACCTGACAAACTACCGATTCTATAACAATCGTGAGGTGCTGTTGACATAATCCCTAAATCAGCTCAGATTGATGATCAGATTATGTTGTCATTCTCGCTCAGTATTCTGCTATCTATCACACCAATAAAGTGAATGATGATTCTTTATAAATAATCTCGTTTATATCTATTCATAGCTTTTCCTTTATATTACTCAAAATTCTCGCCGTAGAGGTGTAGACAAGCAAGGATTTCTATTTAATATGTTTCCCATATAACATTAATGTATTCTGATTAAGAACGCAATGCCCTGTGTACCATAAACCGCATTTAAAAACCACAACGTCATCATAAAAACTATTGACCTATTTTTAGATGAAAGGCCTACGGCGTAGCGCTACGCCGTAGCAGGAGTAAGGACATTGCTTGTCCAGGGAAAATATTCCAAATTATGTAAATGTATGTTTTCCTATTATTGCTTATCCTAATGGGTATTGAAAGGTACAAAATATAGTTTACATCGAGGCGTGCAATAGATATAAAAAACAAAGATACCGAAAATATAAGTTTTTGCATGTTATTCCGTAGACAGTAGGTACACAAATTATTTATTATTACGAACCAAAACATCGAAAGAATATACTACATAAACTCCTATACAAATTGTAGGAGTGATGTTGTGTAGTTATGTGTAGCTGTAGTGTGTTTGATTTAACCGATACGCCTGACGTCGAGAGCTGAGCAAACACTTGCGTTGTTCACTATTATTAGCCGATACAACGGCATCAAACTATTATTACTAATAAATAGTCACATAAGTTAATTGTTATTGTTATTTCCAGTAAATATGGCCATATCTTAAAATTATTATTAAAATGTTGTTTCTGGGTTATGCAATGTCCTTTGTGTTCTAGAATCGATATTTACCTTTAAAAGATAAGTAAAGAAATCTCAATTTAGTTGGTTTTATAAAATACAGAATGATTTTTTTACCGGTTGAAATTTTTACAGGGTGTCTACCCATAAATATGAACAACTTTCACAATGGGACCACCTCCGAAACCACAAAAAAAAATCTGTTGTTTCATACATTTTAGTCAAGTAGGTATTGAACTTTTGTATAAACAGCAGATTTTTTTAACCAAAAATTTCTACTCTAAACCAATTTTAATGAAACTTCGTACGCATGAGCAGGATACAAAGGTCTAAAAAGTTAGTTAAGAACATTTTCAAAAAATAGTGTTATAGCCAAGTTAGACCGATATAATTTTCCATAGAAACAGAGATTTAAAGTTATCTTTTTTTAAATAAGACATTTCTAAAATATTCTTTACTAACTTTTTAGACCTTTGTATCCTGCTTATGCGTATGAAGTTTCATTAAAATCAGTTTATTCGTTTCGAAAAACAAGGGCTTGAAAGTTTGTATGAAATGCCGTATATCGTAAGCGCTCTTAAGGCCGGCTAATGAGAAACAATTGATTTTCTATTGTGGTACGCACCGGGCCGGAGCGATTAAATAACCTAGGCAAAAGTTTAAAATAACCTGGCTGGAAATGGATGCATCATTTTTACTCTCACCTGAGGAACTAAAAAATAATGAAAATCGTACATTTTTAAGTTACCTTAAAACGAAACATGCTGCTGATAATTACCTACGCCAAGATATAAGCTTTTTTTTTTGTAAAAAATGAGATAAGGACTAAATAACAACTCTTCAGTTGATTTCAGAATAGGAACTTTTATCTCTTTCTTATCGTCTTAAAAATACGTGACTTACAAACAATAACAGTTAGATAATTGTTGCTAGGTACGACTGTCTGCTATAATAATTTGGGTAGGTACAGTTGCAATGCTTAAATCTGATATAGATCTACGACGTATTCCGCGCTCCATGTAGATACGGTCTGGTTTACGATTTGCAGATCTTATAGACTCCGCCTGGAGTTATTGCCATCCGATAAGAGTACAGATCGTGACGATATTGCATTGCAAGTAAATACTCGCTGTCATGGGCATAGCCAGGCGGGGCGAATGGCACATCCACAGGGTCGGGTCGCGGTGAAACACTGGGTAAACTTTGCAGTTGCACCGCAACCAGTGACGAAGCAGGCGGAATATATATTCCGTGATTCGAGGCGTAGTCGATCGTAGTCGTGGATGACGTCGAACTTGATCGACTACGCTCGAACCATAAATAATCATAACCATACCCATAACCATATTAACCATATGGTTACGCTGGATTACATTCTGTTGCATGAAAGAGAACATTAAGTAACACACAGATCAACAGCTATACGTGTTTACTGAAGGGAGCTAACGATGTAATTAACTAGCTACCTACAACATACAACCCCAGGTTTGAGTTCATCAAATAAAAACAACACTTTTACAATTGTTAGTAAGTAGGTAAGTATAACAATGAACTGTTGGCTGTCACAACAAAATACCTACTTACATATTATGAAATAATCTACAAAACGTACGAGTGCCTGCTTTAATTATCAGATGCTGTAGCTAGTTACATGAGTCATCGGCCGTTATGTATGGCCGAGGTTGTCGTTAGGATAGAAAAATGTGGATTAGGTATAGGGGAATAAAAGAGGTAAATACTTAAAATAAAGAAGAATGAGAAGGGCAATGGAGAGGGCTATGCTTGGAGTTCCCTACGTGTTCGAATCAGGAATTATGAGATTCGCAGGAGAACCAAGGTAACCGACATAACCCGAAAAATTGCCAATATTAAGTGGCAGTGGGCAGGGCAATTTGCTCGCAGAAGAGATGGTTGATGGGGCCGAAAGGTTCTGAAGTGACGGCCGCGTACCGGAAGACTTAGAGTTGGAAGGCCTCATCAGTTGGACCGATGCCCTTGTGAATCCGCTAGATAGGGGAAGCACAGAACAGGTCGAAGTGGCGGTGCTTGGGGGAGGCCAATGTCCAGCAATGGACGTCTTTCGGCTGAAATTCATAACAGCGGTAAGGTCAGTAAAAGAAATAAGTGGAGAGATTATTGAAGTGAGTATATTATTCTTTGACTTTCCAAATAAAATAAGAATCCTTCTTCTCAAACGATTACTAATGCGGTAACATAGCTACTTATTGTAACCAAACAACCTAAATCTGTAGGTCATTGTGTCGGCAAAACCGTGGTGCGCAAATCAGTCACTACCATAATCAGCCTATAATGTTCCCACTGCTGGGACACAGACCTCCTCTCGGTGGAAGGGAGTAGGCCGTAATCCACCACGGGGGCACAATGCGGGTTGGTAGATATCACATGTCTTCGAATTTTTGGTTCTAGGACATGCTGGTTTCCTCGCGATGTCTTCCTTCTCCGTTTTGAGAGCAGCGGTGATGAAATAATTTACACAAAGTAAAACGCCTGTCTGGGTTCGGACCACCACTGCTCACATATCACATTTTTATTTCTGAATCTCTGAAGAAAAAAATTTTTTTTTATAGAATAACTTTATGTATACCACACACAAAAGTTATTTTGTGCTACTCGTACAACGACACAAAATGTATAATTTGTCAGTTACGTTGTTATAATAGGTGACCCAGTAAAATGGTTTTGATGACGTTGACTCTACGTATAACGTTTCAAGAATCATCAATTTATCTATGTAGATATTGAGCTGAGCACATGTCAAGGAAATGGGTACCTAAATGAAATAGCGGTCAACTTACAAGCGGAAATAACCAGATATTATCTGTACTCGTTTAAATTAGAAATGTGAACGTTTATCTATCTTCACTATATCTTTATAATAAAATAATGTAAGTATATATAGTGTTGTTACCATCGTTGCCGTGTTCTCCTTGATTTATGGGATACAGCTATCTTTCTTATGTTTTCTAGTCCATGCAGCTTGTCACATTGTAGGTATGGACAGTAAGCCGCGTTAAAACTGAATGTTGAATTCCAATATAATATACCGTTTCACGCCTAAACCACTGAACGGATTTCGATAAAATTTGGCAAGGAGATAGATGGCATCCTGGGGAAGGACATAGGCTACCCCGATGACAAGTTACCGTGGAATAATTTCCGGCATACATGTAAGCGAAGACGCGGGCAGAAGCTAGTACCTAACTATGTAAATAGACTATAATATAGTTGTATAAAACCATGACTTTTACGACAGCCTTTTTGATACACGAGTCAGCTCAGAGCTCAGACTACAATGATGATGAACAATTAACCATTTTATCTTGTTTTGAGATGACTTTCTTTACGAAACAAAATTTTTTTTTTTTTTTTTAATATCCTTGGAGCAGGAGCAGTATAATCTTAGATATCATCAACTGATATTTGACTGGTTTTAAAAGAGCAGGGGGCCTAAAAATGCCACTTTGGCAGAATCATAACACAAATCATATCACGCAATTCATTTGTATGACAATTTTGTATGGAAATTCGTAAAATGCTATAGGTACACCTCTGCCTAACCCTTCAGGGATATATCCCCAGAAAAAACATCTATCATATCGTACCCAGTAGGTGAAGTTGTTTCAATAAACTTGCACAGATTAAAAACCGGATGATACTGCTCTGTTTCTAATCAATCCAAACCAAGATAGCAATTAATGTGTATTTCATTATATTCTCATTTTCCCTACTCGTAGTAACGTTAAATTGTTGATTGATGCCTACCTACCAACTTGAAAAAAAAAACATAAATTCGTTCACTGACAGACAACCCACAGCTCAAACCGCGGGTATAGAAGCTTGATATTTTGCACAAGACTTCCTTTTATAACAAAGGTGAGCACTATACCTTGTAGATTTTAGAAAATTCATACGATAAATAGGTTAAACAGGGGATGAAAGTCTGTATGGCAGAGTTAGTCATTTTTGCCGATGAGCAATCCTATCCTATATGGCTTGATTACTAACGGCCGAACCCAATTGCCTATCTATCACCAGTTTTGGCATACTGGAGGTAGAAAAACCTATCTATCTCTGGTTTTAACGTCTCAATAATCCTACATTAGTAGCGATCTGTATGATTATATTTTACTGACAGTTATAATTACACTGGCTACCACGGGCTACCATCAGTAGCTATCTGTCATAAGGCCGGTCGGCGGTTCGGCCTATAAAAATCTTATCATCGCGTGCCGCTCGTGTGCATCTCTCGCTCGCTCGTTATCTGTCATTCACTGACAGATAACGCACAGCCTAAACCGCTGCGTCTAGAAGCATGAGATTTTGCGCAAGAGTGAGATAACGGAAACAAGCACGAAGGATTTTTTTTTTAAATCCATTGCATAGGCAATGGATTTAAAAAAATCTTTACAAAATTTCATCTAATAGTAGATGAAATTTTGTACGGATTATTTTTACCGATGGTAAAACCGATCGGGAGGGCACGGTCTGTTCAAAACTTTGAACTTGTTATTTTTTTGGGATTTGTCGCGCTATTTTAAAATCGAATAGTTATCGAATAGTTATTATTGTTGAATAGTTAGTTAGTTGTTGTTAGTTTGTTGTTGTCGAATAGTTGTTATTATTGTTGTTGTTCGGTATTTTATTTGCTATTGTATTACATTATTTTCATGGCAGTTATATAATTTTTGAAGCTTGTGGCTAAGCAATAACAGCCGCACGGGCCGATTGATCAGCTTAAGTTACGCTTACCGCGGTTGGTCCGCGGATGGGTGAACACCTTTTATACCAAGACCCCCAAGACCCCTCCGTGCCTCAAAAAGCACGTTAAGCCGTCAGAAGCCAGAAAGTTTGAAAACCAGTCTAACCAAGGGGGGTATTACCCAGTAACTGGGTTGTGGATGTCAGACAAAATATAATTACCTATAATAAATAAATAAAACTGGTCGTAGTCTGGTTAAATAAAGTTTATTAAGATCTATAATTAAGTTCTGCATAATTACATTAATTACCTATTATCAAATTATTTACAGCCATTAGCTCCGGAAGACAAGAAAAAGTCAAGAAATGTCACGACCATCACATGATTTTTTTAAATGTTTGAGTATTATTTTGTAAGGTTATGAGTTTATAGCATTTTCATAATTATGATTAGACTAGTGGCCCGCCCCAATTTACAAACCTTGTCCTGACAATACCTAACACAATAAAAAAAGAATTAGCGAAATCGGTTCAGCTGCTCTCGAGATTTGCGCTTAGCAACACATTTAGCGATTAATTTTTCTAATATAGAGTATTGTTTACAAATGTCTATGATAAATCAAATCGGTGACATAATAAAAAAAAAACAAAAGAAAAACCGGATCAGACCGAAATAACTTGGAATGAGAAAGTTGGATAAGAAAAATATTAAAACAGAAGAAGAACTAGCAGGGAATCGAGGAGGGGGGATCTTGGGGGGGGGGGGGGCTCAGGGGATCAGACCGGAATGAATCCAAAAAATATAAGTAGGTAAACAACTTGATAAAACAAATTCGTTGTTTAAACAATTTCGTTCGATAATTTAGGAACATTAGAAGAAGCCGCCACTGCTTACTGTTTTAAATTATAAAGTGGTCTCTTATGATAAAATTGATGCGACTACAACCTTGAAATGGCCAGCGAACCTATCCAAAAATGATGTCGATACTAACATGATAAAATCACATTTTATAACATACGCTGCACTTTATTAGTAACTAGCTTCCGCCTGCGGCTTCGCCCGCAATGTATGTCGATAAAAACTATCCTATGTCCTTCCCCGGGATGTAATCTATCTCTCTGCCAAATTTTATCGAAATCCGTTCAGTGGTTTAGGCGTGAAAAGGTAACATACAGACAGATAGACTTACTTTCGAATTTATAATATTAGTATGGATAGTATTGATTCTCAACACCTGCTAAGATAAAGACCTCTACATTTAAATAATTTCTATACATATATCAGCCATAGTCTAAATATTTTCTGATGCAACAATATTCGAACGGATATCATAAAGACAGCGTGTTATTTTAAAACGTTAGAATGGTTCGCCTGCCCCCCGCGAGTGTCGCTGGCCGCGTCAGGGCATTAGCCACGGTCGGCTTGCGTCCGCGTCGCGCCGCCGCCGCCGGCAACGCCAGACGCACGTGCAGGTACGCGTACAGCCGCGTTTCTCGTGTCCAAAATCACGATACAAGCGTAGTAACTTGCATCAGCCGCCACACGTGTTTACTGTTGCATTAGTTATACAATCAGTAGCAGTGTCGGCAGTCTGTTATACATTGGTTTCTTTAGCATGCACTTTGACTTACAAAATTGTTTCCGCAAACATTAAATTGTTTATAACAATTGCGTAAGTACCAATTTTCAGATTGTTGCTGAACTTTTAGGTCAACTTACAAAAAATGTTGACAAAAACAACTGAAGGAGACCCAAGCTGAATAAAGATGCCCTGCCACATGATAGCACCTATACCTTATCCTAAATTCATGTTTCCATGTTCAGCGTTTAAGGCTGACACTCAATCACGGAACTATTTTATAGGTAGGGTTCCTAGATCTAAGGTAATGTACTTTTCTCATAAATCGTTTTATCTGAATAAAATAACAAACTATCACGCCCATTATAATAATTCGCGCGTGCATAGAAAGAGGTCAGTTCGGAGGTGTAACGTGCGATTCATAATCGGCAAGTTATAATGTGTCGGTGTACGGGTCAGAACTATCACTCATTGGGATTTTTAATTCTAATCCAATATTGCTGAGTAATTTTCTAATAGGATTTCAGTAGGTTTTTCTATAGAATGAGGGCAGGAGAAAATAAAGAACCTAAGCCAATCTTTTCCGAAAAATCTTACCGTGAAAACTTAGGTGAAGTGAGCTTTGTGTCAATAATGTAAATCCCTAGTAGGTATCAGCTGGAATGACAGCTCACTTCAAGCTCACTTTAGGGCGCGTACACATAGCGATCCGTTATACGTTATTTGATGGAGTATGTAGTTGTATGGGCGAGTTCACACACAATACAGTATTCCGGATCCAGTAACCGAAAAAATATGGAGCAGTCCGTTCCGTTAAAAAGGATCCTGTAAAAACGGACGTTCTATGTGTACGCGCCCTTACCTAAGATTTCAAGGAAAGATTTTTCAGAAAAGATCGGCTGGACTAGTCAGTCAAGACAATGCGTTACTTTGACTAATTACTTCCTAGGTGTGCCTAGGGAAGACTCCTTTCATAATAAGGACACATGTAGTTGTCATGCTTGCTGGGTTGTGGTGGAACACCTGCATAAGCGACCATCTCTGTTGCCACACATAGAACTGTTCATGCAGTCACACTTTTCTCTAAAAACTTTTAACACAAACTGTAGACATGAAAGTCTTTCTCCAAGATTTCCAGTGGAACGCGTCGGTGGCTCGTGCGCAGCGTCAAATCTTCGGGGAGTTCTTCACCTGTGGGCACCACAGCCAGCATGGTATTTAACTAGAACATCCTGCTGGTCTTTTGAATGCCGCTTTATGAAGACAGAACACCTGCATTGGTTTCTCCCAGAATAAATAATAAAAACATAATTATCTATAGAAAGAGGAATCACACAAAGCATCAATGATTGAATGCTGAATAAAAATAATTGACCATCTGGATCTATACGTGCGATGATATCGGCGTTTAATACACATCAATTGATATGTTTACAAGCTGTTTACAGCCTCTAATAAGGTGATTAAGTACAATCTGCAAATGTAAAATAATAAACTCTGATAAACGTTTTGCTTATACCGGCCTACATATCTGAGGGTCACGCACGATTTGATAGCAGTAGACTGTTAAGAAGAGACTATCCTCTATTTGGCTTGTCGTATGCCCTTAGTTGGGCCCTCTCAAGAAAGCCCCCCGAAAGTCTGACAACCAGTTTTACCAAGGGGTGTCAAATTACCCAGTAACTGGGTTGTGGAGGTCAGATAGGCAGTCGCTCCATGTAAAATGCTGGCACTCAGCTGCATCCGGTTAGACTGGAAGCCGACCCCAACATAGTTGGGAAAAGGCTGGGCAGATGTTGAGGAGTTGGGCCCTCTCTAGAAGTAACTATGGAAATCAATAAATGTAAATCATGTTGGGTATGTGATTACAACACTAACTCTTCAGTTTCTGAGGCGTTGCATACTGCTAAATAATCCTATGCTGAAATGACTAGTACGAGTATGTTCTAAGGTTAGCAAACAAATTCAAAAGAAACGATAGAATGATAGACAAACCTATATACCGCGGAACACCTAATGAACCTGACGGGAAAGCATGACGTGTGTGTCCCTTTTCTCCCTAACACAGTGATAGCATTCGTTTTGGCTGACTACTACTTACAGGTTTTCTATCTAAAGCCTCTAATCTTTAGCGGTTTAAAATTTTACTATAGCAGCGCCCGCGGTTTCACTCGTATAAGTCTCGATCCTATGTGTTAATCCTTGATATGTAATAAACTATGTGTGCAAAATTTCATCCAAATCCGTTCAGTAGTTTTTGCGTGAAATAGTAACAAACATCCATCTATCCATCCTCACAAACTAGTAGTAGGTAGTAGTAGAATAGGATTTTTTATCCTGTTAGCATTTATTGTAAGGAAAAAAAGCAAAATGTCGAATTCCGAGAAAAGGCTATTTTGTTGATATAGTACACTCGCAATCGATTCGTTCGTTGTCATCAGATCGGAAGCGCCGGCGACCCCGGCGAGCAGAAGCCGCGGTGCACGACATTCAATATAAACATTACATAAGCCGCCACATGGGGCGTGCGAGGTCGTCGGTTCACACCTTTTAAATTTAGAATAGTTGTAACTTTTACAAATTATTGCTAAGCCAAACAAGTGTGTACGCAGCAAACGACAAGTATTTTTAATGTTTGCTACTTTTTAACCGACTTCATTTAAACTTCCTTTTAGTTGTATCTATTTTTAAATAAGCACCTGTTTTGAACAGAAAGGAGAACATATTTCATATTTCTGTAAATTAATTATATTATCTTTTGTAAATTTTTTTTGTCATTCTTAAGTTCTACAAAAAGAGGCTTAAAATTATAATTTAGTTATTAAAATTTCCTTATAGGTCCCTCACAAGGTTGACGGCCGGCGGTAAAGGCCGCGAGATGCGCTCAGGAACTTGGGAAAGGTCTATGTCCAGTGTCTTTCAACTTAAATGATTATTATAAAAAAGTAGAAATTTCAAACCTAAATGGAAACTATAATACTTGTTTCTAATGTTATTCGAGTGGTAGGTATTTTTTATTTTTGAAAAGAGTGCCTCTCTCTGTTCGTTTTGTGATTCATTCACCTGTCATTTAAACTATAGATACCCACGAGGCCACGACCTAGCCGTGTTACTTCTACCTATTTAATTATATGTATTAACATATTCTGCTGGTTTCAATTATGTCTTTAAACTACCTTGCGAAGCCCTAGCCACAGTTTCAGTGGAGCCCTAGCCTAGCCCTAGTTACAGTGGAGTCTTGGATAGTTACATTACTAGGCTCACTGGGAGCATCCTCCCGGTGCGAGAGCGCCTTTAAATTCTAATGCTGAGCATAAAACAAAAACAATTTTTTTTTTTAGTTAATTGTCGTTTCTTTGACTCGAACCAATCAGACAGACGATTTTCAAAGGTGACGCGTGACGCTGTTTGTAAGAAAGATGTCACGAGTCCATTATAACTGTGATATATAATCACTTTTGCGAATGCCTAATGATGATGACACCCAGAGACAGGACAAAACCAGTAAATTGACAATACGAAAATTTCTGGTCTTATTTATAATTTCTAAACCTGAATTATACAGGATGAAATTGAATACATGCGACAAATCGAAATGGGAGATTGTACTCATCATTATGAACAACTTTTACTACGGGACCAAACCTGAAACTGCGAAAAAAAAACAGCTGTTCCCTACATTTTGACGAGTTATGCGAACATAAATGTAGGAAACAACTGATTTTTTTTTCGCAATTTCAGGTTTTGTCCCATAGTAAAAGTTGTTCATAATGATGAGTAGAATCACCCATTTCGATTTGTCGCATGTTTTCAATTTCACCTGTATAATAGCCTACAACAATTTGGGAACCAACTTTTAGAGCTGACAGGATAATGTGACTTTTTTTTTGCCTTGTTTTCCAAATATTAAATATCTCTTACGTGGGACTCAAAAACTCTATATCAAGCGAGCTCTTAAACTTAAATTAGATTCATTTTCTAAAACAGGCCTATGTACTGGTCATCTACTTGTTACAATAGGGCGTTATTTCAGTTTTAATAAGGCGTATAAAAATTTCGATATCTCCCGTATGGTCACGGCCTCAGCGTATGGTCATCAGCTGACTCCTGACCTAAGATCACTCAGTGATATTTGCTCCAATTTCATCCGGATCGCGCCTGATCTTTGGATTGGGACAGAACGTAGCAGACAGCTTGTATGTGCAATATCTGTTATGTAGGTAATACTAAAACTTAGCAACAGGATGCGCAGAAACGAACGGGTGGAACTGAAACGTTGCCGATTATGACCACACGTCACGATGTGACGCTACGTCGCACGTGCTAATGTGCCTATTATTTATTAATGAATGTATGTAACTTTATTGTACCTACACCAGAAAATACATAAAAATACAATTAACAATACAATATAATGCGCAGCCGTAGCGCTTTCTGCGATCTCTCCCAGGCAAACTTGGAATTGACAGATCATGCAAATGCAGATGCTAGTTATAGATGCAATAAAAGTATCCAGTTAATATTTTACCTGAAAGCATTGACATTATTATGAAAGCTAAAAAGTCGATAGTAAATTATGTCAGAAAAATCGTTTTCCTTGCGAAATAAGTTTAAATGGACATTTTATGAATACCCTTGATAGTAACTAGTTATAATAACCAGTTTATTTTACATTACACAACATTTAACAATTATCTTGAGAATCCGTAGTACCTACTAACTTGTAGAAGAAGAAATTGTAGTAAAAAATGAGACGTGCCTTATCAATTGCGTATCGCGTCGTCTGCCATTGAACAAAATTGGCGCAGTATCGATAAGACCTGCCTACGTTGATGTAAACGTAGGCCTTCTCTTTGCTTACGATGGCATTAAATATTCAGAGTCTTATTTTTATTGCGTTTGATTTAGGTACCTAAGTATCCTAATATTGAATTAGAATACCCACAAAAGTCCTAGTTACAATGGCGTATACTTTTCAACGATGACACCTACCTTACCTATTTAATCATCATGAAATATCTTGTAAATGCTCGGAAAGTTATCATAATGTAGGTAGGAAATAAACCTAATCTTTTCCCTCATTAACATTTAATTACTATGAGTAATTTTAGTCAAAATAAATAAACACACATCACGAACTTTATATCAACATAAAAAAGCAAGATCATGCGTTTTAAATACAACAAATTTTCTTAGGCAAATTCACTTTTTCCACAAGGTTGCTGCGACCAGAATTGCCTGTAAAAATGTTTATTTAAACCAAGAAGCGTTTTTGAATATTTCTAGGCTCCATTTTATTTATTTTATTCGTCAAACAAAATCACTTTCAAACATCGATGAGGTACTCCGGAAAAAACAAAATGTCTGACGCACTTCCTACTCTGAACATTATTTTTGTTCTGATTCAAGATCATTGTGCATTTGAGTATCATATTAAATAACAAGCATTTACGTAAAAAACATGATGTATGTAACCCGTAAAGATATTTTTTATAAACACACAGATAAAGATTCATTGAAAAACATAAAACAGAATGGGAATTTACTTGCACATCATGCATAACTACAAGAAAAATAATTATTGTAGCCAATATGGCAATGATATCTGAAATACTGGTATTCAGCTACTTTCGGTTAGACTGGAAGCCCACCCCAACAGCTGGGATTAGGCTAGGCAGATGAATAAGGCAATGATATCTATGCAGTGAACGAAAATAAAATCTATCTATGTACCTAACTGCTTCTTCACTCCATGTCAGCCTTCTTGGCAAGAGCTAACTTAACAGAAAATGTGGTACCTACTTACTGTGATAAAAAACCTGGCTAGTCAGCGGGTGGGTTTTAGTCAGTAAAAGTCTGACACGCCCTCCCGCTCCGCTCAGAACGGGAGAAGTTATTTGATAACTAGTTTCCCACGCAAAAAAAGGCTGACTGTTTGCCAACATTATTATTATTCTAGACATAAACCTTACATAATTCGCAATCGTCTTTAAAACTTTGGTTTCCTAGAATAGCGGTGGACAGCCGTTATTGTGCGACCGTTCACAGACTTCTTAGAAAAACAAAGCTTTACACATCCATAACGAAGATCAGCCGGTCGATTACATACATAATCGACCGGCTGATCTTCGTTTTCGGTGTCATTTTTACATAAAAATTACACCGTGAAAACTTAGAAGCAGTGAGCTACCATTCTACCTGATGAGGATCCTTAGGGATTGACATATTGACAGCTCACTTCACCAAGTTTTCTCCAGGTGAGATTGTTACAGAAGAACTCAGCAGATCAAAGCCACCTTTTAATAGGGTCATCTTTGGTATAGTCACTTTTTCGAGGCGACGACTATTTAGAAAAATCAAATCAATCATGATGTAATCAAATATTTTCTCCCCCGTCATAATCAAAAGATAACACACTTATAGGAATATTATGAACGTTCCTAAAAGTATAGTATAAACATTCATATTAGCCTTGATCTTGCGTACGAATGTCAAGAAAATATTACCCTACAGTTCAACGTCTTCGAGTAGGCTCGCCACTTCGATATTAATGGATAGTCCGTTTGGTAAACATCTGTGTTGTTAGGTAATTGGCCATCTAATCTGTATTTTAGAATAGAGAGTGAATAAATACGTTTTGGCTGGACTTGACTTCAAAAAAAGCGGCCAAGTGCGAGTCAGACTCGCACACGAAGGGTTCCGTACCACCGTACAAATTTAACACACACATATTTCTTTAACACGTTTTTTGAATGGGTCCCCTTTAATTTTTTACTTTATTTTAATTATTATTTGTTACTCTAGCGGGTTCGTTACTCTGTGAAAATTTCAAGTGTCTTCCAATGCTGGTTCAAAAAAATACAGCCCTGTGACAGACGGGCGGACGGACAGACGGTTAAAAAAGGACAGCGGAGCCTAAGGCCTGGTTTCCACCAAAGCGGAGAAGAGTGAAGAGGAAGAAGTTTTGTAAACGACCAATAAGATAGCTAAGTGGAAAGGAGATATCGAAATAACGGTAAGTATCTTAATGGCCGTTTCTCGTCCTCTTCGCTCTTCTCCGTATTGGCGGAAACGGGGCCTTAGTAATAGGGTCCTGTTGGCACTCTTTGATTACGGAACCCTAAAAACTAAATATCATTATGCACACAGCTAGATACTATTACCGATTCTACACATATGTATAGAAGGAAATTCATTTATTTATATAAGTATATACATATATGTAATGTACTTATCTACACCAGAAAATACATAAACAAAAAAAAAATACAACTATCACTTCTTCTTCTTCGTATCGCTGGCACGACTGTATTTTAAATCATGTTTTCCCAAAACTTTGCTACTTCCACGGCGTTGTCGGTGGCAGCGCAGAGGTCACTTTGACTGCATCTTTTGGGACACAGAGGGCAGTATCGGAGGTGGAGCATGGTTAGTGACAAAGCCCGAAGTCCGAAGAGAAGTTGCATGCGCAGTAGAGAAATTCAAACAGGAATCTAATCCCAGACACCCACTATCTGGCGCACAGCTAGGTACCAACGCAACGGCTAAAAAGCAGACACAGCTTCTTGAAATCGACAGCGTCTCTGTCAGGAAAACCGGCCGAGCCCTTTGCAAACTGTGGCAGGATACTCTTCCCCCTCCTACTGACTACCTACAATCAAAGGAGCATCTCCCTGCAGGGTGTAACGTTCCGTGGCCCACTGAAGTCTCTGAACCGTCTCCGGACACAAATCGGAAGATGTAAGTACAACCTGGTAAAGTGGGGCTACCTTGACGGAACGGCATAAGGGTGTGATTGCGGACAACTAACACTACAAAACATACAATGGCTGGCCTTATCGCTTTCTGCGATCTCTTCCAGGCAACCTTGGAATGGACAGTGATTGCGTGGACAAATTATTATTTACCAGAACCATACAGCTATCCGCGCTGTCTTACCTCACCCATCATTCTACTATGTTAAGTGAGCACCGGGTAACGACAGAATTTGAATAATAAAATCCTGATTATGTTTATGATTGGTGAATATCTTAGCATAAGTACCTATTTACCAAACGGCCGGTCTCATCATTTGCCTAACCTTTTCCCAACTATATTGGGGTCGGCTTCCAGTCTAATCGGATGCAGCTGAATACCAGTATTTTACGTGGAGCGACTACCTATCTGACATCCACAACCCAGTTACTGGGTAATACGATACACCTTGGTAACACTGGTTGTGGATTTTCTGGCTTCAGACTACCCATAACGTCTATCAAAGATCCACAAATAACAGCCGGGACCAACGGCTTTCCGGGGCACGTAGGGGTCTTGGTATGTAAAGATGGTCACCCATCCAAGGCCCAACCGCGGCAAGCCTAGCTTAACCTGAACGATCGATCCATGCGGCCGTTATTACTTAGCCACAAGCCCCTTACCAAACTGCCGGTGTATTCTGTAAAAATCTTACCGTAAGAACTTAGGTGAAGTGAACTGTCAATAGTGTCAATCCCTATAGCATTAGGTGGAATGACAGCTTCCAAACTCACTTCACCTAAGTTCTCGCGTTAAGGTTTTTACCCGACTGCGCTAGAAGGAGGATTTTTTTTCTCAAAACCTATCGAGTCTATCAAAATAAAGGGTTTTAAAAGGTGATTACAAAAATATATTATATGATTAAAAGTAATTCGACCACGTACCAACAACTGAATCGTCAGCGAAATCTTTTACATTTGTAAACTAAAAAGCTGGAAATAAAAAAAAAAAAACTAAAAATCCGAATGCGGTAAAAAACTTATATTTAAAAAGCTAAAAACAAGCCCATTTTAAATTAAATAAAAGTTGGAAGCAGGCGGGACCCATTCCATTTTTATATTTTCAAACTCAAATGCGTCCCGCCTGTTTCCAACTTTTTTTTTATTTAAGTTTTTTCCCGCAGTCGGGAGTTTTTGTTTTTTTTTATTACTCTTTTTATTACAGAATAGATAGCTGTTATCGCCTAATACATTAGCCTTTTAAGCAAAAAAAAAAAGGTTCGTTCCGCACGTCCGACAACATTATCACAAGATCTATTTACATACTAGCTTTTGCCCGCGGCTTCGCTCGCGTTAAGTATTATTATTAATTAGGTATAGGTATTTTATGCGGCTTTACTTTTGTTTAGCGTGTGTAAAAAATAAGGGCCTACAAAACTTCTTTGTACACATCCTACGTCATAGTAGCTATATGCATGCAAAGTCTCAGCCCGATCGGATTAAAATTGACAAAGTTTCATACAAACTTTCATCCCCTATTTTATCCCCTTGGGGGTAGAATTTATCAAAATCCTTTCATAGCGGATGCCTACGTCATAGCATCTACCTGCATGGCAAATTTCAGCCCGATTCCTCCAGTGGTTTGGGCTGTGCGTTGATAGATCACTATGTCAGTCAGTCACCTTTGAGTTTTATATATTTAGAGATATATAATGAAAAACATATGTGACGTCAATACTGTGTAGTGCCTATAATGACACGTCACATAATATTTTGATGAATATGTGTTTATTCAAGTGAACGGATGACGGTTCGACGTACGCTTAATGTTAATATATCATCAAATTACGAACTATCACTACATATTTATCCGTAGGTACAGCACAATTGAGATAATGGAGACAATGAGCGTCAGTAAGTTATCTATTGATTCTAATCTTAGCGTCGTAACTTTAGTATTGTCGTCATAGCTGGATAGCCAGTGAACGTCCAATACTGAGCATTGGCCTCTATCGCTGTTCTATAAAGGGTCAAATTGAATTAGCTAGCGAAACTCCGCAGACGTGACAGGTATCGATATCTTAACATCCTACTTCCTACTAACATTACAAACGCGAAAGTTTTTGGGGATGGACGGATGAATGTTTGTTACTCTTTCACGCAAAAACTTCTGAACAGATTAGGATAAAAAATGGCACACAGATAGTATATAACATGGATTAACACAGAATACTTTTTATCCCGGTAGTACTACGCATGCGGGTGAATCCGCTGGCAAAAGCTAGTGTAAAATAGAAATATTTGATGTTTTTTTAGTGGTATATAGTTCACATGTAGGATGTAGGTACACTTATTTTGTAGCAAAAAATAAAAGTGTTATGTAATGGGTTTACGATTTAAGTAAGCATTTTAAATAGCAAGTACATACTTACAATTATAAAGCACAAAATTTTGCAGGTCATGTTATTTATTTGATAGAAGTATCTACCCTTTTCAAAACAAAATGATAGCCGATTGTTTTAAAAAGTTAAACGAAAACAGACCACACACACAGACACAGGGCACATCACACCATATCCTTGTTTGTAAATAAAAAAACCAGCCAAGTGGGAGTCGGGCTCGCACACGAATGGTTCCGTACCACAAGGCAAAAAACTAAAAAAACACGTTGCTTGTATGGAGACTCCCTTTAATTTTTGCTAACTTAATTTTATTTTTATTAAGTATTTGTTACTATAGCGGCAATACACACAAACACCCTCACACAAATACACGGCACACTGTGAAAATTTCAACTGTCTTTCTATTATGGTTCATAGAAAACTCACAAAAAACAAAAAAAATATTAAATAAAACGTTTCTTGATGGATAATATTGGAGACCCCCTTTAATGTTTTACTTAATTTTTATAATTTTTTGTTATAGCGGCAATAGAAATACACACTGAAAATTTGAACTGTCTACCTATAACGGTTCAAAATCAAAATCAAAATCAAAATATTTTATTTCACATAAACCTACATGGGCACTTATGAAACGTCAGAAGCTAGGTGCACGGTTCCAATTGGTCGTTTCCTATGGAGAAGAACCGGCAAGAAACTTCACGGTTACTCTTTTAAAAATATTTGCGTTTTTACAATGTTTTCAAGTTACAATAGGTATGGGAGGACTGCATAGGCCTGTCAACAAGTACCAGGTACTTGATAATATAAAAAACCATATACAGATCTAAAGTCTAAAAGGCCTACAAAGTCCTCACATTTACAAAATTAGAATCCATGAAAAGGATAAAGTAAATAATAAAATTTATAAAAACCTACTAAAACCAAGTGATATGATTGACATTACAACCACTAATAAAGTGGTGAAAAATTAGAAATGTCTATACAATGTCAAATAATAAAATTTTATGTCAAAGAAGTATATAAAAAATAAACATCTTGATTTGAGAGCAATTAATAGACATTTAAGCAGTTATGCCGTTAATGAGATGCCAGGGAAGCCACATGTGCAGAAGGAATTATTGCCAGACTACCTTGTCTTCAACGTAGTCTTTAATCTTATAATATGCTTTTTTGATAAGGACACGTTTGATGAGGGTTTTGAACTTTCCATCGCTAAGTTCTGTAACCGGCTTTGGCAGCTTGTTATAAAAACGGATGCTGTTTACTAGAAATTACTTGCTAGTTTTAGTTAATCTAAATTTAGGTATCACAATTTCATGTTTACTACGTGTATTTTTATTATGGAAATCGCTTCTTGTTTTGAAAAGTCCTAAGTTTTTGCGAACATACAAAATACTTTCTAAAATATAAAGAGAAGGCAGAGTTAGTATATCGATTTCTTTGAATTTGTTTCTAAGAGACTCGCGAGGACACATTTTATAGATTGCGCGGATCGCCCTCTTTTGTAAAATGAAAATTGAATCTACGTCAGCTGCCGATCCCCACAGCAGAACACCATAAGACATAATACTGTGGAAATAAGCAAAGTATACTAACCTAGCTGTGGCTATATCTGTCAACTGCCTTATTTTTCTTACTGCATATGCAGCTGAACTTAATCTACCTGAAAGAGCTCTAATGTGTGCGCCCCATTGTAATCTTGAATCTAAAGTAATTCCAGAAATACAGTTTCCGTAACAGCGTCTAGTGTTTTGCCATCGAGTTTTAAATTCAGACCCACTTGAGGTACATTTGGTAATGAGAATTTAAGACATTAGTTCATGAGATACAGCCCGCTGACAGTCAGATGGATGGACGGAGGAACTGCGGGGGCTTTCGCCTTTTCTTCTTAAGGAGAAGGCTCTCTTAGCACATACCTTTACTGTGTTTATAATAACAATAGACAATAGGCCCTTTTTTAGTACGGACATGTATAGAAATAGAGGCCTTTGCCCAGCAGTGGGACATTATTGGAAAGTATACAACCTATCTGCCTCCAACACAGTATTATGCTAATACAGAGGAACGGTCAATCAAGATGACCTAAACCCTAATTAGAAAACCAGTTTAAAAATAAATAGTACCTTGTCCAATTTTGTCTAATTCTGTAACAATTAAGATTTCTCGAAAACTTTAATTTTAATTATGTACTCAGAATCGTAAACGATTAGTGACAATAATTACGTGATTACAGGTCAACAGGTAGGTATCATTATCATTAAAAAAATCATTTTAACCCAATCAAGACTTTAATTGTTTCTATTGTTATAAAATCATCGGGTTAGACGGGTCAAACCATTTATGCAATGTACAGTCACCAAAGTTGATTAATTGATTATTTTTTAAATAACTTATTATTATCATCACGCCCGTATTCCCCGTATTCCCTGATGGGCAGAGTTGTATGTACCTACCTATAGTGCACCCATATTTGGCCAGTTGTTTCAGTCCCTAAAAGTAATAGGAAATCATACTTACATAATTTTATTTTATTCATATGTTTTTACGTAATATAATATTTAAAGAAAACTAAACAGATGTTATATTAATACAGATGTATTCAAATGCTGAAAACCGGATCATTTTGTTTGAATTTGAATAAGTACTTCAACATCGAAATTGAAGGTTGGCCTTTCGTTGCTAACCGTACCACTTGATTTTTACTAGGTATCAATTCTTTGGAATGTTTTCTTAATGTCGCAAAAAATACAGAAATTTTCTGTCAATTATGAACTAAAGGAATTATCTTTTACAAATAAGGATCACCATTTACGCCTATTTATTTACAAGCTTTTATTTTAGACTAGCGACCCGCCCCTGCTTCGCTCGGTTTTTTAAACTAGACAAAAAATCGAGATATCTTTATTATATGTATTTAATATGAATGTATTATACACATAAACCCTCAGGAATAAATGTTCTAAATGTTGTTGAAAACCACAGAGCAAGGCAGTCGCACAGACAGACACGAAAATCGACTTTTTGATAATACCTATGTAGATATAGAAGAGAATTTATCCCCCTGACTGCAAATTTTGATAGGTGAGTCATGGATTACCGGTTCGGGTAGTGTCAAGGGCTCACCCTACTGTTTTCTAGGCTAGGCCTAGAAAACAGTAACTCTAGAACATAAAACCTGAGACACAGGTTTGAATAAACCTAGTTCGCTACCTAACACTCTAATTCCAAAACATCATTACCTACTTGCACCTGTAATAAAAAATATTTTAGTTTTAGTTTATTTTTAGACAATATAATTGTATGGAAAATTCATTACTCTTGGCTAAATGTACACTTTTTGTAAATGTTTTTATTAAATAAAATTATTATTATTATAAAGGGCGTAAATAATGGGTCTAATAAATAGTTTTACACCTCTGTGTACCCCTTCGAGGAATACAGGCTTATGCAATAATGTTCCCTTTATCGTGTTGCATTCCTATATACTTATTTATGACACCACACTTATCACAAGGACTCTACACTGACTCCATAATTTGCGCCCAACCAACTCTGAAAATTTGATTTTCGATTCGCATATTTTTTTGCGTGTGCCTTCTAAGTTAATTCGTCTACAAAGAATGTGTTTGCAGTCTAGGTACGCACGACGCCATATCAAGTTAGATACATTTCCAGTATAAGCTGACTTCTCATTGCATGAAAAACTATATACAATGCGAGGTCAGCTAAAACTGGAAATATAAGCTTGATATGTCGCCGTGGGTACGTACAACATTAATCACAATTATATTATTTACCCAGCCAATAGGTACTAGAACAAACAAACAAATGGAACGAAAACGGTTTCTGCCCGACACCCCAACCACGGTAATGCATAACATTACCGTGCTGCAATGCATGAAAACGCAAAGCAAAATAATATGATATGACGTATGTATTATACATTCTAGGTATTAAAATCTTTTCACCTTATTCTAGCTGAAAGAGCGTAAAGAAGCAAGAATTTAGAAATATTGCGTCATTATTTGTAAAGAACAAAATTAATTAGGTACATATCGATGGCACGGTAATGTTATCTTACCGTGTCGATGGTAAGGTGATGTTTTTGTCAACGCAGGCGCAGACGCAATCGCGAAAACGGTTTTCATCAGATGATATCATGTTATTCAACTACTAACTTATTCAACTAATAGGTATGTAATTTTTGTTCAAGGACTTGCAGATTCATATCATTCAGGTTTTAGTAATTATAATATTATATAGCACCAGTAATTTTAAAAGGTAGTATTTTTATGAACGTTATTTAAGTAGGTACATTAGTGTTACATAATTTCTTTATATTCTCATAGCTAGTCGTCATGTCCGTCACTTTGCGTACAATATCAAAAAACCACACGAATAATATATTATTTTATCTTAATTGAATAAGAAAAAATCTCCATAAATTAAGGAACCGGACTTTAAATTAATATGGTATCAAATAACGATGAGGATATTATTATTATTTGGTTGGCAACATTGGATCCCCAAGTTATCTACAATCCATAAAGCCTCATGGGTTGAGAAGGAGTGTAAGGTACTACTTTTTATTAGGTCTGTATCTGTAACACTTACCGTTATTAAAAACATCAACTAAAAAGTTCATTTCACAATAAGGATAACACACTACCTACCTTTTATTATTTTTCATATGAAATATATCTAAGAAAATCGTCAGAGAGGCTTGCCACGAGCAGATGGAAGCCACTCTACTATCCTGTAATCACAATCTTGCGGCCAGCCCCTTCAGGGGTAAAACCCCTGTTACACTACACGATGTTTAGGGCCCGATATTTAGGTGATGTGTTTTTTAAATAGGGACTCTTCCTCCCTTTCTCTTATTACACCACATCGCTTTAGGGAAAGGTCCCTAAATATCGCCTAGTGTATTAAGGCTTTAACTCCGCCTTATCAGTTAATACCTAAATACCTATCTATGCATATTATGATTAATGTAATGAAGATCGAGGGGACTGGCCGAGAAGAAGCGCTCGCGTCATGAATTATATCAAAATAATAACATTTCACGGAAATTGGGTCACACATTTGTTTGATCAAAGAAATACGCTGCAATATGTGACGGTTGATAACGGAATGACGTGGATTCGGTTGTTTGTGGGTGTCGTACGATGGGTGACGAAGGTTCGTTCATCACCCTTCACCTACGTCATCTCTCATCGAAATGGCAATAATAAGTACAGCTATTAGGATCCCAAATAGAGTTAGAGTAAAGTTATTAAAAATTGTCCCTGTAGGTACCTACCTAATAGACTCTTGTTAGAACAAATAACACTTACTTAAATCTATATAAATTAAAAAAAGTCGGGTTAGTTACACATTCTGTAGCTCAAGAACGGCTGGACCGATTTTTACGATCTTTGATTTGTTGGATTTTTCTGCGCCCAGAATAACTACTAAAACAAGGGAAAAATTCACAAAAAGTAATAATGAAGATAGGTAATTCATTTTCTCATACGTTTTGTATGGAACGGTTTTTGGATTCTGAGGCGGTACGAAGTTCGCCGGGTCAGCGATTAAGATAAGTAAGATATTAGGTAATAAGGTATGTTATTTACCAAAATAACTGACAGGATTTTTATGGCAAAGAAAACCAATTCTTTATGATTATAAAAATAAAAATCCAAAACAATTACCTAATAACTCTTTGTGTACAATTTCAAACATAACTTAAGGTCAGATTATCTGAGCAATCCCGCCACCGTCCGTTGATACTGATAACTTGTGCAGAGGTGTTGGCAGCACACGACAACGATGGAGGCGCGCGGAGGTCGGCCCGTGCCAGCGCGCGCGCAAGATAGCGCCGAGTTACATCAGACCGAACAGCCGCGGCGCGTGCGCGGACCGCTATATAAGTTACGGTGCCGCGAGGAGCTACTCATTCACTAATCGCAAGTAATAGATGACAAGAGTATAATCGTTTTGTGGCAATGTTCTACGCTCGCATGGTTTATCCTACTATCGTGATTAATAATAACCTGAAATACGAACAACTGTGGCATAGTGACAATTGGTGTGACAGTCATTCCCCTCGATTCGAGCATCAACAGAGATAACCCAGAGTCCTTCAGGTCCAGTGCAGTGATTAAAAGGTAAATATTATTTGTTTTGATAATAATGCAGTTTACACTTCCAAGCATAGGTCGGAAAATTATTCTGGAATAAAATTAAAATAAATTAAAAAGTATGATATAATAGAATTTTCACCGTAAAAATAAAAGTTTTAGTGCGTTTCTATTACTAATATTTTCAATCATCTAAATTATTACTTAAAAACTTTTAAATATGTAGCTCGGGTTAACGACAGTCAGTTTTTTATCAATGAACTTATCGTTTGCGTCAAATGCAGGAGATAACTTGCCGCTGGCGTTATTGCCAGAGCTTCTCTTGATAAAAGCCCAAAAAAGCCCTAAAACGGCTGATAAAGTTATCAGCCGTTTTAAAAATTCGGGGTCACCTCAATGTCGAGATAACTTGTTTTAAGATACTGTCGTATAACAATGAAGCAGCCAACTGCCTTTAGGTTTTACTTTATATAGGAAAGTGTTGCAAATCCTTTGGTGGTGGGTTGTCTAGACGTGTAAACCGATCCGAGTTAACGGTATCGTATTTTAACTATTCACGCTCTGCTGCTTTCGCTCAGGGATGGCACAAGTCCAAAAATAGTTTAATCTGACATCCAGCACACATGAAAAAAAAAATACATAAATAATTTTATTGATATTTACAAACACAAAGCACCTCCCTGACCTTAAACATTTTTGACACAAAAACTAAGATCAATTTAGAATTTACACGGAATTTTTGACACCCCTAACAATGAATGAAATGCGGACACTAATATGGTTTCATAATTACTTTACAGAGTGACAAGCGGTTGATCAATCAATCGAGTCTAGATCACCTGAACGAGCTAACGTGTCTGTTAGACGGTACGAGACCAGAAGAAGAATTTATTGAGAAGAATCAAGTTTGAGAAGAATTAAGATGGCGACTGTACAGTCCCCTCCAGAGATGAGCCTTTCGGCATCTCTGCCGGTACAGCAGGAGCAATCTGAAATAGATCTGATGGCGCTAACAATGGCGGCGCTGCGCTTCGTCAACCCTTGGTCGGTGGAGGCCAAACCAAGCCAATGGGAAGACCAGATAGTCCCGGGAGCACCGGAGGCTAAAGATCGCACGATCACCCTCGCGGAAGTGAGACTTCACGACTCGCCGCAAGATTGCTGGGTGGTTATCTACGATCGAGTATATGACATCACTACTTTCTTTGATGAGGTGAGTTCAAGACTTGAGCAATTCCTTGTAATTAAATTAATTCCCAAACAAAATATTCGCCCTCTTACATCTACTACCTCTTTTTAAAATAAACACGTAGCTATAATGATATTTCCTGTTGTTACAGCACCCTGGTGGAGCGGACATAATGTTCGAGTATGCCGGCCACGACGCCAGCACCGCGTTCCGTAGCTCCGGTCACTCGCGTATGGCTAACAAAGCCCTGGAGCGATTCCTCGTCGGAGAACTTCCCATGCAAGAGCGCATGTATCGACGACCCGGGCGTTTCCGTCTCAGTGACTTACCAGAATGAGACAGCCAATTACACCAGCTTATGCACTGCCAAAGTAAAGAGAAGAAAGAAAAATAAAAGATGAAGTAGTATTAAGTTTAAAACCCACCCACTAAACTTGTTTTTTATCCTCCCGTCTCTGTTAAATTCCAATAGCCCCTGATAATGACCGGTGTTTAGGCGAATTAAAATTTGTATTCATTTGTATTTGTATCAACAAATCTAGTTGACACGGCATTGTACGTGTTGTTTTCTATAGCTAGGATTTAGTTTAGTTTTATCAAACAACCAGCTTTATTTTAGAATAGATTAAATAGGTATGTTGAGAATATGTTGTCATATTAACAGTTTCTTAAACCGAGATAGCAAGAGCGAGTAGGCATTATGTAGGTACGTACGATAAATTGATAATAATTTATTTCGCTAACCATGACTTGCTTATCCAAGAATTTGTACTTTATAATAATTATTATAGTTACTGTTAACCTCAGTCAATGATGTCAGAGCTTTGATAAGCGCAGTCTTGTGAAAACGAACTTGACAAGTGTACTTTTTCCACTATTCATTATTCTGTTGCCAAGTTGCATTTATTTAAGTACCTAGATATTATTATTAAGTTTTTGACATTGCAGGACAGTACTTGAGCGATCTTAATAATAATTTGTGTTCGTTGTTGTTTGTCATATTTTCCGGGCATTGATAACATTATCTTGTTGGCCAAATTTGGCCGAGCCTGTTTCCAAACGAGAGCTATTTTAGACGTTAAGAAAGCTAAACTTACGTCCTTTGTTTGTATTAGTTACTTTAGATATAACTCAGTATTAATCCTAAAAGAGATGTATTGTAATTATTCGCTTAGATCTAGCAATAAGAGCTTTCTCTTATGTTCCTACTACTTTTATTTAGAAAATATAATTTTTGCATTAACACTTCTTTATTTTTATTTACTTTTTTTACCTTAAACATGCTTCATAAAATGGTTAAAAACGGACATCTTACAAAAAGTGAAAAGTTCACATTTAGCATCACGTCAGTAATCCCCGAGGGGTTAGACAGAGGTGTAGCTATGGTACACCCGCATTTTTATAAACACAAAACACTCATCAAACATTTTTTTTTTTCTTGACTTGTTCATCTTGTGAAAAAGTGGTTTTACCCTACTGGCAAAACGTACTACGGTCGATAACAGTTTTCCTCATTGATAACTTAAGTATTACATCAAGGTACCCCGGTTCATGGCAATAGGCTCGAACCCTATTACATGGGACTAAACATAACTGACGAAATGTAGGTGTACTACAAATGAATAAATGTAGGTGTGTGTGTGTCTACTAACAGATACACCTCTGCCTTACTCTTATTACTATCTATCTTATACTAATATTATAAACTAGCTTCTGCCCGCGACTTCGTCCGCGTGAAATTTCACCCTACCCCATTCACCCTCTTAGGAGTGGAATTTCTAAAAACCCTTTCTTAGTGGATATTTATATACACTTCACAAAGAACACACTCTCCAAATTTAATGTCTCTATGACCAGCGGTTTAGGCTGTCCATTGATATAATCAGTCAGACAGGATCACAGGACTTTGAATTTTTTATTAGATTATAAAAGTAAACCTAAGTACCTACCTAATAAAAAAAAAACTCAATAACAGAAAATAAAATCTATATCTATACTTATAATAAATCTGTAGAGAGGTCAATTCTGTACATGATATATATTTTCAAAATAACTATCAGGGGGTAATTAGTGATCGATACTGATGCCAAAAATGCAATCAGTAAAATTTTTGTCTGTCTGTATGTCTGTCTCTATGTTCCTTATAGAAACAAAAACTACTCGACGGATTTTAACGAAACTTGGTACAATTATTCTTCATACTCCTGGGGAGGTTATAGTATACGTTTCATCACGCTACAATGAATGGGAGCAGAGCAGTGAAAGGAAATGTTGGGAAAACGGGAGAAGTTGCTCCATTTTTTAAGCTTCCGTCGCGTGTGCAGCCTTAGTGGTTAAAGCTACATAGAAATCATTTATGACGGAAATTTTCTACATAAAATTATCTAAAAAATATCCCACAACAGCATATGTCTATCTTTTATGGTTGATTCACAATAACACGTGTAACTCCCGATAGCTTAGCAGTTCGGAGCTTTCTGATTATATTTGTTTACTCTTACGTTTATAATACTCTCACTCATCCCTAATTAAAAGAAGTTAATATTATTACCTATTCAATAAAAAAAGAATCATAGTAATCGGTATAGAAACACCAAACTTATACATGAAATACGCTAATAAGCCATCGCGCCGTCGCGCGTGAATACTGAATCATGCCGTAAGGATTATTTTTGTGTAACGGTTGCCGCGCTCGACGCGGGTCGTGGCGGTAGGTTATAAAAAGGCAGGAGGTCCGAGTGCGAGCTTCATTCAATATTTGGCTGGACAATAATTGATATTAACAAACCGTGCTTATCAGCGCGACTTTTAGTCTTTAAATAGTTTATTTGAATTTCTTTTGTTGTTATTTTATAAAATAGGTATTAGTTGTTTTGGTACTTTTTAAATATTCGTTCAAATTACAAATCTATACTTATAATAAATCTGTAAAGTGAAAATTCTGTACATTGAAAATATCAAAAAAATAAATGGCAGTGGGTGTTATTAGACCGACACAGAATCCAAAATATGATTAAAAAAATTTTTGCCTGTCTGTTTGTTCAGGCATCAGGCAAAAACTACCGGTGCGATTACGATGACACTTGGTATAATTATTCTTTAATATCCTGGGCACCACACTGGGTACTTTTTATCCCGGAAAAAAATATACAATAAAAACAAACTTAATTTTGCGGTTCGATCCCTAGACCCGATTACTGTACCAACCGCAAATAATAAGTTTGTCGTAGTACACGACGAAGATGATAATAACAATAGGCGAGCGTTCGTTTATATTAGCATTCTATAAATTGTATGTTTTAACTGCTACTTGCAATTCCAAAACGTGCTTTTCAGTGCGACCTTTTTATTCCTTTTAGTTTTTAAAAAATAAACCTAAATTATTATTTAGGTTTATTTTTATAAGTCGTAGGTATAGATTTTAATTTTAAAGTATGGGGATAGTGTACGTAGTGACCGTAGGTTATTTTATAAAACTGTTAGGTAGGATTAGTAGATATTAGTTTTTAGGGATTTTGCTTATTTATTGAGTTTAGATTAGTTATCATCAGAAATAGGTTTATTTAGGTATTTTATTTTCTGTTATTGAGTTTTTTTTTATTAGGTAGGTACTTAGGTTTACTTTTATAATCTAATATAAAATTCAAAGTCCTGTGATCCTGTCTGACTGATTATATCAATGCACAGCCTAAAACGCTGGTCATAGAGACATTAAATTTGGAGTGTGTTCTGTGTGAAGTGTATAAAGGTATCCACTAAGAAAGGGTTTTTCGAAATTCCACTCCTAAGAGGGTGAATGGGTAGAGGGTGAAATTTCACGCGGACGAAGTCGCGGGCAGAAGCTAGTACCTAAATAAATCTATTTCTGATGATAACTAATCTAAACTCAATAAATAAGCAAAATCCCTAAAAACTAATATCTATACGAATGACTAATCCTACCTAACAGTTTTTTAAAATAACCTACGGTCACTACGTACACTATCAAATATACCACCCATACTTTAAAATTAAAATCTATACCTACGACTTATAAAAATAAACCTAAATAACTCTACCTTAAAGTGTACTTAGTAAAAACTAAGAGGATTAAAAACAGAAAAGCACGGTTTAGAATTATAATTATACCAAGTTTCATCGTAATCGGACTTCGTACTTCGTACTTTTTGCGTGATGCCTGAACAAACGGACAGACCTAGACAGACAGACAAAAATTAAAAATTTTTTAATCACATTTTTGGGTTTGGTGTCGGTCTAGTAACACCCCCTGCCATTTATTTTTTTGATATTTTCAATGTACAGAATTTTCACTTCTACAGATTTATTATAAGTATATAAACAACAAAAGAAATTCAAATAAACTATTTAAAGACTAAAAGTCGCGCTGATAAGCACGGTTTGTTAATATCAATTATTGTCTGTCAATAAGGTCGAACGCTCTGAACGCATCAACAGCCAAATATTGAATGAAGCCCGCGCTTTTTTTTTTTTTTTGACATGACAACTCGCAGTTGCAACTCGCTAAGGTTGCCTTTCTGCTTAACCGGACATCGGACCTCCCGCCTTTTTATACCCTACCGCCACGACCTGCGTCGAGCGCGGCAACCGTTACACAAAAATAATCCTTATGGCATTATTCAGTATTCACGCGCGACGGCGCGATGGCTTATTAGCGTATTTCATGTTTAAGTTTGGTGTTTCTATACCGATTACTATGATTCTTTTTTTATTGAATAGGTAATAATATTAACTTCTTTTAATTAGGGATGAGTGAGAGTATTATAAACGTAAGAGTAAACAAATATAATCAGAAAGCTCCGAACTGCTAAGCTATCGGGAGTTACACGTGTTATTGTGAGTCAACCATAAAAGATAGACATATGCTGTTGTGGGATATTTTTTTTAGATAGTTTTATGTAGAACATTTTCGTCATAAATGATTTCTATGTAGCTTTAACCATTAAGGCTGCACACGCGACGGAAGCTTAAAAAATGGAGCAAATTCTCCCGTTTTCCCAACATTTCCTTTCACTGCTCTGCTCCTATTCATTGTAGCGTGATGAAAAGTACACTATAACCTCCCCAGGAGTATGAAGAATAATTGTACCAAGTTTCGTTAAAATCCGTCGAGTAGTTTTTGTTTCTATAAGGAACATACAGACAGACAGACAGACAGACAGACAGACAGACAGACAGACAAAAATTTTACTGATTGCATTTTTGGCATCAGTATCGATCACTTATTACCCCCTGATAGTTATTTTGAAAATATATGTCATGTACAGAATTGACCTCTCTACAGATTTATTATAAGTATAGATGTGAAAGTTTGTGAAGATGTTTGGATGTTTGTTACTCAATCATGCAAAAACTACTGAACGGATTTGGATGAAATTTGGTAAACAGATACTTTATAACCAGGATTAACACATAGGTACTTTTATCCCGATATTCCCACGGGATCGAAACTAACGCGGGTGAAACCGCGAGGCGCTGCTAGTGTTTTAATAAGAAAAGTGAATCAGCATGTACCTGTTGTACACTTCCTTCAACACAAAAACTCCTAATTATTAGGTAACTATATAGCTGTACCCCGCGGTTTCACCCGCGTTAATTTGAGGAAAAAAACCTACTAAAATAATTCCATTACTCACATAAAATACTCTCATGACCGGCCGCCTTGCGGAGTTATTTTAAAACTATGATATCTCCGAAGATATTCATTGAAATCAAATGATATCAAAGGCAATTTTGTTCAAAATTAAATACTTGTGATGAATAAATAACGTACTTACGAGTATTTGGATAAGGATTAATATCATGTTTATAAAAACACCTTCGCAAATAATACATTATTTTAGAACAAATTTGATTACCATAAAAAAGGTTACAATGGGTCAACCTTAAAAGATAGACATATGCTGTCGCAGACTTTTTTTTTACTTTTAAAGGGGAACAATTCCGTCATACGTGATTTTTGCCGTTTACGCAGCGTAGGTACGCAAGGAAGCTCCCAAAAGGAATATTTTTTCCTGTATTGCAACATTTTTCATTGATGCTCCGCTCTTATTGGTCATAGCGTAATGTTATATAGCCGAAAAAATAATAATAATAATAATTTTTCAATTCGAACCAGTAGTTCTGAAATTAGTGCGTTCAACCAAACAAACAAACTCTAAAACTAATATTATTATGGTATAGATTCTTCGTTTGTAAAAAAAAATTGCGATCCGCCCCTGCTTCGTACAGTTTTTACCGCTTGACAAAACATTAGAAATTCTTGAATATATTATTTAATTATCTAAATTAAATAATAATGCATTATACACATAAATCTTCCGGGATAAATTATCTAAATGATGCTGAACCGAAACAAAAACCGTTGCGTAGTATAGAAGAACAATGCGGTCACACAGACAGACATGAAAAGCAACTCCAATACATATACAGGGTGGCAGGGACATCCACGCGCATACTAAAACCATTATATCAGCACACGATTCGTTCGATGCGTAGAAATATTACGTCGGTTATCAAAAAAATATCAGCTGTTTTAAATAAAGTGCAATAACTACGCGATAAAAATGCATGGCAGTCTTATTTTTTTTAGGTATAATAATATTATGAAGAGTATAAAGATGATCACGATTTTTTTTTAAACAATAATTTGCCTCATTTCTAATAAACAACCAACTCGTTTTGTTGCTTATAAATCATAATTATTATTTGTACACGTAAATCCTTGAGGCACAGCTAGTATGATTATATGTACGATCACCTCTATCGCAAGCTATGATAATTACCAGTAAGGGTCTCGAACTCTCGACCTCGCTTCCGACAACTTGTTAAAGCGGATATTGAATTGAAACAGCTAGTAAATACAGTCGCATTTTAATAAATAATTAGTATAGTTATAAACAATAATTACTTTGCTTTATAATACAACAACATTTAGTAATAATTAAGTACTTTTTTACCAACCCACACTGGGCCCGTGTGGTAGATTACAGCCCACTCCCTCTCCAAGAGAGGAGGCCTGTGTCCCAGGAGTGGGAATATTATAAACTGATTAAGCCTAACACTTTTTTTTACAGTCTCACACTTTCTTTCCAGATCTGAAACAAAAAAAAGCATTTTTATAAAAAGCAATGTCTCTCTGTCTGTCTGTTAGTGCCTTTGCCTTATGGTTCGCTGGTTTCTAAAAACTAGAAGGTGAACATGATTTTTTAAATTAATAGACATGTTCTCTGGGCAGATTTTAGACTTTCCGAGCGAAGTGGGGATAGTTAATTTTATGATGTGTAGGATTTTATAATAATTTTAACACAACAATAACTTTTTTGACAAAAACGGACGAAACTCTTATAATTTCGTCATGTCTGTCTGTCCGTCCGACTGATCCGGAATTCCGGATGGCACACAGCCATTACACTCGTCGGAGACTATTTGCGCTATTTCGATGAAAATTGGAAAGAAGGAGTATTCTGTGCACTTTTAAAATGTTGAAGTGAAATTACGAAAAACATTATTATTATATAGGGGTGGCAAATCTCATACTATGTAAACGAGGGATAAAAAAAAAATTCAATTCACAAAAACATGTGGGATATTGCTGGGTCCCATAATTTAAAAAAATATCATTTTTCTAAGGACTTTACTATTTAAGTCGATAGTTTTTGAGATAAGGGATGTTTCCGGTAACTTTGTATTTCATATTTTTTTCGAGAAATATAAACAAATTTGTTCGGTGGATAAATCAATACTGTGCATGACTAAATATTCATCCCAACTACAGGACCCTTCACCTTGTGCGGTTCGACACGCACTTGACCGGTTTCTGTAATACACTTTTAATGGAAGTTCAAGAATACTTAATAGAAAGAGAAAAAGAAGCTTTTTAGGTACCTAAACATAGTGTGGTCAGACTGTTTCTAGGTGCCAAAGTTAATATTAAATGGTTCAACACAACCTTTTAAATTACTGGCTACTCTGCAACAATAGTCTGTTAAGGGGGTGCAATTATGCTATAAAAAAAATGGAATTTTTTTATTGTAAGAGAGATTCATACTTTAAGTGTATCCCTACATGTGTGACTAGATACTCGGAGACCGTTAATAATACCAGTTATCTGTCTGACCCAAGTCACGAGTGCAAATATGTGACAACGTATAAGGCAATCCACAAACCCGCTACATTAGCTTCAATTAATGTCTAAAATGCTTTTTTTAGGGTTCCGTACCTCAAAAGGAAAAAACGGAACCCTTATAGGATCACTCGTGTGTCTGTCTGTCTGTCCGTCTGTCACAGCCAATTTGCTCCGAATCTTATGGACCGATTAAGTTGAAATTTGGTACACATATGAATCTCTGTGACCCAAACACAGACGTGTAACGTAAATAAATAAGGTTTGAAAATGGGAGCCATTTTTGAGGGGTAAATAGACAATTTTTAAAAAAAGTTTCGCCCTCTGTACCGTGTGACATATCAAATGAAAGGGCTTGGACCGCGAGGATCTCAAATATATTTTTATCATCATTTTAAAGTAAATTGTATTAAAGTTATTTAAGACAATAGACGGAAATTTACCATTCCCCCCCCCCCTTATTTCCGAAACTACTGAGCCTAAAATTTTGAAAAAAATACAGAAAATAGTTCTATACCTATAGATTACAGGAAAATTAATAAGAAGTCTATGATCTTTCATGAAACAACATGGTAAATCCCTCAATATTGTGCGTACAAACTTACATTTTCAGTTGGAATGTATGGGAGAACATGTTTTTCAACTACAATGTTAAGTTTGTTCTTGGGATAAATTCATTCCAACTACGGAACCCTTCATTGTGCGTGGTCCGACACGTACTTGGCCGGTTTTTTATTATTTGAAATCCTAACTAATATTATAAATGCGAAAGTAAGTTTTATTGTTACGCTTTCACGCTAAAACGGCTGAACGTATTTGGAAGAAATTTGGCATGACCATGACCTGGAGTAGGACATAGGCTATCTTTCATATTGGGTCGCAGACGAAGTCACGGGTAACCAACAGTTAGTCATTAATAAATCGAAACTCCACTCGACTGCAACGTTGGTCTAGTGGTCCGAAGCGCGACTGCTGAGCATGGGGTCGATCCCCGGGTAGAGCAAAACGTACTTTTTACATTAAAAAAATGCTCGGTAGCCGCCAGGAGTCTACATTGTACAGGGTTAATGGCAACGCTTGCTCCTTACCCCTATTACATGGAACTAGCAACAGACACCTATTCAGCAAACCCGTACTGGGCCCGCGTGGTGGATTCTGGCCCTTTCCCTTTCACAGAAAGGAGGCATTTGTCCCAGTAGTGGGAACGTTATAGCCTGATTATGCTTCTGCAGTTGCGTTGTTTAGGGGTCAAACGCCCCACAACAAGTCATGTCTCCGTACAAGAGTCGAGACAACTTTCAGTCTGAACCACTGCAGATAGAGACGTTTTTAAAAGTTGTGGTGTGGCGTTTTGTATGCCGACAGCCCATATTTTCTATGCGACGAAAACCACCTATAATTTGATTATGCGAGTTTAAACTGAAGTAAAAGTTTATCATTACTTGCTCCGTGCATATTACAATTACATTTTCTTGATCGAACTAGTTCTCACAATCACAAAAGGACCAGAAACATCCGTTTTATAATCACGAGGATCACACTAAATAAATGGAAAAAAAAAACCATCATGGGTATGAGACTTCTTTCTTTTGGCACAAGATGGCCTCGGTAATTTGTTAATGGGAATATTGATGATTAAAAGGTTTAGCCAGCGTTTCGCTTGATTACAAGGTGGGTACAGCTGGCTACTCAGCCCAGCAATGCCCATGAACCGAATGTTCGAATCATGAACTGAAGTCACGAAGGGTAAGACTGATTATAAGTACTCACAATTGTTTGTAGCTGAGCTGATTATTTGCACTAGCGTAATATCTCAAGTAGACCATGAGCGCGAGGGTCATCAGTATCGCCGTGATCTGCAGCGTCCACTCCCGAGGCATGCCGCATTTAGACACCTTCACTTCTTCCGGCGTTATCGTCACCTGGAAATTACCAATTAATTGTTTTTTACTCAGGTTAGCAGATGGCCTGCAGGAGCAAGACTGGGTAGAAAATCAT
This sequence comes from Gortyna flavago, assembly GCA_963669345.1. Taxonomy (NCBI): domain Eukaryota; kingdom Metazoa; phylum Arthropoda; class Insecta; order Lepidoptera; family Noctuidae; genus Gortyna; species Gortyna flavago. Next base: position 6,265,859 of record OY770128.1, on the reverse strand, counting down.
ACCTACGTAACCCTAGTGCACTCCCCAGGCTTTACTGTGACTCATCTAGCTTTAGAAAGAGACTGTCAAGGTATGAGCGTAGGAGACGACACTTTTCTACACTCGTGCCATCGATTTGCTAAAAAGTCCTCCAGACCATTTTTGGCTATGGCAACCCAGCTCAGCGGAGACCAGACTTCGACGCGGCAGATATTCTAGTGCAAAAGTATCTGCGCAGACACAGGTGCACTCTCTGTTCCCTCATCCTCATTGTCCGATGGGATGGCAATCCGATACGACCTAAAGTGACGGCTTAAAGTCCTTTCCGAGGCACGAGGGTATCACACCGCCAACTTCCAAACGGCAGGCTGTTACTATGAAATTCCCAATGAAAAACCCACAAACACTTTGCCCGACGCGATATCGAACCCAGGACCCCACGCTCAGCAGTCGCGCTTGCGAACACGACACCAACGAGGCAGTTTACTAAAATAAGTGTCTAAAGACATTATCTTGATAGAAACAGCACTTACCAAATAATACTTGGGGTCTAGTCTATTTCTCCAAGAGAAGGAAGGTACTGTGTATTCAACGAACTCGATCTTGTGATCGGGAGTTGGCACGAAGCTATGTCTGACGACGCAGCTGTGATGCGTGTGAGCACCGAACGCGGTGCGCGGGCGCAGGCTCTCCACTAAATACTCTGTAGACTCTTTGGACAGGCAGTCCCAACGCTCCTCAAACAAACTGTTTCTTTCAGGCAAAGGGGCCGCGTCTGGCTCCGTGCAACCGCTATCCGATTCTCTATATAGAGGGTAGTGCTGAAAAGTTAATTTATTGTAATTTTTTATGACATACGCAAAGGTCTATTTATTAACGATCAAGTACAAGGATTTGGTTCTATTTCTGGACAACTTAATGATATTGTAACCAATACAATTGGTAATTATTTCTAAACACTCACCTGCATAATAATTGGTCTGCTATATCTTTCCAATTTCTTCTTGCCTTTGCATAGACTTGATCCACTGCTGCATTTTAATATATCTGATAGGGTGAATAAATTTACAAATAGTTATTTGGATTTATTACAATAAATAGTACAGTTTCGCCACGCAGCGGATCAACGAATACTATTGTAGTCTTTGGCTTACTACTAGTCAGAGGGATGTAACGCCTAGACCGTATTATCCATATAGCCTTTCGTGCGAACTTAATATCCAAAACATAAGCACCACGCCAAAATAAAAATCCACACAGCAAACTAAGAACCGTAACTGAAAAGGTTGTTAAATCAAAACTCACTTGATATGTTGGCTATTTGGGCAACAGTACGAGCACACAGTGTGCAGCCGTCTCCTTCCATCGCCATAGAGTTGATAAGGACGAAGTGATTTCCCTTGATGCTGACTAACTGCACGGGCGGCGACTTCAGCCGAGTCTCGAACCTTTTCACCAGCTGCGGTGTTATCCTTTGAACATACTGCAGTTCATTTATAACGGTAAGTCGACTCTTATAGGTGAGTGCAAAGAGCAAAGACTAATGTAAAAATATTAAAGCTAATGGAAAAAAACTTCAAGATTTCGTCTCACCCTCTTTAGTTTTGGAGAATGAACAATTACGATTTATTATTTACCTAAACTTCTGTTTTTAAACTAAAAATGAGATCTTTTATACAAACTGCCCCCTTTTCATTCCGACAAGGGTTGATTTTCGCAAATCCTTTCTTAGTACACACCTTTGTTTTAAACTACAATTACTATTCTCCAAAATTCAAGTTCTTCTATCTTTAGCGTTTTAGGTTGTGCAAGTCTTAGGAGCATACCCTGTTATTTTATGGTCCAAGATCTGGTATAAGAAATATATACTCTCATCTAACTCTTCTAAAACTCTAATTAGCTTTTTTCAATCCAGTTTCCTGAATTATTATTCTTCCATTAATTAGAATTTATATTTAACAGCATCAGTACACAATTTAGTTATGCAACCTATTTGCTATTGATATTTGTCATTGAAAAATAACAAATGAAGGGTACCTATATAATTCTTGTATGATCTCACACTATTATATATTAAAACTAGCTGACCCGGCCACGCGTTGCTGTGGCTAAGGTTTTTGTAATATTTTTATTTTTTTTTCTATCCTATCTTTCAAGTTGGATCAAACTGCACTCGGTGTACAAATTTGATTAAAATCGGTTAAGTAGTTTAGGAGTCCATCGCGGACAAACATCGTGACAAGTAATTTATATATATTAAGAAGATTATTACCTGTAATGGAAGCCAATGTCATGGTTGCCGACAACAGAGTACATCGAAGTACCATCAGGGACTTTGAACAGTTGATAAAATCTTTCAACATAATCATTGAATTCTTTTTCAGGACACCAGAGACCCTCATCAAAGAGATCACCTGAAAACAACATAATATCTAAGAGCCTCTACACTATAAGAATTATTAACTAAACTCAGGTAACTAGGTATGTTATTTGATAATGGCACAAAGCCCATCCTAAGAGTGTATCATGCTATGTAATTGTGTTTTATTGGGTAGGTAAATAAAATTACCTAAAACAAAGACAACATCTGGGCTATGAAGAGTCATAGCTGACTGAAATGCACGATGCATCTGCCATTCTCGCCGCCACTTATCAAACCAGTGTCCATTCCGAGAGCCAAGGAGGTGTGTATCAGCTATAACCATCACATAAACTGGCTCCACACCGTCAGTTGGCTCTTTATTTAACGTTGACCAGCCGCACTGGAATTAATATTTTACGTCTTATTTGTTAGTCAAATACTTATTTCTGTATTTTCAATGTAAGAGAGTTACCTGAATTTGCGTAACATAATAAATTAAGTATTCGCAATAAACGTAAATCACAACTAGACCGATAAACAAGCGCGGAATTAAATTATTAAGATAACTTCGTCGCAATCTTCTTAACATTAATGCCATGGTTCTTTAGTCTTCTAATTCTTAAACAGTTGATTGTTTCTCTCCTAGTAGCTCAATAATATAGTTTCAATTCAGAATATCATGAAATATCGAAACCATTCACTTAAGCCCGGTTTGTATGCAAACAATCAATTCATACCACAGAGTACATTCTCACTCTATTAAAAAGTACTCTGTGGAGTACATTATAATATATGATTCATACGAAACGAATGACACTTGTACAGACGCCAACACATCAACCTCCCCGAAACTCTCAAATTTTCCCAATCAACTTTGAACCTTACGCTTTAGCCATAAAGTTGAAAATCTATCAAAGAAATTTGACGTATTGTAGTAGCTTGATGTGCTGGCGTCTGTACATGAGTATTGCTTTTTATGGTTAAATATTGTACCACATTTTGGAAAAACAATTTTGCATCAGTGTGGTAGAAATATGGAATATCTAAAAAAAAATAAGTTCACAATAAGACGCTTAGGAGAAGAAGCTGATTTGCTGATCTGAGCGAAGACTGATGATAAAATCAAGGTTCTACAATATTTTCACAATTTAAAATTATTTTGATGTAGGACATTATCCAAAAAATATTACTATTTATAAGATTTATTTTTCAAAGTAGCAATATGTAATTTATTACATTTTTAGATAGCGATTACGACTGAAGGACATGTATCCATCGTCATGAATAAAGATTAAAAAAAAAACAAACATTTTATAGTTTGTTTGAAAAGCTATTCAACATTGTTTTTATCCTCTTAGGCTTTTTGATGACTTTTATCTCAATTAATTTATCATTATCTTGGCTTCTTGAAATTATTATTTTGTGATTCTCAAAATCTTAATAAAAAAAATACACAATACATGACCATACAAAAAATATAGCCTCCGAGTAGAACGAAACGTATTTCCAGCTGATTGTTGATTGTATTTGTCAAAATGACAAATCAAATTGTCAATATTGTCGAGATTTGGAACAAAAAGTTAAAAATAAATAAACCATGATTTCATTACAATAACTTTTAACGGTGGATAAGTATATTAACTTAAATAACATAGTTCCTAAGTATGTCTATACACTGGAGTTCAGAAATAATGAAATGGGAGTATCGCGACTTGCAAGCCACGGCTATGTCCGTGGATTATTCGGGCAACAACGTGCTATTAGCGGGGCGACGATGGCTAGCAATCAAACAGCTCACGCAAGACGACGACTCGGGAGATATCGTGAAGAAGTACCCTCGTCATAGCAAGTATGATGCGGCCGGCGCCGAGTGGTGCCAGTCGTACCATGGACAGAAGCTTTGCGCAATCGCGGTATGCACAAAAATGTTTTGTTCAGCATATAGTATAAATATAAATGCATCAGATTATCGATATTCTTTCTTTCATTCCTATTTGTAATAGAAGATGTTTTATTTTTAATCCACATACTATTATCCTTTATCTTTGTAATCTCTTTAATGAACACCAAAACAAAAAATGCTAAGTAAATGCGTAGGTAATGTTACTGAAGTGTTTGTAGGCCATCCTACTATTCTAAAGTTCATACTAATGTAAATAATTGTGTAACACAATTCCAGAGTAACCAAAGAGTTGATGTGTATGAATGGCGTGGAGGCAATGACTTAACTTGCATCTGTTCCCTCCGTGGACACACTAGAGTGGTCAGTGACACACACTTCCATAGACAAGATCATAACTTGATTGCCACTTGCTCTATTGATACATTCACTCATTTGTGGGATTTAAGAGATGCAAGGAAACCTGTAGTCTCACTGTGTGCTGTTGGTAAGTGTGTTATATTTTACTATGCTTGTCATTATAATTATATTACTACAACAAGGCTTTTTTTTAACAAAAAACCAATTGATATTTTTTATATCAATACCTATGGAAAGTTATAACATTATGTTGTTGTTATGTATCTTTTAATGGTTCCAGCTGGTGCTTCACAAGTGCAATGGAACAAGGTAGCAACCCATATAGTGGCCACTGCTCATGATGGTGACATCAAAATTTGGGATTACCGCAAACATTCTGCACCTATCCACTACATCTCTGCACATCTGTGCAAAATCCACGGAGTTGATTGGAGTCCCCACCATGAATACCAGCTGGTTACTTCAAGTCATGATGGCAGCATCAAATATTTTGACATTAATAATGCAAGAAGACCTGAGAATGTGATAATGACGAACTTCCCCGTGTGGCGCGCAATATACACGCCATTTGGCAGTGGATTACTGACCATAGGAGTAGGTTGGGGAGGGATGCCCAGAGTAGAACAGGCAGGAGTCATTGGCATCTGGGTGGGAGGGGCACTCACACACAGGCTGGTGGGGCACACTGACACAGTCCAGACCATGGTGTGGAGACCAAACACCTCACCATCCAACTATCAACTGGTGACATGGGCAAGAGATCAATCACTCAGAGTTTGGACCATGCACCCATCTTTATTAAAGATGTGCAATCATTTTCTTCCTGATGATGGTGAAAATGATGAGGACAATAATAGTGACAGTAAGTAATTTAGTTTCTTGAGCCCGCAATCGCACGGATGTCTAAATATTGCGGCGGGATTTTATCGTGCACTAGATTTTCCACTCTCGGTGTTTGGCTGCTCAACGGAATTGAGAATCCAACAGAGCGCAACTCAGCGCGTCAAAAAAACTGACTGTTGGATTTTCAACTCTGGGCGCTAGGCAGTGCGTTGAAAATCCAGTGCGCGCAAAAAATCGCCTCGAGAAAAATGCGCCAGTGCAACCTGGACTTATTGTTACCACAATTACCATTTGAATATTTATAAAACAAAATGGTTGTATTTCAGATGTTAGCTATGCTTCTACAGCAGAGTCTACAAATGATATCTCAATGGGAGATAACAAAGGTCAAGATATTGCATTGGTAAGCAGTTATCATAAAAAGTTTATGTTTACTATATAATTACCAGGGTTTCTTAAGGGAGGTGGCCTGGTTGGGATAACCACCGACGGCCGCCATGGCCTACGTTCAATAGTCCACCTGAAAGACTAAGTGCGGGAACCAAAACCTCCAGTGTAGAATATAGAACATACTGGGGTTTTGAGTAAAAAGTTAATTGCTTCAATCAGCTGTAGATTTAAGTCCCATATGACTCACGAAAAGCCCTATTTATAGTTTGTTTGTGTCATGTTGCCTTCGATCAATTATTGATCGAATGAATGAATGATATATTTATTTGCAAGAATATAGGTAGCTAAAATAAGTTCTTAAGATCTATAAGGGTTGGAAGCATGTTGCCCAATGTGTCATGCATAATGATGCGCAAACGTTGTTGCATTGACTTTACTACTCATTTAGAGTAGACTTGACCAAATTTATTAATAACTACACAACATTCTTTATGGTTACCAAAACCTCAAAGATATTAAAATTATAAAATATTATTTCAGAACAAACTCCCGCACAAAACGAACACTTCGATCGACGAGGAGTTCGAATCTATTCGCGAAATGGCGAACATAGAAGTAACGGACATGAACATTGAGACGCGAACGTGCCAGATACATTCCGAACGTAACGGATACGTCGCCAACCTACAAGTCACATTCCCTAGAAACGTTACCGAACAAACTATACCAAAGTTCTCTTGGCTGTCAGGAACAAATGTTGATAGCCCCACTACTATCAAAATTCTACAGTCTATCAATAGAACTGCTTACCGCAAGAAAAAAGAAGGGCACAGATGTCTGTTGCACTGTTTGAAAACATTAGCTACATCTATTGACGAGGTATTTACTTACTTTTGTTTTTCATTAGAATGAGTTCTACAATTTTTAATGTAAAAGCCATAAAATATGCATGCCTGAAATGTTAACAGCTACTTTCTTAAGTTAGTTTAACATTTAAATACTTATTATCACTGCAAAAATACACAACATTCCAAACATTAGAAAAGCATCACATCACATTCTAGATACCAGTGAAATCCAGTGACGATACCGACTCAATGAAATCAAGTCAAAGAAGTCAATCGGAGAGTGAGAACGCTGGTGACTCGTGCATACCATTCCCTCGAACTTGTGGAGCCAAATGGTGCGGAGTTAGCACACTAGTTGTCTTCAACCGTCCGCCGAACGCGCGGCGACTGTCCCTGAAGCACGAGACCGGGACGCCACGGTCGATGTCATCGTTGTCATTAACTCCGGGACTATTTGGCACCACTGGGTACAACTCTGTATCGCCCCTCGCGACCACGACGCCGTCACCGACGAATGCGTCCGGTTTTCCGCAGCTGCATCATCGACATCCGTCGAATTCTATTACTACGTTCTATTTTCAAGATAGATGGGTAAGTTTGTTTTATATAGTAATTACCTTTTTTGTCGTGTGAATATCCCTCTAGATATAGGAAGGCCGGAGGCGCAAGGTATGTCGCACTTCTACTGACACTTTGGAAGGGGGGGTATCTGGGATCTCTACCGCATATACTCCTGATTTCTATAATTATACGGTAGCGTAGCGTGCCATCTCGGCGCCCGGGGCGGGAGACCCATTTTGCCGCCCCAATTCAATACTTAATTAAAATTAAATTTCGAGACATCATTTCACAGGCAATGAGGTATCTTTTATTGAAAGTAAAATAGGATCACATGACATATGATATGCGAGACCGCTGGCGGCGCTGGCGGTTACCTACTGTACCTACATACCTACTTTATACCTATATATACGTGATCAAAAGTCTACCCTTTCGCCGGCCTTCGCCCCGGGCTTCTGCCCGGGGCAGGCCGCCCCCTCCGCCCCACCCACGCTACGCCACTGTAATTATACCGTTCTTTCACGATTTAAATGATACAGTTCCTTTACAATACCTTTAAGAGGGTAGCGGTAGTGAAAACATGTGAAGTTCAAATGATTCAATTGCTATTGCTTAATTGGTAATATTAAATCTTCCCCTGGCAGAAAGCGCAAGGTCGGCGCGCGGGGAGCATGCGTAGCCGCGGCAGTATATCTGGGTGCGTGGCGCCGCGTGTCGTCATGTACGCCGCCCCTAACTTGTTCCCGCTAAGTCGGAACCTCGCTGAGAAATACGTTATAAATGCTGACAATCCCGTTGGTATGTACTACCTATCATATTCATTAAACTGATTCCTAAGCGTTAATTAACAGTGGGAAGTTCGCTGTCGATAAATGCGATATTTTCGTGCTACACATAATTATGTTCGATTCGGCATTATCCAGCACGACATCGACAGCCAGGCGGAAAAATATACTTACATTCGATTTCGCCACCCGATGTGTGTCGAGTCATAGCGACCCCAACATATATTATATGTGGCCCCTTAAATGAACCTCTCGCTAAAACAAATACATATACAACAGAAATGTGCGAAACAAACTCGAAGTTGGCGACAGAAGAGGCCGAGACCGAGCTAGCGCACGCGTGGAACCTTGCGGCGCTGACCGCGCGGTCACTGCGTGCGCGCGTGTGCGACCACCTGGCGTCCAGCGAGGAGAGCATGGGCTGGGTCGGCCACCCGCTGTGCTGCAACTTGCTGCAGTCGCTGTGAGTCCACTCGTTAATTAACTTTTCGAGACCTACAAGACTCCTCAAAGAGCTGCCAACAATAGATAATTAATTTTACCTTGGTCCTGGCCTCACCCAAAAATATTCAATGTACACTTTTGACTTCGTTACTTCTAGATTTCATTCTATTTAGTAAACATTCTATTGTAATTATTGAGACCAATGATATTATATTTTTTAGTATCACGATCGTTGAACATAGGGTCTTAGACCCCCTTGCACCACAAATAACTATTCAAAATTCACAACTTGAAAACATACATCGTGTTTGTTACAGAATATCTCACTATGCTAAAGCATCGAACCTGCAGATGGCAGCAATGTTAGCATGTGCCTTCTCTATCTTCAATGATACCAGCAACTCCAGTTCACAGTCCACAATCAGCACATCTAGTTATGTGAGTTTTCTCGTCTATGGAACTACTCTGTAATGCGGGTAATCTCTGCACAATATCTATGTGTTGTGTATGTGATAAAATACATAGGTATTAATTTATGTGAAAATTGTTCAGTGTGACCCCTCGAAAATTACAGATGAAAAAACCTGTCTGTATTAAAATCACACCTGTATAAAAAATGTTATCCATTTCAGGGTAACGGCACATCCCCATACAGTACAGTGAATCAATACAGCGAGATCAGTGCGGACGGCTGGACGCTCCCCGTCGTCCGCAGCAACTCATGTTCAGAAGCCGAGAACTTCTATACGGACTCCTCCGTCTCCAAGTCTGAGCGAGCCTCGTCGTGTGTGCTCGATGAAGCTACGGTACATCTGTATCATTGCTTTAAACGAGTGTACGCGGATATCTTACACCGCTGGCAGTTGATTTATAAGAAGACTGAGGTGAGTGAAGTTGGCAGATGCTTTGTAGGGAAAATTTTAATAGAATAATTGAAATTCCAAGGGGATTGAAAATTTTTAAATAGAGCCTGTTTGAGTTTTTCAAAATGGCGGCCTTTCATGGTACCTATATAATTTTCTTTTTGCTTGGCTCATAAAAGTCCTAACGGGATGTTTGAACGGGATGGATGAAATAGCGCTATTCATAATCAGCCTATAATGTTCCCACTGTAGGAAGACAGGCCTCCTCTCTGTGAGAGGGAGTAGCGCTATAGCCTTTATAAATAAAATAAATATATTTTTTCAAATCCTATTGGTAGTTCTAGGGATTAGCCCGTTCAAACAAACAAACGCTTCAGCTTTATTATTAGTATATAGATATAGAAATTCAGCCCTTCTTGATATTGAAACTCGTCTCTATTAATTGACCTAGGTGCTGAAGCTGGTAGCAGACGGGAGCGGCAACTCGCCGGGGCGCGGGCCGGAGCTGGCCGCGCAGTGCTCCCGCTGCGGCGCGGCGGCGCGCGGCGCGGCGTGCGCGCGGCCGGCGCTGCGCTGCGCCGTGTGCGCGCGCGCCGTGCGCGGCCTGGCCGCCGCCTGCCACTACTGCGCGCACGCCGGACACGCCATGCACATGCTGCACTGGTAAGCTACCTTCATTTAAACAGAAATATTTGCCTTCCTGGTGTCAATTGTAGTGGTCTATATGAAAAGCTTACAATCGATTGCCCAAGTAGGCCGCTACAAACACAATTTGTCGAAGTGGGGGATTACTGACCTATCCAACAGCTATTGCGAGACGATTTTCACTTGCTTTAGTGTCCTAAGTGCCATTCACTTGCACCTTTAACTTAAAGAATGTCACTGATGCCTGGAACCTGGAACTCGCTCCAACTGCAATATTTAAATGACTTTATTTTTTATGTACAACAATAGGTACTTTAGCGCGTGTTTTGTCGGTTTCGAATTATTTTGAATCCTAATTTTTATTTATTCTTTGCTGTTCACCAACGAATTAACAATTTTGCGAGGGACTCTATCAAGTAGGGTTTTAATGAACATCATCATCGCCACCATCATCATCTAATATTTACTATAATATAAAGAAAACACATTTTGTAACAATAAATGACATTTATACTACCAATATATTATAATAGATGATGTTAGTGACATTGTTATACATTAAAATCATCTATTATAACATCGTTCTAAAACATTGCGGGATCAGTGAAACCCTTACGGTTACGTGGTCTTCCATTATGATATTCCGATCGATAAGCAGTTCAATATTTCTCTATATTAGCCTAGATCTACGTTTATAACAGGTATATATAATTTTTGTTTCTGCAAAATAAGTTCTTTGGTAGTACTAATTTTGACACGAATTTATAAAAAGTCGTTATAGTGAATATTGTTCCTATCAGAAAGACCTTTTCAACAACACTACAATTATTGCTGTTTGTACCGAAACGTTCCTTATCCATTAGCCCTTTTGGCTAAATAGACTAAAGACGGATTAGAAACCGAAGACTTGTACAAAAGAGGTGCAATTGTGACCTAGTTTGAGATCAACTTCTCACCAGTCACTCCTCACTCCACAGGTTCTCCCAGCACGACACTTGTCCTACCGGCTGCGGATGCAAGTGTGTCATGGAGGGCAACTCTGTGTGGAAAGGCGTCAAGTACGTGTGAGCCTCGAACAACGTATGTAACATATTTAACCGTAATGTAAATATCTCAGATAAATTATATGTCTATTGGGGAGAGTAGAGTAGATTTTTAAATGTCGGCAGAAGCATTTACCTACTATGGGCTTTTTGATAATGTGTATACTGTGAATTTTGGTGTAATGCGACATTTGTACTTATGAGTATGTACGGTAAACTTAGTGTTCATACACACGAGCGTCACACGTCAACATTGGCAACTGCAGACGTCGACGAGTGTCGACAGCCGCAGTCAACAACGTGCCGCTCGTGTATTTGAGCGCCGTACTCAATTACGTTACGGCACGTTGTCGACGGCTGCAGCTGCCTCTGCCGTTGACGCGTGTCGTTCTTGTGTATGAACACTTAAGGCACATGCCACCACTGTGTAAACGCCTGGTTCAGACCGATGGTAATCTGAAACCTCTAAATAGATCTATGGCTTACCTAATAAGTACACACTCATAAACCATTCGAATCGAATAACGTAACAACAATATGCATTACACTTAATTGTATATTATATTAATGTAAGTAATGAATTATGAAGACTGGCAATTTTATACAATCCATTGTAATAAATAGTTACACAATTTTTATCAAGAATTTTATTTAACAAACTTTTATATTACAAATATTTTAAAACAAACAAACAAAACTGTGCTCTTGATTATCTTAAAATGAGTGAGTGTATAATATTTGAAAGTATAATTTAAATGCTTTACTTCAGTCTCTTTCAAGCATTTACTTATGCGAAGTTTAGAAGCAGTTAATATTATACAGGTAGTAAGTTTAAGGTAAGTATATATATACAGTATGGAATCCACATAGGTGCAATAAATTATACCACACACTTGTTATCGCCTTTTCTGACTATATACTAAAAATGAACGAAATCGGATGCGAAAAAACAATCAGCTGTTCCCTACATCTTGACGAGTTATGCGAACATAAATATAAGGAACAGCTGATTGTTTTTTCACGACCGATTTCGTTCATTTTTCGTTTATATAGTCAGAAAAAGCGATAACAAGTATGTGATATAATTTATTGCATATAAGTACCTATGTGGTTTCCATACTGTATAAGTTAGTTTAAGATTACACAAAAAGTTATCGTGATGACTAGTGGTAGCAAGATCATATAAATTATTATAATAATACAACTAATTACATAACATAACAACATCACGCCTGTAATCCCCGATGGGTAGCCAGACGTGTACCTATAGTAACACACCCACATTTCGCCAGTTATGTTAAAGACCCATGCAATAGGTCGCGAGCCTGTTGCCATTAACCGGGCACAAATCCAAACTCCGGGCTGTTAATAAGAAAATTCAGATGGAAAAACCCAATAAAACTTTGCCCGATCTGGGAATCGAATCCAGGACCTCTTGAACACCAGTAGAGCTTGCGACCACAATTATGTAATTTCGTATAGACAGTCAAAAAATTAGTATTGTCTTCGATCAACAATTATTGTACTAGACTTCCGATGAGCGCATCAAAAACGCCCTGAAAAATAAGACCACATATAATGTTGTGGTCTTATTTTGCAACATAGTTTTTTCAACCGTATTCCTTACAATCTAAATGATTTCTTTATTTTACCATTTATGTACTGTACACACATATACAGGGTGTCCCAGGCGTCGACGTCAAGCCGGAATCAGGTAATAGGCCAAGTCATAATAGTTATCAAAAAAAAAAAACAAAAATACTTACTTGCCAATCTCGCATTTTTTACAGTACAGTCTAAGTTGGGCGAAGTATTAGTTTTGAATATTTGGTTGGGCAAAAAGTGACATTTTCTTCCAAGCTGGAGCAGTTGGCTTTACATTTTAGGCAAGAGTTTACAGAAACATTTATTCAGGATCCCATAAACAATGAAAAAATTTTAAGATTTGTAGCATCAGGAGTGAAAAGACTTACAGGGTGCAGATTTTCTCGTTTTTTTTTAATGCCAATAATTTTTTAAATACACGACTTACATTTTTTCTCGTATTTTATACCTGCGATAGGAAAGTAGATAGAGAGATGTAGACAATTAATTTACCATACTTATTGTTCTTGTTTTAAAAATTCGTTTACTTTTCAATCAAAGTACTCAATATATTGCAAACGATAATAAACATTACGTTTGAAAGTTAAGGTTTATAATCAAGTTAATATGTGCAATCGCGGCCGTCGTTACTTGAGCGATGTGTTTTTGTTCTTAATTCTTAATCTAGTGCTATTGTTGATCGAAGAGTATTGTATATCCTTTAAACTAAGTAATATACTCAGATAACAAACTATTTACAGGATTTTTTATACGAAGAGGCTTTTTAGATTATACATAAAAATATATAGGTACGTATTTTAAATATGTATATTGCTTCTAGTTAGCAATCCGGGGGGTTAAAATGCGTTTGTTAGGACAAAAATATTTCTCTTGATTAGCTGAATTCTATTATAAATACATGTTAGTCGTATGTACATTATTATTTCTTATTGCATTATCAGTAACTACCTATAAAAGAAAAAAGAAACATTTAAGTAGGCACAATGTATAAAACGGAACGGGTTAGGCACCAATTGTTTCAAGCGAACTACATCTAAAGGAATAATAATACTTTCAACTAAATTGAAAAGTCAAAAAATATTACAACAATATCAAACGAGAGATTCTTTAATGATTGATTTCTAATGTCTACTTTGAAAATTCGTGAAAATTTTGTAAAATTTTTTATGTGATTCTGTACCTTATATTATTGTATTTTCTGAACAGAATGTTAGGTGTAAACTAGATTAAATAAGTCCTTAAGGCGCTTCCCAAACGTAGGACACCGTAAAACGCTCAGTTTTTTGTCGCACAGTTAGGCGTATTGGCAGTTGAGTGTATTCATATCAACTAACGTCAAACGCATCGCTATTTTGAACCTTATTTGTTGCCGCGATGCGCCATTGCCGTTTTTTTTTTATTTGCTTTTACGCGCCTTAAGATCACCAATTTAAATAATGTCTCAAATAATTTTAAATAAAGCAGTGTTTCAGAATCAAGTCGTTGTTTTTTTTATATAAGGAACAGAACACGTCCGCGTTTTCTCTATAACAAAATCTTAAAGTTGCCACTAAATCTAAGTATTAAATCTACTGTAGTGGTACAAAGTACGCATGCGCGGCGCAATGGCATGGATGCGGATCTCAGAGGCGAGTCGTTCTATTGTAGCAGCTAAAACAATAAACTGTTATTAGTAAAATTAAAGTCATTTGTATAGAACTGTTTGTATACAGCTATACATTATAATAATGTATTATAAAAGCTAGACTGACTGGGACTAGAAACAATTTATAAGGATCCGGTAAAAACTGATATTTATTGACTATAAAATCTACTATCTGACCTTCTATTTTCATAATAGGGTGCCTGGACTACTGTATTTATTACCTACCTACCTATTGGTAGAAATTACTTGAGCGATGTCATTCGATTTGAATTAATTTATGAATCATGAGTAGTATAGGTACGAATACAGGGTGGCAGGGACCATGACCCGGGAATCGAAATATCAGGGAATTCAGTACATGATCCTGAATCCACCTGCGTTGGAATATTTCGTTTACTTAAAAAAAATTGCTGTTCCATACATTTTGACCACGCAAGTATTGCACTTTTCTATGAAAAAACAGATTTTTATTTTTTTGATAACTGTCGAAAATTTTCAACACAGGTTTCAGAAACATGTACAGCATCCATGGTAAACTGGCTGCGCGTCGATGTCCCTCAGCCAGTCTGTATATTTTTACAGTCGGGGAAATGTATTGTTCAGCAGATTAAAACACTATCTACGTAAACTTGCCGTGGCATAGCCATGATACGACTGATAAATAATAACAATAGGCTGACCGCTTAACTGAGACGTTGCCTGAGGTAGCTGTACTGCGCAGCTGCCTGAGGTAGCTGTACTGCGCAGCTACGAGAACGGTGATAATTGTCACAAGTTGACGAATCACTGAGCTCTCGCATCACGACAACACACCCCTCCCGCACCGGGCTGCTACCTCAGGCAACGTCTCAGTTAAGCGGTCGGCCTATACTTGTGATGTGCAAACACGGATACCTAAGTAGTAATTTATGTAAATCAATTATTTCAATAAACAATTTGAATTGGTAGTATTTTGGTAAACAACTCATTTCCCTAAATTAACATAGACAATTTAAAACTCAGGTGAGCATGCAATGCCACCGCTCAGATAACATCAAAAAATAATTACCTACTTTTAAAACCATCCTGTGCAGTTTAAAATTTTGCTATAAATGTGACAAAACAGTTCTATGGATATTTTAAGTGTAAATAATGGATCTCTAGATCTAATGTTAACTGAAATTCGTTCACGAGATAAACGTTTCAGTTGCTTACGTATCAAAAGAATTCTAAAAAACCCGTACCTATTTCATGATAAAGTAAAATGTCACGAATCCATCAAACTGCTATTGGCTTACATTTAGCGTTAGCTGGTCCAGTAGAGCTTGAATTCCCGATAAAGATTAGACATTAAAGTAGATATACAGGGTGGCGAGGACATCGATGCGCATTGCTGTTCCATACATTTTGACCGCGTAGGTATTCCACTTTTGCAGAAAACAGCAGATTTTTTTTTTTGAATAGCCGACAAAAATTTTCAGCGCAGGGCAGTTCAGAATAAAGTGCTGATGCTCCATGTAACAGGTTGCGCGTCGATGTCCCCGCCACCCTGTATAGTTTTAGTCTAGATTCATTCATTAATTAGACTGACGAAAAATATGGAAATAACCCTCAATTGAACCTCTGTAAAAGTTATAAAACCTCAAAGAATGTTATAAATCATTAAGCAGTATCTTGAGTACTGAAAATACACAGAGCCCTACTAATCTACTCGCGTTTGTCTTATAAACGGCGACAATATGATAAGGGTGACTTTGTTCGCTTCGTACCTCTCGAGCAGCCTGCGCTTGAGCTCAGGCGGGTAGGTGACGTAAATGTAGTGGTCGTCGTGGTCGGGGTCGTCGAGCAGGGCTTCCTCGGCCGCCAAGCGCTCGCCACGCGTCGGCGACGAGTGCGTCGTCATCGACACCGACGCGCTGCCCGCCACGCTGCCTTCCTCCGAACTATATAGTTGTTGATAAGTTCAATTTTGGAATAGAAAGTAGATAGGATAGTAAAGTAACGTATGTACCTAATTGCTTGCGGTATGATGGGCTCGGCGAAGTCTTCATCCTCGACGTCTTGACGGTAAAGATGTTGGACCATTGAATTAATCAGAAACGTCTGTACAGAAGGCATCCTTTCCCAAAACAAAAATAGGTCATCTATGAGCATCTGAGTACGGTTAGCAACGTTAGGAAGTTCATTTACACATTACAGTGTTAGCAATACTTCTAAATTTACACGAAATTATTCGATGTTTATTATTGTGTTATAACTCTCATGAGACAAGAGTTTGTTGTGTTAGGTACAACTGTTCCAATTTTTTTAATATAAGTATTAAGTAAAGATTAAGATTGAGTATTAAGTAATGTAAGTATTTAGTAAAGATAAAAAAAAACTAAAGTGTAACCGACTTTCGTTGCTGACTGTACCGCTAGAGACGCGGCTTCTGAATAACCAGGGCCGCTACATTGTTCTAGGATACTTGAGCCTCAATATTATTCTCTTATGGTACCAATTGTAGGAAGACATTGGTTAAAACCAATGACGAAGAGCAATTTGACATCAGTTTCCTTATCAAAAATCATTGTGTCCATCAACACTCATCACCAATATCACCATTCACCACTCACACCTGGGCATAAGCCTCTTTGCTAGTGCCAAGTACCAGTCTCACCCATTCGGCCTAGACGGCCACAATGTCGTCCGCCTATCTCGCCCCCGGACCACACTTACTCAAACACAATCCAGATGATGTAATAGCACATGCACAGTGCCAGCGCGAGGCCGGTGGCGAGGGCCAGGAGAAGGGGCCAGGGGAAAGCGCGGGCCGAGGGGGCCGTGTCCTCCCAGTAGCGGTCGCAGCTCAGGTACCAGCACACGGCGCGCTGCATCTCCTCTGACAAACAACGTCACTGAGATTGTGAGACAATTTACTACACAAATGGGGAAATTTTATTATGGCGCTTCCATTCACTAGATTGCGGTAAATCGATGACATCGTGTCATATTAACGAGCACTCAAAACGACTGGTCGATGTCGGTCTGATGCACCTTTAAATACAGCTACATCAAACATCAACATCGCCAGCATTTTACCAGCAGCACTAAAACACTAACTTGTAAGACTCTAAATAATCTAACTGGGAACCACAAAACACCAGATCGGGTATTGCAGAGACAATCCCGCCTACAAGAAGGAATTGGGAAAGATACTTAATAGAATTTTCCTGCGGTGTAGAAAGTTGTTAAACATGGCATAGCCAACGATAATATGAGGTTATAAAAAACGTGTAATACCTTCAAGCTCGGTGAACTGATGTTGAGTAAGGTGTAACAGGAGCGTCGCTATGCAGGAGTGCACGATCCTTTCGCAGCGAACCTGAAAAACAGAAATAGACATTGAAATAGTTATTGAATTAAAAGTTTATAACACAAGAAATGGCTTCTTGGAGGGCAGAAAACGAAAGAACTACGCACCACTTAGTTTTCAAATGCTAAAAAGGAGTTTAATAAAGCAAATGACCTTGAGTGTCTGAAGGCGGGTGGGGTCACAAGCCGCTCGCTCGGCCTGCAGGTCTGCCAGCCTCTTCTGTCGGCTGTCGGGAGGAAGTGACGACTCTACTGTGTCAGCGTCGCAAAGCTCTGCCGTCTGATTTGCGTCCCCGTCACTGTCTTCTGTTCTTTTCTCTTCTGGCTCTGAAATTATAAGTACTATCTAGTAATTTCCATGGTTTTTAGAGATTTCAATTCAGCTGTTAATACGTTCCGTGTTGTTTAAACAAACAACGCAAGAACACTGTGTCCCATTGTTCCTTATTGACAGTCCGTTTACGTATCTCAAACCTAAACATGATCGACGAGTGAGTCCAAAACCGCGGTTTAGTCGCAGCTCGTCTTTCCTCTTACACGAGCGAGTCAAGCAGTTTTTCTGTAAAGTTAGTGAGGCACGTCGTGATTCCTAATACCGCGGTCTGGCGATGATGCATCAGCGAGCTTTACCGGCGAGCTAACAAGACTACGGGTAAGCTCGCTGGTGGATGAGGACCAATAAGTCGTTAAGATGGAATTTGGAAATTCATTCATGTGAGTAAGGGATCCTGAGTAATAAATACCTACCGGCTTCTTCCTCTCTTGCCTCGGCATCTGTTCGGGGACAGTCGGCGATGGGTGGAGGGGGCGCGGTGCGCGGACGGTGTCGTCTCCGTGTAGCCACGCGCGCCACGCTCCGCGTCGCGGGCGGCGCTAGCGCTTTCTTCACTGCTTCTACGTCTTGCCACACCTGCATTGATTAATATAATGGTTACATTAGCGTATGTATCAGGTAGATTTAACCTTAAGGAAGTAGCGGGAAACGTGCTAGTCTTCTGGTCAATCCATCTTCTGGAGAAATGAATCCTCTAATTCATTTGTCGTAGGTATTGTGGAGGCTTTCGTTTAACCGAAATAAGTACAGTTACATAGTTTTGGTAAACTAGGTAAACACTTAGATCTGCCTTGACTCACCTCAATGTCAGTGCTCGGGCCGCCTGCGCCGCTAAGTAACCCGTGAGCGACCAGCACCTGGCACCGCATAATATCGCAGTAGTCTGCCAGGCACACTGCATCCTCGGCCTGTAATTATTTATTAAGTAAACACTTTATTGTACTCCAAATATAACAAAATTTAAAACTAGTGCACAATGGGCGGACTTCATTACAAATGATGTTGTGAGAACCTTTTGTTAGTAAAGTAAATAAAACCTTGTTTTCTCACGGGACAAATGTCCTGCGACATATAATATGTCTCCAGGGACATCGGGAAAATATAACAGCCAATGAAATAAATTGTTAATTAAATTGATACCTTACGTAAATTTTTCATGTTATTAGCCAATTCATACAACTGTCTAAGAATGACAATTTATGTTGATTATAATTTGCGTATCAGTATACCATCCCATCATCATATACCATCCAACAAATGTTGCGAATCATGGATGCGACATGATGCGCATGTTTTATTCTCATAGTCAATTGCTACGTCACCTTATTAATCTGGTTCTTGTGTCGCTGGTCGAAGTGCGTGTCGAGGTGTCGTTCCTCGTAGAAGGACTTGCCACAGAATGCGCACGTCCACTGCGACGGTCGGTGTTGCAACTTGGCCGCGTGTTGTGGCGCGAATATGTCGCGCCCCGGGTGGAATGGACACTCTAGTGGTAGTTTCACCTGTAACACAGTTGTTTGTGAATAGAACTGCCAATTTGGTATACGTGATATTAGGTGGAGGTTGGCGTTATATTAGGTGTACCATTACGGTTATCATATTGTTTAGTAAGGTATTACACAAGAAGAGGTGTACAACAAAACGTTCGTCATAATAAAGTTTTCAGGATTAAATACACGTTTATATAAATGTTGTATAGTATATCGACTGGGCTGGCGTCCGCAACGCCACGTCCAACTGTCCAAGCGCGTATTTAACGTACGTAAATCAAAATTTCTCTCTGTGAGAGCATACTTTGAAAGTTTAATCAGTCGGCTCATAATTAAAATCAGATGATTACCTACCTAATAGGCACGTCACGTTAAATGTTCAGTCAGAGCAATGAAAATTATGTTTATGTTTTTTCAGTACGTGTTTGTGTAGGTATCTGCGTACTGTTACTTCATTTGAATCAATTGTTTGTAAGTCTATAAGTACTTACAAAAAAATGTTATAGTAGTATTGTTGTGTAGTTATTATAAAATCCACAACTATATGTGGATTTTAATAACTTGAAAAATGTAATGAACTAGCTGCGCCCCGTGGTTTCACCCACATAAGTGTCGATCCCGTGTTAATGTCGGGATAAAAAGTAGCCTATATGTTAATCCACGGTGTCAGCTAGCTCCATACTAAATTTTATCAAAATTGGTCCAGCTGTTTGAGCGTGAAGAAGTAACAAACATATAAACACACACACACACACGCACTCACAAACTTTCTCCTTTAAAATATTATTAGTGTGATATATTATATTATTATACAGGGTTACTTGTAATTCGACGTATTTCTTCCAGGACGTGATAGTGTGACCCATTTGCAACAATTAAGCACCCCATAAAGCCTAGTCTATAATTCATGGGATAGAAGAAAAATAAAATATTAAGTATTTTTGAAAATTTCCCAAATTTAGTCACTAAATATCACTTTTTTCTTAACTCTCGAATTGAATGGCCTTCATTGTTATTCCATTGGATTCCTGATACTTTAACAAATCTTTCTATGTAACCGAATGTTCTAAAACATCAAATAGTTAAAGGAAGAAATTTATTAACCATTTCCAAAAATCATCTACTTAAATGTACTTTAACACCAGTTACCTCAAAATTTTACGATGACATTAAGCGTACAAATTACGGGGAAAACATCTTCATTTAATCAGCTATCTAACGAGGTAAAAATATAAAAAAAAATATGTAGAGATGCCGATTAAAAATTGAATGTTAATCGAATTAATTAACTGATTTATGTTATGTTTTTACCTTCTCACCACCTAGTTCCTACGTTATGTAGCCAGGTTGTCGCGACCAGTTTGCATATTGAGACGCCTCTTTTAAATAGTTAGTTTTACTCGCAGTCGATGAGCTTTTCACTGATTTCTTGTCACTTAGTTCGAGTGTCTTTAAACTACTGTACACTTAATACTCTTATTTCTTTAATAAACATCAAGTTTTGAGGCTTTTCTTAAAAAAATAACTTATTATTAAAACGTGCACTGGCAGTACCAGACGAGTTACGATGCTCTTAGTACCTAAACACTTCATCTACGTTCATTGTGCACCACATCATTTTATGTCATGCAAGTAGCTCGGGAGAGGGCAAGGTCCAGCTGAGAATTGCGATAGACTGAGTTAATTGATTGGTGAGTTGGACCATTACTACTAGATGTCGTAAAAAGTTGCTATAGCCACAAAGTTGGCAGCAGGGAACTCTACTGCTATTAACAACAATCGTCAATCCGTCGTCAAAGATTACGGCAATGTTTTTTCTTGATTTTTCTCTTAAACAACATAAATGTTATGAAGAGTCTACATAAAAGATTCTTTGTCAAAAGCCTAAAAAACTAAATTAGTTTCAAACACTAAGAATTTGTTAAAATTACGCGAAAAAAGCGAAAAATGATTAGTGATTAGCTCATCGATTGCGAGTAATATTAACTATTTAAAAGAGGCGTCTCAATATGCAAACTGGTCGCGACAACCTGGCTACATAACGTAGGAATAGTTGCTGGGTGGTGAGAAGGTAAAAACATGACATAAATCAGTTAATTAATTCGATTAAAATAAAATAAAAAAATTCAATAATTTGCAAATTCGACCTTTGCTAGCATTATCGACTGTTTTATCGGCATCTCTAAATTTTTTTTACATTTTTACTTCGTTAGGTAGCTGATTAAATGTAGATAGTTTCCTTGTAATTTAGTAAAATTTTGAGGTAACTGGTGTTAAAGTACATTTATGTAAATGATTTTAGAAAATGGTTAATAAACTTCTTCCTTTAACTCAAACTCAAAGCATTTACTTCAATTAAACCAATTACAGGCATTTTTGAATTGTCAAGAAGTCACAAGTAACTTTTAACTATTTGATGTTTTAGAACAACCTGTTACATAGAAAGATTTGTTAAAGTAACTATTAGGTATCCAATGGAATAGCAATGAAGGCCATTCAATTCGAGAGTTAAGAAAAAAGTGATATTTAGTGACGAAATTTGGGAAATTTTCAAAAATATATAAAATTTTATTTTTCTCGAATCCTATGAACTTTCACTTAGGCTTTATGGGGTGCTTAATTGTTGCAAATGGGTCACACTATCACGTCCTGGAAGAAATACGTCGAATTACAAGTAACCCTGTATATATAATTATATTATATGTGTGATGATTCTGTCTCGACGTGCTACCGATCCGGTGGAATCAATCCGCCGCGCCGACAGATTATCTCAGTGTTCTCGTCTAGCTAACGGAGAGTACTTGCAGTGTGTGTTTTTTCAATTAGCTGTCTAAATAAGTAAGTACAAAACAGTTTAAGAAATCGGAAGTCCTATTTTTCATCTCTGACGGAAACATTGCAACCAATGACGAGAACCTCGTGAAGGTTTTCTCGCTAGGTTGTCGACATGTGGCATATAGACTCAACGATCAATGTGCCGATACTCATGTGGACACAATGCGTAGCACTGAGCACTGGCGAAAAGGGGGGGGGGTAGTTCAGTGTAGTTCGCCCCAGGCCCCCGATCCTGGACGGCCTCTCAAACTACTTTTTTATCAAACCCCAAAGAAAACCAAAATTTGTTTAGTAAATAAAAGGCAGTTTATATTTGGCCCCCCCCTACGCATGCTAAATATAACGTAAGGTGCTGAAATTTTCGACCTCGCTCCGCTCGCTCTTGCATACTATTTTTTTTTTTCAGCTTTTTTGCTTGAGTCGGCAACGTAACTCATATTTATGTACTAATAGTCAAAAGAAAATCTTACTTATCCGGGGAGGTGGGCTAAAATTTTTGAGCTCCCTCGGCTCGCTCTTGCATCCTTTTTCAAGCTTTTCTATATAGGTTGATAAAGTAATTCCTATGTCTCTATAAATGCAATGTACAAACGAAAATTTAAACTGTAAGGGTGCAAAAAATTTCGCTTTATTCGTCTGAAGCTCTAGCTCTTTTTTGTCGACTAAGTACCTATCTCTTCTATTTCTGTATCAATAGTCAAAGTAAAACTTAACCTTTTCGTGTTACGGCCGTGTGTACGATGGGATAATCAATGATTTCTTTATTGGCTTAGCTATAGGAAACAATGAACCCCAAGATAAGATAAGATTAGAATACCTGTATTTCAGGTGTCAAATTTTACAAGTCTTATGCGAAAAAGTTATGGAAGTTAAATTACTTGTTTTCCGTTTTAAGTGAGGAATGTGTGAACGTGTGAATGAACACTAAATTTAATATACCTATTATTAAAAAGCGAGTCATTGCTATAAGTCGATTTTCATGTTCAACAAATACTGCCGAATCGAAAGTTTCGACCCGAACGAGAGGTGTTGTACACCTAACAGTAAGCTTTTCGATGCATCCAGCCCTGTGCCTCTATATGTGATGTTTAGGGTATTTTTTGTAGAAGATTTTCTTATTTTCTTTACCTTATTGTATAAAAACGTGAGCAAGACGCTTGTTGTTGCCTAGCAGACGGTGTGTGCAGTGCGAAGGGGTAGGCAAACTTTTGCAATGATGTTGCACTGTAAGATTTTCAACGCTCAGCTCAGCGCCGAAAGTTGAAAATCCAACAGTGCACTTTAGTTATCTGGGCATTACGGTGTTACATTTTAGGTGTCGCGTAGTGTTAGTGAAATCGGGCGTTGCGTGTTACTTGCACTTAATACTAAGAAGGTACTTTATGGGAAAAAGAAGTAGCTTACCTGAAACCTCTCCAACACTGGGAGCCATTTGTTCTCTATAACTTTTCTTACTATTTTGGAGTTGTCACGAGAGCAAGTTATTTTGAAGACTGACGGCCCCGGCCAAGGGATCAGTGTGAGGAAGAGTAAGGCCAGGACCTGTGAACAAAACAATTGCAATTAATTACTCAAGCGTGGACTAATAAGACACAAATTGTCTATGTTGTGGGTCTTGCGTCGCTTTTATCAAATTATACACCATGTTTTAATGATGTACTGCTGAAACAGAATCATCATCATCTGCCTAGCCTTTTCCCAACTATTTTGGGGTCGGCTTCCAGTCTAACCGGATGCAGCTGAATACCAGTATTTTACATGGAGCGACTGCCTATCTGACCTCCACTACCCACTTACTGGGTAATACGATACCCCTTGGT
Source organism: Gortyna flavago (assembly GCA_963669345.1). NCBI lineage: Eukaryota > Metazoa > Arthropoda > Insecta > Lepidoptera > Noctuidae > Gortyna > Gortyna flavago. The sequence continues at coordinate 6,241,774 of OY770128.1, read as the reverse complement.
AAGACTGGCATTCGTGGATCCTTGACAGTCATTACGGGTCGTCAGAAGCCCGAAAGTGTGACAACTAGTCTTACTGCTGAAACAGAATATAACCTGATTATTGTTAGGCTAGGTTAGGTTACCACGGGACAGTTTTCTTGCAGAAAATAAAAACGGTTTAATAACAATGCAATTTCTGCGGTTGTAAAGCAACGCATGGGGGCAACATATAATTTTTCACACAATAAGTGTGCTCCCATATTGCCATTAATGGTATTCTAAACGAGCACCCCTATACCTGTAAAATTAGGTCAGGTATACCTCAATTTTGGAATCATCTCCCTTTTTTTCTTTCTGTAAAACAATGTTTAATGATCACATACGGGGTTTGTAAAACGGATTGTACCAAACGTTCATGACTGTTCCTGAATTCTTAATTTCACCCTGAAATTCTAAGAATCACTTTTAGTATAAAACTCATTTGACACTTCACAAATTAATATTTCTCTTTATTAACACTCACGGAAACACATCATGATACATTTTTGCTGAATATACACGATACCCGCAGAACTTTAGAATCACAATGAGAATTAAGGTTATGCTTGTGTTATTTAACTATCGATTTTCGAGCATCGGAGTTAACCTTATCCCCAAAGAAACGAAGCCTTACCTCGAGGGAGAACGAAGTGGTCCTCATTCATATCTCTTATACGGCAGATGGTCAAGGAAACTGTTTACATTAATCGTGAAATGTGCTAGTTTATGTCACAAATTACAGGAGCCTCTACATGCGCTGCCATCACCGGTTCTTCCGCGCATGCGTACTGATCGCCCGGTCTCCCCTCTCGATAAAACTTGAAATTCTAATTACTACGACCTTAAAAAAGTTGGTGTTTATTTATTGTTATTTGATGAACTTGTATTTGTAATTTTCGATGCATTTCAGTTACCTAAGAGATGGTTCGAGTTAAAATTGTATAATAGTATTATGATTGATGAAAAAGTATTTAGAATATAACTAATATGATTGCAGAATATGCAGCGAATGTCGTGTAATAAAAATCAAAAATCAATATACCTCCTGAACCTAAACACTGCAGAAATCGTAGCCAGACTCCCTCGTGACAAACGTGCTCGTAGTCTGTAGTCCGTAGCCCGCTACGAGACCCGTAGTCCTATTTTCGTAGCATGCTACGACTGTTTACTACATGCGGTTACAACTTTATTTTCAAAAGGCCGTTTTTAGGGTACCGTACCTCAAAAAAACTGAAACTCTTATTGGATCGCCTGTCTGTCTGTCAGTCTGTCAAGACTCTTTTTCTCAGGAACGTGTGGAGTTCATCAGGGATCAAGTTGAACTTAATATGAGATACGTACGAGTAGGTCTACGGTCCGACGGTACGGTACGGTGAGGGGCTTGTGGCTAAGTAATAAAAGCCGCACGGATCGATCGATCACTTGCCGCGGTTTGAATGTGGATGGGTGACCATCTTTACAGACCAAGACCCCTCCGTGCCTCGGAAAGCACGTTAAACCTTTCGTTGGTCCCGTAACGACTATCAAAGATCCACGAATGACAGATTCGTGGATCTTTGATAGTCGTTACGGGTCGTTAGAAGCCCGAAAGTCTGACAACTAGTCTTACCAAGGGGTTTCGTATTACCCAGCAACTAGGTTGTGGAGGTCAGTCAGGCAGTCGCTCCATGTAAAATACTGGCAGGTACTCAGCTGCATCCGGTTAGACTGGAAGCCGACCCCAACTTAGTAGGGAAAAGGCTAGGTAGATGATGACGTAGGTCTACGGTCCCTTGGAACTCAAAAAAAATCAAGCATCTAAGTCAACGCAATAAAAAAATACGGCCATTTAGGTATGCGACATATTTTGATATAGCACCTACTCGGATATAGTCAAAGGTACAATCAAATATGAATGTTTGTAAAACATCAAGAAAAGTGTTACATTGACGGTTTTAGTTTGGGAATATACTAAGGTATAGGGAGGGTACTTCTCGTTGACATAAAATCATGAAATTTGGCAAGAAGCAAGGTGTCACAGCACAAGTAAAGGAAAAAGTCGAAAAATCGGTCGGTCTTTCAATAAGTTTGGAATTGATTTTTTTTGTGGCGATGACAAACTGACATTTGCAGTTGGAGAATTGACCATATATCAATTGGGAGAACATGTTTTTCAAATTCATCCTACCTACCTCATAACTACGGAACCATTCATTGTGCGTGGCCCGACACGCACTTTTTATATCACGTTTTTTCCTTTTATTAAAGTTTAATTGAGTGATAATTATTGACGGTATAACTGTTAACTATTTTAAGCTTTAATCTCTGCTGTCCCGTCCCGTTTGCCCCTAAGAATTCATTTACACTAAACACGATAATGTAGAACTAGATGGTACCATCTACGGATAGAAGAAACGCGTGTACAACTAATTGATTCGAAACGTCTTCAGCTTAGATAATTTATGACTTCTACTCATTCGTACAGATAATTAAACGTGATATAGCAATCTACATCACCTTACTTTTTAACAACGCACGTAGGAATGATCAACTGTCCTTGACTTGACTATTAACTTCTGACTACGCCGTTGTGTCTTGTACCTATTTCTTATAATATACAGGTTGGATAGTTGCACATGTCCCAAAATCAATCAATATCAGCACTGCACCCACTGGGGTGCTTGATTGATACCCATCCACAGACCAACCGCGGCAAGCGTAGCTTAACCTGACCGATCGACCTGTGCGGCTGTTAATATTTAGCCACGGGAACCTCTCGAAGGTAAATAATATGACTAGAAAATACAAATTTAACGAGATTGTAATTTTTTTTATTTAGTGTACATTTCATGGATTTATATAATTTGTGTGACATGGCCCTTAAGAAATGTATTTAATTACTTGACTTATATTCTAAAATACATGACTCTGATTGTTTTGTTTGTATTATAAAATAGTGCTATTCTTTATTATCTGAATTTTATCATTGGAACTATTTAATTTTTACTATATAATATTGTTATGAATGGTAATATCTATACCTATACAAATTTTATGTTGATGCATGTACCCACTTAAATCTAATAAGCATGAATTTGTTTGTGAAGATTAAATAAAAACATAACACCTAAGTAAAATTTGCATGCCAGTACGGTAGATCACGGAGAACGTCATTGTATGTCAACACCACTGTATAACCTTGATTAGCAAAGAAATGATTTGATTTGATTTATAAAAACATCCATCCCGTTTACTCGTGGAACCGCACGGCAACCTTAAGATAACAAGGTCATAAAAAAAAATATCCAGATATAGTAGGTGCGTTGTGTGTTACAAAAATGTACAAATGAGTACTATTTGAATCATGCTCCACCATCATACTAAGTGAAAGTAGATTAGACGCTTTTCGTGTGCTCGAAGGGCTTATCAGTACAAAAACTGCTTCGTTTAAATAACAAACTTTTGTTGCTGGCGCTGTATTTTTGCGATGCAATCAATAGCACGCAAGAGTGTTTTGTGTTAATTTTAGAAGCGGTCGTATGCGACTGTTACTATTGTGCATACTAACAGGCCATTATAATTGCAATTAACAGGTTTTTGTTTGATAACAGTCGTAAAGCCGCCGCCGCCGAGCAGTGCCACTGCCGTGCACGCCGACACCTCTTCACTTTACAAGAGAATTGCCCTTACATAATAATACAGGTTAGTAAGTGATAACCGTCAATCTGTGGAGTTACTTATCACAAAAAAAAAATAACACACAACTAATAAATACACACTTATACACAATAGCACATAAAATTTGTTTTAGTAGGTTTTTATAAATTTTATTATTTACTTTATCCTTTTCATGGATTCTAATTTTGTAAATGTGAGGACTTTGTAGGCCTTTTAGACTTTAGATCTGTATATGGTTTTTTATATTATCAAGTACCTGGTACTTGTTGACAGGCCTATGCAGTCCTCCCATAGCTATTGTAACTTGAAAACATTGTAAAAACGCAAATATTTTTAAAAGAGTAACCGTGGAGTTTCTTGCCGGTTCTTCTCCATAGGAAACGACCAATTGGAACCGTGCACCTAGCTTCTGACGTTTCATAAGTGCCCATGTAGGTTTATGTGAAATAAAATATTTTGATTTTGATTTTTGAATAAAAATCACCATGATTTGGTGATTTTTAGGGTTCCGTACCTTAAAAGGAAAAACGGAACCCTTATAATATCACTTCGTTGTCCGTCTGTCTGTCCGTCAGTCAAGACCCTTTTTCTCAGGAACGCGTGGAGTCATCAAGTTGAAATTAATATCAAATACTCAGGGCTGCAAATATCCCTATGGTTGTTTGAGTAGGCATGCCTACTTAAGGGTCATAAATTGCGAAGATCGGACGTCATAGTATTACGCGTGCGTGAGACGTACCTACGTATTTTGCGCGCCACGCTATGGGCCTTAGACGCCTGAAAATAAACGATTTTTATTTTATTTTTTTAATTTTGTCGAACAAGTAAAGACCAATGACAATGTGTGAATAGTACAGGAGCCGAGTAGGCCGTCTGACGACTGCCTACTGCCGCGTGTGTTTGTAAGAAGATTTTGTTTTTTGTTAGGTATGTTAATTTAGTGAGTTTCTCAATTGTGGGGCACACACACTAAAATGTAATTGAAAGGCTTATGATAGGTGATTTATCGAGGTAGGCACTGTTTATATGCCTTTATGCAATGCACGCCACTGTCGTAGGTGCACTACAGCTAAACTGGAGAAAAAAGGCTTATTATCCATCCATTTTAATCCAACTAATCAATACCAATTAATCATGTTTTATATTAGATCTAATTTAATCACAAGCTAGTATTTGGAGCTACTAAACTAAAGGCGTTATTACAAAGAGGTTTAAAAATATAAACATGACGTTGGTGTAGAAATGTTTTTTCATAATCCCTACCGTTACAACGTTTTTCAACAATTTCAAATGTTATTTAAACATTGTATAGTGTTCCCACCACACGATCGGAAAAGAAATCTGGCAACGATGTTTTAAAAAGTTTTCGAATAGCAATAGCGATCTCGACAGATCGCTATGTAATTAAGTTCCAATACTTGGAAGACTGACTTTGTGCGCCATCCCGCATGGAGCTCTGTTCCTTGAAAATGAAGACATTGCTCTTTTTGATTCGTTTGAAAGCCGATATATCAATGAAAATTTCACTATCAAAACTGAGGGCTGTGTTATTCCAGCAGTCAATTTCCAGTATTTCTCGATAAACAAATTATTTGAACCCAAAAAGCGAACAATTTATGTAAAAATTATAACAATCGCTTGTTAGGAAGCAACAGAACCCAGCACATATGGATTATAAACAGTAATTATAAACGTTATTAAATTAATAACAAATCAAACCTTGATTGTTGTTATCAATCCTTTCACCGACCACTATCATTTCGAAAAATACCTCGGAACATGATTGACAATAGAATTCAGTATCTGGATTGCATATTCTTTCATAATTTCATAGAAGTTCGTTTCGAGTTCGTGAAAGCAGTGCGATTCTGTAACCATCTCACCGTGATAACTCAAGGTGAAGTGAGCTTAAAGTGAGCTGTCATTAGTATCAATCCATATTAGCATCAGCCGGTCGATTCTGTTAGAATCTCACCGTGAGAAGTTAGGTGAAGTGAGCTCTCATTCCATCTAATGCTGGGGATTTACACTAATGACAGCTAACTTTAAGCTCACTTCACCTAACTTCTCACGCTGTTCCTATGAGAGCAGTGGTGGCCCAGTGGTAATGGCCGCGACTTACAAGTTGTAGGTCGTAGGTTCGATCCCGGACAGGCGCTTTACTTTGTGTAAATTATTTCATCACCACAGCTCTCAAAACGGTGAAGCAAAACATCGTGAGGAAGCCGGCATGTCCTAGAACCAAAAATTCGAAGACATGTGACATCTACCAACCCGCACTGGGCCCGCGTGGTGGATTATAGCGCATCTCCCTCTCGAAGAGAGGAGGCCTGTGTCCCGGCAGTGGGAACACTATAAGCTGATTATGTTCCTATGGTAACCGAGATATACAAATTCTAATTCTAATTTATTTATTTGTACACATAGGTGTAAAGTACATGATGGATAATAAAACATGAACAATATTTCGTATTTATACCGAGAAAGCCATTTACTTTATTAAGAGATCATCCGTTTATGACGCCTGCTAACCAATCAGTGTACAACATAATTATAATGGGAATAGGATCTATATCAAGGCAAAACTTTTATCGAACCATGCCCAATACTGTAGCTTTACTAAAAAAATTCAACGCCATAGAATTAAAGGGCTACAACACAGTAGCAGCTAGTTGGCACGCATAGCTCCGAACTGAGAACCACTTGTTGGACGAAAACATGGTCTACGTTGGACAGCTGCCCTTTTATTTGGGAAAGGTTTAATGACGTGGGATATTACACGGCATTAGTGAAAGATACTTCCAGAATTAGAGGAAAATTTGGTTTTAGAGGTAAACCTACAGATTACTATCTACACCCATTTATTTATGAGTCTGAAACATTGGCCAAACAACAACAAAAAAAATCAATAACACGTATGGGAGACAAATATTATTTTGAAGTTCTACTGAATTATGTTCAAGACATCACTACAATTCTGACAAAATCTACATTGAACGGCGTTTTCTGGGAACAATCGAGGAATCATGACAATTTAAATAATCCTGTTAAGATGGATAAAGCATATGTTAGATTAGTAAACAATATGTAAGCAATATGGAATCCACTGGTTATTTAAATGACACAATATTGATCTTTATTAGTGATATATGTTATTGGAGATTTTGCCTTAACCAAACAATGTCGGATAGAACAGAGACTTTACTTACCTTACTCTTCATTTTGATGCCACCTTCATTTCGGAAACAATATAGATTAGCTTACTGAAGGTGAATGTGGGACGCTCACAACCTCCTTTGACGTGCATAAAACATTAATAGATCTTATTGAAATGACTGACTTATCTAAGAAAAATATATTTAAAAAAAGTACAGAATTATATACGCATGATAGAGGTATCAGCCTATTCCTAGAAATTCCCAGAAACAGATCCTGTGAAATGGCTGGCATAAGGAATACATGGTGCGCTTGCTATAATGATGTGACACTCCCATCTAGTAGCGCAATACTTGCAGATGCTGTTTAATTTATAATCAATCAAGTAAATGAGACGTTAAAGACCTATCCTGAATGCCTTAAACTCATAGTAGATGATATTATTATGGCAAAGGTAATGGTGTCAGCAGACGAAAGAAGCACTGAATGACGTGACTTTAATATAGTAGTAAGTATGGCGCCTGAAGGCGGGATTTATGACACAACGATGCGGTATTACAAAAAAAATTGGACCATTGTCGATCACAAACGTCTGAATTGCCTAAATTTTGGGAGTTTATGTGTCGAAGATCCTCATATAAAAATATTTTGTTATTGTAAAAAAGTCCTGTTTAATAAATGCTTCCTCAATGTATATTTTATAACCTGACATACAAGACCAAAAGATTCATATAAAGGACGTCGTCGATAGTTTTTATTAGTTTCCTTTTTTTTTAATCCTACTTTACCTACATTAGGACTATGGCCATACACCCTCTCACAGAGAGGAGGCCTGTGTCGGAAGCAGTGGGAATATTATAGGCTGATTATGCAGTATCTAATTGTAGTTATCATCTAGGGAGTTATTTTGGCGTTTGGACTTTTTGAGTTGGTTGCGTGACCCTTAAAATGCTACTAAATGGAATTTCCATTTTACATTTATAGTAAATGGTTGAAAGCGAAATATGTAACTAAACTTTGAGGATGCACGTACGAAACCAGGAGGCGAGGCTTAATTGTGGTTTCAAACTTGCTAGTTTCGTGTTCACACCCTGAAGCTTGAGTAGACGGGTGGAAGTAGGAAACACTGTAAAATGCTTTAGCATGATCCAAAACTATGGTGAGAATCATATGAACGGTTTTTTTTTCAGGTATTAAATAATATACACCCGTATATTATTTAATACCTGAAAAAAAAACCAAAGGCTTTCGGATGCCTTTTGGCGCATTTACTATTAATCATTACCATATTATTTTTTATGATTCCATACCTAAAGGATACTAACGGGCCAACGGGGAACCTATTATACTAAGGGTCCGCTGCCCGTCTGTCTATCACAGGGCTCTATCTTTTGAACCGTAATAGGTAGACATTAGAAATTCACAGTTTACTACTATGGCCGCTGTAACAATAATTAATAATTAAAATAAAACAAAGTTAAAGATTAAAGGAACAAGAAACGTGTTTTTTTCGGCGTTTTTGTTAGATATTGTAGGGTGGTACGGAACCCTTCATGTGCGAGGCCGACTCACATTGAGCCGTTTTTTATTTCCTTTACACTTGTCATTTAGATGTCACTTGTGATTTAGATGTGATGTCTTAGGAGCTAGCGCAGATTTATTAATTACGTCCATCAAATATTAGTCAAATATTAATCAGCGAATGTTCGCGTTCCAGAGAGTTCTCGACCCGATGTAGTTAGGAATGACGCGCTCTGGCCGCGTTTTTTTATGGGTTTGAATTCTTGAAAATAATAGCAGAAACAAAAAACAACCGACTTCCAAAAAAAACTACAAAGTGATAAATAACTTTTATTTCGGAAGTCGGTGTCGTTGGTTCTGCATTTTCGTTTATTGACACCGACTTCCAAAATAAAAGTTATTTATCACTTTGTAGTTTTTTTTGGAAGTCGGTTGTTTTTTTTTTTGTAAAAAAGTTTTTATTTTTCACTTTTTAGTGAGAGAGTTTGTAATTTATCTAAGTTACAATAGCCTAACGTCAACTGCTCATCACCTTTTAAAAAATATTGCTTTCCCCATGCTGGGACCTTAATTTTTGAGGAGTTCTCCTGGTAAGAACCTGAAGAACTCCACTCCACCACCACACGCATTGTGACGAGCATAAATTGCTTAGCAACCATATTTTAAAGTAATCGAATCGCAACCCGTGAAATATTTATCATTGATTAGTTCCGATGGCCGTCTGTAGCCTTCATCATCAGCTCCACTTTACCAAATGATGATTTCCGAGAGCAAATGCTCAAGTTACTCTAAAAAATATCCAAATCGCTATAGGTTTGCCAATAAAATTTGAGGGTTTCCCTCGATTTCCATGGGATCCTCTCATCAGATTCCAACTTGCTGACAATGGGACCACCTTGGGAGTATACCCTTTCAAACAAAAAAATAATTTTCGAAATCGATCCACAAATGACGGAGAAATCGGTGAACATACAAAAAAAAAAAAAAAACATACATAAAGTCGAACATATAACCTCCTCCTTTTTGGAAGTCGGTTAAAAAAGGAAAAGTGTTTTGTTTCATTAAGCATCTTTTATAAATAAATGAAGTTGAAAAAAAAATCACATTTTATTTAATATGTGTGTACTAATTTTAAAAGACTATTTTAGCTATTCTCGCCTGAAACACAGTAGGTATACCTAGTCCTGAACTAGGTATACCTACTGTGTTCATGTAAGTCTTAGGAATTTAATTTACATTTAAGCAACACTGTACCTCATGCCTTATAATTTTTGAATAAATACACACATCAAAAGTGTCTAGGGATCAAGCATTTTTATGCGGATTTCTTGAGATTGAGATGTGGCTTTGTAATAAATGTATGATTTTATAAATTTATATGGATCCTTTTTGGTGCATTTCATAATTTGAATCAGGAACTGTGAATCAAATTCGAGTAAAAGATGAAAATCAGCTGTCAATATTTTCCCTATAAAAACATACAACGCATTGAAGACATTATTAGTGCTACTGTTTCCCTACTACTGATTAAAACCAACGTTATTATGGAGCGGCGACGTCATTTAAGCAGGGAAGAAATGCTCAGAGCCGTGGGAATGATAGAAGCTGGTTCCCGGCAACGTACTGTGGCTTTAGCTCTGAATACAAGTCAGAGTGTTATCAGTCGACTTTGGACACGTTACCGAAGCACTGGTACCGTGGCTGAGCGCCATGGAGGACGGTATCGCTGCACCACACGGAGACAAGACCGATACATTCAAATCTTAACTCGAAGAGCTCCAACAATAACCGCCATGATGTTAGCCGTGAGGCTTCATCACTCTTCAGGGAACTTAATTAGCGACCAAACAGTCAGAAACCGCTTGCATGAAGTGAACCTTCATTCCCGAAGACCGCTACGGGTACCACCTATAGCAATGCACAATCGTAGGATTCGATATCAATGGGCTCTTGAACACAGAAATTGGGCAGAAGAACAATGGCGTTTCGTGTGCTTTTCTGATGAGTCTCGTTTTGGTATGAGACCGGATACAAGACGTATACGACACTGGAGAACCACTGGACGCCAACAGCGATTAAAATCCTGCCAGGAAGTCCATCCTTATAGTGGTGGAACCATCATGGTATGGGCGGGTATTTGGATCGGCGGAAGAACTGAGTTGATTTGGATCAGAGGCAACCTCAACGCTCAAATTTATGCTGAGAGGATTGTATCAGACGTCATCGTTCCTCTACAAGTGCAAATCGGTCCCTTATTTCAGTTAATGCATGATAATGCACGACCGCACACCGCAAGAGTTGTAAGACAGACTCTCGCCGCAGCTAACATCAATGTCCTGCCCTGGCCTGCTCAGTCGCCAGACTTGAACCCGATTGAGCATGCATGGGATATGCTACAGAGAAGAGCTCTGCCGAATATGGAGGGTATCCAGTCGCAAGAAGACCTTTTTTTGTTGTTGCAACGAACATGGGCGGCCATTCCACAGCGTGATTTGGATGAACTCATTTTGAGTATGCCAAACCGATGTTCTTGTGTTGTTAGTGTTCGCGGTAGAAACACGGATTATTAATTGTTTAAGTTACCCAATAAAATTTTAAAGAAAACTGTTATTTCAGTCTTTTTTTCGAACTTTTGTGTTAGTGGTTCAAATGTCAAAAATCCCTTTATTAGGAAAATGGCAAATTTCTGTATTAATGCAGGTGACTTGTTTTATCGTTACTGTGACAAACGAAAACACTTTATTTGATGAATCCTTAAAGAAAATTTTAATTAATATCAATCAGGAGAAAAGTTATTGCAAAAATATATGTTGATCCCTAGACACTTTTGATGTGTGTATATTATTATTATTCATTTATTTGTCTACTAACATAACTAATTACATTTTTAAATATTTCTTAAAATATAAAATATGTATAAAAAACATTTAAAGATATAAAAAAATAGTGATCCACCGACGTCGGCAACAGGGTCCAAGCTACCGGTGGTTAGGGCTCCAGAGACAGGAACCTCCTCACAATGCGAGCCGTGTCGAGGAGTATTGCCTTTTCAATCAGGCTCTTGATCCAACCGCCTAACGAGAGCCTCGGTAGATGCTGATCGAGCCGATGCCGTCGATGCCGGCCGTCGCTCGTTCGATGGTCGGGAGCGCCGCGTCGTGGGACGCGGAGATCTCCTTCTGTGAAACCGTCATTTCACAGAAGGAGGTTGCTAAAACGTTGAGGGAGGTCGAGACCACTCTCCCGACCCGCAGGAGACGTACCGGGCGTCGCCGGAGGGCGGACATCTATGAGAATTTTCCACCCTGGAACAAAAAAAAAAATGGCTTTCGACCATCAGGCCTTTGGCTGATACGACCGACAATCGGCACAATGATAGCCGAGCTCACATTCCACATATCAACAACCTCGTGTGCTAAGTCGAGATATTTAATTCGTTTCTCTTTCTCAGCTTTCACGAGGTTCCCGTCATGTGAAATGGTAACATCGACAATCAATTATTATTATAGTTCTCTTTTAATGTACCTACACATGAGTAGCGCCATAGCGAGTGCTGCTGGACGTGGAGTGTGCTGTCAAGAGTCGCAAAGCTCATGGCGCCTGAGGGCGCATGCGCGCAGCCTCCGCCCCGACCCCTCTATTCCATCTCCCTGTGCGATACTCGGCTAGCTAGTGCTATCTTGCTTGCATGTTTCATAAGGCGACCATTAGTACGAACTTCATACTGAGATATTTTCAGTCAGTATTGAATCCGGGCACAACATCCCCCGGGCGTCTAGACTGCTCCCGTACACGCGGCCGCTGCACATCTCAATCACATTATAATGAAACATGTACTTACATACACAGGCCCCGCTGACGCTTAATGTCAAAACCATTGATATATCAATGATCAAAATACATTCGATTCAATCAGTGTGAACGTAAATATTGTTTTAAATTAAAAATGACCAAGCAATTACACTTCTTGTGTTGTTGTAACTTCAGTTTCCGATGTTTTTGTCACTTCGTGTTTATCCAACGTTAAGTCAACTTCTTCAAAGGTGAGTGAATTATTTCTATTCAACCGAAATTGGTTCAGTAATGTTGTGTAATGTTATTTAGATGATATTTTAATAGGTAGGCACCTACCATCCATTCCTTAAATAAACTTGTGCGAAACTCATACCATTCCTGTATATGTGTTGACAAAAATAAGAAAGCTAATGTAATCAATGCAAGAGCAAGATACACGTTTAAAAGTCTAAAAACTAATTCACAACAAAGACTGTAGGTACCTGCACTTAGATATTAACTTAGTGAAATAAATATCGAAGTATAAAATATTTAAAACAAAACTCCGTAAAAAAAATTTGTTTAAAAATCTGTAACCCGACTACGGAAAAGTAGACATACTAGTAGACCTGCTTGTTTGCCTAGTTATCTACTTACTATAAGGCCTTGCTTTGGAAAACTTGCCTTACTAAGTTTATTAATGTTTTTTACTAATTTTAATATATTATGGGCTGATTTTTCAATCGACAGATATTTTTTATTCGTAGAATAAAATTGACGTCTGACAGATTTAGTATGGAAGAAGTTTTAATTGAGAAATAGTTTTGTATTTTTGACAGTTCTTCAATACAAAATCTGTCAGCCGTCAATTTTATTCTACGAATAAAAATTATCTGTCGATTGAAAAATCTGCTCTTAGGACTGATGAAAAAAAAAACTTTTAACCGTGGAATAAAATTGACGTCTGACAGTTCCAGTATGGAAAAACTGTCAAAAATTCTAAATTTATTCTCAATATATTACTTATTTTAGTTATAAAAGTTTGGTGAAATTCGCCTGAATGTTTTTTTTTCTTGCCGGCTCTGTCCCACTGCTAGGCAAAGGTCTCCCCCATACTATTCCATTAATTTTTGTCTACTGCCTTTTCCTTTGACTGACAACAAGTTAAAAAAAAAAAAAAATTTTTGGTGTTCCGTACATACTTTAAAAAGTAAAACATTACATACCAGTTAGTTACCTACAAGTTGTAATTGAAATAACTCTTAACCCGAAACAAGTTACTGAACTCGTCAATATGAAATCAAACGAAACTCGTCATTACGAAAACTGCTGTTGCATACATTTTCCCCTTTATTCATAAGCGTTAGATACTTATGTTAAGTAACGATTAGTGACTGTTTATTAACCATATCTATTATCTACATTTTTAACGTCACCTAACTTTAATCATCGTTTACCCTTTGACAAAATGTATGCAACAGCATTTTTTTTACATAAGTTTATATTTACTTATGTAAATGTATGTACAAGCTTATGTAAATGTATGGAAAAGTTTTTATTTATCAGGATTTCATGGTTTGTCCCATTAGTAAAATTTGTTCATAATATAATGACCTACCTACCTACTGGTGTGTTTACAAACGCTTCTCCATGCCAACACTTGCTACGGGGTTGTGGTAAAGAAGCTTTTGGGCAGACAAGTTGTAAATACAAGCTACGTATGCTTCTGCTGTGTTGAGGTGAAGAAGGATGCGTTTTAAACAAAACGCATCCTTCTTCACCTCAACATGTACGCGAATGTGATTACAAAAACTTCTTCAAGTGTTAGCGTCACTTGCGCGGTTGTTGAGCTAAAGAAAGTTTTGGATAGACTAATTGTATGTACGAGCTGTTTAGGTTATTTTTTTGAATGAAATTTTTTTATTTCAGAATGGCCCAGTTGTTGAAGGGCAGCGGTAGGCTGCACTCGGTCCCGGTGCGGTTAAGATATCTCTTCCTACTCGCAATGGTGTTTGGCAGCAGTTTCATTATTATTTCCATCACCAATCGCACCGAGATATTTCTCGTCAACAATGAACAACCCATTTCGCGCTTAGATTTTCACCAACACGAAATTGAGCCTGAAGCAAGTTTCACAATCAAAACAGAAGGTTGTACGATACCTAGCTTGATAGCCTTAGACGAAACTATGAAACAGTTCAATCAACCTCCAACAAAGTTAAAAAGTTGTCCCAATTCTAACTATTCTCTTCTAAAACGTAATGAAACACATATTTGGGTCGATCCTGAACTTTTACAGTATTATAATGTTCTTAAAGATGAATATATCTCGTGTTGTTACAAATCATTTTACAGACCGAAGTCGATCAAAAATGTGTATTCGGAGCATGTAGATGACAGAGTTGAATACGAAGATTGTCAGAATTTCTCTGATAGTATCAGAGTAAAGCATGAATTTGTGATGGTCACTTGCAATTATAATAATAAAAAGATCTACCAACAGTACTTTCTATTTGCACAAAAAAAAACAATCCACAAGCCGATAAAGAAATCTAACGAAACATCTTACAATGTGATTGTGATGGGTATTGACGCCATTTCAAGATTAAATTTTCATAGAACCATGCCAAAAACTGTGGCTTACCTTAAAGAGAAAGGTGCTATTGAATTACTAGGTTACAACAAAGTGGGTGACAATACTTTTCCTAACTTAACTCCTATGCTGCTCGGCATCAAAGATACCGACTTGAAGAGAACTTGTTGGCCGCGTTATGATGCCAATTTTGACAACTGTCCATTTATCTGGCAGTGGTTTAAAGAAGCTGGATTTTATACAGCTCTGGGTGAAGATAGTGCAAAATTGGGTACTTTTAATTTTGCAAAATACGGATTTATCAAAACACCAACTGATTACTACATTAGGACTTTTATACACGAAGCAGAAGTTAACGTGGGTAATACCAAGGATTTTAATTCATTTATCTGTATGGGCAACAAATACTTTTACAAGGTACTTCTGGACTATATTCAAGATTTAACATCAACTTTACAATCTTCCAAGCTGTTTGGTTTTTTTTGGGAGGTGTCAATGAGTCACGATTACTTAACGTACCCGATGGTTATGGACGATAGTTACGAAAGATTTTTGAAAAGACTTGATAGTAGTAACTATTTCGATAAAACTATTCTAATACTATTAAGTGATCATGGAATAAGGTGGGGTGCAATAAGATATACTAAACAAGGCCGGTTAGAAGAACGTCTGCCTTTTGTCCATATATTGCTGCCACCGTCATTTCAAACCAATTACAATTTAGCTTACGATAATTTGCGAGAAAACAGCAGGCGTCTGACAACACCGTACGACATATATGCGACACTATCCGACTTGATCGATTTGGAAGTAATAAATAATAAAAATATAAAACAACGAACGGAAACACATAACACTCAAAGTAGAAGTATGAGTCTGTTTCTGCCAATACCCAGAAATCGAACTTGTAAGATGGCTGGGATCGACGACCACTGGTGTACTTGCCACAAAGGTAAAAAAATATCACCAAAGAGCTTTGACGCTCGTGACGCAGCCGGACAACTAGTGAAGCATGTAAATGAATATTTGAAAGAGCACCGCCAATGTGCAGAGCTGACACTTGCCGAAGTGCTGGACGTCACAGAGATGATGGCGGGGGAGCCGAGAGAGAAGGAGGTGGGGTGGCGCGAGTTCATGGCGGTGGTGCGCACCACGCCAGGCGACGGCGTGTTCGAGGGCACGCTGCGCCAGCGCAACGAGCACTGGCAGCTGGCCGGCACCATCAGCCGCCTCAACCTTTACGGAGACCAGAGCCACTGCGTGCACCACTACCAACTCAAATTGTATTGCTATTGTCGGTAGTTCTAAAAATGTGATCACAATCCAAATCACGTTAAAAAGCTGTGATATTACCAAGAGTTGTTTCTACGAAATGTTAATAGACAGGTAACTTAGCTGTATGAGATCAAATATTTTAGTTACTTGAAAGATATTGATGGAAAAATCCGGGCCCAATGATGCAAAGAATAAGTTTGACTTGGAACGTTATACTTTTTAGACGATTATAGTGGGTACCTTACCTACCTACACTAGATAACTAGAATAATACGAATTAATAGACATTATACGTATCCATCTACATACCTGAGGGGCAATTCTCGTAATTTTAAGAACGTTCACAGTCTGATCTCAGTCTCAATCTGTCAAAAATACCTCTAATTTCCATACATTTTGACAAGTGTTTGACATTTGTTTGTCGCTGAGATGAGACTGCGACTAGATTTTGAACGTTTTAAATTACGAGAATTGGCCTTCTGGTAAGTTATAGATTTTTAAATACTTTGCTTTTAAAAATCTACAACCTTGGATTATTGTAGGACATATCTGATATCTAACAGTAACATATCTCTCTATGAAACATCGGTAAACTTTAATATTTGTGTCATGTTTGTATAATCTTTCGCACACCTTAACGACACGACTCAAAGTAAAGTGTACCTATAATTCGTCAGTATTGTATTTTCACCATGATTTCATAAATCAGAATCTGATTAATAGTTGACAATAAGTTAAAGGTTTGACTGTTTCTATCTTAATGCTTTGTTGGTTTGTGAGTCTGGTAAAAAAGCAAATGTTTTGTAAATCATTAGGGTATATGGTAGATAATAGGCACATTGAACTGCAGTCCTTACAAGAAAAAGTGAGATAAGGATAATTTGGTCACGCATAATGGGACTTGTCGTAGTCGAAAATGTCGATACTGCTGTAAATGTGTATTTATCCTCCATTGCGGGTAGTCAGAATAGCAATTTTCAGCGGGCCTTTCGGTATGCATTTAGCTAAAACGTGTTCGGTGTTTGGAACAACGATGTCGTACTAAATTGGCGTCACTTTGCCGTTTATTATCATCAAAAATATATGTAAAATCTTAAGAGTTAGAAAATCTTGATTATGAGTGATATAGAGGCTTTTGGTGTGCCTTAGCTGTTATCCTGTAGCGCCGGTAATGGCTTCAGTTGCTTAGATCTTAAGCACTGTACCGAGTACGTAATATGCAGCTGCTATATCAAAAAAGAGCTGAGCATTAAACAGTCGCTACTATTGCATTAATATTGATTACCGAGCTCTATCGCTCGAAAGCCTGGAATTAATCTAGAATAGTCTATTATCTACTGCGTCTTTGGTGTAATGGCAGCCGAATGTGAGGTCCTACTAGTCCGTTTTTCAGGGCGAGGAAATGGATATTGTGGACATTTTCAGTATGACGTAGTCCTAGGCTTGTTTTGGAATTGCGACCAGAAAAAATAATTGTAAGAGCCTTTTGTCTTTTTAACCGACTTCCAAAAAGGAGGAGGTTATATGTTCGACTTTATGTGTTTTTTTTTTTTTGTATGTTCACCGATTTCTCCGTCATTTGTGGATCGATTTCGAAAATTATTTTTTTGTTTGAAAGGGTATACTCCCAAGGTGGTCCCATTGTCAGCAAGTTGGAATCTGATGAGAGGATCCCATGGAAATCGAGGGAAACCCTCAAATTTTATTGTCAAACCTATAGCGATTTGGATATTTTTTAGAGTAACTTGAGCATTTGCTCTCGGAAATCATCATTTGGTAAAGTGGAGCTGATGATGAAGGCTACAGACGGCCATCGGAACTAATCAATGATAAATATTTCACGGGTTGCGATTCGATTACTTCAATTTATGCTCGTCACAATGCGTGTGGTGGTGGATTGGAGTTCTTCAGGTTCTTACCAGGAGAACTCTTCAAAAATTAACGTCAAAGCATCGGGAAAAGCAATATTTTGTAAAAGGTGATGAGCAGTTGACGTTAGGCTATTGTAACTTAGATAAATTACAAACTCTCTCACTAAAAAGTGAAAAATAAAAACTTTTTTACAAAAAAAAAAACAACCGACTTCCAAAAAAAACTACAAAGTGATAAATAACTTTTATTTCGGAAGTCGGTGTCAATAAACGAAAATGCAGAACCAACGACACCGACTTCCGAAATAAAAGTTATTTATCACTTTGTAGTTTTTTTTAAGTCGGTTGTTTTTTTTTTTGTCAAAAAGGTTTGTTACTCAATGCAGTTGTGGCACACTGGTTAGAGAATGCTAGTTAAACTTCGTTTTTAATATCCTTATCTCAAATTTTCTTGTTGCTGGTTTATTTTAGGTACCTACTTATAAGTTTATCAGAACAATAAAGCAAGGTGCCAAAGCGAATTTTAGGAAAGGTCGGCTATAGGTTAGGGGAAAATGTGTGGGGAAAAACGCAGCGAAATGCGCTCTTAATGTCATTACTTTCAAGTACTTACTTATGTAGTATATAAAAATGCTCAGAAAGTTCCATACTTGGGTGAAAAACCACGCGGCTGCGGGACTTTCAAAATCAAAAGTCATATTCAAATTAGGCTCAGAATCAGCACTTTTCGAACGTCAAAATTACAGAAGACAGTTCCCAAAAACGCCCGCCGTTCACCACTTCCTAATGCTTTCGCTGGAAAGAAGAAATGGCGCAACAAACTCCCCAGCAGCACAGATAAAAATCTTGCTTCTGTGATATTCTTAGTTGCTACAATAAGTAGAATTACGTGCGCCAAATCCCGCGGCGATTTTCCGCTCAGACTTGCAGCTAGCCTAAAGTAGATTTGAGAATAATCACATATCACAAAGATATAAAATTGTGTTTAATAAAAAGGACATTTATTGTAATTGTAATCAAAGTATAAGTACATGCTGAGATATGCAATAAAAGCTTATGTATTTTAAAACGATAAGGTAACTATAGGTACTGTAATTGTTTACAATATCAAAAATACATATTGTTGTTTATATATCTAGATATACCTAAGACTTAGTATTATCTTCAATTTCTGTAAATATTTTTATGTTATATGGATAATTAAATTGATAAAATAAGAAAAAATGGCAGCTTATTGTTTTCTTTTTTAATAAATTTAAACTTGTTGTTTAAAATGATATCTCCCTATTCCGGATATGTGCTCAATGTAGCTAGTCAAATAGCACACCTCTAGTTAAGTACTACGTATGTGTAAGTAACCAGAGAAACAAACATCACTTTGGTGTAATAATTAGTTAAGTCATTGTACACAAAGAAATCTTTAGAGAAGAGAGTTGTCGATAGATGTCATTCAATCATCCCATCGACATCCATCGACAACTGTCAACAGTAGACGACTGCCAATTGTTGTTGTTGTTGTTGTTGTCGACTGTCAATTTGGTGTGAGGAGCTGAGGTCTACGTGAAGATAGCCTGACCAATCTTCACGTAGACCTCAGCTCCTCACACCAAATTACTTGCTGAATGTAGACAACGGGAAACTATGTAGAACTTAAATTGTTGACAACGTTTTCTACGCATTTTAGCGTCATACCACAGTAAAATTATGAATCCTGCGCCTTATTAGCGTAACACACAATCAATCACAACATAAACCATTTTGAAGGATCAAACCCATTGCTTACATGTCTGTTCAACAATGTAAATAACGCAATGAATGTTGTTGAACTGTCAAGATGAAAGAAATTGCTACTGATAGCAACAACAGAAGAATACAAGTACAGTCACGGGCATCCCAGGTCAGGAAGCAAGTGGGATGTCGCATATTTTTGCAATAAGAGCGGCACTCATTCACTCATTGCTCTTAGAAGAGAACGGTTTGAAAAATTACCCCTCAGATATTTATGCTGCTAGTGGGATGTAATTTTTTTAGCAATATGAGTGGCATTGATTGCGATTAAAGAAGAAAACGGCTGCTTGCTGCCAAAGTGATGTCAGATATTTTTGATCACAAAGAGGTATCTCATTCTTTTGAACTGAACTTAGTAGTCAGATATTTAGAAAGCAAGACATGTTCAATATGTGCAATGCATTCTGAGAGGTGGTACATCATTTTGAAGCCTTTTTGAAGATGTGGCGTCCTATAATATATTTTGGCATTAGATAGTTTTGGTGTTTTTTCTATGTGCCTTCTACTGCTACTTATTTGTATATGCCTTCCACATATGATCCCATGTATTTTCTGTCCTTCTTAAGTACAGAAATTTAATTCATAAAATGAACAGACTACATAACATCCGACTCCCTATCTCGACTGGCTGAACGTTCTAATGTACATGATATTATTGCCGAACTGTCTATAGTAAAATATCTATGCTCGTGACTGTACGTATATACTTGGTACTATGTAGGTACTTGGTGCTATGTGCGAGTCGCACGTTTCATAGACCGTGATATGGGCGAGCGGCGAGCCGCACGCTTCGTAGGCCATGCTACGGGCGAGTTGAACGTTTCGTAGGCCGTGCTACATGCGAGCTGCGCGTTTCGTAGGCCGTGCTACATGCGAGCTGCGCGTTTCGTAGGCCGTGCTACGCGGGAGCCGCAGGTTTCGTAGGCCGTGCTTGTACGAGCCGCACGTTTCGTAGACCTTCCTACAAGGCAGACTTGCGCATATGGAAATATTAGGGGCCACTGCTGCACCGTGAGTGAAATGGTAGGAGAGAAAGGGCGGATAGAAGAACGGCTTATCGATTTTGTATGTAATGGCGTATGATGTTGTGGCGTGTGTTATGCTGAGGCTTACAGTTTTATTTATAAGTAAGTAGATATATTAATTTCATAGATGTGGACGCGGTTTTAACAATCACGCCACTGAAATTATCAGAATGTTTAGTAACTATAAGAAAATATTTTGAAAAGCGTCGTACTTATCACGACTAGCTTGCTTTAGGTGGTGCATTGCAATAATATTCACCTGTTCGGAAAATAGGTACTAAGTATATTTATCCCTTTTATCGCGTTTTAACCAGTTGAATGCCGTAATTACAGAAACAATTAGAAGATTGTGTCTCGCGTGGATCCACGTTCAATGCACGGCATACAAAGAGGTAATTGCAATGCATATTTCAGCAGTTTTGTGTTGTATTTCAGTAACTGTCTTAAAAGACGCTCTTGCAATTATTACTAGTGGACTGTACACGATCCGTACAGAAGGATGTTCCATAGCTGGTTTGTCAGAAGTTAGTGCAAGTATAAAAAATATAGTGACTGCACCCCCTAAAATACGTAACTGTTCTTCTATTGACCCTCTCGTCAAAACCAATGCGTCCCATATCTGGGTGGAGCGTCAAGCTTTCGACTCCTACAACGTATTGAATGAAGATACTTTTTATTGTTGCTACAAATATTTTTCAGCACCAAAAAACCTAGATAATATTGTTTATAGCGATTGCAAAGAATTTTTAACAGTGATAAGAGTGGAACACGAATTTGTGCATATTCAGTGTTATTACTTTGATGGAGTAATTTATAGTGATTTCTTTTTATTCAATTACCATGACGATATTACGCCGAATACGTCTCCTAACAAAGATTCATACAATATACTCATACTTGGAATGGAAAGTATCTCACGGCTCAATTTTCATCGAACTATGCCTTTAACGTCACTTTTTTTAAAGGAAAGAGGTGTTGTTGAGTTTCTCGGCTATGGTAAATTAGGGGATAACTCATTTCCTAACTTGTTTCCCATATTAACAGGACTCTCTTTCAAGTATGTAAAACAAATATGTATTCGTAATACCATATTTAATTTAGACAAGTGTACCAATGCGTTTATCTGGGATAAGTTCAAAGAGAAAGGATACCACACAGCACTCGGCTCCGACAGTATTGCTGGCCTACTAGGAAACTACGAGTACCACCTAGCCAAGTTACCGACCGATTACTATTTACAGCCATTTATTTTTGAAACGAGAAAATTATTCAAAAACCAAAGTTACCAATATCACCAGTGCATGAGCTTTAGATATTATTACACAGTGCTTTTAAAATATATATATGGGTTAACGCAACATTTAAAATTAAATACATTGTTTGGTATGTTTTGGGAAGAATCTATAAGTCACGAGAATCTTAATAACCCACACGTCATGGATGAGTCTTATTTCAACTTTTTAACTAATTTAGAACAAGATAATTATTTGAGGAAAACCATACTTATATTTCTAAGTGATCATGGAATGAGATGGGGGGACATAGTACGTACAGAACAAGGCCGGCTGGAAGGAGTTTTGCCATTACTGGGAATTCTTTTTCCTGAAGAGTTTAGACGCCGTTATAAACTAGCCTTTGAGAACATCAAACATAATGTCCATCGGCTAACCACACCTTATGATATCCATGAGACACTTTTAGATCTACTGAATCCAGCTGCACTAGAAGACAATATGATCAGAATGAGAACTAATAGTTCTGTTATGAATAAATCAAGTCTTTTTCTTCCTATATCTGCAACTAGAAATTGCACATCAGTTGGTATTGCAGAACATTGGTGCCCGTGTCACCGTGGTCAGAAGATTAAGGTTGGAAGCAAAGTCAAAACGATAGCAGCACACAAACTTGTTGAGCTAATCAACAAGTTGTTACACGATTATCCACAGTGTCGTAAATTAATCCTTGGCCGTATATATGATGTTTATTTAGTGGAAAGTAACAAGCAATGGCGAATTTATACGGCAATGGTGAAAACAAGACCTGGAGGCGGTATTTTTGATGGCACTCTTATACACAGCAGATCGCACTGGGTGATCTCTGGAACAGTAAGCCGCCTAAATCTTTATCGAAACCAAAGTGATTGTGTTACTAACGATTCAGTTAAAATGTATTGCTACTGTGGCTCAAACATGTAGGAAAAAAAATTAAATGGAATGCACTTTGGATTACGTTTTTGTCGATACCTATTTGAATCCCTTTGTACTTAGGTATAGCTACTTTCAACATCTGTTGCAGCAGAGATTTAAATAACAGTACAATTTTAATTTTGTGCACTTTATCACAAAAGCTCCGAATGCTTTTGAGTCATCCGGAATCATTCGCCGATGCCTTTTCCCACCTGCAGGAATAGGCTCGATCTTCTCGGCCTACGCTTACGGAATCGGCTGCTACGAGGTACGACGCGTCGCGTCGTAGAGACGATCCGCTAAGCTAGCTAAGTCGCGACGTAGCTAGCGTAGCGGATCGTCTCGACCTACATAGATACCTACAAGATAGCAAATGAACCATTCAATCCTATAAGAGTTCATATTCATATTCATTTATTTGCAAGGTAACAAGATGGCTTAGAGCTAAGAGCCGTTATTAGAGCACAGCAAAAAATATTGTTTGTTAAGGGGATAATTATGTTGAAATAAATGTGGTTCTTCTATTTTATGTAACTTGTTAAGTATGTGGAATAGGGATTTAACATTTTGGGATATGTTTTTGGCTCTGGTCTAGTATCATGTAAAAGGAATACACGAATCAATGAGTTTGTCTCGATACAAAATAAACATGGAAAGTTATGTCTATTTTTTTTTTACTTTTTTCGGCATCACGGCAATGGAATTTACTTTAAAACATAGAGAATTATCATATATCAAAGTTTACTCAAAGTAGTTTTAAATCTAATTCATTTATTTTGTTAAGAGAGGATTAAATTAATTTTGGCACATAAGTCGTTTTATTCCGAGCGCACATATTATAGCCATCACTCACACATTCTTTTGAGTTTCAAAAGTAATTGCATCACTTTCGCTCGCTTAGTAGGTTTTCGAGGATTTTAGATTTTCGAGGTAGCGTCTTAAATAGTTATTTTTTAAAGTAAAATAAAATTATATTATTGGTAAGTATAAAACTTACCAATAATATAATTATTAATGTTATTGTTATTAACTTTTTATGCGAATTTAATTATTTAGTTTTCATGTAAGTACCTATCATTTTATTGAGGTAAATATAACTTTATCTAAAATAATGTAATAATATTATTTTAAGAAAATAGCTACCTACTAAGTGTTACACTTATTTAATACTAGCTTCTGCCCGCGACTTCGTACACGGATCCTGTTGCTTATGCCATCGACAACGGGGTCGTCAAAATCGAAGATCTAAAACGTCCCGAATCGTCTCGCGCATCTCGTTGTTTTCCAGTCCTGTGTTTCGCACCAAAAGATGTAATTTGAAAGGCATTATTGTACGAACGGAGTTTTGACTGTGGATGGTCACCGATTAGCAGTGATCTTAATATTTCTTTAGGATTTTGTAATATACAAACTATGTACTTTTCCTACTGAGTCTTTCTTTTTGCCATTTAACAGCTTCACAAAAAGTACAATTTTGAACCATACCTCCGATGGCAGAATATGTGGCGTAGTCAATCATAGGAGTATACATAAATGCACTCCGTTCTTTATCAACCCAAATAAGGTCGCCATGCCCTACGGCTATATTATCTTGAGACACATCCGATTCTTCAGATGATATCGACATTCTGTTCAGAGAATGTCGAAGTCGATCAGAATTCAAACGTTCGTTACGCTCTTCTTCTGTCTCTTCATGCCGTACTCCAGCAATTCTTTCCTCTCACTTTCTAACTGATTATGGATATTTTGTTGTGTGCGTGTTCGGGACAATGTATGATAATCTCGATCAGCAGTTAGTCGCGCATCACGTTCATCACTCGTTTCAAAAGACCTGTTAGTAGATGTCCGAATACGCTGAGAACTCAAGCGTGATTCAGTATCGGTAAACGTTTCCGAATCGCGAGACAATGCATGTCGCTCACGATCAGCGGACAGTCGCGCATCACGTTCCGCACTTGTCTCTAGAGACCTAGAAGCAGATGCGTAGATACGCTGAGAACTCAAACGCAATTCTCTATCCGTGAACGTCTCCGACTCGCGAGACAATGCGTGACGTTCACGATTAGCGGTCAGTCGCGCATCACGTTCCCCACTTGTTTCTAGAGACCTATAGAAGTCGATGCGTAGATACGCTTGGAACTCAAGCGCAATTCTATATCCGTGAACATCTCCGACTCGCGAGACAATGCATAACGTTCACGATCAGCGGTCTGGATGTAGATGCGTAAATACGCTGAGAACGCAGGCGTGCTTTGCGATCCGAAGAGGTTTCCACGGAGCGAGTTGCAGCCTGATGTTCTCGAACAGCATCAAGTCTCTCCTGACGCTCTTCGGTAGATTCTTGGGATCTTATGATCCTCAATCTTTCAGCTCCTTTGGAACTTTGGGAAAGATTTGACCTCTTTCTAGGCATGGTTATATAGTTTTATTGTGAAGATACCTGATCAATTAAAATCTAAGTGACTGCTCCCCTGCGTTACCGGGTAGGCTATCGTGTTACGAAGATAAATGGAAAAGGAAATTAAACACTCAAATAACATAAGCCCGAAGGCATATTTATTCGTTATATAAAATAATAAAATAAATGGGAGTTTTGGCCAGTAGAGTCAAATTTTCTATGATATACCATCGTCATCGAAAATCAGTCCTAAACTGTTACCGCCTTCACCGCGTGGAGGTACTCCCAGCTTATGTTATGTTATAATTATACAATGAAATTAGTGATAGCTTTGATTTCTACATCAGATGTTTCTGATCTTCGATTTTTGTAAGTCAACAGAAAATGCCCATAGACCGAATAACTTTTGCTAAGACGTCATTCCTATAATTATGTGTTATGGTGTAGCTGGGCTCTTGGAGTTCCACATCAGGTGTTCCAGATCTTCAAATTTATTCTCTCAGCAGAAAATGCTCATCACGTGGACTATGGTACCATTTTTGTATCTCTTATAGTTTAGCTGGTCTGTTGCTGTTCTGCATCAGGGTTTCAAGTTTCCAAGACATTTTTTTTTTTATATATTCAATGTACAGACACATTTTTTTTACTGTTTTATCAAATGTATAGAAGAGATCATATTTTAAGATTATAAATTATTAACAAAGAGATCATGGTTCACGTGTATCACAATTTTGCAAGACAGTAAACTAAATTGGAAAGAACACATTGACAAACTATGTAAAAAAAGTAGTCAATCATACCTATGCTTTGTAGGTACCAACTATTGCTACTTCCATCAACACTGATGTATTACTATCGGCTTATTTATGGACTTGTTGAATCTGTCCTCAGATAGTTAAAATGCTAATCTGCAGTTTCTGAGCACAAGTTGTCCGTACGATGTCCAACGGTTAAGTCCTCTGCCGCTTCGCTGCTCACTCTTTTAAGGTCATAGCACACGTATCAAATCGGAAAGGGATTGGCACAATATCGCCTTACGCCTCGCCGTCAAACAGGCGTCAACCTAACGTAAGCACGTAACCAAAGCGGATCAGCAGCTCCTATACGTCGACTCGGCTACGGCTAGGCGACGACGCCGCGCTTACGGCTCGCCGACCGCTCTGGTTGATGGTGCAGCAGGCAGGCCGGAGGGGTGAGAGGGGCAAGGGTGGACGAAGACGCGTGACGACTCCCGGCCACCGTAGGCGCCGGCCTGCGGACGGAGAGTAATGGGTAGCTCTAGCTCACCGGCCGATCAGGACCAGGCCCGTGCCGGACGACGCGTATGTGTTCCACGCGCGCCTCAAAGAGATTTCATCATCAGAGAAAGGGCCCGTCAGGGCCGAAGCCTGCCGGGGCAGCGGGATTGTCCGAAAGGGTAACTTATTGGTTATAGGGATTTTCTATCAGTAATTTTTCAGTGCAGTTCTGAAAATTCATGCCTGGTTAATAGTGATAGGCTTGCTCACTATGACCTACATGGAATTTAAAATATGACTGGTGAAATATGAGGGTAGGCACCACTTCTGCTCTCGGATGCCGGAGCCACACCGCCCAGACCAACGGGAAACGCCGTTGATTATCGCGATAAGTTGTGGCTCACCTACGGTTGACGCCCAACATCGCGTGTGTGTAGGTAGGCAGAGGTGCATACGTAATTAAAGTACAAAAAAATACAACAATAATTCGTATTTGATGCTGATAGGTCCAAAGTGCGTAAAGCTGTTCTTCTTCACACACGTAGGGTTCTTTGGCGTGTGCACTCTATTAAAAAGTACTCTGTGGGCGTGTGGCTAAAACCTGAACGATTGGAACCTGCAGCCATCTTGTTTTACCAATACACACAGAGTACTTTTTAATAGAGTGCCAATACAATAAATACAACATCTGAAACAATTTCACAAATGTGTTTTACGACCAACGGCTTCTGTCAATATCATTCAGGCGCCAAAGTTTCCTTGTAACAACATTACATTACCTCAAGTTTTATGGACCATTCTATGGAATTAGTATGTACTTTATGTAGAATACAATTTCATAATCGTGCACCTGTAATGTTTCATAATTTGACATATCATTACCTCATTCTGTCGTCGTCTCCTAGTTCTCCTACGACCTTGTCATTGTTGTCTTTGTAAAGAGCCCGTTAGGATATTTATGTTCTGTGGTAAAGAGCTGCCAAAAAGTATATTTGGATACAAAACGTGTATAACGAGAATGTGGAAACAACGAATACTCATTGTAAATGTAGTAGGTATTGCGTTACGCAATAAGTTATTATTCTGACAGGTGGAAGTTAAATATCAAGAAAAGAAAATGTAAATTACACTTCAACAGTTTTTATTCATAAACATTGCTTAAAGTTAAGTATAGTGATTATCGACTGTTAAACCACACATTTTTGTCGTTTTAACGTTACCTATCCTTAATCATCGTTTTTAACTAAACCCTTATGTGTGAAGAAGAATACGGGGCAAAGATTGGGGCAAAGCCTATTCCACACCCTAGCAGTACACCATAAGAAGAAATCTCCTAAGGAAAAGTGCTTATGGTACAAATCTAGCTTAGAAGGGTGTATTAATGATTATAATTCTATTAATAAGTACCTGTCATAGTCGCGAAATAAATTTTGATCAAGATACAACCTGACACTGACCTGCAAATTGCAAAAAACGTAAGAAAATTTGAATTTTGCGTTCTACTACTGCGCATATTCACCTTAAAACATCTACATTAAAAAACTAAGCGGATAAAATTCGTATTATTGAATCTAATTCAAAAACTACCCAAGCAAAATATACCTTATCCATTCAAAAATGAGAGATTTTTTAGATTAGAGGTACCCCAATAACAACTTTGACAGAAATGAGGCAGTGAGCAGTGGTATGCTGAACACATCTGCGTATCCCTTTAGAGGGTACAGGCGTGATGTTATGTTGTGTGATTGCTTAAACAATGCGTATTATGCGATAGCAGCAATCGCGGTTAATTTGCTGGCTTTTATTGAAGAGTTCCGTTATCTGTCCCCGAAACTCATCATCAGATCTTTACGAAATTTAAATGGGACCATTTCGGATTAAACTGCTTTCGAACAAAAAAAGGTATTTAGCAAATCCGTCTATTTATGACGGAGTTAAGGCCTATTCAAACGAAGCGGTATTCGCTGCCGATATGGGTAGAAGTATGTATGTACATACCGCGCGGGTTTCGCTCAGGTATTTAGTATCAAGTTCCGCGGCTAGAGCGGAACAGTTAGTGCCATAGTACTGCATAGGTATTGTTTCGCTTGTCGCCTCGAACTCGGTATTGGTACACAAGGATAGCGAAATCCGCTTTAGTGTGAACATTACCGCATACCCACTCGGTTTTCTCTACCGCAGACGGTAGCGAATACCGCTTAGGTTTCAATAGGCCTTTATGCCCGAACATATAAAAAAATATATTAAGTTTATAAACATACGAATTGAGAACCGGAGTCGGTTAAAAGCTATGATTTTGCCACCCGTGCGAATGTACACACGGCTACACATCAAGCTATACATAACCAGTATAAGCTGACTTCTGATTGTACGAAAAACCTATACAATGCGACGTCAACTCAAACTGGAAATGCATAGCTTGATGTGTAGCCGTGTGTACAGACGCCAGCACATTAAGCTACTACAATCTGTCAAATTTCTTTGATAGATTTTCAACTTTATCGCTAAAGCACAAGGTTCAAAGTTGATTGGGAAAATCTGAGAGTTTCGGGTAGGTTGATGTGCTGGCGTCTGTACAGACGCCAGCACATCAACCTACTACAATCTGTCAAATTTCTTTAATAGATTTTCAACTTTATCGCTGAAGTATTAGGTTCAAAGTTGATTGGGAAATTTTGACAGTTTCGGGTAGGTTAAGGTCGGTTTAGGTTACATACGATAACTGGGACGGACCGACGACGGACGCTTTCAAATTTCGCTTTCACTTTTGATTTTTAAAAGTAACATTTTTTTTAACTCTTTTGTTTATTATGATTTAATTTTGTATAATTTCTGGTACCCCTACCCAGCTGTATAAGTGAGCTCCTCTGGTAGCCCTGCCCTAAATTGTCAAATTCTCACTTTCAGTGTCAATTGTCACCTCAAGGCTCAACTTGTCAACAATAATCATAGCTCGATTCTCGATACACATTTTTTCCGAATAGTTATAAAAAATGTCATAGTTTAGTTCATAAGATTTTTGTGCAATAAAAACGACACATAAATAAAAATGGCCCTTACTTATAGGACTTTGTTTAACAAATATCATTACCTGCAAAATATAACCAAATCGGTGAAATGGAGTGTCGGGGATAAATATCAACTAAGAACTCTGGCAAGTGGTATTTACTATCAAAATCCATACGCTCAAAGACCCGTGATTGACTCAAAAGTGATATCTTTCCAATCAAAAAACTTAAGACTATATTCTACTCCAAGCTGTCCCTCTAATGCCACGCCACCCGAAGATCCACCGAAGAGTAAGCAGGGGCTTATACAAAAGTTTAAAGTAATGTACAGGGATTACTGGTATGTCTTAATACCTGTCCACGTCGCTACATCTATCGTTTGGTTTGGAAGTTTTTACTACATTGTCAGAAGGTATTTGTATATTTTAACTTAAATAATATTAGGTTAATAATTTTTATTATACCCTTAATTATATTTTAACTTTATTGCAGTGGTGTTGATGTTTTAGCTGCATTACAGTCAATAGGTGTCAGTGAATCAATAATTGGTCCCCTACGAGATTCACATGCAGGATATTTTGCCATTGCATTAGCAATGTACAAGTTAGTAACACCTCTACGGTATGCTGTCACAATAGGTAATACCTGCATGCATATATAACATGAAGTACCTAACACTAATGCAGTTTTTCAAGGATATTATTATTATGATATTTTAAGAAACTTGGCCAGATCAACTGGGTTTAAAGTCCACTTCATATAATTACTTTGCTAGGCATATCATGTTCTGACTGTACTTACTTTTAATGGTCTTTTAATAGTCTTTTAATGGTGGTTATGATAGGTATATAAAATCGTATTACATCAAAAAATCTGTTTAGAACAGTTGTCACATGAGAATAAGTTGATAACCTATGTACCACTTGCTCATGAAGTAATAAAAAGATATGATGATACAATCAAATGATGCATAGGAAAGATACTGCCTTGTGGCACCACTATAAATGGCCGAAATATTTCTAAAAGTAGAATTTTAAAGTCAAAGTTAAAATTATGTAAATACTTATTTAAAATATGTATTTCTACAAAACAGTATTAAATTTTCCTAGTTCCAAGCTGTAACAAAAGTACTCAAATGAATTGTAATGCTTATTGTGCTGAATAAAATATGATTTTAAAATTTAATATCTTTCTAGGAGGGACTACAGTTGCTATTAGAAAATTAAAAGGAATAGGTTTCATTAAACCAGTTCCTTCCAGGGAACGAATGAAAGAAATATTCCAAGAGAAAAAAGACAATCTTCAAGATGCCTTCAAGGAGAGTCAAGCACAAATGAAAGAAAAACACACTCAGGTCATGAGGGAAATGAAACGTTACAAAACTGAAATGAGGAATTTGAAAAATAAGGTGAAGAAAATGTGATATTTTCAAAGATCCAATTTATAGCTAATGTTGTTAAATTTATAACATGATGATTAAATCCCTTTTTCATGGCTGACTTTGGCTTGCTTAGCTGAAAACCAAACCATCTGCTAGTAATGATGAAAAAAGGCATAGGTTGTAATTTAAATTATATACAGTTCTATTTGTAGTATTTATTACTTACATATATATAAAAAGAACTACACAACAAAATGTTTATTTCATATAAAATAGCTAGCTACATAATAATCACATCATTTTTCATCAAAATGTACATATAAAAACAGCTTAACCTAATTATATTAAGTACAAAACAAGACAGCACATTACTGGAATGTTTTATTGCGCCTTTCATCCTAAAATATTTCTAAAATTGTAACCAAAAACATGTTATTACATACATGCACATTATTATTATATATTTATTATTGTTAATATCAGGGGTCCTGTTGCACAATGTTACATATAGTATACACACCAACCAGGAGTGCTGTCCAGTCTAGTGCGTTAAATTAATAAATGCATTGATGGCAGAACTACTAGCAGCCATAATACTAAGAGGTTTTAACATGTATAATTTCTCATATCTTATATATACAATGTGTAACGGAAATAATCAACTGTACAAATGTGATGAATAGCATAATATGGTAAACAATCTCTATTCATAGTTTAGGTCAAATAACCTTTCCAATACACATTGTTTATATACAGTTGAACATGCTATTTGGTATACTGGCAGCTAATGCAATTATTCTTTAACAAAGTTGTGAGTATGCTGATTAGTCAGTTCTTTTACATCACTTGTATCACTGTGCCAGAAATTTATTAAGCACACAATATTAGTTATTGGCAGTGTAGTGGAAACATGAATATTTTTGTCTATATACCAATTAGCTGTACATATATGATATCAGAAATATAGCTACTTCAGATGCACTTACGAAACCAGACATAAGCTTAATAATTTATTAAAAACCAATTCCATAATGAGATGTATTTATTTATCACTTTCCATAAATCAATTCCTTTGATAATTATTGTGTTTTCATAATTATTGAAATATTATCACTTTATGAATAAAATTATTGGATATCACAAAATATAATAGGCAAACCTGTTCTTGGCTAAAACAAATCACATTTCTCATTAATTTCTTAATTATTATTTGTTGCTAAAAATATAGTTTGCTTGCAAAATGTAACTAATCCATACATCTTACTAACCTCTAACAAATACCTATGCAGTATTTCATTAATGAACTCTTCCTGTATGCTCATAAATATATAGATTTTGTAACATGACATTTATTGACATACCTTTTGATTATTTTATAATAGTAACAACACATGTAAAAATGTTTTACTTGAGTTTATCATCATAACTTATGTTACGCATATTAAAGCTAATTACACTAAATGCTAATAGATGCAACATTGGCTATACAAAATCATTTTGAGCACTTATTTGGATACCTAATAGTAATATTAGCCTGTCAACTACATATTCTGATGTAATGTAATTGTTTTAACAATAGACGCCGCCAAAAGAATGAAGTTCAGCCCATGTACTGGTAAGAAGCGGGGGAGAGATGAGGCGCTGGCGACTGGCCCGGCCCCGACGCCGCTCCGATCGTGGCCAAGTGACAAGCACGACACATTAACTTACCTGAAATATTTTCATTGTTATTTAACATACATAGTATTTTATATTTCACATTATATTATATATTTTATATAACCAGAGTGTAAAACAATATTTATAAATACAATATTGAAAATGGTAACTTGAGCATATCATAAAAGTTTTTTTTTTTTATATCATAATATCCTGAATAACAATACATTCCGCCTGTATTGCCCTCAAAGGTAGTCAGACAGTTACGCCAGTTACACAGGGCGCAAAAGTAATGAACTGGTGATTTTTTTACTAAGGCATTAACAAACGGGCCATTATTTGAGTTCTAATCTAGACTGGGCTGCTACTAAGAAACTGTTAGTGGAAAATCCATAAAGAAAAAAAGAGGTATAGGTAGGTACATCCTAAGTGCCACAGTTGTGGATCATACATTCCAATTTCTGAGGGTTAGAAATATTTAAATATATTTATTACTAAGCTTCTTCTGAACTTAAAAAAGGTAAATTTTTAGAGACAGGTTTTCCTCAAGATTTATGCAACATAGGAATTAGAATTTTGGCATACCCCCTTACTAATTAACATATTATATCAGATGAATAGTTATACACCAATTTCTCTCTTTCAGTCGTCAGTAATTTGACTAACGAAAGCATTGTGTAACTATGCAGACGCTATGCAATGTTTATTATTAAAGAGGTTAATGTTTAGGTCTTGGTTCTTTCTAAAACGTTTTAATTAACATATTAGGTATTGTTTATAAGAGGTTTCATTAGGAATTCTAAAATTATTATTTTTTATTGACCTTGAAGATTAAGCTCAAAAATTGCAAAAAAAAGACTGTTCATCCCTCCTTATTTCCTAGGTTTTTAAAGATAAAAGTTTGATTTTTGTAGGTAGAGGTATTAAACTATTACGGATCATATATATATTATAGTAAATATTTATTATACTAAATTAAAGAAATTTCGTAATGGTTTGCGAGTGCAGATTAGTTTTTACCTTGACTTATGTCAATTGTCTTGTGGATGTGACGCATATTTTCCCTCGATTTATTTTTTTGGCGTTTGTGTTCTTTTTGCGCCATGTTTTCCGCAAATAAACGTATTTTCTTCCTTATGTCAATTAGATAATTAGTTTAGGAGCTAGTTTATAAATTAAGGCACACTAGTAACCATTCCACAGACTGCTCAGTATAGTTTAGTTCTGAACACTCGCTCTTGGCCGGTTTTCATCTAAAGTAATGGCTCTTCAGGGCTACTTAAGTGCCAAAAGTACACAACAGTAACAAAATGAGAAAAGACAAGGGCGCCATTTTCAAATCCTGCTCCATTGTATTGGGGCTATGTGACTTTTAAATGCACAACTTACCAGCTAGGGGGTAGCAGCGTTTATCAGGTTCGTCAGTCAGTTGCATTCCACATAGGCAACACATATAACAGTCAACATGGAAGTCCCGGTCCATTGACACAACCCTCACTGTCTCATCTGTCCCTTCAACTGGTGTAATACCTGGAATCAATGATTTTGATTAATTTATCTTTATTGGGATTTAATAGTACAATTTTAGAAATAAGAGGAGGACCTTACCCTTTCCACAGCTAGCACATTTAGGAGCAAACATTCGATGGTAATCATTGACACAGTAAATCTTGTTGTCAACATCCACAGTGAAGGGTACCCCATCAAGGCACTCATTACACACACAGCAACGAAAACAACCTGGGTGATATGATTTCCCCATTGCTTGCAGGATCTGTAAAAAATTAGTACCAATATAGTATGCGTTACACAAAACGAAAACGTGCAACAACATAAAAGCCTTACCATTTCCATAATAAGGTGCCCACATATTGCGCACTTCTCAGCAGTTTGTTGAAATCCAGAGTACTGTAACATTGAGATATAAAAAGGTTACCTCATTATTTTCAACAATGACAATGCAATGTTTTCTTATGTATGTACAGTCATCAAAAGTGATAAGTACTTACTACTACTACTTGTGGTAGTACTTGTTTTTATTTTTTACTGTGTTTAGTTTTTAGTTTATTGATAGTTTGTGATCCTCCTGTACGAGTCGCAATAAATACTTTTTCTTTCTTTCTATGCAGGATCGTTGGATATAGTTGAAGTTTAGTAAGAAACCTATGGATGTTGTCGACTGAAATTTAATTTTATAAATGAGCTGTATGTTTTCTATTAATAAAATTAAGTTTTATTTGAGGACATCCATCGGTTTCTTACTAAACTTCAACTATATCTGACCATTTTTTTGTTGACTGTACATAACACATTTAAAGATTGAGTACGCACCAAATAGTCTTCTTCGCAGTAAACCTTGCCATGTACATTGTAGAAAGCCTTGCCTCGTAATGCACGCCCACATGAGCAACAGATGAAACAGTTTGTGTGGTAAAGGTTGCCCATTGCTTGGCAAGCTTGGCCTGCCCCCGTAACTCCTGCACCGCATGTATGGCAGATGCCTAGGTGACAAGTGTAAGTCTGAATTCAATAGTTTAAAGTCAACTAACAGGTATATTAATTAAAGACTGATCAACACCATTCCATACCCTGACATTTGCAAAATCATTGAACATTCATAGATAGACCCGTTCTTTTAAAATTTTAATTGAATTGAAGTAAACAGATACAGGGTTTCATTGTAAGAAAATGACGTTGTCTTACCAAAATATTCACCCTCCTCATCTTGCCTTTCCATTTCCTCTTCAAGTTGTCTAGTGAGTTCTTCTATCTTACGTTGAGCCTCACTGGGGCCAGGTGGACGTGGCGGTGTGATGCTGTATGGCAGCAAGCTTTTGCCTCGACCTCCAGAGCCTCGAGAACCACCTGACACTTGGGACACAGAGCTTGGAGTAGGACTGGGAGCTGGGGACTGAGCCGGAGAACACAATGATGTCAGTCCTGATACTAAATTCCTAGAAGCAATAGATTCGGAAGCAAGGGAGACATTGTCTCTGTTAGCTGCTGCCACCGCTGCAGCAGGGGAACCACCAGTCATGCACACATAGTCTGAACCATTAGTATCTTCCACTATCTGCATTCTACTACCAACTGTGGACTTTGAATTAAACCCTCCATTAATTAATGGTTTCTCTTTTGCAATATTATTCCCAATATTTGGTTTGGGATGAAAGAATTTAGGACTTGGTGTAGCTGTTTGTACTTCAGTAGCAATGTTGGCTTTAGGTCTTTGGGCACTTGGAGCTATAGATGCATATATTGCTGTAGATGGTATAGTCACAATTTTATCATCAAAACTAATACTGTTATCATTCTTCAGGAGAGCACTCACATCTGTATACTTGGGAGGGGCGGACTTCATCACTGTGTAGTCACTGCCGGGGTTCTCATGAGATGTGTTGTACGGAGGTGGGGCCTTGTCTATTTTTACATTCTCACTTGTTATCATTTGCGCCAAATTCCTGGTAACACCAGTGTTTGGCACTTGTGGACCAGGAACTGAGCCCTGTTGTATAAATCGCTGATCATGGTTTTGTTGAGGCTTAAATTCACTTTTCTTATCGTTATCTGAACACAACATATTTTCATACACTATTGGATTTACTTTAGTCTTGGAATTAACTGGCACTTGAGGTTGGGCTTTGCTGTAGCGTGTATCGTAATAACCGTCGGACACTGGCGGCGGCGGCGGCGGCGCCTGCTGGTATAACTGGTGGTAATAGGGCGGCTGCGGCGACCGCTGCTCACCGTAATAATCTATATTTTCATAAACTGGTGGTGGGTATTGAGCATTCGGAATGGCTGGAATTTCGTATAGGTCGTCAGTTTGATAACTGAGCGACCTTTGCGATATAGAATCGATGGAACGTGTAGGACTTGACGGCAGAGCAGCAGTGTTTATATCACGTTTATTGATCGACGCAATAGTTTCAACTCGTTTAGGCGTAGCAAACTTTGAAGCGGCTATGACATTCGATCGCTCGTAAAAACTATAATCTTGACGACTGTTTTGGCTATTATCCAGTACAAAGCTCTCTATTGCGCCCACAGGTCGGGTTTTGGCGAGAGAACTTGTGTTCGATGTTACGGCGCCGTGCGCTTGCTCAGTAACATCTTCAACTTTATTGGATAGTTTTAAATCTTGAAGACCAATAATACACCGTTGTTCGTCTGAGTTACTTCTGCGTGATGAATCCATGTTATGTTTCAGAGAGTCTAAAACCACTATGATATGTATGGTATAAATGCAACTACTACAAATTAAGTAAACTTTAATTCTAAGCACTTCAACCCGAGTTCGAATG
This sequence comes from Gortyna flavago, assembly GCA_963669345.1. Classification (NCBI taxonomy): domain Eukaryota; kingdom Metazoa; phylum Arthropoda; class Insecta; order Lepidoptera; family Noctuidae; genus Gortyna; species Gortyna flavago. Next base: position 6,204,922 of record OY770128.1, on the reverse strand, counting down.
AATCATCTCAAAAATCGTCAAATTAAACTCTCAAATTGTGTTCTCAAACAAAACATCCACTAGGGATGATCTAACGATACAGATCGATAATCGATAATTAATTATTTTTTAACGGAGACCTAAAAGCCACTTGTCTATAACGATGTATACCCTTTTTTTTTTTTTTTTTAGGATGGGAAATCATCCAATGATGAATGACTCCTCCCGCTCTGGGTGGAGCGGAAGGGAGTGTCAGACTCTTACTGACTAAAACCCATCCGTGTTCCTTCCTTAGCCCTTTATGTTCCGGGGTAGCGGTAACCCTTTCGGACAATCCCGCTTCCCCGGCAGGCTTCGGCCCTAACGGGCCCCTCCTTTGATAACGGGCCCCTCCTTTGATACGATGTATACCCTTAGCTGTTTATGTCGTTTATGCTCATGTTATTAAAAATATATGTATAGACGCCAGCACATCAACCTACCCGAAACTGTAAAATTTTCCCAATCAACTTTGAACCTTAAACTTTAGCGATAAAGTTGAAAATCTATCAAAAAATTTGACAGATTGTAGTAGGTTGATGTGCTGGCGTCTGTACAAAAGTATGTTTGAATTTAATTTAGCCGTAGGCATTGAGTGCACTATCTTTTGATGCATGCGGTACCCGCAAAACCGTAACAAGAAAAGTATGTCACAAAGTCATGCTGGTAAAAACTTGTGTCGCAACTCGCAACCTCGCAACCACAACCGGCAGAAACCAAAACCATGCAAGCATGTTTTGTGCCGCCACGGATTTTTGTACTGCAATGCGTGCACATTCGCAGTTTTGCGATTACCGTGCGAGGCAAAAAATCGCTGTGTGGTTTCGAGTTATGAAGAAACGCAATTAAATCTGGTAGCATGGACACAATTAGGATGAATGGAGCCTCATAATGTGGAGCAACACATCAATACAACATCAATCACCTTTAAATCAATCTAATCAAAATCCGGATTGAGCTATGGTCGTCTAAGAACCCCCTTATGGAAATGGACTGTAGATAATTAGACATGGAATTCGTAAGTACTAATTAGTACATACAACGAATCCTTGAAATCACCGAAATGTTGGTCTTGATAGAAAAGATGGCAGTAATAGTTACATCTGTAATTAAGATACCGAAATCACGTTTACATGTCATATTATAAAATAAAAAAAACATGTTATTACTTCGTTCGCTTAGCGTTCTTTTTGACTTTTTTTGTTTTAACTTAGAAATGCTCTAGGGCTCTTGGGCTCTGCATTCTATCAAAAAATACTCTGTGGTGTTCTGCGATTCTACGCAATCTGTGCTACTTAGTCATAGACTAATACAGATGAATTTAGAAAAATGACATAATGACTTTCTCTTTAGATAGTGTATAGTCTATGTCTATGACTATAAATTTTTTTCGTCTATGGACTGTAGCATCTATCAAAAAGTACTCTGTGAGCATAGAGAGAGGACCATACTAAATTTTTTTCCTCTATGGAGAGGACTATAGTTAGTGACGAGTGACGAAACCACAGACTAGTTACAGACGAAACTGTGGCGAAGTACTACAAGTTTATGCGTGCTATTTCTTTAAAACATCATACTTTGTTCAAAATATCTAACGTAATTGAGGGGAACTTCTAGTTCTCCTCTTAGATTATGTATGATACTGAAGAAGATCAATATGAAGAAATTGACGTGGAAGAAATTTCTTCTGAGCTCTGGCAGGAAGCTTGTTGGATTGTCATCAACGCTTACTTTGATGAAAAAGGTTTGGTACGCCAACAATTGGACAGTTTTGATGAATTCATCCAAATGTCTGTCCAGCGTATCGTAGAAGATTCACCACCTATAGAATTGCAAGCGGAAGCTCAACATTCATCAGGTGAAATTGAAACTCCGCCGAGGTATCTTCTGAAATTCGATCAAATTTATTTATCTAAACCTACGCATTGGGAAAAAGATGGTGCTCCGTCACCTATGATGCCTAACGAAGCCCGTCTTCGAAACTTGACTTATTCTGCACCACTCTATGTAGATATAACTAAAACAATTGTAAAAGAACATGAAGACCCCGTTGAAACACAGCATCAAAAAACATTTATTGGGAAAATTCCTATAATGCTTAGATCTACCTATTGCCTTTTAAATAATTTGACTGACAGAGATTTGTCTGAATTGAATGAATGCCCACTTGACCCTGGTGGCTATTTTATCATCAATGGATCTGAAAAAGTATTAATTGCACAGGAAAAAATGGCAACAAATACTGTATATGTATTCAGTATGAAAGATGGTAAATTTGCTTACAAAACAGAAATCCGATCTTGTCTGGAACATAGTTCTAGGCCCACTTCTACTTTATGGGTTAATATGATGGCTCGTGGTGGTCAAAACATAAAAAAATCCGCAATTGGGCAAAGAATTATTGCAATTGTCCCTTACATCAAACAAGAAATTCCAATCATGATTGTGTTCAGAGCTCTTGGTTTTGTAGCTGATAGAGATATACTGGAACACATTATTTATGATTTTGATGATCCAGAAATGATGGAAATGGTAAAACCCTCCCTTGATGAAGCTTTTGTAATTCAAGAACAAAATGTGGCACTTAATTTCATTGGTGCCCGTGGAGCTCGTCCAGGTGTAACAAAGGAAAAGCGTATCAAATATGCTAGAGAAATTTTACAAAAAGAAATGTTGCCACATGTTGGTGTGTCAGATTTTTGTGAAACTAAAAAAGCATACTTTTTGGGTTATATGGTACACAGATTGTTACTGGCTGCTTTGGGTCGTCGTGAACTAGATGACAGAGATCACTATGGCAACAAACGGTTGGATTTAGCTGGCCCTCTTCTTGCATTTTTATTCAGGGGTTTATTTAAAAATCTATTGAAAGAAGTCCGAATGTATGCTCAGAAATTCATTGACAGAGGAAAGGACTTTAATTTGGAATTAGCTATTAAGACTAAAATAATAACAGATGGTCTCAGATACTCCCTTGCTACTGGAAATTGGGGTGATCAAAAGAAAGCTCATCAGGCTAGAGCTGGTGTGTCACAAGTATTGAATAGATTAACTTTTGCTTCAACATTATCACATTTAAGACGTGTCAACTCTCCAATTGGCCGTGATGGTAAACTAGCCAAACCTCGACAATTACACAATACTTTGTGGGGTATGATTTGTCCTGCTGAAACGCCTGAAGGTGCTGCTGTCGGTTTGGTGAAAAATCTTGCCTTAATGGCATATATCTCTGTGGGCAGTCAGCCATCTCCAATTCTAGAATTCTTGGAAGAATGGTCTATGGAAAATTTGGAAGAAATTGCACCTTCAGCTATAGCTGATGCCACAAAAATATTTGTAAATGGCTGTTGGGTTGGTATTCATAGAGATCCAGAACAATTGATGGCTACCTTGAGGAAACTGAGACGCCAAATGGACATAATTGTGTCTGAAGTGAGCATGATCCGTGATATCAGAGACAGAGAAATCAGAATTTACACAGATGCTGGTAGAATATGTCGCCCCTTGCTGATTGTAGAAAATGGAGCTTTGTTATTGAAGAAGAAGCATATTGATGACCTTAAAGAGCGTGACTTCAATAATTATGGTTGGCAAAATTTGGTAGCAAGTGGGGTTGTCGAATATATAGACACCTTAGAAGAGGAGACTGTAATGATAGCAATGAGCCCAGATGACTTAGCTCAAGTAAAAGAATATGCATACTGTACTACATACACTCACTGTGAAATTCATCCTGCGATGATCCTGGGTGTGTGTGCTTCTATTATCCCATTCCCTGATCACAACCAGAGTCCTAGGAATACTTATCAAAGTGCCATGGGTAAACAAGCTATGGGAACTTACATTACCAACTTCCATGTAAGAATGGACACACTAGCTCATGTGTTATACTATCCACACAAACCGTTGGTGACTACAAGGTCTATGGAATACCTACGGTTTCGAGAATTGCCAGCAGGTATTAATTCAATAGTTGCAATCCTGTGCTATACTGGTTACAATCAAGAAGACAGTGTCATTTTGAATGCTTCTGCAGTAGAAAGAGGTTTCTTCCGATCTGTGTTTTATCGGTCTTATAAGGATGCTGAGTCCAAAAGAATTGGTGACCAAGAGGAACAGTTTGAGAAACCAACCAGACAAACATGTCAAGGCATGAGAAATGCTTTATATGATAAATTAGATGATGACGGCATTATCGCACCTGGTATAAGAGTGTCTGGTGATGATGTTGTTATTGGAAAAACAATTACATTGCCTGAAAATGATGATGAATTAGAAGGCACAACAAAACGTTACACGAAGCGAGATGCGTCAACATTTTTACGTAACAGCGAAACCGGTATCGTCGACCAGGTCATGTTAACATTAAACAGTGAGGGATACAAATTTTGCAAAATTCGCGTCAGATCTGTGCGTATCCCTCAGATTGGAGACAAGTTTGCTTCACGTCATGGACAAAAAGGAACTTGTGGAATTCAGTATAGGCAAGAAGATATGCCATTTACTTGTGAGGGATTAACTCCTGACATTATTATTAATCCACATGCTATCCCATCTCGTATGACAATTGGTCACTTGATTGAGTGCATTCAAGGCAAAGTATCTTCTAATAAAGGAGAAATTGGTGATGCTACACCATTCAATGATGCTGTAAATGTGCAGAAAATTTCTTCTCTGTTACAAGAGTATGGTTATCATCTTCGTGGAAATGAAGTCATGTATAATGGACACACAGGACGAAAGATAAATGCCCAAGTTTTCTTAGGCCCCACATATTATCAACGTTTGAAGCACATGGTGGATGACAAAATTCACTCCAGGGCTCGAGGACCTGTACAAATTTTAGTAAGACAACCTATGGAGGGTAGAGCTAGAGATGGTGGATTACGTTTTGGAGAAATGGAACGGGATTGTCAAATTGCTCATGGTGCTGCACAATTTTTGCGTGAGCGTCTTTTTGAAGTATCTGATCCCTATCGTATACATGTTTGCAATTTCTGCGGATTGATAGCAATTGCAAATTTACGAAATAATACTTTTGAATGCAAAGGTTGCAAAAACAAGACACAAATTTCGCAAATACGATTGCCATACGCTGCCAAATTACTGTTTCAGGAACTGATGTCTATGAATATATCACCAAGATTAATGGTAGTAAATTAAGAAAAGTTTTCTTTATTTAAGTAAAATTAAATGCTATGAAGGTTGTAAACTTCAATTTTGGATTTGTTTAAATAAAAATACATGCAACATTTCATATGACTTTTATTATCACAAAAATCGAGACAACATTAAATGCAGCTTAAACACAACAACCGTAATATAAAAGTGTACAATATGTATAATTCTCTTACTCCAATAATTTAATTAAGTAATATCAAATGCAATAAGGTTTTATAAATTGAGGTACCTATATATAAACTTGTGTTTATTTGATGTTACTATGAAAGACATAATTATATGAATGTACTAGATAATACATATATTTTGTGCAGTTATGTATAGATTACAATATAAAGTGCAACCCTTTATTTATTACAAATTTTAATAACGAAATCCATATACTTAGACATTGCACATAAAATATTTTTAAATTTTCTGTACAAAGTGGGTAATGTCACCTTGTTTTACTGGTAACTTTCACATAGACTAAAATATTTTTAACATAAACATCTGGTTATAAGCGAATACCTATAAATTCTAAACAGCAAATAAAATAACAAAATGTATAGTTATGAGCTTGCAATAGGAAGTTAATAACTAACTACAGTAACACTGTCTCTAAAATTTTAGATAAGAGAGCTTTTGACTTGATTTACATTTAATTGTGCGTTCCTGCACAATTTAATCCTTAAGTACAACAACAGCCTGGTCAGCGGGATTGTCCGAAAGGGTTACCGCTACCCCGGAACATAAAGGGCTAAGGAAGGAACATGGATGGGTTTTAGTCAGTAAGAGTCTGACATTCCCTTCTGCTCCACCCAGAGCGGGAGGAGTCATTTGATGATTTCCCACCCTCAAAAAAATAAAAAGTACAACAACAGCCTGTTTGTGCGCTTGATGGATATTAGTCTAGTGCAAAAAATTATTTGTAGCATAATTATTAGGTAATGCCGTTTAACTTAATGGATGTAAATTAATAATAATCGAAAATAATACAGGGTACTTTTGTCTCTCAGACTAATTGAATTGGTAGGTAAGGTAGGAGGAACATCATAGCAAGATTTCGCCAATTTCAGAAACTTCCTGAATTGAGTTAATAAATTATGCACCATGATTATTCTTAAATTATAACTATTTTACTGTACAACTTACGTATCTATGATCGATGTAGTGCCATGTGTGTTGCATACTGCATGCAGTCGTAATTCAATTATAAATAATTACAGTATAGGTATGGACGTTCAAGACAGTATTAAAAAACAATAGAACATCGGCTAAAACCTTGTACTTTCCTGCCTTCTAATTTTCATATTAGATCAATGATTTTTTAATTGTTCTATGATACACATTCTTCTACATCTGATTACCTGCCTAAAATTAACTCCAGAAATTGGCATAATTACCTATGTACTAGAGTATAAAAAATAAAGCTACTTCCAAACTAACTATGCTGAATGTTGTTATGTTGTGGCTAAGTATAGTTATAGTCGATCTCGTAATTGCATTATTGCTTTTGACAAAAACTCCCAGTAAATTAAAACTTAATTGAGGTTGAACCTAACTAAGCAACAATAGACCTTGACGTGTTATGAATGACGTGCAACTGACATTGACCTTAGGGTGGTAGAGTAATTACGTGGTCGACTATACCTACATATGACGACAATTCAGATGCCATGATTGGCTTAGCCTTACTTTTGTAAAGCAGTAGACTTCACGTCCTACAATATTTATCTGTAAAGCTATTTGAAATTTATGAACTCAGCGTGATGGTGGCAGCGCCTGCTGTTCCATGTTTTCTTCATCCTTGGGTCGACTCCATTTTATCATGGTTTCAGGGGATCGGTACAGGAATACTAATTTAGCAAATAGATCCTCTTCTAAGGCCAGCTCGAGTGCTTCGCGTACCTAGAAAATGATAAAAGGTAAAATAACATTTTGCTGCAAAGGAAATCTTGTGAGCACTTATTCATTATTATTAAAAAAAAGGAAACATTATAGGCTGATTATGTTATACAATCGTAGCTTTTGATATTTATATGTAATCAGCACTGGTATTTTATTTACCAAAAAAAAAAAAAAAATCTATGTGCAGTCGTAAGAAGAAAGCCAGGATACGACACTACAAGACATGGCTTGGCTTGGCTTTGGCTTTGTCGAGCGAAGTCCGGCTTCGTCGCACCACTTCACCCGACGTCGCTAGCGACACGTGTTGCAGGACATTTTGTCCTCTAGTGTATCACTTTTTTTATGATGGGAAATCATCAAATGACCCTTCCTGCTCTGGGTGGAGCGGAAGGGAGTGTCAGATTCTTACTGATTAAAACCCATCCGTGTTCCTTCCTTAGCCCTTTATGTTCCGGGGCAGCGGTAACCCTTTCGGACAATCCCGCTGCCCCGGCAGGCTTCGGCCCTAACGGGCCCCTCCATGTCTGCTGACATCTCTTTGAGGCGCGCGTGGAACACATACGCGCCGTCCGGCACGGGCCTGGTCCTGATCGGACGGCGAGCTACCCATTACTCGCCGTCCGCAGGCCCGCGCCTACGGTGGCCGGGAGTCGTCACGCGGCTCCCGACCTAGTGTATCCCTGGCTTCCAACTTACCAGATAAATGTCAAGGCAGAGTTGCAGCAGTCTGTCAGCATTGGGTAGGTCGTCGAACATGATCCTTGTGTAAATGCCGGAGAAGAACCCTCGCAGCACTCGAGACGCCAAGAACACGAATGTGGTGTACAATCCGATGATGCTACAAACATTCACATAAATGCTAAAATACACGTAATTATCAGGATGTCTTAGAATTAGTATAATGGCTACCATACATTGTGTGACTCCAAAGTAAAATTAACTAATTGTAAGCTGAAGGGCTATTAATACTTACCCACTGCCAGATATAAAGTTAAGTGTTTCTGGGAACAGTTTATCGTTAAAAGTGTACATCACGAGCATGTCGCAGTTGTTTAGCGGGATCGACAACAGTGGATCCTGGAAATATAATAACATTAATTATAGATATTACTTGGTTTAGAGAATCGGTTTTTTAGAAACCGATTTTTTGTTGCCTATTGCTACACTCAGTGTTTTACGATTGCCAAATTGTAGGTTTAGATTTTCGTGAAAATTTAACGCAGTAGTATATTGTTAAACCCTTCAATTATGTGACAAAAACGTTTTCAGTTCTGTCACAAATTAAAACGCGTGCATTATGTTATTTTTTATACACAGGACAATCCGGAGGCCGGTTGGCCTATTTGCTAACTTAAGAAAGAAAAGTTTCCCAACTTACACGCAGAGAACAAGACTCTCGAACGCGCCAGTACATCACGTCTGTACCTTTATCTCTCTCCAATCGAAGTAGTACGTCCCGGAACACAAGTGATTCCTCATCTGAAATAACACAATGTTTAATTGAAAACTGAGCTTATTATATAAAGCCAAGTAAACTATACAAGAAAACTCACCAAATGGTGTTTTGTCGACTGGGTTTAATGACGACGGAATTAGTTGGTACGCCGGTTTCGTAGTACCCTTATTGAATACTTTCAAAAATTTCGGGAACAAGTCTGGTACGTTTAACCTGTCGATTAATTGTAAAAGTATATTAATAAGGAAATAAGAATATGGTTTTATTGTTTAAAAGCAACATCTGACGAATTGTTATAAATGGCAAAAAATTAATTTACTATTTGAGAAAAAGTTAATAGTCTAGTTGACCGTTTTTGAGAAACCAATTAAAAAAGTTCCTTGTTGTCTTATGTCCCTCAAAATATGGAATATTTCAGCAAAATGGTAACATTAACCAAACAATTTTTTCATTTCTATTCATTCCTTTCAAACAAACCATTTATTTCAATTAAACAATTTACAGGCATTATTGAATTGTCAAGATATCAGTCAGTCAAAAAATATGAAGTTATTTGCCCATTCCAAAACGTAGGTACACACGGCTTCACATCAAGCTATGCATTACCAGTTTGAGTTGACCTCGCATTGTTTAGGTTTTTCGTACAATCAGAAGTCAGCTTATACTGGTTATGTATAGCTTGATGTGTAGCCGTGTGTACCTATGGAGAACGGGCAAGAAACTCCATTGACATTCTTTTAAATTATATTTTTACAAACATATTAGTTACATCATTAATGTTAAATTTATAATTATATGTGAGAAAGATGTAAAAAAAAGAAAGACGTACGCGTTAAAAGCGTCCAGAATACAGCAAATAGTACTTAACAAAACAACATTCCAAATAATAAAATTAAAAATAAGCCGAGCCAGCTAAGTGATGACCAGCCCCAACTGACGGCGCCCGTTCACGAACATGACGCATAGATCAGCATCATTCATTTCATTTCGTACGTCTATTGTTAATGCAATAGAAACTTTAAGTCTGACGCATAAAGTTTGTTTCTATTTACAATTTGTAACTGTCGTCTGGAAGGAGTGACGTGTCACACTCTCGAGTCGCGTTCAATATCACGTGACCAATAGTTTTATTTATACGCGAATATATCCCAAAAATATTAATCTAAATTTTTTTTAAAAATTTAGTTGATTTTATTAGTTTTTAGCTCACAACCATACTACAATACAATCTCTCAGGGTATTTTTCTTATAGTCAACTAGCCTATTGTATTACTTAAATTGCACATGCATGAATATAGTTTAAGCCCTGCGCTGGAGTGTGAAACTATGAATGCTTGACTCACCAGACATCTGGATCGGTGGTGCCGTCTAACAGCTTCCTGAGTACTTCCCTCTGGGGGTTCGGCCGGCCGTCTATGAACGCTTCGATGGGGACCTTGTTATCTTTTTCTATGGTCGGCGGGTTTGGCACCGCGTTAGTCGGGTGCGTGATGACGTATGTGAACTTCACCACCAATGTAGCATCTGTTGGTGATTGAACGAATAATGTAAGTAGGTAACTACATGGTGAATCATGCAAAATATTTTTCTAATATTGTATTTTGGTAAAGTGGTGGTAAGATGGTGATGACGGCTACGTCGTTATAAAGTCAAGGAAATTAATTGATAAGCAGATTGACTACCAACTTATTTTGTTCGTATATTCAAATCACAACAGTAATTCTTTAACAGTTGTTTGAAATGATTATTTATAACACGGCAAATTCATATAGTGTCATGAGCATAAATATATTACGAGCGCCATTGGTATGAATCGGCGAGCGAGTGCACGACCCGAAGTTCCGAACGCGGGCAGGCAGACGTGTGAGGCACAGAGCACTTTTATAATACAGTACCCCAATTTCGTAACACACTATCTGAATCATTTTGAATGATATTGCTAAACCATTGCTTTATATGTTCGAAAAAATTGTCTGCTCAACAACGTAAATAACGCAATGAATGTTTTTGAACTGCCAAAATGAAGCTCATTGCTACTGATCGTGTGTTACACACTTACCCCACTGGGCGTGAGAGCAGACCGGCAGACTTAAGGCGACTACAGCATGACCTAAAACGCGGTCACTATCGGACTGCATAGAAAAGAAAGAGAAGCGCGATGACACAACGCTGGTAACTTATTGCAAAATATGAAACAATCATCTATTGTTGATTTATCAAACACCAAACAAATAAAAAACGTATACTAAAATTCGGGGAATTAAATTGTCTTTTATATGGTGAAAGTTTTATGAAAATACACCCGATAGTGTTTGCGTGATTATCGTTTTTATGTCCGCGGTAGACATTACTTTACAAATTAATTAAACTATGTTAAAAAATATAATTGCAAATATTCACATATCAAATTACGAAGAAAATGGTCTAGTATAACATTTGTTTTTTTTCAAAGAAATCAGTCCGGTCGATTAGACGTGATGTTGAATTTAAAATCATTAGAAGTCGTATATCTGCGCCTTAAAATGACGAGAATTGCCGCCCTGGTGTCTCAACGCGCTGCGGAGACACCGAAACAGTCCCAAGATCGACGTCAACTGCATGCTTAGTATAGTGGTGTCTCAACGGACTGCGGAGATATCAGAATAGTCACAAGCTCGACGTCAGCAGCAGGCGACTTACATAGCGACCCAAAAAGCCACAGAAACCTTTACAACGGCTGAATCTCGCAGACTATAATGTATCGTGGGACTGTTTATCTTAAACAGTACTTAATAACTAAATGTCCGCGACAGCATATACCTACCTTTTATGTGGAAGCCCAAAATAGTGAGCCATATCGAAAGTACCTCTTTCTGTATGATACCTTTTCACACCTAACACTCTGAACGGATTCGATCGACTCGATAAAATTTGGCAAGGAGATAGATTGCATCCTAGGGAAGGACCATGGGCTACTTCGCCGGTACTGTCCCGTGGGATAATTTCCGATATCCACGCGGGCGAAGCCGCGGGCAGAAGCTAGTAGTGATATATTTATGCTCTTTATTGTGCATGTAGTTTTATTGTTAGTACTGTAGGCACTCACTGGAGGCCGCTTCTCTCTTGAGCCGGTCGAGCTCGGGCGGCGAGATCTCCCACTTGAGCGTGGAGTTCGGGTTGATGGTGATGACGGCTACGTCGTTGTACATGTAGTTGGACAGGAACGTCTGTGCCGTGCGATCCCGCGCGTACATGTTGCTGAGCTGAGTGTAGTCTTGTTCTTCGAAACTGGGAAATAATTAACCGGCTTATAATTTAAGTCTAGAAAAAGAATGGGTCATTTAAAGGCTCGAAAAAGTTACCTATATTCAAAAAATTCAAATCGGAGAAATAATGTGCATTAATTCAGTTACACATTGTATTAAGGGTTAGGATTAAATTTTGTTATTTTTATTAATTAATTAGGTATTAGTTATTATTAGCTTATTGTAATATTTGAATAAAGATTATTAAGGGTTCTTTAAAAGAGATCCAGTATCTAAAGATTGGGAGATCAGTGCTGCCCTCCATCAAGTGGAAGATCAGAACGTAACAGATGGAGAAAAACCGGTCAAACATTGAAACGGAGTCATGGTCCTCAGCAGTGGGGCAGCGATTAGCAAGTGACTAACATAAGTGTCATGTTTAGCACGTACGTATTATACTTACACATAAATATTGTGTGATTGCGCCGACATTTGATAAACAGGCAAGAAAGGACCGATACGGATCTTAACCGTCACATCGGTGGGAGGGTTGGGTTGACCGACCTAAAATAAAATCAATATTTTAATATCGTGCTAATCGATATTTTTACTGCTGTTGGTTTATAAAACATCCGTGTCATGAGAGATTATAGTTATGTGATGCTGTAATAATTACCGAATTCCCGAATGCGAAGAATACAAGCGGGAACCATATGATAGCGATGACGAAGGCGAGCACTCCTCCGCCCAACAAGTACTTCGACATGTTGGACTTCTTGGAGCCGCGCGGCTGAGGGAACTCGTCCTCTAGGTACCGGGAACACTGGAATAACGTGCCTGTGTTATAACGGGTGTGAAAGACACACAACAAGCAAGAGATGCATCAAGTAAGAGTGAGCTTCATTCTTTCTTCCTCTCATTGTGAATATTTTTGTCCTGGGTGCTTACTCTCGAATATAATTCCGATAGATCGACATTGGAATTGTCAGTCAAACCTCAGGGATTGGCTGGACTCAGAGTCTAGCCAATCTCTGACGTTTAACTCAACCAACTGACGTTTGATCAATGTCGATATATCGGAATTATATTCGACAGTAAGCACCCTGGACCGTGTTATTTTGTCCTGGAAACCGACTGGTTCTGAAGATATTGAAGCTTACCGCCTCAGTTATTTTAAACGAAAAAAAAATGTTATCTGGCTACCGTTAGCGGCTGGGTAAGTGGTAAGGTTGAACTCATAGTTCAAATACCTTCAATAGGAAGACACTGGCGAAGATATCCTCCATCTTGAGCCAATCCATGAGGGTCATGGACGTGTCGGTCCATATCCAGTCCATAAGTGTCCGGAGCTCGAATAAGAACGGTACTACCATGAACCTGCGAATTTCAATTAAATTAATCTCATAAACAAAACATAACATGCCATCACACCTATACAGGATGAATTTTTTAAGTGGGCGTGGATGGCCAAATCCAAAACTATGAGGAATAGCGAAATGTACCTTTAATTTCTCAACATTTTTGACATTTGTTTTTCGCCGAGACGAGAGACTGCGAATAGATTTTGAACGTTTTAAATTTCGAGAATTGGCCTTCTGGTCTTGAATGACTTACTTTAGGTTAGGTTTGCATGACATTTAATTTGACATTGTCGAGCAGGTGGTGTGAAAACTAATATTATAAGAGAAAAGATTTGGTTTTTTGTATGTTTGTTACGCTTTCACGCTAAAACGGCTGAACTGATTCGGATGAAATTTGGCACATGGGTAGACCATGACGTGTATGAGGACATAGGATACTTTTTATTTCGATATTCCCACGGAATCAAGACTTATGCGAGCGAAACCGAGGGGCGCACCCAGTGTAAAATAAAAGGGGGTGAGCGTATTGCTGCTAATTGACCACAAATCAAAACTTCGGACTGCTACGGAGAAATTCCTACTGGAAAGTGCTTTAAAATTGCACTGCCCGACATAGGACTCGAACCCCCACTTGCGCTGCCAAATCTTCAGCATTCACTATTATTTTCAATATTACCGAATATTGTTTAAGTTTGATCAAAATACGAGCTTGTGTTACCCTCTAAAGAAGACCATGTTGAGGAAGCGGTAGGACTTGCAGAGGAAGTTGCCGATGATGCGGCGCGGGTACCCGCAGCGGATCTGGTACGCCGACAGCAGCAGGTAGATGCACTTCAGCATGTACCACATCGGAGGCGGCAGCAGGGCGTTGAATGTCCTGAACACGAGTATTATTGGATAGTATCAAATGTACCTATGTATAAGTAGAATAGAATAGGTAGGTAATCAATTCATTGACAATTTTTTATGGAAAAGGAGGTTACATTGTTAGAATATTGAGGTAAATAAATACTCAAAAAACATAAACACGCGCATAATTTAAAACACACATGCACAGCTATGTGTGAGTGAGAGGGAATAATTAGCGCCGCCATTAATAATTAGTTTCTTTAATGGCTCGAATTTTAGCGATCCCATTTGTATGCATTTTCCATCATGATATCAAGTCTTACCTCTCAGTAATGAAAGGGAGTACGAAGAACATCCAGATATGCACTCCTATGATAAGCGCATACTGGAACAGAATCTTGCCGAGCATGAACTTGCGCAGGTACAGCGCTCGGTCGATGACGATCAGCGCGAACTGAAGGATCAACATCACGAGGAAGGGAATCGGCACTTTGTTCTCTTCCAAGTACGCTTGTACGCCGCCGTCGCCTTGATGCGTCTTGAGAACGGATATCAAGAATTGTTAAGGGAAAAATCAATTAAATAAATAGTACATGTGAGGTACTGCTAGCTCAAAAGTAGATGGCTGATCTTTAACAGGCCCCAACATTTTACTTTTAACAGTAAAGTAATTTAAGTAAACTTCGATATTAGCACCAATAGGCTTACCCCAAACGCGGCGAATCCGAAAATAACGACAAGGAAGTTGAAGAAGTCACACAGGAACATATAAGCGTATATGTCAGCGGTGACCCTCGCTCCCGGAGCTAACATGCGCTGGAAGAAACGGTGCATCGGACGCAGGTAGCGCTTTATGCTGCGGAAGATAAAACATTTTACAAATTCGCAGCTTTATTCTATTTAGTTTCACCATTAATATCAGATCAAATTATTTGTTTGACGAAGGTGACGAACTTTTGGAGCAGTTCAGTAGAACTTGTACTTACGACAAAAGTATCACTTCCGGGTAATGCTTGTACGAATCCTCTAGCGTCGTTGACACAGCAATAATCGGTTCTTGGTCGTCGTTTACGCTGAAAGACATCAAGAGTTTTAGTGAAATTAGAATAAGCTCAGATTGAACTGTGACCGCGTCTCGGTTTCGTGGAAGTCGGAAAACAGCATAAATACCAGCGTATACTAATATTACTGCGCCAGTGACCACTTCCGCGTGGATGCCTTAAAACTACAATTTGTATCTAACGACATACTCATCAAATCATTAGATTATATTGACAAAATAACTTAATAAATAAAGTCAAAATCGACGACGTGGGTGCTAAGAACAAATTTCTTATATCTTTATTCCCTGTGTTGTCATAAAGTTACGTGAACATGGAAATAGAAAAGCTGGAGCCATTCAGATTTAAGTACATACTTGTAGTGATCGTCTTCCGTCCCTTTCGAGGGCCCCGGCTCGTTTTCATCGAGCTGGATTGGAATTATGCTGTTGTAGCCAGCTTCTCTCCCAAGAGCGCTATCGGACATTTCTGCCTCAACTCTATAAAATAAGAATATGCTATATAGTAAAATTATTAAGTAATAATTTGTGTTCTTAAAACATGTTTATACATATTTATACTCTTACATAAAATACGTTTCACAAATTATTCTTAAACGGTTGAAGGACACTGAACGAGGCACAATAGAAGTTTTAGTGCTATTACGTCAGGGGGCGTTTAGTGTCCCACAAAGTTTTAACTGTAAATTACACTAATTACCTAAATACATACTTTCGTTATTTTTTAATTCGACTTTACAATGTTAGCAAGTACCATTTTGATTTTACTATGTAAAATCAAAAAGGTACTTGCTTTAAATGTAATAAGGATTAAATAGTCAGTCAGCAAAAATACGCGATTTTAAATAAAATTAAAATCGATGAATCATTATGATACTTTGCAACGCGCTTTTTCTATTTTCCGAATGATTGGCTGTGCAGACTGACTTCCAAAAGCGTTATAACTTTTTAAGTTATATTAAACGAGGCATTAATTTATGAGTTACGTAATACCTACTAACTAAGATAAAGGATACACTCATTTACTTACTAGAAGGATCTACTTTTATTTTACAAAGTACAGATTACGCTATAAGTGTATTCTATAGATACCTATACAATTTACAATATCACATCTCAAGTTCTATAGTAGTTCAGTATCACGTGACGTACTGCGGCGAGGAAACGGACGTGCGTTGCATGCGCACCGTGCGGAACTTGTGCGCGAGCGCCCCGAGCACGGAGCGGGGCCGCCGCGCGCCGCTCCGCTCGCGCTCTTGCGGCACGCGCCGCTCCGCGTGCAGGCGCTGCCACACCAGGCGCGACACGCGCGGGTCGGAGCGCGTGGCCTCCAGCTCGCGCATGGCCTGCGTGATGGTGGCCTGCACGTGGTACAGCCGGTCCACCAGCCGGTGACTACTGTCTGATCCGCACACCCCGCTATGTACTATCCGAACACCCACTACGCACTACTACATGTTCTACCACCTGCTTGCTACAGACGGCTGTCCTCGAAATCACAAAAATATTGAAACTGAGTGATGACAATGTCATTCGCCCCGTCGTCATCACTAACACCCACTTTCTGAATTGAGAATTTGAAGTTGAGAACATCTTAATCTGTACTTAAGTATGACTTAAGTATGAAGTATGACTGTATTTGAGAATAATTAGTTGAGATTTGCTACTTTCTTCAAATCAGAAACCGGGTGTAAGTCCTGTGTTTTAGGAATCCAAATCGGGCAAAACATTTCTGCAATAACATAGCAGCCGCGCGCACGTTGCCGCGCTATACGTAGCAGCACGAAATGTTTTGCCCGATTTTCTGGCGAATCACCACCTTCAATTTCAATCATTTAGCGAACAGGCTACTCGCACGAAAGTAGGTCCATGGAAAAAAAATGGCACAGTCACGAGCATAAATACTTCACATAACTTTCGAGCTTAGAATAAAAACTTATTTCTCCGATACGACATCCACTAAAATTATTTGGCGATCGAATATCTGCATGTTCCACTCTATTCATTTTATGCAATAATGAACCTAATTACATGAACGTAAAATTTAATTTTAAATCAAAGAACGCTCCTTGATCTTGGACTTGCTAAGTTTCTTTATTTACAAAATCTTAGTCGTGAGTAGTAAAAAGATTAAAAATTATTCATCGGCAAATACATTTTCTTTTTTTATTGCTGAATGGGCCCTCTCTTGATCTCGATCACGCCTGATGGAAAGCGATGGATGAGGTCTATCATGGAAAGAGCGTGCCCGGAATATGCCTTTTTTTTTTTTTTTTTTAAGGATGGGAAATCATCCAATGACCCCTCCCGCTCTGGGTGGAGCGGAAGGGAGTGTCAGACTCTTACTGACTAAAACCCATCCGTGTTCCTTCCTTAGCCCTTTATGTTCCGAGGCAGCGGTAACCCTTTCGGACAATCCCGCTGCCCCGGCAGGCCGGAATATGCCTAAGGCACTGGAACTAGGAGTTTAATTTAATACGTAGTTTGTCCCACGGGTCCCACCAACGCGAGTCTATCTGAATTTGAGTTACTTAAATACTTCATAGGTACCTACTCAGAACAGGCATTTGGACTAAGTATGTTTCGATTCACGTACTTGGTGGATCCAGAACGCAAATTAGCTAGTACGGCATAATTCTATTAAAAACATAACACTCCTTTTATTGGGCAGTCGTGAGTGTATAAAACGGCGCGCTCAGGGCCGTTGCGGTACCGAAAAGGTACTTCTTTTAAAATATGTATGTTAATCCTAACACTTAAATTTTGTACACGACTGTACATTTTATTATGTTTGTTCTACGGACCTACTTTTGTGCGAATCCACAACGCAAAAACTAATAAATTGAAAACGTCAATTCGCCGGAACTTTCGTGCGATACGACAACTCAGCCATTTTTTTGTGTTACAGGATACATGTTGCTGGCCATATTTGAAGTTTTAGTGTAAAATATGTATCGGACGTCTGCTCTTCTGCAGTACCTCTTTATTCTTGAATAAGAGGCAATCTTATTGTCGTTTTATTTCTATAATATCATAAGAAACCAAAGAGGCAATTCTCAAATCTCAATCCCAATCTGTCAAAAATACCTCTATTTTCTCTGCATTTTTGACAAGTTTTTGACATTTGTTTGTCGCCAAGATGAGAGTGCGACTACATTTTCAACGTTTTAAATTACGAGAATTGGCCTTCAGAAAATATACAATGTGGGGATGACAATAAATTAAACATCATCTATTTATTGTCCCTTCCAGTCTACGTACAAATAATCAATCAAATATACTTGATTGATTGTCTGTGCGTAGACTGGAAAAAAGTTTAGTCACAGGGCATTTTTAGGGTTCCGTAGTCTACAAGCAACCCTTATAGTTTCGCTATGTCCGTCTGTCCGTCCTCAGCTTAGCCCAGAGACTCTTAGTACTAGAAAGCTACGCTGACAGTGGTAAAAAAATAATGAAAAAAAAAAAATTTTTTTTTACGGATCCTCCTTTACAAATATAGTGGGGATGTTACTTTTTATTGTCGTGTACCCCTTCGTTGGGGTATCGTTGGATAGGTAGGTATTTAAAAAATAGAAAGTGCTAATATGGTACAGTCGAGTGTAAGCCAGCTAAATGGTTGCTTTTGGGTATGTGAAAAAATTCACGGCAGCAGTATATATATCGAAATTAAAAGGAAAACTATCACAGCTAAGTTGGCTTTATAAGTTAACGAGTCATAGTCGACCAACTTTTTGCAGTTGTAATGTATGGGAGAACATGATTTTCAACTACAGTGTTAAGTTTGTTCTTGGGATATATTCATTCCAAGTACGGAACCCTTCATTGTGAGTGGTCCGACACGCACTCGGCCGGTTTTTTTTTTATACTTGGTGATCTTCGGTATAAAAACCTGATGCCAACTCGCGCACTTCAAAAATCTTCGCCAAATTCATTTGACACTTACTAAACGCAATAACCTTGAACTCGTCTGGGAATTAATCGCGACATCTGTTACTAGTTACTAATTTAAAATGCAGTAAATAGCGTACACATTATTATCACAATGTCTTTTTCGTTAAGTGGATCAAAGCAGAACTATGTAATATTCTCTTTTATATTCGATGCTCATATTTCATCGATAGTTACAGAATACTTATATGCACTAGGTATTGTCAGTATTTTAATGTATTGCCGTATTGTCATCCCCGCGTTGTATAACATTCAGGGGAGGAAATAGCTATGAAAGGAAACTCACGGGCCTGACTGGTCGTGCAACTTGACATACTTCCGTCCTACTTCACTGATGTGACCTTCTGCCACTAACTGAGTATCTTCAGGATTCAGTGGATACTCCATGTCTTCTCTTAACTCAATTTCTGGCGTCGATTCCTTCCATAGCCCCAGCGATTTCAGCATAAATCTGAATACAAAAGAAGACTATGTATTTTGTAATATTATTTGCAACACACTTTCTCGTAAAGTGGCTCTTAATGAACCGCTTTGGGGCTGTTCATTTATTACGTAAGGCAAATTTCAACCAATTTCTGACTCCACCTCCCCCCTACATAAGAAAAAATAAGACTAGAATCAACCCCCTTCAACCCATTGAATCTTACGTAAGATCAGTATCAAAACATTTTAAATTACATACAATTACACTTATTATTTTTTTTTACAATAGCTAAACATTTTTAAGCTTATAATTTTTGCTTACTTTTGTGATCTTACGTAAGAATAACCTAGACCCCTCCCACCCGCATGTAAGAAAAAATAAGACTTTTTCGGACCCCCTCCGCCCTCAAATCGTCTTGCGTAATAAATGAACAGCCCCTTTTAGGTCCATAATGCAGTGTATTAAAAACGCGTGCTTTTTACTTTATGTTACTGCACTAGTGCGATAACGCCACAGATAACTATTTATTAGTCGGAGATGTGCGCTTTTTTTAATCTCATGAGAGACACTTCATGCCAAAATGAATCCGCGGGCCATATTTCATTTTGTTTTTTTAATAGTCTGAATTGTCCTTGGTCCCAAAATTAACAAAAATTTATTTACCTTAAGGTGAATGCGCTGTTGTTGTCCACGAAATTCAATTTTTCTTACGGTTTTTGCAATTTTCAGGTTAGTGTCAGGTTGTATCGTGATCATAAAATGATTTGCGACTATAACAGGTACGTATTTACAGAATTATAATAATTAGAATCAATAATACATCTTTCTAAGTCAGATAAGAATAAATCTCTTATGGAAAAGTTCTTAGGGAACAAATCTAACTTAAAGATATATATTAATGATCTATTATAGTCGCGAATCATATTTTGATCAAGATACAACCTGATACTGACCTGCAAATTGCAAAAAACGTAAGAAAAATTGGATTTCGCGGTCTACCACTGCGCATTCAGCTTAAAATTTTCCGTGCGGAAAAGACCCTGACTAGCGTTCTGTTATTGAGGATTCTTACTAAACTAATGTATATTTCTCTATGCCAATAGTACTTTCTAATTCCATACACACGACACAACACTACGATCATTCTAAACCACTGACCTTCTTTATCAGAGGTCAGTGGTCTAAACATTATTTTGTGTTTATTATATTTTTTCTATAGGCTGTTTAGCGGTTTTGTCAGTGCCTTTATTTACACCAGCGCCCGCATCGCTGGCGCGGCGCGCGGAAAAACAGAACGAGCGCGCCACTTTCCATACAAGTTAATATTTAACAATACAAGTCTGTTTTTTTCCTCGCAAGTGTGTTGAAAAACGTCGTATGAAACGCGTATGCATTGAGCATTATACACATGTATCATAATGTACTATTATTCCACTGTCCTGATAGGGTTAGCGTTTAAATTATATTTTTTAGGTACTTTTAGAAGTACTATAAGGGCCAAGGCAGACCATCGGAATAACTGTATAGTTTGTTCACATCAAAGTTCTAGTGTATGTGGTGATGTTTCATTGTTTTTAATTTCCGTTCTTATACAGGGTTAGTTTTCACAGACCAGTCAAATTTAAGGGTGTGGTACAGACCACCAAACTGAACAACTTTCTCCATGGGACCAATATCGTAATCGCGAAAAATTTATCAACTGTTCCATAGAAAACTACAATATCTACTCTACCTAAACGTATGGGACGGCTGAATTTTTATTCTCGACTACGATGTTGGTCCCATGGACAAAGTTGTTCAGTTTGATGGTCTGTACCACACCCTTAAATTTGGCTGGTCTTTGAAAGTAACCTGGTACAGCGATACTCTTCAAATCCTATAGTCTGCCCTAACTTGTAACAAATCTGGATATTTACCGATGCAAAAAGATAATGAGCAGCAAAAGTAGGTCATAGAGAGCGTAATTGAATTTCCTCTCTATACCAATAATGCGCGGCGCAGTGAACGGCATGTTCGCAGGTATGACCTTCTGATTCCACGGCAGAATCTCGAATTGGAACATACTCTTTATGAGGACGATTACCTGCGAATATAACATGACGGATAAGTTGAAGAGAACACGTTTATATATATTATATATATTTTCGTATTACATACCTCAGTGTACGCGATCAGCGTTACCCAAAACGTTTTTGTAGGTCGCGGAATGGTGAGTGTTCCCCACATGAACACCATCAGAGGGAGGGGTATTGATAATATTGTTGCTGATTGTATCTGTAATTTGAATTATAATTTAATAAATACGCTATTAATACAGAGTAAGATGAGACAGGATTTCAGAGTCATACCCGGAATGTGCTTAAATACAACTGGAGACTATAGGAAAAAAACATCGATTTCGCGACCAAACCAACCAACCAAAAAAGTTGGAAAAGTTGGAAATCCAACTTTACTTTGCTCACACTACTTAAAACTGCACTAACCAATAATATTTCCACATTACCTGATTAATAAAAACCATGATATAGCACACTATGTCTGTATGCGCCAGCACGGCGTACCACAGCGCGTAGCCGAGGTGCACGAATGGCGAGCGATCCTGTTTGAACACCGAGTCGTCCTGGCCCTCCAGTGCAGTCACGTTGTTGCTGCAAATTCCAATATTTTTTAAAATATAAACTGATGGTATGCGTCATCGTTGCGAAAGGATTGGCTCTGCAGTCACCAATCCGCTTGCCCAGTGTGGTGACTATATTACGGGCATTAAACTTCCCATGACTAGTACCAAAATAACGGCCTCCAGTTCCTGGTAGTCCCGCTAATCCTGGTCAAGGTAGCGGTCACGGTAATGGCGGGACGATGTGAAGAATACGGTGTCGAAACCTGGACACTGACAGTCGGGTTAGCCAACAAATGCAAGGTCGCTGAGCGCGGTATAGAAAGATCCGAAATAAAATTATCCGGAAAAGAACTGGAGTTACATAGCTTGCAGAGTTAGCAAGCTGAAGGGGCAGTGAGATGGTTATATCTATATAAATTAAAATTAAATACTGTTCGAGTTAATTGAGAATAGGATTAAATCCTGGACATAAGTATGTAGACATTAAAAAAAGTAAGTATCTGAGTCTTTAATTTTTGTAATTATTTTTTAACCATTTTAATTGAAGAAAATAAATAAATTGAATGCATTAAGTGGTGGAAATTGTTTTTAAAATAATATGTCTTTGTGGAACTAATAGTAGATAAATAAAAATTGCTTAGTAAAATTATATATATGTAAATAGACAAAAAAAAACATATTTGTTACGAAACGACATGTGACCAAGTCACAACGTAAACGCAACGATATGTAGTATAGTTTAATAAGAAAATTACAAACTGAAAAAAACACGGAATAATTGTTTCAATCTTTAAAAAAAATTTAACGTCCATGCAACATAATATACATAATTTTCACGTGATCTCTATATTTACATTGACAAATAGACGTTACAAACATATTGATTCCATTTAAATCACACTTACCGTTTCAAAAGATGAAAACGTAATAAAAATACAATAAAAGCTGCGACAACGTGACGTATTGATAAGTGAGAGAAATAAGTTGTTACAAAAGTTATAAGTTAATATATAAATCGACAAAAATTATAGCAAAAGCCCATCGCAAGCGACGATAATATTCAACGAGACTTGTACTGCGAATCGTTCATCGCAATCTAGTTTTTTTTTTCTTGATTGGATCGACTTCTTTTGTCTTTGCAAGACTGTCGGAGCATCATTCGATTTTATACGTTATTGTAAGTACGACAAGATCAACAGTACAGGTGAACGTTGTTAGCGGGCCACTGCACCTCGGGGACGACTGCAAGGAAAAGGCGCTCTCATGTTCGGACGTGTCATCTTCGTCGTCGGACTGGTGGCGCGAAGACGCACTGGACAGCGACAGCGGCGCGCGGCGCGGCGGCGGCGACGCGTCCAGGCCGCGCTCCATACTAGGCGCCAGTATCCGGATCTCGGGAACACTTATCTCGCTTAACTTACGGCTGGAAACACCCACCACGGTCATACCTACGGTACCTTTGTGTTACGTGTGTGTGCCTGGTGCCGGCAGTCGAGATCAAATTCGATGTCTATTCCAACCTTTGGGTAAGCACTAATATGAATGTGAATGATGCTAAAGTTTTAACATAATCATGAAATACCTACTATTACCAGTTATGAAAATCAAGTCGTAGTTTTGAACTGATTTATGGATTTTCGAATGAATTTTTTCTAGGAATTTACTAACATCTAATTACAAAAGGCTCAACCATTCTAAATGTAAGTCATAGCAATACAAACCCCATCTCTACTGGTGGTGCGAGTAGATTTTCGTCAAATAATTCCATTTCGCGGGTACTAGGCAGCATGCAAACAAAACACTACTTACTAATCGAACCTAGGTGGCTACACGATAATAATATGCTAAATAATTAAAAATCTCGCAGCTTGATGTTTGTAACGTTGTTTAAATATATTTGACTTAAAAAATACTTATAATATTTTCGATAGGAACTGTTCAGGAATTTGGATGAGATTAGAAAAAGGAGGATTATATAGGAAAAGTTCATGTTTCCATTTTATGCAGAAAAATACTCTTACCTCAAATTAAATAAATAAATAAGCATTTGGGTATGAGCATATACACAGTTCAATAAAGTTAGAATTTATTAAATGGATTTATCAACGAAGTTGTATACAGCAATAAGATATAAAAGTTATATATAACAAGCTATACGATAAACACGCATCAGCTAATTAGCTGCTAGTGTGTCTAACCAAATAATGATAATATTAAAATTTCCTAAGGGGCCTCTGCTAGTTGGCTTCGGGACCTCGTACGCCTTCCAATGGACAGACACCCCATGGTCCCGAGATATGTAAAATCATAAAAATAAATAATAATAAATAAAAAGCTGTAGACAACAGAATTTCAATAAAAAATGTTTTACTGAAATGAGGTTTTACCTATCCGGGCCGGGTCATTTTCTTCTTGTCTTAACTGTTTTAAACAACGTTGAAAAGTACTCAAAATCTACATACGAAATATTATAACTAAATCTAAACTAAGCATGCAGAAAGCATGGGCGTTCACTCATGCCAATTACTAACGACTACTCATACAACCTATGAGAACATTTGGCAAACTCGTAATAACTTAGAATCCCAGTTATAAACAAAAGTTTGCAACTGTTCAAAGTTTTCAATAGGTAAGACCATATACTCACTGTCGCGCTAGTGTCTCTGGTAGTGGTTCCCATATCATCTGCGATCCTTCTCTTAAACCGATGCCGAAGCCCTCTTTTTCCTGAAAAATACAGTTGCAATTTTAATAATTTCCTTCTTTTCGCATATTTACACGATAGTTCAGGAGCATAGCGAAGGATCTTTTTTCTTCAAAGTTGAATTGTTGAGGTTCAGGCAATAGCTGAAACTGTTATGTTTAATGTATAGACGCCAGCACATCAAACTAATACAATCAGTCAAATTTCTTTAATAGATTTTCAACTTTATCGCTATAACATAAGGTTCAAAATTGATTGGGAAAATTTGACAGTTTCGGGTAGCTTGATGTGCTGTCGTCTGTACCTAGCCGTGAAAAAACGGGACGTGGAAATTAGCAGCAACACTAAACTCGATATAACAGACAGAGGTATGGGCACCGGAAGCTGGGTGCAAGAGGGTGCACTTGCACCTCCCTGGCTTCAAAATAAAATGAAGGTGCAAAAACATCAAAAGTAAAAAAAATATCTGAAAACGATTTAGAGAACTTAACCTATTCGCCGCGAGATGTTAAAAAAGTCTCTCAATTTTTATATATAATAAAGAAAAAAAAGCTTTTGCGCATTAATCAACAAAGTACCGAACTGCTATTTCCGAAAATGTAATCGACCCTAGGCTGGTTGCGAACGTTATCGAGCTTACTTCGCTCGTTCTTGCATCCTACTCTCATCTTAATTCTTAAGCTTCTTTAAATATATAAATAGACACAGTTAGACCTCTTTCTGTATGCATGGACAAAATAAAATCTATCCCATTCGAGGTGAGATGCAAAAATTATCGAGCTCGCTTCACTCGCTCTTGTATCATACATTATCTCTTTTTAAGGTTTACTGCATAAGTCGACAATGTTACTTTTTATATGAATGGACAAACGATAACTTAACATATCTGAGCTGACGTGCAAAAATGATCAGGCTCGCTTCATGGAGCTGAAGATGCACCCCCCTGAAAATAAACTTGCCGGCGCCCACGGACAGAGGGTGGTATCTGCTGTCATACCTTAAGTATTTTCTTTTCAATGGAGAGCGTTTTCGATACGTATCGATAGTCCCGGGAATACTTCATCACGTGTCGCGTTAGCGACACTAGGAAACTCGAGACGAACGCCCACGCCGTCTCTATGTACGCCTTTATTTTTTCCACAAGTGTCTCTTGTTCTGAAACAAAGCAGTATTGCTGATACGTATTGTTGGGAATTCGCAAAATGTTTTAATGGCCTATTTACGTTGTCGGTCCGGGTGAGTGTATCGTCAACCTCGTTAGTGCTTTATCATTTTAGGGTTGAATGTCTGTGGCACCTCGCAAAACGATAAGGTGCATTTTTGCGTACAAGATTAATGTGACAGTTAAATACGCTGTGTCCGATTGGATTTCACATCGGGAACTTCTTAGGAGCCTTTAGAGGATGAGTTTCCAAAAAACGATGATATAACCAACTTTTACTTATCAACATAGAGTCGGGGTCTTATCGACGTAGCTGCGTCATCGCGCCCCGACAGTGCGCAACAATACGCTACGTTCCTATCGGAAGTGTTGCATTCAGTGTCTGAAGATAGGTACTTATCTGAACTGACCTGGTAACGGTGCGTAATCATCCATCTCCGTCAGCTGCCCCTCATCTTGCTCCGTCAGCTGCGTTTCAGCTGGTTGCATGGACTGTTTACGACGCATCTAATAACAGCAGCTTTTATTGTAATATCAACATGAGAAACAAAGTTACACAGAAGAAAGCATTTATTTATGTTAAAAAAAAAATAAAGATGCGAAATCGTGATTGTGAAGTTAGGGGAAATGAATTGTTTTCCAAATTGACTACCAATTCAAATTGCCTATATAGGTAATCAAATGACAACTATCATCAATTGAGTTGTATGAAATGGCTTTAACAAGGCAAATCGACGTAGGTAGTGTGTTTATTTGATAATCATTCTTTTTCCCCTGACTTACCAGAAAACAAAAATAAGTAAAAATTTTGAAATTTTAGTTTTTATAACCAGATTCTAATATTGTTAGAAAAGGTTTAGATCTTTAAAGTAACAAGCAAAATCAAATAATAATTTCACAACTATGATTCTTTGACCATTGTATGAAATAGCTATACCAAGGAAAATTTACGTAGTGTGTCAATTTGATAAACAATTAACTTCCCTAACTGTACTACAAAACAAAAGTAAGTTAATATTTTGATTTTTTTGCTTTTATAACTAGAATTTAAATCGTGTTAGAAAAGTTTCGTATTTATAAAATAACAAGCAAAATAAAAAAATACATGCAAACATAAAAATACATGCAAAAGCCAAAACAAAAGTGCAAGCTATAATAAATACATACCAAAATGAACAAAAGTGGCGCAATCACACTGGATCTGGTAACCGAATCCGGGCTAGAGATTAAAATTTACGATGGTTGTCTACTGGCAAGTTTGTCTACCTTCGATAACCAGTCTCATGAATACCCGAATTCGTCAAAGCTTCCATTGTAATAAATATGTCGGTTGCCCGGATTCGTGTGTACCCGAATGACTAGCCGGGTTATGAGCCCGACCCAGTGTAATTGCGCCTTAGGAGCTTCCGTATACCACGTGTTTAGCACGCTTATTGTGTTTGTGACACAGCTTGAAAGATGCGTGTCTTAGCAGAGTCCGTTGTACCTGTATCTTGCATCTGTACGTTCCATTGATCTAATGTGAAGTCCCTACATACATACCCGTGATGTAAAACCTGTGAATACTATTGGTGTGATGATTGTATTGGGGGCCATTACCTGCGGGTCGGAGATCGGGTCGCTGAGGGAGAAGCGTCTGGGTGAGCGAATGTTGGGCGCGGAGGCTCGGCGGAGGTTCACGGCGTTCTTCCAGTCCGTCTTGATCATCGTGGACAGCAGCTGCTCGGCCCACGCGACACAATCGTGAGGTCACACGCACTCGAATCCAGTACACGTTGCTTTAACTAGGCTTACCTACACTTTTTTTGTTTCATTTATTAGTTACAGGTTTACCTTTGGATACCTTTTCAGAGTCTGATCGTTAAAACTGTGATTTACAAGTGTAACAACGTGTGCTGATTCGAGTAACATGGTGGTGCAATAATTAATACCGAGCATTATGGTTAGTCACCTTAAGCGGACTGGACGTAAGTTTGTACTACAACAAATTATATTCCCTTTACTTCTATACTAAGTCGGAGAGGTGGACATTCCGCTTTATCTAAAAGTATAAAGGGTAAGCGAACATGCGGGAACACCCAAGACGTACTATGTATAGTAACAGTCACCAATAAATACGTCTAATATCAAACATGCTTATAAGCTTATAACCAAAACACAGTACATCATTTTAAAACATTGTCGTTCTCAGTATCCCTTAAATTTTCATTTCTGTCTGGTGTTCCCATAATTTTGTGTTATTAATGAGGCTAAAACGCTACTGAAAAGTCCGGAAGGTTGAGTACAAGCACTTGTTTGTGCATTGTGATAGGCGCAAGCACGAATACTGATGACAATGTTCTCTTAGATATAGCATAACCCACAAATCACAACGCGTATACCTTCACCCGCAACACTTCCTTATAATGGTAACCAGCAGGACTATGGCAACAAAACAATTTTTGGGATCAATATCTTTGCAATTCATGAGCCGGACACAAATTTCACTATGGAGTAAATATTTCCATATCACCGATTTCGGTATTCAAAACTTACGTACTTTTCAAATATGAGAATTTACCAGTGAAAAAGAGGTACTCTCCATAATCCCGTTGATTACCCCCAAGAAGAACCCCAATAGTCACAAAGTAACTGACCTTGCCAATTCCCATTTGTTGGGGGGCTTCCTCGTCGGAGCTCGAATCGTCATCTTTCATATGAATCTCCGTATCATCGAATTCATCGAACATGTAATAGTCCCCGGAACGTATAGCTGTAAGTACAAAAATATATGAAAACACCATTTTAAAAAGAAATAGGCGTAACTTTTAGCGGGAATTTACAGAATGTTAAAACAGTTAAAATGTTCCAAAACTTTTAAAATTACAGCAATCATCTCTAGTTACGCCTATTTGAAGAAGTTGTATTGAGCTTTGCTGCATAGTAACGTTTATTTAGCGCAAGCTTTTTATATAATTACACATAAGTACATATTCTTATGAAGTCCATGCTGTTTGAACTAGTGGAAAGCGTAAAAACAAGACATTAAAATAAATAAAGAATAAAAATGAATACTACAGTAGTAGATTGTATCTTTAATAGTAAAATTAACAGTACCAAATTAGTGAAACAAAACAACGTGTTAATGAAAACATAACCATGCAACATGCACGTAGTGAGGTTAGAGGTAAGCATAGCAGTAACATGCAGACATTCGACTATGGTACAATCAGGCGCACAAACACAAGTAAAGCCGACAACCGGCGCTTTCTGTCTTAGGTTTCTTTATTATTTACAACATTCAACTGTAATACAAAATGTACATGTTATATAGATTATTTAAAAACAATTAAGACAGTTCCCGCCATGGCGATTCAATTTGCCTAAATACCATCACCGACAAGCCGAGGAGGGGTTAGTAACGCATTACGGTTTCATAGCGAGCCTGGTTTAAGAACTTTACCCTTCTGATGGCTTGCTGGCGGCCTATACGTTGGTCTGTCCCGCACTACAAGAGAAAAGCATTACTCAACAGCAGCTCGCACACCATCACATTTATCACAGTTTCCGTGAGTATCATTAACGGGTATTAATATCAACATTTTAAACAGTTAACCACCCAAAATCAGGAAATGATTAATAAAGCTGTATTTGGTAGTTATGGACATCACAGCTGGTCAAGACATAATAAATATGGCCGGATTTGACCTTCACGAAGATAGGTCTATTTATAAGTACTTGTAGGTAAATATGACTTTATCGTTGTAATTCGAAGTTCATGAGACCTGTAACACAGTTAACATAATTGGCGTCCATTTTACTATGGTCAAATGAAACAAGTATTTTTGATATGTAAATAAATGACTATGTGGGAGTCATTCACTTACAAAAAGAAATGTTATGTCTTCAGGTTTAGTTTAAAAGACCAGCGCACAGTGTGATAGAACAAAATAACAAACACCTCCCACACCCGCGAGAACGCCATGGATATTTACCATCGTGTCTCTTTGTATACACGCGGCGTCTACGTAGACCCTCAGGACCTGATTCTATCCCTAAACGGAAGGGAAAAACATATGTAAAATAAGTTTATATGAACGAAAAAAATATGCTTTACATTTTATACAAAGTGCAACATTCGGTGTATGTTTAACTGATCGTGATTCAATATCAAAGGCCCGCTGCGACACGTCAGGTGTGCGGGGGAGCGGTTACACGTGTGGTGCGAGTGCGGCTCGGCGCGGCTGGACTGCGACACGACGGACTGGCGCTGCAGCACGCTGGGGCTGGCCATCGTGTGGCGGCGCCGGATGGGCGGCGGCGAGAACACCGGGTACGACTCCTCCGGGCTGGGCGCGCGCGGCAGCAGCTCGGACGACGGCGGCGACTCGAACGAGATGCGGCGCGGCTCCAGGTAAGCGTCGAGCGATACTGTCATGAGCGCCGAGGAGGGGGAGGGCGGGCCGCCCTGCGACGCGGGCAGGCTGGGCGCGGGCGGCGCGGGCGGCGCGGGGCGGGGCGGCGCGGGCGAGGCCGGCGCGGACGGCTCGCTGAGCGGCGTGTGGAAGCCGCGCGGCGAGGCGGGGCTGTCGGGCGTGTGGTAGCCGCGCGACTCCGAGTCGCCGCGCACCAGCGGCACCTGCTCCGACTCGCCCGCCATCGTCTCCTCCTCCTCGTCTGCTCCGGGAGAGCGCGAGGGTAACGGTCACGGAAGTATTATACCTCACTCGATCGTGAAGAACGGAGGTCTTTTTGTCGGGACAATGACGCGTCCTTTCCCATAATTTTTCATAACATAATCGATACATTATGATATTAACATCGCATTGACCGCATTGTTGATGTTCCACATTAATTCGACATTGTTATTAAGACCGGCAAATTAAAGGAAGAAAATGAGGATATTCAGCGAATTAATATTATGACATTAACTCAATATTTAAATTAAGTTTCAAACATGTAAACAAATGCAGTGTTTTTGGAAAAACAACATATAATTTCAATTTCAGTTTTCACTTAAACTTTAAACATTTTTATGACTTTTTCAATAGTAATAGTCATTTTAAAATCAAGTCAATTTACATTTTTATAAAGTTCATTTTCATTTAATGGAAATAACGACTTTTGTCGACCGCCGTCTCTGAGCCTCCAGTAAAAGAAACAACTTCAGCCGTCGACTGACTCCTCTGTCTTTCATAAAATTTCACAGTCGGCAGCCGACCCTACGTTTGGTGTGAACGCGCCCATACTCATTATAAAATAAAAGACAATATACCTATATCGTGGTGGCCCGGTTCCTTTGTCAAGGCACCTTGTATTTTCTTCTGGTTTGCCTTTATTCTTTCCATTTTTACTTTGATTTTGTCTAGGATTTTCGACTCTTGTTCCTCCTGTACATACATCTGTTTCTGACGGAGCTCTTCTATCAATTCTGCTCCTCTACAAGAAAAAAAAAACACATTTAGCTCCACAGCACTTGGACCTTTTAGCACCTTCAATTAAAATAATCTTGAAGAATGTTTGCCCTGTAGAATTACCTTGAAGCGAGCACAGTTGTAGCTTTGCTTTCGTCTATGACTCTGTAAAAGTAGAAGCTATGGAAGAGCCTTCGTTGCAGTATGAGGAAGGCAAAGCAAACTCCGTCCCACGCCAACCCTATATCTTCTTGGGGAACAGAACAGGCTGCCTCCTACAAAATAATAAAAAATAAATATCGTCGTCATCAGACATTATAACACCTACATATATTCGGATGAAAAAGATAAAAAAAAAACTGTCATAATTTTTTTCACTTTGCGTTTCGGAAAGCCGCGCCAGAAACGTTTATTTCGCATATATTTAGCCAAAAACTTGGTTTACTTACTTTAGTATACTGCATCTTAAGAAACCGCGCTATGTTTCCGCCGGCGAACTTGTCGACACAGCCTATACCTAGGAGCTGGACCAGCCAACACGCATGTTCTTGCATCACCGCGCTAAAGATGCAGCCTGGGATCTGAAGCAGGGTCTTCACTACCACCACTACTACGTTGTAACGCACCAGCCACGACCACCTGATACGCACCATGTAAAACGTTAATACATCAGCCCGGAAAAGATTAACTTTGACAGAGTCTTTACTTAGCATTAAAGGTGATTTTCGTACGTGTGTGCGGATTACCGTACCGTCCTTCCGCGATTATAAAAAACAGACCACAGACTATGAAAATAAAGCTGAACCAGGCGCGCCAGAACAGCTGTCAGTCAGATCATTTTAAAACCTCCTGAGGACACGTAATAATATTATCATCGAACTCATGTGTTACGACATCTCATAAGTTACAAAAGAAAAAATATATATAAAAATATAAAGAAAATAAATCAAGTAAGTTTTCAAGACTTTGCTCACCATTGTAATATGGCGCTTTTGGGGCGCAAATAGAAGTCGGTTCCTTGCCACAGGAATATAAAGGAGCCGATGAGATATCCCATAGAGAACAGGTTGACTCGGTTGGTGCCGGTCATAAACATGATCGCAAGCGTTACCCAAAGCATTCCCAAGAACACCATGCGCTTTATCACATCAAGCCATGTCCTGGAACAAACACAGATTTTTTTTTTATCCTTAGTTGGTCCCTGCTTCGCTCAATATTCATAAGCACGATATATATTGTCCGTTCAGTATCAAACTGCAAATAAGTCGGGTCTACATCCTTTTGCAATTCAGGCTGAACCAACGAATGGCTTAACCTGTGTATCACCATTGAACTAACTTACCCAACGTAACTAAGGAAATCTGGTACAGGATTAACGAAGTTCGGCGTCTCCCAATCATTGCCAATATCTTCGCTATTCGATCCTCCAGGATAATTTGGATTCGCAGCCTTTTCTACACGGAACACTTTCATTTGTCGAGTGGCGAACATCAGTAGGAAGAAATCGAAGATGAGCTTGAACGCGTGGGGCGGCGACTCGGCGTAAGGAAGGAACATCCATGTACGGATATGTTTCATTTGCTGAAAAATATGATTTTGTATTTTAAAATCAGATTTAGCATACTTGTAAGCCAATACAAATACGCATGTTTGTCAGAAAAAACTGCTACAAGTCTTGGCTTTTAGTACTTATAATATTTTACTGGATAAAGGAGAATCGGCAAAAATGTTTGGAAGATGGTCTAAAAGCCAACAATAACCACACATTTGTCATTAGACAGGCATTCTCATATTATGCAATAACTACTACGGCGCTCACTTCAAATCGCTGTGTGGAAAAATTATGGCGATGTTTCGTAGCACCTAGACGGAATTCATCAATTCTAGTGGTCTTAGTTTGAATATTTGCAAATGTGTGCATTCCGATGATAATAGAATATAGACAGTTTATCTGATGATGAACGTGGACGCTAGATAACGAAACCCTTGCAAAGCTTTAATTAACCCATCGAGTGGAAATGAGCCGCTATAGTAGTTATTGGTTGTTGCATTACGACCTTGTCCTCTTCTCCTTTTTAAATTTGTTGGTGAACTAGAGCTTGCAAAATTATTAATATTATTTGAAAAGTCTTCGATATCAAAGGACAATAATAATTACCGATAAAGCTAGTGAGCCACCCATTAGATGAATACAAAAATTAAACTAAAGTACGTGGCCAAACTACATCGAACTATTAGGGCTTAATGTTGTGATTACAAATATTAAAATACAAATCAACATTTACTTATAGTAAATATTCTCACCACATTGGATAAATCTTTGAAGGGCTCCTAAGGACGGAAAAATTAAAGGGGTGTAAATGAAAAGTCAAAACGGTTTAAAAAATGGTTACGATAACATGAAACAGTCAATGTCACACTCAACTCTACTTTATCTCTCTCTTCCGAACTTGCTGTTTCCTTGTCGGCAGTAAATCGTACTTACATTTAGGGTTCCGGCAACTAAATAACTTTATGCACGGAACGTTGTAACGTTGTAATTTTATGCGTATCTTTATATGATGACATTAAAGACCAGTTTTACGAGGAGCTGACTCGCTGTATAGGCAGCGTCCCAGTGAGAAAATACTTTTGTTGGGCGATTTTAACGCTAGAGTGGGTCAGGATTTCTCTGTCTGGCCTGAAGTCCTGGGCAGACATGGAGTCGGCAGCATGGACGACAACTGTCAACTTATTGACCTGCTGATGATGGACCCTTTTTGCAATTAATCAACCTCCATAAACTTTGCGCTTATAATAATGCACTTAAAAAAATATTGCGTCTCTTTTTAACTTTCTGGCCTTTTGTCACAGTTGGTGGTAGTAACACAATAATCGACTATTTAACTAATATTGTTAAATAGTCGATTATTGTGTATGCTAACATAAGCTAGGGTCAATCAATAAAATCTGCCGATCGCATAAAAGATAGACATAGTTTATATTGCTAGTAAATTTTTTTTTGTACGGCGCTCGTTCATAATTATCCATTGTCCTTTTTTGTGTGCATAATTAAAAGCTTTATTTTTCTAGTCGATGAACTAAGGAAATAAAGGAATCAAACAGCATAAAGTTTCATTAATTCTGGCATTAAACACGAGAACTTATAGTTACCGAATCGTCGTCCTCCCAAGGGTAAGTAACGCAGAACTGAGGCAGGAATCCCACAGCTATCATATACTGCAAGGGTACCAGGACGGTGATGCAGGCTGTGAACGTGGGCCACAGCTTGGCTTGAGCCACTCGCTTGATTGACACCAAAATGAGCAGCCAGACCGCATATAGAACCGCGTACAGGTCCATACGAGAACCAATCACGCCCATTAGACAAATCATAGTTATCTGTAATAAAGCAAACATGCTATAGCATACAATTTATTTAAGCGTCATTAAAACAAAAGAAGTTCAAAAAGAAATCTTTTTGTCAAGGAATTTAAAGTAAACACCCGTCCAAGGTGTCTGAAACTCGAATAGTATAAAGTTATTAGAAAGATATAATAAAGTTGAAAAGAACCATTAAAATTGAAGGACTTTCATTCAACACTTTCAACGTTGTTGAAGGGAGAATTTTCTAATATTTACTACCAATATCAAGTAACGCTGGCGTTTGCGTTGGCGAGCTATGGCGTAAGCTTTCAACAAAACTGTATTTGGGTAATATCTAATATATAAAATTCTCGTGTCACAGTTTTCGTTGCCATACTCCTCCGAAACGGCTTGACCGATTTTGATGAAATTTTTTGTGCTTATCCGGTATCTATGAGAATCGGCCAACATCTATTTTTCATACCCCTAAATCGAAACTTACGCGGGTGAAACCGCGGGGCGCAGCTAGTTTATATATATATATTTTTTTTTTTTTGTTTGGTTTGCCTAAAACCAGTGTGTAAGATCAAAAGGTAAATTCCCGTAATTAAAAACGTTGAAAATCTAGTCGCAATCTCACTTCAGCGACAATCAATGTCAAAAACTTGTCAATAATGTAGGGAAATTAGGTGTTTTTGACAGGTTGAGCATGAGATTAGACTGTGAACGTTCTTCAAATTACGAGAATTGCTCCTAAGATGTTGTTTTTATGAAAATTGCGGATTAAACAACTAACCTCCACGCCAAACTTATAAAATCCGTAATTTATTAGATACTTGATACAGTGCACCAAGTCTACGTCCGCTTCTTTGCGCGTTATCTCAGGAAATATTGTCTTAGTTCTTTCTTTTGGTAACCTCCCGGACAATCTGTTAACAGATAAATATTAACATTCAATCAATATTTTTATCGAGAAAACAGAACTTAACTACTTAATTAGAACTCTTTTCAAACCTGAGCGATTCTTGTCTGTATGTCACCAGAGAATAAAAAGTGAAAACGGCTAAAAGACCTATGTATCCTTTTAGTATAGACACAAGCGGTTTTTTTGCTGTAGCCTTTACAAATCCTAGCCATTCGGCATTGTTAAATACGGAACTATTCGAGGTACTGTTTTCATAATTCTGAAATATTTAATAAAAATAAAACATTAAAAAAACAAAATAAGTAGGTACATCAATATTTCATCTTGTATTCATTGGTTCAGTACTTACGTCTTCCTCCGAACACTTGACATAAAAACTAGAATGTTTGATATAATCTATCTGGTAGACCATCTTAGCCATGAAATAGATACTTATTAGTGTCGATATAAGAAGTACGCAAACTCGTTGTTTCCTTGCATTGAGCCACAACGCTGGCGCGATCATTAACATGATAGGAGCATGAATCGCGCACACCTGTAATAATGAAAATAATCAAGTTTGACAACCAGGCTGCAAATGTCGCAATACAGCCTCCTACAATGAGAACTCAAAGTTTAAAGATGACGATGATAATAATGATGATAATCTTGTCACACAACAAAGAACGAAAAACCTTAAATATGTGTCAAATGTAATATAGTTTTCACTGCTTTAGATAGCTCTTTATCTGCTATAGCAATTTTGATCTTCGAAAACGGTCGATTCGTACTTCTGGTCTCGTTAGATTCAATAGGTAGAAATGATGAAGTGTTGTTTACTAACGTTCATAACGCAGAGCAGCATCAAGGAAATGAAAACGATCTTGATGAGATGTAAGTCGAAGTACATGAAGACGTAGTGAATGATCTCCTGCGCCGTGTGCTTAGAGGCGTCGTAGCCGCGCCGCAGCAGCGCCCACAGCTCTGCGGTCGAGTTCTTCGCCCGCAGCGCGCCCGTGTTCTGATCCGACAATTGTCTGCGAACACAACCGGGGTTGGAGATCTGTAAGCCTATGCTCTTGAATTTTCGCCGAGAACTGGATATTATGTCAACAATGTGATGGAGTAAATTTAAAAAATCTTGAAAACATCACATCTGATCTATTCCCCGAGGGGTTAGCCACAGGTATACTTATAGTAGGTACAACGACATTTTTCAGTAATGGCTGAGAAACTCAAAAATGAAAATAAAAACCCAATAACACTCAAGCAATGGCACTATAAATCTCAAAAACATTTCTGTAATATATAGTTGTATATAGGTACTAAAACAAAGGCAGCTGACACCAATCTGTTTTTTAAGCAAGTTAATTAAAGCAATATGGACACGCCAATAAATGAATTTAATTAATTTCATATTGGCATTTATGACGATACTAATTAATTGTCTGTGCAAGCTTAGTTTTTAAAGCTATCGTACTGCTTATTCCGAATTTCTAATAGCTTAACCAATCATTTTTTTACCAACCTTTGAGAATATGCATGAGTAGGAGCTGGCTGTATTGAAGACAACTCGATGGACTGATCCGGTTCGGTACCGGCTTGTGAACGTGGGTTTGTATCTTCAGATGGCAACTGTGGCAACTAAAAAGTATTTTAAACTTTATATTTGACTTGAGATAAGCGCAGTCACATCCAAAATATGTTCGTCGCCTTAAGGGCTATTTTTGTCTGCTCATTTCACGATAGAATCTCCTTTACCGACTCAGCAGTACAGTCCGTTCACAGTTATTTTACCTCTGACTTTGCATCACTGTCCAAATCCCAGTGAAATTTATTCTCATTCTTAAAAAGTTGCTGCCACTGACAAGTCTGTAAAAATCACCGTGATCTTTATTTTCGTTACAATAAGGTTGCTGTTAGGTTGCTGCTGTCAGAAGTAAAATAACTGTGAACGGACTGTATATGGCGTCGTCATCTTCTTTACATAACAGACGGAATTAAAAAGGTGGCAATGACTGAATGCGACTCAAGAAAAAAAGTTTTTATTTCATAATTTAAAAAGATTTTGGATTGATGTAACTTCAATATTGGTAGTTCAGTGGTCTGTTCAGTGGCGTAGCTTGAAAAGATGTTATGTGTCCTGACTTGATAAATAAAATAATTTGAAAACTGTCAAATAAATAAAAGACTTGACTGTACAAACTGGAGCATTTTGTTCGAGCAGCTTTAAAGCTGGCGACTGACCAAAAATGATATTATCGTTACGCGACATTCGCAACGAAGTTATTACGTTACTGAAAGGGATTCGCTGTACTGACAACACCAATGTCACTTTGTAACATATTACATTACGTTCAAATGACAGGTCAATCGACGGTTTTTGGCCATTAGCACCCCTCCGACGCGAAAATAGTTACGGGAAACCGCTTAACGAATTCTGCTAAGAAACATTAGTACCTACATTATGTCGCGATTCGAATAGTGGAACATAACATCATGAGTCAGTTAAATTGTAACGTGTCTGCACTGTGCACGTACCTTTACAGTGAAGATAGGTTACATTAGCCACATTAGATCACACGCCCGTAACCTATAGTTGTCAGAAACAATAAGGCTGATATCACATTGTACGCGCGCTATGCGCGGTCGCGTCCGCGCTGGTAGAGCTCGCGCGGCGCGCACGCGGCGTTGTCAAATTCGAAACTACTTATGAGGAATAGCTAAAAGTACTCAAAGGAGTCTCGTGCTCGACTTTGATGAGAACTAAAACTGCATTATTGGATTTTTGAAAAATTTATATTTCTAGCCAGGAATCGAACCCGTTGATTTTGATTTAAAAAAAAACACACACTGTATTATTACACCATTCGATAGTGTCCCTAATATGGATCAAATTATGGGAAGTAATGACATACGGCAAACTTAAAGAAAATGTTGGATTTTAATAAACTGCTTCTTATTCTTATTTTAAAGTATTTACACATACATTACGGTACGAGTATTTATACATGCATGCGGTTTCGCGGCGGAGATGTGATACCCGCCTTACACTTTTCTTAATACTTACATCATCTCTCATTGTGGATGCCCCATCTTGACTCGGCTTACCCGACTCTGGTCGATTAGCTGCTAAACTATTTGATCTGTTAGAAATAATAGCAACATATAAGTACAATTTTATTTATGTTCGTACTTAAAACTGTCCGCATGCTTTTCTCCGCATGCGAGCACAAGTCCGCATTATATAATTACTAGCTGATCCTGCAAACGCAAAGTTTACGTCCTCTATTGTCAAGACCTACTGAATATACACACAACATTTCATAAGAATCGGTCAAGCCGTTTCTGAAGAGTTTTCTTACAAACACTGTGACATGAGAATTTTATTTATTAGATAATTACAATCATTTATTGGTCAGAATGTGGCACATTATTATAGTCTTAAGATTAGTCAAT
The DNA here is from genome assembly GCA_963669345.1 of Gortyna flavago. Taxonomy (NCBI): domain Eukaryota; kingdom Metazoa; phylum Arthropoda; class Insecta; order Lepidoptera; family Noctuidae; genus Gortyna; species Gortyna flavago. The sequence continues at coordinate 6,165,924 of OY770128.1, read as the reverse complement.
GTTATCATCACATCGCACCTTTCGATACTAACCTCGTCTTTGGGTCCGATAACGCCATAAAATCCTTATGGAAATAATGAACTTGCAATATAGTTATGATTAGGAATAATGTGGGTGTTAATAGTTTGACGAATAGATCCGCTGGGTGGTACGGCTCTAATCCCAAATCTTGTTGTCTGAAATTAAATCACAAGTAATAAATAAATACATTAATCAGATAAATGTTTGTTTTCTTACATATTCCTTGATAGATTTTACTTACAAGCTCTCGTTGATCAATAAATATTTTTCTATTATCTTTGAAAAATTGTCGAACTGATAAATGTATAATAGAATAAGATTTATCATGGAGTATATGATGACTACTATCCAAAACATGTACATTAATTTTCGGCACCAATACCAACTTATCTGAAAACAAAAGATAATTCGTGTGAGGTGTTTCTTGACTTGAACAAATAATCTCATTAACAACAGTATAGCAGGTAAGAAGTGTGTTATAATTATCAATATTTTAGTTGAAATAACTGCACGTGAATGACACACTACTGTAACTGTACACAATAAAATAATCATTATTATTTACCTGGAACATGAGTATAAACGCGAGGAAGAGGAACATGTAAATGATCCGGAAGATGGTCATGCGTTCGCCAGTGATGCCGATGACAAACAGCATGATGACCACGACGTAGATCCAATAGCGCGCGCACAACGCTCGCAGCACATCGCCGAGCGCGCGCAGGAGACGAGAGTGACTCTCCTCTTCGCGCCGCGCTGTCAGAACTAGCGACATTGTTATTCGCAAGAATAGCAAGTTTATTGATAAAACTAGACTCCATGGTTACACTTCACGAACTTATATTCAACGGCCTTCTAGAGTGTGACTATTATTATTTGATGTATCTTCAAGGTTTCTTGTCTCTTCCAGCGAAGGAACTAGGTTTGATAGTTTAGAGTTTGGATTAAATGTCAAATAGAGTGTAGTGATTGTTATTACAAATGCTTGTGTTAGAAATATACTGGATATAACACGAATTGCTGGAATGTGATTTTCAGTATAAAATCTGCAGAGGTGTTGAAATTTGGATACATGATGAGTTTTTGAGACAAGATTCCAAAACTCAAATAATTATACTTAGTTGTTATGGTCAAGCTAGGAATCGAACCCGAATTTATATCAAAATACCATAATATCAACTTATTCATATAAAATTTAAAAAATCTGAACTTCCATCTCAAAAAATCAACATATTATATTATACGGAATTATACAAACATCGTCTTCATGAATGAGACTCGAATCATGAGAATCATGAGTGAAACGGTTTGCAGTTTTGATTGTTAACTAACAAATGTGAGATAAGTTCATAAATTATTGCAAAATTAGACTTTAGGTTGTTTAGTGTGATAAGCAGATTAAGAGTTACAGCTGAAATGAAGAAGACGTATCAGAAAGTTGAACCAAATGTGGAAAATCATTCCTTACAGAATGGGATACAAAATAGGCGGTGAATTTATTGAAATAAGGCTGTCTCTTGTATGCGCACCACACGTTCTCGGTCAAGGCAGTTAGTTAGGTCGCCATTTGTAATTCCATTCTATAAGGCAACGTGTAGATTTTTAATCAGATTACCGTTAACCAGACCTGTCCCAGGGTAGAGATAAAATAGAAAACAAATGATTATATTTTAAGGATAATTTTTAGCCAATCAAAATAGTAACGATCAAAGTATATTTTGTTTTCAAAAGTTTTAACGGTATATCTAGAAATTCAACCAATCGGGTACGATTACTAAAATCTATAGAATGCTAGAAATATTTGAATTAATTATATTATTTTTATTATTAATTCAGGATCAGCTATATATTATATGTATTGCTTTTTGTTTTGTGTTTTATTATATATTGTATGGTTAGTATCGCTTTTGCATAATGTTCCCACTGCTGGGACACAGGCCTCCCCTCTGTTAGAAGAAGTATAATCCACCACGCGGATGTCATATCTTCGAACTTTTGGTTCTATGACATGCCGGTTTCCTCACGATGTCTTCCTTCACCGTTTTGAGAGCAGTGGTGTTTGATTTCGAGTCCACGATCTACGACTCGTAAGCACTGTGTAAGCAAGTTACTACTGGGCCACCACTGTTCTAAATACATCCTAAAAAAGTAAAATAATAGTAAATGCATAAAGAGTTTTATATTCACCACTGGCTGCAGCTGAGGCCGTGAGTTGCAAGGGCGCCGCCATGTCGGCGATGACGGAGGACTGTCGGCGCTGGCGCATGTCCTGCACGCGCTGCCTCAGCGTCACCCAGAACATGCACGTAAACAGCGACTTGATCAGCAGCGGCACGCACGACTCTCCCTCCACGCGGCCCAGACCTATTTGTCGGAGATTCACCTCCTGAAAAACAAACATCATATCAACCGAAGACCAGAGCCCGTTTTATGAAGTGTTAAAGTACATTGTTATTTAAACATATCTAGTGTTAATAACGCAATAACTAGACCAGGCTTGGATGCAGTATACAGCGTGACCCTCAAAAATATGATGCGGTTATTATGGTGCAACATTCACCCCAAACCTATACTCGACACATCTTTCACCTCTCTACGGGCATCCCTCTTGAGATATTGATGACCGATAAGTCAACATCTCCTGAGGGTGCCCCGTGGAGAGGAAATTAACACTGAATATTTTTTACATAACATTATACTGTCATGGATATCAACAAAGTATAACGCCATAACTTATCTGAAGTGTTAAAGCCATCATTGTTCCGTTGTGAAAAAGGTATGGTGCTATTCGTGTGTATATTTTATCACTCTTGCACTGCAACAATGATGGCTATAAAAAACAGAATAAAATAAATATTTAAGGGGGCTCCCAAACAACAAACGTGATTTTTTGCTCGTTTTTGCTCGGTATTGATAACGGCGACAGGTAGACGCTTGAAATATTCAAAGAATATTTAGTTATATATTCACTTTAAAAATAAATAATTAAATTATAACAAATATTTAAGGGGGGCTTCCATACAACAGACATGATTTTTTATAGACAATGGTACGGAACCCTTCGTGTGCGAGTCCGATTCGCACTTGGCCGGTTTTTTAATTACATAACCATAACCTTTTAAAATGGCTAATCATTATTTATTTGATTGATTAGAATAACCATTGTATTTACTTCTTGTATTGCTGATTATTATTTTTATTTTAAGAATTAATTTTATACTTTTCGCTTTGCCCTACAGTATTGGATTCGGATAGTGACCGCCGAAGGGGACAGACGTGTCTTGTCCCGCCTTTGTTTATACTTGATGCAATGTGCCAAACACATGTGGCTCTCTGAGCTTGAAACTCGAATTTGAAATTTGAACGGTGTTTCGCTTGTTGTTTTGTGAGTGCAAATTAAAACACCTTAGAACAGTGGTAAAGTGGCATGCGTGTGTTCCTGATATACAAGCCCGAGGTCTAGGCCTTCCGGCCGAGGATCTTCGTGACGTCGATTTGGTGAGATCTTTCCATATATTTCAGGGATCTCCACTGGAAGCTGTATCCGGCTGCGTTATGATTTGTTAATTTGGACTTTTGAATCCACACGTGTATTTATAATTAGGCTTTATAATTAGGCATCACTGTAAGCTATAATTAGGCTTTAGGGAAATGTTTTCAAATTATATATATGAGCGAGGGATAAAATAAACTTATACATTCTATTATTCTAGCCTAAAATACGGTATCGCTCTAGAATTTGTACTTCACACTATTCTTAATTTAACATTTTACTAAATTACCAAAACTGCCTTGAACAAGCTACCTATTTCCTAGCTTGTAAAGCAAGCTTGTATACCTAGCCCATGCGCACAAAATTGGCCTCGAAGAGCAAAAAACAAAAAAAGGTTATGTAACAAAAAATAGCGAAGCTCATAAATTACAGGCAGTAACTAGCTTCCCTGTCAAATATATTGGTCCTCAAACCCAAAGCTTCACAACACATGTGTGTAGAGGTCTTGTAATACCATAAAAACAAAAGTGTTTTTTTGTTTTTAAAAATGGGCATAATTGTGCGTATGAAAAAAGATGGGAACTGCTTATTTAGGGCCATAGCCCATCAAATTAATATTATAATAGGTGTAACTTTCGATCACGTGTCTGTCCGTCAGGACCTCGCTTCATATGTTTTGCAGCATCGAGAGGACGACAGAATTCGTCTAGCACTTCTCTCCCAGGAACAAAGGATAACAGAATACAATAACCACGCAGTTTAACAAGACGTTCAGGGGAGGAGAGGATATCTTAATCGCCGCGTCCGAGTTCTATCTTGTAAATTTGCACGTGCACACGGATACAAGACACACGCTAGTGTATTCACCTACCAGTGAACCAGTACCCGGCAACATACACATCCTCTATAAGGACCCGCACTATGATAGCTGAGGCATGACCGACGACGAACAGTACAACAGAAACCCGATAGATATAAGGCAAAAATCAAACAACGTACAACACACGTGAACAGCAAGGACAACCCACGAGACCCCAGTCTCAAATGAAGACCCCCAAATTACCTAGCTCATTAACACAGTATGAACAACAAGCATCAACGTACGAGTATACACCGTTATCAGACGTAGTCGCAGATGTCACTGGGTTCACAATACTTAGAAACCAGCCGTGTACCGCAATAAAATATTCTTGCCCAGAATTACGTATTGCAGCTTGGAACGTCAGTGGGGCCTCAAATCAAACAAAAAAGAAAACACCAAACACAATAATACACAAAGTCAACAGCAAGACACAAAGGAAACAACAATTGCGTCCAAGGATCTCAACTATAAACAGCGCTATTATGCCGCCCTCAATAGTAAATTCACGAAAACAAAATACCAAGCCTGCATATCAAAAAAATAAAAAAAAAAAGATGTAGGAATCAAATCAACGGACGAAAACATCGAAATACCCTGGAATACCATAACGAAAGTATTAAAAGCGGCTGCCCAGGAAACTGATTCTTAAACCAGTTCTTTCCAGAGATCATCGACTAGCTCTTGCTAACCTACACAACGCAAAATTCCTACGAAGTAGGCAACCACATAACCCAAATAGGCACAACCTAGTACAAGAATGTCAGGCAACACTTCAAAAGAAATATCAGGAAGAGCGAAAAGCATGCAGGGCCTGCCTCAACGGACTGGGGGAAAAACCACCCAGCAAAACGCATGCAGATGTTATACTTTTTTTTTTACAGTAGAAACATACTTAAACAAAACGTGGAAAAAGGTCTACTTAAATACCGATGACCAAATGCGAGCAAATATAAAAAAAAATCCGAGGGTCATCTTATACCAACAGTTAAAATAAAAAAGCCGATAACCGAAGTACAGTGTGATGGGCCCAGTGTGGATCACGTTAGGAATCATTAATAAAATGCGGAACGGGACAGCTTCCGGAACTGATCAAGTGGTAATCTAGCTTTACAAAGCAATGCCCCAAATATTACAAAAAGCCGTCAGTCACCAAACACATGAACAGAGCCTGGATACAGAACAAAACACCAGACACATGGATGGAGACCGTACAGATACAAATTCCAAAAAAACCATAACCCTAAAAATGCGAATGAGTATCGCCGCATATCGGTTTGCAATACGGGTTACAGAATCTACGCCTCCTACGTATCAAAAAAAAACTAGTTGAGATAATAACGGAATTGGGCAACTATCAAGCGGCCTTTTTAAACAATAGATCAACAGATGACCATAATAATATCTTTACGCTTAAAAGGGTTTTAGACGAAGAATGGCGTGCAGGTAAAAGAATTTATGTACTCGCCCTCGACATTGAAAAGGCCTTTGACAACGTTGACCTCAATGCACTAAGAGATATCTTATTACAAGGAACCAACAAATCGCTAACCAACAGGATAATCAAGGTTTGTATGAATGAACAAACATGCATCAAATGGTGTGGCCAGCAAAGCAGTTGGTTTATTAAAGCAAAGGGAGTCAAACAAGGTTGCCCGCTGTCCCCTCGCCAGTTTACACTGGTAATCGACGAAGTCCTTAGAACCCTCGACGAAACCCAAAGGCCAAAAACGCCAAATATAATAATAATAATAATATCCTTGGACATTTCACACAACACCATTTAGTCCCAAGCTAAGCAACCTAATGCTTGTGTTATGGTAACGAGATGGCTGATAAACTACTTATATACATTTTTTTTTTTTTGTAAATACATACATATTATAGATAAAAACACCCAGACCCGGAACAAATACTTGTAGGTCGTACAAATATTTGTTCCGTGCGGGAATCGAACCCGCGACATGCTGCGCAGCAGTCAATCGCTCAACCACTGCGCTAACCGTGTCGTCGTTATCGTTATAAATCGTTACCATTCATAAATAATTCAAATATGGACTGGAAATTAGCCAGACTAATGTATCGAATGGTGATCGTACCGTGCATGATACATGGTTTGAAAGTATCGGCACATACTAAAGCTAACTGGTCAAGATTCAGAAGATACAAGCGAGTTATCATGAGAGACTTGATAAACCACTCTAGGAATAAACCAAGACAAAAGAAAATGCATGAATTCTTAGACGGAAAAACGCATCAAGAACCCCAGTCTACAGGCGCCGCGAACCACACCTCACCAACCCACACCAGTACAAGGCCAAATGTAATACACATGGAACGACAATTTAAAACAGGACATGAAGTACTTCGACAAGGGAATACATTTTTGGATGGATACAGCGGAAGACAGAAGTAAGATCAAGATCGCTGCTAGTGAAATTTACAAAAAAAACGGAAACAGATAGTAGCGAAACTTCCGAGGCCGACATTGAAAACAGCAACATTCGAAGGCGACATGGAAAACAGTAACATGTAATACAACACAGCAGAGCAAGGGCATACAAAGGAAGAGAGCAAGCAGTAGAGCCGTGCCAAAAGACTCACCGATGAAGCTCGACCTGAACCAAGATGGCGGCAAGGTCGTTAAAAGATGCCCATCCATAGATAATAATTACCCATCTCTCCACTAGTCCAAGGCTTGCTCTAGGATGCATATCCGGTAGGCTCTTAAATCCTTACCTATCCTACGGGCACGTCTTCCCTACCATTACCGCGCCCCCCGGTCTATTCCTTGATATGCAATGGTCGCTGTAGCACCATGAACATGAGGCTACAGGAGCTAGTGCGAATCTTGGGGTTCATTCGATTAATCGAGTCTGGTTTAACCACGCTGGGATCGGTGCAATTCATTCATTCATTCATTCATTTTGCTTTGCCCTACAGTATTGTACCTTAGCTTTAAGCCATTGTAACACCTCTACAACATTATGGAATGTAAATAAATATATGAATATGAATACTATGCGACGATATTTGCTTTTGGAAATATTTAAGCCCAAACTGCTGTTACTAAATTACGTAAACATTAAAATAAGAGCGATTTTAATTGGGGTTTTCCCCAACGGGGTTTGTTATTAAATACCCACATGCTTGATAAACAATTTGTTTTATACTAGTTACTTAGTGGTGTCTGTGTTATAATACTAACCGTAATATTACTAGGAAGCTCAGACTCGAGAAGGTTCATTCCGTAGATGTACTGTGCGATGAGCAGCAGCATGGCGTAGCAGACCAGCACAGGACTGGTCTTAAGCATGAACCCACGTTGGTCGTGACACAGCCACACTATGTTCGCCCACATCAGAAACACAAATGTCAGCCACGAATGGAACATTATACTCCAAGCCATCATCGTGATCGTCGTAGCTATGTACGATGACCTGCAAATAGCAATGTAAACACATTAAATCCCACCTAGATTCCCCAAAGGCCAGGCTAAGAACAGATTTATACACCCACACATTTAATCATGTTACCCACTTTTGTAAAATGTATTCTATATTGATTTTTGTTGAGTGACCATTTGTAATAAAAAGGTCCTAATAAGTTTTTGGTTGCAATGGAAATTTAACTTTGTTAAGTTATGACATTCAGTTTGCTGTTCCATAAATTGAAAATTATCATAAATTCTTGGCTCTATACAGGAAGATTTTTTTATCACCATCCAAATTTTTACAGGATGTTCTACCCATGAATACGAACAACTTCCACTGAAAATCAAACTTCAAAAAAAAAATCTGCTGTTTCATACATTTTGGTTAAGTAGGTATTGAACTTTTGTATGAAACAGCTGATTTTTTTTCGTGATTTCAGAATTGGTCCCATAGTGAAAGTTTTTCATAATCATGGGTAGAACACACTGCAAAAATTTGGATGGTGATTAAAAAATATCCTTGTATAGTTGTGTGTATGTCCATATAACAGAAGAAGACTATTGACATCAACCATCTGACATCAAATTAACATATCTATGGACACAAATCCAGACTCCGGGGTAGTGCAGAATGTTTCCTTTCGAAAACCGAAAAGCACTTTGCCCGACCCGTAGATCGAACCGAAGGCCCTTGTGCCGGCCCGCACTTACCATCACCAGCAGGATAAAAATATAAATTTTACTGTAGAGATTGATGCTCGAGTATTTATTGATTTCTGAATGTTTTGTAGACTTGACAAACACACATTTGAGCGTCAATGTTTCATCAAGGAAATAGTTTATTCTTTGTTGCTGACCTGACTAGAATTTGAAAGAAGTCGACGACCGCTGTAATAACATCATCCATCAAGGTAGGCTCGGAATCTTCTCCAGGGGATTCTGTAATAAGCAAAAAGTGTATTTTACTGTGTTTGAAACATACCTTAACATCAAAATCATCATTGTCATTTAACATTGTTTTCCAACAAATTGATTTATTTTTAAAGATATAAATATAAGAAACTTTATTTAAATTTAAAGATTACTAGCGACCCGCCCCTAATTCCATGGTTTTTAGGACTTAACGAAACATCGAGAATTCTGTATTTTATAATATAGGTTTAATATTGGCATTACCAATTTAATATTGGTAATGTTTTATACTTATAACCTTCCGGAATAAATTTTCTAAATGATGGTGAAAACCGCATCAAAATCCATTGTGTAGTTTAGTAAAACAACGCGGTCACACAGACAAGACACGAAAAGCGACTTTAATTTATTATATGTATATACTGAAAATCCGGTAGCCGGATACTTGAATGAGGCCGGATACGTGTATAGTAGTAATATCATTAAGCTGAAGAGTGTGTTTGTGTGTTTGAACGCGCTAACCCTGGAACAGCCAGTTAGATTTGCAAAAAAAATCATATGATAGTCCAATTCTTGAGGAAGGTTAGGCTAGGTTATATTTAACATCACCGAGGAAAAAAACCGGTCAAGAGCGAGTCGGACTCGCGCACCGGGGGTTCTGTACCATCATGTTTTTAAATTTTCATGGGCGAGGCCTTTATTTGTCAGAGAATTTTAACACTGCGCTCTTTGGTGTAGAATATTGCAGTTTTAGGTCAGCGCCATCTCTTGACCGATAGTGGAACTAATGTAACTTTTGTCGATGATTTCTGAAAAGTGTGCTATTTAGAGACATCGTTTTATTTTTCCTGTAATCTTTACATAAACTGCTATCACATAGAATAATTTCAGATTTTTCTCTATGAAAACTTCGGAGATAAGGGGGAACGGTATTTTTTTTTACATTTTTTATCAAAAGTCGAAAACTATGCGGCTTAAAAAAAAAAGAAAAAATGTTTGAGAGTATGCAAACTGCGCTCTTTCATAAGATACTCCACATGTCCTAGTAGCCCCACTTAGAATTGTTCAGTACCAGTTGCAAAAAAAAAAAATATTATTATTTCTTTTTTATTTGCAAAATAGTTGGGCAAACGTCATCTAAAATTATTCCAAATTTCAAGTAGATATATATTATATAGTGATAATATTGCATTAGTAGTTCTTGAGATATCCAGCAGTGACAGACAGACAGACAGACTGTGTCGCATCATAAGGGTTCCTTTTTACCATTTTGGTACAGAACCCTAAACAAAATAAAAATCACGTGGACGAAATTGCGGGCAGAAGCTAGTCTCTTATAAACATTCAATTGCAATTTATTTCGTATTTACTTTTACAAATAATAAAGGAGGATTACCTGCATCCTGAAGAACGACGGAACCCGTGGAGTCTTGTCGCATCTGCCGCGTTGCGGACCCGGCCGTATTTTCAACTGACCATTGTTTAGATGAATTCGGCCGTATTAGCTGTACGTTAATAAAAGTGTCAGAAACAGTTCTTAAAGGTTTATATCTCAAAAATATGTATTATTATGTATTTTTATCAAAATCCATATCGCCAGTGTCACTTCTGGTGTCAAGAGTAGAAGAAAAATCTTAGGATAGCTCATTTGTTCAAATCAATCTTGCCTTATCTTTTTATGGAAAATCTGTAATTTTTATCTAGTTTATATTTGAGCTGACAGAATTTGTATTGGTATTCTATGGAGTAACCTTTACTGCTTATTTAAAAGACCATTCAGTGAAAAAAGTGGCGTTATTGGTGGACATTTGGACCAATCCCAATACATTTATGCCCCATGTCCTTTCAAATATTCAAATATAATTTTTCGTAATTCTTGGCTTTTCAAAAATGTCTGTCAGGTCATGGTCTTATTGAAAAGAAATAGTTTTATTTTCACTTTAGAAAAAAAGTTATTGAAAATACGATACTTTTTAGCGGTGGTTATGCCTATACAAACTACGAATGACACATACAATACACAAACTACGAATGACACTTACAATACACACAGACTAGGTATGTTATAACTGCCAACACACAACACAGAGTATTAGTGGATGTGCACGAGACGAGTGTTAGATCGATGAGCTGGTTAAATGTGATAACCAAGCATAGAATTGTTCTCTTACGCAGGTAATTTGCCAGTAATAATTTGGATTTTTACGCCATCTGAACCCGAACCAAGAAATACCTGAGAGGAGTTTTTTACCAACTTAGTTGTTAAAGGCAAAAAAATAAACGAAAAGGAATAAGTGTTAAGTTTTCAGTTTATAAAACAATGCATTTCTTGGCTTGGATGCACACAAGGTTTCCCACAAACACAAATAAAACAAAAGAGGATACCTACAGGATCAGTCTCTCTGGCCTCACTGCGGTGTGTTTGTGAGTTAACGTACGGAATTGCACCCTATAAAAGAACGAAAGCTGGTTGCAAAAACAAAATTTAATTACAATGAATATTCGAAGTGCAACTTAACCAAAATTAAATTCCAGTCCTGGGATCAGCAGAAGCGCCCATGCCTTGTCCTCAGTAGTGAAAATAATTATAGGTGGATTTTTATTTACAATTTACCTACAAGAACGTGGCATGCAGTTATGAACATTATGAATTACTAAACACATTGAGCAGTAAAGCTAATATTCAATGTGATCAAAGTTCTAAGTGCTCTACCAAAGTGATAAGAACTACAACAATAAAACATGTTACATATCACGTAAAATTTTCAATATATACATGAATGCCTGAAACTAAATACAAGTGATGCAAATAGCTACTGTTTAAATAACAGCAACCAGCAACAATAGTGGATTTACTAACCACGTCAGGAATAAAGTCTAGAAACTTTACACTTGTATTCAGAATCGATGTGAGAACCAATAAACTACCACGACAATAACAACATGTGCAATAATTAATAAAAAAGGGTCCCGTGAATAATTTTCTTAAGCTTACTCGAACTCTTTTAGTAGCAATTTTCCACTTATCCCGCGCGATTCGCCGGCTGCCGCGGTGGAAGGATATGCCCCGCGTCAGGGAACCGTTCAGCATGCCCTCTTCTAAGCCGGAAAGGGCGATCTTTTTTTTCGCCTAAGTTCCCAGTTTGATAGCACAAATAATATTAGTTGCTAAAGACTTTCATATGGCTCTAGTTTTAAAGGGGCTCGATGACAACTGATATAATTTTAGTAAAAACAATGGTTACCTAACTTAGTTACTTTCAAAATTTGTCAATCCAATTCTTTTTTTTACACTTCTCTTGCTTGAGGTGTTGTAATTTTATACGAAGACATCGTTGTTTTTACTAATATCCCATATTACGCTGCCATTGTTTTGTAATGATTATGTTATTAGTGTTGATTATAATTACAAAAGGCTTAGAAGCATTTACAGTAAGTAATTAGTAGGCCGTACCTATTATATTAGCATTAGAAGAAACATATTTCAAAGTTACCAATCTCATGTTATTTTAAGAAGCTTACAGCTGGTGGTCTTTGGGTTAGTTAAAGTAGAAATCGTTATCAAATCACAATATTATACTAAACTACTACGTTACTATGCATACAACATACCTTAGGCTTGAACAGTTGTCGGGTCTCAAGTGCGAGGACGAAATAAGTTAACAGTATGACAAACGGACTCGCTAACGTTGCCCACATGTGGTCATCTGTTACTTCATACGTAAAAAGCGATGGGTTTGTATCGTTGATAACTACTAATTTTGTTAAGCCAAAGTACCTGCAAATATTAAAGTTTAATTTACGCTGTTACACATATGCATGATATCTTACGCATATTTGGAAGTTTGGATGTTTGTCACGCATTGACGGCTGAACGAATTTAAATAAAAATTTTCGCGAAGGTAAATTATAAGGTAGAACATTATACTAGATCGGATACTCTTCTAGTGTAAAAGTAGGTTAATAGTAACCTACACGATAATGAATAGCCATTATGTTACAATATTTGTAACATTATTGCTATTGGTCACGTTTACCATACTTGGTCTCACAAAACCGAAAGATTATAATTGCCCTTACCTAGCAAATTCCCTATCCGGTGGATAGAGTTCCTCTAGTACCGTGCACTGGTAAGCTATCTCAACAATGACGTGGACGGCCATGATGGCCATGACGCAGCGGCACACCACTGCAAAGCCCCGGTTGAGCGGTTGGCCCAGCGCCCACGCAGTCGCTGAACCCATGAACACTAGGTAGTAGATACCAGACGTGACGCTCGGACGCATTATGCCGGAGAACATTATCAGCATCAAGCATAAATATTTTCCTGAAAAAAAAAAACGGGCTCAGAGCTTAGGAAGGGTTTGAGTAAGAATAAGAATTAGATACTTTACATGTAGGTATTGCTTTGTTATGCCAACAATATGGATAGTCTAGTGTTCATAAATTAGTCAAACGCCGATTCATACTATTTGTTTCAGCAAGTCCGATAAAAAATAGTAAGGAAGTTGTTTTCTCGTCCTAAAGTGTGGATAAAAGAGAATGGGCAATAAACTATATCGGTCTACTTAATTATTCCGAACGATCCAACAATCGCGCCACTATGTGCGAGACTTTTGGGTGCTTAGGAGGATCCATCAGACCCTATCAGGCATGCCAATAGCCAATGACAAAGTGAACTTCGAAAATAAGCCGGAGAATGCCCAAAACTTTACCTGCACTTGTCACAAGGGGATACTTCTGGTATTTAGTTTCCGCTTTCGAAGATTCTTGTTCTATTGATGGGCCCAGTAGCAATCGTTTGACTACCATGTACACTAGCAGCGACGATAAACTATTTAAAATCTGAAATTAAATGTAAGAATTAATAATTTAAGTAGGCAGTTATTTCAACTATTTTATCCTTGATTTTTAATATTTTTACAAGGAGAGAAAACAACTCAAATTAATTAAAACTTAGCTATTTTCTATGGTTAACTAAGTAGTCATAATTACAATTTACATATTAACCTTAAATAAAATTCATATTTACCTCGGGAAGCATATAATGCACGGCCATAAGTGGATCTATCGTGGTATAAGCCACAAAGCCTAGATTGTGGCCTATGATACTTAGGATAGGGTACTGGGCTATTAATGTCCCGTAAGGTGGCACCGTTCCCAGCGCCGTGTGCCATGCAATGTGCATCAGCAGCATTAGGAATGATAGCACCACATTCAATAACAAAAAATTGCCGCGCCATCCTGGAAATTAAATTAATGGTTGATTTCGTTTTGTACTAGATAGGTACTACCTACTTACTACATTATTTATGGTAAGTAAAGGTTTTTGTTCTTTTTAACCGACTTCAAAAAAAGGAGGAGGTTCTCAATTCGGTTGTATGTTTTTTTTATGTTTTTATCATTATATTACAGTATTTATCCTTAATATATATATATATATGTCGCAGCCAACTGGTTAAATTAGCCGTTCAGTTAACCGCCTAGCCTTTCAACTAAACGGCGGCCGTTCAACTAACGGCCTGAATGATATTCAATTACAGTTTAGGTTGGAAGTCTGTAACCAATCACGCGCGAGCCTAATTGGTTGCAGTAATTAATGCATTGTACCCCGACCAAGTGGGATAGGTTAGGTTAGAACTGTGCTCAACCGCGTGCGAGCCGAGGGAGGAACCGAGGCGAGCACTACTTCTAAAGGCCAGGCAGTTAACTGAACGGCTAATTTAACCAGTTGGCTGCGACATATATACTAGCTGACCCGGCCACGCATTGCTGTGGCTAACGTTTTTGACATTTTTTTTTTCTACCCTATCTTTCAAGTTGGATCAAACTGCACACGGTGTACAAATTTGATTAAAATCGGTTAAGTAGTTTAGGAGTCCATCGCGGACAAACATCGTGAAACGTAATTTATATTTATTAAGGTATATACATATATATATAAGGTGTTTCAAAATTAACCCAGGTGCTTTAGACCATCGAACTGAACAACTTTCACTATGGGACCAACGATGAAAGCACGAAAAAATTATCAGCTGTTTCATACATTTTGGTCAAGTAGGTATTGAACTTTTGTATTAAACAGCAGATTTTTTTGTCTATAAAGCACCTCTTAAAGTTTGTTGGGTTAATTTGGAAACACCTTACATATCAACGACTTTTTTTTTTCTAAATGACCGTTATTTTAATTTTCGGAAGAGGTTTTTAAGTTTGAGGCCGAGCCATAATCTTATGATAGGCGATTCCATCAAATTTTTACATTTAACTGCATGACAAGAATTTATTTATTTACATTAAGACTTTAATTACACACATTTTAACGTACTGTGTCCATATTAGTCTACTTTAGTATAAAATAGTGCAAAACTTTTAGTTTTTAAACTTTAGTTTTTTAACTTTTAGTTTAGTTTTTCCTGAAACTGCATACATTCTTATCATATATTTTTTCATCAATCCAACTGACTAGGTACGTACGGTACGTTACAGGGAAGATAAGGCACTCGTGTAACACGAAGCTAATAGGTAAGTATCGATTTCTACGATATTTCTTCTATTAGACAAGGTGTAATTAACTTGAAATTCTCTAAGTACCCGTTAAAGGATTTTTTTTTCAATTATGAGGACTTTCACTATGGGTGCAACGCTAAAACGAGAATAAATATCAGATAGAGGGTCCCGAAGCGATCAATTGCAATTCACAATTTTTACGCGTTTGATACACATTGGTGCGCAAATTAATCCGTCTATCAAATGCAAATAAAGCGAAAGCGATTGACAATATTACTACAATTGCAATTGATCGTTTCGGGGACCCTTTATGGTCTTAAGTAGGTGCTACAGAGGTACGGGAATGGTAAGTACTTTAATAATTGTTCCTTTATATTTTTTTTGTGCTTTTAACTCAATATTACAATTGGGGTGTCTGAGATCTACCAATTGTTGTGTAACACGATCTACTTACGATATTATATTTCATTTGTGCACTAAGTTCTTACCTCTGAATGTTCTGCCGTCTGGTACGCTTGTTAGTGGTGCTATTAAAAATAGCAGGAGGTATATTAATGAGATGCCGAAAGGTCGGAGCGCTATACCTGTAAACAATAATAAAATAAATTATTATAGGGAAGACACGACATAAAACAAGATGGGATCTCAATAGTTGCAATAACTAAGGTACAAAAATAGAAGGTATTTAAGTTATAACTTTATGGTAACGTTTATAAATCATTAATCATTTATATCATCAACAAAAACAAAACCTTTAATAGTGAAGTAAATTGAATGTGATGAAAATTAAACCACAAAAAGAAAACATGAAAAACGGCGAAACACGAAAAGAAAGTCAATAAAGGGAAAGTCGCAAACACTATAAATCACAGACACAAGGCGCCGCCGGCTGGCAATAGGACGGACGTCCAGAATTTTATTGTTTTAGCCTCCCTTACGTGCTCTAACGTCTAGCTAGGTAGCTGTCTGTATTTTTACATATAAATTTATTTTTTTAAACACACCATTATCCCAATTGCGTGACACATTTTTAATCTTGAAGGAAATATTACTCCCTAATAAAAAAATCCTATGCTCGATATCGTAAACAACAGTATTTTTTTTAATTGTCATAATGAAAAGCATTGCTATTGTAAGTGTGTGACGCAATTACCCCGCTGATTAGCCTGAATTTAGATTTTAAATAAAGTATTTGCTTAATTTATAACAAATTTTTGTAAATAATTTTTCATGAATGGTTGGTTTATAATTATTGGTTTTAAGCATTTTGTACACTATACTGATTATAATAAGCATAATTTATAAAATAACTAGGTACTTAGGTATGTTAAAAATAAACATGTTTATTTGCCATTTTATTCCTAAAAAGTATAATCATTCTAGTTTCGATATTCGGTTTTCTTTTTATTTATATTTGTCTCTAATATTGTTACCCTCCTTAAAGAAAAATACTAATATATATAATTTTTCTTTAAATCTGAAATTACTGCATCTCTAAAATCCGAATAGGTATTTCAGTAGGTAATAATGACATTGAACTGCCTTGATGTTTGTGAGACTAACTTGGTGTTAGTCTCACAAATGCCAAGGTAGTTCATTTAAAAACTGTTTCACGAGTTATGTGGACAGGAAATACTTAGAAGTATGCTATGCTCCATAAGTAGGAAGAAAACATACCTATTTATAAAATTCTGGGGTTTACATGAGCACATCAGATAAGTGGGTACTTGTACGTATTTGTAATTTTGTACACAGTCTTGTTTGCCAGTCTTTTTCCATACCTACATACTCATATGCCTATTGTACGTACTTAAATAATTCAATAGCAGTCATTAATAATGATGTATTCCGTAACTGACTTAGGTTTGGCTTATTAATATATGCATGCGTGACTCTCGTCAGTAACGTAACAATAGTTAATTAATTGTGTCTTAATTAATTTTATTTGTGAAAAAAAATGCAGAATCGGTGCTGTAAAAAGATATATCGAAAGAAGAGAACACAATATTGTGGGCCCCTTTCGTTACAGCGGCCCCAAATGCCACAGTAACATTTAGAATTTGTTCCACTTCGTTTTATACCCTGCCCCAATTCCTTTCGCGTCCTACCACTGTCATAAAAACCATGCTTAATATTTTCTTATACATGTAAGGTGGGATTAGCTATCATCTATATATATAAAATTCAAAGTCCTGACTGATATATCAACACAGCCTAAACCGCTGGTCCTAGAGACATGAAATTTGGAGGGTAGAACACACCCTCCAAATTTAATGAAGAGTAGATATCCACTAAGAAAGGGTTTTTCGAAATTCCACCCCTAAGAGGGTGAATGGGGAGAGGGTGAAATTTTACGCGGACGAAGTCGGTTTCATATAATATAAACAAACAATCTATAAACGTTCGAATTTGATGGAAAGGATTAGTTATGGCTTATGATGGATGCTGAAGATAAATCATCCATCACTTTCGACAAAAAGTAAATATAGATTTATTTGAATTAAGTTACGCACGCATATGTTACTGACTAAGGCGATTCGCATACTGCACCGCATCACGCAGCGGGACGCAGATTACGTGCCCCCGCGTCTGATTTTTTACATACATTTCAATAAAAACGCGCTTCCGCGCGTGTAATTTGGCTCCGTTTCACGCACCGCTGCGTGATGCGGTGCAGTGTGGGCCTCCCCTTACTGTTTGCATAGTATGAGTGTGTAAATCGCAAAAACTAGTAGGTATGGGGAGTGATAAAAAAAAGAGATATCTAAGTACTTATGTCAAATGTACCTACATGTTAATTAATGAAAGTATCAGTGTATTTTTTTTTTGTGTGTGTCGTGAAGAATTTGTATAGATATAGTTTCTTTACTACATTCAAATTAAAAAATTAGGTCAGATCTTTTCGTTCTTTCTTTTATCATACAAACATACAATATAGTATTATTTTTAGAGTTTTTGCAAAGAGTAGATTTCAATTCGATTTTTGTAAATTTTGTTAAGGGGACTACATGTCGGACTGCATAGAAAAGAAAGAGCAGCGCGATGACACAACGGTGGTAATTTATTGCAAAATATGAAGCAATCTATTGTTTGGACTACAAAATTAAAACACTAGTGCTTTAGTATGTTGCTTGTAGAATAATCTGACAAAAAATCAGATTGATTGTATGTATATTAGTATGGCTTTTATTGTGAAAAGAAAGTTTTTAGAGGTATCTTCATGATTTTCTTCTGTCTTATCAAATTAAGTAGTTGTATTATGTTTTCAACACACTATCTAGCAACCTGAAGAATATCATATATTTTTCTGAGTTTGTTTATTGTATTCGATCATATACTTTTAGGCCTTATAAAACTTGCGTTTTTTGCGTTTAGGTCCTGTAGTCCACTTAAGTACCTACCCAATTATTGTTCTTATTCTTTACATAGTATAAAACAAAGTCGCTCCCGCCGTATAGACAGCGCAGTTTAAAAAAAGCAGTAGTTTAAAGATCTAAGCCTGCATGATTTCGCAGACGATTTAGTTCGTGGTACGTGTTTTTTACGATTTGTCATTTCGAATTACTTTTAACCATATAAGTCTTTATTTTTGTAATCACCTTTTAAAACCCTTTATTTTGATACACTATTCGAAAGTTTTAGAGAAAAAAATTTTTTTTTGAAGATGTGATATGGCGCCAAAAATGTGCAATAATTTTTTTTCAATTTTGACATACGTAGTGTCACGGACACTAAGTATGTTAATAAAATCAATGAGCATCATTTCGAACAAGTTACAGGTAATGTAGGTATGAATACTTTAAAATAAGAAGCAGTTTATTAAAATCCAACATCGATTCTTATTAGCGACACTATCGAATGGTGTAATAATACAGTGTCTTTTCTTTTTTCAAATCAACGGTTTCGATTCCTGGCTAGAAAAATAGATTTTTCAAAAATGCAATGATGCAGTTTTAGTTTTCATCAAAATCGAGCCCGAGACTCCTTTGAGTACTTTTCGCTAATCCTCATAGTTTCGGATTTGGTCATCCACGCCCACTTGAAAAATTCACCCTGTATACATTTAGGTACATATAATAATTTAATTATTGTTTATATAATAAATAATAATATACCTACCTAGTTAATTATTGTTTAAGATTAAATAAATGATGCGTTGTTTTTTTTATGTGATCTTTGTGTTATTACTAACACGCTCATATTTTTCTGAAATTGGAATAGGTACCTACATTATGATCTCGATATTGCTTCATTGTTGTAACGCAAAGCATGAAGACTATAAAATAAATATAGGTACTTAACATAATTCATAATCTTAATAGCCATAGGCATGTGTATTTTATGGTATTTAAGAAAATAAGAAGATAAGTACGAGTACCTATCACGAGTAAGGCAAAGATATCCTTCATAGTTCATACTGATCATCATAAAAAAACAACGCACAGTTCCGTACCACGAGGCAAAAAACGCCGAAAAGAACACGTTTCTTGTATAAAGACCCCTATCATTTTTAACTTAATTTATTTATTTTTTCATTTGTTGTTAAAGCGGCAATATAAATACACACTGTGAAAATTTCAACTGTCTAGTATATTACGGTTCATGAGAGAGAGCCTGCTGATAGACTGACGGTTAGACGGACGGACGGACGGACGGACAGCGGAGGCTTAGTAATAGGCCTTTGGGTACGGAAGCCTAAAAATAGCGAAAGTTTGCATCACCTCTTGACTTCTGCAATCTTCCTTGAATTCTTGATACTGTCTACGCGAGAAGAATTTGGTCAACATGAATGTAATAAAAAATAACAAGGTACCTACCAGCCACAAAAATATGCACCTAACTAGACAATTTGAGACACACCCTGCCAACTTTCAAATGCGAACTGACATGCATGTCATGTAGTACTTAACCTAACTATTTTGTCACGGCTACAAAATGTAAATAAACAAGTACTTACTTTAATCCAATAGTAATCATTATCTAATACCTATGTTGCATACTCAGACAACAACGATTACAGTTGCATTTAAAATGTTAAAGTTAAAACTAGCGGAAAAACAAAAAGGGGGTAAACGTAGCCGGACGAAACCCAACAAGGTTTTGAAAAGGCAGGGTCCAGAGAAGGACACGTGTGACAAGGATGGTTTCATCAAGGTGGTGAAGAAGAAGAAGCCTCCTTGTCGGAACCAGTGCGGCACCGCGCTGGCAGGACCCAACATGCTGCTGCGTCCAGCAATCCCGACGACGCAGCTGTACGTGTCAGACTGCACCACTCCACGAAGGTTGAGGAGATCGTGGAGTACACGCGTGTGAAGACCAACTAGATGTTGAGGGTCGAGAAGTTGGAGTCGCGTCACAACACGAACTTCAAGTTGTTCGTGGTGCGTGTTCCGACACATCATCTCGAGAAGTTCCTCAAGTAAGAGTTCTGGCCGAAGGGTGTTGTGTACCGCCGGTTTGGTGGCCCGCTACATGACACCAGTCAGCGAAACACGATGCAGACACTTCGTGTATGATAGTGTTAGTTTTTTAGTATAATTTTGTATGTATTTATAGTATTTTTAAATTACTTAGGTATATTAATATTGTATTGTATGTGTTTTTATGGGCCTTGATGGCTGAAATAAATGGATAAATAAATAAATAAATAAATGCTTTGATTGTCATTTCATAGTTAGATTTAATAAACACCAGTGGCATACAGGTTTGTATTATATGAGTAGTAATAACAGTAAAGGGAAAACTTTTACCCTCTTATTAATAAACATTCTGGTTGACAACATCTTATCTAAACATCTTATTAATAACTATTCATCTGATATAATACATTTATTAGTAAGGGGGTTAGTCTCAGAATTTTTTTATGACTAGATCTGCACCCTAAATGCCTATCAATATTACAATCTGAATAATTTTGAAGAATATTGATTATCCATGACTTACCTACTTCACATGTTCGAAAAATTTGTCTGCTGAATTTTGTTGAACTGTCAATTGAAAGCCATTGCTACTGTGTTACGAAATAACCCCCGCAGGATAATAAGTTTTGAATTAGGTACTGCTTATCGAAGCGTGTAGGGAACACGCGCAATAAATGTCATAAGAATAAAAGCAATATGATTTTTGTAAAATAGAAAAAATGTGTCACTAATAAATAAAAAAATTGTTAAAACTAGCTTCCGCCCGCGGGTTCGCCCGCGGTATGCCAATAAAATGTATGTCCTTCCCCAGGGTTCAAAATATCACCGTACCAAATTTCATCAAAATCGGTCCAGCCGTTTCGGAGATTAGCCGGAATAATTTTACCGGAAGTGTTTTAAAAATTTTAATAATGATTTTTTTTATTATATGTAGGTACCTTAAACATACTTGCATATTATGCATTTAATAAAAAACTGTTATTTTGACATTACAAACACATTTCAATTTTATTTATTTGTATGTATGTAAAGATAAATATTGCAGTTTGCAGCTCATAAATCTTATCTAATCGACATCGACATACTAAGCGAAAGATTATACCAGTAAGTACACCAATCGTATATTTCGCGACTTTCATTTAATTCATAAAGTCGAAAATTTTATTGTTGTTACCTAGTTGTTAATTGTAAAAAAAAACAACGTGACAGATGTGAGAGACGCTCGGACGGGTGTACTCGGATTAGTGTTTCGCTCTTGCCCTTATCCCAATTTATTTGACGTCGATGCAACATGCATTTTTCTTCCATACCTCTCTATTAGTCTTCATCTCGGTAGTCACTCCCTTTCTATATCATCTTTCATTCAATTCATCGTTTCTTTGGTCTTCCCTTACTCTTATAGCCCTCCACATCATACTTACTCAAAACTTTCCTCACAGCATTTTCCTCATTCCTTCGCATCACATGGCCATACCACGACAACCCACACAACTTTTCAGTCAACGGTGCCACTTTTAGACTTCTTAATTCTTATATATTCATTTCTTATTCTATTCATTTGCGTAAATCGACACAACACTCTTAGCATTCTTCTTCGAATTAAAAAAGACGAGAAAATAACTGCGTTTATCTAATGACGT
This sequence comes from Gortyna flavago, assembly GCA_963669345.1. Classification (NCBI taxonomy): domain Eukaryota; kingdom Metazoa; phylum Arthropoda; class Insecta; order Lepidoptera; family Noctuidae; genus Gortyna; species Gortyna flavago. The sequence goes on along the minus strand of OY770128.1, from coordinate 6,143,639 downwards.
TCCCACTCTGCATATAATATTATGAAAATTCAATCAAATATATCAAATAGTTTAGCTATAGCTAGTCAAAGATTGGCAAAGCCCATAGTCGGCCCATCACTACTAAAAAATCACTTTTTTGTTTTCGATGCTAGGATTCATTCGATAGTTCCAAAATAATCTTGTGCATAAGTAGGTATTGCTAGTGTTTTCATTTATTGTCGTATTGTTGTCTCCACATTTGATTGTATGTATAACTCTACGCATAACATAGGAACGTTATTTGTATCGTCGCGTCGATACCGCCTAAATGTTTACTCTTGATAACGATTGACCCAACGACGGTCGACGACGGCTAATGTAGCATAAAAGCACGGATAAAAGTCGCCCTAAAACATAATAATATTACCATTTTCATTTTGCTTCTCTCTAATTATTGGAAAAATTGTGTAAACTTATTTCACAAAATGGTCGTGCACGCGCTATATACGGACAGACGCTCAGAGCAAGACATTCTCGGTAGGTACCTAAGTATATTATATAAAATATTATTATTAAGTTATCCCAAAAAGAACAGGAGTCATCGCATAACTTGCTGTGCTAGGATTCTATAAAGATGCATTAGCAGTGGGACTGGCATGTCGGAGAACCGATGTCCAAGAGCAGACAAGTCCATTGATCAGACCAAATCAGACCAATTACCAGACGAATATTTGAGTGGTGATCACAATTCGGCAAACGCAGCGTAGGAACGCTCCTCGGCTAGACATACTGACGACATTTAACTAGACTGTCTGGATGTGGATGGAGGAGAGCCGGGTATTTTGGTGCAAATTGGTAGCAGCCTATGTCCAGTAGTGAAGAGGATAGGCTTAGTCATAGTTTTTTTTTTTTGTTTTTATCTACGCTTAATTGCAGATAATATTGTTCTAAACCTATTTATGTTTTCAATTTATGTGAATTTGTAACTCTTTTGAGAAATAAAAATCTTTAACCGTAAATATAAAAATAGTTGATTGAACTGTAACACATAGTTCTCTTATTGGCAGTTCTGTAGAGCTCTTAAGTCACACATACACACTCGGGTTTTGGAGCGAAAATTATCAGCTTGTCAAAATTAAATGCAAGCCAAGTGATAAAAACTTGTTATATATAAAGTATATAAAAACTTGTCAAAATGTAGGGAAATTAGAGGCATTTTTTGACAGATTGAGACTGAGATCAGACTGTGAACGTTCTTAAAATTACGAGAATTGGCCCTCTGATCTCGGTCTCAATCTGTCAAAAATACCTCTAATTTTCCTACATTTTGACAAGTTTTTGACATTTGTTTGTCGCTGAGATGAGACTGCGACTAGATTTTGAACGTTTTAAATTACGAGAATTGGCCTTCTGACTGTGAACGTTCTTAAAATTACGAGAATTGCCCCTCAGATTGGCAGTTGAGAATTCAAACAACCAATCACAGCAGGTTACGCGTGAGTTACAAATTGTTAGATTTTTGTGTTAATTTTCGTTCCAGAAACCGGGCAACATTCTCTACATCTACCTAATAGCCGTGCGGTTCATTGCCCACAAATTACCAGATAACCTTGAGAACTTTGTTTTACGTGGTCATCAAAACCTATAAAATATACCTAATTATACCGTGTTAAAAAAAACTCGAGACAGCGCTGCCAATGTGGTGGGAATATGAGCGGAGGTTCATTAAAAATAATATTCATTTTTGTAAAAGAATATGTTTTTTTTATAATCAGTTGCAAATTTTTAGAGGACCGACTACGGGACCCACCTAAGGTTATTAGTAAGCACGCGAACCCACTTTATAGACTATAAATTAAATTCTAAATTGTGCAAGTAGAAAAAGTTAATAACCTATATTTTTTGTGAAACTATTTATAAAACTGGTTTCTGTCGTGAGGCGTTTATATTTTAGTACTTAACCACTTTTCCACAGGGAATGAAACGATGAATTAAAAATCAAGCTTATATCTAGCATTGATAAAAACAGACATTATAATGAAACAAACAATTCATTTGTTTCCATGGAACAATGTTGTGGACTGTGGAGGAAACGCAGGTGACGCCACGCTATGGGAGAAAAACGTGTTTCCTAATAATAACTCAAACAAAGATGACGAAGTTTATTATGCTTACTTCGGTACAGATAAACGTTTTACCTCAAAGTTTTACTACACACAAATGAATGGTTATGTTCTTAAGTGAAAAACGTGTATCATTTCGACTATGAAATCGTTGTTCTACTATAAATTTACTGAAATCTGTCAAAATATGTTTTCATTGAATCATCAAACTCAAGCTCCGATATTGTGTTTGTGCAACAGTACGTTCAGTTTTGCTGACACAAATAGGTACAAGCCAAGTTAAAAATAAGACTGGAAATATAAACACGAAGAACATTCAGATTTCAGATGCAAATACAATTATGTGCACGATGTAAGTATATAAGTAGTCTCATTATCATAATAGGAGTATTACAGCGGAATTGCAGAATGCGTTTTATCACCCTGTATCCTCCCCTGTATCATTAAATTATTTAGGACAAATTTAGAATTATCTAATTTCAAGTCACTGGGTGCATAATTTTACATCGCATGCTTAATGGAACATTGACCCATTAGTAGATAGGTCAGAATTGAGTTACAGATTTTTTTTTTACTCAGATAGTTAATCATAGACGTTCAAAATACAAGCATTCATTGAAATCAAATCAGTTTTAATTTTATGCGTCAACAAGTAGGGTAAGTCCTCATAGCAAAATCTTCTTTTGCGATGTCCCAAACATCGTATTTTTTGAGTTAAGCCAGTATTCCATTAAGCATGCGACATGTCCATTTAAAATGACTGAAAAATACTTTGTCTACTTAATTTATTTCATGTATAAAATTTGGTGGAAATAATTGTGCATGCGCCACGCGGTGCACGAAGTCAAGAGTTATTTTTTTTATGACATTGTATTTTCCGTATTCATGAAATAGCATCTAACCGAAAGCCAGTTACAATCCACTGAAAAGGTTAAAATTTCGCATTTTGTAATTACCAAAAACTTGTTAAAAGTCGATGAGATCACTGTTAATATAGGTTGGCACTTGCCAGTTAACCAGTTGAACTGTGGCGTGACCTTGTGAATCAGACGCTCCGATATGGCCATGCTGTAGGTACCTACCGCACCGACCAACGCCGACGCCGCCGGGCGCAGAATATGTTGCTCAACTACGTGACTACTGATTCTGACTAACACCTGTTAATAAACAAAGCAGACCAGAGTATTTAGCTTAAGCGTTAAACTCATAATAATTATCTAGTGCAAACCGAACTTGAAAAAAATTTCGCCTTGATTGTTGTGATGAATGCCGTGCAAACGATAACCCCAAATGACATCATAATACGAATTTAGTACATAATTTACGAGAGTCCTGTTTATTTCAATTTCAATGATTATAAAAAATAAAATGTACTAATGCACATGTGCACACGCACACACATGCACATGCATGCATGTGCATGTGCACATGTGTGTGTAATGTGTGCTAAATGTACTAATAACATATTAAACTAACTACTTAGAATATGATAGAGGACAAAGTATTAAATCACACAAATATTATAAAGGCGAAAGATTGTGAGTGTGTGTGTACTTATGTTTATGTTTGTTACTTCTTCACGTTCAAACGGCTGGACCAATTTTGTTACAATTTTGTATAGAGGTAGCTGACACCCTGGAGTAACATATAGGCTACTTTTTATCCTGATATTCGCACGGGATCGACACTTATGCGGGTAAAACCGCGGCGCGCAGCTAGTTCTATCATAATAATTTAATGAGAAGACCATACATTAATGAAGAGCAGATATAGATGAATTATTCAGTGCTCAATCTGGTCCTTCCTTATAACAGTTATAACACTACACACGGTCTACAAAAGAACGAAGGTCGGGCACCAACAAGACACCATACCGAAATGGAACGATTTGCATTTGCAACCGCAACCGCAATGGTGATACTGATGATGACAGGAAATTATTTGAGGAAATATTAAAATTATTTAAACCAAAGTGGATTTTTCCATAAATAACTGATGCTATTTACCTATAATTAGATAAGCATGTACTAGACTAGACTAATGTTGTGTTATTGTGTTAATCATAACGAGTTTAGTTTCTTTACCTACTCATTTGCTACGAATTTGTGTGTGTATGTGTGCGTGTGTGTGCTGAATTTCAGCAGGGTTTATTTATATTATTATTGTTTATTTATATATACTTGACTTACTTGTTCTAGGGGTTCAATATACCAAAAACTCATAACCTCTCCATTCACGCTAATTAAAGTGTATCAGGACAGATTTATAGTAAGTTGTTAATTAGTGGTTCAGTTAATTAAGAGCCACCGCCCAATTCACAATAATATGCTGTGAATGTTAGGTTCTGTTGTTTCATGGAATTAGATTTTGTTTTTAATATGGTTAAGTGCTGTACGAGGTGAGTTTTGTATCATGTGTAATTAAAAGAGCAGTGGATACGACAAAGCGGGCGAACAGTGCGTGTACTGAAATGCGATTGTCCATCAGGGCGTGTACTGGAATAATAATAAGCACCTATATCCATGAAAAATTCGCAACTAATTCTCAAAGTTTTCCATAAAGGTATACTTCCGAAAGCAACGTTAGACCGCAGACGGCACCGGCAGCGGCGTTGCGGTTGACAATAACCGCAAGTGAGACTGCTGCTGCCAGACTGGAGCGGGCCGGGGATGCCTTGAAGCGGCTCTTGCCCAATCTAGAGGGCCCAAATGCCCCCTGCCGGAGGCTCTACGCGTAGGTCGTCCGGTCCATGGCCCTTTACGGGGCACCAGTGTGGGCGTGTTCCTAGAGGCGACGACCAGCCCACCGGTTGAACGCGTCCCAGAGGGTCATGGCGGTCCGACTATTCCGGGGATACCGCAAGGTAACGGTCTCCAGTGAGGTGGCGAGCCTCCTTGCCGGATTGCCGTCATGGGATCTGGAGGCAAAAGTCTTCGTCCACATTTGGGAGTAGCGCGAGGAGACAAAACGCCGGGGCGAAACACCGCTGCCGCGAGAAATCACGGCACGCGAGAAACAGCGGACAGAGCTCCAGCGGGATCTCATGGCGAGATGGAGTGCGTCTGTCGCAACACAGTGCTGGGCACGCCACAATTGCGGCGTTAAGTCCCTTCTTTCAGGAGTGGCTAGAGAGGCGGCACGGCATCCTCACCTCCGCCTCACCGGACACGGTTGCTTCGGGAAGTTCCTGTTCCGTATAAGGCGGGAGGAAACGCCCGGGTGTCACCATTGTGTGGATCGCCCGGATGACACGGTGGAGCATCGGTGGAGGTCTGCCAGACTTGGGCGGAGCAACGCCGCGTCCTCGCGGCGGCGGTCGGAAGCGGCAATCTCTCGCGTCTGGCCCTGGTCCAGGTCATGGTACGGAGCGAGAGTGCATGGGAACCCGTCAGCTCCTTCTGCGAAGCAGTAATGCTTGCGAAGGAGGGGGCGGAACGCGTGAGGTAGAGGCAATCTTTGCGCCCTCACGCCCCTAGTCGCCGCAGGAGACGGCCTGGGCGTCGGGAGTCAAGAGCTGATTCCCGGCCACCATAGACGCAGGCTTGCGGACGGCGAGCAATGGGCACCTTGCTGTCCGGTAAGGATCGACGGCGCGTTGTGTTCCACGCGCGCCTCAAAGAGATGTCAGCACTAACTGACAGAGTCCGCTAGGGTCGATGATTGCCAGGGTCGCGGGTTGTTCTAAAGAGTTACCGTGGCCTGGCACAGGGTAGTGAAGGACACGGGTGGGTTTTAGTCAGTAAACGTCTGACACGCCCTCCCGCTCCGCCCAGAGCGGAAGAAGATATTTGCCCATCCAAAAAATGACTTGCTGTAGTTTTAATTCCAATCTCGACGTCACATCTACGACGACAGCGGCAGTTCTCTTCTTCAGTTTCGAAAAACTCATATTATGTCAAACAAAAACATACGTCTTGTGTTCGCGTTTTTTATAGAAATACATAGAAACTAGTATGAAAAGTGTCGCTGCGGTCTGCAGTGTGGTGGTGAAGTCGCTGCCGTCTGCGGTCTGCAGATGGGTGGTGAAGTCGCTGCCGTCTGCGGTCTGCCTTCGCCCTCAGAATTGTATCTTAAGGCATTTGGTTGTATAACAGCACACCATTTTCAATTAACAATTTAAAACTACGACATTACAGGACAATGATGATTCATTTCATGATAGAGGTCAGCGATAAACTGCCAGGCGTGTCTAGCAGGTTAGAGGTGGGAGGGTCTTATTAAATAATACTTTATAGCACTTAGTAACCATAATAATATACGGTAAAATAAATGGTTTATCGACAGCGGAAATTGGGAAGCGAGTGATGAAAGAACGAATTTTCTATTTATTACAGCATACTACGGCAGTTGATACCGTGTTGTGCACGATAACGGCAGGTTATCACGACTTGTGTTCTTCGCAAAGGTACCGGGAACCAATTTGATTTACAAAAGGGTAGAGAGGTTTAATTAATGCCATTTTGTGAAGGCGGGTGTGGCCCATTAGCTGTGCAAACATTGCTGGCTCACGACATCCTCTAATATGTACACAGTTCATTACTCGCTTACGTTATCGTGCACTTTAACATAACTCTTTATTTTAGTAGCACTTTATTATCAGTGCACTTTCTGCATCTTCATCTGGAATTATATTTTCACCTCTGGCCCAGATTTATACCTTTCGAATGACTAATTCAGCTATAATTGTAACTGGCAATATTGTGATAGGATAGGCTATAATTTGGTTAACAAAGGAAGGGCAACCCATTTCATGAGGTTAACTGTATCATCAGTTCGACATTAAAATAAGGAAACCCAGCTATGAGTAAGTACGATAGATGTAATAGCACGCATGATTGTCTGGCAGTTTGAGTAGGTACTTTAAGCGGCCTACTCAAATGTCATTTCTTTGGTATTGTTCGTAGAGTCTTTGAGCTCCTCAATTTCTGTGTTGAGCGACACGTTCACTGACACAATCATGCTTGCACTGACTGGACAGGACCACTTTGATCTGTGTTCTCTCCTCAGAAGACCATTTCAGACAGTAATCTAAATGGTCCGCAGATGATCTGCTTCAGACTGTGACCTCTGAGTTTGTTTCGGTGTTTTATCTCAGAGTAGTCGGATAGGAAACACAGACCTTGGGGCCTAAAAAGGCCACTTTGGCAGAATCATAAAACAATTCATACCACGCAATTCATCTGTTTGACAGTTTCAGACCTATATATCCCTGAAGGGTTAGGCAGAGGTGTAGGTACCTGTAGCATTTTAGGAATCTCCATACACAACTGTCATACAGATGAAATTGCGTGAAGTGAATTGTGTTATGATTCTGCCAACGTGGCCTTTTTAGGCCCCCTTATCTAAAATATAATGGACTTGTCAGTTTTTGTACCCATAAACCTACTTACAGAAACAAATATCATTTTTGTGCCCTAACTAAAATTCCTAAAAGATTAATAATATGTATGTTTAGGTTAAGGTATTTATATATGGGCCTGCGTCGCCTGAAATAAATGGATTATTATTATTATTTCTTTATTTCACTATATACACATATAAATTATATTTTTAAATATTATGATATAAAGATATAAAAACATTTAAAAATATAAAAAATAGTAGCCCACCGGTATCGGGAACAAGGTCCAAGCTACCGGCGGTCAGGGCTCCAGAGAGAGGAACCTCCTAACAATGCGAGCCGTGTCCAGAAGTACCGCTCTCTGAATCAAGCCCTTGATCCAGCTGCCCAACGTGAGCCTCCTTAGGTGTTGGTCGAGGCTCTTGGCTATTAATCCATTGGCTGTTACGACTATCGGCACAATGATTGCTGAGTCTGTATCCCACATGTCGACAACCTCGCGAGCCAAGTCAAGATACTTGATTTGTTTATCTTTCTCGGCTTTCACGAGGTTCTCATCATGCGGGACGGTTATGTCAACAATCATTGCGCGCCGCTCTGATCGATCCACCACCACTATATCAGGCTTATTGGCAACAATAGTCCTGTCAGTGATGATGGATCGATCCCAGTACAATGTGATATTACCATTTTCGAGAACTGGGTCGGGCACATACCTGTAGTACGGCACCTCCGATTCCACAAGGTTGTATTTCAAAGCAAGCTGCTGATGGATTATCCTGGCTACAAGGTTGTGTCTATGCAAGTACTCTCCGTTAGCTAGACGAGAACACCCGGAGATAATATGCCTAATTGATTCCCCCGGCCGGTGGCATGCCCGACAGATGTCAACCGTGCCGTCTTTCACAATATATCTCCGGTAATTGTTCGTCATCATAACTTCGTCCATAATTGCACATTATTATTATTATTATTAATGATGATTTGAATAAGCTACAATACAAATGAAATAGCAATCAACTTAAATGTTACCATTTCGGTGTCTGTAAAGTGTAAAATGCGGGTGTTAATGAGAGCAACGCTGCCCTTGCGCAATAACAGCACTCACATGTTAAACCGACGACCTTTAACTCCGTTACAATTTATGTGGTTTACTTAATATTTACGTTTACATAACGTAATGATAAAATCACTATTTTTCGAGGAAAAGCGCGTGTTTGTTGCGTGCAAATATGATATAATAGGCAAAGGTGCAAACAGAGGGTCGAGCAGGTAATGCTATACATTGGCGGATTTATAGGCCATGAGGGAATTAGGGTCAGGACTTGTATCCTTTACGACTATGACGACACGCATTTGCTTTTACACATTTTCATGGAGTTTTTGTGTGTGCTAAAAATAAATGGTATTATAGACACGTATAGAACATGTTTTACATGTAAATATACAAGCTAAGGAGAAATTTTATTAGAGCAAGTAACCAAAACAGGTCGCTTTCTATTTTTTTTCCTAATCACATCCAATCAATTATTATCCAGATGCCAATAATTTAGGGTGCATTATGCATGTCAGTAGGTGGTAGGTACGTAAATAAGAATATTATAGTATTCGTGTTTGGCTCTTTAAAATAAAATAGTCTAAGTTTAAGAAACCCGAGAAAAAAAAATTGTTGAAGCTACTTGAATGTATCGGGACTTCGGGCGTAAGCTCGGCTTGATTTTTCATAAAAAACGGAAAGGCACTAGCACAGCGTCACAACTGCAGGTAGGTACCTATAGCAGGAAATCTCAGAAATTATCAGTACCGCACGTAGCCAACTTTCAACAATATACATAAAGAGCCATAGGTACCTACTGTTAGAATCTGGCTTTTTCGTGCAGCCGTAGCTAAGTGTGGTGATAAGTAGACAACTTGCTCTTGTTACCACTTGATGATAAAGGACTACATATTGAAAGCGGAATAGTGGACTTATGACTTTATAGTAGTCCAATACCCATGAATAGCGAAAGAGAGGAGGAACCCTATTTTTAATGCTGATACCACTCTGCCCATGCGGGCTGATATAATGATAATAAAGAACTTATTTAGGTACACCTAAAATCCGAAGTTTTCAGTAAGCGCAGTTCAACAAACCTCAACGAGGACAAATCACTGGAGCGTGACATTAGGCATACCTTCTTGACGTTGCATGATGCAAATCTCATGTAAATATTGTGACACATCTACCTATTAAAGGGTCCATTGACAAGGCCACGACAAGTCGGTCAACGGGTCATAGTACGGATCGTGAGGACGCACCCTGAACTAGCCGGCGCGCCCAGCCAGCGGGAGGGAGGATATGAGGACGTTACTCCTTCCCGCAATGCGACGATGCGTACCTCAATGGGTAAATGCTTCGAAACTCGAATTGAAATTCTAAATTAGCAGACTTGGATTCTATAGGTCAAAAACATTCTTAGGCATTTCCTTGTAAGTCGTAATGGGATTTTTATTAAGTATGAGCTGTATAGTATCTGTGGCAGTTTAAAAAGTCCTAATCTACTATATACTTACTATTTAATATCGGGCGCAACGGTGACGTAAGATTTATTTCGGCAGTAAGTATGCAGAACTGAAGTGATGAGAATAAAATACATAATATTAAAGGCGCGGCGAAACACGCGGTGCCGCCACGCCAGCCGGCCGGTTCCGGAGAATTGCGTCACATGTGCCGTCACAAGTAGGGTCACCATCCGTCCGGATTTGTCCGGTCATGTCCGGACTTCTAGACTTTTGTCCGGACTTTGTCCGGCTCTTTAATTTGTCCGGATTTTTAGGAAATTTGCAAGCATCTAGTTCAAACATAAAATAATTTAAAAATAGTTTTACGTAAATAATTAAACTGAACGCTAGTTTCTGGTACAGGTATTAATTTTTATATTTTTCAGCACACTTTTTTTTTATCCCCGCTTCACGCGAGTGTCTGCTACCACACCACTGGTAACTAAGTGGGTAATGTTTGAAATTTGTGACTAAAATGTCTGAACTTTTATTGAAATGTCAGGCTTTTTGTCAGGACTTATCAAATTTCTAAATGGTAACCCTAATCACAAGAATACTGCTTGATGTTTCATAGTTTTTTTCATTTTAATAAACCTGTAGGATAATATTTTTGTTCGAAAGAAAATGTTCTATGATTTGAATTTCTTTAATTTAAAAATTAAACTGCTTTTCAAAACCAGTTTATCTATAATACAATAATAAAGCTCAAGAGTTTGTTTGATTGCTAACTGCCAGTTGGATTTGAATAAGAGCGATGCTGAGTGTATTTGTATGTTTGTTACTTCTTCACACACAAAAGGCTGGGCCAATTTTGATAAAATTTGGTATGGAGGTAGCTGACGCCCTGGATTAACACAGATACTTTTTTTTTGTCTCGATATTCCCACGGGATCGAAACTTATGCGGGTGAAACCACGAGACGCTGCTAGTTACAAAATCAAGCCTAAAACAAGGTACCTACTATTTCTGGAAGTCTGTTGTAGATGCCTATACTCCATTTGAAATTAGATTAGACATTTAAATAAACCTTTTTTACAGCCCGTTCAACCGATTTTGACTTCTACACCGTAGGCATAAGAATGGTATCAAAAGCAAAAAAAGTGGTTATAATACCAACTGTTTACTGCAGCTGCCACATGTCATGCAACCAACACAATAGAATTCAAAATTGGTTAAACGGACTGTTAAAAAGGCTTATTTAAATGTCTAATCTTATTTCAAATGGAGTTTAGGTGGATACAAAACTCTTTAAATGAAGTCTGTTAACCCCTTGATGGACACGGAACACAACACAATAGAAGTTTTATTGTTATCACGTCTGGGGGTGTTTAGTGTCCCACAAAGTGTTAATAAGGCTATTATTTATAAATTAAATGGAACTTTCCTTGGAAATTGCAGCCACATAACTTTGTCCCAAATAAACATGCAACTTTATTCCTTCATTAATCAAATGTAGGCTCAATCAATCTTGGGTTGAACAGTATTAAATTACTAAAAAGGGATTAGGTTCTTTTTCGCAATAAAAAAGGGGACAATTCTCGTAATTTTAAGAATGTTCAAAGTCTGATCTCAATCTATCAAAAAATACTTCTTATTTCCCTATATTTTAACAAGTTTTTGACATTTGTTTGGCGCCGAGATGAGACTGCGAATAGATTTTGAATGTTTTACGAGAATAGGCTTTCAGCTATTATGGTGGATAATCCTATAGATGACCTGAAATTTTATATAAACTACATCCAATTTATTTATATAAAGAATTAATTCATCTTATACTTACATAGCAGGAGACTAATAGGCAGCACCAGCCGCACAAGTGCTAACACTAAGTAGTACTTGGTCATGTTGATCACTGCAAACCATAAACAATCAGTGCCTATAGGTACCACAAATATTATTATAAAGAGTCCATCCCCGATTTATAAAAAAAGACACAAAGCTAATAAAAATTGTGAAATAAGCAACAGCTTTTGTGTCCTAAACAACAATCAAAATAAAACCTAAAAATAATATGTAAAATCTATGGGTTTTTAAATATACTTTATAGCAAAGGCACTATAATATCCTTTGTGTATTTTAATAATAAATTGTAAAAAGGGTTGCAATATAAACCTAAAAAATATAATGAGGCTTTCATTCAGTAACTATTTATTTAATGGTACTTTTATAAGTGCGATGCAGTGATTAAGCTATCGAGCAGGCTATTTAAAGTTCTTCATGTAAATTAATTAAGAATTCAATTTAAATCATATTAAACAAAAAAAATAAGTAAATATATTTTACACAACCAAGTAAAGAGTGAAGTGTATGCTTCTATTTTATAAAATCTAGCTCGCAAAGGTAATTCTTAAAATGAAATGATAAATTTTATTCTCACATACAAACTTAGTAAATAACGAGAATTCGACGGCAGATAAATATTTTCAAAAAATGTTTATACAAATGTGTATACAATTTATTAGGTAATAGACAGATTTATTGCATTTTAATAGCAACTTTATTTTGGGTGCATAGCTGAGTAACGAAAACAGAATTTTTCTGCTTACCTATTTTTTATAAATTCAGAACTAAATTATCATGACATTTCAAAAACACACCACTTTAAACATAAGTTAAGATTCGATACTCTTTGTACAATAAAATTAGTGCATTCAAACATTTTACGACATCGTTTTATTTCTTGAAACAAACACGACCACACACTCTACTAACAATTGACTGACACTAAGTAATAATAAAATTTTCAATTTGACATTGACACATTCACATTGACACTAGAAAATTTAGTTTTTTTTATTTTCAAGTGTTGCCAAACCATTGTGTGAAAAAATTACAAATTTTATCTTCGACCTACAGTCTAGTCATTCTCTGTATCTCTGTATTTTTTTGCGAATCGTTTGTATAGAAGGTTTTGGTGCATGGCCAAAATCGTAACCAACGTCGTGAGCTTGTGTTGCGAATCCAATTTCTGTGAAAATTTCACAAATGTTTACCAACAACGGCGCCCTCTACTTGTCGTTTAGGCGCCAATAGATCCTTCTAGCACTCTATTATTTTGAGTTATTCTTTAACTACCTAAAATAGAAAACTTTATGAATATGTATTTTGGCATGAATGCTTAAAACCAGCATGCTACATGGAGGGAATGCCTATTTGACCTCCACAATCCAACGACTGGGTAGCACAATTCCCCTTAAGAGCGTTTACGCTGTACGGCATTTCATACAAACTTTCAAGCGATTTTTTTTTCGAAATGAATGAACGGATTTTAATGAAACTTTATACGCATAAGCAGGATACAAAGGTCTAAAAAGTTAGCAGAGAACATTTTCGAAAAATTGTGTTACAGCCAAATTAGACCGATTTTAAAGTTTCCATAGAAACAGAGATTTCCAGTTATCTTTTTTTAAATAAGACATTTCGAAAATGTTCTCACCTAAATTTTTAGACCTTTGTATGCGTATGAAGTTTCATTAAAATCGGTTCATTCATTTCGAAAAACAACGGCTTGAAAGTTTGTATGAAATGCCGTACGGCGTAAACGCTCTTAACGAGATTGGGGTGATGCCCGATCTCCCCAAGTTCCAAGTTCCCCAAAGGTTTTATTGTTAACTAACAGTTGTAACATACAACTCTGTCTTAATCGAAATTCGTGCTGAAATCGGGAATGGTACAGACGCTGAATTAATATATTTTTACTTACGTATTGTTAAATGTTATTTATTAGTACTTGAGAGAACCAATGGGGTAAAAATCATAATCTTTTCATTGGAAACACTTAATTCATAAAATATTATTAACATTAGGATTGAGGTGTATACTTTCCTTTAGAATAATAACCAAATGTGTATGCTCCTTTATAAATAAGTATAATTATGCTAAGCTTTATTACTGATTACTATTTTTTATTACTGATAAGCACTGAGATAGGAGAAGCATGGAGACGGCCTGTTCTACTATAGAAATAATAGTTATACAAATATCTATCATATCGACACACATAATATGTCAAAAAGCGTTCTAGAGCTGCATAATGAAAAGAGAGACATCTAAATGTTTGTCAAGTACTAAATTTGGCAACACTTGTGTCACTTGTGTGACGTCAAAATCATGTCTAAGTGACTGGTCGCCAAGTTGATTGCAGAATACGTAGTATCTCTAAGTAGTCTGTGAGTGCAGAGTTGAATGGTTTTGTGGTAGATGTGTTGTCAGACGGTTCAAAATATATTTGTTGTTTTCGAGAGAAATATGTCTACAAACTAGGTATTTTGGTGTCCATTAATAGGAAAGTCATGCCGTCGTGTTGTATACAACAGTGTGGTGAGAGAAAAAAACAAAAACAACCCAACGAAAGGCGGCCATCATACGTGCCCGATTTTTGTAGGTATACACGCTAATTTTGTAAGGTATGCCCAGTCCATAGGTTTATTTAGTCATTGCTGGTCATTCCCAATGTGATTGTTAACAAAATGAAAACGACGTTGTTCTGTACTTAATCACATCTTCTGAAAATACAAGCTGTGAGTGTTGTCTCAAAGATGGTTTAGCTTCAATGTGTGTTCCAAATGCTGTGATTTTTATGATATCGAGAAGCACTGTTGTATACATATTTTTCTTTTTTAATTTTACAATAAAAATGTGAGTCTACATGACGTGTTTACTTAAAATTTTCCTGAGCTAATGAATTGCTTACTGGATGCATACACTTCCAACACAGCCTAATTCTTCCCTCACACTACATTTATCTCTAGAAAAACCTGGATACATTCCTGACTCACCCCCTGGATAGGTACATTCCTAACACTTCCTAGATATAATAACTCGAAAACATTTTTTAGAAACACATATTTAGCAGAATTACGGTTAAACTTGGTACTGATTTTATTCTACTCTAACACTTGGACACGCCATAAGAGGATTGGTCAAGTGTGAACTTTACAAATAATTTAATTTTATATTTTGAGGACATTGGTACAATGTATGAAAAATAATTTTGGGGAACTTTGAACTTGGGGAGATCTCAAGATTGGTTGTCACTTGTCAGACTTTTAGGCTTCTGACTGCCCGTAACTACTGTCAAAGAACTACGAATGACAGCCGAGACCGTGCTTTTTGAAACATGGAAGGAGTAATATTGTTCTGTGGGCATGGAGAGAATATATAGGGACAGAAACTTTTCAAGTCGAGACTAGACGAGACAACAGAAGTGACAAAATTTTAAAAAAGTAGCCGCGTAGTCTAGAAAAAACAATTCCGTGTCAAAGTAGTACCTTGGGAAATCCAGAAAACATTGGCCCAGCCAGACTAATCAGCTCACAATTATAGTCAGCCTATTTTCGGTTGAAAGTTGCTATAATTTACTACTATTTATTTATATAATACTTCAAGCACAAAAATGTACAGACGTCAGCACATCAACCTACCCGAAACTGTCAAATTTTCCCAATCAACTTTGAACCTAACGTTTTAGCGATAAAGTTGAAAATCTATCAAAGAAATTTGACAGATTGTAGTAGCTTGATGTGCTGGCGTCTGTACATACAGAGGCGGACTTAATGCCATAGGCATTTTCTCTGTCAACCTACTATAATGGTAGAAATATAGTAAATTATAGCAACTTTTTACATTATTAGAGTTGCGTAGTACTGTTGCGATTAATTATTGGAAATTACCGGTTTATAACGTTTTTTTTTTTATTATTTTAAAGTTCAATTCTTAAAAGATTGTTACAAAAATTAAATTATTTTTTGTATGTCCATGTCTGAAAGTTTATTTACACTTTGTAAAATATATTCGGGAATATCGATTTTGTCATAGCTACTCACCACTAGACTGAATTTATTTTTATTGCGAATTAATGGCGTAGCCAGGTGAGTTTTCTTGTTTATTTCTTTTCATAGTGTTCCATGGCTTTCAATTGTTTTGTCTAAATGTTTTTCATCGAGCAAAATATTTAATCTTCTATAAAGTCAAAATTTTTCCAGCTAATCCGTTTTTATTACACGAAAAACCAATATTACGAGTAATGAACACGTATTGGATTTGTTCCGAATTTATTCGCTAGGATCATTCATTGTCATCACTTTCACTTTTCACACGATTTGCTATAATAGTGGTTCTAGTGTGCATCGAGGCGCTATCGCCATGGATGAGTGAGTTTCCCGATAATTTTCCCCGTATTTGGTAGGTAGTTTCATTGCGAATAATTATGACAAGGTTACTCATATCCTCCAACAAAAATGTGACAATCATTGTTCGTGATTGTTCTGTGTCGGTAAACAAGCAACAACACAATAATCTATAATAATAAAATATTCCTAATGTAAGTTTTGTTTGTTTGTAGCACCATGTCGACCCTAACGAAAATGACCCGCACGGTTAAAAAACTGGAGGTGCCTAGACCCTTGAAATCGACGACCAGTTCCGCACACAACCGCAACTCTGTGTTGGATGTCAAAATAAACTCTGGTAAGAATTCTATAGGATCGGACAATTTACCATTCTGTTTGCCAACTTTCATTATTTAGTTATAAGTGTAAGTCATCACTTCCAGTGTTGTTAATGTGACTTGGTCTTCAAGAAAAATGTTTGGAAAATGTGAAATGTTTGATATTTTGAATTTACACAGGTATGTTGGATGTTTTAGTTCACAAACTTTTCTGTTATTCAGTACCTCCACAATTTAATTTTGTTTGGTTTTGCTTGCATTTTTGTTTTTCTAGTATAATATAACTTGGACTCTTTTGCAAGACTAAATTTGCTATTATAAATATCTACCTACTTATCTTAACATATATATACATATATAAAATAAAATAAAAAGTAGTAGCTCCATTGTTATTGAGAATCGTATAACCTAGATGTCCTATTTCTTATATACATTGCCTGATGTACCAACAACCTGTCGATTTTATGACCTGTTGTTCCAACAACCTGTTGATCTGATGACACGTCTCACAGTTGTTTGTCAAACTAATGACATGCTCTCCAAAAACTGTTAATTGGATCATAGGATGATATTAAGGCTGCATTCTGAGAGTTGGCTAAATGCAAATTGAAAAAGCTATTTGTGAGATTGCCAGCTTTCAGAATGCACCCTATTGAGAGATTTGTTATTGTCTTGTTAATTGGACCATTTTGATTACATGCAACAGATCTGAACTGTAAGTATTATCAGCATCATCATCATCATCATGATCCTTTTGACAAAGTAAGTAATAGTGAAAAAAGCTTGCCCTTAGCAGCAATTTATGTAAGCCATTGTCCCATTTATTTATATAATTATCTAGCAACCCACCCCTGCTTCGCACGATTTTTAAGACTTGACATAGCGTAGCATAGTATAATAAGTGTGTTTGCGGACAGGTGGGACTCTCCACTGCTGCGCCATTGGATATGTTTGCATACTGCGCTGTGAGCAGTGGACAGTTCCTCTCCTCCTCCTCCTCTCAATTTGAATTGTATGAGTGTAAAACTATGGACTAGAATTATGTCTGAAATAAATAAACTATTATTATTATAGCCTAGAAATTTCTTTAAAATTAAATGAAATGTTTAAAAAGGTGTATCATATAATTGTGACAATTTTAATAGCCTATTGTTGCCTACCATCTATCCTACAAACATATAAATCATTATTTTAAAATTATGATTTAAATAAAATTAAAAATATATTGATAATATCCAAAATAATCTCAACAAAGAATAACCAAGTATGTAGGAGATATAATAGTGCAAAATTCGATGGCTCCCTTGGCTGCACTGCCATCATCACGTCATGGTGCTGGCACACTAGGTCGACATTGGCAGTTGCCAAAGAAAAAAAAAACAACACAGGTGCTTTTCCTGTTTCCTCACTCTCATAGTCTGATGGGACGGTATTCCGACGCGACCAGGGAGAGGTCAGGTACAGGAACAAGGGCTTAACAGGGCACGAAGGGTGTCACTCCAACTTCGCAGCCCCAGATACCTACTAAGAAGTTCTAAAACATATTAATCAAACTTTAAATCTGTTCCATATATTTTGACCGCGTAGGTATTGCTCTTTCCTATACAACAGAAGTTTTTTCTACGTTAGGGGGTCTAGTCATGTGCTGAATTTATAGTTTGCGCGTCAATATCCCTGCCAATTGCCGCCCTGTATAATAGCCATGTATTCTTTGAAAACAAAGTTGGTTTATCAATGAATACGGAACATTAGCAAGTTTCACGTTATTTTATATGTGCGTTATTTTACTCTTTAAGCAGACTCATTATAAAATGCATTATAATCAGAATACAATACGCAGTTTGGGGGAGGCCTATGTCCAGCAGTGGACTGCGATAGGCTGAGTTGATTGATTGATTGAATCAGAATACACTAAAACTAGTGAGAGTGAGGCGAGCCAAACGCCCAAGTTTTGCACCCACCCAGTCCTAATCAACATTAAAAATATCTTCCTTTGTTGCAGTCGATGACCTCATAGTGTTGACAGAAGCGGTGGCGTACCAAATGATGCAGGGTAACTATGACCGTGCGCTTCAAAGCAATGTGGCCACCATGTACTCTAATCTGAAGCTTTACGGCGCTCAGCTCGAAGCTCTTTACAAGGACTTTCTTGATAGGTTTGTTCACATTAAAGATTTATTTCTTGCTTGTTATGAAGGAATACTTAAGTGTGGTTCTTTTAACGTCTTTAGTTGTGTAGCTGAATATTTTTTATCAAGAACTGTTTGAAACCTTCTTTATATTTCAGATACTTTGTTGTGTTCCGTAATGGTTCACAGGACGAACGATTGGATAAGAAAACTAGACTTCATCTTCTCGAGCTGATTGAGCTGCGCGCCAAACTCTGGCAGGGCTCCGACTACATGAGTCAATATTATAGACACCGCGGCACCCATGCCGAGGTAACGTTTTGTTTTATATTTATTCATAATACAATATTCAAGGCGTGACTTACCCCAAACAATTAGTAATATGTGCAATTATACTAAAACCAACTTCCGATAAACATACAGCTGACCTAGTTAAGTAATAATACACATCCGGAATGGATTCCTCGTAGCGTATTGTAAGCCTGTACTTGTTGCGGCGCAGCCACTGTTGGTGCCGACGATGGAGGGCTCGGGCTCGGGCGGCTCGGTGTCCCCGACGCTGGCTGCGCCCGCCGAGCCGCCCTCGCTGCTCGGGCCCGGCGAGATCATCAAGCCGTCGGGCAAGTTCCCCAAGCCCACCAAGATCCCTGGCAAGAATTACTCCAAAGACGAAGTTGTCATCAGGAATGCCGACTCCGGGAAAGGTGACATACATTCCTATTGCATTATGAAACAATCTTATCTAAATGGGGACTTGCATGTTGAATATTTTGCGATTTTTTGTCGATACATCGGGGGCAAACGATGCATGACTGAGGTCGATATTACGCTTATCTGTTCTTGGTATTACTTAGACCAGTTCTATTATATATGTACTTCGATAGTGCATGACGATAAGAAGGAAGCGAAACTGTATATTACGTATTGTATACTTTATAAAAATGATAAATGCTTTATTTCAATTTCTAAAGTGCCCTTAGATCTTGCTATCAATATGTCTCAGCATCCAATTAAATACTAAATGTATTGTTTGATTGGGTTATTATAAAGTGAAGTTGAAAACAAATAATTTGGGTGGTCGCTACAGGAGAGCCCCCTGGCGGCGTATCTGAAGTTGTGTTGTGGTGTTACAGTGATGGGTATCAAGGGCAGGAGGGTGCACATGATCGAGGAGCTAAGTGACACGATTATATCGTTTCAGCGAGGTATGAACGCACGGTGCGGGCTGTGCTGTGAGGCGCTTGCGCATGGTGTGGCGGGCTCTTCCCATCTCCTCTGTTTTCTCTACCAAACAATCTTTACTATCCATTATTTTAACACATAAGTCACCCTAACAATCGTACTGTTATCAGTCGAAACTAAATTAAATATTAGGTTACGTATTTTCCCTTAGAAACTTTATCTCCTACTAATGTTACCACATGCATAATTGTTTGGGAATGGTTTACATGAGTTATTAATTTTCAAAATAGAGTCATATCTCACCGCCTATTAATCGCAACTAGCTATGAGCTTATCAACTCCATACTAATAATAGACTAATAATGTCAACTTGTGTGAGCTTGTCAGTCACAGGGATGTTAATGATTTCAGTGAGTCCCGGTGCAAAGGAGCGTCTTGTCCAGATCACTGGGCCAAATGAGGAGAATGTAAAGTGAGTTATATTTACAATTTTTTTTAGTTTATACTTATTTACCCATGAGATGTAGGTGGAAAATTCTTCTGATCATAGAGGTGTGAGGAACAGGGTGGAAAGTTCCTTATCCTCCATAAAAAAGGAAGTTGCCACAAGATTTTCACCTAATACTTGTCCGATTCTGAATTCATGTGTGATTTGTCGCGTGTGTCGCAGCCACGCCAAGCACCTGATCGGCGACACGATCCGCCGCAACGCGTCGCCCGTGCGGCTGGAGGGCGCGCTGGAGGCGCAGCTGGCCGGCTCGCGCGCCTCGCTGGACTCCGCCGGCTCCGACGACGCGCCGCGCGCACAGGAGGTCGGTGATCAATCATTTATTTCTGTATATCATATTGGTTCAAAAAAAAAAACTTTTGCACGTCAAAAATTATGTGCAACAAGATGAGTTTGGTGTTTCCCGACTGAGAAGAAAGACCGAAACAAACTCACAGGTCACAGTCTCTAAAAAGTCCAGACATAATCTTGGTCCTTACCACGCATGACATGACACATTATGATCGTCTATGTCGATTTTTTTCTCCAATCTTTTTACCCGACTGCGCCAGTAGGGTGGTTATGTTTTTCAAGTGTATGTATGTATGTATATTTCTTTGGCACGCTCTGTAGCCTAAACGGCTTGATCGATTTCAGCTTGAAAGGTGCCGTAAGATTCGTCTTAATTGTGAGAGCGACACTCTTTAAATCAAAATTGAAAAAAAAAATTGGCGCCACAATTACCTTAAAACCTATCGAATCAAATTAAAGGGTTTTAAAATGTGAATACAAAAATATATAAATACAACTTATATGGTTAAAAGTAATTCGAAGTGAAAAATCGTAAAAAAAAAAAAACACGTACCAAGAACTAAATCGTCTGCGAAATCTTTCAAATTTGTAAACTAAAAGTTAGAAGCAGGCGTACCCCCACGCACAGGCGCGCGAGGACCATCGCCTCCAGCTCCCATGGCGGCAGTCCGGCAAGCAGGCTTGCCGCCTCGCGCGAGATCGTGCGGTGCCTCCTAATCAGCTACCACCTTTAAATGTAGCCCTGATAAGGACTTTTTTTAAATATGATGTGCTTTTGGCAAAGTACTTACCCGACTGCAGGTATCAGTTCATTATAACATTCACTTGTTGTTGTTGCATACTTCATGTCCACCTCCAACACACAAATCGACACCTTTTCGCTAAGCACCTACTCTTTGCAGTGCACTTGTGTCCGATTTAAGTGAGTCGAAAGCTGCCACAATGCGAGCTGCTCCTCGATTTCCACGTTGCGCTCTCGTGGTCTTCCAGCATCAGCGGCCTGCGACTCGTGCCCATGAACACTGCTTGTGGTGTACACGTACACACGGTTATGCAGGCGTTGGAAACTTGGAACGCACGCTCCGACGGTACTGTCATACCTGGCCTATTAGCAAAGCGCACCTCATACGTTCTACACGCAGCTGCATGATTTCTGATTGGAATACGACATTGTTCGCAAAACGATAGCGGCACGTGATACGGGGGACGTCCGATCGAAAGTAATTCTACGAAAGACTGGCAACGTTGCAACTAGTAGCACGCCGGTAGGTAACTAGTCGGCGACATCAAAGAGTCGGCGACTAGTAGAAAGAGTGCCTACAACGCGGTAGTGTAGGGCGGTGATGTTTGAAATAAAAATAGGTAAAAATAAAAAGATTTTGCAGGCGGGTGGAGTGTTTGTCAACTTATCAAAATTTGCCATAAATTTGCGTGTTAAATTTCGAACGGATTATAAAAATAAAAAAACCGGCCAAGTACGTGTCGGACCACGCACAATGAAGGGTTCCGTAGTTGGAATGAATTTATCCCAAGAACAAACTTAACATTGTAGTTGAAAAACATGTTCTCCCATACATTCCAACTAAAAATGTAAGTTTGTACGCACAATATTGAGAGATTTACCATGTTGTTTCAAGATCATAGACTTCTTATTAATTTTCCTGTAATCTATAGGTATAGAACTATTTTCTGTATTTTTTTCAAAATTTTAGGCTCAGTAGTTTCGGAGATAAGGGGGGGGAATGGTAAATTTCCGTCTATTGTCTTAAATAACTTTAATACAATTTATTTTAAAATTATGAAAAAAATATTTTTGAGATCCTCACGATAAGCCCTTTCATTTGATATGTCACACGGTACAGATAGCGAATCTTTTTTTTTAAATTGTCTATTTACCCCTCAAAAATGACTCCCATTTTCAAAACTCATTTATTTACGTTACACGTCTGTGTTTGGGTCACAGAGATTCATATGTGTACCAAATTTCAACTTAATCGGTCCATAAGATTCGGAGCAAATTGGCTGTGACAGACGGACAGACAGACAGACACACGAGTGATCCTATAAGGGTTCCGTTTTTTCCTTTTGAGGTACGGAACCCTAAAAATCAGTAACTTTTGGTTTTTATGAGTTACATTTTTATTTAAAAAAAATCTAGTACGTATGTAACCAGGTTGCTTACTCTCGAATATAATTCCGATAGATGGACATTGGAATTGTCAGTCAAACGTCAGGGATTGGCTGGACTCACGAGTCTAGCCAATCCCTGACGTTTAACTCAACCAACTGACGTTTGACCAATGTCGATCTATCGGAATTATATTCGAGAGTAAGCACCCAGGAATACGCCTTTATTGGATCGGACAGGGTTTTTGTTACATGCTGTAGATGTATAATATTTATTGCCATTCTAAATTCATAATTCAAACAAAATTGTACTTGTTCCAATATACAAATAAAACAGTCAGTGGTTAGCCTACAGTTTGTCATAATTTATTTTATTTTAGAAATCCCCACACAATGCCCGGGCTCTACTTCATAGTTTCTCGACGAATGACGCCGCACTGGGGGAGTATAAGTACACTGTGACTTTCGGGCAACATTCCATTAAGATCACGGGCCAAAATTTGGATCTTGTAAAGGTGAGTCCTTTGTTATACAATATTCGTAGAACCAGTGGTTATTGCATAAACGTGTGCTACAGCTCGTACTTTGGTGAATTGCAGACTGCGAAGTTAGTGTTAGACGAGTACTTCGAGAGCGCGGGCGCGCTGGAGGCGATGGGCGCGGGCTCGGGCGACTTCTTCACGCTGTCGCAGCGTCCCGCCGCCGCGCTGCTGCTGCGCGACGACGCCGCGCTCAACGGGGCCGACGACGACGTGTTCGTGGCCGACCACGACCACGCCGGTAACACCGCCTTAGTAGCCTTCAGCGGCACTGTCGGCCGCGGCCACAGGACGAACTTGACTAGTTGACGGCAACGCTCGACGATTACTTTGCTCATTTTTGGCAAGCTAATGTCAACGTTTCAAAGATGCTCTAGGAGTTTCTAGCGCTTTTATAACTTTTTTGCCAGCAGTAAGCATAGTGGTTGACGAGCCTTGCGTTTGTTCTCAATCGCATGAAACTTACAGAAGTTTTTTTTTAATTGGCTATTGATTGATTTGCCGCCTTCTGTTCACACAAATTATATAGGTATCACAAAGTGCTAAAGTACTATTATTTTAAAAGAGCATGAAATAGGAATTTCAATCCAATTTGGTAGCATGAACGCACTTACAGTGATGGTGTGCAGTTTCTTAACAGACAGTTAGGCAGGACTACATAGGGAGGATTGGACTGACTGAAGCATGTTAACTTTTATTTAGAAAAATATATATTCAACATCCTCATTACATCGAATTCGAAATCATTTCTTTCAGGCTCAGTGTTTAGACTCATTTTCGCAAGTATTTAATTTTGGAGTGTACAAGAAAATATTATGTATATTTATGTTACTGATATTTTATATTTATCTTCAAACCACCTCGATTCACGGTCGTGGCAGAGAATTTTTTCAAATCATTTAACATCGAACATTTCGTAACAAATCATTAGTAATCACTATCTGCCATAAAAGCATAACCTAAAATATTCTATACTGAAGCAACTTCACCCCATTATAATTGTACCACTCCCTTGTTTGATAATAATATACTGTTCATTTTTAATAAATCGTTTTTAAGTTAAATTTTCATTAAACAAAAAAACAAGTAAATGTTGAATAAGTGTGGCGAACTAAGCCGATAGTATGTATTAGCGAACAGGGCGTGGTGCGGTGATGGTGCGACGCGTGGTGCGGGTGTTGTGTCGGTATAGAGTAGTTAGGCGGCCGTGCTCGTGTGTGACGTGACTGTGACGTGTGCAGCGGCCGGGGACTCGGACAACATGCCGCGCCGCCCGCGCTTCTCGCGCGCCACCAGCATTGACAAGAATCAAGGTAACTCACACCTACTCAATAGCACAGTATTTTGGCCCATTTACCATCAATTAGCAATGGGGATAAAAACCAATGCCACTTGCTCACTCCAGATGTCACTACTGTCGAGTGTACGTGAATTTGACAACTAGCTATTTCTTTTACGAATAATTACTTAATACGGCCTTTTGCAAAGCTGTTGTTTGCAAAAAAAAACCGGGAAAACTTTCCAAGCATATGATTATAAATAGAAGAAAACTATGAGAGAAACCTCTGCAAAGAAAATATGGCAAGCCAGTAATTGTCCACTAAATCTCTTTTTACCGATGATAGACGCTTACTCCAAGACGCATACGTTTTTACCGCTTAACTTAGAGGTATGAGGAACAGGGTATTTGTTGGAGTTGGAGGATGAGTGAACTTCACCCTGTTCCTCATACCTCTATACTGGTGACCCCGACGTGATCGTCAGCGCAGCCTTCGTGCAAATACTTCAGCGTGACGTCATCGTCATCACTCCCGCACTCCTCTCCATTAATTTGTTTGTTTTTTTTTTTGTGTATAAATTAGAAACTAATAGCTGTCAAGGAACACTCAGCAGTGCTGCCATCTCACGATTGAGTCAGTTTTTAACCCCATCTGTTGCAGCCCCTTCGAAGCTCATGCGATAATGCAACAATATGCAACAGTAACTGATATAATCATAACTGGTGAATTAGTTGAAACATTTGGTAGTCCACAATGTTAATACATAAAACGGTTATGAATTTATCAAAACCGTATTATTTATTTGAATTATTATTACACACACACTATTTTATTTCGAGGTATTGCCTGCGCACGCGTTTCATCAATAGGCCCACATAACATTTTAATATTGTCTATTTAAACCCCCAAAAAAAAACAAAGTGTTATCAAGTTTGACATGTGTATCTGTGTCTGTCTGTGGCATCGTAGCTCCCAAACGGCTGAATCGATTTTGATTATTATTTTTTTTATCTTTGAAACTGAAGTTGTAGCCCATGAAAATAAGTTTCAAGACAAATCTGCGAATTTATTTCGCCTAGTGATGATTTCTCTCCGGGATTATCTTTATCCAGACAATTAGAATTACTGTGTTTTGTGTGAAGTTCCTCTATAACTTGGGCGAAAAAAAATATCGACTGTCTAAGGTCGCGAACTCGCGAAAGTCAGTTTTTTGCGAATATTTCGTCTAATATTTATTTGACGTCTATTTGTGTTAGAACAAGTTTCTTTCTTACTGTTTTTGCACGAATGGTTCTCGAAACATACGGCTCAGGAAAATGTCAAATAAAGCGTAAACTACAGTTCTAAATGTTTTGTTATGCCAATAAGATGATATTACAAGGCGCGTGCGCTCGACGTGGCTCTTTCGCATACATGAAACATTTAAAATTTAAAAAATAAAGTCGAACATAATATCTCCTCCTTTTTGGAAGTCGATTAAAAATGGGGACGATTTATTTTATATACTTTATGTTGCTATAGTGCCTATGGGAAATCTTCATTCTTTGGCAAAATAACATCAATACAAATAAAACTATGACATAATGTTTATTTATTAATAGTACCACAAGCTTTGTATGTCGATTTTGATTTAACATTCACGATGTGCCTATGCGTAAGGGTCGTGTATATTAATAAATCCTTACCGATTCCAAAATGCCGTTTTCTAAACACTCAACCTGCGTATTGCTTTATTCGTTTCCATAATTTCGACCATGTTGTGCATGTCCATAGAAGTCATACCTAAATATTATTTTTTAAGACTTTCTGTCGTATAACATTTAAGCCATTTCATATTGTGCTAATATTTTTCATGTCCATATCGTTCCATAAAAATATTTAAAATGCAGCAGTCAGTCAAAAGAGGTCAGTACTAATAATTATTCGTTTATTGCTTAAAAAGGAAACACTAATAATTTTAATAAGAATGCATTCGAATGTGCTTTAACTTCATGACAGCTTGCAACAATTTAAAAATTATTTGCACGTGTATGCGTTTTTCTGCTTGCATATGATTGTAAGATAAACTCATTGATTGTATATAAGGTCTATTTATTCATACACGAAATATTTTAGGAGAAACATCTATAGGTGGTAAAGAATCCAGAGCAACAAAAATCGAAGTGTTTTTTTTCTACGTAAGTAGTTTGTATTATTATTAAATTACTTGAGACATTTTGCATAAAACCTTTACTCTCTATTCTATGAATGACCCGCCTCGGGGCGCTGTCGGGCTGCGTGTTGGTGAGGTTGTATTCGCACGTCATGTGTCCGCGCCACCACAGTCTGTGTGGTGCCTGACGCAATCACCTGCCCTCACCTCCATCCTCCACATGGGACTTAACAATATCACTGGTGAACTGTAGTGGACGTACGAAAATACACATCTGCCTATCTCATTGGGGAATGCAGGCTTGATGATGATAAAAATAAACCAAATAGGTAGACTTAAGTCGATCTAGTCTTATTTTAATAGTTTATCGCTTACAATAATAATGAAAGTGAATTTAAATTACAAAACCACCTAAACCTAGGTAACATTTTAAGGAGGAAATTTAATAATCTACCTTTTAAATTCCCTCCTTAAAATTTTACCAAAAGGAACCTTGGTGATTAAAAAAAATCTTAATCTGCAGTACCTACAGATCTGTAAACTAGGAAAGTACCTACTAATAACAGCTGACCTCTGTGAGGTTACAACAAACTTACACCTGTTGAATCAACAATCCGGAGGTCAAATAACTCATTAGCGGCCCGCCCCAGCTTCGCACGGGTGCAATTTTTTTTTTGAATTTGCGAAATTTTCTTTCATTAAAGAATTATCTAATTTGGTGCAGTCATTCGGAAGTTATGCGCGTACAGACATTTCGGCGACTATGTTTTATAAGAATAAGGATGCTACGAGCGAGCGCCTCGCTAGCGATGCGCGCGCAAGTTTAAACACAGAGTACTATACATATACGGAAATATAAAGGCACTGACAAAACCACTATACAGCTTATAGAAAAAATATAATAAACAAAATAATGTTTAGACCTAGTTTAGACTGATCGTAGTGTTGTCGTATGTCTTGTAGTTTAGTTAGTATGGAATTAGAAAGTAATATTGGCATAAACTTATACATTAGTTCAGTGAGAATCCGCAATAATAGAACGCCAGTCAGGGTCTTTTCCGTTTGGTTCCGGGAGGGACCACGGTCAATTAAAGGTGAATGTGCAGCGGTGGACTAGGTTTTTTGCAATTTGCAGGTCAGGTTGTATCTTGATCAAAATATGATTCGCGATTATGATAGATATGTATTTACAGAATTATAGTCATTCGAATCATTAATATATAACATCCTGACACTCCATGCATAATGTCAAACAGTGGAGTAATACTCTCCCGAAATTTGTATGGAAAAAATATCGACTAGTGGCGCCTTAAGGTATAACCACAATAAGTCCTAAACTAGAAGTTTATGTCATACTTTATAAAATATAATGAATAAACATTTTGTAATCACTTAAACATTTTTATTCTTAACCCCATATTTCAATAACTGTATAATAATAAAAACAATTATTACATTATTATTCTCGTTAATTAATTTATCGAATAATAAAAGAACAAGTGATGATAATTGTTGAAAAGAATTCGAGATTGGAACCTAGACCTGTGTTTCTTTATCTGGTACGTTACGCTGTCGGCTATGGGGACTTATTGTAACATTGTCAATTTTAGCAATCTTATGAACCGCCCAAGGTCATACGTTATAATTACGTACGCTGCGTGTGTGAAAAAGCAATAATGGTACGGCCTGTACCGCGTGTTCAAAGCAAAACATTCTTTACGATGATAATGCATTAATGACCGCGGCTGTACTTAGTTCCTCCCTATGATATGACAGCGTAATGGATGTTAATAAATAAGGAGCCAATATTTATTATTTGTGTAGCAAGTAATTTTGAATTATCATTTTTTAAACAGTGTAAGAAGATTTAAAAAATACATTTCTTAGGTTTCTTTACCATCTATAAGTGTACTTATCTCTTAAAATATTTCGTGTAGGTATGAATAGATAACCTTATATTTTGAATTTGCCTTAAAAATTGTTCGACAGGTCTTTCACCGACACAGAAACGCCAATGTGTTTAGTTTATAATGGGACATAATACTGATCACAAATAAACAATACCTACAAATTGGAATATGATTGTCTATAGTAAAAGTGTCTCGCCGGCTCTGCTGTTGTGGCAGGCGCTGATCTAGGTGCGCATGTTACAGGCGGAGCGGGGTCGCGGCAGACGTACACGTACGAGACGCTGGTGCAGTACGCCGACTCGCCGCTCAGCAAGCTGCCGCCCAGCGGCCTGGCCGCCTTCCCGCCCGAGCTGGCGCGCAAGGTAACGCTGAGCGCGCGCCGGCCGCCCGCGCGCGTGCTGCCCTTCCGCGTGTGGGCGCCGCTGCACCACCCCAACTACCTGGCCGCGCTGCTGTGCCGCAACTTCTACTGAGCCCGCCCCTCTCTCTCTCTCTATCTCACTATATCTCTCCCTCGACACTTGCGACCTGCACGCGTCCCGGCTTGCTTTTGTTTTCACCCGCCTTCTAATGCTTGTGCATGATGGTGCATGACAGGAGCTATGTTCCAAGCATCTCGAGGTACCTCCTATTTATAGTTAGGTTAGTCGAAAATTCTAGTCCCACGCATCTCATCCGTCTCCGGGCTCTAGCCCCGGCCCACTATTAGCCGATTAAGCGTAACGCTAGGTTAAATTATAAGCGATTCTTAAAGTAGGAAAAATGGATCTCAGTAGCGTAAGTTGTAAGTTAATAATAAGACTGACGCTAGTATTATGTGGAGAGTGGCCTATAACACGAAAAGTTTGCCGCTCACCATTTCGAATGCTACTATTGACAACGTTTCACCGTAGACTACCCAACCGTCGTGCCAAACTAAAGACAGATTAAGGATAAGAATCTGACCAATATAGCACTGGAAATTCTTTATCGTTTTAGAAAAAAAATATTTTTCATTATTGAATTAATGGAAGAATTTTTTATTACTAATATATAAAGGTGTTTATTGACAGAATAATATTGATAAATCTTTTACGCAACGTTATTTACATGAGTAAACAGTTTTGAAAGGTTTATTAAGAGTTTATTAACAATGCTAATATAAATTTGTGATGTCTCTTTGTTCATGCTGCTCGGACAGAATGGGTATTCGAGAGGGGATCGCTACAGGTAGACTGTTCGCCTTTAACTTGAGTGAAGTTCTAAATTGTATCTGTTGATTAACTGTTGTGTTCATTTGTTGTTATTGTTTTTAATTTGAGTAAGCATTAAAATTATCAGTGTTATTTCCTTACAATTATTGATTGTCAATTTATGGTTTAAAAATATAAAAATTTCAAAATATTTTCGTCTTTTGCCTGTTCTTTACGCTTACCTCCTAACTAATCCACATAAAACTCTTAACCCTGCGGTGATCGGGATTTTCTTGTAAATAACCTCACAGCGGCAGTACGCTTTCAGAAGAAACTAACACAAACACTCGCAAGCACTAACTCATTCGATGTACAACATGGAAGGCGTCCGTCGATAAATGTGCTATCGTGTCCGACAGAGTTGCCTGGAGTTCGACAGCGTCAGCTACTTGAAGAAGGTGCGCGCAGCCGGCGGCACCACCGTGGCCGCCGTAGACGCGCCCGACTCGCCCGAGCCCGAGTAACTCCTCGCCAGGTTCGCTCGCCTCACGCAACCTTCACATCGCACACAACACTACAAAATTCTTTCTGACGAAATAGGTAGGTGACATAGGCACGAACAACTGTTACACGATACGCACTCACGCGAGCGAACCGGTCGATACGCACGAAATGGCAGCTGAGACCCGAGGCCGCTACGGACGCGTCGCCGATCCTTTATTGAGGGAGACGCGAGTGACGTGTAAGCGCCTTGCCACGAGCTGCGCGACGTGTCCGTCCTATAAAACTCTTATTTTAGCGAGCTTCACCCTTTGAACTAATTTAGCAGATTTATCTTAAGAGTATAAGCACACCAAAATATTTATTTTTATAGTGGTGGGTATAGTATACCTCATTTTTGTGAATATTTATTTCGTAAATTTACTGTGGATCTGATTATGAAAAAAATGTGATAAAAACCTAAAAATGCATGTAACAAGCAAATATTAAAATTTGCACAAATCCACAGTGTTACGGTGATCTCCCATCTCAATGTTTTTATTTACTTCCAATGTTACATAAAACATTCTGAACAGAACATTTATGACTATGTCCATTGCGTCTTAAAACAACATTGATACTTTCATTAATTATTTTGTTGTATATATTGACTCTGTTAGTTTCGGATATCATAAGAGTGATTCCATTTATTATTATAAGATGAATGCATGCATTTCTTTCGTGTGTTTGTATACTCATTTTCAGACTTTCTAGTGTCTAGTCCTGACGAGTAGATGTCGATTCTCACTATATCGTAAGCTTTTATAATTCTGAGGAAGCCTGCCAATCAATATATTATTATTATAAAAGGGATTAGATATTATGGTTTTTCTTTATATTATTTAAAATATTGTTATTATATTTTTGTTGTGTAATATTAGAGCTTTTAAATAAAATTGCTGTGCACTAAACCAAATAATTACTAGTGAGTCCTAAAATATATTTATACACTAACGTAATTTTCGTGAATTTGTGATTGCCAGGCTTTCTTACCCTCTAAACGGTTTTAGTAAGCTATCTCGAACACCTAGTATAATTGCGAAGTATCCTATCCTAAAGGATACGAATTTATCTCCGTGTTGCAAAAATTCAGGGTTATAATATCGTCGGCTCAACCGACGTAAAATAATCACTCGCTCACCTTATGTAAACCGAAAGTATTATAAAAAAATTCAAGTGCAGGTATTATTATAAAAGACTATGTTATTTAATTTAATTTACTTTGATGAGGCTAGCGAGTGATCTTCACAATTTTAATTATCTTCAGTTGAAAAAAAACTTTAGGTGCTTGCTCCTTGGGGAAGTATTATCGTTGAATTTGTAATTAAAGATTTATGTTTACACGTTTGTTTTTATATCATAGACGTATGACTATAATTGTGAAAATTGATATACTAAATTTTCTAATATAGAAGCGTTTTATTTCTAAACCTAAACAATTTAAATTATGCAATTTAATCAAAGTGTCATGTTGAAAATCTTGAAATAGATATTTTAACTACAAATATCCAGTAAATCACACCTGCATAATATAAATGACATAAAACTTAAAAAAAAACCGTGTTATGTAATTAATTTATTCTATATTTACAAAGATAATAATACACTTGATTTAATAACTTATAACAAAACAACAACAGCTACTGTCTCCACAAATTCAAAATAATTAATTTTAAACTTAGTACTTAAGTATAATTATATTCTTATTGGGTTCCTATGGAACCTAGTATGGAATTAAAAGCTTAGTTCCAGTAAAATAAATAAATACATACTTCCAAAGTGGAATGCATGATTAGCTCTATGGCAAATGGCACGAAATGCAATTATTATTAATTTATCATTCACAAGCCAAAAAGCGGTTATTCCGTTTATCCACCCTAAGCTGGCTTTTCCGCGTATCCACTCAAAATGAATGCCCGCTAAACCTCGAGATTTAATTTTTTTAACAGACTATATGGTTTAATGTGATAACATAATCGCCACTCTGTATACATACAAACAAGTGGAGTGAAAATGTGTTTTTTTTTTTTTGTAATGTTTGTTAAATATCATTTATGTAATATAATGGTTCGAGGTGCCCCAGCACGAAAGAATGTATAATTTTGTTCATTTTTGACAGCCTCATTCAGATGTATAAAAACCTTATTATTCTATCGGAATAGTATTGTTTTTTTTTTTTCAAAACTGTCTTATCGGGGGTACCTATAACTATAAACCTAGACAAAAATATTTTCGCTTTTGCTTATTGTGCCTATCACGCAGATTTTTGCGGGATGTGCCTAATATACATGGCTACAATTATGGTAGCTTATAAATCATATTCACAAGAGACGTATTTGTTTGTATGAAACTGACGTGAAAACACATTCCGCTGAAGCTACTTATTCCTAGCATGCTTCTTACTAGCACGCCTGGAATACACATAGGTACTATTAATAGAGGATGCTCGGAAAGAGATGAAGCGACGACATCCTCCAATCCTAATCAGAAGCATACTTTCATCTGGAGCGTTCGCCTGTAATGTAGTCAGACGAAGCGGTCCTTGTACCGATCGCGGCAATAATAATTCGACATTGTTATTTACGAAAAAAAAAGAACAGAAACAATATTGGTGTCATTAATTATTTAAAAACCCACGAAATACAGGCGGTTTGGATATTTTACAAATTTACAAAGAATGAACCATTGTATCAATTTGCGTACTGTAATGCTCGGTTCTCTTCCCTCACTGATGTAATGCTCGACTCTGTAACGTTTACAGGCGAATGCTCCAAATGAGGGAACATCTTTCCGCGCCTGGAATACACATGCTACTATTACTCTCCACTAATATCACAAATAATCAGGCTCCCCTCCACCAGTCTTCCAAAAAAATTACCGACAGTTCAAGAGCTGTCGGTGTCCAAATTGTTATTAGCTGCAGTAAAATGACATTTCGCTGCGTTTAATGCATGTCAAATAAGTTATGTTGATGGCCGCGAAAAAACAAAGACGCCAATATTGTTTCAATACCTATATACAGTTGCATACCTACAAGACTATCTACACCCATGATATGAATCCTCATTATAGAGTTTTTGCAATACTAATATCGACCAAAAATAGGGCCGGCGGGATACCGACGTTCGAATAACCTATAAGTTCTTTTTTTTAAACGGCGCATTGGTAGTGAAACGCGTGCATGAAAATGTTCTTTTTTTGGGTTCCGTACCTCGAAAGGAAAAACGGAACCCTAATAGGATCACTTTGTTGTCCGTCCGTCTGTCTGTCTGTCAAGACCCGTCGTGATGTTATCAAGCTGGAATTTATATCAAATACTCAGGTCTACTGTCCTTTGGAGCTGCGAAAAAATCAAACTTCTAAGCCAACGCAATCAAAAGATACAGCCGTTTAAGCCGCTAATTTTCGACACTCGCAAGGGTATCAAAACCTACAGGGTAATTCCCGTGAACTCAGAATCTTGAAATTTGGTACAAAGCAACGTCTTATAGCACAGATAAAGGAAAAATTGCGAAAACCGTAAATTAGTTATAGTATAATAAAAATATTATTACTTATATACCTACAGGTTTGTACGGAACCCTGGGTGCGCGAGTCCGACTCGCACTTGGCCGGTTTTTTTTTAAAGGAATTTTTATGAAAGGAGATGTTTGATTTTGGGCTACCACCATGTAGACTACCTACATACATAAATTTTCATAAAAATACAAACAAATTAATTTGAAGAAAGTGACAAATGATTATTTGGGAAGTTTTTTAATATGATAATCCCATTTTTATGGTAGCCATGACAGTTGTTAAGTTTCGTGACGTGACGTCTTTGGCCGCATTTCGAATTAGCTATAATCGCTCACAGCACCTCACTTCATCTCACATGTTAGATATTACGATTATGACAGCCGAAGGCTGTCAACAATTCGGAACGCTCGTAAACGCGCTCACAGTGCTTACTGAATGTCAAAACGATATTAAATTATATATAATATTAAATTATTTCTTTGTATAAACACCACATTTCTTCAGTTCTTCTTTGGTTAGGTAGCGACTGTCAGCCAGAAGCACAATTTCAAAAATGCCACGTTTACATCCCAACTCGGAACGCACCCATAGACACATCAATCAAATATCATTCTCATAATGACATTTCGCATATTGCTGATCTACCCTAAATAATTTGTGTTGCTCTCTTTGACGAGTTATTTTGAATGTACAGAGGCCAGCACATCAACCTACCCCAATATGTCAAATTTTCCCAATTGAATATGAACCTTATTCCTTTGTGGTAAAGAAGACAGATTGGGGTAGCTTGATGTGCTGGCCTTTGTACATTAAATTACAGAAAATTGATATTAAAAACGGTTACTTTGTATAGCGATATTTACATTTAGTGTACGTGACGTGGCGTGGTGTGTGACGTGGGAGATATTCCAGAAATGTATGGAGCCTGGGCTGTGCTAGCCCAGGCTCCATACATTTCTGGAATATCTCCTTTAGTACAACATTATATCACTCGTTTGGATGATATTATGGTTACTATGACACTGGTTGTTTTAATGGCGGCAATAAGCTGTTTCAGAAACTTTTATAGAGGACTTATAGCATGGGTGTCGATAAAACCCGATTATCCAACTAGGCCTAGGGTGGATTCTTGGACATTAACTCCCTATGTCCAGCAGTGGACCTCTTATGGCTGAATGATGATGATTGACGCTGACAGCCGTATACAATCTTTAAAATAAATTGGCAATATGACAGTGTAAAAAAAAAGTACTGTCTGAAAAAGCACTAGAAGACCATTTTTAAAGAATTACTAATATGAGTAAATATTGAGCTGATGAGCAATGATGCAGACGCAATACAAATAGAATAAATAAATCAACTTTTTTTTTTGGGAATGGCATCTCGCAGTTCAACCTATGAGAGGTTGTCGTCGTCTGCTTAACCGGCCTTGTCTTTGGATGCCTCAAAGGCCTCCAGCTAGGGCTTAAAAAACATAAAAACTAAGCGACTACACGCTAAGGGCACCACTTAAATTGTGGGTTACAGACTTCGGCTTGGGCGTCGCTGGGAGAAGGCAGCAAGGGACAGGCTGGCTTGGAATTAAATAGATGTCTAAACGCATATATCTATTTGTATGTCATATGCGTACTGTCGCGGACACTCCCGCCTGACCACCACTAAAGTCCGTAAAATTCACAAAAGGAGTAGACGTGATGCGTCACTAAGCTGCGCAGTGCAGGTTGCAACAAATTGCGTTATCGCTTTCCCAATAGGCGAAAACTTTAAGGTGTGGCTTGGCGCCGCCGCAGGATTTAGGCGTAAAAATGTTTAAGTGATAAGGCCGCGATGGTACACCCACATTTTCAAATCCCAACACTGCTATGGTGGTATGGTTCTGTCCTACCCTACCCCCAGGGGGTATGGTGGTCCGGAGTGCGATGTCAACATCAATGATTTTTTCGCTCTTCAATTTTAATACCTACAATGTAAATACTCCTTATATCATTGCAAGATAGCTAGATATCTGAAGAATAAATACATTTTATTTCGGCTACCCAAACTTAAACAATTTTTCGCTACCAGGAATATTTGCGGCTGATATTTCACGATTGGCAGTTGTCTAGTTTTCTTAGTGGACTAGTAGAGTCCGTCTCACGAAAGAAGTCTCGCAGTCGCAGCGCCACATGCATGCGACGGAATAATAAATCTTTATTTATTTACCTAAACATATTATTACACGCACAGATTAATAAAATGCACAATCATAAAGTATATTATAATAGAGAAAGATGTCTTGAGGCAGGAGGGTTGTTGTAGGAATGTTGCAACTATATAATAATAATTACACTTATTGCCGCGGGACTTCTCACGAGAGACTACTCGGCAAAGTGTAAAACCGTTTTCTATGTTCGTATTTCTTTAGGAGAAAATCGCTTTTGAATCTTGCGTAAGTGTAAGGTATTTATGCTCGTGACTGTACATACACTGTTACAAAGATCTTTTGGCTATAGAATGACGTTGACAGGGGGCGCTGTTGGTTAACATTTGTGCAATTGTTTTGTAAAATGTATTGGAGAAAACAAAATTGCGACGTTAGTTACGATTTTGGCCACGCGCCATAAGGTCCTAGTACGTACGTTGACGTACGTATAAATACGTTCTCAATGACGATCATTGCTCAACAGCTTTCGTATTATGCTACAATTAGGGTGATATTTCGTATTTTTAAAGAAAGATTAATGAACACTTTTAACTTACGACTAAATAATAGAAGCATTTATAGACTTATACGTATAGATTTGAGCTCTAAAAATGCGTCATTTTACAATATAAAACAAAACCAAATGACCATAGGAATGTTATATTCCATGTAACTCTGTTCAAGAAATGTGCTTGTTATTATCAACCAAAACTTAGGCCTTGGTATCACATGCAGTGAACATTTGCTTAAATTATACATAACATGTACTAGCTTCTCTTACAATAATTGATAATATTACTATTCCTTTAAAAACTTTAGCATAAACAATAACGTTTACAACGTGATGAGACTTATTAAACAACAAATTCCTTTAGAAGATGAAAATTTGAGGTAAAAAGGCAAATACTTGACACATGCAAGCTGCGCGTAATAACTGGGTCGTAAATACCTACTACATTCCAAAAATAGCGCGGTATAGTTTTAAATTCTTTCAGCTAATTTATCAGTTATATTAGCGGAACGTAATCTAGCGTGTTGCATTATGTCAGCGGAGAGATCGTCTACATTAGTGTAACGACATTTTTGGAAGTTAAATAAGTCTGCTATAAATCCTACTATTTCTGACTGAAAGGACTCGCACACGTCACGAAGACGCTCGTTAGGTCCAAGGTATCCCCACACGAGAACTGGCAGTAAATGCTCTGATATGGAGTAGAAATGCGCCATGAACCCGTCTGGAAACTGCAGGTACCGCCGCTTAGCCTTTATAACAGACCACACTGCCGTCGTCAATGCCTGGAATAATGGTTTATCAATTAAAATGGATAATACTTTCATGGATCACACTTAACTAATTTTGTTTAGCGAAACAACATACACTTTCTTTAAATCCATCTGACAGCCATCGATTGCGTACAACGGCAAGGACCGAGGAAGGCGGTGATGCGAGGTCTTCAAATGCATCCAATAGAATGTAGTCCAGCACCACATCGTAGAATGTCAAGGCCTGAAAGTATTGAAGCAATACGGTACAATCATGTTAGCAACAGCACATCATGTACTTAATGTCTTTTTTCTCACTACATGTTTATTACGTTTGTGTAACTGTTTGTTTTCGCGAATTAAATAAATAAACAG
This sequence comes from Gortyna flavago, assembly GCA_963669345.1. Classification (NCBI taxonomy): domain Eukaryota; kingdom Metazoa; phylum Arthropoda; class Insecta; order Lepidoptera; family Noctuidae; genus Gortyna; species Gortyna flavago. Next base: position 6,106,056 of record OY770128.1, on the reverse strand, counting down.
ATATTTATGTATTGCCATAATGGAATAGGTTGATGATAGTAATTAACCTTCTGACCGCCACGTCAAAAAACAAAATCGTGCGCTCAGCGCTAAGCTATGAATTCATCCTTTAATACCTACAAAATAATAGTGAGTTCGAAATTATATCGATAAAGCACTATTTATTTTTTAATATATAGCATGTTTTTAATAAAAGGTTACTATACCGGAAATATATAATACAGGAGTTTTATTTCATCCCGCTTTGTCCTTCAGAAATGATAATGATTGATATGTCGCAGTTTCGGCGTTAAATCCACAATTCAAAACAAAAATCGATAAAACCAAGTAATTTTTTTTTTCTGGTGACCCTTGTGACCACCCCTATCACCCCCCTTCCCAGCTACGTAACCTTTTGGTACACCCTGTATGTTCCGATTATTATAGCCTGATATACTGATCTCACAAAATGTATTGACATGATAAACGAATGTTTTAGTTTAAGTCGTTCAGAATATTGAAGTAATGAAAACAAACTACTATTAATAGTAAAGGAACAGCTCTATTTGAAAATTTACCACATGTCATGTCATGTACATTTGTGTCGTGGATTGCCATGATTAGATGACTGGCGTTCCAGGCACAGACAATATGACAGTGTGATGGAGATGGGTTTTACAGTTGTTTCATTATGTTTTATCGATAATCAACTGACACCGACATTTTTGATGATCAGATAGTTCGGTATTTTAAAATTTTCATGATTTCTGAATCATAAAACTTCAATATCAGAAGTTTTATTTATTTATTGTAGAATAATTTAAAGAAATTAAATATAACGTAGGTTACCTTCGAGGTCGATATTCTTGTTATATAGCTTCCTCTATATCACTACGTGTCATGACACGTTGAGGGCACTATGTTTTTCGAAGTATATAATTGGTATTAGTTTTTGACATCTTATGTTAATAAAGATGAAATATAAAGATCAACGAATATAAGTTAGGATGAGTCAAGGAACATAATTAGCACAGGAAATAAAAAAAAAAACAGTGTTGTTTTATGAGTTTTATTTACGTATAAACGTCTCATGGGATCGAAGAAAAACATAGGAGGTACCCGGGCGTTACTATGGCACATGGCACATGCAAGTTACAGGTATAAATGAAAGTTTGACTTTAAGCCGGGAATACACATGCCAGTAATTTGCACAAAAGTATGCAAGAATTTTACATGCCATTGAGCCATAACCATTTCTGATTGGTGTACCTATCGCCATGGTATGCAATAGTTGCATACTTGTGCAAGTTACTGGCATGTGTATTCCTGGCTTTATAGAACGTCATCTCTGTCGTTTTGTGTTACGGTCTCAAACTCGATGTGCCATATCACAGATATAATACTCTAGTAGCTATATTAACGGCTGCCATCATCATCTGCCTAGCCTTTTTCCAACTAAGTTGGGTTCGGTTTCCAGTCTTACCTGCATAGCTATTCACAAACATACGATTCACTATCCTATCGACAATGACACTTGTTCGATAACCTGATTTCTGAACCGAAGGACCGGTAAAACGCTATTCACAGATCCGTGTGGAAGGGTTTTTTTTTAGGTGTGTATACGGAGAACGCTACAAAATGGTAGTAAATAGATATTCGTGGTAGAAAATTTTAAGTGGTACATAAATGATTTTTATTGAGTATTTCACTATGGGCAACTATAGATTATGCATTCAGTAACTATTAACAAATAAAAAACAGTAAACAATGATTTTATTAATAAATAAAATTTACCTGATTTCTATTAAACTTGCTTTGTAAACTTCAACTTTCTGTCAAACCTGGAAATCTGGAATAATTATTTTTCTGAACCTTGTTTTGAGCTATAAAGATAATTGAGAACTACACGGAAGACAAGGCGGTATTAGCCTGCCCTTTGGGCGAATAAAAAAATAATAATAATTCAGAAGTAAAAAATTTTTTTTTTTTTTTTTACAGAAAAATGGTTGTACTTATGTATTTTATCAGTATTTAAACAAATTACTATTTGCTCATTTTCATTTTATAAAACGTGGTACCTAATATTGAAATTGACAAGGGCATGAGGACCTTGCCCGGAGCCGTGTTTTGACACTTATTGCTTAGATTACTCTTTATATACAATATTTTGTTATTCGATAACACTTCCGACAGCAGATACCTGTCGGAAGAATTGATGTCTTCGTACCGTATATGAACTGTCAAAATTGTACGGTTTCGGATTTGTGAATAGCGATTATAGGAATTCGTCGATAACATTGACATTCGATACGGTACCAAACCGTGTCGTAGCTTTGTGAATAGCTATGCTGATGCAACTGAATACCAGTATTTCACATGGAGCGACTGTCTATCTGACCTCCACAGCCCAGTTACTGGGTAATACGATACCCCTTGGCAAGACTGGTTGTCAGACTTTCGGGCTTCTGACGACCCGTAACGACTGTCAAAGATCTATGAATAACAGCCGGGACCAACGGCTTAACGTGCTTTCCGAGCCACGGAGGGGTATTGGTATGTAAAAATGGTCACCCATCCACGAACCAACAGCGGCAAGCGTAGCTTAACCTGATCGATCGACCCTTGCGGCTGTTATGCGGCTGTTATTACTTAGCCACAACGGCCGTAAATAGATACGCATACATAATAATGCAGAAGTAGTTTGTTAAACTACTATTAAATGGAATGGCAAAAAATAATCTGTACCTTCACACCCTTGGTTGTAAGTTCACTTTCTATCGTTGCCCAGTTTGCTCCGTCTGTTGCCCATGACACCATTTCTTCGTACGCCACCAAGAATTCCTTTGGTTCCTAGTAAAATAAAAGTTTTCATGGGGAGGAGGCCACGTATCTACTATTGTAAGTACTTAGACAACATTAATCGCCCCACATTACAAGCATCGTCTTCAAAATTGTTTTTTTTTTTTTTGTAACAGTTAAGTCCATACACTATTAAACGTCAAGTCATTTCAAGGGATTTTGAACCATGTGCGCTAACTGTCTCCTTGACTTGCCACGCACGTCTAAACTCTCCTCCGTAGAAGTTTAGACGTGTGAGGCAAGTCGAGGTGACAGTTAACTTTCCGTTGCCGTTTCTTTCACAGTTATTTTACCTTTGACAGCAGCAACCTTATTGTAACAAGACTTATTTGCAAAATAGTTGGGCAAACGTCTTCTAAAGCTATTCCAAATTTGAAGTTGATAGCATTAATAGTTCTTGAGATATCCAGCTGTAACAGACGGACAGACAGACTGAGACGCACCATAAGGGTTCCTTTTTACCATTTTGTTACGGAACCCTAAAAATGGATTCCATTTTTTGCAATTAACAGCTACGCAAAGGGTCGTAGCAAATAATTATTCATGAAAGTAGCTTTTTTACAAAAAAATGTATGGATAATGACAGGTAGCCCTCAAATTCATAGACATTATAGTAGTGTCATCTAAAATGAGCAAGGGGCAGTTTTTATCCCCATTAGCTGGTGTTGAGAATGTTTGGTACCTTATCAGCGAACAGCAGTAGGTCTGTGAGCACCTGCCTCCCCGCGTCCACGAACCACGCCCACACCGCCGCGTCCTTGAAGACCTGCGTGAAAGCCACGCGCAGGCAGTGCAGCTTGCACAGGAACTCCGAGTCCGAACCGCACTGCACCACTTCCGTGCGCAGCGTCCTGGACAGAATACTCATTGCACACCAAATAATGGAAACAAAAAACTAGGGTGGTCAAGGGCATGCATGACAGGGTAACGGCATCGTCACAGAGTCCAGCTCCTCGGTCGCACTTGGGTTCCTCGGAGTATACGACCGGGGAGGGATCATGCGCAGGACCAACAGCTTTTCGAGCTTTCCGTTTCAGACAAATACGTATTTGCCCAAGCACCGGCAAGCATGTAAAGCCGTTGGTCCTGCGCCTGATGTCTCCCTGGTCATGATAGATTGCCGTTCCATCGGACTATGAGAGTAAAGGAACTTATCTCAATCGGCAATCTCTGCCCGACAACTGCCACTATAGCGTAACATACGTGTGTAGGGGAATTTTATGCCAGGTCAAGAAAATAACTAAGAAAAAAGAAAAATTGTTTATTTTTGCACAAATACAACAAACAAAACGAAACAATAGTAATTGTAGCCAAAAGCCAAGTTTTCATAATTCTACACGCAGCGACTTTGCTCGCCGTCGTCTCGCTGGCGATTTCAAAATATCACGTCCACACAGATTTTGACGTACCTAGTCATCAGTAAATTAAATGTGAGTAGGGACTAAGGGTTAGCGCAGACGGAGCGGTAACTGCGCGAACATGCGAACGCTGCGGATGTTCGAACACCCGCCGGCGGCGGAACCCAACGGATGTTCTAACATCCACTGCTCTCGAACGCGTGCGCAATCGCAATCGCGCACAGTACTCAATTATGAACAATTTCAAAAAAGCTTTGTGTCAGTGGTGTATTTACTAATGTGCCGCCGCGGCGACTGTACGCTAGCGTCGATGCTCGAGCATGCTCGGCACAAGCGGGGCCCGCGTGGTTGCGAGGAATATAATATACGCGAGCGCATGCCGCAAGGTAATATACCTTGCACACTATTTTCAACTCTATTCATTATCAATTAACCAATGACAGCTCGAGCATCTTACCGCTCTATAGATCTGTGCTGTGCTGACCCTAAGAAGTTCGTAAGCTAGTTGTTTGCAAGTGTCTATGTCTGAGGGTCTTCTTTCCGATTTCCTAACCAATTAGTGTTAATTGAGTTTTCTAGTAGCAGCAAATCAATAAATGTAAATATGAAAAAATATGCTTTAAGAAGCTGCAAAAAGTTTACCTGTAAGGAATGCCGATTTCAAACTGTTTTACAGCGGCCTGATATAATTCCAAGTTTTCTAATTCTGGTAGTACTTCTGTTAAATCGTCAAAGTCTCGTAGGTCAGCAACCTGAAATGAAATGAAATGTTTAGTAAGCAAATGATAAATGATTTATTTTCTGTTAGTAGGTTTGTACAAACACTGTTACATGTCAATCATATTTTTTTAAACTAAAAGATGAGGTCAGCGTTTCCTATCTGACTATTCTGAGAAGAAAGGCCGAAACAAACACAGAGGTCACAGTATCTTTTAAAGTCCAAACAAAATTTTGGTCAGATCATGTGAAGACCATGTAGATTGGGTCTGAAATGGTCTTTTGAGGAAAGAGCCACAGCCACACAGATAACGTGGATACAGACTAGCGCACCCTGGATAAATTAGTCCTGCTCACAACTTTTCTATTGGACATTTTTTTTTCACTATGCTGTGTCATCCTATTCTCCTGCTATGGCATTCTAAAGGCTACGTTATTCTCATGTTCTGTTCCGATTGATACGAGCAAAGAAAATCTATGAAAATCAATGGTTTTACGAAACGTTTTCTAAATCCGCTCATAAGTTTGTAGACAAGAATGGGATGAAGTGTCAATTTTATTTTGCATAGGTGGTGCTACTAGGAGGGTAGGTATTATAGGTACAGGATGGATTTTTGACACGGGACAGTAAAAGCAGGTATTTTAACCGTTGCAGCTACAATAAAACGTTCTTAGGAAACTTGTCTACAACTTTTGATTAGGTATTTGCTAACTGCATTCATAGATTTGGGAAATATTGTTCAGCAGCAATAAAAAGCGGCTTTTCTAGTACTCTAACCTCAATAGGTCCAAGAGAATTTTAATCCTTTTTCAACATACTTGCTCGTAAAGTGGCTTTTAATGAACCGCTTTTAGGTCCATAACGCAGTGTATAATAAAAAGTGACGTCATTCTAAATCCAATATGGCGGACTTCTAAAGATGGCGGATTAAGGTTTTTATGCTTTCCTACAATATGGATATCAAATGAAAGGACTTGCTGAGAATACGAATGCGAGTTAAACTCCGTTGCTCCAATACGTCTGAAATTTTGGTGTACTGGGGTTTTTGGAGTCCTCGATTATGATATTGAGGTCGGATTGTTCGAGTCTGTAGCATCAGTTGGTTAACTTGTGTAATTTAGCGAGATAGGCGTCAACAACATTGGTTTGCAACCTGTCTAGGAGAAGGATAACTCCAAAATCAAACCCGGAACTGTGTTTCGTAAGGCACAAATAAGCTTCAAGCTGAAAAAAGTGGCGTATTCCTCCAAACACCCAAGTCAAGGTGAGGCCGTGCCGAGGACTGAGTGGCATCAGGGTGTAACATGATGTCGCCATCGTACCGCCTCAGGGCACCAGAGCGACCCCTGTTGTATAGAAAGTCTCTTTATTGAAGAGCTAGGCTGTTCGAAATTAACCGGCAAACGGCCTTGCAACAACAACAAAAAAAAACTTTTTTAAAAACAAGCTTTTATTTAAATGCGCTAAAAAGAATAAAATCAACTTCCTTAAAACTTTTACTATCAACTTATAACGTCATTATACAATTTTTATGATATAAAAGCTTGTCGCGAGAAATATCTGTGTAGATAAACAAGTAATTTGAAACACTTGATCTGATTGATTTTAATTTTTCAAACTAAGTAAATACGAGTACTTAAATCTCGCGACCAGCTTTCGCTAGCTGACTGTACCATTTTTCAAAATTCTGTTAATGTTGATAACAGTAACTGAAAAAGTTACGGACGGTCTCTTAAGAACGGTTTCCTGTAACAAGAACTGTTAAGCCAAGCGCACATTACAGTCGCAACGGGCCGCACAGCAACGTATTTTCATACATAAAAGTGTAGTGTCCCGCCTGTAGTGTGCGTTGGTTGATAGAAAATGTACGAAGTGAAGAAGGAGGAGGATTTTTGCTATGCATTGCTTTTCGGCGTGGCCCGACAAATGTGCGTTAGCCTTTACGGTACCTGCCCTACTGCCCCGTCCCAAAAATCCTCCCTGTATAGGTTTATATAACAAGAAAGTAGTACCTATGGGCCCGTACCTGATCCTCTGCGGAGGCGAAGGACTCGGCGCTGGAGTGGTGGTCGCGGCGCGTGTGCGACGACGCCGTGTGCGTCGACAGCAGGCGCGCGCGCGGGCCCGGCGCCGCGCCCTCCGCGCCCGCGCCCGCGCCGCCGCCGCTCTCCGAGCGGAACAGCACCGAGCGCTGGTCTAGGAACAGCAGCTCGCACCGCTCCTGGAGCGCATTACGACACGGTTTAGGAAAAGACACCGTTAATGCCTACACATAAAGTTAAGGTACCGCTTAACTAAAGTTACTTCAATATTTTTATAGCCGCGTAGATTGCTAAAAGATCTTTTGGCGCCTGAATGACATTGTCATGGGGCTGTTGTTGGTAAACGCTTGTGAGATTGTCACCATAATGATCATGATATTGACAAAACAATACAGTCACGTCCCAAAATAATCTTGTAGCATTGTACAGACATCGTGAGGCATACGTCGCGAATGGTTTGCCACGCATTCCTTGTGATACACACAATTGCACAAAGAGCAAAACAGAAGGTAAAGACACCGTTTCTGATGTGGCTCTAGCTCAGCTCCTCAGTCGCACTTTGGCTCATCGGAGTAATCTCATCTGGCTAAGTTAAAATAAATTAATTAATATTTTAAGTACGACATTATTTCCATCACAGGTAGAACCGGAATGAGCCTGGCACAGAAGCGTGGGGATTGGCACAAGCAAAGAGAGGCCTTTGCCCAGCAGTAGATGAAGTTGAACTATGATGATAGGCAGTTTAGATATTTCTAGATGGACCATCGCGTTTGTGACGTTTGTGTAGAGGAAGGTGGTACAATAGGTACCTGTAAGAGGTAGGCATCTTGCAGTAGGTCCTGTATCTCCCGGCAGAACTCGGCCTCCTCGGGCGATGTGAGTGCGAGTGTGCCCGACACGCCTCCGCGCGCGCCCAGCGAGAACGCAGCCAGCGCGTCCTCCCAATAGTTTATACTCGTCTCTAACGCCTCCATGCCTGGAAAAGAACAATAATTGTATATGTGAATATAAGTAAGTAAATCATTATTTTCTAAGAATAGCTTCTATACAATGTAGGTGTAGCTATTTCATAGCGAATATGGACATGTGTAAACAATTTATTAAGCTGTGTAACATCTGATTAAATTACGTTTTTTTGGGTAGAATAAAAAGAACCTTATGAAATAAATAGTTTAATAAATTAGAATAAATATAGATTTATACATTATTTAATTGTTGAATATTATTTAATAAAATTACATTTAATTAATGATTAATAGCTGTTTATTCATAATTGGGGCTAATTTTCCAGCCATAATGTGTCAAAACACATGCACCTACCTACAAGTCATTATGAGCTGCACATGACAATCCTGTATGATGTGTCCTAAATCATATTTAGGTACTTAGACCTACTCTATACAATGTTCTCATACAGCTTTCACACTCTCAATAGGAACCACATTAAACCAATTCATTTAGATTCATAAAATACATCTTGTTTCAACTCTGTTCTGTTAGCTTGCAGTGGATGCAAGTGTTGTAAAGCTTCTTGTACGCCACTGTTTAAGTCCTGCACTGTCCCTGCGATGGCTGTGAGCGCATCTGCTATCCGTTCCTCTAGTAACGCTCGTCTTTCCTCCTGAGTCCTCATTGTGGTTGCCATTGACTCCAGAGCATCTGCCATTCTCTCGTCAGCTGCTACTCTTCGTTCCTCGAAGTCTATCGCCCATTTAGGTGGTGGAGAAACACCACGGAGTTCATCATCTGAAATATACAAAAAAATATTTTACTGTACCTACTTTGTTCAACATTAATTATCTTAAGTAATTCTGTTTCCTTTCAGAAAAATTACAATTGAATTATGATTCACTTGTTTTTATTACCTATAGGTGATCTAGGAGCACTAGTGACAGACCGTCTAATCTTCTCACTGGCCGGTGCACACCGTACTTTGAGGTTTTCCAAAGGTTCTGAATCCGAGTCTTCTGCCAGAAAATTATCAAGTTGGTTGGATGATGTGTCACCGGCTGTAACAGAGCCTTTTCCACTTAGTTCCAGAACTCTCACTTCTAAATCATTGAGTGGTATGCATCTGTTTGGTCCTCCCTCAGAGCCTGACCGGAATCTTCGGGCATTTGCTGCTTTTTTTCTACACTTGTGTCTCCATTCAAACCAATACTGAAATGTTAAATGTATGATAAGCTTGATTTCTATTTTATTAAGTCATCATCATCATTTCAGCCAAAAGATGTCCACTGCTGGACATAGGCCTCCCCCAAGCTTCTCCACTTTGAGCAGTTCTGTCCAGTTCTGTGTGTGGTTGGTGTTTATTAAGTATTTTAATATAAATATTATGTCCACCAATTCATACCAATAAAACCAATTTATCATCAGTATTTAGTTTAGAATTTCATTATAAAATAATTTACACTAAATCATTTAACATACCTTCTTCCAGCCATCAGGGGTCTTCAGTGCCCCCGACTGTACCGCATTTAGTTGTTTAGCCAGCACTGCCCATTTGTGCCGAGTCTTCTGATGAGACACCGGCGCACCAGGTAGCAGGCCTTTAGACATATATCTATTCTCTTCTAGAAAGTCCATCAGAATCTCCAACTGCTGCCTCAGTATGCGACGAGGCGGTGCCATCTAAAAATAAATGCTAATAAAACTTTTATTAAATAACTAAATATAAATTTATTATAGATATATGTCAAAGTAATATTTAAAAGTATACAAATAGGATAGTTAGTGTTTCATAGAAGCTATTTATCCATGTTATTACATACCTTGATTCCTTCCTCGAATATCAAACTTATCAACTTTGTATCATACTCAAGAATGTTTACTTCAAGAAAATTATAATCGCGCGCTGTTTATTTGACATAAGCAATCTCCTTCTCAAAAGCAATAATAACAAGCGACATGTAATGGCGACTGCGGTGTCTTCACAGGCGCGACGCGCGTTCGACAACCACTCCTTTATCGATTATATAAAATATATTTTTATTGAATTTATTATAACATAGCGATCTGTTGAAAATTTTAGCACAGCTTAGTTATTTAGTGATAATTAAAATGTTACCACAACTGACACGACAGAAAACAATAGGCTTATAGGCTACGCACCTAATCAAACACAGATGGCGTTAATTTCAATTCTTATTGCATAATAAATTTTAGAATACATGTAGTTAAAGTCGGCTTGAAAAAATAAAATGGAGAATACTTTGATCTCATTTTAGTATTAGTTTGGCTACTATGTCATTTATTTAGTATTTTGAAATATAATATATGAGAGCGCCATCTTGTATCGAGTAGCGGAATCTTTTAGCAACGTGCGTAATAACATTTTGTGATTGATAGTGATCAAGCCCTAGGGGGCCTAAAAAGGCCGCTTTAGCAGAATCATAAAACAATTCATATCACGAAATTTCATCTCTAAGATAGTTTTGTGAAACTGTCAAACAGATGAATTGCCTGATATGAATTGTTTTATGATTCTGCAAAAGTGGCCTATTTAGGCCCCCTGTAAGTCGGTAACACTACGATTCTAAACTTTGCTGACTGGAATACTACAAGAAATAAATAGACCTATTTGAAAATAAAGACACTACGGTTCTGTAAAACATACCTACATAGACCTACTTATTTGTGTGTTTAACAAATACCTACATAGTAATTCATTTATTCGCGAACCTTCGGATGCTTGTACTTCTAACATAGTACGTAGGATCCCCTAGGGTCCTAGGTCAGTCACTCAAGGCATTTAAAGTTGTACAGATAATTTTGTGATCTCATTCTAAAAGACTAGACTTCTAATTATTGCAATACAACTTATTTTAGAAGCTTTAGGTATAGTTTGTTTGCACGACTATGCATACAAACAGAATATTACCTATGAATCTTTCTGAAATACCTACCATAATAAAAATATTTTGTATTTCCTAAGTAGACAAAGTATATTTTGAGTTTTACAAGTTTTAATATTTTTAAATCGACCGTTTAACTAAAACATGCGACATGCAAATCTGTGTCTGTGGGTTCCGTCGCGAAGCAGTCAAGTGTCAGCTTACCGGCTTACGACCGGCACACTAATTAATTTACCAGGAATTTTACTTAATAAATTCATGAGTAAACGCTACAATCATTTTAGTCTTCCATTAGATAGGACGATTAAAATAAAACCTTGCTGTGCAATAAAATAATTACTCCGAGTGCTCCATAAATATTTAGTGTTTGGTCTTTATCATCTTCATGATCAATTTGTTATGGTGTATCTATCTATCTAACATCTTACACAAAATACGAATAAGTAAGTACGAGAATGCATATTCATTAAGTCATTTAGATTTTTGATCTCTTCTTAATCAGATACAAAATATATTATTAAATCCAGTAGTCAAAGATAATATAACCACGTGGTTATATAGTAGATAGTCTTAGCCAAAGAATGAATATGCGACGTAGCCTACTACGTCGCGTAAGCTACGCAGATTTTTTTTTAAATCTAGCTAGTAAAATCACAAACTGCATGTAGAATGTTGTTTAATTTACTCATGATAGGTATTAATTCATATTGAAAATCCGGCACTTATTTATTGCTGCGCGTTTCTTTCGTATAGGTACTTACCTAAGTTAGCAAATCAGAGGGGCAATTCTCGTAATTTTATGAAGGTTCACAGTCTGATCTCAGTCTCAATCTGTCAAAAATACTTCTAATTTCCCCTACATTTTAACAAGTTTATGACATTTGTTTGTCGCCGAAATGAGACTGCGACTAGATTTTGAACGTTTTAAATTAGGTACGAGAATTGGCCTTAAGGGGGCCTAAAAAGGCCACTTTGGCAGAATCATAAAACAATTCATATCATGCAATTTCATCTGTATGACAGTTTTAATAATAATAATAATAATGATTATGATTCAGAAGGCAGTACTCCTCGATACGGCTCGCATAGTGAGGAGGTTCCTGTCTCTGGAGACCTAACCACCGGTAGCTTGGACCCTGCTCCCGACACCGGCGGATCCCTATTTTTTTTATATTTTTAAATGTTTTTTTTTTATACATAATTTTATATTTTAAGAAATATTTAAAAATGTAAAAAAAATTGATATATAAATAAATAAAAGAATAATAATAATAATAATAAAAACTTGATTTCAGACTATAGTCCATAATGGACGGATGGATGTTGGATGTTTGTATGGAGATTCGTAAAATGCTATAGGTACACCTCTGCCTAACCCTTCAGGGATATATGTATAGGTGTGAAACTGTCAAACAGATGAATTGCGTGATATGAATTGTTTTATGATTCTGCTAAAGTGGCCTTTTTAGGCCCCCTGCATACCTACCACGAGCTCTTAACGCGATCTACTTTAGGACCCAAACTGAACTGTTCTGCTAATTCGTACCATGACGTCAGTCGATTCAATTTAGGCCGTGCCATTTGGATACCTACCACGAGCTCTTAACGCTCATTCACTTTCAACGATCCAAATGCCGCTGAGTGTATTGGACGCCATGGTACGACTGTGAACGATGCAGTTTAAGAACCTAAACTGAAATGTCTTGCTTTTGAATCGTTTTTAAATAGATCATGGTAGGCCTCCTGATCTCAGTCTCAATCTGTCAAAAAATACTTTTAATTTCCCTACATTTTGACATTTGTTTGTCGCCGAGATGAGACTGAGACTAGATTTTGAACGTTTTAAATTACGAGAATTGGCCTTCAGTTTTCCAACTACCTCCATTACTTACCTACTTACAAAGGTAGCCGACACTTCAGTACATTTTTTCTCTCAATACTTCTATACAATTAGATACGTGCGTAACTTTTTTTTCACAGCTATGGATTTGCCATGGTCACATGGATGGAGTTGCGAATTCTGAGCCTCCGACCGGTTCCGAAAGTTACATGATCAATAATAGCTAAGTAACTAACCACACTCTCTTATTATTACTTTAAGATAACATCGATCGACAGCCTCGACAGCACGTAAGATTAATTAGTTTGCTATTTACGTTATTGATTATAGCTACGAAACTGATAATAATATTGGCGTTGGTTGTATATCCTTTGTGTATTTTTTTGTTTAGGTACTTACTTGAAATTCTGTTATGCTATGTATGATAGCTGTAGTTACACATAGTACATGTATATACCTACAAAGATACAGTTATTAATCTATATGAGTGTAAAGTAGATGCCAACGTTTGGTAGTTTAATTATGAAAATAGCCGACACCAAACTGTCCGACGGCGACGCCGCGCCGGCAGCGAAGGTTTCACATGAAAAGGGTAAGCCGCTTTTCTGCGAAACCTTACCAGGTCAACTAAGTTTTGCTCTTCATCACAACTTCATTGGCTACATTAATAATACCTAATACTTATGGTAGATAAACCTTCGAAATAAAAATAAACGGAAATCAAGTTCAATCAAGTTTCAAGTCCGCTAAGCTGGCGCCAACGTACCACCTACCTACTACTATTTTTATAAGCTGACCAAATTTAGTTCTTATTGTATCGATCGATGGCATAAAATTCAAATATGACCAAAGTCCGTTAATTATTAAATAATTATGCCAAGTTTCAGTTTAATGGGATGCCAGGATGTGCCTTAAAAAATGAATGACTAGTTCGTAAACGGAAAGAAATAGAAACAAGTTAGTAAGAAACAAATGAGACTTCACTTTCTGCAAAAGAGTCTTTATTTTGAAAACCAAAATTTTAGTTATTTCATTTGAAAAGTACCTATGCAAAAAGTTAAATAGCTAAGTGAGAAACTGATAGGGATGGAACTGGAGCGAGAGATAGACCTATTAAAATAGTTATGATGACACATTCTGCCCGATCAACATTTTGCAAATATCAGGGGGCCTAAAAAGGCGACTTTGGCAGAATCAACAATTCATATCACGCAATTTCATCTGTATGACAGTTTTGTATGGAGATTCGTAAAATGCTACAGGTACATCTCTGCCTAACCCATCAGGGATATATAGGTGTGAAACTGTCAAACAGATGAATTGCGTGATATGAATTATTTTATGATTCTGCCAAAATGGCCTTTTTAGACCCCCTGGACTATAGCTGGCAGAGCCTGAATAGGCTTGAAACTTGAACCCCATGAACTTTCGCGTTCATAATGACCCTTTGACCAAATGTCTTGCAAGTTTCAACAATAAATCTGAAAATCCAACTTGCAGTTTATAAAAATATATTGGTAAATTTAGGGATATACATGTGCGTGTCCGATGGTGGACACTGTGGACGGACACACTGTCGGTGCAGCGAGCAGCAGCGCATGGCAGGCGGCGCGCGGCACGGTCGCGGGGCGCCGAGCGTCATTCGAGCATGGTCTCTCTGGCCGGCCTCCTCCCGCTTGTCGCGCTAGTCTGCCCGAGACTCCGCACTGCGGCGGTGTGCCCTATCGCTAAGCTCAGTATTATCACCGTGCTACATCTATCCGAAGCGTTCTTTTTCTAATCGTCAACTACAAATAACTGTGGATACATATCCAATTATTAACTGCAAAGTGATTGATACATTGTTACAGTGTTGTGTATGAAAAACCGCGAATTCTGTGAGTTTTCTTAGAGGCTTCGCTGCTCTTCCTGGCTATATTGACGCCGATTTGTATCGTTCTGACAGGTAAGACAAGAGTCTAATTAATTGGACTTTCAATAAAAGCTTTACTTTAATAACAATGTGTTTTTGTACAAGTTTAATTATGAAGTCTTTTTTTAATGTTTATTTATATTATTTATTTACATTGAATTACGTACATTTAATTTGTAGAACTAGCTATCTTTAATTTAATATTCTAATGTTTGGTGGGCCCTATCCCGTTTTGTTTCTACCTTCCTATACTTTATTTTCTATGAGCCGTTCGATAAAAGAAGTTAGCCTGGTAAGAAGTTCGTTTTATATCTTTCCGTGGGTTATAGGATTCAAGATTCAACGTAATCAACATTGAACAGTTAGATTATCAACCGAGGAACACTATAGGAGGTCTCAAGCGCTCCAAACATTCTCTGGAACGTGAGCACTCAGAAGAGAATCTCCTGACACGTTTCATATACGAGTAAACCGGTTCACTCGGATACACGACTTATGCAATCGTAACTCTAATCGAATGAACAATGTCCAAAATATGTTTGAAAGTATATTCGGAGGTTGTTAGAGCCATCACTGTGTATTCGAATGTTATCTAATAAATAATTTACACACACACGATTATCAATACGAGTGTACCTAGGTTACTATTAGGTTGATATCAATTTCATTCATCTGTACATAACATCAGCACATAACTTTTGGACCAAATATAATCTTTATGACTTCAAATATGTCATCTAATTACGGCGTAAGTTGATCAGTAAAAATTACAGTTTGAAAATATGTAGGAATGCCAATTGCTATTCAATTACAATGAGACTCTTTAACATAAAAATTATCAGATATATTTGTATGTTTAAGACTTAGGAGCCTTTAACACTATTTAGTAATCTGTGCTTTAAGACATAAGAGCATAGGACCTAAGTTCAGTTTCATTCGCGTAAACACATTGTTAGAAATTCATCTCATCGCTATTTTCGTACGTTTCATTTTGATAACATCACTGCATTTTATAAGGCGGGAAGTGCAAAATCGCGCAAACATCTGCTAGGGGCAGAGGACACTGAAGGTGTATTGTAGGTAAGTGTTGTTATTCTACATCGTAACGTAAGCTGCAGCTGCGGTTCCACGTGTATACTGTCAATACAAATAATGTGCCGACACAATTGCAATTGGAATTCACATTGTGTCGAAATCGGTCGAACAGATTTCACAAAAAAACCTTGCCAACCTTTTGGGACGAGCCGGTAGAGATATTGATTGGGATTTTTTCATTGTAGTCACTATCATCATAGAATTCACAGATCGTTTGGTAGATTTCATTCTCATAGTTCAACTTTCTGGCCGTACCATGCAAACAATTGTAAACATAGCAACAGATTCTAATGTTTCGATTGTTGAACCCTCTGTTGTCGTGAGTCGCGACTACGACCAATTGGCGTCGTCGTATCGATCTGAGTCCATTCTAGCGACTACGTCATCGGGACACTGTCCACACACTAAAATAAACATCTAAATTCACTTTGGCTATTTTTAACTCTCCTGATTTAACTCCCTAATCTGAAAAATCTTTCGCTAAAATAATATTGTATGTTATGCAGAAAACTATAAACTATATAGTTATAGTTTTCTGCCTTATTGGGATAAACCGTGAGTTATTTTAGTAGCTGGCGATTATCATAACGCGATTGTTAATAAGACGATGCCCCGGGAGAAGTCTCGCTAAATTGCCTTCATCGAGTCGCCTCCGCTTCTACGAGTAGTTGGCCATTTCCGTTTGCTCGATGAAGTTGCTGCAGTTTATGCATCGATACTGTACAGTTTCTTCATTTAAAGATAGTTTAATGTACTAATGAAAATATATTCCAAAACACGATGTAAATTTAGTACTGGGATTATAACTAGGTTTAAACCATGACTAAAAAAAACGTTATCACAAAATGAAGTTTATGACTAGTTCATGAACTAAGTCCGCCGAGACCCCTAGTTTAACTATGGATTTAACATCGGTAAGTACGGTCTACTAATTTATTTGAGGTTAGCGTTTATTATTATTGTCTTTTTATTTACAAATATTAAAATATGGATATTAATATGACTGACTTGATGGATTTGGATATACTGGAGCTGGAGACGTCACGGCGATCTTACAGACATCGTCATCGTGTAAATCCTTTTGAATTGAGTGACTAGGTTCACAAAACGTTTTGGGGAAAAAATCCAAAATAATATTATAAATTCGAAAGTAACTGTCTGTCTGTCTGTCTGTATGTTACCTTTTCACGCCTAAACCACTGAACGGATTTCGATAAAATTTGGCAGAGAGATAGTTTGCATCCCGGGGAAGGACATAGGATAATTTTTATCGACATACCTCGCGGGGGTAGCCGCGGGCGGAAGCTAGTGTTGATATAAAGATGTTGATAGTCTTCCATTCTTTAGTTTTCTGCATGTTCATTGACGTGTCTGTGGACTTATCTTCTATAATAATTTGTGCTGATTGAGCAATAAGCTCATGTAAATTTCCTATAATAAGAGGAACATCCGCGTTTGGTAGTCGAAATAAGATGAAACAAAGCATGGTTTACCGAATAATAATTAAAAATGTATGTTTTACTAACTTTTAGAACTCCAGTTTTCACCCCCTTTTTTTCTTTTGTTAGCCGTTTTTTTGTTAGCTCACGATTTAATCGGACACAACAACTCACGAACAAACCAACTAACAAACTGTTAATAACAGAAATACTTAAGAAGTGCATTTGTATAACCAAAAGGACGCAAACATTTGCTTATAATGACGCGGGCTGTCGCCGAATGTAATTCATTCCATTTCAAGCTAGAGGAGCTAAACAAATATGACAACTTGATTATAAAAGGCGCGTCAAAAGTATAAGTTATGCTTGTTCATTATATTGTAAGTTAAACAAAGAACAATTTATGACATATTTTTGTATTTATAAATAATTTAATCATTTCAAGTGTTATTATAATATAAATATTTAGAGAAACAGAACGTTGCTTCAAATAAAGCCTGTACGAACGAATGAAAGAATGCCATTTTTGTTTCTTATCTGTGTATATTATTTGGACCATGGACCTTAGCTGATCCTCAGAGTCTTCGTTTTGTAATCGGGACACATTTTGATCCTGGTACTAATATTAATACCGTCACAATCCTAGACCTTTTAGTCTTGGTTTAAACCAGCATTTTAAGCATTATTTTGTAATAAGTCCAGTGTTCACCGTCTTATACTTCGACCCACTTCAGAGGCCTTAGTGTGAGTTTTTTCACTCACGTTCGATTGCGAGCGCGTAGAAAAGTATAGTTAATAAGAAAATAATAACCGACTATCGCTAGGTGTGCAGAGAGAATGTATCATGTATCTGAGCAGTTAAATTAAAGTTATAAATATAGCAAGCTTTACTTAAAATATGTTCACGGTATACATTAATTCAAATTTAATATTCTGGATTCGAAACCCCAGTTATGAAATTTACACGAGTATAAATCCATGGACCCCACAGTTTGGCTGCCCCACTTAGTTGTGTGCAGGCGTCACGGAGACATTTTGCGACGCAATAAGTAGTCGAGTTCTCGGCTGGAAAATTGCTCCAATTTTTAGGGTGGAACGCACCCCCGAAACATAAACAGCTAAATAGCCCAGACAAGGAACTTTCTAAATTGCAGATCATGATAAAAATATAAATGTTATGACGATTATTGTCAAGACAGCTAATTTTGTTGTTTCATTCTAATTGATACAGATTTGCATGAAGTGTATCAACATTCTGCTACATGTTAAGTCACGATTTGGTTCCTTGCGGTGTTTTAAATTGCAAATACAACAAAGGACAAAAATGAAAATTGCATCGTTATTAGAGGACTTTTTGTTTAGTTTCAGGTTCCCTTTCATAGCACTTGCTAACTAAAGTTCAGTCTAGTTATTCCGGTACAGAATGTCGTAACTATAATCACTGACTATTCATGATGCCAACATCTACTAAAATGGATGTGTTCGAAACGGTGTTTATAAACAATTCGACGTTATCCAAATAGAGGTGTATCATGCTTTGTTTTGCTATTGCTATTTTTCGATTAGCTCATAGGCATAGCTTGCTAATGATTTAGAGATAATAGTTGTATGAGTTGTATCTGTGACCTCATAGTTACGTCTATGTAAATGTTGTTCGTCTAATTTGCACGAAACGAGGTCACATTCTTCGCGCCGAGGGTATATAGGGAAAGCTTTTTGTAATTTAGCGTCAATTACATCCAAGAGACAAACATTGTGTCAGAATAGTCACGCACGCTACTGCTAATATTTTTGATGTCTCTTCTTTTTAGAATGTTATCGCAGTTTTCACACTTAGTGATTGTTTGTGGAAGCTACTAAGCTTGGTAAGTCGTGTCGAGTCAGCGACTCAGCGCAGAGTTGACACAACAATCAAGCAGGTCACGACACTAACGAAGGGCTTGGGGTCTAGTAGGTGGAAGTGTTTGATAAGGGGCTGAACGGAGGGCGATTCTGGTATTCGTATGCAGGCCGCGCGGTGGCGGCGCGATCGATACGCGCCCGCGCGACGCCTCCCCGCGATACGACTCACAAGTCTGCTACAACAAATTTACTTGAGCTTATTAAATTTATTTAAGACAACTCATCAATAACTGGCGAGTGAACGAATTTTCCGGTTCAACTGAAATGCAAGACTTCCTCTCCATCGTCATTGGAAACAATTGTAGGGCGATCATTGCTTTTAAGTGCTCCTGGAAGGGACTACTTTACAGCTACTTCATCATCCAAGAAGTTACTACCATATTCACTTAAGTATACATAACTCAAGTGAATTCAGAATAAATAATGCCACGTTTTCGGGAAAACAATTATATAGAAACGTAGGTATTTCTGACAGCGATAACAAAGTATGGAAGATAGAGTATTTTGCAATTGTAATTATTTAACCATCAAAGCGCGACGGGCGAAGTATTCTAAAGATAAGAAAATGACATCATCAACAGGATCGACCAAGGGAGAGAATAAAAAACTGTTGACATGAAGTAACCGATCAGTGAGGCGTATAACACGCTCGGCCGGTGACCGCGTGGCCCTGATCTTGACGGAACAAGCTCGGTGATGACCTTCCGTGACCGTGTAAGATGTGGACTGCCAACAGATACGCATGAGCATAAATTTACCAACTAACTTACAACTATTTTACAACTACCTTAATACTATTATCCCAGTTTTCATGACCGCTTATGTCACAGCCTCAGCTAACAATAATAACGTATTATGACTTGTTAACAGGTCGAAGTACCTTAATCGTGATTTATTTGTCGCCATAAATGGTGAAGCTAGCTTATTAAATGATTCACATCAGAAAAGAGCGTGGGTGTTCAGTGCCATGTGCCATGGAGTAGGACGAACGAGGTTGTTTAGTTTAGAACAGCACGTATTTTCTGTATAAGCCCATATTATTCTTCTATACTTAGGTACACACATTATAATATTTGCGAGTAAACAGAAACCCAATATAGTGAATTTGAGCTCGGAATCTCTCCCCTTTAGGGGGTCTCCCTTTTTGTGTGGAATGCGCTAACTACTTACTAATAGCTTTAATGCACTTCCAATAGCATTCCGACGTAATATATTGAGGGGAGCTATCAATGAAGGGATCGTGGCGTTTATTACACATAATACATAGCTTCTGTGTACTTATCGTGCAGAAAATATTTGTATAAATGAGCATAGTTTAGATGTTAGTCTGGAATTCCGGAATATAATTATGAGCATTGTTTAAATGTCAGTCTTCAAATCTACTGTACCTAAATGATCATGAGAATTTGAGATTTTTTGTAATAGACTGAACTATAAAGCTTCTCCGAAATCCAAAAAAAGAGGTTGAATCTAACCATGCATTGTATAGCTAACGCCGATGGTCTAATTAATCAAACATCTAATGTCCATAATTAGCATTAGTAATCATTGAGTAGGTAAATGTTAATTGGGAATTTAGCTCGATTGGGTAGACATAACTACAGCTGCCAGTATGAATCAATGAATTTCAATTAGCAGATGAACAGGAGTGCGGCTACGTCATCGTCATAACTGAACAAGTCCGCAATGCAACAAACATTGTACGCATTGCGAGCTGTTACTTGTTATTGCATGCCCGCATGCTTTCACCTACAGATGTACATACTATGACTTGTATCTATATCTGGCAATTTGTATACGTTTCAATTTGGTTGCCTACTGTAAGAGATGGAATAGAAAACTGACATAATTATACCATTTGGTCAAAATATGGAACAGCAAATATGATTTTTTTTTATGATTAGTTGATCAGCCGAAACAAGATAACGTTAACAGATCCTTGCGTGAGTACCTGGATGCGTTCTTTTATTTCAGTTTTTTTTTTATAATGCGGCCATTGCTCCCCATTTCGGACGACCCTTTGGACGAACAATGATTAGAATAGAGTGAGGGGACCGAGATGCAGCTGCTCCTTTTCTTTTAGAACATATTTTTTTAATATTCGTTGAAGGAAGTAACTGGGTCGCGAAATGAGGCTAATTGTATTTTCTCCGATTAGACTGCACAGTACGTTTACTGTATAGTTTCATTTAACGCTGCCAATATGCATTTCAAAGCAATAGCGCACAGTGTCTAGGAGAAGATAAAAACGTCAATGACTGCTATACCTACAACAATTTATAAAGGCAAGTTGCATTTATTTGCTGGGGTTTCTTTGCCTACCTACTTAGTACGTTGAAAGTTGATTAAGACAGTTTCTCAGCAATGTAAAAAGTGGTCGAGATGCGTCTGTTTCCAACATGTGACGCAACGTGAAACGCAATGTAGTCCCCATTCTGCAAGTGTGCAACTTTTTCCTCAGGCGCCAGACGATGGCGACACCTTGCTATCACGACAGTTCCACTAAGTTTCTCCTTCATGAATAGTGTTAATTTTCCCGGCTTCGATTAAATTCATAACTTGTGTGGTATGTTTATATGTTACACGTTACCCCATATCGAAGAATTGTAATAATAAGCTCGTGTGGTATTTCAAAAGTGGGTGTTGTTCTTGAATCGGATGTAGGAACGTGATGTTATTTTACTTGTTCTAAGTGCTTTCTGTGAACACCGGCGTAGTGCGAGACGAGGTTCGAGTTCATGGCCACTGGAACAATCGATTGGCGAGATTTGTGAGCGAGCTGCGTTCGTACCAGGCTCGGGTATCTGGAGTGGTTGCCAACCTTGACTAAGTCAGATATTTACCATACACCTATATCTTATGTTAATCGATTTATCCAATTCGTTGCTGTGGAAAATCTTGAATGCAATTAACATCGAATGTACATTATTTGAATAATTTGACATACATATTGTACCTATCATTGCTAATACTATATAGCATTCAAGTAACTTCATGGCATTGTTGAAAAAAATAAACAGGCTTGAGAAACAAAATTTTAATAAATAATTTTTGTAATGAAAAATTTACCATGTATTGTTTAATCACAACACATTTAAAAAGCAACTGAATACATCACATTGTTGCTGAGTACAATGAGGTACAAATATGCAACACAACGGCGGAACATTCAGCGATGTTGTGGAACAATACAATTTCAGAATATATGATGTGTTTTAATGCACCACGGACATTCTCGTTGCTATTGCCAACGCGAAGAGCGGTGTTATGAAGTTGTTCCGACCACATTAACGAAGCTCGGTAAAATTAATTACTTACATTGAACCAACAAGCGGTTATCGCGGTCACCGCGATGAACACGCGCGGACGCTTCTTAGTGGGCTTTACTTAAAACCCCTATTACACTACTCGATATTTAGGGCCCGATATTTAGGTGATGTGTTTTTTTGTATGGGCTCTTCCACCCTTTCTCTTATTTCACCACCCTGATTTAGGGAAATGGTCCCTGAATATCGTGAAGTGTAATAAGGCTTTTATTAGAGTGCACCGATGTTAGGTTCGTGAATTGGTACATCAAAGATCAGTGAATAAGAGTACGAAATAGTTTCGTACCTACTCATAAATCACTGATCATATCATCGTCGTCATCCGCTGGATCGTCTGTCGCCAGATCACTTCCAGAGTATTTTGTGCTCTTGAGTCATTCAATTTTAATTATATTTCACCACATTCATTCTTGTATTTGATTAAGTAGACCCGAAGACTGACCTGCGTTTGTAATTACGTTATTAAGTTCAATTTAGTTTCCAATTAATTATTTCGGAGTCATCTATTTGAAATTCTCCGCATGATCGGAGGTGGCAGGTGTCGGCAGTTAAACAATGTCACGCAAGTATCGACTATCCCGAGCTTCCGGCACGTGCGCAACCACGTGTTGTGTCCACGCATAATTACAAATAAATGTTATGGGCCTTTTACTGTCATGTTATTACATCTAGAGGAAATGTTTATCGTTGTTCGCACTCTAAATGGCGTTAGAGTGCCTCTAGAATAATTTATAGCCACTTGAGCCTATCCTTTTTAGTGATACGCATGATTTATTCTTCGTGATTGATAATTGGGTTGTAAACTTTCGACTACAATGGAACCCGCACCACGTACCTAATCCGGCACTCACCGGCTATAATTTAATATCCGCCCGAAAATAATCCCATTTCCTCAGCATACCACTAATGCTGTATTGTATCATGTCTAATGTCCTTGACATTGATGAAATACAGTTTTGTATGACTTCCCTTACCCGATACTTTTGTAATTCAGTGTGTGAAATTCAGAATTTAGATATCACTCACTACTTGCTAAAGAAGAAGGTTTGATATTGCAAAGTACAAAATATTTTTTTAAAATGTAAGTACCGTGTGTCGTGGAATAATAAATTATAAATACATGAAGACAAATGAAGCAGAAACAGATAATGTTTGTCGATCGACGAGGATACTGAGCTCATTCATAAAAATTTTCGTGTTAACAGATTACAGAATGTTATGGCAGCAGGCAGAATTAGTAAGCATTAGTCTGCAAGCAAGCAAGCATTAGTCAGGGCCAGGGGCGACCATTTGTAAGCTTTTCGATGTTTTCGTGTGATATTCAAGCGAAATTGTAGATTCTCTCGAAGAATCGACTCTGTTAAGAGATTAACATAGTACCTAATCTCATTAATACAAAGGTATTACAATCATACTGAATCCCCAGTGAGGCTCAAGGGCATGACGCACAGACGCACATTTACCTATCGTCCAAGGCTAAAGGGAAGGTCTCGCCCGGGCGGGCCGGCTGGTGTCCTTGGCTTTCTATGAAGGCTGATTGAAGTTTCGATATTTTTTATACTATCATTGAACCTGGGATAATACATCATATTATATTGGAACAATGGAGAATTTGTGAAAGGATAAATAATTGTAACGAACGATAACTATAAATTAAAATATAAGCGCCTCTTAATACGTTATATACAACTTTCTAATTTATTATTAATGCAAAATTAGTTTAATTAGAATTCAGGAAGCCGTTGCGTTTCACGGTGATACATTTCCGGTGGTCCCTTTTCGAGGGCGCACGCCATTGCTAACGGTCGAGCATTATTTGAATTATAATATATTCAAATTCAAACAGAAATCCTAATTGAGCCCATAATGACAAATTGATAGGAACAGGAACGTTAGATAACACTGAAAGACGCCCTACGCTTCAGCGCTGATCGGATTGAGAGATTGCTAATGGCGATAAGATATGTGTTTTTGAGGCACCTTCATAAATGTCAAGCGTAACGACATCATCCATTTCAGTCCCAGTTCATTGATTTTGTGCTCATTTTAATCATTTTTATAATATAAAAAAAACATGATTAACATAAGCACGATTTCGTGTTTCAGCTTACTGCATGGAACAATGAGGTTTATACAGATTCATGTAAATACATGGGAGTATACATAACATTTTTGCCTTTACAATAGGCAGTTTACTAGTAAAATACTAAACGTAAAACAAACAATCTGAAACTTTCCATTATGAATGCACAAAGGAATATAACCGGTGGAGTATTAAAGCGGACAATGCGTCGGTAACGGGACAAGGCACTAATTGTGAAGCGAGAACCGAAGTCTTCCGTTACCCGCTGCGCCACTGCAACACAACCGTCTCGGCGTCTCCCGGGAACAACAACCAAACGATACGCGACACAACTAGACAAATAATACGTAAACCGACCAACCATGGACCAGAATGATAAATGGATTTTTTCATCAGAGCTGGACAAATCATGAATGTGAAACATTTTTCAAACATGACAAAACCACAAGTCATTCCACGTAGCCGATGTAAAAAACGAGCAGTTTAATTTCGCAAAAGTGCTCCAAGTTTTTTTTTTGCCAAATGCTTTTCTGGTATTCAACGTTAGCCTCCAGATAGCGAACACAAAATTATAACAGTACTGATTTTGAATTCACAGCGTCACGAGCACGACGAGAAACGATTGTGTGATGTGATGCTCGGAGAGATGAACATTCCATTTAGAAGTGCAAGAAAGTAGGTTGTTTTAAAACGAGTGGCATATATATTCCCCTCAAGTAATAGCACATAAGCAAGACATTATTATATGAAGAATGAATTAATATAATAAGTCGTATTTAGTCCAGTATGAACGTGCTGAGACTGTCGAAGAATTTGTTTATCATACTCGCTGGTCACGAACTCGGAACACACGCACGTCCTATCCTACGTATTTTACAATAATCACAATTCAGTAGGTAGGTATTCATTAATAAATGAATTATTTTTTTTAATAAACAAACATTTTAAATCTACAACCAACCTTTACATTTGATATTGCTGTTTGCTTAATAATAGCAAATAGGTATAATGAATATTTGTGGCTAGTGCGAATCTTGGGGTTCCTCATTCCTGGTTTAACCACGCTGGGGTCGGTCGGTGCATTTCATTCATTCATTCAAACATTTTAAACCTACAACCAACATATATATATATTGATATTGTTGTTTTTTAATAAGAGCAAATAGGTATACAATTTTAAATAATAAGTATCTAATAATTGCCTTCATAAAAGCTTTCATGGAAAAGACGCTGTTTATTTGACTTGAGAATTAAAGCTCTCTGTAAGAGGAGCACTTAAGAATGTGATGAATTGATTCCACAGAGCTTTAAGCTAAGCATAAACTTCGACTTTTACAAATAAACAAAACACAGGTGCTCATGCATGAGTAGTTTGGTCTCAAAATATTGTACTGAATGCTATACAAGTCTATGTAAGTAAGCGTGAGGATCATACAGTAGTCTAAAGAGAAGTGGCAGGCTGCTCGCAGGCAGCGAGAGCGTTGCGACATCTTCACAGGAGACATGTTGAACAAGCACTCCACTCGACTTGTAGTTGAAGCCACCGCACGTAACTTCACTAGAGAGTGCTCCAGTCTACGGTAAACTTTGTTCTTTGTTTAAGAACAAAGAATGGGAACGAATGTTTGTTTACAACGAATCAACCAAATCATTGAATCTATTTTTGATATGGAGACATTTTCAAAGTAATTATAGCATTCGCATTCACAGGCACATTTAATTTATGGCTATTCATACTGCTGACGACGACATCAATCACAATTGTTATGAAACCCTTGTCAAAGTGGATAAAATGATTTATTTATTTAAGCTTTGATCGTAAAATCGTTCTACTTGAAGTTGGAGAGCCTGATCGCAGTCCACCGTCTGTAGCAATAAACTGTACCATTTTATTGCTAGGACTGGTAATAATAAAGCTCGTTATTGTTACGTCAAACCTTTATGCGTTTCTCTATAACATTTGTATTAGTACTAGTATTTTTGCATCAGATTTTCACTGCATATCAATTGCATTCTCAACATACGTATATGTTGATGCGAGTACTTAGACTCCTAATAAATTTAATACTGCGAGATTAAAGATATTTCGTTTCAATATATCATATGACCGTTGCACTTGAAGTGTGACTCCCGTTAGTGCACGGTCCACTGATTATCCATCTCTCATTACTACACTTGCTCAAGGAGGACCTAGTGCTGGATTGCACTCGACGCGAGACGTGTCAAGAGATATAATTAAAATGATTAAATATCTAGAAAGAACATATTACATCCTGGATTGGTTGTAGAATTGCACAGTGATGCAAAACCATTGCATCACTGTGCAATTCTACAACCAATCCAGAACAGGGTTGATGCGGAAGGATTACATCTATATGGATTGCTTTGTAGAGAGTCTGAAGAAGGAATTGAATTGCATAACTTTTTTAAAGTTGATCTAAATCTTATCTCATCTAATGCGATAAAGGTCAAACTGAATAATGTTTTAAGATAAGTTAATCGTATATTGAGGCTAAATAACATTATTATATTCGTTCTGTAATAGCAAACATGTAATGTTTGTGTCATCTGTGTCACGCGTTGTTTGAAATGACCGCGGAAATTAATGGACGACCTTGCCTCGTAATCGTTAACACGTCATTCTCCAAATTAATGTTATTGAAGGCGAAAAACATCCAGTAACTCGGTAATCGTCTCCACACCTAAATCACGAGACTTTTATAGGTGTTAATTTGATTACTAGCAATTTGTAAGTGTGGGCTGTTCAACGTGTTCATCTTGTTTGACTGTTTTAGAATACTGTCAATTTGGAAAACAGTGATTTATATATATACCAGTGTTACTAAAATGGAAGACATACTGACTTAAAGGGATCAACAAAACGTAATACCAAACAAATTGATTGGATCCAAACAAACAACATGGAACAGGCTCGGAAGCGAAACTCCGAAATGAATTTTCACGAAAGCTCTGTTCACGTCCGGAAAAAACATGCTACAGGTCGTATAGTCGGCATAATTGACGTATTCTCTCGCTCGGCAGAATTTTCTACATGCTCGCATTGGAAACTAGATGAAGGCCATGCTCTCCTAGTTGCCCTCATATTGTAACTGGGTCAAGTTTAAATACAAACAGGAAATGTGAATGAGGCTTCTGTAGGTATACCTACAGAAGCCTCATTCACATTTCCTGAGCTATTAATTAAAATATCGAAGTAGATAGATAAAC
The DNA here is from genome assembly GCA_963669345.1 of Gortyna flavago. Lineage (NCBI taxonomy): Eukaryota > Metazoa > Arthropoda > Insecta > Lepidoptera > Noctuidae > Gortyna > Gortyna flavago. Next base: position 6,078,421 of record OY770128.1, on the reverse strand, counting down.
TTTTGTTGCTGGAAATGAGACTAGCTCAGGAAAAGGTTTTGTAAGGAAAAATTGTATAGGCTATAAGGGCTTAGAGTACCCATGCATGGGTGGATATCTGCAGATATAATTAAAGTAAATACATATAACTGTTGTACAGAGGCCAGCACATCAAGCTACCCCAATCTGTCAAATTTCTGTGATAGATTTTCATCTTTACTACAAAGGAATAAGGTTCATATTCAATTGAGAAAATTTTACAGATTGGGGTAGGTTGATGTGCTGGCATCTACAAAAGTTGTGAGCAAAAAGCAAATCGCAACAAAATTACTACCCAAACCTATGCATGAACCCAATGAATTCTGTGCGTGTATAGGTAGTACACTGGTACGGTCTCCCATTACACTTCATTTATTACAGTACAAGTCCGGTAAATTATCGTTCCCTCCCGGTCCATTCTGTCCGTAGCTCACAGCATTGTTAATGGCTCTCACCGCGCGGAATGCAGGGCTCTCGAATCCTTTCGTTATTATGGCGTTCATTAATGAATATTCAATACGTACGCTTTGTTCCTTTCCCGTCGAGCACAGAGTATATTCGAGTACTTCAATTAACTCCTATTTGTTAGATTTGAGAGGTTCTCCGAGGAATGTGATAAGTACCGTCACAAAATTATGACTATGCAGCGTTTGCGTGTGAGTGGAACATGCATCAAGACTTTTACCATCCATACGTGACCGAGAAGTAAGCGAGTTCATTTGCGTCTCATCGTCAAATGGAGATGTATTTTTGCAAGCGAATTCGAAATGGTACGGTGACCGATGACTCATGCTTGCTCTGCTCTTAGTTTGTTGACCTCCTGTAACTTACAGCAGCCGTTATCGCTCCTACATAAGACTTACAAGAATTTATTTTACGTTACAATAAAGTTTTAGTCTCAGTCAATCTCAATTACTATTAAAACCTTGAATTGGATTTCGTAGTATTCAAATGAGTGTTTTGAATCCACTAAAGACCTCCAATCATTCATCTTATGGCGAGAACAAATGATTCATCGAAGGATTGTAAATGTAACGTGACGCATTGAATTTGTGAGTAATTCGTAGTAAGTTACGCGTATCAAGTCAGAATTGTATCACTATTAGGATGACTCATTTCTCTCTGCAACATGTCCCTATAGAAATGTAGTACCCGGTGCTCGTGGTTTAATCCCTAGGCCGGACTACTAACAGCATTTCATATGCAAACGGCAAACTCTGCCCGCGTTCTGTTTACAAAGCGCAAAACTTTTTCGTTAGGGGAGCGAAAACTTGGTCCATTTACAATCATTTGAGGCTGAATAAAAATACATTTCGTGTCTCAGAAAATACCTACTTACAGTTTTTAGGTTTACAAATTCTGATTCAATACATTTTCTAGAAAAACCTTGAAGTTGTAAACGGTGATTGGAATAGGATTTCTATACTTATACATAAGCGTCATTCGTTAAACTTTGTTCGTGTTGCGCTAACTTCAGGACAGCGGAACTTAATTAGTGAGATATTGCACAATGTTTATTGCCCGAACAGTTTGTTCAGCGGGCAAAGTTGCTCGGCGGTAATTAATGCAAAGTTTGAAAGCTCCCGGCCCATATAAACGCGAAGTTATCTGCTATCGAGTATTATACGTATGCGAACTTGTAATATAGAGGATTTTTTTTTTGTGGGCTTTCGTTGCTAATCATACAGGTATCTAAGCAACTCGTTAAGATTCATTTAAAATGCATTGATGTTGAGAGCTATCTTTAGAAATAAAACCATTAATGATGACAAAAAATGTTAATCGTTTACAATTCATAGAATGCCCAAGGACGTTGGTATAAAATTAACATAAGCGGAACTGTTCAGAATAGCTATCATTGTAAAGAACTATCGATTTGTTTCCAACCCACGTTTAGTATGAGCATAAAACTAAGTAATTTATTGCACACTGTTTTAATATTTCATACAGACGATTTTAAACTGTAACCGTTTTAGTGTTTTATAATCCATATGGGTTAACATTCATATCACGCCAACACTTTTAAAATGTCCATGCTAGTCATCGATCACAACATTCACAACCTGTCACTCGCTACCATCATTCCAAACGCCAAAAGTTGCGAGACACATTTGTGAGTTTGTGATTAGTACGTGAGCAAGTTACACAAGCGATAAAAATGTGACTTTCAGAGAAACTCAATATTTTTAACTCATGTCTACGAAGTAACTTGACGATTCCAAAAAGTCTACCATGTTGGAACTGTAATGTTCCGCAATTATGATAAAATCTAAAGACTCTTAGCGGCTGTTTCAAGTAAGGAGACCATTTCCAATTTCTTCAGCAACCCCGAGACCCTGTTTGCAATAAATATGTAATGGAGGTACCCGGTATCGATTGCATTACTAGAGGGGAGTTTTTATTACGGAATAAGCATGACATCAGCAACAATTTGTTACATGACATACTCTTTGTAATATTCTGGTATCAGCACGAATATTAATATGTGGCCCCTAGTGAAAACACTCCAAGCTTGTGTTTAGTTAGTTGTTTCCCAGAAGCGGTTCCAGGTATTTAGTTTACTAAGTAATTAGTTTTAATTATTTAAATTAAATATAAATTATTTAAATTAAATTAAATTTAAATATATTTAAATTATTCAGCATTAAACACTTTTTTTTTAATATTGCCCTAGAAATCAGTAGTAGGTATTTCAGTAATTTATTAAAAACAAAAATATGTAACGGAAACTGATTATATTTTGAAATTGGCTTTGGTAAGTATCAGATTATAAGTTGGGATTATCTTGAAATTGAATCCAATTTGAATTTCAAACCGAATTGTTTTCTAACCGTTTATCAGAGCATTATCCGTGGGGGAACCTCGATGTCGACCAAGCGATTAATGAAACCTTTTTTCGGCAAATGATGGCGGATAGCAATCCTCAATTAAAAGTCGAAAATGTCCGAGATAAAAGAGGGATTAGTCGTAGACTCAGAAGAATTGCTTTTAACCTATTTTTACCCCTAGAGGCGAATAATTGACTGCCTAAACGAATCTGTATTTAAAAAAATAGTCATCTAATAATATAATGTATAGTATACCTCTATCCTAGTCCCTTATAAGCTTAAAATATAATCTTCCATAAACTCATAGATGCTGCTAATGAACACGCATGTTCCTACTCATTTCTCAATTTAGTTTTATTCATAATTATTATTCAATTCTATCCAAAAGCATAAACTAATGAGCAACTAGTGCTGTTGCAACCCCATGTCGGTTTTATGATCGTTCAAGGGTACTAGAGTCCTGAATAAATAAAATGCAATTAGACTAGGGTGCTGCCTCATAGTAACACGTAACACGCCTCTAAGAGAGAAACCATTTAATAAAAAAAATGTTTGAAATATCTCAATAGAACGCATAACAAAAAGGGGGAGGTGTGATTATCAATTTAAATGTAATATGCTTGTACAATCCACTTTTCCGGGCCAACATTATAGCGAGCGAATCATTTACGCGAAGGGCTTTAAATTTTCTGATACCTATATTACACGCGCGATTACATTTGATGGGACATTCTGGGTGAAACCGGCCACCATAATGGGATAACCTATGAGTTGATGGCTCGTGTTTCAGTCTGCTAATTCGAAGGCAGGTTGCGAAAAGGACGGGCCACGTGCGGGGCGTCGCCATGGCAACAGAGGAAACTCGGAGTTCCACAACCCCCCACCCTACGGGAACGACCTAAAGTCCCGGCATTTCCAAGTCAGCCGAGTGGATAAGGCTATTATTTATCCTCTTGGGCTTGATTTTTCCTTTACATTGTATGAAAACCTTGAACTGACGTAACATTAAGATAAGAAAACTTTGAAAATTATATTAAAATTTAAACTAGGAACTCAATGTAGAGCTGTACAATCCTAAAAAGAATATAAAAGGTATCGTATCGTAAAATAAATATATACTTCTGAGGGATCCTCATCAAATCAACGGCCCGTAATAATAACTCTATTACACAAAGGGATGCGAGATTTTGTCAGGCAATTTAGAATGGGAGTGTGGGGGCGGTCTGCATGAACAGCCATTTCTCGCGTCTAAAGACGTGCGACACATTGTATAGGCGGGTCTGATGCTAGACAAACAGATTTGATATCATAGCGTGATTGAAGATATGAAACATTTTAGAATGTAGAAGAATCCAATTTACAGGCAGCAGCTACTTTAGAATTAGTTTTCTTATTTGTGGTTGGTGGCAAAATTGGATTACCAACTCAAAAAACCAAAACCAAAACCGAAAACATTGTATCAAACAGAAACACGAAACAGTATTCAAAAACGTTTAAATAAAGCACATAAAACGCAAAGGTTGATCGTATTTTCCGAGTCCCTTGCCTCTTTGGTTATTTGACCCCTGTCAAGACAATTGCCTGTCCATCGGCTTCCCCTCGCGTTATTGGAAATCCTGGCTTCCTCGCGCGCTCTTGTGGTTAACTGAGCAATCTGCAAAATGGGACTATAAACCACATACACAATGCGGAATTTATTCCTAATAATATTGCCCATACAAACCAAACATGAAATAGGAAAACACGAATCTGGGAAATTTTGTACGCTAACACATCTCAATTACGATATTTATGGCTAGACAAAGTTGACAAAACCAATATTGTGAGGAAAAGAAAGAGTAGGTACAAGCTAACTCGTATAAATTGATTCACTACAGAGCTGTATCAGATAATTACCTATTAACTAACGAAGAGCCCGAAGCCGCTCATCCGGATGTCGGCGAATCTACTAGTTAATGGACAGATCGATCAAAAACGTTTCAGTCACTCGCTAACTCGCTACATTGCAGATACGGAACTACGAGTAAGTGCAGTCGGTTGACAATTTTCAGAGCTGGCATGAACCATGCACTTCCCGTGTACACTGTAATTATTAAACCGGAGACTCAAGACATAAGACGCGAGTATCTGGTTTCCAAGTGTTCATTGTAGCAGTCGCAGACAATGAGACCGTTGCCGTGGCGAAGGCCAACTCAACGCCGCATAACGACTGCATTATAAAACCCAGTTGCATCAACTTTAACACGCGTTCTCATGACTTGTTGCATAATCGCGGATTTTTCCAGAATTATATTACCTACTCTATTATCTTCATTAATATTAAATATAAATGTATTCTAAGTTCTAACGCCATAATACTTACAGTATCTTTTTATTTCCATCGCATTGTTATTGTTAACCGCGTGTTTACTATTGACTGTTTTGCGGTTTTGAACATTATCATTTTAACGATTACAAACAGCTAACTGTTTGTAATCGTTAAAATGATAATGTAAACTTTATGCAAAGGTATTAAAATCTGGCATACCTATCGTACATTTTGTGTACAGTCATGCACTTTTACTTATGAATTATGACTAATCTAAGCAGCTGCTTTAACTTGATATTGTCGAACATCTGTTGCATAAACGACTAAAAAAACATAATAGACAGCTGCAACCACTTTACTGCAACTAGTTTTTATTGCAAAGATTCTCCACGTTCGCGACCATTAAATAATTATCTTCCTTGTACTGTAATACTGTTATATACCTGATACGAAGAACACAGTAATCAAATACATTAGTGTATAGGATTATACGCAAGAAATTCTTACTACATCCTGGCCGGTTCATAACATTACTAGGTTTTATAAAGCTAACAGTTACACAGTTACGTCAGTCACGAGAATATATTTTTAATTTACACTAACAAATTAAGGACAAGGTCTTGGCGTATGAGAATTGGACCAAAATAGTATCGATTAACCTAAATGACAATTGAATACATTTAGGCGTAGCAAGAGACATGAAAAAATGCTGATAACGATTTTTTTTGTTTCAGATTTGGTGCACCAGCTAAGATTTGTTGTAAGCCTGGAAATTTTATAGCCTTTCCAAATAAGGTAATTGTTTTTCTTAAAACTAAAAAGTTAAAATATGTACCTACATATAAGTAAACCATATGGGTATTTCTACATACCATTGAGATTGTATTTCGTTATTATGATCTTCTATTTAAAATACGCGTACTTCATGGTAATCAGTTTGAACTTGACAAAGTCAATTACAATTTGTAACACAGTCACGGCGCAATTTCATAGTGGCCATACCAAACATACACAATGATCAACAACTGAAGCGAGACGCACTCGGCGCAAAAAGCACATGAAATTGACAATTCAATGGAATGTTTCGGTGATGCCATCTACGAACTAAAAATAGTCACGACGAGCACGTTCGAGAGCCCACTATCATCCTGTCAGTAGTCAGGACGGACCACAATTGGCTTCTCAATATCAAACAAGTGCCGGATCTGCAATGAGAGTTACGCAAATGACCATTATCCTAACGACTTAATACGGAAATACAGAATACGCCTGGAAAACTTTAGAGAGCGTTTTAGGTTGGAAACGTATGGGTTTCATAATAGACACATTTTACATTCTAGTTTTACGAGCAGTATGAAAGTAGTATAGTAGTGTAGTGTATCTTGTTAGTTTGCGGAACCGTCTAAAATTGGGAGTAAAAAGTGCAGCTAAAATTGGGCCAATGTGTCGTCAGCAAATCATAAGTGGCACTATTACCGACAATCAGACGGCGACCTTGCTGCTCGTTGTCGCGCAAATCGTGGGGAGCCCCAGATTGTCATCCTCTCCATTCCGGCATCCGCTTTTTGCACTTCATTACATAATACCCTAGATCCAAGTGTTTCATACTCGTTGGGTTAGATAAACAAGTATGCATAATCGATTTTCCACAAAATGTCACTTTCTTAATTCTTTATGTCATTGACAACCATTAAATTACCAAAGGTTTAGACGTTTATACGGTTGTCCAACTCAATAACGTTCTAAAACACGTTTGTCAGTAGTATGCGTACATATCGCGGACGCTCGAACACGACACGTTCTAAAATGGACAACGGCTTGTCTGTGCGGCTCAACAAATTGCCGTAATCAATATAACTTATCTTCAGCAATTGAGGTGTCAGTTTTCACCCGATCTAATACACTATACTTTCTAATGTTTGTAGTCCATAATGTTGCAGACTGTTTTGTTTCATGTTTTTGACGTAGTTTTGAATGAAGATTTTATCATTGAACCTTCTATTCGATAAGGTAGAAATTATTGATGATTCAATATTAAGGAATATATAAAAGAAAGCATAAATCCATCGATGGGCTACCAATTTTATTAAAAAAATTCTGAAACTTGAAACAACTGCCCAGCGCTGTCACATTTGGCAGTGCGATCGTCTACATACTTAGCTAACACTGGTTTGTAAGTAATTTATTTTTTGCTGTCCACATAATGTAATTTTAGGAACAGGTTGGTTCAGTACTCAAATAAATAATAGCGTTGAAAAAGTTGTCGTCCAACAAACTTTATTTGGACTGGACCAACAACTTCGGTGGGTAATGTTTTGTAGAGTGTGTACAATGAAGATTCATCGATATGTTTGCTTTATGCATGTTGAAACTTCCGGTAATGATAATTTAAATAATTATAACATATGTTTTGTAGAGTGTGTACAATGAAGATTCATCGATATGTTTGCTTTATGCATGTTGAAACTTCCGGTAATGATAATTTAAATAATTATAACATAAATACTTACTCGCGAGTATAACATCGATATCATAACATCAATATAATCGGTATATCGATGTTATTCATGAATATAATGTTGATATGCAATATTCACACTGCTGGTACACACATTTTATTGATATATAAATTATGCATATTGTATATATCATGTATTCTGAGCACCCCTCACGATGTTTCTAGTGCTAAATTGAAATATTTATGTGAGCAGCCATAGGTGTGAGAAACATGCTCATATTCGTACACTCCCAGGTTCCACTTACAAGGCGTGAACACTTGTTTGTTGCCGTTCTATCGAACGGGAATAAACAAGTGTAGCTATCACTACTTTGTGAGCGTCTAATAAGTAAATTGTAAGCCAACATCTAACTACATAATTTCTAATAAATCTTTCGTTCCTTCATTTAACCGCGTTTGACATGGAAAATTGCTACCTCTAGCATCGGTCCGTGGATCGGCGCGGGCGGCAGGTGCGATGATACGGACTCTATCCGAGCTGGTGTTAATTAGCCCCTTGCCGGTTGATTTATAGCCTAACTTTGTCTTAGGATAAACCGTGCTTAATTTATCTTAGCGCAAACTCCGGTCTACGGCCGATGACGTGCTAAAATTGTGGACGTCCGTTTAGATATAATAAATTATGCAGCGTTTAAAGAATATCTCTAGGCAATTCACTTTGATTAAGATAAGAATAAGAGCAATGCAGCAGGTTACACTCCCGCGTAATCTGTGTGAATATACTGTGGAAAACAGGTTACTAGGATAGCACACTCAACCAGCTAGTTATTCCTCGTGAAATATTGAAATCTGAATAATTAATTCACGCACTGCATAGTCAGACAAATATCAATTCATATTAACAGTAAGATTGAAAGGTACGGAACACAAAATTGGCCCAAATTAAACAAAGGTGATTAAAATCTTACGATAACTTGAGTCAGACACGTCAGACAGAACCCTTTCAACCTTTTTACAGACAGTACAACGAACTCTGAACGGAAATTACTGCAGGAACCTGAACTGTAATTATGATTAAAACAGCTTTGCCGTTATTATCATGGGACATCTCCCGACACCGTCACGCCTCGCGCACGGCACTGCCAACTCAATGCGAACAAATACTGCCCGTCCGAACGGAACTATCTCATTCATAATTTGAACTACCGGAAGTTAACTGTTCTACAAAGCCATTACAACAAGCAAAAAATATACTTTATTAAGTATGGCTACATTAGGAACATTGCCAATAACCTCTATTATGGTATATAATGGAAGAGGTAGCAAGGTACCTGAGATAGCATGTGAGGCACGAACAGGCCATAGCGTGACAAATGTGGACGTACCGTTCTCACCATTGCTACTATACCACTACACCAGTGTAATTACAGTCTTTCACATCCGTTCTACAAACTATATGCCGATATCATTGAAGATCATTCGTTTGCAAAGCGAAAATAAGACATAGTAAACATAACAACGAGATAAGCCCACCCTTCCTGTCGCAAACGATAAGAAATAATCGCAGGTTGTTATGCAAACTGTTTGTGACAATTTTCAAAAGCACCCTTTAACCACACAATGTCTGTGATGAAACAACGTTCAAATTCATTTGATTGGCGCTCATTGAGCACTTAATTGTGTTGTCAACTACGTCTACGAGCTCAAGGCGACATCGTCAACAAGCCACAAAGCCCGCATACTATTGTTTTAAAAGCTTTGAAGAGATACACAAGTACGTGTTATGAAGAGATAGTAGCGACGACAAACCCTCGCGGCTCGGTCAACGTAATTTGGTCCAATAATATATTGTATAACAAAACAATACTATTATAGTAGGAATAGGTCGCATACATAAATAAAGTAACATCACTTTTTGCTCTACTCATTTATAATATTTCCCTGAAAAGCATTGAATCAATGAATTTACGGTCCATTTACAGTCCATTGCGATCAAGATAGGAATCTGAGGCGCCATAGTGTTCCAATATGTGAAGCAGGCAATGCATGCATGAAGTTGTTCCCACGCTATCAGCTGGTTCACGCACCAGCGCGCACGCGCAACAGCCCGCAACACTACTAGCGTCACCAGCCTGCCTGATAACTAACCTAGTGAGGTTAGTTTATTTGTTTGTTTATTTGTTTATTGATTAATTTTTGCTCTCGGTCAGTGGACCGAGAGCAAAAATTAATCAATTTGGAAATATAAAAACACAAAATCAAATAAAATGGCGAAGCTAGGCCATCAAAATGATTAAAAAAATACAGTCGCCAATTTGGCAGATCCGAGGGAAGAGCCGGTGACAAATAATAAAGAGAATGATTTATTGACAGTTAGCAGCGGTATATGAGAGACGATGGCGCTCGGGAGAGCAATTCACTGCGCCGCAAAAACTTATCACCGCATTCACTGGACTTACGTATGTTGCATTGTTCCGCGTGTACCGCTAACTTACTTATAAAGATTACAAGTAAATAAATACATAGATCAATCCGACTCAGAGGAAGCCCTCTCTGACTCTTCGTCCTCCTCGGAAGACGACTATATAGTCGTCGGAAAGGGTGGCAAGAGAAAGAAGAACGCCTCCTCTCACGCCAACAAGGCCAAAAAGTCGGTCGCGGTAATCCCCTCTAACCCCCGCCCCCCCACCCCAACCCCCGCCGCACCGCAGGCCAATCCCGCGTCTAGCCTCTCGGCTACCCCTCCCGCTTCGAACGCAAAGAAGCCACGACCCCCGCCCCCCATCTATGTCCAGGATAAGTCCAAATGGACAGAAATCTCCAAAGCGTGTGTTGATCAAAAGATCAACTACACGAACGCCCGCTCAACCCAACAGGGTATTAAGGTAACGGTCGCCTCGTCCTCGGACTACAGGGACCTTACCCGTCTCCTCCAGACAAGGGCTTACTCCTTCCATACGTACTCCCTTCCGGAGGAAGTCCCCACCCGCGTAATCATCAGGCGCGTCCCCAAAGAAATCCCCACCGAGGAGATCAAAGAAGACCTTGCTTCACAAGGCATCCCCGTCTCAGCAGTCCATCGCTTGCACAAAGCATGGAAGGGCCTAGTCTACGACATGGTCCTGGTCATCTGCGACCCTACTGAAGGACATCACCCCATCTTCAAGGTGAAGTCAGTCTGCTCCCTCTCGGGTATCTCTATCGAGAAACCCAGGAAGTCCAACCTCATCGGACAATGCCACAGGTGTCAACTGTATGGCCATTCCCAATCCCACTGCTACGCGACACCTAGATGCGTCAAGTGTCTAGGTGCCCACGGCACGTCAGACTGTCCCCGCCCCAAAGACCGCTCTCAGTGCACAGAGCCACCGAGCTGCGTTCTTTGCGGCCAATCCGGGCACCCGGCTAACTACCGTGGCTGCCCCAAGGCTCCCAAGTCTTCTTCTCCCAAACTGACGAAGCGCGCGAGCGACCGTCAGCAAAGGGAAAGCCCCTCTGTGAGGATCCCGATCCCTTCCTCCCAGATGCCCGATAGGCTCAGTCCCCAAAGGCCCTCCCCATGGGCGAACCTCAACCACCTCAAAGCTCCCGCAGCTTCGGTGCCCCCCCCACCCCCGACTATCCCAGCGCTGATGGCAACTGTCATCCCCGCGCCATCAGCAGGCCCCTCGGTCCCAGTAGCCCCACCGGTAGCCCTTCCCGCCGCCGCGCCCAGGGCTCCCGCTGGTCCCAGTAGGTCCCCCCCGACCCCCGCCTCCCGCCCCCAGCCTAGCAGCATGGAGGTAATAATCGGTGCTTACGCAGCTTTTATTGCCCCCGCAAATGCCATGGCAGCGGAAATCCAAGCCTGTAACGGCAATCCTCGGCGCATCGCCGAGATTTTCAATGCGTATCCTCAGATTACGCAAGTCATGCAAACCCTCAACTTCTAAAAAGCTCCAATGGCTTTACAAAGAATGAGCGTTACCAAACCCCGATCCCTTAGACTAGGGTTTTTTAATGCAAACGGCATTAAAAATCAACGCGATGAGATCGCCGCGTTCCTCCGCGATCACCAGCTCGATGTCCTCTTAGTCCAGGAAACCTTCCTGAAGCCCCATCTGCGGAACCCGAACATTGCCAACTACAAGATAGTTCGCAATGACAGGGCTCGCTGCCACAAGGGCGGTACCCTCATCTACTATAGGAAGTCCCTCCATTGCATCCCGATAGACCCGCCCGCCCTTATCTCTCAGCTAGAGATCTCTATCTGTCGGCTCGGCATGACCGGTCACCCCGCAATCACCATCATCTCCGCCTATATCCCGCCCACCAATGGTGCGGAGGATCCCATCTCTCTCACTACCGATTTCACTACCCTCTTCGGTATGAGTGACTCCGTCATCATGGCGGGGGATCTCAATGCCAAACATCCCGCTTGGAATAGCAGCACGACCTCTACCAGAGGTAGGATCGTGTTCAAACTAGGCGACTCCCTCAATTTCGATATCATCGCTCCGATGTATCCCACTCATTTCCCGGGCGACCCCGCCCAACTTCCTGACGTTCTCGATGTAGCGCTTCTCAAGAATGTAAACCTCCGTTTGCAGTCTATCGAGACGGTACAAGAGCTTAACTCTGACCACCGCCCGGTCATCTTGCACCTGGCCCCCTATTCGGGCCCCCCGCACGACCCCAACCAGCCCCCTCCGACCAAAACAGTCACCGACTGGAGGAAAGTAAGCGAAAGACTGAAATCCACCACGTCTCCCCACCTAGACTCCATCCCCGAGCAAATTATCTCAGTCGCAGACACGACTGGGGCGATCGACTCGTTCACAGAGCACGTTCAATCCGTACTGACGGATTGCTCACGGGAAGTTCCAGTGATGGAAGACCATCGCTGGAAACTGCCCGATGACGTACGTGAACTGGTGACCGAAAAGAACGCTGCCATTCGTGCCTACGACTCTTTTCCCTGCGACGCGAACAAATCCCACATGCGCCATTTACAGCGTGCTGTAAAGAAACGCATAGGGGAGTGGCGCTCCGAGGGATGGGATAAGTTGATCGGCGAACTCGAGCCCACCCACCACGCCTTCTGGCAACTCCAGAGGAAGCTCCGCTCCTCTGAAGAGGCCACAGTTCCTCCCCTCACACGCCCCGACAAAACGGTCGCTTTCGAAAACCTCGAAAAGGCCGAATGCCTAGCCGACAGCCTAGAGGCTCAATGCACTCCCAGCTCTCAACCAGTAGACAGAGCGCACCTCGACGAGGTGAACGCTGAAGTCGAACGGAGAGCCTCCCTCCCGCCAGTCGAAGACCCTGATGATCCTCTGCCTCCCGTCACTCCCGACGAAGTGCAAGACATCATAAAAGGGCTCGCAACCCGCAAAGCCCCCGGTTCGGACGGTATCACCAATAGGGTGTACAAACTCCTCCCCGCCCCCCTCATACTGCTCATGACCGCCATCTTCAATGGCGCCCTGAGCAACAACATCTTCCCCCAAATGTGGAAAGAAGCCACAGTCATAGGCATCCCTAAGCCAGGCAAGCCCAAGTCTGAGCCCTCCAGCTACCGCCCCATCAGTCTACTCAATGTTTTCGGCAAAGTCTACGAGAGGCTTATTTATAAGCGCCTCAAAGACTATGCCGAAGCAAAGAGCCTCATCCCCCCCGAACAGTTCGGTTTTCGCACGAAGCATTCGTGCATCCACCAGCTCCACCGCATAGTCGAGCACATTAGCGCTGCCTTTCAGCGAGGTGCTTCGACAGGCGTCCTGTTCTTCGATATAGCGAAGGCGTTCGACAAGGTCTGGCACAATGGCTTATTATATAAGCTGTACCTGCTCGGTGTGCCAGACCGTCTCGTGCTCATCTTACGAGATTTTCTGTCGGACCGCACTTTCCGCTACCGTATCGAGGGCGCTCTCTCTCCCCCTCACCCCATCCGCGCCGGAGTCCCCCAGGGTTCCGTTCTGTCTCCCCTCATTTTCACCCTTTTCACTAGTGACATCCCGAACAGTAAAAAGGCACAGTTGGCGCTCTTCGCCGACGACACTGCCATATACTGTTCGGGTGTCAACCAGTCATCCATAGCTCGAAACCTCCAAACCTCCGCAAGCGCCTTGAGCGATTGGTTCCGGAAATGGAGAATCGAGGTCAACCCCGATAAGAGTCAGGCGGTCATCTTCTCGAAACCGCGTAAACTACCCCCCCCCCTCCCGCGCCCGATCTCTATGTATGGCAAGCCGATCCCCTGGGGAAAGCGAGCCAAATACTTAGGTGTCATCCTAGACCACAACCTCACCTTCAACGAGCACATAAAGACGGCGCGTTCGCGCGCCTCTTTCGCTCTCGGTAGGCTCCACTCCATGATAACTGCCCGCAGCAAATTGTCACTCAAGTGCAAATTGCGCCTCTACACCGCGGTCATCCGTCCCATCATGACCTATGCTTGCGTAGTCTTCGCACACGCCAAGCCGCGATTTCTGCATAAAATGCAAACCCTTCAGAACCGTTTCCTCCGAAAGGTCACGGGAGCCCCCTTCTATGTCCGAAATGTGAATCTGCATCTAGATCTCAGACTCCCCACCATCCAGCAGTTCATGAAACGCCTCTCCAAGCGCTTCTTTGACTCTGCCATAAAGCACCCCAATCCCCTGATTGCGGCGGCCTCCCGATACACTCCCTCCCGCATAAGTAGGATTCGCCGACCAAGGCATACCCTCACTATCCCCGACGACGCCACTACCCTCCTCCAGGAGAGCAGTAAGGCCACTAGTACTCTCAGACGTCAATACAAACACAAGCTCAGACATCCGTCCTTCCGTCCTCGCCGCCGAGGCCCGTCGCGACGCCCCGCACCATCACCGTGCCCCCCCCGACCCTTGCTCGAGCCAGCCCGCGCAGCTGAGCCTGTAGTTTTAAATTCGCCCCTAAACACCAATAATAATACCGATCCAGCCTGTCCCTTGCTGTCCTCTTCCAGCGACGCCCTGAGCCGAGGTCCGAACCCCGCAGGGGGTTACCCTTAGCGCTGTCGCTTAGTTTTTAAGTTATTGTTTGCCCTGGCTGGAGGCCTTAATTCGAGGCATCCACAGGAAAGTCCGGTTAAGCAGTAGCCATCCTCATAAAGGATGAACTGCGAGATGCCATTGTTAAAAAAAAAAAAAAAAAATAAATACATAGTACCTACACAGAACACCTCATGAATAAACATTAGGTAATGCGTTTAATAGGAAACCCTTTCAGTTCAATGAACTACAACATATTTATTATATTGAGATAATTGTATATCTCTAAAGAAAAACCACAAAATTCGTAACGGTACTTGAAAATCCAATTTTGTGAGTACCTACTCCGTTCCAAACTTTCCGACGATAATCAAGTGGCACTGATTTAGTGAATGTAGAACATGGCATCTCTGAAGAGACATAATTGAAAAAAAAAAGCAGTTGCGGCATAAATGCGACCTTGTCCGTGCTTTCACTGAGCTGACAATGAACGGATATAAACCTTGGTTAAAGAAAGCCGAACTCGTTTCATTAGAGCTACAAAGATGAAACAGCGTTTGATAAGGAAGCCATTACTGCGATAATTGCCTCCCAATGAGGACCGCCCATCTAACACCCGACTGCGATACTATACTACTCGGAGTACTGCAATGTATTTAACCACGTTGACATGACAAATGGGGGTTCTAAATATAGAAGGAAACTGCGCGAAGCAATAGTGAACTTTATCGTTCGTACTTAATACAATAAAAGCGTATGCTTAATGGTTTTATCCTGTCGTAAGATATGAAGAAAGGTCAATGGGACCCCTCGACAAATGGACATGATCTTGTGCAGTAGAATGAATTAGTTGGCAGTGTTAGCAGCGTAATTCAACTAGAAACCTTTTTATTTATTCTTCAAGAATACAAAAGAGGACGTTGATATCACTGCATTAACAATTATTCATGGCTGTTGGAAATTTTCATTCAATTTAATTGTGTCGGTAGGTACCCAGACTGTCGAGATACGGTACAGAGGTCAAATTATTGAATAATTCTCTACTAATTTTGCACCGTTATAGTAAAAACTTCATCAATACTGGCAGCGAAATTACAGAAAGTTCCTTTTAAAACCTATATTATACAGGTTGAAATTGAATACATGCGACAAATCGAAATGGGAGATGTACTCATCATTATGAACGCGAAAAAAAAAAACAGCTGTTCCCTACTTTTTGACGAGTTATGCGAACATAAATGTAGGAAACAGCTGATTTTTTTTTCGCGATTTCAGGTTTGGTCCCATAGTAAAAGTTGTTCATAATGATGAGTACAATCTCCCATTTCGATTTGTCGCATGTTTTAAATTTCACCTGTATAAGGCTTGCTATTAAATTAGCACAGTGTCCGAGTCACCCCAGAGGCTTCGCGCTAACGTTAACGGAATATTTGCATTGTAAGCAGCAGCACAACTGGGTTAAAAGCTTAGTGCTGTTTCGCAGAGTCGGATCAGCACAACAGTCATGTATAGAGCTTGTGTAGAGCGGGCGTGTTATCTGTATCATCTATATGTCAACTTTGATATTTCAATGAATTAGAATGTTTACTGATCACACGTGTAAGTACTTTGCTAAAATTAATCATGAACGGTAAGGTGTGTTCGGTTCAGCGACGCTGACATTTATTTGCTTCTGGTGACCCTCAACATGCTTCATAAAACATGCACGTGTATGTGACATTTCACAAGTTCTATTAATGTTTTAGAGAATCCGGTACTTTAAATAGACCATTAAAATGTTAAGCCTGCCAAGGAACTGCACATAATATTATACTTTCCCAGTGTGTCAGTATATCTAGCAAGTATGTAGGTATGCCCCATTTTTGCATGCATCGCACCACGACTAAGATCTAAAGGTCGTGGGGCTTTCGGGACCGGGACCGCGGTCCCGGATTCCAACTATAATTATTTTTAAGTGGTACATAATTTGATATTATTATTGCTCCGCGTCATTTTTATTACTTGCATTATATTACCCAGAAATGTTGATACGTTGCAGTGGACAGTATTCCTGTCTAGTGTTATTGATTGTATGTGTGTAATGCGATTAGTGCGCGAGCTATTGCCCCGGGGAGCTTACCTCCTTACAATAAGTACCTAACTTCAATCGATTGATTAAACGACGATATCTTTACGTGCTTAAGGTAATATTATTATGGCTTTTTATATTGATGCCATCTATAGAAAATTTAATCGGTAATGATCCATGTATAGAAGCTATTTAAAATTGTGACTCACACCTAAGAGATATGGTTATAGCAAGAGTTCATAATTAACGACAAGATTAATGATCTCTGCCGGGACAATGAAGCGTCGGAACTAAAGATAAACAAGTACCATCCCAAGTACTTGGTGCTGAGATAAATAATATAAGCGCAACAATTCAATGAATCGTATTCAAAGGTTCATTTCGGTTCACTTCTTGGATCAACTTTGTTTAGGTCACTCGGTACTCGGTTTTGGGCTAAGAACATAATCATTTCTAGTTGGCAATACTGCTTCTATTTATGGCTGCAATCACGGATGCAATAATAGAAGCAAGAAGTACTACATGTTGAACTACATAATTCTAAAATCGAGTGAAGTAATGAGATTGTTGAAGTGATACCTACTACGCTACCAATTTATCCTACCTATCATTAATGAATTAAAAGTCTTATACGCAGTGGATAAAGAGAAAATTCCGTTAACAACCGTGATCTTCTGATCCTCTTCGTTCGGCAAAATATTAACAGCATTGACATTGAGATACATGGTTGCAATTTAGTTGCGGCACTACAGGAACCGCACACCATTCATAAAATGTGACCTCGAATGGTGCAGTCACCACAGACCACGTCGCTGAACATCATAAAATTTTATTGCCCACAATATTGTTACAAAATACAAGTTTGCCTTTACCCTTTACCAACATGATGTCATGTTTGAAAAATAACTTTTATGTACAATGACATTGCCAGCAGCGTTTTACTCGGATTTCATAATTTACAATGGTCGTTCTTTCGACCGGGTAAAATAATGAAGCATAGAGGAGAGCTGTTTTTATAGTTGCCCGTAAAGTATAACATGAAACCTGAAGTAAATTACCTAAAATTGTCGTTTTGTTTGAGTAAGTTCTAAACTTCCGACCGAATACAAAAATTAATGAAACCCCTGTTCGTTTTCGTACCTACTTGGAAAAATGTGAAGTGAAAAGAAAATGCTAGAGGGGGTGGTGATGATTCAGTGAAGTGAGGTAACTCAGACGAAAGATTTCCCTGTTTTGTTTGTAGTTTGTCTCCCCTCGTCGCATCGACAGTTGCTGGAAAACACGCAGACAGAAGGTATTGTGTTGAAAGGAACGTATGGGGTGTTTAAATCGACTCATTGAAGCCACCGCTGAGTAATTGTCTGAGCTTCCTTTGTACACGTTATCATTCTATCATCTAGTTCCACGAGGGAGACTGTGGTTTACTGTTCATTACTTAATGATCAGATTAGGAATAAAACCTCAAAACTCTGTGGAAATCTGAATTTCAGAAAAAAATCATCCTCTAAATCAAAAAGATTGTATAACAGGTTCGAACCCAGACAGGCGCTTTACTTTGTGTAAATACTAGTAATTTCATCACCACTGCTCTCAAAACGGTTAACGAAAACATCGTGAGGAAACCGGCATGTCCTAGAACCATAAAATTTAAGACATGTGACATCTACCAACCGGCACTGGGCCCGCGTGGTGGATTACGGTCCACTCCCTCTCACCGAGAGGAGGCCTGAGTTCCAGCAGTAGGAACATTATAGGTTGATTGTGTATAAAAAAAAAGAACTATTAAATGTTGAAAATAGGCCGAAGCTACCATATGGAGCGTATACATAAATACCTACGGTGAAATCAGTTAATCAATTCTGCTAGGTGTCATATTGGCGGGCACACAAAAGCTACGTTTGGACACGCTTATGTGCACCGACACAAAGGGACTCACATTGACTCGGGCTGACGGAATGCGACTAGCCAAAGTGAATGGCCAAAATAAAATGGTATTCCAAAAAACATTATTTGATTGATTACTTACCTACTCTAAATCCTTGAAAATATTTGATCATTTGTTATCATCTCTATATTTGTTATCATTTTCATGCCATGTCTACAGTCTAATGTCTTGGAAGGTGAATATTTTTTAGCGTTATCGTGTAACCTATGACCGAATTTAATTATTACTCCACATCTGGCGATACGGAATAAAGCCCGTCTGTCAAAAATTAATGTTGAATACATAAAGCTACCGTAACTAATTCCAGCTACTTTATGAAGCAGGATCCCTATTTGAAAAGCAATATATCACAAGTTAATCAAATAACAAAAGAACGGGGTGTCGGGATTGTACCACACATAATGGTCCGTGTCAATCTCCAATTGAACTTATTAAACTGAATTTACTACATTTGTAGCGGCACTAACGATGAATTATTGGATCCTAATCTCGAGTAGATTCATTATTAAAAGGAGTCCAAACCCTTGTAAAAAGGTGAATTTCCAAAATGTGGGTTTTAAGTATATCCCGTTAAACTAAAACTACATAGCAATAGATTTTAAACCATAAACCAGTCTTGAATAATGAATCTGCAATAAACTTTATGTCGTTTGGCTAAGCAAGGTCAAATTTAGGATACTTGGTTTCTTTTTTTGGTAGGAAAATCTTATTACAGATACCTATATTTCATATTAAAAAAGCTATTATCAAACATACCTTATATTTTTACAATGAGGCTGGCACATGTCAACTTACCTAAAAAAGAAAGGAAACGGGGATAAATAAAACTAAATAATTTAAAGAAATCATAGTACCTAATAAGTTCTACAGTATTTAGCCGGTTGTCGGCGATAGAACGATCAACATATCAGTTAGGATTATTTATTTCTAAACTTATGATTAAAAAACGTTTAGCCGCGGTTAGCCTTGGGTCATAAGTACTGACAATTACATGGACTGTCTTGTAATTTAGAATCTATTAATCACCATGTAGTACGTCTCTGGCAGCATCATTAGGTATAGGACTCGTGAGAAATTAATAATTACAGCAAGTACGAGTGTTAGATATTCTGTTAATCATCATTCCACTTCAGATTTTTGTTTAATCGTTTCTAAGTTAAATGCTCATTCTTGATAGTCTAATGAGGATGATACCAAAATAATTTTAAATGCCAAAGATAACACACACGGAAGAAATGTTAAGTCACTACTTTACAATATTATAAATCTATGTTTTCAAAAACAGTCAAAGGATATATCATTTTAATAAAGTAAATGAAGATAGCTTGAAGCAAATGCAAGTTTTCACAAGGTTTTCAGCGGCAGCGTATTCAATCGATTGTCTACTACAACCTACTTCAGCCGTCTAAGTACCTTCACGCTCGTGCTACTATGTTCGTTATTCTAACTTTGCTGTCGCTTGCATTTGGCATCGTTATTTTTTTTTTAATATAAAACTTATTTTCAATGTACTTACCTGCTCATCGTCTCTGATGTTGGCAGTATACAGTATCTACTAACCATAAAAAGGTATCCTTGAGATGAGAAAATTTGCAAAATAGAATCAAAGACATAACCGTATCTCCCGTTTCAACACTTTGCTAGGGGCGACATCGTCGAGCTCAGCGCGGTCTGCTTTCAGTAACGTAACTTTGTCAAGGAAATTGAGTTTCCGGGCGATCGAAACCCACCACAACCTGTTTGGCCTATATACAGATGTACTTATCTTGATATACAGGTGCATGGTAACAACAAATTCTATAACCTTTGCCATATTTTTAAATTCATTTCTAACATGTTTACAGCCAATTACGCAAACGCAATAAGCAGGGAAAAACGACTGCTTTTATATCTTGTGAATGTACATCTAGATAAAATTTGGGGATCGTAGCAATTTATTACTGGAGGGTCGGAGGAATGTGATGCTATTTTCGGAGTTAGCTCACAAAATTCTTAATAAACCACGAGGACAATGAAAGAAAATTTTAAATTACATCTTATATCAGACAAATCTCAATTTGTTCTGGATTATGAAACTATACCCTTTGTACAATCTTTTCTACCCTCTGATTTGTAAAGCTATCAAAAAACAATCGGTTGGAAAACAAAAATGAGCCACATTCAATTTTCTTTGTTTACCCATGGTGCCAAGTTTTAATTTTTCTTTTACGATTCGAATGTTATTTTTGCTTTTTACTTTATCAGAAATATTACAAGCTGATGCTGTGCGCTATAAATAGGTGCTTTCATACAAACTTATTTAAATCTATAAATTAAAATCCATCAGTGTAAATATTGAGGTCAAGTAGGATAATTAATCTTTATCCATCGTTTATAAATAGATAGCTGGCAATCATTGGATAAAATATTACATCACGTTAGTAATGTAAAATCAGGTTTAAGAATATCAAAGTTAGCAAGTGAAACTGAAATCTAATACAACATTGAAACATTTTATCTACAAACGATTTTTCTTTGTTGCAGTGCCAAGATGAAGAAAAACAGAAATTGTCAAAGTGGGTGGTGGGTGGTATTATTAACTGCAACTCTGGCGGTTCAAGTGGCGGCAGAAGCTGGAGTTGGACTGTACAACTCGAAGCTAAAGCAAGTCACAACCTCAAGCACTTTGAAGTGGACAAATCTCAAGAAAGAAGCCATGAGCAACTATGTCGTTGGGGCTGAATCTGAAAAAGGTATAAGATGAATTCCTATGTTTTACAATTTAGACATTTAGGAGAGTGTAGATATATCCTTTTTATTCTTTTCAGGTCCGATATACCTTTGCCGAGCACGTCATGAAGGCGATATGATTCTAGGACAACTGAGACCGGACTATACGTCTTGCGCTGTATCCGCAAGCAAGAGCTACAACATATTCGAGGTGCTAGAAAATATTGAAAACGCTTCTTTAATCAATTGGATACCTTGGTTTAGGTTTACTGCCAAACCTAGCGGAGGTGTAGTAGTAGATTCCTCTGTTGATTCAGTTTTTATTGGAAGAATGAAAGCCGAAGGCGGATATTCACATTATATCGGAAGAATTGCGTATGAAAACGTTATCGGACAGTTAATCACTTTTGATGACAAGAATAACCAAATGATAGAAAACAGTGGTGAAATCCTAAAAGAAATTGAACCCATTAGTTACAAGTTAGAGAACGTTGTGTTGGATCGAGCTACGGAACACGTTCGTCAAACAGAACCTGAAGTTTTTGAAGAGCGAATTCTAAGAAATGAAGACGAGGTTGGTGCTACTGTCACTACAGAAATCGAATACGACTTCAACTACACTTTATCTTGGGGTCATGGACATGGCATAGCCATTGGTCTTAATACGACGATTGAATCAGATGATGGTACTGTATTTCCGCACATACAGTGGGCTAACCCATTCACAGAGCGGAGGACGAAATTTTATAAACTCGAACAATATCTAGAACCAGGCACAGCATGTAATGTAACATTCAGGGGGAACCTTACAGACCGTGACGTACAGTATACAGCTAAATTAGTAACTTTCTATAAAGATAATGACCCTAGGTCGAGGCAAATGAGAGGGCAGCGAATTGAAAATACTCTGGAGGTAGAGGCTATATACGGGGAAATATATTTCCTAGCCAACAATACTTTGGTGCCAACGACCACAACCACTACCACCACTACGACGACAACTACGACGACTGCACCTCCAGAAACTGCGGCCCCAGCACCTGAAGAAAATGATGTAGCTGCCATGAAGAAGGCAGACCAACCTGCTCAGATGGACAGCAGTGATATGATGAATGAAAGTGGTGAAGGCATGGTTAAATCTTCGGTCCCAAAAGAAGATATAAAAAAATCTGTAGTCGGTGGACTCGGCAGCAACCCTAATGAAGCAACTATGAGGATTGTTACATTCACGTTATTTATCCCTGCGCTTATACTTTTACTTTAAAATGACAAGTTCAATTCTTTGTAAATAGCGAGAAAAATATCATTAAAATCATAGATGCTTTGTCGTTTATACATTTATGTACGTTTTGGCAACTGAGCTTGATGCTGTTGTTTATAAGTCGAGGCACGGATAATACCTTTTTCCTCGGCAAAATCATGTAAATATAAATATTTTGTTTTCTTGACATTCCTGTTATGTGATTTCATTCCAATATGTAAATTGAGGAGCCAAAATTAATCGCATAACTGTAAATAGATATATCTGTAAATAGTTAACTGATATGGAAGTCGCAGAGCGGCGGGAGGAGGTTGTCATTAAATGTTATGACAGTGGAAACATCGTAGATAGGGATAATGATAGCGAGTGAAGTAAGACACTGTTACCAATGACAAGCTGTAATAAAATCACACATAATATGTACCTTGGACATTCACAGGACAGTAAACTCACATTTGTGATATCAGAATGAATTTCAAAATTCGAAATCACTTTTATAAGAGAAAATACGTTACCGTCAATATTTAAAATGTTGCAATGTACAAAACACAATATTTAGATATTCTTTATATTTTAAATAATTAATTTCGTTCGATAAATTTGTTTTTGCTTGAAGGCTATAGCCATGTTTTTGAATAATTGTTAAATATAATCACAGTAAAAAGTTATGTGTAAAGTTTTAAGTAATTTATTTTTATCCTATTCCGTTACCTAATATTAATACACTTTAGAATTAATTGATTAAAATTGTCCAACATTGTTGTTCCCGCTTGGTTTTGCTTTGTACAATACGGCAATTTTTGTGCATTAAATTCATCGCTCCCACTTTCCTGAGTATGCTTTAGTATAATACTACATTTGTATAGGTTTCGGTTATGGACTGTTTCACGCACAGTTCATTTCTTTCCGCGCAATAGTAAGTAAGCACATTGTTTAGTACCTCTTACCTTTTAGTATTTTGTATATCATAATTTTAATTGTTATTTATAATTTTAAGTTACAAGAGTCTAAAAATCCAGAATTAAGAGATATTATTAGTTAAAAGCGTATAGTGATAGCGTTTATTCACAAATAATTTATTTTGTTTTTATTCTTTCAATTTAAACATAAGCCTTGGTTCAGATGAAATTCTAATTACCCTTTAGATACAAATAAAAACTCAGCATGAAGCGTGAGGTTAGCTGAAGATGACTTTGTTAAGTAAGCCAAAGTTATACTTTGTAAGTTTCCTACTTTTGTTAGTTACGGCATTAAATCCATTAAAATTGCTTCCCTCCGTCAAATGAACTCATCATTCTTGTTAGTTCTTAGAAACGAGTAGACTAATAGATTTGGCATCGTTTGGTAGTAGTATGCTTAGCGGACTTTTGTCAATGTGTAAAGAAAATGGATGATATTTTTGTATGAATTGAAATCGATTGTAAGTGTTCGCCTTAATTGTAAGTGAACTGTCTTCTTATCTTTAAGTTTATTATCGATCTTTTAATTTCTGTAGTTCCGAATGTGTCAGTATTCCTATTCGCGGAATATTTGTTTTTAAGTTTATTAACATGGTATAATCTTGGTTAATAATATTTTTTTAATTAACGTTTAATCAACGTCCCACCTAGCGTACCATTATTGGATAAGACTTAAAATATTATTATAACAAAAATATAATTATATTTATTGGTCACTTTTCAGCTTCAAAATATTTTTGTCTCTGATGTCGTAAATTAATGTTAGAACTTATTGCGAAACATTTAATAATATCTACAAAAGAAAGTCAAGGCCTGTATGTTCAACGTCTAATATTTAAGGAAATTGCTTCTTCCCGGGTTGAAAAAATCTATTCCATAATATTTAGGTATGTTCGATTGTTGTACCTATAATGTAATTGAAATAGACCCTGCTAATTGGGTAGATATTATAACAATGAATCTCAAGACATCAAAATTGTTTTGCGAAGCATAATTGTGATGTTCCATGTAAGTTTACTTTGTTTAAATTCATTAAAGTGTAACTAAAAGACTTTGTGATTTTATTTTGTTCCATTATAACCGTCCTCAACCTGGGGTGTAAGGGGGGGCGCACAACAACCAGATTCCCCAAACGTCAACCTCACCTGCACGCGGTGTACCCTGCTGCTTACCAACGAGGCTCTGACGACCGACAAATGGCGGAATTTCCATTTAATTCCGCGCGGTGGCGGGTTAACCACCAACAAAAGCATTCCCAAGGAGGGTTGGTGTCAGGCTGGCGGCCGGCTGTTAAACTTTGCCAAAACCCAAAGCAACATGAATAGAAAAGATATGATGCGCGATAGGGCTAGGGCGTACCCCACAGGCGACGCGCAGGGGCAGCACCCGGTTTCTGTGGGAAATGGACAAGGGTTGTCGCACCAGAACGGGCGGGTGCGACGTAAGACGCAAGCTCGGAGTGTGAGGGAAGTTAGATTGAGGTGTGCGAGCTGGAATGTAGGTACGATGACAGGAAGAGGAAGGGAACTAGCAGATGTTTTAAAAAGGCGACGACTGAACATTGCATGTCTGCAAGAGACGAAATGGAAGGGTGCAAAGGCTAGAGAGATAGGAGAAGGATACAAGTTTTATTACTGTGGAAGCGATGGCAAGCGAAATGGTGTGGGTATAGTTCTGGATAGTCAGTTGAAAGGATGTGTGGTGGATGTTAAAAGAGTGAGTGATAGAGTGATAGCTGTTAAAGTGATTGTGGAGAGTTTGGTAGTTAATGTAGTTAGTGTGTACGCACCCCAGGCAGGGTGCGAGGATAGTGTAAAAGAGAAGTTCTGGAAGGACTTCGATTGTGTGATGATGGATGTGCCAGACAGTGAAGAAGTGTATGTGGGGGGTGATTTTAACGGGCATGTAGGAAAACAGAAGGATGGGTATGAAAGAGTGCATGGTGGTTGGGGATACGGAGACCGTAACACTGATGGCGAGGCACTGCTGCAAGCTGCCACGGCCTTTGACCTGGCAATAACAAATACGTGGTTTCAAAAACGAAATGAGCATCTGATATGTTACAAAAGTGGCCGCCACGCAACACAAATCGATTACTTCCTAGTAAAACGAAACAGCCTTAAAAGTGTCAAAAATTGTAAAGTGCTCCCAGGTGAAGACCTAGTCTCACAACATAGACTGATGATAATGGAGGTAAAAGTCAGTGTCTCGCCCAGTAGGAACAAGGACCGGCCCCCGCCCAAAACTAGATGGCGTATGATAGAAAAAGAGGAATGTGCCAGTATGTTTAAGAGTCAAGTGGTAGATAAAATGATTGAAATGAAGGATATGGTAGGAAAATCTGTGAATGAATGTTGGAAAGAGATGGCGGATTGTATAAGGAGAGTAGCAAAATATGTGTTTGGAGAATCGAAAGGGAAAGGTATGATAGAAAAGGATACATGGTGGTGGAATGAAGACGTGCAAAAGATGCTCAAAGAAAAGAAAATTGCGTTTAAAGAATGGCAGGGTGTAGAAAACGGGAATGATAGTTTGAAAGAAGATAAGAAGAAGGTTTATAAAGAATGGAAGAGGAAGGCAAAAAAAGCGGTAGCAGTTTCGAGGGCTAAGGCGCAGGAGAAGTTGTATGACTCACTGGACAGCCCTAGAGGCCAAAAGGAGCTCTACCGGATTACAAAAGCAAGAGAAAGGAGAACGAGAGATATAGTTAACATTAAATGTATGAAAGACGACGCTGGTAAGGTTCTCTCCAAAGATGATGAAATAAAAGAACGATGGAAGGTTTATTTTGAAAAACTAATGAACGAAGAGAATAAATGGAATGGTGTGCTCAAAGAGGTACAAGTAAATATGGGTTTGGTGAGGGAAATTAGTATGGATGAAGTAAGAAAGGCAGTCCAAGGTATGAAAAATGGAAAGGCTATGGGCCCAGATGATATACCAGTAGAAGTATGGAAGTGTTTAAAAGAAGATGGCTGTATGTGGCTGACTTTATTCTTCAATAAGTTGTTGCATGAAGGAGGGATCCCACAAGAATGGTGCAATAGTTCGCTAGTGCCCATCTTTAAGAATAAAGGTGATGTACAGGACTGCAACAACTATCGAGGGATAAAGCTCATGTCACATAGTATGAAGGTATGGGAGAAAGTAATAGAGAAAAGATTGCGAGAGGAGAGTGAGATTACCCCAAACCAGTTTGGGTTTATGCCAGGTCGAGGAACAATGGACGCCACTTTTGCACTCCGCCAATTGTGCGAGAAGTACAGACGTGCACACAAGAACTTGCACATGGTGTTCATTGATCTGGAGAAAGCGTATGATAGGGTACCTCGGGATGTGTTGTGGTGGGCCTTGAAAGAGAAAGGTTTGCCCGGGAAGTATGTAGAGTTAATTCGTGCTATGTACAGTCAATCTCGTACCTACGTCCGGTCGGCTGCTGGCAATACCGACGAGTTCAGTGTGGCTGTAGGCTTGCACCAGGGCTCGGCTTTAAGTCCTTACCTCTTCCTGTTGATTATGGACGCTCTTACGTCGGACATCCAGGAGGAGGCACCCTGGTGCATGTTGTTTGCCGATGACATTGTCCTTGTCGGTGAAGATGGACCTGAGATCCAGAGCAGATTGGAGAAATGGCAACAAAAGCTGGAGAATGTTGGCCTGAAAATCAGCAGAACCAAGACCGAATATATGTTCTGCGATTTCGGCGGTCTCTCCAGTTCTGGAGCCATAGCGCTTGATAGTGCACTTCTCCCAGTCTGCTCCGACTTTCGGTATCTCGGTTCACTCGTGCAAAGCGATGGCGAAGTAGATCGGACGGTTAAGCACAGAATTAACACTGGATGGATGAAATGGCGGCAGGTCACGGGAACAATCTGCGACTCCCGCATTCCCCTTAAACTTAAGGGGAAGATATATAAAACCATGATAAGACCTGCTGTCTTGTATGGATCAGAATGTTGGGCCACAAAAGGGATGAACGAAAGGCAATTGCATGCAGCAGAGATGAGAATGCTAAGAGGGATGTGTGGTGTTACACGAATGGATAGAATAAGAAATGAGTACATAAGAGGAAGTTTGAAAGTGGTACCGGTGACCGAAAAGTTGTGTGGGAATCGGTTGTCATGGTATGGGCATGTGCTACGGAGAAATGAGGAAAATGTCGTGAGGAGAGTTTTGAGTATGAATGTCGATGGCTATAAGAGTAGGGGAAGACCAAAGAAACGATGGATGGACTGTGTGAACGATGATATGGCTAGAAAGGGGGTGACTACCGTGATGACGACTAATAGAGAAGTATGGAAGAAAAATACATGTTGCGCCGACCCCAAATAAATTGGGATAAGGGCAGGAGAATGATGATATAACCGTCCTCAACCTGCTGATGAAAGAAACAAATCTCACTGTTTATTATAAAAATATATATAACAAGTACATCAATATCGTGATCGTTATGTTTATACTTAGAAAGAATGATCTAAGCTTTACTTTAGCATGGTTATCTTGCCGCACCCATATGCAAATAAGTGGTGATGGCGACGTCACCTCTGACTGATATTTGAATTGTTCAACATATTCTCACGACTATACATACAATAGAAATTCATCCAGCATGGTATGAACTGTTATTTATAAATCCAATGTCGTCGACCATATCCACAAACATGTCCCTTCTAGAAACTGAAACACCTTTTAGTTCGCTACAATCTTCGTAGCCTGCTACAATCACACTGTGCTTTGGCTAAGATTTGTTCTCTTATCTATCTTGTACTTCTAGTTTGACAGTTGTGCGAAAGTGACAGGGATAATGTTTTTATGCTTAGGGTCAGTTCACACCGCGACGCGACGCGGCGCGCAGTTTTCAAGATAGCAATACATTTGTAGACCTTATCTACTACACAAAAAGGCACACAATTCAGTGAGGTGGGCCGCGCGGCGTAGCTCGACGTAGTAGACACCACCTCACTGAATTGTGTAGGTACTTTTTTGAGTAGTAGATAAGGTCTATAATTGCTATCTTGAAAACTGCACGCCGAGCCGCGTCGCGTCGCGGTGTGAACTGACCCTTAGGCAAAGAAAGACCACCAGTGAAAGACTCAGAAAACCCTCTATGTCAATTCAGTCAGGGGTAGGGTCATATCTATACCTACGCCTAATTCTTATAGGTACACGGTTGAATTTGGCAGCTACATCAACCGCTGTAGTTACAGATTTTATAATCTTCGAAGAAGTGCACTCAAAACTTTACTTTTACTTTCAGCAAGTGCATAGTTAGTTACTCTATCCAACGGCTTTTTGTATTCTTACAAAATGCGAAAACTGTCTTTTCTCTCGTTGACCATTAATTATTCGTTCAGTTATCTGTTGCCATGATGGCTACATTAAGTTTGCAATATCTAACCAATTAAGGCAACTACATGACCTAAAACGCGGTCACTATCGGACTGCATAGAAAAGAAAGAGAAGCGCGATGACACAACGCTGGTAATTTATTGCAAAATATGAAACAATCATCTATTATTGATTTATCAAACACCAAACAAATAAAAACCGTATACTAAAATTCGGGGAATTAAATTGTCTTTTATATGGTGAAAGTTTTATGAAAATACACCCGATAGTGTTTGCGTGATTATCGTTTTTATGTCCACGGTAGACATTACTTTACAAATTAATTACACTATGTTAAAAAAGTATAATTGCAAATATTCACATATCAAATTACGATGCAAATGGTCTAGTATAACATTTATTTTTTTCAAAGAAATCAGTCCGGTCGATTAGACGTGATGTTGAATTTAAAATCATTAGAAGTCGTATATCTGCGCCTTAAGCTTAAATAGCCTTGCCTTGCCACATCTTAAATACCTAAGAAGAAAGGTTAATGAATTCAAAATACTTTTAGACACACTCAGAGTTTGATTAAACTTTTCCATTATATTTTAAATAGAATCTTGAAAAGAAATCTCCTTGACGCGACTAGCCGCAGTTCAGAATTTATCAAAAATATATTTCACGGATAACATTTTCCGACAAAAAGTCAGCATTTTCATTTATTTTGAGCTAGTAAGTAATTACGGTATTTTTTATATCTCCTTATACTGTCCCCGGGAAACGAATCACCTTATAAAATTCTAAGTCTCGCCTGGACTTTTCCCTATCAGATTGTCTGCACCTGCTGCATGCTTTAAAATGTTGTGTTGTCTGTTGCCTGGTGTTGGCAAACGTTATAGGATTTGCAGACGCATTAGTGGGAGACGTCTCGACAACGGAGCCAGGGGAACACGGCGCCTACGGGTCTCATTGTATCTGGCTTAACGGAGCGTGAAGGGATTAGGTGCCTATAGCAATACCAAAAAAATGGGCATACATTCAATTTAAAGCGTTCGTTGGTTTATGGAACTTTATAGGCTGGAAAATTCTGAGCAAAGGTAAATAAAAATAATTTCTTGTCAAGATTCCATGAGTGAAGATGACAATAGTGCAATTAATTAACAGCAGCTAAGCTACAGCTGCTAATTTTTCGTTCGTTTTAGACCATAGCGTACAGCGTTTGTTATTAGAATGGAAAAGTCGCATCATTCAATCTCAACTTTGGCTGTATGCGTATAAACAAGATGTTGGATGATGAGATAAGCACAAGAACTTAGCCATGCAAGAAAAACCACTCTCTGTGAACTTGCAAAAACATATTTTTTACAAATAACGAGAACCGGTTCAAGTCTTTACAGCTTTATGCATTCAGGAAGACAGCTTTAACAGTAGTGAAAGTAAGTATTAGCTTACCTATGAGTAGGTCTAGGTAGATTCTGAGTAACTGATTGTATATCAAGTTGTTAATATTACTATGAAATAAGACTATTAAAGATGTTAGATATAACTCATACAACCCCAAGGTTATGATGAAAGAGACATAGAAGATTCGACAGGCGAGGGACCAGAAGATGGTACCTAAGTACATGATAGAATAGACGAAGACGAACGACGGACACTAGAAGACCGCCGATTTCATGGTCAAAGAATGGTTGAATTACATAATTTTCAACAAGATGTCTGCATCTCGGAAAGACAGATCAGATCCTTAGGTAAATGTGGTATTTAAAATGAGGTAAGTACCTAATCATGAAAAACTAAACAACAAAACCCTGGTTATTTTATCTGAGTAAATGTGTAAATATTGGAAACAGTGTTCTTAGCAAAAAAAATCAGCTGTCCCCTAAATTTTGACGAGTGCGAACATTATGTAAGAAACATCTGATTTTTTTCCGCGATTTCAGGTTTGGTCCCATAGTAAAAGTTGTTCATAATGATGAGTACAATCTCCCATTTCGATTGGTGGCATATTTTCAATTTCACCCTGTAGAATATTTTTTTTAATCCTAAACTTACAAATTGTTTCCTAAATCTGATCTAGGGGCAAGAAAAAATCATGTAAATCATATTAAAATGGTATGAACATGGACGCACTTCGTCTTGCCAAAGGATATATGTATATAAAACATATACACTGCTGAGATAGCGTTGATATGATCATAAAAAGTAAATTTGTCCGTACCCTTGTAATACCGGGGCCTAGGAAACTTCCCCCGTGGAAGTATTTCATGGCCTTCACAAGGGTTGGGGCGGGGTTGCACTCAATATTCCTACCTATATGTAGGTACTATGCACATATCTATACTTTGTAGTTTGTGTAGACACTAGGGTTAGACCAAGGTAAGAACGAAAACGGATATTTCAATTTGCCGAAGGTTTGTGCAAATATTTCCGTATCACTCCTTTGAACTTTTCAAATAATTACAATGTTTTGTAGTAGCAATTTAATCATTGTAATAGATCGTGATTCATTAATTAGGTATTACCGCAACAATGGATGTTGCCTATGATTAATTGGCTCCGTGCCTGTTACAATAATAATGCATTTTAATTATACTATATTATGAGTTCAGTTCTAAAAAGGCCACTTTGGCAGAATCATAAAACAATTCATATCACGCAATTTCATCTGTACATGACAGTTTGGTATGGAGATTCGTAAAATGCTACAGGTACATCTCTGCCTAACCCATCAGGGATATATAGGTGTGAAACTGTCAAACAGATGAATTGCGTGATATGAATTGCTTTATGATTCTGCCAAAGTGGTCTTTGAGGCTCCCAGGACTTGTATAATTCAATAACGTAAGTACCTCATACTTAGTAGTCGTAGTTGTTGATACGGAACTGACGGCGAATAGTGACGTGCCTACATATTTTGTAGGTTTTAACACCATATGTATACATATAAGCCATAAGTCGCTATAATACAGTTGATGTATTATAAATTGACTCATTTAATATAACATGACTTTGACTAATTACTATATTAAAATTTGCATAGGAAAGTACAAATAACCACAAACAAATAATTATTCATAAATTATCATTAGATATAGGTATATTACGTAGTCTGTGGCTAACTTAAATTCTGTGACAATTAATTATTTAATTTTGTAAATAGTCCGACATACGTAAAGTTGGTAAACACAAAAGCCAATGCAATGTATTTTATTATTTATAGTGAGGCAAATGGTGGTGGCGTATTATATGTATAGCCTAAGTTCATTATAAGTTGATTGACGGCGGCAATCCGTCATCGGCGCCAGGACTACACGCGTCATCACTTACCTAACCATTTAACGAGAACCCAGTTATTATTTCCCAGTAAAGTAACTGTAAAGCCGGGTCGTCGGTTTAATTTATAATGGACCAGACGTTCAATATCGTGTAGGCATTTCTAACAATGTGACACTTCTTTGTTGTAACACAAATAAGCGTCTATCAGGAGTAGACGTATGACACGTTACGTATGTCGTCATTATCTAGGTTGCTAATGCCTTCTTTTGTTTGGCATTAAAATAGAAAACAATATTTTAATCCATGGTTTTCCAGATTAGTCATAATAATGTAAAAGGGAGGCTTATGCCGTTCAGCGGGATGAAAAACCCTGTGGATGATGAGGATGAATGTCATTCTACAGTTTATTTTCATCAAATGACTATTAATAAAGTAGGGTAAATACCTCAAAATAAATAAGGGCCGTCGAGTTTTGACCTAAACAAACAGAAGAGACAAGGGATTGCCTCATATACATAATGGCAGTGTCGGTGTTCAGAGTCGTAGGTGGCAGTTCAAAAATCGCTCTCGCATTTCGAATTTTGTAGCTACAATATTATCCCTGCTTGCAAGGCTTATAAATTATAATATTGTTTTAACGGTACTTAAGTATACTAAGTATGTTTCCGCTTATTATATCAAGTAATAAGTAGAGCTTTAAGTGCAAACTGTAAGTAATGTGTGTTTATGACATTACACGAGGTTCTTAACGTTATGTGAGCCAAATAGCTTTATGGGACTACTTTTACCATCTTGTAGAGCTGCCTATCCACTCTCAAATCTTTATGGGGTCATTTTCTGACTTGAACAATAATATCGCCGTATCTCTACGTTGACGTCGTGGTGGGACTTGCGCGCTCCGAACTCTAGGCCCGTGCCGGAAAAGTTTACTTTGCCGGAACGGGTCTAAGGTGAGGAGCCAGACCAAGAGAGATACAGAAATCCGCAGGGCAGCATGTGGCGAGCTTTTGGGCAGTAGCGTCCCCACGGACCCTATCTCCCGGGAAAAGTCCTGTACCTCACCTCTGGCTTGCCTTTATTGACCAGCTGGAGTGAACAATGACGAGGAACAGAGCTCCCACCTCATTCTTGTCTTTATTGGCTGGCTTGAGTGGAGATTCGCAAGAGCAAACGTGCTCGGAGGGAGGAAGTATTCCAGTAAGATGCTGGTAGGGATCTTGACCGTACTTCCGGGATTGTCCTGATAGCCGTGAAATACCTCTCCACTCCTCATAAGCACCTCAGGACATGTTGCCCCCTTGTCGCTACGTCACTATGTGCTAGCGACCGTTTCCGGGGGCCCATTATTGAGTGTGCAAGTCACCCCCTGCTATTTTATCCGTGTATATATTAAACATTGATCAGGCAGGGGTCATAGTTCTTCCATAGTTCTTGGCAACCAGTCCACTTTAACCACCCAAACCCATAGTAAAATTTTTTATTTTTCCTTATCCTGCAATTGTCCTACACCAACCGGGGGTTATCCTTGGGTGCACTTGCATAGTGCATACAGAGATAATCGTCGGTTGGTGTCACATTTCATTAAAATTTCCTAAGGGGCCTCTGCGAGTTGGCTTCGGCCCCTCGTACGCCTTCCAAAGGACCGGGACTCAATGGTCCCGAGATATAAAAAAGAAAATAAATAATAATAATAGTAACAATGACAAAAAGTCATAGTAGGAAGTATTGTCAAGATTAGAATATAAATTATATCTAATAAGTACCTATGTTTCTTCCATCCATAAACTAGCAGTAGGTAATATATGAAATAGATTAAAAGCAAGTAAAGTGAACCTCAATAGAGCTTATTAACGTCAACATATCATCAAATTAGTTTGACTTTCCCCGCCCACAGTTAACATTTAACAAGGCAGTTCGTTAAAATATTGATAAACACTGCCAAGATTGTCTATAAACTGTTCAAGATTTAGATATTAGTACACACGGCTACACATCAAGCTATACATTTCCAGTTTTAGCTAACCTCGCATTGTATAGGTTTTTCGTATAATCAGAAGTCAGCTTATACTGGTTATGTATAGCTTGATGTGTACCAAAACGGATAACTATTCTTGGTACCTGTAGAATAAAATGCTTGTTAATTTTTAGCAGGAAAATGTATTGATGACTTGGATGTCATCTAGCTCGGTAGACACAACTATTGATCCTGTTGGGTTGCGCAGCGTGGAAAACTTCGTCAAGTCTTCTGGCCCGCAATGTTTGAAGACTAAGGTCTTCAACCAGTGCGTCCTGTTCGTTATAAGTATAACATACGGTGCCGAAACGTGGACACTGATTTAACCGGGCACTTGACCGAACCGCACCTGAGGAGCACTTCCACTAACCGAGCGGACTATGCTCAGAGTTTCTTTTAAGGATAAATCAGAAACTAAGTTTTCCGGAAAAGAACCGGAGTTACCGACATAGCTTGCAGAGTAAGCAATCTGAAGTGGCAGTGGGCTGGCCATGTTTGTCGAAGGACCGATGGCCGGTGGAGCTGACAAGACCTGGAGTGGAGACCGCGTATCGGCAAGCGTACTGTGGGACGTCTCCCAGCTCAGTGGACCGACGACCCCAAAACAGTGGCTGGGAAAGACTGGATGCGAAAGGCGGAGGACAGGGTGTTAACCAGCATGGGATAGGCCTATATCCAGCAGTGATCTACGATAGGCTGAGATAATTTAGACTGAAACTGTATTTAGAAAATAGTTATATTAAATTACTAGCAGCGCCCCGCGGTTTCAACCGCATAAGTCTCGATCCCGTAAGAATATCGCATCGGGATAAAAAGTATGCTGTGTCCTTTCCCGGGGCTCAAACTATCTCTATACCAAATTTCATATAAATCGGTTCATTATAATATTATTATCGATTCCACTGATCCTTGACTGTTTAATGCAAACATTAAACAGTCAAGGATTTATTACGCAAGTTTTATTTAGGATTTGCATCCATACCTAATGCCGGATTGAATTAGATTCGAAACAAATGTCGTTCCCACGAAAGCAAATTGCAATGCAAGTCACAGACATTGAAATGTTGCAAAATTTACCGCAACCTTTACCGGAATTTAATAGCAATTAAAGTTGTTCTAACTAAACCTTGAATAAAAAATACAAAACCAGTTTAGCAAATTATGAATAGTTAACAAATTGATACAAATGAATGATTTTATAATAT
The DNA here is from genome assembly GCA_963669345.1 of Gortyna flavago. Taxonomy (NCBI): domain Eukaryota; kingdom Metazoa; phylum Arthropoda; class Insecta; order Lepidoptera; family Noctuidae; genus Gortyna; species Gortyna flavago. Next base: position 6,043,043 of record OY770128.1, on the reverse strand, counting down.
TTAAATGATTATCTCTGACATCATTGAATCAAGTAGTCAGACTAGCACCAAAAATAAATGACAGTCATTAGACCCGTGAAATGCAATTTAGGCAGGGCCCAGGGGAGTGCAGATCGCAAAAAGTCGTCCAAATTTCAAGTTTGGGATGGGCTCCGATGACTCATCAAGACAAACGTTGAAGAAGCTATTTTTAACTCACTGACGCAAGCCGAGTGCGGTAAAAGTTTATCGCTAATTTGGATTAAAAGAATAATAAAAAAATTTTTTATACTTAGCGACAGTGACAAAAATATTCAGTAGGAAGCTTCAGTATGAATAAATAGATGAGACAATATTACCAATGGTGATTATTTTCTTTGACATTTGAATAAACATCTTCACATAGCCTATAATTGCAAATGCCGGCAGTTTGAAAGTTCACGGCACCGACATTTCTTCCTAGCACCGAGGGTACGTTTTGCAACGGTAGTCATCCGCCCACAAAGTCCCATAAAACGACCATTTCTCTAAGGCACCGTTCCGTGAGTAGTGAGTATTTCCAAGGATACCATGAGCGTGACCGCCCCGGTATGACGCTACCGACTCTGCAGGAAGTCTCATTTCGTTTCATTGAAGAGTGAAAAGATTCAATTTTAAAGTATTAGATAAGTACTTGACCGCGATAAAATAAAGAACGTAATACTAACACGATTACACGACATTAAACGTAAACAATACCATATTGTTGAGTTTTATAAATTCGCATATGGTTTGATATAAGCCTGGATGGATGGATGGAGTAGAAGCGTTGCCAATTAACTAAACCTAATACAAGCTTTAAGAAAAACATTCTTGCTGTAACAATTTAGTGGGAACTGTGAAAATATGAATCAAGCTATACAGTTTTACCAGAGTATAATATAGGAATCCTAGAAGAAGGGTATTGTTATTCATGATTTGTTTTAAACATCACTGCATTCGATTTTCGTACTATGTTCGGTAATGGTGACCGTATAATGACTTGCACATAACTAAAACATTTGAAAAAAAAAAAAAAACCGGGGCCCCAATTCTGTGTGGTAGTACCTACTAATTATATTTCCCGCGTAAACTTACGACGTGCAAACCACGTTTCACGGGTTGTCAAGCGTGGTATTTTGACAGTTTAAACCACGCCAATTTCGCGTTTTTTCGCGGTTTCGTTCACTGTGTCATAGAGAATACGTTATTAGCAGATGTCGTGAATAACTAAGGAATTGACGTGGTTTCGAAGTACGGAATAGTGAATTAGCGTCCTGACCCGAAGTGAATGAATCAGCACGTAACTAACCTAGGTCACATACTTATATCCTAAACGTTCAATCAATCAACTCAGCCTATCGCAGTCCACTGCTGGACATAGGCCTCCCCCAAACTGCGCCACAACACCCTGTTCTACGCCTTCCGAATCCAGTGAACTCCAGCCACCTTCTTTAGGTAGCTTCCTTAGTATCCTAATCGTTACTACATTTTATTTACTCCCGAAATCCCCGCCGACAGTTGTCGGGAGCAACCAGTCTATTGTGTCGTGGGCTCATGGTTAAAAATTTCGCAGAATGGCTTAATGTAATGGCTATGATGTCACATAAATCAAACGGAAGGGTTCAGTAATTCGACAGCGCACCGTAATGCATAATTTACTTGCGCAACTTGGACATGGCAATAATGGTACTTTAATAAGGGTCTTCCTAACTCATGGGGTAAGAAGATTCACAAAATCATCATAATAAAAAGCAGGCAATGGTGTCTGTGATACAATTTTTTTATTTGTAAAGGTACCAACGATACACTTTTTCTGTAATGTTCATTTTTTACTTTAATAATTGGTTTTGTGATTGGTTATGTGTTTTTCTAAACCAATATTACAAAGAGTGAAGTTTGTAATGGATGAAGTCAAAAAATACTTAACCAATTTTTTTAATTCTTACACGTACTTAAGTATAAAAAGCTACATTATCAGCGAGTAACATGGGCTAGGCATTTTATTTTTCAAAGAAATCAGAGATCACTACGAAGAGTGTATTTCACGACTTTCACGCGAACGAAGTCGCGGGCAGAAGCTAGTTTTTAAATACAATTGATTTATTCGTATTTTATCAATTTTTTAACTATTCGCTGTTGCTTTTGCAAATATCTGTAAACTTATTATGAAATTACTTAATGAATACGCAAAATGATAACTTTCCCGCCATGCGGTTTGTAGAGGGATTTTCCGCAAACTTCTCTATGAATGGCGTAGAAAAACAATTATTCATGAATTGTTGCGCTTAGCAACATGTTTGAGCGAAGACATTGGAAACAATAAAGACTACGTCGACTACTAAAAAGAACCCGTTGCATAAATAGTGGGTGTTCCTTTTCACCCGAGGCGCATTCACGACCCTTTGTGGAGACATTTCAGCTGAGCCAAGCGAGCCACGCTCAAAGGTACGTTGAAGGCGCTTTAATTATTCCCCACATGTAAGGGTACGGGAAGTACGGAACAAGGAAGGGATCACAGAAGCTTTCCCTTGAGATCCCTCCAGGAAACGTTTGTTTACTAAACGGGTGCAATCGTCGGGATCAGGGCCTTATGTTTTAGATGTTTTCTTAAACTTGGAACTATGAATATTTTACTGCTTGACCCCCTTACTAATAAACGTATTATGTCAAATGAATAGTTACCTACACACCGATTTCTCTCTTTCAGTCATCAGTAATTTGACTTTCGAAAGAAAGAAGAAGACAAAGCGTTGTGTAAATAAACAGACGCTGTTCAACGTTTATTAGTAAGGGGCTAAGTATTTAAATTTCTATTGCATAATGCACACAAACTCAAATATGAACAAAAAAAAAATTAAGCAAAGTAAATAATGTTTCGCTGTAAGTTTAAAAACAAAAAGATTTGGGCTCGTCCGGGATTTGAACCCGGGACCTCTCGCACCCTAAGCGAAAATCATACCCCTAGACCAACGAGCCGCTGAGAAACATGTCGAAATAGCTGTACTGTACTAACAATGCTCCAGAATGATTAAATATAATTAACTGATAACATAATTCAGTAAGATTACACTACCGTACGCGATAATGATAAATAAAGACATTCGTAGTGAACGATGTGAAGTGGGTTCTACCTTGCCGTTAAACAGCGCCATCTATTGGGCAATAGTTTCGTCGAATTTTTCTCCTAAGTAATTAACCTTCGTACGAATAATGACATTATATGATGGTAGATTTTCCTGTTATTGTAAAAAATGACTAGTCCCTATTATGGATTCTATAGATAGACTACTTTATGTACTTTTCTATTTATTTATTTTTCCCGCTAACGTCACGGCTTCATTTAAAAAGAAATTGTTGTTATTACAAGTAATTACTACACTCTAATGATCTAATCGATGCCCATACCTATAATAATAGTGAAAGCTTAATAGAAAGGTATTCCCGTCGGTACTTTGAGTAAGTACACACGGCTACACATCAAGCTATACATTTCCAGTTTTAGCTAACCTTACCTTGTATAGGTTTTTCGTTCAATCAGAAGTCAGCTTATACTGGTTACGTATAGCGTGATGTGTAGCCGTGCGTACCTGTTACCCAAACGAAAAACATTTAACGGCATTTCGCATTGATGTTGATTTGAGTGGCTTTTAATGTACGCATAAAGATATGACAGGTGCTTAAACCGCCAGCAATTCTCGGTTTATAGGGCAGCCTTCGTATTAAGGACATTTCACTATAGACGGCGATATAGAGCGTCTTATCTCGCAATCAGTCGTCACCGTCATCCCGCGTGTCAGTAGGTCGGCGCGTGTCTGGAATAAGGACTTGCTACACAGCCGCACCAAGTCAATCCCTAGGGGATTCGATCCATTACAGCTAACAATTGTTCTATATACCTTGTACCACGTACGGATACTGCGAAATGGCCTATTAAGTAATAACGTGTGCGTAATTGTTAATGCACCTATGTACACAAGGCTACACATCAAGCTATGCATTTCCAGTTTGAGTTGACCTCGCATTGTATTGGTTTCTCGTACAATCAGAAGTCAGCTTATACTGGTTTTGTATAGCTTGATGTGTAGCCGTGTGTACGTCGGTAGCGGTACATGCACGTAATGGAATGGAGCACGATTTAGTTCACGGAGTAGGTACCTACCAGTCTTTGTACTTTAAAACGTTTTTTGTGCCGTTTTTTATCGATAGATTGTTGTGGTAGCTCTAGTAAGTTAAAACATCCGTATTGATATATGACTTGGTAACATAAGTACCTCCGTATAAATAGATGTCACTGTGGTGCTGAAGCTGAGTGTAGGAAGATGAGTGTCAACACAGCTATGAGTTATTTTTATCTGAAGGACGTTTTATTTGCTCACCAAATAATGTATTTATAAAACAACCGAGGTCAACATCAAAGTATGTCCATTTAATTGAAACCTTAGAATTATAATTCAATAGAATTTTCCATTAATATTTCTATAAGCCCCAAAAATGTTAACAAAAGACGGGCTCGTCCGGGATTTGAACCCGGGACCTCTCGCACCCAAAGCGAGAATCATACCCCTAGACCAACGAGCCACATGAGAAAGACAGCGAAATTAGTGATTGCGCCTGGTCTTGTAGAAGCAGCGCATGAGTACGTCATCTACGATAACGGAGCCTCCGGTGAAAGGCCCGAAGACTCGAGCGATGCTCTCAAACACAAGTGCCACAGTATACAAAGCGTAACTAATATTCCAGTTTATTATCAAACGCTTCGGATTGTTTCCAAATGGCAACTGGTAGCCTCGTTATCTAAGCTAGCCTTGACATTCAACTTGGTTGTAGGTCTGTACTCTGTAAGGAGGAAAGTGGTCTTTCCTGTTACGTGTAGGTACTTACCTGCAACATTGTTTCATCTCCTTAGTTTTACATAGTTTCATAACTACCTAAACAAAACATTTAATGTCGTTTAGAAACAATCTTTTGTTTGATAAATAAGTATTGAATTCTTGTGAGCCAGCAGGCATTTTTAATCCGCTGTTTTTTTTCAGAAAAAATAAAACATTTAGGGCTTGTACACAAAACTGCGAATTCATATTGCAATTTTCTGCGTTGCGAATTCGCATCGCGTCGCATCGCAGTTTTATGTACAAGCCCTTAGCGAGTAGAAAAACAGTCGGTAGATAAGAAGTTAAGAACTGAATATTCATAGCTATTTATTTGTCATGCGACTTGCTAAGAACACAGCTATGAGTTCTAAGTGAGTACCTACATATCGCAAGCAAAACAAGCAAGACGCCAAGGGCAAGTAAATAAGTAGGATAATTTTTTTGTTATTTTTATCACATAATAATCTTGAATAGTTAGCTACATAACAATAACAGATAATCAAAATTTCAGCACAGCTAGGGTTACCATCCGTCCGCATTTATCCGCACATTTTCGGCTTTTTGGCCCCCTTTGCAGACTTTGTCCAGTTTTGTTATGACTTTTCGACATAAGGAATTACCTATAGGAAAATAAAAAAGTTAAATGACGGACACATGACATTTCACTTTTTTATTTTCCCTATTGCAAAAAAAGATTTTTTTTTTTTAAGTAGTGGTAAGGTAACCTTAAGCACAGCAGTAAAATTATATTTTTATTTGTTTACCTGCTCGTATAGTTTTAGTAGGTCAGGGCAAGGACAGCTTGATCTTACCTCTGAGTTCTGACATCAGAAATCGTGTAATATTAGCGACGCGGTTAGGTATCAATGCAGCAAATAGTTCTATTAATTCCTGAATGCCACCTTGAGACAGACATAACTATTTATTTAATACCTGTAGCTAAAGACCGGCACCTACTTAATAAGAGAACCGTGTCGTATTTACTTTACTTAAAGGAATGGTACGTACACACGACGACATATCAAGCTATACATTTCCAGTTTTAGCTGACCTTGCAGTGTATAGGCTTTTCGTACTTACAATGAGAAGTCAGCTTATACTGGAAATGTAGAACTTGATTATGTATGTCGTCGTGCGTATACACTGTCGTAAAACGTGGACCTAATGAGGAACAGTAAAGTCTGCCTGTTAACTCGTAAATAGTGCGGTCATTAACCTGCGTCCTAACTCGCTGGTCATACCTAGTATTTAGGCGTAATAACTTCTTAGGATCTTTCTATGGCAACTAAACAAAATTTGTATAGCCCGTAATTCTCATAAGGTTAGAATTTAAAAACGGATTCGATGTAATATTTTTTTTGCGTTCTCTTTTTTTGGGACTTGCCTTTTTTATGCCATGGAGTGGGAAACAAGCTGATGGCCCACCTGATGGTAAGTCGTGCAGCCTAGCCCGCCACAACACTATTCCCAACCACTGCAACTTGTGAAAGCCGTAATCAACAAGTGACGACCACCAGAAACCGCCGGAGAAATAATACAACTAACTTGATGAAACTCGCAACGAAAAGAACATTGGAGGAGCAAGAAAACCATAATTTTCCACATAAAACGGGAGACATAAAAGAGTAACCAACCGAGAGAGATCAATAGACACAAAGGAACATTTACAACTAAGATTCTGGGATAACCCCGATTGAGCCATTATGTCCGGTCCGGTTTATCTATGAGAAGGATAACAAAATTAATAAGTAAGTACTTAGTTTAAAAAAGTAACTACGGATAAAAGCCGATATGCTTGTTAAGCCTCTAGGCTAGGAATCCCACTTATTTGAGGTTGAGACAGAATTACGACTGGATTGAAGCCATAACGAGCTATTATTAAATTACAGATCTTCCCAGTCACCAGTCACCAGTTCACAAGATAGAAGAGGGATGTATACCTACTGCGATGTGACTAGGTACTGTCATATCATACCTCTTGGCTGAGATCATGCTAGTCACGAGTTTGAATTTGAACAATATTGTCAGCTGACAACATTATTTCTATTACCATTATTCAGATTTCGATGACATTGGTACACTGATCGACCATGTCCTGGGTTAGGACATAGGACTTTTTATCCCGGTAGGTAATACGTTCCCGTGAAAAAACTTCCAACTTCCACGCGGATGAAGCAGCGGTCAAAAGCTTGTAATAAAATAAGTAATTCGTTTCGATATAAGACAAGAAAGTTATCATGAATGTTTTATGTTGATTTCCAATTCGTGCTACCACAGAATCTTCTCAAAGCCTCAAAATAGACAGCATCACGTTTCAGAATAGCTTGTCGTTATTTTTTTTTATTTTTCTTTTTAGGGTTCCGTACCTAAAAAGAAAAAACAGGACCCTTATAGGATCACTTTGTTGTCCGTCTGTCTATCTGTCTGTCAATACCCTTTATCTAGGCAACACGTGGAGATTTCGAGTTGAAATTAAAACCATATAAGTACTCAGGTCTACAGTCCCTTGAAGCTGTGAAAAAATCAAAATTCTAAGTTAACGATAAACAAAGATACGGCCGTTTATGTCGCAAAAAACGTCTATTTCGACATTCTAAAGGGAATCAAAATTTTTAGGGTACTTCCCGTTGACCTAGATTGTAGAATCATGAAATTTGGCAAGAAGCAAGGTCATGTAATTTACGGTTTTCGGATTTTTTCCTTTACTTGTGCGTAAAGGAAAAGATCCGAAAACCGTAAATTAGTATTTAGGATTAAAACAGAAAAAAAAATCACGTGATAAACTATTTACATGCCTATAAATTTGTACGGAACCCTCGGTGCGCCAGTCCGACTCGCACTTCCTCCGTTTTTTTTATAAATATACATAATATGGCAGGGACATCGAAGCGCGACAGTAGGTAACCAGCATGACCTCCTCGCGTAGAAATTTTTCGTAGGTTATTATAAAAAAAAAAAAATGCTGTTCCATTATACATTTTGGCCGCGTAGGTATTGTACTTTTGTATCAATTTGTATTTTGATAACCGTTGAAAATTTCAACGCAGGTGTTCAGAATCATAATTATGATAAAACCATGGTAGGTACTTATAACAGGTTGCGCGTTGATGTCCCTGCTAGCCCCAGTTTAAGATGATTACGTCACACAATGTACATAAAGAAGACCAAATCAAGACAATATGGCACATGTATCATCTTGAGGTTGTTGCGCCACTTCTTCTCCCCAGCGAAAGCACTAGAAAGTGGTGAAGGGCGGGCGTTTTGGGGGACTGTCTTTTGTAATTTTGACGTTCGAAAAGTGCTGATTCTCAGCCTAGTTTGAATAAATGACTTTTGATTTTGATTTTGATCAACGTTTGAGAGATCCACTAAAAGAAGGAACTACTATTGCCCAATTTAGTTTGTGAATACTGCTTCATACATGGCGAATACAATTGATACTTCCCAATTATTTGAGATAGGTAAGTAACAGTGAGTGCAAATAGTCACGAAATCATGGCAGTAAGAAAACTTAATCTCACGGTTAATACCTAATTATTTACATAAAATTGCGCCGTTACTAACAGCCTAGTGAACTCCTAGACCTAGGCTGCAATTCTTAGATGATTTACAATCATATTCGTGGTACACTGTTTTATCCCTATCAATCGACCAAACTAATTTTAACCTATTTTGTTACCACTTGTTGGAATAGCGACATCTAGGATTTATGTATTGAACAATAACGAAACTTAGACAACTACGTCACCACTTGCTTCCACTACTGGATAAGAGATGGCGCTCTAAAATTTTTGTTACAACCCCACCTTATGAAATTCACAATCAGAATTAAATAAATATTACTAAAATGTATACCTACAAATTTCGTTAGTATCAAAAAATGGTAAAAATACTTCTAGTAGTCATCAATTCAAGACGTAAACACATCTGAATTTAATTATTTTTCTGTGATTAATTTCGCTATTCGATATTAGATGGCGTTGTTAAAAGACTTGCCAAAACTTACCCATAACTCCCAGTTGCTGCGGCGATAGCGGCGCGGCATCTCCAGCTCCTGAGCCGATTGAGCCCGACGCCAGGGACAGCCGCTCACTAAAGCCCAGAGGACTGCTGCGACCACCACTACTTGCAACTGAACCCATTCCTAAACAGAGAATTGTTTGTTTTAATTACTAATTTAAAAATGACTGTTTTTTAGATAGGAACAACTTAAAAAAAAAACTGTACAATGTTGAGGATGCTGGAGTTATATTTGTAAGCATACTGAGAGTATTCACACATCAAAAGTAATATTAAAGAAATGCTTGTGTGACCATTTGCAATAATTCTCAACGAATTGCCAAAAGTAGGCAGTTGAAAGAGACTTGTAGATGGACACTTTTGCCCATAAGTGGGGCTACATAAAAGTATATATTAATTTAAAAAATGATTTAAGTATCACCTCCATTAGGGCTCCTCATTCGGGAAATTCTCTTATTAATAGCCCTTTGAATCCGGGGATTAATGATGGGTTTAGCTCGCCGCCTTGCTAAGTACCTTGACAGCACTCCAACAACTACTGCACTTGTACCCACAACTCCTAAACTCCATAACACCACCTGGAAATGTATTACTTGCAAATTAGGTCATTGAATCAAGAAAAAATAGTACTATGAGATATTTTTTGCTTTAATACTCATTCATATTAAACTACACAGACAAATGTTTTAACAACCTATCTGAATATGTAGTTTCAATGCAATCACGAATGACTTAAGACACCACTAAAATTTGTTTGAATTTGTTTTACTTCTGTGTAGTTTCTCTAGGAAAAAATCAAATTGAATTATTGTTCTTCCTTAATCGACGTTTCATCAACAGAATTAGAATTTTGATGGATAGCAGATCATTAATTATACAATAATACAATTGGGTAATAAAAATTGTAAAGCAAAATACTGACCTTCTGTGAAGTTGTTAACTGCACTTCATTAAAAGATATTGCTCGATGCCAATGTTTTAATTTATCAATTAACGGGCTAGCTTGTATTAATAGCTGCATTATTCAATATTTAATTAAATATACACTGTGTAAAATGTCTCTAATATCCTAATATTTACAATGCTGATATAATCAGCTCTTTTAGGTTATCTGTCAAAACACCACTAAAGTCTTAATTTTTTTTGTAACACTTTACATTAACATAATTTGTATTCTATACGAAGTTAACTATTCTATTCAAATCCCTCGAATCAAATAAACAATCACAATATGCAATAACATCTAATAGACTAAAGACAATTTTAAATATTCGCGCTTTCTTCAGTCGTATCATTTGACAAGTAAATAAATAATGTCAAAATCAAGGAGTAGGATGACATTTTGGTAAATATTAAACGCATTGGGATCGAGATAGAAGATGTTTCACGATTAAAAAAGTATGGAATTTACTATCACTAATGAAAAAGAAAATGAAATAAAAATTGGGTTGGCGGGCACGTGCACCATGTCCGACGTGACAATGTTGATAAAGTTTGCAAAAATATTTGTATGCATTGTTGGCTTTGTTTGAGCATCATAAATGATACTAAACCCATAAAAAATCAAATCACATCAAGCTATGCATTTCCAGTTTGAGTTGACCTCGCACTGTATCGGGTTTTTCGGTCAGAAGTCAGCTTATACTGGTTATGTATAGCTTGATGGGTAGCCGTGTGTACCTCGATCTGATAACGCATCTGCAACGATTATTCATACTCAAAATGAGGTTATCGATATATCCCTATGCCGCTATGGGATAAGGTCCTAGGCTCGACGAAGATGCATGCATAAAATCCACACTAATATTATAATATATTATTATTTATTTTTTTAAAGTAACTCTGTCTGTCTGTCTGTCTGTATGTTACATTTTTAAACCACTGAACGGATTTCGATAAAATTTGGCAGAGAGATAGATTGCATCCCGGGGAAGGACATAGGATAGTTTTTATCGACATAACTCGCGGGCGAAGCCACGGGCGGAAGCTAGTACAAAATAATTTATCAGCGGTACCTTAAGACGTCAATTTATTTTGACATTACTAACACTAACCCAGAGTTCACATCGGTGGGTTAAAAGTTTAACCCTAGCTCTACCCTCTATCTCTTGGTGGAGCAAGATGAATTATTTGATTAACCCTGAGTTAGCTGTTTAGTTAACCGCCTAGCCTTTTAACTAAACGGTGGCCGTTCAACTAACGGCCTGAATGATATTCAATTATCGTTTAGGAACTCGTGAGTTATTTAAAATTGGCAACCATAGCATGCTAGTGGGCATTGGGATAACCTATGAACGTGCAAGTGGTCGTTCGTGGTAATAATCTATACTAATAATAAAGCGGAAGAGTTTCTTTGTTTGTAAATTTTAACGCGCTAATCTCTGGAACTACCAGTCGGAATTGAAAAAATATTTTTGCATTTGATAGCCCAGTGCTCGAGGACGGTTAATAGGCTATTTAACATTACGCTTGGACCCATAAGGGCCGAGCACAAAAGAAAAAATGTCAGAAAGAACGCTAAGCGAAAACGAAGTGATAGTGCGGACATGCAATGCGATACGACGGCGATGTGGAAAGAAACCAATGATATATTAAGTTACACTTATAATATCATTGAAAGAAACATAAAAAATCACGCGGACGAGAAGATAGGCTCCGTTGCACAGGTGTTGGTTGCAAAAGTACGAGGACCCATGTATTTGCCAAAGATGTTAAAAGACAAAAACTGTGTTAAAAAGATCTCTGAAAGAATTTGGAAAGCTGATAATATTTCGTCGAGACTATGTGCTATTGTGCTAAAATTCGCATACAGATGATGCTCCCAAGAAAACTAAGTCTGTTTTTATTGCGTACAGGCACTTGTGGTGTGGCATTGCGTAAATTATAGTAAAAGTGTGTTTGTTTATATTCATATTAGATCAGTGCTAGAATTAACATCTCTGAATTTTTGCAGTCTTTTCCCCTAAAGCTGCTTTTTTACCAGTGGTAGCTGGTAGACGCTTCCCTTTTCCTTAGCTCGTCTTAATAGTGCTACACTCCAAGTCTTACACTTATATAATATCTAGTTTTCGTTTTATTTGTGATCGAAATAAAAGTAAACATCATATACAAAACAATGGCGGCTTGTAGACTTTGAGTAGTGCTGCCATCTATGACGAGCTTTCAGTTTTTAACCCCATATATGTTTCGTTGATTGAACTGCAATGTTCCCAATTTAAAAAATATTGTAAGTTAATTAACTGCCTGAGTCGCAAATGGGACTCAGGTCCGACCGAGACCGAGGACGTGCCTGAGCAAGTCAAATAATTGAACGCGCCGTTACTTGCTCAAGAACATCGTTCTGTCCAATGTAATGTCAAGTCTTATTATTGTTTTTAAACTTGGCACGTACGAAATTCTACACGGAGAAGACGAGGCGGTATGGTCGAAAAACACTGATCTGTATTACACCTTGTTTAATAGAGATCTTTGGGCGAATAAAAAAAAAGTAATGTCAATTCAATCAGAGAATCACAGAACTTATTACTCCGAGAGATCAGAATTCAATGCAATATTCCCACTGACCTCTATTAAACAAGTGTATGTATAATAGAGGTCAGTGAATATTCGTATTTTAGGCTACGAATAAGTAATTACTTAGGGCGCATTCGACCAAACTTTTATACCTAGAATAAGTCATAACCTGAGAATAATTATTGAATATTTGACAGTTAGTCCATACTAGAACTGTCAGCCGTCAATTTTATTCCAAGAATAAAAGTTATCTGACTTTGGTAAAATCAGCCCTTATAAGAATAAGTAGTCGTAACGTACACACGGCTACACATCAAGCCATTAATAACCAGTATAAGCTGACTTCTGATTGTAAGAAAAACCTACACAATGCGAGGTCAGCTAAAACTGGAAATGCTAGCTTGATGTGTAGCCGTGTGTAGTACGAAGAAAAACAAAAGGAAACGAAAGATGCGGGTTCATAAAATGAACTTAAAAAGGCCTATTTTCGGAGAATTTCGTACATTATATTTTGATTTAATAGAAGATGAAAAAAGTTTTTTGGATATATTCATAAATCTCGAACCAAATTCTTTGAATTTCACTATATCCTCGAATCGCACCTAACTAAGCAAGATAAAAATTTCAGAAAGGCGATTGGAATTTGGAACAAAGGAAAGGCTTTTATTGTGTTTAAGGTAAGTATTTTTAATCAATACTAAATACAGTGGTCTCGAACGTCATAGAGCAAGATCGGTAGAGTTGCCAGCTAAAATCGGTATATTTGTACCCAAAATCGGTATTTGACAAAAAACAAACAGTATTCAATCAAATTCGTTTATTTATTGAAAACCACTTGAAAACAAAAACTTACAGACTAATTTATATACAATCACTTACAGACTAATTTATATAATCATTTTTTATACCAATATTCTTTGGCCATAGCCGCGGTCATCTTCGAGTTGATTTCAAAGTCATAACAGTTAGCTGTATTAAAGAGTCGTTTTGCGTGTAATAGACCAGTGATTGATTCAATAGACAGCCTATTTCGCTGTTTTGTTTTCAAAAGATTAATATGTGAAAATATGCGTTCAACGTTAGCGGATGAATGGGGAAGTGATAAAATATTAAAGATGAAATTAGATAACAAAGGAAACATTTGAGTTTCATCGCCACGCTTTAGTAAACTTACTTCATCCCAAAAATGGTTCTACATCATCAGGAAGTGTTTTGATTTGTTCACAATTTCTTAAAATGCGCCACTCTGTATCAATTTCCTGGAAATCATTGCTCTGAACAATATTGGGAAAAAGCCTACTCATAGGAACTATCAAAGAGGTATTGCCAATTTTAACATTTTTTGGGTCAATTACACTTACAGGTAAATTCCCTAGCGGGAAGCCCCTTATAACATCGAGTTGTAAGACAACAAGTTGTAGGAACAAGGGTATTCCCCAAAATATATGGAACATTCTGCACTAGGCCCATACTTACTATTGAGGGCTTCCCCGTCCGTAACATTAAATTAAACATAAATGAAAAGGGTTGCCAACTGAAAAGTGTAAAATCGGTAGAGAAATCGGGAGAATTTCCATGTATATCCAGAAATCGTAGAAAATTCGTTATATTTCGGTATTTCGGTAGCACAGAGCCCATATCGGTATAAATACCGATAAATCGGTAGGTTCGAGAACACTGATAAATAAGAAAAAGTAATTTATCAGCGTGCAGCGTCGCAAACACGTCTTGAAGCGATCGGGATCCGATTCGGATCCCGATCGCTTCGAGTGAAGTGAGTGTGCAGCGAACGGGCCATTTGGATCATCCGAATGGCGCGTTCACTGCGGATGACGTCATCCGCAGAAATACCGATCCCTGGCGCAGTTATGCCGATCCAGTGCATGCTGTTCCATAAAAATCAATACAAAGCAACGAGTCCTTTCGCTCCGTACGGTCCGATTCCATCCGGTCTCAGTGGACGCTTAGCTTTATTCGTATTTTTATATATTATTCGATTTTAGGCCCATGGAATAATACATGGGCATATTGCTTGTCTCATTGTCTGTGTCTAACTATGTTGATCTATGGTCTAACTGTCAGTGTCAATGTCAACTCAACAAGCAAGCAAAGCAATTACTGACAAACAAATTCTGTCATCAAATTCAATCAAATAATTCCTATTTCTCAATGTTTTCAATTTCCATTAAAAGTATTTTGCCGATATATTTTTTAATTAAAGTAATGTGATGAAAGTACAGTAATTATCTCACCTAATTAAAAAAAAATGGATGTGATACATCAATCTTTGAGTCAGCAAACTTTGCAAAGCACTATTGAAGATCTTCCAGATGAAGTCTTGGAATTTATTTTAGGGTTTCTGCCACCGTATAAAGATTTACAGAATTGTATGATAGTTTGTAAACGATGGTATAATTGCTCTCAAAGTAAGTTGAATTTTTCGTTTATCGTGGATGCATTACGAATGTGTGACTTTTAAATTATACGTTATTTTGTGTTTCAGATGTCTTACACAAAACATCAATAAAATTGATAAAAGCCGTTGGTGAGTTTAATATATTATGGAAAAATATAGCTCCAACTGATATGATGCCCACTATAACTAAAAGATTTTCACATGCTGCATGTGTTCTTGAGAACAACATGTACATATTTGGCGGGTGTACCACTAATGCGACTTCGTTCAATGATCTCTGGAGGTTTGATTTATCCATTAGACAGTGGGTAAGACCCCTTGCTACTGGCACATATCCCGTTCCAAAAGCATATACATCAATGGTTCATTATAAAGACTGTTTAATAGTTTTTGGTGGCTGGACATATCCTTCACTTTCTCAATATTATCAAAATGTTACTATGTTTAATGAAATACACTTTTACTGTGTGAATACAAATAAATGGATCTTAATAAATGCAACAAATTGCCCCCCTCCTATGGCAGGACATTCAGCTTGCATGATTGGAGATGAAATGGTTGTGTTTGGAGGACTAGTAATGTCAGCTGCTCAAAATTATCAAATACAATGTTCTAATGATGTGTGGGTACTAGATGTACCTACACTTACTTGGAGGAAACAAGCAACCACCAAGCCAAGACCATCGCCTAGATATGCACAATCTCTTATCTGTCTGGACTCTGACAGATTGATGCTTCTAGGAGGAGTTCAAACATTACATAACCGCTTTGTGTATAGTGACTGCTGGGTACTGACAATGAAAGGTCCTATGTGGACATGGAAAGAACTGGCAGTCAAAAATAAAGAGTGGGCTTCTGCTAATATATGGTGCAATCCTGCTTGTAGGGTTGGAGATAAGGTTGTGAGTTTAAGTAGAAGTAGAAATGGTTGGAATAGTGCAAAACCATTAGTTACATCAGCTGTCAGGCTATCTGCACTAAGTAGACCTGAGGGTGCACCAGTGTCAGTTAGAGTAGAGCAAAGTTTACAAAGGCCTCTGGATAGAGATCAGAACATTAATGGTAGGAGAGGAGTACTACCTAGGCGACCAATGAATCCTCCAAGACAAGAACAACTGAACCCTAATGATGAGCCAGTTGCTGGCCCAAGTAATGAACAGGAGAGGCCTCAAAATCAAGTGGGGACTGAAAATAATCCAGATCAGAATGGACTTCTTGCTGGAACCAGTTCAGATGGAAAACAAAGCAATGGACTAGATGCTGGCAAAAAAGACCTGGCAATGAGAAGGAATAAAAATAAGGTAAGTCACAGTAAAACATGCAACAAACTATTATAATACTAGCTTCCGTCCGCGGCTTCGCCCGCGAGGTATGTCGATAAAAACTATCCTATGTCCTTCCCCAGGATGCAATCTATCTTTCTGCCAAATTTTATCGAAATCCATTCAGTGGTTTAGGCGTGAAAAGGTAACATACAGACAGACAGATAGAGTTACTTTCGAATTTATAATATTAGTATAGATTTACAACATTCAATTTGTGTGTAAGAAAGACTCAATTTAAAATTCTGTTTTGTAATATTCTTTTCCAGAATAAGGGGATGAAAATAGTAAGACAGTTGCAAGAAGCTAATAAGTACAGGATGGCTGCATTTGCTTGTGATACACCCCAGAATAATTCATCTCCTGAAAATGATCTCATTAATCAAAGACGGATAGCTCACTTAGAAAATAGAAGAGAACAAATGCCTTCTCCACCAAACCCTCAGCCGAGGCAACCTGCAGTAAAGAAAGTTAAACGAAATACTTTGACTATGCATGTTTTGGATATTTCTACTGTTGTTGATGGAAATTCACTAAATTATGTGGCATGGCTCTGTCCTCGTTTGGGAGAAACGACTGGGGCACCAGAGGAGTTAGTAATGTATTCATTAGTCAAAGGGAATGGGGAGCTCATTATGTTTGGTGGTGTTCACAACGATATCAGTATTTTAAATTACTCTGAACATCAAAATAAGTACTCAAATTCATTGCATTTTATAACGCCACCCAGAGATACCATTTAAACTTCTGATGTATAATTTAAACTATTGCTTTGTCTTTCCTTCTTTAATTATTGTATATTTTATTAGGTAATATTCTAGTTATGTATGCCTGCTGACTCTCTGACAAATAATGACTTCTTATTTAGTTTGAAAAATTGTTCAGTTATATTAATATGAGTATTTTTGTTGTTATCATGTTATAGTTGCAAAGTAAAAATATTTGCTTTATAAAACTATCAATGTCTCACATCCACAGTCCAGTTCAATGTGTACCTAATAGAACTGCAATCTTATAATTATGTTTTAAATAATGAATGAAAATGGTGTTCTGTGATTTCTGTTGTAAATATGGCTTATTGTATAATGTAACTAAGCTTATGATTAAAAGTTGATTTATTACTAAAAATATATTTAATTCAATTATTTCTCATAACAAAGATATTTTTAGGATCAGTCAGTGTCTTTAACAAGTCCTCCAAATACAGCAGCTGGAATTTCTTTTTTCTGAACGGGAGCAACTTCTTCGTCTTCACTGTTCTCTGAATCCTCATCAATGTCAATTTCATCAGGATTCACCACTTTATCAGCTTCCTTAAGACCTTGTGTTTCACCCCGTACAAATGAAATATTACCTTTACTTTGAACTGCCATTTCAGCAGCTTTGGCTTCCAACATTCTCATACCATCCTTCATACCTGGTGCAAGATCTGAAACAGTACCAGCTGCTTGTGCAGCTGAGCTCAACATTTGAGCAGACATCATATTGACTTGTGTGTTGTATGTAGCTTGAACACTGCGTTTAATTCTAAGCATTTCTCTCATTGTATCTTCATTACCATGTCTTACTTCAAACTCTTTCCATGTGTTCCAAAACTCGGCTGTAATTCTGGGATCACACATTTGACTACAATGCGCGTATATTGCCCGAGCCCTGTCAATTTCGCCAAGTCGTGTTTCCATTTCAGAAAAGCGTACACACATCTCCCTCGCTTTTTCATCAGGAAGAGTTTCAATGGCTTTTTCATATATTTGACGTGTTTTTGGCACGCCATATATTTCAGCAGCTTTTTTAATGTAAATATTAAACATTTCAAACATTTCTTCGGTGAGAACAGCAGTTGTCGCTCGTTCATAGACAGCCATAGCATGCCTTGCCAAACCATGCTCTTCCTCTAATTTTGCATATAGTAAAAATATAGATTTTGCAAATTCTGGTGGGCAATGTTCAAGACACTGTTCAAATAAATCTCTAGCTCTCTCTAACTTCGACCCTCCATACCTTTTTAAAAACTTGGTAAGGTAAGTATTCCAAATATCATATACATTGGGCCATTTAAATAATGCAATACCCTTTTCATATGCTCTAAAAGCTTCTTCAAAGTAATTGTGTTCCTCTAAAAAAAGGCCATAGTTTATGATGATTTGTGGAGTAGCAATTTTTAAGTCTATAATATGATCATAAACAGCCTTACATGATTTATAAGTACCAAAACTTTCTTCCAAATCAGCATACATAGACCATACTTTCAAAGACTTATACAACCGCATCTGTACTGTTTCAGTATCATCATGATACGCAACTTTTCGGCTGGGTAAAACAGTGGCTCTTTGCATTAACTTCAGGGCTTCTTCATAGTTTTCATGTCGTATTTCCATTTCTGCCCATTCACACCACACTGAAGCTAAATCATCAACTTTAGCATAGTTTACTTGTGTTGCTTTTTCAAAAATAAGTCTTGCATCTTCTATTTGTTCATTTTTTTCATAAAATTTTGCAAATCCAACCCACAAAGTATATAGTTTGCCTACAGCAAGCTTAGGATCTACTGTTTGAACAGCCTCAGTGTAGGTATCAATAATCTCATGAGGTTTATCTTCATAAAGTTTAACTCTTTTATGCCATTCAGCAACATTGTGAGGGTTTTGTCTCAGAAGTACAGAGTTAAGCAACAATAATCTTCTTTCCATGAGGTATTCAAACCTAGCAAGTCTCAGCTCTAAATCAATATCATCATCTTCAGTGGGGCTAGGCTTTTTAGCGACTTCTTCCATTTTCTTGCTTAAGCTAAGTTCCTCAAATTGAGCATATGCATCAAATACTTGAGTGAAGTCCCTTACTGTGGTTACTGTTTGTATAGCTTCTTCATAAATGTCTCGAGCTCTTTCGAATAAACCACTTCTTACATAGTAATCAGCAAGAGAATTCCATAAATGTCCCAGCTGGTCTGTGTAGCGCCTTAGTCCACCCCTAATAATAGCATCCACATTTAGAGTATGGATCTGATCTGGGTTCTTAGATATTAATTCACAAAGCTCATTCCAAAGCTGATGGTTTGATTTGCCATGTTTTGATTGAAAATTTTCATTATTTACTATTTGAGCCAACTTAACTGCAGCTTCATCTAATTTATTTATGGAAATTAAATAATCAATATATTCTTCTGTATCTTCTGGACATAGTTTAAGGTATCTTCTAAATACCCTAACTGCTGTCTCAGAAATATTGTGTTTCTTCAGAAAGTTTAAGTAAAGGGGCCATATTCTGTGATGTTGTGTTATTGGCAAAGCCCTCAAAGCACTGTCAAAGGCTTTTCTTGTTCCTGTTATCTTACATTGATCAGTTAGAAAAGTGCAGTAATCCATCCATATTCTAGGCATTTTATGCATAAACACCAAAGATCTTTCAAAACAATTGTTAACATCTTCAAAACAAAGGTCAGTGATGCATTTGCCTCGAATTTGATTCCTTCTTAATTTAAGATAGTTATACCACAGTTTAAATGATCCAGGCAACTCTTTTAGAGCTCTCTCATAGATCATATTTATCTCATGTTTAGGTGCAGCTTTTTTATGTTCAATGTATCGTAACCAGTGTTTAACTGAGAAAGGATTTCTCAATATCTCCTCCTCATATGGTAAATCTTCTTCACTCTGAAAAAAAAAATCGGATTTATTTAGGTTCATATTTAATTAACAATCTATTGTTAAGTCTTTACTTTATAAATGTGAAAAGAATGTCGTATGGAATAAAATTCGGAATTCTATTCGCATAATGTTTGTGTACAGAAAATACATTTGTAGTGTCTTCATTAAGCCTAATAAGATAGAGAGACACCATGTTATGGAGCACTAGGTCGGCGAGACCCATTTTCAGCCCTATGCGTCATGCATAGGGCTGAAAATTGGTCTCGCCGTCCTACCCACTAGAGCAGAACTATAATTGAATCTGTTGAATAGGTATCTGTTTAGCTGTTAAATTGTGTTAGCATTCCTTTGCTTTGGAAAAAGACAATACCCCATTTTTTATAATTTCTACATCAGATTAGAAGGAAGTTGTACTCTTGAAGCAACAATTTGTGCCTCATTATTCGAAAGGCGAAATTTTAAAAGGACGATTAGTTTGTTTACTTACAAAAAATATGTCGATTTCTTTACCGTCAAGTATAGGCATTTTGTATTGTAAGGCTATTTCGATGTGACTGCCTAACTTCTATATTATTTCAGATATAAAAACGTTGACGACTGAAATGCAATCAATTTACTAAAACGATATCGTTTTTCTAGGTTTGTAGGTTATCCGATGACACTGACGGACGCTGGCCGTTGCTGGCGTCGCTCGACAACCACAGATTACTGATATGTAGCAAGCTATCGACAACTTGACAATTATTACCACAGATTATTACTGACAGACAGATATTATTTTGTTTATCTCAGTCCACCACAGACTCTGTCAACCAATTTTTGTTCGCCGAGCACAAAAGATTTTCCATATTAGTTTTTTATACTATTCTGGGGCATTTCATTTTCAAGTGGCTGCACTCATGTAAAAACGATGAAGATGATATCGGCAACGGATTTTTGGAAACCCAAGTGTATTGTATTCATATATTTTATCCAGAGAAACTTATTATGAGTTCTGAGGAAGTTATTCCTTCAACCTGACAAGCAACCGGGCTATAACAATCAATTTTTATTTATTTATTAACCTTTATTGACAACTTTTTAAATACAATTTATGCTACATTCTTTATTAGGTTGTCGGCGTGTTCTGCGACACAAAGGCCTCCTCCAGCTTTTTCCAGTCTTCTCTTATTTTAGCCATTCTTTGCCATAATGGGCCCGCAATTTTTTTAATGTCATCAGACCAACGTTTTCTTTGTCTTCTTTGTTATGTCCTTTGTCCATTTGTTTTTGTTTTCTCTGACTATGTGGCCTACTATTCTAGTACGTTGCGTATAAAATTCATCTATCTATGAACAATAGAAATGTATGTACAGAGGCCAGCACATCAAGTTACCCCAATCTGTCAAATTTTCCCCAATTGAATAAGAACCTTATTCCTTTGTGATAAAGTTGAAAATCTATCAAAGAAATTTGACAGATTGGGGTAACTTGATGTGCTGGCCTCTGTACATTTCTATTGTTCATAGATTGACGAATTTTCTACGCAACGAATAAAATTCGTAGTCCACGCTTAGCCTTATGTCCATGCTCCTCACTCATGCGTTGAACTCACAGAATACATTTTTTATACAGGGTGAAATTGAAAACATGCGACGAATCGAAATGGGAGATTGTACTCATCATTATGAACAAGTTTTACTATGGGACCAACGCTGAAATCGCAAAAAAAAATCTGCTGTTTCCTACATTTATGTTCGCATAAACTCGTCGAAATGTAGGGAACAGCTCTTTTTTTTCGCGATTTCAGGTTTGGTCCCATAGTAAAAGTTGTTCATAATTTCCATAGATATGAAACTACTCTGTGTTCATAATGATGAATACAATCTCCCATTTCGTGAACTCACAGACCTGTATTATAATACATACTTGTATAGTATAGGTCAGTGGTTGAACCTATTAAAATTTTTCCTCGGGTTGAACTGTTATAAATAAAACAGTTTTTTTTTTTTTACAACTTTCATTGGTTGAAAAGAAAAAGGTCAAAGACCGTTTCGAATTCGATTGCTTAGACATTTTACATGCTCTGTGATCTCAATGATCTCAATCATAAAGTAAGAAAGCCATTCTTTGTCTAAGATCTCAATGGAGCAAAATGCTAAAAAAGCCTTGTTTATGATTCCGATGCCATAAACAAACAACAATGGCGACGGTAACAGCGCCGGTGGAAATGTGTGTTTTTAGTCGCTTTTAGTTGTGCGAGACCAATGTTTTTCCTCTATAATGTCAAAACAAGGAAAAAGAAAAATTACTGTCGAATTACCGAAGTCAAAAGATCTAGCTAATAGGCCTAGTGTTTTTGAGCGCCTTGGTACCAAGAAATCCAGCGCTAAAAAAACAACTGAACATTGTAGACAGTGGGCACAAAACGGGAGTTGCGCTTACGGTAAAAGTTGTAAATTTGCATCAACCCATACATTAATAAGTCCATCGAAACAACGCGCAGCAAACAAAGATAGTGAACATAAACGTGCTGTGAAAGATGACCCTAAAAGTAGACTGCATTCGGCCGTGGTCGTGCGCTCAGGACGTAGTCCAGATGGTGAAATCGACAACTGGGATCAAAATGACCTAGAGTACGCAGACACAGACGTCCTTGAAAAAAGGCGACAACAACTGCAACGTGAATTAGAGTTGCAGTTGAAAATGGACTCTAGCAAAGATATGCGCAAGGACAAAAAGAAAACTATGTCAAGCACGTCTTCATCACGAAGTTCTAGTTCTTCAAGCGTCTCTTCTTCTTCATCAGATAATAGCTCATCATCTTCATCATCTGGCAGGTATGGAAAGTTCAGAATCTTTAATAATTGATATTTATATCGTAACTGTAATTATATGGTAATTAGAAAATCTATTTTATTTAAATCATTTCACTTCACTTAACTTTTATGCTATACATAACCTTATTACATTTCAGCCCATCTCAAAATTTATCTTTATTTCAGAGAAGCAAGACGAAAAGGAAAGAAAGGAAAGCTCAAAAGAAATTCCAGTTCATCATCAGATGGAGATGCACCATCTAAAAAGAAATTTATGAAAAGTGAGACTTTGAAAAGGGATAAAAGCGAACCTAAGAAAACAGTTGCTAAAAAAGATGACAGGCTTTTAAAAAAACAAGATGCCACTAAAAAGAAAACTGTTACTAAAACTACTATTGGAAAAAAATCATTGTCACCAGGTAAAAAATCTGGTGGAACTCCTCCTATTACAACAAAAAGTCTTGCTAAAAGTACAGTCAAACATGGAAAATCTCCACCAAGGAGAGATAGAAACAGAAGTGCTTCTCCTCATAGCTTTAGAGAGAGAGACAAAGATAGAGATCGCACAAAAGAAAAGGAGAGGGAGAAAGAAAGAGAAAAGGAACGTGAAAAAGAAAGAGAACGAACCAGAGTCCGAAGCAGATCTCCAAGGAAAGCAAGATCAAGATCTCCCCGTCAGCATGCATCTCATTCAAAAGATTTAAGGAAGAAAGAAAGCTCAGAGCGCAGCAGACCTGTTTCACCTAAGAAACAAACCCGTCGAGATGGAAGTGCAGAGAGACATAGAAAGAGATCTGCAAGCAGAGATAGGGACAGAGGCCGTGACCATAAAGACAGATCATTGGAGAGACGAAAAGACAAACATGATGACAAAGATAGACATGATAGAAAGGATAGAGGTGGGCGTGATAGGAATAAAGACAATAAAAGAGATGACAGTAAGAGAAGAGGCCGAGATAGAGGTTTAGGTGGGAGAGGAGGAGCTGACAAAGGATTAGAAAAGCCCAATAAGCCTATGGAAAGACTTCTTCCCAGACCTGAGGAGCGTTTAGCTGCTTTAGCTGCTATTTCAAATAGAGCACTAGATATAGATAAAAATTCTTCCACATCTAAAGACCGACAGGATTCACATTCTGAAAGAGGTGGTCGTAAGCAAGACAGGCTTGAAAGGGATCGTTCTACAAAAAGAGACAGGTTGGATAGCATGGACAGAGATCAAGGTGACTATGAAATGGGTATGGAACGTCAGTATGACAATGATCGCAACTTGGATCATTATGATAGAGTGGATGATCGTTATGAAGATGGTCCTAGAGAGGATGAGAGGTCTCCAGGTTACAATATGCAGGGAAGGGATAGACACTATGATACTGGTTATGACATGTCAGGACCCGCAAGGGGATATCCTGAAGATGATGATAGGTTGTATGGTGAACATATGGGCGAACAGAGGGGTGTTGATATGGGTAAGATGAGTTCAATTCATCATCTGAACTGAAATCAGAGCTTTCTATCCTAAGTGTGCTTGTGTGTTGAAGGTTATGATGACCGCCGACCCCATCGAGATCGTTCCTGGGAAAGGCGTTCTGGTTCTATGGACCGTGAGCGTGGCTATATGCATCCGCATAAAGAATGGGATAATGATGAATATCGCCCAGGCGACCAGTGGGGCCGAGAGCGTCATTGGCCTATGCATGACCCACAGGTTAACTACTACATCAGTTAAACATACACATTTAATTTAATTGATTGAATTATAAATAATTATGATTTGTTCTTTGTTCCTAATCCTTCTCCTCCTTTATTGCTATAGGTGAGTTTATACTACTATCAGACTTGGTATCGGAATGAACCAATTGATTATCGTAAAGACAATAAAAATCCTTGCCTTATTCTATCCCACATTTTCCTTGGCTGTCCTTATTCTCACTTTGGTATGTTGATGAGTTTATTTTTTTAAATATTTTCTCTATTTAATCTGTATTTGTATATAATTAACTATGTGATTTCAGATGAACGAGTGGGGTGATAAAGAACCTGATGTGGATGCTTGGCACCATAGGGGCCATCCCCCAGTACCTCACCGTGGACGGATGCACGGTGAGATTATGAGCTGTGTATTATGAATGTTAGTGAGGGCTTTTTTGATGTTAGTGCAGAGGTCTTTATTAGAGCTTCATGTTAAGTCCCATGTAGACATATTGTTTTATGATTGTCATAATTTACCCACTGGTATTTTGTTATTTAAGATGATTATGGACGCGGTATAAGAATGGATCTAGCTCGAGGAGACGGTAATAAGCGTCGGGCTCCCAGAAATGAACCAGAACAAACCGCGAAGGAAACTCCGCCAGCTACACAAACAGCACCCACAGCACCACCACGTCAAGAGGCCGAAATTGATGATAAGCCAATACCTGATGATCTCAGTGAAATAAGTGATGATCCTGATGATATACTCAACAGGGAAGATGTAAGTGAATCAATAGCAAAAACACATTTAGTTATCTCCCCAACCTTTTTGTAATTCCTCACTTTTTTGTTAGATGGCTGATCAAGTTATGGATGAAGACAGTCAAACTGCTTTACCAAATGATGAAAGTGTATCCAAGCCAGAATGTTCTGAGAAGGAGTCAACACAGGTATGAAAGTTAATTGAAATAAAGAAATAAAGTCCTCTTGATTAACCAGAATATTCCCGATCATCAATAAATCCCGATCATAAATATATCATAATATCGATCGGGAAAAAAAAGTTACATTCGTCCACAATGTGGAGGAACGGGACTTTTTTGTTGCTATTGTTTTCGATTATTCTCGATCAGTAATACCTACTTTTGTCGTTCACAGTGTTGACGAACAGGAACTTTTTGTTCCATTTTCCGGGAGCCTATTCCATGCTGTTCCAACTTGGTTAGACATAGACATGTTCAAAAATATGCAATGTTTTTTTAGGATACAAGTGGTGCAGGTGAAGAAAAGGAATCACAAGAAGCTAAGGATGATGAAGATGTTACTAATTTGGACTTTGAGGAAATATCTGATGGAGAACTTGAAGAGGAGCGTACAAGAGGTAAATTAAAACACAGAATATAATAATATTCTGTAACATGAACATAGAAAAAAAGTCTGATCATAATAATATTATTTTTCAGCTGGTTTAGGCGATGCTCTCGGAGTTGACTGGGCCAGCTTAGTGGCAGATGTCCGCCGACGTGAACAGACTAGCGTCTCTTCCGGCGGCGCCCGCGATCGCTGGAGACCCGAGCGAGTTCTCGCACGTCTTGGACTTTCCCTACATATGGCGGGGACGGAAATTGTACAAAGTGTTTTACAGAAAAATGCTGAAAGCTTGCAGTCAGATAAGAAAAAACAAGTGACTTTATTGGATAATTCTGACCAGAAAGATAAGGTTGAACAAAATGGTACACATGAGATTGATGCTAAAACTGAATCTTTACCTGATGTTTCAACATTGCATCCAGTTGCTGCTATTCAGGTTTGTATTTATGAATTTAAATAAACATTGTTGTTGTTTCTTAGTATTTTAAACTGATTTTTGATTAATTTTTTTAGGTGGCTGTACAAAAGAGAAAGAGACAGCGTGCTGTATTGTTTGGATCTGGTTGTGAAATTACTCGTGGCTTGAGTGCACGACGAGATCTAGCTTTAAGGCGATATCTATGCCATTTACCTACAGCAGAAAGAACTGGCCAGTCCCGTGTGACTCCACAAGCCTCTTTGTTTCATGCAGCTAGATCTCTGTTACTGCATGCTCCGGTCACTGGCTGACATAGAGTCTAAACTTGGCTAGCCATAGTTTAGACTACACACGAAAAGAACTTCAAGTGCAATATTCAGATACAATGCTGTTTGTAAAAGTGGTCATTTAAAATCTTTAGTAAAAAATGGTGGATTTAATACAGCTCTTCATTACAGCTGGTAGTGAAAATTGTGGATTTTAAGTGGTTCTGTGGTTATACCTACTTTATACAGCCAACAAAGTGAATCAGTCATAATATGTTTTATGAACTACTCCAATTAGGACCTGACTTTGGATAATATAGGATAAGTGCATAGTGTTTCAAGGCAATGACATATTATTTGTGTTCCTGTATTAACTTCAAATATATTTCTTTTATCTAAAATACTTTATTATTAATAGTAATTGGTGAATAAACACAATTGGTCATTATTATACTCAACAAAAAATACAAGTTTATTGTTGTTCTTTGAATTCCTTTACAAATCTGCAACACCTAAATTTCTTGGTCTTGTCCAAACAAAAATGATACATCTGAACCTGATGCATAATATTCTGGTAAGATGCAATTTCTAAAAACAAATTAATTTAATTAATTAAATGCTTATTCACTTATATGCATGCTACTGCAAATGAAAATAAAGGCCAGTTAACAACTGGTACATGTAACATGAGTACCGTGTATTGCACATGGTCCACCTAGGTGAACTATGTGAAATTATTTTTCCCATGGTCCACCAGAATGTTCATAATTATTATGTTCTCTAGGCCAATACATTCAAGCTTACAATATTTAATCATTCAATGTAGCATGCATTGAAGGTACTTACTTCTTGTATAGAACAGCACCAGAAATTCCTTTAATTTTTAGCTGATATCCATCAACATGCAACATTGACCCTTCCTGTAGTCCCAATACAGGTGAGGCATGACTCTGTGTTAAATATTCAAGTATTCTTTGGCTCCTTGTTTCACCCCTGTGTGTCTCACTTATTACATCAATATAATGGGGGTTGATGTTGAATGGCACAATACCAATTGCTTCAAAACTTGGAGGATAAACTATGGGCATATCATTAGTGGTATGAATGCTTTTCGTTGCAACATTAGTTCCAGCACTGCTACCAATGTATACTAGACTGCCTTCATCAACTTTCTTCCTTATTAAATTTACAAGTTTATTTTCATACAGTGTTTTTAAAAGGAGAAATGTATTTCCTCCACCCATAAAAATTGCTTTAGAGCTGTTAATTCTTTCAATAACATTAGGATAGCTATGTAAACCTGTTACTGTAATTCCCCATGGTTCAATGACTTCTTTCATTTTAGCTGTGTAGTTATCATAGTCATTTTGAGCATATGGGATGAAGACTAACTCAGATATACCATTTCTGAAATAATAGATCATTTATTTTTTACAAAATCTTAAAGTATAAAAAAAGTATTGCAAGATTGTAAGTACTTACTTTGTGAGAAGATTGCATATTTCTTCTTTAGCAAACTCCAACATAGAATAACCATGACAATTTGATGAAGAAAGTAACAATGCCTGACGATGGGGAAGCATTTTGTATGAAATACTGAAGTTTCTTTGCTTGACTGTCTTCAAATGAGTACTAAGATTGTTAATACCAAGGCGATACTGTTAGGGAGATAAAACAACTTTTAATAGTGCATTATCTTGGTAAATTTCCTATTGTAATCGAACGGACAATAATTTATTGAGTTCTTATCAGTTAATAAATAAAAAAATAATAATAATAGAGTTGTAAACAACGGTAACAACATTTAATTAAAACATCAATTGCATAGATAAGGGTAAGTACTGATCAATTGTTTCTGTAGCGTTTATATCTTTTACTATTACAATAAAACTAACCCATTTGTTTGCATGCAAATTATATTTTGTTGTCGTTAGATTATTTGACAGAAACAGCAGTTGGGCAGGAAATCGACTTGCAAAGCACGAAGAAAAATACAACAAAAACATTTAAATATATGTGTCAAAAGTTATTTTTGTTGCTTGAGGTTGAGGCACAGAGTACTTTATAATAAACTGGGTGGGTGTGTGATTGTGTGAAACTGGAAACTGGGCTTGCTTGGGCTCCACAGCTGTTGTTTGACTTTGACGTAAAGTGCTCCCGCCGGATTGACAATGACATTGACAGGGAGGCGTTGTAGTATTTTTTCTTTTTTTTTGTATTGTATTGTAAGATGTCGGCGTTAGGTCCGATTTTGGCCACGCCCGTATGATTCTTGTCCAATTTTTTACCGACTTCCAAAAAGGAGGAGGTTGTATGTTCGACTTTATGTATGTTTTTTTTTGTATGTCCCATTGTCAGCAAGTTGGAATCTGATGAGAGGATCCCATGGAAATCGAGGGAAACCCTCAAATTTTATTGGCGAACCTATAGCGATTTGGATATTTTTTAGAGGAACTTGAGCATTTGCTCTCTCAAATCATCATTTGGTAAAGTGGAGCTGATGGTGAAGACCACAGACGGCCATCGGAACTAATCAATGATAAATATTTCACGGGTTGCGATTCGATTACTTTAATATGGTTGCTAAGCAATTTATGCTCGTCACAATGCGTGTGGTGGTGGAGTGGAGTCTCCAGGTTCTTACCAGGGAGAACTCCTCGACAATTAACGTCCCAGCATCGGGAAAAGCAGTATTTTGTAAAAGGTGATGAGTAGTTGACGTTAGGCTTTTGTAACTTAGATAAATTACAAACTCTCTCACTAAAAAATGAAAATTAAAAATTTTTTACAAAAAAAAAAAAACAACCGTCTTCCAAAAAAAAACTACATAGTTATAAATAACTTTTATTTCGGAAGTCGGTGTCAATAAACGAAAATGCAGAACCATATCCGATTAATTAGCAAGCTTTGAGTGTGGTTGATTCATTAATTGGTGTTACCTATTTACTGTGTATGGACGTTACTAGTTATTTTTACTGTAGGAAGTACAGACGCCAGCACATCAACCTACCCCAATCTGTCAAATTTATTTGGGAAAATTTTATAGATTGGGGTAGCTTGATGTGCTGGCCTCTGATATTGACATTCATTGATGAAGTACCTATGAATATGGTGTATAGGAAAAGGGTTTTTATGAAGAAAAGCACAGAAAGACAAGACTGAATTTATTTCAATTATGCTTGTCAGTTAAATAGTTAATGAGAAAACTAATTGTCTGTTCCCAAAACTAGGTCATAACTAGTTGTCCGTTCCCAAAACTAGGTCATTATTTCCCTATAAATTTTTTTCTTAGGTCATCGTGAAGAAGGAAGAACAAGCAAACTTCATGGCAGCTTGTTTAGAGTATTGTATCAACATATTGTACATTTTCATAAACAATTATTGTTATCATATTAATCTCTTGGGCCATTTCTCAAAGCTGCAAGTTAGCAACTTTAACAGCAATAATATTAATTAACTCACGTGAACCGTAGTCCATCTCATAGACTAACATATTATATGTCCACCTTTCACTACCGTTGGATGTTGAATTCCAAGAGAAGTTGAGAACCAGAATTGGCGGGCCCACATCCACAATATTCCTCAAGTACCTCTAACATTCCCGCCATTTTAACAATCATACATTTGGACTAAAATAACTTTTAATACCGACTGTAATAAGTAAATATATTTAGATAGAACTATTTTAAAACGATAAAAGATATTCAATGTATTTTATAACAATTTATCAGACTAAAATTAGATAAAGTTCACTGAGTTTACTACATATAATATTTATTTAAACAAACTCACAGATCTTTGGTTTCGTCCGGAATTCGTTGATTATTTCGTCTAGAAACACTCGACAGTTTAGCAAAAATGTAGTACAGACGCCAGCACATCAACCTACTACAATCTGTCAAATTTCTTTGATAGATTTTCAACTTTATCGCTAAAGTTTAAGGTTCAAAGTTGATTGGGAAAATTTGACAGTTTCAGGTAGGTTGATGTGCTGGCGTCTGTACAGAGGCCAGCACATCAAGCTACCCCAATCTGTAAAATTTTCCCAATTGAATATGAACCTTATTCCTATGTGATAAAGTTGAAAATCTATCAAAGAAATTTGAGAGATTGGGGTAACTTGATGCGCTGGCCTCTGTACATACTAATTCCATGCAATTTAGGAAAGTACATACTAATTCCATGCAATCTTTCTACATATTCCGACACGTGCGTGTGCTCGGCGACACCATCGCCGGCATCGCTGAGGCCAATCGATGCGCCGCTGCACAGTGTGTTATGGGAGCCAAGTTGCGGTCATCACCATTTTCAATGCTTATTAGAAAGACATTGTTAGGAAATAACGTTTAATAAAAATCCCGGTGACTTTACCTATAGTAGTTTTTGAGAAATTTAAAAATCGAGGAAAGTCCATAGAAACCAAAAAAAGTGATTACTTCCGGAGGTAATCACTTTTTTGCAGCCTTCGATCAACATTGCAGCATTGGCGTTGAATAATTAGAAAGTAAAAAACCGGTCAAGTGCGAGTCGGACTCGCGCCGCTGGCGCCACCAGCAGCATTGGCGTTGAATAATTAGAAAGTAAAAAAACCGGTCAAGTGCGAGTCGGACTCTCGCATCGAGTAGGTATTCTGTACAAAGTAGGTAATAGTATGTAAATAGAATCACAGGAATCATGTTTCGAATATTTTTCCCGTTTTATTTTTATAACTTGACTTGTATGTATGTGAAGGTGGACTCTTGCAAGTTAAATTTGACCCACTTCCCGGTATCCGATTGAGCTGAAATTTCCGGTCCCGATGACAATGCATGTTTATGACAAGCATGATATGATGCTGCTGCCAGGATTGGCTCCAGACGAGGGAACTCCTCAACGGTTAACAGCAGGGACATTAAATTTTGCACACCTATTGGGATGACAGTTAGCGGGTCCACCATGAAATTGCTGCCACCTTCAGGGTTGGCTCCAAACCAGAGAATTCCTCAACGGTCGGCAGTAGGGACTTGAAATTTTGCAAACCCGTTCGGATATGATAGACGGTTGGTAGCTCCACCATGAAATTGCTGCCACATCCAGGGTTGGCTCCAAACCACGGAACTCCTCAACGGTCAACAGTAGTAACAGGCATAAGAGGTATACCATGACTTGTAATTTGGTGAGATGGGCGTCAATAGCATTGGTTTGCAACCTGTCTAGGAGACGGAAAACTCCAAAATCAAACCCAGAACGGTGTTTCGTTAGGCATGAGTAAGCTTTAAGCTGAAACAAATGGCGCATATAATTATTACCAAATTACTACCCAAGTCAAGGTGAGACCGTGTCGAGGACTGAGTGGCATCAGGGTATAAAATGATGTCGTGAACGTACCGCCTAGGGCACCTGGGCGAACCCTGTTGTAGCTCTTACCCTTCTAAACGAAGCTCTGGAAGGGTTGACGGATATTTCTTCGGTACTCGTGGGAACATTATGGGACATAAAGAAACAACAACACAAAGAAAACGAAGGTTAGAGAAAAATAAATTAAAACGGCAAGAAAAGCTTGCCAATGAGAACGCTGACATGAAACGCCAACGACTTGACAAAAGGCTTGGTGAAGTGCGTAGTGAATCACTCATTCAGCGACAGTTAGATACGGCTTGACAAGGCTAAGCAGTGCATGCAACGATTAAGAACAGCCGAATCTGCTGAACAGCGAGAAAAACGTTTGACCGTTTTAAGAGAGCATATCTCCCAAGTTAGGGCAGGAGAAACTGCTGATCAGCGAGAGGCTCACTTATGTGCGGTAAGAGTATACAACTCTCAAGCACGAGCGGAAGAAAAGGCCCAGATTGTAACTAGCCATGGCACCGCTGAACGCAGAATGTTGCCAATAGTATTATGCTGGGCTTGCACAGTGCATAAAATGCAGGGTAGTACGGTTGACCACGCCGTTGTGTATTTGGGCCCAAAGTTGTTCGCTGCTGGCCAAGCGTACGTGGCCTTAAGTAGGTTCACATCGATAGAAGGCCTCCTCATAGAAGAATTAGACTGCTCGAAATTAACTGGCACCCGCCAATGTAACAATGACGCACTTAATGAAATGAATAGACTAAGAAATATATCTAGCGAAAACTAAAAAATATAAAATAAATTAATATAAAAAAAGCTTTTATAAAAAGCTTTTATTTACGCCCTAAAAAGATAAAACTAAATTTATTAAACCTATTCATTTTCCAATTACTTTACAAAATTTAATTGTAAATAATAAGATTTAAAATTAAATAAATAATAAGATTTAGCCTCAGTGCTGCACGATGTAAATTTGAGTAATCTTTTCCTTTAAAATTTTTACTATCAACTTATAACGTCATTACACAATTAATATTATATAAAAGCTTGTCGCGAGATTTACCTCTGTTGACTAGTAAATTAAATAACTTGATCTGTATGATTTTAATAAAAAAAAAACTAAGTTCAAACTAAGTAATAGGAGTGCTTAAATCTCGCGACAAGCTTTTGCAGCACTGAGACTAAATCTTATTATTTATTTAATTTTAAATCTTATTATTTACAATTAAATTTTGTAAAGTAATTGGAAAATGAATAGGTTTAATGTAATTTAAATCTTATTTTTATCTTTTTAGGGCGTAAATAAAAGCTTTTTAAAAAAGTTTTTTTTTTTAATATTAATTTATTTACTGTCAATTTATTGGACTAGTGAGTGACAGTAGCGATATCAGAGGGGCAATTCTCGTAATTTTTAGAATGTTCACAGTCTGGGGGCCTAAAAAGGCCACTTTGGCAGAATCATAAAACAATTCCTTACACGCAATTTCATCTGTATGACAGTTTTGTATGGAGACTCGTAAAATGCTATAGGTACACCTCTGCCTAACCCTTCAGGGATATATAGGTGTGAAACTGTCAAAGAGATGAATTGCGTGATATGAATTGTTTTATGATTCTGCCAAAGTGACCTTTTTAGGACCTCTGATCTCAGTCTCAATCTGTCAAAAATACCTCTAATTTCCCTACATTTTGACAAGTTTTTGACATTTCTTTGTCGCTGAGATGAGACTGCGACTAGATTTTGAAAGTTTTAAATTACGTGAATTGGCCTTCTGATGTGACCAAGTGGCAGTTTTTATCGTCATTCGTTACAGGTATTTCAAAACGTTTTGGTTCCAAATAAGAAGCATTCTCAATTTAAGCATCTTTTTTTTATTAAATAGTTTTCATCAAATACTTAGAGGAGGTTTAAAAAAAGTGTCAATAATAATATTACAGTTGGCAACACTAAACATAACACAGCTATAGCTGCACAGCACTTGTAATAATAATAATTATGATAATCTAATCTACCTAGGTATTAAACACATAAACATCATTTGTCTAGCCTTTTCCCAACTATGTTGGGTTCGGCTTCCAGTCTAACCGGATGCAGCTGAATACCTACCAGCTATTTTACATGGAGCGACTGCCTACCTGACCTCCACAACCCAGTTACTGGGTAATACGATACCCCTTGGTTAAGATTGGTTGTCAGACTTTCGGGCTTCAGACGACCCATAACGACTGTCAAAGATCCGCGAATGACAGCCGGGACCGACGGTTTAACGTGCTTTCCGAGTCACGGAGGGGTCGGTATGTAAAGATGGTCACTCATCCACAGACGACACAGTGTAGCTTAACCCGATCGATCGACCTGTGCGGCTGTTATTATTTAGCCACGGGCCCCTCCATATTCCTCGTATATTATACACATAAACGTTTCTCATTCATATTTAAATTAGTTGGGTAGGTTTTAGACATGTCGCCATGGCACCCGTGCGAAGGGTCGAAAAAATGAATCATTGTGATTATAGTTCTTACATCGCTGTGTTCATAGTTTCATTCGTGGCTAGCTTTCATAACATATTTTAAAATAAAATATAAACATAATAAGGTAAATATCGTAAGTATAAAAATAATGATCTAAGTATCACATTTTCAGCACTTTTAAGCATCAAGGATGAAGAATCTTTCTTCTTGGGGTTTATCACAGCCTGGGCCAAGGTAACGGCGTCTCAACTCGAGGTCTGGTGGTGCGGATATGTCGCCTTGGAGAATAATGTAGGCTTGTTCTATGGTGCTCTCGATTTCAGATTTTATTTCCTGTAACAGAAAAGTAAGCGTCTAAAAAAGCGTAGATCCGTACCTACCTGCTAACATAACTAAATAAATAAAAAAGTAAAGATTTTAAAAGATTGGCAACACTCTTTCCTGCTCTTGCCCCATGTTACTTTGGGGTCAGCGTAACGCAAAGATTGTCAAAAACTGCGGTACGTACCTACGTATACCTAATATAAGTAGATATCTAGTCGATTGATCACATAGGTTGTTGATAGATCAGTTGCTTATGCCGTGAGTCTTTCTTTTTGAAAATGGGTCTTATTGGTCGTCTAAATTTAAATGATCAAACTAACCACCCCAGTTAGGAAATATTTAGCAGGTGGTACAGAAGAGGTTGAGCCCCGTTCACATATTCGAACGATTCGACTAGCCCATGTTTCCGTTCGACACTCCGCAACTCGCCATGCGGTGACTCGTGAGACATGCTCTAACTAAAGTCTAATCGATTTCATTCATTTGTGCTATCCGCAGTCGCTGTCGCAAGACGCATTGTGTTGAGCGTGTAGCTCGTGTCTCGGGGTTAGAGTTACCTCATACAGGTCTGGCGAGCGGCGGGCGCGCTCGGCCAGCGCGGCGTGCAGGTGGTACAGCAGCAGGCCTCGCAGGTGCGCGTCGCCCACGCCCAGCGCCGCCACCGTGCGCAGAGTGCCGCGGCACAGGCTCTCTTTCAGCGCCAACCGGGACTCCGACAGCTCTGAAATGTACATTTCAATATAGTCTTTTATATGTTCTTCAGTTTTCAAATTATTTTTTTATCAAAGTCAGAAGACATAATGCTGAGTCAGTAAAGCAGAGTCTCATCGTGCAATGAGCAGACAATATTTTGGATGTTAGTAACTGTACAACAATAACATAAAAATAAGTGTTGTACACTCTGAAGGCAGAGGTGTTCAATTTAGGTTGACACGGATTATTTTCTCAGTACTTATTATAAATACTGGTAGCTATTGGCTGCTATTGAAATTTGAGAAATTCAGGTCAACCATAGCCGACTTGACCTAAGTGGGCATCAATCCCGGTACCTACGGACAGCAGTCGCATCTTCGACATACTATCCCTCGTGGAGGCTCTTTAAATCCACCATCAGACGTTGTTATAAAATGTAATGAACTTCTGAAGCTACTATTTAATTTACGCAACAACAAAATATTTATGATAAGCATGACATTTGTACAGTTTGGGATCTTTGTACCTAACACGTGATTTGTAATATGACACATAAGGTGACCCAGAGCACAGGTTTAGAGTAAACCATCGCTCTTGTGACCCCCTCAGATGACAAGTACCTACTCTAACCAGCAGTACCTGACTACGTACCTACTAATACTTAGGTCAATATTATAGGCTCTCTCTACAGAGACCTTATCGTATCTTAGTATTGAGGACTTAATTGAGATTTGTCTTTAGCATGCCTCGACAATGAGTCAAGTTTTAAGTCTTTGTAGTAGAGAGAAGTTAGCCGGCATTGGTTTTTGGTCCGCATCCTAACCGGAAAGCGGACAAAATATTGAATAGGTAAGCTTTTTGGATTGGTTTGGAATATTCTGTAGGTAAGGGAAATCTACAGAAAGCAATATTCAAAAATGAATATATGGATATAAAGGCGATCTAGGCCGTTGCTGTTGTTGACAAAAATGAACGAATGAACGAACTCAAAGCCACCTATTTGTCAATAGTTATATAAACTTATTAATTAACCAATAATATGTCTTTATTATTAGACCATTAAAAGTATTTTAACAGTTACTTAAAACTAACTAACAAAT
The DNA here is from genome assembly GCA_963669345.1 of Gortyna flavago. Classification (NCBI taxonomy): domain Eukaryota; kingdom Metazoa; phylum Arthropoda; class Insecta; order Lepidoptera; family Noctuidae; genus Gortyna; species Gortyna flavago. The sequence goes on along the minus strand of OY770128.1, from coordinate 6,006,792 downwards.
TAATTCTCAATACATCAAAAGTTGGCGAAGAAATAGAAATAGTTGGCAGAAGAGAAATTGCAGACCTTCAGATATCGGTGTAACGGCACAACGCCAAGTCCGACGCACGGAGCGAATGCTGAGTAGCAGTTTTAGGGACACTCATATCTGTCATGTCATGTCTCAACTCACGTCACATAAATAAAACAATGCGTTCAAATGCACAGCACAAGTCGTCTCCACAACCACTGGCGCACAGTCGAGATGCAGTTCATTGTGAATGCCAGAACATTTTAATAATATTTCCCACATGTTTGGCAGTGATAAGCGGATAAAATAAATTGGGTGTAAGAACTATGAATGATAGGTATGTACTAACGGTACAGGTAGACAGATCCACCTGGTGACGACGTGAGGACGAGCGTTCCTAGCCGCGGCGCCCATGTCAATCGGCGGTCAATCGTACTACTGCCCCTCACGATAATATCGTCCCCGATTTTATTCACTTGTTGCGTAGTACTCGTCGCATGCTGCACACTGCACGTTACTCTGAACTCACAATGCAATACTAACTACGTTCGGAACCAGAGAGCCTTTAAAGTTTTACGTATTTGCTTTTACGGAATGACGCAGTTACAACTGCGCGAATAAAATAAAGGAACATGATTATGTAGGTACAATCATTTTTCTTGTTGCTCCTAAAATAGATGCCATTCCTTAAATATTATTGTACATGTTAACTGCGTATTGGCGCCTTGACGCATTTCCACTTACGGTGAAGCATAATTCATAATATAATTATGTTGCCGTTATAAAGGAAATCTGAAGTTTTTCATTTCGTACAGAGTAGATACCATATTCTTATAGGATACGAGTATGTAGGTACTTATTGAGTCTTCTTTAATTATTTTTTTACGAGTTACTTAGCTACTTAACTTTTTGAACAGTTGTAAATTTTGCGAAGCATATGTCGCAGCCAACTGGTTAAATTAGCCGTTCAGTTAACTGCCTGGCCTTTAGAAGTAGTGTTCGCCTCGCTTCCTCCCTCGGCTCGAACGCGGTTGATCACAGTTCTAACCTAACCTAACCCACTTGGTCGGGGTGCAATGCCTTAATTACTGCAACCAATTCGGCTCGCGCGTGATTGGTTACAGACTTCCAACCTAAACTGTAATTGAATATCATTCAGGCCGTTAGTTGAACGGCCGCCGTTTAGTTGAAAGGCTAGGCAGTTAACTGAACGGCTAATTTAACCAGTTGGCTGCGACACATACATAACAGTGCAGGAATGCTATCTGCTCTAAATGTTCATCATCCGTGACGTATTTACGCGAACGCGATATTACGAGTACCTACATATAATATGTAGGTACCTACGTTTGGTTTGGAGTTGCGTTTGCGTTTACATTGCCGTGTTACGTTATCGTTCCTTAATCTAAGTACTAATAAGAAAAAATATTTCCCTGACTTATTTTCTAAAGTTTTGCAGAGAGTGTAAGAATACAGAATATCTACTTTCACTAGACTTCATGTATAGGTAGAGAAAACAAACCACAATGCCCGTATAGCCCGGTCAAAAAAGATATTCATTCAGGGTTACAATAATTCGCATGGAGCTGAAAATTGGTACGAATGTTGGGACAACCATTGTAAATGAATTGTCAAAGTCCCCGCCGATCCCACATCTGCAAAAAAATTTTTTCAAGGTATAATTTTTGCAAATTTGGGTTTTTTAATTTTTTGCATTTTTCAGCTAAATGAGATGGTTTCTTTTTACAATTCATTTACAATGGTGTTCCCAACATTTGTACAAATTTTCAGCTCTATGCGAATTGTTGTAACCTTACCCCTATTTTTGAGCTAACTTGATCGGGTTAATAATATCGAAACGTCTTCGTTTGCAAGTCAGCAGCCAGTGCCTCTTGCCTAAGTCCTAGGATCATAATTAGCGGTTTTATAGTAAGAAAGAAAGAAAAAAAAATGCGTTTATTGGCATTACTGCAAAATAATTACACCTTAAAACTATGAAAACAGAAAACAAAGATATTAATGCCAAAAGGACTTCAGCTCAGCATAATGTCAGACAAAACAAATGGCCCAAATGGGTAGACTTTCGCATTTAAAATATTAGTAACGAGGTATCTACTAGTATTTGCGAAAGTGTTTTAGAGACAAAGTATTATTTAGGTCCCATAATTATTTTTATGCTCAAATAAAAATAAAACTTTTAATTTATTATTTGTGAGCAAAAATTAAGCATGGTAGGTACCTACTTATAGTTTAATCTTATTCAGTAAATTGTAGGGAACACCTGAAAATCAAAAATAACTGGAATCATCTTTTTTACGCGTTTTAAGGGTTGGTCACATCTTTTTCTATGGGATAAAGATGAGTACAATGACCCCTTTTTAGGTTATCATTTATTTCAATTATACCTTGTTTGAATGTGCAGTAGACGGGTAACTTCATTTCCGTAGAAGCAGGTAGGTAATGAAAATATCTCGAAAGGTGATCTAAAAAAGAATGTAATTATGACATACCTACTCGTAACATTTCTTTAGTACCACTTTTTATTAATGTACCAATTAGCGCCTTTCAATATTTATTTCTATTTTAAATATGATTAAAGAATTTTAATTAACACAAAATTAATGGTTTTTAATTACTGTAAGTACATAAATATTACGTCTCTGTCTTGACCAGACTTCTGGCAGGTGATGTAATTTACGATGTGCCTATAGAGGTACTGAAATATTAGTTATAATATATTCACTACAATTTGCATTGTTCACACAGTTCAAGCGGCTGTACGTCGAAGCACCCATGAATTTTAGGACTTTAAGGTTGCTTTAAAAAATCATCATCATCATTTGCCTAGCCTTTTCCTAACTATGTTGGGGTATATGGGGGCTTCCAGTCTAAGAGGATGCAGCTGAATATCAGTATTTTACATGGAGCGAATGCCTATCTGACCTCCAAAACCCAGTTACTGGGTAATACGATAAACCATGATTGTTTAAAAAAAATATACTTCGGATATACAGGGTGTCCTAGGAAACCTGTATCAGCGAAGGTCTGTGGTCAGGGGCACTAATACCCATCGATTGGACCCCTATGTATGTTCCGCGATATTTTGTAGTTTTCGAGAAATTATAAACTCTCCAACAGAAATTTTAATCTTGTGATCAAATTCTGAGCTACTAGTAGATAGAATTTGGGTGTTTTTGTTTTACAACATGTGAAAACACATTCTAGCCTTAATACTGACAAAAAAAAATCTCTAAGAAACACCACTCAGAAAAAGTTATGACTAAAACCGCCTACAATTTAAATAATCTAGAAATAAATAAAAAAAAAAACTCTAAAACTTCCCTCTTAAAAGGTTGTTAGTGACATTATGAACAACTTTTACTATGGGACCAAATAAGAAAACGTGAAAAAAAAATCAGCTGTTCCCGACATTTATGTTCGTATAACTCATCAAAATGTAGGGAATTTATATAATGTAGATTTTTTTTCGCGTTTTGTTGGTGTAGTACCAATAACCCTTTATAGAATCAACCCAGAATTTAGATTATTAAAGGATTTTTATTAAGCCTACGAGTATGTGCTTCGAAGAACGCTAGAAGTGTATAGAATTAATAACGGGCTATTCTAAAATATTTATGACAGATGCATATTTTTTAAATGCACCTTGACATAGTAGAGACCGCAACATGCCCCAGAAACATTACACGGACGCCGTCGGTTTCAGTCAAAGTGTTTGTACGTATTTATTACTAGGTTAAAGGTTTACGAGCTGTCTATTTGAAAGATGTTTGAAACTAGCCGTGATCGCTACTTTGCCTGAGTGTAAAAAGTTTTTCTTTCGTAAGAGTAAAAGTGAACTGTCCCTTTGGTAGGTCGATAGATGTTAAAGTGAACCCTGTTACCTTTCAAATAAAAAGTAAAATCATGAAAAATTGCAAATTGACTCTTCTTAATATTTTAATACTCCTAAGTTTGATTTTACCGGTAAAAGTGGCGTCTTGCGCCTAAAAAGATGATTATGATGATGAAGTGTGAGTTTCACAGGTTCCATCCAAACTGGAGGAGGACGTGCGGGTTCGCGCAAGATGAAAAGAAAAAAAAGTGTGACTTTGAGAATCTAACTGAAACTGAAAACTATTTTGACTGGTAGAGAATGGGGAGTACCTAAGAATGTGGAGCGAGACCAGCAAGGTCGGGTAAACGGTGTTTATGACGAATTGAATTACAAGCATAAAGACCGCCTTTGTATCTTATTGTGTGCGAGAAGTTTAAAATAAATAAAGCTCATTTTGCTATAAGACTTTTTTCGCCTTGAAAATTTAATAAATTGATAGAAACCGTTAAAGCTACTACGTTAAAACGATTCTGACATGTGATGAAAACAAACAATTCAACGATTCTGTTTAGTTTGTTTGTGTTAAGCTAAAAATACATGACATGCGAACGAAAAAAGAGATGTTTTCTTTCTTATTTTGAAATGCACTTTCAATTTTTTTTTAATACCTGTTTGATTTCCAGTCGGTTTCCATGATTCTATTCATAATTTAGTTTCAATAAAGTGAGGATAGATACCAACTCCGTCGGTGCGTTTTTCGTTTTCCGACAAATCGCACGTTGCGTTATAAATGGGCATGTGGAACTCCCTGGCAGCGTCTTTGTTCCCAATTCATCCGATAATTCATTAGAGATTAAGAGATCAATTACTGTAAATAGGGATCTTCTAGGTGCGCTCTTTGCATCGATCAATTACCTTCTGGCACCTAACTGCGTTACACACCTTCAATCACAATCTGAATAATTTTATATTAAGGATATTGCTAATGCATTGCTTCATATGTTCAAAAAATTCGTCTGGTCAACTAAGTAAATAACGCAATGAATATTGTTGAACCGGTAAAATTAAAGCCGTTGCCACTGCCAGTGTGTTATGCAATTAACCCACTAGTCTTTAGGAAAGTAAATACCTATAGTAGTAAGTAAGTAGTACCTATTTAATAAAAATATTAAATATAAAAAACAATATAAATAAAAGTGCATTGTTGAATTTTCAACGCTCAACTCGGCGCTGAGAGCTGAAAATCCAACAGTGCAATAATATGTAGGCATAACATTTAAGTATCAGCTTAATGTTTGTGAAAACCGGCATTATTTATGTACCATGAGAGTTAAGGCTCGTTTCGTGTTATTTATATGAAAGCTGAATGCGTTTGATTTTCGTGACAGCTAGCGTCAAGACGGGTTTTGACGCTAGCTGTCACGAAAATCGGTGCCGTTTACACTAGTTGTAGTTCACATGTTATTTGCAAAACGTCAACAACTAAGTACTTACAATAAACCTGTCTCGCGGAAAACGTTGCAGAATGATGACCAATGTTATAATTTGCAAAGGGCTATATATATTAATTTCAGAGGGTTCCAGCGTTAATAGGTATGTTAACTATTTACTGTGCTAGCTGTTAACTTAGCGTATATTGTTACATCTATAAAGTTGTTAGATTAATAATTGATAGTAATTACCGTACATGGAAAGCAAATTGAGTTTATATTCAAATAGATACCGTTAAGTTTCAGCCCTTCTGTAAATCCGATTTTCAATGCTAATCTCAATCGCAAATCGATGAAGATGTGATTGGAGTAAGGGATAAAATTAGCTAATCTTGCAAGGATAGCCGCTTCCAGGCGGAATTGCTCATCCAGGTCCAGGGATCCAACCAAGCTTCCTAAAATGCTCTGAATCGTACATATTTCGTCAGGAGGAGTTCTAGAAGCACAGTTGTCACAACACCACTCCACTCTTGGGTCCAACGGCGACATCGGAAGCAGGATCCCCACACATTCTTTGTTGAAACATTTCAGCGCAGACAGTTTTGTTCCCATCTCTGTAGTATCTTTACACCGTTTACACTTGCACCAAAACTGTTTGGTTTTATAAAGTTGACATCTTCGTGCTGGAGTGCACAACAGAAGTCCTGTGTAGCACGTCAGGATCTCTTCTCCGACTTCAATGTCCCTTGTAGCGTACACAGCCATTGTGTAGTCGTTATTGAACACATTTCTAGTATTGGGCACACAGCTGTGATTTAGGAATGCTGATAGTGGGAACAGTCCTCGTAAAGGTATTTTTCTGTCGTGTGAGTTGTTGGCAATCCTGAAGGAGTTAATTTTAATTATAGAGTGGACGAATTTAATAAATGATATCTGATCCTCTGGTATTTCATATTTCGTACATAACATGTCAAGCCCTTCGCATTTTGTTTCAATAGTGCAGCTTTGTAATATAGACAACAGCGCCTTGTGTTCTTCCGATAAAAGTAGAAAACGCAAATAGATTTGCATTCGCGCTAGAACTCCTGAATATCCGTCGCTATCAGGTTTTAGCTTCCAGTTGTTTGTAATGAAGTTGCATTCTACGTCGTGATCTTGACATGTTTTGCATTCTTCGCAGCAGATCATCAGGGAACATAGTTCACAAGCGTAGCAAGAATCACTGTTTCGGTAACAAACGGAGCAGTAAGTGTCACCGACACGGTCAGCGCGTGCTGCCACCACCAGCGGCTTGTTCTTGAAGATGAGGGTTCCTTTCTTAATTGCTTGAGATGCGAATAATCCTCTTCCACCAAGGTCGGATCGTTTGATGGTCCAGATGGGTTGTATAGCCTCTTCAAGGTATGCCTTCAACAGTGGTGTTTCGTCGGTGGCTGGATGCGCCATGTCGGGGCTGCCGTTGGAGAGGTAGTGCGCTGGAAGGCATGGCGTGGAGTAGCGCGCCGCGGCTGACTGACGCCGCCAATCCACCGACTTCAATGTACATGACCCGCTATGAAAATAGCCACTGGAAATAATAAATCACATCTCCTCCATGGAGCCAGCTCACGTGTCGATGCTGACGTAATATACGTCGGTTTAGCGATTTATGTTTAGTTTGCTAGTGCACGTTGCGACCTAAAAGCAGAGTCAGAATGTTTAACTATCAATAAAAACCTTTCGCATCGGTTGCCAGAGAACAATCACGGATTGAGTATTTGAAAGCTTTCAGTGTGCAGTTTGTTAATAAATAGTTCGTTCAGTGTCCCTAATTGCAGACAAAATAATGGTGTCATCAAAGTTACTCGTAATAAACATCTTAAAACTGCTTATTGACGTGTGTGTTTATTGTTGAGGAACCAGTTTTGTTTTTGAAAACTCCTAAGCTTTTGTTATGTTTTTCGAAGCCGAGAGTCACTTGTACACACGGCAACACATCAAGCTATACATTTCCAATTCCAGCTGACCTCGCATTGTATAGGTTTTTCATACAATCAGAAGTCAGCTTATACTGGTTATGTATAGTTTGAAGTGTAGCTGTGCGTACTCCCCATCATTATAACATTTTTTTATGTACTGGACATTGTTTTACTTACCTTTGCATGCACCCATAAGTACAATGTTTTGCGTGCGTTACCAAAAATAAAAGTCGTTTCCCAGCAATTATTTTTATGCAATGTTACTAAGTTTGATGTACAGAAAGCGTAGTTGACGGTTGTGATGGGTCTTTCTACAACCTGTATACTTTATCAATATAGTTTCCCAGTTCGGTAGGACTCCGAACAAAAACACACTGTACCTATAGCAAACAATTTCCTTAGTTGACAGATTGCGTGATTGTGTGAGCGGTTTGACTAATGGTTGCGTCAGCTTTGTCTTTTTATTCCCATGTCAGCGAAAAAACAATTTTCAATAGCTGTGTTTTTTCGCAATCCTTCCTTCAATTATGTGGATCGATGTACCTACTGTATACACTTAGGTACGTATAATTACCGCTATACTTACACTGTTTTACGTCAACAGTAAGATATTCAAGACCAGGATGTTTACATATTGGCTGGCAGCGACCGGTTAATACTGACATGTGGTATTTATTAATCAGAGCAATAGAGTTTACAATTGATTGGAAATCTTGGTGCAATTACATAATGGATGTTTTTTTCCGATGCTGGTGTAGAACGACACTATGTATAACTTGGAAATTAGTATGTATTATATTATATCTTCGTAAGGAACCGGCATTATATGCTATACTGTACCTAACAATTCTAACAGTAGCGATGTTGAACCTAACCTGAAAACACTTTAAAGTTTAAGCGTTTCGCGGGGTTCAAACTCAGACCCCGCCATCCCCTTCGAACCTAACCTGTCCGAGTCGAGGTGCCCCAAGTCTCTAGCTCGCTTTGCTCGTTCTTGCATCCTTAGTTCTCCTAGTAACAGTAGTAACATTGCCTTTTGTATATAATATACATACGATCAGTGGGGGTACACTAACTTTCTTCTGAGCAGAATTTCTAGGTTGTGATAAAAACAAACAAAACAGCAATAAGTACATTTATATTTTTTTTACGTTTCGTTTTAGCGATTTTGCACGACATTTTACACCACAGACAACATAAATACTAAGACAGATTTGGTTGTCAATCGCCCATTGTAACGATTCGTTTTCGCTTTTTTTATATTAGGTAATTTCTCGAAAAGAAGAATGGTAGCGTTATAATCGACCAACCCATCTTTCTTTCTGCCATAATTCTGACATAATTTACGTTGATAATAATAGTAAATTATTCGAATGTCTGTAAAAATTGTATCTATCTATGTAGGTACTTACTTGGCAGTATTCTTGCCATTTAATGCAGAGCTATGTGTAAATTGATGGCATAATTGGCTGCTACACGGAAAAATATTTGTATAGCTTCTTTTGAGTCTACGATTTCAAGCATTTGAGACTTGTGTCTATGAATGCACTATGTGCTTATAGATAATGAAATTGAATATTATAAAGGCGAAAGTTTGTGAGTGTGTGTTTGTTACTTCTTCTCGCTCAAACGGCTGGAACAATTTTGATAAAAACGTTATGGAGGTAGACCCTGGATTAATATATAGGCTACTACTTTTCGCAGCTAGTTTACTATAAAATCCTTGGACATCCATCTCAAATAAAAATAAGTTACAAGAGTTTTATGTTTTTAATTAAATAATAATATAATGTAGAAAATCTAACTTTTGGTGAATTAAAGATTTTTTTTAAGTTATCCTTTTCTGTTATTGTACTTGTATCAAGATTATCTATCTACAAGTCCCAAAAGTGGACTTATCACAGTTTGTCTCTACTCTCCACAAAAAAATGGTTGACTTGGAGTAACTACGGCAATAAAGTCCGCTTCTGTACAATTTATGTGCCTGAAGAATTAGGTAATTCTAATGAATCATTTAAATGAGTAGTGGATAGTGTTTCAGCGCAACTGCATTCAGGGGCAGTATAGGAGGTATATTTTACTATATACTATCTAGAAGGAGATTTTCCTATAACGATGGTCCGGGACGTAGTTATCACGTAATTGGTTGAATCCTTGTTATCCTACGGCTCTATTCTCATGCAACTGGCCAACGGAACTGTCTGACTGGAATAAATTACTAAACACATAATGTAATTATGTACTTGTTTACCTGTAACTAATAATATTATACGTCGTTGAATTTTCATGTCTAAGCGAAATATATAAAAATACGTAATTTTGAAACGCATAAATGTACCTAATGATTCTAATGCATAAATCTGTCCAAGATTATCTATGGTATCGTCACATTTGTCTCAAGTCTAGCTAGTCTTTGAAATACAGTAAAGAAAATAGACTTTTCACAGCTAAGTAATTGATTTTCTTTGACTCTACGTCTACTTACGAGAAAAAAAAGCCGTAACGTATTAGGCTTTGTTTCTCAAAGTGCCTGAACCGACCTAAAATGATTGTAGGTACGGACGTCAGCACATCAAGCTACTACAATCTGTCAAATTTATTTAATAGATTTTCAACTTTATCGCTAAAGCATAAGGTTCAATGTCGATTGAAAAAATTTGAGAGTTTCGGGTAGCTTGATGTGCTGGCATCTGTACATAACATTATAAGCATCGCGCTTCAGTCACGTAGTACTATTAGGTAATCGGTAGTTCAGCTTCCCGCTTTACAGGTAGATGCCGGGTACTCGGCAGGTAGGCGCGCGACGTCGGCGGCGGCCATTAATAGCATAAAATGTCTGACGTGCTATAGGAAGTGACGCATTCTAAACGAGATTGCAATGTTACCAAGGTTACCTGTAGGTACTTGAGCTGAATATAATTATTGCAAAAATATGTACCGCCAGCCTTTATCGACATAGCTGAAGGAACATTTGAGAGCTTCTGACGTCACCCACTCCCGATCAATGATTAGTTACACATTACCCATAAAATACTGGTTACAAAATGTTTTCCAGTTCAGTTACGTTTTCGTTCATAGAAGTCTCAGTAAACACTTCAATGTCAAAACACGGTGTGTTTCAAAACATAGACGAGATAACGATAAACTATCTTTGTAGCTGATTATTTGGATTGATCTTAACCTAAAAACGAATGACTTACTCTTTTACTATTTTTTAAATAGAAATGTTATTGAAAAAACATCAGAAGATTTAAACATACCTATTGTTAGTTAAAAATAATTTTGACAACGTAGCTTACCGTGCCACCGATATCCTTCAACTTCGCCGAACGCCCATATCAAACGACACTGGAGGTCGATCACGATTTGATTCGTCTTCGGGACATATTTCGTTATTCGATTAACTAAAAAGCTTTCTAAATCTCGTACACTTTCAAAATTCAATGAGCCCATGAGACTCCCGAGGGCCCCCTGTATGGCACGAACGTTCTCGTTAGGAACTCGCATGTCACACTGCAAACATCGCCAAGTACTTGAACATTTCAATGGGTCTATAGGAAGTAAATATCCTGGACAATCTGTCGAGAAGCATTTTAAGGCACCGAGGAGCGTCCCTCGTTCAGTGGGATCGGAACAACGTTCACATTTACACAAGAAATGTTTTGTTTTATACAGGTGCGTCCTACGAGCCGGCGTTCCCCATAAGAGTCCAGAGTAACAAGAAAATATCTCAGTTCCCGCTCGTATAGGCTTCACAGCTTTTACTGTCATTTGAAGATCACTGTTGAAGTAGTACCTCGTGTTTGGTACACAGCTGTGATTCATCATTCCTGACACAGGATACAATCCACGAATGCTCATTTCCTTTTTACCGTACGGTGTGGCAATTTGATATGCATTAGTGTCTAGAGCACAGCAGGCCAACAACATTAGATGCTCTTCTTCTTCTGGTATCTCGTAATATTGCTTCAAGTTTCGAATTTCCGTACCATGTTGAGGTAAAGTGTGTGCTTCCAGTGAAGCCAAGAATACCCTTTGGTCTTTGTTTAGCATCAGAGCCCTTATTGGTGTTAATGCGCGAGACAGTACGTTGCCATCGACATCTTCAATGGGCGTGTTGATATTCCAACGAGAAATGATACCACAGTCGTTAAAATGAACGTTTGTATTCTGACACTGTCCTGAGCACAACAACAATGAACACTTTGAACACTTATAATAAAAAGTATCACTGTCTAGCTTGCCGCACACCGTACATCCTTGTTCGGCGGAGGCGCCAGCTCGCGGGCCGTATATGAGAGGTCGGTCGACGAACAGTACTTCTCCAGGCTGTATGTCTTCGGTGGCGACTAGTCCTCGGCCACTCAAGGGCGATTCGGTTATAGTCCATTTACACGTATATTGTATGCCGTTGATATAGTCGCTCAGTCCGAGGTGTTCCTTCACCATTTGCGACAATTGCTCCAACGACAACATCCTGCCGCGACCCGTCCGATGACGGCACTGCACTGCGCGCTCAATGCGAATATACAAATCAGCGACTTTGATAACAGCTAGGCAATGATCAGTTATAAGTATAACATAGCCAAAAACGTACGCGATCTTCTCCGCAATTAACTGAGTCCGATAGAAGTGTGCCGGCCGGCCGTGTGAACTACTAGACGGACCTGACGTATTCCTGCCGGGCGTTGCCAATAACGTATAGATTATCAGGTAATTTACGAACAAGTTCTGTGCGTCGCTCGACGTTCTCGTATCACACTATTCAGCGGTTACCTGAGCTCGTGCCACAACCGTGTGAAAGACGAAGACGTGTCATCTGGGAAGAATTCATATGTCTAAATATAGGCCGGGTTGATTACTATTTTTAAGTCAGTGTAAAATGAAATATATTAACAGCTCAGTGCTCAGGTTAAATATATACAAAAAAATCTGTGGCAGCGTTTCATTAGTTACCGGGAGATTTATCTACTATAGATTAATTTAATTTGCCTGATGAAAAACTACAGTTTTATTGGTTTTTAGGCACATTTTGGTGGATATTTGTTTTCATAAATAAACTTCGAGCTACGGTAGCTCTTTCTATTTACAGATATTGGTGTCTGTACCTAAACCTTAGTTGAAGAAACAGTAAAACACAGACATTATAATATGTGTATGTTAAAATTCTGTTGAAACAGCAAAAACACACACTTTAGTTTAATAATTGAATTAATATGACTACTGAGGTCGTAATAATGTAGGTATTGCTTAGAATAATGTTATAGGTAGATAGATACGTAATTTTTATCGAACACAATATTTTTTGGGCTAATAACAACCCACAGTTCCTTAACTCGTTTCGCAATCCTAGTGATGTATGACGATATGTGATGTATGATGATTATCACATAAGTCTGTGATGGTGATGATATATTTTGATCTTTTATTATATTTGAGGATATTATGAAGACAAAACAGAAGATATGATATAACATAGCATCAAGCCTATATTTTCCGAAGGGTTAGGCAGAGGTGTAACTATAGTACCTACACCCATAATTCGTCGATATGCCTATTGCCATCAACCGAGCAAGATCCAGTATCCGGGCTGCTACTGAGAAATTCTAGATAGAAAAACCTAATAACACTTTGCCCGACCCCAGAATTGAACCCAGGACTTTATACTTTGCAGTATCACTTGCGACCACTGTACCAACGAGGCATGCAGTGCTGAAACAGAAGATCACATAATTGTATTTGGATATAGAAGTATGGGCAGGTTGTTGGTGGGCGGCAATTTCAACGGAGATTAGCCAGGTACGCAGGGGATATAGTGCACAAGTGCGCAAACACAGGTGCATTCTCTGTTCCTTTACTCGCATAGTCCGGTGGGACGGCAATCCGACACGACCGGAGAGAGATCAGGCGCAGGACCAACGAACACTGACAAAATATTAAACTGCCAAAATTCATTTAAAGTTACGAAACAAGCATTAAAATGTTGCCTAATTAGTCCACTTCAGAAAACAATAAACAGTAACCATCGCTCCATAGAATTTTTTTGTGTAGGTGTCGTGTATAAGTGGCGAGACCAAAGAAAAAAAGTGTTCGGGAGCGGTCCTGAGCGCGTCATTTATACCCGGGCAGGTGAGTGGTTACAGGAGTGCTCAGCAGTTACAATAATTATGGTCAAAGCAATACTATAGCTATATTAAATTAAATTCGAATAATTTAAGTATTGCATTTCCATAAAAAAGAAACTACTGATTACAGCAACATCTATGATCACATTGATCACAAATTATAAAGTTGATGTCAAAGTCAAAGTCAAAGCATTTATTTCAAATAGGCACAGAAAAGGCACTTTTGAACGTCAAAAATTATTATGAAATAGATTTGATTCTAGTCGCCCATTCCAAAAGGTAGTTTTCGTATGGAGAAGAATGGGCAAGAAACTCCACCGTTACTCTTTTAAAATGTTTTACTATATTTTGCATAAGTACAATTGATTTATATAATAAATAATATGTGAAGACGATGCACCTAAAATAAAATTACTATACCACGATAGGTAAAAGAATTAAAAATGAAACCATGACATATAAATTAATTATCTGATAGATACATGGTGCTCACATATTTACAAATATGGTAAAATTAAACGATTTTCATGCAATAAAAAAAATACAAGTAATAAGTCAGGGTGTGAGTCAGAGCAACTACAGAATGTAAAACAATATCCAAAAAATTAGAATAAATTTACAATTAAATAAGCAACCAGTTTGATCTTGTGTAGACGAGCAGGTGTAAAAATATTCTGTTAGAAACATAAACAAGCGACTTCCATGATTCATCGAGTACCTACTTCAGCTTGTTCACGGTAGCAGGACACACGCCACGTTCACGCCCTCGATGGCGCGCACAAAGTGGCGTCAGGGAATGTAACTAGATCCACTCCCTTTGTCGTAGCGAGTTCCTACGCGGTGGTTCGACAACCTGACCAGTCTCTGTAACCACTTCGACTACGTGGACGTTTATGTGTTTATGAAAAAATAATCTAAATGCCCAATAAACATCACTATCACCTCCCGAACATAATTCGCGGTGCCTGACGCGCAGTGATTATAGCAAGTGATTGTTCCTCAGATATGCAAACCTTGTTTGAGGATCTCGAAGATGAGTGTCCGTGGTATTATTTCGATGGTTCTTACAAACTGCTACTGGGAGCTTGCCTATTTATATTCGGTTAGTTTCTAATTAGTTCAGTTGCCGTCCAAATCGTAACTCTGCACGCTAAACAAGTAGCGAACCATACATTTCGAGAGAAGTGTTTGTGTATTTGCATTTTATTATGTTAATGTGGGTTATAATTCAATAGGTGTGTTCGGGGTGCTGCTCAACGGTTGGCTTTTTGCCACATTCATCCACAGTCACCTGCTCGTATTTAGGAGTCATATTCTGGTACTTAATCTGTGCACCGCGTCACTTGGCCGAAATCTCGTTGGATTTCCATTTGCGGGATCATCGGCTGTAGCAAAAAGGTTAATATTCTTATGTTGTTTAAATTTAATTAGGTAATAATTAATAACCGAACGCAAATTCAATATCATTACGAAATTAATCTTGTTTTAGATGGCTCTTTGGTTCTTCGTGCTGTCAACTATTTGCATTTTTGAATCAATTCTTTGGTGTCTTTCAAATGACTGCTTTATTTGTGGCAGTTTTGGAGCGATATTTATTAGCAAAGTACTACAGACGTGGTATGTACGCAAATTGAATATAATGTAGTGTGCTTTCTCACAAATGTTTTTGTTGCAATTTATGTTTGATTATATTCCAGAAAGATCACTTTACACGAGATTCTATTGGTCCCTGGTTGGCCTCAGTTGGTTTAATTCAGTTATATTCGCCACTCCTCCACTGTTTGGTTATGGAAAATATTCTTGTGATTCTACCGGAACATCTTGCACGTTCCTCTGGCCATCGGTATCTTCTGGAGCTAAACATATAGGATTTAGCATTCCTTACATTCTTATATGTGGGGTCATACCGGTGATTGCTATGTAAGTGGACATTGTTTAAATATTTAGTACACATTGAAAATAGTATTATTTGAGATGAATTAACCAGGTTAGTATTATTGACAGATTCTACTATATGGGAAAGGCGGTTCGATTGGAAAGAATATTCTATAAAGGAGAACAACAAAAAGAACAAACACGGCTGACACAGGTAACAAATCATCCCCTATTTAATCATACCTTCTACTAATGATTTGATTCTGATGCAGCTAGGTTTTTTAGAACGTTATCGATGTACAATACAATAAATTAGCTATCCCAAATAATATGTAAATAAAATATAGGTACTCTTACGATGATTCAAGAAGTAAAATTAACATCAACTTCTCATCACGTAGTTGGCAAGTAGATGTATTCCAAAGAATTTGATTTCTGGGCCAACTGGAATTTCCATGACATTTCATGGAAATCTTTCCACGTGAATATGTAGAGAAGTTATAATTCGTGTATAACTCTTTTACGTTATCGAATTGACATAAATTCCAGAGTATTCACGCCGTATGTGTAGCTACGTTAGCACTATGGATACCTGCCGCCATTTTGGTTGGTTGGCAGTGGCTTCCACTACTTATATACGGATACAGACCACATGTGCCACCTGCTTTGGCGGTAATTGCACCCATTGCTTCAGAGGTAAGGATCTTATCTTGTTAGAAAAAATGACTCAATGTTTGAAAAGATGAATATATTTCAATCTAAGGAGTTAGTTTACGATTAGACTTGAAAATATATTTTTTGCAGGCGGCAACAAGTGTTCCAGTATTATGTTTCATTGCCGGCGACGAGAGGCTGCGCGCTGCACTTCTTGGACGCATGCGTAGACATTATGCCCTGCTTCAACCAGAACGCGCCAAGCGGTACAATAGGGCTTAGCGAGTTATAGGAGAGTCCTAGCATACTTCACGTGCTTATTTATGGTACCGGAGGTATTTCAAATGGCGCCCTACCGAGAAAAGATCAGCGGCAATCCATGATGCTATAAAATAATTGTGTACACATTTGAAATGTATATCCCTACGCTTATAATAAAAGTTTAAGTTCCAGAGACACGATCTACTTGTGTTTAAAACTCCAACATTTAGCTGCGTTGAAGTTTGCCCAGTAGGTACCTACATTCACGCACTATTCTTCAAAGTACTTCTGGTAAAACAATAGGTGAGGCAGAGCATGAAGTAACTGGTTTAAGATCCAAGATGCAACTTGAGATTGATGTTTCACAAACTGCACACATCAGGCTCTTAACTAGTCTTGCCACACGTCTTCTAGACTCGTATAGTGCAGTGTGTGTGTAGTGCATAACATTGACTTCTTTTACCTGCATTGTAAATCTGGAGACATCAGAAAAATAAAAACAGTAGGTACTACAAGATTGTTGATATACGCCTGTGTATAAAGATGACATTGGTAAGATATAGTGACAATCACGCAGAAATTTGTGTTTGGAAAGAAGTATTTAGTAATGACGAGAAAATCGTTTTGCAACAAGGCTTTTTTGTCACAGGTAATTAACTCTTTACTTTACTGATTGCAGTCAATCGCTTCAGTGTCTTCATTTCAACTTTGATTTGTTATATGATCCATTTTTTGTTAAAAGATGTACTTAATCTTTTCAGGCCTATTGTCAATCATATTCAGCTTTTGGTTAAGCGTAACTCTTCTGTTTACAAACCTTCGATGTGATGAGAGTTATCGTAACCTGGCTAATTTTACCATGGTAGCCTGTATCAGACGTATTGTGTTGGCGTTTTTGCACCTGCCGCTTGTCAATTACGTGGAAACGTGAGTTGGAAGGGAGCATTTTATTTGCATTTGAATACCTTTGGTTTATTTATTTGGTCATTGTGATACATTTAGATCGTGAAGGTTGTTTGTTGTGCAGTAAAAATGCAAATCAGTTCGTAGCTGATTAATTGCCTTTACATATTCTCTACGCCTTGGTTAATTCATAAAGCAACATAGCTTCTTAAATATGCTTTTTTCTTTTGTTTTCAAAATGTTAATGTTCTGTGCTTACAATAATTTATTTTTATCCTTTATATTTTCATCATTAAAGTACCTATATTTAATCTGGACTGTAATTCTTTCTTGTAAGTGTACTGACCTTTCAGTTTGTATGGATTTGGAACATTCTCTTGTGAACTTTTTGCTTTGTTGGAGACTTTTCTGGCAGTGTTCGAGGTCGAATGCCTAACTCACGTCTGTATTGAAAGATATGTTGTTGCAAAATACATTACTAACGGTAAGTGTTTCATTATTAAATGCTGTTTAATTTTTATTACTTTACTAAATTATACTTGCTTTATATTTTTCAAGGTTGGCAGATACAAAAGAACCACTACTACTTGTATGTTTGTCTGTGTGTGTTATTTTCTTGCCTCTACTCTATTCCGCCACTGTTCGGAGTGGGAAAGTATGGATTTGATTTTCAATGCATGTCGTGCACTTTCGACATGGTGTTACCAGAGACTTGGCAGAGGAACTTCATCGTAGCTATTTTTATTCTTCGAAGCGTTAAGCCTACCATCGTCATGTAAGTATTGGATGTATTTATCAAAAGCATATTATGATCAAATCTTAATTTCAAAGTAGGTCAACGTTACTATCAAACCAATTTGCGTTTGTATCAAGTTACTCAATCTGTATTGGGAGAAGATAACTTCGATGTATAGTGGCACGCAATTAGTGCAGTCTACCTAGTTAACACTGACAGCAGCTATTAACAACGATATAATTTTAATTGTTCTCATTCGAAGTTGACCCAATTTCTGACACCAAAGAAAAATGATTAAATACAAGATTTGCTAGAAAATAATTCATGGATATCGGGGCATGGGCTTTCCAAGGAACATATACGGCTTTTTGTATTATATACCGGGTAAAATTAAATTAGGTTGCGAAACTCCGCAGAAAATATATTAATTTGATGATTTTTTTGTGGGGCATCCACCACTGTTAGGTGTAGGTACCTAGGTAGGTTCACTTGAAAAATCAGTAAAAAAAATCTGTTTTTTTTTTAAACTTCACGGATGTGATTGGTCGATATCTAAACACAATAAAACATATTTTCTTAACTCACATTTTAAGTAATAAAACTACCAGAGGTCGATGACCCCTTAAAAAACACAAAATCTTTTTATTTTAGTTTGATTAGATATCAATGCCCATCACGTCTGCGGTGTTAGTTAGTTGATTCTGTTACGTTCCATATTGTAGGCAAAAATAAAAATAAATGATCAGAAAAATTAAATTTGAAGAACACATCTAAGCTTCTAATGAAAGTTACATATTTATTTCAGGACGATAATGCTTATATGGGCTCGTATGTTGGAGAAAAAATTACCGTGCTCTATGAGGAACCAAAATTTTACTCGGGTGAGTTTAAAAGAAAACGAAAAGTAAAAGAATGTACTGAGATTGTTTAATAACTGTAACTTACAGTCTGTAAAGCATGTTGTAACAACAAGAATTTATGATCAACAAGGTGTAACAAAATATGGCTTTTTATTATTCCAGAGTGTAACAGTTATAACGGTGGTGAACTTGTTGTGCTGGACACCTATCGCACTGATCAGAGGAAGCGTGGTGATGTCATACTTGATGTATGTGGACGTACTGCCTCTACCTTCAGGGGCTTACACTATGTGGGCCATGTGGATCCATTGGGTGAGTCAAACGGTTGTTCTTTTACGGTGCCTATACACTAATAATAATAAAGCTCAAGACACAGATAATATAATACTCTAGCTGAAGAGTTTGTTTGCGTTTTTGTTTGTTTGAACGCGCTAATCTCTGGAATTATCGGTCGGATTTAATAAAATATTTTTGCATTTGATAGCCTAATTCTTGAAGAAAGCAATAGGCAATTTAAAATCATTCTATGACCCTTAGAAGCCGAAAAAAAAGGAAAAAAAAAGTTAGAAAGGGTGATGCGATGCGACAGGATGGTTCGAGGGAACAAGGCTTGCGCATGATAAAATGTTAAAACAACCACACGTTGGAACTCGTTTCTATACGTAGGTGTCATAACGTAGCGATGCGTTTACGTTCAAAGGATGGACAGAGCGTCTTCATAATAACAACGTTACCTATACCGTTTACAATATTAAAGCCTGTTGATAACCGTTATAATTGGGTGGTTCTTCTTGTCTTGCAGTATACTGGCTAGATTGTCCTGCCTTCTTCCTCTCTTCATATCGGCATGAACTTCTTGAACTATGGGCGTGGTTTGCCCAGATTGCGTTGAATTTACAGTTAGAAAGGTATCAGGGTGACTTGAGAAGGATTTGTGATTGCATTCTAGTAATGACACTTCAGTTAATTACGAACTGAACAAAGAATATGGCGTCTGTATTGTAACAGACGACGTTGTAATTATGAACTCGAGTAACCCACGCCTAGTTAATGCTGCATCAAATAGTAAGTGCGTACCTACACCTTGAATGTTGTGCAAGCTTTTATGAAGAGTGAGTTTATTGCGAAACGGTGCAGTAGCCACAACTCATGACTCACTGTGCGAAAAGCTGGCGTCTGCCAAAGCCAAATAAATCGCTATCATTCTATAAACGCTTTGATCGTAAAAATGATAAATCTATAGGTATGTGAATACGTTTAATGATACTCAATCTGACATCAGTATTTTTGAATGTGTCAATCTGAGCAACGTTATCTTGTAGAGAACCACGAAGTAAATTACAGACATGTTTCATTGACTACTTTTTAAAGTTGATAATTATTTTTTCTGATAATTACAAACTTATATGGAAAAGCTTATCAAAGGAATGTCAATTAAAAACCCACTAGGTACCTAGTTATTTTATTGATTTTTTCAGATGTTGAAGTGACTGGATTGTAGGCATGTGATGTACAGACGCCAGCACATTAACCTACCCGAAACTGTCAAATTTTCCCAATCAACTTTGAACCTTATACTTTAGCGATAAAGTTGAAAGTCTATCAAAGAAATTTGACAGATTGTAGTAGGTTGATGTGCTGGCGTCTGTAATTACCCATTCAAAATGCTAAAATCAGATTCTCTGTTTTTTCAGAGGAGTCTGTTAGAGCTAAATTTTCAGCAATACTGGCAATAATGATCAGGACAATCCAACAAGCTGACAATTTTGTCATAGTTTTTCAGCTACATTAAACAGTACCTGTTGTGAAAATGTGACAATTAGGACATGTCATTTTTTGACATACTTACCTTTAAGTCACATTGTCAGTTTTGGCCTTTATCAGTTCAAACTTTGTATTTTTATTTACTTACTTTTTATAGTAATTTAATTAAACTTTACTCACATTTTATTTCAGGTTGCGCCTGCGCTGTCAGCTATAGCACTGTTCCTCGTCGACGATCGCGTGCGTGGCAAGATGTTCAATTTGTGCACCATTACGGGACATGAAGCCGAAAATGATGACAAGAAAGACTAATTGACAATACATTACCTATATTATTATTGTAGTTACTTGTTTTGATAGCTTTTGTTATGTGTCATACACACACACCTAAGTATTAGTGTCGGTTTTTGAATATCTACATAAATCTAAACTTGAATACCAATGTGCATGTTTTCAATGATTAAAGTAGGATATTTTTGTCAATTTTGTCTCATTAATGTATTCTCCTACGCCAAGGCCTCTTTATTATAGATATCTTCTTGATAGCAATTGTCATTTTCCTAAATCGTACAACTTGTCATACTCAGAAATTTTAGGACTTTTCAATACGAGCCATAATGTGAGACAGCTCTATAAGGACATTATTCATTTTAAATCGTATACACATCATGGCACATTTACCGCATAGGAATTAATGAAGGTCTGACTGTGAAGGTCTTATTGCATGTGTGACTATTGTAGCAATTACATGCCTTTGTATTTATTGTTTGTACTTATAATTTCCTTGATAACTTACTAATAGCAGTTATTTAATGTTTATGTGCATATTACTATAACTTATGAATATTTTACTAGCAGGCAGTTCAGGATTTTTCAATATAAAAGACACAGACGAGACGGTTTAAATATATTATAATTTTAGATATTTATGTATAGTATACATAATAGTAACATTAAATAATGTATGAAACCGTATTAAATACGATTACAAGATTGCCAACAATATAATACAAAGAGAAAAAGATTTGTACGAAGAATATCAGCGCAGTCCAGTGACATAGTATGATACATTGTATGGTTACCTAATTCAGTCGAAATGTACATTACATGTATATTTTAGTGAAGGAAGAAACTGAATTCAACCCAAGTTCTAATCAACAAATTATACTACTGAACACAACGTGGAAAAATATTCCTACTAAAAGAAAACAACAGTAGCCTATCAAGAAATTGAAATAGCCGCCGTATCATGTTGTTGATTAATTATTTTTAATTTTACAAAAAAAGCACAATTTGCCTTTACTAGGTACTTTAGATGACATCACATTCTACCCACGATTGGTCCACAGTAAGGCCATACATTATGGAGTAAAGTTACACGTACACAATACAGCACGACTAGTTGACACTTCCAAGATACTTATTTATTATTTTATTCCAATTTGTCCATTGATAGTGTCAAATAACAGCCAAGTTAAACACATCGCACTTTACGAAAATTAGGACTACGGTGTACTTTTTTTACAGTAATCCTATTATTAATATAATAAGTATTTGTATTATACATAGATATATTTATTATATAATACAACTTACTACTTAAAACTACTTAAATCGATCGGTTGCATTTCATAGGAAAAGTAGATATTATAGCGGCACCTCATATATTCTAAGTTTTAAATTAATCAAATGGATATAAAGACGAAAGTATAGATTTTTAATGCACCTTTTTTCTTATGACTAATTACTGACACATCTCGCACGCACACACAACATGTCCTCTGGAATGGGTTCGATGGTCTTCATCGAAACGTTCGTCGCATTCATCCATCGTATCGATATTTACAAATTCACAATCTTCTTCATCATTTACATAATAATTATTTTCCTCATCTATTATTGTAGTTTTGTATACCCTGTTGCTGTAGGAGTCGGAGCTGGAGGCGCTGCGCGTGGAGGGGCTGCACAGCACGATGAGCGGGCACGCGCGCTCCCCCCCGCCCCCCGCCGCGGCCTGCTATATCTGCTCCAGAGCCGTGCTCTCCTCCCACCGCCTCTGCTGTCGCCTCTCGATCACGGGGATGAAGAACAGAATCAACCCACTCAGCGATATCGCACCGCCTGCCACATAGAAGCCCGGCGAATACGAATGGAGCGTGTCATACAACCATCCTGCACGATAAAATATTAAATAATTATTTATTTAAAGCGATGGTATTTATTACCTTTGTCTAATGTACAAAATAAATAGTTTACCTGCAAATGGTGGTCCTATTAGGGAAGCAATTCCTTGGAATAGTAGGAGGAGACCAAATGCGTTTGTGAGCTTTTCGATACCAAGTAGATCCACAAGAACGACTGAAGTCAGTCCTACATATGCACCGATGCAAAAGCCGAATGTGGTAGCATATAAAGCGAGACCCCAGAACTCCCAGCAGGCCATGGCCATTGCAGTACCTGAAAACAATATGTTGTTTAATAATTTGAACACAATGTAATCCTTGGTTATTAAAGAATATCAATTCGATATACATACCAATGCCAGCGATAGTAAGGCACACATTATAAGCCAGCAAGCGGTTTACCCACGGCTTATCACTTATGTAACCAAGAATTATTCTCCCCACCAAGTTTGATCCCCCAATTATGGAAATAAGGTAAGGTGGATTCTCAATTCCTAGCGATTCGCTCATTGGCACAGTGTAAACATACGGTATATAAAAACCAATACTAGTTAAAAAGTTCGATGCAGCGAACAAAATGAAAATAGGGTCCACGAGGAGTGTCATATCGAGCATCTCTCCGAGCGCTGCTTTGAATTCTGTTGAGCAAGGCAACCAGCCACATTTCACTTCTGGTTCTTCTTTCATGCTGACGACGTTGGTGAATACTCTTTCAGGTGACGTCGATCTGAATCTGGCTAGACTTGTCATACTGCCTTGATACAAAACGTCCGGCCTTTGCATGATCCCACTGCCATGCCGCGAATGAGATGGCTTTTGTTCATGAGGTTTGTTTAAGGCAGGCTGAGACAGGGTCAGTCTTGCAACATCATTATCATCAACTTTTCCATTAGCTCTGAGGACGTGTTCTGTACTCTGAGATCTTTTTAGTGGAGACTTGTTTTTTTTCGGCAGCATTGGTTCTGTGACAGGCGTTTGCCGGATTTCAGGAACGGGTTTAAATATAAGGCCTAACGGCACACAGTTCAGTATTAAGGCACCGATGATAGCCATAGCACCGCGCCAACCGTAGTTTTCTATTAACATTGATGTGATTGGTGCAAACAAGAATGTTCCAAGTCCTGATCCACATACTGCTATACCTGAAAAGAGAAACATCAAACTTAAAACTGTTATTTCTGAATGCAAGTCAGTTCATATATTTTTTTAAGCATACTAAACAATATTTACCCGTGGCAAGACTTCTGTAACGTTCGAACCATACAGTGACGCTTACGATGGCGGGGAGGTAGATGAGGCCGAAGCCGAAGCCGGTGCCAATGCCGATGGTAACGATGAGCGTGATCACGTTGTTGGCGAAGGCCGAGAGGACCACGCAGACCGACGCAAGCAGCGCGCCCGCCACCGTCACCGCGCGGCATCCCCAGCGGTTCACTAACGAACTCGATATTGGACCTGAAATCATTAAAAGGTTGTTGACATGAAACCGACTCTACTGAATTAATGAAATTACCTACTTTCATACCCGAGTAAAACAATACTAATGAGTTTTGTTCAGGGATTAGGGAATTAAAGTAATTGCTTTGGGATGAATAATAATTTAGAAACTCAGTCGCTTGTTTGCGAAGCTTGTCTATAACGTATAGTATTAGCCTAGATGTACCTATAATATGCCTTTGAATAAACGCATTATTTGGTATCATGCTGTTTTTGTTATCTCGCACATGCTGCAAAGGACCAGAGTTCGAAATATATCAGTTAGATGAATAATTGCAAAATTATTCAACCGTTTTAAAATTTATTAAAATGTTTCATTGGAACGCAAGCATGTTCCCCTGACTAAATGATAATGAGGTTTAAAAACGTTTACTAATTCCTTTACATAGTAGAGTCAATTTTCTAAATGAAACAGTGTAGATACTAATGCAAAGATACAATTTCGGATTTGACACTACATTATTTGGGTCGGGCACGGTTGGGTTCCAACACATGAGTACTCCGTTGATGGCATCATTATTTCAGCCGAGATGAATGTTCAAAGTCAGAATAGCGTTGTATTAAATTGATTACTTACCCGAACTAAGTGTGACCCCTACGAGGATAGACACGATCCACGCGGTCTTGCCTTTGCCCTCATCGAAGTAGGTCAGGAACTCTGCATAGAACACGCCGAACGAATAGGTCATGCCATCGGCTGAAACGAAAAACATTCACGTCGTTATAGACTCGTGAAGCAAGACGAAAAGGTTGAAATAAAAGATCGAAAATTAAAAATAGTTCTCGTAGTCAGAAGTACTTCTGTAGAGCATTGATAGATACGTAGATAATGGTAGTAGAGACGGAAATGCTGCGCTATTAATTCGATGTAGGTCATCGACAGTACCTACACCATATGCCTAAAGGCTACATGACCTATTATGAAAATAGTCGTAGTGCACTTTGCATTTCAGCGCCAATTAAGTTATAACACTTTAAAAAAAATAGGTATTAACTAGATTACTAATTAGAGTGGCCGAAGCTCACAATAATATGGACTCCATGCCACCCACTCTGTCAACGACCATTTAACGTCCGAGTGTGTATAATAACGTCACAGTTTTACTACGAAGTAGGTTAACATGATAGGCATATGCAGGTACAACATCGATAAGTATGGAAATAGGAGAATACGACCACTATTAAACAAAGGCACGCGCTGACAATGGACGAGAGTCGACGTCAAAGAGGCTTCCTTTCGCATTCAATGACACGAGAGAAAAAATCTTTACGACGATAAGAGAAATTAAAGAACAGGCGCATGGGCTCGCTTCAGGAATAGTGAGGTAGCTGCTGAGATGAAAAATTTATGAAGTAAGTTGTTAGTACTGCTATTCTAATTTCTTTGAGCGAGGAAATTGTTGTCTCTGTCAGAGCATCGCCGTAGGTACATTATAAATACACACAGCACTCTCAGAACGATGAACAAAGAAACTGGATTTAGCAAGGGCGATTTATACTAAAACCAGTATAGCTCATTATGCCTCCGTACAGTTTATGAAGTATCAAACGAAATTCTGTTACTGCTGTCATCATTAAGATATAAAATTCGCACCAAAATGATGGCATAAAAAAACTTTTTTACAAAAAAAACAACCGACTTCCAAAAAAAAACACTACAAAGTGCTCAATAACTTTAATTTCGGAAGTCGGTGTCAATAAACGAAAATGCAAAACCAATGTGTGTTTTTATTTTGTACTTTTTAGTGGGAGAGTTTGTAATTTATCTAAGTTACAATAGCCTAATGTCAACTGCTGATCACCTTTTACAAAATATTGCTTTTGAATTTTTAGATTTTTGTTGATTTTTCAAAAACCGCTTGTAGATTTCGAAAAAAAATTCATGGGACCATTTGGGAAGTACACACTTTCCAACAAAAAAGAATTTTTCAAATCGGTTGGCAAGCGACGGAGTTATGCGCAAACAAACATAAAAAAAAAACTTCCGAATTGAGAACCTCCTCCTTTTTTAGAAGTCGGTTAAAAATAAATAATTGTTTTTGAAGTAGAAGTTAATGAATTAGTGATTAAAAGGTTGTCAGATGGAACCGTGTGACAACGTAAACAATAGAGATTCATAGCAAGTTGTTTGTGGCAAAAATTGAGATGGCTAGTTCGTCTTGTGTGCGGAAAAACCGCGGAAAACATCGCGAAAATATCTCCGGAGCTATGATATTTATACATCATTTGCTTAACTTCGTAAAGAACATACTCGTAGCTGCCTTTTAAGAGTGTCAAATAAGTATTTTTAACTAGCTGACAGACAGACGTTGTCTTATTCAAATAGTAATTAATGCTTCTCCCATAGAAAATGCACCAACTTTCCCCGGCATCTTTAATAATTTTTATTTTCGTAAAAACCTAATTCCGACTATTAAGAACATTTTAAAACAAAAAATAACCAAATCGGTCCAACCGTTATTAAGTGGATGCACTTACAAACGAATTTTATTTATAGATTTCGTCGTTTATGTAAAAGATATACCATAAATTTACGATAAAAATAGCCGTTTAATTGACTACCCTGCAGATGGTTTGCATGTTACCACAACTTTCAGAGAAAATTATCTAGAGTGTTATGCAAAATACGACGTCGCTTGTTATCGTTGTTATTTTGCCGTGTATAAATAGAAGCCGATCGCGGAAAGTATTTTATTTGTGTGCTAAAATTAAAGCGCGAGTATCAGCTGTTCGTGTTTTTGCTTTTATTGCAAGAGAAAATGCAAATGATTTTTATGTTACTTATTATACGCTCAACGTTGGCAGTTTGAATTTCAAAACAAATTATTCAAGTAGATTCTTCATGCCAGAGTTTTTGATTATGTATTGCAACGAACGAGAAAGGGCTATTGCAAGTATGTTATGATTTGTTGCATGTGTAAAAATGCTATTTTTGCACAAAAATGTGCATTCTGGTTATGGTCACCTGATCATAACCAGAATCTACATTTTTATTACCATGTGACCATATTAGAGTTGCAATTCCCGTATTTTTACGGATGTTCGCATTCTAATTTCAGTCTGAATCTGTCAAAAATGCAATCAATTTTCATACATTTTTTAAAATATGTTTTTGACATTAGTTGACGCTAAGGTGAGATTGCGACTTGAATTTGAACGTTTTAAGTACGAGAATTGGCCTTGGTAAACTAGACAAGCTTTACGTGATGGTACAATTACCTATATCATGAATCATTAAATCGTATTGAAGATACGGAATACGATTTTTAGGTGAAAAATACAATTAACAATAGGTACGTTTAAAAATAGCAATATGTTCGATGTTAGTTCAATCGATTGACCACAAAAATAAAAAAAAAAAACCACAATAAAATAAAATAAATAAATAAATAAAATAAATAAAATAAAAGTTTTGCAGATTTAATTAAATTTAAAAAAATATTGCACGGCTCAGTGAAATAATTTTTTAGGTTTTTGTATTATCATTACACGATAGTACCTATACGCTAAAAATGTTGAGAAATAACCGACGAAACATATTTTTTGAGCTCTGTATTACGATTGTTTTATGATACTATTTTAATTTATCTATTTGAAATATTTTGGAATAAGTTTTTTTTTAAACATTTGACAACACAAAAAAAAACTGGCTATGGATGTGTACCCTGTGTTCCTAACTGTGTGATAAAAAACTGAGCGTTTTACGGTGTCCTACGTTTGGGCAGCGCCTTAAAGTAGCTTAAGGGGACTACAGGACCTAAACGCAAGAAACGCAAGTTTTATA
This sequence comes from Gortyna flavago, assembly GCA_963669345.1. NCBI lineage: Eukaryota > Metazoa > Arthropoda > Insecta > Lepidoptera > Noctuidae > Gortyna > Gortyna flavago. Next base: position 5,978,918 of record OY770128.1, on the reverse strand, counting down.
ATGCCTAAAAATATAATTATGATCGACTACAGTAAACAAAATCAGAAAAATATACATATTTATGATATTCTTCTGCAGGATACATATGCCAGTTAGATAGTGTGTTGAAAACATAATACAACTAATTTGATGCGATAGAAAAAATCATGAAAGTACCTCAACACTTTCTTTTCATAACAAAAACCATACTAATATACATACAATCATTCTGATTTTTTGTCAGATTATTCTACAAGCAACATACTAAAGTATTAGTGTTTTAATTTTTTAGTCCAAACAATAGATTTTTTGTAAATAGATAATTGCTTCATGTTTTGCAATAAATTACCAGCGTTGGGTCATCGCGCTTCTCTTTCTTTTCTATGTAGTCTGACAGTGACCGCGCTTTAGGTCATGTATTCCACTTAAGAGTAAACTAGTCGCGAGCTCGAACTCACTGGTGGTCATGGCCAAAAAGCACACTGTCTCACCTGGCTTCGTGTCTGTCAGAGCTAGTATCAGTGATGAGCAGTTATACGCTAGTCTACACGCACAAAGTCTAGTTCTACAGAAACACCGTTCCGAACTGAAAGGCACGTAAAAAAAATCGAAAAGTGCTTTGGAAAGTCGAGTTTTATGAAAAAAAAAACTGCTTAAATCAATTATAAATAAAGTTTATTGAACTCTTCGATAACTGAGCTTTGTCGGTACGGACTTACTTTTGAAGATTTGACAGTTCTTTTGTTACTTATTTACACCCAGTTACGTTAAAAATAGCAAGAAAAACGAATCTAATTTGGCTCATAACTTTTTAATAGCTTTTTATTTTACTATTCTGTTTCCATACAGACACAACTAATAATAAGTCAAAACGATATCATGTTTAACTTTGCATGCACAATGTCAAACAGTGGATTAATACTCTCCCGAAATTTGTTTAGAAAAAATATCGACTAGTGGCACCTTAAGTTTTGTAATAAAGAGGCATTGGCGAAGTTTGGGGGGTTTGCCAATAATTACATTAAGAGCTTGTAAGAGGCCGTAACTTTGTTGTTACTTTGATTAACTTGTGAGCTAATCCGGGCCTCATTCTTTCATAATCTTCACGTATTAGAGTTTATCCTCAGGCTTTCATACCGAATCATGAAATAGGCCGTCAGTTACACCTTCGGGGACTTGAAAGTATGTGTTGGTGTAATAAATCTCACGGTAACTTGAGTGATGTAGGTATAATTTTTGTGACTCAATAAGAAGACATTTTGATAGAAAAATATAAATGATGTTTTCTATTTGTCATGGTTTTCCTTGCCGGAAAAGTGCTCTGAAGTGACAAATCACAGAACACATAAATAATACAAAAGAAAAACATTATGAAGGAGGTTGATGTCGAATGATATATAACCATAACACTTTGGTTATGGTAGTTTTTCTTCATGTGTGAAATTCTTGGGAAATGATTCAATCCCTTTTCACTGTCGTAGTTCAATGAATAAATTATGATATATCATCCAACTCAGATAGATATTTTATTGTTAGTCTCAAACATCTGAAAGTTGGTTATGTTTCGTATAAGTTTTTATATTAAGTTGTTCGATTTTCCTGAAAATAATGTGCCTTTTTTGCAGATGTTTCAGTAGTTTTTCGTCGTTATCCGCAGACGTACGAAGGTTTTTCGATTACTGAAAACGAGTTATGGAATTCGAACGGAGTTGGGCAGGAAACCTAGCGAGGTGGAGTAAGGCAGTGACCGAGTGGCGTCCAAGGACTGGAAGACGAAATGTTGGTCGTCGATATCGTTACCATCGCGCATCGCATCACAGGGGCTTGAGGATTGACATATGAAAAGAGAGGCCTCTGCCTAGTAGTGAGTGAAGTCGGATTGTGGATGATGATGATCTTGGTTTTTGGAATCTTTTCAGCCTGCTCCACTTAAAATGTGTGAAAATATTAGGTCCTTACATATGAAATTGGCGTTTTGTACGGGAGGAATACAAAGTCAATTTTTTTTTGTAAAATATATTTCATTAATCAAAGTATGCACCGTTGTTATCTATGCACCTTTGCCATCTAATAGGTAGTTCATTGATCCCGTTACAAAAAAAAACCATGGGGGCGAGAATCAATGAACTCTTTGAAGGCGGTTTGGACTGCCGCATCGGAATTGAATTTTTTTCCTTGTAGGAAATTGTCCAAATTCCGGAAAAAATGGTAATCTGTTGGAGCAAGGTCCGGGGAGTAGGGTGGATGTCGCAGACATTCCAATTGTAGCTCATCTAACTTAGTGGTTGTTTGTTGTGCAGTGTGTGGTCTTGCGTTGTCGTGAAGCAGCAGTGACCTAGAGCGATTGAACAATCTCGGTTGTTTAGTAGCTAGTTCTTCCTTCATGGTTTGCAGTTGTTGACAATAGATATCTGCCGTAATCGTTTGGCCAGATTTTAGAAAGCTGTAGTGAACGACACCGGTGGTAGTCCACTAAACACTCACAAGTAACTTTTTCTGAGTAAATTTTCGGTTAGGACAGGATTTGGCTGGTTCTCCAGGGTTCAGCCATTGCGACGAGCGCTTCCGATTATCGTACAGTATCCACTTATCATCACAAGTAATGAATCGATTTAAAATCCCTTCATTATTGTGTCGGTTGAGCAAAGTAACACAGCAGTCGACGCGTGTTTGCAAGTTCGATTCACTCAATTCATGAGGTACCCATCGTTCGTTTTTTTACTCTTCATTTTCCACTTTGGTCTCCGGCCGTCCACGGGGTTGGTTCAGAAAGTCGAAATTTCCAGAACGAAAAAGTTGAAACCAAAAACGTACCGTGCTTTCTTTTGCGACACCAGCGTCGTACACATCGTAATCCTTCGATCTGTTTCTGCAGCACTGGTGCCACGGTAGAACTCGTACTCTTAAACATACCGATATTTCATGTTTTCCATTGTGCGGTAATAAGCGACGCCAAAGAAAAAAATAATGAGGAAAAAACAAATGAATGACTGTTTTCAAAACTCAAATGTACCAGTTAAATGAATTTATAAATTTGAATTTGGAATTCTTAACCAAAGAGGAGATATTTCAGATCAAAGTGGTCAGTACGACAAAACGCTAATTTCATATGTAAGGACCTAATATACTGTTCGTGACATACTTAATTATGTCTTCATGATTATTCACCGACGAAAGTTGTGGCACAGGCAACAGAACGTCTGACCTTGCTACATGTTAAAACGATGTCACGGATTCACCATTAATGATTTTCAATTACGGCATTTAATATTCCGAAAGGTTTCATGTCATGGCGTTCTTTAGTTAGACGTAGCATTTATGCATACATTTGCTATAAGTTATTCAAAGTAGTTATTTAAATATTTGTAGGTATCCACCTAGCCTTTTACCAACTATGTTGGGGTTGGCTTCCAGTCTTATAAACGGATGCAGCTGAATACCAGTATTGTACATGGAGCGACTGCCTATCTGAATTCCACAACCCAGTTACTGGGTAACACGATACCCCTAGGTAAGACTGGCTGCCGGACATTTGGGCTTCTGACTACCCGTAACGTCTGTCAAAGATCTACCAACGACAGCCAGGACCAACGGCTTAACGTGTTTTTCGAGGCGCGGAGCGGTCTCGATATTTAATGGATGGTCAGTGGTCACCTATCCAGGAACTGACCGCGGCAAGAGTAGCTTTACCTTCGATCGACCCGTGCGTCTGTTAGCTTTAGCTATGAGCCCCTTCAAGTATCTAATATTAGATTACTAGCAGCACCCCGCGGTTTCACCCGCGTTAGTTTCGATACCGCGGGAATATCGAGATAAAAAGTATCCTATGTGTTAATCCTGGTTATAAACTATCTGTGTACCATATTTCATCCAAATCCGTTCAGTATCTTTTGCGTGATTGAGTAACAAATATCGAAACATCTTTACAAACTTTCATATTTTTATAATATTAATATATAATATACATAAAACGAGTAGGAAGTAGGATTAAGTCTCAAGTTGTGTAAATAGCGACATTAAAATGAACCAGCAGACCTGTGTTGTTATTTACAGCCGCGAGGTCGGCGGCCCTCGACATGTAAATAATGTCAATTGGTACAGATCATGGTACAGATTGTTCCAATACAAATAAGTTTATTATATTCCTGCGCAATGCCTACGCACGCAAGACATGGTCGTGTCATTTCGTGAGGCTTCCGAGTTACACGCGATGCGACGAACGTCAAATGAAAAATTAACCGTTGTTTATTCAAAAGTGCGTAATTACCAAAAGTTATATAAGGCTATTAAATGTAGGGATGAAAAATTATAGGTACCTACCTACCTAATTGGAGAAGTATTCCAAACAAGTATTTACTAAATTTTGCCAACCAAATTATGTATCCTAGTCTTTAAGCAATGTCAAAGGTTTTTTTTTTGTATCAATAAAGATTTTTATTATTATTATTTATTATTATTATTAAATTAGTTTGTTTCGGCCTTGCTTCTCAGAGTAGACAGATAGGAAACGCCGCCGCGACCTTATTTATTTTTTATATAATAGGTATGACGTGTAAAACTGATTCCGATATTCTATTTACAGAATAAATAATTTCATTAAATATATCTATTCTTTTTCTTCCCCTACACTATACTATTAAGACATTTTCTGGTGTAACTCACTTTCTGGTGTAACTCACAGGAGAATGAAGCTGAGTACGATAACTTTAAAGTTTTAAGTAACGTAGGTACTATCGCGGACACTTCCGCCTGACCACCATTAAGTTCATTTTTGCTTGCACTTAAAAAACAGAAGCGCTCTCTAGTAAGCGCGCCAAGGTCAAATAGTTCGTCAGTAAAATTCATAAAAGGAATACACGTGATGCGTCACTAAGTTGCGCAGTAAAGGTTGCAACTAATTGCGTTATCGCTTTCCTAATATGCGAAAATTTTAAGGGGCGTGGCTTCGCGCCGCCGCAAGATTTAGGCGAAAAAAATTTTAAGTGATCAGGCGGAAAAGGCCGCGGTGGTACCTACATTTTGAAAGTCATATATCGTGTATGTGCTCACAAGAATTTAATGACTACAGTATACAAACGTATTTTGAGTGTATTGCAGCAAAATATCCGCAGTGTTGCAGAATACACCTATTATAGTTCTGCAGATATTTAATAAAACACAGGAGCGCCATTCTAAATGCTACTTTGGCCTTGACTGCCGATATATCGCCAGTCCCGAATTAGCTCGGAGAGCCATTTGATGGGCGCGTTGGGGTTCCGTGATCTGTTAATTTTAGCGAAAATTGCGCACGCCAAGTCACGGTAATCCGGTATAACGCATCGACACCCTCGCCTGTCACGTAATATCCTAAAAATAACATGAGACACGGATTTCATTTGGGACCCAATACGTACTTATGTTTAATCTCCTCTCGGTTAGGAATACTTTCAATTGTTCTTTGATGAGTAAAGTTCGAGTTCGATTCGATTCCAACTTAGCTAAAAATGATGCCGGAACTTTGATTATTTTGGAAAAATTTAAAGCATGGTTCATGAAACTTCATGCTTTCAAAAGAGCAAAGTATTACTAAGTATATATATTTAATTTAAAAGTAGCCTATATGTTAATCCAGGGTGTCAGCTACCTCCATACAAAATTGGTCCAGCCGTTTGAGCGTGAAGAAGTAACAAACATATATAAACACACACACTCACAAACTTTCGCCTTTATATTATTAGTGTGATACATCATCACCTATTAAATTAGTATGAGACATTATTATTAAGTAGTACTATGACAATAACTAGCGACCCGTCCCTGCTTCGCACGGTAGTTACGAATTGACAAAAAATCAAGACTATTTTATTATTATGTAAGTTTAGTATTCATGTATTATTAATTTATTATAAACCTTCCGGAATTAATTCTCTAAACGATAGTGAAAACCATTGCATAGTTTAAAATAACAACGCGGTCACACAGACGAAAACACTTACAAAAGTACTATAAATCACGACGTATTTGTCCGAGTATTTAAATAGATTTTCCGGATTATTACAATTAGCTCAGTCAGTACATTATGTTATCTTGACCAGAAGTCACGACAACAGTAATCATATAATCTGTTTATAACATACTCCTACAATTATGTATTACCACAATCTCTATTATATCACACTGTTAAATACCATTTAGATTATCACCTAATACATTTGGGTATTAATAAATATTTTTATCGGTAATAGAGATCGATAAAAATCGATTATTGTAACTTAACCCCATTCTTAATTAAGTCAATTAGCGATAACTGTATGCACTAAACATGGTAACTACAAATAATGCTGCCTTTTTATTTATTAGGGAAATATGTAGATATAATTTTGTCGGTAATAAAGAAATTATTTACACTAAGGACGAATTTCACCAAACTCTACTCAAATAAGTCGTATCCTGAGAATAAATTTAGAATTTTTGACAGTTTTTTCCATATTAGAACTGTCAGACGTCAATTTTATTCTACGGATAAAAAAAATGATAAAATCAGCCCCATATCCTGTAATGTTTTTTAATTGTATATATAAGTTTTTTTCCTTCCCAAGGGTTAGAATGTATCTGAAACGAACATTATTTTATAACAACTCACCTGTAAACCTACATTCTATGCAAATAAACATATTTTATTCTATACATACGAAGATAGGTGGTTTAATTATTTCCAAGCATACATTGTTGTAGACCACCACCTTTTAAAAATAAAGTAGATAATGATAATATGTAGGCAATTTAGTCTTCATTATGCACTTATGTACGTTCAATGTTCAAAAATATACTGCAATGAATTTAATGATAGCAATCATTCTTGTATAATAGGCCCCTTACTAATAAACGTATTATGTCAAATGATTTCTCTCTTTCAGTCGTCAGTAATTTGACTTTCAAAGAAGAAGACAAAGCATTTTGTAACTATACAGACGCTATACAACGTTTATTAGTAAGGGGGTGATCTGAAGGTAAATCTACCTTACTTATTTATAAATGCAGTCATTGTATTCCTTTCAATGGTAATGGGCATGTATAATTAGTATTATGTCGTGATAACAATGACTTTATCATTTACGTATATTTCTCTAATTTATTCATCTTTTGTCTACCTGTCACCTAAGAACATAGTTCATAGATTTAAATAAAATCTTGACATTTTTAATTTTAGCAGTAAATGTATTATTTTTAATTTACCTAGATAAACATCAAATTATAATAAAATGGACGACTTAATTTTATCGCTTTCGCTAGACTATGATTATAATGTAGATTGTAGACTCAAATCAGAACATGTTAACTAAAATCTCCGATTATAAAATAATTTTAAAAAGTATGGTGAACTAGGAAAATACTTATCGCGTAGTTAATTATAAATGTAAATAATGTAGTTCCTGACATCTAAGAGTTATGGATAGGACCTTGAAATCACTTCCATTCCATATCATGTAGGATATCGCAAAATTCCAATGTTGCAAACTTTGACCCGCAACTCTACTGAATGAAATCAGCACGAACTGTTCCTTGCCACGCTATTCTTATAACTATAAAGACATTCAACCCTTGCTGTATTTTCTAAATAAATGGAAGGATTACGTGGAGTGAGACGACTTTATCGCAATGTTATCAGATGGAAAAAATAAGGAACATAGGTATTAATGTTAAGAAACATTTTGTTAGATGTTACCTAGTTCTTATGATTAGGTACATATTAAACGACAGAATTACAACGAGCATATTTTCTATCGCTATGTTGTCCGCAATAAAATTGTGAAATATTTCTCTTGGGAGAAATAAAGTAGGTACCTACGGACTACGGTAGGTAAATATTGAAAATTGCTCTTCACGTGCCATCAATTCATGAAATCATATTATAAATTGAAGACGCTTTCCGTGTGTCCAGTGTCGCATTATTCTTCTAAATTACGCAACGGATTTTTATGTTTTTCAACATCATAGATTTTTTTTCCAGGTGAGTTATGTGTTTAATACACATTCAAGAAAGATATAATAAATAAATCTTCCTCTTTCGTCAAGTCTTAAAAACCGTGCGAAGTAGGGGGTGGGTATCGCTAGTATTATATGCCACTTTGTCTTGTCAGTCACTACAAACCTACTGAAAAGTTTAATGATGAGTATAATGTAAAGCGGCAATGTCATGACACTCACGGCCATCTCATGATTATATTATTGTTTTGATAAATATTATAGCGTTAGGTCGTCGGCCAATGTCTGCTGTGATAACAATAATATATCAACAAGGAGGTGACATTGGTCGCACACCAAGCTTGCTAAAACAGACACACATAATATGAAGTGTATTGTCATAATGTAATACTTGTATCTCCTTTTGTAATTTTTCCATATTGATTTTGTGTAAAGTCGGTTATTAAAACAGATGTCTCGATTGAACGAAATACAAATGTTGTCTCCGTTATTAAAAATAAATAGTTTTGACCGCGTACGTATGAAACAGCACATTTTTTTTTGATAACCTACGAAAATTTTTAATTTACAAATGCTTATTCACACATATAAAAGGTTACACTTTGAATCTGTAACATTATTGTATCTGTTACACTTAGAAGTGTTTTTCTTTTAAAACTGTTTTAAAAAAGTGTTAAAAACATTTATTACGATTAAAGTTTGAGCCCTTGGCCGATTTTACCCCTAAAACTCAACGGATCAAATGGTATGTAAACGAATGAAATCGCGAGCAACAGCTATTTTACCGATGGCTTAGATTATGGGAAACTGTGTTAGAGAAAGATCGGCTTAGTGGAGTATCATCTCTGTCACTTAGCAGAATTATGGGCTGCGTCCATTTAAGATTGCCATCGACATGCTAAGAAGAATTTTAAGAGGGCTATTCTCGTAATTATAAGAACGTTAACAGTCTGATCTGTCTCAATCTGTCAAAAATACCTCTAATTTCTCTACATTTTTGACTTTGACTGTCGCTGAGATGATATTGCGACTAGATTTTAATTACGGGAATTGAAAACGAATCTTTGTTGGCTCATAACTTTTTAATTGCTTTTTATTTTACTATTCTGTTTCCGTACAGACAAAATTAACAAAAAGGCAAAACGATGTCATGTTTAACTTTGGATGTACAATGTCAAACAGTGGAGTAATACTCTCCCGAAATTTGTAGGGAAAAAATATCGACTAGTGGCACCTTGAGATCTCTGTCAGTCATACCTACCTGTATCATAGTCTCTTTTAAAAATTCGGTGTGTCAAAGTCACATTATCACCCGGGTACTGTACCTACCCACATAATAACACGACTTGATAATAATGGCTATTGAAGTACTATAGCCAATGAGCCATTGTATTGCTGATTATCTGCTATTCCAAACCTAATAGCGTGTTATGTATCGACGTGTTTATGTGCATGTTTAAGCCGGGTAAGGCACCACGTGTTAAAGGGATTTACTGCTCGTGTCTGACGGATCGTAGGCCTCGACTATCGGTACTTACTGATATTGATGGAATGTGAGAATCTAGTTTAACGATCTGCGATTTGATCGATAACGTCCTTAAGCCTGATATGTGTTTGTTAAATTATAGATCAATATCAATTACACAAATAGTATTTGATAGAACAATTTGGTAATCACAATGAGTTTAAATTTTGATTCCACTATAAAACTATTTATTTTACCATTAATGTATACACATAATTATATAAACAGACAAGAAAAATAACAGAACAGAAAAATAGGTATCTACAAAGGTGATACTATGTGCGAAGTCGAAGGCAAAGTTTAATTCAATTTAAAATTTCAAGGAACAACTGTACCTACTATAACACCTGGCGCTTTTTTAGTACCTAGCAATTTTTTTCGGGTAGAATATACGGTGTTTAGTGTATTTCAGAAATCCCTAGTGTGCCAAACCGCAGGTGCTGAGAAAAAAATCGCCAAAGTTTATTTCGGGATTAGTGGGAGTAAGGGTGGGGAAGATCACGTGGCGGGTTTAAATTTGATTCCTAGCATTAATAATAAAGCGTAGTCGACGGAGCCCGGGCTCCTACTTCTGAATGGTAAAAAAAAAAACCACGAAGGGAATGGAATTAATCCCCTTTGAACCTAACCTGTACGAGTCTGGGTGCTCCTAGTCCCGAGCTCGCTTCGCTTGCTCTTGCATCCTAAGTTGTAAAAGTACCATTGCCGTTTTACTAAGTCGAAATGTGTTATTTTTGTATATTATGTTGGTGTGGAGACTTCGGGGTCGCCATGGTGTCAAGCAATCGTTGTTGCAAACGATTGAAAACGTTGTTGAGAACGACAGACACTCTCGACTGTGAGTAGGTACATACAATAAATTACGATGAGTAGGTACTAAAAATCCTGTAAAACTTTAGCGTCAACATTCGATTATGTTATTTATCCGCGATCTTTTAAGATTACAAATGAAATGTTATTATTTTCATTTTATTTAAATTTTTGCTTCGTATTTGAGTTCATTGCGATAGCAGCTACTTAAACATGAATTAAAGTTAAAAACTTACAATAATTATAATAAAAACTTTCCTTTACCGTTTTGAGAACAGTAGTGAAGAAATAATTGACTCAAACGTGCCTGTCTGGATTCGAACCTACGACCTACAACCTCGTAAATCGCGGCCGTTACCAATGGGCCACTTCTGCTCATTTGCCTAGCTTTTTCCCAGCTATGTTGGGGTCAGCTTCCAGTGTAACCAGATGCAGCTGAGTACCAGTATTTTACATGGAGCGACTGCCTATCTGACCTCCACAACCCAGTTACTGGGTAATACGATACCCCTTGGTAAGACTGGTTGTCAGACTTTCGGGCTTCTGACTACCCGTAACGACTGTCAAAGATCCACGAATGACAGCCGGGACCAACGGCTTAACGTGCTTTCCGAGGCACGGAGGGGTCTCGATATGTAAAGATGGTCACCCATCCACAGACCAACCGCGGCAAGCGTAGCTTAACCTGATCGATCGAACCGTACGGCGGTTATTACTTAGCCACGAGCCACTACTGCTCCTTAAGCACAAATACCTATACAATTATCTAATTAAGAACGTAATTAAGTACCAGCCACATAAGTGTGAGACGATTTGATTAATTGCAGTCGTAACTAAGTCACCCAAGTATTCCGTTACACGTACTTATATCTAATTGATCATATAACTGGAAAACTTAATTAAATGTAAGGCTTGATTGCTAAAGACGTAAATGATCTAATTCGGCAACCCACCGGCGGCGGTGCTTCATGAGATAATGAGAGTTTGTTTCAACCACAAATTGCTTCCAAATGAGAATTGTTTAGAAGTACATACTTACTTTTTGAGAATAATTTAAATGACTTTTGAAATGTTGTTGAGAACAAACATTGTTATGACAACGTTATTTTAGTTTGGTTAGTTACCACACTAAAAGGACTACATAGCTACGGATTACGGTAAGAGACCATCTCATACATCGATCCATTGGTCTTCATTATGGTCTAACCAAGATTATGTCTGGACTTTAAAAGTGGCTGTGACCTCTGAGTTTAGTCAAATAGGAAACGCCGACCTCATCTGGTTTTAAAAATATGATTGACGTGTAAAAGTGTTTGTGCAAATCTACTTACAAAAATAAAATCATTTATTGTATTATTTTCATATAACGTTTCATTGACGACATTTGCCGTTGCCGGTAATTTGCGGACGCTATGTGGCGGCCACCACGCTTTTACGAAACCGTAGCTTAACTGAAAAGATTCAGTTTTCCATTACATTTTTACTCAATTTGTTTTCAATTCGAACGATAAATAATCTCTCGAAGATTATTTGTTATGCGTGGATTTGACACGAGACATATGTACCTAAAAATGACCGCAATTATCGTGTGGTAAAAATAAGCCTATGATATAACAGTATTAAGCCGTTGCAATGATCGAATACGTAATATTATTTATAAATAATCTATACAATAACGATTAGTGGGCGTACCCACACACACACGATACGATACTACTAGGTGCCAATCGGCCAACTTTATGACTGTATAGTCTTTTTATCAACATCCTATTTAATATTTGGACTATAATATTTTATAATGTTATGTTTACGTTTACGTCGCCACTAAAAGTGTTTTCCTTTTCAGTGACCATCACTTGCTACGACAGGTTGTTGTCGGAGTGCCGTAGCGGACGATCTCTTTCCGTTATTACAATTATTGAGTCAGTTATTAAATAAAAGATTCTAACAGTTATAGAAATGCAGTTCTATATACATAAATAATTGCTTGGTTGGGTGCTAAGTTGTAATTTTGGATAAATCGAAGTAAAGTTCGGAATACAAATACTAAATTTAGATTTCGTTTCGTATTAAGACTGAATGTGTGTAGTAAATTAAATGAGTCGTTAATAAACATTCTTGGTAGTAGGTACCTACATCAATAAATGATAAGCATAAACTAGGTTAATTTGTAGGTATTTTGAAACTAATCGAGGCTCACAGTCATGTCAATCATAGTAAGTAGACTAAATGTGTGCTAGGAATTGCGTGTTGAAACGTGGTTGAAACAGTGTCTGCCTTTGTCCAGAAATTATCGTAAATTTCTAGATCTACTTTGATAAAAGATGGTTTCAATTAGGTCTCCTGATAACTCAAATTATCTGTCATCCGACGGGAAGTGACGTCAACGTGTGAGTCGCAAGGAGCCAAGTAATTCTATTCTCCTTGTCACGAGGAACTCATTCATGTCAAAAGGATTTATCACGCCCCGGGTCGTTCGATACCCAACGAATATCTACAAAATACGTGTATGTACATATGTGTTCAACACAATGCTCTACAAACAATTATACGCTCTGGCCAATAAATAAATAGAGCTTGTCTATTTATTGCTGAAACTCAAACACGTCAAAATTAATACCCCTTGATAAGTACACAGTCAAATATAGCTCTGTACACACATGAAAATGTACTAAATTGTTTGCTGCTCCAATTTATAGTAAACTAGCTGCGCCCCGCGGTTTCACCCACATGTTTCGATCCCGTGGGAATATTGGGATAAAAAGTATCCTATGTCCCATTCTGATAAGCTATACTTACTTATTACTGGTCTGTAAAGTTTCATAAAATCTGCAGTTTAGTAGTTTTTGCGTGAAAGAGTAACAAACATCCATCCATCCATCCTCACAAACTTTCGTGTTTATAATATTAGTAGGTTAAGATACTAATATCCTACTAATATTATAAACACGAAAGTTTCATGAAAGTTTGGATAGGATAAAGGTTAAAATGACGAGATAGTTGACATATTATTATGCGTCTCTACGCCACATTGCATTGTGCCGCAATCTAAATTTGCCGCAAAATGAAATATGTCTTAGGATTATTTTTACATTTTGCAACGCGTTCTGGGCGACGAAGCAATCCCACAATATATTCTGGATTCATACAGATATTTCTGGCTAAGATCTATTTGAAAATATAAGATTTATGAAGTTTGCGAACGACTACAAACAGAAAATAATTAAGATAAAATTAACGCCTTTAACAGCGATGAATTAATGAGACTAAACATTCTAAACCTCGTAATTCAGACAACGATATTTCACATCCCTTTTGCGAGCGACTAGAACAGTGGAGGAGTAGGTACTAAAGTAAATGAATGACTCACATTCATCGCCACGGTTTGATTATTTATTTGCGAAGGGATGAACTGTGAAGTGGTGTCGGGACTATAAATATGAGCGATGACACGTCACGCAGATATAAATCCAGGGTCGGGGAATAAAGGACGTGAGAAACGGATCTGTTGTGACTCTTGTAGGCGTTAGCTTCAATGTTTATTTAGAAAAATATGGTCTCTGTTTTGAACATTTAAATTTAGCCAGGAGCGATTTAATATTTTAATTTATTGTCCTAAAATGTACCCACGTAAACGTACTTTAGATACTCAAGCACAAAGGGGTTTCTTTAAGTCAAGAGACGTTTAAACGTCAAAAATGATGGTTAATCATTACTTGTCACTAATAATTAATTATAAACATAAATAAACCCCTTAGGTTCTACATTTAAGTATATTTTTATTGTAATTGTAGATAACAGCTGTCTCTATGTAGTCACGCGCTTCAAATTATATCGCAGTCGTAAATGTTTGCAGTAAAATCACAGAAGCTGTTATCATAATGTTGTGTCAACACTAGTTATCGTTGAGTAGTGTAAAATTAAACAGTTAGGTACTTGCATACGATCTATTTATAATAGTTAAATACGCTTAATTTGCACTTTTGTATTTTTATGTGTTTGTGTCAATATTACATCTGGCTTTCTTATTCAGAAAAAGTTCCATTGCTTCGAATTAAACTTACTAAGCATGAATTCATTTTGTGATAGGTATTTCAAGAAATATGTAGATAAATAGGTACATACAATAAGGCTAAGCGCGCACTACGAATTTTAATCGTTGCGAAGAAAATTCGTCAATCTGTGAACAATAGAAATGTACTAGAGTCCGCGCACTGCGGAAAAAAATCGCTTGAGAATTCGCTTGAAAATGTTTTGTTTCCGATTTTATAACTAAATCGCAACGATTAAAATCGTAGTGCGGGCATAGCCAGATAGTCTAATAGTTCCAGAAGATACATTTCGATATAAGACCCACCTACACATGTTTTGGCGAGCAATTTGTCAAAATAGACGCAGGTGTCAGCGTGTCCAAGGGGTGATTCAACAGAAACTTTACAGTTTACACGTTCGATCAATTTCAAAGATAACAAGCAAATCTTTGTTCAGCACCTTAATTGTCCAACACACTTTCAATTACAATTTGAATCGTTTTGAAGGTTATAGCCACGGGTTATAGCTAATCCCTTACTTCCATTACTTCATCCATTACTTCCTGTGTTTGAAAAATGTGTCTGCTCAACAACGTAAATACGGAAAGAATGTTGTTGAACTGTCAAAATGACAGCCATTACTACTGTTAGTGTGTTAAGCAATTATCCCGCAGTTCTAGTTCTCTGACCTTATTACTTCAGTAACCATGGCAACGATGCCTAAAACTGGGAGCATGGACATAGTCCAACTACCAAGTGTTATTAGAGTTTGTGATCGATGTTTTTGCCGATAGATGTAAGTAGATACTTACATCTATCGGCAAAAACATCAAGTAGATACTTGTACCGATTTCAAAGATTTACCCTGACTTATAAAGTTATGTAATGAAACCCAGCAAGGCCTCGGTAAATACTATGAAAAGAAAATTTAGCACCTACTAGTATATGTACCTATAATACGTCTGTATACCCAAGAACAGACTGAAATTACCTACTATACAGGGTGAAATTGAAAACATGCGACAAATTGAAATGAGAGATTGTACTCATCATTATGAACAACTTTTATTATGGGACTTTTATTATTTTCGCGATTGCAGCTTTGGTCCCTTGGTAAAAGTTGTTCATAATGATGAAAACAATCTCCGATTTCGGTTTGTCGCATGTTTTTAATTTCAACCTGTAAATTTAAAAGACTTTTACTTAAAACGTCATAATTATGTGAGTGAATATTTTAGTAATGATTTTAGAAATCATGGCCTTCAGGAAGATTGAATCATTTTACAGTTAATGGTTTTATAATAGCGTTAATAGCACAAAGGGAAACCTCGCCTTCCTGTCTGTCTTAAATGACAATAAAGGCGCATTGCCCCGTCACTGTTACTAGCGAAAACATAATGCGGTGTAACTTAGATATGCCTCACCTTTGATGGTGTTTTAGTTACGTAAAAGGTTCGACAAAATAACGCAATTTTTTGTAAAGACAAAAGCTGAAACAACTCAAGAAACACTAGGGCCATGGGGTCCGAGTGCTCACTTGGTTTTTCGAGATATCGCCAAGCGTTAGTCGACTCTTTACGTGACCAGAGGGCTGGTCTATTTCTTGGCCAAAGAACTGGTATCGCCATACAACGTGGCAATGCTGCCAGCCTTCTGGGCACTGTTCCTGTTGACTGCGATGCGTACGAATTTTTCGATGCCCTATGATTCTTTTGATTATTTTTTGACATAAATTTACATATTATTATTTTAAATGTTAGCTTATATTATGTTAATATATAGACAGACTCAAGAAGATTTGAATTAAAAGATTCCGTAAAAAGTTTGAAAAGACGTAACAAACATTCAACAATTATTATTTGCGACTGAAATAGCTTTGAAGTAGGTATTATTACAGATCCTAAAAATACGACAAACATACGACCATCATAATTATTTGCCATCTGACAAACAGCACAGTTAAAGTAGATCTATATAATAAATGACAATGTTTTCAGGCGTCGGGCGCACTGTATTTATACTTGCCTAAAAATACACAGCTGTCAATATGGCACATGGAATTTTAGACACACAATTTATATAATTGAATGCTTTGTAGAAAAATACTAAGTTTATTTTCTAAAACTCCATGTGTCTTATCAACAAACGGGAACTGTACTTCTCATAATAGCAGGCAAGCAAGTAGGTACTCACTGACAATGTGGATCATGAAGGAAGCGAAGACGACCATCCACCCCCATCCCCCATCGGGCGGCGGGGGCGGGCTGTCTGTGCTGCTCCGCGACGACTCCTGCGCCTGTGCACCGTTGCCGTTCTTCTCGCTCTTCTGCACCACTCCGTGAGACATCTTCTGTACCAAGCTTTATCACTCTCTTTGGCACGGTATAACGCTAGTTTTGCTGTTTTCTGGCACTAAGGCTTGATATGGATTCTTAAAACTCCCTAAATATAACTTCTCTTGTTAAAATCTACTTTAATATTAAAAATATGTTGTACGTTATTTTAGTATATTGTCGCTAAGATATGTTATTGATTTATTATGTGCTTTTGTTATTATATGATTGAGATATAGGTTCTACTCAATATAAATATTTGTCCTAAATAAAAGATTCGTATTTAAAAGAGTAGCGGAAGCGATTAAGGAAGAGATTGTAGAAATAATTATAAGTATTAAATCCTACGTGTGGTCAAAGACCATGGTTTATACAATTATCTTCGGTTTAAGACTTCTGTGTCAAATATCGGTGTGTTCCAGGATACGCAAAACATCTTCTTTTATTTTCCAATTTCTTATCTGAAACAAAATAAAAGGTATTATGAACTACGAGGCAACATAAACTTTATGGTGGATAGATGAAAATTCGCAACAAAGTTTAACAAGTTTATAAAACAGTATAAAATTACAGAGGAGTAAAGAAGCAACGATCCTTGAATAAAAATTTCATCAGAGAGATTTAATAATACTATGCAGATCACCTTTTTTACATTGCACGGATACCCTTGTATGCCTTGTAAACACCATAAAATTAAGTGCGTTTTTTGCAATAATTTGACCATAAACGTACAGAACATGTTTTTAAATCAGATTTCGGTAATATATTTTATCATAATAAGCGTAACGGTTATTTTATGATGACAAGTATTTGGGATTTGATATTCTGGCGGTATCCATTATAAGATAGTGACGTCATTCCGCCAAAGTTCACGATCGAAAGGGTCTGTATGGCGCCACGAAGATTTACTTTGAAAGAGAACTGCTTATCACTGTACGTCTCAAGATAGTAACATATTCAGTCAAATATATCAGTTCTTGGAATAGATAGGCAATATAAATGATGTGTCTCATGCGTCGGCTTACGCGGGGAGTTTGTAGAAGAAGAAAGTCTTATTTGGAAAAACATTGCCTAGTCACAGTCGGTTGATGGTTACCACCGCATTACCTAATCTCTGCCAAATAAATCAATAGTAGGTCTTCAAGCGGTATGTAAAACTTTTACTTTTAAAAATGATTTTCTTTCAACAGTTTGTTTCATCTCATGAAAATTATTTTTTTAATTTTCATTTCTTCTTTTTCTCTCTTGTGGAGGTCAGATATGTCCATGTAAAATACTGGTATTCAGATGCATCCGGTTAAACTGGAAGCCGATTCCAACGTACATACATAGTTGGGAAAAGGCTAGGCAGATGATGATGATGATGAGTTTGTTTCATCTTAGGTACCTATGTCTTCGCTGGACTCACTTTGCTTGGATGCTTACAGTGTGTTATGGCTGCAATTTCCAACTTTGCAAAGTTTTATTTGGATTTTCTGTTATGAGTGTTCTTGCAAGGATGTCGGGGTTTTCTTGAAATCAGTAAAAGATAAGACACGGTAAACAATAACGTTATCAGTTAAATGTGATTGTTCAACCTCTGTCAATATTTTGGGGAAAAAATATGATGATATAAGTAAATATACAGGGCGGCAGGCACATTGCATCGGCGTGAAAGTTTAAATTCTACACATGTTTCAAGACCCCCTAGAGTAGAAATATTTTCGTCGTTTATAAAAAATAACAGCTGTTTCATAGAAAAGTGCAACCTTCATACGAGGTCAAAATTTATGGAACAACCAATTCTTTTTTATAGGTCATCATATTTATTTCAGAATCATGTTCTGAATCCATGGTATCAGGTTGCGTGTCGATTTCTCTGCCAACCTGTATAGTAAACCTTTTTCGCGTAATTAGGTATGCTAACATCACAAGCGCATGTTTGATCAGACTTACGCCTAAGCTACGACATTTTCTTCCACAAACGTGGTCTTTGTAATATTATATCTAATCAACTTGATTTGTGCAAGATAAAACTTTATTACATTGATTACATAATTAAAATATAACTCTAAAAATATAACGAAATTAGTATGAAGCGATAAATCAATATTACATCGTTTAGATAAAGCCCGAAAGCATTTGATTTCAGTAATTAAATTTGCTTGTTGGTATAATATCTTAATCTCCTTTTATTTGCGAACGATTACGCTTAAAATGAACAGAGTCCATTTCTATCATGTTGCTTAATTTGATGGCTATACCAATTTGTTCGTTAAACGATAGTTGGAGCTCCAGTTATAGAGCAGACAAGAACAAAGGGCAACAAGCATGAAATTTGGCGTGTTCCCACGAACTCAAAACTGTTTTAGAAGTCAATAAAAATAATACTATGGGAATTGAGACAAGAGACACCGCCTGGCGACGTGTGGTAAGCAGGCATATGATGAAAGTTTGTAAATTTCTCAATACTTCACATATTATATTAATTGTACCTTGAGGTAGGTAAAACATATCTACAAAGTGTTATAATACACAATTCATTCGATCGATGATATCGCACCTTGTCGATGGAGTGATTTGTTGATAAGATACTTGCGATATGATTTCGGGTTGATTCTGTCATATATTTCATTGTTAGCATGTTACGTTTGATTAATTTGATATGTTCAGGGTCATTAGCGATTATGTGTTTACAAGTCATATGATAAATTTTATTATTGTGGGCGTGATTTTAAATAACAGCATAACTACTAACTATTATCATAATGTTACTAACCGGAATTTGAATAAGCCTATGCAGTAAATGATTTAAGCCATGGTGTTGTGTCACATACTTAGGAATTGAGAATGTTAAGGCTTTCAACATTGTATTTGTACAGGTTCATTGTACAGGTTGTTAGAGTGGTTAATTGGGCCAGTGATGAACTACCGATAGAATATGGCGTTCTACAAGGCAGTATCCTCGGCCCGACCTTGGTGTGGGTTTACATAGACAACCTATGTCACACAGAACAACAACAACAACAACGGGAACATAATTACATTCGTATTACTCTGTATTACTTTTTTATGGTGAGACGTGGTCACAAGTTTACGCCCAAAATGGGTTCAACCAAGTGTCTAAACGGCTTAAAGACAACATCCTCATCTTAAATGTAGACAAAACTAAGTTCATGACCTATTCACTCAGAAAGATAGACCTGCCAAATCTTCCCATTATCTCACACAATTTCAACTTACCATCCAACAATTCATGTAATTATCCGCGCGTAGAAGTTGTAATAGATAACTGATTAAATTAACAAACATCACACTGAGGCCTTGGTTCCTAGAATTCGGAAACTTATATATTTACATATTTAAATCTTTCGTCATATTGCTGACACTTCCATAATTCAAACTGTTCATCTCTCATTGTGCCAATCCTTAATGTTTTATTGAATAACTTCTTGGAGTCCATCCCAGAAAGTTATACAATACCGACAGACAGTTACACAACCGACAGTTAAACAATGCCGCTAAAACTTACCTACTGAAACTGGAGAGAACCGAAGGAGCCATAAATTAAAAGTAAGATCTTTCCTTCCGATACGATACCCTACTTTCGATCTATAACAACGCTGTAAGGTACTGACCGTTAGGCAACTTTTTATTCTACTGACAGTTACTAAGAACTACTCGGAACTTTTGTTATGACCCCAAAACAATCTTCGGTAAGAGTAGAATCACCTATGTCTGCACCACAAATATATAATTATAAATTCAGTCTTGCACAATTTTTTTACGGTTTCCTGGATCCATATTTATATATCTAATGATATGAACTATACTGGTATAATCTATCGTCTTTCTAGGGCAACACAACACACAAACATTGATTACAATGCAACAGAACGTTTATTAAAACCCTTAAGGTAACGTTTACTAGCAAAGAACAATGTATCGCTCATTTGGAGAAACATCGAAGTAAATGTATTTTTTTCCAAAAATTAGTGAAAAAGCACTTAGAAAACGTATTTACGTTAGGAGAAACAAAGACGAAAAAAAAAGTAAAGTAGCAGTTACGTCGATGTTTCTCTAAATAAATGTACAATTAAGACACACGCGCGTACCCATCACACCATCACCTACACTCTCACTGTCACCAGTACATACTAACACATACTCACCCCCAAATCAATATTAAGCCACTTTTGCCATCAGAATAGTTTTACTTTAGTTTATATTTTTCCATTTTGTTTCACTTTTGTTATTATTAATTTATAATAGTGTTTCATTATGTACAACCTGTATGTTCCAAAGGTCATAAGTGTGTGGTCCGATGGAGGGTAAGCCTGGTGATGTGTAATACCGGTTTACACATCACCAGGGACCACTTGGCTTTGACTTTGTACTATGTTTGTAGTTATTTGTGATTAACAATAAATATTAAATTAAATAGTGTTTTAGCTGACCCTATATTGGACGAGGCTAAAAGTCTGTTCAAAATTAACAAATATATATGTTTGTACAAATGTATATGTACGATAATATATGTCTGTTTATAATATTATAATCATATAAATTAATTTTAAATTCAAAATTTGGCTATGATGGAGCGACATAGTCAGCATTGTGACAAAGCTCCTCAAGAAAGAAAAAAAATATTATAAATATCGTACCAATGCAGTGGTCTTGAAATTATAAGGAGGTCTATGCTCATGTGGCGACATCATCTATGGATAATAATTATTTTCAAATACATCACTGTTTCATTATCTTTGATCTGGCTCTGTGCGTGTGTGTTTCTAGAAAAATGTCCCAACCCACATTGTGATAACAATTCTATGAAACCTTTGACGTCACCAATCGGTAGAGATAGCCTATTTTTTTAGATAACAGATATTGCATGAATAGGTAAATATGAATATATATATGAATATGAGGGGCCCGTGGCTAAATAAGAACAGCCGCACAGGTCGATCGGTCAGGTTAAGCTACGCTTGCCGCGGTTGGTCTGTGGATGGGTGACCATCTTTACATACCGAGACCCCTCCGTGCCTCGGAAAGCACGTTAAGCCGTTGGTCCCGGCTGTCATTCGTGGATCTTTGAGAGTCGTTACGGGTAGTCAGAAGCCCGAAAGTCTGACAACCAGTCTTACCAAGGGGTATCGTATTACCCAGTAACTGGGTTGTGGAGGTCAGATAGGCAGTCGCTCCATGTAAAATACTGGTATTCATGCATCCGGTTAGACTGGAAGAAGACCCCAACGTAGTTGGGAAAAGGCTAGGCAGATGATGATGAGGTAAATATGAATATCAAAAAGATTATATGTAGCTTTACACCGCTTTGAACCGACGAGAAAGTGGTTCAGTTTAATGGTCTGTACCACACCCTTAAATTTGATCACACCTTTCTGATATATCTGTCTACACGATGTCCTGTGATGAGTTACCCGTTGAGAGCACATGTCTTAAAATAAATACATCTATCAATGTATTACTTATCATAGCACCACAACTGTCAAGATAGCCCTTTATTATTAAAAACGTCGTCTGTATACGATCGATAAAGTAGATATTATCGATAAATCTGTCACTGACATTTTGATAACATAAGACTTTGGAGTTCTTGTATAAGTGGTTATAAATAGTAATATCAGCCAGTATTTGCGGGACAATTACTGCCAGTAAAGAGGTCAAAGGCCTCTTTCATCCAGGGAAACAACAAGCATTGATCACTACAGTCCGCTTTATTTTACCTCTGATTTTGCATCACTGTTCCAATCACAGTGATCTTTATTCTCATTCTGATAAGGTTTCTGTTGGGTTACTGCCACAGACAAGTCTGTCAAAATCATTGTGATCTTTAGTTTCGTCACAATAAGGTTGCTGTTAGGTTGCTGCTGACAGAGGTAAAATAACTGTGAATGGACTGTACGTGATCACTGCGCGTTGGCGATTTTAGACTCTGAAGTTCAGGTTTTTCTCAAGACACGTTTTCCTGCACTGAAAGCTATTGTTGATCTCTGCAATATTATTTAACCGTTTGCCTGCCTTTTATCGTTGCGGTTGCTTTGAAGATTAGGCATAATATAGATACGTGTAGGTACTTGGTATTTCACATCCTGTCAATAACGACCCAATTCGATATATTAACATAACAAAGCTAGCATTTAATAACATAACAGAACATCACGCCAGCATCCTGATTGCGTAACACACTATCAGTCAAAATCGGATTTATTTTGAAGGATATCGCTTATCCATTGCTTCATCTGTTCGAAAAATTTGTCTGCTCAACAACGTAAATAACGCAATGAATGTTGTTTAACTGTCAAAATGAAAGCCATTGTTAATGATAGTGTTTTTCGCAATTACCCCGCTGTATTCCCCGAAGGTTTATGCAGAGGTATACCTATAGTACACCCACGTTTCACCAGTAATTCTAATAGCGAGCTTATTGCCATCAACCGGGTATAAATCCAGACTATGGGCTGTTACTGAGAAATTCTTGAAGTACAAACCCAATTACCTAGGAAGGACCTTCCTACCTAGGAAGGACCTCAGCAGTAGCGCTAACGACGCCAACGACCGACGACTTAATAATAACCAATCAATAAATCATGCAAAGTTTAACAACCTGATATTATAATAAGTAATTGCAATAAACAGTTTCTCAGAAGAAAGCTCATAACAATATAATTAATTACGCGCCAAGTGTGGACTGGTGCTGCAGTCTGCACATTTACGCGTATTATGTGGTAATGTGGATATAAAATTATCCACACTTCAAAGGTTTCTACTGGCACGAGTTAGAACCGCCTCTGTTAAGGAAATTGTTTCGACTATCAATAACATCCATTCTGTAGCATTTGTTCTAACTATTCTGACAGTCGGAACTTTAAGAACGTCAAAATTACATTATGAGACCATGGACTTAAAGTTAGCATTATTAGTCCATGTATAAGACAGTCTCCCAAAACGCCCCTCGCCACTTTCTAGTGCTTTAGCTGGGAAGAAGTGGCGTAACAGACTCACTCCCCACACAGCTGTCTGTTTAGATAGAACTTGATTCTATACAATAGTATGCAAAGTAATTGACATTCGAAATACTAAACACTAAACGAATCGTCGCACCACTTGGCTGCGTCTTAACTTTACATATAATGTTTGTATATTATATGTTATTACTTAGACTATACTAGAGATAATGTAATTATGTACGTATATTGTACGTGTATTTATGTATGTATTTTAATTATGTTTTGATTTTTGAAATTGGTTTTCCTGACGCATATATCGTCGCTCGCATGTCGTATCTATCTATCGTATCATGTGACATCTACCAACCCGCACTGGGCGCGCGTGGTGGATTACGGCCCACTCCCTCTCACAGGCCTGTGTCCCAGCAGTGGGAACATTATAGGCTGATTATGATTATGATGTCGTATCTCATTTTTCTAATTTTTTTGCTGATTTGAGTTAGGACAACTACCTACATTCCCCTATTCGTGATTCTTTTAATTTTTCAGTAACCGTCGTATCTCTATGTTATTTGGATCTCAAAATATAACCATTTTGAAAGGCAACAAAATGTAAAGAATCACGAACAGTTATGTTAATTTGGTATTTTGTGTTTCACGAACTGTGTCCAAATAAACTTTCTTTCTTTCTAATAGAAAGATGTAGTTGTCCTAATTCAAATTAGCTAAAAAAAATGAGATAGGACTTAGTCATGCGAGCTTCGATCAATAAAGTACTTAGATGAACTTACGACACCCACGCTTTTCATGGGGAAAAGCCAGTAGCGCCGTATTCGATAAATCATGAATAAATTATGTAGTCTAATATGCTTCAAGGAATCACGTGTATTCGGTATTGACATGTTTATTATTAACTGAAAGTTCCGCTGTGGTGTAGGACCAAGTGAAGATGACGCACACGACGATATAGTCTTGTCAGTGGTGCGGCGCGGCGGCGCGGTACCTTATCACCGAATGATAAAAGGTCGGCTAAGTGGCCTCCTACACCCCAAACCAACCGTTGTTACATCACTATTAGGTATTATTTATCTGTATGTATATTCTCAACTCTTATACTGTTATGTAAACATTAATATTGTAAGTACTTGTGTAATAGGGGATTGTGTGGAGCAGATTTTTCTAGAACTACAGTGTCCGGTTCAGGGTCTGTCACATCGATCATAGAACTGAATGATCATGGGGAAAATTTGGAAATGAAAATGTTTACGCAGGTGTACACGATGTACACGACAATAATGAAAGGACAGTTGTGGTAACTGTCCTTTCATTATTGCCCCTGATATTTGTCTTTTTTTTTTTTCGGTTTGCTTCTGTGTATCGTTCCTTGCTCATTCAGTGTTTTACCGTTATCTATATTTTTTGTTCGCATGTTATTATTTCTCGTTTTTATCTTTTTATTAGGTTAGGTTAATTCCATACGCTACGATAAGAAAGTTTATTTGTCGCACTGCATTTTGACCCTTATAATACCTATGTAAATAAACCAAATTCATCCTATTAAGTGTCATTGGAACACAACTATACCTATGTAGATGTTTGAGTTCTGTATGGTTTATCTCTCAGTTCTAAGAGTCAACAGGGACAAAAAGGTGACTTGGATATATGTCCGGAGCAAATGTTGGTCCTTAAAATTACACAATATTATTAAAGTGGCTTACCCTTTGATGGTGGGTTTACTACATGTTTTTGTGACTTTAAATCTCTACCGCTTTATTTTATTTTGTGTATCGTACATTACCTACATCACTTTTGGGTAGCGTGGTTGCGTGTGCCTTTACAAGTACCTAGGTATCTTATTCTTGCGCCGAATTTTATCTTCATAAACAGTACAAAGTGGGTTATATTTGCCAAAGCATTGTCTTTATCATATTTTTTTTTTGTCATTAACCAATTTGAGGTCGAACTTATGATATTCAGGCGTATCGTGTATAATTTGTAACTGACCCCAAATTAGTTACGAAAAGATAATAATGATTTTTATATCGAAATTTCAGAGAAGCTTACGTTGGAATCAACCGGATATCTGCAGCACTACCGTGCCCCCGAAAAGACGAGCCAAGCGAAGCGCAAGGGCACTACCTACCTTTTCTGGAAGCGCTTCGTCGTTTTTTTGAATCCTCAGGACTTGGGTTTGGATTATACCAGATAAACAAAATTCTCGAGATATGATTTTAATAGTAGACTTATTAAACATAAAGTTTCAATTGCATAGCTCTTATACTTTATATTTTATTGATATCTAAAAAGGGGTCGGGGGGCTTTTGGGACCGGGACAGCGGTCCCGGATTCCACCTATGTATAGTACAATTGAGTGGTATTTTGGGACCACAAATAAAATAAACAAAATTATGCCTTGGGAAAGTAAGGTCAACCAAAAAAATTAGAATATTATATTCGAGCAAGCACTAATAAACAACCGTCAATATTTAAAATAATAATCACAATCAAACACAAAGTAAAAGACAAAATAAAAGTTTGGGCTTTACTTTTTACAGTTTTGGTTTTACGCTCATACAGGCTTCGTAAATGCATTTTTTTTGTAAATGTGTTGAAAAGGTATGAAAATTAAATACAGAGGTATTTATTTTAATACCTTTTGAACACCCTTTCACCAACCTTTTAAAATATAGACGCAATTAAGACCCGTTCCATGTTACTGTATACAAATCGCGAAAGTTTAAAAAGAAATATTTATACTAATTGTTAATTAGCAAACGTATGATTGAATTTATTTTATAGCTTATTTTAATTTAGCCTGTTAAAGAAAAATCATTTAT
The DNA here is from genome assembly GCA_963669345.1 of Gortyna flavago. NCBI lineage: Eukaryota > Metazoa > Arthropoda > Insecta > Lepidoptera > Noctuidae > Gortyna > Gortyna flavago. The sequence goes on along the minus strand of OY770128.1, from coordinate 5,952,491 downwards.
TACTAAAGAAAAAGTAAAAAGAAATTACTTTTACCTTTTTAAGTAAGAAACACTACAGTACTAAATATTACACTTCCTGTTTTTCACACTTTCTCTTCAAGATGCATCTCAAAACTGCACATTTAGATAACCACTACCGTTATTAGAACCCGTGGCCCATGACAAAAAAGCGACTGCGTATAGCTGCATGGCAGAGAAATAGGACTACGTGCGCGCAAATCATAATTCTCCTTACTTCTCTCTCTTCTCTTATACTTACATGATTGAGATATTTATATTATTATTAGCCTGTGATGTCCCACTGCAGGGCAAAGGCCTCCCTACTCTCTTTGCTCAAAGCTGCTGAGGACCAGTTCTTGTTGAAGGAGTCTAGCTCATCCCGCCATCTCCGTCTGGGCCTGCCACGATGTCGCTTGCCATTAAGAGGGACCCATTGGGTCGTAAGTTATCTTTGTGATGGAACGGATGGTCGTATTCCTAACCCGGTCTGTTAGTTTGATACCCAGAATACTCCGTTCCATAGCCCTCTGGCAAACCTCGAGTGTGGACCTCTGCTGATTTGTCAAAGACCATGTCTGACCACCATATGTGAGGATGGGAAGTATACACACGTCCATGAGTCTTCTCCTAAGAGACAAAGGAAGATCAAGGAAGGTCTTTCATGGCCCAATAGCTCTTCCAGGCATTTTCGGTGCGTCTTGCAACTTCTTTATTTTGTCTTGCCTGGAAAGAGACTATTTGACCAAGATAGAGATACTCATCAACGTATTCAACCTCCCCACCCGTTACTGTGATCCTGCGATGCGCGCTGTTCGTCATCAACTTGGTCTTTGACATATTCATCTGAAGTCCGACCTCTATCTAGGCTTCTTAACTCGGAGGCTGAAGACGAAAAGAGCACAATATCGTTGGCGAAACGGAGATTAGATAATCTCTTATGGCCGACCATAATGCCTCTTTCTGTCCAGCCCGCTGCCAGCTTTCGGAAGACTTCCTCCAGCACAGCTGTGAATAGTTTCGTAGACAGCGGGTCGCCTTGCTTAACTCCTTTCTCTATCTGGAAGGACGGTCCTGTCATGGAACTGATCTTAATCGCTGCAGTGCTGTTCAAATAAATAATTTTTAGAAGATTAATGTAAGTGGTGTCTATGTCTTGATTCTGCAGGGCGTTAAAAATTGAGCTATGGGTGATACTATCAAATTGATTGAGATATTGTTATTTTATTTTATAGCTACAACTATCCTTTTATAAGTGCAATTAAATAATATTACCCTTTATTTTGTACCGGTACCTACTTTAATTCATGTAATTGTTGATCAAAATATTATATCAGCTTTTTGTTAACTGTACTTTACCTTCTTTTGTTTTGTGGTCCCAAAATACCACTTAAAAATAATTATAGGTGGAATCCGGGACCCCTAAAAAGACCCGATTTCGTCACTGACTCACTGATGATCATCAAAATTCTTAGGGTACTACCTGAAGTCTTAGAAAGTTGAAATTTGGTGTGTAAGCTAGTATTAGTACATAAACAACAAAAAAAAATTCTAAAACTAGAAAAAAAAAGCAAATTACAAAAATAAGTGAAATTCCACCAAAAACATTTTCATGTAAAATGTTGCCAAGACGAGACCATAAAGCTCGCACTGTCAAAAAGTTATCAGATCTCATGTAGAGCTAATCTTCTAACTCTACACGCCCCAATTACACAAACTCTACACTTAGTCAAAATATGAGCATGGCCGTTTCGCTACCGTCACATGGGTATAAGATGAAAACATTATTCACTGTTATTTACTTTTCTGTTATGCAATAGTTCTTGTAGTAACGAACGGGCTTGTAGATTTAGTTAGAAGCTTGCCTTTACATGAGATCTGAGGGGCAATTCTCGTAATTTTAAGAACGTTCACAGTCTGATCTCAGTCTCAATCTTTAAAAAAAACCTCAAATTTCCCTACATTTTGACAAGTTTTTGACATTCTTTGTCGCCGAGATGAGACTCCGACTACATTTTTAATGTTTTAAATTACGAGAATTGACCTTCCGATACCTTTTTGACAGTGCGAGCTCTCGTCGTGGTCTCGTCTTGGCAACATTTTACATGAAAATGTTTTTGGTGGGATTTGTTATTTTCGAACATTTATGATCCTTAGCAAAGCCGTTTATTCTTTTATTTACCGATAAAGTCGAAATGTCACTACGTTGTTTTTGTATCAGAATGCAGATTATAATGCAGATTTATCTTGCTATGTGAGATTATAATATTGAGAATGAAGTATATTATATGTATAATGGCACTATTGTTACCTACTTGCAACTCTTACAATATGTCGACTTTCCAGCTACGAGAAAATGTTACAGCTCAAAGAAGATTATAAGAAAAGTTCGCATTTGTACAACTTCCAGATATAAACAGTAATGAAACAACAATGAATTATTTTCAAACACTGTAAACCTACTCTTAATAAATAAAACTATTACGGTAGCTACTACTGCCATTCAATTCAGTGTAACTTTGTAAAATGTTTACGAACTCGAGCAAAGCAATATAAAATAACAAAGTCTTCATGTCCTGTGATACGGTCACCATAAATCTTGATGAACAAACAGCAAATTTAGACATAAGTAGGCGTCTGAGATCAGAGATTCCATACAATAACAATTGGCCCCCAAAAAGCCAATTAGCAACGAATATTCAACAAATAGAGCATTGAGACAGTGTGCCAGGCGTAGTACTACAAAACACGTAACAGCAATGGCCTCATTGTGTGCCATTAGTAAGTAATTACTGTATTAAGCCATTTAAGTAGCCTAAACAAACAAACTTTAAACAAAGGAACAGATTCCAATTAAGTAAGTAAATAAGATGGATTTGGTGCACAATGCATGTTTACGAATATCTGTGCATCGCTACTTAAGTATATTAAATAGCTTAGTTTGTTTATTTAACACAGCTTACTGCGCAAAACACAGTAACAGAAATGATAAGCATAATTATTCACGTTGTTTTATGACATAACAAAGAATAAAGTACCTATAATCGAAGTAATTAATGTGATCAATGATTGTGTCAACTTTCCATTAACTATTAATTCTGCATTGTTTATCATATAAAACACCCGGCATCATGACTAAACACATAAACAAAATAAACTGCAAGCCTTCCGGTAAGGCCGTCTTTGTTTTTAAAAAAAAAACTGCACGTCAGATGCGCGCCAAAAATAACACTTGGCGCACGTGCTTCCATGTTTTTTATGCGTTCAGTTCAATAAAATTAAACAAGAGTTGCTATTGAAAACCTATTTCACGGTCAAGCATGTTGGATAAATATTTACAACATTAATGTACTAACATAAAACAGCATTCAATGTTTTCACAGTCAAAACAAAAACAAAATTAAATTAGGTACACTCACTTACTGTCACAGAATACAGTCTGTAAATTAAAACGGTATAGAAATGCAGTTTTGTTTGTTTGTGAAATTAAAACACTTTTTATTTGAACTAGGGAACGTAGAAAAACTAAGAAAACACGCTCGTCGCTGACGTGACGTATCGACTGACCGGGCGTCCAATCGCGCGCGCTCCCGCCCTCTGACTGACAACGAAAATACAAAATACATAATCGAGGAAACACACACCTCGTATTATTTGATAAATTAATATTTCTTTGATATTCGTGTAAATAAAATTTTGGGAACATTGTTGAAACTGTCATGATGTAGGCATGTCATTTGGAAAGGACATGGAAATAAGTATAATATTTTTATACAGTTGTTACCTACAACTACTTGTTGAAACGGTGATCCCGGCCCATAAATAATTGATTTAGTTTTATCGCGGAATGTATCGGTAACACATGCAAATCGTACAGTAACTATTATTTATAACAATCACATTTCCTGCCATAAGTAGTCACTTATTTAATTCACTTGAATTTGAAGAATTTCCTTCTTTCCTTTTCGATAAAACTAATTAAAATGATTTTTTTAATACCGTGGTTGTAATAATATAAACGCAACATTCTTTGTACCGACCTACTATGAAAATAAATAAATAAATAAATGAAAATAGTTATCTAATCAACTTTGCATTTTTTTTTTTGTTTACTAATTATTTGAACACTATTATAACGACGACGTGAAATCTAACAATATAAAATTGCATTTCTGAAACAAAAGTATTAATATTCGGGCGATCACCTCCTGGTCGGTCACTCCCTCTCGAAGAGAGGAGGCCTATCTACCAGCAGTGGGAACATTACAGGCTGATTATGCTACCTTCTGGTAGAGTGATGTTTCAGTAAAAATATCAGCTCCACGAAAAAAACAGCGTTACCTAGTTGCAAGTTTTATTGCATCTACCTGTCAATCGCATATCTCCAGGTATTGGGGTCAAAATGTTGAGATAATATTGTAAAAACGACGCATGTCCCAGCATCAAAGATATATATATCTCGTCTGAGTTACTAGGTCAGATAAAATTAATATCCAAGCGATTTCTTGTAGGGCTAGAAAAACAGTTTATAATAAATACATAGCGTTTATGGTCTTAACTTTTTCATGTTTTTGCAATGGAAAATTCTATGGCTAGGTAAGTGTGCAACAATGATTTGTAAATTGCACGACGACCGAGTGTTTCGATCGTTTTACGTTGGCATAGGGTAATTACGTTCCATTATTGAAAGGGTCATTGATAATGATAACGGTAGAAATATTTGATAATGGAATAGCTTTTCGACATGACGTACTTACGAAGGTGTTTGCTGATGACCATAATCATTGTGTTTGTCACCACGCTCTCGGCCCGCGTCATGGATTACGGCGCTTTCTCTCTAAGTATTAGAGAGGATGCTGTGTCCCAGCAGTGGAAATATAATAGGTTCATTATAAGCTCAATAAAGGCGAATAGCTTCTTTATGGAAAAGTAATTGTTTGCGTCTTAATGATTTCTATATAGTCTGTATCAGTCGATAGTGTGATTTTATTTCCTAATTTATGTTACATATAGGTATTTTGTACCGACCTTTTATAGTGTCATTTTTAGTTTTAAGTATTTATCAGTGGAAACTTGTAAGTGGCCTTCAATTATATATTGTTTAAGGACACTGTTTATATTAGATAGCTGTTTCTCGAACAGCATAAAATAAAATAAATTATTATGACAAAATATGACTGTATGTAGGTAACTAAATTAGCTCGGGCTCTTTATGTTTCATCTTGTTAATATGAGTACTTGATTACTTAAATATTTTTCTTGGAAGCCTCTATAAGAAAAATATTATTATAATTTTAATTTAGTTATGAGCCTAATATTTTCCTGTCCCTGAGTTTACTCGGCTTATCTTCTAGGTTAGAAATTATCTAACAGGAAATTAACAACTTCCGAATAAATGGGTACTTAAATTAGTTTACAAACTTACTGGTATAAATAAGCATAAGCGTGGAGCTCCTACATAAAATAATCCGTCACTCTGCACGCTGTATTTTATTGAAAATATTTATGGAGAGCTCTTCATAATTTCCGCCATGAAAGTCACTAAAGTTCATAGATAGTCCCATTTAATGCGGAATATCTCCGGGAACGTTAAGCTGTTGCTTCACTGGGATCATCGTAAACGTTCGTCGTAACTTAATTTTCCCAGTCTGTCGTCGCACATATTGTTTTTTTATATACCGTCGTATTAGATCGACACGTCACCTTCGCCTTGGTCTATCTCAACTTCGATGTCCTGCCTCAGGCGTCCAGTGAAAGACGATCTTTGCCCATCTCTCCGGGTCACATATTACTAATATTATAAACGTAAAAGTTTGTGAGGATATGTGGATGTTTGTTACTATTTCACGGAAATACTATTTAACGTAGTCCAAAAAGATAATGCAAAATTAGCCCATTCATTTTCTTCTTCTAGATACTTTAGTTTTTAACGCACATTGCTATAGGCATAGCACGTGCGGCATTGACACAGAATTGTCGGTATCTAGCATTGATGGAAAACTTGATTTGAAAATGTTATGTCCACAAGTTATAGTCGTAAGTTATGACTTATTAAATGCATCTGTGTGCAGAGTCGTTACTACGATTGAGCTAGCCCTCATTCTGATGCAGTTTGTCGCTTAGATCGGCGGCATATCGGGCGGAGGTCGACTGGTCGGAAAACATATCTACCAATCGTTGAGCCGGCTCGACTTTAATTGCTTTGGAAATTAATTGAATCGTAAGAAAAGGTTCTAATGATTTGTTGTCAACCTCCACGGCGTATGTTTTGCTTAGTTATACAAATGCCAGTAAAGACACTTATCAAGGCGACAAATTATGTCTGCTTAAACTAATTTAACAATAAAAAAAAAACCCGACTGCGTAAAAAGCTAACTAAAAACATGGAAAGAAGATAACGTAGGAACATAATAGAATGTATACTTAATGGAAAATTTTAATAGTCATCGTTCTTATCCATCTTGGGTCAGAGATAAATTCGTGACCTTAGAAAGGTGGGTGGGACAGACTGGATGCAGAAGGCGGAGGACATGGTGTTGTGGTGCAGCATGGGAGAGGTCCATGTCCAGCAGTGGACTGCCACAGGCCGAGTTAATTTGAATGAGATAAATTCGTTACATTTGTAAAAAAGCATCCTATCAAAAAGTGATAAATATCTAATTGCAATGGGAGGCTATGTTCTAAACTTGCTACATGGTCCTGTCTTTGCTGTCGCGCAGTCGGGTAAAAAGACTGGTGTTTCGTCACAATAAATATAAAAAAAAATGAGCAAGGTTTTCCTCACAGCTTTTCTTTTGTGTAAACCCTACTGCCAATATTTAGGTATTTCTGGGAATCAGAGCTAAACCAGTCCCTACCTCCTTCTTATCATGCCCAAACATGTCAGATTCAACAGAAGCGCAGAGGTTATTGAAATACGCAGTTCTGTCATTATGTCAAACATTTATCTAGCACTTAAATATTTTGATATTTATCTAGATTTTTGGTACCTACACGTTTTTATTCAAAGCTGTCTGGATTCGTTTTGATGATAGGTGTAGATACTAAAAACACGTGACAAAGTAATATAATAGCATAATCAGCCTATAATGTTCCCACTGCTGGGACAAAGGCCTCTCTTCGAGAAGGTTTACCACTGGGGCTGGAGCGGGTCGGTAGATGTCACATGTCTTCGAGAATTTTTGGTTCTAGGACATGCCGGTTTCCTCACGATGTTTTCATTCACTGTTTTGAGAGCAGTGGTGATGAAAATAATTTACATGAAGTAAAGCACCTGTCTGGTTTCAAACTCGTAAGCCGGAGCTGATACCACTGGCTGGGCCACCACTGCTCGTGACAATGTAAACAAAAATTACATATTTAAATACTGAGTAGTACACAAAGTATCAGTATAATTAGGTATTGGAATTAATGAACGTGCCGAGTACATTCACACTGGCCGAAACAAAGAACGATACATAATGCCATATCAGTAGACGGAGCATTTAGTGTCCCTTATTATAAATGCATCTTATATAGGTATGTTCACGAAGAGATAAGAGTATAATATGGGTAAAGGTCAGTGCCGTGTGAACACTATACCTACCTACATGCATTTTACTTTTTGCCTCAAAGAAAGAAAGACGTCCCTTTGTCTCGAAATTCTTTCTTTGTAGGTACAGTAGCGTATTCTCGGCATTTTTCTTTTTCGTGTGCATTTGGTAACATTCCAGATTTTGTTGCAGTTCCACGTTCGAAAGTTATTGAAGTGGTTCCAATTTTCTCTGTGACGTAGGGTACTTTTATCTCGTTTTTGTGGTCGCTTGTGTTCGCATACCTACCTATTGATGTCCCTAAACGGATTTATAAGTTGTAACACAAAAGTCCTAAATTCCTTAAGCCTCTTTAAAAAACAGATTTTGGGAGCTTAAGGAAAGTGCATTAATTTCACAGTTAAGATTCATAGAAAGTCAAGAAAGGCAGTCGCTTCATGTAAAATACTGGTATTCAGCTGCATCCGGTTAGACTGGAAGCCGACCCTAACATAGTTGGGAAAAGGCTAGGCAGATGATGATGATGAGATTCTGTGGGACTCAGGATGGACTATGTGGGTCATTGTTTCAGTTTTAATCATGGTCTGGCAGTTTGAGTAGTTTATGCGGCCTACCCAAATGTCCTGTTTTTGGTATTGTTCGTCGAATCGTTGTGCTCCTTAAGTTCTGAGTTGAGCTGCACGGTTCTGACAAATGCGTGCACTGACTGGACAGGTCCTCTCAATCTGTGTGGTTATTTCCTCAAAATACCATTTCAGACACCAATCTACATGGCCCTCAAAGATTATGCCCAAATTTTTATATACACTTTGACATTGATGATTTTTATATATACAATGACATGAATATTTACTTTGTAAAGTATTTTTTATTTTTTTTATTTAATTGTTGTGAATGTGGGGACTATGTGGGTCATTTCTTCTTTTTTTACTGTTTTCCTTCTTAGTTAGTTTTAATCATGATCTGGCAGTTTGAGTACATTACGCGGCCTACCCAAATGTCCTTTCTTTGGTATTGTTCGTCGAATCGTTGAGCTCCTCAACTTCTGAGTTGAGCTGCACGATTTTTGACAAATGCGTGCACTGACTGGACAGGTCCGCTCAATCTGTGTGGTTCTTTCCTCAAAAGACCATTTCAGACACCAATCTACATGGTCTTCACATGATCTGACCAAGATTATGTCTGGACTTTAAAAGAGACTGTGACCTCTGAGTTTGTTTCGGCCTTTCTTCTCAGAATAGTCAGATAGGAAACGCCGACCTCATCTAGTTTTAAAAAATATGATTGACGTGTAAAAGTGTTTGTACAAACCTACTTACAGAAAATAAATCATTTATCATTTATCATTTATCATTCATTTATCATTCATAGAAAGTCATTTAATATCTATCAGCTGTTTCGTTATGAAATATATACAAAGCAAGAGGTTGAATATTCCTCTTATCGCTGTTAGGGGTTTTATGTAGTTATCCTTAAACTCTCATCATCTGCCTAGCCTTTTCCCAACTATGTTGGGGTCGGCTTCCAATCTAACCGGATGCAGCTGAATACCAGTATTTTACATGAAGCGACTGCCTATCTGACCTCCACAACCCAGTTACTGGGTAATACGATACCCCTTGGTAAGACTGGTTGTCAGACTTTCGGGCTTCTGACTACCCGTAACGACTGTCAAAGATCCACGAATGACAGCCGGGACCAACGGCTTAACGTGCTTTCCGAGGCACGGAGGGGTCTCGATATGTAAAGATGGTCACCCATCCACAGACCAACCGCGGCAAGCGTAGCTTAACCTGATCGATCGACCTGTGCGGCTGTTATTATTTAGCCACGGGCCCCTCGGGCCACGGGCCTATCCTTAAACTCTAACAACAGTAATTTTAGCTTATAGGTTCACGATATGCCCGTTTACTTAATTAAAATGTTGTTCACGTGGCAACAAGTTCCTCTCGTGTTCAATTTAATTTACTAAGAACGCTGTTTATACTTAGTAATAGACAGCGTCAAGAAATTAACTTTCCGCTTCGCTGAGAGCAGTCGAATCAAGAAGAACAATATAAATAATAACACAAAGTTGTCTCAAAGTGGAACTGAATCTTATTGAAGCGCTGACGTACGGCTAATGAAATGGAGAGGCGTAAAAATGGGCGAATAAACACATCGTTTATCGAAACAATATTCGCGCAATTGATTTGCCACCGCTGAACAACGCTCAACTCATCCCATAGGGCTGTCTCAACGATTTTAGGGTGTATAGAGAAACAAACCTACAATACCCGGCCGTTAATTTAAAAAAAGTTTGTCTTGATATTTCTAGTAACAACATTGCCTACTGTCCTTAACTCCGAAAAGATCACACCCATCACGTCTTTGGAGTCTCGCTAACTAATTTAATTTGACCCTGTATAGCTTTGTCTTTGATACTCATACCAGTGTGATAGTCTCTTTTGTAGGTTGATAAGATGCTCTGTTTTCTTCTTGTTTACTTTGTGAGTTCCGTTTACCTAAAGCTTAGCGTAAGTCAGCGTGCCTACGATGGATATGCGTAACGTAATTCGAACACCTCCCTTTTTATTTATGCTTAGGAACAGGAATGTTACCTCAAGAAGATCCGACGAAAAAAGGTATTTACACAAACATCCCTAAGTTCGTGTTTACCTCTGTTTCGTTGGCTCTTCTTTCTAAGCTGTAATTCTATTTAAAAGCTTGGTTAAGCTCACTAAATTGCGTTATAAGCCCAGAAATGTACACCCACCTTGTTCATTTGTTCTTAGTTATGTTAATAGGTAGGTAATACGGGCTTGTGTTACAGATATCATGTAAGAAAACCTTTCTTATGTCCTTCTTGTGACTTTTCCACACCCTTATGTAATTTATTTTCCTCTGTTATTTTTGAGATCTTGGTTAAGCTCACTGATTTGTGTTACATACCCAGAAAAGAATACCCCACCTCGTTTATTTAAGCCAAGGCAAGTATATTACAGTACAGAGATACACCTGATCTGCCTGATAAGATTTTTTCTTGTTACTTTTGCACACGCTTTTGCCTTAATTCTCTCTGTTCTTTTTATTTGTTGTTAAGCTTACTAAATTGCGTTATATAGGTACCCAGAAAAGAACACCCACCTTGTTCATTCAAGTTTAGGTAGATATATTATTACAGAGATACACAAAAACCTTCCTAAAGAGATTTTTCAAATTTCCGTTTAGTGTGAAATTTCGAGGACTCGTCACGTTTAGGCACATTTCGTTACTTGAGAGATAAGAAAGATATAACTCTCTCTGTCTCTCACAGTTTTTTCTTGTAAACAACAAGAAAAACATGTCATATTTTCCTCCGTTCTTTTTGAGTTGTTTTTCCTTTGAAAAGCCTAGACGTGGGCTTTAGCACTTAAAGCCAGTTTATGTGGGCGTCAACTAATGCCTTTTAAGGCGATTGTAAGGCGATGGAGGACTCATTATCATTATGTGCAAAAGTGTTTTTTTCCTTATTCAGCAAAGGATAGGCCATTAAAATCACACGATAAAACTGTCGTATGTTGTTTCAACCCTTGCGTAGAGACGCAACGCGGCAAGTAACGCGATTACAGGCGGGCGATTGGGTTCTCTCACAATACAGCTGCGTACTCCAGCGAGTTTACAACTCAATAGAAATGGGAACTTGTTGTACTAACACGCCACATTACTGTTGTTTGTGATAACAACGACATTATGTTGTTGTAGGAATTATAATTTGAAACGAATTATTTTGTAAATAAACAGCCGTGACGGCGGCGATGCTGACCGTGAAGGTCGGAAAACAATATTTAGTGGAAATTTATAAACTATTGTGATATATTTCAATTTGAATAATAAATTATACCATTAATAATAATAGACGTGTCCTAAATAGCAGGAAACGACTAAGCGGCAGGCTCAGAAAGAGATGGCGGGATGAGTTATTAAAGGATTGGCCCACAATCGCAGTAGACCGGAAAAAGTGGAACGAGGAAAGTGAGGACTTTGCCCTGCAGTGGGACAATACAGGCTTTTAATAATAATAAATAAAAAAAAGTATAAAAATTAAAACCCCGTACTGAAAAGGATGACAAGAAAGTACCATCCCGTGGTTGCATGTCGCTGTACTAACATACATATAACCTATGGTAGCATGCGACCACGGGAAAGTTAGCTAAGCGGGTTTTAGTTTAAAAAAAAAAAATTTTAGGGCTCATTTCAGTAATATTTGTATTTTTTAAATGTGCTAATTTAGCCCTTTCTTTTCATGCCCCACAAGACAGCATCCCAAAATATTAATTTTTAGATTCATTACTTTATGTCGTCTAGAGGGCGCCATATTAAATTTAGTGTGACGTCACATAGCCTAAAACCAGCGGAGGGTCAAGACGCTTCTAATGATACCTCATTTGTCAAATTATTATAATTACTTTGAAGTTATGAGGGAACAGATGAACATACATACATACCGGTCAAAATCATAACCCTCCTTTTTGCTTCGCCGTAGTCGGGTAAAAATAGACGTGTACTCGACGAATAGTCCCTCAATAAATTAATAAATATGGAAAATAAATAAATAAAAACTCATAATCATCATCATTCTACTGTCTTTATCCCAATTTATTTGGATAAGAGCAGGAGATTAAATTAAAATAACTTAGTATCAAAACTCCGGTGCTCGACAAAGTGTCAATGTACCTACGAGTATGTGCGCAGCATAGAACAGGCGACCTATTCTGTAACTATCATTGCGAATCAGCAATCTGGTTTTCGTGATTTCTTCAAGAACAACATTAATAATAGAAAGATCATAACTCATAAGTCCAACGTCATAAGTTTATTTAACTCTTACTTATTGCAAAACGGAAAAAACATACCCAGATAGAAGGAAATAAAACGTCGTTCTCTACACATAAGAAAATGGCCCTCGAAGGGCAATTTCCTCGAGAACTATTGTGTCATTGTAACAGGAACATAACTTTATAGTCTTAAAGTCTCTACTGTGCAATAAAGTCTAACTATGAAGTCCTACTTTGTTGTTATTTATTAGATAAAAGGACTTATAAAGTATTGAGTAAATAATATGAGCCATGAGTTATTTTACTTGGCATTAGTCGCCCAGAGACCTAACGATTACTCACAGCGTGCTGTCGATTACAGATCATTAAGTTCGGGTTTCCTTATGATTTTTCCTACATCGCAAGACAGCGGATTTCCTACGCGATTAACCTTGAAAGTGTCTGATTAAATAAGTCACCTGCATTATTGTGTACAGAAATAAAAAAAAAAACCAGTGCGTAAACTGTAACCATGAATTCAGCACATGTTATCAAAAAAGAATCTACTGTTTCATAGAAAAGTGCGCCACCGCCGGTCAAAATCTATGGACAAACAATTTTTAACCGACTTCAAAAAAAAAAGAGGAGGTTATCAATTCGGTTGATTTTTTTTTATGTTTATAATTTGCGCACTAGTTAAAATGTTATCCTGTATAATTTATACTTACATGCCAGGTTTTGCACTTTTTCAGATTTGTGTGAGCCCCAATCCTTCAGGCTGAAACCATTTTTTTTGTTACCAATGTAGTACAGCATATTGTAGGGCATGCGAGCACGTGCGCCTGTGACCGTGGCTCGTAGCGCCACGTGCTCACCTGCCCGTAGGTACTTGAATTATTCAAAGGTTTCCACCTCGATACTGAATAATCTGGCATTACATAGCGTCGACTTGCTCTCAGGGTTAGACTTGGTCTATAGTTAATTATCTAGGTAAAGGCACACTTCTTTAATTTTAGTTAATTGTGTCTTTATGTAAATTAAATTCACCTAAGAGAATATTGTCGCTCGCATGACTAAAAGTCCTAACTAATTTTTCAAATTTTTTAGCTGATTTGAGTTAGGATAGGACAACTATATTTTTCTATTCGTGATTCTTTACATTTTTCACTAATTGTCGTACCTCTATGTTATTTAGATCTCAAAATATAACCATTTTGAAAGGCAACAAAATGTAAAGAACCATGAATAGAACAATGTAGGTCCTAACTCAAATCAGCTAAAAAATGAGATAGGACTGTTAGTCATGCGAGCGATGATATAAGCCAGCTGTTATTTTTAGCAAATTAAGTATATGAATTAAGAAGCAACTCATATACATATATTACTTAAACTAACAAGCAATCCAAACTATAAAGCGTGTGCCAATATCTCTAGGTACACTACACCATTACTACACAAACAAAAGAAAAGTTAATTAATTAATAAAAGAGAAGATCAAAAAACAAAAGTTCAATGCTAACAATAGCAGAGCGTTCATCTGAATGTCAATGAACATGTCGTATTATACCTACATCTGTGTATATGTGCGTGCGTATTTTAAAATATTTATGTAGGTCAGCTGCGAAAGAACGCGTTTCTAATCTTATTTACTGCGATATCGTGAAGAAATCCTTGGACACTGAAAACTTATTTCGTAGCAGTATGGATGTGGAAGTAGGTAGGTAGGTCCAGTTGTAAGTATCAACATCTAGACAGACTGACATTTATTATACTTTCAGCCGCTCGTCTCGTTTTAGATTTTATTTCTCCGTCAATTTGCCCATGATGTCGACGAGAAACAATTATGAGGATTTTATTTCATTTGATTGTTCATTACCTTTCAGTGTATTGTCGGTTTTACTTGTAAAAGATTTGCTCTTTGTCAACTTGTTTTCTTTTTTTAAATTATATCCTCTTTTAATAAGGTTTAAACATCTAATAATCATTTGTATCCGAATATGTTAGTGACTCAAACAGGTGTTTTATTCTGAAATATTTATTTAATAACTTTTATGAATAATCTTATTCATAATGTAGTCAATATCAATCTAATATTGATTTAAAAGACAGCAAGCATCGTACATACCTAATCACTTTAAAAGAACCGCATACACACAATCGATATACACCTTTGTTTTGATTTCATCGCCCTCTTTCATTTGCCAAAACTCATTACTTACACATAGGGGAATTAAGTTTTATATCACATCACATATAGTTTAATGTTTAGAATATCGTTTAGAATTATCATTTTGTTGTTTGGTTGTAGTAATGATTGATGTTTATGTGAGTAGGCCGTGTTGCAGGTTATGTTTAGTGCGTGGGACGGCCGCGCGCGGCGCTTTCGGCGGCCGGCGATGGGCGACTGAGTGCGCGGCGAGGGCGGGCGCTTGCCGTACTACACGAGCTGTGCCTACATCTTGCCAAAATAAAACTTTCTGTCTCCTTCCTAAATTATTTCGGCCCTACAGTGTGGCCGAGATGGCAATAGGATTTGCATTGAGAAACAAGATGTTTATTCAGTATATTTAATCGCATCTAGCACACGAATTTCAAGTTTCTTACATGAATATTAGGAAACATTAAATTAATTTTGAGTACAATTTATCTAACGTCGGCCTGCAGGGATATCATCGATCATTAAATATTAAAATGATTAATCTCGGTGGTAGAACATATAAGTAAAAAAAAGTCTTTTGAAGTTTAAAAATCACTCCAGACATGCACAAACAAGAACCAAGTTCCACTCATACTGGCACAACCTTTTTTTTTATTATTAGGTTTACCAACAATTGTTCACACTGAAAACAGTGACATAATACATTCTGAAAATTAAATTGCAGCGCAATAATGACTACAACTTTACAACATGTCCCGGAAATGACGCACTTCACCAAACACCGCAATTACCGTATTATGTTATTATAATAATACATAAACTGAATTTTTATTTTGGTGTATAAAATATTGTTCATTTATTTAATTACTTATACTGATGATTTGTGGTCACATTACACATCTACGCATGTACACAGCCGCACACGTATAAGGGTTTAGCATAGTAGGTACTTCGTCCATTTTTATTTTGACTGACAGCAGAAGTGTGACTGTAATTTATGTTGTTTTAAGTATTTTTGGGATAAATATTTCCTGTAATGAAAATGCCAGAAATTGATTCAATAAACAATTCTGAACAAACTAATTTCATAATATGCATAAATTTTGTTACACATTGTAAATACATAAATACTACTGTAAAACAATCATGTTCCCAAACCGAAAACTCTACATAATATGAGTTTCAGTATTCCTTCAGTTATTTACAAATGTATTTGACTGGTATTTACATATTTTTTCTGTAAGCTCTCCTATACTTAGTTCGCGTCAAACGACACTGAAGCTGAAAGCTTTTACGTGAGTACGTTTTTAGGCTCACCGCACGGGTGCTTTTTGCTTGCAAACTGCCTTAAATACAAAAGAGTACTTATGTAAGCCAACGTATAGCAAATGAACAAAATGTAAGTATCAACTGCTTGTCATGCTTTCAAATGAAAAATGAAAGTCGAAAGTCAAGTCGGTTCAGGGACTTAGAGTTTGCTTTCCTGTTCATTAATGTTTTTTTAAATTGACAATATTAGGAAAGTGAAAATGCAAAAATATTGTATTTCGTATTGTTATCAACATGAATAGGTATCACCAAATTATTATTATTGTAATTTTGCTAGTTTTAACGGCGACCCAATATTCAGCAGTCATGGTTTATTTTCAGGAAAAGTAGATATTTACATACGAACTTACCCAATTAACTACTTAAATAGTTTACATTTATACTACTCGATGGCGACGGCCTGGCAGAGAGCCAGCTTCCCAGTGGGTACCTAGTAGAAAGTGCTTCAATTTTATTAATTTTAAACCTACCACATTTATGCGCAACGTGGTTTAAGGCTCTATGTAATTCTTTGGTAGGTATTGATTATATTTTTGGGATTATATGAAAAGCAAAAGTAATATTAAGATGAACAGGGATTTCTTAGCCTTCGGTGTAACAACTTACTACAATCAATCATTCTCTTCTCCTTATACCAATTTATTTGGGGTCGGCGTAACATGTCTTTTTCTTCCATATTTCTCTATTAGTCGTCATCTCAGTGTTCACCCCCTTTACAGCCATATCAATTTGGTGAATTTTCATTTTAGGTATAAGTACCTACCTACTCCATTTTAACATTAGAAAAATAACTGTTATCACCCTATTGTTATTACGGAATAAATGTATAATAAACTCCATTATTTCATGACAAATACAAAGCAATGTAATATATTTACCATTTACATTAAAAAATAACTCTAAAGTGCAGCCATTTCAACAATATTACACAATAACTGTCGTTATTTAACCGTTATTTTTCTAATGCTATAATAAAATGGCCCGGAGTATAGGTAATGTGTAGTTTCCCATTACATAATTTAGAGTGAGTACACATCTACTCACGTACATACATAAAGTTCTACACGAGCACTTATTAATCTTTATATGCTTCATAAAAACCCAATCATTTGGTTTCTTTAGAGTTTCATTTAATTATGCACTACGTACCTACCACTGAGTCAATATCACGTTCATAAATATGCTGAAAAAGGATTTTAAAATGAAAATTTTCATTATTTTCATATTTGTTAATATGAATATAATGGTGAGCGAAACAAAACACAGGCTGAAGAATGAAGAATTTGGACCAAAAATTGTTGGAGGAAAGTCAGTGGCTTTAGAAAAATATCCATTTGCAATTCAATTCTTTAATTTTGGTGCGCTATGCGGTGGTGTCATTTTGAATAGCTGGTCCGTATTGACATCAGCTCACTGCTTAGAAGTTAACAAAGATATCGATGAAATGAGGGTACAAATTGGTGAGTGAAGTAAAAGTGTACTTTATGGTTAAGAGGCATTTCATACAAACTTTCAAGCCCTTGTTTTTCGAAATTAATGAACCGATTTTAACGAAATTTCATAGGTACGCAATAAGCAGGATACAAAGGTCTAAAAAGTTACTTAAGAACATTTTCGAAAAACAATGTCACAGCCAAATTAAACCGATTATAAAGTTTCCATAGAAATAGAGATTTCCAGTTATCTTTTTTTAAATTAAGACATTTCGAAAAGGTTCTTAAATAACTTACTTTTTCGATCTTTGTATTCTGCTTATGCGTATGAAGTTTCATTAAAATCGGTTAATTCATTTCGAAAAACAAGGGCTTGAAAGTTTGTATGAAATGCCGTACGTCGTAAACGCTCTTAAGTTAAGTAATGATAGATAGATAGAATACTCTATATTATGTACACCATATAAATGATAGAGTCGTTTATTGATGTAGTTATTGAAAGCTTAGTTACCAGGTCAGTTACTTGCCTAAAGATAGATAGACTGTCGTGGCACCTTGATACAAAGGTTGGCAGCCATTTCCTCATTTTCCTTTCTATTTTCCACCAACCGTAACAACTGATTCCATATTCAAATATCGTCTCCGTAGAGCGAAAAGTCATTAAGTCGAAAAATCTTGTTTTGAGATAATGACACTTACTTAAAGTTTTTGTTATTATTTTCAAAAACTTCATTAAGTATCAAAAGGTAATCAAAACGCGATTTTTTGACTTAATAACTTTTCGCTCGGGAACGATATGTTTCTACCGTGTAGTTGCTATTGTAATCCTTACCTACCTCAAAATAACTGTGAGCATGTGTCTATAGTCACTCATGGTTTGGCAATCCAGTTTCAGCATGGTACTAATTGAAATTCGACATAACCCGACGGTCATATTACTCATGATTTATTACCCCTGACGGAAACGTTAAGGGACGGAAAGGTTATACCCAACCAATTTTAACATAAATTGCCTGCTTAGGTACTGTAACTTGGTAACCACTACAACGATTCTTGTTGTTAAGGACTTGTTTATAACATGACATAGCATGGCCAACAGCAATTCTTACATCGTAAATATGTTATGGTAAAAATAAACTTTATCTGATGCCAAAAATTTATTTGATGATGGTTAAAGATAACCTGAAAACACACTGGTAGAAAAATGTATCACTTTAAGATAGCTTTCATAGAAAAAAAATCATAAAAAAAACAACTCACAGTAATCGCCCGTCATGGGAATTCCAACACTTTAGATTAGAGATTTGTAAAAGTAAGTATAGTCGGACTTTTAATTAGCTGTAGTAAAATGACAGCTTATGTGTTACTTAAATGACTGAAATTGGCGTCTTTTTATTTTTTCGAGGCCATCAACCTAATCTTGTTTTTCTAGTACAGAATAGTGTAAACAAAAGAAACTTATTTCACATGCATATGATCTAGAAACGCAGTCCGAAATGAGTTATTAAGAAGTGTCATTTTACTGCAGCTAATTAAAAGTCGGAGTATAGTGTATTTTTAGTGAGGCTGACGCTCAAAAAAGTGTTAAAAAGTTGTTCAGAATGCAACGTCCAGCGTGAAACAGAAATGTCGGCGGCTAAAAGCGTCCCACACTGGATTGTGTCCGCACAGTTTTCTTGTTTTTTTAAGTCGACTTGTGACTCGACTTTTTGTTCTTTGAGTCACAAAATCATGTGATATTTACCAAGATATTTTGCCACAATGCAGAGATAAGAAAATTACATCGCAATCATTGAGTAATGTGTGTTATTTACTCAAACTGAGATATATAATATCAAATAATAATGTTTTTGTTTAAACACTAAATTCCGCAGGCTCAAAATATATTTACGACTTCAGCGCTAAAAAACATGAACTTGATTCGTTTGTAGTACATGAGAACTATAACAAGAAGATCCCATTCGAGAACGATGTAGCCATCTTATTTGTTAAGATACCGATAGAGTTCAATGAAGTTGCCAGGAAAGCGATACTCGTCAACCACAACAAGTGGATGAACGCTAAGGAGAAGCGCTTTATTGTAACCGGCTGGGGATGGCAGAAGGTAACTTTAATTATGATTACCTATTGTATGTATGAATACATCTCATATATAAGGTTATTTTTGCTACAATTAAGACAGAATAGCATAAGCATCGTCAGCCTATATAAAGTTCCCACTGCTGGGATCAGGCGTCCTCTCTGTGAGAGGGAGTGGATCATAATCCACCACGCGAGCCCGATGCGGTTTGGTGGAAGTCACCGGTCATCGAATTTTGTGGTTCTAGGACATGCCGGTTTCTTCACGATGTTTTCCCTAAAAGCACCTGCCTGCGTTCGAACCCACGACCAACAACTCGTAAGTCGGAGCCGTTACCACTGGGCCACCACTGCTCCTGAAATGTTCGTAATATTCCGAACTAGCAGCGCCCCGCGGTTTCGCCCGCTTTAACTTCGATCCCATAGAAATATCGGGATAAAAGTCCTATGTGTTAATCCTGGTTATAAACTATCTGTGTACCAATTTCATTCAAATCCGTTCAGTAGTTTTTGCGTGATTGAGTAACAAACATCTAAACATCTTCACAAACTTTCACATATATAATATTAATAGCCCGCGGCTTCGCGGTGTGTCGATAAAAACTATCCTATGTCCTTCCCCGTTATGCAATCTATCTCTCTGCCCAATTTTATCGAAATCCGTTCAGTGGTTTAGGCGTGAAAAGGTAACATACAGACAGACAGACAGACAATCAGAGTTACTTTCAAAGAACAAGGGCAGAATTTGGTCTGGACTTTTTTTTAGCGTCCATAGATTTCATAAATATGAATCAAATTTACTTAATTTTCTACGATTTTTCAATTATTTACTCCTTCTCGTAAAAGCCGGAGTTATTATATGTTTTTAAAAGTTTATCAAATGATGTTCGAGTTATGTACGTTCGAAATGTTGCCATTAAAATAGTGGTGTGAGTAAAATAGTATGAATGCAATTTATCTGTATCAATAATTGAACGAATGATCGATATAATCGACCGATCGATCGACCCATGTAGAGTTGGTTTTATTTTTAACATAATTATTAAAAATGCTCTATTCATTCGTCTTTAATCAATAAGAAGAAATGTTTCTATTTTTAAATCCAATTAATATTGGATCAAAATATCACAGGATTGTTTCAGTGTTGTATCGATTCATAAGAAAACCGAATCGAAACGTGCAGCACTACTTTTGTCTTTGACAGTGACATATTGTCTGTGGTTGTCTGTCAAGACGAGGTCAAGACGCTACAGAATCCTTCCGCGTTTTTCATCTCGGACTCTCGGGTGTTTTGTGTTTCTAATTGGCTTTCTATTTATTTTTACCCGACCTGGACTGCTTACGGACTGATTGATACTGCCCTGTGTGACTAGTGCGTACCCTTAGGACCCCGATATTGCTTGTGCATGACCTTGAGCTAATCTTACTGTGCTCCGATTGTGCCCAGTGAATTGGATTTTTTTTATAAACCCGGAACAATCATGATGGCAGACCCTTACGAACCCCTTGATGGAACCTTAGAGGAGGTAGTGAACAAAAGACCCTTATAAGAGGGAAAATAAAGTCCCGACACATATCACGGAAACAATATTATGTGTACATTTTAATTGAAAATAATATTCCTGGAAGAACCGGCATAGTTGAATATTGCTGTAGTTGTTTGGTTGGCCGGCGCACTGTAGGCTGCTGCGCACACTATGACCTTAGTGTGGTATCTAGGATGGGCCAGACATCAAGAACATATCTCAGCACCAGCAGGTTTTCATGATGAGATAATAATACGAGATGAGGATGAGGAATAAATAAATATGTTTAACAAAATGTGTTTTTTATTTGCCCTAACATTAGATACTATAATAACCCTCAGTTTTAGTGTTTACGGGGCAAGTGCATTTTTTTAAACACGCGCCCAGCTTTCGTAAACATACAATTGAGTAGGTACTACTAGAGTAGAAAAACGCAAATAAATTCAACGCTCGGTGTAGACACCGAGCGTTGAATTTCTCATTTTATCCGTAAATACTCTTATCCTCACTTAGACCACAGATTTAATTTCAATCCACGATGTTCTTGTAATTGTTGTTTGACGTGCATTCATAACCTAAAAATTCAAACACCGAAATCTTTTTTTTCCGGCTTTTCCAATTGAAAATAGTCGCATTTATAGATTCTGGAGCTGACGCCAAATCTTTTAACATATTTTTCATTACGGGACGCTTCAATTTGATCCCAGACAATTCTTAGTATGGAGACCTGCCATTGTTCTTTATAATATTAGTATGGATACCTGTGATTATACTAGTAGGATTGTAAGATTACTTAGGTTATTGCGGAAAGAATAATATTTAAAAAAATCAGGAAAAATTTCAAATTCGTAAAACACTGAATGTCCTTTTGTCTGTGGGATTTTTGTATTCGACAGGACGTCTTCTGACGGGTTAGTTAGTCGTGAATAAAAAGAAGTTTAATCTTGGTAACATTAGGCACAGCACTTTATCAGATTACCTAGGACTTTAATTACAATGTAGCTGAGCCCACCAGCCATTGTAAGATCTATGCATCTAAGGTACCTAATAGAATAATGAGAGTTATCAACACGACGGAATATTGTTTGCTAGTTAGGTATGTACTTAACTCTTAGGTCTTCCGCAGTAAAAAGTTTTTCTGTAAAGGTAACTTTTACATGGAAACTGAAAAACACTGCAGGAACTTCGGCGCTTTGTAATTAATACGAAAAGTGGGCATGGACACTTTGGTGCCTAGTTTTAAAATTCCTTCAATGAATAGGGCTGCGAGGCCGGGGGCCCAAGACTTTAGCTTTTTTAAAGTTTTATTTTAAATATAAGAAAGTATTTTTGAGTGTTTTCTTTTTGCTTCAACTGAGTTTAAACGTCTACTGATACCCATTTGGTACACCCAAAGGTAGCTTCGCAGCTAGACCATTCAGTCCTAAACATATTTGTTTCAGTATGGTGGTTCCCTATCAGAGCTGAGTCTGATGATGACCTCTCTTATGTATGTGTCGACCAAGAAGTGCAGTCGGTTGCACAACATAGAAATGTCAGCGGACATGTTCTGTCTGTACGGAGACGGCGAGCGGGACACCTGCAGGGGAGACTCGGGCGGTGGAGTGCTTTGGCACGGGTACGTGGTGCTTACTTTTATATTCACACTAGCAGCGTCTCGCGGTTTCACCTTTATAAGTGGGGATATCGGAATAAAAAGTATCCTATGTGTTATTCTGATAGTACCTATATATAAGGTATAGGTAGGTAGTGTAGCGAAATAAAACGATGGAATTTTACACTTTCGCTAGGAACACGTTAAATTTTGTTATTAAAAAAATTTAAAAAATCCGAAATACAAGAATTAAATATAAAAAATAGAAAATAACAAGATATAAGACTACATTATGAAACCTTGTGACGATAGTTTGGTATAAAAATTGGAAATACTTAAGGTTTTGGGTTTTGTAAGGATAAAAAATAAAGAAAGGATTTTGTCACGCGACGCGAATATTGACGTGATTGCAATCAAGACACGTATAAAGACTAAATAGGTTGAAAAGTTAGCGCGGTCCAAAGAAAAAGAATTAAAATAGCTCACCCACCGTATTTGAAGGATAAAATAAACGCGATTTTTATAGAGAAAATAAATCTAGACAATCTACTATGAGAATAGTGTGAAAAACAGTATCTGTTCCAAAAAAAGGGGTCTTCGTCTTCGTTCACGGAATCCTTGTAGAATAATAGGGCAGAACAATAAACAGCTACTAGATCCGCAACAGCTAACAGCGGGCGCTCCCCAGGTGAACAGCTTTAATTTCTTCACGGGCGTCAGGGTAGGGTGAAGCCGAATAAATCGGCTTGCCGTTAGTTCGGGCCTTATCCAAGAAAAGAAAGAGATAGATCCTCACTTCGACATTAGATATTTAACAAATTTATTTGGTAGCATGGTACCTCGACGGATCAAACAAGTAAAGCAACAATGAAATAAATTCACATCAGATGAAATTTTAAAATCAATCCATAAATTTTGGCGTTCATCTCCAACAACAACGTTCCTCGTCACAAGGTTCTTTTTGAGTGACCATAGCTACCATCAAAAAATGCCATCTGACATAAATACAATTCGTAGTTTAAAAAATATCAGATGGAAAATTTCTGGTTAGACCATGGTTCAAAAGTGAGGTTGAATATGAACCTGCAAGGAGGATTAATGACAAAAAAAAAATGCAGGATTTGTTAATACTGCAGTAGGTAGGTGTAGGTAAGGTAAAGTTTCATCAAAATCCGTTCAGTTGTTTTTGCGTGAAAGGGTAAGAAACGCCTATCCATCCATGCATCCTCACAAACTTTCGCGTTTATAACATTAGTATGAAGTAGGATAGGCTTTAAGGGTATTTTTTTTTTTTTTTTTGATGGGAAATCATCAAATGACCCCTCCCGCTCTGGGTGGAGCGGAAGGGAGTGTCAGACTCTTACTGACTAAAACCCATCCGTGTTCCTTCCTTAGCCTTTTATGTTCCGGGGTAGCGGTAACCCTTTCGGACAATCCCGCAGGGTCTGACAATACCGATAGGGAACAATCCCTAATGCCATATGCCATGGAACCACGGGGAATGAAAATTACCCACCGGGACCACGGGTAATGACTGGTATGTTGTATTTATTACCAGTGGAACAAGGGTGATGACGAGATTAGATGGCAGGTGCTTTGGTAGGGAGGAACAATGATAAAAATATATCATACTAGCTTCCGCCCGCGGCTTTGCCCGCGAGGTATGTCGATAAAAACTATCCTATGTCCTTCCCCGGGATGCAATCTATCTCTCTGCCAAATTTTATCGAAATCCGTTCATTGGTTTATTCGTGAAAAAGGTAACATACAGACAGACAGAATTACTTTCGAATTTATAATATTAGTATGGATGAATTATAAATAAAATAGGTACACAAGTAATAGGCATATATATAAAGCCTATGTAATAATGAAAGGACTTTACTGGTAACGTACCTACTAATGTAACTTCAGGCTTACTGCTTAAACTTCCGGAAAAAATTGACGTACATGATAAGTATGTACAGTCAGCGAAAAAGTTAGCGATTAGCGAGGAATGCGTGTGAAACCAACCAATAACATCGCTTCATTTTTATAGCTTGAACTAAGTTAGCGTTGTTATTGGTTAGTTTTACACACATCCCTCGCTACGCATCCTCGCTTCTTTCTGGTGGAAACGCAGTCTAACACTTCAGTTTTAAAAATCTTAATAAATGAGCTAAATATTTTATTAAAATCGGAACAGAAGTAATTAATTTGAAATGATGAAATACAATGATATCAAATATCAATTCAGCCTATCGCAGTCCAGTGCTGGACATAGGCCTCTCCCAGTCTGCGTCACAATACTCTGTCCTCCACCTTCCGTTTCGCATTCATGATGTGTGAAAAGTAGCAGTGTTTATCGACTTTTGTCCCTGACCGTACTATTATTACGTGGGGGAAGCAAAGCGTTGCTCTATAACGTCTGTAGCCTGGGGTGTCTAGACTTTAGACAAGCAAGTCCCCTTTCTGCCGTTTATCCCGCCACGTGTCCATTAAGTACATCTATCTTACATAATGAGTGTTTTTCCAACACAATACGTTATCTTACAAAACATGTGATTTGCAGGAGGTTGGTAGGTCTGACGTCACACGGCGACGGATGCGCAAAAAAAGGAAAACCAAGCGTGTACACAAACCTTTGGTATCTAAGAGGCTGGATAAAGAAACAAGTGCACAACTTCAGAGATAATTACTGCAGACAGCAGAACCAATCTCGAGCTGAAAAAAATGTTACCATTAATAACGCAATTGAGTATTATAATCGAGTTTTATTACGAGCTAGAGTCGTCACTGTTCGTTCCGGAATCTGAAGATGAATCTGTTTTCGGTGCGCAATGCTTTTCTAAAAATCTCTTGGTGTTGAGGAGAATCCATCTGAAAACAAAGTAAATTATGGAGATAAAGATGACGCCTGTGAAAACATCTACCGAAAATAATTTTGCTTTTCTTATTTGCAAATGTTTTTGTCATCACTCAGATAAAGGTGACTTCTCAGATAAAACTGAGAAACTGGTTGACGGGAAAATACTTTGTTGTGCACATATTGGAAAAACCAATTATTTCAATTAAAATAGCTTGTTGAAGTTTTTTAGTTTAATCATCATCACGAGTTCACGACATATCTACGAAGAATGAATGCACCTGCATTTAAATGATGTATTGGTACAAGAAATGGTAGGCAGGTGAACGGAAAATTACATACCTAATGCAATAAAGATCACGCGTGGCATTCAGATTTATAACTACTAACTTAGATAATAGTAGTAACTGTTCAGTTATTAATTTAACTGCTATATGTCAGGAATGTGACTCACGAAGTCATAGAATAAAAAATATTTTATAATAGACAGATACAGGGCGATAAAACATTTTTTTTTGTACTGGATACCTACCACGAGCTCTTAACGCGATCCACTTTAGGACCTAACCTGAACTGTTCTTCTGATTCGTACCATGACGTCAGTTTAACGATTCAATTTAGGTTGTTTTTAATAAAGAGAAATAAAACATAACAAACCTGTGAAAGTAGGAGATATTAGTGAAGATGGCGACATGAGGTTCATCACTGTTCGTGCCTCCGTAGGACAGGATCCCGACGAGCAGCTCTCTATTATACATGGCCGGGCCTCCGCTGTCGCTCAGACGACGCTCCTGGGACACTACAGCGGTTAGAAACCTACGTGTAATTGGTACATAGGCACTGATGTGAATTTTCGGGATTTTGGCAGGTGAATATCCGCCTAATCGGTGGGACCCTTTGTGAGAGGTATTATAAGGATTAATTTCGTAAAGCTTCGTACACATAAATATATGTTCCGTTAGAGATGCTGTTTTGTGAAATTGTGATAAGATTTGCGAATTGATCGTATTGAGATTATGAATAGCAGAAAGACACAAAATTCTTTTCATCTACCTACATTAAGGTGTTATTTTTATTTATTTATTCAGTACATAAATGTTGACCTTATGTGTATACTAGTAGGGTTGAAGGTCTGACTAAAACAATCAAACTGTATACTGTTCTAAATATAATCTATATCTATAACTGGTAATATATTTGCTAAAATACACAGGACCCCTACCAAATCGTTGTAACACAACGCTTGCGAGTTCTAACTCGACGCCAACGCCATCTAGTTACGTCTTGCACAAACCTTGTCAAATACAATGTATTTTTGTTGAACTGATGAGCGGCTTTTGATCATGCATGATCATTAACATTCAGAGACTAATATCTATATACATAGATAAACAATTAGTAATTAGCTTACAATTGCCATTTACAAGCTCCCACAAATTAAAAATTACGTAGATACCTAGCTAACGTTAAAAAAAAGACGAAAAAATGCGATGCAAAAAATGCTTGGGTTTTGCGACAAGTATTCTCACCTAGTTGTAGAAATTAGTAAGGATTGAGACTGCAGATACGCGCATGACAGTTTTTCTTATGAGGCTTAAAACCTCTACAAAATGCAAAGTTTCGTGACAATGTGAAACCAACATTTCAAAAGGTTTCAACCTTGTCCGACAAATTATGGAGGAACCTCTCCTTCATCCTCTCCTTTATCCTAGTGTCATCTTGGGCTGCAGCCAAGTTCGCTTACGAAGGAACTGTTCGAGCGTTTGGCAAATATTTCACTCTTATTTTTTTTATTTAATCCATGATGTAGCATATTTATTTACTACTTTATTTTGTGCGCAAACCTGCTGTAAAAATCTCATCGTGAAAACTAAGCTGAAGTGAGCTAGAATAATGTTAATCAAGCATCAGCAACCTAATTGCGCAACATACTTTCTGTCACTATCTGAATCATTTTCAAGCTATCCATTCTCCAATCCATTGCTTCATAATTATGTTCGAAAAAGTCTGCTCAACAACGTAAATAGCGCAATGAATATTGTTGCACTGTCAAAATGAAAGCCATTGCTATTGTAAGTGCGTTACGCAATTACAATATAAATAACAGTTCACTTTACCTAAGTTTTCATGCTGAGATTTTTACAGAAAAGCCCGGCTGATCTAAGAATGGCTTAAGACAGAATATTGCCCTATGATATCGAAGATATCATTAACATTTGCAACAAAACATCTCATGTGCAAAGTTTAAAAAAAATCTTATTTGTAAGTACTGCACGATTGCTCAAAATGGTGAAGGAAAACATCGTGAGGAAACCGGCGCATGTCCTAGAACCAAAAATTCGAAGACATGTGACATCTACCAACCCGCACTGGGCCCGCTTGGTAGATTACGGCCCACTCGTTCTCACAGAGAAGAGGCCTGTGTCCTCAGCAGTGCGAACATTATAGGCTGATTATGATGTGACATCTGCGAATCCGGTCTGGGCCCGCGCCGCGTGGTGGATTACGGCCCACTCCCTGTCACCGAGAGGAGGCCTGTGTCGCAGCAATGAGAATATTATAGGCTGATTATGATGACGATATACTGCACACAAAGCTTTCGCGTTCTATTTTGTTGTCCCATTTATTTGAAACGCAGGGAGGGCAAGAAACAAAACAAACGTATCACGACTACCTCGTGAACGAACCGTACCTCGCCCGGTGTGTAAAGCCGCCTAGGGATAGGTAGGTACCTACAACGGTTTGATAAAAGTTCACAAATCGATGCCCTTACACCTGATAGGTACCATCGTGATATCGTTACATTGGATAACAATGTTTGAGTAATTTATGCGGCCTACCCAAATGTCCTTTCTTTGGTATTGTTCGTCGAATCGTTGAGCTCCTTAAGTTCTGAGTTGAGCTGCACGATTACTGACAAATGCGTGCACTGAACAGGTCCACTCAATCTGTGTGGTTATTTCCTCAAAAGACCGTTTCAGAAATCAATCTACTTGGTATATTCACATGATCTGACCAAGATTATGTCTGGACTATCAAAGAGACTGTGAGTTTGAGTGTGAGTTTGTTTCGGCCTTTCTTCTCAGAGTAGTCAGATAGGAAATGCTGACCGCATATAGTTTTTAAAATATGATTGACCTGTAAAAGTATTTGTCGATACAAACCTGTTTACATAAATCAAATCGTTTATCAATTTAAAAAAAACTCACTGGAGAATATTTTGCACAGAAATTGGATGGGGTTGTAAGATGTTGATGAAGTTCATTACATTCCTCCTTGTCTATGACCGTCATTTCGGTCCAGATCAGCTGGTTCACGTAAGCCTGAGCCAAGTTCTGTAATAAGGAGAGACCTTTTTAACACGCTTTGATTTATAATTGGAAGATAACACTTTTGTAAGCGAAAACAGTCCTTCATTAACAATAATTAAAGACCCATTTAAAAATGTAAAGTTTTTCTTAGGAAATGTGAATAATTTATTCACATTTCCTCAAGATCGCAATATCGTATGGCAACGTTGGTTAATAGTAATGCCCGCTTTACTAGCACTAGGCATCACCTAAATAAATGCCTAGGTATACAAAAGCTACCTAAATGAATGCCTATACAAAAGCGGACTGTTTGATTTTCAACGTCAAGAGTTGAAAATCCAAATTGCTATAATTTTTAGAAATTACCTTGTCTAAAAGTGAAAACGGGTACAAATATCATATATGTATGCCAATCTCTCGGGAAATCTTCGGGATAGAATAGTAAAGTTTACCTACTATTTGTGTACAGGTACCTAATAAAATATTAACTCGAAGCCTAGTGCGTTAGTTTCAGTGTATCAATGCAAGTAGTACGAGTACAACATACATATCGCTCATTTGGAGAAACATCGACGATATAAATGTATCGCCCGACTTCATATCAGGATACCTACCACGAGCTCTTAACGCGATCCACTTTAAGACCTAAACTGAACTGTTCTTCTAATTCGTACCATGACAGTTTATCGATTCAATTTAGGCCGTGCCATCTGGATACCTACCACGAGCTCTTAACGCTCATTCACTTTCAATTATTCAAATGCCGCTGAGCGTATTGGACGTCATGGTACGACTGTGAGCGATGCAGTTTAAGACCCTAAACTGAAATGTCTTGCTTTTGAATCGTTTTTAAATAGATCATGGTAGGCCTCCAGGGGGCCTAAAAAGGATAATTTGGCAGAATCATAAAACAATTCATAGCACGCAATTCATCTGTTTGACAGTTTCACACCTAATAGTTTAGTTTAGTTTAGTTTGGTTTACTTTACTTTACTTTTTGGTTTGTTTACTTTAGTTTTATCCCTGAAGGGTTAGGCAGATGTGTACCTATAGCATTTTACGAATCTCCATACAAAACTGTCATACAGATGAAATTGCGTGTTATGAATTGTTTTATGATTCTGCCAAGGTGGCCTTTTTAGGCCCGCTGTTGTCGTGACCCTCTGTGCCCAAAAAAAAAAACTAGAAAAATACCTGATAGAATACAGAGTAAATACCTAAATAAAAAAGCAGATTAAACGAGCTGTGGTATTTGGTCGTAAATGTAAGACCCTGGCGAAATGGACACGAAAATATTTATCCGATTAATCGTAAGCGGTTAAAAGGTTAAATATGCCAAAGCACTTAGAAAGCGTATTTACGTTAGGAAAGCAAAAAACAAAAAAAAGTACCTACCTACCAGTTACGTCGATGTTTCTCCAAATGAGCGATATATTGATGTAGGTATAGCAGTGTTCATAATTTCAGTTATTATACATTCCATAGCCACTTAATCAGTTATCTACTTTAGTGAAATGTATTCTAAGTTGATTTTTGAGTGACCATTTGTAACAAAAAGGTCCTAATAAGTTTTGTTGAAATGGAATTTGAACTTTGTTTAGTATGTTAATCAGTTTGTTGTACATCTCCAACAACACATAAACAGATTTTACTGTGAGAACACGCCATCTACCAAAACGTGGCTACCTACATTCGTTCGTAAGAGCTGTTGAACGAGAGTCCAGTGGCTTGGTTAGTGAAAACGCCGTCTGGTAGTGTTGCCCGACTTATTTAGTTTGCAGCAAACAAGACAGATGGCGTTTGCAGAGAAAAAAGTAACAAATGAGAAAATATTTCCCTTTTCAGGGTAAGTTTGGCAATGCTTCTGGCTATGTCGATTACCTTGGTTCTCCTGCGGATCTCTTAATTTTTGATTCGAAACTTTAAGCATAGCTTCCTCCATTGCCCTTTGGGGGACCTTTAGCCTTCTAATAATACTATATTATGATTTATTCCGGTCTGATCCCCTGAGCCCCCCTTCTCGATCCCCTGCCAGTTCTTCTTCTGTTTTAATCTCTTTCATATCCAACTTTATGCTAAGTTACTCTTTTTGACAGGTAAGTACAGTCAAGAGAATCAGTGCGGGTTGGTATCATAGGACAGCGTTACCCTTACCGTGCTTCCAAAACCTGAAACTTCGATGGCGACACCAACCCGCAACGCCACCTCGGATTCTACGAGGATCGCCTTTTTGACATTCCTGTTGAATTTCACGTGCTCCTGTCAAATAAACAACATAGTGAGACATCGTTCGATCTGCAGCGCTATGGAGGTCAGCACACTCTGCCCTAATCATTTGCAGAACAGGTGACTTGCAGGGCAGGTCAACAATTGGCGCGCATATTGTACAAAAAAGCATGGAACTAATGGCCAATTCCTATAATTTACAATTAAGAATCTTGTATCTTTACTAATAATAAAGCAAAGACCTGATAAATTTGCATAGTAGACCGTCGCTTATAGATCTATTTATATGCCCAGTTTGGCAATAAAAATGCTGCCAACCGTTAGCAAAACGATTCGTTTTTATTTAGAAGAACCGAGCACTATGGAATGGTACTAAGATATAGAAACAAAACTTACCGTAGACCTACGCTTCGACCTAACAAAACCAGTGTATTTTGACAGATCGAAGCGTAAAACGCTAAGTTTCGTTTCTGGTGACTAATATTAACCGGCTAATAAACGTGAATAGTAACCCCCAGGTCTTTCATTTTCATTATTAAAAGGGTGTTAGCTATTGACAGTTGGCACGTCTCACTTGTGCTGTTTGGTTGAAATTGGCATGCGATAGACGGCTTGTAACTCATGTCTAGGTGGCGCACCCTGTCTGCAGCGCGATCCGTTTAATATTAATTATTTGTGTACTTTTGAGCACTTGGCATGTACATTGTCAAGACTTTTTGATTTTTATGTTTGCGTGCATGTTTGCTTTGCACGGAATTTCGTATTACTTTGTATTGATTAAAAATACAGACTGTTAAAACTTTTTTAGAGAATTGTTAGGTTAGTGATGTTTCGAATTTGGGAATACACTTAGGGCTGATTTTACCAAAGTCAGATATCATTTATCTGTGGAATAAAATTGACGTCTGACTGGCAGTTACCTATGGAAAAACTGTTAAAAATTCCAAATTTATTCTCGTGATAAGACTTGTTCTAGGTATAAAAGTTAGGTGAAATTCGCCATTACATTTTATTTATTAAAACACAAAAGGTACAAAGGGGACCGTAGGCATTCTCTACCAGTCAACCGAGGGTGGTGAAGAGATTAGGTGGCAGGTGATTTGGTTGAGAGGTACAATGATGAATACGTAGTTATTCACATTAAGCTAAAATTGCTATAGTTGTATGTAGTTAAATCAATAATTAAATGCATTTCATTCCATTCTCTGGTGTTGAAATGAAATGGTTATTGCTAGTCGTAAAGTTAAACTCTGGGGGCAAAGACCTCTGAAATATGTTACCTGTGCATTTCTGCTATCAACAAGAATTCAAACTGTTCGCTTTATTGTTTCCACTTTATTACTTTTAGTTCAATCAATACCTCTGTTTTTGCCTCAAACAGAATTAGTTTGTGATAGTGATTCTGCGGTCAGGGAGCCTAAAAAGGCCACATTTTCACAATTTCATCTGTATTGCAGTTTTGCATGGAGATTCGTAAAATTCTATAGGTACACCTCTGCCTAACCCTTCATGGATATATAGGTGTAAAACTGTCAAACAGATGAATTGCGTGATATGAATTGTTTTATGATTATGCCAAAGTGGCCTTTTTAGGCCCCCAGTACCTAATAGGCATTATTTGTAGGTATAAGAAAAACTCTGTGATCGTTTCTTCTATGTTTGAGAAGGCGGCGTGGGACAGTTTGATACAGACCGATTTTCTTCGTATATGTACCGAATTTCAAATTCAGGCAAGTACCAATGTGACTTTTTCAATTCATACAGTACTAGCTTCTGCCCGCGACTTCATCCGCGTGAAATATCACCCTCCCCTCATTCACCCTCTTAGAGGTGGAATTTTGAAAAACCCTTTCTTAGTGGATACCTACTCTTCACAAAGAACACACCCTCCAAATTGCATGTCTCTAGGGAAAGCGGTTTAGGCTGTGCGTTGATATATCAGTCAGTCAGGACTTTGAATTTTATATTGTAGGTCAGCAACACGGTCAGCAAAATGATTCCCAGGTCAATTCACAGACACCGACAGTAACATCGACGACGCAGTCATTATCCGCAGGCTGCACAGATTGTCTTTCTGTGTATGTTAAAGTTGTTAATGATGAAAATATTTAAATGTAATTAATACTAAGTTTTCACTTCTGCCGGCAGTCCCGGAGCGTAACCCGTTGTTTTAGGATAGATAACTAAAGCGATTATTGTAGAGCTTCTCTATAAACAACATTTGACGTAAAATTTTTTTCAGGTAACAAAATATACTGATGGTCGAGAGCCCCGACCCGTGATAGGGCAACGTAAAGTTGCCCATGCGTAAAACATTATTTTCGTAAATCGTAAATCAATTAATACTAATTTGATCGTAATATTTTAATTTCGCCATAACTTCAAAACCAAACGTCCAATTTTAATCATTTAAAGACCAAATATTATCTACATAAACTGTACTTAGTGATGAATGAATTTATTTTGATAAGGATTAATAGCATGAGTAAAATAAAGGCGTTTAAAAAAAAATCAAGATTTTTAAATAAAAAAATGATTGTTGTGACTCACTCGACATAGATAGGTATAGTGTGTCGCGGACTTTTTTGTAGATATTTATAAGATCTACAATTAATTAGAACATTTTATGGTTCTATCTTTTATAGTTTAGGCAGCGTACGCAAAATAAGTAACTTTTCTGGTTGATTTTTTACACCTTGTGTCCGAAAAACCCAAATATCTTACGGAACCCTATTTTTTTCCAAAATAAAATATAGCCTATGTTACTCGTAGATAATGTAGCTTTCGAATGGTGAAAGAATTTTTAAAATCGGTTCTGTAGTTTTTGAGCCTATTCATTACAAACAAACAAACTTTTCCTCTTTATAATATTAGTGTAGATTATAATATTAGTGTAGATGTCGCAGCCAACTGGTTAAATTAGCCGTTCAGTTAACTGCCTAGCCTTTAGAAGTAGTGCTCGCCTCGCTTCGCTCTCTTGGCTCGCACGCGGTTGACCACAGTTCTAACCTAACCTAACCCATTTGGTCAGGGTGCCCTGGATTAGTTACTGCGACCAATTCGGCTCGCGCGTGTTTGGTTACAGACTTCCAACCTAAACTGTAATTGAATATCATTCAGGCCGTTAGTTGAATGGCC
Source organism: Gortyna flavago (assembly GCA_963669345.1). Classification (NCBI taxonomy): domain Eukaryota; kingdom Metazoa; phylum Arthropoda; class Insecta; order Lepidoptera; family Noctuidae; genus Gortyna; species Gortyna flavago. Next base: position 5,918,548 of record OY770128.1, on the reverse strand, counting down.
GCCATTTAGTTAAAAGGCTAGGCGGTTAACTGAACGGCTAATTTAACCAGTTGGCTGCGACATAGATAATCAGCCTATAGGTACTGTTCCCATTGTTGCTGGGAAATGAAATGAAATTGTTTATTCTGTAAATACACGTCAATAAAAAGACATTTCGGTATTTTTATGACCGTTCTTTCTACCAAAATCCTGACAAAATAAAATTTTGGGACCTTATTCAATTTTAATAAATTCACATTAGGTGCTGTGTTCAGGTATATGATACTCCTATACCTTTCAATTTGATTTAATCCCTTAAGAGCCCCTCACGATCCCCTCTGGAATAGTGAGAGAGGATGAGTATTCTAAGCTCGTACACGTAACGAGAAGCCGGTACATGTACCTATACTTAATCATTTATATCCCATACTAATATTATAGATATTATAGATACAATAAAAAAACAATTGTGTCTCACTAGCGGAGTTTGAGAGGTCATACAAAGTGATTTTGTCTGTCTGTTGTGGCACACAGATAGACCAGCGCGGTAATTGTATTACAAACTAACAGTAGAAATGGCTTTAATTTTGACAATAATAATTTAGTAATAAAAAAAAAGTTGACTGGTAGAAAATGCCTATGGCATTAAGTCCGCTATTTTTGTGCTTGAAGTATTAAATAACTAAATAATAAATAATTTTATTTTTTTATTTTCTGAAAACACATTTAAGGTTCACAAAAACAATTTTCCAACAAAAATGAATATTACAGAAAAAAGTGTATCGTTGGTGCCTGTACTAATGAATTAAATCATTGTATCACAAACACCAGCGCCTTCCAAGATAGGTTATATAATAAATTAAAAATTCGAACGTGCTATATACTTAGTGAACTCGTAAAACTAATTTAAAAGTAATAAAATCTAATTAATATCTATTATAAACTATAATTAAATTAAACAATATTCATCTTCATACGAAAACTACATTTTGGAAGGGGTGACTAGAATCAATTCTATTTTATTGTTATTTTTGACGTTCAAAAGTGCCTTTCATGTGCCTATCTTATCCTAAACTTATATAAAAATGAATCGCTAAATGTATTGCTAAGCGCAAATCTCGAGAGCAGCTGAACCGATTTCGCTAATTCTTTTTTTGTTGTGTTCGGTATTGTCAGGACAAGGTTTGTATGAAAGAAAATTTAGAAAATTCGAAAAATAATTGCACCCGTGCGAAGCTGGGGCGGGCCGCTAGTTTGAAATAAATACTTAGACTTGACTTTGAAATTGCGTTATTTAAGTTGTTGCGCAGACAAATTTTTCGAACTTAAGAAGCAATGGATTAGCAATATCGTTTAAAATGATTAAAATTAATAGAGTTACGCAATTAGGGGGCTGGGTTGGGATACTTGTTACCCCGGTAGTACGTTCCTGTGGGATTATTTTCGACCAAAGGCTAGTCACACTAATATTATAAAGGCGAAAGTTTATGAGTGTGTGTGTGTGTGTTTCTATGTCTGTTACTTCTTCACGCTCAAACGGTTAGACCAATTTTGATAAAATTTTGAATGGAAGTAGCTGACACCCTGGATTAACATATAGGCTATCCCGATATTCCCACGGGATCGACACTTATGCGGGTGAAGCCGCGGGGCGCAGCTAGTAGTTTATAAATATGAGCGTAAGTATTGGGACAGATCGCTCTGTAATGTTGTAAGCAGGTAAGTCGAAATCTAAAGGTGCCTGCAATATGATGTGCAACGCTGCTACGCATTACGTAGCGTTCCAGAATCCTGTGCCAAAAACAACTTTGGTCAAACAAACATATTGCTGGCTTCCAAAACCGATACACATAACGTTATGTAATTCTTTTTGTAGTCGGATACTAACTTTTTTCTGTATCCTAAGCTAGACATTCTCATACTGGAAGCTTCTTCCAGACTCTGATCACTTGCACACACACTAGTTATTAAATCTCATTACCTAGCTGTTGCTATTATTTTGATAAATTAACGACTTTCGAATTCCAACACCCTTATACAACATTTGATAGCAGAATAAATACAATAGATGTTTAGTTAAAACAATACCTATCTGTGAGAATTTGCAGCATTATTTAATTATAATATCTCGTATTTATTTATTGGTACCTATGTATATCTCCTACTCATCGTGTAATTGTGTTAAATGCATTACTAACCACGCCCACCACTCTGACGGGTTGTAATTAAATTTAGTGGGGATGAGAGGATGAGCGGATGAGCGGATGACTGGATGGGTGGATGAACCCTACCTTCAGCATGAGCATGGCGATGTCGTTGTCTATGCGGCTCATGTACTTGTAGTACTCGTGTATCTTTATGTCCACCACCGGTATTATTTGTCTGAAAACAATTTGTTAAATTACCTAATAGTTACCTATTATAAATAAAAAGGTGTCTATTTTTCTAAGGCGAGACATTTTCATTCTTTCGTAAAGCCTGTTGTCATATAAAAAATTACTAATTGTAAAGGGCTTCTAAATAAGTCGTTCTAATTTATTTTTAATTTTATGTTGTTATTTATTATTTTATCAACTGAATTTCATAAACTAAATGGTCTGTTGACTCTTAAAATTAAAAGCCATTCATTAAAACCTTAGTGCAGCGCTCTGGCGGCAAGCTAGTTATAAATAATGCCTTTTAAACTAACAGTAATAGGTACTCGTTGCTCCTACAGCTATTATGTTAAAGATCACAGCCGCGGAGCTTCATCCATAGGCTACGGACACGGAGTCAGCGGGCGCGGCGCGGCGCGGCGCGGCGTCGGCGGCGGCGCGGGGAGCGGCGCGTTTCAATGCATAGATTTCTATGGAACTGGCCTCGAAGGCAGCACGGCGGCACGCGGAACTGCGTATGAGCGGTGCGCACAAGTCTAGCGATGCGTGCGCGTCTGCATTGACGTAGAGTTGTGCATTATATTTTTTGCTTTTTTCGCGACGTTTCAAAATGTTGTATCAAAAAGATGTTGTTGTCGCTGCTTAGACATTTTGTTCGCGAACAAAGACACAACTTTCTCATAACAACACTAAAAAATCTTGGGGAAACCGGCATATCCTAGGACCAAAAATTCGAAGACCTGTGACATCTTTCAACACGCACTGGGCCCGCGTGGTAGATTACAGCCCACTCCCTCTCACAGAGAGGAGGCCTGTGTCCCAGCAGCGGGACGTTATAGGCTGATTAAGCTTATGCTATGTAGAAGGCAGTACACATCTAAGTTAAAATCTCCCTAACGAAAGCTCATACACAATACTCACCCAGGACCAGTAATGGTGTCAGCTCCAACTTTGACAAGGGGTCTCCGAACTTTATCAGTGAGCAAGCAACTGGCAACCGTGATGACAATCTTGCTCCTTACCAGGGTCCCAGAACAGTACAGGTTGTTATAAACTATCAGCACATGGGTCGGTACGTCTGATAGAGTGGCTCGGTGTCCGTGATAAGCGGTTTTAGCCCCGTATGAGTACGAAGGCAGCTCGTTCTTTGGCAGGTATTGATACGAAGCGGCGAGGTATAAAGAATTCAGTAGCCATGTCAGATATAATCTGGGAAATAAATTGAATACTGATATGACAAGGCAATCTCAGATTTCTGGAAGATGAATAATAAATAACATCCTACTACTTACCACTTACGTGTAGTTGAATGTTGTTAGTAGAAACCTACATGTCAGATAGGAAATGCCGACCTCTTCTAGTTTAAAAAAAAAAAATTACGTGTAAAAGTGTTTGTGCAAACCTACTTGCAAAAGTAAAATCATTTATCATTTACATGTGTGTGTATCTATATCTAGCGAATGCAATAGACAACTCAATTTAAGGGTCAATAAATCAATCTAAACGATTTTTAAAGTACATCTTCAGTTGGCTGGTTTCAAGATATATTTTTTTCAAACACACGTTCTGAACTAAATAATGTCTGTGAACGTAACTTATCGGGACTATAAATAAGCTACGTGTAGAAGAAATTGGCGGCGTTTGCATTCCTTCTCTCATTTTACACTCGAATCACGTAGAAACTAGTAAACTGATTTAGGTCTGTCTTCTTTTATTTTATTACTGAGTGTTCTAGAAAATGAGTCCAACTTCTATCTTAATACGGTAGCTATTAAGTTAAGACATGGAGAATAAGTTCAAGCTAATTACATCCGACCGAGTAGCCAATAAAAGCTAGTACCTACCTAACTACAGTAACTACACGTGCCGACGCACGTTAATAAAAGTCAATTAGCTAAGTCCACGTCAATACAGTTTTAACGAAACACTTATTAAGTAAAAACGTAGCTTTATATTCTCCAGCCACTGCTCAAAGGAAAATGGATAGGTACTTACTAAATATAGCAACTTCAACCGTTTTATTCTCATAGAGCGCTCTTGCCTTAGTGATATTTTAAGATAATTTAAAATTCCAATCGTGGACTCAGCCATGCAAACACTGTCCCGTGAAGACGCAAATTCCGTGAGTACTCACACAATCATCTCGCTTCTGTGTGAGTAGTATGAAAGTTAATTCGGATCCGGCCGCGGGTCCTGCATAATGGAAAATATTTTAAAGAGCGACGCTTGTTAGTGCCGAGACTCGAAACTCAAGTAATAAAGCAGGAACAACAATAAACAAATAGAGAATGGTAAAACACCGATAAAGCGTACTCGTATTTGTGAGTGAAATTCGCAATCATAGTTCGTCGAGCCGAATAGCCGATACCGAGTTATTACCGCTTTCGTAAACCATAGAATGAGTTGTACATAAATACACGCCCGTTCTGAAATGTTTGTTCACTCTTTAATACACGGTTCACTGATAAGTGGTAAGGTATATTTTTACGCGAAAAAAACATATAGAGTTATTTCGAATTGCAATCACAACTTGTTATTTTTTATGTACTTAGGGTCTAAACAGACGGACTGCATTTGAACTGCATGCCAGCTGCAACATCGCAGTTTGGATGCAGTTGACTTAGCTAGGTTTCGAAGCAGTTAAGTCAACTGCATCCAAACTGCGATGTTGCAGCCGAAATACAGTCCGTCTGTTTAGACCCTTAGGTACTCGTCGGCTGTGCACCTACCTATTATGTATATATATGACTCGGTAAGAAAGGTTTTAATTCCGTGTATCATGTTTCGATTAAAAATGTGCACGCACATACAGGTGATTCAATTTATTACGTTCAACAAACAAATATAGTTTATTAGGATTCCATCCAACACGACCGTTACAATATCTACATATTCGATTATTACACACGAAAGTTATTGTTAGCAAAATATTTTGTGAAGAACGAGTTTGTGAAATGAACAATAAAATACTTGGAGGGCTGGCTGGTATATTATGGTACATTTGCATGGTCGTCACGTGTTGAACCAACTCGAACGGATTCACCGGGACATGCGTTGGGGAAACTGCCTCAGTTTCTTCACAGTATAAAGAAGACCAGTACCTCAACTAGGCCCTTTTTGTAGTAACAAAAACTACGCTCCAACGGATGTTAGGGTTGTCAACAAAACTTTGTTACCTAATTAAAATGTAAGTACCTATATTTAAAACGTGTCTAGAAGCGACAGCCCCGACTATCTGTTTACCTGAAGCATGCTTAGATTTTCTGTAAACGCGTTTCCATGTGTGTTAGTAAACAAATCGATCATTTGTTCCTAGTTGAGATTCTGTATGTTATATACCTACTGTGGTTTCGTCAGCACCACTCTTTTTCTCATTTACGTGTACTGCTGAGTCAGGAAGAGATGTGTGTTGAGAAAACACTGCGGATCTCGCTCGCGTGTGACTTTGCTTGTATCTCAAACGGTTTTACCAGGAAGCTTAATGTTACTTTGTGATATCGATACAAATATCGAATTATTTCTCCGTATTTATGTGTTGTTTCAAGGACCTACCTTTTACTCTGATTATTGATTAAACATACTTAGATTGAATATAATCTCGCGTAACTTAAACCTAGAGGTGTATCAGTGGTCTACTGTCTCCTTCGTTAGTGTAATAATGATCTAATCATATGATTTTAGTAACAAAGTAATTTGTTTTTTTTAAACTGTTCTTGTGCAATCCCATAACAGGATTTAGAGGTATACAATAGGAAGCAGTATGCACGTATCTTTACGTAACATCTTAAGAGGCAGGAGCTTGGAACTGTACCATCAATCTGTTGTGTTAGAAAATTGCCAACTAAGCCTTGCAGCACCATAATAATACGTCTTGCGCAGAAGCCTGGGCCTGTGCAGGAGTAACAAATGATACACCACGTTTATCTACCAATCCCAGGCATGTAAATTAAAACACGAGTATTTGTATGACATATAATAACAGGGAGTTCGAAAAAATATTTGGTTTTTACGAAATATTTTCGAATTTTGATGAATATTTTGAAGCAATCGTAATTAAAATTGTTACACGTTGGCGTGTAGGTATTGTTTGTACAAGAGACGAAGATTAATTGAAAAAGTTCACGTGCAGTTACACTGCTGATGTTTTATTCACGAGAATTTTCATTTGATTTTTAAACAAATGAGTGTAGGTACGCTTTTGTTGCTCAGCTTATCAACTGTAAATTACTTTCGGGTTTGCGTTTTTTCCTGCTCCGTGCTATTGTAAATTATGTGGGCAGGAAGTGTGATTTAAAAAAGCCGCAAGTAAAAAAGTACCTATGTAAAGTAAAAAAATAAGTATTTTAAAATATTGTGTAGGTATTGTACAATATAGAGATAATATTTTAAAAACCTTATTTTACACTGAACAACGAGGTTTTTTTTATTCGTGACTGAAGTAATAGGTACCTACTCTGTAAATAGCATAATGCTAAATCTTCTATAATATAAAAATGAATCGCTAAATGTGTTGCTAAGCGTAAATCTCGAGAGCAGCTGAACCGATTTCGCAAATATTTTTTTTTGTTGTTGACGAGGTTTGTATGAAAGAAAATTTTGGAAATTCGAAAAAAAAAATTGCACTCGTGCGAATCTGGGGCGGGCCGCTAATATGCTATAAAAAAGTAATGTGCTGACTAAATCGCTAGTTATAGAAAACTATTTCTTTGTTATATTTTTCTGAAAAGGGCTTGACCAATAAATAAATAATATCTAAGTCGTTACCTAATAAAATGGCAAACAAATACTAACTCAGTTTGTTCGATCAGAAAAATCCAGTTATTGAACTTTTCACTTTTGATCAAAATAAATTCGAAAAATTCCAACAAAGTACGTATCATTATATATTTTCCTTACAGTTTTTTTAATTGGAAGCCGGGCGTGATCCGGCAAAGTTTGTTTTAAATCTTAAAAAGGCAAAGCGCAAACTTTTGAAATTAACCTTCCGTCATGGAAACGGTTTGCTAATCCTTTTAACTATTACTAGGTACCTACATACCTTAAATCCGATGATCAAACAACCCTCAAATTAAATATTGAGTTCCCTTTGAAGAATTTATAAAAACTTTTGGAACTATTATTAACATTCTTGTTTTAATCCTGTTGAGACTTTGTTGTTTTCGTTTTTTTTTTGTTTCTGATGTAATGATATGTATGATTCTAGTTTATTTATTTATGAATAAGTTTATACAAAAATATGTTTGGTATGTTGAAACTGTGTGTACTCCCCGTCACTTGTCCCTAGAGGTTCATTAGAAAACCAGCGTCAGACAGCATCTGTGCTGAAATGCACACACTATTGTTGTTTGAAACATTATTTTTATTTTGTTAATTTTGTATTTTGTGTTTCACGAACTGTGTCCAAATAAACTTTATTCTTTCTTTCTGTATCTTCTCAAACCAGTAGCTGAAAGAGAATTTATTTGTAATTTACTTGGAGTGAGAGTTTATTATTTTGAAACAAATTACGAAAGCATTTAATGATTTTACTTATGTGATGTATGATGTGTGTATTTCCTCAATTAAGCTAAGTAACGTGGGTTTATTGCTTGTTTATGGGAACATAAAAGGTCCAGTAGGTGTATATGTGAAGTTAGTCTTGTACACTCTCATACGATTGTTGTTGATGGATCGAGAGATAGTTTTACGACAGCTATAAACTTATGCGCAAGCAAACTAGTTATAAGTACTATCGCGGCATTTTACGCCTCATCACTTAAAAAAAATTCGCCTAAATCCTGCGGCGGCGCCAAGTCAAGCCCTCTTAAAGTTTTTGCTTATTGGGAAAGCGATAACGCAGTTAGTTGCAACCAGCACTGCACAGCTTAGTCACGAATCACGTGTAGGTACTCCTTTTCTGGATTTTATGGACGAACTATTTGACCTTGGCGCGCTTACTAGGGAGCGCTTCTGTTGTTTTAGTACAAGCAAAAATAAACTTAGTGGTGGTCAGGCGGGAGTGTCCGCGATAGTACATCGACCATTATGGGTATGTACCTGTATACTTAAGCAAAATCTACAATATATCACTCTATTACGGAGAGAATGACCAATACCTATAGCTATAGTTCTCATCCGCGCGTTTGAATCTCAATAAGTCGTTTAAGAATTTGGCAATGGATATCAATGAATACGCAATATTGTACTCATTATCCTACTTTTATCTAGTTTAAAAATAATTATTGTAATTAGGAAAGTCTCGCATTTACATAGTAACCTTTGAGTGCTGAAAGTTGGACGTTGTTTACTGTAGTTATTAAATAAGGGAGAGCTTCCTCTTTGTTCTAGCTTTATTTCATTCTGGCTAGCGACTAATGTCTTTTGAAGTAAAAGGGAAAGTATTATCTGGGAGTAACACCAAAGATTTCATTATTGATAAGTATCCTTGACCTTGTTTTACTACAAACAGACAGTCGGGTGCAAACAAAAAAGGTCGATCGTTACTTCTATGTTATTGTCAAATGCTTTGTTTACATAATGTACTACGAAGGTCCAAGCATAAGGCCGTATGGCGCGGCACGCGACAAGCGTAGCCTCGTAGTCTCGTAGCGGAGTCGTAGCTTGCGGTAGTCACGCTACGGCGAGCGGGAGCTACAGTCGGTCGCTACGCGGCGCTACGAGTGTTCGCGGCCACGTAATGTTGTGGTGTTCGGTCGCGCTCTTGGCTCTGTTCGCCTCCGTCCAAGGACGTGCGGTAAGAATCCCTTTTAAGCTTCTATTCTTATAACCCCCTTACTTCGCCGGCTTACTTGCGGTAGTTAGTTTCAAAGTTTGGTCCCGCAGTGATACCTATTTAAGACGAAGAAGACAGGTCGCCGAATTTTATGTTGACGCAGTTCCTTACTTCTAAGGCCCTTGCTTAAATAATAGAAGAACATTGTCCATATTAGTTTGTTTAGCAACAATTTTTTATTAGGTACTTTATTTACAATTAAAAGTTATTAATCAATTATTATTTTTTGTCATACTTTGTGAAGCAACTTCTACATTATTTAAAGATGCAGTATTACTTTATATTGCAATCATGTTGTCAAAATAAAACTCTTACATAGGAAACGTGTTTTAATTCAATTTATTTTAAATTGGCATATCTCTCAAACGTAACTAAAATGACAGCTCCAAAACTTTTTAATAGATTACTGTTAACGAAACTTATTTGATAAATTTACCCAAACTACTAACTCTAGCTAAACTTATTTATCTAATTTTGGCGTATCACAATCACGTTAGACCTAGGAATGTACACATTAAATAAATTAATACAACATAATATAATTATTTTATACATTCATCGCATTTAACCCTCGAAAGAATTCACGTCGGACTGGTATATCCCCGGGGGTTAATTTCTACAGGATTGCTCCACATGTGTGCGTCATTATGTTCGGAGGGTGCAAATATAACCGTCTTAAGTACCATCTTAAACTACTAACGGCTGAATAGACAAACAAGTTGGAGTTGGGTATTAGCCTCAATGTTGTCGCGGCCGCTTTGTGCCTAATGTTCTTGCGTCTTCTGTCAGGGAGACACTGACACAACGATTACCTTAATGGAGGCCATTTTTTATTCAAATTGAGCTATTTGATATAACTGTTCTATTATAAAGGTATCTTATGTTGTATAAGAAGTTACAGTGAGAGTGGAAAAGTTTCATATTCCATTGAGTTTCCATGTGACGTTTGATGTATGTAAATATAATATACAGTGTTTTGTTCAAACTAATTTGTAACTAAATCTTACTCGAGCAACTCAGTACAAGTAAAAACTACGAGATTTAAGTTACAAGCAAAAGTAGTCGAACTAGGAAAAAATATATTAAAAGTACAATTGCAGAGGTTTCCAAGTTAACGTGAAGTTAGCCGTGGGAAATAAATGAATATTCGCTCTTGAAGACAAATACAGACACACAGGAACAATTTCTAACTATTCCGTACCATAAGATTGATTTATTTTCGTTGGATCCCGAGTATAAAATCTACGTACCTACTCTTGTTTTCTATAAATAATACAGCTGAAGAATTTGTATGTTATTTGTTTGTTTGAATGTGCTATATTAATCTCTGGAACTACCAGTTGGATTTGAAAAATTCAAATTCAGAATTAACGTTGAGCGAAAATGAACTAATGGCGCGGACGGGCGATGCGATGCGACGGGGGCGGTCGTGTAACAAGAAATTTAGCGCAGACATATTGCTGGCAGAATCTAGTACTATGATAAAGATGAAATAAACACTCCGCACATTTGCCTTTTAAAACTTTAGAATTTTAATATAAAAGAGGTATTCATACGTAGTACTTTCCTAATACAAGCTTTTAAAAATATTTCCTTTTCATTTCGCTGCTAGTTTAAAATGAAAGTAAAACAACGTGCATCCGCGTATCTATCGATAATATTTTTTTACTCTTTATGTAATTGTTTGTCGACGTTCAAGCGACCGAAGCGACGGTAGTTCGATTTCCGTCGGCTCCGATATCATAACAGTATCAGTAATATCAAAATGGTCCTGTTATAGTCACTTTGTTGTAACATAGATTCAAAGCTTTTACATTTCAATAAAATATCAATAATTTTCGCGGATCATGGTGTTGAATATTTTAACCACATTGCAAGTAGAAGCCATTACGCCTCAGCCGCCGGCGTTGGCTGACGCAGTCAAAGTTTTTCAGATTTATAAAAGACTAGCGGTCGCCCGCGGCTCCGCCCGCGTGGATGTCGGTTACCGCTGCAAAAAGCCTACCCAGGAAAGACACGGTCAGCAAAATGATTCCCAGGTCAATTCCCAGATTCGGAGGTTCTCAGATTTTGTTGTGCAAGGCGTTGTGAACGTTCAGGTGAAAATTCTCCCATACGACGTATTCTTGCTGCCCGTGCTTGAGAACTATGTTTAGAAAGTTGAGACCTGGCTCTCTTAGGCATTTTCAAATGTTTAAGAAAATGTTAATAGCGTGTAATATTCTAGCTCTGAAAAGAACTGTTGTTTAGCTCTGAGAAGAACTTTTGCGTAGGTGTAGTTTTAAGAACGAAATCTAAAAAAAAAACACGAAAATTATTAGACTTCGCGCACGACCGCTGCGTAGGGAGCCGACCTCGCGTCTGAGCCGCGCGGGTGGGTACCTTACTCATAGATCTAAACTCCCCTCCCGCACGCGCACCCCCGTCTTGGTGACGCTCACTTCGCAACGGGCCGTGCAGCAGAAATCGTAATATTTAAATTTCGCCATAACTTCAAAAACAAACGTCCAATTTTAATCATTCCAAAACCAAATATTATCTACATAAACTGTACTTAGTGATGAAATAATTTATTTTGATAAGGATTAATAGCATGAGTAAAATAAACGCGTCTAAATGTAGTACAAAAAAAATTCAAGATTTTTAAATTAATAAATAGTTGTTGTGCCTCACTCGACATAGATAGGTATAGTGTGTCGCCTACTTTTTTGTAGATATTTATAAGATCTACAATTAATTAGAACATTTTATGGTTCTATCTTTTATAGTTTAGGCAGCGTACGCAAAATAAGTAACTTTTCTGGTTGATTTTTTACACCTTGTGTCCGAAAAACCCGAATATCTTACGGAACCCTATTTTTCCAAAATAAAATATAGCCTATGTTACTCGTGGATAATGTAGCTTTCGAATGGTGAAAGAATTTTTTAAATCGGTCCAGTAGTTTTTGAGCCTATTCATTACAAACAAACTTTTCCTCTTTATAATATTAGTGTAGATTACATGAGGTTGAAAGTGGACTTTCATATAACAGATCCAGTCGTTCCGCATAAAATTAGAAGCAGACTGTATCTGGATGAAAGAGCTTATTCAGCGCTTTCTAGCTAGCGTCAGCATTTGAGCTAGGATTAAAAGTTTATTCAAAGACAATGTACACGTATGGGATATCTACTGTACATTAATAATGTATATAAATATTCTGATATTACGTTAATAACATCCGTCGAGATTAAAACGATTGTAAAGCAAGGTTGGTATCTAATCTGGTACCTACTGATATTCTACGAATGATAGTAGGTAACTTTGAAGTCACAAAGATATTTCAAAAATGGGGTGGGAGGTGGGATGGATTTAAAACCCCAAAATACCCGTAAAAGAAAGGACTTTGAGTTCGATACCTACCTTTCCAGTCTGGAGCACAAAATAAAGACTTGCGCCAAGTCTACACAATGTTACACAGTCAAAGCTTTGTGATTTGTCCATCTGTCAAACGCAAACCACGATTTATTTGTAAACTTGATAAAGACAAAATATAGAATGTCAAGGGTCACAACAAAATACAATTAGGTACTCCTTATTGGAACACAATACAAACGAAATGTCTTTGTCAATGAATGGCTTACGAATAAACAATACAGTGTGTAAGCACTTTTGAATTTGGATTGGAGATCAAAAGTCTGGTTTGATAAGTTCTTTTGTAGTAAGTACCTACTTTGTTGTTTTTCTTCTTGTCAAGGAGGCTTTGGAGATCCAGTACTTTTAAAATGACACTCATTTGGCGAAAAGATGTTATTTCATATAGGTATCTATACTGATAATAAAGCGAAAGAGTTTGTTTGTTTGAACGCGCTAATCTCTTAAACTAACAGTCGGATTAAAAAAAAAAATGGATTGATGAGCCCAATTCTTGATGAAGGCATTAACATAACGCTAGCACTCTTAGGAGCCAAGCAAAAAGAAAAAAGTCAGAAACATCGCTAAGCGATAACGAAGTAATAGCGTGCAAATAATGACATCAAAGTACGAATATTCAAAGCCTTTATTGAATCTCGAGTAACTTAAGATGGTACTTGTCAATACAATAGAGCTTAAAGAAATTCTGAGAAGTATCATCAAGATTTATGATATACCTATCAATTGAAACGAACTGAACAATTGGTACGCATAAACACAGACGGAACAAGAGATTGTTTGAATTACGAAGTCAGATGAGACTTGAGAATTCAGCATGTTAATTAAGTTATCGGGAACAGCTTGTTCGAAGGCTGCTTTGCAAGTTCGCTGCGCACGCCCAAACTACACCGGAATACCAATTATTGGAATGTTCTTCGTTAAATTATATATAAATATTCCGGTTTAAATGAAGCAGAATCATGAGTCGAAACCAAGAATTTAAAATAAAAATATTGCAAATATTTTTTTCGGGTAAAAACACCTATGGACTGAAAAGAAAAGAGTTAAACAAAGTATGTATCCTTTTAAAATAAAGTAGGCCTTTGTTTCAATTTATTTTTGCCATTAACAAGATTGAACAAGACCCGTGGAAATTTCACGGACGACTGCACCTTTAAATCTACAGAGATTCCGCGGAATCAGGCCCTAGTGGAGGCGGTCAGATTTCACGTTTCATTACAAAACGAGCGGCTCTACTAATTTAGAGAACATCAATTTTAATTTGCCTAAATACTAGGTACCTAATTTGTGCTGTCCAGCAGCGGTGCGGACGGTTGGATTGCAGAATTATCTACAACAAGTACAATCATAGTTTCCAAAATATATATCCATACTGATACTTATACTAATAATAATGCTGAAGAGTTTGTTTGTTTGTTTGAACGCGCTTATCTCTGGAACTACAGTTAGGATTTGTTTTTTTTTTTTCATTTAATAGCCTAATTCTTGAAGAAGGTTATGGGCTATTCAACATCACGCTACAACCCACGGGCGACGAGCAAAAAAAAAAGTCAGGACGAACGTAAACGAAATAATACGCGCACGGGCGATGCGATGCCACGGGGTGGGCGGGGGGTGAACATGAAATTTCACACGGACGAAGACGCGGGCAGAAGCTAGTACTATATATACGGGTTCTCTGCAACAATAGAAAAAGTATATTTTTATTTGCACTTGTTGTTATGCGGATTTTCTTCTATGCGACTATTGTAGCGAATGGAAAAGTTCATTAGAATGGCGTGCGGCGCAATTCTCCACAAATATTGACGCTTTTGTATAGAATTTTCACAAGTTTATGCATGCAATTCGAATACTCGAATGTATTCGGAGCAGTACACTGACTTTTAAAACTTTTTTCTTCGAGAGAAGGTTTGACGTGGTTGACTGTGCTCTGCTATCTTCTATACATAAACAAAGTTTGACAGAATTATATTGGTAGAAACTGAAGACTTTAGATCTTTGAAGGAATAACAATGTTTTATTTTAGTATAAAGTCATCGATCGTACGTGTCACTGGTCATAAGATAGATGGTTGACGAGTGCTATGGACAGGCGCTGTGACAAATTGCTTTCTTGGGGCTGCACAAAAAGAACTTAGCAATTTTTTATAATGTTTTACATAAGTCTACTATGATTAGACAATACATTTTATTTACTTTCGGCTGTCGCCTCGGCTTAGAAACTGTTATTTTTCCTGTAACTACTTGATTATTAATGTATGTGTGCGCAGGTGAACATCAGCAATACCTGGGTCTTGCCTGAGGAAGGGTTCCCAGTGTTCTACCGCTACTTCAGGGATCGCATCTCTTGGTATGAGGCCGATGCAGTCTGCCAGTTCCATCATGCCAACCTAGTTACAGGTCAGTAAAACATTTTAATTAGTAACAATACACGGCCGTAAAAGTCTCCAAGGTAATATCCGAATTTGGGTTGATTATATTCCAACTTCTCTTAAAACTTTTTAAAAATAATTTTGCCAACGTCACGATTGGCCAGCACAGATTAAAATTATGAAAAGTTTAAATGGCTTTTACAACTTTACTCTCTTAAATCTGGACCCGTGATTATTTTCCGCCATAAAGAAAGTTAAAACTTCTGCAGTAGATACCGCGTTATATGTAGTAATGTAGGTAGGTATGTCTATACCATCCGTGGTCTGTATATATGTATATAAATGTGAGTTTGTGGTGCAAAGGTTTTAAAAACGAGGTTATATTTGGACAGGCCTTGCCAATTAGCAGTCACGAAAAGAAAAATAAAAGATGAGCATTCTTTTATTTCTCTGCAGGCGACGTAACCATCTTATTACAGCAAGAGAAAAATAAAAGCGCCATTTCTAAAATTCTCCTAATACGTCTTAAGAAGCTTATCTGAAGGTAGCACAAAGCCTTTCGTAAAGATAAGTAAAATGAATATATTCTCAGATACGATTCACTAAAAAGGCTTCGTTATTGTCAGCTATCACGATATCTTTAAACTGCTCTTACATTGTTCGTTGAAGATGCCAGTTGTGGGAGTACAAAAAGAGGTATATATATTTCAATATTCCCACGGGCTGTTAGGTCTAATCGGCGGCAATCCAGCCAAGACCCCCATTACCGTTGATAGCGCCCTCGACCCTGCCACTAGCGAGATACAACCCCGTCACATATAAATGTACGTGCCGATAAGAAAATGTAAATATACGGCTTGTCGTTTTGTACACCACATTAACTTTTTTTAGGGAAGCATCTTCGGGAAGGGAAGGGAATATATGACATGTTTACGTTTTTAATATAAATAGCTTCATAGATATTTTAATAGTTGAAAAGTTGTGCGGACATCGGTTGCCATGGCATGGGCATGAGATGTGGACGAATGAGGAAAATATCGTCAGGATAGTTTTGAGTACACTTGTCGATGGCTATAAGAGTAAGGGCAGACCAAAGAAACGATGATTGGACTATATGAAAGATCATATGGCTAGAAAGACGGTGAGTATCGAGATGACTGCTAATAGAGAAGTATGGAAGAAAGAGACATGTTGCACCGACCCCAATGATGATTATATTTTAATAATGACATAGCGCAAGATTTAATAAGTAAATGAACGCGACAGGTTTACGCGGGAAGTACGTAAAATATAAAGGCTGCCAGCAATATAATATTCCAAAAAAAGATACAGAATAACTTATAACAAAATACCCCGTCAGTAAGGGGTATTCTTCGACTCTGATTGAATATCCACTCCAAATAAGCTTAATGAGGCATTCAATCTTGAATGTATTTCATCCAATGTCTATTACTAGTATATTTGTACTACATATTAAGTATGTTCTTGTTATTTTTACTACATATTAAGTATTTTCTTGTTGCCAGTAAGTATTTTTATATAACGACGAGTCATTAGGCATCCTTAAGCGAACTACGAAGGTCGGTTAACTCACAGAAATTACAGTTGAATCGCCCGGTCCCTTTCCGAGACTGATTCCTGCCCCGATTACGTTCGGGCCCGCGATTGATAACATTCAATATCGCTCCCTAATTGAAAACGATAATTTCTACTTCGACTCATTAATTTGCAATCATAATTTTCGATGTTTCTGTTTTAAAATGCAAACGATTTGTCTATATTTTTGTTGTATTTGAGTCCTGATTTATTTAATATATATTATTATGCTTGAAAAAGTCGTATTTCAAAGAGTACCTTAATTTAGAAGCATATCAAGGAATTTCAAGCTTATGGGGATAAAAAGAAAGACATGACACGTAATAGTAGGTTCATGCGCTTATTTTCCGTCGCAAGTCGTAAGAGTAAATGGAGGGAAGCGAGTGACTTAATGGCCCAGTAACATGTTACTACTTCTGCACTTTCTAAACGACACGCCTGCTATTCACGTCTCAAGAGGTACTAGCGCACAGTCAAACGAGGCATGGAGACGAGGATCCTACTCTGTCCCATATAAAAGAAGGGAAAGAAAACGTGACATAAGTATAAAGAAGTACTTATAGAAAATTGAACCACATCAGTGTGATGTTGTTTTGTTTTATAAGAGCTGACGAAATGTCCCCATTATCCATGCCGCGTCTCATTTATACCCTCGAGAGCGGCAGTTGAAAACAAAACAAATTATTCGTCTTTGTGCACAATGAGCGTGACGCAGTGAGCCAGTAGGCTGTAGGCCTTGCGGATGTTGTCGAACAAATCCTTTGTAATACAAGACGATTTTATCCTGAGAATGAAAACTTTAATTAGTTTCAAAACGCTGACTCGAAATAATTCCTTCTATGTTATTTGAAACTGAAGGGTCTAATTAAAGCCCTATATAAAATTAGTTTCTTGTAGACACTGTACACTTCAATAAATGCTTTACAATTCTCGGTACTTCAGAACCTGGTTCACTGAAAATCTAATGTAATGAGTATTTTAAGACCATATTTTTAAGCCTTATAATTATTCAAATTCAAATAAATTAAGCCTGTTCTGAGGATGTGTCGCAGAAACTGTAATATTTCTGATTTTGTAGACTTTTGTTCACAACTTCCTAAGAATTATTTCAATTTCTAATGAAGACAAAAATCAAATTAAAATATTATTAGGAGGAACTTCGCGGAGCAGAAGCTATAGCGAAACCATAATAGACTGATAATTTCCAAACTTAATAAAAACTTTTAGCGGCCAGCAAGAAAAGAAGTTGAAATACAATCGTTCATGATCATTAATTCTTTTTATACAAGTTGGAAAGTGTCCTCTACGAACCTTCCTCTGCTTACATTATTCAAGCATCTAGTTAACAGTTGGGCCTTTCATTCAGAGAAATACTTGTGTAAATTGCCACTCCGACATTGAATATTAACTTTTAGAATCAGCTTGTTCGGCGAAATTCACTCACATAACTTTTCATTTGAAGCCTTTTTATACGAAGTTATTCATTTTGAAAGGATATTATCCATAATGCTGGTCGTATTATAGTTGTCTGAAAAGTTTTCTAACCACGAGCATGAACATGAGTATTTATAAAACCTAGACGTGTTATAAATTAAAGTCGTTTTTGGTGTCTGTGTGACCGCGCTGTTCTTGTAAACTAAGCTACAGATTTTGATATGGTTTTCACCATAATTTATGATGATATGCTAAGAAAATGGTACAGGGTGGCAGGGACATCAACGCATAAACTGTAACCATGAAATCAACATGATTCTAGAGCCACGCTGTATAATAAGGAAATCTTGAATATTGGTCAAGTCATAAAAACCGTGCAAAGCAGGGGCTGGTCGCTAGATAAGTATAAAATAAACTTTTGTACAGGGGCGGGTCGCTAGATAAGTACCTAATAAACTTTTGTATAAAGGCGGGTCGCTAGATTAGTATAAAATATACTATTGTATAGAGGCGGGTCACCAGATAAGTATAAAATAAACTTTTGTATAGAGGCGGGTCACCAGATAAGTATAAAATAAACTTTTGTACAAGGGCGGATCTCTAAATAAGTATAAAAAAATTGTACAGGGGCAGGTCGCTAGATACGTAGAAAATAAACTTTTGTGCAGGGACGGATCGCAAGATCAATATAAAATAAACTTTTGTACAGGGGCGGGTCGCTAGATAAGTATAAAATGAACTTTTGTCAAAAAAAATGGTTATAATCTGACTGCAAATAATGTGAACTTAGTAAATAAAGTGGCAGTAAAGGCATGAAGCATGCCCCATAAGTTCAAGAACAGCGCGGTAATTGCGTAACACACTAACAGTAGGAATGGCTGTCATTTTGCCAGTTCAACAAGTCTCATTGCGTTATTTACGTTATTGAGCAGACAAATTTTTCGAACATAAGAAGCAATGGATTAGCAATGTCCTTCAAAATGATTCAGATTGTGATTTATAGTGTATTATGCAATTAGGGGCAGAGAATTTAAGTGTTTTTGAAGCTCCACATGTTATTAAACTTGTACCTGTGTAGTTTCAAAGGCCAGGTCACAGCGTTGGCACTTTTTAGTTTAGTACCTCCGTTAGTCACTGAGCCAGACCGACGGAACGGCCTACATACATTATGTATTTCTACTACTGCAATTCTTTACGAGCAAGTGCGGCCAGACGGAGCCATGAATATGGAAGCCTAAATGTTAGAAAGTAAACAAGAAAAGTTTGTACAAAATATTGTCAAGGGAATGTATTGCTTAGCACTGGACATACGTGTTGTAGCAATTTTGTATGGTTTATAAAGAATGATAACCATCATCATAATTTCTGCCGAAAGACATTTTTTCTGGACATAGGCCTAGGACCATGCGTCGCCACATCGACTAGCACCCTAATTGCATTGCACTTTCAATCACAATCTGAATAATTTTGAAGGAAATTGTTTAGGATTGCTTCATATACTCGAAAAATTTGTCTGCTCAACATGTGTTGACAAAAACACAACATAAATGAATGTTGTTGAACTGTCAAAAATTTAAATCCATTCTTGATGTTAGTGTGTGTGTACTTTTCGCATAGGATGATAATATCACCATTCTCATCGGACGAGTTGGGAAAGAGTCGAAATACAGCATGAAACGAGTTAAGAAAACTGACCAGATGCACAAGGTGACGTATTAGTGAATGTGACCTATTAGGGACGACGAAATAGCTAATGTGACGAATGATCATCAGATCCATTAATTTAGGGTCGACGCAGCATGTATTCATCTTCGACCTCTTTATCTTCTGGACAATTTAAAGTTGATACTCAATTCACTAAGGAATCCGTTCCCCTGGCTGTTCTGTTATTTATTTCTTACAAGTTCCACGTTTGTAATGACCCTGGATTAACTAATGTCTAAAGCAGGATACATTATATCCACCTGTCCTGTTCTTAAGCTGTGGCTAGACAGGACTTACAAAAGCGGTAAACTGTTAGCAATTTACACTCATCCTACTTAATCTGTTCGAGTAGGAATTTGGGCGAACTTGCAAACACAGCATCAGTTTGGTTCTCGATCGAATGGCTTCCTTTAAATGCAGTTTACTAAGGTTTGCTTGTCTGCCCATCTGCAACCTATTTTCGCTTACGGCCGTTTTTTTTCTTTTTGTATACAGCATGTATCAGAAAGGTAAGTTCATTTTTAAGGGTGTGGTACGGACAATCAAACTGAACATTTTTCTCCATAGGGCCAATAAATTATCAACTGTCCCATACAAAACTTCAATACCTAGATACTCGCCCCAAATGTACGGATGGCACTGCTGATTATTTTTTCGCGATAACGATATTGGTCCCATGGAAGAAGTTGTTCAGTTTGATGGTCTGTACCACACTCATAAACATGACCACACCTTTCAGATACAAGCTGTACGTGCCGAGTATAACTAGCGTCATCTTCAAATAAATAAATAAAATCTCAATGATCATAAATCATAATGAGATGCGATCATTTATAGAGAATGTTATGTGTCATTTATTAACCATGTCTTGAAATGACGTTTTAAAAATTAAAACTGTTTCAAATTCATGCACCTTCATAGCTTCTTTCATCGACAGAAGACCCTTGCCGACTCGTAATCACACCAGATTATCACACCACTGTGACAAACAGGATTTTTTAACAACTTTAACTCAAGTTCCTCTGATGAGTTCATACACACGACCGGGGAGATGGCGGTGTATTGTGTGAGTTGGACTGAGATACAGCGATAAGGAGATAATGTAGAGGAAAGTTTAGTCATAAAACTCAACAATTGTGGATTGTTTACCATTCAAGCATGTTAAATTAATACTGAATGTGTAAACAAACAAACTTACTTAAAATGGGTGTATATAAAAAGACGCTTAACGAAGAGATTCACTTGTTCTTTCCGCCATTGTGATATTTTGTTTGTACTGGAGAAACTTCGGCATATATTGTCAGTTCCAAGTTTTTCTGAAATTCTTTGTACGAAAATAAATTTTAAATTTTAGAACTTTAGTTTGAACACTTCCACGACTCCTGTACCGTCACATGCATCCATACACACAATGCTTTGCATGCTTTACATTGAGCGGTACCTTAAAAAGCGATTCTTCACACTAAAAATAAAAGTCGTTTCCCAGCAATTATTTTTATGCAATGTTATTTAGTTTGATGTACAGAACGCATCGTTGACGGCTATGTAATGGGTCTTGTTACACACAACTTATCAAAATGATTATGAAGTCACAAGCTTTTTGAAGTGAAACGTTTTGGCATATTTCGTTACATGAGAGAAAATAAAGATAAAACCACAGAACAGATAAAAAAGATAACTCTCTCTGTCACTTACACTAAATCTCTCTTATTTTTAATAAGTTTAATTTCTATTTCTATCACGTGTACCTACGGACCAGCACGCGATTTTTTTTAAGTTCATTTTTATTTAATTACCTAAGTATGTAAGTGTGGAATTGTATTACGTAATCCAGCTATTTTAAATGTTCGACTACCTCCTACGCATCTATAGTCTCACATACATTGTATGTATTATGAACGTGAAAAATGGCGGCAGGAAGTTGAAGGTTTTCATTTTACCGGAGCGTTATTATACCTAGTCGGCAGCCGGGAGGGGGCGACAGTTGACCCTGGCTCGTATATCACACGAATACATCGACTCGCACAGATTTCAGTGCTCCTGAAACCTATTCGTTTATTTTTCCGCATTTCGTTCATAAACTTTTCTTATTTTTCCTCGCTTGGGAAAACAAGATGAAGTTTTATATACGAGTAACAGGAGGAAATAGAGAAGCGATAGCAGATCGTATTTAGGTACTTTTGAACTTCTGCTACTCTAACATTTCGCGCATCATAATATAAAAATGTATCGATGTCAATGCCATGTCTAATTGAAAATATTTGATTTCATAATGATTATCATATTTTTTTTGTCTTGTATATTATAAAAAAGAGCCTCACATGAAGAGTCTGACATGTGGCAGACATGTCCGGCGCAGTCCCACTTAAGTTTAGCGGCTTTCTGGGTAACGTCCGTTATCTTGGTTTTGGCATGCAGTATCTATAGTGTTCCTTAAATGGTCAGAGCATATAGTCATGTTGTCCCTTAAATTCAAAATATTGCTATCCAATACTCATTTTAACAAAAATATATTTATACCAACAAACATGAAAATAGAGAAATGTCTATCCCTCGGCCATATTACCCACAATCACGTACTAAAAGAGATAAGATAAAGCGGAGATTTGCCGACGACGGCTCAAACAACCTTCTATGCAAAATAATATCTACTCAAGGGATTTCGGTAAATAGGTTTTAGTCGATGGGCTAGGCAAATAGTGCGGCGTATTTTCTATGATTTTCCTAGTAATAGGGTACGCTGTGATGTCATTTGCTGGGTTCAGCATTTTTATGTTATTTTTTGTAAGTAGGCTTAGGAACTTTCAGGGACAAAATATGAAGAAGTGGGGAGTAAATCTGCTCTCCAATTTCGTAACACACTTTCTATCACAATCCGAAAGGTTTTGAATTTTCGTCTCGTCGACAGTGTAAATTACGAAATGAATTAATTGCCAAAATGAGCATTGCTAGTGTAAGTTTGCTAGTGTGTGTGTTGCTCAATTACCCCGCCTGGTATTGCTAGAAAGGTAACGTTTGTGATGCAAAAAAAAAAATATAAAAGCGTCCCGTATATTGCGCCTCTGCTCCTACCCAGGGCTCAAGCAGGGAGATATGATTGACTGCACAGAATCTGAAGCGACGTCTACAGGTATATTTATCCTATTAAAAAAGTTTCGCAAAGGATGCCTTTGAGCGGAGGAGACTTTGACAACATCAGCTCTTTGAGGATCAGTGAATATTTGGGTCAAAACGGTAAAGAACAAGACAAACAAATAACACCCTTATTTGTTTGTCTTGTTCTAAATGTATGTATTGTATTTGCTAAATTTAATTAGCAGCCATGCAGCACGTTTGGTATTTTCTTGGCTTTAAAAATGTACGGTTTATTCCCAAAAACTAAACAAGGAAATAAATCTACAAATAAACTAGCACAACTTTTAGCTAACATTTTTTATTAACAAAATAAATGCGAAAATAAAACGGAATCGCATTTCGTAGTGACTGCTACAGTCGTAAATTGATGTGCGTCGGGCAGTGAAGTCAAATGGAAAGAGAGTACAGCAGAGCCATTCTCATACTCTGCCCATAAAACATAACACCACGCCTATTTTCTTCGAAGGGTTAGACGGAAATGTACAGTCAACAAAAGATGCAGGATCGTAGGATATAGTGAAAGTTTTGTAAGAAACCGATGAAGAGCTGTTTGCTTTATATTAATAAAATTAAATTTTATTCGAAAACATCCATCGGTTTCTTACTAAACTTCAACTAAATCGGACTATCCTGTATACTTATCTCTTTTGTTGCTTTGTTGTACATCATTGTACACCCTTTCGCCAGTTACCTCGTCGCGCCTTTATTTACTTACTAGATTTGCCCGCGGCTGCGCCTGCGTGGAGGTCGGAAATTATCTCACGGAAACGTATTACAGGGATAAAAAGTATCATAAACAATCTGTGTGCCAAAGGAGATGGATCACGGTCCATAAAAAATTAACCAACGTCCTACTGCAAAGATTAGTATAAAAATTTGTATAAAAAGATATGACGTACTTCCGAACGCCATCCTTACAGTCTAACATATAAAAAATTGCTGGACGGCTGTCTAAAGCTATTTTGTTACTTACTAAAACAGTTAAGTTACACTTGTTTTAACAATATTTACTTGGCTTTTTGCCAAAAACACGATAAAACCGCGTGTCATAATGCAATTATAGCTTCTCAAAGCCACTTGCTCCAAGGCCATAATTCAATGGACACAATCTTATGACAACTTGCATGCAAACTAATGTTTGACTAATGCTACGGAGGCACTTGAGAAATTTTGACGTTTTGAAAGTCAAAAATAACGAAGCATAACGAAGAAGCGACTGTAGGATCTTTTGGCGCCTTAAACATTTGTGATATAGATTGTGAACTATAATGATACCGACCTATATGTTTTATGTTACACTCTAAAATGAAATGCTCCATTCTAAAGTTCAGGGTACATTCCTAGTGTTGTTTTGTTTTACATCTTAAGTATGGTTTGTGGTCGCGATGGGGAATGGAACCGGCGAGAGATGTCGTGCGGTGTCCCGCAGGGATCGGTCTTGGGGCCGCTCCTGTGGGACATCGGTTACGACTGGGTGCTGCGGGCAGACCTCCCTGATGGCGTCAGCGTAGTTTGCTACGCTGACGACACGCTGGTCCTGGCGCAGGGGAGGTCGCATCAGGCGGCGGCCGACGCTATGACACGCGGGGTTGCGATAGTCGTGGAGAGGATCCGGCAGTTGGGTCTCGAGGTGGCTCTGCACAAATCCGAAGCCATGTCTTTTCATGGGCTTCGGAACGGGCCACCATCGGGATCCCAACTAACGGTGGGAGGGGTTCACATCGGCGTCGAGACGACGATGAAATACCTGGGTCTCGTCCTCGACAGCCGGTGGAACTTCGTGAAGCATTTCCGACGTTTGGCCCCCAAACTGCTTCAAGGCCGCTTTCAAGCGGCTCCTGCCCAACCTGGGGGGGCCAAACGCCTCCTGCCGGAGGCTTTACGCGGGGGTCGTGCGGTCCATGGCCGTATATGGCGCCCCGGTGTGGGCGCGTTCACTGCGGCTTCGAGCCGCCCACTACCTGAACGCGCCCCAAAAGGTGGTAGCCATACGGCTAATAAGGGGGTACCGCACGATCTCGCGCGAGGCGGCAAGCCTCCTTGCCGGACTGCCGCCATGAGATCTGGAGGCGATAGTCCTCGCGCGCCTCTATGAGTGGCGCGCGGAGGCACTACGCCGGGGGGAAAACCCGCTTCCGCGGCAAATCGCTGCGGAGCGGACGGACCTCCGGCGCGATCTCATGCTGGCGGCATGGAAAGCGCGACTGTCGCAATCCAGCGCAGAGCACGCCGCGACAGCGGCGGTAAGGCCCCTCTTTGAGGAGTGGCTAGAGAGGCGTCACGGCGTCCTCACCTACCGCCTGACGCAGGTCCTCACCGGACACGGATGTTTCGGGAGGTTCCTGCACATAATCAGGCGGGAGGAAACGCCCGGGTGTCACCACTGCGAGGATCGCCCAGAGGACACGGTGGAGCACACGGTGGAGGTCTGTACCGCTTGGGCAGAGCACCGCCGTGTCCTCGTAGAGGCGATCGGCAGCGGCGGCGACCTCTCGCGCCCGGCCCTGGTCCAAGCCATGGTCCGGGGCGAGAGTTAGTGGGAGGCAGTCACCTCCTTCTGCGAAGCAGTCATGCTAGCGAAGGAGGGGGCGGGATGGGCGAGGGAGAGAGCGGAGAGAGCCGCCCGTCCCAGCCGCCGCGGTAGACGCCCCGGGCGTCGGGAGCCGCGTGACGACTCCCGGACACCGTAGGCGCGGGCCTGCGGACGGCGAGTAATGGGTAGCTCGCCGTCCGACGGCGCGTATGTGTTCCACGGGCGCCTCAAAGAGATGTCAGCAAATAAGGAGGGGCCCGTCAGGGCCGAAGCCTGCCGGGGCAGCGGGATTGTCCGAAAGGGTTACCGCTGCCCCGGAATATAAAGGGCTAAGGAAGGAACACGGATGGGTTTTAGTCAGTAAGAGTCTGACACTCCCTTCCGCTCCACCCAGAGCGGGAGGGGTGATTTGATGATTTCCCATCCTTAAAAAAAAAAAAGTATGGTTTGTGGTGAACCTTCTTTCCTCAACTTTGGGGTGTATTTTAACCCGCCGCACATCACGTCCACAAGATCCCAAGCCTACGATCATGCCAGGGGTGGGGTTACGTCAGACCCCACCGGATATATGAATCGAATACCAAGTGCCACAGATACAGAAGCCTGATTTCATCAAGCCTCTTGAGCTATTGATTTGATCTTTGTTATCCAGCGTAGATTAGTGATGCAGCAAGTTCAAATGATAGATACTTAAGTATAATATTGATGTTAAGCTTCGTACTGAGAATCAAAGTATGTATAAATGTACTTTGATTATTTATAACTTCAGTCTCGTGTCTGATAATAAGAATTACTTACATAAAATGTTTCAGAAATAAACCTGAGAGTCTTACAAACTTTTTATTTTTAACAAAAAATTTGTAATTGGTAGGTAGGTCGTGGTAGGTATCTTGGACTACCTATAAAAACTTTGCTCTTAAAATGTGTACCAAACACAGATACGTAGCTGATTTTAGATTTATTTAGGTAAACACACTGATCTAAGTATATTAACTATTGTGTCTATTTATTTTTATAACAGGGCTATTAACACGTTTACTCACAGACTCACCAGCACATCCAAGGGCCTAGTTCTAGGTATGCTTCACTTCTACTTTCCCACCATTCCTCGTGACTGATAGCTTATTAGTGACAGCTACCTGACAGTGTGAGACAGTGAAACATATTGTTGCGAAAATAAAAAATAAACCACTTCCACTGCATTGAATAAAAACGTAAGCAAAACCAAATTTAAAATTTAAATAAAAAAAAAACTAAATACAAAACACGGTTATTAGTCACAAGACAATATTTCAGCTGTAAAAATATTACGAGAATGAGAAATCAGAAAGTGCATCAATTTCAGAGTATCTTTTATGATAAAATTTTATAACGAATTTCACGAAGTAGGTAAGTAACGAGCCTAAAAACCGATTGCAATCTACTCGAGATTGCAATCGGTTTTTAGGCTCGTTAAAACTACTTTGCACATATTTTAATAGGAATTCAATCTAAAATACATTAGCTAAGTTGTCTTGAAAGAAGGTCAGGGAGCTTAAATGTTAACAAAATTAGTTTGACATCGTAGTTTCCTGAACACAGGCGAAGGTGGCCACGAAGTTCAGTAACCAGAGCCGTGGAATACAGTCGTGCGGGACTTTAAGTACAGGAATACTCTGAAGCTGTGTTGATGAATGCAACAAATGTTAAATTATCCGGTACCCGAGAAAAGGGCCAAGAAAGCGCCCCTTTTGACTGGCTCTACACCTACGACAAATAAAATAAGGTGTTGCACCAGGGAAAAAGGGGAATGGTTTGCTGAGGGAGAAGAAGGCCGGAAATTATAAGAAATATATACCAGATTTGGAGAATTTTTTACCAGTCAGTGTGGTCAACTTATGATGCGAAACTCAACATCAAGACGTTAGATATCGCACGCTGGCGGGGGGATTAGTGCATGCTTGTACAATAATAGCAATTAGGGAATAGATTTAATAACTCGTATTTAATTTGCTTGTCATGTCAAAAATTATGAATTCCGTTTATACAAAAATATGAACAACCAGTCAGTAAAAAAGGTTTTAACCTAAGAGGTGAGGTTTTAACGGCAGAGGTAACACTGTAATAATATAAATTGATACACTACCTTTACTATCTATAAGGATAGTTAAGTAGTAAAGGGTTAGATACTTGTGTTTGATTCTTCAACACGAAATGCTCCTCGATCCACGTCTTGAAACACACAAATTACATCAATTTATTCTTAAAACCTTGAAACTTGAATCTGCCTCACTGTTGTAACTCAGCAACATGCAAGCAACCATATAACTGCGAGGAAAAACTTCAAATTATATTTCTTTCGGCCATTTCCGTTTGTAATTGAAAGTCCTGATGAAATATAGGCAGAGGTTTATATTATTTCAAACTGAAATAAAACGTTTGATTAAGTAATTCTGTGAAGTTTGATATTACTTTTCGACTTATTGAAAAGTTGCCATAATATTTATTACAAATAATATTGATAATTATGGGTCCTATTATTATTTGCGTAGCGGACTGAAATACTATAGATAGTAAGAGATAATATTTATGAACAGAACTGACATATCCAATTTCTCGATCCCTTAGTCATGATGTCGAATGTATTGTTCCATCCAACATATCGAATTGCATTCGTAGTATTCCGTGGTCACGTAAATTTTGACACAATGCCTTTGTGTTTCAAATGATCTCATTCATTTTCACTTAATAATTCTTTGCAACATTGCAACTAAAGCATTGTTACTGAAATCCTAACTATCTTAACTAATATTATAAATTCGAAAGTTTGTTGATTTGTTACTCAATCACGCAAAAACGGCTAAACTGATTTGAATGAAATTTAGCACATACCTAGTTTATAATCTTGTTATCACAAAGGATACTTTTCATTACCCGGATGAAAAGTATCCTTTGTGATAACAAGATTAGGTGCGTTCCCCTGGGATAATTTACGACTTCTATAAAACTTATCTGAAGGATTAGAAGAAATACAAAACTTTTCTGTATTCGTTTATTTAGTTAGCTATGGTCAATGATTTTAGTAATATATATGTCAATGGCTATGGTTAACAAGCGTGCCCAACACAACTCCTTGGACTTCTTTTCATGTAATTAATGCAGAGAATCCGGGTGCACCAATTTGTTTCGCGAAGAGTTCGCGCGAAAATCAAATATTATTAGCAAAAACTATGCGTAGGATAATCATGATGAGTATGATTTGATTGAAAACAGCTGAAAAATATAACGTGCTCAATCATCCTTTTTGATTAGCCATGTTTGAGCAATCATTGGCCATTTTAGGTCAAAAAAGTTTTGATGCCATTTGTGTTTTTTTTCCTTAGGTTTTATTTTAAAATATTGGCTTGCATTTTTTTTTTTTGCTATTTCCGGCCAGTACCTAGTTACTTGATAATACATTTCTAACCTCATTACTTAAAATTATACATAGGTAGCTGGCCATTAGTTGTCAAAAAATCTAGAGATGCCATAAAGCTTTTTCTTTTACTTGTTTTTCCATTGGGTAAATGGCTTGCCACTGTTTATTTTACTGCTAAAACGGCCTGTCGTTAAGAAATTTTTAGAATAACCTCTTTTATAAAAAGTTTAAAACACTGATCGTAAAAGTCTAGCTCCAATTTATAGAAAATTACATCACTATAGAGAAAATATTAAGGCACATTCATAACTTTTTCTTATTTTCTACAAAAAATATGAAACTAGACGGCTTAAAATAACTATCGGCCTTTTTGAGACCTCAGAAACAATAAAACAGTTTTCATTTGATATTCCAAGCGGTACTGGAAATGAAAACAAAAAACAATATTTATTTTAGTTTTATATTTCGAGGAATTTCGGTTTTGACCCCATAAAGTTGTAACATATACAACTTAACCTGACTAGTTGTAACCTACAGAGAACATGTCCATTCCATTGATTTTTCCCATTTTACCGAAACACAATAAGCTGATGCACGCGCCCTGAATATTTATATGTAAAGTCGAGTCGTTAACAGGACACAATGTGCTTGATCGAGGACACAATGTGCCTGATCGAGGTCATTATCTATTAATCTCGCCATAAAGGCGGGCGATGTCCGCGGGAAAGTCGGATGTTAATAAATTACGTGCCTTCTTTTGTATAAACTTCTCAGTTCGCCACACAGTCTCGAATAGCAGCCATTTATTATTTAAATCCAACTGGACTAAGAACTCCAATCCGTTTTTGTAAATCGATGCTAATGCGCTTTGTAGTTGAGGGTTCGTAGTTATACCTTTGACAATTTTGCTCCCGTCGACGACAAGTAGTAGTTGATATGACCGCCGTACAGGAGTAGTTTATAGAACTGTAATAATCAGGATACAGAACAGATTTTGTTAGCTTCGTAACAGTTCTCCTTTTTGTTAAATAGTTGAGTTAAATCTAAGTAGGCAGATTTTATTACATAGATAGAGGGACCTAAACACATCGTCTGAGATGACATATAATGTGATGATAATGAAAGTAGAAAAAGAAACACACACATGACACTCCAGTCTATTATTTAAGGAGATAAGAAAAGCTCCGAGAGCGAACTCTACATAAGATGCATTGTTTTTACGATCTATAAAAAGTATGTTTACGTTCTTTTTCCAAAAAAATTCACTTATACTTACGTCTAAATATTAAAAAGGGTTTTTACGCAAAACACACCACGACTACACGCAAGATGACTTGCGCTTGTGTGCAATTTCCGCAAACACTCTCATCCGATAAATTAAGCCGAAACTCCACTGAAATGAGTGAAATGACTGACGAAGCAAGGTACTTTTAAAGCAACGTATTTTCTCGCTTATTCGAAACATATGTGAAAGAATATTTGCACTGCCTGCAAAATCATTTCATTGATCTGTGCCGATACGAAAATAGGCTTGGGCAATAGGCTTTCAAAAGCTTTTCAATTTAGTCCCGCGGCCGGGCGGGCGCTGGCGCTGTCACGGATTTTGTTGCGAATTTCCATTTGTATGTAGGGTAGTTTTACAAAAATTCTATTATTCTGTTCTGTGCGGCTGGGCTCGCTCTAATTCCCGTTTCATAGCGAAGATATGATCTGAGATATCACGTTAAATGCGATATGATTATATTGTGTGCCCTGAGCGTGTCGGTATACGGGCACTCAGTCGGGCATAATCAGGTTTATTAGTGGAAATAAGGCGAGGTGCGGCTTTATTATCGTTATGTATTGCCTGTCCACCCACCTGGAAGGTGTGTCCGCTATCGATCGCCTATTTTAGTCGGTTCTTTCATTAAAGTTAAACGAGGCGTGAAGTTCCACGAAACGCGTATATTCTAGACCCTATTTAAAAGCCCTATTTTAAAGGTTATTTAATAGCTGAGAACAATACGGGGTTAATAGTCAATTAAGTCCCTGGATACTGCGAAATAGACTCGGAACTCCTTGTTTGATTAATTTACATGAAGGATAAGGTGTATTGGATTAGATAATGGTTAGTCACGCTCTGCTGTGCGAGTAAAGTGTGCCTTTATGTTGATTTTAGTACACTTTGTACAAGATATTAGGCAGTCAATAGTGACATTTTAATTTTACTATCGGCCTTCGGTTTATAAAGTAGGTCACATCGGAGGATCAGAAGCTTCTTATCTCTTGGCTTATTACACTTCATTAATCCAAAGACATGAGAATGGCTGGAAGCAGTTTTAACGATACGCCATTACTTTAAGGGGCTATTCCGAGGAAAATTAGATCTTAGGAATCGACCCGAAATCGAGCCGCTGATGTCGTTTTGAATGCTGCCCAGCTATTTGTTACATATAAACTTTCGTACAACCAGGAAGATACCGTTTATCCTTATTACAGATCCTGAAAAGGTGTAGGTATTTGCGAATTTAATACGGTCTTGCCGTATACGGTACATAAAGGTATAAATAGAACCTATAAAATATGAATCAGGACTAAAATATATTTCTTTTGTTTTAACTTCGTTATTTTTACTTGTATCGGCGATTTCAGCTGACTAAGATTGTTCCCTCGTCTGCTTGCTTAGAGTTAATATATTTTCTCTCAAATACAGTAGGTAGGTATCTACCCAACCGGAAAATGATTGAAAGGTCTTAGAAATTCACCGAAATAATATTGTAGACTCTTTAGAAAAAATAAGAGCAGCATGACTAACAATGTCAGATCATGAAGGTAACTAGGCTGGCTTATCATGGAAACGCGGTTATCTCTTCAGTGGAAAAAGAAACTTCAAAGAAGGCAAGGTTGAAGTAAGTAGTAAATTTGATAACAGAAGGTAGGACTTAAACAAGAAATATTAGGTTGATTTACGCCTGGCTGAAACCATAAAACTAACTTACGAGTATTTATACAACAAAGTACCACAACGCGACTTTTCAGAACCCTTTACAAAACAAACAATCAAAACTACTTATATAATTCCTATAAAATATTTAAGTCATCATCATCATCTGCCTAGCCTTTTCCCAACTATGTTCAGGTCGGCTTCCAGTCTGACCGGATGCAACAGAATCCCAGTATTTTAAATGGAGCGACTATCTATCTGACCTCCACAATCCAGTTACTGGGTCGTACGATACCCCTTGGTAAGACTGGTTGTCAGACTTTCGGGCTTCTGACGACCCGTAACGACTGTCAAAGATCCACGAATGATAGCCGGGACCAACAGCTTAACGTGCTTTCCGAGGCACGGAGGGGTCTTGGTATGAAAAGACGGTCACCCATCCACGGACCAACCGCGGCAAGCGCAGCTTAGCCTGATCAATCGACCCGTGCGGCTGTTATATCTTAGCCACAAGCCTATAAAATATTTAGCTAACTCGAAAATATTATATTTAAGGTACCTACCTATATTTGAAGCACTTAACGTAGCTTAACCCTCGTATAACTCTCGCCTTCGCACTTTATTGGTGTCATGTGCGGTTTGCTATAATGCCGTCCCGCGGTGTCGGCCAGTCATTGTCTGCTGACACAACACCCGTGTCTATTTGAAGCCACTGCATTATTGGAGCACAGACGCTGCGTAGATTTTGCCGAGAAAATTGTATGACGTGCATGCATGGTTTCAAATATTCATCGCTATTTGGAATTCTCATTGAATTCGTGCACGTAACTTGGATCCATTTAGGTAATAGGGAGCGATTCTATTGCAATTTACAGATGAAATCCAAACAAATTGATGGGTGGTGTCATAGTTTACCTAGGCTATGTTAAACCGAATTTAAAACGTGGGAATGGTTTTTTTTTTGCATAAAATTTAATACACCGAACATTTTCCACGTTGTTTTTTATTCAATTTTACACGTTCCATAACAAAAAGTAAACGAAAATATTAATGTTATTTTTTGTAACACATAGGACTGCACCTGCACTTATATAATATCCCAACCTGTAAATCCCAAGGGCATAGTTTGCACACCCATGTTTTAAATGACCATAAGTCATAGTAGTAGAAGAAAATATACTCATTTATTGCAAAAAATATCCCCAAACGGCCTCCCAACACACATTTATGCGATGGCCGCGATAATGTATAGTTTACGAAGAACAATCCATCACACACTGAGCTATGATAGCCTTTAAACGAAGTAATACCAATACGACTTCCATATAAATTGTGTGATCCATCATCTCTTACCCACCTCGGCTAGCAAGTGAACCGCGGTAGTCGAGGAATAATATGACTTTACAAAATATAAAATATACGTATGTAGGTAGGTGTATAGTGTGCCTTTATTAAGCTAGGCTCGCGGTATTTCGTTATCAAAATCAAACGTCATTTATTCAAATTAGGCTGAGAATCAGCACTTTTCGAACGTCAAAATTACATAAGACAGTTCCCCCAAAACGCCATTATCAATAGTAGTAGGTATAGACTTGCAACAATAACTCCTACAAAGTAGTACATACACGGAATGCAAGATTGGTGTTTCATATTTACATAAATGCTATTTACACGAAATAAGAGCACTAACAAGGTGTATGTATAACGTGGGCGAAGTAAAAGGATTATGTAAGGATCGCAGCACATGGCGTTCCGTAGATTCTGAGTAGCTAGGTAGGTACGCCTATGGGTAATATTCCATTACATACATTTTTAAACTCACGCATACTGTTGTATCTCTAAAAATGTACAAACAAGAACAAGAAGGTACAAATGTACATTCTTTTTGCTGCGGAATCGAAATGATTTGAAGAAAAAATGTTGGCATTTTCGTATTTTTATGCGATCATTTCTTTTACGATCGGGTTCTGAAAAATATCCGTATTCGTTGGTCTCAACACGTATTAGATGTACGCACAGTGTGTGCAATATGTGACACATTTCGACAGTTAACGCTATCGTTACCGTAACGTATGGATTCCAATATCGAGATGTTGACGTAGCGGAACAGAATAATAAAAAGAAAAATCTACGAATCAAAACACGCTTGTCCACTTAGAAGCAAAATTATATTATACAATTAAGCGACTATTAAATTAGGTACTTAGATTTTAAGTATCACTTAAATATTCATCAAAATTTATGAGGCTCTTAAATCGACAATTTCGGCCCTAAAATATAATGTTCTTCCTCGCAGTTTGAAAAGTTGCGGCGAAGATAGCAGTTATGGCGAACCCTTTCGTTGATCCGATTGGAGGTTCAGCCATCTTTGTACTAACATTCTGGATCCATTTAATTAATAGAAGAAACTTTAAAAGCTTTTTATTTGAGCCGTAACAAATTATTTAAGTAATTATACCTACGTTAATTTATTGATCCCCATTCA
The DNA here is from genome assembly GCA_963669345.1 of Gortyna flavago. Taxonomy (NCBI): domain Eukaryota; kingdom Metazoa; phylum Arthropoda; class Insecta; order Lepidoptera; family Noctuidae; genus Gortyna; species Gortyna flavago. The sequence continues at coordinate 5,884,432 of OY770128.1, read as the reverse complement.
AATTTATGTTTTCATTACCACTAACACCTTGGTGGAGTACCTAGGTATTTAAGTTTTATTTTTTGTAACGTTCCCATTAATGTCGATATTTTGCCTAAAAGCAACCTTACTAAACATGAGTATTTAGTAAACAGTGCACAACGACTAAACAGGGCTTATTGAAAATCAATAGATGCGTATCAGAGTCGATGTGATCGCGCGAATGTAGCGAATGGCAAATATATGTGCGTTATTAGGCACGATATTCTGCTCAAATCATTGTTTCGAACACCATTATTAAAGCCATAAATTAAGGAATAATAGGAATATTTCCGAGCAATTTCAGCTGCCAAATAACCATAAACGTGCATTAGCTTTGGAGACAGTTCCAACAGCATTCTCTACTTTAAAATGAATTTTTCGTTCAACTCTATTTAATTTGATAGTAAGCGTACCCGGGCAGTAATTGAATGCATACTTTTTGAAAATTGAACCATTATTAAATTTTAAATTAGGGAAAAACGATTTTCAAAAATTGGTTGGCAAGAAATGGCGGTTGGTCGGGACGGATCTGCGGGACGAGGGGGAGCGCGGGTGACACACCACGCTGTGTCCGACACTTGACACCGGACACCGGACGCAAACAACATGCGCCCCTTAATTGCTGTCATCCGTAAACACATACAGATATTGGTTCACTTTACCCGTATGTGGTCGCAAATAAAATTAATTGAAATCTTTTAGTTTTTATTTGCTTTCGCAGCAATATAGTTTCATGGGAGCGTTTTGTTTATTTAAGCAGCTAATTGGACGTATTTTGATTGGATGCGTATTGCTCTAAATAATTTGTTTTTTGATTACATAGACTTATAAAAAAATATGGACTCCGCGCCACGCATATACGAAAGTGAAGCACAGTAAGTATGCCGGCCGAACCGTTTGTACAAACACGCCTCACGCTTACATTTATTTACATCATAGTATGCCGACCGGCCGCCATTGCGTGACACGACAGCGTATCGTCAATCACGCACACATAGATCAGCACGGTGCTCCGCTTTCGATATGCGTGGCGCGGAGTCTATCTTTTTTTATAAGTCTATGTTTGATTACTCAAAAAAATACACAGGTTCAAGGTCTGACATGAAATCAAAATGAACATTTTCACGTAGACTCGCGTAGTTTATACTAACATAGTTATTAAGTTTTATTTACTAACACAATGTTTACTGTATTATTATGTATACTTAGGTTAAGATATGTATCTATGGGTCTTTGTTACCTGAAAATAAATGGTTTATTATTATTATTTTTGTTTTTAAATTTTATTTTCTCAGGTTCCTAGAACCTGGTATTTTTATTAAATCTCACGGGTGTAAACCAAGGTGAGATTTAAAGTTTGAGTATACTTTCATGATTGTGATAATTGAAATATTATTCAGATTTAGACACGTGTGCGCCAGAATTTGACGAGATGTAAATTCAGTTAAAGCTGTGAACCGTATTCGATTATAAATGTTATAATAACCTCCTTAACAATATTGCCTCGGGCGTGATCTTGGCTTTAAGGACGCGTAACGCGATAAAGGTAATCCTCCCAATTTACATAACACCATCTAACAGCAGGCGGCGGGTGAAGGTAACTGTAGTAGGTAGGTACCAGAGTACTCCTACGATACGATACCATTATCCTCATTACAAGATATTATTACAAAAAATAAGAACAGAGAGTTAAGGCATCAATTTATTTACGTTAAAAAGTTTGCTTTTTCTGAGTAGCAGGCCTAAGTCCGATGAAAAATCGTTTTATCTCCATACAGCCGCATTATAGGTACTCGGTTCTCATCAAAATCTGCGAAAGGAAAGTTTGTTAATGGCACCGAAGTTCTCTTCTGTTTATAGACGTCTTGACAAATATTAACTAATTAATTCATACATATTTAAGTATGCAGTGAGGACAAGGACCCGTGTGTACCTACGTGGTGTGATAAAATATCGTGCTAGGAGCTTGTGTTTACATTCAATTTCAAGAGCGGTGCGTCGCACACGCAAACCTATTACTTTGAGGACTAAGAAAACATTATTAATATTCCTCCAGGCAAGGGTGTTTATAATTACATGTGCTTTGTTGGAGCTGTTGTTCTTAATTACATTTTAGAAGTTAAATGAGGGACGAAGACAGCGCTTTGGTTGCGGTGTAACTCAACGGGTGATAAATGTATGCGATCTTTTCTATTGGATGCGTTTGTACATAAAAGAGCTACATGGTTGGAATAAAATTAGCTGATGAGAGCAATATAGGTGGGCGGCTGTGTGTCGACTGGAAATTTACAGAGATTTCAAAGAGATTAGGTATATATGCTCAAGCTTGATATTCGCATGTTGATATTATGTTGCCATTGGTTGATGTCTGAACTAAAGAAATTCTCAGAGAATTTCTTTAGTTTAGTTATTAGGTACTCATAAGTTATAACTCTTTTGCAGGGACTTGCGTTTTTATTTCCCGTGGAACATTTTAATTAACTTTGAAATGTTCGTAGTTTTTATTTCATACGTTTCTCAATAAGCGCGGAGCTTTTTAATAAAAAAAAGTATCGTTAATTTTGTGCTTCCCTGCAGTTTTATAGACCAATAAAAGTTTTATGCTACGCAGGTTTTCATTTGGTTTTAGTTAATTACCTGGCCAAATAAACTCAAAGCATTTGTTTCAAATAAACCAATTACAGGAATTTGAATTGACAAGGGTCTATCAGTCAAAAAGATGAAGCAAGTTGCCTATTATAAAGCATAGTGCCAAGCCTATGAAGAAAAACGAGCAAGAAACTCCAAATACCTTTAACTGTAGTTTAGTAGGTTACTGAGGCAAGAAACGCGAATAGATAGGTATAAGATCGGTTACTGCGGCGTCTTCGTAATCGATCTCTTGAGGAAACTATCAGTTTCGAACTCCCTCGGTACATTCCCTGTACACATACTTGTGTCAAGGAGTTTACGACAGGTTTCCAGAAAAAAAACACAACTTCTGGATAGGCTTATCAAAATTAAATGTTTGAAAATGTTCAGTTGACCGAAAAATGAGTAAATGGATTCTACTTTTTCAGCCAGACCTCCCTTTCCGCGAAATAATATATGGTTCATACAAACAAAATAGATAGGTAGAGTCCTTTTGTTTTATATCTGTGATTTCAATCGTTTTCCAAGTGTGCAACTGATGGAGACCGACAAATTCTAAACACAAAGGAGCAAAATTCAACTGAGTTTACGTCAACAACCAGATCACTTCAGAACAAGATCACAGTCAAGATCGGTATTCGGTAAACAAGATCAGTCAAGATTTACGAGTCCACCGCTCGACACACCGCGTATTCGACAAACGTCGTACATTATGCACGCACTCGCATAAAGTGGCTTCTATAACTAGCTACATTAAGTGCCTCCGAGGTATCCGAGCCGTTCAAATTACCACTTAATTAATGAAAGGCTGACTCCGGCACGACCGTCTGTTTAACAGCTAATTTCACTTCGGATCGAACGCCTCTGGCTACACAACTTGCTCCTTGGATACGCAGATTCATGGAATTGTTTAATTAAATACCTATGTAGCAAGTGTCAGTTGTGCATGAGTTCGTTTTGGCTGGTCAGTGAGATTGTTTCTGTTCATGTATTTTGTGCCGTTTCGGGGTTTTATATATAAAGAATAGGAGGAGCTATTCCAATAACGTAGTAGGTACCTATGTGAGTTTTTATTAGAATAAGGAAAAAAAAGTCGGAGAGTTTTTGATTAGTTGAGTTGACTTTCCGATTCTTTCAGAAGCCTGTAATGGTAATTTAATTGCACACAAATCAGAAAACTTTTCTGTGCCTTTATTGAGGATAAAGCTTCTTAGTATATTATATGACTGTTTTGTGGGTGCCTACTCCAAATATTTCATGTAGGTACCGCTTAGGACCTCCATAGCAGACGAAACATTTTCATGAACTCACTTATTTGAATAAGTTCGTTATGTAAGATACTGTAGATAATCCTGAATTCATAATATCCAGCTACTTATGTATTCTTAGAGGTTCTGTATTTCGTGTTCTTTACAGGCTTTAATAGATTACCTATTCTTATCATGGAGCAAGAAGTTTTAATATATTCAGTAAAGTAAGTCGTTTTAATTCTGAAGCAGCATGTACAATCTAACAGTGCCATCTGAAATTATTTCACTTCTTTTTCTTCGTCGTATCAATGATTTTCTTTTATTAATTTTATGTAAGCTTCGACATGCATTATTTCGCTGTAAGTAAGTAAGTAAGTAACGCGTTGAAAAGATTTCAGCTGATTAGATTATTCATTGTATTTGAAAAGCAATATCTTTAAGTGCAAACCAACGTGGTTACAGAAAAACAGAACTAGAACAAAATACACACAAAAGCTTCCAAGTTACATGGGATCGTAGCACGTAGCTGTCTTGTTTCTGGCAACACCTGAGGGAAAATACCCTTGTCTAAAAACATAACAATAGTACCTACCTACTTGCGAATAAAAAAGCATCAGGGTGCCGCTTCTAAATACACAAAGAAGAAGTATCTCCCGCTATAAAATATCCAATCAGCGTATAGTGGTGAATCGTGTACGTGACGTTCAAAGAGCGCTGATCTCCAAGTTCAGCGCGATTCGATGCATCGATTCGTTCGAAGTATCGATGTACGTGATTCGATGTGTTTCGACGACTAGCGAAATCAATTGACGTCCTCATCTCACGGTAATCTGGCGCTTAGTCATGCTTCATAGTTGAAGCAATTTATGCACTGTCTAACGACGTGTCAGATGTTAATGAGGAACTTTATTTGGAGATCGACTTTGGTGAAATTGAAGAGGAGATTATTTTAAGGTTTAGGAGTATATCAACAATTGTTATTACATTGCATACTGATATGTCGGTTAAATTGAAAAGAAATTCGCTGTCAAATCTATTTAAGATCCAATATTCTTGCAGTACCCAAACATTAGAGGTCAGAAAAAGTAATTATTCTATAGGAGGATTCCAATTACATGAAGATTGGCCAATGAATGTGTTGTATAGTAAGTATATTGGCCAATGAATGAGTTGTATTTCAGCGATAAAACAGTGAGTGAGCAATCAGTGATAAAATTACACCTACGAAATCAATATATTAACAGAATGCATTACCAAATCTCATAAAATAAATAAGAACACCTAGAGAAAGTTGCATGAAAAAGCACATGTTACCAGTAGGTATTTCCCAAAATAAAACTCCGAACACATCCGCGTCACGTCCCAAAATCTCATACCCTAAAATAAGTGGTGGTTATTGGCAATAAAGGTGGTGTTATCGCCTGCACGGTCGCAGCCAGCGAGATAAACAAGGCGGCTGCTCCGTGTACCTACAAATGGCGTCAGATGTAGTTATTGGGATCCCCGAGGCTAAATTGCGGCGGGCTCGGTGCCTCACAATCTAATATAAATTTCCTGATTCCGTATTCCCTTAAATTCACATGTTATGGTACAGGATTAGAAATAAACGCCAAGCGACTCAACTACACGAGCTTAATAGCTTTGTGATCCGACCTTTTAGCAGTCCTATCTGAGATTTCATCGAGGATATATTGTTAAATATTAAACAGTTTAAACAATGCCACGTTGTAATTTAAAGCGGTTGCTATCTCGTGATTGCTTTGTTACCCTTACGGGTTTTAGTTTAACTATTTCCAAGCAAAGGTTTTCATTTCACGCTGGTACTGTTAAAATATTTACATCATTAGTTATTCGGTCTGTCTTTGTAGATTTATTCAGGTTGATAGTGAAATGGCTGGATTCAAAGACTTCACTTAATTCAACAAGAACCATTTTACCACGTTTCTCTCCTCTTGATTTTCTTCTATATTTAATACTAGCTGTGCCCGCGACTTCGTTCGCGTGGATGTCGGAAAACAACAGGTAATGTGTCGCTTAGGAAAGGTGTAATTGCCACTCCTTCATTGAAAAGGAAGAATCATCAGATCTTGCCTGGTAACGCTTTCCTTACCTAGGGTTCGCTACCACGGCCCTTTCGACTGCAATCACTGCGTCTTCATGGTTCATAATGATAATGCGACAAAGTGTCACTTTGATTTTTGAGAATAAATTGAAATAAAAGCGCCAGCTCGAGGCTGATTATCTAACCAAACAGCCATTTTATTTTGCGTCTGTCTTAGAATACCAACTTGTAAAATCATATCACCATTTTATCTAAAGTATATCTGAGATTAGTAGGTGAAGTTTGAAGTTAGTTTTTCTAAGTCTTGGTTTCTTCTCTGTGGTAAATTTAGAATTTCTTAACTTGGTATTGAAGATATCATATATACCTACCAATATTATGCCTTATAAAGCATCGAGATATCTAGATGATAAAAGGAAGAATACATTAATGGTAAGAGCTTCTACATAAAGTTGCCCGTGTAAAAAGCAACCCATTAAACTTTGGTTATATTTGACACCGGCCGCCATTTAAACTACGAAGATGAAACCCATGAAAACTTTAGACATGATTTTGATTTAGACCTTATACTTAGATAATTACAAAAAAATATACTTAACCGACCTCCATAAAAAACCCTAGAAAGTGCAAAATAACCTTAGTTTGGGAAGACGTTGCGCGTTGGCAAGAAATTACAGACTTCTGAAACCAAAGGTCTATTGCACTTTGAAGTGTGTTTTTAAGTCGGTTGTATTTTATTTTATTTCACACAAAGTCGTGTAAGTTTATATTGAAAACCATGAAAACGACACACATGATAAAAAAAGAAAAAGAAAATTGCAGCCGCCATCTTCGATTTTCATTTTGACGTCACAATCGGCTTCAGCGCTCTCGAAAACCATGAAAACGACACACACTACCAATTTTTCGATTTGCAGCCGCCATCTTGGACTTTCATTTTAACCAGAACTGAAACGGTTTACCAACAGTCGATTGGTCCATGAACCGTTGGTCAACATCATTAACTTTTCATCCAAAGGACTTGTGACCCACGAACGTTTCCCCAACAGAACTCTACGTCAGTGAATGCTTAACCAACAGAATGTTTTGACCAATAACTTTTCACCCAAAGAACATTTTACCCATGTCAAATAGAACTAAGGATGCAAGGGCGAGAGAAGCGAGCTCGGGACTTTTGGCACCCCGACTCGGACAGGTAGGGTTCGAAGGGATGATGGCGGCTCAAGTGAGCGAGCAAAGCGAGCGAAGGGCACCCCGAGGTTAGGCTTGGTTAGGTTACTTTATACCCTTTTCACAGAAATAAAGGACTACGTCTTATTATTATTTTACTTTCATCTTTCCCGGGTCTGTTGGCCTTGTTCTTTGGGTGAAAAGTTATTGGTCAAAACATTCTGTGGGTAAAGCATTCACTGACGTAGAGTTATGTTGGCAAAACGTTCGTGGGTGAAAAGTCCTTTGGAAAAAAGTTAATGGTTTAAAGATAATGTTCACCAACGGTTCATGGGCCAATCGACGGTGGGTAAGCCGTTACAGTTTAATTTGAACCTCACTATTGGCTTCAGCACTCTCAAAAACCAATAAAACGAAACCCATAAAAAAAAATTGCAACCTCCGTCTTGGATTTTCGTTTTGATCTGCCTATCGGCTTCAGCACCTTTGAAATCTATGAAAACGACATCATGACAAAAAATCAAAACAAAATTGCAGCCGCCATCTTGGATTTTCATTTTGACCTGACTATCGGCTTCAGCACCCTCGAAAACTATCAAAACGACATCCAAGACAAAAAATTTAAAAAAAATGGAGCCGCCATCTTGGGTTTTCATTTTGACCTGACTGTCGACTTCAGCACCCTCAAAAACCATGAAAACGACAAACATGATAAAAAAAAATTGCAGCCACCATCTTGGATTTTCATTTTGACCTGACTATCGACTTCAGCACCCTCGAAAACCATGAAAACGACACCCATGACGAAAAAGTTAAAAATTTAGGCAACCGCCATCTTTGATTTTCTTTTTGACCTCACTTACCGGGGTCAGGATCCTCGGAAACCATGAAAAATAGCTCTCTCTCTCTGTGTGTGTCTCTATCTACCTATTACTTTGAAAAATGAGGCATAACGCTTTTTCGTTATTTGACGATTTCTCCCTTAGAACTCCTACCGCAAGCTCCATATAAGAACTTCGTTAAAAAACGCTCTGCGTTACTCAACTTTCTATATCAATAATTATCTAACTTCTCTATCGCTCAGAACACCACATTAATTATTATTATCTTACATTATCCTCACTTAATGTTTAAAATTATTTTAGCGCCACAGGCGCCACTAAATAAACCATCAATGGAAAGCGATTTTGTTTAATATTATAATCATTATCATTACTTTTTAAAATAACATAGACATAAGTAGATATCTGTGTTATTTCGTCATTTAAGTAAGCATAAACTAATATTACGTGATTATTCGCATCACAACAACAATATGTTTTCGTTAGTAGGTACTATATCGCGCCAATAGATGTCGTTACGTGTTACTAAAAAACGTAAAAAGTTGTTCCTAGAATACTTTAAATTGATTATATCTTTTGATAGAGTGAACCGATTGCGATGAAATAAAAACTAATCACTGCTCCGAGTTCTACACCATATTTGAGTATAAAAAGTAACCGTATTGGTTTGGTACTTTTTACGTTGACCCTGTTCAAATCAATAATCTGTCACATCCAAACAGACAAACAGACAAACCGACAAACAGACAAAAATTCCAAAAATTGATGAAATGGCATCTGTTGGTTATCCTTTAACACCCCAACTATTTTTTTTGGAAGTATTTTCAATGTACAGAAACGTCTCGTCTACAGATTTATTATATGTATAGATATAGAAGAAGAAGAAGAAGAATAGAAGATATAGAAGAAGAAGATAGAAGATAGATGAACAGTACTAGATATTTCAAATTTACGTCCAATAAATAGCAGGTCGTGTATCTATTTTCCTGCCCAATCAATTTCCTTGCCAAATAATTCAACCGTGAAATTAAAAGTTAGCAAAGATAAGCAACCAATAAAATATCGCAAGACGCGAGTGGTGGGACAGTTAAATGGCATCACAAATATTGACTCGGCGGTTCCCGGGAGTTTTCCCGAGTTGTCGGGAGCGGGAGCCGCCTGGCGCGACGCCAACCGACCTCACCATTTGTGTACCTACACTTCACTCAACCCCGAGACGTGTTATGGAAATTTTCTTAATTTCACAGCCCTATAGATACCACTCCATGGATAGAACAACCGTTAATCTTCATTGGCAATTTATATGTAAAGATGTTACGCCCCCGCGGTATCGTTCAATTTGTGATTGTCGCTGAACACAATTTTCCGTACATGCATCGAATATTGAAAAAATCGTGCTGAAAAAACTATCCTCAGTATCTCTTTACAATTTGTAACTTTATTCTTAATTGAATAACAGAAAAGCTGAAAGGTCATAAAATACGAAGAGAATATTAATTAAAAGTTGCGTTTCTCATCCTCGTTGAGAAATTACTTCTGAGTAAAAAGTGGTTTCACGGACGGATAATACCACAATGTGTTATTACAGACCGAGTTAATCCGCTTTTGTTATGAGTTCTGAAAGGATTTATCGGGCTTTGTGTCTTTTCTTTTATTCTTCGGCTCAATACCGCCACTGAGAGTCAGTCAATGCGATGAGTGCGTATAATAATCGAGACTGTTAGAAAATTAGATTTTCCTTTCGACACCGTGTTTTAGCGTTGACGTAACAGCGTGTTCAACGAATATGCTAGACATGGTGGAAGACTGGAGGGTGGAGGCATGACTGTGAGACCTTGCTGTTATGTGTAACTTGTGTGTAGGCTGAAGGTTTAGTGGAAAGCTAGAAGAAAATGAAAAAAAAAAAATCGTCGTTTTATTCCCGTCGTCTTTACTGATGAACAAATTCCCTACTCAACTCGAAGGCCGCACACGAGGTTATTCGAGCTCAGGTAAATTTTATTAGTGAAAGCTTTCGTCTTAGCGGCGTGTAACCGCCTTAATGACGTCAATTTGAATACGACCGACTTGTCGGCTCCACTCACAGCTCCACTCCACGGTAATGTAAATTTCCCGTTTGTGTCAGCCTTGAAAGGCATAGTTTCCTAGTATTATTTGACAGCGAAAATGGGCTGTCAATCAGGGAGCGATTGTATCGAACTGATCCGAATGAGCAATTTGGCGATCGGGGAACTTGAGCGTTAATTTATGTATTGCTCTGTGTAACCTTGCGATAAATTGATGTGGGATTTCGAACGGGGATTGAACATTATTTGAATATCGGTTTTAAATGTCAGAACAATTATCGCGTATCGTACGTTTCGTTCGATATGAAAATGGCCCGAAAGCTTTGCGAGACCGGCCGGTGCGCCCCTTTGGGTTAGGTTATACATAATTACTGATGTCAGGACCGTGATTATACTGGTTTATAGGCAATTACATGCTCGTGCTAAGATGGATAGCTGTAATTAATTACCTGTACATATGAATTTTGAAAAACCTACTTACTTAATTTGGAAACCTTGTTATTAATAAAAACATTAAACTTAAAATGACCTTTTCCGTAAACATAATCTTCAAACAACAGGTAGGTAAATTCATCTTCATTTACAAAGCTCCTCTAGTAATAAAAGGTCCTTAAGGAAAATAGGACAAGCCCCATAAACTTTTCATTGCCAGATTTAAGAGTAATTTTCATGTTTCGTCAAAATTAAAATGCGTTACTTTTACAAGATTGAAGTATGCTACTAAAGTTAATAAAATTAATACTGGAAATAATCCGTGTTGATATTCATATTTATTACTGAAGTAGGTAATGTAGTCTAGAGGTACCCAACTGACAGATGACGTAGGGCCCATAAAAAGATTCTTCAAGCTTATCAGCTTAACGTTCGAGGTTTGAGCATTGTATCAGTTGTCTTAATCCATCTTCATAATAATTTAATAGGTCAGGCGTTAATTAGCTGCCGCACTAACCACCGGCTAATTGTGTGTATTGAACGATCTGCATACAAAGGCCGATTAACATAATACAGCTCTAAATCATGGATTACTTGGCTATGTTAATTTTTTTTGGTCTGTCTTTCCTTTATTTAAGATTTGATGACACCCATTTATAAGCTACATACGCAGCACGTGCGCATTTTTTACGTTTCTTTTTTATTAGACCATAAACGTTGCCCTCCTTACTACTAAAGATCATTTGATAAGATTACGATATGGGGAAGCTCCCGGGACCCGTTTAAGAGATACGTGACGTAAACAAAAAGAGTGGGCCACAAGAGCAGGGGCTCTCTGAGGGCAGAGCTAAATAATCGAATCATACCTGCACTACGTGAGCTGGACAAGAATTACATTTTTCCATTTGCTCACTACAAAAATTATTTTCTTGCTGTACTATCGGAAATTGCGAATGAATTTCTAATATTTTAGCCGAACCTTACGTGCGATACGTCGTAAATAACGCTACAGATATCGAGTTTTATAGCGCGGCTAAATGGGCATTAAAAAAGGAAATTTGTTGGAGCTAAAAGGTTCTATAGATACGAAATATACTGTTGACTGCTTTTTATTTCAGTCGTGTAAAATAATAATGTTACGTAAATAGGTGTCGTGACCGCGCGCTCGGGCGCATAAATATGGCCGCAGCCTCTAGAACGTTTGTTAGAAAAGTCGAGACAGCTTCGGTATAATAGGGAGCTCTCTAATAAACTGCAGCACGCCTCCTGGCTGCGCTCGCCTGTTGGCGGACGTAAATTTATGATATCATTTAAATGGAACATGAACGAATGCGGTAATTCATGCAACCTTGCCTCCGAGTCGATTACCTGAAATACGTGAGGCTTAGCCGAGCTATTCTTGAATGTATTTCTAAGAAAATAGACGATTTATAAGAAAATATACAAAAAATACGCAAAGGTGTTAATGTACGTATTTCAGTTACGTAATATTATAGGCACGTTACCGCCGCGTGTTTTGACAAAGTTGTTTTTGTTTGAGTTCTCAACAAACTTCATGTTCCATTCAGTGGGTACAAAATAAAGATTCTTTATTCACTTAGTTGAGTTTTCCTAATGTACATAATTAAGTGGATCTCTTAGGCAGCTTTGTTTCTTTGACGGAATTGAGGTTATGCTATAGTGAGAGAATTAAGGTTACAAGTAAGGTAATGCTTTCAGTGGCATTTACTGAAGTGAGTACATACTTACATTATCTGCATCTAGAGACTTCACAATGGTTTTTAGATTTAATGAATAAAAAGAAGACATGAAGACATCTACCAACTCCCGCTGGACCCACGTAGTGGGTTACGAACCTCTCACAGATAGGAGGTCAAACCCAGCATTGGGAACGTCATATGTTGATTATGCTTATGATTATATAGGTTGAAAGATCGAAACAGTTTGTTATTAAATTCAAAATTCCCATCGATGAACCAGTTTCGTGTTCATTCGTCAAAACAAACCGTTACTTGTTTACTCCGGAACTTCCGCCAATATTTCATCGTTTTGTAATATTAACGGTCCATTAAATATTCTAACAAAATACGGAGGAAAGCCACCCTTTTTTTTTCATTATTCTCGTAGGTCGTTTTTGATCTATTTTAAATCTAGTTTTTTATAAAACATTGACTGTTTTGACATTCTGTAAGCACCAACTAAACTTAGATCTTTTATGTACATACAAATTGGGTAAAAGCTGTTCGTTGGTACTCGTACTTGCGCATCACTTGAGAACGGCTGAAGCAATTCGATTTGTTTTTTTTTTTATGATCATAGACTAAAAACGTTTCTAGGAAAATAAAAAAATTGAAAATTGGGCCCACCGTTTTCCATCTCCTTTGAGATTTCGAGAAAAACTGAAACTGGTTTTTTCGATGGGATTGTATGGGACAGGACTACGTCTGTCGGTGACCTGACAGACGTAGTCCATATTGTTATGAGCGTTTACGCCGTACGGCATTTCATACAAACTTTCAAGCCCTTTCAATTGTTAATTTGTCTAAGATAGAATGTAAAAAGAAGCTTACACAGTGGCTTCTAAAGCTTGATTACGAAGAAACTGAAAAACTGCTCACAATCTTATCCTAGTCTAGAGTTTTCATAAATATATACCGCCATCCCTTCACGCACACATTTGTATACACATCCTCCTTTATACGCACACACAATTACACCATCTTACTGACTCTCACACACACAAACAGCACCACACCACACACATAAAACGCAACACCACACACACAAAACTTCACACCACACACACAAAACACCACACCACTATCGACACCACACACACTACTCCCTCCACTTCACACTCACAGTTCACACACTAACAAACACACACACGCATTTTTATTTTTTATTTTATTAGTACCTTTTCTTGTTTGTTTTTCTCTACAATAGTCCTACATGTCATACGTGCTATAACTTTTGTGATGTTCTCGGCGAGGGGGGCCAGGAGTTCATAGCACAGGGTATCCTAGTTTGGATTCCTGACTCCCACAAGTCCTAGTACTTCCAATTTTTGTGATACCTCTATACTGTAAATGTACTTTGTGGGAGAAAATAAATCATTATTATTATTATATTATAATTGTTTTTCGAAATGAATGAACGGATTTTAATGAAACTTTATACGCATAAGCAGGATATAAAGGTCTAAAAAGTTAGCAGAGAACATTTTCGGAAAATTGTTTTACAGCCAAATTAGACCGATTTTAAAGTTTCCATAGGAACAGAGATTTCCAGTTATCTTTTTTTAAATAAGACATTTCGAAAATGTTCTCTGCTAACTTTTTAGACCTTTGTATCCTGCTTATGCGTATGAAGTTTCATTAAAATCGGTTCATTCATTTCGAAAAACAACGGCTTGAAAGTTTGTATGAAATGCCGTACGGCGTAAACGCTCTTAACCGATATTATTATATTAGCTGGCGCTAGCTATAATACCTTTATATTGCGACCGTGCTAACGACTCAATTACTACAGCAGTAATGGCCTATTTGTACTGTCAAAATGTGTCTATAATTTGTGTGTAATATGACGTATCGGAGTACCTTTGACATTGATATCCTTGTGTTGTGCAGTGGATACAACGGCGCAGTACGACGCAGTGCGCGCCTATCTCAAAGAGCTGGACATTTCCAGCGCCGTGTGGGTCGGACTGATTCGAAGTAATCCTGATGGAGACTTTACTTGGACGTGAGTATATTATTTTTGATTATCAACTCTGTGTTTATTCTGGGTAGACGACACTGTCGCCAACGGGGGTACAACCTGGATGAGGCTGGCGTGGTGATAGGCACACGCAAAGAAGGCCTATGTCCAGCAGCGAGAAAGTCGGGCTGTGGATGATAATGTTTATTCTGCAAGAATAAGCATGGAGGAATACACACACACATTTTGCTAATTGATTCGTATTTTTCGCCTTTCCACTATTTTAAAATCGCAATAAAATAAGGCACTGAAAGCCAAGTTACGATATCACTGACGAAATTATAATATCTACTTCCAAATCTGAAGTATCCTTTTAACATCCGTCTTTTTTATTCAAAATAAAGGTGACATCCCTTTAATATGACCTATTCTTCGTCAGTGACTACCGCGGCCTGAGCGGCGACGGCTACTGGAGCTCTGCGCCTGACTCACGCGCCGCCCCGCTCTGCGCAGCCGCTGACCCGTCTGCCGACTACCGCTGGGAGGCCCGCGCCTGTGGAGGACCGACAGTGGCATCCTTCATCTGTGAACTGCCCGGTTAGTATACAAACATTATAATAGCAATAAATAGTAGTACTGAATTTTTTAAACTCCATCAACAACAATTATTAGTTTATGCAGACAAGCAAAATCCAAATCGTAAGTCATTTATTCAAATTAGGGTAAGAATCAGCACTTTTCGAACGTCAAAAAAGCTAATGGTAATATTACTTTAACTACCAATGGGCTGAAGCGAATCGTTTCTTCCCCATTTAGTTCAAACAGACGATTTTTATAATCATGTTTGATTCCTTTTACTTTCAACCTAAACCACAGAATAACTAATAGTACTTATTTCATAGGGAGACTAGAATGAAAATGAAATTGATAAAAACTGTACATCTGATCATATAAACGGAAGTTTATCTAATAGTACCTACTTATAGACTACATTGCATATGATCGCTTATATGCATAAATACATATATTACTGTAAATGAAAGTTCGCTACAATCTCAAGACAAATAAAGGCTCGGGGCTAAACATCTTAGTTTAGTAGTTGCTTCGTAAAGTAACTTTACGATAGCTTAGGATCTTGCGCAGTGTAATACATAGTTGTTACCTTAGTTACGAGATAGTAAGACCATTTTAAATTTATTTCCTTTTGTTCGCAGTACCGCAATGGGCTCTTGGGAATGAGGGATGTATGGTTCGAGCTTTACCTGCACTGACGATCCTGTACTTGCCAGAAAGTGCTGCTGTGCAACTGACAGCTGATTGCGGGCTTGCTGGTGTCAAACGAGTGCAATGTACAGGCAATGTGGTAAGATATAAAAAAAAAAATTATACCATTTTACTTCTACCATGAAGCTTGATTTCTTAGATTTCCCTTGGCTTTTCACAGAAACGCGAAGATTTACTTAGAGATTTGTCATGCGCTGAAGAAGAAGAAATAACAAGCACTCCCAGCTTAACATCTTTGGGTAACACGTGGCCGGTATCAACTGACGCGATATTTACTGATCAAGACACGACGACGACAGAGGTCACTACGGAAGAAAATGCTACAACTGAACACGAAGATGATATAAACCAGTCTCCTACCATGATATCCACTTCTATAGCTCATGATCTTAATCCTATAACGGGTCATAAATTACCGATTACTCTCCTGAACGCTAATAAATTGAACCGACTTAATATCGATAAGACCTTTGATTTAGGTTTACTCCATAATAATAATTTACAAAGTAATTATATTCCGAAAATCGCGAACGGAGATAACTACATAACGAATGAGCAACTGGAGAAAATTGAAGATGAAAAACACATGCAACATAAAATGTTGCACGAAGAAATTGCGAGACTTGGAAATCTTGAAAATATATTTACGCAACCCACAGATCATTTTGTACCTCCGCTAGTAATGGCTAAGGCTAAAATTAGTGATGACATGACCGTTTTATCTTTACAAGAGAAACATGCACAACAATTAGCAGAACAACATGACTACAAACAAGGTTTTCAGTATGGACAAAATGACCATGTTTACCATAGTAATACAATCAAATCAACCACAGAAGATCCTAAACCAGTTCCACTGGAGAAAGAATTTTTGATGCCCATCATGAAAATTAAAGACGTATTAAAAAAAGAAAAGGTAAAATCTACAATGCCAAAAAAGTACAATGAGAAAATCGATGATCCTAAAAATAAAGGTCTTAAAGCAGTGGAAAATAAACTAGAGCAATTCGAAAAAGCCGAGCAATCTTCCACCCAAACAACAATTGCCATCAAACAAAGTGAAACGACAGCTATGACACATTTAGGTAAAATGGATGATGATTCCGCTCTAGATCTAACAGTTTTCTTAAAAGATGAACCAGAAATTCGTGAAGACAAAATGTTTTACACTAATTACACGGCTGGCGATGTATCTAAATTGGAGGTTATAAATAATAGCACTCTAAATAATGAGACAGAAATAAAATTAGTTGACGTAGAGGCCACTGAAGAGATAAAACATGAAAATCGTATTAGGAAGTTTGATGAGAGCACTAAAAATATAACTTTAAATCATGAAATTATAAAGATTACTATAATTTCTGAGGGTCACACAACAGTAACTCCAACGACATTTGAAATTACTACTAAAGTACCAATTCTCCAGGACACTACTGTAGGTTCACTGTCGTCGTCAACTCATAAAGAATTAGCTGATGACTTCCACAAAAAAAGTGAAATATCGTCTACTACACAGTCGAATATTGATACAACACAATATCATCTAGCAACAGAACCTGTTGTCAATATTTCAAACAGCGCTAATGTCTCTACTATTATAAATGACACCGTAGTCCTGATAAACACTACAACTACTGAAGAAACACCGACTACGATGAAAGTAGTGCTCATAGAAACTACAACCCAAGTGAATAACAATTCGACTTTCCAGAATAATGACCTCAAGGAGGCTTCAACGACTGCTGCCCCTGCTGAAGTTGACTTGACTCACGAAATGAAAATTGAACCTTTCAGCGACGAAACTCATGACGAATTTGGTTCTAATTCAACAGATTCCATAGATGACTTCCAGTCACCATTACTTTCTGGAGCAAATGAACCTGTGCACAGACCCAACAGGTCTCGAAGACCACAACAGCCGAATCGAAATAGGTTTAATCCATTACGCATATTAGGTTAGATATACAATATCACACTTCAATTACCATGATAAGGAATTACTGGTGATGACTGACAAAAACCTTAACATCTAACATAATTAGTTATAGTGGGTCACGGTCACATAATAAATTGTGATGGCACGGTGCACGTAGTTGATTTATATTATTATGTTTTAACGTGTAGGGATATTACCGATGGATCGGATGCAAATCATAATCACAAACATGAACATTAAGAATGTCAGTTCGGGTACGGATTTCCGTTATTACCCTATTTACATAAATAGTGATACCTTCGTAGTTTTATAACTGTTTCATAACATATTTACTCATAGAACCATGTATGTTTACGTGTAGCGCTTTATTTCAAATGTACTTAAATATTGTTTATATTAGACTCAATTATGTATTCTAGTCTAAAACCTAGTCAATTCATGTTTTAATAGCATAGCTATTTATCATAATGAACTTGATTTTATAATAACAATTAGGTACCCATAGATTTTCAGATTTGCCAAATTTCAAAATACTCATAATGGTACATAATATAAGTACTCACTATGTACTAGCCTACGAGCAGGTGAGGAGTGAACTACCCGACTCATGGGTCATATTTAAACAATCGATGTACTTACATAGTAGGTTAGTTCGTAATGGAATTATGCATAACGAAGTTCACAAACCATATCATGTTAGAATAAGAGTTAGTTTAGTTAAATTTATTTTTTATGAAACTTAAGGTACTTAGTAAGATTATGCACAAGTGAATCAATGACAAAGGTCCGCACTACATGACATGGAATTGGATCTGACAGCAAATAACTTTATCTTGAACAATAGTCATGTAGCTGTAACTCTTTGTATTATTTTTTTGTATATGTAGTCTCCAGGTTATGTAATAAGATTTTTTAATAAAATTGATTAAATAATAGATGGCCGTTTTAATTTCAAAAATTTTACCTTTAGTGAAATGAAACACGTGTACAGCACACACAGCACTTGATTATTGATGTAACGACGCCCAAATTCCCAAAGGTTATCAAGTTATATGATTGGTCCAAAGAAAAACTAAGTTCACGAGTAAATCCGAGAGGCGAAAGGCTAGTCTATTAAAAGTTTTTACTTTCCCCGAAGGCATTAATATGAAAGTTCTAGCTCGATATAAGACTGGGGAAAATTCGCAAGTTTCGAGACACTCAACCGCAGTCAATATTTGCGGAGCGCTTTGCAGCCACCTCACTCAACTTGCTCGCTCTTCAAGGGCCCCCACTCCAACTCAATTTTCTCTTCGAGACCGCTTATCAATATTACTTATATCAACTTCGATAAAATTCTCAGGTTCGGCACAATTCAGTTTGGGTATATTTTCCTCCGTCATGTTCCACAATATAACTTTTTCACCTCGACCTCGGTTGCTCCCCTTCCAATCGTATTTAATCTGCAATTTCGAAATCGTATAGGTGACTTCCGAAATAGAAGGAACCCAAGTTTATTAAAAATACATGTATTATACTATGCGCAAGGTGAAATTGAAAACGTGATTAATTTTGAGGGATCTGAGCTCTATTCATGAGAAAATTTGCTAAGGTATTTTATTTAAGCCGTAATACCATTTTAGGGAATAATAAAGTTGAATTATAATATAAACTTTGTTGTGAATTGCCTTTATGCTGTTCACTTTTTGTCACCCATTGAAAGGAAAACCTACGTTTCCATTATAAACGATTCTATTGTTAAAGTAATTGAATCATGTTTTACTCAGGATTTTGCTTCCAAAGCAATAATTTGAACAAGTTTATTTATTACCACAAGATAAAAACTTGGTTTCATCAAAACAATATAATCATGTGGATTTTTTTCTTAATTATAAATCTAAATGTAAAATGCGGTACTCAAGGAAAGGTGTAATGGAATTAGCAAATGGTATTCGCTTTGTAATACCGCACCACATGGCGGATGAAGTAAGTATGTGTTCGT
Organism: Gortyna flavago; assembly: GCA_963669345.1. Taxonomy (NCBI): domain Eukaryota; kingdom Metazoa; phylum Arthropoda; class Insecta; order Lepidoptera; family Noctuidae; genus Gortyna; species Gortyna flavago. Next base: position 5,865,058 of record OY770128.1, on the reverse strand, counting down.
GTACCTGTTAATTAAATACCAAGAGAAAGCAAGAATGCCTGTAAGTAGCTACCTACTTACTCAAGTACCTACGTACTTGACTAATTAAATAATGAATCCAACCATTTTGAATAAGATATCAGAAATAGCTCAGAAATAAGAACAAATAAAGCAAAGTTAGGGTGGACTGTGCGTCAAGCTAAGCCACAAATTGTCAGTAATTATAATACTCGTACCAGGGTAATTAGTGATAGTTCTATTATTAATGACACTCAATAGCCACTAACTGTGAGTTTGACAGCTTGGTCGAACAAAGGGTTGGGGATAAACTACCATTAATTATGACAAAGGTCAGCTTTACCGAGGTTGAGGCTGAAATGTGCGTCGTTTGACTCTCCTGGCTTATGCATTGTGTTACAATAGACGTCGTTATTGATTTATTAATGAATCATGCAGTAAACAGGTATCTATCACAATCGAAGATTGAGATATTGAAGGATATTGCTAATCCGTTGCTTTACAACGTTCGAAAAAATTGTGAACAATAAATGTTGAAATGAAAGCCATTGCTACTGTTAGGTAAAGTTCGGCTTTTAATTTTAGTATGATCCTGTGTATCGTGTATTTTCGTAGTTCGTCAGTTGTACAAGAAAATTACTTATAAATTTTGTACACACATATTTTTGCACCTGAATAAATACAATGGCGCACTTCTGGTAAAGGCAATCCCCTTTACCAGAAGTGGTAATCGTATTAGTGTTTCAGTAGCTTCAATATCCAAGGCAGCTGCTAAAAAACAAGCGACGCTCTGCTAGAGTGACACTAATCAGCCAGTGTCACTCTTATCCGACCTCTTCGGTGATTCCAGTAACTTTGTAACAAAACTAAACGGCCCCACTTACTGCGCCATCAAATATTTAGATGTGTCAGTATGGACTGACCGATTCGAAGCAAGCAAACATTTTGTAGCTTTGATTGAAGGTAGAAAATAGTAGTAGCAGTATAAATCGATACTTACGTGACTCTGAGTACAAGGGTGAAGTAGAAAACTATACTTTCTATTACTTTATTGATCTGTGATCCTGCCTCATAAAGTCCTAATATTACAAGAATAGGGATATTTCCAACATAATAACGAGTTAAGTACAAGGAAAATCCAAAAAGGTGCTATTATCACGTAGTCAGCGGATACAGATTCTACGGAAATAAAATATGTATCAGGAAATGAATATAAGAATATTACACGAACACAATCTATTACGGGTGTTGATCCTTGTTAGACTTAGTGGGTGGGGTAAGTTTTACTTTTTATTGGCCCCGCCCACTCCCAGGAAGTTTGACGTAGACTACTCTATTTAATTGTTTGGACTCATAACAGAGTAATGGACTGAGAGCACACTCAAGCAATAAGTAATTTATTAAAAGGTAAACTAGTTACTGAAAGTGGAAATATTTACCTAGAAAATATAAGAAAAACTTTTCATAGGGATAAGGAAAACAAATCGAAACACTACGAGGGATCATAAGATTTGTATCTCTTGAACTGCTCTCTTAAAATTCACAATATTACCGTTACACTTGTACGTATACTCTACGTATACCCTAGGGGTACACCAAGGAGTATAATAATAATACGAGAGGGGTACACCGTCCGTATTAGTTCGCTAGGCACGTTCACATTGTACCCATAAAAAGCATGGCGTACATACATGCCAAAATATAAGCTACTTTCGCAGTTTTCCGGCACGTCAGCCTTAATCCTTTATGGTTTTCTCTTTCGTAAGCATCAGACTAATTACTCCAAAACTGTCTTAACAGAAGAAACAACAATGGCTTAGTTGCCCTCTTAATAGGCCGAGAATTCATTTTTATAAAAAACAGTAAAATCCAAGAAATTATATTTAATTTGAAAACCGTTACAAAAAGTGGACTTTGACGTTTGTTCAGCCATTGTTACATAACAATCTACTCTCGCAAGTAATATAAAGGGAAACCTCGCGATGTAAATAGAAAAAAACATTTACAAGGAAAAGGATTCATTGTATTTTTAAGAGGAGATATTTCCCGGATCTTCGTCCGTTTCATTTTTATCGGGACAGGTGATTTGCACGTTTTGTACCGCGTAAACAGAAAAAGGTTCACATTTGGTGGGACCCAAATGCTGCGGGATGTCGCTGTCATCAGCCGGTCTCTTGTCTACCAAAATATAGTAGGTGCAGAGGTCACACGGTCCTCGGGCCGTCTCATCCATTATTCAGAGTTATCGGTCGTCCTACCATCGGCGTCCAACGCGATTCTCTTAATGGAGATTAAGTGTTTATTGACATTTCCTGCTCCCCTGTGGCCACTGAAATCTTGTAGCTTATCAGAATGGACTATTATATCAGAATCTTTTACGGAAAAGATTTGATTAAGAATCTCATAAAATAAAACGAAATTTTTTACTATAAAATTGATGTTTATGTTGGTAAATGAAATGAAGTTGACGTCATTAGTTTCACAATTTAAATTAATCATATTTTTGAATAGCTGCTGGGGATTTTCGAATAAGATAGAAGAATAATTCTTGCTTTATGAGAGCAAACATCGTGAAATTAATTGTCCCACGACTGCTGGTGATACAGGACGATTCAGCGGCGGCTGCAAGCGCACATTATGTAAATGCCTGCGATTACATGGCAGCCGGCCTACCTCGGTGATCCCGCCTCGTGTTAAGCACAAATCACTTTGCGTTAGCTCTCCGGAGGTTTACCTACGCCAACATTGTTACTGGATTAATCCTAAGGTAAATACCGGAGAGGTCGAGGTACGTACGCCGGTACTCGTAAACAGTTTGATTAAATGATTATCTAAGACAAGGTATTTAATTTTGTAAAGTCACTTGGTAATCAGGTTTTGACAAACGAATGCCTTCTGGCGTTTCAATATTTATTTTTATTTAAATTATTATTTCATAGAAATTTTTACATGTTTATTTAGTCGTACCAGCAGAAGCAAGGTTTTCTAAGACAGTTAAGAAGTTTTCCTTTGATTGAAATGTTTTCCTGAAAACATTTATTAGAACAGCTGAGAAAAAATATAAAGTAAAATAAACTTTGTTATAGGTAATTTTGATGTGAACATCAGATCATGTAGATAGGAGGTCCCCTCACCCTGTTCTCGCTCGAGTAACTAACGTGCAGAGAGCATTCACCTGTGTCATGTAGGTAGGTAGGCAGGGCACGCCTGCCAAGCGAAGTGACTAAGATATTATCCCCCAGGATCATTCGCTGAAGTCGTCTGTACCCCGTGTTGTGTAGTGAACAATTATGACTTCATAGGTGTAGGTATGCGAACGCGCGTACATAGGTATAGGTACCTACTGTGAACAAAACACATATATTTCTCTTTTGGTATATCAAGAAGCACCAGAAAAAGTCATAAACTGTATCTTCTTGCCTTCCCATTTGGAAGACGACCGCCATAAACATTATCACAAAATATAGCCAGCCCCTAACCGGGCTCTACAAGATAAAATACTTAAAGACTTAACAGCTAGTTTCATTATCGAGTTTCATAAATGTAAGCCATTTTGTGGCACATGTGCTCTAGAAAACAAGCTAAATAAAGATGCATAGACATGAACTTGCATCATCCGCTTTCAATTCAGCTATATTGAAAATACAAAATCAATCAACATGGGGCTTTGCAAGTTCCGCTCGCTCAGCTCGCGCTCGGCGGCATGCACGCCGTGCCGCGGCGAGCCCCACTCGAGAATTTATCGAGTTGTGGAATGCATTGAGTAAGTGGCCCAATAATTGGGTTGGCGTTCCGGAGCGAGCGGCGCGGCGCATCGAGAAGATATCGATGCCGCACTCATTCATGCTCAGACGAGTTTTACAGACACTATCTGAATTAGGTTTTTAATTAATTACTTTGGTTTTCTAGTTGTAGATTTCTCTGTACCTCGGAAAGTCGGTCCTTCTTGTATGGATTCAAATAAAATTATGAAAATTACTTAAAAGAACAGAAATAGGCTAGTACATTTTTAGCAAAACTCTAGCGGCAGACAATAAATTAAAACCATTAACTAAATCTTTAACCCAATGTATTATCTACAGTAGTTTGTGATTGTTTTCTGTTCCCTTTAGCTTGATATTCTGGAATTTTCACAGAATTGAAATACATAAAATACGAACCCAATCTGACGGAAATTAAAAACAAAAAGGCGGAAAAATTTAATTAAAGACTCCCAGCTTTTCAGTGGCAATATCATTATAAAAGCATTTCATGGTTCGAGCCAAGGATTTATTGGGAACATTTTATTCATTGTTTTCTTTTAAAAATAACTGATTAAATAAATGGAAATGTTTTGTTTTAGACGCTGTCGAAGTAATTTGACACGCTATTGAAATGTTTAGTCGTAAATTTTGTTTATTAAGGGCTGTTTTTTCCTACGCCAGATAACTGTATCGGAGGAATAATTTAGAATTTTTTATAGTTTTTAAATACAAAATCTGTCAGACGTCCATTTTATTCCACGAATAAAATATATCGGCCGATAAAAAATTTGGCCTTAGGGCTAGTTTTTCTAGAGTCAAATAACTTTTATCTGAAGAATAACTATGACAGTTCGACATATTTTCTATACCAAAGCTGTCAAACGGTAATATTTACTCTTTTGTTAAGAAATGTCTGAGTATTGAAAAATCAACCTTTAGATAAAAAGTATTGCTAAACTAACCTATGCCTTTTTAATTGAAAAAAATCTATTATAACGCTTCCCGCAAATAATTTTCTTTGCCAAAACCTTTAAAATTATTAAAATGTTAAAACGACAGACAATAAAGCTTTATCCAATGAAAGGCGCCATTGAAAATATATAACGGTAGAAAAAACACCTAATAATCTCTATTTATTAAAACCAGCAGCGCCATGAATGACAGCTTTCACAAATCCATTTCCTTTGCTCCGAGCCCTTTGTCGTTTCGTCAACCTCGATTATTTGGACGACAATACCCTCTTATTTGTACCTTTGTGCCAAAATCTTTGTGCCGAAGATGTGACGAACCTCTTAAATAACAAAACGCTGCCAAATGTATAAACAGTCGATGAATGATAAAAATACTGATTGGATATTCTTCGTACGTAAATGATAAAGTGTTTAATGTTTGTAGCGTTTTGTAAATTTCCTTTCGCAGTAATTTTCCTTTATGTGTTCTCAGACCAAATAAAAAACCAAGACAGAGGACTGCCAACAGTAAATTGAAGCAAGTTTCGTAAACATGTGTTCACTTAGTGAGGTGTAGTTTGATTGTAAAAATGGTTGTAAATGTGTGCGTGTGAGCGTGTATGCACAGAGCGGAGGTGTAGTTTTGGCATACTTCACTGTATTGTTCGCAGCGCTATGTCTTGACTTTTTTATTTAGTCTGAGTATGTGGTAAACATTTTCTTTTCAATAATTATGAAATCGTTTCCGTAAATGAGTAGGGAACGGGAGAGTAAATTTTTTTGACTATTATGACAGATCTACATAGTTTTTACACATTTTTTTTTATATTTATCCCACTGTCAAAATTTAGAAAGAGTCGTTTTCCCCAAAAAATATTTTTCTCCATATTTTCTCAAAACAAAAACTTTTTAATTAGGTACATAAAATGTAACATTAATTTTTTGGCGTGATCCAATCGACTAAAACCAAAAATGGACCAAAATAAGCCAATTCAAAATTAGACCCGACTTCAAGAACCCTCGTCAAGTACTATCATCTGTCTGTCTGTCAGTCAGAAAGCGCCCTGGCCTTTGAACTCTTTGGTAATTATTTATCGCCACGAGCTCTCCAATTGTTGGCATTTTGAATGCTTGTTACACGAGACTTTCGTTATTCGAAATAAAGTTGAGTGCCGGATATTCGACAAAAAATCGAGTTATTAAGTAATGTTCTATCTTTACTCAAGGTAGTTTCATTATAAAAATATACAAGTAACGCGTTACAAAACCACCAAGTATTTTTATTGAACTTCAAACAATGTAAAAGAAAATAAAGTCGAAAATATATGAGGAGGAAATGAAGGTAGTTTTATAATCTTTTACATAACCTGCTCATTAAATGTTGCCTGGAGGAGGTGCAGCTTTATTTAAATATTCGGTTTATGTGTACTGCGACCCGACAGGATGTCGCACAAAAAACTTTGTACCTCTACTCAGAGACGCAGCGATTACAACTTTTAAGATTCCTGTATTCTAATGTTTTTCTTTTCTCGACTTTTTTAAGGCGTAAAAAGGGTACTTTTTAAATTAAGAGACTTACTTAATTGTGAGCAAGCAACTCGCTCTTTATCTCTCTTTTTATCTTAATTATTTATTATCAGAGGAAGCTGTCTCCTTTGTATAAAAATGAGATCGTATCTACAGTTACCTGCTGTATTTATTATTGTTGAATAAAATATGAAAACATGTCATAGTCGTGTAGTAATGATAACATTAATTGCCGAACGAGATACGGCGGTGCACATAAATTCATGTAATGGCATGCAAATTTTATCGCCTAACAGTTTGCAGGAATGTGACCACAGCGCCAAAAGTTCCCGTTAATGAAAACCAAAAATTTACTCGCTTCAGAATCAGTTATTTGCCGTAGCAATACATAATTTTATAAATTAGTTAAATGAATTTAATAAAAGGGTTTAATCAGGTCACGGACTGTATCCCTAGATATACATATAGTATCTACCTTCCAATGTGGAAATGGACACCGTCATGAAGCCGTATTTTTATTTGAATAAACGGACTTTTTAAGTTGGTAGTCAATGCTTTACCTTATACATGTCGCAGATGGATCGTCGAGTCTGCTGTTTTATAAAACCGCAAATTGTTTTAAAAAAAACTCCGTTTTTTTATATTTATTAGGGACATAAAACAGTTACATGCTACAGGAAATCCAAAAAATCCTAAAAACTAAAGATCACAAACATGTAACCCACACCAATATCCACGTCTTAACAAAAGAATAACAGACTGTGGTAAATTTTGGTAGATTTTTACAGAATACAGAGCCTTTTGTGATGGACTGTATTTAATGTATTACCATTTAATTTCATTTATTTATTTCCCTTTTAATTCATTTAAAATTATCTTAATTTCATTTCATTTAATTAAATAGAAATTATTCTAATTCCATTACATAATTAATTCTATTTAATTTAATCGAGTTCCATTAAATTTTGTACGATAACTGAATGAGGTTGAAATAGCTAGTGGTTATGTAAAACAGCGGATTCGACAATCCATATGAAAAAAACAAAGAGCCCGATATGACATTCGTTGGAACATCATTATCTATATGAAATAAAAATAATAAAACAAACTAAATTAAGAATAACCCACATACTGATATTTAGGCACTCTGAATATTATGGAAGCTATTCAAATTAAAGTTATAGCACTAAAACTGCTAAAATACTATGTTCCTGAAAATCTATTAAACTCTACCTTCGGCTCGGCGTGGCGGTGGCCGAGTGGAAAATTCGCGCTCAAAATATTATTCTCTCCTTTGTTAAAAACAGGCAAAAAATAGTGGGGAAGCTGAGGAAATTACTTGAAACCGCTCCGCTTGTTATATCTACTGCTAATTGGAATAGAACTACCTTAATTTTCCTTTTTAACACTACAAAATGTTGGTGTTTAAAAGGTGGAAAATGTTTAGAAAGCATCTGGAAGCGGGTGAATAAAAAAGCGATGTAGCGTCTTTGTACAGAACAATACAGCCATGTATTCCGCGTCGTGTCGTGAGAATGCATTTACTGAGAGAAATCCTACGCAGTTGGTGTGAATCGTACCAGTTTTCACAACTAAAGCTGCCTGTTTCTTAATACCTACTTAGGGTAGGTACCTAACATCATAACATCACGCCTGTAATCCCCAAAAGGTTTGGCAGAAGTGCACCAGTAGGTACACCCACATTCGCTAGTTATGTTTAAGTCCCATGTAATAGGGGCGAGCCTATTGCCATCAACTGGGCACAAATCTAGACTACGGGATGCTACTGAGAATTGCTTGATGAAAAAGCACTTTGCCCGACCTGGGAATCGAATCCAGGACCTCTTGCTCACCAGTAGCGCTTGCAACCACTGGACCAATGAGGCAGTCAGTAGGTATCCTAATTTATATCTTCTACATTATTAATTCAGCATGACCTTTCCATAAACTTCTTTCAGCAGGGTCCCCAAATTAAATAAAACTATACTCGTATCTACTCATCATCATCTGCCAAGCCTTTTCCCAATTATGTTGGGGTCGGCTTCCAGTCTAACCGGATGCAGCTGAATACCAGTATTTTACATGGAGCAACTGCCTATCTGTCCTCCACAACCCAGTTATTGGGTAATTTGATAAGTAGGTACCCCTTGGTGAGACCGGTTGTCAGACTTCGGGCTTCTGACGACTCGTAACGACTGTCAAAAACCCACGAATGACAGCTGGTACCAACGGCTTAACGTGCTCTCCTAGGCACGGAGGGGTCTCGGTATGTAAAGATGGTCACCCATCCATAGACCAACCGCGGCAAGCATAGCTTAACGTGATCGATCGACCTGTGCGGCTGTTATTATTTAGCCACAGGCCCCTCAGACTGTATCTCTACTATTAATAATATTATTTTGTTCTAAAGTGAAACCCCTACGGAGCGTGGAATAAATTAAAGTGCCATAAGCACTTTTTCCATCAAGCAACTGTCAAACCAACGCAAACTTTAATAGTTAAAATGGTTTTATGTGTTTTATAAGTTGAAAATGTGTTTATTCATCAATCTACTTTCGATGACATTGTTGTTATTACTTGTTGTTTAATGTTCAATAAGAAAAATGTAATAGCTCTAAGTATACAGGGTTATTGGAAAAACACCAACAAAACAAAAAAAAATCAGCTGTTCCCTACATTTATGTTAGTTTAACTCGTCAAAATGTAGAGAACAGCTCATTTTTTTTTTTCGCGGTTTGGTCCCTTAGTAAAACTTGTTCATAATGATGAGTACAATGACCTCTTAAGAGGTTGTTGTGTGTTTTTCCAATAACCCTGTATATAGGGGGTCAAATTAAATTAGCTAGCGAAACTCCGCAGACGTGATGAGATATCTTAACATGATAAAACAAAAAAGTAATTAATTTGGCGACATTTTTGTGGGGTCAACGACCGCAGTTAGCCCTTGATAATTATATCAGTTTAGAAACTCAGTTTTTTTTGTGTAAATAACACAGAATTCGATTGGTATCGATAATTAAAGACGATAAAACAAAAGAAAACAGAGTTCCTCAACTCATACAACACTACCAGTGGTCGTTGACCCACCAAAAAAAAAAACATCATATCTTTTTTTTATCTCTTATGTTTTACTCTTAACTTTTGAATATGTAATAAGTTAGGGATGACTTTGGTAATAACGCTGACCTACCTATCAATCTATCTATCAACAAAGCGGGTCATGCTGCAACTGGTAAGTTCCAAGAACTGTCGTCCAGTCGGTTCACACGAGAACCCACAACGTTACGGTTACAGTCAACTTCAATTTCAATAAAGACTTGCTATATATTGCAACGCTGGTCACACGATAGAAGCACTTCAACTGACACTTCAAAACGAAGAACATGAACTTGTTTTCCGCAACTGTCAGCTTTGACTTCCACGAACCCTTGAATGACCCAAATTGGATGATTTTAACTTTGAAAAGCTGAAAGGAGGTAAGGCAAGTTGACATTTTCTTTAGCTGAGTAATGACGACAATTTATCACGGCTTTAGTCTCCACGGGTTTGCTTCACACTTCACCTGTCGCTGTGAAAGCGACTGCGCTAGTGCTCTTTCTAAGTACTTAATACATGATTGAATTAAGGGGATAATTAATTTTGATTACAACATCAACCTTCATAATCTCATCAACTTAGGTCATTAGTGCTTAAGTGTCACTCACGGGTCATCTATGACAAGATTTAGTTACCTAATAGGTATACAATGGCAGAATACTAACATGATGTACCTACAGTGCGGCTGACGAGAGAATGCGTTCTTTTCACCTGTCATTTTGACAAGTGTTTTGTGAATTTGATCTTTATCAGTTACTAAACTAGTCGCACTGAGTGTCAGGAACGCATTATCTCGGCCGACTGTACTTAGTTGAAGTTATTAACGATGCACTGCATCTGTATCTATTACCTTTTGACATTATCATACTTGGAAATAGATATTTTTGACATACATGCGTTCGAATAAAGCGGGAGGCAGACGGGCGCACACACGTTCGGATAAAGCCTCCCGCAGACGGGCGCGATGTGACAATGCGAGGCTATTCTGGTAAAACAATTTCCATTAAGTTTTTATAGAAATTATTCTACTAGAGTCGCGTCGTGACTACTTGCGAGCATTTACGAAGTAAGTACGGCATTTCATACAAACTTTCAAGCCCATGTTTTTCGAAATTATTGAACCTATTTTAATGAAACTTACGTACGCATAAGCATATGCGTATGAAGTTACATTAAAGTCGGTTCATTCATATCGAAAAACAAGGGCTTAAATTAAAAGTTTGTATCTAATGCCGTACGTCGTAAACGCTTTTAATGCTCTGTCGGGTAAGGGGTACACCCACCCATCATATCAACATAACTATGAATGAACCTTTTCAAATTCGATTTTGTGTGTAGGTACGTAACGGGTAGGTTATATGAATTAATTCGCGTTCCTTTTAGGCTGACTGACGGCCCCGGTCCGGAACGAGCGGGTTTACGTCGGAATTACAACTATGATTTTTTTATTAACTTGTCCCTACCTTAATACGGGAATTGCTTTTATATCAATGTTAACCGCTATAAAGTAATAACACGAGAATGGGGACAAGGTGGAAAAGCTTTGTAACTGATACATTTTGTGGGTTAATGGTTGTTTCTGTTACGATACAGTAAGACAGTAATTAATTAAGGATTGAAGAGTATTAAGGTTATTTTAATGGCCCTACCTCTAACTCCGCAGCTTCAGTAGCGTGTTTAGTCGTTGCGAGCAATTTAGCGGAGCACTTAGCCCGCGCCACTCCGTCACGCCACGTTAACGCCACCCGATGCCCTCTCTAGCGTGAACATGAATATTATATAGCACTATCTACGGGTATATCACGTATGCATCGAGAAGTAACAAACTGCTCACTAAGTCTCCGAGTCCCTAAGGCATCCATGCATTACTGAAGGCAGCTAAGACATCAATGTGGCCTTGGAGTTACGAATTTGAATATTTAGGCTGTAGGGTTTCAATCAAGTTACCGACAAGCAGATGTGCCCTTAATAATTTGATGTTCAAATTTTGGTTGAGATGACTTGGAGTTCGGCACTTCTTAGGTATATTACCGGTATTATAATATTAAGAAGCATGCAGAGTATCTATGTAGGTACTTAAGTACTTAGGCACTATTAAAGGTTTGTTTCTGAAATGAAACAATGAAAAGAGAACGTTTATGAGATTGGTCATTGGTCAGACGGATTTGATAAAATCATGTAAGTATTTTTTAAACTTTAGCATAAATTATGACGAAAACGTGTTGCGAAATTTTGCCTTAGGTATAAACAATAAGTGCTTTCATAGTTTTAATTCATATCCATATTTTACACACTGCTCAACAAAGTCAAGGGAACAAGCTGACTTTAGCAACACAAAAAATAGTAGATTGTACAACTAGTGCATAAAAGAAGCCATCACGCCCGAGACGTTTATATTCACCCGAGCCGCAGGCGACGGTGGACAGTTAAGTCGAGGGGTAATTATACCCCTCGACTTAACTGTCCACCGTCGCCACTCGTCGTAACTCTGGCCCGAGTTATACACTCTGCTTTTCACTTAGATTGCGAGAAAATGAAACAGACATAAAGAATGTTGCAAAATTGAAGAAGAGATTAGCTAATTCCCGCCACAAAACATTTTAAAAGTTTATTTTTTTTAATTTTCAACATGTGTCATTCGACTTAAGTACTTCATACTGCCAATTCATAAAAACGTTTCTTTGCATTTTTATATAATAAATGACCAAAATTTTATCTGGTTTTATTAAATTAACGATAGAAAACACGGAAGTCATATTGAATGGATTTGGACAAAATTTGGCACACGAATAGACCATCATGGAGCTTAGCATTAGCATTAGCATAGACTAGATCATAGACATAGGTTAGGACACAAGGTACTTTTATCCTAGTGGCCGGTAGTTCCTGCGGGATAATTTTCGAATTCTACGCGGGCGAGGCCGCTGGCAAAAGCTAGTTCGAAATAAAATAAACATTAACCCAATCTCGGGTGAACCGTCAATAATTATATTAAAATATGAACTCCATGAGAGTGAACTGAATTAAGTTTGTTATCGAGTATTAAGTGCTCCCACCACGTTGTGTAACTGACTACCGACTACTATGTATACGTAAGCCGCAGTATCGGAAAACCGGTATTCCGGTAATATGTTTACCTGGCTGGATCATCGCTGGGATTTAATTTTGACGGGCTACGACGAAATATTGATTTTTACCGCAGCATAGGTAGTATTAACTGATGCTTATGTGTTTTGCTGAAATGAAAACCTCTGCTTGTATTGCACCCTGCCTTAAAATAAGAAACTCGTTTATGGGGATTGTCCAAAATTTCTAACCATTAAATTTTATTTTATTTTTTTTTAAATTTAGAGCATTTTGAGAAACTAATTTGAATATTTTGATGATTGGCTCAATAGTTATTTTTTTTTTATATTTAAATATTTGAAATTGTTAAGGTAGGTTACGTCATCAGTGGCACTACAGATTAAGTGCCGTTGCCTCACTAGTACAGAAATTTAAATCTGTCAACACAACGTCATCCTCACCTGTCAAAGTATCAATCTATTAAAATTTTTCATTCCATAGCATTTCATTGCATTTTTTTTTGTATTCCATAGCTCTTCCGATATATTAAATATTGTCGATTGTTGAAACAATGTAATCAGATTTATAAACGTGATGAATAAGTGGCAAGTCGGAATGTTTAAATTTAATATATTTTTGACATTTTATTATAATTACTATTAATAATTATTCATTCATATTATTCATTGTTTTTTTTTATTTTTTCAGTTTTTTTTTATTTCATTTTTTTATATTACTATTAATTGTTATTATTATTAATTTTATCTTTTTTTTTATCTCGGGACCATTGAGTCCCGGTCCTTTGGAAGGCGTACGAGGGGCCGAAGCCAACTCGCAGAGGCCCCTTAGGAAATTTTAATGAAATGTGACACCAACCGACGATTATCCCTGTATGCACTATGTAAGTGCACCCAAGGATAACCCCCAGTTGGTGTAGGTAGGACTATTGCAGGATATGGAAAAATAAAAATTTGGACTATGGGTTTGGGTGGCTAAAGTGGACTGGTTGCCAAGAACTATGGAAGAACTATGACCCCTGCCTGATCAATGTTTAATAATACACGGATAAAATAGCAGGGGGTGACTTGCACACTCAATAATGGGCCCCCGGAAACGGTCGCTAGCACATAGTGACATAGCGACAAGGGGGCAACATGTCCTGAGGTGCTTATGAGGAGTGGAGAGGTATTCCACGGCTATCAGGACAATCCCGGAAGTACGGTCAAGATCCCTACCAGCATCTTACTGGAAAACTTCCTTCCTCCGAGCACGTTTGCTCTTGCGAATCTCCACTCAAGCCAGCCAATAAAGGCAAGAATGAGATGGGAGCTCTGTTCCTCGTCATTGTTCACTCCAGCCGGCCAATAAAGGCAAGCCAGAGGTGAGGTACAAGACTTCTCCCGGGAGATAGGGTCCGTGGGGTCGCTACTGCCCAACAGCTCGCCACATGCTGCCCTGCGGATTTCTGTATCTCTCTTGGTCTGGCTCCTCACCTTAGACCAGTTCCGGCAAAGTAAACTTTTCCGGCACGGGCCTAGAGTTCGGAGAGCGCAAGCCCCACCACGACGTCAACGTAGAGATACGGCGATGGGGTTATTTTTATTATTATTACTTGACACTGACGGATTGTAGACAATACTTGCCACTTACTTTTTATTTTATTTTTGAGGTAACGATACTAAACTGTACGGTCGCAGGTGACGTAATTTGAAGGGCACAGAAGGTCAATCGTATTTTATCAAAAATATCAATAAATATTAATATTTTTCGTAAATTAATTAGTCCATAATGATTAGTAACGCTATTCCTCGAAATGGTTTTTCAATTACAACATTTAAAAAAATATGAACAATGCCCATTTGATGGGGGGATAATTACTAGGTAGGAATCTATTTTAAACATTTGCTCTACGATCGAAGACTTTTCAGAAGTTACGTGTTACTTAAATGACTGAAATTGTCGTCTATTTGTTTTTTCGCGGCTATCAACCAAATCTTGTTTTTCTAGTACAGAATAGTTCAAACGAAACTTATTTGACGTGCATATCTCTAAACGCAGTCCAAAATGAGTTATTAAGAAGTGTAATTTTACTGCAGCTAATTAAAAGTCGGAGTATAGTTGGCAGTACATGCAGTGTCCAATAGTTTTTCATTGTGTCCTTGTTGTGGCCAAAGTAAAAAAAAACTTTATTTAAGCTACGGAAAGTGTCAATCAATCGCTTGGAAATATCTTAACATCTAAGATGAGCACTCGGACTCCACGATCGGTTTCGGCTCCAAATATGTAGCACAGAAATAAACTTTTTTGTTAATTATATTAGAGTGGCATCCTCTTCTTAAGGAACTTCCACTACACTAGAGAATCAAACTGGAAATTCCACTTGACATGAGCCTCGCAGCGTCAACTAGGAAGTACTCGAAGCACGTCGCTTAATTGACTCTCCAATATCAAGACGCGTGTAGTCGAGCGTCATGTTTACCAGATTGAGAATTCCGAATCAATCACTGGAATGTAATTCCCGAAAATTCGACAGCAAAATGGAAAGCCAGCCATATCTTGGCGTAATAGATTGTAGTCATAAGACACGTGACGCGTTCCAATAAGGCATTATAGTAAGTTGTGTTTGCCCGGGCAGGGCCAGTGTTTGCGCCCTCGACTGCCACAAATATTGACACAAACACCAACTTATGCGTCAGAATCAACTGTGCGTTACCATAAAGTAACGGAGGATAGTAGTAGCTTATTTACTTTCCATTCAATTTCCTATTTTGGTATCATGATTATGTTTGGAGCCTTCTCTTGCTACGTGACTCCGAAGTTTTGGGTTCAATCAGGCTCTTCTTTTCGTGTTTATGGTAGGTACTCTTCCTCGTTGTTTTTTTTTTAAATATAGTTTGATCCCAGTAAGTGGCCACGTTGATTGCGGCATCAGTGGCATTCTTTAGGTTATCCGAGGTGCCGGTGAACGCACACTTAGGACACTCAGCTGCTCTAGCCTCACTATTATTTTATTAAACTGTAATTTTATTTGCTTTTTTTAAATATATGCCTGGATAGTGGACATTGTGAAAACTGTGTGTATTCCCCGTCACTTTTCCCTAAAGGTTCATTAGAAAACCAGCGTCAGACAGCATCTGTCTGGCAATAATGCTGAAATGAACCTTTTTGGCGCAGCCGTGAGGCACACACTATTGTTCCTTGAAAATTATTTTGATTTTGTTAATTTAGTATTTTGTGTTTCACGAACTGTGTCCAAATAAACTTTTTTCTTTCTTTTCTTTCTTTGTTAATTAATATTATAATTTTTAATACTAGAAATTAAATTAAATTATTAGGTTTTTTCTCGTTGACATTGTTTTTAATTATGAACTTTTATGAATGTAAATAATAAATATAATAATAAATAAATAATATTAGTGTAGGTTCTGTATTTCATTTGTTATTAATTATAATTATTTGTATATTATATTATCTTTGTAAAACATTCAGACACAATGTATAAGCTCACATTTTGTATTAGCATTCAAACTCCTAAGGGAATGATTGCAGTTTTACGAAGCCTTTGACGCAAGACGTAGCCGTACACTCGTGCCTACCTACCCTGCCCATGCCATAAACGCGGGTATGTACCAGCAAAGCGCCGACTAGCTTATTTCAAATACGACAACATTCATACTGCATTTATTTTTATTGCTCGGATTTCCGCTTTTGAAGTCTAAATGGGTTGTGGTATGTCTATTTTAAAGCATTTGCGGTCATAAAACCTCATAGAAGAGAGTTTGAACGGCCCAATTGCAGTTAAGGGGGATATAGAGGGTGTGGGACGTTCCGTAGAGCAGTAGTGTATGTGTTTGCAGTTGAAATTCAGCCATTTCTCCATGTAAACACGGTCCGTCCGTCCGCCGCCGCCGCGCCCGTCTCCGGGCCGCAGCTGGCTGTGCTCGCACAGACAGAACAGATAAACAAAAATGTTTTATAAAATTCTAAAAACATTTTGTGTGCGCCAGCTCAAGTTAAATTTGAATTTATACAGCTTATCGTCGGAGTTCCAATGGTTAAAGTTTTTATAAGTGCTTTATTAATGAAATATTTAGGGATTGGTGGGTTGTAAGCTCAAGAATTAAAGTGTTTAATAAATATATTGAATATAGTTACAATTAAATAAAATGCTACAGATTTATTACTTCTGATTTAAATTATAAATAAACAAACTCGTAGGAACGAACTCTGGTATCACACTTGGGTTAAAAAAAAAAAACTTTAATAAAATGTAAAATAATTACAATGAAATGAAATTATTTATTCTGTAAATAGAATATCGGAATCACTTTTAAACGTTTTATTATAAAAAATAAATAAGCTAGATGAGGTCGGTGTTTCCTATCTGACTACTCTGAGAAGAAAGGCCGAAAAAAATTTAGAGGTCACAGTCTCGTCCAAACATAATCTTGGTCAGATTATGTGAAGACCATGTAGATTGACGTCTGAAATGGTCTTTTGAGGAAAGTACCAAACAGATTTGAGTGCACCAGTCCAGACAGTGCATGCATTTTTCAGTAATCGTGTAGCTCAACTCGGAACTTGAGGAACTCAACGACTCGACGAACAATACCAAAGAAAGGGCATTTGGGTACGCCGCATAAAGTACTCTATTATAGCTCTTAGACAAACATTAAAAATAACCAACTTCAACATACAAATATGACATAGGTACCTAACCCGTTATGAAACATCATGCGGAGTACGCTACGTCAGGTATTTGTTACGATTATCGTTCGCTGTAGGTACAGCCAGCCAGAGGGCGTCAAGGCAGAAAAATTCCTCCTTTCCAAGCGCTCCGAATGCATCCCATTTTCAAATCTGTAAAAAAGAAAACAACCATTTCCTTTCTTTGAACAAATATATATATTTTTTGCTAAACTGTGACCATTTTGCGACAGAAATGGAGACAGTTTTACTTTTTTTTTTTTTTTTTTTTATAAATGGCATCTCGCAGTTCATCCTTTATGAGGATGGCTACTGCTTAACCGGACTTTCCTGTGGATGCCTCGAATTAAGGCCTCCAGCCAGGGCATACAATAACTTAAAAACTAAGCGACAGCGCTAAGGGTAACCCCCTGCGGGGTTCGGACCTCGGCTCAGGGCGTCGCTGGAAGAGGACAGCAAGGGACAGGCTGGATCGGTATTATTATTAGTGTTTAGGGGCGAATTTAAAACTACAGGCTCAGCTGCGCGGGCTGGCTCGAGCAAGGGTCGGGGCGGGCACGGTGATGGTGCGGGACGTCGCGACGGGCCTCGGCGGCGAGGACGGAAGGACGGATGTCTGAGCTTGTGTTTGTGTTGTCGACTGAGAGTACTCGTGGCCTTACTGCTCTCCTGGAGGAGGGTAGTGGCGTCGTCGGGGATAGTGAGGGTATGCCTTGGTCGGCGAATCCTACTTATGCGGGAGGGAGTGTATCGGGAGGCCGCCGCAATCAGGGGATTGGGGTGCTTTATGGCAGAGTCAAAGAAGCGCTTGGAGAGGCGTTTCATGAACTGCTGGATGGTGGGGAGTCTGAGATCTAGATGCAGATTCACATTTCGGACATAGAAGGGGGCTCCCGTGACCTTTCGGAGGAAACGGTTCTGGAGGGTTTGCATTTTATGCAGAAATCGCGGCTTGGCGTGTGCGAAGACTACGCAAGCATAGGTCATGATGGGACGGATGACCGCGGTGTAGAGGCGCAATTTGCACTTGAGTGACAATTTGCTGCGGGCAGTTATCATGGAGTGGAGCCTACCGAGAGCGAAAGAGGCGCGCGAACGCGCCGTCTTTATGTGCTCGTTGAAGGTGAGGTTGTGGTCTAGGATGACACCTAAGTATTTGGCTCGCTTTCCCCAGGGGATCGGCTTGCCATACATAGAGATCGGGCGCGGGAGGGGGGGGGGTAGTTTGCGCGGTTTCGAGAAGATGACCGCCTGACTCTTATCGGGGTTGACCTCGATTCTCCATTTCCGGAACCAATCGCTCAAGGCGCTTGCGGAGGTTTGGAGGTTTCGAGCTATGGATGACTGGTTGACACCCGAACAGTATATGGCAGTGTCGTCGGCGAAGAGCGCCAACTGTGCCTTTTTACTGTTCGGGATGTCACTAGTGAACAGGGTGAAAATGAGGGGAGACAGAACGGAACCCTGGGGGACTCCGGCGCGGATGGGGTGAGGGGGAGAGAGAGCGCCCTCGATACGGTAGCGGAAAGTGCGGTCCGACAGAAAATCTCGTAAGATGAGCACGAGACGGTCTGGCACACCTAGCAGGTACAGCTTATATAATAAGCCATTGTGCCAGACCTTGTCGAACGCCTTCGCTATATCGAAGAACAGGACGCCTGTCGAAGCACCTCGCTGAAAAGCAGCGCTAATGTGCTCGACTATGCGGTGGAGCTGGTGGATGCACGAATGCTTCGTGCGAAAACCGAACTGTTCGGGGGGGATGAGGCTCTTTGCTTCGGCATAGTCTTTGAGGCGCTTATAAATAAGCCTCTCGTAGACTTTACCGAAAACATTTAGCAGACTGATGGGGCGGTAGCTGGAGGGCTCAGACTTGGGCTTGCCTGGCTTTGGGATGCCTATGACTGTGGCTTCTTTCCACATTTGGGGGAAGATGTTGTTGCTCAGGGCGCCATTGAAGATGGCGGTCATGAGCAGTATGAGGGGGGCGGGGAGGAGTTTGTACACCCTGTTGGTGATACCGTCCGAACCGGGGGCTTTGCGGGTTGCGAGCCCTTTTATGATGTCTTGCACTTCGTCGGGAGTGACGGGAGGCAGAGGATCATCAGGGTCTTCGACTGGCGGGAGGGAGGCTCTCCGTTCGACTTCAGCGTTCACCTCGTCGAGGTGCGCTCTGTCTACTGGTTGAGAGCTGGGAGTGCATTGAGCCTCTAGGCTGTCGGCTAGGCATTCGGCCTTTTCGAGGTTTTCGAAAGCGACCGTTTTGTCGGGGCGTGTGAGGGGAGGAACTGTGGCCTCTTCAGAGGAGCGGAGCTTCCTCTGGAGTTGCCAGAAGGCGTGGTGGGTGGGCTCGAGTTCGCCGATCAACTTATCCCATCCCTCGGAGCGCCACTCCCCTATGCGTTTCTTTACAGCACGCTGTAAATGGCGCATGTGGGATTTGTTCGCGTCGCAGGGAAAAGAGTCGTAGGCACGAATGGCAGCGTTCTTCTCGGTCATCAGTTCACGTACGTCATCGGGCAGTTTCCAGCGATGGTCTTCCATCACTGGAACTTCCCGTGAGCAATCCGTCAGTACGGATTGAACGTGCTCTGTGAACGAGTCGATCGCCCCAGTCGTGTCTGCGACTGAGATAATTTGCTCGGGGATGGAGTCTAGGTGGGGAGACGTGGTGGATTTCAGTCTTTCGCTTACTTTCCTCCAGTCGGTGACTGTTTTGGTCGGGGGGGGCTGGTTGGGGTCGTGCGGGGGGCCCGAATAGGGGGCCAGGTGCAAGATGACCGGGCGGTGGTCAGAGTTAAGCTCTTGTACCGTCTCGATAGACTGCAAACGGAGGTTTACATTCTTGAGAAGCGCTACATCGAGAACGTCAGGAAGATGGGCGGGGTCGCCCGGGAAATGAGTGGGATACATCGGAGCGATGATATCGAAATTGAGGGAGTCGCCTAGTTTGAACACGATCCTACCTCTGGTAGAGGTCGTGCTGCTATTCCAAGCGGGATGTTTGGCATTGAGATCCCCCGCCATGATGACGGAGTCACTCATACCGAAGAGGGTAGTGAAATCGGTAGTGAGAGAGATGGGATCCTCCGCACCATTGGTGGGCGGGATATAGGCGGAGATGATGGTGATTGCGGGGTGACCGGTCATGCCGAGCCGACAGATAGAGATCTCTAGCTGAGAGATTAGGGCGGGCGGGTCTATCGGGATGCAATGGAGGGACTTCCTATAGTAGATGAGTGTACCGCCCTTGTGGCAGCGAGCCCTGTCATTGCGAACTATCTTGTAGTTGGCAATGTTCGGGTTCCGCAGATGGGGCTTCAGGAAGGTTTCCTGGACTAAGAGGACATCGAGCTGGTGATCGCGGAGGAAGGCGGCGATCTCATCGCGTTGATTTTTAATGCCGTTTGCATTAAAAAACCCTAGTCTAAGGGATCGGGGTTTGGAGACAGTTTTACTTTCATTGCCCTATTTTTATAGTGCTGTTTAAAGTGACCTACTTACTTGCATAATTTATCACAACTGGCAACAATATCGGGAGATCTAAACGGCCAGGCAAATGTGTTCATGAAGGAAGCTTCTCTAGTTTCCATTATCGCGCTAATGAGATTCAAATTCGATTACACGGCTTACGAAATTATATTCGCCGACAATGTTTTACCCTCGTCACAATGCTTAAGGATCAAGGAATGGAAATATTCAGTCAACTTCATCTGTGGAAAATATAGGGATAAGTAGAAGGTAGGTAGGTATGTGGTGTGGGAACGAGGAGCCCGAAGAGTAATTTATAAAGTTCTTTTAAATCCAAAGAGGAATAAATTCGTCAAAGCAACGCGTTCATCAAATATATTAGCCGGCAGTGTGACCTGCGAAACGTTCTGTGTTGTGGTGAATTGGCGTGCTACCAACTTGTGAATGAATGTTGTGAACGACAACTTCATTGAGGGTAGGTATTTCATGTTCTCGACCCTCTATAAGTCATCCAATCACATTTCCTAGAACTAGTAAACAAGTAGAAATGTATCCGGGTAATAATAGATTGTCCTTTGTAGCCGTAGGTATACGGAATGGTCACTAACGTCAATATAGACATTAATGTGCCAAAACTATCTGTTATATTGTGGTTTGTTTGACAGCTTTTGGATAGAAATATGTCAAACCTTCAGATTTATTCTTCAGATAAAAGTTATCAGACTTTAAAAAAATCAGCCCTTAATAAAAAAAAAACTATAATTACGTCAATCTGATAAATTTTTCTTCAGTTAATATCGCACGGAGAGACGTTGCGTTCGATAAATGTAAAAAGGCCATAAATGTCAGTTAAAGTAAGGCTTAACACAATTTACTTTATAGCCGTTATAATATGACATCGAGTTAATACTAAAAGCGAAAATATTAAATTAAAAGCTATTTTGAAATGTTTTTCTCTTCATAAATATGAATACATTTGTTATACTTTTGAAATTAATGAACATCGCCTTTTTGTGTGGGTATTTTTTTTTTTCAGAATTGAAAAATAAACCTGTGTAAAATAAACCTACAAAATTAATTCCATCATTTAATTTCCCACACCTTCGACCATTGTCATAATTATTATATCTTCAACGTGAACTTATGTTGAACTAATAAAAATATACAAGTACCTATTTTTGTCATTGTGACGTCGAGTACTTACCTATTAAATTATAAGTACCGACATATTCCGTAAAAAAAATAATAGATAGGTACTTGTCAGGCACATAATTATAGGTACCATCGACGAATATCTCCAAAAGAGGATTATATCTTGACTTCTAGATTGTGACCTCTGCGTTTATTTCGGCTTTTCTTCTCAGAGTAGTTAGATAAGAAACGCCGACCTCATCTATGTAGTTTTTAAAATATGATTGACGTGTAAAAGTGTTTGTACAATCCTACTTACAGAAATAAAATCATTCATCATTTAGACACATACATATTTGCAGGCACTCAAGCTATGAAAAGTTGTCAGAAAAACAAATAGTCAAAATAAAAATAATGCGAGTTATCATTTAGTCACAAAAGCCCTCATTTGTCAACCAACAAATAAATTGTAATGGAATCTCTTTGTCCCAGTACAATAAATCCATTATTAAACCAATATTGATTACCTACGTATTGTCATTTGATGCAAAATTTTGGGTTCGTTATTGCCCGAGCTAAAAGCATTGCCATGTACTCGTTATTTATTTGAAACAGAACTTACTGAATCAGAGGAATTCTATTACAAAGGTAATCCTTTGAATGGTATCCTCCTTTTCTCGGGGACCTACATAAGTAGAGCTTTGCATCGAGAATTCGGGAAGCTTTTTATTTTTACTACAGTGAAAATATTATTGGTCTTTATAGGAATAGTTACTTTCAAAATAACTTTTATCATATAACAGTGGCACTGTAATGATGTCTTCTGACGTTTGCACGTTTTTATGAATTCCCGTTCATACTGACTGCTAAATGTGAGGGAATAAATTCTATAGATACTCCAATAGTGTATCTACATAATCAGCCAATAATGTCACATGTCTTTGAATTTTTGGTTCTAGGACATGCCGGTTTCCTCACGATGTTTTCACCGTTTTGAAAGCAATGGTGATGAAATAATTTACACAGAGTAAAGTGCCTGTCTGGCTTCGAACCTACGACCTATAATTCATAAGTCGCGGCCGTGATGGCCAATTTTTGGACGAGCACCTACTACTATATGATGTAGGTACTGCTGGAATTATAATTTATCGAATGGATATGCTATATTTTTATATAAATTGTTACAAGCGCCATCATTAAGTGCCGATAACAAAATAAGTAACGATTGGATAAGGTATTTTTTGGTGAAATACAGCACTAGTCCTTATTTCCCGCGTTTGTCGACTTCCCGAACCCATTTTTGCATTCAGCCACGCATAAATCACGGACTAGTTTCGGTAGACCGAACAAAGCGCATCGTCAGTCAGCTTCATTATACGCTGGTGACGGCGCTCCTCATCGAGCCATGAGTGCGGAAACCAGGACATTAATTGTGTCGCGCGCTGTACCTATTTGTGAATATTTGAAAGTGAGTCTAACTTTGTTTTTATGAAGTTATAAGGTTCGAAGCAGTTTTTATGAGTTCGAAATCTGCTAAGAGCCATTTGCAACCTAACATCTACCTAGGTAGCGGAAACTCAATCGAGAATGGTCTATAAGTCTATATTCTTTAAGATACTTATTGATATTCTCAATGTCCATGGCTACACCTACGTTGTTAACATATACGAGGAATCTGTCTTTTCTACATAGTCGTTTCTACGGCATATTTGCCATTTAACTGAAACCAAAAAAAACACGCCTTTATCTATAAACGAAAAAAACCTAAACCACCTTCAGATTTAAATTCAAAAACCCTTGCTTAAATAAAAGACAGGACTAACTATACTATTAGTGTCTCGGTAGTCAACGACGTAAAACTATGCTTTCTCCGAGAAAATTCATCAGATGCACGCGAAAAATGTTTAATATCAACATGTCTACATCACAACAGAATACTGGCAAGATTTATTGTTTTTATATCATAAACGAACAAAGTAAACAATGGGAAGCAAATAAATGGTACGAATACGAAAAAATTGTCTGTAGTAAATCGTTTGTATTGGTTAATAAAACCGGGCCCAAGGCGGAAAATACATATTGGAATAAGATGAGGGTAATGAAGAATTCTCGATGTAATATGAATTTATTTTCTCATTCCGGGTATCAAACATTCATTGGGCCCGTATTAATAAGGCCAGGCTTCTTAGATGGGAAGACAAGAGTTCAAAATTAAAATGACATGTGGATTTTGTGACACCATTATGTTTTTGATTGTCAATCAGCTTCTTAGGAGACATTAAATGAATGCATAAGAGAAATCTGACAATCGAGGGATCTAAATAACTAGCTGCACCACGCGATTTCACACGCGTAAGTCTCGATCCCGTGGTAATATCGGAATAAAAATCCTATGTCGTAATCAAGGCCTTGGTCTACCCATGAGCTAAATTTCATCCAAATCCGTTAAGCCGTATTAGCGTGAAAGCATTACATACATACAAAAAATCAAATCTTTTCTCCTTTTAATATTAGTCTACATTCAAGTAATGTACCGTACTTTAACTTATATAGTCCCACTTTTTATGACCACTTAAACCCAAATAAAATCCACAATTTTAACTTCAGTGCTATAAAGGACAAAGTTCTTAAAACCGTCACAAATCCAAGTGATTCCTAAATACGTAAGCCATTGTTCGGGCTATGTAGTGGGTTGGGTTGCGCCGTAAATAGAAGTCTGAGCCACGTCGCTAATGACACCGAATGTCCCTCACACCGTCACACCGCGTCACAAACAAAGACGTACTATATGATATCTCAAGTGTTTACTATGTTGTGTGAGTGTTCGGTTTTTTGGGATCTGTTTAGCCTTTCAGAAAGGTAGGGTTTGTTGTTTTCTTTAGGCCAAATACAGAGCTTTGCAGCTTTTGTTTCGCAATTTATTTGGGACCTCAGACACGACACTACACTTACCATTTATTTTGTTTCCATTCTGTTATGGCATGGTTCCCTCTCTCACAGAGAGGAGACCTTTGTCCCAGCAGTGAGAACATTATAGGCTGATTATGACGACAAAGGCGGAAAAAAGTAGTCGCGTACTAAATGTAGAATGTTCAGTGCGGTTAGTGGAAGTGCTCAGGTGGCTGAGTGAATACTCCGAATGTTCGACCACTGTGTCTGACACAATGTGTCTAAAATACAAATAAACTGACAAACGCGTCAAAACTTCGTAAAATTTATAACTGTTACCTACGAGTATTTCTAGACTGCATACAGACTTCCTGTAAATCATCAGTCGATCCCCTCTAAGCGAGGCTACTAACTATCATAAACTAAATTTCCTCCAACATCCGACAGGAAATAACTCCGAAACACCAGTTATCAACACTGTCAACTTTATCACTTTATTAAGTCTAGTATCAAAGTTTCTAACTGAATAGGAACTTAATGCACAACAATTACAAAGTTCTGAGCCTCACCACGTCAATAAACATAACCATAAACTTACAGGAGGACGCACTTGTAAAGTGTGCCTATGTAGAACAAGATAATTATAATTTTCCCACTGCTGGGACACAGACCTCCTCTCTGTGAGAGAGAGTGAGCTGTCATCCACCACGCGGGCCCAGTGCGGGTTGGTAGAACAAGGTAATGTACTCGGTTGTAATGTAAATTGCCCCAAATTGCTGATTTCGGGTCAATCGATTCAATCGAAACTAATGGTGCTTTCCCACCAATCGAGTAATACACAGCCAACTTTTATATTGGCGTGTAAACGACGCGACGGAATGAGAACACGATGAATAAATGAATTCGATTTAAAAGCTGTTAGTTTCAGTTCGGGGATTAATTAAAATCTGTAGTTTAACAAATCTTCAAATATCCTATTTTATACCACAGTAAGTACCCGCGGAATTCAATATTTATAGTAACACTAGTGTGTGATAATTGATTGAATTGTGATAATTGATTAGCTTAGAGTTAATCGAATTGCCATCGAGATTATCAAATTATTGTAACTGATAGTCTATGTGTAAGTACAACATATTATCGACGTTCGCATGACTAAGAGTTCTATCTCATTTTTGACATTTTTTAGCTGATTTGAGTTAGGACAACTACACTTTTCTATTCGTGATTCTTTAAATTTTTCAATAACCGTCGTATCTCTGTTATTGGATCTCTATAATAATTATTTAGTCATGCGAGCGACGATATCTTACCATAAGTTCAGCCATGTGCTCTATTACATAAGTAACTATTTAAAGTTCTCGAAAATTGCCACAGGCGAGAGACAAAGACTAAAAAGTCTTGACACTACGAACTTGGGAGCTTCCATTCTTAACACTGCACAGTTCGGGCCATTCCGCGAGTGTATCCGAGCGTGAATGTTAGCAAGATTTAAGAGCAATATATATCACTACTGAAAGTCTGCAACTCACTTCTAACTTTAGAATTACTTCAACCGCTGGCATAAATATTTAAGTATCTTTGACATTTCATACATCAAGATTAAGATGGCTGCCTGTAAGTTTAACACATTAGACGCCGACGTATGTAATATTAAAGTTACGTTTAATTTATGTATTCTGGCTTCTGATGTGAAATATTGCTTGCGTGCAAATTAGGTTTACGCAATGGTGTCATATTAACTGACTACACTCGTTCTTATTCAATGCTGATCGGGTATGAAGGTCCTCTCACCGGGAGGAGGCCTGTGTCCCAGCAGTGGGAACATTAAAGGCTGATTATGATTATGATGATAAGATAATCCTTCGTCGGGACCCTTTACCTAAGTAATTAGGTATACCTTACCTAGGTACTGTAATGTGTTGGGATATGTGTGAAATTATGTGTGGGGGCATTAAAATAATATAAACTTATATTTATTGAATTTATTGATTTCTGACAAATGCGTGCACTGACTGGACAGGTCCTCTCAATCTATGTGGTTCCTTCCTCAAAAGACCATCTCAGACATCGATTTACATGGTCTTCATATAACCTGACCAAGATTATGTCTGGACTTTGACCTCTAAGTTTGTTTCGACCTTTCTTCTCAGAGTAGTCAGATAAGAAACGCCGACCTAATCTAGTTTAAAAAAAAATATGATCGACGTGTAAAAGTGTTTGTGCAAACCTACTTACAAAATAAAATCATTTATCATTTATTCCATGCGAACGTGTTTATATGAACGCATCTCTACTACTAGTTCACCAAATAAAAACCCAATACAAATTATTTGAAAACGCATTTTTAATTAGCTGTTCGAATGCAACTAGAGTTATTTTTCTGCCAGCCTGCACCATATAAAGTCGACGTCTGCAGATAACCTTTACAGTACACTTTACCTAGATACACCTTACCTAGGTACACGTACACCTTACCAAGGTACACCTTCCCTAGGTACACCTTGCCTAGGTACACCTTGACTAGGTACACCTTGCCTAGGTACACCTTGCCTAGGTACACCTTACCTTTAGCTATGCAAAGGAATGCAAATTATAAATAATTCTCAGGTGCTAGTGCCAATTCTAAACCACTATACTATTGTACATATTAATGCCAACGGAGTTTCACCCAAAAAACTGATTTGCATAATCCCATGCTAAAGAGGTTATAAAATATAAAAATGTATATTTTATTATTAATTCAAACTTTTCAAAAAAACTTAAACCATACGCGATACATTACTTCCATAAAAAAAATCTACTTAACCAACAGTCATCTATCATTCTCAATCAGCCTAGCCACATGCCACATACGAATCGGTTACTACCTACTGCTTCAATGAAATGGACTCTGCATTCATACTTATAAACCGAAAATGTTCAGAATTTAATAGAATACTCTTTATTATGTACACCATACAAATTACGAACATGAATGTACAAAATTTCCAAAGCCCCAGTAAGCGGTCTTATCGCTAAAAGGAATCTTTTAAAGGCTACCTTTAAGGGAGAAGGAGGGACAAAACTGTTGTACAGTTGAATTGATATCTCGAATTTCGATAAATAGTCGGCATAAAATCCAACTTAAATATTTTTATAAGAGATTCAAATATTTACATAATTAAAAAAGCTAACAGTCTTTAAATAATAATATGTACAAGTATATAAAAAGGGGAGGGGAAATAATAATAATAAAATATACAATAAGTAATTTAGATATTTAATCACATACGGTGTCAGGCAGTGCCGGTAATCGGATCTCCACAATGTCGGATACAGTACTATACATTCATATAATTCAATCAGGACGGCTGATACTGACAGACGAATTTCATTTATCAACATGGCAGGGCTCTGGGAAGCCCTAACGTATTCTGATAAACGGATATTATCTGTCTAGACTTTTATTAGGTTCGTTTTCACAGGCTTGCTATATTCCCGTAAAATAAAACAGACAAAATGTGTTTACTTCATTGATCATCAGCATCCTCATCATCCACAGCCCGGCTTCACCCACTGCCAGGCTTCACTCACTGCTGACTGAGAATAGGCGTCTCTTTTCATATGCCAATCCTCGTGCCCCTGAGCCAGCCTGATCCAAGTTCTACCCGCAATGATATCAATGTTGTTCGTCTCAAATTATTAATGAATAAACGCCAGTAAGCTAGCTAACTTCCGCAGAAGGAATCTGTGATTATGTTTGATCGGGACCCGAGTCAATACTAAAAGTCAATTCTCCGGCTCACATACTAATGTGCGGTAAAATACTTTGAGAATGTTTACCGTGAAGGTAGAACATTTAAGACGATGCTATTATACATTTAGGGACATTATCCGAATACTTTGGTGAGCTCCTGGCGCCGCGTCGCCGCGCCGTGCAAAAGACCTTCATGTAAGAGCATTCGCTTAATGTGCTGAAGTCCACTGTCAGAGAAATATACTGGAACCATTAATTTAAGAAAAATACTGGCATGTAAGAAATATATTGATACTCATTACTAGCATAACAATACACAAATGTACAATAAATTAGTAAAACAACATGCTCCACGATTAAAATTGTAAACGTTACGAACAGGCTACAGCATATTTAATTTCAGCATGATTAATTGTGTTAAATTGTACGCAAAAATAAACGTTGCAGTATTCATAGATTCCTACACTAGTATGTGCATTGTACAAAAGCATTTATACAGAAAGTCCATTTGCATATTATGAAAATGACGCGGTGGTAACTGACTCCACCGAGCCGCTATTATGACAGCTCGAACTAATAAAATTATGTGACCTCGTTTGTTACTTAGCCTGGCCTGCGAGGCTTTACGTGAGAAATTACAGAAAGCTCCTGAAGGCATTTATTTCTGCTTCAGTCTTCAATAAATCTTTCTAAAAATCGGTCAAGTAAGATTTAATCTAAGAGCGGCGTCCAGGGTTCCACGTTGCGGCTTAAAATATCTCTTGCTATGATCCTGCGTGAGTGTATTAGCATATAGCCAGAGACGTATTGCGGTCACCTCTATTTATACAGCCTGATTTTCAGCCTTATTAGTATTTGGTAACACTCGTCTAATGTAATATCGATTAAAATAATAAGTAAGAAATTAAGTTATTGTTGATTACATTAGGTACACACTGCTAATTGAGTAAAATTAAGATAAATTGGACGGGGATCGGAGCTCAGAGCACAAACATTGTTCATACAAAATAAAACTAGATTATTAATCGATAAAGGCGAGCTAAGGTGTATTATCGTTATCGTGGTAGAATCAGCCTCAAAAAGATGTATACCTACAACGACAGAAATTCATTGAAATGTCTACAATCTTTATTCTATAACATTGTATCTATGTGTAACCACAAAATACACATACACTGGGTATTTAATTGTAGCTATACATTCATACAGTATTATGGAACACAAATTGTATACAATCGAATGAATTCTTGTCAATGGAAGCAACTTTTTGAAGTTGACTGATCTGTAGCGGTTTAAAAAGTAGTTACGATTTTTATTCAGGCCTACAGCTCTTCTTATACGATAAACGAATATTCACGAGTAATTTTGTATACCAGTCTACATTGAATTTGGCGACACCGAATGAATTAGGCGAATAAATTAACACCACTCCATCACACCATCTTACGTTGACACTTTCCCTTACACAGCTTTATGGTAATAAATCCACTCCCAGACTTTGAAAAATGCGTTTAAATAATTAGAGATTTTGTGTCACGATATTTGAAAATGGGGGTTCAATTTCTTTTTTATTTTATTTTTTTAAGTAGGTTTTTATATTCCCTTTCAGCACATATATTATTTTAGATTACCTAACAATTTGTTTTTTGAACTAACTACTGAATCTTTTGAGCAGAACTCTGCCTATACACTTACATCGTTCGCTTATTCAGTAAGTATCTAAAGACCCCACTTGTAGCAGTTCTGTATTGTAAGTCAACTGTCGCGTCCATTTCAAGAGTAATCCAGCTTTTAGGGAGGGTCGTCGTTCCTCGCACCTGCTCTCCGGAGCTCACTCACAATTGTTACTCCACCTGGCGCAAATTCCTACAATATGGGCACGAATAATATGAAAGAAAGAGTTTTATGTGCTTTTATGGCCCGTATATGAATACTTATATAAAATATAAATCCCATGTACGCAAATGATACTATTTTAATTTAATAACTATTTATTCTTTTCTTAACAAAAAGCGCCTTCATCCTAAACTAAGTTTGCTGTGCCCGACAGGGTTCATAATTGATCCGATGTTTTAACATACCAACTATCATGTACAGATTATGGAATTCAATAAAGTATTGCGTAAATATTTATAGATACCTACTATGAATTGCTATATAAGTCGCACAGTGTTAAATGCTGAAGCATCAAGGGAGTGAGTCAAAATTCAATCAAACCAATTATTACAGGCAATTTTGAATTGACAAGAGATCGGTCAGTCAGAAAGATGAATCTAGTTGCCCATTCTAAAGCGTAGACTCTATGAAGAACTAGCAGGGGGTCGAGGAGGGGGGTGGAGGGGGGACTCAGGGGATCAGACCGGAATAAATAATGGAGAAGAACGGGTGAGAAACTCCATGGACACATTTTTAAATAAAAATATTGTTACAAAAGATTGGTTACATCATTCATGTTGTAAAGAATAAGTTAACTTTAGATATTTGTAACGATCTATAAACAAATAAAGGCCCGACTAACGAAACAATCCTCCCGATTCGCGGTCTACCGTACAATACTCGTAATTCGTAGTCACAAAACCGCTTGGTGGAGTAAACAAGCAAAAAGTAGAATGCAATTTAAAATTTTCACTCGAAGGTAAAAAATTTTGCTCTCTCGAATTTCTGCTAGGTGGTGTTCTCGTTCCGGAACGTACCCGGCTCGTTTGTATAATTGTGTTTGTGTACGTAGCTGCTGTCACCGGGCCGCCATCTATATGACCGGCCCAACCGGCCCGACACTGACACGGACAAATTGACATGTCCTGTCCCTTCCCATGCCTTATTCCAAATTGTATAGACGTTTGTTCACATCGCGTTAAACATGTTACACTTTTGTTACTTTTTATATTGTGCTGGCTTTTGATGTTTTGAAAGGTTAGGTCTCTCTGAGGTATCAAAGGAACAGACGATTGAATTTTATTTCTAATATCCGAACATATTTTTCTATCATAAACCACTTTCGATACAAACCAAGGGGAAAAACAGTTCCGTACAAAGCACGTTGATAGTCGTTTATTCATATATTTCCTTTAATTAATCAGTTTCGCTATATATATCGTTTGAAAATAAAAACCCTAGGTAGAATAAATATAATTTCTAGACATCTCTACGATTTAATCAATGTATTGTTTGCTGGGGAGTGAGGACTATGTACTCACAGATGCGACTATTAGAGCAGACTGAAGGAATTTAATTAGATTACACAGTGATTACATTAACTTTAAGATAATCAGAATTAATTGCAATATTATCTGACTGGAATTAGAATGCGGTGGAAGGAGGAAAATGTTGAGATTGTGTGAAAAATATATGTAGAAAGGGGTGACTACCGAGATGACGACTAACAGAGCAGCACCTCCACCAATGTTGAAGTCGGCTTCTAGTCAAACAGGCTGCAGCTAAATACCAGTATTTATTTTACTAGAGAAGCACCTACTCGTATGGCAGAATATAAGACGTGTTGCGGCGCGCCGACCAAATAAATTGGACTAAGGACTAGAGAATGATGATTATTTAATTAGAATTCTTGTCATTGTTTCAAAGTTCTGATTTCATACTAAAGTATCTACATGTAGGCACTTATAAGTAAAATATATTCGAACACGATGCGAATAATTTACGTATGTTCTCTTTATCTGTTTTATTACCTATATTATGCTTTATCGAAACGACAACAGTATAAAAGGCAATCGCTTTGTTGAAGATGTTATGATACCTACTTCAGGATCCGTTTTTGATTATGTTTTTCGACAAATCGTGACTCGTAGCAAATCGCCCTTGTAACAATACCGTCCACAACGGAGATAAGACCGGACAGCCGGACCGTCGGACAGACGGACGGGTGATCGCGCCTTATTTTGCATAATAAATCAATCTCAGCATCCACGACGTCGCCAGACGATGGCCTTTCATATCCTAATTTCTAATATGTGTTTACTTTTGTGTTTTTGATGTGGCACGATGTCGTTCAACCAAATTGAGATGTTCCACCTTCCATTCTATCAACGGTGATATTGTGGCGATCAAGAGTCATATAAAAACTAGCGACAAATACAAGAATCAACATTCCGCCTATCTGTGCGATAGGTCAAGACACTGAATGGTCAGTCGTCTTAAATGATGCCATCGTCTGGCTTATATGATCATCTTTATGTTAGGAACTTATGACGGCCTATGGAATTAAGTCCGCCTCTGTACATTTATGTGCTTGAATTATTAAATAAATAAATAATAAATAAACTTATCAGTGGAAACTTGTAAATGGCCTTCAAATGCATATTGTTTAAGAGCACTGTTTAAATTAGCTTTAATTTCCCCGAAAAGAATAAAACAAAATAAACTTGTCTGTGAACACTGTAACTTGGAGCTTCAGTGGTTTTTATCAGTAACGTGGAAACTACGATAAGTACCAACCTACACTTCTTCTGGTGACTCCACCAGATATTGGTAATCCATTGCTCCAAATGTTCGAAAAAAATTGTCTGCCGTTGTTGCTATTGTTAGTGTGTTACGTAATCACTACCTAATCACCCAGCTGGATTTAAAAAATGTATCCTTAGTATGTGCCCCTAAAAGGAGGAACCTAATTTTTTTTTGTATCGTTCTGTGGGTATACCAATAAACTTATTTTAGAGGTATTACAAATATAAAAACAAAAGCGTATCCACGGATCTAATAAAAATGTGAATTTGATAAAGGCTCCAATAAAATAGTGTAATAAAGTACAATTTATTTTTAGTACCGCCAACGTTTATGAAAATCGAGCGGGTTTGCTAAACCTACGCTTTGTTATTTCGTATCAGAAAAGAAAACTTATTGTTAAGTAGGTACTTGGTTCAAAATAGATTTGAGCCCACTCTACCACCTTACAATGGGTACAGTCAACCGCATATAAGTGTGAACACTTGCACTACGAAGACAGCTAAAAATGACAAAATGTTATAAAAAACGTGGGTAAATTAGAGGTATGTTTGACAGATTGACACACGGGATTTGACCCTAAGATCTTCAAGGTTGCAAGTGTCTCACGCTCACCATTGCGTACCTAATCAATAAGCCGTCGTCAGCCCTCCTGTTACACAAGGGCTAAGGAAGGAACACGAATGGGTTTTAGTCAGTAAGAGTCTGACACTCCCTTCTGCTCCACCCAGAACGGGAGGGGTCATTTGATAATTTCCCATCCATAAAAAAAGCCCTCTTGTTACACAACTACATACAAATAAATAAATTGAAGGGTCTTTTGGTAATGTCAAATTATAAAAGCTTTAGTATCTTTTTACTAAATTCATATAATAATAATAAATAAATAAATAATTTATTTTGGACCAAACACTTGTACATAAATTGTAAACCTGCCAAACTGCGTGACAGTTTGTCGGCAGGATTAGCGCTCGTCTTAAATATTTGGTAGTTAACAACAATCTTATCATACATCTAAGTAGGTAACATCAAATACTTTAAAAGGACGGTGAGAAGATTTAACAGCAACGCACGCAACTAATTATTGTCGCAAGTTACGACAATTTTATTAAGCAGTTCAGCTTTTAATTTAATCTTTAGTATTCGCTTACTAATTCCACTATTATCGTTTCTTAGCCAGTCAATATTATTGAAAAGTGCAGGGGTCAAATACTTATTGGTTCTTTTGCCATAGTAATTTTTTACTGGTGCTCGAACGAATTTACGTTCTCTAACGCTTCTAGTATTGTACGTGTTTTGCACATACACTTTAAATTGATTATCATAGAACTGCTCTAGAACCACCAAGTACTCCACCTTCTCATGCACGGGAAGCACCTTACATACACCAAAGAGTCTCTCATAATTTTCTTTACACTCAAGCTTTAGTTTTGGGTTAACAATGTATTTCATAAATCGAATTTGCAGTGATTTTATACTGTTCAGGTAGGTTTTGAATGTACGGCCATAAGTATTTAACCCATAGCTCAGCAGAGACTCGGCAAGAGCGAAATAAATCACACGCAACGTTTTCCTACTCAACGGTGCCTTCAGGATATAGAACTTACTTAACACTGACCTAAGCCTTGTACACACTGTGTCAACCTGTGTCTTCCAGTTCATGTTTCGGTCCACCCATAGACCTAGATATTTAAACTTACTGACATATTCCAGCTGTTGACAGACACAGTTGACATTTCTCACGTGCATGCAATCGTACGTGTGGCCCACGATACCTATATCCTTACTTTCGACTTTTTTTGCCACCAGGTTGTGTGGCGAGTGCACATGCATCACTTTCGTCTTACTTAAATTTAGTATGATACCGTTATCGTGCGCCCACCGGGTAATATTGTCAAAGTCGGATTGCACCACAGCTCTGACCTCCTGTATATTCTTAGAGGAGTATATAAGGCACATGTCATCTGCATACATATAAACTCGACACTTCCCAACTACATTACTGACGCTATTGACATGCATGACATATCCAACCGGTCCATACACGGAACCAGTCGGAACACCCAGGTTTACCGTAGCTTCTTTACCAACCACACCAGAAATGCAGGTCTGTAGGGTTCTGCCACTCAAGTAGTTCCGGAACCACCTGTTCGTGGGCCCCCTGATCCCACACTCATCCATGGCCTGCAACAACACCTCGTGGTCCAAGGTGTCAAACGCCTTTTTATAATCAATGAACAGCACCAGGACCTGATGACCCTGGTCTAAACTACTGTTCATGTCTTCCGAAAACTGTGAGAGAGCTGATGTCGTGCTACGACCGCTCCTAAAACCGTGTTGTGCATCTGCTAGTATACGATTCTGCTCTAAGAATTCGCCAACCTGACCGACCACTATTTTCTCCACAATTTTATTAATGACAGATAAAACAGCTATAGGCCTATAGTTAGCGTAGTCTGAGTGCGCTTTTTTTAATTTAATATTACAGTTATGTTTAATACTAATTACTTCTTCAGTAAATGTAAAAACATAATCGCATAAAATATGAAAGTACATAATCGCTCATTTAGAGAAACATCGACGTAAATGTATTTTTTCCCAAAAATGAGTTATATAAAGCACTTAGAAAGTGTAGGTATAGTTACGTTAGGACGAAACAAAGACGTAAAAAAAAGAAAAGTAGCAGTTACGTCGATGTTTCTCGAAAAGAGCGATATAAACGGAACTTAACATAAAAAAAAAATAAGATT
Source organism: Gortyna flavago (assembly GCA_963669345.1). NCBI lineage: Eukaryota > Metazoa > Arthropoda > Insecta > Lepidoptera > Noctuidae > Gortyna > Gortyna flavago. The sequence goes on along the minus strand of OY770128.1, from coordinate 5,829,534 downwards.
TTGTCTGTCTGTTTGTTCCGGCTAATCTCCAAAACGGCTGGACCGATTTTGATGAGACTTTCACTGGCAGAGGAGTGACATGGAACTTTTATTTTATAAAATAATTAGTAAAGAGCCTTAATAAGGTTTTCCGATATCCACTCGAACGAAGTCGCGGGCACAGCTAGTGTCTAAGTTAAAATGTTTTAGGGACAAGTAGCTAAAGGTCAATAAACAACTAATAATGAAATATATATTTCTCCAAAACTTAACCAAATACATATTTGGGGCAAACAACGAACGAACGAAACTCCTTGACAACAGGATGACGTCATCATCCGGTCTATTTTTAAACACTCCACTAAACTACTGATAAGAGTTATAAATAAATTATATTATTAACACTCGTGTGACTAACATATGGAATACTTTAGGCCTTTTATTATATTTTGACAACCATTAGAGGGCGCTGTTAATGTGCTTACGTCACCAAGATATAAAGGTACCTACCAAACAAAAGAAAAAATATCAAAAAAAACAACACTGTTGTGTAAAATTATTTAAGTTTATTATTATTAAATCCGATAAAGAATGTTCTCATAACTAATATAGTTCTACTAATTTTATAAAAACATTTTGCATTTAGTAACGTTTATTTTTCATAGCTGCACTTCCAGGATCTGCATTTTCCCTTGCACTTCTCTCGTGTGATGCTCACCTCAGTTTCATAAACCCATATTTCCCCCTCGCTAATGTTTTACACTCTTCGTAAAAAGGTATTGTGTACTTAAAACAATTTGCAATTCAATGAGACATGCAGTTGCCACTTTATTCTTCTTAAAAACATTTTTGTACTTGTTATAATGTATAAATAGACAAACACTCAAACATATTTACATATTTGTCGCGTTCTGTCTTTTCCGAAGATTGTAAAAAACTATTAAAAAAAATTGGGCTCGTCCGGGATTTGAACCCGGGACCTCTCGCACCCTAAGCGAAAATCATACCCCTAGACCAACGAGCCGCTTGTAAGAAGTGTCGAAATTTCTTATCTTATTAGAATGTATGACCGTGAACGTGGAGCGAAAGGTGTTTGACACTCTTGACCTGGGATCTAAGGTCACGATAAAAATTTGTCACATCCGTCTACCAAAATATATTTGTTGGAGAAGAAACGAAAAAACGATATAAATACACCCATTTGCAAAAATAACGTACTGATTATTACGTATCTTTGAATTACAATAATTACAACATAGAACATTAAATCTAAGTTAAACTAAGCAATGTCGAAACATTGAATCAGTACCGTCTTTAATTTTAATTATAAGTGCTGCGAAGTAGCGACAACCGTCGCGCGTCGGCGTCGGTTTTAAATTACCAGTAGACAGCAAATGTCTACCTACTCTCTCAAAACATTGGCGTGTTGGTATTTTGCATGCATAAAAATATCCAATGGATATTAATAAAACAAATAAAATAATAGTTCAGTAACAAAAAACGGTAAATCAAAAGTATAAAAAATTTGGGCTCGTCCGGGATTTGAACCCGGGACCTCTCGCACCCAAAGCGAGAATCATACCCCTAGACCAACGAGCCACCTGTATGTAAGGTATCAAATATCAATTTGCAATCGAAGTGTTACACCGATACAAAATAATTATTATCGCTGGTTTATGTGATGTCATCGCCCAGAACTAATAAAAATCTCATAAACTGTAACGGTAGCTAGTTGTAGTGAAGCGACTTATAGTAGAACAAATCATTATACATATTAGGTAGTACCTACCACTCTTCGCAATATTATCTAATTGTAAAGAGGTAACGTTTTTGAGTTTCGATGGAAGAGGTAATCTCTGGAAGTAGTCCGATTTCTATCGAAATTGTTTCACTCGTAGAAAACAACACTATTGCCGAGTGCCGTGATCGGGGTCAAGAGCGGGCCCCTTTAGCAAAAAAATAAAAATATATGTTTTAGATATAGGTACTTAGTATATTTGAATTAAGAATTTGAGATAATTTATAAGGTTATTGAACAATAACTTGAAAGTCGTGCTAAGCAAAGTTCAAATTCCATCGCAACCAAAAACTTATGACATTTAGATACTTAAATGGTCACTCACAAATCAACTTCGAATAGGATGTTTCTAAAGTAGATACCTAACTGATTAACTGGCGATAGAATGTAAATTACCTGAGATTATGAACACTGCCATAGTTGGCTATAGCTATAACGCAGCCGAAGTCGCGGGCAGAAACTAGTGTGTGTAAAAACGTGTTGTTATGGCAAATTATTTATCGTCACTCTTCTATTGGTTAACACTATTTTTTTGTCAATACGTCAGCATTAATTATATAACACTCCAACTTATTAATGCCAGGTTATTGACCTTTCGATTTGGAATCATGAATAACATGTTGACGAAATATTGAACTCAGCGTTACCACATGGTAACGCTGAGTTCATTAATATTTCGTCAACATACCTACCAAATACATACCTATGCTAGCATCTACATATATACGTGTATGAAGATACTAGGTACATAGGTATGGTAGGTGCCTCTAACGCTGTTTATTAAGTTAGGTAAAGATTTAATTAAATCTGACATGATAAAAAACATGAGTACCTACCTACCTTTATATTTACAATTTAATTACTTAATACATATTCTGAGAGACATAATTGATGTCTCAAAATAGAAATAGAAATCCATACTACATAATATCCATATTCTATTATTAATTAATATTGTAAATTCAAAAGTAACTCTAATCTGTCTGTATGTTACCTTATCACGCCTAAACCGCTGAATGTATTCGATAAATATTTGGCAAGATGGCATCCTGGGGCCATTGCTACTTTTTGTTTAAAAATAATCCTAAAAGGGGTTGCTATAGGGGATGAAGTAATTAATTTATGCGGGAAACTTAGCATTTCTTATTTTATATTCGCAACTTAAATTCATTTGTTCGTGTACTAAAATTTTAATTTGTACACTTACTAGATAAGTAGGTGATAAATAACAGTGTATTAAAAAATAAACTAGATAACTTAAGATTATGAGAAATATGACTCTTGAGATTTTTAAAACAATCAAATGTTCTTTCTGTGACGTGCGAACGAAAAACGTGTAACGTGACCTATATGAAGAGGCGTCTGTCCTACTTAGATTAGAGGCAAATAAATAACCAAGATCCTTTCCACCAAAGATAGATGTTGGAACAGCTTATCTGAAATAACCTGCAGCAATTTCATCTCCAGCATTACCTAATATTCATACTCGTAAAAAACAAACAACTTTTTATGACTTCCCAAGATTTACTACCTTTCTGTTTACACCGATGATAACTTAGTACATGAATCTATGTACTTAGGAACTTATGTACTCCGAAGTCGTATCTTCTCAAAGTATTTTTTCCCTAAAAGGAGTTAAGGGGGAAGCGCCGAAGTAGATTGCAAAATTACATTTTACTTACGTTTTTTTAAATTGCAGGTCGGCAATATTTCATTAAATTATAGTCATTCAATAGGGTTATATAAATTCAGGGGGCTGTATTGATGAATTTAATTATTAAAATTCTGTAAATACATACTTGTTACGGTCTTTTCTTGGGTTTTTCCAATTATGAAGTCAGTGATATTTCATGAAATAGTCATTCTATAGGGATATATGAACTTAGGAGGTTGTATTGATGATTTTAATAATTCAATACAAGTAAATACATACTTGATACGGACGCGAATCATATTTTGTTCAACATACAACTTGACACTGACCTGCAAATTGCAAAACACGTAAGAAAATTTAAATCTCGCATGAAACTCTCGCGCTTCCCCCTTAAGCACGTAACGGGCTAGAGCTTTCTCCGTGATGGCCCACTTTCACTCAAAATGTATTCAGGGAGAGTTTAGACAGGCTTAACCTTGAATAAAGGTAATTAGAGGTATAATGGTCTGGTTTACAAGAGAATCATTAGTTGGATTTAGCGGATTTAATTTCAAGGTCGCGTCTGTGAGGTGTGTGTCTGGGTCTAAGCTCTTTGTGAATGTTATTTAATAACAAGATAAATGGTTGAATACTTAAACGGCTGTTTTGCGTAACCACTATCCAAGAGTAGAGACTGTTTAATAGCCCGTCCCTGAGAGATTAACAATACATTTATGACGTTTACACGTCTCTTAACATTAAGCAACGTTTTTAAATAAATCCCCACAGTCGGTAGGTCCTGAATGAGTAAAAAAACTTTGGAGACATAGGTGGAAGGTGTTCTACCTGTCTTCTCTGACGCGTATTAGAGGTGAAGTTGTGGTGGAAGAGCGGAAGTGAAACTCCAACTTGCAGTTAATAATATTGTAATTGCCACACGTGTTATAGATACACTACAAACAAAATAATCTAATCTACTTAGTCCGTGTCCCGTGACGGTTGGCAAGCAAGAAGTGTCGCTCCATAAGGAACGCTATGGTTAGCGCCCCGGATCGTAGATTCCTGTTGTCACTTAACAGGGGTGCGTTCCTGACTAACTTATAAATACTTATCTAAAACAATACAGGCGACGACACGTATTCTAAGGTGCGTTCACAAATGCACAATACGTGTCGCCACACAACTTTAGATGTGTACTGTAAAGTCAAAACAGAAGACAAGTCGACTTTGGACGTGATTCAAAGAATTAGAAGGCAGAAACCTATTCTGCAAAATAAATCCCAAATAAAAAGCAACAACAATAAACTTATGTGAAGCACCCAGGGCTCCAGATAAGGTGACCTCTCAGCAAAGTTATATAGCATGGACTATTTTAAACCAACGTATCATTTTATCTAGCGCTTGAGTGGAATACGAAATTTTGGCGCAACTCCTTTCTATACGTCAGACGACAGGCCCATAAAACTAGAGAGGGGTCCTATCACTTTATCACTCCATATTTATGTGATGTAGCTACATGGCAACACGCGCAAAGAATCTGCGATTAGGGTTCGGAGTATCAACATTTGTATACTTGTCAATCTGTCTACAAATTTGTCACGCGTATATGCTAAATTGTGTGATACAAATCTGTGTTTTTGTCACAACGTAAAAAGGTAAAGTAAAGTGCCCTCCAAAAATGACTTTACATTTTTCACTTCAGCTGTGTTTATTTGTTTTATTTTGTTTATTTAAGGAAAAACAAACAGTAGCACAATAAGATACAGTCATAATATCGTAAATATTACATATTAAACAATTATGCTACAATTATTTGAAAACTAGTTAGTAACACTAATAATTTAAATACCTATAAAATAGTCACTTACCTAGGATTTTTAAATTTACAAAAGAAAAAAAGATAAAAGAAAAAAAGAGAGAGAGAGGAAGAAAAAGTAAAGGTGTTTCCATACTTATAATAAAAAAATAATTAGGTAGGTACTCCGAGATTACTTTTATTGAATAAAAACGTTACCTTCAGCAGTTCAAAAATTTGGATTACTAGAATTTTATGACTTAATGTAGTGTGTCAGAGCTGAAGTGGAAAAATGTCAACTAATTATTAGAGGCCACTGTACCTTTATGTATAATTGTACTAATCACAAACGATACACGTGGAGGAAACAAAACTGTTATTGATCAAGAGTGCTAAATGCGGTAAAATGTAGGCGAAAATTTCTAACAAAACCTTGGCCCCGTGTACCTACTTAATAGAAGAAAACTTTTCAGTACCATACTTGATTGTATCGTATTCGCAGTCTCGCGTGTTTTGAGAATAGCATCGTTTATCGAACGTTTCGGGCATGTCTGAGATAGCTCAGTGCATGCAGGGGCCCGGTGCATAGCATACACGGCTGGAAGAGCCCGCACTGAAATATATCGATGTTCAATTTATTCATGCTGTCTGCCACCAAGCAAATCCTGCCGGAGATCGAACTTGATTGCCAAGCGCCTACGAACGTATTTTGAATATAGATGCATGTATTTATAAAGTGTATTGCAAATATATTACATTATTTTATTGGAAATACCTGCTATAAGGACGGCGTTGGCTTTTCCTTTTATTTTTTCCGTCATACGAAAATCAGTCAGAAAATCAGTTCCACAACATTCATTGCGTTATTTACGTAGTTAGGTGAGCAGACAAATTTTTCGAACATATGAAGCAATGTATTAGCAATATCCTTCAAAATGATTCTAATTGTGATTGAAGTGCATTACACAATTAGGGTACTGATCTTTAAACAGTTCAAAGTCCAGTCAAATTCAAAGTATTTATTTCAAATAGGCACAAAAAGGCACTTTGGAGCGTAAAAAATTATAATAAAATAGAATTGATACTAGTCACCCCTTCCAAAAGGTAGTTTTCGTATGGAGAAGAATGGGCAAGAAACTCCACCGTAGATAAGGAAACAGATTATAAACTTATCATTACCGATAAGATACATTATACTATAGAATATAGACATCTTATAGAATAATCTTATCTACCTAATTGAAAACGTATTGAGTCGTGTCGTAGTTTTAAAACATTATCAAAATTTTGCTCTGAAAATCTTCTTTAAATATTTCAAATACCAAGTTTCGTCTTCTACCTAACCTTTGTAGAAGATAATTATAAAATTCCTCAAACTTATTCAACGTTATATACTATAATTGGCCATTAAAACATAGTTGGTAACTAGCTCAACAACGTCTTAAACAAAAGGGGTTATCTTGTTTCTGAACAACTATTCCAAGCAACTATTCTTCAACAATTATGTAGAGAAGGCAGCTATAGTATTTCGCGAAGAATGTGAAATATATTTAGTGATACAGGATCCTCCAAACTTTGGGAGCCACTTATAGTTGAGAACTTGCATCTTAGAAGCACTGAACATCTCCAGAAGGGTATAAACGTAATATGGCGAACTATTTACGAAGAAGTTCTTATTAACAAAACTGTTCAGTGTTTCTGTTTTACAATTTTACGTGGTTAATAAAAACGGAATTAACAGATTTCTTAGAATATTTACATAATTATGAAACGTGAATGATATCCTCTCTCTAATTGATCAATACAGGGAGGCAAACATCGACGCAAATACTGTAGATAACCATAAATTCAGCCCATGATTCTAGACCTACAGCGAAGAAATGTTTCGTCGTATTAAAAAAATAAAATCTACTGTTTCAAAGTAAAGTGCAATACTTACGCTGTCAAAACTAATTTTGGTGAATTTGAGACCCTGACAATTACTAAACCTTTAGGCTTTGTGGAGTGCAGATTTGTAGACCATTTTCTATTTTGTTATGTACCTAGTACTTGTTGACAGTCCAACACTTTACTCCCACTGTAATTCGAAAACATTGTCAAAGCCATAATCATTTTTAAAAGAGTAACCGTGTTGTTTTTGCCAGCTCTTCTCCATAGGAAACGAAAAATTAGAACCGTGCACCGCTTCTAACGTTTCATAAGTGCCCATGTTATGGAAGTGCCCGATTTAGTACGTGAATTTTTTATTTTATATCTAACCACTATGAGATAGTCGATTCCACAATATTTCTTCCTTAAAATATTCCGAATTATATACATATTCAATATTGGTAAGTGGAACTGAATTTAAAATTCAAACAGGATGAATCGAAAAGTCGATGTTAGAGTAAACATTTCACGTGCAGGTTGTTTTCGCACATTCTCCATATTGAATGTCCAATTTTAAACTAGTGACTAACCCGGAAACAAAATAGAACTACATTTTGCAGCGTGAAAAACGTTTTCATCAAAATAATAGTAGGTACCAACTTATACGGGGTCAAATCTAATTAGCTAGCGAAACTCCGCAAACGTGATCATGGTAACGATATCTATCTATACATGATAACACAAAAAATATTAAACTAAGATGTTTTTGTAGGGTCATTGACCGCAGTTAGTGTTGTGACTTGAAATATTAGTTTTAATATTTTTTTTTGTAAACTTCACAGACGTGATGGATTATCGATATCTACATACTATAAAATAAAATATAAAAACTTTTTTAAAGTTTTATTTTTCAGTTTTTAGTTGTACCTACTTAACTACCCCACACAATTATAACATCATCATCATCAGCAGCCTATATCAGTCCACTGCTGGACATAGGCCTCTCCCATTGCACGCCATTCAACTCGATTTTCGGCAACTCTCATCCAGCTGCTACCAGCCATCCTGCGAAGATCGTCGCTCCACCTAGCCTGAGGGCGTCCCACCTTACGTTTACCGATTCGCGGTCTCCACTCAAGAACACGTCTACTCCAACGGTCATCGGTTCTACGGCTAATATGGCCGGCCCATTGCCACAATTATAACACTACTTGCTATACGAATATCAGTGACAGGAAGCTATTGAACACATCTGCCTACCCCTTTAAAGGCTACAGGCGTAAAATTATGCTGTGTGATTGCGTAAACAATGCATACATATGCGATAGCAGCAATCGCGAATGATTTGCGGCATTTATTGAAGAGTTCTGTTCCGTGCGGCTGTTATTACTTAGCCACAAGCCCCTCCAGTGAAGTTAACTAAGACTTTGATGATTAACTAAAACGACATGCGTATCACTTTCCTGTACTATAATTATCTTTATTAGAACGTTGGTCTTCACTGAGATCAAAGATGCTGAAAGTACCGTTTGAAGTTCAAACACTGCCTACTATTAAAACAACAACATGGAATTATTGCTGAACTTTGCAATTAATTATTAATTCCTCGCCTTAATAATGAAGTTTTCGCCTTGTGTTCGAAAACACCAAATGTTTCAAGTTTGATGAATAAAACAAGGAACATCGAAAATTCGTGCTACTCCCAACTTCCCTGGGGCAACCGTGATGTCGGAATAGATTCTTGTTATAATTTAACCAGAAGTTATTCTTAGCCTTGTTGTGCACACATCTTATCCGTACTTATGGATAAAGGAAAGTTTTGAGCCAAAAATTAATTTGCCAAACCGAATAATTCTAGCGCTCTCCAAATTTAGTATGCAAATTAAATGAGCCACTATAAAATTAGGATAATAAGACGATAATTAAGTAAACATCAAAACTTCAGCCATATTTCAGCATGAAAACCGCAAATAGCACTTAGTCAAGCGTTTAAACCGGGTTGGTCATTATTCAAGCCATTTGTCGCGAGTCACCGACGACTAATGGACCCCAGCTTGTCACAACTCACTTTATTTCCTATACCACTCGCATTTCACTCCTCATAATGACTGCAAAACAAAATTCTCTTACTCTTAAACTTTCTACTGAGTTGGAATGATTTTTATAGGCGCCATTTTATAGCGATAATAAGAGTAACTCCCACACCATTACCGACGCGTGCGGTTAAACCCCAATAAACAGTAATGATCCAATTATTACTTCAAACAAATTATTTTGACAGTATTTCCGAACGGTTGGGTCAATTTGATCTCGATTATCTGGGTTGTTGGTGCCGTATTATTGTGAAAATGCTAATTTTATGGCATAATTAGCGATATGTGTACCTGAGGCCTTATTCAAACAAATTACTGCAACGTTTACTTTCACACCTTAAAACAATAAAATTCTATTACACTCAAGCAAAGAATGAAGTAGCTATTGAAGGAGCTTAAGCTGGCTTAGGGAGTGAATTATTCAAGTGAAATTTTCTAAGCTCAAAGCTCGCATGACGTAATCCGTGGAAAGCCATTATATCTGTCGGGAAATCTCATTTCCGGTTGGAGAAAAACGGACTCGCTGTCGGGCGCGCGGGCGGTTCGGAAGTGGGTCGCGACTCGAGCCGAGGACACTTCGGATGCGGCGCCGAAGCAAGCGGGGAGTGCATGTGGATGGTAAGCACTTGCAGCGGGGCCGTGACTGGGGATGTATTTATAAGCCGATTTTATTTAGGCGTTTTAGTTGTCGATTTTTAACCTTAAGAGATGCAGATTTTGTCGGAAAAATTGTATCTTCGGTTGTGATTTACTTAAAACTATCTAAGGGTATATCATAATCCATTATTTAGACTTATAAGATACGTACTTTAAAACTAGTCTATATTATTTTACAAAATTAAAATTATTTTTTGTACAACTTCTTTATGTAGGTATGCAGAGTTTTGCCTGTAAGTGCATGAGCATAATTATACATATTTTGCATGTAGGTAACCTTTGGCTTAAAACCTGTGTGGACCATACTTAAAAAAAAAAGATGGACTACGCGCCACGCATATCGAAAGTGAAGCACCGTACCGATCTATGTGTGCGTGATTAGCGATTGACGCTGTCGTGTTACGTAATGGCGGCCGGTCGGCATACTATGATGTAAATGTGAGCATGAGGCGTGTTTGTACAAACGGTCCGGCATACTTACTATGCTTCACACAACGCCATCCCAATAGTCCCAAGTTAAGCAACCTAATGCTTGTGTTATGGTAACGAAATGGCTGATAAACTACTTACATACATTTTTTTTTTGTAAATTCATACGTATTATAGATAAAACACCCAGACCCGGAACAAATACATGTAGGTCGTACAAATATTTGTTCCGTGCGGGAATCGAACCCGCGACATGCTGCGCAGCAGTCAATCGCTCAACCACTGCGCCAAACGTGTCGACCAACCAACCAATAAAATAGGGTAAAAAAATCATCGACTCTGTGAAAGGACTAACTATATAATAAATTCCCATTTACAAAAGAAAATTCAGCAAAGAGTCATTAATTTACAAATAAATCCAATGATTATTTATCATTGGATTTATTTAACATACATATTCATATCTTTATTTGCGTTTAAAATAAAACTGCATGCTTTGTACAAAAAAAAAACACATTTATTTTAAAGAATGAACCATGAGATGACAAAACATAGTTACACACAGTTAATAAGTAAGTTAATAGTTAAGTTAGTTGTTGTTATTATAGGTGGCAGCACAAGTCCTTCCTTCAGAAATATTTATAACAGCATAAGTGCATAATGTTTAAAGATCTTACAACTAAGGTACATTTACGGACCCTGTAGGGCACAGCAAAACGTTTTTTTTTAATAAGTTAAATCACGAAACAATTACGAGACATCCCACACGATAATATTATAGACTGTAATTACATTATTACAGAAATTGTTGACTTCGCTATCTTCAGAGCCGTATCATGCCGCTACATGTGAAATTTTAAACGTTCTGCCAAATCCAATTCAATTAGTTATAATTTTCTTTGATATTTTGGTGAGAAAAACGAATAGGTAGGTACCTACTGAAAATGTTCATACTCGTACGTACTGAAATAAAAAAATGGGTGGAGAATCATGTGACTAATAACATAATTTATATATTACTTGTATAAATTATATTTTTTTATTAATTTTTTTACCAATTTTAATACTGAATAAAATTTTTATTTATTTATTTTATCACTCCTGTATTCCCGGAGGTTTAAGCAGAGGTGACTAATATGTAGTGACTTTTTATATTCTACCTACATTATACCATACTTAGGTAATTAAGGCTGCCCTTATTGTCAACGTTATCGTTGATCTTTGAATGGATTTACGATTTATTTTATTTAGTTAACAACAAGGTAATTAGCTAATGGCCTTAGTCACCCTTATAGAGCAGGGTGGCCCAGTAGTAACAGCCGTGACTTACGAGTTGTAGGTCGTGGTTTCATACCCCAAGCAGACACTTTACTTTATGTAAATTATTTCATCACCACTGCTGTCAAAACGGTGAAGGAAAACATCTTGAAGAGACCGTCATGTCCAAGAACTAAAAATTCGGAGACATGTGACATCCGCCAACCCGCGTGGATTACGTATGGCCCACTTTTGCTCACAGAAAGGAGGCCAGTAGTGCTATTCTGTAAAAATCTCACCGTGATAACTCAGGTGAAGTGAGCTTAAAGTGACCTATCATTAGTGTCAATCCCTATAGAATCAGATGGAATAACAGCTCACTTCACCTAACTTCTCACGTTGAGATTCTATCAGAAACGACCGGCTGTGTCCCATCAATGGCATGACATTATAGGCTTTATGCTTTAGTGACCTCCATGGTTTACCACCATAAAAAAGGTGCTAATGGTCAGCATGTAAACGCTTTTAATGAAGGATCAATAGTAGTATTTGTTGTCAATACGATAGAGATACTAGCTTCGCCCCGTGGTTTCACCCGCGTAAGTTTCGTTTTAGGGGTATGAAAAATAGATAGTAGCCAATTCTCAGACCTACTGAATATGCATATAAAATTTCATAAAAATCGGTCAAGCCGTTTCGGAGGAGTATGGTAACTACCATTGTGACACGAGAATTTTATATATTAGATAGAAGAAGATAGTTTAAAAACCAGAGCTTCATAACTGAGTTTTGTGATTGTGTTTTTTATGTTAATAAGCCTATAATGAAAACTAAAACAAGGTTAATTGTAAAAACTATCGTAACCTATCGTAAAAACTTGTTCGTTTACAGAACGATAAAGTGAGCGCCGCTAAAACTATCGACGTCAGTGGCAAACAGAAACATAAGTAATAATATCGATATTTGTAAAATGTATATATTCCCCTCGGGAAATAACTTGGACGTAAATAGCTGTCAAGCTAAGGACCGGCGCGGTGAATTATATCGATGTCGCAGCCAACTGGTTAAATTAGCCGTTCAGTTAACTGCCTGGCCTTTAGAAGTAGTGCTCGCCTCGCTTCCTCCCTCGGCTCGCACGCGGTTGATCACAGTTCTAACCTAACCTAACCCACTTGGTCGGGGTGCAATGCCTTAATTACTGCAACCAATTCGGCTCGCGCGTGATTGGTTACAAACTTCCAACCTAAACTGTAATTGAATATCATTCAGGCCGTTAGTTGAACGGCCGCCGTTTAGTTGAAAGGCTAGGCGGTTAACTGAACGGCTAATTTAACCAGTTCGCTGCGACATCGACACGACAACTTTAACTTTAGTACCTATTAGTGCTTGGCCAGACTGGCAGCGTAGGGCGGGAAGCAGCGCGGGTGCGGGAACGCTCGCAGTCTGCCTGTCCGCAGTCAGTGCGACTTCGTTCTGTGTGTTGTGGTGTCCAGTGTTTGTCAAAATTTAATATGGATGAAGAAGGCTTAATTTTACTAGAATAAAGCTCAGCAATTTTTTTTTTAATATAGGTAATCTGCTAAGATGAAATTCAATCAGAAAACACATCTAAGACATCTTATGAGATAAGTAGAGTATTAAAATCACACAGAAAAATTCAATAAATATCAAAGGAGATAACCTAGGTGGTCTCAAACTTCTGAATAAATTACATTCGATGGAAATTGCCTTTTATCTACGTTTTCATCTATTGAGATTGCGTAAAATTATATTCTATTATATTACATAACTAGCTGTGCCCGCGACTTCGTTCGCGTGGATGTCGGAAAGCAATAGGTAATGTGTCGCTTAGGAAAGGTGTAATTGCCACTCCTTCATTGAAAAGGAAGAATCATCAGATCTTGCCTGGTAACGCTTTCCTTTCCTAGGGTTCGCTACCACGGCCCTTTCGACTGCAATCACTGCGTCTTCATGGTTCATAATGACAATGCGACGAAGTGTCACTTTGATTTTTGAGAATAAATTAAAATAAAAGCGCCTGCTCGAGGCTGATTATCTAACCAAACAGCCATAATTATGTCCATTTTATTTTGCGTCTGTCTTAGAATACCAACTTGTAAAATCATATCACCATTTTATCTAAAGTATATCTGAGATTGTGAAGTTTGAAGTTAGTTTTTCTAAGTTTTGGTTTCTTCTCTGTGGTAAATTTCGAATTTCTTAACTTGGTATTGAAGATATCATATATACCTACCAATATTATGCCTTATAAAGCATCGAGATATCTAGATGATAAAAGGAAGAATACATTAATGGTAAGAGCTTCTACATAAAGTTGCCCGTGTAAAAAGCAACCCATTAAACTTTGGTTATATTTGACACCGGCCGCCATTTAAACTACGAAGATGAAACCCATGAAAACTTTAGACATGATTTTCATTTAGACCTTATACTGCCGAAAACCAGAAAAAATATTGTAAAGATAATTACAAAAAAATATAACCGACTTCCATAAAAAAACCCTACAAAGTGCAAAATAACCTTAGTTTGGGAAGACATTGCGAGTTGGCAAGAAATTACAGACTTCTGAAACCAAAGGTCTATTGCACTTTGAAGTGTGTTTTTAAGTCGGTTGTATTTTATTTTATTTCACACAAAGTCGTGTAAGTTTATATTGAAAACCATGAAAACGACACATATGATAAAAAAAGAAAAAGAAAATTGCAGCCGCCATCTGCGATTTTCATTTTAACGTCACAATCGGCTTCAGCACTCTCGAAAACCATGAAAACGACACACACTACGAATTTTTCGATTTGCAGCCGCCATCTTGGACTTTCATTTTAACCAGTACTGAAACGGTTTACCAACAGTCGATTGGTCCATGAACCGTTGGTCAACACCATTAACTTTTCATCCAAAGGACTTGTGACCCACGAACGTTTCCCCAACAGAACTCTACGTCAGTGAATGCTTAACCAACAGAATGTTTTGACCAATAACTTTTCACCCAAAGAACATTTGACCCATGTCAAATAGAACTAAGGATGCAAGGGCGAGCGAAGCGAGCTCGGGACTTGGGGCACCCCGACTCGGACAGGTAGGGTTCGAAGGTATGATGGCGGCTCAAGTGAGCGAGCAAAGCGAGCGAAGGGCACCCCGAGGTTAGGCTTGGTTAGGTTACTTTGCCGCCGCTGCAGCTCCAGCGGCGGCAGCCGAGGAGGATCGTGCGATGTCGGAGTAATGTGCTCCGACTACCACATCCTCCAGGCGAACGCCAACCACTGCAGAGCGGCCCAGGACCTGGTAGTGCAGGTCATGGCCGAGTGGTTGGTGAACGTAGCGGTGGTCGCCGAGCCGTACTCGATCCCCAGCAGCTGGCTGGGTGACGAGGACGGCCTGGTGGCACTAGCGGCGCGGTCTTCCACGGACTCCCCTCCCCTCTCGCTATTAGAGAGGGGACCGGGATACGTGGCCGCCGCGTGGGGAGAGGTGGCGCTCGTGGGCGTCTACTTCTCCCCAAACCGTCCTCTCCAGGACTTTGAGAATTTTCTCGGAGTCCTGGCCGCAGTGGTCGGCAGGGCGGTTCCGCGTCAGGTCTCCGTGCTGGGAGACCTGAATGCCAAGTCGGTGACCTGGGGCAACCCGGCCACCGACGCCCGCGGGCGGGCGGTCGAGATGTGGGCAGCCTCCTCTGGACTCTCCCTCCTGAACAAGGGGAGCGTCCAGACATGCGTGCGGCGGCAGGGTGGCTCGATAGTGGACGTCACTTTTGCCACCCCTGCGTTGGCCGCGCGCGTGCTGAACTGGCGGGTGGACCCGGTGGAGACCATGTCGGACCACCGCTACGTGCGGTTCGACATCTCCGCAGGTGGCCCCGGCGGGAGGCGGCCCCTCTCGGGGCGATCGCCGTTTCCGCGGTGGTCCCTGACCCGCCTGGACAGGGAGGCAGCGGGGGAGGCGGCGTTCATCCAGGACTGGCTGTCGCCGCCTACAGCCGGTCTGGATGTGGACGCCGCAGCGGGGCATCTGCGCCAGTCTCTGACCGAGGTATGCAACTCCAGCATGCCTCGGTCTGGCCGACCGCCAGACGGACGCGCCGTGTACTGGTGGTCGGCGGAGCTGGCGGGGCTCCGAGCAGCTTGCGTGGAGGCATGGAGGGCCTACGCGCGGCGTCGACGGCGGCGTCGACGGGACCCGGCCAACGAGGACCACCTCTACGAGGTGTACTCGGAGGCGAGACTGGTCCTCGATCGGGCCATCGTTGCCGCCAGAGACTCGGCGAGAGCCGAGCTGCTGGAGGGTCTCGACAACGACCCCTACGAGAGGCCATATAAGGCAGCGCGCAACAAGTTGCGCCCCTTTGGCCCCCCGGTTGCCGAGACCCTGGAGCCCTCGTTTCTGGACGGGGTGGTTCGGTCCCTGTTCCCGCGCAGGGACAGCTTCACCCCGCCAGAGATGCGCGGAGCCCCGCTGGAGGAAGAGGAGGCAGAGGAGGCCCCTCCGTCGGTCACGGAGTCGGAACTTGGCGCGGCGGTTTTCCACCTCCGCGCCAAGAAGACGGCTCCGGGGCCCGACGGCGTCCCCGCCAGGGTGGTGGCGATCGCCGCCACTCTGATGGAGGAGCGGTTTCGGGACCTGTTCAGCGCATGCCTTGCGTCTGGGAGGTTCCCGAAACCGTGGAAGGAGGGGCAGCTGTGCCTCCTCCGCAAGGAGGGCCGCCCAGCAGACTCCCCCTCGGCATACCGGCCCATCGTTCTCCTCGATGAGGTCGGGAAAATGTTCGAGGGGATAATAGCTGCTCGAGTCAAGAGCCATCTGCGGGATGTCGGGCCGGACTTGTCGGACGCTCAGTTCGGCTTTCGGGCTGAGCGTTCGACGGTGGACGCGCTGGCCTGCCTCAAGGGCCAGGTGCAGGGGGCGATGGAGGCGGGGGACGGAGTGTTGGCGGTGTCATTCGACATTGCCAACGCCTTCAACTCTGTTCCCCACTCCACCATCCTAGAGGCGCTCCGGTTCCACGGAGTGCCTCGATACCTGCGCAGTCTGCTGGCCAGCTACCTGGAGGACCGGGCGATCCTCCTGGTGGACAGAACTGGCCAGGTCCGGCGATATCCCGCCGAGGCCGGCGTTCCGCAGGGGTCAGTCTTAGGACCTCTCCTCTGGAACGTCGGCTTCGACTGGCTCTTGCGGGGAACTCTCCTCCGAGGCACGAGTGTCATCTGTTACGCGGACGACACTCTCCTCACCGCCCGGGGGGAGAGTTTCAGGGAGGCGGCCAACCTGGCCTCGGCGGGCGGATCCTTGGTCGCAGCGAGGATCCGCCGCCTAGGTCTGAAGGTGGCGCTGCACAAGACCGAAGCCGTGTGGTTCCACGGGCCTCGGCAGCGCCCCCCGCCTGACGCCCACATCTTCGTGGAGGGCGTCAGGATCGAGATCAAGGCCCAGATGAAATATCTGGGCCTCGTGATCGACAGCAGGTGGCGCTTCGGCCCTCATTTTAGCGGGCTGTCGGCGCGCCTGCTGAAGACAGCGGGGGCGCTGTCGTGGCTTCTCCCCAATTTGGGGGGGCCCAGCGCACGATGCCGGCAACTCTACGCCGGCATCCTGAAGAGCATGGCCTTGTACGGGGCCCCCATCTGGGAGGACTCCCTCCGAAGGAGGGAGAACGCCGCCGCGTTGCGGGCGCCCCAGAGGGCCATTGCTCAGCGGGTTGCGCGGGCCTACCGCACGGTCGGCTGTGCAGCGGCGTGCGCTCTGGCCGGCACCCCGCCTTGGGAGCTCGAGGCGTGGGTGCTCGCCAGAGTGCACGAATGGACGGCGGGGCGGAGGGCGAGAGGAGAACGCCCCGCCCCGGAAGAGCGGGAGGCCGTCCGGCGGGAGGCGAGGGACGCCATCGTCGTCCATTGGACGGCGGACCTCGCCACCGCAGCCTTCGGCCGCCGAACCCTCGACGCGCTCGGGCCGGTCCTGCGGGACTGGCTCGAGCGGCGGCACGGGTTCCTCTCGTTCCGTCTGGTGCAGGTGCTGTCCGGGCACGGCTGTTTCGGATCGTACCTGCACCGGATCGGACGGGAGGAGACGCCGTCGTGTCACGACTGTGGCGCGGCGGAGGACACGGCGCAGCACACTCTCGCGGTGTGCCCGTCGTGGTCCGAGCCGCGCCGCAGTCTCACGGCAGCGATCGGAACGGACCTCTCGCTCCCCGGCGTGGTCAACGCCATGCTGGGGGACGAGGGGTCCTGGGCGGCAGTCGCCTCCTTCTGCGAACACGTCATGTCCCAGAAGGAGGCGGCGGAGCGCGCGCGGGAGGAAGACCCTCTCGCGGCGCCGCTCCGAAGGCGGAGGAGGGGTCGGAGAAGACGTCAGTATGACGGTCATCTCCGACTCCTCCCAGGTGGAGGCCAGCAAGCGACGGGTGCGGGGGCACCCTCGCTTGCATCGCACGCGCCTCCACCAGTGTCGGACGGGAATGGCCAGGTGTTCTCGGCCATTCCCGTCGCCCCCCAGCTCCCGCTCGGGGGGCACGCGGGGCTCGCCAGCTAGGCGGGCATGCGCCGGGAGGGTCGTGGAAGTAAAGGCTGAGCCGGTTTCCCATGACCCTCCCATCACGGCGACGAGGGAACACCGCTGAGTTTTAGTGGGTATACTGCCACTCTGGCAGGGAGTCCCACATACTCCGTCTCGTCCCCCGACGAGCGGAGATGCGTAATGTCATTTCTCAGCGACAAAAAAAAAAAACAAAAAAAAAAACAAAAAAAAAAAAAATGGTTAGGTTACTTTATACCCTTTTCACAGAAATAAAGGACTACGTCTTATTATTATTTTACTTTCACCTTTCCCGGCGTCTGTTGGCCTTGTTCTTTGGGTGAAAAGTTATTGGTCAAAACATTCTGTGGGTAAAGCATTCACTGACGTAGAGTTATGTTGGCAAAACGTTCGTGGGTGAAAAGTCCTTTGGAAAAAAGTTAATGGTTTAAAGATTCATTTTAACCTCACTATTGGTTTCAGCACTCTCAAAAACCAACAAAACGAAACCCATAAAAAAAATTGCAACCTCCGTCTTGGATTTTCGTTTTGACCTGCCTATCGGCTTCAGCACCTTTGAGATCTATGAAAACGACATCCATGACAAAAAATCAAAACAAAATTGCAGCCGCCATCTTGGATTTTCATTTTGACCTGACTATCGGCTTCAGCACCCTCGAAAACTATCAAAACGACACCCATGACAAAACATTTAAAAAAAATGGAGCCGCCATCTTGGGTTTTCATTTTGACCTGACTATCGACTTCAGCACCCTCAAAAACCATGAAAACGACAAACATGATAAAAAAAAATTGCAGCCACCATCTTGGATTTTCATTTTGACCTGACTCTCGACTTCAGCACCCTCGAAAACCATGAAAACGACACCCATGACGAAAAAGTTAAAAATTTAGGCAACCGCCATCTTTGATTTTCTTTTTGACCTCACTTACCGGGGTCAGGATCCTCGGAAACCATGAAAAATAGCTCTCTCTCTCTCTCTCTCTCTCTGTGTGTGTGTGTGTGTCTCTATTTACCTAATACTTTGAAAAATGAGGCTTATCGCTTTTTCGTTATTTGAAGATTTCTCCCTTAGAACTCCTACCGCAAGCTCCATATAAGAACTTCGTTAAAAAACGCTCTGCGTTACTCAACTTTCTATATCAATAATTATCTAACTTCTTTATCGCTCAGAACACCACATTAATTATTATTATCTTCCATTATCCTCACTTTTTGTTTAAAATTATTTTAGCGCCACAGGCGCCAAAATAAACCATCAATGGAAAGCGATTTTGTTTAATATTATAATCATTATCATTACTTTTTAAAATAACATAGACATAAGTAGGTATCTGTGTTATTTCGTCATTTAAGTAAGCATAAACTAATAGGACGTGATTATTCACATCACAACAACAATATGTTTTCGTTAGTAGGTACTATATCGCGCCAATAGATGTCGTTACGTGTTACTAAAAAACGTAAAAAGTTGTTCTAGAATACTTTAAATTGATTATATCTTTTGATAGAGTGAACCGATTGCGATGAAATAAAAACTAATCACTGCTCCGAGTTCTACACCATATTTGAGTATAAAAAGTAACCGTATTGGTTTGGTACTTTTTACGTTGACCCTGTTCAAATCAATAATCTGTCACATCCAAACAGACAAACAGACAAACCGACAAACCGACAAACCGACAAACAGACAAACAGACAAACAGACAAAAATTCCAAAAATTGATGAAATGGCATCTGTTGGTTATCCTTTAACATGTATGTTCAGATGTATGTTCAGATACGAGCAAGTACCAATGTGACTTTTTGTTATTTATAATATGTACTTTCTTGGACAACACTGACATAAGTAGGTTAAGGAAAAACATTGTAATTAAACCTGCGGGGCAATTGCGCAACACATTATCAATGGGAATCGGTTTCATTTTGACATTTCAACACCATTCATTGCGTTATTTACTTGTTGAGCAGACAAATTTTTCGAACTTATGAAGCAATGGATTAGCAATTCGCTTCAAAATTATTCAGAATCCGATTCATAGCGTATTACGCAATTAGGGTGCTGGACTTAAAAGTTAATATAAGTTTGAAATCGCCAACCTGTCTTGAGCAAACATGGTGATCAATGCTCGAGCTTTCACTGTATGAAAAGAGGCAACAGTCCTGCAATGGGTTGTCCCCGTCAATTGTCGTTCCCAACAACTATGGCTGAAACTGTGGTTGGTATTCATCATCTGCCTAGCCTTTTCCGAACTATTTTGGGGTCGGCTTCCAGTCTAACCGGATGCAGCTGAATACCAGTGTTTTACATGGAGCGACTGCCTATCTGACCTCCACAACCCAGTTACTGGGTAATACGATACCCCTTGGTAAGACTAGTTGTCAGACTTTCGGGCTGTTGACGACCCATAACGACTGTCAAAGTTCCATGACCCCTCGGTCTTGGTATGTGAAGATGGTCACCCATATACGGACCAACCACGGCAAGCGTAGCTTAACCTGATCGATCGACCCGTTGGGCTGTTACTACTTAGCCACAAGCCCCTCCTCCTCTCCTATACTCCCACAAGCTGGACCGATGACCTTGTGAAGGCCGCAGGAGTCCGCTGGATGCGGGAAACACACAACCGGTTGAAGTGGCGGTACTTAGAGGAGGCCTCGACACGAAAAGAAGAAGATGAAGAGCAGAAGACGTCTTTCGGCTGAAATGATTATGAAGATTAATAAAATTTTACCCAGTGCGGAAAAACGTATGGGTACTTCCCCACTTTGCTTTGCTCACATGCATCGGGTCATTGCTTTATAAACATAGAATTCTGTCTAGTGTCTTTCTATGTATACCTTTTCCTTCAAAATGGAAATTTCATAGAAATACTAACATACTCGTGCATCCATACTAATATTATAAATGCGAAAGTGTGTCTGTCTGTCTGTTACCTCTTCACGCTTAAACCGCTGAACCGATTTAGATGAAATTTTGTATAGAGATAGTTTGAGTCCCGGGAAAGGACATAGGATAGTTTTTATCCCGATATTCCCACGGGAAACTTATGCCGGTGAAGTCGCGGGGCGCTGCTAGTAAGTTTATATTGGCAACCAAGACACAATAAAACATCTACAGCTACCAAATAATAAAACATCCGTTTACATGCTTATAAAAACGTGTTCAATCGAGCATTACAATTGAGTATATATATTTTATGGTGTTAGATGAGATCTAAGAGCAAATCCCCACTACAATAAAATCATATATGTGGACATAATATTAAAGGCCGGCTTACATAATGCAGGTACAGTGTCAAAAATATATTAGATATCTTCGCAACAGTGTAAACGTGTTTAGAGATTATGCTTTTGTACAATACACTTTTTGCTTTTAAATTTTGCTAAGCCATAGTAAAGTAAACAGAGAGCAGTAGTGGCCCAGTGGTAACTGCCGCGACTTACGAGTTGTAGGTCGTAGGTTCGGACCCAGGCAGGCGATTTACTTTGTGTAAATTATTTCATCACCACTGTTCTCAGGACGGTGAAGGAAATCATCGTGAGGAAACGGCATGCCAACAACTATTGAAAAACCACCCCTTAGTATCAAAAGTTTGTTGCTTGAGGGTACATTGGAGTAGCTGAATGAATCCCAAGCCTTTTTGTCATCCAAGTAATCTTTAACTTCAAGGAAACGTTTTTGACAGAGTTTTTGTTTAATAAATGATTTCAATTTTAGATTAAAAAGATTCCCACTAAAATTGCTGTCTGCGACCAGCTACTTACTTGAAACTATAATACTTTCATGTAAACTCTCCTTACTGTAAGAAGTGGCGCATCAATCCGTCGGATCATGTCCGACAAGGACGGATGTCTGCTGTCGTCTCACATTTTGTCTCCATTCTCTCGTAACGCTTTATTTACGGGGCTTACCTACTTTATGGTCCTTTCTTTTTTTACTCGATTAACTGCCTGTAATGGGTTTGAAAAAAAAACAACGCTAATCTAATGTAGGTACCTACTTAGGTAGATGTATTTTTTGTGGGATGAGAAAATGTGGCTAAATGAAACTAGCTAAACTGGGAACCTATAGTAGAACAGAATAGAATACTCTTTGTTATGTATCCAAAATACAGATATAAATTTAGAACAAAAAAAAATGGTGCAAACAGTAACTGCTTATAATACATACCTATGTTGATCAAAATCATACATAATTATAACAAATGGAGAAGTAAGTAAACTAAGTGTGGCTTACAGTCTTCATTTTCATCTTAATCCAATAACAGTTCACTACTGGACATAAGCCGCACCAATTGCACCGCCCTTGATCCTCATTCAATTTCGTCCATCCATTTCCAGCATTTTTTTGCAACAGTCATACTGCTAGGCAGTCGCTCCATGTAAAATACTTGTATTCAGCTGCATCCGGTTAGACTGGAAGCCGACCCCAACATAGTTGGGAAAAGGCTAGGCAGATGATGAGTCAGACTGCTTTAATGCTTTACATTTAATGCTGTAAGTAATAAATAGGCTAGACTATGTATGATAGTATTAAATATAAATCATTACATAAACTTTTGCCAGATAACACATTAGCCCACCAACGACAGTTCTAATTACACCAGGGCGCAACCTCGGCCTACGCACAAGCAGTATAAGTATAAAATAAGGTATTATTTCTCCGTCGGTTATCTGGCTGTAACCTCGGGTCGCCAGTAATTACCACTGTAGACACAGATAATTGCCTCGAGGTTCGGCTTTCCCCAATTTTGTCACAATTTACCTCGCCACGGTACAACCTCGTTTTCTTAAATATCTGCAGTGTGCTACTAGATCTTATCGGATTGCGTTTGACGTCAACTCATTATTTCTGTTGAGCTGTGTTCACGATGTACGATAAAAATAATGACATATTATTATTGGTGTAGGTATTTTTTTTTAAACCGTTTGTGCTTTCCTTTTGATGCAGGACGGGAAATGTAAACATCATATAATTTTCCTACCTGAATAAGCACGGGTTTCAGTTGAATAAAGATGGGTCCAAACTGAATCAGATTCCATCGTTCCCATACTCCAGTAAATGCGACTCATTATACAAAAAAAATGTGTTCAAATCATTGATGTATAAATTTACACATCAATGGGTCAAACGAAGCTACTCGGAACCCGCGAGCTAAACTGGAACGTGTGAAGCACGCGATTTTACAAAGCCGTTGAACGTTAAGATTCTAGCTTTCCTCGACAAATGAACAGTGTAGCAAGCGAACAAGCGGCTGAGGCAGCGGGACGTGTTCAATTCATCACGGCGTAACTCGAGTCAGCAATACTTCCCGCTCGCAATTTTTCCGATGACGAACACTTTCGCACATCGCAACGGAAAGTCGCTGACTCAGGGGGGTTATTATGTGTCGTCAACCTCTATTAAGCGTAGGTAAAAAGACTGTGAGACTTGTGAGAGCGACGGAGCGTTACCCTGTATTATGTAATAACAGCATTTAGATCTTGCACGGTCGAATCGGATACATCCACAAAAATCCTAGCACTTGTTGAAAAAACTTAAACTTTCAAGTAAAAGTTTCAATAGATACCTACACAAGTCAGCGTATTATACGGCTTGTAAGGATCTGGGAGATTTATTCAGGCTTTGTAAAACCGGAAAAGTTAGAGTTACGAATCTTTATCAAAATACAATATGTCCCGAAAATAGCGTTGAGCTACACGATAACTGATACATGCATGCTGTCTGTTGGGACAGGTCAACTCAAAGCTGCAATGACTCTTTCTCTAAAAGGCCCTTCCAGACATGGCCCTGCATTGTTAGACTCATATAAAATAATAATAACACAATGTTTGGACTTTAAAATAAACCATAACCTCTGAGTTTGTTTCGGCATTTCTTCTCAGGGAGCAGTCAGCTAAAAAAGGCATCTTGTTTTTAAAATATTAACCAACAAAATCTTGACGTGTGTGTAAAGATCTACTTAGATAAATAAACATTTCAATTCATTTCATTGAAATAGAAAATATTGATTGTCTATATTTATTGACAATGTCAAGTACCTTAATATTTAATAACTGGTGTCGATATTATAGAATTATTTACTAACAGCAAAATGGCTGCGTATGTTTCACAGTATGTCCACAGTCTGTCCTCATCATGGCTTTGTTCTTGTCAATTCTGTACATTTTACTGAGTTGAATACGCCTTCATTAAATCGATATTTCACTTCGGTGAACAATTTCAATCCATTTCCAATAATTAGGATTTCCAGTGTCATAGGATGATCTACTGTAAAACACTCCCTTTCAAAGTAATTCGTACACGCTATTAGTACGTGTCTATTTGTAGATATTAATAGCTCGGTGACGTCATAAACTCATTAACCTATTTAGCACACCCACACAATGTATGTGAAGAGCTTTTCGTGAAATTGATGTTAGGGGAAATATTCATTACTGTGTTATCTGAAAACCAAAAACGTACTTATTAACTCCGTAGTTTTCATTTAGTTCCTGACAGTATTAAACTTTCTTACGTGTAACTTTCAGACTATGGTGTTCACTTATGAATCCGAAGTATGTAGGTATGTACCTACTTAGGTACTTTCCACACTAATATTATCAGACCTGCATAACTACTCACAACCGTTCGACAGGCTGTCGTGTCGAAAATTACACATTTTGATTACTAATGATCCCGACAGAATAAAAAATAGTTGCTGGAAGAAAAGCAATCGTCTATTTGATACTGTCAAAATGGTGTTTCGGATTTGTAAACCGCCTTTAGAGCACCCCTTTGATAACACTGATTGATGTTCGATTCGGCACGGAAGCATCTCGTATAGTCGAGAATAGCTATGCAGATGTTGTTTGACAGATAGGTAGCCTTGATAAGAAAATAGGCTACATTTCATCCTGCTCAAGAAGATTTTAAAAGTTTTTATTTTAAGTTTTTTTACACTCCCTGAATCGATCCACCTTGCATATTTTTGGTTAAAGGTCTAGAGTCCCTATTGTATTTAAAAGGCCTAAGCATCAGCCAGACAGTTTATTAAATGTTGAATTGTTTAACGTTGTTGAACGACGCTGTTCAGTTAAAAGGCTAGGCTGTTAACAGAAAGGCTAATTAAGCTAGTTGACTGCAACATCTATACGGAATATTACATACAGATTACCATGAGAAGGACCTTATTTAAATGAAGATGACTTAAGATAAGACGATGGGTAATTTTTATTTATTAAGCACCATTTTCTTACTCACATCACAACTATAGCGAAGCATTATCTGTACCAATCCTAAGTCAATAAAGACAATACAATCTGCCACTTCGAGCATGCCCAAAGGGTGAACCAGAAACCGAAAGAAAGTTAGAAGCTCCGCAAAACCTTATCTGAAAGTTACCCTCCTTGCCGAGAAGTTTGTAAGCGAGGTGCAACTAACAAGGCAGATTTTTCCGATACATTTTGTCTGATAGATATTGTTTTATAACTTCTTTTTCAAATAAAATTCGGGGCGATGTTTCCCCAAAAAAGTTTTAATTTGGTTACAGAATTTTTTGGCTGTCGCCGATTCGCTGGCGATAATATACCTACGTAAGTTCAGTTCAGCACAAAGGACACGATTGTCAACTTATTCACTTCACAACATTGAGTGTGTGGGACATGAATAGACAAAATAATGTTTTGGTTGTTGGTTTGGTTGGTATGGTTACGAAAGTTAATTTAAGTTAGTTTAGATAGTGCAGTATTTTTTTCATGACGAGTTATAAATAGGTACTAATTCAATATCGTAAAAACAAAATGGTTTTTTGTGATAATATTATTAAGTAGAAGATGAGCAGTATTTATCCACTAGTTATCTACTTATACGAGAAGAAATCTTAGTAGGTATCTTTATCGTTTTCTCATGTATCTGGTGATACAATAGGTTTATTAGTCAGTTCAGTGTTTCAGCTGAACAATGAAGTCAGATAGGTACCCAAAAATAAAAAATATATTTTATTATTTTATGTTTTTTTTTTCAAATCTTTATTTTCTAATGGAAGTTTGTTCATATTTGAACAATTAATATAACGTTAAAATTATGTGCCTCAAAACTTACCAAATGTTTGCTACACCTCCTTTGAGCTCCATAATTGGGAACCCACTTCGAAACCGTTCCCGTTTAAAATAATTGGAGCTCAATGTGACTATTAATTTAATGAAGAGGATTAAATTGTTGGTTATTTATAGTGTTCCCCGACCTAGGGGCTAGGAGTTCGAGTAATTTAGGCAAAGATATACAAATTCATTAATGATGGTAATAGGATGTTAATAGCTATTACACTGTTTGCTCTTAGCGGTAGCACAATGCTAAATGTAGTCTTCTTTATAGATAAACATATTATTATTAGGTGTGGTACAGCAGTACTTGCATTTTTTCATAATCATATACTTCTATACAGGGTTAGTTTTCAATGACCGGCCAAATTTAAGGGTACAGACCATCTGCCATCCACCATTAAAACTATTTACACACCTACAAATCTGTACGGAGGCCTCGGCCTCTTGAACTTGACCGGATTTTTTTTTCTCTTTTGGTAAAAATATAACTTCATTATTTTGATGTAGTATGTGCAATGTCCTAGAACCAAAAATTCGAAGACATGTGACATCTACCAACCCGCACTGGACCTGCGTGGTGGATTACAGCCCACTGGGAGGTCTTAATTCTAGCAGTGGGAATATTGTAGGCTGATTTATATGATGATAACGATTTTGAGGTGCGGCTTAGCTTTATCGTAAATACGGTTGGAATAATATTTCCATCAAAATTAATAATATGCAGAAACAGTAAATTGCGAAGTTAGCAGAAAGTACATAGATAATAATGCTCCAAGATAGGTATCCAATTGAACAACAAAACTAATGAAGATTAGAGTTCTCGTTACCACTTGAACTGAAGTTACAATTTCAAATGTTGCTACCAATTACAAAAGTTTTAACGACCCTTTGAATTCTGTGTTTTTACTAGCTATAACTTCTGCGAGACGTCTTCTAGATTGAACAAAGACAACAATAGGTACCTACTTAACAAACGAAATAAACTCCCTTTGATCAGTAACTAAAAGTCTACACGGTTATAATACAAAAATTTATTACTATATTTTACATATACTTTAATCACCTATTTAATATATATATATTAACTAACTTATTATATAAATGAATACAAAAACGAAGGCCACCTAGGCGTCGAAGTACTCGTCCGCATCGCTGTCATCCGGAAACGTGCCCAGAAGACTGGCAGCATTGCCACGTTGAATGGCAATGCTAATTCTTTGACCAAAGAACGGCCCAGCCCTCTCACGGGTCACCCCTGGTCACGTGAAGAGTCGACTAACCGGCGAGAAATTTCCTTAAAAAGGAGACGCGCACTCCGGCCCCATGACCCGAGCGTTTCGACCCCAAACGGCTCAAAGCTCTAGTTGCCTATAAGGTTACAGTATTTGCGCCGCTTGAGGGTCTCAGCAGCCGCAGCAGCGGCACCAGCACAGCCCGCCGTGCTAGGAACATGAGATGGCGCAAGGGTATCGACACACGTTGCGTCCCACACCAGAGGCCTACCCACCTTCCAAGGCAACAACGTCATGCCGTCTGGTCTCTTCCCATCGTCAAAAAAAATTAAAGTATTATATTTTCTTCGGTGTCTTGATTCAACATTTCAAATCAGATTTAGGGGCCATTTTAATGGTTATCTTGTCACAATACCTACTGTGCTAACGATTTGTTTCATACGGCTCATTAATCCGTAAACGACTGTTCTTCCTACACTTAATGGAATTTTCAAACTCTAATACAGGACTTACATGCACATACACATAACACCCTCAAACATTCACACACTACACACACAATCCTACAATAACATCACCTTACATTACACTTCACAAAAAATTATAGATTTACCTCTATCTAAACTGTTTGCTAATTAGTGACATGACTGACATGTATAAACTGAATCAAGGTGCCGTTAATTATGATAAATGTTTTTAGGGGGTGTGAGCCTGGATATCTGTCTGTGTTCAGACTCCAGCTCTTACAAAGGTTCTAGGATACCTAAGGCAAAATTGTATGTACACACTACTGTAACAATGTACCTTTATGATAGAAATCTATACATCTATACAAATAAATAAAATTGGAGTGTCTGTTTGTAATATTAAAATAACCGCTTTTTACTAAATGCAAGGATGTATATGTCGCAGCCAACTGGTTAAATTTGCCGTTTAGTTAACCGCCTGGACTTTAGAAGTATAGTGCTCGCCTCGCTTCGCTCTCTCGGCTCGCACGCGGTTGATCACAGTTCTATCCTAACCTAAACCATTTGGTCGGGGTGCCCTAGCTAAGTTACTGCGACCAACTCGGCTCGCGCGTGATTGGTTACAGACTTCCAACCTAAACTGTAATTGAATATCATTCAGGTCGTTAGTTGAACGGCCGCCGTTTAGTTAAAAGGCTAGACGGTTAGCTGAACAGCTAATTTAACCAGTTGGCTGCGATATACACACGGTAAATATACCAAAATATTTTGTTTTTAATTTTGTCTGTCTGTTTGTCCCGACTAATCTTTGAAACGGCTGGACCGATTTTGACGGGACTTTCACTGGCAGATAGCTGATGTATTATAAGGACTGGAGAGGTACTTTTATTTTAGAAAAAGAATTAGGGGTTCTGCGCAAAAAAAATTAAATGTTCTTCGTCATGTACGCGAATGAAGTCGCAGCTAGTAAATATTATTTTAATATAATCTCTTCTGGGTTTTCCATAGATCTTGGTCGGTACCTACCTCCTCTCGAATTGTATCAGTTTTCATTGTGTGTACGTAGATAGATACGTAATTAATATTTTTAGCTTTAGGCTTTGTTCAGTGCAATTTAAGCCCTATTTTTGTTTTTAATAACTTACGATTTAAGTTTTACTTTCACTTTGATCTCAGTATTTAATTTAGTTTTATACAATGATTTGCAATTATTTACCTCCTCTTACATAAACTGCAGTAGTAAATAGCATTACCTGTGTATCACAACTCTGGTCCCCAAGATACAGGCTCCGCCTATTTTGGAGACCGCCGTAAATGATGATCGCTAACAGCTACAGACCGACATTAAGTTAATTATAAGGTAATACTTTTAACATTGGTTTGTAACATTGGTTCAACAAAGTATAAAAGTATAAACAATTTAGAAAGCTTTTTATAAATTAATTTGTATGCATGAAGACTCTTCCGGACGTTATCCAGGTACTTGACTCTCACAAAAAGGTCGGAATCCATTGTTATTGTTAACCTGTTCAATTTACCGTTATTGAACACGTTATTAAACTTGAAAAATATTTTCATTCTAACTCCGAATCACACAATACAGTCTACGAAGTTAGAATCCACACATTTGACACCCACGTTGCCCGAAAAAGTGTACCTATCCTAAACCAATAGTAATAAAGGTTTTATTATTTCAATCAGTTGAATATTCAGTAATTGTACCCGTAATAAAAACCAAGCAATAACTTAAAAACCGGAATAAATGAAATTCGATCGTGGTGCGATTCACATCAAACGTATTAAAAGGATCCACACATGGACAGTTTTACGGTTATTTAAACAGGATTTATTTGAGTAGGAGCGGAATTTAAACAGATTAGCGTTGAACCCTCGACCCACGCTGTTTTACTTATCTAACTATCCTTGCTGTTTTTCAGTGAGGATTAACAAGTGTTGAAAGCTCGTTAATTTTCCAGCAGAAATTAGGGCTGCGACAACATGGCAGAACCGCGCTGAGTGCATTTTGAAATAAGAAGAAAATTTTGTCATTAACCTACATTCTGTAGCTTTAGTTCTAGGAATTAGCTTTGACACTTTATACGCAGTAAGAAGTCTTGTTTGTATGTATCTTTGTTTCACAGACTTCGTCAGTTTAACGACGTGTTTTCCTTTTCCTTCGTGTGGCAAAAGTTCTGTATCGTTTACCCTGTTGTCAAGGGTGTCACAATGATCCAGAAGGTTAGCATAACACGGGTAAAAACAAGCATCACGCGATGCTATGTTAGTGACGTCACGTGACATGTGGCGCCGCGCTGGGACTCGAGACATGCATTTTATATGAATGTTTTTAGACGCATTCGAGCATGGAAACTTCGTTATTTCGGGGTGCGTGCGTGAAGTATGTACATGGATGACATTGTATAAAAGCTTTGTGAACAATTTCAGGGTCCAATTTCCAGTCTCGAACACAATTTGAGTAAGCAAAAGCCTAAAGAAAGACAGACAGTAACCTGCTTACGCAACATCCAAACTCGGTAGTTTCAAAAACACATTACGCACTAACGGTTCGTTTGCTAGGCTGCTAGGCTGCCACGACTATTTTATTGGACGGACAGGCCACCTAGGTCCATGAAAACATATGGAAACAACATCTATATTTACGTTACAAAGTGTAGGCGGAGCATGAAAACTATCGGAGCGTATGAACGGGCGCCGGTTCATTGGCGCTCGACTGCTCTCGTCAGTAAACAAAACGCGGTTGTTACTGGAGTGTCCATTGCGTCACCAACCCTTTGGAAACAACCTGACTTTGTTCTGCAAATAACTCTATTAAATGTCACCGCTGCGCTGTAACTGTGATATTTCCTTTATGGGTGCCTAAACGGAAAACATGAAGTTATTAGTATAATTTAGTATTTAGTAGTTCGTAGGAATTTGATTAGGCTTTTAGTATTTGTAGAAATCTTTTTCATACCCAATATGTATTTATTTCTTGAATCTTTCACAGTCGTTAGGGGCGTGAGAAGCCCGAAAGTCTGACATCCAGTCTCACCAAGGGTTCTTACCCAATAACTGGATTGTGATCAGATAGGCAGTCGATCCATGTAAAATACTGGTATGCAGCTGCATCCCATTACACTGTAAACCCCCAACATTATGATGATTTATTTATTTGAACAGATTATCTTACGAGTCCCTAGAAATAAATATAATTACCAAAACTTGGTAGAGAAACAACATCGACAAAAAACTGTTCACAGTCTCCTGTTGCTCCAAGCAATTATCGGATATAAATTTTCCCACAAAACTGCCTCCACTCGTCAAAATGATTCATTCTCCTAAATTCACATTACCCTTAATAGTGCAGCTACACCTAGTTTTATTACGGCTTATATCCGTGCGACCCAGCCCTTACGGATGTCCATATTAATTAATCAACACGGTAAAACCGATACATATCGCACATTCCAACAAAATACACCTAATGGGATTATGGGATTACCTACAGGCCGATTGAGGTACTCTCGCGTGCCTAATGTCGTGTAATTATAGGGGGGAAACGATATTGAAATGATATTAGGATTAGTAGGTAGGTACTATGTGCTGGTGTTTAGTTAAAGTTAAATTATTATTGCGTTGTAGTCGCAGTGTATCTACAGACTGCAGAGGACTACTTTTTGATAATCATTTTTGATTGGATTGTAAAAGTTGACTAAATTATCAGAAAGAGTCAGGATAAACACACAATACCAATTTTTTTACAGTTCCCAAACATGGCCTTTCCTGCAGCTGGTCGGTATGCTCGGCACGCCAGCATGAATGCCATCATCCGTCGGGCTCTTGCCAGCTATTTTAGAAATCAAGGGTTTGGCACACGACTATGGGAAGAAGCCAGACGGATTAACCATAATTCCTTAGAAGTTTAGTAGGCCTTTGGCGTGGTGCAACCTGTGTCGACACTCTCGCGCCAGCCCATCTTCTTAGCACGGCGGGCTGTGACGGCTGCTGCAGAAGCAGAAAACCTATATTACTCCAACTTGAGCCGTTTGGGGTTGAAAAATTAGGGTCTGGGTGCTCATCAAGTAGGTATTTCGGGACATCGCCAAGCGGTTGGTCGACTCTTCACGTGACCAGAGGGCTGGCCTATTTTTAGGTCAAAGAATCGGCATTGACATCCAACGTAGCAGCGCTGCAGAAAAGAGAAGAACAAAACTATTAAAGTTAAATTAATGACTTTATATTTACTCAATTACCACGATTGACATATACTTAGTAAGATTGGGAATAGTCCGAATTAAGTTTTAATGGAAAGAAATCTTAAATAGGTAGGTATTGTTTAAAAGATTTCTTAATTAATTTATTCTTTCCGCTCTTAACTTTAAGCAACGTTTAAAGGGATTGTATACCAAATACCTAAAAACGACACTTAATTACACTTTACGTAGATTTTTGTTCAAGGACCTTTTCTTAATACACCATAATTAAAATTAATTGATAGGTCTTTGTTAAAGCAGCTTTAACCCTTCGTATGCCGCACGTGGATGCGAAGGAAGCGCCGCAAAATGGTTAGAGGTTTCAACTAGAAGTTTGCTACATTAATAGCGAAGTGCAGCAAAACAATAATGTTCCTTATCACACTTAGTTCGCTCATTACCCTGTCTCCGCCTCAGTTCTCTGCCGCTCGATATATCGCTCTGACTTTTTTTTCCTAATAAACCTTATTAGAGCTACGTTGGTTTCGTATAAGCCTATTATCATTTATCTTAAATTC
The DNA here is from genome assembly GCA_963669345.1 of Gortyna flavago. Lineage (NCBI taxonomy): Eukaryota > Metazoa > Arthropoda > Insecta > Lepidoptera > Noctuidae > Gortyna > Gortyna flavago. The sequence goes on along the minus strand of OY770128.1, from coordinate 5,796,916 downwards.
TCGTAATAGGTTCACCTTTTTCTTTAACGAGGATGCGATAAGGTAGCCTGCTTAATTCAAATCTTCTTACGTTTTTTGCAATTTGCTGGTCAGTGTCATGTCAGCTTGTAAGTTGATTAAAATATGATTCGCAACCGTAACTAATATGACATTAAAAATATAATTATTAAAATCAGCAATACAATTATTCCTTGAGGTAAAATTGGCCTCAAATGTCATCAGCGTAATTATGAACTTAGAGAGATGTATCGATGATTTTTATGATTATAATCTTAAATAAATATTTGTTTAAGACCGCAAATCATATTTAGATCAACATACAACTGACCTGCAAATTGCAAAAACCGGCCAAGTGCGAGTTGGACTCGCACACGAAGGGTTCCGTACCAAAATACAATATTTAACACTTCATATAAAATAACGGCAAATAAATCACGTTTGATGTATGTGAGCCTCACTTAGATATTTATTTTATTCTGTTTTTAGGATTTGTTGTCATAGCGGCAACAGAAATACACCTTCTGTGAAAATTTCAACTGTCTAGCTAGCACGGTTCATGAGATACAGCCTGGTGACAGACAGACAGACAGACGGACAGTGGAGTCTTAGTAATAGGGTCTCGTTTTTACCCTTTGGTTACGGAACCCTAAAAACATATGATATAATTTGAATTTGGCTATTTGTGAGCATTTGAAACAAAATTACCCCATTGTTCTATCGTAAAATGTGATCAATTTACAAAATACTTCAATGATTTTTTTGTAAAAAAAAAATCGTTTAACGTTAAAGTTTCGTTCAAAGTAATATTATGTTTATCTTGCCTGTTTACTGTGTAAATTACTAGAGCGCAGAGTTTTGAATTAAAATTTTCTTCCGTGAATGGTATAAAACTGGAGCGCTGCAGTTTTCTGTAATCATTTCGTGAAGCCCAACAAGCCGCACACTATTAAAAAGGCCAGCGTTTTATTTGAAAATTCTGTATTTTCTCACTGAATAATTTATGAAAAATTTCGTGTTATCAGAATACACTTTTTTGGCGAATAATACACGAATATGTAGGAATGAAAAAGTCACTCGTAATATATCTAAATTATTTCCGATTTTGACAACGCACGTTCAACCCTCTGACTGAGCCAGAACGTATTTAGGTACTCTACATACCTGCTTACCTACATGAGATAAGATTTACCTATCTAAATTGTGCCTATTTTTCTTTAGTTTTTATTTCATAAGCATATACACAATTTATAACGCAACTAATTATTTGTACTAGGTCTGCACTAAATTACTCATTAAATTATTTCATTTTCTGGTCACTTAGGTGTAGAAGTACTCGTCCATATCGCATTTTTCTTTATCTACACACATCAAAAGTGTCTAGGGATCAACATATATTTTTGCAATAACTTTTCTCCTGATTGATATTAATTAAAATTTTCTTTAAGGATTCATCAAATAAAGTGTTTTCGTTTGTCACAGTAACGATAAACCAAGTCACCTTTGCATTAACAAAGAAATTTGCCATTTTCCTAATAAAGGGATTTTTGACATTTGAACCACTAACACAAAAGTTCGAAAAAAAGACTGAAATAACAGTTTTCTTTAAAATTTTATTGGGTAACTTAAACAATTAATAATCCGTGTTTCTACCGCGAACACTAACAACACAAGAACATCGGTTTGGCATACTCAAAATGAGTTCATCCAAATCACGCTGTGGAATGGCCGCCCATGTTCGTTGCAACAACAAAAAAAGGTCTTCTTGCGACTGGATACCCTCCATATTCGGCAGAGCTCTTCTCTGTAGCATATCCCATGCATGCTCAATCGGGTTCAAGTCTGGCGACTGAGCAGGCCAGGGCAGGACATTGATGTTAGCTGCGGCGAGAGTCTGTCTTACAACTCTTGCGGTGTGCGGTCGTGCATTATCATGCATTAACTGAAATAAGGGACCGATTTGCACTTGTAGAGGAACGATGACGTCTGATACAATCGTCTCAGCATAAATTTGAGCGTTGAGGTTACCTCTGATCCAAATCAACTCAGTTCTTCCGCCGATCCAAATACCCGCCCATACCATGATGGTTCCACCACTATAAGGATGGACTTCCTGGCAGGATTTTAATCGCTGTTGGCGTCCAGGGGTTCTCCAGTGTCGTATACGTCTTGTATCCGGTCTCATACCAAAACGAGACTCATCAGAAAAGCACACGAAACGCCATTTTTCTTCTGCCCAATTTCTGTGTTCAAGAGCCCATTGATATCGAATCCTACGATTGTGCATTGCTATAGGTGGTACCCGTAGCGGTCTTCGGGAATGAAGGTTCACTTCATGCAAGCGGTTTCTGACTGTTTGGTCGCTAATTAAGTTCCCTGAAGAGTGATGAAGCCTCACGGCTAACATTATGGCGGTTATTGTTGGAGCTCTTCGAGTTAAGATTTGAATGTATCGGTCTTGTCTCCGTGTGGTGCAGCGATACCGTCCTCCATGGCGCTCAGCCACGGTACCAGTGCTTCGGTAACGTGTCCAAAGTCGACTGATAACACTCTGACTTGTATTCAGAGCTAAAGCCACAGTACGTTGCCGGGAACCAGCTTCTATCATTCCCACGGCTCTGAGCATTTCTTCCCTGCTTAAATGACGTCGCCGCTCCATAATAACGTTGGTTTTAATCAGTAGTAGGGAAACAGTAGCACTAATAATGTCTTCAATGCGTTGTATGTTTTTATAGGGAAAATATTGACAGCTGATTTTCATCTTTTACTCGAATTTGATTCACAGTTCCTGATTCAAATTATGAAATGCACCAAAAAGGATCCATATAAATTTATAAAATCATAAATTTATTACAAAGCCACATCTCAATCTCAAGAAATCCGCATAAAAATGCTTGATCCCTAGACACTTTTGATGTGTGTAATTCTGGCTTATAACTCGTGTCTCTAACAATGGGCTGACCTATCCGTTTCCACACTGGCTGTAAATAACTAAATACACAAAACTGAACATTTATATCTCTGATATTTATTGTCGAATTTAAAACTAGTATTAATAAAACGTTTTCAAGAGGAAAGTACAAGAAAAATCTACATAAAATATTTTCAGTAGGTATTTGTCACAGAACAGATAAAAGAGGTATTTGTAAACGTTTCATGTTGAATAGTATAGCAACCAAATTGCTGATAGACGATCTAAAATATACCAACTAAGAGAGCAAATTCTGCTGCTCTAGATCCATAAGAATGTTAACTTAAATGAAACCTACCTGACTTTTATAAGAAAACTATAATCTATCTGATATTAAGTTTATCAACAATAATAATATAGTTTAATTTAATATAATTTAATTTAAAATCTATCTAATATCTATTTCAAATTTATATTTTTAATTTTCTGATAATATGGGTGTATGTGTAAAAATTTGCCTGATATAAATGTTTTTTTTTTTTTATTTGTTATCGCTTTAGAATCTCTTACACTATGAAAAATAACAAATATTATTAGGTAAGCTTTGTCATAATACCGGCACTGCGACACTTATTTTTAAATGTCGCATCATCATGCTAAGATAATATTGGCCTTTTGGCATCGTACACGATTTGTCTGTGTGTGTGTGTGTGACTGTTTTTATTTTCATTTTACTTTTATTATTTTATTTTTATGTATCTATGAGTGTGTTTAATTTAATTTGTAGTATTCCTCAGAGAGTCCCAATAAATATTTTTTTCTTTCTTAATTAGTTCCTTTTTTTACAAAGGTATTTTAAAAGTCTAGCGGAATACCTATACCAACATTTTTTATCTTTGTTAATTAGTAGCAACCCAAGGCTTTTTCCCCCTTTTGCGTTGCCTCTGGACGGGATACAGGTCTTTTAGGTAGTAATTTTATTAGGCTTACATGAAAAATTAAACCAACTTTTCCGGGTTTAAAGCGCGCTACCGATGTTTTCACTGGCACACTAATGAATAGCCTTTTCCTTTTACGTTACCTACCCCTTTTTTGAGGAAGTATTAAAAAATCCGCTTTTACAATTCTGTGAAAATCAAAATAGAAAGCCTAACTAAACTATGGATGTATGAATACTGAAATATGTGGGTATTCGAGCAATATCATTGATTTGGATATTAATAAATAGCGGAGCGGTTTATGTCGACAGTTTCGAATGGGAAGTCATGGTGGAAATAATTATATAAAGCCAACACTGTGTTTGAATACTAATTAAATATTAGTACCTGTGAACCTATGTAATATAGCTTAGCATAAGCATAATCAGCCTATAATGTTCCCACTGCTGGGTCAGGGAGAGGGCCATAATCCACCACGCGGGCCCAATGCGGGTTGGTAGACGTCACATGTCTTCGACTTTTTAGTTCTAGGACACGCCGGTTTCCTCAGAGTGTTTTCGTTCACCGTTTTGAGAGCAGTGGTGATGAAATAATTTACTGCTTGGGTTCGAACCCACGACCTACACTCGTAAGTTGCGGCCGATACCACTGGGCCACCGCTTCTCCAATGTAGCTTATTCATCAGAAATGATTATTTTGCCCCTCGATATCCATCGACAGTTCAAGGTTTTTGCTATAGATTACCATAAATAAAAAAGAAAATGTTTTGCAAAACGTTTCCTTCCCAAAAGGATTTCTGAAAAACGTTCCTCAGTATTTCGAGAGAAAATAATATGGAAAAAAATCCAGCATACAAACATATTTGACCATAAACTTTCATCGAATCAGCCAACGCTGATGGAACCCGGATGTTGGGAACAAAATAAACTTCGCACAGTATTTTTTACGCGCCATATAGTTCCGTACATGTAGTCCGTATATCATTGTATAGGTAGTTTCTGTGTTGAAGTAGTAATGGAAGAAAAACAAAAAGTATCCGCCATTTGTCATTGTTAGGAAGTTGTCGCGTACGTTCACAGTTATTTAACCTCTGATTTTGCATCAATGTCCAAATCACAGTGATCTTTATTCTCATTCAAATAAGATTGCTGTTGGGTTGTTGCCATTGACAAGTCTGTCAAAAGCATTGTGATCTTTATTCTTGTTACAATAAGGTTGTTGCTGTTAGATGTAAAATTACCGCGAACGGACTGTACCGCCCGTTAGTGTAGACAGCGCTGATTAGAGAGGGTCCAAAGTCAAGCGAAGTCGGCGAAACCTTCATTTTTCAAACTGATTGATGACTTTTAATTTTTACACTGGGATTTTTCTTTTTGACCAGGTAGATTACCCATTGTGCATGTAATGTAGAATGATCACGATCTAGAATTATCCATACCTATTCCATTTTCACATTTTCAGCAGGTAAGTAGGTCTGCAGGTTAATTTAAATAAGTGATTTGTAATCTATATTTTTTCAGATTATTTTGTACGTAAGGTATTTTTAGTGCTGTAAGTTTTGTGTTGGTCCCGGCTGTCATTCGCGGATCTATGACAGTCGTAACGGGTTGTCAGAAGACAAGCAGTTTTACGAAGGGGTATAGTAGGTATTATCCAGTAGGTACCTGGGTTGTGAAGGTCAGATAGGCAGTCGCTCTATGTAAAATACTGGTACTCGGCTGCATCCGGTTAGACTGGAAGCCAACCCCAACATGGTTGAGAAAAGGCTAGGTAGATGAAAACTTAATTCAGGTAGGTAGGTCCATTAAATGAAATATAGCTTGTAGTTCATTGTGAATTTTATTCATTGTGAATGTTATATTAAATAATTTTGGGTCATTCGACAGCGTATAATTTCAGGAAATAGGTTATTTTAAAGAAAGTAATTAACCCCTGCTTTTATTTTTGGCAGTGTATTTTTATTTTATAAAGGATACTATATTCACATTATATGCAAACACTCTAAAAAAAAAAACACTGCTTTTCTTGTTTTTAGCATGATCAGCCTATAATATTATTCCCAATGCTGGGACAAAAGTCTCCTCTCTGTGAGAGGGAGTGGGCCGCAATCCACCACGTGGGCCCTGTGTGGGTTGGCTGATGTCACATGTCTTCGAATTTTTGGCTGTAGGACATGCCGGCTTCCTCACGATATTTTCCTTAACAAATTTGAGAGCAGTGGTGATGAAATAAAATACACAAAGTAAAGTGCCTGCTTGGGTTCGAACCCACGGGCTACAACTCGTAAGTCGCTGCCATTGCCAACACTCGGGTTACTACCACTGGTTGACTGTTTTTAGCTAGTCTATAAAACCATACCTTAATATTTCTTAAAAAACGTTCAAAATCTAGTCGCAGTTTCATCTCGGCGACAAACTTGTGAAAAACTTGTCAAAATGTGGGGAAGTTAGAGGTATTTTTGACAGATTGAGACTGAGATCAGACTGTGAACGTTCTTAAAATTACGAGAATTGTTCATTTTACTTTATTCTGTAAACATAATTTCTTGCCCAATTGATGCCTTCATTACGAGAAATATCGGCAATAAATTACTTTTACTCGTTTACTTAAACTTGGCTTAGTTATTTCAATTTGATATTGCTTTAATTAGGTACACGCGAACATTCATAATTATGTTTATTTTAAAGGTTTCCATTATTTTAATCTTGTAAAATTCAGTTTCATGTTTACTTTTAATTATGTTGCTTCAACTTCATAAATCATTGTATTAAAATAATTGCCTGCCAATGATTGAGTATGAACAGAATTCGTATTTTCACAAATTGAAAGTTGAATTTTGTAGTAGGTAAGCAAGTTTTCGTATTAAAATTCGTTTTAATATTTGAAAAGGCAACACCAAAATTGATTGGTTCTATTTGAAATCTCTGTGTACTACAATATTTTTAAACGGCTTCCAAAAAGGAAGAGGTTTTATGTTTCACTTTATCTATGTTCAACGATTTCTCCGTCAATTGTGGACCTATTTTGAAAAATAACTTTAATTTCGGAGATCGGTGTCGTTGGTTCCGCATTTTCGTTTATAAAATTGACACCGACTTTCGAAATTAACGTTGTTTTTCACATTGTAGTGGTTTCTTTGGAAGTCGGTTGTTAGCCCTTTATGTTCCGGGGTAGCGGTAACCCTTTTGGACAATCCCGCTGCTCCGGCGGGCTTCGGCCCTGACCCCTTCTTCGATGCTGACATCTCTTTGAGGCGCGCGTGGAACACATACACGCCGTCCAGCACGGGCCTGGTCTTGATCGGACAGCGAGCTACCCGTTACTCGCCGTCCGCATGCTCGCGCCTACAGTGGCCGGGAGTCGTCACGCGGCTCCCGACGCCCGGGGCGTCTCCCGCGGCTCCCGACGCCCGGGGCGTCTCCCGCGGCGGCTGGGACGGGCGGCTCTCTCGGCTCTCTCCCTCGCCCATCCCGCCACCTCCTTCGCAAGCATGACTGCTTCGCAGAAGGAGGTGACTGCCTCCCACTCCCTCTTGCTCCGGACCATGGCTTGAACCAGAGCCGGGCGCGAGAGGTCGCCGCCGCTGCCGATCACCTCTACGAGGACACGGCTCCGCCCAAGCGGGGCAGACCTCCACCGTATGCTCCACCGTGTCTTCTGGGCGATCCTCGCAGTGGTGACACTCGGGCGTTTCCTCCCGCCTGATGATGTGCAGGAACCTCCCGAAACATCCGTGTTCGGTGAGGACCTGCGTCAGGCGGTAGGTGAGGACGCCGTGACGCCTCTCTAGCCACTCCTCAAAGAGGGGTCTTATTGCCACTATCGTGGCGTGCCCTGCGCTGGGTTGTGACAGTCGCGCTTTCCATGTCGCCATGAGATCGCGCCGGAGGTCCATCCGCTCCGCGGCGATTTGCCGCGGAAGCGGGTTTTCCCCCCGGCGTAGTGCCTCCGCGCGCCACTCATACAGGCGCGCGAGGACTATCGTTTCCAGATCCCATGGCGGCAGTCCGGCAAGGAGGCTTGCCGCCTCGCCCGAGATCGTGCGGTACCCCCGTATGAGCCGTACGGCTACCACCTTTTGGGGCGCGTTCAAGTAGTGGGCGGCTCGTAGCCGCAGTGAACGCGCCCATACCGGGGCCCCATATACGGCCATGGACCGCACGACCCCCGCGTAAAGACTCCGGCAGGAGGCGTTTGGCCCCGTCAGGTTGGGCAAGAGCCGCTTGAAAGCGGCCCCGGCCCGTTCCAGTTTGGGGGCCAAGCGTCGGAAGTGCTCGACGAAGTTCCACCGGCAGTCGAGGACGAGACCCAGGTATTTCATCGTTGTCTCGACGCCGATGTGAACCCCTCCTACCGTTAGTTGGGATCCCGATGGTGGCTTGTTCCGAAGCCCATGAAAAGACATGGCCTCGGACTTGTGCAGAGCCACCTCGAGACCCAACTGCCGGATCCTCTCCACGACTATCGCAACCCCGCGTGTCATCGCGTCGGCCGCCGCCTGATGCGACCTCCGCTACGCCAGGACCAGCGTGTCGTCAGCGTAGCAAACCACGCTGACGCCATCAGGGAGGTCGGCCCGCAGCACCCAGTCGTATCCGATGTCCCACAGGAGCGGCCCCAGAACCGATCCCTGTGGGACTCCGCACGACATCACTCGCCGGTTCCACTCCCCATCGCGACCGGTGTAGATGACGGCTCTGTCCGTCAGATACGCCCCGACTACTCGACGGAGGTAGGTCGGCACTCGGTGATACCGGAGTGCCTCTCCAATGCAGCTCCAGGGCAGGGTGTTAAACGCGTTAGCGATGTCGAGTGACACCGCTACGACCACCCCACCCCGGGACACCGCGTCCCCCGTCGTGAGGGCTCTCACGCGCATGATGGCATCCACCGTAATATAACACTACTTGCTATGTAAATATTAGTGACATGAAGCTATTAAAACACAGCTCATCACCATGTTACAAAATATTGCTTTTCCCGATGCTGGGACGTTGGTGATTCCGAGAGCAAATGCTCAAGTTACTTTAAAAAATACCCAGTTCGCTATAGGTTTTCCCTATAAAATTTGAGGGTTTCCCTCGACTTCCATGGGATCATCTCTTCAGATTCCAACTTGATGACAATGGGACCACCTCGAGAGTATACCCTTTCAAACATAAAAAAAATTATAATAAGTCCACAATTGACGGAGAAATCGGTGAACATCCATAAAAAAAAGTCGACCATGGTATAATGTTTTTCTCCTTTTTGGAAGTCGGTTAAAAATTAAATTTTATTCGACAACATCCATCGGTTTCTTAATAAAATTCAACTATATCTGACGATCCTGCATACTTATCTCTTTACCTGACTGTACAATGTATTGTGTGGAACACGAAAGCTTTCATTTAAATACCTATATTTGTTTAATATTTATTTTATATAAAGGACCAAGGCCGTACATGCTCAAACCAACCATGAACATCGATCGCCTGAGATTAATCTGTACTTGTTGCGGTCAGCGTGTGAACAATATCTCTCCCTGCCTCGGAGAGCACATATGGTACGTACCTGAAGGCCAATTCCCGTAAATAAAAACGTTCAAAATCTAGTCGCAATTTCATCTCACCGACAATCAATGTTAAAAATGTAGAGAAATTAGAGGTATTTTTGACAGATTGAGACTGAGATCAGACTGAACGTTTTTAAAATTACGAGAATTGCCCCTCCGGCGGCAGCTGATACATAAAAAATTTTAGACGCATCCGTTCGGACTGAAAGTCTACGCATTTCAGTTGATGATGATTTAGTAACCTATCAAAAAGGAGGCACAGTCAAGACTTCGTGTGACGTAACTTTAAAGCCATCCGCCATTTTACCAGTTATAGCGCAGTTCCCGATAACGTCTTTAGGTAGAAAGTTTGCATATTATGGGGCAATTAATATGGAAATAGCTCTGTCCGTCGGACCGATCACAAGTTTTATTAGCTCAAACTTATTCCGCGGTCGAATTTTTTCAGCCATCGTTTCAGTGTGTTAATGAAGTATATTTTATATTAAGCAAAATGGTAATTACTAATATTCTGATAAGCGTAATCAGCTTATAATGTTCCCACTGCTGGGACACAGGCCTCTCCTCTTTCTGTGAGAGGGAGTGGGCCATAATTCACCACGCGGGCCCAGTGTGGCACCCTAATTGCGTAACACGCTTTCAATCAAAATCTGAATCATTTTGAAGGCTATTACGGTGTAGGCCGAAAGAAGACGATAAAGTAGAAGGCTAATCAATTGCTTAATATGTTCGAAAAATTTGTCTGCTCAACAACGTAAATGACGCAATGAATGTTGTTGAACTGTTAAAATTGCATTCCTACTGTTAGTGTGTTACACAATTACCAGTTTGTGACTATTCTGAATATCTAATAAATATTAAAAAAAAACAGGCCTTACAGAAATGGTTCAGTTCGGTAGATAAAACTAATAATAACCTTATGAAAAGATTTCTGATTCAGCCTCAGTTTCGTCAGTTTGGCTATCCAACCGAAAGACACTGAAAAACCTAGATAAAACTTTAATATTTTTACAGAGCTCGGTTTGGACAGCGTCGTGGTTCCTAACCTGTCGCTTGTGAAAAACACGGTAAGTACTTAGTTAAACTTAACTTGCTTCCTCTAAGTTGACATAAACTCAAACTTGTCCAAGATTGTAAAGAGTCGACCCACTTGAAGTTTGCCTTTCATTTACAGATTTGTAAAGAATGTTACTAGAATATTTTTTAGAACAAACTACAAGCAATTTAGTAATGAAAATGTCAACAGTAAAGTGTAGCGTAGCTGCAGTATGCTTTTTTTTTGCTTGAAAATCTATAAGAGCCTGAGAAGCAGGAAGGTTTGAAACCTTATTTTAACAAATAAGCTTAATAAGCTTAAACCTAAGCAAATACACACATCAAAAGTGTCTAGGGATCAAGCATTTTTATGCGGATTTCTTGAGATTGAGATGTGGCTTTGTAATAAATTTATGATTTTATAAATTTATATGGATCCTTTTTGGTGCATTTCATAATTTGAATCAGGAACTGTGAATCAAATTCGAGTAAAAGATGAAAATCAGCTGTCAATATTTTCCCTATAAAAACATACAACGCATTGAAGACATTATTAGTGCTACTGTTTCCCTACTACTGATTAAAACCAACGTTATTATGGAGCGGCGACGTCATTTAAGCAGGGAAGAAATGCTCAGAGCCGTGGGAATGATAGAAGCTGGTTCCCGGCAACGTACTGTGGCTTTAGCTCTGAATACAAGTCAGAGTGTTATCAGTCGACTTTGGACACGTTACCGAAGCACTGGTACCGTGGCTGAGCGCCATGGGACGGTATCGCTGCACCACACGGAGACAAGACCGATACATTCAAATCTTAACTCGAAGAGCTCCAACAATAACCGCCATGATGTTAGCCGTGAGGCTTCATCACTCTTCAGGGAACTTAATTAGCGACCAAACAGTCAGAAACCGCTTGCATGAAGTGAACCTTCATTCCCGAAGACCGCTACGGGTACCACCTATAGCAATGCACAATCGTAGGATTCGATATCAATGGGCTCTTGAACACAGAAATTGGGCAGAAGAACAATGGCGTTTCGTGTGCTTTTCTGATGAGTCTCGTTTTGGTATGAGACCGGATACAAGACGTATACGACACTGGAGAACCCCTGGACGCCAACAGCGATTAAAATCCTGCCAGGAAGTCCATCCTTATAGTGGTGGAACCATCATGGTATGGGCGGGTATTTGGATCGGCGGAAGAACTGAGTTGATTTGGATCAGAGGCAACCTCAACGCTCAAATTTATGCTGAGACGATTGTATCAGACGTCATCGTTCCTCTACAAGTGCAAATCGGTCCCTTATTTCAGTTAATGCATGATAATGCACGACCGCACACCGCAAGAGTTGTAAGACAGACTCTCGCCGCAGCTAACATCAATGTCCTGCCCTGGCCTGCTCAGTCGCCAGACTTGAACCCGATTGAGCATGCATGGGATATGCTACAGAGAAGAGCTCTGCCGAATATGGAGGGTATCCAGTAGCAAGAAGACCTTTTTTTGTTGTTGCAACGAACATGGGCGGCCATTCCACAGCGTGATTTGGATGAACTCATTTTGAGTATGCCAAACCGATGTTCTTGTGTTGTTAGTGTTCGCGGTAGAAACACGGATTATTAATTGTTTAAGTTACCCAATAAAATTTTAAAGAAAACTGTTATTTCAGTCTTTTTTTCGAACTTTTGTGTTAGTGGTTCAAATGTCAAAAATCCCTTTATTAGGAAAATGGCAAATTTCTTTGTTAATGCAAAGGTGACTTGGTTTATCGTTACTGTGACAAACGAAAACACTTTATTTGATGAATCCTTAAAGAAAATTTTAATTAATATCAATCAGGAGAAAAGTTATTGCAAAAATATATGTTGATCCCTAGACACTTTTGATGTGTGTATTTACAGCTTGGCACGAGTGTAGATTGACGGTGTTTTATTCAGGACAGCTGCCTATTCATATTTCCGCTGAATCTTATTTATGCTTGTTATCATCTTCCTAACCTTTTCCCAACTATGTTGGGGACGGTTTCCATTCTAATCCGATGCAGCTGAATACCAGTATTTTACATGGAGCGACTAACTATCTGATCTCCACAACCCAGTTACTGGGTAATATCAAACCCCTTGGTAAGACTGGTTGTCAGATTTTCGGGCTACTGACAACCGGAACCAACGGCTTAACGAGCTTTCCGAGGCACCACTACTACCGTGTTATATGTAACCCTTCGTTGGTCTCGTGGTTGCAAGCGCGCCTGCTGAGCGTGGGGTCCTGGGTTCGATTCCCAGGTGGGGCAAAGTATTATTGGGTTTTTATATCAGGAATTTCTTAGTAACAGCCCGGAGTTTGGAAGTCGGCGGTGTGATTGATACCCCCGTGCCTCGGAAAGCACGTTAAGCCGTTGGTCCTGCGCCTGATCTCTCGGATCCTTTCATGTCGGATTGCCGTCCCATCGGACTACGAAGTTGAGTGAAGAGAGAGAGAGTACACCTGTGTCTGCGCACACACTAGTGCACTATAATATCTCCTACGTCGATGGCTAGTGTCCGCAAATATTGGCTGCCATGACCGAAACTCGGTCTGGAAGTCTATTAAATGTAACTACCCCATCCTACAAAAAACTTTAAAAAAATATTTTTATATGTTTTTGGTTCTCCTGCGGATCTCTTTTTTTCTGATTCGATCAGGCAAGGAAACTCCAAACATAGCCCTCTCCATTGCCTTTTGTGTGACTTTCAGCCTTCTAATAAAGCCCATTGTGAGCGACCACGTGTCCAAGGTAACCGACATAGCCCGAAGAATTGCCAATGGCAGGGCACATTTCTCACAGAACAGATGGCTGATGGGGCCGAAAGGTTCTGGAGTGGCGACCGCGTACCGGAAGACGTAGCATTGGAAGGCCTCCACAAGGTGGATCGACTACCTTGTGAAGGCCACAGACCGCAGACCGTAGACCCGTTAGATGCAAGAAGCACAGAACCCTGTGAAGTGGAGGTGCTTGGGGGAGGCCTATGTCCAGCAGTGGACGTCTTTCGCCTGAAATGATGATGATGATTTATTTTTGTCAACGGAAAACTAGTGTACTCTTAATAACCAATCAAAATAAAAAGAAATTAAAGTTCGTACAACCTCTTCTAAATTCTAATTAAGTTGGAGAGCCAGTACACAAAAGAGATGTAATTTCTTTACGTAGCGCTACTGTTAGTGCAGCCATTTGTTAATCCTTGCGCGCGCGCGAAATACTTCAGTTTCTTTTTACACAACATAACAATTTGCTTGTAAACTTTTACACTGTGAAATAAAAGTTGCTGAAAGTACAATCTGTTTGTTCAATTAAACAGGACGTATATAACTCTCAGAAATACTTCATATTTACCTATGGTCTGTACCAAAAGTATCTGACGAAAATGTAAACAAACCCTGTCAGGTTTAATTCTTACGCAATCACTCACTAAAGGGAACTAGTAACACATTCATCTGTATTCAGAAGGTTTCAACTTTATAATCTCACCACTTTTTCCAATAATTATTATTTTTATTAAATTGTACTTACCTAATCGAAAAATTATCGACGAACATTGAGCATAAAAAATAACTTCAATTCGCAGGTAATTTAGACTTTGGGGTTAAATATTCAAAAAACCAAATCAAAACACTGCATAAAATTCGTAAGTGGCAAACAAAGCATCAACACGTACAGGACCTACGTGATCTGATCCATTTGCTTACATTTTCATCACATTCTTCTGGAACAGATTATTTATGTAGCTTCCAATATCATTCTCTTATACATAATCAAGGAAAACTAATTAAAGATTTCTAAATACTTCAAAGTGTAGAAACTTTCCCCCTTGTCCCACATTCTGCTCATGAATATTCGCAAGTTATGCATGCTCCCGTGCTCGTCTTGCTTGCTCATTTTAATATTCTTAATATGGAAAAAGGAAGAAAAGTATATATATTTTCGTAACGAGGGTCGTGTAGGATGATATAGTCTATATATAGATATATAGACTATATATATATTTTTCGTGGAACCCGTTCCGTGCATTTGTGCTGGCCCAATTTTTTGTTTCGCCTGTGTGGACAATTACAAAATTCCGGATGAAGCCGGCTTGGCAGGGCTTGACTAAACTCACGTTGTTCGAATACATGCCTTTTTAGCTTCATACTCGTAGCTTTTTAGATGTGCCAGCCAGTCACTGCAAAAAAAAGGAAGTTGGTTAAATATGAACACGAGATTCATAAAAAATTGTAATAAAGTGCAATTGGGATTTTTAGCAGTCATCCTTTTATAAGATCGTGTTGTAATCAAAATGTTCTTTTTGAACAGTCAAATAATTTATTTACGATACAGTTTTAAATTAAAATATCTTCTTATTCTACAAATACACCAGTTGTTTCCTGTCTCGTAGAGCTACATTCCACGTTGTGTAGCCAGCACTGAAAATAAATTACGGCCATACACGAATTCAATTCTATTTTGAAAGTTGCACAGCGAACTTAGCGTTTCCACATTTATTATGCAGTGTCAACACACATACACGTACCGTTGGCACAAAAACTAGAACAACGCGCTACCAACACGAAGTTTCCATATAAAGTTACCTGTTACTTGCGTAGACGCTGGCCGAGTTTGACTGGCTGACTCTACTCGCTCGCGTGTTTACCCCTGTGGTGCTTGATGAGTTTAATTTTGAATGCAATTTGATAACATGTTTACTGCTAAAGTGAAATACTTTTAAACTGAATGTATGCGCACTATATATGGTTTTTGTTAGGAATTATTAAAAATTTATAAGTAACTCACGTTGAACAGGACCCCCTACTCTGTCATATCTTAGCAGGTGTCGTGCAGGTGTCAACCTGCATGTTTATCTTCCTCTTACACACTGATGTGAGGCCACGGACGGGTCTGGCGCATAAATTATTACCTAACCAAACCATAAAATTGTAGTAAAAGAATTATTACGGACACCTAGTAATTTCGATTTTATATCAAGGGGCGGCAATATATTCCCACATAAACGATCTCAACTGAAGTACTTATGCAGATATATTTCTTCTGCGGTAAACAGTGGAATAAAATTGTTTTAAATATTGAATTCGAAATAAACAAGGTTCTCACTACCAACTATACTCATTGTTCTATTTAACAGTACTGAGTACAACTCCCAGCGGAAACAAATCTATTGTAAAATGGATATTTCTCCCCTGAAACAAGCGTTTTTTGTTCGCGTATTTCCTCTTCAAAACCCAGTACAATACACACAATAGAGAAAACCCAGTAACGAGAGTGCGCTAATTACAATTTCAAAAGTTTCTCCCCACAAACGTAGGTATTGTAGTTCTCTCGGAATTATGGAGAAAAATGGCCGCTGCGTTAACTTTCCCCTTAAAAAATATAGCGGGCGGAATGCGAGAAATTTGTTCTGAGTGGCCGGCTCTCCCCTTTATTCATCGTCAAACTTTTTGATAGGTTTATTTTTCATTCAGTTCCGGTTCAGACGGCCGGACGTTAGCTCATCCAGTTTCTGTAAATGTTAGCCAGTTTCGTAGCTCGGAAGCCAGATGCTGAGGGCAGGACTACTCCCTGAGGTGTATGTGCTCGTAAATCCAGGTTTGAATGTTTGTTTATGCATACTGTGGACCTCGGGGATATGGCATGCGGCAGTTGGCAGAAGTGTAAAATACGTCATAGGTAAGTGCCTGTCCACGACGACGATTTGCAATATTACTATTTGGATGGAAGCTATTACCCTATTAGTCTAATACATATATACACACTAATTACATATTTTTATACATTATATAGAATTATATTATAAAGATTAACATACATAGATCAAAGATAGACGTTACGTTACCAACACAAGACGGTTACTTATTTTTTATCACACTAAAATTATAAAAGTGAAAGTTTGTGTGTGTGTGTGTGTTTATATGTCTGTTACTTCTTCACGCTCAAACGGCTGGACCAATTTTGATAAAATTTTGTATGGAGGTAGCTGACACCCTTATTAAAATATAGGCTACTTTTTCTCCCGATATTCCCACGGGATCGACACTTATGCGCCGAAACCGCTGGGCGCAGCTAGTTTTAAAATAATCTTTTCTGATTTTACCCTTGGATGATTGTTTCTATGGTTATGATATAAGAAGCTTATCTTGTTTATATAAATATTGGAGCGAATGATATTTCCTAACTAAGTCCTTTTCAGGACAAGTGTACCAGTAGGCAATTATTTATTTCCCAAAAACGCCAGAGATTAAAGAATGTCGTTTCATTTACAAATATTTACAACGCTTTTATCCTTAGATATCAGGTCGTTTGTCATAAAAATATACATTACGAAATGCTATTATATTTTTTCTTTTAATCTTTTTTTATCTTAACATCGAAACGGATGAAACGTACCTATATTTATATTATTAAATTTTTATCCTGTAATTTATGTACCGTCTGTCGGTTTCCGGAGTAATCTGAAATGTATTCATTTCTTTTTTTTTGTTATTTAGTTTGTTTTCTCATCCTGACAACAATCTGTCTTCCAGAAAATCTGAAACGAGAACATTTTATTGGTATCGCGGGATGTCTTGAAGGTTGTCGCTCCAGAGATAGTAAATTATATTCAATATGCGTGAATACTGGAATCTATGACGCAATAAAAAGCTATGCGTATACGTGTGCGAATGCGGGGCAAAGCGATAAATTGCGTCGCGCGCCCGTGATTTACGGGCGTGCCCAGGACGGCCCGGATTACAGGCCCGCCCGTTTGTTGACTACCTCTGCTATCATTTTATTAAATACTGAATCAGGTATGCTCCCGTGGCTAATAATTAGACCCTTGATCTTGTAAGCAAAAAAGAAAGTTTTCTGCAGACAGGGCGAAATTCACACATTAGGGAACGTATTGGTAAGTATTTTATTAATTCGTAGTGGAAGACTTACCTACTTTAAGACATTAAAGGTGAACCACCCTACCAAAAGTAACCGCGAGTTTCCTAACTAAATTGAACTCATCGACAAGATAACAATAACATCTACGGAATATTTTTTCCAACTTTGCCTCAATTTGCTCCTGAGTCCTGTCAGAACAGAAGCCCAACGTTCGTATAATAAAAGTGACAATACTTCAAAAAGTTACCCCTACATCATCCCGCAGGCAGGCGGACGGAAAAAATCGAATGTCAAAATATGATTGATGTCGCCCTGCCGTCCGACCGTTGCCAAACTTTCCTGCTCAGTCACCCTCTGACGACATTGTTTTCGGACAGTAATTAAATGTTGACCAAATACCTACTTTATTTCTAAGCTAGGACCACAGTCAAAGAAAAGTCATCCCTTGAACGATATTTCGGTTACCACATCATTCTGTGCGTTAATAAAAACAAACAGCGAACACCAATCCGTTTGTCAACCGAATGTGTTCGTCAATGAGCATTTACGGGCTGAATTTGTTTCGTAATTTCCATTTGATGTTACAATAATTATTATGCTTGTTACCATTAAACACAGGGTCAAATTAAATTAGCTAGCGAAACTCCGCAGACGTGATGCGTTTCGATATTCAAACATGATAAAATAAAAAATACAGGCATATTGATGATATTTTTTATGGTCAATGACTGCTGATACTTGAAGTATGCGTTGTCAAAAATCTGTTTTTGTTTTGTTTTATGATGTTTAAATATCGATATACATCACATCTGTGAAATTTACACCATAAAACTGAAGGGCTATTCTCGTAATTTAAAACGTTCAAAATCTAGTCGCAATCTCATCTCGGCGACAAACAAATGTCAAAAACTTGTCAAAATGTAGGGAAATTTGAGGTATTTTTGACAGATTGACACTGAGATCAGACTGTGAACGTTCTTCAAATTACGAGAATTGCCCCTCTGATATTTAAAATAACTAAACTATCTAAGGTCGTTGACACATGAAAATATTATCGATAAAGTTTTTTTTCTTATTTTATCGTGTTTAGATATCGATATATCGTCTGCGGTGTTTCGGTAGCTAATTTAATTTGACTCTGTTTATGTAACCATTAAAATTAAATAGGAGCATCGTAATATCCATAGTGAAACAAAATCCTCTAAAATCAACGTAACTAATTAATGTTGTCACATCAAACGTTCTTTAGCACAAAAGATACCCATGAAATCAATATTATCTGCGAAGAAATCTGTACAGATTCTTGATTGGTATCGAGAAGCGTCGATCAAGCCAATTCTCCGTTCTTCAGAAGATTTCGATTGAAAGCCTCCGACCAAAGCCTTGTGTCCTTCGATCTCTTTGTGATCATGCTCTTTGATCTGCGCCTAAAGGTGCCGCTTATTCCAAATTCCTTTCACCTTTGACCGTTCTTTTTCTTTGTGACGGATACTAAATTTAACGTTTTATTGTATGTACATCATTGTAGGCTCATCTCTGTATTTTTTTCCGTCGTCGGCGTGAGCATTGTCAAAGCTCATTATGTTAGGTCATAGAGCTACGAATAGACGCCATCAACTTCACATTCGTGAAATTCATCTATATCCCTTCTGTTTTATTGCTTTGAAAAGTTAATATACGTTAAATTTTACGCCATATTATTATGATGATTTTGATCATAACCCGCGCTAGAATCCCTTACACATCTCTATCTTTCGAAACAGTTTGTGGTTGCAAACTCTTAGCGTAAATCTTATATTAAGAACTATAAAGCTCATCTCATCTTGTTAACGACGGGATGGTGTCAATTCATGTAGCCACATCTTCGCTACGTCAGCCAATGTTTGCGGTAAAGACCTCAGCACACGAGCCCACCACCTCAAACAACCGAAAATGTTAAACGCTGTACACTGTGCGCTCACTGTGAAATATCTTATCAAATTAAGAGATGGAACGTGCAGCCGGCTTCGAAGTGGAATAGTAATCAACCAGCGACGTAGGCAGGGGTACAAGTCGGGCCGACACTAACTTCTCCAACGCTAAGGGGCTTGCGGTTACTCGGTTGAGCTGACACTTTGATACCAATAGCGTTTAGCGAAGTCCTGAAGGAATTGTGAGGACAAGTTAGGGCTCGTTCGCATTTGTGGGGTAACCTACATCAGCAGCAGACATCACCTCAAACGTAAAGTAATCAGAACGGAGCCGTGCGGAGTATGAAATAAATGTCAACGATCTCCAAATGACAGGTTAGAACGCTTCTCAGAATGTTTGGTGTTCTGGGAATTTATTCTAAATGGTGTCATCGCTCTAGGATTTAGCTTCCCATATACAAATAGGGACCCAGACTGTTCCATTCAAGAATCGAACCATGCGAAATGAAGTTGCAGCCCAATATCCCACGGCACAAATTAAGTCACATCAAAGAATTAGACTGATGGAATTATAAAACAAAAGCAAAAACCTTTTGCAAAGGATCATCATCCTAATTGAATTTATTTCACTGCGTGCCTATCAAGTTTCAAGGAAAATGTTTAAAATAAAATTAAAGAAATAACTCGTTTTAGCTCAAACACATTTAATATTAAAGGATGGAGATGTAAAAGAGGCATAACTTGAAAAGTGCGGTCACGTCCCGGGCTCCGTCGTCCTTTCCCTCACGAACGGCTTTCGGACTCAACAAAAATCCATTTTGCTAGGCGACTGACTCTAGTTCTCATAAGTTTTGTGCTTAGTGTCTCTTAATGGGCGCTATTTGCTTGAATATTTTTATCCTTTAAAATGTTGCACTACTTTCCGGGTTAATGTAATTTTTCACGGAGCTGGCTGTGAATGTTTTTTTAAATGCGGCGTTTATTTAAAATTCTATTTAACAATTTACTTTACATAAACTTCTTTTTTAATAAACTTTGTACTTTAAAATATATGGTTATTCATGTTCTGCAACTTACCACCATTCCGCGCCATATTAAAAATGAACCAAAAGCCTAAATGTAGACGTGGAGAAGCTTAGAGTATTTTATTCAGGAGCTAAGAGGGCTCGGAGTACATTGATGAATATTGAAGCCACCGAGATGGCTAAATAAAACATTGTGGTATTGAGGCTGAATATCATAACAGCGGTGTGCCCTCCGGCCGACCCTCGCCTCGCAGAACAATACACGGATTGTGAATAAAATTAAAAATATTACAAAGCGTCTAATTTTTTTACATTAAAAAGGGCGTGGCCTGTTGTTGAGGAAAATCTTTTGTGGGGTAATGGAACGTCTATACCTATTGTACAAATCCTAAACAAACACTGGCGATGTTTGAACTAATGGAAGGAAACAGTTTCCATATTCTGAGCATATGTGAATTTCCACTAATAACTATTAGAAAACAACGAGTCGTGAAACGTCAAAGTTCAATTTTTTTCTGGAAATCTACATTGAGTGCGCGCAAAATAAGTCTGCTCGCGGCCGAAATCGGAAATAATCGTTTGTCGCCATCTGGTCGTTTACATCAGGTGTGCCGTGTTCCGTGTTTTCTAAAGTATTGCCATCATTATGCCGAAAGTGATTAAAAGTGCTAGCAGGGATATAATCTTGAACTCAAACATAGCGCGCAGACTTATCTTGCGCACACTCTAGCACTAGTTTGATAATCAGATTGTGGCATTACCTGCGAAATTAGATTCATAAACGTCAAGTGTTGTTACTGCAGCGCAATATGAAACGAAATGGAAGGGAGACGCAGTGGGCGTGAGCTGGATGGAAATTGCAATATCCGGGCGAGCTGAATTAGAGCCAACACTCTATCTAACTAGAAACGACACCGTCCCAGCTGGAGACACAATACAATTTTTCATCTTTCACAAGCATGGTGAATTTTGTATTGTAACTTTTTAAAAATGAATTTAAACCGTAAAATGTTTTGAAGTAGCGGAGAGAATTTAATTTCATGCGTGAAAGCGTTTGCTGAATAATCCAATAAACATAATTTGACATTGATAAACAAAAAATATAAACGTACCTACCTGCTCTAGTATCTGAGTTTGCTTCATTTGACCTTTACGAAACCCACAAACAATCAGAGCTGATTGTACTTTGTTCTACGTGCCTCCAGAGACGCGTGCCTTCTACCCGGACATGCCTTGCCTCTAAATAATCGGATTCATTGTTGCTATTGAAGACTATGTCAGACAGAAAAGAACGTTAAAAATATACCCAGAAAAAACCTCTGACGGAGCAGATTTAATGAAAATTTTCGCAAAAATCGATTTAAAAGTAATTCTGACGAGCCTTTTTGGCTTGACGTTGTTTTTTAATGTCATCTTCTTGTAGTACGTACGTGTCCGCTTCTAAACACATCCAGTAGAATTCTTTTTAGCTTGCGCATTAGGCCTGGTGGGAGATTGGATCGCACGAACCAGCCTAACTAAACTTCATTAGTCAGGTTTGGATAACAGTGCGACGTCAGATCATGTCGTTAAGCATTGAGTTAAATATTTGCCAACCTTCAGCCGCGGAACGAGCTTGTGTAAGATTATATAGCGGAACTATATATTTTACTTAGAACATTTTACATAAAGATTTCAGTATTGTTCGGCGTGTGTTCCGACTTCTGTTAGCTCAGAAATCTTGCGTAGCTATGAAGCGAACAATTTCAATTTAGATATGTAAAACAAAACCAGTAAATTCCGAAGGCTGCCGTAGAGTGTACCTAAACAAAAATATATTTAGTAGGTATATCCAAGGTTGGTAGACAGGTAGCACTTGGAAGAGGTCCCGAAGGAGCAAATACCTCGATTCTCACTTAAACGGAGCCGCGCATATTGTCTTATTCATACGATCTGATAGACACGAACTATGGAAGCGTTCTAAACTACGCTTTGTTGGAGGCACCTGAACATCCTTATATTATACATATTCAGTGGATATTGATCTCGCTTGACGTGAGAGCTACACGACATCAAAAATGTGTCAAAGGAAAGGTAAGTACTTTGTTGTCAATCTGCCTAGGCCCAACTACTTTACCTTGGCAAGCGTTGCTTAACCTTGCAGATCAACCCATGTGGCTGTTATTTAGCCAAGAGTCATTTAATGTATTAGTAGAAAAAAAAACTAAACAAGTGTTTAACGTGGTATACCACCTAAGTGAAAAATAATTGAGTATTTTTTTAAATATAGATAATATATACGTTAATAATGATAATCTGAGAACATGTTGACCGGCATTTTTTTCCGATCCACGTGACAACACACGAAGTTTTTATGCTCCATCATACAGTTGATTTCATCCTTCAAGACCCGGTGCATGGGACACCCGCCGCTGCTAATGCACAGGCCGCCTGACTGGCAGCGAGAGATGGTCGCATCTGAAATTAAAATAAAACAGTAACGTTCATTCGACGATCTACTTCATGAATTTTTTAAGAAAATTCTTGTAATTTTAAGAACTTTCACAGTCCTGATCTCAGTCTGAATCTGTTAAAAATACCCTACATTTTTGACAAATTATTGACATTGATTGTCGCTGAGATGAGTTTGCTACTAGATTTTAAACTTGACTAGATACATCTGATAGGCCCACTTGCACGTTTAGTCGGGTTAGTTAAATACTTAAAATACCAATAAATAAAATAAAATAAATAAATCTAACATTTTAACTCAATTTACGCGGTGCGCCAATAATAGTAACACCGGGTTTTAGTGTTTTTTGAGTTGGGAACATTGCAGGTCAATCGACAAAACATAAAAAGATTTGCAATTTATGTGCACTGATAAGTATAACCCGACCAAAAATTAATGAACGGAAATTGTACACTTACCCATCTGTTTTACATTACCATATACGTAATACTTTCTTGTCTTTGAATTTTATATCATGACATGTCATTTTAATCATATTGAGTGTCATTTCCATGGAGATTTGCTTTATTTAGTGTAATTTTTTTTTATAATTTGCTGATATAGTATCGAATTTTCCCTTACTATATACGTCATGCAGTTGCGGGGTCGCGGGGCGTGACGCTCGCTCCTCCCATTCGCTCAAGGTCGCTGTCACTTATTGTCGCCTTAATCGCAAATTGTCGCTGTGCGAGAGTTGTGGGAGAGTCGCTAAACTCTGGGTTAGGATAGATAACTTAACTCTCCCACCTATGAGAGAGAGTTAAGTTAAACATTTAGAAGTTTAACATTCGGCTTACCTTAACTCTTGGTGGTGCAAGGTGAATAATTTAATTAACCTTGAGTTAGATGTGAACTCCGAGTTATTTAGGATGACCCACGAAGGAGCAAGTGGGCCTTACTCAATTGACATTGTGATTATCTGCTACGACATCGTAACCATTTTATTATATCCTTTGCTACGCCGTAGCAGCTAACCCCACAATCAGTTGTTTGGTGTTTCCTTCAGGACAAACAGTTTTGCAATCCAATTTTGGCAATAACCGAAACGAAGTTCCAAATATTTCCCTTTGTACTCAAAAAAATCTCTTGTCCAAAAATCAAACAATGGCGAATCAAATGAAACTCAACGTCACACTGATTTTCGAAGAATTTTCCTTTTAATGCAATAAACGACTTTCGGATTCAAATAGAGGAGTACAATACCGGTCGGATTTTTTCAAACATTTCCGACGACATCGGCTGAATGCTAATTAGAACCAAATTCGTTTAGCTGGCTCGTCGGTTCGCTAACCAATCGGATCGGACCGATGATGACGCCAACATTATCTCAAGCGGACTCGATTCCATTTACGTATTAATGTAATTTAACGGGAATATATTTAGTCCCTTGAATAAATAACTGTTGGCGGTTTGTGAAGGGCAACTAATACTTCTTAATTAAGAACTTAGTCAATAGTGGCGAGCACTTGCGATCTTGTCTAGAGTATCTCAGCTCAGCTGCTTTGTTATGACGGTTTAGGGCGCTAACACACTGGGACGCCATGGCAACGTCGCGGGCTACGTAGCCATGGCTACCTCTGGCTACCTACCGTAGCCAAATAAGTTGCCAGTAGCTTCTGGCTCTCAGTCTTGGTGGTCAGCTGGCCACTGAGTGAGGGAGGCGTAACTTACTTGTATACAAAATACTGGCGACTTGGCAACGCATCGCCGGGTCGCCAGAGTATCCAGTCTCCACGTAGGGGCTGGTCGGTCATGGCTACGCTTCCAAATTGGCGACGTCGCCAGACAGTAGCTAAATGAGTTAACTGTCATACATTTCAATACGAATTATAATAATAATAATATATAATAATATAATATATCCTTGGACTTTTCACACAACGCCATTTAGTCCCAAGCTAAGCAACCTCATGCTTGTGTTATGGTAACGAGATGGCTGATAAACTACTTATATACATTTTTTTTTTTTTGTAAATACATACATATTATAGATAAAACACCCAGACCCGGAACAAATACTTGTAGGTCGTACAAATATTTGTTCCGTGCGGGAATCGAACCCGCGACATACTGCGCAGCAGTCAATCGCTCAACCACTGCGCCAACCGTGTCGCCAATGGCGACGTCACCGGCTACGTAATCCAAACAGGATTACGTAGCCGGTGACGTCGCCATGGCGTCCCTGAGTGCCATCATGATTCCAATGTAAGAGAGAGACGGAGCTATACATGACCGATAGCACCATCCCTTTTTCGGACTGGAACCATGATGGCATTAATACCTACTTCGTGATACGGCCCCAGTTATGAATTAATTAATTATTGACTGCAATGCCGACAGGTCCAACTTACACGAATGCAAGGTTTAAAGATTGTAAAGGTCTTTTGCGTAAATTGATAGAAATTGTTGATGTAAAATTTAAGAATGTTTTAGTAAAAAGATATGCATTAGCTTGTCGCTTGTATAAAGCACCCTAATTGTTTAACACACTTTCAATCACACTCAAATCAAGTTGAATATTGCTAATAGGTACATTGATTCATAAGTTCGAAAAATGTGTCTGCTCAACAACGTAAATAACGCAATGAATATTGTTGAACTGTCAAAATTAAAGCCATTGCTACTTTTAGGCCTGAGTTCAGCAACATTCTAACCATCGGTTAGGTATTTAAACAGTTGATTTATGTCAAATTTCCTAAGGAAATCAACTGTTTAAATACCTAACCGATGGTTAGAATGTTGGTGAACTCAGGCCTAAGTGTGTTACGCAATTATCCCGCTAGTACTTGCACCCTTCGGTAGGACCCGTCGTTTTGAATTACTGTTTTCTTCTTATTTATGATAAACTAGCTTCCGCCCGCGGCTTCGCCCGCAAGGTATGTCG
Source organism: Gortyna flavago (assembly GCA_963669345.1). Classification (NCBI taxonomy): domain Eukaryota; kingdom Metazoa; phylum Arthropoda; class Insecta; order Lepidoptera; family Noctuidae; genus Gortyna; species Gortyna flavago. Next base: position 5,771,278 of record OY770128.1, on the reverse strand, counting down.
ATAAAAACTATCCTATGTCCTTCCCCGGGATGCAATCTATCTCTCTGTCAAATTTTATCGAAATCCGTTCAGTGGTTTAGGCGTGAAAAGGTAACATACAGACAGACAGACAGATTTACTTTCGAATTTATAATATTAGTATGGATTATGTTATTAAGTAACCACACCATGAAAAGAGTGTGTAGTGACTATATGCGCATGCGCATTGCAAAGAACTCAGGAGTAACATTGCGTATTCGGGAACACTATTCTCACAGTGGGTTTGTTTACTCATTTCGTCTGCGGGACCTACTTCGGCTTCCATCGTCAACTACGATGTACCCACGTGAGGCAGGTGTTCCCGACCGTCTACAAACCGTGCGGTCTTTTGTGAAGTCTCTTAGATTTCGTCCCCACGCCTTGCTTTGGCCCATTCATCTTGTGTGGTCTGTGTTGTGTTGGTGAAACTTTTCGAGCTGTAAAGAAAACGATTTTATATCAGATAGTTTCTGCCCGGGACTTCATCCGCGTGAAATATCACCCTCCCCCCATTCACCTCCTTAGGGGTGGAATTTCGAAAGATCCTTTCTTAGTGGATACACAAAGAACACACCCTCCAAATTTCATGTCTCTAGGACCAGCGGTTTAGGCTGTGCGTTGATATATCAGTCAGTCAGGACTTTGAATTTTATATACATAGACTAGCTTCTGCCCGCGACTTCGTCCGCGTTGTATATCGTAAATAAAAAAAAAAACGATATTTATTGGTACCAGTAAAAATAAACATTCACAATATTATTATTTCTAAATAAAAGGTACATTAATCGCAGGAGTTGGTGATACTGTTTCCCAAACTAAGCTGTCGCTTGTATTTTGGGACACAGCGTTCAGCCATGGATAATGTTACAATTTGATGTCTATAGATAACATTTGTTGTGAATGTGAATGTGAATACTCATATATTTTAATATAAATAATTTTAATATAAAAAGTAGCCTATGTCCTGCCCCAGGGTTCAAAATAACCCAATCATATCAAATTTCATCAAAATCGGTCCAGCAGTTTCGGTGATTAGCCGAAACCAGAAAGAGACAAAAAAAATTGTTTAATTTTTATTTATTTTTTTGTTATACGTATTTCTTAAGTACCGTATACATATACATTTAATAAAAAGCTGTTAATTTGACATTACATACAAACACAATGTTATTTATTTGTATGTAAGTATAGATTGATGTGAAATAAGCAAGATTGCTTGATAGGTAGCTTGTATACAATTCCAAACCTCTGTAATAGAAACTGAGATTCCTCTGATTTCCACTGTAATTTTGACAGTTTTTTGTCAAAAGCACGCTGAAGGTTCCATTAAAAACCTGATCTGAAAATCAGCGAAAAAAGGGTATTTTCTCTACATTTTTATCGCGAAGATTATAATTATGACATTCCATTGTGAATACAGTAGGCATTATAATAATACAGCATTGTAAGGCCGAACGCTTAACTGAGACGTTGCCTGAGGTAGCAGCGCGGTGCGGGAGGGGTTTGGTGACGTGATGCGAGAGCTCAGTGATTCGTTATCTTGTGACAACTATCACCCCTCCCGCACCGCGCAGCTACCTCAGGCAACGTCTCAGTTAAGCGGTCGGCCTATAGTAAATATGTGAGCAAGATGTATCTATCACACAATTAATTCACCTGTCGTTGCTCGATTTTTAATTATTTTACCTATTGTGATATAGTAATTTTATTCCAGAAGTGCATGTGCACCTAGAATAAAATTCGTCTTCCCATATTTATACAAAATTATTATTTATTAATGTAGGTATACAAAATATTGTAAAACATTATAAAAGCATAACAGTGGAGTTTTTTTGCCCATTCTTCTTCATACGGAACTACCTTTTGGAAGAGGCGACTAGAATCAATTTTATTTTTTGGAAATTTTGACATTCTAAAGTGCCTTTTTAGTGCCTATTTAAAATAAATGAGTTGACTTTGACTTTGAATATTTTGTAAAGAAAAATATGTAGGCAACGGTGAGAATCAACACATACAAGGTGACCAATATTCTGTCCTTCTTTGTAGAAGGGGTTAGTGATACCTCGCGGAGGGACATTAATTACAACTTCATTATTAAATATATCCTCACAAAACAACAATCACAAACAAAGAATTAACGTGTCCGTGAACACACTAACGAGAATATAAAAGAATTACTATTCCCTTTAGTGTTCGCAGTGCCTTAATGTGATCCGCTCTGTGGATAAGCAAATTAGCGTTTCATAATTAGCAACGTTAATATACTTGCTTTTGTACACGCGCTCAGAGAACACGCTCAACAGATAGGGCACGCGTCTGATGATAATAGATATCTATACTAATAATGTGGGGCTCGTGGCTAGATAATACACGGGTACGGCACGGGTCGATCAATAAGGTTAAGCTACGCTTGCCGCTGTCGGTCCGTGGACGGGTGACCATCTTTATATACTCTTGCCTCGGAAAGCACGTTAAGCCGTTGGTCCCGGCTGTCATTCTTGGATCTTCGACAGTCGTTACGGGCCGTCAGAAGCGCGAAAATCTGACAACCAGTCTTACCAAGGGGTATTGTAACTGGGTTATGGAGGTCAGATAGGCAGGCGCTCTATGTAAAATACTGGTATACAGCTGTATCCGGTTAGACTGGAAGCCGACTCCAACATAGTTGGGCAAAGGTTAGGCAGACGATGATGATCATCTATACACTAATAATAAAGCAAATTTTTTTTGTTCGTTGTAACGCGCTAGTCTCTGGAACTACCAGCCGGCTTTTTTTAGGGTTCCGTACCTCAAAAGGAAAAAACGGAACCCTTATAGGATCACTCGTGTGTCTGTCTGTCCGTCTGTCACAGCCAATTTGCTCTGTATCTTATAATAATAATAATAATAAGTGCCTCATTTCATTAAAAACGTTCAACGGGCCTCTGCGAGTTGGCTTCGGCCCCTCGTACGCCTTTCAAAGGACCGGGACCCCATGGTCCCGAGATATGATAAAGCATAAAAAATAATAATAATAAAATTTATTCAAAAACCGATGGACCGATGGATGGTTATGGACCGATTAAGTTGAAATTTGGTACACATATGAATCTCTGTGACCCAAACACAGACGTGTAACGTAAATAAAATGAATTTTGAAAATGGGAGTCATTTTTGAGGAGTAAATAGACAATTTAAAAAAAAAGTTTCGCAATCTGTACCGTGTGACATATCAAATGAAAGGGCTTACCGTGAGGATCTCAAATATATTATTTTCATAATTTTAAAGTAAACTGTATTAAAGTTATTTAAGACAATAGACGGAAATTTACCATTCCCCCCCCCCCCTTATCTCCGAAACTACTGAGCCTAAAATTTTGAAAAAAATACAGAAAATAGTTCTATACCTATAGATTACAGGAAAATTCATAAGAAGTCTATGATCTTGAAACAACATGGTAAATCTCTCAATATTGTGCGTACAAACTTACATTTACAGTTGGAATGTCGGTGTCGGTGTTTCAACGATCCAAATGCCGCTGAGCGTATTGGACGTCATGGTACGACTGTGAACGATGTAGTTTAAGAACCTAAACTGAAATGTCTTGCTTTTGAATCGTTTTTAAATAGATCATGGTAGGCCTCCTGGTCCAACTGAGGCGAACCACCGCGGGACGTGATTGCGCGCATCGCATCGATCGTTTCAATGACTAGGAAGTCACGCGACTATTCGCAACATTTTGATCACTTCCACTACCACGCGGGCCTAGTGCGTGTTAGTGGATGTCACATGTCTTCGATTTTTTTGGTTCTAGGACATACGTACCAGTTTCCTCACGATACGAACGTTTTGAACGTTTTTACGTTGTGATGAAATTAAATACACAAAGTAAAGTGCTTGCCTGAGTTCGAACTCATGACCTACAACTCGTAAGTTGGGGCAGATACCACCGGGGACCACTCCTCAAAAATTTGTACTGCAGGGCTATGGCCCCGATTTTTTTATTTTCATTTCCTTGGTGCCCTGTACATACGCTAATCTAGATACATTCAAAGTAAAATCATTTATTTCAAATAGGCACATTAAAAGAACTCTTGAACGTCAAAAATTACAATAAAATAGAATTGGTTTCGCACCTTCCAAAAGGTAGTGTTCGTATGGAGAAGAATGGGCAAGAAACTCCATCATTACTCTTTTAAAATGTTTTACAAGGTTTTGTATACATGACATTCATTATATAATTATATGTGAAGACGATGCACCAAGAATAAAGTAGTCTACCACAAAAGGTACAAAGAATTAAAAATAAAGCAATGACAGGTAAATAAGCAATGATTGGTTTAGGTGGTATGTGATAGATACATGCTCACATATTTACAAATATTGTAAAAGTAGATGATTTTCCTAGAATTTTAACAAGTGTGTGAGTTACTGTAGTCACAGAATGTAAAAATCAAAAATTATTTTAGCAACCAGTTTGATTTTGTCTAGACTCTAGACTGTCATAAGGAGCAGGACCAGCATGTTCCCAAGCATTCTTATCTTGGATATAATCCTCATTCTACATTTGTGCCAAATTCCAGGTAATTAACTAGTAGGTACTTCAAAACAAATCCGTTACCGAGATTTCTGAGTATTCTAAGTTCTAACAAAGCCAGTAATAGAGGTTATTGTGAAGCTTATCGGAGAGAAAGCAATATATATATCAGTTATATATATGTATTTAGTCGTATTGTACTACCGATAGTTTCAAAACTACATACCATCATAATCAGCCTATAATGTTGCCACTGCTGGGACACAAGTTTCCTCTCTATGAGAGGGAGTGTGCCGTAAATCCACCACGCGGGCCCAGTGCGGGTTGGTAGATTTTACATGTCTTCGAATTTTTGGTTCTAGGACATGCCGGTTTCCTCACGATGTTTTCATTCACCGGGTTGGGAGCAGTGGTGATGAAATAATTTATACAAAGTAAAGCGCCTGTCTGGGTTCAAACCTACGACCTCGACCAACTACACACGAATATTTATAACGCGTCGTTGCGACACACGTCGTGTCGTTGCGACACCCGTCTTGCCAGTTTTCCATAACACATGTAGATTTCCGACAGCCAAGCATCAGCTACGCGGCGTTTTTCAGCGCAAACTATGTCAACCGTGCAAATGGGACGCTTTTGTACCTAGACTTAGCACTTTAGTACTTCGCACCGTTCGCGTTACTGCATATTGGCATATAGAGGACAGATTACATTTTAGATAAAGAACAAAAAGTAACTGTTTATCTTAAAAAAACATGTACTTACTTAGAGTTATAAGAAAATAAATATTAATGGTTTTTTTCGAAAATATTTATAGGCTGCTTGGATTTTTTATTTTACTCCGTGCAAATTACTAAGCGTACCCTTGGGCCATCTTCCACTAAAAATGGCGCATTCGTCCGAACTGCTTCCGTTAAAATATAGCCAAAGTTTCGTCCGAATACCGTTATCCAGAACATGAATCCGGGCAGAAATAAATGAAAAATGGACTAGGGGCGGGACTATGCCAAAAGTCCCGTTACTTTTGAAAAATCGAACGAAGTCCACATTTATTTAGCGTCAGAGGGAAACTTCCGACAAAGTTCAGATTTCTGATAAAACCTTCCGTCGTAAACTCTGCAGGTGTAATTTTACGTTACGCTTTACGTCCAAAGTTTTAAAAGAATAATTATTTTATTTTCTTTTAAAACTTTTGCAGGTGATATTATTTTGCTTGGTATCTACCTAATACTTAGATATTAGAATGATACAATTACTAAACTGATACAATTTACATACCTATTAGAGTCACATAGTAACATAAATTACACCTATATGCCTCAAAGGGTTAGGCAGATTTACACCCACATTTTTCCAGCTTTGTGCCCGATTGGTGGCAATAGCAGTTTGCCTTATAACACTTACTTGCTGCGCCCCGCGTTTTCATCCGTGTAAATGTCGGTCCCGTGGGAATATCGGGATAAAAAGAAGCCTATATGTTAATCCAGGGTGTCAGCTACCTCCATACAACATTTTATCAAAATTGGTCCAGCCGTTTGAGCGTGAAGAAGTAACAAACATATAAACACACACACATACTCACAAACTTTCGCCTTTATTATTATTGTGATACCCGACCTGGGATCAAGCACAAGACTTCATGCTTGCGACCACTAGACCAAGGAGCCACTTTTTATCCCAATACATTAGGAGTCAGCTCAGCACGTCTGTTAAGTCGTTATTTTAGCACTTTTAATAGGGCAGTGGTGGCCCAGTGGAGAGCAGTGGTTGCCCAGTGGAAAGCAGTGGTTGCCAGTGGAGAGCAGTGGTTGCCCAGTGGAGAGCAGTGGTTACCCAGTGGAGAGCAGTGGTTGCCCAGTGGAGAGCAGTGGTGGCCCAGTGGAAAGCAGTGGTTGCCCAGTGGAGAGCAGTGGTTGCCCAGTGGAGAGCAGTGGTTGCCCAGTGGAGAGCAGTGGTTGCCAAGTGGAGAGCAGTGGTGGCCCAGTGGAGAGCAGTGGTTGCCCAGTGGAAAGCAGTGGTTGCCCAGTAAAGAGCAGTGGTGGCCCAGTGGCAACGGCCCCGACTTATGAGTTGTAGGTCGTGGGTTTTAATCCCAGACAGGCGAAATCATTTCATGACCATTGCTCTCAAAATGGTGAAGGAAAACATCGTGAGTAAATGTGTCCTAGAACCAAACACATTCGAAAACATGTGACATCTACCAACCCAAAATGGGCCCGCGTGGTGGATAATAGACTCACACTGGAAGAGATGAGGCCTGTGTCCATAGCAGTTGGAACATTATAGGCTGATTATGCTAATAAAACACACTTACCTGCTTCTTCAAGAACAGCTGATTGTTCTAAACGGAAATCAAGATCGCGGCAAAAAATGTTTAAAACTAGTAAACTCATAATAAAATTTACTAAATAAAAACGCCTCATTTCACGAGTCTGACCCGCAAATAAACTAAGATCAATCAAACACGTCACGAATGTCACGATACAACTGAAAGTCAGCGTCCAGTGTTCACGAGGCGACGCATTGATTTGATAAGAAATTACAATAAAATCCAATTAACACAACGAACACTAACACTAACTTAGCTATTCATCGATCGTATAATGTTAGAAGAATCGGTTTTGATAGCCTGCCTAAGTTTCTGAAATCATTTGGCCTGAATTTATTTTGATGACGCTAATTTGGGAAAACACATTGGATATCATCATAACATTAATAAAAAAAAATGTAGTTCATGTTTATGGTTTAGGTACTCCATTGTACTCGTAATTGGCGAGTAGTTTCAATTTCAAACCTACATTTAAAAATTTTGCTAATAACATTTAGTTAATTGAACTTGACTCAAACGCGCCAAGAGCAGTCCTGATTATTTCTCTCCACGATTAATTATGACATTTTCCTTATGTTTTCTTCAAGTAATGGCTCGGCGACTCGGCCAAGATGTCAATTTTCTGTTATACTGCCTGTTCTTAATTCTATGATTTGTTATTTCATTGCAAACTTTATCTCATTGTTTTGATATTTTATTAATTATCAGCAGTGTCACTATATCCATCCACAACATAAATTGATCTCATTGATATGTTCACCTAGTCTGTAGTGTAATTATACCTACTGCAAATTATAAACTTCAAAACGAAAAGAAACAAAGATGAGAAAAGACTTGACTTTTTGTATGTTTTTTGTTACGCCTTCACGATAAAACGGCTCAATGGATTTGAACAAAATTTGGCACATGGGTAGACCATGACCATTATGACATAGAATTGCTTTTATCCCGATATTTTAACTGCGGGGTGCAGCTAGTTCTTAAATAATTTGTGAAGTGAAGATATGGACTGAAAAACTGTCTGATGTGAAACATTAATTATTATTATTATTAAATCCTTCAAGTCTACCACCCCTGTCTGATTCATTTCTCGTCAGAAATGTTCTAATTTGATAGACCCTCAACATGTATGTTACCAGGAATGTAGTGATATTGCGTCAACAATATAAATAAAACATATTGTTGTTTTGGGACGCTTTATTAATTTGGTCAACAAGAAACTAAACAAAGTTTCTGGGTACAGTACGGTACATGCTACGTAAATAATTATAACAACAGCTGTTGATTTAGGATTTCGTTTTAAATTTTATCTAGTAGTCTACAAACTCTATTAAAAGTTAGACCAACAACGTATGATTCATGTATGACTCTGTCTTGGTTTAGAGCATATGCTAATAAGGCCTCTCAGAGGGTTAGTGTCGTACCTAACTGCACACTGACAACCATACAGGCATAATTCGGGTTTGCCTTCTCTTAGTAGCCGCAGAAAGTCTGGATTTGTGCCCGGTTGATGGCAATAGGCTCGCCCCCTATTAAATGGCGAATGTGGGTGTTATTATAGGTGGTAGTGGTGTTAGGCATATACAAGGCAGATGTGAATGGAAACACCGAGATAGGACGCCGTAGGAGGATATTTAGTGATCTTATTGGTGATGTTCTTCAGAAAGGTGCGCAGTGGGTACCTACTCGCAACCAGCGTGCGTGAATGGCCAGATGCATGAACGTAAACGAGGAAAAAGGATCGTGGCAGGTGGCGTTCTGTAGGTGTCTACCTTACCCCATGGGAAGAAAGCGAGAGTTTATGTACCTATGTGTATTATAATGATTTTATCCTATGTTCAAAATAAAACCAAAATAGATCAATGACCAAAATAAAAGTATCGAACTGATTAAAACTGACTGATTGGGTAAATAGGTATCGTAGGTATTAAGTTTATGTACCTAAATTAATTAACAAAATGTGTCAACATATCCTCAGTATACACTGTTACATTTTGATCATTTTAATCCTTAAAATGGGTCATTGTACTCATCATTATGAACAACTGACTAACATTGAAATCGTGAAAAAAAAATCTGCTGTTCCCTACATTTAATATATTGTCGTTTTAATAACTCGTCAAAATTTAGGGAACAGCTGACTTTTTTTTCACGATTTCAGTGTTGGTCCCATAGTAAAAGTTGTTCATAATGATGAGTACAATGACCCCTTTTAAGGATTCAAACGATCAAAATGTAACGGTGTGTGTACCTATTTAGTTAGGGAGCGCGCCCGCCTCACACAAACATATTGGCACTCGAGATTCTCTTGCTGTGTGAAATACTTTTTTTTCTTCTTGTGCTATACTGAAATTTAGCTTCTTTCAACTTTCGGCCTTCGAAGGCGATGTGGAAATTTCTTAATAACTAATATTATCTCTCTGTAGGTATATTGGAAATAATTATTTCTTAGCAATTGGAATACGGAATTATGACCAGTAGGTATCGTGTCTGCAATGTCATAAAGTAAGGGCTGTTCGACTAACGGCCGAACCCAATTACCTATCTATCGCCCGCAGTTACCTATTATTTATTAGGTATTATATACAAATACATGCATCACACTATTATCTTCAGGATGTTTGGTAAAAGGAATGATACCGTTTTGTTAGGGGCAGGGGGAGTTATAGGTATGCTATTAATTTCACCATAGAAACTATGTATTAAGTAAAAATCATTAATCTAAATTATCTCCATCTATAATTTTCTTCAAGTAGTCATAACTTTTTATTGTAAGTGAATAGAACGTAATAACTTTGGTGTTATATTTGCAATGCACATTTATTATACCTGTGCAAGGCATTTTCTTCTTTTTGATATTTTACCTTTTTATACCTTTTGTTTATGCTTTTTCTACCTTATGAAACATTATAAAATACTGAAACCTACAAATGCTAAATGATTTTATTTTTGTAAGTATTTTTGCACAAACACTTTTACACGTCAATCATATTTTTTTTAAACTAGGTGAGGTCGGCGTTTCCTATCTGACTACTCAGAAGAAAGGCCAATAGAGAAACTTTGTTAGTCAATTACAAAGTAAGTTCTGGTTGCTACAAATGCTATTATTCAATTATGAAATTTTAATGAAAAGAGATTGCAATATTATTATAAAGGTGGACCAACGGCAAGAAAAAGTGCTCGTGGTCCACCTAGGTGGACTAAGGTGATCCACCGGCAAGAAAAAGTGCCCGTGGTCCACCCAGGTGCAGTGTACTAAGCAGGTGGACCACGACCGAATCCCGTTAATACTTAATATAAAATTATATTAAATAACGTGGTAAGTATCTTTACTAGACTTTAAGTAATATTAAACTATAAAGTGGGTTATTATAAGCACTACAAAAAATACAAGCTATTTCAACAGTTTATGAGAAACTTTTCTTCAAAACTCATCAGCTTTGTAACATTTTGGCGAAAAATGCAATCTGGAAATCACTACTTAATTAATAATAATATTTTATTTATATTATTTGTCTACCTACTCACCTAAGAAGAAAATTTCCCTTTGTCATTTACCTACCATGTCAACTTTTACAGCAAAATACCAAGAAAGTACTAATTTTAATTATATCATGCATTTCAGCAAAGAACTTCACGGCGACGTCTGCGTTTGAGTACATTCATAATTTATAAACGTACATTCATGTTCTTAACCATTTTTCCAGAAGGTGCAGCCTTAAGTTGGGTGGCGAAACAAGTTGAATGCAACGAAGCGTTTTGCTGGATTTGCGAGCAGCAAGCAAACGCCGAGAAAACGTGTAATGCTAACGGTGAAAAACTAACGTTTACCGTTGAACCTCGTGCTGCCAGACGTGTTTATACTCGTTTTATTTCAGCCATTTTTTAAATTGGATTTTAATTTGCATGCTCGTTAGTTAATGGAAGAAAATCGAGCCCGAGTACCAGTCGAGTCTTCACGTGACCAGAGATTTTTTGGCCAAACAATCAGCATTGCCGTACAACGTGGCAATACTAAGCAGTATTGCCACGTATTTTGACACTTTTCCTGTTGACAGCGAAGCACCATATAATTGAATTTTTTGCTGCCCTATGATTCTTTCCTCTCTTATTCTTATTTTAAAAGGGTTACCAAAAAAACAATTTTCCATACCACTGCTCAGTGTTTTCAGAGATAGGATGTGACGTCCGCAGTAATAACCATTATGGTTGTTTATGCATTTGGCAAACGTGATATTTAAATTATAGCAATATGGCCCCAACGACCATTCGTTGTATTATACGAGTATTAGGAGGCTAATGTTTAGTAACGGGCGTTTGCGCGTTAATTAGAAATGTACCTATGTTATGTATGATAATGGACTTGGAAAAATACTTCTGATCTCACAGTAATCGTCTTTAGTAGACCGTCACAACTGTTTTAACTAAGTACATGTGAATATAATATTTAATTAGTAAGTAACAGGAGAAAGGCTAGCCTTTGGGATGTATTTATAATAATTATCACCACAACTTTCACATTATTTCTGATTTTATAAAAATCTAAAACAACGCCTTTACTTTTCCGAGGCTGGATAGATAATATGTCTACGATATTGTCATGTTTCCAAATAAAACAAAAGGTATCTGTATTATACCTACTTATACCAACCGCTAATAACGCTCCGTAATATAAAATTATTCATAGTTTGTCTCTCGTCAAGTTTAATCACTCAATTTAATATGTCTTCAAGTGGTATTTTTTACATTCATCAGAAACGCAAAGCTACTAAAAATAATATAGAATATGAGATTTTGATCGTTCTCTGAAAAATTCAATTGAATAAGACGTTTGAAGCCATGAAACATTTTAATTTGATCGGAGCTCAAAGTCCGGCTATTCAAAGATATTAAAACAAGTCAAAGGAGACTAGCCGCTTCATAAAATAATAAAAATGTTATTGAAGACAAAATAATTTTGCCGAGACGGGATACTTAATCATTCCTTGGAACTTGAACAAAAACTGAAGACTTTATGCTTTCTATGTGGTTCGGGTATTTTAATTCCACATTTTTTCCACAGCTTTGATAATTTATTCTTTCTTATTTGGTAGCAGTTAGATGCTGACGGTCTACGAAATAAAAATAGATTTGGAAAAGCCACTTTTTTCTAGAAGATTTACACGGCGCCTGCAGTGGCATGTTAATTGTGTCGGCCCATAGGTATAGGTATCGTATCTAGTTTCGTTTCAAGCACAGCTTTAGACAAATTTATGTAATTTAAACTGTTAATTATGAAAATCCTGCCATAATATTTCATATCTGCTGTAATCCGCGCCTAAACTCGAAAATATATTTATAATACGAAATTTCATTTGGGCCCATTGTGATTTTAAAATTCAAGCCGCGTTCGCTCCATGAAAATAAAATCAACCGTGAACTTTACATTCAGGAGAGCCCCCAATTTACATTTTACGTAGATAGGACTCTTTATTTTAACTTGGTGAAAAATAATGCAAATCGCCTTTTTAGGAAATCCCTGCGGCACAACACAGCGGGAATTCTCAAGGATACTGCCTATGTCTACTTGCTGCAGATGTGTATATACCTACATTTTATGGTGCCCCCGAAACGTAATGTCGGCAAAGTGTATAGATAGGCATAGGGATGAAGTATCAAAATCAAGTCAAGTTTAGATTTAGTTAGTTATTTGTAACTTGTTTTTCTCAAGGTAAGTAGTAAGTACTACTAGGCTAGGTAAGTAGTAGTAAGTACTAGTAGGCTGGTCATAATTGACAGCATATTCCTTTCGAACACAAGGGAATATGTTGTCAATAATGACCAGCCTGTGTTATTAAAGACAAGGCTACGTAGATAGCCTCTACAGTACCTACTTAATCCCATAGCTGCTAGCGCCCTAATATAATAAGAAACAAAAATACGATTCATAAAATCACTGCCAAATTGAGTAGCGCGCGATTTATGAGGGATAAATAATCCGAATACCTGCCTAGCACTAGTTGGGCATGCCAAGTCAGTCTCTAAGGGTATGAGACCACCAGAGCGCGTGAAAAATTCAGTTCGGTCGGCAGGAATGTTTTATTTAAGGTGGTGCGCAGTGCGGCCCGTTGAAATATTTAGTAACGACCATTGAGACGGAGTGTGTCTTCGCACGACACCGACTATTTGACACCGTTGTTACTTACCTAGCATGTGACATCCCTTCGCAAACGCACATCCCTAACGAGGCAACTTTTGTACGACCTCCTTTGTACGCTGTGTTCGAATGGGACATGAATGTTACTTTCTGACAAAGGGAAAACTTCTATAAGCATAGAAGTTAATCTTATGTAACAAATACCTTGAACGTGGTATGTTTTCGTTACTAATATTTCGTTATTGAAGAAAAGTCATAACAATTTTGCGCACCAAACTCATTATTATAATACGATACGAATACCGGGTACCTACCTACTGCAAATGCCTCCAATTTCCTACTACATAATAGGTATGTACACGGCTACACATCAAGCTATACCTAACCAGTTTAAGCTTACTTCTGATTGTACGAAAAACCTATACAAAGCGAGGTCAGCTAAAACTGGAAATGTATAGCTTGATGTGTAGCTGTGTGTACATAGGAAAGTATTTTTTAAACAAGCTTTTCTACATAGTTTTGCTCGCTCGGTTGTCTACGAAGGTTAGTTGGTAAACGCATAATCAGCAAATACTGTTTCGACTGCGGGCCACAGGCCTCCTCTCTGTGAGAGGGAGTGGGCCATAATAATTATGGCCGGGCTGGTAGATGTACCTAACATGTCTTCGAATTTTTTGTTCTAATACCTATTTTTTTTTATCACGATGTTTTCCTTCACCGTTTTGTTTTGAGAGCAGTGGTGATGTAATTAAGTACACAAGGTAAAAGTGCCTGCCTGGGTTCGAACTTACGACCTACAACTCATAAGTCGAGGCCGATGTTACTGGGCCACCACTGCTCTTAAAGATACATAGCTTTCAGGTAGATCGTATCAGAATTAAACTTGCCTACAAATTTTACATACGTACTATATCCGTATAAACTAAATTCGTCTCTCCTATTTTACTGGGAGTCAATAAATAACTGTGAGCGTGTTTAACGTAGATATTCTCTTATAAAGGGTATAAAACGAATGATAGCCAAAATGGGGCACTTTGTGGTTTTCATCTGACTTTTACGACGTGTGTGTAAAATGCCAATGGTAACAAATACTCGCAACATACATTATATATCAACGAACCTGAACAAGATATACGGCACAATTTCATGAAAGTCGGTAAAATACCGACAGAAAAATCGATAGATCAGAATTTTTGTCGGATGAGTAGTTAGTGTAGTCACTCCAGAGGTGTTCTATGTTCTATGTTATCTATGTTATGGGTTTGGTTTCCGCACTTAGTCCTTCAGTGGACCATTGTGCGTGGGCCATGGCGGCCGTTGGTGGTTATTCCAACCAGCCCACCTCCCTCCAGAAGCTGATTAGGTCTCCTGGTCTTTTGAGAACATCTGTGTAAGATCTGGGTGTCCCGAGGGTTTGTGTCCTGATCTGGGTGACGCCTGTGCACTCAAAGAGCACATGCGCAATGGTTTCATCAGCCTCCATGCAAGCTCTGCACAGGGGGCTGTCCGTTATGCCTATAGTGTGAAAGTGTTTGTTTAGCGAGCAGTGTCCCGTGATGGTCCCCGTCACCAGGCGCAGGCCTTTCCTGTCCAATCGCAGTAAGCGACTGCTTAGCTTGCCATCCAGTGATGGCATAGCTTCCTTGGACTGCCTGCAGCCTGGTGACGACGTCCACCAGCTTTCTGCTTGTGTGTGGGTGTACTCCTGTAGCCACCTGCGTAGTTGGTTGAAGGGGATGGGCACGATAGGTTCCGGTCCACAGACTGGCATGCTCGATGCCCTTCTGGCCAGCTCGTCAGCTGCGTCGTTACCTAGCGATCCACTGTGTCCTTTTATCCATTGTAGTGTCACTATATTGCGGTTCAATACAGTTGCCTGTTCAAGCGCATTGTGACATTCTAGTATTAGTTTCGATGTTATGCATTTTTTATCTAAGGATTGGAGGACTGAGGCGCTGTCAGAGAGTATGCGAATATGGGTGTCCGCAACTCCTCTGGCTGCTATGGCATAAGCCGCTTGTGTTATGCCCACACACTCCGCTTGGTAGACCGTGTTGCGCTTTCCCAGCGGTTTGGATATTCCTATGTTGAGGTCGTTTGAGAAGACTCCGACTCCAGTTCCGCAGTCGGTCTTTGAACCGTCAGTGTAAATTCTCAGTTCCTTCGAACCTGAGTAGTCGCACTGCTCCTCTTTAAGCACTATGTTGTAGTGGTTTTGGAAGCAGTATTGTTTCGGGGCTTTGTCGCAGGGTGATGCCATCATTGGCTGCCGTTTGATCGCATTTTCTTTTAAACGTATGTGTTTGACCCTAGAGTCTTTGCTCAGGGTTCCTGATGTAGAGAGCCTGAAGGCAGCCAAGGCCGCTTCTTCCCGCACTACAAGGTGTAGAGGCGGTAGTCCGAGCATGGCCTGTAGGGCAGCAGTGGGTGTAGTTCTCATGCAGCCGGTGATTGCCACACACGCGAACCGCTGCAGCTTCTCAAGGTCTTTTTGGGCTGTGCTCAGGTCTGTTCTGGGCCACCAGACTAGTGAGCCGTATGTGATAATTGGTCGGATAACTGTGGTGTATAGCCAGTGAGTGACCCTGGGGCTAATTCCCCAATTTTTTCCAAGCATTCGCTTGCATTGCCACAGTGATATGCTGGCTTTCGTAGTAATGTAGTTGGTGTGTTTTGCCCAATTCAGCTGTTTGTCCAAAAATATGCCGAGGTATTTGGTTTCAGTTGATAGGCTTAGGGTTGTACCAAAGAAACGTGGTAGTTGTAGTGTCGTCAGTTTCCTCTTTTTTGTGAAGAGAACCAATTCGGTTTTTGTGGGGTTCACTGATAGTTGGTGTTTACCACACCAATTTTCTATTATTTTCAGGGCCTGGCGCATTAGGTTGCACAGTGTGTTTTCGTGGGTGCCATTTATTATTATGGTTATGTCGTCGGCGTATCCTACAGTAAAGTAACCTTTGTCATTGAGATCTTTTATTAGACTGTCCACGACCAGATTCCATAGAAGCGGCGAAAGGACGCCCCCTTGCGGGCAGCCCTTCGCCACGACGGCCCTTGTGGTGTCGTTTACGGTCACTTGTACTGCCCTCTGTTTGAGCATGTTGGTGATCCAGCCGCTCAGGGTCGGGTCTATGTTGTGTCTGTCTAGAGCCGTGCTGATGCTTTTGAAGTTGGTTTTGTCAAAGGCGCCCTCGATGTCAATGAAGGCAGCCAGTGCTGAGCATTTGTGGTCCACTGAGCATTCAATTTTGGATACCACGCTATGCAGTGCGGATTCCGTTGACTTGCCTGTGGAGTACGCATGCTGTTTTTTGTGGAGTGGCTTTGCCCGAAGAGGTCCGTCTCGGATGTGTCAATCACAGAGTCTCTCTAGGGTCTTTAGTAGAAAGGATGTGAGGCTTATGGGTCTGTACGCCTTGGGTTGTGTGTAGTCCGCTTTTCCCGGTTTTGGTATGAAAATGACTTTCACTTCGCGCCAGGCTAGAGGTACGTATCTTAGTGCTATGCAGGCCCGATAAATTTCTACCAGGCATGGTGTGATATAGTCAACCCCCCATTGTAGTAGGGCTGGGAAAATGCCATCCAGTCCTGCAGACTTGTAAGGCTGGAAGGTGTTGATAGCCACTTTATTCGGTCCTGTGTTACTAGACTGTGGGCACTGGACCAGTCCTGTTCCGTTGGGGTATAATCGGGCACAGCTTCCCAGGTCCTGTCCTCTAGGAGTTTACAGTCTGGGAAGTGAGTCTCGAGAAGGACCTTGCTGGTTTCCTGGTCCGTTAGTGTGTATGAGTTGTCGGGTTTTTTCAGCGCGCCAAGGGTTCGGTCCTGATCTGTTGATAGGATCTTCCTTACTCTTGCGGCTTCATTATTGGTTTCGATGGATTCGCAGAATTTCCGCCATGCTGTCCTTCTGGCAGTTCTGATTCGCTTTTTGTATGTGTATTGGGTTTCTTTGTATCGCTCCCAGTCTTCCGGGAGTCGGGTGTTTTTGGCTTTATTGAATTGCTTCCGTAGTGTGTTTCTGAGCTTACCAAGTTCGGCGTTCCACCAGGGATTTCTCTCACTGTTGGTTTTTGGTGCTCTTAGTTTACAGCATGCATGGTATGCTTTGGTTAGGTATTCTGACAGCTTTGTCACAGTGTATTCCAGTTGTGCCGGTTCTCGTATGGTTATTTGTGATAGGTGCCTAGCTAGCATGACGGCTAGGAGGCGCTTGTACTCGGGCACATCGGTGCGCCGTGGGTTACGTCTCGGTTCGGGTCTCTTTGTGTTAGTGGTTAGTGTGAAGCGGATCCTTCTATGATCTGAGCAAGATGGTTCGTCCGATACGTGCCAGTTTGCTATAAGATTAGTCGCGTTTTCTGTAGCAAGAGTTAAGTCAATGATCGTTTGTCCTCGGACTGTGACCCAAGTGGGTTCAGAGCATCGGTTAACGATGTTTAGGTTAGTAGAGAATAAATAGGTGGATAGTACCTCTCCTCTGGAGTTCGATGCCTCGCTACCCCAGAGCGGGTGATGGGCGTTTGAGTCGGTGCAGATGATCAAGTCCAGATTGGTGCTCTCGCAGTGCTGCACCAGGTCGGCCATTTCTTTCGGTCTCCAGAGGTGTTTAATGTGGGTCTATACGGTGCCGTGAAACTATAACTACCTTCTGACAATTGTGAGTAAATAGTTGGAGAAGCCATGTACATGTATATAGTAACACTTCGTCTTTATGGACGTGCTTCATGACAAATTGTACAACAAGCAAACAATCACCAACCCACACATCATCAACCCGCTAGTATCGTCCTCCTGACGACCGCTACACCAAATAAATACCTCCTTACGAAATCTACAAAATCACGATGACCACCACGCTTTGAGAAAAGATGGTGGTGGTAGGGAGGAAATACATACCAAACTATGTTTTTGCTTTGGAGAATCACGCGAAGAAGAAGATAGAAGCGAGCTAATGCACAACATGTATAGCGTAGGATGCATGGCACAGCCTGCATAGCATGCTTAGCATAGCATGTATGGCATAGCGTGCATGGCATAGCGCATCATAACCTGCAAAGCATAGCGCATCATAACCTGCAAAGCATAGCATGCATAGCATAGCATGCACAGCATAGCGTGCACAGCATAGCATGCACAGCATAGCGTGCACAGCATAGCATGCACAGCATAGCGTGCACAGCATAGCGTGCACAGCATAGCATGCACAGCATAGCGTGCACAGCATAGCATGCACAGCATATTTTGCACAGCATAGCATGCACAGCATAGCGTGCACAGCATAGCATGCAGAACATAGCATGCATAGCATAGTATGCAAAGGCCAAAGCATAGCATGCATGGCATAACATAACAAGAATTGCATGGATAGTATAGTATAGCATGCTTGGCACAGCCTGCTAAGCTTAGCATGCATAGCATAGCATGCACAGCATAGCATGCATAGCATAGTATGAAAAGGATAGAATACATGGCATAGCATGCTTGGCACAGCCTGCTTAACTTAGCATGCATAGCATGCATGGCATAACATGCATAGCATAGTGTAGCACTTAATGTGTATAAACTTCTATAATCTATTTGAAGAATAAAAATTAAATAAATTAAATAAAAAATAATAAAAAAAAAAAAATAATAAATAATTAAATAATAAATTGAATAAAAATTATATACATATAATTATTAATTACCCATCATCTGAAAATATTCCCGGTATTTACCCAATATTTAATTTACCGGGTAGAGTCCCATCTCTACCCATGACGCATTCACTCACGACCAGCGCGTATTAAAAAGGGCACACCTTTTCGTTCCCCAGAAACACTGACAAGCAAAGTAAATCTGGCAAAAGTTACATAATAATTTTCGATGGCTACACATCCTTTCATCTCATAATTGTTTCCGCGGCTTGCCGACGATAAATTCCGTCACCCTCGAGGCCTTTAGCCGATTAAGTTGGCACTTACCAGAGCAAATAAAAACAACAATGAATATTGTCGCCTCATTGGTGGAACAAAGAACCTCTTTAGTCAGCCCCAGCGTTTGAAGACCAGAGTTTGATTCCTATCTGAAGAAGGTAAAAGTGATTTTGGTCGTCTCTCTTGAAACACAAACTCGGCATTCTTGCGAAAGGCTTCCTAAAATACAACTAAAGCGAACTACCAAATTTTGCTTGGGAACTAAAAGCATACTTATATCAAACCAATTTTCCCACTCATCAGATAGGCTCCATTTAGTGCTGCTACTGCTAGAAACAGTTGCATGATGTCAGAATCGTCACACTTAAGTAGCAGAGACTCGATGTTTAAGGTTTATTATTACTTATTTGTTGCAAGAAAGACACTATGATTCGTTCCGTTCTGATCCCCTGAACCCCTCCTCCACCTCTCCCCCCCCCCCTCCTCGATCCCTTGCTAGTTCTTCTTCTGTTTTAATCTCTTTCTTATCCAACTTTCTCAATCCGAGTTATTCTGGTCTCCCAACTTTTTGAGAATATGTATAGGTAGTCAACTGTTACGAAAGGTATAAGTAATAATTACCTAATGTATTATATACCTTCCTGAAAGTATGATCACATTAATGAAGAATTATCAAAATTGCTTCATTAGTTTTTGGGAAAATCGCGGACATACATACATACGGGTCGTATTCAGAACCTCCTTTTTTGAAGTCGGTAAAAAATATACAAAACTGATGTCTTTCTTGGTACGGAAAAGCACACGGACGGATTTCTACTCAAGCTTTGATAATCCTACCCCTACTGTTAACTTTTAATTAATAATAATAATAATAATAATAATAATATCCTTGGACATTTCACACAACGCCATTTAGTCCCAAGCTAAGCAACCTAATGCTTGTGTTATGGTAACGAGATGGCTGATACACTACTTATATACATTTTTTTTTTTTTGTAAATACATACATATTATAGATAAAACACCCAGACCCGTAACAAATACTTGTAGGTCGTACAAATATTTGTTCCGTGCGGGAATCGAACCCGCGACATGCTGCGCAGCAGTCAATCGCTCAACCACTGCGCCAACCGTGTCGTCAAAAACTTTTATCTTTCCATTAAAAGCTAAGCTTATATTCTAATTCTAATCGATAATGAATATCAAATTGAAGGCTGAAAGATAAGGGGGTTCGAGCGGAGCGAGCCACGTGTGCCTAAACTCAATCATGCGGGTTATTGCGCGCCGACCTGTGCGGAATCGCCCTCACTGGCTACTGAGGTAAGAAGCTGTTGTCTATCACATTTTATTACCTGTGGTTTAACATATCATAATAGGTATAAAGTACCTATATTTTATTTTTAAAGAATTCAATGAGTATTCTGCTTTTTTATCATTAAATTATGAATGAAATATATATCATAATTGACAGTGTTTAAACGTCGTGAGTCTAAGTGGTTACGAAGCAAGACGACTAAGGGCTCCGGTCGTGTCCGAAAATAGTCTAGCAATGCCGATGAAATACCTACCTAAATAAAACCATAAAAACATGAAATTACATAAAATAAAATGTTCCTTTGCATTTTGTAACCCATCTCAACCTTTTAGCTTAATACTGACTGAACAAAACTCCGTAGAAAGAGTAATAAGGGTCTCCTTAATCCCGCCAGAGGCTGTCAATATATTCAAATTTAGAAGGAATCGTGGTTATGTTAATTAATAGCGGAGAGGGACCGCAATCCTTCGCCTAACACTGCGCGTACAAATTATCCACATAAGGGATAATCTGGGAGGCCAAACTAACCACAGAACTGGCTAGCTTAAGGACTAAGTAAAACCATCTACGTCTAACCAGTATCCCTCTTTAATATTCACGCATATCAGATAAGCTCCAATTATCATTTTATGAAAAGATTTTTAACCAAAGCCTAACGAAAGTAGTAAGTAGGTACCCATACTAAGTATATTTGGCTTTTTAATCTGTTTTTTATATAATGTAGCTCTACATAAACTGTTTTAATAATGTGCCGAATAATGAAACTACTCACAACGAAAACCATCCGATTTTTTCATCAATCTCATAAAAGTGGAGGACGCGATTTTATTTACAATTTGTTTACTGCAGCGTCGGTACGTGCAATGAAAAATGCACCCAGGATCGTACCATACGGTCGTCGACTGATTAAATAACCGTGAGTCCGTGCATAACGGCCATGACGCGATGACCGGCAGTGACCGGCGACCGACGCGACGGTATTACATTTTCAGCGCCATGTTACAGAGGCCCAGCACGAGCGCGCGAGGTAAACGTAACGTACCCAGACGTCAGGTCGTCAGTTCATCAAGCTACCCGAAACTGTCAAATTATCCCAACGAACTTTGAACCTTACGCTTTATCGATAAAGTTGAAAATCTATTAAATAAATTTGACAGATTGCAGTAGCTTGATATGCTGGCGTCTGTACCTTGTTTAAATTTTAGCGACAAAAAAAAATTATAGGTACACCCATACTACCGTGGTCCACTTGGACGTCTCCGAACCGTCTCCGAACTCAAGTGGGAAGATGTAAGTCGAACCTCGTAAAGTGGGGCTACCTCAACGGAACGGCAGCAGGGTGTGGATGTGGAGCTGTGTCACAAACTATGCTCCACCTCCTATCCTGCCCTTTGTGCCCCAAAACATGCAGCTTAAGTGGCCTCCGCACTGCCAGCGATAACGCCGTGGAAGTGGCGAAGTTTTGAGCCAACAAAATTTAAATACCTAACTGTCCCAGCGACTGCGAAAAGTGTATTTTTCAACCCGGCGCGTGCCCGCTAGGCCCACAGGAAATTCATCCAAAACGTTACAGTCACTCACTAGTTAAGTAACTAACCAGAGCGCTTCAAGGCTCGCTTCAAAGATAATTCCAATTTCTAGCGAAATTTATTAGTTGGTAATTAAGTTCATTTTCTGACAAGATTTGTTATTTCTAGAAATAAGTACTATGTAGGTAGGTAGAACAACAAAACACGGGACCAGAGAACAGGAAAAACAACAGAACATCAAAATCTATCTCGTAAAGCTAATCCGTCTTATTAAAAAACGAGTTCTAACTTTAGACCTAGCCTAAACCTTCGAGGCAGATACTGTATTTTTAACATTATCCGACAAACGTAAAGTTCTTAATTCAAAATTGACAGCTCAGACTCGGGTTTAAAGTCAGTTTTTGTAATAAGAACTTTAACTTTGTCGGATTTATAGTTCTAAATAAAAAAATGGCTCGAAGCACAGATAAATATAATACGCGAAGATTTAAACCTGGGTCTAAAGATAAACCTTGTTTTGTAATACGGCCGGATGAGTTTGTTTGGTTTGAACGCTCTAATCTCTGCAACTATCTGTCGGATTTGAAATATTCTTTTTGCATTCGATATTCCAATTCTTGAGGAAGACTATGGGTATTTAACATCTCGCTAGGACCCTTAGGAGCCGAGCATAAACAAAAAAACAAAACAGAAAAAACGCTGAGTGAAAACGACGTTAAACCTCGGGCAGGCGATGCGATGCGACGGGGTGGGTCGTGGGAACAAGAAATTCCACGAGGGCAGAAGCTAGTCACAAATAAGATAAATGTTGAATACAGTTCAGTAATTGATACCTAGCTAAGTCTCTATTTATACCAAATGAGTTATTTTACTAGAACCTATGTAGAATGTTACTAGAAAAGTAAGTAATTTTCTTCCATCGATTGTTTATTTATTTATAGCAATACCAACACCCGCGTAATACTGTACCATTTCCTTTTACAGCACATAATATTAAACAAGTTTGAACAAGCAGTGCGCATTATTGGCTTTAGGTTCAACTAAAAGTATCACAAAGCACCTTACGAAGTCGCAACCCGTAGGTAGCCCGTACCAACTTCACCTTTAAAAGAATAAACAAAATCACATAACAATGCAAACTCTTTCCAAAAGTTTTTAAATGTGTAAAGTTCAATTCTGGCTGTTAAACAAATTGGATTTTTAAAGCTGTGCTTGTGCAGTTACCTACCAAACCAACGATATGAATACGTTGCACAGTGGGTGTAGGCCTCATTTATAAAAACAACACACAACACTTATTTACTATGTATCTGTCGCAGCCAACTGGTTAAATTAGCCGTTCAGTTAACTGCCTGGCCTTTAGAAGTAGTGCTCGCTTCGCTTCGCTCTCCGGCTCGCACGCGGTTGATTACAGTTCTAACCTAACCTAACCCATTTGGTCAGGCTGTGCTGGCTTAGTTACTGCGACCAATTGGGCTCGCGCGTGATTGGTTACAGACTTCCAAATTAAACTGTAATTGAATATCATTCAGGCCGTTAGTTGAACGGCCGCCGTTTAGTTAAAAGGCTAGGCTGTTAACTGAACGGCTAATTTAACCAGTTGGCTGCGACATATCTACAGCGAGTATCTACCCTACAAAAGTTAGTTGACATTTTTTTTCCATTTCAGCTGTGATGTCACATTATGATTTAACAGTCTAGTTTCAAATGTTTGAACTGTACACTATTTTTATACTTTTTAGGGTTCCGTAGTCAACAAGCAACCCTTACCTATAGTTTCGCTATGTCCGTCTGTCCGTCCGTCCGTCCGTCCGTGCGTCCGCAGCTTAGCTCAGAGACACAGTACTAGAAAGCTATAATTTGGCATGGATATTATTATTATTATTATTAGCCTATACTGTCCCACTGCTGGGCAAAGGCCTCCGCCAAGTCCTTCCAGGAACTCCTTTCCCGCGCCAAGTCAAACCAACCCTCGCGGTACGCGTCCAGGTCATCTCGCCACCGCTTTCTGGGCCGACCTCGGCATGGATATACGACGACAAAATGGTAAAATATAATAATGAAAAAGAAATTTTTAGGGTAGATAAGGCCTCCTATACCTACTCGTAAAGTGGGGATGTTTTTTTTTCTCGTCTACCCAATGGCGTGGGTTATCGTTGGATAGGTCTTTCAAAAATATTGCGAGTCTTTGGAAGCCATTTTTCGTTCCAGGGATCCGTTTGTGAAATATTAAACGTTTTTGTTTAGTCAAGTGTCGTCGTCGTCGTCCCCCGCCAGCTAAATGATTGCTTATGGATATGTGAAGAAATTCACGGCAGTAATAGTATACCTGTAACGAAATTAAAAGGAAAACTATCACAGCTAAGTAGGCTTTAGGTACAAGTTTACGAGTAATAGTCGACCAACTTAAATTTGCAGTTGCAATGTATGGGAGAACATGATTTTCAACTACAACGTTAAGTTTGTTCTTGGGAGAAATTCATTTTAACTACGGAAACCTTCATTGTGCGCGGTCCGACACGCACTTGGCCGCACTTGGCACGCGCGAAAGTGGCTCTGTCTAAACTGTTTAGCCGATGTTATATTATCTGTGGCCGATGCAAGCCATAATTCAATTATTAAGTTTTTTTTTCTTTTTGTCTAATTCTACTAGATATAGACATAACATCAAAAATAATCAGGTAGTCTTTTAGGATTACCTGATTTTTTTTTTCATAATGTGCCATCACAGCACAGGTCAAGTGGAATAAATATCAACTAACTTTTGGAGGGCACTGTATATTGCCAACGGCTTTTGTTATCTAATTCTCTACTAAGCAGTGTGAAAAAGAAACTGTAGGTACACACAGCTACAGATCAAGCTATACATAACCAGTTTAAGCTGACTTCTGATTGTACAAAAAACGTATATAATGCGAGGTCAGCTAAAACTTTAAATGTATAGCTTCATGTGTAGCCGTGTGTAACAACATACTTTAAATAAAAATGTAGGATGGCCATTTATAGCAAAATAGTTAAAAAAGTAAACCGGACTATTAAGAACCATGTACCAGATTCCTAGATGTGAGACTAAATAATTGAGTAAGCAGCCAAATTAGTGCTTGTTTTGTTTTTGTAGGTACCTAACAATATACCTAAGCCCCAGGTTCATAAAAGTAGGTGACTATATCCTTTTCTTTTCCTATGGGCATCTCGTAGTTGACCTTTAGAGGTCGTGACTACTTAACCGGACTATATGTGACTATATCCAGGGACTAGCCTACTTTTATAGTGGGTAAGGCACTACACTAGGTAGGTACCTACATTTATGAGCGTTTTGATGTTCGTACCGTCCCAAGTACCTACTTAGACTCCTAGTCCTAACTGTTCGTGGATTTAATATAAAAAAAAACACACAACTAAACGGGGCCTAAATGAGGTAAGTACTAAAAACTTATCCCGAATTCCTGACACAAAAATGTACCTGAATTCCTGAACAAATGTTAACTTTTCCATTTTCCAAGCAGTTAACCACGAAGTTCATATTTCAAACCGCCTCGGTTTGGGCATAAGAAGTTTCTGCACTGTGCATAGTTCATAGTTGCATAGCCATCCGTAGGACATCAATGACATAACGTCTGGCTGAGCACGCAGTTTGCGCTAGTTGCGACCTGCCAAGCGGTTAATACGTATTCGGAGAAATAGGTGGAAGGTGTTCTACCTGTCTCCTCTTACGTGTGTTGGAGGTGAAGTTGTGGTCGAAGAGCGGAAGTGAAACTCCAACTTGCAGTTAATAATATTGTAACTGCCACACGTATTATAGATACACTACAAACAAAATAATCTAATCTACTTAGTCCGTGTCCCGTGACGGTTGGCAAGCAAGAAGTGTCGCTACATAAGGAACGCTTTGGTTAGCGCCCCGGATCGTAGATTCGTGTTGCCACTTAACTGTGAGCAGATTAGTTTTTGTTATCAACCTATTATGAAAGATTATTTTCTAACTGGGAAATGTTTGTTTTGTCACTTGCGTAGGTTAGGCCAGTCATATCGAACATTAAAATAGTTTGTTGTTAGGACTACTGCTAGTAGCGTATATCCAAATTTGCAGCTTCCTGTGCTAACTTAGGACTTAGGTATAGGTACCTATTGAGAATACCAAAAAACGTGCGAAAGTTTCGCGATTTTTCGAGTGCTGTAACATATAAAAAAATCAAAACTGGCCGTTATTAGTTTGCGATATTAGCGATTTCTAGTGTTATGACTGGCCTAGATAGGTACCTACCTAATTATTATGTTTAACGATCAACTATGTACTTACTTACTTAAATGATGAGATGCAATAAAGACAATCTTTATAAATAATTATAGGTACATATTTACATCCCTATTAGGAGATTTTACCATAATTTTGTTAATTGCCACACCAACCTACCTATAAAATATATAAAAATTAAATAAAACGTAGGTAGGTAAATAACAGATAACGTTGATTCCCAAACTGCCGGCCATTCGATTTGCTCATTTTATTACTCCCAACAAAAATATTATCTGTTGAACCCTTAGAGCAACGCGCCGGTAGTACCGGTAGGCCGCGTTGCTCTAAGGTTGAACCACGTAGCATCGAGTGCCGTAATTGGCAATTAGTTGCTAAGTTACTGGAACTTAACGACCCTTGTGCAAAATGGCTGACGTTGGTCAAGCCAAAGCGATTGATACCTTCATTAACTAACTAGGTACCTACCTACGATGTAGGTAGGTAGGTACTTAGGTAACGTCTTACATAGGACCGATACATGTCAGCTGCAGAGGCAACTGCAGCCGTCACAACATGCCACTCGTGTATTTGAGCACCGTTCTCAACACAAGCGGGAAGTTGTCGACGGACAGCGTCGACCGCTGCCGTCGACACTCGTCGACCGTTGCAGTTGCCTCTGCCGATGACGCGTGTCGCTCGTGTATGTGCAGTAGTATGCACCATAAATATTTTTACATTTATACGGTATGCACTTTTATTATCTTATATCTGTTGATACCTACCTACCTAAAAGAAGTTACATTGATATATTAGAACGATGATCGATGCTAGCCCTCAGGTTTCAGGTATCTACCCGAAACCACGCATTTTAATAGGTATCTACCTATTACAAATGCGTGTCGAATATCGAATTATCTTAAGGCGCAGTTATACGACTTCTAATGATTTTAAATTCAACATCACGTCTAATCGACCTGACTGATTTCTTTGAAAAAAATAAATGTTATACTAGACCATTTGCTTCGTAATTTGATATGTGAATATTTGCAATTATATTTTTTTAACATGGTGTAATTAATTTGTGAGGTTGGTTGGTTGGTTTGGTTTGTGTGAGGGGCCCGTGGCTAAATAATAACAGCCGCACAGGTCGATCGATCAGGTTAAGCTACGCTTGCCGCGGTTGGTCTGTGGATGGGTGACCATCTTTACATATCGAGACCCCTCCGTGCCTCGGAAAGCACGTTAAGCCGTTGGTCCCGGCTGTCATTTGTGGATCTTTGACAGTCGTTACGGGTAGTCAGAAGCCCGAAAGCCTGACAACCAGTCTTACCAAGGGGTATCGTATTACCCAGTAACTGGGTTGTGGAGGTCAGATAGGCAGTCGCTCCATGTAAAATACTGGTATTCAGCTGCATCCGGTTAGACTGGAAGCCGACCCCCACATAGTTGGGAAAAGGCTAGGCAGATGATGATGAGTGTAATTAATTTGTAAAGTAATATGTACCGCGGACATAAAAACGATAATCACGCAAACACTATCGGGTGTATTTTCATAAAACTTTCACCATAATATATAAAAGACAATTTAATTCCCCAAATTTTAGTATACGGTTTTTATTTGTTTGGTGTTTGATAAATCAACAATAGATGATTGTTTCATATTTTGCAATAAATTACCAGCGTTGTGTCATCGTGCTTCTCTTTATTATCCATGCAGTCCGATAGTGACCGCGTTTTAGGTCATGTAGTCGCCTTAAATGAACTTATCAGTTTAGTAGCGGCGGCTATCTTCCCATAGCGGCATAGCGCCCATATCATCTCACCGTCTCTCTCAGCATCACGCCTGTATTTTGCTACCTATAGGTTTTATTATACACTTATGCCTATCCTACATATTTCGACAGTTATGTTTACTAAATTAAATCCCACGTAGGTACCTATTAAGAGAAATAAAATGTGTAGCTCTAGCGAAATGGTTAAACTACAAATCTTCGCAATAACTTTGAACCTAGAGTTTACCTACTCTTTTTACTTTATTATGCGTTTATCTACGTAGGTAGAGGTACTTACTAAACTTTGTACCTACATTAAAGGTAGGTAGTTACTATTTCCATACCTACATTAAGGCTTTATTTATTAGTGTTTACATTCTCTTTGATCTACTCCACTGACCTCTATAATAGGTCAGTGATCTAGACACTGACCTCTATTAAACAAGGTACTTGGGATCTAGAACTTCAAAATGTTTGTTTTTATTCTGAGTTCTTCAAAGCGCGGAGTAAAAGGTTACATGCTCTGTGGCGCGGAGGCGTTACAAACACGCACACTAATAAAAATAACACATAGGTCATCATCATCATAGCTCATCGTTTATAATATCAATGAGTTATATACGAAATAAACTTTAGGGTCCCGACTCGAGTTCTCGAACAAATCCCACAAACAATCAGAAAGTTCGCAACTCGACAGATGCGGATGAGGCGTAGTAATTAATCAAACAGCCAATATTGGCTACATGAAATACCTAAGTACAGAGGCCAGCACATCAACCTACCCCAAACTGTCAAATTTTCCCAATTGAATATGAACCTTATTTGTTTGTGGTAAAGTTGAAAATCTATCAAAGAAATTTGACAGATCGAGGTAACTTGATGACTGATAACTGACTTGACAGAGGCCAGCACCTCTGTACATGAAATATTATTACGTATCTACACTGAAAAAAAAACGGTCACGATCGAGTCGGACTCGTGCACCGAGGGTTCCGTATCTACTATCATAATAATATTATGTTTTTTTTTCATCGGCGAGGCCTGTAATCGTCAGAGAATTTTAACACTGCGCGCTGCGGTGTAGAATATTGCAGTTTTAGGTCAGTGCCATCTCTTGACCGATAGTAGACCTTATGTAAATTATGTTATGATTTTTGAAAAAGTGTGCTATTTATAGACATATTTTTCTTTTTCCTGTAATCTTTACATAAACTTCTATCAAATAGAATCATTTCAGATTTTTCTCTATGCAAACTTCTGAGATAAGGGGGGAACGGTATTTTTTTTACATTTTTCATCAAAAGTCGAAAACTATGCTGCCTAAAAAATAAAGAAAAAATTTTTGAGAATGCGCTCTTTCATATGATACCCCACATACCCTAGTAGCCCCACTTCGTATTTTTCAGACCCCCTTTCAGTCTCCCTATCGCAATTTTTTTTTATTTCTTTCTTATTTGAAAAAAAATAATTATGTAGTTGGGCAAATGTCATCTAAAACTATTCCAAATTTCAATTTGATAGTATAGTAGAAATAGAAAATAGAAAAATATTTATTGTCCAGGTAATACAATAAGCAGGTTCACTAGTTAACAGCAAGTTAAGACGACATGAGTAACTTAAAATATTACCTACAGCTAGGTTACAATATAGTATTAACTAGTGAGCCCCAAACTAGACAGTTAGTCTGTATCTTGGGGCTCGGAGTACGACTACCAGAGTGGAGACTAGAGAGGTGATTTCAGCTTTGGTATGGTACATTTGTATGTGTGATCTTTGTGTGGTGTGTGTGTGTGTGTGTGGTGTGTGTGTGTGATGTGTGAGTGGTGTGTGTGCGTCTGGTATATGTGTACGAGTGTGCGTGTTTGTTCCATTGTCCTTCGTTTGTTTTGGTGTCAGGTCAGGGTCTTTATATCAATTGTTCCGAGTCATCATAACCAGTGTTATGCAAAATTTCCTTAACAATTTTTTTGCAGCCGAATGAAGTAGTATTTTTAATTTCGCATAGTTTGCAGACTTTATTGTATGTATTAATGAGAGAGTAGGCCGGGGAGCGTCTTGCTAACAATGAGGTGCTGTCAGGTGTTGGGATTCTGTAATTTCTTTTGCTTATGATAGATGCGTAGTCAGGCCTTCTTTTAATATTTTTGTGCGTTTTTGTGCAGGCAGAAAGAATAAAAAGCTGGCGAACTCTGAGGACTCTCGTTTCACGGTATAGTAGATCAGTAGAGAATCGGTAGGGCTTCTTAAAAGTTACTTTAAGAAGCGCCCTCTGTGCTCTTTCAGCTTCAATTAAGTAGGTCTTTCCAGCACTACCCCACACGCTGATGCAATACTGGATTATCGATTGGCATAGCGCTAGGTAAACTTGTTGTAGTGTGTCTGTGGGCAGACAGTCTCGTAGTCTACGCATGGTGTGAATAAGTTTTCTTATTCTGCCAGAAAGGCTGGATATATGTTGTTTAAACGTTAGGTGGTCGTCGATAAGAATACCAAGGTATTTAATGTAAGAAGTACGTTCAAGAGGAGGACAGTCGCAAGAGGAAGTAGAAGTGTTAGAAGAGCAGTGATGTAGTTTGAGTTTAAGATGTTCCGGTGGGTTTGAAGCGGCGGTTTTGGAGAAAACAATGTATTTCGTTTTACTGCCATTTAGCGTAAGCAGGTTTCTGTCCAGGTTGTTTGCAATTAGTGATAATCCCTCGTAGTTCTTGAGATATCCAGCTGTGACAGACAGACAGACTGAGTCACACCATAAGGGTTCCTTATTACCATTTTGTTACGGAACCCTAAAAAGCGGTGACTAGATCTATGGATATTGATAGTAAGTAGGTAGGTATTCATGATTCATACATGCACAGTTGACAGCCTCAGGATTTTTGTCAATAGGTGCACGTAGGGTTCGATTGGGTTAGGTACCGGATTTCATTTTTAATGTGGGCTGGTGTGCGGTTATTCCGTTTATCCACCCTAAGGTGGATACGTACGCGGAATCGTGTGTCCGAGAATCCACCCCGAGCCTTTAAATTCCGTTTATCCAACTAGGCCTATAGGCAGGGTGGATTCTCGGACATGTGTTTCCGCGTATATCCACCTCAGGGTGGATTTTTTGGGGTGGATAAACGGAAAACCCCTGGTGTGCTGCTTACGTACAAGCTTATAGGTGAGTCTTTTACATAAGACCCAAAAAAAATAGGACTAGAAATGGGTGGACGTATTTAGTTTCGCTTTGATTTCAATTTCTTGTCAAATTAAGAGTAGTTCCGATCCCTTTCGATAGCGGTGATAACAATCATAAAGCTTACGCCTTCGACCGCTTTCACACTTAGGCGACTTTAGCAACGGGACAGTCGCGCGACCGTCGCGCTCAGTCAGAATATAATTATTCGCGCGCTGCTATCGCGCGACTGTTCTTGAAATGTGTAGGCATCTGCTTCTGCCGCGCCACTATCGCGCTGCTAATGTGAAAGCGGCCTTCACATTGCAGATCGCTTAACCGCATAGCGCCATCTATTGTTAAAAGGCAGCAGTACATATCTAACAGAACAGTTCCATCAAACAAAATTCAGCTTTTTTTGGATGTGTAGGTATTAATATTGTATTGAATGATTTACAAAAAAAAAATCAGTAGTGTAAGTAATTATAATTTTTTTTTGGTAAGTACTAGGTAAAGACAGATTTACCAATGAAACAGTGTGTACTGAATTATGTATCATTTTATTGTTTCTTAGCTAATTCTTCTAAAGCTGATGCTATTCTGAAACAAAACAAACCGTTATTATGGATTGGTTTATTAAACATTATGTTTGTTTAATCAATAAAAATATTTGTCATGTCTTACCTGGATAATACTTCAATTTTCTGTATCTTATACTCTTTTTCAAATTCTAATTTGTCTCTTTCTATTTTAATAATTTCTTCATCAAAGGATGCTGAAATGTTGTACTTATATGTTACACATAATGAAATTGGTTATAAAA
This sequence comes from Gortyna flavago, assembly GCA_963669345.1. NCBI lineage: Eukaryota > Metazoa > Arthropoda > Insecta > Lepidoptera > Noctuidae > Gortyna > Gortyna flavago. The sequence continues at coordinate 5,739,533 of OY770128.1, read as the reverse complement.
TTAAGATTTTTGTCTATCAAAGTAAACTTATTTAAGATAGCTCTCTGTGATCTGTTATTCTGGTCCCTCTTACCTCAGACACCTTTTTCTATTCAATATTGTGCATTCTATTAACCAGTGCCTAATGAAGTTGAGAAAAAAAACTAAGATTTATTAAAGATAGTTTAAAGCTGAAATATGTGATGAATGAATGCTGTAATTACTGAAAAAATTCATTGTGTCTTGGATCTATGTCCGGAACATAGATCCACGTGAGATACAAAGGGTTAAACACATATTTCAGAGTGCTTGATTAGTTTGCTCCTTCAGAACATATATGTAGTTACCAATTCTTTTCTGAGGTGGAACATAATTTTCACTGTCTATATTCTGTGAGGTGTCCCCACTCCCTTCTGAACTCAATCCTCCGCTGGTGTCACACAGTGATTGCTGCTGTTTCATAGCCCTTTTCTTAGTATTTGATTTGAGATCACGCCAAGTCTGAAAACCAATGTTTTTATAGATTTTATTTTATAAGCCATTGCGCTTTTTATTTACTTGCTTATTTAGCCCAAATTACTTGTATCCTTATCCCCATTATTAAATTATACTAATGCTTGTTTATGTACCTGCTTCCACTTATCAACGGATTTAACAGCTCCTCCCATGGAGTTAAGTGTGGTTGTAAGATCTTGCCACTGCGCCTCCAAGTCTTCCCTTTCAAGCCCTGAATTAAGAAGACCCTTGGCGACATTGGAATGTTCTTGCATGAAATCCATCAATGCTGTCACTTGAGCAGCAGTCGCATGTCTTTTAGATGAATCCATAGCCTCTTTACCATAGGAAAATACAATTTCGATACAAGAACTGATTATAAGAAATGAAATACACAGTAATAAGTTTATTTATCCTACCATGTTACGGAGTACAAAATTTTGTACATACATAATACTTTCGATTTTGTATTACGGTTCAATGCTATTTTACAGTTCAATTAAATAATTTCATTTAGATTAAGTACAAGTTTTTATACTCTAAACTCTAATGCTCTCTATTTACATTTTCTGTTCTCAGCTGTAAGTAAAGTGGTAGTGTGTAGCAAAAAGTACTCTGTGGTTGTCCGTCTAATAAATTATGTCAAGAGTTTAGTGATGGTCCCTCACTCATGAGGCACCTCATTTGAGGTACTCGTGATCGCATATTGAAAGAGTTACTCGAATTTCAATATTGAACCACCTCATCCCTCATCACCTCACTCGTTTGACAATAGACAATCGAGGCGAGCGAGTTCGTGACTCGCGAGTGAGTATTGAGTGATTGAGCGGACTAAGTGAGCGAATGAACCGACTCAAAAATTGTATAGATAATTGAGAATGAGTGAGGTGAGGTCTGGTTTTAAAGCTATGGTTTATTATTATGAACTCTAAAAGCATTAGCATTAGATTGGTAATCAAGTGTCATTGATTCGTTTATTTTGGCTGTCTAAAATTTATGAGCGAAACAAAATAATGTGTGTAAGAGAGTGAGGACGTGAATCGTCGGATTATCGGAGAGCCATGACTCGTGAGTACTCGTGAGTCGTCGTTGCACCCGCCCGCCTCGCTCCCTCGGAGCTTCGTCTGAACTCGGCTCGGGCACACGAGTCGTGAGGTGAATACGTCGTCGTACGAATCCTCGCCTCAAATGAGGGGCACCTCGTGAGGACCTCGCGACGTAAATTGAGGGGCTCCCTCAACCTCAAATAAAATTGATGAGTTACCCATCACTACAAGAGTTCTCACACACTACGGGTGCGTTCCGTATTGGGAACATCATCGATGTAATCGATTTGAGCGTGCTTAAGCTCGTGCCGAATTAGCGTGAGCGCGATAACGATGTCCCGTCAATCGTCATAGATGACGTCATGACATGCGCCATCTTGCGATAACGCCGACCATGCCTTTTAGGCCGCCTTCCGAATTGGCTAATATCGCTCACAGCACTCAAATCGTCTCACATGCGTTCCTTAATGGATATCACGATTATGACAGCTGAGAGCTGTGTTACGGCCCCGCCGCCGCCAGGTGGCGCATGGCAGGACTTTCCAACAACCATGCCTGCCGAGCCATACCGCCGAGCCGGCGTCTCTACTTTGCGCCGCCAGAGGCGCCAGTCGTCGAGTCGTATCGTAATCAGAATAATAAAAATTCAGATTCCAACAAAACAGATTAATCATTTTACAGTCCATTATCGAAGCATAACACAGCGGCAACAGCCGAAATAGCTGTCAACAATTCGGAACACTCGTTAGCGCGCTCACAGTGCTTACTCGGTGTCAAAAAGATATTACAGCAGTATTTCTTCATAAAAACACCACACGTTTCTTCCTTTTCTTTGTTTAGGTGGCGACTGTCAGCCAGAAGCACAATTTTGAAAATGCCACGTTATTAAAAAGATATGATGCAGCTCAAAACAAAACACACACTGACATATCCTCATCCTCACACACACACACACTGTCATTTTTGACAGCGCTCACGGTGATATTAGTACGAGGCATGGTCGGCGTTATCGCAAAATGGCGCATGCCATGACGTCATCTATGACGATTCACGGGACATCGTTATCGCGCTCACGCCAATTCAGTACGGGTTTTAGCACGCTCAAATCGATTACATCGATTATTTCCTCAATTCGGAACGCGCCCTTAGTAATATCACCTTGAGCGCTGTCACATAGAGGAAAAAAATTTAGGAGTACTTTTTGATACACAGAACACTATTAAGAAGAATTAATGTTATGGTGATAGGATATGATAACCTCAAACTCCGTCAGTTGGGGTTTAAAAAAAAAAGAAAAAAGACAAGGACTTGCAAAAATAACTTTTAAATGATTGACTGTTATTTTGAATTTTTATCTAAGATTTTGTAGAATAAAAAGACTACTAGTACTTGGATTATAGTGAAATAAATATATAACACTGATGACTTAACACGGATTTACTTTACTTATGAAAAATAAGAAACTGATGACTTAACACGGATTTACTTTACTTATGAAAAATAAGAAACTGATGACTTAACTTGGATTTACTTACTTATGGATAAATATCAAACTTATGAATTTAACTGGATCTACCTTAGTTATAAAAAAATAAACTCATGAATTTAACTGAATTTACAAAAAAATACGAACTAACTGATGACTAGGCAGCATGGTCCCTGACCCTAGCCTGTTCCACAAGGAACAAAAAAAAAATATTGAGCGCTGTCAAAAATGACAGTGTGTGTGAGGATGAGGATGTGTTAGTGTGTGTTTTGTTTTGAGCTGTCATCATATCTTTTTAATAACGTGGCATTTTCGAAATTGTGCTTCTGGCTGACAGTCGCCACCTATACAAAGAAAAGGAAGAAACGTGTGGTGTTTATACGAAGAAATACTGCTGTAATATCTTTTTGACACCGAGTAAGCACTGTGAGCGCGCTCACGAGTGTTCCGAATTGTTGACAGCTCTCAGCTGTCATAATCGTGATATCCAATAGGGAACGCATGTGAGACGATTTGAGTGCTGTGAGCGATATTAGCCAATTCGGAAGGCGGCCTACAAAGATACAAAGTGGTACTACTGGTACTGCTGGTACTTGGATGACAGCTCAAAACAAAACACACACTGGTTGACACATCCTCATCCTCACACACAGACTGTCATTTTTGACAGCGCTCAAGGTGATGTTACTAAAAGGCATGGTCAGCGTTATCGCAAGATGGCGCATGTCATGACGTCATGTATGACGATTGACGGGACATCGTTATCGCGCTCACGTTAATTCGGTACGGGTTTAAGCACGCTCAAATCGATTATGTTCCCAATACGGAACGCACCGTTGGTGAAATGTCAACCTCTAGGGTGCGTTTTATTCATTGAATATACTAGGTTTATTAGAGGTCAGTGATTAAATTCAATTATTATTACGGTGGCTCCTGACGAAAGAGTATAATAATAATACGGGAGCTCTTGACCGAGCTTACGTCCGAAGGGCGAAACCAAATAGTCCGAGCCACAATTCCACACCCCACAGGACAAGCAAAGCAGTTCTGTACTGACGTTTAAATTTCTGTGGCTGTGACTGTCACTCGCAATGACATTGACAATATTATCACTATTATCACTGACTGATCTTAGATCAGTCAAAATAAACACAGCATATCATAACCTATGAGGCAACTGAGATTTTTAGGAATTAATCAATATTTTAGATCAACTAAACGTAAATATGGCATTATGGACTTGGGTAAGTACCCAGCAGTGTAGCACACAGCATTACAATAAACTTCAATGACTTCTCTTTATTTCGTTGATGAATGTACATGTATGTACTTGTTTTTTTTTTATTTATTTGGTACAGTGGATGTTACTTTCAGGGAGCTAATTCACATGGACAGTTAGGAGTGGGTATTGTAAGTGAACAAGTAGAAAAGCCTAGCAGTGTTGAATTGCATTTGTATGATAACAAAATAAAGCAAATTGCATGTGGAGGTGGCCATACTCTCCTGATAGACAATGAAGGCAAGCTTTATTCTTGTGGTTGGAATTCAAAGCTCCAACTAGCAAGAGACACAGAAGTACATAATATTGAAAGAACATGGCCTTTGAGTGGTGTTACTTTCACAAATATAGTATGTGGATGGGACTTCAGCTGTGGAGTAACAGATGACCAAACAATGATTGTTTGGGGTTCCAACGCTTATGGCCAATTGGGAATGCCAACAACACCGAAAGAATATTTCTCAGAAATTATGAGGCCAATAAGACTTCCAGTGCATGCTATTTTGGTATCTATGGGCTTACGACACACAGCAATAGTCAATTCGAAAGGCGAAGTGTGGACTACAGGATGTGGCAGACATGGTCAACTTGGATTGGGGAACAACATTTTATCCTCTGATAGGTTTCAGAAGGTTCAGGGTGTTGGTAAAATATCTCATATAGCTTGTGGACAAAACCACACTGTAGCATGGTGTTCTGATGAGAGAGCCTTATATGTTTGGGGTGATAACAAGCATGGCCAGTTGTTGCTTTGTTCTGAAAAATATAAAAAAGTATTTAAACCCAATAAAATAGATATAGGTGTAAAACAAGAAGTGAAAATGTTGTTGAGTGGTTGGACAAATGTATTGTTGTGGTTGGAAGATGGAACACTTTTATCCTGGGGCAGAAATAATTGGGGACAACTGGGAACTGATAAAACAGTGACGCCAGGAACTTTTACACATATCAAGCTGCCAGGTTAGTAAACCTTTCACCCTGCCCTTTACATAAACACAGCCTGACCTCATGATCTTAAAATCTTTGCTGTTTATTGTCAATGATTTAGTCTGGTCAGAATCACAATATATTTCCTGGGCAGTGTAGTCTGGTGACATAGCATTTGCATGCCTTAGTCAAGTTAGTTAGTAATAAAATCCTTAGACATTTCACACAATGCCATTTAGTCCCAAGCTAAGCAACGTAATGCTTGTGTTATGGTAACGAGATGGCTGATAAACTACTTATATACATTTTTTTTTTTTTGTAAATACATACATATTATAGATAAAACACCCAGACCCGGAACAAATACTTGTAGGTCGTACAATATTTGTTCCGTGCGGGAATCGAACCCGCGACATGCTGCGCAGCAGTCAATCGCTCAACCACTGCGCCAACCGTGTCGTCGAACGTCGTAGTATAAGATCATTTTAAACTTAACATCTGTAACTTGTACCTACTTTCTGTGCAAATAAAGAACTATTCTATTCTATAGCCCAAGTAATTGCTGGAAATATAATGGAATATTGTAAAGTATCCAAATATCCAACTTCTAATTTTTAAAAATTAATTTTTTTTCAGATGGCAGACAAGTAAAAGATGTTGCATTAGGTTCAGAGCACACTATTTGTTTAGCAACAGACAACACTCTCTGGGCATGGGGGTGGAATGAGCATTTCAATACAGGAATTGATTTAGGAAACGAGATTCTGCAGCCTACTTTAGTGCCTTTGGAAATAGATAAGAATCCAAAAATTATAAAAATCTATGCTGGTGGTGCTCACAACTTTGTTGTAACTGGGAATTAAATTGTGATAAAATTGATAATAAAGACCAATTAAATGTTGATATCTATGATAGGCCAGTGAAATCGATCTTTATTGTTATGGCAATAAGGTTGCTATTTGGTTGCTGCCATTGCCAAGTCTGTCAAAATCACAATGATCTTTATTGTTATTATAAGATTATAAGGTTAGATTATAAGGTTGCTATTCAGTTGCTGCTGTCAGCGGTAAAATAACTGTGAACAGCTTGTAACAATGAAATCATCATGTCATCATAGATGACTCATGCTAGTCAGCAAGTACTGCATATTATTATTATTATAATAATATTGTGCACTATAAATAGTTGTACTTTGTTTTATGTACAATGATTGTCGTCCATATTGATATTTGACTGAATTGCATGATTTATGAGGTTGTACTAGTAAATAAGAATCATTGATTTATTATTGTACAGACGCCAGCACATCAACCTACCCGAAACTGTCAGATTTTCCCAATCAATTTGAACCTTGTGCTTTAGCGATAAAGTTGAAAATCTATCAAAGAAATTTGACAGATTGTAGTAGCTTTGCTTGTACCAAGTTTTGCTAATACATTTATTTTGATTTGATAGGAATATGGAATGCCACAATAATTTATACTGATGTAATTTTAGTCGCCCCTGCTAAGATTTTTTTTAGGTTTTTTAATGCCTCGAAGGTATTTTTATAGTAAGTTGAAATTGTATTGAGTTGTTTAAAGTTGCAATCCATACTAATAATATTATAAATGCGAAAGTGTGTCTGACTGTCTGCCTGTTACCTCTTCACGCTTAAACAGCTGAACCGATTTAGATGAAATTTGGTATATAGAGTCCCGGGAAAGGACATAGGATAGTTTTTATCCCGATATTCCCAGGGATTTGAGCTTATGCGAGTGAAACCGCGGGGCGCTGCTAGTATGCTAATACACACATAAACTCACGCCTTCGCATGGGGGTGTGCAGATACTACAGGGTGCTTACTCTCGAATATATTTCCGATAGATTGGTCAAACGTCAGTTAGTTGAGTTAAACGTCAGGGATTGGCTAGACTCATTTGAGTCCAGCCAATCCCTGACGTTTGACTGACGATTCCAATGTCGATCTATCGGAATTATATTCGAGAGTAAGCACCCAGAACACCACCAAGATGCTAATATTAAAAGTTTTGTTACCTACCTTTTCACATGTTACTTCAAATAAAACTATACTATGACATACACATGTGATTTTATTGAAACATTACACATGTATTGCATTATAATAAATAACAACTATAATAATGACTAAAAGCATATTAAAATTGTGTACAGTGAAATATGAAAATATGGTGTTAACAATACATAAAAAAAAGGAAACGCAAGAGAAGGGGCCTAAAAAGGCCACTGGCAGAATGGCCCCCCCTGATATAGTCGAGTCGAGTTAATAATGACATGACAACAATGTATTTTATTCATCTTTTACTGTACACATCCACTATTCCAATATATAGGTATAAAATACTGCAGGTACAGCACTTACTGTATGAAGGCAATATTGTTTTTATTAAATATCATTTAATAATAATAACACGGTATTTTACTCTAACTTTTTTCAATAGAGATTGCAAGAAATTATATGCCAAAAATTATTACCTACGTTAATTAATTATTTTCCACATTGTTACAATTCCCAAAAATTTGATATATTGGCTCTTAATTTTGAAAATAAAAATTTAAGTAGTTCTACTCCAGTTCGACATAATACCAAAAGGTTATAAAAAAAATGTTTAGATGGTCAATGCAACAGCACTTTACTAATGGCTATCTAATATCTATCACAATGGAGGTTTACATAGGAACAAATAAAGCACCATCAATTTCCTCAGACATAGATTATTAACTTATAGCATCTTTAGTGATTTTTTTTCTGTATCAGACATGTTTGGAACTGAAGCCAAATTAATAAGGCTAATAATAGCTTGATTCCTGTTTAAACATGGTTGAAAATCTTGGTTTGTATTTCTTCTCCAATGAAGATGTTTCTTAATAAACTTTAAAACAATTTCACAACAGTTACAATTAACAATAGAGGGAACTTTAGTTAGTTAATGCAGATTAAAAACGTCAAAAAAACAAATTTAAATAATGAACATATTTCTTTTAGAGACATTATGAGACCCATGTTATAGGCAGTGTTCTTAGTAGAATATTGACCCATCAAATGATCACCTACTAGACGCCGTTTGCATGTTTTAAAGATTATATTTATTGTTGTTTCGAGTATAGTTTTGTCATGAACAATTTACTGGTTCATACCACATTTGTCAGGTTAATACTCAGGTTAATAATCCTCAGAATTTTTGAATTATCCTATATTTAGGCAACAGATTTTAAATAAGTTAGTAGATAAAAGAAATAACATTGCATTCATGCAGAATACCAATACAAAACAATAGTAACTGTTGCATATGACCATTTTCTTTAATCTAAACAGTACCTACTGGTATTATTGCTTCATGTAAAATGGATTAAATATACTAAGACACATGGGTTTATGAATGTCCAGCTTGCATTTGTGCAATATTGAGCAATATTAACAGAATTTTAATATCATATTCACAAAGCAAGGTTGAACAGCCAAGCATGTTCAGTTACAGTTTAGATTGCTACCTTTTCCTTTCGCCTTTTTGTGTCTTACGTTTTTCTTTTTTCTCCTCCTTTAGCTGCTTTTGTTTTTCCCTGAAATCACAAGTGATTTAATGAAATGTAACATAATATTAAAATAAATTGAGAAATGTAATTGAAGAGTTGGATGAGTAAGTGACTGAATCAACATTATAATGTTTCAAAGTGGTCTATGAGGATTGAAATATTGCAAGATTTTAACCTATCTTCTTTATCTTTTTCCTTTTTTTTTTGGGCATCAAGTCGGGCTTGTTCACGGCGCTCGCGCGCTGCAGCATGGACATCAGCTGCATTAGTGTTCTTAACTAAGTCCGGACCAACAGCCTCCTCTTCTTGTACAACATCTTCCTATAACACATTTAAATACTTACTTATTTAGAGCAATTGAAACAGTAAAAATGTAGCATGGTGTGACAGTAAAGTTGTCACCATAACCTCTCATGAAAGTGTTCAACAACCTTTTCTGTATTCTGAGTCAACAACTGTAAATGTACCTACAATAATCATATTGAATAACATACCTCATTATCAGAGAGTTGACTGTACTGGGACAATATTGCTTCACGAATCTTTTTCTCTTCATCGGTATACTCTCGTCGTGTCGTAGTGGCTGGAGCTTGAGATTCTAACAATTTGGCTAGCCGAACATCTACATCCGTAACAAGCTTTGGTGTTTCTTCCAGTACCCGACATGATTCCCATTTCTCTATTATCTCATCTATGTGAGTAGAAATGTCCTTTTCCTGTTAACAAGCAATATTATTTAGAGAAAAAACAAACTAATCCCTGCCTACAACCCGTTGATACTTACCACTATCTCAGATAGTATGCCTTCTAAAGCATCTTTTTTCTCATCCACACTATCTTCGGTTTCTAAAATACCTGATATGTACGATCCGAAAACTCCTTCGTCAGTTTTTAGCGATCTCAGCTTTTCAGTTAGCCACGGCTCAAAGTCACTCGTAGCCGCCGCCATATTGCTTGAGTTTCTTGATATTTCAAAATCTTTGACATTTTGCTTTTTGAAGTTTCCGAAATTTTTATATAGGTAACATTCATGAAACTTTTTTGAAGGACACCCCACGTCAGCACATGTTAAAACATTGGATGTCTCCCCTTCACTGATAGAGGTTAGGGCCTAGGGGGCTTACCACCAGCTCTTATTGTGCTCCCCTTTTACTCAGAATTGATTGTCCCCACTGACATGTAATGAACATGTGTAATAGAGGTCAGTGATTTGATTGTCCCCACTGGCCTGTATTTTTCTAGTACTTGTTTATTAGAGGTCAGTGATTGTCCCCCATTTGAAAATAAGGTGGAGATCATACCGCGAATTAAATTAGCTAACCATGGTGTGAGGCGTGAGCATAGACTTATAAAAAAGATGGACTCCGCGCCACGAATATCGAAAGTGAAGCACCGTACCGATCTATGTGTGCGTGATTGACGATTGACGCTGTCGTATCACGTAATGGCGGCTGGTCAGCATACTATGATATAAATGTGAGCGTGAGGCGTGTTTGTATACAAGTGGTCCCGGCATACTTACTCTGCTTCACTTTCGTTATGCGTGGCGCGAGTCCATCTCTTTTTATAAGTCTATATGGGTGTGAGTTACCTAGTCAGGAACTCATGACTTAGAAAATGTATTGCAAATACTCTCTCTTTGCACTCGGCAGCTTATGGCAAACTGCCGAGTGCCGTGTGGAGATGGAGAGCATTATACTTGTTTAATAGAGGTCAGTGATTCCAATCATTTCGTTAGGTTAATCAATAGGTTTAATCGTTAGGTACGCTACGCTTTAGAATGGGCAACTAGCTTCATATTTTCTGACTGACCGACTTCTTGACAATTCAAAAGTGCCTGTAAATGGTTTAATTGAAATAAATGCTTTGAGTTTGAGTTTCGTCTGTGCTGCAAATCAAGACAAAAACGAGGACGGTCACAAAGGCGCCACCTCCGTCATCGAAAACTGTGATATTTCTGAACGAATATTTTATCGAAACACCGTTGTCATCGTGAATGTAGTGATGTATTTGTTATCGAATCACATTGTTATTCGATTAAAATAGCTAAATAATTGATAATATTACCGGCTAAATCATTTTTTTGCGCTACGTGCGTTGCATGCGGCGTGTTCTGTTTCTACGTGGGACCCAAGTATTTAAAAACATGATGAAAAATTATCTTTTTATATTCCTTTAATTTAGAGACTGTCTATTCTATGCTCCTTTGGTTGAGCCAAAGGAGCCTATAATAGACAGTTTCTAAGTTTCGTTAGGTCTAATGTTAAGAAGACAATAAATAATAATAATAAATGTATCTTATATAATCGTCTACATAAAGATAACACCAGTGCCCATACCCTTGTTGTAATAATTGCATAAGTTTAAACATTGATTTGATAAGTGGTTAAAGTACCTAAGTTTGCAAGGGAATTTTTGCTCAAAAATTCCCTTGCAAACTTACTTGCTAACTTAGTAAGCACTGACGTGTAGTTACGGTACCTACTTGAAAACATGCTTTTTTGTTTATGTATGTATTATAATTTCAAAAGATAGAATTATTTAAAAAAGGAATATTTCCGATTATGAACGACATATGACGAAGCAAACATTATAAATTATTATAATTTTCAACAAATTAACATTTTTAGCTGTACTTGGGAGTTGGGAGTGAAAAGTAATCCCGTGGGACAGGTGGGACTTGCTTTTGGTTCTTGAACTATTTTTGCATATTTTAAAAACACAGGAAGGCATTGTTGCTGCTTATTTAGACGATTACTGTAATTTTACTTAACGTGCTACAAAAACGCCAGTTTGATTGTGACCACAAAGTACTTTTTTATACTGAAAATTGTGACTAAGGTCAATAGTGTCCATAAAATACACCTAATTTATTCGGTCCTCGTCGAGAAGCGCGTACAATATTAATACACATCAATGCGCGATTGACAAAAAAAAAAAAACGATAGTTTTATGAAATTATGACACCGACTGGTCACAAGTATCGCATCCCTATGTGGTTTGCGGCGAGTGAATTCATCACAGACTGAGTACTTTTTGATAGAGTGAATTCATCAACTTCCAAACCCAAAGAGTGATTCGTGAAATATTTGTATTTTATCAAAATAAGAAAATGTCTGCAAGATACGATAGAGCTATTACAGTTTTTTCCCCTGATGGTCATTTACTACAAGTGGAATATGCACAGGAGGCTGTTCGCAAAGGATCGACCGCGGTATGTAATAAATTATTGGTTACTTTCAAGTAAATTGCCGATGTACTTTAACTAAATTATGAATCAAAAGTATTTTCTCATTACAGGTTGGTGTAAGAGGTGCTGACGTAGTCGTGTTAGGAGTTGAAAAGAAATCAGTTGCAAAGTTGCAAGAAGAAAGAACTGTGAGAAAGATCTGTCTTCTCGATGACCATGTCGTAATGGCATTTGCCGGATTGACGGCAGATGCTAGAATTCTCATCAACAGGGCTCAAATTGAGTGCCAGTCGCATAAGCTGACTGTTGAGGACCCAGTTACTTTGGAATATATCACTAGATACATAGCAGGACTCAAACAGAAGTACACTCAGAGTAATGGACGACGACCTTTTGGTATTTCGTGTTTAATTGGTGGTTTTGATTATGATGGTTTCCCTCATTTGTTCCAAACTGAGCCATCTGGAATTTACTACGAATGGAAGGCTAATGCAACGGGAAGATCAGCCAAGACTGTCAGAGAATTCTTAGAGAAGAACTATACTGGTGATGAAGTTGCAACTGAAAATGGTGCTGTCAAGGTAACTATTAAACTGTATTACAATATCATATTGTAATTCATAAGTATTCATATAACTTTGTCATTATTGAGTCCATGACTTGCATTTTAAACCTTGTGTAATGCAAAAAAATGGTGTTAGTTCACAGTGCATTTAATAACTGTGACATTACCCAGGTTTAGTCAAATATACTCTTATGTACACCATATAAAAATGTAGAAATTTTACAAAGGTTGACACAATAGCCAGTCTTATTGCTAAGAGCAATCTTTTAGGGGGGCGCCGACGCACTAGTGGCGCCTTCATAGTTTGTTTGGTTATTTCTTTTAATTTAGAATGAAAATTTCAGAAGAATTTTCATTCTAAAATAAAAGAAATAACCAAACAAACGATGAGGACGCCACTGCGCGGTCGGCGTTTGGTCGACGCCGTCTTAAAGACAACCTTTGGATACATTAAAAGGGGAAGGAGAGAATACTGTAGGTATTCTGTGTCATACCATTTTCATTATACAATAAATTCATACATAAATCATAATTATATACCATATACTAATCTATATAAATATACATATTTTATAATAATAATCATGAAACAGGAGCAAAGAAAATAATTATAATGATCATGTAGAAGAGCGGAAGTGTTTCTTTGTCATCATTATTTTAAAAGTAGACAAAGATTGGTCATGCTTTTGCAAAACGGGCAAGTCATCCTGTACTGCTTGAACAGTAAAAGATTTGTCATAGAAGGTGGTGGAATGCATTGGTGTCTAGTCAACTGCGAGCTACCCCCCACCTCATCTGTTTTGCAAGCATATTAAGGTTGGTAACAAAAGAAAAAGTCATTGTGCCTGACAATTGAGCTCATATTGTCATGTTCTGATATGTCCCTATCCATTTATGAAGCAAGTCACATGCTCCAAATTTTCATAGCATCAATTCACCTATGAGTCCATCAAGAAGTTTTACATGTTTTGAATATTTCAATATTATTTTATAGCTTGCTATTCGTGCTCTCCTGGAAGTGGTTCAGTCTGGACAGAAGAACCTGGAGATAGCAGTGATGAGACGTGGCCAACCGATGCAGATGCTCGATGCTGATACAATCAGCTCCTATGTGTCTATCATTGAGAAAGAGAAAGAGGAGGAAGCAGAGAAGAAAAAACAGAAGAAGTAATAACTTAGTCTTGTGTTTATCTTTTCTATAACTGATACATGTTTTATAAGGAAATTAATGGCTATTTTATTTGACTAAATTTAAATAAATTAAGAGTTAAGTAAATCTATAGTTTTAGATATTTGAGAATAAAGTTCTTTCAAATCAGATCCACATTCTTGATTAGGTCCTCTGTTTATCATAATATCATTGAACATTTGGTCCCATTCCCCATGGTAATGATCCGAATTTTCATTATTCTTCTGAAACAAAGAAGATGAATAAGTTCTAGCTTGATTTAGGGTAACTCATGTATATAAAAAACAGGTTTTATATATTTTTTTGAATATCCAGCCAGTATAAAAAGCACTTACCTCAGCCATAGAGACATCATCAATATGGTCATTACTTATTGAGGGTAGGACACAATTCAAAGAATTGTGGTCAATTTCTTGACCATCCCCAATCTTCCTTGCTATTCCTTGATCTGTGTCCTGGTCAATATTAAACTCAGCCAATAATTCAACTCCTGAGTTTCCTTCCTGAGGTTCTGGGTCAAGATCAGGCATGCTCAGAAACTGAGCTGGGAAGTTATCACTACTTTGTTGACATGCTTCTTCAGTAAAATTCATCAAGGTATCTTGAGACGTATCTCTGTAACAGAACATCCTATAAATAATATGAATATTGGGATGATTTTTATTCAAGCATGTTGTAAAAAAAAATCAGCTGTTCCCTACATTTATTTTCCCATAACTCTTCAATTGCAGCTTTGGTCCCTTGGTAAAAGTTGTTCATAATGATGAAAACAATCTCCAATTTCGGTTTGTCGCATGTTTTCAATTTCAATCTGAATAAGTATGAATTAGGTTCCCTAAGATGCAAACGTGTAACTGCATACTTATGAATGATAACTATAAAAGCAATATAATTGTATATACAATAGGGGTACAATTTATTTACCTGTATGTAGCAGTGTCCTCTGGTAATGTTGGTTCTGTCTGAGGATCTTGGGCAATAGCTGTGAAAAGGAAAGGATCACTAGGATGTATGGAGTGGAAACAAATAGGAAGCTACAGAGTAAGGACAAAAAACCTGTTTCTGGAAGGACTTTTTCTGCATCATTGGATATCATCCAATCAAATTCAATATTTTCTTCATCTTCACAGTAGTCGTCTTGTGAATCTGAAATATTGGTAAAAAATATTAAGTCTAGTTTAGACAAAAAACAACCTGTTGCATGAATGTGCATACAGATACACACGAGAGATACGCGTCAACGGCAGAGGCCACGGCAGCCGTCGACAAAGTGCCGCTCGTGATATTTTGAGTAGGACCTACTTACATCAGTACCTACATACCAAAATCAGCCTATAATGTTCCCACTGCTGGGACTCAGGCTTCTCTGTGAGAGGGAGTGGGCCATGATCCACCTCGCGGGCCCAGTGCGGGTTGGTGGTGGATGTCATAATTAGGATGTCTTCGAATATTTTCGTTCACCATTGTGAGAGCAGTGGTAATGAAATTAAATACCCTAGACACACAGAGTAAAGTGCCTGTCTGGGTTCGAACTCGTGACCTACAACTCGTAAATCGGGGTCGATACCACTGGGCTACCACTGCTCGCGTGTACTTGAGTAGTACGGCGCTGAGTGCTCGTGTAGGTATTTGACACGACATGTTGTCAAAGACAGTCGCCAACGCGTCCACGGCTGCCGCCGCCGCCGATATGCGTTTAAGGCAGCCGTCACTCAGTCGACACTCGAGACCTAACGGCTGCACCATAGATCAACATACTGGCTGCACTGCAGTTGCCTCTCCCGTTGACGCGTGTCGCTCGTGTGTAAGAGCACTAATAATAATTAATTGGTTTAGTGAAATTTAAGCAGATAGGGTTAGGGATCTTTGGGAGTAAATACTACCTTCACATTCAAACTTAAGATTAAAAAATTGCTTCGGTGAATTTTGTACAAATAAGTCTTGAGCTGCTTTTTTCAGGGCCATGCGTAGAGCTCGGCGTGCTTTTTGTAGGGGTGTCAAGTACAGCAGTTGTTCAACATTGCTGTAAAGATTCTATAAACAAATAATTATTTGGTCAAGAACTTTTTCGATATTATGTACCTAAGTACATTTGCTGAATATGATAATCATTTGGCAGGTTTACAAGGCATACCTTTGGTTTAAAAGTTCTTTTCATAGCTAGAGCTTTCCGTGTTATTTTATTTAGTAAGTCAGGTTTACCGTATTGAAAGTAATCGTGAACATATTCGTGCATGTATGGGTTACTAGAATTACACAGAGGATCTTGCAAATGGGAAGTAACCTTTCTGAACCCGTATAGGTTGAGCTGCCTTACAAAGCTTGATATATTTGTAGTTTTAAAAATTGAGTGATCGCATTGCAAATAATTATGTAGGATGCGATAATTCAACAAAATTGTTCTTCCAGTACCACCCCATAGAATAGCATCTGTTCGTAAATTTAGTAAATACCACAATTTTTGTGGAAAACGCATCTGAAATATTGCATTTTTATCTTCCTGCATATTGAATAAACTTAATTTTATCATGAAAATTGCTTTAAACTGAGTCACGCACAAGAAAATCAAAATTGAAGAGAAAAAATTGAAAATTGGCGCCAAATCAATCAAATTGCTATGTCACTCACTATCACTATTTGAACGTCTGTCAAAATCATTGAGCTAGTTTGCTAAGGTTGGTCAAAAAAATTTTTTTTTTTAAATATTTTAATGGGGTTGGTCAAAATATCTCAGACTAATAATAGACTAAGTAACCACAGATAATAAAAAAAATGGTTACTTAGTCTATATTTACTTAAATGCGTGTGTCCCCGGTTATAGTGCACAAACTAAAATGGGTAAAACTCTTATAGTTTAATAGAGGTCAGCGGTAAAACTATAGTCGGACTTTTAATTAGCTGCAGTAAAATGACAGCTTATGTGTTACTTAAATGACTAAAATGGGCGTGTTTTAGTTTTTTCCTAATATGTAGAGAATCTCCTTTCAAACAGGGGGTTTTGAAAACACGCCCGGGTTTTTCCAAGACGCGCTCAATACTGCTCCCGAACACTTTTTTCCTACGCTACGCGCCGCGGGTGGTCTCGCCACTACACGACTCCTACACAAAAAAATTCTATGGAGCGATGGTTTACAGTTTATTGTTACGTTACGAGGACAATTCACACATCATTTCAAACCTTGTTTCGTAACTTTAAATGAATTTGATTTTTATCAATAAACGTTTATTTTTTATGTTTGTTTACATTACGTAAATAAAAAACAAAACTAGTTTTCATTCAAAATCTAAAGCGTTGACCCTATTTTTTTATTTACCAAAAAAATAGCTCCATTAATACTGAATCCAATGACATAAAATACATTGATACCATTGTTCTTCCAAAGTTTATTTAAACAATAACTTTAACACCCACGCGATGTAGAATGACAGCGATACGCCCATAGACAAAATTACTAAAAATAAATATACAGTGTGAACGGGAGCGCAAAAAAGTTTGTGTCCATTTTGGGCACTGGATCCACAGAGTACTTTTTAATAGAGTGACTGGATCAGTCGGCCGTGTTCCTTCCGTGTCGATTTTCGGCATTTGACAGTTGAGTTGAGAGTGAATTTCGTAAAATAGACACTAATGATAGCTGATAATTGATGTTGCATGAAATCATCATAATTACATCAAATTATGATGATTTCTGTGTAAATAATAATACGTATAATATTTTTTATTAACATAACAAATTTTTTCTCTCTCTATTTATTTATTTCAGTGTTCTTATTAATATTCTTCAACAAGTTTCACATTAAATTCAACTATTTTCTTTGGATATAATCATGGACGTCAATTTTTTTTTTTTTTTTTGTTGTTGTAATTCTTAAAACCACTACGTTTTCTCATATCACATCTGACATTGGCAGAATTGTCGTCATCGGCACCATTGCCATAAAGAAAAATAGAATAGATGTTGCATGGGCTGTCAAAAACAAAGAAACCCTATAAAAACAGTCATCATCAAAAAATCACGTTTGTTTGAAGGAATTTTGAAATTTTTGTTTGATTTTTCAATAAATTTCGATTTTTACAGAAAACCTTTTTTTATTACATTTGATTAAACCCCATCTTAATTACTCTCCAACAAAAACAACCAACACTCTATCTTTATTTATTTTGTTATTATCTTGAATAGACAGTAAAAAATTAAAAAAATCGATAATAATTATTACGATATTTTCTTTTATATTTTTAAATTTTTTTTGTTGATGAGTAATGGTCTGGTTTGACCCATTTTCGTTTGTGCACTTAATCCAGGGACACCACACTATTTATTTTATAATTTTTATGTTATTTTGTTTTTTTTTTTTGGGAAGAGAGGTGTACGACCGGAATAACCTAATCGGAGTTGTAGATGGTGTGTAACCGGCTTTAAACATAACAAAAATAAATACATTATGCCAACCAAACCACTACAAACTGTACTGTTATTGTCAATGTCATGCAGGCAGAATTTGACATTGGTGTTACATTTCAAGTATTGCAACTCTATCAAAAAGTACTCTGTGATCTGGAATCAAACAAAGCGGTAAACAATAAACAAGAAGGTGAAAGTTTTGTCTGTTTATTTGTACCGCAAGGATATTCGTCATAGAAAATTAAGTAAAGAAAGATATTATTATCAAAACTTACGTACTAGTGAATATTTTCAATAGAATCAGTTTTTAAAATGGACAAATCGAGGTAAGATCTGAATCTAAATAATCTACCTACATTTGTTTCTATGGTTTACTGAAGTATCTCCTGAACGAAATGACTCACTCGACATTGTGCAATTTCGTAACGGTCACAATGCAAAGCAGTCTTACAGATCTTTTTGTAGGGCACATTTATTTCTTTCTAAATTTCAAATGCATCACTATGATGTATGAAAGGGACCTATTTTATTTATTGAAATAGCCGGAAATCTCATATTCATAATTCGCTCTAAGTATGGAGTCATCAAAAAATAGATGTGTTTATTTTACACTTTCTGATTTAATAATCTAAGAATACTGATCTGAAGTTCATTCATGATTCATTCAAATTTTGTTGTTAAGTACACTTTGCTTGTTATAGATTTTCAATGTTGCTACTGGAACCAGGAGAAATTTATTTTGAAGACTTCTCATGTATCTTGAACGATACAGAATTTAAGAAAGAAAATGCTAAGCAAGGACGCTTGAAACTATGCTCCAAGTCCCTTGTGTTTGAGCCCAGGGACTGGGTGCACCCTCTTATAAAAATGCAGTTCAAGGATTGTGCAGATATATCAGTAGTTGACTATGTTGATGAAAACAATAATGTCATTAAAGTAAGAATGAAGATGTATGCCGAAATGCTTGAGGAGAACATACTGGCACCATACAAATTTATTTATGAACATAACGACTTTTATGTGTTCTTTGACTTTGCCTCAGCTGACGAATGCTTGTGTCAAATGCAACAGTTGCAAAGAGCTTCCACTCTGCATGCTCCTGAACACAACAGCATGATAGCCACAATCCTCCATTCAAGATATATGAGGATGGAGTTTGATCCAGTGATGATGGATGACTTCACAGAACAGATAGTGTGTGAGCTGCAGGCGGAGAAGATATCCCCACTCGTGAGACATCAGGGCAAGCTGGCATTAACACCAACTACCATATACTTCCAGCCATTCAGTAACGTTGAAGGTGTAGGTATTTTAATAAAATGAATAGATGTAGGCATTTTTTTATTGTAATAAACACTAACAAGGATGAATTAAAAATTACGAATAATGAATAAAATAGATTATTCAATTACATAGCAAACCTATTGTTTTTGATTTTAATATAAATTCAACCAACTTCCAGTTATTACGGTTTACATAGCAACATAGCTGGCTATTGTTTTATAAGCATGATAAAATGAGGAAAAACTTTATTTATTTATTGAACAACTCATTTTGATAAACAGGATATCAAATATTACATCTACAGTAGTGCATTACACATACAATATAGTAATAAGAAGGGACCTTGGTGACACATGTTTTCATCGCTGTTGACTTAGATATTGCTATCAACATTGAGTGTTTGTTTAACAATAGTTATGTGTGTATATTTCAAGATTTTATATTCCATTGTTGTATGAAACTACAGTTAGCCATATGATAAAGAAATAAAATTTCTACATTTACATCTCTAATAATTATGGTGTCCATAATAAAGAGTATTCTATTCTATTCTCATGATGTGTTATATTATTTTCAGAGCCCCATTCTTAAGTTAAAACTGGGCCATTTGAGAAGGATGTACAAAAGAAGATTTTTATTAAGGCAAGTTGTATGTATCTGTGTTTTATGTACTTATTTATTTGCAGTAGATTGTATAATAGTAGCATTGAATGACTTTGTGCATGGTAAATATTGTATGCCTGTAAATTGACCTTTCTAGTTGAGTGAATAAAGTACTAGTTGTCTATATAAATATTAAAAATATATTCTATTCAGTCATCAAAACAAAATTCAAAACATAACTGCTTATTTAATAATATGGTTATGTAACAGGGATACCAATATTCTAAAAAACAATATTTGTTTCAGGGGCTAGAAATATACAGTGCAGAGGAGAGCTCAGTACCTCACATTTACGTGACATTCCAATCAGAAAGAGATAGAGACAGGATATACAAGATCTTAGAAGAGTCTCCAAATGTCCAGCTGGAGAAAGTACACACAGAGGAGATGACACTACAGTGGCAAAACGGAATTGTATCTAATTATGACTATTTGATGTATTTAAATTGGTATGTACAGAGGCCAGCACATCAACCTACCCCAATCTGTCAAATTTTCCCATTTGAATATGAACCTTATACCTTTGTGGTAAAGTTGAAAATCTATCAAAGAAATTTGACAGATTGGGGTAGCTTGATGTGCTGGCCTCTGTACCTGATACTTGGCAGCAAATTTATAAAATTACAGTGATTTTACTAAAGATTACCAATTTTATTTCCAGTTTAGCAGATAGGAGCAAGAATGATCTCACCCAGTATCCAGTATTTCCTTGGGTAGTGGCAGACTACATTTCGGAAACTTTAGACCTAACAAACCCTGACTCATTCAGAGACCTGGCAAAGCCAATGGGAGCTCTAAACCCTGATAGATTGGAGAAACTCAAAGAAAGATACTATGAAATGACTGAACCCAAGTTTTTATATGGATCTCATTATTCTGCACCTGGTCTTGTTTTATTTTATTTGGTAAGTTTGTAATTACTACTTTACAATAACGTAAAAAAAAACACTTTGATAACCATTTCTTTCGTTGCCATGGCTATTTTTTCCTTTTTAAACTAAACTTTTAGATGTTTCTCTAAAAATACTATGTGTATACCTGCCATAAAATCTAAATTCCATTCAAGTTCCATGCTTTTCTTCTTAAATAAATATTAGTATAATTGATGTTTTGTCTATAGAACAATTGTATTGTACAAATTAATAGGTTTAGTCACTAGAGCCTAAACTGCCTTGCAATAGATTTCATGGTCAACTACCTGATTTCAAATAAAGTAATACTAATCAGTAACATACATATTTAAGTAAAAGAGTTATCCAATGAATGTTATTGAAAATGTGTAGGTTCTTTTCACCACCAACATTCTATGTAGTAAAATAACTCATAATTTAGATTTAAATTTTCAGGTTCGGAAATACCCTAAATATATGCTGTGTTTACAAAACGGTAGATTCGATCATCCAGACAGAATGTTCAACTCAGTCAAAGATGTCTATAATAATTGTCTAAGGAATATGTCGGATTTTAAGGTAACTGGCAATTTGATGATATTGAAATTAAATTCTAGCCTATGTCGAATATTTTTACAATTGTCAATTATATAATATTAATATTGATTTATCTTTCCCTATTCAACATTCTTTAATACAATGGCTCAACTCTAGTTTTATGATTTTCAGGAATTAGTTCCCGAATTTTACGATATAGAGGGCAAAGGCGACTTTTTGCTCAACCAGTATGAAATCAATTTTGGTGAGCGTCACGATGGGAGTAAAGTGAACAATGTGGCCCTCCCACGGTGGGCCTCGTCGCCTGAAGACTTCGTCGTAAAACTAAGGGAAGCCCTGGAGTCAGAATATGTGTCCAGACATCTGCATTTATGGATCGATCTCATATTTGGGTACAGGCAAAGAGGCGAAGAGGCCGTAAAGGCTAACAATGGTTTGTAGATCATTTGCACGAAATAAAAAAAAACGACCTTGTAGGTTTCACCTGTCATGCTTTAAAAGTTACGTTGGTGAAGGTTGGATCAGATAATCCACATAAATAAAACATTCATTTCTGACTTTGTTTGCAATACTGTCGAGGCTGATGTTGTAATTCGATTTCATATGCATGTCATCAGCTGTATCCTCATTATGCGTAATACAATAATATCTTGAGCATAATCCAAAAAAAAAGTTGAAACTAGGAAGATAAAATATGTAACTAGATAAAAAGGACCATGATTACGTTAATCAAGCCTCGCTTTATCTACATATCGATTGGTATTGTTTTAGCTTCTAACTACACGCCTGAACAGATACAATCACTATGAATCAGCTAGCATTTTAGCTTGATTGTATTCCAATAAAAAATACTAAAACACTTGCAAGAATTGATGTTTTGATAAGAAAACAAAAATAGATGTGTCAGCGACACGCATCAATGCGATTTAAATTACACGATTTGGCTTCTTCGCTTACTGGCATAGTGTGCTAGTAGCTATTTTGTGTTAAGAATGTACTTAATAATAAAATAAAAATACTTGTTAACATGTTGATTTCAGTGTTCCACCACGTATGCTACGAAGGCGCGGTGAATCTCGACCGTATTTACGACATGAATGACAGGCACGCGCTAGAGGTGCAAATAATGGAATTTGGACAAGTGCCAAAACAGCTATTCACAAAACCGCACGTTAGAAAAACAACACCACGCATTGCTAGACCTCTATCTCATTCAGACGCCTATATTTCCTACAAAATGGAATGTATAGATGTGTTACAACTCCATAAAGAGGCTGTGACCTGTGCTATTAGACAAGGGAACAGGATCATATCTGTAGGAAAGGATGGCACTCTCAAAGTATATGATACTGTACTGAAGAAACAAATACGGAGTGTTATTCTGAGTTCGACTCCTTTAAGTTCGTGTGTGATGGTTGATGATAATACTGTAGCAGTTGGGTCCTGGGACAATGAAATGTAATTTATAACTTCATAATAAATCTGATGACATGACCGTTGTATGAAATGCTTTCTGTACTAAACTGTAATACTAACTTGCAGATATTTGTATGACGTAGAATACGGCCGAGTAGTGGAAAGTTTTCGCGCGCATGACGATTCCGTCAGCTGTTTGTTGTGGCTCGAAAAAGGTTTGTTATTCGTTGCTTTTTGACGTTGTTTTTTTAAGGCTGACAATTTAATTACCTACTAATATGCAAATAATGTCTTGAGATTGCTTGGTGTTTTTAAATACTTTGTAATGAACTGTTTGGGTTGTATTTTAGAACGTTTGTTGATATCGGGCGGATGGGATGGCGTTGTTCGTGTGTGGGGCATGGTCGGCCGGACCGGGCAGGCGCTCCGTGGACTGAAGGCGGAATTCGACCATGATGGCAAAGTAACCAGCCTTACGTATAGGTAAGCTATAGCTTAACCACCACGACATCATGACCTAAATGTCTAGTAGTCGCAAGCACATCGTCCATGTTGATAAATATAATAAATATAATATAATATATATACATATTAATGTAATATATATGTTAAAGAGTGTAATTAAACAGTATCGCTAAACGTATTGATATAATTAGTAACCAATTCTTTTTCTGACTACCTAACGAGGATACTGGCCCCTGATGTATATGGAAAACAATAATAAATTAAAAAGTTATTATTGTGTCGCATGGAGGTCACTACACTCACAGTGACTTTTCCTTAAAGAAAATAAATTCAATTCAAACACATCATATTTGTATCAATAGAAATTAATTTTATTTACCTGTACTGTGAACGATCTGCCAAATATTCTTGTCTAGGTCAGTAATACATTGTCTTGCGCGGACTACCTGTACATTGATATTTATACATAATAGCCGATATTACGTACCAACGCGGCCTTTTCCGCCTGACCACTTAAGAGTAAACTAGTCGCGAGCTCGAACTCGCTGGTGGTCATGGCCAAAAAGCACGCTGTCTCACCTGGCTTCGTGTCTGACAGAGCTAGTATCAGTGATGAGCAGTTAGACGCTAGTCTACACGCACAACATCTAGTTTTCACGCACAGAAACACTGTTCCGAACTGATAGACGCGTAAAAAAAATCTAAAAGTGCTTTCGAAAATCGAGTTTTATGAAAAAACTACTGCATAATAAATTTTATTGAACTCTTCGATAACTGAGCATTGTCGTTACGGACTTGGTTTTGAAGATTTTACAGTTCGTTTATTACTTATTTACACCCAAAGTTACGTTAAATAAAAATAGCAAGAAAAACAAATCTTTGTTGGCTCATAAATTTTTAATGGCTTTTCATTTTACTATTCTGTTTCCATAAAGACAAAATTAATAATAAGTCAAAATGATATCATGTTTAACTTTGGATGTACAATATCAAACGGTGGAATAATACTCTCCCGAAATTTGTATGGAAAAAATATAGACTACTGGCGCCTTAAAAATATTTTCGCCTAAATCCTGCGGCGCGGCGGCGCCAAAACACGCCCCCCTTAAAGTTTTCGCCTATTAGGAAAGCATCAAGTGTACTCCTTTTATTAAATTTACGGACGAACTATTTGACCTTGGCGCGCTTACTAGAGAGCGCTTCTATTAATTGAGTGCAAGCAAAAATGAACTTAGTAGTGGTCAGGCGGGAGTGTCCGCGATAGTACCTAGTCACAGCTACAGAGGCAGACGATGATTTTAGAAAGTTGTCACACTAGATTTCGAGTTGATACGGTATAAATAAAAAGAAAAGAAAAATTGTAAAAGAACAATAACAATGGGTTTGGGGTTGCCCATTACAAGCAAGTAAATAAAAGAGATTTGCCTGCTAGGGTTGAAAGACAGCCGTAGGCTCGGATGGTCGGTTCGATAGTACCACAGAGTACATTATAATATATGATAGCACCTACAATAGCCTTAAGAGGCCACCAATCAGTCTTATGATGTCTACAAAACACCCTCATCTAACCTTGGCTTTTAAAAGCCAGAACGGCTGGTAAGCAAAACTGGTGACAGATCTCATCTTATAACCTGCTATAATATATATTATTATGTTTCATTACATTAATTTTGAAGTCCAATACATTGTCGAAAGCACTGGGGGCCTAAAAAGGCCACTTTGGCAGAATCATAAAACAATTCATATCACGCAATTTCATCTGTATGACAGTTTTGTATGGAGATTCGTAAAATGCTATAGGTACACCTCTGCCTAACCCCTCAGGGATATATAGGTGTGAAACTGTCAAACAGATGAATTGTGTGATATGAATTGTTTTATGATTCTGCCAAAGTGGCCTTTTTAGGCTCCCTGTTCCTACCTTGGGTTTTTATAACTGTTGTAATCATCAAGTAATCCAGACGCGTTACCATGCGTCATAAGGACCAGGAGCCTAATCATATTTTACCCACATGTCTGCTTAGGCGGCGTCACCACGAGATCGACGTGATAGCGGGCACGGGCGACGGCGAGGTGTTCATATGGGACTACACGTCCAGGCAGCTGGTGAACAAGATCAGCGTGCACTCCTCGTCCGTGTGCGGCGTGTGCTTCGTGCTATCTGGAGACAGGGTCGTTACTGCGTGCAATGACGGAGACATGCGGGTCACTGACCTTAGCGTGGTAGATTCCGTAAGTTTTATTTGAAGTTGTGTACAAAATCCGGTGAAGTTGGACGTACAGATCTGCCAGATACTGTATGCGCTTCAACGGCAATCATCGTCGATCTTCGGATATACGAACGCGTATTTATGAGATCTAATATAGAGCTGTTACTCTCTTAGTCTTAGAACCATGGAAGTACCTACTAACCTGTTTTGTATGACCATGGTTACAAAAAAGATAACAAATCTATGACAAGGTGCGACCAGAGTCGTTAACTCAGCACAGAAAGCATCATACACACGCGCTATGATAGGCACACGACGACAAAGCGCAGCAGTACAAAATTTAGAAGATTTGCCTGCGAGGGTTACAATGTGGCACGACGTTCGTAATAATTCGGAAACACGTAGATTACCGAAACATACCTTTTCTGCTTTATATGTATTCTACAACGTGTTTTTTTTGATATCCCATAACTCTAGGGAGTCATTGTACTCATCATTATGAACAACTTTTACTATCGGGACCAATACCGAAATTGCGAAAAAAATATATGGTGTTCCCTACATTTTGACTAGTTACTACGAACATAAATGTAGGGAACAGCTGATTTTTTTTCGCGATTTCAGGTTTTGGCCCATAATAAAAGTTGTTCATAATGATGAGTACAATGACCCCCTAGAGTTATGGGATATAAAAAAAAAACACGTTGTATATTATTATATTCTGTAGACGGGGTCTTTGCCTCTATGAGATTGTTTCGGTAAACACACACATTTTACAGATAATAAAAACTAGAAATTTTCTAGTGTCAGCTTTTTTACAAAATAAATAAAAATTACAATCGCCTGTCTTTTTGACGCAAATGGAAATAAAACGGTTGGGACAACCCCTCTTGTAGAAAGTGAGGGGTTTTCCTAACCTTGGGCCTATCGGCTTCGGTTTAATAATAATGATAATTTATTCTATAATGGGTGCAAGAAGACAGGTGTTATTGTAATATTATTTTTGTACTGAACCATACCTGGGAACCTTCTGGTTACGGAGATATTGAAGGTCAAAATTCAAACTTTTACTGACGTTTTTTTTACGAAATCAAGCATTAAATACCCCTACGACCCCTGTATCGTTGCATGCACCCAAAAGCACAATGCGTTGCGTGCGTTACATTGCGCACTACCGCAAACAACAATTTTCACACCAAAAATGAAGTCGTTTCCCAGCATTTATTTTTGTGCTATGTTACTTAGTTTGATGTACAGAATGCGTAGTTGATGGCTATGTGATGGGTCTTTTTACACCTTGTTTACCACAATTCCCTTAATTTGACCTTCCTTATCTTATCGTAAGAACACAATGAGTGTGCATTCTTACTTTCATAATTCTAATATTTCTGCGTAAAGTCGTTAACACGAGTTTTAATTACTTTTTACAAATTCTGCTTGCTCGCTATTTTCTTTATCTTATTTATCGTAATGCCTTTCAGTTTACGGAAGTTAGCTTTTTACGTGTTGGTTTTCAAGAACACGGTGTTTATGTAAATAAGTGTTTTGCTTCCGGTAAAAAATCGCTTGATCGTACCTATAGTACACAAGCGTACAAACTTCTCGCATTGACCCCTTTATTTATAAACGTTGCTTAAAGTTAAGTAATGATTAATGACTGTTTAACCATACATTTTCGACCTTGGAACGTCTCTAACGTAACGTTTACAAATAACCCTAAGGCCTGAGTTCACCAACATTCTAACCATCGGTTAGGTATTTAAACAGTTGATTTCCTTAGGAAATTTGACATAAATCAACTGTTTAAATACCTAACCGATGGTTAGAATGTTGGCGAACTCAGGCCTAAGTTTGCAAATTGTTATTGGCTTTCGCATATTCTCTAGGATAAAAGTTAAGCTACGTTTATCTATCTTTCTCAAAAAGGTTATAAATTATTATTAATGCACCCATCGTTAGATTGTGAGGGGTCCTCTATTAAGAATAACGTCCCTATTTTTTCTCACGCCTGTTGTAAGACGTTAAAACAGTGTCTAGGTGAATAGTCAGTCAGGGATCGAAGCATAACCTTTCATTCTTGTCCGTAATCTTACTTATAACCAAATTGGATGTGAATATCACCTGAGTCAATCATTAGCCAATGGCCTTATCTTTAGATTTTTTTTTGACTTTCGAAACCAGTCATTATAGAGTAGGATGCCAGATGTAGGTATTCGGAGCCCTAAGATGCATCTTGACACAGACAGACAGTCTGTAGACTGTCTAGTTTGTGGCTCACTGGCAAATAATATATTAATTATAGGTATTGTAAACTAGCTGTATATCTACAGCTATAGTATTTTTAGCTACTCATGTCGTCTCAACTTGCTGTTAGCCTTTGAACCTTATTACTATCTGGATAGTAAAATATTTTCTATGTATCGCCACTATACTACGACATTTGTTATACTCAGGTGTACCAGAAACATTTGCCGGAGGCGGTGACGTCACTATGCTGGGATGGCTCCACCGTGCTATGGTTGGGCTGCGGCGATGGAACCCTGCTGCAGTGGAACATGCTCACCGTCACCCAGACTAGTGTACACACTGCTCATAATAGTATGTATACTCACCTTAATTCTACTGGATGATTTTTTTTACAGTCTGGAATTTTTTACAGGGTGTTCCACCTATGATTAAGAACAACTTTCACTATGGGACCAATTCTTAAAGCACGAAAAAAAAAACAATTCTGTTTAATACAAAAGTTCAATACCTACTAGACTAAAATGTATGAAACAGCAGATTTTTTTTCGTGATTTCTGAGTTGGTCCCAGTGAAAGTTGTTCATATTCATGGGTAGAACACAATAATAAAATATATTTAACAAAATATGATTCGCGATCGTAACAAGTATGCATTTACAGTATTAAAATCATCAATACAACCCTCGTAAGTTCATATAATTGAATGACTATTTCATGAAATATTAAGAAAATTGCAAAAATTTAAGAAGATTTGAATTTGGTGGGCTGCCTTAGCGCATGGGGGATGATAAGAGGCAAAAATTAAAAAGGTCGTCAAACCAGAAGGTCCTCGCGTGACCATCTGCCACTTGCAAATTTTATTGCAAAAAATGGTCCACACTTTCCATAAAATAACTCTTGTTTGGCTACACTGCAGATGTAACATAAATTCTTAACGCTTGATCCATCAACCACCTATTGTAAGGCTATATTTTCACTATGCAACGTGTGAGAGGCGGCAGACTCACTTAGCTTTTCAAGAAAGTGCACTTACAATGCAGTTTATACTTACATACACAAGTAACTGATAGTCTATTGGAGTATTGGACATTGTTTACACGAAAGTTTAGTTGCATGTGGAAATGTGGCATTAGGCCTGGTTCCCATGTGTGGACAGCTACAAACGACAGCCGTCCAGCGATAAAAAAACTTTACGTCCTTCCTTTGTGATCGCGGACGCGATTGACTTCGCAGAGCAATCGTGCAGGGGTTGCGTAGCGGATACTAGGCTATAGCTGTCACTACGCTAGATAAGCGAGCTGTTGACCGCAGATCTGAGCTCTTGCAACTGTACAGTCAAGGAATAAAAATATAATAAGCACGTTAAGGTTATTTTTTACTTATATATATATCCGACTACGTCTTTGCCAACAATTTTAATAAAAATTGCCAGTTAAAAAAGGGGCATGCGTCCGCTGAATGGCAAAGGTATTTGTTTGAAAATCCCGTATAGTATAGCTTCGCAATCGCTAAACTTTAGGTACAGTAGGCTGCATCAATTGGGTACGCCCATTTTTTTTTTTAAGGATGGGAGATCATCAAATGACCCCTCCCGCTCTGGGTGGAGCGGGAGTGTCAGACTCTTACTGACTAAAACCCATCCGTGTTCCTTCCCTAGCCCTTTATGTTCCGGGGCAGCGGTAACCCTTTCGGACAATCCCGCTGCCCCGGCAGACTTCGGCCCTATTGGGCCCCTCCTTACATGCTGACATCTCTTTGAGGCGCGCGTGGAACACATACGCGCCGTCCGGCACGGGCCTGGTCCTGATCGGACGGCGAGCTACCCATTACTCGCCGTCCGCAGGCCCGCGCCTACGGTGGCCGGGAGTCGTCACGCGGCTCCCGACGCCCGGAGCGTCTACCGCGGCGGCTGGGACGGGCGGCTCTCTCAACTCTCTCCCTCGCCCATCCCGCCACCTCCTTCGCTAGCATGACTGCTTCGCAGAAGGAGGTGACTGCCTCCCACTCCCTCTCGCCCCGGACCATGGCTTGGACCAGGGCCGGACGCCAGAGGTCACCGCCGCTGCCGATCGCCTCTACGAGGACACGGCGGTGCTCTGCCCAAGCGGGACAGTGGGTACCCCCCTTGAAAGCATCTAGCAACTGGGGTAGGGTACCCAATTATGCAGCCCACCGTACCTACTCGTTAAGTCTGCAAATCACAAATTCACATAACCTTTTTTAACTAATGTAATTACTAATATTGACTACTAACTTGTATGTGTGGTGCAAACTGTCAATATATTATGGGGGTTATAAATAAATAAAAAAAAAAAAACTTATAAATAAGAATGTTAAGCGAGAGGTGAAACTATTATTGAAAATTAAAAGCCTGCGATAATGATGCGACCGTTTCAACCAATTTACTGTAAACTTAGAAGTTTATCGCAAAAGCATGGTTACTTTTACACCTTCATCAATTTAGATGGGTACGTCAGATATACCTAAATAAGTTCGACGGACTCAACCAGGACTTACTCCACGTTGATCGGATGGTGGCTTCAAGCCTTCGTTTAAAAAAAAAGCGGTTGGCGGAGGAGGGCCGAAAAATTTCTATAAGCGTTCTGTACCTTAAAATAAAATAACTGCCCCTTTTTGTTCTACCAGAACACTTATAGAATTTTTTCGGACCGCCTCCGCTAACCGCTTTTTTTCTTCCTTCTTATAGAAAGAAATACAGAGTCGCAAACCATCGATGCGAAACCTGTTACCATAGATTCATTGGGGATGTCATGATTCTGACAGCCCCAAAGTAAAAATTATTCGTCGGTTATTAAAAAAAAAGTTGCTGGTTCATAGGTACATATTGGCCGCGTAGGTATTGGACTTTTCTATGAAATAGCAGATTTTTTTTTATAATTACCTTCGAAAAGTTTCTACGCTCGAGGTTCTAGAATCTTAGGCTGAATTCATAGTTTCAATTTGGGCGTCGATGTACTCCTGCCACACACTCCGTACACTAAAACCAACTCTAACATTATAATGTCCACTAAAGTCAATTGTTGTATAATTCTAGAAAAATCATAATGTTATGCAAAGTAATCCTACTATTTCAATCTAGCTCTAAGAATCGATAATATTCATCGTACTCGTAGGTATAAAGAGATTATACACGTGCCGCTGAAATACCATTAAAGTTGAAGCGTGTATAGTACCTTACCTATAGTATTCCTACTGCAAAAATATTACAAAATAGAAAGGATAGTGAAGTATCTGTATTGAAATTGAAATAATATGTTAACACACATATTTTGACTGAATGAATAATTAATTCGTTTTAAAATTACACAGTGTAGATAAAAATCGAATACACACTGTGTGTGTGCTAATTACAATATCGATCAGTCAATCAATTAACTCAGCCTATCGAAGTCTACTGCTGGACATACGCCTTATCCAAGCTGCCCCACCCTGTCCTCTGCCTTCAGCATCCAGTCTGTCCCAGCCACCATTTTAAGGGCGTCGCGCGTCGGTCCATCTAGCTGGGGGGCGTCCCACATTACGCTTGCCGATATGCGGTCTCCACTCCAGACCTCGTCTGCTCTGCTCCACCAACTATCAGTCCTTCAACAACATGGCCAGCTCACAATTTACAATAGCAAGACTAGAAATCCGGTGTAAGAGGGAAGTTTCAAAAAGCCAACTTCTAAAAAGTCCTTTCCAAAGGGGTTCTCCAAACGTTGCCGTTGATTAAAATATCTCTGCAGCTGGTGAAATGGTGGGATACTCGGTCCTACAACTTGGTAGCTTCAATAGGATTCTATAGCAAAAAGGTAGCAGCATCAGTGGTAGATAATTATACTACTTACATGGTTATGGTACCTGGCTCTATATAGGTGCCTGGCTCATGCAAACAGTTTGCCGCTAACTAACCGTGGCAATGACAAATTCTATTTTTAAATTTTTCTAGCAAATCTGCGTTTTGGTGGAGAATTAGTCCTGATTGCGGTACTTGCGGTAGGCAGTTAACTTGGCTATGATTATAGGTACGGATAGATCATAGATAAAAAATATTTTACCCGATTTAAAATAATTGTTTTTACTCCAATTGGCCAGACGAACCTTTAATTAAACATATTCATGTATTAGAAATAGAAGATTGCCAGGAAAATAGGTAGGTAAAATTATATTATGTTTAGGATGTTCTCAAAGCAAACAATATCACCTATTTTGTAACTTTTTACTTTTTTTTTTACAATTTTTAATTAAAAATTGTTCAGTAGTTTTAGTTTTGAAACTCACTATTGAAATCTGCCTAGCATAAGTACCAACATGTTTTTCATTCAAGAATGTGTTTTGTTTCAGGCTCTATCAACAACGTTTATTTGGACGCGATCACAAAAACACTGATCACTGCCAGTGAAGACAAAATTACTAAGATCTGGGAAATTACGCAAACTTCCTGACGGATATGTATCGTTCTCGCTTTCAGTATTAAGAATCTTGAGCGGATTCATGACAGATAAAAAACCTTTTAAAAATTGTGATATTCGAACAATACGTAAAAATAAAGATGTATTTGTGTTATAATATAAAAGTTGTTTATAAGACAGAAATTAGACTATGTTCAATAAAGATTTATCGTTTTAGTAAACAGTGGTTTAACTTCATCAGAAATCATTATACGTAAACTATATTTGGCAGCTGGTTTGATCGCTTGAAAAGTGCACATTTATTGCGCAACTCCCGTTACTGAGCAATTAGGGGAGCGCAACGCGCCTGCCGTCCCGACCGCCCGAGAACGAAAGGGTGGTGTCTGCATCGAACGTTATTCTCTACGTCCCGTCGTAGCTAGATATAAAGAACCGTACCATATAGGTACTACTTTAGAATCATTACCTTCAAGTTAGAAGCCAAGGACGATAGCATTCCACTCGTATGCATGCAAATATGCAAAATAAACTGTCGATGGAACGGATTTCTGTTAAAGCTTTCTTTTTTGGCACGAACTTGTATTTTTGTAACAGATTTATTCTTGGATATTTAATATGTTCTCACAGTTGCTAATTATAACCAGAAACATTTATCTGAAACGACAAGTAACAATTAAGAGACAATGCTAATCAAGTAATCATGTACCTAATTAGGCAAGGATTTAGAGTTCTCACTCGGAAACAGCTCATTTAGTCTCATTCTGGTGTTGTCAAAACTAATTCAAGAGTACTAATGCCGTGGTGAATAGATTAGCCTGTCAACAAGGTGGTAGTCCAAGAGCTCACTGCCTATGACAATATGTCCTACCGTATAATGGTTATGCATAGTAGAACGCTGCATACGTTTAATAACGATAACAGTACAGTGTTGAAAAAATGTAAGTGGGTGACCTCGAAAACGTTCACTATCTTCTGAACGGTTCACCGGGAGGAGCAGACGTTCTTATAACAATATTGTAAAACTAAATATGGCAAGGCTTTGTTTAGTGATGGCAACGTGGAGTGACGGAAATATGGGATTAAGATAATTAGCGGAACGAATTTTGTTATTCGCATACTTATTGAAGGTTTTTAATAAATGAGTTATTTCTTTTGCATTTATACTTAACACCACGCCTGTATTGGCGGAAGGGGGCTCGTGGCTAAGTAATAACAGCCGCACGCCTCGATCTACAAGGTAAGCAAGCTTGCTGAAAAAGGAACGCTTGTAGAGAAAACACGTTAATCCGTTAAAATAGCCTTTGGTCTATCTAATAGATCTTTGGTCGTCTATACGGGTAGCCTGGTAGTCAGAAGCCCGAAAGTCTGACAACCAGTCTTGCCAAGGGGATGTTATCCAGTAACTGGGTTGTGTAGGTCAGATAGGCAGTCGCTCTATGTAAAATACTGTAAGCCGATCTCAACATAGTTGGGGTGAGGCTAAGGGGCTGATCAGGGAGCCACTTTGGCAGAATCATAAAACAGTTCATATCTCACGCAATTCATCTGTTTGACAGTTTCACACCTATATATCCCTGAAGAGTTAGGGCAGAGGTGTACCTATAGCATTATACGATCAGTCTCCATACAAAACTGTCGTACAGATGAATTGCGTGATATGATTTTTTTTATGATTCTGCCAAAGTGGCCTTTTTAGGCCCCCAGATGATGACAACGCCTGCATTCTCCGAAGATATAGACGGCACTCAGATTTCCCCAGTTTTTCTCAATTTTTGTAATGGGAGCGAGTCTGTTGATATTAACTGCGCATAACACCAGACTCTGGGTTGCTACTGAGAAATTCCTGATAAAAAAAAAACTATTACACTGACCGAGCTGGGAATCGAACCCAGGTTCCTTAACCTTCAGCAGTCGACGAATAGAGTAGTTAAAGCAAGTACATGAAAGTTATGGTTGTAATGCTTTGCGGTGCTATGACGTGCCGGAATCGAGCGAAGGTGCCATGTGAATTCATTATTTTACATGCCTGTGGTTCTGCCAGTTACCTAAAGGTCGGGGGAGGGCACGAGCCCGAATGCCCAATATACCTACACTGCTAGAAGATCGATAAAACAAGTGCAGCTGTGAAGTAGGTAGGTAGTTACCTACCACCTAGGTAATCTGCGGCATCCAAGTTCACCTTTAAGATGTTTTGTAGTGACGACTGCGTTACTGTACCTGGCTCCTTAGGTAATATTATCTACTATTAATAATAAGGTAATATTATTTTCTCAAAGAAGATTGGCTACATAAACCACATGCGAGTTCTCGAACGACAGCTACTGCGGAGGTGAAGCAATCGACCTGGCTGAAATCGGTCGGATCGCATCATCATTATCTACTGTATATTTTCTGGAACATTAGGTAGGTATCTATTAAAGATCATGATCGAATTTGGAATTCATCGTCATCATTTTTAGGTTTTCGTATCCAAGGGTGTTAACGGGACCCTAAGGTACTAAGGCTCCGCTTTCCGTCCGCCCGTCGTCATCTTTTGATCCGTAGGTAGACACTTGAAATTTTGTGTGTGGACTACTGTGGTTGCTGTAGCAAAAAATTAGAAAAATAAAATAAAGTAAAAAATTAAAAACCCCATACAAGAAACGTGATATAGAAATATGTATTGGTACGGAACCCTTCGTGCACGAGTCCGACTATACGTACCTACTTGGCCGCTTTTTTAGGGTTGAACCCTTATAGTTTGAACCCTTATAGTTTGCCATGTCCGTCCGTCTGTCTGTGTGTCTCGTCTGCCCCATGGTGACATGGTGTGGGGAGTCGTTGGATAGGCTGTTCAGAAATATTGCGGGGGTGTAAAAAAACATTTTTAGATTCAGAGGGAACCGTTTGCGAAATATTAAGCTTTAAAGTGCTAATTTGGGTACCAAGTCTGTGAAAAAATCACAGTAGTTTATACTTACTATATTTAGACCGGTAACAAAGTTAAAAGGAAAACTGTCACAGCTAAGTAGGCTAGTCGATCAACTTAGGTACATTTGAAATGTATGGGAGAACATATTTTTCTTCAATTACTGTTTTTTTTAAACATTTCATTTTATGAACTGTTGTCAAGTAAATACTATTACCTATATAACTTATAACTTTTTAATGAGTTTTTTTACTATTCTGTTTTCCGTACAGACAATATTAATAATAACCCAAAACGATATCATGTGTAACTTTGGATGCACAATGTCAAACAGTGCAGTAATACTCTCCCGAATTTTGTATTGAAAAAATATGACTAGTGGCACCTTAAGGTCCTTATTTCATCTAGCTGAATAACACACTATTATTCTATTATTTCTAACTTATCATCATCTCACGTAGTCAAACAGACTGAAGTAGTGCAGTTGCTGCATCTGTCGCTAGCTATTAAACAAACATAACGAAATGGACGTGTAATTTCAACCTACCTTTCAGGAAATACAGGCGTGAAGTTTTATTTGGTTGTTTAGTTGGGTGAATAATGATATGTACCTAACTTTTTTTTTTTTTTTTTAAGGATGGGAAATCATCCAATGACCCCTCCCGCTCTGGGTGGAGCGGAAGGGAGTGTCAGACTCTTACTGACTAAAACCCATCCGTGTTCCTTCCTTAGCCCTTTATGTTCCGGGGCAGCGGTAACCCTTTCGGACAATCCCGCTGCCCATATGTACCTACCTTAGGCATCTTCTGGGCACGCTCGTTACACCTCACTATAGACCTCATCCATCGCTTTCCATCAGGCGTGATCGAAGACAAGAGCCAGGCCCATTAAGCAGTTAAAAAAAAAAACCTAGGTACCTACTTACTCACTTAATTTTTTCAAGACAACTGGTAAAGACTGGGGAAGAACTGGCTAGAGATGTATCGACCCTCCTTACCGTTTTTTTTATCGTGTGGATATCGTCTTGGATGTCCACCACTTTGGGGTGGGTGGAGGGGTCTATCAGACTCTTACTGACTAAAACCACACGGTGTCCTGCTGCTACCTTTAGCCGGGGTGCTGGAGTGCTTGCGCATTTCATCACGCTCCTCCGGCCAGGTGTTGGCCCGCATGAATCCATGCGGACCCCGTCACCCTCAGCGGCCGCATCATACGGTCACCATTCCTCTAGAGAGAGGCGCGTGAGGAACACGGCGCGCCGCCGTGTCGGGCCTTTCATTGTTCAGGCAATAAACTCCCCAACCCAAGTCTGTTACCTGCAGGCCTCACCCTAAGGCGGCCGGAGATCGTTCCGCGTCCTCCGGCGCCCGGTGCGTCTGCTATGGCTTGAAAGGGAGGTTGTATCCTCCCTCTCCCTTTCCGCCGTCTCCTTCGCGACCATCACTTCCTCGCAGAAGGAGGCGACACCGTCCCAAAAAGGCCTCTGTCCACGAGTCACAGGTGCGAGAACCTAAATCTATTTAAATTTATGTTTCCAGTTGATGATGTTTTATGTTAAACAAATATCAACTTTATTTTAGTGGTCATTAAATTGATTTAAAAAGTTTAAAAGCTATTGAATAAGTTATAAAAATGTTTGAAGTTGTAGCGTAAACTGAATTTTATTGTGTAGGAATTAAAGTTATTTTCCAAAAACTCATAGTATTTGTTTACATGTTTGGCAAAAAAATAAATCGCGAACGTACATACATTACATGCATGACAGGATACGATACTCATTTGTTCAATGACGTCAGCCTCAACAATCATCATGCTAAAAGACGTTAACAGTTTTAATGATTTAAAAAAAACTAGCTCGCTTGTTGTTTTTCTATATCATTGATAAAATCTCGATGCGATTTACCCATTGTCAGCAAGAAGAAAACAAGTATCTTTGAAAACGTTAGTCATTTCTTTATTTTCTTGAACTCAAGCGTTTTAAATGTTCGAAGCGGATATAATAACTGTGATACGCGCTTAGCTATCACAGTTTACTGATTAATGTTGTTTGTTTACGGAGATAAATAACGTTATAGGTGACCCTAGCTAGCCGTTCAAAAGATTTTCAATAAAGCAACTATTTGAATTTACCAATTAATATAATTAAAAATTTCATAACATGATAATTAAGACGATTAAAATACAACAAGTAATTCATCTACACAGTAACAGACTCTACCATAGTTTTTTTAATAAGTTCACCAAAATTTTCCGTAGTCTCGCCATTATTGCTTTCTGTTGCTGTCCCCGCGGGTTGGGACTGTGAGTCCAACGCGTCCTGGGTCGTCTGGTCAGAATGATCCAAGTTAAGCAGCGTATTGTGACTGAACCAGTTCTCATCATTTTCTACAGTTTGCATCTTATTACTAGGTTGATATGGCAATGTCATCAAAGTAGTATAATGAGTATCACTTTTGTTGTCATTATTTACACAATCGGAAGTGTTTTTGTACATCGCATAGTGATTATGTGGTGCACTATGATATTGTAGCGAACTGTGGTTGTGTACATTTGATTTATGCAGGTAGTCTGGTACATAGACATGACCATAATGACTAAACATAGTCATCTGGGAGCTGTGGGCAAACTCCTCAAAACTGGTGGCGGAGAAGCTCTGCAGGCCCTTGAAATGGTGTTCCGTTTGCTGCTCGTAAGCATAGTTTAAATCACATGGAAACCGTTGTATGTTATTTGCCATAGTATTAAAACCCATGGCGTTCGCTGTTGCGTAAGGTGGGCCCTTGCCTTGAAGTATACTGGATGTGTAAGGGTCACTGTGGCTGTGATGGTTGTTTGCATTTTCAAAGTGCATGATACCATTGTCATTTACATTATGATTGGAAACCTCCGTTCTATAGCCGTATGACATGTCACTATTCTGTGATGAGGAATTATTCATATCACAATGAACATTGTTAAAACTTCCTGTATTGACGCAAGATTCAACTTCCACTCTTGGAGTGAGGTTAACATCACGTAACATTCCATCTTCATGACTAAGACAACGCTCTCTTTCGTACGATGAATTTGATGAGCATGATGTGGAATTATTGTGCGCCTCTAGCCATTGCCTCTTAGCAGCTTCCTGATTCTCTTCATTTTTCTTTTCAAGACCTATTCTCATAAGAGTCTGAATAAAATGCGTCCTTACTCTCACAGGGTTGAATTCTATTCGGCCCGTTGTGTTGGCGCACCCATCTCTAGTGCATCCACAGGGGAAGTTCAATCGATCAACTTGGCATTTTATCCCAGCTAAGCTGCACGAACAACTTTCTGGGTTACAAGTTCCCTTACAAGCGCAACCGCAGAATTCTCGCGACGTTCTTATGTCTCTACATTCATCTTTCTCATAGCCCTCTATCTTTCTCACTCCGGCTGCACGTAATAGAGCTCTTCTTTGCCTAGTTGGGACAGGTTGCAAGAAAAAATAGCTGTCTAAATCTAGTTCAGATTCAGAAATGTCGCTCGCTTCTTCTTCAGTGTCACTGTCTTCACTAGAGGAAAGTGATACGCCTTGTAAAGAATGACGCTCACTCTTCAGCTGCTGCAATATTTGTCTATGCAATCTTCTCTGCTCTAACGCATGCTCGGCTAGAGTAAAGTTTTGTATATGAGTATGTTCCCATTCCATTCCTAACGTTGAACCCCCTTGTGATGGAACACATGAAAATCCCTGTGCTCTAGGAAAGTAAAATACAGTAACATTATCAAATTTTATGCTTTCTTTCCGCTTTTTAGTCTGTGGCTCATTTTTGTTATCATCACTATATTTTCTCTTAAGACTACTTCTGAGGGGCTTAACTTGTGCTATGGAATTATGGCCATTATGTACATTGTTCTCAATACTACAATTGCTTGAGTTATCATTGTCGTGGTCTAAATCATCTGATGACTTATCACTTTTGAGACTACTTGTGCATGGAAGAGCAAGGTTGAAGCTTGATATTTTTACATGGTCGATAACTTCTGATCCAAGACCTGAGTCGCTACATTCTGACCGATCTTGAGCTTCTTCCTCCCTATCATTGAGAGCACTATCCGGCGGAAGACTACCAAGAGCAGAGTCTTCACTGTCAGCTGAAGCACTGTCCGTTTTGATATCGTCTATGTCACTAAGAGTATCATTGTCATCTATTTTTACTGCATAGTTTATTTTACTGTCACTGCTCTCATAAAACTGAGAGTTACTACTAGTGATTACATTACTTTGTTCATCATTAGAGCTAAGATCTTCACTGTGAGCATCACTGTCACTACTTTTTTCGTCTTTGATCACAAGGAAACCACTTTCCTCCCTATGTTCTCCGACTGGGTTTTTATCACATTCAGTTACGTCCGTATCGACCTGCTCTTGTGGCTGTACGCCTAATTCTAATATTGCGTTCTCCATGATTGTTTCAATTATCTGTAAAAAAAGAAAAATACATGAATTATTAAGCCTTATTTGAGGTATACCTACTTAAAAGTTTAAAGTTTTTGGTTGGGTTGGTTTGAAAAAGAAGTCAGCTTTTATTTTATACTTACAAATATGTAAAACAGTATAAAGTAGAATAGTAGATTATTAACAATTACTAAATTTGGTGTTGCTATCTTCGGTCATGACTGTAAATACGTTAGCACTAATCGTTGCGATAGAGGAGTGCAAGCCACCTGCACCCGTCTGAACCGAGCAGTATTATAAATCAAACAAAATGATAATTCAAAACCGGTACCTATTTGAAAAGGCAGTGTCCTCGACTAACTCCACCGGTACGCTCGAGTTCGCCAACGAATCCCTTGTTCCATGATGATCACACACCAACACAATCACCAGTTTCTCACTCTGATCAACGAAATATCAATAAGCATAATAATTTACTTCAGCAATTCGGTCATCCACTATAGTTCTGCCGCACAAAAGTCACTCTAATGCACCACGGAATAAGGTTCTCTTTATATCACGTCTTGCAGCGCGCCGTTGTGTTTTAACCCTATTTATTTATTTTCCGCCTTATTTTGACAGCGACGTTCTTTGAGTTTGAGTTTCAGTCTTTTATATAGGGCGTTTTATTCTTATTTCAAGCCAGTATTAAGTCTATTCACTTTTTATGATGTCCAAACTTCACAATAGTTTATACACAAAATATTTAACGTAAAATCATCACTGTACAAGCACAGAGTCACAGAGAGAGGCCACTTTTACTACCGATCTCACAGTAGTCACAGTTCCCACTTCGCGTAATCGCGTTGGACGACTCGAGCGACGCAGGCAAGTTTTAACCCGGAACAATGGAATAGTCTGTTGGCAAATGCGAGCGACGAATGCGGAGGGGACTTCTGAATTTGGTAGCGTATGGGCTGCGTTGTTCGACGTGACGTCGCCTCTCCCCGCGCGCCGCGCCCCGGCCTTGCGACCCTCCTCGCCGCGTCCACCCGCCGAGCTCGCGCAAGCGCGTTCCGTTTCTTGTGAATGCAGTGATACCAACGTGGTGATTATAAATTCCCATTTTATTATTATTACATTTTTGTGCCGAATCGTCTAATGATGTTTTGAATTCGTGCTTGTAACGAAGGGCGTATTCAGAATAAAGCTTTACTTATTTAAACTGACCTTTTAGAGCGATAAAATAAGAATTATTAATTATTTTATTTTTTAAATTCCAAATGCAAATGGGAAGTTTGTACAATATTGACAAATGTACGATGCTATTTTAAGCCCATCGACTTTTTATAGGTTTTCCTGTAATCTATAACTTTAAAACTATTTTCTGTTTCTTTTTCAAAATTTTAGTCTTAGTAGTTTCGGAGATAAGTTCGGGAATGATCATCATCAATTTTCTTAAATGACTAATAATTATTATAAACGTATTTGAGACCCTCACAGTTTGCAAAACTTAAAAAAAAAAATTATTTGCCTCCAAAACTTGATACTCAAATTCAAATTGTTTATTGCATTCAAGTTGCATTCAAGTTCAAATTGTTTAATGAAAAAAATTTTCAAAATTCATTTATTTACGTTACATGTCCGTGTTTGGGTCACAGATATTCATGATTGTGTACCAAATTTCAACTTTATCGGTCAATTTGATTTGGAGCAAATTGGCCGTGAGAGACGGACGGACATACACACACACAAGTGATCCCATAACGGTTTCGTTTTTTCATAGAATGGAACATCCAAACCGCGCATTGTCCGTCACCTTTTTACAAAAACCTGAAGTTTATTACCTTCATTTTCATGAATGATTTTTCAGTTAATAATGTTATTCAAACAATCATTGTCGGAAAAAGTGCTAAACATTTTATATGAAGTTGAAACGATTATGTGTGAGTGATTACGTAAGAATTAAACTAGAACAGGATTTGTTTACACTTTTATCAGATACTTTTGGAACAGACCATAGGTTCCGTGTACAGTTAGGGAAATATATAATTTAGCAGATTGCCAGACTACTTTTGCCGTATCCAGCCATTTCATTCGACTCTCAAATAATGAAAACTGTAGATGAGACTGTAGGGCGAAATCTGTCTCTAAGAAACATTTAAAATACGCATGAGTCAGGGGGAAATCTGAATCTAAAAAAAAATTAAGTAAAATACGGATGAGACCGTAGGGCGAAATCTGTATAGTACGAAAAAAAAATGGATGAGACATAGTATCAAAATATAAAAAATAAAAACGGATGCAAGTGTAGTCATGCTTTCGAGACGGCAATCGATTGGGTCAGATATCGAGCCCAATTTCTTGTCTCCAAACAATAGCACTTAGTATTCTGCACTGACCGAAAATTATTTCAAACTGACAGCTGCAATTAATTTCACTGATAATCGGCATGATTCCAGGTCTTCATGTCAATGAGACATTCTTTGGTGCGCGATGTATAGCATCACCATTATTCTAACCACCAGTTTTTGTTTCAACTATTGTTTTTTTTTTCATCATATCTTAAGTAGAAATAACTTGAGAAGAAAAGGACTTTTCCTCGTATTTTTTTTAAACATAATTCTTTATCAACATTTAGATCTAAATCATAAATGGCAAGGTATAGACATATTAAGTAAGTACCTATTTAAAGGCGACTTTTTAGAAGCGCGATAAAATAATAAATTTCCCTAAAGCGTGGGAGTGCAAAAGCTGGAAACTCAGGATCACAACCTTTTGCTCTCAGGCCAGCCCGACAGGTCTCGACATAAGCGTACGTCTGCGTCATGTCATCATGGCTATGTATACGTTTGCAGCTAGCTGATGATACATGCCTACTCTTGCAGCTTCAAAACCATACAACTATACTCTGCATGACAACAAATCTTTTACTTGAAACAAAGACGCTCGCGGTGCGTAGTTCAAACCTATCCATAAATACACATTGCTGGATACTTTCAGTACTGGATACTGTAGTTAATCGTCCGGGGTACTATTTATAAAATCTGCCGTAGTATACACATTGGCAATCTGTTTACCCGAGCAGGTGTACGTAGGTGGGCATGACGTGTGATGTGCTCGCGTCACTGCAGCGAGCACAGCTTGCTCGCTTCACTACGAGTATTCTTCAAATAAATTGGCACTCGACGCCAGTCGACATAATACGGGGCGAGGTGGCAGACTATACGTACCAACCCGCACGTATACGATAATCAATAGATATTTTCAGGAGGCTTTCGTGGGGAGCGATAGAGACGCCGCTATAGCGCTCTCGCTCTACCCTGTAATTTACATAGCATACGGTAGAAAGCACGATGTGGATTAAAAGTTGGTTTTTGTATCAACAAGAACAGTAAATTAATGATAACGTTGTTATATCACCGTTATCAATGTCAGTAGATAGTTGCGATAGAGTTTACTAGCCAAAGTAAAACTGATAAAAATGATATTTTATACCTTGCCTTATTTTATTTTAAATTATTAATCTTTTGGAAAGTCTGTCGTTTATTAATTTAGTTTAGATTTTCAGTATTTTTATAGTTTTAATATTCATTAAAGTTGATGTACATAATATTGTAACTTAGCCAATAGGGGCTCTACAATAGGTACCCTACTTTGAAATATTTCGTCGAAAGGCGAAATTCTATTTATGCTAGCAACTATTTATGTTCATATTAAGGCGCAAATCCTTCATTACTTATTAACAATATTTAGTAGTAAAATAAGGAAACGTTTCAAGGTAAAAATGCAAATATTTCAAGTATCTACTTCGTTCAAGACATTTTAGCTTTTTTTTTTGCAGAGAACCCAATCTCGGGATGCTCAGGTAACAAACATACTCTTGTACTGCTAACAACAGTCTGATTCACAGACAAGACCAGGGGGCCTAAAAAGGCCACTTTGGCAGAATCATAAAACAATTCATATCACGCAATTCATCTGTTTGACAGTTTCACACCAATATATCCCTGAAGCGTTAGGCAGAGGTGTACCTATAGCATTTTACGAATCTCCATACAGAGCTGTCATACAGATGAAATTGCGTGATATGAAATTATTTTATGATTCTGCCAAAGTGGCCTTTTTAGGCCCCCAGCTCAACAACAATCGA
This sequence comes from Gortyna flavago, assembly GCA_963669345.1. Lineage (NCBI taxonomy): Eukaryota > Metazoa > Arthropoda > Insecta > Lepidoptera > Noctuidae > Gortyna > Gortyna flavago. Next base: position 5,695,815 of record OY770128.1, on the reverse strand, counting down.
ACTTGTTTTTGTTCATATTGTGTGTAACCAGTTTTTTATCTCATTTCTAACGGTTAGCTACGCCGCGTGCCGTCGCGTCGCGTCGCCGGTCCTTGTGCAGACTACACTACCTAGTACGTAGTCGACGTAGGTAGACGCGGTGTCGTGCCGTACCTAGGCACTGCCAGACTACCTATAGGATATAGGGTATTGGTTCACATGGTAACGTCAAAAACAAACTCCAGCTATATTATAGTCATTACGCGAGGATATCCATCAAAGACGCGCGTTAGCATGAATAAATTATTATTAGTTGGTGTTGGTATAGTAGGTACAGTCGACCTTGTTATAAGCTTTACCACTATTGACAACAATTCCTAGTAATTTGAACTTTATTAAGCTTGAAACTCTACTGAACTTTATTGAGCTTGATCTGTGACATAGCACTTACGAGTTGTAGGTCGTAGGATCGTACCCAGACAGGCGCTTTACTTTGTGTAAATTATTTCATCACCACTGCTCTCAAAAAACGGTGAAGGAAAACATCGTGAGGAAACCGGCATGTCCTAAAACCAAAAATTCGAACACATTTGACATCTATCTGTTCCGTGACATCTACCAACCGTTACTGGGCCCGCGTGGTGGATTACGGCCCACTTCCTCTCACCGAGAGGAGGTCTGTGTCCCAGCAGTGGGAACATTATAGGCTGGTTATGATGATCTGTCATATATTAGCAAAATAGACCTTGTCCTTTATGTCGTGTGACTCGTGTGAGTGACATTCAACCTAAGGGTGGTTATACAATTACGAGGTCGGCTATACCTATGTGCAGTGTGTATACATAGGTACCTAGGTGCTAAGCGCTGCGGAGGGGGGGCGTGGGGGCGCCGGGTGGCAGACTGGGGTAGATTAAATTTCGCAGCACACCGCTAGCTGCCTCGAGCTCGCTTGTATTCATCAGCGTTAGGGCTGCAATTGCTTCCCGGTGTGTTTCAGCCCCACAATATACTCTAGCACATGTATAGTATGCGACGGCCTTGCATTATCGGTTTGTTTTTATGCTTTTCTTCACCAACCGAATGAAAATATCCCTACTATTTATTTCATGGCTACGTACTGAATGTGAGATATTATCAAGGCAATATAATCAGATATTTATGTACTTGATGCGTGGTGAACGCATTATGTACAACAAATTGAATAATGTAAATATAAATCAATGATTATGTGCGTAAATCGGAGATTTCTGGAAATATAACCTCAGTCGAAACTTATCTGATTGTATTTCTGGAACATGTGCAAAAGAAGCATTTCACGCAGTTATTTAAAAAAAAATCTTTAGGGGATTTACAGTGCAATAGACATATGCAAAAAAAAAAAACAAAATACATTGTAGAATTTTGTAAAGTTCTCGACAAAGATTATTACCCCACCTCCAGATTGTCTGTTGCTGTCGTAGAAAGGGACTAGGCAGCTTTGTAGCATTTAGCAATATAGCGTTTACTTGTATACTGCCAAGGGTGCTGATCATACTGTTAGTCGACACGCATTACATTCAACAAATCGAATAATGTGCGTAAATAGAAGAATTCCTTGTAAATTATGTAACGTTAGCCGTTCAATCCAAGCTTTATCACAGTAATCTGATTGTATATCTGACGTAAAAAAAAACACTTACTTAACCTAATTATTCAAAAAAAACTTGAGGGGATTTATCAGAGGACTAATGCAAAAAACGCAAAATCCATTGTGATATTTTGTGAAGTTCTCGGCAAAGATGCCTGTTGTTGTCGTAGAAAGGGACTAGGCAGCACTGTAGCAGTATCCGCTTGTTAACTTTGTAGAGGTATGAGGAACAGGGTGTAAAGTTCACTCATTTTCTATAGAAAAGGGAGGACCCTCCGACCAAGCCGGTGTTGTGTCTGGCGGGCAACTGCCTGATGATCCATTCCGGGCCGTTGTATCTATGCTAGTTGCGCGGTAAACTCTGCTTGCGAGATGCAGGATTTTGCGAGACGTCAGAATGACGGGTTGTTCGCATGTGGCGTTGTAGATACCGCTACAACTTATTTACTATGATACCTACTTCCAAGTGCGGCGATCATGGAGAGATCCCTCATCATCTCATATTATATCACCAATCGCCATGAATGATAACTAAGTACACATATTGTATTCTATTTAGTTAGTTAGTTATTTAGTTAGAAATTTATGTTTTGATATATTTTACAGAATATTTGAGTAGTCAACTGTTGTTTACGTTTTGTCTCAAGCCAAACTGAATAGGATATAGTCTGATAGATTGTATTTCACTAAAGCTGAAAGCTTTATCAAACCGAATCGGGTAACTTAACGAAGCCTATAGTATTATTCTTCGAGTTTATTCACATGATTGTGTGTTTTCATTATTAAGTAATGCCTAAGTTGTCCAAAAAGTCTGGAGACACAAGGCCCAGACAAGGCCAGTGTGGCCTTGTGTAAAAGTGATAGCTTTCAACTGGTGGATATGTCTTTGCAAATCCTCAAGGCGACCAGGTAACATAGTTTTTTATATTTACGAATAGAGATTTTGATGAATGCGAAACTTGTGTATATTTCACCCTGCATAAAAATACGTTCTTATGTCTATGATTTCACCAGATATAACAGCGGTTTCATCATATTTTTCGTGTTAGTATTGCACTTTTGTATGGAACAGCAGGTTTTTTTTTTAAATTTTAAAGTTGTTCATTTGTACTACACTAATGATAAATGATAAATGATTTATTTTCTGTAAGTAGGTTTGTACAAACACTTTTACACGTCAGTCATATTTTTTTAAACTAGATGAGGTCGGCGTTTCCTATCTGACTACTCTGAGAAGAAAGGCCGAAACAAACTCAGAGGTCACAGTCTCTTTTAAAGTCCATGTGAAGACCATGTAGATTGGTGTCTGAAATGGTCTTTTGAGGAAAGAACCACACAGATTGAGCGGACTACCTGTCCAGTCAGTGCACGCATTTGTCAAAAATCGTGCAGCTCAACTCAGAACTTGAGGAGCTCAACGATTCGACGTACAATACCAAAGAAAGGACATTTGGGTAGGCCGCGTAAATGACTCAAACTGCCAGATCATGGTTAAAACTAACTAAGAAGGAAAACAGGAGGAGGACTCATTATCATCATGAGTACTACACTCCCTTAAAGCCTTGCTCTTGCTCCTGACTTTCGTATCGAACAGGAAAACCAGTCTGATCTCTGAATCCTTCTAGAGATTGTCCCTGGTACCCTAACACACGAATATGCTACGCCATGATTGGGTCTCGTACCAGTCATTAGATAAAGCCGGTCAGTAGAATGAGGTGTAAAGTGTTAGTTATGAATGTAGGTCGCCCAAACAAATTAAATGGGTGTATATACCACCATTCCCAATTTTGCTACCAAGCAATGTGTGTTCTGGTTTGGAGGGGCATCGGAAGAAATTACAGGCATGTTTTTTTATGACGGTTCTAAGGCAATGATACTTAGGTCGGACGGTATAATGCGGACGTGACCTATGAGGTATGACAGTTGAAAAGGGAAAAGGTTTTCACTTAAAATGAGTACAATCAGCTCAGCCAATCAACAGCGTCGCTTAGAAAAAGTATGCAGTAGAGAAGTTTCTAAAATATGCGTGTTGAATAAAAAGAAGAAATCAGTTGAATATGCGTGTTAGTACTCGTAGTTTGTAGACTTGATCGGTGGTTATCACGGCGTGCCTTGCACGGGCTTGTTTATAGATAAACACTTAAGGCTCCCCGCATACAGGAGCGACGAGACGGAGCAGTGAAATTATGGTAGAACAATTTCCATGAAGTTTTCAATTGTTCTTTTAGAGTCGCGTCGCGCCTGTCTGCGGGAGCCTTAAAGCTGAAGACACTGGACACAGTAAGGAACTATAATGTTTACATAATTACGTCGGTAAATACTGAGTCACTTGTGTTTAACGAACAACTTGTAAACTATTAGAGATAATGCAACACTGAAACGGTTTCTAACGGGACTCTGCACCTAGTAATTAGGTCGTCCAGTAGATATATTTTGGGTGTTTATGGTAGCGCTGCATGCAAGGGCAAGAATAGGCAAGAGTAGGTACTTTTTATAAAGAAATAATGAAAATACGTTTATTTTAGGTAAACATGACGCAGAGAAAACACAAAAAATAACAAGTTGGGGGAAAAGTTGCGTCACACGCAAAACAGCCGTCGTTTAGCATATCGCTACGACCCTATTTAAGACAGAGCCCCAGCGCTGGTTTTCAGCGGCAGCGGACGTTGACGTGATGGCGTCAACCGGTGCAGCAAACGAATAGATTTATAAATACCTATAATAGTTCCAATTGTTTATTCTGAGTTCTCTTCTTCATCGAGTGTCAAGTTTTATTGGGTGTTCCAGAGATTGTTGGTATCAGATATAGTATTGTTCAGCATGGTTTCCAGTTGATACCCATCGCAAGGAATCCGCTCGCTCTCTGGTACATGCTGAGCTGGATAATTCTGTGGTGCACCATTACTTAACTAAGAAGTCCTGTGACCATGTGAAAATATTATTGTAGCTACCTATGTAAGTACAAAAAAAAATGATATCAAAGTATTTACTTAGTACTTTTGTCATTATTGATATCATCGGTTTCACTATGAGTAGGTCACAATCTGCCTAGTCTTGCTACGTAAATATGGTCATGCATCCACGGCCCAACCGCGGCAAGCGTAGCTTAACCTGACCGGTCGACCCATGCGGCTGTTATTACTTAGCCACAAGCCCCTCCTTCACTATGAGTAGGTAGATAGATAGTAAGGTCTCTTTGATCCCAAAAACTATAATATTTATTTCATTGAAGGAATTGTGGAACTGTTTATTAGGCTCAGTTTTATTTGTCACGTGAGGTAGCTAGTCTATCACTGACTGGTTCGGTCTGGTAACAGTCTAGTGTCTATCGGTCAAGGTAACGCTACTGGTTACAGCGCTGAGCATGTTCTGCTATTTGGAATTGGTATCTTTTTTTAGATACCTATTTTAATAGACATTTTTTTCAAGTTCTGTGATGATGCCATCAGTTTGATTTCATGGCTGTGGGTTTTTTTTTAAAGATGGGAAATCATCAAATGATCCCTCCCGCTGTGGGTTGAGCGAGAGGGAGTGTCAGACTTTTACTTACTAAAACCCATCCATGTTCCTTCTTTGCCCTTTGCGTTCCGGGGCCACGGTAACTCATTCGAACAATCCCGCGAATGGCTGTGGGTGGATAGAGGAACGTCTGACTGACTGGTAGTGTGTAGGTGTTAATGGTGGATTAATGAGGCGGAACTTGGTCCTTTATATAATATGTTGATAATTTTCAGTATGTATAAATATGATTTAAATGGATGGGCCAATTGTAAGCTTCTTCTAATTCGAATATTTCGTGTTTCGCAAAACTATGGAATCGAGCTTGTATCGGGTGTTTTAGAGGAGAACTTTAAAGTAAAGACAGAAAAATGATTTTTAATATCCATGAAATTGGCTTTATTTGACTCAATGGTTTCTCGTTTATCGGCGTAGATACTTATGCGACTTTAATCTTCAGAGAAAATAATGCAGGTGGCCAGTTAACTGGTCCATTTCGTGAAATTAGTCGTTTGTCAAATGTTTCTTTCAGTAAATCAAGTCAATAAAAAAAAGCTTTCATTAGATTAGGCCTTCGCATCAGCCGCGGCGGCCTCATGCCCGAAATCATATTCAAACAATAATGCCATAAAATTATCCGTCAAATAAAGCCAATTTCATGATTCTGTGTGTGTGTGTGTGTGATTGAAACATTTTTCTGTGTTATATTTCAATTAAAAGTTTTCCGCCCCTAAAAAAACATCCTTTAAAAAACTTCATTTGAAACTCTTTTAAGCAGGTCCAGCACTAATTCCATTTTTACATGTTTCGTAGATCTATAATATCCTTCGGCTTGGATACCTACATACTTACCCTTTTTGGTTTTCTCATTTCTCATCAGAATTTTTTCCTTTCGACTGTCAGTGTACATGTTGATTTTGTTGTGAAATCCAAACAGTTTTCTCGTTATCTGTAAACTATAAATAAAATCTCATTCTGCCAAAGGAAACTGATTACTTGGTTGCTCATAAACGAAGAGTAGCCCGTCGTTATTAGGGTCTAAAATGGACTGGAACAGAAGCTTAACAACTCGGGTTTTATATTCTCAACGCCACGGATCACTAGTACCTCGTGGACACGAGGAGGAAAGTAGGTACTTACGTCAGACCTTCCCCGTCTGGCAGTCTGGCGTACCCTTTTCTCCCACGATGGTCGCTACAGCCATGCTTTTAAAACGCAACCACGCCCTACACTGTGTTTACGCCGAGGGCGCGTGTACCTTGTGCCATACAAGGTTGATTTATATTGTAATTGTGAATATCTTGGGAACTGAATGAATCAGTTTTTTAGAAGGGCTCAAATGGCTGTGAACTTTATCCTATACCTACTTCGTAACTATTACACAGGTAGTAAGTACCGCAGGATGGATCAATAATTTTGTGTTCTTTGATATTTTTCTTTAGTTATATTTTCGTATCATTAGCAAATGTCTCACTTAGTTACAACTGTAGATATAAACTGGATAGTCAGTAAGTTATAGGAACTCTATTTGCTTCCTACTTTGGATCAATATTTTAGAACGAGAAGCACTAAAGTATTTTCCCGTACCTAAACAGTAATTGTATTATTATTCATCTGCCTAGCCTTTTCCCAACTATGTTGGGGTCGGCTTCTAGTCTAACCGGATGCAGCTGAATACCAGTATTTTACATGGAGCGACTGCCTATCTGACCTCCACAACCCAGTTACTGGAAAATACGATACCAGTTGGAAACTGGTTGCCAGACTTTCGAGCTACTAACGACCCGTAACGACTGTCAAAGTTCCACGAATGACAGCCGGGACCTACGGCTTAACGTGCTTTGCTTTCTGAGATGTTCACCATCCACGGACCAACCGCGGCAAGCGTCGACCGACCCGTGCGGATGTTATTACTTAGCCACAAGCCCCTTCAAATTTTATTATTATTATTTAAAAACAGTCTCTGCAAGTAACTTTCCTGAGCTCTCCGCAGAACTGCATACCTACCTAACAAAATAGTTTGCGTTACGAAAACAACCTGTCCAATAAAAAGCAACCAGGCTACTGCCGCAAAATCATTACATATCCAGAAGTCACGTAAAGACACGGTGATGTCATGTAGCTTTGATAGACACTGGACACAACATAATGTTCTAGCAATTACATAGATAAGTAGGTATTATGTGAAATGTTTACAGAGAAGCATCGATCGATAAATCATTACGGCGCGAGCTCGCTGCTCGCTGCTCGCGTAGACTAGGTAACATGGGCTTCAATTAGTTTAGAATGATTCAGTTACCAAGTTCTCTTCTGTGAACACTGTATATCGATAATTGATATGTGGAACTAATGTATGTACATAAGTTATGTGTTGTTAAGTTTTCTGGTGACGTAATATCACGCTTATATTCCTCGAAAGGGTAGGTAGAGGTAGAGTGTCTACATTTTGCCGTTTATGTGTGTTTAAAAGGCAGCACGTTAAGCTGTTGGTCCCGACTGTTATTCGTGGATCTTTGACAGTCGTTTTGGGTCGTCAGAAGCCCGAAAGTCTGACAACCAGTCTTACCAAGGGCTATCCTATTACCCAGTTACTGGGTTGTGGAGGTCAGATAGGCAGTTGCTCCACCTCGCCCCCGTTCCCGCTTCGAGCCGCATCCGGTTAGACTGGAAGCCGACCCGAATATAGTTGGGAAAAGGCTAGGCAGATTATGTATGTTTAAAAGGTGCGGTAAGAAGATTTTGTTAGTTAATTGACAATGACGCATCATCGCAGCAACAAATAATCCACGCGGGCTAAGACGCGGGAAAAGCTAGTGGCGATATACGAAGGGGTGGAAAACAACACCTATGTATATGGATCATTTTGTATATTGTATCTGTGTATATAGGTAATGCCCAAGCGCGGTAATTGTCGCCATATGCTCACAGGGCCATATGGTATCAGGGCATTATGGTAACTAATGGCGAAGGCATGCGTTTCGGACTAGTTTATTTACGTCTGTTATGGTGAGAATTATAAAGTACCTATAATCAAGTGCATATCACTTGATTATATTACACGCTTTTTAAGTTTGGCTCAAGCATTGACTTTAAAAAATATAATTTTGGTTCATGTGGAAATGTCTGAGTCGGGTGACGACTCGTCCAATTATGATATAAATTATACTTATCTAGGTACATGTTTTTGGATTTTAGAAAGCCTGTGGATGACACTTGGAAGGTTTAATGACACTTAAGAGGATAATTCCACTGAAAGTGCTCTTTCAAAGTTTATTTTACTAACAACAGCTTCATATTAAGACGATTTTGAGTCAATCATCATCTGCCGAGCCTTTTCGCAGCTGGCTTCCAGTCTAACCAGATGCAAAAGAAAACCATTATTTTACATGGAGCGACTGCCTGACCTCCACAACCCAGTTACTGGATAATATGATGCCCCTTGGTTATAGAGTGGTTGTCAGATTTTCGGGTTTCTGACGACCCGTAACGTTTGTCAAAGATCCACGAATGACAGCCGGGACCAACGGCTTAACGTGCTTTCTGAGGGACGGAGGAATCTCTTGACATGTAAATATCGTCACCCATCCATGGAGCAACTGCGGCAAGCGTAGCTTAACCTCATCGATCGACCAGTGCGGCTGTTATTTCTTAGCCACAAGCCTTTTTCGATTTTGAGTCAATATTGTGCGAAATTTTGTGAATACATAATGAATTATTTCAGTCGCTTCCTCTATTGTTTCAAAGCTCTTCTCATGCCCAGTCACGTCATTTTGAGCGGCAAGCGCACGGCAGCATTCTATAGCGGCTGACTCACATGACTTCTATTAATAAAATATGCTTCAATTTATTGTATTAATTATACGAAGGAGGCGGTTGTACTACAGAAATACAAGATTCTGTTCATCATGTGTTTTAAAAATATGTATTTTCATAATATAATGTTTCCCTCGTAGCTAGAAAATGCGGAAGTATACCCGCATTTTCATCAGTCATGAGTCCGCATAAGTCATAAGTTATTTATTTCATAACAATTGCTCCGATCGTTACGAGCTCCTTTTAAGATAACCTCTTATCAACTGTTCATTCACGAAGATTTTATTCTTAATTCAAACTAGCTGACCCGACAGACGTTGTCCTGTCAAAATTTTATAAAGTTTTAATAAAATACCTACATATTTATCCTTATCCTTACAAATGACTGCAACAAATTGTTTTTTTTTTTTGTTGTATTCTGTATTGCCAGGACAAGGTTTGTATGAGAGATAATATCGGAAATTCGAAAAAAAATAATCACACCCGTGCGAAGCTGGGGCGGGCCGCTAGTAACATAATATATTATCAATTGTTATCACTCGATGATTCAGTGAGTGAGTTTACCTGCTTATTACTTGTCATGCTTATTTGCTAACGAGCGAGGTATAACAGCCACGCCCTAAGCACAGTCTTTTTACTTTGTAACCGCTAATAAATTGCCTTTTCTTGAAATTATTTTCTCTAGTTTGTTCTCGATAGTTGACCAACCCTTACCTAATTGACAAAGTGTTTACAGGGTGGCAGGGTCATCGACGCGCACCCTGTTACCATGAAATCAGTATCTACATGATTCTGAAACGCGCTGAAATATTTAAACGGCTATTAAAAAAAAAATTGCTCTGCCATAAACAGCAGATTATTATTTTGACAACTGATGAAAAATTTCTACGCTTTTTATAGGTAGGTACGTCTAGAATCATATGCTGAATTCATGGTTTCAGTTTGCACGTCCCTGCCACCCTGTATAGGTAGTATGTAGCATGGGATTACTATCGTCATTTAAGAAACACAAACAAAGTCCCAGTAATTAACAGAAAAGAACCACAATACAATAAGGATAGTTAAAACCTATTATAAATCTAAAGCAGACATTTTAATAAGAAAGTAATATTTAGTCAATGAGTTAACCATGACTTCAGACTGAAAAAATTGCGTAACTGTTGGAGGCCGATACCTACATAAGCTGAGCAGACGAGGCATGCGGTTAAGGCTTGACTGACGTCATGACGATGAGACACGGGTATGAGGAGGTATGCAAATACAACTAGAATGTTTTGTGAGTCCAAAATAAAATTAGAGGGAAATGACTAATGAGGGACTACAGGTTACAGGTATTGCTTGTTAAAAGCCACACCCTTTTCGTCATACATTCAGCGTAACAAGAACAAAGTCTGCAAAGTCAGAAAATTATGTATAAATCTCGAGTATGATTGTGAAATTTCAATCACGACAGAGATTTAGGGGTGCGGCGCATCGCAACGCATTCAACCCCTTCGTACGCAGACAGGGTGTATTATATACCTACCTATGTGGCTTTGTATGTGCGGAAGTCTGCAGGTACTTCCGCGAAAACAGATTGCTATTTCACGTTGCCTATATTAGACTGTATGGTACTTATAGGTATACCGTGGCTGTTTGTAATACGCTTTCAATCCATTTTGTGCCATTCAGAGTTGCTAGTGTGGGGGAACCTAGGATAGATTAATTAATTTTGTGGAAGTTTTTCATACAGGTTTTTGATTTGTATCGGGCTGTCTTCACAGCTAATTTATGGGTTCCTACCATGTTCCTACTCTCTGTATTTAGCTATTTATAGTAAGGATTTTTTTATTTTCTTTGTCCTTGCTGCATAGTTTTGGTTTTAGCATTTAATTCCACAACATCTGTCGACTATTGCTCGATTCCTGTAAATGAAAACGACTCGTTTTCCTTACCAATCGTTGCATTTTTAAGGTTCCGTACCTCAAAAGGAAAAACGGAACCCTTATATGATCTCTTCGTTGTCCGTCTGTCTGTTCTTCGGTAGAGATCCTTTTTTTTAGGAACGCGTGAAGTAATCAAGTTGAAATTAATATCAAATACTCCGGGCTGAAATCCCTTGAAGCAGTGAAAAAATCAAACTTCTAAGTCAACGGAATCAAAAGATACAGACGTTTATGTTCCTTAATCAAAACCTATATCATCATGAAATTTGGCAAGAAGCAATGTCATGTAGCACAAGTAAAAGAAAAAATCCGAAAACCGTAAATTTGTAGCTAAATTACAAAAAAAAAAAACCGTTATAAACTATTTACATACCTACTTTGTACGGAACTCTCGGTGCGCGAGTCCGACTCGCACTTGATCGGTTTTTTATTGTCAAACTGGGCATATAAATAGATTCATAAGCTAATTTTACCTGTGATAGCTCCTTCCATAATTATGGGAGGGCCCACTATGCTGAGCTATGAGATCTATGTTTCATTATTGGTAAAGATACAACCAATAACGGTCTGTAAATCATAGGAATCCGCCAATATTAAATTCCCCCGCTATCAATCCGCTTTTATCATCCTCAAGATAAAGAGATAGTTTTTGTAATAAAAAAAAAAACAGTCGAACATATAACCTCCTCCTTTTTGGAAGTCGGTTAACAAAATTAATCAGTTTTTGTCAAAAGAACAAAAGCTGTACGAAGTGTAAATGAGGAACTGAATCTAAAATGTATTATGTGTATCTACATGTACCTCTTGGGATTAATTGGATACGATACAGGTAGGTACCTTTATGTCACCAGGGAAGGGCATTTTGTCAACGCTGCCACATATTATGCATAATTGATATTACTTCTAAACTTGTTACACAAAAATGCTTTCTATTTCAGGAAATGAGTAGCCCTGGGCAACTTTATAATTATATGTTCTGAGTTTTCAGGTTCTAGAGGACCATTTTGGGTGTCAACGCGTAGTCCTTTAATAAAACTGACTGTCGGTTCCTGGAAAATGCTATAAGGAAGTTATTTTTATTTCGATTCAAAAGGAACAGTAAACAGCTACAATATAAAACACAGAATTAAGAAATATACTTATTTTTCAGACAATATTGCAGTCCACAAAGCTGTTCACAGATTAACTAAGGGATACTTAACAGTGAAATAATAATCGCTAGGGTAGATCGCTAGGGTACCATAATAATCGCTAAATCGAACGGGAAACCTCTGCATTCTATTCACTGATATTGATTGGGTATTGTTATCTATGCCAATTTCAAGTTCGATGCCAATGTTTACAACACTGATACCACACACATATCAATAATATACAAAAACATAGGGAAACAACGCACTATTTTCATAAAAATATGCATTTTGTTGTGTGAAACACTGATAATGAGTTATTGCATTAAGAGATTTTTCTATACGCGGTTGTAGTTACGTAGCTTATTGATTGATAACTTGAAATTGTTTGTTTTGTGTTGCTTGATAATAACTGTTTTTTGTTGAAAATAAATAGTGATAATGATAAAGAATAATTATTATTGTCTTTGCTAACGCATATGTCTTGTTTTATAGTTTTTTTGTGACTTATAAGTTAACAGGAGATTTTATAGGTAGGTTTTAGATAATTTGGTACTCTTTATTTCAACTGCTGAAGTAGGTACAGATTCTTCCATTGGCCGTTACAAAAATCGATTATGGGAGATATTGCAAACACGTGGCCTGACCCAAGATCAGTGATTGTTAAAAACAGACTGAAGGACACTGCTAACATAATTTTTCAGTGTAAATAGCTATGATTAGGTACTTATAATATTAAACCTTTCACTTTAATAACTTGATATTCCTTTGAGGGAAGTAAGTGTTTCCCTGCTGAATAGGAGAAAAGAGACCACCCTACAGAACACGATGCGATTTTTTAAGCAACCAAAATAATTTGACACCTCGAATCAGGTCAAGGTTCAGTCCGCGTGTAAATAAGGATATGATCAAGTCACGCACACAAGCAAAATATAAATATGTATAAAAACAACCCCGTTTAGTGTAGAATGTGTAGATATTTTATCTTGCACACAAATATCTGATCTTACCTACATGAATCACGAGTTTTCGAAGAAATAACTGTATTCCATAACTACAATCTGCCTAGCTTTTTCCTATCTATGTTGGGGTCGGCTTCCAGTCTAACCGGATGCAGCTGAATACCAGTGTTTTACATGGAGCGACTGCCTGTCTGACGTGCACAACCCAGTTACTGGGTTGTGCACGTCAGACAGGCAGTCGCTCCATGTAAAACACTGGTATCCACTAGATTTTTGTGAGTAGCCCATAATTTTTCCATAAAACGGGTACCTTTTGGATATATACTATAGACAATAAGAGTAAATAAAGGCTTAAGCGAAGCCGTTTAAACAATGAAAGTTTTTGAATAAGAAGCCTTACGAATGTTGATGACGACTGGTGAAAATGAGGCTTTGTTCTTTTGTTTAAAAATTAAAAGATTATGCTTAGATGGTATTGGTCATGTTAAAAGGAGGCGACTAACAAGGCAGATGTGAGTAAAAACTCCGAGAGGGAACGCCCTAGGAGGGCATAACGCTTGATAATGGAACAGTGACTCATTAGTAGATAGGTCAGAATTATTTCCGGGTTTTTTTTAACTCAGATCTCATCAATAGTTAATCATACGTTCAAAATTCAAGCATTCATGATTAGTTAATCTAATCAAATCCAATCAGTTTTAATTTTATGCGTCAACAAGTAGGATAAGTCCTCATAGCGAGATATTCTTTGCGCTTTCCCAATAATCGTCTGTTTTGAGTTAAGTCTGCAGTATTCCATTAAGCATGCGATAACATAGTAACCTTATTGGTGATATTCTTCAGAAAGGTCAGGGTGCGTAGCAACCGGCGTGCGTGTAAGACCAAAGTAAACGTGGCTAAAGTAGTATGTAAGGATCGCAGCAGGTGGCGTTCTGTAGTTCTGCCTGCCCCAATTGGAAAAAGACGTGAGTTTACGTATGTAGGTATATGTCACAGCCAACTGGTTTAGTTAGCCGTTTAGTTAACTACCTAGCCTTTTAAGTAAACGGGGGCCGTTCAACTAACGGCCTGAATGATATTCAATTATAGTTTAGGTTGGAACTGTAACTAAGCCAGGGTACCCCGACCAAACCGGTTAGGTTAGAACTGTGATAAACCGCGTGCGAGCCGAGAGAGCGAAGCGAGGCGAGCACTACTTCCAAAGGCCAGGCGGTTAACTAAACGGCTAATTTAACCAGTTGACGTCGACAAAAAATAGATATCTACCTATGTTTATTAAAAATGTTGAATAAAATTTTATCAATCTTCAAACTTTATCTCAGTGATCTTCAAAACATTTTTTATGTGACCTCCCGTTGCTGGGGAAATACTGCTTTCTGAACTAAGGTACTAAAACTAACCTATCCATAAATGACAATTTACCAGTATTTTATGTCGCAATTCGAAAAGCATAAGTAGGTCATGCTTAGTGCTTGCTTTCATACCCAAACTAGCGACCTACCCTTACTTCGTACAATTTGAATGACTTTACGAAACATCGAGTTTTCTTTATTATAAATGTATAGATGTAGGTAAGGTTAATAGTAGGTAATGCAATACACATAAACCTTCTGAAATAAATCATCTAAATGACGGTAAACCGCATCAAAATCCGTTGCGTAGTTTGGAAGAATAAGGCAGACAAACACGAAAAGCGACTTTATATATGTGTGTAGATGAATATTACGTACATGGACTTATGTATTTGTGAAAGCTCCTTTAACCCCTCGTTAGTGTCGAAACGAAACCCTTGACGGGTTTGGATTTATTTCGAAATCATATAAGTAAGTATGTATATGTCGCACCCAAGGTCAAATTAGCCGTTTACTTAACCGCCTGGACTATGGAAGTAGTGCTCGCCTCGCTTCGCTCTCTCGGCTCGCACGCGGTTGATTACAGTTCTTACCTAACCCATTTGGTCGGGGTGCCCTAGCTTAGTTACTGCGACCAAATTCGGCTCGCGCGTGGTTATTTACAGTTCCAACCTAAACTATAATTGAATATCATTCAGGCTGTTAGTTGAACGGCCGCCGTTTAGTTAAAAGGCTAGGCGGTTAACTAAACGGATAATTAAACCAGTTGGCTGCGACATATATACCATTTTTGATTGTACAGAGGTCAGCACATCAAGCTACCCAGACTGTCAAATTTTCCCAATTGAATAAGAACCTTATTCCTTTGTAATAGAGTTACAGATTGGGGTAACTTGATGTGCTGGCCTCTGTACAATTTCCATTCTATGTAGGTAAGAATTTCTGACCAGTGGTGGCACCATGGTAACGGTCGCGACTTCCGAATTGTAGATCGTAGGTTTGAACCTCGATAGCTGCTTTACTTTGTGTAAACTATTTCATCACCACTGCTTTCAAAACGGTGAAAGAAAACATCGTGAGGAAACCGGCATGTCCTAGAACCAAAAATTCGTAGACATGTGACATCTACCAACCCGCACTGGGCCCGCGTGGTGGATTACGGCCTACTCTCTCTCACACCGAGAGGAGGCCTGTGTCCCAATAGTGGGAACATTATAGGCTGATTATGAAGGCAAGAAGTAGGTAGGAACTTAGTACTAACTCTGGTTCATAAACTTCGGTCCACGCATAGAGGAAAATAATGGTCTTTGTTATAATAATCAGGGTCATTGCACTGCCCTGACTAGTAGATCAACGTGACAAAGTTGACAAAATATACCTAAACATTAAAGTATACCTACTCACTGTAGGTACTTGGTTTGTGTCTTATTTCCTGAATACTGAGCAGATACATAATATACATTATGTATAAGTACCTAAACTGAGTGGTAGATACCTACCTACCTCTATACTTTCATGTTTATTATCAAACCTCTGCTGTGGGCATAAATTACAAAAGGCTGTACAGTAGTCGGTCTGCAACATTAGTTACTATGTCTACTTACTTAGGTAATTCGGTACCTACAGTGACGTTAAACCTACACCCTATATACCTCAACGTATACATAGGTATATAATATGTATCTACATAATTATGTAGATACACTGTCTACTTGCTACGTAAGTATTGGTTACCTTTATAGATCTTTTGCCAGAGGCTCAGTGTGGGTACCTATTCACAATTTCACATATCAACATCCATTGCCCCATTTGTATACAAGAGGTCAATTAAAATACTAAGTAATCCATCTATGCACGTTGAAACGAGGCCAACAGCGGCCATTGTGCCAGAGCCATTAGGTTTCCTAAAGCAAATGAGAAATTGAGAACGCGCACTCATCAATGCAGTGTTGCTATCCCTACAGTTTTAAAAGGTGATGTATTTGAGTACTAGATATTACTTATATATTATTGCAACATTTAAAACTGACAGTGTTAAGTAATGTTTCCCTTACAAAATACCTAATGTTGCATTTTTATGCCGAATTGCTAATTCAAGAAGGTGGCGCCATCTATTGGGGACTCTATGAACTTTTTGTTTGAGAACACGGCTGGTTGCTCACTTTTTCATTCTCACGTAGAGTTTGATGGTATGATGCAAAGTCGTGCAGTAGATAGTACCGCTTATTGCCACTGTATGGCATAGCTGAGACTTGTATCAGACGTTCATTTAATAAAAGTAAAGTTATGCCCACGGAGTAAACTCCGTGGTTATGCCTAATAGTTACGGTTTTATCCGGTTCTCTATAACCCTTCATCCACTGCATTATATTAGGAATTTCTTAGTAACAGCATTTGGACGTTGTCGGTGTGATACCGTGCCTCGATGGTCCTGCGCCCTCTCACCGGTTGTGTCGCCCTCCCATCGGACTATGAGTGAGGGAAGAGAGAGTGCATCTGACCTGTGTCTGCGCACACATTTGTGCACTATAATATATCCAGTGCCGAAGGCTAGTCTCTAGAATAGCCATGGCCGAATTACGGTTTTGGAGGATTATTATCAAAATTAATAGGTAGGTAGGTACATATTTAGGAGATACTTCAAAACGGTTAAAATAATATCCACAGTTCCACACGTCACTCTGTTGTCCTGTCTAAGTTCAAAGGTTCGGAGAGTTGGTTTTAGGAATTTTCAGTTGTATTTTTGAACAAACATTCTTTACGTGGTTAATTTTAAAAGCGATCTAATGCTAATGAGTAATTAAAAGGAGTTCTTTCCAAAAGAAAGAGCCTGTTTTAGTTACAAGTACACTTTATTGATCATAGTTTACAAACTAGAGCAATACTTCAGAAAACCGTAAATGAGATTACAATTCATTATACTTATTGTATGCACTACACTTTAATTCCAGTCACATAATTATACTTAAAGAAAAATATTGCTAATAACAATCACATTTCACTTAGCTTAACTTCTAGTTGGATTATTAAAGAATGGGAACACTGAGCTTATTATTTTTGAGGCTAGCAGAATGCTAGTAGTACCAAAGCCTCATTTGTCTTATGGCCATTTTCTGAGGAACTTTTAGCCAGAGTTTATCAGTTCGAAAGTGGTAGGTAATGGGTAGGTATTATTTGTTCAATATCTTGAGACTTTTTGGAACGCTATCTTCTGCCTACCCCATCTGAAATACAGGCGTGGTGTTATGTGTGTTTTCAGGTTAGGTAAGATCTTTGAAAAAGATTACTTTCCGTATTTATAGTTGTTGAAAGTCCATCTATCTGAGGACCTCCGAAACCATCATGCTTGCGGCCTAGATTCTAATTCTTTTCTTTGTATGTATATTAATCATATACCTAAAGATTCATTCCTCATTCACAATTATGTTGTGTCTATTTTTTGAGCGCTACTTACAAACCTTCACAAGGTTTTTCCTGTGACTTTAATTGCATTAAATCATATTTTTATTTCTTAACGAGTTTAAGGAAGGATTATAATATTAATATTAAATATAGATAGATAGGAATATTCTTAAAATATCGATGGAAAGTGAGCTTAATAATAGTTAAAAAAGAAATGGTTTGTTAATTATTGGTAAGCTACACATAATATCAAACACCTACATAATCTTCGGAGCCATACATAAATGTTTTAATATGTATGGCCGTAAATAATATATAAATTCACACGATTTCGTTACCACAATACACTACACTACAAAATGTATATGTAAATAAATAAATATATAGGTAATAGTAAAAATAACTATTTCTAAAATGTCACGAGGAAGTTTACAAAACATCAATATTCTTATACCTCCGTAAAATCGACACTGAACATGACTTTAAATACCTAGTTTGTAAATAATATAATATTTTCCTAAGTATATAATACAAATCTACTTCATTTTTGGCACATGCTTCACATTGTTCTCTGGATTACTCACAGAGAAAGTTTCTAAAAACTACAATTTTATATTTATTTAAAAGTAACTTATGTCCTAATTATAAATTAATTATATCTAAATAATATCTATTTTATTCGAAATCAAAATCAAATTAAATGTTTAAATACAAAGTAAATTATTATCAAAAGAATGTCTGGGAACATTTTAGTTTAAACAGGTTGACAAGTAAAATAGGTAATGCCTAAAAATGTAAAAAAAAAACTTTTACCTAAGTAGGTACTAAAAACAATGTTGGATCTACAAGTTCGTAAATAAATAAACACATTCTTAATTTCTATTAAATAGGTACCTCTGAAGATGACTAACTGTGATCACTGACAGTTCATACCTAACGTTACAAATTATAATACCTATCATTATGATTAAGGAAACCATTTCCAAGGTCTGTATTACTTAACATCATTTAACATTCACATCAAATAACATCATTTGGCATCTTTCTATGGGCAGCTACCAGAAATTAGTTATGTTGTAAAAATGATGAAAAAAAAAAAGGAAATAAAGTAATTCTTTCTAGGCTTCAATAAAAGATGGGAAATATAGTATGTTTTTAATATAGCAGCATAATCAGCCTAAACTGTTTCCACTGATGGGACACAGGCCTCTCTGTGAAAGGGAGTGGGTCATAATCCACCACGCGGGCCCAGTGCGGGTTGGTGGATATCACATGTCTTCAAATGTTTGTTCTAGGACATGTTTCCGCACGATGTTTTCCTTCACCGTTTTGAGAGCAGTGGCGACGAAATTAAATACATAAAGCTTGCCTGGGTTCGAACTCACGACCTACAGCTCGTAAATTGGGGCTGATACCACTGGGCCACAACTGCTCTCTTCACTTATTATGGTACGGAAATGCATTTAACACGTGACGTTAAGATTTTATATCTAATGTTGATAACAAAGCCTGAAAACGATCTGTAGGTACCCAATCAATCAATCCACTGAACCTATTCTTAATTGTTACTTAATTACGAAAGCTAATTAATATGGTGATGTTGTGTTTCTTAAAATAAGTTAAGTAGCATCGAAACTAAAGATATTAATGGACTAGCAACGATTCCTGAAAAAAACATTGACGTATGGATGATATTACCTTCCCTCATCATCATCTGCCTAGCCTTTTTCCAAACTATGTTGGGGTCGGCTTCCAGTCTAACCGGAGGCAGCTGAATACCAGTATTTTACATGGAGCGACTGCCTATCTGACCGTGAAGGTCCAGTTACTGGGTAGTACGATACAACTTGGTAAGACTGGTTGTCAGACTTTCGGGCTTTCGGGGACTTTCTTTCTTTTTTTTCGATTATCTTCCCTAATAAATTCTATTCCAACTCGCAATGTTTATAAAACGTCTAGCAACTTCCCGTACATAAATAAATAATTACAAACACGTAAACTATCTCTGAAGGGGATTCCCACTGCCTTTTTTGGGATTTTTAAAAGAACATTAATTTGTTTATCTCATAGCAAAAGAACATTGTAACTATGGACTAACTATCTTTTAATGTTAATCCCAATTTAAATGGATAGAGTTTCTCGTTAATTTTGGGCGATATTATCCTATTTAGGTAGGACTTGTAATCACCTCACAATATAACGTTAATGCCAAATATGGTATAATATATATAATAGCGTACCTAGACACGATATAGTGACAAGTGGAGGAGATCATCACATTATCGCGTTCGAAGTTTAGGTGCCTTCGGAGCACGAGAAAGTCGCTTCATATAAATACAAATAACTTACGAATAATAATACTGCTTTTAGGTAAATGTCGAATTATTTACACGCCTTACAAACTAATTTGAGATCTATTCATAATTCTTAAAAGTAAATAATTTATCAAGAGTATTTTAATATCTTATCTTACTCGTAGATAAAAACGTAGCGCGCAGTCCACACGATACAGTGCTTTTCGGACATACCTCAAGATATTCTGATGTCCCAAGCTTATCAGTCTATATCGTATGGACTGACATTAATTCTAGGTACCCTAGTCGTTTAGGGTTCTAGTTTGACAGTTGAATCTCAAGATGGCGGCTCAGGGGGTGGAGGTGGGCCAGGAAGTGGACCTGCAAGCAGTTTCGCAGCCGCTGGGAACCCGGTCAGGTCGAAACCTGGAGGTGGAACGATACCTGCGGCTGTTGCTGTACTCTGAAGGTATGCTACCAATCTGAAAACAATAAATAATTTATGTTCGTCACGCATCCGCAGTTAAAATAGTTTTATATTTGCTTTCTGCTCTAGGCATTTAGTGAAGACATTTATGTTTCAATTATATTGTCTTTTATGATTTTGGACCATGATCAAATAAAACATTGAAACTCGGGTTCAAAGCGCAAATGAAGGATAAACTATCTTTAGTATCCCAAGAAATATTTACAGCTATGTTAATACAACATCTAACTAAAATAGTTTTGGACCCGCTTGAATGAAGGCGTTGGCAAACATTTGAAAAGTGGCACGTACCTTCTGAGCTCCTCTAACGCGCTGGCCTGCATGAGGATGTAGTTCTTGGCGAGCAACAACGTCGCAATCTTGGACAGCTTGCGCACAGAAGGCGAGTGAGCATACGGTATCACTCCTCGCAACTCGTCCAATGCATCATTCTGGAATAATATACACAACTAATGTAACAGTTTAGTGCAAAGTACAAATTATCAGTTTCCTAGAAATGCTGTTGCACATTTACTGTGAACATAGAAAGATCTATATTTGTGTAGTAATAACGCTTGAGATGTGCCAGATTTGTTGCATGCAATGTTAAGGGCAACACTAATCAGTTGATGTTTACATGTATGTTTTGGATATACAAATCGGAGGGTTCCCTCTATCTGGCAGAATCTTGATGCTCCGAAATTTATTTGGCGTAACACACTTGGCTTATTCTTCTATAAACGAATATATTTAAGGGGGTCTACCCTATAAAGCAGAACTTTTTATTTCATAATATCTATTATTTTGCATAAACTTAATTTCGCAGTGATAATTATGATGGTTCTACTTTTTAATTATTATGGATATGAAATTTAAACCTAAAAATGATTCTGACTTACAAAATTATGCGTTTTGTATGTATGATAAATTAGTGTTTGCCAATCGATTTTCTGCGAAATAAAGTTTATGCTATCCGCTGTTATGCAAAATAATATTATGACATGAAAAGTTCTGCTATAAAGGTTGGGCCCGTTCAAAATGCTATTTTACATTATTAAATTTTATTCATTCAGAATATATAATATTTTTTTAGAATTTCATTTTTTTTTTTTTTATGTGGCAATATGCCTAATAAAATTATTCCAAATGAAATTCTGCCAACTTCATAATAAGTTATGCTATAAAGAGTTATGCTAAAGTAGTAAGTTATGCTAAAAATAATATCAAGTTTTGCTATAAAGGGTGGGCCCGTTCAAAATGCGTTTTTATACAAATGGCAATTTGCCTAATAAAATTATTCCAAATGAAATTCTGCCATTTTCATATTAAGTATAATCGTCGCTCTAAATAAAAGTTATGCTAAACCAAATTATGCGGAATTTAAGTATATTTGCCAAAGGTAATAAAATTCTGGAAGGAAAATAAAATGATGCCATTTTAAAAGTATGCCATTGTAAATTCGGACATACAGGATGTTTTCTTTTACGGTTTTAAATTTTTACAAGATGAAAAAAGTCTGCTGTTCCATACATTTTGGTCAAGTAGGTATTGAACGTTTATATTAAACTGCTAATTTTTTTTCGTGATTTCAGAGTTGTTCCCATAATGAAAGTTGTTCATATTTAAGGGTAACACCCTGTAAAAATTTGAAACCGGTATAAACAAACGCCAAACAATAAATATATAAAATATTTTTTATCTTACAAGATCGTGCATGCGGCGTCGTTCTCGTGCGTTTATGTTCAGTCGTACGTTCTTGCCTTGACGCATCTTCTGTTTTGACTTCGACTCGTTGATAGGTCTGAAATTTATAAATTATTGGTTAATTTTAGACTCTAAATAAGTGCTAAATATTATTTAATTGCTGCATTTATTGCAGTCAAAACAATATTTAGTTTAGGTTTGAGAGCCAACTGCGGATCATCAAATAAGTGATTTATGGAATTAGCAATAAATTAAATTCTCTAACAACTGGGAAGTAAGTATGTAGTTATTATACAATATTATGCAACAAAAATAGGTATTACGAGACCATTGAAAACATTCACAAAACGTAATCGAAGAAGATTTTTCGTCACGTTTCAACTATTCTATTTTTAGAGTGAACATTAAATTTACTAACAGAAGTGTTAAAATTAGAGCACTATTCTCATCGTTTTCTGATTGACGGTAAGAGCTTTGAAATTATATCGGGCTTATTTAAAACAGAATCTATTTCAGAAAGTATTGTACACCGATGACTCGTATAGGGTACATATTAAAATGTCAATGTTCTAAACATCGAAAATTTTAATATAGATTGTATCGAAATATCGAAAATTGTTACTATACCTAAGCTTAAAAAGTCCAGTTGAGACAGTTGAATTATGAAGTATTGCTGACAGGCAATGGAATTGGGAAGTACAGTTGCGTACAGCACAGCGTCCCCTTAGTTAGGATTCGATAAGGGTTGGCGGTGAGGCAGAGCGGAACAAGTGGCAAATACTCTTTGTACGCGGTGAATGGGCTTGTATGTCGGACGCTAACGACGCTAACGAGGGGAGAGGGGCGACACGGGAACCTCGGGAGCTTTGCCCATGGAATACTAATGCGAAATGCGTACTTGATACCCTGCGGTGCTTAGAATGTTTAGATGCGGCAATAATCAACAATTTTTCATTGTAATATATGTATTATATACCGACCAGCTCTAACAGAAGCTGTAGACGTTGATTGGCTATTTCAGTATTGATATCATATAAATTATGTGGTTATAGGATCTGGATAGCATTTAGACCCATTTATTTTTATACATCACCATATATTAACATCCAATAGTCTTAGAATCAGTATTAGCTAAATATACGCATTCTATTTCAAATTTATGATACATAAAGTTTGCATTATATAAGTAGGTACGTTTACGCCTACTAATGCATTTGCAATATCCACTGTGTCAAACATCAGTACATGGCGATGGAATGTGTACCTTAATGGTATCTGTTCGTCTGTGATAGAATTTATGAGGTAATCGCCGTTTATTTTGGATTTGTTTAAACTAAGCTAAATATAATAGCTTTGAAATGTTCTCAAAAGCTGAAGCGGAATTTAATGTGATTACTTGATTAGTAGGTAACACTTTGTTGGTTTTGGATTTTGAATGCCTGAGTCTGTTTTGTCTGCCTGGTTGGTTGTGTGATTCTTCAACCATGATCGAACATTTCATCATATTCCTTAAATTATAGTACTTAATAGTAATTTATTTCCAAAACTTCAGTACACGTTACATCAGTGCGGTCTCGACCCCTGAACTAGGGCATCCTGTATGACTGGGATCTAGGTATCTTCAGTTACATGGATCAGCATGACAAGGCTTATAGTAAATATAATTTAGTGATTCATTTAGTCTTAGTCTTGTTAAAAACTCTTCTCTCTCTCTCTGTCTATCGGTCTTATATGCGCTTAAGTCTCGAAATTTACCTATCGAAATTCTTTAACGCGGCTTGCGGTAGGAGTACACTGGTAGAAATCGTCACATAACGAAAAAGCGTTTTGCCCCATTATATCCATATAATAGAAAGAGAGAGAAACATAGTTTTCATTTTTTTCGAGCGTGCTGAAGCAAAATGAAAATCCAATATGGCGACAACTCTATGAGAGCTCCTAAAAACTTATACTAGATGGCTCTGTATTAAAAACTTGCATTAAATTCATACTTTCTCTTTCTATTAAACCTACAAGGTGTAACAGAATAAACAAAAGTTCTGAAAGTAGTTTGTTCTTAATTGACTACTAAATCGATTTCATTAACTCTTAATATTGGTATTTTTCTTTTAATTTATGTATTTTGCCATACTAACTGCCCATTGAGCCAAAGAAAATTTAATCTTATTTCATTGCAATAAGACTCAATTTTAAATGCATAAAGTAATGCTAGGATCAACCCGATTTTACAGAGATATGTATTTACAGAGTTATAGTCATTAGAATCATTAATATATCTCTTTAAGTTAGATTTCTTCCATAAGCACTTTTCCATCCAGATTCTGTAAATACGTACCTGTTAGAGTCGCGCGAATCATATTTTGATCAAAATACAACCTGAGACTGACCTGGAAATCGTAAGAATAATTGAATTTCGCGGGCTACAACTGCGCATTCACCTTAACTCAATATCTACTCTAATTGGGGTGTATGAGGACTTGCGTTAATTATGTTATGTAACATAATTATATTGTATACGAGTGTGTGTGCGTGCGAGTACCTATCGCGTAAGGAACTTCGTTCCTGAAATCCTGTCGGGGGTCCCCCCGCGCTTTTTTTTTCTTCTACAAGTGGTAGGTACCTATGTATGTACGTAGATAAAGTTTTAGTGTTGAAGCCTTTAGTAAAAAATATGCACGTATATTTTGTCACGTTGGGTAACATCAGCAATAAACAGTGGCGATTAAATTAATTATAGTAAAAAAGACAAGTGACATCTACCAACCCGAACTGGGCCCGCCCTCTCCCTCTCACAGAGAGGAGGCCTGTGTCCCAGAAGTAGGTACGTTAGGCTGATTATGCTAAGTAAAAAAGAGGGTCCATCGCGAGAAATGCTACTTACCTATCAATAAAGCCGCATCTAAATCTACCCTTTGAAAGTGTCTATAGTAAACATTATCGCGGTCAACGGGAGCAAAATACTTGTCGCAAGGGAACAATACAGACAGAACAATAGATCACTATTGTGAACTATTGTGCACTATAGCACACTATTGTGCACAGATGCTGCCCTAGTAGTGCCGGTGTTGTCCTGATTATTACTGTGAACATGTGTGCTTTTGTAACACGATATGAATTACTTATAGATTATATTGCATTTATGCCATATGTGCTGTTTTGCTTACCAGTTGCAGAAACGACCTTGTCTTGTTTAAATATGTTTTTGAGAGCGGATTTTCCAATCGGAATAAATATTGCGGTTTGACAGTTTTTGTACAGAAAATACATCAAACTGTCATAATTATTCTTCAGGTAAATGTTATCTAAGTATTAAAAAATCAGCCCTAAATAAAATTAGAAATAAAATTTCTCAAAACAAATTCAATTGTTTTAATTTAGTTAGTTGAACAGAATATTTTAGATTAGAAATAGGACGCACACTTAAAACTTATGTGATTAGCGCTCTTTGCATGTTACTCATATACTCGTAAAAGACTGCCCTTAAAAACTTCTTATTATATACTGCTTGTACAACTTACTTCTTTTTTTTTTTTTTTTAATGCGAATTGGTCGAGCTCGATCTCGCCTGGTGGAAAGTGAGCTAGGAGCTAAAAAACCTCTCTAGAGACCTACTTATTTGATTAACTCTTATCCTATCTTATCCAAAAATCCACGATTTGGACACGAGCTTAACCAATCGGCCAAAATGTTATAGGTTAAAATTATAGGTCAAAAATTTCTTATTAGATTTAGTAGGTAGTATATTACATTAAATTTATCTTACGATAATTAAACAATATCGTGCGGTTTGTATAAATTTTAAAGTCAAATTGTACCATCGCTGGTTTTTTATGTTAGCTGTCGGCTGTCAAACCGCATGCGCGAAAAAACATCTGCTTTTGCTTACAAACAGAGATTCCGGCCAATTAAAAAGCCGGATTGCAGCAGTAACCCTGATATTAGTATGAATCCAATTCAAAGAAGCGACTGACATTATCAAAGTGCAATGAAAGATCATCATCATATTAGAATTTGGGCGAAAAAACTAACCTTTGTCCATAGCTTGTTCCTGGTTCTGGCTGGTTCTCGTCTGCCGGGTAACAGTGCTGCGGAGGCGGCGGAGGCTGGCCACCTTGCATGTAGAAGCCGCCCAGCCCCACAGCCCCCAGCGGCGTCCTGCGGCCCGGAACTGACTGTGGTGGAGAATGCGACTCGCCCAGAGGCACGCCATCCCAAGACCTCCGCCCCTCCATAGTAAAAAAAAATAAAATTAACACATAACACTAATTAAAAACACTGTTAAATATTTTTGCGGGACGGTGTCAGGGACGTTTGAAGTTGGAGCCGCTTTGACAGACAATGTGTCGTGTAGTGGCGGAGAGTGGTCCACGATCGATCGCGGCACGCAGCTGGGGTGCGCACCCCTCTCATCTCGCCGGAGCGAGCATTGTTCTGAGATGCGATTGTGATTTATTTGGGCGGCGCGTGTGCGACCGGCCGGCGACGTAAAATTCGATTATTAATGCATGTCAGCTGATAATTAGGTTGAAACTATTATTAATACTATGATGCACTGAAGTTCAGTGCCAAGCTGCATTGTTAAAATACATTTACATTTATTTACACCAAAAATGATAGACAGGTAGATAGATAGAATACTCTTTATTATGCACACCATATAAATTACAGACCTAAATATAGAAACTGTACAAAGGCTTTTCTCAGAAAATATTTGTTGATGTAATTCGATAGCTCGTTCGTATAGCGATTCGAGAAGTCAATATACAAATAGATGATGAAGAGAAATGTGTTATAAGATACAAAACAATATAGGGTACCTATGATTGAAAAAAACCGTATCATTCTAAACAAAACAAATAGATCTGGCCAAGTTTAATAGAATCCCTAAATGTTTATTTACTCCAGAAAAGCGCACATCACACACATGCATAAATTATATTCAGGTAGTGCACCAAATCGAACGGTAGCCTTAAATGGAACAGGGTTCATTGACTGCTGATCGTTAATCCCAGTCCGACTGTATCATAAACCCGCGTCCACAAAACTAACATAGTTTTGTTCCCCGTTAATAAATCGTAGTTGTAGAAATTGTTCACTTGTTGGCACTGTAACTATAAAGAGTGTGCTAAATACTTCGCGATGACACTAATCGATGGAAGGATAATTTCTATTCGCTCTTCTACAAGCAATAACTCAACACTCTTTTATAAATATAATTGCCAAAAAAATTTAATTAAAGACGATTTTGTGCTTTATCATAACAAAGGCATTATCATTTTTCACTTAAAGTAGTACAAGTATAATGAGTTCTGTTGTGACACTACATATTCTCACAATATTATTATTTTTTTATGATTTCGAAGATTCTTTTAGAGTTTCGACTGATCCAACTTTACCATATCTGTCACTATAAGTTTTTTTTTTACCTAGTCTATACTGTCCCACTGCTGGGCAAGAGCCACCCAAGACCTTCTTGGAACACTTTTCTCTTTTTTAAATAACTAAAAATTAAAACCAATCAAGATTAAATGTTTTCTATTGAAATAACAATAAAATTACGTCTTCGCTAAGGTTCTGGAGTGGAATTGGAAGGCCTTCCACAAGGTGGACCGTAGATCTTGTGAAGGCCGCAGGAATTCGCTGGATGCGGGAAGCACAGAACCGGTCAAAGTGGCAGTGCTTGGGGAAGGTCTATGTCTACCGGGGCAGCGGGATTGTCCGAAAGGGTTACCGCTGCCCCGGAACATAAAGGGCTAAGGAAGGAACACGGATGGGTTTTAGTCAGTAAGAGTCTGACACTCCCTTCCGCTCCACCCAGAGCGGGTCATTTGATGATTTCCCATCCTAAAAAAAAAAAAAAAAGTCTATGTCTAGCAGTGGACGTCTTTTGGCTGAAATGATGATTCTGATGAATCGTTTGTCATTAATGTCCATTAATTCTTGTGTTTATTTTCGATTCCCTTTATGGCCACGTCCTAATTTCCTGCAAAGATAATTTATATGGCGTATAGGCTACTGGTTTAACTAAATACGACTAAACGAGAGATAAAAACATTCGCATCCATCATTTTGTAGTGGATTTATAATCCATTTAGATTATTATATGTTATATGAGGTAACGGTATTTCCTTCACGGTTTGTCTATAGAGGAAGTATAAATTAGGAACTCGTGTAGATAATTTTCTATGAATTATTAAGATCAACCACTATTATGTTAGTAATAATTTTCTGTAAGTAGAACTAGATACATAAGTATTTGTTTTTAATACAAGTGGATATTAGGCCAGAAAGTCTCATTATTCATATATATATTTCAGTCATAAAACTGTTCTTTTCTTTTGAGTCATAGGATGCTAGAAATCTTATACAGTTACCTATATTTGTAGTTTACAAGTATTCCTCTTTATTTTATTGGCACCTAATAGTTTATTTTGTGTATCAATCAAAGATCTTGTTAATTCACTTTAGCTGTGATTTGTGTTACGAAGAGTTATTTTGAATTGTAATTATAGGTCACTTTAAGTACCTTGATAGTGTTTTGATTTATAAATTCGAGATTTTTGGAGAATGCTCTAAATGTTTGCGTGCCATTTCATTCTTTTAACAGTAACACCGTACAAGTACCTACTCCGGAGTGTTAGACACGTGTATTTTCGCTGATTTATGGTGTTTCTTTTAGCGTGTGATGTCCATGAATAAATCGTGGAATTTATTATAACTACTGCTCAAAACGTTGTGTATATTCGACTGTCCTCATGTGTAACCCACAACATCAGAAAGAAATGTGTAGAAATGTGTCGATCAATTGAATATGTTCCATCATAGAAGGATAAGAGGACTACGTACTAATATTTGAATTGGCACATGAGAAGATATGAAATGAAACATGAAATAATTATTATAAACGTTTAATATTATTAAAGCTAATCAATTAAAAATATTTACACCTTATTCCAATCAGTTCCGACGTTTGAGTCCCCTTAACAATGTACAATACATTTTATTTACATCTCTTCAATTCTGTTCTCTTCAATATAATATATGGAATAGTCAACAATAAGACTGGAAACGGACTAGGCAGCCAGGATCAAGAGGTGGTAATCAATAAGACTAATGTGGCGTAGCGAAGGCTCGCCTGGATCGGTGGCGTAGCCGTAGCGTTCGTAGCAGCCGTAACAAGCTACGCGTAGCACAACTGCCTAGTGCATTCCCTGCCTTAGTAATAATTTTGAAAATCAAGGTAAGGCATTCGCGTTACTTTCTCGCCGCACGAAAATTTTGAATAGTATATACTTTACAACAATATTTAATACAATTTCTAATATACAGATTATCATAATTTATGATATATTTTTTAAAGTGTTGATTGTCTTAATTTAGCTAGTTACTTTAATTGAAGTGCGGCGGCTTCTTCACAATTTACAACAATATCACCAGCCAAATCTTTGCTTCATATTATTTACAAGTCTAATCATACTATCCATAGTTTATTACTACATCCCATTTGACAGAATACACGTAGATACTTGTCTTGTAAAATACATTTACATTCTTTATTCAGACCGTCTCCTATATTATCTTCTCCCAAACATTCAAAATGTCTTTTCACAGCCCTTATTCTATGACTAGAAGATGACTAAAGATTTAGTACAAATAATATTTGTATAGCAATACTGTGTACAACAATGCTAAACATTCAAAATTTTTGGTAAAATCTGTAGTAACAATAGTAATTTACAAAGACTGTAGTATACACACTATTACAACAATTATCAAAATTCAAAAGGTGATAATATTATATATCCTCACTTCACCACTCCTTAGGCCCTAAGACAAACTACTCAATTTATTCAAATAAAAATATCTATCGTTTTGATTTCAAAATATTTTTAGGCTTTTCCGAAAACTCGTTTGGGCGTGGTGAAATAGGAGTTATAAAAAGTGTAAGATTTTAGCTTACACGTCAAGACTTATTTATAATAATACTGTGAAAAAGTAGAAAATTTTAGGCCGTATCAAGGTGATATAATGTACGCATAAGAAGGTATACATGTAGCGACAGTCAGGCACTATATCATGACGATGAGAATATTCTGCAAGGTACTCGGACGAAGATACACGTAACATATATTATTTGACTGTAGGTAATTTATATTTCTATAGATATTTCATAAACATCAACATTTTAACAGACAAAGTTCGGATTTCTCGATATTACAATGAGTATTCAATTACTGAGTTAATTAAAGTTCTTCGTTTTTAGTTTTATGTAAGTAATATTTCACCAATTAGCATATCTTTGGCACATATACCTGAGTAGAAACACTTCATCGTGCTTTCTAATATTCTAGCAGTTATTGTCAAAATTACTTAACATCATATTCATAAAACTGATTCACTTGATGTTTTGACACAATGCTATTCAAGCATACATTTTAATAAAAGCTCACATAGTGCGCTTGTTATATGCACGTATTATATTATTGACTAGTTTACTGGTCTTTGGTGAGATAAGTCCACGAGCTCCACACAAGATCAGCACGGTAAGGTAGCCGCACCACATCAGTCACTGTAGTTCATATGATGGTGGCGGACAGAGGGGCGAAGCGAGCGGGCACGGGCAGACAGGCAAGCCAGACTGCGCCGGCGCCGGCGAGGCATCAGCGCGCTCGATGCGCGGGCGCGGCCGCCGGTCAGGGAGCGGCTGCGGCCAGCGGGGGCCGCGCCGGGGCGGGCACACGCGGGCACGCTACCATCGACCCGCTTCGGTTAGCTTGGCTATTGCCACCACCGCCTGTAACAAGAAAAAGTAAGAAATTAGTAATATTCTTCACACCATAGAATCAATAATTATTATTTTAAAGGTCTGATTGATGTGATTTGTAGTCTGTTGCTACACGATCTAGAAAGCTTGGCTCTAGTAGCGATTAATGAAGGGTCTTGATTGACGTATCGAAGCATAATCGAGGAAATATACAAGCGATAATCGATTAAACAGGAAATGATGTTTACCTATTAGGGAGCCGAGCATTTTCGTGACGGAGAATTTGCGCGTGCGCTGTGGAGTGCGCACTTCAGCCAGTAGGCGGTCCACACAGCGGTAGAGGTCGCCCGAGTTGTCGGCGACACTGGCCTCGCTGAAGGAGGCACCGTGAGCGGCACTGATGGCCTGGCCCTCCTTGGTACTGACCTGCAGACAAAGAAAAATTTTTTTTTGAAAAAACTTGAAAGGATTAGCATCGTGACCTAACTAGAGTTTACCACAACTGGTTTTTGTAGGTCGTGTACAAAAGTTATTCGAGAGACCCTACCTTTTACCCTAAATACTAGGAATTTACGCAAGAGGTACTCCAAGCCCTACATATCTAGGTGAGATTGCGTCACTAAAAGTTATTTTTATGTGATCGACGATAAGGCTCCTATCGACAATTGGATAATGTCAGGGGTGTTGTTACTTAATAATTAATTCAAAGTAAACATAACAAAGCTAAAGTAAAGTCCGTAAACAAAATGAAACAAGGTCAGCAACAAAATTAAACAAGGTCAGCAACAAAATGAAACAAGGTGGTTCTGTACTTAGTTAATTGAGACTAGTTTGTTTTTTTATCGGGTTTTGGAGAAATTGGCATTATCTTACTTTATCTCTTGGTCTGTCACTAGGGAAGTCTACGCTATGCAAAATTAAAACTTTATCCTTATTAATTGTAATTTATGGTGTTGAAGGAAACATTTCCTCATGGAAATACGAAACCTCAGGCTACGCTAGGAAAATGTGAGGATGATGAGTTATCGTGTAGAAGCCAACGCCACGCATACGCAAACAATAGCTTAAATGTTAATCTCCATTAATAATTAGGTACATGTACTTAATTTATATTGGCTTTGAGTGTTCCTGTCTAGTGTGTTTTTATAAAACTATATAGCATATCGATTCTGTAAAAATCTCACCGTGAAAACTTGCGTGGAGTGAGCTGTCATTCCATCTGATGCTATAGGAATTGACACTAATGACAGCTCACTCCACGCTCGCTTCACCTAAGTTTTCACGGTGAGATGGTTACAGAATCGCACTGCAGGTGGCAAGGTGATATCGACGGCAACCTGTTACGGATTTAATAGGTACATCTGAAACCCTGCGTTAAAATTCATCAGTTATTTAAAAAAAAATTGTTGGTCGAAACATTTTGAACGCTTAGGTAGGTATTGCAGTTTCTTATGAAACATCAGATTTCCTTTTTATAACCGTTATAATAGCTAAACTAGTCTAGAATCATGTGCTGCATTCATGGTTACAGTTTCGCGTCGATGTACAGAGGCCAGCACATCAACCTACCCCAATCTGTCAAATTTTCCCAATTGAATATGAACCTTATTCCTTTGAGTTAAAGTTGAAAATCTATCAAAGAAATTTGACAGATTGGGGTAGCTTGATGTGCTGGCCTCTGTACCTACTACCCAGTATAAGTACCTACATTTTCTATGATATAATTTTCATTGTTACCTACGGTTTCCAAGAGAGTGTGTCTATTATCCACATAACAAAAGCCGTCTCTTATGTCTGGTGTACGTATATTTCCCATTAAATGCGAGCTCAAAAGACTCAATAGTGATAGACAAGACTGTCTCGCGTCTTTGTTCAATACTGGCGACAACGTCGAAACTTTAACACAGGCTGTCACAGTGATGTTGAGTAGTTCTACTTTGTGATAATGTCTAAGTGGAAATTTCTCCATGTGTAAAAACATTGTTTAACACGTTGACTGCCAACGCGGTCACCGGTGACCGCGAACAATAGATTTTCTATTGTGTCTGTTGCTTGGCGTTCAACGTGTTAAAGTTAAAACATTTGGCCCTGAAACTGTATTCTATCTTTGTCACAGCAACGATCCAAAACTAGATCTTGTAAACAGAGATAAAGGAAACGTGTCAATCATTCAGTCTATTATTGATGTACGCGTTGCTATGTAGATAATCGTGACAGTGATCCTACATATCAACTGACATCTTGTTGAAAAGTAGAAAGGAGTAAGACATTTCTATTCACTGTTCCATTGTAGATCAGTGTTATTTGAGCTTTTTGCTATTATTCTGTGTTTTACAACAAACAGAGATTTACGACAATACGTTTCAAATAAAGAATTTAAAATAAAGGAGATATTTTCAGTACACATGCCCGCAAATCGTAAGTTGTCGGTTTATAAGCAATGATTTCTTGCTTCTCAGGAGTAGCTTTATATCCCTACATTTTTAGAGGAGATATTTTAGATATTTTTCATATTTTGTAAATATGCGCACTTATGCGTACTTATTAAAAGCGAAATCATTTCACCGATTCGTGTCGCAGACGAAGTAGGTACGTACGGTGCCTGTAAACGAGACGTAACGCCCGGACGAACGTATATAACAGAAAAAGTGCGTAGTACCATTTGAAATATGTGATAGTTTGTGGAAGAGTAAATCCACATGTGTAACTGTGCGAATTATGAGAATGTATGCGCTATAATAAGTACTTACACAGTTTGAAAGCTTGTGGAAACGTTATTGAATTGGTTTGTTAATTATTATGTACTGACCTGTCTCAAGTGGTCTAGGTCTGTTTTGTTGCCGAGCAGTGCAAGCGGCATGGGCGCCGCGGCGCCGGCCGGCCCGTGCGCAGGGCTGCCGCCCGTCGGCGCACGCTTCAGAGCACTCAACACCTCAGTGGCGTACTCGAAGCTGCTGCGGTCTGTCACGGCGTACACCAGCAGACAGGCGTCGGCCCATTGAATCTAGAACAAGGAATAACAACAACATTAAAAAGTGCCAAGAAGCTGTTTAAATTAGTCTGACAAGATGGCAAATATTAGGTGACGGAAGTAGTTGGTGAAAGTGTTGTCTGAAAGCATTTGTCTATGTCACATACCTACATAAAGAGGTATAAATAATTGATATAATTTAAAGCCAATCGTTACGGAAAGTTTTTATAGGTCACATCTGGGAGCGTTCTTAACGTTTGATAGCTAATTAAATCTCTTATTATCGCGCTTGCGATTTCGACTTGTCATTTTTAGCCCATATCAAAATAATAGACGACAGCCTTTTAAGTTTCAACGATTATAATTTTTTCTCATAACCCTAAAAGTGCGTCAAATATTTGACGTCCTTTTTTAACCCTCTCGAGGTTAAAAAAAGGACGTCAAATATTTTTTGGAGTAAAGTTCAGTGGAAATCTAACAGAACAAAGCTGTTTACTTTTTTAAGTCTTCATGAAACAAATTAATATAAGCTCACAGCTTTGCATAAATAAAAGAGACTAGACGAAGAAGAATGTTTTTAATTAATGCGTCTTCAGACTCTCAGAGCCAACATTCCGGCTTAAAATTAGCCTTGCTGCGATTCACGGGCGCTCCCACTCGCCAGAGCGCCACACCGGGACATGCGGCCCACGTCGCGTTGGCTATGGACACTTAGGTATTGTTGTCGACATACCCACAGAAAATTGTTTATATCGGACAAAACTGTAAAATCATTAAACAGGAAGTCGATTTGACTTCAAGAATTTCTCAACCTATAGGTAGGTATCTACGTGGTTACAAAAATCGAACTCCCACCGTCAAACTCAAACTCAAAGCATTTAATTCAATTAAACCAATTACAGGCACTTTTGAATTCTCAAGAGGTCAGTTAGTCAGAAAGATGACTGATGAAGCCAGTTGCCGTAGATTCAAAACAAACGCATTATAAGGAAGGTCAACTAATAAGCTGATATTTCGGCATTTATTTGTTAATTAAATTAATTTACCAGAGCAGAATTTTACGGTTTCAATTCACGAAGATATTTGTTTGGTCAGGATAATTAACGTAAAATAAAAAGTTTTTAATTGAAATGTACGAGGTAAGGCTTCCGACAAGGCTTTATTGCTTTACCAACTTTTTGCATGAACAATTAACTAGATTATCAAGGCAAGTCCTCCCAAATCTTCTCCTTTTATATTCACAGTCAAAACTACTTTTACGATTTGCAAGATGGTGTTGCTTATTTTCACGAAGCTGGTATTTTCAACAACATCTCAAACTAACTATTTTAAGGATGTATAGAACAATATTTGTGTAAACTTCAGAAGGAGTTCCAGATTAATTCGGTCGTCGGTCGAGTTCTAAAAATGTAATATGACAATCACTACTTTCACCGGCTGATGGAACTGCTATTAATAATGTGTAATATGTAAACATGAGTCATAATGTTCGGTGCAGGTCACCGGAGTCTCGTGGAGCTGTTCCATGCCACGAGTAGTATTATTTGAGACATTAACCCAGTTGTCAGAACATAAATCGGCTACAGATTACCGGTAATCGCGCGTTTTGTTTGCGGAAGGGAATCTAGATCTACTGCTGGGTTTGACGCTTTGGTGTAGGTATAGTGGGAAGTTATCGCGACAAATTTTCAAGTTGTTGTAATGATCGATAGTTTAGTTCTCGAGTCCAATACTAGATGGCGTTTCTAGGCTCGCCACAATAGTTTCATTGTTATAGTTTCAAATTACCATGAAGTGCTTCCTTTGCAGTTTTTTAGTATTTAAATTATGTTGAATCTAGAAAATTTGGGGAATCTAAGGCTTTTAGCCTCCATATTGGAGAAGTTTGCAACTATCGAACACGGTCTAAAAAAAATACCCACTAATTTCGAATGTAAATCTGGGCTGCTGGTAATAAAATATTACAACTGAGTTAAAAATATACAGGAATTCAGTTAAAATAGCTACAAAAATGTGGCCTTCTTACGAAATACTCCAAATCCTTAATCCCACTGATTTGTGTACTTATTATTGTTTAGAAACTAAAGGCCGGCCAGTTGTTTAGGTTATAAGTACTTAAATTCAGTGAAGGTGAAGATTAGTGGGCAACGGGCAAGGTCCCGGGGTATTAACCTATTCATATACTGCCGGCGACTGGTTAAACCTTAGTACACTTGTTATTTTAGGGTTCTTTTGAAACTGAGTATACTATGCTTTGGTCAAAGCGAAGGTTGAAATTTACGATGGTCCGAGTTATAATCACAACCATAAAATTATGTTAGCCTTAGTAGCAGAGGGTCAATAGCTACGTAGATAAATATTCTTTAGAACACTGTACACTTCATTTCAAAATACTTTAAGATGTTTGTTCTGTATCAAAGTTAATCCTGAAGATTTATTGAGAGTTTAAATTTGTAATCAAATAAAACATGTTTTTAAGATATTTATTTACCTGTTCAGCTGGGAATTTATCTGAATTGGAACCGGATACATCTATAACTTCCAGTTCCATTGGAGTGCCGTTGATAGGCACCGTTTGTCTATACAGGAGATCTGAAACCAAGGCGTAATATAAGCATCTTGAAGGATACAAATTACGCAGTATATCTTGTGATAAATGAGAGGCCCGTGGCTAAATAATAACAGCCGCACAGGTTGATCGGTCAAGTTAAGCTACGCTTGCCGCGGTTGGTCTGTGGATGGATGACCATCTTTACATACCAAGAGAGGTTTTGGTATGTAAAGATGGTCATCCTCGGAAAGCACGTTAAGCCTTTGGTCCCGGCTGTCATTCGTGGATCTTTGACAGTCGTTACGGGTAGTCAGAAGACCGAAAGTCTGACAACCAGTCTTACCAAGGGGTATCATATTACCCAGTAACTGGGTTCTGGAGGTCAGATAGGCAGTCGCTCCATGTAAAATACTGTTATTCAGCTGCATCCGGTTAGACTGGAAGCCGACCCCAACATAGTTGGGAAAAGGCTAGGAAGATGATGATCTTGTGATAAATGAGGAATGCAACCAACCTGTGTTTGAATGATATTCGCCGATGTATCGTCTGGTCAAGTAGCGGACGATGAGAGCTGTAACAAAGAAATATACATTGTTGAAATTACGAAATATTTATAAATAGGTATAAATTATTTAAGTCGTAAATATAACTTTTATACGAAACCAAATAAGGTTTGTTGGACTGCATGAGGTTTTACAACTGTTTGTAGTAGGTATAGTTAAGATGTTTGGAAAATCAGAATTTAAGTCGCAATTTCTGGTTACTGCGTTTGTGAGAAGTATCAACTGTATTCAGAAACACATTGCAATTAACGTGTCAGTACAACATGTTGGTGTTACATCATGAAGGAGAATAGGTCAGTGGGCTGTTGCCCAGCTCGGCTTATGTAACGACATCTAGGTCGGAGACCTGAAAGTGAACATATTCGGTCAAGGTACTGTAATTGAAGTTTTGTTTATTGTTTCTGTTATGTTAATACTTTGCTTTGGGACGTACCTATTTGTAAAAGCAAAAGCAAAAGCTGCTTGGTTCAACATAGAAATGGTGTTACCTAAATAAATAATTTGTTGTTTTCATCGAAAATGGTCTGTGCATTTCAATTATCGTTTTCTCTGCTCGGAAAATTCTGCAGGACAATTAGGTTCCATATAATTGATTTAATAATTGGAAATAAAAAACAAATTAAGAATTAAGTTACACTAAAGTAAGTGGATTATGATCTCGCGGAATACGAAATCCATCAAAAGATGACAAGCACTCCCGAATAACTGGGGTCGCTAGAATTAAATCAAAAGATATGCCTACGGGATTTTCCGAAACATTTTTGTTAAAATATATTCATGTTCCAAAAAAAATTTGTATTCTCTATAGGTACTTCATGTGGCATAGCATGAAGATGTTTTGTTGGATGTTATATTTACTTATGTGATATATTTGCTTACCGGACTTGCCAACTCGGGAGCTGCCAATGACGGCTATGCGTACGCGCGGCATACTGGCACGCTCGTCCTTCATACTTGGGGATTTGCGTTTTATCTGAAACAATACAAAATGTATTTAATAAAACAGTTTGTAACAAACAACTTCAAGCATGAAAGGTCACGAAAGTTGCAACAACTTTTCTAACAAAAACGAAACAAGTAAGTTAATATAAGTAGGTAAGTAGCTTCTTCTTGTTAAAGATCAACCCTGTTAAGAGCTGAACTGTGACTAATGAGACACAATTCATTTTCCTATTGTTATAAATCAAATTATGATTTTCCCACAGCTCGAGATAACCTTTATAGTGCAAAATTGGTGTTAATGATAGTTTGAGTCCCTTCCAACGCTAAATCACGGTGAAATAGCGCTCGCGGCGGGCGGTAAGTTGGCAAACGTCAGTTTCATTCACTATATACTGACGCCTGATGCCGCGCGCCGTGCGCTGACGTCTGCCAGCTAATGACCGGCTAAGCACGTCAGAAACGAACACTTGTTGAAGATTAGATTAGATTTCATGCTAGATTTACTAAAGTATTACTTTGACTCACACTGACATTTGAAAAATGACGGGAAACATTGTTTTGAACAGATATGTTACACAACACTGTATTCTAATATCTGCCAAAGATTTCGGTTGACCGGTAAACAAAAAAGAAAGGTATATAAATAAAACGCAAAACACAAATTGCGATTCTACGTCGACCTTCGTTTTATTTGTTGACCTTGAGAAAAAAATACAACCTTTTGATTAGGTAGTACGGTCAGTGCGACGCAAACACAACCCTTTTATTTATTTGAACCCAGGAAGGACAAAAAAGAACTGCGTACAAAAGCGCCATTAGCGCGACATGTAGATATGTTCTGAAATATTTATAGATTGGTACGCTGCTATGCGTCAGCGGCTGCCCATCGGCTGGTTGAATAACCTTAGAACACACCGCGGTGTCCATTCAAACGCACCACTGTATTGACAACAATACGGAATTGAAAACAAAAACATACGCCTATAAGTTACATAAATTCATCGCAAAAATCTTTTGATATGCGTTCTTTGTTGATTATTATTTTTAGATCGAATTATAAGCATGGGAGATCTTTAAAAAAATTCTTATTTACATTTTGGCAAGAAACTGCATTAGGTATTTGAATAAGAGTTTATTTTGAGTGGGATTGCTTTTAGGTTTTTAAAAGTTTAGTTGATAGTGTAATTTTTACACACGCGTTAGGAATGTAACACATGAGTGTCTAGAGTATGTAAGATGAGCGCTGATGTTATTAGCGTCAGAGGAGTATGTATCGTAAACAACACGCAGTGACGTAGCATGCATCGTTGAATAAAGTATACAATAAAAAATCACTTGATGTAATATTAGTGACGCCTGCCGCCTTACCGACCACGTATAAAGCCCACGGCTGTTTAAAAATTTTTTTTAACGTTATTTCATGTCATAAAAATGAAATTGCTGAACTTGTGGCACAGTTTTATTGTAAAAATACTGTTATATTTGGTAGGTATAATAACAGTGTATTGGATTCATGAAATCTTTTTACAACAATTTCGATATTTCTTGCATTTTTATGAAACCATTTTGAATACTTACTGGGCGTTGAAATAATGTATTCCTGAACACTATTGAGCTTCAATGCAATTCATATATGAGTCATAATTTTACCAATTCAACACAGATTATGAAAACTACTAGGAATAAGATTTCATAAACAATGCATTCATATTTTTAGGTACATATCTATTTATTGTTTTGAATAATATGAAAATACATAAATTATAATATCAAAAGAAAATGCAGCACCACGTGAAATAACGTAAACCCACGCGGATGAAGAACGTGGCATTCTACATTTTTGATATCCCACCCAGATTAATGTATTAGTGGCGACAACGTCGCCATTTTTATTTGCGTTTGGCGCCAAATAATATCGTTCAGTCGCGCCATGGTGCCAAAAGAAATATTCAGTTTTAAATTAACTTTCCGTGTTACATAAATAATTTCTGTAAACTCATTTTATTTAAATTTTTTTTCATAAAGCTACAATAATTTCAGTAATGATCATCAAGAATATAGTTTACTGATGTATTAGTAAGAGGATTGTTAATAAATAGCGAAATATGCAATGAATTTGTACGGAGCATCAGCAGTTCAATAGGTGGAAAATATGTCCAGTTTATTAGTTTTATCACGTACCTACATTTTAAGGTGCAATAAATTGAATTAGGCTAGTTGCTAGTCGCACGAATTTGTAGTCACTTTGATAGGGTTGAGTAATAAAAGCAATGTATTTTCAGTCAATAAGTTATGAGTTTTATCAAAAACCGCTTTCCGTGGGCAAGTGTTTGGTGCCGTTGTTTACTATCGACCATTATGGAAAATTGATATCAGCTGCGTGACTTTGTTTTCGCCCACTGTGAAGGTCTCCAATATTGGTTTACAATGTTATATTTATTGTTATTTTTATTACGTGCCACTTTTTTATCTCGCCATAGTGTTCATACCTAGAGCAAAATCCTATTTACTTGGGCTCACCAAGAGGCCCTGTAATCAGGATTAGAAGTATTCACAACAGTAATCTATCTGCCTTCAATAGCGCATACCTACTACTGAAACCGCACATCTCATACAACTCCTACGGATATCGATGGAATGGGCTATTTATAAACGGGGAAAATCTTTTGTGTTCCCTAAGCACTAAGTATATTCTATTAATACACCAATTTCGAAAGTACTCTAGGGCGTTCTGCCCACGTGCTGGTCCTGAGCCCTGCAGGCTTACAGCCAAGCATGTGGGATGAAATGTTAACTTTCGAAACATCACGTTGCTAACGAAGCTAAGTCATCCCAAGGATAAATAGTTAAGTTTAATAATGGTTTTATCTAATATAGTGGGTTTAAATCCGTCAGAGCGAAGGCGTAAAGCGAAGTAATGTTGATACAAAGTATATTTTCATGTAGTTTTAATAAAGTATAGATATAGTAAGGTAGAAGGGCTCGTGGCTAAATATTAAGAGCCACATGGGTCAATCAAAGGTTAAGCTACGCTTGCCCAGGTTGTTCCGTGGACCATTCATAATGTATCGAGACCCTTCTGTGCCTCGGAAAGCGCGTTAAGCATTTGGTCCCAACTATCATTCGCAGATCGTTGACAGTCGTTACGGGATAGTCAGAAGCCCGAAGTCTGACAACCAGTCTAATCAAGGGGTATCGTGTTACCCTGTAACTGGGTTGTGGATGTCAGACAGTCAGTCGCTCCATGTAAAGTTCTGGTATTCAGCTGCGTCCGGATAGACTGGAAGCCGACCCCAACATAGCTAGGAAAAGGTTAGGCGGTTTGATTGATTTAGATATAGTAATTAAGGTCCGACTATTCCTATAAACTCCACAAAGTCATAAATCATGAAAGGCCTTGTAACTTGATCCAGCACTACACCGACGTAACATAACACGTTTACAGGAGTCCTTGATGTGAAGTATGGCCTTGTGGCCTTAGCTGCCAAATGGTGCATGTACTGGTATCAATACAAGGTCACACCCCGCGGGACCTGCCTAAAGGACATGACCTTGGGGCCAAATCGCTGGATCACGGGGCTTAACGCTATTAGCTTCCCTGTTAGAAGGTTGTCTGCCAAGTCTTCAGCTGTTGACACTGATGTCGACTATGATAAATAGCTCCGCAGCTGCGAAACAAGACGTTGACAAGTAATTGCGATTTTTTTACACGAAGACCGAGTCCTTGGCTACCGAGAAAGTTGTTTGGTTACCAGTAAAGGACGAAGCTTCACACTTGATAGCTATTGCGCATGTAGGAACGTTACGTATTATCTTAAGCAGTTGATTTAGTTTATTATTTCGCGTTAGAAAAGTAACAAAACTTATGTGCTCGCATTGTAGGTCACTTATGTCTTTATTACAAACAGACCTAATTTTTGAACATAAAAGTAATGAGCTGTTGTTTCTGCCACAAAGCTGGCCATTTAATTTAAAGGTTTGATTGGCCACTTCGTGGTATATCTGGCAACAACAACAAACAACTCGATAATAAACCTAGTGAACGAGTTTCAGCTCAAATACCAGATCATGACTCAAATTATTTATTCATTGTTCCCGTTCTTGGCAAGTAACAAGTGCTGAGTTTCTAGGTACTTTAAGGAATTTTGATTAGATGTCCAGAATTGAGGAGGAGGTCCAGAATTATGTGAGATGAAAGTTCTCTGTTTATACGGGCAGGTATATATGTCGCAGCCAACTGGTTAAATTAGCCGTTCAATTAACCGCCTAGCCTTTTCGCGGCCGTTCAACTAACGGCCTGAATGATATTCAATTACAGTTTAGGTTGGAAGTCTGTAACCGATCACGCGCGAGCCGAATTGGTCGCAGTAACTAAGCTAGGGCACCCCGACCAAATGGGTTAGGTTAGAATTATGATAAACCGCGTGCGAACCGAGAGAGCGAAGCGAGGCGAGCACTACTTTTAAAGGCCAGGCGGTTAACTAAACAGGTAATTTCACCAGTTGGCTGCGACATATAGATGAAAACTTTAGCCAAAGTTTGTAATGTAGAGCAGATTCGTAAGATCTCGTTGAGTCATCTCGGGTTATCTAGCCTGCCATCAAATGAGATAATGTCAAAATCAAGTCCCATTTTTCATAAAATATTTTCTTTATTCTGATATTTTCATGACCGAGTTCTTGAAATAGGAGAGGAATATTTTCAGTGAGATAACATCATTTCCGTAAGAAATAAGTACTACTGTACGTTTCTGTAACTATTTTATAATGTTGTTACATTTACAATGTTTGCTAGCAATATTGCGCAGGTCATATAAATAAAATAATTAGTACAATTGCTGCGTTCATGGTTGTTGTCATTGAAATACTTATTATCCTAATTAT
This sequence comes from Gortyna flavago, assembly GCA_963669345.1. Classification (NCBI taxonomy): domain Eukaryota; kingdom Metazoa; phylum Arthropoda; class Insecta; order Lepidoptera; family Noctuidae; genus Gortyna; species Gortyna flavago. Next base: position 5,652,989 of record OY770128.1, on the reverse strand, counting down.
TTTATCACCACACGTGCGAGGAATAATGCAGTAGATATAATATGAAAGATACTATGTAAGGGGTACTTTATGAACAAATAAAGATAAATTATTGATATGTCAAAAAATTATGTTCTACAATATTTCTTCAAAATTGCTACGCCGTAGCACAACAATGTGCTACGGCGTAGCACGTTTCTGTGAAAAATGTGTAGGTACCTCCAAATCTAAACGATATTGGAAAAGTAACAATGTTGTTTGCAAGCAATTAATTTGAAGCCTCAGGGATTCGACAGTTACCGATCGTAATAAGTGTCTGCAATTGTCGGTTTGTCTCTTAACGAGGTCGTTGACTTCTATGTCGTTGCTTCAAAGATTCGACAGACATTTCGGCCAAATAGATTTGATAGCTCTCTAAAACGAGCATCCATTAATGTTTTAGGATTCAATTAGTAATTCGACAATTCCCGTACATTCACGATCCTTTTTATGGGTTTTAGAGATTTTCGTATAAATTATTTTTGTAAACTAAACAGCATTTTCGCGAAAAAGCTCATACTGAATATTTGCTATAAGATCTTGCTGGCGCGTCGTAATTTACGCTGAAAGGTAGGTCAAATTCCTGAATAAATGCCATTCAAATAAATAAAAATAGCCAAGCGGAAAACGCAGTGAAGCACTGATTGTTTTTAGTGTTGAAATAAACTGATCGATTTCTCACTTACACGTGTGCCCCGCCTGACCTGCGAACTTATTGTTTCGTAATTAGCAACATTGTGATCTCGATGTTTTGAAGTTAAATTGTATGGACGATCTGAGGCCGAGACAAACAAGTCATTTAAGGTCGGTCATTGAACTGCCAAAACCAAGGAAAAAATCAAAACGACTTTGATCGGCAGTCAAACAAACTGTTATACGAAATGTCTGATGTAAATTTTGCTATTTTGTATGAGTCCTATATTATACTAGCTGCGCCCCGCGGTTTCACCCGCGTAAGTTTCGATTTAGGGGTATGAAAAATAGATGTTGGCCGATTCTCATAGATACTGGATAAGCACAAACAATTTCATCAAAATCGGTCAAGCCGTTTCGGAGGAGTATGGCAACGAAAACTGTGACACGAGAATTTTATATGTTAGATTTTGTTTTAAGAGTTTTTTGATCCATCATGAATGTACTCCCAAACCACATGAACTTATTTCATATAGCTTTTCCCGCTTTATCTCGGGTAATGAGGTAATGTGTTCATGTCATTGTAACAAGTACAGCCTCAGGATCTCGGTGACCCTCTCGTGACCCGCATCTAACGGTGACCGGGTCATCTAGCCATGTGCCGCGCTTACCTGAGCAGTGATCTGAGATCTAAAGGTGCTAGTTTCATTAAAGTTATAAGCTCGGGGAATTTTCATATTGAAAACTGAAGAAATACTCAAAGAGACCACATCATCGAACTATATGCAAAGTTGCTGCTTATATTTTATGATCTTGTTGACTTATTAAATAGTGAGTGCACTTCATATTTATTCATATTCAAATATTTTGACTTATACATATAAAATATCTTATTTTTAACCGTTTCTATTTAACCTATCTGAGAGATCCGGGACTCAGGACCTTCCTACCTTAAACCTTTCTCTATTATGATTGTGCATTTTAAATAACAGTACCTGTTAAAATAATATGATGGTGAGATAAAGATTTATGATAACCATTATCGTTTTATGTCGATGAACAGAGAGCAGCGCTGAAAACGTGCCACTATTTCGCGTTAGCAATGACGGCTAACTAAGTACTCGTATTTGCCCCAAAAAAGGTCGCCCGCGCCTCTAATAGTGCTGACGTTACCATTAATAGTTGCAAAGTACACGTGTTGCATCAACACAGAGCGCTTTTACACTCATGTTTTATGTATGGGCGCAGTGCGTTAGTCAACAAGTCTCATCTGTGTCACTTCCAGTGCACTGCTGTTTGCCTCACGGTTCACTCGACTTCAGCACGGTGTTGAAAATAACGCAGGAAATTTCCCAGTGTTGTATAAAATTCAAACTCTGCCCTACTCTTGTAGATAAATTGAATAATGCACAGCATTATGATATCGAATATTACAATGATATTTATACTTATTGGAGTGAAATATAAATATTTTTGCATATATGAAGAGCTGTTACCTACTTGAGAACATTTACTGGTTTTGTGATATACTAAATTGTTATATTTTCAATATTTTAAATAAAATGATGGTTTTCTACAGCGTTCTTATAACATGGTACTTGACCTTTCTCGGATGGACGATGTCAGTGCTCTTTACAGCATTGAGTGGGTGGATTGTTCGGAATGTTCAACTATTTTATGAATAAATTTAATAAAACCCCGAAGAGTGCAATTGCGCTGTAATCCGTCTGAACCAATACCAAGAGATTTACGACTGATTCGATCCTCCGGTACGTCGATAGGAAAGTTTCAATGTTGTTTTTAACTCACCTGGCGCGCACTTTACCAAAACTTGGATATGTAACTGATCTACTAATCTGAACCTTATCTCTAGAACAATTAGATCGATATCTTTGTAATTACATGCTCTGATTATTGACCTTGTTACTGAACGTCTGCTTCCAATCCTTTGATGATTAATGAACAGTATGTACTTAGATATAGGCACTTAGTTACTATGTTTATCATTTGATTATTTACGAGAATTGCTTTACAGTGTTTCCATTATTTCAAACACGTGTTACAAATCAATCAATGTTAAATTAAAACCTTTTACGCGTTCATCATTTACTATTTAGTTGAAACAATATATCATTGATAATGATGTTTTAAAAGCATTATGTGATATGTTTCTATATTTTATTTATGTTAACGGAGTAAGTCGACCAGTTTAAGTGATTTAATTCCATAAGCTTTTAAAAGTTTCTGTAGGTTCCTATGAATTTGTGCAGATGGTAAAATAGTATCTACCTAGGTGATAGTGATACCTAGCGAATTTTATCCATTTGTTGTGGAAAAATACCATTAATCCCACTCGAACACTGTATATTTTATCATAGTCATGTTTATACATGACTGTTGCTACGCGTTTCTGAATAGAAATAGAACGCCGAATTTATTGTAAAAATCCACTTGCAGAGCTTAGATATTGCTGAATTATTTAAAGAAAAAAATCGTCCATTATATACTTTATTATGCGGTGTGCTTCACAATCGCTAGCTACCTATGTAGGCGAAGGACGACATTACAAAAACAATCAAGCGATACTCGAAATTCCTCATTAGCCCAATTTATATTTTGACGGTAACGCATGCAAGTCGCCAAACATTGTGCAACATTCATAACTGGGTTAAAAGTAGTATTGTTAAAACGATAACTGGGTCAAGTTTAGCCAAAATCGGATTGCGTTATTTACAATTCATTGGTTTTCATTTTTACTGTGCCGCGCTTGAATAAATAAACTTTTTCTGTTAACATTGAACTTTTCTGTGTTTAACAATAATGGTTTCGCAAGTACAGCTGTTACCGTTTACATTGAACAAAATATTATTGGGTCAAGTACACCAACTGTTTGGGCATTGCAACATTGTATTAACGATGTACGCAAGGATTTTTCTAATCAGATCAATGTCTATAATGTATAAATCTCCTTTATAAACCTGCGTGCCAAATGCTCAAAGCTCAAAAACAGTTTTCATTCATAATTTTTCCACATTACATGTTCTGATGTAATGTGGAAAAGTTTACCATTAACATGTCTCATGGAAAGCCCAAGCTTTCCGTAAGACGTGTTAATGGTAAACTTCTCATTCATGTGAGAATGAGCGATAGTGAACGCTGACGCCAGTTGGACTTGTTGACTGGTTTATGTTCGCAAATGCCTACGTAAAGATGAACTATAATTATATTCGGCCGTACGCAAAATTATACGCGCATAGACGTGGAGTTGCGGACACCAGCCCGTATTACCTATTACCTAATTATATTCCGGCTTTAATGAGTGAGCATCATAACGTTTGAAATACTTGGCAGTGTCGAGTACGGAATTGATCAGATTCGGCCGGATGTGTTCAGTCTCCCTGTAGTCTTTAGGCTGATATCACATTGGGCGTGCGCCGGGCGCGCGCATTACTCGAGTGTGCGACCGACGCGAACGCCGCGTGCACGCCGCGTTTGTCATCAGCCTTATTAATGCGAATTTGACCTTAGGAAATAAGATGTCAGCTGTATAAAAACTTCATGCGAAACAAAATATTTGGGGACATTACTCTGTCCAATTATCTTTTGAACTGGACATGTGTATTAAGTCCGGCAGTAACACAATGAAAATAAATGGTTCTCGTTCCAAATTGGATGGCAACCAGTTGGTACGGTACATGTTTAATTGGCTTTCCAGTTATTTTTCAAGGTTGTGTTATGACGAGCCAATTACTGGACTCGGATAAATTCACAGGATACTCGGGGTTTGTTAATTAAGATGAATTTAATTACACGGTTTCAACGAGTAATCCTATATCCCTTCATACGTTATACGTACAATGTATTTACATGAGCTTTGTTAGAGGGCGCGGAATGTTTTTGAGCAATAACTATTTTCTGTATTCGGCTTAAAAATATGAAGTTAATTTATGTGAATAAGTACTTTCCTTTCTAGTCACAATAATGTGACCCTTGAAAATAGAGTTAAGTAGTTGTCACAATAGATAATAGAGTTAATTAGTTGTGATCTTCAAAATAGAGTTAAGTAGTTGCGATGGTCACAATAGATAATAGAGTTAATTAGTTGTGATGTTCAAAATAGAGTTAAGTAGTTGTGATGTTCACAATAGATAGAATAGATAAATTCATGAATGGATAACTTAAACATTCTTATTGGAATGCTCTGTAGTAATCGGATAAATTGAATAAAGCTGAATGCCTTTTTATTGAAAGGCATTTATAGTAGCCAATGTAATATGATGTCATTGTCAAGGAAAACTACCTATCTGATGATACTTTTTTCTTTATGTAAAATAGTGGTGCATGGGGTGCGCCATGCTTATTTACTTAGTATTAAAATTGATTACTTATAAACTTCGTTGAAACAAAGGACTAAACTTAAAAAAATAATTAATTAGATGCAAAACAATCGTCTGAATAAGTGTGGGCATAAAAATACGTAATTTAAATGACGTACAAAGTTATCGGTAGTTTTTAGAAGCTGTTTTCAGAAAGTAGGTAATTCATCACATAAATGAATAAAAAAACTGCCATAAAATAAAACCAAAATTGTTTAGGTATGTAATTATAACAAAATCAAAACCAAAAGTCATTCATTCAAACTAGGCTGAGAATCAGCACTTTTCGAGCGTCAAAATTACAAAAGACTGTCCTCCAAAATGACCGCAGGATTTTTTCACCATTTCCTAGGGCTTTCTATGGAGAGAAGAAGTGTCGCAACAAACTCCCCAGCAGCACAGCTGTCTGTTTAGTTAGAAAATACTTGATTGTACACGATGTTGAACATGTTCACTGTATAGCTCGCATTGCTCGCCCGGTTCAGAAAATATTTGTTGAACAACATGCAGCAGAGTTCAATATTGATTCTGTAGCCCTTTCACATTGCAAGTACCTAATTGATGAATTTCAGAGAAACCCTGAAAGCTCTCTGTGTCTGTTCTGAGAAACACGTTTCCTAGGACTCCTCCATTACCCCTGAATACGATGTCGATATCAATTATATTGATTAAATTGAAGTTCGATGAGAGTATACTCGTAGCTTTATGAACTCTTAATCTGCCGATGGATGAACGATGAATGCCGTACCGCAATCATGTACCTACCTAGGTAACCTTTAAGGTGATCGAAAAAATCCTGATGACTTGATAGGTATCAGGATTTTTTGAGCAATGGTCGATAACGTAGCAAAAGATTCGATACCATCTCGTATAACTAGTATGCTGATTGTGACATCTCTGTTGCCATTTCTAGAAAGTCATTATTGATTCCAGTTTAGGTACATAACTACTTAATGATAATCATTTATTGTAAAACATGCGCATCAGTAATACTACTAACGCAAAATAATACTGTGCTTTACAAATTAAAATGGGTGTCATAAGGCTTGTCATTTCCATCGAAGACACAAATATTTGCGTACCACACATGTTAATGATACGCCTAATCAATTTACACGCATGATAAAAATGATAAGCCCACTTGAAGCTTGAGTGGTAATGAATTAGTAAAATCTACAAAATATGTACAAAATGATTGAAGCAGCTTGCAATGTTTTGAGACGTTGCTACAATCATCAGAAATATAATTTGTTACATGAAAACCATTCAATGATTTCTCTAGACTAAATCTAATTAAAATCGAGATGGATGAACTAAACTAAAATATTTATAGTCACACACAATTGCTGCAATGAATAAAATCACAAAAAAAAACTCACTGAAAATCAATGAATTCTAAGTAAATAAACGACATGCCTTACGAGTACTAAGAAGCGCTTCAATTCTGTGAAGGAGACAACAGTTGAATGAAAGCTCACCTGATCCAAAGTATTGGCGTCCCGGGGCAGCTACAGGTCGGCTGAATCGCCGGCAAACACCACACAAGGAACGAAATAGCAAGCAGTCTATACACAACACTAAACGTTTATGAATTCACTGTCCTCTGAGTCCAAGGAATAGCAAAAAAAAATGTTCTATGTTCAAGTAATGCTCTAGTCACTGAAGCTAAGAGCGACATGGAGCACGCTAGAGCATCGGCGAGCGACTGGGCGGCGCGCAGCCAGCCATCCTATATATACGTAGGTAGCTAGCAACGCCGCCCGCCCTCCGCGCTCTTCGTATATGCAAAAATATCGGTGGAATTCAGAGCCTAATTTTCTCTGTCACTGCCTTATGCCGACACAATGAGAGCGTTGATCTTCTCGCCTGCATCTGTGACATTTGACCAAATTCTTTTAATCTGACGGCTTAACGGCTCCTTACTCATATCCCGTATGTATTCGAAGCCATATACGGGTGCTTTGGTCTTATTAATGTGTTCATTAGAGTAGGATGTTTCTCGTTATAATTCGACATTTATTAGGATTACTAAGGATACCAACATCCTGCCTTTTGTGTCTACACGTACAACTGCCAGACACGGCAATAAATTAAAAAGGAGAAAACTAGATTTTCGTGTACACGATAAAATGTAGTTAAGGCTAAAAAAAAAATTGCAATATAATTTATGAATTCGCTCGCGATAGCAAACGATAGTTTTCGCAAGTAACCATGTTAATACTAACAATAAATATAAAAACAGTTTATGAGTGTATAAAAACGCCAACCTCTGAAGTAGAAAACAAAAGAACTGAATTATCGGTACAACTCAATTTATTAGGGTGATAGTTGGATTTATTCCGTAGCAATAAAAACACAATTAATTTTAAACTTTTAGACTCAACAATAGCAGTACTTGCATTTGTTTATTTGAGCAAAATATTTCTGCGCAGTTTCAGTTATTTTTGCGAAGAAAAATGGACTACAAAAATCTCGCTTGTCTCAAGAAGCAATTAACAAACATTTACAAACCGTTTCCCGCCGAAATATTTGAAGAACCAGCCAAGTGCGAGTTGGACTCGCACACGAAGGGTTCATTACCACCAGACAATATTTAACACTACATATAAAATAATGGCAAAAAAATCAAGTTTGTTGTATGGGAGCCCCCTTAAATATTTATTTTATTCTGTTTTTAGTATTTGTTGTTAAAGCGGCTACAGAAATACACATTCTGTGAAAATTTCAACTGTCTAGCTATCACGGTTCATGAGATACAGCCTGGTGACAGACAGACAGACAGACGGACAGTGGAGTCTTACTAATAAGGTCCCATTTTTACCATTTGGGTACGGAACCCTTAAAAAAAAAGTAGTTTGATCGCCATCACAAGTCTTTCGCACATAAAACGGAACCAGTTCAAGGATGCTACACAACAACGTTGGATTTCCCGAACCATTTTTATTGTTATTGGCACATATATCTTCTTGTCAAGTATCGATGATTCATGTGAAACTTTCGCTCTACAAACGTGCGTTATAGACCTTCGGATTAAATATTACGTTTGAGTTTGAATGTAGGCGAGTAAATTTTAGACGTTTCATAGACCGCGGGAACAAACAATAGTGGTTGCTACGCATCGCAGACCGTTCGGCGATCGAAGTATTACGATACTAGTGGATATTGCTGTTCTTACATAATCTCGAGGGTCACTAAACTTTTTTATTACAATTGGTGGATTACGGCAGGATCTAGGATGAGCCCACGCATTTTCGTAGCGGCCCCTACTTACAAGTTATAAAGCCGTGTGTTCGAACCCATGGCAGGCGCTATACTTTGTGTTAATAATTTCATCATCACTCTCAAAACGGTAAAGGAAAACATCATGAGGAAACCGGCATGTCCTAGAACCAAAAATTCGAATACATTTGACATCTACCAACCCGCACTAGGCCCGCGTGGTGTAATTACAGCCCACTCCCTCTCACGGAGAGGAGGCCTATGTCCCAGCAATGGGAACATTATAGGGTGATTATCCTCTACTTGTAGAGGATAATCACCCGTACGTAAGGTCATCGCACTCCTTGGAGTGCGATGACCTTACGTAGAATTGACATTGGTTAAAGTTTACGTTCAATACGTCAAAACCGAGATTCTCGTTCAAAATAACTTGTCAAAATCGGTCTATGGCAATACACCGGAATAATGGCAGCAAACAATAAGAAAGCTACTGAAACTGACAAGAAAATGAGGTCACTTGTAGCGTATTGTTTCTCTAATATTAATATTGTGGTGAAGGATTTCACATCGAGTTGTCTTCTAGACGTTGTTGCGGTCGACGGAGAAAACTTTTGTTGTACATATTGGTAAAGTATTAATATAAGGACCTCGGTTAAAGATCTCTTCTTTGTGCGATAACAATGAATGTATGTTTCCAGGTAAGTTACTGTAACTTTTTAAATAGAAGCTTTACTTACCATTTGGTACAAAATTTTTAATTATCTTTAAATATCTACATCAAAAGCTAACAGTTTTAAAATAATAATATGTACAAGTATATAAAAAGGAAAGAATCACAGGGCATCAAAAAATTCGTCCGCAACGTTGTCAACAGGAAAAGTGCCTAAAATACTGGCAGCATTGTCACGTTGTATGGCAATGCTGATTTTTTGGTAAAAAATAGGCCAGCCCTCTGGTCAGGTGAAGAGTCGATCAACCGTTTGACAATGTCTGGAAAAACTGAGTGAGCACTCGGACCCCATAGCCGTAGAGTTGTAACCCCTATTGGTTTTTCTATAAAAAATCAAATAAAGCTTCATTCATTGATTTCATTAAGAATATGTTGCTCTAATAATGTCAATCACTAGTATTTGTTAGTATTGCGAACGGATCCACGAATGCACACACGTTACAGATGAGTCTTAGTGTTCTATTTCCAGCAGATTGATTTTAAGTGAAGTTGTTGTTGATATGAGAAATATTTCATACAATAACAATTTGGGTTTTCCAGTTTGTTATTTATTTTCATCAATAAGTTTCCTTGAATGTCCTTGTTTATTTATTTCAATCTGATGTGTTTAACTGCCTACCTAGATACATAGCTAGTATTTACAGGATTCTATTTTCAGTTTTCTTTTATTTTAATGCAAAAGTTACAAGGCCTTTGTGTATTAACCCAATATTTTCTTACAAAAAAAAGTTAAAGCCAGCGAACGACGTTAATAAAGACCAATTAATTTACCCCAAAACTCAAATCACAAGTGATCTACGTCATTGATAATCATTTCAAATACTTAAGCGCATCCGTAGATATCAGATGCGTCCCTCTGAGGATATGATTATTTCTAAGCTAAATATAATAATCGTCACAATGTCACCGGCTGCACCAAGTCGTGACGTCTCCGGTTCAACGTGATGGTCGCATGAAACGATCGAGGCTTCCGTTTCATATAACAAAATGTAAAAATCACAAGTTTATTCAACAATTTCTACAAAACATTTGCGAAACGCGCAAAACTAATCTCTTCCTGCGCACATTACGATGGGAAGACCTACAAACGCTTTAATAAATGAAATTAGGTTCAGTAAAAATCCGTATTATAGTTTTAACCGACTTCCAAAACGGAGGAGGTTATATGTTCGACTTTATGTATGTTTTCACAGTTTCTGATTGATGATGAAAAGTTTAGTTAAAAAACTCCGCTATACAAATGTTGTTTCTTTTCAAGAAGGCAAACGCTTTAAGATTTTAATCTAAGCACAGATAATATAATACTCTAGTAATCTAAGGTTTTAGAAGTAACCTTGATTTATGGCGCGAAATTACTCATTTGAATATTCTTATCGTCTTCAAAGTCTGGGACTACTGACATTTTAGAGTTTGTTGGGGTATTGGACGTAAAATATATATTTAAAAAATATTGATCGGAGTTCGAATTTAGTGCGTTGTACTCCCTAGAGAGTTATCTCGTGCGTTAACACCGCAGTATGATGTGTTATATTTATGATTTATATTTATTTATTTTGTTGAAAGTATAATGTTAGTAAACACATTTTTATACTAATAACTATGACTATTCCTATCTGTCACGAACCATGACTAAGCAATACAATCGGTACAGCTACTATGAATAATTCCGTAATATTTATGATTCTTTAAGCTTTGTCTTACGTTATTTAAAATAAAATTATTTGTTAGTTTCTGTCAAAACATTACGTATTTAATCACGTAATATTATGGAAAAATTAGGAACGTGACCAAGGCAGCACGTTTGCGGGCACTTGTTGTGTATCTATCTGGTAGTTTTCTACCGCAACGACCTGTGGGTTTACTTACTATGTTCCTACGTATAAAGTCAATATTTACATGAATTCTGTAGTGGAAGTTTTTCTATACCTACTGCAACATATATGTTTGTTTACAGCCAAGCGCACATTTCGCGCACAAAATCGGCCTGGTGCGTGTCGGACCACGCAATACTTGCTGGGGTCGAATTTATCCCAAAACCAAACTTAACATTGTAGTTGAAAAACATGGTCTCTCATACATCGATATGCGTCGCAGTCAATTCTCCAAATGCAATGTAAGTTTGTTATCATTATTTATTTGCGAGTATCAAAATATATCGCATAAACGGCCGATTTTTTTTTTGTTTGGTTGACCGTAGCGATCCTGAGAATAAGGGTCTTGATAGACTGAAAGACAGTCCGTCTGTCAAGACCCGGACGAGTGATCCAATAAGGGTTCCGTTTCTTCCTTTTGAGGTAGGAAACCCTAAAAAGTGCGGGGTGGGCCACATGCAGTGTGGGTTGGTTTATAGAAAATGTACAGAAGATATAAAGGCGCGATCCGCCCCAGTCTGCGCTAGCCTACAATTACCATTTATCCTCTTACTTGTTGCTAATACCGAACTGCACTGCGGTATTTTATTTATAATTGATTTTCATTATGGTTATTTATTAAATGTTATCTCTTAATCACCGCTAATGAGACACAATAGGCATGACGAAAGATTTTGAAATCCTCTTCCGTAATTTAGGTACACATTTACTATTTACGAAAAAACCTTTATTTCGGTTATCAACTAAAGTTTAACGAAGTATAAAGCCATTTTTCAAATATTATTTCAATAGTGCGTGAAAACAGCTCGCAGTGTCATGGCGTCGGGTTTGACGTCACGCCTAGGTAAACGTCAAATGTGTCTACGCGCAGTCAGAGGAAAGAACACACTGAAGTTTACAATGATTGTTGTTTCAGTCAAAATGGCCGATTGCAGTATTTTAATCTTTTATTTTAATGAAAATCCGATTAATCTCAAATTTTTAAATAAAACTAAATCAGTGTTTTAAATCCTTTTAATATGTTTTTTCCCCTAAAATCATCAAATCCTTGATTATTTGATACTGTCGCCACGCCTATTGCTTTTCTATTATAACTAACTCCCAAAATACAAGCTTGACTTAGTTTTGTAGTTGGTAGATCATCAATTACGTGCTGCTGTACAACCATCAAATACCTTATTAAATTGTACTGTACATAGATTAAGTTTTTGTTGTACTTTGTGAGCGAAATAAATTATTATATATTATTATTATTGTAATGGGACGATATCGTACCATGCCGGGATTGAGTGGTTAAGAACGTGAAGTTTGTATTAAACACTCATTACCAGGTAGCTGGAATTTGAGTACATATTTCAGATGTTGATTTAGGATTAAAAACTGTAGGCGTATAAATAAACTATGATAAATGGTCTCCACGGTGACCGTGGGTAGTGCGCTAGTATGGTAAGTGTTCTTCCAAGATTCTTTGAAATGAGACAACGATGTTTATGAACACATTTCAAGATCACTAGTTGTATGAGTCAAGAGCGGAGAGCGAGAATCGCCTGCGCCGGTTCCGGGAAAGTGTGAGTAGCGCGGCGCGGCGCCCGCCGTCGTCATTTCATGTTTACACGCGTTTAATAACAACCGTACGGAGATTAAGCGGAATTTATATAATACATATTCAAATATTATAGGAAAACTGAAGTGTTTCAAAACAATAATACGTTTTAGTGGAATTGTTGTGGGTATCATGTATTCCTGTGACAATTATCACATACCGAGAAAAGTAAAAATGATTTCTTTTTGTGAGGTTTCAATAGGAAGGCAACTGCGCACTAGTAAACATGTTTTTATGACCTGCGCCCTTAACATTTCCTTTGACGATAAGATATTACAGATGTTGCGGTAGCATTTATCTCCATCTGTATTGTCCAGGTACGACCTTGGGAGCTTGTCATCTGCATAGCTATTTTTCTTTAAACAAGTGAGGCGCGTGGGTTGACTGGCAGGTTCTCGGGATATTTCTGTTCCTTCACTAGCACTAAGCTGAGTCATTGTTGATTGGTTCGCTACGGGACAGGGATTTATTTATTTATGTATAATTTATTGTACACCACAAAAGTACATAACCATAAAAAATACATCAAACACAACAAATTTATAATGGGCGGCCTTATCGCTTTCGGATTAACTGTATATCTAATTGGAAATTATTTTTAACCATATCACTTTCGCCTCTCACGCCCTGTCCGAAATGAAGCATTGTAATATTTTACAATGCTTCATTTCGGACAGGACGTCAAAAATAATAAATAATAATAATATTCAAAAAGTGTTATTACACTTTTTGACTATTGAAATATGATCTGATAGGTATTACATTTATATTTTGTGCAGTCGTGTACGTAGGCGAAACTCAGGGGAGGACAGAAGCCTCCATGAACGTTTTTACAAAGTTATATTATAATCCGACGCCCACTCAATTTAATGTTCTGAATGGATGCATGATGGATCGTTGAATTGCAGCTCGTTTATTCATACGTTAAAAATGTCAAATTATTTTATGTATTCGAAAATTAAAATACACGTCAAATAAATATCGGATCTTGTATTCTATGAAAATATATTTGCAGGAAGAAACCGTATAAAATAGCACCCCCGTTTTGGTAGTTTATGATAGAAGTTTCCAACAAAGTACCTATAAATAGTTTTTCAATGAAAATCCAATTAACGTAGAAGCATCCTTTATTGGATTAATAATGCACCGCTGTGAATACATCGGCTATTCTGATAACTGTTCCAATTGTGTTGACTTTCCTTGAATTTGTTTCTTGAATTTAAATTACCCATTGGATCCGGTTTCACCGAGAACGTTTTCGAAGCTCCAACAATGCATTTTTAAATTCCAGTAAAATTGAACTGCACCCACGCTTAATTTCCACAAGTCTGAAAACTAAAAAGAGAACGAGAACACTCTGTTTAACATTGGAAGTTTAAAACATGTTTAAAAAAAGGGAAGGCATAATATTGTTCTTTGTAGCACTTCGACGCCTACGTACCGTAGCGCGTAGCCGTAGAGCCTGCGTAGCTCGTAGCGGAATACGTAGAAAGAGATTGGCTACAAAGTCAGTGTCCACAAGATTAATCTACATTATTTCGTTACATTATTATCACGTTTTTATTTCTGTGCTATTTTGGAGGACGTCCACTTGTTGGATTAATCCATATATATATATAAAAAATCCTTGGATGTACATATTTAACTAATGTAAACTCTAATAAATGCCTCATTTTATTGCGATGGTATCAAATTAGTTTTTATTAAATTCACGTACGTTAACAAAATATCCTACTTTCTATAAAGCAATAAAGTTAAAGAAGGTCAATATTGGAGGCAATTTAGTTCGGTAACATATAAATTTGCAGTAAGGATCGTTCGCTAGCCTCGATTGTGTGGTCGTAACATAGTTTACCTACACGCAATCTCGGCTTAGTTTGACACGGTTCCGATAGCACAAATTGCGTGAGTCCCCCGGGCAATTAGCGTCATCGTATCCCGGATATCCAGATTCGCTTATTTATTGTTTAAGGAACGAGCTCACGTCAATTCTCAAGTAATAAAGCTTGTTTATCAATGACCGTGTTTTTGCGTGGAATGTTGGAAATATATTGAAGTTTGTGGAAGGTGATCTGTAACGGAATAAACCCGCACGTCCTGACGCGTGATTTTGTTCGTGAGGTTTTGTGTCGCAAAACTTCGTATACCTTATATTGTTTTTTTATAAAAAAAATTTAGGATTTTTTTATGCGTCATGTGCTGTAATTTTATGCGTAAATCTGAAATCAACATCATAATTATCAACCCGTCCAAAATTATGTAATGTAACACAAGGAGTAAAACTTCATAAAATATTATGATCATCCCGATTTACAGATAATTTCTTTAGTAGAAGGATTTAATCTATCAATTTATAAAAAAATAAAAATCTTTGTTGCAGACCACATGATCCATTAACAAAACAGCTCACACTGAGTCTCTTTGTTTCCCAACTTGACATGTACATGAGTGACACCCAAAACATGTAAGGATTCACGCATGGGTTCACGTCAATATGTAATAAAAAAACCGGGCAAGATAGAGTTGGACTCCCGCTCCGAGGGTTCCGTGCCATCATATGTTTTGGCAAGGCCTATATTCGTCAGAGAATGTTAACAGTACACGCTGCGGTGTCGAATATTGCAGTTTTAGGTCACCGCCATGCGCCATCTCTTGACCAATAGTGGAACTAATGTTACTTTTGTTGATCATTTCTGAAAAAGTGTGCTATTCAT
Source organism: Gortyna flavago (assembly GCA_963669345.1). NCBI lineage: Eukaryota > Metazoa > Arthropoda > Insecta > Lepidoptera > Noctuidae > Gortyna > Gortyna flavago. Next base: position 5,637,825 of record OY770128.1, on the reverse strand, counting down.
AGACATCGTTTTATTTTTCCTGTAATGTTTACATAAACTTCTAGTATCACGTAGTTGAAGTTGGGCAATCGTCATGTAAAACTATTCCTAATTTCAAGTTGATAGCATTAGTAGTTCTTGAGATATCCAGCTGTGACAGACAGACAGACAGACTGAGTCTCACCATAAGGGTTCCGTTCTTACCATTTTGGTACGGAACCCTAAAGAGGACAATGGCATAGACACACACAACCATAAACTCACGCTTTCCTCTCTTGCACATTAAAAAACAAACATTTACACGGATTTTCCAACCACCGCTTTTAGGTCCTAGTAACATACATCTTTTCAGCAAAGTCCTTACCTATACTGTTTCTACACGAACCAACCCTGGGACTTACATAGTCGTCCTTTTGATGGAAGTTTTAAACACCCGGCTGTGTATAAGTACCCCTAAATCTATGCCGACAGAATTATATAATTTTCAGGACCTAAATATCCCTTGAACTATAAACCTACTTAGATCAGCTCAGAAATACGAAAAGTTCGCGACGAAGAATAAGAAAAGTTCAAACCTTATTCCTTCAGTAATATCACTTAACCTAAAAAGATATTGTACATTTTACAAGTTCTCTTTAACCAAAGACAAACGTAATGAATACATCGAATCAGAATTTACTTTGTTTACTGTTTTTATGAATTAACCTTCTAAATAAAAAACTCTTTTTATTAACTGGGTATTATGTGGGTGGTACCTTTTTCTTTCGCGTAATATAAAACGTATAATTTAATGAGAGCCTCCGTTCCAAGGGTAACGTTATGAGAAATGGCAGCCATATAATGTCTATGGGAAATATAATGGGTGGGATCCGAAATGAAATACTATTGAGCGTGGGCCGATATGACATGCCCATAGACAATAAAGCTATATGTTCTCCTTGTAGACGTGACATAATTTAATTTCAATATTATTTTTGGTAACGGAAAGTTTGGTAGGAAAAATAAAAAGCTTAAAATAGCAACATATAATAACACGTGGTTTTTCGCTAACACGTTGTTGGTTACCCTTTTTAACAACGAAATAATGCTTGAAGTTGACCTTTGATTAGGAAAATCTCTGCGTGAAAACAAAAACTTAAAAAGAAGTCGGTTAAGACGGTAAATAAAGTTGGAAATCACACTATTGAACTAACCGACTGACCAACTTTTTCTGAGAAACATTTGTTTTCATCTGGAGGTAAATAAAATCGTCGTACTTAGGTAACAAGAAGTTACGAGTTCCATTAGGCAAGAAATCTGAAAGCCAATTCTCGTAATTTAAAACGAGTCGCAGTGTCATCTCGGCGACAAACAAATGTCAACTTGTCAAAATGTAGGGAAATTCGAGGATTTTTTGACAGATTAAGACTGAGATCAGACTGTGAACGTTCTTAAAATTACGAGAATTGCCCCTCTGAACTTAGTTTGATCTTTCCTTAAGTTCACGAGTCAACGTGTACAACTAAACCGCCTACTCCATAATGGGATAAGTTAGGCTTCTAGGGCAACAATTAAACGCCTACAGTGATTAGTGCACAGAGCCTTCCCAGGAACATTTATATTTGATAAGGTTAAGTGTGTTAATTGTGATTAGATAGTAAAGGACCATTTTTTTAAAGTTTAGAACTTTTGGAGGCCTTTCTAAATATGAAAATTATATGAACTAGGGAATCGTAAAAAATATTAATTGTAAAAAAGCAAGATAGTAGTTGTTTATTCACTTGATGTTCCTGTTTTCACGCTTCAACACCATAAACAATTAATTTATGTTTTAGCCTGCGAATACAAAATTAATCACACTGAGATCCGTCTCAGTATGATTAATTTAGCATCAGCAGAGCTATTCACAACTATTCGATATGCTTCCGTGTCGAAGGAGTCTTCTAAACGCTACTCACAAACTTAAAAACCAAAAATGCTGACCGTTTAAACCAAAAAGACGACGCTATCCTTCTGACAGCTATCTGCTATCGAGATCTAAGCAAATCAGGTAGCCGAAAATGTGTCATTTTCGATAGTTATGCAGTTCGTTTTTATTCTAGCAAAGTGAGCGATCTAGAATAAACGCCAACGATTATAAAAACATGAAATTCAACAAACACGTAGGTTGTATTTTTTTTTTAAAGTCCATAAAATTAAACGCTACAAAAAGGAATATTGAATTCCTAATTGTGACATTTTATGTGATGTTAAATGTCAGTGTGTAGGTTGATCAACGATCGACGTTGTCTAAATACGAGATAATTGCACGCAGATGATTGTTACTCAGCTTTATTGACTTGGCATGACTGACATTTTGTGGTAAACTTCCGTTGACTGTACCAATCTATTGCGTATATGTACATGTATAACCGATCGGGTCTGTCAATCTGACATTCAGAATTCGCATGGTGTGTATGTTTTTGTCAGATAAAAGGCTTGTTTTCTAGAACAGTGTGTTACAATATTTTGTCTCGATTTGAAACTAGATTTCAGTCGAGATAAGTGCCGAATCTGTCAGCTTTAAATCGAGATTCAAGATTGAACAGCCGTTCTAGAATACCGATCTTGGTGTTTAAAATACAATTTTTTCTTTACAATCAATAATTTAGCACAAAGCTTGTGATTTTCTTCCTATTGATTGATTATATCTATGTATATGATATACGAGTACATACAGAAAATCTAATTGCTAAATTTTGTTATTTGGGTAGTATAAGTATAAGCATTATCAGCCTCTAATGACCCCCCACTACTGGGACATAGGCCTCCTCTTGTTGAGAGGGGTGGGCCGTGATCTACCAGTGCGGGTTGGTAGTTATCACATGCCTTCTAATTTTTTATTCTAGGACATGCTGGCTTCCTCATGATGTTTTCCTTCAATGTGATTGAGAGCAGTAGTGATAACATAATTTACACAAAGTAAAGCACCTGTCTAGATTCGAACTTATGACCTACAACTCGTAAATCGCGGCCGTTTCCACTGGTCCACCACTGCTCATACATCCAAACTCAATATTATAAAATAATGCGAAAGTGTGTCTGTCTGTTAGCTCTTCACGCTTCAACCGCTGAACCGATTTAGATGAATAGAGATATTTTGTGTCCCGGGAAAGGACATAGGATAGTTTTTATCCCGATATTCCCACTCGAAACTTATGCGGGTGAAACCGGGGGGCGCTGCTAGTATACTATACTCGTATACATTTAATACTTTACTTTAACTAAACCAATAACCAATTATAAATCTAGAAAAATAGATACAGAATCACAGATGTGACTAAAAAAACTGTCATGATTCTTTGACCGCCACAGTCATGTATACATACGAGTTTATCGCAGGCAATTTGTATGATTCCGCGTTTTACAAACGTTTAGGCAAATTGGCCACCCGAGGTTAGGTTTGGTTAGGTTACTTGAAACCCTTCATATAGAAATAAGAGCCCCACGAGGCGGGGCTCCGTCAACTTTCCTGCTAAAAATAGGTGTAGCCGCACTTCGGCTATTAGCCGTAATATATATTAAATCAGCGAGTGTTTTTAAAAGGACGAGCGTTTTTAAACGGTCGACGTCGTTTGTAAAACGCGGAATCATGCAAATTGCCTGCTACATATAGAAGACAAACCAAAATGTGCCCAGCACGCCACGGTTCGACTTCATGACAGACTTTGACGCCGAGGGCACGTTTTTGATGTTTTGACGTGTGGAGTTCAAAATGTTAATTTATATTAGTCACAATACAGTTAAAGTTTAAAGCCCAACCCTTTTTATTAGGGACAAGGCTTGGTATAATTTGATCAGCCAACGGTTGGGTTCAATATCCTTTTAACATTGTTAATGAAATAACACAAGCTTTGGACTAAGAGCATTGTCATTTGAAATATTGACTTTCAATGGAATTTGCTAAATGAATGAGATTAGCGAGATTTAATCTTTTGTAAATTATGTTTAGCATTGATGAGAAAGGTTCACAAAAGCTAAATATTTTTATAGATATTTGACTAACGTAACTGAAAGTAAATTAAAATAAAATTTAGATATATAAATAAACATAACATCACGCCGGTAGTCCTCGAAGGGGTAGAAAAATCTTACATTCCGGGTAGCCCCATGTCAAAGGGGCATTCCTGCTAGCTCCCATGTCTATGGGGAAATTACGAATGAAAAAATCTTAATAACGTTTTGCTCGACCTGGGAAAGGAAGTTTTTGTTTGCGACCACTCCATGGTCCGTCGATCTTTTGAAAGCGTCTGTGTAACCCGTGAAATTCAAATTCTGTAAAGCCATATTTGTTACGGTCGCGAATCATATTTTATTTCAAAATATAACCTGACACTGACCTGCAAATTACAATTTTTTTTAAGTAATTTGAATTTCTGCCTTAGCGACAATGAATTTTTGACTTTCAAAGTTGTTTTGCTCCGTTCAGCCGTGATTGTTTTGGATCCGCCATCAATCGAAGGAATGACTGTTGAAGCTTGATTTATATTTAACAATATCCTCAATCTCGTGGCCATTGACTCCTGAAGTTAAGTAAGAGCTGAGGAGACTCCATAGCTTTCAATGTAATTGTTTGATAATGCTTAATGAATTCAAATACAGTTATGGCCCGAAATAGAAGCCGATCAGTCTGTTGTGCCTAGTTACCTAACATCGACGATGTCATTGTATGCAAAATCACGGCGTCAAGTGGGCGCTGGGTATCGGCCCGACATTCCAGCACTTTATTTATAGAACCAATATAACCATAATAATTATCTTTGTTCTATCTTTGTTTTCACCCACTAAATAAATCTTTGTCCAAGTTTTGGATATGACGTAAGAACGGTTTTGGAACTTGGAATTAACGACTACTACTAATTGTTAAGTACTGAGTTTTACAGCCGCGCTAAGCGCTAGCTCCAAATAGACCGACAAGTCTGTCTTTGAGTCAGCACAGACAGGGCAACAGACACATTACCTTAGTTTCTTAATTTATTGGACTTTTATTATACCTACTATGATATTTTTTTATTTTTGCCAAATTCTAAAACTAATATTGTCTTTAATGAGTATATTATTTTATTGTATCGAATTATTACTGTCGTTTAACATATTTTTGTTATGTCTTCAAAATTTTAACATCTTTACTTGATGATCCTATTCTTAAGTGTTTATTATTTGAGGGTTTTGGCGCTGATAGTTGAAATACAGGGTTTCACCTAGTTCGGCTACAGATGTCTAATTTATTTGTATCTAACAAGAAATTATAACCAGTAAGATAATTATGTGTATCATTGTAAATAATTATTGAAATAAACTTATATTATGATAATATCTAGAGATTCTTGTTTCAACACTATATACGGGCTGGTTTTTGGTTACATTAGTCTAAGGTAAGTACTATAATCATAATATTATTTTCAAAATATCTGCCAATATATGTATTTTAAAACTTATCAGGCAATTATTTTCACCACACTATGAAACCGCCTAAATATTAAGAATAGCATAAAAAGCCTATAATGTTCCTACTGCTAGAACACAGGCGGGCTCTATGAGAGTGAGCGGGTGGTAATCCACCACGCGGGCCCAGTGCGGGTTGATGGATGTCACATGTCTTCGAATTTTTGGTTCTAGGTCATGTCGGTTTCCTCGGGATTTTTTCTTCACCTGAGGGCAGTGGTGATGAAATTAAAGACACAAAGTAAAGTGCCTGCCTGGGTTCAACCTCACGACCCACAACTCGTAAATCGGGGCCGATGCCACTGGGCCACTACTGTTCTCCAAATTAAGAATATGACTGTGATACTATGTAGGTATTATATTTTAGGGGCTTGTGGCTAAGTAATAACAGCCGCACGGGTCGATCGATCAGGTTAAAATAGGCTTGCCGCGATTGGTCCGTGGATGAGTGACCATTTTTACATACCAAGACCGTGTCTCGGAAAGCACGTTAAGCTGTTGGTCCCGGCTATCATTCATGGATCTTTGACAGTCTTTACGGGTCGTCAGAAGCCCGAAAATCTGACAACCAGTCTTACCAAGGGGATGTCTTATCGTATTACCCAGTTACTGGGTGTCTTACCAAGGGGGGGTCTTATCGTATTACCCAGTTACTGGGTTGTGGATGTCAGATAGGCAGTCGCTCCATGTAAAATACTGGTATTCAGCTGCATCCGGTTAGACTGGAAGCCGACCCGAACATAGTTGGGAAAAGGTTAGGCAGATGATGATGAATAATAATATGTATTATATTTTAGGCAAAAGTACATAATTAAAATTTGACGTAATATTGTGAATGAAATAACTACGAGCAAAATACTGCTTACAATAATAAAAGTCATGTGTGTCAGAGAGGAAATACTCTTCAAAGTGGTACCCTGAATCATAATTATTATCACAATTTACAATTCATTCTGTACATAATCAATGTAAACAGCGTCCGTAACGCTCACATACAATGTCTTTGTCCCACTTGCAGGATGAAGAAAGTTATTTTAATATTTCGCCCTTCGGTTCTCATCCTGGTTTCAATTTTATAAATAGAAGTTGATGAAAAACTCTGTCAGTTGATTTGAATGACATATTTTAATTTTACTTTGCTAGATGAGATTTCTTTTCACGGTCTTTAGGTAAGTTTCTTCGTTTTGTTAATTTACAAAGTGTTGGCGACTGTCAACGTGTGTGTAGTTAATGAGTTCGTGTCAGTTGTCAGCGACTAAGATGGTGTCGAGTTCTTTTATATGACATTATTTTAAATGTAGCTACTGTTTTTGGAGCAGATCTTTCCGTTTGTTGTTGAAAATTGGCGAAATGTTGGATAGTCAGCGTTATTGTGTCGGTGAATATTAACAAATTGAAAGACGCTGAACGAGACACAATAGAAGTTTTATTGTCATTACGTCGAGAGGCGTTAAGTGTCCCGCAAAGTGTTACGCAGGTTAGGTAGATATAAAATATGAATATAACCTTTGACTTTAACAATGATTTGTGAATAAATAGCGCTAATAATTGTAAATGTTTCATTATTTTTATATTAATAAAAGTACCTATTAAATAAATAAAAATAATAAATAAAATAAAATATTTATTTGACACTAAGAAATACATGTTACAAACCAGTCATCATAAAATAGACTTATACCCAACTTTTGATGATGACTATTGATATGCGCAAAGTATAATCATGAATTCAGCAAATAATTCTAAACCTCCTAGACTAGACCTTTTTGCAGGTTATAAAAAAAACTGCTGTTTTATAGAAAAGTGCAATATGTATAAAACACAATTTTTTTTTACTAACCGACGAAAAAATTAAATGCAAACCATGACCACATGGTTCAGACTCACGTACTAAATACATGGTAACAGGTTGCGCGTCTATGTCCCTACCACCCTGTAAAAGATGAAGAGTATTCAGATAAGATAGCCTACATTAGGTCCAGTTTATATGCTACAGGCTATATTAAATCTACGGTAAAAAAAAACCTAAAAGCAAACTCCTAAAAGTGGATTATTGGGAAATGATGTTAGTTACCTATGGGTAAGGTTACCAGTCGGTCATCGTAACCCTTTGGATATAATATTAATCTCTTAAGCCCTACCTATGTTTGTTGTTTTTTATACATATTTACATATATTAATATTGCAAATACTAGCCTCGATATTATGAACAGTTCGTATCTAATCTCTGTTAGGTACTGATATTACTGACAAAGTTAGGACGCGTCTACACTACTGATGGCGCTTAATATAATACCCGTTTTTAAGTGTATCAATCAATCTGCCAACGACAGCTTTGAATAAAAAATATTTATAATTAGTTAATTGATCTTTTGACTCTTTCGTAAAAAGTGTTGAAATCATAGGACATATACACCCTTAAAAAAATGCCGAATCTATATACAGAGTTAATGTGCGCAATTTATTTACTTATTTATATTCTACTTTTTTTTTGTTTTTGTGACGACATTATCGTGGACTTCCACGTCTACGTCAATGAAATCTGTGGATATACGTGCACGTCATAACTTTAACGTGGACGAAGATTTATAAGCGTCTTCATATAGGTACCAACACCCAAGATACAAGCTCTGCTTAGTTTGGAGGTCAACAGTCAAACCAAAATATTAGATATACAAACTAAACCGTGTTTATGTAAAATTACTGTCCCCTGTCACCTTTTATTTGCCATTGAAGCTTTTTGTATCTTTTTTGTATATATTTCCATACATTTTACTACGTCCCTGAGCTATCGTAATACTGATGCTGTGGAAGTCACGTATCATCACCATCATCATAATCATAATCAACCTATAATGTTATGTTCCCACTGCTGGGACACAGGCCTCCTCTCGGTGAGAGGGAGTGGGTCGTAATCCACCACGCGGGCCCAGTGCGGGTTGGTCTACGTATCATCACGTAAAAAAATTCATAGTTCAGAAGGTATAAATAACAAGTTCATCTATTTTGTGTTGTTTCCAACAATGTTATAAAATATGTGGCATGAGTAGAACATAAATTATCTGATTAATATTTAGTCAGTTGCAAGAATACATTTTACGATCGCCATTTGTCATTATGACCGGTGGCAACTGCCAAAAGTTTGTGTGTACAGATTATAATCTTATTACTTATCACTTATTATGCGATGAAATATTAATAGGATTTAAGTCAACAACAAACATGCAGATGTATCTTTTTAACAAAATATTTTCCATGCGTGCACCATCGGTCGGGCTTCATATAATTATTATAATGTCGTCATAGTTATCGAAAATCCACAAGATATCAATAATTAACATTAGCATAAACATAATCAGCCTATCATGTTCCCACTGCTGAGACACAGGCCTCCTCTCTTGTAGAGGATTTCGGCTATATAATCTAATAAGGGTTGGTAAATGTTACATGTCTTCGAATTTTTGGTTCTAGGACATGCTGGTTCCTTCACAATATTTTCTTCACCGTTTTGAGAGGTGTACCATGGTATGATGAAGAAAGCGCCTGCCTGGGTTCGAACCCACAACCTACAACTCGTAAGTCGGGGTCGTTACCACTGGGCAACTGCTGCTTTTAATTAACTGGATTTACAGTCTTGAAGAAAAATACATATTGCACCGACCCCTAATAATTTAGGATAAGGGAAGAGGAGAACAATGATGTTCAATAACAGACTAACATTGCCTTTTTCATTAAAACATATTTTGTAATTGCTTAGTGTAAAATCACCCTTACACCGCAGTAATAACAAGCTTGATGCTGTACTTCCGTCTATTTTAATATTCCCTGAGCTGTTGTAAATCATTTGTATGTAAAGCAAGCTATTATAACATCATCGTAGATAACTTTCATGAAACAAGAGTATGTGGTGTACATATAGTTGTTTGAAAGTTATCCAATATGTGAGCAGAATAAAGGTAAGTATTCGTTGATGGACTCAGGAACTTGCCCGTTCGTGCGTAAGGAGCATTTTAGCTTCACTTAAAAGTTTCCTATGTAGGTCGCCGATAGCACATCGACGAAATGCTTTTCTACTTTCATTTGACATCCGTATTCGTGAGATACTCATAAAGTAACGACATTCTACGTAAACATCAGGACGAAACCGGCATATGCTAGAACCAAAAACTCGAAGACATGTGACATCTACCAACCTGCACTGGGCCCGCGTGGTAGATTACAGCCAACTTAAAGACGTCACAATCACAACATAGAATATTTTGCTGTTTCTTTAAATCACAGCACTTTGCTCAAGGTCGATCTATTTGCAGTTATTGTGACTACAGTCATTTTGATGACGTGTTGTGAATATGCCGCTGTGTGTCAGGTGCATTCACTAAGGATTATTCCAATGTGGAATACGTCATTTTGATGCCCGTTTGTCGTGATATACTGCCATAGTTATATGCCCTATGCATGTGTTAGTCTTATGGCTGACCTTGCCTTGTTGATTTCAGCTCAACGACTACATCTGTCAAACGGTTATGCGTTTGAAATATGTAGTGGCTGAGCTGGAAGGCTAGGCAATTAGGATAATAGATAATCTTTCCACAATTTGGGAAATAAACTAATATTTTGGAAATCCTACTAATATTGTAAATGTGAAAATTTGTGAAGATGTTTGGATGTTTGTTACTCAATCACGCAAAAACTACTGAACAGATTTGGATGAAATTTGGTACATAGATAGTTTATAACCAGCATTAACACATAGAATACATACATACATAGAACTTTTTATGCCGATATTCCTACGGGATCGAAACTAACGAGGGTGAAACCGCGGGGCGCTGCTAGTTAACTAATAAAAATAGAGTCGTTTACTGAAAAGATACTGTATGCAATTAAAATAGCAGAAGTTAGTTATTTCTCTGTACAATAAAACTTGTTTTCTCAGGTTCTAGGAAATGTTAATCCAATAATTATACTCAATCAATTAGCAACGTTATAACACTGATGGAGCACTAGTAAACTGTAATAGAATATTAGAGAAATTCACGCAAGTATGTAGAGGAGAGTAATAGTGGCCCAGTGCAAGTGGTAACGAGTTGTAGGTCGTAGTTTCGAACCCAGACAGGCTTTACTTTGTGTAAAATATTTAATCACCACTGCTCTCAAAAAGGCAACGGAAAATGTTGTGAGGAAACCGGCAATCCGGCATGTCCTAGAACCAAAAATTCCAAGTAACGTGACATCTACCAACCCGGCCCGCGGGTAGCTTACAGCTCACTCATGGCATGTGACCCAGCAGTGAATAATATAGACTGATTATGCCAATTAGCAACGATATAACACTGATGTAAAGTTCGTCTATTTGCGTTTTCTCTAATAGGTCGGACTTTAGCTCAAAGACGTGTATTCCAGCACCTGTGACAGCAAGACGAGTTTCATGAGGAATTTCCACAGTCCGTGTCACATTTTTGGGTCAATTCCAAACTTGACTATTTCTTACGAAACAAATTGTTCGTGTTTCTATTACGAGAATCTTTACTAGTACGAGTATCTGCCATCATGGAATGGTTCGCTTGGTACACTGCGAATGGTTCGCTTGGTACACTGCTAATGGTATGCCTCGTGCTCGTTAAAGGGCTAAAATGAATCCGACATAGTTGTACTAGGTATTGTTGTGGTTTGTTTAGATTCAACATGAAACAACAACTGATAATGAACTGAAAGGGTCTTATCCCTTTAAGCAAGCAAGCAAGCAAGCAAGCAGTACTATAATAACTTTGATAAAGTGCCGACCGATAATGATTTTGTTTGCAACAATATTATTTAGGACGTTATTGCGAGTAAAAGCTCTTGTTTATGATAATAAACCACAATTTATGTACAATGTAATTTTTCCTTCAGCTTCTGGATGTTGTTTCAGTATGTAAAATGAGACTTGGCGTATTTGAAAATGTTCCTTCCTACATTTGGCATCAAATTGTCAAATAAACGTTAAAGAGTTTTGTATACGTCCGTGATTTTAGCAGTGTTCGGATATTTCGTGAACAAAAAGAGCTTAAAATGTTAAAAATATGTTTTAAAATAAAAAGTGTAACAAGAAGACATGTTAAGTTGCTAATATTAGCCTTTTTATTGAATCACAAGTCAAGTTGTAAAAATAAATCGGATTAAACGTCGCCCACGGTTTTGAACCGAATGTCTGAATCACTCCGACATACTCGTATATGTGTGGTTGTAAAAAATGACTTTTCCAGGTATCTGTATTTACATTTCAATGACATTAACACTGCTTACAAATACCTACTTGTGGGTAGTTTGTCAGATAGCTATTTTAATGAGATTTGTTGTTTCTTTGAGTAATATTTGAATTCTTGGCTAGTAACACTTTATTTTATGATTTTAATACCTACTTACAATGCTTTGTCATAGGTATTGTCATTTATTTGTATGACATAATTTTAGACAGCAAAATCATAGTTTGACTGTCTCAGTAGGTACTATGAGTCGAATCGTATCATATCTATTCGGTTATTGGGTTTTTCCATTAGGAATTTCTCAGTAACAGCCCGGAGTTTGGAAGTTGGCGGTGAGATACCCTCGTGTCTCGGAAAGTACGTTAAACCGTTGCACGTTGGTTTTGCGCATGATCTCTTTTCGGTTTCGTCCGATTGCCGTCCTATCGGACTATGCGAATTAAAAGGCTGCGCTGTGTGCAGCGCAAGGTGCAAGGTGTGCCTTGTGCACTATAATATCTCCCGCGCTGAAGGCTAGTCTCCGTTGACTATCTTTCTAGTTAGGTAGGTGCCTACTGTTAGCCCGAAATGTTTTATGTTAAATTTTTATTTAGGTATGTTATACCTACTTAGATTAAATTGTAACTTTATCAGTTGGTAACTTTAAATGAGTCTAGAGCAGATAAAGTAGATTGACGCCATTGAAATCGTATAATTTCTATGAATATTTCTACCCAACTTTGCAGCTTCTCTCCTTAATGCGTAATAGGAAATAAAAACGTTTATTTGAGGTTTACGACTCGAGAAGAAATAGTGGTCACTCACATTCTGTTTAATGTCATTTTCACTTCATGAAAATAAAAATGTGTGCGTTGTAAAAATCTTTATGTTAAGAAAACACATTAGGGAACAAAAAAAATTACACATTAATTCAATTTTATAGCGTACAAATAAAGGAAGTCGTTTATTTCAGCGAGAGCTGCGTTGAAATACGTTCAAGCGTCGCCGAGCCGCGCCGCGCTGCGCCGCCGCCGGCCTGCAACCACGGGTCGTTCCTCCGGCGTGTTGCCGGATTCCTACGAGACATGGAGTAGGAAGAAGACGGAGTAATACGATGAAGGTAAGCACGATAAAGATACTATGTTACAGACAAAGTAAAAAGCGGAACGTACAGTCTTAGTGCGCGAAATATAATATTTTCACGTCTTCAATGGAACACTTCATGGGCTGAGTCGGGTGGCAAACTGAATAATAAAAACAGATTAATCCTGAGACTAGCATTATCGTTTTATTGTTTTCAGTTTATCACGAAATATTCTTACGGAAACTCATCTACGAACATCTAGATACCTAAGTATATGTATGAAAAATTAAATGTTAGCCGACATTTTTTTTACAGTATTCCGATCAATTCTGATAAATACTGTACCTACGTCTAATTCAGTGAGATATTTCTATGAGAGGAATCAGTTAGCACTCCATTTACATACACCTCCATGCCACGCGACAACTTAATCTGTTCGTCTTAATTTGTTGGGCGCCACACAGAATGCCGCGACTCGTAAGTGCGCGGTCAAACACCTCACACCTGTAGAATCATGCGGCTCCGACAGCCGATGATTTCGCTCTACTTCCTTTGTATTCCTGCAGACGGACTCTCGAACCTTTCTCGCATGGTACACATTTACTGAAGGGTTGGTCAATAACCTTTTTTTTGCTGTTCAAAGCGTATACGCCGTAAGGTATTTCATAAAAACTTTCAAGCCTTTGTTTTTCGAAATGAATGAACCGATTTTAATGAAGGTCTAAAAACTTACTCGAGAACATTTACGAAATGTCTTATTTAAAGATAACTGGAAATCTCTGTTTCTATGGAAACTTTAAAACCGGTCTAATTTGGCTGTAACACTATTTTTCGAAAAGTTTAAGCGAATGAACTTTTATTACAATCAGTTCATTAATTTCGAAAAACAAGGGCTTGAAAGTTTGTATGAAATGCCGTACGGCGTAAACGCTCTTAAGTATGAAAATATTGGATAGTAACTAGGTGGTTTTTTAAATTGATCAAACATTAATTTTAAAAACTCACATCATTTCCTCATGAATGAATCTCTTACAGGAGTCTTCAATTCAATTCAATCCTTATGTACACATACAGGTCATATTTGATGAGTATAAACCTATAGAATCAAATTATGAACCCTTTCGGGTACAGCAAAATTTTAAATTAGGAGAGAGGAAGAGCGATTTTATGGTTTTCCTTATAATTCAATATTTATTATATGTCCTTTCTAACAATAGTATTTATTTTTATATATTACTAGCTGCGCCCCGCGGTTTCACCCGCGTAAGTTTCGATTTAGGGGTATGAAAAATAGACAGTAGCCGATTCTCAAACCTACCGAAAATGCATACAAAATTTCATAAAAATCGGTCAAGCCGTTTCGGAGGAGTATGGTTAGTAACATTGTAACACGAGAATTTTATATATTGGATTACTCATTTATTTATTCTCCGAATATAATTTGTGTAAGTCAATCTATTCATTATTATTTTTTGTATTAAATTATACATTAATATCGTTTATTTACTTATTCGCTTAAATATTTTGTATTGCACTTAGTGTATTTAATACCTATATAATAATAATATACATACTTATTATTTTTCTTGGAGAAGTTTCACAACAGCAACTATTTCTAGTACTTTTAATCTTACTTCAATGCTTACCTACCTATGTACTTACTTAAGTCTGTTTGCAACCTTTGTTTCAAAGGTTAGCTGACACCTACGCGGGTTGTACTTCAATTGACACACAGTGCTATTTCTTTCGTTTATAGTGATAGCTGGTATCGACTAATAAATACCGCACGAGTAAGCGAAATCATTTACATAATGATTTTCATGGTATTTTCCCACACTTTGCCATTTAGATTATTTATTGAGATGAACTGATAGTTAAACTTTAAATGTGTATGATAAGTAAACAAGTAATCCCGAAAGTTACTTTAGTTACTATTTAGCCACGAACATTACTAATCCAAATCCATACTAATATTATAAATTCGAAAGTAACTCTGTCTGTCTGTCTGTATGTTACCTTTTCACGCCTAAACCACAGAACGGATTTCGATAAAATTTGGCAGAGAGATAGATTGCATCCCAAGGAAGGACATAGGATAGTTTTTATCGACATACCTCGCGGGCGAAGCCACGGGCGGAAGCTAGTACTTTATATTAGTAATAGTAAAAAAACAGTACTAGTTTTTTGAACTATTTAGTTCAAAAAACTTCGCATAAATACAATAAACATTTCTCAATACATTTAAGTAGTCAAATCCTGTACCGATCTGTAAAACTAAGTCCACACGGAGGTGATCAGTACGGTTGTTTTCGGTAAGAAGTTGGGATCACACGTCAACATCCCAATGTAAAGTTAAAAACAAATGTATGAAACTGCCATGTGATCCCAAAATGATCTGACTGTCGCCGTGTTACGGGGCCTAAGCTGCAGTCCGGCCGCACACAATGTAGGTAGTAACGAATTCCCTGTAACAGTACCCCGAGCTCATCACTGTCAATTATTGCGATATAAAGCGAGCAGCCGAAAAAGTAAACATTGTAGCTACTGACAAATAGTTTCGTTTGCTTGGAACAAGCACGCGTGCGGAAAGTTTCGGGGCGAGATCTATATAGGTACACGGTATTTAGCACTTAGACATGTTCCCGTCTCTATCTTGCACTTGTAGTTTGACATTTATGCGACAGTGACAGGAATAACGCTAAGCCAATTACGTGCTAAGTAACGTTTATAAATCTGTGCCTCAATATTCATTCGCCTTTGTCTAAGACATACTAATAAAGGCATTCAGTAAGTAAGCTTTCCTTTTGTGTGGAAAGTAATTGGTGGTTTTAGACGTATTTGTAGACAATAGATTTTATTTAGGGAATTCTAAATGGGGATGTGAAAGAATGAGAGAGCTAACATTAGATGTGGTTACGAATCTTAATACAACAACGTCTTGATGTTGAAATTAATTATTTATAACTGTACCTACCAACAGGATTAAGGAATAAAAATCGCTAAGATTCTTGTATGTTCATTATCTATGAACAAGAAATTTAAAGATTTTTTTTTCGTTATGTACGAGTACATTCTTGAAATTATCTATTTTTTTATTGTCATTAGATGCCGATTACATTAATTGTGAAGTTCCACCAGCAAATTTAATTTAATCTGGTGTAGTGAGACTTCACTATCTCAACGTATTTATGCACGATTCTGTCAAACAGATCCTAAATCCGTTCAGGGGCAAAATGTCCAATATCAGATTGTCATGAAGTTAGTCATACTTTATGAAAACCAAACTATTCTATGTGCATTAACGCATGAATTAATCAACGTCGGCTTTCAGGACCGCATCTATATCTCCGCACGTGGAATTTCAGGAATGCAGTGAGATTCGTTTAATGATTATTTAAATACTGGAATATTTATTCTAAATGAATCGCCTGAATAAATTCGTCTGCACTAAAAACACACATACAGGGATGTAAAGCACTGCGGTGATATAACCGACTAATTGGCACGGTCTCCTTGGCGACTATTTTATTTAGGTAACTATTCTTCGCTCATACTCTGTGGTTATTTTTATCTTAAACAACATGGAGACTAGCCCTCGAAATTTGTATAGAGCAGTTAAAATTTTCCTCGAGCAAAAACTAGGGTCATATAGGACATCTTTCTTATAATTATTCATGAAACATTTAATGAATTTAAAAGCTAGCTAGGTATACACCTTCGTGTGGGACGATGTGAAATGGTAATCAATACCTATGATATTATTTCATTCATTCCATGTTAGAAAGAATAGTTACGACGCGACGGGACTAGTAGGCGGTTTCTTAGCAACCGGTCTTAAGGTCATAGCACACGTATCAACTCGGAAAGGGATCGTCACCGTATCAACTCGACCCATTCAGTATTCTTTGTATTAAACTCCCCACTGCAACGCACACCAATCGGAATCGTAACGTAATGCCTCGCCTCGGGACAAGCTCACGAACCACGGTGCGGAGCGTGGTCCAGCTGGCAGTTCCTGGCTCGTCGTCCCCGCGCTTACGTCTGTCCGTACCCGAGCTTACGTCTCTTCCTCCACCCTTGCCCCTCTCACCCCTCCCGCCGCCTGCCTGCAGCACCGTCAACCATCGGTCGGCAAGCCGTAAGTAAGCGCGGCGTCGTCGCCTAGCCATAGCCGAGTCGACGTATCTGAGTTTCTGATCCGCTTTGGTTACGTGCTTACGCAATGTTGACGCCTGTTTGACGGCGAGGCGAAATGCGATATGGTGATGATCCCTTTCCGAGTTGATATGTAGCTTTAGCTGTAATATTTCACCTACTTATTGGAATATTCAAGGAATTTGACACATTAAATGTTCTATGTAGATTATGTGATATGTTCTTCCAACTTAGGATAGGTAGTTACGATCCACGTGGATAAAATAAATTGTGTTTAAGTAAAATCCAATAAAACACTCTTTGTCGTCATACCTATCAAGCAATACGTCATAACCTGCATTTGGAAGTAACGTGTAATATATTGGCATTTATAGAAATAATTTATGGTATACCACGAGCCAAACAAACAAACTTTACGTCTATAATAAATGCATGCGATCATTATTTTATGAGTTTGATCATTGATTTTATAACAGAGGATTGTTTTGCGATCGTGTAACAGCATGTCGGTGTCACGTGCGCATAGTTCGCGTCAGCCAATCAACTCGTTTCCATGGGTCATAAACTTCCCGGGAATACTTACAATACAACGAACGACAAATGGTATGAATATTGGTAGTTATCAGGTCGTCGTAGACCCACGTGCTGGGGCGCCCCACGTGTTTACAGGATTTCACAAATTATGTTGTTGATTGAACAGTTTGCCTTATTTATGTTATTGGTTTACAATTATAATAACAAAACATTACAACTAGTTTAAGACGCAGATATAACACTTCTAATGATTTTAAATTCAACTGTATTCTTTGAAAAAAATAAATGTTATACTAGACCATTTGCTTCGTAATTTGATATGTGAATATTTGCAATTATATTATTTTAACATAGTGTAATTAATTTGTAAAGTAATGTCTACCGCGGACATAAAAACGATAATCACGCAAACACTATCGGGTGTATTTTCATAAAACTTTCACCATGTAAAAGACAATTTAATTTCCCGAATTTTAGTATACGGTTTTTATTTGTTTGGTGTTTGATAAATCAACAATAGATGATTGTTTCATATTTTGCAATAAATTACCAGCGTTGTGTCATCGCGCTTCTCTTTCTTTTCTATGCAGTCCGATAGTGACCGCGTTTTAGGTCATGTAGTCGCCTTAACGATCTCCCGATTTAAGGTAAGTTTTAAATATACAGAATTAGTTAATCACTCTAAACAATTAATGAATAATGCGTGCATTGACTGGACAGGTCCACTCAAATCTGTGTGGATCTTTCCTGAAATGACTATTCTACATAATATGGTTCTTGCATCATTTGACCAAGGTTATGTCTGGACTTTAAAAGAGAATTTGACCCCTGAATTTGTTTCGCCATATCAGATAGGAAATTTCGTTTCCATCAAGCTTATTTTTTTTTATATGACGTATACGGGATTCCGATTTACAGAATAATCAATTTCATTTCACTTTATTTCAATGACCCTTACTTATAAGATTGCTTGATTGATTTTGATTTGTTTATGAACCTGGAAAATAACTCAACCGAGATTAGATTTATTGCAAAATCATATTATGCGCTGAACGGGGCTCGTTCAGCGCATAATATGATTTTGCAATAAATTCCAGGAATGAGGGTAGAATCTCCACGTGGAATCACGCCACGTGTAATACTTGTTACAAAATATTTTTCCCACCCTATATTATTGACTTGTACCTACCTAGAACATTGTATGTAGCATTAATGACAACATTGCTCTGTAACTGATACGATAATTTACTAGCTGCGACCCGCGGTTTCACCCGCATAAGTCTCGATCTCGTAATCCAGGTCCTGGTCTAGCCATGTGCCAAATTTCATCCAAATCCGTTCAGTCGTTTTAGCGTGAAAGCTTAACAAACATACAAAAAACCAAATCTTTTTCTCTTTATATGTAACTAGCAGCGCCTCGCCGTTTCACCCGCATAAGTGTTGATCCCCTGGTAATATCGGGATAAAGAGTATCGTATGTGTTATTCTGATGTAGAAGCTATAATACTGTAAAGTTTCATCAAAATTCGTTCAGTAGATTTTGCGTGATAAAGTAACAAACATACAAACACACTCCCATACTTTCGGCTTTATAATATTACTAGCCGACCTGGCGAACTTCGTACAGCCTCAGCAGAATCAATAAATATTGAAATTAATTTTATTACTTACTTTTTTTTTCGTGAACTTCCTATGATTTAATAGTTATTCTGCTATTCGGGGCTAAGAGAAATCCAACAAATCAAAGATCATAAAAATCGGTCCAGCTGTTCTTGAGTTATAAATGGTGTAACTAACCCGGTTTTGTTTTATTACATAGATTATAAATATGATGTATGTGTTTAGATACCTATTAGGTTTGTGTAACAATAAAATTTGAACTCTTTGTGAAAGGGCCTTCCAGATATTATTATAATGTTCCAACAGGTGGGCACAGGCCTCCTGTATGTGAGAGGGAGTGGGCCGTAATCCACCACGCGGGCCCAGTGCAGGTTGGTAGATGTCACATGTCTTGGAATTATTAGCTCTAGGAGATGCCGGTTTCCTCACGATGCTTTCCCTCACCGTTTAGAGAGCAGTGGTAATGAAATAAATTACGCAACGTAAAGCGCCTGTCTGGATCCGAACCCAGAATATACAACTCGGAAGCAGGCAGAGCTGCTCTGCCACTAATTTACCATCTTAAAATTATTAACAAAAACGGCGGTCTTGCTTCCATAATCACGTGATTGTGTGATTCATTCATTTTCAAAAACTATTTAATTTCCCACAGATGTGCATAAAGCTTATTTAATTATATACCTACACTTGTCACTTCTACAACTAAATAAGCCAACGTTGTCACTATCGTGAACAAACAGGGCAATTGCGTTGTTTCGCACCCCATTTATACGGGCTGGTAAATGATCTTTAAAATACTTTGGATGATAAACGTACACGTGAATAGTTTTGTCACTATTACGTAAGTACTTGCTTTATGTGGTGGTCATCATATTTTGTCTGATGCATTTTGTGTTTGCTCCTTGGAGCTTTGTTTGGTAATATACAACATTATTTTTAGTAGGTATATGCGAAACCTGAATATAGTTTGTTCAGAATAAGTAACTGAATCGATTTCAATAATTTTTACACCATGTTATATTTTGTCCCAAAAATATTTAATCACTTGTTAAGTACAATTAAATTGCCGTAAAGTTAGGTACCTACTGCCAAAATATTATCAATGAGCGTACGATGCTGGAGGAGCATAAAACATGGTCACCCCGCCGCGCCGCGTGGTGAGCATGTTTTTGAACGGACAACCAGCAACCAGGTAACATAACAAGCTTATAACTTTGTGATTTCTCATGATACAGTTTTGAAATTTTGTACATAGATTCTTTACATAAAAATACTACACACGTGTTTCAGGTTTCGCATATACTAAAAATAATGTTGTATAAGCTAAATCGCAGATGCTTGCCCTGTAGTCACTGACCTAAAATTAATTAATATGACATTGCTTTATTTCTTCACTTTATTACAGATTGATAGATAGCACACCTCTATATGCACGATGGTATGAGGACTTCTCAGTTCAGATGGTATGGAAGAGACAGTGCACCTGTGTGTGCGCACACACTCGTACAGTACTCGTATAATATCTCCCGCGTTGGAAGCTGGTCTCCGCTGAGATTGGTCGTTATGGCCGAAATTTGTCTAAAGGAATATTATTACTCAGTTATGGGGTAAAGCTTAGCGAAGAAAGCGGACAAAAGTTCGTTGATTCATTCGTTATTTGCTATCTGAATGATTGATAGATCTGGAGTACACATAATAAACACAGATCGTATCGTTAAAAGTACTATTTCCCGACATCCAAGCTGAATCATTTGAATGCATTGTTGACTGATGAAATGCATGGCTAAATGGCTTACTTTATTCTGTAGTAGTTACTTGAGATGAGGTCAAACATTTGTTAATTTTCTCTACTACTGTGATACAAATTGGCATTTGGCATAACATTGTGTGAAAGCATATACTGATATTAAAAGTCGGCGACACTTTTTTGGGTCAGATTTTTTCTTCTCAAATGAATGTTCATCTTAGGGCTGATTTCTCCAACCCCAGATAACTTTAAGAAGAATAATTTGGAATTTTTTACAGTTCTTCCATACAAAAACAGTCACGTCATTTTTATTCCACGAATATAAAGTTGTCGGTCGATTGAAAATTTGCCAAGCTTGTGATAAACTTGGAGCTAGATTATGATCTCTTTAACAAAATTTTGATCCCGCTTTATCTTGTCATTAAAATCTATGGTTTGTTGTCTCTTCCTAAGTTACTGAACTATGCTGAGTAACGACCTGCGCTGGTTGGAGTAGACGAACTCCTTAGTAGGAACTTGACAGCCAAACGTGATTACGATTAGAATACGGGATTTTTCGAACACTTTAATGTGTGTCGACACTCTCCTCTTCGTGTCTTGCTGCTCAGAATATTTTAAGGGCTTTGATCAATTCCGGGATGTTTTCTTTGGGATTGTAATCATTAATTAAGAAGTAATCTTTTGCTTACTGCGAGCCCTCACCAAACAAGCTGTTCAACAGTGGGTATTTTTTAAAAGTATTAAGATAACATTAGAGACAGAGTTAAGTAACACAATTAATCCAAACTGACATAAACTGACTTTTCTTAAGTAAAACTTCTGAAGTATTGTGAAAAAATCTCGGAGAACGCTTCCATATTTTAGAAGATCAAATTGAAGACATAATGTGCTTGTATAATTTCAAATAACAATAAATAATGAATGTGTGCGCTAACCTAGAAACTGGTAACAAAATTGAATATACATATATTCGTGCGCTACAAATCAAAACGGCTCAATATAATCATTTGTTTTATCGATCGTATAAAACAAAACTCTGTCCGTGCTCTATTTTTTTACAGCATAACCCTAAACTATGAGTCGTATAATAGTGAAGCGTAACACAATACGCGAGGTGGTAGCAACGCAGGCGCACCAAAACAATGAGTCATGTGCGGGCGCCGCGTGGCGAAATCCAGGTCAGGCGCGGCCTCGGGGAAGGCCGAGCGACTTGACACGGGCCGTGATAACGTGTACTACACACATAGTATTTGTAAACAATAAGGGATTTAGACGTCAGTGTACATGTATTTAGGGAATTTGGAATCGAGATAGAGATTCGTACACGGGTCGGAATGTCTGAGGCCAGGCGCTCGAGATTTAAGGCTACATCGATTAGCTCGGATTTGATGCGTCATTGTAATTTTTTATATTCTGCATCGTTGGTAGATGGGAATTGCACGTTGTTGCAATAAAGTTTCAGATCGTTTATGGTTAACTAAATCCCAGATTGAGGCATGGAAAACTTCGCTATGCGAAAAGCCCTTATACTGTCTTCGAGAATAAAACACATGCACATACCAAATATTTGAAAGTAGTAGTGCCTAACTAATGAGTCATTTACATTTTTCCGCTGGATCCCGAACTGGACGGCATTGTCAAGTGGTCTTGAGTGGACGGTTACCGGCAGCTGTCGCTCACTGCGCTAATTATCTGTAAACTAACACCAACAGATGGATTTCACAAATTCTCGGCCTTTGCCTGCCTCAATTAAAAAGTCCCACAACATCTCGTAGTGTCATTGACATCTAAATTCTTCGCTGTTTTATTGAAATGGTACATAAAAACCAACTTCCTTGAGCTTGTTATAAACGCATGCAACAACCAAGAACCTTGGATAAAGGACTGTTAAAATTAGGTGTTTTCGAAAACTGATACGCTGACTAACACTACAAAATATTCAAAGCAAATAAGACTAAGTTAAGGAGCAACAAAGTTGCACATCCTGTACATTTCAGGGTTAGCCACTTCTACTTATTAATAACTGTCATAAAGCAAGCACGGTAGCATTCCTCTGAATGTGTAAATCAATCAATCAATACTACTTTCAGTGGTAACAACCTCGTTCGTCCATCAGTGTAGGAAACCTTGGCCTGCAAGGTTCGTATGCACATGACTGAAAGATATATTGCTGTTATAATTCGAGCATGTTCCTCTTCATAATAAAGCATGCTGCAATGTCAGATACGGCTGTGGGCGCTCTGGCAGAGAGAAGTGGACATCCGTCCGCGAATGTCACATTCTCACTGAGCGAGCAAATACGTTCTAGCCAATTTGGAATCTGCGCCGCATTTTCACAAAGTGCAGTTTAATTTGGAAATTAATCGTGTATTTGTAATCATGTCATGTTCCATTAATACTTGACTGGTGTTCGCTTAGTGCTTAATAGTTTTAAAATTGCGTTGTATTTGTGTAAAGAATGTTTACAATCGGTTGAAGTCATCTTAGAGTAATTTCAATAATGACAATTCTCAGTAATTGATGGGCAATTAGTGACTAACGCACATTGGAGAATAAAGTGCGTAATATCTATATAAAAGTATGTAGCTCCTCACGAAAATTGCATGCAACTCCTCATGAAAATGAGTCAGTATGTGATACAAAATATTTCAATTAACACAGCTGCATCTGACCTATTACTACACAGACAATTACCAAAATATTTTTCAAATATTTAAACATTTTTATGACTTGTCATAAAACTATTTAAAGATGCAAAAGAATTTCAATGAAAATCATTAAAAAACTAAGAAATATTGAAGTAAGTACCTATCTTACGTGATATACCTAATGAAAAGCGAAAGAATGAAAATTTCAATACTCGTAAAAAAAATTTTTTTGTTATGCTGCTTTTTACGATGTATATTGTTTGAACAAAAAAAAACTTGTAAAATGTTTGACAAACGACTCGACATCTAAAACAAAGATGCCATAAAATGTAACACAATAAAGGGGCAATCAGCTTTTCAATATTTTGATGTGAGATGTCTGCGATGGTCTTGCGCAGCCGGAACGCGGCGGTAGCTTGTTCGGTGGATCGGTGCGCGAACGACGCGCCGGTTTCAAATTCTAGGGCTGCCTGCCCGGATCCGGTGCGGAGCGAGTGCAGCTGGCCCCGCGCCAACTATGCGCGTACGCAGCTAACATATTGTGGAACCCACCGGCAAATTATCATTTTACAACCTGTATCCTACACATGTCGTCGCCATTTTAACCAGAAGTTGAAATTATTCATTGACTATATGTTTTCAGTTTTCAGCATTGATGTTCAAAGAAAAACTGTGACGGTCAAACCGGTAGTAATGTAGGTGTACATTTCAGAAAACTTCCGTTTGTTTATTGAACGTACGCAAAAACAATTAAATGTCGAACATGTTATTCTTTTAATGAAACGAAACGCCGAAAACCGGCAAATATTTTCTTTCAATAGGTACCTACTTCATCATCTAATTATGCGCAGTATGAAATCGTCAGAAAAATTGTGTATGTGTCACTCTGCATAATGTGAGTGTGAAAATTACAAATATAATAAAGTTCTTTATAAATTTTATGACTGGTGTTATTAAAGCTGTCTCCATATTCAGTAGCCTCACTTTGAAGTATCACCGCACAGGCGGCGCGCAGCGGTGCCGGTGGCTCGCGTCGTCAGCGGCGCGCGCGCTGGTCGGCGCCGACTGTCAGATTTACAACACTTATCACTGCCCTCTTGATAGATATTCTTCAACACCATTAACAGATACATTCCGAACATAAAAAATCTTTGAAAAGCTTACACATCACTAGCCGTTTTAAAACTTTATTTTTAAAAATTTTAAAAAGTAACTTTCTGCATTGTGTAGTTATTTTCACAAACAAATGATTCACTTGAAATAAAACATTGTTAGATATCAATCTTATTTTCTGAGCCCTTTTTAAATACAAATGCTATAAATAATAACGCATCATTGCTGTCAACAATTAATCTCGCTAATTTGAAAGTCATGAACAATATTTTGGCGCCATCACTGAAATATTGTTGTCTTGCAGTTTTACAGCATTTTTATTACTTTCTTTAATTTTTTCTGTTTTATTGGTGGTGACTGATATAGGTGTCTATATATATGGTACTGATATATAAAGAGTTGCGAGTGTGAAGAGAATAACCATATTACTGCCACTTGGTGCTATGCATCATTCACAATATTACTCGGCTGCACAGCTCGGCTGAGTGCACCGTCCTTTGTTTTTGTCGCATTGTTTTGCGAACTCAATGTTATGTCATAGGGAGTTCGGACACAAAACTCATAACACGAAATTCATGTGTCCAATATATTCAGAGCTACGCAGCATAAGCATAATCAATCAGCCTACAATGTTTCCACTGCTGGGACATAGGCTCCTCTCTTTGAGAGGGAGTGGGCCATAATCTAACAAGCGGGTCCTGTGCGGTTCGGTAGATGTCACATGTCTTCGAATTTTTGGTTCTAGGACATGCCAGTTTCCTCACAATGTTTTCCTTCACCGTTTTGAGAGCAGTGGTGATGAGAGCTACGTTACTGGTTAAGCTGTTAGCTTGCATCATCCCACTGTTGGGCAAAGACCTCTTCCCATGACTTCCAGCTCCTCCTATCCAAGGCTAAAGTGGACCACTGGTTGTTTGTTTTGTCCATCTCGTCCCGCCATCTTAGACGGGTAGCTTTAACGTAACGTAGCTTTGTCATCATCATCTGCCCAGCCTTTTCTCAACTATGTTGGGGTCGGCTTCCAGTCTAACCGGATTCAGCTGAATACTAGTATTTTACAAAGATACGTAGCTTTGTATTAATTTAAATTCAACAGCTATTAACTCTATTAATAGCAAAGCGATTGGATTCAAACAGATCTACAGATTCAACATCCTGTAATAAGAGGGAGAGCGTGCGGCGAAATCCATGTAAAACCAAACGTTTGATATTTAGGTATGTTGCAGATAATTTTCCTTTCATTGCAGAATCAGGCACGGGTAGATTGCATTGTATTCCCTTGACAGCTTTCCAACAAGAACTCTATTATAGCCACTGAATATTTCAGGTCAATAATGTATTTGAAATATAGGTAGCAGAAGAAAACGAGAATAGTTTCATTTGCGCAGTCAAGGTGGTGTCGAATGTACCGTAGGTATTGAGTTTGTGAGTCAGAATGGTTTTATAATGCATGAAGCATGGTGTATATCGACGGTTCGGGCTGCGCGTGCGACACCGCGTGGCGTTGTTTGGCAACAGGCGGCGGCCACGATGGGCGGGCGGCGTTCATTCAGCGGCCGGATGTCGAAACATTCGTCGTAGCGTTGCACAATCAGACATGATGTTTCCTGGTTAATTTGGGTTATTGTTTTTCAATAAGATTCTCGTATTACAAAATGCATTACACTAGAACATCTCATGGGAACATTAGGGTGAGTAACATAAGTAGTAATGTATGCTTTATGACTCCAGCGCGATGTTTAACGGAAAATAAGATTTATGTATTTGCGGAAGAATAGTAAAGAAAAGTATGTGTGTTAATGTTGTGTTGGATGAGGAAGTTTTCAAATAATGTAATAATGTGTGATGTCTACGATTTATGTGGTTGCTGAATAGACTGAGTTTTGAGCATAACTTTGTTTATCTGGAATTACGCAAACCGTAACACGGTATTTCGATAAAAATAGTGGTCCAGAAAGTTTTTAGGTGTATAATTTGGTTTTTACGTAACCGTCTGGACTGGTGACCTTTAGTGCGGTGTTAGCGAAGAACGAGGGCGTGGCGAGCTGTCTACTATCGACGTCTATTTCTAGTCTCTTGTGAGCCCTTCGATCATCGTGACCACACAGACTTATGTAGCTGGAAATTACTGTGGAATATATTCAGAATGGTTTTCTAACAACTCGTAAAGAGATATGTTGTGTAAGTTCTATATCTTATCCATCCTACTTTTGACCGCATCTAGTTTTTCAAAATATTATTGACGTGTAAAAATATTTGTATATAAACGTACTTACAGAAATAAATATCATTTACTAGAACCAATAAAATTTCAAAGCCATCAAATTAATTCCAGAATTGGTATAAGGAATTTTGCATGATAAGTCGTTCTAATGAAAAGAACAACGCGCCTCATCAAATTTTTTTTTTGTTTTAAGGCGGAGTAATCCTACACTTACAAGACTAAAGTTTTATATATTACATTATGGTATAGTAATTTATTATATTATGATGAATTCAGTATCGATATTACTTCAACGTGGACAAAAATTTGACTAGAGTGCACCTTTTATATTTATGTGCCATTTAGTACGAGTTACTCAATAAAATGCTCGTAGCGTATTTCATTCCTCTTTTATGTCTGCCCTATCACCCAGTATCTTTATCCTATCCTATCCTATCCTAACTAATATAAATGCGAAAGTGTGTTTAGTACCTTTTCACGCCTAATCCACTGAACCGACCATCATGAAATTTTGCATATACGTTGTCAGTAGTATAGAAAAGGACATAGGCTATTAGCCTTATCCAGAAAAAAAAACTGATCCCGAGGATAAGAACAATAACTTTCGAGACGTTCACAATTATTTTATTCTCTAGATGGTGCTACGTGTCTTTCTAATCATGATTGAAATATGAACCGACTTTCTGAGCAGTATTCTAACAAGAAGTACCTACTAAGCTTGCATGCATTCAGTATTTCAATTGGATGAAATTTGGCACACATATACCTACCCCCTTACTAGTAAACGTACTATATCAGATGAATAGTTAGACACCGATTTCTCTCTTTCAGTCGTCAGTAATTTGACTTTCGAAAGAAGACGCTATACAACGTTATTAGTAAGAGGGTTAGATTATTATAACTTGGATAATTTTACACATAGGATACTTTTTATCCCGGGGATACGTTTCCGTGGGATAATTTCCGACCTCCACGCTGCGAAGCTGCGGGCAAAAGGTAGTATTTTAGATTCGCCGTTAATCCAAATGTGATCATAATAGACCTTTTTGGCCCCTGTCAAGAGACAGGACAGTTGAAGAAAAAATATCACTGAAAAAATCTGTTAAGCTTAAGGCGCTCTTAAGCTTAACAGATTTTTTCAGTGATATTTTTACAACGTACGGCATTTCATAAAAACTTTCAAGCCCTTGTTTTTCGAAATGAATGAACCGATTTTAATGAAACTTCACACTCATAAGCAGGATACAAAGGTCTAAGAAGTTACTTAAGAACATTTTCGAAAAATAGTGTTACAGCCAAATTAGACCGATTTTAAAGTGTCCAGAGAAACAGAGATTTTCAGTTATCTTTTTTTTAAATAAGACATTTCGAAAATGTTCTGAAGTAAATTTTTAGACTTTTGTATCCTGCATTGAATGAACTGCTTTTAATGAAACTTCATACGCATAACGTATGAAGTTTCATTAAAAGCAGTTCATTTATTTCGAAAAACAAGGGCTTGAAAGTTTGTATCAAATGCCGTACGGCGTAAACGCTCCTAAGACTATATTGTAATTTGTATATCGATAAAAGTGTAACTTCTAAAAGAATAATTAGTACTTAGATCGGATGACAATTAATCTTCATTAAGAACCCTTGTCATAACCATACTTTAAGAAGTTTTAAATTTGCATTTATGAAATGAAAATAGCTGAGCACTTTCTAAATAAAAGTTAGTGAGTCAATGGGTACTTTGTACCTACCTGCACATGTAGAACACTTGTTACAAACACATTAATTGTAATGTAATTATCATTTTCATGGTAAAATATTTATTTATTTTCACTATCATTAATGTTACTTGAGCATTATTTTAATACCACCAAAGGATAAACTTTTTATACTAAATTAACTAAAATACACTAGATAACCTAACTGAAACTTTTATAGTTAGGTTATTTTCATCGGGTATTATCTAGGTATATCTAGCAACACTTTTGTTTCGTTTTGCATCCGGTTAGACTGGAAGCCGACCCCAACATAGTTGGGAAAAGGCTAGGCAGATGATGACGATGGATCCCATTAAAGTTCGGAAATGGCAGTTTCGCGGAAAAACACAAGCAGGTGGACGGACAAACCCTAAACATGAAAGTACTACTATGTTTATTTACCTGAAAATAATGTACAGTAAGAAAACCGCTCATGTCTTAACATTTTACAAAACAAAGAATTAAAAACTGAAAAATGATTTACACTGACGTAACATGATTGTTATACCACTTCCAGCTGTAACAACACTGAAATGGGGCTGTTATGAGTGGAATGCTGTGTCGAAATAGCCTGACCCTTTTACTACACTTCCGCGTAGGGCGCGGCGAAAAGCTGCACGCGTTATATAAAACTATAACAAAGCAATAGAGATCAAATGGAAGCCATTAATCCCAGTGTGGGAGGCTCCAATATAAATCGTCCTTCCAACGGAATTCATGGCGTTTATCGGTCTCACAAATATCTCCCATGGTCATTGTTGCTCTAAGAGAGCACTAAATCTCAATAGCCGTTGTTTAAAATAACATTTGAATTTTTTTATGAACTTCTTAATGTCCGTTCTAAGGTCTTCTTATTCGAAAGTGTGAACATATGAGCGAAGAAAATTTTATTGATTTACGTTTCAGTATTTTTAATTTTAATTGCGTATGCTTGATTATTTGGTGGTGGGTTGACCTAGACGCTGTTCTTGGAGATTAGTCATGGTGATCTGACTAAATGGAGAAGTACATACCTACAGTGGCCCCCAAAAGTTAGTTGACATTTTTCTACTTCAGCTCTGACACACCACATTATGATTTTAAAATTCTAGTGATCCAAATGTTTGTTTTGCTATGCCTTACTTTTAACATATCATAAAAAATATCAATTATTCTCTTAGAAGTACCTGATTATTTTTAGGGTTCCGTACCTCAAAAGAAAAAACGGAACCCTTATGAGATCACTTCGTTGTCCGTCTGTCTGTCCATCTGTCAAGACCCTTTTTCTCAGGAACGCGTATAGTTTTCAAGTTGAAATTAATATCAAATACTCAGGGTTGCAATCCCTTGAAGCAGTGAAAAAATAAAACTTCTTAGTCAACGCAATCAAAAGATGCGGGCGTTTATGTTCCGTTTATGCCGTTACATTTGGACACTCGCAAGGGAATCAATACTTATAGGGTACTTCCCGTTGACCTAGAATCATGAAATTTGGCAAGAAGCAATGTCAAGTAGCACAAGTAAAGAAAAAAATCCGAAAACCGTAAATTTGTAGTTACATACCTACAAATTTGTACGGACCCTCGGTGCGTGAGTCCGACTCGCACTTGACCGATTTTTTTTTATTACTGATGCTTTTAACGTGCATGTCTTTACATCGTTATCACATGTTTAATGTCAACATGAATGGAACCAATATTTTGTAACATTTTTGTGATTTTAAACCCCTTTCTTCTCCATAGGTACCTACTACGCTTTCTAATAGACAACGACCCCTTTGTCAATTCAAAAGTGCCTGTACTTAATTGGTTTATTTGAAATAAATGCTTTGAGTTTGAACTCCTCCGATACTCGTGTTAAATCTACTTAGAACTTTCGATGTTAATGAATGGTACTAAAGTAATAGTTGAGTTTCGGTAGTCTGGTAACTCTTCAGTTCAATGGCCATCCTGAGTAAGTAAAACTACCCGATAATGTTACTTGAAAGATCCGTACAACAACCTTACAGCTAAGGATTGTTTAAAGAGTACTTAGTTCCTTCTATTAATGACTGTAATATTACGTGCTCATATTTTCAGTAAGGGCAATAGCTACATAGAAATCAGAGTAATTGACCTACAAATGTGAGTCATGTTCGAAAAATCAAACATTAGTCGCCTAATGTAAACACTTTAACACACATAATGTCTGAAATTACATAATTTTTAAATAGGACACACTTTTAAACACAGTCGACCTAATTCTAAAATTCGCAAGCTTCAAGCTTGCAGTGTTCTGAAAGACTTTAGTTGTTCTACATTACTGTTAACCGACACGTTAGAGAAAATAATCTTAACGAAATGTAGGTCTTTAGAAAATAAGAAAATATATTTAAATAAAACAAATGCAGATTCCATTCATAAAATGTTCACGCAGCGGGTGTTATGTAATCAAATTAAACAAAATGAGGTTACAGACTGACATTATGAATAGTAGATTAGACATTAGCAGAATAGTCTGGAATTTGTTTACTTTATCATTAGGGATTCTGCAAAATTTTGGTGTGCGGCGGCAGGTTCTTAGCAAAAATGTGTTGTAAGGAGTATATAATTGAAATGTGTTGGTTGTGGACATAAATTAAACAAAAATATTGTTGCTGAATTCTCGTAACGTGATACTGAAGCATAAACCCTGTTTATTCTATAAGAATCTCATCGTGATAACTTAAGTGAAGTGAGCTGTCAATAGTGTAAATCCCTCCCTAGCATTAGGTTGGAATGACAGCTCACTTCACCTAAGTTTTCACTTCGAGATTTTTACAGAATAGGCCAGCTGAAGTCACCTTGATATATGATCTTCATTATGTTTACTAGCCTGACTCTCTCTCGATGCCGGACGTAGCAAACTGTCAGTCAAACGAGAGTAAGAATAAACTCCCTATTTATAGCTCCTATGAATAAATGTTTACTTTTGATTGGAAATAAACTGAACGAGAATCCCATTCTGAAAAATGGGGATCTGTACACAGTCATTCTGCGAACACTTTATAAAAGTCATATTTCAGTAAACAAAAACATTAGCAGGAAGCGAAGTGATTTTATCGCGATGGCTCATTCACTCAGTCCTCGCATTTCTACAAATAAATTAGCATTATGGATCAGTAAACCATTTCATTAGCTAAAATTTATAAATACTTTTGAATGCGTAGGTAAGGCATGTCGGTACTGTGTGGTTTATTTAGTCTTTGATCTGTGAATTAATTCGGTTCATTCAAGTATTGTGTTGCACTACTTCTCGACATGGATGGTCACAGCGTGTTTACGAGGCGATAAATTTACGATACACGGTGGCACCCGGCCACGCGGTTACACAATATTGTTTAGCGAGCCGTTTACCAGCAGTCATTTCTGTGTTGTCGGCCTAGCAACAACGGATTAATTGACGTTATAACTCTGTCTAAAATAATCATGATCATAAATTACATTCATAATAACACCTTTTATGTGATATATTTCAACACGAGCTGTGCCCGCGACTTCGTTCGCGAAAAACAATAATGGTTTTGCGCTGAATCCTATTTATTTTTATCTAAAATAAAAGTAGCCCAAGTTACTTACTGCTTATAACATCGGCTATCTCAATCTGCCAGTGAAAGTACCAAAATCGATCCAGCCGTTTCGGAGATTAACCGTAACAAACGAACAGACAGACGTACAACCAGACAAATAAAAACATTTTTTTTTTGTTACATGTACCGTATATATTTTCATAGGCATTTAAGAGCGTTTACGCCGTACGGCATTTCATACAAACTTCCAAGCGATTGTTTTTCGAAATGAATGAACGGATTTTAATGAAACTTTATACGCATAAGTAGGATACAAAGGTCTAAAAAGTTAGGTGAGAACATTTTCGAAAAATTGTGTTACAGCCAAATTAGACCGATTTTTAAGTTTCCATAGAAACAGAGATTTCCAGTTATCTTTTTTTAAATAAGACATTTCGAAAATGTTCTCAACTAACTTTTTAGACCTTTGTGTCCTGCTTATGCGTATGAAGTTTCATTAAAGTCGGTTCATTCATTTCGAAAAACAATCGCTTGAAAGTTTGTATGAAATGCCGTACGGCGTAAACGCTCTTGTCATTACAAACAGACACTTAAATTTTATTTATTTGTATAGATATGTCCCAAATATGTCAGCATAATGACACAGTTCTGCCACAATTTAGAGTTTTTACAATACGGCAGTAGGAAAGCGTTTCTCACGATCTGTTGACATGGAAAATTTAGTCATCAAGGTGTTAGTCAAAACATCAAGTGTAATCTGCCACGCCACTAATAAAAAGTGAAAAGGTAAATGAACTTAATGTGTGTCAATGCGACACTGTAGCACTTCAAGGTAGATACTTACTCTCGTGAAAAGCAATGACCAGCGAAATATTATAAGTATTTAAAATATGCGTAAGTCACACAGGTACGTGGCAAGAGGAAGGAGTCAACAACGGAGGAATTGGTTAAACAAAGGTAAATGATTCGCTGTTTTCAACAATATTTATGCTCCGTGCATTGAGTTTTACTTTAAGCTTGTGTTTCCTTTTGTGGAAAACGTGCAAGTTTAAAACTCTTTATTGTCCTATTGAAAATAGAGTTCTAGTTTTTTCTTAGTAGCAGCCCGGAGTCTGGATTTAAAGCAAGAAAAATAAAGAACATACCTACTTCTATCGGTAAACATGATGCAGAAAAAGAACACACGACACAAAAAAGAAGAGGAAGCGCCCGATCCCCGTCCGACTTAAGCCTAGTTGATGGCAATAGGCTCGCCCCTCATTATATGGGACTAAAACCACCACCACGGGAAAATATTGGTTGGTGCTCAAATGGGAATACCTTTGGTGCTCTAAAAATAGGTGCTCAAACGGGAATACTCCAAAATAAACACCAGTAAATCACCACGATCAATTGAAATCAACTTCATGGTTAATAAAAATGTTTTTAATATTTATAGGCCACCATTCATTAATCGAGGTTTCTGGAACAGCTTATGGCTGACAGCAGACGATGGAATTATGAAGGGCTCAGCCTGTTTCAAGTCACATAAAGAAAGTCGTAGAGAGCGGTGAGAGCGTCCATTGTATATTTTGTGTTCGATCAATTTTTTTTTTGTTATAAATTGTTGTAGTGTAAGTAAAATGAAGTATTTATAAATAAATAAAAAAATGTTGTAATGTTCGATGGTATATTTTTCATTCGTGAGACAGAACAACGGGCCGTTTGATGTAGTTTTAACAAATTATTATGTCGCGTATAACGAACTATAATTCTTGTTTATAATGTTCATTTATCCCGAGGGAGCGACCTCGATCCATCAAGCAGGGACCTTGTCCGCGGCTCTACGCTCATATTCATTCATAATTCCAGAAATTCTGCTGTCTCCATATACGCGATTGTGTTTATATGAACCGAATCTAATTAAATAACATTGAAATTAGACACAAGACGTCAATTCTCAATGTTCTTCCTTTCGACAAGAGAATTTGAAGATGGTTTGCGAAAATGTTACTTTATTGCGAGGCTAGTTTTCATGAACATCGCCGCCTTGAAATTAAAACAGTGCGTAAATTAATCCACGTCTTAGTTATCGGAAAAGCGAAGGATTTTATTCGTTTATTTATTTTCACATTACTTCTTACTCTTGTCGGAAGCTATTTATTAAGCTTTCGAACATAAAATTTTGTGAAAAATCTTTGATTAGTTAAGGGAGGACTAGTTGTAAACACTACATTACATATTCATAGGTTTACGCAGTCACTCAATTTTTTAAGAAATGGGAAGTAATAAAATCGTGAAAATAATCTAAACGATGTATACCGTTGGAATACGGAACATTGACTAGGTAATCTGCAAATTACCGGGTACAATCCCTTAAAGTGTGAAATATGTTACCGACCAAACCCTATTTTAGGATGCACTAGTTTCGCCTAGGCACAGATAATATAATACTCTAGCCTAGGCCACAGTTCTCATTCGTTCGCTCTTGCATCCTATGTCGACGGAGCCCCGCTTAGACCGCTCTTATTTCTGTGTAAAGGGTTTAGAGTAACCTAACCAAACCTAACCTCTGGATGCCGTTCGCTCGCTCTTGCATCCAACGTCGCCTATCGACCGACCGCAACCATGCAACCCCGTGTAGGGAGAACTGGTTGGGCTTATGCGTAACTAGTTCATCCTAAAACCGGCCCCTGGTTTGGCCGGTAACCATTTTTTTTTCCACTTTGACGGACTCAAAAAGATAATCTGCAGATTAACTAGTTAATCACGCACATTAGTGGTAAAATATATACTAATAATAAAGCTGAAGAATTTGTTTTAGGTTTTGTTTGAATGCAATAATCTCTGGTACTGCCAGTCGAATTTGAAAAATTATTTTTGCATTTGATAACCCCATTCTTGAGGAAGGCCAAGCGAAAAGAGAAAAAAGTCAGAACGAATGAATAGAACAAATAGAACGAATAGAACTCAGCTGCATGCGAAAAGAACCCATTTTTATTTTTGATCTGCTGGACAATGATCTGCTAAGTTCACTCACATAGCGAAAACGAAGTAAAAGCACGGGCGGTGTCCGAATGCGGTGGGACGGGGTACAAGAAGCTTCACACGGACGAAGTCTCTGGCAGAAGCTAGTTGATGATAAAAACTAATCTGCATTTATTTGCCAAAAATGTAAACAAATTTGAGAAATAACTTTAAATCCTACACAATAAAGCTCAGTTTACGCTACAACTTCAAACATTTTTACAGCTTTTTCAGTAGTAGTAGTCACTCTGAAATCAACTTAATTGCCTTTACAATAAAGTTGACATTTGTTTAACTTGAAATTATATTAATTTGAAACATAAGTTTGAATAGACTTTACATGAAAAGATTGAGCGGCGAGAGCAATAAGCATTTACTAGTCAAATGCAAAAAAGAATGAAGAACCAGTGATCCGGTACCTATTTAGTTAAACAAAATGTTATATCAGGATATTCCTTATAAGCATAGTAATTCTAGATAATGTAAATTATTTACTACTTATGTACTACTCAGGTCAAGTCAGGTCACTCGGTCACGCTATTGGGCATAACCTTTACCGACAGAATGGGCTGTCTTTCGTCCTCACATTGATTACTTTCATGCGCCATTCTGTGACTCGTGGTGTCATTGTACTGCGACAACAATTTCACTTGTCATAGGCTATACCTACAATGTTGCCTGAACCTCTGTAAGATAAGCACATAACATCGGTCTCAATCCCTAAACAGAGGAAACGTGAGAGAGGATAATACTAAGACAACTGTTTGTCGAACAATAAACCTCGTCAGCGCATGTCAAAAGCTTTTGTTTGGGGATAAGGCTGCCTGTCCGTTGACGCGGAGAAAGGCTGCGGAGCGGAGAAACAGAAATATTAACATATATAATGACATTGAGATTTTTATGCAATCTTATTGGTTAATATTTCTCCGTTTCCCCCTGCTCAGGGCCCCGGAGTTTTCAGTGACCACTTAAGGCAAGATTATAAGTGAGCGCAACAGAAGGTCAGAATAACGCAACAAATGGGAATACCGCATTCCCGTTAAACATAAAACCATGATTGGACCTGAGGGGCAATTCTGGTAATATTAAGAACGTTCACAGTCTGATCTCAGTCTCAATCTGTCAAAAATACCTCAAATTTCAGTACATTTTGACAAGTTTTTGACATTTGTTTGTCGCTGAGATGAGACTGCGACTAGATTTTGAACGTTTTAAATTACGAGAATTGGCCTACTGCTGTCTTGTATGGATCAGAATGTTGGGCCACAAAAGGGATGAATGAAAGGCAATTGCATGCAGCTGAGATGAGAATGCTAAGAGGGATGTGTGGGTGTTACACGAATGGATAGAATAAGAGGAAGTTTGAAAGTGGCACCGGTAACTGAAAAATGTGTGGAAATCGGTTGTCGTGGTATGAGCATGTGTTACGGAGAAATGAGGAAAATGTCGTGAGGAAAGTTTTGAGTGTGAATGTCATTGGCTTTATGAGTAGGGGAAGACCCAAGAAACGATGGATGGAATGTGTGAATGATGATATCATCATTCACACATTCAGTCACCCCTTTCTAACCATATGGTTAGAAAGGGGTGACTACTGAGATGACGACTAATAGAGAAGTATGGAAGAAAAAGACATGTTGCGCCAACCTCAAATAAATTGGGATAAGACAGGAAAATGATGATGGGAATATTGATAAATAATCTTAAAGCATCAATTAATCAGGCCAAAGCTCTTTGTGAAGATAAAAACATGAATCACAACACGAACCTGAACTCATGAAAATCATAGTCAAAGTCATAAAGTTATAATGATTTATTTCTT
The DNA here is from genome assembly GCA_963669345.1 of Gortyna flavago. Lineage (NCBI taxonomy): Eukaryota > Metazoa > Arthropoda > Insecta > Lepidoptera > Noctuidae > Gortyna > Gortyna flavago. The sequence continues at coordinate 5,600,932 of OY770128.1, read as the reverse complement.
TAAGTTAAATGAATTAAATTACTATAAACTAACTTATTATGTAATAAACACAAAAACAAAGGACACTTAGGCGTCGAAGTACTCGTCCGCAACGCTGTCATCCGGAAACGTGCCCAGAAGACTGGCAGCATTGCCACGTTGAATGGCAATGCTAATTCTTTGACCAAAGAACGACCCAGCCCTCTGGTCATAAATAATCTCAATCTCAAACAGTTAATGAGAAAGCTAATTATATTATTACTGACTGACCCGGCTAACTTTGTACCGCTTTAGAATCAGTAAGCCGTTCCATACAAAATGTATCGGAAAATGAATTATCTTCATTATTTTTTAAATCGTAAATTTTTCCAAGGTTTTAATAGCTATTCTGCTATTCGGGACGGAGACAAATCCAACAGATCAAAGATCATAAAAATCGGTCCAGCTGTTCTTGACTTATAAATGTTGTAACTAACCCGGCTTCGTTTTATTTATATAGATTTAGCAATTTTCAGTAGTAAGGCGATGCTGAAAGATGCCAAATATTTAAAGAATTTCATTATGTGAAGGAACTATTTAAAAAACTCATTAATAATCTTATATTATGCGGATATTTCAAAGTGATTAATTACGGTTTTCCTGGCATTGTTTGCAGTGTGCATGTATGCAGCACCTGCATCTAGTCGCCGCCGGCCTTGTGGACCCACACGGCGCTCCTATTCAGATGCCGGAACACATCAGCGCTGGGAAATGTATTGTTAAGCGGTCTTCTTCAAGGGCATGGAAACTTTTACAACTATCTGGCAGGCCATTTGATACTGTCAACAGACGACAGCTGCATCCAGTTCACAAATAATGCTCAAAACAGTTATTTCCAAGTTTCACAAAAAGGTTAGCTGTCAGTGTATGAATCGAATATGTCTGCAGGCGAAGTTTGCCCCTTTATTCATAAACGTTGCTTAAAGTTAAGTAGTGATTAGCAACTGTTTAATCACACATTTTTGACGTTTGAACGTCACTTAATTTTAATAATCGTTTATAAGTAAAAGCCATGTATCACTGGAAGTTACAACTCCTCCTACACCAAACATTTCGTTTGAATATAAATGTCTATTGTATATTTTCGGTACCAATTTTATGGATTTTAAAACAAAGTAGGTACATACGCAAATACAGAACAATGCGGAACAGCGCATTATTTATTTGCAGAAATTCATGGCTTCAAAGTTCGATTCTCGAATATCAGCTGTTCTGTATAAACAAGATATTCTTATAAATAATTTACAATTAAGAGAAATTGCTCTTACCATCATACTTCGGCAATAAACTTCAATAACGTCAACATTTACAATGAATTAAAAAAACCGGCCAAGTACGTGTCGGACCACGCACAATGAAGGGTTCCGTAGTTGGAATGAATTTATCCCAAGAACAAACTTAACATTGTAGTTGAAAAACATGTTCTCCCATACATTCCAACTGAAAATGTAAGTTTGTACGCACAATATTGAGAGATTTACCATGTTGTTTCAAGATCATGGACTTCTTATTAATTTTCCTGTAATCTATAGGTATAGAACTATTTTCTGTATTTTTTTCAAAATTTTAGACTCAGTGGTTTCGGAGATAAGGGGGGGGGAATGGTAAATTTCCGTTTATTGTCTTATATAACTTTAATACAATTTACTTTAAAATTATGAAAAAAATATATTTGAGATCCTCACGGTAAGCCCTTTCATTTGATATGTCACATGGTACAGACAGCGAAACTTTTTTTTTTTAAATTGTCTATTTACCCCTCAAAAATGACTCCCATTTTCAAAACTCATTTATTTACGTTACACGTCTGTGTTTGGGTCACAAAGATTCATATGTGTACCAAATTTCAACTTAATTGGTCCATAAGATTCGAAGCAAATTGGCTGTGACAGACGGACAGACAGACAGACAGACAGACACACGAGTGATCCTATAAGGGTTCCGTTTTTTCCTTTTGAGGTACGGAACCCTAAAAAATGAGAATAGCAGGTCTATTCTGTGAACTTGAAGTGAGCTGTCATTCCACCTGATGACTTATAGGGATTGACACTATTGACAGATCTCTTCACCTTAGTTGTCACGGTGAGAGTTTAAAAGAATATACCTAACAGATATTAGTTATTGCAGTTCGTAAGCGGCTTTACTGAGGCGGATTTTCCGTCTGCCGCCACAATGTCGACACGTTACGACCGTCTGGCATCCCTTTCAGTTCGTTTGCAGGGGTTTATTCGAAAAACCTTAAAGGCAGCTTTCACGTGACTGACAATTTGAACGATTGTTTACCTTGCAATTACTTTAACGTGGTCGTCGTTGGCTTATTACGTAATGATCCTTTTGAATGAATTCGCTCGTGTAAGATACTTATCTGCTCTATCAGTAATAAAAATGTTTTATTTGTTTTCATTTATTGGAGTGTTATTTGTACGAAGTGTTTTCATCAACAAGTCGTTCAGGGATTTTTATAACCTTTTTATAAATCGATAAGCATTTTGAGTTTGTTATTGTTTTGTTGTTGAGTGCATCATATTGCAGATAGTCGTTTGCGTAGTATATTTATTACGTATGTTGAAAACAATGATGGATGAGTGTCGTGGCTAAATCCTGGTTTACACTGGAGTACTATCAATGTTATCCTCTGTCAGAGTGTCTCACCCTTATCTGAAGCCCCCTGGACTAAGTTTTACAGCAAGCATTATCAGCTGATAAAATGGTAACACTGAAGCAGTTGAGCTTGCCGCGTCTGTCTGTCAGTCTGAACGCTATAAACTCAAAAACTACCGAACGGACAAAATATTTTGAATTCAATAAAACTAAAAAATGATAACGTCATCGGCACCTAAAGACAAACAAACAAAATGATTTTGCCAGGTGAAACCACAAAGCTGGGGACAGTTATATCTTTATTCAATTGATCTATGTAGGTTCAATTACCACATCTATCCGCCGGATGACGTCATTAATACATCCATAGTAGGTATATTTATGAGCTTCCGTGAAGATACTGCTACTGAGGAAGCTCAACTGATCAAGGACATGAAACAATGTTACCTGCTGAAGCACGTAATTGTATTGTATCCAGCCGTTGTACTTAGTTTATATAATATGTCGCAGCCTACTGGTTTAATTAGCCGTTTCGTTAACCTCCTAGCCTTGCGGCCATTCAACTAACGGCCTGAATTATATTCAATTACAGTTTAGGTTGGAACTGTAACCATTTAACCAATCACGCGCGAGTAACTAAGCCAGGGCGCCCCAACCAAATGGGTTAGGTTAGGTTAGAACTGTTATCAACATCAACCGCGTGCGAACAAAGAGAGCGAAGCGAGGCGGGCACTACTTCCAAAGGCCGCTAACCAGTTGGCTGCGACATGGTACAGACGCCAGCACATCAACCTAACCGAAATTGTAAAATTTTCCCAATTAACATTGAACCTTACCTTGTAGTAGTGTTAAGGTTGAAAATCTATTGAAGAAATTTTACAGATTGATGTGCTGGTACATATATGTGCATTCTCCATTCTTTATTTCCGCTCTGTTTAACTTTTGGGTTCTCTTAATCTGGAAGGTTTCTCTTACAAACTTTTGTATCTCGTGATTTGATTACATTCCCATATGGCAATGGAAAATATAATTGTGTCATACATGACCCTGTATACAGGGTCTAATTAAATAGTTTGTGAAACTCCGCAGACTTGACGGAGAAACATGATAAAAAAAAAAAAACGAGGCCAGCCTTCGCTGGTAAGTACGAGTGGAGAAAATCCGTTTGTTTCAGTTTTATCGTGTTAAGATATCGACAATTCAGTAACTTTAGGTCTGTGAAGTAAGTAACTGACCTAAATAAAGCAGTTTCCCCAAAAAAAATATCAGCATTCAAGATATCTATACCTGATACCTATATACAGGTATGTTTAGAAGTCGATACCCAGAGAGGAGTTTCGCGAACTAGTTTAATTTGACTCTTTACTTATACCTAATCTGAAAATTTCCAGTGATTGTTTGGTACTCGATATGACTTCAAAAGCATTTAATTTTGTTAAAAGTACATATTTGGTTTAAAAACATGTTTTGTTTACCGTCTCGATGTTAATGACTTCTATTGAAGGGGAATTACAAAGCAGACAGAGACGATCACAATATGCTTTCAAACATTTTGAAATTTCACACAAGTTCCACCACAACTTTCTTCCGGCAAGCGGAAGAATCGTAGAATAAACAAAATCGCTCGTGTAACTGTAAAATTGATTATGTTACGCGAAAATCGACCTCGGCTCGAGTATTTAGCGATGTTAGAATGTCGCCATTAAAACTGACGGAAAGCAGGTTTGAAGTAGTGATCACCTTCGCTATGAAAATAGCGAAGACGTAGCATTGACAACACCTAGATTTATGTTCGAAAAGTCTCAAATACAGACGTCTGGGAGAGTACGTGTACATACTTACATAAACTGGGATACATTAGGTAAATAATCTAGAGGATGTGCGAATTTAAATGTGTTTTATATTAGCAACAAATTACTACGGAGTGAAATGAGAATATATTTTTCTGCGTCACTACGTCTGTAATCGTACATTAATCTGTTGCAAATGAATGTGCGTATGACGTAAATAGATACTCAATAACATTTAATGTTACTGATTTTCGTGTGAACCGATAGGCATACAAATAAGAGCTAGGAAGAAACACATTTATAATATCTACACGAGTTTCATAACAATCTGAATAAATGTTTTCTCAAAAATGTAATGATCTGATAACTAGGTAATTTTCTCCATAACCTCAATCCCACGTTGCCCTAATTTCCCTTTCATGAAAGGTAAATAAAATAACTGTAATGGCTCCACGTGTTTGTGTTATTGTTAATTTATGGTGTTAGTATATCAATATGGTACACTAATGTTACACGCGCTACGACTATTTATTTGGTACAAATTCATGTAAACAATAATAAAATGTCATAACGAATCAGGTTAATGACTATTAAATAGTATTTTAACATTTATGGTTTGTATTTTAACGTTAAGAATATGTGATAACTCTGAACTATAGGTTGAACTATGTTAAGTTCAAATACCTACCTAGTATTGTGAATATTAATTGCAATTTGACGCATTTGATTTGACCATGTTATGATAAACCTGTTCCGTTACGACTGTTAATTTTGATATTTTTGGCCATTGTATACCTTTGCGAACTAAGACAGTGTGAATAGTTTTGACGTCGATATTAAAGTAAGTTAAAGACCTTCAATAAAAAAAAAAAACGGGCCCTAACTAGGTTATTGTATTTTAAAATTAATGACAAGAGTTTGTTACTGGCTTAATTTTCTTTAAGCACCACTTAAGATCTAAGTCCTCATTCATTTTAATTAAGTACATATAACTGAACTCTAAAATTGTCGACATTGTTTCTTAGAACCTCTGTTACTAATAGTTTCAGATGTTCCCATAGATCATGCCAACGGATCACCCTGTATTTGAACACAAGTGAAAAGTAAAGCCTAAAATAAAAACCTGTAAAAGTAAAGCCCATTAGTCAATGAAAAACAATTTCGCAATTTCAAGTAACCGAAATGATTGCAAAAAACAAATTTAATTGAAAACTTGTTGATTCTTTCATCAACTTGTTTGGCTTCTTTTATAGTACTAAAAGTTACATGGCTCAAGATGGTAGGTACCTAAATATCGAGAAGTTTGCTCTGCAATAGAGAGGAGTCTATTACTAGGGGTTATCGGTTATCGAAGCCTTAAGACTGCGCAGTCAATTACTTCGAAGAACTAAGGAAACTACTAAACTGAAATAGCTTGTATTACGCTCGTGTATTACGAGCTATTTCAGTTTACAGTGCAGTTCAAGTAGTTGGGTAATAGTCGGTCGTGGGATCGGCCGCACTTGGTGATGGGGCCCGCTAGGCATGGCGGGCTCGCAGCTCGTGTAAAATAAAATTCCAAGAGATGTGTTTTCCAACTGGATTATTATTTCTTAATGGAACTTCTTACAAACTCTGATAAAAAGCAGGGAACCACAACAATTGTAGCTTGGAGTCATGAATTATCGCAATCATACTTATGTAACGTATTAAAAAGAAAAAAATCCTTGTTTGTTAAATAATAAATAAAATACCTAAGTACCTTTTATTCTACTCATTTCACTTCACATATAGTTACATATTACACATTTAATGAATATTATCGTTTAATATTTGGGCTAAATTAATACTTTATAATTTTATTCTTAATGTTTACAAGCAAAATATACATTGAAATATATGCCTAAGGATTAAAATATAATTACTATGTTGGCATGCACGTGAAATTAATTTATGAAGTCAGCTCTGCCGCGTGGGCCTCCCCTAACTTTCTAAATTTTTCCTTACCTCTGGCTTGTCTCCTCCAATCTGGTCCACCATCTTTCCTTAAATGTATCGTCCCAGCGCCTTCGCGGCCTTGCTCATTTTCTTTTTCTATATCTAGTTCCACTCTATGGTTTGCTTTGACCATCTTTAGTTTTCCTTTCTACAGTTAAACAATACCACAGTTCAATTATTTATCGAGACTTTTTCCATGCTCTGACATTGTTTTCATATTTCCTTGATAGTCAGGGCCGGCCTTAACGACGTGTTTACCGAGGCACGGAGGAAAAGCGATGTCAACAATAAACATTTGCAATCTTCAAGATCGCAATGTTTATTGTTCTGCTCTAACCTTTCACCACGAGTTTGTTCACGTTACATTGATAGCGTGAACCCTACTGTAAAGGTTTTCTTCGATTGACTGTGACAACCAACCTTAACGAATACTTTCTAAGTTGGATGGTGTATTATGAGATAAAGATAGTGCCATCCACGAAGACGCGCCCCACTCTTCTTCCTAATCGCTTATAGACAAAACAAGTGTGCAAAATTCCTATAGTGTTATAGTTTTTTTGATCCACACTAATTACTTATTATTGGATAATTAGTATGTATCGAAAAAACTAAAACACTATCGGAATTAACTAACGATCACCAATATTTAGGAAGAAGAGTGGGGCGCGTCTTCGTGGATGGCATTATCTGTAAACACTATTTCATGTTTGGAAGATTAGAAACTAATAGACACTTATTTTACCTCTGACAGCAGCGACCTTATTGTAACGACAATAAAGATCACAGTGATATTAACAGATCTGTGAGTGGCAGCAACCCAACTGTTATTTTTTTTATTTTGGAATGAAAATGTAGAAAAATACGTTAATATTATTACAAACGGTAGTTTTACATTGTTTAGTTTTAATAGTCTTTAAAACAGAAAAAAGTGGCCAATAATATCCGTTTCTAATAATATTAAAATATAATTTTGTGGAGCACAACTTAACGTGCTTATTTTCTGCATTTTCATTGTAAAATAAAATAAATAACCAAACAAACGATGAGAGCACCACTGCGCGGTCGGCGTCGTCTTAAAATGAGAATATAGATTACTGTGACGTTGACAGTGATACAAAATCAGAGGTAAAAGATCTGACAGAGCGCGTCATCGTCATCATCAAAAATGTGGATCCAAATATAGGAATACTTATGAGATAACTACAAATATAATAAAATAGTAACAAAGTCAAACTGCACAATGAATATTTTTGAAAAAAAGTAATTGCTACGAGGTGTGGTAACGAGTCTGAGAACGAAATTATTATTTTTTGAATTTTTGTCCGTTTGTCTGCATACTCTAGATGTATGTTCTGGATTGGCGCAAAAACGGCTGAACGGATTTGGACACATAGGGTAGGTACATTTAATCCCGGTAGTACGGTCCTGTGAGATATTTTCCGTCATCCTCGAGAAGCCAGTATAATAATAATAATTAATAGCCAAGAGCCTCGACCAACACCTAAGGAGGCTCTCGTTAGGCAGCTGGATCAAGGGCTTGATTCAGAGAGCGGTACTTCTGGACACGGCTCGCATTGTTAGGAGGTTCCTCTCTCTGGAGCCCTGACCGCCGGTAGCTTGGACCTTGTTCCCGATACCGGTGGGCTACTATTTTTTATATTTTTAAATGTTTTTATATCTTTATATCATAATATTTAAAAATATAATTTATATGTGTATACAGTGAAATAAAGAGATAATAATTATATTTTATTTCAGATTTCTCCATATAAATTGTTAGTAACACGAAAATACTTAAGAGCTAATGTTAGTAAACAAAACAAATAATAATAAAATATAGATTTTAGGACAATCCGACACCAGAACGCATGTATGCTACTTCACTGCGTGCAGCCGCATCCAGCGCTCAAGCATCGGAGAATCCCACCGGTCCGTCAATACGCTCAAGATGCTGTTGGTACTAACTCGCATGCGAGTTAGAGTCGAGGTGCAACGTTTGCGCATGATTGTCGCAAAACTGTCGACGTTGGCCTCGGCAAACATGCCGGAGGCACTGCAATACCGCGGCAGCCCCATCAGCATCCTGAACGCATTGTTATACTGCACTCGCAGGTCACTGTATGTCCTCTGCAAATAGCCAACCCACAGGCTGCACGTGTAAAAGGATTGACAGTATGCCTTAAAAAGCGTTACCTTTACTTGTGTTGTACAGCGTGCAAACCTGCGAGCAAGCATATTACATCGAACAGACAACGACCTGCGCTCTCTCTCAATGTCAGTACTGTCCTTTAAATCCTCGGTAACCCAATGACCTAAATACTTAAATTTAGTAACCCTTTTTAAAGAGGTACCAATTCAAGACTATATCAGGTACATTTTCATAGTGTTTAGTACCTGATTTAAATATCATAAGCTCAGATTTAGTTGAGTTGTATTTTAGGCCATGGGTGTTCGCATAGGTCTCACAAATCTTTATGAGTTCCCTCAACGCACAGGCAACGTATAAAATACGTCTTTCATTTCATTGATAATCCTTTTAGGTCATATAAGCGCGCGGAACCCTTACAGTACCTACTTCTTAAGTAAGCGTATATGGTGCGCGTGAGTCCCTTGATCTACGTTATTTTCAGTCATGAATGGCCGTAGTACTTACCGAATGAATGCTTTGTCAGAATGATGAATGCTGACTTAAATGTGCACTTCGAGGAAAATCGGTCAACATTCTGTATTGTTTACTTATGTCTACTAACATCCGGCCGTTCATTTATTTTCAAAATATTTGGCAGCTAGGCATGTAGTGTTTGGGTTTGAATTTGGAATCCTTGTTTATTTAAACTCTGAGAAATAAATTTAGGATTGATATGCATAGTTTGCATATTGCTCTGATGGGCAATTCTCGTAATTTTAAGAACGGTCACAGTCTGATCTTAGGCTCAATTTGTCAAAAATACCTCTGATTCCCCTACATTTTTGACAAGTTTTATACATTGATTGTCGCTGAGATGAGATTGCGACTAGATTTTGAACGTTTTTAATTGCGAGAATTGGCCTTCAGGGCCTTCGGTGCATTCTGAAAATAAGTCAAATACATTATATATAGTTTAGTCAAAATCATATGGTTTTCTATTTTTCACATTTAAATTATATAATTAATGTAGGTATACAAAATATTGTAAGACATTTTTAAAGTAAAAGTGGAGTTTCTTGCCCATTCTTCTCTCCATACGATATAATTATTACCTTTTGGAAGTGGCGACTAGAATCAATTCAATTTTTTTTGTAAATTTTGACGTTCAAATAAGTGCCTTATAAGTGCCTATTTAAAGTAAATGATCTAAGAAAGAAAGACAGAATAATGTTTATTTGGACACAGTTCGTGAAACACAAAATACAAAATTACAAAATAAAAAAAAGGTTTCAAACAACAACAGTGTGTGCCTCACGGCTGCGCCAAAAAGGTTCATTTCAGCATGAATGCCAGACAGATGCTGTCTGACGCTGGTTTGACTTTGACTTCAGAATAGTAGATAGGTTTTAGGTAGGAACCTACCTAAAAAATGGTATACTTTTAGCAAGTCTCCTTCATACTTGGGATTATCTAAGTCATTATCATCACCTAATAACCTAACTTAGTGAACCTAGTGTTTGTTTTGATATAAACATTTTTAATATTTTATTTATTTAACTATAGGCTAATATTACTTGGACGATCAGTGGGTAGATAGGTTACTTTTGTGAAAATTTCAATTAGAACAATCATTATAATAAAACGTTACTGTTGCTCGCTTCCATTATTACATGAATATGAAATGATGTGACTTCGCCGGGATTTCATTAGAAAAGCGACAGGCTACCGAGAAGGCTCCGTTTCGTTGGGTAACAGGGCAATAACAAATGATTACATAACTTGTTGCCGACGAGAATTCTGCTAACGCCGAGCAATTTTGTGCAGAGCAATGAAGTTGAAGATGAAGTTGTTTATAATAATAACTTTTAGTCTATTACCTAGATGCAACATAGCAATTTAGGAACAATTTTTTGCCTTGAGCAGACTAAGCATTTGTTTTATGCTGAAACCAAATAAATATAGATTGTTGTAATTGTACAATAGCAATTTATTGCAATAAAGTAAAGTAGTGTAATAAATCTTTACCATTTGACCTACACTGCAAACGAATGCATTGCGTGGGTGGCAAGCGTTTTATTACACTAATGAAATGAAACAGGAGATAGCTTCTTATTAAAATAGTATAATGTAACAATCAATTTAGTGACGTCCACAGAGTAAAAGACAATCTACAAAAAGGCACGAAGTTTACCATAAACCTGAGCCATAGGCTATCAATATTTTAACACATTCATTATGCTTTCTCTGTTTATTACTTTTACGTAAACAACAGAATTTTAAATTCGATAAAAAACCTACTTTTTATAAAAAAATTAAATACTTGAGAGAAAATTTGCAATTTTCCAGACAGGCTCAATGTCAGATGCAGACACCATTTGCGAAGCACTTCAGCAAGCTTATGAACGTGCCCTTTGTGTAGCAGGAATATTTTACTTGTTTTTATTATGATTGCAATGGAGCCGGGCAGTTAAAGTTAAAAAGAAAATCATGCAAAAGAAGTGTTTTTAAGCACCCTTTTTCGCCATCAGCACGTATCGCATCACGAGGCTTCGGCTTGTTGTTGTTACCTACATTTCCATGTTTCTGTCAGGTTCGTGATTACCTTGATATGAGGGTGTGTAGGGGTGTGGGTGTGTTTGACTGCCCCGTTGGTCTCGTGGTCGCAAGCGCGACTACTGAGCGTGTGGTGTCCTGGGTTCGATTGCCGGGTAGGGCAAAGTGTTATTGAGTTTTTCCATTGGGAATTTCTTAGTAACAGCCCGGTATTTGGAAGTTGGCGATGTGATACCCCCGTGCCTCAGAAAGCACGTTAAGCTGTAGTTCCCGCGCCTGATCTCTCTCCAGTCGTGTAGATTGCCGTCCCATGGCACAATGAGAGTGAGAGAAGAGAGATTGCATCTGTTTCTGCACACACGTTTGTGCACAAAAATATCCCGTGCCGAAGGCTGGTCTCCGCTGAGGTTAGTCGCCATGGACGAAATTCGGCTGGCTGACTTTATTTATTTACTGCCAGGTTCGTAATTGTCTTGATATAAGGGTGTCCACCGCTGGGAAAACGTGTTCCAGTTATGTCTTCTGGGGGATTACTGACTCATCCAATACCTAGTGCAAGTGCGTACCTCTAATCAGACTATGCCCCATTTGCTGGAGTGCCCTAAGTGCCCGTACATCTGCACCTTGGATGACCCAAAGAATGCCACTGATGCCGCAATCAATGTGGCCACTTACTGGGCTTAAACAATATTATAAACCATCGAAAAAACTTAGAGTACCATCGACACGAAGACAAGAAGAAGATAATAAATAAATAAATAATAAAAAAATAAAAAAATAACCTGTACCCGTATTTGCCTGGAAGATTCAGCAATGAATTTGTTAAAGCGATTATTATCCTCCCCCTATCCATCCTTATATGCATAGGTCAGACTAAAATAACCATTTTAACTTCACCTCTCAACTATTTATCGTATCTAAACCGAGTAATGTATCATTGACCTCATCATTAGAACTACTCGAGTCATCCCGATCATGATCCATGGCTGGCGCCAGGAAGTGTTTATGATTTCCATTTTAAGGTCGTGCGATCTGGTTACCTCTTTAGATAATCTCTGCCATGATGCGTATAATATCTGTTTTAAACTAATCATAAAATTTGACATCTCTAGGTCAGAATAGAAGGCTGAAAGCAAACACTTACCTTGATTATTTTAAACTTTTATTTCAGTCTAGCAGATGATAAAAGTGCATTTATTTGTTAAGTAAACACAATAAATTTTATATTGCCTTTGAAATCATGAGACGCAACTCGCTTCGTAAACACACAAGGCAAGGAAAAATATTTGATGGCAATTTTTTTAGAGATTAGCGGCTCCTTTCGGTTTCACCCGCATAAGTCTTGATCCCGTTGTAATATCGGAATAAAAAGTATCCTATGTCCTAATTCAGGTTATGTGCGAAAATTCATCCAAATGTGTTTGTCTGTTTTAGCGCGAAAGCATATCTAACATCAAAAAATCAAACCTTTTCTCTTTATAATTTAGATGACAAATCATTTCTTTAGAGATAAAAAATCAAAGGTGAAGACAATCTGTATTAATTACTATTCTATTCACGTTTTGCTGTAGGTACTTAAATATTTCTGTAGGCAGATGTCCTGATGAAATCGATTGATGTCTAATCCGTGAATTGTTCTCGGGTTTTCCGCAAAAGCCCCTTGACCGACCACAGACTTGACAGTCTTTACACAGTGGAAAGTGCTGGCACGTTCCACTTCAGTGCAAGATTTACAGACGGAAATTTCGTAGGGTCAACGTTCTCGGGTTATCTCGCTGACGCAGATCGAATTTTAATTACTACCGTTAGTTACTCGCGCTTTAGGTCGAATTTGATAGGCGCCTCAGAAACGTGTAATGGTATAGCGACGAGGGAATGGAATAACAATGAGTTAGATTCATGGAAATTGACATCTCCCTGAAATGTATTTTCATAACTATCGAAATATTTTTTGGGAGATGAGAGCCCATTTCACAGGCTCAGGTTGTTTAAAGTCTATCTCAATATTAATTTAAGTACAGGGTCAAATTTAATTAGCTAGCGAAACTCCGCAGACGTAAGGGGTTTCGATATCGAAACATATTTTCTAAACTCAAACTTCAAGTAACAACATTACCACCGGTCGTCGACCCTTAAATGATAAATTTAAATAGTATTCAATTAAATTTTATCGTTTTTAAATATGGATACCTACAGTGGATATTCATCACGTCGGCAGAGTTTCGCTAACTAATTTAATTTGACTCTGTAAAATTGAAATGCTTTTCAGGTGACTTATGCGATAATAGGTCAAGTTTAACTTAATTTAAGAGTTTCCTTTCTGATTAGGTAGCACTTACATTCCAAAAGGTTATTTTTCCCAAAACTTTTCTTTCGTACTTTAAAACCATTGAAAGTTAAAACTTCGGTTTTAAAGGTTTTATTGTATTACTAAATACAATAAAACCTTTTATGTATGTAATAATGCCTTTTATGACGATATTATGTACCTTTATTATTGAATAATTGTTTGTGGTGGTTATACAATTCGACAGGTCTCTTTAAACTACGATAAGGTTCAAGCTAAAGGTTAAAGCATTAAAATAGGTAAGTTTGGCAACCGTATTTGTGTTAAATAAAAAAAAAACGGTTTTACATTTTTTACCGGACAAAAACAAATTACAAAAGATGAACGGAGTAAAAGCATGGCACAGAAATTTCTTTATTTTCACAAAAAATAAAATAAAAAACCTCATTTTTATATTCAACTTATTTTTCATAAATTTGTTTGCCAGAATTTGAAATATAAGAATGAGAAATGCAAATCTTTCACATTTTAAGTAGTTACCGTTTTAAAAGTGTAAACTATAACATTGTCTTGTTATTATCATCGATGATTTTGTTGGTAAACTTCCTGATCGATTGCTGAAAACTTGTTTTGGCTTCAGCTTTCAAATACTTTTTTAATTCTGTGTCTGTTTCATATGATCTTAAGTATCGATTGAGGAGCAATCATAACACATACCCTGGTTTATAATAAAAACAAATACAATTACGAAGAAGTTGCGTTTTATTTGGATTTTCATACGAAGTCTGCTAACGTTTTAAATGTAGTTGAAAGCCGAGGTGTTGAAGTACCTAGTCGTACCACCGGACGTGGAGTGTCTGAGGAACCACAGACAGTCACTTGATAATCATGAACACGTCAAATGATATATCTGACGCTCTCAGTTTACGATGTCTTAAAACACCGAGCTAATAATATTTCCTGCAATTACTCCCGCAAAGTTCATTTTTATTTTTCGACATCAATGTGACAAGTATAGTTTATTGGCAGAATTAATTACCTAAGGTAAGCACAAATAAATAATCAAAGTAATATCAAATGCATAAAACAAATAATAGTTGGTTGTGGAAATATTATTTCGCGGCAGTTTCCGAAGATCAATGCCAATATTTTTGACGCAATTTAGCTATTTTAGGGTTTCGTCTGAATTCTGATATGAAGCTGCAACGACTGCCAGCCAGAAGCGACCATGCAGCACTTGAGTGCTTGAGCGTGATCGATTTTAGACCTTGGACATGAAACGGACGGTCATAATGAATTAAATAAGCGGGTCAAAACTTTTGCTGAATAATACGAGTCAACTGTCAATATACCATTAAAAACAATAAACAATGAGGCGTAAATACAAAACAAAACACTCAAATAATACAACGGTTAAACAAGCGTATTCGCTAGAATAGCGCTTTGTACCTATTCATCTTTTCAAAGGTTTATAATACACGTTATTGCTGATGCCGGTCAAGAGCCCAGCGTTTATTGTTTATTGCCTGTTTATTACATTGCAAAACTATTAAATTTCAAGGAACTGATAATATTTCCACGAGACGATGACGGTGACAGGGACGCAGTCGTTGGAAAATTTATAATACAAACAAACAGCCGTTTGGAAAAGTTTTGGTTCAGTTATTATTAGCTTGATACGAAGATAATTAAAGCTTTCTAATTATATCATTGCTTATTAGTTTATGACGGCACATCTGCCGCAAACTACACGCTGATGTCATCCGAGTTTGCTCGCGAATCTGTTTATTATTACCTGTTTACTAACAGTTTGGAGTTTCACATGTGATAATTTTGGGCAGCAGCTGATTCATTCTATGTCATCCTGTTTTTGTTTTCATTTTTTTAAGCTAAATTCTAAATAAAATAGCATGGAATCATCTAAGATTTCATAAAAATATAGTACAAGAGTAATAAAAAGATAGAACTTTCATCAGAAGGAGTGAAATAACCTGATGACCTGTACCCTAAGTAATGCAATGAACGTGACTGATCTGTCAAAATGAAAGACATTAGGATCAATTCAATAATATAAGCATTTCAGTACCTAATTGTATTAACGATTGCATGCAAATAAAATTTTATTACAGCCAAAAATCTTTTGTCAAATGAAATAGCAGCTATTTCTTAAATAATTATTTTGAGTCACATTGGAAATCAAAGAGATGTCTTGCAAATGTAGGTAATAAAAACCTACAATGTTCATTAAAATAAAATACGGTGGTATGTTACAAAAGTCTATTCATTTTCTTATAAAGTAAGTATTTAGGCGTAATACGAGTACTCCGCATATTTCTATGTCAATACTTCATTCATTTTCGTATCTTTGAATGCTGTCATTCACAATAAGGTCAACGACTTCCTTCGCGGACCGTTTCATTACGTACCGATACAAGTAATGATAAAACTTGGTGTTTGCTCATTTTTCTTCTATAACTGTTGATTGGCTCCCTCGTGAGGGACCTCCACGCGTGACTGAGTACGTACTTATGTTATTATTATGGATGGACCTGTCAAAGGTGTTTCCTCGGTGGAGGAAGCGCGGTTGTTCACCTTACGATATAAATATGATAAATTATTTGGATTTTTTTTCTCTTAGGTACACATCATAACATAACGCCTGTTTTCCCGAGAGGTTTAACAGAGGTGTACCTATAGTAGGTATATCCACATTTCACCAGTTATAATTAAGTTCCATGTAATAGGGCGAGCCTATAGTTATCAACCGGGCACAAAATAAATTAATACACACATGAAAATAAATTAATCAAGGTGATAAGATACTGAAATTATTTTAAAATCCATTGACCTACACGTAAGGTAAAGTCTATGTATGGGTAAGGTAGCGGTACTTACCGAAAATAAGTTCAACCTTAGAAAGTACTACCTATGCCTTTCAATGTCACTTGAACCATTAAAGGCTACGAGTGCTACGCGCTAGGGCGTAGCGGGCAGCCTTTCTTAGAAAAATGTCGTCGTAGCGCGCGTAGGAGTATTATTGTAGTATTCACGTAGCAAATAAATATTAGTTGCGTAAACAACCCTGTAGGTACAGTAAACAAGTATGTAAGAGATGAAAAGGAGAATGCTCAAAAAAAAAACAAAGAGCGAACAGACAGGATGTAGCTCAGAATTTTAGTGATATCATTCTGTAAATGTGCCTCGGAACGTTGGTCCCAGCTGTCATTCGTGGATCTTTGACAGTCGTTACGAGTAGTCCGAAGCCCGAAAGTCTGACAACCGGTCTTACCAAGGAGTATCGTATTACCCAGTAACTGGGTTTTGGAGGTCAGATAGGCAGTAGCTCCATGTAAAATACTGGTATTCAGCTGCATCCTTTAGACTGGAAGCCGACCCCAAAATAGTTGGAAAAAGGCTAGGCAGATGACTTAGATGAGACTTAACATTCCAACGGCCGATAGTTGCGCCCCTTCGTAAATTATCACACTAATATTATAAAGGCGAAACTTTGTGAGTGTGTGTGTTTTTATATGTTTGTTACTTCATCACGCTCAAACGGCTGAACCAATTTTGATAAAATTTTATATCGAGGTAGCTGACCCGATATTCCCACGGGATCGACGTGTACGCTGTGAAACCGCGGGGCGCAGCTATTATTAATATAAAAAACAGATACACTAAATAAAACAGTCATAATCCTACTTACAAAACATAAAATATTTGCTGCACTGCACTGCAAAGCTAGGTTGCATAACCTTTCTTGACTTATTGTAGCCCTCAAATAAGAAAGAATTAATTTCAACTTACTAAAACATATCTCACAATTTGCGATGGATACTGCAATTGTAAACATAATTTGAATAGAAATGCGCAGATTTTTAAATACCATATATTATATCGTCCCTCGCATGACTAACAGTTCTATCTCATTTTTCTAATTTTTTAGCTGATTTGAGTTAGTTAGTACAACTACATTTTTCTATTCGTGATTCTTTACATTTTTCAGTAACAGTCGTATCTCTATGTTATTTGGATCTCAAAATATAACCATTTTGAAAGGCAACAAAATGTAAAGAATCACGAATAGAAAAATGTAGCCGTCCCAACTCAATTCAGCTAAAAAATGAGATAGGACTGTTAGTCATTCGAGCGACGATATATGGAAATACGCTTTCATCCCCGTACTGCCACGATTATGAGCGCCCCCCTTCAATAGGCGCCCGGGGCTCATGCCCTACTTGCCCCACCCAAGTTACGCCTCTGGTCTCATCTATGTCATAGAGTTCGCCACTCATCACGCTGGGTCTCGCAGAAAAGCAGCGAAAAGTGGGCTGTCGATGTGGATAGTTGATATTGACAGTCTGCAGTCTCTGCCTACTCCTCTGGGAGTATGAGCGTGAGTTTATGTAAATACGTGCAGAATGATATCACTAAAACATAACACTATCTTTCCACTTTATCATAGTTGTGTGTGTATTTATTATCTTGATTACGTTATAAAACGAACATTATAGTGACATTTATTTTAGAAGTATGTATGTTTATTTGTATGTATGTAAGTATATTCTCATAATATTTGTCTAGTTTATTAAGTGTATTGTTTTTAATTTTATGTGTTATTTTTTTTTGTCTCCTATACTCTATCACACGCTGTCTACATCTCTCTATTTATTATCCTATCGCAGGTATGCTGGAAGAGATTTATGAAATAAGCATCACCTTTGTACCTATTTTTCTGTTCTGTTTTTTCTTGTCTGTTTTATATGTGTGTACATAAATGGTAAATAAATAAAATTCTGAGCTACATGCTATATCTGTTTGCTCTGGTTTTTTTTTTCATACTTGATGAGCATTTTCCATTATCAGGTCATTTTCCCCTTCTAATGTGTATGTACTTATTTACTCAGAGTGCCTTCCCCTGTCTCGCGCACCAACCAAAACACCTCGTTACAAATTGTTTTTTTAGGTATTACTGGAGCCAATAAGATTTTATGGATGAAATTATAACAATGTACTTACGTGCTTATTTTGACTCAACAATATTATTCAGGATGGAGGGTTTAACAAGTGAAGATCGTAAATTTTAATAGGTGGGCGTACTCTAATCCTTTATTGAGTTGTGAGTTTATTGACTTATTGCTACTTGTTCAGCTAAAGAGCTCACTAAGCACCATAGCAACGCATCTTGAAATCGTGTAATATTAAATATCACTGAACCAAGTCCAAATTCGGTGACAGCATTTAATAATATTGATACTGGCTCGCCCAATAACTTTGACTTCAAAAGTTCTACGATTTGATTCATATTCAAATATGAATCAAATTGTACACACATATTTCTCAAAGAAAAACTTGATTACATTGATATGTGCCTTTTTTTCTGTGAAATATATGGAATCTCAATGAAAAAGGCTTACTCTTTGAAATACGTGGCTGTTAAATTTATTCATAAATAACCTTTTCTCTGGAAGAAGTACATCGTACCCGGAAAGATGAAAAAAATCTCATTTGCAAATACCTTAGGTAGTATTAAAAGTAAATAATTGTCAAGGGTGCGATGAAAAGCGATGCCTTTGTCCTGAAAATTATTTACTTTGAGGATGATATTATTCTCATATTTCAATCACAACAATAAAATATAAGTGTTATCATTATCACGCTCATAATATGTTTCAAATAACGTTACGCATGCTGCTTATCTTTGGTTTGAACTGTGCACGTATTGAATTCATTACTTTCACACATTTGTAACGGTTCATAACTCAAGGGGGCCTATGAACCGGGAAATATTAACCTTTTAACCGCTTACGCCGGATTAATCCGACAAATATTTTCGTGTCCATTTCGCCATGGTCGTATATTTACGACCAAATACCACAGCTCGTTTAATCTGCTTTGTTATTTAGGTAATTACGCTGTATTCTATCAGGTTTTTTCTCGTTTTTTATTTTTTGGGCGCTACCGGCACAACTGATATGAAGTCGGACGGTTAAAAGGTTAAAAGGAAACAAAACTGTCGAACCGCAAAGAAATGTTTAATAAATACAAAACATGGGTTTGACATTTCCAAAATTGGTTTATTTTCTAAGGCCGAACCTCATTTACCTCGAAGAAAATTCCACGTCTTCTATATATATAAAATGGTAAACTGACTGACTCACTGACTGAATGGCTGGGTGATATATCAACACACAGCCCAAACCGCTAGAGATATGAAACTTGAAGGGTGTGTTCTTTGTGAAGAGAAAGTATCCACTAAGAAAGGATTTTTGGGAATTCAACCTTTAAGGGGGTGAAAAGCGGGGATACGGTTTATTTAAAAAATCGATCCCTTTGATCTATAAACTTGAAAATGGCCCGAATAATTATTTATCTTAATAAATCATAAAGATCATAAACATACATTTTTGAAATTTTTAGAGGAAAGTACGAATTTAACGCGGACGAAGTCGCGGGTAGAAGCTAGTATTATTATAAGAGGCTGAAAATCTCGAGAAGCAAAAGTTAATTTTCCACAAGAGAGCGTCAGTACCCGTTCAACAACGGGATGCAGGTTCGCAAGGGTCAAAGGCCGTGGGGCAACGAACTCATCGCTCACGTAAGAGGCTGTTCTTTCTCATTACTCTGACACCTCTATATACTTTACCCGTAACTTTTCGAACATTATCATATCAAGAAATAGCCTCATTTATTTATTATTTATTAATACTTTATCGTACATCGCAAAGTTACTTAACAAAAAATAAATCAAACTCTACAAAATATACAATGGGCGGCCTTATCGCTTTCTGCGAACTTTTCCAGGGAACCTTGGAATGGACAGTAATTTGCCTGGACATAAAATAATTTTTGTTTGGTCGCACTTCAATCACGCGGATGGCGAAGTTTCTATACCTACAACAAAGCATATATTACCCACTGTCATAACACAAAGAGTATGGTAAGTTGAACATTATGAGGAATCGATGATGTTTTTTAATGCGATCCTGTACTGACAGCCATTGTCGGGCGTTTCGGTTCGCATTGTCAGACTTAGTTAGCGCCACCGTGCACCGTGCCGCCCGGAGCGGCTGGAGCGGCTGGAGCTCGTACAGTACATAAATAAACAGGCATTGAATGCCTAAGAGCGTTTACGACGTACGGCATTTCATACAAACTTTCAAGCCCTTGTTTTTCGAAATGAATGAACAGATTTTAATGAAACTTCGTACGTATAAGCAGGATACAAAGGTCTAAAAAATTAGTTAAGAACATTTTCGAAAAATAGTGTTACAGCCAAATTAGAAAGATTTTAAATTTTCCATAGAAAAAGAGATTTCCAGTTATCTTTTTTTTTAATAAGACATTTCAAAAATGTTCTTTACTAACTTTTTAGACCTTTGTAATGTGCATATGCGTATGAAGTTTCATTAAAATCAATTCATTCATTTCGAAAAACAAGAGCTTGAAAGTTTCTATGAAATGCCATACGTCGTAAACCCTCTTAATTAAATTATGAGAGTAAAAATATTATAAAACCGAGCATTAAACCTGTAGTAATTAATGAAAAAGTCCTGATAAAGTCAATGATACGTTGTTAATTAAAAAGTTTCGGTTCAAAGAACTGAAGTGTGATAATTTTGTATCGGAATTTGGATATTTTGCAGAAATCTTCAAAAAAGTAAAAGACGTAACATACGAGTATATACCTACTCGCTTGTCCTGGATTTTATTGGGGCCAAGCTCTAGACTAGACTCTTCGGATAGCTTGAAAAAATGTTAGCCAAAAAGGGTGATGACTGAAAAGTATGTCAGGACCTTCAGTAGGTGCACAAGACTTAAGCTTTAAAATATAAATCATCTTCATACCTAATATGGCTATATGGCCTCAATCCGTCACTTCGAGGAATTCATAATTTATCTTCGAAGAGTTCTCTACCTCCAGAACCTTTTAGGTCATTAACACAGTTTAGAGCGCTTTAATTACAACGAATTTGGCGCTTAAACAAATTCTTGGTTCAACTGCTACGTTTGAAACTCTGTAATGATCACCTCGCTTTAGGAGTCAACGTTCTTGACTCGTTCCTGCAGAACCGTGGGGCTTTGTATCTCCTAATACAACTTAACACAGAATTACTGGCTTCATGTGTGGAATTCAAGATGTTCGTGAATTATTATTTTATTCACTAATTCTTTATTTACGTTTCCTTTAGTAAAATTGGGTTGTATCAAGAGAAAATAAGGTTAAACAAACAATTTATATGACCATGTGTAAAACTAATTTCTTTTTCTTAACATTGACGAATCTAATGACATATAATTTCAATAAAATCACGCCACAGATTGGAGCCAAACATATTTATGTATAAGTTTGGTATATTACCTAGGTACAGGTAAAACAAAAAAATAAATAAAGCGGCTCTGCAAATATTTTATAACGAAATTATAACCCCAAAATAATTTAAATAAAAAATAAGTTCAAAAACTAAAAATCCGACTACTGAATGATGAAATAAAATTATAAAAAAAAAAAAAATTGGTTTTCTAAACTAAAACCCGATTACTGAAAAGAATGAAACAAGAAAGTACCTTCCCGTGGTCGCATGCCGTTGTACTAACATACTTATAAGCTATGGTAGCATGCGACCACTTTTAAACTAATTTTTTTCCAGAAACCAACTAATACTTCTTGTTTTTTTTACCAACTAATCATACCTACAATGCCTAAAATATAAAATACTATTACGGGACACAATCAGACGACTCTTCAATAAATTACATGCAAACGGATCACTTGCGTAACATGAAAAGGCCACGGGTCGACATAAATTTGATCTTACAATTGTGGTGAAATCGTCATAGTTCAAATTACCGATGTTCTAAAAAAGGATCGACTGGAAGTATCTGTATATATTATCTTCGCGTGACGTAGTTTGAACACCCCCCCTCCCGCGCCCGATCTCTATGTATGGCAAGCCGATCCCCTGGGGAAAGCGAGCCAAATACTTAGGTGTCATCCTAGACCACAACCTCACCTTCAACGAGCACATAAAGACGGCGCGTTCGCGCGCCTCTTTCGCTCTCGGTAGGCTCCACTCTATGATAACTGCCCGCAGCAAATTGTCACTCAAGTGCAAATTGCGCCTCTACACCGCGGTCATCCGTCCCATCATGACCTATGCTTGCGTAGTCTTCGCACACGCCAAGCCGCGATTTCTGCATAAAATGCAAACCCTCCAGAACCGTTTCCTCCGAAAGGTCACGGGAGCCCCCTTCTATGTCCGAAATGTGAATCTGCATCTAGATCTCAGAATCCCCACCATCCAGCAGTTCATGAAACGCCTCTCCAAGCGCTTCTTTGACTCTGCCATAAAGCACCCCAATCCCCTGATTGCGGCGGCCTCCCGATACACTCCCTCCCGCATAAGTAGGATTCGCCGACCAAGGCATACCCTCACTATCCCCGACGACGCCACTACCCTCCTCCAGGAGAGCAGTAAGGCCACTAGTACTCTCAGACGACATCACAAACACAAGCTCAGACATCCGTCCTTCCGTCCTCGCCGCCGAGGCCCGTCGCGACGTCCCGCACCATCACCGTGCCCGCCCCGACCCTTGCTCGAGCCAGCCCGCGCAGCTGAGCATGTAGTTTTAAATTCGCCCCTAAACACCAATAATAATACCGATCCAGCCTGTCCCTTGCTGTCCTCTTCCAGCGACGCCCTGAGCCGAGGTCCGAACCCCGCAGGGGGTTACCCTTAGCGCTGTCGCTTAGTTTTTAAGTTATTGTTTGCCCTGGCTCGAGGCCTTAATTCGAGGCATCCACAGGAAAGTCCGGTTAAGCAGTAGCCATCCTCATAAAGGATGAACTGCGAGATGCCATTAAAAAAAAAAAAAAAAAGTAGTTTGAACATTCTATGAACGATTCTGTGGTCATCAATCAGTACTCAGTTTCAGATCCCAAATATACAGGGTGTAAAAAGACCCATCACATACCCATCAATTGCTGTTTGCGGTAGTGCGCAATGTAACGTGCTTATGTGTGCATACATGTAAAGGGTTCGATTCCTAGTAGGTCGGGCGGTAGTAGTGTGGAAGTGCTCAGGTGTCGTTCGTCCAAGTGCTGTTGAAATCAGTGCTCTAAGTGGAATACCTCGTTTTTTTCATCAGGAATTTCTTAGTAACAGCTCGGAGTTTGGAAGCTGACCGTGTGATACCCCCGTGTCTCGGAAAGCAAGTCAAGCCATTTGTGCTGCCGGGGTAGCGGGATTGTGCCGGGGCAGCGGGATTGTCCGAAAGGGTTACCGCTACCCCGGAACATAAAGGGCTAAGGAAGGAACACGGATGGGTTTTAGTCAGTAAGAGTCTGACACTCCCTTCCACTCCACCCAGAGCGGGAGGGGTCATTTGATGATTACCCATCCTTAAAAAAAAAAAGCCCTGATCTCTCTCCGGTCGTGTCAGGTTGGCGTCCCATCGGACTATGAGAGTAAGGGAAAAGAGAGTGCTCCTGTGTCTGCGCACACACTAGTGCACTATAATATCTCCCGCGCCAAAGGTTAGTCTCCGTTGAGATTGACCGCCAAGGCTGAAATACGGTCTGGTGGACTATTATTATATCGTACATAATACAGACTGCAACTGCAAATTGGAAATGTCTGAAAATCTGTTTCCGATCTGCTTAAACTAACAAGGAAAACATTAAAATACGAGTGTAATGACCCTTTGTAATACATTTAGATGGGCCTGTAATACCAGCAATCTTACAATCACTGGTACTAAAGCATTGTAATTGTGCGTTCGTGTTTTTCAATCATTCAAGCAGATTTGATTCGAATAATAAACTTCGTGAATCGTTTGACTAATACATTTTGTAAATCTTGACTCGAAGCGTTTGTTCGACGTGAATTTTCATTTGAAATCAAAAGGTCAACGGCCGCTCTTAAAGTTCAAACACGCAAGAAATTATTATAAGGCTTGATTTTTTCTTTGAGGTATTAATGATTGAATAAAAGTCTCGAAAATTCGCTAATTTATAATATAACTTCAAATAAAGGATTTCAAGTATTTAAAAATAGTAAATAAGTTAATTGAGATACGAGGGTTCACTTATCTCCTGCAGAGATTTAGTGGAATAAAGTGTCAATGGAAGCGTTTATTTAAATCTCGGAAAGTTCCGAGTTCATTATTGTACTTTCGCAACTAAGTAAATTTATTGTCACAATTACCGCGCTTCGGGGCATTTCCCTTGTGTAGAGATAGCCAGTTATTTTGAAAAGCTAGGGTCACCGTACTGAAAGCGCTGAAAGTAAATGAACACAACACTAAATAACTCGTCTGATGTTTGTCTCTAAACGGTCGTTTATCATTTCTTTTGAAAGTTTATTTAAAGCGTTTTTGAGATGACAGAATTATTAAATTTACTATAAAGTATAGTGATATTTTGATTGATTAACAAATATTTTTTAAATTGTGAGAGTTCACTATAAGGTTGTTCAACTGTTTTGGTACAATCAGCTGCAGTCAAGTGGTGCCCTGTTAACCCCAAAACAAGTAAAGCTGTAAAGTCAGTTGATATTTGAGAGGACATTGTACTACCATTCTTCTTCTTCGTGTCGCTGGGATGACTTTTCTCAGAGCTTGTTGGCCCACAACTTCGCCACTTCCACGGCGTCTTCAGACAACCATTGATATATGTATTTCTACAAATTTGTGTAGGTACATGAATTGCTTGAGAATGAGTATGGGAGCTCTCACATTTCCTTTTCTTTTCTATTTACATAGGTGTAAATAGAACACAGGTAAGTACATAAAGCTTCCCTTACGTGGACTAGTTTTGAACTCCAAAGAGGCATGAGCTGGTGACGCATCTAAATTGCGTTAATATTCACAAAATATTCATATTATAATTATTTATTATATCATTCCATATTCATGTTATATGTACGTTGTAACATTTCTTTTAATTAGTGAGACTGGCATTTTAATGACAATATACCCGCCCATTACCTAGAACTTAAAGCATTCATGACAAAATGTGGGTGTACCTAGAATACACATCCTTGCTTACCTTCGAGAAATACAGGCGTGTATGTTGGAATATGAGGCTGACCTTTCATTTAGTCTAGACTAAAACAGAAATGTGTTTACGATAATGTTCATTTTGTATACAGTCGTAATAATGTCGTAATCGCATGTCCGTCTGGCGATGTATTAATACTAAGTTTATTTTACGCTTAGTTAAATAAGGCTGAATGAGAAACTGAATTACCAAGGTTAAGGTTATTATGGCCATCAATGCTCTAACATCAAAGAGAGCTGTTTATTTTAAAAATCAGGAAACCGGTAGTGTTGCATTTCGAAACAGGAACTGATTATAATGTAACTTCTTTACTCTTGCAATTTTTTTCCGGTATTTCTAAAAAAGAAACGAAAATTAGAGCTTAATATAGTTTTACCCTATTTATATCTATATGTTTTACCCTACACCTAACCTTGAAAACAAACCTCCTTGAGAACTTAAATTTTATTTTAAAAACATTTTTAGGTAATTTTTTGATGACAGTGACAGTCCGTCAGTTCAATACACAAATTAGGGAAATTAATATTGTTTTGTATTTTTAAACATAATAAGCTATAAATATCGTTGTAGCATTCACCGATGAATCGATAAAAATGTATCCAACCATAAGACTGATTACTTATACTGATAAGGGATGCAACGGCGAAACTCTTTAACATCTTTAACATCCAGGCCTCCTGACAGTGCGGCCTCGGATCCTTTCGATGAGGCACTCTCCAAACCCGACGACGAACAACTGTTCTACACGGCGAGCGTACACTTCCTGCGAAAACGTCTGGAGGAGAAGAGCAACCGACTTCCGAAGCCGCAAGACGCCACTCAAAGTTGCTGCAACTTGACTAGACCAGTTGTCACTCATCGTAACACTAATGTGCATAAGATTTTAAAAGTAGATTTAGAAATTCCTCCAAAAGGTGCAATGCCCTCACTATCAATGAATCAAGTACTACCGTTCCCGAAATCCAATAAAGATGGTTTCTTTGCACGACTAAGGAATACTTTCAGGAAAACCAGACGCCCTGCCGACGTAACTGTGCAGAATCCGGAGGAGTCTGAAACTAAAAGCATATCAAACTTTAAATTTCCCAGATGTTCACGACTACGGCACCCTCACTCTTCATGTCTACTACAGATATCGGAGGAGACATCTAAGGAAAATATAAGATCTCCTAATGTAAGACATTCCAGAACTAGTAAAGGTGATATTTTAGATGAAAAGAAATCTGAGACTCTCTTTAGAAGGTAGTTTTGTTTATATTGTATTGTATATTATTATAAACCGTATTTTATTTGGATTCAGATTGACCTTTTACTTCATTTATTATTTACTATTCATATTAAAGGCAATAGACAAATAATATAAATACTATCAAGTGATAATAATAAATGCAAATAATAAGCTAACTGTACCCATAGTGGTTATCAGACGCGTACCTAGCATAGAGATATACACTGACTAGGCAATTGTTATACTGTTTCGCCGGCGAAGTTGCGTTCATCAGTTCTTTAGTTTATTAAGCTAATGTTTATTTAAGGCACGGTAAGAAACACATTTTTAGTCACGGCAACAAATAAGGATCAAAACAGCGATGAGTTTGATGCTAACTGAATTTAATGACCACCAAAATGAAAAAAAAATTTGCAGTTTTAATTAAATTATAAAATAAATGCAAGGCTTAGTGGATTTTCAATGCTTATGCGAATCCCGCACTCCCGGCCATAGGTAGAAGTGGAACACCGCGGTGGTTTTAGCCGGTAACAGCTTAGTCCGGCATGCCTCTCTGTCAACCCCGCGATGGAGGAAGTCCATGAGGATATCAACCGCACACCAATAAAAAGGAAAAACATAATTGAATTCCCTTATTATTATTACATAAAGCATAAGCATAACGGTATTTTTTGAGCTCTGGTTTACGATTGTTTTATCATGATACTATTTTATTTTTATGAAATATTTTTGAATAACTCTTCCCTTTCAACATTTGACAATACACAAAAATTTTATCTAGCTTGTAATATGTACCAATACGCCTAACAGTTCGACAAAAAACAAAGAGACGTTCACAGTCTGATCTCAGTCTCAATCTGTCAAAAATACCTCAAATTTCCCAAAATGTTGAATTAAGAGAATTGGCCTTCAGAGCGTTTTACGGTGTCCTACGTTTAGGAAGCGCCTTAACATCTACACCTAGGTACAGGTACAGCCTTAAACAGGCCGAAAATATGAGACATCAGTACCTACATGTAATTCTTAGAAATAATTGACCAGTTGTTCAAAATAGATCTATGTATGAATTCAAAGGAATCAAAGGCTTATCCCACATACCTACACACGAACTAAGTTCAACATGACATACTTTAATTAGTTCGAAACCTCTAAGTTTTCCTGAACAATGATGCTGGAGTTATCATGCGATGTCAGCTACAGACCTGGGCAGCTTCTCGAATGTTCTCTGTGGCCGACATTTTAGTACAAACTCTCGGAAGCCATACAGTGCGCCCTTCATTAGTTATCATACGATCACACTTATCGCCTGGGGGCGCGTCTTGTGACATCACAGAGCTCGCGGTCAATGCCCTGATGGGGATCATTCAGACAGTGAAAATGATTGATGGTGCTACATTCATAAAAATTGTCCCAATTTAAGTAATTTGGTATATAATCACATTCGTACGTCATGTCCAAATACACAAATAACAGGGAAGGAGAATGTCTATTTAAAATTGTTAGCCCAGGTACGCACGAGTGCGTTTTTTCCGCGGCGATTTTTTTCGCGCACTTGGTTTGCAACGCACTTCTTAGCGCCGAGAGTTGTAAATTAACGGTATGTTTTTTAGACGCGCTGGATGCGCTCTGTTGAATTCGCAATGCTCGGCTCAACACCGACGAGACCGGGAGTTGAAAATCCACTGCACGATAAAATCCCGTCGCGACATTTTTACGTTCGTGCGTAAGTAGGCTCTAGTATTTATGTATTTTACCACGTAATATCTGCTTTGTTGTTTTGCTAAGTTAAAACAATGTGAAATGCCGACCCTTCCTTAATTTATTGAACAACAAGACTTGCCCATGTTTTAAGTACACCGTTAAGGCTCGGTTTAATACCTCCTCAGTAATGTTTTTGTTCATAAATCTTACTTTTATACTACACAACTTTTAGTTGTAGGTAGCTGAGATCTTCTTTCTCGTAGCGTGACGAAAGAAAATTTAGTTAAAATGGTAAATTACGTAGGTATTGGATTTTTGGGATGCATGAAGAAGCCTCCTCGTGTAGCGCAGTTTGTTCCGCCAGTTACTCAACGGAACCGAGCGCTCGGCGTATCCTCTACAGTCACACCCAACACCTCATTTAACTGGCCAGTTCTTCCCTTGCGGTGGTAGGGCTAATTCAGTGCACCCACCAACGGATTCAACCAAAATAGCAGCGCATATATGTCATATGTCTCACCATGCAACTGCAATTGCCTTGCTATGGTTTCAAACATTAAATATTTAGGTATTTATATCGACGAGAGGCTAGATTGGCGTGTTCATATGGATACTCTATCTTTTTGCTCCCGGCTTCATAAACTTATTTATTTATATAAAGAGCTCAGACATTTGGCCGACATTGCAACAGCTTCAATTGTATATTGCTCCCTGTGTGAGTCGATTAATACGTACTGCATCTCGGTGTGCCCTCAACTACAAGCCATGTCGCTCCTCAATTACGACGAAACAGAGCAAATTATTATAACTCTTAAAACCAATTTGTAGCCTATGCAAGGCACTCAACTTCACTCTGTACTCGTGATCCCTATCAACCTTTCCTGAACATTCAATTCAATTTACACTCGCACACACACTCTCGCACATACTTTCTCACACACGCACTCACACTCCAGGACCATCGACTCGGCTACGGTCGGCAGCGACAGGTCACTGCCTACTTCTGAGATGAGGGCACGGCGCGGCTCCTCCCAAGCGGCACACTTTGCCGAGAGCACCTGCGTCACCCGAAACGACAGGGAGCCG
Source organism: Gortyna flavago (assembly GCA_963669345.1). Classification (NCBI taxonomy): domain Eukaryota; kingdom Metazoa; phylum Arthropoda; class Insecta; order Lepidoptera; family Noctuidae; genus Gortyna; species Gortyna flavago. The sequence goes on along the minus strand of OY770128.1, from coordinate 5,571,502 downwards.
TGCCTCCCGAGCCAGCGCTCGAGCACCGGCCTTACCGCCTCGATAGTGACGAGGCCGGCACAGGTTGACCACCTTTTTTTTATTTTATTTTTATCGTGGAGATGTGTTCATGCATTCTGCACTACCACGGGGAGATACTGCAGTTATGTGGGACTCTAACCCACTAAAACTCCACGGTGTCCTCCTCTGCCGCTTACGGCGGGAACACAGGCACGCGTTAGTACTCATCCGTAAACCCGCCGCGGGTTTCTGTCACCGGACCCTCCTCCGGGGAGTACTCCCCATCACCGGCTCACCAGAACACATAGCACGCCGTAACCACTCCACGGACCAAACCAGTACATGGGCGCCAGACGACCCCATGTCTGGGCACCCTTGATCCCTCTGCTACGGGTCAGGTCATTGGCCCCGCCGCCTGCCAATTTTTGGCCACAGAGGATAGGGAGAGCAGCCAACGTCATACCAAAGTGCACCCAAGGACAACCCTCGGTTGGTGTAGGACTATTGCAGGTTATGGAATCAAAGATATTGAATTATGGGTTTGGGTGGATAAAGTGAACTGGTTATTGAGGACTATGGAAAGTCTATAGCTCCTACCTGACCAATGTTTTATATAAATTACACATAAAATGGCAGGGGGTGACTTGCGCACTCAATAATGGGCCCCCGAAAACGGTCGCTAGCACATAGAGTGTCTTCACACATATCGTATCACATTCATGCATATCGAGTATATTATTATTATTTATATACGCGGGTAGGACTTTACACCTCCGCTACTAAATTAAACAGATTTCCTTTTCATCTTCTAGAAAATTAATTTTAAGGCGTGAAAGCGTAGGTTTCCAAAGGTCTTAAAATTGTCAATGGAAGGAAAAATATTAATGAAGTTCAAATTCTATGCGAGACACGTTTTACCAGAAATATAATTTACTAGCAGCGCCCCGCGGTTTCACCCGCATTAGTTTAGATCCCGGGGGAATATCGGGATAAAAAGTATCCTATTTGTTAATCCTGGTTAAACTAAACTATCTGTGTACAAAACTTCATCCAGATCCGTTGAGTAGTTTTTGCGTGATTGAGTAACAAACATCCAAACATCTTCACAGACTTAGTAGAATTTGAACAGGGTGCTTATTATACATTCTGTGGCAGTAGTTGAGCCTTAATGTGTACCAGGCGAGGACAATGACCTTTCCTTAAATTCCTTGTAATCATATTACAATCTGTATTACACTAGAGAGCAATGAATTAGGGTCACATAGAGATACCTAAACCTAAACTATGAAAGCTAGCTTAATAAAATAAATTGTGTTTAATAGACAATCAAATCCTACTAATATCCTACTTTCTACTATCCTACTTCCTACTATTCTACTATCCTACTAATCCTACTTCCTACTTCCTACTATCCTATCCTATCCTAGTTCCTACTATCCTATCCTATCCTACTATCCTACTAATCCTACTATTCCTATTCCTACTATAATATATAATATAATATTAATATAATTATAATAATATGATAATATTTATAATATTAATATAATATATTAATATCACTATCACTACATAGTAGAGCAAAGTCGCTTCCCGCGTCTGTCTGTCCCTATGTATGCTTAAATCTTTAAAACTACCGAACGGATTTTGATGCGGTTTTTTTTTAATAGATTGAGTGATTCAAGAGGAAGGTTTATATATATAATACATGCATAATATAATAGAGAAACACACACACACAGACACACACACAGTTTTAGAGGTTTTTAATGTAAGGTCGTAAATAAACACATTTTTTTGCGCTTACATTGCAAACGCTGGCTGAACCCTACGAGATAGATCAAAATAATGTACTACAGTATTGTACACCTTAAAAAGGTCTACAAAATAGTCCGCGATGGTATATGTCTATCTCTTATGGATAACCCACAATAACCATTTTTATCCTTTACTTATTTCTTATTTACGAAAAAGCGATTTTAAGCAATACAGCATTAATCCTTATACAATTAAGTACCTTAAATAAATTGTGCATGTAATATAGATTAGTATGGCCCTTTACAGCATGTAATTTAAATGATTATTTTCGAAGATATTTCAGATTTAAAATGCAGGGACATAGCGGTTGCATCGGCGGCGGCGGTACGGCCGGGGGGCCGGGGGCATACAATATAAAACAAACTTTATTTTGCGGTTCGATCCCTAGACCCGATTACTGTACCAACCGCAAATAATAAGTTTGTCGATTTGATAGTGTACGTAATGACCGTAGGTTATTTTATTACCGCGTAAAAAAAATATAACCCATGAATTTCCGACATCCACGCGGGCGAAGCCGCGGGCAGAATCTAGTTAATATTATAAATTCGAAAGTAACTCTGTCTGTCTGTCTGTGTGTTACCTTTTCACGCTTAAACCACTGAACGGATTTCGATAAAATTTTACAGAGAGATAGATTGCATCCCGGGGAAGACTTAGAATAGTTTTTATCGACATACCTCGCGGGCGAAGCCGCGGGCGGAAGCTAGTAATATTTACGCGAAATTTTGTGAGGATGGATGGATGTTTGTTACTCTTTCACGCAAAAACTGTTGAACGGATTTGGATTAAATTTGGCACACAGATAGTTTATAACCAGGACCACCACATAGGATACTTTTTATCCCGATATTCTTACGGGATCGAGACTTATGCGGGTGAAACCGCGGGAGGCAATTAGTTATAAATAAACAAGTGTAAGGACACGGCTGGAAAACATTCTTGTTATAATAAACAACGTACCTACGCCTTTGCTTACATAAGAATTAAATATTTGTTTTGCAGGCGTCATTGAGTTTCTCAACATATAATTTAAACGATCACGTTTATTGAATTAACAGTGTCTATTTAGTTTCCGGGTATCTTATATCTTTTACACATGCTCACTAACACTGAGTCATACACGTAGTGTTTTTAAGAAAAAACGCACTTACATATTAGTTTTTAATTGTTCGTTAAACATACGTTCGGCTACCATAACCAGTGGAACTCAATATTCATCAGATATCTACAGCATTTCTATCTCACGAAGCGACGCGCGCTTTACTTGTGGTTACCAAGTGTAGAAAAATGCTTTGAATAAGTGTGTAAGCGCAAGTGTTTGTATCTGTTTGCGTGTTTGTTATGCACTGAGGCTACTGGTCTACACGCACACATTCACAGCGAGCGCGCGTCACTTCGTGAGATAAAAATACTGTACATATATCTGATGAATGTTGAGTACTTCTGGATGTGGTAGTCGGCGCCTTTCACAAATGAATAAAAACTCCGTAATGCATACTGTATCTATTCTACTTGTTTACAACATTAGAATTGCAGCATCAAAGCACCAACACCTGTCAATAGAGTCCATTTATTTTTAATTGAAGGAGACGTAAATAACAAGTCGAATTGTTTCAAACTTGTATTACTTATTAAACATAGTGATACATAATACTAAACTAGAAGAAAAATAAAGTCTAAACTTATAACTATGGGTGCATTAATATGCATAATTTGTTCTATCACAGTTTTTTTGACGAATTCTGTCGATAAGCCTTATATAATAAATTAACTAGCTTAGTGCTTATATATACGAGCGGCACGTTGCCAATGGCAGAGGTTCCTAACTGCAGCCATCGACTGTCGTCGACGGCAGCCGTAGACGCGTAGGCGTCAGCCGGCGACCGCGACGCGTCGACAGCTGCAGTTACCTCTGCCGTTGGCGCGTGTCGCTCGTTTATGATCACTTAATTAAATCTTAGAAAAACAATTTAAAAAAAAAACGAACCTACTATCTTAGTATACGCAATGTTATGGTAATATTCAATGGATTCATAGTTTTATTAAATTCAATTTAAAAATCCAATTAAAACAAGTGATGTTCTAGTAGCGGCTCTTAAAAGTTGTACGAAATTTTGCATTTATATCATACCTAAGTAATAAGTCTTGCCCCATGAATCAACATTATATCTTAAATTACTAACAAATCTAAGTTGACAATAAGCTACATTATTCTAAAATCTAGACATACATAACAAAACTAGTCTAATTTAGGAATGAAAGAAGAAAAAGCACAATAGCTTAGAAAAGACGTACACACGAACATATTAAGCTATACATTTCCAGTTCTAACTGACCTCGCATTTTACGAAAATCCTATAGCTTTTCATACAATGAGAAGTCAGCTTATTTTGGAAATATATAGCTTGATATGTCGTCATGCGTACTAGTCAAACATGACACAATATCAAGCTTACAACAATCATTTTAAGTATGTATTAGCATGGCAAAAAGAAGTTCCTTTCAAACATACAAATCCGGGTGTAAAAGTTGTATTAATCACAATAATTTATGAAGAAAATCAATAGAAATCTAGAAAACATACCTACATTCTTTTAATTTCAAGCAACTTGCAACGTTCAAATCATTTATTCTACATTTTATCAAACGGAATCGCAATACACACGACGACATATCAAGCTATACATTTCCAGTTTTAGCTGACCTCGCATTGTATAGGGTTTTCGTACAATGAGAAGTCTGCTTATACTGGAAATATAGAGCTTGATATGTCATCGTGCATATCAAAACTTATGCTGTCTAGGTAGGTGAGATGACGTTACTATCATAGTGACCACTGCAAATTATTTATCACTATCTTAAAAGCTCTGCCAAGAAAATGTTCAAGAGGTTCAGTGTTAACGATTTTTCTTGTAAGAAGAAACATGTGTCAATACAACTTTACGCCGTTTTCCTTTAACTGCCTCGCGACTTCTGGGTCCACTTCATCCTCTCGGAAGTTATACCCATAACCGATAACTTCTTTAGCCACTTCATAGTTCTTCTTCAACGAGTTTAACCAGATGGTGTAGGAGTAGTCTGGCCATATTCCCCCGTAGCGCTCTGGCAAGTGGGCGGGTAGTATGTGCTTGTGTAGGGAGGTGTAGTCGTGTCCGTGGAAGTAAATTCTCGACCGCATGTTGGAGTTCAGTAAAGGTTTAAAGATGTTGTAGATCTTGTCGAACAACCACGAATGGTTAATGATGTGGATGGCGTGCGTCGATATCGGGAAACATGACTGGAACATAAATGAACAATGATTTATAAATCTAAATAGATAATTGAAAAAAAAATATATAAAATTATATAAGTAGTTAAGATACTCATGAGAACATGAGACTTTACAAGGGTGCAAATAGCGCAACTACAAGTATTTTGGGTCGAAGCTTGGTGTTATAAGGGTATTATAACTTGGATCTATGCTGCTTACCCGCGGGGTATTTGCGTAACACACTACCAGTAGCAATGACTTTCATTTTGACAGTTCAACAACGTTCATTGCGTTATTTACGTTGTCCAGACAATTTTTTTGAACATAAGAAGCAATGGATTAGCAATATCCTTCAAAATTATTCAAATTGAGATTGATAGTTTGACTTACGCAATGAAGGTGCTGTATTGCTTTTCTACCGGTATTTTCGTTAAGAAGGCAATCTAAGATTACATTAATTTACAGTCTACAAAAAGCGGAACTATGAAAAGCGAAAATAAATAAAAATGAAAAAGTTAACACTTTAAAAGAGCTAAGATAAGTAAACACTTACCACCATTAGTTTAACCATTTTGGACGCGACAGAGGGTGTGATTTGCCACGCATGCTGGGTGCCAATTTTTTCTAGATCGAACACTACTACACCTCCTAATATTTGCGACCTCTGCTCCAGCAGAGCGAGCTCCATGGCCATGATGGTAGCTTTGAATAGGTCTTCCACAGGAACTGCTTTTGGGTTCCAACAACCTGAAAATTACGATCAAATCAATGAGTACAAAATACAAGTCTGAATTATTAAAGAACGAAAATCTCTACCTGTTGGCCGATTTAATTACCTACAACGCAGCCCAAGTAAATTTTGTTCAAGCAAAAACGTGAATCCGTAATTTTAAATACTTGGTAACGTTTTTTTGTAAGTATTGCAAAAATCACGTAACACGTGCTAGCCATGTTTCGCTAAAATAAAATCATTTAGTTAACAAAATACTGGATGATTTTTGTTACCGTCTCGAAATTACAATGATGAATATGAACAACTTTCATTATGGGACCAACAACACGAAAAAAAAGTCAGGTGTTTCATAATTTACATTTTGCTCTAGTAAGTATTGAACTTTTGTATTAAACAGCTGATTCTTTTTTCGTGATTTCAGAGTTGGTCCCATAGTGAAAGTTGTTCATATTCATGGGTAGAACATCCTGTAAAATTTTCGAGACGGTAAAAAAAAAACAACCGCTATAATTATGAAAACAACTCATGATTATCTACAGGATGGATCAGAATGTTGGGCCACACAAGAAATGAATGAAAGCCAATTGCATGCAGCTGAGATGAGAATGCTGAAAGTGGCACCGGTAACTGAAAAGTTATGTGGAAATCGGTTGTCATGGTATGAGCATGTGTTACGGAGAAATGAGGAAAATGTCGTGAGGAGAGTTTTGAGTATGAATGTCGATGGCTATAAGAGTAGGGGAAGACCAAAGAAACGACGGATGGTATGTGTGAATGATGATATGGTTAGAAAGGAGGTGACTACCGAGATGACGACTGACAAATATGAAAGATAAAGACATGTTGCGCCGATCCCAAATTAAATTGGGATAACAGCAGGAAAATGATGAACTCATGGTAATCTACACGCCTAGAATATAATCAATAATTATACAAAAAACAAGTTGCTACGGCCTTCTCTTTGTAAAATGATGTCCGAATTAGACGCCTGTAAAATTTAAGTTAACATAAGCATATCAAACTTTTGATTAGCAACTGATTGCTCAGCAAAAACGCACAAAAAAGAAAACTCGCACGTTTATAATCTGAAATATGGTTTCTCGAGCGTGAGCAGATAATAGTAGGAACTTATGCCCATTAATTACGGCATCCACAATCATTTCTACACCTTTAATGAAAAAGGGAAACCTTTGATGAACACCTATAAGAAGACGTATGTTGTAATGAACAATCTAAAAACGCAGCAAAAGAGCGTTTTAGATTTTGTTCAGTTTCAGGGCCTAAGTACGCACTGCTTTGAAGGTAATCTGATCGCCATTTTGCCTTCACCATCATCATTCACAACTCGCCTGAAATCACTAAGTACCGGGTAACATCATCTGTCTAGCCTTTTTCCAACAATTTTTTTTTCAGACAATAATAAAAGGACAGAAAAATAGATACAAAGATGATGCTTATATCACTTTATTGATTTTTCCTATGTTGGGTTCGGCTTCCAGTTTAACCGAATGCAGCTAAATACCAGTATTTTACATGAAGCGACTGCCTATTTGACCTCTTCAACCCAGTTACTGGGTAACACGATACACCTTGGTAAGACTGGTTGTCAGACTTTCGGGCTTCTGACGACCCGTAACTGTCAAAGATCCACGAATGACATAGGCCTCGATTTGCTTATACCAATGCCCCCTCTTCTGTGCCAGCCTCTTACAGGTTCTACCCGCAATGGTAACATCTTGCCCTAGGTATTGTAATTTAGTACATTTGGTCTCACCTATTCTATAAAACAGTAGTCTGCGGCCATCTTGGTCCCTGTATGGAGGCACAGCAATTACGTTAGCGTCACCTATTGTTCTCAAGTCCAGCGGGAACACATTCTCGAATAATTCCGGATTGTCCTCTTTGAATTGATAGTAGTTTACAATCTGGAAATAAAAACATACTTATAATTTAATAACATTTTCTTTCTCTTTAAATGTCTTTATAATGGTGTCTGTACAGTCCGTTCATAGTTATTTTACCTCTGCTTTTGCATCACTGTCCAAATCACAGTGACCTTAATTCCCATTCAGCCGGTCGATTCTGTTAGAATCTCACCGTGAGAAGTTAGGTGAGGTGAGCTGTCATCCCATCTGATGCTGTAGGGATTGATACTAATGACAGCTCACTTCACCTGAGTTATCACGGTGAGATTTTCACAGAATAGCACTACAGATAAGATGCTGTTTGGTTGCAGCCACTGACAATACTGTCAAAATCACAGTGATCTTTTTGTTGTTGTTATAAGGTTGCTCTTGGGTTGCAGCTGTCAGAGATAAAATATCCGTGAAAGGACTGTAACTAGTTTATTTATTGTATTTTAGAACTTGCACCAAACTTTTTGCAAGCATTTGGAAAAAGGAAAGTTTTGAGATAATACATATACAGCCTATAATGTTCCCACTGCTGGGACAAAGGCGCAGGCCTCCTGTCTTCGAGATGGAGTGGGCTGTAATCTACCACGTGGGCCCAGTGCGGGTTGGTAGATGCCACATGTCTTCGAATTTCTGGTTCTACGTCAAGCCGGTTTCATCATGATGTGGAAAATATAGTTTCCAAGGTTTTGTCAGCAGTGGTGATGAAATTATTGACACAAAGTAAAGCGCCTGCCTGGGTTCGAACCCACGACCTACGACTCGTAAGTTGGGGCTGTTTCCACTGGGCTACAGTCCGCGAGGTCTAACTAAGCTGAGCTTTGCATTTGTGAGAGTGCGCCTCAGGCCGATTGATAAAAAGCAGTATAAACCGGTTTAAACCAAGCGAAGGTCGCGTCGCGCTCTAGGCCACACCTACACTATCTACGAGTATATGCACTCACACAAATGCAAAACTCAGCTTAGGCCTCGCGGAGTCGCGGACTGTACCACTGCAGCACTGCTCTACAATATTGGCAATCTCATAATATTGGCGGGATAATAAGGAAATCTACCCTGTCGTAATTACAGTTTTATGATTATTTCATGTGAATTATTTATTGTTATATTCTAATAATAGCCCTTTTGGCCTTGATAATAATACCTTTAATAGCGACAGTCATTCGCTTCAGTATAATGTTTTCCATCGTCATTATAATTTTATTATAGTATAGGCTGTTCCACTAATCATTTTAAAACAGAGACTAGTTTTATACAGAGTCAAATTAAATTAGCTAGCGAAACTTCAGAGACAGGATAGTTATCAATATCTAAACACGATGTAACAAAAAAAAGGTTACTACCGTACTCGTACAGCTGACTACCGAGTCAACGCCCGTAATGAGTACTTAAGGTTATAGAGTTTAGAAAATCTGTTTTTTTTATCGTGTTTAGATATCGATAACCCTTCTCATCTGTGAAGTTTCGTTAGCTGATTTAATATGTCCGCGTATTTTGGCAACATAGTAAAATGGTCTTAATATTGATATAGTCGTCATTAGTCGTCGTTATTAGCACGACCGTTATGAAAACTTTGCACGTATGTACGTCAAATTACTTTATAACATCAATTTTTATTGCTTCAAAGACAGAACGATTAGTGCGAAACTAAGGATTTTATATACCTAAGTATTTATTATTATTAGTATTTAGTTGTTGTTATTTCCAAATATGTTAGGAACATATTTGGAAATAAATAAAAGCTTAGCATAGATATAATTATTATTCTAGTTTCTCTCCGTTCTCATTTGATTTTATTTCATTATCACCATAAATGGATATTCGAGGTCCTATATTTACCTAAAACACACGTAATAATTATAAGTAGGTACTGATTTCGTAATAATGCATTTCTGTTTCTTTTTTAGATTTGAGTAGGTTGGTTTAAAAAACTCGTCTGGCATTGTAACAAAATATAAATCAATTAATAGGTACCTGTATTATACTTTTGTAATGTCAGTTAATTCATTCAATCAAACAATAATGAATTGATTGCCCGATACTCAGTTTGCTTTCTTACAAAATCAAATCAACAAAACTATTCCAAGGCCTGTGAAATATTGTTACATTATTTCGATCCACAATTTAATTTTTTGGGGAAAAACATTTCATCAGAAGCTGTTTTGTGCTTTTGTCTTTCTCTAGGCAGTTTCACAATTTTTTTCACAAAAGCAAAAATTGTGCTACAGCCAAATTAGACGGATTCTAAATTTTCCATAGAAACAGAGATTTCTAGTTATCTTTTCTTAAATAAGACATTTCGAAAATGTTTTTAGACATGTATCCTGCTTATGCGTATGAAGTTTCATTAAAATCGGTTCATTCATTTCGAAAGACCAGGACTTCTGCCGGGGCAGCGGGATTGTCCGAAAGGGTTACCGCTGCCCCGGAATATAAAGGGCTAAGGAAGGAACACGGATGGGTTTTAGTCAGTAAGAGTCTGACCCTTCCGCTCCACCCAGAGCGGGAGGGGTCATTTGATGATTTCCCATCCTTAATAAAAAAAAAAAAAAAACCAGGACTTGAAAGTTTGTATGAAATGGCGTACGTCGTAAACGCTCTTAAAGTCCCAAGAAAAGGGGGCGAGCTTATTGCCGTCAACCGGGCACAAAACTCGGGGCTGCTACTGAGAAGTTCCATATGGAAAAACCCAGTAACACTTTGCTTTACTCGGGAATCGAACCCAGGACCTCACTCTACCACGCAGGTGCTGGTAAATAATGCGTTTTAATATTAATAACTATTCAAGCTAATTAAAAAACATAATAAAAGAAAGTTGAAATGTTAGATTAAATGCAGGCTTTGTAAAGCTGGCATTTATTGAGATTGACCTCAGAGGACCCTCATAAATCAAATTTATAGTATGGAAAGTGAAAACTTCGGTAAACATCGTAAACTTACTATTACTTTCATATTATGAAAATAATTAGCAATGTTTTTGCATTGCTAATGAGCGGTACTCATGTACCTCAACGAATATTTATTAAAATTCATATCTATGTTAGCTCACCAATCTATGTGCTCGTTTTGGAATAAATTTGCGTGCTCGCAGGAATTTGATCAAGAAGTCGTCATCCATGCGGTGGGGTGTGCATTCACCACGTTCTGAAATATGAACAAAATATATCATTAAAATCAAAAGTAAAATAAATCGGGTAAAAAACTCCTAGGACTCTCTTTCAGATCAAGATATTACAAAATCCTGAATACATTCGTTCAAAATATTTCAGAGTGACTAGCACTATTGAAAAAGTTATTTTGTAGCGTAAACTGAAGTTTATGTTGTAGGATTTAAAGTTATTTTTCCATCCATACTAATATTATAAATTCGAAAGTAACTTTGTCTGTCTGTTTGTATGTTACCTTTTCACGCCTAAACCACTAAACGGATTTCGATAAAATTTGGCAGAGAGATAGATTGCATCCCGGGGAAGGACATAGGATAGTTTTTATTGACATATCTCACGGGCGAAGCCGCGGGTGGAAGCTAGTAAACTCATGTTGTTTACATTTTTGTCAAATAAACCGCGAATGCAGATTACCTGCTACGATCCTTACATTCTCCTTTTTTGTTTTTTTGTTGCGAGTACTACGCACCTGACTTTTCTGAGGAACATCACCAATAAGGTAATTCATTCGGTTATTTTAAATATGAATGTATATTATTTCCATGTTGTGTGTGCCTATTATGTTGGTAACGGAATGAAACTGTTCCAAAAATAAATTACAAATACATACTTCCTGATTTTGCTTGATAAACAAGATTGTAAATTGAATTGGTCCTTGTTTATTTCACTTATTTATTGAGAGTTTTCTATATGGATTCTTTCACGCTTTGTTAAAATGTTAATGTGATATGTTCGTGAATGGAGTATATTCTCAATACACGACAGTATCTTGTCAATACGGCTTGAACAGGCACTAAGCATCGCGAAACCTTATGTAAAATCTTATATATCGTCGTCGTTGCCGGCTGCCATAATACTTATCTTACTTACCCATATATATAGATATATATATATATATAGATAGTCTGTCTCCCTATTGTCTGCTAAATACGTGGGAGTTCAACGACCTGCACGTTGTAACTATGCGCATGTATCTAAATAACTCGCCTTTATCATTTTAATCGCGACCACGGACGAGCCTCGCCTTTTTGTCCACATAGGGCGTTTATCCTTTGAATAATTTAGCGGAAAACCACAACCTAGATGGGGTAGGTTGTTTGGTTAACTGAAATGTTGCCGCATTTTTTGCTATCTACTAACAAATTTTGTAAGACTCATCTGGTATTCTGTAAGGATAAGGGTTTGATGTTATTTATTCTTGACTCCTGTTAAAAAAATATGTAGGTAGAAGTATTAATTTAAATAAACAATCCTGAATTCTAGATTGTTACCCAAGTTTTAATCATTATACTAAGAATGGCAATTTCAAAGTACAGTCACCAAAAGAGATAAGTAACCAGGTTCAGCAGATATAGTTGACATTTAGTAAGAAACCGATGGATTTTCTTTTAATTAAGTACATTAAATTTTATTCGAAAACATTCATCGGTTTCTTACTAAACTTCAACTATATCCGACGACCCTGCCATGGTTACTTATCTCCTTTGGTGACCGTATCTACCTATGTCCAAAAAATCACTAAAGGAGACGAATTAAAATGTATCCAACTCCGGCGCTAATGTTTTGCATTCCAGATTACAGAGTAAGAAGAGTAGTAATATACTCTCTCTATAAGGCATTTTTTCCTGGAGAAGTTTTGTACACGTTCATCACAAAAACAAATCAAAATCTTAGAATCAAAATATTCGTAATTATTTATGTTAACTATACATATATTCAAATTCAGCAATACATATCAGTAAACCTTGAAACGAAACACAAAATTGATTTATCTACACAGAAGTATAATAAAATTAAGAAAAAAAAATCTAAGATGTTCATAATCTAACAACAGTGTCCAAGCAGAATGGTTTGGAGTTGTATTTGGAGAAAACCTGGAATTAAATGTATCAACTTTGAAAACAATCAGACCTACAACTAAAAAGTTCCCACTGGCGAAACTAAGGGCAAATACCTTTAGATTTAGTATCTATGTGTAACTTAACAACTTTTCCAGTAAATAGCGATCACTGAATTGGATAACTTGTCAGTTTCACTAAAAATATGGATTAACGCCTACGAACTTCTTTGGTCAATTAAATGTTAGCAGGTTACCACCAGACCAGGGAGTCTACTCCGAAGTGGCACATACGAATGTTCGGAATGATCCGACACACGACCGAACCGAATATTGTTGTCATACTACGAAAAAGGTTCGGATTGGCTCAGTTTGGTCGAGACCATAGTCAATATTCGAAAAGAGTGTCGGACCGAACGAAATGTAGTGCCAGAGGTGAACGTTTTATCGATATGTTTTTATAAGTCAATGAGACTCATTTCGATTTATTTGAACTGTTGAATTACAGAGTAAAATTATTTTTATAGTAAGAAAATAGAACTTTGCTTTTAATTAAATATTTTTACCTAAGAAAATTGTAATATTTCTCGAAAAAACAATATATTTGTAGCTGGCATAAAGATTACTTTGCCGATTGTCAAAAAAAAAAAAGGATAAAAGTCAAAGGATGACAAGCACAGACTTTGGTAATATTATCTATGGCACAGACTACAAATTTTAAATAATGCAAGTAAACAAACAAGGGGAGAGATTGTGATTTTTAATAATGCGAAATTGAGAAAAAGTACTTTAAACTCAAACCAAATCTCATCTGCCGCTATCGCTATAGAGATACCTAATCGTATTTCGGTCGTTTATCGTCAAGTGCTGACTGAAGTGTAGTGTTAAAGTCAAGTTATGAGATGTACTATATCTACAAAAAACAAGTTTAATAAACTATGTAAATTATTCACTTTATCTACGCTTGATAAAGTGCCCCTTGGGCTTATCGTTTTCTCATGTTCGTGTTTTGGAAATTTGGAAATGAAAATTATGAACAAACATTCTGCAAGAAAAGTCACCATGTCCAGACCAACAGCGGCACAAATTGATGCTCTCCTCATCGAGATTTGGCCCAAGGCAACTTGATCGACAGTCGTACGCTGCATCATCGACTGTGGAAAGAAATGTGCACCACGCTGAATTCTGTATTATTTTTAGTTTTACTTGTAACAAATAGAAGATCAGTTCTAGTTTAGGAGGTACGAATTGTAAAAAATATATTTTATTCATCATTTTCTAAGATTGTATTAATCTCCCTCTCTCTTTGTACCCTCTTCAAAGCATCTGTGGCAAATGTAACAGGTTGCTAAGTCACCTGCCGAGAGTTCTCCGATTCAAAAATCATCTTGGGTTAACTCCGGAGCACTCGCTCCGTCCCTTATACATGTATGTATTTACAAAAAAAAAAAGTATATAAGTAGTTTATCAGCCATCTCGTGACCATAACACAAGCATTAGGTTGCTTAGCTTGGGACTAAATGGCGTTGTGTGAAATGTCCAAGGATATTATTATTTTCTTGTTTATATCTCGGGACCATTGAGTCCCGGTCCTTTGGAAGGCGTACGAGGGGCCGAAGCCAACTCGCAGAGGCCCTTTAGGAAATTTTAATGAAATGTGACACCAACCGACGATTATCCCTGTGTGCACTATGCAAGTGCACCTAAGGACAACCCCCGGTTGGTGTAGGACTATTGCAGCATATGGAAAAATATAAAGTTGGACTATGGGTTTGGGTGGCTAAAGTGGACTGGTTGCCAAGAACTATGGAAGAACTATGACCTCTGCCTGATCAATGTTTAATATATACACGGATAAAATAGCAGGGGGTGACTTGCACACTCAATAATGGGCCCCCGGAAACGGTCGCTAGCACATAGTGACGAAGCGACAAGGGGGCAACATGTCCTGAGGTGCTTATGAGAAGTGGAGAGGCATTCCACGGCTATCAGGACAATCCCGGAAGTACGGTCAAGGTCCCTACCAGCATCTTACTGGAATACTTCCTTCCTCCGAGCACGTTTGCCCTTGCGAATCTCCACTCAAGCCAGCCAATATAGGCAAGAATGAGGTGGGAGCTCTGTTCCTCGTCATTGTTCACTCCAGCCGGCCAATAAAGGCAAGCCAGAGGTGAGGTACAAGACTGTTAAATCATCAGCTAACTTTGCGCAATTTGTAGACAGTAAGACATTAACTATAAGTTTTTTAGCAGGCGTTAATCTTACTGTCCTTGGATTATTTTTTCAATGTCAAACGAGTCAATATAAAAGGTGGATCACTGCGTGCTACATCCTGAGTTTTAATTTACCTAAATTCCTAAGAAGTTTCTCCAATTTTTATACACTCTCACTTTTTCTCCCGGGAGATAGGGTCCGTGGGGTCGCTACTGCCCAACAGCTCGCCACATGCTGCCCTGCGGATTTCTGTATCTCTCTTGGTCTGGCTCCTCACCTTAGACCCGTTCCGGCAAAGTAAACTTTTCCGGCACGGGCCTAGAGTTCGGAGCGCGCAAGCCCCACCACGACGTCAACGTAGAGATACGGCGATGGGGTTATTATTATTATTATTATAGGTATTATGCAAAACACAGCAGGGTAAGATTATTCTGCCTACTTTATCTGCATTCTAGTGCACCTCCCGCGCTGTCAAGACACACCTCCACCCTTGACTATTTCAAATGTGCGTTCATTGGTGAAGAGGGCATGCTGTTTAAAAAAAAAAAACGATCAACCTTAAAAAAATTTGGTTGGTACATTTTCCTTACACAATTTTTTTAATATCTTGGGATTGGGTGATCCGATTTACATAAATCCAATTGGGAAATTAGTTTTATACATAACTCTATCATTTGAGACAAATTTATTTCAATAAACTACATAAACAAAAAATCTCATTTTCAAGTTACGTAATTATCTGACAATCCTTACATATTCCAAAAAATGCCCTACAAACTTACTTTAATCAGTGTTATTGAATTAGAATATGGAAAACAATAATAAAACTAAGCTAGATATACTAATTACAAACAGATAGACATCGAACTAAACAAAATCTCTATATATGTATACCTAGTGAGTGGACTGCTGTGGAAAACTTAGATCTTACATCTACGTTTGTAGCTTTGTAGCAGGCTCAATTGCATGGCTATTACGCTTTCAGGGTGACAGGGGCACTATGTCCTGGCAAAGTGATCAACTGAGTCTGTAACTAGCTACAAACTCAAGGTCGGGCATTAAATTGGTAGTGAAGGAGTCATAAGATCATCTGCAATTCCTTCTACGCTCCAAACGCTCTTCTCTGAGAGCCTCTTCCACCCAAAAGCATACGTACTGTCATTTCGCTACAATTTTAAGTAGTACATTCACTTAAAAAAATGTAAAACTCAATAAAATTGTAATAATTCATGAAATTCGATAAGTTTACGGTACTCAAATCAATCAATCAATCATTTATTCTGTTAACATAGGTATGATTATAGATAGTATTGTTGTTAAAATTATGTGCACTATGCTTTGCCAATACATATGGAGTACAAAATGAAATAAGCATATACAATAAAATTAAAATCAAAAGGTAGCTACTTTGCTGTCGTGTATTTTGACACAAATTTCACGATGTAACTCTTGTCAAACTCAAATTATCGGTCAGTCTTTTCTCGTTCAGAGTAGGGTAACGATACAACAAGTGTCAAAATTAAGTTCAGTCGGATCGGAACCGACCGAACCGAATATAATGAACTTCGTAGTAGGAAATGACCGAACATTCGGCAGATACATGGCCGATACGATACATTTACCACTTCGGAGTAGACCCCCAGGGAGTCTACTCCGAAGTGGCACATACGAATGTTCGGAATGATCCGACACACGACCGAACCGAATATTGTTGTCATACTACGAAAAAGGTTCGGATTGGCTCAGTTTGGTCGAGACCATAGTCAATATTCGAAAAGAGTGTCGGACCGAACGAAATGTAGTGCCAGAGGTGAACGTTTTATCGATATGTTTTTATAAGTCAATGAGACTCATTTCGATTTATTTGAACTGTTGAATTACAGAGTAAAATTATTTTTATAGTAAGAAAATAGAACTTTGCTTTTAATTAAATATTTTTACCTAAGAAAATTGTAATATTTCTCGAAAAAACAATATATTTGTAGCTGGCATAAAGATTACTTTGCCGATTGTCAAAAAAAAAAAAGGATAAAAGTCAAAGGATGACAAGCACAGACTTTGGTAATATTATCTATGGCACAGACTACAAATTTTAAATAATGCAAGTAAACAAACAAGGGGAGAGATTGTGATTTTTAATAATGCGAAATTGAGAAAAAGTACTTTAAACTCAAACCAAATCTCATCTGCCGCTATCGCTATAGAGATACCTAATCGTATTTCGGTCGTTTATCGTCAAGTGCTGACTGAAGTGTAGTGTTAAAGTCAAGTTATGAGATGTACTATATCTACAAAAAACAAGTTTAATAAACTATGTAAATTATTCACTTTATCTACGCTTGATAAAGTGCCCCTTGGGCTTATCGTTTTCTCATGTTCGTGTTTTGGAAATTTGGAAATGAAAATTATGAACAAACATTCTGCAAGAAAAGTCACCATGTCCAGACCAACAGCGGCACAAATTGATGCTCTCCTCATCGAGATTTGGCCCAAGGCAACTTGATCGACAGTCGTACGCTGCATCATCGACTGTGGAAAGAAATGTGCACCACGCTGAATTCTGTATTATTTTTAGTTTTACTTGTAACAAATAGAAGATCAGTTCTAGTTTAGGAGGTACGAATTGTAAAAAATATATTTTATTCATCATTTTCTAAGATTGTATTAATCTCCCTCTCTCTTTGTACCCTCTTCAAAGCATCTGTGGCAAATGTAACAGGTTGCTAAGTCACCTGCCGAGAGTTCTCCGATTCAAAAATCATCTTGGATTAACTCCGGAGCACTCGCTCCGTCCCTTATACATGTATGTATTTACAAAAAAAAAAAGTATATAAGTAGTTTATCAGCCATCTCGTGACCATAACACAAGCATTAGGTTGCTTAGCTTGGGACTAAATGGCGTTGTGTGAAATGTCCAAGGATATTATTATTTTCTTGTTTATATCTCGGGACCATTGAGTCCCGGTCCTTTGGAAGGCGTACGAGGGGCCGAAGCCAACTCGCAGAGGCCCTTTAGGAAATTTTAATGAAATGTGACACCAACCGACGATTATCCCTGTGTGCACTATGCAAGTGCACCTAAGGACAACCCCCGGTTGGTGTAGGACTATTGCAGCATATGGAAAAATATAAAGTTGGACTATGGGTTTGGGTGGCTAAAGTGGACTGGTTGCCAAGAACTATGGAAGAACTATGACCTCTGCCTGATCAATGTTTAATATATACACGGATAAAATAGCAGGGGGTGACTTGCACACTCAATAATGGGCCCCCGGAAACGGTCGCTAGCACATAGTGACGAAGCGACAAGGGGGCAACATGTCCTGAGGTGCTTATGAGAAGTGGAGAGGCATTCCACGGCTATCAGGACAATCCCGGAAGTACGGTCAAGGTCCCTACCAGCATCTTACTGGAATACTTCCTTCCTCCGAGCACGTTTGCCCTTGCGAATCTCCACTCAAGCCAGCCAATATAGGCAAGAATGAGGTGGGAGCTCTGTTCCTCGTCATTGTTCACTCCAGCCGGCCAATAAAGGCAAGCCAGAGGTGAGGTACAAGACTGTTAAATCATCAGCTAACTTTGCGCAATTTGTAGACAGTAAGACATTAACTATAAGTTTTTTAGCAGGCGTTAATCTTACTGTCCTTGGATTATTTTTTCAATGTCAAACGAGTCAATATAAAAGGTGGATCACTGCGTGCTACATCCTGAGTTTTAATTTACCTAAATTCCTAAGAAGTTTCTCCAATTTTTATACACTCTCACTTTTTCTCCCGGGAGATAGGGTCCGTGGGGTCGCTACTGCCCAACAGCTCGCCACATGCTGCCCTGCGGATTTCTGTATCTCTCTTGGTCTGGCTCCTCACCTTAGACCCGTTCCGGCAAAGTAAACTTTTCCGGCACGGGCCTAGAGTTCGGAGCGCGCAAGCCCCACCACGACGTCAACGTAGAGATACGGCGATGGGGTTATTATTATTATTATTATAGGTATTATGCAAAACACAGCAGGGTAAGATTATTCTGCCTACTTTATCTGCATTCTAGTGCACCTCCCGCGCTGTCAAGACACACCTCCACCCTTGACTATTTCAAATGTGCGTTCATTGGTGAAGAGGGCATGCTGTTTAAAAAAAAAAAACGATCAACCTTAAAAAAATTTGGTTGGTACATTTTCCTTACACAATTTTTTTAATATCTTGGGATTGGGTGATCCGATTTACATAAATCCAATTGGGAAATTAGTTTTATACATAACTCTATCATTTGAGACAAATTTATTTCAATAAACTACATAAACAAAAAATCTCATTTTCAAGTTACGTAATTATCTGACAATCCTTACATATTCCAAAAAATGCCCTACAAACTTACTTTAATCAGTGTTATTGAATTAGAATATGGAAAACAATAATAAAACTAAGCTAGATATACTAATTACAAACAGATAGACATCGAACTAAACAAAATCTCTATATATGTATACCTAGTGAGTGGACTGCTGTGGAAAACTTAGATCTTACATCTACGTTTGTAGCTTTGTAGCAGGCTCAATTGCATGGCTATTACGCTTTCAGGGTGACAGGGGCACTATGTCCTGGCAAAGTGATCAACTGAGTCTGTAACTAGCTACAAACTCAAGGTCGGGCATTAAATTGGTAGTGAAGGAGTCATAAGATCATCTGCAATTCCTTCTACGCTCCAAACGCTCTTCTCTGAGAGCCTCTTCCACCCAAAAGCATACGTACTGTCATTTCGCTACAATTTTAAGTAGTACATTCACTTAAAAAAATGTAAAACTCAATAAAATTGTAATAATTCATGAAATTCGATAAGTTTACGGTACTCAAATCAATCAATCAATCATTTATTCTGTTAACATAGGTATGATTATAGATAGTATTGTTGTTAAAATTATGTGCACTATGCTTTGCCAATACATATGGAGTACAAAATGAAATAAGCATATACAATAAAATTAAAATCAAAAGGTAGCTACTTTGCTGTCGTGTATTTTGACACAAATTTCACGATGTAACTCTTGTCAAACTCAAATTATCGGTCAGTCTTTTCTCGTTCAGAGTAGGGTAACGATACAACAAGTGTCAAAATTAAGTTCAGTCGGATCGGAACCGACCGAACCGAATATAATGAACTTCGTAGTAGGAAATGACCGAACATTCGGCAGATACATGGCCGATACGATACATTTACCACTTCGGAGTAGACCCCCAGATAGCGATGGGAATCGTTTAGAAAACAACTATTTTCCTTTTTTTTTTTTTTTGAATTATTTCATTTATTTCTTTGTGTTCGTGAACTTTGCACCAAGTTAGACTGGATTATAAAAGTAGAGCTATTAGGATAGCTCCTTTCCTAGATAATGTCTGCGCGCGATATGCATCTATCAAGATAGGTACTTACACAAAGCTCGTTAGTCCTCTGATTCATGTCAGGGTCTCTAAAATCTTGCTTACGTCCTATTGTTCGACTATCTAAATTGTCAGTTGTGCAATAATAAAACATAATAAATAATTGCCATGTGATCAATAAAATCTGAATAAAGTAAGGTATCTTGATGACTCGTGTGGAATGCAGTTTTGTAGATTATTGGTATTGTATTGGTCTCATGACCTGTTAAATAATATGAATATAGCATATTATTCAGCCTATAATGTTCCCACTGCTGGGACACAGGCCTCCTCTCTGTGAGAGGGAGTGGGCTATATATAATCCACCACAGTGGCCCAGTGCGGGTTGGTAGATGACACATGTCTACGAATTTTTGGTTCAAGGACATGCCGGTTTCCTCATGATGTTTTCCTTTACCGTTTCGTGAAAGCGCCTGCCTGGGTACAAACCCACGAACTACAACCCTTAAATCGAGACCGTTGAATAAAAAAAAACCGGTCAAGTGCGAGTCGGAGTCGCGCACCGAGGGTTCCGTACTTTGTAGGTATGTAAATTGTTTAACACAGAAATCGTGTCTCGAATATTTTTCCCGTGTTTTCGGATTTTTTCCTTTACTTGTGCTACATGAAATTGCTTCTTGTTAAATTTCATGATTCTAGGTCAACGGGAAGTACCCTATAGGTTTTGATTCCCTTGCAAGTGTCAAAATATGTGGTATAAACGGAACATAAATGCCCGTATCTTTTGATTGCGATTACTCAGACGTTTGATTTTTTCACTGCTTCAAGAGATTGCAGCCCTGAGTATTTGATATTAATTTCAACTTTATAACTCTGAGAAAAAGGGTCTTGACAGACGGACAACGAACTGTTCTTATAAGGGTTCCGTTTTTCCTTTTGAAGTACGGAACCCTAAAAAAGAATAAATAGTCTTACGCTATACTCAAACCTCTGATAATTTTAATGTCTGGTGCTGTTATTTTTTTGTGCTTTTAATCATAATCTACGATTCATAGATCTTAATTCATCTTTTCAAATTCAGTCTCTAGTCCTTATCCTAATTTATTTGGGTTCTCCGACTACTTAATATTTATTATAAGTATTACTTTTTTCCTCTCTTAAAGGTAGGTTTCGTGTTAGAATTACAGCTGACTGACTGACTTACGCTTTTTGCCCAGTAGGCATCGATCGTACATTTACGTGTCTCGTGAAGGCTATTTTAACGCACACAAATAATGACATGCAATTCAATAGTATGTAGGTACGTATCACAACATTGCAACAGCCCACCGTCCTTGCACGTGCGTGACGCTGAGTCACCCACAGACCGCAACAAAGGGCTCCGGGATGTGGGCGGTTATATTTGCGTAGATGCTCTATCTATGCTCTGTTAGTACGTAGTTATTCAGGAATTCTACAAATACGAGTAGTCGATATGCTTAATATTGTTTGTTGAGCCGCGTTTTATATAAATGGAAAATAAACCGAAGGACGCGGACGGAAGCCACGTTGCCACGCTCCGCGCTCAGTGAGTGGATTACCGATTCAGTTATTGGTTTTTACTGTTTTGAGAAGGGAAATAACATGTACAGTACCCAATCGTAAAATAATGTGGAACATGGACTTTTAGGAAAAGCACTCAGTCTTTCGTGATTGGTACATATTCTGTGTCACATGGGTATGAGTAGGTACGCTTTAGGTAAAGCTTTAGAAAAAAATGGTAACACAGGCTTTTTGACAGTCTCCTTCCAAAGCCTGCTGTGTCATAATTGCACCCGGGTAAGTACTCTTTACCTACTTTTTTAATAGTTCAAAGCAAAAGTTCCCCAATATGTCATTATGTTTTCAATCACAATAGAAACTCACCATAAATCATTTCCCTGAGCTCGTAGATGGCCTGGAGGCGGGTGTTGGGGTCCTCTCCCAAGTTCTTATGAGCGTACTCTATCAGCTCCGACGGGGGCTCGCCCAGGTCTAGGTCCACGCTGTAGTCTGGAGTCGGCATCTCAGCCTGGAGGAAGAAATACAGTCTACTTAGTTCTGTGTTTGTCCCTATTTTGTAGCAACATTAAATTTGCCTAATTTTCGTCGTATTCTAAATGTTGGCACGAGCGACGTGTAAGAGATCTTGCCGTTAAAAGTGTAGCCAATGTTAGCAAGGATGCTACACATTTGTTCGGGTCGGGCTTCAAATTATACATTCGATTTTGCCTGTCCTGAATGGTGCTACACACATGAATGAATGAACACCCAAACTTATGTGTGGCACACCCAACGTGGCTGACTGTCTTTTTAAATGAATAATCTTAGTCTTTTAGTCCTGCTTTTCGCGAAATATAATAACATAATTAGCCTATAATGTTCCCACTTCTGGGACCCATGCCTCCTTTCTGTGAGAGAGAGTGGGTCGTAATCCACCACGCGGGCCCAGACTAAATTGTAGCTGTCTGTAAATATAAGTAATCTCATCCATTCATGGTTTCGATTACAAAATAAAATTAGCATAGACGTGTTCAGTCATATAACATATTTATACGAGTATATGGTTAGATAAGCTTCTAAGATAGTCAAGACTAACCTTGAGCTCAATTGAGATGATAATATTTTTTTTTTACTATATTAAATCTTATCATGAGATTAATAGCCATTATTAATTTTGTTAAAGTCCAGACTTATCCTTTTCGTGTTATTAAAGATAACATTTGTATGCAAATGCATAATTTAAAAAAAATGCCAATGCGATGATGATGATTTTACTACTGTTAGCCTGGATCATCCCACTGTTGGGCAAAAGCCATGACATCCGGCTCTTTCGATGCAGGGCTAAAGTCGTTTTCGTGTTTTCTCTAGCTCGTCCCGCCATCTTCTACGGGGTCTGCCGTGGCGCCTTCTGGCTGTGTCAGGGCTCCCGGACATAGTGATTACTTTGGCCCACAGCTCATTGGGTATATGGCAGACGTAGCCAGACAAAGGAAGGTGACCTTCCACGCATTTCGGTTCGCCTTATCGCGTTAAAAATATGTAGCAATCAAATTTTCGGCTTATTAGTCGGTTCGCACGAATTTACTCACCCGAAACGGGCGAGTCGTTCTTTTTTAGATGACTCGAACGAATTATCTTGAATTTTGTGCAATGAAGTTAGGACAAAAGTACACGTTTTATAATAATGAACTCTTACCACTTCTGTGCGCTAGTGTCCTTTTTCTTTAACTTTATTGCATGTAATTCAAAATGTACCAATTCGTGCGAGTCGCCCATAGAAAAAATTGTATTATTTAAAAGTGACTAATAAGCCAAATTTTCTAGCAAGTTGGACACAATGAAGGTTTACCAATATTTCAATTTTCACGTAAAATTCGAGATCTAAAGGTCAACTCATAAAGTTGATGTACCTCCGACGATTATAAGATCACCAAACGCACGTATCACATCAAAGAAAATCCGCTAAACGGAAAACTCATTCTTTGACATTGTAATACCTACCTAAAGTAAGCAATATTTTACGAAGTACGTCTTTTCTGTTGGGTTTCTATAGATTTATGACTTATTTACGCCATTAAAATGATTTATTTACTTTAATTTAGCGTAAAAGGTACCTATAAGCTTCCGCGTTTGTCCAAATTTCCATCAAATAAGTAACACAAAAGATTTATATAGACCTAATGTGTAAACATATTATTCTTGTAAATAAACCATATTGACAAGGTGATTTTGTATTAGTTTTCTCTTAGGATCGTCAATTTAAACCAATATTACATATCATCAGCCTATAGCAGTACAATGCTGGACATAAGCCTCTCCTATTGCACGCCATTCAACTCGACGTAACGTAAGATAGTCTGTTCTGTGGGTAGGACGCCCTCAGGCTAGGTGGAGCGACGGTCTTCGCAGGATGGCTGGTAGAAGCTGGATGAGAGTTTCAGAAAATCGAGATGACTAATACATATAAAGAGGATAATAATGTGAGTGAAAAAAAAAGCAAGAAATTGCATTCGAACAAAGTCGTGAGCACTTAGTGACAAAACAACAAACATCAACAATTTCTAGTAAAATATGATGAATTAATTCGCAATAATTCATAAGGAAATTGCTAAGAAAAAGCGGCGACAGTACGTAACAGCAAACTATTGCGAATTATAAAGGAATCACAAAGCTTTACTTAGTGCATTGCGTCAAATAATGCAGACGCCTTCCTATTACCTAAGATGCTGTTTACTTAGCTATGCAGATGCACAGTTATTTGTTCGTCATAATAAATAAAGACGGGAAGAAAATTAAGTGAAAGTAAACTCTACAGACCTAACTTCTAGTACAACTGCTACACCACATATAGGTACACTAAATAAAAAAATTAAAGTCAAAATAATAGTCAAAGTCACCGTAAAACGCTCAGTGTTTTGACGCACAGTTAGGCGTATTGGTACATATTAGGAGCCAGAAACATATTGAGTGTATTGTCAAATGTTCAAAGAATCGATTATTTAAAAATCCATACTTATAAATTCGAAAGTAACTCTGTCTGTCTGTCTGTCTGTATGTTACCTTTTCACGCCTCAACCACTGAACGGATTTCGATAAAATTTGCCAGAGAGATAGATTGCATCCCGGGGAAGGACATAGGCTACTTTTTGTCTCAATAATATCCCTAAAGGGGAGGATATAGGGGATGAAAGTTTGTATGGGAAACATGTTATTTCTTAAGTTAGGGATATGAAAATTCAAATTTATGCTTTTGGTAACAAATAATGAACTAAGTATTTCGTCGTTTTTCTAAAATGATCCCTCAAGAGGGTAAAATAGGGGATGATTTTAGAATTCACATGTAATATTGACATTTTTGTGTAAATATTTAAAGAGATTTTTAAGGGATTGGAAAATAGTCATAGTCTGTATTATCTGGAGGTGACATTTAGTCTTTATTTCATTAAAATCGGTCCACTCGGTCAAAAGTTATGACTACTTGCTTACTTAGGTTTATCAGTGTGCTCGATAGATGGCGTTGTGCAAATGACACGATTTTCTGAATCGCAGTGTTAAGCCTTTCCGCAGGTGAGGATAGTGACCCTTATTCATGCAACATATTGGAGTCGTGATAAATTGGTCGGTCGGAAAAAAAATCTCGATCGGATTTTTGAAGTGGATACTTCTTTAGGCGCGTTGGGCATTTTTTGAGATGGAAAAAAAGCCATTGAACTGTCGACCCTGTTACCGACACCGCGCTACATTCGGATGTGTTCGGCTGTCCTCGGGATGTACTCGGTTTTAATGTATTTTGTGTTTTGTTTTCACTTCTGTCGGCACTCCCGGAGTGCCACTGTTTTTTTTTTTAGTTCGTTGTGGTAAGAGGCACTACGAGGTCGGGAGTAGGAGATCTCGCTTCTCGGTCGAGTGTTTTCTAAATCTCTACTCTATCTAACTTCCGTTCATCGCAGTTGACGAGTGTCAATATTGGATTCACTTTCTCAAAAGTTGTTAGTTGTCTCCTTATTATTTTAGAAGTTAGTAATTTTTATTTATACTCGTATTTCGTTTTATAATTAGTCTATTCAATAAAACGTATTTTTAGTTAGTTCATTAGGTTTCAAAAATATTTTCTTTTGCACTTAGTGTGCTTTGTTGTAGGTAAGGTTGTCTAAATTGTAGTTGTATTGTACCTTTATTGTTAACCATTAATACGAGTAGTGTATAATTTAAGTTCATTAAGTTTGTTTGATATGCCTCGCAATCGTAAATCGGATTTAGCGCGTAGCTCCAGCAGAGCTCGAGCCGTGAAAGTTACTAGAACGCAAGAATCTGAAGAGCAGTCTCAGGCCCGTTTGACTTTAGAGCAGACTCAAGCTCAACATATTTTAGATACTGAGCGCCACGCATCTCTTAGGGATGCCGATACCTTGGAGCAGACTCAAGCTGGGTAGATTTTAGATGCGGAGCGCCACGCATCTCTTAGGGCTGCCGAGAGCTTAGAGAAGACTCAAGGTCGGCAGATTTTAGATGCGGAGCGCCACGCATCTCTTAGGGATGCCGAGACCTTGGAGCAGACTCAAGCTCGGCAGATTTTAGATGCGGAGGATGCCACGCGTCTCTCAGGGCGGCTAAAACCGAAGAGCAGACTCAGATCCGCCGGACTTTAGGATGCAGGGCGTCTGTTTTTCCCATGGGCAATAAATTGTATGTGGCGTGCTCACGAGTATCCAGCCCACAAAATCTTCATGTTCTAGCAAATGGTGGCAATACTTACCAAAAATGTTGTTTACAAAAATGTTTTAACATTTATATTCCAGTTTTATTAAAATTACTTTGCATATTGTTGTAGTACATAGGATAGTTTTTATCCCGATAGTACGTTCCCGTGGGATAATTTCCGACTTCCGCGCGGGCGAAGCCGCGGGCAAAAGCTAGTATTTCATAAATATAAAATAGTATCATGATAAAACAATCGTAAAACAGACCTAAAAAAAATTTTTTTTTGCGTAAACTATCATGTTTTATGTAATGACTAGCTTCCGCCCGCGGCTTCGCCCACGATGTATGTCGATAAAAACTATCCTATATCCTTCCTCAGGATGCAATCTATCTCTCTGCCAAATTTTATCGAAATCCGTTCATTGGTTTAGGAGTGAAAAGGTAACATACAGACAGACACAGTTACTTTCGAATTTATAATATTAGTATGGATAATAAAGGGAATTTAATCAACAAAAGAAATAGTCAAAACTATTTCATATGACCGTGTTTTTTTTTTATTTAATTCAATCTGCAAAGTTTTTTTTATTTTGGTGGTCACTCTATTCAACTAACATCAATCGCATCGCTGCCGCGCTGTTTTGAACCTTATTTGTTGCCACGATGCGCTACTGTAGTTTACCTAAAAATGTCCTTCTTACCGCGCCTTAAACCAAGCAATTAACAAAAGATCACGTGATTAATAAAACGAAATTGCCACTAAGAAGCGCTGTTAGACGCAATTATTATTTTAAGACCGTGCAACAGTACCTATAAATTATATTTAAGTATAAATTTAGCACTTTACATAATATGTTTACCAACAACTTTCTACAGTTGGGTACGTATAATATAAAAAATAAAAATAAATTACACGAATGCAGGTGTCGCAACGATAATGCACTTTTACAAATTTTGCTGAGCAGTAACTGAGCGGTTGTATTTATATAATAACGGATAGACAAGCGAAAGGATTACTCACACTGATTAACTTTAGCTTCTGCCCGCGACTTGGTCCGCGTAAAATTTATTGTTCCCCCATCCCACTACCCCGACCACTAAGTACTTCGTTTTCGCTAAGCGTCGTTTCACAGTTACAGATACCCCTTCTATGTCCGAAATGTGAATCTGCATCTAGATCTCAGACTCCCCACCATCCAGCAGTTCATGAAACGCCTCTCCAAGCGCTTCTTTGACTCTGCCATAAAGCACCCCAATCCCCTGATTGCGGCGGCTTCCCGATACACTCCCTCCCGCATAAGTAGGATTCGCCGACCAAGGCATACCCTCACCATCCCCGACGACGCCACTACCCTCCTCCAGGAGAGCAGTAAGGCCACAAGTACTCTCAGTCGACAACACAATCACAAGCTCAGACATCCGTCCTTCCGTCCTCGCCGCCGAGGCCCGTCGCGACGTCCCGCACCATCACCGTGCCCGCCCCGACCCTTGCTCGAGCCAGCCCGCGCAGCTGAGCCTGTAGTTTTAAATTCGCCCCTAAACACTAATAATAATACCGATCCAGCCTGTCCCTTGCTGTCCTCTTCCAGCGACGCCCTGAGCCGAGGTCCGAACCCCGCAGGGGGTTACCCTTAGCGCTGTCGCTTAGTTTTTAAGTTATTGTTTGCCCTGGCTGGAGGCCTTAATTCGAGGCATCCACAGGAAAGTCCGGTTAAGCAGTAGCCATCCTCATAAAGGATGAACTGCGAGATGCCATTGTTAAAAAAAAAAAAAAAAAAAACAGTTACAGATATAACATTTGTGGACTTTTTTCATTTTGCTTGGCCTCTAAGGGCCGTACCGAAATATTAAATAGTTTTCTTACAACCTTCCTCTTATTAACCTTTCTCAAGAATTGGGCTATCAAATGCAAATATATTTTTTCAAATCTGTTTTGCAGTTTCAGAGATTGGCGCGTTCAAACAAACAAACTCTTCAGCTTTTCTACTTTGTAAAGTATTATTATTATTTGAATTATTGTGAATATTATGACTATGTGGGCTATTGTTTTTTTTTCCAGGTAGTTATCATCATATTCTGGCAGCTTGAATAATTTATACGGCCTACCCAAATATCCTATCTTTGGTACTGTTAGTGGAATCGTTAAGCTCCTTCAGTTTTGAGTAGAGCTGCAAGATTACTGCTAAACAGGTGCACTGACTGGACAGGTTCTTTCAATCCGTGTGGTTCTTTTCTCAAAAGACCATTTCAGACATAAATCTACATGGTCTTCACATTATTATCTGACCAAGATTATGTCTAGACTTTAAAAGAGACTGTGACCGGTAAGTTTGTTTCGGCCTTTTTTCTCAGAGTAGTCAGATAGGAATCGTTGACCTCATCTAGTTTTTAAAATACGATTGACGTGATTGTTTGTACAAACCTACTTACAATAAGCATTGCCACATAACGTGCTTATGTCGCCAGTCTCTTGGGTACATTACCAGTTGACAGCGATGCGGATACATTTTTCGACGCTGTCATGACGCTATATTCAAGTTTGTGAACAGTTTTAGTTAAGTTAGGATATAATTTTGTTATTTTTATTAATGAATTAGGTATTATTTGGTATTTAATAATAAATTAATAACAAAAGAAAGGAAAGTTCTTACAGAAATAAAATCATTTATCGACAGAAACCTTCCAATGATTGAGCAGTAGTTTTGTACGAGAATTATTAATAAGAGAAGTGGTGCCCACGACGACGACGCTATCGATGCATTTAATCGGCTTAGGAAACGCGAGGGTAGCATTTACAGAGAAAGTGCAGAGAAATGTACCTGCAGTGGTCACACTAGTTAGTAGATAGCCAGGAACAAGCTCCAGTAGACAAACTGGTCACGATATGCCTGTTTCTACGTGGGAATTACTTTCATATTATGTCCGATAATAGTACCTACTTACTTGTTTGAAAGAGAAACGAGGAAAATTCTGGCTCATTTGTTTTACATAAGTACATTATATATCAGGCTATAATGTTCCCACTGCTGGGACACAGGCCTCCTCTCGGTGAGATGGAGTGAGCCGTAATCCACCACGCGGGCCCAGAGCAGGTTGGTAGATGTCACATGACTTCGAATTTTTGGTTCTAGGATATACCTACCGGTTTCCTCAGTATGTTTTCCTTCATCGTTTTGAGGGCAATGGTAATGAAATAGTTTACACAAAGTAAAGCGCTTGTCTGGGTTTCAACCTACGACCTACACTTGTAAGTCGCGGCAGGCCACCACTGCTCTCTGCATCGTTTTACATAAACGATTAAATTAAGGAACATGTTTTTAGATGCATACAAAAGTTGTACAAAGTGTCTCTATATGTAACACCAATCAATGCTGTAACATAAAACTATTCACATTCAAATTTTCATTACAATACAGTGATTATATTATTCAATTCTTATTCATAATGCTCGTACATGAAATAACAGAACGGTACCTACGTACAATACGTACAAATGTACATTAATATTTCTCAACGCGATTTTCATGTTGTATTCAATTTTTTATTGTGTCAAACTAAAACAAAGAGGATAAACTGATTTCTACTCTTTTTTGTGTAAAAATTGCATTACATTATTGCATAGAGCGTGTAACAATTTAAGAGCGTTTACGATGTACGGCATTTCATACAAAGTTACAAGCCCTTGTTTTTCGAAATGAATGAATGAATGGTTTATTCATTTCGAAAACCAAGGGCTTGAAAGTTTGTATGAAATGCCGTACGTCGTAAACGCTCTTAACAGAAAACAATTCAAGTCACATGCTTACCTACAATTTAGTTTATTGTAACAGGCAAACATTACTCCTTACTTAGTCATTCGATTTTTACGTTAGCTAAAGCAATACCTAGTTAGCAGACTCCGGACCCAGGATGGCCGAAGCAAGGAAAACCTGTTCAGGTGTAGATTCATAGACGACTCCGCCTTGGAGTGTAAATTTGGTGCTGTTCCACAAACGATGCTTACGCGTCCTGTCAGCTGCACGTTACAGGAACTGATGGACTCTGGTGATGGAGCCAAACAAGTAGCCAAATTCTGGACCGAGTCTATTTAGATTGCTATCGACACGCTAGGAAGATTATTATTTATTTTCATTTTTATGTAATAATATTTAATGAACAATTGCAAAACTACACTTTCATAGCTGCACTCAAGTGCACCACAAAGAACACGACATATGTTAAAACTTTAAAAAAGAACACGCAACATCTGGGTCATCGATTTTGCCCTTCATTAATTTTTTATTGTTGCATTAATGTGGTACTGTTACCATTTCCAAACATTTTACCCTTACATAACAAGATCACACAGCTGTTTACCTACATTTAAAACTTGTTTCTTTTCGTTTTCAAACCATTTTGCAAAAATATTTTGAAACCAGCTTTTTTTGCGGCATAGCTTATTAAGTTTACAATTTCTAGTAAGTATGATGCCCAGTGTTGAAATAATATAATTTCTGTGATCAAAAATAATATGCCTACGCAGAGTTACTTACTGGCCAAGTGTTGCGGAAAGCTAACGTAGTAAAAAAACCTTTTTGATTGCATTGCAGGCAGTAACACTAGTAACACAGAAATTAGAATGTATTTTCCTAACAAGTTGCTGTATTTGTTATTTTTACTTAGATTATCTAGGTCAATGTTTTGTATCATATTATGAAATGCACGATATGATAGATATGTAGAATTAAGCTTCTTTTACACGGTGCAAGTTTTTTGCTTGTTTCATAACATTCAATTGAAGCAACAATTGACTGGCAACGTTTAAACAACACGTACAATAAGGCATTACTTTATACGGGTAACGCCGTTCAAAATTGGTATACTTAGGTGTAAAACACACGTACAATAAAATCACACGTACAACAAAGTCGCATTCAATTCTGGCACGAAAATTTTCTATCATTCGAACATGATTGCTTTGAGTGCAGGTGTGTTAATCACTACTATTCTTTTGTGGCAAAAAAATCCTAAAAGAAATGTACAAAGACGTGTAATGATGAGGTAAAACTTGCGTGCAACAATCGCCTTGCAAGAATTGCCTTAGCGCAAACAGAAGTCGCATGCAATTATTGATTGGCTTTGCAATGAATTATTGTATACCAATTGAAGGAAATCGTACGCGTGTAAACACGTGCATGCAATTCTTAAATGGTAGGTATTCTTTGAACGTGCTTTATGGCATGATTATTGCTCTTAGACATTCCAGTCCAGAAACTTGCACCGTGGTTATGGGGCTTACCTTAAAAATACAACTCTATATCTGCGTTTATCAATTTAGGTTAATGTAAATTACTCCGAGATAAATCTATATCTCCTTAAATGTGTCGCAGATGGATTGTCAAATCCGCTGTTTTACATAACCGATAGCTGTTTAGCGGTTTTTATAATGACTGAACTTTAACACGCAGAATTGCATAAACGTTTTGCATTCATCATTGCAGCGGGTCAACTATTCGAGGTTATATGGAAGTAAAACAGCTGAAATGAAACGTCAAGATTTTCGTTCTTAATTTGGTCGCTCGTGGCTCTGTGTGTCATAATAACAATAATGCGTTTCGTCGCGTATGGTCAAATTCGCAATCGGTCAAGTGAAACAGAAATAAATAAAACGAGCAATTTGAATAAACATTACCCTAACTAACTATTTTAAGGAAAATTCAATTAATTGTCGCTGAAAACCAGCGCTGGGGCTCTGTCTAGCATAGGGTCGCAGCATAATGCTGAGCGATAGCCGTTTTGCGTGAATGTGACGCATGTTTCCCCCCTACCTTTTATTATTTTTTGTATTTGTTCTTTTTTTGCGTCATGTTCACCGCGAATAAACGTTTTTTCTTTCTTCTTTCTTTCTTTCTAATTAATAGGTACTTAGTAAGTAATTAAAAGTTATCAGAGTTTTATGAAAATCAGTACCTACTTAAAAATACTAAATAGTCATGTAACTTTGACCAATTAAGAAATAGCCCTTGGCTCGCGCGCTGTCAGTCAAAGTTGTATCTAACATTCTAACCTAACCTAAACCAAATGGTCAGGATGCCCCTGGCTTAGTTACTGCGACCAATTCGGCATTAGAAGCACACTCAACGCTTATTGTGACTGCAGATAAGCCATTCTGCATTACGTCTAAACGTCGGTAGAAGTTTTGTTAAACGTAGGAGCGCAATGGCAATCCAGCTGAAAGTTTTTTTGTTGTTTTACAAAACGGAGCTGTATTGTAAAACAACTAGCAGTTTGGTGAAACAGTGGATTCGACAATCCTTAAAAAAATACGCGGGTTCGCGAAGATGAAAGGAGAGGTCGAACGCCTTTGCCCAGGAGCGGGAGTAGTGGGACAAACTTAGCTTTGTAAGAAGGAGAAAAAAAATTATTAAATGGCCTAACCACAATACGTACAGATAACAAGCACTATTATAACATAATGATCATAATACTTACCTATCGTAAATAATCGAAGGTTAATGTAGTTACGTTTGTGTTCTACGATAAGGGCAATCAAATCAATTCTTCAACTGCAGTATGCAGTTGCACCTATTTGTTAGTTTGTTAGTAATTTAATTTGACCCTGTATTGAAGTCTAACGACTTCCACGCGAGGCTAGTAGCTAAATAATACGCCTTTTGAGAATTTGGATAATTAATAAGGTAGATATGTATGGAACGTGTCTTGAAAGCAAAACAATTTATACGTATGATCTAAATAACTTGAAAAGACCGTGAAATCTTTCAGCTTAGGTACTAAAGCAATGAATTTATATAAGTAATGAAAAAACAAACAACAACAAAAAAAAAAAAACTTGCATCAAGGAAATAATAACTCCTAGATAGCTTTAACTGCTTGTACAAAATCAATCTCGTGGACGTGGTTAAAAAACTTGATAATAAACATGCCGCTCGTTAGGTGTTTGTGAAGGCTGTTCACATACGTAATTGTTACATAAAGACATGTACCTA
Source organism: Gortyna flavago (assembly GCA_963669345.1). Lineage (NCBI taxonomy): Eukaryota > Metazoa > Arthropoda > Insecta > Lepidoptera > Noctuidae > Gortyna > Gortyna flavago. The sequence goes on along the minus strand of OY770128.1, from coordinate 5,537,990 downwards.
CCTCGCTAAATATACATATAATCATACGTTCCTTGACCTTCACCTACAGTACCGGTGATAACCATTTCAAGTTTGTGTATTGTATGTACAGAGGCCAGCACATCAAGATACCCCAATCTGTCAAATTTCTTTGATAAATTTTCAACTTTACAACAAAGGAATAAGGTTCATGTTCAATTGGGAAAGTTTGACAGATTGGGGTAGCTTGATGTACTGGCCCCTGTAACTAAAATTTACCAATTTTACCTGTATGTAGGTTCAAATTTAAAGAAGAAAATATAGGGCGTCATGTAAAAAACAAATCAAGACATGCTTCGCTACTCGCCGACAAAAAGCCAGCAAGTTTTTGTCAGAGCAAATTCCAAACTATGTTCTGAATCACAAAAAGTATCTAACCTTGAAAATAATTTATTAATTTTTTATACCACAACTGCGAACAATTTTCATCATCGTTCAGAGCCCGACTTCACTTACTGCCGGCCGGGCATAGGAAGATCTTATGAAAATTGTTACTAACACTTTTATGGATTCTGTCCGAAATAAATGGCAATTATTATTATTTTTATTTTTTTTTATATCTCGGGACCATTGAGTCCCGTTCCTTTGGAAGGCGTACGAGGGGCCGAAGTCAACTCGCAGAGGCCCCTTAAGAAATTTTAATGAAATGTGACACCAACCGACGACGATTATCCCTGTATGCACTATGCAAGTGCACCCAAGGATAACCCCCGGTTGGTGTAGGACTATTGCAGGATATGGGAAAATAAAAAGTTGGACTATGGGTTTGGGTGGCTAAAGTGGACTGGTTGCCAAGAACTATGGAAGAACTATGACCCCTGCCTGATCAATGTTTAATATATACACGGATAAAATGGCAGGGGGTGACTTGCACACTCAATAATGGGCCCCCGGAAACGGTCGCTAGCACATAGTGACGTAGCGACAAGGGGGCAACATGTCCTGAGGTGCTTTTATTATTATTATTATTATAGGCCTCCCTTTTCTTGTGCCAATCCACAAGCTCCTGTGCCAGCCCCATCCAGCGAGGTAATTGCGTCACATACTAGGTACCTATCAACAGCAATGGCTTTTATTTTGACATTCAACAACATTCATTCCGTTATTTACGTCCTTGAGCAGATAAATTTTTCGATCATATGAAGCAATGGATTAGCAATATTCTTCATAATTATTCAGATTGAGATAAATAGTGTGTTACGCAATATTAACGTGCAGGTTGCCCGCAATGTTGAAACAATGTCGTCCGCCCATTTCGCCGCCGGAAAGTCCGACATCTATCTATAGGGCTCACAGAGCACTTTATAATACTGGATAGGATTGCTTGTCTGAGACGTTGCCTGAGGTAGCAGCGCGGTGCGGGAGGGGTGTGGTGACGTCATGCGAGAGCTCAGTGAGTGACTCGTCAACTTGTGCACTATCACCCTTCCCGCACCGCGCAGCTACATTAGGCAGCGATCGGCCTACAGTCTTCCAGTCACATTTAGCTTGCCTAAATGGATTTCATATTTGGTAAGTACGCGCAGGATCTAGCGCTGACTGACGATTTGCTGAAGCATGTTTGTTACGAAAATGCTGCTATTAGGTTACCTTGCCCGTTCTTCTTCATAGTAACCTACTACGCTTTGGAATGGGCAACTAGCTTCATCTTTCTAACTCAGACGCTTTGACAATTCAAAGGTGCCAGTAATTGTTTTATTTGAAATAAATGTTTTATGAGTTTGAGTTTATACGGTCACAGACTTATGACCGTGACCGTACATTTGGTTCACCCAGTGGCACTAAGTCCTGAAAACATAAACAAAGCTTTCGCCACGAAAATGAACGTGATTTGAAAGTGAACCATTATGGGAAAGATAAAAGATAATGAATACCTATAACTTCAATATGCATGTTTATTAATAAACCGCGCTGGTTATTATAACAGTAGTAAAAACTTACTTTCCCTTTCTGCTTCATAAATTAGTACAGATCGTTAAGTTTTAGAATTAAATCTATCCATGTTAGGATAGATTTAATTCTGCTTCCTTCAAACCTCTTATAATAAATAATAATGATAAATATTTATATCTGGGGAATATCAGATCTCTGTATGTGGACCTTCTTCAATCGAGGTCTGCGATTAAGGTTGCTAGCGAAATAAAAAATACTCGAACGGGCACGTAAATGATCTTTATATCGTGATCCAAATGCACTTGATAAATGTAGACAGAATCATTACGATTTTTTATGTTTTTACAAGTTGTTTTTAACATCCTGCTTACCGCAAGAAGAACAGATTTAAATTTAAAATTATCCACATGCAAAAGTCTATCGAAGTAAGTTTTTCCTTATTTCAAACCATAATCCACTTAAAATAAACCAGACAATTGCAAATTATTCGAGAATTCGTGATCTAGAACGACCGTCAAGGTTTCCGATTCCTGTATCGTTTTGTACAGTCACGAGCATAAATATATTACTTACTACGAACGCTCGGTAATAATTTCATGATTCATCCATTAATAAGTGTCCTCAAGATTACGAAAAATATTTGTCATCATTTGTGGAAGGCTTAACAAGTGACAGCATAAATATATGACATCGAAGGTACACCAAAACTATCTGGGCCCTAATTCACTAAGATCCCGTCAATTCGTTAGCTAATCCCGCCAATCTCGCGTTCATTTAGCGCGGTTTCGTTCATTGTGTCAAAGAGAATAAGGCCCCTGGCGAGTTTCAAAACGATGACGAGGTATATATTGTATATGTTACGGCTAATAGCCGAAGTGCGGCTACACGTAGTTTCAGCCGGGTACAACTTATAGGTGCATTCTACGTCGAAGCCCGCTCCTATTTCTGTGTAAAGGGTTTAAAGTAACCTAACCATACCTAAACTCGGGGTGCCCTGCGCTCGCTCTTGCATCCTACGTCGCCTATCAACCGACCGCAACCATGCAACCGATCCGATGTCACCTAAAGTACACATGAACTATCTCTATACCAAATTTCATCTAAATCGGTTCAGCAGTTTAATCGTGAAGAGGTAACAGACAGACAAACGCAGTTTCGCATTTATATTAGTATGGATTCAAATATTTTTTTGTACTGCACGTACCATTTTAATTAAGTTGATTTATTTTTGTTTTTAATAATTTCCTTATCAAGTTTTTAAACATTTTTAGCTTAGGTAGGTTGGTTGGCATATCTTATTCCTAAATCGATATCTAGTCTAGACTAATAATAAAGCTGAAGAGGTTGTTTGTTTGAACGCGCTAATCTCTGCAACTGCCAGTCGAATTTGAAAAAATATTTTTGCTTTAGATAGCCCAATTTTTGAGAAAGGCTATAGGCTATTTAACATCACGCTAGAACCCGTAGGAGCCAAGCAGAATAAAAAAAAGTCAAAAAGAATGCTAAGTGAAAACGAAGTATTAGCAGGCGATGCGATGCAAAGGGGTGGGTTGAGGGAACAACAAACATGCGGACGAAGTCGCGGGCAGAAGCTAGCTATAATGGCAGACATATTCATGTTATGAAACACCTTAAGAAAATATGGCTTGTATAAGCTCATAAGTGAGCCATTTGTCGTCGTAATTTGTGTTGTGTAAAACGTTAATGTTTTCGCCAAATAAAAACAGCTTACCTTGAAAAAGTAGCCATTTACAAAAAACAAAAAAAAAACAATCTTCAGTACCAAGGTCGACCTGTAAATTGTAGCACCAGCTAAAACCACTATTTGGTATGGGCTCCGCTCGCCCCTTGGATCTTGCCCCTAATTGCCTAAGTGCATCAACTCGCCCCCTTGAATATTAGATACCCCAAATCACCCCCGATTGTTAGTAAATCAAAAGTACTGTCAGCATTCCAAGTTTAAAAATTTAAATAAAACTTTTTTGTTAAAACTTCAATAGTACATCTTGGGAGTTAATGGTGAAGATTGAAATAAAATTGCAAAAAAGTGTAATTTGGAATCTAATCACGTAGATTATCATTTCAATGTTTAACAATTATTGTTACACTTTTTGGTTTATAGATAACATAATCAGCCTACAATGTTCCCATTGCTGGGACACAGGCCTCCTCTCTGTGAGAGGGAGTGGGCCGTAATCCACCACGCGGGCCCAGTGCGGGTTGGTAGATGTCACATGTCTTCGAATTTTTGGTTCTAGGAAATGCCGGTTTCCTCACGATGTTTTCCTTCACTGTTTGGAGAGCAATGGTGATGAAATAATTTACACAGAGTAAGCGCCTGTCTGGGTTCGAACCTACGACCTACAACTCGTAAGTCGCAGCCGTTACCACTGGGCCACCACTGCTCTCCTCGTTTATAGATAATTAAATAAAAATCACAGATCATAGTTAAGGAATCAACACTTTCATGACTAAAAAAAACGTAATACGAGACATCCTTTTTTTCATCGTAAATAGATCATCCTTTTTTTTATGGAAAGGAAATAATCAAATGACCCCTCCCGCTCTGGGTGGAGCGGAAGGGAGTTTCAGACTCTTACTGACTGAAACCCATCCGTGTTCCTTCCTTAGCCCTTTATGTTCCGGGATAGCGGTAACCCTTTCGGACAATCCCGCTGCCCCGGCAGGCTTCGGCCCTGACGGGCCCCTCCTTCGATGCTGACATATCTTTGAGGCTACTACTTCTTACTCGCCGTCCGCAGGCCCGCACCTACGGTGGCAGGGAGTCGTCACGCGGCTCCCGACGCCCGGGGCGTCTCCCGTGGCGGCTGGGATGGGCGGCTCTCTCGGCTCTCTCCCTCGCCCATCCCGCCCCCTCCTTCGCTAGCATGACTGCTTCGCAGAAGGAGGTGACTGCCTCCCACTCCCTCTCGCTCCGGACCATGGCTTGAACCAGAGCCAGGCGCGAGAGGTCGCCGCCGCTGCCGATCGCCTCTACGAGGACACGGCGGTGCACCGTCCAAGCGGGGCAGACCTCCACCGTATGCTCCACCGTGTCCTCAGGGTGATCCTCGCAGTGGTGACACCCGGGCGTTTCCTCCCGCCTGATGATGTGCAGGAATAGTTAATCCTTAACTTTGAAACAGCTCTGCATGTCAGTTTGTAAAGGACATTGTTCGGCTTCCATACATCGTTTTCCTAAGAACCAGCAGGGACGTGAATATACTTTCTGTGTTCTAAATAATGCATATATTCGATTGAAACTAAATTAAAATCACGGACACTTCTGAGAATTGTAAAAAATCCAAAACAGTTTCGGATTTTGAGGTTATAATTAACGTTTATTACAATGCCAAGTCGTCATTCTTAGTAGGTCCGTATCAGCCAATCACAGCCAGAAGTCGATATTTCAAGAAAAAATCGAGTCCTTTGTTCACGCCAAGTTGTTAGACAAAATCAGAACAGAATACCAAGAAAATGCAACAACACAAACGAATACACACAACCAACGCAGACCGAGCACAGGTTGCAGTCAGAGTCTGTCTGACACAGACTGTCATTACAATCAAATGTCAAAGAACGTCAAAGTGTCATCTATCAAATCATCGACTGTCAGTGTCAATGTTGCTCGTTTTACACAGCGCTTTCAAGCGCTTTATACTGTTTGTAACTAAAAAACTTATTCATAGATCAAGCGCTGAGGGTGTTGAGTTTTGTAATTACACTCCGCTGCGTTCAAAGTCTTGGCTGAATGAGCTTAATACTCTTTGCCTATATATATTCAGGGGAACAGGGCAATACAAACTAAGTTTATTTCAAACATGTTTTTTTAGGGTTCCGTACCCAAAGGGTAAAAACGGGACCCTAGTACTGAGACTCCACTGTCCATCTGTCTGTCTGTCACCAGGCTGTATCTGATGAACCGTGATAGCGACACAGTTGAAATTTTCACAGAGTGTGTATTTCTATAACAGAATAAAATAAATATTTAAGGGGGGCTCCCATACAACAAACGTGATTTTTGCCGTTATTTTATATGTAGTGTTAAATATTGTATGGTGGTACGGAACCCTTCGTGTGCGAGTCCAAGTCGCACTGCTGGCTAAAGGTCTCCCCAAAGCTTTCCACTCGACTCGCGGCTGTCACTGAAAACCAGCGCTGGGGCTCTGTCAGGGTCTTAGCATTATGCTGAGCGATAGCCGTTTTGCGTGGATGTGACACATGTTTTCCCCCAACTTTATTTTTTTGTGTTCGTGTTCTTTTTATGCGTGTTTTGTGTTCGTGTTCTTTTTATGCGTTCGTTTACTGCAAATAAACGTACTTTTTTTTTCTTTCTTTCACTCCTCCCCATGTGTAGCCTTCTCCGAGCAATCTCAAATCTATTATGGGATAATAGAGAAAACTATTAGAAATAAGTGTTAGCTAGAAGTTACATAGGTAGATACATAGATAGATAAACCATTTATTTGGCGCACACAAAAGACAGCACAACACACAAAAGTACAATATTCTATGAATACCAATTACCCACATGAACATAATATAAAAACATGGTGCCGATACAAAGCAAAATAAAAAAATAAAAAACATACATATACCTACCGAAACAAAAGTAACGTCATCACGAATACAATAACAACATAAAATTAATAACGAAACATACACAGTGCGGTGTGCGTCTCAAGGTTGCACCAAATGGGAGTCCAGCTCAGCATGTGTCAGGCAAATGTACCTGACGCTGATATTCTGCTGGATCCCTGCAGTGACACACGGACGTTGGGCAGACGAGATAAATTGGAGTTGTGACAGGTGTTAAGTGCAGAGTGAAGTCTTGTAAGTATACCCGACACTAACTGTGTGTTCTACAGTAAGTTTTGAATTGGGAAACATTCTTATTCGTAGGTGTGTTAGTATACTACCTACTGGTGTGTTGGTACTTACTTATTAACGAACAGGGTGCAAAGATTTTAATAATATATCCATATGATAACAAGTTTCTACTTAATTGGCCTCCCGCATTTCCCTCGAGATGCTTTTACTTCTGAACCGTAATTATAAACATTTCCTTGTTCACGGTCTCATGTAAAATTCATATATCGAATGTTAATCACTAAGCTATGTTGCTTGGCAGTTCGGCACTCATCTTTATATAAGGTGTAGACTTTAGATTGTATACATAAACAAAACATCAAGCCAAGGGTTGGACAGAGAGATACCTATAATATCCATTTGGTATACAATTTTGCCTTGTAATAGGGGGCGAGCCGATTGCTATATTTTTGCCCGACCTGGAAATCGAACACAGGACCTCATGCTCAGCAATAGTGCTTGCGACTACTAGACCACGAGGCAATCTAGTCTTTAAATTAAAGGCCTACATAAAAGCTTATTAAATCAATTGGGTGATTGCACGTCTGAACTGAGTGTAAGTCGATAAAACATAACTCAACCTAGCCTCTCAACCTTGACTGACGTCACGTTGACCAAGGTTAAGTTGAAAGATGGGCTGCGGTGCAGTAGTGAGGCTAGCTTGACATTTCGTAGGAGGGAAACCGAAGAAGAAATTGTTCAGCTTTATAGATAACATTAATAATCAAACGATTACGTCAAAATTCATTCGCGATTGATTATCAATCACATCACAGCTTCTTTTGAACAAATTGTGTTGTTATTGGAATTCAAAGTCTTAGCTTTAAATTCTAATATGCGTGAAATAGGCGTTTTTGAACTAGGTGTTTTTATTGTTTGAATATTACTTATGTTGTACCTATTGAATACCTGTGTGTAACTATATTATTTGGCAATCGTACACACTAACTGACTGTGCTATTTGTATTGGCGGTAAAGTGATAAAGTTGCTCTTCAGATCCTCTTATGAGAAGCCGGTAGCAATGGAGATATGCAATGGACAAATAGTTAAAGGACATAATTATTCATAATATTATGTATAATTACATAATATGTATAATACAATTACATAATATGTATAATTATGTCCTTATGTCTGTTGGTATTTGCGATACGATGTGAACATAACATTTTCGATTGATTTAAGTGATAAATGTGATGGTATTAGTAATTTGAGTCTGTAAATCAAGTTTATAACCGCTAACTTAGGTAAATAAAAATCTGTTTTGCCGGATCCTATACTATGCTTTATTTTCCTTTGCTTGCAAGCCTCTGAGAGCTCTGGTAATTGAAATGTTAGATATCATTTTAGGATTTATGCAAAAAGTGAAAAATATTTTACAACTTCTTTCGTAACAAAACTTCACGCCGATTTCGCCTAAAGGTCAGGCAGAGGTACCCACACTTCGCCATGACTTTTAAGTCCAAGTTAAAAGGGGCTATTGTCATAAATCGGGATAAATCTAAACTTCGGGCTGTTACTGAGAAATTTCTGATGGGAAAACCAAATACCACTTTGCCCAACCTGCGAATCGAACCCAAGACCTCATGATCATCAGTACTTAGCGCTTGGGACCACTACATCAACAAGGCCGTCACGTTTTTTTTCATATGGTTCATAAATAATAGCTTGATACGATCTTGTTACTCTACGATTGTTTAATACCTAGACTTTAAATACCTACAATTTGCTATTTCGGAACAAAAGTTTAGCAAAAAATGTTTCTGTTGAACGTAGTAAAACAGTCATTAGGCATCTCCTAATGATAATGAGGTAGAAATTGCCAAAAAAATTAGCTACTCATATGAGGCAACAAGTGATCCTTTACAAATGGCCACTTAGTGCTATGTGTTCACCCATAGAGTTGCACTGACTTTGTGAATCACTAAGTGTAATCACTGAGTTGTGGGCATCCTGTGAGTTAGGCAACGCGATGAGAGCAATAGTAGCAGTGATACAAATAGCTAAATGTATAATTATTATATTACTCTTTATAAATTATAATAATTATGATGCAACCTGTGTTGACACCCTCGCGCCATCCTATCTTCCTAGCACGGCGGGTTGTGTTGGAGCGGCTGCTGCAGGAGCAGAAAACCTCACAACCTTATCGGCAGCTACACGTTTGAGCTGTTTGGGGCCTTGGGGTTCGAGTGCTCGTACCGCTCATCGAAAATTTCGGGACATCGCCAAGCGGTTGGTGGAATCTTCACGTGACCAGAGGGCTGGCCTATTTTTAGCCCAAAGAATCAGCATTGCCATCCAACGTGGCAATGCTGCCAGCCTTTTGGGCACTTATCCCATTGACAGCGATGTGGACGAATTTTTTGATGCCCAATGAGCTTTTCTTTATTTATTATATATTTGTCTTGTACCTATATTTTAGTGCTAGCTTGTAAATTGTAATTAATGCTTTTTTTTAGTAGTGTTGTCTTTGTGAATAAATAAAAAGGATTTCACATAATTATCATTGAATATAATATGCTTTATGCTTGAGTATTCATGGAAATACTTGCCGTACAGCAAATAATTAGATTATAAAATGTATGTTAGTTCACGAATTGAAAAAGGGACATTGAACTTAACATCTGTTTATAACACTTTTAACCAAAATTAAATTAAGTATGCGTAGTGTGGGACGCCTCCTAGCTAGATGAACCGACGACCTTAAAAATGTTTAGGTCAGACTGGACGCGGATGGCGGAGGACAGGGTGTTGTGGTGCTGCTTGGGAGAGGACTATGTCCAGCTGTGGACTGCAATAAGCTGAGTTGATTGATTGATTCAAATATGTGAATACCTACTTGAAAACTTTTCTCCATGAAGAATTTTAAAAGTTGTAGGTAGGTACCATACTTGTGATCTGAAGGCCAATTCTCGTAATTTAAAACGTTCAAAATCTAGTCGCAGTCTTATCTCGGCGACAAACAAATGTCAAAAACTTGACAAAATGTATTGAAATATAGGTATTTTTGACAGATTGAGACTGAGATCAGACTGTGAACGTTCTTAAAATTACGAGAATTACCCCTCTGATTACTTACCTACAACGTGAATTTAACTGGGTAAGACCTATCAAATCATCATTCATAAATCATAAAACAAGAATCAAGATATAATAACGCAGAATTATTCCAACAAGGTGAATTATTATCGCTATTGAAACCTGTAAAACACTCATTGGTAATTTTAATGCGTAGGATCAGCTATTCTATAAAAAACATTTACCTACTTAAGTATTTTGAAAACAGAGGCCTTTCAAAAACTTTAAAACAAAACTGTATTTATAGGCCAACAGATTGCAATACACCTCAATTGGTATAACAAGTACAACATTGGTACCCAATTACATACAACATTACCATGATAAAAGAAATGCGAATGTGTGAGCGACGTTTATGTAATAAATAATAATGCGGTGTGTGCCACGGCTGTTTATTTACTAAACATCGCGCCGACCGTGCAATTTCTGAGTCGTCCTAGTCGCCCACACGCAGCAACAAATACTTTACTCTAACGCAATATCGAAGTAACTATGTTTTTAATCAATTTGCATAACCCTTTCCTATGTAGGGGTCGGTTTCCAGTCTAACCAAATGCAGCTAATATTTTACACATAGGGACTGCCTGTCTGACCTCCACAACCAAGTTACTGGGCAATACGATACCCCTTGGGAATACTGGTTGTCAGACTTTTGAGCTTCAAACTACCAGTAACGGCTGTAAAAGATCTACGAATAAGACGTAATAATCACGCTAAATCGGGACCAACGGCTTCCGAAGCACGAGGGGGTCTCAATATGTAATGAATCGTAACCCACCCACGAACCGACCGAGGCAAGCGTACCTTCGACTGACCCGAGCGGCTGTTATTATCACGAGCCGTCGTAACTAAGTTTAATATTACCGAAAAAATCACGAAATGTTTTCCGGGAGCAGCGAATTGGCAGGACTTTTCTTTCAGTATCGCATAAAGCCAGAAAACTGTCCCTAAACCTTTATCCCAAAATAGATGGTTCTTTACAAAAAAGTTGCGATTTTTTGTGGCAAATTAAAATCTTACCCAACAGAAGGGTAAAGGAAAATAAGGCTCAAATTCTAAAGTCAGTGAACGAACGGTCAACAACCACGAGTTCAAGGGTCACAAGCATTTCCTAATTTTCCTCACGGGAGAAGTATTTACACTTTTATCGTGTTGGAAGTACAAATAAATGTAACGCGTGTAAGATTAACATATTTTTGTTCAAAAGTTTCCCATATTTTTTAAGGTACACTATTTATGCTACTTTTTGACGATAAAATTGATCAATGTTATCGTCAAGAGGTCATTAATTAATGCCATTCATAAGATAAAATCTAAAGCTGCAAAGACGAAAATTGTCACGTCAGTCAGACATATTCAATCAGTCTAAAGATCTCACATAAATGTCATCAACGGGGTCTCGACACTTCGTACACATAAAAACACAAAGGTAAAAGCAGAATTCATGGTCACATCATTGGCAATACAGTGGATGGGAGGCTATATCCCCACGTGTGCGAATGAATAGTCGTGCCGTCGCCAAGGTCGCGCGCGCAAAGGCCCTGACGCACCGAACGCGAAAAGATACAACCGATGATTTTTGATAGAAAGAGAACGTGCATTTTGACTATTTTGTAAGCATGATCTAAGAATACAAGGTCAAAGTGCAATACCCTACGTACGTGGGACTTTGTGGCATATGTGATCAACGTAATTACTAGGTATGTGATCAATCTAACTAACTGTGTCGTTGTCTAGTAGTCGCAAGCGCTAACCGCTGAACTGGTTCAATTCCCAGGTCGGGCAAAGTGTTATTGGATTTTTCTATTAGGATTTTTTCAGTAGTAACCCGGAGTCTGGATTTGCGCCCGGGTATTGCAAATGACTCGCCCCCTATTACAATTGTGGGTGTATGTAGCACATTTGCGGCTAAACATTAGGGAAATAAAGGCTAATAATAATTATGTTATTTGTATGTTATAATATTATTTTTTTTTTTTGGACATCTGCCAAGGTCAATATCAAATAAGCCACTAGGCAATCTCGAACCGGTAATAGGACTTTTAACATTGATGAATAAATTATAGGTAATATCAAGGTATGTTATAGTATGGCTATTAAAAATTAACCATGAAAAAGACTCACGTGGACTTGACCTTGACCTCGAAATTAATATGAGATTCAAATTGTTATGTAGGTAAGTGTTATTTTCAATCGATATGACATAATAAGACAACCGAGAATATTCGCTACATATTCTGTCACTTCTTTTCATATCGACGGTACAGAGGCCAGCACATCAAGCTACCCCAATCTGTCAAATTTTCCCAATTGAATATGAACCTTATTCCTTTGCAGTAAAGTTGAAAATCTATCAAAGAAATTTGACAGATTGGGGTAGGTTGATGTGCTGGCCTCTGTACATCAATTTTATATTGTTTGCGCCCAGTAAATGGCCACGTTTATTGCGATGTCAGGGAATCTACTCTCTAAGTCCGTCAACAAGATATTGTGCCCGTCCGAAAGTAGTTGATACGTCAATACAAGTGTCAAATTATTTTTTTCGAACGGGAATATATTATATGGGGACAACAGTCAAATCATGTTGTCATTCATGCTTAGTTAATAATCATAATTATTATATCCGTAAGTGATACGGAGTAGGAGAATCCCGTTACTACGAACTAGAGTATTATATTATCTGTGCTACGGCCGAAACTTCGAAATCCGACCTCCAGAGACGTTGTTCAGAATTTTCAACTAAAATGTAAAGCCATGAGTAGCACTGCGTACATTTCATGGAAAATAAACTAGATAGAAGTTACCACGTAAGCCGAGAAGCCAAAGAAATTGATTTCATAACTATGAAAAATTTACAAATAAATAATTATATTACATAAATAATTATATTACATAAATAACATACCTTCGTTACACTGTTTGTTTCTGTCATTCTGTCGCACAACTACTGATATGTATTACAATTAATTTTACTTATGACCTGACATTATCTTTATCAGAATCAGAAGTCGATTAACAACGTGGAATATTTATGTGTGGAATGTTTTAAGTAATTAGCGGACAATACTTATCTATGAAATGATTAGTTAATTTTAAAATAGATAAAGCCTACCCAAGTGTATTCAATTTCAAATTAAATTAAACAGAAATTGATTGTTTTTAGTAAAGAATAAGTAGTAATAAAAAAATGGTATAAGGTGGTGTAAGGTTAGATGACCGCAATAGATAGGTAAATGACCTGCCTTTCCATTTCCTAAAAAAAAAAACCAAATATTTCCTAATATTCCTATTTTTTTTATAATAATTTCCTAAGTTAGTAATATTCCAGTAAGTGTCTGACTATACAAAGGAATCTTGTGAAAATTATACAAATGCCGTCTAATTAGTAATATACCCATACCTACAAGTACTTATATAATATGATATAAACCACTGATTCATAGCTAATATATGTACTTACTATATTTACCTAAAATATAATAGGTATACAAAGCCCATCCATGCGACAATAAAAACATTATGAATACTTTCATGATGTTTCAGATAAAAAAGCTCACGTAAAAGTCTAAAACTGAACTAATGTTAAAATACTCAAACAAAACCAGCCAACCAGGCCAGGCAGTCAACTGAACGGCTAATTTAACCAGTTGGCTGCGACATATTCAATATGGGCAAAGAGTACTTTGTATATACGGAAATAGAGAGCCATCTTGCGCGATTTGAACGATAACATTAAAAGAGCGCCCTCTGCGATTAAAATACTAAACTACATCCGTGTCAGTATTATAATCGCGCGACCTAGATCCATTCATGGTCCAACTGTTTTCTATAACAGAGATAGTAAAATTATACTGATATAAGTATTCAAAATCTGTTTACTACAACATATTTAGATATTATTTAAATTACACACCCCCTTACTAATAAACGTATTATATCAGACGAATAGTTACACACCGATTTCTCTCTTTCAGTCGTCAGTAATTTGATTTTCGACAGAAGACAAAGCGTTGTGTAACTATACAGACGATACACAATGTTTATTAGTAAGGGGGATATAGGTACAACGAAAGATCACAGCAGACAACGAACGATCACAGCATTCACAGCAGAACGACATCAAAACAACAACAGCCATTTTTGTTTATTACTTGCCAGTGCTGCCAGGGCATATATTTAAATATCTCTAAATTCTTAAAAAAGTATGTAAGATCTTTTTATTTAAAAATTTTTATCAGCAAAAATGACTTATCATCATGGACACGTATGTTTATATTTAATTTATTCTAACGAACCCTATATTTACAATAAACACTCTTTGCTTATCTCCAATAATAGAACTAATCAAACTTCTATGTAGCAAATAATGAATTAATTATGGCAACACATTCTTAACAGTACTACTAATATTATACCATTTATTTAGGGAGAACATTGTAAACCTTAGTGTAGTATTATATTTGAATATTTTTTATTTTCCTATATTATACGCCACACTAGCGCCTCTGATTGTACAATACTAAACTGACAGATTATTATACTACGAAATTGTAAAGCTAATAACCAGCTGGAAATATATCTTTTGTACATGTCATTTGTAATAAGTTGGGTTATCACAATGCTGTTGCAGGGTTTCTACGAGTAAGATTGTAAGGCATGAATATGGGTTACAACATTGAACTATTTAGCAACAATGTTGCCAAACAAAGACCCAAAACAAAACAAAGCACAATGCACCGAATACAGTCAGTATTCGGTGCATTGTGCTTTGTTTTGTTTGAAGCAAATGAATAAAAATTAAATGATAAATTAAAGTTAACATAGTATTTTACACAGTAGGTATGTACACTGAAAATGGGAATATGAAAAATATCTCACCCTTAAAATAAACAATGCACAATAGGAGGCGCGCGCGCAGCGGTACGGCGCGACGAGAACTGCGCACACACGCGGTACAGAACACGGGCACACGGAACACTCGCTCTCCAACAGAGTCCTTTAGTCGCACTAAACATTCACGCAAATGCACTCGGATACTTTATACTACCGCATACATTTGGCACCAGCAGCAGTGCTATGCGTACATGTGGGGCGATTGACGACACCGAAAATAATTACCACGTCAATACAATGTATTACAACCAAAACGAAAGTAATTTTCACGTTTATGAAACTAATTGTATTTTTGGCATAATACTGCTACCTGCCGCCTGCTGCCCCGGACAAGGCCAGTGTTGCTTGACCTTTGACTAAGGTAAATCCAATTGGCAAATTGCAATCCTTAACCTTTTGGACGATTCTCTACGATTATAAATATTAATCGATTCATTTACGAAGTCTACTTACGAAACAGGCCAATAGATTCTAAGAAAAACGTAACTTTTTTGTTATTTTCCTTTCTAGATAAATTCATTAATCAACTCATCCATGCTATTTCTTGTCACATTTTTAGGGCTACAACAGAGGAATCACTACGGGCCGATTTTTCAAGCGTCAGATGGCTGATCAAACTCAAAACTCCAACTCAATGCTTTTATTTCAATTAAACCAATTAAAGGCACTTTTGAATTGTCAAGATTGTCAAGATGAAGCTAGTTGCCCATTCAAAGCGTAGGTACCTATGGAGAAGAACGGGGAAGAAACTCCATGGACACTCTTTTAAATCAAAATAAAATGGTTACAAAGTCTCGGTTACATCATTCATGTTAAAAGTTATGCATGTGAGAACGATGCAGAACGTTAAAAGCGTCCGTAATGAAAAGACAATAAAAAAACAATTCAAATATTAAATTAAAATAAACCATGGCAGCAAAGACATGACCAGTCCCTACTGACAGCGCCCGTTCACGAACATGACGCATGTATTAGCACCATTCAGCTCAACCATTTTGAAGGGAGCTAAATGATCCAACACATGCGCTACCATCATCAGCGAGATATTTGAGTGAGCATGACATTCTCTCAGCCGCCAGGGCATTTTCAAGTCAATGATCTGTGGAATAAATATTGAGATTCAACAGAAATTGTATAGAGGAGATGTCATAATCATTCTTTGGATAATAAACAAAGCTGACTTTTGAAAACTCAGCCCTCGTTAGTAGCTACCTAAAGAACAATGGCATTAGCATTTTCCATAAACTTAAATTTTAGGTTAGTTTTCAGTTAGGAAGCGTCGTGGCAGACCCGTAGAAGATGGCGGGACGAGCTGGAGAAAACAAACGACCAATGGTCCACTTTAGCCCTGGATCGAAAGAGCTGGAAGTCACGGGGAGATCTTTGCCCAGCAGTGGGATGGTGCAGGCTAATAGTAACAGTAATTATAAGTCAAGAAACTCACAAATTTAATATCATGATATCGTTGAAGAATTGAAAACTGACACATTGTGAATCAATCGACCTTGTATTAATATGCTTGACGTAAATGTGAAATAATAAATGACTAAGGTATACTAATTTATCTATTTATCTAACTTTTATACCTAGAATAAGTCTAATCCTGACAATAAATTTTGAATTTTTAACAGGTTTTCCATTCTATAAAACTGTCAGACGTCAATTTTATTCCACGGATAAAACACATCTGACTGGTAAAATCAGCCCCAGCGAATGATTAATTTCAAAATAAAATGTAATAAATTATTGTAATTATGTTAAATTTAATTGAACGCGTAGATTATGTATAGCTATTATTTTAATGTATCTAACTTTTTTAGTTAAGTAAGAGGATATGCTATTAACGTAATATTTTTTTTCCATAAAGCAGTCGAGCAGTGCTACCTACATAAGAGAATAAATTATTAGAGCTCCGTACCTACCTAAAAGAATGCTACCATTATTTTTCTTTTTTCCTTGATGACTGAGTATTAATATTAAATTACGAATTTTATTAGAAAATAAACTCTGTTTTACATCACAGTAACCTTGACCAAATTAAATGTCATATAAAACGGCTTCATAAATAAATTGCTTCCTAAAACGGGTGTACCGATTTCGAAATCCAAACAAAACCTGTTCTCAAAATAACATATTTTTCCTTCGATCAACAATATTTTTCGCTAATCTGAGAATAATAGTTATCTATAGTTGTTAGTTTACCTTCAAGAAAATGTTTTTTTATGCATTGTATTACATTATACAATATAAAAGCTAACAGTCTTTAAATAATAATATGTACAAGTATATAAAAAAGAGCAGAGGTAAGAATTATAGAGCATCAAAAAATTCGTTCGCGTCGTTGTCAACAGGAAAAGTGCTCAAAAAGCTGGCAGCATTGCCACGTTGTAGGTATGGCAATGCTGATTATTTGACCAAAAAATAGACCAGCTCTATGGTCACGTGAAGGGTCGACCATCCGCTTTTCATGATTGTCTCAGAAGTAAATAAATAAATAATTATATTTTACCAGTTCTTTGAACATGTTTCTGCAAAATGGAAAGTAACTTTTTTAAAGGAAATAAGAACTGAATTTGTTGCATAGGTACTCGAAACTTACTTAAGTACTTACAATGGAATATTTCGGATAACCCAAAAACTTTTCGAAGAAGCAGCTTTAGGCTGCTTTTCCACCAGAGATGTACTACGCTACGTTGCTATGGATGCGTTTGATATCCACCAATCATGTTCATTGGTCCACATGGCATAGCACTATTGGAAACTGATTCAACTAAGCTACGTTTTTTATATGGAAGGATGCGTGCTGTGGATGCGTGCTATGGATGCGTGCTATGGATTTGTAAATATGTGCAGAGCAGTATACTTTTCCTATTGTCGATACGTCACATAGCTCGAGCTGCGCATCTTCCTCGCACAGCTTCCTTGCGATGGCGCATTTTCATGTCACATCTTACTCGCTCCGCTACTATAGCTTAGCATCAGAGGAAACGGTCACATAGTTTCGTAGCTTAGCTTTTACATTCCCGCAGCATAGCTGCATAGCACATCTGTATTGGAAAGGCACCCTTATGCTTGTAGCAATACCATAAATTCTTAAATGGACATTATCCATGCACGTTTTACACAACTAATTGAAAATATATTTCGTTCTGTCTAATGACCATTATTTTAGCAAATACGCAAATGGATTTCTTTGGCGAAATGTGTCATTAAGGCCATGTATATTGGATTTCGCAACGGGAAACATAATAAAAGGTTTCAAACTAAGATATTTCCATTAATACTAAATATACAGTACTTAATACAACAATGACAACAGTAAGTGGGGAAAGTTACAGTTTGTGCTTAAAAAGCTGAAGAATAATAAAACAAATTGCAATACAGCCCCCAGCGTTGTAGATTCGTTTTCTCCTCCACCGACCGTTATTTTTTATGGAAAAGTTTATTCTGTGTAATATTATGTATATTTGAATTTTAATTCTTTTTTTATTTTATAGTTATTTTCGTGTTATCTTTCTGTTATGATGGCTATAAGAGTAGGAGAAGACCAAAGAAACGATGGATGGACTGTCTGAATGAAGATATGTTTAGAAAGGGGGTGACTACCGAGATGACGACTAATAGAGAAGTATGGAAGTAAAAGTATATATATAAGTATGGACCCCAAATAAATTGGGATATAGGCGGAAGACCGATTATTATGATGATGGACCTACCATGTTTTCTCGCTGCATCACCCCAAGGTTGCCTGGTAGAAAATGCCTCAGACATAAGTTAAGTCCGCCTTTGCACAGTTTTTTTTTTACTTGTGCATAAAGTTTTTAGAAATAAATATCGCGTGAAAAAGGTGACTTCGACGGTAAATACGTGATGAACACATGTGGCCGAATTTTTTATTAGCCAAACTAATCTCTACTTCCTAAATTTCTTTTAAATGTATCATAACCCGGTAGGTATTATGTCTGTGAGCCACTCACTTTACATGTTGCATAATGTGACCAGACAGATAATACCAGTTGTGATAAAAACTAGCACACTTGAATTATGCCTCTAAAATACTAGGTAACACTCGTTTTTAAAGATAGCAATGCTCCTGATCCTTTTTCTTCGTTCTTTTGGACTTTGGTCCTTCGATTATTTTCTCCGGGACCAAGTCTGGATTAAAAGATTTTTTTTTTATCAACCTCAAATAATGGTCAGAATAAAAATTCGTTTCCTATTGCTAGATGTTAAGCTATTAAACTACGCCAGTGTCCGATTATTGACGAAGTTATGACAGTATTTGTTTTAACCAATGACGATGCGTTAGTCATAAGGAATCGGGAAAATGAACTTGCTTGTTTAGCTGGACAAGGTGTTAAAAGCTGTATTTGCGTGTGTAGAGAAAATGCTCTTACGACGCACAAAGTTTTCCAAACATCCGTACGTCGTCGCACAGACATCGCAAGAGCCGCCTAAGTGCAGCATTGCCATGACCCTATTTAATATAACTAACAATGCGACATCTGTGTCAAAAAATTACATAATGGTGACATTATGACGACAAATGCCGTTTAATAAAGCAGGAAACTATGAAAAAAACTTACAAACCAATCAAAATCGAGTCATTTATTGCAATAAGGCTGAGAATCAGCACTTTTCAAACGTCAAACTTACATAAGACACCCCCCTTCACCACTTCCTAGTGCTTTAGCTGGGAAGAAGAACTGTCGCAAACTCCCCAACAGCACAGCTGTCTGTTCAGTTAGAAAAACTTGATTCTCTAAAATAGCAGGTTCAGACCAAATAAAAAACAAGACAAAGGGCTGTCAGCAGTAAAGTGAAGCCGGTTTCGTAAACATGTGTGCGCTTAGTGAGGTGTAGTTTGATTGTAAATGGTTGTAAATGTGTTTGTGAGCGTGTATGCACAGAGCGAAGGTGTAGTTTTGGCATGCTTCACTGTATCGTTCCCAGCGCTCTGTTTTGGTTTTTTATTTGGTCTAAGATATATAGTAGGTATGCAAAGTAATTAATATTACGAGACACAGAACATTAAATTAAATCATTTGCCAAAGTCAGCTGGCCACGCCAATATACCAACAAATACAATAAAAACTCAAGAAAAAAATAACAATTAAAAAATTTAAACAATAACTTTTTTTTTAAGGATGGGAAATCATCAAATGACACCTCCTGCTCTGGGTGGAGCGGAAGGGAGTGTCAGACTCTTACTGACTAAAACCCATCCGTGTTCCTTCCTTAGCCCTTTATGTGCCGGAGTAGCAGTAACCCAGTAACCCTGGCAGGCAAAAACTTATGAAAACCATGTGACAACCGTGCACTTTAATTAAATTGGAACAACATTACTGCTCCATTTTGGTAAGCCTATTCGATGTTATCTGTTGTCCAACAAAGGCTTTTTTATTTCGTGAAATATGACAGCAGATTTTACTGTTCAGAAAATTAAAAACCGGGAAGGGTTCCGTAGCACAGTACAATATTTAACACTACACATTTTTAAACAACATGTTTCTTATTTGGAGACTCCGTTTACTTTTTAACTTTATTTTATTTTTTCTATTTGTTGTTATAGCGGCAATAGAAATACACAATCTGTGAAGATTTCAACTGTCTACCTATTACGGTTACATACAGCCCTCTGACAGACAGACGGATGGACCTCGAAGGCTTAGTAATAGGGTTCCGTTGGCACCCTTTGGGAACGGAACCCTAAAAACTTAGGGTAATCTTACATCTTATCAAACAGATTTAAGTGCACTCTTGATTGCAGTTTCAATTAGGACCCTTCTGTTCATGTAGGACACAAAAGATTTCGCTGTTGCTCAATTCCATAAAAACAAAGTTAATTGTGTGACTGTGTTTACCATTTCATCTGCCGACTTTCAAAACGATTCATCACTTCATTAAGCGTCTCCTTGTTTAATTGCCTTTCCATTAATTAAAATGTCCAGTTATAATTTTAGTGAATAATTATTTTCATTAACCTTATGTTTTATTTGGACTCTGGATGAGCTTACCTGGATCTTGTATTGACTTCCATAATGTGTTAATTTTTTGCCTAAGTTTCTCTTATACTTTCGGCATCATAGCATAATCAGCCCATAATGCTCCCACTGCTGGGACACAGGCCTCCTCTCGGTGAGAGAGAGTTGGCCGTAATCCACCACGCGGGCCCAGTGCGGTTTGGTAGATGTCACATGTCTTCGAATTTTTGGTTCGAGGACATGCCGGTTTCCCCACGATGTTTTCCCTCACCGTTTTGAAAGCAATGGTTATGAAATAATTTACACAAAGTCGTCTGGGTTCGAACCTACGACCTGAACTCGTGAGTCACGGCCGTTTTACTGGGCAACCACTACTCATACTCATCTCACATGCCACTGGTAAAAGAAAAACATAAAGAAGTTGGTACCTGAGCTTGAAAGGGAGAGTACCTGCCTATAGTCGGACTTTTAATTATCTGCAGTAAAATGAAAGCATCTTTTTGTTTTTTCGCGGCCATCAACCTAATCTTGTTTTTCTAGTACAGAATAGTGTAACAATAGTAGATTGTATCATAAGGGAGCAAAATATAATTTTTACGGCGAGGACGCTTTTTTGAATCTAGAGCGAAGTGAGGGATTCAAAGTACGTCGCCCGAGCCAAAAATATATTTTGCGCCCGAGTGATACACTCTACTTTTCATCACCCACTGACCCATGAGAAAATAAAAGGCGCCTCATATTTTATTGTAATATTATTATTTAATAAAATATAGAGTAACAACTAAATTAAAATTAAATAGTATCTAATAATAAAACAAATAAAAAATTTGGTATATTTACATTCGAGACATTTTCGCAATTATGAACAGTTTTATTAGGAATAGAGATTTTTGTAGATTTTATATTAAAAACTCATTACTGCCTGCAAAAAGTTTCTTATAGAAAACACCACCTTTGGGAGGCGAACCAAGTCGTCCTTTTCGAATAGATGGGATGAAAACGAAAATTATTTGACATGCCTAACTCTAAACACAGTCCGAAATGAGTTATAAATTAAAAAGTGTAATTTTACTGCAGCTAATTAAAAGTCGGAGTATAGTACCTACTAAGGAGACTATTAACTTTAAGGAATATTCTTCTCAATCATTTCTGACTGTAGGTACTTTTGTTGGTTATTTGCAAGACAAACCGAAGTTATATTCAGACAGCAAAAGTTAACCAAGTTCAATTGACATTCACCTTGATCTCTGTGGCAATATTGAAAGAATTAGCTTTTCGTTCAAACAAGAGTGCAACGACACTTTATTAATTCAATATATCACAAATTCATAACTTAAAATGATTACTTGCCAATACAAAACAAACATACTGGTATGATAAGGACATCGTTAGGACAGCGAAGGTTAAATCGATTATAGTCTCTGCCAAGTCTGCCATATGAAGGTACTAGCTTCTGCCCGCGGCTTCGCCCGCGTGGATATCGGAAATTATCCACGGGACAGTACCGGTGAAGTAGCCCATGTCCTTCCCTAGGATGCAATCTATCTCCTTGCCAAAGATACTAAGCATGCTGTTGACGCTGATCTTGGGACTATTCCGGTGACTCCGCTGCCCTTTGAGACACCACTATACTCAGCATGCTGTTGACGCCGATCTTGGGGCTGTTCCGGTGTTTCTGCAGCCCGTTGAGACACCAGATACTAAGCACGCTGTTGACGCTGATCTTGGAACTATTCCGGTGACTCCGCTGCCCTTTGAGACATCAGATACTCAGCATGCTATTGATGCCGATCTTGGGACTGTTCCGGTGTTTATGCAGCCTGTTGAGACACCAGATGCTCAGCATGCTATTGATGCCGATCTTGGGACTGTTCTGGTGTTTCTGCAGCCCGTTGAGACACCAGATACTCAGCATGCCGTTGACGTCTAGGTTGACACTGTTCTGAAGTTTCAGCAGCTCGTTGAAATGCCAGATACTCAGCATGTTGTTGACGACGATCTTGGAACTGTTCTGGTGTCTGTCTCAGTAGCTCTGTGTGCGCCTGACGCACCGCCTGCTCCACCTCAAACCTTCGCAGCTCAGTTTGTTGAGACGTCTCGTTAAGTCTTGCTTTTTTTATAGCTCGAGCTTTATGAAATATTAGACTTACGCTTTCGAGTCATTATTGTAAGTACTATTTAAAAAATCACAAAACCCGTAGTAATTTTCAAACTAACTAAACCAATTCCAATAGCTAATTATGAGGAAAACGAATCTATGTTCTTCCTACTTACAACACAACCTAAACCTGTACGTTAATCTTAAACTAACAAAAAAAAAAAACAATTGTAATAATCTAAGTAATGAAATGTGATTTGATTTGATTTGATATTTCTTTTTAAAATATCATCTGCATAGCCTTTTCCCAACTATGTTGGGGTCGGCTTACACTTAACGTGCTTTCCGAGGCACGGAAGGGTCTCGGTATGTAAAGATGGTCATCCATCCACAGACCAACCGCGGCAAGCGTAGCTTAACCTGACCGATCGACCTGTGCGGCTTTTATTATTTAGCTACGGGCCCCTCGGGCTCTTCTTAAAATATACTACCTAAAAATTATAATTATGCCTACTCATTCATTTCATTTTGGCAGTTCAACAACATTCATTGCGTTATTTATTTACGTTGTTGAGCAGACAAATTTTTCGAACATATACAGGTAAAGCGATGGATTAGCGATATCCTTCAAAATGATTCAGATTGAGCGTATTATAAAAGTGCTCTGTGCCTCACGCGTCTGCCTGCCCGCGTTCGGCTTCGGGACTTCGCCCCCCCCCCCCCCCCTTCCCCGCTTTGTGCGCCGCCGCGCCGCCAATTCCTATGGCGCTCTACCTCAGGTCAATCTTATCGTGATAACTTTTAAAGAATTTGTCCAAATTGCTTGGTGTAAAAGACAAAGTTTATCTACATTAAATACCGAAAGCGATAAATGTATTAATTTTCATAAGAATTAACTAAGTACTCTAAAACGTGCATTGTAAAAAAAGTATCCGATTTAAATGTATTTATGGATCACTATTTTGGATATAATGGCTTCCACATAAAAGGTAGATATATGCTGTCGCGGACTTTTATTTAGAACTATTTAAGACAAACAGTCCCACGATACATTATCTTCGTGTAGCTGTAACGGTTTAGGCAGCGCACGCCAAGATAGCTCTCAGAGGGCAGGAATTTTTCCGAATTACTTGATACTTATCGTATGGGCAAAAAAAAAAATTACACAAAATCTTTATAAATTGTAGCCTATGTGTTATTCTGATGTATAAGCTATATTACTGTGAAGTTTCATCGAAATCCGTTCAGTAGTTTTTGCGTGAAAGAGTAACAAACATCCTTACAAACTTTCGCGTTTATAATATTAGTAGGATAGGAAGTAGTAAAAAAAATAAGCAATAAGCATATTCCCAGGTGAGTATGATTACAAACATCGTTAAGTCTAATGTTTTCCCGTTGTTTATGCTTATATTTAATTAGGTACCTACATACTGGATGATTTTTTTTCACCGTCTCAAAATTTTTATAGTGTTCTACCCATGAATTTGAACAACTTTCAATATGGGACCATCACTGAAACCACGAAAAAAAATCTGCTGTATTAACAGCAGATTTTTTGTATTAAATAAAGCTTCAATACCTACTAAATCAAAATGTTTTCGTGATTTCGGATTTGGTCCCATAGTAAAAGTTGTTCATCATGGGCAGAACAACCAGTAAAAATTTCGAGATTGTAAAAAAAATCATCAGTACCTGTATATACGTAAGCGTACCAAATAAATATTTATTCCACAATTTTTCGTAATTGCACCTACCACTCTTTGTCTCTGCATTATCCAACTGGTAGAAAATACCTATGACATTAAGTCCGCCTCTGTACATTTTTGTGCTTGAAGTATTAAATAAACAAATGAAGTGAGTAAATGTTAAAAAGGACAAAATACAACAGCAGACAATGTCATTTCGGGCACAAACATAAATCGGTCCTTTTCAATCTTCGATCTAACATTTTACCAGAACTTAGTTAGACTAGTGGTACAGTTGGGCACAGTAAATATTTTCAAATACCTTTTATCAAGAGGACCCTTTCAGACTATTTGTTTTTTACTTCTCAATGAACGTCTGAAGGTCAGCCAGAGAGCAAACCAGGGGGCCTAAAAAGGCCACTTTGGCAGAATCATAAAACAATTCATATCCCGCAATTTTATCTCTATGACAGTTTTGTATGGAGATTCGTAAAATGCTATAGGTACACCTCTGCCTAACCCTTCAGGGATATATACATACTGCTATTATGTTGTTAACAGTTGTCTGTAAAGGGTTTATCATGGGCTTTTCCTCCTAGACGTTTATTACTAAGCAAAATTATAGTCTTCTTCTTCGTCGCGCCGATGATCCGTTTATTTGTTTTAAATAAGCTTCGTCCAGAATTCGGCCACTTTGACAGCACTATCGTTGGCCTCGCAGCCCTTTTATAGTGCAGGTGTTTTTGCGTAGACAGAGAGCATGACAAGAGGTGAGGTATCGTTTGCTAAGTGGCTCCAAAATTGAACTGTGGCTCATCAAAGTAAAATTATAGTGACATACCTAAGTATATTTTAAAAATTCAATATCGAATGACCGCTAAATTGATATCATAAGTTTTATATTTTTTTTGTTGTTCAGCGGTCAACAAAAAGCGATAGGATTTACAAAAAAATATACTTTAACGAAATATCTTGCCAAGTAAGTCCTTTGCACATCGTTCATCGCTCCGGAGCTCAATGTGTGAACCCTATGTTCATTCAGAAAC
Source organism: Gortyna flavago (assembly GCA_963669345.1). Lineage (NCBI taxonomy): Eukaryota > Metazoa > Arthropoda > Insecta > Lepidoptera > Noctuidae > Gortyna > Gortyna flavago. Next base: position 5,512,422 of record OY770128.1, on the reverse strand, counting down.
CGGTTTGTCAAAGTCAACAACCTAGCAGGCGACTAAGAGTAGATAATATTATAATAATTATATCGATTTAAATGCAGCATAATTATTTTTTAGGCTCTTAATTTTAGTTAGTGATATATATACTTTAGGTAGGTACAGTCAATAAAAGAGATAAGTATGCAGGATCGTCGGTGTAGTTGAAGTTTAGTGAGAAGCCGATGGATGTTCTCGAATAAAATTAAATTTTCTTAATAGAAAACAAACAGCATAATTATCAAATCGACGGTAAAAAGGAAGTTGGGCATAAGCGACATTTTGGTCAAAAATGAGTTATATATGCCATCCTACGTAAAATTTTCCGCTCTTTCGAATGCGCTTACTCCCATGGCTCTACGATGACTTTTTTGGCGTTTATGCCCTAGCAAAAAAAATCCTAAATGACAAAATACGTCAGTTTTTCTAAAATTTAAAACTTTGAACGGGTCTCCTGAACATTTAATTTTTTGTCACTTATACCCTATTTCCTCTTAACCGTCGAAATTAAATTTCAGTTCACCTTTTTTATGGTAATCAAATTTGTTCTAAACAAAATACTTATACATTTTTTTTTTTACAAAATTGCCCTTTTCACATCACTTGATTTCAATGAATATTTAGGAGATTATCATTAATCCGCACGGCCGCCGGTAGCTCTGCCAGGTTTACTATAGTTCCTTCCACTCTTACTGATCATAGCGTGATGTACCTAAATGGAATATATTTTTGTAGGTTTTACCTCACATTAACGCAGGTGAAACCGCGCGGGGTACTGCTAGTATTAAATAAATCCTAATAAACGCTACAGTTTTTAGTTTGTTTTTTTCTTGCATAAAATAAACGAATTGATTCAAATGAAGCAAAAACATTAAATAATAGCATTCAAATGTCAAAGAATAATGTATTCTTTTTTTTCTGATCCTCTAATTTTGCCAGTATGTGTATTCAAGTGTATTATTCAATCGTTTTATATTATCTGTGGTAGCGTGCACTATCAAATTGGATATTTACAACACAGTCAATTGCAGTCCCAGTTGCCGTGTGGTGTGATATTAGAGGTCTTACTACTTCTCACTACGTAGAAATATATAAGGTGTCAGCTGATTTTACCATCCTCCCGAAATAGAAATTAAATCTTGTCTAAAAGTCAAACGCCCACTGTTCCGCTAAAATTCACTAAATCACGAATGAAAGTTAACTAACTGGATTTAGACAAAGCTGATCCTGAAAATATAATTAATTTCATCTCCTATTGAATATAATATATATGCCATGTAAGGTGGAATAAAAGCATTGTTTAATGAATAATGACGCACCCACGCTTATTAAGTGGCGTCTGCGATAAATGTTAAAAGTAAGGTCAGCGTACAAAATTCGTAGATAAATTGTGTTACACCTGTATAAATAAAAAATAAGCCTTTATTGCTGTTAGTTTTTAACTTACTTAACAAAACAATTATTATTATTTTAAACTTGACACAATTTTCAACTATAAAATAATTAGTTTTTTTTGGTAAGAAAAGTAGAAAACTAATTTACTTAAACTAAATCATTGTTGGGAATCGAACCCAACACCACACCATGCGCGCGAACTGCAAACTTGAACTGCGAACTGCAAAACTTGTCTTTCGACAAAGGCCTCCTCTAAGGCTTTCCACTTATTCTTTCCTAAAATCATCTTTTCATCGCTTTAACTGTCTTCCTCTCCGTCTTTTGCTTTCTCTATGGTAACATTCAGGTATTTATTTTTTGTCCATTTCTCAACAAAAGGTGCATTTAAACATTTGTCCATAAATTAAAAAACCAAATAAAAAACCTTGGTACATTTTTTTTTTTATTCAAAATCCTAAATAATCAGTTACCTACGCTGGGACATAATTGCGGTCATTGAAATAGAAATATTTACGATTAATATTTTAAGTGCTAACAATGAATGTTCATACAGCAAAATTACATGACATTACTGATAAAAATCTTGACAATTTGTTTTCACGGGAAAAAATAACAATTAATTATAAATGTAACTCGTGTTAATGTAAGTATAAAGTAGCACGGCATGGGAAACCTGCTTATTCTTCAAATAGCATACTTGGCAGAGGACAGGATGTTGTGGCGCAGCCTGGGAGAGGCCTATGTCCAGCAGTGGACTACGATAGGCTGAGTTGATTGATTGATTGATGTATCACTACTTATTGTGTACTTATGCAACAAGGTATTATCAAATGGTTTTCTAATAAAAACCTATCGCTTGTTGAAAAACACGTCATGATATTGACTTTAATTATCTATGATTTGCACCAATAATTACGATGTACAGACGCCAGCACATCAAGTTACTACAATCTGTCAAATTTCTTTAGTAGATTTTCAACTTTATCGCTAAAGCATACACACGAGCAACACGCGTCAACAGCAGAAGCAACTGCAGACACTAACTGAAATTGATTGCACAGTGTAGCCGTTACGTAGTGCTACTTAATAAATAGCTGCGTAGACGCTATGACTAAACCATGTAGACACTACGAAGAAATCATGTAGATGTCGCAACCAACTGGTTAAATTAGCCGTTCAGTTAACCGCCTAGCCTTTTAACTAAACGGCGGCTGTTCAAATAACGGTCTGAATGATATTCAATTATAATTTAGGTTGGAAGTCTGTAACCAATAACGCGCGAGCCGAATTTGTCGCAGTAACTAAGCCAGGGCACCCGACCAAGTGGGTTAGGTTAGGTTAGAACCGTGATCAATCGCGTGCGAGCCGAGAAAGCGAAGCGAGGCGAGCACTACTTCCAACGGCCAGGCAGTTAACTAAACGGCTAATTTAACCAGTTGGCTGCGACATAGACACTACGAAGAAACCGTGTAGACACTACGAAGAAGCTGTTTAGACACTACGAAGAAAACGTGCAGGTGCTTTGAAACTGCGTATGATAAGATTATGCAGACAATGTAGTGCCAAACATCAGAGATGCTGTTGCATCTGCATATCCTATGTGCCTATCTATAAAATAACGTTTTGACATTGATTTCCAATGCCAAAACGTCGCACTTCTATGGAGTACATCGGGATGATCTACTGGCCTGTATTCACCGAGGCCGAGATCTAAGTATGGGTATGAATACTTACCTGCACCACGTACAATAGAACAATTATACAATAAAAGTACTCTTGATCATTAAATAGTGGTTGTAATGATCATTACGTCACTAAGATAAACACATAAGTTCAATGACCAAATAATTGACAAGTTCAACTACCTACAGTACATCTGGCGGAAAATTCAAGAACTAACCACTATGTAGCCGTTGCCGCTTAGCGTAGCAACATGAAGGCTGTATTCTACTTGACGGTACGGCTGAATAGTGTTGCTACTCGGCAATAGATGTCGCTGTATAAGGTTACCATACACCATCTTATTTCAAGCTACTTTACGCCAGGTGTCGTAGCGATGTTTATGGGTATAAAGATTTTATAATATTTTTACTTCGTTAGACGATTTTGGAAGCATAAAGTTGTAACATACTAACTTAAAAGTAATGATTTTAAAAATAAATTTCCCATATTTCTTTTTTTAATTTCTTCATGGAGCAGATTGGTGCGTCGGTGCTCTTTGTGGTTGCGAGCGTAAACAAGGAAATAATTAACCTCAACATAGATGTTAAAACCAGACCGCTCATAGTGGCATAACACCGTCCTATTTCTAGTAAACATCTCAGAATTGTTTTATTTGGTCTGAGCCTACTATAGTATAAGTAGTAGGTACCTACCCAGAGAATATATTTTGTAGGTATAATATTTTCTGCCGTAATTAGCAAATGGAATACGTATGGAATCACTCCGGGGTATGAATTGCATCATTCCGAAATATCAATAAAAAATTGTGATGCACAGTGACATCTTTTCATATCAGCGATATAACGGTGATGGAAAGTTAAAAATGTATTAGCTTGACATAAGGCATCGAACAGATCATACGAAACGCTTTGAAAGCGATTGCTACTTGTCTATACCCTTTCGTCCAGTGGTCGTAAGAGCTACTGCAGAGTATGAAGTCCTGGGTTCGATTCCCACGTCAGGCAAAGTGTTATTAGGTTTTTATATCAGGAATTTCTCAATAGCAACCTGGAGTATGAATTTGTACCCGCTGGATGGCAATAGGCTTCTCCCCTTAAATGGAACTTAAACTTAACTGGCGAAATCTGGGTACTTAACTATAGAAGCCAGCACATCAAGCTACCCGAAACTGTTCCAATCAACTGTGCTTTAGTGATAAAGAAAATCTATTAAAGTTTGACAGATTGTAGTAGCTTGATGTGCAGCTGGCGTATGTATCTACTTACATCTCTGCCTAACCCTTCGGAGAAAACAGGCGTGATATTATGTAATGTACAGACGCCAGCACATCAAGCTACTATAATCTGTAAAATTTTATGTAATAGGGTTTTAACTTGTTTGCTTTTAAAGCGTAAGGTTCAAAGTTAATTGGGGCAATTTGAAATTGGGGGAATTTAGCTTGATGTGTTGCCTACAGTTGAGTTGTCATTCTGAGGGGTAAATAAAGGTTAAAGTTAACGGGAAAAGCATAACATACAAATACGATTATTCAGAATTGTACGGAAAAGTTATCTTGTGGGAAGTCATATATTATGAAAGGTCTTTGAATGAAGACTATAAAAAATATATAAAAGAGATATTTTGAGAATATATTTTTGCACTGAAAAATGATTACGATTCAATGATATTTTTAATCGTTTTTTTTTACGTGAATGAAAGCTCTCTAACAGTATATTATTATTGTATTTGGTACTAGACCACGGAGTTGATTGATTGAGAGGGAGAGGAAGGCAAAACAAACTTTGCACGGATTGTGTGACATCAAAGAGAAGTGACGGTTGATATTGGACAATGGAAGAAGATAACGTGTTGCGCCGACCCAAAGTAACATCATGGGACAAGGGCAGGAAGGAAAAAAAAGAAGACTAGACAACGAAAGATTAATTGCGCAAGTAGGTATGTACCTGGTAGAAAAAGTCAAGGCCAACCGGTAAGCTTCAAAACAAAGCTGGCTATATCCCGGTACAGTTGTGACTCTGATAAAAAAAAAATATATATATATCCCCTGATATATGCAGGGGGTGGTCCCATATAAATTTTTATTAACTTTGCTTGGGTAGTTGTAGAATTAGCTTCTGATTAGTTTAAGTAGTTCTGCGACTTATGGCGAGACCATAACATTTTGATGGTTCAATGACAAGCGTGTGTAGCGGTATTGTAAGGAATCTTGCGTTTCAAAATTTTTTTTCCAAAAAAAAAACAAGTGAAAAATAACTTTAATTTCGGAAGGCGGTGGCAAATAACGAAAATGCAAACCCAACGATACCGACTTCCGAAATTAAAGTTTTTTTCACTTTGCTGTCTTTTTTGGAAGTCGGTTGTTTTTTTTTTGTAAAAAAGTTATTATTTTTCACTTTTAAGTTGTACTTACTACTTACCCCACAAAAATTCGTATAACACTACTTGATATGTAAATATCAGTGACAGGAAGTTATTATAACATCATCAATATAAAATAAGTAACAAAAATACGTATTATTTAGTATATATTAAGTTCGTATATTATGCATGTTTTAAAGCGGGCGAAAACCCACCGACGAGTTAAAGGAAATGGTTTAATTACTTAATTACCTATTAACCTTACATTCATCACTTCTGGTTAGTTCATTAATTGACACCTTCAACTTTATCTGGCATTGTGACGCTGATTATACTTACACTTTTAAGTATAACAACGGAGATCAACTTGAAAAAATGACGATTGGAAAAAAATAATCGAAGTTAAGGTCAAAAAAAAAATTGTTAAAATAAAATTGTCACTTGCAAAACATTATTGTCATCTCTTTTCCACCTTTTTCGGGAACTCCTAAGTTAACCTTTGCATAAGTTGTTTATTCCACCTGTTGGAATGTAACCGTTGCCAAGCAAGACTCCCTTGAGTCCTTGAAACTCGGAAGCTTGGGCCCCGTAACCTTGACTAAGTCACCCTACAATACAAAACAAAATGATGCGTTCATATAATTGAAAATCTATTATCTACTATTAATACACTCGCATACGGCTTGTTTATAGTTTCTCAATAAAACAATCTTCGCTATGAGAACTTCAATCTCAACCATAATCATAAATGGAGTGGTGAAACATATGGCAAACCAGTTAATGATGCACTTGAAAGCCGAGGATTACCTTAGATAGTTTCAGCGCAACATTTTTCTTTATGATGCAAATCATAACAAGCGAGGCATGTAACAACATTACAAAGGCACCGTGATAGCGAGTGGAGAAGCGATAATATTATAGGAACGCGGAGAAAATAGAGGCGCGCGCCGCTATCAGCCGTCAGTCCTCGCCGAGCTTTGTGCGACGACGCTCGCATTCACCAAGCCGTACACTAACTCTTTAATAAAAACATGACATAAAACCCATTCCTTATTCAGTTCTAGTCACGCGATTCAACTGCCAGTTCTTTAAAAGTGTCAAGGACCGCTTGTGTTGCCTTAAGGGGTCAACGTCAAATCGATCGCCAAGCTTTCAAAGTTGTGGTAACCATGCCGGCTGAAGCAGAAGCCAGGATCGTGCTGCGGGATGTTACGCCAGAGAGTGAGTATTTTTTCTTTCATTAAACTAATTATTTATGTGTCTCATGTAACCTGTGTTTAAAAACCATACCGTGTAAGCATTCATTGAGGGCAATGACAAATGATCTCAAATGACACAAACTGGGTCAAACTCATGCATGCCAGTTAGTCTAATATAGGACAAGCTTTTGTATAAAAGCCTAAACTGTTTCAACGGAACTTGACGACAAATTCTGTTGATTAATAGCCTACTTGTTTCAAAAAAGAATTTGGTCGTTTGATAACAACAGCTGACAGTGATCGTCACGTGTCCGATCCCTTTCAAAACATTGTAAAGGAAAAAAATCCAGCTGATTTGAATCATATCGCTGACGTTGAGTAAGTAATACATACATAACAATCGAAAGGGCCAATGGCAGACACTTCATTGTCGCCGGCGGCGGTGAATCACGCAGTTCAATTCAATTTATTGTTACTTGACTGCATTCATATTATTGAGGAAGGCGTCGGAAACAATTTAATCTGATTCGAGTTTAGGAAGTGTATTACGAACATTTTGACAAGCACTTTTATTTAGTATAAAAGAGACCTTGGGTACCACCAAAATTGTTTAGAGTATAAGGTCGTTCTCCACAAAAGGTTCAATCACGAATCTCAATTTGTTTCCCCACTTGACACCTGACAAAACAGACAAGAATATAAAAGCGTGAACCTCCAATGTAGCAACTTTACCAAAACAGCTGAGTCGTCGTACGATTGGGACTTGCGCCACAAACCCGCGAGTTTCAAGAATCTGATTAATCTTATAAGACTGTACCTACTCGTCTTACGAAAATATAAACATATGCAAGCAGGCCTATAAATATTTCATAATACGGACAATGCGGTAGGCACAAGGTTTCGGGTTTGTTGTGAATTAATCCAGGTATAATCGAGTACTAAATAACTTAATTCCGCCCTTGTTAAGCCTCTGCAAGGAATATCTAAGTAAACACCCATATTATCGTTAATCTGTCTTCATAGGGAAAACTATTAGGTGACACTTGAACAAATAATTTATTCGCATAGAACATTTATTTGTTCATTGTTCCTACTTACGCTCCTAGATTAGGTATTGTATTATTAAGTTACAAAAATAAATTATACATTTCTTCTTCAATTACATATTTAACTAGCTGACGGGACAGATGTTGTCCTGTTTCCTAGTACTCGATCTCAGCGCCACCTACCGGGTCCAATTGTGAATCTAAACCATCCAGGGACACTCAAATAAAAAAATCATCAAAATTGGTCCATTCGTTTAGGAATGGACCAATTTTGATGATTTTTTTTATTTGAGTTCAGTGTCACACGTACCGAAGAATGATATAATCACACTAATATTATAAAGGCGAAAGTGAGTGTGTATGTGTGTGTGTTTATATGTTTGTTACTCCTTCACGCTCAAACGGCTGGACCAATTTTGACAAAAAAATATATGGAGGTAGGTGACAGCCTGGATTAACATATTATAGGCTACTTTTTATCCCGATATACCCACGGGATCGACACTTATGCGGGTGAAACCGCGGGGGTTATATAAATAACTTAAACTAACTTCGACCCCTTTTAGCAAAGTTCTCCGTAACAATTTTCCTTGAGCTTACCTTCACGATTTTTTGTAATGTGAGCGTGGGAGAAAATGGCGCGCTTTATATATTACAATTCAAGTATGTTTTACGATATTTCCAATGTTAAAATACTTGTCATCTAGGCTCCATACGTCCCTATAATGGAGACGAAACCATAACTACAAATGGACTAGTCAGTTTCAAAGACAATGCAAAAAAAAAAACGTTTTCACGGTCGTCAGTCTTGCATAAAACATCTTTTGAATAAAAACTCGTAAAACTTGCATGAACGAAACGACTGGAATTCGGCGTGGTCAAGTCAGAGTTGCAAACATTGCAAAAGATTTGCAATACATTTGGTCATTAAAACAATAAACCCAAATTACTAGAGTCTTGATTATTTAAAATGTTAAATAGTTAAAACTCTAGTAATTAATCTCTAGTATAAAACTGGGCAGATAATTATAAATTAAGCCATTAAGACGGGGTTGAAAGATTACGAATTACGGAAACATATTTTGCACAGACACTGAAGAATTAGCTGTAGGTATAAAGAAGCGCAAAGTCTCGACAACATTCAAGTTTTTCCTAATATCCATATATCATATGTCTGTGGTTGAAATCCGGCTCGAAGGAGCAATATACTAACGAGTGCGAGTGGACTATACAACATTATTTTTTGTATATGCGAAACCCGAAACACGTGTCTAGTATTTTTGTGTAAAGAATCTATGTAGAAAATTTCAAAAGTGTATCATGAGAAATCACAAAGTTATAAGCTTGTTGTTACCTAGTTGTCCGTTCAAAAACATGCTCACCACGCGGCGCGGCGCGGGGTGACCATGTTTTATGCTCCTCTAATTTATTATTAATTTATTTCTAATTTCTGAATATATTTTCTAGTACTGCCGTGAAAAGTTTTGGGGTTATTATTGTAATTAACTAGTGATTAAATATTTTTGGGACAAAATATAACATGGTGTAAAAATTATTGAAATCGATTCAGTTACTTATTCTGAACAAACTATATTCAGGTTTACATATACTAAAAATAATGTTGTATAAATGACGACATCATTTAACCTATTAGGCTTAAAATCGTTAATTGCGGAAGTATGCCTTCCGGTATAATCAATGACTAAAAGTACAATGAATGCCGTGCATACAATATTTGCATCACGTGTGTCACAATACAATTTAGAACATCTCAGAGTTCCTAACTAATTATTATTGATGGACGTGATAATAGCCATTTGGTTATTTTTAATTTTGACTCAGCTAGTAAAATTAAAAAGTTGTCGACCTACACAACGACATATCATAAATTAGAATGTTTTGATATCTGCATAATAATATCATTTAGCATTGCCGCTCAGCTTATTCATAGTTTACTGAATAAACTTTTCAAAACAAAAAATAAACTTCTTTTCACGCCACTTGCATTCAGTAACCTTGGCTGAAGTGAAGAAGTGTGCTAAATTATATCAGGTGCAATACATTTATTGTAGAGTTCCGTTCCCTCGTTTTGCAATCATAATCATCAACAGGACACAGGCCTCCCCCAAGCACCGCCACTTCGACCGGTTCTGTGCTTCCCGCATCCAGCGGATTCCTGCGACATTCACAAGGTCATCGGTCCACCTTGTGCACCGCTACGTCTTCCGATACGCGGTCACAACTCAAAAACCATTCGGCCTCGTCGGCCATCTGTTCTGCGAGCAATGTGCCCTGCCCACTGACACTTAAATTTGGCAATTCTTCGGTCTATGTTGGTTACCCTATTCTCCTGCTGATCTCTTCATTTCTGATTCGATCACGTAGAGAAACTTCAAGCATAGCCTTCTAATAAGGCCCACCGTGAGCGACCACGTTTCAGTGGGCCACGGGTCACCAGGCAAGGCAGGAAGATTCGCGAATCAGCACAGTTGGCAGGCTAGAGAGTTGCCCACGGTCTGTCTCATGGAGTCTGAAACACTTATTGTGACAACTACCTATAATCATACATAAACAGTAGAGAGGTAATACAGGCTGGTGTCCGCAACTCCACGTCAATGCGCGTATTTTGCGTACGGTACATAAACAGTAAACACTACATTAAGGGGACGCCGACCCACTAGTGGCGCCCTCATCGTTTGTTTAGTTATTTCTTTTATTTTACACGTTAAGTTGTGCTCCACAAGATTATACGTTAATATTAACATAAACGGTAGTTTTACGTTGTTTAGTTTTATTATAATCCTTATAACGGATAATAGTGGCCACTATTTTCCGTTTTAAGGATTCTAAAATAATAGAAATAACCAAACAAACGATGAGGGCGCCACTGCGCGGTCGGCGTTTGGATTGCCGTCGAACGGGTTAAGATTTCCTTTTTTTTCTTTAAGTTTATTCTAGGAATTACCAAGTCTATACTGGTTTTTTCTGATATTTTGCGAAGAAGCGAAAGAAAGAACAGTCGCAGTATAAAATTTTGCTCTCCACACACATAAGTCCACTAATGGCCAATTCCTATAATTTACGGACCGTTATTGGTTAAAACTAAGCCTCTTGTATCTTTACCAATAATGAAGCAAAGACCTCATACATAGCTAGTAGACCCTCCCATGTGGAAGTAGCTACTTATCACAGGTAAAATTAGCTTACGAATCTATATTTCTATACAATAAAAAATTATACCTTCTTGCTAAGAAAATTGATTCGTTTTTGTTTATAGGAACCGAGCATTAAGTAAGCACCTAATAAACGGTCATTGTTTAACAAAGCTCAGGATAATAACACTATTATTATGTCGTAATTGACCACTATATAACCAAATGTATTCCATTGACTGGTGTGTTCACCTGAACAGTGTTCCAGTGACGTAAAAACTAATGCATATTAAATTGAGGAAGTATGACTGTTGCACTCTGTGCATGCATACTTGTAACGGTACTTATGGGTGATTTGAAATGGAGACACAGGACAATCATTTTCGTATTAAAATTCGAAAAACTTTGAGAATTCAATTGGCCTCCTTGCTGTAAGACCATTACAATTGGCGTCCTTGCTGTATGACCATTACAATTGGCCTCCTTGCTGTACCGTTACAATTTCATAGTGTCGAGCTCCATTCTTCCCTATGGAAAGCAGTGGTGGCAAAGTGGAAAAGGACTCGACTTACAAGTTATAGATCGTAGGTTCGAACCCTGACAGGCGTTTTACTTAATGTAAAATATTTCATCACCACTGCTCTCAAAACGGTGAAGGAAAACATCCAGAGGAAACCGTCATGCCCTAGAACCAAAAATTCGAAGTCGTGTGACTTCCACCAAATCCGCACTGGGCCCGCGTGGTGGATTACAGCCCACTCCCTCTCATTAAGAGGAGGCCTGTATCCCAGCAGTGGGAAATTAAAGGCTGATTATGCAGTGGGTATGCTTATGCTTGCAAAAGTGTAACTTTTTGACCGCCACATTTGCAATTTTTTTTTTCTTAGCTCTAAAACGTTGTTAATTTATTTCATTGTGCCTGTTTTTTCTTTGGTATATTTTCACTTACAGAACAGTTAAAAGAACATATTCTGTGTAGTGTACCTAATAGTACGCACCAGCAACTGCTACAACCGTACACCGTACCGTACTTACACTTAAGTACATAAAAGATGTATGTGCCAAATAAACAAATGTGTAATTTAATCTAAAATTGCCTGAATTGACCCACTTCAGGGTTAGGCCTCCCTCTCCCTTTTTCTATAAATGTGTAGATCCCGAATGTTCCCGGGATGTGTGTGAGTTATTGGGATCTACACATTTGGCACTAGGCACTTCATTTTTAATCGGTGTGCGCATATCAAACGTCAAATTTTCACTTTCTTTCATAAAAACCCATAAGAGGAGAAAGCGTAACAAACACAATATTATATTGTATGTATATAAATGTTACTTAACATATAGAGCAGCGGTGGCACAGTGGTAACGGCCCCAACTTACGAGAGGGTCATCGTGTGTGTGGTGGGTCGTGGGTTCGAACCATAGATAGGTATAAAAAAGAAGGTTCGAACCCAGAGTTGTAGTTTTGAAGTCGTCTGTTACCATTTTTGAAATGGTATTTTCGTTTTCCTCTTTCCTTCTCTGGGATAGTCTGCTACGTCTCTGGGGCTGCTTATTATATCCAAGTAATTTAGTTCATCATAAATATCGATACGTGCCAAATGCAAAATGTAGCATTTTTAACTTTTAAATGCCAAATGTACTTAATGAGCATGCTCTACCGTTCGCTCTTGTTAAATTAGATAATACATAACTAAATATATTCACTATAATATACACTCTACCTTTAAACAGTTTTGAGTTTCAGCTTTTCAAACTTAAATTAACTAAAATTGTCCTCCTGAATAATTGCTAGATCTGTAGTTAGAACGTTTGTCTTCTAGACCATCGATATTTCGACCTGAAAATGTGGCCTAAAAAGCTATGAAATCAACGTCTAAACTTGAAAAAAAAATCTTTACCGTGGGACATATTTCAAGCGGAGACTATCTTCTTAGTTCTGATTAATTATTTACGAGATTTTTCGAACGGAAGATCCTTACCTGCTGAGTAAACAAAGTACAACCGTGATCTTTTCCTCCAATTAGTGCAGGTATGTTTCAAATTATCAGCCACGTGTCTGAGCGATTATGTTGTTATTTGTCAAATCATTGAGGCGTTACCCATCATGACATCGAAGGTTTTTCTTGTGCAGCAGACAGAAACCAAAATAACTAAGATTTCCACAGATTCCTGTAATTCTCGTATCAACAAACAGTGGATTTAGGTATAATTACAATGCATGATTACTAATGGTTTATAGATTTAGTTATAATTACAATGCATGATTACTAATGGTTTATAGATTTTCGAGTTGCGACAAACCGACTACATTTTGTCGCATTAAAAAACGGTTTGAAAAATATTTTCAACACAGGTGTAATTACGGCCATGTTGTCAATAACGCGCAATCATTGCAGGTATTAGATAGATCTAGTTCAGTGCAGTGAGGAGAGTGATCCCACCACCGCGTACCGCCGCCGCGCCGACGAGGACGCGAATTTCTCGTTCAAGAAACCTTTTGTGGGAGCAGAGTGGTGGCCCAGTGGAAACGGTCGCGACTAAGTTGTTGGTCGTAGGTTCGAACCCAGACAGGCGCTTTACTTTGTGTCATCACCACTGCTCTCAAAACGGTGAAGGAAAGCATCGTGCAGAAACCGGCATGTCCTAGAACTAAAAATTCTAAGACATGTCACATATACCCGCGTGGTAGATTACGGCTCACTCTCTCTGACAGAGAGGAGGCCTGTGTTCCAGGAAGAGCGATTATTATAAGCTGATTATGGTAAACGTACAATATATTATAAGTCCCGTCGTATACCGCTGCGCCGGCGAGTACTCGTTTATCGCAGCGACAATAGCTATCAAAGATAGCACCTACTCGTACTCACTCAGTGACGCTCGCTTGTCGTGCAGAACACTCGCTGAGAGAATCAAGCTTGGTACGTACGCTTACCAGCGACTCCAGCGAGTAATCGTTCGTCGCCGTTGCGTACTCGCTGACCGTAGCTGGCCAACTCGTTGCTAGCTCTACTCACTTCTCGTTAATCTCCGGCGATGGGACTGGTGCCTGATTGACTATCGATTAACTCGTCTTTCTTTAGTTAACCCACATGGGGATGACATGGCTTTGTCAATCACTTGAAGTCTGAAGCGAATTACGTTTGTGTAATAAGTCATGGAGTTAATTACCATGGTCACTGCATAAGAAAATGAGCCCCGTTCTCTTTCGCCTAAGCTGTTGGCAACACAACCTATGATAATCTGCTTTAGTCGGTATAATTAATATGTTATTTGACACTGACATTTAACAAGGGACTGGATTTATTTCACAACTTTTTTACTTACTTTATAGGCATGGTCTTTATTGCTTTTTTTTCCTATAATATAGGTAGTATCACAGATAGTGATACTTTATTCACATCACAATCTAGCAAATTCGCTAAAAAGTAATAAGTAACTATAAAATGAAGAAATCGTCCAAAAAAGGCCTTATCTTCTGTGCAAGTGGCAGTTTTAATGTTTATTTTTAATAAACTATAAGTAGGTAGGTACCTACGCATTCTGGTACATATACCTTACAGCATTAAGTGCAGAAATGGTAAAGGGCTACAATGACTTAACTGTAAATAAATAAATAAATGCTTAATGGGTAACAAATCAATAATTGCTTTTCAATCACAACAAGATGCAACGACCTCAGGCATCATAATATCACGACACGTCTTAAGGTCAAGCCGATGAACGTGTTTGATGTCTGACAACAATGAGTGCTTCGAGTTTTATAGGTTCCTTAAGAATGGATATTTTGCTTAGGAGGTAAGGTTCTCTCAAAGACGGTATGACAGGAGAAATTAAGTGAGTGTTTGCATAACTTAAATAACTTGCAAAATTAGATAACTACGAGTAAATCGTTATCTGCCTAGCCTTTTCCCAACTATATATTATGTTGGATTGTTGGGCTCGGCGTCCAGACTCACCGGATCCAGCAGAATACTATTTTACAAAGAGCGACTGCGTATCTGACGTTCACAATCCAGTTACTATGTAACACGTACGATCATACCCCTTGTTACTGGTTGTCAGATTTGAACGTACCTACCTGTGACGACTGTCAATGATCCGAATGTCAGATCACCAAACGGCATCGCATCGGATCGGAAAGGATACGACGAACGGATGCGGCTACAGTCGATCGCGTCCAGCAGGATGTTGAAGCATACGATCGACTCCGTACCGTTGCTTGCGAATGTATCCGTTTCTGCGCCTAGTCAAATAGTTTTATTCCTACCGTGTCGACGTGTTCTAACTTTTGAAAATTGTTTAAAGTGACGTAGCATTGTTGGCCATTGCATTAGAAGAAGAAGAAAATAATCATAAAACACAGAAGAGGATATTAAAAATTTGGACGACAGCCGAAAGGATTCGATCGGATACGACGACAGGCGAACGGAGCCGATCGCGCGTCGCAGCATACTTTCGGCCACGATCGCGTGTCGCGGAAGACGCCCGCGGTCAAGCTGCGCGGCTTGGTAATAAATACTTTTAAGTAGATACTGTGTACACGATTTAGTATCGTTTAAAGATTGTAAAATCAGTTCCGATCCGATGCGATGCGACCCTTTTGGTGGAAATCATCCTTTAACGTGTATTCCGAGGCACAGAGGGGTTTCGATATGTAATGGGTGGTCACCCATCCACGGACCGACCTCTGCGTAAGCTTAACATTAAATTTAATAACACACACACAGCGTGGGTAAGTATATGAATCAAAATCAAAGTATTTAATAGTGTGATTTTTGGTGAGACAGTAGGTATCATAGTTAAGTTATGTTGTGGTAACTTAATAAACTACCCATTATATACACTATTTAATAATTTATGAATTTAAAATCGATATTACATACAAATTAACAAAAATTTCAATAATTATTTAGAATACAATAAATTTTTATGATAAACAACGCAAAAACACACTACACGCAACAAATACAACACTACAACAATTAAAATTAATTAATAAAATAAATACTCAAAACACAAATAATAACTCGTTTTTGAATTTTTAAGCATAAATACATAATACCTATCATTTAGTTTATTACCTTTTTTCAAAAAGGAATTCGTCAAATTATTTAGTCTCCGTTTAAATTGTGTCAAGTATAAATCTTTAATGTAATGATTGAATTATTTAATGTACTTATTACAAAAATGCGCGTTTATGCATTATTTCCTCGTTGAAATTGAATACTATTCTTTGGATGGTAAAAAGTTTTCTCTTCTACAATAATAATATAGCTATGTTTTTTATTATTTATCAATTTAAAGTTTTTTTTTAAGTTTCCTGTAATTGCACTCATTTCGAGATACAAAGTTGATTACAATAAAAAAGTTAATTATTTTTAAACTAACGACGTCCATGCTTCACACGGTTTTTTCAACTTGACAAAAAATCGAGATATCCTTGCTAAATTTTATATTATTACACATAGGTAAACCTTCCGCAAATAAAATTTATTAAATTTTTTGGCAGATGAGCCACACAATTAATTTAGTACTGGCACAGATAATATAAATAATACTGTACTGGTTACATTGACCTGTATTAAACAGTCAGTGTCTGATTATATTTCGATAGCAAAAACCTTAATTATTATCTTATTTTTTTTATACATATACCTATACTTAATGTCATTTGATAGATATTTTCCATGGACTTATAATTATTAATAACTAGCGGCCCGCCCCTGCTTCACACGGGTGCATTTTTTTTTTCGAATTTCCTAAATTTTCTTTCATACAAACCTTGTCCTGACAATACCGAACACAACAAAAAAAGAATTAGCGAAATCGATTTGCGCTTAGCAACACATTTAGCTTTTCATTTTTATATTAAAGATAGTTAAGTCCATGATATTTTCTTTTATTTTTCCTTCTCGAATGGCATCTTTTTCAGTTGTTGGGGCAGTGAGGCTTGTATTTTAATTTCTCCCTCTTAATTGATTGAGTGAACCTTTTTGCTTCGTTTGAACAGCAAATGTTATAAGTACTGGCTATTTGGTGTCAAAAACTTAGAAAACCACTGACCTCTGTATAATACAGGCATTATACAGGTCAGTGTATAAAACTCATTTTTTTTTTTATCTTAAAATTGGCGTCTTACTGATTTTTTATTTTTTAGCTTTATAGTAGGTATTTTTCCTTTTTTTTTATTAACGGCAATTTTGGCCTCCTTTGTAATCTAATGTATTTAATATCTTCATTATAATTTTAGTTTTGTTAAGTAATAAAAGCCCGTTGGTATATTTTTTGTTGCGGCAAACAAAGTTGCATTGAGCCAGTTTTATTGCAATGCTATATCCTTAACATAGACCTCAGACACCTTTAACACAGTAGAGCCTTCGAGGCTCGTTTCAAACCGGCTTATAAAATGGCGGGTGAACAAACTACTAGTACGCACGTTTACCCTGAAACCTATTGCAATTATGATAGATACTTATCGCCATGGGCAATTTGAAATACAAACATTAAAGCTCGTTAATTGTTTACCCGTGTATTAATTGCTCAGATATAACTTCATTCATGGATAACTTCAACACGTAAAGGAGCTATTATTCTATTATAAAGGAAATAAACAAGAGTTTATTATTACACACGTTAGTATTTATTTTATGGTGAATAGGGATGCTGAAAGAAAAGACTATTGTTTAGTCAATTGAATTAACTATGCATACCTACGCTAGTAATAATAGTTATATGTGCATACCTAAGCCATTACCTGTATGTATGTTGAAACTGAACGCGATCAACCCAGCGATTCTGTAAAAATCTCCCGTGAGAACTTAGACCGTGACGTGAGCTGTCAATTAGATAATTTTTTATATTATCAAGTACCTGGTACTTGTTGACAGGCCTACGCTGTCCTCCCATACCTATTGTAACTTGAAAACATTGTAAAAACCAACTATTTTTAAAAGAGTACCTAACCGTGGAGTTTCTTGCCGCTTCTTCTCCATAGGCAACGACCAATTGGAACCGTGCACCTAGCTTCTGACGTTTCATAAGTGCCCATGTAGGTTTATGTGAAATATTTTTCTTTTTTTTAGCTGTCAGTGTCAATATTCTACAGTAATTATGACACTGACAGCTCTTGAATGTGGTTTAGATGACCTGCATAGCTATTCACAACTATTCGATACACTTCCGTACCGAATCGAACATCAATCAATGTTATCGTTGGAGTCCTATAAACGTTGTTCACAAATTCAAATCCCGAAAATTTTGTCAGTTTAAATCAAATAGACGACTGCAATTCTTCCGACAGCTGTTCGCTGACGAGGGCAAGGCAAATCAGGTGATCGAAATGTGTAATTTTCGATACGATAGCCTGTCGAATGGTTGTGAATAGCCGTTCTGTTTCCGATCAGTTTTATTAGCGAACTTCGCCCTAAGATAAGATCTACACACAACTTTGATAAGTAACCTCTGTTGAGAAAAATAAATTCGGGGGCGATGCCAATGAATCGGTATTAACAAATTACTGGCTAAATGGGTGGTCACAGCGAGCGTCGACCTACATTCCAGATAAAAGACCATTTATTCGGACCATCATCTTAATAATATTATGGTCGCTATCAATATCACTCGCCATTTCTGGCTGACCACATTCGACCTGATTTTGTAATCGCTACAATGACTTGCTATTGGCCATGTTGTATGACAAACTAATCAGCGGACAAATAAGTACCTATTAGTATTCCTATATTTAGGCATGTTTTAATAAAACTGATAAAGACAAAATAAATATTTGAATATTAGGAAGACAAAGAAATATCTTGAGTTAAAAGTTTGCATGATATCAATACAGGGTGTGTTATTGAATTAACGCAAAACCTCTTAATCATTGCACTCATCATTATGAACAATTTTTACTATAGGAACAAACCTGAAATCGCAAGAAAAAACAATCTGCTATTCACAATTTCCCATAGTAAAAGTTGTTCATAATGATGAGTACAATAACCTCTTAGAAGGTTTTGCTTTTATTCAATAACACGGTGTATAGGTAGGAGTCAAAATATTCTTGCTCACAAATGCACAAACGCACTGCCTCCGGCCTCGTTTTTTTGCTCACAAATGTAAAAACTGGCGAAATGTGGTTATACTATAGGTACATCTCTGCTTAACCCTTTGGGGAATACAGGCGTGATATGATGTACAGACGCCAGCACATCAAGCTACCCGAAACTGTCAAATTTTCCCAATCAACTTTGAACCTTATGCTTTAGCGATAAAGTTGAAAATGTATTAAAGAAATTTGACAGATTGTAATAGCTTGATGTGCTGGCGTCTCTACACAAAGTAGTAAAGCTTACAAATGTATGACTATAAATAACGTACCTAAATAATAATGTCTAAAGCCAGACGTAAAAAGCATGCACGAGTGAAAACCGAAAATAACTCGATCGATACATTACTGATGGCAGCAGAACGAACTGAGGTGATACACCTTGAACTCGCCAGATTTTGAAGTCACAAAAACTAGTTTGCATTGTTAGGCTAGTTCAGGAAATAGACTTTATAGGAAATATCATTTAACCAGTAGTGCTATTCTGTAAAAATCTCACCGTGATAACTCAGGTGAAGTGAGCTTAAAGTGAGCTGTCATTGGTATCAATCCCTATAGCATCAGATGGAATGATAGCTCACTTCACCTAACTTCTCACGGTGAGATTCTAACAGAATCGACCGGCAGGTCAATTAAGCAGTGTCAATCCAGCAAGGTATTTGCGGAACACTAACAGAAGCTTCATTTTGACAGTTCAACAACATTCATTGCGGTATTTACGTTGATATATAAGCAAACTTCGAACATATGAAGCAATGGATCAACAATATCCTTCAAAATGATTCAGATTGTGATTGAAAATGTTTACGCGTGTATTGTTTCAGGATAGGAAAAAAAAGCGCAACACGAATTGTTCCGACCTACTTTCGATCTAGGTACTTACTACTTTCCATAAAGTATCTGTCATTTTGACCTCAATCAATCAACTCAGGCTATCGCAGTCCACTGCTGGACATAGGCCTCTCCCAGGAAGCGCCACAACACCCTGTCGTCGGGGGCGTCCCGCTCTACTCTTGCCAATACGTGATCTCTGCTCCAGGGTTCGTCTGCTTCACCGACCACCGGTCCTCGACAAATATGGCCAGCCCACTGCCACTTCAGCTTGCTTACTCTGCAAGCTAGGCCATTTTGACCTACATTTTTAAAATGTTGTGTCTATCAAACCTCTTTTAATTACTGCACCATAGTATTTGAGGTAGTTTACCTTAAGAGCAATCCAGTTGCGAGCTCGAACTCACAGGTGGGCGCGGCCAAAAAGCACGCTGTCTCAACTCGCATCGTGTCTGACAGAGATGGTAGCAGCCGGCAGCAGCAGACTGAGTCGAAATAGTTCGAAACGTGCGCAAGACAGTATTGTGCAAGTGTGCGTGAGCGTCTTACCCCCGCACCGCGCCAGGGGGAACATTATTGAGTGAAATGCACGATAATTCCATAGTAAAACCAGAGCGTAAAAATTCCTCGTCCTTTGGAAGATCGAGTTTTATGAAAAAACCACTGCATAAATCAATTACAAATAAAGCTTATGGAATTCTTCGATAATTGATCTTTGTCGGTAAGGTTTTTGTTTTTCAGATTTCATCCTTCTTTTATTACTTATTTACACCCAAAGTTACGTTAAAATTAGCAAGAAATACGAATCTTTGTTGGCTCTTACCTTTTTAATCTCTTAACTTTTTAATGGCTTTTTATTTTACAATTCTGCTTCCGTACAGACAAAATTAACAACAAGACAAAACGATACAATGTTTAACTTTGGATGTACATTGTCAAACAGTGGAGTAAAACACTCCCGAAATTTGTATGGAAAAATTTCGGCAAAGTGTGGCCTTAAGCATGCCATTAACAGGCCAGAACTGTTTATTATGGGCTGGTCAAGGTATTTTCTTTAGGTACCTCTTCTCCCAAAACTTACGTGATGTAGGGCTCTAAAAGCATCTTCATCTGCCTAGCCTTTTCGGTCGGCTTCCAATCTCGGTTAGATACCTGCAGCTGAATACCAGTATTTTACATGGAACGACTGTCTATCTCACCACCACAACCCAGTTACTGGGTAATACCCCTTGGTAAGACTGGTTGTAAGACTTTCGGGCTCTAAAAGCATAAAGGGCGTAAATAGATTGAAAATCTAGAAATTCATAACATCACGCCCGCGCCGTGTTATCCCGAAAGGTTGGGCAGAGGTGTACCTATCCTATGGTACACCCACATTTTGCCAGTTATCTTCAAGTCCCATGTCATAGAGGGCGAGCCTATCTAGTGGTCGCAAGCGATAGTGCTGGGCATAAGGTCCTGGGTTCGATTACTGGGTTTTTCTAAATGGAATTTCCCAGTAGCAGCCCATCTGGATTTGTGCCCCAACGATCTAGAAAGTTGAACAGAAGTAATAGCTCCAATTTAATACCCTTCCACTGTTTTGAAGTCCACAAATTCAATCGTCTATTAGGAGTCGAGTGTTTGAATATTTTAGAATGATAATGAGGTTTTTGTTGATAAGCAGCAACAAAAACCTACTTAAGTATTTTTGTTCTCAATAAAAAAATTACCTAATTTGATAAGAAAGTAGGTTTTGAGGGAGTTCGTGATTTCGCAACACTTGGAACATCTAACGTAAACATTAGAAAAGTGGTTAATAAAATGTCTTTGGTATTGTTCGTCAAATCGTTAAGCTTTTAGTTGAGCTGCACGATTTCTGACAAAATGCTTGCACTGACTGGACAGGTCCACTCAATCAGTGTGGTTATTTCTTCAAAAGACCAGAAGGCCAATTCTCGTAATTTAAAACGTTCAAAATCTAGTCGCAGTCTCATCTCAGCGACAAACAAATGTCAAAAACTCGTCAAAATGAAGGGAAACTAGAGGTATTTTTGACAGATTGAGACTGAGATCAGACTGCGAACGTTCTTAAAATTACGAGAATTGCCCCTCTGATCCTCAGAACAAACTCAGATGTCACAGTGTCTTTTAAAGTCCAGACATAATCTTGGTTAGATCATGTCTGAACTTTAAAAGACACTGTGACATCTGAGTTTGTTTCGGCCTTTCTTCTCAGACTGGTCAGCTATGAAACACGCACCTCATCTAGTTTTCAAAATATGATTGACGTGTAAAAGTGTTTTTGCTAACCTGCTTATTGAAATATTCATTTATCATTTAACATGATAAAAATAAACGCACAATTTTTTCTTTTTAGTTAAAAAGCCTCTGAACGTAATCGGTGTAAGCTGTGGTGGTTTCGTAACCTATTAATAATCAGGATTGTTTTATTTACCTCCCTAGGGTAGGGCGTAATTTCTCAGAACAATCGAACCCCGAATAGAAAATTATTTTAATTGGAGCAAAAATAGTAATTTTATTTAAAATAAACTTGGCACAATAACTTGAAACTTCAATTGTGTAATTACCTGAATTATACTTAGTAAAATCAGCCTATGATGTGCCCACTGCTGGGACACAGGCCTCCTCTCTGTGAGAGGGAGTGGGCTGTAATGTACCACGCGAGTCCAGCGCGGGTTGGTAGATGTCACACGTTCCTCACGATGTTTTCCTTCACCGTTTTGAAAGAAGTGGGGATTAAATTGTTTACACAAAGCAAAGCCTGTCTGGGTTCGAACCCACGACCTACAACTCGTAAGTCGGGGCTGTTACCATTGTCAATGCTCTATTAAATTAAAATAATTATATCATACAAACCTAAATACCTGTATTCTCAAGATAAGCCATACTTAACCTGAACCTAGGTATTCATAATTGTAAACAGCTATAATCTCAAATTCCCTCGGCCAATAATACCGCACATATTCATGTCAAAACCAACCATCGTGGATTCGTGGCTGTGTGGCAGATAGCCAATTTACCTTTAGATTGTAAGAATAACTGCTCATAGAGGATATTGAGACATATTATGTATCTTCTTCACAATACTTAATTAATACTCAATTACTCACGTAATTAAGATAGTGATAATTTCGTTACAAAGGAAATCGCATGAATATAAATCAAATTATGACGGTAAATGATGATTAAATGATTTATTAATAACTATCAATTAATTATGTGCTGCGTCTGGGTGACAATGGCAAAGGGTGTATAATGTAGCACATTACAGTAATACATAACAGCTGTCACTCATTGCTTAAGAAACCTGAACTTAAGCAGGTTATCGGCAAAGGAGAACATTTACTGTACCTGCCCCGTAAGAAGGTATACTTTTATGTGTAAAACAGCATTCGTACATCTTTATTTCATAAGCACGAATTTTATTGCTTACCTGAAATTTTTATTGACAAAAAATATAATAATAACGGTTGAGAACAAAAAAATTAAAAAGAAGGTATAATATGATTACAAGATCATCATCATCTGCCTACCCTTTTCCCAACTATGTTGGGGTCGGCTTCCAGTCTAATCGGATGCAACTGAATACCAGTATTTTACATGGAGCGACAGAATATCTGACCTCCACAACCCAGTTACTGGGTAATACGATACCCCTTGGTAAGACTGGTTGTCAGACTTACATCTAATCAACAACAATTTTTTTTAACACACATTTTTGCCGGGTTCTGTGACGGTCAAAATGTTACACTTTTTTGGTCTAGTTCTCATTTGGCAGGTATGCAGAGTACAACAAGCGCTATGGAACTTCATTCAATAATATGCTGGTCAAAAATAAAGGCCCGCTGGTGGACTTTAAGCAGTGCCTTTGTACTCTCGTATAGGTTGGTAATGTTGGTTAAAAGTAGATACTTTATTACATTTGTAATACATAAATCACACTAATATGCGAAAGTTTGTGAGTGCGTTTGTATGTTTGTTACTTCTTCACGCAAAAACTCCTGCACGTATTTGGATAAAATTTGGCACACAGATAGTTTATAATCAGGATTAACACATAGGCTACTTTATAACTCGATATTCCCACGGGACCTAAACTTATGCGGGGGAAACCATGGAGCGCAGTTAGTAAATAATAAATTATTCACCTAATAGGTACCTACAACCGCAACGGAAACGTTATGACGATGATCATATAAGTACCTAAACATAGACCTCATACATACCATGAATTAAGAATATTTTTGCTCAATTTTAAACAAACATTATAGTGGTGCTACCACTATAATGTTTGTAAACAAACTGTTTACGTACATTTAATTATTTCTTGCTATCTGTAATAAAATTGCTACTTGAACATTCTTCTCCATACGAAACTAGCTTTTGGAAGGGGCAATTAGAATCAATTCTATTTTTTGTAAATTTTGACGTTCAAAAGTGCCTTTTCGAAACAAATGATGTGACATTGACTTTGTTTGCAAAAAGTTAAGAGCAAAAAAGCTAAACGTAAACGTAATAATATCCAGTGTTTCAATAATTTATTATCTGCATAACACTACGCCTGCAGTCAAAGTCAAAGTCAAAACGTTTATTGGGAACTAAGTGTACAATGTTGGTGTTATGTTATGTTAGTAGGTACTTATGACTTAGCAACCTTTTACAAGCATTGCAATTATCATTCGCCATTCGTAGGCAGACGTGTACCTTTACTACAACGACTTTTCACCAATTATTTTTAAGTTCGATGTAATAGGGGGCGAGCCTATGGCCATCAACCGGGCACAAGTCAGACTCCGGGCTGCAGCTGAGAAATTCTTAATGAAAAACCCAATAACAAATTGAAAACATTTATTTTGAAATAAACCAATTAGGTACAGCCGATCGATTCTGTTAGATTGTCACCGTGAGAAGTTAGGTGAAGTGAGCTGTCAATCCATCTGATGCTAGAAATTGACACTTATGACAGCTCACTTTAAGCTCACTTCACCCAAATAATCACGGTGAGATTTTTATAGAATACCACTACAGGCTCTTTTAAACTTGCAAGGGGTCGGTCAGTCAGAAAGATGAAGCTAGTTGCCCATTCCAAAGCTATTAGTTGCTCATCCCAGCACTTTTCCAGACCTGAGAATCGAAACCAAGACCTGATGCTTGCGACCACTTAACAAACAAGTCACAATTTCTCATCTATTCATAGGACCTCGAAGATAAAAAAAAACATTAGGTGTTACAACACAAACTAAACGAAAACGCATGCACTTCCGTGACTTTTCCAAGATGAAGTCTCCCGAAACATCTTATCTTTACAACGTATTTAGATACAATTGATCAGCTGTTCGCTACAGATTAGGTCGAAGTAAAAAAAGTCACGTTCCGTTTATAAATCACGGCCAGCCGATGAGACAAAAACATAAAGGAAATAAGAAACTTTGTAATGCTTTGTAACCTTGTGCTTGATGAATAAAGTATAAAAAAGTTAAACCGTCATAATTATATCCGTTAAATAATAGATAATAGTTACAGAACAATTGTAGTACCTACTTACAATGCATGTAATTGCTGAAATATGTAAATAAAAAATAAAAATACATTGAGAACCTCCTCCTTTTTTTGAAGTCGGTTAAAAATGCATTGGTGCATTTTATTTACATAATTCTATACATAAGGTCTATCTATTCATATACGAAATATCTCAAGAGGTCATTGTACTCATCATTATGAACAACTTTTACTATCTGACCAAACCTGAAAACGCAAAAGAAAAATCTGCTATTCCAAACATTTTGACGAGTTACCTATGCGAACACAAATGTAGGGAACAGCTGTTTTTTTTTTTTGCATCACATCGCCATACTTCCAAACTCCGAGCTTTTACTAAGAAATCCAAAAACCCAATACGCACTCAAACAAAACTACAAAGATAATCTCTTGAATCACAGTACGTGTATCATATTATTATCTTACGACTGGTGAGTATCCGGCTGAGACCATAACTTACCGCCATACCGCATAGGAAATCCGAAAGGTTACAGTAATCGGTTGCGAGAAAACAACATTAAAATGCTCCTTGCATAACTATCTCAGCTCTTTAGGCTCTTAGCCCTTCATTTAATTGTATTCTCATAAGATGATTATATTCTCATTACTTTTTACTGCTACAATGTTTCCTTAACCGAATGTTTCCGAAATCAATGTTTCCGAAACCAAAAACTTTCTTACCTTTTTCTTTTTGCATGGCTCCTAAGAGTCCCAGCGTGATGTTAAATAGCCTATAGCCTTCCTCAACTACGTATACAACATTATTTTTAGTATATGCAAAACCCGAAACAAGTGTCTAGTATTTTTATGTAATGAATCTATGTACAAAATTTCAAAACTGTATCATGAGAAATCACAAAGTTATAAGCTTGATAAGTTACATGGTTGTCCGTTCAAAAACATGCTCACCACGCGGCGCGGCGCGGGGTGATCATGTTTTATGCTCCTCCAGCATCGTACGCTCATTGATAATAGTTTGGCAGTAGGTAGATACTTAACTGTATTGTAATTAACTAGTTTATTGTAATTAACTAGTGATTAAATATTTTTGGGACAAAATATAACATGGTGTAAAAATTATTGAAATCGATTCAGTTACTTATTCTGAACAAACTATGTTCAGGTTTCGCATATACTAAAAATAATGTTGTATAGTAAGTCCGATTGGTAGTTCCAGAACTTCCAGAGATTCGCGTTCAAATAAAGTCTTCAGCTTTGTTATTAAATACAAATACAAAATCGTTTATTGTCACAATTTGCCTAAGATGTGTTTGAAATCTCCCTTTAGGCAAACAATGCCTGTATTAGGAGACTCCGCTCTTCCATAATTATCATTGCCATATTATACATAAACAAACTGTGATGTGACCGTTAAGATTAAGATAGATGAGGGTTTTTTAAAGTTGGACGCGTGACTGCATAGGTTGGTTTACCTGTTAAACATATTTAAGTCACCAAAAAGGTGTACCAACCAAAGTAAATAAATAGGTCTTGAATTTAGAGGAGAAGTCCTCGTGTCCTTCGATTACTGATCAATGATACAGACCCGCCTGGCTTCGAAACCTTCCTCAACGCATTTGATAAGCATTTAAAGAAAATGTCTTCACAATCAAGTAGGTAATTTATTCGTAACGGAATGTATCTGGAGTTAATTATTCATTGAGCCATCTGCTGCAATAAGACGTTGGACAATGATAGAATTCTAACTAGTGAGTGACTAGTTAAACATCATCCATTACGCCTCGGTCAAAGTGCACAGGAGAATGACACATTTTACTATGTAGATATAGCTTATACTGCCATTTCTTATCTGTTTACAAATATAGATGTGTCATCCTGCTTTTTTCATTTCATTATAATGTTTACAACTTAATTAGGTCAATATTATTTTTCTGTATCGTATGAACCGGTGGCTTATTAGTCGATTCGCGCGAATTTACTCGCCCGAATCATGCGAATTACTTTTTCAAAATATGATTTTTTCTATAGGCGACTCGCACAAAGTTAATAAAGTATAGAAAAAGGACGCTAGCGCAGAAAATTGATAAGAGTTAAATATTATAAAACGTGTACTTTTTTCTTAACTCCTTGCATAAAATTCAAAATGTACCAATTGCCGAATACATTTTTCTAGCGTTGTCGACTCATAACTTCGTGCGAGTCGCCTATAGAAAAAAATGATTTATTTAAAAGTGACGATTCGCCCGTTTCGGGCTAGTAAATTAGTGCGAATCAACTAATAAGCCGGCCCGCAACCGGTTCGGCTTACTTGCATGAATAACAATGAATCATATCCATATTAATTAACTATGACAAGTTTTTTCTCATATCCGTGATCTTATAGGTACTTCTGTATTCGTTTTGGTGCTATCTATTTACGTCATATGCATATAAAATCAATTTGCAATTTACTGGCACTGTCAAAATTTACGTCATCATCCAAACATGTTATACTGCTGCGCGTTGTCCTTTACTTGTCCTATTATTAAACTGCAAGTTAGTACAACGATGTGTGATAAATATTATTTTTAGACTAGACAATGACCCATTAATTTGATTGGAGACGGTGTTTGTGTACGTATGGCGAGCACGTGCACTCGTGCATTAACCCATCGCTTTGGCGTCTGACCAAAATGCGCTGTGACGAGCCTGTGACTCTCCCTTAAGTTGTGACGTCGTCGCTTCCTCGTGTGTTCTGGTGTTTCAAAGAAAGCCTTTGTTTCGTGTAGCAGTGATGGCCAGTGGTAACGGCCGTGACTTACTTACGAGTTGTAGGTCGTGGGTTCCCACACAACCACACCACCGCACACCACACCACCGCACACCACACCACACCACACCACACCATACCACACCACCACAGCTGCTCTTTAAAAACCATAAAACACATCTAAAGGAATAATGGACTCTAGACTGTTGACCCTAGAGCAACATTTTCATAACAACCCAGATGCGTTCGCGGCCCTCAAGCTTTCCAGGATACAATTTCCCCTAGTAACGTCTACTGTCAGACACCAAGCTCGCATCAAATTCGGTTCCGAAACACTGCAGACAGACTGACTGACATTTGAATTTATAATATTTATTAATGTGGGAGTCGACTGAGTTGATTGGCACATCCACAGTAATCAAGACGAGGAGGTTAAACAACCATGTCAAATCAATCCACTATCCAAATATTTCAATCCAACACGAGTAACAACTATGTAACACATTGTTAGCTAATCAATCATATTTATAGAGCGATCAACGTCCAAAAAGTTTCGGAGATAGCTTCTAGAGACTACCTCAATTCGTGTGCTGATGACGTTTATAAAGCAGTAATAGGAATAGACTTGGCCTGATGTTAAGTAAGGAGTTGCCAAGCGGTGATGATATTATAGTAGATTGACAACGTTAAAGTCCCACGTGTTTTTATTAAAATTTTGTAGTGTTAAGTTAATAATGGTTATATGCCAAAAACAGTGCTTACATTTAAAAAAATCTTTTGACGATTGCAAAATTGGCCCATAATCAGAATTAATGTCATTTGACTATGCAGCCAATGACAAAAAACGTGTTGATCGTCAGTTGTCATTCGACAAAGTTTTTGCGTTGCTTTTTTGTTTTTCAGTTTTTCGGTAGGTACGCTTCAAGGTGAAGAAGTTCTGACCTAGTAATGTCCAATATTGGTCTAATATGGGCGCCGTCAGTTGGGGCTGGTCGTCACACTCGTCACTTAGCTGCCTCGACTTATTTTTAATTATTTTATTTTTGGATTGTTGTTTTGTTAAGTATTTTTGCTGTACTCTGGACAGTTTTAACACATACGTCTTTTATTTTTATTTTATTACATCGTTCTCACATATCATTATAAATTCAACATTAATGATGTAACTAATATTTTTGTAAAAAATAATTTAAAAGAGTGTCCATGGAGTTTCTTGCCTGTTCTTCTCCATAGGTACCTACCTACGCTTTGGAATGGGCAACTAGCTTCATATTTTCTGACTGACCGACTTCTTGACAAAATTCAAAAGGGCCTGTTAATGGTTTAATTGAAATAAATGCTTTGAGTTTGAGTTTATGAATATAGAATCTAAACAATGCAGTTAAAGTTAGCAGAAAAACCTTGCCTGATATTGTTCGATGAACTAAATAATCAGGATCACTGTCCGGTGATCCGAATTTAATGGGTCACATTTGATGCTTCGGTCCATTTTCTTTAATATCACGCAGACCACTGGACATAATAATTATTGTTATCTATATGACACTAATCTTTCAAAAAAAAAACATTAAGATTTTAAAGAAAACTAATGGTGATATTTAACGCCTGCTGGAAAGTAACCAGTAGTTACTTTAAATTACTATTTAAATATTGAATTACTTTCGCCAAGTCTCTCTGTCTGACTAAAACCTAAAAAAAAACTGTGAAGGTTTTTCGAAAAAAAAAAATAGAAAACAATGCCGTGTATGCGTAAATATTAATCCCAACTAAGGAACCCTTCACTGTGCGTGATCCAACACACTTGTATTTTTTCAGTTTGAAAGTTATTAGCGTCATCTATCATCCAATAGGTTAACTAAGAAGTTCGAACTGTAACTTAATTATTTCGTCGAGACTAACGTAACTGTGCTACTTGATGACAGATGGCGCTGTTTTTAATCTTCAACCATCGAACTTTATGAGATTTTTTAAAGCGCAATACAATAGTTGGTTATTTAATTAAAGTATTATTAAAATTACTTTAATTTGAATTCTATAAGCATACGTAACATCACGCTTGTATTCCCCGAAAGGGTTAGGCACAGCTGTATCTGGTGCACTTGATAGGTGCACCTACATTTCGAGTTTCGATCGCTAGTTCGTCCAATGTCAATGATAATGTGGTTTTAATTTGTATTTGGAGGGTCGTTTTAAAAGGTACCTAATTAATAAATATCCGCTGAATTTTTACCCACCACCCGATATCCGGCCAGATAATAAAAATTAGGCCGGGTAGGACGGATACCGGATAGTAGCCGGAGATCTATCCTTTTTGTCTCTGGGAAAAATGAAAGTCATTATTTGCATAAACATCAACGCTTGAAATGTCACTTTACTTCCTAACTTAGCTAAAATTTATTTCTCAAATAAGTAATAAACATTTAGTATTTAGTACCTACCTTAGCATGTCTGCCTGCTTACCTATGCCTTTTTAAATGTAACAAAATCCGAATGCTTTGCCTTTCATCTCCTACCAAGCTAACTAACAAAAATCAAGCCTATGCGCTCGCATTGCTCCAATACTTCGAACTATGGACTTAGGTAGGTACTCGCCACGGTCTACTGACCACACGACCGATAACCATGACGTCACGGCCATCAGTGACGAATCTTCACACATCTACCCCACATTTACTTGATGTCCAGTAATAATGAGCAATACTGACCGAACGTAGGCAAACTCGACGCCTAATATAAGCAAATGTTGGTTAACCGAAAGTCAGTCTCGTGGTTAGGCGCTTACTGCAACGTCGTATTGAGAATCCTATCAAATAAGTGGAAAATACATCGATAACTTTGTAACAATGGGTAAAAGTGAGTAGAACTACAATACTTTTGATCATAAAATAATTTTAGAATAAAAAAGGCCATTTAGGTACTTTGGGACAGTTTGATAGAATTTATTCATATTTCATATGCTCATAGCTTTATTTGTATTCCATAATGTTTAAAACGTTACCTATTTGCCCTAATATACAACGACGGACCCTATAGGGCACATAAAAAGTATAAAATTAATTCTTATAAAAAAAATTGAATACGGAAACTATGACAGTAACAATTAAGTTGCAACAACAATTAACAATTAAGTTGTAGTTTCAGAAACATTATAAAGAGGCATGCCTTTTTTACCATTGCGATGTTTAAATCAGTTCATGGTTGCATTATAAAAACAAACATACCCGACAATAATGTGCACACCTTTCTCTTTCATTCATTATAATAAATTTCTAGGCTTTACTGACACATCTGGTTGATAGGTAAATAGTGCAAATGAAGTGAGAATTTTTGTTGGTGCAGTCACTTTAAATACGCAGGTAGGTTACATTCGAGTAAATATTTGGTCAGTGGGTCGTCTTGGGGGCGTTTAAATTCATAACCAAAACAAGCAGGATTGTGTCCAAAATTATCTCATAGACAATTTGGTGTTTCTTACACATTTATAATAAATAGCATTCAGGTTTATTGGAATTAGTAGGTAAGTAGTTAGGTACTAATAAATCTTTTTATTTATGTATACTTTATTGTACACCACAAAAATACATAACAAAAAATTAATCAAACACTACAAAATATACAATGGGTGGCTTTATCGCTTCAAAAACTGACTTATTAAACTTCTACATACTGATGAAAATCTCTAAAAAATCTTTATTCTTTGCCCTAAAAATCTAGAAAAAAATATATGTTTAGGTATCAAATAAGTACGGTACAAAATTTTTGTAAAGGCGAATTGAAATTTTTGAGCCCTTGAGTGAAGATTCTAAATGTGGGCAGTCATCCTGATGTCAGAATGACTGGCCATTTTTTAAATTCATTTTCTCAGTTAGTAATTAGGTACCAATTATTTAAACAAAGGTATCAAATAGTAGCAAATAGGTATTAGATTGAATAATATTTTAAAGCTGATTGGTGATTTTGGCCAGTCATTCTGATGTTCACATCTAAAACGTGGTGTTGGGTAATTCAAGTCCTAAATGGCTGATCATTATCGCTCAACAGTGAACGAAATATTGACATTCTGTAGAACCTAGCCACTAACAATCCTAACTTCTGGTAGGTATAGCTGTAAAATAACGATGTAACAAAATACACTCAGCGGTACGGAATCGCGAGTCGTGGGGCTTTCGGGACCGGGACCGCGGCCACGCATTCCACATACAGAAACAATAATGATTTTTGAGCAGTATTTTGGGACCACAAATAAAATAAACAAGTCTTGGCCAAGCGCTTTTTTTATTTGTTTAGCCTATACTGTCCCACTGCTGGGCAAAGGCCAAGCGCTTATCTCGCAAATACTCGCTATAACAAAAACTTGTAAAGTGTTTCCAATGATTGTTTCAAGTCAAAAAAAATTTTACTCTTAGTTCGTGTTTAGTTCAAGCGGGTAACTCGTTAAGTTTGAGTGCATTATGGTGCAACTTTAAATTTTTTGTTGAATCATGTCTCTTGAGCGACGTTGCAAGTTTAAATTTGCGTTGAAAAATGCCTTCAAGACGTTGGTATTCAAAAATTGCAGTAGTCTGCTCGTAGTCCGGACTTAAACCCGATTAAGCATATCTGGGATATCCTTAAAAGAAAGATAAAGTCCACCTCCGACCAGCCAGAAACTTCTACCCAACTTCAAAAAGCAGCACGACTGCTTCGGAATGCATACCGCAAGTTCATGTCAGAAACATCATTCAAAGCATGCCAGATCGAATGCAAGCCGTTATTGAGGCATGATGACGATTTGTCTAGCATTGCTGTTGTTAACTTTTAGCTAGAATTTATGCTGTACACTTTCTTAATAGAGCTTGTGCCTAGCTAATTGGAAACTGTAAAACCTATTTCATAATAACACATAACAGACATATTAAGAGGTGCCCGACCAAAGTTTCAGTTTCTTTCGGTTTCGAACAAAAAAACAGTTTTCGCCACAGTTTCAGATTCGGCCAAAAAGTGGCCGAATTTTGGGCCCAACTGAAACTGGTGTGAAGCGTTCGTGTGCTGTCGGTTTTGATAGATGAAATAGAAACGACTGACAGATAGACAGACAGAGTGGGGTACCGTTTTTTACAAAACTAAAAAAAAAGTGTTTCCATATAAGTAGAAGTCAAAGTTCTTAGCAGATAGGTATGCTAGGTACTATTACTATTAGCTTTTGCGATTAGAGATGTCTTCATATTTCAGATGCTCGATTCAACTCTTAACACCGCATTTTCTCTGTAGGCATATAAGAACATCGGATCTTAGAAAATAATTTAATATTACTAACTAACTTTTTCTAAACTTCCCAAGTTTCGGATTCGGTTTCGGCCAAAACTGGAAGAGGAGCCGAAGGCGCCCTCTTATTTATTTTATTTAAAACTTGAAAATAAACAATCGCTTTTGGAATGAATTTTTGATTATATTTGTTCAACCGTGCCAATTTGAAGGAAGCTGTTTCTACGATTAATTGAGGAATTTATTGGCAACCATATTATTGTAAACAGCTTTTATAAACTGAAATTCATTATGAATTCACAACATTTTAACTGGTTTTGAGCAGTAGGTACCCAATAAACTTAATTTGTCATGGTCTCGTGATTAATATTTATCTGATGTCGGTCGGTCACAACCACAACACAACAACCGAGCATAACACACATACTTATACGTTTTACCTATGGTCTGTTCTAAACGTATATCTGATAATAGTGTAATTAACCTCAAAATAACTGTCAAAAGAAAAATACCTATGATGATTTAAAGAATTTCGGGTTTATAAATTAAAGCTCTCAAACTCAATTTGTAAATGGCACTACAAATTGACAAGCACACGAGCGTAGGACCCGAACGTATACGCCCGTTTTAGGGTCATGCCATTATTAACGTTCTTAAAAAAAAAAAAAAAAATATGTTTGCAGTAACTGGTGGCCCAGTGTTAACGATAACGCGAGGTCGTGGGTTCGAACCCAAGCAGGCACTGTACTTTGTGTAAATTATATGCTAAAACGGGCGTAATTTTATGAGTAAGTCGCATAATACATAATTATAGGCTGCAATCGGTTTCTTATAAAAAAAAATACATATGTGTTATTAAATAAAATAAAAAATCTCGAAATCATCTATTATCAATTAGAACGGCCCTCAAAACATCCGCACCATTAATAGAGTTGCGCCATACTACGTGTCCTTCCATGTTAACACAAAATAAATAAATAGAAGAATCTCGCATTCCTTCCATTCGAAACCTTAATTAACTACATACATAATTATCTACCTAATTTAATCTGCTGGGTATTATTCATCAATTAGATGATTGGTTATATAATCATTAATTTATTCTCTATAGTTCTATTCTTAGATCGTTCTGTACGGAAGGTTTTTGACAAATATTCCACTGCAATTAAATTGATATTAAGCCGAGGTTATGGGTTCAAAAGATTAAGATATTAACCTTGCACTAAACAACCAGTTTTTGTGTGATCGAATGACGCATTTCACACTTCCAATCGGTTTGCCTATAAAACAACTTGTAAAGTGGTTGCATTTGCTTTCATTTATAATTTCAATTAGAAGAGTGAGGGATCTTTGTTATATCGGACCTTGTGCGGACATTTAAAATTTCCTTATTTATTTATTTTTTCTATTATTCTTGTATGAATACATTATACACAAACTAAACAACCTGACACATTATTTAATTTAGAGCAAATTTTTCTATCGCCGGATAACTATTATTCGAGGAATAAAATAGACGTTTGAAAGTTTTTACATGAAATAACTGTCAAAATTTCAAAATTATTCCTCGAGTAAAGTTATCAGATGATTGAAAAATCAGCTCTAAGATGAAAGGAGTTCTTGAAACTTGTTATACAGGCTTTCAGGGAAATCGACGCGCAAACTGTAACAGAATTTTTCGCCGCTTATTTCCCGCCGGGCGGTGATGTGAAAAAATGTGCTATAAGTGCAACACCTACGCGGTGAAAATGTATGGAACAGCAATTTTTTTTTTAAACAGACGAAAATATCATCGCAGGTGCGTTCAGAGTCATGTACCTACGGAATCCATGGTAACAAGGTGGCGCGTTATTTATTAATTTTTTGCCTCAAGACAGAATATTTTAATTGAGAAAATGTAACTAACTATTTTGGTACACTAAAATTCGTTTTTTAAAGACTGACATTTAAGTATTTTGTGTTTGCGTTTTTTTAGTATAAAAGGTTGACACTACACCTGTCAGATTAGTCTCTGGGATTAAAAACGAACTTTGGATACTAAATTAAATGACCTACTAACTTACTATACAAATAAATACAAAAACAAAGGACACTTAGGCGTCCAAGCACCTACTCGGCCGCATCGCTGTCAGATTGTTTAGTTTGCGTATAAATAGTATTTAATTTTTTACATACAATGTACGGTATTGTTTTAAACACTTATTTATTTTCACGTGTTATATATGTTTAAGTACTTCACAGTTCTAGATTATTTGCGATGGACTATGTGCAGTAAAGCAAAGGTTATATGTTACTAATCTTCTGTCCGCGACTTGTCCGCGAGAAATTTAACGTTCTTTCTGACTTTTGATGTTTTTGTTTGGCTCCTAAGGGTTATAGCACGATGTTTAATAGTCTATATAACCTTCAAAAATTGAGCGATCAAATTCAAAACAAATTTTCAAATTCGACCGGTAATTCCAGTCTCCAGAGATGAACGCGTTCAAACAAACTCTTTAACTTTATTATTAGTATTTATTATTTATTTATTTATTTAATACTTCCAGTACAAAAATGTACAGAGGCGGACGGCGGCGTAGTATTAATATAGATATGTCTAGATACTCGGAAGTACAACTTCCAGCTTCGCACGTCCTTAACCCAGCAAGTCTTTAACACGTGTCTTTCTCTCTTCCAGTATCGCAGCACATGCTGACAGATTTGGAGAAGATCCCAGGAGTGCAGCTGGGCGACTTCCTGCTGCAGTTCGAACTGGACGAGCCTCGGGAGTCGGTAAAGGAGATCGCCAGGAAAGAGCTCCGGGAGACGCCTGAAGTCGTCAGACCTGCTGTCGAAGAGCTTAAGAGACTTCTTGAAGGTATAACTAAACATAATGTAATAACACCAGCCTGTTACGACTGTTACTATCCAACTGCAGGTCAAAGGTCTCTTCTCATATAGAGAAGGCACGAGAATTGATCACCACCTCAAGGAAGATTGACGATTTCAGACTTATATTAACTGAGTCCAGCTTTCTACAACAACTAAACATAATATAGTTCAGTTTTTCTTCTGTAGAACACCTGAAGAGTTTTCTCCATGAGAGAAGATTCAGGCCTACCTCGCTTCTTGTCTGTTTCGTCTTCTAATCGATGGATTAACCAGTCGTGGTGTCACGTTAGCATAGGTCAGTGTTCAGCAGTGCACCGTGACATAATGAGGCCCATTCGTTGGTATATAACGACCACGGTAATATACACATAATTAAATTTAAAAATGAGGTTCAATTAATTTCGATCTTAAGAATTCATTTATTCCGCTGTTCGAATTTGAACTGATCTGAGAGGCTCAGGCAACATCTTAGTTAAGCGGTCGGCCTATAGACACAATAGTTAACCTTCTCAAATATAAAAATGAGGTGATATGTATTTGTTCATTATTAAATCGAAGGTTACCTAAACTAAAACCAAAAGAAAATACAAAAAAAAACTCACCAGAGCGGTTACCGACTGGGACCGATTTACAAATAAAAAATATGGTAATGTTCATCGCTTGTCAAACAAAGGGAGTAATGCCCCTTGTTTGACAAGCGATGAACCTAGTCAATTATAGAACAATAAACTTAAGTAATAGTAACCTTCAAATCCACAAGTAACGTTTAAATTTACATTTCTGAGTTATTATACAGAACTTTTTGTAACGACCTTGTTCCCATTCAAACTTCAGCACCTATTTATTACTCTTTAGGGGAATGAACTTCCCATGCAAACTTCAGCGGCAGACTACGTAGGATATGGCGGGACGAGCTGGATAGGTTCCGTCAAAACTTGAAACATCTCCTTTGCCCCGGAGTGGGACAGCATAGAGTAAGTAGTAAAAGCCAAGACTCAAACATATATATATGCAGATCTAGGTACTTACTGTTTATAGACAGTACCTACCTACTGTAGCGAAATAATGAAAACACAGGAAATCTCTTTTCGATACAGAACACATTTAATTTTCGATTTAATTTATGTTTGAATATAAAAAATTACAAAAAAATTATAAAAAACTGATTGTGACTCAACAAGTAACCAACGTTTGTAAAGAAAAAAACCCATTTGACGTAAAAACAATTCTTAATTTAAAAATTACGAAAATAATACCCAAAAAAAAGGTTGCATATATTCTTAAAGAAGGATGGATGACAAATAAATAACATGCAGGATTTCCTAATACTGCACTACGTAGGTAATTATCATATAGGTACGAATGATTTGTTGCTATATCCGTAACTTAGGTATAATTATGTTGATTCACCAGATTCAACAATTTTTAACAATAACGTGGGTGACAAAATTAACGTACGAGTAACAATGTACCTATAAACTAGTACTAGCTTTTGCCCGCGACTTTGTTCGCGTGAAATTGCTTATTCCCTCGACCCACCCCATGCCATCGCATCGCTCTTTATAGCGTCATTTTTTTTTTGCCCGGCTCCTAAGGTCCATAGCATGATATGTTATATAGCCTTCCTCAAGAATTGGGCTATCAAATGCAAAAAGAATTTTTCAAATCAGACCGGTAGTTCCAGAGGTTAGCACGTTCAGACAACAAACTTTTCAGCTTTATTATTAGTATACAGGAAGTTTTTTTTTTATCACCATCCAAATTTTTACAGGGTGTTCTAACCATGAATATCAACAACTTTCACTATGGGACCAACTCTGAAATCACGAAAAAAAAAACAGCTGTTTCTTACATTTTGGTCAAGTAGGTATTGAACTTTTGTATTAAACAGCTGATTTATTTTTTTCGTGATTTCAGAGTTGGTCCCATAGTGAAAGTTGTTCATATTCATGGGTATAACACCCTGTAAAAATTTGGATGGTGATAAAAAAATCTTCCTGTATATACGAGTATACCAAGGCTCAAAGATGTAAGCACACCTACTTATACGTAGGTAAATTATCATATAGGTACTAATGATTCGTTTCTATATCCGGTAACTGTTATGTATTATCATATTATTGACTATTAAATGAAATATCAATCAATAGGGTTATACGAGTATGAAGTTAGAGGGCTGTATTGATCATTTTAATGATTTTAATTATGGAAATACATATTATACTTGGGGCCTAAAAAGGCCACTTTGGCAGAATCATAAAACAATTCATATCACGCAATTTCATCTGTATGACAGTTTTTTAAGGAGATTCGTAAAATGCTACAGGTACACCTCTGCCTAACCCTTCAGGGATATGTAGGTCTGAAACTATCAAACATATGAATTGCGTGATATGAATTGTACGCAAATAATATTATGGATTGTCAATTTGTGACCATTTTACGACTATTTTATCCTTGCCGTTATTTACGACAATTATTAGAATTTAAGATTAGAACTATTCTTAAAATTGAAAACAACAAGGTAACTTAATACTGATCGATTCGTTCGTTTTCGTCCGTCGATTAGCATATCTATATTTGTTTACCTACAAATAGACAATGATCTGTAGATTATGGACGCGGAAGTGTTGTCGTTGCGTCAGTAAGACGTAAGACCAGGTAATCATCAGTTAGGATAGTCGGTGACATGTCAAGGTAATTGAAACTAACCTTGTTAATGATAATAGACGGTTACAGTTAACTACACTGATTATCAAATCTTGGAAAATTTCAGTTTCGCTACAGAAATTATGTAAATATTATAATTAACTCAAACAAAGCCACATCATAATCAGCCTGTAATCTTCCAACTGCTGGCACTCAGGCGAGGCTCTCTCCGTGACGGAGCGTGGACCATGCGGGCGCACTGCGGGTTAGTAGATGGCACATGTCTTGGAATTTTTGGTTCTAGGACATACCGTAATACCTTTCCTTCACCGTTTTAAGAGCAGTGGTGATGAAATAATTTACACAAAGTAAAGCACCCATCCGGGTACGAACTTACGACCTACAACTCGTAAGTCGAGACCGTTACCAGTGGACCGCCACTGCTCCAATAAAGCGACATGGTTCCTTTTTATTCACCGCTATGAAAAAAGCCCAAAAACTCATTTTGTTTAGTCATGTTTGCCAAACGGGTCGGTAATAGCAGGTAAATAAAATAGACCCCAGAATAAAATAGACCCCAGAATACTGCTAGGTAGGCTCTTTGCATTCCTATCCTTTTACACCACACTGAAGGTTAGAAGAAAAACGCCAACACTCTTTCAGCAATCACAAAGTGGTATAGAAAGTCCTGTCTAGACCTCTTCACCCAAGATCTAAGAAAAAATCATTTCTAACTAATCAGATTTGCACTACGCTTACAGAATGACATCGCTTGGCCTATTTATAGTATGTATGACTTATTAGACCATACACGAGAAAGCAGTTTGAGTTTACGTGCTAAAACAAACATAGTATAAAAACGAAGCAGAACAAGCTACTACAATCTGTCTTTCCTTAATAAATTTTCAACTTTATTGCTAAAGCATAAGGTTCAAAGTTGATTGGAAAAATTTTACAGTTTCGGGTAGCTTGATGTGCTGGCGTCTGTACAAACAATTGAAGTTAATTGATTCTCTGTGCAAGCCGTGAGCCATAGGGGATTTCCCACTGGCAAAAATCACGAACTTCCATACACACTTACATCCCTATTTAGGGGGTCTAATCTAACTAGCCTGTATTGTCCCACTGCAGCACAAAGGCCTCCCTCTCCCCTTTCCACACAATTCTGTATTTTGCTAGTGCTGGCCATTCCTTTCGGTAAGAGTCAAGCTCGTCCCGCCATCTTCATCTCGGCCGGCCGCGATGCCGTGCGTTTAGCGGGACTTGTCCTCTGATTTGTCATCTGACTTGCGGCCTTAGAGCAACGCGGCCTACCATAGTACCGGTAGGCCGCGTTGCTCTAAGCTTGCGGCAGACATGGCCGGCCCAGTCCCACTTAAGCTGCGGCTTTGTGGGTAACGTACAGTGTGATCTTGATTTAGGGGATGTATTTTCAAAAATATTTCTTTAGTGAGCACTAACGAAGTGTTTTTGAAAATACACCCCCTTTTCCCCTTTTACTTTCCGTAGGCACATACGAGTAAGGAACTCTTGCGTAAAATTTCAAGCTTCTAGATGCAGCGATTCAGGACAGGCTGTGCGTTGTCTATCAGAAAATTTTGCATTTTTTAAAGTAGATTATTATAGCAGTATGGTTTTTCGTTAGTTAGAAAACAAAGGTCAAGTTTACAAACCATAGGTACAAGTTAATAACTAGCCTATATCAATAACTGCGTTTCTAATCAGTGTTCGAAGGCTGCAATCTTATTGGATAATAATTGATCTCATGTTTGCGTTACGTTTTATTGCCTAACAATACTATGTAATTTTAATATTTGTTAGAGTATTTGCTATATTGCTCATTTGGAGAAACAACGACGTAATTGTACTTTTTCCCAAAAATGAGTTAAATATGCCAAAGCACTTAGAAAGCGTATTTGCGTTAGGAAAACATAGTCGTAAAAAAATTAAAAACTAGCAGTTAAGTCGATGTTTCTCCAAATGAGCGAATTATGTCTGAGGAAGGATTACAGTTATGTATTTTTTTTATTTAAATAGGTGCTGTTACAAATGTGCTTTTTGAACTTGTTCATTCATCATCAGCCTATAGTAATCCATTGCTGGACATAGGCCTTTCCAATTGCACGCCATTCAGCTCGATTCTCGGCACCTCTCATCTAGCCACCCTGTGAATATCGTCGCTCCACCTAACCTGAAGGCGTCATTGATTCTACAGCTAACATGTCAGATCATTTCCACATCAGCTTGCTTATTATATAAGCTATGTCGATACCTGTATAAAAACATGTCTATTTTAAAGAAACTCCGTATTTTTTTTACCGTCTATCTAACTTTGACAAACACTATTTGATCAGATCCGGAAAAACCAGATCTCTGTATTGTAATTACAGACAAATATCAGTAGGTAGGTACGTACATTTGTCGATGATATTTAATGTTCAGTGTACCATGGAAAGTTGAGGTCATCATCATCTGCCTAGCCTTTTCCCAACTACGTTGAGGTCGGCTTCCAGTCTAAACGGATGCAGCTGAATACCAGCATTTCACATGAAACGACTGCCAATCTGACCTCCACAACCCATGCAGTTGCTGCGTAATACGATAGGTACTCCTTAGTAAGACTTTCATGAATGACAGCCGGGACCAACGGCTTTACGAGTTTTTCGAGGCACGGAGGGGTTTTGGTATATAAAGATGGTCACCCATCCACGGACCAAGTGATCGACCCGTGCGGCTGGTTTAACAGCCACAAGCTCCTCCGTATAAAGAAATATAATAAGTAACTAATTGTTTCACTAATTGTTTAACAGCCACAAGCCCCTCCGTATAAAGAAATATAATAAGTAACTAATTGTTTCACTAATTGTTTAACAGCCACAAGCCCCTCCGTATAAAGAAATATAATAAGTAACTAATTGTTTCACTAATTGTTTAACAGCCACAAGCCCCTCCGTATAAAGAAATATAATAAGTAACTAATTGTTTCACTAATTGTTTAACAGCCACAAGCCCCTCCGTATAAAGAAATATAATAAGTAACTAATTGTTTCACTAATTGTTTAACAGCCACAAGCCCCTCCGTATAAAGAAATATAATAAGTAACTAATTGTTTCACTAATTGTTTAACAGCCACAAGCCCCTCCGTATAAAGAAATATAATAAGTAACTAATTGTTTCACGGACCTGCTGACATAATATGTGCATAGTAACCTAGGTGCATTATTTTGTGACATTGATTTACATGTGTAATTTAATCTTCTTCTGCCCCGCGACTTCGTCCGCGTGAAAAATTTCGTAGCTTTTTTCGTTTTCGCTTAGCGTTTCTTGCTGACTTTTTCCTTTTTGCTCGTCTCTTAAGAATCGTAGTGTGACTTAAAACCTTCCTCAACAATTGGGCTTTGAAATGCAAATAGATTTTTTTTAATCCGACTAGTAAAGAGATTAGCGCGTTCAAACAAAAAAACCAACAATTTCTTTGTTTGTTTTTTGTTTGTTTATCAGCTTTATTATTTACTAAACAATTAGGAAACATCACCTACGATCTAGTAGATACATTTCTCAAATATAACAATCAGCCTGAGGTAACATCATAAATATGTATTTACATGCAACCTATAACTACGCATCTTCAAGTCAATAAAATTGTTACAAC
Organism: Gortyna flavago; assembly: GCA_963669345.1. Classification (NCBI taxonomy): domain Eukaryota; kingdom Metazoa; phylum Arthropoda; class Insecta; order Lepidoptera; family Noctuidae; genus Gortyna; species Gortyna flavago. The sequence continues at coordinate 5,469,971 of OY770128.1, read as the reverse complement.
TAAGTCACTGACTGAGTTGTAATAATTTTATTGACTTAGGTACTTTGATTACTTACTTAAAATCGTAATAATAAAATTATTTTATTTCGCAGGTTTTTAAAGGGGCTATCATTTTCATTTTACAATTGTAATTTCAACTCTTTATTAGTGGTTGTAATTGCAATCATGTCATTTGGTTTTAATAGGCTTTTTATACCTATTTTATTTATATTTTTGATAGAGAACGTTGTAGACCTTTTTTTTTCTTTATTGATTTTAAGGGATTTTTAACACAAAAATGACGATGACAATCCCATCGTACCTTATACTAATGTCTTATCCTAATTACAAATTACAGTGGACGCTTTAGCTAAACTTAAATGAGTAGGTATAGCATTCTAGCTGCATTCGAACTTGGTGAAGCTAGAATACTATGACAGGCACCCACATCTACATAATTTAAATTAAATTGCCTTGCCAATTGTTCTCTTTTGTTTGCATTCCGCACACACTCCATTAAAAAGTCGTCACGTCATAAATTTTCCCACAAATGTCACAATTAGGTGAGTCAACTTTTCTCATTAGGAATGCAAAACTTTTATTAGGATTAGGAATGTGTCCGGAACGCAATCGACATGCGGTCACTATTTGATTTCTATTCAGTTGAGCACTGGTAAACCACGGGACATGAAGTGGTTGTAATAGGCCTTGTAGACTGTAGTTTGTAGAGCATTTTCTAGGACTCAATTATTCCTGTAATCGAAATATTTATTTATTCATAATACTTAATGCCATAGGCATTTTCTACCAGTCAACCTTTGGGTGATGCAGAGACAAACAATGGTAGGTGCAATAATGGAAATTGAGGTATAAAATAAAAAATAAAAGCAAAAAAGTAAAATATGTAGGCTATCGTGGCTGTCTCTCTATGTAAAATTCTGAAAAAGAAAAAGAAAGAAAAATTGTTTATCCTGTACAAACAAACAACACATTACAAATAATAAAAAAGACATACTTAAATAGTATTACTGCAACGGGTTAGACTGGTAGCCGACCCCAACATAGACGGGGAAAGGCTAGGTAATTGATGATGATGATGACCTACATATACATATTTCTAACAGACCGTGTGTTTCTGTTTCAGCGGATAAAGACTTGTTAGTGCCGATTGATAGTGAAGCCTGGCTGATAAGATTCCTGAGACCCTGCAAGTTCTACCCTGAAAGCGCCTACGATTTGGTAAGTAAACCTATTGTTTCTTAAACAGGGTGACAAGGACCTTGACGTGCAAGCTGTTGCAATGGATTCAGTAGGTACAGTCAACAAAAGAGATATGTTGGCGACAGAATTATGCATAATAAATAGCAACCAAAAACCAGTAAGGTTTAAACTTGTGCTATCATGAGTCTATCTCAATATCGAACTATACAATGAAGCATTTTATATGTATGCGTTATTGTCGATACAATTTATAACAACTTAAAAAAATCTTTAAATAGTTACAATCATTCCTACATAATATTTAAATAATATTGCTTAAGTTTACATTTGATATTTTTATGTGTAATACATTTGTTTATTTCTGAGGGTAGACTATAATAAGTCTCGGTATAATATAACCGGTAGTTCGCTCGCCATACATATTGTTGGCGCGCTGTGTACGAAGCCTATTCTCAGAAACTGCCCGCGATTTATTACACAAACAATTATTACAGAAACAATTATTTACACTACTTGCAGAATGTCACTTGCATGTCTTAAAACAACAATGTCTATTTTGTATTTGTGAAAGTTAGATAGTAGTTTTAACCTTATTGAAGTTTCAATTTACTGGGAGTTGCAGTTGTTGTTGAAAATTCCATAGCAATTATGAGGTCGACTATACCAACTAAATCAGTTAAGGCTCAGAATATCTAAAATGACCTAAGTGACTAAATTATTTTCTTTATTGTCGTCCTGTTTCAGATTAAACGTTACTACAGTTTCAAACTCAAACACTCGAAGCACTACGATGGTCTCATTCCCAGCAAGGAGACCAACGTGTTCAACCAGAACGTGTTGACAGTGCTGCCCACACGCGACCAGTATGGGCGACGAGTTCTAGTGCTGGAGCTAGGAAGTAAGTTGTAGGTAGAACTTAAGTGCTCCGTAGTTTAACGAAAACCAACGAGTTCTACCAGAACGTATTGACAGTGCTGCCCCACACGCGAACAGTATGGGCGACGGAGACTATTGTTAGTGCTGAAGCCAAGAAATTGTAGACATTGTAGTAGGACTGTTGTGATCCGTAGTATAAAAGAGACTAACGAGACCTGAAGGCCAATTCTCGTAATTTAAAACGTTCAAAATCTAGTCGCAGTCTCATCTCGACGACAAACAACTGTCAAAATCTTGTCAAAATGTAGGGAAATAAGAGATATTTTTGACAGATTGAGACTGAAATCAGAATGTGAACGTTCTTAAAATTACGAGAAATGCCCCTCTGATCGTTCCTGACGAGCAAAACCAAGTTGAGCGGCGGTTTCTAGTGCTGTAGTTCGGAAGTAATTAAGTAGCCATATCAATAGTCATAAAATACGACGGGAGGACAAGTAATAGCTCTACTACTGTCATTACTTGCCGCCCTCGAGGTATGTTTTTTCTACCCGTTCCTAAGCTGAAACAATTGCGACCTAAACAATTTTGATTTATTCCGGTCTGATCCCCTGAGTCCCCCCTCCACCCCCCCTCCTCGAACCCCTGCTAGTTCTTCTTCTGTTTTGAAATCTTTCTTATCCAAACTAGAAATTAGGTCATGAAAGACGACCTTAGCATCATCCATAGTAATCAAGATTAACATCATCGTGAATACAAAATCTGCCTAATTTTGTACACGTGTAGATAATAATTAAGATAAATCGCAATAAAATTTCTGGGTACTCAAATAGTCACGCAACCATGCCCGAGATAATGATCAACAAATAATACGTTGCATACAATACCCACACTCGGACATACCAGCTAGCTAACTCATCATCATGCCTACGTCACTTATTATTGCCATAATCATCATTTTGTACAATATTCACGTAAGCAATTGATTACACTCAGAACAAAATCATAAAAAATATAGTAATTTTTAAATCCGGATATTTTTTGTCCTAATGGAAAACCACACGGCAGATTTTCTTGGCTCCCTGATTGGAGCATGTATTTCTAAGTTAAGATTGGAATAGTTGGTTGTCAAAATTTTCCACTATGAACGCTTCGGCTGAGAACGTCTACATTGCCATGATGTTTGAGTTTATTGGTTTATTATAATTTTTTATATTTTTTTTATTTTTTTTTTGATCTCCTCTTGACTAACATTAATGTAATACTAACAAAATATGGACATTTAAATAGTCTGAATTAAATGAATTTTATTTTATATTATTATTTTATAATAAAATATTAACCAAGTAGGTACGAGTACATATTTCAAAGGTGCCTTTTGTAGGTATTTCGTTAAATCTGTTGGCTTTTCCCGAGGATCATCATCCTCGGGAAAAGCCGATACCTTCATTGTAACTTGAATTGTTTTTTTTTTTCATGATCTATTTATAGACTGCCTTGTTTGTATAGTGGTCGAAGCGCTACTGCTGAGCATGAGGTCCTGAGTTCGATTCCCAGGTAGGGCAAAGTGTGATTGTGTTTTTCAATCTGGAATTTCTCAGTAGCAGCCCGGATTCTGGATTTGTACCCGCTTGATCGTAATAGGCTCGCACCCTATTAGATGACACTTACACATAACTGGCGAAAAATGGGGGTCCTAATAGGTCCACCGATTATTACAGGCGTTATGTTATGTTCCAGTGCGAAAGGGCGTGGGTTCGTATCCCACCGCTGTCAAAATTTTTACAACGCCTTGAGATTCTATTCTGTAATGTCGTGCATATTATATACATATATATTTTTTTTTTAATAAATGTGAACTAGTAAATTGCGAAGTTGCCTAAGTAACTTTTGTCATTCTTTCTTACAGAGAAATGGAAGCCAAGCAAGTGCTCCCTGGACGAGGTGTTCAAGGGCTGCGTACTCTTCCTGGAGGCGGCCATGTTGGAGCCGGAGACGCAGATCTGCGGCGCCGTCGTTATCTTTGACATGGACGGCCTCTCCATGCAGCACGTGTTGCAGTTCACGCCTAGCTTCGCCAACAGAATCGTTGAATGGCTACAGGTTGGTCTTGCTATTATTAATTTGATATATTTATTTTATATTTTTGGCCAAGAAATGGGACGTTCTTCAGAAGACGGGTCACTGGTACATACTTAGCTGCCGTGTAAAAGGGTGAACACAAGAGATGATGATGAGCTGGCTAGAGATGAACCTTAGATACTTATTTATATTCCTACACCTTGAAATCTACAGAAAGCTATGTACTTATGGGATATTAATCTATATTAATACAGATATCCAAACACCAATTTAATCCAAAAAAATCGGAAAGACTTCTTATGCTGCTTTTGCTTGTTTCAGGAAGCCATCCCACTCCGCATCAAAGGATTATACATAATCAACCAGCCATTCATCTTCGAGATGGTGTTCAAACTCTTCAAGCCTTTCCTGAAGGAGAAGCTTCGTTCCCGCATCGTGTTTATGGGCAGCGACAAGAAGATGCTGCACGAGTACATCAGTCCTAAGTGCCTGCCCGACAAGTATGGCGGCACCCTGAACATTCCAAGTGTGACTGGAGGACAGTGGCTGGAACTACTCCTCATTTGCGATAAGGAATTCAGTGGTAAGAGATGCATGCATGCCGTCTGTGGGGACAGGTCAACTCAAAGCTGCAATGGCTCTCTCTTTAAAAAGCCCTTCCTGCTATGGCCCTGCATTCACGTAATATCTCAATATTATAATGTTTGGACTTTGGAGTATAAAAGAGACCATCAGTTTTAAAATTATATGTAAAAGTTAAAAGATCATCATCATCAAGTACAAACAAAACAATATAAAAAGACAATAAAATTAGAATTGTAAATGTTCCGAACAGCTTTCGTCATATTTTGTGGGCTGAAACTGCGGTCCGAAGATGGATGTATTGACGTGTCAATATGTCATATAATTACACTAGCATGTATAAATGTGACAATAATAGTAAATTAATAGATACGAATATATACTATGCATAAATTAATATTATTTTAAATTAATAATGTTGAGAATTTTGTTTCAGCTATCAACTCATATGGATACAAGAAGAAGTGAATCCTGTGCAGGCGTACAGAGTAACATAGATGGTTTTATGCAATGTGATAATGAATATGCATATCGTGATATTGATACTTATATTTAGATTATTATTATACGTAAGTACAAACCATAGTTTCATGGCCTTAGCCATTGGCATTTTCGTGTATGTAGACATGGTGTAGAAATAAATTAGTCGAGATTTTCTATTTGATATTAAACTTAAAATTGTAGATTGCTAAAAATATGAACGTTGTTTCATATGCCTATGCATTTCGTAGTACGTTGTACCAATATTAGTTGATTTTTATGTTATATTTTTTATGGGAAACCACGTTTTAGCTCAATATTATCTACCTAATGCATATTTTTTTGAAGCTGTGGAAACATTTGAACCAAGATTCTAATAGCATTTTGTATATCATACGAAAGTGTCTTAATACGTGATTACAAGATATTTAGGGCTATTAGCAAAAACCATTTCGTAAAAAGCAGGCTGTGATTTCCTAAAATTTATACGTTATTGTGGATAAGGATATATTGCAAGTCCAAACAAAATGATTCTGAGCTTATAAATTTTTCATACATTTTTTATGTAAGTACCTGCCTAAATCTGTAATGGACAATAAATGTATCAAAAAATATTAATTTACAATTTGTATTGTCTTAAACTATAGCTGTAACGCTTGCAGAATAAGAGTCCATGACAAAAATAAATGATATTATAACAGTAAGTAGATAATTATTAACTAATGTATGAACACAGTACGTAATTTTATCGTCAAGGGTAGTTTCTAATGTATATGAATAAATTTATCAGACAAGTTTAGCTTATAACATCACCACTCATGAGATGTACGTACCTATACAGTTCAAATTAAAAAAAAACTTGCGAAACTGCAGACGTAATGGGTATCAATATCAAATCACATCTATGAAGTATACAAAAAAAAATACTGTTATTTTTAAACTGATATTTCAAGTGACTACACTGAAACTGCTGTCGATGACCCCAAAAAAAGCATCAAATTAAATTCATCATGTTTAGATATAGATACCCATCACGTCTGTGGAGTTTCGCTAACTAATTTAATTTGACCCTGTATAGCCTATATACCTTGTAATAATAAATGTTACAAAGAAAAGTTAAATGTATTTTTATAAATCCTTATTCTATAAAATTACTTATAAATTACAATATGTTAAAAAACGGTAATATTATACCACTTAAATTATCCCTTTATTTATTAAGTTAGTAAGTATAAAAGGTACCAATTATAATAAAACAATTTCATATTTAAAAAACTGGTTTCTTATTTAACAACACCAACCACGTTTTACTTTTACATTATATCATTACAAAAATAATCGGTTTAACTAATGAATTATTACTCATTTAGTCTATACAATTATTTAATATCCATATAAAAACGTAGAGCATACCTAAATTCTTACTTAAATTTCTTACTAGGCCTTATTATTAAAAATGCAATAATTACATTCCTAATTAATATTTCGCGAGTCCTTCAGTATTTAAGCGCTTGAGTTCCATTTTGTACTGCAGCGACAAAGTGTGTGCTACGCCTTATTATTGTTCACATTCTGGACGTAGCCGTAGGAGTTCGCCACTGTAAAAGAAAGTTTAAGATTTTCAAAGGCTTGTTCAAGGTGGCGCAAGAAAACAATACCAGTATAGCTATTCACATCCATTCGCTACGCTTCCATGCAGAATCGAACATCAAACAATGCTATCAAAAAAATCCTATGGTTGTTCACCAATCCAAAATCTGAAATTATTGTCAGTTTAAATCAATTAGACGACCGCCATTCTTCATTTAGGCAAGGCAATTTAGTAATTGAAATTCGAGTCATTTTCGATTCGACAACCTGCCGTATGGTTGTGGAAAGATAGTCGTATGGTTGTGGAAGTATATTTTTATAATACTTCATTTGTATCTTTATTGCCATCATGTGTGTTCTTTTGTATCAAATACAGACACTTATCAACGTAAGTGTCCAAGTCGCCTTTCGCTCATCCGATTAATAGACAAACACGTCTTCGCCAAAGTCAAACCGCGCAAATTGACGCAGATGCTATTATGATGAATTGACGACAGACATTGCCGACATAAATAAAACAATAATAAAAAATACCAGTCACGTCTGGATTCACATAAGTGGTTAGATTTAGATAGCTACGTTTAATTGTACAATGCAAGTAAGTACACAAATATTATGAGACAAATGTATGCAGTCACCAAAATCTACATACAATATTATACCTGGAAAAGCGCATCACACTTTCACTTGGGAAAACCCATGCTTTCACACATAACTGCGGTACTTGTAGTAATAAATTACATACAAATACATATATCATCATGCTTGTATTCACCGAATCAGTAGGCAGAGGCTCGATCGGTAAGTATCCCATTCTTTTCGAAATTACACCTACCACTGTTTGTCTCTGCATCACCTAAAGGTTGACTTGACTGGTAGAAATGCGCTTCTGTACATTTTTGTGCTTAAAGTAATAAAGCCCAATCAGTCCAATCAGGAGTCACACTCACACTATTCAACATATACTCACATTTATACTCTTCCTCGTAATGCCGCAACATCTTCCACAGCACATCCCCAGTGATCTCCGGCTCAGGAAGCAGACCGCCATGCCGCTTCCTCAGCGCCTTAGGGTCCACGTGTTCCATCAGCGAGCTCATGTTGGTGCCGTGGAAGTGGATCCGGGAGCGAAGCTTCTCTCTCATGAACGGCTTGAAGATGGCGAACAGCATGTTGAAGATGTACGGCTGGTTTATGATGTGGACCGCCTTTACGCGAATTGGTACGGATTCCTGAAAATATAAATTGCGAATTAAGTCTTCATCAATTTTACATTCGTTCCTATTATGAGAAGTGGCTTTTGCCATGCGAATTACCCTATTTCCATAGATATTCAAATCAAAAGTCTGCATTGAGTACTACTATAACTCCATCACAAAAAGTCCAGTCAAACTACATTGGAATGCTACCACAAGCGTAACTTTAGAATGCCTATAGACCCGACTAAATTGTGAAGCAATCAGTGTACCTATACGTATTTCCAGTACCTGCTTATATAAAACTTGCTAAAAGAATACCAGTAAGATAAAAGCCTACTAAGCTCAGTTGAACTACAAAACTACTTTAAATTTTCTCAAATAAAATATATAGAAACATGACCTAGAAATACAATTTACTGGTCAAACAGGTAGTGGTCTGCTAGCCCACTTCACGCGTTGCCTTCATTGCGTAATGTATCGCACTACGGGTCATCGACCTGCGTTCGACCAGCAATATGTATATATATACCTAATAAATTTTGGCCAACATCGTAGCTATTAGCGAGAAATAATTGAACATATTGCGTTTCAGTCTGAATATCTGGCGAGTTAGGAGCATCCGTTTTGCGAGTCTGAAGAATTCATTGTTTGGTTTCAAATTAACATTGCGTCTGCACATAAGATCAACCGCAACTAGTGATCAGTGGCATTTGTAGAATTGACATTTAAATATAGGTACTCTTCAATCTTTGGTACTATGATATTGATAGACCTTCAAGCTAGAGGTTATTATCAGTATCAAAGTAGGTGGCATCATTTGATGTTTGATAGCTTCTTAAAACTTTCCAAATGTTCTGTTCATTCTAATGAAGAACCATTTAGGTGAATTATGTGATTATCCACGATAACCTTTGACTGTCCTTGGTTGACAAGATTATAAAATTTAAAGAAGATAGCCAACAATCGATCTACTTAAGACAGATTACCGATAACATATGCAGGTGTCCATTACAAACCTATTTCGACGACCGACAAAATTGTTGTGTTGTGTGTGATTGTGACCTGTAAAGGAACATCGAGAGAGACCGGAAGATCGGGAGGATCGTATTGCGATTACCAATCCGTTCGTACGTGAAGTGATTAAGTATGATAAATATAAATGTTTAGTTAATATTTACAGACTGCTTTACTTTATTTTTTAGTTTTTACCTGTATCCAATCAAGCACCATCTTCGCGTAAGACGGCGTGAACTGCATAATATGTTTGAAGGACAGTCCCTTCATATCGAACACACTGATGACGCCGCAAATCTGTGTTCTGGGCTCTGCCATCGCCCCCTCCAGACCCACTTGGATGCCTCGGAACACCTCCTTGAGGGTCACTTCTTGAGGGTTCCATCTCTCTGGAAAATTAACAAGAAATCATAAGCATTAGGTATGCAGTCACGTTTGCATTGCAACACTCGTTTTAACACGTACCTAAATTTGTTATGATCAAGCAAGATGTTATGTAAAAACCAAAAACCTCAAAATAAGCAAAATCAAATGGGTATATTTTCTTTCTATTGATAATTTTTCACTATACCTACACATGCCTTATAATTCATGAAAATATTTTTATCATATCCTTCCTGACTAAACAAATAAAGATAAATCAACCAAATTAGCAACACAACCGGATTCGTAGGTTTTAGGTATTTTCCCAAGCAAAAGAGGTTTCATCAAGGCTTGGACAATAGTACTTAAAAAGATTTTGAATAAGATTGTTTTTTAACTTGCGCTGTGCCGCGTGGAACGTCTATTAAAAGTTCAAGTCAGTTTTTTTTTTGTTTTATAATATCATTTAAATTCAAACGAAGGAGGAACTAAGTTCAATTTAAATTTTCATAATTATTTTTAATGTAGGTACTGTCTGCCTGTAGGTACCTAGCTCCTCTAAGCTAGCTTAGACAAATAAAGAAATAAGCGTTACAATATAAATATACGTATTTCTATTGGGCACATCTCAACATCATATACTAACCCCCTTACTAATAAACGTTGTATAGCGTCTGTATATTACAACGCTTTGTCTTCTTCTTTCGGAAGTAAAATGACTGACGACTGAAAGAGAGAAATCGGTGTGTAACTATTATACGTTTATTAGTAAAGGGGTAAATAAATAGTTTTAGCATTACTTCACGCACTATTTCATAAATACTTAGTACCTATCAATTTCATGCGCACAGGCCGTTCTCGCCCTAGTTATAGTCTTAGTCCACGTTTACACGGACGCAAAAATATCGAGGTGGGATTTTATCGCGCACTGGATTTTCAACTGTCGGTGTTGAGCCAAGTGTTGAGAATCCAACAGAGCGCATCCCAGCGCGTCAAAAAAACACTGTTGGATTTTCAGTTTTCGGCGCTTAGCAGAGCGTTGAAAATCCGTTGCGCGAAAAACAAATATCCGCGGGAAAAGCGTGCCCGTGCGAACCTGCTTATATAGATCACTGACGCTACAAGCTGTGCTACAAGTAAATAAAATATCGATACAAAAATGCAACGCTACAAAGTTACAAATTGCTTTTTCATCGTTAACAGAAACAATAAAATAGATAAGACTTATGAGAACTAAATTCAATTAAATAATATTCTCTGGGCGTATTTAAAATACTTATGTCTAATAGTCAATGCCATAATAAAGATGCTCGGACGCATCGAACCTATTATAATAATTGACTCTTACGATTCATCGATGTCTTGTTGCAGTTTTGTATGACAAGCAATAATAATTATAAGCAAGTTTGTATTAAAATCAGAAACCCGTTGGTTTTGCAGACTTGCTTAAATTAATTTGAATTGTTTTGATTTCTACTAATTTCTGTAAGTGCTTATAACTGTATATTTTTATCAAAATACCTAACTAATACTATGCTATGTTGGCTCTTTACTTGTATGTACCGTAGACAAGTAAGTAGGTAGGTAGATTTATGATTACTTACTCAAGTATGGAAATTGCAAAGCAACGCAATCATGAGTGGTTCACCGCAAACTTGAGCAGAGCTTAAACTCTAGATTTAAGTACTGAGTGTACCTACAAAAACTATTTACAAGTTAGGTGCTTTACAGTTACAAAAAATATATTCGTATCTTTTATTTGCTATCCGACTGTTAGGGTGGTAAACCTAGCAATCTCGTGTCAATTGAGATATTTCGAAGAAAGTCAGAAGCAGCGGTTTCATCAAGTGGCAGCGGTTATCGGTGGCAGCGCAGAGGTCACTTTGGCTGCATGTTTTGGGGCACAAAGGGCAGGATAGGAGGTGGAGTATAGTTTGTGACACAGCTATGGAGCTGTGTCACAAACTGCGCACAAAGGTGCGATTATGGAATCGCACCTCGATTGTGGAGATGTGCCCCACTTTACGAGGTTCGATTTACATCTTCCCACTTGGGTTCGGAGACGGTTCTGGGACTTCCAAGTGGACCACGGAAGATTACACCCTACAGGAAGATGTAGGATGTAACAGTATACAATATGCAAAATACGGGAAGTACTTAATTAATACAAACCTCCAGATTCAACTAAAATAATGCGGCGTCCATGCTGATCCCGTGGCGCTAAGATGGAAACAATTGAATGTTCGAATGGCGCCCGTATGGCTGAAGGCAGCAGATCGCGACAGTAGTCTGCGTGTGCAAGCCTGAACTTGTAGTATGCTTGTATCTAGAATGCGAAAAAAAAATTATATTCTCTTCTCTAATAATAGTATAAGACAATGTCTCTTTTTGTGTCTGTTTGTGTAACCACTTAGATTTTCCAAACTTCAGAATTTTTTTACCATCATTTAGGTCATTTATTCCGAAAGGTTTATTCGTACAATACTTTAATATTTAACTTGGATGTAGCACAGAAATCGTGATGTTTTAGCCCGTGCAAAGCAAGAGCGCAGGTCGCTAGTATAGCAACATATTAATAAGTAAGCTTGCACGATGATGGATCCTTGACGTTTGAAACACCCGTTTTGGTCAGCAATAACAGTAACCAAAACAATCGGTGCAAAGTATCTCGTGTATTATTGCATTTAACACCAAGTACAGCCCTTCACAATATACACTATATGTAGGTAGTTGGGTCATCATTCGCGATTGAGTTGCCAAACATGTAAACAAATATGATTTTTGGAAAAATACCTTAATGCCTAAACAATAAAGTTCAGTTTACGCTACAACTTCAAGCATTTTTAGGTATAACTTTTTCAATAGTGCTAGTCACTCTGAAATCAACTTAAGAGCTCTAAAATAAAGTTGATAGTTGTTAAACTTGAAATAACATCAATTGAATAGACCTTACATATTACCATGACCTATTCAAACAAATTACTCTAATGTACATAAAATAGCAACAGTATTAAAATGTAATCACACACCTAAGCGGTCATCACAATTCTGTCCATCGCCGTGCTAAGTGTTTTTCTAAAGATATAAACTTATTACCATTCACAAAGCGTGTCATAAAATGTATGCATAACACTTGCATAATCAGCCTATAAACTTCCCACTTCTGGGACACAGACCTCTTCTCTGTGAGGGGGAGATGGGCCGTAATCCACCACACGGGCCCATGCGGGTAGGTAGATGTCACATAAAAAAAGTTGCGGCTGTTACCACTTGGCCACCAAATGCATGTAACGTAGTCAATACAAACCTTTTTAAAAGCACTTTCAGGGTAGAACTTGCACGGCCTGAGGAACTTCAGAAGGTAATCGTCTTTCTCGATGGGAACATAAAGGGATGGCTCCTCTGAAAAGAGAGATTATCGTATCATTTTCATAATTATCGCCTGAATTCTCCTGAAAAATTAACACTATTGGTTAATTTTTCCTGCCGTCGAGAGAATCCGTTCCTGACATGCAACAATTCTAAATGCAATGCGACAATTCTAGAAGCTAATAAAGATCAAATTCGTAAACACGTATTCGTTTGTATGAAACTGACAGTGACAGGTGTCAAGAACGCTTTCTCTCGTCAGCCGCACTGTAAAAGTCATAATTCCAAAGTCAAATATCGGGAAGAGTTGGACTGATGGATTATCCATTTAGATATAAAGCGACTAAAGTACGCCAAGTTCAAAGGCAAGTGCGAGTTACCAAGTGTAACAGCAAGTCGACTTGCCAGTGTTCCACATCGCAAGTTTTGTAGAGCTGGTAGACATTAGAACAAAAAGAACAGCCTTGAATCGCTTAATCCTTATTGTGTAAACGCAGCAAAACACAATTGTTACGAGTAAATTAGCCTTTGCGGGTACAACGTACGGTTATTATATTTTAAATATTTGCGAATAACACAGTGTGCACAGGGATAATAAATTGAAAATAAATACACTTATGTGTAGTACCTGCTGGTTATTTACGCAGTATTTTGACAAAAATCACAAAGGTTGGAGGAAGATTTTACAAATCCACATAAAATACATAGCTGATGTTTTTGTTTATAAAGAAGGCATAATAATTGAGATAGTATTATCACCCTATCATGTTCCCACTGCTGGGACACAGGCCTCCTCTCGGTGAGAGAGAGCGGGCCCAGTGCGGGTTCGTAAATGTCACATATCTTCGAATTTTTGGTTCTAGAACATGTTGTTTAGCCGGTTTTCTCACAATGTCTTCTTTCACCGGTTTGCTATATAACCGATACTAAATAGGTACACATATCGTAGAAATACTATAATTATAAAGAAAACCATCCAACAACAAGATAAGGCCCATATTAATACAAATGTAAACACTAATTAATCTTATGTCACTAATTACGATTAATCAAGAGTTGCTTTAATGAATACATACAGTGCCTTCTATTCATTAATGTTATTTTATTTCTCTTCACTGGAGCATGTCTGATCGATGCAAGTAACTTTCCTAAGCCAAAGTGAAGTAACGTGCGTTAATTGGAAATCGCGTAACCAGTTCTATTCAAAGATATGGCGATTCCAGATGTTGCGTGATAACTTGAATCAAAGGTTTTTATCCAATGAACAAACTATGTTACAAACCGACACTAAGTTAGATCATAAGACACAAATATTTTTATAGTTTGACATTATATTTTGCTGGATTTAGCCCGAAGAATTGCTAAACTTAAGTGGCAGTGGGCAGGGCACATTGTTCGCAGAACAGTTGGCCGATGGGGCCAAAAGTTCTGGAGTGGAGACCGCGTACCGCGTAATTGACGACCAAGGCTGCATTAACTACATATATATCAATTACCATTAGAATACATTGCAGTACCTACATGGAGGCAATTAGATGTTTGACATGTCTGAAAGAGTAACTCGACATGCTTTTATTTATGAGGGCAACACTCAACTTGACACTAACACATTATCATTATTTCTCAGGTTTTTTTGTAACAACTTTAAAATAGGGTTTATTAAATGGCTTTAAATCATAACAGAAGATATAATCTTGGTTAATATTTGGTCGGTATTAAACTAATAATGTAGGTATCTGCAAAATTACCTGTTCAAAACGGACAAAAACAAATAAGTATATGCCACCAATGCCAGTGCCTCTGAATGAGTATGCATATTTTTTATAAACGATACCACCTATTATGTAAATCAAGCTTGGAAACTTAAATATATATTAGAATAGATAAATAACGACTAAATCACGTCAATCAGTTTGTTAGACAATAGGAGGTAAACACAAGGTAACATCAAAACTCATTTTGACTACTTCATCAACCAAAGGTAATAAAAACGCAATCAGATAAAATTGTATAATTGAAATAAAATATTTTTTTTTATTATGAAATAAAATTTTATAAAAATTTCTAAGATAATATTTACATAATAATGTGTAAGCTGACAGTCTTAAAATAATAATACATAATAATATATTATTATTATCCCCACCGCCGTATCTGTACGTTGACGTCGTGGTGGGGCTTGCGCGCTCCGAACTCTAGGCCTGTGCCAGAAGGATTTACTTTGCCGGAACAGGTCTAGGGTGAACCAAGAACCAAGAGAGATACAGAAACAGGCAGGGCAGCGTGTGGCGAGCTGTTGGGCAGTAGCGACCCCACGGACTCTATCTCCAGGGAGAAGTCTTGTTCCTCACCTCTGGCTTGCCTGTATTGGCCGGCTGGAGTGAACAATGAGGAGGAACAGAGCTCCCACCTCTTTCTTGCCTTTATTGGCTGGCTTGAGTGGAGATTCGCAAGAGCAAACAAGCTCGGAGGAAGGAAGTATTCCAGTAAGATGCTGGTAGGGATCTTGACCGTACTTCCAGGATTGTCCTGATAGCCGTGGAATACCTCTCCACTCCTTATAAGCACCTCAGGACATGTTGCCCCCTTGTCGCTACGACACTATGTGCTAGCGCCTGTTTTTGGGGGCCCATTATTGAGTTTGCAAGTCACCCCCTGCCATGTTATCCTTGTTTATTATATGAATAACATTGGTCAGGCAGGGGACATAGTTCTCCCATAGTTCAAGGTAACCAATCCATTATAAACACCCAAACCCATAGCCCAATATGTTTTGTTTTCATGTTCTCCAATAGTCCTGCACCAACCGGTGGTTGTGTCTGGGTGCACTTGCTTAGTGCATATAGAGATAATCGTCGGTTGGTGCCTCCTCATCATTTAAAATTGTTTGGGGCCTCTGCGAGTTGGCTTTGGCCCTCGTACGCCTTCCAAAGGTCCGGGACCCGAGGGTCCCGAGATGTGTCAAACACATTTCAAAAATAACTACTTACAAGTATGTACATATAAAGCAGGTGAAAGACGGATAAAATAACTTAGATTTTTTAAACAAGACCAAGAAAATTAATGAACGATCCATCTGCAATATTATACTAGTTTATTTATTTCATAGGTATAGAACGTATAGCTTAAGTGCAATCAATATAAACATCTACCGTATGATTGAACACAAGCACGAACCGGTTATTAAATATCGGAAAGTTTCAGTTAAACTGAGCAATGATTTAGATACTTGTACGTTAGATGGCTTCAATACCTAATGTAGAGAAACTTTATAATTTTAAAATTTTCGCGGAGTCCACGTGGCCTCTAAGCAGCCTCTTCGCCGTGTCGCGTCGTAACGACGTCTAGGGCGGTGCTATACGATTTCTACGGCGGCGTCTATGGCGGTCCTACCGTGTCGTCTACGCTGTGCTCCCGTAGCGTCTACGGTGGTGCAACGCGTCTTCTACTACAGGGCTAGGTCTACGGCTGTTCTACCCAACATTTACGACAGTGCTACGTCGGCGTTAACGCTTAGGCTTCACACCAAGCGTATCGGTTGAGCAGCGGGATTGTCCGAAAGGGTTACCGCTGCCCCGGAACATAAAGGGCTAAGGAAGGAACACGGATGGGTTTTAGTCAGTAAGAGTCTGACACTCCCTTCCGCTCCACTCAGAGCGGGAGGGGTCATTGGATGATTTCCCATCGTTAAAAAAAAAAAAAAAAACAGCGTATCGGTTGCCAACTTTAAAAATGTAAAATACAAAGGAAGGTCAGTCGGCGGCAATGTTTTTTTTTTCCATGTATTTTGTACCGGATGCCTACGGCTCCGGCCTATGCCGGCTGATGTTCTTTGATGTGAACGTGGCCTACACTTGACAGGACATGACATAAAGACCTATCTTCTCTATTTTGCAAAACTTTCTTACAAATTGCTATAGAAGTTTCTAAAATGATTATGTACAGACGCCAGCACATCAACCTACCCGAAACTGTCAAATTTTCCCAATCAACTTTGAACCTTATATTTTAGCGATAAAGTTGAAAATCTATAAAATAAATTTGACAGATTGTAGTAGCTTGATGTGCTGGCGTCTGTACTTACGGCTATAATATGTATTGTGACCACAGAACAGATAACCTCTTTTATCTGTTCTGTGATTGTGACCATTCACAACAAAGAGAAATCTTGCTCCTTCAACCCAAACGATCGATTCGCTAATTTCACTACATAGCACTGTATTTCAGTGTTAATTATTAAACAGTGCTCTTAAAATAATGTGCGAAGTACTTTCAATGTTTTGTAAACTATCGTCGAGCTCTTAAAAACGGTGGTTTTAGGTGTACCGGTGGGCAGTTACCCAGAATTTAGTTATTTTCATTTTCTACTTGATTGAATGTGGTTTGTTGAAAACCGCAGTACTTCCCGACCTTAACTTGAAAACATTGTAAAAACGCAACTATTTTTAAAAGAGTAACCGTGAAGTTTCTTGCCGGTTCTTCTCCATAGGAAACGACCAATTGGAACCGTGCACCTAGCTTCTGACGTTTCATAACCCGTTTAACCCGGCCGTTTTGCGTGGATGTGACGCATGTTTTCTCCCATATTGATTATTTTTATTTTTTTATATATATGTTTTTCTTTTGATGCGTCATGTTTGCCGCAAATAAACGTATTTTCTTTCTTTCTTTCTTTCTTATAAGTGCCCATGTAGGTTTATGTGAAATAAAATATTTTGATTTTGATTTTGACCAGTCGATCTATTCTAAAATCTCACCATGCAAACTTAGGTCCGACTAGCACCCTAATTAGCATTTTAAAGGATATTGCTAATCCGTTGCTTCATAATTATGTTCGAAAAGTTTGTCTGCTCAACAACGTAAACAACGATCGCAATGAATGTTGTTGAACTGTCAAAGTAAAAGCCATTACTGCTGCCCCTTACTAATACACGTAGTAAGTATATCAAATGAATAGTTACACACCTATCATCTCTCAGATATCTATTTCAGTCGTCAGTAATTTGACTTTCGAAAGAAGAAGACAAAGCGTTATGTAACTATCAGACGCTCAACGGTTATAAGTACGGGAGTTAGTGTGTGTGTGGATCGCCCGAAGGACGGTGGACGGTGGAGCATACGGTGGAGGTCTGGCCCTAGACCAGGCCATGGTACGGAGCGAGAGTGCATGAGAGGCCGTCGCCTCCTTCTGCGAAGCAGTAATGAGGAGAGAGGAGGCGGAACGCGTGAGGGAGAGGCAATCTTTGCCCACAGGCCCCTAGTCGCCGCGATTCATTCCGGTCTGATCCCCTGAGCCCCCCCTCTCCATCACCCCCCCCCCCTCCTCGCTAGGCGTCGGGAATCCATAGCTGATTCCCGACTGCCGAGTCTACAGCCTTTACGTCTTTAGTACGTCTATCATATATCATACTAGAGTCCTTGAATTCTAACTTTACCGTTTTGTAATATTATCATTAGGTAAATAAATATGAACATTGTTTTATTGTAATATAGGTACTTACAGCTATCATAAGGACAAACAATTAATTAGTTTACAATATATGCAGGCTTTTTGTATTGTTATTGGTTGGTTGTTGGAAATCATTATTCAGACAATGATGATGCAATGTGGTTCTTGACAATTTTTTTTATCAACATCAGATAATATTTTATTTGATGCAGACTTTTTAAATTTTTATAAAACAACAATGAAAAAAAAAACAAAGATAATTAAATTATTAGGGAAATGTTAAAAAATAATGTAATGTCCCGGCGAATAGTGTGTCTGCCTCGTTTATCTAGCGGTCGCAAGCGATACAGATGAGCATGACATCCTTCGATTCCCGGGTCGGGCAAAGTGTTATAGGGTTTTTCAATCCGAAATTTCTCAGTAGCAGCTGGAGTCTGGATATGTGCCCGGTTGATGGCAATAGGATCGTGGGACTTAAACATGATTGACCTAACCCTTCTGGAAATACAGGCATGAAGTTATGTTATAATGTAGTGTTTAGATAAATAACCGGAAAACCATCTATCGCTTTAACTTTAGTTCGTGTCCCTTCGTTGATTCTGATGTAGTCTTATAATTTGGTTTTGTATGCAAAAGAGCAACGAAAATGTAAAGTACCTATCTAAGGACGCAGGTTGTTGTGGTTGGCAGTTCTAGGACGGTCTCAAGAATTGATTGGACGACTCTTCCCCAAGTTTCTTTCGACAACTCTATTATTCCATTCAGCGAAAAAGTTAAAAACTTGGGGATATTTATTGACAAGAACTTCTCTTGGACGGCCCAGCTACAGGAAGTTAGCCGCAAGCTATTCGCATCCGCTGCATCTTTGAAGAGACTGCGTAATATTCTACCAACTGCCACCAAGATTGCGCTTGCACAGTCACTTCTTCTACCCATTCTTGATTATGCTGATGCCAGCTATCTAGATCTTACCCAAGACCAACTCGATAAACTTGAGCGGCTTCAAAATGTCTGTATACGGTTCATATTCGGTTTGCGCAAATATGACCATGTTTCTGAATTTCGTGTGAAGCTCAAGTGGTTACCAATTCGCCTTCGCCGGAATGCTCATATTCTTTCCCTATTGTATAATGTGCTCTTTTCCCCTTCCACCCCTCTCTATCTTAAAAAACGTTTTCAGTATCTTTGCGACTCCCACACGAAGTTTTTGAGATCATCGGATAATGTAAAGCTAAAAATGCCAATGCATTCCACAACATTTTTCGACAAATCCTTTTCTGTTCAGACCGCTCGTTTATGGAATGCATTGCCAATTCAAATTAAACTCGCGCAATCGTTAGCTGTTTTTAAGAGACTCGTGAAGGAGCATTACTTGTTGTTGTGATCTTGTTTTCGTAGCTGCAATAATCTGTAGTCATCATTTATTTTCTTGTTTATATGTATATTTAATATGTATTTATTTATGTATCTATTATACAGCATTATATATATATAGCTATGTATTTATTTTTGTGCCTATATTATTTTGCGCCACTGTCAACCCCATT
Organism: Gortyna flavago; assembly: GCA_963669345.1. Lineage (NCBI taxonomy): Eukaryota > Metazoa > Arthropoda > Insecta > Lepidoptera > Noctuidae > Gortyna > Gortyna flavago. The sequence goes on along the minus strand of OY770128.1, from coordinate 5,450,223 downwards.
TTTTATATCCACGCAATCACTGTCCATTCCAAGGTTGCCTGGAAGAGATCGCAGAAAGCGATAAGGCCGCCCATTGTATGTTTTGTATTAATAATCGTATTTTTTGTTATTTATTTTCTGGTGTACAATAAAGTATATATAAATAAATAAATAAGTATATATAAGGTAATATTATGCAGTTAACAGGTACATACTCGGATATCTATGGGTAAAAAAAACAATACAGTATGAAGGGGTTCAGTTATACAATAAATTGCCTAAAAAAGTCAGAGAGTGTACAAGCATACCAACATTTAAAAAAAGCCTAAAGAATTATACAGGTTGAAATTGAATACATGCGACAAATCGAAATGGGAGATTGTATTCATCATTATGAACAACTTTTACTATGGGACCAAACCTGAAATCGCGAAAAAAAAAACAGCTGTTCCCTACATTTTGACGAGTTATGCGAACATAAATGTAGGAAACAGCAGATTCTAAGGTTTCGTCCCATAGTAAAACTTGTTCATAATGATGAGTACAATCTCCCATTTCGATTTGTCGCATGTTTTCAATTTCACCCTGTATATTAGATACATAAGTTTAGCTTTGATTTTTTTATTTTTGGCTTGAACTGTTTTGTATTTTATTTAGACGTATATACTTACTTGCTATATTTTATAAATGTCTATTTTATAAATCTCAGATGGATTTTACGTCGAAATGTCAACTACAACTTATTGTTAATTTAGATAAGTTTTCTCTTTAAGTGAACTGTATTTGTTCTTTGAGAAAATAATGTGTGTTAAACCGAAATACCTACAAACTTAGCTTAATACTTAGCTTAGCTTATTAATCACACTAATATTATAAAGGCGAAAGTTTGTGAGTGCTGTGTGTGTTTATATGTTTGTTACTTCTTCATGCTCTAACTAACGGTTGGACCAATTTTGATAAAATTTTGTATGGAGGTAGCTGACACTCTGGATTAACATGCAGGCTTTTTAGCTCGATATTCCCACGGGAGCGACACTTACGCGGGTGAAACCGCGGGGCGCAGCTACTTAGTTATAATTGTAACATACTAACATAACTGTTAAACTTTTTTGTAGCTGACTAACATCAGAACTGTCCATTCCAAGATTGCCTGGACGAGATCGCAGAAAGCGATAAGGCCGCCCATTGTAAATTTTGTAGTGTTAAATGTATTTTTTTTCTGATACACAATAAAGAATATAAATAAATAAATAATAACATGGATCATTGTTGCCTAAGCAAATAAAAAGTAATTTAATAACATTCATGTATGTACGGATGTATGTCCCGCTTAGTGGCAAACGACATTACTGCAGCCTGCAAGCCCAGACGGAGATAGCGGGATGAGCTGGACTCCTTTCATAAAGATTATTCCTTAGAAGCTCTTGGACAGAAAGAGGTGGAAAGAGAGTAGGGAGAGGCCTTTGCCCAGCAATGAGAAGAGCTAATAAAAAAATATATACAAGGTGTTATTAAATTAACGCAAAACCTCTTAAGGGGTCTTTGTACTCATCTTTTTTTTATTATTATTAATTTCTTTTATATATATATATTTAATAAGATTAGAACTTTATATTATTTTAATTTATTTCAAATGTAATATGATCTAAAATGGGTTGAAATAAATGACTTTGAATTGAATTGAATTATGAACAACTTTTAATATGGGAACAAATATGAAATCGCAAAAAAAAAAACAGCTGTTCACTACATTCTAACGAGTTATACTCGTACGAACATAAATGTAGGGAACGGCTGATTATTTTTTTCGCGATTTCAGGTTTGTTCCCATAGTAAAAGTTGTTCATAATGATGAGAACAATGACCCCGCCCCATAAAAGGTTTTGCGTTAATTCAATAACACGGTGTATATGTACGGATAGGTAGCAGATAACTTTGAGATCGTAGAGTAAGATAGCAATTTTCCAACTTTCTGTCTACATTGCGTATAACGTTTAGAGAACGTACGAACGATCTCTCGTTTAGTTTTTATTATAACATTTCTGTTCGAGATGTGAAATGGAAAGCATTAAAATCTCATTTTAATGCTAACTTTCGTTTTATACATGCGTGCACTTTGATATTATGCCAACTCTCGCTTTACTCACAATGAGTCACATTTTTCGTATTTCTGCATTATTTTTTGCTTTAAAAGTTTATTACTAAACACACACTTAATAAACACAGTACACATCAGAAAAACACGTAAATACCTAACTATAATTATTCTCGATAGGCACTTTTACCAATGTTCTCATAACCTACTTCCATGTAAATCATACGTGTTGATTTATTACCAAATAGTTGCAGAAAGTTATTTATTAAATACACAAACCTCTACTCAAGCAAATAATGAAAACAAATAACCAAATTGCCTCCAAAAGAGTTCCGCTCAGAAAAAACTGTTTTATATTTTTACTAATTAGGTAACAAACAGATAGCTAAACACAAATATTGATAAAAAGTAATCAACATGATAATCGTATCTACAGTCAAAGTAGTTCCTAAAATAAATAATTACTTTTCTGACTTGTAAATAAAGCATAAAATGTATTAATTAAATAAAGATTAAATAATATTGTAGACTTACTTTTTAAAAGTTGTCGTAACTCTATCAAAGCTTGCTCGACCACTTCCGGAGTTTCTCTCAGTTCTTTCTCGGCTTTTTCCTTACTAACTTCATCATCTATCGGGTTCAGCTCCAGCATTATTTTATTACCACCCCATGTCACAAACGGTACGCCATCAGATCCGAACTGTATTTCCATTTTTATTTATATTAATTTTCACTATAAAATAATCTTCTTAAAAATTGCTGACTTCGCACTGTTGTTGGTGTTCGCAGATAATCCTCGTCTGACTTATAATGCGTGTCTGCAGATTGTCTTCAGTCGGACACTCGACACAGTTTTTACAATGTGACTATATGCACGAGAGATTAAAATAATTAGTTATCATTGATGATGACATATGAGCGTAACAAAAAAAAACTTGGTGCTTGTAGCGCTCGCGTTTAAGTAACCGAAGCGTTTGAATCGATGATTAAAAGTTGTGTATATTATTTTTATATAGAGGTAAGCACGAGCGTGCGCGCACCGGCTGCCGCGATATTGTGCTTATTGGAGAGGCCATTGTGAGCCCATCTTAACGGTATCCCACCACCACGCCATGGTGGCAGCGCCGTTCACTTGTGCTCTAAGCAAATACCTATTTTCAAGGCACTATCTATAGAATTTAAAACATATACTATGTAAATACATGCTCTGAATAGGATATTTACTTAGGTATATATTATTTCCTAAATTTCCTGTTTACTACAGATTTTGCTCTTATGTTTCCCGCTGTTGAATAGTAACAATTATAAAAAAGGTAAAAGACAAATTCTAAACAAAGGTTCCCTCGACCATTCATGAATTCAAGACCTACATAAGCCAAATTCTATGCAAACACATCATAACAGTTCCTTTCTTTGGGATCCGTATACTTAAACAAAGTATTTATTGGCTTATTGCATTCCTTATATATTGGTTACTAATCGTAGTCTGTATGGTTTCATTACTTATACTGAATTTACATAAAGAAATGATTATATATTTTGATGCAAAAGTAATTCAGTGCCTGAACTAAATATAATAGATGCAGAAAGTAAGTAGGTATTGTGACCCACCGAGGAGGAGACTATAAACGGATTATCCTAATGAGGACTTTACCGCAATTAACTAAACGCCTGTACTAAAATAGACGGCAATTTTTATCTTGTTTGTCGATTCTCGTCACATGATAAAAATAACGACAGGAGTGTGTACCCATTAGCAACTAATACCTACATAAGTATGTAGTTAGTGATAGAAAAACAATATCTACTTAAGTAATTACTTCTAATTAATACTTAATATAATTACAAACATTATTTAAGGGAGCTACGCCATATAATTAGGCGCCAATGTTGAAAAGTGAGAAAGGTTGTGTCCAACTGAAGGCGTTGGAGCATGAGCCCACGTCAAACATGGAATTGAATGATATTTATAAATCCCGAAATAGTCCCTCGGGGTACACCATATTCAATCGTTTCGGCAATTTGTTCGCAAAAAACAAAGCGCAATTTCTTTACAAACTTCGCTACATAACAAATTTAGGTTTGCTATGACATGATACCTAATAAATTCCCTCAAGTCACGCAAGAACCGTATACTGCTGGGATCAAATGGATTTCACGTCTAAGTATATAATTTGTATCTATAGATGTGTCCCTTCCCTTCGTTCTCTTGTGATACCTACGAAAAACTGTTTATTAGCTTTTTCCTGCGCCTACACTCACATGGAGGTCGGAAATTATACAATATTTATATAAATTAATGCATATTATTGTGTTATTCTGATGTGTAAGCTATACAGGGTGGCAGGGACTTCGACGAGCAAACTTTAGCCGATTCTAGACCTCTATCGTAAACATTATACGTCAGTTTTGAAAAAAAAAAATCGGCTGTTTCAATGGCTGTTTTAATAGATAAGTGCAATCCCTACGCTGTCAAAATGTACAGCATATTATGTTTTTTAAATAGACGAAAGATTTCAACGGGGCGTTCCAGAACCTACTGCATCCATGGTAATAGGTTGATGATGTCACCCTGTTTAACTGTAAAGTTTCACTAGGTTCTATAGTTTTTACGTAAATAAGGAACAAATATTCATTCTCACAAACTTTCGCGTTTATAATACTAGTAGGATACTATGAAGTTGTGGCATCACGTATTGTGCATTTGTGAACGCAATTTAGAATACGTGGCATCGCCTGTATTACCTATGTTTTTATAAGTATTTTTATGTTAGTCAGGAATGCGCAACACGACGCTACGATCCGTGGCGCTGCTACCCATAGCGTTCCTTAAGTAGCGTCCTTCTCTTGCTTGTCAACCGTCGCGGGACACGGACTAGATTTAAGTAATTCGTTTATTTTGTCCCTACTAGTTTAATTAGGTAGTTACGCGTAAGAGGAGACAGGTAGAATACCTTCCACCTACCTATATCTCAAAAGATAGCCGAAGCATGAGAAATCAATTAGACAAAGTTGCAGTACGATTATTCAAACCTCACTGAAATATCCTCAGGAAAAGCAAACTAGCATGTTTTCGAAAACCTCGACCTTTCGTTTTTCATAGTGATGTTTCGTTAGAGATTCTACTGCTACCTATCCACCATAAGTGGATAAAGCATAAAGTAGTTAATAGTCTACGTATGTTTTCTAGTTCTTAACACTTTGCGGGACACTTAACGCCCCTCGACGTAATGACAATAAAACTTCTATTGTGTCTCGTTCAGCGTCCTTCAATGTGTTAATAGGTATTACACAATAATGCTTTGCTTTTGCACATACATACTTAAAAATAATAACTGCTTTGTGATTACTTTGTAGCACTATCTATTCTCCCGTCTTTCTATCACAAACGGCTGTGCTATGACCTACAATGTACGATTTTAAAATAATTGCCAAAACAATAAACTACTGTATTGCATATAACGAAGATAATCACAACGGATGCTGGTTTCCGTAGTCTTTATCTCATGGACCTCATGGTGATGTAAAAATTATAGCTTTGAACAGTGCACCCACTTCATAATTACCAGTAATCTTCATTCGACATTCGGATGACATTGACAGATTAGGTACCTACTGTGTCCGATGGCTCCAGTTTTGTCAGTGAGCGGCTCCGACTGTTTAGCTATGAAAACGTGTCTACCAATCTACATTTTAAAATTTTTTGTATAGTTATAAAATTATCTACAGAGAAAATTTCGTCGCGTCAGAGATCTTTCGTTTCGTCGTGCAGCTATTTAGTTATTTCAGGTTTTTAGGCCGGGAAAATAAGGTTTGAACCCTGCAGTAAATCTTAACAACGTTTTTTTTTACTTAAATCGTGTTTTTGAATTTAGCTCATCAAATTATAATAAAAAAAAAAATTAAAAAATCCAGGACCGCATGAAGATAAAAAAAACGCGTGAATATAAATTGTAGCAGGAAAATGTTGGTATTACAATATAACAAACCAATATAACTATAACCAAACCAATGCAATTTTTCAGAATTAAACATTTTCGTCCTCAGTGATACAAATAAAATTAACGTAGGTACTTCAAGCAAAAATATTAATAGTGGCTTTATTACATAAAATGAAGTACCTAATTACTTAAATATTTTAATATACTAACCAAAAAATTAAACATATATTAGGTACAATATGTTTAATTTCAAACGCAAGATATACCTATATAAAAGTTTTTTATATTTTATGCAATAGCGGTTTAGGCAAAAATGTAACAGAATTAAATTTAGTTTAACTTTTACATAGAGGCTCTGTCTGATTTTATTACAAGAAAATTTAACACTACTTGTAACAGCTTGGAGTTTGGAAGTTGGGGGTGTGAAACCCCCGTGCCTCTGAAAGCACGCCGAAGCCGTATTCTCTATAACAAATTATACGAAACCACGCGAAATGAACGCGAGATTGGCGTGATTAGCTAAGGAATTGACTTGGTTTCGAAGTAAGATTATCTAAGATTCTGTAGCGGCACAAATTCTGAAATAACGGTGTTTAGCCGTCATATAAAGTGCCCTATTGATTTATTGTTAAATGCGAGTTATTTTGAAGATTTGTCCAGCCTGAGTCACATGTCATAGATCAGAGTCACATATCACTCCGTTCGTTGCTCGTGTCAAATTGCCGTCCCATCGGACAATGAGAGTGAGGGAAGAGAGAGTGCACCTGTGTCTGCGCACACACTAGTGCACTATAATATCGTTGTCACCCTTGAGATTGGCCGCATTGGTTTTAACAAGCATTTTATTTAAATACTAATATACAATGTAGCTTCCATCAGGAATGAAATTGATAGTAGGTCCAAATTAAATTTTACTGACCGATGTTCCATACAAATGAAGGTACTGCATTTGTACGGAGTTCTGGATGAAAGGAGGGTAAGGTGAGAAATTCTAAATCTAAACTATGTATCTATCGAAAAAACTCAAAAGAAAACACATAAAATGATTTTACAATTTTATTTATTAATACCTAAACGAAACGCATAAAGGAATTGGATGCATTTCGTATCAAACATAGGTATGTATATTGAGCAAATCAGGTATTATCATTTTTCGTACAATAAAAGTGTTACAAACCTATAAAAACAATACAAAATTAATGTTTGGAATGCGTCTACTAAAGGCACATGAAGCATCACAAGAGAAACCATGCTGATGTTAAAATGTTACATACATACGCACAAATGTCACATTTTCTCGAAGACATTCCGAAATATCGCAATAAAACTTATACTTAATTACTATAGTAACTCATTGAATGCTCAAAAGAATAAAATTTAAAGATAAAGACTTTTAGAGGGTCGTGAATGTGCACCTCTACAACCACAATGGATACGAAACCATTGAATCACTCGAGAATAAGCACTTCGCATTTGAACTATAGAACACTCTCCAGGCACATATCATTCGCAATCAGATGGATATTAAATGCGACGAAATGCTATTCGGGAAATCAACAGTTATAACTATAAAAGCTTCTATCAATTTGCAAAAAATACATGTCTCTAAAAATTGCAATTTGAAATTGAAATGAATAAATTATTATCAAAGGAAGTGTACTGTGTTTTACATATCATCGCTCATCCGATTTCTTAAAATATTATCAAACGTATAGTAAATGTTGAGTTACACTACATTTGGTGATTAAATGGTCAGAATTGGCACCGTACGTCATCACTTTCACAGCCTTATCGACATGCGAGTTGTGCACAAGCAACGGGAACATATTCCTTTCCTATATCTAAATAAATAACAAGTCTGCCATCGATACAAAGTGTTCCTACCAACATGTCATGAAGTTCGCTCACATCCCCGTGGAAATAAACATCCCTTATGTACCACATACATACAATTATTCTAAATATAACATAAACCAACCAATCGCTTCACGATCATATAAAAATTACCTAAAACCTGCTTAGATGAAACATACTGTTGATTGCTCAACCGCAGCTATCTAGCCAGCTGTGTCGTTCAGTTAACATATAGCCTTAAAATTATAGCTTTACATTACCTACTTGTCAATATTTATCACATAATTTAGGTTATTCATTCACTCACACTCTTAAATTTTTGGAACTATGTTAAGCTACCAACTATCGTCTTCTTTGAATTACTTCATTTTAATTCTAAATTTGGTAATATCTATACTTACATAATAAAGAACCCTGATTATGGAGGAGCTCAAGTATTATACTACTGGTGCTCGGGCACATGGCATTATCTAAAGATTACCTAATCACCACTCCAAGCCAGGACTTAAGAACAATGGCTATTCGAACACGTACTTCTCTTTGTTTAAGTCTTAAAGAAATTATAAAACTAAATTACATTGAGAATAGTAAAAACAGGTGTGGTCTGCCAAACATGATTCACTAGAAATGTCTTTAATTTGATAAAGAAGAAATGCATTTTGGAAATTGATTAAAAGATTGTTTCGCGACAACAGAATATGAAAATAAGATTGAACATTTAAAATCAGAAAACCATGAGGTCATAAATACGTTGTACTAAAAACTGATCTGAAATCCTCGCCTCTGACCACGGATGGCAGTCACAGTCACAAGTCTACTTGTCTACGTGTCCACTAGATGTGGCTACTGCCTATGCTTTCTTGGCGATTCCGTAGGTGTTCCAGTTGTTGATGTGCGGCAAGACGTCGTTGATGACGGGGTACCACTCGGCACCCGAGTAGTCGATGGCGGGAAGCTCGCCACCGTAGTCGGACGGTAGGTTCGAGGCTGCCATGTGCTTGTGAAGAGAAGACATCTTGGAGCCGTGGAAGAAAATCTATAAAGAAGGAAACCATTGGTAAGTGAAAAGTCAACAATAGATTGATGGTTGCAAAATTTCAGAATGAAGTACTTGTGTTGAAATTCTGTTGGAAATGGCCTATCAATAAAAATTTAAAAAACACAATTAGGTCTCTTATGAAGATAATGATATAGTAAGCTGACCATGAAGCCCAGTAACAACAATCCGAATAGGAAGCAATAACTACTCATATAGTCATAGATGCATGCAAGCGACTCTACATAAATCGAGAAGAAGTTTCCGCCTACTAAAACTAGATGGCGTTAAGTTACTTAAGCCTGATGGCAATGAAAATCTTGTAAGTGACGTTACAAGACAAACACAGAGTACATTATAATATATGAGAATAGAGTAGTCAGTCGCTTTGGCAGTAAGGCGCCACCTATTAATAACTTTAGGAACTACAACCGGTTATGTATATACCTATAGCTCCTCTCGTATATAATCATATAGATGGTTCCTTCCTTTGCAGAAAATCATATTTATCCTGAATTCATCTACTCTTTCCTCTGAACTGATATTTATGAAAATACAGGGAAATCATTATCAGTGCAGAGAAAACGTAGATGAAAACAGTAATTCAGGTTATAAGGGGACAAAAATAAAACTCATTTCACTCGTTCAATTTGTTATTCAACTAAGGCTTACATACTTCTGTAATAAAATCCACAGTTAAGTTTACATGAATACTATAAACTTACTACGTGCTGTAGTGCAATTGTATTACGAACACAACATTTGAACCGAGATGCCACAGCGTCAAGTCCGGATCGAACGCAAAATGGAAGTCCAAAGTAGTGCGCACGGGTCAAAACAATATAAGCAGAGATATCTGTTTCCTTTGAGAGAGTAATAGTTGTCGAAAAAGTCACGAAAATAACAGCAAAACAAACGCAACAAACTAACAACTGTCAGAGTGTCAGTCAGTATCGCCGGCCTTGAAAATCGAATTTCATTCTAAGTAGATGTTTACAAAACGGAACTTGCAAATTAAATTATTTTAAAGTTGTTTCCTACAAAAATAAATACTTTGTAAAGATAATTATAAATGAATAGATTATTTTATTGACTTTTGTCTTTAAACAGTTTGCGTTACGGTATCGCTTTTGAAGAAAACAACTTTAACGTAAAGTTAACAATCGTAAACATTTTACGTAGAAAGAAATGAACAATCAAAACTATATCTTAGTGTTGTTATAGAAAAATATATGTTTAATTTAACAAAGTGACACCTCTCGACGTTTTCAGAAACTAAACCTATTGTCCGGCCACCGTTGTTGGTGTTTTGTATGGACTGTTACGACCGTGAAGACAAACAGCTTTACGCAAAGTCTAATGCAAGGCAATTAAATTCAAAGCAACTGCAGATTGCAGCAAATTCAAAGCAACAATTTAAATGTTAATATTTCTGATAGCAACAATGATGAATTTCGTGATAACCACTTATTTAATTACACACACTCAAGTGCAATTTAAATGATATATATCAGAATTGAGTGACCTTAACCATCCAATGTCGCAAAAACTTAAAGTACAAATTAGCACAATCGTGTGTACTTTACCAAACATGGGTTCATTGACAGCTTTGAGGAACCACTCAACAAAATCCCATCGTGAATATTAAGTGGCCAAGTGATAAAACACAACTCATACTTTGAATGAACTTGAAATTTCTTCGTTTTCATTTCCGTATGTTTTAATTGAGTACGTTAATTTTGTAAAAATATGCATAAACCACAAAGGTCAAAATATTTCATCCCCAAAAAAATCTGTGTCATCTCAGCTAACTTCATCTTTGCTGAATAACACTATATACATATATCAATGAGTCCTACTATGCTTGTTACTAAAGAGAATGGACAGCAAAAAAGCCTTCTATATGATATAGAATAATATAGATACTGCAATTCACAGAATCAATAGATTATGGCAATATATTCCTGTATAGCGGTATTTTAGCAAACCTATTTAATTGATGAGTTAATATATTTATGTGAGAACGATGTCAAGTATATGCCACTTACCCTGTTCTTAAGCTTCTCCCTGATGAAGGGCTTGAACATATTCCATACGACGTTGAAGATCATGGGCTGCTTGACGAAGTGCACCTCCTTCAGCCGGAGCGGCATGGCATCCTGGATGAAGGTCAGCAGGCGCTTGGAAAACGCCGGCGTTAGCCCCATTGTCTGTGGACAAGTTGGAATAGGAGATGAATATATGTCTAGAAGTATTTTAGACTGGACTTAAAAATTAAGTTCGCCTTCGATCTACTCTGTTGGTCAAGAGATTTCATCCTTAAGGATCCCGTTTTGATCATCGCACACTTTAACAAAACCCTTTTGTGCAAAAGGATCCTATCAAACCTCGTTTTTGCTATCCATGAATACGGAACGTTTCTGGATATTCATAGAATGATTGACACCTGACCTCCGACCATCAGTATCGATAGTAACCGCATCACTACCGCAAGAAATTCTTCCACTTACCCTTTAACATATCGTTGGATAAGTGACCCACTTTATCTAAGAATAGAAGCCAGTTTTCCTTGAGGTTTCTTTATATTGAAGTTGATAATCGGCTCTTCATATTTTTAACTTATTATGTCAACATGGAAGCGATAACGCGTGGAACTTCTTCAGACAATAAATCGTTATGAGTAATTTTAATCAGCTCGATTTGACGTCATTTGGCGAAGTTGATGGGTGAGTGACCCAATATAGTTGATAACCTACGCCCTACTGCTTGGCAAGCGCGACCAACCATCGGTTCCGCCTTGGGTGACGTCGATCAGTGATCCGCGCAATCGCAGCTCTCAAATACATTTTGTATGCGTCTACTGTTACTCTGCCTCACTGTATTCCCATTTATGGGATGAAGGATATTCGTAAGCAACAATATGGTTCTGTCCTGTATCAAATGCATAAATTACAACGCAATCTAGAGATATCTTGATGTCTTCGATAGTAACTAGATTCCTCATTGACTCCTACTAATTGGCTGGAGGTGAAGTGAATGATTTATGTTCTTTATTAATATAGGGATAATATTCCCTTTTATGATCACTAATGAATGCTATATCTCTTCGCTTAAGGTGATGTTGTAGATTAAATATCATAATTCATTAATAATTGCAGCATGTTTCTAAATTATTATTGTAATTTATGACTAATAGGCTAAACGCTTAGGGTTAAACGTCTACATGAAACAAGATACAAATGGTGCAATGTCAAAAAAGTATCTACAGATTTTTTGTGAGCCGTACCGTAGTGAACTCGTGATATATCTTCGTCTGTTTTGAATCAAAATGCAGTCATTGACACGGTTGTGACAAAAGAACGAATAATTTTTTTTAATAAAAATTGATATGTAAAACATTAGCAACAGCACGTCAGCTAAATCTGAAAATATGATGCAAGTGTACATTTTCAAAAAGCCTACGAAAATTATACAAGAATATTATCTAGACACTGCATAATATTCACAATCATCCGACACGCTATACTATCGAAAATGACACATTTCGATAACCTGATTTGCCTTGCCCCCGACGGCAGAATACTCAGTAGAATAGCGGTTGTCTATTTAATTTAGGGCTGATTTTTCCAACGACAGATAATTTTAATCGAGGAATAATTTTGAATTTTCACAGTTCTTCCATACATCTGTCAGAAGTCAATTTTATTCTACGAATAAAAATTGTCTGTCGATTGAAAACTCAGCCCTAAATTTTCGGCTTTAGGACTTGTGAATAGTGAGAGGACTCCTACGATAACATTGATCGATATTCGATACAGTACGGAAGCGTATCTAGTGGTTGTAAATAGTTATTTATGCTGGTGGCCATATGATTTGTTTATCGCCATTTGTAGCCATTTTATCTTCATTTTGTAAAGCCAAGGAATCTAGAGATAATCTTTAATTCCAAAGGAATTCGAGTTTTGAGCAATAAAATAATGTAGTCACTATAGTACATGTAGTATTAATGATTATTAATCAAAAGGATTTATACTAATAAATCATTGTTACACGTCATTACATGTTGTCACGTATAGGTATACGTATCGCTCATTTGGAGAAATATCGACATAAATGTAATTTTTCCCTAAAATGAATTAAATATGCCAAAGCACTTATAAGGGTATTTAGGTTAGGGAAGAAAATTTAAAAAAAAAAGTAGCAGTTACATCGATGTTTCTCCAATTAATGAGCGATATATATCTTTATTCTTTATAATTATTTCTTGGTATATTTATAATTACGTCTACGCAATGAGAAGCGACTGCGAAACTCAGCAGATGTGACAGGAATTGATATATACCTATGTAAATATGATAAAACAAAAATTAAATTAATTTTGTTTTTTGTATTCACTTGAAATAGGTATCAGTTTAAAAAACATCTATATTTTTTGTGAACCTCACAGACGTGATAGGTAGGTACCTATCAATGTCTAAACACGATAAAACAAAAGAAAACAGATTATCAATCAACTTCATGTATCAACACTACCAGCGGTCGTTGACCCTGAGAAATAAATTATCAAAAATCTTTTTTTTTTGTTTTATCATGTTTAGATATTAATATCCATCACGTCTGAGGAGTTTCGCTAGCCAATTTAATTTGACCCTGTATAAAGTAAAAGGATTAAATCTTTAGACACTAGACAGTCTCAATATAATCACGACCCAGTTGCGGCTGCACTGACCACGAAGGTCGAGAACTTCGAACTGAGGAGCAAACAAGTGGAACCATATCAACTGTTTACCTAACGTCCGTGTCGTATTTACCGTCGTCCTTAACAGGTGTAGATATACCTAAAAGAAAACCCATTTCCTCCCATCCTCCCTTAACAGACAAAGGATGTTTAACTAAAATATTGATTTTCAATTATCATAATGTTTATGTTGTCCTAAATGGCATGGCGGCCGCAGTACTATAAGTTCCATTATAACCCACGGCTAGCGGAGCTTGCCCAACATCCGCTCGATTTTCGTAACATTCGTTATTTAGACCTGTAATACTGCGATTAGTTAATAACTACATGTTACTTAGTTGTTTTATATTTAACTAGCTTCTGCCCGCGACAACGTCCGCATAAAAATTCTTGTTCCCACGAGTCACCCCCTCGCATCGCATCGCCTGCTCGCGTTATTATTTTTGCTCGGCTCCTAAGGGCCTTAGTGTGACGTTAAGTAGCCTATTGCCTTAATCAAAAATTGGGCTATCAAAAAGTAATTTTTAAATCCAACTGGTAGGTACCTAGTTCCGTAGATTAATGCGTTCAAACAAACAAACTCTTCAGCTTTATTATTAGTAGCATAGATATAGATGAATCAGCGTATTAAAGGCTCTAAGGGCCCATACCATACATCTATCAAGATAAAGATGGAAGGATCTTTATTTATGTACTGTGTTCCGATCTACGGAGTGATCAACAGCCTCGGACGTGACGCCCCTTGAGAGGAAACGCTGAGCAAGTACGTTTTCCCTGTATTCAATGATTGTTAATCAACGATGACTAATTTCTTCAGTTTTTCATACAATAACACATTAATCTGCATTCGTTTCCTCCAGTTTGATTATCTTAATGAACTACGCTATTGTTTAGAAGAGTATCAGCTGAGTACACGTGACATTCTTAAACATTACTTTACGCTTAATATAACATGGAATTTGAAAATACGTTTCAGTTTCAGCCATTGTTATTCGATCTATTTATCAAACAGTCTGTTGAACTAAGGAAATTTATAACAGATGTACCTACGCTCACATACGTAGGTAGGTAAATGTTTTATTATATTAATTTGTAAAAATAAACGGTCACACATTACAGCATTACACAAAATTTGAGCTACTTAAGTGACTCAATGTACCTATAAACCCACGACATTTTTCACAAATTGTAGGAAGACAAATTATAAAACGAATGTGATGTGCGTTAAAGAGAAATGTAGATAAAATTGGATAAGAAAGATTTCAAAATAGAAGAAAAACTAGCAGGGGATCATACCGGAATAAATCAAAATTTGATAGCTTACAATAATTAATTTAATTTCGCCATACTTGACCTAAACAATAGCATTAAAGTGATAAAGAACGCGGTAGTAGCGATTCACACGGGTTTATAATGATATCGATATGTTCTCACAAACATGACGCCGAGTACGTGATTGGTGAACAAAGTACATTCATTTCGCAGATCCTAAAGCAGGTGACATCGTACAGCGTCGACCTTTCCGACCGATCGTGATGGGACTATAGCAAAGGCATTAATTGTTTATTGGTAAACACACTTCCTTGCTCCGTGGAATTTATAAGACTTTACAGTTCTACCGGAAGGAAGATACCGCTTATTTGTCATTTTAAATGCCGACAGATGCAAACAGATGTGAGTGGAAACGCCTGGAGGCCCCCCTAAGAAGGATATATACGAGTATACTGACCTTTTTGGTGATGTTCTATAGAAAGGTTAGGTGCATAGTACTCGCAACCGGCGTGCGTGTATGACAGATGTAAAGGAGTATGTAGGTAAGGGTCATAGCAGGGCGTTCCATAGTTTCTGACCCTTATAGGTGTGAGTTAATGTGTGTGTATGTACGGTGACCTTCTTTTCTATACCCTATTTGCATAACTATCAATCTCAATCTGAATCATTTTGAAGGATATTGCTAAAGTGTGCTACGCAATTACCCCGCAAGTCTATATTAAGAGCAGTAATCGCCAACGCCAACCTCTTAAGCAAGCGTGGTGATCAATGCTCGTGCCTTCTCGGTATGAGAAGAGGCATATTTTTTCCTGCAGCGGGCCTTGTATGATTCTATAAAGGTGTTTTAATTGTGGTTTAAATAAATAAATAAAATTTTGACTGCGTCAATTAACCAAACATGCAAAATTATCATGATAACGTTAACCCTTATACGATATAATATCGGAAGAAGTTAATTATAATCTTTTAAAACGAATAAAAACTAATCTGCTTACAAATGATAGATTAATTTACGTACAATATTGATAAAATAAACATTCGCTGATAGGCTAGATCCTGTTCAATGTTTACAAAGCTACAATCTAGCTAGAAGTGATAAGTACCTGTCGTAATCTACCCGTTTTGTTTATGTACGGATTTATACACAAATATAATAGTATTCAATGCATCGTGTCATAAGTGCAGTAGAAACGCAACGTTTTGCGTTTTGTTTTGTTTTGTGTTTTTCCTATCTAAATGTATGACTGCCACTATGTGCATGGTACTCGTAGGATTGCGCAATATTTGTCATCCAGTCGTAAAATCGCAATGTTTTTCTTTGGTATTTGATTATCTATACGTCTCTAATATACCTACAAATAAATAAAATTTAAGTGTCTGTTTGGAATGACAAAATAACAGATTTTTCAAGTATACGGTGCTAAAAAAAAAACTTAATTTTTTTTGTCTGTCTGTTTGTTTGTTCCGACTAATCTCCGAGACGGCTGAACCGATTTTGACGGGACTTTCACTGGCAGATAGCTGATGTTATAAGGAGTAACTAAGCCTTTTTAATTTAGAAATTTAGAAAAAGAATTATGATTCCGCAAATGAAAAAAGATTCTTTCTTTGCAATGGAGGAGTGGTACCTACACTAAGCGACACATTATTGATACCCGATATCCACGCGAACGAAGTCACGGGTACAGCTAGTTTATTAATAAAATTTATATTAATTAACTCCTCCTCTAATAAGTAAACGTAGGTTACAGACTATCGCCATTTATTTAATCCTTCAATTCGCACTGATGCTATGTCACTCATAAAAAATCTTTGACCGATTCCTCGACATTGAGACGGTGTTAATAAAACCGCATGAAATATTATAAGTACATTCATTTTACATTTCTGTTGTTAAGCCAAATAAATAAAAATACGCCTTTTATGCGGAGTTATTGATGCACATGTTATTATTTCGTAACTACGCAGAACAAAGATAAGTGAACAATGCAGAGAGCGATGCACGCTAAGACATATTTTACACATTTCTTTGTTCGCAACTTACAGAAACATGTGCATTGTACTTTGAGCTAGGTACATTATACTTTGTTTTAGGGACTTCGTGATTCATCAGCTTGGCCAGTTGGCGTGGAGACGCGCGGTTGTAGAAACAATAATATTTACATTTACAGTACTATATCCAACCTAAACAAGTTCTTTCTTAAATTTTTCACACATTTTTACATCCATACTAATATTACAAATTCGAAAGTCACTCTGTCTGTATGTATGTTACCTTTTCAGACTTAAATCACTGAATAGATTTCAATACAATTTAGGAAATAGATAAATTCCTGGGGAAGGACAAAGGCTACTTTATGTCCCGGTAGTACGTTCCCGTGGGATAATTTCTTACATCCACGTGAGCGAAGCCGCAGGCAGAAGCTAGTTAGAAATACAAGTAAAAATATTCATAGGTAAATGTAAGATTAGTAGTAGAAGAAGTCAAAGTCAAAGCATTTATTTCAAATAGGCACATAAAAGGCACTTTTGAACGTCAAAAATTACAATGAAATAGAATTGATTCTAGTCGCCCCTCCAAAAGGTAGTTTTCGTATGGAGAAGAATGAGCAAGAAACTCCACCTCCACCGTCACTCTTTTAAAATGTTTTACGAAGACTACTAGTGTAAGATTTATACTAAACCTGGTAAGAGTGAATGTGAAGGAAAGAGTGCGTGGAAATCAAAAAATATTTGGCCTTACAACAACTCAACAGCAATCAAGTAAAATGAGTCAGTATTACCTACTACTAAATCGATCATGAACCATTATAAAAAAAAAAAACTAAACAAATGGTGTTGTATCTCACAACATGGCCGTGTGACACAGTCACAGCGCAGGCGCTGTCACTTCGTTACGATGCCGATGAATTCAAATCAGCGCACGCGCAATGAAAGTGATACTTGACTCACGACAACGACTTCGACGTGTGACTTTCGATTAAGGACATTATCTCTATACCATAGTATACACATATTTTTATTTAACACTACTTTAAATAAGCAATGACGTTATCAATGCGATATAATCTGCAGATTTTTTGGATGTCTGCCAATAAACACTCTTACAATTCAAACAATGCACTCAGTTCAAGCAGGTATCTAATCTTCACCTTTTATCTCCTCGTTAAATAGTTAAAGTTTCCATATTTCACGTCAATAATAAAGAACAATGCGTATTATGTATGTAGACCCATATGAGATTAAAACGACGACCCAGAATTACTGAATTATTTGTATTGGTAATTTCCTGAAAAGCAAGGGACTGTGTGTGCCAAAACACTTGTGCGAACCACAATGAACTCTAATACAATAGCAGCAAGAGTCAGCGACATTTGTAGGAATTGCGTAGTAGTACAAACTAGATTTTTAGCAAACAATTCGTTGGATGATTATGACGACACGACAAGTTAGTTGGCACAAATAGCGACACATAATTTCGTCATGAAAAAGCTTGACGTAAACTCGAAAGATGGACGATATGAGATGGGTAATGGCACTAATGGCCTTATGGATTACACTTTTAATTTGTTGAACGCAATAGTCACTTTTACGGTACGTGGCCAGTTAAAACAGCTACTGCGTTGTTATTGCATAAACATTGTAAATAAACCCGCATTGTACCTATTTACTTGTAAATCAACTGTTTGTAAACAAATTAAAATTCAACAAATATTTACGTTCGATTAAATTAAGATATTACGCATTGCAATTAAATGTATGCTAAAAATTATAAACACATACATACACATAATCTGCATTGGCGACTTATTTGCCAAAAATGTAAACAAATATGAGTTTATGGAAAAGTAACTTAAATTAATATTCAATAAAGTGCAGTTTACACTACAACTTCAAACATTTTTATTACTTTTTCAAAAGTTGTTTAACTTGAAATGACATCAATTTGAAACATAAATTTGAATAGACTTTACATTAACTCACGCCTTCTTCCCATGAAGGGTAGACAGAGACTACAGAACGCCTACTACGATCCTTACATACAACCATCCTCCATCCAAATTATAACTATGCAAAAATAAAAATTTAATGAACATACATTTTTCAGCAGTATAACCTCTACGCCAGCACACCTAGGTACACAGCCTAATTATTACATAGAAAAATACCGTTAAAAAGCTGTCTGAGAGAAGTAAATTCATGAAGCATCGTAGCTGTACTGACCTGTGTCCACCCCATGTCGTTGAAGTCCATGATGACCACGGTGCCTCTGACTTGTGACTCGGGCTCCAACATGGCCGCCAGGTGGATCAGGTAGAACAGCCTGAACAGTTGATCAGCGTTCACTTTCTTCGGGTCCCATGAACCTGTCAGATATCACTATTCGTTAGTTAAGTTTACATACATAACATATACATAATCAGCCTATAATGTTCCCACTGCTGGGACACAGGCCTCCTCTCGGTGAGAGGGAGTGGGCCGTAATCGACTACACGGGCCCAGTGCGGGTAGGTAGATGTCACATGTCTTCGAATTTTTGGTTCTAGGACATGCCGGATTCCTCTCGATGTTTTCCTTCACCGTTTTGAGAGCAGTGGTGATGAAATAATTTACACAAAGTAAAGCGCCTGTCTGGGTTCGAACCTACGACCTACAATTCGTAAGTCGCGGCCTTTACCACCGGGCCATCACTGCTAAGTTTCCATAATTGGATATTAATTTATATTCACTGCCTCGTTCGTCTATTATAGTGGTCGTAAGCGCTATTGCTGACCATGAGGTCCTGGGCTCGATTCCCGGGTGGGGCATAGTTTTTTTAGTTTTTCCACCTGGAATTTCTCAGTAGCAGCTCGGAGTCTGGATTTGTGCCCGGTTGATGGCAATAGGCATTACATGGAACTTAAACATAACTGACGAAATGTGGGTGTATCATAGGTACCTAAAGCTCTGCGTAACCCTTAGGGAATACAGGCGCGATGATTTGGTATGTTATGTAAATAATATTCGGACACCTCACGAGAGGAGCATGGCCTCCTTGGATTGTTTAAAAATTCATACATTTATACACTGCGTAGTTGAAAAACAAAAATATCATAAGAGGTCAGTACCATCACTATCAATCTCAATCTGAATCATTTTGAAGGATATTGCTGATCCATTGCTTTATAGGTATGTTCGAAAAAATTATCTGCTCTACAATGTAAATACCGCAATGAATGTTGTTTAACTTTCAAAATGAAACCCATTGCTACTGATATTGCGTTACGCAATTACACCGCTGATTACAAAAATACCGCTCCATTACTAACAGTTGATTACTTTGTTAAAATATATAAATATTCCGAAGAAATGTCGGTGTATTCAGGACAAAAGGCTATTAGATAATTATTTCATGTCTGCCTCTTATGTTATAACATATTATATGTCAGCTGGAGAGAATGGGTTTTCGTAATATTTTGTATGCGGCACACTGGCAGACTGTCACTATTTATGCATATTGCGCACACGCTTCGAATACGGAATAACTTAGACGTCGCTTTAGACTTTAGAGCAATCCCACAAGTCACATAGTTGGCGCCTATTCGTACTTATTTTCTACTTCACTGAACATAAAAATATAAGCAACAAAAGTGAATCAAAGCACTATTGAAATAAGTTATGAATTCAACATTAACCACAAGTCAATTGAATACGTAATACCTATCAAAGTGACGAGTGTTGGAAGGAAAACTGGAAAAAATGGCGTCATTCTGAAAAATTGTGCAATCTTTACCATTTTTATTCTCAACGGATCTCGGAGATATCATCGAGCACAAAACATAGAAAGTGTTCTCGTCGACCGTCGCCTATGTTTCGTCTCGAGAGTACAGTCAAGCGATAAATCGTTAAAATCTATCATGATTGTTGTTATGGGACCCGCACGAAGATGCACGACGCAATCACAAATTCACGACGCTATTGATATGATTTTGACTGCGATCTAAAATATTCACCCGGTGACTGATACTACGTAGAATTCATATTTTCAATACGTCATCTTGTTTTTAAACATATTATGTTGTTCTGTTTGTAATCACAGTTGACATATTTTTTTGGTGAATCTGAATATTCAAGTGAAGTAGCGTTGAAGTGGGAAGCATTACCTAATGTAAGTACCTAAACTTCGTGACCTCTAACCGACTATGTATGTATAAACATTAAGCCCGTAATACACATGCCTGTAGCTTGTACGAAACTATGCATGTAGCTTGCATGCCAATTTACCATAATAGCTTCTGATTATTGAATGTCACAATGGCATTATTTGCATAGTTTTTTAATAGCTGCTGCAGGCAGGTGTATTACGGGCTTTACTTGATATATTGCATGAATGGTACCGGTTTCCCAGCCCTTTGCACACTCTATACAAAGATTAGCCAAAGTACAATATCAGGGCTGTGCTGTGAGTCTCCCATAGCACAGCATTATGCTGAGTGGAAGCCTCTTCCAGTCACAGTCACAACGTGCACCCTAATTTGTGTAACATAGGTAGTTTAATCTTATCCATTGTTTCATAATTATGTTGGAAAAAATTGTCTGCTCAACAACGTAAATAACGTAATGAATGTTATTAAACTGTCAAAATAAAAGCCATTGCTAGATAATTAAATAAAATACTCTTTATTATGCACACCATATAAATTACAGACATAATTATAGAAACTGTACAGACGCCAGCACATCAAGTTACTACAATCTGTCAAAATTCTTTAATAGATTTTCAACTTTATTGCAAAAACATAAGGTTCAAAGTTGATTGGGATAATTTGACAGTTTCGGGTAGCTTGATGTGCTGGCGTCTGTACAAAGGGTGACACAAACGGCGGTCGTATCGCTAAGAGCAATCTTGCTACTTACGCAATTATCCCGCTGCTGGTCTGTGTTCCTGATTATATAGATCTGTTATGTTTTTTTTTTTATATGTTTTTATTCGATAAACTTATCTTTTTTTTATGCACGTGTTTCTGTGACAAACATATTTTTCTTGCTTTATTTTTATTAAATAACAATCATTGGAAAGATGTGGTTGATCTGAAGGTCAGCTTTATTCTTTAAAATATAACAAACTAGCTTCTTCCCGCAACTTCGTCCGCGTGAAATTTCTTGTTCCCCGACCCACCGCGTCGCATCGCATCGCCTACCCGCGCTATTACTACGTTTTCGCTTAGCGTTCCTTCTGACTTTTTCCTTTTTGCTCGACTCCCGAGGGACATGGCGTGATATTAAATAGCCTTCCCCAAGAATTGGGCCGTCAAATGCAATAAGATTTTTTCAAGCACTCTTCAGCTTTATTATTAGTATAAGTATAGATATAAAAGTAACAAACGTTTTATCCATCACACTAATATTATAAAAGCGAAAGTTTGTGAGTGTGTGTGTGTGTGTGTTTATATGTTTGTTACTTATTAACGCTCAAACGGCTACACGAATTTTGATAAAATTTTGTACGGAGGTAGCCGACACCCTGGATTAACATATATAGTACTTTTTATTCCGATATTCCCACGGAATCGACACCTATGCGGGTGAAACCGCGGGGCACAGCTAGTAAAAAATAAAGCAATAGTTGAGTGAACAGCTTACCTCCGACGTTAACGATGAGAACCCTCCTGCCTTTGTGGTCACGGCCCTTCAAAACATTCACGACCTTGTGGTCGAGGAACGCTACCTTTTCATGCTCAGGCAATAAGTTATCGAGCAATGATGCGTTGTCACGTCTGAACTCAGCTGTACGACGCATCTGTAAATAATATTAGTTTGTATTTATTAAGAAAATAAGTAAGTACAAAGAGCTTAATTATGTATGTAGGTAGTTTAGTCTGTAGATCGTTGTGTCATCCTGTCATCCATGTCAACATTTATAGTCGATAAAACGTCTATTATTTGAAAGACAAACTCCCTGTTAAATCGATAAAATAAAAGATTCTTAAAGGAACTTTACATACCTACATAGTTATAAATAATAGCAAACTTCAAAGGCTTGGGCCTTATCTCTTTAAGATCAATAGAAAAGACACAAACGCGGGAGCAGTTTTGCTTTAGGACTCTTTGGATATAATTTCTTTGGGAATTTGAAATATTGTTGTGAAACATTAAATATTGGTGGTATTTAGGTAAGATTCTGTTACAAGAAACAATCAATTGGAAACCGGTAGAAGTTAAAATAGGTACACATGAATAGTTACTTTTACTTTAAAATCTAGACTTACTGGTCGACCTGCAGCGTTAGTGCGAAAGAGACGCAAACAATCCACTGCGAAATCAAGTTCTCAACAAGCTTTCCGTACATTCAACTTATTTAATTTATGCATAAGTTATCAATGTATACAGTGATTTCTGGCGAGAAACTTTAGCTTCAAAGAGAAAATTTTTAATGATATATAATTAGAGCTAAGCTAGACGAGTTCGTATAATTTGCCGGTCTACCTGCCTGCTGTCTGGATCTAGATCATTTGAACCAGTCTCGTGCGTCTAACACTAGTTATTACGAAGCTGAAATAATTTTATCGGCCTCGAACGTTTTTTGGTAAAAACTGTAACAAGGTAGTCTTTTTTTTAATAAATTTGTTTTACAAGCTACTTACAAAATATAGCAATTTAATAGGATCTCCCGATTCATATATCTCCCGATCTATACTACCTACTTATAAAAACTTAGCGTGAACACTTAGGTGAAGTGAGTAGCAGCTTAGCTTGGTATTGCTGCTAGTGCTAGGGGGGTAATTCCCGTATTTCTCAGTCTCAATCTGTCAAAAATACCTAAATTTTTCATACATTTTTGACAAGTTTTTGCACATTTGACTGTAGCTGAGATGAGATTGCGACTAGATGATGAACCTTTTTTAATTACGACAATTAAGCCTTCAGGTGGGATGCCAGCTCACTGCATCTAACTTTTCACGGCGAAATTCTATCCAGACTTGTTATTCCTAATAATTTGTTTGTTATTTACAAAGGTGTTTAATTTGGAAATGTAAGGTATACCTATAGCAAAACATCGTCAATTTAACTCGACTCCTGTAATCTCAACTTGTTATGATAATAATAGAATAGTTTACATTATCTGTGTAAAACACAATGCAGCCCATTTCCTTGTTAGTTTCATATACCAATTCAATGATGAAACCAACCGGAGAGTAATTTGTTTTGAAGAGGAGTGCAGGAGGTTGCCCATAGCAGTTACCTATTTAGGTACCTACCTATGTATAAAGTGAAGCGTGTTATGTAAATCACGTAACAAGTTGATGAATGGGACAGCTTACACTCGCGGCTCATACAAACTACAGGTTAATCAATAGTCTATTAATTTACTTCTACTTTCTATTAATTTTGGACGTACCTACGAAATAAGTAGGTACATGCAGGTATGTGCGTCAAACATGCTATTAGAATACTTATAAGGAGGCAGCTTGCATTGTTTTCTTAGAAAAATTGCTGATATTAAAATAATAGGAATCTGACACGCACGTCTCAGCAATTTTTAGGGTTCCATACCCATAGGGTGCCGCCGCGACGACGTGACGGGACCCTATTACTAAGCCTCCGTTGTGTGCCCCTCAGTCCGTCCGTCCGTCCATCCGTTCATTCGTCCGTCTGTCTGCCAGAGGGCTGTATCCCATACCGTACTGCCGGGGTCACACCAACGGGAAACGCCGTTGATTATCGCGATTTTGGGCTTTAAAGTCTACTGTTACTGCCCAACACCGCGAAAACCAACGGCGTTTCCCGTTGGTGTGGCCCCTGCATAATAGATAGACAGTTGAAATTTTCGCAGAGTGAATTTCTATTGCTACTATAACAACAAATAATACAACAAACGCGTTTTTTGCCTTTTGGTTTGCTTTTAGTACGGAACCCTTCGTGTGCGAGTCCGACTCGCAAATGGTCGCTTTTTTTTTTTCAAATTGTATCTTGCACCCAAAATTGCAGCAATTTGGGCGGAGCAACGCATGTTTATCTACTCCACGGTCAACAATTTCTTGAAAAATCATACTTAAACATTGCTCAATAGAGCACTGTATCGTTTAGCAAGCTACTTAATATTTATTTCTGACTTCTAAGTATGTATGGCCGCCAAAATCGGTGTGCTAAGATTGATTGCCTAAGAACTGGTGATTGCAGCTGCAACTCTAATAGTTGGCAAGTTGGCACGCACGGACACCATACCATCGCAGCGTGGCGTTGCCTAATACCGCTATATTTAATAACGTCTTATTGTGTTTGCCTTTGTGAACAAGTACTCTCACCTTATGCAATTCACAACCATTTTCGATTCCATTCATTTCGATTACGTTTGTACCTACTTATTTTAAGAACTGTGTATAAAAATTTAACTTGACCTTTACTAAAACCTAACTTTAGCATTAACTTGGTTACTTACGGGTGCGTTGTCCGTTGTTGATGCGTTGTTTCTCAGCTTATGCAATTCTCAGCATTCTACGATTTCATTAATTTCGATTACGTTTGTAGTTATTTTAGGATCAACCTCTTAAAATGTATGGGTTGCTTTAACTTTACCATTACTAACCTAATTTTAGCTTTAACTTTGTTACTCCCAAGAAAATGAATGGAATTCTACTAATACAAAAATCTAAACCATAGAACGTTACAGCAGCCCTATTCTGTAAAAATCTCACCATGAAATCTTAGGTGAAGTAAGCTGTCAATAGTCAATCCCCAGCATAAGTGAAATGACAGCTCACTTCAAGCTCATTTGACCTAAGTTGTCACGATGTTCTTAGACCGGTAGATCTATGTATTTATAGATTTTTTATAATTGAAACTGTTACATATTTTTAATTTTGACACCCAAGCTTATTTTACACAAAACATTCATTCATAACTGTGAACTGCAATGATAATATATATGTCAATGGTGAACTGAAACACGATCTTATCAATAAATGACGCCTCTGTATGTTATTCCAACGGTCAACTGTTATCAAAACAGATACCATATCCACTACATAATATACATATGTACAAAGGTAATTAATATATTATTAACAATTCACTAATACATTACTCGCATGCTAAGTTCTGTAATTAGGCTTTATCATCCACGTTGTGTTATTACTTGCATGCAAGGTCAAATCGCTCTTAAATTAGAATAAAAGAGGATATTGCGGTAACTCTGCTTGTCCTAGATCAGGGTGTCTCAATCTTATATCATAATACCGTACCAGTCTTTACAAAAGCCTATATGAGCCTATGCTTTAAAATCATCTAAACTAATATTATAAAGAGAAAAGATTAGATTTTTTGTATACATTTGTTTGTTACGCTTTCATGCTAAAACAGCTGAACGGATTTGGATGGAATTTGACGTAGACCATGACCTAGAGAAAGACAGGCTACTTTTCATCCTGGATCTCAGACGAAGTCGCTGGCAACAGCTAGTACCTTAAAAGGTTAAAATGACCAGTTTTTCTTAGTTAGATCTTAAGAAAATCTTGTCTTGTAGGTACCCGTGACTCCATGCCCAAATGATGCACCTCAGGAGCTCATCTAAATACAATCACAGTTAGAGAAATCCTGATCTAGACAGTAAACATGTCTAGACAACTCTCCAAACAGTGATGTTATTATGTACATACACTACACTACACATAGTTATTTAATTAATTATAGGTATCTAATCTTGAACAACTACGATTACATTTATGGAAAGTAAACATCCTTATTAAAGCTAACACTGGTATAATATAATATCTAACCTTATCCATATTAAATATTAACACAAGCATTTTGTAAGTGCGCGTACGCAACACATTGAGTAAGATTGATTCGCTCCACGTCAAAGTGCATCATGGACTCGTATTTCTTAAATATTAGCTTAATTGCCCTTATATTTATATCTCTACCACGGTTGTTAAAATATTTCTACGCATTAATGAATTAACTGTAATCATATGCTCCGTCAAACACATAATTAGTCATTGTTCGGAAATCGTTCCTTTCTGTCTAAATGGAAGAAAACATCGTTTTCAGAACGGTGACTCATACAGTACACAATAGGTAGGTATTACAATTTATCGGTTCATGAATTAGTTACTCGTCCTTGCTTAGTGATAATATCAATTCTTGTTAGTACGGTAGGTATTTGTAAGTTTATTTTCATACAAACAACAGGAACTCTGTACCAACAATAACAATGTTCGCGCTATCTATCATCCCTAGAATTCGGGATAGACTCTGATAGCAAGCGATACCTATGAATAGTTTTCACTGAAAAACCCGACAACCTACATTCGAAGCCTAAAATGCCGATTATTGTTACCATGCACTGATAAGATTTGACAGCATAATATGTACATGTTGAAACAAGCGATAGTCTACTATCAGCTAATGCAGGTTAGTATATAATGTATATCCGGGTCGTGCTGTGATAACCGACCGGTAAAGTCCGACGGATCACTCATACTCAACAATGTTTCACAAAACACATCGCTTGCGGTCATTTAGGACCGATTCCTTCGCGCCCTTTAGACAATACCTACGTATCGTAATCAAACATCAAGGTTCACTTTGTTTTGAAATTCTAGTCTTTGTTAATCTTCTACCTAAGCTACTATATTGGGTTGATTGCCTTTGTTCTAATTGTTCTTCGTGTACATTTAATTGTTTATCGAAATAGTTCAATGTCATCTAATTTTACGAGGGTACCCACACTTTGTTGCATGATAGTTGCATATTGAACCTTATACAAACTAGGTATTTGTGTCTCATCCTTGCTAAAAAACTCCTGAGTACCGTAACATGAACCTTCATGGCATCTATGAAACAGTTTACCTATATATAAGAAAAACATAGAGACATATCTACAAACAAAAGAATTTCTTTAGTCTGAAAAGCGATCAAACACGTGACTCACAAGAAATTTTCAGTAAAAGGAAAGCCGCGCACGTGCCTCACTGGCTACTTGCTCGAGTGCTCATACAGTCGTCGAGACCTTGCAGGCTTGCGGCCTGTTTTCCCGGCGTTTACAGCACTGTATAACTGGTCTATTGCAAATCTTCCGCGTGAGACATGCAACCGCGCCGAGTTGTTTGTTAAACAAATACGTGCACAATGCGAAGAGTGTGTCAGTGTATAACAGTAGTGAACACTACATTAAGGCTGATAGTGCGGACTGTAACCAAATTTTATCATAAACATCAAATAATTCGATCACCTATTCATGTTTAACTTCCTATGGCCCTAACTAGATGTAGTTGCTAAAACTTTTGAAAGATATCTACGGCAGTAATTACGAATACTCACATATCTTTCAGTTCTGTTAGTATTAACAGAATTTAATAATTTGAACCAAAGACAAAAACTAGGCGAATGCTAAAGTTTAACTTGAAAATCAAGTCTGGGCAAACATCTCATTGGCTATCTTTAAAATGCCAATGAATTTAAGATGTATAAATTATTCATTGCTTGTTGAATTTTTGTCTTTAAAAATAAGAATAAGAACATTATTGTAGTTTCCACGATAAAATACAAAGTTTCCGTGGAGAGACAAAAAGCCTAGCAACACTTTTTTTGCTCAGAAGAATTTACTTGAATCGATATCTACATCTTTACCTATTAATAGCTTTTGTCGTCAGATTAACCGGCTCGACCACTTGTGCACTGTGCAATATGTTCAGTTGCAAATATGTGTTAATTTATAGACTGGATGGCATTGAACGGAGTCAGTGTTTATCTGCACTCTACGATATTTGCGCGAAAACAAATGTGCGGCAGCTATCAAAACAATAACACGGATCGGAAAAACACCATTCATGCTACGTAGATTATGAAATTGAAGGTTACATAAACAAAGAAAATCTAGGCTGAAGGGATAGTTTCTTCCGGGGCAGCGGGATTGTCCGAAAGGGTTACCGCTGCCCCGGAATACAAAGGGCTAAGGAAGGAACACGGATGGGTTTTAGTCAGTAAGAGTCTGACACTTCCTTCCGCTCCACCCAGAGCGGGAGGGGTCATTTGATGATTTCCCATCCTTAAAAAAAAAAAAAAAAAAAAAAAAAAAAAAAAAAAAAAAAAAAAAAAAAAAAAAAAAAAAAGTGGATAGTTTCTTTCAGTGATTTTAAGGCAGTCTACCTATTTCGAAATCTGAGTGATGCCTGTTTGATAGGATAGCATAATCACTCATTCACTATATAATGCTCCCACTGCTGGGACACAGGCCTGCTCTCGGTAAGAGGGAGTGGGCCGTAATCCACTATGCGGGCCCAGTGCGGGTTGGTAGTTTTCACAGTCTTCAAATTTTTGGTCCTAGGACGTGCCGGTTTCCTCACGATGTTTTCCTTCACCATTTTGAGAGCAGTGGTGATGAAATAATTTACACAAAGTAAAGCGCCTGTCTGGGTTCGAACCTACGACCGGTGCCGGTCTATTCTGTAAAAATCTCACCGTGATAACTCAGGTGAAGTGAGCTTAAAGTGAGCTGTCATTAGTGCCAATCCATATAAAATCAGATGGAATGACAGCTCACTTCACCTAACTTCTCACGGTGAGATTCTAACAGAATCGACCGGCTGATACTAAGGGATTGACACTATTGATAGCTCACTTCACCTAGGTTTACACAGTGAGATTTATACAGAATACCTCGGCTGTTAGCATAGGTTAGTCTTCTGTTTTCAAACGATGGTCAGCCATGCGTTATAATATGCAGTGTTCAAGTATGTTTTACAAAACAAATTACCACATCCGAATCAAATTAATTATAATGTCGGATTTGTATCATTCCGACCTCAATTTTCTCGTGATCCCGACTCCCCAACTGCTCGAAAAATTACTTTACCAATGTATTGTTTACGATACGCCGACAATTTCAAAATACAGCGGCAAATAATGATGGGTGATAACAATTATCTCTTCGTGATAAGCATTGAACTTTGACATTGCGTCGGGTGGCTTATCTCTCCCTTCCCGACGGCAAACGGGCAGATTCCTATATATGTTTATAAACAGAGGAAATTGTTCTAACAGCCAACTAGCGACAGATACTCGTAACCCGATGACACTATAACAACTGTGTAATTAAACTCATCAGTCATCGTGTTATTATTTCTGTAGTTACTAGATATTTAAAGAATTCCCTATATATCTATTATTATAAAGGAGAGAGAGTAGTATTCTATTCTATGATAGAGAATGTACCTAATAATGTTTTGAGATAAACGCGAATCATTCAGGTAAACATTGCCCTGAAGAACCGCCAGCTCTATTTTAATTAGGAACCTACAATTTGATTTTCATTAAAATAAATAATACAACAAATTACAAGAGACATTCGTTCATGGGTATAAAAGTTACTTCAATGCCGTCATTAGGTAACACTTATATTTTACTACTAATCATTATCTACAATAGCTTCATAATTTATAGAATTAAGAACAAACACACATAAAAAGTAAACGTTCTCAAGATATTGGTTATCCACGTTTAATTGTTATTGTACCTATAACATTGTCACTGCATTACGATGTTATTATGTAAGCATGTACTGTATATACCTACTTACATCCATAATAAATGGATTTAATGATTGCGATAATTTATTCACTTAATAGAATCCACGAGGGCTCTAAGTCAGTGTAACGTTGCAACATTTTTTACCTAGAGCCTCTTTATTTTTGTGCTGGCAAGGTGAAATGGAATTGTTCTATTACTTAACGCATTATTGCAGTATTACCTATACATTTTGAATAATATTAACATTAAGATAGAGATATAAATGAGGGCCTGGCATAAGTAATAAATAATTGAGAAATTCAGAATGTTATGTAAAGTCTGTCTGCAGTACCGACCTACTCATTTGAAAGTTTATGAAGGTAGAGGCTTCATAAACTTTCAAATGAGTAACTTTAAAGCACATTTATATAAACGTCACTTAGCTCATGCTTTGGCTTAGCATGTTCCCGTCTCTGTCTTGCACTTGTAGTTTGACAGTTGTGCGACAGTGACAGGTATAATGGAGCTAAATAAACTTTATGGATCACGGCCTTACGCTACCTAATAAAAACTTCTTTCAAGTGCTTTCAGACTTACGTTAATCATTAAAAATAGTGCTTACTAAGACATAAAGGAATTAAAAGTTCTATAGGTACCGAGCTACGGTCCCTATCGTTATTTCGACAAGTTATCGACTCTAATACTAATGACCTCTAAATGAGCAAAGGTACAAAATCTTGTCTCAGAAGTCAATATTTTTACAATATCCAAAAGTTATCACTTTTGTTTCAAGTTCCCTCAACAACACGGTGTGAGTGTGACGAATGACTATACGAATTTTACTTTGTGAATAAATTTATAGACATGTCTTTGTTATACAGATATTTGTATTGATTAATTATTGATTCCTACAAAAAGACCTATAACAGTGTTCATTTATCTCAAATAACTTACAATCCATCGCCACTTAATCAGAGGGCAATTCTCGTAATTTTAAAAACGTTCACAGTCTGATCTCAGTCTCAATCTGTCAAAAACACCTCTAATTTCCCTACATTGTTTAACAAATTTTGACATTGATGTTAATTTTTGAGTGACCATTTGCAACAAATTGTTGGTTACAATAGAATTTGAACTTTGTTAATAATGAGATACATTTGTTGTTTCGTAACTTCAAAATTATCTCAAATTCCTGGCTTATGTTTATACATATAAAGGTACCGGGTAACCGGTATAAAAGTACCTCGTACAACAAGGAATTCAAACATACAAGTAAGCGCAAAGTAGGCAGGTTTCAAGGAGATGTTCCAACCTCACCTAGAGGCTCCATCACATTTAAGTAGATTATAATCACTGTTTATTATCCTTGGTACATATCGTATAATAACCGGGGTCTAGGACAAAACAACGAAGCAGTCGTTAACCGTTTGTAATTGAAGTTGCCAAACATCACTACATTATGTAGCTGTGTTGCGCAAACTTAGTAGGTAGGCTGTAACAATATGACCCGCTTAACTTACACTCGTTGTGTTCAATTATAATAATGCCAGCTTACTAATGTTCCATCGTGGGTTCGAACCCAGACAGCCGCTTTGCTTTGTGTAAATAATTTCATCACCATTGCTCTCAAAACGATGAAGGAAAACATCGTGAGGGAAACGGCATGTCCTAGAACCAAAATTTCGAAGACGTATGTGCCATCTACCAACCCGCACTGGGCCCGCTTGGTAAATTATTAGCCCAATCCCTCTCTCAGAGAGTAGACCTGTGTCCCACCAGTGGGAACATTATAGGATGATTATGATAATGTTCCACTGCAGAGCAAACGCCTCTTCACATACAGAGAAGGCACGAGCATTGCTCACCACGCTTGCTCAAGACAGGTTGGTGATTTTAGACTTATATATAGACTAAAAGTCCCTGGTTTCCTCACGATGTTTGCCTTCAAAAATGACAGTAATATCAAAGATAAATTCAGACCGTCATATTACAAAACTAAATCTAACTTTAGTTCTAGCCTGAACCTTTGAGTCAGTATTTGTATTTCGAACTTTATTTCGATTTAGGCAAAGTTCAAATGACAACTTAGCACCGAACTAAGCTGTAATTTTTGTATAAAGAACTGAATTTCTATAACGTTTAGGTTCTAAATTCAATAACTGGATCGGTGGCATAAACCAAAGAAGACGGCCAATTCTCGTAATTTAAAACGTTCAAAATCTTGTCGCAGTCTCATCTTGGCGACAAACAAATGTCAAAAACTTGTCAAAATGTAGGGAAATTAGAGGTATTTTGAACAGATTGAGACTGAGATCAGACTGTGAACGTTCTTAAAATTACGAAACTTGCCCCTCTGATCCAAAGACAAACCTTGTTTTGTAATAATAAATATAGGTATATGAATTGAAAAAGTCAATGAATCCTTATTATAAAATGAAAACTGTTATTACAGAATTAACAATTTTATGGATATGCAGATTTAATAAGACTAGCCTACTTTAATGTAGTCCGCGACCGGAGTCCTAGTTGATAAGGTCCATTAACCACATGTGAATAATGGATTTCAGTGTTGTCAAGTCCAGTCACTTAAAAATAACCCTGTATTTGCTGTCACTGTCACACAGTCGGGTAATAATCAAGTCAAATACCACAGCTTAAAAATAAAAACGAAACTTTCAACAAAATATTTTTTTTAAACTTACAAGTGCAAGAGCGCTCTCTGGGTACCACTTGCAAGGCCGCAAGAAGATTGTGAGCAGCTCATCGTCCTCTCCAAAGCACAAGTCTTTGTTCTCCTTCAATAGTTCTTTCAGCCTCTCGAGGGCCTCACGGACCCTCTCCGGGGTCTCGCGTAACTCCTGCTCAGCTATAGCTCTTGT
Source organism: Gortyna flavago (assembly GCA_963669345.1). NCBI lineage: Eukaryota > Metazoa > Arthropoda > Insecta > Lepidoptera > Noctuidae > Gortyna > Gortyna flavago. The sequence goes on along the minus strand of OY770128.1, from coordinate 5,416,940 downwards.
CTCTGGCGATAGCTCAACGCTGCGCTCCAGTCTGAAGTCGGTGGAACTCATTTTGGTATCTAGAATAAGAGAAGATGGTTAATTTTCTGACATTAAAAAAATATTATTAGGCCATCTTGGTCTCGTAAGTTAAGAGGTGCCCTTTGTCAAGGAGGTAGGGTTCGCATTTATTTAGGCACCTATTTAAACTAAATTGAATTGTTAAGTATCTATTGAAACAAGTGGTTCTTGCTGGAATATGTAGGTACATAGTTCTCTCAAAGAACATTTGACTGTTTAATTACGATATATATTATAGCAACAAGGTTTCTAGAGATATCAGCTGTTTTAATCGATCAGATAAAACGTTCGCACTCATTATTCTCAAAGAGCATCGTTAAGTTACGGGCAGTGGCGTGTGTTGGCATGACACTGGCCGCAAGGCAAGGACTTATTGTGGATTCAGGCCACGCTGCGCCTGCGCACGTGTCGCCGACTCCGCGTTTAAAAACACATCATTGCGTTGGAGATGGATTGCACAAATCTATCGACCGCTATACCCATTGCTAAAATGACCCGCCGGTCTCGAAGCTGCTAATAAGTACTATTACTGATGGTGTTAAGCAACTGGGTACTTTTATGTAATCGGCAAGTTATTTTTGTAATCAGTTTAAATGACTAAGTTGGTTTGTTTAACTGCAGCTTTCACTTTAAAGTTAAGTTTAATTCAATTCAATAAATTTTCATTGCAATCCATAATGTTATGATACCAAAGTGGTAAGTGGAAACAATTATGGACCCTGTCGGGCACAGCACAGTTTTAAGGAAGAGAGAGAGAGGAGAGAGGAAGAGCGCTTTTAATATTTTAGTTAAATGAAGATCCTTAAACTTTTTTCAAGAAAATTTTTAAGATGTAAGTTTTGCATTATTTCTGATACCTAACGAAATTTATATTAAAAATGCAAAACAGAATAAGTGGGTAAAATTAACATTGACATACGAAGTGTAGATTATTCAAACCCAAAAAGTCTATTTGCCCATTAGGGTTGGTTAAACAATTTTGATAACGACCATCATTACGACTTAGCAACATAAATACTACGTATATATTTACTATAATTAGTACCTAATGAAGTTATGTAAACAAATACTACAACAGCGTTTGAAAATATTATATAGATATTGAGTCAAGAGCTCTTAGACTAGGTACTTGTAGATATTATGTATTTGCTATTTATATTGAGTTCAATCAACTCTACACGAGTACATGATTGTTCTACATAATTTGCTTACTTACGTGTAAGAAACTATTCATATTTGTAGGTACATACGTAAGTGTAAGTCTGCCCATTTGTCTAGGAGCGCACTAAAATGAAGAAGTGTGTTTTTCTGTAATGCGTTGACTAAGCTTGTTAAAGTAATTACGTAGTAAATATATAAGCAAATTTAGCAATAATAGTCGCATTGATTTTTATTCGTGCTAATTTATCTTTATTTCATTAAATGGGTGTTTAGCTTAAAATTCCAGTTTATGGCGTAAATCAAAACAATGCTTTATAAATTCAAAATAATGAGTGCGGTTTCCAAAGGGTTGATTTTAATTAAACGCGTTTAAAATTTATTAAGATCTTATCTAATTGGTTAATTAAGTTATTGCAAGTTTGGGTATAACTTTTTGTTAAGTACATGCACCATTATTTTTATTTTTCCATAATGTGTATTAACTTGGTTTTTTGTTAGCATTTTAAATTATTCTAATATTTTTTTAATAATTTTAAGTTAGTTTACACACTTAATTAAATCCAATAACAGCTTGCCACAGTTCAATAATTATTAAAAACTTAGCGAACAACAAAAAGATAATTATTTCGGCCGACAATAAAATCCATTCGTAGGTATATCCACAATGCCGTACAAGCACAAAAACGAGCACAACACAGTTTGAACACAAACGCTTGCAAACCTTCGCTCTATTTTTTTCACTAATAAAACAACTGAATTGTGAAAATGCACTAACCTCACTCGCGTAGGTTCACGCGCCGGTGGAAATCACAATAAAGGGCGGAAAATCGATCGTGCGGCGGTGAGAGGCGTAAGCGAGTGTGCGCGCGCGCAAGCAGCCAGCCAATATATAGACACGATAAGAGCACGCACTTACTTTGTGCCCCAGCCTAGCGCCTTGCAACTTGCACTGTATTGTAACAGTTTTGAAAATAAGCCGCCATGTGTAGCCACAGATCTAATTTCTTGTTGAACTTCAACAATTGCACTGTTTTGAGCAAGCGCTACACACCAGCATTCTTTACTGGTACAATCTCTTTCCACAAGCAAGGGGTGCAATACTACAACTGTGAGGCTTTACAACAATGCAGGCAGCACATATTGTAGGTACCTGTCACAGTATCTAACCCTAGATTATGTATAGAATGCAACGCCTATGCCAAAAGAATCATCTGTTACTACCTCGGTTCCTCGACATCCGAACCACTCTTCGCTCACCATCACCACAAAAGGTTCTGCGTTATAGGTACTTACCTACTGCTTTTGTATTGGGATCTTACTATCATCACTTCATCAGTCAGAGGCATACATTTAGCAAGAATAATATTGCAACCTCTATCAGTGATGTTGCTCCTTATAAAGAGTGTCCATGGAGTTTCTTGCCTGTTCTTCTACATAGGTACCTACGCTTTGGAATGGGCAACTAGCTTCATCTTGCTGACTGACCGATTTCTTGACAGTTCAAAAGTGCCTGTAAATGGTTTAATTGAAATAAATGCTTTGAGCTTGAGTTTATTGTCTATGCTTTGAAAATGTAATGGATAACGCCATCATTTGCGCTGGAGTAAGTATTAAAGGTGAGGATTACGAGTGCGTCAAGAGAATGTTGTTACCGAACTGCAGTTATTAGTTAAGTAATAGGTACCTAGATAATTTTTATCAACTTACATACATACCTATAAGTAACTTACTCTAACTTACCCCTAATTAATAAGTAGGTATTATGTATCCCGAAAAATCATAAATGTCTGTGCACACCTAGATACATGCTGTCAAACATTCGTTACAAGGTAATCTATAAATGATTAGATAGTCCGATTTAGCTACTCCATCACAAAGGAAATTATCACATATGTATGTAGGTAGATAGGTAGCCATTACTCATAAGTTGTACCTAACTTACACGCAGGCATTCTGTGTTAGAAAAACATCATTCAATGTATTTGCTTGCACGAGTAAAGAAATATTCTAGATAAGTTGCATATACATAGATAACCAACTGACATAACTTACAGTTTTGCTAACTATCTATATACTCATAGGTAGGGAGTCTCTTAGACTCATCATCTGCCTTGCCTTTTCCCAACTATGTTGGGGTCGGCTTCCAGTCTAACCGGATGCAGATGAATACATGGAGCGACTGCCTATTTGACCTCCAAACGCAGTTACTGGGTAATATTATACCCCTTGGTAAGACTGGTGGTCAGACTTTCGGGCTCCTGACTACCCGTAATGACTGTCAAAGATCCACGAATGATAGCCGGGACCAACGGTTTAACGTGCTTTCCGATCCGAAGCACGGAGGTAGCCTCTTAGAGTAAAAAGTTCAACTCTACACTATTAAAACAACAGATAAAGATGAGGGTGAGGCTTTTTACTCTACTAAGTAAAGAAGAAGAAGTAAATTTAGGAAAAGAAAAAAAAATAAAAAATAAATGGTTTAATTAATTCACCCCCCTGACAAGCTGACGATTACCGCATTATTCACAACAGCCAAATATTTATCAATCTCCTTGAACTAACCCGTAAGTCGACAACAGGAGGTAGAGAGACTATATATGGGATTTCTTAAAACTGTAGACCATACATGTAGGCTACCTACTTTTTTCTACATAAAAACAAACGTATCTTCGCCCTAGGAATTGCTAATGTAGATACCGTGGCATAACGTCGGTACATTTACCTGCAGACATAAATCGCACATGCACAATCATCCATTAGGAATAAATAGGTATCTGTAGGCCATTAAAATATGTAGGTAGGTAGGGTAGGGGGTTGGTGCGGGAATCAAATCCATGACCGACCCGTAGCGCAGAAAACGTTTCTCAGCAACTGCCACAGTGCCAACTATGCCGCCGAATTCTAATTATTTCCATTATTTGTACCATAAAAGTAGCAACGAATTTTCCTACAAAGTTAAAATGAAAAAAGGCAGATGCCCTGATGATTGAACTTTGGGCTATCAAAGTCACTTGAGAACATAGTAACATTATGATTGATTCTATGAATGAAAATGTTTCAAGGCTCATAACTTTATCTGTATCACGACCCCGACCAGTCCGTAGTCCACAGATCAAAGAAGTACCTACTGCATGCATACATTTATAAGAAAAGAAAAGAACAATGTCCATATACGTGACTCATAAGTACATATTGGACGTATTTATATAAAGACATTTGTTGTGTCGATAGGGACTTCGCTGCCCTAACACCTTTGTTCAAGTTGGACTCTGAAAGCCAACGCTGCATGGTAACAACTCAAATTGAAGTATAACCTTATCACAGATTATATAATACTCTAGACCTTATACATAGATAATTATACCGTACTTATACCTTGGTACTATGGGTGGTATTGCCTTTGCTCCTGTTTCATGATTATTATTATACACTAGCTAATGCGTTAGCATGAGTTGCAATGCCTTTGAACCTTCTCCAGCACGCACACAACTTACCAAACTTATTTACATCACAATTGGTCGAGACAATTTCGAGTTTTTGTGAGACTAACGAACGGCAATTGATTTTTATATGTATATAAGAAGATATATTTATATAGATTAGTATATGCTTTATGTATTTATTGTATTAGGTATGTAAATGGAACACCACAAACTACCTACAGTATTCTTTCCTTCCCCTTTTTAATTCATCCAAAGGTTGTCTATAAAAGATAGCTTTTAGCGATAACACTGTCCATTGCGCCACCCTATGTAAAATGTCTACATTTATATCTGTAATTTCATAATAAAGAGTACCTATATTCTATTCTATTCTACTCGCAATGTTTCAACCTTCTGCCCATATCCCATTTTTTTTCACCACAGAATTTCTAAATTACTTCTTTTTCCATTCATCTCTTACCTGACGTAGTGACTTCATGTGCCTTCTCTGGGCTCGTAAGTCGTACCTAATGCCTGCTGAAGCAAAACCCGCACCTATTTTCTAGGTTATATAATTAGGTACCCCTTTATTCATAAACGTTGCTTAAAGGTAAGTAATTATAAGTGACTGTTTAACCATACATTTTTTATTTTTAACCCTTCGTATGAACGTAGATCTACGCGCGACACAACGGCTTTTTAATTGTGTCTGTAATTACGACAGTCAACCGGTTAAACATCTCTTAACTTTAATCATCGTTTGTAAATAAAGCCCTCAATATATACAAAAATTGTAAAAAAAAATAAAAGAGTAACCGTAGAGTTTCTTGCCCATTCTTCCCCATACGAAACTACCTTTTGGAAGGGGCGACTAGAATCAATTCTGTTTTATTGTAAATTTTGACATACTTACAAAAGTGCCTTTTATATGCATAGGTATTTCTATATAATCTATATACCTATAATAAATAAAAATGAATCGCCGAAATGTATGTACGCGCATAACTTCTGAACGACTACACCAAATTGGATAATATTTATTTGTTGTGTTCGGTATTGCCAGGACAAGGTTTGTATGAAAGAAAATATTGGAAATTGGAAAAAAAAAGTGCACCCGTGCGATCTAGGAGCGGGCCGCTAGTTTGAAATAAAGCTTTGACTTTGACATTTGACTTTGGTTCCTCTTGTAACCGTCTCTGTGGTGCTGTGCCCCATGTCATGCACCTAGGCGTGTCTGAAGGAAGGGCTAAAACAATAGACGTTAGCGTTTTGTGATGTAGGTATCTTTACCTTGATCTTGAGCGGATGCTCCACCCAGTCAGAGGTATTCACTATTAAGTATCAGCTAGTGATATTGTTTGACCTAATATTCCTACAATATACGAAGAATCCACGATAGTCGATAATATAAAAAAAAACTTATTCCTTCTTGACCCTGTCACCTGCTGTGTCCGTGTTTTTCTGCATGTACCTATGACTTGTGTCTACGAATGGTCTAAGATTAAACAAAACATTCGCACTGAAACAATGATGACTTTGAGACTTCACTATATCTAGGACTTTAGCCTTGTTGGATCACACGTCCCACGTAATATTAGTAAACACTTCTTACAATATATAAATACAAGGATAATAAACGTATTATTGAAATCCTTAGAACATTTCCTTTGGTGTCCTTCTTTTAACTCTTCGCATGCGTACATGTGTACCGATAACAATAATAAAATTTCTATTGTGTCTGCTAATTAGACACGCGACGAGTTAACCCTAACGGGAGAGCCCTCTTCCTCTTTACAAGAATCTCTCTGGGTTGATAGCCTAGATTCTCTCACAAGAATATCTTCATCTGATCTGACTTAATATCTCAGGTAACCTATGCCTATGCACTATTATTTTGTCTATATATGCCTAGGTTTGGTTTTTCAGCCACGACTTTGTACCTATCTGGAGCCTGGATACGTTGCAGAGGTCAATATTACGAGAGCATTGTTTTAATAATAAAAAAAAAACAGTTTTTAAAGATAATATTTAATTTCTTTGTTTTAAAATACTCGAAGACAAAGGTTTTGTCCGGAAATTCTTTATGTAGGTATTTGTGTGGTCTTAGCCCAAACCATCTTTGTCATAATAATGACACAAAGACGACGCAAGAGAATATTATTTTGCTTTCTTTATTAAAAATAAACATAATGATGCTCAGTAGCAGGGTTTACACAATCAAACACGAACTATAATTCACACTCAGTCTGTATTTGGGTAGAGCAACATCCTTATCACTAGTTTACAATATAATGCTCCCAAGAAACGATCCTCCGCCCTCTTTTATAGGTACTAAAACGCAATAATTAAAATCAAATGTCAGTAAAAATTATGTTATGAATACTAAATGATTGTTATAAAAATCAAATAAATGACTTATTATGGGAAAATAAATACAAAGAATATTATTTAGATATTAATGAGAATATTTGAAAAGTAATTTAGGAATAATTAAGCAACTACTACGTCATAACCGTCGACACAGATAATATAATACTCTAGTACCGTCGAGTATCTATTTGGTACTTGTTAACAATAAGGAAAGTACGTACTTGGGTACTGAAAATCTGGCTATGTATGGCGCCAGGGTAGTCCGCGAAATATTTTTTTTTACGGTTTTTGCAATTTGCAGGTCAGTCAAGTTGTATGTAGATCTAAATATTATATCGTGACTATAACAAATATTTATATACAGAATTATTATAATCATCAATACAACTCTCTAAGTTCAGATTAACCTATAGAATGACTATTTCAGTGAATTGTTTTGCCGATTCTAATAATTATAGTAATTCTGTAAAGCCACATTTGTTACGGTCGCGAATCATAATAATATATTAATCAACATATGTACAACCTGACAGTCCTGACACTGACCTACTGCAAATTGCAAAAACGTAAGGAAATTTGTATTTCGTGGGCTACGTTAGTGCGCCCCTAATAATTTATCACGATAATATCGTAAAGAGAAATGTGTTGTTGTTTTGAGGGTTGACATAAAAACGCATTTTCCAGTAGATAGGAAATCTTGACTACGATAGCTTATCGTGTCGCTTAGGTTGTCGTTGTCGTGTCGTGGCTTTTTTTCCTTTTTTGATCCAATTGGTAAGTATGTCGATCATCGTACATACGCCAGCACATCAAGCTACAACAATCTGTCAAATATCTTTAATAGATTTTCAACTTTATCACTAAAGCTTAAGATTCAAAGTTTATTGGTAAAATTTGACAGTTTCGGGTAGCTTGATGTGCTGGCGTCTGTACCGGTCTATTGGATCTGAGAGCCACAGTCAGTGGTGAATCCACGACCTGTTAAGATGATGAGACGTTCCAAATGGCACAGTTATGACATGTCTGATAGCCTCTACAAAAGATGATGGCACGGATGGCGCAGTAGCTGCTGCGCTGCGTGTTTTGGGTTAGATTCCCTTTCGGAACAAATATTTATATGCCCTACAGATGGTTCTTCCAGCACCCTAATTGTGTAACACCCTTTCAATCACAATCTGAACCATTTTGAACGATATTTCTAATCCATAGCTTCATATGTTCGAAAAATTTGTCTGCTCAACAACGTCAACAACGCAATGAATGTTGTTGAAAGCCATTGCTACTGTTAGGGCTGATTGTTTCAAACAGATGGTTAATTTTGTAATTGTAATTCGAAACAACTCAAACGACGCTTTTTTTGGTTTGACAATAGTTAGCGCCATTTTTGACGTATACGCGTGCGTCAAGTGAAACAACCCGCCCTTAGTGTGTTACGCAATTACCCCACGAGTCAAGCTGTTTGTGCATTTGAAATTGCAGTTATTTTCAAAACAAATAGCGTAGAGTCATCTCAACATCTCTACCCCTTGATTTGTGTGTATTTATATATTATAAGTTATATTATATTAAATAGTATGTATGTGTAGGTACTATTTATGTATTTGTGCCCTTAGTTTTAATAGATTTTTTTTTAATCATTGTTCCTCTCAACCAAAGCACCTGCCATCTAATCTCTTCACCACTCTTGGTGGACTGGTAGAGAATGCCTAAGGCATCAAGTCCGCCTTTGTATCTATCTACCTTTTTTTGCGAAAAGATTAAATAAATAAATACCTAAATATACATATTTTGTCACATAAAAGTGCAATTCCTAGTGTGGGGCAATGCTTTTGTTTTTATAATTATAAGGTGTTCTTGCGTTCTGTAAATTCTGACTGACTAATCTTGTTACAAATAACATGTGCAGTTACGAGTAGGTAGCCATGACAAAGACAGCATTCTTAAAACAAAACGATACGCTATCAATATGTTACAACGTACAATGAAGTAACTATCACCAACGTCTAGATTTCAAGTCGTTCTAAAGTCTAGTCTTTGAACTTTGATTCGATAACAATTATCAAACCTACCCTACTGCCCTCTACAGTCAGACACAATTAGCTCATCGTTAGTAATAGCATAAATATAATTAACCGCTTAATAACCGCTAATGAGACACAATTGATTTTCTATTATAATGGGCTGATAGCGTACCACGCCGGGAGGGACTTGTGGCTATGTAATAACAGCCGCACGGGTCGATCGATCAGGTTAAGCTACGTTTGCCACGGTTGGTCTGTGGATGGGTGACCACGACCGCGACCCCTCCGTGCCTCGAAAAGCACGTTAAGCCGTTGGTCTCGGCTTTAATTCGTGGATCTTTGAGAGTCGTTACGGGTCGTCAGAAGCCCGAAAGTCTGACAACCAGTCTTACCAAGGGGTTAATCCTATTATCCAGTAACCGGGTTGGAGGTCAGATGGGTAGTCGCTCCATGTAAAATACTGGTACTCAGCTGCATCCGGTTCGACTGGTAGCCGACCCCAACATAGTTGGGAAAAGGCTAGGCAGATGATGAATTAAACAAGATTGCTCATCGGAACACATTGGTTGCTCGACGATAACGGGTCAACTCGAAATAGATAAAAGTTACAATATGGCCAGAACTTTCCACGACGGGGACGGATTATAAATATAAATACTCTAGATTCTGCCCGCGACTTCGTCCATTTGAAATTTCTCGTTTCCCCGACCAACCCTGTCGCAACGCATCGCCCGCCCGCGCTATTACCTACTTCGTGTCCGCTTAGCGTTATTTCTGACTTTTGCTCGGTTCCTAAGGATGCTAGCGTAATGTTAAAAAGCTTCCTCAAGTTAAATTGGGCTATCAAATGCAAAATGACTTTTTGAAATCCGACTGGTAGTTCCAGAGACAAAAGAAATGTAATCCGTAGCAATGTGTATTTAGGGTACGATGGGCCTGTCACACACACATCACGCACAAATCACCCACACACACACATCACACACACACACACCACACACATCACCTTTTGTACGGTCAGCAACAAAATGATTAAGTACTCATTTTGTTATTTGTAACGTTTAGAAATAATCATCGACTTTGGTCCGGCCGCTGATCTCGTTTGAGGTCGAAATAAACAACTTTATCTGAATCCGTTTGTTTCTAAGTTTTACATAACTACTTTACTAAGATTACAGAATTTATCAACCTAGCTACAACCTATTTATTTAACTATTATCAAATATCACATACTTGCTTCCAATGTGCCACCATTAACAATGGGAGGGAAAAGAAAAACTAGATCAGAATATTAACTAACAAAACATTTATTTAGTTTTAGGATTCATCCATGTCATTCGCCATGTTCTCATCCATTTCGTTTGTCGTAGTATAATCCATTTCGTTGGTTGCGGTATCATCCATCTCGTTGATTGTTGTATCTTCTGAGTTGGAATCACTGTCGCTGCCACTCGCCTGCGACACAAATAAATGTCCAAAAATTATCAAATGCTCTGTAAGGTTAGATTAGTTTATATAGTTATACTAGCTTCTGCGCGCGACTTCGTCCGCGTGAAATCTTGTTCCCCAGACTCATCCCGTCGCATCGCATCGCCTGCCCGCGCTATACCTACTTCGTTTTGACATAGCGTATCTGACTCTTTTTTTTTTTGTTTGCATTCTTAGGGTGATCTCAAATAGCCAATAGCCTTCTTCGAAAATTGGACTATCAAATGCAAAACGAATTATTTCAAATCCGACCGGTAGTTCCAGAGATTACCGCGTTCAAACAAACAAACTCTTCAGCTTTATTATTAGTATATAGATTAGGTGATAATTATTTAGCAATTAATCAATTATGAATATGTATGTATGATGGGTATCATCTCGTGTATTCTAGGAATTACGTAATTAATGATATACTAAAATGGTATTAAAAATGTATTGCTATGCTACGGCCGTACATAGCCACAGATTATGTAGCTCTGATAGATGGCTAAAATAGAAATCTTTTAAGTAGGCAATTGTTTTGTTTTAACGTGTTTTTTTTTACATATCACATGCAACACAGTACCAGTTAATACCTACGGTACACCACACAATAATAGGTATGTGCAAGTTATAAGCGCCGTTTATGAAACATAGCGGGACTTTAATAGAAATTGAGTAATCAGGTTCACTTTATTTATGTAATGATTCATAATACCGCCATACGGAACGAAGTTTTAAAATGGCGGTAGCAGATATTTTCTTAAAACACCATGCCATCCCTACTGCATATCCCGCCGCACCCTGAAGCCGAATATTAGCCAGATGCTCAAAAGCAAAAAATCAACTTTACAACAACAACAACTCTACAACTTTGGATGGAAGTTCAAGTCATCGTGAGAACTGCATTCCAAAATGACACGCGTGTAAAGCCGAACGTCATGAAATACAAAAACATCTATAAACTAAAACAAAAAGGATTGAAAAACTTGCAGCATAGTGAGCTATTTTTACCTCAAACTTCAAATCTGGGTTGGTACTGTTGAACAGCGTATCCTTGACGTATCGGAACATGTGATCGCGGCAGATCTCGTCGGTGTTGGGAGGCAACCAGCCGCGCTTCTCGTGGCACAGGTAGCCCGGCGGAGGTTCAGGAGCCAGGATCTCATCCACTTCGGGCAGTTGGATGTCACAGTACTGGGAACAAGTGATTGGTTAGTTAACTTAAAAACTAAGGTAGGTAGGTGGTATTGCCAGGGTCGTAGGTTGTTCGAAAGAGTTACCGTGGCCCCTGGTACAGGCAACTGAGGGAACACGGGTGGGTTTTGGTCACAGTTTATTTTGACCACACCCTGCATGTCATAAGTAAAGGCCACAAAATCATAGCCATGCGCAGGTGACGGCACAGTATAAATAAATATGAACAGTATGGAAACTAGGCCCGTAAATAATAACAGCCGCACAGGTCGATCGATCAGGTTAAGCTAAGCTTGCCACGGTTGGTCTGTGCATGGGCCATCTTTACATACAGAGACTCCTCCGTGCCTCGAAAAGCACGTTAAGCCGTTGGTCTCGGCTGTCATTCGTGGATCTTTGACAGTCGTTACGGGTCGTCAGAAGCCCGAAAGTCTGACAACAAGTCTTACCAAGAGGTTTCATATTACCCAGTAACTAGGTTGTGGAGGTCAGATAGGCAGTCGCTGCATGTAAAATACTGGTACTCAGTTGCATCCGGTTAGGCTGAAAGCCGACCCCAACATAATTGTGAAAAGGCTAGGCAGAGAAACTAGGCCTAATTGTTGAAATAATTACCTACAGTCCATTGGAGCATTTATTTTTATTGTGTTGCTGAACTTTACCATTTTATATTTTCTTTTTTATGAGCGTCTCTGTCTTTTATTACTGTAGATATTGTTTTTAACTGTGTTAATTAAAATGAATAATTAAATAATCTCCTACCTCCAAGGTATTTCCTTTTACTTTTTCCTATGTTGTAAATGGACCTATTCTAACAGCCGCGAAAAGATTTGAAGAAAATCGTAACACAAAAATTGGGGTTTTCCACAATACTAAATAAGAAAACGACGTCAGTAAGCACCTGTTTGTTTTCCTGTTTACCTGATAGAATATGTGCCGCTGCGTGGGCGTCATGCCGGGCCGGAAGTACACGCTGCCCTCGGCGATGTCCTCGGAGGCCGAGGCGGAGTGCTCGGTCGCGCTCCTTTTCGGCTTGCGCTCGCGGTCCGTCGTGATGTCTTCGCGAGACATTATCATGGAGCGCACGCCCGCTAGGAAAACGAGCAGAAATTATTTATGTGATGCAGACCTGTCACTGAGGTGTCAATAGGTTACAGCTGGAGGTATGCACATTGGTTTTTGCCTTTGTAAGTGAATAAAGCATTACAAATGTATTTTTACAATAAATTATCCATATTTTTTCTACTTTCCAGGTTCCTGTAACAGTGTCTATAGTTGTTCTTGTATCGTTTTATCGAAATCATTAGTTTCTGATACAATATAACCACATAAGAACATCTCTTCTGAAATCAGCAACATGAAATACAAATATAAAAAATATAAAAAAATGTACAATACGGGACCAATTTAAATACCTGCATGCCTCAGCCTGAAGTCCAAAGTTTGGTATACTCTGGCACCAGGGTCTTTTCGAGGGTCGTACCCGTATCTCACCCACATTGATCTCCAGGGTCCAGTTTTCATGTAGACGGCTAAACAAGGCATGATGACCTTCAGAGAAACTAGCCTGATCTTTGTCTGATACCTTATCAAGTTCAATGACCATATTGGTCTCTCTTCAAGGAGCTAAAAAAGAATATTATTCTTTAATGTTTAAATAGGAGCCAAGCTCGTCCCGCCATCTTCGTCTCAGCCTGCCGCGATGGCGTCGTGTGTTTAGTGGGACCCAATCCGCGGTTGGTAGGATCACCGGGCTAAAAGGCCCAGTGGTCCTACCAAACAGACTGGCTAGCAAAAGACAGAATTGTGTGGATGAGAATGAGGGAGAGGGAGGCCTTTGTCCTGCAGTGGGACATTACAGACTAGTTAGATAGAATGTTTAAATAAGCATTGCCTTGGTTGCATTTGTATAATGTTTCTAGTTACAAAAGTAACATACCTTCCTAACAACGTCATACTCCTCAACCAACCGAGGATGTAGATCAAACTTCAGTTCCTTCTGCTTCAAATAACTTTCATGCGGTTCACTTGGCAAGTCATCAGTCAGATTAAATATATATGGAGACACTTGGGAGCCTCGTAACATTCTGGTTTTGCTGTGAACACTTTCACCACGGTCGGGAGAAGACCGATCTGGATACCTTTTATCGGTGTAAGCATAACATATTGGCTTCTCAAATCTTGTGAAGCTTGAAGGAACCAGCAGTAATGGTGATGGCTGTCTACAAAAGAAAATAAAGCTTCATTGAATGGAGCTTGGAACATGAATAATTAAGTTTAAGCAATCTGTTATTACTTACAGCATAAAATCAATTGGATCTACCCCTGAAGGTAGAACTTTTTCTAAAGCGCAACTTAGAGGGCCATCACTAGGTCCTTCTCTATGCACAGCTAAGTATTGGAAGTCACACATTGCTAGAACAAACAAGAGATTATTATGAGATTGTAGTCAAAATACAGCCCAATACTCTTATTTCATTATTATCATGAGCATGCATAATCAGCCTATAATGTTCCCACTGCTGGGACACTGGCCTTCTCTCTTTGAGACGGAGTGGACCATAATCCATCACACGGGCCCAGTGTGCATTGGCGGATATCACTCATGTCTTTGAATTTTTGTTTCTAGAACACGTTTCCTCACAATGTTTCGTTCACTGTTTTGAGAGCAGTGGTGATGAAATAATTCACACAAACTAAAGTGGTTGCTTGGCTTCGAACCCAATACCGACAACTCATAAGTCATGGCAGTTACCACTGGGCCACCACTGCTCTTATCATGATTTTGCCTATAACACAATATCAATACAATATTTTCATAATAACATGATACTAACATTCAAATCTGATCATAGTCTTGACGCAGCCAACGACAGATGTTGACACAACTTCTCTCTTTATTTCATTGCCTTCTTTTACTTTCTTGACTTTTACTTTCAATAGGACACCCGCTGCCCTTTTGGAATTACCATATATTTTCCGGACAAATGGATTCTCAGGCTGGAAAGACAACCCTAGCCGTCTTTTTGCTGAATTACTGTAGACCTAAAAAATAAAGAAAGATACCTATATAAAGAAACTTTTGTATACACTGTACAAATTTAATGGAAACCTACACAACCCGCAAGAGTTATCTGGAGACTTCGCTCGGGGGATTATCCAGATAACTTCTTTCTTTTTTATGTGTTTGCTCTTGACTCTAGTCTAGGTCAGAGGTGACAGAGACAGAGTCGACGATGGAGTGAGCTTACCCAGAAGAAGCCTATTCACTCTCACTTTGAAGAGATTCGGGTTGTATGCGCTCGGAAACACAAACGCAGGTAGAGTTCCATTCTTTTGCTGTGCGCATTGAAAAAGACATTAACTCTATAACTCTTGCGGGTTGTACTTCTTATTTTAAATTTTTACGATCAACGATGAGGGGAAAGAAAATATACCTGTGAAATGCTTCTAATACCACCCAAACATGCAATAGCTTTGTCTTCATTTTTGACTATTCCAGGAAATTGTATGCCAACTAGTTCACGATCCAAATTATTACTTTCCATTGTTGGATATCTAAATTAAAGTGATTAAAGTTATCAACAAAAACAGCAACCATAGATAATATTACCAAATGTACATACTGTAAACCACAGAGTACTTTTTAATAGCTGTAAACCCGTAGACAGAGTTTCTCCGTCTACGTGTAAACCAAACAGCAACACATGCTTTTTATTTTGACAAGCATTGACCAGCTAAAAAATTTGACAGTTCACGTTCCAATATATTTTGGTACAACTGCTACATTCTTAGCATATGAGCATAATTTCTGATATTCTCGTTTGAGAACTTATGTCAAACCCAATGAAGAATAAGATTTTATATACAATCACATACATAACATAACATCACGCATGTAATACCCGTAGAGTTAGCTCTACGGGTATTACATGGGTATTATGGGATTACGGGTGTCCAGAGGCCAGCACATCAAGCTACCCCAATCTGTCAAATTTTCCCAATTGAATATGAACCTTATTCCTTTGTGAAAAAGTTGGAATTGTATCAAAGAAATTTGACAGATTGGGGTAGGGTGATGTGCTGGCCTCTGTACATACATAGTACACCGATATTTCGCCAGTTTAAGTCCCATGTAATAGGGTAAGGGTTGAGTTGAGCCTATTGCCATCAACCGGGCACATATGACTCCGGGATGGAAAAACTTAATTTAATAACGCTTTGCCCGACCTGGGAATCCAGGACCACTAGACCAACGAGGCATTAAAGAAATAAGGGCCGACACAAACATGTACACACGGCTACACATCAAGTTATACATAACCACTATAAGCTGATTTCTGTTTGTACGAAAAACCTATACAATGCGAGGTCAGCTAAAACTGGAATTGTATAGCTTGATGTAGCCGTGTGTACATACGCGACGGCCGAAAATATTGGTCAGTGGATTCAGTTATCTAGTGGTTGTTTTGTGTTGAATCTTACATTAGGAAATGTTATCGGTGTAATAAAACTTATTGAACTATTTTAAATATTTAATATCACAAACTTAGTCTACATTTAATGATGGCTCATTATGTAATTATTATTGCAGTCATTAATTATTATAGTATAAAAATATAATATTATGCTTCTTCGAATTATTATCATCGATGCGCCACGGCTTCTACAGCTACCAAAAGCCTGAAACGTAAAAATAAAAAGAATTATTACCTGTTAGAAGAACCGTAAGTAATTTTTGCTTTACCAATTTTAATATTGAATTTTTTTTGGCACGAAGTTCTTTAGCGGCGCTTGCGGTAGAAGTAAACTGGGAGAAATTGTCACGTAACGAAAAAACGTTATGCTCCATGCCACTTTTTATTACATTTAATAGAGAGACTCAGAGAGAAACACAGATAGCGATAGTGAGAAAGTTTTTCTTGCTTTAGAGGGTGCTAAATCAGCACCCTCCAAACCATAAAAACTTTCGGCTTTAGCACTGCTGAAGCCGATAGTGAGGTCAAAATGAAAATCCAAGAGGCTGCAAAAAAATTAAAATATTTATATTGAAAATCCAAGGTTGGGGCTGCGAAAATTTGAAAATATTCGCAGCCGCTACCTTGGATTTTCATCTTGAACTTCGTTCCTGCCGGGGGCACTCCGAACCCGCCATTTTTTTTCTTTTTTGTAAACTTGTACCACAAAGAAAGACTTACTTCTCTAACAGGGCATTCCTTTGTCTTTCAATCTCTAGCCTGTCTTTTTCCATTTTAAGTCTTATATTATTACACCTCTTCTTCTCTAAAAGCTTCTGCTTCTCAATTCTTATTCTTTCTTCTTCTAAATTAAGAAGTCTGTCATGTACAAGTCCTGGAAAGAAAGAATGATTTTCAATAACAACCAATTTACTTCTTTTATTCATGAAGAACTACTTATTTAGGTTTTTATATGAAGCAAAAGGAACATGTAAGGATTGCAGCAGGTGGCATTCCGTTGTTTCAGCCCATGGGAAAAAAAAAATCATAAAAATACTTACTGACTGGTCTGCCTCTCTTCCACAAAGGTTTCCCTGTGACTGGAGCAGAGGACACCTCATTGGGTCCCATGCCAGCATCAGGGTCAGTCACCACTCCATCACCTAAACTCATCTCTATGTCTGCTGCTGTGAAGTGCTGGGCCTCTGATGGCCATTTCTGCAATTTTATTAAATAGCTGATTATTATACCTATAGGAAAACAAATGATAGTTTTCTGTTTAAAAATAAACAAGTGCTAATTTGACTATTACAGAAATGTTATTTGAAGACTCCCTAGACCTACTTTCTTTTTAACAATATCTATGTGTGCCCTAAACCCATCTTATATTTTTATCTTTCCCTGTCATCTGCCTAGCCTTTTCCCAACTATGTTGGGGTCGGGCTTACAGTCTAACCGGATGCAGCTAAATACCAGTATTTTTTACATGGAGCGACCGTTCTATCTTTCCCTGTTTTAATTAAAAAGATTTTTGTACATAGTTTAGTTTTCTGTTAGAATATTTCATGTTACTCATTTTCATATTATTGTACATGTACCTTATTCTACCCTAGATAGTTCTAGGGCAGTCTAGGGTACATCTATGTTCCAGAGATTCTTTTAAATGTTGACCAACTTTATTTGCTAACCATCTGCAGGAAGAATAAACAATATTCTATTGTATTATGAATAGTCAAGTACTTAATGACTTTCAAGAAATTAACTTTATTTAGATTTTGATTGATTATTATTAATTGATGGGTTAAAAAAAATGTTTTTGTTACCATTTTAAAGTTTTACTATTCAATGAAACATGCTATACCTAAGTTCAAATAGATAAACTGCAAGGATACATAGAACATAGAGCATATTACCATACTACTTGTAGAAGGATCAGCACTGCACATATCATCCGTGGGCCCTGTGCTTTGTGCTGGTGCCTGAAACATGTCAAATTTATTCCTAATTTTAGAGTTTATTAATTCATTCACATGCTACGATTAAAGAAATAATATTCAATCAATTATA
Source organism: Gortyna flavago (assembly GCA_963669345.1). Classification (NCBI taxonomy): domain Eukaryota; kingdom Metazoa; phylum Arthropoda; class Insecta; order Lepidoptera; family Noctuidae; genus Gortyna; species Gortyna flavago. The sequence continues at coordinate 5,398,718 of OY770128.1, read as the reverse complement.
GAACAAAACTGATGGTCTTACCATCGTGTTGTTCATTGCTGAAGTCTCTGGCACTCCTGAGAGGCCAAACACTGAAGTATTTGTACAGATCAGTCTTAATATTTTTTCTTCAGCCTCTGTTAGTTGTGTGTTAGCATTACAGCCGGGCGTAAATCGGTTTTTCCGTATTTTGAACGCTTTTTTCTTGACATTTGATTTCCAATCTCTCCATGTCTGTAAACATTTTGTATTTTCACCTTTAACTTTATATCTGACTTTGTTATGATATTACGTATCAAACTTTAAATAAAAAATATAAATGTAATAATATTACCTACCTGTTGCCATTTATCTGGAGTTTTAATTGCACCAGAACCAAAACCTGAATTAGCATTAAGTTTTTCTGTGATTTTGATCCACGCATTCGTCTGGCGAATTCTTCCCTCAAGGCCTGTAAATTTTCCAATAGCTAGTTCCTTGTCTTCCTCAAGGAAATGCAAAAGCATGTTTAGCTGTTCCGGGCTAGCTTTCCGTCTTTCCATTGTTGTGATCTTAAATTAATAGTGGCGAAATTATGCTTCTATTCTCTTACAAACGGTAATTAAACTTCTGGCTAATTCTTATAACTAAGAAATATAATTATTTCCTGTTATAAAACAAGGAAATAAGTAAAATAAAAGCATTTGTTGTTACCGCATTACTGTAACACAAGTTTGTTTTTTTATTTCAGCTGTCTGTCAAGCGCAGAGTACTTTTTGATAGCTGTCACTGTCAAGGCTCAAAGCTGTCAGCATTTATGTCAAATTTATTAATTTCCGTTCCACGAATGATCCACGGTGCAAATTAGCTGTAATTCTCGATGATTTTGCCGAAGTTAGAGTCAAAAGCTGCGTTTTCATTATAAAATTACGAATATTAAAAAATACAGTTGTCAAAAAAGCATAGTCTATGACGGTATTAGAATGTTTATTTATTTTACATTTTTCACAATAGTAATTTCACGAAAGTTATGTTATTCAATATTCATAAACACACACACAGAGTACTTTTTGATAGAGTGAACACACATGAACACATCATTGATATCACGTAAAAAAGAAATATCTTGTATCATAAAATGTAGGATAGCTTATTCTTATGAGTGAATAATTACACTAAATACTAATACTTTTTAGTCTTGTAAAGACGAGAAAAATGAATACACTTTTAAAATTAAAAATGCTACGAGGCAGCGCTTACAAGGAGAGAATAGCTCGAAGGCATCTCACCGACTTATCGGACTGTGTAAACTTACCAGATTCCTATCTGCTGAAGAACTGTGGTGTAAACAGAGATGTTTTCCATCACATACTGAGAATTCTGGAACCTGTTGTTCCCAAAACACAAAGATCAAATGGTATACCATTTCCTTTGAAGGTGATGTAAATAATTCTGGAATAACTTTTCTTCCTCAGTAGCTACTGTAGATCCACAATTCCATGTAACATTTCTTTCTCAATCCCAGGTTCTGGTGACCCTGTCGTTCTTAGCCAGTGGTTCTCACCAGAAGTCAGTGGGCAAAGACTTCAGTATCAACATATCACAGAAGTCAGTGAGCCGAGTTATCAAGATAGTAGTTGAAGGACTTAACATGGTGCTTGATGACTGTATCATATTCCCTAGTTCTGTAATGCAGAGAGACCAAATCAAAGAAGGGTAATTTCAATCACAAGAGTACATCCCTAAAACTAGGACATACTAATTCATTATTAGGGGTACAATGTCTGTTACAGGTTCTATAGAAAATATCATTTTCCTGAAACTATTGGCTGTTTGGATGGTACTTATGTTGAAATAGTTTGCCCAAGAGATGATGAAGAGGCTTTCTATGATAGGAAAGGACAATATTCCATACATGCACAAATTGTAAGTTTCTTCTTGATGGACTATTGCCTGCCTTGTGGCAGTTTACTTCACATTGTTTTTGTTTTCCAGATGTGTGATGCAGATTCAAAAATAATAGCTGTGTGCTGTAGGTTTGGAGGGTCAGCCAGCAGTGCATACATTTGGAATAAAATGAATATCAGACCTTTTATTGAAAGCATTAGCCGTCAGGGAGAGATAAGCTGGCTCATTGGTTAGTTTATATTTTTGAATACCATAAATTCTTGATTTTCTCAAAACTTATGAGTGTTTAATACTTATTATCTTCCAGCTGACAACAAATATCCCCAAAGAGCCTGGCTAATGACGCCTATATTACATGCCCCTCAAGGCACACCAGATTCTCAGTACAACCACTTTCAAGGCAGAACCAGAACTTGTATAGAAAGGTGTATTGCCAAGCTCAAAGGCAGATGGCAGTGTCTACAGAAAAGACCACTGCACTACACAGCACAGCAAGCAGCTAAAATAATAAATGCTTGTGCTGTGTTACATAATCTTTGCATAAGAGCTGGTCTGCCGGACCCTCAGCCTTATATGGACCCAGAACCAATGCCAGTCATAAATGAAGTGACAGAGATGCCTGAGGATAATGTAAATGATTTGTATATTGGTATAGAAGTTAGAAGGCAGCTTGCAGAAAGAATCTACTACAGTGTCTAGGACTGATTTTGGCAGATGCCACATTAATTATAACTATAACATGCTATGTTCCGCCTTGATTAATCATTGTATACTACTTCCTGTATTAGTAAAACGCAGTATTATTAATAAAAGATATTTAATACATAATCAAAACGAATTTTATCTCTAAGAACACAATTTAGTTAATGCATCAGGATTTGCATCTGTGCCAGCTGGCTGTAGGTGTCGCCGGGCATTCTATACGCGATGTTGCCAGCGAATGTGTTTAGTACTTCAGCTTGTTCACGCAGCCATTCCACTTGCTGGAATAAACACAGGAAAGAAAATTGAATTAATTGACAATAAAAAACCCAACCAGAAACCTATTCCAGCTATAAAGTATTTTTCTTTGTAGATAAGTGCTGATTTTTCAATTTTCAGATATATCTGAGAAATAAAAATTACGTTTTGTCAGCTTCAGCTTCTGTATAGAAAATATGTCCAATCCAGTTTATTATTGAGATAAAAAACATCTGACGATTGCTAAATCGTCCTAAGATTACATTTTTACATTAGTCTGATAACTTTTATTTGAGGAATTAATATTGTGGTTTGATTCATTAGTCTGATGACTTTTATTTGAGGAATTAATATTGTGGTTTGACAGCTTTTGTATACAAAATAATTATGTCAAACCACCATAATTTTTTCTTCAGAGATATCTGACGACTTAAAAATCGGCCCTAAGTCGAACTATCTTCACATAACTATATTCTTACCTTATTGTTCTGTCCTGCAAGCGGTTGCACCTGTGCGGTGCGTAATCGTTGCCGTTGCGCCAGTAAGATGGTGCATAGCGCTCGCAACACGGCTGGCAGACTGCGCAGTAGCTCTCCACGGGCAGTCCGCGCGGCTGATACTCGTGCGTCTAGCTCACTCGCGTTCAATGGCACCAGTTCACATTCACGAAGCGTCTGTAGAAGTTTTAATATTGAAATCATGATAACTCGATAAACACAAAGCATGGTTGGTCTGTCCCAAAATTATCAGATGAAAATGTAAACAAATGGACAAGAAAACGTTCTTGAAGATGCCAATTTGTAGTGTTTCTCATTTGAAATGAAATAAAATTATTTATTTTGTAAATAGGAATTTGGTATCACTTAAAATAAGCTTGATGGAGTCGATATTTCCTATCTACCCCTGAAATGAAAATGAAATTGCGAAAAAAAATTCTAGAGTGGTAGGGTGATCTTGGTCAAATCATGTGAGGTGAGAACCATGTAGATTCGTGTCGTGTCTGCCCCAAAAGATTTTTTCGGGAAGAACCACACAAATATGGGTGGACTGGACCTGTCCAGTTAGTGCAAGAATTGTGTAACTCAACTCAGGCTCTAAAAGGGCCACTTCATAAAGCAATATCACGCAATTTCATCTGTATGACAGTTTTGTATGGAGATTTGTAAAATGCTATAGGTAGATCTCTGCCTATCCCTTCAGGGATTTAAAGGTGTGAAACTGTAAAACAGATGAATTGCGTGATATGAATTGTTTTATGATTCTGCCAAAGTGGCCTTTTTAGACACCCTGGTTTGACAATAGAGGTTAATTTTATAAACTCCATTTTCGTTCACGATATTTCAATTACAATTTAATAATGTTATACAAAAAATAATTGTTGTCCCTTTAGTGATTGATTGCGTAAGAACTTAACCCGCACAAGGTTTGTTTAGACTTTCATCTGATACCTGTGGAACATACATTAATTATGTCTAGTTTCGTCTTACCTCAAGAGCGCCTTCATAGTTTTCACTGTGGAACTGATCGAAGAACGTCATCAGCTTGCAGAGCTTGGTGTATGCCTCAACCAGCGCGGCCGAAAGCGCTGTGCCATCGGCCGACCGAAGTCTTCTCGATACGTGTTCCGCGAGTGTTGACAGACGCTGACGTAGACCGCCCGCGCCTCCACCACTGTTCACTACTTGCGCTAACAGTACGCAGAATAGTTCTAGAACCTTCTCCAAGTTCTGCAAAGGAAATTGTACATGTAAAGATTGAAGCTGTAGAACCCAAATAAAGATAATGGATGATGTGACTGAATGAGACATTGATATCTTACCCCAGCAATATCATACATTGTAATGGCATCTTCAAAGAGACCTTTGTTCACTAGCTGTTCTGCTACATTCAGAGCTATAACCTGCAATCAAGTACAATTATTGTAGTATCTTTATACATTTTTAGTAAATAAAATTATGAAGTATCAGAAGGTATGCATACCTTGCTATCAATATGTGGATTGTTAAATTGGTCCAAAAGGCCCTGGCTACGCATACCAGTCAGAGCGTCCATCCGTCCGAACAGCAGGTCATAATCGCGGCTTTCAAGCGCCAGGTCAGTGCAGCAACACATGAATAAGTTCTTACCACTGGGATCTTTCAGGTTCCTAAACAAACAATCATAAAATTAGTACTAGCGACACACACAAATTACATAAAATCAAAGGCTTGAGAAATTATTTCGGAGTAACTTTACCTCAGGAAGAAGTAGTAGTGTAAAGCATCAGATGGGTCTGTGAGCTCAAACTTTCTGACATACAAGAGCAGTAGCCTTGCCAAGTTCAGGCGACGGAGTGGCGAAGGATCGTCTGTATCAACAGACACTGCAACAAAAAGATCAAATTTTATATTTGATATAACATTATTATAACAAAAAAGATTCCATGGTAACAAGTTGCGCGTATGCGGTACTTATAATAAAAAACAATTTTTAAAGTTTTTGTGTGTTTGTCGGTTTGTCTGTTTGTTCCGGCTAATCTCCGAAACGGTTGGACCGATTTTGATGAAATTTGGTATGGGAATACTTTGAACCCTTTTTATCGACATATCACGGGCGAAGCCGCGGGCGGAAGCTAGTATAACATAAATTAGAAACACAAACCAAATTGTTTGACAGATACAAGAAGAAGCAATAAAAAAAAATAACATTCAAATAAAAAATATTAAAAGTTTACCATAGCTAAAAACTGCAATATTCCACCACCATTAATAAGAAAAGGCACAAACAACTAGTTGGTTTTAGCACATGAGTAGATAATATGGTTTTAGTTTGAAAGCCTTACAAGCTGCTTGGTTGGCCGCTGAAGCAAGCCACACAAAGTGGCTACGTCCACCACTCACCACCCTAACTATACCATCTTTGCCAGGAAAGATGCAGCAACGTTGCCACATGGCCAAATCCCACAGGGTAAATTTTCATTAACAAAGAGGACAATGTCCCCAATATTGAGAGCTTATACTTACATAATGGTGCTTGAACATTACGAGGTGTGCCTAACATGTAGACATCGTGAAGGGCTAAGGCCATGTGGACACCGTGAACTTGGAACCTGTAATAATAAATTAATTTAGGTCCAAAAGGTCCAATTTTTTTGTCAATTTGTAAAGTGCAGCCAGATATTTACCTCGGTATTCTTGATAAGAATTCTATTGCAGGTTCAAATTGGCCAGTCAATGTCAGCATTTGGAAGTACACCACTGGTTTCTCATAGGCATGATAATGTGTTTCACCTACAAAACGAAAATAAACATAAATGTAGAAAAGTTATTCTCAAGGTATGTGTTGGGCCTATTTAAATGATTGGAAGGCACGTTTAGCAGTAAAAACGTATAACAAATTAGTACAAGGCACAAACAGGTAAATATAAAAAAAAAAAAACTTTTAAGAGCGGGCCGCGAGCATACTGACCCGGGATCCTTCGTCCACTGTGCGTTTGACACGAGGGCGAGGGCGGGGGTGTATGCTCCCCGTTGCCGCGCATAACAGCACGTTCGCACACATTATTTGAAGGCAGCGTCACACATAGTATTTTATTCATCTAAACATTTTTATAAGGCAACTTAAGTTTTTATTTCGATTTACATACCATATTCCTCTAAAATCATTTTCTGTAGATCGGAATACGAGAAGGTTTCAGTCTCATTGTTGCCGCGTGATTTGATGAAGGACAGTTTAAGCCAGAGGTAGTCGTCGGCTGTCCGCGCCACTTCGTAGTGCTCGTCGCTGAGATCACAACAACCTATGACGCAGTATACCTGAAATAATAACACACTGTTATAATAAAAGTACTTTCACATAGTGAAATTACATGAAATGTTTATTTCTGTAAGTAGATCTTTTAAGACAGTTTTAAAAGTAAATTTGGTGAATATTTTAAAACTAGATGGCTCCGGCTTTTCCTAGCCAACATAACACCACGTATGTACTCCCAGAGGGTTAGGCAGATGTGTACCTACATTTATTCCCTAACTGACTGAAGAAATAAAGTGGTACTTACGTATAAAATAATCAATTGTCTATACTTACAGCTCTTTTGTATGGGTCTGTAGAGTTGCGCACTTGTATCCTATATTGAAAGTTGATGGCAGTTTGTAATTTGTCACTCAGTGGCTTTTCCGGATTATTTATGTGCTCTTCCAGAGCTGATATAAACTCCTCGTGATCTCGACTGTGAACACATAAAAACATGTCACTACTGCAATACATAAATAAACCTGTCTAGTGCCTGTCTTTCTGGTTAAAAGGTTTGCATACAAAAAATAGTGAATTTTTCTGCTTACCCTGCTTTCCTCAAACAATACAGTGCTGCATTGGCATCGCCACTCCTTAAACAGTAGTATACCATGGGCCATAGTGGGCGTTCATCAATCACGCCGTCAGTCAACACCTGCACATTCTGGCCCTGTAAGCGGAGGCCTACGAAGCCCCGCACTAGAGGGTATGTGCCAGGCTCACCACCACGCATCGCTGCTGCTGGGTTTGAGCGCACTACATCACTCATGTATAGTTTATATCTGGAAGTAGGTTATGAAGCTTTAGAATGAAGATTTCGTAGTCAAAATAACATTGTGAGATTTTATTAAAATAAAACAAAGACTTGGGCTTTACTTTGTCAAGTTTTCACTTTCTTGTTTTATGAAGTGTATTATCTACTTTTACAGAATAAAAAGTGTTAAAATATGTAATGGCAATAAGTATAGATCTTTTTAGGCAATAAAACAAATATAGTGTAGCAAGATATCTTGTGTAGCATACCTTTTCTCCAAGTATTTCTTTCCTTGAGCAACAAGACACTGTTGTATGTTAGGGTTGCCTCTGGCCTTGAGAGGGTCCTCATCTCTCACTAAGGCTGGTATATTTGCCATTGTTTTGATGATCTCCCACATTTCTTTAACTTTCTGAAAATGTTTTGAATAAATCAGTAAGATTTTCACAAATCAGGATTTGTAGATGTTTTGTAAGCAATTAAAACTTTCAAAAGACATTAAAGAAAAGAGGTAAGATTGCTTACAGGATCATTAAATTCTTCAGCAACTTGGGCAAATTTCTGATGTAAAGCTGTCCTTGACTTAGATCCCTGGAACACCAGCTTGTTGTACTGGTGAACTTGTCTGGCATATGCAGCCTCTATGTTGTCAAGCATGGAATGTCCAAACTTCTTCGGTGTGTCGGCAATACTTGGTGGCTCTGAGGTCCTCTTGAGGTCCAGCCAGTTTTGAGAAGGACCAATCATAGCATTCATCAACTTTATCTTTTCTCTATTCCATTCTGATAGCATGTGTTCCCATTTCTGATCTTCAGTTGTTTGTAGGGACTGAAATTTATTTAAAAACAATGTGAAAGTAGAATTCAGATCACTCAAAAACAAATAAATCATGATCAAAATCAGGTTGTATTTACTATTAATTTATACTTACATTTTTATTAACCTCATCAATAAGTGACAAAATAGCGTTTTCTCTTTCATTTCTCAAAAAGCTTTCTATATCAGAGTCAGCTATAGGTTGGAGTGGCTCAAAAGTCCGTTTGGAGCTTAACGTTTCAAGTTTTTGTGATATCTGTTGCAAATCTATTCCTTTAGAGCCAAACAAAAGATGCCTGTAACAAAATACATAGGCGAAGGTAAATACCTAAGAATAACTGCCCAGAAATTAGTATGTAACGTAAAAAATGCAACAAATTCTTACGCCTGAATATCATTCGCTCCTGACTGGATGACTCTTGAGTAAAGCTCCTGTGACGCCTCAAGCACCTGGCCCAAAGAACGTTCAACCCTCGGCAACTCTTCATTACCCTCAATTTCAGTCGTCAACTGTTCAGCTTGTTGCAAAAGTTTGCTGAAATCATCGTCTGCCATCGTGCACTATAGGTTATCAAAGTTTGTTTGCACAAATATACACAGACCTTAACACTACAATTTTCTAATCTGATTAATGGGTACTATTAAAACTCTAGAAATACATTGGTATCACAGTACACAGATGAAATAAAAACAATAAATATCAGAATAACGGCCGGTACTCGCTCCTCAAGCCATTTGACAGATTTGATTTGACAGCTGGATTTTTTAAATACAAACTATACTTTTTATCTCCTTGAAACCAAGCATTTTTGTATTGCTTGTATGTGATTTATGAAAGCCCCTTTACATAAAGGTGCGTATTTATTTTAAACCTTCGACCATTTAACCAAACAGTTGCGCAACATATATACGGTGCCTACGATGTTCATTAAATATCTTCTAATTAATTTAAATGGCATTAAGTAAATAAAAATATAAATGTATTTTAAGCTCTAGTTTATTTCTGAGATATTAAAGTGGATACATTAATTAACATACAACATAAACACAACAGTCCCGCCTCTCAATCTCATTTCACTGTCTACACAGACCAGAATTCCAGAGCTACACTGAGCACAGCAGGCAGGGTTTAAAGTTCATTTTAAGACGAATCCGCAAAGGTTGCCCACGAAAAACTCCGTTTTTACTAGGTCGTATTTTGATAAAATTACAAAAAAAGTCTTCGAGGAATCCCGCGGGCTACCTCAGCGCATTCGCAAAAAGACTCTCAATCTTTTCTCTATAAGCGACAATGGGTTATTTAAATTTTTTAGGTCCGAATATGAGGTCAGCATCAGGCGCCCCTTTAGGGTGCTGATATTTCTGTCGCACGTGCTGCCCTCTGTTGGGGTTACCACTGCCACCGGAACCCCCTCCACTTTCCGCACTATATTCCTCCTCTTCTTGCCGTTCCGAGATATTCAGGGTTAACCTAAAATGTTTTGGACATTATTTTATCATTATTACATCACAATCCTTTGGCAAAAAATGGAATGCACTAGAGTGGCGCGCGAATTTAAGAAATTAGACTTGTGGCAGTATGCTCAATAAATAACAATATACAAACAGTTTCATCCTCTCCATTTCTTGTTTATCCGCCAAGGCCTGTTGTTGTAGGTTGCTGGCGAGCTCAGGCGGAGCATTGAATGACTTGTACTGCGGCTTAGTACCCTTTCGTACCATCAGCACAAATTCCACGCCTTCTTTACCGTCCTGTAAACGAAGACCAGTTTTAGTATAAGTTTAACTGGAGTCCTGATATTGTTTCTTACTTTCCTGGTTTCTGTGCGGTACTTGTCCTTTAGTCGGTCATTGAACTGCTTAAGCATTTCATAGTGACAGATACTATTTTAGATTCCATTATAAAAAAAAGATAATTAACATTCATGCATAAACTCACACCAATTTCTCATAGGCAGCAGAAACTACAGAAACTACATGCTACGCTTACATACTCCTTTTGCTCCGTCGTATATTGACTTACATTACATACCAACAACTGTTCGTAAGTTTTCTTGGTGGTCTGTCGGCAGGTCATGGGGACAGCTATGTCTCGCTGTTGAGGCCTAGTCTCACGCTGTCGCTCGGCTATATTTTCCATTACCATCTTTTCGAACGCTGATTCGAATTCTACATCTTCAACCTAAAATATAAGTCAGTTTTTAATTCAGGCCTACACAAGTTTGATATCAGTTAAGTTAAATCACTCACAGGCTTTGGAGCAGGTCTCCTGGGTTCATTTGCAATATCGTCGTTTTGCTGGATTTCACTTTCATCATTCCCTGTATTCTCTGTAATAGGCTCTTCATCAGAGCTTTCTTCTGGAAGTTGAGGATTATCTGTCTCATCATCGGTTTCAATAATAGTATCTAATCCGTCGTTGACACTATCGTCGCCCTGATCATCGTTATCTATATCGTCCTCGCCTAGTTCTGGGAACAACGTTTGACGCAACTCTTCTATTGCATCTTTACATTCTTGCCAACTATTAAACAACGTTAACTTAGGCCTCAAGGTCGTTAAACATTCTTGGTATATGTATTTTACATAAATAGGAAACATGTTGTCATCCGTCCAATAAGGATCCGATTGTTTGAACCAGTAGTAGTTTTGAAAGAATGTTAAAAAGTAATCTAGACGTTTTTTGCTAGATCCGCTGTTAAAGTAAGCGCCACACGTCTCGAGAAGGGCGCAGACCAGTCTTATTCTGAACACATTGTCTGGAAGGTCGAGAGGAGAAACGTTGCCATGCTCGTTCGTTACTCCGAAAGTTATAAAAGAGTACAAAACAGTGAACACATCGCGGGAATCTAAAAGCTTGTAGTTGTACAGCTCTCCAAGATATCTGACTGTGGCTATTCTTCTCTGGTTATATCTGGGGTGAGGGTCTTCCATGGTGACTCTGATCTCTTCCAGTATGGTGTCGACTACTGCGGGGGCCACGGCCTCCTGCCACGCGGCTAGTTCCGCCGTCAGTCTGGCCAGCGCTCTCCTGGCGCTTGCCCGCACTCTCCAGCCGCCTGCTAGGTGCTGTATAGCAATAGCTGCAGTGTCTGGCTCCTCCCAGTTTAGCTTTCGCATCAGTCTTAGTATCTTCTCCTCATTGCTCTTCTGCAAGTCTTCATGGAGTACTTTCCTTATAAACTGGTGCATGGGGGGCTCTTCCTCCTTAGGCTGAGCTGGTGCTTCTGGTGGACACACGTAGTAAAATGCGTTTTCAATTTGCGTCACGTACCGTGAGTCTAAGGCTGATACAGTCTGAAATTAAAGTTATTTATGAATTATCTGTTTCTTTTATAACAAAACATATTTTTATGTGAATGTTTTTTTTTTGTTTTACCTTTTTCCTCATCATTTGTTGTAGGTAGATCATTGTGCGTTGGTGTGTATCTGGGTTACAATATAAGAACCTGCCACATGTCTCAAGGAGATTGCACGCCATTTCAATATGATGATGTTTGAAGTCATGCAGGAGTACCTTCAAACAGTACAGTGCTTCCATTTTAGAGTAGAGACTGAATTTAACCAACTCGCCAATGAAACGCACCACTTTTATCTGCAAAGTAAAAAGAAGAATGAATAGAAAACGTGTGCGGTCGGGGGTCACCCGTCAGAAACGAAGTACCTATGCGATACTCGCACACACACACACACACACACTCGTATATAATAGAAAGAGAGAGAGAAACTCGCATGGAAGGTGTAAACGCAATTTTCCTTACGTGAAGATTTCTACCAGTCCATTCACACACCGTACAACTCTTACTGCAAGACGCGTTAAGGAACTCCGTTCCAAAATATTGTATTTACCGTCTATAAAAGTAAGAAAACTGATTTGAAAATCATTACCTTTGACTCAATATTAATCTGATCTTTTTTCCTAACATGATATTTGAAGTCTTGTTTCAGCATCTGACACAAATCTGCACATACATCAGGCAACACTGGGTACAGTATAGCTGCAAATCTTGAGTAGAAGGGCAGTAAATCTAATCTAGTTCTAGCAACACTGAAGAGGACCCTTGTTAGTTTCTTCCTATTATTCTTAGTATTGAGATTCAGAACAAAATCCACTGCAGCATTGTCAATCAATTCCCTATTGATACAGTTTGGTAGCTCATTCAAGAATGCATCCAGAGCATATCTGTGAAAAAAGATGATCTTATATGTAAACAAGAACAATACTGGGCCTGCAGTCTCGACATTCATAGCGATCGCTTTACGATTGAATTCGGTCTCAAAGTCCTATCGATCCAGATGTAGCGTTATTTGGTAGTCTCGACTCTCAAAGTCATCGATTGTCATCGGTATTTTACCGACCTTTGTCGCAAACTTTACGATTTTCTTAATGTTAACGAATATAATTATATTGCGAGCATGTTTGATTTGATAGCCCGCAAAGTAAATCGTTATCATCGTAAACTAATAATTTTGGAGGTGTTTGCAAGTAATTATAAACAAAAATAATGCGAAATGGGCGTACTCGAAGCTTGCGTTTGTCGTAAGCATCGTTACGGCAAGCGATTATATGTTCGGTATTATTTAGCGATCGGTAGTTTGCGACAGCGCGCCAGCGTCGCTATCTATGTCGAGACTGCAGGGGCAGGGCGGCAGGGACAACAACTCAAACTCACTGAACACTCAAACTGAAACCATGAAATCAAATGTACCAACGCGGCCTTTTCCGCCTCATCATCATCTGCCTAGCCTTTTACCAACTATGTTGGGATTGGCTTCCAGTCTAACCGAATGCAGCTGAATACCAGTATTTTACATGGGGCGACTGCCTATCTGACCTCCACAACCCAGCTACTGGGTAATACCATACCCCTGGTAAGCGGCCTTTTCCGCCTGATCACTTAAATTTCTTTCGGCTACATCCTGCGGCGGCACCAAGCCACGCCTTCTTAAAGTTTTCGCCTTTTAAGAAAGCGGTAACGCAATTAGTTGCAACCTGCACTGGGCAACTTAGTGACGCATCACGTGTAGTCCTTTTGTGAATTTTACGGAGGAATATTTGACCTTGGCGCGCTTATATTTTCTGAGTTCAAGCAAAAATGAACTTAGTGGTGGTCAGGCAGGAGTGTCCGCGATAGTACATGATTTTAGACCTAGGGGGTCTGGACACATTATAGACACAGGGTGACAGGGACGTTGAAGCCCTATATGTTACCATGGCTTCAGTACATGATTCTGAGCTCCCTGTGTAGAAATGTTTGATCAGTCATCAATATCAATAAAAAAACTGGTCAAATGCGAGTCGGACTCGCGCGCCGTGGACTCCATACAAATTTGTAGGTGTGTAAATAGTTGATTTTTTTTTTTGTAATATAACTACTTATAAATTTACTGTTTTCGGATTTTTTCCTTTACTTGTGCTACATGACATTGCTTCTTGCGAAATTTCATGATTTTAGGTCAACGGAACATAAACGCCCGTATCTTTTGATTGTGTTGACTTAGAAGTTTGATTTTTTCACTGCTTCAAGGGATTGCAGCCCTGAGTATTTGATATCAATTTCAAAACTTGATAACTCTACGAGTTCTTGAGATAAAGGGTCTTGACTGACAGACAGACAGACGGACAACGAAGTGATCTTATAAGAGTTCCGTTTTTCCTTTGAGGTACGGAACCCTAAAGAAAATTAGCTATTTAGATAGAAAAGTGCAATAGGTACCTTCTACGCGGTCGAAATGTGTGGAACAGATTTTGTTTTTTATAACCAATGAAAAATTTCAATGCATGGTTGTTCAGAATCATGTACTGAATCCATGGTAACATGTAGCGCGTCGATGTCCCTGTTAAAAGTCAAAGTATTTATTTCAAATAGGTACCTACATAAAAGGCACTTTTGAACGTCAAAAATGACAATAAATAAAATAGAATTGATTCTAGTTGCCCCTTCCAAAAGGTAATTTTCGTATGGACAAGAACAGGCAAGAAACTCCACCATTACTCTTTTCAAATGTTTTACAATATTTGCATACATTAATTATGTAATAATAATATGTGAAGACAATGCACCTCAAATAAAATTACTATACCACAATAGACAAAAACAAAAGAATAAAAAATGAAACCATGACATATAAATTAATTATCTAATAGATACATGGTGCTCACATATTTACAAACATGGAAAAGTAAGAAATCACCACCATGTTACCACATATAATTGATTTGTTCTAGCAATTAAAAATTTTAGTATGTTTTATGTATATGTATAAATAAATTACAAAATATTTTGACACATAATAAAAAAAATCAGTTCAGAACATGCACTTAGATATTCAACTATTAAAAAAAACACTGTCTTGGAATTATTCATAAAAATTATAATAAACATACTTGTTGGAAACATTAGAAGGCTGTGCCTCTTCTTGCTCCATGTCAGGAACGGCTGGAGGTGCTTCGCTGTCACTCAGCTCATCCTCCTTTAAATCCTCATCCAACATTTCTTCTGTTACTGTCTCAGGTTTACTTTTTACTGTCTGATAGAAAGAAAGTTAAGAAAAAAAATCTGTTCAGAAAGGAATTAAGATTATGAACAATGGTTTGGAGCAGAGCAATCAATGTTGGTATGTATGGTGGAGATTCACAGTATTTTAGTACTGTAAAAGGTTATTGATTACATGATTTGGGTGACTGGAGAACTGAAGCATAAGTTTTACTGGCTATTTTATCTAACTTTAATATCACACTATCAGTAATTTCGGCCTAATTTTGCAGCAAATTAAAGCAGCATTGCAGACATAAACACACCTCACATTCCATCTCATATTTTTGTAGATGTGTCGCTCGGTTTCCAGCCTCTAATGATCCTGTTCAGCATTTGTAGCTACTGATGATTCTTATATCGATCTTATTCTTAAGAGCGTTTACGCCGTACGGTATTTTATACAAACTTTCAAGCCCTTGGTTTTCGAAATGAATGAACCAATTTAAATGAAACTTCATACGCATAAGCAGGATAGAAAGGTCTAAAAAGTAAGTAAAGAACATTTTCAAAATGTCTTATACTGGAAATCTCTGTTGCTATGGAAAATTTTAAATCGGTTTAATTTGGCTGTAACACTATTTTTCGAAAATGTTCTTAACTAACTTTTTAGAACTTTGTATCCTGCTTATGCGTCCGAAGTTTCATTAAAATCGGTTCATTCATTTCGAAAAATAAGGGCTTGAAAGTTTTTATGAAATACCGGACGTCTTAATCACTCTTAATAAAAAACTATAATTTGATCACGGCTGGTTCAAGGTAGCTTATATACTCAGATACTAGAAAGAATTTGTGGGAGGCCTTTGCCCCATAAAGGAACAGAGTTGGCTTACAAAAAAAAATTACTATGTTGATTACTTACAATACTCACTTCTTTCACCTGATAGTTAGGCATAAAAACTTTCAAATCTGGCAAGCTAGTGTAAAAAGTTCTTGTGTCCTCATCTTGCCAAGGATCTGTGCCAGCCTGCATAGTGAACTCCTCATTGCCACCAATGGTCACCGTGCCTTGTGTTTCAGTTACCGTCAGTGTCAATGTGGGTGGTTCACCAGCTTCTCCTAATTCTTCACCTAACACTTCTGCAAAGCTCTGTGCACCAGACAGTAGTTTGTCATAAGTGGCCTGAAAAAAAGAAAATATAGTTAGAATATTGTTTTAAAAAATGTATTCTCATAGACAACAGATAAGTTCACATAACTGAGATATACAAATAAATCATGCAGTTCTAAGGTTACATTATGACTCTGCGAGTTGACAGAATATTTTAAATTAGGCTTCTAAAGATTCAAATTTAATCAAAAGGTTTTTGCTCTTGCTAGCTTTTACATTGTTTCTGCACATAAACTTTTTTATATATTAATTTTTTGCAATAATATCTTCAACATTCACAACCTATTCCTGTTCACTGCAGGGTTTATACCTCATCCCTTTAATGACATCCTGTCCTACTTTGTGCTAACCTTGTGTAAGTATTACAATAATCAATCTATACTAATATTATAAAGAGGTAACATTTGTTTGTAAGTTTGTATGTAGGTGGTAATCTCCGGAAGTAATGAACCAATTTTAAAAATTATTTCACTGGTAGACAGCTACATTATTCGTGAGTGCTATAGGCTATAAATTATAAACATATCATGCATATTAGCCGAACTATCTCAATTTTTGTCTAGCCAGGCGGAAAAAATTAGCTCTTACAACAGAGTTCTTTGCATGCGCTGCCTTAACAGTTGTATATAATTGAAAACAATGTATGGCAACCTGGTCCGCTTTGAATAGTTCTACAAAAAAGTCCGCGACACCATATTTCTATCTTTTATATTTTAGCAGATATAGTAGCTTTTAAGTGTTAAAAAAAATTTTTTTCGACGTAGTTACTTTTGGACGATTTTTTAAACAACAAAATATTAAAGCTTATCGAAAAAAATATTATTTTGATCACAAGAACATCATAGAGATACGATTTGCCCAAACAGTATGTCAATTGGTTAAATAGTTTGGAAGATATTATAAAATTACTAAATCGCAAAATGCCGCCGTCCATTCACGAACCGCATTAGAACATGCTTTGTACGGACGTTTTATCCATTTACCCATAAATGGCGTTGAGCAATTACGTCATTTTTCTGAATCGCGGTATTAAGATTTTCGGAGGATTAATGACCCTCTCCTCCAGTTATTATTTAACTTTCGTCGTTAGGTAGGTGTGTTGTACGCGGTTGGTTGGATGTCGTTGTTGGTCTTTAAAATTGTTTTGGTTGCTCGGTTTCTTAAAACACAAACACTATCTACTTCGTTCTCATTCTTCGAGTTCGAAGCTGTGGTATTTCTGTTTTTGGGATATCGGACAGTTCCAGCGATTGTTTATCATGCCTAAAAGGAAATCACAATTTTCCCGTCAGACATCCCAGACAAAAGCAGCTCGAGTACGCCGTACGGAAGAGTCTGCTCATGAAAATCATCAGCCCCTCTCGAGGAATAGAGAAAATATTTCGCAACCACGCGCTGGGAAATCTAGCTCCGAGCGTCGAGCGTTCACAGCGGCTTGCTAACCAAAGCTGGAGAACATCGCAGGTCCGTGCTCGGGAATCTAGCGCTGAACGTGCGCAGCGTCCAAATGATTTAAGGCAGCATGTCTCTGCAACAAGGGATAGGGAGTCTAGCGCTGAGCGTTCGTAGCGGCTCGCTAGCCAAAGCGCGAGAACATCGCAGGCCCGTGCTCGGGAATCTAGCGCTGAACGTGCGCAGCGTCCAAATGGTTTAAGGCAGCATGTCTCTGCAACAAGGGATAGGGAGTCTAGCGCTGAGCGTTTGCAGCGGCTCGCTAGCCAAAGCGCGAGAACATCGCAGGCCCGTGCTCGGGAATCTAGCGCTGAACGTGCGCAGCGTCTAAATGATTTAAGGCAGCATGTCTCTGCAACAAGGGATAGGGAGTCTAGCGCTGAGCGTTCACAGCGGCTTGCTAACCAAAGCTGGAGAACATCGCAGGCCCGTGCTCGGGAATCTAGCGCTAAACGTGCGCAGCGTCTCAATGATTTAAGGCAGCATGTCTCTGCAACAAGGGATAGAGAGTCTAGCGCTGAGCGCTTGCAGCGGCTCGCTAGCCAAAGCGCGAGAACATCGCAGGCCCGTGCTCGGGAATCTATCGCTGAACGTGCGCAGCGTCTCAATGATTTAAGGCATCATGTCTCTGCAACAAGGGATAGGGAGTGTAGCGCTGAGCGCCCGATAATATAGCCAAAGTGGCATGTAATTTATACATACATACATATGCAATAAAAACAAAACCCTCCTTTTGGCAGTCAGGAAATAAATCATAGCACTCAGTACTAACCGAACCACACTCATACTTTCATCACAAGTTAAAATGTTTACCGCCCAACGAAGTGGGCCCGGGTCAGCTAGTTTTACAATAATATTGTAATAATTTTTGTTGTATCATCATAACATTACCTGATGTTGTTCCAACTGGTCCTTTCTCTCCTGTGACAACTCTCCCCTGGTGTGCAGAGTCCTCTGATTGGCTGCATGCAGGGCTTGCAGCTGTGCTCTCTCAGCCAGCAAATGCTTTGTAAGTGATGAAAAGTAATCTTTCAGAAGAGTTCTAACTGCTGTCTGCTTTTCAGCTGGTAAGAATGGGTTTCTAGGAATAGTTACATTGTTTTTCTGAAAATTAATAGAATTCAGATTAACATACAGACCAAAAAAATAAGTTAGAAATTGGCATCAATATGGTTTTACCACAATTATCTATTTAATTGTTTATTTACATATTAGACACATGCAGAATTACCTCAGCAGTTTCTCTTATTTTTTTTGGAACTAATCCAGCATAGTCCTCACCACAGTGTTTACAAAATGACAACAGTATTGGTATATTGTTATGCTCCTCTTTATCCATATTTATAAGAACTGTGAGGACATTGCCCAACAAAGGTAGGCCCATTTTATTTGTAAATATACCAACAGCTACCAGCTCCGCATAGAATCTTATATCCACACGCAGTTTTGATGAGTTAGTGATCTTGTCTGTAGCTTTGAAAGTCAGGATCTTCTGCCAGTTTTCAAAGAAATTTGCAGAAAAATCTGCATAAGTGCGATGGAGTGCAGAACATAAATTAATAGCAGCTGCAATATCAGACATCTTCAGCTTAGCTTCCGCGATCGCTGCTGCCACTTCCGAGATGTATTTAGTAAGATTTAGGGCATTGAAATCTTTTAAAAGTGTATCAATTTGCGTAGCGCTAAACGACTTCAATTTCTTTACAAAAGTTGTGTTCTTCTTTAATCCTGAATCTAATTTAGAGAAATGATTGTCTGGTGGACGTACACAATTCAGATTTTGATTTCTAAGTTCAGACTTTTGTTTTATCCTAGATTCTAGGTTAGATGTGTATTCATCGAGGGCTGCTTTCTCGTCTTCCGCATTTTCTATTTTGCCCTCTGTGTCAGGCTGTTGTTCACTTTTCTCCGCATCTTTTTCAGTGGACGTCATGTTTGCAATAATCAAAATGACATAATTATTATCAATAAAACATGTTCCCTCTTGATTCAAAAGCACAAATTGTTTTTTTCGGTGTCGTTCCAGTCTGACGTTCTGCTTCTGCTTCTGTTTACTTTTTGACAGATGATGACAATCAACGCATCAAAAAAACCATAAGCAAATTATTGTCAAACAAAGACAGAGTGACTTTGACAGAATAGTCGATATCGGCTCAGTTGCCAAAACACAAAAAAAAAAGACAGAGTGCCCAGTATATCTTGCGAGTACCAACGCTGCTTGCTGCTTGCAGATTCAATCGTTACACTGAATAAATTCTCGCTCCGCCTAATAATGGTGAGGTAAAAAAGTCTACCTTATTTCAGTGAAAACTATTTGTTCAAAAATAACCCTTGTTTACGTGCCTGTATAATTTATTATCGATATAAAAATAAATGCATTGTGTGTGACATCACTACTTTTCTATCAAGCATTCAAGCAAGTTTTGCTGTCATGTCCCGTCAGGGTATATATTGCCATAAAGAAAAATAGAATAGAATATGTTCTGTGGTCATGTCACTGAGCTGAGGAATACAAAAGTACTCTGTGGCTGAGGATTTTCCGTATTTATTTAAGTACTCTGTGCTGTGCTGAGGATGTAAAGCAGATTAATGTAAAGATTGCTTGCTTTCAATTTCAAATGAAATTAACAAAATTCACAACTTCACCATTTCATTGAATACTTCGATAAAAATATTTGGGTGAATTATTGATTCTACAATGTGCGGAATACTTTGTGAAATATGTTTTTGTAACAACACACCAAGCATGGTAACTATTACCAAAAAAAAGACCATGCTGAATAACCTTGTTTTGTTGTTTTATTTATTTACCAATAAAAACTTGTTTTCAGGACGACCATGTTTTAAAACGCATCAAAAACAGGGGCCCCAATTGTACACAAACCTTAGAAATGGGTTTAGGTGACGGCATGAATGCATTTTTCTGTGGAGCAGTATTGTGGATGCAAGGTCCACAACTAACACCTCAGCCTATGGAAACAGAGCAAGGTGTGTTATTGTATAATGGAGATATATTTGATGAAACATGGCCCAGCAATGTCAGCGATACGCTAGTGATCATGGAAAAACTAAACAATAAACCTGTAAGATTTAACTGTACCTTTAATTCAGCTATATTTTTTTTTTTTGTTAAAAATTTATAGACTTCATTACCTACATTCAATTTAAATCACAGGTACAATCATCAGATGAATACATTGTACAGCAACTAAAAACGTTAAAAGGCCCATTTGCCATGATATACTATGACAAACTAAATAAAAAAATATATTTTATGAGGGACAAAATTGGAAGAAGTACCTTGTTATTTCATAAAGGTGAAAATTCTATTATTATCAGTAACATCTTAGGAAGAACTTATGACTGTATTGAAGTACCAGCAACAAATATTCAAATATTAAATTTGAGCACAAACATAATAAAGCTGTATCCATGGAATGATGATTTAAGCTCAACCAAGGAATTTGTCACTGAAGATTGGTTAAAAGAACTGAGAACACAACAAAGTCTACCAGATGATGAATTTCATTTTGAGTATGCAGAAGAGGAATTTACAGAGGTTTGTGAAATGATTTTAATCTGAATTCCAGTTAATGTAAAAGTATTTTTTTAACCTACATTATATTATTCTTGTTTACAGGATGAGGTAGTCCAATACATAGAAACAGTAGCTATACAAATAAAATGTAAACTGACATTAATGAAGAAATTATTAGAACATGCTGTAATACAGAAAACGGTTCTGAAAGTAACCAAACTGTTAGAAAGGAGCATTAAACTGCGTTTGAATAGACAGCCAAATAAATGTAAAAAGTGTTTGAATGATGGAACAGATGGGTGCGATCATTGTACAGTTGGAGTATTGTTCTCTGGAGGTCTTGATTGCACAATATTAGCTTTACTTGCTGATAAATATTTACCAAGGGGACAAAGCATAGACCTTATAAATGTTGCTTTTAAAAAAGATGAAAATGCTACATATGAGGTCCCTGACAGATTAACAGGAAGGCAATCATTACAAGAGTTGCAAAAACTGTGTCCAACAAGGTAACTCAACTTGATCAATTAGAGTTTTAAAACTGAATGTGTTATTGATTCAATTGAATGCAAAGCAGAGTGTCAGATTATTAACAATGTTAGTACATTTTTAGAAAATGGGTCTTCCTCGAAGTGAATGTACCGAAAGAAGAATTAGAAAAATACCAAGAGAATACTATAGGTGATTTAGTTTATCCTCGACAAAGTATATTAGACGAAAGTCTTGGATCAGCCTTATGGTTTGCTGCTAGGGGCCAGAATTGCTCAGACACCTCTACGAGCCGGGTAAGATAGCTCTTGTAGGAAAATAAACCAATATAATTTAATATTATTTTGGGATTCTATTTAAACTCAACACTTCTAAACTAAAATAATTATTTAATTAATGTATACAAAACCTTTTAAAACATTTTAAAAGAGTACCGGTGGAGTTTCTTGCCTATTCTTCTCCATCCGAAACTACCTTTTGGATGGGGCGACTAGAATCAATTCTATTTTTTGTAAATGTTGACGTTCAAAAGTGCCTTTAGTGCCTATTTGAAATAAATGATTTGACTGACTTCTATTTTCAGGTTTTATTAGTGGGTTCGGGTGCTGATGAATTGTTTGGTGGATATATCCGGCAAAGAAATTCTTTTAAACGTAATGGCTGGCCAGGTCTCAGCAAAGAATTACAACTGGACTGGAAAAGAATTTCATTCAGAAATTTGGCCCGTGATAACAGAGTCATATGTGATCATGGTAGACAACCTAGAATACCGTATTTAGATGAAGACTTTACAAATTATATACTGCAGTTAAAACCATGGCTAAGGTTAAAACTTATTCAATAATACTTTTTACCTTTAGATTAAACCATCTGATTTCTCCTTGATTCTCTTGATTCTGATTGATTTGGAGTGTAAGATCATTAAAATTTTTCTATTTACAGGTGCTTCCCCAGTGAAAATTTGGGTATTGGTATTGGAGACAAGCTTATGTTGAGGCTAGTTGCATTCAATCTTGGATTAACAGAAGCTGTCATTTTGCCTAAAAGAGCCCTTCAGTTTGGCTCACGAATAGCAAATAAGAAAGAGAAAGGTAGCGATATATCCAAAACTTTCTTAAAAAATATAACAATTTCAAAGTACATTATTTATTTTATTGAATCACAACAACGCGACGCGGCGACGCCCCGCAATGGCAATTTCTTTTTCAGGCATCTTCTGCTCATTAAATTGTGATATTATTATAGCTACATATTTATAGGATTTTCAAGAAGGGTTCACTACAATATTTAAGATAGGTTTAACCGCAGTTAAAAATAATAATTAATAAAAACACGAAATAAAAATCCCGCAAACAGTAAATTTTCAGTGATATTACCATTCCTAGAGACGTTACAAAACGGGGAATCCCCCTCTTGGCATAAAATTTTAGTCATAATATTGTTAGCATAACGTTTTCGCATAACATTTATTAGCATAATAATACTTTGGCATAATGCTAAGGTTAGCATAACAATCTTTTGATCTAATTTGTTTTGGCATAATTTAGAGTTGCATACATTTTTAAGACATAATATTTATTCGTCTAACAATTATGAGCCATAAATATAAAAAGGGGTCTTGTCTTTTGACAAAAAATGAATCACACATTTTTATTTTAAAAATAACATTAGGTTAATACTTGATAAAGTTATCACTTTACAAACTATTCTTTCTGTAAATAACTCATTTGACAAATTGTTGAAGGACAATATTTCATTACATCAAAACATCATTTGACAAACTAATCAAGTGTCGGTCCAAGAGCGAGCGAAGCTCGCTCGGGATTTGGGGCGCCCCGAAGGACGGGTTAGGTTCGAAGGGGATGACGGGGGCTCAAGTGAGCGAGCGAACGAGCCCTCGTCATCTCCTCGACAGAAATAGAGGCCCCGCGAAGCGGGGC
The DNA here is from genome assembly GCA_963669345.1 of Gortyna flavago. NCBI lineage: Eukaryota > Metazoa > Arthropoda > Insecta > Lepidoptera > Noctuidae > Gortyna > Gortyna flavago. The sequence goes on along the minus strand of OY770128.1, from coordinate 5,375,485 downwards.
TCCGTCGACTATGTCTTATACATTCAGCATTTTAATGGAGCAGTAATCAATAATGCTAAATAGTGTCTACAACCCTTAGGAGTTATTTATTAGGATTTATTAAGTTTATTCCAAAGAACATTATTTGGAAATATCATTATGCGTTTATAATATGCTTTTAAAAATTATGCTACATTATTATTATGCCAACGGTATTTATGGCAATAAACATTATGGAAAATCATTTATGCCTAAAAATATTATGCGTTGTGATCATTATGCTGAATTTCGCTACGCCAATGTAAATTATGACAATATAATTATTTTAAGCTTATCATTAGTAAACTTATAAAAGGTTACATGCTCTGTGGACGGTACTCTACACTAGCGCCTATAGCGGCGAATGCAAGCGCGCTGCGCGATAGCGCCGATAGCCCCACAGAACACTATTACTACTAATAAGCGGAGGATAACCCGCATTATGAGAATATTGAGAATGCAGAATGCAAGAGCGAACTCGACAATTTTAGAATAGGCTTGGTTCTCTATTATTAAGCTTTTACAGTTTTTTATTTTTATTTCTGAATGTGGTTTTAACCTATATTTTATTTTATTCCTATACTCCGACTTTCAATTAGCTGCACTAAAATTACACTTCTTAATAAATCATTTCGGATTGCGTTTAGAGATATGCATGTCAAATAAGTTTCGTTTGTTACACTATTCTGTACTAGAAAAACAAGATTTGGTTGATGGCCGCGAAAAAACAAAAAGAGGCCAATCTCAGTCATTTAAGTAACACATAAGCTGTCATTTTACTGCAGCTAATTAAAAGTCCGACTATGTAAACAAGTTGTGATAATTGGTGAAGGATTATGAAATTTATATCGAAATTTATATCGCCCAGCCTTGGGTAAGTTCTAAATAATTCAATCATTGACTTATAATTCAGTTTTCAATCATGTTTTTAAAATATTATTTTCGTATATTTTATTTCATGCCAGATTATATAATTACATACAAAATCTGTAAAATTTGGTTATCTCTAAAATATCTTGTTTGTATTGTAGATAGCCTTGTTTAATAGGATACAGGAATTCGATTTTAAAGTAAACTTTGCGTTATTTACCGGCTGCTCATTGGTAGTTTCCAGGATATTTAAATCTTGTCTTTTATCTTTATTTTATACCTTACGAATGTGTCGTCCTTTTTACATATACATACTTATTACTAGTCCAGTTTTAACAGTAATATATGAGATATCTAGAGCATCTTTTTTGTCAAATCCGATCGTTATAATATGTATAAGTTGGCTCCACAACCCTGGCAACCCTGTTCGTGCCAGTGCACCTCCAGCACCTCCAGCATGACCCCCGCAGCCCTTAAACCACAGATTACTAATATGCCTGAAACCATGACACAAGATTTATTTATTTCCTCCGACACTCCTATCTATTAGACATATTGGTTTGGATTTATACCAGGCATGATATATCGAGCACACTGTAAGAGAGATAAATAAAAATAACTATTGTATGGCTATGAATTGAATTTTACTCTCGATACTATCATTCATGTCACATCTCTTTAACCATAGACAAACATCTATGTTGAACTGTGAAGTTGAAGTTTGAAGTTGATTTTGATGAGATTTTGATAGATCAACAAAATACTTTCAAGCACTAACACAAACTCAATAGTGTTTATGTGTAGCATTCATATATAATATATATAAATAAAACATTACCCACACATAGATCACGAAAATGGCTGCAAATCGTCGCAAGCAGGACGATAAAAATTTAGAAATTTTACGTGAGCTTATTTCACACAATGGGAATAAATATTGTTTAGACTGCAACCAAAGAGGACCTACATACGTGAACAGTACAATCGGTTCTTTCGTGTGTTCGAAATGCTCGGGAATGTTGTGAGTATTGTTTCTGCGTTATTCTGCTTTTGTCTAAATGAACAAGATCAACAAACAGATTCCTGTATTATGTTTCAGGCGTGGCCTTACTCCGCCTCACCGCGTGAAGTCCATTTCCATGGCCACTTTCACGCCGGAAGAAATAGAATTTATAAAAGCGAGAGGTAACGACTACTGCAGGCGCGTTTGGTTAGGCCTTTACGAGGGTGAAAGTGTGAATTTTACTGATGAGCAAAGCGTTAAAGATTTTATGTCAGACAAGTATGAGAAGAAACGCTATTATTTGGACTCGCCTGCGCTAAGTAACAATCCCGTCAATGGTTCGATTAAGAATAAGCCCAAAGTTAAGACCGGAAGTAACGCTTCGGGCTCAACGCCTTTGATATCGATTTCGCCGCAAACATCGAAGAACATGGTCAATAATAACACAGTCGCCCAAACTGCGAAATTGGTAAACAATTTTCTGCCTGCTAACGACATTAACTACAGAGTAGCTCATCCAGTCAACAATTTGGCAAAGCCTGTTGTGAACACTGTCACCCCTGTACCTGCTGTAGTACCAGCCTCAGTACCTGAGTAAGTCTTTTAGAAAAGAATACTGACACCATCCATAATGTTATTTATGTACAGAACTTAACAAACATATTTCTTTTCCAGTTTTCCTGTTGATTTTTCTACAGCAAATATTTATAACAGTAGTCAGTTCAACAATAATGTGAACAATAGTTTTGCATCGTCTCCGTCCATGTCCTCACAACAAGCATACAATGCTTTTAGCCCTCCAGCTCAGCCTACAAGTAAGTTTACAAGTGATTAGTTATGATTAATACTTTTTATAGCGGTCAGAGTAAATATATTTAATGATTTTGTTTTTGTATAGATGACCGCTATGCTGCATTGGCAGATTTAGATCTGGCGCTACGGCAACAAAACCAGAAATATATGGGTAAGAATATTGTAATGTGTTTTCTAATTTGATGGTTAATGTCGTCTCCCTGTTTTCATTACTCTGCTTGATAATTATATGTCCCTAAATATTTGACCCTATACCCTACCCTAAATATTTATATAAATAGATATATGACATATGACCCTAAATATTTATATAATAAATAAATAGTATATGACCCTAAATATTTCGATACCTCCCTCGTAAGTTGTTGTAACCCACAATAATACATGTTTTACGTTTTTTAAACCAATCTGCCTATAGTTACCTACACTATGTGTTAAGAGTAAAAAAAATAAAACATTTTTTTTAAGTCTTATTTTTTTTTTTTTTAATATGCAGATTAGTTTAAAAAACGTAAAACATGACATGTATTATTGTGGGTTACAACAACTTACGTGGGATGTATTATTGTGGGTTACAACAACTTACGTGAGAGGTATCGATTTATGTACTTATTTTCAGTCTGTAAATGATATTAGAATTATAAAAACCATTTACTGTAACTTAAATTGTGTTATGCTGTCTCAATCAATTTGTAACTGTTGCAGAGGAAAATAACATCGTAAATAATAAAAATCCATTCCAAAGCACCACAACCAATGATCTGTTTGCCAATAAAAACCCATTTTTCAATGGAGGATGGAGCACCGCGACGTCTGCTGTACCAGTCAACCCATTTATGGTGAGAATTGCTGCTTTTTATTATAAGACTAGCTGTTTGTTACTCGCATCTTATAGAAATACTACATGTCCCAGGTTAATGTGTAGATCTGGGTCAGAGTCAACCCGTGCACCATTTTCATCCTAATCCATTCAGCTGTTAGAGCATGATACGAGTTACAAGCATTCAAAGACAGAAAAATCCTAACTTTTCATTAAATTAGGTATATTTTGATGTAAACAAACCATGCACAGTTATAAAGGAAAATAACATAAAAAATCTCCAGATAACGCATTTACCTGTCTTCAGTAAATAAATGTGTGTGTGTTGATACCTGGAAGTAAATTGAATATTTTATGTGAATCATTCTAAGATATCAATTTGGATTTGACCTTGAAACTGTTGGTTTACATTAGCATATTTGTTTGCATTAGGTATTGACAGACTGTTCACTGTTGACAGATCTATCAGGCATGTGACTGAATTTAATAGATGTTTACTAATGTTTAGGTGCATCATATTAATGATATGTATTTTGCATCTGACTCCCATTTGCTACATCTATGTACCGTTTGTCATAGAATTAACAATTATTTTTTGGACCTCACCACCTATTGTGTTCTATTATTAGTTAGTTTTTCTACAACTTAATAATAACAGTCCCAATAAATGTATGTTAATAATTAGTTGCCTAAGGGCGCATTCGACCAAACTTTTATACCTGGAATATAAGTCTTATCCTGAGAATAATTATTGAATTTTTGACAGTTAGTCCATACTAGAACTGTCAGTCGTCAATTTTATTCCAAGAATAAAAGTTATCTGACTTTGGTAAAATCAGCCCTCAATGATTCAAATAATTTCAACATGTTATTTTTTTTTCTATGAACCATGTTTTTGCTAACCCAGTGCATGTATTCATTTATGAACTATTTTGATAATGTTATCTACTGAAAACGTACAGGAAATAACTGCTGATAGTTAGTTTTACTTCCCTACATTTTGTGTGTAGTTCATAAAAATAGATGTGTGACTATGTTCATATAGCAGGCAGTTATATGTATGGATAATCCAATGACTCATTAGTGTGATGATAATATTTAATAATTGGCTTATCATGTTTTTAGCAGTCTACAAATAACGGCGGTTTCACGAATTCCAAGAATCCATTCCTCTGATTGGACTACGTATACAAGAACTAAGTGAGATGTCAAAGAACAAACTACGTAACAAAAAGCACAAACCAAGCTACAAATTTTATGTTATTGAACAATTTGTGTAGTAGTTGAATAATTTATTAATGTTTAGCCATAGTGGGGATACAGTAACACCTCGAGATTACGCTCTCTTTAATTAATTTTCATGTATTTAACTTTTACAAGATTAGAAAAATGGTGTAAGTCGGAATATTACTGTATCTTTAGCATAACAGTCCATAGCTACCACGATGCACCACGCTTGTTATGGTTGTAAAATTGAGTGCCTCAATATGCCTTACATTTTTCAATATGTATTTACAATAATTATATATCTCAAACTAGAAAATGAAAAGTATTTGAATATGGATAGTGAAGTTGGATAAATAATAAAATGTATAAATATGAAACATTGATGAAGCGTCTGGTTTTAGCTTTATTCTAAATTATTTAGATAGTATTGTATTGAAATGACCAGTAAATGACGAAGCTATTTATCTACATTAATATTAATGTAATGCGAAATTTCAAACACAGGTTACAGGTATCATGAAATGTATCGGCAACTGTGCGTTCGTAAACACGTGCCTTGTGTGAGTAAGTTTTGTTGAGTGAGTCAGCCAGTGGCCGGGAGGTGCCTGCGCCTGCCGCGCGTGATGTCATAGATTAAGGTTACTGGCCTTATTTGATAGAGTAGTAGTTTGGAATTGTATGGAATGGTACAAAAATTTATTGATGAAATATGTAAGATAAAATATATAAGATTATTGGGTATTTTAATGAGTAGGAATGAGTATGTGTCTGCATTTTGGTGTCATTTGAAGTATTCAATACAAGTCAAAGTATATATTTCATGTCCATGTATGAAATTCTCATTACAATTAAATATATTGAAGTTGTGAATTTATGTATGTATGTATATTGAAGATGTATGATTATGAACCCAACAAAAAATTGTGCTACTAACAAATTCTACCATTTCAAGTTTTATTGAGTAATGTATTGTTGACTTTTTGTAATCACCACATGAAATGTAAGTTATTTTTAATGTTATTTAATATTTTAACATTTTACTTGACAAAATTGTACTGAACATTTTCTTAGTCAGGGTTTAACATTTATATACTCCTATATTTTTAAATGAAATCAGTTGCAAATGTAGTTATAATTAGCCAGTTAGAAATTGAACTCTCAAATTATGTGCTTCATCTGTGATTATAATCAGTTTTATTTTTATTTGCAAGGAGCTAACTTGAACAATTTTTTTATTTTCTAATCAATGCACTTTCCTATTTATTTAGTTCTTAAAATAATTGTTTTTTTTTTACTATTTGAGCACTAAGATCTGTTAATTTGTATAAATAAAAATAATCACTATTATTTTTTATACATATTGGTTTTTTTTCTGATTCCTAATCATTCGGCATTATCCAATGCATTAACTCTGAAGTCTGGAAGTTTCTGAAAACATTGGAAAGTCTCCAGTCGTTTCCAGTAACACACGTTTGCCCGCCTACCGGTCGAAACACCCCACGCGTCGGAGTAGTTAAATGGGCGCAGTAAAGTCATTGTTTTAACAATGACACTGGTGTGTACACTTGTACCGTTGAAGGGGATGCCCTTACCCAAAATTCCTAAGCCGGTCTCACCCATCGATATCCATCCTCCCATATATCTTTAAAGTTCTTGAGCATAATAATATTGTTAATCAACAACTTTCTGCCTTTCTACGAATGACCTACTTAGTCCTCTTCAATCTGGTTTTGGACGGTCCTAGCACAGTAACGGCTGTTTTGAAGGTTATTGATGACTTCCTCTGGGCCATGGATACACAGATCTCTCACTTTACTAGTACTTCTCGACTTAAGTAGCGACATCCTTAAATTTCTCCTATTCTAATATTGGTTGGTTTGACTTCTAAAGGCCGCTCGCAGCAGGTTCGTCACCCACGAGTTGTCTTCTGATTGGTGCTATCTTACCGCTAGTGTGCCTCAGGGTGACATTGTCTCTCCTCTTCCCTTTTCTATTTTTATTAAATCTGCCATGTCATCAGAGTCATCTCTTATTTCCGTCTCTAAGCCGACGATCGCACGACGCTTTACAATAGATGCGAAAACCGCTGTTTCTGCCATGAAGTGGCCTGGATTTCAAAAGCGAGTGGTCGCGGTCTTCTGGACTGCAAATCAACCCTAAGAAATCCCAGGCCATGATTATCGGCGGCAGGTATATGCAGAATAGGCTCGATGTTGCGTCGCTGTCTCCACTCTGAATGGAGTTTGGCACCCTAATAATAAGTAACACATTTTGTTTGAATACGCAGATACCTACGGTTAAAAACCTGGGAGTGACCATGGACTCCTACTTATCGTGGACTGTCCGTGTGTTGCTCAAGTTAGTCGCAAAGTACACTAAACGTTCCATTCGTTGTCATCAGTCTCCTGAGCATGACCTTAAACACCAAAATCGCTCTTGCTCAAACTCTCATTCAGCCTATTATTATACATAGATTACGCCGATGCCTGTTGTTTTTGTTGATTTTATGTAGGTATTTTATTTGCTATCGCAGGTATTCTGGAAGAGATTTCTTTAGAAATAAGCATCACCTTTGTACCTATTTTTCTATATGTATGCACATAAATGGTTAAATAAATAAATTATCAAAGCTGGACTGAAATCTAAATCATAACATTACAGCTGCATTCACCGAGGGGATAGGCAGCAGAGGTGTATAGTATAACCCACAATGTGCGAGTTTATGACCAGGCACACATTCAGACTTCGGGCTGCTACTGAGAAAATCCTGATGAAAAAGCTCGCAACACTGCCTAACGTGGAAATCGAACCAAGGACCCCGTTTAGCAACCGCGCTTGCGACCACTATACGATTGAGGCAGAATCCCACAAAAGTTGGATAGTAAAGCTATAAACTACCCAACTATACAGGGTCAAATTGACAAATTGAATTAGCTAGCGAAACTCCGCAGACGTGATGGGTAATCAAATCAAACAAAAAAGAAATTAATTTGACGAGTGTTTTTTTTTTTGATCATCAGCAATATCAGTTTTCTTTGAAACACGATAAAACAAAATAAAAAAACTTATTTTCTCAACTCATACTACCGCTTGCTTCAATTAGGTCAGGTTAGCAATTAAATTTTTGAAGCAAGCAGTAAATCTTTCCCTAAAATCTTGATTACCCCTGTTCATCCAGTTAGGTTTAGGCTATGCTATGCTATGAGGCATCGTCCAGAGAAAGACACGTGCGACAAGGATGGTTTCATCAAGGTGGTGAAGAAGAAGAAGAACCCTCTTTGTCGGAACCAGTGCGGCACCGCGCTGGCAGGAGCCAACATGCTGCTGCGTCCAGCAATCCCGACGACGCAGCTGTACGTGTCCAGACTGCACCACTCCACGAAGGTTGAGGAAATCGTGCATGGAGTACCTACATGCGTGTGAAGACCAACTGGACTTTGAGGGTCGAGAAGTTGGAGTCGCGTCACAACACGAACTTCAAGTCGTTCGTGGTGCGTGTTCCGACACATCATCTCGAGAAGTTCCTCAAGGAAGAGTTCTGGCCGAAGGGTGTTGTGTACCGCCACCGCGCCGGTTTCGTGGCCGGCTACATGACACCAGTCAGCGAAACACGACGCAGACACTTCGTGTGTGTTAGTGTTAGTTTTTAATATACCTAATGTTGTATGTATTTATAGTATACTAAGTTACTTATATTAATATTGTATTGTATGTGTTTCTAAGGGCCTTGATGCCTGAAATAAATGAATAAATAAAATAAAATATGCGCTTTGTCGATCAGGCGTTTCTCGAACGAAAAATATCGCAAAATTAATGTGAAAAATTGTCAAGCGCGCGTAAACTGCTGCGATTTGCTGTTGTTATAGCATTTAACCAATCACTGCAGCACCCTAATTGTGTAACATATTATCAATCTCAATCTGAATAATTTTGAAGGATATTGCTCCATGCTTCATGTTTGAAAAATTTGTCTGCTAATAACGCAATGGATGTAGTTGTACTGTCAAAATGAAAGCTATACTGATAGTCTGTTACGCAATTGCCCCGTTTAGGCGCGCTTGACAATTATTCACATTAATTTTGCGACCATTTTCATTTAAGAAACCGGCCCTCGGTCAGTCAGGTCAGTTTCTTCTTTTATAAATAGAAAGTGCGTCAACCAAAATTATCGTTCATATTATTATGTCACTTCTTGATTGGAAAACGCGAAAGCGTCTTCCGTTCGCACGATGATCGCTTTGGTTAGGAGGCGGCAAAGGCCTGGCTATTGGCAACAACAACGCAAAGCAAAGATCAATGAGATAAAAAAAAAAAACTTAACACAAGTCATTTATGAGATTTTTTAATTAAGTAAGTATACATTTTTACAAGTGATATTGATACACTTACACTAAATCAGTCAGTCTGTTCACATTTTACATTTTCTAGAAATTGTATGTCACATTTTATATTTACTGCTTTTCCGCGTGAACACCGGCGTTGAGAAGTTGTCGGGCGTCACGTTAGGGCTCGGAAGTGGTGTTTTAGGGGTTTCATGTGTTATCGACACAGTTGACGCATTCTTGATAGCATCTGGCAAGTCTTCAGGTAGGTTCGCCGGTTGCGAAGATGTCGCCGATGACCGCTTTTCTGATATTGTTTTTAGTATATTTTTCCCAGCTTCCTTTGTCTGCAAATGTAATTAGGCTTATTTATAAACCATTGTAATTTATAGGGGGTGATTTTATTGGTTAATTGTCCATGGAACCCAATGTTAATTTTTTTTTTTTTACTTTTAGGACTTGATTTAACTACTGGCTTCTGCCCGCGACTTCGTTCGCGTGGAATTTCTTACTCCCCCGACCTAACCCTTCGTATCGCATCGCCTATCCGCGCTATTCCTTCGTTTTCGTTTAGCGCTCTTTCTTACTTTATTTTTATTTATCTCGGCTCCTAAGAGTCGTAGCGTGATGTTAAATATCCTATAGCCTTCCTCATGAATTGGGCTATCAAATGCAAAAAGATTTTTTCCAGAGATAAGCACATTCAAACAAACAAACTCTTCAGCTTTACTTTTAGTATAGATAGATTTGGAATAAAACAATCAACTTACACTCTCGTGCTCCAAACACTTGTAGGCGTAATGAGCGGCGTGGTCCAGCAGTGAGAACCTAAGATAGTACTGAGCTAAATACCGCTGCGCCGCCGGCAACTCTTTACTTCCCGCGTTGGCCGGGTCTTGACAAGCTGCTGTGTACGCCGCAGCTGCACTGTTTGGCATATTAGACTTTTCGTATAACCTGAAAACATTATATTTTTGGCACATTAATATTAATCATAGTGTGATTATGATTACTGTATTTCTGGTATTTTAAAGCTAATTTTAAATGCGGAACCGCTGCACTTACTTTGCTAGTTTGAATAAGGCCATTCCTTCAATATCACCAGTGCTGTGAGCTTTGTAGTAACATTTGAGGGCATTGGGGATTTTATCCATTTTCTCATAGGCTTCTCCCAGAGATACCAACATCCTCGAGTCATCAGGTTTCAGCTGTGCTGCCCTTGAGTAGTAATATATACAGTAACCATTCAGGCCAAGGATTTCGTAAGCTTGTCCGAGCCCATTCCATGCACGATAATCATTTCTGTTTACATCTGTAATACATAATGTTGGCATTACTGTTTGAATGCTTGCTTAAACACCTATACAAATAAATAAAATTGAAGTGTCTGTTTGTAATGTCAAAATAACAGCTTTTTACTAAATGCAGAAAGTATATACAGTACTTCTTACAATAAAACAATAAATATTTGTCTGTCTGTTAAGGCTAATCTCCGAAACGGTTAGACAGATTTTGATGAAATATCCAAAATATTTTATATATTTATTTATGTCCTTACATAGGCTACTTTTTATCGCCACACTAAGCCGTGGTGTAAATAAATAAATAGTTTTAATACAATGAGTATATTTACCAATAGCTTGTCTATAACACTGTATTGCAGCATTGGAGTTCTGTAGTTCAATGAACTCGTGCCCCATGAGTATCCATGCAGATAGGTACTGAGGATCCAGAGACAGGGCTCTTTGAAAATACACCACTGCTTTCTGGTGCTCGCTTCTCAAACTATAGTAGTTGCCTGTAAGTCAAATGAAAAATTTTCTCACCACAAAACATAAAAAGAAAATAAATGATTATGATTAATTGTTTTTCTTTCATAACTCTTTTACCAAATAACCAGCTGTCTATCATAATATTCATCGTTCTGTCAATCTGTAGACCGAAATAGGCAGAGTTGATAATGGATAGCAAAAATTAAAATAACTTACCAATAACACAACATGTCTCAACTCTATATTTATCTATTGACACAGCTCTTTGAGCTAAGTTTGCAAGTTCCATTCGTTTCTCTTTTAAGTACAGAAGATGTGAGTACACATCCCAGTTATCCAGTCGATATGGGTCATTCTGGTAAAGTTCACGGAATAAACTTAGTGAAGAGTCCACATCTGAAACATTAAAACAACATATTTCAAGTTTACTAAGTTTTTTGAAGTGAAAACTTCTTTAGCGTGTTGTGCATTTTTTGAGATGGGAAGAAACCATTGAACTCGCGACACTGTTACCGTTACAAACACCTCTGTTTTAAGTTTTGGCCATTATAAAGACTATCAATGCGCAGTACATTTTCTTTGGGAAGAATGACCTTCAAACATATTTATAAAATGACTATGCTTTTAAAAATACACATGTTATTGTTCAAGTTTTCACTTCTGTCGGCACTCCTAGTGCCCAAATTTTTTTTTCATGATTTATATTACAGGGTGGCAGGGACATTGATGCGCAAACTATAACCTTGAATTCAGCACATCATTCTAGACCCCCTGGGCCAGGGCCCAGGGGGTCTAGAATGATGTGCTGAATTAGGTGCAGGGTGTAGAACTCATTGTTGGTTATAAAAAAAATCTGCTGTTTAAAAAAAAGTGCAATACCTATGTGGTCAAAATGTATGGCGCAGCAATTGCTGAACGATAGCCGTTTTGCGTGGATGTGACGCATGTTTCCCCCTACCTTCTTTTTATTTTATTTTTTGCGTTTATGTTCTTATTTGCGTCATGTTCACTGCAAATAAACATATTTTCTTTCAACACAACGCTGTGTTGAAGATAAGATAATCATAAGATTCTAGACCCGCGTCTAGAATCTTATGCTGAATTCATGGTTTCAGTTGGCACGTCAATGTCCTTGCCACCATGTATACTTTTAATTTTAAAACTCATGTAAATAACAAAGGTACCACTACAAAAATTACCTCTTCTATCATGGTGGGCAATAGCCATTTGTGCCGTAACATAAGTACTCTTTTCAAACCCTGCTGCAACCAACACCATGTAGGCTTCCAAAGCTTGCTCTGACAATTTCAATTCAACAAAAGCATGTGCAGCAAAGAAATACATCATCCAATGTTTGGGGAGTTGAAGTGAATCTAATGCTTCATACTCATTGGCGAGGCCTGCAAGCTCCACCCATGCTGCCCAGAGTGTGGGTGCAGCAGCCACGGCTGCCTGCAGCACTGTCACTGCTTGACTCCGTAAATCTAGTTTTTTCAATACCACACCCTCTAAGTACAGCAGATATCCATCTAGGTTGTTACGGTTTGCCTGAAGAGTGAAATATCTTGTAAGATACTTATTTTGAAAAATTGCAGAACTATCTTCACAAGTGCAATTGTATAATAAAAACCACTGTTAAATTAAAATTATTTACCTTAAAGTAGGAAAGCAGATCCAACAACACTTGTGTAGATTCTGTATTTTCTGTACCTAAATCTGTAGCATTGTCTAGTCGTTTTTTTTCACTTGACATATATTGGGAATATTTGTGAAGAAACACACATTTAGAACTCAAACAGTTCTCTAAAAAATGTGCAGCCCTGTCGTATTCTTGACAGTCAAAATATGTTTTGGCCAGGGTGTAAGGCTCTTTCTCTTCTAGCGAAATACCGTCATCGTGATTTGTTGGAGGGTTTTCGTATGTAATTTTGTGATCCTTTAAAGAGAAATTTAACTCAGCAAGCCATTTAGCAGTTTGTGTAAGGCCCCGATCTGTGCATTCACGAATGCCATGTAAAATATCGATCCTTACTTGGTTTATATCAATTTGTATATCACCTTTAGAATTAATTGTTAGTGGCTGCATGATACGTAAGTAAAACAAATGACCAATAAATGCGATGCGACTACAATTTATTATGTAGAAAAAGTTTACCGGGAACGACCGGGAAGAAAAACAGTAAAACGGAAAATTAAATTTGTCATTGACTGACAGTTAGTGTGACACTAGTGAGTGACAACTGACAGTTGACACTTTTTTTTTTTGCAACAACTGTGCCATTGGGATAGGAGCAGGGGCCCGATTCTGTAAAATAACTAACTTGTCAATAGTGTGTAAATAGTGTCTCAATAGAATAGTTATTGACATTTGGTATTCTACAAATTATTTATGGTCATTGAAACGCCACTGTAGTGCCATTGAAACGTCATAGTAAGACTTGTAATATTTGGTAGTCTGGGTCTACTATAATGTGTCTGTGGCATCGTGATGGCTAAAGTTACGGTAGTCTGTAAACATTTTATGTGTATTTGACAGTTGTGTCTATCGTGTTTGAATAGTGTTTTGGCCATCGAACCGTCATTGTGAAGCCATCGAACAACGACACCTCTTTTCGCTGTTGACTTGGTTGAATTTGTTTACTTTTTTAATTTAAAATAAAGTGTGCGTGTATGAGTGGACGTAGTTTTTCGCCACAATGAGGCCTTCTGTAGTACATACTTTGCGGTGGCGTATTTTGGCATATAGAGCCGACCGCCGACGTTTGCTTTTACGCCAGCGCCGCAAATCTCGCGCACTAATGAGGCTACAAGTAAATGCCTTTCGGGAACTTCCCGAGGCGGAGTTTGTTAAAACGTTTCGGCTCGGTAAGGAGCAAGCAAGGGAGCTAGTTGACGAGCTCATTCCTTTTCTCCAGAGGCAGCGACGGCGGAATGGAATCCCTGCTGAATTAAAGGTTTGTATGCATTGACTTATAATTATATCATTTTGTATGTGAAGGTACCCAAAATGAAACTCCGACCCAACTTAAAAAATTGCTGTTGAATAATTAAATACATAAGTGATAAAATTATACTATCAGAATTATAAATTGCCAAAGTTGTTCCATATATTAATTCAAAGAAGTAAACAAAAATCGAAACATTTCAGATACTTATTGCGCTGAGTTTCTACGCCACAGGGTCACAGAAGAATATTCGATATATAAAATTTTAAAGCCAGCCGCTGCAAGTTTTTTGACAGTTGTTTGTTTCTTTTTTCAGAAAGGCATAGACTAAAAATTGCCGTGATAAAATCTTATTTTTTTCAACAATAAACGCGTTTTTTTTGTGAAATTTGATGTTTTTGATAATAAAACATTTTTATGTTATTAAAACAACCCTTAATATAGAGTTTTAATTGATAAAAATAGGATTTCAAAAAGTGGTAGGTTTTGTGTACCTCTATGGTCGCATGGTAGATTTTTGTTAGAAACACTGAAAACTATTGTACTGCCACACTATCGACATACTATCGACACACTACTGAGACACCACTGAAACGCCATTGAAGTTTTTGCAGAATGCCAAATTTGCAACAGTGGCAAAATAATGTCTGTGGTGTGTCGATAGAGTGTCAATGGCGTTTTGCTTAACTCAAAGTTACAGAGGAGAAGCCAATGGTTATATAAACCTATGGACTGGGCATACCTATAAAATTTGCGTGTCGATATGATAGATATTTGTTTATCTATTATTTCTATAGTAGAATAGGCCGTCTCCATGCTTATACAAATATCTATCATATCGACACACACACATGTCAAAAATCGTTCTGTTTCTTTTTAACTAATCAAGAGCTGCATAAGATAAGAGAAAAATCAAAATGTTTGTCAAGTACATACTAAAGGCAACACTTTTGTGTGACGTCAAAATCATGTCTATGTATATGTCGCCATGTTGAGTGCCGAGTTTTGTGAATGGGTTTATGGTAGATGTGCTGTCAAACGGTTGATTGCTCAAAATATTTTTGTTGTTTTCGAGAGAAATACGCCTAGAAACTAGGTATTTTGGTGTCCATTAATAGGAAAATCATGCCCTCGTGTTGTATAAAACAGTGTGGTGCGAGAAAAACAAAAACAACTCTATGAAAGGCGGCCATTTTAAGTGCCCGATTTTTGTAAGTATACACGCTAATTTTGTAGATATGCCCAGTCCATAGGTTTAATTAGTCATTGGGTCACGCATAGACGTGATTTTGACGTCACACAAAAGTGTTGCCTTTAGTACTGGACAAACATTTAGATGTCTTTCTTTTGCAGCTCTTGATTAGTTAAAAATAAACATGACGCTTTTTGACATGTGTGTGTCGATATGATAGATATTTGTATAACTATTATTTCTATAGTAGAATATGCCGTCTCCATGCTTCTCCTATCTCAATGAAGACGAGGCGGTATGGTCCAAGACCTTAGCCTGCCCGAGTAGGGCGAACGAAAAAAGAAAAAAAAATGGTTGTCATTTTGTTTTGTCAATGAATTCGCTAGGCAATGTTTTAGTTTATCTTTTACATGTTGAATTTTAATTTATGTTAGGTATACTGCTGAAAGTCGATTCGATTCAGTTATCGCTAGAATTTCGACGTGAAAGCACTCTCTGTGTGTTGAATATTTTGATAAGCGAGACGTAAACTAAGAAAGTATTGATTTGAAAACAAGGCTGCTATTCGGTCGTAGAAGAGAAGAAGAAACGCGATGGCAGAACCAAACACAGAAGCTACACCAACTGATGTGGAGAGCACCTACACAGCACCGGGAAATGATCCTAAAAACATGCAAGAGGTGACACAATATGTAAGTTGAGTTTCACCTTTTCTTGTGCACAGTTTTAAATAATTTAAGAGTTTAGATTTTCATACGACGCAATATTAAAATAGCACTGCAGTTTATTTATTAAGAAGGTTATCAGCTTGAAAACATTAATTATGTAACGACTTTTTAATGTTACCCTTACATAAATAATGACTTCCAAATTATGTGCATAGTGCATGTTTATTTATAATAGATAGTCGAACTAAACATTGACAGTATATTCAATATTTGACCATTAGCATTATTTGGATAAGAGCTCAATTGTCACTAATGAGACACAATTACTTTTTCTATTCTAATCTTGAGATTTCGCAACATTGGAGCAGATCAGTGAAGTTGCCTATAATATGGTTATGATACTGAACTATGAGGGTGGACAGAACATCTATCATTCATCTGTCACTGATAGTCCCTCAATAAAATTGACACATGAATTTCAAAGACTGGCCTTAATATATACTCAATATGTAGGGTATATTAAAAAATAGAGTTTTAATTGCCAAAAATAATTAATGTACTAAGCAGAGTTCTTAATTAAACATGTCTACATAGTTTACTATTGGATTTATATTACGTTTTTAGGTAAGATCTTTGAACATTATGGAATGCAAATAAAGATATGAATATGAATCAATAGGCTTTTCCTCTTATCCTTCACAGGCCTACCTGGGCTGCCTGTTTTAAACAATAGACCCAAAATGCATTTCTAAATTCTAATATACTTTCTTCCAACTAATCCTAATTTATTTTAATATAACAGGTGCAGTCCCTTCTACAAAACATGCAAGACAAATTCCAAAGTATGTCAGATCAGATCATCAACCGGATAGATGAGATGGGCACCCGTGTTGATGAGTTGGAGAAGAACATCACAGATCTTATGACACAAGCTGGTGTGGAGAACGAAAAGTAGTCATAAAGTAGCAGTGATCCTAGACGTAATAATCACTCTACATTGTTTTGTGCCTGAGCCATGTCATTTTTACCATTTAATGTCAAACTAAATACTAAAATGCATATATAAAGATATATCGGTCATGTCACTTCATAGGGGCTAAATGATTATTGGCTCATGTATTTATAATTGTTATATATATGACCACCCACTATAGATAAGCTAATATTATTTAAACATAAGTAAAAAGGCAGGAAACATAGCCAATTTCTCTCCATATTTGTATAGGCAATAATTACAGTAAATTACATTGAGTGTAACACCAATTAATTAGTTAATTGATGTTTATATGGTATCATAACACATGTTAACCTTTTAACCGCCCGACTTCATATCATTTGTCGTGCCCCCAGCGCACGAAGTTAATAAAAAAAAACGAAAAAAAAAACCTGATAGAAAACAGCGTAATTACCTAAATAAAAAAGCAGATTAAACGAGCTGTGGTTTTTTGTCGTAAATATACGACCCTGGCGAAATGGACCCGAAAATATTTGTCGGATTAATCCGACGTAAGCGGTTAAAAGGTTAATAATGACAGGTGTTTCATTATTACAGAAATTGATATACATATTATTTCTGAAAACCATGTAAGGACTTGCTCGAGTAATGGAACTAATTAATTCTGGTAATGGAATGCAGAGCTGTATTCACTACTAGATAGTTAGTGCGGTTAGTTTACACATTATGATATATATCATGTGACATAAATAGGCTGTTAGTGCATTTCAAACAGTTAGCGGTAACATTAAATAGACATAATGGCATGAAGTTTGTGAATTTGTTCAAAGATATTGGAATTTACTGAATGGATTAAGACATAGTGTTCCTTTGTTACATAGTACGCTAGTAGTTGCCAAATCTATGGGAAGTGGATATCAAACTAAATACAAAGCAATATGGAGTGATCCGATAATTGGTTTCTTGTAATATTTTACAAAACACTGGATGTATCTGTGTTTGCGCAACTATTTGTATGATTGTTTATTTTGTAATTAAATTGTGTTGTATTACATATTTGATGTTTTTGTTACTAGAATAAACAAGGGTTAGTATCTAGAGTGTGAATATTGATCAGTGCAGTGCCTGGCGCGGAACAGTACGGGATACACAAGATCGCGTGCACGTCAGAAAGGGAAATAATTTTAGGGCATCGTAACTTCACATGCAATACTGTTTTACTAATAGTTTAACAATTTTCTCTATTTTGAACTGAAATCATTATTATCATCGAAAATATTGTTATGGCTATGTAATAAAATAACAGTTTGGAGATTTCATTACATTAAAATAAACTCTTATGCTCAATTAAATGAAAATGTACAAAATAGATTGTGTCTGTATAATATTTACCATACTTATCCATTATTAAGTTACCTAGACTACTTCGTGAAAATAGTTTTACAGTCAGACGTTTTAGTATTTTGCAGTGCTTTGTGGGAAAACACTCGAGTATAGGTACAGAGGCCAGCACATCCAAGTTACCCCAATCTGTCAAATTTCTTTGACAGATTTTCAACTTTATCACAAAGGTATAAGGTTCATATTCAATTGGGAACATTGGACAGATAAGGGTAGCTTGATGTGCTGGCCTCTGTACATAAAAGTTCTAAATAAAATAACGAGTCATATTCAAACAGTGTATTATTTAGATATTCGACTAAGACAATATTATTATTTCTTATAGGTAGGAACTTAAATACAGTACCTAATAGTTATCACACACATACGCAACATGGTGTAAAATTAACGCGATTCAGTCTCCTCAGAAGAGTCTTCATCATCAGTTTCCCCGGATTCCTGCGTAAAAAAAAATGGATTAGCATGGGATCTTTCTAATTTAATTCCATTAAAACAAACATAAAACTCATATTACGGATGTTTCAACGTCTTCTTTGGTCGGCGAATTATTCATGAGAGCTGCTAGCGAGCTGGATCTTGCCATTCCCGAATTAGCATACTTTTCGGGCGATCTCGCTTTTCGCATGCTCTGTAATGATATTGTTACTTTATTAGCGAAGTTCCCTATATGACCATGCTTAGGTAATGGATTTGCTCACGCACAGTTCATTTGGGCTGTTGACGATACCCAGCCGATAAACACGCACGCAAGGGGCACTATTGACATAACCCTTAATGGGACTTGGTGATCAAACCAAAAAGGTTAATAAGTATAAACAACCAAGGCAATTATAAGCATAGGTACACGGCTCTAACAAGTTTTAGGGCTTTTTCAGACGTTACATCTTCAAACCACACCACGACTACATAACATGACAGTCAAAAACGATCGTAACGAGTGGGGTATTACAGCTCAATAACAACCACAGCTGAGGCCGTGCTAGGCTGTTATTTTGGTTAGGTATCAGTAACATAACAAACTGCAGACTTGCATCACAGTAGGTAGGTACCACTCTGCTAGTTCACTTTTTTTCTGCGGTTTAATGTCCCGCCGGGTACCACGTCTGAAAGAACCATGTGTCTGAAAAACAGGGTTTTACTTTATAATACTACAAGTGCTACAACTGCATTGTTGCGATAAGGCGTAGGTAGGTACCTACTACGGCACTGGCACCCACACAATGTAAATAATGCATGCAACGTGTTTATTAGATGATAAATGGGTGTAATGCTAACCGCAGAGTCCTCATCATTAGTTGGGGACTGCTGGTTCATGAGCGACGCGAGTGAAGATGATCTTGCTGACATTCCAGAGTTCGCTTGTTTCTCCGGCGAACGCAATTTTCTTTTGAAGTTCTGTATGGTCATTGAATGAATGTTATAAAATGAAGCAATATGCATAAGTTAACATTAAATAATAGATATTTACCGTTTGATCCTCGTTATCTGAAAGACCTGCGTTCAAACGCTTTACAGAAAAAATATAAAATTAGAAAGTCATTTTAGTAGAATTTTCTAATTAGGTAAATACCTGCCTATCAATCTCTTCCAGAATAAAAAAACATCAAAGAGTTGGATGCGCTCTAGGGGCTTCGTTCTAAGAGATTATTGTACAGAGGCCAGCACATCAACTCTACCCCAATCTGTCAAATTTTCCCAATTGAATAAGGACCTTATTCCTTTGCAATAAAGTTGAAAATCTATCAAAGAAATTTGACAGATTGGGGTAGCTTGATGTGCTGGCCTCTGTACCTACTTAAATTCTCTAAATATATATACTTATTGGACAAAATAATCCCATACCTAACGGTCAATCATGCTACGAACTTACCTCCAAGTCACCCTTGTCATTGATATCGCTGATCTGCTGATAAGCAACAGTGAGCAGTTCTACTGCCTTCGCGTGGAAGCTCATCTCAATCATGACGAAGTCTGAAAGAAGCGTCTTCAGCTGCTGAAGTTTGCGGCGCTCAAAGAACTCCGTTTGCTCGCTCAAGCCTTTCGCAGTCCGTGACATTTCTGCTGAAGCCTTCAGTAACTCAGATTCTGCATACGTCTATAACAGAATTTAAATTATCGATTAGTCTAGCCAGTTGTTGGATATATAATACTTACAGGGTTAAATTAAATAAATTGGCGATACTCCGCAGGCGTGATGAATATCCATATTATAACTAAAGACGATAAAACAAAAAAAAGATGATATTTTGTTGGGGGTCAAGGACCGCTGGTCGTGTAGTCACATGAATTTGAATGAGTTGAAAAAATCTATAAGTCCCATGACGTCTGTGAAGTTTACCTGCAGAAATAAAAACGGTTTTTTTCAACTGATATTTCAAAGAAAATACACAACCTACGGTCGTCAACCCTAAAAAAAAGGACAACAAATAATTTATGTTTTCTTTTATTATCTTAAGATATCGGTTGCCACCACGTCTGCGGAGTTTCGCTAGCTAATTTAATTTGACCCTATATAGCCGAGTAAGCTACTTCGGTAAAACAAATTAGTTGAATCGAATCAGCACTCGGTTTGGTAGATATTTCAAAATATAAAACAAACGTGAAACATGACGAAACAGCGATATCTAGGTATTGTATCTAGGTACTATTTCGTCAGATAGGTACAGAGGCCAGCACATCAAGCTACCCCAATCTGTCAAATTTCTTTGATAGATTTTCAACTTTACCACAAAGGTAATCTAGGTATTGTATAGTACTATTTCGTCAGATAGGTACATACAACGCTCATTTGGAGAAACGTCTACGTAGGCTAGACCGCTAGAGTATTATATTATCTGTGACGTAGGTAAATGTATTTTTTCCCAAAAATGAGTTAAATATGCCAAAGCACTTTGAAAGCGTATTTACGTTAGGAAAGCATAGTCGTAAAAGTGGCAGTTACGTCGATGTTTCTCCAAATGAGCGATATGTAGGTATGTACAGACGCCAGCACATCAACCTACTACAATCTGTCAAATTTCTTTGATAGATTTTCAACTTTATCGCTAAAGTATAAGGTTCAAAGTTGATTGGGAAATTTTGACAGTTTCGGGTGGGTTGGTGTGCTGGCGTCTGTACAAGGAACATACCTATTCAATACCAAAATTGGGGCCCATGTAAAATCTCTGTAATCTTTTGAGCAATAAAGTTTTTTATTATTATTTTATATTATTTATAAGTACCAAATACTCATTACTAAATGTTCCTTACGTACCCTACTACCTACCTAAGGGGTTGGGGTACATAATTATGACAAATTATTTATATTATGTCATGTACTACCTAAACGCTACACCTCTGTAATCTCTGTATAGGCACCCCTTGGGGAATACTGGATGGCGTCATGTCATGCATGATAAGCTGATGCCAAATACCTACAAAGACATTCCACTTATATAGAGTATTATATTATTCTGTGACCTAAACACAAGGCCATTGGTGTTAAATATACTTAAGTAATATAAGTATTACAAGTGCAGCGCTATGCGGTTAGCCGCATCCTCGTGCATGCTTTATATAAGTACTTAGAATCATAAGTCAAGCAAGATAGAGAGATATAGTTGATTGAACGTACAACTTGCTGTCTGTTAAAAGGCTGCCTCTCCCTGGCTTTGTCGAGCACTTTCTTGCGTGCCAACTCCTTCTCGCGGACGTTCATTGTGTGCTTTAACTCCTCTCTGGCATGTTTGCAAATCGTCTCGTATTGGCAGAGCTCACCAATTACCTAAGTAAACACATTTATATCAAAACGGTATTTGGGTAGTATAATACTTTCAAAATAAAGAGCTAATGCCCGTTCTCACAAACACTAAGCAACACCTAAATGAATGCTCGAAAAAAGCGCGGTTGGATTTTCAACTTTCAGCGCTGAGCAGAGCTTGGAAAATCCAACAGTGCGCTTTTGTTTTTTCATATCATTTAGGTGTAACCTACGGGTACCTATAAGAATAATTTATTACTTCCTAGAAACCCTTGATGGAATAATAGGAACATAAGTATTACATTAAGGGGGCGCCGACCCACTAGTGGCGCCCTCATCGGTTATTTGGTTATTTCTTTTATTTTAGAATAAAAATGCAGAAAATAAGCACGTTAAGTTGTGCTTCATAAGATTATACGTTAATATTATTATAAGAGGTAGTTTCACATTGTTTAGTTAGATTATAATCATAAAAACAGAACATAGTGGCCACTATTATCCGTTTTAAGGATTATAATAAAATTAAGCAATATAAAACTACCTCTTATAATAATATTAACGTATAATCTTGAGGAGCACAACTTAACGTGCTTATTTTCTGCATTTTCATTCTAAAATAAAAGAAATAACCAAATAAACGATGAGGGCGCCACTGCGCGGTCGGCGTTTGGTCGATGCCGTCTTAAGCAATGATTTCAAAAGTAAGTAATATAATATGTCAATGACCATAAGCAATTCATCAATACCTGGGAGGTTGGCAATTGCATGTAACTTTACCTTAGCTTCCAAACGCTGTACTTCACAATTCCGGTACTCCTCAATGGCTGTTAATGTAGTAGACAGATTTTCTAAGCCGCTACTTAAAGATTTGTTAACGATTTCATTATTGGCGTAGTCCTTTATAACTTTTATAAGTTCATCTCCCATGTCGCGCAATCTATTTAAGAACATCGGGAATAGTGTAACTATTTTAGGTGGACACCTATCTTTGTATTTACTCCGTGCACCTATCTATTGTACACACGTCTACACATCAAGCTATACATTTCAAGTTTTCGCTGACCTCGTATTATATGAGTTTTTCGTACAATCAGAAGTCAGCTTATACTATATACTTATATAATTAAGGTAAACAAAATAATAAATCGCGAGAAGACACAATACGATATAACCGTGAAGGTAGAGCACTAGACTCTAAAGGTACCCCGTTGTTTGCCTGTAGGAACCCTTCACGACTCCTTGACTCCCGTGGAAGTACCGTACTTCCCCTATATTAAGGGCAGTTGGTTTGCGAGGGTGTCCCCATGGTAGATGTTATACTTCATGAAGTACAAAACATTGTAATGTTTAGGACTACGTACAGGCCAAACGGTTGATTGCTCAAAATATTTTTATTGTTTTCGAGAGAAATACGTCTAGAAACTAGGTATTTTGGTGTCCATTAATAGGAAAATCATGCCCTCGTGTTGTATAAAACAGTGTGGTGCGAGAAAAACAAAAAGAACCGTACGAAAGGCGGCCATCTTTAGTGCCTGATTTGTGTAGGTATACACGCTAATTTTGTAGGTATGCCCAGTCCATAGGTTTATTTAGTCATTGTCACACAACTATGGACTAGACGCCAGCACATCATGCCTTACAATCTTACTCGTAGAAACCCTGCAACAGCATTGTGATAACCCAACTTATTACAGATGACATGTACAAAAGATATATTTCCAGCTGGTTATTAGCTTTACAATTTCGTAGTATAATAATCTGTTAGTTTAGTATTGTAAAATCAGAGGCGCTAGTGTGGCGTATAATATAGGAAAATAAAAAATATTCAAAATATAATACTACACTAAGGTTTACAATGTTCTCCCTAAATAAATGGTATAATATTAGTAGTACTGTTAAGAATGTGTTGCCATAATTAATTCATTATTTGCTACATAGAAGTTTGATTAGTTCTATTATTGGAGATAGGCAAAGAGTGTTTATTGTAAATATAGGGTTCGTTAGAAT
The DNA here is from genome assembly GCA_963669345.1 of Gortyna flavago. NCBI lineage: Eukaryota > Metazoa > Arthropoda > Insecta > Lepidoptera > Noctuidae > Gortyna > Gortyna flavago. The sequence goes on along the minus strand of OY770128.1, from coordinate 5,351,733 downwards.
AAATTAAATATAAACATACGTGTCCATGATGTTAAGTCATTTTTGCTGAAAAAAATTTTGAAATAAAAAGATCTTACATACTTTGGTAAGAATTTAGAGATATTTAAATATATGCCCTGGCAGCACTGGCAAGTAATAAACAAAAATGGCTGTTGTTGTTTTGATGTCGTTCTGCTGTGAATGCTGTGATCGTTCGTTGTCTGCTGTGATCGTTCGTTGTACCTAAATCCCCCTTACTAATAAACATTGTGTATCGTCTGTATAGTTACACAACGCTTTGTCTTCTGTCGAAAATCAAATTACTGACGACTGAAAGAGAGAAATCGGTGTGTAACTATTCGTCTGATATAATACGTTTATTAGTAAGGGGGTGTGTAATTTAAATAATATCTAAATATGTTGTAGTAAACAGATTTTGAATACTTATATCGGTATAATTTTACTATCTCTGTTATAGTAAACAGTTGGATCATGAATGGATCTAGGTCGCGCGATTATAATACTGACACGGATGTAGTTTAGTATTTTAATCGCAGAGGGCGCTTTTTTAATGTTATCGTTCAAATCGCGCAAGATGGCTCTCTATTTCCTTATATACAAAGTACTCTTTGCAGCACATCAAGCTACTACAATCTGCCAAACTTTTATAGATTTTCAACTTTATCACTAAAGCATAAGGTTAAAAGTTGATTGGAAAAAATTTACAGTTTCGGGTAGATTGATGCAATGACTAAATAAACCTATGGACTTGTCATACCTACAAAATTAGCGTGTATACCTACAAAAATCGGGCACTTAAGATGGCCGCCTTCCGTGGGTTGTTTTTGTTATTTCTCGCACCACACAGTTTTATAAAACACGAGGGTATGATTTTCCTATTAATGGACACAAAAATAAATAGTTTCTAGACGTAATTCTTTTGAAAACAAAAATATTTTGAGCAATCAACCGTTTTACCACATAACCATTCATAAAAGTCTGCACTCAACCTGGCGACCGGTAACGCATAGACATGATTTTGACGTCACACAAAAGTGTTGCCAAATTTAGTACTTGACAAACATTTAGATGTCTCTCTTTTCTTACGCAGCTCTTGATTAGTAAAAAAAAAACAGAACGCTTTTTGACATGGGTGTGTCGATTGTGGTGTCGCTAAGATAGATATTTGTATTTGTATAACTGTTATTTCTACAGTAGAATATGCCGTCTCCATGCTTTTCTTATCTCAATGGTTTGATGTGCTGGCGTCTTTATTTTTCATAAATATTTTTTATGGATTGTCCTTGAACTACAATTACATTATCTCACCTTGCAGTTTTTCTTGTGTAGTCACCAAATGCGACACAAAGTTCCCCAAAGTTTTTCTCCACATTTGTAATTCGGTCTTGAATGAACTTAGCTTGTTGCTCATAACTCAAAGAATGCGGATTATCGCCTCTAAACATAATTAAAGATTGAAAAATCTACTCATAAAGATACCCTTGCAACTGATTATTATTTACTTTTTGGTAACCATGGCAACTATCATTTATGTCACGTTCTTAAAGACAGATTATACGGGGCTACTGGGGCTAGTAGCGAGGCGCGACGCCAGTCTCACTATCGCTAGTGCTGGCTGGTATAGATTTAGCCTCGTGTCGTGTAGACACTGTAAATCTGTAAACACTATTTCGTTCCAGCAGTCTAAAGCACAGCGTCTATCGTTTTCTTCGCACCAGTGTTGCTAACACTTTTGGATCCGTCGTGTCCGTTAGCGTCACTAGCTCACTACCGCAACTCTGTAGGTTTTATACACTTTCTTTGAGTTTACTTCGAAGTAAAATGACTCAACGTCGAAAAGATGGTCGAATTTCACCTTAACTCCGATTGAGCAATAAACCTACTCTATGGTCTGATTGTGTGTAGCCCGCTTAACATAATGTTAAAAATCTTGAAATACTGACCTGCAACGCTGGCAAGAGTGACGTATTGTCTGACAATTCTGTTGTTGTCATTGTCAGTGCCAAACCCAACAGCTGTTTGTTTTTTGTGTTTGTTGCCCTACAATCATTGCATTTTAACAAAGAAATGAATGAAGAAATAGATGAATATGATATTTACCATCAGGATTTTACGACGGTATCAGAGTGGGAAGTGTTCATTGCTCGCATAGAAGAGGTTTTACAAGAATGGCGGTTGTCTAAATCAACTTTATCTAAACTATCAGGGGAGTACACAAAGAAATGGACAAGCAAATCGGAGGAAATCTACTTCCAGGACAACAAATTTATATTATCTTATCACAAGCTAGAACCTGCCAAATCTGCAGAGAGCTCTGAGGAGACAGAGGATAAATCTTTTCTGATAGAGTTCCACAATGGTATTTGGGAGTCCACAACAAATTTTATGGATGACCTCGATGGAAGTCCTTTTCCAGTGTCCAGCTGGTATGGTTTAAAACGTTATGTAATGTTGTATTCGAGTATACCACTGGTTGATGGAAATTTAATAAAGCTTGTTATGAGCACTGCAAATATTGCTTTTGCTAACACAGACTGTGGTGTGCCTTTCTTTGTCAAAATACGTGAACACTGGCAGCCAACATATTTAGGATTCTACGAAGACAGTGAACATAAAGTTAGTTTTGACACCATCCATTTGAAAAGAATTTCAAATCAATGCTCACATTTAAGTGGCCTTGTAAGCTTATTTAAATCAAAAATTGCATCGCCAGTAGCTCTGGATGCTGTTGTTGTATCTACCAAGTTCTCTTATGAATTAAGAGAAGTTGAAGCTTTTGCCTGGAAAAAGACAATACAGTCAAATGAGTTTCTATCAATAGATGGTTTTGACGTAAAAAAGCTTTTAGAGCTTCCTTTTGGTTCTGAAGAAAACCCCATACAGAGTGTGTTGCTCAATGCTATCTGGCCAAAATTCCGTGAATGTGCCATAGTAGATTCTTCTTCATTTTCTGAAATAGATCCACTAATGGCTCCTACTTGGACAATAACCCTTAAAATGAAGGAAAGTTTCGACTGTCAATTATCTGAAACAATTAGTGAAATTATGGAATTATTAGATAATAATAATTTACTTATGGACACTCTGGGGTTGAGCAAAAGCTTGGGACTGGTGAATCCTCTCCATAAGATCACTGAAGCTCCCATAACTATATCTAAGTTAGTGAAAGCTGCCATGAGACAGAACAGAAATATGACAGATTTTAAAGGACCTATAGCTGATGAGCTGCTCATGCCCCTGCTGTACTATATATTCCCTGATGCAGTTGAAGATAATACTTTCAACTATCCTGAACAGTTGGAAGTGGAATTCAAGCAGGTAAGGTACTATTTCGTTTTGCCAGTAGATGGCGCTAGTTGTTTCACTTTAAGAATACATTGAATGATTTGTTTGTATGATGTTTTTTCAGGCAGATGGTGAGCAGAAGCTATGTAGTTATGTGAAGACGAGTCCGGAGGGCGGGCTGGTGTGGCGCGTGTCGGTGACGGCGGCGCGGCTGCTTGACGCAGATGGCCTGCCCTACCTGGCGCATCTCTGGTACGAGTTCTGTCAGGAGCTGCAGTACCGATGGGAACATCGTATTCTTGTACCAGGGTGAGTATATAGTTTATAGAGATTGACATTGAAATATCAGAATATTTTTATGGGTATACCTATGCAATTATCAATGCACTAAAATTCATCAAATTATAGTTTAATTATAATACTTAACATTACAAAAATACTCTTATTAAGAGTTATAATTTAGTTAACACAAATATTAATTTATGATCTTGTTGAGCAAGCACATTAGAAGGTTTCCAAAATAGTCAAAAATAGATTTTTTCTATACACAATTTTAATAGAAAAATAGCTATATGTACCTAAGTCTACTTTATTATTCATTGTCTTTGATTTGGCCATAATAATAAAAAAAAGAGTGGTGTAAGAAGCCTTTTTACAGATCATAATTATTGTGTTTATATGTTTAGTAGTTGATCAATTGCCTAATACAATCATGACAATTAATTATCTTTTATTACATTACATTAACATCTATTTTAAAATATTGTATGTACAACTTAATAATCTAAAATTTAATTTTAAATGTAAATAAATATGCACCACAAAAGTTAAAAGAAATATACAATACAAATCAGTGGTAATAAAAACACTCTGTGTTCAAAATGCGAACATTATAATTTTAGTCAGTAACATTCTGCAACCATAAATTGATGTAAAATTCTCTACAGTGAATTAACAAAGTATTGTGTGACTAGTTTTCATTAACCAATAGTTTTAATTTAAATTCAACAACATGCAACAGGCACATAATATTATAAATTCAACAACATGCAACAGGCACATAATATTATTCAATAAGAAATCTTTTAATTCACAAATTATTTGTATGATCATTGATCATGAACCAAAATTTAACTAGTCAAAATCAAAATTAATAATTTAATCTCAAATAAAATATTCACCATAGAATTTACAGTCTGTCATACATACTTAGTATACCGAAACTTAGCCAACTGTACATGATCGCAAAGTTTTCTAGTAGGTAACAATATAATAACACTTTACTCAATATTCTAACGGGTATCGGACACACTGGCTCGGAGCCACGAGTCGGTTGCAGTGCGCGTGCGCACGTCTATTGGTCTTCTCATGGCTGTGTCTGCGAGAGTGTCGGTGCAGGCGCTGGCCTGCGCGCGCGTTATGACTGCACCACGAGGTATAGCCCGCCGGAGTCCTGCGTGAAGGCGAGGAGCGCCCGCGACATGTCACGTCTCCCTGCGCCGTGTCCCTTGCACGCTATAAAGGCACTAGTCCACTCCGAGTCGTCGGGTTTCGCGCCATGTAGATGTCCATATCATGATCAGTCCAGTTGTCGGAAGTATCGCAGTACCCCATACCCAGGGAGCCGACGCTGTACCGGCTGGCGGGCCGTGACCTCGACCGCGGCCTCCGGCGGGAGCCCGCCGTGCCGCCCGTGGCCCCGCCTGCTGCGCCGCTCAGCGACAAACGGGAGGCACGTTCCGATGCTGCTCCTAAGGACTGACGCGACTGTCGCAGATCTAAAAGTTAAAGAGCATTCGTTTTTAAGTATTATAAGAACAACACCGTACAATTCAAAACTGAAAAAATCAAGTAAAAGCCGGAAGTGAAACGAAGAATTAATCAAAGCGACAGTCGAACTTACCAGCTCGTGATCCTAGAAGGCTACTAGGGTAGCCAGGCACTCCGTAGCGGCCGGAATGGGAATAGCTATGTTGTGATTGACCATCAGCGAGGGAACGAGCTCGTCCAGGACGACCTGGTAATGGGTCCGGAGGAGCTGGTTCGGTATAGGAACGTGCACGCGGGATCGAACGTGCGCTATAAGCCGACACTTGATCCCACTCACGCTGCTTTCCAAATGCGCCGATCGTAGCTAACGAAGAGAGTGGGCCGCTGGGGCTCGGGGTGCCGGTGAGACCGCCGCAACATGGGTTGGGCATCTTCTCAGTAGCTTGCGTGTGTAGGCGGTGCACGGTGCGGGAGCGGCGACGCGACGCCGCGGCAAATACGAGAACAGCCACGACGATGGTGCCGCAAATGGCGGCGCTTGCCGCTATCGTGATCTTGTCCATATTAGAGGCGGCGGCGGAGACGGTGCGCACCTCACGGCACTGAGAATACGGCACCGTCTCTGGACTCACGTGAACCTCCTCCAAGGAGATCACGCAGACCACGATACATTCCTGTAATAAAACAGTCTTTACTAAATTGTACACTACATGGCAATGTACTGCTCATAAAAATTACCTATATATTTGAGTACACACCTGAGAAGGAACATTTTTTATTTTGAATTCTCTTTCGCTGGCTTCCAAAGGTGGTCCTTGTTTAAAGGTTTTGTCTCCGAAGAGTCGATAAACGACGCGGAAGCCCAGTATATTAGCAACATCTGAGTCCCATTGTATGATTACAGAATTGTCTTGCCTGTACGCATTTTTCACAATGACTTCATTGGAATCATCTACTTTTGGTTTTTGTTGTGGGAAACTCATGACAAGAGGAGGACGCTGGTGCGGCGCGTGGCGCCAGGTGGGGGCGGCTGGACGGACGGAGGGGACGCGACTGGGGCGTGCGGTGCTGGTGGTGCTGGTGGACTGAATGATGGCTGGTTTCGTTGGTGTATCTATGTTATTGCTTATTTCAATTTCGTGTGGTGCAGGTGTACTGCTGGTTGATGGCGGGGCAGGAGTTGTGGTTGACGTTGTTGTGATCGCATGAGTTATTTTCCACTCATTCAAATCTTTTGTTGTCATTGATTGCCTTTCTGTTGTCGTCGTCGAATCATAGTCACAAACTAATTCGTTTGGTTGAAAACTGTAAAACCCCCGGTCACGAAAGTGGGGCGGATTACCGCAAAATTGCGGATTTCTTTCTCGGGATGTTACTTGTAATTCTCCGTTGCGAATCCATTCAATTATCCAGCGCAGGCGACAATCACAGTTTAAGAATCTGCCGCCGATACTGAGGCCTCGGAGAGTTTCGTTAAGATGAGAAAATGCTTCTTCGGGCACTGTGGGCAAAGGATTTCCATCTAACGCTAGTAAAGTTATTGATGGATTGTTTACAAAAGCGTCGACTGGTAACTTATTTAATAAATTGAACCCGATATCTAATACTCTTAAATCGCTCAGTGTTCCTATTGCAGCAGTTGGGAATTCAGGCAACAGGTTGTTTAAAAGACTTAATGAACTTAGCGTAGTCTTTACCCCCGCAAACGCATCTTCTCTAAGATGGACAATCAGATTTCGTTCTAAATTTAGAGCAGTCAGCGAGTCTAATCGCTCAAATGTCCGGCTGCCGTCGGGTCCCGGTAGTTCTCTGATACTGTTTTGAGAGAGGTCAAGGAAAGCCAAGATCCGAAGACCTCTTATACATTCGGGTACTGTTTTTTGTTTCGTACCTTTGAGATTTAAATTTTTTAACGAGTTTTCTAATCCAGTGAGCGTTTGCGGTTCTAGTGTGACATTGTTGTCGGACACTTTCAGTGTCGTGAGCTTGCGAAGAGTGATAAAAGAATGGTTGGCGATGTGTGCAATGCGATTTTTGGATATATCTAGAAGAGAGAGATTAATTAATATTTTCAGGGCTTTTACAGGAACTTCGGTCAATTCGTTATCCTGCAGGTTCAAGTTTTTGAGATATGGCCCTTGTCCTCGAAAGGCGTCGTCTTCGATTCGATTTATTCCACATCCAGATATTTGAAGATTGTGAATTTTAAGGTTTGCGAACATGTTATGAGTGAGGATGGGAATGCTTGAATTATTAATGTACAGTAGATCGATAACAATATTTTTTGCGCTCATGTTTAAAGCTGATAATAGCGTTGGGAAGTCGACCTGTTGAATAAAAAAAAAATCATTGTTACTTCTAGGTACTTGTGATGTGTATTTCATCTAACATTTATAAAATTACTGTATATACAAAACTAAACTATACCTGATCACATTGGACTGACAAATCCCTTGCTAAATTATATGCGCATACACACGCGGCTTGCAGCGTGGGTGCTGCCTCCCACGGACATTGCGCGCTTGCGCAGCGTGCCATCAACATCAGCAGCATTGAACACGACCATGATCGTGAATGTGTTTGCTTGGATTCTCCCTGATGATAATAGAAAATATAGGTTAGGCTTGAGGAAAATATAACAAGTCTTCTCGTAGGTAGACATTTTACTTAATTAAAATATGCGGAATTCTTAAACTATTACTGAAATGCACTTGTAGGTTGTAGTGGTTGTAATGCAATATCGCTGGCGCCAATGATAGTTTGTTGTAAATGAACGTATTAGAAAACGGAGGTAATAACGCATACAAGTAACGTCTAACGTGAATAGCCAGAAGACATACAAATAGACGGTTCCTATACTATGTTGAAGGTATTCGTGAGGTGTAGTAATAACTATATAAAGTTATCAGTAACTAAACTTGTTATGGTAGACAGACATGGAAACAATAACTGTAATTTCCTATTTGCTGTCTCCCCTACTGAATAAGGTATACGGTATCTATAGCATAATGTAACACAAATGTTAAGTGATAATTGTGATAAGAATAGCACACTTCTACAAATTTTAAATTGTGTGTTTTAAATTTGATTTTCTAATGCAACCCTGTTTTTTTCACACTTTTTATTTCTTTTTCATATTTTTTCACGGGAATATTTATGTCATTGTCATGCTTTTTTTTTTCTTGAACCCCCCCCCCCCCCCCCCTAGTGGTTATGTACCTATAGCTTGATGTTTAGCCGTGAGTAAGTTCGTGTTTATAAGATGAAGAAAGTTGATTGGGAAAATGTGACAGTTTTGGGTAGGTTGATGTGCTGGCGTCTGTACATAAGCGGGATTTCGTTTATAAGATTGAGAAAAGCCGAGGAAATCTTTCAGTTGTAATCCTCGATCACTTTGAAATACTTCTTTTATAACATTTAAGGTGGCCGGGGCAGCGGTTTAATTATGTAATGGAAATGGTGTGCTTATACTAAAAGCTCTGCCTTGGAGTGTAAATGTGGTGCTGTTCCACAAACGATGGGACACATAACATCGTGTCCTTCGTGTCCTGTCAGCTGCACGTTACAGGAACTGATGGACGCTGGTGACGGCGCCAAACAAGTAGCCGAATTCTGGGCCGAGTTCATTTAGATTGCTATCGACACGCTAAGAAGAAGATACTAAAAGCTTTGAGTGTATAGTGTATGATAGACGGGACGGTAATCAACCGGTGCACAGACCGTTGAGGAGAAGTGCAGCGTGGCGGCCACGGACTACTAGCCCGTAACATCTGGCTTTCCCTGCGCTTGCCTTGCTAATGTGCTGCAGACAATCCAATCACTACAATCGTATAAATGAAGCTAGAACGCGAAATCCCAGTTTTACATTGTTTCCTTTACAACGTTGACGAAATAAACCGAGAAGCCGTAACTTGTAATCAATACAGAACAGGGAATGTCAAACATTTGATCTGTGGACACTTGGACAGCCGATGTTTGCGGATGTCCGAAATAATCGATGGGCCAAACAATCGGCTCGAGTTGCCGAGAGGCCCGGTAGTAGCTAGGTACTTCAGACATTGATAACTAAACGAATTTGAGTTCATATTAGGTACTACTCGTAATAGATTTTAATCAAAATATAGTTGGTAATAAAAAACTTATGATGTGTTTGTAAAACATAAATATTTACACATAGGAACAGGGGGCCTAAAAAGGCCACTTTGGCAGAATCATAAAACAATTCATATCACGCAATTCATCTGTTTGACAGTTTCACACCTATATATCCAGGCAGTTAGGCAGAGGTGTACTTATAGCATTTTACGAATCTCCATACAAGACTGTCATACAGATGAAATTGCGTGATATGAATTGTTTCATGATTCTGCCAAAGTGGCCTTTTAAGGCCCCCAGTTTTGGGTCGAACTTTTGCAAAAAAGCACGCGCGTTCACGACCTCGTATCTACTTATCTTATAAGAAAATTCGATCCTTGTTGTCTACTAACCAATGAAATAGGTTAGAAAAGTTTTTCAGTATAATAAAGAATTATTGAAGATCAGCTCAAGTTGGTTTGTTCAGCTGCCTCCGGTTAGACTAGAAGCCGACCCCAACATAGTTGGGAAAAGGCTAGGCAGATGATGATGAAAGAATTATGGATGGTGCATAAAAAAAAATAGTTGAACTAAAATCCATAACATATACCTTCTTACCCACAATATATCTAAGTATTAGGTTACACATCAAGCTATACATAACCAGTATAAGCTGACTTCAGATTATACGAAAAACCTATACAATGCGAGGTCAGCTAAAACTGGAATTGTATAGCTTGATGTGTCGCCGTGTGTACCCGTAAAAGTGAAACTTCAAACTTTTTATCAACAATCTTACTGCAGTAGTAAACACTAGCGAACTTGCGGAATGCTTGTGTTTTGGTGCAAGTGCCACTAGCCTACTTCCATACATTTACCAGTCATCCGATTTCGCTGTTAACGGTACTGTACGCGCAGCGCCGCGCGCTGGACGCCTCGCTGCGGGCCTGCGGCCGAGACATCGCCTGCCACTTGCAAGTTCACTTTCTCATGGCCTTTGGCTTAGCAGATATTCGGAAAGTAGGATCTTTTCAAATTAATTTTATACTTAATTCGTTCATAAATAACGAATTGATCGTATTCGGAACATCTTTGTGATTCTTATACATGATTTATGTTCTCAATGCCTGGGGGCCTAAAAAGGCCACTTTGGCAGAATCATAAAACAATTCATATCACGCAATTCATCTGTCAGACGGTTTCACATCTATATATCCCTGAAGGACTAGGCTGAGGTGTACCTATAGCATTTTACGAATCTCCATACAAAACTGTCATACAGATGAAATTGCGTGATATAAATTGGTTTATGATTCTGCCAAAGTGGTCTTTTTAGGCCCCCTGTTCTGATCATATAAAAATACAGTTTTTATTCAGAGTACCTACATTTCTAATAGCAACGATTACAAATTATTCTAGTGACCGGTTAGGCGTGTGGATCAGGCTCATTCAGGCTAGACAATAATCAAAGGACCCTCCTGGCACAGCCGCACGCTTGAGGCTTGAGAATGGTTGGGACGTTAATCTGGGAGTGTTAGCCTAGCAGTTTAGTTTTCTTTAAGAATACCTGTAAATTAATGATTTAAATTGTTTGTACGATGCATGCAGCATGTACACACGGCTACACATCAAGCTATACATAACCAGTATAAGCTGACTTCTGATTGAACGAAAAACCTATACAATGCGAGGTCAGCTAAAACTGGAAATGTATAGCTTGATGTGTAGCCGTGTGTACACGCATGTATTACTTGAAGGTATGTAATGATGGCCGCTACGTGCTCGCCTAGCGCCAATGCGTAACGGTTGGCATGCGTTATGTAGCAGAGGCAGTGCGGAAGTACATCTTTAGCATGCTGTGCAGTTAGTTTAGCAAACACGTAGCGTGTTGCGCAAAGCTGCTGACCTAACTACACGCTATTGTGTTTCTTATCAAGTGCTGATTATTAGCTCAGCATCGATTGTTACGTTTACACATCCAGCCGGCCTACGTAAGTTCTACATCTGGACTTACAATTCTAGCACACATTCATACATAATCATTTCAAAACATTGATTCCAAACGTAATTATACAGAAAGATTTTTTTATCATCATCCAAATTTTTACAGGGTGTTCTACCCATGAATATCAATAACTTTCACTATGGGACCAACTCTGAAATCACGAAAAAAAAATCTGCTGTTTCATACATTTTGACCAAGTAGGTATTGAACTTTTGTATTAAACAGCAGATTTTTTTTCGTGATTTCAGAGTTGGTTCCATAGTGAAAGTTGTTCATATTCATTGGTAGAACATCCTGTAAAAATTTGGATGGTGATAAAAAAATCTTCCTGTATTATGTCAATGTTTCAAAATTGGTTTTTTGGGTAGAGCACCCACAATACCTACCATCGTCAAAATCATTCATTTTGAGGATAAGTATTTATGGCCTGAGTATTTACTAGATTTGTTACGGACTTTGATAGCGGTCGGGAAAGTTTCTATGTTAAATTATTCAAAAGCTGCAAACGAGTACTTATCTCTTCTCTTCGCAGCTTTCTACAGTTGACTGCTCGTCATATTATTGAATTTGCTTGTTATGCGAGGTCTCTAGATTCTTTGATTTTAATGGTGATATGGCAAGGACTGATTTGGAAGTGAATTAAGAGATGACGGCTATAATGCAAGAAAACGCTGCGTCGACCCCAAATAAATTTGGATAGACAAGGGCTAAGGGGACTGCAGGAGAAGGGCTAAGGGGACTGCAGGAGAAGGGCTAAGGGCACTGCAGGAGAAGGGCTAAGGGGACTGCAGGAGAAGGGCTAAGGGGACTGCAGGAGAAGGGTGATGATGATGACTGCTTGATTTGACATAATGCATTAGATCAATAAAATGTATAATGAACCAAAGAAAGTAATATATTATAATAACATCAGACTGGGAAGACTGTGCTGAATTTTCGCATGCCAATTTAATTTAGTCTTGGACTCTTGGAGCAAGACATCGGTATTTCAAATACAATATCTATGACTGCAATACTAGGAATCTTCCTGCAATATCTAAAGTTGTAACTTCTTGGATTTCTAAGTCCAAATGTTTTCTTTGATAGAGCAGTTCTTCTCCAAGAGTATTTAAGTTATTATTATTATACAATTTTCCATACTTGTCAGTTGCTAGTAAATAATTTTATGACATTCTTATTACATTAGCATTTATGCCGGTTATAAGTAATTTGCATAAATTACAATTTGAAAAGATTATATTGTTCGAAATCAGCATAATCAGCCTATAATGTTCCCACTGCTGGGGCACAGGCCTCCTCTCGGTGAGAGGCAGTGGGCCGTAATCCACCACGCGGGCCCAGTGCGGGTTGGTAGATGTCACATGTGTTCGAAATTTTTGGTTCTAGGACATGCCGGTTTCCTCATGATGTTTTCCTTCACCGTTTTGAGAGCAGTGGTGATGAAATAATTAACACAAAGCAGCACCTGTCTGGTCTCGAACCTACGACCTACAATTTACTTGAGTCGCGGCCGTTTTTAATTGACCACCACTTCTCCCACAATAGTCGAATACGTTAAAATGTACTCCTGTTATTTATAACTCATCTATGCAGAAGTCTCATCCTTTATCCATTCCGTGTCGGTGATGCCAGGTACCTAACTAAGCTAAAATAATACCTCAGTTGCCGAGCACTCGGTTTGAGTGACACATCGATTAAAGTTTCCCTAATTTCGTGAAATCAATGTCGCCTTCGCCGCACCTCGGACGGGCTGGAGGCACATTTTAAAGAAATGATTTCAGTTGGTGCTGCTCACCTGTCACCTTATCAACTTGGAATATGGCACTTCATTTTAGATTACATCTGTTTAGTATCTTGATGATAGACTGTCAAAAAATATAATTTATTAAATGGAGGTAATTACGTGTTTCTGTTTGGTGAAAGTTGTTTTGATGACTTTATTTTTATGTTTAAATTTTTTTAATTATCATGACAATTATTGGGCTTTAGATTGGTCAAAATTGCCTTCGTTGCAAAGCGTTATTATTATCACATTTAAACCTTCGTCATAGTAATTTATTTATTAACAATAATTTGTATCTGAATTTACAATTTACACGAAAAAAAAACCTTTGAATCTAATTGGTTATTTTGGCTATAGATGAGTCGAAACAGTTACTTCAGCACTCTAGATTTTTAATTTCAAGTGTAGTAACTTAGATAGTCATAACAAACCGTTATATCAATTTTATTATCAACTTCGTTTGCCCACCCCACTCTCTAAAACTGCGGTGACAAAAACTACCTCATAGCTCGATAGATGGCGTTGGCGTCGAATTAGATCTCGCTATGGTTTCGTTCCCACCGCCCGTATATAGTCGCGGAGCGGCAGTGCTGAAGTCGATCTTTCCAAAGGTTAAACGGGGAGTGATGATCGGATCGGACTTGCGACTGCATGATGTCCGCCGCCGAATGTTACGCTTAGGCGGGCTAAAATCCTTCTGACCCCTAAATTTTGAAAGATCCTTTTAATAAATTGTTTTAATTCATAAATAAAAACAATATATATATATATATTATATTTTATAACAAACAATACATATTACAAACAATATATATTATATTTTGTTTAAAACATATAAAATAAAATAAAAGAGTTTTTTAAGCACTAAACATTATTAAAAAATATATTTTAAAAACTTTACATTATTCGAGGAGAAATTTTGACAGATAATTCATACAAAAAACTGTCAAACGTCTATTTTTTTTCCACGAATAAAAGTTATCTGGCGATGGAAAAATCAGCCCATATGTGGGAAGCGCTAAGGTAGCCCGCGAAATTCAAATTTTCTTACGTTTTTTTTTGCAATTTGCTGGTCAGTATCAAGTTGTACGTTGATTAAAAAATGATTCGCGGACGTAACAAATATTTACAGAATTATAATCTAATAATATAATACTAGAATCAGTATCAGTAGGATTACTTGGTGACTTGGTTTTAGAGAGTTGTGTTGATGACTTTAATGATTATAATTTTGTAAATACGTCATATTTGTTACGGCCACGAATCATATTTTAATCAACGTACAACATAATACTGACCAGCAAATTGCAAAAAAGTAAAAAAAAAAAAGAATTTCGCAGGCTACCCTGGCCCTTTCGCCTTAAGTAAATAAAAAAATCCTTTAAATAATAAGATTTAAATAAAATTATTAATATACATTTTCATTTCCATATTTGCCTACTAAAAAGTTGAGCTTTGACTGCTCTGCTCATAGCTAGAATCATTCAAATTATTATCATTCAAATGATTCATTCAAATTATTTGATAATCAAATTATTTACTTACGCACAAGTGTTTGTTATATTGTTATTACGTGACCTACCACGCAGCACAACGCCTACTACGTCACTCAACTACGCTCGCTAAAATTAATTCAAGACACGATCGGTATTACTTGCGACTGAAGAGGCTCTCCTGGCATTACTTTAATGATCTTCTACAGGATTTACATTTTAAAAGCAAAAGTGCAATCGTTTTTTAAAGCGATGATAAGTGTCTGTGCCGACATAATTTTATTAAACGACCGTTCTTAACCAACCCTGATGCAGACTATTGACCAGCTCCCTTTGGTGCCTCTGGTTACAATTTCATCTTCTTGGGAAGTTGATGATGGTGAACGTTTCATAAACTAATAAAATACCTACCGGCAGACGACGCCGACGACACGTCAGACTGGCAGACGGCAGTCTTTGATCAAGGTCAGGCTATGCTCTACTGGGCCAGATCTATATCACTGATAAGACTATATATAGGTAGCTGTTCAATCCTAACGTAGTGATATTCATTCGATAGGTGCTTGGTGCAATGATTATTAATGACGGCACAGTTCTCCATGAAGGGATGGTCGTGAAAAAAGAAAAAGCAAAGGCAAAAATATAATTAAATCGCCTTTGCTCATAAAGTTCTCTACATTATCTGTTATTTTCATGAATATAGATGTCATTATTGTTTGTGTTGATTGAGCAACATCTTATGAAGCTCTCGCAGAAAGACTGGATCAAGGGTTTGGCAAAGAAGTCCTAGTTAATTTGCTCACTGTATAACCTGAGATTAGAGATGCCGATGCATTCCACCAGTTTCTATGACAAATCTTTTACTGTTCAAGCAGTACGGTTATGGAATGACTTGCCCTTGTCAGTTAGGCGTGCTCAATCTTTGTCCACTTTCAAAAGTGTGATAGAAAAGCACTTCCAGAGAGGAAGTGCTTAAACATCATCATTATATTTTATTTGCTTCTGTTTCATGAATGAATCGCTAAATGTGTTGCTAAGCGCAAATCTTGAGAGCAGCTGAACCGATTTCGCTAATTCTTTTTTTGTTGTGTTCGGTATTGCCAGGATTTGTATGAAAGAAAATTTTGAAAATTCGAAAAAAAAATTGCACCCTTGCGAAGCTGGGGCGGGCCGCTAGTTACATATAGATAGGTATATATTTCAGTCATTACGGGTCGTCAGAAGCCCGAAAATCTGATAACCAGTCTTACTAAGGGGTATCGTTTTACCCAGTAACTGGGTTGTGGAGGTCAGATAGGCGGTCGCTCCATGTCATGACATGACAGCATAGCAGCATAGTTGGGAAAAGGCTAGGCAGATGATGATTTATTTAGATTAGTATAATCACATACTAATCTAAATTTCTCCTTCTTTTTAATCCATCCAAAGGTTGTCTTTAAATGATCGCTCTTAGCGATACGACCGCCCATTGTGTCACCCTTTGTAAAATTTCTATATTTATGTCTGTAACTTATATGGTGTACATAGTAAAGAGTATTCTATTTTATAAAAACACTTTGAGACATGAAAGTTTGCAAGTTTCCTACATAAGGAAACAATGGCGTTGAAGCAGCAAACGCAAAAAAAAACACTACTTATATGATTATAAATGGATGTATATTTTGTGTTCATAACGTTATAAATAATAGTTGTACTGATGTCAATTATTAATTGTATTGATCGTAAAATCCCAGTAAACCACCGATGCTTCTTCGATACAATTTTATTATAATGTAGCTGTCTAGCTCGTGTGATCGTCATTTCTCGCGTTAAAAGGAATACTTCTATTGTCAAGCTCGTCTTTAATCTGTTAGGAGTGGAATTTCGCCGGCTCTTTTGTCTCAGAATCTGTTTTTACCGGCGCTGAATTCTCTAGGATAATAATTATATTCGACAACGCCACATTTGAGTTTTATTCTCCACTAGCTGACCCGGCGAACTTCGTACCGCCCCGCCAGCCACTCTGTTCCCGCTTTTTACATCTCTGATATATCAAAGATATTCTTTTAATGATATGCTGTAGGATAATTTTGATCTACATGAAATGCACAACGTATCTAATGTATTTAATTGGATAAGGAATAATCTTAGATCAAAAATGGAATAATACTGTATTGTTTAAAATAGCTTGGTAAATAACCCATTTTTTTTTGTAATATGTAAAAGATAAAAATGGTTACTGTGGGTTATTAGTTATTACTTAGGAGAAAAACATATACTATCGCGTTTATCGATCTTTATAAGATATAAAATTCCGAAGTACATTAATTTG
Source organism: Gortyna flavago (assembly GCA_963669345.1). NCBI lineage: Eukaryota > Metazoa > Arthropoda > Insecta > Lepidoptera > Noctuidae > Gortyna > Gortyna flavago. Next base: position 5,335,012 of record OY770128.1, on the reverse strand, counting down.
ATCTATCTCGTAAGGTTTAGATAGCCAGCGTTTGCGATGTAAGCGCACAAAAATTTGTTTGTTACGACGTCATTAAAAATCCATGATTTCTCGGCTTTTCCCTACTATAATATGCATGTATTATACATATAAACCTTCCTCTTGAATCACACTATCTGTTGCTGACTGACTTAAAATCCGTTGCGAAGTTTAAAAGATCTAAGCTTACAGGGAGCGGGAGCGACTTTGTTTTATATGTACTATGTAATATGTAAAGATGTCTACGATAAAATGCTCATGGCATTTTAAAATAGGACTTGAAAAAATATATAATTATCTAAGTAGTTACCTATTGACTAAATATATTTAAAATATTTTCTTATAATTTTATTATAAGTATTTAGTCAGTTTCTAACTATAAATCACTCCGCTTCCGTTGCGTGTTGTTTATGGAAAAATGATTATGTCAATAAATTGCGGAAAAAGCTGCGGGTCGTGAAAAGTGCTAGTTCAACGACGCGACGGCCATGATTAATATTGTGTCAGACTTTGTATCGACGGCGATCAAATGGATTACCTACTGCATTAACAGTAAAAATTGGAGTCTTATTATGTGAAAATGATTGATTACACGCTAGTTTTCTTCAAACTGTTTAGTGTGAAATTTCTTTGATGGGGTTCGCTAATTTGTTTGTCGTTTCTCAAAGTGGTTTATAGTAGTCAGAATATTTTGCTGGGAGTAATTAGCGGCCGGTTAATACCCTGTCGGCTTTATTAAAGTCGGAGAGAGCTAAGAAAACGTTTTTGCTTGTGCAAAGGTAAACTATTATCTGCTCCAAGTGGTGTTGGTATGTTAAGAAAGCGTGTTTGTAACCTGACGTGAGAGACTTAAACATTTCACATACCGTGATGCTTCTGCATTTATCCTGCGCTTAGAGGTGATTTAGCAGACTCATTTATATATTATAGTACTTAAATACTTTGGGACATGTTTATATTTCTTTGCAAGAAGCGTTGCAGTAGGTTTATGAGTTTTGTTTACAGATATGGAAACAGTTGAGTAAAAAGCTAGTTACATTCAAATTGGCCTCAGTTAATCTATCCCTTTAATTTTTAATGTGACCTTTTTATTATGAACTCTCGAGTTTCAGGCGAGGCTGTAAAGCTCTCGTTAAATTTATCTTGAGCCGGTCCAAGATATACCTTTGCCATTAAAGTTTCACGCTTTTGACAACGCTAGGGAACGCCGCGGCTCGTTCATCTCCACCCTCGTGTACTGAGCCTGCTATTTGGATCCCCAGCTAAAGTTTTAACTGGATCCAAACTTGAAACTGTTATGAGGGTGATTGATTTAACTGTGTGTGTACCTACATACCTACTTCTGCGTCAAGATTTGGTTAGATATAAACGTTTTCTGTTGAAATATTCTTAAAATCAACACTACACTCCTATTATTTATGAAACCGACTACCAAAATCACTCAACTACTGCATACTATGATTTCGCCGCTTTATTTCAAACATTGTCTTGAATACATTTATCGTCTATGGAATGTCGGCAGTGAAACTGCAAGAAAATGTGTTAGCTAGAGCCGGCGACCAACATTCCTAGCTTTACGAATTTATGATGACATTAATTAACATTGTCATCTTGATAACATATTTGTCATCGAAGAAATCACTTTAACTAATAGGTAGATGTTACTCGAAATCTTATAGTATTTTGTTTAGAACTATCGCAGTGATGACAATTTTATAAGATGCTTGTTTGTTTAAAAATGTTCTCAGTGTATGTAATTGAAAGGCAAAAGGCATATGCTGTTAATAGCCTATTGCCATAACAGTCAAGTAGGTAAAACGCTAGAAGAGCCTCAGTTTAACAAGTTTTATAAGTGTTGTTGTGGATTCCGTCGGCGAAAGTTGGTGATTCAACGTTATCTTGACCTCCCGAAAGCTTTGCAAAGTTGGCCTCACCTTTCTCTATTGAATCATATTATTCATTACTTACAACTTTTACATTATTTAATACATCACACAAACCATATCTGTTTGTTTTTAAGGGTAATTTACATCATTCATAAAAACCTTGTGTCCGACTATAGGAGCATTAGATTTCTCAATAAATATCTGAGCCCGTCTCGATAGAAGTGCATTATTTTTTATATTTAAAAGTTGTATCTTCTTTTTATCATACATAGCGGTCGTTACATATTTGCCTAATAGAGCTTAACGACAATGCGCCTGTTGTGGTGATCTAACCGGCTTATAATGTCGGTCGCCGTGCGCTGCGCTCGCGCCGGCCTTACTCCCGGAACGTGCGGTATGCGTGCCCCACTTGTGTCACACTTGCCCACTTACTAGATCGCAGCTTCATTTACATTTCATTAGAAACAGTTGATATCTCATCAGCTCATATATGGATGTTCAATATTCTAAATGTTGTATCTTTTTGATGAACATCGTAACAATAATTGGAAACATCGTTCAGTTTCCAATTAAAAATATAATCTGCGGTTCCCATAATTGATTTTTCCATTTGAAATATCCCATTTCTGATGGTAAAGCCGATAATACGTGTAACCTGTGTCAACAGATACGGCACGAGGGCACGAGTATGGCGTGGGGAGCTAATACCAAACAGGCAGGCGTAGTTGGAAAATAACAGTCGCAGTGTTTACTTAGGACCGATAGGACTGCTGTTATGCGGTATGCAGCGTCGATACTAGCTCCCGTATTTGAACACAGGCAATTGAGTGCACGTACTGTTTGCACGAAGGAAAATTTTAATCAACTGATGCTATCGAGTGCTTGCGTACCTATTGGGGTTCCTCTTTCCATATTGAGTAAATTTTTAAGGGAATTCCGATAGAAACCGCACCAGGCTACATACGTCAGAATACAGGTAATATAAAGTTAATAAGTGAGAGATTAGTACTGTAATTCCGCTGTTTTCAAAATGGTATTCAACAAATCTCAATTAGCCTCGAATACAAATACTATATCTGCTTCTGTTCGTTTTTTCCTGCCTTGAGAAAGAGAATCCGTCCTCGATATTTCTTTTCAAACGGTTAACTTTTTGTTTTGGTAGGTACAACTGGTCTGGCTCTGTTGCCCTAATGAGAAATTTTAAGCTTCAAGAATTTTCATACGACTGCTTTGTTAGGCTTTCTAAATATTCCGATAGTAAATGTAGTGTAGGTACTATCTAGTAAAGTACATACAATCAATTTCTACCTCAACATTTGTTAGAACTATAAGAAAGGATTGGCCCACAATCGCAGTAAACCGGGAAAAGTGGAAAGAGAGAAGGGAGGCCTTTGCCCTGCAGTGGGACCACACAGGCTTATAATAAAATAATAATGAGAAACACCTTATTATATTGTGTACCTTCCTCGAAATGAATATGAAGATAATTTAGTGGACCTATATTCATGAAGCAAATCATAAAGCAAAAATATTCACAGACTTGTGTTCCTAAAACATTGTAACTACGTTTACGGATCAAACAGAACTTAAGAAACTAATCTGAAATAGGCTCTCTGAATAGACATCCGCATTAATTAAGGAAGAAGGTATACAAGCAGGTACCGATGTAGTGTCTTGTGATACCCATACAGGTCATAAGAGTCACTCGAGTGTGAAGGGTCACCACGGCGAACGACGCACATGGCTTGGCAGTACACCTATTACTTTATGTATGTAGATAATATTGTTATTTAAACAAAAGCGCGAGATCTAGGTTGACGAAAAAATCCAAAAATACTTCTAGACGTTATTTATTTCATTACCAATTTATACGTTGCACGTTGTATCAAACATGAAGACTAGTAACTTAAAAATAATATGTAATAAAAAAAGGCATGTATTTGACGCGGCGACAAATTAATCTGAATTTGGGATTAAAAAATAATTACAGCCGGTAGCAAAATAGAAGGTTAGCAGCTACAGCGAAGGATAATTTTTAGTAGAAAGTAGCAGCTTAATAATCAGTTGTTAGTTTTGTTTTAATTTAAATTGGCATCGAGTTTTTGTTTTGGTAACTGCATTTAACGGCGGATAAAAAGTAGAAAATGGGCATTCTTAAATTATACAATGAGGTTGTATATGAAGTTAACTTATTGTCTTTAATAATAATAAGACGTATTCGACGAACCCCCCCCCTCCCCCCGACGGCCCCTATTTCTTTCTTTATTATATATTTATTTTTCTTGGGTTTAAAGGAACCTAACACGAAGGAGATGCCGGGGGCTCGTTCGCTCGCTTTGCTCGCTCACTTGAGCCCCCGTCATCCCCTTCGAACCTATCCTGTCCGAGTCGGGGTGCCTTAAGTCCCGAGCTCGCTTCGCTCGCTCTTGCATCTTAAGTTCTCAAGTTCATCTTGTGTTTCTGGGAATGAGTCTTCAGAGATGCCTATACTTGCCTATAAAACAATGTTTGTTATCCCACTGTTAATATTAGTCGCCATGTCAATATTTATAATACCTTATAGTTACTCGCCCTTTAAGTTGTTAGTCGCCTGGAAAATTATAAGTCTAAAAAAATATGTTCAGCTGATGGAATTGAGTGTCGACGATTTTAATTCTACATGGAATTCACTGTCCTCTGTAATAAAGTTCGTCCAAGTAACGAGAATTTTATTTAGATCTACTGATGAATCTGAATTTCAATAGAATCTGTTGATTTTGTTTAGTAATTTTGGCTTCTTCTTTATTTAACTGTTCTGCTTCACCAATATCGCATCTTAAGATATAATGAACATAAACAAATGGTTCCTATAATTAAATTTATATGTCACACAACAAACAGAGGGACGGTGTGTAATAGCACTCGTGCGTTAATGCTAGTCTAGAGGGTCAGGCAGGCTTCCTGTTTTTTCTTTCCCATTTCGATGTACTTTCGGATGCTTGTTAGCGAAATTGGTATTGCCAGATCCTTGAGCTCTAAACGTTCACGAGGTTTGCGATCGCCCTTTAGATTGCTGCCTCACTCGCTCAGTTTTAGTGTGTGTTTTTCTATATTCACACAGGTAGCTGGATTCCTCTTTCCGTAAATTAAACCTACATCAATTAATTATTATAATATCGTCTTTTGAATGAAGAACTTCTTAAGTCTTCAAAAATATCGAGAATTATTTCCGGCCTGATAATTAACAATCTGATTCAGTAAAAAAGAATAAGGAAATAGCTAAAACTTTCTTTTTGTTAATCTAGAAAGTCGAATACATACTCCCGTAGGTTGGGTTGGTTTTAATTGGGATTCTTGGTTTTAAAACATCAAGTTTTAGACATCTATCTAATACTTTATGTTAAAATGCTTGAGAGCATTATCGGTAAAGTGTTTTTAGCGTTGTAGCTGAGAAAACGAAATCTTAAATCACTCTTCAATCTCTTGGTATGCATGTCATTCCTCGGCCTTTGACCGTTATGAGGCTGAGCAAGAGAACGTATCATTAATGTCAGTGATGCTAGCTATTTGTCGCAAATCAGTCCCGTTGCCGCCAGCTGCCGTCTCACGCGCTGTATGTACTCGCAAGACCCGCTAACCGACTGAACTAATATGTATATTCTGTCTTAGAATTCTCAAAATTAATGTTTGTCCTTTGTTTTCTCAGTTTAACAAAAAGGCTTGCTTGAAAATTGTACTGCATGATGTACTCGTATAAGGGAACGACAAGTGAACGTCCAAACGACGGAAACAATATATCCTTCGTCTAGACTGTAACTATATACTTGGAACAAAAGTACCTACAATTAAACCTAAAGTACAAATTAAAGAGAATGATAGTGGAACAGATTTGAGGCGATGCCACTGACATGTGAAATGTGTTCATTCTGGACGACGTTCATGACTATAATATAGACTCCACAAAGCTTGCCTAATAGAATTAAAGTCTCGGGCAGACAGCTTTACCATAATCCCCATTGCCTCTTTCATCAGTATCGTTTTACCGGGCTTTAAAGTTCGTTCGTGCATACATATACCTACACATGTTTGTGTATGTACATATATATGAACGTCTGCGTCGTCGGGGCGCAGGGGGAGGAAAGCGAGAGTAGGGATGCGAGGAGGCAATACTAGAGTTTATCTTGTAACGGTAAGTGTAGGTACATCGGGTAATGTAGTTCCCATCCAATTATCTGTTGCGTTCATTTAATTAAGCGTATCACTGCTCCTCAGAACATAAACAAGTGTTGGCTTGCGTCTAACCGTAAATGTGGGTAGAAAGCGCGACTCGCACTCCCTACGATTAGACGTGATGCGTGGCGGACTGACTAGCGGTCAACAGTATGCCACGGTCCACGTGGATCGGTTACTTACACGTTTATAGGTATTCAAGAAAACGTAAAAAGAAATGTTGAAAAATTCTAAACTCTTGTCCTGTTTGGCCATACAGTATAACTTATAGCTACCAAAGTTGAGTTATTATTGTCTTTGTTGTTGTGAAGGGAACCATGCGTCCGTAGTCGCTTTGATCATCTCGTGTTCTTAATTGCGCTGCTATTCGTTGCGGCAGGTACCTCCGCGACTAAGTTACCATCTGCGCAGAGACTTTGTAATAGAAAATAACCGGGTGTTGTTAATGGCTGCGATCCTAGAGAGCTCGCGGATAATGGCGGAGCGTAATGCCGTTTTGGCGGGAAGTGACGCGTGCGTTTGTGCTGCGGATGTAGGGTGCGCTGAAGTAACTTCCCTACTCGAATTTATGATTTTGTAACAAAAAGAAGTAACGTTTTATAATTGTTTAAATTATTACCGTTTTTGTTTTCCGGTGCCTTACGGCTTATCCTTTTCCTTGTAGCTGTCTACGATACAATCTAATGGACTTTAGGGCTCTACCTATACCTATCGTGATTGCCGTCGTGACATCATTACCAATAGCTTCGCTGTAAAATACTTGTTACATATCAGCTGCGATTCGAATTTTACGCATTCTTGTTGTTTTGCCGGTGTAAGAATGTATTTAGTTGCATGCCTGCTTTGTAAATACCTAATCGGGTACAGTAAACGATAGGTAGCTAAGGTATATTATGAGAAAATTATTGTGCCTTCAAAATTTTGCGATGAATGTTTGCGGAAATGGAAAGGCGCGCCGACCGGCGGCGTATTATTTTCCCGGGTGTTCGAAAAAGCAATATGCATCGAAATTACTTGCGATTCGCTGAGCAATTTTCTTGCTTACCTGAAATATATTTGTTGAAAATGGAAAAAGGTTGTCTTTTGGATTTAAATTATTCATTCGTCGTATTTCCGACCTATTTGTTTATTTGAATTTTATGCAAGTGAAATTCTTGTGTTAAATAAATGTTCCGTGTATCGAACGCAAAAAACTGGTGGGATGCAGTGAGGCGTTAACGATCGGATGTGAAGATTCGCAGATATTGCCGACAGCCGGTTGCCACGCGACACGCGGCAGACGCGCGGCGCGGCGCGGTGGATTTGCCGAGGGGTGGCGAGTGCCCGCAATGCTGAGCCACGCGAGACCAACTCCCTGCTCGATCACATCTACGATATATAAGACCTATGTGGCACGGTTGGGTGCATTCTGCACGTGTCATTAACGGCCTTACAATTTGACTATTATAGTACCTACTTTTTACCTTATTGTGGATTTTCTAAGTACTTACATACGGCCAATTAGAGTGAAACTTAGAGAAAACATCGTCGTTAATGTAAACTGTGGATGATATGAAACTAGCTACACCAGATAATTTCTGGCAGTTAAAAGTTGTTGTAAGTTGTTCTAAGTTAATGTAGTATTATATTGATGGACTTAGTATTTCGAGACATCGCCAAGCGGTTGGTCGACTCGTCACGTGACCAGAGGGCTGGCCTATTTTTTGGCCAAAGAATCAGCATTGCCATACAACGTGGCAATGCTGCCAGCCTTTTGGGCACGTTTCCTGTTGACAGCGATGCGGACGAATTTTTGATGTCCTTTGATTATTTCCCCTCCCCTTTTTATATACTTGTACATATTATATATTATTTTAAGACTGTTAGCTTTTAAATTATGTAAATATTGGACAATTGAAAATAATAATTGATGGACTAGTATAAAGATGAGTTAGTGCAATTTAATACCGTGTATATAACTCAAACTATGTTAGTATAATATAAAAGCCATAATAAAAAGTGTTTTAAAACTAATGTAATAAGGCAATAACTACTTTTATTTGTCGCATTCCCCGGTGCGTGGCATGCCTGACGTCTGGGCCGACGTTCTACTATCACGTTAGATCAACCGGCGCTAATGTTCCGATGGTAGCCAATCCATCTTCACGCCTCGCAGTGACGGCAACCGTGACTGAGATGAATATTGCACCTGTCAGGGGTCGCTGAACCCTGGCAGTGCCACTGAGAAATATACAGACTAAAATTAAATTAGCTAGCGAAACTCCACAGATATGATATTATCGGTATAATATCGATACACGATGTCTATAATATATAAAAAAAAAGGTTTTTTTAGGAGGGGTCAACGTCTGCTGAAAGTCAGTTTTTCTATTGTTTTATCGTATTTAGATATCGATATAATACTGATATCACGTGTGTCCCTACGTCTGTGAAGCTCACACAAAAGAAATACAGATTTTTTAAACTGATATTTCAAGTAAGTACTACGAAATAACCCTACAAAAAACAATCATTAAATTAATTTTTGTTTTTATTTACCAAGTTTAGATATCGATACTCTGCGAAGTTTCGCTAGCTAATTTAATTTGACCCTGTATGCAGTGGCCTGATGCTACCAATTAAGAGATATCGCGTTAACACGAAACGCATGCTGTTTTTACTATAATTGTCGCACGATTCGATCAAGCTGTATAGTTATGAATAGGTCAGCAAAAATCAATCACAGTGCCTGGCAGTTTCACTCAACGGAGTAAAACGTGGTATATGTTAACGTTGATGAAAATCTATTAGAAGCCATAATACAAAGGTCATTATTATCAGTTTTATTCCAGTAGGAAGGAAAGCTGAATAAAGAATGAAACTGTCAATCAGTCAAGTTCTTGCTACGATATTACTGAATTCCTCTAGGGCTTAAACACGTGTAATTTCAATAATTTGGACGCCTCGGGGCAGCCTTTCTTTTCTCTTATTATTAAAGAAAATTTTAAGGAATTTGGCTCCAAACCTCTTTAGGAACAATCTATTTTTTTAAAACAGTTTGTGAAATGATTTCCTTATTGAAAGCAAAAGCTCTTCCGTCTTCATTCGTAAAGCAAATTTTATATGACACACGATACCGGCTTCAATTGCGGCATATAATTTGGTTTTGTGAAAAAAAAAACGGAACATTCTTTGGGCGTGCTTATAGCTCTTTAGATTTTAGTTGAAGCTTTGGATGAAATTGTTTACATTGGAAGTTAACATTTTACTTTCATAGATAGTTCAAAACTTACTATATTCGTTCATATTTTCAGATAATTTACATTCCATCGCCGGTTCGCCACTTAATCAGTTATCTACTTTAGACAAATGTATTCTAAATTGATTTTTTAATGACCATTTGTAACAAAAAGGGTCCTAATAAGTATTTGGTTGCAATGGAATTTCAACTTTGTTAAGTATGACATACAATTTTTTGTTACATAACTTGAAAACTATCTCAAATTCCTGGCTATGATATACCAATTATTCCTCTTTCGTCCGAACCAGCATTGAGTACAGACGTGTTATCGAACGTTTCTCAAAAAATCTGATCTAATTACATACGAAAGTGCTACCTATTAACTAGTGTCATAGTTGTCTTTTTGGTGTAAACATTGAACGTATAACCGGCGCAGAGAAGCGTACCCGCGTGTCCCCCGCGCGCCTTGGGTAAAAGAGAGGTTCGTCATAATTGCTGTCCTGTTCCTGCGTCGCTGCCTGCGACCTGAGTCACGCGGTCAAACCAACTCCGCCCACCTCGAGAGTGCGAGACCGAGCTACCGGAAATCAGGAGACAGCTGTCTGCGCGTGCGCCCGTCCTTGCGTTTGGTCCCGCTACCTGTCTAACGGTTGAGTAGCTACTATATAATAACTTGCCGACGACCTTGACTCAAAAAGGCCGACATCAACATGTCACTGCAAAGAACGCCTCCGTTCCAATCGCCGATACCGGACAGAAACTTAACTCCAATATCGCATTTCTCTTCTGATCCCTCCCTGAATAGAACACCAATAAATAGTGATGTATTCCCTTCGCTCAATGATAATATCACACAACGTCATAAACGGCCAAGAGAAGAAGACTCCACTCCTAATCAACTCTCCGTTTTTAAGGACGAGATAAAAGACTTAATCAACTCGGTAGTTACCGCACAAAGTCAGGGACTCGCATCTATAAACAGCAAATTACAAGAGATTACTGAATCAAATGCTAAAATTGACGCAGCTGTATCTCTCTTAACTGCACAAAACGAGGAGTACCGCGGAAAAATTGCACTCTTAGAAAACCAGGCTCAGAAAGACCGGGAATACATCTGCATTTTGGAAGAAAAAGTAGAAGACCTTCAAAGAAATTCCCGCAAGGCTTGCGTAGAAATTAAAAATGTACCTGTAAAAGCTCAGGAAAACAGGGAAGACCTGATTCAAATGGTTGTCAACCTCTCTAAGACCATTCATTTAGGAATGAATAGTTATGATATTAACGACATTTTCCGCTTGAAATCGAGGGGTGATAGGGAGAAGAAACCTACAATTATAATGGAACTAAGGTCCCCAATTTTGAGATCAGACTTCCTGAAAAAGGTGAAAGACTTCAATCTTGCAAATAAGACACGACTGCAAGCAAAACACCTGGGCTTCACAAGAGATGAAGACACACCAATCTTTATATCTGAACAACTCACTACTAAAGGGGCTCGTCTGTTTTTCTTGGCCCGGGACCTGAAAAGGGCTCAAAAAGTTAAGTACTGTTGGACCTCCATGGGAAAGGTACTGATCAAGAAGGATGACAACGCTAAAAGTATCCATATTCAACACGAAGCGCAGGTGCAACAACTAATGCAAGAACAATGACTAACTATGGGTATATTTTTTCTACCACTATTTTTCTTACATATATCAGTTTACCTCAACCTAATACCTATATTTTTTGAGGAAATGTCAAATATACACTATTCCAAAAAACTCACACAGAGGACTACACACAAACCTACACATGCATACACACCCTTACCCTATAATTACAACTACCAACTTTATATCCCACGTATAATACCCGCTAATTATCAAAACAAACTAAATCATATACAAAATTTAAATTTATCTACACATATTCAAGTCTCCTATAACCCAAATGACAAAAGAGTAAACCTATATTATATAGATTATAAATACACAACAGGCCTCACACCAATTACCTCCCAACTTTCTTACAAAGTATTCATCATTACACTGCTATATTTACACGGACCTGACCTGCTTTTAACTATACTATCCAACTACCCTAGTTGCAACCCCAAGAGTTCTAAATTAATATTTATTAATGGATAGTTTTGATACGCTGAATGAAATTGATCAAATTGAGCCCTCGGATTCACTTAAGGGCAGTGTACAGGAAATAAATATAGTGTTAGAAAAGTCTACGTATAATCTAACTATATCAACACAAAACATTAGAAGTATATACAAAAATTTTGACGATTTGCAACTCACTCTGGCGCAACTAAAACGTGATATAGATATTTTGATTCTTACAGAATGTTGGCTAAACCCTAACAAAAACATACCGCAATTAGCTAATTACACATCATTTCAAACAAAAAATCACATTAATCAATGCGATGGGGTAGTTGCTTACATCAAAAATAATTTAACAGTAAAATTTAAAGAACTTAACCTTGTAAATGCTACGGGTCTGCAGTTACAGTTAACAAACTACACCATACTAGGTATCTACCGGTCACCTTCTTTCCTAAATGCAGGTAATTTCATTACGTCACTCAATAATTATCTAGAGGATATCACCCCTAGGAAAAACGTTTTGATTTTAGGTGACATTAACATTGACTTAATCGTTTCCCCAATAGATACTAATCAAGAAAGAAATAATAGATTAACCTACTTAAATATGCTATCACTGCATGGACTGTTGCCGTCTCATAACTTACCCACAAGGGGAGACGGCTGTCTTGACCATGTCTTTCTGAGCCTGGACAAACATAGGAACATTGCTTGTACGGCGGTTTTAAATACAACCGTAACGGACCACTGTTTTATTCTTTTATCAATCGCAAATAAGTGTCAACATACGGTACCTCAAAGGCACAAAACCGTAATCAATTATGAAAATGCTCATAATAGTTTAATAAATACTGATACATCCTTCTTCAATATCCTTAAAGATCCGGATACTTACGCCTTTGCACTGATAGAGATGGTCAGGTCAGCTATACTCTCCAACACCAAAAATGTAATAGTCACAAATAGCAAAAGAAGGATAAAACCCTGGATCACCACAGGTGCCTTACGGTGTATTAGACTAAGAAACACAATCTACCTAAAACTTAAATCAAACCCCCTAAACCAAATTTTAATAATAACTTACAAACGATACCGAACCTTCTGCGGAAACCTTATTAAAAAACTAAGAAATAAATACAATAAAGATAAAATTACAGCATCTGCTAAAAACCCTAGGGCATTATGGTCAACCATTAATGAAATTACCCATTACAAACCACCCAAGAGCTCAAATAGTAACCTACTTAAGATAAAACCATGTTCTCAAGCCTCAACCAACCATGTAAATAATTTTTTTATTAACATTGGACAAACCCTGGCTCGGAATATCTCAAATAGCCTCGTACCTCTGGAACCAACTGACATGGACACCGGTAATCTGTCCTCTTTTGTTTTATTAGACACCTCTGAGATGGAAGTTGAAAATACCCTGACTTCCCTAGACTCGGGGAGTGCACCAGGTTGGGACGGAATCCCTTCCCTTTTCTTAAAACAAGCTAAGGAAATCTTAGTCCCTCTGATCAGAGACCTTGCCAACCTAAGTTTCAACTCCGGAATCTTCCCCTATCTGCTTAAGCGCTCCGTTGTCACCCCTGTGTATAAGGGTGGAGATAGCGACGAAGCTAACAACTATCGGCCTATCTCTGTGCTGACCTCTATCTCTAAAATCATTGAGAAGCTTTTGAACTCTAGAATAATAAGCTACTTGACTAAGTACAACATCTTATCTAAATCTCAATATGGGTTTAGGAAGGGTATGTCGACTCAGGATGCCACCATGGATCTTGCATCCACAATAACAAAAGAAATAGATAGAGGAAACAAATGTCTAGTAGTCTTTCTTGACCTCAAGAAAGCTTTTGACACCGTTTCTATCCCAATACTGATACGCAAGCTGGAGAGGATAGGATTCCGAGGCTCTGCTCTCTCCCTTCTCAGCAGTTACCTACAAAATAGAAAGCAGGCGGTAAAGATTGGCAATTTTCTCAGTGATGAAGAAAACGTTACATTTGGAGTCCCGCAGGGCAGTGTTCTCGGCCCGACGCTCTTTTTGATATATATAAATGACCTCTGCAACTTAAGCGGCGTCGGTGGAAGGATTCTGTCCTACGCGGATGACACCGCTATTATTTTTACTGCCAAGACATGGGAGAGTGTAAGGTTGGTGGCTGAAGGGGGTCTAGCTAGAGTTAGTCACTGGCTTAATGAGAATCTTCTCACGTTAAACACCCAAAAAACTAACTACGTATGCTTCGCCCCGTACTTAAACGCGCAGCCTTTGCCTGACTTTGAAATTAAAATTCACTCCTGTCGTAGTCCTGGAAATTGTACTCACAGTTGTCCGACTATTCAGAAAGTTAGCTCTGCTAGATACCTCGGAATTGTCGTGGACCAAAGGTTAAGCTGGTACCCTCACCTTGAACTAACTATAGGGAGGGTAAGAAAGCTTATATGGGTTTTCAAATGTCTTAGATACGTTATGAGTACTGAGCTACTGAATAAAATATACATTGCACTAGCCCAATCAGTAATTATCTACTGCATTTCAGTATGGGGAGGTGCAGCTAAGTCATACTTTATAGATCTAGAGAGGGCGCAACGATCCTTGATTAAAGTCATGTACTGTAAGCCGTTTAGGTTTTCAACTAAATCCTTATATGCAATTTCTAAGCTTCTCTCCGTCAGGAAACTATATATCCTACACATGACACAAAGATATCACAAAACATTACCTTTCGACTATGCCAAACTTAGGAAAAGACGGTGCGATATAGTAGCCCCTACACACCCCACTCGTACTGTCTTTGCTAGTCGGCAAAATTTGGCTCAAGCCCCCCGTGTTTATAATAAAATTAACCGTATCCTTAATATATACCCCATGCAATTGTACGAGTGTAAGAAAAATCTGATTGAATGGCTCCTTACACTTAATTATGAAGATGTGGAGGAAATCCTACTTACATTAACTTGAATTTGATACATGCTTAATTCACTTACATACTACACGTAACGAACTAATAGGGTTATGTACCCAAATCAAACTACCATAAACACACACACACACATACACACCCACACACACACACACACGCCTCCGAACTTGTACTCACGTACACACACACACACCCCTACACACACCCCCGAACGAGGGCTCACGTACACACACACCCACACCCCCCGCACACACACTCACACAAACACACACGCACGCACACTTGCTCGCACACACTCTCGCACACACGCTCGCACACACAATCGCATGCACACACACACTTCACGCTTCTTTTTAATTTTTAAGGAACTTATTTTTATATTATTGTTACTCTTATTGTTGGTCTAGTAAGTCTAAAATTATGTTTCAATCGGAAGAGCGAGGCTTTCCCAACACAAGTATCATTCGATTACTTTCTGGGAAGCCCCGGCAACTTACATGTAAAACTTACTGAAATAAATGCATTCTTTTTTTTTTTTTTTAAAATTATACTGAAAATATTCCCTTAGCTAATTAACGTAGATAAAATTTAAAAATCATACGATGATTTTCGATTCTTTAACAGGTGTTACAGCAGCACGTTTTAAACTGTTGAAGTAACTCAGTGCGTGTCTGGGTACTAATGCTCTGACAATATCATTATTATTACCGTCAGGTTCCCAGCGAACAGTCAGAGGACAACAACCAACAAATTGAACGCGCTGCGAATAGTTAGATATTCTGTTTATAGTCTTTATTCGGTTAGCTATCGAAATACCGAAGAGTAACTAATCGGGTTTAACCCCGCTGGCATGCGGAGTGCGGCGTGCACTCCGGGTTCATATGTCAAGGCATTCAAAGATGAGCGTCGTCGCACTTTACGTTTGTAATACTATTGGTTAAGGCACATGTATTTGAATAATAGCTTTAGCATAGCATTCACTGTGCATGAATTCATAAATTAAAAAAATGTGGATAACAGCTAAAACCGAACAGTTCAGGACATACGATTTAGATTTTTAAAGTAACGTTTGCTTCGGTTAAAAGGCAACGTCATATTTCATTTAAGAATGAAACTATAGACAAGATTTAAAAAAAAAAAAGTTAATTGTGTTTTTCATCTACAAGAAAGTTGGGAAAAGGCTAGGCAGATGATGATGATGTGTTTCTTATCTATATTCATATGTGAGAGAGCATCCCTCTTTACTTATGCAGTGCAACACCCCGAAGCCGCAGATGTCATCATATTTACGATCGCATAGGTATACAGGCACACCTACAGAGACCTTTAGATATCTGTGGGTGTGGAACTGTAGACACACCACTTAGGTTAGTGTATACGATGATCACAACATAAACGGTTTATGAATAGACATAGCTGGCCATGTATTGGGAAATCGCATGTGCGAATAATCTGATAAACACGAGTAGCTTTTGTACAAACGGGTCGTTAGGAAGCAGCCTTTACAAATCAAAGTTTGATCTAGGTAGGTACTAGAAAATATGCTTGTTTACACCGCAACAAAAGTTCGGCTGGTTTCTTTTGTTAAATACCTATTCATATGAAAATGAGTAGCGTACGTCATCACCCTTTTATTTTGACAGTTCAACAAAATTCCGTTATTTGCGTTGCCGTTGTTGAGTAGAAACATTTTTCGTACTTAAAGCATAGGATTAGCGATATCCTTCAAAATGATTCAGACTGTGATTGAAAGTGCGTTATGCAAGCTTAAGTTGCTATATATTTGCGTTCATCATGATTAGCTCCCTCGTTTTTGATTAGCTTCTCATTACGCCAATTCTATAAATATTTACAATTCAATTTTAGTTGAATCATACTCATCCGTATCATTTCTTTTCGAATAGGACATTTACTCTTTGGACAGTAATGATACTTTTTCATTAAAACTCCTCTCAACTCTGAGTGTAAGCTAGTCTGTAGTTATTATTTGTATTTATTTCATTGGTATTTCACGAATTATTAAAGGCATTACAGCATTGAAAATGTATGTAACTTTCTTCAATTTAGATGTAGACTACTAAAATGTTATGTTATTGCTTTAATATCTAACTGGCTTCTATGTTTACTTCAGCTATGTGGCAGTTATGGCACAACTTTCTATCATAAATCTTTTGATTCATTAAATGAATTAAGATATTATCACTTTTATAATATTATATAAAAATGCTAAAGCAATATAAAACTGGTTAAGTTTTCTTCATCTTGAATGTCACTATAATTATCGTCAGCATTTTATAAGAAAGAAACGAATGCTCTTCCTCTTTTGGTGCCAGGGGAAATCTATTGACATAACTTTTTTTTGTTAAAAAAAATGTTGTGTTAGTCTTATCGCATTAAAACTACACCATATCTAATGACGTAGAACTAGAGGTACTTGTGGCTAAATAATAGCAGCCGTAAGGGTTGATCGAACGCTTGCCGCGGTTGTTTCGTGAATGGGGACCATCCATAACATATCAAGACTCCTCCGTGCCTTAGAAAACACGGTAAGGCGTTGGTTCAGGCTGTTATGACATGTTTGACAGTCGTTACGGGTAGTCAGAAGCTCGAAAGTCTGACAACTAGGCATACCAAAGAGTATCGTATTACCTAGTAACTGTGTTGTGGAGGTCAGATAGGCAGCTGCCCCATATAAAATACTGGTATTTAGCTGCATCCGGTTAGACTGGACCGTTCCAACATAAATGGGAAAAGGCTAGGCAGATTGTTTAAGAAATCTATCAAATCGTAAAGCATCGTTTCCGCCAAAACGAAGGTTGTAGGTAAGGATACGCGTGTTACGACTGCTACTTATGACATTTAGGTATAAGTAGTTATAATTTCTACACAGGTCGTAAATGAATAGTTTGTTTGCATGCAATGACGTGAAGGTGCAGCGACTTGTGCGTCTGTAGACAATCAAGGTGCAAGTACTCTGCGCCTCCCACGGACGTGCGTCGACAACCAACCTGCGACACAGTTACTCCGCCTATTGTCTCAACTTCCTCGCCAAAGGCTTTTTTTCCACTGTTTGATCTTGGGTGAAAACTGTCGTAAAAACCAAATCCGTGTTGAGATGCTATTATGCTCAAGGTTACTCAATGTCATTTGGATTTGGATAATGTAACATTGCAGCTCGACTATTTTTGATTGCAGATCAAATTTAGCATATCATAAAACGTTTGTCCATTCTGGTTTCGAATTTATCCGCATTGTAACATGAACTGCGTGGTACGCGTAGCTAGTTTATAGCACTTCAATATGTATGAACCGGTGTTATTTTTCTGCGTAACCAGAAGATTTAATGGGAGCACTCAATTTCGCGCCTAAAGCCCGTCAACGTGGCGCGAGAGGAATGCATACATTACGAGGAAGGCGTGGACCATGAAATGGACCTCGACCGTAGCTCCCGTGGGACGTTACGTCTACTCCGTACGCTATAAATAAAGGCTTATAACTCCCTGGTTATTTTAGATTTACGATGAAAGTAGTAAATACGGCGCACAAAATAACATTCATCAATAAAATAAAAACGAGTGAGTATTTACTAAACACAAGTTTGTTAATTAATAACTTCTTCTTTGTGTAGGGCCGTCGATTCGCGAGAGGCAATTAAAACGTGTTCCCAAAGCGCAACGTGAGCTACGTGAATTAATTGGCTACTGAATTTCACGGGTAACACCATTCGCCGGTGGAAACTGCGCAAGCTGCCGGCTGCAGGGATGCATGTACCTACTGCTTGTTATAATTTACTGACCGGAATCATAATCTTCCGGAATTTATAGTTTAACTTTGTAACACTGACAATTAAGTTACGAAAATAATTGTCTCAAAAGACAGTTATCACTCAAGTAGTTTTAGCGTGTCTGTTGGAGTTAGCAGTTATGATTTCTCCTTCCTTGTTGGTACTTAGAGTTTGTGTTTTAAGAATTTCATTTTAGACAAAGGTTCGTTCTAACAGCACACTTTAGTAAAAAGCTATCTACCTTATAACTCTTAATAGTGGATGCTTTTATCCACTGAAAGTGGGGCAAAGGCTTTGTAGGTACGGCACTTAAGCATTTTCATAAAGTGGCATCTATCAGCAAAGAAGATCATTCATATACTTTGCGTTTTAAATTAAAGAATGCAGCACGATCGTATACATACCTATTATTATAATAAATATGACTCGTAAATGAAGAGAAAACTGAATGTGCGCTTTCCCCCATTGTAATGTCTAGATACCTATAAAATTTCCCGATAGTAATTTATTGTGTATTGATGTGATATGTTATAATAGAGGAGCCCACGATGCTAAATGGGGGTTTACTCGAGCGTCGTGGGGACCCATTGGATTTTGAAGATTAGATGGTAGAAAGAAAAACAGGTTAAATCATGTGTATCCTTTTACTGGTGGGGGAGTGACTACAGGCTTTCAAAAATGTAAAAAAAAAACATTCACATGGAAATACTCGAGCGCGTCAGATATTGATAGAGTACCTATATGCCCCACGTGTCTCTAATGACGGAGGTGTATTAATCTGCCGATTTAGATGGTGGGGCGGCCGTACGGATGGGTAAAAAGTAGAGGTAAAAAAAAATACTCGAGCGCGTTAGATATACAGAGGATCCCGAACGAAGTTCCCATTCAAAAGACTGACGATTCGGAT
This sequence comes from Gortyna flavago, assembly GCA_963669345.1. Taxonomy (NCBI): domain Eukaryota; kingdom Metazoa; phylum Arthropoda; class Insecta; order Lepidoptera; family Noctuidae; genus Gortyna; species Gortyna flavago. The sequence goes on along the minus strand of OY770128.1, from coordinate 5,315,956 downwards.
GTGATGCAAGCTCGTGACAATTTTTCGAAAATCCAAAGATATCGCTATTTTTAAATACTCGAGTGAGTCAGATTTTTACACAGACGGTTCAGCTTGATGTCCTGGTCGTGCTGATCCATAATCTGACGATTATTTGCAGGGATTTTCTTAATCTGACCGTAACACGGTAACCTTTTATAACACTGCGCGAGATATCCTTCATTTAATGATGTTTCAGCCGGAAGTTCAACATTATCGTACGTTATCCGTGATTTCCTGAGGGTTGATTTGCTGAGGGTTGATTTGCTGAGGGTTGATTTGCTCCGACGATATTTCAAAACTGTCTTGCATTTTCTTATTGTTTCCGACGTTAACAATCTTTTGAGATGTATTTTGTCTACAAAACACACACTTCGTAATATTGTCACTGATCATCGTCGTAGCAGATATATTAACTCACAAAACATAAAGCGCAAACAAACAAGCAGGAGCGTTGTATGTTATATACATATTATAATACCACAAGTGCTGTGATCAGATACATAATTAATAATCTTTATTGACGATTTTTGTTACTTCTGCTTGTGGAAATCGGCAGATTATATTTTACCTGTTATCCTTGAATTACTTCCTTCAAAATAAAAAAAAATCGACGGCGCTCGAGAATTTCGAGGCGACGTTTTTTTTTACAAGTTTGTGACCCTGTACTCCTTCACGTCACGCTAAAATTACTGAAATGCACACTTTTCAGCATATATAATTAACCCACCATACCATAATCTAACTCGTTATAGAATTTCCAGCACTCGTTTTTTTTTTACTATTCTGGTCGGCTACCCCACACGCGCGGCCCGGTATAGAGGCTAAGATTTGGTAGAGGTATTCAACAGGGTGCAAGGTATCCCCCATAATATTTAAATCTGCCGCGCTTGAGTAAACCCCAAAATCCCCTGTTGAGCTCCCCTATCCCTATTATATGTCAGACAAACACACGGGGGGTAGGCAGGCGGTGGGCGCCAACAGTACAGATTATGACAATAGGCCGACCCCGCTGAAGCGATTAGTTTTTGTTTTATTTTCTCTCTTATTCCAGTCGTATTCATAGGTTTATTTCTTAGTTGTGCGTTGTTTATAAAACAACCTCGCGTAACATCTACGTACTTATTTTATAAATTACAAATAATGCTAGTCATTGCTGTCAGTAACATCATCAATGCTTTCAATTTCACGTGTATTTTTTTTAGTATTTGTTTGAACTGATAGGAAAAGTTTAAATTACATGAATAATGAAGAAAGAAGTTTGAGTGCAAGCGAGTCTAATCATCTTTTGTTGGCCGCGATCGCGGCAGCCGGCACGTCGTCGGGTTCAAATCTCCATATTGTCAAGAAAAATCGAAGGTGTTTTATTTGATTTCTCTCCGAAGAAAAACATCATGGTTAGATAGGTAAAAGTAAACAGGGTGGCTATTAACGAAGTCGAAAGTCCGGAACTGACTTAGATGGAGCGGCTCAGCGGCTGGCGCTGGGGCGCTGGACCTCCCCGTCGCCGCAGGGTGATCGCCCCACCGCCACCGTCGCCGCCTCTACAAATACACTATTAAGCCGGCACATAAGAAAACTTTGTCAAGTAAACAAACAACCAGAGTAAACTATTGAACGAGCTGAACTGACTGCTACGAACCAACGATTTCTCATCGAAATCGCTATTATAAAACGAAACGATTCTTTGGAAAAAGTTGTTTTAACGCTATGTCACACTTAGTCTCACAAATATCAAAACGTACGTATTAGAGAAAGTGCGGGATTGACATAGTCACACGTGTGTCTGTGAGTGTCACGATGCGTCTCGCGAGATGCGACTCATTATGATGAGTTGATGACATATAAAGTCTCTTCGCAACAGCCCGCATGCCCATCGTCCTAATTGAACATTAATGCCTGGTTTGCAGGAAAAGCTGTGTAGCTACAACTGAGGAATTTAACAAGTTATTTTTGAAACGGTAATCTTTTACAAAAGACGGTTCTGTTATAATAATTAGGGAAATGAATTAAAAGCTAAACATTTTACGTGTTTAACATTTGGGTCAAAATCATATGGACATTATAGCCATAGAAAACACTATAAATTATTCATATAAACGAGATGTATCAGAATAACATATTAAATATACTCCGTTAGATTTGTTGTGGGTAGCTGAGCCTCTTCATGGGAATTTCCATCTCTAGCTACATTTTCTGATCTGGAGCAATGCCAATAGGTACAGTAGTTTTAGGTTCTAACAATGTACATAATTACCATTGAATTAATTTATAAGTAGATGTTGTTGATAACCGTACAATAAGGTACATCTTGTTCGCGCCGGCTGCTGTACGTACGCTTGAATCATTACAAGTGGGTCAACGTACGCGACGAGACAATTTTCTGTCACGCTTTACACATCGGCCATCGATAGAAAATTCTTGCTCATATAAATCTTATTCTCATAAACTTACCATTTTGTGGAAAATTTTTGATGACTGGGAAAATAATCCTATGATTGATGGAAGCTGATTGCACTTGGTTCTAGCACTGTCACTGTGTTTTTTCTTCTTTTATTTGTTTTATAAATCACCGATGGGTTTCATCCTTAGATCACAACAATGGGAACTCTCTCACTTTCGGTGTCAGCAACCGGTTATTCACAGATTGACCAGTGCGGGTCCATGTCTGCGCGGTGGATGCGCGCGCGGCTGTCGTCGGCGTCGGACTGTTGGCGGCGCGAGCCCCCACCAGCGCTTCCTGACCTACACCTAGTGGCTGCTGGCGCACCGGCTCCGGTAAACAAACGGTTCACCGACCGATTACACGTCGAGCATCTTAGAGCCGCGGCCTCACCGGCGCTCGCCTTCTGCCCACCACACAGCAACACATTTGTAATTCAATGTGATAACGGTTCCGAGAGCGTTCGCGCGTTTAGTTCAGTTCCCGTTGATTCTGGGTCGTGGCACACAAATCGAGACCAAATCGTTCTGATTCCGTCGGATAGCCGAAGGCAGGTGCACTCGCGCTCGCCGGCACTCATAACAATATAGCAGCGAGTGAACATGCACTTAAGTCAATTGTGCTGCGGTTGCGCTACACTTAAGGATTTGCATATACACGAAAGAGAAAATACATGATCCGTGTGTTACGCGAAAACGTCCAGTATCTCGAATGATTCATATTTTGCTTTCTTTTTGAGGAAGTGTATTTGTCTATTTAAAATTGCGTTTAAAGTGAAAGTTGCAACATGTTGGCATAGAACGTGACAGTCGTTTAATGAATGTACCTAAAACGACTTTTATTTGTGAAGTATTTACGTATATGATACGGCGAACTGGTAGAAGCCTTATTGCCGTCGTATCAAATCAATAGGCTAACTTTTTGATAAGGTAAATATCATGATAACCTAGATTAATTAAATCGTAATAATCTAACGTGTGTTCTATCGTGTTATTCTACAACAAAATCCGCTCGTTGGCTTTACCAGGAAGTTTGAAAGTGCTCGTGATGCCTGGAGCTGAACAAAGTAAAAACGTACGGCGTTCATTTACGTTTGATATTTCTTAGTTTAATGTTAAGTTTTTACTTTAATTATTACAGGAAAAACGGTTACGTGCTTGTAACTTTAACAAACACATTTACCGTCTCACAGCTTGAAACCTGCCATAATTGCGAGTTCATTTCAGTGGTAATAAAATAACGCTTATGAGAAATCCTTATTAGTAACACGTTAAGCTTTGACCGATATTGTTATCGACCATTGATGTCACAGACTCACAGTCAACAGTCCGTTTAATATTTTCTGTACCTACTGAATTTCAGTATTCACTATTCAAAATTTTCTTGATTGACAGAGCAATTTAGTTGGCTAATGGGTTTAATATTCTACAGGTAAAGAAACAAAACGTACCTAACTTGTTTTCACGTCGAGGACCTAATTCAGAACGTTATTACGTACTTACCTAGTAATCAAATTCCAATAAATGAAGAGTTATAGATTTGGTGTTGCATGAAACTTAGGTATCACTAGGGATTTTCCTAGCGTTCATGTTTTGACGTAATTACATCGTGATACAATTTATTAGTGGAAACAGGTAAATATTGTGTCGTTTCCTTGTCCACAGAGTTGCGGAAGGTGCACCGAATGCTCGCACTTGCTTACTTCATCAAAAGCTGCAACTCCTCAACTGTTGCATCAAACGCGCTCTGGAAGGCACCGGCAGTCTCACCGGCAACTCTTCGGACGACGAATTCTTTGATTGTTCCGAGGGAGAAAATGAAGAACAGCTGCCTTGGGACAGACCAGTTGGTCGACTCAGTCGATTTGGTGATGCTATTATGAAGAATGGAGCGCCCCTGTATATTCCCCGTACACAGGTGTGTATAGAGTTTATTGTGTCGGCAGCTTAAAGTGCTATATATATATATCCAAAACTGTATATTTTCCCAATATCAAGTAGGAAGTTATTAAAACTAGTCGATATAACTGTTGATTCATATTTTTTTTAAATTTGATGCTATGAATCGGTAATTATATGTAATATTTATGACTGACGTTTGCATAATTTCTCTTTGGAATGTAGGATCCTGCACCAAAAACTGAAGACCAGTTAGAAGAAGATGCAGAACTAATGGTGCGACTCGGAGACGATGCTAAAGCGTCCGAGCTCCGAGCGAGAATGATGAGTGCTTCGCTTCTGTCTGACATGGAGGCTTTTAAAGCGGCCAACCCTGGTGCAGAGCTATGCGACTTCGTGCGCTGGTACTCGCCGCGAGACTGGAAGCCAGACGGCGGCGGTGCGTTAGGGGATCGCATGCTGTTACCAGGTAACGCTTGGGCAGAGGCGTGGAGCGTCGCGCGCCCGGTGCCGGCAGCCCGCCAGCGGAGACTGTTCGACGAAACTCGCGAGGCCGAGCAGGTGTTACATTTCCTTCGGTCACGAACCGTGGGCTCTGCCGTTGAACTCTTGCTGCCGGCTATTCTGCGAGCTGGAGCAGTGAAGGCACATGAAGAGGGTGTGCCTTACGGGAGTTCATCGCTCGGTGGTGTTGATATTCGAAGGACATTTGAAATAGCAGCTCGAGAGCTTCACGACGCTGAAAGAGAAGCCTGTAGGGCTCTATGTGTTCGAACAGTTCTTGGGACTAGTGAGGAGGGCAAGCCACTGGACGTGGCCGGGCGCACGAGGATACTGAACGTGGCGGGCGGCGGGTTGCCGTCGCCGACGCGGCGCGAGTTCACGCTGCGGGTTCGGGACAGCGTGGCACCGCAGGTAATGCGCGCCGCGCTCGCCGGCGACATGACCATCATCGGCGCCTTCACCGAACGCATCGTGTGCTTGTAGCAGTGTGCGTGAGCGGCACCTGCACCCCTCACGCCGGGCATCGGAGTGGTCTGACTGTGCTAGTGTACACTTAAATCTTGGTGAAAATATTTGTTAACGGCATGTAAATGAATTGTTGAATTAGTTCGTAGGTATATTAATTTAGGCCATGTTTAGGTTGAAGGTTGAAATACGTATATAAGCATGTGATTTTAGAGACCTAAATACTGTTAACAATCTTTTCTCTACATCTACATTCATCATTCTTGCCTACATATTATGGTCATGGCATTTTATTACACTACTCTAACAATAACTTCAAATTGTTACTTGCTGAGTTGTACAGTTTCATGAAATACAGGCGCTTCTTATGGTTAGTTGAAGTTCTTATTGTCTTTGACGTGACCTTCCTGAACCCCTTGATCTAAACCAATTAACTTTATGTGGGAAGTTGTATGCTGTGGCAGCTGTTTTAAGAGTACGATCGTAATTTTTATGCGAGTTCTGAAGAGTTTTATTTACTTGCAGTGCTCCTGCTTACCTACTCTATTGTATTGTAGGTAAGAAATGATAACGTCTATTGTTTTCAGGAGATTTAATTTTTTATTATTTTCGCTTATATACTGACAAGTAAAAGGGGTTATTGTCCTGATCACTGTTACCGCTCTAGGTAAATCGATAAATCTAATGTATGTGTTTTCAGATCTCACAAAGAACTTCCCCTTGTACCTACATAATCTAGGTAGATAGGTACTTAATATTTTTTCTTCAATACAACTTCGTATGTACAAGTACAGACCCCATTCTATGCATAGAGTAGACAATCAGTTCACTAATTATTTGTGTTTTTCTATCGCCGAAGACAAAAACAATGCTAGTTAGCTGAACGTGATGACTTACGTTGTGTAGAAGTCAGTTGATAAGCACTGACCCTGAACGATAGCTCGGGAGTTATCCAGGTTGCAGAGTTAGCAAGTTGTGGAGGTCGTAGTTCAAACAGCGATTGCTTCGGAAAATGAAAGAAAAAAGTCAACTATATGAGCCGACACGAAGTCAGCCGCAGTACAAGGTACGTCAACCCTCAGATCTACTGCTTATGTACTGGATGTGAAACATGGAGGAGACAGAGATAGCGTGCAGCTTAAGACAGACATTTTTCCACGTATGTTCTTGGTTTCATATAGCTTTATATTCATGCAATGATAAGGATGTACCTTTGTAATGTAAGTACTTCTTATAGATACTTACTAATTCGTAACTAAACATTTGATTCGATCAGTTACACTATCCGCTTTACGGGTACGATATCGCATAGTGGCAATGACATTCAACCGAAAATACATCTTTGCATTGTGGTTGTCCAGAGCGAACTGATGACGTCATATTTATGATTCTTGGCCTATCACTGACCACTTATTGTGATGCGTGGTGCGGCAAGCGAGTGCTCGTTGATAACAGCGCGCACGCTGCTGATTGCTATACGTGCGGAGTAGGTGCGTGCGGTGGCGGGGTGTGAGCGCGTAATGTATGGCGCGCAGTGTGGTGGAGGAGCCAGGCGTGGGCGGCGCGGGCACGCATGCGCGCGCGGCCGCGGCCGGGAGCCTCGCGAGATGCCTCAGTGGCGCGGCGGGACGCCCGGTCGATTCCAGGGCGCGCGCAAACACTCATGTTTGAACACCGTAGTATCTGTAAATTTCACTGAAAATATAAATCGCAGTCACTCAAAATTCTTGATTCAGTATCAGCATATTTTTTAATCTTCAAGTGGTTTTGATCCCGTTCATAGATTATGTTAGAGATACAATATTCGCTCGTTTACTCCGGCTTCTTATAAAAAAGTCATGGAACATATCTGGACATCTGCTTTCGTGTGATTAATAAGTACACCCACGGAATGTGTAATTGTTGTGTAGATGAATGTTAAATGTTACTGGTGACAACTTGTCATTCATAAATAAATACTAATAATCGAAGTGTTGTTGTTGTGTAATTATAGTTATGAAAATATTTATTGAATGGATAATAATTATGTAAATAGTGGAAGTCTAATATCACCTGTGTTATGCGCTAACAGTTTATTCGCCGAGGAAAAGGCAATAATGGTCGGCGGCTCATCTTCGGTACTACTACCCACGGTATGTATAATAGATCGTTGTTGTTCCTAGGACTCTGTAGTAAAACGAATCTTTACCAAATAATTTATTACTAGAAAAATCTATTGATACTCACATGCGAATCGTATACTTGTGCGACATTGTATCACAACTCCTATAGTTGAAGTCAAAATGGGCAAATTCATGCTTGCGAGTCGTGAATCTGGCCTGAGTGCTCTGCCACCGTCGCGCCAGCCCCGATGAGAACCATTATCGAGTTAGGCGCTACAAATATTGGCAATTCAATAATAATAGCAGCTATACATCATAACTGAAGTACTCCGGCTGATACTCTGCTCCCATTTTACTTTTGTTTATATGTACACAACAATATATAAATTAGGAAGATAACGTCATACTGTCATTGTCCATCCCAAACGCTAATTCTCTCGGAGATTATAACTTAATAATTGGGGAGTTGATTTTATGAAACCCCATGAGAAATTAGAAGGCAAATAACTGAATGCAATTTGATTTCCCACTCATTTAGTAGGTCAAACGACGACCATCGTCGTGGTTATTTATAAAGTTATGTATACAAAAATATTATAGAGAAAAGAGTTAAAAAATTTCGCTCGAGTGATTGATGCTTGTTTATATTTTGTTTTAAAACACGAGGGAGAATGTTGAAAGTACTAAAGTTTGTTATTAATATAAGGTATGATTTGTTGTCGTCGACCCCATTCGGTGCTGTCTTAGCCCCAGCCGTGGTGACGTGAAGCATGCGCGTATGTTAAATGGAGCGATGCTGGCGTCCTCCATGTCCACTGAATGGCTCTGAGCCTCTGCAGCCATTATAAATAGGCAGCCTATTATACAGTGTGCGCTCGACTGGACAATGAATAGACTCACATAATGACTTTGTCTTGGGGAAATAAGTTTTCTAAAGATGATGGAAATCAAGGGCGTCGCTCAGCTTGACGGTTATTATCTCAAACTCAAAGCATTTATTTCAATTCGTTCAACTGTCAGAGAGTCGGTCAGTTAGTCAGAAAGTTGAAGCTAGTTGCACATTTCCAAACGTAGATCTCTATAATGAACAACGGGCAAGAAACTCCAACGGCACTCTTTTAAATCACGTTAAACTCTCACCGACGAAAAAACAACAGCTCCACATGTTAATGTTTTACAAGTCTTCAAATGATTTGTCGTGAAAATGACTTCACCGTTGTCTAATTTTCCCAGGAAAATCAGATTTTACCCTCTACTCTAACGATTAAAAGTACCAGGACCTTAATAGGTACTTAATTGTGGTAGGTAGAAATATATGAACCTGCTTATAGACACACGCTGTGTTATTTAGGCAAGAGCAGGCCTCCAAACTGACTAATTTATTAGTATTCTGAACGGTTTCCCTGTCAGTACCTAATTGTACCTACTGACCTTGCTTCACATGTAATTATTTCGCAGTTAGCTTTGGTAACTCATCAGTCATCAGTTAGTGGAATGCGTGTGTAAATAATTAATTACCCGTTGTTTATCAAAATTGTTATCTTGTATTGATTCAAAATTAGGTTAAAGATCAACATGAAGGGTTCTGATTCCCTAACGACGTCTTTTATTTATTTAAGAGGCAATAATTTAAAATGCGCCCGTGGCTAATTGATAACAGCTGCACAGGTCGCTCGATCAGGTTAAGCTATGCTTGTCGCGGTTGGTGTGTGGTTGGGTGACCATCTTGACATACCGAGACCCCTCTGTTGGTCCCGGCTGTCATTCGTGGATCTTTGACAGTCGTAACGGGTAGTCAGAAGCCCGAAAGTCTGACAACCAGTCTTACCAAGGGGTATCGTATTACCCAGTATCTGGGTTGTGGTGGTGACATAGGCAGTCGCTCCATGTAAAATACTGGTATTCAGCTGCATCCGGTTAGACTGGAAGCCGACCACAACATAGTTGGGAGAAGGCTAGGCAGATGAATAGCAATATAAAGGATGTTTGATGACTATTTGCTAGAAGTTAACAACTTAGCAAGAATTTAGTGATTACATGCATTAATACAGTGATTTGGTCTTACACTGTTCATGGAGTGACCCTATATATTGAATGAAATTGATCTTCATTAAGTTGCACTAGAATTAAAATAGAGCTAAATCGCTGGTTGGTTGTGGAAAATACTAGTTTATCCTCGCAAACGCATTATGAAATATTAACTCGCTGATGTTTCTTGAAACATAGGAAACAAATGTAGGTAGGTATCAAATGAAAGCTTTTGGCCAGAAACATCTATCATATGTCAGCAAACGATGCTAACCAAAAATAATGGATCTCACAGATTTGAAAAGTTGAAACTATGTCATAAAAGTGGCAGGGGGACTTGATGGAGACACGATAGAGTCAGGAACATGATCAGAGCAGCGAACTGGACAACACAAAATAAAATAAACAACTTCTGGTCAAGTTAGACAGTAAGACAGTTGCTTTCCTTATTGATGATAGCTCGCTACAGAATATTTGACTTCACACTTCAAACGCGCGATATTTGTGGAGTTATGAAAGCAGCTCGCTCGATCAGCTTATCTGCATATCAGATATGCCATTTTCAATGACATATCGATATACACGCTCCCTTTGAAGTTTGCAGTGTGTTTACAATGTAAGCCAAAACTCAGTTGTACGCTTGCGGCTATAACGATCGAGCTAAATCCCACGTTGTTCACCGCGAATAATTTACGATCGCATATAAAAATATCGGTTTACGTTGACCAGGTGGCCCATACGCGTAACCGAAATCGTAATTCAATTCTTATTGTCTGTTCTATTTAGGCCTATTTGGGTAAGGCTAATTATTTTCTAGGCGACTGACAACTTAAAGGGCGAGTAACTATAAGGTAGGTACTATAAATATTGACATGGCGACTAATATTAACAGTAGGATAACAAACATTGTATTATAGGCAACTGTAGGCATCTCTGAAGACTCATTCCCATAACACACAAGATTGAACTTGAGAACAGTTTAAATTAAAACAAAGCTAACAATTGATTATTAAGATCCTAATTTCTACTTAAAATTATCCTTCGCTGTAGCTGCCAACCTACTATTTTTGCTACCGCTATAATTATTTTTTAATCCCTTATCAGATTAATTTGTCGCCGCGTTAAATACATGCCTTTGGGTAATTATACCTACCTCCCTTTGTATATACCAATGTGGTTGGTAGGATAAAAGATATGGAATCGCTCAAAACATTTTAGTGCCATTGTGAACTTAACGATATTCAATGCATTTCATTTTGCACTTTATGACACTATCAAGTTTAAATTAATGGGTATTGTAGTAAAAACTGAATAAAATTGAGATGCGATCGTGTGACGTGCGCATGGATAAAACGATAAAAGTGTTTATTAAAAATAACTTTGCCATAAATTAGCTTTCTCAAATCCGGTCTAGCAAGTTTTTGATTTAGTTACAATGAGAAAATACAAAATGTCTCAAAATGCAAATTTTATAAGAATCAAAAAATACTTTTTCGATATCTGTTGTTCTACTCTAATAAACTCAACGTTTTTATACTTAATCTGTCGATGTTAATAATAACTGGTAGTTAGTTAGGCAGCTTCACTATTTTTATTTCCTAACTCGTAGGCCGAAGTTGTAGATTATTTTCCATAATGTCGGGCTATTTTGCTCGTTATTACGAAGTGAAACGTGATGTTAGTCGTGAATGAAAGTTTTTGTCATCGACCTTGCCATCACCCTTATACTCTGTAATGAGCATGTAATGATAGCAGGCTTGTTTGTTTCCTTATTTTTCGTTCGAAGTAAAGAAAAATAAAAAGGCTTTCAGGTTTTGTTTAGTTATTCATTGCACTGTTTGTGTTCCACAGCTTCATTAGCAACAAACTTTTAAAGCGCAATGTGCTGTAAATAAACTTAAAACGTTGAAGAAAACTTGGCAGTATACTTGATACATACCTACTAATTAGAAGTGGTGAACTTTCTATTTATTTACTGACCATGAATATCTGTAAAAGCTTGGGAATTTTAATGACTATGATAACTTGCGTATGCGATGCTATCATCGTTATCCTTGACAATCTTTTTGTTTCCACTAATTACTTGTGCTGCTGAGTGGGTCCAGAACCTTCCACCATGCTTTGTCTTTTATCCGTTATCGTGTGCGGGTCCACGATTATGTCGTATCTTTGCAGCCGGTCTGTTAGGCTATACAATAAATTAATTGTTGTTATGTAGGTATTTACATCTGTCCGACAGGTTGATTGTTTGCACGCCTTGAATACACAACTCCCCTTCAGTAGCTGCTGGCAGCTGGCCAGGGATTGTTCTACGATATAAATTATGTCCGCATGTCGATACTGTACTATCATCGGAACAATTAATGAGCTATCTTAGTATTAGGTACATTCGCATACAAATAATACTTACTGGAACTTTGTACTAGCTGACCCTAATTCTGTAATAAATTATATATAGTCGCAGTTATAGGTACTCACCAGGTAGAGTTTTTTTTTTATTGGCAGTTTATATACCTCACGCTAGAAGGCAATAGATTATTTATTTAATTGTATAAGTAAGTATATTTTAACAGAAGTGTACCTAAACCATATATTATTATACTTATATATATTTATATATATGGGCTATAAGTTCTCCTTTTTATGTGTTGAAATCAGCTTTTTGCGCGAATAATTTGGGTGGGGTCAGTGACTCGACACTTCTGGTTCCGTATTGTTCAGGCGAGCGAGGCGACCGCTGAACAATGAGCTGAAAGGCACTTCAGTTTTTTAAGGAATTAACAAGACGCCCTCGATTTAAGTGGCTTGCGGTGCTTTCAAGCGCTTTCATTATGAGGTAGGAGGTAAAGGATGAGTGGTCTCATGGCTGAAGAAAGACGAACTTAATACTACGTCGATTGTAGATTGATCACAGCAACCAGATCAGACGTTATGATAGCCTTTAGGCTTGGCTTTATCTTATCGAAGTGAAAATAATGGTTCTTTATGTTTCTGGTGATAAACAAATGAAACCCTTCTACAACGATAATTAAAATAAATGATAACTATAGACTAACTTCTTTATATACAAATTGAATGGCGGATAAGTTTGTAGGTACAACGCAGTAGCGTGATGTGTGTGAAATAGGCTCTGTAGCGTAAAACGGTACCTACATAGGCAGGTGTCTCCTGTAGCCTACAGAGTACCTACAGGCAGTACAGGTACAGGCTGTAGTTATGTAGGTATTGTTTCCCGCGTCTCCATTCCCGTTAAATTGATTCTACATCGGCAATTTGTATGCGTGTTGCGTGAACATCCATTTGCATGGAATTTAGTATTTAATACAAATAAACTGGGGTCACTGCGTACCTATCAATATATCTTAGATAAGTTGAGATTACGCGTTGAGATTAACCAATTTATTATGCGTTTGGAAAGCGATGGATGACCTATGCCTAAGATACACAAATACATAAAGTACCTACCTCCTAAAGAATTAATACTGTAAAAAATTTATTCTCAGTTAAAAATAATACCAATATTTCTAAAGATAATACCAGAAAAGCTTCGGTGATACTGGTTTTGTGAAAAATAAAATGCCTGTAAAGTAAAGATATCCATAGTCACCTTAGGGACGGCGTTCGAGCGCCGAGAAAGATTGGAAATGCCACAAAATCACACGAGTGATCAAACAAGATCCTTCGAATTCACTGTAAAACCCTTTTGTTGTAAACTACATAACAGAATAGTGAGGGTTGGACAGGTCCCGTTATACTGGTTCAGTTGGCGGCCCAGGTAGTCGGAGAAAGAAAACTATCTTTCCGACAACAACGGATGACAAGAGTAATCGATCTTGGTATATATAAGAATATTCATAGTTACCTACATTATGTGAATATGCGTGATGTGCACGCGTAAGCATAAAAGATTCCAAATTGATAGGGTTGTCTCGGTATAGTAATCACAAATTTACTGACGGTATTTTATGTGTTGTTCGGAATCCAACTAGATTGGCAGTTTGTCGCTTTTATTTTATCACATGAGGTATCCATAAGGAAATAAAAACTTTATAGGTAATTATTTGGCACTAAGCTTTCCCTCCGCCCTGAGCGAGGTAGGGAGGTATAATCCACATTTAGTAGGACAATACCATCTGAGGCGGCATTCCTGCAGTTTGCTAGGAATGTGTAGCCTTGAGGTACGTGGCATTCCGGTTAACCCGCACGAAGATAGGAGGAGGCAGCAGACGCAGGAGGTTTCTTGCAAATTAATATCATTCATTCAATTTATACTACTTACTTATCAAAGAAAAAACTGAAGCATCGATTATTTATAAAGACTCAAGGTACTAAAAGCATTTTCTAATAAATGTTCTTGCATAAAATTATGTGTAAGTATCTAGGTAGCTACGACAATTGATAGTTAGTTATACCTAACAATATTTGGATTATTTTAACGAATCTTCTTGTTCGTACTTTTTCTGTAGGTATACTTTTCATATTCTCAAACCATTTATTTCAAATAAACCAATTACAAAACTTTTGAATTGTCAAGGGGTCGGTCAGTTACCACGTTCTCTGCCGTGTAGGTCACCGGTGACCGCCAACAATCAATTTTCTATTGTGTCTGTTGTCTGGCAGTCAAAGTGTTAGAATCAGAAAGATGAAGCTAGTTGCCCATTCCACACACAGTATTCAATATGAAAATTGTTAAATATGTACCCATAACAGCTATATTTCTTACCTACCCCTCGGTTCATTTCTGCCGGGACAAATGCGAATCCTCGATCGCGATAGGATGATTTCCGTATTTGCCACATTTCCTCCGTTTCCCGGGACAGGAGCTCGTTCTCGTAAAAGATGAGGCGGGATTTCTAAAGCCTTCGCCGCATAATACTCCTAGAATTGTTTATAGTTTTACTACCTAAGTTTCGATACTCCTGTTTTTGATAGTGTTAGGTAATATACGCTCTTGCTTCGGCAATGTTTTCTTGTTTGGGTATAATAAAGGGATTTCTATGATGAAATAAAATTAAACTGTTTATTCTGTAAATCATCAACATCAATGGTGATTGGCGAGTGCATCTAACCTTTGGCCGAGAATGTAGTCGGTAGTCATGGCTGAGACTATGGAGGACCTCGATACAATGCTCGATGACCTTAGTAGTTAGTAGAACTTCCGAAAGAGTTGGTCTTAAAATGAACATGGGCAAAACAAAGGTCTGAATGTCAAATGCCCATGTAACACCCAAGTCTTTTTGAAGATCGGAGACGTTTCACTCGAAGTTGTGGACGATTATGTTTACCTTGGACAAACTGTCCAGTTAGGTAGGTCCTAACTTCGAGAAAGAGGTCAATCGTCGACTACATTTTGGCTCGACAGCTACGCCATATCTTCTTGTCCCAAAGCAGTGTCCTAAGACGAAACTCTTTGACCAGTGCATGTTGTCAGTGATGACCTATGGCACTGAAACGTGGTCGCTTAGAATGGGCATGAAGACGGCTATTCTTGGAGTTTCCCTACGAAGAAATATTCGATTTATAAACTAAATCTATGCTTGTAAAGGCCTGTCTACGTATTAAAAAGGCAGAAACTGGAGATGCTCTAATTACCTACCACTCTTTGACTCCTTTTTTTCGGGACCTGTAACAGAATGGTCCATTTTTATCGCTGTCAAACAGAATTTTAAATCTAAGAGGTTTCAGTCACTGGGTCGATTTTCCCTTTTACCTACAATAATTCCTATTTTCTTTTTTGGGAACAAGTTTTTGTCCCTTGAAGGTAGGCATTGAGCACCGAACGCTACGTGCAACGACCTTTGCTACGAATCCCTGCGATCCATTTTTAAGTTATCTGACTGACCATGATAATAGAAGAACTTCAAAATGGATAGTGTTTTTCCATTCGTGTTTTTCGTGTTTTTTTTTTTGTGTATTTCATATTTTTTTGTTTTTTTTTCGTTTTTTTTTGTGTTTTTGTTTTTTTATTGTGTTTTTGTTTAGTGAGTTTGTGTGTTGAAACGCATGCATGTATGCATAAATACATGCATGCGTTGAGCATGATTATTTTCAGTTTATGGTTAATCATAAGGGTAGGTTTTTTTTTTCAATACCCGCTCTATGGTATTTACGCACAATTATTACGTGCCAGGATTGGATTAATCTTTACCGCAAGCTGTTTCAGTGAGTAACATTCTTGTACCTAAACTAAAGTACCTATGGTTATAATTCTTCAGTGTTATGGTACCATTATATAATCGTGCTCTGATTTTCGTTACCTGTGGCACATTCTTTGGACCCAATAA
Organism: Gortyna flavago; assembly: GCA_963669345.1. Classification (NCBI taxonomy): domain Eukaryota; kingdom Metazoa; phylum Arthropoda; class Insecta; order Lepidoptera; family Noctuidae; genus Gortyna; species Gortyna flavago. The sequence goes on along the minus strand of OY770128.1, from coordinate 5,300,214 downwards.
TTACCTAATTCGGTTGTTTTAACCGGGAAATAAATCAAAAACAGCGACATGAATCCATGGATTAATGTGGCCTTCGTCCGTCGTCCTGTCACAAGGGACAATTAACAAACTTCTTTATTAAGTTATCGTATGCACCAGTTGCGATACGGTGTGTGTTGTTTGATCAGTAACCTAAGTTCCATAAAAAAACCCCTTCACAGTAAACCCCTTTTGTTAACATTCATTAAAAGGACTCTTGAGAGACTTAGATTCTAAGTAACTTATTAGTATAGTCATAATTAGTTTAAACGTTTTATTGAACACAATCAATATTCAAGCAGCGGTGCTCTACATTTCAGTGTCCCCCGTGGATGGTCATGCCGATATCGGTCTCGCAATCAAAGTCGGGCGATCGCGTGCGGATTGTCTGCTTGTTCATGAACGCTTTGCGTGGGGGTGCGCGTGCGCGGCGGAACTTTGTTTGTACTATTTGTAGACCACACTTTTATAGGCCGAAGTCTACGAATAAGTAATAATACTTATTCGTAGGCCGAAGTGGCTAAAATTTAATAAAATAATACCTACTATAAATAAATGAAGTTTTAAAAAATATCTCGATAGTGGGAGGTAAAACAGTCAGTTATGACTTCGCTTATTTCTTTTCACTATATCTCAATGGAAATCATATTACGTCTGGACAATGGTGATGGCGTGCAGAAAGATATTTTTGTAGTCTACCCTTGCCGGGCCTCAGATTTAGAAAAAATCACTGTAGTTACTTTTAACGTATATCCAAACCTCCGTTAGGTTCTACATCTACTTTAAAATCATTCTCAGCGGTCTCTTCGCGTCGTGATGTCAAGACTATGATCGACCGAGTTGCTCAACTACCTGTAGGGCGTAGGCAATACAAATATTGGTTCCATGTGAAAATAAAACCTGCGACTTATAGCGCAGATGCCAATCGCTCGGCCACTGCGGCAATCTAGCTGTCAAACGTGCATTGAACGACCTGGCGATAACAATCTTTCATAAAAGGTCGCGACGTGATCAAATGTATGATAATACCATTTCTTCCATGGATAAACATTATAACTCTTCTGAGTCTACGCGTTACCGCTACTAGACATGAGACTAGTCATAATAAGGTGGATTCTACGCTCCAACTTCGAAACACCTTCATATCCTGCCATTATCCCAATTTATTTGGAGTTTGGGGATAATTAAATTAAATTTTATTCGAAAACATCAATCGGTTTCTTACTAAACTTCAACTACATCCGACAACCTTGGTTACTTATCTCCTTTGGTGACCGTACTTAATTTCATCACCACTGCTCTTAAAACGGTGAAGAAAAACATCGTGAGCAAACCGGCATGTCCTTGAACCAAAAATTCGAAGACATGTGACATCTAGGTACCAACCCGCACTGGGCCCGCGTAGTAGATTACAGCCCACTCCCTCTTGAGGAGAGGGGGCCGGTGTCCCAACAGTGGGACCATTATAGGCTGATTATGTATACAGTCCATCCATCGTTTCTTTGGTCTTCCCTTACTCTTACCTATACACAACCAACTTCAAAACATATTCCACTCAATTTACCATTATTAAAAAGTCTATAATTATAATCTTGAATGGTATGCCATTTTCTACAGTGACCCGAATAGGGCAGTTATGTATGGTATTAATTGGCTATTGATGGCATTACCAACTTGCGTAGTTAGTTGTTACCTTTCCATTAAACTAATATCTAATCAAGATATAAATATTGACATAAATCGAGTAGGTATAGTACCTAGATAACAATACCTATGTTGGGAAAGGTTCAAGGTTTGCGTGATATAAATGATTACTGCGACTATTTATGGCCTTGTTGTCTCTCTATAGGTGAAGCATTTTTATACAGCTGGGACACAGGCCTCCTCTCGGTGAGAGGGAGTGGGAGTAATCCACCACGCGGGCCCGATGCGGGTTGGTAGATGTCAAATGTCTTCGAATTTTTGGTTCTAGGATATGCCGGTTTCCTCACAATGTGTTCCTTCACCGTTTTGAGAGCAATGGTGATGAAATAATTTACACAAAGTGCCTGTCTGGGTTCGAACCCACGACCTACAATTCGTAAGTTGCGGCTGCTACCACTGGGCCACCACTGTTCCCTGTTTTTCCTCAATTATGCATTTTGTGCCTTACGAGGGTCCTCGTAACCGAAAATTAGAAGAATAATTTACAGGGATGTGCGTATAGCCGCTAAAATAACTGTATGCCTAAAAACTGAAAGAGTCTGTAAAATTACTTGAAAACCAATGGTTACAGAAGAGGAGATAAAAGTTTGCACTCTAGAACTTATATTATTTGTCACGGAAAGAACGACTGTAGGGAACTGAAGTGTGCAGTTGTCAGGTTAAGTGGCTGAATTGTAAAGGCAGCGTAGACAGCCAACACTGGCTTGTTAATTAACGTCTCTTCGCAGTTAACTTGTTTGCATGCTGCTTCGTTCTTTATCGAATAACTTTGCAGATAGTGTGACAAAGCATCTTGAGCAATTTGCGTTAGGTACCTATTTATAATTATTTTATTTAACCACTCACCAGTCCTGCGCCACTGTGTTCTGAGACATTCTAGAAGATGTCACGGCAGGAGCGGGGCGCGTGAGTGGCTAAAAGGAACAACAAACAGCTACATTAAAAAACAGAAACAAAAAATACATAAAAATTATAGACAATAAGTATTGCAGATTTGCAGCCCACAATCCTGTTCACAGATTGGCTATAGGTTGCATATCTATCAGGGAAAATAATCGCTAGGGTAGTAGAGTTACAAATAACAGTTTTTTTTTTCATTTCTTAGGCTTTGCGAAAGAAGTCTCTAACGACTGTAATATCTTATTCTTTATCAATTTTTTTATTTGTTTTTACTGCCGTTTATATGAAGATACCATATAAGAGAAAATACCTTGAAAGTTCTCTCCACCTGACCTCTGCAGAAGTAACATTGAGAAATCGCATTGTAAATTGAATCAAGCTGAATAAGCCTCCGCAAATTTTGTTAAATCACCAACCGTCGTCGGCTTTGAGGTCACAATGACGTTAGAGGCCCTTTCTCGCCACATATACCTAAATAACTTTAATCCAACTACCTTAGTTTCGCACTTTGCTGATGTAAACTTTTTAATAAAAACTCCGATTGCTTGCAGGCTGCAGCATGGCAGTGTGGTCATTAGCATAGATATAGATAATAAGTATTTAATTAAATATTAATCGTGATTCGTTGCTCTTACTGGAATGAATAATGAATGATATGAATGCACTGACCTCTATTAAACAAGCTTGTATAACACAACTTGTATAATACAGCTCAGTGTATGAATGATTGATTCGTCTCTTGTCGATTGTCTTTTTCCGATTTTCTGTGGGAAAACAACAAAAAGTTTTTACCCAAGTAGGTAGGTAGGTACTGTATTAAAGAGCAATGTGAAGATGATGCTAAAAGATTTTGTTTAGGAAGTAATTGAAGTCCCACTTATACTATAGGTACAGAGTTAAGCAGTCATCGAGAGGGAGTGGTCCGTAATCCAACACGCGGGCCCAGTGCGGGTTAGTAGATGTCAGATGTCTTTGGATTTTTGGTTCTAGGACAAGCCGGAGCTAGACCAGTGGTGGCCCAGTAGTAACGGCCCCGACTTACGAGCTGTACGTCATGGGTTCAAACCCAGTCAGGCGGGTTACTTTGTGCAATTTATTTCATCACGCTGCTCTCAAAACGGTGAAGGAAACATCGTCAGAAAACCGGCATTGAATAATTATATTGATGCAATGTTTTTTCAGTTTCCTTCTTGACTTCCAAGCATCTTTTTAAGCTTGAATAACGACCCTGTTGAAAAGGTATAACAACTTCATGAATTTTAAGTAAAATCTGCATGTGTAAGTAATAAAACTTCGATGTCGGCTGTTCCGCGGTAAATCAACATAATGTAAAACATTGACGAGCTTGTTGTGCACGTCACATGTTTTCCTATTATCCAAAGTACGTACCTACTTCTGAACATAATCACAATTTACTAGATACCCTTTCCCTCTGCATCCCAGCCTCGCTCGATTTGGTATGCTGCAGGATGTTCCAAACATAAAACCCTCAGGGAATTGTCTTACACTATGTCGCTCAATTTGCGTTGCTTTGCATTCAGTTAACTTAAATAATAACAATCAGAAAACAAATACGATATAAACATGTTAAACCTAGACGATATGATTTAAATTCGGCAGACTATAAGTTAGACCTTTACTTACATAAAGCCTGCAGATTTTAGCAACATCCTGCTTTCGCTTAGGCGATTGATTAACAACAAAAATCTTATCTTCATCTAGGTGTAGTAAAATGTTTGAACATTGGATTTAGATAGTAAATAGTTGCTGCTTCGTCAATTTCGATATCTCTAAAAATACATATAGTTTATTGTTGTTGAGCTTCTTGGAAAACTGCACGTTCGAGGAAATCCCATCATGTGTGCTTCCAAACAGTATATGCCCCGGTTACTGAGAAGCGATTGCCCAAACCCCAGTTACGGTCAAGGACATAATTATATGCCAGAATAACATAATCAGCCAAACCAATCAAGCCTATTTCTAATACAGGACTTCCCAAAGCACGACCTGGACCTTAGTTTGTGTGGCCCGCGACATTACAGGTCTTTACCTATGAAAAGTTGAGTAGGTAATCGATAATTTTTGGATATTATGGTTGATTCACCTTTGCCATTTTAATGGAAGTGCATTGATTTAGACTTTCATTCGAAATTTAGGGGTCGGAAATCGATGAACTCTTGAAAGGTGTTTGTCAACGACACAACGCTACGGCTATGAAATTTACCCCTGTAAAAAGTTATATAAATTCCGTATTTTTTTATTTTAGTAAGTTTATGTAAGGTTTTGTGAATATGACGGATGACAGAGAAAACCAATAAAAGTCAATGGCTTTAGACCTTTAGTCCCCTCCTTAAAGATTAAGTTTGTCGAACACCGCTCAAAGGATCTTAGCAAAATCACAGATACTTCAGCTGGAACCTCCATGTTTTTGGAAAAAATAGACGACTAAAAAAAACTACATTTTTGGGCAATGAGTCTAAGAAAAACACCGTTTATGGTTTCATCGAGTCTCGTCCCCAAGATTTCTTAAGCGCAGCCTAGGCATCAATGCACTTCCATTAAAATGGTAAAGGAACATTTCGTAAAAAGTTAAGGTATTTTTTTCTGAGGCCCTCCAATCTATTTCATATTCATATTTATTTGCATTCCATAATGTTGTAGAGGTGTTACAATGGCTACAATTATGGACCGTGTATTTAGACATTTCTACTGGCCCGGGATCGTATCTGGTTTAGACAGCCCTGTTATAATCTAACCATACGCTGGTTGCTGGGGAGAGCAAGCAAAAACGTGAGGTCAAGATTAGGATAAGTAATCCATGATTAGGACTATCTCTTGACTACTTTATCACTGAATCTTCTTGGCTTTATCTTTAGGTGTTTTCGATTATTTGATTCGGTTTTATCAAGATAATCTTTGTTTGTGACAGCTCCAAGCTCTTCATGTTATGAAAAGTGCTAGATATGGTAATTATGTGATGTTACATCCTTATATCAGATCGATAGTGTAGTTTTCTGACTTTGTTAACGATTGTGTATTGCTTCTGCCGCCCCTATGGTTGCGTCAATAAATAAATTTGTATACTCATGAGTGATAGATGAATTATTGCATTAAAATGATCCTTTCAGTCATTGTGGTAAATTTTCGGTACCTACATATAACATTTTGTTTGCCTTTTAGCTAGTGTTTAGGTACTAGTATTCTCAGCAGTGAACCACTGGACTTCTAATGACTGCTGTTTAGAACATGAATGCAACCATTACTCAACTGATACCACTTTACATTGCCGCAATCACAGTTAAAGATAAGTGCTTAAAATTGGAACCATTTTATTTATAACCCCCTTACTAATAAACGTATTATATCAGATGAATACCTAGTTACACACCGATTTCTCTCTTTCAGTCGTCAGTAATTTGACTTTATAAAGAAGAAGACACAGCGTTGTGTATTCTACCGTATGTCATAAGTTAGTGTCCGTCATCGATAGTCATGACGGTGTCGTCGGGCTCGTAGTGCCAGTCGAGAGCGCGCGTGCGCAGCATCTCCTTGTACACGAAGGCTGACTTGCGCGGAGTGCGCGTGCGCTCAGGACTCTCGTAGTCCACCTCGTACAGACCGAACCGCTCACTGAAACGAACACAAGTGACATGAAACATGGGTTCAAATGGAAATCCGGTGGAAGTAGCATTGTTTGATTTTTAAATCGTTTAAATAAGACTTCAATTATGTCCAATCCAGCTCTACGTTTTTCTTGTAGAAATTAAGAACTCTCGTAGATACGCAAATAATTCAAGAAACGTAACCTAAGATATTTATAAAGTTCCAATTCAAGAACAACATTCAGCGTTTCTCATGTATTGATTACGATGTTTTCACAATCACTGTAATCTGTCTTATGAGTCTGGCTAGCCGTGTGATTTTAAATATATTACCTACTTAATCCAGAATAGAAATTCATAATGAAATTTATTTTGTTATGGAAAACAAACAGATGTATATTATATATTACCTACATCTAAGATTACATTGGAAGTGGGTAAATGTACAATCCACAACGTTTCCACAGATTACCTAGGTTAATGATACAGTGAAGAATTCATACTCATTAGATTTCAATACTCACGTATATCCTTGCATCCACTCGAAGTTATCCATAAGACTCCAGATAGAGTAGGCTCTGACGTCAGAACCATCATCTATCGCGTCGAGCATGGCGTCGAGGTATCGTCTAAGGTAAGAGATCCGGTCATCGTCAACCAGACCGCCATAATTTGAAAAGCCATTCTCTGTGATGTACACGGTAGGGTTGTTGTAATCTTTCCTGATCTTGGTCAACATTTTGTAGAAGCCCCATGGAACAACCTGTAGTAAACAGCGACATGTTATACAAAAAAATATCAAGTTGGAGCTCTTGCTTTTTTAGAACATCACAAGAAAGTACCTTAAGGAAACCCGACGCAGATTTTTCCCAGTCATCAGGTTGATAGTGTACATTACCGAGGTCGTCGTAGAATGACGGAATGTCATAAATTCCAACAACTGATTCATTTCTATACACCAAATTAGTCGAATAGTGATTTAGACCAAAGAAATCAGAGGTCCCCTTGACATATTCAACTTCTTCCGGTGTAAATTCAGGCAACCTCGATCTGAAGAAACCCTGTTCTGCACTTTTAGCTGCTACTTTTTCTTTCAAGGCAGATGGGAAGTCTCCGGTGTCGGAAAATATCGGATGAGCATAAATGCCCCACTGAAATAAACGACATAAGCATTATAGTCATCGTTTACAATAGTGCCTACCATAAAGTGACTTAAACATTTTTGTTGGGGTCAATTTTCATACCTCGAACTGATTACCTTCTTCGGCAGCGTCAATTTCATTATCTGTTTCTGGTACAAAGAGTTCTGCGCTCAGAGCTATAAATATAGATCCATTATACTTTGGCCTAAATTCTTGATCATAAACATGGTAAGCCTTGGCGTGTGCCATCACAATGTTCTTGGCACACAAATATTCAGCTACACCTTTGATATTCACTCTGGGTGCTTTAGTATCCGCTCCGTAACCTTGATAGCAGATCTCCCTTGGTTCATTTATTGTTATCCAATACTTAACTCTATCACCGTACAGTCCATAAACGATGCGCGCATAATCCGCAAACCAGTCGGTTATATCTGGGTTGGCCCACCCTCCCAAGTCTTGTAGTCTTTGCGGCAAGTCCCAGTGATATAGCGTCACCATCGGTTCAATGTTGTATTTAAGCAATTCGTCAATTAAGTTGCTGTAATATTGAGCTCCAGCATCGTTTAAACGATCGGGAAAACTGGTGGGCAGAATGCGAGACCATGATAAAGAAAATCTGTAAAAATCTATTCCTAATTCTCTCATCATCTCAACATCTCTTTTGTAATTGTTATATGAGTCGCCTGCGACGTCTCCATTTGAGCAGTCAACTATCGAACAAGGATCAGTGTGAGTCATATGATCCCAGATGTTTTCCGATTTACCTGGAATCAGTTGTTTAATGGTTAATTGTTGCACATATTTACTCTGAACATAACTTACATAATTTATTGATATACTTACCGTCTGCATCCCAGCCTCCTTCGATTTGGTATGCTGCAGTAGATGTTCCAAACAAAAAATCCTTAGGAAATTTTCTTGCATTATGCCGGCCAATTTGAGTTGTCTTGCCTTCAGACAACGTATATAATAATACTATTCTGGAAATAAGTTATTAATATATAAATTATTAGGTACTTACATACAATGAAAAGGAAAATAAATACAGTATAACCTTTTAGGTACTTACACACTGCCTGCAGATTTTAGCAGCATCTTACGTTCGTTTAGCCGGCAGACTGATAACAAAATAGCAAAGCAAAATTGCAAGATCTTATCTTCATCTGGGTGTTGGGTTAAATATAGATTTTGGTTTAGATAAAAAAAAACAGGCGGTTTGCAAACGTCACCAATACGATAACAATAAAATAAGTTTTTGTAGAACAGCATATTAATTGCGTAACACAACTAAGTACGAATAACAATCTGAATACTCTGCTCAACAACGTAAATAACGCAATAAATATTGTTGATCTGTCAAAATAAAAGCCATAGGCTACTTACTGTTAGTGTGTTGTGTGTGTGTGTGTTGTTATTCCGCAGCTCATTGTAAGAGGTCCTTGTTCTGGGAAATGCCATCAGTTTTGCCCCGAATAGGTTGTATTTCCTTATTATGAGCCCTACTGCCCTAATGAACATAACATTCACTGAATAATTCCCTGATTAACTACTTGGTGTTATATTTCCCAAACTTTCATAAAAGAGAGTGAAGTTTTCAATGTTATCAATCGATGAAATAAAGAATTGCTTATGTTTGCCACGTGTAACTTTTAAAGGTTTTTCTTTGAGTGGGAGGAATCGTTGATGAAGCATCAACTGTATGAACCCTTCATAAACTTCTACAGCTCTAATGCAGCTCAGGGTGCTTACTATCGCATATAATTCCGATAGATCGACATTGGAATTGTCAGTAAAACTCAACTCAACCAACTGACGTTTCACCAATGGCGATCTATCGGAATTATAGAGTAAGCACCCTGTTATATCTATAATGATGAGCTGGACTCACCGGCTCTGTGAAATTGTTAGACTCTAGATTACACGATTCTTTAGTAGGTACTTACTGTGTATTAGATATAAATAATAACTGTAATTTGTTGCTATCCTTCCTGATCTTAGTCAACAGCTCGTAGAAACCCCATGGAACAACCTGTGGTAAAGTAGGACTTCGTTAATTTTATTAAAAGGTTCTTTGAAAAAAAATATGTTGGATAAATACCTACGATTTGCTTCTTTAGTGCGTCAAAGGAAAGTATTCTAAGGAAACCCGACGCGCCATGTTCCCAGTCACCAGGTTGATAGTGCATATTTCCCAAGTCGTCGTTGAATGACGGAATATCATATTGGTCCACTACTGACTCATTTATATACACGAAATAAGTCGAATAGTGATTTAGACCAAAGAAATCAGAGGTGCTCTTTACATATTCTACTTCTTCCGTTGTAAATTCGGGCAACCTGAAGAATCCTTATTCTGCACTTTTAGCTGCTATTCTTTCTTTAAAGACTTTTGGGAAGTCTCCGGTTTCTGAAAATATTGGATGTGCCCAAGCGTTCTACTGGAACAGATACTTTAATTTATCAATGTAGGTATATCAACACTTCCAAGACCAAGGATGGGAAGGAAAACTGTTTGCTAAAAATTATCCCGTATTGTCAGGACAAAGCTGACAAAGAAAGATCGATTTCGATAACTGAGTATAGTTCTAAAGGAATATTAAGAGTGAGTTGCAACACTATACACCCCTCCTAAGTATCATTCTTATCTGAACAGAATTAGAAGTGACAATGTGAAAAGAGACGAGGAGAAAAGTCTGGCCTGCACCAGGTGACCAAGAAGTAGCGTGAATTCGGTGGTCATAGAATGCGCAATACGATTGAATGGAAATACCTATGTTTTCATACATCAAAGTCATTAGCTACATTGGCGGCCTCTATTTCCTTTTCAGTTACGGGTTCATAAAATTGATCACTCTTCATTTATGAAGCTTCATGATATGAAGATAGAACCATTAAGTTTCGGACTAAATTCTTGATCATAAATATGGTAAACCTTGTCGTGAGCCCACATAATGTTCTTCGCGCACACATATTCAGGCACTCATTTGAACCTTGGTGCTCAAGTAAGATCCGTAGCGTTGATAACAGTTTGTTTGTTATGCAATACTTAACTCTATCACCGTACAGTTCATAAACGATGCGCGCATAATCCGCGAATCAGTCGACTACCTGTGGGTTGCCCCTCCCTCCAAGTCTTGCAGTCTTGTCTCGTTAAGTCCCAATGATACAACAAATAACCATCAGCTCAATGTTGTTTCAGCATTTCATTAATAAAGTTGCAGTCATGTTGAGCTCCAGCTTCGCTTGTATGATCGAGATAGCTGGTTGGCAGAATGCGAGACCATGATTAAGAACATCTGTAGAAATCGATGCCTAATTTTCTCATAATCTCAACATAGAAGAACTAATTATTATAATATTGTTATATAACTCGCCAGTGACGTCTCTAATCGAGCAGTCAACTATCACACAAGGATCAGTGTGAGTCATGTGATCCCAGATATTTTCGGATTTACCAGGCAGCGGTGTAAATTAGAAATTAGTTCATAGATTATATCAGAATGTGTAGTTGTTATCACACAATAAGGACAAAATTTAAGTATTTTTTTGTTTTTATTTGGTATTAGATATTAGATCTCCTTCTTCGCGTTAACTTGAACATTGTGACGTAAGTAGTGCTGTGCTATCTTTGTGTAGCTAACTAACACGTGAGGTACCCACTGTTTGAAATATCTATTTCATTCGATAATCCTGTTGCTTATCTTTCTTGAATTGTATCTACACAAAAATACTAATAATTGACATCTTCACCGTCTGCTTCTCAACCTCCATCGATTTGATATGCTGCGGTTGATGTTCTAAACATAAAACCATTACGGAATTTTCTTACGTTATGCCAATTACATTTACTTGTCTTGGAATCAGTCAACGTAGATAAAAATATTATAAAAAAAAATCAGCTGTGAAAATTAAATAGAAAAAATAAAGAAGTGTTCTGACCAATTTAGGTCAGAATATAATTATTTTGCCTTTTTATACTTACATGATGCCTGCTGAATTTAGCACCATCCTGCGTTCCCAAAGACGATGAGCAATAGCTATCTTTAAACATTTATTGAAGATCTTACTTTCATCAGATTTCGGGTAAAAATAAGGATTGGAGTGTGATAATAAGCAGGCACTACGTGACCAAGTTAGATAACCATCAAAGTCAGGATTTGTAGTAGTTTATGTTGTGAAAGGGCTTGATAGGGGAAATACTAAAGCGCCAATACAAGTAGCTTGTCTTGTTTTGTTCAGTAACTTATGACTGACGTAAAGAGGTATCCATAATTGTTAACGTCCCATTTTTCCAAGATTGATTTTGCAGTGGATAAAATCAGTGGTGTTTCGGGTATAAACGTGGTCGACCTTTAGTTTATTTTCTGCATTGACTTATAGTCTGACAGCATTCTAAAACAATTGTTTTCAGAGTCGGTGGTTAGCCAGGTGAAAGATGCAGGTGCGGTGGGTGGCGTGGGCGCTGGCGTGGTGGGCGTGCGCAGCGGCCGCGCCGGCCGAGCCGCGCGCGTCGCTACCCACCGCCACCGCCGCCGCCGCCGCCGCCGCCCTACCGCCCACGCCTGTCTGCGAACCCCTCGTGCTAAGAAACACACCGCCCATGCCATCAGTACGTACCGAATATTGTTTTTTACTTTTGCTATGCATAATAGCTCAACTCGGATACCGGACTTTGCTGTTTTGTGCGGGCAGTACATTAGGAGACCATGGCAGATATTTCATGTTAATATTTTGTACTGTTTCCCTAGGGTATTCAATTGAACATCCTGCCGTACAGTAGATCACTTTAAAATTAGTTTTTGCAATTTGTCATTGTAAGACCCTAATAATATCACATAAACTTGTCTACAAAAGTCAGCATCAGATAAGAGAAATATTAAGATCTATGTCCTGAAGTCGTGTTTTTATCTTTATCTCATCGTCATGGGCACGGGTGGGCAATGCCTACCCTAGAAACTTCTTTTTGCCCATCCTAGAAAAATCTACAGTATTGAAGAATTACTTACTGTTTAATCGCTTTTTGTTTTGTGTGTTTAGAACCGTAAATTTTTACCAAAATGTCAGGTTCGTAGAGGTGTCGGCTTGGCTCTACATTAGATCTGATAACTTTTTAACAGTGAAAACGTTATTTAAGTCTTGGCAACCTACTTTACAGAAATGTTTTTGGTGGGATTATTTATTACGAGGTGTCATTTTATGATCTCTCATTAGATGACTGTGGTTAGTTCAGCTGGACGTCTGCCCCCCTAGACAAAATCCCTAGCTACGCCAATGTTCATCATGTTAACATCTGTCGTGTTAATATTGCAGAACGCTCGTGAGCACGAGGCAGCGGCCATACACACGGCGCGCGCGCTGGTAGAGCTGGTGCAGCAGGGCGTGGCGGACGAGGAGCGCGCCGCCGCGCTGGCCCGCGCCGCCACGCGCGCACCGCTCGCGCCTCCGCCCGCCGCCGTCGCGCTTGGCGCGCCGCAGCTGCACCTCGGCGTGTTATACATCGCAGAGCCCCCCAGACTTGTCGTCTTCCAACAAAACAACTCAATCATTCTACGACAGTTTTGGAGGACCTTGGCATCAGCGTGGAATGCCACTTCAGCGGTGTGGTCAAACGCCTGGTTCTCTTGCGATAAGGATGGCGAGGGCTGGTGGGGTGGTGTGGCAGCAGCTCGTGGGTCAGGGCCTGCCAGATCTGCCGCTGCTCTATTCCGGCGCTGGCCTGCCATGCCTTGTGAAGAGGCTATGCACGATTGGCTCGGCGGGCCTCCTTTATGCGACGCTGCTACAACAGATTGTGAAGCTGCTCCATCGTTTGGGTCTGCGGATCGGAGGATAGAGGTGATTCATGGATATTTACAAGTATTGCGCTGTACCTATTGACAATGTGCTTTTTCTTACCTACGACCTACATTTCGCAGTATCGATGCAAGTGCCAGGCAGATCATTGGAACGCAGGCGGCAGCGGGTGGCTGAGCGGTGCTACGATAGCCGCAGACGACTCGGGTCCGCTGACGTGCACGCCGTGCGGCATGGGCAGCGACTCCACGGCCTGCCTGGCGGACACGCACCGCGTCGCCGTGCTCGCCAGCAACGTCGGCGGCATGCTGCTCTGTCTTGTTACCGCGGGCATCATCTTCCAGAAGAGAAAGTGTAAAGTAAGATGCGATGCCGTATAGTGCAATCGATTTAATGATTAGCCTCGGAATACTGAAACCGTATTTTCATGTTTTCAGGCAGTGGCGGTGGGAATGTGGACAGTCCTAGAGGTTGTACTTCTGGGTGCATTCTTGATGTATGCTTCTGTAAGTATTAGAGAAGTCTTACAACCGCGTTGCAAAATATTACCATCACAGTCAATATAGAATCATATCTTTCAGATTATCTTTCTGGAGCATCCCAAATCAATTTATGCAGTCAATACTTTAAAACATTCCGTTATCTTCTTATAAAGAAAAAGATATGATTTTTTTTAATGTTTGTTTGTTACGCTTTCACACTAAAACGGCTGAACGGATTTGGATGAAATTTAGCACATCGGTAGACCATGACCTGGATTAGGACATAGGATACTTTTTATCACGATATTCTCACAGGATAGAGACTAATGCGAGTAAAACCGTGGGGCGCAGTTAGAGTAGGTACTTATAATTTACACTCATTTCTCATCTGCCTGGATAGCTCTCACTCATAAAAACAAACAATACTTATCGGGATTATACGTTTTCATAATCGGTAAAGAGACCGCCGTAATATCACCTGTACTGTACGTAAGCAGACGGAGTGGCGACGCCAAGTACCTCACAGGATGTGAGTTACTGGTTACTGTAAGCCAGTATAATTCCATCTCTCGCGTCCGGCCCTGGTCCAAGCCATGGTCCGGGGCGAGAGGGAGTGGGAGGCAGTCACCTCCTTCTGCGAAGCAGTCATGCTAGCGAAGGAGGTGGCGGGAAGGGCGAGGGAGAGAGCCGAGAGGGCCGCCCGTCCCAGCCGCCGCGGGAGACGTCCCGAGCGTCGGGAGCCGCGTGACGACTCCCGGCCACCGTAGGCGCGGGCCTGCGGACGGCGAGTAATGGGTAGCTCGCCGTCCGATCAGGACCAGGCCCGTGCCGGACGGCGCGTATGTGTTCCACGCGCGCCTCAAAGAGATGTCAGCATCGAAGGAGGGGCCCGAAAGGGTTACCGCTACCCCGGAACATAAAGGGCTAAGGAAGGAACACGGATGGGTTTTAGTCAGTAAGAGTCTGACACTCCCTTCTGCTCCACCCAGAGCGGGAGGGGTCATTTGATGATTTCCCATCCATAAAAAAAAAAAAGTATAATTCCATTCCAGGGAAACCCTCCCCATATGACTTGAGTAAAGTTATTCTCATAATCTCGACCTTATACGGATCCAAAATACAAATAAGCTGCTAAATCCGTACATCATAGAAAAAAAAAAGTGCGCGGATTATACAGGGTCAAATTAAATTAGCTAGCGAAACTTCGCAGACGTGATGGGGGTACCGATATTTAAACATGATAAAATTAAATAAAATATGAAAATGATCATTGTTTGGTACGGATAAAGTTAGACCCTGTACGTTGTTTTTAAATGCCCGTGTTTATTTTTTTTCTAGGCTGCATCCCAGTTCATATCGATTGCCAAGTGGCGGTGCATAGCGGGCGCGTGGTTGCGGGAGCTCGGCTTCGTGACGTGTTACGGGTCGGTGGTGCTGCGCCTGTGGGTGCTGCTCGCCGAGTTCCGCACCAGGAAAGCACATCGGTGGACGCCGCGGGATTCAGAGGTAGCACCTATGCGTAACACACTATCGATCTCAATCTAAATCATTTGAAGGATATTGCTGATCCATTGCTTCATATGTTCGAAAAATGTATCTGCTCCACAACGTAAATAACGTAATGAATGTTGTTGAACTGTCAAAATGAAACCCATTGCTACTGATAGTGCGTTACGCAATTACCCGCTGACCAGACGATAAGGACGTTGATAGAGAGCAGTGGTGACCCAGTGGTAACCGCCTCGACCTAAGAGTCCTAGGTCGTGGGTACGAATTCGAACCCATGCAGGCGTTTCACTTTGAATACCTACATAATTTCATCACCACTGCTCTCAAAACGGTGAAGGAAAACATCGTGAGGAAACCGGCACGTCCTTGAACCAATAATTCGAAGACATGTGTCATCTACCAACCCGCACTGGGCCTGAACAGAGAAGGACGGTGTCCCAGCAGTGGGAACATTATATGCTAATTATGTAAGGACATTGGGATCTGATTGAACATTATGTAAAAAAAACAACATTCATAAAGTCGAACATATAACCTCCTCCTTTTTGGAAGTCGGTTAATAATTATATCAGGTGTAAAGTTCACTCATCCTCTATAAAAAAGCGAGGCTCCTCCAACTGTCTGGCGGGCAACTGCCCGATGATTGCTAGATTTGAAATGCTAGTTGCGCGGTAAACATTGCTTGCGAGATGCAGGATTTTGCGTGACGTTAGTGTGACGCGTTGTTCGCAAGAGGCGTTGTAGATACCAATACCGCTACAAAATAAATGAAAAGTGTCTGCTTCCAGGTTTTACGCGTGGTGGGCGCGATGGTTCTGGGCGCGGCGTGCTACCTGGCGGCCTTCACGGCCACCGCGGCGTGTGACGACAACGCCGGCGCCGGCTGCGCGCGCGCCGCCTGGCACCACGTCACCGCCGCCGCCGAGCTGCTGCTGCTGGCGGCCGGCCTGCGCATCGCGCACGCGTCCAGAAACGCTAATGTGCCCTTCCAGGTATTGCTTACCTTACATGTACCTATAACACATTATACGGGTTGGGGGTGATTCTACCGGCCATGTTAAACACTTTCACAAAGAAACCCATATCTCATTCATCATCTGCCTAGCGTTTTTCTAACCACTTTGGGATCAGCTTCTAACGGATGCAGCTAGAGCCAGTATTTTACAAGGAGCGCCTGCCTATCTGACCTTCACCACCTAATTACTTGGTAACACGATTCTCTTTGAGAACTAGTTAAAACTAAAAACTAACTAAAATAAACTACTATAATTTACATTCCATCGCCACTTAATCCGTTATTCACTTTAGCGAAATTAAATGTATATTAAGTTGATTTTTGAGTCACCATTTGTAACATAAAGGTCCTAATAAGTTTTTGGTGGCATTGGAATTTGTATTTTATAAAGTTTAAAAATTCAGTTTGTTGTTCTATAACTTGATAATTATCTCAAATTCTTAACTCAAATATAGCTCGAAACAAGTTCTCACACATTCGAGCCTCTCACTTGCCGAAACGAATGTAAAGCATGACTTACAAGTATGTTATACAGCTTTAAGCACAACTAAAACAAGAACAAAACTTTTAACAAGCTTGTTAATGGTTGTTCTCCCGCAGCAGAACGATTTGCCCTCAATAGTACCTACTATGAAAAAAAAACATGATTTTTGTTTTCTAATAATTTAAAAAATATTCATCAACTCGAAAGTGTGAGAAACAATAGTAACTCACTAGACGTAACGTAGGTACAACTCGAACAGTATCCGCATGCACTGCCGCGCGCTGCCGACAAAGTGAAGAGTGATTCATAAATAATGCTCAGAGCAAAATAACCTGTCGTGCGTAGTGATACGACATGAACTACCCTGCACGCACACGGTACGCGCCTCTCCACGTACCGGTACCTCTGGGCGCCGCTGCCCCGTGCTAATTGTCCCGTGAACGTCGTACGCGCAATGTGTTATCGTTGCAAAAATTAATCGACATTACGATTATTGCAACTTGGAATACGTCGCTATGGTGCAACTGTATGCTAGGGCTAATTATGGACTTTCGCGCTGTGCCTCTTTTTTTACATCCTTAATTTCGATGTATCTACAGGAGCGCGGCTGGCTGGCGGCGGCGCTGAGCACGGAGATCGTGTGCGGCGTGTGGTGGCGCCTGGTGGCGCTGGGCGAGCCGGGCGCGGCGCCGGAGCGCTGGCCGCTGTCGGCCGCCCTGCGCGCGCACCTGTCGGCCGGCGCCGCGCTCGCCTGCGTGCTGGCGCCGCGCCTGTGGCACGGGTACCGCGCGCGCTCGCTCGCGCAGGAGGTAAGCCGACACAACATATAGCGCTACAAGGTTATGTTGGCAATTACAGCTGAAGTGGAAAAATTTTAACTAACTTTTAGAGATACACAGTAGGTACCTACCTATATTTCAAGTGACATTTTCATAAAAGTAATGTTTATTAACAACGACCTCCGGTCAACGCCATTCCAGCACCAAAACTTCCCTGTAGTAGTGGTAATAATCAACGACTTCACCTGACAGTTCGTCAAGAAATGCCCAAAGTTGCACTCAATATCTACTTATTCCAGGAACATTACATAACAATGTCGTAATTGTTGCAATAAGTAATTACTTATTCGTAGTTGCAAATCATTATGTTCGGGAACGATACGACCATTTCTCAATAAAATAAGTACTAATAAGAGATAGTTATACTGTGTGTAACTGGAGTAGGTAACAAATGGAATGCTAATATTGCTAATCCTAATATGATTGCTAAAACCTATGAAAGCATAAAAGTAAATTATTTATTGAAACATAACAGAAAATTAAAACATTTGTCACATGTGTCTGGTTTATATTTGTGACAGAAACTCTGCCATTTTAAAAAACTGTGCTCAATTCCAGTTCAAAATATAAATGATCGTAACTCTCTCGTGTAACAACATTCTAAGGTGTCACGTCGCGGTCCTGCGGAGGGATTCGGCGCGGAGGGCGAGGAGGAGCCCACCTCGGAGGAAGTTCGAGCCGAACTGAAGAGATTGTATCTCCAGCTCGAGATATTACGCAATAAGACGCTGCGGAGAGACAACCCGCACATCAGCAAGCGACGCGGCGGCAGGAAACCGCCGCATCGACGGTTCTCACTACAGGTATACACGAACATACGAAAACCTCAGTTTAGTTTAAAATCACATTTTACAAATATTTCCTCTACAATTACTAACCAAATTAAGTTGATAGGAACAAGGTAGCATACACAGTTTCCATAAGTTCAAACTCAGAGATTCGAACAAATAAATATAGACAAAAATTATTCATACATACTCGTAAGACAGAGTTTCCAGCACGGTATGTTCAGTGATATAGTTTTTATGTTTTCTCTCCCCTTTAGCTGATGACGTGTGGTCCTAACCTTTCGTTCATAATGACCGAGTTTGACACCTACTGCAATAACCACTTTTTCTTGTAATGATTTAGAAATACCTTTTTAATAGTACCGACCGAGGATGGTTCATTATTTATTATTTAGATTTAGATTATACCTACATATTATAGTCCCGTACCCTAGACTTTTATTAAGGACCCAAACTTTAGCATAAAATGATGATCCGAAGTGTTAGTAATGTGACTAGTGTTTAGGTATTTTCAGCCCTCGTATATCGGTGTTCTAACTCCACTGTCATTAATTGAATGTTTCATCTTCCATCCTACACCGACTTTAGAAAAAGGGCAGTCGCGAAAAGGTAAGGAGGCGTACAGTACATACCTACCTTCTACGTATATTATAATCGCATGCGCACTGACGTGGAGCACCCGCATGACCCTTGTGGATGTCGCCTGTAGCGCCCCGCGCCCGCGCCCGAGCCCCTGCACTCCCCAGCCACACTACCCGACTGTCGCAATGTTTCAGATATACGCTTTCTCTGTGCTCCCGGTGCCGAACGAAACAATTACTAATTGGCAGGATCGTCACCATCTAAATTTGTCTCATGTGGTACTCTTTGCCCATTTGTCTGACTTACTCAGGCCGGGGGCTGTATGTGTTTTTTTTTATATTTTTATGTTTGTTATTTCAAGTGCGGCTTCAATCCCAATCGTAATTAGATTTTGTTTCTAAATAGCGACGGTAAGACCTGAAATCGGTTGATTTTCTTTAAATATCCAATTATTGTCAAATCTTAACGATCTATTTAACTTTGTTTCTGCGACTTTCACAACACAACACAAATCAAAACTAAGTTCATAATGATTTAAGAGCGCTTGTACACATGGGTGAGTCTTCACTCGCTTTTGTTACACATCTCAATTCTACTCAGGCTTGTCGGTCGTCTATTATTTTAAAATTTCAATGTTTTTAAATATAAGTGCGTTAAAGTTAGACTGTGGATGTTCCATAAAATAATAGATGACTAGTAGCTGAGTGCGATTTGAGTACAGTGTATCTAGTATAGACCTGTGTACAAGCAAGCTCTCTAATTACTATGCAGTCTTCTACTACACAGAAATCAACTCGTTTCATGACTCTTACGGCTATTACTGTATCGGCTTGTTATAATGATGTGTGTCGTGTGTCAGGCACTGCAGGCTCGTCGCGGCTGCAAGAGCAAGACAGGTGGCAGCGCCAGCGCTGTGGAGGCGAGCGAGGCCGGTGACGCGTCACGCACTCCTGAGGACTCCGTATGCTCGGCCGAGGGGCCCAGCCACTACACCGACGCCGACACCCAGGCGTGATCGCACCCGCACTCCCGTCCCACACTACCCATGTCATCATCTCTGCTTGTGACACTCTGTATTGTATTACATGGTATGAATAACCACGGAGTAGCAATCTAATTAAATCTCCCATAGTGTACGCCAACGTGCAATCGACAACTGGATCGTTGATTATACGCGCGTTAACACTCCATTCGTTTACTATTCTGTGGTATTCTAGGACCGACACCATATCTTACTGTTTGGTATCGGTTTCGTGGGCGCATCTACTCGCACGGTAGGTATTCGTGCAACTATTAAATGTCTCAGTAAGAATTGGTTGAATTTTAGTAGGATGTTAGTGCGATTGTTACGGATGTAAAGTTATATTTTTAATGCGAGAGTGGGTCGTTTAGTATTAAATTATTATGCCAGCAATGTCTGCCTCACTATGGAATTATTTAAGCAAACTCGTACATAACTAATATTTATATTAATTTTACTGGCAGTAAATGCAACCTAATTTTAATTAATAAAACTGATGGATGAAATAATGGTCCATTAAGCAATAGGAATTAAACAAATGTTTAGATCTGGTATTGTTATCTGTAATATAAGACATCACTAATTAGGTGTTGGGAAAATAAATATTTTTTACGGGAAATTATTTAAATCTTGATGGAATTTTATAATAACATCTGTTCGTGATGTATCTACCAGCCAGAGTTGATCAAAGATATTTAATACTCAAACTATTCGATTGTAAACAACTAAATGAAACTGACTTGTACAATACAAAATACTAGTCAAAGAACTGCTAAAGTTTTGCATAGAGTTAACATAGTTTTACAATAGTTTTATTATTACCTATACTTTATATACAGCTGGTGTAGTTGTCACCGTATAATTGTGAACATCGTTAGTTTATAATCTATCTCGCGAGATTATAAAGTTTCGAAAAATTTTAAACTGCAGCAAACCATTTACAATATAACGCATTATTTTTCGATAAATTATAATTTGTCCATAGCCAACCGACAAATTGTGAACTAGCATGTGACGGATCGCACCTTGCACTAATATTAAATAGCCCAAGTAATTGAATAAATACCAAACAGGAAAATGGCTTAACAGGCAGTTATGTGTAGGCAATTAACAAATTAAATTCCAATTTGTTAACTGTCGGTAAGAAATCTAACTTGGAAGTAGCGCTCGCCGGCCGCTGCTGCGGCACCGCTCGCTTCACTCGCTCGGCTCGTGCGCCAGTGTTCATGAGATTGGTCACGGTTCTAACCTAACCCATTTGGTCGGGGTGCCCTGGCTTAGTTACTGTGACCAATTCGGCTACCGCCAACACCGACAAATTAGGGACAGTTCACAATCTGTCCGATTTTATCACCCGTAAAATTCGTCGGTAAGTGCGTATCGTTCACAATTTGACGGTTTGACATGGATAAATAATAAACTATCGAAAATTAATACGTTATATTGTAAGCAGTATGGTACAGTTCACAATTTATAGCCAGTTTACAATCTCGCGAGATAGATTATCTACTAACGGTGTTCACAATCATACGGTGACATAGTCATATTATGTGTTCATAGTTCTAGTTTTGAGCAGATAATATGATTGTACCCCGGGTATATATTATTACGAGTAATATTAGTAGAAAGTGTAAACCTGGGTCTGCCAAAAATAGCTCAAGATTCCTGGGTAATTTCAACCAATCAGACAGATATCTGCCTAAGCCAACCCAGCACACTATTCCTGATATTCAAGTTTAGGTGCCAAACTAATCATCACAAGAATTTTATTATTTAAACCCTTTTTAGAGTTCCGTACCACAAGGGTGCCAACGGAACCCTATTACTGAGCCTTCCTTATCCGTCCGTCCGTCTGTCTGTCAGCCGGCTGTATCTCATGAACGGTAATACATAGGTTGAAATGTTTTTTTTTTACAGATTGTGTATTTCTATTGCCGCTATAACAACAAATAATAAATATAAATTTAAAAGTTAAAGGAATGAAAGTCTCATACAAGAAACGTGTCTTTTTTATAATGTAGTATTAAATATTGTACCGTGGTACGGAACCCTTGGCTTTCCAATCATATTTCCCTTTTGGAAGAAAACGACACAAGACACCCGTATACCTACTGTTTACCCGACATAATCAGCCTATAATGTTCCCACTGCTGGGACACAGGCCTCATCTCTGTGAGAGGTAGTGGGCCGTAATCCACCACGCGGGCCCAGTACGGATTGGTTACCCAACGATCATGATAAAAAAAAAATTGTTTTTGTAAAACAACCTATAAACAAATTTTTTGATTGGATCCTCCTTTTAGGCAAATGGTGCCTGTGTTAGGAGAGCCCGCTCTTCCACAGCAAGACGTGTTAGTATACAAAGAGCAAAACGTATCATTTTTATGCTAAAACTACATAAATTAATGTGTGTGAGCGAGTGTAACCGTGTAACGCAGACTACCTACTGCATGTGAACCCAGGCTCACTCTCTCTGCTAGCATTACCAGTAACATGTTCATAGTGCATAGGAGTACCTAATTTTATATCTTTACTTACCTAGGATTTGTGTACTACGTAGGTATAACTGTGAATATACCTATCAGGTTTCATGTGTTGCTGTTCAAATAGCTTCCTGTACTTCGTGTGACTCCTTGTGTGTGTCAGCAGATGTCTTATTGTAAATGATCTTAACAGTATCGAATATATTCGACAAGTCTTCAGTATCTCAATGTTCTCTACTCTTTATAAAAGTACGTCATCGTTTGCATGGAATTCCTCTGTTCAGTCTGAGCACTACCGCAATACGAATAAAGGAATTTCCTCGTTTTCTTAATTTATTAAACGTGTTTTACGACTTTACGCAATCCATTGATTAGTTTTGGCAGTTTGTAGAAACTGCTCAAATATGAATCAATGTTTCCGATGTAACAGGAAAGTAATAAATACCTAAATATGGAGTACACTCAATGAAGGAATTATGAGAGACTATGTATAAATGAGGAATTGTTAATACTTGTAAAGTTTTACTAATAGATATTACCATTCGAATGTTTTTAAAACTTGCTCGAATATTGTTAGTGTTACGCAGAAAATGTCCACAGTTATGTCATCCAGTCATCCTTGTTGTGTTATATTTCCCGCACAAGCAAACCGTCTATCTTCCATTTTCGATCTTATTTCCTAACTGCACAAATTCATTTTGAACTTTTCGTGATAATTTAATTGTATTCTGAAATTGCTACCGGTGTTAGGGATCAATATTTTAGTTATACATTATGTTTAGTTTGAATTTAGCACGGGTACTAGTTTGTATGAATAATATAATGAACGTAAAATATATAAGGTATACTATTCATACACGAAATATTTTAAGAGATAGGTATAGGTAATAAAGAAGCTAAACAAATGAAAAAAAAAAAAAGATCTAAGTGTTTTTTATTTTACGTACCTAATTATTATTATTTTAAAACTGCTTGAGACATTTTGCATAAAACCTTCACTCCTTATTCTATGAATTACGCCCCAGACGCGGCGAGGGCGTCTCTCTATTCTGTGTCGCGCACCGTATAGGTGAGGTTGTATTCGCCTGCATTGCCTGTCTCCGCGCGCAAGCATGGCATTTCGTTCGTGTCCTGACGGTTACCGCGGCCCTCTTCACAGTCTGTGTACTGCCGGACGCAAACACCTGCCCTCACCTCCTGTTACATGGGACTGTAGCGGTATCTATGTCGCAGCCAACTGGTTAAATTAGCCGTTCAGTTAACTGCCTAGCCTTTCAACTAAACGGCGGCCGTTCAACTAACGGCCTGAATGATATTCAATTATAGTTTAGGTTGGAAGTCTGTAACCAATCACGCGCGAACCGAATTGGTTGCAGTAATTAAGGCATTGCACCCCGACCAAGTGGGTTAGGTTAGGTTAGAACTGTGATCAACCGCGTTCGAGCCGAGGGAGGAAGCGAGGCGAACACTACTTCTAAAGGCCAGGCAGTTAACTGAACGGCTAATTTAACCAGTTGGCTGCGACATCTACAACGCCACTTGCGAACAACACTCGAATTCACATGTTAATGTGAGGTTACGAATGCGTCTATTCGCATCCGTCAGCTGATTGTTGGTTGATGTGAACAATGTAAGAATTCTAAAGTGCGTAGCGGGGATTTATTTGGATCAAAAATCTTACCAGATAAGATCTTAATATTACACACACACAACAGATAGTAACTACTGTTGTAGGTGGTGTACATGCTATTTTTGAGAATTTTCTTTACCTACAGAAAACTGTCTTTGCACAACCGAACCGGAGAAATCACATCACAATCGGCACTCGCGAGTTAGGTATTTAGTGGCTCCCTATCCCTATGATACTTGGTATTGTAACACCATCATGTTCTGTTACTTCTGGTTGATACAAAGCCCGACTCTTCCTATAAGGCGCGTGCGGCGTGTGGTGCGACGCGCGTATCGGGTGGTAATACATGAGAGGCGCGATCATTCATAAAACGCCGCGCGCCATCTGTCGTTCCACAGCGGCCCGCTTCAACACATACTACGTAGAAATCAGCGTCACGGAATTGAAAAATAAGGAGTCCGTATTTATTATGTGTATCAAGCAATTTTAAATTATTTAATTTATTAAACAATATACTTAGATATATATTTCGTTTCGTTTCTTTAGTTTTTTAAGCACTTTTAGGTAAAAATATTTCTTGTATGAATAATACACCTTATATTTTAGATCATTTTTACGCGCAAAAGTTTTGGGTTATTTACATTTATGTGATTGTTATTTATGTATATTTATAACTGGAATGATAGAAGAAAATTGTAAATATTAATGCTAAAGATTTTATAGTAACATACGCATGATTTGTTTCAGTATTTATTAAACGTTGAGCTTTGTTCAATGTTTGTGGTGCGTGAGGCGTTTTGATGCCAAAAATAATATTATTAATATAACAACGTATTATTTATTGAATAAATGACAATATTCATAATGAATTGTTTTATTTACAAAGCCTATAAAGGTCAATAAGGTAAAATTTTACTCCTACATAATCAGAAGTTACGTTCGTAGCAATCTTCGACGGAAGAAGCTTATGTACTGTGGTTTTATATAATCGCTGAGTACTACACAACCCTATACATTACCTTTTGTTCACTGCAGTAGAAAGACACCATAATTACTGCATTTATGAGTGGAAATGATTAATTTGTGAAGTAAACTCTTTTTCTGTTTTGGTGTGCTACGCCGTAGCTGGTGTCGCTATTTCCATCCGAAATCGATTCTCTCGTTATGGATCTTGTCTCTATGTTGTTAAAGTTACATATCAATCACAAAAAGACGCGATTTTCACTTTTACAATTAAATGTTGAAGAGCTACAAGCGTAGAGGTGCTACGAGACTACGACGTAGCAGGCAATCTTGTTTTTGAACTCGCTCACTAGTCTTTAATTACAGTGAATATGTACGCAGGTACTTTACCTTTACAGATACACTATAATTTAGATGACCAATATTTTTTATTGATATATGCAAGTACATACAAGCGTAATGGTGCTACGACGCTACGCCGTACCAATTTAATATCTTTTTGAATTCTCTTTCTTATGTAGTTTCAGTAAAGTGTATGTAGGTATATAGATACTTTTTACAGGTAAGCTACTTAAATGACCTACATCAATTTACTTTATCGGTAATGTGTTGAAATACAAACGTGATGGTGCTACGGGGCTACGACGTAGCAGACTATCTTGTTTCTGTACTCTCTTTTGTTTCAGTAATTATCTATTTACCTACCTACCTTACTTTTACAGCTACCTACGATGCATATAGGTAGACAGACGCCACAGTTACCTAGCAACAGTAACGAGCTACGCCAATATTTAAGTACGCATTGGAGTGAAATTATTTTTATTTTTTGTTATTATTATGACGGAAATGTCGCATCGCGGCGTATCGTGGCAACATGCCGCCTCGCAGGACACAAAGGAAGTCAGGATCCTGCGGTAACAGTAATGTGAGGAAGAAACCAGTGATCATGCAGCTCCTTGAGGAAACCACCGGCTTTAGATATTATTTAATTGAACTGTGATGGTGACTTAATTAAAAATGTCAGGTAAGAACTACAATTATTTCTGAACTCGCAAAAGAGGCTTTGATTTTATTTCCTGCGTTTGTGGATTTTTCTTATAATATTATCGTGTTAACTTAATAAGTTAAACGGTCATGAATGAATACATTAGTTATCCAGATTAGATTAGTTTAGTAGGTCATGTTAATATTTACATTGTTCGCGTGAGTAACGATAGGTAGTATATGTGCTGCAAGTACAGAGACACGTGTCACGTCTCCGTAGGCATAGCAAACACACGTGACAACATATACATGCATGAATGATGTTAGTACGACAAGCTTTGTACCTACTGCAGGTGTAAATCTGTAAATGCAGCTATTGTGGAACAATGAATACCGCACTGTAATGAATAACATGTCGCTAATTTATTTTTTCCCAAAAATGAGTTAAATATGCCAAAGCACTTTGAAAGCGTGTTTACATAAGGAAAGCATAGTCTTAAAAAAAAAGTTGCAGTTACGTCGATGTTTCTCCAAATGAGCGATATGTGGAATTTAATAAGGAACTTCTCTTTGAAAAATAAGGTGGGGCCCGTGGGTAAATAATAACAGCCGCACAGGTCGATAGATCAGGTTAAGCTATGCTGTGGATGGGTGTATCTTTACATACCGAGCCTCGAGCCACCACCTCGTGCAACCACTCCGTGCCTCGGAAAGCACGTTTTAACAGTCTTCACCTGAAATAAGTGTTCTTTTTACTTTATCTTTATTATTTACGTACTACAACTGCGAAATGTGGGTGTACTATAGATAGGTACACCTTGGTCTGACCCTTCAATAGAGAATACAGGCGTGTCTTCTTCTTCTTGATTCGATGGTAAATTATTAAATGAGTTGGGCCTCGTAGGTGGTCACGCGTTTTTTAGGTCCTCAGAAGTGGTGTATGGATACTTTGGATACGCCAATATATGGGGAATGGTTTGGTCAGGAGCACCGCATGCGCACTGGGTGTCGGTTGGGTCATTATACCCCCATTGCGCTAGATTATGCTTGCAGCAGCCTTCTTGGGTTCGCAGTCGATTGGTTGCTTTCCATATAGGCCACTGCAGGTCACGTCCGGGTGGCAGGTGCTCATAGGGCTGAACGAAGTCGGATGGTGGCGGGTGCTGTTTTTCCCACAAATCTCTTCTTACCTTAGGCGGTTGGTTTTGGACAGGCTGTGTATAGCGGAGAAACCTCTTGCGGCCCTTAAGTCTGGACTGTGAAGTATTCGTAGAGGGGATGACGGGAATCGCATTGAAGTTATAAATTTATTTCTATTATATTAAAATAATAGAAATCATTATTATAATAAATTATTTTAGTATTTTCTCCACGTAATTACCTACGTTGACGGTGATTTTCTAAAAAAATACAGGGAAAATAAAATGAGTGAGTGTACAAAAGTCCGACATACAAAATACTAATTTACTTATAAACCTAATATTCCACTTACATACGTAAGGCTTGTAAAGTCCTCACTTCGATCGATGAGCATGAGTGGACGGATTCTGTGCCAGCATTACACGATAAAGCGCTCTCGAGAGAATGTTAGTGCCAACTTTGTAACCGATGAGTGATTAAGTAGCACTTATCAGTTCATTCTGTCGCTGGACTAGATTTATGTCAGTGATTATCATGTTGTTTGTTCGAATTAAGTATTAATAATGTACCGTGTAATTAAATGCAATTTTACAATCAGTTAAACTCTCAACCCGGATGTGGCAGTCCTATATAATCTGGCGTTGTTTTTTTTTTCGTAGGCAACGAGGGGCATTCCAATCGGCGATAAAACGCTGTCCAACCTTCGTTTTGCAGACGATATCGTTCTGTTTGTGTCAACAGCAGATCGACTGCAGCAAAAGCTCCCAGAACTGAGCATTGCAAGCCTTGAGGTTGGAGGTTGGACTAAAATCAGGACCAATGCTGCTATAACGTTGAAGGCGATAGGCAGAAATATACACGGACACTGTGTCGACGAATATATATTCGTCGACAATATAATAATAATTAATATATACCTGGGCCAGCTAGTTTTCTTCCACAAAAGACAAATCTAAGAGGTCGGCCGGTGAGTCGTAAATGCCTGGAGAAGCTAGTGGTGGAAGGGCGATGAAGGACGACCTTCCTATCTCACTTAAAGCGCAAGGTCTTCGACATGTGTATCCTGCCTATTTTAACGTATGGCGCTCAGACTTGGTTTTTGGCCGAGGCTCAGAAGTCCAAAGCCAAACTCAAGATTTGCCAAAGAGCGATGGAGCGTAGCATTTTGAAAATTAAACTGACCGACCAAATTCGCAACAGCACAATATGAGAAGGCGGGTATCGCCTAGAGGATTTTGGGACTGCGCGGGTCACACCTATAGGATGCACTCAGTCAGATCGACCAGAATCGTCACACAGTGGGTGCCTAGAGAAAGAAAAAGTGGAAAAAAATGGGGGAGACCTTTGCCCAGCAGTGGGACAACATAGATTAATCGGAACCGTGTAAATGTCAAGCCTACTACCTATCCCCTTCACACGAGAAACTGGGAAACTGCACACAGAAATAAAACAAAAAAATAGGTACTATGCCAAGCCAAGCCCATTTAACAACTGGATGGCGTAGCTGCGTGGCACATTTAACGATTCCCTTATGAGCACCTAAAAAACACGGGGATGGCAACAACCAGCAACAAATACAACTAAATCATATTATAATAATAATATTTATATAATAAGGTAGTTAATATTTATATTAATTTATTTATGACAAAAGAAAAACTAAATCATACATTTAATACGTTAACTTTCGTAAGTCATAACCAAGCAAGCTATTTATTGACCTTTTCAACACACTACTGAGCACATTTAAAAGCCAATAACTTTCAAAAGAAATACTTACCGATAGTTTCAACATAAAACACTCGCGAGGTTTCAAAGAAAGAATCGCGTTTATATTCAAAATTCAAACGACTGAAGAAAAAAAACTTTCAATATAAGTAGGTTGGCGTGTCTCGATAAACTGTTTTCCTTACATATTCGTGCACTTATCGCCTAGGCATTGCCGTCAATCTTGTAGCCAATCTGTTCACCTACATTGTTAAAGTTAGTTGAGTAAGGCGGACTAGTCGGGAATTCTATAGCAGTGTAGCGATGGCTGCGTACACCGACGCTCTGGATCACACCTCCATATATCAACGTCCTGCTTGTGGTATTTAAAACATAGATTTTTTTGGAGAGATTTTTGAAAAACATAAGGTAGATAGTTTAAAACTTTTTAATAAAAAATATGATGTGCCAAGATGGTTGTGTTCGTGAGGTACAAAATCATGTTCATTTTGATTGAACAATACGTTATCACATGTAGGTTAGCGAATTCTATTAAGATATGTAAATTATTATGAGCTTCATTGAATCCAATCGGCATTTTGAAGTCGTTGCATTGGGAAAGCAGGCGTTAGCAATGAAGTTGTAAAACAATTTCGAGCTATATTTCCGAATTAATCATGATTTTAGGGGTTTCTAAAGCGTGTAGGTGTACAATCAAATCAGTTTTGTGTGCTTAGCGTAGCGAATAATTTGATGGCGGGAACATACATATTCAAGATGCCATTCGCGTCATACATTGATAGGCAACACTTTGCTATTACAGATAGCGAAGAAAGTGATGGAGAGGGAGGTTTGGGCAATTTGAGTCGGTTGATCGTTCGCCCTCCGGGACAGAGTGGGAAGGCCAAGAGAGGGCAGCTGTGTTTCGACGCGGCCTTCGAGTGCGGGAACCTGGGACGTGCGGACCATATCACTGACTTGGAGTACGATCTATACGTCAGACCGGACACCTGCAGACCGAGAGCCAGGTTCTGGTTCAATTTCACCATCGAAAATGTTAAGCAGGATCAGGTGAATGTTGAATCGGTGCTGATGCTGAGACACAACTAACGTAGATAGTGTAGTTTCATAGTGTTGTGGTGCCGATACTAACAGCGCTGTGTTTTTCCAGAGGGTGATACTAAATATTGTTAATTTGGCCAAAGAAACAACTTTATATGATGGAGAAATGACTCCGCTGGTCCGTTCCACGTCGCGGCCGAAATGGTGAGTACCTTGTGCTTTGAACTATCCAAAAAGCTATAATGTCTTACAAATGCATGTAGTTGCTATATAATGAAATGCTCTAACACCTCGCAAGCGCCAATAAATTGCAAACTAGATGCAAAGATTCATATTATGTTAACTAATTCAGACAGTGGTTTTACACGACGTCGCATGCAAATATGTTACTTAGGGACTATATATCTTTTCAAACATTCTTATTTGAAACTTTTAGGCAACGGATTCCTAGACGACTGATATTCTACCACCGGTCATTAGTGCACAAGGAACGGAAGATCCTGAGTATCGCGTTTGCTTTCGATCGAGAAGAGGACGTTTACCAGTTCTCTACAGGAGCATCGTATTCCTATTCTCGACTACAGAAGCACCTGGCTACGTGGGAGAAGAGAGCTCAGGCCTTTGCCACCAGGCAGTCCATTGCTCAAACTACTGTGAGTTGAATAAACTGAAGATGTTATCTTTATCTTAGTAGCCCACCGAAGCTGCGTACTGCGAATGATCATCGAACCCGTTTTTATTTAGACTTACAATAGCTACTTGAAATAATGTTTCTTGTTGAAAATTTGATCAATTATCAATTATCAAGCCGAAAATCAAATGAAAACATATTTATCTCAACTTTATCAACCATTAACTCATCTATTGTTTTAGCAAAAACGTCGCATTGATCTCGTGACAATTGGAGACTACAATTTCAAAGAAAAAACAGAAGCCGTAAAAGAAGAACCTGTGATAACTAGGATTAAACCAGCAGAGCCAAAGAAACGGGTCGTTCTCATCATAGCAAGAACACACGGGGGGGAAGCGCCTTCGTCATTTGTTTGTCAAGGTAAGTAATCATAAAATAGGGAAAACTTTACTGAGGTAATTATAATATAGAGCAATCTTTACTGAGGTAATCATAAAATAGAGCGAACTTTACTGAAGTAATCATAAAATACAGCAAACTTAGTAAGGTTTAGTTTAGATTACCTCAGTAGAGGTACCTAATCATAAAATAGAGCTAATTTTACTGGTAAGTATAAATTAAGCTAAGCTTACCTAAGGAAAGTTATCATAAAATAGAGCTAATTTTGCTGAACACATTATCTTGCATATTAGTCGTCATAATTACTAAACTTGAGCAGGTTTCCTGGACTACTTGCTGGGCTCGTCGGAAAAGGCAGTGGCTTTGAGAAACAATATTGTGTTAGAGGTAAGAAAAAGCACACTATAATAAGTAATCATTCATTCATATTTGCCAGTTCCCAGTCCAAGTAGCAAGTGTAGGTAGTTATAGTAGTAGTACCTAGTACCTAACAAATAAATTGATATACCAAACGTTAGACTATGTGTCAGTGTAAAGTACCTACCTGCCTATGTTTTCAAACCGCATAAACATGCGTATTAGGTATAATTTTAATTTGGTTACATAATATATATTTTTAACTACATTAAAAGTACGGTACTAGGTAATACCGATGCTGAACCCAGACGGAGTGTTCCTCGGCAACCAGCGGTCGGACTTGCTCGGCGGCGACCTCAACAGAAGTTGGAACCGAGCCACCAGCTACGCGCATCCCGCTCTAGTGGCCGTTAACGATCTCCTCAAGAAACTCGCGTCTGAGAGGGTACCTACATATTATATACCTTACATCGAACCCAGTAGGTACGTCAAAGGTCGTACGTTGATGTGTGACTGTAAGTATTTCAGTGACACCCTAATTGTATAATAATAATAATAATAAAACCCGCAGGGCAGCATGTGGCGAGCTGTTGGGCAGTAGCGACCCCACGGACCCTATCTCCCGGGAGAAGTTCGTTCCTCACCTCTGGCTTGCCTTTATTGGCCGGCTGGAGTGAACAATGACGAGGAACAGAGCTCCCTCCTCATTCTTGCCTTTATTGGCCGGCTTGAGTGGAGATTCGCAAGAGCAAATGTGCTCGGAGGAAGGAAGTATTCCAGTAAGATGCTGGTAGGGATCTTGACCGTACTTCCGGGATTGTCCTGATAGCCGTGGAATACCTCTCCACTCCTCATAAGCACCTCAGGAGATGTTGCCCCCTTGGCACTACGTCACTATGTGCTAGCGTCCGTTTCCGGGGGCCCACTATTGAGTGTGCAAGTCACCCCCTGCCATTTTATTCGTGTATATATAAAACATTGATCAGGCAGGGGTCATAGTTCTTCCATAGTTCTTGGTAACCAGTCCACTTTAGCCACCCAAACCCATAGTCCAACTTTATATTTTCCATATCCTGCAATAGTCCTACACCAACCGGGGGTTGTCCTTGGGTGCACTTGCATAGTGCCAACAGGGATAATCGTCGGTTGGTGTCACATTTCATTAAAATTTCCTAAGGGGCCTCTGTGAGTTGGTTTCGGCCCCTCGTACTCCTTCCAAAAGACCGGGACTCAATGGTCCCGAGATATGAAAAAAAAAAAAAAAAAAAAAAAAAAAAAAAAAAATTTATTCAGTATTAAAATTGGTAAAATTATTACATAAAGTCTTAGAAATTATTTACAAAGGTAATAATGTTATATGCCTGTACTAGGATAAACCTGTATCACAGGCGGCATGAGCATACTTTATGGTAATTGAAGGACAATAAAATTCATAACAATATTTAACATTAGAATTATATAACACACTATCAATCAAAATCTGAATAATTTTGAAGTAACTTGAAGGGTACCGTATTGATAATCCACCATTGCTTCATATGTTCGAAAAATGTGTCTACTCAACAACCTAAATAACGCAATGTAAGTTGAACTGTCAAAATTGCTACTGTTCTGTTAGTAAGTTTTTACGCAATTTCCCCACTGGTTTAAGCCTGTGCTAGTAGCCCAAACAGTTTAGGTACAGTATCTACCTAAAATGTCAAAAGCTTTTTTTTTTTGGTTGCTGATTGAAACATTTTATTTAATGCGAATTATAAGTACTTAGATGTAGGTATTACTTCCTATGTAGGTAGGTATCTACTCTACTGTACCCCTTACCTACCTGTGAAATCTCGGGTTTCAGACCGTGCAGTTGGATTTCATCATCGATATTCACGCAGACATAAGTCATGAGGGTGTATTCGTTCGAGGCAACTCTTACGACGACGTTTACAGGTAGGTTTATCTGACTAAGTTTATACTTCTCCCCTCAAACAATACTCGTAGGTACCTATTTTGTAAATAAGCTGACATAGCGATAAATAGAAATTAACCGTAGGTTCCTTTTGGTTTTTAGTTTTTACCTCCAGCTCATCATAAACTTACCTCTGACTATACCTACTCCATCATCATCTGCCTAGCCTTTTCCCAACTATGTTGGGGTCGGCTTCCAGTCTAACCGGATGCAGCTGAATACCAGTATTTGCTCTATACCTACCTACTCCTTATATTTCCAAATCCTGTAGGTAAACGGTAAACCAGATGACGTAAGACGGCACAATAACATTGCACAAGCATTTATGTGATTTGTGAAAAGCCGCGTGAGCAACAAGTCTGCGAGTTGTGTAATCATCGAAAAAGTTTTTGTTTTTGTGCCCGATTGTGCGTCATACTCATACATAACGAACGCCTTAAAATAACTTCAGGCGACATTTGCAAGTAGTATTGCTGAAAGGCACGTTTCTTTAAGCCA
This sequence comes from Gortyna flavago, assembly GCA_963669345.1. Lineage (NCBI taxonomy): Eukaryota > Metazoa > Arthropoda > Insecta > Lepidoptera > Noctuidae > Gortyna > Gortyna flavago. Next base: position 5,266,524 of record OY770128.1, on the reverse strand, counting down.
TTATACCTACTTATCTGGTTTTTTTTAAGATCTTAGGTAATACTTTATACAGTGTCGGAATGCAGACCCCAGTTCTGCATTCCGACACTGTATAAAGTATTGCCTAAAAAGGCCACTTTGGCAGAATCATAAAACAATTCATATAACGCAATTCACTGTTTGACAGTTTCACATGTAAATCCCTGAAGGGTTAGGCAGAGATGTACCTATAGCATTTTACGAATCTCTATACAAAACTGCTAAGCAGATGAATTGCGTGAAATAAATTGTTTTGATACTGCCAAAGTGGCTTTTTTAGGCCCCCTGAAGTTAACTAAACACTTTTAACTACCTTGGTCTAGGTTCTAAAGATCTACCTACTAAAAGTAGGTATTGTAGGTACCTACCCTATACCTGTCATGTCTTCATTTGGGGATTTTTTAAATTAGGTACTAGGTACTAATTAGGCATTTGCAAGGCAGATGTGAGTGGAAACGCCGGGAGGGGACGCCCTATGAGGACATATAGTATTGGCATTAACAATAAGGTCACTATCATTATTGTTTCTTCAGAAACGTCAGGTTCTTAGTACTCGCAAGCGGCGTGCGTGTATGACCCGTGAACGAGGCAAAAGGAGTATGTAAGGATCGTAGCAGGTGGCATTTTGTGCATAACCCCATGGAAAGAAGTCATGAGCTTATGTATATGTATGTTATTAATCTGCTATCCAGGTTTGAACGTCAGGCAGTGCTTCCGAAGTTCCTGGGGACCCGCATAGAAGCGTGGCGGCCTGAAGCATGCTTCTTCAACGCAGACTCCTTGCTAGCTGGCACTGCTCGCAGGGCTCTGCCCACCGGCTCCATTGATGCCTACACGCTCCTGGTCTCCTTAGGGGGACGACGATTATCCCATAAAGGACCTTACATCCATTATACAGAAGACGCATGTATCCTTTTAAGTACATTTTTTTTAATTTGTGTGAGTAGGTAGGTCTGTGAGGATCTATTTTATATTTCTATGGTGCCGACCTCTTCAATGGAACTGGTCTGGAAAAGATAATAACATCAATGAGACTGGACAGTCCAACCTCATCACATTGATGTAATTAGTATATGCACTTACCTGCGCCCTGCTGTCTCACCCGCATTAGACTCGATCCCGTGGGAATATCGGGATAAAAAGTAGCCTTTACTACACATCTGTGTTAATCCAGGATGTCAGCTACCTCCATACCGAATTTTATTAAAATTGGTCCAGCCGTTTGTGCGTGAAGAAGTAATTTAACAAACATACAAACACACTCACAAACTTTCGCCTTTATAATGTTAGTGTGATTGATTTACTTTATACTCGGTTATCTTTATAGCGAAGTAACTGTTTCAATATGATGTGCATTTGTTTTCTCCAAAGGAGTAGGCAGAGGTGTATACCTATGTAGTGTAGGTACAGGCCCAAATTCAGACTCCGGGTTGCTACTGAGAAATTCGTGATGGAAAACCCAATAACAGTTTTCACGACCTAAGAATCGAACCCGTAACCGGCCATAGGTAACGTACTCAACCTTTTATTATAAGGGCCACAAACATTAGGTCTCAGTCTTAGACCAACGCGGCACTCGAGGCAGCATTAAAAGTTTAATAACTTAACAAGGTAATCAGATATGAAAATAGGCAAATCTCTAGCAAAATCTCTGTGCGACTACTATCGACATATCGGGGTCATTCCCCCGCGAGTGGGACGGAGTAAGAAGAAAGATCAAAGGGGCAGACGTCGGCGGAGACGACCTGTTATTGAACGCGACAGGTCAGACATATTTAAGGTCATAAAACTAATGTAGTAATAAAGAAACTGCCGTATCTATTAAATCAGATACTTGGTGGGTACGGGGGTACCAGCTTCTTAGGTCTTTCTGGTAACGAAAAATAGGTATTGGCGACCTAATAAGGTAGTGATCAAATTAGCTGATCACTGCTTATACAACAATTGGGCTGTGAACAAATGTCAACAGAATAGGAACTTATCCATGCGCCATAAGTCCCACGAGCCTGCAAGCATTTTCTAAACCCTGACTAATTTGCGAAATTTTCCATACTTATTGTAAAACTTGACCTTTATGAAGGGGAATACATACAAATAATTTTATACAAGAGAAAGCCGTAAAGGTAAACATTTCGAGGAAATTACTGAAACAATAAGGTTTGTTTCGTAGCTCCAACTCTTGGGACACTGATCGCGAATAGGTAGGTATACGTGTTGTCGTAATACCTAGGTGTGTAGGTAGGTATAATAATGCCTACTTCTTTTCTTCTTCGTCACAAATAAATCTACCATATCCCTTTGAGTTCTGTGCTAGCTTTATACCATCACCCTACTCTTTAGGTCACCCAGTTCATCCCCTGAGCGGCGGGTCCTAGCGGGGCGAGTCTTATCACCATCCCTGCCGAAGGTCTCCCCACCACCGCAGCAAGCTCTACCTGCGAGGCTTTCACGTCGACCCATATTAAAGTCTCGACCAAGAACTGTACCAGATATGGACCACATACTACCTATAATTACAGGTAACAACGCCCTTAGGTAGGTAGGTAGGTAAATAACTAAATACTACGGTAGGTACCCTTATTGGCCCTTAGATAAAATCTGAATTTCCCGCTATTATTCGAAAGATACGATCAGTAACGAAAGCTGATTAATATTTGAGTTAGGGATTCCAATCTTTATAATTGAGCAAAATGTTTAATTAAAATCAAAACAGTTTTTTTTTTTTAATTAACTTTTAGCCTACTACCTATATGAAATGCTGAAAAGCAGTTTCTTGAATACAATTTTGATTATTGGACTTTCGTTGCTAACCGTATGTGTGATGGCTATTGGTTTGAACACGTGTAGGTGTAGAAAGCTATAGTGAATCACTGCTAGTCTCGGTTTTCGTAATGATCCAAGTCTAAAATAGTAGTAGTCTATTTTAGTTAGTTCCTACCTACCTTACTCTCTCCTGAAACTTTGACCTAGGTTCTAACCAACGGGATCCAGGCATAAGGCTGCGTTTCCACCAGAGATGAGCGAGGATGCGTAGCGAGGGATGTGTGAAACCAACCAATAACATCGCTTCATTTTTATAGCTTGAACTAAGTTAGCGTTGTTATTGGTTAGTTTTACACACATCCCTCGCTACGCATCCTTGCTCATCTCTGGTGGAAAGGCAGCCCAATTCTAAATTGAATATTTGTGTTGAAAATAAGTTATTTTACAGGAACAGCGGTCAAAACCCCTCGATTGGCTGTTGTGGACATGAGCGCATACATTCGGACACCAAAAGGCTGCGTGAATCAGCGAACAGAGAAATCACAATTCAAGCTCAGCCGACCTCCTCGCTCCTCACAGCCCAGGTTCACGAGTGATGAGTACGATACCCAGGAGTCTGATTCATAGGCAATAGTGTGGCTGTGTTAAGTTATTAATTACGAGTTTTGGATATTAAATGAAACAAACATATTTTTTATTGAAACGTATAATGACGAAGCTTCCATATTTACAATCACTAACTTCTATCGTTCAGTCATCTCATTCTTAGAACAAATCTTATTGAACACTATTATCACTACAAATTCTACAATCATAACGGCAAATGAAAAACGAGACTTGAGTATCGTTATCGAGATTTATTTGAACATTTTTTTATTATTTTATGACAATTTTGGTTTCAACGTAAACGATTCGACTTCATCTACGCATACTAAAGAGGTCACAGGTCATCACAAAAACGATACCTACAATCGTACATACGAAGAGTAAAGAAGCGCGGGCGCTTCGCAGAACGTTCAGCCGAGAGGTCACGGCAGCGCGCAGGCCGGACCGGGCGCGAAGCACCTCCCCTAATAAATATCTTTGGCATGAACCGAACAGCTCGCCGACGAGTCACACGCGATCGCACTAACAACCGACAGTTATTGCTTCGATGCCAATATAGAGTTCGTTTCGTTCCCGCACGGGGCGTCGCGTCGGGAGCTTCAGTGGGCGGCGGAGGCGCGCGCGGCCCCTCCGCGTCATTCCCAGGCGTCGTTGTCGTCGTCGGACAGCGTCACCAGGTGCATGCGCGTGTCGTCGGGCGGCGGCGCGGGCGCGGGCGCGGGTGCGCCTGCGCGGGCCGCGCGCTTCTGCCGCAGCAGCTCCTCGTCCGCCGGCGTCAGCGGCTTGCGGAACTCGTACACCAGCGGAAAGATGCGCTCCACCGCCGACTGCACATCACTCACGCTCCGGGCTGCCAACAAGTATGAAACTTTTACAATGTATCGCGGTCATGAAGTACAGATTTAACACTGGATGAAATGGCGGCAGGTCACGAGAACAATCTACGACTCCCGCGTTCCCCTTAAACTTAAGAAGATTTATAACCTGCAGTCTTGTATGGATCAGAATGTAGCATGCAGCTGAGCAGCTGAGATAAGAATGCAAAGAAAGATGCATGGTATTATGCGAATGGATAAAATAGAAATAAGTATACAGGATGAAATTGAATACATGCGACAAATCGAAATGCTAATTTCGATTTGTCGCATGTATTCATTTTCATCCCGTATAAGAGGAAGTCTGAAAGTGGCACCGATAAATTAAAAGTTGTGTGATAAATTTAGGGGAAAACCAAAGAAACGATGGATGGACAGTGTGAAAGATGATATGGCTAGAAAGGGGGTGGCACCGAGATTACGACTAATGGAGAAGTATGGAAGAGAAAGACATGTTGCGAATGATGACTGTATCGTGATTGACGTTTTGGATGTAATAATTCTTGCGGGCGTTACATACAAGACTGGAGCCCTGACAAAGCTTAGGACTCGCAGCAAACCGCACAAAGCCGACGTAGGTACTTGGATGGACTACAAGAATTGACGAGAAGAATAACAACACCGAGAGAAGTGAAATGCATAGGAGACCTTAGCCATTAATAAAATAAATACAATTACGATCAATAGTTCAATACCATTTCACCCTACAAAACAGGTTCTTGTTTCGCGTATTTATGGTCTATGTTCACGTGTTTTAAATTCAAGTCCTTCAACATAATATATTATAATATTGCTTGTTATGTGTTGCTATTGTAAAGTTTATTAATGGTTTTCCGGCGTTCTTATCCCATTAAATTTTATCCGAGAGTTGAGATACGGGAATACTGCCGATTTAATTCACTATTCTGTTAATAGTTATTTCACAAAGGTTAATAATTATGAAGTCAATCCACAGGCTACCAAACGGGAGTCAGTTAAAATCATTGTAATAATGAGTAACATTAACGAGTCTTGAAGTAGAAAAAAATTCCTAAACTGATTAAACATGTTGTAATGTCATCCCATCACTTGTATTGAAATAACCCTTTATCTGAGTTAACTGTGAGTCACGGGCAATCTGAAGCTGCTAGCACATTCCGTTTTTATTTCCTAACAAATGGATATTCGACTATTTTAGGGCTCTTGACTAAATGGCTAACTGGGATTTAAGTCTGTCGCACGCAATCTTCTTTAGAAGGATGTTAATCCCTTTACGCACCTTTAGAGACAGAAACCCTTTCTCCATCAGATTAAGGATTTCCTTCAAATAGTTTTGGGTGACCTGACTTAATCACTTGAGTAAAAATTAATTTTCTATGTTCAATATCCTGTTACTGAACTTGTTGAACTAAACAGGATAACATCAAAATGTCTTTGTTCTACCCTGTTTAGTTTATTAGATAGGTATTTTAATAATTTAATTATAACAGACATTTTAAATGAATGGTTGAATTATGGCATGTAATGCACCAGTTTACCATTTGTTATTTCCTCTAAAGAAATTAGCATAGGTAGCTGGAAAGTAAAATATATGTACCTGTGATGGTCACACCTCCTGTGGAGAATATCTTGAGTGTGGCCTTAGGGTTGTATAACTTATAAGTGACTCCTGGGTGAAGCTCTGGTTCATAACTGAAAGAAAGGAAAATGAAGATTTTGAACTGTTCCGATACTTCTTTGATCGAGTTACAAGTGTAATAGGTGTGTTTATCCAAATAAACCTCTCACTATGTATTAGCTTAGTACATATTTATTTGACACACACACACACTTTGCAATAAATTCTTCGAAAGTCAAATTTTTTGTTGCTTCAATTCTTCTCATCCTTTCTGAAGAATAAAAAAAATCCTAGAGCTAAACAGGGCTAATTGTGGAGCCAATCATTAACAGCTATATATATTATTATATATTTCTTATTCAGTACCAGGTAAGGTTATAAAAAAAATATAAAACACTTCCTTTCCTAGGATGTGTTTTATTTTTTTACCTTAATAACTATTTATATTTCAAAAATAGCCTAGTATAATCATTTCAAAGATATTACTGGCTGACACTTCGTACGCTGCAAGATTCTACTGCAAGTTTACCCAATGAAAGTGTGATTGGATGGTAGTTTTTGTTTTTTTTTTATCAATGTCTGTCTCTCAAGTTTAAGAACTCACCAAGTTGAACCACCTCAAATGTAATGCAAAATGTTCAATAAATTATCAACAAAATATTTGTGAGCCAAGTAGGAATCTGCGAGTTTATCACAAAAATAAAACAATTTCACCTGAACCCTGACTCTACACTTTGCATTGGTTGATAAGATAAAATTACTTTCTATGATTTAAATTTTAAAAATGTACAAAACCAATAGAAAAGTTGCAATTTAGTATTTTTAACATTCCTTTACAAGGGAATTACAATCTCCTTGAGTGTCATGAATGGGTAAAATTGGTATGTGCCCAAGAGATGTTTGTTTATAAACTACAGAAAAATGTCATTGTTTAGGTGTAAGGACAGTCTTAGCCAAACATCCACTTGATCCACACCATAAATGTAAACAAAGGATTTTTTCACTTGAATCTGAATAAACCTAAAAAATTAAATGATAGATTCATTCAATCTTTATGAGATTGAGTAATAATGTAGGTATAAATATGGTTTAAAAAATACTTACTCTGCTTCTTTGTATTTCTTGGAAAAAGATATGATCCTTATACCAAAGGGCATCCGACAGGTGCCTAATACATTGACTACACGGAAATTCCGGAAGCGCACTTGGAAGCCTAGCTTCTGCAGAGCGCGCGCATACCGCCGCGCCGCTACCTTGGCCTGGTCCTCGCTGGTGGCGCCCGTGCACGTCACGCGGCCCGACGACCAGATGGACGCGGTGGTGTATGGGCGCCGTAGCTTCATGGTTACCATGCCGTTCTCGCGGCGGAACTCTACGTTAACACCGTTTAATGCTATCTGTCTAAGGTTCAGGTGGCACTTAACACTAAAACTGCACACAACATTGTTTATCATTATATCTATTTCGGGCGTATCCTCCTCCTCTTCGACGGGCACGGGCGGCGCCACCGGCTCGCTTGTTTCAGAGCACTGCATCTGCTGTGCGCTGGTCGAGCCAGCTTCGCAATACTCATGGTCGGGCACCATGTGATTTGTAACACTATGTGTGGTTATGCCACGGTTGGGCACCACCCCGTGTGTGCCTTTGCTTAGCTCTTTAATACCATTCTCTTGGATGAGCGTAGCCATGACCACCACGGCACACTGAAACAAAAATAATAAGTCTATGATTTTATACATTTGATGACCAAAAGAATATGTTAAAAAAAGAATAATATGTAAAATGTATGTATCAATTTATTAAATAAATAAGCAAGACAGGTACTTAGTAAACTTTTTTATTTAAGGATCTTTTTCATTTACATAAATTATAAACATTCACACTGAGCACTGAGCAACAGTAAGTTTCAATGAAACCCGATTCCAAATTAACCTTAGAAGTAAACTATGTAATGCTTTATGTATACCTACTGTGTACATTGCTATAAATAGTCCCTGCAGTATGAAATTAGATATTTGACCCTCAAACAAGCCATACCAGTAGGTATATTAGGAGTTGCATTGTAGCTACATGATAACTAATTGCAGGAAGATTTGAGATTCAGGAAGAGTGTGGAATTATATCAAAATGAAAAAATAAAGTTATGGCATGAAATTTGGAATGCCATTTCGTTCATAAAATAATATTTTTATTACAGTATATGAATCAACAATTGTAATGAAACATTGATTAAGTTTGTACATTGAGAGCAAGAAAAGTGTGATTATAGCTGTTATCGTCAGCATTCAGCGGTAAACCATAAAGAGGACTTTATTGAAAATTGTTGATTGCACAACAATGGCAAGTGGCGCAAACACACATGAAACAATGAAAACATTTGCACAAAGCAAACTTTTTGCAAGTTCAAATGTTATTTGAGTTTTGCACTCAATAAACTCGAAATTTAACAGTGCTTTACTTAAACAAATTGATTTTTATCAATATGGGAAATTAGCTAGAGTACTTTTGTAACAATGTAATTGAAGAAGCAATAAAATGATTACTAAATACACAAAATATCTGATCTTCACTATTTTTTTAAGTATTTCTAGAATAAGATTAATCTAGATCATTGACAATACTCTGATAGATTTCAATAGATAAGATACTCCTCCACACATACCTAGATGTTGTAGTGTCAAGGTTGGAGTATAGAATAATAAAGAATAAAGATATTCAGATACACCAAAAACTTGTTTTTCACAAAGGAATAGTTTTATCTTGATAATACACTCATTTCACTACATAAGTTTTGATATTTTTGTTAAACATCAAGAGTTTTGAAAGAGCTTTTAAAAAAACAGACTCAAATTTCAAGATTCAATGGAGGGGCACAATTTAGGCCACTTCCCACGGCTGGGTACGATGCGACGCGACAACATGACACTTTGCACAGCTGACTGTCGGACGGGCCCCCGCCCCGCGCTACCCCGGCCCCCACCTTCTCCTGCGCCCTGTCTACGTCCTGCGCCCTGCGCCTAGTTTGCACTGCACATGCATTTAAGCCGATTAATACATCGATCACCTCCAGGTGTAAATTGCGCACAAGTGCGCTTTACTTGACGTAAATTTACACACCTCAGCTTAATTTGTAACTTGTAAGCTAAGCTCATAGTAGAAGTTAATATGCCCTACAAATTCGCTGATTTATTAATTTAATACATTCCCCGTTATGCGATTAAAACGAGAATAATTCGTAGTCAGCAGTTATTGACCCCATAACGACCTGAACCACACGTGATTATGGACCACAAAGAAAAGGTATCCTCGTGAAAACTTATCCTGGATAGTATAGAAATACTACCCGATTCTTATTCATGAACCAAAGGTGAGCAACTAATAAAGGATTTCAATAAAATATAAAATTAAAGATGAACAAAATAACACGAGAATGAACTTGAACCAAAATGGGGCAGGCTCGTAACTTTTTAGTGACTGATTGTGGGATGATACTTTGGATTTTAGGATCTCAGGTTTTACTGTATTTACTAAACATGTTAGAAAATTACATAAAACAACATTTACCTGAGGTAAAGTGATATATTTGTCACAATTACCAACGAATAATAATTTTCATTGCAGAACTAAGAAAGTCCAGACAGGAGGTTCCGGTGACGAATTAGCTTTTACACAATAACAAATATTACAACACCCGAAATATGACAGAAATTACTCCGAAAGCTAAATGATACAAGCAACTCGCTAATAAATGCAAAAATCAAAAACTTATGCACATCCTGCCTAGCACCGCCATGTTCCAATCGTCGATGAACAAAATTGAATGAATGAAATAGAACACGAATGACTGATTATCCTTTGCAGAATCATCGCCTACTGTTGTCTATGCTTTCATTGTTTTTTCAGTCCTTTGGCTGCTTACTAAAAAATAAACGCAGTTGTAGCCCGCGAAATTCAATTTTTCTTACGTTTTTTGCAATTTTCATGTCAGTGTCAGGTTGTATCTTGATCACAGACACAGAGTACTTTTTGATAGAGTGAGAATCTTGATCAAAATATGATTCGCGACTATAACAGGTACGTATTCATTAGAATGATTACATCTTTCTAAGTTAGATTTGTACCATAAGAACAAATCTCTATTGGAAAACTCTTCTGTATTCTGAGATGGTAAAGTGCTTATGGTATGTACAATTTAATGATTCTAATGACTATTATTCTGTAAAAACTAAAGATGTAGTCGCGAATATATTTTAATCAAGATACAACCTGACACCATTGACATATATTACTAGCGTACATATAATTTAGATTACAACTTTTGAAATCATTGCCTGACACTGACCTGCAAATTGCAGAAAACGTATGAAAATTTTAATTTCGCGGTCTACCACTACGCATTCACATTAAAAATAAAATAATTACGAATCTACTAAATTCCTAAATAAATGATAAAACGTATATTTTCCTACGCTTTACTAGCCTGCAGTGGCTGAACCGCAGTATGCGTTTTCGGATCGCTACGAATTTTAGTGTTTTGATTGCAGTGATAGAACAAGAACACTGATCATAATCGCCATCATTACGAAGTGTTACATGCTCTGTGGTTACGAACAAGCAAATATTATTTTGCGTGCTGCTGCTGCAGCTTTCGCGCTGAGTTTTAATATACCGCCACGTTGAATGCTAATTAAAACCAGTGCTTTTTTATTATTTAATCATTATTTAAAGCCAAGTGCGAATTTGAATAGCGCAATAAAGTGTTCCGTACAACCTCGCACTGGGTGGTGACGGTCCGCCCTGTGACCCCGGCACTAGGGGCCACCCAATTTTTGGAAAGTCCCAAAAAAGCCCAAAATATTTTCAATTAGAAGCAGTTTGAAGGCCCGTCACTCCTATAAGTATGAGAATGCTTAGACTCCGAAGAGAACCTAAGTCAAATTCAAAACTCAAAGCATATAGGCAGTAGCTTAGCGTCGAAATTTAAATCACCCTCAATGGTACCCAATTCTGTGTCGAATTCAAATTCGTGTAGCTCAATGGCCCAACTTGAAGTAACCGAAGACGATGTTGACTCCATTATTTTGGGTCCTAGGACTAATCGCGCTGCTGGTTTAGACTGTAGGTAGGTATACCGTCATATATAGGCCTCGAGACGCGTTTTAGTTCCGGTTATTACACATATCTGTAATTTGTCTATAAGTGCAGGTGTCTTTCCAACGGCTTAAAGTAGTTCAACCTGGGCTATTCACAAGTCTGCGCGCAGAGATGAGGTCAATATCTATCGTCCAATTTCGATTTTAACAGCAATGTCAAAGATCTTAGAACGAATACTGAATAAGAACCTGACCAGTTTTCTCGACGTAAACAACATCTTAGCGAATAACCAAAATGGTTTCAGAAATGGAGATTGTAGCCGACGGGCATAGGGTTCGGGCCTCTGAATGAAGTACTTGGTAATTTGCCGCACCGGTGCGACGCGACGTGTATCTGGCCGCACTCGCAATGTGCCGGCCATTAAATGTCCTGATTGCTTGTTCTGTATTTCCTGAAACTTGTTTCTTTTGGGTGATTAAAGTTGTATTGAAAATTACCAAGTACTTCATTCAGAGGCCCGAACCCTATGCCTGTCGGCTACAAGATAGCTAAAACGCCGAGGCTGCGCTGTCCTTCGTAATAAAATGTTTGGCCGATGACATATTCACTTCAAATGTTGATAAAACGGGCCCGTTCCCTTCTGTGTCCCTCAAATTCCCTTACCCTAAAAGCACACTCTTGCGGTTCCTTAACGCAGTGTAGCTGCCTCTTCCTCGCCAAATCCACTTGTGTAAGGTATCTAGCAGTATTCATTGATCAGCATCTCAACTGGCACCCCCATATAGTCAAAGTTACTAAAATTAGTATATTTTGCCCTAACCTAAAGTACTGCTTGCCCGTTTGGGGTGGTGCCACCCAAAATGTTTTTATCCGCTTTGAGAGAGCCTAGGGGGCCTAAAAAGGTCACTTTGGCAGAATCATAAAACATTTCATATCACCTCATATCCTTAAGGCGAAAGCGCCAGGGTAGCCCGCGAAAATCTTTTTTTTTACGTTTTTTGCAATATTTTTTCCAGCGCAAATTTCTCAATAAATATATTGAGAAATATGCGCTGAAATATATTTCTCAATAAATAAAAAAAATCTTAAGTTATCTAGTTTTTTTTTAAATACACTGTTATTTATCACCTACTTGTCTAGTAAGGCTACAAATAAAAAAATTGATAACTACTTAATTTAAATTACGAAAAATAAAAACCTAACACACGTTTTTACGTAAGCACGAAACACCATGTTTTTCAATTCCTTTCTAACCATATTGGTAGCAAATAACAATCTAAAAAAAATCATAAATACTGGTTCGTGTACTAAAATTATATATAAAGAAACTAGATAAATTATTGACAAACTTGCGCTGAAAAAAAAAAAAAAAAACTGTTTTTAGACCGCGAAATTGATAGGGACTCTTATGTTGTTTGTATACGTTGAGATTCGCGACCGTAAAAATATGTGTTTACAGAATAAATTAAAATAATTAAAGTCATCAACACAACTCTCTAAGACCAATTAATCCTAATGAATAAACGACTATTTCATGAAATCTTGAAATTTTAGGAATATACTAACTTAACAAGTTGATTCAGTTCAACAACAACTGATTCTAATGATTATAATTATTCTGTAAATACATATTTGTCGGCCGCGAATCATATTTTAATCAACGTACAGAGGCCAGCACATCAACCTACCCCAATCTGTCAAATTTCTTTGATAGATTTTCAACTTTATGTCAAAGGAATAAGGTTCATATTCAATTTGGACAATTTGACAGATTGGAGTATCTTGATGTGCTGGCCTCTGTACAACTTATTACTGACCAGCAAATTTTGTGCTCCTGTCGACTCTACGCAAACAAACTCCCGCTCAAACTCAAACCATTTATTTCAATTTAACCATTTAGGGTCAGTTCACACCGCGAAGCGACGCGGCGCGCAGTTTTCAAGATAGCAATACATTTATAGACCTTATCTACTACACAAAAAGGCACACAATTCAGTGAGATGGGCCGCGCAGCGTAGCTCGACGTTGTAGACACCACCTCACTGAATTGTGTACTTTTTTGAGTAGTAGATAAGGTCTGTAATTGCTATCTTGAAAACTGCACGCCGCTCCGCGTCGCGTCGCGGTGTGAACTGTCCCTTACAGCACTGATCTGTATTGTATTATACAAGTTGTTGAATAGAGGTCAGCAAGTCAGTGATTTACAGACACTTTTCTGTCATCAGTTAATAATGTACTGGGTACCTTAGACGATCAATCCGGTATCATCACGGTTCACGATTCAATGCAATGGGCGTCTTTTCATTAGCCTACCGGTTTGTAACTTTAGTCTGTGGGTTTCTGCAAGGCGTCCTCCTGAGATTACAAAGTTTTTTTGAAACATGAGTGTTGTAAAAAAACCACAATGTTTTGCCGTAGGCGTACAAATATTAATAAAATAGGTAGGTATCTAAAATTACATATAGCTGAATTAAATTTCGTTAAAATTAAATGTATAAAATCTATCAACGCTTTATTACTAAGTTATACTTTTTTTCCCAAAACAAGCAAAGATTATGAATGTAAGCCACATCCAGATTTTTAAACAAGGGTGATTGATTTCAACACGTTATTTATTTGAAACTTTAATTATTTTTTTAAATTTAACTTATATAAATCATATTTTTAATTAAAAATGAGTAACTTACTATTTGTCTTTCAGTGTGTGTATCAGCAGCTTAAGTCATATAGGAACAGCCATTGCAAACTTATCCTAAAATTTTGTATCTAACTTCACTTTATTGTTCGATCATCCATCGTTCATCAATCAAGCGGTCGAATAATTCGTAATTTTACTTAATTTTTCATATTTGTGCCAATCGTTACGTTAATTTAGTGTTATTATTTGGTTGCAAGTCCGTGGATATTTATAAATGTAAATAATCATCCTGTTGTGTTTGCAAACGTGCATATGCTTTGTTGTGAGAACCACCACCTTTATCTGCTGTCATTCTGAGTTGTAACAACTGAATTTTTCGATAATGAAACATAAGTTATCCTTTGAATGGTAGGTTAACGACTGAACTAGAGTACAAGAATAACAAATTAGTATCCCGTTGTTGATGTGTCGTGATGAGAGTGGTGTTCTTACACGGAGCAGTCATCGGGAGAATGTGCGGTGGCGTTTAGCCTTAGTGGCAGAGGACGTCAGAAATAGGATCCAGCATGGAATCGGTGAAGGACGAAGAACGTTTGCGGCGGCTGCGCGCCCTAGAGGAACGGCTGTGTGACCCTCGCTCCACCGGCAACGTGGACTGCTTGCTGGACACCGTTACGGCGCTCGTCTCCGACTGCGACCACCCGGCTATTCGTCGTATGAAGAACGTCGAGGCATACACCAGCAGATGTACGTATACTATGCTATTTCGTTATCAGAAATATGATTTAGTTATACACTGTTGTATAACAATTTTCCATAGAAAACCATGTTAGACCAAAACTAATTTATAAGAACTCATTTTGTACAATTGAGTTTTTGGTTGTTATCAATGCCCTTAAGACAATCATTAGGATAATGCGACCAGTAGGTACACTGCACTGGTGAATATTTATCAGGGAACAGTCATTGAAACATGAAAACACAATATTGATGTTTTCAACTAAGCTAACTGAACTGATTGTGTCTATGTTACTTCATCAATGTATATCAACCCATACATCTAAAGACTGGCTCCTGTCTGACTACCACTGTAACCAATATCACTTTTATATTGTTTCTAAGCAATATTTGGGAAAACATGTCTAGTTTATTTTCAGTTATTCAAAATATTGAAAAAGGATTTACATCTTTATTGCAAGCAAATAACTACTGAATGACTTCTATAGTTCATTTTAAGATTTTTAAATGTCTGTTGATTTTGTTATCATTGACAGAGCATTAGTATGACTTATTTGTTTGTTGTGACAATAAAATGTTACTTTGTCTTTATTTTAATTTTTTTTAGTTATCTTATTATTTTTATGAATAGCAAAATGTTTTGTCTGTTTAAACATTAAAAAGCAAGTGCGCACTGATTCAAATGCTATTAAATATCAGCCCAGAATACTTATCTATTGTTAATTACAAACATGCCAACAAAAAACCAACGAGTTATGGAATGCTAACGTGTTTAGTGCAATGGTAAGAATGTATATTCTGGACAATTAATAATGTAATCTAATGTGCAATGCAGTTTCATTTATAAGTTTGTTTTGATTACATTACATGTAGTACCTAATCAATTAAGGAATGATAACATGGTACTTGCATTTATGATAGATAGTTGATTAGCGTAGCAGCGTTTTAAATAGGGGTCATCATTTCTTTAGGTCATACTTTGATTACCCTATAATTTTTTTATTTTTATTAATTTACTGATTTTTGTCTTCTGGTTATTGGTGAAGTAACAAACTCTGATGCTATATGTATACCCAGAACCGGAACAACTTTGTGTTGTATATAATGGGCTGGTGTCCGCAACTACATGCTCAAGCACGTATTTTGGGTACGAGTGGGAAAATCAGTCATAACAACTTTTTATGGGCAATGCAATTTCTTATATGGTTTTCTTTTTATTTTTATCTTTTTAAGGATATAAACATCCTCCTTTGTGGTCATAACAACAAACACAAACAACCAGTTGATGTAAAGTTGTGATCTCTTTTTGGCAGTTGTTCACCATCTAACAATGCATATAATATTATAAATGATCGTAAAGTGTATCATTGTATAGTCAGCAGTAGTTGTTGCTTGAATAACATCCAGTTTGAACTATGACAATAGACTATTATTATTATTATTTTGGATCTGATTGATTGAATAGAAATTATTCAATGAGAAACCAAAATGTGTAAACAATGGATTATAAATGTTTCACTTTTTCTATAAACGTGATGTTTAGTTATATTATATTGAAGTAATTAGCAATACCTATTTTCTGTGTTTTATCCTGCAGTGCCCTAAATGGTATTCCTATTTATGCATGTATACACTGCTTACATGCTTTTCATGTTTGCAAATCATCTGATTCATAATGTAATACTGATGATTCAGTGAATTCTCCTGGTACTTACTACAACTA
Organism: Gortyna flavago; assembly: GCA_963669345.1. NCBI lineage: Eukaryota > Metazoa > Arthropoda > Insecta > Lepidoptera > Noctuidae > Gortyna > Gortyna flavago. Next base: position 5,250,472 of record OY770128.1, on the reverse strand, counting down.
TTGTAGTTCTAAAAATTGTCCTAAAATGTTGGTATTGAAATCAGTTTATTTTTGTAATGAGCATAATTTTTCTTTTTACGGCTAACTGTGTGTTACTTTGTTATTCTGATGATTACAAACTTGTATAGGTGTCAACTTGAACTGTTTACTTATTTAGGGTTTCATTGATTTTTTTTATTAATGATTTTGGTATGGAAAGTAGAGTAAAAATGTTTAAAGATTCAATGTGGTAAAACTGCCTTTCAATAATAAAAAATAAGAAAATATATATATATTAAACAATGACATTTGCTTACTTTGTAAAGTATTATATTATTTTAATTATTGTGCATGTGAAGACAATGTGGGTCATTTTATTTTTGTTTAATTTTTATTATTCTCTTTGTTCTGTTAGTTCTTTTTCTAGGTCTGGCAGTTTGAGTAATTTATGTGGCCTACCCAAATGTCCTTTCTTTGGTATTGTTCGTCGAATCGTTGAGCTCCTTAAGTTTTGAGTTGAGCTGCACGATTTCTGACAAATGCGTGCACTGACTGGACAGGTCCACTCAATCTGTGTGGTTCTTTCCTCAAAAGACCATCTCAGACATCGATCTACATGGTCTTCATATAACCTGACCAAGATTATGTCTGGACTTTAACAGAGACTGTGACCTCTGAGTTTGTTTCGGCCTTTCTTCTCAGAGTAGTCAGATAGGAAACGCCAACCTCATCTAGTTTTATAAAAAATATGATTGACGTGTAAAAGTGTTTGTACAAACCTACTTACAAAAATAAAATCATTTATCATTATAACTTGTCTTGACATTAATAAAATGTGTTTTGTTTGTTGTAGATGAGACTTTTGCTTCAGACATAGTAGACCTGCGTATGAAAGCAGCTGATTTTGATTTGATAAAGGTGATTGGCCGAGGGGCATTTGGTGAAGTGCAACTAGTCAGACACAAGTCTACACGTCATGTATATGCCATGAAGCTACTCAGTAAGGTTGAAATGATCAAGAGATCTGACTCCACATTCTTTTGGGAGGAGCGGCACATAATGGCACATGCTAACTCTGAGTGGATATTAAAACTACATTTTGCTTTTCAAGACCACAAATATCTGTACATGGTCATGGACTACATGCCTGGTGGTGACCTTGTTAGTCTTATGTCGAACTACGACATACCTGAGAAGTGGGCTAAGTTCTATACAATGGAAATTGTCCTTGCATTAGACGTAATTCATGGTATGGGTTTTGTACACCGAGATGTAAAACCAGATAACATGTTAATTGACAAATACGGGCATCTAAAGCTGGCTGATTTTGGTACATGCATGAGAATGGGACCTGATGGTCTGGTGCGGGCCAGCAATGCAGTAGGCACTCCTGATTATATCTCACCTGAAGTGTTACAGTCACAGAATGGTGAAGGAGTGTATGGTCGTGAATGTGACTGGTGGGCAGTGGGAATATTTTTATATGAAATGCTCATCGGAGATCCTCCTTTCTATGCGGATAGTTTAGTAGGTACATATGGTAAGATCATGGACCATAGAAACTCACTCCAGTTTCCTGATGATGTAGAAATTTCAAAGGATGCTAAATCTCTAATCAGAGGTCTTTTAACAGACAGAATTAAAAGATTAGGTAAAAGTAGTGTCAACGAAATTAAGCAACATCCATTCTTCATCAATGATCAATGGAGTTTTGAAAACTTGAGAGATTCTGTACCACCGGTTGTGCCTGAATTATCTAGTGATGACGATACAAGGAACTTTGATGACATGGAAAAGTCTGATGCTTTAGATGAATCTTTTCCTGTGCCCAAAGCCTTTGTTGGAAATCATTTGCCGTTTGTGGGGTTTACTTACAATGGTGATTATCAATTATGCGCCAAAGGACTAAAGGCAGCCGATGTAGTAGATACTATCTCTAATAATCATATTAATAATGTTGGATCTGAAGCTATACTGCAGCTAGAGAAACTCCTTGAAAGAGAAAGAGATGGCAGACGAAAATTGGAAGACGCGCAAGTCACTTTATGTGGTCAGCTAGAAGAATTGTCACAGAGGGAATCTAGAAATAAGAAAATAATAGCTGACACTGACAAAGAATTAGCACTACTACGTCACGACCTGAAAGAGATACAAAGGAAGGCTGACATAGAAACTGAGACAAGAAGAAAAGCTGAGTTTAATTTTAATGAAGCAAAGCGGCGGCTTGATGAAGAGCAAAGCAAACGAGCGAAAGAAATAAACAATTTACAAACTTACAACGACAAAATAAATGCTTTAGAAATGCAGCTGACGGAGTTACGTGAGAAGTTAAAGCAGGAAGCTGAGTCAGCTGCTAAGTCAAGGAAACAAGCGGCAGAGCTGACCGCTGCGCAGGCCGCAGCCGCCGCCGTCAACGACGGCACCGTGGCGAGCTTGCGTGCCCAGCGCGATACCCTGGAGAGGGAACGAAGCACTCTCTCTGAAGAACTAGCAGCTGTGAAAGCATCTAAACAACGTTCAGATGCGGCTGTCGCGGAGGCCACTAGCAGATTGAACGCGGCTCACGGTGAGCTCGAGCGGGCGTCAGCCAGGTTGAACCAGATCATGGCGGATAACAGGCAGCTTTCAGAGCGAGTGTCGTCGCTGGAGAAAGAGTGTGCGTCGCTGGCGCACGAGCTCCGCGCGGCACAGCACTTGTACCAGCAGGAGCTGCGCGCGCACCAGGACACGCAGCGTTCGCAGTTGCTCTCTAAACAAGAAGCCAATTTGGAGTTAGTCAAGGGTGAGTGTTTGTATTCCAAGACGTGCTACTTTCTGCCATCTAGCCCAAGCTACAATCCTGTCATGTTCAACTGAGCTAAACTGTATAAGCTCCCACAAATATATTTCATACCTTCACTTTTTGCATGCTTCAGGAACATTGGATATGATATTTAAAGGTATTGTTCAGTTTGCTAATATACCTCCTATGATCTTTGTAGGTCCAAAGTAGACTCACTTTACAGTAAATAAATATGGCTTGGTACCTATTTCTTCTTCATATTAATCAACCTTCTCTAATCTAGTTGTTGTTTAAATGTTTTTACCTAATTGGATACTTAATTTGATTTTTATACTTACTTCTAATTATCCTCTAAATAAAAAAAATGATTTTATTACAAATGCCGTTTTTAGAATCACATTTATTTATGGAGTGTTTGCAATGTGATACAACAGCTCTGCAATCGAAACTGAACGAGGAGAAGACCGCAAGGCAACGCTCCGAGTCCGTGTGCCAGGAGAAAGACCGGCAGATGTCGATGCTCAGCGTAGACTACAGGCAGATGCAGCAGCGTCTGCAGAAACTTGAGGGCGAACATCGACAGGAAACGGAAAAGGTCAGTATCTACAACTGACATCGTAACTCTGTACTTAACAAATATTTATATGGTCAGCAACGAAAATCGATTACGTAGAATGTGTTGTTAATTTATAATAATATATTTTTGGGTTTTTATAATGATTTAAAACTGTAATTTTAACCGACTTCGATGCTGACTGAATCCATTTAACGAGCTACTGATGATAATCTAACTAATTGAACGGCGTCACCAGGCGATGGGTCTAGCGGCGTCCCTGGAGCAGGAGCGCGCGGCGCGGCTGGCGGCGCTCGGCGACGTGGCGGCGGCGGAGGCGGCGGCGCGCTCCGCCGCGGCCGAGCGCGACGTGCGCGCGCGCGACCTGCTCGCCGTGCGCGCCGCGCTGCACGACACCTCCGAGAAACTCGCCGCCGCCTCTGCAGAGCGCGACATGCATTGCGCCAGGGTGAGTGCTCACAATTTTTGCTTTAAAAGGGGGTGTGTCAATGTTCCAGGTGATGCATCTATTCTGTAAAAATCTCACCATGAAAACTTAGGTGAAGTGAGCTGTCAACAGTGTCAATCCTTTGCATCAGGTGGAATGACAGCTCACTTCACCTAAGTTTTCAAGGGTCTATAAGCCCCAGACTCTCCAGAGCCCGTACCATAAGTATTTGCAAGGCAGGTCAAGTGGACAGTAATAAGCAATACTGAAAATGGTTTTTTATCTCATGGAACTTCTGTCAAATATTGATTTCTGCCCCAACCCCCTTAGTACGCCTCATACCTACATAATTTGCACGCAGTGCATTTTATCATTGTTCAATATGACTCAGACAGACTGGCTCACCTTATACATGCAATGCCTTCAACTGCCGTGTATATATTTTGTTGGAAATCCTAAAATAAATAAATAAGTGCAGGAGTGCCACTGATGCGAGAGACAAACTCTACGGTCGCCAACTTGTTTACATAGCATATTGGACCTCATCCAGTTTATTCTGTCCTCCCGTCTTTTACCTCCCTTTGTTTGTAGACCTTTTCCAAACCAGAGCAGGACAGCAACGAGTAGTGTAGAAAGTAATTAACAGATTGTCCAAGGTTTTTATCAATGTTTGCAACTTAGTCATTTTATAAAAATACTTTATGACATAATAAGTCGTTAAGCCGTTGGTCCCGGCTGTCATTCGTGGATCTTTGACAGTCGTTACGGGTAGTCAGAAGCCCGAAAGTCTGATAACCAGTCTTACCAAGGGGTATCGTATTACCCAGTAACTGGGTTGTGTAGGTGAGATAGGCAGTCACTCCATGTAAAATACTGGTATTCAGCTGCATCCGGTTAGACTGGAAGCCGACCCCAACATAGTTGGGAAAAGGCTAGGCAGATGATGATGTGACTTTATGACATAATAAAACATTTAATTGCGACTGCAGTAAACCGTTGATTCAAGAATTTGCTACCTATTAACCCTTTTTCAGGAGTCTGAAAACCAAACAACCATGGACCATGTTTGCAAATATGTTGGTAGTAATTAGGTCATTATCACACTCATCAAAGCTATAAAAGTGAGAATAAAACAACTGGAAACAGTCGTCAGCGTATATCAACTATTGGTATGCAGTATATGCATCGTATGTATTTAGCTAGAGATACATTCATATCGATCGACAAACTTAACGAACTCTTTGAGTGTTTCTTGTGAATTAATCATAATCTCATCGCGCCGAAATAGACTGTCCTCCAGTATTACAACATAGTGACTCATTGTCGATGGCAAACATGCACACACACACAGCTTTTGCCTTATACGATATAAACCTGCGCGTGCGCTCCTCTCCAAATAAATAAACACATGATTACGTAGACAGCGGTTTTTCTAGAGTTGAATGCTTTACTCATTGATTATGATGTGACTTGCCAATTAATAGAACATTTATTCATTAAAGTTCACGGAATGTTATTGTTGACAATTTAATATTAATAGTCGACGTTGTGCTGATGAAAATAAATCATTCCGTAGTTAGGAACTCAATTCGGCTATTGTTGTAAAATTAGTTCACAAAGCCGAGTAGATTAATTAATTTCACAACAGACTGACCGTTGAGAACTACATTAATACTTTATCAAATTGTAACAGCACTCGTATCTATTTGAAAGTACACTGACATAGCTGAATGTACACATTTTAGCAGATACTATAGTATGTTTCAATCCGAGATAGAATATGAATAAATATATTTTACTGCAGTCTCATACCGCTAGTCGCACGAATTACCCGAGTATGAAAAGTAGGTATTCTTCTTTGACCTTGATATTTATGACACAAACATTTTAAGATTGGCTTCACAGATTAAAACTTTGTATTTTAAGTGTGTATGTTACTAATGCCTTATTAACTGAGAAAACCTCGCTTACTACACTTATTTAAAAATGTATCATTGAACTAAGGAGAGGCTGCATTTATCTTAAGGCCAAGGGCTTCCTGGAAACAAAATGTTCACCTAGTACCTAGATCAGCTGCTTGCTCAATGAGTTGCATAACATTTCTTAGAATAGAACAGAATTCCACATTGTGTGTCGGATTTTGTCCGCATCTAAAATATAAACATTGTCTATGACAATCTTAACTTTAAAATAGAATTATAAGAACACACGTAGGAGTGAAAAATGAGTCTTTGCTTTAACTATCTACAAAATTATATGAAGTAAAGACGCAGCTGAATCAGTGTGAAGTTATGAATTTGTTGAACACAAGTGCTGAACAAACAGAGCCTTGGCAATGAAGACATGCCTATAAAACACTTCCATTATGATGATGACACGAATTAATATACAGGAATGTATTATTGTCGTGTTAATTTCCTGGTCATCTTCAACTGGGACGTGTATTGCTGTACAATAAATTGTACTTAATGTTTTCTTATGAATGCTACAGCTAAATACGTACTTTGTATGTAGATTCATAACGATATGAAAACATCTATCTACTTATAAATAACAAACTTGAAATACTTAAACAGGCCGCTAATTTACATTATACTGTGCGTTGCTAAATGTACAATAATTACAGAAAGCCTTGCTGTATGTGATGGGTGCCTATTACCTGTATGTTTTAGTAGTTTTTCGTAATATCATAATTTTTCGTCTATAAGGTCATTAAAATTTTGGAAACCGCAATTTCAATAGAAGTAATTATATTATGTAAATCAAAAGTGAGTCATAATCAAACTGAAAAGTAAGAACATTGAAATAATTTATAACAAGAGCTTTATGTCCCTTGTAGCACGATTATGTCAGTCTTATATACAATAAAAATAGTGACTCACATGGCGTAATCAATTCTAGAGAGAACGCGCTATGTTCCATAGCTTTATTATAATTATAACTTATCTACTAAAGAACACAGCTACTTTCAAATCAGATACGTATACAATTTTAGGATTAATAAATTTTTCTCACAATGTCTTTGCTGTATTGACTTAGACTCATTATTATAAAGCCTTCATTTTAAAGTACCTATCCAAGTACTTGTCATGTACGCTTGTAGGATTCGCGAAAAAAATATCAAGATTATTAAGCATACGTATAAAAAAGAGGAAAAGCATACTTTTAATTTTACGCTATAATGGCCAGTTCATAAGTAAGGCTGTTCAGGTGACGTCAGCCTGTTGGTGACTGTACAAACGTACACTGCAATAAATTGCAAATCTTATAATAACCAAGAAATAGCATTTTATCTCAAGTTCTAACACAAGCGCCTCCCTCCCCTTTGGTGGTGAACTTGACCATAATATTCAGTCATTGAGCTCACTCCTTTCTACACACTTGTCGTGTGTAATGTTTATAATATATCCATAAAATTTTAACCTACATTTTTTATGCCAATTAAATCTAGTGTTATTACAAGTTTGTCTGGATTTTGACCACCAAGCGGGATCGACAGTCGGGATGGGAGGAAGAGAGTGGGATGTGGTTATTTTCAAGCCACTAATCGACGTATTGCTTGTCAACCAGAGCGAGGAACTTCGCCAGCAGTTGGAGACAGAACAACACTACTGCTTCGTGTACAAGAGCCAGGCAAATGACATGCGACTCATGTTGGAAGAGAACACGCGGGCGGCGCGCGACTCGGAACAGGAGCGGTCGAGCTTGCTGCATCAGTTGCAACTCGCCATCGCACGCGCAGACTCCGAAGCCATCGCCAGGTCAGTGCTACATTCACATACTTTCAGTCATTCACTACTTTCTCTGAGTTTGTTACGGTGTTTTTTCTCAGAGTAGTTGGTCAGGAAACACCGAGATCATTTAGTTTTGAAAATATGTTATCATTAATCTCTCGTAGCTTGTCACTTTCGTGTACAATACAGACTGGCAGGGACATCAACGCGCAAACTGTAACCATGAATTCAGCACATGATTCTAAACTCCCTAGAGCTGAAATTTTTCATCAGCTATGTTATTTAAAAAAAAGTTTGCTGTTTCAAACATTTTGACCGCCGTAGGTATTGCACTTTTCTATGGAACAGCTTATTTTTTTGAGTAGCAAGAAACCAAAAGCTCAAGAAAACGCAAAAAAAGCCATTTCAGTAATCTGTTAGATTTTCATCTGTAATCTTGTTTGTTGCCATCAAACACCAGTAAACAATATTATCGCAATTATCGTCAAGTAGCCTCACATACGCACTTTAAAACAAATGCATTTTCTCTTTAGTTATATCTTAGTGCTATCATGTTCATTTATTACAAATTACAATAGACCATACATTATTGCAGTGATTGTGAGCGTCAGCCTGCTCACAATCACTGCAATAATGTACGGTCACTGCAATAGTGACAAGTTTTTTCTTGAAAGAAAAGAAAGAAAGAAAAAACGTTTATTCGCGATGAACATGAAAAAGAACAAACACAAAAAATAATAAAAGGTAGGGGGGAAACATGCGTCACATTCACGCAAAACGGCCATCTTATTTATCTTTTGCTCACGAAACGGTAATCATGTTGCGGAGAAAACGCAGTGACAGTGATATTAGCCGTAAAAGAGTTACTTTTTCACACCCGGCTGGAACAAAATTGTAAATTTCTTATCTCAATTATTAAAAATTATAATTTTTAATTATACTTCTTCTTCGTGCAGTGTTCGACTATCATTATAAAAATAATAATACAGACTGTCTATTATGTCACCCTATGTAAAATTTCTACATTTGTATCTGTAGTTTTTATGGTGTACATAATAAAGAGTATTCTAGCTATCTATCTATAATACTTGTAGAATAATTGTTTCACGACATTATACAAACTCAGGCATTTTCCCACGGAGTAAGGCGAAACTACATATCAGTGCGTCCTTCCACAATTCATAATAATCAATTCCATCCTTACATAACCACTCGCTGTCCGCGATCATAACTGGTGAACCCGCGCTGTTGTTAATTAAAATAGCGTCCACGAGTGACTTTAATTTAAATGTATGTCCAGGGCTTGAACACTTACAGTTAGCCTGCTTTATCCCACTGCTGGGCAAAGTCCTCTCCCCACGACTTCTAGCTCTTCCGATCCAAGGCTAATATTTAACAAGGCAATAGTTAATCTCATCAAGTTGTACTTAGGTACGAGAGAAATTGCGAATCCTGCGTTATTAATTCTCCCTTAAAATATTACAGGTCGATAGCCGAAGAGACAGTGGGCGAGCTCGAAAAGGAGAAGACGATGAAAGAGCTAGAGATGCGAGACGCCATGTCTCAGCACCGCAGCGAGCTGGCGTCGCGTGATGCGCTGGTACAGGGACTGCGCGACCGCGACCACGAGAACAGAGCCACCATCGACCTGCAGCGCAAGGTAACATGCCCTCGTATAATTGTGCACTACCCGGCTGTTATTATGGCACATTAAGATTTAGGAAGTGACTGCACCACAGGTTTTCTACAAAGTCTAAGTTTTTCTCAAATTTGAGGTGTCATATTTAGGTACGGTAAACTTAAAGGTCTGGTCCGGCATGGTGGAAAAGACCTGCGCCCTTTCACAAAGAAAAAAGGTACTTTTTAACAAGGAAGATTATTATTTATTTAAACTTTAATGCACAATGATGACCGTACATATTGCCAAGGCTGAATTAGTGCAGTATAGCATTATCTACCAGCCGTTATGCTTCCGTTTATTACAAGTTTGTCATTCGCAGGAGGTAGATGAGCTCCGGCGCAGCGGCACGGCGCTGGCCGAGCGCGTGGCCACGCTGCAACGTCTGCAGGAGGAGGTGGACCGACTCAACAAGAAGCTCAACTCCGAGATCATGCTCAAGCAGCAAGCCGTCAATAAACTTGCTGAGATTATGAACAGGTAACAGTCAATTTCATGTTTGTTATGGTATAGTTATAGCAGTCTATTGTTTTAGAATTTACCCAAAAACGAGATATTGTATGCAGGTTGGTTACTTTTACCATAGATCCCATAGGGTCTCGCTTTTAAGCCCATTTGGAGAATTGAGAGATTAAATGAATATCCATCCCGCCATATATGTATGTAAGTACCATCGCCATTTATAATGGCTTGAATACCACGATTAAAACCACCATTGGGTCTTGCCACCAATACACCTAAAGTCAATTCAAACTTATGTTTCAAATTAACATTATTTCAAGTTAAACAAATATCACCTTTATTTTAATGGCAATTAAGTTGATTTCAGAATGACTAGCACTATTGAAATAGTTATAAAAATGTTTGAAGTTGTAGCGTAAACTGAACTTTGTTGTGTAGGATTTAAAGTTATTTTTTCATAAACTCATATTTGTTTACGTTTTTGGCAAATAAATCGCGAATGTGTTCAATTTAAAGCTGATATCAAACGCTTCAATCGAATGACTTAATTTTTGTTTTATTCTAGAAAAAATAATAGTCATAATGCTCATTGCATTTAATTTGTCGATGGGAGCGCGAGTGAAAGATGCTGAATGCCAAAATCGCCAAAATTAAATTGGTTCAATAATTAAATAATTTTTCACATTTAATTCACTTTGTGTTCAGATGTTTCACTCAAGTGAAAGATGCCGAATAAAAGAAAGACATAAATGAACAAAAAAAGAGCGTCTGACAGCTTTAACGGCACAGACAGAATTTATTTATGTATTATGATGAGGTTAACATTTGTCTATGTTCACAAATGTATGTTCAGCAAAAACTAAAACAAATTGTACTCCTTTTACAGAAAAGACATGAACCCTGCGACGACAAAGAACAAGAGCAAGATGTCAGTGCGCAAAGACAAGGACTACCGCAAGCTGCAGCAGGAGTTGACCAGAGAGAAGGAGAAGTTCGACCAGCACATCTCCAAGCTACAGCGCGACCTGCAGGACTGCCAGCAGCAGCTGCTGGATGAGCAGTCTACCAGGCTCCGGCTCGCCATGGAGGTAACAATAAATTGTCATTGCAATTTGAACCTTATGTCAATGAATTAAAGTTGAAATAAATTGAAAAAAAATATGTCTATACAAAGAACTTTGAGCAAATGCTTTCCGAAAAAAATAGATCAAGTCCCTGATCAAGCTGCTGTCAACATTCTCGCTAGCTGTTGTGATTAGCAGTTCGAGACTGCTTACCACGCAATTGATTAAATAATTAAGAACAGATTAGGATCTGAATTGGCTTTCGGGGTTCGGTCACGTTAGTCTGGTTTTCTCAAGAGTCACTCCCAAATATCAGCAACCTACAAACTATTAACTATTAATAACATTTGTAGGTCGACAGCAAAGACGTGGAAATCGAACAGCTAAAAGAGAAACTAGCTGCCCTGACAAGCGAGACGGCATCTCAATCATCAGCGGATGCCGAAGACGGCGAGACAGAACAGACGTTAGAAGGCTGGCTGTCAGTGCCTTTCAAACAAAACATTCGCCGTCATGGCTGGAAGAAACAGTATGTTGTCGTGTCGTCCAAGAAAATAATCTTCTATAACACCGAGAATGATAAGATGAACACCACAGATCCGGTTATGATTTTGGATTTGAGGTTAGTAATATTTAAACAATTAAACTTAATACTTACAAAGTTTTTAACCGGTCAAGCTCCGCGCGTAACCTATGTGTTACGATACAATAGAAAATCAATTGTGTCTCATTAGCGGAGCTTAATGAGTTAAGCTGATTTTGCATGTGTGTTTTTGAAGTCTTTATAATATTTTCTTTTACTTCAAGAGTATTAAAAGTGAGTAGCGCAAGCGAGTAGCGCAAAAATTACGATTACCAAATGTAGTAAGCAACTAGCAGTATTAAATATACATTTATTATATCCGTGCGAAACGTCTAAAAACTGCCTGATTTGACTGGCTAATAATAGTTACCTACTACCTTTATACACTTGTAATATTCTTTGCCAGTTCGAGATTGTTATACACATAAACAATTGTTTATAACAGCTACGAAGGTTAAGTTACGCTTGCTGCGGTCGGTTCGTGGATGTGTGATCATTCATTACATATTGAGATCCCTTTGTCCCAAAAAGCACATTTAAGCTGTTGGTCCTGGCTGTCATTTGTAGGTCTTTGACAGTAGTTATGAGACGTCAGAAGCCCGAAAGTCTGACAACCAGTCTTACTAAGGTGTATCGTATTACCCTGTAACTGGGTTGTGGAAGTCAGATAGGCAGTCAACACTGGTATTCAGCTGCATCCGGTAAGACTGTTAGTTGACCCCAACATAGTTGGGAAAAGGCTAGGCTGATGATGAGTTTACTTATAATATCGTTGTATTTTACAGCAAAGTGTTCCACGTGCGCTCGGTGACGCAGGGCGACGTGATCCGCGCGGACGCGAAGGACATCCCGCGCATCTTCCAGCTGCTGTACGCCGGCGAGGGCGAGGCCAGGAGGCCCGGGGACCTCGCCGACCTGCCCGCTGAGGCCGGCGACCACACCGGTCACTCACACTCTACTATACCTTATCTATTTTATAGTAATAATTGCTGTGCTATGTGCAACTAGATTGCGGTCGATTAACGTGGAGCAGGTGATTTAGATTGCCTAAATGATAGTCCGTAACAATTCGATTGATAAACGATCATCAATCGAAAAACGACCATCAATCGAAAAACGACCATCAATCGAAAAACATTTTGAAACAGACTAATCGTAATAATACCAGCCTGTTATTGTCCATCTGCAGGACAAAGGCCGCTTCTCATAAAAAGAAAACACGAGCATTGATCGCTACGTTTGCTCAAAACGGCAATTTCAGATTTATATTTGCTATAAGACCACATTAATTCCTCACGATGTTTCAGGATAAACTCAAAAAGTACTTATGAATTGAAAATGCCATTGGTATTTGCCCAAATCAACGTCAAATAAAAACAATCTACTAAGTTTAACTGTAATCAGACTGCCATTCGCATTGGATAGATCTCAATGAACGGCTGTATTCTAATTGCAGTTTTACGCCTTTCGTATTGGTAGGTTAAGAAAGGTTAATAAAGGTTAGTTAACCGAAGTTACAGTATGATAATCAAACAAAACAGCATCTTGAGTACCAGAGTAGACACATAATTTTACTCTAGTTTGAAACTCGACTGATGTATGCGGCGCCCGTCACTGGATGGCTACGAATGCATTCGCTGCAAAATGTTTAAGTTAGTGCAGAAGTCAGACGCATACGTTTACTTGCATTTTAGCACATTATTTGTTAGCTGTGCTTACACGGCACACCATTACAAGGTGTAAGGGAAAAGCGCACAACGTACAGCTTTCCCAGAAGTCGATCTTACACGCATGTGACGCACTCATTCACAGACAAAGCTGATGCCTCCTAAGACATGCGCTTTGTATGTTACCCAACATGCCAGCATGAAGGATGATTTAATGGTACCGTGCCGGATCCGAGCCAAGGCAAGAATGGCGTTAATTTTAACCATTACACTACATACTAAGGGCCATGTGTCACGTGGACTTGCGCATGCTTCAGCATGCGGGATGGCCCGCATGTGGGAAATTTTACATACGGGGCACACGCAAAATGCTAATTCGCATGTCACTAGAAATACCCTAACTCGGAACCAGCTCGGTCTAGCATAAGTCTTCCTCTAAATCACTTTCTCTAGAAGAGGCTTATGTCCTATAGCAGCAGGCCGTAACTGTAAACCGTTAAGCTAGAGTTTCCTAACACTGTGTTGGCCGCCATAAAGCGTCCGCAATTTTCCGTCGTATGACGTCACTGAAACGTTGTTTATGAAAATATAAAGTAAGTTAGTGTGTTTCCCTAATGAGCGTTTTTTGACACCATCAAGTTAAACCCTGGTGAAATAATTTTCATGCCGTTGTGTGGCGGCCTACGCTGTTGGAGGAAATACAAGCTTTAGTTTTAATAGTAGATTATTAAACAAGGGCTGTATGACATCAATTGCATACGAGGTTTTTGGCGCCTGAGCGAAGCGAAGGCGCTAATTAACCCGAGTATGCAATTGATGCTTACGCCCGAGATAAATACTCTGCTTTACATATCGATTGTGAGGTAAGTAAACAACAAGACAGCAGGTTTCAATGAACATTTATTAAGAAGAAAAAAATGTGTATTTAATTAAAATTAATAGTAAAATTATTACAATTTGTAAGAGATATGGTCACGTTCTTTTTAGGTATATTTATAGTTTGAATATGAGTTTGTGATGATAAGACTTGAGTTTGAGTGACTTGAGGTTCTTGCATCGTAAATGGCGGCAGTTGACTGATACTATTTTCTTCATAAAAAAATGGCTCAGATGATGTGCTTTGACGTGGTGATTTTAAGTTTATATTTTCTGTTATTTTAGAAGTAATTTTGCTTTTGTTTGCCATCGAATCTTCGATATAACCTTCGGCCACTTTGCTGGACTTCCAGCCGCCGTGCCTTTTTAACAGAGTGAGGTTGGCTCCCGAATCAGCCAATAGAGTCGCTGATGTTCTGCGAAAGCAATGCCCGGTGTATAACTCTACGTTACTCAGTTTTAAATATGTGGCTATTTGCTTTGGCATGCCTGTAAATTTGTTTTTTCCTATTACTTGTCTGTGGCATTTTCCTTTACTGTAATTAAGAAAAAAACGATTTGTATCCACGTTTTCAGGCCGAAGAGCTTGATATTTTTCAACATAATTTGCAAATTCTTCATGCACAACAAATGACCGGTCAATTTTAGTTTTCGTGTTAGGCAGTTTTATGAGTAGTAATTTGTTATGTTTTTCTACATTTTCTATTGTCAAGTTTGTCAATTCCACGGTTCTGCAGGCTCCCGATATCCCAAAAATTAGAACAACCTGTAAAAAAGACATAAGTTGTATTAAAGGCACCAAATTCGCATAGTATTTTTGTGAAATATTTTGGTAACTTATTAAAAAGGGCAAGTAAATACGTAGGTACCTTTATTGCTAAATAAATTTCATCCGGAGCTTCATTTAAGAATTTCTGTACTTCTTCTGCAGTAAATACCTTCGATTTCTTGCTTTTAAAGCCGTCAGACTGCCTTTTCAAGAAAGCAGTAAGTTTAGAAAAATCTTTCAAATTCACGCCATGTTTTGTCATCATTGTAGATTTTAGCATGGAATAAAAGCACCATAAACTGGAAGGTTGTAGCCTCTTAGATAATTCATCAAAATATGATATAAAAACACTTTCAGAAAGAGATTTCACTTTTTTTTCTGACCGCCATTTCATAAATTCGTCGTATGCCTTTACATATCTTTCTTTCGAGTTCGGCGGTAATATATTTTCGACAACTGTTTTTGCCCTTTCTTTAATAAAATCGGGCGTTAGATCTATGTCTTCGTCACTAGACATGTTTAAAACTTTTGAAAAAGAACTCAAACAAGAAAATTAATTATTTTCGCGATGCTTTCGCGCCTACTAGTAGACTGCCTTTTTTTTTTCACGCACGCAAGCGCGTCAAATCTTGCTGGCCAGTTTGATTTTTAAATCGATTCCATCTAACATACGATGTGGAAACAAATAGTTCCATATTTAAAATAAAATCTTTATAAAATAAATTGTCTAGATTCCGATTCGAGTAATTAATCGATACCGAGAAAAAAAAAATTAACTTTTTAAAAATATTCTTCGTGCAGTATGAGTATGACAGTTCTTTTTTCAAATTCCAAAACCTATGCTGTAATGATAGTCATACACCCCGGCATTCAGGGGTGTAAGGGTGTACTTACAGAGCAAGAGATATGTAAATGTTATTTTAATAGTATAATTTGTGTGGCACAGGCAACACGGTGCAGCACAAGGGCCACGACCTGGTGAGCATCACGTACCACATCCCGACAGCGTGCGAGGTGTGCACGCGCCCGCTGTGGCACATGTTCCGTCCGCCGCAGGCCTACGAGTGCCGACGTGAGTATCTTCTTTACATTATATCAAATTAAGGTCGCTTTCTGTGTAACCGCGTTGTTCTTCTAAACTACGCAACGGATTTTGATGCGGTTTTCACCATCATTTAGACAATTTATTGCGAAAGGTATATGTGTATAATCCATTAAACTTACATAGGTGCCTATTTAGATAAAACAAAGTTGGGTTAGTTACACCATTTATAACTCAAGAACAGCTGGACCGATTTTTATGATCTTTCATTTGTTGGTTTTCATCTATTTCCTGCCCATCTACGAGTACCTCGACCCTACGCTCAGTGCTGCTGATCATTAGTTGGGTTTTTTTATTAACCCCCGTCGTCGCAAGTCAATTAAATCAACACTATGTGATTTTAACTTGTTTTTATTTCTGGAATGTTTACATTTGATTATTCCAGTAACTACCTATTTAATTATAGTCTTCCGCGTCTGTCTGATAGCTGCAGGGTGCACAACCTAGGTTGGTTTGAGTCTCGAACGATGTTTGTTGCGACCCCTTACAACCCAGCTAGCATAATACGGGGTCAAATTTAATAAGTTAGCGAAACTCCACAGACGTTATGGGTATCGATATTAAACGTGATAAAACATGTTTCGTTTCTAGTGTAGAACTAGCATAACAGCATATGACATGCAATCGCCTTGTCTGGTTTCTAGAGTCGAGCTACTAGCATAATATACAGGCTTATCATAAAGCTGTTATCAACGCATTCTTTAAATCATACTAAATAACATTGATAAAAAATTATTGCTTGGAAACGACTTTTATTTTTGGTGTGAAAAATCTTATAATGTATGCAAAACATTGTGCTTATGGCTGCATGCGATAGGTTACATTTAAAAACTGTTTTCGTGAAAATTAAAAAAAAAAATGAACTGTAACTTTCAGTATAATATTTGTAACCAGAAAGTTCCCAGGTATGGTCTACAACAAATATAGTGATTTATTTATTTATTGGTATGACACTTGAACGTCTTACTTATTAAAACATACACAAACAAAAATCACATACAATTTTAGGATTTTAGGTATTGTCAATTCGTCACTTACAGAAGTGCACAGCACTAGCATATAACTTATTGGTTAAAGTACTTGCAAGATACCGTTAGTTGAATTAGTTACTAAATAAAGCGAAAATAAGATACTTTTACTCACTTCACTTCTTCACTTTCTTTCACTTTTTTTCTTTCTTTTTCATTTACTTTTTAAGTTACTTTCTTTTTTTTACTTTTTTTTTGTACGTGATCGTTTTCGTTTCGTGTGATCTTCTATTTCCTTCTTTATCGGCCGATAAAGAAGGAAATAGAAGATTGTGACAGTGACGGGGAGTATTTGCGAGTCTTGGCTTCGTTTAGCGGTGTTTTATACCCGTTATTTGGGGCCGCGATTCAGTATCGGCTTAGAAAATAGTGTCCGACGGCATTACTCGCGCAGGTTGCCGCATGAAGATCCACGCGGAGCACGTGTCGGAGGGCGAGGGCGTGGCGGCGTGCAAGCTGCACGCGGACCGCGCGCGCGAGCTGCTGCTGCTGGCGCCGGCCGCGCAGGAGCAGCGGCGCTGGGTGGCGCGCCTGGCGCGGCGCGTGCAGCGCTACGGGTACCGCGCCGCGCACCAGCCCAGCCACGACCACACCAAGCTGTCGCCCAGGTAACCGTCGCGTCGCTAGGGGACCGCGCGCGCGAGCTGCTGCTGCTGGCGCCGGCCGCGCAGGAGCAGCGGCGCTGGGTGGCGCGCCTGGCGCGGCGCGTGCAGCGCTACGGGTACCGCGCCGCGCACCAGCCCAGCCACGACCACACCAAGCTGTCGCCCAGGTAACCGTCGCGTCGCTAGGGGACCGCGCGCGCGAGCTGCTGCTGCTGGCGCCGGCCGCGCAGGAGCAGCGGCGCTGGGTGGCGCGCCTGGCGCGGCGCGTGCAGCGCTACGGGTACCGCGCCGCGCACCAGCCCAGCCACGACCACACCAAGCTGTCGCCCAGGTAACCGTCGCGTCGCTAGGGGACCGCGCGCGCGAGCTGCTGCTGCTGGCGCCGGCCGCGCAGGAGCAGCGGCGCTGGGTGGCGCGCCTGGCGCGGCGCGTGCAGCGCTACGGGTACCGCGCCGCGCACCAGCCCAGCCACGACCACACCAAGCTGTCGCCCAGGTAACCGTCGCGTCGCTAGGGGACCGCGCGCGCGAGCTGCTGCTGCTGGCGCCGGCCGCGCAGGAGCAGCGGCGCTGGGTGGCGCGCCTGGCGCGGCGCGTGCAGCGCTACGGGTACCGCGCCGCGCACCAGCCCAGCCACGACCACACCAAGCTGTCGCCCAGGTAACCGTCGCGTCGCTAGGGGACCGCGCGCGCGAGCTGCTGCTGCTGGCGCCGGCCGCGCAGGAGCAGCGGCGCTGGGTGGCGCGCCTGGCGCGGCGCGTGCAGCGCTACGGGTACCGCGCCGCGCACCAGCCCAGCCACGACCACACCAAGCTGTCGCCCAGGTAACCGTCGCGTCGCTAGGGGACCGCGCGCGCGAGCTGCTGCTGCTGGCGCCGGCCGCGCAGGAGCAGCGGCGCTGGGTGGCGCGCCTGGCGCGGCGCGTGCAGCGCTACGGGTACCGCGCCGCGCACCAGCCCAGCCACGACCACACCAAGCTGTCGCCCAGGTAACCGTCGCGTCGCTAGGGGACCGCGCGCGCGAGCTGCTGCTGCTGGCGCCGGCCGCGCAGGAGCAGCGGCGCTGGGTGGCGCGCCTGGCGCGGCGCGTGCAGCGCTACGGGTACCGCGCCGCGCACCAGCCCAGCCACGACCACACCAAGCTGTCGCCCAGGTAACCGTCGCGTCGCTAGGGGACCGCGCGCGCGAGCTGCTGCTGCTGGCGCCGGCCGCGCAGGAGCAGCGGCGCTGGGTGGCGCGCCTGGCGCGGCGCGTGCAGCGCTACGGGTACCGCGCCGCGCACCAGCCCAGCCACGACCACACCAAGCTGTCGCCCAGGTAACCGTCGCGTCGCTAGGGGACCGCGCGCGCGAGCTGCTGCTGCTGGCGCCGGCCGCGCAGGAGCAGCGGCGCTGGGTGGCGCGCCTGGCGCGGCGCGTGCAGCGCTACGGGTACCGCGCCGCGCACCAGCCCAGCCACGACCACACCAAGCTGTCGCCCAGGTAACCGTCGCGTCGCTAGGGGACCGCGCGCGCGAGCTGCTGCTGCTGGCGCCGGCCGCGCAGGAGCAGCGGCGCTGGGTGGCGCGCCTGGCGCGGCGCGTGCAGCGCTACGGGTACCGCGCCGCGCACCAGCCCAGCCACGACCACACCAAGCTGTCGCCCAGGTAACCGTCGCGTCGCTAGGGGACCGCGCGCGCGAGCTGCTGCTGCTGGCGCCGGCCGCGCAGGAGCAGCGGCGCTGGGTGGCGCGCCTGGCGCGGCGCGTGCAGCGCTACGGGTACCGCGCCGCGCACCAGCCCAGCCACGACCACACCAAGCTGTCGCCCAGGTAACCGTCGCGTCGCTAGGGGACCGCGCGCGCGAGCTGCTGCTGCTGGCGCCGGCCGCGCAGGAGCAGCGGCGCTGGGTGGCGCGCCTGGCGCGGCGCGTGCAGCGCTACGGGTACCGCGCCGCGCACCAGCCCAGCCACGACCACACCAAGCTGTCGCCCAGGTAACCGTCGCGTCGCTAGGGGACCGCGCGCGCGAGCTGCTGCTGCTGGCGCCGGCCGCGCAGGAGCAGCGGCGCTGGGTGGCGCGCCTGGCGCGGCGCGTGCAGCGCTACGGGTACCGCGCCGCGCACCAGCCCAGCCACGACCACACCAAGCTGTCGCCCAGGTAACCGTCGCGTCGCTAGGGGACCGCGCGCGCGAGCTGCTGCTGCTGGCGCCGGCCGCGCAGGAGCAGCGGCGCTGGGTGGCGCGCCTGGCGCGGCGCGTGCAGCGCTACGGGTACCGCGCCGCGCACCAGCCCAGCCACGACCACACCAAGCTGTCGCCCAGGTAACCGTCGCGTCGCTAGGGGACCGCGCGCGCGAGCTGCTGCTGCTGGCGCCGGCCGCGCAGGAGCAGCGGCGCTGGGTGGCGCGCCTGGCGCGGCGCGTGCAGCGCTACGGGTACCGCGCCGCGCACCAGCCCAGCCACGACCACACCAAGCTGTCGCCCAGGTAACCGTCGCGTCGCTAGGGGACCGCGCGCGCGAGCTGCTGCTGCTGGCGCCGGCCGCGCAGGAGCAGCGGCGCTGGGTGGCGCGCCTGGCGCGGCGCGTGCAGCGCTACGGGTACCGCGCCGCGCACCAGCCCAGCCACGACCACACCAAGCTGTCGCCCAGGTAACCGTCGCGTCGCTAGGGGACCGCGCGCGCGAGCTGCTGCTGCTGGCGCCGGCCGCGCAGGAGCAGCGGCGCTGGGTGGCGCGCCTGGCGCGGCGCGTGCAGCGCTACGGGTACCGCGCCGCGCACCAGCCCAGCCACGACCACACCAAGCTGTCGCCCAGGTAACCGTCGCGTCGCTAGGGGACGACCCTACGGTTGTAATATGTGAGCACCATGTATTCATCGACATCATTCATTTAGCTGTCAATGTTTATTTTTTATAACATGTACCTGTTGTTATTTAGTAATTTAATTGTAGGTACGTCATCTTCAAATATAATTAATTATAATTAATGTTTACAAAATATTTTAAAATATTTTTAAACAGTAACTACGGAGTTTCCTGCTCATTCTTCTCCATACGAAACTACCTTTTAG
Organism: Gortyna flavago; assembly: GCA_963669345.1. Taxonomy (NCBI): domain Eukaryota; kingdom Metazoa; phylum Arthropoda; class Insecta; order Lepidoptera; family Noctuidae; genus Gortyna; species Gortyna flavago. The sequence continues at coordinate 5,230,095 of OY770128.1, read as the reverse complement.
AAGAATCAATTCTATTATCTTGCAAGTGTTTTTATTCAAAACTACCTTTTAATGACTTACTTGAATTAAATTATTAAATTTGACATCTCGGCTTACCATCAAATGAGATTATTATCAAACGCACCGTGACTGCGACACAAGAACTGCGCAGAAATTCTACATCTAAATTCCTTGTGAAATGGGTTATTATCCGGATCAAACCTTCCAGTCGTGACTTCTCTAACCTTCGCTTGTTGTCCACAGGGACTCGATGCGGTCGAACCTGAAGTCTGCGTACATGAACGCGTCACAGCGCAGCTCCACGTTGCCGGCCAACGCGTCGCTGCCGCGCCAGTGAGATCTACGGTACTTGACACTTTATCAACATGAAAGATGGGCGCCCATTACTAAATACAATTTCTCATTTCGCGTATAGGTACTTGGTTTTAAAGGTTGTAGTCGTCAGTCGCTTTGTTCACCGCGCGTTGGTTTTTTTTTACTAACACTTTTTTCAAACATTTTATTCTATGAGACCTAGAATATAATCTGTTTATTTTGGAAAACTAATTAAATTATGCTATCGATCGAGGTACTTTTAAATAAGTACTCTGGATATCTTGTTAGGAAATCATTAATCGAGTATTGTTAGAAGTGAAGTTCCCGAGCAGCGCGATGCGTGGCTCGGGCGCTGGCATTTGATCTGGCATTTGACAATATTTACTATTGAATCTTTCAGAATTTTTCTATCCAAATTTCAATTAATCTGTCTTGTAAATTAACTAGTCTTAAATAAGTTAAGTATTTTTGTCCAAATTTTTATAAGATTTCGGCAGGATTGCTGTGATAGATATTGAAAATATTAATATTTTGTACTTATCAAAATTTTACCAACACCAAGTAGTTTTTTCTTATTATTTTTGAAGAAGCTGATTGTCATGGCGAAATCTCACGGACGAATGCAATGGTGCTATCGTGTGCATCACTTGCAAGTTATTCACATTTTATGTGACATCAGCTCTTTAAAAAAGAAAATGTTAGTTTTCTTTCTTAAAGCACTTGTGCTTTATGAAAGACTAATATGTTCTTGGTTCATTAGAATTGGGTCATGTAAATATTAGTAGCCGTGTTGATATTATTATGTTTTTGGGAACTTATCGCGGTTTCGGATGCGGTTTTATTTTGCGTAAGACGACTGTGTTGTGTAACTTGAGAAGTGGGAGGTGATACATAAGTTTGTGGAGCTTTCGCCATGAAATAATGGGATACATAAACTATAACATTATTGTTCATAACATTCTCAACGTCTAGTAGTCCATATCGTTGAGTTTTAAAGTGACATAAATTAAACTGGTTATTTTTCAATAATATTTTTGTACAATTTATTGAACCAGTAGAGCATTTTTATTATAATGTATTTTGTTACGTTTTTATTTTTAACAGCACATAATGTTTATGCTTCAGTATGTTGTATCGTATACTATTGTTGTATATAGATAATATCGATCGAGAAGCTGTTACTGGATCCGTATACATTGGAATTCGATCTATCCTGATACAGAAAAAGATCAGTCACGAGTGACTCCGGTCATCGCGTCACAACAAGGGGACATATTTACTTCGCGGTTGCACCGTTACTAAAACGTTTACATATAAAATACGGGAATTGATTCACACAGGAATTGACTTACCAATTTTTACGTATTGTTAAAGAATCTAGTTAAACATATATCATGTTAATTGAAATGTAGAAAATTATAGTAAATGATTCAGGGACCCTTAATGTTAGATTAGGTACACAAGTAAGACAATTCACAACGCGTAAGTGTTGCCAATTAACGAAGAAACCGTGCCATAGGTGTTTTTGTTTTTAGTGAATCGTCTCATAATTATATTTGCTCAAGTGAAATACCTAGTTCTTCTAACAAAATTCCGCAACGTTACTTAATAATGTAAGACTCTGAACGGGCTTCCTTGAATCACAAGATCAATTTATTGTAGACTATTGTGTAGTGAGCTGTTGAGCTTCTTATTTAATTAGATAAAGCAATTAATTCTACAAAAGTTTGCTAAACATTTTTCTGTATAACATCACCGATTGCACTAATGTTTCTGTTGCAATCTTGAGCTGAGAAATGTAATTTTGAAGCAATAACTCACCGTGTCTTATTATTCGTTTTGGTACGACTTGTTGAAGTGCCAAACTTTCTCATTTGTTAACACCAAGTCGGCTCTAAAGTAAAAAGCTTTCTATTTAACTTTTGTATCTTTTACAATACATCTTTAGGCCTAATATACCTTTATTATTAGATGTATAATGTATTTTACAAATTTTGAAACACCAATTTTAAATAAGGCCTTGTATAATCTCGTGTACAATAAATCTCGTTTAGTTGTGAGTATAAAGTACAAAGGTAGTTGAAACTGTTCACAACTATTCATATTTTAATGTCAAACCTTTATTCAATAAACAAGTTTCGGGAACCCTTCACACTCAGTGTACTCATACGAGATCGAAATCTGGGATGAGAGGAGATATTGTTCGTTTTGACAATAAAAGCAATTTTTATAACAATATAATTTTTACTGGTGAAGTGGGTTCGGCAATCTCAAGTTTTGGCATCGATAAACGATCAGTGACGTAGAGGGATAGGCGACCGACTCGTGTAATGTGTGAAGGCTTTGGATAGCTGTGATAAATAGTCGTGTCTATGTTCGCAGTCCAGTCAAATTAGCAGTAGTTTCCACGCGGTCTCGATCAAAGATTAACGTCTTTTGAATACAGGGGATAAAAAGACATTTTTATTTTGTTTATCATTATTATATTTATACTATGAATAATAAAGGTTGTATTTCATATATTCTTGGCAAAATACCGAAGTGACTAGTAGAGACTTGGAAACGAAGCAATGCTTCGAATTTCTCTGGACTGCGAACACCCGTGGTGCTAGAAGGAAACAGGCCTCCGACGCATTGTTGTTACTATTAGTTCTTGTTAAATATTATGAAATACCCTGTTTAATATTGCTCTACACATTGTTTACATTCCTGCAACGAAAACTATGTTGAGTTTTGTTTTCCTTAATTTTATATTGACTCAAGTTCTCTGTTCTGTCGCATATCCAGTTATTGCTTTGTTTTTCTTGTAGATGTAAGTTCGGAACAATCTCTTCATTCATGTTGACATGCGAATTTAAAATTTTACGTACTTAACAGTTATAGAAAATTGCAATTTCGTCGTAGTGTTTTTACGCTTATTTTTGAAATGCATTTTATTTTTATTACGGCAGCTTGTGCATTGAATTTTATTGTTCGTGCACTTCATTCCATATTGTTTCATGAGATGTATTTTATGTTTCATGTGTTCGGTTTTATGATTACCAAAGAAGTTTAAAAAATAACAAAAAGAGCTGTTTATTTTGGATTCTAAGCCTGCGTTTTTCGTTCCATGTCTCGTCATTAATATTAATTCCATTTAATAATAATTATATTGTTATTTACTATGCATAATTCTGATAGCCTGATTTTACTATTCTAGATGACATTTTTCGGGAGTATTTTTCCCGACAACCTCAGCCTTATAAACCGATGCGGTTCTAGAAATACTCCCAAATTGTCTTATATAACAATAACTGAGATAATGTAAAATCATTATGTAAATTATTTATTATCGAATTAAATCATTTATTGTAACGTTTTATTTATCTACTAAAATTGTAAGTTCCTAACTAGCTTTTCATATTTTGTAAAGATTTTTTTTTCAAGTAGCTTTTCGCTGATAGACGACATTTCGTATACTTCACCGTATGTTTTATAAAATATGATTATGATATTGAATATATATGGAATATGGTTTGAATCACTGCTGTAATGTAGGAGCGTCGTGTGGGAACGCGTTCGGCTCACTAGCGTCACGCAATACTAATTAACGTGCCTTAGCTACGGCTCACCCCATATCATGTAGGCTTATATTATACCTGTCATTATTTTAGTGTAAATACGCTTTCAATTCAACCAATATTTTATGGATTTTGAAACACTTGTAAATTGTAAAGATTAATAATTTTAAGGTAATTAATGCCCAATAGTTAATAAGTACTATTTTTAAAATAAAAATAACATTTTAAAATCTTTTCGTTTTATTTCTTCGTAAACCTAAACTGTATTCAATAAAATATTTTATTTCTTTCAACAATAGTTTCATGATAATATTAATTCTACGTTTTAAAATACAATAGATAATAATTATGTAAGTACTGAAACAAAAAATATATATTTGTTTAATTTAATAAGTCCAAATAATAATTTAATTAATAAAATATTCAGTTATTATAAAAACACGTAAGTGCAAATATTCCTCATCAACATTTAACGTGAATTTCTTAACTTATTTTTGTTTGATAACTTTAAGAAATTGAAAACCTCTAATATAAGTAATGTGGTTATAATATTTGTTTTAATATTATTTTATTTAAAATTTATATTTTCATACATTTAAAACATTTTATAATATAAGCCTTTTACTCGTATCATTTCTTTGATTCTAATTACAGTCATTCGCTTCACAATTTTCAGATCATTTTACTCCACACTTTTCCCAAAATCTTCAGAATAACCCGACCGTCTTCTTGAGATCCTTCTGTTTCCAGCCAGGCAGCGACCGAAACTCGCTGTACGGCATGCTGAATGTAGACACGAAGTCGTCGTGAGTCAAGTATAGCTGAAATAATAATATGGATATGTTATTGCTACAGCTAATAAAAAAAAATTACTGGTAAGCATGAGATCTTGGGTTCGATTCCCAGGTCGGGCAAATTATCATTGGGTTTTCCTATCAAGAATTTCTTCGTAGCAGCCCGGAGTCTGAATTTGCGCCCGGTTGATGACAATAGGCCCGCCCCCTATTGACCTATAACTATAATTGACCTTGACTACGGTCAAGTCAGTAACGGTTGGTCCAATTCGCGTCACGTAAGTTTGCCTCTCTTAACTAGGCTTTCAAATGTAATTTTTTTTTCTCTGTAAAAGTTTCTGGATCAGTTAGCTTATTGCCAATATTAAAACAACCAGTGTCATAGTAACCATAATATCATCCAAACGAGTGTTATAATGTTGTACTAAATTTCATTAAGCAACTCCTTTTCAAAAAAAGAACATTCGTCATGCACGCGCGTTTCACTACCGCAGCGCCGTAATTTAAAAAATAACTATTATTAAATTTTCTACGAGTCTCATAAAACTGTTGGGCAATCATCAATCATGTGCGTGCATGATTTATTTTATTGATGCATAAATCAGTTAGTTACGGTCATTAATTTTCTTTAAAATTCTTAACTGTTTGGTACTGTTGCACCTTTTCGCTGATGTTTTTAGAAGATAAGTATATTATGACAATTTACCTCTTTGGTGAGCGGATCGACGTCCGGCGGTAGATGCTCCTTCGGCCCTTTCAGGACCCCTAAAGGATATTTCTCATATTGATCAAAACGGTTAGCGCTGTTGCCACTCTGCAACGCGCTGTTGCCGCTTTGAACAATTGCTTTGCCTTCCAAAGCGCTGATGATCGCACTGAACGTCTTGTGACCCTGTTCGAACATAAAAGGATTAACTATAACTTTTATTACTACGGACTTATTACTGACTAGCTTTTGCCTGTGGCTTTCCCCGTGAGGTGGTTGGAACTTTTCCCACGGGAACGTATTACCGGGATAAAAAGTATGATATAATGTCCTAATCCAGGTCATGGTCTACCTAAGTGCCAAATTTCATCAAAATCCGTTCAGCCGTTGAGGTGTGAAAATGTCACAGACAGATTTACTTGTATCATTTACTAGTTTCTGCCCGCGACTTCGTCCGCGTGAAATTTCACCCTCCCCCCATTCACTCTCTTAGGGGTGGAATACCGAAAAACCCTATCTTAGTGGATACCTACTCTTCACAAAGAACACACCTTCCGAATTTCATGTCTCTAGGACTAGTGGTTTAGGCTGTGCGTTGATGTATCAGTCAGTCAGGACTTTGAATTTCATATAATTATAATAATAGAAAACAATTATTTATGTGGGATTCTGCAAAAGCATACCTTCCACATGGACTGCTTCCAATGGGGGAAGAAGCCGGTGAAATGCGGTGGTTCACGTCCTTGACTCAGCGCCAGGACTGGTGTCGCAGCATCCCGTGCTGCCGGGTCTAAGCAAGCAATTAGGAAATCAGTTACTACGTTGTAAATGTAGGAGAAATGTTATGTTCGATTTATCAATAAATTAAGAATGTAACCGACTTTGAACCTTACTATAATTATTTCTTAAAGATGTTTGAACAAGTTTCATAATTCCACCAATAAAAGAAAACAAAAGCACAGACAAAAGTGAGTCGTGAAAAACTAAATTCAGTTTCGCATGACACACTTTTGAGATTTTTACAGAATAGACCGGCTGGAGTTAGTTAGACAGCAAAAAAATAAGATATTACATATAATACGTACCTACACCATAAAATAGCAAGAGCTCAAACTTTTATAAATTTATAGTAAAACTTAAAAAAAAAAGTTTTTACCTTGCGCCAGATAGGCGATTGCGATAGACCTGGGGTCATCCTTAGCGCGTGGGCAGCAGTGCTGTCCAAGCCACACGAACACCGCGTCGTGAGCGTCCACTACGCCTACCATCTCGGGCGCCAGGTCGTACTGGCTGAACGAGACTATCTCCTCAACTGTGCAGACAGGATACATAAACAACTTAGTAGGTCGGTAAACAAGCAATACAAGTCCACTACTACAAGGACTTTTTGGCGCACGAGTGACGTTGTGACAAGAGGGCGCAACAGCGCCCGCAATTGCTCAAAATGTTTACGAACACGTAAACATTTTGTGCCATTGTTTAGTGAAATGTATAATGTAATGCTGTATTGAAAAAACAAGATGGCGGCGTTAGTTCCGATTTTGATTACGCGCTAAAAGAATCTTGTTCTAGGTATACAGTACAGGATTTTAATGTGCTCGAGGCAGTGTCACATTAATTTGGGTCAGCGCCGAAGTAAAGGAGTAGGTTACAGTTTTTTTGTGATGGGATTAGGTAAGAAACAATAAAAAATTTCTTTTGAATTTAAATGATAGCGGATTTGAAATTAGAAAAATGGGTGACTTAACGGAATAGGAGTTAAGATGTTCTGAATTTGAAATTGTCAGTGTAAAAGAGTCCGCTGTTGGGGAAACGAGAAACAATTTCATGCCTGTTTTGTTTGTGCAACTTTGAACATTATGTCAAAGAAGTTAAAGGTTACTTTTCAAAAGCCTTTGCGCTCCAGTCTACACAGAGCCTAATAAAGTTCCTCGACCATAAACCGCTGAATCATAAATCATAAATTAAAAGGGTTTTTTTTTTACTTACATGAATATTGAGTAGGCACACCGAGAGACACGTAAAAGAGACGCGGAGGAAGGGGGCGTTGTACCTCCTTCAGTGGAGATGGTACCAATAGGTGACGACGGTTACCCAGCGCTGTCCAGAAGTCCGGCTTCTCTTTACCTGAAGATAGGACGTTTCATCAGTGAATGCTGCATTGGGAAAAGGGTGACATTAATCTGGAAGTAAAAATATTCAAAACCCCTGGTTACATTACCTTGCATAACGAGTGCGTGTTCAGTGGCGGCCATGTTTTTGGCGACCTCTCTCTCGTCCCCCGTGGCGCTGGCGCCGCACCACACCCAGGCGCGCCCCCCCTCGCGCAGCACGTAGCATGCGCCCGCGCCCCCTACACTTGCCCCCTCGCGTACTTCCACGCCCCGCGCCTCACGTGCGTACTGTCCTGATACGCGGATCAATACGCGTGATGGTGCCAGGAGCCTGCGACCTGTGGCTGTGCAAAATATTGTTATGATCTTTCGAAAATAGAAACGATAGACCTCAAATTGAAACAAGCTACTTTTTTTGGAGTTTATGAGTATGTACTTACGATCATAATCAGTTGCGCTGCCGACATAAGTGATCATGCGACCCTTGAAGATTTGAAGGAAATGCGCCGGTTCCTTCCCTTGATACACCCATGCCTGAAAATGTGTTAAAATAACAATTTCATTAATACTTTATTTTCAACTGCTATGGCAGATAATCAGTACATACCTGTACTGGAGAACGCCCCAGTTTGGTGTAGAGGTCTTTGGCTTCTTTAGCGCCCAAATTCCTCAGATCATTGGGCGAAGAGCCACCCTGAAACATTTACATCATGTAGTAAAGCTCGTGCCACAACCGCTTGTATCATAAACCTTTAATATGCAAGTTGATTTTGGGTTTTTCTGTCGTATTTCACTTCGCTATAACACGCAGATGGCACGCCCTCTGTCAGCAAGAGCAATTAATACCTATTAAACTGAGATATTACTAAAAATTGCAGTTTTTTTTGTCACCATCCAGTAGTAGAGCACGGTCTGGTCGCCGATGGGCGCGTGGTAGGTGTAGAGCACAATGTAGCAGTCTCTGTCGTAGAAGACCGCGGCTTGTGGGCGCTCCACCTCGGCCAGCGCCTCCTTGTTCACGTCCTCCGCGTCGGTCCCGCGTCGGCGTACGCGCCACACTCGCAGTGCGCCTGAACCGTCGTCTGGCAGCTGAGCCTGTTATGACAACGAGTAGGTAACTTTTGAGTAGGTTAGGTGGCAAAACAAATCATCAACGGATTCAAGAAGAGCAACATGATTGGTGAGTACCATAATTTTTTTTATTAGCCTATATTGTCACACTACTGGGCAAAGGCCTTCCCCAAATCGTTCCAAGCATCCTTTTCCGTGGCCATCTCAGTGTATCGCGCCACCTCATCCTGGGCCAGCCTCGGCGGCGCCGTCCACCCTCAGGCACTCGCCGTGTAGAAACTGATGCCTAGCGTTTATTATGCATGTGGCTGATGTAACCCGTTTAATCCCAGTACCTAATTGATGTTTGTGAAAAGATTTGGTTTGGATTTGTTGGCAATAGTCCAATCCAATAATTAGATCAGTCAATGAGTCTGACTGGTGGTGATTTTTAAAATAAACAAAAAATGCATATTTTCTTCATCCAATCTGTATTGTCCCACTACCGGGCAAAGCCTTCGTAATATACTTAATACGTCATATTTTAAATCTAGTACATTCATATTTTTTAGTATTTTTGGGCAAAATAGGCTGGATAGATATGTACAGTCAACAAAAGAGATAAGTAATTATGCAGGATTGTCTGATATAGTTGAAGTTCAGTAAGAAACCGATGGATGTTCTCGAATAAAAATTTATTTTATTAATATAAAATAAACAGCTCATTTATAAAATTATATTTCAGTCGACAACATCCATCGGTTTCTTACTAAACTTCAACTATATCCGACGATCCTCCATACTTATCTCTTTTGTTGACTGTACATTTAGGTCGAGTAAGTATGCAATAACTGACCTCAGCGGCGAGCCACGCGTTTGTAGCCAGACTGACAGCATCAAGCCTGGTTGTAGCTGACCGAGCGGCGCGAAGTCTTCCGTCGCGTCTAGCATCACACCAGCGCCAGTTGTGGAACAGCGCTGCGAACTCCAGCGGTTCCCTTCCCGCAGGAGCAGCTGATACCGGGACTGTCATACGACGAGCTCGAGCTAAACCTCGTGCTGCTGCTAGGGCCCCTCGAGCCGCCGGGCCTGATGCTGACGGACCCACCCAGGCCCACACGCCACGGCTTCCGCTGTCCACTATGTAGACACCCTGAAATTGGTTCAATTTCAGATTTGAGGCCTTCAACTGCATCAAACTGCTTTGAAAAGTGAGCTTGTTTTGAACTTTATAGTTTGACTCATTAGTCGCAGTCGGTTTTTTTTTTTTAATTTCTCTGTTTTCTATTTTAAGCTTTTCAGTTTTTTTTTATGGCATAAGACGATTCCAAAAATAAAAATATATTATTTTTGGAATCGTCTTCTCAGGCCCTTTATTTTGTATTATTTATTTTGTATTTGTATAGGTACCCCACTTGATCATGGTACATTTTTCCCCTAGATATTACTTATTGACGTCTAAAATCCGCTATTTCGATTTTATAAAAATAACCTTGCCTATAGGTAACAATCGCGTGACCTAGACGAGTCGATGGATAACCTTATGTATTAAAATCCATTCAGCCATTATATTTCGGGGGTATAAAGAATCCCACAACAAAAATACGTGTGAAAAAATATAACCTTATCTTTGCTGTCGAGCAGTCGGGTAAAAATTTTATAACATTGCAGTGCATTGCAGACTTGTGGTGCACTATAGTCTCAAGAGAGGACGGATTACATTTTAAAACCCGTCAAACGTTTCGTGGTTTAGTCATAATCGCTGCGGTAACACAATTTAATGAAATCGTTAACGCTTGAACGAGTTTTGGCGGTTACTGCTGCTGCGTCCTAGGTCACTTACATCATCAGCTAGGTCTTCTCTGAACAGCGGCGCGCGTTTTATTTCTTCCAGTCTTGCAGCGGGTCGCTGCGAGGGTACAGTTATAGGTGTGACCCGCGGCGGCTGTGTGGCGCGGTAGAGGCGCGCGGGTCGCGGCGGGTCGGCGGGCGGCGCGGCGGGTCGCAGCGCGCGCGCTCGCAGCTCCAGCAGTGCGTCCAGCAGTGCGCGGTCACTGGCCGGCAGCGTCTGCTCGTACCCGTCGTGAGCGATCGCGATTCGACGCGCCATCATGCCCTTGTCTGCACCACGGGCCATCCGGTATGCGATCTAGATTTGTAAGGTTGATTATTTAAGGTATGACTTACTCCGTAATTGTTAGTTTGATTTTCTTTATATTTTATTCAGGAATGCGTAATTTTATGCATCTAATGAATACCTTCATTAAATTTAAATATACTTTAAGGTACCTATATACGTAAAATGAAGCTTTAGGGAATACTTATGTTAAGTAGATTTTGAGGAACCTACTTACATACTAAAACAAAAATCCTCATTCCGTATTCATATGACTCTCCAACCGTAACACCACAAACCTTGGCTCCAAATATTTTCTCGACGAGGTTGGCGGTCCGTCCGAGCCACAGCACGAGGAGCGACGTGGTGTCGAGGACGAACACGCCATCAGTCGCGAGCTGCGCCCACGACACCGGCTCGAGCTGTACCAGCACCGGCCGGCGTCCGCGCACGCGGTACAGGCGAGCAGCTCCGTTCAGGTTGGCTGAACCGCTTCGGAGGATCCTGGTTTTATAAACACATAATAGATAAACATCTTTATTTCGAGCGAATGCTAGAAGGATAGAGATCTGATATGTATAAAGTGTATATTCTATGAAAAAACCCGTAAGTGTTATTACTGTCACTGTCGCACAACTGCCAAATTTCAAGTGCAAGATAAAGACAGGAACATGTATGGAAAAGCACGAGTTAAGTCTATACTTAGGTACCTAAGTTTATAGATTTCAGCGTTAGTATCAATCGGGTTTTATCTGATCCCATCTCTAAAGTAGGACAGTAGCCGTAGCGTCACCTTGGTGACGGTCTAGCGGTGTACGACCGTGGGGGCCGCGAGCCCGGGCCAGCGCAAGGCTAATCGTGATACGTGTCTTACCTGATCCCATCTCTGAAGTAAGATAGAAGCCGGGGCGTCTCCTTGGTGACGGCCTCGCGGTGGACCACCGTGGGCGCGGCGAGATAGGCCGCGAGCTGCGTGCCCCGGCGCAAGGCCAGCCCCGCGAGTGACCCGCTGCGCTCTCCGGCCCACGAGTGGATGTGGCGCTCCAGGAGCTCGCCATTGCCGTTCTCTTTTATTTCTCGACGCTGGTGATAATATTTTAAAGTTTACCACACAATATTTTCAGTTTGGTCCCAGTATTTTTGTTAAAAAAGAAGTCCTGAAACTGACCAGAAACTGAGAAACTGTACTCCTACAGTTTTTAACAAAATTACTGGATCTTAAAAAGGCGTTCTGGCTATAGTAGTTGTATATTAGTAGATATCCGCACGCCTTTGTTACTCCGTGTTACAATAAAAATTAAACGTTTGCTTAGCTGAACCTGAACTAAACCAAACCATATCAAACCTCACTAAACATTCTGAGGCGGGAGGCGGGTCAAGGCAAATCAGGTTAGCCAAAAAGTCTACACGAGGAGGCCGTGCCTTGGTTACTACCCCCTCCCACACCAGACCCAAGGGAAATTGTAACGTCATAAGAATCTTGTTACGGACTTTTGGTGGTGGGCAACTGCCCAGGGCTAGGAATTTTAAATGTCTAGGAATGTAGGCATTATTTTAAATGTCTAGGAATGTAGGCATTATCTAGATGTCCAGTTTCTCACAATAACATCAGGTCCGGCCGGCTGTCCCGGCAGGGAACAAGAGTACACCAAGTAAGCCTCAGCGTCGTAGAATGTGCCGTAGTATGTGCGAGGTAACAGTTCCGTGTTCGATTCCTGAAAACGAACGTTTTATTTTATATTGAAAGCCTTTTACATAAATATAATATTGTCTAATGATTTAAGCCCGGCACAGATGTAGGTATATAGTTTGCTATAATATATATTGTAGCAAGCTATCACTATCACACACGGAGACGGTGATATACCTAATATATATTTTGCCTTAATTTCATTGATGGTCGGCCTAGCTATAATATAAATTACAGTATAGGGCCGTGACGTCATAGAAATATTTATTATAGCTGTGTGTGCTAATTGAAAATATATACCTATGATTTATGTTAATATATAGCTACGTCTGTGATAGGCTTTTTTAAAACGAGCTTCCGTTTTGTCTCCTGGGGGCTTAAAAAGGCCACTTTGGGAGAATAATAAAACAATTCATATCACGCAATTCATCTGTATGACAGTTTTGTATGGAGATTCGTAAAATATGCTATAGGTACACCTCTGCCTAACCCTTCAGGGATATGTAGGTGTGAAACTGTCAAACAGATGAATTGTGTGATATGAATTGTTTTATGATTCTCCAAAGTGGCCTTTTTAGGCCCCCAGATCACTAAAAATATTCTTGCAATTTGCATAATTGACCCCAACCACCATAAATATTAGTTATCTTTAACGGGGATTATTCGTTATAACGATTAATATTTAAATCTAATGTATTCATTGGTGACGTTAATCCAGATAAAAATAAAATAGCAAATAAGCTAGGTCAGTGATCTCGAACTCGACTTGTCGTCAGCTTACAAAATAAATAGAAATCAGCACCTACAATAAGTTCTGGCTATTAATCTCGATCCAAATAGCTGACTGTCTGCGCGGGCGTCGACCGTTATCAAGAAAAAAAAAAAAAACAATGAAAGATTGCTATCTTTATTTCGTAACTGTTATTATCTAGTGCTATAATTTAGTCAATCACTGGTTATTAACGCGTGTTCGTTGGAAATTGTGCAGTTATAAATTGTCCGTAATAAGTAGATGGTAGGTATGCATGAATGTCATAATCAAAATGTGTCACGCTCTTTGAAGCGAAATACGATATTTCAAATGTGCTGATTGCTGTTTTTAGTAGATATTGAGTGAAAAACTAAATTGTGGCTCTCAATGGAACGTCATTGGCCATTCGTGCATAGTGATGTACAATTACGGCGGCATGTGAGTGCGTATCTCCCTGGCGCTATATCACGACACCAAACACTGGATAATCCACGTGTTTTAATTACACGCGATCTGCTTTTTGTGCATACGCTTTCGAGTATTTATCCGCATATTATGCTTATTAATTTTATGCGTATGGTAATGATATTCTGACGGAATTGCGCGATAATTAGTTCAGTCGAACAAACATGCTGCAGAGGCTGGTAACTAGTGGTGACATTGATACTCTGCGTGTTAATGTTTTTGTTAAGAAAATGTGGCATAGATTAGGATGTTTTAATTATTTTATATACTAGTATATATATATTTTTTGTATATATTATTAAGTAAGTAATTCATTATTCCGTGAAAAACTAATTGTATGGTCCCGATTCTAAGTTGGATCTCAGTCGGACTAAGGTTCCAAATATAAAAAATTGCCTGAAAGGTGTAAGCTTGGACCAAAATTAGAAATATTTAAGGAAGCGAAAAATATCTTACATCGACTTAAATTACTTATATTAGGAAAAAGGGCAAGATGATGACTAATATAATATACCTAATTGAGTTAGCAAAAAAGTTTTTTACGGACGTTAAGTTTTTAGGTTGCTAAACTACAACTAAACACGACGTCCGATCCGAATCCGAGAAATGTCGGTCCGAATCCGAAGTGACCATACCTAGTCCTATTTGTATGAGGGGTTGCGCACTAGATCCGAACTCTATCTGTCAGAATTTAGAACATTCCGAATTCGGATTGAAGTCGAATCTTTAATTCGGATTCGGAACGGATGTAATGCGAAACCGCTCTTACTGTTAGCCTGTATCATCCCACTAGGGCAAAGGCCTATTCCCATGACTTCCAGCACCCTAATTGCGGTAACACACTTTCAATTCAATCACAATCTGAATCATTTTGAAGGATATTGCTAAGCCATTGCTTCATACGTTCGAAAAATGTTTCTGCTCAACAACGTAAATAACGCAAGGAAATCAAGGAATGTTTTTGAAGTCAAAATGAAAAGCTATTGCTACTGTTGGTGTGTTACGTAATTAGGTACTCCAAAGTTCTTTCGATCTGGGCTAAATGGTTTGTTTTCTCCAGCTCGCTCGCCATCTTCTACGGGGTCCGCCGCGACGCCTTCTGGCTGTTCAGGGCAACTAAATATATCTCAGTTTCACGATTTCTACTTTCTAGTAAATTAATAGCATTAATTTATCGGTATTAGGGAGCTTTGTAACTTAGTTATGTTTTTTTTATGATTGTTTTGCTTTCCACTTTACGGATAATTTCACAGTTGCAACTTATTTATTGCACCATAAAAATACTAATATTAGTAAATAATTAGAAACTACGGTAAAGTATCTATAAAATTGGCTTTTACTTTATCTAATAAAGCATCACGGTGCTTTCAGGCAGGTGGAGCGATGATCTTTGCGGTGTGGCTGGTAGGATGAGAGTGGCCAAGCGGCCTATGTCTGAGAGTGAATTTATACCTCTCCTCTTTAACTATATAGCATAATCAGCTTATAATTTTCCCACTGCTGGGACACAGGCCTATTAAGTGGGCCATAATGCCACCATGCAGGCCCAGTACGGGTTGTAGGATGTCGGTTGTCTTCGAATTTTTGTTTCTAGGACATGCCGGTTTCCTCACTATGTTTTCCTTCACCGTTTTGAGAGCACTGGCACTGGTGACGAAATTAAATACTGCCTTTCTGAGTTAGAAGTCACGATCTATATCTAATACATTAAAAAAATATAACAACATCTGTAACTGCTGCGTCACCTGCAACCTTCGATCAATAATTGATCGAAGTCGGCAACGGTCAAAAACCTTGAACGGTTTCTAAATTGGTTTAACTTTTGCGGTACAGTCCAGTCCCTCACAAAGCTTTCATTATTGCTAAAATACGACAGGTACCCTACCTATCTACATGCACCATTATTGCCCATCGTTTCCACAATGGTAGTATCGCGGCCAGGTCCATCTTCAAAGTTCAAAGTAAGGTACTTAATAGTTCTTCGATGCTAACAATTTCTGTGACTGATAGCCATCTTTGTTTGTATTATATTACAATAGTGAAGTTGAAAATCGTTCAGTCGCGGTCTGGCGGGCCCAGTTCCTCCGTCCATGTAGCGGGACTGAGATGTGGTGTGACTCACTCGGCTCACTGATGGTACCATTCAGGGTTGTCACACTATTTATTGACATAGGTAGGTAAAAGTTTAAGATATTCTTCGGAATTACTATCAGACAGGTTTGAATAGTGACCGTTTCAACTGCACATTGAATCTGGTTTTACAATAACTTTTGTTTTCATTATCCTAATCTTCAGCAGCGACAAGTATATATTCAAGAGATAAGTTGTTTGCATTTGCATGTACCTTTGTTAACTCGATGTGAGAAAGTACGACAGTCAGGCAAACTTTCTCACATTTGCTAGGACTTTATGATGTTTTGTTTAATCCGTGACAGAAAATAGAAAGCGAGTAATATTTTAATTTGTAGTAGGTAATTAGTTTAGCTGACAAGTTCTAAATGCAGCTACCTTTAGAAACACAAGACTTGACAAATGTGATAATATTAATTTAGTGTTGTTTGTAGTGGGGTTAGTTCGGCTAACCCTGGTAGACAACAATATCTGTGCCGACTGCCGACACTGGCCTTCCGTTACAATGCAAGTCTCGTACTCGGCCATTATTTATCTTTATGGAGCACACTAGATAATTAATTTATTGGAGAAATTGTATGAAATTGTTAACACGAGAGGTGCATGTGCATCTGCGAACGAACAAATAAATTGCGGCCGGCCTGCTTATTAACGATTTATTTGACAGCGCGAGAAATCTGACAGAAAATGATAGGAATCTAAGATGATTACAGGCAAGTTTTTATAGTCTCTGTGTTTACGATCTTATCGGCACGAAATAAACTGTTTAATTATATTTCAAGTCTCGTAGGTGATTTAATGCTACTTTCAGATGCGCTCGTGCTAAAACGTTGCGCTGGGGCTTGCACGTTCGCATGCGTCCATGGGCCCCTCTTTCTATTCTTATGCTGACAGTAAACAGATGAATGTCTAAACTTATCAGCAACTTAACAATGAGTCAGTATTAACTTTCCAGGCTTCTATAGTATTGGGAACATGAGACTTAACGTGAATTAAGCGCACATAACCTACTTAAGCTATTTATCTAAGAGTAGAAAGTCACGTCTAATCAAGACGGCAATTGTGCGTCAATGCGGTTATACTCGTAGTGTCAGATTACTAATAGAAACTCAATTTTGTTACAGATATGAAATGCAACAGAAAGTGGGTAATAGATGATAAATGGTTAATATGTATGGTTGCAAATGATGGCTGGACGAATGTGTGCATCGCATTGCGCGGGTCTAACAAGCGTGGTGCGCCCGCGCACGGCGCGCGGCGGCGCAGTGTCCATGCCGCTAAACATGCATCTCGATGCAGTTTATCGTTATGTTGAATTGTATAATTTCATAAAAATGATTACAATAGGTACTCTGCTTTAGTTTGCTAAAAAAACAAATGAACTAAGTAGGTAGGTGTCTAGACTGCAAGCATAACGAATCTTTACTAACTAGCATTCTGAAAATCATTATGTCTTTATATGTCTCTAAAATAATAAATGTTCTAACTAAATGTTTTGTCATTTGGTACGGTTGGAGTCGCGAAAGAAAATGATATAGGTAGATACCTAGTCTTAATTGTTATAAACAAGATGGTTTTAATTAGATAGGTGCACGTTCGGAGAACACCCTTTCGTGCGCACTAATTATTATAGGTACCTACCTATAATATTATCACATCATCGAGCTATTAGCAAGTAATAACTGTAACATTTCAGTCACAGTATAAAATTAATAGTCCTACAATTAAATATCTTTCACTGCACGCGAAAAGACAAAAGGTTGAATGATCTAAATTGAACTCGTTACGTAAAAAGGTGAGATTTGGAAATGTACTAAGAGTTCGTTCTCATGAAATCTTCGAATCTCCGCAGACAGACAGATCACAGTTTCGACATTTTCCAGTTCGCTGCAATCGTTATTGTTATGCGTTTGGTGAGAAAACATGCTTAGTTTACCGTGTTGACCTTTCACACGGTCTACTAAATTAAGGAAATGATCACAACATCACACAGATTGACCGAAAATGTTTTTCATAATTATTATTAAGTATGAGAATTTTTATCATTGTGATTTTTTTTTAAGAATAGGTAGGTGTTTGGGTTTTCTATATATTTTCTAAGCAATAAATATCTTAGAGATCTCAGCAGAGTAACAAAAAAAAACCCGTATTGGAATATAACCACGATAGAACTCCAATGGTTTAGTTATTGTTGTGTGACTGCGAGTGCTGGGTCACGCTTTGCGCACAATAGGTACCTACCACATTCTAGTAAAACTGACACTATGTAGAGACATATAAATTACACGAACATTTTGTCTATACAAATTCAAATTTATTTATTTGTACACATAGCTGGTATAAAATAAAAAAAATATGTTGTGTGTCTGCACTATGTGCCGCCTTGCAAGGCGTACAAATATAGCTTAAGTACACACGCACAGTAGGTAATGGGTGTACAGGTAGGCCTTTAGAATTATAAAAAATCTGCTAAGTAACAGTCAATCTTTAGCAATAGAAAATAGTAATCAAGGTAACAAATATTATTGCCTCTTGATGATACCTATTTACGAATCGATTAGGGTCACTAAATTAAGTTTATGATGGATCCGAAAATGCATTTTAACTCAATGTGTAGATCTTACTTGTAACATGTTGCTGAGATTATAAACTTTTAGGTAAATTTACAACTAGTTCCTTGAAAGTTGCAATGTCTAACGTAAGTAAGTAAGCAACCTACGGGATTTAAGAATACTTACGATGTGCATAAGTCAGTTATTGATAAACAAAGGTTTTGTGGGAAAGTAGGTAAGCTTTCATTTGATGTCCCAAATGCTGATTCTCAGCCAATTTAATTATAGATATGAAATGAATGAATTAATTTTGCTTTAAAGTCAAAGTCAAACCATTTATAGGCACAAGGCACTTTTGAACGTCAAAATTTACAAGAAAATAGAATTGATTCTAGTCGGCCCTTCCAAAAGCTAGTTTCGTATGGAGAACTTTACTGGAGAGTAGGTACTGGGCATAGCTTTTGAATGCGTTATGTAATAAATTCAAATAGATAGATCTCACCTACCAGCAGGTAGGTACTTTAGATGTGCACACGCTAACCATCAATCGACAATTTAAATTCGTAGAACATCATCAGTCATAATTAGCAACACATAGCTGCAATATTCAGAGTGACAGCGAACTCACAAACAGCACGAGATGATGACTCAAGTCAAGACTTTTGTCTTCGCTAGTGAAAGCGAAGTTTGTTATGTATGAGCAAAACTGTGGCGTGTAGTTAAGTATGTATCTGTATCTATCAAATGTAATTTAATGTGAGCGTTTCGCGTGATAGGTCAATTTAAGTTCAGTGTTGCTTGGTGAAAAACGTGACAGGCACTTTTCGTGAGGCTCTCAAACTCGACTTTGATCAAGGACGAGTTTGTTAGAAAGATATTGTTATTATTTTTGCTCCCTCTTGCGGCAAACTAACATAAGCCTAGAGGCCAGATGGTTGTTTATTGAAATGTAAAGAAACAACAAACTATCTCAAACACAGTATAATTATAAAAATAAATCTGTACCATATAACAACACACGGTTGCCGATACGGGTTACAGTCTTATAAATTAGGTAGGTGACTACAGTTAAATCCTACTATTGCCAGCCAGCAAAAATTTCAGCAGAAAGAGCTATTGGTCGTGGGGAGTTGCAGATTAACCCAGTTTATATTATTATGTAATTTCAATGAGGTACTTTTAACTATAACAATCAACAACAATCCCTCATAAACACTTAGCAGTCAAATGAGGTTATAATTATCCCAAACCTCAAGTGAGTATTTCAGTTGCCTACAGCTGAAAACCCTGAAAGCTGAAATACCTACTTATAACATGCAAAATAAACTGGTTTTATGTATGTAGATGAGTAGGAATTGGTTGTTTACCTGTGTATTATAGAGGGTGTTATGTTAAACGACTGACATTTAAGGGAGTACCTACCTACCTACTACAGGTAGTCATGAAAAGGAATAACTTTTACTTTGGGACCAACTCCGAAATATGAAAAAGAACCGCTGTTGCCTACAAAGTGACCATCTATGCGATCAAGATGTAGATCAGCAGTTTCTTTTTCAAGGATTTCCTTCTGTTTTACCTAACACCTTGCATTATTGTGTAGGAAAGTTATGATATATTGGTTGACTTACCGTGATTCTCCACACGAGGAAGGTGGTGTGGTCTCGCGGCACCGTGCGAAATGCTGCTTCAGCGGCGCGTGCGCTGCCACTCTCATCTCCATCCTAAGGACACCACGAAATACAACAATAGGTTTGAATAAATACTTAGGTACGAGTATCAGTCAGTGGCTACTTATTCAAATTCTATAATCAGAACAAAGTACCTACCTTAATAAAAAAGGTACCTACCTAGTTCCCTATTTAACTTTAACTGCTCATCTCATGCCTGCAAGTAACTACCTACTGCAGCTGGTATCGTACAGCTTATCTAAGTGTGGAACAAAAATCTAGCACTAAGTTCTAAACTTCGTCTGAGAATGAAACCTCCATTGTTTCGTTCAGATCTGGAAATCAGAACCGCGACCATACAATCTAGTCTAGCCCATTGTTTCGCTAAATAAAGGCGTGACCAATGGCTGAAATTACGGAACCCCTTTATTTTCATAGGCAATAATAAAGGGTAGGGCAGATGGAGGAGCGTCTCAAGGACAGGTACGGATAAAGGCGGACAAATGACTGCGTGCGGTTTGTGGGTCGTCCGCCAACCAACAATAGGCCTTCTGGGTGTGGTCACTAACGTTAGTTGGTGTAACCTACTTGTAAAAGGCATTAGATACGTAATTTCCATGATAATAACTATTGTAGGTTGCTGGGCTTTGTCGTGTCGTAATTATAATTAATGTTCATGCTGCAGGTATACGCGGTTGTTAGGTATTCATTTCTAACAGCGGGAGGTATAGTACCTATTTACTTACTTATGAACATGAGTTGGGTGAGGGTGCAATGTTTTTGTTTTATACCTACATGGAAAATAAGCAGATGTGTTTGTTTTCTATATGATTATCTAACTTAGACCAAATATAGGTACTTCCTGTGGCTGTCTGTCCACAAGAAGTCTATAAAAGTGTCAACCAGCCCAAACACGAAGGCGTTGATTGCCAATGTAAAGATAGTGACGAATTCTAACTTCAACTACATTTGTAAATATCACAAAGCATGTAACCTTTTAGTAAATATGTAGGTAAGTACTCTTTCAATTTGACTGATTTAGGTACAAGATGAGTAATAATTGGTTACGCAAATTCTATACTTACTTTTTATTTCTAAAGCTAATAGGTACCTACATTACAAAAACGACGCAAACGTTGCTTAATTAATTTACGGCTGTCAGCTGTCTTCACAATTAGGTAATGGATAGCTTATTCAATGCTGCAAATCAAAATCGACTAAAAGTTGGGGCTCAAAGTTATACCTGCCAATTCAATTAGGCAAGTTCTCTTCGGATTCGATTCCCGTGCCGATCGTTTGGCAGATAGAGAGATAGCTATTTCAGACAACTAGGAAAGGTCCAAAGTATTTTACTCTGTATAGTAATAATACATTAGCCAAAGTAAGCAGAGGGTTTGAAATGTTAAACCCGTAACGTAACAGTAATATTGTATGTGGTTCTGCTCTCTCCACAAGGGAAATAGTGCAGAAAGATATATAAAGTGCTTAATTAGAAATGCGCCTGAGTGTGTGATTATGGCGATATGGAATATTTTATCTGATAATAAAATGCACTTTTGTAAAGCCTACTTTAATTATGTACCTCCCTACCGTCAATTCAAGTACCACCTTTTAGACCCAGTATTATAGGTACGTACCTAATAGCTATGGGACGGTATTTACATATATGGTACCTATTAGTTACCAATATTTACAAATAAATAACATACAACAATGGTAGGAAAGCAGGTAGTTGTTTTATGAATCTATCTCTTAATACCTACATTTATTTGTTAAATTTAAATAAATTAGAAAATTGAATTGAACATGAATCTACTAATTAGCGCTTATTCATATGCCAATGGTGTGCATCATATCAATTAGGTGCGTTATGTCAGATAATGACTACTTCGCATTCATAGTTGAACACACTTTCAGTTTTTTTTTCACTGTTTGTATACAAATATCACGTAATTACTTGATCAGCACCAATCTCCAGGATGTGCATTTTCCTGTGGATGTTCAGGAGCTGCCTGGTTCCATAACAACTCGTTCACTGCAACTGGCACCCGCGTATCGGCACTATGGAGTATGGACAGACGGCAAGACACGCACAGACGACCGCGACGCCCATGCACTCCTTGCTGACTAACCAACCTCTCTCGGACGACGGTCGAGCGAACCACAAAAAGAAAATTGTTTCACGCTTCTTGCACTTACATATTTTAATAAAACTTCGAGAGGAATGAATTAATTCCCGCGAAAGTCTGGGCGGCAACCTGCTCAGATTGATATGTGGCGGTGGTGACTGGTGATTATCGCGTTTTCATCGCTAGTTATCGGCGGCTCTTAACAACTCAATTAGGACAGCGACAAATTGACTTAGCGGAACCAACGCTGTTTGTTTATATTAAATAAAATATTACCTATAGAGCGTTTAATATTTCCTCGAATCAGATTGAAATGTACTTTGGTGGATCTGGATAGGTTCAGTTTAGACATCGATTTTTTTTGGTAGCTACGATAAAATCTAGATCTAGGTACTAAAGCTGCCTACCTAGGTACCTCGCCTTTTATCTCGGTATCTATAATGAATAGAGCGATATAAGTAGATAGGTACCGTACGTGGCTTTTTTATGAGCTTATCCTAATTAGATTAGGTACCTACCTATGTAGGTATTAAGTGTTGGATAAGTGTGTCTAATGGCTTTTAACACCTAATTAGGTTTAGGATTTATCTACCTGCCTACCTTAACTATCCTGTAATCGTATTACCAAAAAAACCGGCCAAGTGAGAGTTGGACTCGTACAGGAAGGGTTCCGTATCACCCAATATTTAACACTACATATAAAATAACAGCAATTTGTGGTATGGGAGCCCCCTTAAATATTTTTTTTTCTGTTTTTAGTATTTGTTGTTATAGCGGCAACAGAAATACACATTACAGATAGAGATACAGCGTGGTGACAGACAGACAGACGGACAGTGGAGTCTTAGTAATAGGGTCCCGTTTTTACCCTTTGGGTACGGAACCCTAAAAATAATATACAGGGTCACATTAAATTAGTTAGCGAAACTCTGCAGATGCAAAAAGTTATTTTTGGGGGTCAGTGACTGCTTGTAGTCTTGTTACTGGAGAAAATCTATTTCATTTTATCCTGTTCAGATACCTATGTCTGTAAAGTTTACACAGAAATAAAACTGATTTTTAAACTGATATTTCAAGTTACTACTCTACTGCGGTCGATCACCCCACAAAAAACATAATCAAATTAATTTATTTTTTGTTTTATCATGTTTAGATATCCCTTCACCCAAAACGTCTGCGGAGTTTCGCTAGCTAATTTAATTTGACCCTGTATAAAGCAAATACTAATGATATATAATTATGGAAGTGTATTAATTGACGCACGATACACTATTTAAAATACTTAAAGAATTTAAATGCACCACCTGATATTCGTCCATTAACGGTATAATTGCAGTTTATCTCACTTTCTCATTTAAAATGACTATGAGTATGGAACGGCTTGATAGCTATCAGTTATGTTGTCCGTCAAACCATAGCAGAGCTGAGATGTGTACTGACTGACGAACATAAACATCGCACATGGTATGGTGGGATGATTCGCCATAGTACCTAAAGCTGGCAATCTGCCACACAGGGCAGGATCCACGCTCGGACGCGTACTTTGTTCATTTGGACATTAATTCCGCAATCACTTTCATTTGTTATTTGCTCAATAATTGTTGTTAAACATAGAATTGTGATTTGTTATGGGTACCTACTTATCTCTGTATTACGGGTACCTATAAGCAGGTGTAGGACAGTAGGACGCCGAGGCTACCCATTCATTGCCACACCTAGTTACCCAGTGTCAAAGATCAATAAGTGATGTTCTGTGGTTTAATTAGAATGGGTAGCTAGTATCTAGCACCTACCTAGTCTACTGAAGATCTGGTAATGTAGTTCTTTACGTCTTCAATTGTTTTCTCGGAGAATTAACTGTAACATAAGAAAAGAGATAGTCGGTCGGTGTCTACGGTACTTAAAAATAGGGATTTATGATAAAAATACTTATCTATTTTATAGATGTCTTCGAGTCAGATAAATATTGGTTTGGTATGGTCACTGAAATACGTTTTGCAGCATCGGAAGTAGGTAGTTGTCCTAGATTCAGTTACCGTTATGTCTGTGTATTAGACCTGCCTGCAACAGCACGAGCGGTACATGCGATCACAGATTGATTCGACGCGGTCGAATGCTTATAAAGTAACCTATTTTGTATTATTTACTTTAATTCTGTGTGATGACTGCATAAAACTAGGTGCTATGTGTTTAGTGACACCAGGGTCAATACCTACAAACTTTTTGATAATAAAAACAAATCGTATTTTTGTCCTTGGATCAACGTTTCCGAGCTAATGTCATCCGAGGCGGGAAACAAACGACGGAAACTGTCATTTCAAATTCGTAAAAAACGTAAATTATAGCAATCATGTACACAGATGATAATTCTGATAAAGAGAGCGAGTTCGAAGATAGGAGCCCGGAGGATAGTCCGAATATCACAAAAAAATCTTTATCCACCGTTGGTTTCAGAAATAATTCAGAAAACCAAAATGCGAGGCCTCTCGCGCTGCGTGCCACGCAATCTTTCACTGGAGCCGTCGAGGAGCTCAGGTTATGTGGAAATTTTCAAAGAATCAATTTATGTAACAGAATAAATGTTATGTCGGCGCCGAAGATAGCGACAGTTTGTCCGTGTGGGTGCCTGCTGCGGCCGGCCACCACGGGCCCCTTCAGGACGAGAGAGCAGATCACACTGGCGCTCCACGTCGTGTCCCCAGAGGTACTGAGCTACCATGGCTACTGTTTCGAACCTTGCCAAATTGCTATGTTTTGGAAAAAAGACTGTCGAATGTTCCTCTGGAAGGGAAAAGCCAAGATGAAGAATGTAATTCACGCTGATTCATACAAAAAATGATGATGTGTATACTTATTGAATTTTTTGTAGTGATTAAATTTTATCAACCATGTTTTTATATTCTAGTAAATGAAATTCAAAGAGTATATAATATTTAAGCTTTTATTCCTTAATAATATAAAATAAATATGAACTATGGATTTTAGTTATCATATAACAAATTATGACATTATATAACTACTTTAACCGAGTGTGTCGAGTGTTTAACTGAGTCCATTACATAGCCGTAACAACATTTCATTGTAAGGTTTGGACTGTATCTAATGGTTGCTTCTCCACGCCAGGCATATTTGCTTCAATTACTTCTCCACACGAGAATCTTATGTAATCAATGACCTCAACTTTATGTTGCTCCATCACTTCCTCGACTGTATAAGAGGGGTCCAGTAAGTATTCTTGGTAAATAAGACAGGTTTCGTCATCGGCGTTTTTGGCAGGGTGGTCCTTCTGTTTGTTACCAATCTTTCTGGGGCCCATACCTACTATGTGCTGGCAGAGCTGCCTGCCAACATCTTCAGTATCGTCAGCTTGTTTATATGCGAGTAGAGCTCCATATTTTCCTGCAGAATATTCCGCCGGCTTCGCGGGCGCAGGATGGGTATAGCCAGCAATTTTTACGTCTTTATTGTTTGACTTCCAACATTCAGCTCTCCTCAATACTGCATTTTCACCAACAGTTCCAATGAATAAAGCTAGTTCCTCTGATAACTTCTTCCCACTTTCTGTGGACAGATTGGCTAATTGCTCGCTGTCTAATTCCATCTGCGAAAAAAAAAAATAGGTATATCAAAAAATGGTGTAAAGTTTAGGTTCTGCTTAATGGGATATTTTACACTGCTGGCTTCTTACCAAGAATATAGGCGCTTATGGAATTCACGCAATTGAAAATGTCAATGAATTAATATGTGGATAAATTGACAATTTAGCCAATTAGAATCAATTGAATCTATCAAACAAACATAATTTAGACAACTACCAGAATTGTGCTAGTTATTTGGGTACCTGAATTAGAGGTAATCATTGTGTGCAATTTAGCCATAACAGAATCGCCGCAACATAATTTTATTACGAATTCACATGGTGCTTGTCGTGCATGTAAGTCTTGGATCCCAAAACGTTTTAACTAAATAATCTTGTAATGATGCGACACCCGTTGTTTGCGGTTTATAGGCAGTTTTAATGTTATGATTGTGACCAATATTACTTATGGTAAAAGTATCAACAGTTTTACCATTATGTAGGAAAATTACAGGTGACTTTTTGAGATGGGGTTTGACAGCCGAAATAGAAGAAGATGTATTAAAACTGGCCAAAGGTTTATTAAATAATAATAATGGCTCAGGCGCGGAGATTTATTCCCTGAGACTGAAGGGTTCATGACAGCAATTCAAGACCAAATTATTGAAACCCGTAACTACCAAAAGTACATCATGCGAATCCCTATTTCAACAGACATCTGTAGGCGATGTCATAGTTCTTCTGAAACTATTCAACACATTACTGGAGCATGCAAAGCAATAGTTCAGACTGACTATAAACACAGGCACGATCAAATAGCCAACATAATTCATCAAAAACTTGCCATTAAATATAAATTAATTACTACACCTCCAGTACCTTACTACAAATATACTCCAGAAACGGTTTTTGAAAACACAACACACAAGCTATACTTCGATCGAGCCATCCTCACAGACAGAACAACACATTATAATAGACCAGACATAATTTTACTAGTTAAAATTAATAAAACTGCGCAAATTATTGATATTGCAGTACCAAACACACATAACTTACTAAACACTATTGCCGAAAAGCTGTCAAAATATACAGATTTAAAAATAGAAATAAGTCGTATGTGGCGATTAGGTAGCGTAGCCATTATTCCTATAGTACTTTCAACCACGGGTGTCATTCCCAAACAACTGCATCAATCTTTGAAAACGCTGGACGTAGCTCCCTCCACCTACCAAACCCTACAGAAAGCTGCTATTCTGAACACTTGCAGAATTGTCCGGAAATTCCTGCAGAACGACAATGTAAATAGTACACCCACAAACATCATTCACCACCGCAACATAATTATAGTCAAAACATTATATCACCATGCCATATATAATCAACTATCACTTAGGTTAGTACTCTCAGGGGAAGCACTTGGCTTTGGCCCGTGTTACCCTAAAAAACCGGCAGATCAGTGCCGAGATACAAAAATGTATACCAACAAATAATAATAATAATAAATTTATTCACAAACTTTTTTACAAGAATCCTGTGAAAACCCTGACCTCTGAGCTAGGTAAAAACCTGTATTCCAGAAGTCAGTGCCCTCTCCCACTTTCTACTTGATACAAATTGTGAATAACAAAAAAAAATATATAAAAAGAAAACTAATTAGATGAAAATAACTCAAAAAGTAATGGGTTAGGTTTACTCATGTTGTGTTTATGCATGTAAATAACGTGTTTGTGTGTACGTGTGTGTGCGTGTGTGAGGGTGTGTGTGTGTGTGATGATGCTAGATAAATAAGTGTAACCCCCTGGTTCTGAAGATCACATGCAAATGGGCCCTGATGAGTACTGATCTGTATCAAATACAGAAGCATACACACTTATGGTCACAGGCTGTTCATCATGGATGTTGGACACCTAGTCATAAAGTCATATACCTCAGTGTATGAGTTCTATAGAGAGCATGTAATTAACAATGTAGACTGAGCTAACTGCTAATTATTAAGATTAAAATGAAACATACCTTTGTAACAGGTCCTTTAGCTTGCATATGAGTGTGAGCAAACTTGTAGCATGCTAGAGTGGCATCTTCAATCATTTTATGGAACTTGTCATTCTTGGCAACAAAGTCGGTTTCACAGTTGAGCTCCACAAGGGCTCCATGATTCTTATCAAACCTCACTGCAACAAGGCCCTGCAAGGCAGCGCGGCCAGCAAGCTTGGTGGCCTTGGCCCAGCCCATTGCTTGGGCTTGGTCATTTAACCATGATTCGGCCTGTAATCAAATAAACAGAATTATCAATAATTTAAAAGTTCTGACTAACAAAAATGATTTACAAGGCAGATGTGATTGGTGATGTTCTTCAAAAAGGTCACTTGTGCAGTACATACTACTGGCATGCATGTATGAATATAAACAAAAGCAAAAGGAGTATGTAAGGATCGTAGCAGGTGGCATTCTGTAGTTTCTACCTACCCCCCATGGGAAGAAGGCGTCTTTATGTATGCATGTTAAAAGCTGCATTCTTTAAAACTGAGAAATATAACAAAGCTAGGCTTGGTTTCATATGTTAAAGTAGTTTATGATGATTTAATGAAGTTATGCTTAACCTTATCAGCATCATTGTTATGCATTTCTAGTGCTTTCTTGCAGTTGGCAATTGTGTAGCCGGTTTTCTTCCTGAGCTTAGCAAGGAGGGAGGATTCAGCCGCCCTGCACACAGGACCTGCGTGAAACCGACGCACCAACTGGAAGATCATCTGTAACAGAATAATAAATTTTAAGCAGTTAGATAATAAGTATGCAGATGCCAAGTATTTCATAATATAAAATGTCATAGAGAAGAATAAGTAGGAAACATTGAAAACACAGCATTTTTTATACAGTAGCACTTATAAGTAGCAATAACTTGCAAACATATACAGGATGTGTCGTAATTAATGGATAACCTCTTAAGGGGTCATTGTACTTATCATTTTGAACAACTATTACTATGGGACCAAACCTCAAATCGCAGAAAAAGAATCAGCTGTCGCATAACTCGTCAAAATGTAGCTCGTAGGGAACAGCTGATTTTTATACGACACACCCTGTATACATTGTTCAAGCAAACTATATGAACACTTAGCATTTATAAACCCAAAATTCAACTCACACAAAATCAAATTTCAAAGCAGATTTAAAGTCCAGTAGATGAACTGTATTAAAAAATGAGAATATTAAATACAAATTGCTCTGTGATGCTCAGTGGTCGTTTAACCAGTTCACAATAGTTGTGGTACTGTGTGGTACCTCCCCAATACAGCTAGGTATGTATGACATCATCTCAGTTTTATGAGCGAGACAGATACAGTGTTGAAAAAACAATGAAGGTCAGATGCTGTATATATACATGCCTATTGTAGCAGTGTTATTTTGTTTGGATTAGTGATTGAATGCTTCACAATAGCGCGATTTACCTTCGAATATGCTTGTACTTTTAACTTCATTTATCAAATTCTAACCTAGAAAAATGCAATAAAAGGCATAAAAGCTACTGTCATAACAATGAAACGAAGTAAAACGCATCCAAACTCGATAATACTGGCCACTTAAAAATAAATTACAACAAATGAAGATCGTTGTCATGGAGAAATCAATACTTGACAATAACAGTACCTATTCGTGATACTGAGTTATATAGGAAAATGACTTTGTTTCTAATTCAGTTAATTTTATTCATTTTGTTAGAATAAATAAGTGTTAAATAATTGAAAACTGTGTAGAGATAACCAAAAAGTAAAACTATTTCAGTGCTCACCTTTTTGGGACTCTGTTAGCAGTTCAAAGGTATTTGATAGTAGAGTTCTCTTTTATTTATTACTGTTCGACGTTGTACAGCCGAAAATTAAATAGGTAATTTTTTATGAAATTTCCACTACAACATAATATAATTTAATTATTATTTCACCAAAATTAACCTCTCTCGTCCTGTCAAAATACGTTTAGTTGATGCTACAGTTTTGTCAGTTGTCGTAAAAGAATATTAACAACAATCACGAAAACAAATAAATTTATTTTTATAAAGTTATATTCTAAGTAGTAAATACAATAATAATTATGTTAAAAAGTAAATTTTTACATTATTTGTAGGAACAACGAAACGTTTGCCCCAAAAAGTACAGTGCGCATAATATGATGAGCTATAGATACCTTTTGTGTTTCCCCGATTCCTCGTTGTTATAGTTATGTATATAGTGGTTGCACGTGCGATGGCTGAGCGCGAGGTCCTGGGTTCGATCCCCAGATCGGGCAAGTGTTATTGGGTTTTTCAAGTACCTAAGTAGTTTTTTTTTTGCACAGTTAGTTACTTAATATTAATTATGTGGGTACTGTAGGGGAGTGAGGCTCAGAGGGACCTCACGATATAATTCAAACAGCGATATTATCTTCTAATGTATGTATTGAGAGGAAGGAATTTACATTGTCATCTTATTTCTAGCACTTTTCCTCTACTAAACAAAAATACCCAATTAAATATTTGACGTCTGGTTGAACGTTCGAATGGAACATGCTGATAATTATGACCAGCTTGTACTATCTACAGTACCGTTCACATCTCGTACCTACCCTTCGGAACATAAATACTTGCAGGCGTGATGCTGATATATATGTTACTTTAGAACTAAGGAATAATACAAGATCATTTTCGTTATTTAGTTCAAGTAGGTACTTAGGTGTAGGTTAGTAGTTTTAATTTGCACTGGGCGACTGACGCTCTATAAACTTTGTTATGCCTGCTTGAGTGTGTGTACAAAGGGCCTTATCTCTATTAATTACCGAATGATGAACTAATATAAATAACTAGCTGCGCCCCGCGGTTTCACCCGCGTAAGTTTCGATTTAGGGGTATGAAAAATAGATGTTGGCCGATTCTCATAGATACCGGATAAGCACAAAAAATTTCATCAAAATCGGTCAAGCCGTTTCGGAGGAGTATGGCAACGAAAACTGTGACACGAGAATTTTATATATTAGATAAGGCAGTGCCCACTAGCCCACTAGGAAGTAGCTCAGCATGTAGTTTTGTTTTGATTTTCACGGATAGATACGTTTGTCTCCATACTTCCATAACCCTTCATTAACCAATAAAACGTCGGCTATCTATCCAATGCGCATCAATAGAAAAAGCGTTAAATGAGCACAGAGCATGTAACCTTTAAATGAGTGAGTTTAAGTATGTGGATCAGTCTTTTTCGAGCTACTAAACAAAAATATCTACACTAAACCCATTGATACTTAATATCAATGACTAAACCCTTATGACGCAGTGGTTGAGAGATTGGATGCTGCGCGTAGGTACGTGTCGCTAAGTAGTTCAATTCCCGCATGAATAGAATATCCCCCTTTAATATAAAACAGGTGTAAAAGCAACTAATTCAAAAAATTAAGATTTAATTAAAGATAAAGAAAAAATAAAAATTCTTTTTTGTTTTTAGGAGCCAAACATGCAGAACAACAGGCCAACACGAAAGAAAGGCCAACCCGCTCCGTCCACTTCAGATGTAAAACTGCCGAAAATACCGAAGATTGCATTGCCTGATGATTTCAAAGTCCGGACACGGCCTTTGTTTTCCTTGCCGGAGGAAGTTTTAAAATTACCTTCGCCGGCTACTAAAGCCGCAAAACTGCAGGCGGCGAAACTTGTCTCGAAGAAGAAATCTAGCGGTACAGCTATCTAATTACTTACCTACTCTCAACTTTCCATATCTAAGTAGGTACTTATTTTAATTGTAGGTAGTCGTGTCTAGTTCCCCATTTAGATTCTTATGAGTTGAGTTAGTTGACTACCTAGAAGAAAATATTAATATTCTAATGAATGCTATTGCTAAAGATTTTTAAACCAAAAATAATTAAAACTAAAGGAAATGACGGTTCTAATGACTATCGATTCCTTACAGTAATGCAAACCTTCACGCAAATGAGGAAAGCTCGAGAGGAATTTAGGTTAAAACTGGTACAGTTGATATGTCAGAGTGAGGAAGACGATGAAAATCAGGAATTGTCAATGCCTACTGGCGAAGAACAAAACATGCTTCGGTATTACTATTACCTGCGCTACGGTATCGACACTATACACGTAGCGCCATTGGACAATAAAATAATATTAAGGTAAGGAAAAAAATACTTATAGTCGGACTTTTAATTAACTGCAGTAAAAAAACAGCTTATGTGTTAGGTACATACCTAAGTGACTGAAATTGGCGTCTTTTTGTTTTTTTGCTGCCATCAACCAAACCTTGTTTTTCTAGTACAGAATAGTGTAACAAACGAAACTTATTTGACATGCATATCTCTAAATGCAGTTCGAAATTAGTTATTAAGAAGTGTCATTTTACTGCAGCTAATTAAAAGTCGGAGAATAGGTACACACGGCTACACATCAAGCTATACATAACCAGTATAAGTTGACTTCTGATTGTACGAAAAACCTATACAATGCGAGGTCAGCTAAAACTGGAAATGTATAAATTGCTTGATGTGTAGTCTGTGTGTACTTACCTAAAAAAATCGCCGCCGCCATCTTGGATTTTCATTTTGATCTCACTATAGGCTTTAACACCCTCGAAAACCATAAAAACCATCACATATCATGGAGTATCATGACGCTTTTTCGTTACGTAACGATTTCTACCAGTTTACTCCTACCGCAAGCCGCGATGTAGAACTTCGTTGCAAAATACAGTTTCAGCACTCCGCCTCGGATAGGATAGATTTTATTTTGACCATAAGTGTCTTCCTTTTACATGATAGGTACTAGACCAAAGTGCCAAAAAACATCTACTAAAACTAGCTACCGCCCGCGGCTTCGCCCGCGAGGTATGTCAATAAAAAATGTCCTTCCCTGGGATGCAATCTATCTCTCTGCCAAATTTTATCGACTTCCGTTCAGTGGTTTAGGCGTGAAAAGGTAACATACAGACAGACAGAGTTACTTTCGAATTTATAATATTAGTATGGATGTTAGATCCCTATTCGTTACACGAAATAGAAAAACCACATTTTTTTCAACATAGGACCAACCCAGGCAGATAAAAGCAAGCTATGCTTTTATCTGCCTTAGTTGGGTCGATTTCCAGTCTAAATCGATACTGCTCCATATCAAAGCTCGAATTGAATCTGTTTGTGTAGTCGACCTCGTAATTGCTTTACCATTTTTGATTACAATTCCCAATAAATTTAAACGTCACTAAGGTTAAAACTATCACATAGATAAATAGACCTTGTTGATCATAGACTTTGTTGATGTGCAAGTGACAATAACCCATTGGGTAGTAAATGAAAGTTTGATACGAGGTCGATCTGTTTGAAATTAAGGTTTTCAGTTTTTCTCTAATCAAATCTCTTATTTTTCAGAGTTCACAATCTCATATCCCCGAAATTGAAGAAATGGAAGGAAACTTTATTTACGTGCACAGATGAGATGCGCGAAGATTTTATGATGAGTATGAAAAAAGCGATTGTGGATTTCGTGCTGAAAGATCCTAATACGGTATCTACAAATTTACCCAAACAAACACTATCTACCGACACCGAGCCTTCGAGGCCAAATTTAGTTTTGTATTATACTTATAAACCACGGGTATAAACCTTCATAGTTTCCCTGGTCGTTATAGTTACTTATGACGACTTAAGGATTGAAATATTGAAGTGAATAAGAAGAATATAAATAATCTTCCGTACAGTTTTAGATTATTGTCCTTACCCACAGAAATAGGAAACTTACCATACATGGTTCTGTGGAAAATTGATATATGTTATAACATTATAAAGGTAGTTTGATCTTCCGCTTATTGCGTTTCTACCAATGCAGAACCCCTGCTGACCAATTGCTGAGATTAAAGTAAAGCCTGTCATTACGTCAAGCCGTATAGTTAAGTTATAAATTCCACAGGAAGAGTCTTTGGAGGAAGAAGATACGCCGCTGAAGCAAGAGATGGCAGCGAAGGACGACGCTTGGAGGAACCGATATGCCCTAGCACATAAGTACCTTACTAAGAACCTGCACAGCGTGAACCCTTGTATTGCTCAGGTGTTACAAATATGGTGGAAACAATTCAAGTAAGATTACACAAAATCTGACCTTCTTATTTAAAAATAACAATATATATACCTGTAATGGAGTGGAGACCACGTACCGGAAGACGCAGCGTTGGAGGCCTCCCACAAGGTGATCAATGACCTTGTGAAGGTTGCAGGAATCCGCTAGATGTGGGAAGCACAGAACCGGTCGAAGTGACGGTGCTTAGGGGAGGTCTATGTCCAACAGTGGATGTCTTCCGGCTGAAGTGATGACGATGAGACCTGTAAACTAAATCATTTTATTTCACTCGTTTTAGTGACTTAAGATTAATCAGCATGAAAGATATAATGACAACGAATGAGGCATACGAGTTGCAAGACTTCTGTTTTGTTTGCAAGAGACACATAGAAGCGGCCGGTAATGTGCTGACACACCAGTGGATTCCAACTGTTCAGGCTGTTTTTCTTCAGGTAAGAAATAGGGTCATCAAAATTCAAGAACAAAACGATTCTACAACCGTTTGGAAATTGCTCTTAACAAGTTCTAAAGTTCTAAACAGTTCAGGGACTTTAAGAAAAACTATGTAGGTAATTATAGGTAATCTATATACTTCTACACTAATAATAAATCTAAACAGTTTGTTTGGTTGTTTGAAACCGCTAATCTCTGAACCTACCAGTCGGATTTGAAAAAATATTTTTAAATTTGATAGCCCTATTCTTGAGGAAGGCTATTAACATCACGCTAGGA
This sequence comes from Gortyna flavago, assembly GCA_963669345.1. Classification (NCBI taxonomy): domain Eukaryota; kingdom Metazoa; phylum Arthropoda; class Insecta; order Lepidoptera; family Noctuidae; genus Gortyna; species Gortyna flavago. Next base: position 5,195,673 of record OY770128.1, on the reverse strand, counting down.
CGCTTAAGAGTCTGGCGCGCTTTCCGCCGCTGGACATCCTGGCGGATATGGACGCGAAGGTCTATGACCAGATTCGCGATATCCTCAAGCGGGAATAGTGTGCCAGGAAGCGTATTTGTAAGGCTGAAGCGGCGGGAACAGTAACACGCGCTCGAGCGGTGGGGCGAGCTACAGCAGCCGCAATATTCGCGCAAGCGCATTGTCGAAGCCACTCTGCCGCACTTCGAAGCCTGGCTGAAAAGAGGGGAGCGCATCTCCTTCAGGCTTACCCAGATGCTCACCGGACATGGTTGCTTCGGTGAGTACCTGAACAGAATTGGGCGAGAGGCCACGGCAAATTGCTATCACTGCGGAGGCAGCCTGGATTCCGCACAACACACGCTCGAGGAGTGCTCTGCGTGGTCCTCCGAGCGGCAAGTCCTGGTTGCCAGGATCGGGCCATACCTGTCTCTGCCGGCAGTGCTGGCTATGCTGGCAGAGACAGAGAATTGGACGGTAGTAGCCTCTTTTTGTGAGACCGTGATGGTCAAGAAGGAGGCTGCCGAGCGGGATCGGGAGGGGGCTGATCCTGCTCGGAGAAGGAGGCGTCGGGGTGGCAAAAGCCTTGGCGCCTAACACGCCGAAACCCGCTTACCAAACAAGGTAGGCGGACCTTTGGGGTCGCGGGCGCACAGAGTGGGGACTCTCTCCGCCCAACTAGTGAGGGGTTCCGGATTTGGTCTTTTAAGAAGAAACGGGACCGGCCCTATGTGCTGATGGTGATCACCGGGGTAGTTTTACTGAGGTAAAAATCTACACTCCCCGACCTCCCTCCCCGAAGGTCGGGTGCCTTTTGAAGGTTTCCCCCACGACAACAAAAAAAAAAGAACTCTTAAGAGCAAAAAGAAGTGAAAACGAAGCAATAGCGCGGGCAGGTGATATGATACGACGGGGTGGGTCGGGGGAACAAGAAAGTTTACGCGGACGAAGTCTAGAGCAAAAGCTAGTCAATTTATATAATTTTATTACCTTCTTCAGGGCAGTAAAAAGCGTTTAATACCAGACCCGAAACAAGTATCGAAAATGAGGCACTTCTATAACTGTCTGGGATGTATCATGACTTACAATCTTCAAACTTTATGCTTGAAATCAATGGGGGAGTTCACTGACTACATTATGGATGTATGCGTAAGTACCGCGTTGTTATGGAATGTTATGGACAAACAATTAATCTTTTAATCTTGCATAATTATGTCGTTGGGGGAATATTATATATAGGCATAGAGCTATACCTCGATAAAAGTGAATGTTTCTGAGGTAAGTACTTTCCCCTTGAAAGTAGAAACATATTCCCTATTCTCTCGCTAGTCTTTTGATTTAAATTGATAACGAAAGAAGAATAATGAATTAGTTTTTAAGCGCCATGAAATTTTTAACCATTTATCTACGTTGCAGGGAAAAAATCAAGGCTTTATTATAAATTTGGGATTTTCAAACGATGCTATAGAATTCGACCCCACCTTTAAGCAGTTCAAAGATCAGTTGAGTCTTTTATACGAATTTTTGATCGATGCGTGTCGGCAGTCACCTCGTTTGGAAACTTTGCTATACCAAGATTTTGTGGAAACTACAAGAACCACTCTGAGGGTACGATGACATAGTCATGTCAATGTTTCAGTATTCAAACATTAGTTATTTATTGTTTTAAATCCCTAATGTGCCTTTTTCAGCCCATCATAGACAAGGACCTAGTACAAAAGTATAAAAATCAAATAGCAGAATTGATTGCGGAGCAAAGAATAGGTCCCGAATTAAGAGTTCAAGATTTTGACGACTATGTCTGTTTATTGAACGGCGAGGTGATTCTATTTATATTCCTAAGTACCTATTTATTTAAATTATTGGAAGACCAAAGAAACGATGGATGGACTGTGTGATAAGATTAGAAAGCGGGTGACTACCGAGATGACGACTGGAAAAAAAGACATGTTACGCAGACCACAAATAAATTGGAATAATGGCAGGAGAATGAAAATGATTTAAATTACGAATTATTAACAATATCTTTGTTTGACAGTCTCAAGGTATAGTGGAAGCCTTTATTCATGCGGATCCGGAGAAAACTTTTGAGGAATATTGCGAGGAGTCTGTGAAATACGTTGATTTGGCAAGGGAGATCCCTTCTAAACTTGAGGGAACCATTGTTATTGGCATGTTTCAAATGCAGCGGGGTGAACTCATTACCTCTTTGCGTGGAGCTGCGACTAGGCTGGCCAATACGTTGTTGAGAAGAATGACTGATGATTATCAAGTGATGATCAAATCGTAAGTTTAAAAAATATCATGTTATTTACTAAATTGTAAAGTTTATTCATCCGCAATAGAAAAGGGATGATCCTTCGACCAGACGCGTGTCGTGTCTGTTGGGCAGTTGGCCCGATGATTTATGTCGGGCCGTTGTATTATTATGCTAGTTGCGCCGGTAAACTCTGCTTGCGCGATGCAGGACTTTGCGTGCCGTCACTATGATGCGTAGTTCGCATGTGGCTGTGTAGATGCCGCTACGGATCTTGCATTTAAAATTAAGCTTGAATTTTGTTTTGTAGAATTTACGACGAATACGCTACAATAGCAAATACGCTGCTAACTCCGCCAGCGGACACAGCGGCTCTCATGGAACTGATAGATTACGTCAAGAAGGTGGAGGATATCCTCCTCGCTGAGATGGAGGACAAACTGCGCAACGTTATGAGATACATTGTCTTCTTGGGAGACTATACTAACTTCACGCCGTTAGAACTCAAATCTAACAACCAGACCTACCACTGGTGAGGCCACATTAAAGTGGACGATAGACGCACAAGCCATACGCCCCACTCTCTCACTGAGAGGAGGCCCAGGCCATTAGGTTTCCCAGCAGTGGGGAAATTATAGGCTGATTATTGTGGGCAAAAAAGGTAGCTTACAGCAGTATGTGTACTTGTTCGTACGTCTATCAGCCACATAATTAGAAATTTTGTGCTTGAAGGAGATTATAGGTACGGTATAATATCTACCTATTATATTATCTGTGCGTCACTTTTTTATTTAAGCGAACCATACCTGGTAAGTTTCGACTTTTCGTTAGATACCTACCTACTGTGTGTAGGCCGAGCATGTAGAGCTACGCATTTTAAATGTTTTAGTTTACTTTCAGGTATGCTCGCATGCCTGGGATAATAGAAGAGTCTAAGACCATTTGTGATCAGAAGAAGCAAGAATACCAAGAACTATTAAAGGTAACAATTAGTTATTATTAGCTATTTCTGGAAACAATTTGCCCATTGGAGGTACTTAAATTGTTTCATACAACGATAACTCTTTATTGTTTAACGTTATTTATAGGTTCGCATTGCCAAGTTCATTGATGATCTGGACATTTATGAATTGCAATGTAATGAAGTTCAGTATTGGGGAGAAATCAATGAATTGCCGAAATACGTCTCGCGGGCACGACATTTGGATCAAAAGTAAGTCATATTTTTTTACACATAAAAACAATATAAACTTATGCGCGTATGTGGATTACGGTTACGCAAGTACAGAGTCATGCATGAGTAGCTTAGACAGGGTCTGTACTGGCCCTATACCTACCACAAGAATTTAAAGAATGATGGGCATTTTTGTATGGAGCCTGGCCTGATGACCAATAGAGTTCTAATGCACGTCAATTTATTACTTATAACCGGCACTTACTGTAACAAAACATTTTATCTCAATACCACCGGGTTTGTACAGTCGAGGACAAAATCGGCGGGGCCTATATTCGTCAGAGAATTTTAACACTGCGCGCTGCGGTGTAGAATTTATTTATTTATTTGGAAAACTCAACAGCTTATATCAAAATTACATGAGTTTTGAATTTTCACCCCACTAACAATGAACAGCTCAGTGCAGTTACTTCAAAGTTACAGCATCTTACAGTCTGCATACACTGCTCAGTGATAGCGAGATGATGACAATTATCACTGAAGCCAATAATAGAGTTTCACGGCATTGATAAAGCTAGGTTAACTAGAAAGTAGAGTAAAATGCGATTGTTAACACATTACTCACATTAAATGAAAGTTAAAAGTATGTAGGAAAAGAAAAACCTAAATAATTTGCTTAACATTGTGAATATATTTCCACTCAGCAATTGGAACGTGGTTTGTTGAAATACATGAATATAATTATTATCTTTATTATAATGTTTTTATTTTAAATATTGCAGTTTTAGGTCAGCGTCAAGCGTCATCTCTTGATCGATAGTGGAACTAATGTAACTTTTAACGCTCATAATGAGAAACAGGATTTAAACTGCTTTTACAGAATTTCAGATTCAGCTTACGTTAAGAACACAAATTTTACGATTGCATTCGGATTCCAGTTCTGTTATCGATATTTGTACCACGTGATGAAAAACAGATATTTTAAAAGCAGTAATATTAAATATTAATGTTGTATTTACCCCTGCGTGCAGGTTATCAAACGCTCTCACTAAGATAGACCAGTTTAACGAAGAAGAAACGTCATTTGGGTGGGAGTTGTCACAGTATCCCAAGCGGAAGGCTGTGTACGACAAATTGGTTCCGTATAAGAAACTATTCGATGCAGGCTATGACTTCCTTGAGAAACATAACAACTGGATGACTTCTAAAGTAAGTACCTATCTTAATTCGTGAGTACCTACACGACTCTTGTACATTACTCTTCTAATTTTGTGTCGTTCCTGAAGAAGACAGAAGGCCAATTCTCGTAATTTAAAACGTTCAAAATCTAGTCGCAGTCTCATCTCGGCGACAAACAACTGTCAAAAACTTGTCAAAATGTAGGGAAATTAGAGGTATTTTTGACAGATTGAGACTGAGATCAGACTGTGAACGTTCTTAAAATTGCGAGAATTGCCCCTCTGAGGGGCCAAAATACCTCAAATTTCTCTACGTTTTGACATAAACTTGGAGGTCTTTTTTTGACAGATTGAGACTGAGATCAGACTGTGAACGATCTTAAAATTATGAGAATTACCCCTCTGATCTACCTAGAAATTCTCATCGCCGTTACATGGGAAATTAGAGATAGATGTAGAGTTAAAATAAGAATTTTTGTTAAATGTATATTAGGTAGCCATATCCAAGCGAATAAATGATTTGAAAGGAAGAAGTTGGTAAACCGGTGACAGTCAAGTTGAAATCGTTTGTTTTGTTATACAGGCTGGCAAAAGGACGTCGACGCACAAATTGTAACCATGAATTCAGCACATGCGCCCTAAAGCGTCGAAACTCTTTGTCGGCTATTAAAAAAACAGCGTTTTATAGAAATGTGAAAGTGCAATACCTACGCGGTAAAAATGTATGGAAGAGCAATAAAAAAAAAATTGCCTACGAAAATTTTTATTGCAGGGGGTTTCAGAATCATGTACTGAATTCATGGTAACAGGTTGCTCGTCGATGTTCATGCCAGCCTGTATTACTGAGATGATTCATGTTTAACGAAGAGAGTGATGATTATAAATTTTCATGGAATATGTTAAGGATTACAGGCAGAGCAGGCAGAAGAATTAATTGTCCTTTTTAATTGGCCGTATACATAACTTTAAATATTTGAATATATTTCAGGTTGGCAGTTTTGATCCAGAGGATATTGAAGGTGACGTCAGTTATTACTACAAAATTGTGTACAAGTTGGAGAAGTCATTCGCGGAAGTTCCAGATACTCATCGCCTCGCTACGTCTGTGAGGTAGCCGGTTTATAATTTTTAAAGAAAATTTGCCTTATTAAAGGATGTTTTAAATGATAGTGACCAACTTGCAGAGAAAAAATGGATCAATTCAAGGACAATATGCCAATCATACAAACACTTGGGAACCCTGGCATGAAGCTGCGTCATTGGGAGAAGATCTCAGAAATCGTTGGATTCCCCATTGTTGTGGACGACGAACTGTCGCTGGAGAAAGTGATCGATTTCAACCTGGGTGACTACTTTGACAAGTTCGAGAGCATATCGGAAGCAGCCACCAAAGAGAACAACCTCGAGAGGGCTCTAGACAAGATGATGAAGGAATGGGCCGACCTCAGATTCGAAATTCTCATTTACAAGTAAGCCTTACTTTGGTTATGGCTTAGGACATTTTTTTATTCTTCCTTCCTTACTAATAAACCAGATATATCAGATGAATAGTTAAACACACCGATTTCTCTTTCAATCGTCAGTAATAAGGCTTTTGAAAAAAGAAGACAAAGCGTTGTGTAACTATACAACGTTTATTTGTAAGGGGGTTATAATAAAATGCAGTTTGTTATGAATGTAAATAAATCGTAATCGGTATGTTATTTAAAAAATTTCAGGGACACTGGGACTTACATTCTGTCAAGTGTCGACGAAATTCAACTGCTGTTAGATGATCATATTGTTAAGACTCAGACTATGAAGAACTCGCCGTATATCAAACCATTTGAGGACATTATTTAGTACGTTTGTTATCTTTTAATAAAGCTCAGACCAAAAAACCAAGACAGAGCGCTGAGAACATTACAGAGAGAAGCATGCCAAAACTACACCTCCGCTCTGTGCATACACGCTCACACGCAAACATTTACAACCGTTTACAATCAAACTACACCTCACTAAGTGCACACATGTTTTACAAAACCGGTAGTTTGCATTTGATAGCCCATTTCTTGTAGAGGGCTATAGCTATATAACACCACGCTAAGTCCGCCACTGATAGCAGTGGTGGCCCAGTGATAACGGCCGCGACTTACCGAGTTGTAGGTCGTAGGTTCGAACCCAGACAGGCGCTTTACTTTTTGTAAATTATTTCATCACCATTGCTCTACAAACGGTGAAGGAAAACATCGTGAGGAAACCGGCATGTCCTAGAACCAAAAATTCAAAGACATGTGACATCTACCAACCCGCACTGGGCCCGCGTAGTGGATTACGGCCCACTTTCTCTCACAGAGAGGAGGCCTGTGTTCAAACATTATAGACTGATAATGTTATTTAAGTCCGCCCCTAAGACATTAGGAGCAGACCAAAAATAAAAAGAAAACAAAGTAAAGGCGCGGGCAGGCCATACAATGCGACGGGGTGGGGCGGGGGAACTAAAATTTTCACGCGGCCAAAGTCGCGGTCAGAAGCTAGGTTTTATTTTATAATATTTTTCTAAAGTTGTATTATTCAGTAGATACAATTAGGTAATAGAAAGGTATATTTTGATGACACACAATTGTTATTTTCATTGATTTTCTGTTCCTCTTCAGTGACTGGGAGGGTAAATTGGTTCTTCTGCAAGAGATTTTAGACGAGTGGTTGAAAGTTCAAGCTACTTGGATGTACTTGGAGCCGATCTTCTCGTCACCCGATATTCAGCAGCAGATCCCAGAAGAAGGACGACGGTTCAGTGCTGTTGATAAGGCATGACCAAATTGAGTACCTGTACCTAAAGATAGCAACGTGCTATACCTGCTTAGATACCCAAATTTAGATATTTTACATGCCGTACCACTTAATCAATCATCTTACGTTAGGTTAGGTAATGCAGTCTAAGGTGTTTTTTGATTGGCCGTTTGCAAAAAATATGTCCTAAAATATTGGGTGTTTGTTATGATTTTGTGTTCCAAAAACTTGATATCTATCTGAGGTTTTGAATTCAAATATAGTTTTGAAGTTGAAAGTTACCTTTATCATCTCAACCTCATTTGCTACATATTAAATGGCTTAACGGGCAGTTAACAAACCGGAATTAGTCAGTAAAAATCTAACTTGGAAGAAGCGCTCGCCAGCCGCTGCGACGGCACCGCTCGCTTTGCTCGCTCCGTTCGCGCGCTGTTGATCATACTTCTAACCTAATCCGTTGCGTCGGGATGCCCTGGCTTAGTAACCGCGACCAATTCGTCTCGCGCGTGGTTGCTCACAGTTCCAACCTAACCTATGAACTATTTACTTAACCACCCTTTCCAACAAATTTACTGGCCATTCACTTATTACATACTTAAGTAATTTTTGTACTGATATTGTAAGATGAAATAACCGACCAATTTTACGGTCACATTAATTTAACAACCGCCGAAAAATAACTGCCCAATATTTTTCAACTGATCATAATAACCTCCCTAATATTTAAATGACAGTTGTAAAAATTATTACCCCATATTTTATAGCAGCGTCGAAAATCGTAAGAAAATTTCAGTAAGTACCTAAAATATTGACTAGCAGAAGTTTACAGCCTCACATAAATCATCCCTAGGTACATCTTTATCCCATTTGTGTTAATACAAAAAACGCTCCTACAGATGTGGCGCGAGATAATGAAGGCCGCATTCGCAGAGCCGCGAGTACTTGACGTCATCCAGATAGAGAAGATGTTGGACCGACTGAAGAAGTCCAACAACTTGTTGGAGATGGTCCAGCGCGGCCTGAACCAGTATCTGGAGAAGAAGCGTCTATATTTCCCTCGCTTCTTCTTCCTCTCCAATGACGAACTGCTTGAAATCCTGTCCGAAACTAAGGACCCTACGCGGTGCGTTTGTAACTGATTTCTTTAACACAAGCCGTGTGCCTGTTGAGATTTTCCACCGGCAACTTCTCCGTAACCTTAGGGGATGGGTTTCCATAAAATGATGATACAACTAACTTTTAAATTTATACAGAAGTCTACGTACAAACTTCAAAAATTACTAACGGAACTACCAAACAGACGTTTACTAACCGCTTTTGGGAACACATTTTCAAAAATCCTAAAATTCTTCCTCTGTGTCACTTGCCTTATTTTATGGAACGCTTGTGCAAAATTTCATGCTTTTAGATCCAGAGCTTTAGGCTGTGCGATGTCTGTCAGTGATTGACTGAAAAATATTCATTAATTATTATTAAGTAGATGATAGGTACTGTTGTATGCTTGTGATACGAATGGGTCTTGTCACCAGTGCAACATATTAAAGAGCTAGGTTTTGAACCTTTCAACTAAAGATTTCTCATTTTAACCTCTCGGACCAAAATTTTACTGCATTAGCCGCATCTAAGATACGAACAGTGTAAATTTTACTTGTATGGATTAGATCGATTAAATTCTTTTATTCCTATTTTAACAGTGTACAACCTCATCTCAAGAAATGTTTCGAAGGTATGGCGCGACTGACATTCACCGAAGATATGGTGGTGACACACATGCGATCCTCGGAAGGAGAGATCGTGTTGCTCACTTTGACTATTAATACTGCTGCCGCGAGAGGACAGGTGACGAAGTGCTTCTCTATCTTTGTTTTAACTTTTGTGGTACCTAGTCGGTAATATTTTACTTTTTATTATAGGTAGAGAAATGGCTGCTGGAATTGGAAAAGTCGATGAAAGTATCTGTCCATAACGTAGTCTCCGAATCATACGATGACTATCTGCATCGGCAACGAGACGAGTGGGTGCTCGTTTGGCCGGGCCAAACCGTTAGTATCATAGCCATAACAATTTGGGGTGCTTTCAATGTGGGCGACACATTGCAGATCGGAACCCAAACTCAAAGCTTGCCTTGAGGCATTGATCCGTTGCTATGGCCCAAATTAGATGCCCTCTAATAAAATTATGTTTACTTCCAATCGTATGCAAAGATATCAAAATAGTCTATTGTATCTATATTTTTCTGTGGGTAAAAAAAAAAAATTAAATAAAATATCTTGATTACACATTGCGCATTTGCACAACTTCGAATGAATAGCCTACTTTGGATACCGATGTTACTCTGTGACGATTTATGGTCTCTACTGGCGATTTTATTTCACACTTCGTTATTAAAAATGACGTTAGCTGAAACCTTTTTGCATTTTAAATAAAATCCTTGATCTGTAAACCTTTATGTATAGGTACAATGTACAGCGATGATTTTCTGGACACTAGAAGTAACAGAAGCCATTCACATAAACATTGCTGCTATGAAGTCGTACTGGGATAAGTGTAATTTTCAAATATCAAAAATTGTTGACTTGGTGCGCGGTCACCTCAATTTGCAGAACAGGATCACACTCGGTAAATACCCAACTACTGTCTTTTTTCTTTTATGAGTACACAAACATGAGGATACTGCAGTTATGAAACAGATGACAAGTCAATTTGTGTCCAGCAAGCCACTATCTTTGTCTTCTGTCATGACACTGGCGTGCTGGGCTATTATTGGGATTTTCACCTATTTGTCACTTGCGGATAAAGGTTTATATTTGTCACTATAATACCTCTACTTCCAGAGTGACTTGCCATAGTTGCCATTCGGTTCTTCACATACTATAACTCTCCCCACGAGAAGGTACGATTCTATAACGGGTTTGTAATGACGCTTAACACGTTCAGTGCCGGGAGCCCTCCTGGAGGGTTCACTCAAATCGCATATGGGATGCCGGGAGCCCTCGCGGAGGGCTCATTTTAAATGTACGTTTTTCTTAGCGAATATAGCATTATAAACTATGAAAATAAAATTAGTCGTATATTTTAACAAGATTTATTAGTATAATCGTTGGTTTTCAAATACCAGCATTTTTATTTTCAAAAATAATTGGGCGCTAGGATGCCCATATTTCAGGGATGGTAAACCGTTTTACGTTTAGGTACAAATATTCACTAAAAATAAACATATTTATTTTGAGATTATAAATTAAGAGGATGAGTTTATAAATAGAAGCTTTTCAGGGTTCCGTATCAAAAGGGTAAAAACGAACACCCATGATGCAACTTCGTTTGACTGTCAGTCCGTTCGTTTGTACAGCTGCTCATTTCAGGAGCATACTTCGCTACATACAAGTCCTTTGGTTTTGTCATTAGAGTATTATATTATCTGTGGTCATGTATACAATGTGTAACATAATTAACGCAAGACCTCATACACCCCAATTAGAGTAGGTATTGAGTTGAAAGCATAATACAATGACCAAAAAAATTTTTTTTAAAGCTAACTTCTATTATTATTAAGAAAATCGTGTTGACCGTAACACTATTTTATGCATTTAAAATATAGTCTTATTGCTTTGAAATAACATTTAATTTTCTTGAGCTCAATCACCGGTCAGTATGGCAAAATCACTGACCTCTAATAAACAAGCTTGTATAATACCTGGTCAGTGGGCAAACTACATAATTAAAAAAAAAAACTGGCCAAGTACGTGTCGGACCACGCACAATGAAGGGTTCCGTAGTTGGAATGAATTTATCCCAAGAACAAACTTAACATTGTAGTTGAAAAACATGTTCTCCCATACATTCCAACTGAAAATGTAAGTTTGTACGCACAATATTGAGAGATTTACCATGTTGTTTCAAGATCATAGACTTTTTATTAATTTTCCTGTAATCTATAGGTATAGAACTATTTTCTGTATTTTTTTCAAAATTTTAGGCTCAGTAGTTTCGGAGATAAGGGGGGGGGAATGGTAAATTTCCGTCTATTGTCTTAAATAACTTTAATACAATTTATTTTAAAATTATGAAAAAAAAATATTTGAGATCCTCACGATAAGCCCTTTCATTTGATATGTCACACGGTACAGATTGCGAATCTTTTTTTTTAAATTGTCTATTTACCCCTCAAAAATGACTCCCATTTTCAAAACTCATTTATTTACGTTACACGTCTGTGTTTGGGTCACAGAGATTCATATGTGTACCAAATTTCAACTAAATCTGTCCATAAGATTCGGAGCAAATTGGCTGTGACAGACGGACAGACAGACAGACAGACACACGAGTGATCCTATAAGGGTTCCGTTTTTTCCTTTTGAGGTACGGAACCCTAAAAATGTCTTTTCTCAAAAATGCTTGGAAATTTGAGCATTATTTTGACAACCTTTTTTGAGATAAATCGAAATTGCTGTACAGGGGGCCTAAAAGGCTACTTTGGCAGAATCATGAAATAATTCAAATCACGCAATTTCATCTGTATGACAGTTTTGTATGGAGATTCGTAAAATGCTATAGGTACACCTCTGCCTAACCCTTCAGGGATATATAGGTGTGAAACTGTCAAACATATGAAATGCGTGATAAGAATTGTTTTATGATTCTGCCAAAGTGGCCGTTTTAGGCCCCCTGGCCACATACATGCGAGCAGCGGCCGGCAAAAGTTGTATGAAAATCCATATCTGTCCTGGTTTAGCGGCCAAATAAACATAGTAGGTAAACTCATATATGTCGTGTTATTTAAAAATGGAACGATCTTTTACTCCAACACATGGCAACCAAGAAAGTAAAAAAAAAAAAAATTATCACTTTAACGCGGGAAAAATTATTGTTGTGCGTTGTTCGTCATTGATTTTGAAAGTAATTGTATTTTAATTTCCGCGCATTATTTGAGAAAAGTACTATACAAGCCTTGGCCACAACTAGGCATTGATGGACGAACGTGTAAATGTGGGCCGAGGCGAAGCCGAGGCACACATTTAAACACATACGTAAGTCGTAAGTTAATAAGCTGTTACAAAATAATAACGTTTTATTACTTAAAAAAATATTAATATTGCATAATGTAACTGTTTAAAAAAATATTACATTGCATGAAAATTTCAGAAGAGGTTGGACACCCCTGTCACGGGATCAAAGCGAGCGATTATACTTTTTCTTCATTTTTTTATTTTTTATATTTCGCGTCTTCACGCCACTAGCACATGTAAATACCCCCAGAGATACTAATTAAAGCAACAAGACGTTCTGAAAACACTAATTTACTTCTTTTTATAGTGTTTTATAATACGGTTTCAAACCTAATGCCGACGACCCTCCTCGAGGGTTCACTTTAGCGCAAACGTAATGCCGGTGACCCTCCTGGAGGGTCCATTTGCAATATGTATGGCGGCATGGCGTATGAGCTCTATGAAAAGTGGGTGGAGTCGAAAGTGTTAACGTAGTCGAGAGTTACTTGTTCTTCATGTCATTGTGTTTTTTGTACTGGACAATACTTAGCAACCTTCTGGTTTTGGAGATATTGAAGGTCAAAATTCCAACTCTTTTTTTACATCATCATCATCTGCCTGGCCTTTTCCCAACTATGTTGGGGTCGGCTTCCAGTCTAACCGGATGCAGCTGAATACCAGTATTTTACATGGAGCGACTGCCCATCTGACCTCCACAACCTAGTTACGGGTAATACGATACCCCTTGGTAAGACTGGTTGTCAGACTTTCGGGCTTCTGACTACCCGTAACGACTGTCAAAGATCCCCGAATGACAGCCGGGACCAACGGCTTAACGTGCTTTCCGAGGCACGGAGGGGTCTCGGCATGTAAAGATGGTCACCCATCCACAGACCAACCGCGGCAAGCGTAGCTCAACCTGATCGATCGATATTACATTTATTAGCGTAACTTGAAATACCCTTACAACTCCTTAACCGTTGCATGCATCCGTATGCCCAATGTTTTGCGTGCGTAACATATAAAAATAAAAATCGTTGGCCAGCAATTATTTTTGCTCAATGTTACTTAGTTTAATGTACATAATGCTATGATAACGGCTATTTGATGGCTACTTAAAGAAAAATCCTTCCTTCAGTTTTGTTTTTTTTTTTTGGTGGGTATTTTACAAGTTCAATATTTCTGTCAGCATGTAAAATAGGGATTTCACTAAAAATATATAAATACTTTTTATTATGTATGACGTTCAATCTTAAATATATTGTTTGTTATAATTCCAGGAGCGTTAGTGGTGTTAGACGTCCACGCAAGAGACGTGCTGTTGCTGCTCATAGAACTTAAAGTGCAGCAAGACAATGATTTTAACTGGCTCTCCCAGATACGATACTATTGGGAGGTAATTATAGCCCAGCTTATAATTCCTTATTTATGACCACTATACATATACTCAGATAGATAGCCATAACGAGTATGGGGCTGTCCGTTCAATTTAACAATGTAATTGTTATTTCGTTTGGATTTTCGCATTCCTAAGACACACAAACTCCTACTAATCAATTATTTTCTAAGTAGCATTAGTGTTTTTGCACGATAAAGGTTTTAATACGTTGTACCTGGTAGAAATCGTCTATTATACCTTGACGTTGTAGGAGCAAGAGGACAAGTCTTGGCAGTGCCTGACCCGCATGATCAACTCCATGCTGGCGTACGGCTATGAGTACCTCGGCAACACCGGCAGGCTGGTCGTCACGCCGCTTACCGATCGCTGCTTCAGGACCTTGTTCGGCGCTTTACATCTTAATTTGGGTGAGTATCCGAACTTGTTACTATTTAATTTCGTACTCAGAAGGTTTTTTTCTGGGGTAATCCTTATGTATACTTTCCGGCTAATACCTCCATGGAGGGTTCAGCACATGTGTAGGGCCTTCAGTGGAATGCACTGGTGCCCCTTTTGTATGAGCCTATGTTAGGCGTCTCCACCGCTCGTACCCATTAGTTTTCTGATCAGCACTCTGCTATGAGATTACGCTCGTTCCTACCCATTAGGATTCTATGTGGCACCCCATTACGATTCTATGTGGCGCTTCATTCATAAATTTTTATATTTAAGTATGACATGATTAAGTTTCCCAAAACATCATCAGCTAACAGAAAACATGTTTTCTACAGGCGGAGCCCCGGAAGGCCCTGCCGGCACCGGCAAGACAGAGACCGTCAAAGATCTGGCTAAAGCTGTGGCGAAACAATGCGTCGTGTTCAACTGTTCTGATGGCCTCGACTATATCGCCCTCGGGAAATTCTTCAAGGTATTGTCAAATATAGGCTCATTGGCTAGAAATGATTGCGACTTTTTATAGACTCTAAATTTCAAATCTGTGCATGTTTAAAAGTGAGAAAGAGATGCGACCATGCATCGTTTTGCATCAGATGCAAACAAGCATCATTTAAAAAAAGCTATAGTTGGTAGGTAAACTGTGTGAAGAATATAGCCCGGGAAGTAGTAGGAACCTTAAAGTGTATGTTACTTTAATATTATACTAACGGCCCGCCCTTGCTTCGCTTGGTTTTTACGACAAAAAAAGTTGAATGACAGTGTAGTATAAACATAAAGCTTTCGGAATAAGTTCTTTTAATGGTGGTGAAAACCGCATCAAAATCCGTTGCACTGTTTACAAGTACAACGTGGTCACATAGACAGACAGGAAAAGTGACTTTAATTTATAACATGTACCTATTTATAATATATTATATATAGTATTTCGACAAGCGGCGCGGCGGTGCGTAGAACCGGTCCATTACAGATATTTTGATATTTTTTTTGACATTTTTGTTCTAACCTAGGGCTTGGCTTCTTGCGGCGCCTGGTCGTGCTTCGATGAGTTCAACCGTATCGACCTGGAGGTGCTCTCGGTGGTGGCGCAGCAGATCCTATCCATCCAGCGGGGCATCAACTCAGGCTCCACAGAACTGCTGTTCGAAGGCACGATGCTACAGCTCGACAAGAGCTGTGCTACATTCATTACTATGAACCCCGGATACGCTGGACGATCTGAACTTCCTGATAATCTGAAGGTATTTCTTTAGTGGCATTACATTTACGTAGTCTAAGTTTGCGTTTTCGAATATGGTTGTGTTACGTTATCATTATGCGATCACACAGCGAGTTTGTAAGCAAACCCTCACACAATTTTGCTGTCCTTTTCATAATGGTTTCACAGGCAGATTATAGTATATTTTGATTTGTACTGTAGTTAAGTAGATTGCTCTCATCTCCAGGCGTTATTCCGTTCCGTGGCTATGATGGTACCGGATTACGTGTTAATCTCCGAGATCGAGCTGTACGCGTTCGGTTATCTGAACGCTAAGCCGCTCGCCGTCAAGATCGTCGCCACTTACAAGCTGTGCTCCGAACAACTGTCCTCGCAGTGCCATTACGATTACGGTAATGTGGTTTTATTTTACAGATTCCGTCGACTGTGGTCATTAATATAATATACAAAATAATGTAAAAAAATATTAAAGAGTTACTGGTGTAACTGGAGTTGCTGGCCCATTCTTAACCATACGAAACTTCTGAAAGGAGCAATAGAATCAATTCTTAGATTATCTTGTAAATTTTGACTTTTAATAGCCTATTTGATCAATTGACTACGATTTCGCCCTTAATAAAATTGGTAGGTAATGCTTGTGGATAGTATTAAATTAAGAAAATAAAAAGATCCTCTGATTGTCATTTTGGCACTTAGCGATAAGGATACCTACACAATACTGCGATGCTATACTTAAACCATATTTTTTATTCTAGGTATGCGCGCGGTGAAGTCAGTGTTGCGTGCGGCTGGCGCACTGAAGCTGCGCTATCCTGATGAGATCGAGGATCTGATTCTACTGCGCTCCATCAAAGACGTCAATCTGCCCAAGTTCTTGGAGCATGATGTGCCACTGTTTATGGTAAACCTAATTTATGGTTTCTTTTGAAACGGATTTCAATAACACTTAAACACACGTTTTAGCATTTTTCTGTATCTCTACGAGGCTACGCCTGCGCTGCGTTAGACAGATCTGTCGAAAAAAATAATAACCCTTTATAACATCATAATTTTTCCCAATATATGAAACCTATTTGATAACAAAATCTCCCTGTCAATACCATATAGGTACACGCATTTGACGCTATTGTAACGAGAGTGTGTAATTCCGAGCTCGCTTTATGAAGCTTGACGCTCGCGGCGATTGTTGTGTTTGCAACGTGTCTGCAAATGAATGTTCAATTTTGTATTTTTAAAAATCAACGTCTAGCCCCCTCTGCTTCTGACGCCCGGGGCGGTGTCCACGTCCAGCCTAACAAACACTCATCCGACTGGGGTTGCTGCGAGCAGTATTGTTCATGGCTACATTGTATACGTGTATTGATATGTTTTTGACAGGTTGATCCCGTGATTGTTCACTTATAATAGTAGCTATTGGTACTAATTAAAACTATTTAGTAATTTGTTTGCTTAGAATTTCTTGCACATAATAGGTATTTTGGATTTTTTACGATAAGTTAGGTACAGTCAGCCAGAAAATGTATACATGGACAAAGAACCATTGTATTGTCAACAACCTTTGTTCCATAACATTGTATCCACCGTATAGGTACAGAACATAGTATACAATTTATTTTACCAAAACAAAGTACACATTTGGTCCCAAAACAGCTACCGGATGTATTTTTTTTACGGTTTCCAAATTTTTACAGAGTGTTCTACCCATAAATATGAACAACTTTCACTATGGGACCAACTCTGAAACCACGAAAAGATAATCAGCTGTTTAATACAAAAGTTCAATACCTACTATAGACCAAAATGTATGAAACAGCACACTTTTTTTTCATGATTTCGGAGTTGGTCACATAATGAAAGTTGTTCATATTCAAGGGTAGAACAGCCAGTAAAAATTTCGAGACGGCAAAAAAATCATCCGGTTTACACCCCATCTTTATTATTTTTACACTTTTAAATCTACCTTATCAATGTTGTAGGGTATCATCGGAGACTTGTTCCCTGGTCTGCCGCTGCCATTGGCTGGTTTGCCTGAGTTGGTCATATGTCTGAAGGAAGTCTGCGTCCCACTCAACTTGCAATGTAACGATTTCTTCATTGAAAAGGTAATGACGGGTATATTTCACGTGTTTAAAGCCCCGGTATTCATTGTAATGAGGCCACACTTACTTAACTGGATGAACAATTGCAAGCACATGTTTCCCGCAATATAAAAACATGTTACTAAAACAATGTTGTGCAACTTTTGTTTCACATTCCCAGGACTACTCAGGGCTTTACTTCACTAAATGAATAACTTATTGGTCTAACTCATAGGTTCTCAACCTTATTTTGCCCACCACTCACAACACCACACTTAGAGAACTTTTTGTTTTCTATAGCCCCCCAATTTTGTTTACTTACCATCTGTCGCGAATTTGAAACAGCTATTGCCACCGATTATATTTAAACTAATATAATTTTCTCTGGTTCTTGTACTGAAAGTCTCAAACACCCACGATGGGGCGTTATCACCCACGTTGAGAACCTTTGGTCTAATTAAACACATGTCATAATTATGTATTAAACTTTTTAAAGGTGTTGCAACTGTACGAGATGATTTTAGTGCGGCACGGACTTATGTTAGTCGGTCTTCCGTTCGCCGGGAAAACGAAATGCTATCACGCATTAGGAGCAGCGCTCGAGTGCGTCGCTAATAAAGTATGTGAATGCAGATATTGTTTGTACACTTTTATTTAACTGATCACGTTTCGTGATCAAAATTCCATTGTAATATTTTTTACCTACATACACAACAGTGATTGTTTATTTAACAGCAAATTAAATAATCAAAGGTTTGAAGTCTGTCAATTAGCTACAAACCAAAATCATTTGAGAAAGTTGGCGAATCAAATGAATTATTTGCAAACGTTCTCTCGACGTTTTACATATGGAATGATTTAACTTAGGGTACGATGGAAGAGAATGCAGTGGAGTGGACGGTAATAAACCCGAAGTCGATCACGATGGGCCAGCTGTATGGGCAGTTCGACCCGGTCTCCCACGAGTGGTCCGACGGCATCCTTGCCGTCAGTTACCGAGCGTTCGCTGTCTCCCCTAACGACAACAGGTAAGTTGCCTAACTATTACAAAATTGCGCCTAATGTGCGCTAGGCTTTAGTAGCGACGAAATAAGGACTAAGATCTATTATTTAAGATATACTCAGGTTTTCTTCGCCACGATAGTTGATTGAATTTTATTATTGGCCCAAAACTTCGCCACTTCTACTGAGTATTGATAATTAAGTATTTGACGGGTGATAAAATCATTTTCTTTATGCTATCCTGCTCGAAGGTACATTATTACTTTTTTTATTGAAGCAGAATTTACGTGATACTATTGTAGCAGGTCGAAAAAGTGCATGTAAATCCATTGTTAAAGTGCTGTTTTTTTTATTTAGGTATTTTTTTAATTTAGGGCAATTCAGTAGTCTAATTAAATATCACCAAGCGCAAAATGACAGGTACTGGCCACTATACTGTTGCTGATATTTGCTTTAAAAAGGTAATGAACTTTGACACCCTCCATCTCCCTTTAGGGTAGTTTAGAAGAACAAAAAATGACAAACTTCATAATTTACTTAGATGAGTATTCTTGCCAAGTTTCAAGTTTATTAACCAAATGAATAAGAATTTATAAACGAATTTATTTTAATTTAATAAACTGTATCCCCGATTTTCACCCCAACGGGGGTGGAATGGAATTTTGAAAGATTGCTGTACATGTCACTTGACTCAAAGATTATAATTTATACCAATTTTCGAGTTAATCAATCCACGCAGTTAATCCTCCTCTATAAAATTTACTACCCCTTTTCAACCCGTTAGTACCCGGGGTAGATTTGGAAAAACCCTGATACACGTTATTCTTTATTTTTGGTCTTAAGTATAAATTTTCGAGTTATTCGGACTGCGCGTTAAAATTCTTCCATTCAAATTTTGACACCCCCCAATCCCCTTAGGGGTTAGTTTAGAAAAACAAAAAATTGCAAACTTCATAATTTATTTAGATAAGTATTCGTGGCAAGTTTCAAGTTTATCAACTCAAGGAATAAGATTTTTCATACATACAAAATCCCGCCTTTGGACCCTACTAAAGGTTGAATTTCCAAAAACCCCTTCTTAGTTGCTCCCCTACATTATAAAAGGAAGTCGTGTGCAAAATTTTGTCATTTCAAGTCCCAGTAGTTTCGGCTTTGCGTTGATATGTCAGTCAGTCAGTTAGATAGATAAAGCAGTTCTATTTTTCTTAAATTACAAGCCTGATCATCATTGTTAGTCTGCATTTGTGCCCGGTTGATGGCTTAACAAGCCCTAAACAATCAATAATAATTATACTGCACAATATCATTATTAAGATGCATGCATGGTAACCAGACTAAATAAGACCTGTCTTATCATTAACGCTACGCTTACCCAAGCTCGGTCTATTATAATCTATAGAACCTACCTCATGACCTAACCTCATGATTCTAAGCTTATCATAAACTCAATTGCAATTTTAGAAAATGGTTGGTTTTCGACGGTCCTGTGGACGCGATATGGATAGAGAACTTGAACACTGTCCTTGATGATAACAAGAAGCTGTGTCTGATGAGTGGCGAGATCATACAGTTGGCTCCCACTACCAATCTGGTCTTCGAACCCATGGACTTAGAAGCTGCCTCGCCGGCTACGGTAAGATTCGACTAAGCTACGTCGTTATGGTAAATTGGAGTAAGCTTGAGTTTTCAAGCATTTGAAATCACCAGAATACCCTTATGAGAACCAGATACTCTTATTGTTCATTCACTGGAAAAAACTGACTGGTTCTAGCCGTCACTTTGTGAAAATATGTGAATATGGTCTACAGTCCTTTCACAGTTATTTTTAATCACGGTGATCTTTATTCGCATTCAAATAAGGTTAATGTTGGGTTGCTGCCACAGACAATTCTGTCAAATGCATTGTGATCTTTATTTTTGTAACAATAAGATTGTTATTAAGTTGCTGCTGTCAGAGGTAAAATAACTGTGAACGGATTGTAGTGGCTTGATTGTTTGTTGTGTGTAAGTTGTTGTTACAATGTGACATCAAAATATAACGATTATAATTTTTACTAGGTGTCTCGGTGCGGCATGATCTACTTGGAACCGAAAGGTCTTGGCTGGAAGGCCCTGTTGGAGTCGTGGCTCAACGTGCTGCCCCCTTCCCTTCACACGGTCAACCGCAACCTTATACGCAGTCTCTTTAACCGGTTTATGTCGCCGCTGCTTTGGCTAGTCGAATTATCTGGATTAGTTAGGGTGAGGAAAAGGATTTAATCTATATTAAATTCGAAAATAACGTAGAAGTCATGTCATCGATGATGATGATGAGTCTTATATGGTAAACTGATACACGCCCTCGGAGTCTTGGTGCTATGATTCCCATTCTGGACCATCTTACAAATCGCTAGAAGTTTGGTTGTCCTTTTAGTCGTCCCGTAGAGGGTTTTACGTGCACGCGTAGGCTTGGAAGCGTATAGCAGTGCTGCGCGGTGATAGCCCAAATGTTTGTGAAACAAAGCCATTAATTATTTGGTTGTAATTTTTTATTAGGTATGTTTAAAAGTTTAATCAGTACGTTTGATGTTTGGGAAATAAGTAAATATAATTATACTATCACAGTACGCAGCCGTTGATATCACATTAAGTTTTGTAAAATTCGGCTTTGTAGTGTGTCATCCCTGTGTTCCTGTGCGTGTGATGGTCTTTTTATGGAACTATTATAGAGGTATGATAAACAGGGTGTGTAAAGTTCACTCATTATCCATAGAAAAGGGAGGATCCTCCGACCAAACCGGTGTTGTGTATGGTGGGTACTGCCCAACGATTTCTGTCGGGACGTTGTATATTTGCAAGTTGCGCGGTAAACTCTGCTTGCGCGATGAATGATTTTGCGTGACGTATGTAGTGTAGTTTGCATGTGGCGATATAGATGGCGCCACATGCGGTGGCTCCAATGCCTTTGAACGTAATCTAACCTCAAGAAGACGTAGGTACACTGGTACAGTACTGCATGTCTCTTTTGTATGTAGAAACTGTTGATCAGAGGCACTTAATTGGCTTCGGAGACAAGTTAGACATGTGTTTTGCCAGACGTGTAGCGAACTTTGCTTGTGGCGATGTACATGCCGCCACAAACTCGACCCTACTTTATTAACGACCGCGTATTTCTGATAGTATCTGTATCAAATTCAAATATATAATAGCGTTTTCATTTATTATGCAGTTGATATACATCTATGCAGATACTTGTTGCAGCAAATGTACGTAACGTCCCGAAGTAACATCGTTAAGGCGTGCATGGAACTCTTCGACTGCTTCATGGATGATTTCTACGACGAGAAGTATCTGGAACAGATATCAGATCTTGATATCAGAGCTCAGCTTGAGGTAAAAAAGTTCCCATTTTTAGATACTTGAACTTTATTGGTTATAGCTAAATAAAGGTTATTTCGGCTTTATATTGCATACTGCGCGTAATTTTTATTAGAGCAAGTGTTTCTGTACGAAGAAATCAGTTTAAGCCCTGCATGACATTTTAATAATGCGTTCAGGGCGTTGATCTGACTGCCGCGTTATTGCAGTGCCTCAGATATGTTTGTAGCAGCACACTTCCAGTTCCACTTCGATACAAGCATGCGAAAAAGCCCGTATGTCTGATGTTTTAGATACGCCACAACTGTTCCAAAAGCATCGTGTGAAGGAAATTTTGTACTTGCATGGTTTATAAGCTACAGTGACTGGCACAAATCTTGTGCTCTCGATGAAAGGGTGGGGACTTTTGTACCATCACTTTACACTTCGCAAGCCGATCCGAGCGCCCAAGATTCGTGCCAGTCAATCTACTACGAGTAGATTAAATAAACCCTATAACACGGGAATTAAATTGAGCATCCAAGCAACAAAGTCAAGATGACCTCCTTTTTGCCTGATTTCAACATTGAAGGTTGAGTTAACCTGCATTAAAATCTGATTAAGTAATCGTAGTGTTTGTTATAGGGGGTTTTCTTCTTCTCATGTATTTGGTCTATTGGAGCAACATTGGATGCTGATGGTCGTCCTAAGTTTGACATGCTTTTCCGAGGCCTGCTCGATAAAGAATTCCCTGTCAAGGTAAAATTCCTTTCATACTTCTAAATACCGTCTGAATTTTTTTTACCGTTTGCGCGTTTGGGCAAGAACAGGGTATAAAAGGTGAACGGAGTAGAAGAAGTAGATTATTATGGCACAGAAATATTTTTTGTTTTCACAAAAATAAAAAATATATCTTTTTTATTCTATCGCTACGAATTCATTGATAATTGCCGCGCGTAGAGTACCTAGGCTTGAATTTTTATCGGCTTTATATTTGTTTTAGTATCAAAAGTTTACGTCAAATAAGTAATAGTATTTCATCATCATAATCAGCCTATAGCAGTCCACTGCTGGA
The DNA here is from genome assembly GCA_963669345.1 of Gortyna flavago. NCBI lineage: Eukaryota > Metazoa > Arthropoda > Insecta > Lepidoptera > Noctuidae > Gortyna > Gortyna flavago. Next base: position 5,172,748 of record OY770128.1, on the reverse strand, counting down.
CATAGGCCTCTCCTATTGCACGCTTTTTAACTCTATTTTAGGCAACTCTCATCCAGCTGCTACCAGCCATCCTGCGAAGATCGTCACTCCACCTAGCCTGAGGGCGCCCACCTTACGTTTACCGATTCGTGGTCTCCACTCAAGAACACGTCTACCCCAACGGTCATCTGTACTACAGCTATTATGGTCGTCCCATTGCCACTTCAGCTTGCTTATTCTGTGAGCTATGTCGACAACTTTGATTCTCTGCCGGATCACCTCGTTGCGGATTCGATCCCTCAGAGAGACTCCAAGCATAGCCCGTTCCATAGCTCGCTGAGTAACCTTGAATTTATTTACCAGCCGTACCGTGAGTGTCCACGTTTCGGCTCCGTAAGTCATAACTGGCAGGATGATGCACTGATTGAAGACCTTAGTCTTTAGGCTCTGTGGAATACGCGACGAGAAGACTCGACGAAGCTTCCCAAACGCTGCCCAGCCCAGCTGAATTCTTCTGTTAGCCTCCCTCTCAAAGTTGTTCTTATCAAACTGCAGAGTTTGCCGGAGGTAAACGTATTCTTGAACAACCTTGAGAGCACCGCCATTGAAAATTGTTACTAACCCTATGGACTGACTCATTTTCGGGATTAAGCTGTCAATGAGAGATGCATGCGATGCGATGATACAATTGGCCATAGAAGATTTCAACTTCCGAAAGGACCTCCGGCTTCGAAACGACGATATCCCCACTAGATTTGGTCAACTTCGTCAGGTGGCTCCTCCCAAGTAATGACGAACAGTTTCGACCCCCGATTTTCCTCAATCGCTTTCTCTATAGAGCGTGTATGCAGCGTCGTAGCTCGCGTCGTACCAGTGCTCTAATCTTTTTTTTTTTTTTGAGTGCCCGTTGTTCTGATAAAGTGACAGGTTTTTCACGTCGTTCAGTCATAAGCTGCAGAGTCTCTTCCGAAAGTTTAGACTTACTGCCCGTACGCCGCATTTTGCAAAATTGCGTACCTTCCTCCCTGAGGATGTCCAGTTGTCCACCACTTGGTCGAGCTCCTAGTCATCGTCATTTGTGGTTTCTACGGCAGCGAATCGGTTATCTTGGTCTGACTGGAACGCTTCAGATCCTAGCATAGTTTGCAACATACTTGGACGGAGCCTAGACTTCATCAAACGAGGTCGCTCTAGCTTAAAGTTGATATTCAGAGAGCCTTGAACAAGTTTTCGATCACTGCCGGTATTAAACCTGTTGATCACCGAGACATCCCTGAATATGTTATGCTTTTTATGCGTTATGATGAAGTCTATCTCATTTTTCGTCATAGTGTCGGGACTTCGCCACGTCCACTTCCTTTGGGGCTATTTCTTAGAGAAGGAATTCATCAAGAAAATCCTCTCCTAATAACACTCCTCCTCATAATAGTATTTATTGATAGACTAATTTAATTGAAGGTTTAAAAAAAAAATTATTTGCCATAGGCTTCTACTCCGTTCACCTGTTTTTGTCCAGACTGTAAAAAAGCCAGACGGTATTAATACCAAACAGACAAGGAGTAATTAATTTTTTTTTTTTAGGTTCGAATTGCGCTAGATTTGCCCAAAGAAGTTAACAAACCAGAAAAACAATACATTTTTACAATTCCGAGAGAGGGTTCGGTTTACGACTATAGATTTATTAAGGAAGTAAGTACTTGTGAGCATACTTTCTGATGTTCTTCAAAGATTTCGGTTTTATCTACTTACTGTTTTTTAACATAGTTGTACTGTTGTTGTTTACGTTGCCAATATATATTAAATATATTATTTAGTCCTTTGATTCGGACTTATAACCGGTAATCATGAGACATTTCAGCTCTGCCTCCGGGATGGCAACGCAATCTCTCGCAGCAGCAACAGAATCCCATAATATAAGTGCTTACAATTAAAAAAATAACGACTGGATCTTCTCATGTTATTCGTTTCAATAAGCAGTACACGGTTCTTTCCTAACATTAAAGGGTAAAGGTAAATGGAAGCCATGGGCCGACGACGTGATAAGCGCGCCGCCCATCAGCAGAGACACGCCTCCCAACCAGATCCTGGTGACGACACTGGACAGCGTGCGTTACCTGGCGCTGTTCAGGCTTATGGTCATGCACCACAAGCTCGTCATGATGGTCGGCCCCACCGGCACCGGCAAGTCCGCCTACATTATTGTAAGTTCCTTTAATTTTCAACCTGAGTTATAGATGTGATCTGCCGGCCTAGCATAAATATTGTAACGTGTCGTAAAACAAGTTTCAAATGGCACATTCTAAGACAGTAATGGTATAAACTTTATTTAACTATTTTATGACAAAATTTATGTCACACCTCTGTAACACCCAGTCTAGTTGTGGAATCTGTCTATTGCCAAAATTATCCATATTCGCAGGATTTCCTAGTGAAGCAAGTCGATACGAAAATATATAAGGCGCTGATAATGGCCTTCTCGGCGCAAACCAATTGTAATCAAACTCAAGATATAATCATGGGAAAGTTAGACAAAAGAAGAAAAGGTAATAATTTGTCACTAAAAGGTCTTTGCGAACTGGTTTCTTAAATTTTAAGTGAAAGATTGTTTCTGGCGTAGGCACGAAGAGTTTTCATGCACAATTATCCTGTCCCCTGGCTCCTAAGCCTACACCCGCTTAACCCATGTTGAAGCACTGTGGGTTCTTTTTTTTGAATTTTATTCCCCTCATTGTTTTTGAATTATTTTGTGGATAATCAAATATATCATTTTATATCCCATATCGCTTTATCAGGTGTGTTTGGCCCACCGATCGGTTGCTACTCGGTGGTGTTCGTGGATGACGTGTCGATGCCTCAGGCGGAGACCTACGGGGCCCAGCCTCCCATAGAAGTGCTGCGACAGGGCATCGACCTGGGCCTCTGGTACGACCGGAAGACCAACGTCGCCATGAACCTCATTGATGTCCAGGTGAAAATTATTTGTAAAATGAAGACTAGAGCAACCAGCCCGTGATTCGCACGGTTTATAAGACTTTAAAAACATCGAGATTCTATTAAAATGTAAGTTTTATAATAATGTATTAAGCCGCTAAACTTAAGTGGCAGAAAGGACTAGCTGGCATTAGCAAAAGACAGAATTATATGGAGAGGGAGGCCTTTGTTTTGCAGTTCGACACACAGGCATACAGGCTAGTTAGATTGATAGATTAATGTATTCAACACAAAAACCTTTCAAAATAAAAGAGACATTAATTTGTAAAGTTCAGATTTACTTCTAAATATAGGAAAAAAAAAAAGGATTTATTCCTACCCAAAAATATCTTACGTGCATGTTCGGGATGCAATTATAAAGTCGATCACGCTCGTCATTTGTTTCAACGAGGAGATTTCCCGAAACACATTGATAACTTTAATAATAAGGCCCTAAAAAAGCGCTTTCAAATTAAAGGTTATTTTATTTTATGATATCCTTGGAAAATATGACGTATTTCAGTTCATGTGTGCCATGGGCAAGCCGACACCGGGCGCTAAGATTATAACGCCGAGATTCTCACGACACTTCTCGTTCTTCTGTATCGACGAGTTCGATGATGAAACTCTTTCGGTCATCTTTAGCAGGATTATGTTGTGGCATCTTGATACCAGGTTTGTATAAATAACACTCTTGATCTTATGCATTATATAGAGGTCTTTGTGTAAGAGCTCGTCTAGGGAAATACTACTACCACTTTTTCGGCCGATGTACTTAATTACAAGCTTATGAACCACTGGAAGGCAACGCTCCTGCGATTCCTCTGGTTTTGCAGATGTCCATAAGACGCGCGTGACTTGCACTTTTCTTGCCTTCGCCTTGAACAAACGCGTCGCTTGTTAGAAAGTTATAATAAACGAAATTTTACCTTATCACGTAGGTGATTTAGGGCTGATTTTTTCAACGACAGATAATTTTATCGGGGTAATAATTTTCACGTTTTGACTGTTCTTCCGTACAAAAACTGTCAGACGTCAATTTTATTCCACGAATACAAATTATCTGTCGACTGAAAAATTAGCCCGTCGCATAATAGCATAAAACTTACGAGTGCTAATCTGATGGCCAATTCTCGTAATTTAAAACGTTCAAAATCTAGTCGCAGTCTCATCTCGGCGACAAACAAATGTCAATAACTTTCAAAATGTTGGGAAATTAGAGGTATTTTTGACAGATTGAGACTGAGATCAGACCGTGAACGTTCTTAAAATTACGAGAATTGCCCCTCTGATCAAATTCAATGATAATTTGGTCAAATTCAATGCTCTGAAAACACAGGCGTGTATTTTCACTGCGAAAAGGAGCCAGTTCCAGTTATGTCCCACTTTTCGAGTTAGGTACACATCAGTACCGGTTACCGACCGCCTACAGCTTTTGGGCATGGAGTTGACATCTGAGGGGAAATTCTCGTAATTTTAAGAACGTTCACAGTCTTATCTCAGTCTCTATCTGTCACAAATACCTCTAATTTCCCTAAATGTTTGACAAGTTTATGGCATTGATTGTACCTGAGATGAGATTGCGACTAGATTTTGAACTTCGGCTTAACCATCGAGTCAAAAGCTCAGATCGCAGCTAAGAAGCTAAACTAATAAATCGTAAATTAATAAAGTGAAGCACAGGTCCGTTCCTGTATGGAGTATTGCAGCCACTTATGGGATGGCTCAGCAAAATACCTGCTTGCTGCACTTCACTCGGTGGAACACAGAGCTAAAAGGCTTATAGGTGACGAGAACGTTTAATAACCGCTTAATAACGTTACAAAAATCTTTTTCAGAGGCTTTTCAAAAGATTTCGATCCATGTATTGATGAGCTGGTGATGGGAACGTTGGAGGTATATAAGGAGTGTAGGCTGAACCTGCTACCCACGCCTTCCAAGTCGCACTACACGTTCAATCTGCGTGACTTCTCCCGAGTCATATTGGTAAGTAACAACCACAGCCTGTCCCCTTATTTCTCCATAAATAAAGCTCCTCACGGGAAAGCTCAACGGATATTGTTTTTGGTGTTTATACAGGGTGACTTGTAATTTGACATATTCCTTCCAGGACGTGATAGTTTGACCCATTTGCAACAATTAAGCACCCCATAATACCTAGGTGAAAACCCATGGAATTCGAGAAAATTAAATATTTATGTATTTTTGAAAATTTTCCAGAATTCGTCACTAAATATCACTTTTTTCTAAACTCTCGAATTTAATGACTTTATTGCTATTCCTTTGGATACCTGATACTTTAACACATCTTTCGATGTAGCCAAATGTTCTAAAACATTAAACAGTTAAAAGTTAAAGGAAGAAGTTTATTAACCATTTCCATAAATCAAATATTTTATTTCTAAATTACGGGGACGACATCTTCATTAAATCAGCTATCTAACGCAGCTATCTATCTAATTCTTCCTTTAACTTTATACTTTTTGTTGTTTTAGAATATTTGGTTACATCGAAAGACTTTTTAATGTATCAGTTGTCCAATGGAATAGCAATGAAGGCTATTAAATTCGAGAGTTTAAAGAAAAGTGATATTTTGTGACGAATACTGGGAAATTTAAAAAAATATATAAAAATTGTGTTTTCCTCGAATCCCATGAATTTTCGCCTCGGCCTGGGGTACTTAATTGTTACAAATGGGTCACACTATCATGCCCTAGAAGGAGAATACCTACGTTAAAATACAAGTCACACTGTATAAAAAAAAACTTGTTCAATTGATGTTTTCACATTTGAGACCTTGAATATGAAATTAAGAATTGTCGAGAAATATTTTTAATCATATTGTAATGTTAAAGATCTTGGAGAGAGATGGTCAGAAGATAGTAATAGGTCGCATTATTAGAATTAGCTAACATTTTACCCTCTAAAATATTTCACAGGGTATTCTACTGTCCGTGCCCGAAGTAACTCCAGATCTGCAGTCTATGAAGCGTCTGTGGGTTCACGAGTGCTTGCGCGTGTTCAGCGACCGCTTGGTGGAGGAGTCGGACCGGCAGTGGTTCGTCACTTGCCTCCGCACCGCCACCGCCAACAACCTCCACGATGACTTCGATGGCATGCTCAGCAGACTCGCCTCGAAGCCTGGCGAGGTCAGATAATTTCTCTTTGGATTTGAATTGGAAGAGTAGTTTCGATCTTGTTTGAATGTGCTCAGTGGCTGCTTCGTACAGAAATCACCGTTCAAAATGGCTAAACGATCGCAATTAAAGAGCCCATGAATTTGTTACACATTTCTTTTTTATAGTTGGTCATGTCTTAAGAGGCACACGTTATTACATCATTAGATTGTCATTATGATTTTTATTTTCATTTCCAACAGAAAATTACTGATCTTCATCTCCGAAGACTGATTTACTGTGATTTTGCGAATCCAAAAGTGGATACGCGCTTTTACATGGAGACTACAAATATGGAACATTTGAATTCGACGACTGACGCCTTCCTCGTCGAGTTCAACAACATGACCAAGAAACCTATGAACCTTGTGCTCTTCACGTAAGACATAAACATCAAATCATACCTATTATCCCTTGGGGCTAGTTATGTTTTCTAGACCACAATAATTTATACGAGTTATCCAGTAACTAAGCAATGTGTAAATTCCGTGCTCTGTTTGAAAAAGCGTATCTGCCGTTGTGTGGGACATCTAGAGGGCCTAGATAACTGGCAATAGCTTTCAAAGCGTTTCGTATACATTTTTGTCAGCTTTTGTCATTTTAACATTCCCCCATATTTTGACTTTTCCGACATAGTTATCGATGAATGAATGTCACATAGTCCAACCCCTCAGATGTGTTATTGTGTACAGGTTCGCGATCGAGCACGTGTCGCGCATTTGCCGCGTGCTGACGCAGCCGCGCTCGCACGCGCTGCTGGTGGGGCTGGGCGGCTCGGGCCGGCAGTCGCTCACGCGCCTCGCCGCGCACATCAACGAGTACGACCTCTTCCAGGTCAGCACTATGATGGTCACCATTTCAGTAAAAAGACCTCCATTGCTGGACAGGATATAGGCCTCCCCCAAGCGTCGCCACATCGACGTGTTCCGTGCATCGACGACCGTGTAGGTCATCGCAGTACGCGTTCGCCACTCCAGAACTACAATAACAGTTGGGAAAGTGTGGCAGACTTGCGATAGTAGATAAAGTCATTGTATTTCTCATGTGTGAATCAATAATAGTTTTTTTTTTCAATGTTTATTATAAAGTCACATGACACGTTTGAAAATACACTTTTTAAAATGATATACGAGTGCTTGGGCCTCGACAGTTTGCGACGATTGGACCATTATGAAAATTTATGCAGCAAGCAAGATTGCTCTTATTACAAAAAATATTTTGTTACTATATGTATATCTATATAAACAGGACTCTCCCGAGAATATTGATACAGACAATCTTACCATGTAGATGTCATCTCATTTATGTTTATTAGATCGACAAAAATACAGGTATTGAATAAAAGAAAACTAAATGTGTTTACTAATTGCACAGGTGGAGATGAGTCGTACGTATGGTAAGAACGAATGGCGTGAAGACTTGAAGACGTTGCTACGAAAGTCAAGCACGCCCGAGTTGCTTATGGTCTTCCTATTTATTGAGTCACAGGTAATAATAATGATTCCATTTAAAAACTCTTTGAATTTTCATAGCTTTTTACCATGATATTGGGAAAGATGATGATTTGTTACTCTTTTAAATTTCTTAGATTAAAGAAGAAGGATTCCTTGAAGACGTCAATAATATGCTGAACTCCGGAGAAGTACCTAATATCTTTGGTGCTGATGAGAAAGCAGAACTGTGTGAGAAAATGAGAGTTGTAAGTACCGTAATTTTTTTCTAGTGAATGCCATTCCAGAGCCAAAACTGAAATATCTCATTTGTCCGTAATTACACCGACACCGACACAACATGGCCTTCAAACCGGAATACAGCAACACTGCTTGTCAGCAAAAATAGCTATTGTGGAAGTGCTTCTCCGGACTAGATCCTTTACAAAGGAACTACTGCGTCTTTTTTTATACATTTTCTAGTTTATATTCGAGTTGACGACGAATAGAGAAGTCTGAAAGAAGAGGACATGTTGCGCCGACCCTAAATAAATTGGGATAAGGGGAAGACAATGATGATTTTCTAGTTTGTATACGTTCTATTATGCTCGTTTAGATCGACCGTCAGCGTGACAAGTCGCTGCAGACGGACGGCAGTCCGACGGCGCTGTACGCGTACTTCGTTTCCATCGTGCGTGACCAGCTGCATATCGTACTGGCCATGTCGCCTGCTGGCACCTCGCTGAGAACGCGCATCCGAAAGTTCCCCTCGCTCGTCAACTGCTGCACCATCGACTGGTTCCAAGTACGTGTCTTTTTTATCCTTATTATCATCATGATCATAATCTTGTAGCTATCTCCTTATCATGGCTTATGGATTCTCCAACCGCACGCCACTTAATTGAACCTCGACTACTTTCTACTTCCATCCAGCTGCGACCTTCCGTATTGCAGGGATCATTGTTCCACCTAGCTCGGGGCGGCCGTAATACCTTACGTTTTCTGATTTGCAGTCTTCACTAAATAACATGTCTTCTCAACGGTCATCGGCTCTGTGGCTAATTTGGCCGGCCCATTGCCACACATCTGTTCGCCGATTTATGTTACAGTAAACGTAACATTTAACTTTTTGGGTTTGTTTTTGTGGCTGCATGAGGACCCGGGACCATCCTGGGCAGGCGCGCCACATTCATGGTGACAGGCTAGTCTATAGGATAGCTCGTGCGGCCATGAAAGAAGATGAACTACACAATCATTTTCTTCGATTACTAGGAGTGGCCACCAGACGCGTTGCTGGCAGTGGCGACCCGGTTTCTGAAAGACATAGAGCTGACGGACCTGGAGCGAGACACGGCCATCAAGCTGTGCCAGGTGTTCCACTGCGACACGCAGGAGCTCACCAGACAGTTCCTGCGTCGCCTCAAGAGATTCAATTACGTCACACCCACCGCCTATTTGGAACTTATCAACATGTTCAAGTCATTGCTTAATAGGAAACGATTGTAAGTCTACCAATTTTAATTAAAGTCGTAGCCCTCGATTTTTGAAAGCCTGGCTAATATTTTGGGAAAATTGAGTTTATGCATTTTGGCTTTTATGAAACCACTATAAATGCTAAAATCAACGTAACTAAATTTTGGCCAAAATGTTAGTTGGATCAGTTAACTTCCAAGCTATCAAATTATTTTAGGTGTTGTGGTTAGTTGATCAAAATACTAGCCAACCACACACCAATCATATACAGGCATAATATATTTCAACAGTTAAATTCGCCTTCATTATAAGCTTCAAGACAACAATACGAGTCGTGTCGATGTTGAATGTGTTTTATTAGTTTCGGACCGAACTCTGCCATATCGACGCCGTTAGCAGTACAGCTGGTATTGTCCTGCGAGGTGAGGTAACAACGCGCTATCTTAAATTATTTAACGTGATCAGGGAATTAACAACAGCAGAGAAGCGCTACATAACGGGACTGGACCAGCTGGCAATCGCGGCTAAATCAGTATCAGCGCTGCAAGAAGCTTTGGAAATCCTGCAGCCGAAACTGGCTGCTGGCGCAAAAGCGGTGGCCGAGACTACAGCCATCGTTGAGAAGGAGAAGGAAGGGGTGGCGCTTGTGGAGGCCGAAGTACTTGTTGACCAGTCCGCTGCGGAAGAACAGGCAAGTGATCGTGTGCCTTTTTGTATTGCCCAGGATAACATTCTTTCTTGGTTTTCTTTAATTCCAGCAAAGCTACGACACGGTTTGGTACCGTATAGAATGTCAATGTTATCGACGAAATCCTATAATCGCTATTCACAAATCCGAAACCGTACAATTTTGACAGTTCATATACGGTATAAAGACATCAATTCTTCCGACAGGTATTTGCTGTCGGAAGTGTTATCGAATAACAAAATATTGTTTAAAAAAGAATAATTAAGCAATAAGTGTCAAAACACGGCTCCGGGCAAGGTCCTCATGCCCTTGCATGAATGCAAAGAGCATCTGCCGCTGCTCCAATGACACTCTTTTCTGAAAATATGCATTTTCAATATTAGGTACCACGTTTTATAAAATGAAAATGAGGAAATTGTAATTTGTTTAAATAGCGATAAAATACATACAACGATTTTTCTGTTAAAAAAAAAAAACTAATTTTTCACTCCTCAATTATTATTTTTTTATTTTTTTTTATTCGCCCAAAGGGCAGGCTATAGTCTTTCGACCATACCGCCTTGTCTTCCGCGTAGTTCTCAATTATTTCTATAGCTCACAACAAGATTCAGAAAAAAAAATATTCCAGTTTTCCAGGTTTGACAGTAAGTTGAAGTTTACAAAGCAATCTTAATAGAAATCAGTACATTTTATTTATTAATAAAATCATTGCTTACTGTTTTTTATTTGTTAATAGTTACTGAATGCATAATCTATAGTTGCCCATAGTGAAATACTCAATAAAAATCATTTATGTGCCACTTAAAATTTTCTACCACGAATATCTATTTACTACCATTTTGTAGCGTTCCCCGTAAACACACCTAAAAAAAACCCTTCCATACGGATCTGTGAATAGCGTTTTGCCGGTCCTTCGGTTCAGAAATCAGGTTATCGAACAAGTGTCATTGTCGATACGATAGTGAATCGTATATTTGTGAATACAGGTGCAGACTTATATCTGTGCAGACACCAGTCTCTTACAAACTGGTTTCTAAGTTTGCCTAAATTTACAATACCATACCATTGTTTGTGCAGAGAAATAAAATTATTTGTGTTTGAATTTTAATAAAACCTGCTAAATCTAAAATAATTATAGTTTCGGTAACCTTATTGGTGATGTTCTTAAAAATGTCAGGTGCGTATTACTCGCAACCGGCGTGCGTGTATGACGAGATGTATGAACGTAACCGAGGCAAAAGGAGTATGTAAGGATCGTTGCAGGTGGCGTTCTGTAGTTTTTGTCTATCCCCATGGGAAGAAGGCGTGAGTTTACATGTTTGTATGTATGATAGTTTCGGATGTCGGTGGCTATAAAAAATAAGTAAACGCTGCCTTTTTTATTTTTCTCCTTTTAGTACATATATAATCAGAAATATCGGTTAAAAGTATGTAGATAACATCATTCATCATCACAATTTTGGTTATTTAGTGACAAAATTACCAAATAGGTTTAGTTTTTTTAATAAAATGACGGACGTACAACCATTCAAACATAGAAGTCATATATTTCATATTCCATTAATACTTATTTTCTGTACTACGTTATTAAACACAAGTGTTCCGTACATAGGCACGGGAGGCCCAAGGTATCAAAGACGAGTGTGACGCCGACCTGGCGGAGGCGATGCCGATCCTCAACTCTGCGCTGGCGGCGCTCGACACGCTCACCCCGCAGGACATCACGTTCATCAAGACCATGAAGAGTCCTCCGAGAGGCATCCGCATCGTGATGGAGGCTATCTGCATATTAAAGGTACATCTACCATCTTTGGTTACTTTCTAAAATAGAAGATTATCAGCTTTATTTTAAAATAAAATATAAAAGTGCGTTATTCGATTTCGTGCACGGTCCCATGCACGAAATCGAATAATTTTGATCAAATTTGTTTATTGTTTGTAGGAAAGGGAAAAATAACATAAGCAAAATTATTTGTGATTTAAAAAGTGAGTTCTTTGTTTTGGATGTGTCTTGTTTCGTTTGGAGATTTATAGGGTTTGTAACTTATTTAAGGCTGCTTGTTACACAAACGTGAAATAGGCAAAACATGTAACTCTATATTTTATGTTTTACCGCTTCTCTAAAGTGGGATGACCCGGTAAGTGAAAAACTTTCATCGCACGACATATTTATATACACATACATTTGTAACTTTGTACATACATTTCTCAAGCATGACGATTGTTGTTCAGTGACGTGCACAATTCTTGAGCGTTCGATGATAGAGTGGGACTGTGTGTCTCTCTTTATGTCTGCAGTTTAAAAGAGACTGACCTCTAAGTTTGTTTCGATCTTTCTTCTCAGAGTAGTCCGTAATGAAAAACAAAAGTCATATTGATTAAAAAAATAATTTAACTTTGTCGTGTAAATTGTTTGAACTAATTTATAAAAATAAATTATCATTAATCAGCTTATTGTGCAACCAAATCCCCACTCTTAAATCAAGCATTCAAGATTCGTGCCAGTCACTGTTATTAGTAGAATTTGCTATTTTTCTTTTTTCTGCTGTCAAATTGCTAACCCCCTTACTAATAAACATTGTATAGCGTCTGTATGGTTACACAACGCTTTTTCTTCTTCTTTTGAAAGTCAAATTACTGACGACTAAAAGAGAAAAATCGTCTATTCATTTGATATAATACGTTTATTAGTAAGCGGGTCATAATATAATCACTGTGGTAATTTATGTAAATCTACTTAAAAATCGAAGACAAGAAAAGAAGTCGAAGTTAAGATTCTTAATAACCATTTTTTTGTTGTAAACTAAGTGTATAACTAATAAAAAGAAAAGTGAGTTCTACCGATTGTGAAACACGCGGTACGGTTGAAGATGTTCACCATCTACTAAGACATAGAAGGAAAGAGAGACACTGATGAGTAGAATAAACGTAAACGAATATGACATTGGTCCTTAAGTTAAAGTTTTAGCGCAGCCTTCACCTGAGATAGCAAACCTACTTGCTGATTTGTTTCGACATTAATAATGTAAACTACCTCTACAAATAAAATATACCATTTTATTTGTAGAGGTAGTTTAGAACAGTTATGATGAGGCTGACATGCCACTGTGGATAAAAGTCTCTAAACAAATAAAAAAAAGTTCTTGTTCTACGTTTTAAACATTATTAGCACTTCTTTCTCATGTATTATTAATTCACCGTGAGCCATTTTGTGGTGTTTTAAGATTGTTTGTTATTCGACATCTAAGTTAATTGTTTTTGTTAACACAAAACTTGCTGATTACAGATAGTATCCTGTCTGCGAGTGTGTTCTATAATAATTTCTCTAATGCCAACGATTGGTTGGTAAAACGTAACATGAGATGTATGCACTTTGAAACAAATTGTTGTCATATCAAGTAAAAAAACAACATTTCAACAACACAAACATTTAAATCCGAACTCAAGGGTCAACGTGCAATGGAGCGCAGTATTCTAGGCGTCAAATTGACAGACCTTATTTGCAACACCACATTGCGCTCCAAAACGTATATTACTGACTTTACTCAAAAGTCGCTGAAATAGGACTGGGTTGGCCACGTTTGCCTTATGCTCAATAAGCTGTGGGCTAGAATAAACACTATGTGGAGCCCTGACACAGCCAGAAAGCGTCACGGTAGATCCCGTAGAAGATGGCGGGACGAGCTGGAGAAAACAAACGACCAATGCCCTTGACTTTAGCCCTAGATGGAAAGAGCTGGAAGTCCTTTTGCCCAGCAGTGGGATGATGCAGGTAGTAATAGGTAATAGGTAATAGGTAATACGGGCTGTTGTCCGCAACTCCACGTCAATGCGCGTATTTTGCGTGCGGGATGCAGGTAGTAACAGTAACATTTCATGTTGATTAGGACGGCTCATTTGTGCTAACATTCAATGTTACGTTTCACCAATGTGTACCCGCTACAGATACAACAAACTAAATATTCACTCTCAAAATAAAACAGGATGTAAAACCAGACAAGATTCCGAACCCGTCTGGTGTTGGCACTATTGAGGACTACTGGGGGCCTTCCAAGAAGATCCTGAACGACATCAAGTTCCTGGAATCACTGCAGAACTACGACAAGGATAATATCCCGCCCGCTGTGATGAAGAAGCTGATGGCGACCGTCATGCAGGACGAGGGGTTCGTGCCAGAGAAGATCAAGACTGTATCTGTGGCCGCAGAGGGTGAGTTACTACGCCGACATTGATAAATGTATGGTCTGTTCCAAAAGTATGTAATGAAAATGTAAACAAATGGATCAAGAAACGTACCTGTTGATGCCAATTTAAAGTGTCACTTACAAATTCTGTGCTTTGATTGATTACTTGAATACACAAACCCGAAATTCAAATTTTAAATAAACTTGAAGATATTTTTCATTTGACACTTCAGGTTAATTTTATAACTTCAATTTTCATTGATGATATTTCAATTACAATTTTATAATGTTATTCAAATCTTAATTGGAAAAAGTTATGAGATATAAAGTTATAACCTTCTTAATACAGATTGCGTAAGAGTTTTAGACTTTGATATACTTCCGTCTCTGTCTTGCACTTGCAGTTCGACACTTGTGCGACAATAATATGAATGATGCTTGGCCCAAGTACGCGCTAAGTAATGTTTATCAATCTCGGCCTCTGATTGTTATTTGAGGCAGGTTTAGTCAAACCAATATTATTTAGGATAGAATAGACTTCAAACATAAAGAGCTTGAATAAACGAAATAAAGACGAAAATTAAACATATCCTAGAAGACAATATAAGCTAAACATGGTTTATAATTTAAAAAAGTGTAGACAGATAAGAGAGTGGTTTAAATTAGTAAAACATGATTTTAAAAAAAAACTTGATTTCTCAAAATTCTACTTCATCATGCCTTTTTGCTACGCGCGGTACTACGGCGTAGCATTGAGCTACGGCGTAGCACCGCGCTAGGGTCGCTTTTATTTGTGTCATAAAAACAATTATTTTTACACCACTCCAATCTCAGCATTGCCCTCAATTTTATTCGATGTCTAGTATGTACAAGTTATATGATATTAATAACAAGATAAATAATATAATACAACATAACATACAGGTATGTGCAAATGGGTGATTGCGATGACGAAGTACGACAAAGTGGCGAAGGTGGTTGCGCCTAAGAAGCAACGGTTGGCGGCCGCTCAGGCTGTGTACGACAAAGCCAGTGCCGCCCTCGCTGTGAAGCAGGCTCAGCTCATGGAGGTCAGTGCACCTACCTACTCTACGAATAGTCAAAGAAGCTCACATTTTACCGCCAAAGATAACAAACGTGATGTTGAATTGAACTCGTAAGTACCCATGCACACGACCGACATGCATCAACGTCAGAGGCAACTGCAACCGTTGACAACATGCTACTCGTGTATTTGAACAGAGTACACGAGCGGCACCTGTCGACGGATACGGAAGCCAAAGCACGTCGTTGACGCGTGTCGCTCGTGTTTATGTATACTAACTTAAATTTTCACACGTCGCCCTCGCCAAAGATAATTATGTAAAATATGGTGTCTATATGTCATGTTTATTAATTTGACAAATTCAAGACGTTGTTCCTATTTATATTAAAAAAATTGGTAAATAATAAAAAAATCCAATTTAGGTACAACTAAAACTGAAAAAACTGGTAGACGTCCTAGCTGAACAGAGTCGTCAGCAGAAGGTACTGGACGACGAGGTAATGGACTGCAGCAACAAACTGAAACGAGCCGAAATGCTCATCTCGGGCCTCGGTGGGGAGAAGACCCGCTGGACGCAAATCGCTAAGACTTTGCGCGAAACTTACAATTCACTTACAGGTTAAATGACATTTTTCTCTGTAGTTTGGTTTAAAAAATAAAGTTTAAACACGACAAAAATAAATTCTGTTTTTTAAAGCTATTTGAGTTCGATGTTTCCTATCAGACTACTCTGAGCAGAAAGACTGAAACAAACTCAGAAGTCACAGTCTCTTTTTAAGTCCAGAGATAATCTTGGTCAGACCTTGTGATACTGTTAAAACAATCTCCTGCCTTCATGATTTAAATTATGTTGTCTACTGATAATAAAATAATAACAATATGAGCAATACTATTATTTTAGAATTATGTTTCCTAGTCGATTTTGTTGTTATTTCAGGGGACATCTTGATTGCTGCTGGAATCATCGCGTATCTCGGACCATTTACAGCAGCTTTTAGAAATATACAAGTATGTAATATATAAGCGTAACATTAAATTTTATTATCTTGTACCTATTAGAGGGGCCCGTGGCTAAATAATAACAGCCGCACAGGTCGTTCGATCAGGTTAAGCTATGCTTGCCGCGGTTGGTCTGTGGATGGGTGACCATCTTTACATATCGAGACCCCTCCGTGCCTCGGAAAGCACGTTAAACCGTTGGTCCCGGCTGTCATTCGTGGATCTTTGACAGTCGTTACGGGTAGTCAGAAGCCCGAAAGTCTGACAACCAGTCTTACCAAGGGGTATCGTATTACCCAGTAACTGGGTTGTGGAGGTCAGATAGGCAGTCACTCCGTGTAAAATACTGGTATTCAGCTGCATCCGGTTAGACTGGAAGCCGACCCCAACATAGTTGGGAAAAGGCTAGGCAGATGATGATCTTGTACCTATTACTAGTCGGATAAAAAAGTTGTTATTTTTGTTGGACTGACAGAATGACGACCCGAGTTAAACGTCTTATCGAACTGTCATGTTTCTCGTAATTTCTGCTCAGAGCGTACAGTCAGACGCCCAACACGGAATATCTTTTCAATATTAGGGCGTTCCTATTGTCTCGGGGGTTTGCTCGGGATTAGGCCGCATGCGATAACCCGCAATTAGTTTTTTCATTATATCATCTCTGACGCGCGTGTGTATAGTACACATGATAATAAACACGTTGCATTTCGCGTGTCACGTACACAGGCAATTTTCGCGTGCGTGTGTATATCTGCATGTACACCTTAAAGCGATAGAGCCCTTGTCTTTTTACGCACACTGTCTACATCTCTCATCCAACTCCCCTGTCGTAGGTTTGCTAGCAGACATTTCTAATGAAATAAGCAGTACCTTTGTATTCTATGTATTCTTATTTTTTAATTGTTTTATGTGTACAAGAATAAATAAAACGCCCATTCTATTAGATGTTATCTTGGGCACGAGCGTGTCACGACTGTGGCATTGTGTGCACGCTGGACTTCAGCCTGATCAAAGTACTGGGCGAGCCCGTTACCATCCAGCAGTGGAACATTGACGGACTACCTGCTGACGACTTCAGTGTGGAGAGTGCCATCATCATCAAGTGAGGAGTTTCGTTATATCCGTTATTAAAAAGAACCAGCTTCTGAATAATCTAAAATAATATCATAAAGAGAAAATTTGTTTGATTTTTTGTGTGGTTGTTTGTTATGCTTTCACGCTAAAGTGGCTGAACGAATTAGGATGAAATTTGGCACATAAGTAGACCATGACCTGGATTAGGATATAGACATACATAATTTTTAACCCGATATTCACACTGGTCGAGATTTATGTGGTTGAAACCGCGGGGCGCAGCTGGTTAATTATAATGACCCCACAAAAAAATCATCAAATTAATATTTTTTTTGTTTTGTCATGTTTAGATATAGATACCCATCGCGTCTGCAAAGTTTAGCTAGCCAGTTTAAAATAAACCTGTATAAATATTTATTTTTCTTCACATTTACTAAACTACTGTTAGTAAAATTAACGATCAGGCAAGCGTCAATTTTACTAACAGTATTTTTAGCATTCATGAATAGCTTATGGTAATGTGATACAGGACAGCTCGACGTTGGCCTTTGATGATTGATCCTCAAGGCCAAGCCAATCGCTGGATCAAAAATATGGAAAAACCGAACAATCTCAGTATAGTGCGTATGACGCAGGCTGACTTGGGACGCGTCTTGGAAAACGCAGTACAGTTTGGACAGCCGGTATGATGCCCACATTGCTTAAAAGACCGAAACCTGCAACCAGTCTGCGGTCAATTTGACGTCGACTCATTATCATTCTCCTGTCCATAACCCAATTTATTTGCGGTCAGCGCAACATGTCTTTTTCTTCCTTATCTACTTCCCTATTAGTCGGTCATCTCGGTAGTCACCCTCTTTCTAACCATATCCTCATTCACACAATCTATCCATCGTTTCTTTGGTCTTTTAGTCATCTTAGCCATCGACATTCATACTCAAAACTCCTCACGACATTTTCCTCATTCCTCCGTATCACATGAACACTGATTTCCACACAACTTTTAAATTACCGGTGCCACTTTTAGACTTCCTCTTTTCTAGCAACTTTTTTCATTTAACGTCGACTGTCATCGCAAAATATGCCACGATAACGTTGATCGACATCGTCGACCGCAGTCTGGTTGCACGTTAATGGTTTTTGGAACGAAGTTCTTTAATGCGGCTTGCGGGAGGAGTAAACTTGTAGGTCACGTAAGGAGAAATCGTCATGCCAGGATGTCCATGATGCTTTTCCTCTATCCCTCTCTCTCTCTCTTTCTATTATTATACATATATAATATGAAAAAGTGAAACAGTTTTCACGGTATTCGAGGGTGCTGAAGCCGATCGTGAGGTCAAAATGTAAATCCAAGATGGCGGCTGCATAAATTTACAAATATTTCATCATGGGCATCGGTTTCTTGGTTTTAGAAGGTGCTGAAGCCAATAGTGAAGTCAAAATTTAAATCGCAAGATGGCGAAAACTATAAGAGAGCTTCTCAGAACTTATACCTAGACACTTCTTCCCTCTCTGTCTTTTTCTATTATAGACGAGTGTGTGTGCTTGCGAGTATCGCGTAAGGCACTTCGTTCTTGGCGGGGTTCCCTCGATCGCACACGTTTTTTTTTATATTCAATTCTAGAACGTTACCTAAAAGATTTTTTGCTCAGGTTTTGCTAGAAAACGTATTGGAAGAGTTGGATCCAATGTTGGAACCACTTCTTCAACAGCAGACCTTCAAGCAAGGTGGAGCCCTCTGTATTAAAATTGGTGATACCATTGTTGAATACAGTAAAGATTTTAAGTGAGTATATAAAAACTGTAGTTTAATGAACTTTATGGGTATGTTAATATTTATCCTGTATCGTGTAAGTATCCTGTTTAGGGCGTGATATTGTATTAAACTGAATTATATTTCATATAGATTATACATAAGTACAAAATTGGCGAACCCACATTACCTACCCGAGGTGGGCGTACGAGTAACTCTTGTCAACTTTATGCTGGCCATGGATGGTCTGCAAGCGCAGTTACTGGCGCGAGTGGTCGCTCGGGAAAGGCCTGACCTGCAACAAGCCAAGACAGACCTTACCACGCAAAGCGCCGAGCATAGAAGGCTCTTACAGGACATTGAAAAGAAAATATTGACAGTACTATCTACTTCTGAACATTTATTGGAAGATGAAGAAGCTGTCCAGGTAACACAAAACACCTTTTTGGTCTATACATACATTCGATTATTTATTAAATAGTCTACACGTACCTACATCGCTTTCTATTAGGACAGACTGCGATCAGTTCAGTGTTTTTCTTCATTGAACTTATCTGTTTTATATAAATTTCAACCAGAATTCGGCCACTTCGACAGCATTATCGTTGGCCTCGCAAAAGTCATAGTGTAGGTGTTTTTTCACAAGAAAGCACAACAATAGGTGAGGCATCGTTTGCGACGTGGCTCATCAGAGTACCTCAACTTCAGTTACTTGTACCTGTAGCGGCTCATCTGGCTTCTTAGTCGGCTAAGGGATTTCCAGGTAGGCTATGGCAGTTGGTGGCCCGTTGGAAGTTTTCCCTGCAGGCTCAACATAGTCAGCTGGAGGCAGATGTTTGAGAAGCCATAGTTTTAATCAGATCGCACTAGAGCTGCCGTCATTAAGTGGGATGTTCGACTTGAGAAAACTGTTAAAGTTCTTCAACCTGCTCCTTGGTTTCGTTACGTTGTAAAATGAATGATATTAACTCAGTAGTACTTATTTATTATTTTCAATATGTGTGATTTTTTAGATTCTGAATTCTGCAAAGGAGATGTCGAATGAGATCAAAGAGAAGCAAGAGGTGGCCATGATAACGGAGCAGGCTATTGACGTGGCTCGGGACGACTACGTCCCCATTGCTGTGCACTCCACAGATCTATTTTTCCTCATCGGTAAGTTATTGGTGAAGTGTTGCCAGTGGAGTGAAGATAATTAGTAAAATATATGTTTATAATTGATAATAATTATGTATGTTTAGACATATCTACTTATAACTTACAGTTTCTGAACATGGTTACTTATAATTAAGTAGATAATAATATGTACAGTGGCCTCTAAAGTTAGTTGACATTTTGTCACTTCAGCTGTAATGCCACAATATAATTTAAAATAAAAATAAACAGGTAAGTACTCCTAAGGGATTACTTGATTATTTTTTGTGATAAGTCAAAGGGAGTTGAATTAGTCCATAAAAACGTTATAGCAGTAACACACACACACACACGCAGTACATTTGGATTACTAGATTTTTTTTATTATAATGTGGTGTGTCTAAACTGAAGTGGAAAAATATCAACTAACTTTTTGAAGCCACTATAGGTACTATCGGGGACACTCCCGCCTGACCATCACTAAGTTAATTTTTGCTTGCACTCAAAAAATAGAAGCGCTCTCTAGTAAGCGCGCCAAGGTTAAATAGTTCGTACGTCAAATTCACAAAAGGAGTACACGTGATGCGTCACTAAGCTGCGCAGTGCACAGGTTGCAAGTAATTGCGTTATCGCTTTCCTAATATGCGAAATTTTTAAGGGAGCGTGGCTTAGCGCCGCCGCAGGATTTCGGCGAAAAAATTTTTAGGTGATCAGGTGGAAAAGGCCGCGATAGTAAATACCTATCTATATTATTAATATTAAAAAAACCTTTTTTTATTTTTTATTTATAGCATCCTTGTCGAGTATTGATCCAATGTACCAATATTCGCTGGGCTGGTTCGAAGGTTTGTTCGTGGCTACCATCGATAATACTGAGAAAGTAGAAGACATTAGTGAACGGCTGGATATATTGAGGAACTTCTTCACCTACTCTCTCTACGCTAACATCTGCAGAAGTTTATTTGAAAAGGTAAAATAAGCGAACTCCGACTGTTGAGGTCTTGAAGGAAAACTGAAAATCCCAAAGGTCATTCATTTCGTAACCTAAAATTAAAGCGCCGCCCAGAAAAAAATTTTCTGCTGTTTTCTTATGGAGAAAAAGAAAACAGATTTTTTTTTATTATAATTACGTCCATTTCAGCTGTCCAAAGTAGATATTGTCAGCAAAAATATGATTATTGGTACTTTCATACTCAAATATTAGCCAAGGGGTTAATTGTATACTCCCGATGTAATAGTAAAAAACGCTGAGAATGTCAATGTCATAAGGAAACCTTAATTTTTTTTTCCACTTTAATTTTTGGGTACAAAATGTTAGAATCCTGAATGATGTCCTTTTAAGTCTTGGATTCACTAGGAGACAAACGACTACAACCAACATGCCGCGCGACATTGAGTCTACCGTGTCACTGCAACGTTGCCCACCGTCCTGCAACGCCGTGCGGGATATCTATGTCCTACGTGACATGTTGCATGCTCCTGGACCGGCGGTATACATTTTTGTTTCGTTGAGCTCCTCAAGTTCTGAGTTGGGCTGCACGATTTTTCTGGACAAGCCCGCTCAATCTGTGTGGTTCTTTCCTCAAAAGACCATTTCAGACACCAATCTACATGGTCTTCACATGATCTGACCAAGATTTTGTCTGGACTTTAAAAGAGACTGTGACCTCTGAGTTTGTTTCGGCCTTTCTTCTCAGAATAGTCAGATAGGAAACGCCGACCTCATCTAGTTTAAGAAAAAATATGATTGACGTATAAAAGTGTTTGTACAAACCTACTTACAGAAAATAAGTCATTTATTTATCATTTATCAATTTTGTAGACATCCCGCGTCAACTCCCGCGGTATGTTTTACTCAATTTGTTTCCTAGTGAATCCAACGCTCTTTTTTTTGTCATCTGTGCCTATTTTCTACTAGCTACAAGGTGCTTTTAAACGCTCCACGCACCGAATACTAAAGAGTATCATCATGGTTGCAGGATAAAATTGTGTTTTCGTTATTGCTGGTGATCACGCTAATGTTAGCAAAGGGGGAGATATTAAGGCCAAATGTAATCTTCCTGTTGGGCGGCGCGCAGCCTCGAACCCTCGTGGCTAACCCAGTGCAGTTCCTAAGTCCACAAGCCTGGGCCGAGTTCAATGCGTAAGGAACACTTTTATTTAAACAAATATGTAAACTGGTTGGAAGGGACAGAGCGAGGCGCAGTTTTCGTCAGTTATTTAAAAAGAATCAAGGTCAAAATCTATGGAATTGCATCCATAGATTTTGACCGCCTTAAGTCTTGCACTTTTCTATAAAACATCTTTTTAAATAACGACGATTTCTGTGCTGTTGGGATTTAAAATTATGTGCTGAATTCATGGTTAAAGTTTGCGCGTCTCGCCAATGTCTAACCTCCTCTATATACAGCGTGTAACAGAAATGCGTGGTCATAACTAAGGTTGTACAGAACACACTTAAAATATGACTACACAGTTCCCTTTAACGATGTTTATATAATTTTTATTTTCATTATTATATACCAACTATTAATCAACAAAAAAGAAAAAATTGCATCTGTCTTATTTCACTCTGTCTGCTCTCTCGTTTAGGAGCTTCACAAGTATCTCAATAAGTATTTGATCGTTTAAATATTATGCTAACACAGTTTTAAGTAAATAGATATGTTGATTGAATGCACCACCTTTCGTCACAACGCAATTTTTCATCTAAGAAATCAACTGATATAATTTTCAGACCGTCACATTAATTTTATCCGTAGATAAAAGTTACAGAGAAGATAAAATATCCTTATTATAATCTAAAGCTAGAGGGACAGACCTCAAAAAGGTGGCTGGAACAAACTGGATGCGGAAGGCGGACGACAGGGTGTTGTGGCCTTGTGGCGCAGCATGGGAGAGCTTATGTCTGGACATAAGCACTGGACTGCGAGTTGATTGATGATCTAGATCTAAAACTATTTCATTTACTTGGCAGACTTAATGAAATTCAAACGTTCCATGGAATTCTGGATCACTTCATAGCAAACGTTCCAACATGGGAAGCATATTGTGATTTGCCAAATCCACACGAATGTGCTTTGCCTTCACCGTGGGACAAAAAACTTGACTTGTTTGAGGTAACAAACATAGGTACCCAGTTAATAATAATTTTATAAGATTAAGGGCTGATTTTTCAATAGCAATAACTTATATCAGAAGAATAAATTATGACAGATTTACATATTTTCTATACAAAAGCTGTCAAATCGCAATATTTATTCCTCGAATAAAAATTATTATTATCAGACTATTGAAAAATCAGGCCTTAATCATAAAGTTTAATGACTATTTCATTATCATCATTCTCCTGCCTTGATCCCAATTTATTTGAGGTCGGCGCAACATGTCATTTTCTTCCATACTTCTTGTATCAGTCGTCATCTCGGTAGTCACCCCCCCCCCCCTTTTTACCCCTATCATCATTCACACAGTCCATCCATCGTTTTTTTGGTCTTCCCCTACTCTTATAGCCATCTAAATTCGTACTCAAAACTTTCCTCACGACATTTTCCTTATTCTTCCGTATCACATGCCCATACTTTAATGACTATTTGTTCTTATAGAAAATGTTAGTACTGCGGTGCATGCGTTTGGACATGATGGTACCGGCAGTTCAGAATTACGTTGCAGGTAAGCGTATCAAGTCATCATCAGCACTTGCTGGGAATCTAATGAAGTAATTTTAATACTTTATATGTAATTCTTTTAAAGCTACAATGGGCCAAAAGTTCGTCGAGCCCCCACTTTTTGACCTGTCGTCGTCGTATTCGGACTCTCACTGCTGTATACCCCTGTTGTTCGTGTTGACACCCGGCTCTGATCCTATGGAGACACTGCTGAAGTTTGCAGACGATCAGGTAAATAATATCCAAAATAGGAATAAGTCATCATTATCAACTCATAACCTTTTTTTGTAAACTGAAGCATAAATAAAATATCTTTCTGGTCTTGCCCCATGTTATTAGGGGTCGGCGCAACATGTTTTTTTCTTCATTCTCCGCTTTCAACAGTCACGCTATCTGTCACTCCCTTTTTTCATATCATTTCTCTCCCTCATCCATTCACATTCATATAACATTCGCCACTCTTTTAGGCACAAGCGTTTTATCCCTCCTCATCACATACCAAGACAAACGATTCCCTTTTAACTTTTCTTCAAATCCGTATTAATGAGTAATAAAGTCCTGCCCGTCCCAACCTACGGTGCTCTCAGACCTCCGAGTTTCGCTTTGGGGTTTGCCAAAGAGCAATGGAGCGCAGCATTTTAGGCGTTAAACGAACTGACAATACGAATAACGACGCTGCGGCCCAAAACGGGGATCCTAGACGTAGACAAAAAGGTTGCGAAGCTGAAATGGGATTAGGCGGGTCACGTCAGCCGCATGCAGTGACCGCTGAGCAACAGTTTCTATACGGTAGGTGCCTGAGGATAGTACGTCACCGCCGAGGCCGGCCCAGGAAAAGGTGGTGGCGAGGCCTCTACTCTGCAGTGGGACAGTGTACGCTAAAAAAGAAAAAAAAAACTTTATTTATCTGATGCCTTTTTTATTTCTCAGGGTTTTGGTTCTTCCCGTCTGTTTTCGCTGTCTTTGGGCCAAGGTCAGGGCCCTATCGCAGTTAAACTTATTGAGGAAGGCGTTCGGAGCGGCACATGGGTGGTGCTGCAGAACTGTCACTTGGCTAAGAGCTGGATGCCCATGCTAGAAAAGGTAATTATTAAGCATCATCGCTATTACTTTTAAAACTTTTTATAGGTTCCTAGGTTTAATGTTATCATATGCTGTCGTCAATGCAGCTTTCAAAAGGAATCTAGATATTTTTACATGTTGACCCTTTTTCAGATCTGCGAAGGGTTGACTCCTGACACCACACATCCAGACTTTAGGCTTTGGCTTACGTCATACCCTGCTGATCATTTCCCGGTGTATGTACTGCAAAACGGTGTAAAAATGACCAATGAACCGCCACAAGGTAATGTTTATGGTGCATTATGTTTATTTCCGAATTGATTTGCAAATTAAAATTTGCTTTAGTGTTCTTTGTTAGATTTGTATAACCAAACGAATGCTTTTTTAATTATTTATTTGCCTGTCATGTCATTTGATTGTGTATCAAAATCCAGGACTGCGAGCGAACATCGCACGTTCGTTCAGCAGCGATCCTATCAACGACCAGGAGTGGTTCGAGGGCAACAAGCAGTCTGAGAACTTCAAGAAGCTGCTGTTTGCGCTGTGCTTCTTCCACGCTGTGATCCAGGAGAGAAGGCAGTTCGGCCCGCTGGGCTGGAACATTCACTACGAGTTCAACGAGACAGACCTCAGGATCAGCGTCACACAACTCTATATGTTCCTCAATGAATACGATGTGAGTAGGGATTAGGGTGTGAATTGATTGCTAAATAGACTATCGACTTTTTAAATTGTACGAAAATTCAATTTATTTATTTAATACTTCAAGCAAATAAATGTACAGAGGCGGCCTTAATGCCATAGGCAAAATAATAAAATAAAATATAATAATTTATTAATAATGAAGCCGAAGAGTTTGTTTGTTTGAACGCGCTAATCTCTGAAACTACCAGTCGGATTTGAAAAATTGCATATGATAGCCTAATTCTTGAAGAAGGCTATAGGCTATTTAACATCAAAAACCAAAAAGAACAAAATTCTGAAAGAACGCTAAGGGAAAACGAAGTACCTAATAGCGACAGGGAATTTAAAAAACTGTGGCTGTTGTTGTAGTATACTTAGGCATTATGTAATTGAATTATACTTAGTCATTATTTGTCCATAACGGCTGTAACATGGCAAATTGACGATGTTATTTCAATCTGGTGACAATATTGCACAACACGTTCCCTGACTGTGCGTGTGCAAAGTTGGTACTCATCTATCGGTAATGACCTAGGTTTATTGGAAAACTCGACGGTGATCAAGAGGCTTGTTTGAAAAAAGACGATACTTCCTGCATAACATGTAAATAACCGTATACCAATACCGTGTACCGTGGTAATACCGCATTGTGTCATTTTTGATAATAAGCAAACTAAGAGGGATCATCCCCAGATCCCCACTTTAGGTATGGAATAATATTGATTCTTTATTCTGCTAAACCTATCACAGTGCACAGCTGGACATTAAATTCTCTCAAAGTGCGCCACAACGACGTGTTCGCCGCCTTCCACATCCAGTCTGGCCACGCCACTTGTCCTACCGTACGGTTGCTGATTGTTCTTAGTTGATACTGAATGATGTGGTAAATATGTTGATTCCAGGACGTGCAATTCATAGCGCTGCGGTATTTAACGGGCGAGTGCAACTACGGCGGCCGCGTGACTGACGACTGGGACCGGCGCACGCTCAACACCATCCTGTTCAAGTTCTACAACCCGAAGGCCTTAAAGGAATTCAATTACCCTCTCGACCCTTCAGGTGAGTCAGCAATTTTAAACGGGCCCTTTTATAAACCATAGCATGGGACAACATAACACGATTATACTAACACGACCTAATGTGAAAATGTGTAGCACGTGGTATGAAGACAATGTTCGTTGTCGGTTGACGATAACGTTATACCCAGTCTTTTTTTTTCACAAAGCAACTCAAAATGGCATTAGGTATCCACTATATCGTCCCCGTAGAGCAAAAAGTCACAAGTCGAAAAATCGTGTTTTGAGGTTATCTGATTATTTCAAAACACGATTTTTCGACTTTTCGTTCTACGGGGACGATATTATGTAAATTATAAAGGCATTCCATTCCACCGTAACCGTTATAAAAATGCCCATTGGCCATTTCCTGTACCGATCGCTGCAGTTTTATCTGCAGAAAGAAACGGTTACAATGTTTTACTTGTTTCTTTATGCGTGAGCGCATAAGTTTACCCGCGCGACTTTTTACCCGCACCGATCGGTACCGACTTTTGCGCATCTTTATGCAAGCACCCTATGAAATGTACGAGGTAATGATTTCGACAGGCGTGTACCACATCCCAACCCTGAAGGAGCACGGGGACTTTGTGAACTTCGCGCGCTCGTTGCCGGCCGCCACGCCACCCTCCGTGTTCGGCTTCCATCCTAACGCAGACATCACCAAGCACTTCCGAGAGGCCGAGGAACTGCTTGACACGGCTGTATTGACCCAGGTCACCACCTGCACTCAGTCACATGCTTTAATTATACAAGCTGGCACCATAAGGCGCTATTTTATCGGATTCAGTTTTTTTTAATACCTATATTTTTATAGAAGAAGCATTGACACGAACTCTTTTCACAGTTCTTTGATTTTGACAGTAACCCAATATCAACCATATTGGGTTGCTGTCGTTGCCAAGTCTGTCAAAATCAAAATGATCTTTATTTTTTTTTTACTTTAAGGTTGTTATTTGGTTGCTGCTGTCAGAGGTAAAATAAATGTGTTAGGGCTGTAGAAAAGCTCATGGCGTGGTTAGAATATAGTTCTATCAATCAGCAACGTGCTGATGGGATTGGTCTGGTCAAGGTGACCCGGACAGATAGTTAAGTATCGCTGATGAATGGTATAACAATAAAATGAAAGTAATATACCTAGGTATCAAATTTATTTTAATTAGATTTAGAAACTTATAGCTATTTTAAAAAGTACGTACCTAAAGCTCATCATAAGTATTATTAATAAATATGTTGTTATATTGAAAATATTGTTAGCCGTAATGTAATTCATTTATATCATGTGGTATTTCTTATGTTTCATCCATCGTCGGTGCAACGGGGCAGGATCGTGTGGTGAGACATTTGAATTAATTAGAATTTTTCATTTTACCAAAAGTAATAATCATTAATGTCGATTTCTCATTTCCATGCCTGAAAGGATCTCGAGAAAAAGTACCAGGTAAGTGAGCTTTATACCTTGCAAACGTTTAAGCGGACAAAAGTTATGCTCAATTTTATATATCTCTATTAGTTAAAGAAAAAATGATGGCTAATGGAAGAGTCGTAAGTGCAATAAATACCTGAACAATGAATACCTAGCGAAAAGATATGGCTCCAACATGGCGTAAAATTATTTTATTTTGTAATGTAAATGAATTATAATCATTATCAATAATGAAGATTGAACAAAAAAAAAACATATTTATCATTGCACCATGTAGGAAGACTATTTGCACTGATCTTGCTCAAGCGAAAACATAGACGCCTATGGTCCGTCAATGCCCTTGCAGCGCAAGGGCTGATTCAATCATATTGCACAAACTTAATATAAATAAACTTAAACTTATTGTAGGTCTTTATATTAAGTTGCCCCTACGGGCCGCCTAATATCTAGATTAGGTATAAATGCAAATGAGCGCTTACAATTTATTGCCGTTTAAAAGCTCGTAAAAAATATATCCGTGTCCTAACACAGGACATGGCGGCCGCCGGTGATGCTGAGATAACACCAGAGATGCAAGCGATGTCCATCGCCGAGGACGTGTTGAAGCGGCTGCCAGCCAAGATCCTGTCGGGGCCTTCGCACGAGGGGGACATCAAGGCGTCGGAAATGACGCCCATGTCCATTGTTGTCATACAGGAGGCCGCACGATACGACAGGCTGGTTAACGTTGTCAGATCCAGCGCTAAAGCCGTCATTGGAGCTGTGCAGGGTAAGTTTATAATTAACATAAATTTATTTGACCCAGGTCACAGATAATATAATACTCTAGTCCCAGCCGCCCAGGTTATAAGGTACACAATAAAAAAAAACTTAGTTATAAAGTTTCCCACATCAGTTGTTTGAAGTTATCTAGTGATGTCTTGGCAAGGCTCGAGGATAAGAAACAGTTTTTGACGTTAAATAGTTCCAAAGTTAGTTTAAATGCAGATTTTGTTGATTATATGCAAATAATAATTTTCCTTATAACAATATAATTTACACGCATGGTACAGGCGTAAGCGTTCTGAACGATATAACGGAGGAGGTACTGACGAGCATGGTGCGCGGGCGCATCCCCGCGCTGTGGGCCGGCAAGAGCTACCCCTCGCTCAAACCCTTCGCTTCCTACTTCAACGACCTGCTCGCAAGACTCGCGTTTTTGCAGGTATCCTCATAAGTATCATAATTACCTATCTTAATTTATATAAGAGCCAATTTATCAATCGTCAGATACTTTTTATTTGAAGAATAAATATGACAGTTATCTGACGATTAAAAAGCCTATGGAAGAGGCCTGAACCGCGGCACGAAAGAGATGCGGAACGAGTTGGACGCAACACCTTGACCGGTTGCGCTGGGCAACCTTCCTTAGTACGATCACCAAACGTATAAGTTGACTACCTTATTAGATAGTGGTCAGCTTTAATTCCGTCAATATTTTAATATTCGGGGTTCAATGTATCCCAACAAAATGTAGTTTTCCTTTCAGAACAAATTCAGATACCTATTGCTTGAAATTGAACCCGTGCCCGCGTTATACTCGTGCACGTGCGCACATACACATCTGACTCTGAACTCACTCGTGTGATCATTTCACATGGCTGACTCCAGAAAATGTTAGGGTAATTTCATTTCTGTATCACGCTATGAATTTTAAGGTAAACATAAACATTTTTAGTGAAAGACGATTGAACTTTATCTAAATTATAATAGGTGTATTTTTATACAACTGCAACTGCACTGTTATTGGCTCTGATAGGTCAATTTCATACTGTTGAGCAGTGTTTTGTAAGTAAGTCTTGCTTACACGAGGAGGTATTCTAGTCCGTTGAGATATGAGAATGTTTATTTATTAAAACTTTATGCACAAGTAAAAAAATTCTGTACAAAGACGGCGGCGATTTTTACCAGTCGACCTTGGGGTGATGCAGAGACAAAACATGGCAGGTGCACTATTATAAGGGATAAATAACTCGAAAAATAATAAATACTAATGTATATCTACATATAAACAGAAGGAAAAAACGAAACCAGCACAAATCAGCGCTGGGATGATTCTTACGGTTATATTCACGTGCCTTAACTTTGATAGATTACCGGCTGGTTGCCATCCAGAAGGTTAATTCTCGTAATTAAAAACATTCAAAATCTAGTCGCAGTCTCATTTCGGCGACAAACAAATGTCAACAACTTGTCAAAATGTAGGGAAATTATACGTATTTTTGACAGATTGAGACTGAGATCAGACTGTCAAAGTTCACAAAATTACGAGAATTGCCCCCCCCCCCCCCTCTGATATTCAGAGGGAGCGCATTCCAAAGAAATACCGCCTGGTCAAAGAAAGGAGAGTGAATAAAATCAGATCGGTGAGAATGTTCATGCGAGACAAGAAGGCTACAATCTCAATGTATGTGTTTAGACTTAAACTCATCGTGTAAACGGAGCTTTATTTACTAAGCGAGAGTATTGTTGTCAGCACTGGCACGAGTTCGGGCCGCCAGTGGTGTTCTGGCTGTCCGGCTTCTACTTCCCGCAAGCCTTCCTCACGGCCGCCCAGCAGAGCTACGCGCGCAAGTACAAGATACCCATCGACCAGCTCGCCTTCCACTATGAAGTAACTAGCTTTCAAATATCGTAATATTTGTCAAGTTTATAACACACTCCTTTCACAATTATTTTGCATCACTGTGAAAATCGCAGTGATCTTTATTTTTGTTACACTGAGGTACCACTGACAAGTCTGTCGAAGCCATAGTGATCTTTATTGTCATGGCAATATGGTAGCTGTTGTATGCTGTTGTTGGAGGTAAAATAACTGAAATACTGTAGGTAGCATGCTTTGTGTTTTCGCTAACTATAATCCGTGTTCGCCAAGGCTTAGCCCATGTTCGCATCTGTAAGGCGACTGCGAGCAGTATATTAAAGCGCACGTTGCGTCACTTTTGTTTTTTTTTTTACCAGTACGGCTCAGGCCATGGGTCAGAGTTAAAGAGACTGCATTTTAACTTCTAAATAAACATGTTGTTAGATGTTGACAATCTAGACGGATTGCCAATAACTAACTAGTTTATTTAGAAGTAAAAAAATGCGTTTTCTTTAAATGCGGTTTTTTGAACAAGTACATAAAAAGATGGAAAATAAAACAGTTATTCCATTAAAACGATGTAATATACCTAGGTACAAAAAAAGTCAGATCTTGAGGAGCCACCCGAGGAGGGCGTCTACATCCACGGCCTGTTCATGGAGGGCGCGCGGTGGAACATGAACTCTATGCTCATCGACGAGTCCATCCCCAAGATACTGTACGACGAGTTCCCGTCGGTCAGTATGACAGTATTTACACGCCCACCAACTTAACCACTATGTTCACAGATAAGCTCTTGTTGCAGTAATAGTAAACAGGTAACAACAGATTTTATTCTTCTTGGGATATTACGGATACGTACCTACAGTACCCGGCGATAAATATTGCACATCGACCTTTGGAAAGAGACAATCGGCTAATTTCGGCTTCGTAGAGCATTATCTCTGTCGTAAGTATGTAGGTACCCTCCGTTGACACTTCGCCAAATCATTTCAAATATTGACCTGCTAGAACCTGCTGCTGTTGTGACATCTACCGACCCGTACAGGGCCCACGTGGTAGATTACGGCCCAGTCCCTCTTACAGAGAGGAGCCCTGTGTCTCAGGGACCATTATTATAGGCTGACTATGCTGTGTTATGCTTATTGACCGGCTTTACGAGTGTGTTTCCCCCAGGTGTGGTTGATACCCATCAAGCGCGAGGACATCCCGACGGGCTTGTTCTACCGCTGCCCGCTGTACAAGACGGGCGACCGGCGCGGCGTGCTGTCCACCACGGGCCACTCCACCAACTACATCCTCTTCATGCTGCTGCCCACCAAGCTGGATCCCGACCACTGGATCATGCGCGGCGTGGCCCTGCTCACGCAGCTGCCGTTCTAGAACATTCTCACAAGTACGCTCAGGGCGGTCGTAATCATTACCAGCTCGAGTATTATGACCGATTCTCTCTATTCGACCAAGAAGAAGAACAGACCAACTTCTTTCTATCCAACTC
The DNA here is from genome assembly GCA_963669345.1 of Gortyna flavago. Classification (NCBI taxonomy): domain Eukaryota; kingdom Metazoa; phylum Arthropoda; class Insecta; order Lepidoptera; family Noctuidae; genus Gortyna; species Gortyna flavago. Next base: position 5,140,827 of record OY770128.1, on the reverse strand, counting down.
GACGTCTCTTCTGCACGAGCACGGGGCGACCCATAGAGTCGCGTTTCTATGAAGACTTCTTTATTTTTTCCATAGCAACGGGGAGCAAATTTTAAAATCAATATAGATTCTTGTCTATGTCCAATGTGATGTAGACTATTTGATACTTGTTGAGAAGAAATGTTTCTACCCCGAAGTTCAAAAGTAGAGTAAAATTGGTCGTCATGATTGACATTGGCGCCAATTCCCTTGTTCACAAACTAAACTAAATTTAAGTTCAGTGCATCCTTTTCTTTCTATTTCATTAAGAAAAGGACAGAAGATAAATATTAGTTTAGTCCTGTCAAATTAAGATACTCCATAGACAGTTTAGACGTGATTAAAAATTGGCTACTAAAAATACTTCAATTTACGTCAGGCGCTGACTAATTTGACAGGACTAAACTAATATTTATCTTCTGTCCTTTTCTTAATTAAATAGAAAGAAAAAGATGCACTGAACTTAAATTTAGTTTAGTTTGTGAACAAGGGAATCGGCGCCACTATAGACTTTTGTCGACTGAAGAATAAAAACATTTCTTCTCTTTATCACCATTAGAAATCTTTCTATAATCTGCCATTTTGTTTATTCTTGCGTTAAAACCCGTTTCTATGGTGGTCATGCTACGCGTACAGGCAGGTGATATGATGGTCAAGGTGACAGAGAACTGAAGGCCAATTCTCGTAATTTAAAACGTTCAAAATCTAGTCGCAATCTCGGCGACAAACAACTGTCAAAAACTTGTCAAAATGTAGGAAATTAGAGGTATTTTTGACAGATTGAGACTGAGATCAGACTGTGAACGTTCTTAAAATTGCGAGAATTGCCCCTCTGAGGGGCCAAAATACCTCAAATTTCTCTACGTTTTGACAGTTGTTTGTCGCCGAGATGAGTCTGCGACTAGATTTTGATTTTGAGTGACGTAAAGCATATCCACGCCGAATTTAAGTAGCGTGCTACTTTTTTTTACCTACTTGTTTTATTAATTTATGAGAATATCATTGAAAAGACAATGTTTATCATGGTAATTGTTTACAAATGTTAGCTTATTAATTGTTAGTAATTATTTTTGTCATAACTTGGTATAGTCACCTAAGAAATAATGTTGATTTTTGTTTAATTTATTCATTAGTTTATTCTGTGTGTGGAATTCTTTTCATATTTTACGTCTTAATAAATAAATGTCTTCTAGGATTAAAAAATCTTTGAAAGATTTTAGGCCTGATCAGAATCGGCTAAATATATCTATTTCGATATTCTAATCCAACAGAGCACCGTAACTGGTTTACTAGTAGCTGAATTAAACCTTTTATTTTTAAATAGGTATTTCTATGTGCTACTTCTTCGCTTCTTGAGCATTTTCGGTTTACCTGATCTTTAAATTCAGTTGTGATTAATTCATAAACTTACGATATACTAAAACATCCCCTCGGTTGTATGGCAAGATTATCAAGTTTGGTAACAATAGAAAAAGTAATTGTCTCATTAGTGACAGTTGAGCTCTTAATAAAATTGACAAAGTAAAATAATTTAATTAAAATTTTTCTTGCCATAACTATTTCGTTCGGGTTTCTTAGGTACCTACAGCCGCCAACGTTATGAGCTTTATGACATCGCATTGCACACCAGATGTGCGCAATTTTTCTTCAAAATAGCTGCTTTTTACTATTTAACTTATTAGAATTTATTTGAAAACGCAATGATGATATCATTGCGTTTTCAAATAAATTCTGTTTATTGTTTTCGATGTTAACTCTTAAGTATTTATTCTTAGTAATTATTTTTGTCGGAACTTGGTCTAGTCACCTAAGAAATAATGTCGATTTATGTTTAATTTATTCATTAGTTTGTTCTGTATGTGGAATTCGTTTTATATTTTATGTCTTAATAAAATAACTCGATGATAATAATGTTGTTTAACTGTTTTCCTTTGCCCTGCTTCTATATTCGTTTGATTTAATTTGTAGGTACTACACAAACACCGTAAACAAAGAAATTATGATCGTAGTTCCAGAATTGAACATCTTGTAAACCCGCCCACCAAGTTATGCAGCCACCTTCCGTCACCCCTAATGATTAATAGGTTTGCTTTACATTTATGTATTTTTGTATTCTTCAAAATAACACTGTTTTGTGTTAAACAATGTGGAGATGACAATACGACAATAAATGAAAACACTGACAATAATAATGCATATGAGTATTTAGGAACTGTCAAATAAATCGTGAAAATGAAGTTAAAATATTTAAACATCCAAATTGAGAACCTCCTCCTTTTTTGAATCCGGTTAAAAAGTGTTTTTTTTTTCTAACAAACTAAATATAGTGATGAACCAACTATGGATTTTGCTAATAGTGACTAAATCTATAATCTCTACCTTGTATGTAATTGTTCATAGGGCAATATTGATGCAAACGTACCTATTTGTGTGCATCAAGACTTCAAGAGTCATCTTTTGTTATCTCATAACGTACCTTGTCAAAACTCTGGTTACGTTTACAGTATAAATAAAACACCCAACTTCTCGCGGTGGTATTGTTGCGAGCGTTATTGAACCAAAGAGGGCATTGTTTGCCTGAACTTTATAACAATGTTCTGGGATCATACTTATTTATGTTCTGAGTAATGTGACGGCGAAGCTTGAATATGGGTTCTCGTACGTCTAACTCTACGGCCAAGGCCCCGAGAGGCTAGGAATTTGCTAAATTTTTTTAAATTGTAGTTTCCTTGTTGTAGAAAGCTTTGGAAAAGCTTTGCTTAGCTAACTAGTAGAACAATGTACTCTTTTCACAAACTCTTGCCGTGCAATCTAGCATAATGATTCGCTACGATATACGAATAAGAATAATTTATTTGTGAAACATAGGTAATTTCATACAAGGAACTTAAAAAATGGTAGTGCGCTATGCTTACGAACGCTATGAAATCCAGTTTTATAAACTCTTTGTTTCAGATTGTCTTTTAAATATTACCGAGTGTTGTTTGTGTACGTATATAAGACGTACTCGTATGTCAATTAGGCATGAACATTCCAAGGATTGTTTCTTCATATGAACATTCAGGCTAGGTATTAATTCGGCCGGGACGAAAATGGAAGTTTTCTTCAGGGAACGAGGTCAATGTCATCGTTATCGTTCCGCGGTTTAATGCTCGGCCAAGGGGACTACATCGCTATAGTTACGGCGCGGGCATTATAAGAGCGGTGACTGCGATTACGTTGCCCTGTCATTTAGCACGAAAAAGCTCGCATCCCAGATACGGCATGTATTAAATAAGCGAGTAGTGGGCAGGGCGGGGGCCGGGGGCCGGGGTGGTGGGCCGCGGGGCGCGGGACCTGTAGTACGGGAGGCACTCGGTCTAGCGCGGCGTTGCCGGGGCGACGCGAGATATTGATCTGCGCGCTCATCCCCGCGCAGCATCCCTCCCAGCCGCGTTTCCCGCCGCGCCCCCGCCCCCTCACGCCACTGCGCCCTCTTGCCCCCGCGCCCTTCGCCCTTGATTCTGCCGCTCGACCACCGCCACCACGACCCCACCGCACCCCCCTACAAATACTTATTACATTTCGCACTACATACTCCACGTAATCCGATGAAGAAATTTCGCTCATGCTTTATAATCGTGCCTTAGCTGTTAACTTCGATATTCTTTAACTTGCGAGCGTACGTAATACTTAAGTTAAATTTAAAATTTTACGAGTTACTCAGGATGTAATTTAGAAACATTGGAATTAGATTACTAATAGTCACTGAATAAGTTGAGGTAATTAGCTTAATGGGAAGGCGATGGTACTGGAAAGAAATCTCACTAAATCCGAGGAAACAAAAACATTAAGACATACTTTACTGCACAACATCATCCATACGACAGTTTAACATAATTAAAACAAAGAACAGGGAACATAAAAAGGCTACTTTGGCAGAATCATAAAGCAATTCATATCACACAAATACGCAATTCATCTGTTTGACAGTTTCACACCTATATATCCCTGAAGGGTTAGGCAGAGGTGTAGGTACCTACGAGTACCTATAGCATTTTACGAATCTCCATACAAAACTGTCATCAATATGATTTGTTTTATGATTCTACCAAAGTCGCCTTTTTAGGCCCCCAGATATAAAAATATAATCACTTTTGATATTCGACAGTCCTACCACATGTCTAACGTAGGTGCTCATAATACAATAAGTTCGAGTATCTAAGGAATTATAAAACTAAGTATGGCTTTTAACAGTCTACCTGCACAAGTTGCTCGTTGACGCAGACTGTAGACGAGATCAATCCAGATCACGAACTATGCGGCTAATTTAATGCGTCGGAGAGCGCATAACCCATCGCAAGTGGGTGAGCAGTAATGTGCGAGGCGAGCGCTGAGTGGCACGCCATGTATGAACGCGTGTGTCGCAATATGTAGAATTATACAGAATATAATCTTGATTTCTTTTCCTAAATTGCATGGAATTAGTATGTACTTTATTCTTGCTAAACAGTTGAGAGTATTTCTAGACGAATAATCGACGAATTCCAAACGAAACCGGGTCGAGTACGAGTCGGTATAAATAAATACAAAAACTTATTTTACTTTCACCTATTTAAGGATACTTAACAGAATTAAACATTGTATTTTTTTAAATATTTTCTTAATTTTATGTGCTATTTTGATGTATAAAGTGGTTATACATTTAAAATAAATGTATTAAACTCGGTTGGATGTTTCATCTAATTATAATCGGATAAATTGTTGTAAAAATACATTGAATATCTTATAATGTTTTAAAACAGTTCTGCCTAATTAGATTTACTTAAGACTTTATTTGGTCAAAATGTATGATTGGTTAACATTAAATTAAAATTAAATATCATTTATTTCAAGCAATTATTAAACCCATACCATACAGACACTTACTCTTAAATATCATGGACATATTATGAGAACTCTTTGATTCTACTGTGGTGAAAGATGGACTACCGTTCACGTAAGTTAATTGATATTATTGCTGTTAACTATGTTGTCCTTTATGTAGTATAATATAATATGTCTAATATTGCTTTTGTGTTAAATCGAATTAAGGAATATCCATGTTCTGTTTCTTTCCGTTGATAAGTTGTCCAAGAGATTAATGTGATGACAATACTTAACTGTTTATGCAAAATAATTGTTTAAAAAAATGTATTAATACAATACTATAAAACAAGCTGACATGAAGTTTGCTTGTCCTTCTTAGTCCATGACGACCTAGTTTTGGAACGGGCAACTAGTTTTCTCACTAACGTATTTAACTGACAAGCCTAATTGAAATAAATGCCGTCTTGTCTTTCTGTTTTTCGTCTTAAAACCCTTTTCCAACACACCATATTCATAGGTACTTCATACACGGTAAATAACTAGTAACCATTCTGTCACTCAAAGCTTGCTAATAAAGCTATTATTACCTACGAACAAGTAATAAGATTATTACCTATACATATACGAGTTTTCATTCCCTTTTCTGACACATGCCTAACTCTAGAACACGAGGCAAGCATACGTAGCCGATTTGAAGTAAAGCAGGTTAAAAATCATGCGAAGTAACGTGTCGCAGTTATGTCAAAAGTACCTAAGAATATGACCTGCTGAACAGTGTATAAATATATACTTGACCAAGTACTCGAAACATGCCTCAATCAAAACCACTCATCTCCAAAAGTCCTAACCTCAGTCATCTTGTATTATGTGCTCTATTGTTGTTAATCAAACTATGTTCAGTAATCATTTCTGCGACGTAGTAAGGATCACCACTCTTAAATAAAAATATAAAAGATCGTGTAGATCACACCTTAGATCCCTCCTTAAAGCTCATCCTCATAAAACAAGCTACTATTCTTATTCCTTCTCTGTACATGCTGTAAGATTGTGGAACTCACTTCCGCCTAGCATTCGTGATTTAAAAACTATTTCTCTATTCAAATGTCGATTAAAAGAGCATTACCTTTCCTCTATACTGTGAGTATAATTAATATATATCGACGGTTAAGAGGAAATAGGGTATAAGTGACAAAAAATTAAATGTTCAGGAGACCCGTTCAAAGTTTTAAATTTTAGAAAAACTGACGTATTTTGTCATTTAGGATTTTTTTTGCTAGGGCATAAACGCCAAAAAAGTCATCGTAGAGCCATGGGAGTAAGCGCATTCGAAAGAGCGGAAAATTTTACGTAGGATGGCATATATAACTCATTTTTGACCAAAATGTCGCTTATGCCCAACTTCCTTTTTACCGTCGATATATATATATATATATATATATATATATATATATATATATATATATATATATATATATATATATATATATATATATATAAGTTTATATATTTTAGCATTATGTATTTATTTAAGTATAATTATGTTTATTTTTGCATTATATGTGTAGTGTTATTTAATATTTTAGTTTTGGACTTCACACATTCATATTGTTCTCTTCTTATTCTCACACACTATTGTCTACATTTCTTTTTTACATCTCCTTTCGCAGGTCTGCTGGAAGAAATTTCTTAAGAAATAAGCAGTACCTTTGTACTCAAATTATAATTATGTTGTATCCCTATGTATTTTACTGTGTGTACATAAATAATTAAATAAATAAATAAAAACTGGAAAAAATATTATAATTTCTAACATCATTCGAGTCCTTAAAGCTTTTTCATGCTTGTCATTCAATATACATAAAGAATATAGTATCATCTTAATAGTAGCTAGGTATTCGTAATAATCCCAAACTAGAATTAGCAGATTCCGCAACTCTCCGAAAATTAATTCCTAGCTCTGCCCCCTTCACCTGTTTTTCAATTTTATTCTCTCCTGTAGCTCTTTGCACATATTATTTGTACATAAAACTGTACATATATTTTTTTGTAATCATCTTATCATTTATTTCCCGGGATACGCCACCCCGGGCCGCCCTCTGCCTCCCTACAGACAGGTACCGACTGTTAACGCTCTCATAGTTCATTGTCTAATTTCCACGTTGCTATGACGAGAGACGTGGTGTAGGCCTCCGACCCGGCGGGAGCTCTATTGAGTTGTTGCTACTCGTTACTAACAAGTATCTAACGACGCGAATATTGAAATGTTTCGCATTTTCTGTCGAACAATGTTCACGTTTCATGTATGCTTTGTTACTTTTATATCGAATTCGATGTGAAGAGTGACAGATTCGAGTGGTGGATGTCGCTACTTGAACAAATTACAATGATATGGACCGAGGCACAATATGATTTCAAGTGTTCTTTTGTTGACAATAAAATTATTGTCAACAAAAGAACACTTGCATCGGATTCCAATAGTCATCTAATGAGTTACATCGATAGCCTGATTAATTGATTGCCCTTTTTTATCACCAAAGAATAACGTTGTTCAATCTTTTTTTTATTAAAAAATTCTGTCCACAGTATGACGAATTCCAAAGAATTAGTAACATTTCCATCCAGTTAACTTGAGCGGTGAGTGGAGACGAGTGGCTGTCGTATTAAAATGCAGGCGTAGCAAGCATTATCATTATCACGGCAAGCGCGTCGACTCGCGGCGAATTTTAAACACAGCTTCAATTTTCCAGGACGCGGCCGATCCTACAGAAAAAAACGAAAAGCAGGTATATCCCACGGCGCTATCTCTCGGCAATGAGGATTTAATTAAAATGCAGCACTTACGTCTGCCCGCGGCTCTCTGCCCACTCGCACACATCGCCCGAGCTTCGGTTCTGCCTACTTTGTTAGCGAACTGCCCTCACCGACCCTCCAGCCTAATTAAATGATCAACACGATACTCCGTCTGGTTCTGCTTTGCAGTTTTTATGAGAGATTTCATCCAGATAACCATTTTCAATGTTGGTTTCATAGGATGAAATATTGAACCACATAATAATTTTACACCGGCAGATTTAATTTGTGGAAAGGGGAGTTGCTGGCGAAGTTAGACTGTCTGATCCGATAAAAGCCCGCAGCTCCGAGTCCGTATTTAAACGAGCTATTTTAGGTGGCTTGTAACTGTAACGTTGGTCGGCGGCGGTGCACAGAGTTCATAGCCAATCGCTTATTGGGATTGGAAGCAAAGCTTTTCGGGCGGTTGCGGCCGCTCCGGCGGACTTCCAATTTTAATGTTATATAACTGAACCGAATTAATTCGCAGTGCGCTCCACCGCCGCTAGTTCAAACACCCGATCCACAAACCAATTTCCAATAAATATTGCTTTTTAACTGTGTACGAAGAGTTGTGGTTGATCTGTTGTAATTAAAAAGCTCGTTTCAGTTTGAAAATTCAGATTTAAATGTGGCTTTGGTCATGTAATTAATTACGAATAAACTATAATTGGAACGTATTCGTATTTGCATTATTTGATACGGATTTTAATTATTTTGTTTAATTGAAATCAAAGCTAACTGAACGAATCTTTGTTTTGCTCAGCAGAACACCCCGCCCTATCAAAATTAAATTCCTACATCAAATAATATGAATTCATTTTTACGCTACAGAAGACTGACGAAGTCCTATTGATTTTTCTCACACCTCTTCGCATTTCTTTTTCATGTCTTATTAATTAGCTAAGAAAACCAAGTACTATAAAACATTAATAGATGTGCTAGCATACACGTAGATGGACCATGGAGATAATTATATAGTCGTCCTGCCGATAACCGCCCATCGTCTAACTAGATGAAAGAAGTCTAGAATGCATTTTCAATAAATAAAACTACCTACATTATAAAACAAATCTCAAACAAAATGTCGAATTATACTTTTCTCTGATATTTCCCAGCGGAAACAATTCATATGAAGCGAGTAGTTTACTCATAGTTCGCTTTGTACCCGTCAATAGTTCGAGTGCGGATCTGCCGGCAACTGCGAACTCATTACAAGGCGAACTTTCTAGAAATTATACAGACTCCCGCGTCCGACATGGCTTCTAATTAGTGTGCCTGATGAAAAACAAATACGAGAACATGTAGCGTGATATAGTAGGTAGGTACAGGTAATCTGTGGAGGGATTAGCGTTAAATGTACTTTAAAAGGATTTGTTAGTAACGTTTAGGTATTTTTAGAGTCAAAAATTAGTAATATATGAACGTAAACGAAGCAAAAGGAGTATGTATAGATCGTGGCAGATCGGGTTCTGTAGTTTCTGCCTAACTAAACCTATGGTGAAGAGACGTTTATGTATGTACTGATGATAACTTCAGCAGTTTCGACTTAGAAGTTATGACTATGATTTCTATAAGAATAAGTCGTTATTCGTGGAATAAGTAGATAAGTGTGAGAAAACTAGATACCTATACTAACAACGTGCTTGAAAATTAAGTGACTCATCTGAAATATTAATCTCTGATCTTTTTTCATGAAAGACAAAAACACAACTCGATATTGAGAGATTTAGAATGAAGTTGCTGGTGATATTCTTCAAACTCGTTTTGCACTGTGGTAGTAGATTGTTTTGTTTTGGAACCTTGTTTGTCTCAACAAACAAAGTTCCAAAACAAAACAATAAAATCCATTATAAAATATGTTCAAGTGTACTCGTACCTTCTATCTACTGGAACTACTCTAACAGATTATCGCAGCATTACCAAACAACTACAGTAAGCTTTAATAGGGTTTCAACTGTTGTTATTCCAAGGTTCTCGCAAAATAAACAACACCCTGTGTGTAGACAGCAAATACTCGTACTCATTGGCATCATTCCATTAGGTCGTAAGTTCACCCCAACGAGTATGTAAATAGCTTCTTTTGGAGTTTCACCCCCGATTGACAGGAGCAGTCGCTGGAAGGTCGTATCTTTTTAGGGCTGATTTTTCAATCGACAGATTATTCTTCTTCGTGGAATAAAATTGACGTGTGACAGATTATGTACGGAAGAACGTCAAAAATTCAAAATTATTCCTCGGATAAAATTATCTGACTAGGGAACTATAAAAAAGTTTTGATTACACTATGAGTTTAATTTTTTAACATGAACACTATCTGAAGATTCTTTGGTGCAACTATTGGGCGACCTATTTTAATTCGATACCGACCTAAATGCAAAATTTTTGAGGTAGCTAATATTAGGTTCCTGGCTAGCATTCATTAACAGATAGCGATAATTTTTGATCTCAGTCCATGCTATACGTGTTCGTCATCTCAACGCTAACGTGTGAATCATTGTTTAATTGAGGGGCGTGCGCGGGGAGCGGGGGGCGGTCGCGCATCGATCGTCTCGCGTCGCCATGGCAACGCTCCCGCGCCCGCGCTCCGCAGCCCGATTCATTTGTAATCATTTGTTTCGCGGCCGTCGAATAATGGTGGTTGTGAAACGGTGCGAAATTGATGGATTACTGTAAGGTACATAGGCATACTTAGATACAATTGTAATTTATCAAATTATGTAACACGCACCGGGGATTAACCTCTATTGATCAGCATTATGTTGAAACAATACCCTAATTATACAACCCACCGATCTTAGAATAATGCTCGAAATTATCTCTTGACACATGATATTCGAAACGCATACCTTTGTTTCTCTGTTCATTTCTGATCAATCGCATTAAAAGTCACTTGAAATCAAATTAAGGATACTGTTATTATACATGCATAAAAGTATCACTATTGAAATGTTAATAAGTCTACAGCGCTCTTAATAACACATCTAAAAGCTAGATAAATAGAACTAAAAGCACTGTCTTCTCCAACACAGATGAGGATTACCCAAAATATTGCATTATAATCAACACGAATGAACCCTTAATTAATATCACAATTAAAAAAACTCCTTATACAGCAGTAACCTTACTCATAAACGTAAAAGCAGTATATTAAATACCAATATTCCGTCATGGAAATTAATTTCAGTAGAACTAATTCAATGTTCAACCGAGCATGAATCTACAAGTGCTACGAGTCTACGGCGTAGCAAATCTGTAGCAAACATAATGAAAGCCGGTATATTTTCGTAGCTCGTAGCTCATGCGCTGTTATTTCAATTATTAAACAAAATGGAAAAGTTTTATTTAGACTGTTACAAAAGCTTGCCAAACAACAATCATGTTTGGATAATTTTCGTTTACGTGATTACTTAACTCATAATTGTTTTTTGATTGATGGCGTCATAAAATATTAATCACTTACATTTAAGTTTGTTTAGTAAGTGAATTGTTAAAGTTACCTACATAACCGATAATCAGAAGCATTCCTAATAATTCCCCCGATAATAAACTGCCGTTGACATAAAACTCGATAATTTCATGTCGTAATCAAGTTAAATAATTTTCCATAGCAATCGGATAATTAATCTAATTTAACTTCAAACGGTTACTTCAGAACAAGGAGAAAGAAAAAATGTGAAAGGAAAAATAATTACGTAAAAAACAGGCCACTTCAAAGGCCTTTTCCAATTATACTGTCGATATCGAACAACAAAAGAGCTGTGAAGTATAAAATATGGTATAAATTGGAGCAAGCGGACGGGAGAGGATGTTCCCTACCAAGTGTTGGGTTTTCTCAAATAATTTTAATAGATGTCCGGGGGGTAGCGTTGCGGGTGAGAGCGGGGGCCGAGGGGAGGCTCACGAAATGAGATTTCCTTTGAGCCAAAGAGCCGCTGACCGCGACATCAGCGCGCTTGAACCATGTCCCTCATATATCATGCAACTCTCCGTACGTGTCGCATGTTTTAACGCTCATTTGTATATAAAGAGCTCTGCGAATTTTTCATTTGTACTAAATCAGCACGAATTGTTTCCTCATATTCATTAAATTCCAATTATACTGGAGACTTTGAAGTTATCGCTTACTATCAATAAACAAAAAATCCATTGGAGATTATTCCCACACAGTTCAAATCCTATAACCAGTCCATTTTACTCAAAAGTAATAATCTAATCCCCTTACTAATAAACGTATTATATCAAATGAATAGTTACACACCGATTTCTCTCTTTCAGTCGTCAGTAATTTGACTATCGAAAGAAAAAGACAAAGCGTTGTGTAACTATACAGACGCTACAACGTTTATTTGTAAGGGGGTAACTGTTATAAAACAGCGAACCCTTTCCCGTGAAGTTGAGAAAATATATTCAGGCGTGGACAAAATAAAAAGAGTAAGCCGAAACCTTTCATAGAAGCCAATGTACTGTTAAAAATTTGGGGGAGAGAGCTCTCAGCTGGCGTCCTCTTGATTTTAATTTCATCGCGGAACAAAACGAGCAAGCTTTACTGTGCAAGCTCGCTTCGTGGAACAGGGAGGAGATAGCTTACACGCTGCAGCGAAATATTACTCTGTTACCTTGCATTGTACGCCGTGAATATTGGTTCTCTGACTTGAGATTTCACTAAGCCTGCATAAAGCAATCCGAGTCGGCAAATAAAGGTACCCTTAATAAAGGCGTACAATTTCTCTTTTGTAAAATGAGTGAATTGACGGAAAACAACGGAGAAGAATTTTTTCTCCTTGTTAACATAATTAATGTTCCCTTTCCAGAGAAGTCTCTGCTCGTATAACATTTTTAAATTGAAAATACGAAACGTCTGAAACAATAAGTTCGTTGTAATACAAGACTCACAACTTGAAGTAACAAAAGAAAATCTTGCAGACTTAGGGTTACTTGTTACTTGTTTGAGCTATTGGGCACGAAAACGAAATGAGAATTTGTACATTGTTTACTATCAACACAGAACATTATTCTTTACCAAAACTTACTGTATCATTGGTACAGCCATAAGCCTTACATTACGAGCCTTAGGTACATAAGAACTGCAACAACATTAACAATGACTATCAATAGCACAGAGATAATTTGCTAAACATCACAAATCCACAAACACGTTACCTACCAGATTGTTAGCGAGCGTGTTGCCGGGGCGGCTGAGAGTACTCTCAGCCTCCGAGCACACGCTTATGAACTCCATCATCTTGCAGCTTATATCACATCACACGTCTCGCTTTCTATCCAATTTCATCCGCCGTGTGCGTTCATACGTCACCTCGCCGTTTTCAATATGCCTTTGTTAAATCTCAGTCGAGTATACACTTTCAATCCAATTTGTACTCTCGAAAACATCGATCGTCGAAAGTTGAAGAAGGAAGGTTGTATCGATAGGTTATCTCTGATTTAAATAAGTTAGGAAAATGGATGGCGTAGCTTACTGCTACACATCGATCAGTGTTGTTAAAATAATGATAGAAAGTAATGGATAAAGGAAAACCATGATGATTTATCGACAATAACGAGCGTAAAACTGATAATAATTCAAGTCGATATTTAACCAGTAAGTCCGGCTGGTTTTCCTTGTACTTCCTAGTTACGAAATCAATAGTAATGCTACTGATTATACTATTATAACAACAAAATACTTTCTTATCAAACTTACTGCTCAAACATGGTTAAGTGTGTAATTTTGATATGAATCTATAGCTAACGTCGCAATCAAACAGTCCCCGGGCGCTATTTATAAGCAGCCTCCCGGCACCTCACACCACTGCGAGTTACCGACGACCCATTAGAGCCTGTATCGAGGAGGGATCCACTCAATCACGCCGGACGTCCGTCAACTTTTGTATGCCGCCGGACGCCGTCGGACCCCGCCGGCCGCCGCCCGGCCCTCCGATATTACTGATGTAACCCTCCGGCATGCCTACCGGCTTTGACTAATTTGCGATATTAAATATCGTCGAAATTACTTTCTATTGCTATAATTGTATGGCAAAATTAAAAGCGGACGTCTTTGTGGAATTAAAATGAATATAGCTTTCAAAGAACAAAGTCACAGGGTCGCATACATCGACACGCAAAGTAACCACAAATTCAGCACACGATTTTAGACCCCTTAGCGAAGAAATATTACGTCGGATATAATAAAAACAAGTATTTCATAGAAAAGTGCAATAACCTACGCGGTTAAAATGTATGAACGGTCATAGACTTATAAAAAAAGATGGACTCCGCACCACGCATATCGAAAGTGAAGCACCGTACCGATCTATGTGTGCGTGATTGACGATTGACGCTGTCGTGTCACGTAATGGCAACCGGTCGGCATACTATGATGTAAATGTGAGCGTGAGGCGTGTTTGTACAAGCGGTTCCTATACTTACTGTGCTTTACTTTCGACATGCGTGGCGCGGAGTCCATCTTTTTTTATAAGTCTGATCTTTTTTTTGTAAGAAACGGCAATTTTTTTTTTTTAATAACCGACGAAATATTTATTTGCTAGGGGATCTAGTTTGCGCGCCGTCGATGTCCCGCCGCCCTGTACAATACAATACAACTTCGAAAATTGTATTATTCACAAAGCGGTCCCGTCATAAAGTAATGTAATCCCGTAACGATCAAACAATACGAAAACTTTATCTGTTTTCAAACGGCTGGTCACGTTTCACGTTAATGGCGTTGTTTACAAAGTTGCGAATAAAAAGCAAGTGTACATGTGGAACTGTAAGTTTTCATGTGCGTAGGTACTCGAGAGTGTAGGAAAGTTATCCGGAGCCCGCGCCCGGCCGGGCTTAACCAGCTGAGTTCGGAGTTAGAGCCACGTAAAGCCTCGTTCCACGACAAGTTTACTGCACGTTTTATATTATGTAGCATGTTCCGTGGCACCTGACACCGCTCCGATCTTTACACAAAGAACTTCCGTCTAGCTGGAACGCGCGCGGGATACATAGGACTCTTAAAGTAACCCTAGCAACCTACGAGTGCTCGGATGCAAGCGATATTTGAGCGGAACTAATGTAGACATCGTATCTCTCTTTGATCTCGTTAAATTATTCAGTAGGAAGGCCATTTTAAAATGAAGGTTTTGGTGGTGGTCATTTTAAGAGTGTTTACGACGTACCTACGGCATTTCATACAAACATTCAAGCCCTTGTTTTTTGAAATGAATGAACCGATTTTAATTAAACTTCATACGCATAAGCAGGATAAAAAGGTCTAAAAAGTTAGTAAAGAACATTTTCGAAATGTCTTCTTTATAAAAAGATAATTGAAAATCTCAATGTTTCTATGGAAAATTTAAAATCGGTCTAATTTGGCTGTAACACCATTTTTAGAAAATATTCTTAACTAACTTTTTAGACCTTTTGTATCTTGCTTATGCGTACGAAATTTCATTAAAATCGGTTTATTCATTTCGAAAAATAAGGGCTTCAAAGTTTGTATGAAATGCCGTTCACAATTACTACCCTACCTATAGCTATGTTTAGAATGGGAACAGCATTGTTCACTGTCGCAATAGATATTTACTATTCAGTGAAGAGTACGCAGGTTTAAATAGTTTTTTAATTTATCACATCGTGCTCGAAAAATGTGTGTAGTACAAATTGCCGCGCGAACAATTTGAGCGTTCCAGTGATTTCCAGGCGTGTCAGCACCAGCTACAGACTGACGGCTGCGCTGCCAGCTATATTATTAAGCAAAACGTTTCTATCAGTATGTGGCCTCGAAAGTAGCGGATCAACTTATAATAAAAATCAGACAACGCACAGCCTAAACCACTGAGTAGAAGCATGAAATTTCACAAGAGTTCCATAAATAACGGAACTGAGTGTTATGTAACGACTTTTTTTAAACCACCCCGAAAGGGGACAAAGGTTTGTAAGGTAGTTCGTAATTATTTAAGTTAGAAACATGGAAGTTGGTATTTATACTTCTGTTGCAAAGTAAAAATTAGTCCTATCATTATAGTTATATGGAAATACAAACCCCGAGGTTCCTGGGAAGTTGCCGGTGGGACACCACATCAGGCACAGCTTGGTAGTAATATAAAAGCATTATTTTACTGCCGTTGGCTAGATTACACCTCTACTTAGTTACACAAGACGTTATCTCAAAATTACTGTCATTTTGTTGAAGAAATTTTGTATCCTGACCGAAACATTACCAGCGAGAATCTATAATAGATCGTTCAGAATTCATTCGTTCACTGAAACAACGCACAGTCTAAATCGTTGGGTTTTAGAAGCATAAAATTTTGCACAGGAGTTCCTAAATTTCCTTAAGTAACAAAGATGAGCACAAATTAAAGGTTTTTATTTAAAAACCCATTTCGTAGGGGATGAATGTTTGTGTGGAAATTGGGAATGCCATCGGGCGTACGGTTCGTATGTTCATAATTTTAAGATTTATAATGCAGAAATCATCATCTCTCTAGCCTTTTCCCAACTATGTTGGGGTCGGCTTCCAGTCTAACTGGATGCAGCTGAATACCAGTATTTTACATGGAGCGACTGCCTATCTGATATCCACAACCCAGTTACTGGGTAATACGATACCCCTTGGTTATCAGACTTTCAGACTTCTGACTACCCGTAACGACTGTCAAAGATCCACGAATGAGAGCCGGGACCAACGGCTTAACGTGCTTTCTGTGGCACGGAGGGGTCACGGTATGTTAAGATGGTTACCCATCCATAGACCAACCGCGGCAAGCATAGCTTAACCTGATCGATCGACCTGTGCGACTGTTAATATAGCCACGGGCATAATGCTGAAGTATTTTCCTTTTTAAGACTTTTCTCTCCGCGCTGCCTGGATAGCCACGCCGTGGCCCGTCATCGCAGAGCACCGCGAGCGACGCGATCAATGTAGTCAGCGTGAAGCCCCCTCAAACGCTGCAAAACACCAAATAACTTTGAACATTTGCCGCAGAACACCCTGTGTTACACAAACCGCTTATAGCCTTGTCTGCCTTTAACAGGATTCTGTACAGAGAGTAAATGAATGAAAACTCTATGTAGGTAAATGGTTGCAATTTTCAATAGATGCTGTTTGAGTTTGTTGTTTGACTCGTGTAAATTTTTTTACTCGACTTTAACAAAACCAAAGGAGGGTCACACGTAGTACTAAATAATTTCATGTAATTAAGGCATAAATCTACAGATTACGTGTGGCTCCGGTTATAAGAAAACCGAATCTGATGTTTTTTTGTAACAGTCTTGTTTATGCGTTTTTGTCGCAGTTGGGTTTTACTTTTTAACAAATTTTTTTTTCATTGACTAGAAAGTATCTTTTTAGAACGACAACTAAAATTTATATTCCTTGCGCTACGAGTATTCACGGGTAATCTATTTTGACACTTTTGTTTTGTTTCATAAGTAAGTAATTGTATTCACTTATTAACACATTGTGCTTTAAATTCTATCCTACATATTATAAACTATGTAGCATTAAACTCAGCTTCGGCGAATAATAATAGAGAACCCATTACGCTAAGTCATATTGAAACATTTATATGAACATAGCCAAGTTGTGTGTTCAATTTCGCGCCAAAGTACACGTAGAATGTCGACCGCTTTAACATTACAAAGAAAATATTAACTAGATTTTATACCGTAGCATTTCAACCTCCTTACTAATAAACGTATTATATCAATGAATAATACACTGATTTCTCTCTTTTAGTCGTCACTAATTTGACTTTCGAAAGTAGAAGACAAAGCGTTGTGTAACTAGATGCTATACAACGTTTATTAGTAAGGGGGTTAGAGTTTAAGAACTGAAGTTTACCTTACCGTATTTAAATTATAATTGATGAAAGCGCTGAAGTTAGTATGTTAGCGATTAGCTAGTTTATTCAGCTGCTCACAGTTGGCTTTCTTGAATACAACTCATTAAATCTCTATAAGTATACGTGTATAAGGCGAAGTTTAAAAGTGGCGCCAGTGACAGAAAAGTTGAATGAAAATCGTTTGGCTTGGTATAGGCTTGTGATGAGGAGGGAAGAAACGCATGTGACTAAAGGAGTGATGAATATAAATATTGATGGATGGAGAGGGAGAGGAA
Source organism: Gortyna flavago (assembly GCA_963669345.1). Taxonomy (NCBI): domain Eukaryota; kingdom Metazoa; phylum Arthropoda; class Insecta; order Lepidoptera; family Noctuidae; genus Gortyna; species Gortyna flavago. Next base: position 5,123,021 of record OY770128.1, on the reverse strand, counting down.
CGCCAAAGAAAAAGATGAACAGATTGTGTGAGGGATGATATGAAAGAGAAGGGAGTGAATGATAGCGTGATGGTTGACAGGGGAGAATTGAAGAAGAAAATGTGTTGCACCGACCCCTAGTACCATGGGACAATTTAAGTGCACAAAGGTGATGATGAAATCTCTATGAAAGAAAAGAAGTGAGATAAAGTGAGTACACATTAATATTACACTTCGTCGCTGCATCCTCGAGATTTTAATTTACTAGATAGTTATATCGTCAATGTACTAACTATCAAACTTAATCCTGAGAAAGAATTGATTCCAAAACAAAAACAACGATAAATAATAAAACGCAAAAATATTCCTTTACGAACTTGGCTGCTACACTGCCGTGCACCGATGAGAGTGTGCATTTGTGCTAACAGCATTAATGCATTTACATTAATTTAAGCAGATTACAGGAATAGAAGCTGACTGTGTATAATATGCCATATGCCTTTATATACTATACAGACTCAATACGTTAACTTTAGTTTATTTCACAATTATACAATTTAACACTAAAATATATATAAATTATATACAAGTAAATAATAAAAAAGGAAAGAAACAGGCTGGAGCTCCTTGAGCATCAAATAATTCGTCTAATGGGATAAGTGCCCAAAAGGCTGGCAGCATTACCACGTTGGATGACAATGCTTTATGATCACCTAAGTCACGGAATTTAAATCTTTATTTTGAGGGTAAGGTACACACTTAGTCCACCGCCTTTTGCGAACGGACAAAACCCTTTCTAAAACTGGAAGAGTTTGGCTAGAATAGAATTTTCTTTATTATAGTAACCAAGAGTCAACAAGATTGTTACTAAAACTTATGACTGCACACGACAGAGCAGCTAGGCCAGCTGCACCACTACTTGTACCTGTAAGTCACCAGAATAGAACCTTTCAGGTTGTAAATTGGATGACACAATGTCCCCGTAAAATGCAAGCAAGTTTCTTTTTTCATATTCTCAACAAAAAACATCCATACTTACATATCACTCGACAGCTTTTAAATGAATTACGATCCTTTTTCAATATTTACACAAATATTAAAACCCGGGCGCAAAATTAAACATACTTCAGACGCGACGAATTGAATTGCGTCTGATTTGTAACACAGACAGAATTTATTATCACCTACCCGCGTTTCACCCGTGGACTGGGTAGGTACGCTGATAACCTACCCACTGTTAATTGCACAAATCCGATTAGAATGCGGTAAATGGTTCACGATATTTTGAGTGCTATGCTTCATCGGGTCTAGTGCAAAATTATTCTCGTAATGAGGATATTGTTCGGGGAATTGCTTCTAAATATAACATTATTTTTGTAATTTATTTAACAACTATCTCCTGCGCGCGACCTCGTTCGTGTGGTAGTCGTAAGACACCACAGCATACTGTTTTATATAGATACTGTTGTATGTCATGATTGAGTACTTAGCTCCATAAAGGTATAGCGTGATGATCTGTAACTCTCTGCAATATTCTAACCTTTTTTTCTCGTCTTTTTAAAATTTTCGGTAAAATATAGAAGGAAACGGACGTAATGCAATATTGCTCATCCCCCATAGCAAATAACGTGATAATTTATAGCTGCTGTAGGCTGATCAGACTTATAGGAAATATCTATGCATTATTAGAAAGAAATCTGTGCAGTAGTATTTCCGTGATGCTGGAACACATATTCAGACAAACAGACAACAATTCTAACATAATATATTTTCGGCATTACTGTCTTTCCTAGACCTAGTAGCAGTTTTTTTTTTTTTAAAGTTCAATGTACAGTTTTGATTTCGCTACGATTTTATTATATTATGTATAAAGTAGATAGAAAACAATTTAGACGTTTGTGTCAACTCAATAATTCAATTTTGAATAACATCCGACAAAAGCTTCAAACCCAAACTGCCAAAAAGAAAATTGAGCACGAACGTTTATTTTTCGCCCACAGCAGCACTTTAGATAATCCAGATTGGAGACTCGGCTTACATTTAAAAACAGGCACAATTCTGTGGACGGTGTTGCGTCGGTCCCTAATTACGAGCAGACCAGCCAGCTACCTAAATTCTTTGTCCTCTTTACACTGTGCCTTTGGCTTTTGACGTACCTAATTACTATTTTTAACGCGTAGGTCGAGGGCGGACGGGAGGCTGTGCGGGGTGGAGGGCGCGGGGCGGCGGCGGATCAGTTGTCGGTGACGCTGCGACACCGCTGCGGCGGATAGCTTTTGGCGTTTATCGGATGAACACACGCATTTCACGGTCTACCACTCCAAAGCTGATCCTGCTTTTATTAGATACCGCGGAACGTAAAACCTTTATTTTCCATCCTTTATTAAAAAAACAATTAATAAGACAACAACAAGTTTAATTCCAATATGCAAATCCTATTGTAATACGGAAATGAAAGTTAAAACAGTCTGTCATCATCCATAAGGTTGTAAAGTTATGTGACGGAAATTAAATTTTGCGAAGCTGCGAGGTACGAGGGACTCCTTTGTCTGAGAGGCCTGTGTTTAGCAACAGACTGGTGATTATAATGATGCTTATCTATTTATATTAAAAGAAAATCGGATTAGTTACACCATTTATATAACTCAACATCGGCTAGACCGATTATTATGATCTTTGATTTGTTGGATTTGTCTCCGCTCCGAAGAGCAGAATAACTATTAAAAAAATGGGAAAATTTAACGAAAAAAATAATAATGAAGTAATTCATTTTCTCATACATTCTTTCTTATTGATTCTGAGGTGGTACGAAGTTCGCTCGGTCAGCTAGAATTTACATAAAAATCTACGTAAACAACGAACTTGTTTCTAGAAATATCCAAAAATTTATGATAATATTTTTTTTTCTCAAACATGCTTAGAAGTTGAGCATTATTTTGACAACCTTCTTCGAGATAAATTGATTTTGCTGTACTGGCAAAATATATGCGAGCAGCGGCCGTCAAAAGTTGTATGTAAACCCATATCTGTCGTCACGGCCAAATAAATTACATAGTAAACTCATATCTGTCGTGTAATTTAAAAATGGAACGATCTTTTTCTCCGAAACATGGCAACCAAGGAGGCAACTAATCAAAGGTTTTATTAAAATTTCGAACTGGTTAACAAATAGAAAGCTGTTTATTGAAAAAAAACCAAATAAACACTTTAATGCGGGAAAAAATATTGTTGTTCGTCATTGATTTTGAAATAGTACATTACTACAGCGGCCAGCAAAAGAGGCATTGATGGACGAACGTGTAAATGTGGGCCGAGGCGAAGCCGATGCACACGTACGTAAGTCCATCAATGCTCAATTTTTCTCAAAAATTTCTCAAATAATGCGCGGAAATTAAAATACCTACAATTATTACGTTTCAAAATCAATGACGAACAACGAATAACAATATTTTTTCCTGCGTTAAAGTGTTCATTTGTTTTTTTTTCAATAAACAGCTTTCTTTTTGCAAGCTAATTTGAAATTTAAATAAAATGATGCGGACGAGTATTTACTTCGACGCCTAAGTGTGATTTATTTTAGTATTTATTTGTTTAATAAGTTAGTTAGTCATTTAAGTGTAAATAATTACCTAAAGATGTTTCTAGTGTAAATAGTTACCTAAAGACGTTTTTCATTTGACAATTGAGGTTAACTTTGAAACTTCAATTTTAAAATTCAGGGCAGATTTTTCAATCGACAGATATTTTTTATTCGTCGAATAAAATTGTCGACTGACAAAAATTCAAAATTATTCCTTGGATAAAATTATCTGGCGTTGGAAAAATCAGCTCTCAATAATGTTATTGAATCAATAATTGTTGACCGTAAGAGTGGTGAGATATAGAGTTGATTGTTTATTCTGATGGCTATAAGCTTGCTCTCAGAGTTAAAATAACAGCTGTGAAATGACTGCAGACGATGCATGTGAGCCTCTGACTTACATTCTTGTAGCTATTCAAAAAATAAACTGATAAAGATATGTGATCATAAAACCGTCGCAGTCTGCGACGTAGACGATTTTTACGACGATTATTACATGACATATAATATTACGGCGCGGTATTTTAATTCATTTTACAGTTCATTTTTACGACTTGTAAGATTGAATGACAATACAAGTCGATGTATCTTCAAGTTTTATATGAATTTCGAAAAGAAAATATGTTACTGCCTGAGAATACAACGATTTCTTCATACCTTATAAAAAAATCCAATTCCTTCTTATAAAATTAAGAATGCTATTATTAGATACTTATAGTAAGCTTCCTTGAAAGTAATTTATCGGAGCAAAAACGAGCGCGTAGCTTCATCAATACAACATTGTGCACCGAGCCTTAGCCGCCCGCGCCTAATAGGATTATTTTGAGGAGCAGACATGACGTATCATAAGATAAATAGCATTCTATACAAGGACCATGATGGAGGTTTTGTCTTCATGTTTCTGAGTATTTATTTTAAGTACCTACTACATAATTTTTAAGGGAGACTATCTACTCATAAGTATACAATGATTTCGGAGTTTTCGTGATGCTAGATTTATGCTCGGATATTGGAAAAAATCTTAAAAATACATGGAGTTATAGACGTTTTCCCAAACACGGCATAAATATTGAAAAGTTTTTCCAGCATAAGTAGCACTCGATACCTCGTTCCAATGCAGAAGCTTTTATATTTACTTTGACTTCAGAACGACTTAGCAATAAAAACTCCTGCATAATTTCCATTTCTCTCTAACCGTTAAGTATGAACACAAATGGATGGAGGCAAACAGCAGCTTCACTTTCTTCCGGGTACTTAGTACTTACGATGAATAAATAACTCAAATATAAATGGAATTACGATCCGCTATTGAAATGTGCTCTTAATTTATAAAATCTCGTCTCTTTATTAAGGACACGACCGCAGTCTGTTAATAATCGGCTTATATCCTTCCCCCGTGGGCGGATGCAATGGGGACTAGGGGACCATGGAGACCTTCCCCCAAACATTAAGCATACTTCTTACGGGACTCGAGAGGCTCGAGTGAAGATAATCTAACACTAGACTGCCTGCGATGTTTTGAAACACAATGTTTGGAATTGTATGTGATTTTGAAAGGCTTTACACTGCTTGAAACTTTCATGAGTGATTGATATAGATTGATATATGATATATTGTAGTGTGTTGATTTAGTTTTGTAAACTGCTTTTTTTAGATTTACCGTCTTTTCGAAAACTTTTCCTCGATAGCACGTCACTGACAAAAATTTCGTAGACCCTCTACGAAAACTGCTACGAGTTGCTACGAATTCGTAGCCATATTAAGGATCTTAAAATATCAACCTCAGTTTCTAATTTAACATTATGGAAACCCTCTCAAAGAGCATTTTTAATGCAGTAGTGTGAAATGTAATTACAGTCGGTATACAGCTTCAGTTTGCTATGTACTAGGTAGGAATGAACGGAGCGCGCGACGGGTGACGCGTCCAACTCGCGAGATACAGCACGTTGCTTATTATGTTTAATTTATTGCTTTAGCACCTCGCATAGTTCATGATTTAGTTTAGCTACAGACTTCTGTGTTGGTATTCTATAGTTTATGGATCTATTAGGTGTGCTGATGTATCCGGGGATAGTTAAAGTTAACATGATTTTTTTATCCGACCAATTTATCCATTTTGCGTTTATTGAGGATAATTTCATGGAAACATCAGCCCAACATTAAATATTGAATCGTAAGAGCCGTAAAGCCTTATCCGAAGAGAAAGAAAGTCCCAATAGTCATCAATTTGGAAATCAGTTTATTGTATGAAAGGAGTCACAAGTGACAATTCATGCGTAAAAAAGGCACGCTTGTTCCAAACTATTGTAGGTATTCCATAAACACAGAAGAAAAAAAAAGGCCACATAGTGAAATTAAATGTTTATGTAAGTAGATCTTTTAACACACGTCAATGTTTTGTTGTCAATATTTTAAAACGTGATGGTGCTGGCATTTCCTACCTGAATGATCCCTGAGAAGAAACACTGAAAAAACTCAGAGGTCATGCTCTCTTTTTTTTTAAATATCACAAAAATGAACCTAAAACTGTGTAGAACAAAACAAATGTTAATTAACAGCTTAATAAGGCTGTTGTGTACAAAATATATCAAATCATATCTACCGACAAGCGCGTTGACTTTTCAATATAAATTCAGACAATGTGTACCGGTTAGCGAAATGTACATAAAGTACATAAAAGTAAGGCAAATCACATAAAAGTTTTCCTCCCAGTTCGTACACAAGTACATAGACAACGACACCTTTTTTTGGAGAATATAACAAAACACCTCCCACAGAAGTCTGTAGAACATTATAATTAAAAGTTGTCTATGTTGTCGGTAGCGAACATCCTATATTTTACTTTTATTTACTCATATATATCTAGATATATAATCATCTATTTAGACTCCTGCTGTCGCTATGGCGACGCAGCTCGCCCGGGACCCGCCGCCCTGGGAAACCAGGACGTGCCACTAATTCACCTGTCTCACGCACACAGACGCGCATACGCACGCACACAGCACCGCCGCCTCACCTGGCTGGAGCGAGCGTACACCGACAACATTACACGCTTGTATGCACACGGCACAACCTTGCAGCTGCGTATCGCCCATCATAATCGACCTTATTCAGACAGGCGGAAAGTCGAAAGTGCGGCGCCGCTGCAACGTCAGTGGCGTAGCTTTTCATTTCGGCACAATATAGTAGAGTGACAGCGAGGATGCGAGGTGCGGCCCGGGCATCGGGCCGGGAAACACTCGTTAAACCCGTCCGCAGCCAACTGTAACTGCATCGGAAGCGAACCAGTCACCTCAGGGATTGCATCGGCGACCGGTGCTCGCGATTTCTGCCGCTTTTAGGTATTTCGTTTGCCGCTAGTTTCCGGCCTCGGTAGAAGCTTTCGAATGTGGAAATTCGATTCGAATGAGTTTACGAGTCGCCGCGCTTCGTGTTGTGAGCAGCAGCTGGAATTTCTTGGGCAGGTTGGTGGAAACTTCCTTTATACGCTCGACTTGCTGTGAATGTAGTTATCGGGAAATGTAAAGACGGTTGTTGGCAAACATTGGCACTGTTCCAAGCCACTGTTACCTAAGAATACATCGGCGAAGTATTTGTGCAGCGACCGCCTGGACCCAGTGGCTCAGATAATACGATTTAAAACTCAGCTTAGTATTTAATAATTTGGTGTTAGTTACAAATACGCTTCATAGTTTTATTTCTGTTAATTCATTTAGGAGGAATACGAGTATGCATCAGTCATAGTTAATTTATTTTAAGTGATGTTTTAATAAATTAGTTAGTAGTTATAGTTAGTTTAGATTTATTTTAGAATAATATAGCAATTACCCATTAGTTTTTTTTAAGAATCATTATACTAAGAATTAATATTTAGATAGCTTTAAGAAAAAGGTAAGTACCTAATAACATTGTATAATATTATTAGTGGGCAATTAGTTAATTAAATATTTAAGACGACTTCCACTCGACAATTCCTTGCTAATATTTTTACACCTAAAGAGCCTTTGTCTCTGAAAGGTACGGAGCGCATAATAAAAATGTGGGGAGTAAGTAGTAGAGTCATTAAGAGAACAAGTTGGTCTTAATGGTCGTTTTAGTGCCGACCGGGCGGTACCAGTGGAGGCTGTTCGCACATAATTATATAATTACACTCTAATTTTTCTTATTAGGGAAGACGGGAGCCATAATGGAAGGAATTTATTATGCGGTGGCGGCGCTGGAGTTGTGGAAGATATCTCCTTTTTTATTGCTCGCCCATACTATTATGTGTTCGAATGTAACTCTGTTACCTGTTCACGCCTAAATCACTGAACGTATTCGATCAAATTTTGCAAGAAGATAGATGGCATCCTGCGGAAGGACATGAGATTTTTTTCCCGGTAGCACTTTCCCGTAGGATTATTTCTGACACCCTCGCAGACGAAACCGCGGGCAGAAACTAGTTTTGTATGTATTATATTAACAAGCCGACGGTCTAACGGATGGACATTGGATAAAAGCAGCTACAGACAACACAATTAGGTTCCTGCCTTTAAGAATGCTGCTTGTTCTGTAATAGTCTTCTTGGTAAGAGAAAAGTTCAGTTAAATTAATATTATTCAATACTATAGGTACACGGTTTCACCCGCAAGAATTTCGATCCCGGGGGAATATCGGAATAAAAAGTATTTTATGTGTTAATCAGCGGGATTGTCCGAAAAGGTTACCGCTGCCCCGGAACACAAAGGGCTAAGGAAAGAACATGGATAGGTTTTAGTCAGTAAGAGTCCGACATTCCCTTCCGCTCCACCCAGAGCGGGAGGAGTCATTTGATGATTTCCCACCCTCAAAAAAAAAAGTGTGGCAGCAACCTCCATACATAAGAATTAACAAACATACAAACACACTCACAAATTTTCGCCTTTATAATATTACTAGCAGCGCCCCGCGATTTAATCCTGGTTATAAACTATATGTGTGCCAAATTTCATACAAATCCGTTCAGCCGTTTGTGCGTGAAGAAGTAACATTAACACAAAGTTTTGCCTTTATAATATTAGTGTGATAGTTTGATGTGAATACTGGTATTCAGCTACATCCGGTTAGACTGGAAGCCGACCCCAACATAGTTGGGAAAAGGCTAGGCAGATGAGTGTGATGTGATTTATTGTGTATTGTAAGAACATTTCTATGTATTTAAAATAAACAGTTTCACATTTCTATTTCTGGTTTTATTTATAAAGCTTTGTTTAACGATAGCAAGCGATAGACAAATTAAAACCTATTCAATTATGATTACATTACAGACTGATCTTATAGCAATATTCGATAAATTAAATCAAAAACAAACGAAAGGACTTACCTTAGGCACTTTAAACTACTTCTCTGTATAAAGAAAATATTTCTAACATGATTTTGCAAATATTTAAAAAAATCAACGATTCCGATATTTATTAAATAGGTAAAACTGACCTCAACATAGTTGGCACTTGGGAAAAGGCTAGGCAGACGATGAGGATGAGGTGTACTTTTTCAAATTGCAACCACAGTACTGGCCCGCGTGGTAGCCTTCTCCGTCAGAGTGGAGGCCTGTATCCCAGCAGTGAGAACATGAAAGGGTGATTATGTTTATGCTAACCATAGTAGTATGGAACTACCTACGTCCCTTCTGTATTGTATTAACTCTTCTTTATGGGGCTAAATACAAAGATCATAACGTTTGGTAGTGGTTGGATAACTTCCTGAAGTCGAAAAGAATATGGCAGGACCCGCATGCTGTTGCAAACTGCAGATACGATGCCAACGGAAGCAAGTTGCACATTGCACCATTATTTATATTCTGTATGTAATTGTAGATTTTCCGCAAAAAAATATGTTTTCTGTCTCTACACATGTCATAAAAAAATTATGAAATAGGTCTGGATTGTATAGAAATTATTTAAATCAATGATTCCCACCTGTGTAGTGTCACTTTTAGACATTAAACAAAGCAAGTGCATTTACCAGCTTTCATTCATCTTCCATACGTACATACCTACTTCACCTGAATCTTGCAATTACAATATAGGTAATATATGATATAAAATACACACAATTAATTAAGGGAACAAGCACGATTTAGCTAATTACTGCAAGTGAGCTTCATAGACTGTTTTTTGTTTTACCCCTATTGAAGCTTATATGTTTTCTAAATTAAAAAAAAAATTGTTTCATTGTAAATAAGTAAAATTGCGATATCTTCTATCAAACCGTATTCCTGTAAAATCCTGCAACGAGTTTGAGACAAAATCAGTTACATTTCTACCTATTCTATTATATATATTATTACACTTCTGAGTCAAATCAATACAAATTAACGCTATCTTGAAGAGATGACGTCACTTGAGCCGAGAAGATATGATCAGAGCTGTAGGAATTTTGTAAGCTGGTTGGCCATGGAGGACGAACTAGCATCACCACACGCAGAAAAGGTCGTTACATATAAATAACAGCTCGTTGGAATACGACAATGATCGCGATGATGTTTGTCACAAGGCTTTATCGCCCTTCAGGGTTTCTTATTTATCAAACCATTAGATATCGTTTGCACAAAGTCAATCTTTGTTCCCTAAAACCGCTACAAGTACCACCTATTGTGCCCTACAAGCTCAGTGCCCATTGGACTGAAAAAGAGTGGTTTATGTGTGCTTTTCTATTGGATATCTATTTGGCTTGAGACCAGATAGATACTCGGCATTGCAAGACATCTAGAAGCTAGAACTCCATGCATAGAGTGATAGAACAATCATGATATAGGTGAGTATTTGCATCGATGGGAGAACCGAACTGATTAGAGGCAATATCTATGCATGCGACGATTGGCGGCGGCGATCCCACGCGTCCGGCCCTGATCCAGGCCATGGTATGGAGCGAGAGTACATGGGAAGCCGTTACCTCCGTATGCTCGCAAAGGAGGAGGCATAGCCCGTGAGGGAGAGGCAAACTTTGCGACCTCACGCCCCTGGTCGCCGAAGGAGACGCCCTGGGCGTCGGAAATCGAAAGCCGATTCTCGGCCACCGTAGGCGAGGTCTTGCGACCAGGCCCGGGTCGACGGCGCGTTGTGTTCCACGCGCGCCTCAAAGAGATGTCTGCACTGATTGATGGGATACGCTAGAGCTGATGCCTACCTGGGTCGCGGGTTGTTAGAAAGAGTTACCGTGGCCCTGGCACAGGCAACTGAAGGAACACGGGAGGATTTTAGTCAGTAAAAGTCTGACATGCCCTCCCGCTCCGCCCAGAGTGGGAGAAGGTATTTGATAATTTCCCACCCAAAAAACTCAAAAAAAAGCCAATCTCTATGCATAGATTTATGCTGAAATTACTTAGCCGAATGTTGCACACACTGCCAGAGTCGATACAAACTCTTCAGAGTCTTACCATGGTCTGCAAAATCACCAGACTTTAACTCCATTGAATATGCGTAGAATAGATGCTTCAAATTATAGCTAGCTCTGTACTCAAGTATGGATACCATACCATACCTACATGAACCAAAAATCTTTTACCCCTGTTACAATGGACGAAAAGTATTTATTTGAGCTCATGTTGATCATGCTAAATCGGTTCGAATGTGTGATACGAGTTAAAGGTAGAAATTTATGCTACTGATTACAATTATTAACATTGTATACAATTATTAACACTTTTTAATGGCAGCATTAACTAAAACCGAAATCGCAAAAAAACGTTAATTAATGCAAAAGCAGGGGGGGGTACTTTGTTAGTTCAGACTTCAGACGTAGGAAAACATTCTACTTAGGGCTGATTTTTCTAACGCCAGATAATTTTATCGGAGAAATAATTTTGGATTTTTGACAGTTCTTCCATACAAAAACTGTCAGACGTTAATTTTATTCTACGAATAAAATTTATATGTTGTTTGAACATTCAGCCCTTAATAAATTTTCATAGATACTTTTCTTTAATGTTAATAGGGTAAAAAAATATTTGTAAAAATCTTTTTGATCCCTATTTACTTTTGTTTGATGTGTGTAGTTAAGATAAAGGTAGGTAAAGTACCAGTAGGTACTGAATGTACTGAATTATTTTAATCTTGCTGCGCGTTTAGTATTGTAGAAGCTTACCTTAGGCAGACGATTGCAATTTCATAAGCGGCGCGCTAAAATACCACTACAACACATAACACTTCAACTACTAGAATAGGTATTTACTTGACCGAAAAATCTACAACACAGAAAACACAAAACCCTGTCGAAACAAGAATACAGCATCATCTTTAGAGACCACAAGAGCAATGAGATCATGTATATATCGCACGACGTGAATGTGATGTAAATATTTCATGCATGTGCCACTCCCCTGGGGACACATTAAATTCTGATGGTATAAAATAAATAAATAAATAGTCATTCATTTCCAATTCGGTCAAGTCAATCTTACTACACCTTGTTTTGTCGGTATGCAGTCTAAAAAAGGGATACTGGCGGATAACTTGCAACTACTTATACGAGTCCATAATGTGTGAGTGCGCTGAGATTTCAAGTCTTTTACATCACACTTTTAAGTGTGTTATTGCGCACACAATAAATTGACAGTAGGTATTAAGTTAAAATTGGCAGTATGTATGTGTAGTGGAATGATAAATATTTTTGGCTGTACACATAGCTCTCAGTTACACAGCAAAACCCGATATTATTGCGTGTGCAAAAATTCTAATCCATGACATTTTTTACCTCTGTTCGTACTCAGCACATATAGCTTCCAATTCATCAATCGAGATCATTCAAAAAACAATCTGAAATAAAAAATTACTCTTCGTCCATGTGTGGCTGTAGAAGAACTGTCAAAAATCCAAAATTATTTCTCCGATAAAATTATCTGGCGTTAGAAAAATCAGCCCTAAGTAGAATGTTTTCCTACGTCTGTAGTTTGTGGTGGTAATTTATTTTCGTTATACCCCTACCTAATTGTATATAAGTACCATAACGGAATAAGGATACAATATGTAAGCGGTTACGATATTGTTCCCCACACTGCTTGAACAGGGAACAGCGACAATTAAGAACAGTGCCGAGTTACCCTTAACGGTCTGTTTACTGCCTTCAGGTCGTTGCTGCGCTCTGCTGCTTGCACTTTGCCCACGTATTATTGTGACCACTGGTTGTTAGTTTTACGTAATATGGGCGACTGAAATTCTTATTGGTATTTTTGAATCTTCATTCTCTGGTGTATTTATTTATATATACTTTAGTGTACACCAGAAAATACATTTAACACTACAAAACATCACACACAATGTAAGATGTAAATGGTCAAAAGAAAATCTAACCTACCCGCGGATGGGTGTTCATTTACTAACAATTTCTAAGTAAGTATTACAATAATATTATATTTGGTTCTAAACAGTGAATATAAGGACTGCCATGCGAATGCATTTGGGAAAAAAAATTGCAGAACATTTATATAAGATGCGGAAACTAACTAAATAACATACTGTTTGTCCCTTTTATGTGCAGTGTGTTGTTGTTTTTGGTTTTTAAAGTAAAGTAGCACAAATTTTCTGTTCATTAGAACAAAGACTTTAGGGACCAACTAATTTGGTATATACGAACAAAACTCGTCTTCTTTTACAAAAGTTAACACTTAAATTAAAAGTTTTGTTGTGACTTTTATCGTGGAACTAGATTTCCTTATTATTCACAATATAAGGAACCCTACAACCAATTATTATAGGACTACATCCATGAAGTTTGCATTACAAGCAAAATAAAGAACATAATCACAATATTTTGAATCGTATAAAGTACAATGCTTTGAATTGAAAAGATCCAAGAATGGTTTCGTTTAAAATGATATGATGATTTTGTTATTTGGTACGGACTCGCTTAATAGCTTTGCGTCAAAAGCCTTATAAAAATATCAGCTTAAGTTGCACTAAGTTCCTATTTTTCAAAGTCTAAAATGATGGCCGTTTCTATGTGGATTTTAACAGTTTAGAAACTAAGAATGGATTAGTCCAGGCCTTTTTCCACTTCCTTGAGGTACTCCAGTTTTTCTCTTTCTAAATTCGTATTAGGTAAAGCATGAAAGCACCCTTACCTTTTTAAATTATTCAGTTATCTTCGAAAAGGGGTATATAAGTTACGTTCTATGTTTTGTAGTTATTAGTAGTATTAGGGTTAGTATTAGTATTAGGGTTGCAATGAAAATAGTTGTCACTTTCGTTTTAATTACTGTCTGTGACTTTATCAAAAGCCATTGCGAACACATTTATCAAATTTTCGGACCTTTGTAACACTTTTGTTTGGTTATTCCAAAGAGTACCTACCTTTTACCCAATTTAGCATGGAAAACCACTTTATCTGTTTGCTTCCTAATAAGGTCACCAAGATTTTTTCAAATAAATATTGTTACGTAATAATACATTAGACTACAGTACTTAATTCCATATGGAATAGCTAAAAACTAGGAGGTTTCAAGAGCCGTATTAAAGTTTTCTTACAAATTATTCATTAATGTAGAAGTCTGCAGACCCATGTATCTTGTAAAATCTTTGCACGTACAATCCTCACTCTTGACCGACTTTGTAGACTTTGTATTACTTGCGGTTCAATTTCTTTAGGACAAAGTTTTTTTCCTAAATATAATAATACGTAATCCAAAAATGTATTCGCAAGACAATTCCTTATGAAATGTTTTCTTTACAACGAAATATAGCTGGTATAATAATTTTAAGGAAAATTAATTTAACGACATTTACCCTAACATTAAACGGGTAAACTCTGGTAGCAGCCGGAATTAATCGCGACAGACAGGAGATGAAATAAAAAGGTTTTTAAGAACCCTAATAAATTTGTCCTTGTTTGTAAAAAAACATTAAATTATTGACAGCTGTATCGTATTAAACATTCAGATTTATTACGTTATTCATGTAATATTGTAAAAATAAAGAAACATGCGTATCTGGCTGCCACTTCTTTCGCGTGATTTTAGAATAAGAAAAAAATTTAACAAGCACAGTTCGATTTTAAATGGACTTTCCGTTTTCTTATTGCAAAACATCACAATATATCCATTTAAAGAGTATTTAGACAACATTCCAAACTGAAACTTGCAAGATTTCATTTTTGTGATATTTAATGCAGAACTACACTCAACCGATCCGTTTCTTGTACAGTCAAAAATCATTCACAGACATTCTGAATTACAAATCTAGAATCTAACTACCGTTTTGTCTATTTACATTAGAATATTCGTCTAATAACTGATTCTCTTGACTTTGAGACGTGGAACCTTGTATAGCCTCAGTTTCGGCTGAGTCATGATTCTTCTATTGTGAACGAGCGTTTTCACGGCACTGCAAGTTATGATTGATTCCTAAGTTACAGCCCGAAAATGTATTCTTTAGAGCTGTTTGGCCGAGGCGGAAATTGAGATAAATATACAGTGTGTTGCAGGTGCATACATCAAAACTAGTGTTTGTAACATTTCTATAAAATGATTTGGTATCATAATTAGGTACTTTGTTTTTATGGCTTACAAAAACTTGGTTATTTGATTTTTTATGTAACTTTGATTAATCGACATAAAATTGGAGATTCATTCCGGTCTGATACCCTGAGCCCCCCTCCAACCCCCCTTCTCGATCCCCTGCTTTCCTAATGTTATGCGTTTGTTTGCTTTCAGTATTATATTAAGAAACCTTTGTCCCCAGGAATGAACTCTAATTATTGCATAAAGAATAATTTTCCATCATTTCTGCAGATATTACCAAAGTTACATTATATTCCAACATGATGGTCGACAAAAGCTGTTTCTATCAATTTAGATTGTATTCGATTTCCGAGGTATTCCAACGGGGCTGCACAACTCTATTCAATTGTAGTGTATATGTAATTAAACGATAGTATGGTCGTTGGCAAGTCTCAGAGGAGCTGTAACGAGTTGCCGGCGCCCCTCGGCGCTGCTTGGCTCACATTGTTGCTTCATTCTCAATTCCACTTGGAACAGTCTGATTGTGTAGCGGTTATGTAAGAACAAAGAACAATGTACGTAACGAGTACTACATTCGCAATGTACTCGATATTGCTCTCAATTTTTTATGGATAGAAAACGTTTGCAGGCCTTTTCTTTTTCATGGGAAAATTGAGTTTTAGCCGTATACGTAACTTTGTGTAGCCTCCTATTAGTTTTAGCCGTATACGTAACTTTGTGTAGCCTCCTATTAGTTTTAGCCGTATACGTAACTTTGTGTAGCCTCCTATTAGTTTTAGCCGTATACGTAACTTTGTGTAGCCTCCTATTAGTTTTAGCCGTATACGTAACTTTGTGTAGCCTCCTATTAGTTTTAGCCGTATACGTAACTTTGTGTAGCCTCCTATTAGTATTTTGCATACGCCCAGTTTCCACGAACTAAAAGCGCATCACAAGTTCTTTGTTGGAAAAATTCAAATTTAGAGCTATGTTTGCCCGGCAGGAGGGAGCTGTGCCCGGGGGCTCAATAAGAATAACGGTGATAGAGAGGCCGTAATGAAGAGCACTCAAAGGCGGCATCGGTCGGTCGCGAGCCCGGCCGGGCCACATCGGCGATGCACCGAACAACCCTTAATTGAATAGCCCGGCTGGGGGCTAATCAGGGCTCAGCTGAGCGGTGCAGGCGCGGGCGGGCGGGGGGGGGGGGGAGCGTGCGAGCGGGGGCCGCAGGCCGGAGCCACGCGGGCTGGCCGCGCCCCCTGCGCGCGCCGCTCTGCCCGGGAGCTCATTCAAGTAGCGAGCGCGCCCCGTGCCAGCCGCCACCCTCAGGTATGTCCATTTTGCTTTTGGTGTTTGCACGTAACGTACCTATCGCGCGCGCTCCGCGAGTGTCAGTCGTGCAGTGAGTGAACCGTGCCGCTGCCACGTCGCTCCCGAGCTGCCGTCGCCGCTGCCGCAACACAAGGTAGGTCGCATGAAGCACCGCCACGCATTCAAGCCTGTGCCTACACACGAAATTACACGTTTTTTTTAATTAAATGTGCCTCTGTTTAATTTCTCCGACATTTAGAACCCGTGACGCAAATAAATTAGAAGTAAAAACTACTGGCGTGTTAACATTGATAAGAGTTTAAAATAATGAAATTGTAATTAGGCTTTGCTCAAACGGTTTCCGTCTTGGATTGAAAAATAATAAAATCATCAAAATTATTGTCACTTCATACTTTATCGGCATACATTTTATTTCACTTCGGTTACATTACATCACCATCGGAAGTCTACAAGATAGTTCTGCCCTACGGCTACGGTGGATTAAATGTACCGTCACTTTGCTTCCTGTGTCGCATGTCTTGCAAAATATCAGCTTTAAATGTTTATCTGAATTTTAATGAAATTATAGTACTTTCATCATTCCATTTCAAAATTAAATCATCTTTCAAGTCATTCGGATCATGCACCATCTCGACAAGTAATTAAAATTCAGAACAGATGTCGTATCTCAATGTTGTATTATTAGGATAGTCTTTATTTCGAATCGTCAATGACGTAGCTCTTCATCCATATGGGAGGATGGGAGGCGACGTCTAAGTTTATCTCACATTCTTCGTTAGATTTTACTCACTTTTCTAGACTTTCAACGTTGTCCTATGATATTTTCCACTCTTTAGAGGTTGAGTTCCAGTCTATCCTGATGCTGCTGAAGATCGGTTTTTTACGTATTTTTCATTCTTTGTATTTCTGAGTATAAAATAATTGTGAGCAGCGCGAGAGATTGCATCCTCAATTTGTTATAAGTACGCTCGCGCTGTGCTTTTCCTTAGTAACATTCACGGATTCAATCTGTCCATCTCATTCTATCTCATGCCGGAGTTCAGAAGCTGCGCTTCTATTTCTAACATCACGTCTGAATTCCCAAAGGGTTAGGCTGTCATGTCACATTTTTATCCCTTCTATATCTCTAGAGAATTTCTGCGCTTAGACTGGAAGTCGACCCTTACATAGTTGGGAACAGGCTGCGCAGATCTCTAGAGAATTTCTCGCAATAATCTATTCAGCCCGCAAAGCGGAACCCTCTTGTAGGCTTACTTATAGAAGTAGGGTCGCGAGATGTCGGGAGGGTTTGAGATGGTTGTAACTGAGGGCGAGGACTTTCACTGGCGCCGCCACTTCACCTTGTCGGCTGGCGCTATGCCAACCTCCTTGCATCCCCCTTCATACCCCCGCGCCGGCTCCCTCGCGAAACACCCCAATCCCCGGCGTATCTGACTTACGATACGAACAACGCATTTTATGCTTAACATAAAGCTTAGCAGCGTAGCTGCTATATTTTATTACACCAGCTTTTTATGTCTACGTCACGGAATATAGGTGCAGATATATGAAAATGTCACTAACCGCCCATAAAAAGCCTATACGTGATAACATTAAATTACATTTTAATTCGACCGTCATTACCGAATGTATACAAACTTTCTTATCTGATGGAATTACTTTAATTAATAACATACTTTAATTAATTATTTTTTAATAATACTGTAAATTCATTGTATACGGAAGTGTCGTTAACAAAAACCAAAAGTCTCATTGCGCTCGACTCTCGGTCCTACGGACTTACAAAATAGTGATTATAAAAAAACTGTTTTTATTTTGATCGGAAATCTTGATAACTCTACTTGTCATTGATAATGCGTGTCCACGAGCGTAGAGTAATAATATCGATAAAGTGAGTTCGTAGCGCGTAGCCGCGTAGGCCGTAGCAGTCGCAACGATATCGGCGCCGTAGACGCCCGCCCGCCGCCGCTCGGCGTAGCCGCCTAGATAGTGCTCGAGATTGCCCACCGGTGCAATGTATTACTATAATTAACATAATAAAATAAAATTAACATAAATAATTGGTATAATAAATTATGGTAACTTTAATAAAATTTTATTAAAGCTTATTTTTTTAACTTGACTAAATTATTCGCAATAAATTTTAAAATAGTTTCTTGTGTGAAAAGGAAAAAAAAACTTAAAAAAAAAATATTTGAAATCTTGAAAGCAAGCAGTTGTAAAAAAAAACTTGAATGAACATTAAACACGTGTAAGAAATTTAGGAAAACATTATAAAAAAAATGAAACAATGGAAAACGATTGTTTGGATCCCTTCAAAGATAGCAACAATTGGTACGTATGGTAAAGCTAACTAAATAATTTATATTTAAAAAACAACATTGTTTTAGAAAACCTTATCGACAATAACTTCGGATACTCTTTAACGAAAAGCCTCCATAAAAAAAATTATGGACATTTTGAGCAATGGCACTGCTTTGTTATACAACAATAATGAAAATAATAATATATCTTCATCAACGTCATTATTATTTACTAGCTTCTCTTGGCCGCGACTTCGTTCGCCAACCCACCCCTACGCATCGCATCGCCCGTCCGCGCTATTACTTAATTTTCGCTTAGCGTTCTTTCTGACTTTTTATCTATTTGCTGTGCTCCTAAGGGTACTAGATTAAGGTTAGCCTATAGCCTTCCTCAAGAATTAGCCTATTAAATGCAAAAAAAAATCCGAGTGATAGTTTCAGAGATTAGCGTGTTCAAACAAACAAACTCTTCACTTTTATAGATAGAAGATAGTTAAGGCTAAAAAAAAACATTTTTTGGAATACGATATTCTAGATTCAGTAACAGGTTTTAAATAGTATTTAACTCAATACATTCGAGACAACGCAACGTCGGAACAGACGATACAGATGGTACCTAATTAAATTACATTCGGTACTAAACGTACGAAACTATTGATTAACTGACGCGTTTATCGATATCGGTAATAGATAGGGCAGTTATCGGTTGCCCGGTAGAAATAGATAGTTATGAAAGTTCGGTGCAGGTACTTCCAGTTTACGAGATTTTATTTATTTATTAAAACTATATGCACAAGTAAAAGAAATACTGCACAAAGGCGGACTTAATGCCTGAGGCATTTTCTACCAGTCAACCTTAGGGTGACGCAGAGACAAAACATGCCAGGTGCAATATACGAGACAAATAGCTAGGAAATGACTATAAATTTCAAGAATAAATACTAATACATAGATAGATACATACATATAAACAATATGAACTGTGAGGAGAAAAAAAAAATCTGTCGAGGAGAAAACGAATCCAGCAAATCAGCGCTGGGATGTTACGGCCAACTTTTGACGGATATCTTCACGTGCCTTCACTTTAAAAGATAACCGACTGGGAGCTTTTCTTTTTGGAACATTGCTTTGTACCTTTGTATCAGTCAAGCCTAGTAGGGACTATAATTATCTAAATAAAACAAAGTCGGGTTACAACATTTAACTATATATAACTCAAGAACGGCTGGACCGATTTTTATAATCTTTGATTTGTTGAATGACATGATGTTAGAATAACTATTAAAAAAAAACACGGGAGATATTCACAAAAAACAAATGATGGAGACAATTAATTTTCTCATAAATTCGTTCTTATAAATTCTAAGACGGTTTGAAGTTTTCCGGGTCAGCTAGTTTTCAATATAGAGAAAAAAAAAATACATTGAGACGACACGACAATTGCAAAATCACACATCACCGTCCTACCCATGTCACGGCATGTCACTTGTGGGTCGCAGCAACACGTTTTTTTCTTCCATGCTTTCCACTTATCTATACTAAAAACCTGGTTAGCAAAATTAAAATTAATTTATCATATATCAGGATTTCGATCTCACGCGGAATAAAGTCTATTTAGTCCACAAATAAATAAAACTATTTCAAACATTTTCTACAACTATAACTCAAACCCAAAGCATTTATTTCAATTAAAGCTTTTGAATTGTTAAAGAGTCGGTCAGTTATTACACACATATATCAACTCGGAAAGGGATCGTCACCGTATCCTTTTCGCACCGCGGTTCGTGAGCTTGTCCTGAGGCGAGTCGATTACGTTACGATTCCGATTAGTGTGCGTTGCAGCAAGGAGTTTCATACAAAGAATACTGAATGGCTCGAGTTCATGGTGACATGCTTTTCCGAGTTGATATGTGTGCTATGACATTAAGTCAGAAAGTTAAAGCTAGTTGCCCATTCCAAAACGTAGATCTCTATGAAGAAGAAAGGGCAAGAAACTCATTTAAAAAAATACAGTAAGTATACCCACATTTAAATTAGCTAATAAATAAAATTAGTGAGTTAATTGAAACGTTACAAGTATTTTACTGTAGTTATAGTCAATGTACAAAAACATTTCGTGCTAAGGACGTTTTGGTGAAACAAATTCTGTTTATCGCTACGTATTTCAATATAGTAAACTTTCTTAATGTTTATTATGAATGCTTTCTATTTGTAGGTATACTTATACCTTTTTGTTTGAACCGTGCGTCTGCGCATATTTATAAAATACCACAAAAGGACAAAATTTTAATTTCAAATTCTGAAGACAAATACAAAAAACAACGACAGCTGATCACTATAAGTACGAGTACCTAGTACAAAGCGATCGATGGTAGATACACTACAGTACCCAACGAGGGGTGCCGCCTTATCAGCGTTATCATCGCTTATCTATCGCCGAGCACTCGATTATATACCACCCCGTTTGCACTTTAACTGCTGCTAATTCAAAACCGGGTGACTCAGATTGAAACTTAGTTTTAAATCTCGTTTGGCACCTGCTTGATATTTAAATATGTCTCAAGCTTTTAGAATAAGTAGTCTTCGAGCTTAAAATACCAGTGGCCGTCACTGCCCGTTTTCCGAGACTATAAAGTTTTTGTTAGGGAACGGTTAACTTAAATCACAGACATGTCAGTTAAGGTAATAATCACAATATTATCAAATAGAATATTCATATCAAAACTTCCAATATTCATGAGATTAGTAAGCCAAAACATTACAATACCGTGCAGCCGGCATGTTGCGTGACGTAGCGTAGCACGCGCCTGCGCGCGACATATGCACGAACCTATCAATTTGATCCGCGCCCGCGCAGCTGCGTACAACGACCCCTACACTATAGTTCAATAGCACAACGGTCGAGTAAAAAACACCCCATATTTTGGATGATTAATCCAACCCGCTTTGTCTAGGATTAAAACTCTCATGCATTATTCGCACGCGTAACCTATCTGCATATTTAATAGAGTGCATTAAAACATAGCTATTGTGCCGTAGACTTATGCGACCGGCCCGGGATGCGTGTAATCCTACAACCGGTTCTCATGTAAATGGCTCGTAATTATTATTTTACGTTGTCATTTTACAGAGTCGATGCAATTCATTTAATAAAATAAAAAGAAATGACCGTTTTCTCAGTTTCAAACAATTTCTTAAAAAAAAATTCAGACATCGGACTTTCAATTTTCAAATACATTCGTTCCAGTAGAGTAGTTCAGTTGTAAATCGATACTCTCACGTGATTACTTCCAAATTCAATCAAATCTATAATTTCACACTTCGGTTCGACATGCGGAGCCGTAACGACGCCCATTAACGGTTCTGTCGCCTAGTTAATAATAATGCTTGATACTCGCTCTCACAAGTCGGCCACAAAAAGTCTCGGATCGGCAAACAATCGAATAGGAACAATGAAAGTCGTGAA
Organism: Gortyna flavago; assembly: GCA_963669345.1. NCBI lineage: Eukaryota > Metazoa > Arthropoda > Insecta > Lepidoptera > Noctuidae > Gortyna > Gortyna flavago. The sequence goes on along the minus strand of OY770128.1, from coordinate 5,100,909 downwards.
TCAAACAATCGATCCATCGAATCCGAAAGTTACCGCGACAGCTGCGCGGGGTGGCTCGCTCTGGAAATTATGACAGGACCCCATCTCCCACGGTCGCCTGCACCCCTGTTGTCCAAATTTCACGACTAGCATAAGAATAGGCCAGAGACCAGTTTTGAAAAGTTTGTAGACCCTACTAACTTGTTTTGTTTTAGAAAGTTAAATATTATATATAATAGCGAATGTATCTATTTATTTCGGAAAGTTTATAATAAGGGTTAACCTTTCTTATAAGGTAAGTGCACTCGGCTTTATGTGTACTTGTCAAGAGTTTATATTGGACAATAAAGAAGCCTTAACAAGTCGTGTCAGCTACTCTGCTTATTGAATAGGTTTTGGTAAACGAAGCATGAGAATGTATCGTAGTGTTTGAAGGCTCACTGGTTACGACTTCACTGCCTTTTGATAATCCGAATGGAGTCAAGATGGTTGCTGTGGTGACAGTCGTATGTTGGTTTTTCATATTGCGTACCTACCTATGTACCTAATAATAATTTTGTAGACTTCAAAAGTTATTTTCGAAATTCCTAGTGATTTTTCTTATACTTGTATCTTCGCAATGGTTGCTACTTGCGAAATTCTGTGTCGTATTGCATGTCTGGTGTTTAGAAATAGCTTTTTTAGTCCAACTTTAATAACGGTACTGTAAAGGTTGTCTACAAAAGTTGACCTTATGTAGTGCAGGCTGGCAATAAATTAACTCTTGTTGCATTCGAACGGTCAAGTAAGTTTCGAATGCGCTTTCAAATTTTTGTATTAGGTTTTTGTTTGGAAAAGCCAGTGATAGTATAGCCGCGGTGATGTAAAGACGTACGCTTGGAATAAACGCAGAAAATATAACGTTGTTTGATTTTAACACAATAACAACACACATACTACTAAAGACGAGCAAAGTTAGTATGTGTCAGCACATGACTAATATACTTCGCAGCCCCTTCAATTAAACTAAATATAATATTATTATGGTCGTTATCATGATTACTTTTATTTATAAGCATTGACACGAAACTGGGAGGGTTGGTAGTGGTACTCTATGGAAAGGCTGGCCACGGACACGGCAAAGGAATTCCCCCGTATGTGTTTATGAAAATAGTTTCCTAGCGACCAGTACAGTGACTCGATTGTCTTTTTATCAGTATTAATCAACACACGGATTATATGAATATAATTACCAACGTCTACATGTGTATCAGATGTCGGATTTTTAATACCTTGCCATGTGTTCAGAATGAATGGAATCTTCGATTTATATTTGTTGATTCGTAACCGAATAATTTCGAATTCGAATATCATCACGCAGATAACGACGATGACTAATACCACAGTAATACAGTAGTCAAACTATTTATATTATCCAATTTTAAAGATTTTCTTCATCACATCTTTCAAATTCTCGGATACACCTTTATTAAAGACACTATACTGAGATATACCTAAATTTATTTGCAGAGACAGGTTGCTTCATAAGACTTCATACATATTGACCTTACATTTGAAAAATATCAGCATTGAATGTTCTAAAAACTATAAAGGTTAACGTTTTCATGTCACATGACACGACGAAGAGCGTTCATTCCTAACTTTGCTCTTGGTTGGCTTCATTGCCGTCATCGTTACATCCAAACGCACTAACAATACACAAAGGCTCCTCTATCACATTTATCAACCGGTCATCTGCCCCTAAACTCAGTTCCATCCTCCTATTAGTTTCAAATATTAATTGCTTCATCCCCAAAAAGGTCCAGATACACCCTCTATTGAAAAGAACCCTCATATCGGATTGCCACCCAATAAAACGCGTACCGCCATTTTTTTTATACAACATTGTATAGAACCCTTCTTTTTTAAAACCGGACGACCTTAGCACACTTTAGAGCAACTTTTTTATGTTAATAATAACGGTTTGGAAGCAAAGGGGCGAAGTCGCGTGGCGCCGAGGACGTTGAACTTTACCTTTCGATTTTAGAGTACAGCGAGTACACGATTATTTTAATCGGTTAATGGATGCTCAAGGATGACACGATGCGATTGTGACGTAATGGAATACGTAATTGAAACATTCAGCGATCACCAGTTTATTAATCACTAGCGAACCGCCCCTGCTTCGCACGGTTTTTACGACTTGTCCCTTTAATATAATTTCTCTGGATCGGCACAACTTTGGGACAGATTTCCATAAAATCTGAAAATTATAAAGTACAGGTACATAACTAATAGCGTTAGCTACAAACATACTACCTATTGAGTTTTCCTGAATATGTTTTGTTTGATGACATCAGGATTTCTTTAGGTATAATGTAAATTAAGTATTTAAACCTTCCGAAAATAAATTCTCTTAATGATGGCGAACCAAAACCGCATCAGAATCCGTTGCATAGTGTAAAAGAACAACGCGGTCACATACAGACACGAATACAGATGTATAAATTTAGTTCCTTATTCGACGACATCGGTCCAATGTAAAATAAAATTATATTTGTGTTGTCTTTCTTCTTGTTTTTAATTTTTTTAGGAGACATTTAAAATTTATAGCCTAGACAGTATTTTCGACCTACACCAATTGAAAATTCAATGGAAGCCCGACAACTGTTTTAAGTTGACAGCGTGTATTGTTGGATACAAATAATCGATTTATTCTCGTCAACACGCTCATGAGTTAGGGCTCCGGTCGAGATCGAAAGTTATCGAGCAAATCCGAACAAAACAAACACGTGAGTAAAACCGAAAACAAAACTGACTCACCAAACAAATTAAAAAACAAACCTACCTCATTTAGGCTTAAAAAAGACTTCTACAGTCAACGCCAAACTTCAATAAAAAACTTCGAAAAGAAAATAAAGAAACAAACAATTTCGTGGTAATAATAGACGCCTACAATTTTCACAGGCTATTTCCCCGTCAATTTAGCGGCTATGCGGCTTTACGGCTATACGGCTATAAGTAAATAAGGCGTCGGCGCTGAGTGGTGATTACATAGCCGTGTCATTTAACAGACGCAGTGAGGGTCGTGAGAAGGAAGCCCCTCCAACACTTCCGCTTGCGATGACGTCGCTAAGTACCTTCCCTGTTCGGTGCTACATAGATCATTGTCCTTAACTGTTTCATTTAGTTTTCTGAGTTTGTGTAGAATTTAAAGATAATTTTAAGTGTTTTATTTCGTTAATCAGGCACGATTCGTTGATGACATTATTTAATTACTACATAATAAATTGTTATCTGAATTTTATCCATCACAAACAGCGTTTGCAGGAAGGTATCCCGTATTGAAAAAAATGGGTGGAGCTGTACATCATCATCATCATACCCAGCCTGACTGAAGCCACAGAAAAAGTTTTCTAGAATTAACTCCTTGAGTGCCATAGAACTTCCTCTGTGTGTATGTGGCCCCTGCCATCTGAAGTTGCATGTGAAAAATTGCGGATTCCGATGTTAATATTTTCGACCTTTGCTGATATTTGTTACCTATTTAAATTTTCCTATTGTATCTCATTCTGGAACTTGTGACGTCCTTAGCAAGGTGGGTTACACCTTTCTTACTACAACTATTTCTAACTTCAACGTTCACGCAACCACAACAGACCGTTTTCTTACTTTACAAAATCTGGCGTAAGCGTGTTGTGAATAAGTCCGGTAGCAGGTGGTAGGGGGTGGCAGGTTAGCCAATGTTTACATTCCTTCACCATGGAGAGTGCAGTGCCATTACTCAGGCCGACAACCGACCACCGCGACCGCTTTCCGTAGGGGAATGCCGATCAATCAAAACCTCTATTAGTACAGTTACGCGTGATACCGCCCACCTTTCTCAACTTTTTTATGTGTTTATGCCCTGTCGTTTGAAGGGTGCTGTTTTAATGTTGGAAGAATAAATCCAGTTTCTTGTACTTCGTGTACAAACTTTTGAGGCTGTTGCTTTGGCTACTTCCTATTATCATTGTGTCACTTCATTCAAATTAGGAGGTACCTTACCTAGATACTCTATGAAATTCAACTCTTCTTATCATTTAAAAAAAATATTTTACAGACAGAAATCTATTCTAAATTGCCATTTTTATCGATAACGTCCCAACACTCGTCATCATTTGAGCATTTGCCCAAGTCAGATCTTATTCTCACCAATCAACATTGTTGACTGTATACATTTACAGAAACAACACAGTTCAAGGCCTCCGAAGTGATTGATGTACCAGCTCGTATTCGTTTACCTTCGAATGACGTCGCTGGCCAGGCGTGAGCCGACCCGCGGTTGGCACCACCAGCTAAGCCGTACTCATCCGTAACAACTTTCACTCCCCCTTCTTTTATTAGCTAGCCTAATAGCCCATAGTCACATTACTTTTGTGCCCAATGTATTTTTGGTTTCTTTATGTGTATTTTTTGGAGCCACACTTTTGTTTAATATAACCTAGTTGTTTATAATTCATATCTTCTATGCATAGTTCTCTCTGGTTCTTCATAAATAATGTGACATTGCCTAAAGCGGGTAATTTTCACCTCTGACAGTCATGCAAGTTTCATTTTAAATTTTATTCATATCATTCCTACCCTCAACTCACATTAATGATAAACTAGCTGACCCGGTGAACTTCGTACCGCCTCAGAATAAATAAATGTTGTGTTAACTTATTCATCGAAAAAGCCATTCCATACAAAATGTGTGAGATTTTTTGAGATTTTTTTTCTCATGTTTTAATAGTTATTCTGCTTTTCGGGGTAGAGACAAATCCAACAAATCAAAGATCATAAAAATCGGTCCAGCCGTTCTTGAGTTATAAATGGTGTAACAACCCGACTTTGTTTTATTTATATAGATAGATATATACAGATTCATAATTTCTTTTGTCCGGTTTATTCAAAGTAAAGTACACAACATTCATGAACCTACAAACTCAATCAGAATTGAATTCTTGAAAGCCAATCTTGTGATGACGTCAACGTTAACGCGGTAAGGTCTTGTAACGTACTCGATGTGGTGAAATTAAATGCATATTAGATTTCTTTTAACGGGTAATTGATACTTTATTTGTAACCTTCATGCTAGCTAAGTTAAGATAGGAACAGTCAACGATAAAAAGTAGAAAAAGTGGTGTGAAAATTAGCTTTATCATCTTTCTAGCTTTATTGTCTATACTTTCTTAACATTAGCTTCCTACCTCATTTAGCTGACACGAAATGGTCTCGATTAAGACATTGTGATTCAACAGTCCCCAGTGTACCGCGTCACCATAATCTTTTTACCAATTTATTTACGTACTAGCTGTGCCCCTCGGTTTCACCCGTATAAGTTTCGATCCCGTGAGAATATCGGGATAAAAAGTATCCTATGTGTTAATCCAGGGTGTCAGCTATCTCTATGCCAAATTTTATCAAAATTGGTCCAGCCGTTTGTGTGTGACGATGTAACCAAACATAAACACACACACACACACACTCACAAACTTTCGATTTTTTATTATTAGTGTGTTTACTTTCTCTCATGTTCCCATTTTATTCTATAGCTATTAGAATACTGGCTGCTGTTCACAAGTAACGTAATTTATTTCGTCTAAATGCAATTCCTTTTGGTTATTTCACAACAGTAAAGTGAACGACCTGCAAGTTGAGATATTATCAGCCGATCGATATGTGATTCATGACACGAATGCTGTCACAATGTAATGTGCGTTCTATTTTTGTATGTCTATATATCTGTCCTTAGAGATACAATGGATCCCGTACAGTATTAACTTTAGTGCTACTTTTAACTCCTAATTTAGATCTTAGGTTTTTATAATGACGAAATTATGGACTAAAATTATGTTATTGCCAGCAAAAGAACTGGTAATTAAATTCAGGTGTTGGCATAAATAACTAACTTTAAAGAAGTATTCAAATGTTTTTAATGGTAATTTGGTAGTCTACAATATTTTCTGACTTAATGTCTTAACTTGGTTTCGTACTAAGATAACTTTGAACATTTCATTCATCCGCACTTTTTTAACGCCTACTTGTTTTGTGCTAGCAATATTTGTCAATAAGCGCAATGTTATCAATATTGTATTTCTTTTCCACATCTTCGTGTCTACAACATTATATTTACTGTCATTTTTGATAGGAACAGGCTGCATATCCGATAATAACGACCTACACTTTTTTTCTGTATGTTCTCTCTTCTTCATTTCAGTGTCTATAACTGCACTTATGTTGCCACCTTCGGCACTCGTATCAAGATAATTACACTATGCGTTCTAGTTAGAAACTGGTTACTATGAATGCAGACAATAATTGCATCTAGTGTAATAGCCTGAAACGTAGGGTTGACGGGACGCACCCCTCTCGGCGTGACAAAGGGACCGCCAGCTGCATCCCTGCGGCCATTGTGCGTGCACAACGCACCCTCGATCTACGCGTGTTGCGATTGCGCACGAAATGCAACTACAACTAAGTATCTCTTTTTGAAGCACTGGAGAGATTGAATTGAAAATTTATATCAAAAATTGTTTTAAAAACAACACAACAATTTTTGTAAACACATTTCAATGTCCGTTGACATTGAAATGTATTATGCTTTTAAAAAATGGCAACTAATTAGTTAACTATTCAAAAAAATAAATCTCAAAAATAAAATAAAAAACGTTTTTTTTTTTTGTATTTTTGAGTGTTCACTTATTGTAGCTGTACTCATTATCCACTAGACAACAGTCTAAAAATAGAAATCGAAACAATGATCAGTTTGGCTTTTAACATAAAACTTCGAACTTGAACCCATTCCAATTTTTCCAAAATTCTTATCATTTGAAGAGGAACGAATTTCACTTGTAATTTGTTTACTAAATAATTATTATTGACATCATACCTATCTGTTCAGTTTACTTATTGGTCCAGATTTTATAAACCGCCATAAACTCGTTATTTCTGTGGGATGTTTAGGTAATGAGTTCAAAGCGTCGTGCACTTAAAAGGTCAAGGCTAACGTCAAACACAAACATTATTATTTTATTATGATTGTCTGTATGTGCAATAGGAAAGAAAATCGGAAGCGTTATGGTTCTGTCTTGCAGTAGGTAGGTATTTCTTAACGCAGGCCTACAGGTACAACTAACAACTCTTCACCCTAAAGAGATACATAGATACTAAAAATATGTCAGTTAAATACGTACACACAAAATGAATTACTATAATGTAATTAATTTTGTGTGTGGGCCAGGCAGTTAACTGAACGGCTAATTTAACCAGTTGGCTGCGACATAATATATGTTATGTATTATCTGTTTTATTTTTAGACGCCTTCGTGAAACGGATAGCAATGTCTCACTTTGTCATCTTGCCTACATGAACCAATAGGCGTGTCAACGTTTATGTTTTTATTCGATTTGCCTATTTTTAAGATTGTTTCCTGGAGAGATAACTTCCAGCAATTAAAAGTCGTGAAGATATTTGAAGAAAGAAAAATATAAGAAGATAGCAGTCCTCCTCCTCGCGTTCACTGTGTTGCCATTATGTGTTGATTTATATCATAAGGCACGCGGTGAATGCCAAGAGAGGACTCATTCGTCGTGCGAACGAGAGAAAAAAGAAGATACTGAAGCCAGAAGCAGAAGTCATGATTTGACTCATGAAGAATTCTTCGTTTATTTTGTCACCTTAATAGATGTTTGAAGATTTTCCAGATAGACTTGTACCTGCCTAATTGCTCAAATGTCCAAGGATATTATTATATTATTATTAAGTATTATTAATTACCTAGTAGTAGTGTGTTCTCTTTCTTTCTTTCTTTGACTGATAAACTTCCCAAACTTTTCATCAGAGTGTTACCAATAATTTATTTTTGTTTAAATTTTGTGGGGATTAACATTCCAACATAATCTATTTATGTCTGGTAATTTAGCCCACATTCTGCCTAAACAGTTTTTTATCCTAAGGTCAGCTCAAGTATATCTATCGCCTGAGTTCTCACATAGGTGAAAACCTGAACCTGTGGAGGCGTCATATAAATAAAAATAAATAAAAAACATGAGAATCTCCTCCTTTTAATCGTCGATTAATAAATAAACCTATTGTTAATTTTATTAATCGTAGGTATATTTTGTAATCAGTTATCTACGCAGGTGGTGCACACCCAAAGCGAACCCCAAAAACAACTATGCAGATTCAACGTGACAATTATTCTAAGTATACTATTGTATAGGTACTTATTCATTAAGATAGGACAAAACAATACGTTCTCATTAAACTGGTTTTATTATAGCAACAAAGCAAAACATCAAAATCAAAATGTGGTTCCTCGAGTCTCGAGGAGAAGACTTATTACGAATAATAATTATTTTTCTTATATTATAGCCTCGCTAGCAATGTGCGCGTTTTTTTTTTAGAAAGATGTATCAATGATTCACAGTAGCGAATCATATTTTGATCAAGATACAACCTGACACTGACCTGAAAAATGCAAACAATTTTTTAAAATGTAAGAAAAATTTAATTTCGCGTGCTTCAAAAGCGCATTCACCTTAAAGTAAATACATTTTAGTTTAGGGACCAAGGACAATAAATTCAGAATATAAGATTCCTTTTGGCATGAAGTCTCTTTGATGAGATTAAAAAAACGCACATCTCCGACTAGCAAATAGTTATCTGTGGCGTTATCGCACTTGTGCAATAACATAAAGTAAAAAGCACGCGTTTTTAATACACTGAATTATGAACCTAAAAGCGGTTCAATAAGAGCCACTTTACGAGCAAGTGTATTGGAAAATCATTTATCAATAAAATTATACACCACCCAGCTTTTATATCACTATAAATTACCTTTTTTTCCAATCCAAATACGACTTGTCCGTCTTTTCGAAATGGGTTATAACGAAATGATCTCAGACCTACTTTCTTTAGAACTGAGTAATCACATTTTCCACGATTCCTTTTAAACATGTCATCGGTAATATTGACGTTATTATGATATCATTTCAGAGCAATTTGATGCAACAGCAATTCGACTCGGCGACGTTTTTAGGTCAATACTAAATACTTATCCATTGTTAAAAAGAATTGGTACTAAATTGATTCTATTTGATGGGTGGCCAGATTACCTAAGGGCACAATCATTTGGGACGAGACCGGATTGCCTTGTCATAAAAAGAAGTTTTTTTTTTTTATTAATGATAATAATTCAATTTATATGTTTTAATAATCCTATAAGCATCTTGAATAAATCTTTCAATAAATTCAGAATTTTTATAATGAAAACAAAATTAATCTGAGAAAATTATATAATAATCAAACATTTTTAATTACAATAATATTTTATATGAAGAGAACGGACAGCAACTTCTCAACAATCAATCAATTAAATCTGCTAGTAATCCATCTGTCGAATTGCTGATAATTATCTAAGCTATTTTTCCTTTATATTAGTCTTTTGTAGCTAGGGTTGCCAACCATACTTTATAATAACGTATCCTACTTTATTTTCGATAAATATACTTTATACTTTTGCATAAAAATAAAGTATGCGAAAATACTTTAGGTACTTCTAATCTTTTGTGATGCGTAAAACGAAAGACTCATAATGGGTAATTCACTGACCTGTATTATACAAGTAGAGGTCAGTGAGGTAATTACTGAACTTTTTATCGATAGTATGTACAGACGCCAGCACATCAACCTACTACAATCTGTCAAATTTCTTTGATACATTTTCAACTTTATCGCTAAAGCATAAGGTTCAAAGTTGATTGGGAATTTTTTACAGTTTCGGGTAGGTTGATGTGCTGGCGTCTGTACTTACTTAAAAGCCAAAAAAGAAAATCTATTAATAAAGATAAAGAATTTTCAGAGAAAATTTAGTTATGCTTAAGACAAACCAGTTGTGAGGGAGGACAAATAGCAATTATACATAAAAATACATCTGAAATAATTTCGATTGTAAAACAAGCTTTGAAATTTTCAAAGACAACAAAAAAATGTTAGCTCTTGCTAAAACCTCCCAAAAATATGTGTTTTAAGGGATAGTAACATACTTAAAATTGAAAAATACTTTTTTTTCTTCCAAATACTTTATTTTTTCCTATTCAAAGAAAATGATAAGTACCTACGTTATTTTTCTCGAAAAAAGTTGGCAACCCTATTTGTAGCGGTCATTGGAAGACCCTTCTAATCGAATCTAACTAGCCTGTAACAAAAGGAAAAGGGAGAGGGAGGCCTTAGCCCTGCAGTGGGACAACCCACTGCAGGGCTAAGGCCTCCCTCTCCCTTTTCCACACAATTCTGTGTTTTGCTAATGCCAGCCAGTCCAGTCCTTTCTTTCAGTAGTAGGCAAGCTCGTCCCTCCATCTTCGTCTCGGCCTGCCGCGATGGTGTCGTGCGTTGAGTGGGCTGTTGAAAAATAGTAGGTAAGGTCATGTTTTTAGAGGCAAACACCTGACAATATCCATATTTTATTATTTACCTGCTCTCTGTGCAATAACATCTGCACCATAAGAAACCTTTGCGAGGCCACTGCTTGCTAACGCTGTCGACGTGACTGAATTCTGGTCGAAGCTTATATAAAACAAGCTTCTGCCCGCGACTTCGTCCGCGTAAAAATTCCCCTCCGCTTTATTATCGTTTTGGCTGAGCGTTCTTTCTGTTTTTTTTTTTCTTTTAGCTCGACTCCTAAGGTTCCTAGCGTGATGTTAAATAGCCTATTACTTCTATAGCCTTCCTCTATCAAAAGCAAAAATATTTTTTAGATCCGACTGGTAATCCTAGAGATTAACGCGCTTAAACAAAAAAACCCTTCAGTTTTAATATTAGTAGGTATATATAGATATGGAATTACCGATACGAACAAGATGAAGGTTATTTACCTATCAGCTTAAATAATAAGATTGCATAGTGACATGTCGATCGTGCACATAATGTTTTGTGATTATGTTCCGAGGTCGCGCAGTGATAGCACTGTTGTACAGACAGTGTGTTTGCAGTCCTTACGCCTGTTCCGATTGGCACCTAGAACCTACATGCATGCAGAGACTACATGAATTATTCATTTAGTATAGGAAAATACGCGCTCAAAGGGAAACTTGATTTCCAATTCATTAAAGGTAACATTAACGAACGAGTCACATCTTAGGACCATAAGGAAATTAAATTCTATACTTAAAACGGAATCTATTATACGTTTATTAGTTAATAACTTGTTGCATTTTTACTACACTCCACTAATTATCGTGGACCATGGACTTAGTGAACTTTGTCATTGACTACTAATTGAAGTTGAAACTTTAAAATGGTGCGGCATCTACATCGCCACATGCGAACTACGCATCATATTGACGTCACACACAATCCTGCATCGCGCAAGCAGAGTTTACCGCGCAACTAGCTCATATTAACATTTATTATTATACAACACTCCGAAATCAATCGTCTGGCAGTAGCCGTCCGGACACAATAGGTACCCTGGTCTGGTCGGAGGATTCTCCTTTTTCTATGAAGGATGAGTGAACTTTACACCCTGTTGCTCATATTTACCTCTAAAACATCATAAATACATATTTACGCAACCTTCACACCTCGACAGTCGTTGAAACAATTAGTTTGAGGAGGATGTTGCGATGGTCCATACATTTTTCTTCCGGATTATACGCTAAACATAGACACTCTTTGTTGAAAACTAATCATTTTATCACTTTTCTATAATGAAATGTCACCGCGATCGACCTTTTTAGGAAATATCTTACATTATTTAATGAGGAAAACGATAGTGAAATCCAGACCAAATTTGACATTTGCGTACTAATGTGCGTGAGTTTTGACAAGCAAACTGACGCGCCATGATTGCGATAGCTTAGAAACAAGACCGCTAGATGGCGTGCAGGCGTTATTATAATTCTGTTAAATCAATATAATACGTACAATAATTGATTTATTTCCTTTCCTACCTTTCATGAACAGGTCACAAAGATAATGTAGATACCACAGAGTGGTTTTTTAATTATTACCTCTTATTAACGTTTTGACCAAGCAATCAATCAGAGTCAGTCAAGGCGAAATACCTTTAAATAATAGTCAACCTTCCGGGTAACATTCTGTACTTTTCCTGTGTGGTTTTTCTGAGTTAAAAGTGATGAAATTGACTAGACAAGAAAAGCAATTGGGGTACCCCTCAAAGGAAGAGGCGCATGTGTTTCCTGAATAACAAAATCTTCATTATCTCATTCAACGCAGCCAAGGCTTTCTTCACTCTTTTCTGTACAAAAACTTTCAGTTTCTTTAGAAAACTATTCGTGATTTACTGTAAACACAAAAGTCACAGCGTCCTATCAATAACCGGAAAACGGTCAAAATAAACGATATAATTATTGACATTATAAAAGTCCACACTTATCTATCAAAATGCAAGGAAAAATGTTTCTTTATTTGCTTACCACTGCTTGTTTTTTTATTAGGCACTATTTTAATTTGTGGACACAAAGTAGGTAATTGGTGTTGAACTGATCAACAAGAAGGCTATAATACAATTCTGTGTCAGTAATAATTGGTTGCTACTGCATACAAATATACAGTGGAGTCACGTTCGGTACGTGACCAAAGTTCTATCACAGTAGGTACATTATTGACGTATTGTGCAACCCTGTGCTTAGACCCTGGACCTCCCAGCGATCTCCAATTTATTCAGAATGATATAAAACCATTCGTAAGGCATTATTTTCTCTCCGCCACATACCCTCTCTCACTCTCTATGAGCACGTCAATTTGTCGCTCCGTTGTTGTGTGAATGAAGGACAAACCAACATACAAACAAACTTTCGTATTTATAATTAAGTAGGTAGTAGGGTTTTCTGTCGTCAGACATAGTCGGGGACCTACAAATAAATTGATGTTTATGTTTTTACCCAAGTGAATTCTCTTCAGGATTCTCCGGAACGAGTTGGAAAATCCCGAAGCATTAACATGGGCTAAAACAGAAAAAAATACTTACATTACGTACCTACTGTAGTTGATAATTCAATCGTTATCAGCCGGAGAGGTTTTTTTTGTATTTATTTAGGCATACGCCGGCTGTCCCAACCCAACAGAAAAAATGTGACAGAATTAATCAAATACCGCTAAAGTAATCAGTTCAAAAGGCCAGCAGCCTAGCATCCTAACTGCGCAACACACAATCTGAATCATTTTGACGGATATTGCTAAGCCATTGCTTCATATGTTCGAAATGTTTGTCTGCTCGACAACTTAAATAACACATTGAATTTTGTTGAACTGTCAAAATGAAACCCATCGACCTATAGTGTGTTAGATACGCAATTACCCCGCTGATCACAAATTATACCTACTTTTAGAACCTTTTCTTTACCAATTTCACCATAAGGAAAACAGGTACTCGTCGACTAGAGAACCTCCTGCTTTTTTTTGCGCCGGTTAAACAGGACAGCTCTAAATTCAGTGTACATACTTACTCGTATTCTCTTGTCTATAATATTTGACTACGGCAAGTACTAACCACAGTGGTTTTTTTCCCCACAGTCAATGCGTTTTATCTGCATTCATCATCACAGCAGCCTGCTACTGAATATTCCAACAAGATGAAGAATGAAGAGCCAAGACTAAGCAGATCCAAGTTTTTTCAGCGAAATCGTGACAATAGTTGCAGATTACTAAAGAGTAAATAGACTGTAACAATACTATTGATAAGTTTTTGTTGACAATAAAAACGACGAACTATTGACTTCGCTAAAAGACGACGTTTTTTCAGCTGCAGCCGCTATGGTCATAGAACTGTTCTGTGCTGTGTAAATAAAAGATAAAAATTAAGTATAGTTATGTTGCTTTTTCTTCTTCACAGGAATCCTCATTTTCAACCACGGTAACTGTCGTTGGTGTGTCGGCAATTTCAGACCTCTTTCTTTGAATTTCCTACCCGTGATGTTTTCCTTCACTTTTGAAGCTCATTTATGGTGTCCAAGACTGAGAGAAACACACATAAAAACCAGGTTCTTAAACGTTTCAGCCTAAACTTCCTTGCTAACTTACTAAACTATATTTACTTACACACCATGTATCGACAAATGGCTCCTCCAATCCGTACCTATCGGAACTCCATCTAAGTTACGGAAACTATGTTTCGTACATAACCCTAAAAACTAACAAAAAAGCCAAATTGCGGCCCTACTTACTACTAAATTGGAAAATTGGATTTAGTCGAATCAGCAGTAAGTGGATCAAATGGAAGAATTTGTTACGTCGTATGTTTTGCTTAGGAAAGTTTCCCAAGGAAAATATAGTTTGTATTTTGTATGTGAGAAGGAAAATACGGTGTTCACCATTCATGGAATGAAACACTGTTTAACTTTGCTTACAGTCGTGTAAGTGACCTTTATTAATTATAATAAGACAGTGATAATCAAGAATGAGTCATAATTCACCAATGCCTATATTGTGATAAGATTAAGTATTTAATTGACACATTATTAGAGAGAATTGCTGAAGTCTTTGAGACCAACATTTTTATGTATAACAAGATAAGATAATTTCATCGTGTTTTTGACAGAATTTGAAAAAATAAATCGGCTTAGACTAGTTTAAGTAGGAATGGGCTTATAATAAAATATAAAAAGGAAAAAAAATACACAAACATTAATACCATACCTATATTTCACTTACCTACATAATAATTTTCCTACAAAACAACCCACAATTTCCACAATGCCGCTGGTCTGTAAAAGAAAGTAGTTGTTTTTCTCAGCGAGCTGTGAGCACCAGCCGCTAATCTTCCCACGGTATGAAAGTGGACGTCGAAGGAGGGCTGCCAACCTGTTACCACTCGAACTTGTTGCTGTCTTTACATGCAACACGTTATTACCAGCCAGCCCTTTAAACAGCACCTACGAAGACCCTCCTTGTAGGTGGATATTGTGTTTCTTAGATGTCTTCTCTTTTACCAAAGACAATTAGTTATTCTTTTAACATAGACAAGTTATTCGACAAATTCAAAGACTTATGTATTCATTTACGTCTGTCTTCCAATTTTCCCTACCTAATACATAAATCCTTCTGCATAATTAGCAAAAAAAGATAAATAAAAGTGAATCTTAAGTATGAAATCACCGACCCGTAAAGGTACCTAAGTCACTTTTATCATTAGGTAGGTACATTTAATGACCTCAGTCGTCTACGGAGAATCCAAACAAACACGATCCAAGTGAACATGTGCATGTGTGTGTGTGTGTGTGACTTACTACTTTATCAGTACATGCGGTACTCGTGTCATATCAGCGCAGACAACAACGCTATAAAGAAATGCGACTGATATATTTAATTTATCTTATCTGCACACACTCGCCAAAACGTGTCTGTACGTAGATTTACTATCTACATTCCTACACTTAAGTGTCTACAAAGGGTACGCCATGATTGTTGGATCATTCTAATTACCTACTTATTAGAAATATCTGTTTGCATTGGTCATAAGATTAGGGGAAAAACAGAATAAGTTGCATATCTGGTTACCTATAAGACCAATCATGAGGTGTTGATATGACCAAGTGATTATGCAAATCAAATGACAACTTTATCAACTTTATATGGATTTTTACCAGCCTACAATTTTGTTTTATAAAGAAAGTAGACTTATGCTCGGTTCCTCTAAAAACAAAAAAGAATAGTTTTGCTTATCGATGGTAGCATTTTTTTTTTACCAAGCTGGGCATAAGATATACATAGATTGGTAAGCTAATTTTACCTGTGATAGCTACTTACTTCAATATGGGTTTGCTTCATTATTGGTAAAGATACAAGAGTCTTAATTTAAACCAATAATGGTCCGTAAATTATAGTAATCGGTCACTAAGCAACGGGTCCTAAAAGAGCGGTTCCCTCATTTATTAAGGTCGTCATAAAAATCTGTCATATTCACCAGTATTTGACATTAAGTTGTCAAAAAACACTTTGTTTGGACAGCCGGTATTGTGTAGCTGGAAATACTACTTTTATAGTGTTCATTGAGCAGAGGTCTATTCTTAGACGAAGCTTCACGTTGTAGGTATATTGTAGATATTGAAGGTTTAAAAATAGCTAATGTGGACAACAGTTGACGCTCGCAACAGATGCAATCAAACAATTAATTAAGACGACAACTGACACTGATGGCACGTAACATGTGCATCGTATTTACAACATTTCTTCAATCTTTTATCAAGATGTGAGGTTTTTGTAATTAAACAAATAATAGTTTAAATAACAGTTAATATTTATTCAGAATTAAAATAATATGTACGTTAATAACAACTAATACATAATTAATTAAAAAAACTATATCCTAACTTAACCAAAACTGTAGCGACGAAAAATTCATTCGCATCGCTGTCAACTGGTAATGTACCCAAGAGACTGGCAGCATTACCACGTTGTATGACAATGCTTAGCCTCTGGTCAAGGTGAAAACCAGCTCTTAGGTCACGGGAAGTGTGTTTCAAGATTTCCAAAAAAGGGGTCTCGGATAATAGTTATACAATGTTGAACCAGAAAGCACGTTAAGCCGTTGGTCCCGGCTGTCATTCCTGGATCTTTGACAGTCGTTACGGGTAGTCAGAAGCCCGACAGTCTGACAACCAGTCTTATACCAAGGGGTATCGTGTTACCCAGTAACTGGGTCGTATATAGAGCTCCGATAGGCAGTCGCTTCATTTAAAATACTCGTATTCAGCTGCATCCAGTTAGACTGGAAGCCGACCACAACATAGTTGAGAAAAAGTTGGCAGATTGCAATAGTCATACATAGGTCGCAGCCAACTGGTTAAATTAGCCGTTCAGTTAACCGCTTAGCCTTTCAACTAAACGGCGGCCGTTCAACTAACGGCCTGAATGATATTCAATTACAGTTTAGGTTGGAACTCTGTAACCAAGCACGCGCGAGCCGAATTGGTTGCAGTAATTAAGACATTGCACCCCGACCAAGTGGGTTAGGTTATGTTAGAACTGTGATCAACCGCGTGCGAGCTGAGGGAGGAAGCGAGGCGAGCACTACTTCTAAAGGCCAGGCAGTTAACTGAACGGCTAATTTAACCAGTTGGCTGCGACACATACATAAGCTTACTTTTTTACCCATGAGTGTAGGCGGAAACTGTAGGAATCCCCCTCATACGATCCTTACATACTCTTTTTGATATCTTGTTAAGCACACCTAGTAGTGTTTCTTTTGATATCTATAAAAATAGCGAGTTTTGTCTCCCTTACAACATATTGTGTTAGTAAATAAATTAGTTTTGGACCCTTAATTACTCCTTATTCTTACAATGCTTCCGAGGCAGTGCTTCCTTAGCTAAACCGTTCGTTCCACCCGCTGAAGACCTGGACATGAGTTACCTTGGGTAACCTGGAAGTCTTTAAACAGACTCCGGACCCAGGTTGACCGAGGCAAGGAAAACCTGTTCAGGTGGAGATTCATAGATGACTCCGCCATGGAGTGTAAATGTGGTGCTGTTCCACAAACGATGGGACACTTAATATCGTGTCCTGCGTGTCCTGTTAGCTGCACGTTACAGGTACCTACTGGTGGACGCTGTTGATGGCGCCAAACACGTAGCCGAATTCTGGACCGAATCCATTTAGATTTGGCTATCGACACGCTAAGAAGAAGATTCTTACAATGATTTTATTCACTCACTAGTTGAGTTAAAATAAAAGTTTGTGGAACACATTGTCTCTAAAACAAAGTAGACTTCTTTGAACTGTTATTATTAAATATCTAATTTAGTATTTATTCATAATTATTATCGTGATACCTACCCCCAAACAAAGCAATTTAGACGTAATTATTCAAAAAAAAAAATATAATTATTATTACAGAATAATTATTTAATCTCCCGGATACAAGGAAAACCAGGGTTTGCTTCATGACGTCAGCCCACAATCAGTCATCACACATTAGGTATTACCTCAACGGTCGTATCCTGGTTAAATGTAGAAATGGAACATTACGAATAATGAGTGGTGTTGCTCAAAGAACATTGAGGAAAGTGTTAATTTAAGGGTTACTCACTGCCAAAAAATGTATGATTGGTTGCGCAACCGATCGGAGTCCTGGTGAGATACCCATCATAAAGCTGGGTGTATTTGGCTGGTAGTGTCCTATAGTGAGACATAAACCTAATATGTACATTTCCTCCATGGAAGCCAAAAGGTATAGCTGAAGATGTACTTAGGTAAGGTACTGTCTGTCGTTCCTATTTTTGTCACAGTTGTGATGATGACCATCTTCTAGTTCTGTGTCCATCTTTTGTGAAGGCTTCTTGCATTCATATATCCATATATATCAATATTAGAGAGAACCCATGCTAAGGAAGATGATCCAAACGTAATAAGTAAAAGTTTACGACTCAATTACCCTTAGATAGGTTACAAAACTAGCAACTATTAATGCAATGTGATTATTTTATTACCCATTTAAGAAATGAACCGATATACCTAATGCATAGTTCGTAATCGGTAAATTTTCGATCAACTTGAATTCGACAGACTCATTGTTTCAACTTTCAAGGCATATCTAAGTACCAATGTACCGATAAATAGAGTTAAACTGTTTCAGTAAGACAATAAAAATATACGTAACACTGATACAGTGGCATTCTGTGCATAAATAACAAGATTTATTGGTTCTTTAACGTTTGAACAGATTATGATAATTTATGGTTGAGTCGTTGTAGGACAATTATTACAAGAAACATAAAAACTTGATGCTCGTAAAATTAAGTATTGGAAGAAAACTTTCTAGGCGTTTATTACATGGATATGCCACGGGTGTTATTGACATTACCCGGACATTATAGACATCACCTGCGAGGTAATTGGATAACAGTAGCGATGACATTTTGACAGTTCAAAAACATTCATTGCGTTATTTACGTTGTTGAACAGACAAATTTTTCGAACATTTGAAGCAATGGATTAGATTAATATCCTTCTAAATGATTCAGATTGTGATGGAAAGTGGGTTACGCAGTTAGGGTGCTGTTTTACTAAGCAGACGGTTGTTAAAACCGTTTCTAACTTAATTTCCCCTACATTTTTTGACAGTAAAAGGTGATTTTGGTCAGAAACGTTAAAAATATAATATAAATGCTGCACACACGAAACATTGACTTTAAAAGAGACCTTTCTTCTCAGAGTAGTCAGATACCGACCACATCTAGCTTATAATTTTTTTTATATGACGTGTAAAAGTGATTCCGATACCCTATTTACACAATAAACAATTTCATTTTATTGGGATCAATCAATAAGGTAAAGTAAAAGTCAGCCAATTGTACAAACATTTCCAGTTTTAAAACTTATATTGTTTAGGTAGTTGGCAGCCGCGCATGGCATGATCATCAAACTGAATGACTCTCACTCGCGTGAACATTGACTATTTATTACAGTTTTACGTCTTAAGAACATCTTTGGGAACATCTTTCGTTAAACATTTCCAATTCTCAGATATCGAAACATCTCTAAAGTAAGATACATCAGGTTATTCAGGAACAGTAGTGCTATTCTGTAAAAATCTCACTGAAAACTTAAGTGAAGTGAGCTATCAATAGTGTCAATCCTATCATGACATTAGGTTGAATGACAGCTCACTTCACGTAGGTAAGTTTTCACTGTGAGATTTTTATAGAATAGCTCTAGCGTTCACGATGCAGCCTTGCATTTAGTACTATAAAAAGACCTAGGCTGAAACTGGCCAGTCCGTTACGTTATGCAGAGCCAAAAAGCATACCTAATTTATGTGTTTAGGTAGTAGGTACGTATATCATTATTTACGTGGACGCAGTTATGACGGTGTCGGTGTCGGTGTGGTGTAGTTTGTCCTATTTAGCCACACCCGGGAGACTTCCAACGCGGCCGGTACAAACCGGGATGACTCATTATTATGTTGGCCGCAGTTTTATCTCCGGGGAATTTCTCCTTTGTTACACACGCTAACGTTTTGGCTACTATTCAACTATCCGACGAAAAAACAGTAACTCGTATGTGCTTAAAAGGAAAATATTGCGATTTCGCAGGGAATGTCACAAAATTCACTCTCATTCCTCTTTATCTATATGAAAAGTGAAACTGAGTTTTGTGATTTTTTTCCATAATACGATAAATTGCAACTATCAAAATATTATCAACTTTATATAGCTGTGTGTATACTGCTGTGGACGTTAGTGTTTAGATATTTCTAGTTAGATATCTACTAGATAACTACTCGCACATTCGCATCCATGAACTCTAAAATACCTAGAACAGTTTATTGTTTATTTTTGTTCTGACTGTCATTAGCTAATCCACATTAAATCGATTATAATCATTAATTTTACTATAAGCTGTACTTACCGGTGTAGGTAATGAGTAGGTATATCTTTTAGCTTTATTGTAAATACATAATTAATATATTACATCAAGTAATTTATTTAATTTCGAGCACAATGACTCACAGTAATAACATTACGATTTACGCTACATCGGCGCACTGACAAATAAATAAACGAACGATTGACACGAGTGACGTAGATATTCAATAATTAGCTACAAGCTATGTACATAACTGGTTTTAAAGATAAAACCAGGTTTCCTCGTCAGTGTTACACGGCCGGACAAAGGCAGGATCTAGATAATTAGTTGCGGACAAAAATAGTCGTCGCAGTCGGGCCCTGGGCCAGGTGACGTCAGCGCGCCAGGGCCGCCGGCGGGGCAAGACGGGCCCCGCGCCAGTGTCGCGCGCGCCGTCAGCCCGCTCGCACGCCACCTGCCGAGCCTGACTCCGCGCCACCAGCCGCCGCGCCGCTACCGCTTGCCGCCTGCTCGCCTCAACCTCCCCCTCCCGGCTGCCTACGCGATCCTGAACCACACGCTCACTGTAAGTACTAACTGGCGACTCTATTATATTTGTGTTACATACGTGTTGAAAGCTATTGTCTAACTGCAACGATGCAACGCGATAACATCCGATGCAGATTTCACTTTGGCCTACTGCGCTAGGCGTATTAACTTTTTAACGACTGCATCTTATTTTTTATTTCTATTTTATTTTTATTGAATTTACTAATTAATCGGGCCTAGGTTATATCGGTATAGAGAAGCGAGTCAACCTTGGCGCATCGTGCAATGCAGCGGGGACCTTGCAAGTCACGCGTCAGAGTAACCTCGACTCACGCCGTACTCGCGCCGCTACTACCATTTCCATCGGTACTATCGCAATATCTCGGTCGGTCGACGCGGAGCGTGTTCCATTGCTTGTCGTACAGACTCAGAATCGGAACATCTCAAACGAAACGTTCTATGGATGCGTTACTAACAGATGAGAACGAATTGTAGTTATTATCTCGGTGCGGCAACATGTTGATAGACGCGCTATGGAACTAACACAAACAGCTGACTGCTGACGATGTGTTTCTTTTTTGACAGATAAAAAATATGACGCGGTCATTCAAGGACGGTCGACCACTGACGAAAGGTATTTCCCGTTTTTAACCTGTCAATGTGACCGCCAGTGCCAATTAAACGTCGATAATATTAAAAGTATTTAATGCACCAGAGATGCGGTTAGCTTGTGGACATACTCGTTTATATAAATTGGTATTTAAGTGATATTGCGGTATTAACACGCGTTGGCAAGGGGCCTCAATGTTCCCGAGTTATCGCGTCGGAAAAACACGCCATACTTTATCGTGCGTTGTTCGCTATCAGTTCGTCGGAGTTACAAACTGTATTGTACTGTAGAGCCGATTCTCTTCAAGGGGCTCACTGCTTACAAACATCACGTGTGCGATTAGCTCTATTCTTACAGAACTATTAAGTCACCAACTTTGTAACATCGCACTTATCACAGTGATCCATAAAAGTATAACGGAGTAACTGTACATTAAAAGTAAAGGTGATCTCGAAATTGAAAGTGCCCAAGTTTCGTGAACCACTTTTCTTAAAAACTTGTCCTGTCTGGTTCCGGGGCCTTGCTCGACCACCAGTCGGTACTTATCCTTAATAAATTGTCCACTCATATTTTACCCCAAATCGTTTATAGCACGTTGAGATGAGACATAAATAAACTATTTACCTTTCAAAATTGTTGGACACATTGTAATGCGAATGTAGGTACTTGATCATAATTGACTAAGTAAATCAAGCTGTAACTTCGTAACAATGCGATTCGGAGCTCGTACTACATCAAGATTTCAATGATAATGTTTATTCAACGTTACCTTCTAGAACGTCTTTAGACATATTTTTTTCACCTCGAGTTGGCATTGATCGTGGTCCACAAACCGGTAAGACTGCGGTTACCCTTCGCTCAACGTTCAAACATGCTCGACCATCGAAATTAATTAATCTCTTTCGATACTAACCTACCTTTTTAATTCGGATATATTTGCCTACGTAATTAAACATTATTTGAAAATTTAAGATCTATTATTAGGTCTCTATCTCAATTATTATTCATCAAATTGAACAACAAAAACCAAAAAATGCTTTGATTTGATATGAGTTTTTTTACTACAAAATGTCTCAAAACTTGTTCTTGCGAATCAAACATAATTTTATTAATTTTTATGCCATTTTGTCAATTAAAGTAAGTTTATATTTTTATTTTGTTTTTCAGAGTGCAATGGTCAGAAGATACGAAAGAATGAGTGGACGCCAGTCCTGGAACGAAGACGACATGGCCAAGGCTGTCGCAGCGGTGGTGTCGGGTAAGATGGGGTACAAGCTGGCCGCCCGGACCTTCCACATACCTCGCTCAACCCTCCAAAGACGCGCTAGCAAGATAAGGTACCAGCAACCTGACGACCCCAAACCTCTAATGGGCCACTACCGGCGGGTGTTCACAGATAGTCAAGAGAAAGACCTGGTTGGATACATAAAAAGTATGGAGAAGTATTTTATGGGAGTCTCCAGGCGAGACATTCGAGAACTTGCCTTCCAATACGCAGAAGACAACAATCTGAATCATCCATTTGATGTCAACACCAGAATGGCAGGCGAAGATTGGGTCAGGAACTTCCTGAAGAGGAATCCTGAACTCCTGGACAAGTCAGACCACGAGGTTGCCATGGAGCCCGTGAACTTTGACCAGTTCTATCACTTTATGTGTCAGCTGTCATGATGACTCGCTGCTTAGTACGTTAAAACTAGTTGTAAGTAAAAAGGTCAAGTTCGCCCCCGAGAGAGCCTCAACTTTAATGTAAGACATGTGTGAACCAACCTGTGTATACTGCATGCCCACTCTTGTAATCATTCAGTACAAGAAATTGCTCAATAACATACATTCGTAATCAAAAACGCTAACCACATCAAGACTAGGCAATTCGTATCCACAAGTTGAAACAGGACTTTTTTGAAACATTTTTTAAATTTATATGGACAAAATTGTAGCAAAAGTTAGGACAAGAGAGCCAAGCTCAAAAAATGCGAAGTTACCTTTGATATTTTTCTTAATTTGGTTAGATATTTAATTTTGTTAATATTCAGGATTGTCGCCCGTGGTGCGAGGAGGCTCTGGCTCCGGCTCTGGCTCTGCCCTCGGCTCATAGTCACGGTCCTGCACTTATTAAGTACTTACGAAGTCTATAGTTGTATCTGATTTATAGTTTAAATTTTGTTATTTAATGGTACTAAAAGATAACTTGCTAAATTAAGGGCTGTGATAACAGAGAAAGGTGTATTTTTATGTAACATATCTATTGAGGTGATGTATCTATTTACAAAGACGGTATCTGATATTTTAAATTTAATTATGCTTATTACAAACTGTAATATGAATGCTGAGTATTGTAAATATGTTCCGTAATGTGGTTTCTACCGACAAGGTGCAATGTAGCGGTGCTCTGATTAGCAATATTTCCTTTGTGTGCAATAATAAAGCTAAGTACTTAGTGGGCACATAGAACTATGTATATAGCGCGTCACAAGAAGCGTCAAATAACTTGTTTCAGCGGAGTCATGCCATGCGCGTGCGCCATTTTACGTGTGCCAAACTCTAATGACACACATAAAAGACTAGAGCAATATGATATCAATGAAAAGTAACAGTTATAGCACAGGGTTTAAAAGACGTTTAATTATTATATTTCAGACACCAATAGGATACTTTCAAAAATTAAAACATATTTAAAGGTTTTTCCAGAAATCATATAATTAAAGAGAAAAAAAGAACTCTTTCAGTTCTCAATTCAAATCCACGATTTCTGTACACTGCACATTACATTTCTGCAAGTTGTACGAAAAAAAAAGAAATGATTATCAACGTTGCCAATTCACGGAATATACGCGGGTGAATCCGCAAGCGAAGCAAACATTCCCATTAGCCGAGTTTGACGTAGCGCACATAGCACAGAGCGTTGCCAGTTACGGAACATTTACCAATAATGAATGCTGATAACGAACGCGTCAGCTATTCAGCATCGCTAGCTCAATCCGACACACCGCTTGACGCAGCCAACCTTCCTGCGTCATCAACATTTATATAAAATATGTACGTGGTTTAGGGATGGGATGGTCTTATTCGTGGGATTTCGGCTTCTCTAATTATTTTGCCTGTAGTTCGTCTTTCGTCCAAAACAATGCTATTTTTATATCGTCACTATTTAATCCCACTGTACCAAATTAGTTATATTATTATCGTTACCTGATTCAAGTTTTGATCTCTTTAACTTAGTTCAAAATAGCAAAATGTTTATTTATTAGATCTCGAAATATTGAATATTGTTGGTTTTTTAAAAGAAAATTTTAACATTTGAAACATTACCTGTATGCCAAACTATGTTGTTATTTTGAGATTTATTTTTAATTAATATATTAATATATTCCTATGTACTTAGCTAAAAAAAATGTGATTATAAATTGAAATATTTAATAAAGAAAATTTTAAGTACCCATGTACCTACGAGATTCTATTATTTCCAAGTTTGCTAAAATCACTTAAAATAAGAAAAAAAACATAACAGTGTTCAGAATCTCAGATTTTTACATTCCATACTTTAGTAAAATGTATTCTAAGTTGATATTTGTAACAAAACGGTCCTAATAACTTTTTGGTTGCAATGGAATTTGAACTTTGTTAAGTAAGACATTCTGTTTTTTGATCCATAACTTGAAAATTATCTTAAATTCTCAAATATAACTTGTATAATCAGCAAGGATCCCTATACAATACAACATGGAAATGACGCCACCGATGAGGTATCAAGTACCGAGTCGTAAGCAACTAATATATTGCTCACGACTTGGTACTTCATTGATACAATAAACGGCTAGTGAAAACAAACAATACTAAGAACTCAAAATAATTAGTTTCAGTAAATAATACGTTGGTGAAGAGCCAAATCGATGTGATTTTCAGAAATGTCATTACTATGAGTTCCCTTTTTCGAGCGTGGACTGAGCAGTGGTGGCCCAGTGGTATATAACGGCCGCAGCTTACGAGTTGTGCGTCATAGGTTCGAACCCAGACAGGCGCTTTACTTTGTGAAAGAACTTCATCACCACTGCTCTCAAAACGGTGAAGGAAAACATCGTAAGGAAACCTGCATGTCCTAAAACCAAAAATTCGAAGACATGTGACATCTACCAACCCGCACGGTACCCGCGTGGTGGATTACGGCCCACTCCCTCTCACAGAAAGGAAGCCTGTGTCCCAGCAGTGAGGACATTACAGTCTGATTATGCTCTCTTTTTCTCAACGCAAGACAAGAAATTCTTGTGTTGAATGAAACAATGAGATGAAGATGAAGGAATTATCTCACATCCAGACTATTATAACCGTTCATCTGCCTAGCCTTTTTCCCAACTAAGTTGGGGTCGGCTTCCAGTCTCACCGGATGCAGCTGAATACCAGTATTTTATATGAAACGACTGCCTGTCTGACCTCCACAACCCAGTTACTGGGTAATACGATACCTCTTGGTAAGACTGGTTGTCAGACTTTCGGACTACCCGTGACGACTGTCAAAGTTCTACGAACGATTCTAGTAAAATGTAATACATGCTTTTTTCATAATACGGTCGTTAATTATATAAGGTACTAGCCGTTGCCCGCGACTTCATCTACGCTCAAGACAAAAGACCAGACGATCTATTATCATAAAAACGTTTTGTTGTTTTCCTCGGGAACAGCACTTTTTTCGGGATGAAAGGCATACTATGTCAGTTTCTGTACACCTAAAAACGTATAAGTATGCAAAATTTCACGATGATGATGATGGGTTCAGTGGTTTAGGCGTGAAAAGTTAACAAGCCAACTTACTTTCGCATTTATAATAAGTATTAGTCAGAATTTGCGCCAGGGGGAAGGGCCAGGGAAACCCGCAAAATTAAAATTTTCTTAATTTTTTGGCAATTTGCAGATCAATGCCAGGTTGTATGTTGAACAAAATTATACGCTTCCATCCGAACCCTCTAAGTTCACATCTATTGAATGACTTTTTCATGAAATGTCAATTAATAGGGTGCTATGAACTTAGAGGGTTATATTGATAGTTTTAATAATTCTGTAAGTAAATACATACCTTTTCCCTATTAAAACAATTGAATAACATTACATAACGAGGCGAACATAGTCAAGGCTGAACTTATGTAGTACAACATGGACCCACATTTCGCAACAACTACGTGCATACATAAGAGCTAAAAACACATTAAAAATATTTTCAGCGCATAAACTGATTAAAAAAGTACTTCAATCTCATAACGAACTGCGAGTACAAACTCAATCACGTTGTACGTGAGGGCTTTTACTTAAAAACTGTCATATCTTTAAAGTGGAGGTAGGACTTGAGTCTCCGTCTAATATCGAGTAAACAGGTCAGTGCATTTAGCTGGGCTGCGCTGGAAAATGCTGTGCTGCGCTGGGTTACGCTGGGCTAATGCACAGAGCAGGCGCGAGGTGTCCGGAAGGCGCGTCGTCTAGGGAGCGTTTTACTCTCAGAGTATTAATGTGACAGGCTAATGTAAACGTTGGTATCTTAAGTACACTGTCAGCAGTACTAAGTGTTCATAGGAACTATATAGCCACTGCAGATGTGTAAGTCTCTTGGGCTTGAAAACTGGCAAGGATTCAGATAAACCTACATTATGTACAGACGCCAGCACATCAAGCTACTACAATCTGTCAAATTTATTTAATAGATTTCAACTTCATCGCTAAAGCATAAGGTTCAAAGTTGATTGGGAAAATTTGACAGTTTCGGGTAGCTTGATGTGCTGGCGTCTGTACATGGGAAGTTATGAAAGGTCAGAAGCTAGGTGCACGGTTCAATTTGTTCGTTTCCTATGGAGAAGAGCCGGAAAGAAACAAAACATACCTACTACTCTTTAAAAATAACGTTTTCAAATTACAGTGTTAATACATATGGGAGGACAGTGCACGCCTCAACAAGTACCAATGTTCAACAAATCGAAGCATCTATGGGTCTACAAGGCCTACAACGTTTTCACATTCACAAAATAGACAATAATCGAAATAAAAGAATAGAGAACAAAAAATATAAACATGCGATACCTATATCCTTTTATTATAATTACTAGCTACGCCCCGCGGTTTCATCTTCATCCGCATAAGTCTCGATCACTAGGGAATATCGGAATAAAAGTATCCTATGTTCTAATCCAGGCCATGGTCTACTTATGTGCCAAATTTCATCCAAATCCGTTCAGCCGTTTTAGCGTAAAAGCGTAACAAACAATCAAAAAAATAAAAATCTCTTTATAATATTAAGTTTAGATAATAGTGAGCAAAAAGATGGCTACAAGTTTGTTCAGCTTGTCCCATTCATACTTTAAGACTTCCCCAGATGTTAGTTCTGACTATAACTACACTGTACTACAGCACATGTTGTACGCTGTCGAGTACACGAGTACACGATGCAGATGGTAGCATGCACTAATGATGTCGGTCTCATATTGCGCCGCTTTACAATATGAAGGTTAGTTAGGCTGTAATACGATGTTGATTAAACTTCACATGACCGTCTGGGTTTTATAGAGAGTGAAGAGGTGACTCGTGTACCTATTCATGTAGGTCGAATATTTTACAGACTTTCAGATGAAAAGTTTGTGGAAAACTGTGAGCGAAAGAGAGCGCTGTTGAAGACATTTCTTCTGGATAAACAGTTCTGCAGTGTGTAAATGAAACCAACAGAAAGTATTACAAATGCCAATGAAAACCTATCTAAAAATTAATTTGGATGATAAAATACTTGTTATGGATAGATGTTTTATTAGAATATCAATCGTTATTGTAGCAACTGTTTTTTACCGACTTGATATGTCTTCTTAGCATTTACTTGAATAACACTTAAGTAAATGTTAAGTTAGTAAGACGAAGTCAGTTAGTTTTAATGTTTTTCTACTAAAGTAACTTCTAAATTTTTACTGACAACATCATCTTAAAGCATAAGTCTAAAATCAATATCAAAACACTCTCCTGAGAGCGGAAACTGCGAAAGAATAAGAAAAAATCCTGTCTAGAGAAGCAAAAGCAAAACTCAACACACAGTACCTACTGAGAGACGAACGTGGACGTTAAGCCTCCCACGCAAACACAAAACAGAAGCATACCGAAGAAAAAACTGTAAATGATTATTTTATAAAGGCATAAGCATAACTACAAGTGTAGCGTTTCCCTTTGAAAATTGCAAGCACCATCTGAACACAAGTCGTCGCTCGCACTCTTTGCTATAACGTTTCCTCCAGTGTGCACTGAGCAGCGTGGCGAAACGTACTTTATTATTTGGTTTATAGTTGTTTGAAAGCCAATTTACGGGACCGAGGCGGCGACGCGGGAAAAGCAAAAACAATGTTTGAAAGGCTCCGTCTAAAGAAAATATCCTTTTCAAGATACCCATTAGGGGAACGACGAGAGAGAAAAACATCTTATAGCTGTTATGGTACAGATTTCCTGTTAACTTTTATGTTTAAAAGCTTTTGATTAGCTCCGTGTAGATGAAATTATTATTGCTTCCTGTTTTAAGGGAAATTGGATTTAATCTCTCGTGTGGTTTGTTGGGAAGGTGCTATACTCGAATAGCTTTCTAATATTAAGTAGCGAACGACGTCGTAGCATTAAATATTTCCAAGATAAAACTTTCTTCTTTCGGGACGAGCTGGACAAAATAAACGACAAAATAAATAAATAATCGTTCATTTTAGCCCTGGATCGAAGGAGCTGAATATCATGGGAGCCCAGCAGTGTGATGATGCAGGCAAAAATTATCAGTAAGTAATTTTCTTAAAGTTTTTTAAAACTTTAAAATAACAACTACCATAGCTCATCGTTATTACAAGACGTTACTAGGGCACTCCTGAAAACGGGCTGAAAGTAACTCAAAGAGCAGAACTAAAACCGTACCTAAGTGTAAGTAAATGCAAAGCACGAACTGCAACGCAACACTTCAAGAAAAATAATATTCATCGATCATTAATGTGCATTACGCTACGCTCGCCCCCCGGCTACGCCCCCACACTTTTTAATCGAAATTACGTGAGAAGAAAGCGCCGCTGCAGCATTAATCAAACGCTGTCAACACAACACGAGTTTTAAAGGAAATAAAACCTCCTTCGTGCAATTTATTGAGAGCACCTTTCCTATATTTTTGTGTTGTTCTCGTAGTTTCAAATATAATTTCTTCACCTGAATTTTGGTTTAATATTTCACCTGAATGGAAAAATTCGACAGACAATTGGATTTTATTCGCAGCTTTGGTGCCAAAGGTTTATCGCTAGCTCGGGTTTCCACTACATCGATAATAAAGAAAGTAAAAAAAGCTTTGGCTCAGGCAAAGCTTTATGTGGAGAAATTGGGAGTTTCGCCACGATCCAGCGCCGATATTTTATCTCGCGGGCTTTATAGCTGATCCGAGTCTGAAGCAGGTTTTTCAGAGTATTGTTCTATTTTTTGTCTGACAGATTCGTCGAATCTGATAAAAAGATTTATTCACTTGAGCTAAATCACAAAGGTACCTTCTACATAGTACGCTCCATTTAAATGCAAAAAGTCACTAAGGAAGCGAGAACGCAATTTCGAAAAGGAATTTTGGATTGCAAAGATCCCATCAAATAAATATTGAAAGACAATGTTGTATTTGAATACAACTAATATTTTTAGCTTAAGCATGGCATAATCAGCCTATAACGATCCCACTGCTGGCATACAGGCCTCGTCTATGTGAAAGGGCCCAGTGGCACTTTCCTGTCGTGGGTGAGAACTCACGCAGACACTTTTATAATATTTAATTATAACTCTACTCTATCATGCAGAACCTACCAACTTGTCTTAGAAACAAAAATTCGAAGACAGGTGACATCGTCCGACCCGCGCTGGGATTCGCGTGGTGGATTAAGGCTCACTGCATCTCAATGAGAGGAGGTCTGTGTCCCAGAAGTCGGAAAATTATAGGCTAACATGCAACAAACGCTGTGTGCGCAAACGCTGTGTGCGCAAACGCTGTGTGCGCAAAAAACAAACGCTGTGTGCGCAAACGCTGTGTGCGCAAAACACATATTTTTCTTCTCAGTGCTGCCTAGTTTCTGTGACGTTGACTAAAGATTTTCAAAGAAGTGAGAAGACATACCTACTGAGTATCCTCGCGGACGCAAAATTGGTTATTCCCATTAACGTAATGCACTGACATCTTCAAAGGAGTGGCTTCGAGAAAAGCATACAAAGCCAAACTTTTCTTATTCAACTGCAGAATAGGAACTCCTCAAAAAGTCTTTAGCATGCTTTGAGGACTCTATGGGTTGTTTACTTAAAAAATTGTAAGGCAATCCAATTATATTGATGTTTGCTCCTCAAAGGAACTGAGAGCAGCATGGCGGACGGCGACGGCGCACTTCGAGAGCTTTACCGACGAACTAACAAGAACCAAGGCTTTTTATTTATGTTATACTCTATTACGAAGTGACTTCAAATGAATGGTACGTTAGAGTTTTTCGTTCCTGTCAAAGGCAATGAAATGGATTCGCAAATAGACGCCCTGAATGTTAGCGTTCGATATTTATGTGTATATAAAAGTCTCGAGTGTATTCGGGACACAGACTAATGTCGTAAAGAAGCGTCGCTCTAGATAGGAAGAATTTTCGTATTCACGATCGCTTCCTTCGTAATATATCTCTAGCATAGCATATACATATGTATTTCTAAACTCGAGAGTGTCATATTACATTACTTACCTATATATTTTTTACATATTGTACTCAGACTTTGAAACCAAGTTTGAGTTCCTATCCGATTTACAGTAACTGAATACTGCAAAGATTACGTAAAGAGAAAAGATATCTGGATCAAGAAAATCAACTAAAAACATGGTTGTTTACTTAAACACATAATCAGCCTATAATGTTCCCACTGCTGGGACACAGGTCCTCTGTGAGACGGAGTGAGCCGTAATCCACCACGCGGGCCCAAATGCGGGTTGGTAGATGTCACACGTCTTCGAATTTTCGGTTCCAGGACATGTCGGTTTTAATTATATCATTCACGGCGTGGGGTAGCTTGCTAAAAAAAACACTTATAAAATCATAATTATCTACACCAAAAAAATATAAAAATACTTTGCAACAATATGCACCAGCCTTTAGTCCGCCATCATTGCAAACATATCTATCTAGATATCTAGGTACCTACACACCGAATTCAAATTATACGCAGAGTATAGATTGTGAGTGAGGGGGTGTGGACAGCCAGACGGACAGACAACTGGGGGGAAAGGGGAAGGGGGAGAAAGGGTTTTGTGAGGACCCTTTGAACGGGACACCCTAAAGTACCTAATATGGTTAATTACAGAACAACATAAAACAATATTGATAGCATAATGCGATGCGACTGACGTTTATGGTATGTCTGAG
Organism: Gortyna flavago; assembly: GCA_963669345.1. Lineage (NCBI taxonomy): Eukaryota > Metazoa > Arthropoda > Insecta > Lepidoptera > Noctuidae > Gortyna > Gortyna flavago. Next base: position 5,069,052 of record OY770128.1, on the reverse strand, counting down.
TATTTTTTCACATAAAATTAATCATTAAGTACGTCTTAGATTTATTTTCAGTTTCTTAATTTATCACGATAGCGATCTTGTTACATTATGAAGGAGGCACATAGGTGAATTATTGATAAGCCCATCAATTCAAACACAATTAAGCATTCACTGTATACATTGCGTATAATACACGACTCATAATGCGAAGCTATACTTGTGTGCTTTACGATCGAAATTTATTTTTGCCTCCTTTCTGCAACCATCTATTCACATAATACACTACATAAGGTCAGTAGACCGTCGCCCACGTGAACATTAACTAAGTCTTAGCAACAGTTTACCTTACCGTTAATCCTTCATCATTTATGACCATGCAATGTTTGGTATAATTAAGATACTACTCGCAAGTCCTTTACAAAAAACGGGACACGTTCGGTACGTGTCCAATTTTTCTAAGCGACTGAAGATTAAATTGGTTATTGTTTTACTTTTAAGACCTCTGTGTGTTGTTGTCTAAGGCTTGCTATAATGGTGCAAACTGTATTTCGGCAAGGTTTTGTTTATTTTTAAAGTTACTTGGTGCAACTCACTCTAGATTCTACGTTGCTGTTAAGAATTACTTTGACGGAAACTATAACGTAGCTGTTGGTGCAACCCACCCTTACCATTTTTATTTGTTTCGGTTTTGACGGCCTCAAAATCTACGCAGGCGCAGCATTAATTTGTGAAATGTTCATCCGACCATCATTGATTTTAATCATCCTCATTTCTCGCTGTAACAGTAAGTACAACATTTGTTTTATGACATTCCAAAATCATCAATATAAACAAGCACAATTTGTTTATATAAAAATATTTTTTATTTTAAATTTTATTAAGTTATAACTGTACCTAATCGTTTGCACAGAGTATAATCATAAACGAAAAAATATTAAAGATCAACAGATAATAAATAACAAGACATATTATGCACAGACGTTTCCTCCTTTTTTTATAAAATTAAAAATATTTTAATAAATATAGGTTATAATTTTATCAAACACACAACCCAGTTTTTTATATTAAATTCTGGTTTAAAAATGATAAATAGCCGATACCGAATTAATAAATAACTAAAAGAAAAACAACTCACGGATTTTCCCTATAAAGAGGTTCGACTTGTCACTAATGATAACTGTAGGTAATGGCTAGTGGCGATAAAAAAATTTATATGAATGCCATTAAAGTTTTTTTTTCTTTAATATAATATATGGCTATTCCATATATTTTTTATTTAAAAAAGGCCAGTACCTAGGTTTCCAGTCAACTTTACTAAGAAGGTTACATGTTTTGGTAGGTACTACGACGAAGTTATTTTTCTATTTCAGCTTTTTGAAACGAACTTTCGTCTTAATTTAAAATAAAAAACAAAGACAAATTATTGTCATCTTTTATATTAAACAGTTGGCCAGCCGTCGCTCACAAGCTCTAAGAAATAGACTTTCTTTACCGTACCGTAGCCTCATCTATCACTTAATGTCCTTCCATTCCTTTCCAAGTATTAATATCACGTAGGTGGCGCTCTTGGGAAAGTAATTAAGAACCATTTTCGCACTTCCTTTGTTACTTAGAGATATTAATTTTTATCATCTTGAAGCGAAGTTTGGATGAAAAATGTTGCGTGCATTGTTTATTTAACAGCTGTGTTTAAACGTTATATTATGTCATTCATCATCCGCCTAGCCTTTTCTCAACTATGTTGGGGTCGGCTTGGAGCGACTGCCTATCTGACCTCCACAACCCAGTTACTGAGTAATACGATACCCCTTGGTTAGACTCGTTGTCAGACAGGGTTCGGACTACCCCTAACGACTGTCAAAGATCCACTAATGACAGCCGGGACTAACGGCTTAACGTGCTTTCCGAGGCACGGAGGTGTCTCGGTATGTAAAGATGGTCACCCATCCAAAGAACAACCGCTTAACCTAATCGATCGACCTATGCGGCTGTTATAATTTAGCCACGGGCCCCTCAAACGTTATGTTATGTACAAAACGATAATATGGTACAGATTTCACGTAGATGTAGGTAAAATAGCTATATGAAACACACGTTTAATTAGCTGTTAATGTACTGTCTTACTAAATAATGATAATAAAAGGTCTCCGTTTTTATGCAGAGGTAAATACTTAGAGTTATACACACACAAACCCCATAATTCAAATGCTGTAGGTACCTACGTACACGTGTCAAAATTATCTGGAATTACACAAAAATAAAATATGCATTTTTCTCTCCAGTTCAGACACATCGCAACCCCCCCAGCCATTATAAGATTACGGGAAAAGCGGCAAAAATATCCGGTAATGTGCACTGTCTCGTGCGTCTCGTCTGCCGGCGGGTAAATCCGATTTACCCCATGTCACCTCGCCAGGCATTATTAAGATACACAAAAAGTAGGTACCACAAAGCTGACTTGACTCCACGGCCTTCGTCGCCGGTGTTAAACTGCATCCGACACCGGACGTCCGATAAAAAAATGATAAAGTCACTTGATTTCACATTTATATAAAATTCATTCTTGCCAGTCCAGTTTCCGTTGCTGTTTATTTTTTCTTTTCATTTGACTAAGCTTCTCAGAGTTTTATTTTCCGCTTCATCGTGAACATTTCCTTTAGAAAATTTGGTTGGTCAGGTCTTTTTTACATGAAGCTCAAAGAAATATTTTATGAATAATATTTCTACTTCAATCTAAAGACTTTCATTGAATGAGGGCGTAACGTAAGGCGACTTATTTAACGTGACTTGAGAATTTCCATGATCACTATTTACTATAAGTAAAATACAGATATAAAATATAAAGTTTTAATAAACAAGCTAACAGTCTTAAATTAATAATAATAAAATTTACAAGTATGTAAATAGGGGGGGAAATAATCAAAGAGCATCAAGAAAATTCATCCGCATCGGTTTCAATAGAAAAGGTTGTCAAAAGGCTGTCAGCATTGCCATGTTGTATGGGAATGCTGTTTTGCCAAGAAATAGGCCAGCCCTCCTGGTCACGTGAAGAGTCAACCATTTGCTTAGCTTAGAAAAACTAAGTGGGCACATGGACCCCTTTTCCACAGTGTTTCAACCCCAATAAACAAAGACAAGAGAAAGGAGGAGGACAGGTGGGAGGAGGTCTCAACTGTCCATTCCAAGGTTGCCTGGAAGAGAACGCAGAAAGCGATAAGGCTGCCCATTGTATGTTTTGTATTAATAATCGTATTTTTTTTGTTATGTATTTTCTGATAGATAGATAAACCATTTATTTGGCGCACACAAAAGACAGCACAACACACAAAAGTACAAAGTTTTTGTTATGTATATATTATATAAATAAATAGATAAACAAGTAGATAAAGAAACATAAGAATAAAGAAGTAGAACCGACCCCCAAACCAACCGACCGAGTAAAAAAAAATAGCTGTTCCATACATTTTGACCGCGTAGTAATTGCACTTTTGTAGGGAAACAGGTGATTTGTTTTTTTGATAAAAACCCTAAAATTTCTACGCTGGGGATACAGAATCATGCGCTGAATTCATGGTTACAGTTTGCGAGTCGATATCCCGTCACCCCATAAAAGAATCCCGCTATAAATCCCGTTCCCCATATACTAAGTAGTGACGCAATTCATACTCCGGAGTATAGCTAACAGAAAGATCTATAAAGTATAAATCTGCTAATGACGCCCAAGTATTGACGTAATGCCTCACGCAACGGTGATTACGTAAAGTAATAGGTAGGTACATACCGTATATTAGAAAATCTTATGAAGGCAATAAGTTATAAATTATACACGTGTATGTGTTCTTAATACGATATCGATTCCATTTATTTTTGGCGGGAAATCAATGCGAAAGACGGAGCATCGAGCTCACTGGCGCTCAATTGGTAAGGTCTGACTATACCTATATACATAAAGTGTCGCCTTCTTCGCATCCCCCATGCGAAGAAGGCGCACTACAGAACGCAGTAAGAAGATACTACAGAACGCCACCTGCTACGATCCGATCCTTATATACTCCTTTTGCCTCGGTTACGTTCATACATCCTGACATTGCTTTATGGTCATTAACCAGAAAGAAAACAGGAGAGAGCGTTTCTATAGACAAAAGACCTTGCATTTCACCAATAAGGTCACCATATGTCCTCCTAGGACGTCTGATTGTAACAGTAATAAATGGTTTTCATGTGATTTTGTGGACTCCATTACGGCTTATTTCAGACATTGGATTGCGAAATCCATGTATAAACTACTAACACCCTACAACAACACAATACAATACAACAATTTTTTTTTATTAAATGTGTCTCTTAATTTTGTCATTATTTACACTTGATTGGTAATTGTCAATCATACATACTACACTAACTATCATAGTTATGGTAGGTAACTATGTAATAAGTTGTCTACATTTACTGTGACAGCACAAATATTAACCACAGAGCAATAATATAACCCAGAAATTAGATCAATATTTAACCTTATTTCTACTGAACTGATGACGCAACCCTCTCCAAGAAAAGGTTGCCTCATCTGTTCCCCTGGGTGTCGTAGAAGGAACCTCGCGGGTAATACCAAATAACGGCTGTCTATTCACTGATAAAATAGAGCGGTGGAGATTTTTCTCTTTCAAAGTTTTCAGGTAACTTGGCATGAAATTAAATGGATAAAGGATGACTGACATTTTAGAACAGGTTTATAAAAATTTACCTTTCTAAAGTGCTAATCAAGGTATGTAACTTAAAATGTTTCAAAATCCACTAGTCTGTAATTTAGATCGGAATCTAAAGTAGTTTGTCTTTATCTTTTACCGTTTATAACACCTATAGGTCCTAGTTTATACAAAAAGTCCAGCTGTAGAGGAGCAATTCCCATATTTTTTTGAATTCTAATCTTAGTCTCAATCTGTCAAAAATATCTCTAATTTGCCTACATTTTTGACATTTAAGATTGTCGTAGATGAGTGATGTGATGTGAGATGAATTTGCGACTAGATTTTCAACGTTTTTATTTACGAGAATTGGCCTTCTGAATACTTAGTTCAAAAAGTCGCATAAAAAGATTAATTCTAAAACTCTCATAAATTTACCCTAACTCTATTTCTATCACACCACAAATATTATATTCGTACCAAAACCCCTTGAATATTACAAGTTTGACACCGAAATGGCACTGAGGGAAACTTGGCCGTAAGTTTCAAACCTTCATAAACTTTCACAGAAATAAATCATCACTTATAATTATAGTGATTAATCAAGTTATGGGTAGATCCAAATGAGGGGCTAAGTTATAATAACAGCCGCAGGGGTACCAATCGATCAGGTATCACTGAACACCGAAGAATCACTGTATCCTAAGACACAGGCACCTACACCTAGTTTAGGAGTCAGAGTATTAAAATTATTGTGACCTAGATATATATATACGAGTAGCCTTTATGCTCTCTTAGAATTTGATATTGCAATGTTATGGCTTTTGGTGAAATAAAGAATAAAAATAATTATAAAGAATTATTATAGGTTAAGCTACGCTTGTCGCAGTCGATCCGTGGATGGGTGAAGACCCCTCCGTGCCTCAGAAAGCACGTTAAGATGTTGGTCCCGGCTGTCATTTGTGGATCTTTGACACTATTGACAGTCGTTACGGGTTGCAGAAGCCCGAAATTCTGACAACCAGGCCTACCAAGGGGTATCGTATTACCCAGTAACTGGATTGTGGAGGTCAGATAGGCAGTCGCTCCATGTAAAATACTGGTATTCAGCTGCATCCAGTGAGACTGGAAGCCGACCCCAATATAGTTGGGTGGGTCTAAATGTCTTAAGTTAAATAATACACTTTACTTCATAGATTATATGAATTTATATTACTATATCGAATGATTTTTTTTTACCGTCTCGTAATTTTCACATGAATAGGAACAACTTTCACTATGGGACCAACTTCAAAATCACGAAAAAAATCTGCTGTTTAATACAAAAGTTCAATATTTACTAGACCATAATGAAATCATCCGGTAGGTACATGTGAACACAAAGCTCCTAGCCAATAGTTGGTACTTTATGTTTGGCACATCTTTTGGCAATGTTTGGCAAACCATTGGCCGTACGTTAAGAGTCCGTAACGGCCATTCATAACCACAGTTGACGTCAGCCTTTATAATATTAAAATACTTTAGTAATTTTTAAGGCGTACTAGAGAAAAAATGAGAAGGGTTTGTTTATGAAAACAAAAGGGTTCGTGTAAAATATATGAGGAAGAGGAAGTCTCATACTAACTAACTTATAACTCAAAGCCTCAACGCATGTAATAGCATGCATGCATTCTACCACAAAACCATTCACAAAACAATATCATGCATCAAAAATACAGTAACAAAATCACAACCTCCACGTTCGTTCCCCAACCACCCCGTATAAAGTCAAAGCATTTAATTCAAATAGGCACATAAAAGGCACTTTTGAACATCAAAAATGACAATGAAATAGAATTGATTCTAGTCGCCCCTTCCAAAAGGTAGTTTTATAAAATATATCTAGACTTGTATAAACCTTCGTCTGGGAGAGCTGTCTGAAATTAATCAGAGAGCGTAACAGGAAGTCGGCTCGATCAAAGGGCGCTAACGAACAAAGGAAGCGATCGGGCGTGGGCATACATGTCGCAGTAGGTACCGCCATTGTTACAGCTCAGAGCCAACTGATATTCAATAAGAAATGGAAACTATGCTTTTAAGTATGAATGACGTGTAGAGCGCTAGGACTTGCGAGACGAGCACTACCTACTTGACGTAATCTGTAAATCTGTAAATAATTATGTAGTTTGAAAGCAATGGAAGAGGCTACTAACTGATAGAGGAATCGGTTACGGTTATGTTTCGATTAAAAAGCCACGTGTCATTTTTACGTAGGTGTCGCTATGGGAAGGAATTGCCTACTTGTCACTATCACTCACAATCTGAATCATTTTGAAGGATATTGCGAATCCATCAACAACGTAAATAACTCAATTAATGTTGAACTGTCAAAATTAAAGCCATTGCTACTGTTATGTCTTACGCGATTATCCCGGTTTTTGGAAATTTTGGAACGAACACTAAGTACATTATTACTTCTCTTAGCTCGCTCTCCTCGTTCTAAATACAAATAGCTTGTATTATTCATACTCCAAGGGGAGTACACTCTCATCTGTTACTCACATGCTCGTATCATATTCCAATATATCAGAGTGGCGTGGCATTATGATCACATACGTTAGGTACTCGCGGGATCACGCACCTGCGTCGGGAAATGTCAGCTTTATATCTACCTACTACACGATTCGTACAGAAAATATCTTTAACGCAAACTACGAAGTTTCGGGTTTGTTTTGAGCCTGCATTATTAATGACCATTATCTATTCCCAAATCTGAGTGCGGCCTAATTCGCTAGAGCTGTTAATAAATCATGCTGTAAAAGCTTTGTTTCACGAATTTGTTTTTAAAGTTGATATCTTTGTTTTGTTTGTACTATGATTTTACTACTTTTTGTAGGTACTTATAATCGTAGTAACCTACGAAATGTAACATTTATTTCATCTCACGAGACCTACTTTCCCCGAATTTGATCGTTCAAAGTTTGACTTTCAACGAAAAGCGTTTCACAATCATCAGGATCCGTATTTATAAAGGTAATAAAAGGCACCCCAAACACCCTCGTACACCTGTGAACTACGCGGCGCTATTGCAATTTCAAACAAAAATATTTACAGACGCCCGTGTCATACGAAAAAAGGTAATTACAAAAAAATATAAGAGCCTTCGTCAAAACAAACAAAGGCGCAAAGCGAAAAATATTTGAATTTGAATTCTATCATTCGATATTTAAATCCAGCAGCGGCGGTGCGGTCGGGGCGGGCGGCGAGAAGTTTCCTCGGGCGAGGGCGGCAGGGTTGCGGGGGCGGGCGGGACGGCGCGGGGCGGGCGGGATGCAGGGGCCGGGTAATTAGGCGGCCCGGCGGAGGCTGTATTGATCGGTGCGTCTCCTAGCAACGCGCGAGATGGCAGCACAGCCTGCCCTCGCACCGGGAACAAGTTTTTTGTTCAAGCTCGCTCTAGGTGAGACCGTTTTGATGTAATCTCCGCGGAGATGATTCAATTCGATTCAGCACTGTACGTATTCTGCGGGAGATTATGACGCTATTAGTCTCGTTGTAGGGGTTCTGACGCTGATTCACCATAATGACGGGAAATCTGGCTTAATTTTATATTAGACTTTTGTTGAAGGTGTTACATTATGGGGGAGGTATGGAGATTTAGTCACGGCGAGTATTGTTAAGCCAACAGCCCTGTGTATAGACATAATTTAGATTGCAGTTACAATAAATAGCGATGATCCTCCGCGAGGGCTCGCAGGCACGTCTTCAGAAGGCTCTCATACTGTGCAGAACTTATTAAGTTCTGAGACTTGGCATAGGCGAACCACTTCGAACTTTACCGCAACCACAGAACACGGTCGGCTCGGAGTAACTATTAATTTATGTGGTTAAAATTGACACAAAGGGGAAGTTTTCCGAAGGGTTCTTTTGGGAATAGATCACTGGGAATATGCGTGAAAACCATGGTCATGAATAACAAAGAACAATACTTGTTCGAAGGAATATCTAAATGTGGTAGATTTTCGTAAGGGTCACCAAAGATGTCGAAATGAGATAAGTTTCTTTTAGCTGAAATTCGTCGATCTTCAGAACGTAAACACCCTTAATACCAAAAACACGGCTGACAATCGTGGTGATAATATTATACTTATTCCAATAATCACATGTCGTCATAAATAGGACACGTCTACTAAGATGGACGACAGAGTTGAAATCAGTTCCAAAGAGGGACAACAATATTTTAATTGGGTTGAAAATCTCCGTTCATTGTTATTACGTATCGTTTATCCAGAAATACATCCACGAGTATTGTTTGAGACTCAGTGCAGAATTAATCTCAGAAACTAATGAACCGAATAGGTTTCCATGAGGATATCCACAGGAAAAAAATAGATATCGTTTTGCGCAACACGACATATCTATTTCCGAAAAAATCATCCCAGAAGTTGGGACACGCGAGTCACTTATATTCCGTTGGATCCATCGTATTTTTCCATTAAATACCAGAAATTTTCCTTGCAAAAATTTTCTATCACCGATAGCGAATATCTGAACGGGTGCGGGCGAACGGACCGACACAAAGGCACTCTGATAATATATAATGTTGCATATTTTTCTGATGCCTCCGTCCAGCGAAATGTAATAATGTGCAGTACTAGAATGCGAGGCGCGTATTTATGAAAAAAAGTACGCTCCACATTTCTCAGACACGTTTGAAATTGCTATAAGTAATAGAAAACGACTGGCTTTGTAGTTTGAAAAACGTGCACATTTCCTACGCGTTCTCGGTAAGCTTGCAACTGGAGATTTTTTTATTTCATCTTTCTTAGAAATAAAGTGAAAAGGTAATAATACTCGTGAGCTTGACTATATTCCACCCGTTAATTCTTTTTACGAGCAGGGGGTCTACTCCCTAACTCCGTCCGTCCGTCCGTCGGCCCGTCCGACAGTAGTCCGATACGTCGGTGTGAACCCTACTCCCTAACGATTTCGGACACATCAGTTTCAAACGGAATCATAGACAATATTCGTGAACGAACGACGCATGGCGATACAGTTGCACTATTTTACCGGTCGATTACCGGTTTACTTATTTTGTAGTTTTCTAGCTTATTAAACAAAAATTAATACTTTTGTCGTTAGAAAATTACCACATTTAAAAATATACCTTTTATTATGTCTATAAATATAGAATTGAATTATTTTTGCCATTTTTGTCTGGAAACTGGCATCATCCTGTTATACCTTTGCCTGTTTACTTTTTTGAAGGAAATTTTATAATGAAATGTCAAAGGCCGCATTCCGAATTTAGTTTGTCTCATCGTCTCACATGCGTTCCGATTTAGTTATTACGATTATGACAACTAAGAGCTGTCAACAATTCGAAACGCTCGTGAACGCGCTCACAGTGCTTACTCAATGTCAAAACGATATTATTACATACAGTATTTCTTTGTATAAACACCACATTTCTTCTTCAGTTCTTATTCTTTAATTAGGTGGCAAAAGCCAAAAGAAAAAAAAAAAACCTCTACATTTAAAAATAATTTTGACAAACTTAATCGAATTTGACAATCACGACACTACGTGGAAAATATTTTATTTTGAGCCGGAAGCGCGCAGGGGGGAGCCTCGACGTCTTTTATATGGAATTTTTCTCTTTTTGTATGGAAAATATGAAAAATTATTACCTACGTGTTGAGTTTTAGAGGTTTACGGGTTCTATAAAGGGGGTCGAAATTTTCATTATTTTTACGATAGGACACACCGTTTTCGAGATATAAGCAAAAGAAAAGAAAAAGATACAGTACTGTTTTTGTTGGTGTGCCAACTAATTTTATTCCACACCTTTTTAGTCGCGATTAAAAATAGTCAGATTTAGTTAGAAAATCTAATGTGTTTAGGCACGCTCAAATTCCTGTAAAGCCTCTTTAATATTTAAAAAAGCAGTCATACTTAGTTTGAATTCTTTTAAATTGGTAACTTTCGTCGACATCACGAGAACTATTTTGGTTTCGTATCAACTGACATAAATATCCGTCAAAACCAGTGTCAACTTCAATTGTTCGGACGGGCTAAAACACATCGGGGGTAGGGACAACTATCAAATCGCGTTGTCATTCATTCTTCGCTCGGGCCCCGAACGAATCATCCGTCCGTAGGGCATAGGGAGTAGGAAACGCCCGTAACGAAGGCCGAAACGACGGACTTCGTGCTTAGGGAGTAGACCCCCTGATTCGAGCCAGCATCTACTTTGTCATCATAAAATCCGACCGCTCTGATACGGATGTTCACTTATTATAAATTAACAGACATGCCATACTTATTAAAACTCATTTGGATCAAACCAGAACAGTATCTTAAATCGCAGAAATCCTTACAAAATATACCTACCTAAAGAAAATCACGAACAGAATTTTACCACCACGACATACGGATACTCAGATTAAACATATGAACTTATAAATATTATAAATATGCAAATAGAGATGAAGCCTTGGTATCCAGGAAGAGCTTGATTAGAAAAGTTAGATTACCTGGCGAAACCACACGACGGCAGCCAGCAAAAGATGAAACATCCAACAGAAAATTACGAATATTATGTAACAAAGAGTGCTATATAACTCCATACTTATATGAAACGGTTTTACTCACGTTTGCTTAGATTTATTAAAATATTCAACGAGTCCGGAACAAAAAGCAAATGGTCTTTATAATTCTTTATTGCATTGCATTTACATTTGAATGGCCACTGAGCATACTTTAGATAATTGGACCCAAATTACTTTAACGACACATTAACCCAAGCACCCTTTGTTAAGGGACCCTAATTCAACAATAATATCTTAAGATAATTATGCAAGATCCTTTTAACAATTTCTCTCCGTAGACGCAAGTTTCATAATCTAGTTAAAAAGCCTACGCTTCGTAGCCAGTGCTACGAATGGCTACGAAGCTCGCCGCCTAACTTCGTAGCATTGCTACAGAATGTTACGACACAATGTACCGAAACTTGCAATTTCGTCAACAAGCGAATTTTAATACAATTGCAGTCTACCTCCCGCTTGTTTGCTGAAAGACTTGAATATATATTCGCGATACAATATCTGGAGCGCTACGTCGCATTTGAATTCACTAGGGACGTACGCTAACTTCCTGTAATAATGGTATTTGTGCTGGCTTTTATTGTATTTGCATATTATGTTTCGGCTTTACGATAGAATTGAAAGTTTTTGAATTCCAAATTATGGCAAATCGGATTAGTATAAAACGAAATCCACGTTTTTTGTTTTCGTCCTCGTTTTAGGTGATCTTAGAAAATAAACCTAGACTTGTATTACGAACAAACTGTAGATATTAATGGCTAGAATTACCACGTTCGTACGGTTTCAATGGCCCATCTACCTGAAATGGTAATAATTGAGTCACTTTCGATGCAAACGGCGTAGTCAGAGTTTACGTCGTAGCAGGATGCTACGAGGCGTACCCGTGGTCTACAAAAAAACAGAGGTTTAAACTGTTTCAACCCAAAAATCAATGCGGAAATTATTCAAAAGCTTTTACCACACAAAACCATCATAAAAATGTTAGCATATCATATCTAAGAAAAGCACACGAATAAAGAAAAAATCTTACATAACATTGTATTCGTGCGCAAACCCGCTCGTCATCATGGGGCGCGATGCCGGGACATGTCCTCGGCAGATTTATAGCCCCGTCCCGAGGGCCGGGGGCCCTGGGTCCCCGATAACGGTAAGACAAGCTCGGGGGACCGCGCCACGTCACGGCTCACAAAAAGTACCCCTTTCAGTCAAAGTGGCATGTTTGTGCTATTTATTACGCAGGTATTACGTCGAATTGTGCACATCATTCACGCTTTTATAAAGATTAGAGTCCCGAGTGATCCCGACGCTACCGCAGACCGCAGACCGCAGACCGCAGACCGCAGACCGCAGAGTCCTCGAGTTAAATATTTATCTAAATGTCAGTCGTTATGTGGGTGTTAGGTTGAACTATTTTCGCACTGCTAAATGTTCCGAATAGATTTGTAGCTGTTCCTTTGTTCGCTCTAGAAGGAGAACTAGTACACGAAGGTAGTAGGGCTTCTACATTAGTCTATGTTTTGATTATAAGAATATAGTGAACTGTGCATTCATTCAACATTTTGACTTGTATTATTGTGTTCAGCAATAAAGATTTAATTAGTTTTTAGGGTTCCGTACCCAAAGGGTAAAAACGGGACCCTATTACTAAGACTCCACTGTCCGTCCGTCCGTCCGTCTGTCATCAACCTGTATCTCATGAACCGTGATAGCTAGACAGTTGAAATGTTCACAGAATGTGCTATAACAACAAATACTAAAAACAGAATAAAATCAATATTTAAGGGGGGCTCCCATGCAACAAACGTGATTTTTTTATTTTCTAAGTATTGTTAAATATTGTATGGTGGTGGTCGTGTGCGAGTCCAACTCGCACTTGGCCGGTTTTTTTATTATAACTGAGCTGTTTTCGTGTCACACTTGCCACAAGCCATCAGCCGGCTTCAATCAAAGAATTCAATGTAAAAAAAGAGATTTTTTATTTAATTTTAGTGAAAAAAAAAAGAAACTTCTGTGCCGTAGGCTTCTGCTCCGTTCACCTTTTTGTCCAGACGGTAAAAAAATTCAGCCAGTATAAATACATATAGTGCAACATTCTTAGATAATACAACACAAATATTTTTTACTTATCAAGATTATAGAAAATCAAACAAGTTTTATGTCTCCTATAAATTATACAGAGTGTATGTATATGTGAATTATACAAAGTTGTTAATAGTCTGTTAAAAAAAAAAAAAATTTTAAAAAAAGTTTTTTTCGAATTTCCGAAATTTCCTTTCATACAAACCTTGTCCTGATAATACCGGACACAACTTTCATATTCGGTACCACGGCTAGAATGTTAATTGTTATGAATAATTTGAATTGTATATATTTAAAATACGTGATGTACAATACGTGGTTTCAATTAATGTGATAACCTAATTGCCATACTGTATAGCCAGACAATAAAAATGAACCATAAAAATGTGCGCTAGATCTCGAGTAGCCGGAGCAGCTGAATGTGGATAATTAGTTAAGATACCTACGTCCTTTGTCTAGTGTAGCTAAAGGTAATGTTGCTGTTAGTTTGTTCGCTCTAGATAGAGAACTAGTGCACAAAGGTAGTAAGTAGTCGTCGCCCGTGGTCGTCAAAGAAGTATTTGAGCGATTTTCTTGTTGGTTTTCGAAGAAATAAGGAATTTGATGTTGTTTTTAGGGTTCCGTATCTCGAAAGGAAAAACGGAACCCTTATAAGATCACTTCGTTGTCCGTCTGTCAAGACCTTTTTTCTCAGGAACGCGTGGAGTTATCAAACTGAAATTATTTTATGTATGTAGCAAATAAATAAAAAATCTGAAAACCGTAGTTACAAAGTAGGGAACCCTCGGTGCGCGAGTCGGACTCGCACTTGACCGGTTTATTTTATGTCTCTCAATATTTTTTTGTTAACTTAACCTTTATCCACTGTATTACCAGCTGATAGATTCTGTAAAAATCTCACCGTGAAATCTTAAGTGAAGTGAGCTGTCAGTGTAGTAGGTATCAATTCCTAGCATCAGACGCAATGACAGCCGCTCTATTCTGTAAAAATCTCACCGTGATGACATAGGTGAAGTGAGCTTAAAGTGAGTTGTCACTAGTGTCAATCCTTAGCATCAGGTGGAATGACAGCTCACGTTAAGCTCATTTCACCTAAATTTTCACGGTGAGATGTTTACAGAATAGCACCGCTGCTCACTAAAAACTCACTTCACCTTCATTTTCATGTACGTTTGCCTGGCACGGCCCTCCAGAAGGATTTTTTACAAAATAGATTGGCAGAATAGATGAGCTGTGATTCCATATGGTGCTAGGAATTGACAGTTCACTTCATCGAAGTTTTCACGGTGAGAATGGCACGGCTGATGTTAAGCGACGACGAAATCCAAAAAAAAAAAATTTGCCCAGTCCAAAAAACTTGTTTAGCAAACTTTTTAAGCAACAGTTTACAGTTTTGTTTTTTCTTCTTTTATTGACAACTAAAAGAAAATTCGAGAGGGCAAAAACTTGCCCTCTCGAATTTTCTTTCCAAAACTCATTCTTAACCTAAGATTTCAGAGCTCATTCAGTTTATAAGTTGTCAAATTGTTCAATGTTGTTCGGTTGACCGATCACATCCTCTTTAACATGACCAATTTTCTGAACAGACTTGATCAGGCTTCCTCAAACCTTGTGCTATTAATTATGATAGATTTCTATGTCGCCCCAACTGCCGCTGAACTTTGGACACGTTATCAGTTCCCGTAAATCTTCAAGGTTAAATAGGTACCTACCTACTAAATGAGTCTGCCAAGCTGTGCAAGTTACGAACAATACATTTGTTCGGGAAGTGTACCAAAACACAGCTGTAAGACAGTGTTGAAACATTTGTAAAAGATACTCATTTCCTTGTGAAAAAAAAGTCACGATTAATGACTACAATTCTGGCATTCTTGGTTACGATTTTAAATTTCTGGCATTCTAAAGATTTGTGGAGGCCAAGATGCCACATGACTACTAGACGCTGGTAAAATTATATTTTGACTGAAAACTACTTCACCACACCACCCCATCATCACCCCTTTGTACCTTCGTATTTATCTGTATTTTTTCTTGTCTCTTTAAAATATGTGTGTACATTAATTGGTTAAATAAATAAATACCTGTGCACCATATTAATTATAATTTAGAGTAAAAATTAGCTTCATACTTGAAAACTGCGCCAGGCTAATAAAAACGTGTTAAAAATAAATCAGGCCACAAGACCCTCAAGACATTTCGCCCATATAAGTATATCGTCGTAAAAGCATAAAACAAAAACATATTTCCTTTATTCTTGAACAAAAAACTGGCTGGTAGATTAGGTTCCCCTCCATAAATCTCGGGTCTCGACGGTTAAGAGTATAACGCTATAACGTGCAAGAGAAAATATTCAATCAAGTTTATAGCATCAATTCTTTGGAGGCGGCAGGCGGTGCTTTATCTCGCCATTCTCGGACAACGGTTTCAGGGCTCATTTGGCTCACTGTAATGGCGAACAGGGCTCCGCCGACATCATGAGAAAGATCGCGAAATTGTAATTTCCGTGAATAAACTTTGAACGCTGCGTGTTTTAAATTTTAGAGTTTTAGATTTTTTGGGTTGAGGGGAAGTTAAGAGGAATGAATTTTGTACTTTTTAAAATGTTGCCTTTGAACTGTGTTGTAATCTTTTATTTGCATAAAATGTGGTAAATATAGCTAGGTACTTATTAACAGATGTTACAGATATCTTAGTCCAGAACACATTCCGCCATAATACATGAAAAAGTAATTTTATAGGTCCCACATTTTATGGGGCTGTAGGGTTCAAAACCGATTATCCGGTCATGGACTGTCTGAATGAAACCGTAAAAAATCCTTACTGTTTAAAGACTTTCTAAACCAATAAGAAGAGTTTCTGAACAAATTCCAAAAGGATCTCTTTGTTCAGATTCTGTGTTATTCAAATGCCGTATGTATTTCTATCTGTATTTCTACATTCTCTAGCTTTACAAAATGTGGATGAACCGTAAATCCCCACTAAACCGATCGAGTTTCAATTTAAATAGGTACACTTTATCCATGTATCCGATATCGTTTGTTACAGAGTACAGGCTAAGTGCCAACTCTCACAGAATTAGCCTCCTCTACAAAGGCTAGCTCAAAGCTCACATTCACTGCATTCTTCAAATTATTCGCCGATCGCGCCGGAGAGCAGCGATTCACACACCAGCAGACAAAGAGCTGACTCGATAATGTCATCTAACTAGCAACATAGTTTGCAGTACTCACAGGAATAAGGAAGCATTTAAAACAAGAAAATTGAAAAAGTCGAATCAAAAAATAAAAATCTCCATGTTCGAAAGATAAAGGAAGCGGTTCACAACGCCCAATCAGCGCACGATCTGCAAAGTACAGAGATTATTCCCGAACATGCCCGTAATACCAGCCATCAAAGCTGTGTACGTTTATAACTACAAAATCAATATAGCGCACCTAGGCAGCCAGCAACGCTAAGTACATAAGATTATTGATTTACCATCCCGGAAATAGTCGGGAGCTGGCCATGCAATATAAATATTGCAAACATCCCTATTCAAATATTAACTGAGTATAACGCATGTGTGGACTATGTGCTACCTACCTCGTGGTCCGACTGTAACCATTGGCAACCGCCGGCGGGAGCTTGCATCAGCTCTGCCCGGGCCGAGCCCTACATACAACCAATTACAGCTATAAACCTGTTAGAAATACGGTCCATAATCGCTTACTAAACGTCGCAGCCGACGTTTGTAAGTGAATTGCATCTCTCTGCCACCTGATTCTCGGTCTCGTCCCGGGTGGGGGCCGGGCCCGGACTTAACCACAGCACGGCGGAATCAGTGCGTCAACATACCTACATTTTAATTAGGAAAATTACCTTAACATCAAAATTACTAAAGACATTTTTTAAACGTTACTGAAAAGTTAATTAAGCGTTATAAAGTTTTCTCATTAGAATTAAGTGGACTTCGATAGTAGACAACTTAGAAATTCTAATACCGTATTCCACATTACGTTACTCGTTAACAAAAGGCTCGCAGACTATACATTAGTATAGGTATATTACGCATGTTGTACATGAATTTAAATAACAATTACTTAAATTTACATCATTTATTCACTAGTGACATAATATCGAGGTGCACTGATGTGCACATGTCTGTTACATACAAAATCACATAAAGGTCACTATAATATGTCCTCATTGTGCGCCCGCTCCCGGCGATTCTACTCACATCTGCCTTTTATACACCTTTTGGTAGTCGCCTTTCATTCATCCTCTAACCATGACCAAACCATCTACTTAACTCTTTTAAATTTTTGTCACTAGATCTTCTTTTAAGCCGCACCGTTGTCTATCACACCATTCCTCAGCTTATCCTTCATAGTTACAACACACATGCTGCAAACAAAATGATATTGCGAAGAAAGGTATTAAACGTCACCCATTTACCAACCTTCTGAGTCTGACCACAATATTTGACTAAGTATAATACGCGGTTGCGTTAGGTAAAATACTGGTATTCAGTCGCATCCGGTTAGACTGGAAGCTGACTTCAACATAGTTGATTAACAATTTAAAATCGAGTTGCAGTTGTTAGTTACACTTCATTTGAACACTCTGTGACCGCCGCCATGACGTTTGAACAGCCCTCGTCGCTCTGCACACGCCAAATAAGTAGAGTCAGTGTGCATATGACATGTTGACGAGTAATTACATCGAAAGCAGACACCTAACGTACACACACGTTCAGATACATGTATCAAAGGGATTCATTATTGGATTCGTTAATTAATGCTACCTTTGTGATAGGCATTCCGCATTCGACAGGCGGACACAGACAGACAGGGGGACGGACACTAATTAAGGGATTTCGAAAATGGTTTCGTTTTGTCTGAGGCGAGATAGACGGCTTTGATATGTCCGTAATGAACAATTTGATGCCTGTATACTGAGTACAGATGCAATGCATCATGTCGGATATTGAACAGCTAGAATTTCACAAAGGGTACGCCTCCCCTCTGTTTATTAATAAAGCAAGTCTCAATAGGTACCTATTTCATAGTGGAGTCTAACAGAAATAGATCTGTGTATGGGATCATTAATTTGGAATACTTATTGCAATTTTTATATATCAGTATTTTGTCCTTTGAGTCACAGGTCTTTTATGAAAATGATAGCATGAATGCAAAAACAAATTAAATAGGTACTCATTGGCAAATAGCTCATACGTTCTCTAGTGTCGATGTCAGTAGCTATAGTACTTTCAAAGTTATTTTACCTCTGACAGCAGCAACCCAACAACAACCTTATCGTCGAGGGAATAAAGATCACTGTTATTTTAACAGTGATGCAAAATCAGAGGTAAAATAATTATGAAGGTGTATGTATAGTATTTTTGTAAAGGAGAACAGTAAGAAAAGCAGATATCAGGAGAATGAAATGAGCATATCCCTTTCTACAACATAGAGTCATCATTGCTTTCAAAATCGAGATAGAGAGACAAATTTTAGGGTACATTGTCTCATCTGGCAGTGGACTCCAGTAACCTAGTTAATTTAAACATATTTTCACAAAAAAAAATGCTGTAATGACAATCTTGTCAACGCCACAACCCAAAACCCCCAACCAAAACCAAACATGTCAGTTCGAGGTAACAATCACATACTTTGTAGTTTTTATATCTACTCGTATAGCACTTTTCGAGCCTTTTGGGCCGGTATCAAAATGCACAATAATTTATCAAATTCGTGGCTCATAGGCATCGCTATGTTTTACGAGCTGCTATATTTCATGGGACATGACGCATGGCGCGCCGGCAACATAACGGATTACTTGTGGCGACTCCCGACAACCACCTATCGTAATATCACACTATAAAACTTTGTCTATTATAATACTTAGTGTTGCTAAAATGTGACATCATCATTTCAGCCGAAAGACCGCTGGACATAGGCCACCTCCAAGCACCTCTACTTCGACCGGTTCTGTGCTTCTCGCATCCAGCGGATTCCTGCGGCCTTCACCAGGTCATCGGTCCACCTTGTGGATAAAATGTGACATAAAAGTTTATATTCCGAGAGTTTCTAACACGACAATAATTCAAGGGAACAGCAGATTCTTCTTAATGGTATCTTTTAACAGTTCAAGCGTTCAATGTGCCTAGCCTAACGGGCAGTGCTGGCCCAGTGGTATCGGCCTCGACTAATGAGGTGTACGTCGTGAGTTCGAACCCACGCAAGCACTTTATACTTCGTGTATTTAATTTCATCACCACTGCTCTCAAAACTGTAAAGGAAAACATCGTGAGGAAACCTGCATGTCCTAGAACCAAAAAATCGAAGACATGTGATATCTACCAACCCGCACGGTTCCCGCGTGGTGGATTACTGACCACTCCCTCTCACAGAAAGGAAGCCTGTGTCCCAGCAGTGGGAACAATATAGGCTGATTATGCTAAGGAGCCTAACATTGAATATTTTGGAACTATTATAAATATTGAGAAAAAAAGTTTTTCGGTTTTGCATAACTTGTGTTCTAAACGACGTAATTTACAACCTACTTAGTTTAGATGCATATTCATTTCAGCAGACGTGGACACCTTAAAGATGGTCTCAAGCAGACCTCTGTCAACTTATCCTACCCAAAAAAATACCTAACTGATCATCACTGTCTTGCCCCTAACCCAATTAATTTGAGGTCAACGCAACATGGCTTCTTTTTTTCACAACAAATACCTAACTATCAACAAAAAAAAGTAAAATAAGAATTACCTACAAATATAATAAGAACATGCACTATCCACAGTAAAATAAAGCTCGCATCAGACATGACACGGGAGGAGGTGGCTAGCTCGCAGCCCGGGCGGGGGGGTGCTGCGAGGGGGCTGGATATTCTATCGAACTACCACCTATAATAGGCTATAACATCGAGCTATATACTCGGACATGTTGGAAATCCAGGAACCAAAGCTATGTAATTATTATAGAGGTAAATTGAAGCTGGCGTAGTATGTAGGCAGCAATTTGTGGAGGGAGTAATTATGATCAAATTCAATTATCAGGTACCTATATCTACCTATTATATAGGTTACATTACGGGTGCCTTTGTGAAACGTGATTTGAACTTGAACAGTAATTATTACCGTGTAAACGCATTCCGGCGGCGAGATGGGCGGACGACATTGTTACCATCGTGGGTAGAACCTGGATGAGACTGACATAGCAGCGTGAGGATTGGTACATGAAAAAAGACATTATACTCAGCAATTGGTGAAGGCAGGTTGTGAATGATGATAGTTGATGAAACGCATAACGGGCAATTTCTTCTAAACCACAGCTAAAGATACACTTAGATAACGCAAGAGCAACTACTTCGCGTGCCAAAAATCGCAACAACTTACGTACAAAAATCGTAAGCCGCCACTTTCGCGCTCAGTCCTGTGTACGGTGGGCTGCATCAATTGGGTACCACACTAACCCAATTGATGCAGCCCACTGTACCTACTGCTGGCTGGGCGAGCGTGAGCGCTGGCGCTAGGCCCCGGGGGTGGGGCAAGACGGATGCCGCACGTAGTCTTTGAATCGATTTGAATTTCCCATCACTAAATAGTGCTTGTGACGTCATAGCAGGTAGTCAAAAAATGGCACGCTTGGTTTTCATTTCATCTTCATCATTTCTCTACATCTGATCTGTGTTCCAAACCCTACTTTGCACAAACTAAACACTTGACTTCAACTTTCTGGCATGCCAGAAGTTCGTCAAGTCAGCCTATCGCAATCCTCTTGGACAAAGGCCTCTCCCAGGCTGTGCCACAACACCCTGGCCTCCACCTTCCGCATCCAGTCTGTCCCAGCCACCATCTTAAGATCGATCGTCGGTCCATCTAGCTGGCTGGGAGGCGTCCCACACTACGCTTGCCAAAGACGCTTACCAGAAGTTACTTAGCACCAAAATAGTGATAATAAGTACCAAATACAATTAACGTCATTCACCCGCCATTAACCAAAGGAAGAATTAACTTGTCCCGAACACAGATTAGGTATCTATGTCGGAAACTGTGTTACTTACAGCGGTAGGATAGCGCCCTAATCCAACTTCCCATCATCCGCATGAAGACATGCAATCTTGTGTTGGTTTACTAACCTCTCAAGAGAGGAATGATAATCGCACTGAAATTGCTGCCCGACCCCTTATTGATTGAGATGATACTGATGACGTCATTCAGAAAATTAACAATAAGACACCTGAAGAGAACCTCTCCCTTCATCAATTTATGATAACTCTGAATACGGGAACATGTTTTGTGTGTTTGAAATACCTTTGAATGACTTTTGAAAAAATGCTTTTTGATGTTTTTTGCAAGATGTAGTAGGCTATACCTAATATAGTGCAAAGTTACGAAAAATATCACTATTATAATCAGAGGATTTCCATTTTAAACCTTAACTGTTTTTTATGTGTCGGTAGATTTTGTAAAGTTATCAGATGTAGAAAGTTTTGTAAATTCAATAATAAGAATTTGGCAAGCCCGTGTAACAGTAACAAATATGTAAAATGTAGTGTTCATGTAAATGAGCTTCATGTTGGATTGTTGCCCACTCGCCGAGGAAAACAATTGTCTGCTCCCGACATTTTGTGTTTTAAACCGCACAGAATGTTATAAATAAAACAGACTTATTCGTACCAGCTCTAAACTTTAAAATTATTGTAGCGAAAGTGGTGTTCGGGTAAAATACAAGTTTTCTTCCTCTATAAATTTTCGAGTCAAAAGTCAAAACAGGTTGGTAGGTAGGTACCTACTATTATTCAGGCGCCCCTCCCTGATTGGACTGAAAGGCGAATCTAGGTGTTCAGAACAGCTATACTGGGCGTGAATAGATTATTTGACTCCTACAATAACAAAATCTACCCATAAATGCTTTGATGATCTTCTACTTAGCGTGCCGATGGTAATCTAAATGGACTCGGTCCAGAATTCGGCTACGTGTTTGGCGCCATCACTAGCGTCCATCAGTTCCTAAAGCTAATAAAATTGTGCATCACTCATAACATTTTTGATAGTCATATAATTTTCGGATTTTAATTGATTACCTATATTGAGGAACTATGCAAGAGTATAGCAACAATACATACCTACATACTTACACTACATAACCTACCACATTACAGGAACATAATTAAGTATACCATCATCTCAGACACAGCTGCTGCTGTAGGCCAGAGTCAATAATGCCTAGCAATTCCAATTTCCTGAACTTCAAACATAATCACAAGTAGGTAGTACAACGGAATTGCGTCAGCGGAACATGTTTGTGAGCGAGCCATTCGGAGGAATGGGGTCAAACCCTCCACTCACGTACCTAATCCCGTCGGAAGCTGCGTCCATCATATCTTGTCGCCCATATTGAGGACCAGAGCCCGCCGCGCACGCCTCAATAAATAGATAAAGAGATTCATATTGAGTTAGCTCTCTTCCTAAAAAGATTATTAGTGAAGCCGAAGCGTAATTTCATAAAGTAAAATGTATGAATGTTCCTAAAAGCTTTTACTTAACGCCATAAATTAAACTGTTCACACAAAGCTCTTTTCTAGCACAAGATACGGCGGCGAACGTAGCAAACAAGCACGACGTTAGAACAACAAAGCCCCGTATGTAACGTCGCTGAAAGTGGCATTAAAGGAAATAATTAAAAACCTTGTTAGTCTTAGCTGCGAGCAATAAGAGAGCGGAGAGAGCTGGCAAAGGAACGTCGAGCGAACAAAATAAAGCACAAGCGCTCGGGCGGGCGCGCGGCGGCGGCGGCGTCTGAAACCTGTATAAATGCAGCACATTTCCAGGCGTCTACCTCTTTATTGCCTGCCCGAGCCGCGCGAGACAAAAGAACTAAAACTGCGCCTCGGGAATATTAATAAGAATTTATCTCACGCCGCCGTAAGTATCTGCAGCCCGTCTTCATTTTAAAATTCATAAAGCTACGACGCACGTTCCACAAAGAGAATGTGAGGTACGAAAACGATTTCGTTTTAAATGCAATTTACTTATTCATCGCTAAGTAATCCTGACCCGCAAAGAAATGTTTAAGCTCGTACTGAGCAAACAGAGTTTTATGGGTAGAGAAAGTTTGCACGCCCTCGCTCCCTGGACGTGGCGGGTCCCACCGGGCTACCGGCGAGCCGGGTGCTACCGGGGGGCCCGCGCCCCACTTTACGATGGTTCGTCGCTGCTCCCACTTGTAATGCGGGATCGTGCCACCAACTTATTTGGGTAATCGTTGGATCCACACATTTTGCACTCGTGACACAAACCTATATTTTTTGTGCAGTTTACCTCGTTCTTTAGTTTACCTGTCGAAGTGTAAGATATAGGTAGCATTTGCCAGTTCCCTGATCATTTAAATACAAATGTTATCAGCAGAACTTGCACAGGTTCGTTACTAGGGGCTACCAGGATCAAAAGATCCTCTAGAAAAACTCCCAAATGTGATAAGCTGAATGCACCTACAGCTACAGCAGTCGACTGCCTGAGCTTTTTATAACATCAGGGCCATGATGGACCATGATCCGAGCCGCCTGCATACCACAATAAGCCAGCCGAAAATAACGACTAATTTAAATAATTCACGCTTCGTAAGTGAAATGTGAATTCAAATGAAAATAATGCAGACGAGCCGCGACACGAGGCGCGATGTGAACGCACCCGATTTGTAATGGTGGCGTCACGCGGTCTGCCAAGATGGCGGCCATACTCCCTGGAAATGTTCCACCATTATTTGCGGGCTCTCCCGTTTTCTACTCTGTGTGAGCTCTACGGATAGCCTTCGGAAAATATACGTAATTCTGGAAGAACCAATAAATTCTTGGTACGCTTATTTTTTAATTGGGTTTAAAACCAGCTTTAAAATCGACGATCTCTCTTAGGTGGCTCCTTCTTGTACAACATTGAAGTAACATAAAGCCATTAATAAGCCTCTTACCCTATCCGTCTAAGTCAACATCGGTGTTCTCGGAGATGCGGCGGGGGGTGGCTGGAGGGGACTCGGGGCGCGTTGCCGTGGCAACGCACGGGGGCGCGGACCCGAATTTTATCGATTCGGGTACAGACAGCAGCCGGTGAGCTTTCGCCTACACTAACACGATTCAACGCCCGTGTTTGCCGATCTCGGAGGTTTATAAGGGCTTTGACATTCGGAAACACATACGCTGTTTAGATGTCTCTCTATCCATACACTGACTGTTAGTTCCGCATAAATCGCAAATTACTTCAGTACCTACGTGCTTTTCGAGATAAAAGCATTTTAGCCGATAGGAACGTACGTATATCATTAGGTAGGTAGAACCTAAATATACGATTTACATCCCTAGCTGCTTAGTTTTGATCGAAACACATTGATACTTTTGTGGGTGGTTCAAGAATCTTAGGTATTTTTACACAAAAATATCTAGTCTTTAGATACCCATGGCATGGACCTGGGTATATCTTACCTATGCTTATATATACCCATCAGATCCTTATGATCCTTATGACAGTTCTCAATACTGTCTTAGGGATCATACCTAATTTGATTTAAATGTGATTGACTAATAATTTTTCGTTCACTTTTGTATAATAAAGTTCCATTTGTATTTAACTAGTTAGCTCCTGGTTTTGAACTAAGATTAAACGTGTTTTCAGTGCGTTATTTTTCTTAACTTTAATATTTGTAAATACATATTATTAGGCACATATTTTAAAGACCGTACCTATACAGGTTGTCTTTTTTTAGGGTTCCGTACCTCAAAAGGAAAAAACGGAACCCTTATAGGATCACTCGTGTGTCTGTCTGTCTGTCCGTCTGTCACAGCCAATTTGCTCCGAATCTTATGGACCGATTAAGTTGAAATTTGGTACACATATGAATCTCTGTGACCCAAACACAGACATGTAACGTAAATAAATGAGTTTTGAAAATGGGAGTCATTTTTGAGGGGTAAATAGACAATTAAAAAAAAAAGATTCGCAATCTGTACCGTGTGACATATCAAATGAAAGGGCTTATCGTGAGGATCTCAAAAAAAATTTTTTTCATAATTTTAAAATAAATTGTATTAAAGTTATTTAAGACAATAGACGGAAATTTACCATTCCCCCCCCCCCTTATCTCCGAAACTACTGAGCCTAAAATTTTGAAAAAAATACAGAAAATAGTTCTATACGTATAGATTACAGGAAAATTAATAAGAAGTCTATGATCTTGAAACAACATGGTAAATCTCTCAATATTGTGCGTACAAACTTACATTTTCAGTTGGAATGTATGGGAGAACATGTTTTTCAACTACAATGTTAAGTTTGTTCTTGGGATAAATTCATTCCAACTACGGAACCCTTCATAGTGCGTGGTCCGACACGTACTTGGCCGGTTTTTTGTAGCTTGTTTTGGTAATTTCTAAACTACAGGTCACAGAGATAAAAGTGAAAAGAACCATGAGCTCAATTTTAATAAAAAATAAAAGCGACATTAAAATGTTTTTGGAAAAGTGCTTTTTTCGAAGATATTAACATTTTTAAGTTTTTTTTTTTTATTCTGTCTCTAAATGTTGGTCTAAAGTTTCTAAAAGTTGTCTAAACTATTAATTTACATATGGTCGTGTAAAAGTGACCACCATGTTCTGAGTAAGACTGAACTCTTTTAAAACTTGTCGTATTAATATTTAGCCCATGGTTAATTTCGCAGTTTTTCTCAAAGACTGTTCAGAATTTACCCACACTGGCTTAAAAAAAGTCACCAGTAGGTATACCTATCATTAATATATATACTGAAAACTTATAGCTATTGGTTCATACATAGAAAGGGTGGTCACGGTAGCTATTTAAGGAGTAAAAAATTAAAACAATGATTAAGCAATAACTCCCTTCCATTTTATCACAAAAACGACGCGGATAACGGCACAATCCATTTCACCCCAAACAACAATTTGGCAAAAATGGGAGCAGTGCCTAGTTACTTCGCAGCGAAAACACGTCTCCCGAAGCGATTTTTGAGTAGGGATAAAAAGGAAAGTGGGGTAGCAAAGGGTTCTCCACACGAGATATGAACTAGTGCACCCTTCTCGCCACCACCCCTATCAATTGTTACCAGTTGCGCATATTTTTACCCGCAGAAACAACCCGATGGGAGCAGCGAGACCGCACCGCGTTTTGCGTTAAATCACACGAGAATATTCGCTTTCTTGAGTTATGTAATGCTTGGTGCTTATTTGAATAAATATTTATTAGTTTTACGGTTGCACATGATGGCACTTAACTTGAATTGAAGGAGTTTTGTTAAGGTAACGTTACGGCCATATTTACACATTACCTTTTCTACAAAATCGACTACGAAATGCGTTACATTTACGAGTATGTAGCTTTGTTTGCCTAATGTCGCGAATGATGATACTGGTGAACCGTAAGATAACTACTAACCTAACCTACCTGCTGAAATAACTGTTATGGTTTTATAGTCTGTCCGGTATTAACGCACACCCTCGATGATTTGCCTATGAGATTAGCCATGGCTTCGAGATATTTGACAAGTAGATATCGGGTATTACTAACTTTACCGATGCAAGAGGACTAAAATAATGATGAATTGTGCAGTCTATTACCTACTAACCTGCTTGACAACTTGACAAGTGTGGTGGCTCGAGAAAGCTGACTGCGATTATTACAAATACAAAGAGTGGTCCATTGTTTTGCGTGTAGATAGATATACTTTAATATGAAAGACTAGGAAGTAGGAAGGGAATGAGTCGTTGGTCCGTGTAGCACTTTTTGGATGACGAGCGAAAAATTACGAATTACACGAGCTCTGCCAAATGTTAAGTTTTACGTTATCTTGTGGGCTTGAATAATAGTGATGAAATTCTCAAAACTTTAACAATACATAGGTACTCACAAAGTTCCTACAAAGAAACATTAAACAAGACTGACAATCCTAGCAAGAAGTAGGGGAACACTTACTGGAACAATAAACGTACAATTCTCACTCCAGGCCGGTGGGATTCGCAAAATCTAGAATAAAATTAAGATAAAGAAAATTCAAATGTAGGTGGGTAATCCCCCAGCAGGCCAACAACAATCAAAAGCAAACGAGGCCGAGACAGTACGAGAAAAAAAAAGTTTTTCCAGTCGACTTCCGTAGGCGGCATTCACAAAAAGTATCGCAGGGTCCGATTAACACAGTATCCTTGAAGATGTCGCTCGCAATAAGGGACAAAAGGCCCTGAAACATTTCTCATTGAGGCGAAGGGCGGCGAACGGTCGTGGGGAGGTCCCCCCCGATCGCGACACCCACACGTACAGTCTCCAGCCACGGTGTCCATAATTTATGCTTTCGAGCGGACCACGAAAAATAAATGAGCACCATAACAAGAGGAAATGGAAAAGTAACTTACATCTTTGTGAAGAACTGTTTATGTGCACATGTTTTTTGTATCGGCTAACTATTTTCAATATTCGGCGCATGCTTTCGCAGATCACTTCTAGGACATCTCGCGGCGGGAGTGACTTTTCAATTGTAGTAAGTAGTTGTTTTGTTCGTAACTTTTTAAAGCTCTCTGAACACAAACTAATTTTAAATATCATAGGTACCTATTTGTATATCTGGCACTGTACGGACCGTGCTGTACCTATCGGAAGGTCCCTATCTATTTCTCATTTGGGCGTCGACACAGCCAATTAATTTTGTCGATTTAAAATCACTATTATGACAAAAAATTTAAGCAAACAAAGACATTTCGATAAACGAATGTTAAGTGGATAACAGAAAGAGTAGTTTTTACACTTTATCCATTGGTTATAATTGAGAATCAATTAACCTAGAGCTGAATTTTGAATATCATGTAATGTGCAACCCTTAAGATTTAAATTTTATTGATAACTAGCGGACCGAACAGACGTTTTCCTGTCCAAATTTCAATAATTAATTCACTTTTCCCGAATTTTCCAATGTTCCCGGTAAGTTCTCAAACTTTTGTTACGAACATTAAAAAAAAGAATCATATCGGTCCATCCATTTTGAAGTGATGTGCTTCCAACGAAAAGCTTTTCATTTTTAATATTTATAGACTAGATTCTCAAAACATGGATACCTTCTTTTATTTCCAAGCCAATGCCAGCTGTGATGCCAGTTGGCTATAACCGTTTGGAATCATAATTACTAACTTAGAGCTTTTCTCCAGTTCTTATAAGGCTAAAAATTTACTTTTAGTTTCCTCAAAAATTGAGCTCAGGTTCCTTTCACTAGGTACTCTATTTTTTTTAACTTAGTTTCGGTATTTGAACTAAAGACTCCAATCTCAAAAATTTACCGAGGAGGTATATTCCATATGGTATTTATTGAACAATACCGCGCAAACTGTACCTATCCATGAATTCAGCACATGAATTTAGAACTCCTAGCGTAAAAAATTTTCATCGATGTTCGTAAAAAAATCTGCTGTTTCATAGAAAAATAGAATACCTACGCGGTTTAACTAACTTTTTAGACCTTTGTTTCCTGACGAAGTTTCATTAAAATCGGTTCATTCATTTCGAAAAACAAGGGCTTGAAAGTTTGTATGAAATGGCGTACGTCGTAAACGCTCTTAAAATATATGAAATAGCAATCATTATTTTTTAATTTATGTTAAGCTTTAGAATCATATACTGAATCTAACATGACAGGTTGCGTGCCACCCTGTATTCGCGTATTTTTTTCTTAGTTCTATATTGTGTGGCATTATCATTAGAAATGAAAGTCCGAAAAGTATTGTCACTTTTTTATTAAAATAAGAAAAAATTATGAGATGACATAATTAATAAATCACAATTAATTCCACTATTTTAGGCAATACATACTCAGTAAGGTAAAGGCACAAAAATGCTTAGTGTTAGGTAAGTATATTAGTAATAACAGCTTTTTATAATCATTCACACAATCGTTACTTACATTTCTACAAGACTTAAACGTTAATAATTGGTATTGATCCATCTAAAAGTATTAAAGCAGTAAGAAAATTTTATGAATATTAACATAACATCCATCTGATGCTCTGATGATAATCATTTATTATTATTATTTTAATTTTATTTTTGTATTCATTTTGATCTTTTGACTGCGTCAGTGAGCGGAGTTCGCGCAGATGCGTTTTCATCAACAAAACATCGCGCCTTTGTATCCCAAAAGGGAAGGTAGACGTATTTTGTAAACCCGCATTTCGTCAGTTATGTTGTAAATACCATTTAACAGGGAGCGCGCCTATTTTATTTAACTATTATCATTCGAATACACGTTCTATGACTAATTTGATTTAGAAGCAGTTTCTTTGTTTAGCTGAGAGAATGCAAGCGACCGTACGCTTTTTTATTGTGAACATGATTCATCAAAGAGAGAGCACAAATTTTAAACTCTTGCTCGTTCTAACAGAAGTTATTCTGAGCGTTAATGCTCTCGTTGTGAGCGAGAGGTTGATGTGTGATCAATATGATCATCATCAGAACAGTCATGCTCATATTTCTGATCTATTTTGTTGGTGCAAATGCTTGCATGTTCAGCTTACGTAACACGGAGTAATCAACCAATAGACTACGTTATAATTTTATTTTCCGTGCCTCGGAATGCACGTTAAGGCGTTGGTCTCGGCTGTAATTCGTGGATCTTTGACAGTCGTTACTGGTTCGGAAAGTCTGATAACCAGTCTTACCAAGGGGTATCGTATTACCCAGTAAGTGGGTTGTGGAGGTCAGATAGGCAGTCGCTCCATGTAAAAAACTGTTATTCAGCTGCATTCGGTTAGACTGAAAGCCGACCCCAACATAGTTGGAAAAGGGCTAGGCAGATGATGATGATGAGACTACTTTATAATTTGGATCGGAATGGCGGTTGTTGCGTTATATTTAAAACAGAGGTCAAAAATACAATAGTAAGACACTATACAGAGTGGCAGGGACGCGTAACCGTACATGAGATTCTGAACCCTCTGGTTATAAATTTTTAGTCCGTTACCTATTGAGAAAAAAAAAATGCTGTTCCGTAATTTTGATCGCGTATTGCACTTTTCTATTAAACAGAAAAATTACTACGCCAGGACTTATAGAATCATGTGCTGTGTTCATGGTTACAGTTTGCGAATCGATGTCTTTGCCACCCTATGTACTATCGCGGACACTCCCGCCTGACCACCACTAAGTTAATTTTTGCTTGCACTCAAAAAATTTAAGCGCTCTCTAGCCCCGCGCCAAGGTCAAATAATTCGTCCGTAAAATTCACAAAAGGAGTACTTACACGTGATGCGTCACTAAGCTGCGCAGTGCAGGTTGCAACTAATTGCGTTATCGCTTTCCTAATAGGCGAAAATTTTAAGGGTCCGTGGCTTGGCGCCGCCGCAGGATTTAAGCAAAAAAAATATTAAGCGATCAGGCGGAAAAGGCCGCGGTAGTACCCCTAAAAATACTCCTTATTATATTTACTTATAACGCAGCTCCGTGACCGCTGTCTTCAAGAACCTGCTCAGGTGCAGAAACTCCTGGTCAATGACAGCATTGAACCACAGCTTATTATCCGCATCCCTGTGATCAATACCATCCAACTGTATGTAGGTATACGGAGCGAAAGCTATGCTATTTCTTATACTTAACTTAGAATCAACGTCAGGCATCAATGACTTAAGTTTGCCGACAAGCTGTGGATGTAATCTGTTGAAAACAAGGCCTTGATTTCTACCGCTTAGCACTTCTTCGGAGTACAAGCAATTAATGAGGTCGGAAGTGTACCCTTCTAGGACTTGCATCTCGTTTTCTAACGTGCTGTTGTTCGTCATAATGGTGTTTGATTTCATCGTTGTTGAAAATATTCTTTTGTACCTGGAAATAAGAGTTTATTTAAAATATGTAACATAATAAACGCCTCATACACCCCAATAAGACTATTGAGTTAAAAGCATAATACAATAACCAACACTGTTTTTTTTAAAAAATAACTATTATTATTAAGAAAATCGTGTTGATCCTAGCATTACTTTATGCATTCAAAATTGAGTCTTATTGCCTTAAAATAAGACTTAATTTTCTTAGGCCCAATCGGCGGTCAGTATGGCAAAATACATAATTTTGAAGAAAAAAAAACCTATATTAAAAGTTACTGCAATCGATTCAGTAGTCAATTATGAACAAACAACTTTCAGGGCTTGCGTTTATTCTGTTAGAGAAAAAAAAACCGGAGATGATTTCAGTCTGAAAGTAGAACTGGCCCGCATTAGCAAAAACAGAATTGAGTGAAAAAGAGAAAGGAGTGCCTTTGCCCTGCAGTCTTATCCACATCACTAGCGCGCTCTGCAAGCCTAGCAAGTGCGAGCGAGATAGATAGACAAAAAAGATTTATGGCCCGACGGTTCAGTTCACAACGGCCCAAGTACAGTTAGATTAGACAGAGATAAACACTTACAGTATCATAAGCGCGGCGACAGTATCCATCATGGCAGCGGACACAGACAGCAGCGGCAGCGCGAGCGCGAGCGGCGCCAGCGCAGCGCCCGCCGCCGCGCCGCGTGCGCATGCGCGCGCGCGCACCACGCTGCTGTGCAGTGTGCTGTGCAGGGCTAGCATGTCCTCTGTGCACACAACGCTATTTATTTACAGATAATCCAGAAAAGCGCTTCGGTATTCTTCGTGTTTCCGAATTAATCCGAATATCGCGCCACAAAGTAACGCCCACACTAGAACCAAAGCTTCTAAGTTTTTTCCCACCGCGCTGTTTCGTAGTGCACCTATCGGGCTGTGTCGTAGTGCACCTATCATTTTGCGCGTTTGTGCCTATAAAGTTTTTTAGGGTTTTGGTTACCTACTCCGATCGCAGACCGTCTCATCGTCATCTGTCACTTCAAAGTTTTGAGGTGATGTTTGGAATTTCACTGTAATCAAGGTAATACAAAACAGGCAAGTTCTTCCATGGTTGTAAGTTGTAACAGCTCTATATTAGATCTCATCATTGCGTGTTCGTATTTCCGAAGACGGACGATGATTTCCGAAGCACATTTTTAATGGCTGAATACACTTTATTGTACACCACATTATAATACGTTGAGAAATACATAATTTACCGTGTTATAACCATTTCACCCTACTGTCAAAATTACAGTTGTGATTTGAATTTCCGGACTACAGTCCGTTCACTGTCAAAATCATAGTGATCTTTATTGCCGTTGTAATAAGGTTGCCGTTGGGTTGCTGCCATTGACAAGTTTGTCAAATTCACAGAGATCTTTATTTTCGTTACAATAAGGTTGCTTTTGGGTGCTGATTTCAGAAGTAAAATAACTGTGAAAGGACTGTACAGCTGTACAAGAACATTTTGGCGCGTGGCATTGCTTTTTTTTAATTATTTAATAAACAATTTCACATAATTATGTTTACTGACAGCGCCACCCTGAAAACGTCATAAAAGCCTCAAAAGATCTTTGTAAAAATCTACCAAAGTTGATCAGTTTGCTAACATTCATTATTTTTCTTCGGCTTTACATTCGACGCTCTCAGGGCAGTGAGCACCACTATACCTTCTAGCTGACTGGTTTTTACACAGCATAAACTAAGAAAGATTGCTCGTGCCGGTTTCTGTATCTCCACGTCAATGCACGTATTTTGCGTACGGAGGGGAAAATCAATTATTCAAAACTATTAAAAGTTATTTTTGTTCATCACACTATCACACCAATATCATAAAGATGGAAGTTTGTGAGTGTGTGTGTGTGCATGTTTTCTCTCCCATATTAATTATTTTTAATTTTTTTATATATATGTTTTTCTTTTGATGCGTCATGTTTGCCGCAAATAAACGTATTTTCTTTCTTTCTTTCTTTATATGTTTGTTACTTATTCACGCTCAAACGGCTGGACAAATTTTGATAAAAAACTCATCCCGATATTCTCACGGGATCGGCGCTTATGAAACCGCGGGGCGCTGCCAGTGTGTAATATTTTTGTGTAATAAAATGAAAAAACAAAATGGCGGCGTTAGTATTTTGTATGCATTTTAGCTACGTACCAAAAGATTCTTGTACAACTACAGTTCTTGCTACATACCTGGATCAACTTGCAGTTGTTTGTTGCACATCTCGCTGATAGCGATCGCGACCCCGCGCAGTACTAGCGAGTAACTCTGTTGCGATGGAGACGTGCCCATGAAGTGTAGGCGACTCCTAGTACTGCAGTATACCTGATTAAATTAGAAAATTATATTAATCTCATCATCGCGAGTTCGTATTTAGACGGATAGAGTATAATTTTCGTTGGAAAGCTGCGCAATCTGAAGGCCAATTCTCGGAATATAAAACATTCAAAATCTAGTCGCAGTCTCATCTCGGTGACAAACAAATGTCCAAGACCTGTTAAAATGTAGGGAAATTTGAGGTATTTTTGACAGATTGAGACTGGAGATCAGACTGTGAACGTTCTTAAAATTACAAGAATTGCCCCTCTGAAATCTGCCTAGCCTTTTCCCAACTATGATGGGGTCGGCTTCCAGTCTAACCGGATGCAGCTGAATAACAGTATTTTACATGGAGGGACTGCTTATCCAACCTCCACAGTCCAGTTACTGGGTAACACGATATCTCTTGGTAAGGGTGGTTGTCAGACTTTTCGGGCTCGATGACCCCTAACGACTGTAAAAGATCCAGGAATGACAGCCGGGACCAATGGCTTAACGTGCTTTCCGAGGGAAGGAGGGGTCTCGGTATGTAAAGATGGTCTACCATCCACGAACCAAACGCGGCCAGCTCAGTTTAACCTGATCGATCAACCCGTGCGGCTGTTATTACTTAGCCACGAGCTCCTCCCGAGCTTCTTTGGAATGCTGTGTTAGGTAAAACTATACTTACGAGATTAGAGTACATGTTGTTGAGGCTCTTGAGTATAGCGCATTGTTCTATAGGCTGCGCTCTATGGTATATCTTCGCAAGTGGCTCTACCACGCACATCACGTGCTCCGGACTGTCTATGCTCACCCATTGGACTAGCTCCAAGATCTGCCAGAAAATAATCATCGTGATTAGCATTGTTGTCCGCACATTACAAAAACTCATGGCGCTAAACTTGTGGCCGAATTCTAGCCCGGCTCCATCAAGATAGAATAGAAAAATTTATATTATGCAATAAATGTATACAAACTGCATAGGGGCACAATGGGCGGTCTTATCGCTAAAAGCGAGCATTGCCATCGACACGCTAAGAAGAGTAATTAACTAAGAATTGAGATGCCCACTGTTTGGGCCAAGTATGGAGGTTATGGCATAGCTTACTCATTCTCTTTTTGTTGTTTTCAAAGCCTATGACCAGCAAACGGATAAGATGATGGCTGTTATATTTTTTTTTTTTATTCTTTTTAAGAAAATGGGGGTTTTTATCCACACGGATACGCCAACCCCATCGTACCTTATTAACTTAAATTTACATATTTGGAATATTTACTTACTATATATATCTCTCTTACAAGGAAAATCTTTAACTAAGATATCTTCACCAAGCGACACAAACTCTTTGCAATCGTTGATGTAGGGTTTGCTAAAATTATTTGGATTAACCCAACGTCCAAAATATTTAATTTAAACTCTCGAATTAATGATTCCCTTTCATTCTTGCTCTTAACACATTCCATCAGCAAATGTTGCACATCTTCAATTTTGTTGCATATTTCACAATTAGGGGATGCGACCTTTCGCATTAGGAAAGCAAACTTTGCTGATGGATAATGTCCAGAACGTAGCCTTAGTGCTAACTTAACATAATTTCTACCCAAACTTGTATCCTCGAACCAGGGCAAACAAGGTGGCTCGTTCTGAATTACTTTATACCAAATTCCTTTCGCTTTAGATATTTCATCAAAGCTGTTCCTCCATCTGTCAAAGCACAACATCTTAAACTTGGAGCAATATTCCCAGTAATCTGGAATGTATGTATTTTCGCTACCCATCTCTACTGCAAGCTTTGACAGACGGTCAGCCTCCTCGTTGCCCCGTAAGCCTATGTGTGCTGGAACCCATTGCAAAATCACCCTAATCTCGTCTTTGTTAAGACTGTGTCGAGCGAACAAGGCGCGCGGCAAATAGGTATTTACTCCAGCGCGCTCGTCGTGTGAGTCGTCACACACACAATGACAAGTTCGCTCGAGGTCCGCTTGCAGTTGCACGACAATAGTTGGTAACCTAGGATTTTTATAATTTGAGTCGTTGTGTTGAGTGACTTGAAAATACGAATATTGATTATTTAGATGGTTTTATGTAGGTACCTACTTACATAAATCCCAAAATTAAATCTAATAATCTGTATTATAATATAAAAAATAAGTTTTGTATTACGGATAATGTAGGTATAACTATAGTACAATATAGAAAAATACCTATATTATCCGTCTCTTACTACTCATCCGATTGCTATGAAATTTTGGCGTTGTGGATTGCACGCCCGGGTATTTTACTGGGTAAGTAGGTAGGCTAGATGAGTACGTAGGCAGGGTAGATGGGTCGGTACACAAAATACAGAGAGTACAGAAGTCACAAAGTGCGCTCAAGACACCGCTCACGGACACGATCAGTGCGAGCGCGAGTGCCATCTGCTTGAGACCCAAATATTACGTAAGTAGAAAACATGATTTTTTGTTTGTGTAGATAATGTATTATTTTTTGTGTCATTTGATAGGCTTAGGTCTAAAACGGATAGGGCAAAATAAATTGTGTAAATAGGGTAATCCGTTTAGAAGTTATTAGGGATTTTCGATAGCGAAAATAGACAAATATAAAATTTTAATGTTTTTGTTCTGTAAACTTTAACAACTTTACAACAATAAATGAAACAACTGGATACGAGTGCCACTAGCACGATAGTTTATTGTGCGTAAGCCGAAGTTGATAACCCTAGCGCGACCGCCGAGCGTAGGTATGAAAAGTGAAGTACATACAACGTCTTCTGTACCTTTCTGTTTTGTGGTAGGTATGTATTGTAATAATAAAACCAGTACGTGATAAAAATCTATAATTAATTACCTAATGTAATAGGTACCTTGCTTAATTTACCATTTTACTAAAAAATACAAAAAGCATAGGAAAATGTGGTATATCTACATCTACACTAATCCATACTAATACCTATTAAAAATTCGAAAGTAACTCTGTCTGTCTGTCTGTGTGTTACCTTTTCACGCCTAAACCACTAAATGGATTTGGATAAAATTTGGCAGAGAGATAGATTGTATCCCGGGGAAGGACATAGGATAGTTTTTATCGACATATATCGCGGGCGAAGCTGCGGGCGGAAGCTAGTAATATTATAAAGAGGAAAGATTTGTTTGTTTGAATTGGCTCCGAAACTACTGGACCGATTTGAAAAATTCTTTCACCATTAGAATCCTACATTATCCCTGATGAACATAGGCAATATACTTTCAAAAAACTTAGGGATCCGTATAAAAACTTCGATAATGTAACCTCCATGCTTTTCTTTGGCTAATTCCCATAGTCCAGGGAATGTCAAGGGAAGCCGAAACTTGTTCTAAACCAGAAAACCCCGCTCCTATTGACATAAAACTGCTTACAGCATTATCGTTCAAGTTGAGGTCTGTAGGGCTATCTGGTTTTTTACAATTCATTAATTCTAATTTTAATCGACACATTTGGCAAGTAAAATAGAATTTCGGTAGAAACCCTTTCTTAACCTCTTTGGTAAGTTTTAAACAACTCAAGTTGCAACCTAGTGGGGAGTTGTGATTTGCAATTTCTTGCAGTTGTTTAAAGAGGTATGCGAAATCCACTACTCTATTTCCATGTATTATGATCTCGTCTTTATCTTCACTTTCTTCTTCTATCAAAAAGTCTGAATAAGAATCCGTATGTTTTGAAGAATCCTGAAAAAAAATAAGTATATCGTAAGTAGTCCCAAAGCAACGGGCATAAATTAGTACTTCGACACATTTTAAAATTAAGGTCAGTGGTGCGTGGTGCGCAGGTTGCAAGTAATTGGCATGATTTCTCCTTGTTATCTCTTAAAAAAAGCAGTAGTATAGATACCTACTACTGTTTCTTGTGACAAATTAAAAGTAAAACAAATTCAAAATTTTTGATTCACTGTCGCGGATTCTAAAATGAATGTCAGATTTGCAATCGCCACCCCCAAAAACACATTACACGACACCCATGTCGAATGTTTGAGAAAAAGTCGCATCTGCCATTTTGGATTTTAAATTGAATGCCAGATTTGCAATCGCCACCCCCAAAAACCCATTACATGACACCCATGTCGAATGTTTGAGAAAAAGTTGCATCCGCCATTTTG
Organism: Gortyna flavago; assembly: GCA_963669345.1. NCBI lineage: Eukaryota > Metazoa > Arthropoda > Insecta > Lepidoptera > Noctuidae > Gortyna > Gortyna flavago. The sequence continues at coordinate 5,031,421 of OY770128.1, read as the reverse complement.
GATGTTAAAATGAATGCCAGATTTGCAATTACCACTCCCAAAAACCCATTACACGACACCCATGTCGAATGTTTGAGAAAATGTTGCATCCGCCATTTTGGATGTTAAAATAAATTCCAGATTTGCAATCGCCACCCCCAAAAACACATTACACGACACCCATGTCGCATGTTTGAGAAAAAGTCGCATCCGCCATTTTTGATTTTAAATTAATTGCCAGATTTGCAATCGCCACCCCCAAAAACCCATTACACGACACCCATATCGAATGTTTGAGAAAAAATTGCATCCGCCATTTTGGATTTTAAATTGAATGCCAGATTTGCAATCGCCACCCCCAAAAACCCATTACACGACACCCATGTCGAATGTTTGAGAAAAAGTTGCATCCGCCATTTTGGATGTTAAAATGAATGCCAGATTTGCAATCGCCACCCCCAAAAACCCATTACACGACACCCATGTCGAATGTTTGAGAAAAAGTTGCATCCGCCATTTTGGATGTTAAAATGAATGCCAGATTTGCAATCGCCACCCCCAAAAACCCATTACACGACACCCATATCGGATGTTGAGAAAAAATTTAAATTAAAAGGAACTGCATAACAAAATAGAAATACGTACTTTTTATGAGAACGGCTTTTTTTTTCGGAAATGAGCGCCAACTTTCTTCTTAGAATATATTTCCTTACGCTTTCCCATGTTTACTAAAACAAATATTTAAGAAAAATGTAAAAAAAATATGTAAACAGAAAAAAACGAAAAAGTAAATTTTAGTTATGCATAATAAATATAAGTAATACTAAAAAAACTAAAATGTGACTTACCTTATTCAACTGTTTGCGGCAAGGTATACGTACACAATAGATCGCGAATTATCGTTATCGGCGCGTCGCTCCACGATGAGACGTGACCACTCTCCGAGCTCCCGTGGACGACTGAATTTTCGACCGGTGTACGTTGCGTATGATTCAAAACAGCGCGTCAATTAAAACAAAAATTAATAATAAAATAACTAAGCGACATTTCGAAAATGTAAAAACTATAAATTGTAGTATAATCATTAGAGATTAATATGAATTCAAGTTTGTGAAAAAAAATAACAGTTTACTATCAAAATTCAAGTAAACACGAACATGATATTTTAAGATTTTTGTACAACTTTACGTATTTTTATTTATTAAACTATACAATATTTTTAATTTTTGCCTACTATAATCGGTTAACACATTCATTGTGGTGTACATTACATATTTTTTATGGTAATTATGGTAATAGTATTGATTTAAACCTTCTAACAGTGACGGCCGTTTTGAACTAATTTGCTCGGCGCAGTCTTAATATAATTAATCAATTTAAGGATATCATAGGCTATCGAAGCACCTCTGCAACCAGAGACGCATCGAGCCACATGTTGTATGGCACTCCTGCTATCAGTAAAAATAACTACTTTATTAAGTTTTTCACTAATTGCATAAGCCACTGCTTGATATATTGCAATGAGCTCCAGAGACATTATACAGACAGTTGCATCAATTTTAAAACTATCTTTATAACCTGTATTTTGACAGAAGAAGGCGGCTGTTATTTGACACACTAAATTCGGTGAATTACAGGACATCAACGTTTGTAGGTCATTATGTGTTTTCGGCGCACCTGTGAGCTATCAACCACATTATCAAGACACGAAACATAATATGATCATGAACAATTATTGTCATAAATGACCGTGGGGAGGTTTGACCCTTTGCTTTGCACTGTGAAAATACAGCTTTGTAACATGAATTTCAACAGTCAAAAAACCCTTTCTTAACTCTTAATTACCTCAGCAAAATAATCCTTCTCGTTCCACAGCGGCAGATATTGCGCTAGAAACCTGGTGATGACGGGTATGCCTTGCATCAGAGTGTGCTGCAGTATCGCCAGTCGGTGCAGTAGGTCCTGCTTCTCTATGTAGCTGTGTGGCGATATGTTTAAGAAACCTGCAAAGGAATGTAGATATAAAAAGTCAGTTAAACACATTTTTCGAGCCCTTCTATTCGGTTCAAGCAGCAGTTGAAGCGCGCTTGTTTTGCATCCAGTCTCGCAATGTATGAGAAGATTAATCGCCTATTTGAGTATAGGGTATATTGCAAAGAATAACAAGGTCAATTCGTGATGAAACGAAAACTCAAACTGAGTTTGTGCATTTAACACAACAGTTGGCCCAGTGCGTATTTGACCTCTGCATCTATGTGCAGTATGGGAGCGGCCCACACATACTGGCGTGAATCTCTTCAGAGGATCAATTTAATCCCGTATTTTTAAGAACATTCTAATCTCACTCTCGATCTGTCCACAATACTGCCTCCGTTTTTGACAAGTTTTGGTCGTTGCTTGTCGCTGACCTGAGATTTCGACTAGATATTTATAGATTTTAATTACGAGAATTCGCTTTCTGGTGTATTTCATACGTCATAGCTATTATGAGTACTCACAACTGTTGAGCAGTTGATGCAAATCATGCGACAGGAAGGCTTGCTCGGCGTGCGACGCGACTGCTAACAGAGCGACGCCGGTCGCGTTACACAGCAGAGCGCGAAGGCGAGCCGGCCGCGATGTCGAACTTTGGACACTGCATTGAAGCACTGATACCGGGCTGTGGAAGATTTTAATGGGATTACCTATGTATTATTTTGCTGTAAACCTGCCTCGTCGGTCCAGTAATTGCAAGCGCTACAGCTGAGCATGAGGTCCTGGGTTCGATTCCCAAGTTGGGCATTGATATTGGGTTTTCATCTGTAAATTTCTCAGTAGCAGCCCAGTCTTGATTTGTGGCTGTTTTTTGGCCATAGCCTCGCCCACTATTACATGGGACGTAAAACATAACTGGCTCAATGTGGGTGTACTATGTAGCTTTGCCTAACCCTTCAAAAGATACAGGCGTGTTGTCATATTATGTTACTAGCAGCGGCACGCGGTTTCACCCGCGTTAGTTTCGATCCCGTGGGAATATCGGGATAAAAAGTATCCTATGTGTTAATTATGGTTGTAAACTAGGTATCTGTACCAAATTTCATCCAAATCCGTTTACTAGTTTTTGCGTGATTGAGTAACAAACATCCAAACATCTTCAAAATGTAAGTAAGGTTTACTTAACTTTCACATTTATAATATTAGTAGGATAGTAGGATTCTAGATGTTCGGAACTTTCTAGAACGGCAGTGGCCATAATGCTTGCTTTAGTGTTTGCAGCAAACAAAATAAGTGAATGAAATCATAAAAATATAACAGATTTCTTATGAAATTATTTGCAAGATTGGGAGAAGAGGATCGGCTTCCAGTCTAACCGGATGCAGCTGAATACCAGTATTACATGGAGCGACTGCCTACCTGACCTCCACAACCTAGTTAATGGGTAATACGATACCCCTTGGTAAGACTGGTTGTCAGACTTTCGGGCTTCTGACGACCCGTAACGACTGTCAAAAATCCACGAATGGTAGCCGGAACCAACAGCTTAACGTGCTTACCGAGGCACGAAGGTATGTAAAGATAACCACCTTACTTGGTATGTAAAGATGACCACCCATCCACGGACCAACCGCGGCAAGCGTAGCTTAACCTGATCGATCGATCCGTGCGGCTGTTATTACTTAGCCACAAAGATAACTGGAACTTATGAAGTGTAATAAGGCCATAACCCTTTTTTTTTTTTTTTTTTTTAAGGATGGGAAATCATCCAATGACCCCTCCCGCTCTGGGTGGAGCGGAAGGGAGTGTCAGACTCTTACTGACTAAAACCCATCCGTGTTCCTTCCTTAGCCCTTTATGTTCCGGGGCAGCGGTAACCCTTTCGGACAATCCCGCTGTTCGGACAATCCCGCTGAAGGCCATAACCCTTATAGCATAATGCTAAGAATAATGTAAATGTTTGTCTAATTATTACTTACTCTGTAAAATCAAGGAAGTTCTTCTTTGGTTCCTTGTCTGCATACTGCTTTGAGCCTATACTGAAGAACTCCATGTTTGGCACCAATGGGTCTGCTCTTTTATTTCTTCCGCGCTCCTGTAATTTACGTTACACCGGATGATTTAATTTACTGTCTCGAAATTATTACAGGGTGTTCTACCCATGAATATGAACAATTTTTACTACTTACTATACTATATTACCCTGTAAAAATTTCGAGTCCGTAAAAAAATCATCCAGTATATGCATTTTCTATATAATATAGGCATTTTCTACCAGTCAATCTATACCTATTTAGGGACTAAAAATGGATAGATTGTGTAAAGAATGATGTGTAGGAATAAAATTGACATCAAGACATACAGGTGGACAGAAATTGAAGTAAACCTTACTTAAATTTTGGAGTTAAATTTTTTTTAAAGAAGCTCAGAAGAAATAAAGTAAAAATAGGTAAGTAAAAAAGTACAAAAAATAAAGTACTTTACCAAACCTGTTCCCCATTTAAATACGAATATGAACCAGAAAAATGACAGTGATGAGATCCAAACTTAAGTTATTATTAACTTTGACAAATAATATAAGTACTATCGCGGACACTCCCGCCTGACCACCACTAAGTTCATTTTTGCTTGCACTCAAAAATAGAAGCGCTCTCTAGTAACGCGCCAAGGTCTAATAGTTCGTTCTTAAAATTCACAAAAGGAGTACACGTGATGCGTCACTAAGCTGCGGAGTGCAGGTTGCAACAAATTGCGTTACCGCTTTCCTAAAGGCGAAAACTTTAAAGGGGCGTGGCTCGGCGCCGCCGCAGGATTTAGGCGAAACAAATTTAAGTGATCAGGCGGAAAAGGCCGCGATGGTACAACCCAACTCCAAGGCAAGAAAAAAAAAAGACATTGTAAATAAGTGATACTTACAGAATTAATAGGATTAATCCATGTCAGATGATGTTTCTCCCTACGCGTTGTGTTCCTGTTTTTCTATAACGAAAAAAAAACTTTAGTTAAGTTGTTGTCCATAATGAAACTTTTTAAATATTTCAATTATTTTTATTGAACTTTTTCTTTTATAAATAACATAAGTTAGTAACATAACATCACGCGGCACGCCTGTAATCCCCGACGACTTAAGGCAGAAGAGTACCTGTAGTACACATACATTGGGCAACACACACAACAACAACACGGGGCAAGCCTAATTGCCACCAACAAGGCACAAATCTGGACTCCTCATCATCATCATCATTTCAGCCGAAAGACGTCCACTGCTGGACATAGACCTCCCCCAAGCTCCACCACTTCGACCAGTTCTCTGTATCTCGCATCCAACGGGTTCCTGCGGCCTTCACAAGGGCGTCGGTCCACTTTGTGGGAGGTCTTCCAACGCTACCGTGTCTTCCGGTACGCGGTCGCCACTTCAGAACCTATCGGCCCCATCGGCCATCTGTTCTGTGAGCAATGTGTCCTGTCCACTGTCACTTAAGTTTAGCAATTCTTTGGGCTATGTCAATTACCTTGGTTCTCCTGCGGATCTACGCATCCAATCTGCAAATCTGGACTCCTGCTACTGAGTAATTAGTGATAGAACAACTCAATAACACTTTACCCAACCTAGGAATCGAACCCAGGATTTAATGTTCATGCGGCAGCTTTTTCTTTTTTTTTTCTCTCTGCAGTGAAGTTAAGATTTAGTAAGTTATGTTTTTCTCCCTCTTACCTGGTTTCTTCTGAATCTAGCAAGGAGGTTAGTGTTGATCTTCTTGAAAGCACTGTGAATGGAGATAGCTGGTACATCTTCAGGCACACATTCTGGTTTGTAAGACTTGAACAGGCCGAGGAGGACCTGCAGCTGCCTGTACATGTTCTGTAATGCAAAATGGCAGCAAATTTAATTTGCAATCAGATAGTGTATGGTATTTATTTTAACCAAGAAAAGTCTATGAGTCTCGAAAAACTTTATTATAAAAAAAACTACTTCCAAAAAAAACACTACTTGAAGTGAAAAATTACTTTAATTTCGGTGTCTTTGATTTTGTATTAAAATTCGTTTTTTGCCACCTCAGGTAGTGGGATCAGTGGTGTTAGGACTTCTGAGGTAATAAATATTAAAAAAAAAAAAAAAAACAACCAAATTGAGAACCTCCTCCTTTTATTGAAGTTGGTTAAAAATATAATGTTACAATGCTTCTTCCATTATTCAAACTCAAAACCTAAAACTCATTTTAGTATTTTTGTAGGCTGATAAAACTATCAAACCCAAGGTGCACTATTATTATAAAATAATGCAAGCAGCGCAATACACATTACACTGATAGATGACAACAAAAGCATATTTATGATGTGTCTATCAACTATTTATCTAATCCATACTTATTTCTTTACCTTTTTAGCCTCCCTCTTCTTGGCATAGTCAAGCAACTCAATAACTCTCCTTCTTGTAACATCAATAGGCTTTGTCAGGGTATATAACAGTTTCATTGCATGCGGTGTCTGTAATCACACATCAAAAATAGTTTAATGTTTAAAGTATTATTCCTGTCCATACTAATATTATAAATTTGAAAGTGTGACTGTCTCTCTGTTACCTCTTCACGCTTAAACCACTTAACCAATTTAGATGAAATTTGGTATAGGGATAGTTTGTGTCCCGGGAAAGGACATAGGGTAGTTTTTATCTTGATATTTCCACGGGATCGAAACTTATGCGGGTGAAACCGCAGGGTGCTGATAGAAACCACAATATGATTTTGCAGAACACCCAAAGTTTTTTTTCTTTTTTATACTATTTGCCTAAGGTGGCAGGTGTCGCGCAAACTGTAACCATGAATTAAATTTTTTAGTAATCAACAAAAAATTTCTACAGTAGGGGTCTAGAGAATGATGATTGTGCTAAACAAATAGTTACAGGTTGTGATTTGATGTCCCTGCCACCATACTTACTATAGCCTTACAGCACTAAGTGCAGCCTCTTGTGAACTAAAATACTTTAATGAGAGGTTGCATTTACAACAGTCAGGCTATAGCTGTTCTCATGGCTTGTGTGGACCTGATATATTATGCCCTTACAGACAGAGAAGAGTTAATTTTAATAATACTTAAATGTAAGGTTGTTTCGGATGCTTACCAGAACCTCATAAGTCAAACTGACATAGAAAACATCATATCCTATATCCAGGGTTTCCATGTCAATGGAGTCACATTCCAAAGCAGCTGGAAAAATTAAAATATTATAATGTTTATTGGAAAAATGAAAATATACACTGTTCTGGAGGGTGTGCTGTACTACAGATTACTGAATAGTTACTTCGCTGTACCACAGGGTAATTGCATAACACGCTAAGAGTAGCAATGGCTTTCGTTCTGACAGTTCAACAACATTCATTACGTTATTTATGTTGATGAGCAGACAAATTTTTTGGACATATGAAGCAGTGGATTAGCAATATCCAAAATGATTCAGTTTGTGATTGCAAGTGTGTTACGAAATTGGGGTGTTGTTCAGGGCGTACTTTACAACTCTGCCATATCCCTTTGGGGAATTATAAGGGTAAAATTATGTTACGTTGTTGTTATGGTATTCACAGTTATCATGTGAAAGTTCCCTCTCACAGAGAGGAGGCCTGTGTCTCAGCAATGGGAACATTATAGGCTGTTAATGCTTATGTTGTGAAAGTTGCTGAAGTTTTCACTGAAATGATAGTTGAATGGTAAAAAGTATTAGCTACTTCCTTTACCTGTTAGCCAGTCAAGTAAAAATCCAATTCGTGAGAAAGTTGACTGGTCCTCATAATTAGATAGTATCCAGCTCAGAGCGTACTCCACGGTTTTGTCCTCAACACTGTCTGAGGGCACAAGGCAAGCACCCAAACTGGTCCATTTTGTTATAGCTGGAAATAAAACACACTTTAGATACGCCAACGGATCTGGGTATGTATTATCACTATAGACCAAGATTATAATTACTCACGAATAGATAAATTCAACCAAACTTTGAACAGAGTATGGAAATCATTGTATTGCAAGCCAATTGTATCAACTGCATACGCCAATTCATCGATTTTATTCTGGAATAAATCTTTGTTAAACCCTTTCTTTAGTGACTTTATGTAATCAATTATCTCGTCCACATCGGCCATTGTATATTAATAATTAATTACGGTGTTTTGTTTATCAGCCTAAAATATTTTGGCACTCCGTTCAATGAAATTCAAACTCAAAAAAACGTTGAAGTGACGATTATTGAATGACAGACGCCAGACCACAGAATGCACAGAACGCTATACGCTCGCTATTGTAAATACAAAAAAAAACAGTACTGGTAACTGGATATTGTTAACATGAATCGAAAACCATCATAACCCTCACTCATAGCCAAAACCGTATCTTAGAAAAGGATGGCAAATAAAGTGATTGCTATGCTATGCGATGGAACGTTCTCTTTTTTTAACTGGCAATTAGAAGTTTTGTGTGCTATATTCTTTGTTCGAAATAATTATTAATCTCTTGTAAATTCAAATGGTACTTGCTACATTACAGTACCATTTTTAGATAATGTATAAAAAATCATGTTCAAGAAGCAAAATGTATTCTTTTCTTGGCTTGGATTTTTCAACGTGTGTCGTTTACGGAGATTGTTTATTACACAATTTTGTATACTGACGCCAGAACATCAAGCTACCCGAAACTGTCAAAATTTCCCAACCAACTTTGAACTTTAGCGATAAAGTTGATTTGATTGTAGTTTTTAGATTGTAGTAGCTTGATGTGCTGGCGTCTGGACATACATTGAAATGGCAATAATATAACTATAAAATATTTCAGTACAAAAATATAAATGTTACACTGAGTTATTAATACAATTAATATAATTGAAAATATAATTAACTTGGAAACGATTACGGCTTAAACAAAAATAAAAATGTATCATTTCTTAACTTACTTTACAAACGACCACTGGACGCGTCTAGGTCTATGGTACAAATACTGAATGTTGCTATTAAAAAAACTATGCCAAAGAGAGGGGACCTCAGAAATACCTTCCCGCTAGACATAGAAATCCATACTAATATTATAAAGGAGAAAGTAATTCTGTCTGTCTGCTACTTTTAATGTGTAATATTTTTAATGGTGGGTTAGAGCGGCTGCTGGCGTCGTCACGCGCTTATACCTCTGTGACTCTTTCCACTCGGGTCGGTGATACCTCCTCTCTTTCACAGTGCCAAGCTCGTATACCTATAGCGTTATGTAGGTTAGGGTCGCATCAGCCAGGCGTCCCGTGACGGGTCAATTTTTTTTTCACACATAACCGATTGTTGTGACAGTCCGATAGGAAGCCTAGATAGAACCCGGGTAGGCAAGTTTTTTAACAAAATACACACATCAAAAGTGTCTAGGGATCAACATATATTTTTGCAATAACTTTTCTCCTGATTGATATTAATTAAAATTTTCTTTAAGGATTCATCAAATAAAGTGTTTTCGTTTGTCACAGTAACGATAAACCAAGTCACCTTTGCATTAATAAAGAAATTTGCCATTTTCCTAATAAAGGGATTTTTGACATTTGAACCACTAACACAAAAGTTCGAAAAAAAGACTGAAATAACAGTTTTCTTTAAAATTTTATTGGGTAACTTAAACAATTAATAATCCGTGTTTCTACCGCGAACACTAACAACACAAGAACATCGGTTTGGCATACTCAAAATGAGTTCATCCAAATCACGCTGTGGAATGGCCGCCCATGTTCGTTGCAACAACAAAAAAAGGTCTTCTTGCGACTGGATACCCTCCATATTCGGCAGAGCTCTTCTCTGTAGCATATCCCATGCATGCTCAATCGGGTTCAAGTCTGGCGACTGAGCAGGCCAGGGCAGGACATTGATGTTAGCTGCGGCGAGAGTCTGTCTTACAACTCTTGCGGTGTGCGGTCGTGCATTATCATGCATTAACTGAAATAAGGGACCAATTTGCACTTGTAGAGGAACGATGACGTCTGATACAATCGTCTCAGCATAAATTTGAGCGTTGAGGTTGCCTCTGATCCAAATCAACTCAGTTCTTCCGCCGATCCAAATACCCGCCCATACCATGATGGTTCCACCACTATAAGGATGGACTTCCTGGCAGGATTTTAATCGCTGTTGGCGTCCAGGGGTTCTCCAGTGTCGTATACGTCTTGTATCCGGTCTCATACCAAAACGAGACTCATCAGAAAAGCACACGAAACGCCATTGTTCTTCTGCCCAATTTCTGTGTTCAAGAGCCCATTGATATCGAATCCTACGATTGTGCATTGCTATAGGTGGTACCCGTAGCGATCTTCGGGAATGAAGGTTCACTTCATGCAAGCGGTTTCTGACTGTTTGGTCGCTAATTAAGTTCCCTGAAGAGTGATGAAGCCTCACGGCTAACATCATGGCGGTTATTGTTGGAGCTCTTCGAGTTAAGATTTGAATGTATCGGTCTTGTCTCCGTGTGGTGTAGCGATACCGTCCTCCATGGCGCTCAGCCACGGTACCAGTGCTTCGGTAACGTGTCCAAAGTCGACTGATAACACTCTGACTTGTATTCAGAGCTAAAGCCACAGTACGTTGCCGGGAACCAGCTTCTATCATTCCCACGGCTCTGAGCATTTCTTCCCTGCTTAAATGACGTCGCCGCTCCATAATAACGTTGGTTTTAATCAGTAGTAGGGAAACAGTAGCACTAATAGTGTCTTCAATGCGTTGTATGTTTTTATAGGGAAAATATTGACAGCTGATTTTCATCTTTTACTCGAATTTGATTCACAGTTCCTGATTCAAATTATGAAATGCACCAAAAAGGATCCATATAAATTTATAAAATCATAAATTTATTACAAAGCCACATCTCAATCTCAAGAAATCCGCATAAAAATGCTTGATCCCTAGACACTTTTGATGTGTGTACATGCAGGTGAAGTCGTTGATACCAATTTTGTTATTTGAAAAATATTTGTTCATTGAAAAATATTAAAAAAACACCCAATGCGATTCCTTTGATTAAGACCTTCCTAGTTCTGAATCCTTGTATCATTTATGGGAGCGCCTATTATCCTACTGCAGCAAAGCTCAAAAGGAGGGTAACGTTTTTTTCTTCACAAAATAAACAAAATAGTATCCTGGCTCTGGAAGTCCCGGGCTCTTACATCCTTAAAAAGTGAGTTAGAAAATTGGAGCATCCTGACCCGAATACGTTAAGTCTTCATTCAAGAGCGAGGGAGGCGAGCTCGAAAATTTTAACCATTTTTTCAACTCATAATAAGAGATATTTTTAACGTAAATTTAATTTAGGTGTAATAACTGTATTTTAAGCATTAGATATTTAGTCCAATCGGTATTTTAAACTTAGGTAATTCATAGGTAGGTGTAAGTTGCTTAGGTATTTAAAAACATTAGGTATTTAGATTTTAGGGATTTTGAACGTAGATTATTTTACGTTAGTTCCTTTAATTTTAAGAAAAAGAAAGAAAGAAAAATAGGTTTATTTGTCACAGAAACACGTGCACACAAAAAGATAAAATTAATTCTAATAAATATATAACAACAAAATATATACTATTTAACAGACATTGCAATACGTACCCTAATTGTCAGGTTACCTAGAAAATGCGAGAGCGAGCGAAACGAGATCGGTTAGAGCATCTTCACTCCGATTGTTTAGAGATTAGACTCGTGTTATTTTGCTAAAGAAAATTGGACCTCACCTATAGCTAGCCTTTGTAAGCCATATACAAATTTCATTCATTTTCATATTTTCATTAGGTATTCATTAATTAAGGACTTCTTAACAATCATATTTTTTTAAAGATGGATTTTTTTTTTCAAATTTTTTATTACACATGTCGGGGCCTGCCAGTCTTTTCTGTAAAAAAACTCACCGTGATAACGTAGGTGGGGATTGACACTATTGACAACTCACTTCATGCTCACTTCACTTAATAAAATTATAATTTCATCGCTATTGATTGGAGCACACAATTGTAGTATATTATACTTTATATTGTAGTATAATTGCATAGCACAAGTGTGAGTACTATGTCATACTATAAAGCTACCATTAACTGGGTACGTCTTTCATTGACTTGAATGTGCCCTGGCGGCTGAGGGTATGTCATGCTCACTCAAATGTCTCGCTGATGGTGGAGCATGTGTTGGATCATTTAGCTCCCTTCAAAATGGTTGAGCTGAATGGTGCTAATACATGCGTCATGTTCGTGAACGGGCGCTGTCAGTAGGGACTGGTCATCTCTTTGCTGCCATGGCTTATTTTAATTTAATATTTAAATTGTTTTTTTTTAAGTCTTTTCATTACGGACGCTTTTAAAGTTTTACATCGTTCTCACATGCATAATTTTTTACATGAATGATGTAACCAAGTCTTCCTTGTAACCATATTATTTGATTTAAAAGAGTATCCATGGAGTTTCTTGCCCGTTCTTCTCCATAGGTACAGAGGCCAGCACATCAAGCTACTCCAATCTGTCAAATTGTCCCAATTGAATATGAACCTTATTCCTTTGACATAAAATTGAAAATCTATTAAAGAAATTTGACAGATTGGGGTAGGTTGAAGTGCTGGCCTCTGTACCTACGATTTGGAATGGGCAACTAGCTTCATTTTTCTGACTGACCAACCCCTTGACAATTCAATTGGTTTAATTGAAATAAATGCTTTGAGTTTGAGTTTGATACAATTCTGAATATACGTCATTCACTTGCTAAATACAGAAAAGCCTTCTGACCCGGCCGAAGATTAACATGGACTTTCAGATCACAATTGTGGTATCACTAAGTAGCATAGACAAGATGCTTTATATTTTCGCTTCTCTTATTTGAAGTGTCAAAATGAACGAATTGTCGTTTGAAGTAAACAGTATGGATATTTGCCAATTGACTATTTTATAAAAATGTTCAAAATCATATAATCAAGAGTTAACTTTTAGTGTTTAATGAAAGCCGTCTAAGATGTGGCCCATGCTCCTTAATCTGACGCGCGACGAATGTCGCCTCACGCTCCGTAGACTCGGTATATATTTAGTCCTATAAATGGCTTTCATTTTCCCTCCTATGGTTTTCTTAAATTATACTTAGCGCGTCTTAGCTAATTTGTTGACAATCGTATTACAAATATGTTTAGGAATTAATAGTATATTCATTTGTTTCTAGAATTGGAAGCCTACTCGAATATGATCAGTGTGTTTAGAGCACAAGGAGCATTGGAAGACAACAGAAAAAAGCTACTGGAAGAACTGCGCGCCGTTTTGCATATAAGCGATGATCGGCATAGCGCTGAGGCGCGCCGCGTGTCTAATGATGAGTTATTAGCTACAATTGCTGATCAGTAAGTTGATATTTAATGTTTTCAGTGTAGGGTTGTTGATTTATTTTTAAACACTTACACAAAGTCAAAGATGGCTGAGAGTAACTGAAAGTCAAAGGTATTAACATATTGCTCTTGTTTATTAGTGTTTCTAATTGATTGTGTGCATATTAATCTTATAAAATAGTTTTAAAACTTAATATTTTTAAACTTCTTTTTATGTTTTGTATTGTTACATATTGAATCTCAGCCTTGTGGATGTATGTTTGGTTTGACAATGTGGGTTGACCACTGCTTTTTGCAAACATGTGGCTGTATTATGTTTATTAAAAGTGTTAGAAAGTAATTTTGATAATATGAAATTTTGACAGATAACCTATTCATCTGAAATGTCAAATAATTTTTAATAATTTCTTCTTCAGTCATTATAATGTTTTGTTAATTTTTTTTTATATTTAAAAAGTAAACTATATGTTTCAAGCAGTGTCTTTTTAAATGCACCAATTTCAGATTTACCTAATAAAAATTATTTGAAACTTCTTTCTTTTATTTTTGTTGAAAATTTATGGTTGATTAATTTTATACTTCATTAGGATATGTATTTTTAGTTTTATCAAATTATAAATATTTATTCAACTATTACTATCATTAATGAATTTTGCTCACTTTACATTAATGGATTATGTTATTATTTCAACAAATAGGTTATCAGGTCCAAACACAGGTATAGCATGGATCAGCGAAGGAAGGAGGCGGGTGCCTCTCATGCCACGAGGAATCGCACAGACCATGTACACAGAAATTGCAGATAAAGCAGCTGAAGCTGCTGCTGCTGAGAATAAAGAGATTCAGAAGAGACTTGAAGCGGAGAAGCTCATAGCACCCAAGTCCAATGAGGAGGAAATGCCTGACACTGAGGGGCAGACCGCTGAGAGTGCCCTCACATCTGACCATGATGAGACCATGTACCCTCCTGTAGCTATGGAAGATCAGACAACTAAGGTGTGTTTTGTTCTTTCACAAACCTCTTTTTATATTTGAATACAATTCCTCTTTGTCAGTTTATAATTTAGATCAATATTTAGTTAAATTCATAGAACAAAGAATAAATTATTTCCTAAATCTTTATTCAATATGCTTTGCATCTGGCTTATAACAACTTACATAACATCAATAAACTGAGCAGTATAATCAGTCATAAAGTTTCAGTTAGCTCAAACAGTGCATGGTAACAGAAAAAAATCTTATCAAAACTTCCTGGTGTCATGCAGTTTGCTAACAAAATATAGCTTGCTAATAATCACCAAAATTAGGAAGAATCAAATGCATTCTTCCTTTTGATTTGAAAAAACTCTGCATTTATTCTGTTACCATGCACAGTTTTGAGCAAACTTTCATAGAGAAAGACACACTTTCCCTTTTTACCCAACTGCGCTAGAAGGAGGGTTATGTTTTTCGAGTGTATATGTATTTAATATTGGATTCCAAATTGATTATTATATTCACATACATAGTAACTGTAATTTTCTTTAACTTTTTTTAGATTTGGGAATCAGAGCTTGTATGTCGAAAGCGGAAAGTTCCGGAGGTTGGTGCAATACCAGACGAAGCCAGCACTCCTGTCAAAAATATGAGGAACATACCCGTCAATACCAACCAAAAGCATTTGAATTTATCACAGATTTATTCTAAGTTCTCTCAACCAGCTACAAGTGAGTTGTCATTACATATTAATGTAATATTATTTACTTATTTATTGTTTAAAACAAGAAAAGAATATTTTTAAGAAACAGCTTTATAAATTACCAACAGAAAAAAATTGCCAGTATTTTGTTTAACAAATAAATGTTTCTACACAGGTAAACCATCAGGGCAGTCAAAACACTCATATAATCAAGTAAGCAAAGTGTCAACCAGTAAACCGAATCAAAGTCACGGTCCGCGCTCGACGCCGCACAAAAGCAGGTCTCATAAAAGTGCTAAGGGTGCACAAATTGTTGTATCTAAATCTCAAATGAAAAAACAAGAACTGCCACCTTCTCCTAACAAACAGTACAATCCAACCTCCATGCAGATGGAGTATTCAGGCCCTCCTAACACTTTCCAAGCTAGTTATGCTCAATCTATATTAGGTAATAAAACAAAACCCGACTATTTGGATGACATAAAGCCTAAAGTGTTGTCTTCCCCGGGAATGGTGACGGACTCGCCGACCATGCAGCTACTGACACAGCCCGCGACCGTGCCGCACGAACTGGAGGTGTCTGAGAACGCGCACCCGGACGACCCCGCGTCCTTACAAGCGCAGAGCACGCCCGTCACCCACAAACAGACAATATCCGGAAAACCTTGCCAACTTATCATAAAGAATCGCGGTGAACTAAGCACAGACAAAAAAGTACAAATGTCTGACCTCAAGTTGTTACAAAAGCCCTCTGAGGGTATAAAACTATTGTCTAACAGACAAGTAGTTGTCGCACCCAGTTCAGCTCAGAAAGGTTTGAACACGCCGGGCAAACTAGTGACTACTAAAGTGATCGGTTCGATACCGAAATCGCGTAATACTAGCACACCCCTTATGTCCGAGAAAATGATTGTTGTCTCGAAACCGTCGTCGGAAAATAGAAACATGGCCAACTCTAAATTAATAATCACATCCGGCGCCAGCACGGCGCGCAGGGACCACCCGACTAGTATAAACAGCGTATCAAACAAATTAACCGAAACACTTACACCTAAGGGCATACCTGCCACTGATCTAAAAGTATCAGCTAAAGCAGTCGTTTTGAATCCTAAATCAGGACAAAAAATGGTCGTTTTACCGGCAAAAGCTCGAACGAAACCGGGTAACGACGGACAGATACCGCTAATACATTTCAAGGGCATACCCACTGCTATGAAGTTAGTACCAGTGAGTTCCCAGTCTGTTTCACAAACTCCCAAAGCACCCGCTATGACTGTAATGTCTTTACCTACAACAGTTACCTCAATCCCATCTAGTGCTAAAATCGTTGGTGTGGAGACAATAAAAACCGCGAACTTAGCGGATATTGTACCAGTAAAAGGTTTAGCACCCGTGACTACTCCTAAAACTTCCAATCCTATCGTTCGACCATCTAGTGCAAAAGGCAGCGTTATTGTAGTACAAAAGGGTACAGCGATAGGCAAAGCTTTAACATTCGCAAAAAATGGGAACGACATGTCTAAAGTAATAATGGGTAAAAATGTTAATCAACTATTGCAAGCGTCGAAGACTGACCAAGCCGAGGCAGCAAAATGTGCGGGAAATGTTATTGTTTTAGAGTTGAACAACGAACAGACTGGTCGTACTACTACCATGTCAGAGATATTAGACAGTCGCGGAAGTAACGCGCCTCGCATTTCCGACGAGAGCAAGAAGTTGTCTCCAATTACCCCAGAAACACCAGTACTGTTTGAGAACCAAATAACAGAAGAAACTTGCAATGCGAGCAGCTTAGACTCGAATGTTGAGAGCATAGGAGAAATGGTACCTATGGTAGACACGAGTTTATCATTAATCGAAAAAGATGATGGTAAATCAAATTACCCTAAAGAATCAGAAGGTGTCAAAGATTCGTCGAGCGTCACCGACTGGGAAATGGAACTTGACACAGTATCGAGAAAGGGCAAAGATGAGGACAAGTTAAATTCCCTACACCTAGACTTGGGCATGTCCAGTGACAGCGACAGTGAGTACATGTCCACCAGTCACAAGTCAAAAAACAAACATTCATCACAGGAAAGCATGCAACGGGCAACACCAAGCGGTAATCTATACATTTGATTCCACCTTTATTTTTATTTTTGTTTGTTCTTCTGATTAATTTGTAAGAAAACCTAAATATTTGTTCAGGTGAGAGCAGCGAAATGTACAGCAGTTCGAGCGCAATGTCCCTCGCGACCAGAACGTTGCTCAGCCAGCTACAAGACGAGGGGTCGTCGAGTAACGATTCGTCGTTCGCTCTCAAATCTAAAATTGAAAAACTGAAAGAGAACGATTCTAAACTGGATAAGTCCGAGTCTGAAGCACTTACGAAAGCGAAAGAGAAACTTTCGCAAAAAGTAAGAGAAGCTCAATCACAACAGAAGAGAATAGACATTTATAGCACTGCAATCACTACTTCTGATATAAACTTAGACTCGTTCTCGTATCTGGACGAGGGCGACATGATGGCGGGAGACGATGTTTTCGCCACGGTGGAGGCGAAGACGCGCGAGCCGAGGCGAGCCGACACGCTCGACGACCAACTAAGCCGATTATTAGGCGAAGACTCGGCTAACTCGACTGACTCACAAACTGTAAGTGAAAGTATGCCTTTAAATAAATAAATGAGCAATAAATTAGGTTAAATAAAATGATGGAGCCTGTGGAAAATATCTTTATTAAAATGTAATGAACTTAGAGTAAGCGCGGACATATAATGTGAAGTGAAAAGTGGTGACATCGTGGGTCTCGAGGGAGGCGTGATCATAGTGCTGTTTTGTTTGTTCTGTTAAAATATACAGTTTTTTAAAGGTGTTTGTATACTATCTGCGTATTTACACATTTCCCTTCATAATAAAGAGGCTAACAGATTAAAAAAACACCTTAGTAGTAGTTTGGGGATATTCAAATAATCTCATCTGCAAATACACATTGATCTTGAAATCAGCAGTTTAGTTTAGTTTGTATTAAAAAAAAGAAAGTAAAAAACAGTCTTTAATGTAACTACAACAATTGCAACTCTTAAATAAAACTAATTATCTTTACAAAAATATTCAGTAGGTTTATTTCAGTGGGTTTGTACACTGCTCAAGTGAGAGTGTTGAAATAAAACAGAGAAGTCATGATTATCATATTATTATATTATAACTTATTTAATACACAATCAAGGTAACTTAAATAATTTTACAGTAACTAGGAGTATATTGCTTTTACGTGCATATAACTGTAGGCCAGTAAGTAACCTGCATTCAAAATGTGCATATAATATTATAAGTTCATGTAACGACAATGCAAGTGTAGTACAGTAGCTGGCCGTAAATATGACACAGAGTGCAAGAAAAAGATCCACTTTGTGGAGCGCCATTTCTGTCACTCATTCCTGTGTCACTAAAGCTTTGATTTCCTAGGAGCGGTTCCGCCATATTATAACGGCCGTCATGAAAATCTGTAATTTACGCTGCCCAAAGATTTAAATCGCTAGACTTGTTCTTACTGTACTTAGTAAAAAGTGCCCATACTGAGAAGAGTGAGCCCACACATTATTGAAAAGAGTTTCCATGACAATGAGTCAAGACACTGCGTCATTATGTGCAGAGGTGTCAAAACGAAACAAAGGCGATTATCTTTTGACGCGGTAGGTCGAATCTGAGTTCAGTAGTTCATTGATTTGGGAAAACTATGGAGACTGCATATTCTACTATAGAAATAATAGTTATACAAATCTATCATATTGACACACACATGTCTAATTTTAACTAATCAAGAGCTGCATATGAAAAGAGAGACATAAATGTTTGTCAAATTAGTATTTGTTACACAAAAGTGTTGCCAAATTTAGTAATTTGGCAACACTTTTGTGTAACGTCAAAATCATGTCTATGCGTGACCGGTCGCCATGTTGAGTGTTGAATTTTATGAATGGTTTTGTGGTAGATGGTAGATGTGCTGTCAAACGGTTGATTGCTCAAAATAAGAGAAATACGTCTAGAAACTAGGTATTTTGGTGTCCATTAATAGGAAAATCATGCCCTCGTGTTGTATACGGCCATCTTAAGTGCCCGATTTTTGTAGGTATACACGCTAATGACTATTTAGTCATTGGAGTAATCTGACGATTTATATCTTTGTCGCTGTTATCATTTTCGTGACAGCTGTCACTACGACCGTTAAGTGCGGCCACCACTCTTCTATGGAATCGTCGCTTATGGCCGTTTATCCACCGCCACGTCAACGAAAACGAGACGACGGCCCCGAAGTAGAGATACATATGTCGCAGCCAACTGGTTAAATTAGCCGTTCAGTTAACTGCCTAGTCTTTCAACTAAACGGCGGCCGTTCAACTAACGGCCTGAATGATATTCAATTACAGTTTAGGTTGGAAGTCTGTAACCAATCACGCGCGAGCCGAATTGGTTGCAGTAATTAAGGCATTGCACCCCGACCAAGTGGGTTAGGTTAGGTTAGAACTGTGATCAACCGCGTTAGAGCCGAGGGAGGAAGCGAAGCGAACACTACTTCTAAAGGCCAGGCAGTTAACTGAACGGCTAATTTAACCAGTTGGCTGCGACACATACATTTGCTATGGCCGCGTGTCCACCTCGGGGCGTCACATACGGTTCGAATAATCTCGATGACATCCCGTTGACTGTGCGCGAAGATGTGTCATATTAATGGCAGGGTACTGTAGTGGGTTTCAATTGTAATATCATATTCATGTAAGTGGTTGTTTGGTTTTAAAACGATTAAGTGTAATTATTAATCTTAATAAAAATATGGGACCAGCTGCGTTACCACATTCACATAAAGTGCTGCTTGGTCCCGGGTAAATTTTACTGTGGAGTGTAATTTTAAAGTATAGATTTAGTTTATCACGGCAACTTTCTCATGAAGTACCTATACATAACGCACAAATTGTTTCTAGATTTTTAGTTCATGATAATAAATGTTTATTATAATTTATGTTATGTTACTTACCAATGATTCTAAACGCAATAACTTCAAAAGGCCTCTTAATTAGTTTTAATTGGAATCTTTAGGTTTGTTTTGTTTATAGAAGACTGTTATTTATCTATGTGATGTGGTTCAGCGCGGAGAGTTAACACAGCAACAATGTTACATAAACGTAAACCAGCTATTTACCGACATAGCCCCATACACTTACATAAATAATATATAGATGTTATTTTATATACATTTCCTTTTAGGTTTTCATATATAGTCATCACCTGTAATATTTAATCACATTATTTATTTCACAAGTTTTTTACGAATCTACCTAGGGTGCGATAACAATTTCTAAATAAGTATGTATAGTAAACATGGCAATAATTGTATTTTTTATAATAACATGCTAAGAAATCAAAAGGTGTACATAATATTGTATAAAAACAGTTTAATTTTATAGCATAGCATAATAAATAGCCCAGTATAAAGTAATAGATTTAAATGATCACACATTAAGTAGGCAGTACATCCACATGTTACTTGGAATGTTGTACCTTCTAAGAGACTAATGGCATTTTGTTGAAAAACTATCAAATCTGTTAGGGCGGTTTCGCACTACGTCCGATCCAAATCAGAGAAATGCTGGTCTGGTCCTATTTGTAAAGGGGTTGCGCACTAGATCCGAACTCTATCCGTCAGAATTTAGAACATTAAAGAATTGAAATCGGATTTTTAATTCGGATTCGGATCGGATGTAGTGCGAAACCGCTCTTACTGGTCTAATAATATGTTACTTATTATAAGTTTAAAATAAAACTTCTACCGGAATGTATCCAGTGAAGCCCAACATGCGAAAACAACCACAGTAGGCCTATAAAACCATTGTTTTAAAGTATATGGTAATGTATAAAACATCTACTAAATTGTTGCATATTGATTTGTAACCAATCGGCACCGGTGGTCAAGGCTGACGGGCGTGAGGAAGACGCAGTAAGGAAGATGTAGTCTATCTAGATATATTTACAGGTTGTCTTGAAAATGGTGGTGCTACACTATACTTACGTTTCTTTTAATCAGGACAAATGAAGTATTAAGCTATATATAAAAAGGTTTGTGATTGTGTACAATTATTTACACAAGAATTATGCATAGGTTTAACTGTGACGCTTATGAAAATAAGTGTTAATTTATATTTTGGAGTTTTCAAAGTTTTACCCCCTCAACATTGTTCCATAAAAGTAATGAGCATCATATTGATCATAGTCGACATAAGCCACGTCCTCACTGACATCAGAAGCCCGGATAAGAATCGGAGCTTCAAAATTAATAGAACCTCGAAACTTGAGGTGTGTATATTATGGTACATATTTCTTGCTTTAAATAGAATGTTGGTACATTCTAAAGAAATTGTGCCATGGGTAGTAACTAGTTTGTTCTATGACAAATTTGTACATATATAATGTTAATGTTACTATTTTTATTGAAAATATCATTGACAAGTGTCAACTAATAAAAATGTATTTTGTATTATAATAATGTACGAGAGAAAGCATTTTTGGTATTTGTATGTCGTACAATAAACTGATTTAGTTTAGCGAAATGTTAATAGGTTTTTGTCAATTTTAGATGCAGGTGAATATGTTTAAGATTGTTACCACGATGCAATGAAACTGTGGATAAAATGTGTTCCCTTTATGTATGTGTCCTTATAGGATTTAACTATTGTGTAATATAAATAAAATTCTTGTTGAAATTTTAAGTCAATGTTAACGATTGACCTGCATCAGTTTATTTTGTAAACATAGAATAAGATGTTTATTTGTTTCGTCAGCTGTAAATATTTTGCGTAGAAATACCTAGTACCGTCGTAGAATTAAACATGTTGATACAATTTTCCGTGTTTTTTCGCAAGTTTATTTGATCTACTTATTTTAACGAATAAAATTTTAATCAGATTTATGAAGTTTTTTTTACTTACTGTAGGGTATGTTTTGGAAGTTTTTTTTTGCTATTTGTGTTTTCAAGTTCTCAAACCGTTTTGGTCTTAAAGTTCTATTAATCCTTTTACGAAACTGCATTGATTAACATCTTAAAAATAAAATGTTGAAATTAATGTTTTTCAGCAGAGAATGATCTCTTAAGAACGGGATACTGTACCTGCAACAACAGACTGCTAAGGTACTTGCGCTCTCTCAAAAATCCACCCTGTGTTTATCTATAATAAACTCCAACAATATACTTAACATTAAAAAGTAAAATAATCTAAAATAAAAAGCTTTAAGGTATGCCATACAATAAAAAAAGAAACTGTATAAACTGAACCCCTTATTCATAAACGTCTTATTTTGTTAAACGTTTATCACACATTTAATTTCAAAATGACAAGGACATAATTATAGTAGAATTTATAAAAGATATTTATGCATAAGGGGATTACTTTTTAATTAAAAAAAAATAATACGCTTACAAAAATATAATTATGATAAAAGCAATAAAAAAACAAACATTAAAAACAAGCTGGTTTCATAAATACTGTGTTTTTTCGACCATTGGAGTAGAAGCTACGATTAGTTACACGAGACGATTGGTTTACGATTTTTTTATAAATAGATACGGAGCCAACGAATTTGACCTAATTTTGGTCGTCAGCTCGGAATCTCAAATGCTGAAACAAAATGTTTATGTATAAATACTTCGCACTACGAATGCGCAATGTTACGGAAAATCACGAGCATGCAATTTCTTAGGGAACTATCTCTTTTTTAAACACTGTCAGGTTTGTTTTTTATTTAAAAAGTTCCGTTTATCTTTTCCCTTGATATTAGGCAACGGCATTACTCACTGAGGGGGCCTGTGTTGCAGCAGTGGGAACATAATAGGCTAATTATACTACTATTAGACAACAAGTCCGGGCGATAAACGGGAAAGGACGAAATCATTCCTGTGGACAAAAACCCAAAACATCACACTAATATTATAAAGGCGAAAGTTTGTGAGTATGTTTGTTACTTCTTCACGCACAAACGGCTGGACCATTTTTGATAAAATTTGGTATGGAGGGAACTGACACCCTGGATTAACACATATTAGGCTACTTTTTATCCCGATATTCTTACGGGATCAACGCTTATGCGGGAGAAACCGCGAGGCGTTGCTAGTAGTAAATAAGAATTGACAAGTACCATTTTTTTTTAAATATGCTGCGTTTAAGAGGAGACTGTGTGCATTGCCTCCGCGACGTAGTCGACGTTCTTCGACGAGATGCCAGCAACGGAAATACGGCCGTCCTTTGTTAGGTAAATGTGGAATTCCTTAGTCAGACGCTCGACCTGGAAACAGTGAAACATAGTAAGTATACAGGGTTTTTTTTTTCTCGCCAGTATGTGTAAGTTCTAAACTACAGGTCATAGAGAATGAAATGATGAGCTCAATGAAAAATGAAAGACAAACTGATATACTTGTTTTTTTTTTTAAGTTACCTTTGGAACTTTCTACCTCTACATTACATTACAAACTAAATCACGTAACAATCACCATCATCTGCCTAGCCTTTTCCCAATTATGTTGGGGTCGGCTTCCAGTCTAACCGGATACAGCTGAATGCCAGTATGAATACCAGAATAAATCACGTAACAATCATAGGTCTAAAATTACTAGAAGTTTTGAAGTCTAAAATTTTAATTTACCATGGCCGTGATCGTATAACCTCTTATGCCGGGGCCATACCAAAGGGAAACGCCGTTGATTATCGCGATTTTGGGCTTTAAAATCTACGGTTAACGACCAACATCGCGATAATCAACGGCGTTTCCTGTTGGTGTGGCCCGGGCATTAGAGAATATAACACTGGAGAAGCTTTTCGAACTTTTCCCCCTTTGTAACAGTACACTTTTAAATCGAGTCTAACGCACTTTGTAAATCGTTTTCAAGACGTGCGGAGCTCCGCGAACGTGAAATTGCCTGACTGAGCTATTAAATCATGTAAAAAGCGTTCAATAACGTCAAACTTACATAAAGACGGCTTAACCTTCCATATGTTAATATAATATTTAATCACGTTTTTTTAAAATTTAAAATTTTAATTTCATAACACATTCGATTCAACATAAAACATGGCATGAATCGAGTATTTTTTTTTCGCTACACCTCGTTTTAATTTACATAATACAAAAGAAAAGAGAAAAATATTTTCATTGCGAAAATATACGTTAAATCAGCACGTGACATGCCCTTGATATGCGATTATACTACGGTTGGGGTCATGTTTGAAAGCAAAATTAACATGTCGATAATTTTTTAATACGAATTAGTCATTTTTGTTGCCAAAAAATTAAGTTTTTTTTTTAAATATTCATTTTTTTTGTACATGTCTCTTGCCAAAAGTGACAGACTTTTTCGTTCGAATATTGCGCTTATCTTCTCCGGTGTTATATTCTCTATGTATAAACTGTTTCTAGTGCCAGGCCATTGTTTTGAGCACAGCTGAACTTTGAAATTTGTCAACAGCTGAAAGGACATTGGACAAAAATGTAAGGGGCTTGGTCCAAATGTCCAACAAAGTCCATTAAAAAAAAAATCTTTAAATTGTGCCCATGGTTCCTTTCAGCGTTTTGAACTAGGCTCTATCTATATAAATGTAGTTCAGAATCCACACTGAGTTGAAAAAAAAACTGTATGTTTAAGAATGGTAGCTATAATCATATTACTGAACATTCAAAGGTAAACATTCGATTCTGACGTAATTTTAGATTTGTTAGTGTTTGAGCCCAGTATTGTAGAATTTGAACAGGCGTTATTAACATAATTATGATTAGGGGAAAATGTTTTTAAAAGCCTGCTGCGTCCCAGACGTGTGAATATTTATTTAATGAAGAATACTACAATAAGTAACTTGCGTTTCTTAAATTGAGTTGTGGGCTTCTTTATTTTAGGGCCTTTGCAGGTGTTGAATAACATATCAATACTTCTTGGTCAATTTTCACAAGTATTGATGAACGATATAAGCATAGGTCATGTCAAAATTGCGTAACACACTATCACTCACAATCTGAATCATTTTGAAGAATATTGCTACTGGCTAATCCATTGCTTCATAATTATGTTCGAAAAATTTGTCTTCTTAACAGCGTAAATAACGCAATGAATGTTGTTGAACTGTCAAAATTTAAGCTGTTGCTAGTGATAGTGTGTACACTTGTGAATTGTCGCTCATGGAGGTGTAAAATCTCGTTACTTGTGTCGATCGAGTGGATAATAATAAGTTTGTAGTACAATTATACCTGGTCGGGTTTAAGTCCAGTGTAACAGAACATGCCAATCTGGTCGGTAATGTGGCTCCATTTTTGTTTGTTGCCGCGTTTCTCGATACGTTCGCGCAGCTCCTTGCGCATAGTGATGATACGGTCAGCCATTGATTTCACGTCACTCAACCTGTAAACGTGAAACATTTTTTTTTAAGAATTTGCATGTGAATAGTACGAGAGAGAGATGCAACTATACAGGGTATAAAAAGACAGCGCATAGCTGTCATCTACGCATTCTGTACATCAAACTAAGTAATATTGCATAAAAACAATTGCTGGGACTTTTATTATTGGAGTGAAAAAACTCAAACTCAAAGTATTTATTTCAAATAAACCAATTACAGTCACTTTTGAATTGTCAAGGGGTCGGCCAGTCAGAAGATGAAGCTAGTTGCCCATTCCAAAGCGTAGTAGGTACCTATGGAAAAGAACGGGCAAGAAACTCCACGGACTCTTTTAAATCATAAAATTGTTATACAATATTGGTTACATTCATGTTGAAATTATACATGTGAAAACGAACATTTTCTATTTGCGGTATTACGCAATGTAACACACGCAAAACATTGTGCTTATGGGTGAATGCGACGGTACAGGGGTCGTGGGGGTATTTTGGAAGTTGTGTTGTAACATTATAAACTTGTTTTCGTAAAAAAAAAATGTCAGTAAAATTTGGAATTTTGGGCACCAATATCTCCGTAACCAGAAGGTTCCCAGGTATAGACAAGAACAAAAAAATTACAATGACGGGGAGTACAAGTGACTCTCGGCTTCGTTAAGTGTCTTAATTACACCCGTTATAGTTACAGATGGCACCATCTCTTTCTTGCACAGTAAGGTACTACTTATAACTATAAAAAAATGGATAGTGTGAAATTTGGCTCCAGACTTTACTAACACTAGTGTATGTATTCTGTAGTCTGAAATAAAGGTTTAATATTAGAACAATTTAGCAGTGTAGAAGTTTTTCGTCAGTTATAAAAATAAAATCTGCTGTTTCATATAACGGTGCAATACCTACGCGGTAAAAATGTATGGAACAGCTATATTGTTTTTAATAACCGACGAAAAATATCAACACAGGGCTGTTCAGAATCATTTACTAAATCCAACGGTAACAGGTTTCGCGTCGATGACCCTGCCACCCTCTATTGTACGCACGGTTACACATCAAGCTATACATAACCAGTATAAGCTGACCTTTGATTGTACGAAAAACCTATACAATGCGAGGTCAGCTAAAACTAGAAATGTTTAGCTTGATGTGTAGCCATGTGTACAGTATAAATGTTGTCAGGGCGAATGCTTGGGGAGGCCATGTCAAGCAGTGGACGTCTCTCGGCTGAACTATGATGTTGATGTTTTCCATCGGATATTTTTTTGAAACATCAAATAGCAACAGGAGAACTTACCACATCTTATTAAGTTCGGGGCTGTTGAGAATCTCCGAGACGATGCGCGAGCCGTTAATAGCAGGGTTGGAGTATATTGTGCGGATCAAGATCTTGACCTGCGACATAACCTTGGCGGCGGTCTCCTGGTCGCAGCACAAGATGGTGAGCGCGCCGACACGCTCACCATATAATCCTGGAATAGCCAAAATAATTTCATGTTACAAAATTTGACTAAGCGGTCAGCAAATAAAAAAAAATTGACTAAGCTGTCGGCAAATAAAAAAAACTCATAAGTACCAAATACACTACAAGAGCCATTTACGTTGTGTTTGTAGATCGATGTGCTCTTTGATTATCCTGAATTGAATTTGAATTATCCTTTCCTTATTATCTAAATCTTTCTAAGCCTAGGATTCGCTGACAAGGAGCGGATAGGCACCAACTGCGCTAGAATTTCCCCCATCTAGGTTAGCAGGTACATCGACGCGCAAACTGTAACCATGAATTCAGGACACGATTCTAGATCCCCTAGCATAGAAGTTATTCCTAGGTTATCCAAAAAAAAAAACTACCGTTTCATAGAAAAGTGCAATACACACGCGGTAAAAATTTATGGAACAGCTATTATTTTTTTAATAATCGACAATAACAATTCATCCCAGGCGGGTCAGAATCATGAATTCGGTACGAATCCATGGTACAGCAGGTTGCGCATCGATGCCACCCTGTGTAACTACACCCCAATCTTTCTCCATAAACAAACATGTCAGTAAAAACATGCAGTGAACTTTCTGCTTCAAGATAAACAGGACCGGAATATTTTAAGTAACGAAACGAATAATATAAAGCATATCCAGTATATATACATTCCGGATACCTAAACACTATGATTATTATCTGCTAAAATTAAAAAAAAAAAAAAACCCTAGAGAGTTAAACTACAATCGACCCAATTGACGTAATATAAAAATGTCGGATAAGATAATAAGGTCAGAGCTGTAAACACGCGGTTCATCTTTCATAAACAAGTATTGTATGACGTCACAGTTGACTTCATACAACTTGACAACAGACTAATAAGCTACTGGTATTGCATCGTTTTTATTAACAAAACCTAATCAGAACGTTCGCTTCGTAACAAGCTATGCTATGGAATATTAACTTTTACAACGAATTATGAAATGAAATAGGTAAGCAGTTATAGTAACCCAGGAAAATAATGCATTTTCTGCGAAAAAAAAAACCCTACTGACAAATGTGTATTCTGAGAACTACTCTGCTTAGGGTGAATCTTGCATAATTTTTTGTGCAGAATGAAGTAAGAAACTTGTAAATTGACGTAAAACCATAATATTCGCAAAAAACCGACCACAGTACATAGTATTTTTTAGAAAGATTTAATATTTTCCTTGCTTTTAAAAATAAATAAATGATATCCAATGGTTAAATTAACAATGTACAGACGCCAGCACAGGTTAGTATAATGATATCGGCAACACATCTGTCAAACTTTAATAGATTTTCAACTTTATCGCAAAAGCATTAGGTTCAAGGTTGATTGGGAAAATTTTACAGTTTCGGGTAGCTTTATGTGCTTGGCGTCTGTATTTCATTTTGGTAATATAAGTACTCATCTCGTTAACAAATTCTGTTTTTTTTCTAGTTAAAAATGGCCTTTGTCCTTTTAGTTCATATTATTAAGTATTGTGAAGTTTTACCGCCCTCAAAAAGTTCCTACCAGGGCGGGCCACCTTTCCCTTGTCACGCTACGTCATTCTACCTACATTACTTTTTTACGAGTTAAATGTAGATATGGTAAAGGTATCTTAATGATAACAATGTAATCCGGTAATATCTTACAGCTACCTTTGCGTCACGACAATATATTTGGGTACTTTCCGATAGCTAACATCATTTATCAAAGTCATTGCACAGTTTCTGCACGTTTATCTGGCAAGGCAATCTATAACCTTGCTTAACAGAGAAATGCAAAGAGTCGCTAACGTGGTTTACTAGCTACCTTACACGGCACATCACTACATAGTATAGCAAAGTCGCTTCCCGCGTCTGTCTGTCCCTATGTATGCTTAAATCTTTAAAACTACCGAACGGATTTTGATGCGGTTTTTTTTAATAGATAGAATGATTCAAGGGGAAGGTTTATATATATAATACATGCATAACATAGTAGAGAAACACTGATAATTTTAGAGGTTTTTAATGTAAGGTCGTAAATAAACACATTTTTTTGCGCTTACATTGCAAACGCTGGCTGAACCCTACGAGATAGATCAAAATAATGTACTACAGTATTGTACACCTTAAAAAGGTCTACAAAAGAGTCCGCGATGGTATATGTCTATCTCTTATGGATAACCCACAACAACCATTTTTTATCCTTTACTTATTACTTATTTACGAAAAAGCGATTTTAAGCAATACAGCATTAATCCTTATACAATTAAGTACCTTAAATAAATTGTGCATGTAATATAGATTAGTATAGCCCTTTACAGCATGTAATTTAATTGAATATTTTCGAAGATATTACAGATTTAAAATGCAGGGACATAGCGGTTGCATCGGCGGCGGCGGTACGGCCGGGGGGCCGGGGGAATCGTGCCTATAAATAGGGCGTCTAGGCACTCCACTCCTCAACTTAGGCTCATAACAGGTGTCAAGCCATCCAAGTTCAGGTTGACAACTGCTGGTCAGTGTCTATCAAGTTAGCCAATAGCCCTGCTGATGTGGAAATCAAAGCTATCACTAATTTCACTGTATAATTATAAAATAACATAAGCTGAGAGTACCTCCACGCAGTGAAGGCGGTAACAGTTTAGGACTGATTTTCGATGACGATGAATATATGAATAAAAATTTGACTCTACTGGCCAAAACTCCCATTTTTTTTTACCCGGGCTCTTGGAATTGTGCATCAGACGTTTCAGATCTTCGATTTTGACGACCCCGCAATCGCTGGCATAAGCAACAGCATCCGCGTACGAAGTCGCGGGCAGAAGCTAGTAGATTCAATATCTTAATCGACAAAAGGTCATAGAGACCTTTCTATTAAGTCAACCTTTTTAAGGGGGAAACGCTAAAGTGCAATTTGCAGGTCCGCATCAGATTCCATGTTGATCTGAAGAAATTATTCGCGACCGTAACAAATATGTATTTATATAATTAAATAATACTTAATATTGTAATCATTAAAATCATGACACGTGGATACACTTACCCATATTTTTGGCAAAACTCTGTGCTAACATCAACGTATGACCCTCTTTTTCAAAGAGCCGTACGGCATACGCGTCGTTGTCAACACTGCCGGTGGCGAAACCTTGGTACGCCATGTCGAAGAATGGTAACACCTTCTGTTCTTTGATGACCTAAGATTAAAAAAAAAAGTGCAAAATGTTCATATTTCATATAAGCTTATGTGAGCAAGCGTTTCATACGTACTTACGAGTTATATGAATAATGTTATGTTCGTATTCGAATGATACGCGTACATTATTCGACAAATGGTCCTATTTAGCACGAACTTAGATGTTAGAAATAATCACTCTGAAAAATTAAAATAATCAAACATCTATTGCAACAAGATGTAAGCAAGTTCAAAATATATGGATATCACGTGATCAACTTTGAATGTTAATATCTCGAAAGCGTGACACTCTACGTGGTTTGGTCTTAGAATGTTTTCTGTTTGCATTAATGTCAGCTATCGATATATATAGGTTTCATGCGTAGCAGCCATTTACAAAAAAAAAAAAAAAAAATGGCGGACCGGTTGGTATGCCCCTATGGGGTGACTATGGACGTCTTACCGCTAAAAGCGATATTTTAAAGACAGCCTTTGTTTGGATTAAGGGAGAAGGAGAGACGATACTGCAGGTAGTTTGTGGTGTACTATTTGCATAATAATATACAATAAATACATAAACCATCGAATAAAAAAAATTGCAAATATTTACCTTGGACAGTTCCTTCCAGTCTTCCTGCTTAGGGTCGACTCCGGTGGGGTTATGCGCACACGCATGCAGCAGAATAATGGAGCCTGCCGGCATTTTCTAAAATATTATTAATAAAAAATACATATCATAGGTACTTTATCTTCATGTTTCTATAGTTAATTACAATATCGTGGCTAGTTATAGCCATGTGTATGTAGTTATTCTCTCTATACAAGTAGGTACCTTTTATAACAAGGTAGGTACCATATTGATAACGAGTACCATACTAATAAACTTGCTTTTGTTAGCCTACATATTCAGGGCAGTTCCTGACTTATTGACTATAGGTATTGTTGTACAAATTACTGCGATAAAGCCATGCTATAATGAGTTAATTTCCATTGTTTTCGATTACAGCTTCTATAAAACTAGCTATTAAAAAGTAATTTTTTTAAAGTACCTAGTTGTCCCATGTCTAACCTAGATTTTGCAGGCCCATTTTTTTAAATTTCTTTTCCTTAACATGTCGACCAAAAAAAAAAATATTAGAGGCCTATGATCAACAGTGGATGAAGTCATGTCGTAGATGATGATACTAACTAAAGGATGATTTCCACCAAACGGCTCGCACCGCATCGGATCGGAACGAATTATACAATCTTTAAACGATATTAAATCGTGTACACAGTATTTAAAGTCTATATTACCAAGCTGCGCACAGCAGCTTGACTGCGGGCGTCTTCCGCGACACGCAATAATAGCCGAAAGTATGCTGCGACGCGTGATCAGCTCCGTAAGCCTG